>FR997736.1:15760668-21095896 GCA_905475445.1 Ochropleura plecta
GATGAACCACCGGATTAAACTAGACTAATATTAAAATGACTTATCTAATCACACCTTATTTTATCCCACACCATTTTAGTCACGATTAAAGATTGTCGGATTTAGCTTGACAACCCCTATTTTTGGTGGAAAACGTCAGTTTCAGAATTGCGAGATTGCCATTTTCTCAAAATAAGTAACTAAACTATCTTTAATGTTGTCAAACTATAATACGGTTATGTTGTGTCCCTTTAATTAATTTCAGAATAGGAAACGCAGTTTGACAGGAATAAACTATTTTTTATGATTTTTAGAGTAGTTTTAGTTAATTGGGACAACAGAATCATCACCAATATCTCAGTAATAAGGTTTGGCTGGTATTTGGTTGATGGGGAGCACAAATGTTCTTCGGTTTCGTTAAGAGATTTTTTACACCCATATCTAAACTATTTATCTATCTAAGTCACGCTTAAATTATATAATTAATTAATGTTTATTTTATATGTAAACTGTACCCACCTAAAATATTGCCTTTATCACTTTCAGTGAATGATAAAATAATCTCCCATTTCTCCAAACATACCCTAATACCGTCATCCATCAAATGGACATACGATACATTTGATTATATAAATGATTTATATATAAGACTTATACCGACAAATAGGCGTACAAATTATCCCTCTAACAAAACCGATATTCGTTTATCCGGCCAATAAGTGCTATTTCAATGTTCTACAATCAAGGAAATTATTCGCAAAGCTTTCTGTGTTAAGCTTTGTCAAAATACGACGCGATTACGCGAACATTGCACTTTCGAACTTTATACAAATACGAGATTATGCTTACTGATATTTTACATTATGTAATTATGTGTGATAATTCGCCGCTGCTAACAAACAAAGCACTAAGCGCCCACACGAAAAAACGAAGTTTTGAATGCTAGCCCGATTACTTTAAAGCTCATTTTGGTAAAACTTGGCTGTCGCTTGACTCGCAGTTCAATTGAAGTTTGCGTATTACTACGGTCGAAGTTCATTTGATTATGCGATGGTTGCATAACCTTGATATTATGTGTTGATAAATTACGAACACGTCAGATATGAACCCAAACATGTAATTAATATAAAGGTTGTCTGAAAGAGATCGCATTGAGTGATGTAGCTGACAAGACGCTTTTACTGTAATATTAAATGTACTTGATGTATTTTTTTTTAAAACGTTTCCCCACACTAGGATTTTTTCCTGTATCGTGGGTGCGTTCACAAACATTTAAACTCACACACACAAACAGCCAGACCCGAAACAACTACCTGTAGGTCATACAAATACTTGTTCCGTGCGGGGATCGAACCCGCGACACGCAGCGCAGCAGTCGATCGCTCAGCCAGTGCGCCAACCGTGTCGTCAATCTAAAGCTTTTCTTTATTTACGTAACGTCTCGCCTGTATTTCGCGAAGCGCTTGGCAGAGGTCATACAAAAATGCACCTATTAGTATGCACCTACATTTTGCCCGGTATGCCGTTGAATGTCTTAAGTTCTACAGTGAAACTTAACGAATGTGAGTGAAGTTTGAATAGTAGAGGACAAGCCTATTGCGATTCTCTGACAAGGAAATATAACCAACACACTCCGATTCACTCTCAGCACTGTTTGCGAAAAGTTAACTAACGCAGAAAAAAAGCTCAATAATAAGTTCATTGCATAAATTGACTTAAGATTTCAGTAAATTATTAATAAAAAAAAACAAACAAAAAATTTAAATACTTCCTTCGCATACCCCCCCGCCCCCTCACTCCCGACATCCCTCCTTTATTCTCCTTTGGATAAAACTAGAAGTCATGCAGGTCTCGGAGAAGAAACGCATCACATTTATACTAGCTAAACCGATCCGCCGAGGCAGTGCATCACTTTCGAGCTGAGTAATAAGACAAACTAAAGGCCATGTTATGTAAAGACTAGCTTTTGCCCGCGGCTTCGCTCGCGTTAAATTCGGTATAACACAGTACCTGCTACCTGCAGTTTTTGCCCTTGCGCCTTATTGATTTGTAATAGCAACGCTAAGTTTTCCTTTTTCTTCCCTCTTTCTCCCTTATATCCCACTTTTTTTTTTAATTTAGCCTATTTCCGTCTCCTGGTTCCCAACTATCTCTGAGAGGTAGAGGAAGAGGTAACAAACAAACAAACTCACTTTCGCTTTTATAATATTAGTAAGGATAAAAGCGAAAGTGAGTTGGTTTGTTTGTTACCTCTTCACGCTTTAATGGCTAAACCGATTTTGATGAATTTTGGTACAGAGATAGTTGGGAACCAGGAGACGGACATAGGCTAATTTTTATTAAAAAAAAAGTAAGATATGAGGGAGAACGAGGGAAGAAAAGGGAAAACTTAGCGTTGCTATTACAAATCAATCAGGCGCAAGAGCAAAAACTGCAGGTCTGCTTGGTGTGTTATACCGAATTTAACGCGAGCGAAGCCGCGGGCGAAAGCTAGTAATATTATAAGTAAGGATGCTGATATCAGAACTGGTTCTAAACGAAACAATGACTTGTTCGTTAAGGAGGTACACGATATTTAAAATGGTACATAGATTTCTAATTACATACGATCTGTGGGATTGGCATGACGTCAAAAGCAGTTTTGTTTTAATTGCACCCCAGTGTAAGAAAGCTACTATACAGAGGCAGTACAAAAACAGTTATTAAGCTTTAAATTATTCCATACTAGGCCACTGAGGCGTTATCCAAATCAACGAAATGTATAGAATATCAAAGATTTAATATCCAATACAGATACCCATAAAATCTGTTATCCCCGCCTAAAATTTGCACAAGCGCCCCAGTCAATATTCCATCATTCGGTAAAAAATGAAGTCCAATTAGTTGAAGCGTAGATTTTTCCTTCTTAAAGTTTTGAGTTACAGAAATAAAAATCCGAGACGAACTTTATTTCTTTCTCTAAAGAGTACAAAACTAAACTAATTTAAACTGCGTTAAATATGGTTTTAATTTAATTACGTACTTAAATTAAAACCGTGTCACAAGCTGGCATGTGTACGCCTAACTTTTAACGGCTAGAATCAGAGAACGGAGGCAAAGGACGAACTTCTAGCGCTTAGCACTTTGTGTACTAGACTTGTTTTAAAGAATGCTGGCGAGTATTTGGCTTTTCTATCATTTAAGCTTCTCTTTAGAAAAAATACCTGCGTACACTAAAACCTTTGATAAATAAATGGAAAAAACACCGAAATGTAATATAAACAAAAATAACGCGCAATAGCAGTATTATTGCTGATGACGATTTCTTCCAGATAACTTTATTTTAATAAGTCTCTTTGTGTATGTTTTGTCTTCATGAAATTACAGAAGCCCAAAATGTTTGTAAAAGAAATCAAGTCCATCCATGGCCAATTAATTTGAACCCCAATCACATGAGTAGATAAACGGAACAGAGACAAAGCTTCATACAACCGCGCGAATCGGTTGCACTACTACAAGCACGCGGAGCATGTGTGCGTGACCACTGGCCGCTTGTCGCGTACGCGGCGAGACTGGAAAAAACCGGTTTACGTAGGCACAGCCAGTTGACAATCTCAGGGTTCGTGCGACGCACTTTTATGTTTTGTTATTTGTAAGTTTGAATATTTTAATATAAAACGTGGTATTTTATTAATAATAATGGTTGTTTATTGTACTGTGTGTATGAATAATACGTTAAAAATAAAAATATATCATACTTTAACTATCCCAAGGAGTACAATAGGTAATTAAATATTTGATTATTACTTTTTCAAGTAAATACCTTTATTGTATTGCATGATCCTTTTTTTTTAATAAGAAGAGGATACTATACGGTGTGTTTTTACCTTTTTATTATTAATTACAAGCTTTTACTAATCATTTGTAGGTATGTGGGTGGGTAAATTATAAAAAGAAAATTATTAGAGTAAGTAATTTCTAAAGTATTATATCATACTGAATAATAAAACTATTTAACAAATGTTTTTTTTTTTGTCTTAACTTATTGTGACAACCCTACCAAAATAGGTAACAATTTTGGACGTTCTTAGGAAGCTTTGTCTCTGTTCCGTTTATCTACTCATGTGCCCCAATCGAGAACCAATCATAATTAAAATGGCTTAATTCGGGTTCATTTTACAAAATAATTATATCCTGCCGACTAATTTGGTTCAGATAACAATGAAATTAATAACCCAATTATCCTCGACATAAACTTTTGCCGCAATAAGAAACTGAAATCACAGTGAAATGTTATACTTCCTGGATATTTTATTTAAAAATAGAAGAAAAATAATTAATTTAAGAAAAAAATCTTACTTTATCTTAAAAATGGGCCAGCAACGCAACCGTGACTCTCGTCACGTGTTGAGGGTTGGATCAGAAATAATACTACTATTCGTATGTATCTAGAAAAAATTACGCTTACCTAAGGCCCTTTTGAACCGGATTGTTCGAAAGGGATACCGCGGCCCCAGAACATAAAAGGCAAAAGAAGGAATATGGGTGGGTTTTAGCCCGTAAAAGTCTGACACTCACCTGAGCTCCGCCCAGAGCGGGGAAAGTTCCCATCTGTAAAAAAATGTCCCTGTTGAAACATACGGGTAGAAATGAAAAAACGTCTTGCTTTTTAAAATCGATAAAAAAAATAAAGGAGAATGGGTAAACTTCAAAACATTTCTAATAATAAAATTCCACCACAAGACACCACAACCTGGATATAGTATACTTTTTAACCAAGCAGTACGATCCAAACCTAATATATTATATTTTATACTCGATAAGCATACTCCATTTCTAAACCCACTACATTCTAGGCCCAAGTAAAAGTTGTACCATCAGCTTTCTAAGGCTATCATCCAAAATCTCAGAGCATTTTGCGTGTCAAAATACTATCTCGAACCAAGGAGTTTCTTTTGCCTACTTATAAACTAAATAGAAGAAAGTTGTTACATTTAAAAAATATCTTGTAATAAATCAAAATGGAGTCGTAATGTATCATTATTTTCATGTTTGTAACTTGTAAATAGTGGAATTTGTTATATAATATGATATACCACATGTATTAGGTAAGTGATGGTCTTTTTATCCGCTAAATAGCCAATTAGCCATCCGTAGTCAGTGGCTAAACAGTCATTACCAAGGGGTATCGTATTACCCGTTACTAACTGGGTTGTGGAGGTCAGATCGGCAGTCGCTCTATGTACAATACTGGTTCAGCTGCATTCGGTTAGATTAGAAGCCAAATTCAACTTAGATGGAAAAAGGCAGATGTTGATTCTAGGTTGACGCCACGGTTGGCGCAGTGGTTGAGCGTTGCTGCGCTGCGTGTCGCGGGTTTGATCCCCGCACGGAACAAATATTGTTTGACCTACCAGGTAGTTGTTCCAGGTTTGGCTGTTTGTGTATGTGAGTTTAAATGTTTGTAAACGCACCCACGATACAGGAGAAATTCCTAGTGTGGGACAAAGTATTTGTTTTTTCTTTTAAAAAAGAGATTGGTCCGTTCTTTCTAATACCTTATTTAATCCTTTCCCGGTCCTAAACACCGTTTATGGTTCAAGGTGATTGTTTCACCATCTTGTCGACTTCGCGGACAGTGAACGTGTTAATAATAATATGGTTGATATGATAATAATGACGCAGCGTTTTATAATGACGGACAAGACAGAGAGGTTATTGACCTATCTATTTAGAATGTTGAATATTTTCATAGGTAGTTAAACAGCACACATCGTTTAAATAATATATCAGCTGGCGCCCGTGGCTTCACCTGCGTGATGATGGAAAAAAAGGTATCCTATGTGTTATTGCAGACCTCTGTGCAAAATTTCATCAAGATCCATTCAGTCGTTTTGACTTGAAAGATTAACAAACATCCATACATCCTCACAAACATTCGCATTTATAATATTAGTAGGATTGATTACAATATTTTTGTTGTATTTATATGACAGCAAAAATATTATTAATCTACATCCTTACTTCCTTACTAATATTATAAAAGCGAAAGTGCGAAGCGAAAAAAAAAGCGATAGAATTTACTCCTTTCTCCTCATATGATTCCTTACACAATCCATGCATTTTCTTTGGCCCTCCTCTCCCGCGTCATCCCCCTCCCTTTTAAACTAACTGATATCACAAACTCCAAATGACCGTCTTCTGTCATTCAAATTGGTTTAGTTATGGCGTGAAAAATCATACCGATGGATAGACACACTAAAATATTATTCGTAAGTATTGTTACCATGAACCGTTTTACATAATTAATCATCTGGATGGGAAATCATCAAATAACTTCTATTTGATGATTTGCCATCCGCAAAAAAAGTATGCATATATCCAATCTATGTCTGTAGGTGTGACAAAAAGGCATTGCTATATTTTTCGTTGCTTATGTTCTACTAAGCCTAAATTGGTAAGTCGGAAATACAAAGATAAAAAAAGAAGACTGGCGGTTGTGAATTACCGCGCATTGCACTGTAACGAATGGTTGTACGTAACCGCAATATCAACCTGTGTTTACATAGCAAATGGACTGGTCGACGACCTTGTGACTTATGTTTATGACCTGTTCCGATATACGTTTTGTTACTCTTACTGATAAATTTGTCATATAATGAGTGGAAAACCGAAAGGCACTTCACGGCACTTGTTCTCCAAGGCAATGCATTTTTTTTGTTGAAGATCATAACTTCTGGTTGTATGTTGTAAAGGGCTGGTGTCCGCAACTCCACGTCCAAGGCTCGTATTTTGCGTACGAAACCTTCTAGTTAAGGTGATATTCAATCTCAAAGTTTTCAATTTTGACAACACGGTTGGCGCAGTGGCTGAGCGATCGACTGCTGCGCTGCGTGTCGCGGTATCGATCCCCGCACGGAACAAATATTTGTATGGCCTACGGACGGACGGTGAGTTAACCATTACTTTCCGTCCACAGATCCGCGTCTACGGTGGTCGGGAGTCGTCTCGTGGCACCCCACGGCGACCCCCGGAGCGTCTCTCGCGTTGGTCAACCACTACTCAAACGTCTAGCCTTTATTGCTAACAAAACTGCTTCGCAGAGGGAAGTGACTGCTTCCCATTCCCTCTCGCTAGACCTAGAACTGAACCAAGGCCGGAAAATGTGCCAATGAATAGACAAACAACTTCTTATTGTTTATGACATGCAAATAAATAAAAAATATACAAAAAGATGTCATAGGTGCGCCATATTTGATTACATAAATAAATAAAAGAGAGTACCTACAATTTCGTCTAAAAAGGGCATTAAAATGTGAATGAAATCGCAAATAAGCGCTATTTGGAAAGCGCTCTCACGATAGTTTTATTCGTTGACCACTCATTCAATTTGTGTTTTGTTTGAGTTCTTGGACCATTGTGCTGATAGTCTTATATTTGGAGATTGCATTGAGTAAAGAATGTGGAGTAAGTTATAAACAGTGGCGTAATGAGGAAACAATGTTCTTGTTAGGTCATATAATTGATATGGTTGGTTGGTTTGGTCAGATAGGTAGTCGCCCCATGTAAAATAAAATATCGCTCCAATAAAAAAAACAATCGTAAGTCGCAATATTACCTTGCTTTCTTAAAAGTTTTATTGAGTCATCGTATTTTTTTTGTTCATCGTATATTATTAGGCTGAGTGCCAAAAATCGAAAGGGAGAAAGTACTTTTGTTACAGAAATTAGACTTCATATTGGCTTTTTTACAATTAACACAATGATAATAAAATAAAATAAAATTAATGCACTTACTATGTTTTCTCACAATAACATCCTACTATCCTATATGAAGAAATTAAAACGTTAAATTTGGACAATTTAAAAAAAGAATTATTTTAAATTTTGATAAATAAATGCTACTATTCACTGAAGGAATATCTAGACGACAATTCTATAATTACTGCCTCAGAAAACCGTACCTTACCTCATTGTCATTTTGTTTGACATTAGCATTAGCATGATAATTATGTAACCTAATACTTTTGACATTTATTGAAACTGCCTGTATTTTAAAATTTTATTTAATTGAATGCATGCTTATATATTGTTTTTATATTTTTTTATTGCTATTGTGAACAGTTGATTCTACCAAATTAATGATATTTTAAAAATCAAACGTGATAAATAAAAACTTACATGTTAATCCTTACTAATCCTTCCTTACTAATATTATAAAAGCGAAAGTGAGTTTGTTTGTTTGTTTGTTTGTTACCTCTTCACGCTTTAATGGCTAAACCGATTTTGATGATATTTGGTACAGAGACAGTTGGGAACCAGGAGACGGACATAGGCTAATTTTTATTTGAAAAAAGTGGGATGTGAGGGAGAAAGAGGGAAGAAAAGGGAAAACTTAGCGTTGCTATTACAAATCAATAAGGCGCAAGGGGAACTGTGTTACCCCGAATTTAACGCGAGCGAAGCCGCGGGCAAAAGCTAGTTAAATATATTTGTACGCCTCCGGGCAAAACATAGAGGATCTACCTACCTATCTGTAACATCTCACACTTAGTAACTTGACCTATGTTTACAAATAAAGCATTCTGATTCCTACTAATATTATAAATGCGAATGTTTGTGAAGATGGATGATGGATGTTTGTTAGTCTTTCACGTCAAAACGGCTTAACGGATCATGATGAAAATTGGCACAGAGGTAGATTATAATCTGGAATAACACATAGAATACTTTTTTTATATCATGCGGGCGAAGTAGCGGGCGCCAGCTAGTTCATATGACAGTTTTATTTCATAAAAATATATGACCTTTTTTTTTCGGTTGGGAAATCATCAAATAACTTCCCCCGCTCTGGGCGGAGCGGGGGGGCGTGTCAGACTTTTACTGACTAAAACCCACCCATGTTCCTTCTATTGCCCTTTACGTTCCGGGGCCGCGGTATCTCTTTCGAACAACCCGCAACCCCGGCAGGCGGAGGCCCTGGCAAGCCCCTCTGCTTTGCTGACGCTCTTTGAGGCGCGCGTGAAACACGAACGCGCCGTCGACACGGCCTGTCGTCAATAGACGGACGGACGGTGAGCTACCCATTGCTCACCGTCCACAGGCCCGCATCTACGGTGGAGAGAGGTGGCTGGGAGTCGTCTCGCGGCGCCCGGTGCCCGGAAATATGACCTTAGTCTATGACTTGCACCAAACCCAAATAGGAAAAAGAAAGGTAAACATTGTCTGCACACGTCATGCGTAATAACGTTTCCTAGTAACCGAGTATTGTGTTATGTAACACACGCAATGATAATTACACTATTGGTATTGGTAGTAGGAATTCCACCCACTTTTCGTTATTTATTTAACATTTGCTTTTGCCCGTGGCTTCACTCGCGGTAAATTTGGGATTTGCAGGTACCTGCTACCTGTAGTTTTTGCCCTTGCGCCTTATTTATTGTAATACTTAGAAAAGCTAAGTTTTCTCTTTTCTTCTCTCTTTCTCCATCATTTCTCACTTTAAAAAAAAAATTAACTATGTCCGTCTCCAGGGTCCCAACTATCTCTGTCCCAAATATCATCAAAATCGGTTTAGCCATTTAGGCGTGAAGACGTAACAAACAAAAAACAAACTCACTTTCGCTTTTATAATATTAGTAAGGATGAGAGAAATTGTCCATGGTCATGGTGGTTCGACGTACGGATGTAGGTTATAAGTTCACACTCAGTTGCGTTACTTTCCAGGGTTGCGGGTTGTTCGAAAGAGATACCGCGTCTCTGGAACACAGAGGGCGAAAAACGGAACATGTATAGGTCTTATTCAGTAAAAGTCTGACACTCCCTCCCACTTCTCCTAGATCAGAGGAAGCTCTTTGTTTTTAAATTACCCCTACCGATATACTTTGTGACAAGTCGGGCATGACTTTTACCTGCATTTTTAGGGTTCCGCACATCAAATAAAAAAAAACGGAATCCTTTTTAGATCACTTTGTTGTCGGTCTGTCCGTCTGTCAAGACCTCATTTATCTCGGGAATGCGTGGAGATATTGAGTTGAAATTAAAACCATAGACTCAAGTCTGTGGTCCCTTTATGCTGTGAAAAAAACCTCAACCGTCTGTCTACGCAGTCAAAAGATATGACTGTCTATGTCGCAAGTTTGTACGGAACACTTGGTGCGCGAGTCTGACTAGCTCTTGACCGGTTTTATTGATTAATCAAACTTTTTCCTACAGTTTCAGCTGTTATTTTATAGCGGCCAAAACAAAAGACAAAATCTAAGTAATATTATTATATGAATTAAAATATCAAAACTTTTGTATTTCAATACTTTTCAGAAACAATTCTTGAAAATTGAATTCAACTTTGCATTTTCGTTTTAAGTTTTGAAGCCATTCCTAGAATTTCTCCATAAACTTCTCTAGAACTAACTAAAGAATATTAAAAGCTGTTGATTCAACTGAAGAACTATCGAGGATAAACTGTATTTCTTCCGATCCATTTGAGAAAATAATTTTCTTTGAAGGACTGCTGGGAAGAAGAGAGAGTTTTTATAATGAATGAAACCTATTTAATTTTTCTGACTGTATTTTTTATTTATTAAATGTCAACCTCCTTTAGCCCGTTTATGTTGGCAGATTTTTGTTGTACACTGGAAAATTCCCATGTACATAATAATATTCTTAATCATTTTAACCTTAGCAAAAGGGCCTGCAAGGTCACTGCCTGTCAGGGTTGCGGGTTATTCGAAAGAGATAACGCGGCCGATACTTCCCCCGCTCCGCCCACAGCGGGGGAAGTTATCTGATGATTTTCAGTCTGCAAAAAAAGACTTCGTCTTAATAGTCAAAGTATTTGCCAGTCAGCAAGTTTTTAGCAGCCCATGGAGCTCTGAACTGAACGTACAGCATACCGCACGTCAGCTTTGGGAACTAAACCTGAACAAGCTGGCCTGCTATTGAACCGTATTCTTGGTAAGCTAAAGGCCAAATTGTAGCCACCAATTTGCAGTCTACAGAGATTGCAAGTCGCTGTTGAAATGTACAGACATTTGGGTATAACCGATACCAGCGGTTATATTAATCCTTACTCATTATTATAAAAGCGAAAGTGAGTAGGTTTGTTTATTTGTTACGGCTTCACGCCTAAATGGATTTTGATGATATTTGGTTCAGAGATAGTTTGGACCCTGAAGATGGGCATGCATAGGCTAATTTAAAAAAAAATGATTAGGGGAGAAACAGGGAAGAAAAGGGGAGAGAAATATATTTTTTTTTCGATCATCACGCGGGTTAAAGTTAGCGTTAGACCAAAGTACCTATGCCACGCGGATGAAGTCGCGGGGGCAAACTAGTGCTGTATATGTAGACTCAGACTCAGAATTTTATTTGTGAAACACGGGTATTTACATAAGTCTTAGAATTAAACATATGGGTACTATATCGCCGTGAAGGCGTACAAATATTGGTAAACAAAATAAAAAGACAGCAAATAATAAAACTTAAAAAAAACATACAAAATTAAATGCTCACAAGAAATATACTATTTTAGTGCAGTCCCATTTAATATAAATAAAACTAATTTTAACGAACTGATTTGAGTGTCACCAAAATTGCACTGACAGTAGAAACAAGTAACGAATTATTAAGAAACTTTATTCATAGAATTTTATAGCTTCTATCACGTCCGCGCAATTTGTTTCGCAGTACTAAATTACTACTCTTGTAATGACGACATTTCTTTAATAACTATCTTGAGAACTTGCACGTACAGGTTTGTTTTTATCATGTTCACCAGGTTCAATATTCTTTCGTAATAATAGATATGTTGATTGGGTATTTGTAACCTTCATGGCTGTAAGGTTTCCCAATCATAATTTGATCCTGTTATAGGATAATAGAGTTTTTTCAATTGTGACATGTTCAGGTAATTTTTAAGTTATTTGTTATCCTTGTACTTATTTTTAACAGACTTCAAAAGAGTATGTTCACTGATTACTCCGCCAACTGTGAATTTTGTTCGAAAGGGTAGGGTAGGGTTCTTCTGAGGTGGTATATCAGATATCAGAACTAAAAATGATGAAATAAAAACTTTTTTGCAAGATAAAACCGACTTCCAATAAAAAGTGGAAAGTAACGTAACTCTCGGAAATCGGTTGCAAAAAAGTTAACTGAACAAACAGAAGTCTGTTTTTAGTTTTTTTTTTCTATTATGTTTTGTTTAATTTCAATTATTCGTCTTTTCTTTTGCCTATGCGTATCCTTTTTCATCAAGCGTTTTACTCTATAGAGGCTATTTTTTTCATTTACTTATGAAAAAAATAGATATATATATAATATATGTTATGGGCTTAGCATTTCAGTAATAATTTTGTTTATTTCTTTGTCAACGTAAGCATCTTTTTATCATTTCTCTTCTTTA
Organism: Ochropleura plecta; assembly: GCA_905475445.1. Taxonomy (NCBI): domain Eukaryota; kingdom Metazoa; phylum Arthropoda; class Insecta; order Lepidoptera; family Noctuidae; genus Ochropleura; species Ochropleura plecta. Next base: position 15,773,026 of record FR997736.1, read on the forward strand.
GAAGCTTTCCCACTTCATGTGATCTAGACGTACTATAGGTAGCTCACTGCCTCACTTTTCATCGATTAGAGGCGCGTTATTATGTTATGTTCTATTCTATGCCAAAGGTTTTAGCAACCTTAAGACGTGTTGTTACGTCAATTACTTCTATCTTGATCGGTTTCACCAATACACCATTAATTTGACGTTACTCAATAATTTCATTTGCCTGCCCCATTGCAAGACTAGATCAAAATACTTTTATGTGGTCTAATTGTTTGTTTTAATGACTTTCATGTTGTAACAGTTTTGACTAGAACAGCGATATTTGGCAAGAAGTATTGCCTTCTTATTTGCTAATGAGTGAAGGTTGAAAATATACCACATATCGAAATATCTTGTGTAACAGAAGCATCATTTCCTTATGTTATAATCTGCTTACTGTAAAAAAATATAAAATTTGCATCTCTCCTTCCATGGTTGCTGTTGTCTTCTTGCCATTGTCCCATGTTACTTTTGTATTTTTCTTATTTTATATTCTGTCAACCTTTATCATCTTTAACTAGACTTTCTTTCATAACATTTCTTTAGCCTCTTTTGCCCTCTGCATACATATTTATTATGATATCTGATATTCTGTGCGTAATCATTCGCCCTTGTTTTACGGGTGGAAAATCAAATAATTTTAGGGGGGAGTGTCAGAAATTTACTGAATAAAACCCACCCATGTTCCTTCTTTTGCCCTTTACGTTCCGGGGCCGCGGTATTTCTTTCGAACAACCCTCCGCCCAGAGCGGGAGAAGTCATTGGATGATTTTCCACCTGAAAAAAAAAAGAGTAGTTCGGGACAAACGGTGTGAGAACCGATGCTTCGTTCTTCCTTTTTCTTCTTCGTTTATGACTCCAAACCAAAGTTGCAACTTACTTTTCATGTCCTTCTGACCTAGTTTATATATTTATCCATTTGATGGATACTATTTTGGTCAATCATTTGTTTGCTCTTTACCTTTTCAAAAGCCAATTTATTCCGTGCGAATAGACCGCTTATACAAACTTACGAAACAGAAAATGAAATGATTGTAATAAACGATTATTTCACATCAAATCGTGAATTCTGCTTGGCAATGCAGTATTTTACGTTTCACAATGTTTCCAGACAGTGAGAAATTGCCTTCTTTTTTCGTTGTATTGACCTGACCGGGATCTAGTAATTTCTCCGGTTGAACAATATTGAACGAAATTAAAAAAAAGGCGTAAGGCATTTGGATACCGCCCCGAAACTTGTAATATCTAATTTGCTTTTTGTATTTTTTTTTAAATTTCGAGTGAGATTATTGTTAGATTCTACGATAATTTAATAGAATTTGCAAATATAATCCTTACTAATATTATAAAAGCTAAAAGTAAGTATGTTTGTTTGTTACGTCTTCACGCCTAAATGGCTTAACTGATTTTTTTTAAACTGAGAAATTATGGAGAAAGAGCGAAGAAAAGGAAGGAAAACTTAACTTTGCTATTACAATAAATAAGGCGCAAGGGCAAAAACTACAGGTAGCAGGTACCTGCAAATCAGGAAAGGGGAACCGTGTTACCCCGAATTTAACGCGAGCGAAGCCGCTGGCAAAAGCTTGTCTTAAAATATTTGTTCTTCCGTAAACTACATTGAATTCAAACATTTACTCAAAATTGTGGTTTAAAAACGTTCCGAACAGTTCCGTTGTACATGAACTTCGATATTAAATTCGCTTTCGGTACGCATTTATCACTTCCTATTAATTAAACTGTAAATACCCCGTTAACCGCCGGCTCTACCTGTCAACCCGCTTCTCTTGAACTGTTGGGACCTTGCAAAAGCATTTAAGGCCCTTGGTGACATAAAAATAAATTGTTATTTTTTTTGTTGGTCGCTCGTTGAATGACTTGATAAATCCTCATAATTTTAACTTGCGTAATTTTCCCTCCTGCTGGAGGTCTATTTAGGGTTTCGTATCTCAGTAATATAAATGTATGCCAAAATGGAATAGAGAGGAGTGTAATTGGGGTAAAAAGACGGGATAGGGTAAGACTAAAAAATATTAAACAAATTACTAAATTTAAAGATGCTGGAAAAATATGTAAGACATTAAAATGGAAATGGGCAGGTCTGCTATGGTATGTTAAGAGAAAGTAATGGGAAATGGACAAAAACAATTACAGAGTGGTACCCTAGAGATGGCAAAAGGAACAAAGGACGACAATCAAGGCGCTGGGAAGACGAGTTAAAGAGAATTGGTGGACCAAAATGGATGACAACTGCGAGGGATAGGGACATGTGGAAATTTTTAGAGGAGGCCTGTGTCGAAAGACAAACTGGGAAAGAACGTACCATTAAAAATATTAGTTTTAAGAAGTAACTGTAAGAACTCAGAAATAAAGGCTTATTTTATTTTTTATTTTATTTTATCTCAGTAATGTCAGAAAGACAAAGTAAATTTCACACTTTGAGGGATTAAGGTCAAGGCTAATAGATTTAAATTGTTGTTTTAGTAGTGTCAGATCATTCAAAACGGTGTCAACATCACCTCCTATAGTTCCATCGTCCAAGTACCAAATTTTGAATTTAATATTTTGATTATGGGGTGAATAGGTAATGAAGGAAACTTTTTTTTTAGGTATCAAGTTTGTTTTTGTTTTATAAATAACGTTGGCTCACTAGGAATTTATCCTGTATCGTGGGTGCATTTAGAAACATTCAAACTCACATATGTACACAAACAGCCAGACCCGAAACAACTGGCTGTAGTAATAATCGTACAGTCGATCGCTCAGCCACAGCACCAACCGTGTCGTCAGTTTATCATACAACTAGCTTCCGCCTGCGACTTCGTCCGCGTAGCATTGTTACTTTGGGCTAACGCTAACTTGAAGCTATGTGATGATCGAAAAAAAAAATCTTTATCTTCTAATTTAAAAAAAATAGCCTATGTCCGACTCCAGGGTCCCAACTATCTCTGTACTAAAATTCATCAAAATCGGTTTGGCTATTTAGGCGTAAAGACGTAACAAACAAACAAACTCACTTTCGCTTTTATAAAATTAGTAAGGAGTATATAATACCTTATATTCAACTCTGTGGGATCACACAGCACAAATCGATCTTTGTACTGTGAAATCAACCCTATCAGTCTACGCAGTCGAAATATTTGGCTGTTTAAGTCGCAAATTTGTACGGAACCCGTAGTGCGCGAGTCTGATTCGCTCTTGTTTGTATAGCAATGGCCATAATTATAGCATTATAGGAATGGCCACATGGCATTATGTCTGCCGTAGGACTATCTGCAGTATCCAGTTGGAGTCCCCAGGTATGTCAGCTGATGGGCCTACAGATATACCATGATTGCGTAATATACCGGTATGACTAGTTCATGTGTGTAAATTAGTTTGTAGTTAGTTCTTAGTGAACATTAAGGGAATGAATAAACGATTAACCCAGAATCCGCTTGAGATGGTAAGAACGAGATTTGTTGTTAATAAAGGCGAAAAAGACGTCAATTGCTATGCATTTGTTCGATATAAGTCTTTAAACTAACATAGTTACTAACATTATAATTAACCCTTGAAACGGGATATTTACCATGTTTGTTATTTGTATCGAGTTTCCGATATTTCGGCGATGTTGCATTGCAAACGTGATAGTGGTAACGAACGCAAAAAACGAATAAGAAAGAGGGTAGATCGTTTTATATGCTCCTAAACATCCACCCGCAATAACTTCAGTTCATCCGTGATCATGGCGTTTGCAACATCGCCGAAATATCGGAAACTCGATACAAATAACAAACATGGTTAATATCCCGTTTCAAGTGTTAATAATAACATTTGTTCTGTGTTGGCAACCTAGTATTCGTTTTTATTTAATTCTAAACCCTCCTCGATAAGTTAGGTAATGTTTTTGTTGCCCCACTAGGAATTTCTCCTGTATCGTGAGTTTTTTAGTTTGTTATGTCTTCACGCCTAAATGGCCGAACTGATTTTGATAAATTTTGGTACAAAGATAGTTGGGACCCTGGCCTGGAGACGGAGATAAGCTAATTTAAAAAAAAAGTGAGATAAGGGGGAGAAGGAGGGGAGAGAATGATGCATTTTTTCGATCATCACGCGGGTTAAAGTTAGCATTAGCCCAAAGTAACTATGCCACGCGGCCGAAGTCGCGGGCGGTAGTAAATAAATTAATAACGGATTGTGCGAATTTTGTCTAATCAATTGAGATAAAGTTGGGGTTACCAGTAAGGACACTGGTCACCCCAACTTTATTTCAATTTCAAACTCTCCTGAGTTTGAATTTATCGAAAGGTATACTAACTCATAATAAGGATATTCCGTAACATTTTAATAACACAAACAATAATAAGAAATATCAACGTAATCACTGAACTAGTCCGAGAGAGCGCTCACGTAATAACAACATAGTAGAGGAAGATAGTCAAGGAGACCGGTTTGTTATTCAACCGATAAATGCAGGAAACGGTTGACGAACATTTTGTTCGACTAGGCCTAGATTAGTTTGGACACCCGGTTTGTAAGACATTACCGAAACTATAGTAAGTTCATTTACTTGTATTAAAAGCAAGTATACCACGGTTCGCTTTCGTTTTATAATTTGGATTGATCTTTTTTATAACTGTGGTCTTAATATTTGTCTTTATTGTAAACTATTCCTTTGTACTTCGCGTTGCAATGCACCTTCTTTGTTCTAGCATCTTGCATTTTTCTTGAAAAAAAAAAATGGCATTAAAACATTCTGCTAACAATAAAAAACAAAAAATATACCGAAATTGGTCCAGCCTTTATACAGGGTTATTTGTAAAACACTGGCAACGTCTCAGGACCATGTTACTAACATCATAATCAACAACTTTTGTTCTAGGACATTTAAACATTTATCATATTTTAGTTCATCAGATTTTCATACAAAAATAAAAATATTGAAATTGAACGCTCTAAATGTTACGAAATCTATGCGAAGCAAACGTACCTACAAGCGGCGGTGTAGGATGTATGGATGTTTGTTACTCTTTCACGTCAAAACCGCTGAACAGATCTTAATGAAATTTTCTACAGAGGTAGATTATGGTCTGGAATAACACATAGGATTTTTTTTACTACTTTAGCTAGTTAAAAATAGATTACGACTGATTATCAGACCTACCGAATTTTCATGCTTGGTTCGATTCTGGGATCGAGTAAAAAGTGTTGTTGGATTTATCCATAAGGAGTTTCACAGTAGCAGCCCGGAGTTTGGAAATTGGCGGTGAGATACCCCCGTGCCTAGGAAAGCACTATAAGCCGCTGCGTCCTGCGGTCCTGATCTCCCTCCGGTCGCGCCGGTTTGCCGTCCCATCGGACTATGAGAGTGAGAGAACAGAGAGTGCACCTGTGCCCTATAATAATTCCACTAAGATTACGGCCGAAAACGATCAGGAGGACTATATTGCCACTATCAATAAAAGTCAATCAACTTGGTCGAATCTTTACCTACTAATATTATAAAACCGAAAGTGAGTTTGTTTGTTTGTTACATCTAATGGCAAAAACCATTTTGATGAACTTTGGTACAGATATAGTTGGGACTCTGGAGACGGACATAGGCTACTTTTAGTCTCTCTAACCCCTCACTTACCTAAAATAGGGGGTGGAAGTTTGTATGGAGCATTCCGCAATTTCCAATGTAGGAACCAACCAACCAACGAAAAATATCTGCAAATCAGGAAAGGGGAGTTCCCCTTCAAATTCCCCTTAAATTCGGGGTAACATAGTTATGTGACCCCGAATTTAACGCGAGCGAAGCCGTGGACAAAAGCTAGTCGTGTAATATTGCCACAACTGATACAGCGTAAGGTTGTTGTCCGACTTCGTGGCATAATGACCAAGTGAGATGACACCGTTTCGAATTACATATGTTTTATAATGTTTTGGGCATTCAGTTGGGTTTTTCCAACTGGTTTCTAGTAATCTTGGAATCAGCGTTACAGCTGGTTGGTTCAGTTTTTGGGGTTCTGTACCTTAAAAGGAAAAAAACGGATCACTTTGGTATCTGTCTGACTGTTTGTCTGCAAGACCCTTTATCTCGTGGTATCGAGTTGCATATAATAGCATATACTCAAATCTATGGTCCCTTGAAAAAATCAACCCTCTCAGGATACATCACATATCTATAAATTATTTTTTATTAGGTTAAAAAATATTTGGTAAAGGTTAAGTTAAAAAAAAAAACGATTGTATATTGTTCCACTAAAGACGAAAGAGACTGAACCCCACGACACAGGGTATACTAGAGTGGGGTTCAGTCTCAATTAAATTAAGTATGTACTTTTTTTTGTAGAAAAACAAAAAAAAAATACGCAGTCAATAGGTACATGTGGCCGGTAATGTCTCAAGTTTGTACGGCACTTTCGGTGCGCTTTTTTTACTTGCCCGGTTTTTTAAAGTAAATGTATACATCCTTACTTAATATTATAAAAGAGAAAGTGAGTTTGTTTGTTTGTTACCTCTTCACGCTTTATTAGCTAAACCGATTTGGATGAATTTTGGTACAGAGATAGTTGGGAACCAGGAGACGGACATAGGCTATAGACGACTAGACTAGACGTGGGATGTGAGGGAGAAAGAGGGAAGATCAGGGAAAACTTAGCCTTGCTATTACAAATCAATAAGGCGCAAGGGGAACTGTGTTACCCCGAATTTAACGCGAGCGAAGCCGCGGGCAAAAGCTAGTATATTATATTTATATTACTTTTTTAATGTTTAAAATATGACAGTACCTATTGTATCCTCTGTGGTTTAGATGAGACTTTAGTTTATTTCATATTTCACGTACAAACCTCGTGGGCTTATGCCCAAAAAAAAAAAAAAAACTGATAGTCCCTACGTGATAAGACTTATGTCTTATCACGTAGGGACTATCAGTTTACGAAATGTGCAAGCAGCTTTGTGTTATAGCTATTTCAAAAACATTTTGATGTTTATTTTTTGTGATAGTCTCAAAAAGTCTTTGTCGTTCATAAGAATAAAATGTTGGTTCACGGCGACATATCAAGCTACAACATGGCGTCGGCGTGCATCTTCCAGTATGAAGTACAACATGGCCACGAATTATTATTTAAAAAAAAACATTGCCCCGCACTAGGAATTTTCCCTGTATCGTAGGTGCGTTTACAAACATTGAAATTCACATACAAAAACAGCCAGACTCAAAACAACTACCTACAGTAGGTCATACAAATATTCGTTCCGTGCTGGTAACGAACCCGCGACACGCAGCGCAGCAGTCGATCGCTCAGCTACTGCGCCAACTGTGTCGCCTAATTGTAGTTGTATAGATTTCTTGTACTTAAAAAAAAAACTGGTTTTGTGTAGCTGGATTGATCGTGTTTTATATAAACAGGAGTAGAAAACCAAACAGACGATGAAATAATATAAAGTGTGATATGATGGTTGGTTTAAGGATGTCCAGGCAACTTTAAATAAATTAAAGATAAGGGCAGGAGAATGATGGCGATGAAAGCTAACGTTCTGATCATCATTAGCCAAGTCAGTTCCTAGCTATGGTGGCTTTTACTCCCACCAGATGCAGCTGAATGTAAGTCACATGTCAACGGCGCGTTTGTGATCCACGCGCAGCTTAAAGAGATGTCAGCATAAAATAGAAAGGCTTGCCAGTGCCAAGGCCTGTCACGGCTGCAGGTTGCTCGAAAGATATACTGCGGTTTCGGAACACGAAGTTACAGGGTGGGTTTAAGTCAGTAAGGGTCTGACACTCAATTCTGTTACGCCCACAGCGAGACGAGTCATTCTACTAAATAGTATTATAAATGCGAATGTTTGTGAGGATGGATGGATGGATGTATGGATGTTTGTATCTCTTTCACGTTAAAACAGCTTAACGGATCTTGATGAAATTTGGCACAGAGGTAGATTAAAGTCTGCAATAACACACAGGATAAATTGTTTTTCGATATCACGCAGGCGAAGCCGCGGGCGCCAGCTAGTAAACTCTAAATTTACATTAAGGCGGTACCCTACGCAAATAACCTTGAGTATTCGCTTCCCTCTTTTCCGCGCAGGAGTGAGCGAGTGAGAGCAGTAGTGAATAATGCCAATTTTTTGGAATAAAATCTATATAAAATTAAGTATTGGGTTTTTGGAAAAAATATTTCTACCAAAATGTTCATTATAGAATTGTGTATCCATTAGTGTCAGTAGCAAAATTAAACAATGTTTACTTTACGAGGAGATGCATTTTATTGATATTTTTTCTCATTTCGGGGGCTTTGTTGTAAGGAGATTTACTAAATAATGACTCAATAAAAATAAAAACTAAATCTACAATAATGTAATCAAGATTATAAAGAAATTTAATGTATTTTTTTTGTTACTTAGTTCGTTTTAAATAACAAGTAGATAGCTCTAGAAAACTGTACAAAAACGGCTTGCGCGGCGTTTTGGTCGGGGTGGCGCCTTAATATACTACTTGTATGATCATAATTTGCTCGTCCAATATGTTATGCTAAGACGTTGCCTCCTAAGATACAGGATCTTCTTAGTTTAGGAGTCAGGGCTCAAATTTTGGATTGACTGTTCTTTACCCATTATTTGCACTCTATTATTGTATTAAATTTTCTATGTGTCAATTACGTGTACATCAAACTTGTCTTTTTCTGATAATAAACTATTATTTTATTACTAGCTTCCACCCGCGACTTCGTCTGCGTGGCATAGTTACTTTGGGCTGACGAAAAAAAATTAACTTTCTCTCCCCTTTTCTTCCCTCTTTCTCCCCATTTTCTCGCGTTTTTAAAATAATAATCAGCCTATGTCCGTCTCCAGGGTCCCAACTATCTCTGCATCAAAATCGGTTTAGTTCTTTAGGCGTGAAGACGTAACAAACAAACTCACTTTCGCTTTTATAATAATAAAAGTTAGTAAATTAGTAAGGATTATAATTTCTACAACCACCCCTACCGTTACTGGATACTCCTTGTTAAGGCTAATTTGACAGAGACAAGGTATTGGTAAACGTAAGCTCCTCATATAATTGTAGTCATTCTCTTATCTCGATCGTATAATATCGTACGGATTCGTGGGCAATTATTTTTTATGAAAACCCAATAACGCAAATTACACAACCACTTGCCAAACGTCCTTGAAACGTTTCACTAAGTACGAAAATATTTTAAATATCTCCACATTGCGTTCTCTCAACCTTCGGATACTCGTGCATGTGTTCGATTTTACATTAAATAAGGCTACGTGAGCTAATAAAAGTCATACTGTTTCACATTTACGCAGTATTTTAAGATTTGAATTTAATGTGAGCGGAAGATTTTTGGTGTGCGGATGTTGCAAGCGTTGTTTTAAATAGTAATGGAAATTTTGTCATTAAATATGCATTCAATTTATTTCGGATCTAACAATGGGATATGAGACGGCCCATAACCTCTGGGAATAATGCAGTTATTAGATTATTTAAATATTTAATATTATAAATCGCGCACGCACGATATTATACATCACGCACCCACGATACAGGAGAAATTCCTATTGTAGGACAACGTTTGTTTTTTTTAAAAAAAAAACAAATACATTTTGAGGAATTCATGATTATCTGCCTAGCCTTTACCCATCTATGTTGGGGTCGGTTTTCAGTCTAGTTGAATGTAGCTGAATTCCAGTATTTTACATGGAGCGACTGCTAATCTGATCTTCCCTTTATGGGACTGGTTGTCAGACTTTCGGTCCACTGACTACTAGTAAAGACTTCACGTGGTTTCCGAGGACGATAAAATCTCGGTATGTCATGGGTCCACACCCATCCACAGACCAAAATAAGTAAGCGCAGCTTAACCTGACGATTGATATGAGCAGTTATTATTTGACCACGAGGTTCTCCATTCTGAGCATTTTGCGGAGTTGTTGTAGCTTTAAAGCAGGTTATATTACATAGGGGTAAAAAAATATTTTCGAACTGTTCATTTAAGTGGTAGTGGACTTTATATTTTGCGAATTGTTCGAAAGAGATACCGAGAAGGAACATAGGTTTTAAATACAATACAAAAAGTTTATTTTCTCTCTCACATAGAAATATACAAGGAATTATTTACATAATTCAAAGTGTACATCGGTGGATTATAATCTGAGAGACTGGTTTCTGTACTACGAGACCTGTACCAGACTCCGGAAGTGGGTAACAGGTAGTAGGTGTACATCATTCCAGTTAAGAGAATTTAAATTAAAATTAGGTAAAACTGGGTGAAGTGTGTCTGTTGTGAGGATTAAATATATGAGGGAGTGAGAATCGGGTGTGTGAATGTGTATATGAGGGTGTGTGTGGGGGGGTGAGGGTGTGTGTGTTGTGTAGGTTGTGTGTGTTGTGTTGGTGTATATGTGTGTATGTGGGTGTATGTGTGGGTGCGGGTGTATGACTGTGTGTGGATGTGGATGAGAGTGTGGGTGTTGTCGAGTAGTATGAAGTAAGACTAGGATGGGACCTAAAGTAAATTTTCTGTTTCATCGTAGCTGAGGGACTTTAACCAAGTGGTTAAAGCCCTTTTACAATTGACTTTTGTAAGTGGGTGGTGGTGGTAAATTGCAAGCTTCTTATTTATTTTATTGTCCACCTAAAAAGATCCACATAAAAATTGAAAATTTTTGCGTGAGAAAGCAGTGTTTCGCTTGATAAGCGTTTGGCAAACCCTGTGTTTGACTCGCTTGTTAATATTCATTGCGGGATCATACCCTATTAATGAGTGTTGTTTTAGAACTGTGCACAACGGTTAGAACGGTTGGTTTTAGTCTGTAAAATTCAGACACGCTCCGCTTAGAGCGGGGGAAGTTATTTGATGATTTCCCATCCGCAAAAAAAAGTAAACTTTTAAAGCTTCATTATTTTGACAACAAAATCTGTTGAACAAAATTAGAATAGAATTTACAAAAGGTGGTTTTTTGTAAATTCTATTCTAATTTTGTTTAATATTTGTACACCGCTGACGGCAAAACATGGAGATTACTAAACTTTATATTTACACTTATGTTTAACAAATAAAAATCTTTGCCTTGACTTTGAAAACAGTACTCTACTAACAACATGAAACGGGCAATAAAAGCTTAAGTTTGTTGAAGTACCTTCCACGTAAGAATTCCAAGAGAATTGGGGTTGTTTTGCTTCAAACTAGGTTGTATTTTTTACAACCCTTTTTAATGCTTTACTGTTGAATCAGGCCCTTTTAAGACTTAATTGCGTGTTTATTTTTTTTAATATACTCGTTTATTTTATTTTTATGAGTGACGCCGTTTGTACGACTTGGCATAACATCTAGATTTCTTAATTAAATGAAAGTTTACAGCCACTGTAATTATACACTTTCTCTTAATAGTGAAGTAAACTGCGTCATAATCCGTCAAGCATTTTAAAAGACAGACATACAAACAAAACGTGACTTTCGTTAACGTCGTCGTTAAATGTAGGTACAGTGGTCTGCATCAATTGGGTACCCCCATTGAAAGTTAATTAATACAACTAGGGTACCCAATTGATGCAGCTTACTGTACAAATCGAGTTAGTATTTCATTCAATTGTTTTTACGTATCGAACTTTACATAGTACAAAATGAAGTGGCTTTCGTCTGTTCGCTTAGATCTTTAAAACTCAACGGATTTCAATGCAAATTTATACAATAGATAGAGTGATTCAAGAGGAAGGTTTACATGTATGATTTCCCAGTCTACGTGAGTGAAACCGCGGGATGCAGCTAGTAAAACATATAACAACTTTCACGGCTTTGAAAATCAAAATGTGTAAAAAAGAGCTTTAAAAAATATAACTTTTCAATGTTAAAAGTTTTTATTTGTTAAAAATTTGTATAGGTCATATAAAATTTAGGTATCTGTATGTTTTGCCGTTAACGGCACAAAAAATATTACAGTTAAATTTTTCAAAGGAGGTAGCAGCTGCTCTGTCTATCCTCTATTACGTTGGTGTTATATTCGATTGGAGAGAACTAAGTAAATATGACGATAGATACTAAATGCAAATTTCAATACTCAATACTCAATACTTGTTTTACGGTAGTTCTTTATTAAGTTTTAAGTATGATGCTAGAATAATTTACCAGACCGCATGAAGTATTCACATTAAGTTTGAAGTTATTGTTATTATTAACTCATGCTCCTTGACCGCGTTCAGTAGTTATTGCGTGAAAGAGTTACATGCATCCATACATCCTCACAAACTTTTGCATTTATAATACTAGCTTTCGCCCGCGGCTTCGCTCGCGTTAAATTCGGTATACGGTAACACACCAAGCAGACCTGCAGTTTTTGCTCTTGCGCCTGATTGATTTGTAATAGCAACGCAAAGTTTTTCCTTTTCTTCCCTCGTTCTCCCTCATTTCCCACTTTTTTTTAATAAAATAATAAAATTAGCTTATGTCCGTCTCCTGGCTCCCAACTATCTCTGTACCAAAATTCATCAAAATCGGTTTAGCCATTAAAGCGTGAAGAGGTAACAAACAAACAAACAAACTCACTTTTGCTTTTATAATATTAGTAAGGATTAGTAGGGAGGGTTTTAAACATTATACAGCATATTTCAGGTTTTAGTGTCAAAAATTTGCCCACATTCACGGTGTTTTACTGTTTTTTTAGGGTTCAATACCTCTAAAGGAAAAAAACGGAACCCTTCTTGTATCACTTTGTTGTCCGTCTGTCTATCAAGAGCTTTTGACTCGAGAACGCGTGAAGGTATCGAGTAGAAATCGCAGCTTATGCTGAGACAGGGACCTTTTTGGCCTCGCACAGACAATAACCTTGTCTGTACTATTTTGTTTCATTTTGTTACTCTGTTTTACTTGTTTTGTGCGAGTCCCAAATAAAAGTTTTTCTTTATTTTTTTCTTTGAAATTAAAATTATATACTCAACTCTGTGGTCCCTTTGTGCTGTGAAAAAACAATCCTGTAAGTCTAAGCAGTCAAAAGATATTGCTGTTTATGTCGCAAGTTTGTACGAAACCCTCGGTGTGCGTTTCTGGCTCGCTCTTGTCTGGTTTTTGGACGCAGAGGTTAGGACGTAGGACATAGCCACACCACATACCAACAACAAAACTTATATTTGGAGATAAACTAATCAATGGTTCCAAATATGTACGTGTTTGTACAAGTAAGGTCTTAATAGCAAGCCTCCTAATAAACAAGTCACACTCACATCAAAATAGGCTCTTAATAAGGCACCGACATACACGTGGATCAAATTGATCATACAAATATAGCTCAATACATATTACGGCTCATAAAGTATTTAAAAACACAGAATAGTAGATACACGGAGTGACAACGCATGGATAAGCAGTCCGAAAGTCGAACACGTGACATAGGCGGCGCTAGATCAAATGCGGTCGTCGGCGACATCAGCATTGCGGGGCCCCTTTCAGTTCCAGATTATATCATAGCTACCATCACCAGCCACTGTTTCCTCTTTCTTTTCAGTCTTTACGGTGCTGTACTTCAACAGGAAAAAACGGAACCCTTATAGAATCACTCTGTTGTCCGTCTGTCTGTCTGTCTGTCAAGACCCATTATCCCCACCCTTGTTCAAGGCTTTCAGCGGTCACTGATGCCTAACGCCGTCATTGCACGTGACCATTGACGACAACGTGTCGGTTTAGGCCTGCCATATGGACAGGTCAAACTAAACAGGCGAACCGACGTAATTTTGGTCAGCATAATAAATTATATGCAATACTATTGTCGTCCATAATTTATTTTCATGATCTGTCTAAACCTTTAATTGGAGATCCAAAATAAACAAATGTGACTTAATTTCTAGACAATTAATCTCAAAAAGTGGCTGTTAGCTGCTTGTTAGTTTTGGTCTTGATTATCACAAGTATAGTGAGCATGTAGTGGCCCAGAGCTGGTTAAAGACCTTCGATGGATGAAAGTCTTTCAGTCCTATCATCTATTCTTTTTAACTTTCCTGGTTCTGAACCACTTCTTGCCAATATCTGAGGAAGACATCTAAGTCATCTCAAAAAGTGTCAAATCAATGTGTGTAATCTCACTCATAATCTTCTGTTCCATCTTGCGACATATTAAAAAGGGGATGGAAAGGAAGGCATTTTAAGAATGGGATTCAAAGGCTAACAATGTGCATAGACACTCCATTTAAACACTATTCCGTGTCTTCCTTATAAGTTACCGACACGTATGTTTGTAAACAAACTGATTAGCATCACAATAAGTCCTATGCAACACCATAACGGTGTGGGAGATCGTTAGTGCTTGTTTGGGAGACCACCATAGCAAAGGCATTGTTTGAGAAAGAAATTCGTAATACTTCCTTAAACATTTTTGGCTGTAGCTCGGAGAGCGAGAGGAAGGCCAAAGAAAAGATGGATGGATTGTGTAAGGAATGATATGAAGGAGAAAGGAGTAAATAATGCCGTGACGTCTGATAGGAGAGAATGGAAGAAGAAAACGTGTTGCGCTGACCCCAAATAGAGTGGGACAAGGGCAGAAAAATGATGATGAGCTCCGTGTAAAATACTGGTTTGCAGTTAGACTTGTAGCCTCGTGTTAGACTGGAAGCCAACCCCAAAATAGTTGGGATAAAGCTGGGCAGGTTAAACTTTTTAAAATATGTTTTAAAACTAAGACAAGTTGATGTGAACTATCTGACTACTCTGAGAATTAACACCGACACTAACTCAGAATTCAATTGTGATTGGATTGTTTGTGAATACCTATGTATTCACAAACAATCCAATCACAACCGTAATCGACAGTAGTTTATGTTCTCGTAATCTAATTGACAAACCGGCAAAACGCTATTCAATTATCCGCATGTGTTTTAACATAATAATAGCAAATAGAATTTTGTGGTTAAAAACTAAAAGTTTTTTTTAAATAAAACCGTTGCCCCACACAAGGAATTTCACCTGCATCGTGGGTGCGTTTACAAACGTTTTAACTCACATACACAAACAGCCAGACCCGAAACAATTATCGGTAGGCCATACAAATAATTGTTCCGTGCGGGGATCGAACCCGTGACACGCAGCGCAGCAGTCGATCGCTCAGCCACTGCGACAACCGTGCCGTCAAAGTGATAGTTAAAAGAGCAATATGCGGATTGATGTCAGATGATAATTTTATTCTATCGCCTATAACTTTGTACGGTGCGAAATGAGCAAGGCTGGAAAAGCTGGTAGCCCTTGACTGATAAACTAGATGCATCTATTAGCCAAGTTAGGACAGTTTATTATATGGTGGTTTAGTAATGGCATATCTACCAGATGATCTCTTACTTAATACAAAATTATCGGTGTCTCCGACATATTTTGCATGGATATCCAAAAGCTACACTGGGAATAGTTTTAAAATTTGTTTGTTTTAATAAGCGATAAATAGTCAGTTTAAAAAAAATCTACATTGATGAATTTCAAATTATGTACACACGATGGCACATCAACATACAAAAAAAAATACTACGGATCGCACACCGCAGTAGAGAGATCAGGTTATAATAGTTTAGAATAGGTTGACCTGCCGTTGTGTGTACCTACAATTTTTATGTTTTTTTTTAAAGGTAACCCCTTACACTACTCATTAGCGATTTCTCCTCTATAGAAATAAATACTGTTTATTATGCCTCATTTACATTCAGCCCCTATCGCTGCTCCTCGCGCTGCCGGCAATAATTCCCTAAATACTGCTGTGGCAGGATCGAGGGATATGTGTGTTTACATACTGCCCTTCCTCTCACTTCGCTTTCAAGTTCCGGCAATGGCAGACGTTGAAATTTTTGCAGCGTCCGCGCTGTCTTTTAGCGATACATAATTATGTGCGTCAGTTAAAAATAAATCGAATGAAAAAAAAGAAAAGACGTCGTAGAAGATGGTGGATGATATCTATTCATCGTAATAGAACTTTGTAAGTACCTACCAACCTGCTTAAGATAATATTTTATAAATTCTACGAGGCATTATATTTGACGCCCGGCGTCAACTGAGCGCTTGAGCAGAATGTAAACACGCCCTACCGCTCGCGCTGCCGATGCCGGTCCTTTGAAGTCCGCACTAAAAACCGCTCTTTTGGGGAGCGCTGGGCAGCGCGAGTGGCATTAAGCAGTGGCATGAGAAGTATACGTTTACATACTCGTCCTGCCCACTTCCCTGCCCACTTCCCTGCTCATTACAGCTGAATGTAAATGAGGCATTAGACTCGCACAAGACAAGACAATAAAACAAAATTAATTTAAAAAAAAGAACAACAAAAACTATAAAACGATATAAAGAAGACAATTAAATAAATCAGTCCTGTACGAGGCCAAAAGACCTCTATCTCAGCATGGTGCTGCAACATGGCGGCCATGTCACAGCGCTGATATTCTGATGCCTGAGGGCCCAAGCAAGCGAAGCCACGGTCAGATACGATAAAATACATAAGAATAACATACAGTGTTGAGTTTACACACATTTAAACCCACAGAGATACACAAATAACCAGACCTGGAATAGCAGGCAAGGCAAGGGTAAGGATGGTATAAGGTAGCACACCTCGATTACCTAATTCGTTCATTTCTGGCGTGGGTGTGTGTAAAATGTCAATGTGATTTATGTTTTATTTCTTGAGTACAGACGCTAGCAGGTCAAGCTACCCGAAACTGTAAATTTTTCCCAATGAACCTTGAACCTAATATCTACTTTCGAAATAAAGTCGAAAATCTATCAAAGAAATCTGACAGATTGTAGTAGCTTGATGTGCAGGCGTCTGTACATACATAACTACATGGTCATTATGTATATACATAACTACCTGGCTAGGCTAATTTAAATAAATGTTTGTTCCGTGTGGGGAACAAACTCGCGAGACGTAGCGCAGCAGCCAAGCACTCAACCAACTGCATCAGCCAAACCATTGTTGAATTCATGGTATAGGTTGTGCATTGATGTCTCTTCGACCTCCACCCTGTGCCCCACCCATTGCCTAGGTCGTATCCGAATCTCTTCACTTTTCGTGGTTCATTGTCATCATGGCTAGTTTCTTCAATGTCCCGTACAGTCACAAGCAAAAACATGGATACACTTAGGCGTAGATGGCGGCTGGCGGATATTATTAGTTGCGTAAAATACTATAAAATGTACATTTTGGCATACAGCGAGTCCTTGTTACAAAAGTATTTGCAACTTACATAGGTAATAAAAAACCGGCCAAGAGCGTGTCCGGCCACGCTCAGTGTAGGGTTCCGTAGTTTCCCGTCCGTCACAATAAGTGTTCCCACTTATGAGTTTAAAGGTGGAGGAGGAAATTATTTTGTACAACTTTTTGTCTTTTTTGTACAAAAACTGTTGTGTCAATCAAGTTCAAAATGATTTTCATAGAAAGTCCTTATAAAGTTCTACTTTTCAGATTTTTTTCATATTTTCTAAACTTATGGTTCAAAAGTTAGAGGGGGGGGGACACATTGTTTTTTACTTTTGGAGCGATTATTTCCGAAATTATTGACATTATCAAAAAATGATTTTAGTAAACCCCTATTCATTTTGAAATACCTTTCCAACAATATATCACACATTAGGGTTGAAATAAAAAAAAAAATCACTTCCCACTTTACATATAGGGTGGCTACCCTAATAAAACATTTTTTTCCAATTTTTATTTTACCACTTTGTCGGCGTGATTGATATACATATTGGTACCAAATTTCAGCTTTCTAGTGCTAACGGTCACAGAGATTAAGCGAGGACGGACGGACGGACGGACAGACAGACATGGCGAAACTATAAGGGTTCCTAGTTGACTACGGAACCCTAAAAAAGACAATTAATTATCTTGTACTCTTTATTGCACAGGGCTATTTTGGACATTGTCTTTTTTATGTTGATTAGTTTTATAGGCTTGTTTTTCATTTGCAGTTAAGTTCATCTATTATAAATTATCGTTAATGTCTATCATTAGCCTAGCCAAAGCAAAACAAGTTTGCAAATAAGCTGAATGCTTTGTACAAAATTAGCTAGCAAATCATATTCAAAGTTCACTGACCCCAGAAATAATTGTTTAAATATTGTCATTGGTAGGTGTGGTCGCTTATATGCGAATGGTGTGCCAATAGTTAAAATAAATAGTTACTTTGATATTACGTCACTGATTTTATAGGTATGAAAATATCTTGTCAAGTACTTAGGTAAGCCCTTAATATTGAGTGATCATTATGTTGTTAAAATCTTATGTAAGCAATGTTACTTTTGATGCAAGACTATAATATCCTCTATTTTTTTCACATAGATGTAGAAATAATGTTAATTGATCAACAAAAGCTTTCAAAATCATGTCCAGTCATCATCTTGTGCCTAGCCTCAGTACCTACTGTAACGATCAAAAACAGGCATAATTCATATTTGGGTAACATTGAATATTCTTAACTTAGGTTTGGAATAAACCTAGTAGCTTTGAAGAAGCGGTAAATTAATCATTCTCCTAGCGTACCAAACTAAGAGAGGGAACTTGCTACCTCCTGGACTTTGCAATGAAATTGTAAAGTTTTAAAATTCCAGTGGAATACATAAAACTGTTTGAAAAGGTTGCTCTGTATAGTTAAATATTCTTAAAGAAAATATGACTGAATCTAAATTCATTTATGGTTTAGGTAAATGAATAGGTAATTCTCTATTTTCGGGGGAGAATGCTAAGAGGGATGTGTGGTGTTACGTGAATGGATAAAGTAAGAAACGAGTACATAAGAGGAAGTCTGAAAGTAGCGCTGGTGACTGAAAAGTTGTGTGGTAATCGGTTGGTTTGGTGTGGGCATGTGATGCGGAGGAATGAGGAAAATGTCGCAAGGAAAGTGTATTTGAGTATAAATGTGAATGGGTATAGTAGAAGAGGAAGGCCAAAGAAACGAAGGATGGACTGTGTGAAAGATGATAGGTCAAGAAAGGAGGTGTCGAATGAAATGATAAATAATAGATGAGTATGGGAGAGGAAGACATGCTGCGCCGACTCTAAATGGGGATAAGGGATAAGGGCCGGGGAAAGGTGATAGGGTCGTCTCTACGTCCATGACAGTATTATTAGGTCGTCAACATTCTCACTAACAGCCTGTATAAGTATTATTAAGAGTAGAGCTATACTGGTGGAGCTCGTTGCTAAAATTTAGGTTAAACCGCGCTTGCCTAGGTTGGTATGTGGATGAGTGACCACCCGTTACGTACCGAGTTTCCTCCGTGTTTCGGAAAGAACGTTAAGCTGTTGGTCCCGGCTATTATTGTAAATCTTTGACAGTCGCAATAGTAAACATGTAAACGGAAACATGCATATGACGTCAAAATCCTTCTCGCAGATGATGACGGTGTGTGTGTCCTAATTCTGTATTTATGTCCGTTAAAGTTCAATTGTTTATTAAAGGAAGTTTGAAAGTTGCGCCTGTTACAGAAAAATTTAAAGAGAATTTGTCTTGGTGTGGGCATGTAATGAGGAGTCTCGAAGCGCATTTGACTAAGAGAGATAGATATGAATGTTGATGGATGGAGAGAGAGAGAGGAAGGCCATAGAGAAGATGGATGAATTGTGTAAGAAATGATATGAAGGAAAACGAGTACGAAACGAGTTATTTCGAAGGGCAGGAAAATGATGATGCCCCGTAAAGTTGTGGTAGACTCGCCTTTCTCTTCGAAAACACAACGCGTAATATAACACCAACTCAGTAAATCCTAGATTATCACATAGTTTATAGAACAACTTGATATAGGTAATACGTGCTTCCACATACCTATGCGGACTTGCCACTTGGCTAATGTTATGTCAACTGAGGAAGCGTACACATGAACTCTACCTACTTTCTAATATCAACCTTGTGTTGCGTAAGTTATGGTTTCGTTTGCTTTGACCGGGTTGCGTGGAGTGATAAAGGTGTTTTGTGCTTGGCCTGGATTAAGACTTAAATGATAAACGGTAATGGGTTGAGTACCTAGTGTTGTAAACACAATTGTTAGGTTGGAGTTATAAAATTATTTGGGTTAACCTAAAGTCAGACAAATTGAAATTTTCCCCATTGAGTATAGAACTTACAATCGTTTGAAGTTCAACTTGTTATTTGAAGTTAAGAAAGAAAGAAAATAGGTTTATTTGGCACATGCTACAAGTGCACAGATTATTAAACAAAGAAGGAAAGCAAAAAAAAATATATATATATAGCTTTAAACTTAACTAAAAAAAGAGATCATTATTGTACCTATGCAATTGCGGCTTGACTTATAGATTGTCTCGAGTGGCTGTTAGTATTAAGCCATAAGCGCCTTCTGAAAAAGGTTTTCTGATTATAGTATTTGTGGCACAAATATTTACATTTACACTCTTCACACGTTTAGTTTAAGGCGTATACTCACATAGAGAGGTCTGTTAGGGCCACTGCCCGCCGGGGTTGCGTGTTGTTCGAAAGCTATAACGCGGCCTCGGAACATAAAGGGCAAAAGATGAAACATGGATAGGTTTAAGTCTGTAAAAGTCTGACACTCCTCCCCGCTCCACCCAGAACGTAGGAAGTTATTTAATGATTTCCCATGTGACAAAAAAAACACCAAAACTTGCTTTTAACTAATCTCCTTAAATGTCAATCTCAATCTATGTCATCGACATCATCTACTTTCACCTGTGCGCACACCATAGTAATCTGCGAGCATGCATGGGACATAACTGCTTCCATTTTCAAAACTTTTGAATGGAATTTTGATGTTAGTTTTCGAATTTTCACATGGTTAATGTCCCTTGGAATGACATTATAATCACGATTATAATGACGTTTGTGTGGTGAGAAGTTTTGAAAGAAAGGTGTTCAACTTGCACAACAAAAGCGTTAAGTTCTGACGGCCAAGTTCGTTAAAATACCTTTCATAGGTCGAGATATAAATATAGCGGTAAGGTCAGCGCTCTAAGTTATATCTTCCTTACATACCTTACTGATTCGTGATCGTATTACACAGTACTAACTGGGTTGTGGAGGTCAGATAGGCAGTCGCTCCATGTAAAATACTGATTTTCAGCTGCACCCGGTAAGACTTGGGGTCGGTTTCCAGACCCCAACATAGTTGGGAAAAGGCTAGGCAGATGATGACAAATCTTACTGATTGACTTACGTTTTCCTCAAGGTTTGAACTAATAAAAAACTTCGAAGTAAGTATTTTTATTTCAGACTTTTTTGTCGTGGTATGATGATATCTCACACAAATTATTATCGAGTCTTCAACATTTATTGCAACTATCAAGAGATCTTAGCATATCGTATATGTATTATAAAACATCCTTACTAATATTATAAATGCGAAAGAGAGTTTGTGTGTTACGTCTAAATGGCCAAATCGATTTTGATGAATTTTGATAGAGATAATTGTGACCCTGGAGACGGATTTAGGCTAGTTTTTTGAAAAAAGGGGAAAAATGAGAGAAGCAAAGAGAGGAGAAAGATATTTTTTTCGATCATCACGCGTGTTAAAGTTAGCGTTAGCCCAAAGCCATGCGAATGACTTCGCGGGCGGAAGCTAGTAACACAAAAATTACCCAAGCAATATAATTAAAATTCATATGGAACTCTTTTGGGAGTCTACCCCTTTGATTACTAAAATCATTTTGAAACTCGGCCTACAATCGACGGAGAAATCGCGTAACAAACATACAAAAAAAAAAATACAGTCGACTTAAGAACCTCCTTATTTTGTTGAGTCCATTAAAAAGTAATATGAAAAAGCATATGAGCTTACTGGTAGTACACACGACGACACATCAACCTATACAAAACCAGTTTATGCTGATCTTTCAACTACGAATCGTACGCCGTAGATTTCCCGTACGACGAGATATCCGCTTAAACTGGTTTTGTATAGGTTGATCTGTCGTCGTGTGTATATATGCTTTATCATGTTACTTTTTAATTTAATTTATTTTAGACAATTAAATAGTTTGCAAATAGTAATTAATTTAATAAATAAATAACAGCAACATCTTTTAGAGATAGCGTATTTCTAAAGAGGAAATGTTCATTATTTTTGGATTTTCCGTTCAGTTTAAATGGCTATGATAAATGATTATTTGCTCGCGTTAAATTCGGGGTGACACAGTTCCCCTTTCCTGATTTGCAGGTACCTGCTACCTGTAGTTTTTGCCCTTGCGCCTTATTTATTGTAATAGCCAAGCTTAGTTTTCCCTTTTCTTCCCTCTTTCTCCCTCACACATCTATTTGAAAAAAATAGCCTATATCCGTCGCCAGGGTCCCAACTATCTCTGTACCAAAATACATCAAAATCGGTTTAGCCATTTAGGCGTGAAGACGTAACAAACAAACTAACTTTCGCTTTTATAACATTAGTAAGGATTCTGCTGTTTAAGTTCTGTGTTTCTTTTCAAAAGAACAATACAACGTATTAAAATTTATCAGCGCCTGCGCATAATCTGTGTCAAACCAGGTCCGCTTTATGCAACGGCTCTTCCAGATTTTACGCTCAACGCTCATACATTTTGATTACACCATATTATGCGCCTTCTTGTGTAAGCCAGCGTATAGCGTATATGTTTTGTTGTGTGTCCTCATGTTTTGTAAGTGTCACCGGGTCATATTTTGTTGATATAGGAACTGATATAATTGCACATTGGTAATGGTGAAATACCCAAACGTGTATTGGCAAATAACAGTAGGACTTTTTCCACTGAGGGAAAGAGATGGTGCTAGACACCCTGTATAGCTTTGTCTCTTTCCCTCAGTGGAATAAGTTCTGCTTTAATACGTCATGGTAGGGTAGCAGCATGCTGCAATATTAAACAGTACAAGATGTAAATCAATAAAATCACAACTACGTGGTGTTCTATTGTTTGCCTATGGGATATCCTCAAATTACGGGGAGTGTCAGCCTTATTCTTAAGCTTATGCTTAAGAATTGGCTAACAGTTTTCTTTGGTTAATTCCGGTAGGTATAAGTTAATGACATAATTGTGTGCGAATTTGTATAAGTGTTAGCATGCAGTTTTGTGTAAAATGATGCCGTGGGAAAAATATTGTTAGGACCGCTAACATAATTAATTAATCGCCGATGTAGATAGTACAAAATGTACTACAGCAACATATAGTACATCATCATTTTCCTGCCCTTGCCCCATTCCATTTGGGGTCTGCGCAACACGTTTTCTTCTTCCATTCTCCCGTGTCAGACGTCAAGGCATCATTTACTCCTTTCTCCTTCATATAATTCCTTACACAATTTAACTTATTAAGTTAAGTTAGTACTTTTAACTTATTAATCGAGTGTTAGTTAGGTTATTTTTGTTCCTGGAATGTGGATCCCATATGGGTAGGCCTCCTGTTTTAAACTGGATGACCCTTTGACATTTCTTGTAAATTTAAGCTATGTTTTATATCTTTGTTTATTTTTATGTTTTTGTTTTTTATAAATTTTATGTCTAATTTTAACTTCAACGCATGGCTTAAGCCAAAAAATTTTGTACGCCATTCCTGGATGGCAAAACATGTAGCAACTTTGCAAATTTTATCATCTTTATACACACTCATGTTTTACAAAATAAATATATCTTTCTATCTTTCTTGCTAAAGAGAGAGATGTATGGAAGGAGAAAGAGGAGGCTTTTACCCATATTACCAACATATTAGATAAAAAATATTTTCTAACACTTGTTTGTTTGTTTTAATATTAATATTTTCATTTTAAGATACTGGATTTTTCTGGTAGAATTGCACTTGCTCGACCCTTTTTTATCGAATTGGAAATCATCGCGAATCATGGCGGGTGTGTCGGGTCATTTAGCTCCCTTCAAAATGGTCGAGGTGAATGGGGCTGATCCATACGTCATGTTCGTGAACGGGCGCTGTCAGTTGGGACTGGTCATTTTTTAGCTACCACGGTTCATTTTTAACTTATTTAGATTTAAAATTAAATTTTGCTTTTTATTTACTCTGGACGCTCTTACTGTGCACGTCTTTCTACATCGTTCTCACATATTTGTATAATCTCAACATGAATGATGTAAATACAATTTTGTAAAAATATTATAATTTAAAAGAGTGTCCATGGAGTTTCTTGCCCATTCTTCTCCATAGAGATCAACGCTTTGGAATGGGCAACTACAGTACTTTCACAAGTTATTATGCCTTGTGACCGGGACTGTAGATTAGTTTTGTTTCTTGACATTCAAAAGTGCCTGTAATGGTCTAATTGAAATAAATGGTTTTGAATTTTGTTTTTTTTTTTTAATTTTGAATCAAATGGCTCTGGGCGGAGCGGACTTAGACTGAAAATAACCTATCCATGTTACTTCTTTGGCCTTTGTGTTTCGGGCCGCGGTATCCTTTACGAATAACCAGCGAACCCCAGCAGGCAGTGGCCCTGGCAGGCCCCTCTGCTTTGCTGACATCTCGTTGAGGCGCGCGTGGAACACGAAGGCTCCGTCGACACGGCTTGCTAGACACTTGGAGACCCAATTTTTGTTGTTGTGATGTTGTTAACCCTTAACCGACTTGAAAAGGGCAACAGAAGGAACATGGTGGGTTTTAGTCAGTACAAGTCTGACATGCCCCCCCGCTCCGCCCAGAGCGGGGGAAGTCATTGGATGATTTCCCATCCGAAAAAAAAGCGTATAAATAAATCTGGCACACTCTGAACGGAACATTGCCTAGTCGTAAGGTAATTGATCGACTAAATATCGATTAAGCGCAGGTCATGAGAATGGAAATAGACAAAGGTCAAAAGTACATCAAGTATGCATGTATCTAAGAAGCCATTTATCAATTATCATGGTTAGAAAGATCAATAGCCATGCCATACCATTGTGCCTATAAACTCTGAAGGGTTAAGCAGAGTTTTACACTCACATTTTTCATTTGCTTACTTACACATCACACACATGTACACGACACATTTATAAATAAACTAGCTTCCGCCCGCGACTTCGTCTGCGTGGCATAGTTACTTTAGGCTAACGCTAACTTTAACCCGCGTAATGATCGAAAACAAAGTAACTTTCTCTCCCCTTTTATTACCTCTTTCTCCCCCTTAACTCACTTTAAAAAAAATGCTTATGTCCGTCTCCAAGGTCCCAATATCTCTGTATCAAAATTGATCAAAATCGGTTTTGCCATCTAGGCGTGAAGACGTAACAAACAAACAAACTCACTTTCGCTTTTATAATATTAAATAAGGATTAAACTTTTCTATTTTACTAGTTATAGCTCTAGATTTGCATATGTTTATTGTGTATGTTTTAGTATTTATATCCTGTAACCGGTTATCTTGTAAGACGAAGGCAACTAGTCTCCACGACACACGGAATGCTAGTGTGGAGGCTAGTGATATTTCAGTTTGTGTAATGCTCTCTTATACAATAAAGTTTTTACTTTTTTTTTATTTCGTCAGCAATGTGGCAGCATATTGTCCAATGCAATAAGGGGCGATCCAATTGCCATCAATCGAGTTTGGGTGATTGCGTGAGTGTGTGTAATAGTGTGAGTGTATGGTAAGCATTACGTTTAGGGTTGTTTATACAGTTTATTTAGATAGTGTAGTTAATAGAAATATTAACTTACTTCAGTTTCAACTAAGTTCATTTTCTATTAAAGTCGATTTTACGATTGTTTTCACGAAACAAATAAATCTTTGCCATAATAGAATTACCATAACGTTATTCAGCTGACGTAAAATGCAATAACCCAACACGTTACATCAGCATTAAAACAAGTCAGTTTTGAGTTTTAGACGAAGTAAAATTAATCAAAACTTGTGTGTGTATGTGTACACGTAAGTTGAAACTGTTTCTGCAGTAGGTATTCTTGTTGCGTTACCGCAGGTGACGTTTTGAGCGAAGGTAAATCTAACTTTGCCTCTGGAGTAAAGCTTACGCCTTAATCTTAGACACAATTGTATACCTAATTCAGTTAAAATCTAAATATTATATACCTATAGGTTCTAAAGCCCTAATATCCTTACTAATATTATAAAAGCGAAAGTGAGTTTGTTTGTTTGTTTGTTACCTCTTCACGCTTTAATGGCTAAACCGATTTTGACGGATTTTGGTACAGAGATAGTAGGGAACCAGGAGACGGACATAGGCAATTTTTTTTAAAGTGGGATGTGAGGGAGAAAGTGGGAGGAAAAGGGAAAACTTAGCGTTGCTATTACAAATCAATAAGGCGCAAGAACAAAAACTGCAGGTAGCAGGTACCTGTAAATCAGGAAAGGGGAACTGTTTTATACCGAATTTAACGCGAGCAAAGCCGCGGGCAAAAGCTAGTTGTAAAAATTTTTGTAATAGGGTAGTTTCCAGGGTCAAAGTAATTACATTCTATTTAGTCAGTCTTTTACGCGCATTGATACACGCATTGCTGCATTTTTTCGAAACCAGTGACGTCACACGTAACTTTAATGAGCTATATCTTTGTCATTTTTATTCTAATTTACTAATAAAAAAATACGTGTCCCTTATTTTGAATAACCTAAAAGACGGACAAAATTTTTTTTTTTGGAAACTAGCCTAGGTATTCAATTATTTCAATAAACAATATCAAGATTTTATAATATGAATACTCGATGACAATTTTAGTGAGTTCCAGACCATCATACCATATTTTTTTTGCCAAAAATAAAACGTGTGATAAAACGATTGTATCTCATTCAAATTTTTATCGAAAATTCATTTTTGAATTCTACTAAGGTACCTATATTGTCGTCTTTTGCATTGCATATCGTCCATGTTTTAGTAGTAAAAAAATATGTGTTATTGAAGATAACTCTTACTTAAATTGTGTTTTTTTTAATTCCTAATCATCTTTCACACAATTTATCCATCTTTTCATTCATCCAATATTTATATTATTCCATTTCAATACATTTAAGCCCAACTAATATACAGGGTTATTTGTAAAACACTGGCAACGTCTCAGGACCATGTTACTAACATCATAATCAACAACTTTTGTTCTAGGACATTTAAACATTTATCATATTTTAGTTCATCAGATTTTCATACAAAAATAAAAATATTGAAATTCAACGCTCTAAAATTAAATGTTACGAAATCTATGCGAAGCAAACGTACCTACAAGTGACGGTGTAAGTATGTAGGTACAGCAAAATACGGAGTTGAAATGTGTTAGATAGGACAACGAAATCTTGAAGATTTGTTTTTGGTAAATGTATAAAATTTTGTAAAAAATCATAGAACAAAAGTTGTTAAGATGATTGTAATACAGTCCTGCAAGGTTGTCAGTGTTTTACAAATAACCCTGTTTATGAAGCCTGCCAAATAAAAATAGCAAATCATATTAACCGCCACATTTGTCTCTTGTCCTCAGCATAGGTCGCGATGGCCGTTCCTCTGTCTGCCGATACTCCTGGCTGCCTCAGTATGCGGCAGCGACATCCTCATGGTCACCATGGGCGGCACCAAGTCACATAAGATGCCTTTCTGGGAACTAGCTAGGGGACTTATAAGGAGGTAAGTTATAAATAAGTAAATAAAACATTTATTTTCAGGCATCTTTAGGCCCATAGATAAATACGTTGCGACGCGACTCCAACAACTGCACTCACGCTACGTACTTGAGCTTTTGGCGTACGTACTCAACGATGCCCTCCGCAATAGTGGCATGACAATTTGTATATAAATCAAATAAGTAAATAACTTTAACGAAATAGTATCCGCGTAGATTATCGTGTCGCATGGATTTAGTTCAAATGGGAATTAGATCACAAGTCTTGAGATAATTTCAAAAAGGTGACAAAAAGCTACTTGCATCGGCCGGGAATCGAACCCGGGCCGCCCGCGTGGCAGGCGAGCATTCTACCACTGAACCACCGATGCTTGCCATTTTTTAACAAAAAATTCTATCAACCATTGTCACTACATATGTGAAATATATAATAACTAGCTTTTGCCCGCGGCTTCGCTCGCGTTAAATTCGGTATAACACAATACCTGCTACCTGCAGTTTTTGCCCTAGTGCCTTATTGATTTGTAATGGCAACGCTTAGTTTTCCCTTTTCTTCCATCTTTCTCCCTTATATCCCACTTTTTAAAAAAAAAATATTAGCCTATGTCCGTCTCCTGGTTCCCAACTATATCTGTACCAAAATTCATCAAAATTGGTTTAGCCATTAAAGCGTGAAGAGGTAACAAACAAACAAACTCACTTTCGCTTTTATAATATTAGTAAGGATAGCATTCAAACTTATCCTATCAACAATATATGTATTTGTAACTTCTCCCTGTCTGGGCGGAGCGTTGAGGAAAACTAGACTTTTACTTACTAAAACCCATCTGTCCTGCATCCTGCTTTTGCCCTTTATGTTCCGGGGGCCGCGGTATCTCTTTCAAACAACCCGCAACTCCGGCAGAGGATTAAAGGCCTGATGTTAAGTTATCCTAAAGCTAAAGACTTATTTTTCCAGAGGTCACAACATCACGTTCATCAGTGCGTTCCCCGCAGACTTCCACGTCAATGGCCTGGAGGAGATCGCCCCTGAGAGTCTGGTCACCTACGTAAGGAACTACATGTCCTTTGACCTGGTTGGGGCCAGGATGCGGGGAGAAGATCAGATGCCCGTCAAGGATATACTTCGATATGGCTATGAGGTACGTTGGGTAGTACTGACTGGGTAGTGTAGTCAACGCCGAACAAAAAAAAAAGTAGTCTAGAGCGAGTTCCGCATAAACTTGCGACATAAACAGTTATATTATTATCTTTTGACTGCGTAGACTTATAGCGTTAATTTTTTTCACAGCACATAGGGACCACAGAGTTGAGTATTTAGTTTTAATTTAAAATTTCTCGATACCTCCTACACAGTTTTTTCTTCCATTCTCCCCGTCAGATGTCACGGCATCATTTACTCCTTTCTCCTTCATATCATTCCTTACACAATCCATGAATCTTTTCTTTGGTCTTCCTCCATTATCATTTAGTCATTGAATTGTTATATTTTATAGATGTTAATGAAGCCTTAAAATAGTCCCTTGTTCCCTAATGAGGCGGAAAACTTTAAATATGTACATTTAAGGGAAACCCCGTAATAACTACGGAAACAAATTGCCTCAATTAGGGCAGCGTTTAAGGAAATATTTTTAGCAATAACAATTTATCGTTTTTCCGGATTTTATCATTATTTCTTCTCAATTACGGAAACGATTACGTCTTCATTTAGAATCCGATTTGTTCATTTTCTTCGATTTGTTTAGTGTATATACTGATCATCAATGATACTGATTGTGCCGCTACAATCTTAAGTAAATGCTGATTATAGTTTTCTAAGCGATAATGATCTCCTAGTAATTTATTTAATGAAAAGGACTAAAGTACTCAAGACTTTCTAAGTACCTACTCTTCATTAAGCTTATATAATAAACACTGTTCTAAACTTGGAAACCCTAATTAGGATTAAGGAGAATATGAAAAGTATTATAAATAATAGGGTTAGGGTCCTAATTAGCCAGTAAAGCGGGCCTTAATTATGAAACGAAGGTATTGTTGAGACTGCGTTCAGATCAAACTTTTTTATGAACCGCCGCTGACTGTGAGCAAGCGTTAAGTTCTTTATAATCTTAAAAAAAACGTTGTCTCACACTAGGAATTTCTCCTGTATCGTGGGTGCGTTTACAAACATTCAAACTCACATACACAAACAGCCAGACCCGAAACAACTACCTGTAGGCCATAGAAATATTTGTTCCGTGCAGGGATTGCCCCGGTGACACGCAGCGCAGCAGTCGATCGCTCAGTTACTGCGCCAACCGTGCCGTCAATTTGTGGGCGGTTGATGGCAATAGCCTCGCCCCAATAACATGGGATTTAAAAACATAACTGGGGAAATGTGGGGTGTACTATTAGCTACACCTCTGCCTAACCCTACGGGAAAACTGGCCTTTGAGAGTCGTGCAGTTAGCGTCGCGCCATGACATTTATTTTAAGTCGTTTGTGGTGCGGGTACTAATCAATTGGACACCTTCCTCAAAGGAGAGTTTTGGCTGAAGGGTGTCGTGTATCGACGTTTTCATGGAAGGATTCGGCGAGGTCGGTACCTCGTAGCGAAACGCGACGCCGTCACTTCGTCTGCAATAGTTTTTATTTTATATAATATGTATTAGTTTATAAATTTAAGATTATTTGTGTATAGTATGTATGGGCCTTCGATGCCTGATGTTATATATTTCCATCAATAACTTTTCTTTCTTGTTCCAGGCCTGCGATGCTTTCCTTAGCGACCCCGAGACGAGGTCCTTCCTCAGATCAGGAAGGACTTTCGATCTCGCTATCCTGGATGGAACTTACCCAGAGTGCGCACTAGGAATCGTCTACAAACTCAAAGTGCCATTCATGTACATCAACACTGTGGGTTTCTACACCATGCCTTTAAGCAACTCTGGGAGCCCTGCTCCTTACTCTGTTACTCCATTCTTCGGCAAAGGGTTTACTGATAACATGGGGATTTTCGACAGAGCCCTAAATGCGGCCTTCCATGTTACTATTCTCCCCTTCCATGCCTTCAGTATGTGGATCCTACAGGGTGTTCTACGCAGAAATTTTGGCCAACAGATGCCCCATGTGTACGATATGGCAAAGAATGTGAGCTTCATTCTTCAGAATGGACATTATTCGGTGTCGTATCCGAGACCTTATCTGCCGAATGTTGCTGAAGTAGCCTGCATTCATTGTAAGGAGTCGAAGATGTTGGATCCGGTAAGTTTTTGTAATTTCCTTACATAATTTGTTTTCTTGAGTCAATTGCAGTCGCTAGCCGTAGTTAGTTCTTGCACGTAAATTCTTAACTTAATATGCCTTCTTCCCTGACTTAATCCATTAGTCGTGTTTGTC
The DNA here is from genome assembly GCA_905475445.1 of Ochropleura plecta. Taxonomy (NCBI): domain Eukaryota; kingdom Metazoa; phylum Arthropoda; class Insecta; order Lepidoptera; family Noctuidae; genus Ochropleura; species Ochropleura plecta. The sequence continues at coordinate 15,803,897 of FR997736.1, forward strand.
TTATGAAATATAGGAAACTAAGTTTTGCCTGGGCGTTGCTTGCGTTAGTTTAAAATATGACAATCAATTCGGTTTCTTTTCTATTATGATTCGAAAGACACGTGGCACCATTTTATATCATAAGAAAGTCACTGTTGTTTCGCTTTTTTTTTGCGTTTGGGAATCAAATCATTCCCGCCTTTCTGGGCGGAGTGTCAGACTTTTACCGACTAAAACTCATCCATGTTTTTTTTTTTTGCCCTTTATGTTCTGGTGCCACGGTTTCGCTTTCAAACAACCCGCAACGCTGGCAGGTCCCTCTAGCTGTTGTGTCCCTTGAGTAGAGTACTTTTTTATTTTTTCATTACTTGACTTTGTGAAATTTTGTTTAGCGTAGAGGCATCTTTATATTTTACTCATTTCGTTAAATGATAGTCATTTTCAAGAATGTAAAGAGAGAAAGTGTAGTGACTCTACAATTCCTACTACGGCAAAAAGTACGACAGCGCCATCTATGCCACTGCTGTAGAACTAACTGACAATTCCTGCATCACGCAAGCAAAGTTATCCGCGAGTTAAGAACGTATATGAGGACCCGACAACGTCGGGTAGAGGCCCTCCAGACACGCCACCCGTCTGGTCGGTAGATCCTCCCTGTTCCATAGAGGATGAAGAGTTGGACACACTTTACTTGTATTTTTTTTGCGGATGGGAAATCATCAAATAACTTTTCCCGCTCTGGGCAAAGCGGGGGGGAGTGTCAGACCTGTACTTACTAAACTTGTAAACCCACCCATGTTCCTTTATGTTCCGGGACCGCGGTAGCTTTTACGATCAACCCGCAACCCCGGTTCTTCATACCCTTAGAGACCTTATTTTTAAAGTAAACATTTATAAAAAATAACGTTTCAAAGTTCTTTCTTCAACTTAGTTTCTTGAGTTAAAAAAGATTCCCCTTAGGCCTCAGAGGACAAAATAATTCTTTGATTTGTCCATTCGGGAAGTCTAGAACACTTTACCCTTTGCCCAAAGTATCTTAAAAGTTTGCGTGTGTTTCTGTCAGTTACACTTTGATCAACGTCCCGCTGGTGCCTATTGTCGAAGAGTGTATTTCTTCAGAGTTCGTAAAGTAGATATAGATAATATATACCTATAAGATTATGAATTATAGATACATAGATAAAGGTACTATTGATATATGTAAAGTATGGATTTTGTGAAAGGGTCGACACATAAAAGCATGTAAGACCATACGTTTTTGATTAATTCCTTTTCAAGCAACCACTGCAAAATCAATCTAAAACCATTTTAATTAAATTATGAAATAGAATTGTTACTTTAAGAACCAGCATAATCAAGGGGTATTGTGTTAGTAGGTACTGTGGTGGAGCTACGTTAACTACAATGAAAGTACATAAAATACTTTCAAGATTATATTTTAAATCATATTTCATCGATACAACTATACCAGAAATGAAAAAACAAGGCTAAACCCTTCTATTAAAAAAATCTTTATTTAAAACTTTGAGTATTCGAATGTCTTTGCAAACCAGCCTGTACTGTCACAGATTTTAACAATATTATCAAACCTTTTACAGTAATGACTCGGTTGATGAGGCCAGATAGGCAGTCATCATCATTTCATCATTTTCCTGCCCTTGTCCCATTCTATTTAGGGTCGGCGCAACCCGTTTTCTTCTTCCATTCTCCCCTGTCAGAACGTCACGGCATCATTTACTCCTTTCTCCTTCATATTCCTTCCTTACACAATCCTTCCATCTTTTCGTGGCCTTCCTCTTTCTTTCTCCGCCCATCAACATCCCGATCCATCATTATTTTTTTGTCACATGTGCTTCGTCCTTCCTCATTTCATGTCCACACCAAGACAAAACGACTCCCTTATAAAATACTGGTATATTGATGCTTCCGGTGAGACTGGATGCCGACCTCAAATTAGTTGTGAAAGGCTACATAGACGACGAATTATTACTTTAAGAAAATAGTAGTAGGCTCTTTATGCAAAAAGCTTTTTAGGAATTACAGAAATTAAAAACATACGATTTTAAAAAGGCTTTCCCGAAAATACTAAATGTATAAGCATATTATAAAGTGAACGAATACCTGAGAGACTTTGACTACTTTTTTAAATTGACTTTAAAATTTGTTATTTTTTATACTTTTTAAAATGTTTATATTTTTTGGTGTTGACATTTTGAAATGTAATAATAGTATAAGTTTTTTCCTTGTTTATAATGATTTCTTTATTTTATACTATTTAATAATTCGTTAAAATCAGTTCATCAATCTTCGGATAGGCATAGCGGTCATTAATAATGACAATATCTGTACCTAACCCACCTATGTTAAACAAATAAAAATATTTGTATATAATTGTATAAAAACATTTATCTATCCCTCAGGAAATTGAAGAATGGATATCCGGAGCTGGCGAAACAGGTTTCGTGTATGTGTCCATGGGATCCTCAGTCAGGACCACAAAGATGCCTCTGTCAGCCCACCGGCTTCTGGTGGAGGCTCTGGGAAGACTGCCACAGAGGGTGTTGTGGAAGCAAGATGCTGAACAGAACATGACTGATATACCTTCGAACATAAGGCTGTACAAATGGCTGCCACAGCAGGATTTGCTTGGTGAGTAGAATTCAAAGTAAAAAAAAAACAATAATCATTTATTTGCGTAAATAAGTTACAGAAAGTTGACAAGTGGACAAAATTGATCTCTTATTCTGCGTTTAATTTCGGTAAGCAAATTTAAAACAGGTTAATATTATTATGTTTTTTTTAAACGTTGCCCCACACTAGCAATTTCTCCTGTATCGTGGGTGCGTTTACAAACATTTAAACTCAAATACACAAACAGCAGACCCGAAACAACTATCTGCAGGTCATACAAATATTTGTTCCGTGCGGGAATCGAACTCGCGACACGCAGTGCAGCATTCGATCGCTCAGCCACTGCGCCGCGCAGTAGTTGCTTACCTGGGTGTTTACAAGATAATAAAAAGTGGACAGAAGCCAATACCTGGTTGGTCTAGTGGCACTAGCGCAACTGCTGAGCATGAAAAGCCGGGCAAAATGTTATTGGATTTTTCCGTGGGGGATTTCTCTGTAGCAGCCACAAAATCTGGATTTGTGCCATAGAGCCATGTGCTCGCCCCAATAACATAGTACTTTTTTTCGTATGGGAAATTATCAAAAAACTTCTCCCACTCTGGGTGGAGCGGAGGGCAGTGTCAGACTTGTACCGACTAAAACCCACTCATATTCTTTCTATTGCCTTTTATGTTCCGGGGCCGCGGTATCTCTTTCAAACAAACCCGCAACCCTGGGTCGGAGCTCCCTTGAATATTAATTTTATTGTTTTTTAGTATATCTTGTTAGAGCCGTAACAGAAATAGATCATCTGTGGGAATGTCAACTGGCTAACTGTCATGGTTCATGAGATATAGCCTAGTGACAGATGTATAGACGGACGGACAATGGAGTCTTAATAATAGGGTCCCGTTTTAGCTTTTTAGGTACGGAACATGTTTTGCATTATAACAGTTTATTTTAATTTTCAAGTTTAGTCTAGTCAACAAGTGCTTTTTTAGTCAAAACTTTTAAGTCTCGGAAAAATATGGTTGAGGGCTCATTCGATTCGGGATCGCATCTAGAAAGTTTTTGAAAAAAATTCAAGACCCGCTCGAAAAAATTGCAAAAGTTATTAACAAATTAGTAAACAAAAACAAAGGGGTTTAGTTTTTTTGATATATCCCAAAAACTATTTGATATATTTTGATTTTGAAAAAAGATTCAAAAAGAGGAGAAAATTTCCTAAAAAAAAACTCCCTACTCGCGAAATTGTAGGATCAATATTAAAAAATTTACAGGGAGCTGAAAATACGCCTGAAAACGGGTATTCGGGTTTCCGCAAGCCACGCCCCCTTCGAGCGCTTTAATGAAAAATATTATTTAAACATATTAAATGTTGATATTAAAATTTGAAAAAAATCAGACATGTACAGGACAAATTAGGGATTAAATACCGTAGAAAAAATATTTTTATCGCGATTTTATAAAATGTTATCCATAAATTAATTAACAATTTCTTCCGACTGGGCTATAAACATTGCAAGTTGCATAATTGTTAAACCAGAAATCTCAAATTTTTTTCCTCTCGTGGAGCTATTCTTCAAAGATTAAAGAAAGGATTTCCGTTGAGTAAATTAATAAATTGTTAATTTTCGATTTGTTATTAACAAATTACCTATGCGGCAAATTAAATATTGAAATAAATACTACAAGAATTATTTTTTTTCCAATGTCGATGATCATTCGTTTTTCTATCAATAAAAGCTACCTAAAAATATTTTTTTTATAAATTTTAATTCTTTTTGTTTATAAAATTGTTATAAACAAATAGATTATTTATAAGATAATTGTTTTTTTTGTTGAAAATAGATTCCTCGTAAAAAATTATGAATTTTAAAATAAAAAACGATCCTGAGAAAAAAAAAATTATTGTTAAAAAACAGTTTTGTTAATCAACAATTTTTTTTACCACTTGTTAATAATATTAAGGTACGCTTTTTTTTTAAATATCATTATTTATTATCCTCCTTAATAATCAAAAAAAAAATCGTTTTTTTATAAATTTTCATTGTTTATTAAATAAACAATTTGTTATAAACAATTATTTTTTTGTATAATTTTTTTAGAATTCTTTACACTAAAATAAAACCGACCAATTACCTTTTTGCGGTTACCCTATTAGGTACACCTCACACACACCTCACACTTGACTCTTCACTTAGAAGATTTCATAACACGCTTGATATTTTGTTACTTACATAGTTTGATGCATATAATGCATGGTTGTTGGCTTCTTAGGGGTTCGGTAACACCCTGTATGAGTAGGTGGGTGAAGGGTGTTCGCTTAATGATAGACTAGTGTCGATAGTCTGTAGTAATGTAGATAGTCTAGTGACACCCGGATGGAATGAAGTTATTATTTATTATGCACAAAAAACCTGTAAACACTCAACAAAAATAATCGTAGCGACACCACACTGTTCAATGCGAAATAGAAAGATGAAACAAAAATAACTGTCTTGCTTTCTATGAGAGAGAGAGAGAGAGACAGTGAATAACTCGCACGCCGCTCGGCTTACAACTTTATCAAAAAGTGTCGTTACTACTGTTGGTCTTATTTTTTTCCGTCTAGCCCCCTTTCGCAACGCGCGATAAGGAAAAACGAATATATAAATCTTAATTCTTATTGATCAGAATGCGACAAAAACTTTAGCCAACTCCAAATATCCTCAAGATCAGTATCGGCACGTGCCAAACTGTAATTGAAGTCAAGACAAACCAAACATCACTCAAGCTTTCTAGAAGTTTCGTGTTTGTGCATAGCTAATAGTTTCTGGAACCTTTTGAGAACATTGTTATGCGATCAAGAAAAGTTTACTTACCTACTTTTGTTTGCTGTTTTTTAAAGAAGTTCTTTGACCTGTAGGCCTACCAAGCAGCCTAAGCAGAACTTATTGCACTGACGGAAAGAGACAGAGCTATACAGGGTGTCTAGCACCATCTCTTTCCCTCAGTGGAATAAGTTCTGCTTTAAGACGTCATGGTAGGATAGCTGTAATTATCGTAAGCCCTTAGTCAATCAAATAGGGTATTCATTTGATGTTTGGTGTCTTCAATCCCGTCTTGATGGGCTCTTTTTCGAATGGAAAATCACCAAATAACTTCCCCTGCCATGGGCGGAGCAGAAGGGAGTGTCAGACTTTTACTGACTAAAAGCCCACCCATGTTCTTTCTTTTGTCCTTTATGTTCCGGGGCCGCGGTATCTCTTTCGAACTCGCAATCCTTTTTATTTTTATTTGTGTTTTTGAGACTCGTTGAAACTATTTCAAGCCGTTGGTCCCATGTTACTGTAATTTGAGACCTTCGACAGGGGTTCCCTCTATCTGGCAGAATCTTAATGCTCCGAAATTTATTTGGCATAACACACTTAGCATAATTTTCTTTAAACGAACATTTTAAAGGCATAAAAATTATTTGATATTATTATCGTTTGGCATAATGTTTAAAACTTCGAATTTACAATGGCATACTTTTAAGATGGCAGAATTACATTTAGTATAATTACGATTGGTAGATTTCAAATTTCGCATAATATCGTTTAACATGTGCCGCGGCAGCGGCCGCGGCCGGCGAGTGTCAGAAACGACTTTCATTATTAGAAAAAGAGATTGTTTTTAGTAGGTTACCCGGAACTGAACTATTTAGATTAGGATAATTACTTATTGATTAAATGACATTATTTAAAATTCAATTAAATAGTAATTATAATAAAAGAAATCATTTTAAAGAAATAAATAATTCAAATAAATGACAACAAATTAATAATGACAAAGATGATTCTAACTATAAACTTTCTGCGATATGACAATTCTGCCGTTTAATGATTATCGAAATGAAATATATGCCAAAAGACGATTCTGACTGAGAACTTTCTGCGATATGATGTTTCTACTTTTTAAATATTATGGATATAAAATTTATGTCTAGAGATGATTCTGACTTATAAAATTATGCGTTTTGTATGTATGATAAATGAGTGTCTGCCAAACAATTTTCTGCGAAATGAAGTTTATGCTATCCGTTGTTATGCAAAATAAAATTATGACACAAAAAGTTCTGCTATAAAAGGTGGACCCCTTCGTCAGTTGTTATAGCTAGTCAGAAACCCGAATGTCTGACAACTAGTATTCTAAAGGGAGTCTTTCATTTCGTGTTACCCAGTAGTTGAGTTGCAGAGGTCAGATAAACTATCGTCTCATGTAAAATATGCATTTGGATAGACTAAGTGGAATCCATATTGGAGGAGTTTTTTTTAAGCTGTTCTCCATACTAGGACTTTCTCCTGTATCGTGGATGCTTTTACAAACATTAAAACTCACACACACAAACAGCCAGACCCGGAACAACTACTTGTAGGTCATACAAATATTTGTTCCGTGCGGGGCTCAAACCCGCGACACGCAGTGCAGCAGTCGATCGCTCAGCCACTGCATCGCCAGAAGAATATGCAGAAGATGATGTTTATTTCTGATGTTGGTTAATATATTTCTTAGTACAGTATTTCTCAATTCGTTCTCTTTCATTGCAGGTCATCCAAAAATCAAAGCCTTCGTGACTCACGGAGGTCTCCTCAGCATGTTCGAGACGGTCTACCACGGCGTCCCCATCGTCACCATCCCCATTTTCTGTGACCACGACGCCAACGCTGCCAAAGCTGAAATCGATGGATACGCGAAGAAGCTTGACCTCCAACACCTTACATCAGAAAAACTGTACAAAGCTATCCAAGAAGTCATTACAGAACCTACATATAAAATAGAAGTAAAGAAAAGGCAGGTGTTACTTAGAGATCAGAAGGAAACTCCGTTAGAAAGGGCTGTTTACTGGACTGAATACGTAATTAGGCATAAGGGAGCATATCATTTGCAGTCCCCAGCTAAGGACATGTCGTTCTTTCAATATTATTCGTTAGACGTTTTCCTTTTGATTATTTCAGTATTTGTAACATTATATGCTCTTTTATCTTACGCTTTGAGGTTAGGTTTTAATATGTTAATAAATAATGTGCAAAAGAAGGAAATGCATAAACTTTTGGGGAAGTCAAGTGGTTTATTAGGAAGTTCGAAGTTGCTAAGGCAAGGTACGGTAGCTAAGAAGAAATCACAGTAAGTTACAAGTTTAATTATTTTTGTAGGATTTCTTTCTTGTTGAACTGAAACGAAAGTAAGGAAGAAAAAGATTGAGATTGTTTTAAGTTCCGAGTTAGGCCCAACTTTGAATTAACTTTATGACATGTTTTGTGATTTTGTGAATATTGCAAATTGATTAATATAATATTGTAAATATACAAGTGATATTAAAGTTAGTCTTAGTTCCCAATCAAGTTTTGTTGGGTCGAAAGACAAAGATTAAAATATTAAAGTAAGGGAGAAAAGCGTTTTGGTATGATATTGAAAGGATCAAATATTTGGAGAAGTTGTATTCAACTTATGAAATATTACATAAATTCTTAGCTTTAAATTGGAAAATTTCTATTGAAATAAGTGATTTAATATCTGCCTGGGTGTTATTATTTGGAAGTGGAACATGACATAATTATGTTTTCCGATATTTTGCTTTTCTTTGTGGGTATTGTTCGGGCGAGTCCAAAATTAATGTCTAAAAATGTAATTGTTAAAGTATTAAACTTGTCACGGTTGGCGCTGTGGCTAAGCGATCGACTGCTGCGCTGCATGTCGCGGGTTCGATCCCTCACAGAACAGATTTTTTAATGACCTACAGGTAGTTGTTTTGGGTCTGGCTGTTTGTGTGAGTTTAAATGGTTGTAAACACACCACCACCACGATACAGGAGAAATTCCTAGTGTAGGGCAAAGATTATAAAAAAAACAGTTGTCTCAGTTTCAAACATAGAAAAAAAGTGCGAGTAGGACTTACGCACCGAGGATTCCGTTCAAACTTAAAACATGAGCAGCCATATATTTTGACTGCGTAGACTTAGAAGGTGGATTTTTTCACAACTCCAAGAGACCACAAATTTGAGAATACGGTTTTTATTTTAACTCGATACTTCTACGTGATATAAAATAAACAATAAAGAGTCTTCATAGACAGACAGACAGATGGGACAAAAAAGTGATCCTATAAGGGTTTGTTCTTCCTTTTGATGTACGGAACCTTTAAATTGAATGTTTTAAAGGAATACTTACTAATATTATAAAAGCGAAAGTGAGTTTGTTTGTTTGTTACCTCTTCACGCTTTAATGGCTAAACCGCTTTTGATGAATTTTGGTACAGATATAGTTGGGAACCAGGAGACGGACATAGGCTATTTTAAAAAAAAAGTGGGATGTGAGGGAGAAAGAGCGAAGAAAAGGGAAAACTTAGCGTTGCTATTACAAATCAATAAGGCGCTACCGAATTTAACGCGAGCGAAGCCGCGGGCAAAAGCTAGTTCAATATATTTTCTATGTGTTTACCAATCACAGTTACCATTAATATTAAGCTTTTTGTGTAAGATTGTAAATATGAATTTAGAGTAAGATTGTAATACTTGGTTTAGTTTAAGTATTTGCTCATCGGTGTAACTTATGACTTATTTTATTTAAATAAATAATGTTTAATTGTTTATGGCGTGTTTAAAATCATCATTATCATCATCATTTTCCTGCCCGTTTGCTTCTTCCATTCTCCCCTGTCAGACGTCACATCATTTCGTCGTCCTTCATATCATTCCTTACACATCCCATGCCTTTTTTCTTTTTCTTTCCTCTCCCTCTCCATCCATCAACATTCAGATCCATCACTCTTTTAATCACATGAGCTTCATCTCTCCTCCTTACATGTCATACCAAGACAAACGATTCCCTTTATTTTTTTCTGTAACAGGCTCAACTTTCAAACTTCCTATTTTAAAAATGATCGTGATAGTTCTAATTCCATGTTGTTGGCTGTTATTTATAGACGACGATAAGAATAATTATATATAATTACCTAAGAGAAGGCTTTAGAAACTACGAAATAACTTTGTTAAAACGATATAATTAGAAAGGGGTTGACTATTAAAATAACAACACATAGGGAAGAATGTTAAAAAAGTTGTTGTTTGTGTAATCTCGACATGAATGATGTAAACATGATTTTGTAAAAATACAAACTTTAAATAGACACAAACTAAAAGTAAAAATATGCAATTAAAAAATGGAAAATTACAGGGCGTCAAAAAATTCGTCCGTATCGCAGTAAACAGGTACAGTGTCCAGAAAGCTAGCAGCATTACCCCGTTGGATGGCAATGCTTATTTTTTGTGCAAAAAACAGGCCAGCCCTCTGGTCACGAGAAGAGTCGACCAACTGTGACATTTGCGCCATTTGAGGTTTTCAGCACGTGCAGCAGCAGCTCCAGTGCCACACACTGCTAGGAAGATGGGATGGTGCAAGGGTGTCGACAACAAGTTGCATCCCACACCAAAATCTACCCAACTTCCATGGCATTATGGTCATACCATCTGGTCTCTTTCCATCGACGCGTACCAAGCCAGTTGGTTCTAAAGCAGCTGGCACCCCGGCGGTGGCAAGAGCACGAAGGATGAGATCATTAATGCAAGCGTGCCGCGCAATACGATCTGCACTCTTACTGCAGGAAAGGCCATGGTGTCCGAGGCAGTTTTATCCAAGGTTCCTTTCAGAATGAATAGAAGTTCGTGACTAAATAATACCACTCGAGTCGATCTTTAGGTTAAGCCGCGCTTGCCTAGGTTGGTCTGTGGATGGGTCACCACTCGTTAAATTTAAAGATTTTTCCGTGCCTCGGAAAGCAACAGCTTACCATAAGCTGTTGGGCCTGACTGATCTTTGACAGTCGTTATCTATATATAGTCTGTGCCCAGAAAGTCTAACAACCAGTCTTACCAAGAGGTTTCGTATTACCCAGTACTAACTGGGTTGTGATGGTCAGATAGGCAACTGCCTATACCAGTATTGTGTTCAGCTGCTTCCGTGGGAAGTTATATGATGATTTCTCACCCGAAAAAAAATCTAAGTAGTTGGTTTTAGGCGTCAGAGAAATTCATGAAATCAATCTAGTGAGAATTCTAAGAGGAACCACAGGAGAAAGAAAATCAGGTTTATAGATAAGAATTTATTATATATTTTGATATTAAATCAAACTAATGATATATTGTGAAATCTTAAATACTAAATTATCATCTATTCTAATCAGTTACTCTATCATCTATCTAAAATTCTAAAAGCACAATAGAAAAGCAAGTGCACTAATAAATTAGGTACGTATACAGCTATCAGTTGAAAGTACAATCATAAGATAATAATCGATATAAATAATGACTAGAATTCTAATATTTAAGAAAAAATACACTGAAACTAGCACGGCCCAAAAACCCATGAACCACGAAATGAGTTTTGTAACATCATTCATGTAAAATACTGGTATTCACTACAATCCATCCCTTACATAGTTGTGAAAAGGCTAAGCAGATGATGCTAAAATTATTCTATGAAACAAATGACAGAAACAAAACAGTATTTTATAATGTTTTAGCACTGAACACATTTATTCCGTAAACCACAGTCTTAAAAGAAATAGGCTAAGTTTTGTATCAAGAAAGTTATTGTAGAGCTGTGCTTATAATTTAGAGGTCCATGTGATGCAAGTCAGCTTAAAACTAATGACAAAGATGGAATAGATACTGCAACAGCTATAATCATAATCAACAAAAAAAGTAAAAACCGACCACAGAGGGTTCCGTACAAACTTGCGATTTAAACAAAAACAAAAAAGGTTTTAATTTCAAGTCAAATAAAAACACTTTAACTAACGCTTACTACAAAAGGACTAAGCCCTTCTTTGCCTAACAAGGAACCTAAAAGTTTGGTTCCACATTTGCCTCTGTCCTATTCTCATTCCGTACCGACGACCCCATACTATGGCAAAGCTCAGGAGTCGTCCTAAGGTGGATTATATATTGATCTTGGCTGGCTCCTGGCCAATGACGCTGATGTCCTTCTGTTCGGGAGGATCCTCTGGTGTCACCTTTGATACCTTCGCGTCTCCAGAAACTGCAAGACGCATTATGTGATCTGCGAGAACAGAATATGGTGTTATTTTTTGTGGCTTTTCTAGTCAAAATGCTAGGTTCCAAAATGTTTTGGAATATTCTAAAGAGCAACATAACGTTTAGCGAAACATTCTCATGAAAACATGTTGTTTGACGAGATAAAAGATTACTTTAGATGAAGAAAAGAGGTTATAGCGATACCAACATGTTTTATAAGAATCTTTCGTCGGTGGGACAGGCATAGTTAGCTGAACAAATACCAGGTGGATACGAAAAAAACGACGCATATACCTACAGTTACCCGTTTGTGTGTCAATACCGGGTTTCACCTGACATGTTAGAACAACTTCTTTCAAGCCAAGTGCGAGTCGGATTCACGCAACGAGGCAACTTTTGACTGCGTGGGCTTTTTAAAGCTCCGAGGGACCACAGACTTGAGAGTATATTGCTATATACTTTTAATTTCATTTAGATACTTTCACACGTTCCTGATAAAGGATCTTGACAGACAGATGGTCAAAGTGATTTGATAGGGGTTCCGTTTTTTTGCTTTTGAGGTGCGAAACCCAAAAAACATATTACAAAAACATACTTTTATATTTTTTTTAAGCATCGTACACACAACTTTGTACAAAATTTATTTTGTATTTATTGCTAACTTTCTTCTTTTGTATTCATCTAAAACTTGTCAGACGAAATGAAGTTCCTAGTACAATGCTGATTGTGTTGAAATAAATATTGTCTACAAACAAAACGGTATTACAAGTCTATTGAATGATGTTATTACTTAATATTAGTTTTAACAGTAAAATAAAACTCTAAGCGGTTTCTATCAGGGTTTTTTTTTATCAAAAAAATTATATTTCTGTCAAATTTAACATTACTTAAAGTTTCCATAGACGACAGACTGTCTTTCAGATGATATGAATGCAAAGGGCCTGCTAGGGCCACCACCTGCTGGGGTTGCGGGTTGTTCAGAAGAGATACCGCGGCCCTGCAACATAAAGGGCAATAAAAGGAACATGGGTGGGTTTTAGTTTCAGTACAAGTCTGACACCCCCCCTCTCTCCCCAGGGCGAAGGAAATCCACATCTCGAAAACAGTGCGCATGACCATATTTTTTTTGCGGATGGGAATTCATCAAATATCTTCCCCGCTCTAGGCGGAGCGGGGGGGGGGGGATTGTCAGGCTTTTACTACTAACTAAAACTGACCCATGGACCCAGAGGAATGTCTGACTTTTACTGACTAAACCCATCCACGTTCTTTCTTTTGCCCTTTTTGTTCTGGGGCCGGGGTATCTCTTTCGAACAACCCGAACTCCAAGACCTTATATGATGCTTACCTCTGAAATGATAGACAATGCCGATGACTGCTCCAAGACTTCCAAACGACACCATCCACCAGCGAAGCACGGTAACCACACGTTTTGGTATAAACAGCTGATGCTTGAGCATGTTCACAAACGTCTTGTTCAGAGCCAGGCCCTGGAACACGAGATAAATGTACTATCAACAATTGCTATAAGAACAAATAAAGGAATAAGGGAACATTTTCTGTTAACATGTTAATATATTTATTAGTTTATATAATTAATTAATAGTTAAATTTTATGTGTATAGGCACATTAGTACAACCATATCCAATTTTGCAAGTTTCTTAATTTTAGTAAGGTTTGCTGTAAGAAAAACGGCGAGCCCAGAATTGGGTTTGCACTTGTACTTGTTTGTTTAATTTTTTTTATTATTATTTGTGTGCAATGAAGAATAAGAATTCCCAATTTCGTTGTCTGTGGAGTAATAGAAGACGTGCATCATATCCCGTCGGTCAGATTAAGTCGGTTAAAAGAAGACTTGACAATGAAACAATAACTTATCGAATGGATGTAATGAATATAGAACTTCATTGACCTCCATATAAGACAACTTTTCAGTGAATTACTCAAAAAAATGATTGTTCATGTCTTCCTACTATTTTAAGTGACAAATGGGATGCTTCATTTTCACCTAGATGTTGACAGCTATTCAAATAAATGTTACTTACCTCGTCAATCCAGAACAAAGGCACAATCTCTCCAGATAGATCCTTGAACAAGTCTATTTTGTCAGTATTCAGTAACTGGATATTGAATTGTATCCTTTGTTTGGCCACCATCGGGGTCCCACTTATCTAAAACATTTCATAAAGTTACAATTAGATTAAAAAATACGATTTTGTAAGTTAATTGATTGAATCTTTTTTTTTTATAATCTATGTTTAAAAAAGAGAAAATGATTGACACTCTCATCCAACGCGATATTCTAGCTAGGATAAGGAAAGATTTGACAACAACTCATTAGACAAACCAAATTTCGACGACACTGTTGGCGCAGTGGCAGAGCGATCGACTGCTGCGCTGCGTGTCGCGGGTTCGATCCCCGCACGGAACAAATATTTGTATGGCCTACAGATAGTTGTTCCGGGTCTGGCTGTTTGTGCATGTGAGTTTAAATGTTTGTAAACGCACCCACGATACAGGAGAAAATCTTAGTGTGGCGTAACGTTTTAAAAAAAAAAATACATTTCCAACCAAAAAATACACCAAATAAAAACATTAAGAGGATTTCAGATCTACGAGTATGTGTTAAATATAAGTATAAAACAAAGTACTAACCGGTTCAAAATCAATCTCGATTCCGTGTTGATTGACATCTGGATTCAATCCTTTGACATTATTCAGCAATGCAGGATCACTGTCCAAGAAGTGAGGCAAAGAAGCATACATTGGAGCCTTCATGCAAGGAGCCAGATCCATGAGGCCTTTAGGAGGGCATTTGTCAGGCTCAGAACAAAAGCACTGCAACTCTGGTTCTTCGGCAAAGTTACCAATGTTGGCTATGTATCGGTTGGTCTTGATGCCTCGGTAGGATGTCTTCTTCTGGTACCAGGGTTTGAAGGGTCTATGGATGTAGTAGAAAGGTTCATTTATCTCTGTGGTATACCAAAGAGGCGTGAAGTGGAGGATCAAACCAAAAATGTTTATTCAACAACTGAACTTAACTTCTAGTTACATTGAGGGAGCATCCTTTTGAGCAAAGAATTGGCTGGCGTTAGGACACCCCAACCTTTCCAAGCTATATGATCATGATAGGTATTGAATAAAACAAGGTATAGAGTAAATTTAATTAAAAATCAAGTGGGTAATATGCTGTGAATGAGATTGTTACTTTGCGTGCTGGTGTGTGAGAAGGTTTGAAGTGTGGGAGTGTTTGTGTGGGGTGTGTCTGTGTTATGGGGGAAGTGAGAGTGTGTTTGTTATTGTGTGAGGAGAGTAGATGTTTTGGAGAAGAACACGAGATTAATAGATAACGACAATAATAATAAGGAAGATTACTCATGGTTAGATGTTGCGTGATTAGCCCTACGACGTGGATTTGGGACCGAATTGATGCACACCATTTTTCACTTACCACAAACACCCTTTTTGTTAATGTAGGTAATAATACTCCAAGGACTGTTGCCTATGACCCCATTTGTGTAGACATTTTGAGGTGTATGTGTGAGAAAGAAAAAAGTGCCTATCCTTTTAACAATGACGCCATTTTGGCGGGAAGTGCGCACGGTACTTGGGGTTTGCTCACTAATAATGGCGCATGTGACTACAAATTACGATATTATGTCCTTATTTATTCAAATGAGCTGTAAAATAGAGGTAAATTGTCGGGGTTAATAGTTTATATTAACAGCTATCGTTTAAATATAACTTGAAAGGCCACAAAAGCAAACAACTGCCTTTAGAATTGTAGCTTTGACCAAATAAAGTAAGTAGATAGCGTTCATCTGGAAATATCTTAATTTCTAAGTACCTAGTAATGAAACTTAAAAATAATATTTCTCTTTGTCATTGTCTTACATAACCAACAAATAACATAATATTTAATATAAGTTTTCATTTAATCAACAGACGTTGTTTCAGTCGCGAATTACAAATTGGCATTGAGGTTTCTAAGTAAAACTATGCAATTTTTTTACTCTCGTGTAAAGTTGTTATCATCCTATTTATCGAATATCCTCATAAATGTACACATTTCTGCTATTTTACGCCCAAAACATTCAGGAATTGGAACCTTATGAACAGAATAGGCACCAACGACATAAATTATCCGGATAGAAGTATTAGCATAAGGTTCTGTAATGCCATAGATAAGTAAATGAGAGGAATTAGAGGAATGAGAGGATTCAGTGATCTCTCATTTAGGGACTTATCTCAAGAAAAGAAAAACGAACTGATCGTTAAGCTGGGATAATCGCCCCGAAGGACCGTACCATGTATTTGTGTAACTGTGCGAACAAAAGGACCAAGGTTGCGGAAATTTCCTCTTCCGGATATTTATATCATACGTGTTCATATCCTACTACATTATAAATGCGTAAGTGTATGAGGATGTGAGTATGGACATCAGTTACGCAAAAACTACGGATGTATTTCTATAAAATTAGTGACACAGAGAGATAACCTGGATAAATTTTAACCTGTAATAAATTCTGACACACACGTGTCTGAAGAGGCGGGTAACAATTAGTAATGAAATAAATGAAATATAAACTATGTTCCCTAAACTTATCAAATAAAAATATCGTCTGTAATAATAATGGTAATGAGCATAATACGTGGAATTCCACATTAAGGGAAATTACTGAAAACAATAAAACCGTTTTGTTTGACCTTTCTTTCTTCAAACCAGAGCTTCTTATTATTACAAATGAATTAATTTCTGTTTCAGCTCTTGTTTATAACAGTATTATTGCTATATTATTTTAACTAGGCAATCTGGATTGGGATTTGTGAAATGTACCAAATGTTAGAAATACAAAATGCAAAAATGATTGAGGTTGGTTCTGATATTTTTTTACCACAGGCGTTTTGCTACACGTGTAAAAACCGTTTATGATCGTAAGGTGTTGGTTAGGTAGAGCAATTATTCTAGGGTAGCTAGAAGCAAATGGATGAGAATTGTCGAAAATTCAGTTAAATGGCGTACGATTGAAGTAGCCCATGTTGAACAGTGCCGTAGTCTAATGTTGAGGATGAAAATCTTTGATTGTTTTAGTTTTAACATTACCTGACTTGATCCTGTATACACAAGGTGAAGTTCAAGGTGTGAAGGCGCAGCTTACGCGGATAACTTCAAGCTAAGCTTCTTATGAAGCGATTCGCCCATGACACCACCTTTTCCGCACGGTCGGGCGGTAAAGCGGATCTCACGCACGCATTGGCTAGTATGGAATTCGAATGGCGGACCAGTGGCGCTGATTCTACGCGCGACGCACTGCCACAGTTTTCTACTGGTCGACGAGCGGTGTCATGTGTGAATCGCCTAAGGAGAAGCTTATACATATATAGGCTGAGTTGATTGACCTCCCATCCCCATTCTATCATCGGACGAGCAGAGATACGGCGTAGCGTCACCATTATATGGTTACTGGTCCACGAACCCGAACGAGCCTTTGGAACTCAACGTCGTCTTCTCTGCTTATTCATGATTATAATCTAGAGCCCTCCGAAGTTCGAGGGCATCGGTTTGTTTTAGGCGCGCATGTCCCACCCTAGGCCGCTACATCGCTTTACATCAGCAGAGTTGCGGCCAAACGCAAGCCAATTATTTTGTTAAAAAAATATATTTATTTAACGTTACCTGCATAAATCAGTTGAGAAAGACTCGATGCGGTCAGTTTCTTGTAAGAAGGGCGGGAACACAGTGCCGTCTGTTCCTTGGTATTCATTGCAATGATCCTTCCAAATCGTCTGCTCTGTCTTCCCATCCACAGCTACAACTTGACCAACATCCATGACGTTCTTGATGCCTCTCTTCACTGTGATCACATGAGGATCTATAGTGTTGTTTCGCTGTGGAATGAGGTTTAATTTCAGTTCTTTCTTGTTCTTAATATTTATTTCGTTTTGGCGTAAATATAGTAACCTTATTGGTAGCTTAACATTCTCGAGTCGTTTGGGGTTGTGCTCACAGCCTCTTTAAGGATATTTCCAAACGTTTAGTTGACACATCCCTTAACATAAGGGCTGGTTTTTACTTGGGCCAGAGGCTTAGCGTTGCCATACAACGTGGCGACGCAGTCAGTCTCTTTGGTACATTACCAGTTGACAGCATTGCGGACGATTTTTTTGACTCAATATTTTAGTTTATTTAAGTTATAATAAAAAAATCTTGAAATATGAATTGTAAGCAGAGGAATAGGTAAAAAAGCTAACGAAATACTTACCGTCCCAAATATCGAAAATCGAAACTGGTTATTAGCCTCAAGAACCAGTCCACTGACGGCTTCTTTCTTCAACGCCGTGCAAGTAGCCTTCGGAGCAAACTCAGTTCTAGCACAATTAATGATAATACCTCGGAACAAGATGTCCAAGGCTTTCACCCTCATGAATATGTCGGGAGGGCTGTCAAAGATCCCGTTCATTGCTTTTCCGACCATGTTCAGCATTGCTGGTTTTTCACGGTGAACTGTTAAAGCCATGCCCTAGAAATTAGTATATTGTTTTAATTGGCTGTTTGGGTATGTGCGTTTAGATGTTTGCAAGCGCACCTACGATACAGGAGAAATTCTTAGTGAGGGGAAACTACTTTTTCTGAAAATATTTTTTTTTCTTCGTTTTTTTTTTATCTGGCATCTTCTAATGTTTTCTGATAATATTTTTTTATCTGGCATCTTCTAATCTTCTTTTTTTAAATTATAAAACTTAACGCCTGTAATATCTAAAGGGTCAGGCAAAAGTGTACTTAATAGTACCACCCACATTTCGCCAGTTATATTTTCAGTCCCATCAACCAGGCCCAAATTCGGACTCCGTGGTTGCTACTATGAAATTCCTGATGGGAAAACCCAACAAGACTTTGCCCGACCCGGGGATTGAAACCAGGATCTAATGCTCAGCAGTCAAAGTCGAACATTCATTTGCAGATAAATATGGTTACAAAAGTTCGTATAATAGTGGCTTAACATATTTAATCTTAACATAATGTCGTCGTAAAATTTTAACGTCGTTTATTTATTTTTAAAAAACAAAGACAAACAAAAATCATATGAAAATACAAACAGTAGCCCACCGGTATACCTGTTCCCGACAGGGGTATCCAATGGGCGTTTATGTTGCAAGTTTATACGGTTCTTTTTTCCTATTGTTGTACATTTTAATTACCAATTATTAAAATTATGGTCTCACCAGCATAAATACATGCGGCATAACAATTATCTCTTCTCCCGTCAGTCCAGGAGCTGACTTCTCAGGATTGAAGTAGAATGCGTCGTGTTTCTTGTAAGTTATCGTGTCGTCTTCTTCATGGTCTTCAATTTCGACCTTCTCTTTCCATTCGCTGTGGAGGAAAAACTGAAATTAGTGTTTTTTACCCCATAATGTTGTTAAAGTAAACGGTATTAAACATATTAAGGGGCTTATCAATACGCGTCGACGGCGCGTTCGTGTTTCACGCGCGCCTCAAAGAGATGTCAGCAAAGCAGAGGGCCACCGCCTGCCGCTGTTGCGAGTTGTTCGAAAGAGATACCATGGCCCCAGAACACAAAGGGCAAAAGAAAGAACGTGGATGGGTTTAGTCAGTAAAAGTCAGACATTCCCCTCACTCAGAGCGGGAGAAGTTATTTGATACTTTCTCGTCCGAAAAAAAGAGGGGCTAATCTACCGTTGGGTTAGAAGTGTTCTTGAGGGGATACCATAATGGGCAAGCGTATGGCGGGATGTCCTCAAGCTCAGTGGATCCACAATCTACACAGGGTACCTGGAAGCAACTGCGGATGAGAGATGCCGAAAAGGACATGGCCAGATCCTGCCCTGATAATGCACAGTAATGATTAATATATGAAAATTCCTTTCGAAAAAAATAAAAAATAATCCCAATAATTACATTTCCATAAAATAGGCGAGAGAAAATGCAAAAAAAATATGTTTGTTCATTGATTAAGTGGTTTGATATCCTGCCATTGCATTGATTGACATTTACATTGTCGTCTTGCGTTGATTTTATCATTGGCGGCTCCTGCCCTGATAATGCACAGTACTGATTAATATATGAAAAATCCTTTTGAAATAAATAAAAAATAATCCCATTAATTACATTTCCCTAAAATAGGCGAGAGAAAATGCAAAAAAATATGTGTTTGTTCATCGATTGTGTGGTTTTATATTCTGACATTGCATTGATTGACATTTACATTGTCGTCTTGCGTTGATTTTATCACGTATTATCGTAATTTGTTACTATTGAAACTAGACCACAAACTATCGTTTACTAATATTAATATTCTGCTGTACCTTATTAGACTTGTTAGTTTAAGTTACGTTTTACAAAAATGTGGGTATCCAGAGAAAAAAAACACGTTTATTAAACTGTCTCTAACATTTCACACTACTTTAGTATTATGTATATCATTTACATTACACTACTATGCATTTCACTCTTGTAGTGAGTTTTGATCGCAGCGACGACTCCAGCCGAGTCTCTATAAAACTTGACACTGCAGCAGTGGTAATCTCGACGCTGTTTTCTTGTAGAATAGCACGATAACTGTTTGCATGATATCGGCCTTCCTTGTGGAATTAGTTCCTTTTTATGAATAGCCTAGTCTATTTACTAAATGGCGTCTGAATAGTCTTCCTCGTTTTGTTAAGCCTATAAAACTCTGAATATTTCATAATTGCTATGCAAATTGTCAAGTCGCTATTTTTGTTTTCTATTTATAGTGTCTCTCGCCTATTCTCTGATCATAAATCATAAAGTTTTGTAAAGCCCTGCATGTAAGCTTTAAAATGACGTACTGCACATCAATGTACATGAATATTTTTTTGTTAGGGCATAGCTCTAATACCCATTCTGGCCATGTCATTTTGTTAAGTAGCGTGCGATTGTACAGGCCTAATTCTAGCAGTGGACTGTTATGGCGGGCATAAGTGTAGCCTAAAATAAACTAACATATCACTCTAATACTTTCATTCAACTTCCATGAAGTTCCTTACTGAAAACTTGGCGGACGGCCCTAAGTTGTTTGCTTTGTTGTCGATTGGTTGTTTTTATTCCATTGTTGATGATTGATGACTTTCACGAGTTACAAATACTCTGTACTCTCTCGTGGCGAAACCGCCAGCAAACAAACCCGTTACCTAGAGTTTAATCAAAAATGAAAATAAACTCAATTAAGTCAAAGAGATAGTATTGATAGCCACACTTTAGTCATAGTCCCTAGCGCAAAATCGAATATTAAGGTCAAATTCCCAATAACGATTCCAATGAAAACCAAACTCTGAACAAGTTTTAAAAGAAATGAATCCGTAATCCGTAACATTTTATTGCGAATATTTTATATTCCGTTTCATGTCCCAGATTTTCACACGTGCCAATATCGATTGATATAAAATATTCACCCTATGCGAAAATACCACCGCTAGCTTTGTGATTTGCGAATAATAGCAAGGTGTTGTAAAACACTGAAAATTGTAGACCTTCGCATATCGAGGTGAATAAGTGGCAAGTATTGTTAGAATTGTTTTTTTTTTTCCATAAAGTCTTGGGAATCCGACCATCGTGTATTGCGTATTAGCAGTTGTAGCTGTGAAACAAGTCATTATAACACGTATGTGGCTTTTTATCTACAACTTTTTGACCTTGTCAGAACCTACTGCTCCTTGAAGAGACATATATACTTAAACTTTAGATCACAAATCATATTTTTTATTCTTTGTCGTTACTAGCGTTCAATCTCTGTGAGGGATTGAATCTCTATCTCTCTGTATGAAATTCTATTTTAATTTTTATAACATTTTATTGTAATTTGTATTGACATTGTGAACGATTAAGCTGTCAATTAATTTATATTTTTTTTTAACTATGAGTATTTTGCTTGCCAAAGTTTGTAAGGCAAAATGTATCAGGACAATTGACAAAAACAACAACCGACACACACGATGCACAAACGTTATAAATATATAATCTTGAATGGAATCCGTGAACTAGGAGAACCTTTGGTACAGGGGACCGACGTAATTTGCAGGGAGACAGGTAGCAGTTGAAGAGGAATTGCATAGAGCGCTATTGTCGTTAATTGAATTGACCAAGAGTAGCTTTACCTTTTCTTGGGGTTATGGTGATGGGAAGTCTGACACTTCCCCCCGCCCCGCCCAGAGCGGGGAGTAGTTGTTTATTTATTAATTAAAACTTTATGAACATTGATAAAAAAACACTGTACAAAGGCGGACTTAATGCCTTGTGCATTTTCTACCAGTCTATCTTAGGGAACTGCAGAGAGAAAATATAGTAGGTGCAGGGTGCAGAAGAGAAAGGATTTCGAAAAAAAAATTACAGATAAAATATTTATTTAAAAACAAAAAAAAACTAAAGAGAGTTAAAAATACACAAATACATGAGGAAAATCTAACAACTTGGAGACGAATCTACCAGCTTCATAAGCAAATGTTCCCGAGCTTTTACTTTAAAAATGAACCGATTATTGGTATTAAGACTTATTTGATGATATCATATTTAAAAAACAAAGAAGTAACGTTCCTTTCTGTAATCTATTTCATCAAACCGTTGATCCTGGCTGTCAAATGTAGATCTTTGTGAATTTGTGGCCCGAAAGTTACAACCAGTTTTAGTGGATACTGAGTTGTGGCGGTCAGATAGGCAGTCGCTTTATGTAAAATACAGTTGTTCAGCAGCATCTGGTTCGAAAAAATCCGGTCAAAAATAGGGGTTCCTATATCAATTGCACTAGCATTAAACTCTTTAGAAGAAACTAGTGTCCGACCGAATGTTCGGTTTCGTTTTCGGTTGAGTTTCGGCAAAAACAAGTTTCGGTTAAGTTTCGTTTTCGGCGGTAAACTTGCCGAAACTACGACCGAAACCGAATTTGCATTTGGGAGTTTTCGCGCTGTGATCAGTTATGTTCGGCGCGTTGAATTGATGAATGAATCACATCAGAGCCAATGTCGTTATTCGCTTGTTTATTTGGTGTTCCTTTTTGTGGTGGTGAGTTTTCGAGTGATTTATTTTGGTATTTGGTAAGTTTTATCTCGTTTTATGTCGTTAAATAACATAAGATGGTAAACATGATGTATATGTACCTACGCGCGTCGCGCAAGCAGCCGTGAGCGCAGCGCGGTGGCGGGGGGCAGTATTAAACTAGCGTTCCTAGCGAGCACACGGTCGTTTCATTTAACCCCGAAAGTACCTACATCTCATTGGCGACGAGGACGAACGTGTACCCACGTGTCAATAATTATGTCGGCGTTTTTAGGTCATTTGCCTATTTTTGACCATAAAACCAGCGATTGGAAAATCCACAAAGGCAAATTAACGCAGTTCCTAAAAATAAATAGTGTAGAAGATGAAAATAAGAGTGGTATTTTATTGTGCCATCTAACAGAAGAAACGTACCGCCTAGTGCTTAACCTCGCATTTCCAAAGGAATTGGAAAATTTATGTTTTACGGAACTAGTTGGTTTACTCGATGGCCATTTCAAGCCCAAAAAGTGTTCGTTCGTGGACAAGGCAAACTTCTATAGTGCCAGCAGGACATCAGGCGAATCCATAGGAGAATGGGCGGCGCGATTAAGAGGTTTGGCAACTTATTGCGACTTCGGTACCGCTCTTGAAACGAACTTAAGGGATCGTTTCGTCCTTGGCCTGACTGCAGGTCCAGAACGCGACAAGCTGTTTGAGCAGAGCCCGTCGACACTCACATTATCGCGGGCTATAGAATTGGCAGAGCAGGTAGCATGCGCCAAAGAGGCGAAGTCCATATTAGGCACCTGTACCGAGGCCGCGACTATTAAGGAAGAACCAGTATACCGCGCCAGATTCCAAGGACAAGCTAGCCGTGGCCGCGGCGCGGACGCCGCACGGTGGGCTGAAAATCGGCTTTCATAGACTTAGGGATTTCAATTTGCAAGTGCTTGTTTTTATGCCGGATATCGCTTCTATTAGTCATTATTATGTACAAAAATGACACCCGAGTTAATTCTGCTCAAAACCGAAGGAAATATAATTTTTTTACGAAAAATTTGTATGAAGCTAGTATGAAAAATCGAATTATCTCCTAAACGGCATGTTTAACCGTAATATCCTTAGAGATGGTCATAGTGCTAATTATTTATGATTTTTTGGTTGACGATTGGACAAAAATTTTAATGCCGTTTTTTTTTTAAAAATCGTCAAAATATTTTTATTTGTTTTTACGTATGAAACGATTCCTTTTGGTGTTTATGTTGAAGAACACGGACTTTTAACTACACATAACATAAAATAGTATCACTCCTATATTTCCGAAGGAGTTGGCAGAGGTTTATAGTACACCCACACGTAGCCAACTATGTTTGAGCTAGATATTTATCAACACAAAATGAGTTTTAAAACTTTTCATACAACCAAATTACCAATTGTCTTCTAATGAGTCCAAAAAGAAGTGATTAAGTAACTACACTGATTAGGTCTTCTAATGAGTCTTAATAGGTGATTTAATGATTTTCAATATCTCACGACAATGGATTATATTTAACATTTCCTGATAAGTAAGCTAATTTGTTAATTAGCAGTGCTATGAGTTCTAAGAATAGTTAGTGACAATTATAGATTTTCATTAGCTAATGAGGAGATAACTAATGAGGGTAGTTACCTAATTATTGTCGTTTTGCAATAAAAGGGCTAAAGTTTTGTTTTATAATTTAATTTGTTCACAACTGTGTAACTGCTAACACTAAATCTGCGACTATAAAATCTTAAAATGGAAAGTTTAATGACCAATTTAGACTTGTTTGTTCTTCTACGAAGTGAGAGTACTTCATTTGATCATGAAGTATTGTTTAGTGCAGTTGTATCCCGCATAGGCGATTGCCTGTCTGACGAAGATTATGTTGTTCTCAAAGAATTTTGTCGGAGATTTACGCGAGCCGCTTTACAAAGGTGGGAGAAATCCAACCGATTCCTTGATAATTTCAGGAGAAAGTACGAGAATTGGTTGGGAGCAAATATTGATTGGCCGAGTTATGTGCAAACTTTAGTTAATCAAGAACCAAGTGTTGATGAGATACCAAGAGCGCCCTCAGTCTCTCCAGAACCGTCGACATCAACGTCCATTGGAACAATGACGAAAAGATCCCGTAAACCATTCGAAGACCTGGGAAGTAAACAAAAAAAGAGAAGATCTGATGAACACACAGGCGAAGGTTCCAGTGAATTGGCATATGCAGCTGCAGCACGTTTAAAAGAAGAAGGGCATGGAGATATCGCCTCTGTCATCGAATACATGATGAAAAATCCTGAAGCAGCCGCTAAATTAAATGAAACGCTTAAGAAACCAGCGAAAACAATCATATTTACGCCAGAAAAGGCGCTTGGATTGCTTCTTTCGCTAAAACTCTCAAAGTGGCAATATATTACGTTGCGTGAGGCTGCCATTCGAGAAGGTGCTAAAGATATTTATCCATCTTACTATAAAGTGCAACAAACTAAGCTTGATTGCTACCCTCCGAAGCAATCAGTGACAGTTACTGATTCATCGGCTAGGATTACACTTCAAGCTTTACTTGATATCACGGTTACAAGAATCCTTCAAAGCCTTTCTAACGAAGAGCATAACAAGCAGTTGAAGCTGATACCCAAGTGGGGATTTGACGGTGCTTCTAACCAAAGCCGATACAAGCAGAAAATTGAGGGTGAGGAAGATGATTCAAGCATTTTCATGACCTCCTTGGTGCCACTAAAACTGACAGATGGAGACAACATTTTATGGACGAACCCAAAACCATGCTCAGTTTTGTATTGTCGTCCAGTTCAGTTTACTTTTGTAAAGGAGAGTGAAGCAGTTGTCCTTGGGCTGAAAAAACAAATGGATGAAGAAATTGAGGCCCTTATCCCCACAGAATGCAATAATAATAATAGGGTGACTCATCAACTAATGATGACGATGATCGACGCTAAAGTCTGTACTTACCTTTCTGAAGCTAGATCAAATGCATCGTGCTACCTGTGCTTAGCAAAGCCTACAGAAATGAACCGCTTAGATGCTGTAACATCAAAAATTGTGTGTTCGGACCTGTATGAGTTTGGCTTGTCATCCCTACACGCCCGTATAAATTGTATGGAATGTCTGTTACACATTGCATACAGACTGGACTTCAAACGGTGGGCAGCGAGAAGTGATGAGCACAAAGAAATGCTACAGACAAGAAAGAAAATAATTCAAAATAAATTCAAAGATGAGCTCAATCTGTTGATTGATATAGTAAAACAAGGCTCGGGAACCACCAATGACGGGAATACTGCAAGAAAATTCTTTGAGTTTCCTAATAAAACCGCAGCTATAACCGGTTTGGATGAAGACCTCATCAAAAGATTTGCTGTAATTTTACAAGCAATTACATCTGGAGAGCAGATCGATATAATAAAATTTAGAGATTATGCTCGCAAAACAGCAGAAAAGTACGTATTACTATACGACTGGTACTACATGTCGTCAACCGTTCATAAGTTACTAATCCATGGGGCTGACAATAATCGAGAAAAATAATATTGTGCCGATTGGGACTCTCTCGGAAGAAGCCTCAGAGTCTCGAAACAAAGATTTTAGGAGGTTTCGAGAACATCATTCGCGGAAAAGAAGCAGGCAGGATTCCAATCAAGACATTTTAAATATGCTTGTTGTTTCTTCGGACCCTTTGCTAAGTGCACAAAGGCCTAAGTTAGATGCCAAGAAAAAGCAGAGCTTTTTTGCTGAAACTCTCGACTTAATTCAATTTCAGGAAACTGAGTTCGAATTTTTGGATATATCCAATCTGGATGCTGACTCAGAATTGGAGTCTGACAACGAGAGTGATAAGGAAAATTTGTAAAAAAGATATATATGTACATATTTGTAAATTTGTATTTGAGTGTGTTTGGGTTTTTTTGTAATATTTAATGATATGTTTTATTTTTTTTATTTATTTTACTTTATTTTACGAATGCTTAGTATTAATTCCTTAAATTAACTTATTTTGTATAAAATATAACTTCATATGTTACTTCAATATAAATCTTTTTTTATTTAAATTAATATAAATGTGTCAAAAACAGCAATTTTTTTATTTTATTTTTCTTGTTTCGTGTGTTCTTAATATTTGGGTTAATAACATATCGAACTTTTTAACTTAGACACTAAAAGGGATCGTTTTACATGTAAAAATAAATAAAAATATTTTGACGATTTTTAAAAAAAAAACGGCATTAAATTTTTCGTCCAATCGCCAACCAAAAAATCATAAATAATTAGCACTATGACCATCTCCAAGGATATTACGGTTAAACATGCCGTTTAGGAGATAATTCGATTTTTCATACTAGCTTCATACAAATTTTTCGTAAAAAAATTATATTTCCTTCGTTTTTGGGTAGAATTAACTCGGGTGTCATTTTGTACATAGTAATGACTAATAGAAGCGATATCCGGCATAAAAACAAGCACTTACAAATTGAAATCCCTAAGTCTATGAAAGCCGATTTTCAGCCCACCGTGCGCCGCCGGCGGCAATTTCGGCGGGAACGCGGGCAGCGGTGGCGGCGGGAACGCAGGCAGCGCCTACGCCGCGAACGCGGCTTCTCGTCGCGATAAGGATCGCTGCTCAGTTTGCGGAATGACGAACCACAGTGATAACAAGTGTCGTTATAAGGGCTATAAGTGCCAAAAGTGTGGGTCAAAGGGCCATTTAAAGAAAATGTGCGGTAGCAAAAAAACATCGTCTGTTTACCATATTGACTCTAAGGAAGAGTGCAGTGACCAACAGTCACAGGACGCGCGTTGTGAGGAGTGCCAAAACTTTAATATAAGGTACGTGGCTGATAAGCCTTTCATAATCACATTGTTTTTGGATGACCAATTAATTCAAATGGAACTTGATTCCGGATCGGGTAGTAGTGTTATTTCAGAAAGTTTGTACCTAAAAATGTTCTCTCGTTATCAAATACAACACTGTAATGTAAATATGTGCCTTTATAACGGACATAAAATCTCACCACTGGGATTTTTTACCGTTAAAGCTAATTATAATAAAATACAAAAAGATATTAAAATTTTCGTAGTCAAGAACGGAGGTCCGCCATTATTGGGAAGAGATTTTATGTCCGCCTTCAATTTAATTATAACTACCGAAATTAAGTCATTAGAGTGTTCCGATAATTCCGATAAGGTACGAGAATTATTAGGGCAGTTTCCAGATCTGTGGCGGGATGAGTTGGGTTCATTTAATGAATTTAAAGTTACCCTACAATTAAAAGAAAATTCAACGCCAAAATTTTTTAAACCCCGTACTGTTCCGTTTGCCCTAAGAGATAAGGTGGAACAAGAATTAGAGCGATTAGTAAAATTAGGTATTCTAGTGTCGATAAATCATGCTCAATATGCCACTCCGATAGTACCGGTATTAAAGGAGAACGGAAAAGTGAGAATCGCGGGTGATTTTTCTGTGACACTAAATAAAGACCTCATCATTGAAAAATACCCCCTACCTAGAATTGAAGAAGTTTTTGCCAAGATTGGAGGGGGGCAGTTATACAGTAAAATCGATTTAAAAAATGCTTATAATCAATTTATTTTAGATGAGCCCTCACAAGAACTAACGGCGATTAATACACATAAAGGTCTATATAAATATACTCGTTTGGTTTACGGGCTAGCTAACGCACCGGCTATTTTTCAAAAATCTATGGAAACTCTTCTAGCCGGAATAGACGGAGTCAGTGTATGGCTCGATGACATATGTATTACGGGACCCGATATGAGTACCCACGTTATAAGATTAAAACAAGTATTAGGAAAATTAAACGGTGCCGGGTTGCGCTTACAAAAAGAAAAGTGTGAATTTTTTAAAGAAAGCGTACTTTATTTAGGCTATGTGATCAGCAAAGCGGGGTTAATGACCAGTCCAGAAAAAGTAAAGGCCATTATGAGCGCTCCTGAGCCAACGAACGTCACCCAAGTGAAGGGATTCCTGGGGGTCGTTAACTATTATAGGAATTTTATTCCAAACGCTTCGTCGTTGCTAAGCCCTCTGCACGAGCTGTTGCGGAGCGATGCGCCCTGGGAGTGGGGAAATAGGCAGCGGCAGGCGATGGCGGCAGTGCGTCGTGAATTGGCATCGGAGCGTGTATTAGCTCATTTTGAGCCGACTGCGCAGCTCGTGTTGACAGTCGACGCGGGACCAGCCGGGCTCGGCGCCGTGCTGTCGCAGCGTGGGGAGGCCGATGCGCACGAGCGCCCCCTCGCGTATGCATCTCGTTCGCTTACGTCCAGCGAACGAAACTATAGCCAGATACATAAGGAAGCGACAGCTATTATATTTGGAGTAACTAAGTTTCATCAATATCTGTACGGACGTAGTGAGCCATTCATTTTAAAAACGGACCATAGGCCCTTAGTGTCAATATTTAATAATAAGACAGGCATACCAGTAACAACAGCGCTAAGACTTCAAAGATATGCTATTAAATTGTCAGCTTATAATTATGTAGTGCAGTATATATCCGGAGAGAACAACCTTGTAGCTGATTATTTTTCACGCGCACCTTTAAAGGACAAGCCGGAACAGATAGATAATGATGTAGATTTTTTTTATGCTCTTAATTTTCTAAATGAAGCGTCACCCGCTACCACGATACGCGAGATAACGCAGGCTACAAAGCGTGATACGGTGATTCAAACAGTCATTAGGTATATGCATAAGGGCTGGCCACGAAAAATTATGTGCAAAAGCGTGTTACCTTTTTTTCAGTGCAAATCAGACTTGCAAAATGAGAATGGTTGCCTTTTTAGGGGGCATAGAATTGTTATACCGTCGTCTCTAAAAGAGACTATGTTACGAGAATTACACAACACTCATTTAGGTATAACTAAAACTAAAAGTAACGCACGTAGTAGAATGTGGTGGCCTGGCATCGACGGCGACATCGAACGATGGATAGGGTCCTGCACAACATGTGTCAGCGTGCGACCCGCGCCCGCTCGTGATCCCCCCGCGCCCTGGCCCGCTGCTTCCGCGCCTTGGCAGCGCGTGCACATTGATTATATGACGGTGGGACAAAGGGTATATCTCGTAGTTATAGATTCATTCAGCAAATGGGTAGAATGCAAATTCATGAATAATGGAACCACTACCAAATCCTTAATAATTAAACTCAAGGAACTATTTTCAACCTTTGGTATACCCAACGTTTTGGTATCGGATAACGATGTTAAAATTAATTCCGTCGAGTTCAAGACATTTTGTAGTTCTAATGGTATTAAATACATGACGTCACCCATCTATCACCCGCCCAGTAACGGTCAAGCTGAAAATTCGGTCAGAACTTGTAAAAAAATGTTAAAATGCATTATAAAAGATGACTTACCACTGTTTAAAATTAATGAGTTGTTACTAGGCTATTTGTTCAATTACAGGAATGCTGTGCACTGTACCACCGGGGAAACGCCAGCTAAGTTGATGTTTGGTAGGAACTTGCGATCCCGTCTTGATTTAATTTTACCTTCAAAGCCAATAATTTCGGCTGACTATTCATCAGCAGTGCGCGGGAAAAGACTTTTTGTGGTTGGTGATGTCGTTTGGGCCCGATGGTACAGCGCACGGAAAGAAACTTGGCAATTGGGTGTTATAAAACATAGAATAGGTCATAAAATGTTTAATATCTATATCAAAGATTTGGATGTCCAGTGTATTAGGCATGTGGACCAAATAATGAAATACACGGGCAACAATGACACGAAAACCATAAATATCGGTGATATGGTGTCACATCAGTCTTCATCGCCTGCCAATACTAGTCCGGGAACTAGTGACGTATCTGTGGCGGGATGCGTCGTTGATGATGGTGACGGGGAGGAATGGACTGATTGTGAGACAACCGAGGGTGAGGGAATGGCCGCTGATAATGAAGTAACACCGCTATCGCCAGCAGGGCAGGGTGAAATTCTTGTGTCCGAGGGAAATCAGTCCTCAAGTACCATTGAACACAACGTTGACTTACCATCAGCTCCACCACCCACACCAACTCGCTCGAAGCGTACTAATAGAAAAACCATAGATTATAAGAAATACTTTTAAGATTTTTATTGTTTACCTTATCATATATATATACTTTATTGTTTACTTTTATTATTGTCACCAGGTTTGAAAGCTAAGTGTGAAGGAATGATGTATATGTACCTACGCGCGTCGCGCAAGCAGCCGTGAGCGCAGCGCGGTGGCGGGGGGCAGTATTAAACTAGCGTTCCTAGCGAGCACACGGTCGTTTCATTTAACCCCGAAAGTACCTACATCTCAAAACATCAAACAATATTATTAAAATTATTACTGATAAAAGTGATCAAAGTGATAAAAGTGATCCTCGTAAGGAAGCTTTCGGTTTTGGCCGAAACAGAGGCCGTTGCCGAAGTTTGTTTTCGGTTTCGGTTGTAAAACTAGTTTCGGTCGGACACTAGAATGAACCCACCTGATGCGGCTGTTACATCACGTCATATAGCGTGGGCTTAACAACTACTTACAAACTTAATGACGTTATTCATAATAATATCATTAGC
The DNA here is from genome assembly GCA_905475445.1 of Ochropleura plecta. Classification (NCBI taxonomy): domain Eukaryota; kingdom Metazoa; phylum Arthropoda; class Insecta; order Lepidoptera; family Noctuidae; genus Ochropleura; species Ochropleura plecta. The sequence continues at coordinate 15,835,155 of FR997736.1, forward strand.
AAACCGGTATTTGTCTTTGTCATGTATGAAATACTATGTTATCAAACTATTCTACCTTTATGGCATTTAGTTCAATTGTCAATGTTTAAACTGATTACAAGGCATTGTTTTAACGGAATCATTCGCGTAAACGTTTTCAATTATATGTTCAACGTTGTGCATTTGTGCAAGATATATTGAATCATTATTTCATTCTGTAATAGAACATCATCATTTTCCTGCCCTTGTCTCATTGTATTTGGGGTCAGCACACCAGGTTTACTTCTTCCTTTCTCCCCTGTCAGACGTCACGGCATCATCTACTCCTTTCTCCTTCATTACACAATCCATCCATCTTCTCTTTGGCCTTCCTCTCTCTCTCTATCTATCAACATTCAGATGTATCACTCATTCTGCAATAAATATCGAAGAAAAGGTCTGACTCCCAATTAAAAGCCATAGTAAGACTGTTAAGTCCCTCATCGTTGTTAATATAATAGAAATTATAATTTTTGAGCCATAAGTATAAGTAATTCGATTTTAAACAAGTTACAATTTAATGTTTTAAACATATCTGGTAATTTGTTGTATAAACACATAGCCGAATAAATTTTGATCAAAGATAATTGTTTTTTTTTATCTAGTACATTACCACGAGGGATATTTGATATCATTTCACTATTGTAATGAACAAATTGAAAAAAATATTGCTTACGACTCTCAAAACTAGGTCTTTTTTCAAAATATAGTTGCAAATAAAAACTCGGACAGAATAATAGCACCTATCTTAATTTACTTACTCAAAATAATACGGTCCAATCTCCTTCAAGATAGGCTTGGCCCCCTTCTGCACCTCCTCGGCGTTCGTATAGTTAAACAGGTAAACCTTGAACTCCAGGGCAAAAGGTATTTGTTCCCACATCTTACGGACGTCGGTCTTCTTTGACAGCGCCATTTCCTGACAAAGAATAGATTTGAAGTAATTAACCTTCTTTTTCTGATCTATGGTTTTTACGGCTTTAAACGATGCAACTTATGCCGATATATAAATAAACAATCTTTATTGACATAAATTATTACACAATCAATTTTTATGAATTCTCTAGCTCCTGTGTACACTATATAACAGGAGCTAGTGTCTTCCCCTTAACTACGTCACATTCTTATGGCATCCAAAGATTACAAAGCGAATTAAAAAATAATAGAAATAGTAACATTAAAAGAAATCAAACATGCATAATAGGGTAGTTTCCAGGGTCAAAGTAATTACATTCTATTTAGACCGTCTTTTAGATTATTAAAGGGACACGTATTTTTTATTTGTAATTTAGAATACAAATGACAAAGATATAGCCCATTTAAGTTACGTGTGACGTCACGCGTTGCTGCTGATCTAAAAGACGGATTAATATTTTTTTTTTTAGAGCTAGCCTATTTCTCTAAGCAGTATATTATGCTAGCACGTTTTTTTTGCCTTACAACACTTTAGTATTTTTTCCTGTGCCGTGGGTGCGTTTACAACAACATTTAAACTAACATACTCGGTAGTTGTTCCGGGTCTGGCTGTTTAGGGGCCTCCTTTCCCCGTGGTGATACGTGGTGAGGTTTAAGACTACCCCTCCCTCTATATCCCCTCCTCCTATATTTTTTTAATACCACAAAGTTCTATTTTTTATTTATAAAATACAGGTACAGACTACAATAATAACACACACGTACACAGAAAGGTTGCGGATTGTTTTTGACACAATAATAAATAAAAAAATGCGGTAAACCTTTGCATGCCCATGTGATGGTAAAATATGGAGACCTCTACTACAAAAAACACCTATACACTATTCCCATGTTTGCAAAGAAATCAATGATTTGATTTGATTTGAAAAACTTGGAGGAGCTCGTGGCTAAACAATAGTAGCCGCTCGGGTCGATCTTCAGGTTAAGCCGCACTTGCCTAGGTTGGTCTGTGGATGGGTGACCACCCGTTACATACCGAGTTTCCTCCGTGCCTCGGAAAGCACGTTAATCCGTTGGTCCCGGCTGTCATTTGTTGATCTTTGACAGTCGTTACAGGTAGTCAGTGTTCCGAAAGTCTGACAACCAGTCTTACCAAGGGGTATCGTATTACCCAGTATTAACTGGGTTGTGGAGGTCAGATAGGCAGTCGCTCCATGTAAAATACTGATATTCGGCTGCATCCGGTTAGACTGGAAGCCGACCCCAACATAGTTGGGAAAAGGCTAGGCAGATGATGATTTGATTCGAAAAACTTACTGCCGGACCACGGATTAGCAAGACAATCGGTTGAGTAATAAATACCTACATGTGATATGTTACTACACCTCTCTCCCCCTTGTGATATTTCGTGATTATTTATGGACCCCCTTCGAGCCTCACGTCATTAATGAACAACCCCATTATGTAAATAAGTGAAAATGTTTGTAAACGCAGCTACAAACTAACAGGAGGAATTTCGGGAAACGTTTTTAAGAAAATTCTGCGACTCTTTTTTGCCATCTCTTCGTTACTATTTGGCTTCAGCCATACTTTACAAAAACTGGATAAAGTAATTTTGTATTATTCAAGTATTATCCTTACTTCCTTACTAATATTATAAAAGCGAAAGTGAGTTTGTTTGTTTGTTTGTTTGTTTGTTTGTTACCTCTTCACGCTTTAATGGCTAAACCGATTTTGATGAATTTTGGTACAGAGATAGTTGGGAACCAGGAGACGGACATAGGCTCATTTTTATTTAAAAAAAGTGGGATATGAGACAGAACGAGGGAAGAAAAGGGAAAACTTAGCGTTGCTATTACAAATCCATCAGGCGCAAGAGCAAAAATGCAGGTCTGCTTGGTGTGTTATACCGAATTTAACGCGAGCGAAGCCGCGGGCGAAAGCTAGTAATAAATATTTTGTCTCTCGTAAATTTAATTACTTAATTTTAATTAAGTCTAGCCTTACAGGCTTCTTGACGTCGCGTCTGTAAGAATAAATCTAAAATTATGTTTTAAGTATTATAGTATGTAAGTACGTACATAATGTAATATTTTCAGAATAGTTTTTAAGTACTTTGTATGAATTGAAGTAGTCTAAAAAGCTTCATATTCCAGTTAAGAATAAGCGTTGCCATTCAACGTGCCAATTTTAAGAGCGCATAATGATTTATATATTTTTTTTTATAAAGATAACCCACACTAGGAATTTCTCGTGTATCGTGGGTGCGTTTAGAACCATTTCAACTCACATGCACAAACAGCCAGACACGAAACAAGTACCTGTAGGCCATACTAATATTTCTTCCGTGCGGTAATCAAAGCCGCGACACGCAGCGCAGCAGTCAATCGCTCAGCCACTACGCCACCATGCCGTAAAAAAAAGTTATAACAATACTTAAGTTATTTTGATTGTCTTTCAAACCTCTACGTTTTTTTACTCATTCGTCGGATTCTGATCAAATAAAAGCCTATAAACTAGAGAAGGGTTGGGACAGCCCGTTGACAGATAAGACGCATTAGAGAATAAACGGATCCTTACCCTAAAAAAACTGGGCAAGTGCGAGTCGAACTCGTGAACCGAGGGATCCACGCACACATTCTGCCGGGGTTGCGGGTTGTTCGAAAGAGATACCGCGGCCCCAAAACGTAAAGGGCAATAGAAGGAACATGGGTGGGTTTTAGTCAGTAAAAGTCTAACACGCCCCCCCGCTCCGCCCAGAGCGGGGGAAGTTATTTGGTGATTTCCCACCCCAAAAAAAAAGGAATCCGCGCAAACTTATAGGTAACTAGATAGATAGAATATGCTTTATTATGTACACCATACAAATAACAAGAATAACTTTAAACAACTTGTAAAAAGGGTAAAACAATGGGCGGTCTTATTGCTAAAAGCGATCTTTTCAAGACGACCTTTCGATGGATTAACCTCAAAGGGAAAAAACGGAACCCTTATTGGACCACGTTGTTGTCCGTCTCGTCCGGAGCTCGTGGCTAAATAAATAGCAGCCGCTTGGGTCGATCATTAGGTTAAGCCACGCTTGTCTAGGTTGGTCTGTGGATGGGTGACCACCCGTTACATACCGAGTTTCCTCCGTGCCTCGGAAAGCACGTTAAGCCGTTGGTCCCGGCTGTCATTTGTAGATCTTTGACAGTCGTTACAGGTAGTCAGTGTTCCGAAAGTCTGATCTCCATGATCCATGATCTGATGCTCCATGTAGAATACTGATATTCAGCTGCATCTGGTTAGACTGGAAGCCGACCCCAACATAGTTGGGAAAAGGCTAAGCAGATGATGTTGTCCGTCTATCTGTCTGTCCGTGAGGACTCTTTTTCTAGGAAAAACGTGAAGGTATCAAGTTGAAAATAAAACTGTAAATTTGTAAATAGTTCCTTTGTGTTGTGAAAAAATCAACTCTTTAAGTCTATGCAGTCAAAAGATATGGCCGTTTATGTCGCAAGTTTGTACGGAACTATCGGTGTGCGAGTCTGGCTCTCTTGACGGCTTATGGCTGATTTTTCAAAGATAACTGTTTTGAAAGATAAACTTTACTGTTACCTCAAAGCTGTTTCAATTTTGATAATCTATTAAGTTTAAACTAACCAACTGTAATTAAGTTTGTAATCCCGTTTTTTGTGCTGTATCTAAAAAACTACTAGTTAACTTTACTAGTTCTTTATTTATTTATGCACACACAAAATAAATAATAGGACATTATTTTATTAAATTGCTGTTTGCCAAATTTTATGATTATAGGTCAACGGGAAGTACTCTATAGGTTTTAATGTCCTTAGCCTCTGGAAAATGCGACATAAACAGCCATATCTTTTGCTTTTGTAAACTTGAATATTTTGTATTGTTTTCACAGCTTTAAGGGACCAAAGACCCGAGTATAATGCTTTTAATTTCAACTCGATACTTTTATTTATTTATTTGGTACACCAAGAGCAATACACACTAAAACTTTAAAGGAACTATGCAATGATACAAAAGTGTTGGTATGTATGCCTATTACAGGTCTACGCCGCATTCACCATAGAGACTACATAAAGTTTACATATTAAATACCACTTTAAAATAAATATAAAAATAAATGAAATTGTGTGAAAACTAAATTAACTTAAAACAAATACAAGATAAAGAGTTTTGTCAGTCAGACAGGCAAACATACAGACAGACAGACTGACCACAAAGTGATCTTATAAGGTTACTGTATTTTACTTTTAAGGCAAGGAACCCTAAAAAGCCATTTGACCTTGACCTAACTCGATTTAAGGGTAGGCTCGAGAAGCTTAGGGTATTTCATTTTATTGTTTTATCCTAAGCCAGTTGTCTAACCAGCATGTATTACTGGCTGGAGAATCAATGTTTTATAAAATTGGATTCCAATAAATCCCGAGAGTACTGAAGTGAGATAAAGATTACTTTTGTTAGGCAGTACCTAAACCTAATGGAAAGCTCTAGGGGAGGCCTAAGCCAAAGGCCAAGCTGATAATAATGTGACTGATGTTGAAGATTAAAAATTATTATTAACACTATTATTTAATTATTAATCTAATACCTTATTTATTAACACTATTATTAAATAACTTATTATTAAAGTTATAAATGTGAAAAGTAGACTGAACTAATATCCTGTACAATAATAATGCTTTAACTTTACTAAAATGTAGATATATTTTTTTTATAAAACGATGGCCGACATTAGGAATTTCTCCTGTTTCGTGGGTGCGTTTACAAACATATAAACTCACATAGACAAAAAGCCAGACCCGGAACAGTTATCTGTAGGCCAAACAAATTTTGTTCCGTGCGGGAATCGCACCGGCGCGGCGACACGCAACGCAGCAGCCGTTCGCTCAGTCACTGCGCCAACCGTGTCGTCAATTCGATACAAAATACCTTTTAGTTTTCACAAATATAATAAACAACAGTGGAGAAGCGCTTACCTTTTTAAGCTGACCCTTGAGTATGATAGGAAACAGAATAAATCCGAAGATGAGCCAGAACACAGCTATCCCGCCCGCAATTGCAGCATACTTCAGCTCCTTTGCCATCGCCATGATGAATGACCGCTACCCCTATAAAAGGATTTTTTTTAAACCTTGGAACAGACCATCATTATAATTTAACTAGCTGCGCCCCGCGGTTTCACTCGCGTGGTAATAGAATATACAATACTAGCTTTTGCCCGCAGCTTCGCTCGCGTTAAATTTGGGGTAACACAGTTCCCCTTTCCTGATTTACAGGTACCTGCTACCTGTAGTTTGTGCCCTTGCGACTTATTTAATGTAATAGCTATGCTAAGTTTTCCCTTTTCTTCCCTCTTTCTCTTTTGAAGTTAGCCTATGTCCGTCTCCAGGGTCCCAACTATCTCTGTTCCAAAATTCATCGAAATTGGTTTAGCCATTAAAGCGTGAAGACGTAACCAACAAACAAACTCACTTTCATAATTATTAGTAAGGATATCTTTATGAATTGTAACCATGTATTATTCTGATATGATTTTTTGCAGAGCTTTTCCATGTCGAATTTTGAATGTGTGTCTTTGTTTTATTAATTTTATGATTCTTTTGGTCTATTAATTGTATTATTTTTGGTTATAATTTATTTCTGACTTTATATATTTTTTTACTATAAATTTGTATTAACTGTAATTCCCCTGGGCCTGCTCTGGGCGGAATAGAGGGGAGTGTCAGACTTTTACTGACCAAAAACCATGTTCCTTCTTTTGCCTTTTATGTCCCTAGGCCGCGGTATCCCGGTCAACCCGTGAGTAAAACGTATATAAGTCAAGACAGCATACATAAATATTTGAGTTTGAGTTCAAATGTAAGTTTCAACACATCCATAGAATTATCTATAAAGAGAGAGAGAGAAACTTACATTTCGGTTTATATTACTTTACTTGACTACTCCTCTACATCAGGTCATTACCCTATGAAAAACCACTCTCGCATAATTTTCGATCATACTAAATTATAAAAATAATTTCGTTTGAAAGACTGCTCGCGACTGAATTGATAATATTGGTTTCCCTCAAGGGACAGTGTATATGGCAGGCTTATTTGGTGAAGTGAACGATTTCAAGCCGATGTTGATTGATTAAAAATGTGACCACATCCTTACTATAATATTATAAAAGCGAAAGTGAGTTTGTTTGTTTGTTACCTCTTCACGCTTTAATGACTAAACCGATTTTGATGAATTTTGGTACAAAGATAGTTGGGAACCAGGAGACGGACATAGGCTATTTTTTTTTAAAGTGGGATATGAGGGAGAACGAGGGAAGAAAAGGTAAAACTTAGCGTTGCTATTATAAATCAATAAGGCGCAAGGGCAAAAACTGCAGGTAGCAGGTACTGTGTCATACCGAATTTAACGGGAGCGAAGCCGCGGGCAAAAGCTAGTTAAGAAATAAATTGCAAAGCTAAGCTCAGGGCGGTTTGGCAGATGTCACAAGCTTTAAATTATTTGCTTCTAGGAACTGCTGGTTTCTTCACGATGTTTTATTTTAGCGTTTTGAGAGTTTAGACGGCACGGTTGGCAGTGGCTGAGCGATCGACTTCTGCGCTGCGTGTCGCGGGTTCGATCCACGCACGGTATAAACATTTGTATGACCTACAGGTAGTTGTTTTGGGTCTGGCTGTTTGTGTATGTGAGTTTAAGTGTTTGTAAACGCACCCACGAGACAGGAGAAATTCCTAGTGTGGGGCACCTTTATAAAAAAAAGAACCCTCGTGTCTTTGGGTTCGAACCCTCTACCACATTCGTAAGTCACGAACGTTTACCTACAACCAAGTTATATGGTTCAGAGGTAGCCGGTTGGTTAGTGTTGAGTTGTTGGACTTGAGTTGACGAAAAACCACAGACTTCACGGTATTTCAGATTTAGTCGTACAAGTTACTGGTTAAATCCGTAGTCTAAAACGTCATTCAAGACCATTCTTAAAAATACACTTTAGTACATAATTTTTCTAACCTTGATCGACAATCATTTAATTAACAACTCCTTGGAACTGCCCATCAATCAATCAACCTATTGATAATCGCAGTATTATAGCATTTCTTTGATGGGAAGCCAATCACCGTATGTGAAATGTGTCTTGGTTCACATGCATTTTCAATGAACAAACCTTCGTCAAGTTTATGACATTGACGATGAGAATTCTTGATGTGAAAATTGCTGTTCTATGGATAGCAAGCTTGTTAGAGAAAAACGATTGACGATGTAAAAAGCAGGTGTGCTTAAAGGCTTCTTTTCACATTACTGAGTTTCATTACTTTTCAACGTCAGTTGCATGGTCAAGGAATTTATTCAAATACTCCTATTTTATTGGACTACGAATAGGTTAGGTACTGTAAGAGGTTTTATAATTAAAGCAATACTGGCTGTTAAAAGACTTGTTCAAATACTCAGGTCGTTTTATAAATAGAATAGGTTGACAGCTTTGCTATAAGACATGTAAAATAAAATGATTTAAAATATATTCTTTAAACTATTATATGTGCTTTATTTAAATAATTTAATAGAATTCATTACAGTACCTAGGTGCTGTTTTTAGATTTGTTTAAGAGCTAGTAAGCGTTTGTTTTTAAGGCAATCTTATTATATAAAAAATGTGTTTATCAACAGAATATCAAAAATAATGATCATTAATATTATTATGAGCCAGATGTGTCCCACTGCAGGGCACAGGGGGCAAAGGCATTTCTTCTTTCTTCCCTTTGTTTTACTGTCCTGTGCTGTTTTGGTCCAATCCTTTTTTTCTACATGATCATGTAGAATATAATTAGCTTATAATAACTAATTGACATTTATTTGTGTAGGTACTAAATTCAAAAATATTTGAATTTCCTTTTTCAACATTAGGCTGTTTAGCGATGTCATGTCATGCCTTTGTTTCTCCTTTAATAAAAGAAGACAAAGCGCAGGGAAAAACAAATTAAATCATAGTTTAATATTGATTAACGACAAAAGTACTTTTTGTTCTCTTATTTAATTTCTCCGATTTTTTTTTTCTTTCAGTCTTATTGCTCATTTTAGGAGTAAAGGTCACAGATTTTTTGAGCCTTCATAGATAAGACTTTGTTAGAAGAAGTTTAAACCGTAAGTAGAAATTATTATTTTAATCCATGTCTTTAGATATGCTACGTCTTTCAGTGCCTTAGCTCAATAGCACCACTTACACTGAATTCACAAACATCGCACAATTCATAAACTCATTTGAAGCAACTTTCCATCTTTGTGATTTTCACATAATTGATCAAAACAGAGCAATGATTCCATCTAGATTGACAAGGGCGCAATTTTCAAATTAAGAAAATTAGAAGTGCGCTTAGCAAAGATAAACCTTGTTCTAAAATAACGACGACATCAAATGAAAATGTTTTAGTTTTATTATTCGTTCATTTATTGATTAATTTCCATATTATTTACATTTTTAAATATTTCTTAATAAAAAAAACATTTAAAAATATAAAATAATATTGGTTTTATTTTTATTATTTATCTTTATTTTTTATTATCTCACCGCTAGGCAGCCTCCTCTATTCCCGGCAAAACTCATTCAATTGAGATTATAGTCTCGTTCATATAGGGGTAGTGTAATATCGGAGCGTGGACTTTTATTATTAAAAAAAAAAAAACATTTAGAACTATTTGGTCACTGCCCTTTTTGGAGGAGGTAGCCCACGAAATTCAAAGGGTTTCTTTTTTAAATTTAAAGGGTTTTCAAACCTTTCAAATTATTCCGTAACAACAACACAAAAAGATAACTATTAACTTTAAAAAAAAACTGTAATTTCCGTAAGCACTTCGACCAGAATTCAATCCACAAACTTGCAAACACAGTTAGAAATAATTCCACAAATGATTTTTTTCATTTGATTCCAAATTTCTACTTGGCAAATATTCCACATCCACAAAAATCGTTTCGGAATGTGACCCAGGGGTCCTCTCACTCAAACGAAATTGGTAGAACAATATTGTAACTACGTATATAATTTATGTTCTCCATAAAAAGCCTATTATAAAACATGACATACTTTTACTGGAATGGAGAAAAATTGTAATTTTAAACCGACTTTTAAAAAGGTAGTAGTTATGTTGTTATACTAGAAGTTTTACACTTATTCTGTTTTCATTTGGTAGAAATAAACTTGCGCAGTGGTCCTACATAAGTATATTAACTATGTTTGGGTAGTTTTTGAGTTAACTTCTCTATCATTTTTTTCTTCTTAGTCTATATGTTAAAGCAAGATAATTTATCAAAATAACTATTGGAAACATAGTATTTTTTTAATGTGAAAAGTGTTTGTAGAGAATATCTCAACTAACACAATTGTAAAACATAAATTAAAATGTTTGTAGAAAAAAAATACTGGCTTTTGTCTTCCAAAAATTCACAAAAAGTGAAAAATAACTTTACTTCTGGAAATCAGTGGCAAAAAGTTAATAAAATAAACAAAGTCACCTAGTATGTTGTGAAATTACTTTGATCCTGTCTGTAACTAAATTAGGTAGATTTGCGAAAGCTTCTTCTAAGAATTAATTACAGGTATCTGAAAATTAACGGACTTTTTGGCACATTAAAAACTTAACTTATCCTTTGAGATTGAGCTGGTAGGTTTCTATTTATGGGGTCATTATAATCCGTGAGTTTCATCGTTATCGTTGGCTTCGAGGTTCTTCGTGTACTATGGGTGTAAAAATTCTCAATAAACACAAAGACACTTTTTTGCTCCAAGAAATTTTAGGAATTTCTCCTGTTTTGTACCCACGAAACACGAAACGCACCCGCGTTTACAAACATTTATACTCCGTACACAAAAAGCCACACCCGAAACAACTAATTGTAGGTCATACAAATATGCGTTCCGTACGGGGATGGTACCCGCAACACGCAGCGCAGTAGTCGATCGGTCAGTCACTGCGCCAACCGTGCCGGCAAAAAAAACTTATTGACATATCTGGAGACTTTTATATTTGTGCTTTACAAAATAATATTATAATATTAAAAGTTCTGCCATAAAGGGTAGAGCCGTTATAAAAGATAGCAAAACCTCCGAATAGGCTGTCAAACTTTAAAAAATACATTAATAGATTTTGGTCTACAAATTATTTTGTAGGACACTGTCTTATCTGCTAATCACTTTCAACATCATCTAGAATGTATCGTTGCTGATACTGTATATATTTGTTCTATTGTGAGGTTTTGCCCGCGGCTTCGCTCGCGTTTAATTCGGGGTAACACAGTTCCCCTTTCCTGATTTGCAGGTACCTGCTACCTGTAGTTTTTGCACTTGCGCCTTATTTTCTGTAATAGCAAAGCTAAGTTTTCCCTTTTTCTCCTTCATACCTCACTTTTTTAAAAAGAAATTTCTCCTATATTCGTCTCTATGGTCAACTATAATATCTCTATACCAAAATTCATCAAAATCAGTTTGGCTATTTAGGCGTAAAGACGTAACAAACAAACAAACTCACTTTCGCTTTTATAATATTAGTAAGGATACACATTATATGCTATTATCTACATTTTTTTGTTGATCTTCCTTTGAAGTATTATACTTATAGTCTACAAAAGACTTGCAACGAACTACTAGCTAAGACGAGAAACTAAGCAACGCATTAGAAAGATAATAAACACTTTGAACTTGAAATAGATCGTTAGGATCAAAAGATATAACAATTGCTTTTAAAACGTTTCAAATAAACATAAACTTTTCAGTTAGTACCTAATGATAATTCCATTAATTTTTATCTTTTCCATCATCGTTATTTCAAATCATCATTCTCCTCTGCCGATTTATTTGGAGATCGCGCAGAATGTCTGAGTGTCTTATTCAATACTTCTCCTTTACTCCTAATCTCAGCAGACACCACCTCTAATGCAATATCATCTTTCACACACTGCATCCATCGTTTCTTTGGGCTTCCTCTACTCTTGTAACCTTAAAGTTATGACAGATGCCAGATAGAAGGTCACTTCAGGCGAGCCTTCTATTGTCCCTTGCATTATTTTTTTTATTACAGCTCTTTTACATTTTTATCCGTATATTTTTATTTCAGCTCTTTTACATTGTTATCTTTATATTTTTAATTCAGTTCTTTTACATTTTTATCTATATATATTTTTATTTCAGCTCTTTTACATTATTTTCTGTATATTTTTATTTCAACTGTTTTACATTTTTATCTATATATTTTTATTTCAGCTCTTCTACATTTTTATCTATATATTTTTATTTCAGCTCTTTTAAATTGTTTTCTCTATATTTTTCTGAACCGTCCTATTATTAATTATCATCTGTTATTTTTGCAGTGTCAATTTATTTTCATAATTCCAAAATCATTTAAATCACGATACCAAGAGGTATTGTATTTGCAGGTTGTTAGAAAGAGATACTTCGGTCCCGAAACATACAGGGCAAAAGAAGCAACATGGGTAGGTTTTAGTAAGTAGAAGTCTAATACTCCTCCCCGCTCCGCCCAGAGTGGGGGAAGTTATTTGATAGTTTCCCATAGCTAAAAAAGAGGTAAAGTGGATTGTGGAGGTCAGATAGGCAGTTGCACCATGTTAGGAGACGTATGACGTAGTAATTTGTCAACGGACAAACTTGGTGATCTCAACTCTGTGCTTACGTTAAAACCACCTGAATGTTTTATCTAGCCTAAAAAGAATTATCAATAGTTTCTGCCCGTGATTTCGTTCTTTTTCATGAAACATACCTTATGGCACTAACATTTCTTTTGGCTTTGCACTAAGCTTTTAATTAATAAAAGAATTTAGAATTTTTGTAATCGGAAAAGTTTTTTTTAGAGATTGCCCCCTATACTTAAACTTAACTTCTTTATAATATTAGTATAGAAAACATTAGTACGTACGTTCAAGTGTCCGTATGTCAAGACGTTCGGCTAGCGACTTGCGATATTGCACTGGTTTTAATCAATGGGCGGGCCGAAGTACACCCAAACGACATGTTGTCTATACGTAAACTTTCTTTTCACAGTACCTGATTCTGTTTTTTTATATATTTTTTTTTCTCCATTTTATCTTTTATTGACCTGATCACTTTGTTTACTTAAAGGTGATATGAAATCCCTGTGTTTTTAACACAGTCAACCTATTACGATTCCACTGTTGGCCTACATATCCAATATCCGTGAGAGAGATTGGTGGTGTAGTAATACTGAATCTACCACCCATACCCATCAGCCGACACTTGGCTACGAAGCCGTGACTATCATCATTATCATTCTTCTGCCTTTTTTACGGATAGAAAATCAACAAATGACATCTTCCGCTATGGGCGGAGCGGGGGGAGTGTCGTCAGACTTTAAGTAGCTAAAACTTCCCATGTTCCTTCTTTTGCCTTTTATGTTCTAGAGCCGCGGTATATTTTGGTCTAGTGGCCTTGGCAGGCTTCTCTGATTCTTCTGCCCTTATACCAATTCGTATGGTGTCGTCGCAACATGTCTTCTTTTTCCATACTTCTCTTTTACTCGTCATCTCATCAATCAGACACCTCATTTCATGCCACATCAACCTTCATACCCTCCAAGCATTGTTTCCTTTTCTCCTCTTCTACTCTAATTAAGCTAATGTAAGTAGTTGTTTAAATTAAGACGCGTTATGTTCAATCTGTTTATAATTTCTGGTAACTAAATATTGTAGAGGAGGATTAATTTAAGGTAATAGGATATTGAATGGTTTATTATATAATTGAAGCCTTTCAGCAGCTTCCTATTTACTGTTACACGTAGAATTTATACCACGTATAATATTATTAATTTTGCTGTTTTCCGTTACACATGCCAATAATGTTACTTTTATTATTCTGTTTATTTCATTATTAGTTTGCACATCACCCGTGTTATTAGCGCACATTGTTATTTTCTTGGTTTAAATTTTGAAATTTTCTCTCTCTTTACTCTTTTTTGTATTATAAAATGCAAAAAGTATTGTGATAAATATTTATAAGCTATTAATGTCAGTATTTAAATAATTCCTAGTTTCAATTAGTGGCACTTAAAACTTACCAACAATCGTACTCAAAAAGAAACAACTTAAAAAAAAAGTAAAATAAGTCCAGTTTTCCTTTGACGTGTACTAACAACGGCCCGCCAGTCGGACTGTGGGATATCAGGCATGCGTCACGGTTAAGGGGTGGTTCTGACGTATTCCTATTATCTTGAAATTCTTTGTGCTGCATTTTCAATGCAGAAAGTAATGATTTTAGTTTCTAACCTAGCTGATAGACAAATATGTTTGAGGTAAATACTAGAAAGTAGTAAAGGGGTCTTGGAAAGGAAAATGGGTTGATTTTAGTCAGCAAACGACTGATACTCCCCCCGCTCCGCCCAGAGCGGGGGAAATTGTTTGATGGTTTCCCATCCTTAGAAAAAAAGGCCGAGCTCAAAATAATGTTTTGCTTATTATTATTATGAGCCCATACTGCCTTAGTGCAGGGCAAAGGCCTCCTTTTTCTCCTTCCACTTTTCACGATCTTGTGCGATGTTTTGATATTTTATAAAAATCGCATTCACAGAATTCCCCTTTTATTGGAAAAAAGAAAAGGTAAGAGGTAAGCCATGAAATTATGCTGTCACTATTAATGACAGTTAACCTCTCAATCTAAAATGTCAGTCTGTGATTTTTTTTCTTTGAACTATTGCTTATTATTTCATTAAACACCCGTTTCCACTTACCGATGTCAATTTTTATTACTCATTCGTATTGGTAGCAGCATTCTTTTACTATTCTTTTATATACCTAATTTTAAAGATATGACAAGTCAATCTTTAAATGACATGACGTGGTATACCTCGGTATAACACGTCATGTCTGGGTTAGTTTCTCACAAATTGTTATCGACGTCTGCAGAAATGATTTATATTCATAAAACCGGCCAAATACGAATGTTTCCGAATGTTTTTGGATAATGTAAAAGACGGACTATATTTTTTTTTGGAATGTAGCTTATAAAGTTATCACATTTTTTTTTTGGTAATGCGTCTACTACATTCTTATTGGTCATACACGTATATCTCTGTTGATTATATACCGATGTTGACCTAAAATCATGAATGAAAGTACGTTACACGTGTCTATATGTGTATATATTATATAGGTACGTACTTTCATTATATACTATACAGATTCGGGTTTAGATTGCCTTCTCAAACTTATAGGGTTGATTTTATTACAGCTCTATAGAAAAGATTAAAAAAAAACCAGCCAAGTGCGAGTCGGACCTGCACGAGGGTTCCGTACAAGCTGGCGACATAAAAACGACCATATCTTTTGACTGCGTACTCTTAAATGGTTCAACTTTTTACAGGTCCAAGGAATGGTCCCTTGGAGCTGTAAAAAGTTGACCCGTTTGAGGGAGACAACCTCAAACCAACCCAGCCGCCGCGGGAGACGCCCCGGGCGCCGGGCGCCGCTACGACGACTCCCGGCCACCGTAGATGCGGGCCTGTGGACGGTGAGCAATGGGTAGCTCACCGTCCGTCCGTCGATTGACGACAGGCCGTGTCGACGGCGCGTTCGTGTTTCACGCGCGCCTCAAAGAGATGTCCGCAAAGCAGAGGGGCTTGCCAGAGCCTCCGCCTGCCGGGGTTGCGGGTTGTTCGAAAGGGATACCGCGGCCCCGGAACGTAAAGGGCAATAGAAGGAACATGGGTGGGTTTGAGTCAGTAAAAGTCTGACATGCCCCCCCGCTCCGCCCAGAGCGGAGGAAGTCATTTGATGATTTCCCACCCGAAAAAAAAAGGGATGGTCCCTAAGACTACCTCCACGATACCTCCACGTTTTCCCGATATAAAGAATCTTGACAGACAGACAAACGGACAACAAAGCGACCATATAAGTGTTCCGTTATAACCTTTTGAAGTACAGAACTCTAAAAATAAATGTTGTTTTTTGTCTGGGTCGATATGTGGATGGGTGATTACCCATTACATTTAGGTAGTCAAGGGCATGAAATTCTTACGGCCAGTCATATCAAGGGTTACTGAATTAGTACTAACTAGACTGCGAAGGGCCATTGCTTCATGAAAATTCTGGTATTCAGGTGTATCCAGTTAGACTGAAAGAGAAGCTTAACTAGTCTAGTCAACAAGTGCTTTTTTAGTCAAAACTTTTTAAAAAACTCGGAAAAATATGGTTGAGGGCTCATTCGATTCGGGATCGAATCTAGAAAGTTTTTGAAAAAATTCAAGACCCGCTCGAAAAAATTGCAAAAGTTATTAACAAATAAGTAAACAAAAAAAAAGGGGTTTAGTTTTTGTGGTATATCTTGAAAACTATTTGATATATTTTGATTTTGAAAAAAGATTCAAAAAGAGGAGAAAATTTCCTAAAAAAAACTCCCTACTCGCGAAATTGTAGGACCAATATTAAAAATTTTACAGGGAGCTGAAAATAAGCCTGAAAACGGGTACTCGGGTTTCCGCAAGCCACGCCCCCTTCGAGCGCTTTAATGAAAAATATTATTTAAACATATTAAATGTTGATATTAAAATTTGAAAAAATTCAGACATGTACAGGACAAATTAAAGAATGAAATACCGTAGAAAAAATATTTTTATCGCGATTTTATAAAATGTTATCCATAAATTAATTAACAATTTCTTCCGACTGGGCTATAAACATTGCAAGTTGCATAATTGTTAAACCAGAAATCTCAATTTTTTTTCCTCTCGTGGAGCTATTCTTCAAAGATTTAAGAAAGGATTTCCGTTGAGTAAATTAAAAAATTGATAATTTTCGATTTGTTATTAACAAATTACCTAGGCGGCAAATTAAATATTTAAATAAATACTACAAGAATTATTTTTTTTTCCAATGTCGATGATCATTCGTTTTTCTATCAATAAAAGCTACCTAAAAATATTTTTTTATAAATTTAAATTCTTTTTGTTTATAAAATTGTTATAAACAAATAGATTATTTATAAGATAATTGAATTTTTTTTTTTTGAAAATAGATTCCTCGTAAAAAAATATGAATTTTAAGATAAAAAACGATCCTTAAAAAAATTTTTTTATTGCTAAAAAACCGTTTTGTTAATTAACAATTTTTTTTTACCACTTGTTAATAATATTAAGGTACGCTTTTTTTTTTAAATATCATTATTTATTATCCTCCTTAATAATTAAAGAAAAAATTTCGTTTTTTTATAAAATTTCATTGTTTATTAAATAAACAATTTGTAATACACAATTAATATTTTTTTGTATAATTTTTTTAGAATTCTTTACACTAAAATAAAACCGACCAATGACCTTTTTGCAAAAAAAAAATATAAATTTATATTTATTATCGAATAAATTTTTCTTTCCGCAAAAAGGTAATTGGTCGGTTTTATTTTAGTGTAAAGAATTCTAAAAAAATTATACAAAAAAAAAATTAATTGTTTATAACAAATTGTTTATTTAATAAACAATGAAAATTTATAAAAAAACGAAATTTTTTCTTTAATTATTAAGGAGGATAATAAATAATGATATTTAAAAAAAAAAGCGTACCTTAATATTATTAACAAGTGGTAAAAAAAAATTGTTAATTAACAAAACGGTTTTTAGCAATAAAAAATTTTTTTTAAGGATCGTTTTTTATATTAAAATTCATATTTTTTTACGAGGAATTTATTTTCAAAAAAAAAATTCAATTATCTTATAAATAATCTATTTGTTTATAACAATTTTATAAACAAAAAGAATTTAAATTTAAAAAAAAATATTTTTAGGTAGCTTTTATTGATAGAAAAACGAATGATCATCGACATTGGAAAAAAAATAATTCTTGTAGTATTTATTTAAATATTTAATTTGCCGCCTAGGTAATTTGTTAATAACAAATCGAAAATTATCAATTTTTTAATTTACTCAACGGAAATCCTTTCTTTAATCTTTGAAGAATAGCTCCACGAGAGGAAAAAAAAATGAGATTTCTGGTTTAACAATTATGCAACTTGCAATGTTTATAGCCCAGTCGGAAGAAATTGTTAATTAATTTATGGATAACATTTTATAAAATCGCGATAAAAATATTTTTTCTACGGTATTTCATTCTTTAATTTGTCCTGTACATGTCTGAAATTTTTCAAATTTTAATATCAACATTTAATATGTTTAAATAATATTTTTCATTAAAGCGCTCGAAGGGGGCGTGGCTTGCGGAAACCCGAGTACCCGTTTTCAGGCTTATTTTCAGCTCCCTGTAAAATTTTTAATATTGGTCCTACAATTTCGCGAGTATGGAGTTTTTTTTAGGAAATTTTCTCCTCTTTTTGAATCTTTTTTTAAAATCAAAATATATCAAATAGTTTTCAAGATATACCAAAAAAACTAAACCCCTTTTTTTTTGTTTACTTATTTGTTAATAACTTTTGCAATTTTTTCGAGCGGGTCTTGAATTTTTTCAAAAACTTTCTAGATTCGATCCCGAATCGAATGAGCCCTCAACCATATTTTTCCGAGTTTTTTAAAAAGTTTTGACTAAAAAAGCACTTGTTGACTAGACTATAACGTAGTTGGGGAAAGGACAGGCAGATGATGAAATAAATATTATGTTGTTTTATGTCTGAAAATACTTTGCAAACAGTTTGTTTTTGTTAGCCTTTCATGTCCCACAGCTAGGCAAACACGTCCCTCATATCCTTTCTGAAAGATACTCTTTTCATGCGCCAACTCGAACCAGCCATCACAGTGCGAATCTTTTCATTTTTGGGCCGGCGTTTGCCTCAACGAATTTCATAAACTATTTTTTTTTTAAATCTTGCCCCACACTAGGAATTTCTCCTGTATCGTGGGTGCGTTTACAAACATTTAAACTCACATACACAAACAGCCAGAACCGAAACAACTATCTGTAGGTCATACAAATATTTGTTCCGTGCGGGAATCGAACCCCGCGACACGCAGCGCAGCAGTCGATCAGCCACTGCGCAAAACGTGCCGTCAAATTAAGTTAATTATATTAATTTATCAAGTAAGGTCGTCCACAATATCATATTGCTTTTCTCAAATCACTTGTGGCTGTGAAAACTAACAAAAACAACATGTGTTATCAGAAATCCGTATACATGAACTTCTTTATTTTCCTTTCACATTTAAGGTGGTAAAAGAAAAAGGAGGCCAAACCTTAATAACATATCATCATACCGCCCCTCGACTACTAAATACTCCTTTGTAAGTAATTTACACCGCGCACCATTAAATTTGTCTTTATTTCAAAAAGGGTGAAAAGTTCTGTAAATATTTCAGTGGAATAAGTTTATAATCGCTTCTTTAATGTATGTATTTGTTTGTGGACTATTTATTTATTTCGTTTCTTTTTTATAGATAAAAGATTTTTAATGTTAAAGTTGTAAGTTATCTATGTACTAGCAGGTTGTTCCGGGGTTACAAGTTGTTCGAAAGAGATACTGCGGCCCCGGAACACGAAGGGCAAAAGGAGGAACATGGATGGGTTTTAGTCAGTAAAAGTTTGGCAGTCCACCCCGCTCCGCCCAGAGCGGTGGATATTAATTGATGACATCTCATCAAAAAAAAAAAAATTGTCTATGGAAGTAAAAATGCGACATAATTTTGTTGAACGCTCACTTTATTTGCATAAAATACAAGCCATTAAATTTAGCTTTTAGTCTAAATAATAACAACAGTAAAGATTGATCTTCAAGATTAAGCAGCACTTGAATAGGTTAGTTGGTGGATGGGTGACCTTCCAGTACATACCGAGTTACCCCCGTTCCTCGGAAAGCACGATATGCCGTTGATCCCGGTTTTCATTTGATAATTGTTACATGTAGTGGCCCGATAGTCTAAGTAGTCTAGAATAAACTTAAACGGAGAACAGTGGAGCGGTGCAGATAAGAGAAAAAAAATAACCAATCACAGGAGAGACGCGAGATACGCGATTTGGATTTCAACGAATGTGATTGGTTGATTCCTTGCACTTCTCTCTGCTCTGCTCGTGTCCTTGTTATTGAAATCCTGGCCTTACTAAGGAGTTTCGTATTACCTTGTACTAACTGAGTTGTGGAGGTTTAGCTACGTCCAGTTATAATGTCAAGAATAATGACAAAGTAACAATGTCATTATTTTTACGTTTTATCATCATCATTTGCTAGTACATTACGATGATGATAAAACGTAAAATAATGACATAGTTACTTCAATGATTGGACATTGATTAACTCAAACTTGCCACTTAGAACCTAATCTACCTATCTTTATTCATTTTCCGCACGTGTTAATCGAAAACATAATTATTTTCGCAATTCAAATAAAACCTTTTACCTTTAATACGGATCAAATGAAAACAAAATAACAGTTTACAAACAAAAACGGTTTAAAGCTGAATTCACACTGTGGCGTCACCCACACAACATTTATAGTTACGGGATGCCAATGTTTTTGATTGAAAATGATTGTTCAGGCCCACGTGTATTGCGCGTAGGGTGTGCCACGGCATGTTCAAAGCTTAAAACTTAAAAAACGTCTCAAAATTTAATATTTAATTTTAAAATCGACATTTAGAAAAAATATTAACCACGAACTATTTTTTAGACCAAGTTAAGAAATTATATTTATTTAAGCAGCGCTCTGTAGGTATAAATTGGATCTTAGTTAAATAAGAATAAAAGTCACAGTTACTTTAGAATAAAATGTTCCAACTTATGTTCCACAGCCATGAAGATATTTTCCACTGTGCAAGGATTTGCTGAAATAATAAGAAAAAAGAACGATAAATTATATCTCTAAGGCAAACAACAAGCTGTAGCGATATTCCTGACAAAATTTGGTGATATTTTTATTTAAACTTAATATCAAATAATACAAGAACGTTAATGAAATACATACGGATATTAAACCAATGGTCTTCGTATCCAGCATCTAAACGAGCAGATCTAACAGCTTCTCTTATGGCATGGGTTAACACTGTAGCAAGACACAGAGCTGGTTCACCGGTCGCTAAAAATAATGTTTATTAAAAAAAAAAACTTTCCAACAATCCTTACATCATAAGAGAAGAGATAGGGTATGAATGTTGTGTGTGAAATGAAGAGGAAGGCCAAAAAATTATGGATAGATAGAGATGTCTGACATCATTGAAAAAGATAACGTGTTGTGCTGATCCCAAGTAGTATAGGAATATGGCAAGAAGATAATAAATGCCAACATGTTTAATTGTATAACCAGCCTAAAATCATTATTATTCGGCTGGACAAAACCCTCTTCTCTTTAGAGGAAGTAAAACACAATCAACAGTGCTGATTGCTGTCACATTATTTTTATTTTTTTGGATCAGAAAGCTATACGTTTGTGTAAAGATTACCTTTTGATTGCAACACCCCAAATGGGTTCCTCGAGTTTCTTCGGAAATATATTCTAAAATCCGCCGGTATGTCTTTAAGTCCTGGAGGCTTGTAAGTCCACGTACGATCAGTGAGCAATCTGCCACTGTCAGGGTCATATACCATTTTTTCTGAAGTGCAATAACCAAGACCCATGACGAAGGCTCCTTCAATCTAAAAAATATTCAAGATGTTTAAAGTATTATAATTACTACCTTATCTATATATTATTACCTTATCTACCATGCAATATCTTTAATTTATTTACTTTTTAGTTAATGAAAAATTACAGCTATATATAAATAAATATATAAAATAATTACCTAATATATAATCTAGAATATTATTAATAATGTATATAAATAAAAACTAACTTGCTGTGCCCAACAGGGTCCATAATTGTTTCTCCTTAATTTACCCTTGTATACATTATGGGATGCAATAAAGTATTGAGTATTTAAATAATTTTGAAGTAAAAAGGATCTCATTTTGTGAT
The DNA here is from genome assembly GCA_905475445.1 of Ochropleura plecta. NCBI lineage: Eukaryota > Metazoa > Arthropoda > Insecta > Lepidoptera > Noctuidae > Ochropleura > Ochropleura plecta. The sequence goes on from FR997736.1 coordinate 15,856,992, forward strand.
TTTGCCTACCTGTGCAACATCTATTTTTGGACTAAGACTCCTTCCTGTATCCTCCAGCAGATCTACTCTTCTAATATCATGATTACCTGACAAAACATCAACTTCAACTTCTAAAGCACATACTCCATACACTTCGTAAGGCTTTACTTCGCCATCGTCTTTGCTTGAGTACATATAGGAGGCTTGTAAATCAACTCCAACTGTATACGCTTTCTGTATAAGATCCTCCCACGAAGGCTTACCCATCATTTCTCTTACAGGAGCTAGTCTTTCCAAGAGTATCTCACAGGCTTTCACAGTAGCAAATGATACACATTCACTACCAACGCTAGCTCCTGTAGCCATTGCATTAGGAGAGGTAAAGCTAGAGCTTGGCTTAACACTTATCTTCTCCACAGGTACCCCAAACATATATCCACAAACTTGAACCACTTTTGTGTTAATACCTTGACCCATTTCAATTCCTCCATGAGTTATCATCACAGACCCATCTCCGTGGTAAATTGATATAAGTGAATTGTACGGTCCAATGTAAAACAAATCGTAGGTCATTGGCATAAGTTTCAATGCACGTTTCCTCCACCTATTGTTATTGTTAAATTGTTTTACTTCTTCAAGTCTCTCGTTGTAATTTGAATCTTTTTTTAGATGATCTATAAGGTCTGGTATAGGATTGTCTTCTTTAGTCATATTTAATGATTTGACTTGTAACGGATCTTTTCCGGTTGTGTGAGCAATTCTTTCCATTATGTTTTCTATCATTGCTAAACCTTCGGTTGAAGCTGAAAGTTAATTGCACCGTATTATTTTACATACGGAACAAAAGAAGACATTAAAAATAATGACCAACATTTTTTTCTTTTTTATTGAGTAGAATTGAAAAGTTCAGAATATACAATTTGAAAATTCTTCGGTAGATATTTTAAGAACAGTGTCACTGAAAAGAGTTGAGTATTAATAACGTAATCACAAACATGAGGTCCCACAATAGGCATGACGACAGTATAAAAAAATCGCTGATTCAGTGATTAGAGGGGAGAAGTCAGATTAAAAAAAAAGTAAACACTGGTTTAGTTTTATTTAAAAATAACAGATTATTAAGATTTTCAATAAAATAAAACATTAAAATACTGCAATCGGCCATTTTGACTGAAACACCGATCACAGTGTATGACGTCACGGTTATGTGATATATGGGACGATGTTATAGACACAATGACATTTTTACTTAACTGTGACGTCATGCCGACGCCATGACACATGCGGGCTGTTTTCGGGCACTATTGAAAAATTATGAGATAAATGGCTTCAAACTTTGTTAAACTTAAGTTTTTTACCAAAATAAAGGCTTTTTTGTAAATAGTAAAGTGTACCCACATTATGGAAGAGGATTTTAAAATCTTTCGTCACGCCTATTGTATTTTATTTAGCTTTCTATTTATACCACCCTAGATTTCTGTCTAATTAAGAGTTTTTTATTTACGGGTGTGAACCATCAAATAACTTTCCCCGCTCTGGGCGGAGCGGTTGGAAGTTTCAGACTTGTACTGACTAAAACCCACCCATGTTCCTTCTATTGCCCTTTATGTTCCGGGACCGCGGTATCTCTTTTGAACAACCCACAACCCAGGCAGGCGGTGGCCCTGGCAAGCCTCTCTGCTTTGCTGACATCTCTTTGAGGCGCGCGTGGAACACGAACGCACCGAATGGTCGCAACAGAGAGTTTGTCTAAGATTTTTAATAACAGGTCGGAACTTCAATGGGATATATTTACATAGTATCGATCTATTATAAGAAACAAGCCCTTTGGCAAGAGCAACAGCTAAGGCTCTCGTAGGTTACTGAGGTTGCAACCGCAGCCTCAGCGCCTTTTTTTGTTGAGATGCAAATTCTGACAGTTTTAAATTTATTTATTTTAATTTTTTAAATTTCAATTTAGTATTTATTTTGTTAAAATAGTATAAGTTTTACGTGTATTTATAAATAAAAGAGCGCATCTCGCCATCAAACGTAAAGTTTGGCGAATAATATTGTATAAAATACACAAAAATTGATTGAAAAAAAAGACTGATGGGTTTGACCCGTTTAGGCTGTATTATTTCTTTTGTTATTTTTTTACTTAATTTTTTTTTTGTAACATTTACATCTTACCTTTTACTTTCATTTCTGCTGTCTTTTTATGCTTATTTTTTCTACATGTTTTCAAGTCTCACGATAAAGGCAAGTAATTTTAGACTTGTGCTAAAAAAAGAAACATCATTTTAATACTCACAGGGCGCTCTACACCAGGTATTAGAAGGTGTATCAGTAGCCACGCTGTTGGCTTCGACATACCATCGCCGAGGGTCGTAGCAATTAAAAAAATGGTTCACAGTGATGGGACTGATAGTCTCATTGCGAGAACAACCATTGTCCTGGTAGAAAGTGTTCTTCAGGTACTGGATTTCCCCTTCTTCGTTGACTCCAACCTGTTTTTAATAAGCGTTGTTCTTTTAAGCATGATCAGCCTTTAACTTTTTGTCATAGCTTTTTTATGCCAGCCACCTTTTTTTTGCGGATGGGAAATCATTAAATGACAAAAACCCAGTCATGTTCCTTCTATAGCACTTTTTTTTTTTTTTTTTTTTTTTTTTTTAAATCCCCAAGTCCTATAAATAAATATCTTGGGACAACTCACACACGGCTATCTGCTCCCAAGCTAAGCAGAGCTTGTGTTATGGTAACCAGACAACTGATATACATACTTATATAATTTATAAATACATACATATTATAGATAAATCACACCCAGACACAGAACAAACAATCATGCTCATCACACAAAGTTTGTCCTGGGTGGGAATCGAACCCACGACCTCCGGCTCAGCAGTCAGGGCCACTAACCACTAGACCAACAGGCCCGTCAACTTTATATTCCGGGGCCACGGTATCTCTTTCTAACAACCAGCAGCCCTGGGACAACCTGTAACTCCGGAACAACACGTCCGAACATGACAAACATGACGTCGAGAAGTATCTCAAGCATGCTGGTTTCCTGACGATGTTTTCCTTCACCAAAGCAAGTAATCATTCTCAGCCTTCAACGTTTAACTGTGGCAAAGATCGAATCCAACAGCGAGGCACAATAATCCATCACGCAGCCCCAGTGAACTTTATATCCAGACCATGTTAATTTGTGCACCCAGGATGGTCTATTTTCAAACCTTGTCAATATCCTCAAAATAGTTTCTTAAATAAATAAATGTCTGGGTTTGCACCCACGACCTAGGTTTGGCCAATAACTACTGTGCTTTGATTAAAATTGATGTTTAATAAATTTGAAAAAAAAAACAAGTGATACACAATGGAATGGCTTGGTTTTAATAATGAAAGAGCATTTTAGAAATTAAACACTTTTGTTAAACAAAAGGAAAATTACTCTTCGTATCTTAGCATATATTTATTTTGTACCCTTACCCTCATTAAGGCAGTTCCGTTTCTGAAGTAAGTAAATATCATGGGCAGTAAAGAAATAACCTTTTGTAATTAAATACTGCGTGTACTGCCGTAAATCTACATCCGTAATCCTTATCCTTACTTCCTTACTAATATTATAAAAGCGAAAGTGAGTTTGTTTGTTTGTTTGTTACCTCTTCACGCTTTAATGGCTAAACCGATTTTGATGAATTTTGGTACAGAGATAGAACCAGGAGACGGACATAGACAAATTTTATAAAAGTGGGATATGAGGGAGAACGAGGCATTGATTTGTAATAGCAACGCTAAGTTTTCCCTTTTCTTTAAAAGGGAAACCTTAGCGTTGCTATTACAAATCAATAAGGCGCAAGAGCAAAAACTGCAGGTAGCACGTACTGTGTTATACCGAATTTAACGCGAGCGAAGCCGGGGGCAAAAGCTAGTAACATTATAAAAACAAAAAAAAACTGACTATCTGTCTAAAAACGGCTGCACATAAAATGAGATTTGGCATATTATGGATAGACTATCACCTGGATAATACATAGGCGGACTTAATACCTTAGGAATTTTCTACCAGTTTACCTTAGGGTGATGCAGATACGAAACACAGTAGGTGAAAATTGCAATAACAGAAAAAAGGATGTTAGAAAATAAATATTTAAAAATATTTTATATACATATCAAAATAATGCATATATTCCCAGAAGTTGACTGTATACTGATTTATTAAAATTTGAGTTTCATCGACACATAAAGAAGAATATAAATTCGAAGAGCTAGTTAGAAGTAAATACATTCGTTTTACACGAAGAAATTTAAAATACAAGAACTCAAGTCTAACTCCACAGCTGTGCTAATGGTAGTAAATTAATATGCGCTATCAGTTCTCTCCAGCACTCAATTAGGGTCCAACTTTAATCATAAAATAGTTAGCAGACATGAAAATGAACATCAAAACCTTGAAATAAAATAATGGAACTAAGTAATTCTGGAAAAGTATCAATTAAATATTAACTTACCGCGAAGATTTAGGACATCTCCCAACCCGAAATGGGCACGCGTGGCGGATTAAAGACCATTCTCTCTCGTTGAGAGGTGGCCTGATTACTGTTTACTATGTGGGTGGGGTGGAAACAAACCATTAAGGTGAAAAAAAAACTAAAAATTGGAAAATAACTTTACTTCCAGAATTGGCTGGCAAAAAAGCCAAGGAAACAAACAAGAATTTTCCATTTTTTTTGTGTTGTTATAATCACATTTTTTTTTGCGGATGGGAAATCATCAAATAACTTCCTCCATTCTGGACGGAGCGGGGGGGAGCGTCAGACTTGTACTGACTAAAAGCCACCCATGTTCCTTCTATTGCCCTTTACGTTCCGGGGCAACAACCGAACTAACTGCAACCCCGGGTTATTATCCCATTAAGTCGCGATTTATATTTCAATTAAAGAATTGACAATGCCATCCCACGAGGTAATACTGCCAGCCTTCTACACACTTTTCCTATTGAAAGCAATGTGGACGAATTTTATGACGTCCAGTATTTTTTTTCCCTTTGATGCTTGTACATTTTTTTCATTATTTATTCTTTGATTTATGTAAGTGTAAATTCACTAGTCCTACTTCCTACTTTGAATAGATTGGATTTTTATTTTTAAATTACGTACACGTGTATATTAAATTAATTACTCAGTATTTATAAACTATAAATATACGCAAACTAATAATAAAAATATGTACAAGTAAAAAATGGTAAATTACAGGGCGTCAAAAAATCATCCGCCTCACAGTCAACAGGAAAAGTGCCCAGAAGGCTAGCTGCATTACCGCGTTGGATGGCAATGCTAGCAAAAAATACTATTTTGGTTTTACGCTTACCTCAAAGTTTGACACAGTGGGTACTCGTTTTCCAACAATGCGCATATTTGTTTCCAATGGTAGTATGAATCTGCAGGTTTTTCCTAGATGGTGTGTAACTAAGGCTGCTGCACAAGCTATCTGACAAGACCGAGTTATTTTTCCTCCGTATGAACCTCCCACCCTTCGTACGATTACTTGAATGCTAAAATCAAAATTTACTAATTTTGGACACTTTAAAACATATTAATATACATTGCATCTTTAAAAAAAGATGAGATATTTTAATTCTGGGATCAGCTAGTTTAATGCTTTCACTGTTTTTATCCAAACTAACACTGTCATTAACGGAATGTCTTCCGCGCCATGATCGCTTGATTGCACTTTAACAGCGTCGAATTATCGGAAGCTTACAGAATTTGGTTGACAATAACAGAAAATATCCCACAAGTCACAGTGCGAATCTGGGATCAAAACACGTAAACGGGGTTCAATAGCTGTCAGTGTTGATATCAACTATGATACTATAATACTTTGACCTCTGTTTTGAATTCATAAAAATAATAATTGTGATAATAATATTTGTTATGAAAGCACACACATACACACCTGTTAACGGGCCTGTTCAAACATTCAGCAATAGCAACGTTTGTCAAATCAAGCCACTGTGTCGAAGAAAAAACCTCCAAACCATCTTCAGTAGGTCGCACAATGCAAGTCTGTGGTTCCATGTAAAAATGATATTGAGATTCCAGTTTATATTCGCCTTTGATAACATGTTTCACATCTTTACCAACCTCTTTTGGTTCTAGAGTTCTATCTTTCGTAACCCTTTTATCTTTTTCAGGAGATTTCAAAACATCATCAATAGTTATCAAAGGCTTATTAGTGCTAATAGATTTATATTGTATTTTTACAAGTTTCGCAGCTTTGTTTGCAGTTTTCTCTCTGTCAGCAACTATGATTCCTACTGGATCTCCGTAAAACTTGATTTCATTTGAGCACAATATTTCCTCATTTACTTGTACAAGATGACAACTCGTTGCTGTAAATGAGTTAAGTCCGGGTATGTCTTTGGCTGTGTAGAAAGCTATGACGCCTGGTAATTTCTAGAATAAAATTGTAGATGTACCACCGCGCTCACTGACAATGTCAATTTTTCAAACTTATTCCTCAAGGCAAAATTTGTCGACAGTCAGTGAACGCGTTATTAAATAAATTATTTAGAGATCATTGTTCCTAGTTTCATTTTAGGCAAGTTTAATAATATTTTTTTTTCGTAGATACATTCGGAAGTTGGTTTCAATCACTGCTAGTACGCGTTCGAACAAAACCGATGCGAACTTTTTTGCGTGTTTGCTATCGCTTTGGTTAGAACGCAGCCTGAAACTCTCTAAAGTATATTAAACTTAATACTTACAAAAACTTCCGTGGTATCAAAGTCTGCAATAACACTTCCCGGTTTAACATCAGCAGTGACAAAGGCAGCAAACACTTCATTGGGTTGTGTTGGCAGATCATTGGCAAATATAGCCTCACCACTACATTGTACTAGGCCTTCTATCTTGGGTATCGGCTGATTCAAAGGCCAAATACTTTTGTCTGTATCAAATACTTGGGTTCCGTGAGACGCGAGTCTTTTTATTGCTTCGCCTCCTGATTTGAGTTTGGGATCTATTTTGCCGTCTGGACATAGACTAAGAATGGCCTGCAAACATGAACTTTTTGATTGAACTAAATTTTGAGGTGATAAAATAAACTACCCTTTTGCTCAATAACTCGAGTTGGAGATATTGTAGTTGTAACAGTTACATCATAGCCAATAAAACCGTAACATTATGGGTAAAAGCGGGGAATTCATGCAAGGCATCAATCATTAAATCAGTTCTTACTTACTTTATAATACAAAGAAATTGCCAACATCTTTCTGAAAGCAGCTGATGGTTCAGGAGGCGCTTCTTCAGGTGAAATCTCTTTGCTCAAAGAATTTAAAGCTAGTTGTAGTGTTTCGTTTGTAAAAGGATCTTTTCCAGCTAACGTTGCTTCTGTTTTTATTGCGTGAACGAACTTCGGAGAAATACTTCCATATACTATAGTAGCTTCTTCTAACAATTTTGAATTGCCTTTGAATTTGAATAAGAATCCAGCATTTACTACTGCATGAGCGTTTTGAGATCTAGGCATTATCTAAAATAGATCATAATGTGTAAATTACGTTTCATAAAAATAATGACACGGTTATAAAATTGTGTGTGTGTTACCTTATACGTTTTGAGTTTACTATTAGAAGCAAGAGGCGGTAACATAACATTAACGATTAATTTTCGTTTCATGTCCATATTCAAGAAATCTGTGAAAGACAAAACTTTCATCGCACTGACCCCTTCAGCTACAAATAAAACGGTTTGTGTTAAAAATATGGAGTATTTTAAAGAAACAAGTCAAATCATAAAATTTATACTTCTCATTTCATACCAATTGTGATCATTGCTCCGACAGTCTCAAAAAGTAAAAATAAATCTGATTGAAACTCATTGTTGACGTATTTTAAATACAAGTTACCTCCGATTGTGCCAATCTAAAAAAATAAAAGACCATGAACAACTCAAATAACAAACAATTTTAAATACATACAACTTTTTTACTTACATTTCTAACAGGGATATGAGCTACAAGATCCATATGATCATACAATACTTTTAAATAACGGAAATCTTCATTTGCTTTTGATATTTCGAGGAAAAGTTCCATCATTTCAGAAAGTGGCATTCCCACTCCAATAATTAGATTTACATCTATTGAATGACCCTTTAGTTCGACTACGTTAAAAATATCAATCAATGTCGCAGGATAATCGGTGACGTGGTATACCCCTAAAAGAAAAAGATAATCATTAAACCATTATTTTCTAACAACTATATTATTTGCTAATAAAAGGAAAACATTCACAGACAAACACACAATGACTTTTCCTTTTTATATCCCACGTTTGTTGTGGCGTCAGTAGCGTTGTTTATGTCGTCAAAAATACAAATAAAGAATATTGCAACATATGAATGTATCCGTATATGTATATATAAAAAACAATTAATACCCTGTCCTGTATTCCCAGCAATCAGCTTATAATCACTACTCTTCTTAATTACGTTGAAGACATCTGCTAATGAATAGGTTTTAAACCATTTAATTATACCACAATCTACTACTATCATCTTATTGCCAGTCTTTTCGATGACACACCAATCTTCGTCTGTGTTTTCTTTACGGGCTTTGCCACATTCATGTGTTTCTTTTTGTGACAGTTGATCGTCATTTGTATTTTTGTTCTTACAATTTCTCGAACATTTCTGATGACAACATTTAACATCAGTTAAATCTTCTAGGTCTATAAGTTTGTTTAAAAGATCTTCGTCCGCATTGTTAGCAAATGTTTTGAATGCATCTGCAATAGGCCTGTATCCTGTACATCTACAGATATTACTAGCAAAGGAATTTTCTACTTCTTGCATTGTTAGATTGTTTTTTTTTGCTTCGTAAATGCTGTTGGAAAAAAAAATAAGTCATAATTTACTGTCTGGAACGATGTAGTTAGTGAGATATTACTTGTTTTGGCATTTAAGTTTAATCTCTTGTGCCAACAATATTATGTTTCAATTTAAGAGGAAAAAGTTGGCATTCATGGTAACGTGGGAAGATGGATATTACTTTCAAGATTGTTGCGATGGGAAAAAGTTACGTTAATATTATTAGAAAGGCCAAAAACCACTTTTTTCATCTAGAAAATGCCACAAAAATATTAAAATGTTCTTTTTCACAGGCCAATATCCAAGAAACTGAGTAAAGTAAATAGTTTTTTCTCCATATTCTAGTAGTTTTTTTTAGATTAGTTTTCAATTTCAAATATAGCATCACTACACAACGTGACTCTTTTGGCTTGTTGATACTTTGATGAAGTGTAGATCACTCACCTGTACATATTCATGACCCACCCAGGAGTACAGTACCCGCACTGGGTCCCATTGAACTTGGCCAGTCTGCTCTGTATGTCGTGGTAACTGGTCATCTTGCTGCCGACGCCTTCAACTGTGATCACCTCCCAGCCATGGCAGGATAGTACTGACACTAAGCACTGAAAGTGTAGTAATGGTTTAAACTTGCAACTAATTCTCTTTATATATTTAATGTTGTATCGATTTACTGGAGAAATAAAAGGATTTAAAGGTATGATGCAAGAGATGTCAGCGTAGCAGAGGGGCCTACCAGGGCCACCTGTCGGGGTTGCGTGTTGTTCGAAAGAGATACCGCGACCTGGGAACATAAAAGGCAAAAGAAGGAACATGGATGTGTTTTAGCCAGTAAAAGTCTGACGACTGTCAGAGCGGGGGAAGTGATTTCCCATCCGCAAAAAAAAGGATGATGCAATATCTATCGAAACTTACAGAGTTAACAGAGAACAGCTTGACTTCATTGGTCGGAGGTAAGGCTGCGCGTACAGCGACGATGCAAGCGCCACATCCTCCCTCGTGGCACATCGCCTTAGTGCCGCGAAGTTCTGCGACAGTGCGGATGTACTCATTCAGAGATACGTCCGGACCGAATTTGCCATCCGCTAATAGAATATATGTATATGTTTAAGAAGGTTTTTATTATAAAGAAACCTCATTGAAAGATTGAAAGGTGTAATAATTAACCATATTGTGATCTATATGAAGAAGACCCCATTGCGCTCAAAACTGCCAAAAGATGATGATTCGAAATGGATGCGTAGGGGCGCTAGAGCTGGTTCAAGGTGGTGCGGAAAAAAAGAAACGTATAAAATTTCGAAGATTATCCCAGATTCTGAAATTTTTGCAACACTATACTTAATTATATATAGGATGTAGTAGTACAATCATTTTTAACCGACTTTAAAATGGAGAAGATTCTTAATGCGACAACTTTTTTTTGTAAACGTGTTACTCGATTTCTCCGTCAGTTTTGGGCCGATTTTCAAAAATCCAATATATTAAATAAAGGGTATTCTCCCGAAATGGAGAATTATAAATTTTATTTATAAGTATATAGTAGTTTACGAATTATCCTTACTAATATTATAAAAGCGAAAGTGAGTTTGTTTGTTTGTTACCTCTTCACGCTTTAATGGCTAAACCGATTTGATGAATTTTTGTACAGAGATAATTGGTAACCAGGAGACGGAGATAGGCTAATTTTTAAAAAAAATTGTGGGATGTGAGGGAGAAAGAGGGAAGAAAAGGGAAAACTTAGCGTTGCTATTACAAATCAATAAGGCGCAAGGGGAACTGTGTTATCCCGAATTTAACGCGACCGAAGCCGCGGGCAAAAGCTAGTCTTCTATAGAACATATTTTTTAAACATGCTTATTGTTTTCGAGTAGCTATGGAAATAATACTTGATAAGAATTTGTGTTAGATACCACTAAAGGCTGAAATAAAAACTTATTTTGACGTAAAAAACATCTTCCAAATGTCGATGGTAAAATATGCAGAAAACAAAAGTCACTGACTCCCGTAAGTAAGTTTTTTTTTGTAACAAATACGTTTTATCCATTATATTGCACTTTTCAGTTGGTTATTAAAATATCTAGCTTACCTTCATATTGCTTCCCATTAATTTTGAACACAATTTTAGCCATGTCCTCTTCACGTCTATTGCCCAACTAATTCGTGGCTCTGTCGTTTGTCATACCAGCCTCTTAATCATCTCCAATGATACTGGCAAAATAAAGCCAACTTATTGTTAAATTAATGTTGCTAGCGGAAATAATAACACAATTGATAACCATAGACTAATGAGCAGTTTGCTTTTAGTTTACTTGAACCTTCGTGTATAATAAAAAGAATTGTCTAATGTGTACACTGTAATTTTTTTAATGGTTGGTACGTATTGCGTTATGATGGTGTAGGTTGATGACTGTAATGCATGATGTTTAACTGGATATGCCTGTGACTTCGCTCTTTATTATGTTCTGGGATAAAATCCTTACTAATATTATAAATGCGAAAGTGAGTTAGTTTGTTAATACGTCTTCACGCCTTAATAGCTAAACCGATTTTGATGAATTTTGGTACGGAGATAGGTGGGACCCTGGAGACGGACAAAGGCATTTTTTTTAAAGTGCGAAATGAGGGAGAAAAAGGGAAAACTTAGCTTTGCTATTACAATCAATAAGGCGCAAGGGCAAAAACTACAGTAAGCAGGTACCTGCAAATCAGGAAAGGGGAACTGTGTTACCCCGAATTTAACGCGAGCGAAGCCGCGGGCAAAACCTAGTAACAGCATAAAGATTTAAACGTTTACAAACGGTTATAGTATTATATTTCTGTTAACGGTAGCCTATCTCTTCCCACTGCTAGGATTATAATGGCCCCAGCCCATAACTTCCAAATATTTAGATCTAGGGCTTATGTGGAGTTAAATAATAATACTAACCTAATAATCTTGATATATTGGTGGTGGATCGATCCGAGCGGCGCGCAATTTTTGTTGACGAGAACCTCGTTAAAGCCGAGAAAGATAAACAAATCAAGTATATTGACTTGGCTCACGAAGTTGTCGACATGTGGGATGTGTTCTCAGTGATCATTGATTGTCGTTACAGCCAATTGCTTAATTGCCGAGAGCCTCGACCAACACCTGAGGAGGCTCTAGGCAATGGCTGGATTTGATACAAAAAGCGGTACTCCTTGGTTAGGTTCCTCTCTGGCGCCCTAAATGCTAGTAGTTTGGACCCTGTTCCCGATACTGGTGGGCTACAGTTTTTTTTTCTCTTATATAAAATATATATAAAAATCATGTTATATATATAAATGTAAAATGATATGTGGTAAAATGAATAAATGAAAAAATACTAGCCTTATAAGTTACTTTAAAAACTAAAAGTGCTTCATAACTAGAGTAGTTTTAAAAACAAAAATGTAGGTACTCTACTACTCGTAACCAAAGTTGTTTGGAATAAGGCCACTAATTACTAATTTCGTAATTAGTAAAAGTTAGGTAGGTAGGTAATTAAATGGAGGACCGATTAATTGAAAAATTATATTACGAAGACGGCAAGTTATGGTAGGCTTAAACTACTTTACTACAAAACTATAATTGAAATAAATGGAACCTCTATTTAGAAAATATTGGATGTTTTAATATTTAAAAAGCTGCGCCTACTAGGTTGGTGTTTACTAATATTGTATACAGCCTTGAGATAGTAAATAATATAATAATAGTAGTAAATGTTTGTGAAGACATCAGCGATACAGCAGATTCCCATTATTGTGAAGGCGAATTTTAAAATAAGGTAAAGTGTGACCTACACCAATTATCTAAACTGAATGCAAGCAGTCATTCATCAGTAAATTTTTCACAACGATGTTGACTGATGACCGGGTTTTTCGCTAACGAATGTTGCCCTAAATATCCCAGTGTTCTGAAAACAGTCGTCGTCAAGAAAAATCAATTGCGAGGAAACTAATTAAAATCTCGCCTATGGTAAGTTACCTATATCTAACTTTGTAAAATAACCCTTTCCCTCCTTACGGTACTTAGAAGTACCACCACACTTTTCGTCTAATAACTTAAGTACGAAATCACTTTATGTTAACTACAACTGACGATCCTTTAGAGTACCGTTTCCGTAAACCAATCACAGCGCGTTATTTGACTTACCGCGTGACGTTGTCGAAAAATTTGAACAGCGAGTTACAACTGCTCGGACATTGTTTCACTTTCCTGAGCGGTGTAATTGAAAAAGTTTTATAAATAAAATATCATAGGTAAGTGCTATTTTTTTTACTAATTACGTTGTTTATATCACGGACTACATTTATAAAAGCTGTTATAACGTATTATCACTTTATTTTATATGAATATTTGATAAAAACTGATGGGGACTTAAAAGTACCGTCAGGCCGTGATTTTATGAGCTTTTATAATACACATACTCGATGAAGTGGGTATTTTGTTTTATCACAAATGAGTGTTCTTTTTATTTTTATTATTGTTCTGAGCTATTTTTTTTATTGTTTTAGCCATTAAGATGGATATTACAAACAATACTGCTCTAATTGAAGCCTTGTTATTAGAAGAGATTCCAGACTGTGACGAAGAGTCTGATGCAGGTGTGTCCGATGATGAGGTGGAGAATATTCAACGACCCTCACCAAGAGGCTTTGATGAGGTTTTTGAAAGAGCTCTAGAAAATATTTTACCCGAAGATCCGCCATCGTCGCTTTCAAAAGAAGATGAATTGGAGTGCCCTATAAATCAGGTACCAATATCTCCAATACCTGGTTCTAGTGTTCAGACTGATCTACCGTCTGCAAATACCTCTTCACACAGAGCTAATCAGCGATTACCCGAACCAAACCGTAAATTGAAAAAGAGGGACCTAGTTACAATTTTACCAGAATATGTTCTAGATACTGGAGTAGTAGAAAACTATTTTGCTCACTGTAGCACCCTGACTGATATATTTTTAATATTGATTGGAGATATTATTGATTATATTGTGTACCAAAGTAACCTTTATGCTACTCAGAGAGGGTCAAGTCAGCCGTTACATGCCCTGTACCTGTCAAAGATTACAACAGCTATATGGGCGGCGTAGATACAGCTGATCGGTTGAGAGCCCTTTACTGTATAGATCGCAAATCTCCGAAATGGTGGCACAGGTTGTTTTGGGGTCTTCTGGACATCGCATTTGTCAATTCATATGTGATTCATGGACTTATAATGAATCAGACTACCGTAAAAGATTTTCGACGCTCTGTTCTCTCAAGGCTTGATAACAATGAAAGATGCTAGTCAAAAAAGAAAGACTTCTACGGATAATACTACGAAAGGTGGCCCTTCCAAAAGACGCAAATCTGACTACTCCACAAAAGACGTTCAAGACGTCCATCTGACACTCATAAAAGACGTTCGCTTGGGTAATAGAGGCATCCATTGGCCTACGTTCATAGAAAATAGAGGAAGGTGTGAGGTTTGTAGTTTGAAAAAGATTCAGTCGAAACCTCATAGTAAATGTTCTCATTGCAACGTGTTTTTGTGTGTAAATGAAAAGAAAAATTGTTTTGCTGAATACCACGAGGTTAATTTGTAATTAAAAACCTATCTCTTTAATTGTTACTAAGTCAACATTGGATCTCATTAGTTTTTTAGTTTCTATTAAAGTTCCTAACATTGTAATAACACAAAGTTCCTGACGGTACTTATAAGTCTAGGTCTTGGAAATAGTACTTCTAGGTATAATAAAAATCTAAAAAAAATCTGAGCATTTCCTTTTACCTACCTTATTATGATAATTAAGATAAAACGCGGAAATTCGAGAAAAATCACTACCCCGGGTGAAAAGGGATAATCTTAGAAGTTAAAGAGCTTTTTGACGGTTTCCAATTGAGCTAAAAATTTGCACGCATTTCAGCATTTAGTTTGGAAGACAATCTCTCGTCATTTTTATCTTCCGACTATTAAGAAAGTAGGTTTTTCTTTCCTACCCAAAATGTTCTGACACAAAGTAACAATATACATTTATGTCAATCAAATAGACGTTGACGTTCATCGTATAAGGTTGCTAGCATAATAAAATCTATATAATATAATATAACCGAGTTTATTTATAAACTATTATAATTACTATTCATAAACTCATTTATATGTAAGAATAAATGAATATTGAAGATTCTGGAAATCGAATTTTGGAACCCTCGCATACGTCAAATTCCGCGAAACGTTTTCAAATATCGTTAAGTCGTTTTATCCAAGGCAATAGGGATTAACTATTCTTTGTCGCTTTTATTACGGGCATCTCTATTTTTATTTTGTATAAATTAAGGATTATCTGAGATGAATTTCAAGCTATAAAATATAGGGAATTAGGTACATTTTTTACTTCAAAGAATTTGAAGAACGGTAGATAAACTACAGGATTTGTAAAGAAAACAGTGTTTGTTTTGTTTTGTGCTAAAGAAACTTCTTACTTGCATATCTCCTAAAAAAACCTGATCAAAATTAGATCCGTGTTATAATGACAAAAAACTCCAGTAATTTAAACTCCTTAGCTTACGTGATATCATATATATTAGCTTTTTCCCGCGGCTTCGCTCGCGTTTAATTCGGGGTAACATAGTTCCCCTTTTCTGATTTGCAGGTACCTGCTACTTGTAGTTTTTGCCCTTGCGCCTTATTTATTGTAATAGCAAAGCTAAGTTTTTCCTTTTCTTCCCTCTTTCTCCCTCAATTCTCACTTTTTTTTTAAATGTTTATAATGTATGTGTAGCCTATGTCCGTCTCTAGGGTCCCAACTATCTCTTTACCAAAATTTATCAAAATCGGTTTAGCCATGTAGGCGTGAAGACGTAACAAACAAACAAACTCACATTCACTTTTATAATATTATTATGGATAAGGATACCAATAAATAGGGTCCACCCTTTATAGCAGAACTTTTTATGTCATAATTTTATTTTGCATAACAACGGATGGCAGAAACTTCACTTCGCAGAAAATTGTTTAGCAGACACTCATTTATCATACAGTCTAAACTCATAATTTTGTAAGTCAGAATCATCTCTAGGCATAAACTTAATATCCATAATATTTAAAAAGTAGAAACATCATATCGCAGAAAGTTCACAGTCAGAATCGTCTTTTGGCATATATTTTATATCGATAATCATTAAACATCAGAATTGTCATATCGCAGAAAGTTTATAGTTAGGATCATCTTTGTCATTATAAGTTGTCATTTATTTTAATTAATTATTTCTTTAAAATAATGTTATTTTAGTTATTGTTTAATTGAATTTGAAATAATGTCATTGAATTCAATAAGTAATTATCCTAATCTAACTAGTTCAGTTCCGGGTAACCTACTTAAAACAATCGCTTTTTTCTATTAACGCATGTCGTTTGTGGCACTCGCCGGCCGCTGCCGCGGCACCGCTCGCTGCGCTCGCTCGGCTCGTGCGTAGGAGGTCACAGTTTTAACCTAACCTAACCTAGCCATTACTGCCGTCTGCATAGTATGCCAAGTGAAATTATACCAAATAATACACTTCTGGACTCATCTATTGGCCCACCTTGTATTTTCAGTTTCGTTTGGTCCTAGCTAAAATTTTATATTAGGTCGAGCAAAAAGTTTTTATGCAGTTTTTAACCTGGCACATTCACAATTTCATTCAATAGTCTTTTTTTGAATTTCGAACACAGAATTTAAAGAAACAAAAGACAATTTGGAGCCTGTTTGTTGATATCAAACAATCGAATACTAAGAAAATCAGGTTTTATTGGTTTACTTGGATTTAATTCTTGAAAAAGTGATTGATATCTTTGGTTTTGCAACAAACATTACTTATTCTTAACATTAAGGTGAGGTTCTATCAATAATCTATGGATACTTCACCTGAAATTGCCGCCCAAGCTGTGGCACTTATTCAGGCCGGACACAGCCAAAGAAACGTGAGTGCTCAACTTAATTTAAGTCGATCTGCGGTCCGAAATGTTTATCGGAGGTACCTAGAGACTGGCGGCTTTGTTCGTCGCCAAGGAAGGCCACGATCTCGGGTTACAACTGAAAGGCAGGATCGATTCATCGTGACGACCAGCTTGAGAAATCGTCACCTTACCTCCATTGAGATACAAAACCAACTTCGCGACTTCCACGGAGTATCTGTAAGCGCTCGAACTGTTCGGAGAAGGTTAAAAGAACGCGATATGGTACCACACAAGCCAGCTAATGGGCCCAAACTAACGCGAGCCCACCGAACAGCGCGCCTTCATTTCGCACGCAGTCATTTAAATTGGACACAGCAAGATTGGAGCCGTGTACTCTTTTCTGATGAGTCTAAAATTGTGTTACATGGCAATGATGGAAGGAAGAAGGTCTACCGACGTAAGGGAGAGCGTTTCGCACAATGCTGCTTTGAAGAGAGGGTTGCTTATGGCGGTGGCTCATGGACTGTCTGGGGCGGTATATCCGCGAGCGGCAAAACTCAACTTGAGGTTGTTACAGGACCACGGCTGCCAACATTAAATGCTGAAAGGTACATTCGTAAGTGCTTAGAACCTCACGTGATGCCATACGCGGACTATGTGGGCCCAAATTTCCTTTTTATGCATGATAATGCAAGAGCCCATGCGGCCGGCATCGTCAGGGAATATCTTCGGGATGTGAACATCACAGTTATGGACTGGCCAGCCAGAAGCCCAGACATGAACCCTATTGAGCACATGTGGGACGAGCTAAAAAGACGTGTTAGGGCTCGTCAGCCAGTTGCCCAGACGATGCAGGAGTTGAAAACTGCCATAGAAGAGGAATGGGAGATGATCCCTCAAAATTTCATAGAGCGGTTGATAAACTTTATGCCTAATCGTATGAGAGCTGTGGTAGATGCCCATGGAGGCAACACGCGTTATTAAATTAAACCTTTATTTGATAAAACATGTTTTTTATTCAAAAATCAATTGCCTTTAACAAGGCGCATATCCGACTTGTTAGGCGTAGCTCCATGTCGTATGGTATTCTGAATTCAAATTTAAAACAATACGATCGAAAAAGATGGTAAAATGTATCAGGTTTAAAACTGCATCAACAGTTTTTGTTCAATCTAGCAATCATATTTCGGTAGGGGCCATCGAAACCTAAACTCTAAGGTGGGCCAATAGATGTGTCCAGAAGTGTATATTATGCGAAATTTTAACTCTGCCAATCGTAATTATACTAAATGTAATTCTGCCATCTTAAAAGTATGCCATTGTTAATTCGAAGTTTTAAACATTATGCCAAACGATAATTATACCAAATAATTTTTATGCCTTTAAAATGTTCGTTTAAAGAAAATTATGCTAAGTGTGTTATGCCAAAAAAAATTCGGAGCATCAAGATTCTGCCAGATAGAGGGAACCCCAATAAATAAGTTGCGTAAAAAAAAGTTTAAATTACTAAGACAACGATGATATTAAACCTAAATTGACATAGTGTCGGAGAAGTAAAATTTTATAGTGATCATTTACTCCGAACAAGTTCAGGAATCAGCTACCCTACCATGACGTCTTAAAGCAGAATTTATTCCACTGAGGGAAAGAGACATAGATATACAGGGTGTCTATCACCATCTCTTTCCCTCAGTGGAATAAGTTCTGCTTTAAGACGTCATGGTAGGACTACAGGTTCGTGAATTCCAGGCAAACACGAGGTTTTGTCAATTACTAATTGACGAAGAACGGAATGTAATTCGAAATTTAAACTAAACATTTTAGATTTATGAATTAACACAATGTTACTTTCGATTTCCAGGTAAAATAGAACTGACATTTCTTTCTTTTCACGGAACATGACGCAGTAAAAATGCTGGCTGAATGTACAAAGCTATATTTTTAGTCGTGAGAGGTTGCAGGTGTATTGATGGCCGTTGGTTTCTACTTTTTTATTATTATCGCCAATTTCGTTGTTGAAAAATCCCTTTTATTATTAACCTCAACATCTGCCTTGCCTTTTCTCAAATATGTTGGGGATGGCTTCCAGTCTAACCGGATGCAGCTGAATACCAGTATTATAATGGAGTGACTACATATCTGAACTCCACAACCCAATTAGTACTGGGTTCTACGATACCCTTTGGTAAGACTTATTGACAGACTTTCGGGACACTGGCTATCTGTAACGACTGTCAAAGATCTACATAGAACCGCCGGAATCAACAGCTTAACGTGCTTTCCGAGGCACGGAGGAAATTTGGTATGTAATGGGTGGTCACCCGTCCACAGACCAACCTAGGCAAGCGTGGCTTAACCTTACGATCGACCCGAGCGACTGGTATTATTTAGCTACGACCTCTTGCCTGCCTGGGTTGCGGGTTGTTCGAAAGAGATACCGCGGCCCCGGAACAGAAAGGGCAAAAGAAGGAACATGGGTGGGTTTCAGTTAGTACAAGTCTGACACTCCATCCCGCTCTGCTCAGAGCGGGAGAAGTTATTTGATGAATTCCCATTCGAAAAAATAAAGGGATCGAATCAATAAAAATTGAATTCATTAAATGATATAATATTTTTGTTGGTCGTCTTTGTGACACATTTCTTAAATTTTTTATTCTTGAACGTTTTTCTTTAAGAAAATCTGTATTTATGATAAGGCTTAATCTTCTTAAAATCTTAAGGAAGATTTCAAAAGAGACAAGAAAAGATTTCGCAAAATCTTGATAAATTAAAAGAAAAGTATGTAAATGCCATTCGTTTTTATTGTTTTCTTAGAATTGTTACGACAAATGATTTAGCAAATATAAAAATAGTAAATAGTCCGGAGCAGGGTCCAAGCTACCGGTGGTTAGGGCTCCAGAGACAGGAACCTCCTCACAATGCGGGCCGTATCGAGAAGGCCGTATGCTTTTTGAATCAGGCCGTTAATCCAACCGCTTAGAGTGTAATAAGTAAGTTAAATTGTTAAGTTAAAAAAAAATAGCACACAGTGCAGCTACAAGTTTGAGTTGAGTTAAAAAGTGACATCACAAATACATATTTTTCCATTCCAGATTAGTTTGAAAATATCCGAGATAACGTAATTTAGTCATTGCTTTTGCTGTATTTTGAGGCACATTTTGGTCTACAAATATTTAGCCCGTTATGTAACGAAAGCGATCAAAACCACAACGCGTTCGCTATACTTACTAAATTTATTGTATGCATCGTCCGAAGGAGTGCGATGTTCACTTATTTGTGCAACCGATCGCTTTGTTTAGGACTCTGAATGAGTCTATTCTTGATTGTATTTTTACCAATAGTTACATTTGAAGAATTTATTTTTTTTTTTGCAAGATAAATACCGACATTTTTGGCAAAAAAAACAGCCTTTTTAGTTGTGGTAAGTGGTGTGTCACACAATTTTTATCGAGTATTCATTTTCCATTGCTACTAAAAGGTATTAGCATTTCTAAAGTATTTGAACGATATGCTTATATTTATTATAGAAAGTAATTTATAAACTACTCAAACAATATAGACGATACGGTTGGCGCAGTTGCTGAGCGATCGACTGTTGTGCTGCGTGTCGCGGGTTCGATCCCCGCACGAAACAAATATTTTGTATGACTTACAGGTAGTTGTTTCGGGTCTCGCTCTTTGGGTAAGTGAGTTTCAATGTTTGTAAACGCACCTACGATACAGGAGAAATTCCTAGTGTAGGGCAACGTTTTTTTAAAAAAAAAACTCTTTGGGAGTACATTCCCTTTCGATTATGAAAAGAATTTAGACGGAGCAATCGCGTAACGAACATTAAAAAAAAAACATTTGAATCTCCTCATTTTCTTGAAGTTGGACAAAGAGCATAACATTTATAAGGTTGACTTGGCAAAGAAATAATTGTTATTGTACTCATAGTTTCATAAGAGAAAAATGTACGTTAAGATAATGAAAAATTAAACATTCTCCAAAGAAATTAAAGTGAATTAAGTGTCGACGTTAAAATCTTTGACTTCAAGACTTGCAAAGCAAACAACTAATTTTTAATTTCATTTTTAATGTAATGGAGTACTCTCTCCTAAAAGCAAGAGAAAATGCGCTTTATTTCAAAGAAAAGTTATAACTATCGGTACAGGAATTAAAATACAGAATCCTTACTAATATTTTAAAAGTGAGTTTGTTTGTTTGTTACGTCTTCAGGCCTAAATGGCTTAACCGATTTTGATGAAGTTTGGTACAGAGATAGTTGGGACCCTGAAGACGGATATGGGCTTTTTTTTAAAGTTAGATATGAGAAAGAAAGAGCGAATAAAACGGAAAACTTTGGTATTACAGTAAATAAGGCGCTAGGGCAAAAACTATAGGCCCCTGCAAATCAGGAAAGGGGAACTGTGTTACCCCGAGTTTAACGCGAGCAAAGCCGCGTAAAAGCTAGTACATAAATAAGTAGAAAGATTGTTTTAAGTCTTTGATTTTAAGACCTCATGTGCGTTTTGTACCACATGCTTCGGTGAATGAAAACATCGTTCAGAAATCAGCATGGTTGAGATATCGACATGTTAAGTGAAGCCAGAGGCATTTCGTTGGCATAAAAATTCTTAAACCCGGTTTACACTGATTACACGATAAAGAAAAGGAAAATTTTAAATTATGAGAATACAACCTAAGTTACTATAAATCAATAAAAATATAGAATGAAGGCCAATCTAGTGTCAAGTGTAGCTGTAGGCCGGGGTTGCGGGTTGTTCGAAAGAGATACCGTGGCCCCGGAACATTAAGGGCAATAGAAAGAACATGGGTGGGTTTTAGTCAGTACAAGTCTGAAACTCCGCTTCGCCTAGAGCGGGGGAAGTTATTTGATGACTTCCCAACCGCAAAAAAAATGTGTAGCTGTAGTACTTGAGACATAGATGCGCTTATTTCTATAACTTTCTTATTATCAAGCTATAAAACGTTACTAAGCCATTTATTATGCGCAATAGCTTCTATAACAATGAGGGACTACACAATTTCAAGCACAAACGCTCTGGTTAGTATCTGACATACCTAAGTATCTTACTAAATCTTACTATTTTTAATAAAGGTTATTTATCATGTTATTGCTGTGAAGAAGGCCAAAGAAAAGATGGATCGATTGTGTAAGGAATGATATGACGGAGAAAGCACACATGAAACGTAATTATACAGGATCATAGGCTTCTCTGTTTTTCCCGCTGGGCGGAGTGGGAGGGGGGAGTGTCAGAGTTTATTTTTACTAAAAACCCACCCATGTTTCTTCTTATGCCCTTTATGTTCCGAGTATCCCTTTCGAACAACCCACAATCCCGGGATTATACCTGCAAGCATTGCGGGTTAGTAGTCAGTATTAGTGGTTAGTAATAGTCAGTAATACATACGGAGTGGTGCGCCGTTCCCGGGATCGTTTCCTACGTTCCCTAATTCCCAGGAACGCTCCCGGGCACGTTGGGAACGACTGGGAATATTGACTTAAATAGTTGTATATATTTTTGTAAATAACTTTTGCGCTATGTGCAAAAGCAAGTACACCTTTATACATAGGCATAATTCAATTAAGTCGTTGCTTTGAGAACTTTCCCGATAATCTCTGGGAATATTCCCATATTCCCTGGGAATATCCCTATATTCCCTGGGAATATTCCTTTGCTCCCGGGATCGATGGGCACGTTCCAAGGTTTTTAGTAAGAAATTATTTGAATTAAAACAAAGTATTTATTCATTATTTTAATTTAAAAAAACTTTGATTTATATAATTTTACACTTTTTTTAAATGGCACATCATTTTCTTCTTTCAGATATGATAACAGAACTTAAAAACGAATCATCACACAGTTTAATGTGGTAGTAATATTCCACATTTTTTTTAATAATATTAATAATCATGGCTTATGATTAAATGTACCTATATAGAGTATTTACGAGTATATAAATAGCCTGTCTTATAGATTAACAATTTTAATTAGTTTAAACAAAATACAAATCAGTCTTTTGGATTGGCAAGAAATTCTTCCATTTAAGATACATATAAAAGGTATTAAAAGAAATAAAAAAAATATTAGGATGAAAAATCCAATAACAAATGGTAGGTACTTACTTGGCTATGTCTAATAGCAGTTTCGTCCTGTGGCAATGAAGGATTTTCTGGTGGTCCTGTTGTATTTATGGACGTAGATATTAAACTTGAGTTAACCTTTGCACTGGGAGCATATTTTTGAAATTTTATTTTTATGTCTGTTGGGCTATTTTTGCATTTAGATATGTGACGGGCAAATTTAGTCACATTTTTAAACGTATACACAAAATGGCAGTAAATACACTCGTAAATAGGTTTTTCATCCACGGACTTAATCACAAAATGATCGAAAATTGCACTTTTCTTGCTCATGGTTTTTACAAAATAGGCGCTCGCAACGGTTAAAGTGTGTAATGCAACTAAAATTGGAGATAAAAATACATAATTTTTGCAAAAGCAAATGTGTGAGAAAGAAAAAACAAAACAAATAAAAAATCTGGGGAAGGGATACAAAGTGAAGCCGACGCACGTGCACTTCTAAAGACAATACAATTATTACAATAGCAAGTACTGAAACCCTTTTACCATCATTACAATAGCTTGTAAATATTGTTCGCAATAATGTCATATCTTATCTTACCGTTTTAAAATAAATACGTTATTTATGGCTTGGGAACAGCCTAGCGATAAGTAACGAATTTATTATTACCTGTATATTATATTCTTGTATTATTAGTAGTTAAATATTAATTCAAATATAAAATATTTCTTTTTTATGAAAATATAACAACGAAAAATATTGTATTACAAATTAAACAATTTAAATGTCCATTTCCCACTATGTGGGAACGTTCCCGGGAATGCTGGAATATTCCCTGGAACTTTTCCACTCGAAATATTTCCGGGAAAGGGAATTTGGGAACGGCGCATCACTTTGCCAGCGGCTTAAGAGATAAAGTTTTTTGTGTATTTCGATATCATTTTTAAGACCTACTGATGTGGGGACCTACTGATGTGGGGTGTCTACCCCACACGTTTTATATATTAAATTTTATTAACCTTCAGTTACATACTACCCCTTTTTATATTTTTCAAGTGTCAAATTTCAAATTATCTGGTGACAACAGTTTCGGAGTAAAATGGTTGTGAAATACGAACAGACGGACAGAGAGAATCTATAAGGGTTCCGTTTCAGTTATTTGACTACGGAACCCTAAAAAGGAAATAAAAATCTTGAAACACCAAGTTTGGCGATTGACTTTGGGTTCAATCTAAAAAATATTCTAGAATATCTCACCCAGCCAGGCTTGTTCTTGATAGAAATATTATCAAGTAATCATAGGCGAGACCTTCAGTGATGTCACAGAAGACGAGTCTTTTTATACGTTACGATGTCATGACGTTTACCTATTGGAAACGATTAAATAAAGTGTGCAGCTGCATTATTTTCACAATTTATTATGTCTTGTGACTGAGACTGTAGTAGCATCTTCTTTTTTGGTTTTTTGACATTCAAAAGTGCCTGTTATGGTCTAATCGAAATAAATGTTCTGAGTTTTATACAAAGACATTTAAGAGACCTATAAGCCTAACATAGTCAATCCTTACTAATTTTATAAAAGCGAAAGTGAGTTTGTTACCTTCACGCCTAAATGGCTAAACCGATTTTGATAAATTTTACCCCTGAACCCTGGAGACGGACATAAGCTATTTTTTTTAAAATAAAAGTGAGAAATGAGGGAGAAAGAGGGAAGAAAAGGGAAAAATTAGCTTTGCTATTACAATAAATCAGGCGCTATGGCAAAAACTACAGGTAGCAGGTATCTGCAAATCAGGAAAGGGGACCGTGTTACCCCGAATTTAACGCGAGCGAAGCCGCGGGCAAAGCTAGTAATCTCATACAATCACAAACAGTTTCCATTTTGACACACGAATGCCAAGCGGGCGTGTGACACAGGATGATTCGTTACCAAGTGGAACAGGTATTGGAATACAATTTTTGTTCGTACCCTCACGTCTTTAATATGTCTTGAATGTATCATATGCATTTAGTAGCTTCACCTGTAACTATGTACAAAAATCTTAGAAGTGAAATTTGACACAACTGGTTTCTGATTAAGCTAAGCTGAGCAATATTGCATTCATGTTTAGATGACAATGCCTGGCTAAGTGACGTCATTCTGCCCAAAGATGGTGGAATAGTTGTTTTTTCAAATGAAAAATTTGGCCGTGAAAAAAAAAATTAAAATTAATTCAGTGGTCACCGCAGTTTCCATTTCTTTCTTAGCTAGATAGTTTTGTACTGTAATCAATTCATCTTTTCTGTCGAGTTCATTTAAAACTATCTGTAAAGATAGTTCCCATTAATTATAATATAAAGATATAGATAGTTTTCATAAATTCAAATAAAATTATTCAAACAAATAGATTAGTTCCTAATTATTCCGGATCACACCGTCACGACAGTCAAAATCAAAAGTCATTTCGTCAAATAAGGCTGAAAATCAACACTTTTTGAATGTACGACAGACAAAATCAAAATCAATTTCTTCAAATAATCAGAACTTTTTGAACGTCAGCATTATTAGACACAGTGTTTTGTGTAGACTAGTGTTTTAGCTGGAAATAAAAAGTGGCGGAACAAACTCCCCAGTAACACATGCACACGCTGTCTGTCAGGTTAAAGCCCCGTTCCAATAAACAAAAACGACTCGTTTTGCTTGCGTATCCTACTATCCGTAAGCAAAACGACTCGTTTTTGTTTATTGGAACGGGGCTTTAAAGAACCAGATTTTATGACAATTACAATAAATACATAAAATATATACCTAAAGAATATATAGATAAAGAATCCAGTCTAACGGGCGTGCCCACTTACAAGTGCAATGAAGAAGTCACAGATGATAAACTAAGACTATAAGTACAAAAGGAAAACGCTAAACACGATGGTCGTGTCGTACGGCTATCGTATCGTATCGTCTAAAATTCTGTCTCCTATATCGTCTCAACCGTTCGTATTGACGGATGTATAACATGTGTAGGTTAGAACGTACAAAGTCATAAACATTCATCGACCCTGTCTGTCCCTTTAAGGTATTTTTAGCTGTAAGTTAAGTGAGACGAAAACTATTTCTCTATATTTTTCTTCATTTTGCCTGAAGCGCTGGATCGAATCCAATTCATAAGTTAACGGATGAGTCCTTCATAAGTATGTTTCTATTTTCGGAGTTCGTTTGCGATGCTGTAAATATTTGGACATAAACTTTGGAACTTCTCATCTTGTGAATGCGTCATGATGTTTGGTTCTCCAGAAATCAACAAAATAGGGTTAACAAACAACCAATAATAATAATAACTTTATTACTGACATGGTACTATAGGGAGTTGGTTGATATTCGTAATTAAAAGAAGCATAAAACACTTTTAAGACTATATTTTAGTTTATCATTTCAGTAACACCTACTCAAACTCAAACTCAAACTCAAAGCATTTATTTCAATTAGACCATTACAGGCACTTTTGAATGTCATAAAAACAAGAACAAAAAAATGATGCTGCTACAATCCCGGTCACAAGGCATAATAACTTGTGAAAGTACTGTAGTTGCCCATTCCAAAGCGTTGATCTCTATGGAGAAGAATGGGCAAGAAACTCCATGGACACTCTTTTAAATTATAATATTTTTACAAAATCGTATTTACATCATTCGTGTTGAGATTATACAAATATGTGAGAACGATGTAGAAAGACGTGCACAGTAAGAGCGTCCAGAGTAAATAAAAAGCAAAAATCAATTTAAAATCTAAATAAGTTAAAAAAATTACCGTGGTAGTTAAAAAAATGACCAGTCCCAACTGACAGCGCCCGTTCACGAACATGACGTATGGATCAGCCCCATTCAGCTCGACCATTTTGAAGGGAGCTAAATGACCCGACACACCCGCCACTATCAGCGAGACATTTAAGTGAGCATGACACTATTAACCACCAGGGCTTCGTCAAGTCAATGATAATACATAGCACTCACATATGGGCTTAATAATTATACAATACTAGAGAATTGATTCTATACATTGCAAAGATAGTCTTACAATCTTCTGCAGCTTCCACTATAGCTTATATAGCACTATAGCTTCGGATACTTATCAATGAGTTTACCCCTATGCTTGAGGAGCAGGACCAGCATTGAGCCAAGCATTTTTATCATCAATATAATCCCCCAACTTATAATATGCTTGCCTACATAGTGTGCGTTTAATACAAGATTTAAATTTCGTTTCATTCAGTTGAAGAATGTGGGGAGGTATTTTATTGTAGCATTTCAAACAGTACCCCATGAAAGATGAGTCTACTTTAGCTAACCTGAAACCCGGCTGAACCAATTGGTCCCTGTTTCTAGTATTATACTTGTGTCTATCACCTCGTTTACCAAATAGATGCAAATTTTTTCTGACGTACATGATGTTTTCATAGATATATTGACAAGGTACTGTCATGATGTTAATTTCCTTAAACTGTTCTCTTAGAGAATCTCGCCTACGTAGATTATAAATGGCTCTAATGGCTCTTTTCTGCAGAATAAATACAGACTCGATGTCTGCAGCCCGTCCCCAAAGTAAAATACCGTATGACATTATACTATGAAAATAACTAAAATAGACTAGCCTCGCGGTATCTACATCAGTAAACTGACGGATTTTTCTGACAGCATATGCTGCTGAACTAAGCCGTCCTGCAAGAGATGTTATATGCGGACCCCATTGTAGCCTTGAATCGAGCGTTATCCCCAGGAAAACAGTTTTATTGACGAATTCTAGTTTCTCTTGATTCAATACTATGTCACAATCACTACTTTTGACGTTTGGCAGAGCAAATCTTATGCACTTCGTTTTTTCCCATTTAATACCAAATTATTGGCGGTGAACCAATCATTTACCTGTAATAGGGCGTTATTTAAGTCGTCTAGATTTGTGGCACGTCTATTTATCTTAAATATTAAAGAAGTATCGTCAGCAAACAACACCATTTGTGGTTGGTTTTTAAATAAATGGGGTAGATCATTAATATATACTAAAAAGAGGAAGGGACCTAATATCGATCCTTGTGGTACACCCATCTTTACATTTAAACCCATTGAATTGACACCATTTATTTGCACTTGCTGCTGTCTATCATTTAAATATGATTTTACTAAACTAAGCGCAAGTTTTCCTAGGCCGTAATGTTCAAGTTTCAAGAGTAGGGTTTCGTGGCTAACACAATCAAACGCTTTTGAAAGGTCACAAAAAATTCCTATGGCATCCTGTGCCTCTTCCCACGCAGTAAATATGTGTTTTAACAAGGTAACACCAGCGTCAGTCGTACAACGTCCTTTGGTGAAACCATACTGTTTTTCATGTAAGATCTTATTGGTGTTAAAGTGGTTGAGCATTTGATTAAGCATTACCTTTTCAAACACCTTGCTGAAAACCGGCAAAACGGATACGGGTCTATAGTTATTGGTGTCTTTACTATCCCCAGATTTGAAAAGGGGTATAACTTTACTGTATTTCATAAGGTCCGGAAAAACTCCTTGGTCCACACACAAATTGAATATTATGGCTAAGTACGGTGCTATTGTCTCAATAATAGCTTGACAAACTTTAATAGACATTCCCCAAAGATCTTCGGTTAATTTGATTTTGATTTTGATTTGCTTGAAAGCTTTAATGACTGCAGTGGGGTTAATGTGCTTAAATTGAAACTCAACCGGACATGGTGAAACGTTTGCTCCTAATAAATCAATGGAAAGCAAGGGTGAAGAATTTAATGTTTCAGTAGTTTTAAGTGGGATACTAGTAAAGAAATCTACAAATTCTTGAGCAACTTCGTTTTTAGTGGTTAGAAGACCACGCGAAGACTCTAGTGTGATCTCATTATTACATTTTTTGTTTCTGTTAGTTTCACTATTAATGATTTTCCAAACCGTCTTAATTTTATTATCGGCGGATTTAATCTTGTTGCTAATGAATAAAGATTGAGCTAATTGGCAGGTGTTTTTAAAAATTTTTGAGTAAGTTGCAACATAGTGATTGAAAGTTTCTGAGTTGAAGTAAGGCTTAAGGCCGTAAAGCTCAAACAATCGTTCCCTACTTTTTCTTATACCCTTAGTTGCCCAATCACTAAACATAAACTTTGGGCTAATAGATTTAGTTTTTATTTTTAACGTATCATTGAACTCTGTGTAGACCACCGAAAAGAATTCCGCATAAAATTGATTTACATTTTCAATATTAAATCCCGTAGTGCTTAAATTACTAATTAAATTATTATTAAATTTATTCAAATTGCTGGGTGTTATTTGTCTAGATTTTATCTGGGTTTTTTGTGACGGTGTGTAAGACTCGAAAACGATGGTTTGACCGCTGTGATCAGATGGAAGGTAATTTACAATGGCTTTATTTAAGTAGTCGCAGCAACAAAAGACATTATCAATACATGTAGCAGTATCTGTAGTAATTCGGGTAGGCTCCGAAAAGACATTTATCAAATTAAATGATTTAAAAAGATGTAAGAATCTACTGCTATTTGAATTTATATCTAAAATATTAATATTAGGTCCTTACATATGAAATTGGCGTTTTGTATGGAAGGAACAAAAAGTCGAATATTTTTTAATATAATATATTTAATTAATCAAAGTATGAACCATTGTTTTCAATGCACTTTTGCCATCTTATAGGTAGTTCATTAATCCCTTTACTAAACAAACCAGTCGGACGGGAATCAATAAAATCTTTGAAGGCGATTTGGACTGCCCCATCGGAGTTGAATTTTTTCCCTTGCAAAAAGTTATCCAAATTGCGAAAAAAATGGTAATCTGTTGGAGCAAGGTCCGGGGAGTACGGAGGATGTCTAAGACATTCCAATTCAAGCTCTTCTAATTTGGTAGCCGTCTGTTGCGCAGTGTGTGGTCTGGTGTTGTCGTGAAGCAGCAGTGGCGTGGAGCGATTGACCAGCCTTGGTTGTTTAGCCGCTAGCTTTTCCATCATGGTTTGTAATTGCTGACAATAGGCATCAGCTGTAATAGTCTGGCCAGATTTGAGAAAACTGTAATGAACAATACCGGCACTAGTC
Organism: Ochropleura plecta; assembly: GCA_905475445.1. Classification (NCBI taxonomy): domain Eukaryota; kingdom Metazoa; phylum Arthropoda; class Insecta; order Lepidoptera; family Noctuidae; genus Ochropleura; species Ochropleura plecta. Next base: position 15,886,918 of record FR997736.1, read on the forward strand.
CACCAAACGCTTACAAGTAACTTTTTTGGGGTTAATTTTCGCTTGGGGCAGGATTTGGCTGGCTGGCCAGGATCCAACCATTGCGCTGAGCGCTTCCGATTATCGTAAAGAATCCATTTTTCATCACAGGTAATGATTCGGTTTAAAATACCTTCATTGTTGTGCCGGTTCAGTAATGTAACGCAGCAGTCGACGCGCGTTTGCCGGTTTGCTTCAGTCAATTCGTGAGGTACCCACCTTTCAAGCTTTTTAATCTTCCCAATTTGCTTCAAGTGAATTAAAACAGTTTTATCACTAACATCGAAGCCTGCAGCTAACTCGGACGTGGTTTGCGATGGGTCCGCTTCCACAATAGCCTTCAATTCTCCATTATCAACTTGGGTCTCAGGCCGTCCACGGGGCTTGTTCTGCAGGTCGAAATTTCCAGAACGAAAACGTTGGAACCAAAAACGAACTGTGTTTTCTTTTGCAACATGACCGCCATACACATCATTCACCCTTCGAGTCGTTTCCGCAGCACTAGTGCCACGGCGGAACTCGTACTCGTAAATAATGCGATATTTTAAATTTTCCATTTTGTAAAATGAGTGACGCAAACAGAAAAAACAGAAGAAAAAAAACAAATGAATGACGGTCATCGAAGCACAAATACATGAGTAAATAGCTGTACAAATTTGAATTTGGAATTCCTTACCAAAGAGGAGAAATTCGTGATTAAAGTGGCCAGTACGAAAAACGCCAATTTCATATGTAAGGACCTAATATTAAAGTCACCACAGATAACTAGTAATTTATTACCTTTTGCAAGTTTTGCTAAAGCATCTTCCATTACTGACTCAAATACAGAGTAGTTTTGATAATTTGGGGGTCTGTAAACGCACACTATGACATGCTTATCTAGCTCAACACAAGACATTTCAATATTATGTTCAACCGAAAGATCAATTATATCATTACGAGTTTTAAATTTAATGCCATTTTTAATTAAGATAAGTGAACCCCCACGCATCTTAGATTTGCGGTTAAAGGAACTGCCTACACTGTAATTCTCAAAGTTAATTAACATTTCATGATCTTTTAGCCAATGTTCGGTGAAACATACAATATCAAACTTGGTTTTTTCTAAAAACAACTCAATCTCTAGTTGTTTCGAAGAGAAACCTTGAATATTTTGATGGAATAATTTCAAGGAATTCTGCTTAGCCCCTTTTTTAAATTTAATTATTTGAGAGCAAGAAGGTACCTTGGTGTTAGTGAGTGTAACACTTATGTTATTTATATCTTCTGTTGTCTTACTAGCTAGTTTAAATGAGCCGGAGTGAGTGACAATACTCCCCCGCCTTCCTTGTAAAAAGGTATATTAGTATAAGTACTAATAGTCGCAGTGTTAATAATAGAAGAAAACATAGACATAATATTTATGTCCGAGTGAATATTATAAGCTAATAGCCTAGCTATTTTGTGTCTACAACTAGTACTACATGCCACATAATGATTCAAAAGCTAATATTCTATTCTATTTTTATTAATTCTTCATTTAAAACGTGAGTATTCGAACGTCTTTGTAAACCAGCCAGCACTATTGATGGTTTTATTAATGTTATTAAACCTCTACAGTACCTACATATTTTGTGTATTAAAATAATATAATGTGTATATAATTTGCATATCACTTTTTTACTTTCCGCAGTTTACATGAAACTGAATAAATGTGACAGAGCAAGTTAAAATAACACATAATTCTCATGTCTCTCTCTTCAATTATACTTTTTTATACTATTGATTTGCATTATATTTAGCATATATTTTAATAATCTTCCTCTCGCAGGTTTGCTGAAAGAAATTTCTTATGAAATAAGCAGTTATTGTAATATCCTATCCTAAAAGTACTATTGTATTTGGTGTGTGCACAAATAAAGAAATAAGAATAATTATTCCTGTTGTTCAAATGGACAATCTTTGAGACCTTTTCTTACTCAGCGTCGTTACATAACACCCCTCTATGTAATACGTTACATAAATCTTGTCTTAAAGTTACAAAGTTATAAATCAACCTATGGGTCAGTGATGAAACCATAGTTTAATCTCAACACATTGTCTTAGACCTAAGTAAACATTGCGGCTTTGCTTACAAGAGAATTCTAACACAACATTATGGAAACTGGTAATAAGTTTAGAAATTGAAGCAATGTATTACAAACTTGGAAAGATAATCTATTATAACACTGTTTGTTAACGTATAAATATGTAATACTAACTATTGCCGTTGACTTATTTCATTTGCATAACCTATAAGCTACTCAAACATAAAGCAATCACTTTTCGAGATACTACGGCCCCGGAATACTAAAGGCAAAAGAAGAAACATGGGTGGGTTTAGTTTAGTCAGTAAAAGTCTGACACTACTTGGAACGTACTGGGAAGTACTTTGATGATTCCATCCATGAAAAAAATGAAGACACAAAAGTGACCAAAGCGAGCTGGAACCATAGTATCATACCTGGAATAAGTTGACATTCTTTTGACAGTTATGGCAGTTATAGGAACTTGGAGACCCTTGAATCATGGAGCCCTGGGCAGATCCTAGCCTAGAATCCACAATGGAAAACATGGCCCTGGTGTGGCCACCTGGTGCGGCCTGGCGTGGATGTGTGCGGCATAAGCACCATTTACTATATTTACTATGTCATCTGGCCATCTAGGGAACTAAACCTAAGGGTTTGAGAACGAAACACTTTGTCACCAGTTCCAATTATTTATTAAGTAATTATTATGAAAAAAGTATTCTTGTATAAAAAAAATTATGCCAGTTTGAAGTGTTCCAACTTATGTCCAACCGCCATGAAGATATTTTCCACTGTGCAAGGAGATGCTGAAACAAAGAAGTATTAATAAAGTGATTGCAAAATAAACAATTGACTGCTGGATAACAAAATGATTTATGTCCACTTCTTACGCGCTTAACAAATAAAGGTCTGGAACGCGCTACCTTTTGGTATTAAAAAAAACTGAAAGCAAATTAACTTTCAAAGAAAAGTTCGTAACCACTATTTAGGTCCGACTAAATAGCTCCCAATTAAAAGTTATAGCAATTACTGTTAAGTTTTCTCGTTATTATTGGTTTTTTTTATGTATTTATAAGTTTATTTTATTTGTATTAGTATAAGTTTTCGGTAAAAATAGGTAGTTTTATTTCACAATCCGTTAACCACAACACGACTAAGAATGCAAATCCACTAACAACTCATTAATTGCGTTTAACTTTAAACTTTTTGGTCTAGTATTCGCCAGCGTGTCTGGTGAGCATGAGGTCCTCGGTTCGATTCCAAGGTGAGACAAAGTGTAACTGGGTTTTTTCGTCAGGAATTTTTCAGTAGCTAGCTAGCAGAGTTTAGGATTTGTACCCCTATTTACCAAAATTTAAACTAAAACTAAAAGAAATACTTTTAAAAAAGATGATCTACTCAATAAATGAATGGCTTCAGAATGAAGGTTAAATAATTGAAATTGTGAAATAATGTTGAATTTGAATAATATAAATAATATGTTAATGATATAGTATTATAATTATATAAGCACCAAATAGAACAAAATGTATTGTGCTATAACATAGGCTAAATAGAACTTAAGACGACTATGTAACATTATAAAAACACCGAATGTAATTTACTCTATTTATAAGTGACTAGCTTTCGCCCGCGGCTTCGCCCGCGTTAAATTCGGGGTAACACAGTTCCTCTTGCGCCTTATTGATTTGTAATAGCAACGCTAAGTTTTCCCTTTTCTTCCCTCTTTCTCCCTCACATCCCACTTTTTTCAAATAAAAATTAGCCTATGTCCGTCTCCTGGTTCCCAACTATCTCTGTACCAAAATTCATCAAAATCGGTTTAGCCATTAAAGCGTGAAGAGGTAACAAACAAACAAACAAACTCACTTTCGCTTTTATTAGGTCCTTACATATGAAATTGGCGTTTTTCGTACTGGCCACTTTAATCACGAATTTCTCCTCTTTGGTAAGGAATTCCAAATTCAAATTTGTACAGCTATTTACTCATGTATTTGTGCTTCGATGACCGTCATTCATTTGTTTTTTTTCTTCTGTTTTTTCTGTTTGCGTCACTCATTTTACAAAATGGAAAATTTAAAATATCGCATTATTTACGAGTACGAGTTCCGCCGTGGCACTAGTGCTGCGGAAACGACTCGAAGGGTGAATGATGTGTATGGCGGTCATGTTGCAAAAGAAAACACAGTTCGTTTTTGGTTCCAACGTTTTCGTTCTGGAAATTTCGACCTGCAGAACAAGCCCCGTGGACGGCCTGAGACCCAAGTTGATAATGGAGAATTGAAGGCTATTGTGGAAGCGGACCCATCGCAAACCACGTCCGAGTTAGCTGCAGGCTTCGATGTTAGTGATAAAACTGTTTTAATTCACTTGAAGCAAATTGGGAAGATTAAAAAGCTTGAAAGGTGGGTACCTCACGAATTGACTGAAGCAAACCGGCAAACGCGCGTCGACTGCTGCGTTACATTACTGAACCGGCACAACAATGAAGGTATTTTAAACCGAATCATTACCTGTGATGAAAAATGGATTCTTTACGATAATCGGAAGCGCTCAGCGCAATGGTTGGATCCTGGCCAGCCAGCCAAATCCTGCCCCAAGCGAAAATTAACCCCAAAAAAGTTACTTGTAAGCGTTTGGTGGACTAGTGCCGGTATTGTTCATTACAGTTTTCTCAAATCTGGCCAGACTATTACAGCTGATGTCTATTGTCAGCAATTACAAACCATGATGGAAAAGCTAGCGGCTAAACAACCAAGGCTGGTCAATCGCTCCACGCCACTGCTGCTTCACGACAACGCCAGACCACACACTGCGCAACAGACGGCTACCAAATTAGAAGAGCTTGAATTGGAATGTCTTAGACATCCTCCGTACTCCCCGGACCTTGCTCCAACAGATTACCATTTTTTTCGCAATTTGGATAACTTTTTGCAAGGGAAAAAATTCAACTCCGATGGGGCAGTCCAAATCGCCTTCAAAGATTTTATTGATTCCCGTCCGACTGGTTTTTTTAGTAAAGGGATCAATGAACTACCTATAAGATGGCAAAAGTGCATTGAAAACAATGGTTCATACTTTGATTAATTAAATATATTATATTAAAAAATATTCGACTTTTTGTTCCTTCCATACAAAACGCCAATTTCATATGTAAGGACCTAATATAATATTAGTAAGGATTAAATGAATTTGAATTTATTATATTGGACTTGCATTTAGCTGCCAAAATGAATTCCCCAAAAGTTAAACAACACAACAACAAAGTTGTACAACTCTATAAAATAAAATGAACTAATATTACATTTAAAAAAATACCAAAAACAAAACGAAAAGAAAAACCTTGACAGTACTTACTATAATATTATAAAAGCGAAAGTAAGTTTGTTTGTTACGTTTTCACGCCTAAATGTACAAACCGATTTTGATGAATTTTGGTACAAAGATAGTTTGAACCCTTGAGGCGGACATGGGCTAAAAAGAGAGAAAAGGTGGAGGAAAGAGGGAAGAAAAGAGGAGAGATAGATATTTTTTTTCGATCATCACGCGGGCTAAAGTTAACTTTAGCCCAAAGTAACTATGCCACGCGGACGAAGTCGTGGGCGGAAGCTAGTAACTTTATTATTATTAATTTTATCTGTAAATACTTTTTTAATAGGGCCTCTCGTTGTTAAACCCTAAAGTTTTTGCACTACTTAACTAAACATCCTGTGGTGATCTCAAATGAATTTAACGCCCCCGGCCAAAGCTACTTCGGGGTACGGGCCTCGGCTTAGGGCGCCATTGAGAGAAGGAAGGCTAGAAAAGAGCCGGTTCGGGTTAAATTATGTCTGTGAATATCCTTTTTTTTTAATGGCATCTCGCAGTTCGACCTATGAGGTCGTTATCTGCTTAACCGGTCAGTCCTGTGGATGCATTGCATTTAAGGCCTCCAGCCAGGGGCACTGTGAATATGCATTTAGCTTAATATATTTGTAATAATACGTACCCAGGTCAAACCACGAGTCTTCGTACCCGGCATCCAGGCGAGCGCAGTGGACAGCTGCGTGGACCGCGTGGAGGAACACTGTGGCTAGACAGAGTGCTGGCTCTCCGGTCGCTATGGACAAACATCAATATGAAACAATAAAACGTAGATATGTGTTACGATGGTTGTGATAGCGAGGTTAAAGCCTCGCCTCTCATGCACGAGGTTGTGAGTTCAAATCCGGGCAAATATCAATGTGACTTCTTCATTTTTAGGGTTCCGTAGTCAACTAGGAACCCTTATAGTTTCGCCATGTCTGTCTGTCCGTCCGTCCGTCCGTCCTCGCTTAATCTCTGTGACCGTTAGCACTAGAAAGCTGAAATTTGGTACCAATATGTATATCAATCACGCCGACAAAGTGGTAAAATAAAAATTGGAAAAAAATGTTTTATTAGGGTAGCCACCCTATATGTAAAGTGGGCAGTGATTTTTTTTTAATTTCAACCCTAACGTGTGATATATTGTTGGAAAGGTATTTAAAAATGAATAGGGGTTTACTAAAATCATTTTTTGATAATGTCTATAATTTCGGAAATAATCGCTCCAAAAGTAAAAAACAATGTGTCCCCCCCCTCTAACTTTTGAACCATAAGTTTAGAAAATATGAAAAAAATCTGAAAAGTAGAACTTTATAAGGACTTTCTAGGAAAATCATTTTGAACTTGATTGACACAACCGTTTTTGTACAAAAAAGACAAAAAGTTGTACAAAATAATTTCCTCCTCCACCTTTAAACTCATAAGTGGGAACACTTATTGTGAAGGACGGGAAACTACGGAACCCTACACTGAGCGTGGCCCGACACGCTCTTGGCCGGTTTTTTTTATTTAGTCTCTTACATTTTCATAACAAATGTGAATGAAACAGCAGTAAGTGGTTATTAACACTTGTGTCGGGGTTGTCTCGCTTCACCCCTGAAATTAGTTGACACTATTGAGACTTAGAAAATTAAGATCAACATTGAGATAAAATATAACAATATCAATTAAGATCAATATTTAAATTAAAAAATTAAGTTCAAAACATAATATAGAAAGATCAAAAATAAATTAAATTAAAACTTATGTTTAAAAACAAATTCCACACTAAAAAATAATAAAATTGTTAAAAAAAAAACAAAAAATTTGTAAAAAAAAATTGTAAATTGTAAATCACACTTAAAACTAAAAACAACAAAATCACTTCAGAATTCATTTCAGAATTACAATCATAATCAGAATTAAAGACAGAATAAAATCAAAGTTAAAATTAAAAATCATACCTAACGTACTTTTCTAAGTGTCGCATACATTATGGAAACGCGGCCAGTCTCTTGGGTACATTACCAGCTGACAGCGTTGAGGACGAGTTTTTTATGCACTTTTATAGTTTCTTAGTTTCATTATTTTAGTTTATTTAATTGTTATTATGTATATTATAAGTTGGTTTAATCTCAAGAAGTATCTTTATTAATTAATAAACCAGTCTAAGCAAATGGAAATGTTTTTTCTAGGAATTTCTCTCGTATCGTGGGTGCGTTTACAAACATTTAAACTCACATACACATACAGCCAGACCCGACACAACTACCTGTAAGGTCATACAAATATTTGTTCCGTGCGGGGATCAAACCCGCGACACGCGGCGCAGCAGTATCGCAGTAGATCGCTCAGCCCCTGCGCTAACCGTGCCATCGTCGTTATTAATAGTTTCCATGAAGCGGTCGTTACATGATACCATGTGGCATGCCTTACTGTCAGAATTTTAGACACACACATTTGATGACCCGCAATAACTATTGAAGATCTGCGACAGCCGGGACCGGTGGCTTAACGAGCTCTTCGAGACATGGAGGGGTTTTGTAATAGATGTTCACCCATCTATTTGATCTTCAGCACGTTAACTGTGTCTGCTTATGCGGTGGTAATGACTTCTACAGCAATTTGTGTATGATGTTCAATGGCTAAATGCTCAAGCTGCCCGTGTATGACTGCCTTAAGTCTTTGGACTTTCAAATTTGTATATTTGATACACGAGTGTTTTGTTTTGCTGGCGTTCAATTGCCCTACTGCTGCGCAAAGACCTCCCCTTTATCCTTCCAAACCTTTTATTCTGTGCGATTCTTTTTATCTCCATATTCGCCGCGTGTATAAGACTACTTTAGAGACACCACCTTCGCCGTGGTCTACCTCGACGGTAATTTCCACCATCAGGCGTCCAGTGAGTGATGATATTGGCCTACCTCTCTGGGGCATTCGCGCTACATAGTCAGCCCACTCTCACTTTAGCTTGGCTGTTTTTCACTAACATCTGCAACTTGAGTTATGGAGCGCAGGGTGGTGTTTCTAAAGTTTCTCAACACATAACAACAAGTTAAACAAAAGCCTGTAGTTTCTTTCTTCTTAGCGTATCGATGACAAAAAGTTGAAAACATGTTTAGCCTAGTACTCAGCCGATCGCCTGCCAGACGCAGTACATAAGTGATCGGGCATGCGGTGCAAGATGGAAGGTGGTCCATTGCCTGTGCATACGCACTTGAGACCTGAGCTGTCCACGAATCCCTGTAAAGATTGTCTTTGCTACGACCGACTTGAGTTTGAAGTCTGCTTAGAGATTTTCATGTAGGCCACGGCAACGCCTGCCCAGGTGGAAGGTCTTCTGATGGAACGTAAAGATGTTAGGGGGTTTAAACTGCTCCCGCCAAAGATTGCAGCTTGCTGTGAAGGCATTGAAATTGTCTGGACCCACGAACCCAAGAAAACTTGTTTTAAAACTTACCCTTAGACTGCAGTACACCAAGTTCGTTATTTCCATTTCGACGGAAGTAGATCCTCATGTCAGATGGAATGTCTTTGATTCCCGGGATCTTATAAGTCCAAGTTCTATCAGTGAGCAGCTTTCCAGAATCATCGTAGATAATTTTTTCTGCAGTCCAATAACCAAGACCCATGATAAAGGCTCCTTCAATCTGAGAAATAAAAGATAGGGAAACAGTTAAAGAGGTATGTGGACCCATCATCAGCATAGCCTTTGCCAAATTTTGCTAGGATTGGCTTCCAGTCTTACCAGCTGCAGCTTAATACTAGTATTTTTAAATGGAGCATCTGAGTATTTTACCTCCACAACCCCGAATATATGAACTGATATCTAAAAGTTTTAAATCATGGAAGTACACTGTTTTCGCTGTAACATGGTGTTGGTGACATAAAAAGATAAAAAGACAAGTTTAGTGATGGGATGTATTGCTATGATGTCATACGATATGACAGTCTTTTACAATTATGTTATTCAAGGTTTACCTTAAAGCCTATAATCATAAAATGAATGCATCGTAAATTGCGGTAACGTTCTAAATTGGAGAGGTCCATTTAACAAATGTCACCTGCACCATGCTACAGCGAAAACAGCATATATAAAGACAGAATATACAGCATAGACATACATACACATACAGACATACAGCATAGAATAGACAGCATATATAGAAAACAGTATATAAAGCACTCTTGATCGTTTTCGGTCACAGCGGTCAATCTCAGTGGATATAAGTTATTGGCGCAGAAGTTACGTATAATAGAGAGGTTTATAGGAAGAAGAAAGGGAAAGCTTTTGCCAAGCAGGGGGGACACAATGTAGACTAAAACAAAAAAGGGTGTGCACGGATACAGGAGCACTCTCTCTTGACTTCCGCTCATAGTCAATAGAATGGCGCTCTTCGAAGGACTGTGGTGTCATACCACCAACATCCAAACTCTAGGCTGCTACTGACAAATTCCTTATAAAAAAAAACCAGAAAGCCGGAGCCAGAAATCAAACCCAGAACCTAAAACTAGTAACACTTTAATACTAACGAAACTTACTTGAGCAATATCAATTTCTGGACTCAAACTCCTTCCAGTGTCTTCCAAAATATCAACCCTAATAATATCATGATTACCAGTCAAAATATCAACTTCTAATTCCAAGATCCCAACAGCATACACATCGTAGGGCTTCGCATCACTGAGTTTGAACACGTAAGAAGCTTGAAGATCTACTGCAGCACCATACGCTGCAGCTATCAGTGCTTCCCATGATGGTGTGCCCATTTTTTCTCTAACAGGTGTAAGCCTTTCGTTTATAATGTCACAAGCTTTCTTTGCAGCAAACACAACGCACTCACTTCCAACACTGCCTCCAGTTACAATAGCATTTGGAGAAGTAAAGCTGTTAGAAGGCTTAACGCTGATTTTTTCCAGAGGTATCCCAAGGGCGTATGCGCATACTTGAGCTGCTTTAGTGTTAATACCTTGTCCCATTTCTATACCTCCATGTGTTAAAACAACAGACCCATCACCATGATATATTGATACTACGGCATTGAAGTTTCCTGTATAAAATATATCAGCTGTCAACGGTATTATTTTTATGGCACGTTTCCTCCATCGGTTGGTTTTGTTGAATTCTTCAACTTTTGTCTTTCGATCGTCATAGCTTGCGTCTATTTTTAATTGGTTTATCAACTCTGGGATTGGACTATTCTCTTTTGGCATGTTTAGAAGTCTCACTTCAGTGGGATCTAGTTTAAGACTGAATGCTATCTTTTCCATCATGTATTCTATCATGGCAACGCCTTCAGCTGAAACTATTAAAAAAAATATACCGTAAAAGTAATTTTGTAGAAAAAAGTTAACATGGCATGGTACTTGTTTTATAACTTTTTAAACTGACTTCCACCCACTATCATTAATAAACGGGATATTTTTCTTGTTTTTTTTTCCAATTTTCGGAACAGAATCCCGTTATGAGTGAAAGTGTTTATACGTATCGGCGCATCGCAGCGCATCGTTTGCATCGGCGTCGGGTCGACTACTTCATAGTCGACCAGACGCCGATGCGAACCCCTTCTACCGTCAGCTGGGATCCCGACGGTGGCGTATTTCCGCGGCCATGAAAGACCATGGCCTCGGATTTGTGCAATGCCACCTCGAGACCCAGTAAGCGGATCCCTCTGCGACTGTCGCAACCCCGCCTGTCATTATTTCGTCTGCCGCTGCCGCGCCGCCTGGGCTGTAATGTGCTTCAGATATTGAATCGTTAATCGAACCAACGAAAAATATCAGACCTATAACGTTCTTAGCAGAAATGATATTTCACCAACTGAATGAACTTACTTTTTTTTTCGACTATATGAATAAACTATCGTCAAACAAAAATTCATCTCTCTCACTCATATATAAAAAAAATGGAGAGGCCTTGCCCAGAATTTTTATTTTTTCGTGTGGTAATTCATCAAATAACTTTCCTTTTTGCCCTTTCTGTTCCAGGGCTGAAATATCTCTTTCTAACAACCCGCAACCCTGGCAGGACCCGCAACCCAAGCAGGACACCCGCAACCCCGGTAGAGACACAGATTAACAGTAACTTACATGGTGCTCTACACGAAGTGCTGGACGGCTTGTCCGTCAAGACAGTGAAAGGGGAGATGGACCACCTCTTTGAATCATAGCAGTTGTGGAAGTGCGTGACTGTGAGGAAGGTGAAGACCTCGTTGTAAGTACAGCCACCATCTTGGTAGAATGTATTCTTCAGGTACTGGATTTCACCTTCTGCGTTCACGCCAATCTGAAAGCAGAAATTTGGTTCAACGTCACTGTTGTCAAAACTAGCAACCTCTTCTTCATCTTATCATACTGCCCTTGTTTCATGCTTCTTAGGGTTTAAATTCAGTATAGCAGTCACATCAAGGATCATAATAATACCCTGCTTATTATACTAGTGATTTAATAGATGTTTGAAACGAAGTTAAAGGATTGTGTAAGGACCGTAGCAAGCCACGTTGTTCAGTTTCTGCATCACCAAAACTCACCCCATTTTCTCTTTGGAGAATGATTAGGCCAACTGAAATAAACTTGATTTACTTAGTATACTAGCTCATGTCCTACTACTGTTCTACCGGAATTAAAAGTATTGTATGTGTCAGTCCAAGATGAAGCTTTTGTCTGCCAAATTTCATCCAAATACAGGACGGTAAATAAAATTTATGTTAACACATAAATTTTATTTCACAGAATATAAGCTACATACCTACTAAATTCCAATAGGTCTATTTATTGCATTTTATGACGTTTGAGCGTAAAGGAACAAACACACACATACACTAAAATTTCAGCCATTATTATATAATTAGCTACGCCCCGCGACTTCACTAGCGTAGACCGGGATAAAATGTAACTTATGTATTAATCAAGGTAAAAACTATTTGTGTACCAAGTCTAAACCTAATTTTTTTTGCGTTAAAGAGTAACATTACATACATCCTTACTAATATTATAAAAGCGATAGTGAGTTTGTTTGTTTGTTATATCTTCACGCCTAAATGGCCAAACCGATTTGGATGAAATTTTTTACAAAGATAGTTGGAGACGGACATATGCTATTTTTTTTAAAGTGAGAAATGAGAGAGCAAGAGGGAAAAAACTTAGCTTTGCTATAACAATAAATAAAGCGCAAGGGCAAAAATTACAGGTAGCAGGTACCTGCAAATCAGGAAAGGGAAACTGTGTTACCCCGTATTTAACGCGAGTGAAGCCGCGGGCAAAAGCTAGTAATTATAAATGCGAAAGTTTGTGAGTATATCACGTATGAATATACTCACAAACTTTCGTATTTATAATATAAAATAGGAAGTAAAAATAACGTAAGAAGTAAGTTTTGCCTTGTAATTATAGCACCACCACATACAAGAAGTTATTTAATATTATGTTACCTCAAAGTTGCACTTCGTAGGAATTCGCTTGCCAATAGCTTTCATATTGGTCTGTAAAGGTAGAATCATTCTGCAGGTTTTGTTTGAAAGATGGGTAACCAGTGCTGCAGCGCAAGCTATTTGAGCAGAACGACTGATTTTCCCACCGTACCCACCTCCTACTCGCCGAACAATGACGTTTATACTGAAATGATTAAAAGTAGTTTTATATCAGAAGAAGCGGAGATGAGAATGTTGAGATGGATGTGTGGAGACTGGACAAAGTAACAGGCGTAACTTTCAGACTTCCTCTTATATCCATTGAGGATAATAATACAGAAAAAAATAAAGGGAGTCATTTGTCTTGGTATGGATAATGTAATGAGGAGCGAGGAAGCACATGTGACTAAAAGAGTGATGGATCTGAATGTTGATGGATGGAAAGGGAGGGGATAACCAGAGAAAATATGGATGGATTGTGTAAGTAATGATATGAAGGATAAAGGAGTAAATGATGCTATGACTTCTGACAGGGGAGAATGGAAGAAGAAAACGTGTTGCGCCGACCCTAAATAGATTGAGACCAGGGCAGGAAAATGATGATGATAAGTTTTTAAACGAACATGATCTCTGACATATTTTATTAGAACATTTAAACGGGATATTTACTAATATTTTTGAGTTTTAAGATCAGTTGCACATGCCATAATCTAGCAATAAGCTGAAGTTGTTGCGAGTGGATGTTTATAAGCAGGCAAAACATGTTTTTTTCTGTCTTTCTTTAAACCTACCTGTTAACGGGTACTTCCAAAGTCTGTGCTACAGCAACGTTAGTAAGATCCAGCCACTGTGTGGACGAGTATACTTCCATACCATCTTCTGTTGGCTTAGTCACACACGTTTGTGGTTCCATATAATAATGATACTGTTCATCTATTTCCAATTCACCAGTTATAACGGTTTTGACATCATTTCCAACATCAGTTGCTTCTACTGCTGGGTCAACTCTTACTCTTTTACTCTTTTCAGGAGAATCTAAGACCTGGTTTATGGTTAGCAAAGGTTTCTTTGTGTTTATTGAAGAGTATCGTATTTTTACCAGCTGTGCTGCTCTGTTAGCTGTTTTCTCTCTATCAGCTACTATGATGGCTGCTGGTTGTCCATTGAACTTGACTTCTTTGGAACAAAGTATTTCTTCTTGATCAGCTATGAAGGGTATATTGGAAGGGGTAAATATGTTGTCTCCTGGAATATCTTTTGCTGTGTAGAAAGCAATTACACCGGGTAGTTTCTGAAATTATAGCATTTAAGGATTTCATTTTAATTAAAATAATATTACGCCTGTAATTTCTAAAGGGTTAGGCAGAACTGTACCTAATAGTACACATTTCGCCAGTTATGTTTACGTCCATGTAATATGGAGCCAGCGCGTATCAATTTTTTAATTAGGTGTTCTCTATTTGAAAACAAAAACAAACAGCTTATGTTTTCATGCTTGGATCTAGTTAAAGCAGAATGGAAACAAAAAAATGCATAGTATTTATTTTCATGTTTCGGATGACCGACAAGTGAGACTTTATTTCAAGTAACTTATCTTTTTTTGCGGATGGGAAATCATGATAAATTCCCCGGCTTTTGGTAGATTGGGGGGAGGGGAGCATCAAACTTTTACTGACTAAAACCCACCCATGATCCTTTTTTTGCCTGCGGTATCTTCTTCGGACAACCCGCAATCCCAGCAAGTAACTTATTTTAAAAGATGATTTAGTGCAACTTTGATACTCACAAACGCTTCAGTGGTATCAAAATCTTCAATCATACTGCCTGCAACAACATCAGCAGTAACAAAAGCAGCAAACACTTCACTTGTTTGCCCAGGAAGATCATTAGCAAATACAGCTTCTCCACTGCACTGCACCAAAGCTTCGATCTTTGGGATAGGCTGATTTAGCGGCCATATGCTTTTATCTGTTTCAAAAGATTGCATGCCTTTGGATGTGTTACGTTTTATAGCTTCGCCTCCTGATTTGTATAGCGGATTGATTTTGTCGCTTGGACATAGACTGAGTATCGCCTAAAATTAAGAACATGTCAATTGCTACAAAAAGTGAAAGCGCAGTACATTTTAATGTAGTCAGAATCGATAGACTTCTCTCTTATTAATTATTCCTCATTATTATTTCTAATACATTATTCACCTTCATAAATTAATCTAAACAAAAAAAAAATGAAACTGAATTTTCAAATTGAAAATTCTACTAATGTGCGGTCGGTGACTTATAAGAAACCCGCCAGGAACGAGTCAGTCGCGCACCGAGGATTCCGTACAAACTTGCAACATAAACGGCCATATTTGAATTTTAATAAGTATATGGTTTTAATTTCAACTCGATACCTCCACGCGTGATAAAGGGTCTTATCAGACAGGGAGACAGGCGAACCGACAGACAGAAGGAAAACAAAGTAATCCAATAATTTTTCCTTTTGAGTAAAGGAACCTTAAAAAACACCAATTTGTTTGTTTTATCTTGTTGAGATAAGCCATAATGACCATCACATACGTCGAGATTTATTAGTTACAAATACTTGTTATAATTTGTAACTCGACCATACGATTTTTACTTTTCCAACATACCTTATAAAACAAACAAATAGCTAACATCTTTCTGTAAGATGCTGAAGGTTCAGGCGGCGCATCCACAGGATTAATCTCTTCTTGCAAAGTTTTCAATGCTAATTGCAAAGTCTCATCAGTATAAAGATCTTTGTCAACCAAAGCTTCTTCAGTTTTTGTAGCGTGTACGAATGTTGCTGAAATACTGCCGTAGACAATTGAAGCCTTTTCTATTATAGTTGAATCCTTTTTGAATCTAAAAAGAAATCCTGCATTCACAACTGCGTGTGCATTTTGAGATCGAGGCATGATCTGTAAAAGAAATTAATATTACTTAAGATGCTTTTTACAAATATATGTACTGTACGATAAGGAGCTCGTGCCGCTTGGGTAGGTCTTGAAGCTAAGCCGCACTTGCCTGGGTTGGTTCATGGATAAGTGACCACCCAGTACATACTGAGTTCCTTCCGAGAAAAGCACGTTAAGCCCGTTGGTCCCGGCAGCCAGTGGTTCGAAAGTTTGACAACCAGTCTTACAAAATAGTAGTTTTTTTTTATTATCACCCAGTTACTAACTGGGTTGTGGAGGTCAGGTAAGCAGTAGCTCCGTGTAAAATACTGATATTTAGCTGCATCCAGTAATAATGGAAGCCGACTCCAACATAAATGGAAAAAGGCTTAGCTGATCGACTATATGATACCCATACCGTATGGGCTACTGAAAATTACAGTTCAGGAATCTCAAAGGATCCAAGTGACATTTTATCACCGATAACAACGATTGATTAAATTTGATGATCGACAATCCTGGTACAGACGCTATCCATTAGCAGGCATAGCGCCATCAGTAATTCGCAGAGTGGTGCGAAGCTCGAGTTCAAGACCCAAACTGGCTTCAGACATACAACAAGGGATGAAGCACATGTGACTAAAAGAGTGATGGATCTGAATGTTGATGAACGTAGAGCGAGAGGAAGGCCAAAGAAAAAATGGATTGTGTAAGGAATGATATTAAGGTGAAAGGAGTAAATAATGCCGTGGCGTCTGATAAGGGAGAATGGAAGAAGAAAACGTGTTGCGCCGACCCCAAATAGAATGGGACAAGGGCAGGAAAATGATGAGTGAAAGTAAAGAAAATTCTTCTTAGTATAGACAGAGTTAACCCTTACCTTGTAAGTTTTGACTGAACAACAGTGCGAAAGCGGTGGCAACAACACGTTCTTTATAACTTTGCCTTGCATAGGTGTTTTGAGAAACTCTGTCATTTTCATTATCACCTCCTTGTTTGCGTCTTCGGCTGAAAAAGATTATGCATTTCACAGAAATGTATAAAAGTGATTTGCATTTTTATACTAGGCGATACCAAAATGTAATGTCTATAATCTAGTACTATTGGACTTTCAACCCTCGACACAAAACCAAGCATTCAACATCCAATAGAGCGTTTTTAGCAATTTCTTGGAGTCATTAGAAACGGATTAAAGACCGCAATTGTAGTGCTAAAATACAATATCAATAAAACATTTTGTTCAATTAAGTAGGTATGCAATTTGTGATTAAAAATTAGTTTGAATTCCAGAATCTTCTCGTATTCGTTTAAAAAACTAAAGTTTAATTCTTGTTAGATCGTAACCTAAAAATACATAGGTTAGAAAGTGCTACATCGCTGGGCCCAGGGCCTATATAAATTGGCCTTCTTTTTTACAGAATAATGAGTACAAAATTGTAATTAATGTCCTTCTTACCGATAGTTATCATTGCTCCAACGGTCTCGAATAGTAAGAATACATCTGATTGGAATTCATTGTTGAAATGTTTCAAGAACAGATTGCCTCCTATCGTGCCAATCTAAAACATACAAGTTTAAACATGAACGTAAAGAACTGACAAAATGATCAGTAGGGTTACCATGAAGTCCTAAAGGAGTACTTATTCTAGTGTGAGAAAGATAAAGATGGCGCTAGAGACGTTGTATAGCTCTGTCCCTTTCCCTCACTGGATTAAATACTGTACTACAGGCGTGATTGAGAATTCTTCCCGAAAAACTCAAACCGTACTGTAGTTGCCCATTTTGTCCAAAGCGTAGATCTTCTCAATAGAGAAGAATCTTTTAAATCATGGTATTTAAACAAGGCTAGGCTATCGTTCATGTTGAGATCATAAATATAATAATATATGAGAACTATATAGAAATACGTGCATAGGAGCGTCCATATTGAAAGTGAAATTCAAAAAACACTACAGTATGGGTGATCGAATGACTGGGAAAGGTGTCGTAATAATTGCGATCCTGAACATCGCAGAAAAACTACAATCAACCAATAAGGGAAAAAGGATTTCTCTTTGTAAGAGAATGTGTGTATACATCATGCGGGCCAACCACGGAATAGATAAAGGGCCAACCAAGGATTGGTAGATGTCATATTTATGTCTTCAAATTTCCGGTTCCAGGAACGTGCTCGAAGTTTAAAAACTTCAAGACCGGGGGTCAAGCTTCAAGACTGGGTTGTTTTTTTGCTACCATTAAACCTTTTTTCGAAAGATAAACTTAAATATAAACAGGTAGTTCTATTATACTTACATTCCTTACAGGTATATGAGCCACTAGATCCATGTGATCGTAAAACTGTTTCAAATATGAAAACTCTTCTTTCTCTGCTGACAGTTGTAGGAAAAGGTCCATCATATCTGACAATGGCATGCCGGCGCCAAGGATAAGGTTCACATCAATTGAGTGACCCTTTAATTCAGCCACGTTGAATATGTCTATCACATTTTTTGGATATTCTGTGACGTGGTATACACCTGCAAAAGTTAATTAAATAAACATGCATGTTGGTAGAACATTAAGTGTACAGTACAGTGTACGGTGTTTTTTTACACATGTGCACAAAGTTTTAATAAATAAATATACATCAATTTTAATGTACCTACTCTCGGGATTCTGTGCCATGAAGAAAGGTATATATATATATAAATGTATATAGGATAGTATATAGCATATATATATACACGTTCAAATTGATCATATATATATATAGGATCACTTTGAACGTGTGGAGATATCGAGTTGAAGGTGGAGACTTACCTATTAAGTAAGTCCTTGATCTCTTAGAGCTGTGAAAAATCACAAAATCAACCCTCTAAAGTCTACGTAGTCAAAATATAGGGCCGTTTATGTCGCAAGTTTGTATGGAACCCCCGTTGCGCACTTGGCCGATTTTTCTATTAATTTTAAAGACTGTTGTCATAGTCATAATGCAATCATATGGGCAATCATATTGATTGGCCCATACCCATTCGATGGCTTAAAGTCAGTGTACTTGTCTTGAGTAGAGCGTACCCACAGCAACACATCAAGCTAGGCATTTCTAGTTTATCATGGCTACGCTTAGCACATTCTTTCCGTATGATAAATTAATAGATCATAAACCGGTTTTAAAAGATTGATGTGTCGTCGTGTGTACATTGTAATATGTACCTATATAATAAGTGGAAATGGAATGGTTTATGTCATTCTACATCCAATCACAAGTATAAATATACAATATGAAATAACAAAATAAATAATCAAAACAGTTAAAGGTAGCAATTTCATGTCAATGTCATTACGAACAACATAAATTATTTTGAGAAACAGATTAATCTTCTTATATATATTATTTTAGTGTCACAGTTGTTGCCGTACTCCTCCAAAACGGCTTGACTGATTTTTAAGAAATTTGATTTGAAGGTCTGATAATTGGTTATCTATTTTATACTATAAACCTAACTGATAAGAGTGGCCCTGTTCAGAACGACACCTGAATAGCGGATTTGATTGCAGGGCAAACTAGTATTAATATCGAATTTGCTGCATCTCAACGTTAAAATTAGATCCACGAGAAAACCGAATCGAATAATAAAAAAAAACAAAAGATAGAATTTTGCCTTTTTATATATGTTGCTGTCCGTGACGGCTTCATTGCACAATGTTTACATGTGTCATGTTTGCTACCGTTTTTTCATATCAAAAGTTTAAGTCGTTTTCCAGCAATATATTTGTTCTATGTTGTTTGGTTTGACCGTCTTTTTACATCGTATACAAATGCTTGGCAACAAAAAACTTTAACTTCATAACAAATTAGTGGATACTCTTAGACCGTTTTTCTCTGTTATTAAAAAACCTTACCTTGACCAGTATTTCCAGCAATCAATTTGTAATCACCATCACACATAGCTTTAAAAACATCTTCCAAATGGAAAGCTTTGTACCATTTATGTTTGCCAGCATCCATTACCATCATCTTTTCATCATTAATATGAATGTACTCATTGTCAAACTCATCTGTATTATATTCATCATTTGAAGTGATAGCTTCTCTAGAACATTTGCCTTTGTGAGAACATTTTTTAGCGCATTCTAAACCACAAGGCTTAATGAAGTCCAGGTCTTCAAGGTCAATTAATTTGTCTAGGAGTGATTGGTCAGCGTCTTTGGCAAAACTTTTGAAGGCATCAGCGATGGGTCTGTATCCAGTACATCTGCACATGTTACCAGCGAAAGAGTTCTCTACTTCTACTGAAGTTAGGTTTTTATTTTTTGCTTCGTATAAGCTGTAAATTAATAAAAAATAAACAGTAAATACACACACATAGGTGCATACAATCACGTCTTTTTGCCATTGGAGAAGGCAGAAACAAAGGAACGTCCTGATGATACTTGTTTAAAAGGGGTTCCCTTTATCTGGCAGAATCTTGATGCTCCGAAACTTATTTGGCATAACACACTTAGCATAATTTTCTTTATATGAACATTTTAAAGGCATAAAAATTATTTGATATAATAGGCATGACGACAGTATAAAAAAATCGCTGATTCAGTGATGACAGGGGAGAAGTCATATTAAAAAAAAAGTAAACACAGGTTTAGTTTTATTTAAGAATAACAGATTATTAAGATTTTCAATAAAATAAAACATTAAAATACTGCAATCGGCCATTTTGACTGAAACACCGATCACAGCGTATGACGTCACGGTTATGTTATTTATATTTTTATTTAACTGTGACGTCATGCCGACGCCATGACACATACGAGCTGATTCCGGGCACTATTGAAAAATTATGAGAAAAATGGCTTCAAACTTTGTTAAACTTAAGTTTATTACCGAAATAAAGGCTTTTTTGTAAATAGTAAAAGTGTACCCACATTATGGAAGAGGATTTTAAAATCTTTCGTCACGCCTATTATCGTTTGGCATAATATTTAAAACTTCGAATTAACAATAGCATACTTTTAAGATGGCAGAATTACATTTAGTATAATTACGATTGGCAGAGTTCAAATTGCGCATAATATCGTTTAGCACAATGTTCATTTGGAGCGATGATTATTTGGTATAATTTCACTTGGCATACTATGCAGATGGCAGAAATGGCTAGGTTAGGTTAGGTTAAAACTGCGACCTCCTACGCTCGAGCCGAGCGAGCGTAGCGAGCGGTGCCACGGCAGCGGCCGGCGAGTGCCAGAAACGACTTGCATTAATAGGAAAAAGAGATTGTTTTTAGTAGGTTACACAGAACTGAACTATTTAGATTCGGTCCACCCTTTATAGCAGAACTTTTTATGTCATAATTTTATTTTGAATAACAACGGATAGCATAAACTTCATTTCGCAGAAAATTGTTTCGCAGACACTCATTTATCATACATTCAAAACTCATAATTTTGTAAGTCAGAATCATCTGTGGACATAAATTTCATATCCATAATAACTAAAAAGTAGAAACATCATTTCGCAGAAAGTTCACAGTCAGAATCGTCTTTTGGCATATATTTCATATCGATATCATTAAACGGCAGAATTGTCATATCGCAGAAAGTTTATAGTTAGAATCATCTTTATCATGATTTGTTGTCATTTATTTTAATTATTAATTTTTTTTAAATAATATCATTATTTTAACTATTATTTAATTGAATTTGAAATAATGTAATTTAATTCCATAAGTAATTATCCTAATGTAAATAGTTCAGTTCCGGGTAAACTACTAAGAACAATCTCATTTTCTATTAATGCAAGTCGTTACTGGCGTAGGGGGTCACAGTTTTAACCTAACCTAACATACGCATTTTTTTTTTTTACAAATTAACCTAATCTTAATAGTTGAGTCCCGGGTAACCTACTAAAAACATTATCTTTTTTTTCTATATAATTCCATAAATATCTTTTTTTTGCCTTAATATGATTTTGTATATAATTGTAACTCACTGTATCGGTTCATGCCAAAATATTGGAAACTCAAATTAAATAACAAACATGGTAAATATCCCGTTTTAACCGTTAATAATAATGTTAGTGACCATGTCAGTTTAAAGACTTATTAGGCATATAAGTCGTAAAGTAACTTAAAGTTATTCTTAATTAAATTTGCCATCTGCATAGTATGAAAAGTGAAATTATACCAAATACTCGTCGCTCTAAATTAACATTATACTAAACGATATTATGCGAAATTTAAACTCTGCCAATCGTAATTATACTAAATGTAATTCTGCCATCTTAAAACTATGCAATTGTAAATTCGGAGTTTTAAACATTATGCCAAACGATAATTATACCAAATAATTTTTATGCCTTCAAAATGTTCGTTTAAAAAAATTATGCTAAGTGTGTTATGCCAAATAAATTTCGGAGCATCAAGATTCTGCCAGATAGAGGGAACCCATTTAGATTAGGATAATTACTTAATAAATTAAATGACATTACTTCAAATTCAATTAAATAATAACTAAAATAAATACATTATTTTAAAGAAATAAATAATTAAAATGAATGACAACAAATTATAAAATTTCTGCGATATGACAATTCTGCCGTTTAATGATTATCGATATGAAATATATGCCAAAAGACGATTCTGACTGTGAACTTTCTGCGATATGATGTTTCTACTTTTTAAATATTATGGATATGAAATTTATGTCCACAGATGATTCTGACTTACAAAATTATGAGTTTTGATTGTATGATAAATGAGTGTCTGCCAAACAATTTTCTGCGAAGTGAAGTTTATGCTATCCGTTGTTATGCAAAATAAAATTATGACATAAAAAGTTCTGCTATAAAGGGTGGACCCGTTTAAAAGGTGTAACATAATAAAATCAATATCTCTCGTACTTTTGTTGCATCACTTTTAAAAATTCATTAAAGTTTTCAGAGAAAGTTTTTTTATTTAGAGGCCTTCGCCTTACAAAGGTATATCAACCTCAATCATGTCCTAATTTATTCAAATATTACTGTTGAACCTATTTTAATTTATCTTAAAACGCACCCAAGTGACTTTTGTCCCTTTTTTCGGTTTCCCCCGTTGAGCGCACCCAAGTGACTTTTGTCCCTTTTTGACGTTTCTTCGTGTCAGTGCGATATGACATCATAATATATTTGTTTCTTTTTATCACACGATGTTTGAATGCTTTTTCTCTTTTCTACCCGAATCTTAATAATATTTTTCATGCTAAAAATACGACAATAGTTCCACAATGGAATTGACGGATTGAAAAAATAATGTCAAAATCAGTCGTTATTTTTCGCGCGTTGTAGGTAGACTGCCGTGGTATGTTTATTGTGTTGTTAAAGTGAATTGTTTTAGTGTTATTGTGTTAAATACGGTGTTATTAGACAATTAAAATATTGTGTTTGTGTGTGCAACCGAATTTTAACCTGAAGGTAAAGTAAATCTTTTACTACTTAGCTTTTAAAAATAACCTTGTTTAAAATTCAAAAACAGCAATGGTCATTGTTTACAGATTTAAATAAAACATTTGAAACTCATTGTAAACAAACACTTGTTACGACTTGAAAGGGTCATAAATTAGCTTGAACAAAAACACCACTTGAGGTGACTCATGTTACGAATGAGTCACAAAACTTAAACATCTTGTGACGTCGGCCATCTGGCGCGGTTTCGCGCCATTTTTTTTTAACGGGTGCGCTTGAAGGGGTGTAATAGATTGGACAGTGTTCGCGCTCAAGCGGTTATTGCCTATGCGAGGGATTTAGTGATAAAGCAACCATGTCATAAATCAGTTTCACTTCTTTCGTAATAGGTATAGATAGTATTCTATTAGAAACTATTTCTGCAAATTTCAAAAACTCGCGGAACAAAAGTTGTTCAGTTTTATGGTCCGACCAAACAGAAGATCTTGTGTTTATTATTTACACCTCGTATAGGTACACTTTTTATTTTGTCCAAGGTCAACTCGTCTTACACGCATGCTAGTTGCGAGTACTATGTTACCAGATCTTATCTTCTTAGAAGGACATCATCAACAAAAACAAATGATGGTAAATTAAATTCATTTTGACGTGATAACGTCTTTAAAATCGTTTTAGTCGGGTGACATGTTCAGAAACTTGTGTCACACCAAAACCTCACGAGCGCGATCGATCGATCGTCTTATTGGTGATAACTTATATCACCAATAAGACGTTATCACGTAAACATCTCGATCGTAAACCTACTTTACAAACAACCAATTTTTTTTTTATTTTATTAATAACCGGTTTCAAAAAATGTTATATTTTTTTTTATGTATGTTCACCGATTACTCCGACAACTGTGGACTAATTTTGTTTTTGTTTTTCGAAATGATGTACTTCTGAAGTGGTCCTATATTAATTTTATTTATACTGCTTGGGTAGTTTAAGAGTTATCGTCTCTATACGTAGTTTTTTTTCTATGTCTCTAAAGATGATCTGCTAATGTTTTAGTATCAATGGAAAATAAATCTTCCGTATAAAATAATGTGAAATCGATCCATACCATAAATAAAACTGCTAAAATAAAAAAAAAATTACCAATAAAAAACGGACTTCCAAAAAAACTGAAAAAGTGAAAAATAACATGGAAGTCGGTGGCAAAAAGTTAACGAAACAAACAAGAGTCCGACTTCCGGAAGTAAAGTGATTTTCTACTTTTTCTGTATTTTTGGACGTCCGTGTTTTTTTTTAATATCTTTCTTCTACGACCATAGTGAAGACGTATACGGCGTTACTAGTTAATTTCATAGTAGTTCGAGCAAATACAAGAAAAACTGTACCTGAATTACAAATAACCTATTTTAGGTCCTTAAAGAAACACATTGGCACAACACACAAAGAAAAACGATATTGATGATCTAGTTTTATTTGTATCTTTACAGCATCGGAAATGATTTGTATTCTTTCCACGTCCGTTAAGGAAAAATTGATACAAAAATTGCAAAGGTTTCACAAAGCCGTTTGTTACTCGATACTAGTTATTTACAAAAGAAGTGTACGTTTTGGGAAAGGTTTGAGGATGTTTTTTTTAGCGACGTAGAGCGAACTTACAATTTATTTAACACTAGCTGGCGGCTGCGGCTCCGCCCGCGTGATATCGGAAAACGTGTCTCATGTGTTATTCCAGACTATAATCTACCTCTGTGCCAAAATTCATCAAGATCCGTTCAGCCGTTTTGACGTGCAAGAGTAACAAACCTCCATCCTCATAAACATTCGCATTTATAATCCTTACTAATATAATAAAAGCGAAAGTTTGTTTGTTTGTTTGTTACGTCCTCACGCCTTAATGGCTAAACCGATTATGATGAATTTTGGTACAGAGATAGTTGGGACCCTGGAAACGGACATAGACTTTTTTTTTAAAGCGGGCGGTAAGGGAGAAAGAGGGAAGAAAAGGTAAAACTTAGCTTTGCTATTACAATCAATAAGGCGCAAGGGCAAAAACTACAGGTAGCAGGTACCTGCATATTTTGACGGGCCTGTTGGTCTAGTGGTTAGTGGCCCTGACTGCTAAGCCGGAGGTCGTGGGTTCGATTCCCACCCAGGACAAACTTTGTGTGATGAGCATGATTGTTTGTTCTGTGTCTGGGTGTGATTTATCTATAATATGTATGTATTTATAAATTATATAAGTATGTATATCAGTTGTCTGGTTACCATAACACAAGCTCTGCTTAGCTTGGGATCAGATGACCGTGTGTGAGCTGTCCCAAGATATTTATTTATTTATTTATATAAGGGAAGGAGAACTGTGTTACTCCGAATTTAAAGCAAGCGAAGCCGCAGTCAAAAGCTAGTAAATAAATAAATGTTGGTGTACAATAAAACTATCTAGCCATCTCCTACCTGTACATATTCATGATCCATCCTGGGGTACAGAACCCACACTGGGTGCCATTGAACGTTGCCAGCCTGCTCTGTATGTCATGGTAGCCCTTGATTCTGTTCCCGACACCTTCCACAGTAGTTACCTCCCATCCGTGGCAGGATAGAGCAGATACAAGACACTGGAAAAGGAAAAAAAAATATTTAAAAACAAAACCAACATTAAGCTTTTAATAGATATAATATAATGGGTTTAAATGGCCGGACTTGCGTGTTGTTCGAAAGAGATACCGCGGCCTCGGACATAAAGGGCAATAAAAGGAACATGAGCGGGTTTTAGTCTCGGAGGAGCTCGTGGCTAAATAATAGTAGCCGCTCGGGTCGATCTTTAGGTTAAGCCGCGCTTGCCTAGGTTGGTCTGTGGATGGGTGACCACCCGTTACATACCGAGTTTCCTCCGTGCCTCGGAAAGCACGTTAAGCCGTTGGTCCCGGCTGTCATTTGTAGATCTTTGACAGTCGTTACAGGTAGTCAGTGTCCCGAAAGTCTGACAACTAGTCTTACCAAGGGGTATCGTATTACCCAGTACTAATTGGGTTGTGGAGGTCAGATAGGCAATCGCTCCATGTAAAATACTGATATTCAGCTGCATCCGGTTAGACTGGAAGCCGACCCCAACATAGTTGGGAAAAGGCTAGGCAGATGATGATGAGCGGGTTTTAGTCTGTACAAGTCTGACACTCTCCCCATTGATCCGTGATTTCCCATCCGCAAAAAAAAAGATACATCTAACAGTTGTTTTTCATTACTTATTCGTTCATACAAATATTTTTTCCGTGCTGGGATCGAACCCGCGACACGTAAGACAATAGTGAAACACTTAGCCACGGCGCCAACCGTGTCGTCATTGAGTTTTAAATTAGGATTTTTTTAGTAACAGCCTGCAGGTCGGAAGTTGGCGGTATGGTACCGCCGAGCCTCGAAAAGCACGTTAAGCCGTTGGTTTATTTAGTCTCGTTTGTATGTAGTACTTGTGGATGTAGGCGTATCAGTACAAAGTTTGAAAAAAAAACAAATACTTCTAACATCATGACTGGTATAAATGTATGTCATTAAGTATTTAAAAACGCGTAAGAACGTTTAGAAATAAGTGCTTACTGAGAAGGTTTACTTATTATTAAACAATTGTGTCTTTTTTATGTGTTTTTTTTTAAAGTTCCTTGATTATGTAGTTATAGTTATCGTACAGTAACCTTGGTCTGTCATGTTTAGATATCCATATATGTTCCGTTAGCCTTGTCATTTAGTATTTATTTGTAACACTTTAGAAAAACACACCTTTTAAACCGTAAATAATTGTACCGACACACAGTGACCATTAATCTGGCGTTCCTTTTCACTTTGAAAAATGTAATGTAAAAATTTGCTATTCCTATTAAACTAACATGTTAAATTTTTGAGAAAATCAGTTTTGAAAATCGACAATGTTTGTATAATGGTAATTAAGAAAAAATAATCATTTTCTTAAACTAATTACTGTACGTGTGCAGCAAAGAATCGTCGTCAATGTTTCTAAGACCATAATTGCGTACAGTACTTAGTTTAAGAGAAATATTTATTTTTCTAAACATCCGGTACAAAAACTGTCGATTTTTGAAAAGGTTTTTCTCAAAACCTAAACATGCTTAGTTAAGAAGGAATTTCAATTCTTGCCTTCAAATAATTTAGACTGTCAGTTTTCCAAATAAAAAAGCATGTCCGAAAAATAGTCTTCTTAAAACACTGTGCAACATTCTCAGGGTTAAAAAGTTTGGAAATGACCTTGTCCATGCCACTATTTGATTTGATCCTTACTTCCAGAGACACCCTGTATAGTGGGTAACTGATGGGCACAAAGGTTAATAGTCAAGGATTATGGTCTGAAATAACACATATGCAATTTCGATATCACGCGGGCGAAGCCGCGGGTGCCAACTAGTCAATAATAAGTAACATTTATGAGGAAGTAAAAACAGTGGTTTTATGAATCCTTCTTCAATGCTAAAGGATCATAGGTCAAGTAGATCAAGCCTTGGTTGGGCGGCGCAAAAAGTCTATGATGAATTTATTAAAACCTGTTTTTTTTTAATGGCATCTCGCAGTTCGACCTATGAGGTCGTTATCTGCTTAACCGGACAGTCTTGTGGATGCCTTGTATTTAAGGCCTCCAGCCAGGGGCATAAAACTTATAAGCTAATCGACTGCACGGTAAGGGCACCCCCTGCGGGGTACCCCTGGGGGGCACGGGCCTCGGCTTAGGTCGTCGCTGGGGGAAAACAGCAAAGGGACAGGCTGGATCTGAGTTTAAAACCTGTTTGTTCTGATTAAACGCATGTATGTGTTCGCACCAAAAATAATGACAATCCGATTAGACAGTTGTCACAACTCTCGATGTGTTTTAAAACCTCATGAATTTCGATTCAAGTAGGGTTAATTTCGAAGTTTTGAATTTTTTACTTGTTTGAGTGTTTTTACATATGATTGGCTGTACACCTGTCCGCACATTTATACTGTTGTAACATTTGTCATTGACAGGGTTTTTTTTAATATTACCAGTGGCAATTCATAGTGTCTGACCGCACTATCGGCTTTGACCAAAACGCCACCATCGGACAGAAGAGTTGGAAAAAATTCAATAAAATAAAGTCACAAACTTCCGAAAATGAGGTTAATTTTAGTTGTTTTTAAGTTTTTTCGTATAGTGTTAACAAATAAATACTTAATGAAAAAGCTGTTGGATTATATATATAGAAGTTTAAACATGACATACCAAGGTTATTGTACTGTAACTATAACCTACACTAACTTTTGCCCGCGGCTTCGCTCGCGTTAAATTCGGGGTAACACAGTTCCCCTTGCGCCTTATTGATTTGTAATAGCAACGCTAAGATTTCCCTTTTCTACCTTCTTTCTCCCTCACATCCCACTTTAAAAAATAATAATTAGCAAGCACATGTCCGTCTCCTGGTTCCCAACTATCTCTGTACCAAAATTCATCAAAATCGGTTTAGCCATTAAAGCGTGAAGAAGTAACAAACAAACAAACTCGCTTTCGCTTTTATAATATTAGTATGGATAACTTACAAACATCCTGCAACCCCGGCAGGCAGTGGCCCTATCGAGCCCTTCTTACGGATTACTATGCCTACTGGAACGCATCAACAGCATATTATGATACTGTTTAAGTGACCGTAGCATCCGCGTATCATCCGTCAGAAACCTAGTTAGTGGCGGTTTTTTTTTCTGAATAGCATTTCGCAGTTCAACCTAGGAGGTTATCATCTGCTTAACCGGGCGAATCCTGTGGATGCCCTAAAAATTAAGACCACCAGCCAGGGCAAACAACTTACAAACTAAGCGACTACACGCAAAGGGCACCCCTGTGGGGTACGAGCCTCGGCTTCTTAGGGCGTCGCTGAGGGAAGACAGTTGTTGACGGAGAACATTTTTATAATTATGTACTTTCGTATGACGTCATTTTAATTTGGTATTAAAACAAGTGCGACAAAGCGTTCACGACGAGCTTAGAACGGCCATCATACCCGGTTGGAACCATGCGTGAAACGCATCAGAACCGGTAAAATATTCTCGCCCTTTGTATGGCATGCGTTGGTGTTGGTCAGTTGTCGCAACGGTTTAGAGGGCATTGTTCTAAGCTTTAATGCATTTATAGGATACTAGCTTTTGCCCGCGGCTTCGCTCGCGTTAAATTCGGGCTAAAACAGTTCCCCTTTCCTGATTTGCAGGTACCTGCTACCTGTAGTTTTTGCCCTTGCGCCTTATTTATTGTCATAGCAATGCTTAGTTTTCCCTTTTCTTCCCTCTTTCTCACTCATATCTCCATCTTTTAGCCTATGTCCGTCTCCAGGGTCCCAACTATCTATGTACCAAAATTCATCAAAATCGGTTTAGCCATTTAGGCTTGAAGAACAAACAAACAAACTCACTTTCGCTTTTATAATATTAGTAAGGAAGTAAGGATAAGGATATGGATCTCTTCTTTGTCCGTCTGTCCGTCTGTCTGTCAAGACCCTTTATTGCGGTAACGCGTGGACGTATCGAGTTGAAATTAAAACCATATGCTCAAGTCTAAGTGCCCTTGGAGTTCAAAAAGAAAAAAAAAACCCTTTAAGTTCGAGTAGTCAAAAGATATGCCTAGCTGTTTATGTCGCAAATTTGTACAGAACCCACGGTGCGCGAGTCTGACTCGTTCTTGACTGGTTTTTTTTGTCTGTCACGTTCCTAACATCAAACTCTATTAAAAAATGAAGTGATGAATGATAGAATTAAAATAATAAACAAAAACCACAATAAGCAAGACATTTTCACACAATTAAGCCTAAGAGTATAATTAGACCTAATTACACTGAGTAGTGGTGGAATGACCACTATTCTGCATTAATTACTCTTAAAACAATGAGCCTAAAGAATATCAGCCTAAAATGTACCCACAGCTGGAGTGTGTTCCAGTTTCCTCTCTATTAGAAGGAGAGGGCAGTAATCTACTACGTGGCCCAGTACTGCTTGGTAGGTAGATGTTAGAGGTGCTAATGCTACACACAGGTTTAAGCATATTCGAATCAGCTGTATTTGTTGAAACTTGAACTACAAACCGAATCAAAACATTTTTTTTTTGTGTAATGGCATCTCTTAGCGCAACCTTGAATGTTCTTGTTTGGTTAACTGAACTATACTGCGTATGTACAGACTGGCCTCCAGTCATTAGCAAAAAAATATAAATCTTAGCGACCACACGGTAAGGGCAACCTCTGTGGGCTACGAGTCTCGGCTTGGGGCATCGCTCAGGGAGGACGGATTGGAACCAGATCATTATTCAGGGAAGGATATAAAACTGCGGGCTCTACTTCTATTTACTCCTTTCTCCTTCATATCATTCCTTAAACAATCCATCCATCTTTCATCTTCCTCTCGCTCTCCGTCCATCAACATTCAGATCCGTCACTCTTCTTTTAGTCACATGTGCTTCGTCCCTCCTCATTACATGTCCTGCATATCAAGATAAACGACTCCCTATCAATTTTTCTGTAACAGTAACAATCCTACCTACTAACTCGAGCTAATTGGTTAATTTTGTTTAACATCAACACTTATGAAGTTATCGATTCATAAAAGTAATAGCTACGATATGAAAAAGGCAGATTTTACTTCTTAAAAGTTACATTTAAATCGTTCTAAACCTGACGACCATGACCTTGTTACGTTGCCAGTTTGCGATTCTCATACATCGAACCACGACTTTTATTTGTTCTATGTTTAGAATCATTTGATGTATGGTTTACAACGATGTTTTTTTATCAAAGAAGTTTAATAACTTATTCGTTAAGATTTAAAGTTTAAACGTTGAATCGTTTAACGGGTGCAGTTGCACCCCCTCCCCTTGAATCTAACCAAATATCGAATAAGTAGGAAAAACAGTGTGTGTTTAAAAGACCAGTTAAGCAGTAAAATAACTCGAGTGAGTTGCTACCTAAAAAAATGTGTTTAAAACGATATTTTTAGGCTATTCGTTTAAATCTAAGCTCTAAATGGACTTAATAGAATATCTCAACAATCGGTTGAAACAACCAAAAACAAACAAATCGGTTATTCCAATAAGGTTAATTGACCACACGGAGTGCGGAAGATAGGATATCTCTCAAAGTGATCCCACAGAATCCAGGTCATATTTGTCTCTCGCATTACTTCGTAGATTTAGGTGTGTTGGTGTTTCCTATATGTATACCTCTCAAGATTATCTTCGCTTATAACTATCTAAGCAAAGTCGTTTTGTGTCTGTGTAAAGAGCTGTTCATATCGGAGGAGGAGCTCGTGGCTAAATAATAGCAGCCGCTCAGGTCGATCTTTAGGTTAAGCTGCGCTTACCTAGGTTGGTCTGTGGTTGGGTGACCACCCGTTACATTCCGAGTTTCTTCCGTGCCTCGGAAAGCACGTTAAGCTGTTGATCCTGTCATAATGTAGATCTTTGACAGTCGTTAGAGATATTCAGTGTCCCGAAAGTCTTACAACCAGTCTTACCAAGAGGTATCGTATTACCCAGTCCTAACTAGGTTATGGAGGTCAGATAGCAGTCGCTCCATGTAAAATACTGGTATTCAGCTGCGTCAGGTAAGACTGGAAGCCGACCCTAACATAGTTGGGAAAAGGCTAGGCAGATGATGATAGAGCTGTTCATATAGAATTACTAGCTGTGACCAGCGGTTCCAATCGCTTGGGATAAAAGGGTTTCTTTTTTTCCTTAGAGGTACGGAATCCTAAATATGAAAACGATTTATCAAAAGAAAAAAGTTGTTGTTTTTGGGTAAAGTCAGTTTTTTGTTTACTTACAGAATTGACAGCAAAGGTCTTGATAACATTGGTAGGAGGTAAGGCTGCGCGTACGGAGACGATGCAAGCGCCACATCCTCCCTCGTGGCACATCGCCTTAGTGCCGCGCAGTTCTGCGACAGTGCGGATGTACTCATTCAAAGATACGTCCGGACCGAATTTGCCGTCCACTGGAAATATTTCATAAGATCCACAGATTATAAAAGTTAAAACACCCTTAACGAAGTCGAAAAGCACATATTTTATCCGTTATTGCGATTATTTTTATTTGTTCTAGACTCTACCTAGGAACTTTCTAGTTATGGAGATATAAGGGGTTCAAACTTTAAACAAGTTTTTTTTTTTTAAATTCAAGTTTGAAAAGGTTATAAGTTAACTTAATATCTTCCTAACCCTGAACTATGCAATATATCCATCAGCACACTGACACTTGCGAGAAAACATTAATTGTATGTTCAAAATGTCAACTAATTAAAAAAAAATCTTACCTTCATATTCTTTGCCGTTGATTTTAAATTTTATTGAAGCCATATTTTATTTCGGTACTGCACCTGCAATTATATACAAAATAGAACGTTATTTACACTTTCGCTTTTATAATATAAGTAAGGATGTGCTACTATCCTTACTAATATTATAAAAGCGAAAGTGAGTTTGTTTGTTTGTTACGTCTTCGCGCCTAAATGGCTAAACCAATTTTGATGAATTTTGGTACAGAGATAGTTAGGACCCTGGCGACGGACATAGGCTAAGGCTTTTTTTTAAACTAACATTGAGATATGAGGGAAAAAGAGGGAGGAAAGGGAAAACTTGGCTTTGCTAATACAATAAATTAGGAGCAAGGGCAAAAACTACAGGTAGCAAGTACCTGTAAATCAGGAAAGGGGAACTGTGTTACCCCGAATTTAGCGCGAGCGAAGCCGCGGGCAAAAGCTAGTGTTGCTATATTTTCTAGGATTCCTGACAAGGTCTATGCAGCAAGATTGTAGGAAACATCGTAATTGCCCTTACTAAGACTGGTTGCTACCTTTGCGCCGCTGACTACCTGTAACGATTTTCAAATTCGACGACACGGTTGGCGCAGTGGGTGAGCAATCGACTGTTGCGCTGCGTGTCGCGGGTTCGATCCCCGCACGAAACAAATATTTGTATGGCCTACAGATAGTTGTTCCGGGTCTGGCTGTTTGTGTATGTGAGATTGAGTCTTTGTAAACGAACCCACGATACGGGGGAAAATTCTACCATCAGGCAGACCCGAAACAACATTCGCAGGTCATGCAAATATATTAAATAAAAAAATTATGCAAAAATAAAACAGACTGCAAATGAATAATCGGTGAACATACATAAAAAATAAAAAGATTCCGAAGAATTGAGAACCTTCTCCTTTTTTTGAAGTCGGTTAAAAAGGCCAATAAAACAAGTAAAAGTTACTGAATTCCGATAAAGTATTTTATTTTTGCTTGTGGTATGACGGTATCTCTCACTAAATTTTGTAGTATATATTCATTTTCCATCGACACTAAAAGTAACTAGGAAATCATTAAAAAAAACGTTTAAGAAAAATATGTATTATAGAAGATAGCTCAAAAACAACCGCTGCAATTTCTAAATTGAATAAAATAAATTTTTTACCTGAAAAAGTATCTCGCAAATCGAAGAATATCGCCACTAATGAATATTTAAATAATTTAAGACATCTTTTTAAAATAAAATTGTTACTATTAAATCTGAATGCTTGAATACAACTATAAAGAATATTAAAATTAAATATACTCACACGTACTTTTATAACAAAGATTAAAAACTTTTTTATCTTAAATAACTAACATAAGTCATAACGAAACAAATTTTAATCGCAGGCACAAAATAAAAATAAACTTATGACACCAATATAGTCGTAAAGCACGTCACTATTCGAAACCCTGTGGTATGAAACTGACTAGAAGCTATAAACATAATTTCTAACGTGTGCTTGTTATACACATTGCGATGAGCTGTGTATAAATCATATAGATGTGAACACAAAACAAATGCAGACTTTGGCCGTAGCTTATAAAAAACTGATCAAATGCCAGTCGACCTCGCCTCGCCTGGATTTTAGGCGTTAATTCATTGGTCAATTTGCACTCGACAGCAAAACTAAATTTGACTTATGTAAGACCATGGCTTAACACACATACATTTAAATTATAACTGACTATCATTCTAAAATAGATAAAAAAAAAAACAAACTAAAACTGAGACTAAAATTAAATATTCAAAAGCTCATCCTTACTAATATTATAAAAGCGAAAGTGAGTTTGTTCATTTGTTTGTTACGTTTTCACGCCTAAATGGCCTGACCGATTTTGATGAATTTTAGTACACAGATAGTTGGGACTATTAAGTGATTATATGGGAGTATTAAGTGATTCTATGAAAGAAATACTTCAAATTGTTACACGACCTCCAAATATTATTTTGAAAGTAAGTTATTTACACAGGTGACACGAAATTACATTAGAAGGTTCCAATACTCAACCATTCATTACGTTAAGCAATGTGTACTTAGATAGTAACTTATAACATAGTGAGGTCATTATAAACCCTGAAGAACGCATATCATTTTAAATGTGTAACACAAAATACAGTAAACATAAAATACTGCCCTGTGGGATACCTACAATAAGAATGTACTTTAGATTCTAGTATCGTTAAACATCGCCGTGGTGACATGATTTGTGTAAATTTTAACTAAGATATTTAATTCCCTAGAAACGTTAAAAAGTATACAACCAAATTCAGGTACAAAATATGTTGTTTTAGTTCCAAACGCTCAATTGCTTAACGTACGGTCACTGGTAAGCGACAACATCATCATCCGCTTAATCTTTTTTCAACTACATAATATTGGGGTCGGCTTCCAGTCTTACTAGATGCAGCTGAATACCAGTATTTTTGCATAGAACGACTGCCTATCTAACCTCCGCAATCCAATTAGTAGTGGGTAATACGATAACATAAGACTAGTGAGTTGTCAGATTTTTGGGACACTGACTACCTGTAACGACAGTCAAAGATCTACAAATGACAGCTGGGACCAACAGCTTAACGTGCTTTCCGATTTAAGGAGGAAACTCGGTAAGTAACGTGTGGTCACCCATCCACAGACCAACCTAAGCACTCGCGGCTTAACCTAAAGATCAACCCGAGCGGCTGCTATTATTTGGCCAAGCAATTACTGGTAAGCGACAACACGCTCTAAATATTCCTAAAAAATATAATAAAACGATAAACTGTTATTTTTACAATTGAGTTGCTGGTTACAAAACATTTTCCGGAAGTTCCGACCTTTGGTAAGATTTTGTATGGAGGTTCATTAAAATCACATCAAGAGGCAAATTACTCTATAATACAGAGTGGTGTACTCCTATGCGCTAATCAGGTGTAATTTTATGTTGTAGACTGATGACTAGACCTGCCTATTATATGCAAATGCATATCAAATGTGACGGCACGGTGGCGCAGTAGTTTAACAATCGACTGCTGCCCTATGTGTCGCGGGTGCCGCCCCCGCACGGTACAAATATTTGTATGACCTACACCTACAGGTAGTTGTTTCGGGTCTGGCTGTTGTGTATGTGAGTTTGCTTGTAAATGCACCCACGATACATGAGAAATTCTTAGTGTGGGGCAACGTTTTATACGTATATTTAAAAAAATGCAGTTATAATTATTTTTGATTAAATTATTGATAGAAGACTCAATCGTATCACCTGCTACCCTACTATGACGTCTTAAAGCAGAACTTATTCCACTGAGGGAAAGAGACAGAGCTATACAGGGTGTCTAGCGCCATCTCTTTCCCTTAGTGGAATAAGTTCTGCTTTAAGACGTCATAGTAGGCCTACTGGTTTATTAGTCACATCGAGAGTTCCGTATACCCTTTTTTTGCGGATGGGAAATCAAACCCACCCATGTTCCTTCTTTTGCTCTTTCCGGGGGCGCGGTATCTCTTTCGAACAACTCGCAACCCCGGCAGGACCTCATTAATCTTCAATTAATCTACATATTTTTGATGTTTTATTGGTTTAAATATTGCATATTTTAGCATTTTGTGCGTGCTTTTTTGCATATTTACATTTGTGAAGCATTGCATATTACACAACATTACGTATAAGCCATAATTTGCGTATAATCCGGTCTCTAGTGACCACGTAATTAGTGTTTTTCTGCGCGTGAGCGAGATTGATGTAGAATCAATGTCAGGTTCTTATAACGATGGTGATGTAGATAAATATGTTATTAAAGTAATTAACAGTTAAGGTCACGTGGTTGTTGTGCACAGTAACAGATTAGTACACAGGATAATAATTACAAAAAACTTGTCTATAAGGTCTGAAGGTTAAGACTGAGTACCCATATAAATACAAGACGTTTGTAAGGGGTCTGAGTACCCGGGTACTTACACCCCTTACAAACGTGTATCTTTTTCGTACAACACGCTAGCCCGGGCTAGCGTGTTGTTCGAAAAAGGTACCACGGCCACGAAACATAAAGGGCCAAAGAAGGAAAATTATTGGGTTTTAGTTAGTAAAAGTCTTACAGTCCCCTCCCCTCCGCTCCACCCAGAGGGGGGAAATCCTTACTAATATTAAAAAAGCGAAAGTGAGTTTGTTTTTTTGTTACCTCTTAGCCGATTTTGATGAATTTACAGATATATAATAGTTACAGAGATAGTTGGGACCTTGGAGAAGGACATATGATATTTTTTTAAAAAAAGAGTGAAAAATGAGGGAGAAAGAGGGAAAAAAAGGGAAAACTGAGCATTGCTATTACAATAAATAAGGCGCTAGGGCAAAAACTACAGGTGGCAGGTACCTGCAAATCAGGAAAGGGGAACTGTCTTATCCCGAATTTAACGCGGGCGAAGCCGCGGGCGAAAGCTAGTGTTTTTGAAAAACCGCAAAAAAAAAATGGTGTAAGTACTCTGAAAATGATTTCCTAACCATGGGATCGACCACGAAATTGCAACAGATAAAATAACAAAAAAAAAAAAACAATTCTATTGAATGTTTTGTTCTTTAAGTTTAGGGAAACAATTACCAACGTAAAGAAAAAAAAAGAAGTATTTAAAGTAACGACTCTTTTTATTTTATTATATAGAAGTTTACTTAACCATCAATAACTATACAGACAATTCAATTATTCTTGACCAAACTCTTGTCTTTGCCTCGGGGAACGTTTAATAAACAAAATTTTAGTATTTTTTAGAGTAGTTCAGTTTATTTTGCGGCAACAAAATCGACACCAGTATAAGGGTATGTCACTTACCTTTAATATTAATAACCAAATCGATTCTATTATACTAAGGTTGTTAAAACACGTCTTTTTAAAAAAAACCAATATTAGTTAAACTGAAAATCGAATACGAAAGCCTACTTAATAATTCCTTGTGAAAAGCCTCATGTTTGAAAGATTAGAAGTTGTACCTACGTATGGAATTCCATTTTAAGGTATAAATGATAAATGATGTTTATTTTGCAAGTAGGTTTTCACACGTCACACTTTTACACGTCTTTTTTAGGGTTCCGTAGTCAACTAGGAACCCTTATAGTTTCGCCATGTCTGTCTGTCCGTCCGTCCGTCCTCGCTTAATCTCTGTGACCGTTAGCACTAGAAAGCTGAAATTTGGTACCAATATGTATATCAATCACGCCGACAAAGTGGTAAAATAAAAATTGGAAAAAAATGTTTTATTAGGGTAGCCACCCTATATGTAAAGTGAGAAGTGTTTTTTTTTTTAATTTCAACCCTAACGTGTGATATATTGTTGGAAAGGTATTTAAAAATGAATAGGGGTTTACTAAAATCATTTTTTGATAATGTCAATAATTTCGGAAATAATCGCTCCAAAAGTAAAAAACAATGTGTCCCCCCCCCGTCTAACTTTTGAACCATAAGTTTAGAAAATATGAAAAAAATCTGAAAAGTAGAACTTTATAAGGACTTTCTAGGAAAATCATTTTGAACTTGATTGACACAACAGTTTTTGTACAAAAACTGTTGGAGCGCCTACCGCGGAACGTGCAACATTGCACGCTCCTCCACCTTTAAACTCATAAGTGGGAACACTTATTGTGACGGACGGGAAACTACGGAACCCTACACTGAACGTGGCCCGACACGCTCTTGGCCGGTTTTTAAACTAGATGAGGCCGGTGTTTCGTATCCGACTACTCTGAGAAGAAACAGCCGAAACAAACTCAGAGGTCATAGTCTCTTTTAAGGTCCTGTGTATGGTACTAGGTTTAAATAATTCAATTATTCATTCGATTTTGACGACACAGTTAGCACAGTGGCTGAGCGATCGACTGCTGCGCTGCGTGTTGTGGGTTCGACTCCCCGCACGGAACAAATGGCCTACAGATAGTTATGACGACTGGCCGTGTCGACTGCGCGTTAGTTTTCCACGCGCGCCTCAAAGAGATGCCAGCACAGCAGAGAGGTTTGCCAGGGTTACCGTCTGCTGAGGTTGAGGGTTGTTCTAAAGAGATACCGCAGCCCCGGAACATAAAGGACAAAATAAGGATAAGGTGGGTTTTAGTCAGTAAAAGTCTGACACTCCCCCGCTCGCAGAGCGGGGCAAGTTATTTGATGATTTTCCCTCTGGTCAAAAAAGGCAACGTTACTTTAAAAAAAAAGATAGAGCAGGGTGTAGTAATGGTTATTATTAGTGTTTGATTTATTTTAATTATTACAATAAAAACAAATAATAACAGCCCCTAACTGCGCAAACCCGCTCAGTCTTGACTTATTTTATTATTTCATTCTAAAACCGTGTGCAGAGTAGGTTAATCCGTAAACATCTGGTAAAGTGTTAAATAAAAAAGCGTTAACAGTAAAAACTCAATTCATAAACATTAATAAATTACTGTTTTGTGAAACTATAATCTTATGGATCATGACATTCATGACATCATCATCATTATTGGGTTGGCGCAGCATGTTGTGTTCTTACTGCTGGGGTGATTGTGTAGAATGCGAATGTGTCCCCGCACCCCAGCCAGAAGTGACGAGAAGGAACACCGTGTGGTTTTAGTCAGTAGGAGTCTGACAGAGCCCTCCGCAATGGCGGAGGACAACCATTGAGGATTTCCACACGAATAAAAAAAAAAGGCATGTTGTCTTCTTCCATTATATTCCATACTAGCTGGCGCCCGCGGCTTCGCCCGCTTGATATTGAAAAAAAAGTATCCTATGTGTTATTCCAGACCATAATCTACTTCTATGCCAAATTTCATCAAGATCCGTTCAGCCGTCTTGACGTGAAAGAGTAACAAACATCCTTACATCCATACATCCTCACAATCATTCGCATTTATAATATTAGTAAGATTATTCGTCAGTTCATCGTAAAACTCCTTGCCATAGCCACAATCAGGTTTTTTATAAATAAAAAGATAAAAAAAAAACATTAGCATTATTCAAAAACAAATTACAGGGTTATTGAAAACGAAACGATTAGAAAGTACCCACTAATTGCTTTTTTATTAGTCTATCGTTCTTTGTAGGTATTGCCCGAATATTTGACAAAGACATTAACATACTGTGACAGTTAGTAGTACTACATGCTGACGTAATTCTACATCGTGCAAGTAAAGTTAACCATAAAGTTAATACGTATTACATTACAACACTCCGACTATTCGACGTCAAAGTTGGCGAAATGACAGAGCTGCTCTGCTGCACTCTTGTCGCTTGTTCGATCGTCGCATGGATCAAATATTTGTTTGAGCTACAAGGTCGTTGTTCTATATCTGGCTACCGTAGACCTTATGAATGTGACTTTAAATGTTTGTAAACGCATCCACTATACAAGAGAAACTTAAATGTTTGCAATTGCACTCACGATACAGGAGTAATTCCAAATATGGGGGGGGGGGGACTTTTATTTATTAAAAAAAAAAAAAACAACGGTTAATTTGTTGTTTGTTGCCTACCAGACACAACTCCCATCTGCCTGGAGGATTATATCTATTCAAGTGACGGTTAAGAACTTTCGACCCAGTTCCTTATACCTAGGCATTTTTCACTAGACGCCCCTTGCTTGCTCCGTCGGGTGGAGGCGCCGAAGTGTTTGTACTTACTTACGTCCGCTTGTCAGTGGTTAGACATCAACGTGTTTCTTGATACCAAATGCGACTTGAGATCCGCTTTACCGCCGCGGACCGCGCGGATGAGCTCTGCTGTGTGATACTGATATGTTAACAGCCTAAATCAAACTAGGTCGTGTCGACATCGTCATGAAACCGGCAGGAACTTTTCTTTTGCGTTGAATAAGTAAGTTGCTTAAGACATTGATAGAAAAAAAGTGTTTATTTGACAGAACAAAATAGTAAAACAAAATTAATGTAATTCCTTCTTCCTTCCATGCTTTTTTGGCATTAACATGAATGACGAAGGGTATCTAGGTATGCCCTGACTGTAGTTGGACTAGAGTAGCAGTGTCCCAATATATTATGTATAATACAAAAAAAGCAGTTGTACCTGTATTGTGCAATACTTTAGGTGTCGTTCATCAATGTGGATGACAAAGAAGAAAATATGATTTTTGTCATGCGTTTATTTGCAGCGCGTCTCGCCATAACTCGCTTCACCCTGAAATTATCATGTTTTTCCATTTAATAAATATTTTTTTGATTTTAAACAAAAAAAAAATGTCTCACACTAGGAATTTCTGCTATATCGTGGGTTCGTTTACAAACATTTAAACTCACATACACAAACAGCCAGACCCGGAACAACTACTTGTAGGTTAGGTATACAAATATTTGTTCCGTGCGGGGATCGAATCCGCGACACGCAGCGCAGCAGTTGAATCGCTCAGCCACTGCGCCAACCGTGTCCTCAAAAAAAAATTGTTTTGATTGCCGGTTACACCATGAAGGACTTAGGGCCTTCAATTATTTTGTCAAAAAAATTGTGTTGTGTTACATGACAAAAAAATTGTCAAGTAAACTAGACAAGATGATTACACTATGAATTAGTTGAATAGACCAACCGTAGCTTTGGTCTGTTTCCACACTGGTGCTAATCTGGAGGTCAGAGTGACGTTTACAAAGCGTTTTGCCTTTGTGCAGTAAGTTAAAACAGAATGGCATAAGCTACGCCGGGAGCACTCTCTCTACTTCATCTGTTGGCCCGAGCAACAATAGAATATAACAAGTCCCTGTGGCGCCTGATGTAAATACTTTGGTATCATCACACGTGGGTGCTACTAGTGGATACTACGCTTGCTTAAATTTTTACCAGCCTTTATATAACTTGCAATGTTTGTATGTTTGCTTATGTCAATTCTTTCGACAGAATTTTTTAACTATTAAATTACACAACCGGTTGAGCTGAAATTTGGATACACGTTAAGTTTATAAATAAACTAGCCGTCTTGCGCGGTTTCACCCGCGTCTTTAGTTGCTGCCCTGCTCCCGTGGGTACTAGCGTGATGTTGTATAGACTATGTTACTTCCTGTTAATGAAGCTGCCTACTAATGAAAAATTGTTAAAATCAGTCCAGTAGTTTTGGAGCCTATTCGATACAAATAAACAAATCTTTCCTCTTTATAAGGTGGTTGGATAAAGGGCCTGATTCAGAAGGCAGTACTCCTCGATACGGCCCGCATTGTTCCAAACAATTGTTGGAGGTTCTTGTCTCTGGAGCCTTAACCACCGGTAGCTTGGACCCTGCTCCCGTTACCGGCGGAAACCTATTTAAATGTTTTTATTTACTTAATTTATTTTCTAAGAAATATTTAAAAATGTAATTTTAAGAAGTAAAGTGAATAAAGAAAATGATAATCCTTACTAATATTATTTAAGCGAAAGTGAGTTTGATTGTTTGTTACCTCTTCACGCCTTAATGGCTACACCGATTTTGATGAATTTTGGTGCAGAGATAGTTGGGACCCTGGAGACGGACATAAGCTATTTTTTTACAAAAAAAAGTGGGATATGAGGGAGAAAGAGGGAAGTAAAGGGAAAACTTAGCTTTGCCATTACAAATCCATAAGGCGCAAGGGCAAAAACTGCAGGTAGCAGGTACATGCAAATCAGGAACGGGGAACTGTATTACCCCAAATTTAACGCGAGCAAAGCCGCGGGCAAAAGCTAGTAATTTAATAAATATATATATATAAGTATAGATAGAATTTTCCGAGAGAGTCCTGAATTGTCTCCATCGGAATGTGGTCGTGATATATTTGTCATAAAACCATGTAAAAATGTAAAAATTTGTCAACGGGTCCAGTTGACTACAGTTTAATGAAAAAGTCCCATTTCTCAAAAACTTAATATCGTATGTACTACTAACCAATTTTTTGCTGAATTTACCTCCCCTTACTTTAGAAACTAGAGAGATCTCACGACTTTAAAAGCAAAACTTCTCATCAACCATTTAGCCACATACTCCACCACACACAGCTATACCCGAAGGTACATTCTATTCAACCCTTAGTTGCATGGAGGGCCACCCTATTTATTTTTACTTTGTATGTGGTTCCAATAGTTTCGGAGCAAAATGGGTATGACATACTGTCAGACAGACAGACGAGCAGGGCAAATTTAAAGAGATTCGTTTTCTTCCCTTCCCTAAAAATGGGTTTGGTCGATTGAACCAGTGTCTCAGTTGCCCAGAGAGAAAGAAAGACAACATCTTTATTTGGCAGTTGCCACAAATTCACACAACAAGATATTAATAAAAAAAATGACGGGTTGCACTCCGGGAGTGCCGGCAGAAGTGAAAACTTGATTATTAACGTTGAGCATGTTTGATATTTTGGAATGGTTAGGGAATAATTTTGCACCAATTGCTTTATCAGTATAAAAGTACTATCATTTATGTGGTAGAATACAATATTCATTTATTGCGCTATCGTACACAAACATGACAAATTATTCAATTTATTTTTGTAATCCCAGTGATTACAAAAATAAATGAAGTAAATAAATGAATAAAAAGACTTAAAACATAACTTGCGAAATGTGGGTGTACTATTCGGTGCACCCCTGCCTGAGCCTTCGGGGATTACAGGATGTTATGTTATCATTGAATCCTGCCTAAAGAATTTGTAATTAAAAGTGTGGAAGTAATCTGTCGCACATAAAAATGTGTGCGATACATCTTTTCACAGGCGCTTAGTAAGCACGTAAGCAGGAACGTTACATTCGATCTTACTACAGAATTAGCTGAGAATTTATCGGTTTCCTATACCAATAACACTCGTGCTTTTTAACTTACTTGTAAATACTTGTAATCAAATTATTTTTAAAGCAGGTTTTTAAATAAACTGAACTTTATTTTACCAAACAACAAACGCCTTAGTGAAAATGTTTAGCAATTTAATACTCGGAAGGTACTTATTGCGATTGAACGATTTCCTTTTTTATTTTATTATCATGATTGTGCTTGCATCTTAAAAGCCTTCACAAGTACTTTTAATAGCTACTAGATACTAAGAAAGCTGCAAACTCAAAGACAACACTGTCTTATTGATTTTAGAATCTCTTGTCATTATGCGTCAATCAATAAAATTGCAAGGAAATACGGAATTTTAGCTACACTAACATACCTACAGGTACGTAACGTTTGTAAATAGCACGTAAATTGCGCGGCGGGTGGCAATTTATTTAATAGATTTGTCAGCTTTATCCCTAAAGCATTAGGTTCAAAGTTGATTGGAAACATTTAAAAATTTCTTTAAATGATTTTAAACCATAAAATGTTGAAGGTTAAGTTTTATTATTTTTGTTCACCATTTTTGTATTTAGGAGTTAATATACGCTTATATATTCTCTTGGGTAGTCGGTGACAACGGACGCAAAAAAGTTGTACACAAGGTGCTCTCTAAGGCGCGCTGCGGCCGACTGGCGTAGAGAGGGGATAGCTGTCTACTCTCCATCCGTCTTACGCTTTTTCGATCAGGTCACGTGTCCTGACGCGAGTTTAAGATTTTATACCCATTACAGAAAAAGTGCTCAACGTCGCTAAAGAAGTTTTCACTTCAAAAAAAAATTCAACAATAAAAAAAAGATATTGTTGTGTGTCTCACGGCTACGTCAAATAGGCCCAGTTCAGCAAACTACCGAGTAGCTAGTGCCCGACGCTGGTTTTTGAACTGAAAAAGAGC
Source organism: Ochropleura plecta (assembly GCA_905475445.1). Taxonomy (NCBI): domain Eukaryota; kingdom Metazoa; phylum Arthropoda; class Insecta; order Lepidoptera; family Noctuidae; genus Ochropleura; species Ochropleura plecta. Next base: position 15,931,014 of record FR997736.1, read on the forward strand.
CATCAGCACCGGTAACTAGGTTGTCAATTGTTTATTTTTTTTTAAACATTGCCCCACACTACGAATTTCTCCTGTATCGTGGGTGCGTTTACAAACATTTTAACTCACATACACAAACAGCCAGACCCGAAACAACTACCTGTAGGTCATACAAATATTTGTTCCGTGCGTGGATCGAACCCGCAACACGCAGCGCAGCAGTCGATCGCTCAACCACTGCGCCAACTGTGTCGTCAAAGTCTAAGAGTTATGAAGATTAAACGATAACAATGATCAAGCAAAATAACAGGATACGGTAAATAAACACTTATTACACAGACGAATTGACAATACATAGTATGACTTAAGGCCTATTCAGACCTAAGCGGTATTCGCTACCGTCTGCGTCAGAGAAAACCCAGTGGGTATGCGGTAATATTACTGTTCACACCAAAGCGGATTTCGTTATCCTTGTGGGTAGAATAACGCGCGGTAGCTATTCAGACCTATGCGGTATTCGCTACCGTCTGCGGCAGATAAAACCCAGTGGGTATGTAGGTACCTCTCCCACAGCGGCAGCGAATATCGCTCAGGTCGCTCTAGCCGCGGTACTTGATACTAAATACCTAAGCGAAACCCGCGTGATATGTACCTCTACCTACAGCGGCAGCGAATATCGCTCAGGTCGCTCTAGCCGCGGTACTTGATACTAAATACCTAAGCGAAACCCGCGCGGTATGTACCTCTACCCACAGCGGCAGCGAATATCGCTCAGGTCGCTCTAGCCGCGGTACTTGATACTAAATACCTGAGCGAAACCCGCGCGGTATGTACCTCTACCCACAGCGGCAGCGAATACCGCTTAGGTCTGAATAGGCCTTTAGACAATCGTTCTATAAAGACATTAATGTAATGATACAGTCATGCAAGCATGGCGTGTTACCCTATAATCTGATGATAAATGGTTTATTTTCAGAGATTTCAGAGATAATATTAAAGATGTGTTAAAAGAGCTTCGATTTGATATTAATTATTAACGAAATAATTATTAGCGATATTTAATTTAAATGAAAATTTCTCCAAGGTCATTAAAGAAATTTCCATGGACATAGAACGTAACCATCCCATACCTGCTTATTTCAACATGCATGTATGGGAAACATTTCGTAACAATAACGAGATACGATCACTGGGTGGCGGAACAAAATGATACATTACAACCTCGATATACATCTGATCAACGTGTCATGATACGACTACGGAGCGTTTGGACTTGGGTTAATGTTATTATATACTAGCTTTTGCCCGCGGCTTCGCTCGCGTTATATTCGGGGTAACACGGTTCCCCTTTCCTGATTTGCAGGTACCTGCTATCTGTACTTTTGCCATTGCGCCTGATTTATTGTAATAGCAAAGCTAAGTTTTCCCTTTTCTTCCCTCTTTTTCCTTCATTGCTCCCTTTTATTTACAAAAAAATAGCCTATCTCCGTCTCCAGGGTTCCAACTATCTCTGTAGGTACCAAAATTCATCAAAATCGATTTAGCCATTTAGGCGTGAAGAGGTAACAAACAAACTCACTTTCGCTTTTATAATATTAGTAAGGATGTCAGCGGTGGAAGTTATTTGGTGATTTCCAATCCGCAATAAAAAGGGTTACCAAAATGACACTCTTGACACATTGCTTTTGTCGCATATAAAAAAAAGAAAAAAGAAAGAAAGAAAAAATTTTATTTGCGACTCGCACAAAACAAGTAAAACAGTAACAAAATAAAATAGTACAGACGAGGTATATATTGATCTGTTTTCTGAAAATCTCGTGTACGAGGACGAGGCTTTTCTGAAAAAGAAGTATCTTTTCTGCGCAAAACACTTCTGCAAAGATGGTGAAATTGGCTTCCCGCTCAAATAATCTTGCTGTGTCTTGTTCTTATTTTTCTTGCGAGTCATTTGTTTTACCCAAGTGTCACTTCAAATTTTTCAGAGGATGTATACAATAGGTGACTGGTGAGGTTTTAGGATCCGATTTTTATTTTAGGTACAAACAGTTCTATGTTTTCAACAGACTTTTACCTAGGCTCTCGACTAATATTCTGAATGCGGAAGTTGCTGGGGATGTGGGTATGGATATTTATTAGACCTTTACGCATTAACTACCGAATTTGGGATGAAGTTTATAACCAGGATATGGGATACTTTGATCCCGGTAAAACGACCCCGTGGGACAACTACCGAATTTTAAGCGGGCAATGCCGCGAGCATGGACTAGTACTTAATGTATATTAAATTCACTCTTTAACAGACAACACACACCTGAACCTACTTCGGTTTAGAAGTTTGATAATAAACGTAAGTTTTTGAAAATCTTTTCGTTTAAAATGGGAAACACGCATCTGTTGGCTGGGATGGACGTATGACAATAATTCGCGCTTTCAATTTCTCTAAATTCAAAACAACCCTAATAAAAACCCTAATAAAAATAATATCTTTCACAAAACCACGTCTATATTTTTTTTCTAAAATATAAAATACTCGTGTCACAGTTTTAGTTATCATACTATTCCTAAATGGCTAGACCGATTTATATAAAATTTTATATAAATATTCGGTAGGTCTGAGAATCGGTTGTGATCTATTTTTCATATCCCTAAACGATAAGGGTGGCCTTCTCCAGAAATAGAGCTGAGAAGCAGATGAAACCGCTGGACAAAGCTAGCATGCCTATAAAATATAATTTAGTGCAGTAAAAGTTTCCTCATTAAACACAGTGTGTGGTTGTCATTCGCATCAGTACGTACTTACGTGGTAATATTTATATTTAATTTTTTTTTTCATAATAGCCAACGGCGGCTGTGAAATGACTCGTTGTGAGTACGATATCCAAAACACTATTCTGTTCTAGATTATTTTCTGTCTTTTGTGTAGCTCTGTTATTATTAAAGTAGGCCTTGAATAACTTAGTACTAATCGAATCTTATGATTACCTACATGCGATCTTAAAGATCTTTAAAATTTTCGTACCAATAACGTTGAAAGTAGTGTTAATGTTTGTTTCTTAGTAAGCTTATAAGAAAGTCCGATCCCAGAAACGTACCAGATGGAATTGTCTACAGGGATTACGCTAAAATAATTATTGGTAAGCAAGCTTGCTTTGGGTTGCGGGTTGTTCGAAAGATATACCGCGCAATAGAAGGAACATGGGTGGGTTTAAGTCAGTACAAGTCTGACACTCCCCTCCGCTCGCGAGTTTCCTGGCGCAGATGCACAAGGAGGCTCTGACCCGGATAAACTGGGATAAAATCAGGAAAAAGAAGAAGAAAATTATATTAGTTTTATTATAATTTCAGTGCAGCACTTAGAATTGATATACATCTTAAAATATCTCTTTCTTGGGAGTTTGTATGCTGCCAGTATACCTCACACTGATCCAGGCAAGTTTACGATGAGCTCAATCTATGATACCACCTTGTCTATGATTCATCCTGTGGTAGCAGCTGGATCTAATCGATGTAAGTAACATCTCCTACTAATATTATAAATGCGAATGTTTGTGAGGATGGATGAATGTATGGATGAATGGATGTATGCATGTTTGTTACTCTATCACGTCAAAACGGCTGAACGGATCTTGATGAAATTAGGCACAGAGGTAGATTATGGTCTGGAATAACACATAGGGTACTTTTTTTCGATATGACGCGGGTAAAGCCGCGGGCGCCAGCTAGTTTTATTTAAATATTCATTTCCATATAAAATACAGCTATTGCGAGGGGCTTTCCTTTTTTTTTAAATAAACAAATGTATTCCCTCATCACAAATTGTCTTTAATTTGACAATCACTAAGGTCGACTAGACATGTATAAATTGTAAATACGGTATACTTATAAGAATTCTCGAAAGTTCTTCGGGCACGAGGCCACTTTCCGAGTCTATCTTCTTCAGTCTCGTGTATCTAAAAATATTTTTGATGATTGACAGTGCCACAAGTCAGTGAACAGACTCGAAAACTGACGTCTTGTCTAAAATAACACTCAATATTTTAGATTTGAGACGATCTATAGATACTTGATAAATGGATTGTGGCTTCCCATTTACATTATTAAAGCCTTAATTGACTCAAAGTCAAAACCTATAATTGCGAGAAATTTGGTTATCCGCAATATTGGATTGGTGTCATGATTTATTTGCATTAATCAAAAAGTTACAGTACTCACAGAAAAACATGTGGAGTTGGAATAATTTTGGGAATTCGTAAAACCAGCTACAAGACCTTTAAAAGACCCGGGGTTGCGGGTTGTTCGAAAGAGATACCGCGGCCCCGGAACATAAAGGGCAATAGAAGGAACATGGGTGGGTTTTATTCAGTACAAGTCGACACCACCCCGCTCCGCCTAAAGATTACCCAACCCAAAAATAAGACGACTATAAAAATACAAAAACTTCTTGTCGTGTTCGTTAGACTTTAATTCAGTTTAAGATGAACTCAACCAGTCCGAAAAGTAGTTTTTCTTCAATTCCCAAATCCCATCGGTCTAGTTTTAAACTTTCATCATATAACACTTGCTAGAAGAGAATTGTAAGGAACGGTAGGAGTCAATATTGGTGTGTGCCCCCAAGATTGCAAGTTACCCAGTTTTTACAGGAAAGTTTTTAGTACTTTGTTACAATTGTAGAAAATAACAAGTCAAGGTCAGACTTTTCAATCCTCTTCGGACCTTCAAGTAATTGCATTGCGGTTTGATTTCGAAAAACATTTAGGGGAAAATTTGCTATAGTTTTTCTTGAGACTGGAGACAAATCTGTCATTGGATTATGTCTGTAAATGTACAACTACTTTGAATATCTTCTTTATTTATATATATAACTAGCTTTTGCTCGCGGCTTCGCTCGCGTTTAATTCAGGGTGATACAGTTCCCCTTTCCTGATTTGCAGGTACCTGCTGCCTGTAGTTTTTGCCCTTGCGCCTTATTTATTGTAATGGCAAAGATAAGTTTTCCCTTTTCGTCCCTCTTTCATTTCTCACTTAAAAATATATATATATATATATATAGCCTATGCCTGTCTCAAGGGTCCTAACTATCTCTGTACCAAAATTCATCGAAATCGGTTTCTCTATTTAGGCGTAAAGACGTAACAAACAAACTCACTTTCGCTTTTACAACATTAGTAAGGATTATATTTATCAGAGTGCCCATTTTATATCAGAATCCTGATCAGTATTAGCATTTCTTTGGAAATGCCGTTTAGATCATCGTTCTAAAAGTAAATCCAAATGATTTCAGGTGAAGCTTTTAAAAGTTTCTTCGGAATAACATACGAACAAATGCAAGAGAAGAATAAAACCAACTTCCACGACGTTCTTAACATAGACCTGATCACCAAGTATGGAAATGTCAAGTACAACCTGACAGCAACCAACAGGATTCATCGGTTGATGTCTCATGCCCAGATCATAGTCATACTAGTTCATGGGTTTATGGAGAGCTCTGAAGGTTATATGGTCAATGCCATAGCTCCGGAATTGCTGAAGAAGCCTGAGTTAAAAGTATTTGCCCTGGACGGGAGGAAGATTATTAATTTGGAATACTTCCGATCCTCAACCAATGTGAGATTCATGGGAGAGCTGCTTGGAGCGTTTTTGGCTGATGTCATTAAAAGTGAGTGGGCCTTGTCATTTAAGAAAATTCCAATAATAGGTATATCGCACACCTGGATCTAAGCTCAGACAACTCAAAAATCGAAAGTTTTTGGTTATCCATGTATTCGAATGCTCTGTGATCACATACGCGCCTATTTAACATAACACAATTTACATATAGTGACATTTTACGTTTTATTATTCAACTTATGTATGATCCTACTTCTTTACTTAAGTATATAATATTATAAACGCGAAAGTGTGTATGGATGGATGGATGTTAGTTACTCTTTGGCACAAAAACTACTAAATGGATTTTAATTAAACTTAACAATAATATAGCTTATTCATCAGAGTAACACATAGGCTACATTTCATAAAGATATATTGTATATTCTATCACCACGCGAGTGAAACCGCGTATTTTCATAACTTCCGGCATGCAAATACTAATAGGTACTTTTTTCATCTCCTGAAAAAATACTTTTTTGAGTTGTGTCAGTTTAGATTTAGGTGTGCGATACTATAGTCCTCTTGAGCGAATAGATAATTTGGTCTGTGTGCAAATCTTAGAGAAAACTAGCAATTGCAGTTTGAGCACATACTTACGGGGCTTACGAATATCCAAGAGCATTCTTTCATCTAGAGACTCAATAATACGCAAATGACAGCTATTGGAAGTAGATTAAGCCTACAAAAACAGAAAATAATAGTATTGATGTAAAATGGCATGTTTAAATTAATTGCTTATCTATTAAAATAAAATTACAGTGGTTTATGCAGCATTCCGGCTAAGTACCCAATTTGAATTTCTGTGTTGTATGATAAAATCTGCAACGTGACAAATGACGATATGCTTACTGTAAACGCTTTTTTTTTGCTGCATCATACACACTCGACAGTTTTCTCCATAGTCAAAATTTACGGAAATGTAGGGACAGCAAACCCACCCATGTTCCTTATTTTGCTGTTTATGTTTCGTGGCCGTGGTCGTGGCTGTGGCCGGAGGAGCTCGTGGCTAAATAATAGTAGCCGCTCGGGTCGATCTTTAGGTTAAGCCGCGCTTGCCTAGGTTGGTCTGTGGATGGGTTACATACCGAGTTTCCTCCGTGCCTCGGAAAGCACGTTAAGCCGTTGGTCCCGGCTGTCATTTGTAGATCTTTGACAGTCGTTACAGGTAGTCAGTGTCCCGAAAGTCTGACAACCAGTCTTGCCAAGGGGTATCGTATTACCCAGTACTAACTGGGTTGTGGAGGTCAGATAGGCAGTCGCTCCATGTAAAATACTGATATTCAGCTGCATCCGGTTAGACTGGAAGCCGACCCCAACATAGTTGGGAAAAGGCTAGGCAGATGATGATGTTTCGTGGCCGTGGTATCTCTTTCAAACAACCCGCAGCCCTGGCAGGCGGTGGCCCTCGCAGGCCCCTCTGCTTCGCTGACATCTCTTTGAGGTGATGTAGGGACATCATCATTAGTTTATTGTAGTCGTCTGGTGAGCAACGGTTTCTCCAAACCAAGCGGTTTTACTCGATTTTCAATAACTCTTGTCCAGCTCCTACTAACCATCCTGGGAAGATTTTCATTCCAAGGGTCCAAGGGATGTAAATAGATCCTTAAGGTTGCCCGTTAACCAAGAATTCTCGCAATGAAACTAAGTAACTATGTGCAAAAATATATTATTTTAATTCTGGGAAAGGTTTTTTGGGGTGAAAAATCACGTTTTAAGCTAGGCTCAAAATATTGTACTGATGTATCTATCAGTCCTTCATATAGAACGGTGATCGGGGACGTAATAACAGTAAAGATAATTATATCACTAAAAACTAGTATTTAAAAAAACTTGAGAAAAAGTTGGAACTTTGACCCTCAATCTATCATCAACTAGAAGGCCCCCAAATATGGTATAGCACAAAACAATATCGCACTGACAGAGAGAACAAGTTTTCGTTGTCATTGCCTATTCAACATAAATGTCAAGCTTGAAATAAATTCTTTTCAGGTGGCCAAGATCCATCTAAAATCTACATCGTAGGACACAGCCTCGGATCTCACATCGCAGGAGTAGCAGGCAAGAAGGTCCATGAACTGACTGGCAAACTTATCGGCCGCATCACCGGCTTGGACCCAGCAGGACCTTGCTTCACCAACGTCAGTGCTAATGGAAGACTTGACAAGACTGATGCTGAATATGTCGATGTTATACATACCAATGATGGCTTTTTTGGTCTTAAAGAGCCTGTAGGTAAACGACGAATGTTTTTCTTTTTTTATAGTTGTATGTTTTGTCACCTGCTTAACCTTTTTTATAACTATGGTTTGTTGGCCGGCCTCCAGTCTAAATGGAAGCAGCTGAATATTAGGTTCTCAGTAACTGCCACGGAGTCGGGACTTGTGGCCCGATTGATGACAATAGGCTCGCCCTAAATTATATTTGACGACACGGTTGGCGCAGTGGTTGAGCGATCGACTGCTGCGCTGCGTGTCGCGGGTTCGATCCCCGCATGGAACAAAAATTTGTATGACCTACAGGTAGAAGAAGTAGAGAAGGCATTGATCACCACGCTTACTACAGACCGGTAATATTCATTCTAAGTCCAGGTTTTCTCATGTTGATGTTTTCATTTACCAAAATGCCACAGATAAAAGTAGAAAAGTACCTATAAATTCAGAAAGACACATTGTTACTTGCTCGGATTTGAACCCACAATCTCGTACATGAGATTCGAGATCTTCCATTTATATTAAGTAAAATAAAATGTCAGAAACGAACACACATACTTTCAAACCAACATCGTCGTTGTGTAGGTTTTTTTTTTATTTTTTTTTGTATGCGTAATGTTCATCAAATAACCAAAGCGGGGGTTCTGGGCGGAGCAGGGGCGAGTGACAGACTTTTATAGAATAAAACCCATCCATGTTCCTTCTTTTGCCCTTTGTGTTCCAAGGCCACGGTATCCCTTTCGAACTCGCAACCGGCAAGCAGTCCTTATTGACAAAAGTACTAACGAGGGGGAGCCATTGTTTCAAAGAAGTATTAGTGATGTTTACTGATGTTCTCAGAAGGCACTTACGACAGTCCTCTACTTTTAATCTATGGCCACTTCTTTTACTGAAAAACTTTGCTGTAAGAAATGTATACGGTGTAAGCTACTTTAATAATGGTAGCGGTATCACTCGTTGTTTAGCGCCTTAGTGTCGTATCGATATAGTATACTATCTTTGCCCGCGGCTTCGCTCGCGTTAATTTCGGAGTAAAAAAGTTCGCCTTTCTTAATTTGCAGGTACCTGCTACTTGTAGTTTTTGCCCTTGCGCCTTATTTATTGTAATAGCAAAGCTAAGTTTTCCATTTGTCTCCCTCATTTCTCACTTTAGAAAAAATAAGCTATGTCCGTCTCCAGGGTCTCAACTATCTCTGTATCAAAATTCATCACAATCGGTTTAGCCATTTAGGCGTGAAGACGTAACAAACAAAGAAACTCACTTTCGCTTTTATAATATTAGTAAGGATAAGGATAGCCTTGTTGGTCTATGGGTCGCAAGCAAGACTGGGAGTATGAGGTCCTGGTTTCGATAGCCAGGTGGAGCAAAGTGTGACTAGTTTTTTCATCTGGATTCGGCCATTTTGATTTGAGCCTGATTTTCAGTAATAGGCTAGCCCCTTATTAAATGAGATTAATAGCAAAAATATCGGTGTTTAAGTTACGATACCTCTCAAACACAAAGCATTTATTTCAATTAGACCATTACAGGCACTTTTGAATGTCAAGAAACAAAATAATGAAGCTACAGTCCCGGTCACAAGGCATAATAACTTGTGAAATTACTGTAGTTGCCCATTCCAAAGCGTTGATCTCTATGGAGAAGAATGGGCAAGAAACTCAATGAACACTCTTTTAAAATAAAATATTATTACAATTTAAAAGATTACTCTGCTTAAATCTTCAGGGATTACAGGCGTCATGTTAAGTTAGTTCCTTTTTTTTCCAGGTCACAAAGATTTCTATCCCAACGGAGGTATTTCACAACCAGGATGCATCATTTCTATTTGCGATCACAGCAGAGTTTGGGAGCTATTTGCTGAGTCCATCGTATCACCAAAACACTTTCCAGGTAGTCACTTAAACGGAATTTTCATTTATTGATAACAAATTCATTTATTTATTTAAGACTAGCTGCGCCCTGCGGTTTGACCCGCTGTTCAGTTCCTAATTATCGTGACGTGATGTTATATAGTCTATATTACTTCCTTGTAATTTAGCTTTCCATTGCCCAAAGATGGTTCAAATTGGTGCAGTAGTTTCAGATCCTATTTGGTACAAATAAAACAAAACATCGTAGTGTAATGAAACCACATAACTTAAGTATCAAGACTAATATCTTTAATCACTTTGTTTCCGGCACAATCATATTTATAACAATCACTAAATAACTAATAGAAATTATTACAACAGTAACAGCAATACACAAGATATGTTCGCTCTCTAATGCCTCAAGTTAGACTGCCTCTTGTCTAGAGTCTCAGCCACCAACTGAATGCTCCCCCCACACTACCAGTAACACTCAGAAGGCTATTCCACCAATCAGAGCAACGTACACAGTACGTGTGCTCAATTGATGTACTAAAATACATTAAGACAGATTATTAACAATAAATAAATGTTTTAATTTCAACAATAATATTTTACTTATTCTAAAATATAAATACACTTTAAATACTTATATTTAACTAGTTTATAACTAACACTGATGTAAATAGTTCATGCAAACAATAGCGCCATCTGTCGCTTGTGAAGAGCAGTGTAATTATGATCTTATTTTACAAAATCATTACAGTAGGTACATCGGCTGCGCTGCGTGTCGCGGCTCGATCCCCGCACGAAACAAATATTTGTTGTTTCGGGTCTGGCTGTTTGTGTATGTAGGAAAAAAACCCAGTGTGGGAAAAACTTTATTATTACAAAAAATGTGCGGTATAAGTATTGAGATCGTCTTTCGTCGACTCAACGTCGATGAAGAGAAGAGTCTCTCCAACTAAATTTTGTATCATTTTTGTTACAGCCCGAAGATGCGGAAACTGGACGATGTTTGGCGAAGGTCTATGCTCGAAGAACGAGATATCCTACATGGGCATTGAAACAGACAACAAGAATCCGGGTCTATACTTCCTTACCACTTCAAAATCACCGCCTTACGGTATGGGGTCGGCAGGCAGTGGATGACGAGAAGATTAAACATTTTTAGTACAAATATGTTTCATTTCACAATTAATAATTGTGGGTAAATAATACTAGCCGCTCAGCTCAATCTTTAGGTTAAGCCGCGCCTGCCTAGGTTGGTCTGTGGATGTGTGACCACCCGTAACATACCAAATTGCCACCGTGCCTCGGAAAGCCCGCTGTTGGTGCCGGCTGTCACGAAAATCTGTTAGATTTGGGGTTAGATTGTTGTTGTCAAAAAGCTTCCATATGCGGTGGACTGCATAAATACAATTAAGTAACAGCGACCACTATCTGACCTTTTCTACCCAGTTTCTAGGAAATCTTGTTGGCTTTAGGAAACTGCTTGTCTGTAACATTTAGGGAGACTTCGTAAGTTAGTCTAGTCTGAAAGTTTATGCAAACGTCTGACCTCTATCTATGTGTAAATTTACTTAAACTTTATATTTGTGTTGTTGGGGTCCAGAGCACGCGATTGCTTGTCACATACATGGTTATGGTCCTGCCAGGATTGAGGGGTGTTCGAAAGAGACACCGTGGCCCCAGAACATAGAGGGCAATAGAAGGAACATGGGTAGGTTTTAGTCAGTATTACTACTGCAGTTTTAGTCTGACACATCCTTATTATAACTTACCTACCCCACTTCCTGAGAGCGGGGGAAGTTATATGATGATTTCCTATCCGCAAAAAAAAAGATAAGGGTAGGTTATGTTTGAGAAGGGGTTTACCGCAAGCAAACCGTCACTGCTGGGGTGTTTGTGTAGAATGCGATTGTGTTCCTGCACCCCAGACAGAAGTGACGAGAAGAAACACAGTGTGGTTTAAGTCATGTCTGACAGATACCTTCGCTGCCCCATGGCAGAAGACATCCATCGAGGATATCCACACGAAAAAGAAGAGTAGGTTATGGTTCGTTTAAAAGCTGAAGACTGTATTGAAGGTATATTTTTAAAACTTATTTTATAACATTTCTGGTTTCCTGAAAATTATCAAATAAATGCGAGTGAAATATAAGGAAAATAATCACTCTTCTTTGCTTTAACAGTTTTACTTTTGTTACCATATCAGTTTGATAATTTTGTTTTTCGTTTTATTTTTTTTCGATATGAGTAAAGTTTTTAAGATAAAAGTTTATGAAATGGCAGTAACTGTAATATCAAACTTGTGAAACAATATTTTGCTAAAATAAGGAGCATCGCACAGTTACAGTCGCGACTACGAATATGGTCTGTCGCGCGACAAGTCGGGATTTTAGACTTAATACGCGAGAAAAACAAAGGTAGCTGCCGCGAGATCCGCCCCGGGCGTCGGGCGCCGTGAGACGACTCCCGGCCACCGTAGATGCGGGCTTGTGGACGGTGAGCAATGGGTAGCTCACCGTCCGTCCGTCTATTGACGACAGGCCGTGTCGACGGCGCGTTAGTGTTCCACGCGCGCCTCAAAGAGATGTTAGCAAAGCAAAGGCCTGCCAGGGCCACCGCCTGCCGGGGTTGCGGATTGTTTGAAAGAGATACCGTGACCTCGGAACATAAAGGGCAACAGAAGGAACATGGGTGGGTTTTAGTCAGTACAAGTCTGACAGTCTTGACAGTTATTTGATGATTACCCATCCGCAAAAAAAAAGTACTGAATGAGATTGCTGTGGACATGAGGATAAGATAATTAATTGTTAGACACTTTGTAACATCACTATTTAGTATGTTACTATTATGGTCTTCACTAGTCTATGTATTATCTGTGATCTGCCGGCACTCTGCCAGACTTCTTCCTGTGATGTCTTACTGTGTGTACAACTCCTGTGTCTCCTGTTAATAAACCAGTATCATACCAACGGAATATCATTTATTAAGAATCCAACATAACATGGTGTCAGAAGTCATTTAAGAAGAAATCATTCAAGAAAAAGTCGAGGTCGTCGAAGTAAATGCCGGACCAAGCGGACGTCAGCCACGATGGTGAGACAAATTTTCAAACACGTGTGAAGCAGTTGAATATTTCGTCAGATACCACGAATAATAACGCTGAATCGTGGAAAAGATGGTGGCAACAACTCGATTTATATTTGTTAGCCACAGGTCTAGATAAGTCAAGCGAGAAACGGAAAATCGCAATTCTGTTACATTGCATTGGAGAACGAGGTCTCAATATATTCAACACATTTAACCTCAAAATAGACAAGAGCACGCTTGACGAAGTCAAATCGAAATTTGACAAATTCTTCGAGCCAAGAAGAAACGTGACCATGTGCAGGTATTTGTTCTTCACACGTAGGCAAAATAAATCCGAAAGCATCGACGAATTCCTCACGGATTTGGAAAATAAAAGCAAAGAATGCGAGTTTGGAACGCTCAGAGAATCTCTCATTAAAGATATTTTCATAGCAAACCTGAACATAGATTTTTCACATATACGTCAGAGATTACTCCAAGAACCTGATTTGACATATCAGAGGATGCAAGAGCTGGCAAGAACACTCATAGTCGCACAGCAGGATGCTGAAAAAATCGTCAAAGGGTCCAGTGAAAACGTCACACGTCGTGAAAGCGTCATGCATCTCAAGAAGAACCATAGCCGAAGCCGAGGGGACGGTCGACAGCGAGCTTCCAGTCGCAGAACACCTTCACCAAGCAGAAGCAAGTCAGCTACAAACAGCACCGTGGAGTCATGCAGTCGCTGTGGACAGTCTCATCGCTACAAGTGTCCAGCTAAAGGCGTTCAATGCAGGTCATGTAAATCTTATAATCATTTTGCTAAATTTTGTCTCAAAAATAAAAAAGTCAGTCAGTTGCAATCGTTTAATTCAGATAATGGTAGTCAAGATTATTTCGTAGGTATGCTGAATAGTCAAAGTCATAATGGTCAAAGTCATAATAGTCATTCTCACGGTCAGTCACTCAGTCAGAGACACAGGAACACACAGACACACAGTAAGACATCACATCCATCCATCCATCCCTATGATGAGAAAAGTGACATGTCGGAGAGATTTATTATCCAGTCAAATAGTCGGAGTCCCAATTCATATCATCTCAATGATGAAAACTGTGATATGTCTGAGAGATGTAATAAAAATAAACATCTCAATGATGAGAACAATCACATGTCTGAGAGATCCTATGTCCAGTCAAAAAGTCAAAAGAAAAAATGTCAGAGTCTCAATGATGAAATCAGTCACATGTCTGAGGGATTTCACAATAAGGCACAGTCGTCCAGTCAGTCACACAATGGATCATCAGTGGTCAATACTTTGAATCACTCAAAGCAGTCGTGGGAAATTAGCTTATTGGTAGGAGATACAAAAGTTAAATGCATCATAGACTCAGGTGCAGATGTCAATATAATGTCAAAACAAACATTTCAAAATGTTAAAAGTCAAAATAAGCTGTCAAAATTGTCACTTGTCAAATGTCAAATAAATGTCACAGGATTTGGTGGAAAATCCATTCCGATTTTAGGCAAAGTCAACTTAATTTGTAATTTTTGCTTAAACAATAAGAACATTGTTGAAAACATAATGTTTATAATACCAGATATAGAGTGTCCAAATGTCCTTGGTCTCCCAATTTGTGAAAAGTTAGGTATAATAAAACGTGTCTTTTCAGTATCAAAACAAGACTTTTGTGAACAAATTCATACACAATATAATGATGTATTCCAGGGTCTTGGCTGTCTGCCTCCAGTCTGTCATCTAAAACTCAAGCCTGATGCAGTACCATGTGTGGATCCGCCCAGGAAAGTCCCATTCGCATTACAAGGGAAACTGCGTGAGGAGTTGGATCGCATGGAGAAAATGCAAGTAGTTAAGAAAGTAACAAAACCTACAGAGTGGGTTAATTCAGTCGTTGTAACAGTAAAAAGTTCAGGTCAGTTACGAATTTGTCTTGATCCTAGAAATTTAAATAAAAATATCATGAGGGAACATTATCCACTCAAGTCAATTGATGAGATTAGGTCTCAGCTCGAAGGGGCTGTATGTTTTTCTCACTTAGATGCATTTTCAGGGTTTTGGATGCTACGTTTAGATGAATATAGTTCAGAATTATGTACCTTTCAAACACCATTTGGTAGATATAAATATTTAAGATTACCATACGGCATAAATGCCTCATCAGAAATATTTCAAAGAGTCATGATGAATTTATTTGGTGATATAGAAGGAGTTCTAATTTTTATTGACGATATTTTAGTGTATGGTCCAAACGAGTCAATTCACAATGAAAGATTACATAAAGTCATGCAAAGAGCTCGTCAAGTCAATTTAAAATTTAACAAGTCAAAGTGTAAATTTTCACTGTCAGAAGTATGTTTTTTAGGTTATGTCTTCAGTAAAGATGGTGCAAGGGCAGATCTTGAGAAGGTCAAAGCAATTGTCAACATGCCTACACCACAAAATGTCAAAGAGTTACAGAGAATACTAGGTATGATAAACTACCTAGGACCTTTTATAAGTAACCTGTCAGAAAAAACACAAATGTTAAGAAATCTTTTAAAAAAAGATGCAGTCTGGACTTGGGATGAGAATCATAGTCAATGTCTGAGGAAACTGAAAGATGAAATTACAAATTCACCAGTTTTAGCTCATTATAATCCCAAGATTCCATTAGTCTTGTCAGTCAATTCGTCAAAGTCAGCGTTAGGTGCAGTCATTTTACAAAAAAATAAACCTATAGCATACAGTTCAAAAACTTTAACTCAAACCCAAGAAAGGTATGCTCAAATAGAGAAGGAGCTGCTAGCAATTCAATTTGGTTGTGAAAAATTTCACCAATATGTATATGGTAACAGAGTCACAGTTCACACTGATCATAAACCATTAGTCTATCTGTTTAAAAAACCATTACATGACGTCCCAGCTAGATTACAGCGTATGATGTTAACTTGTCAAAAATATGATTTAGAAGTTATACATGTCCCAGGTAAAGAAATGTTTATATCAGACACTTTGTCAAGAGCCGCCTTGAAAGATCACTATATACCTGAAAATGAATCAGAAATGTCTTGTCATGTCAATCTAATGTATGCTAACTTAGCAATTACAAAAGAATATAGTACACAATTGGCACAGGAAACCAGAAAGGATGAATCCTTGCAATTATTAAAAAAATATTATAATGAAGGATGGCCAAACAATAAAAACAATGTCAGTCCATTGGTAAAACCATTTTGGAATATTCAAGGGGAAATTATTCATGTAATTAAAGATTTACTTTTCAAAGGCTCAAAATTAATAGTACCACAGTCTATGTACAAAGGAATGTTAGAACAGATTCACAAAGGTCACCAGGGTATAAACAAATGTTTAAAACTAGCTAAAGAATCTCTGTATTGGCCAAATATGTCAAGTGATATTAAGAATTTAGTAGAGCAATGTCTTATATGTGCTAAGTTTAAACAAAGCAATCAAAAGGAACCACTACAAAATTTTGAAATCTGTAAATACCCATGGCAACAAGTAGGTATTGATTTAATGCATTTTGATAGTTTAGTATATTTAATTGTCACAGACTATTACTCAAAATACATAGAAATAGCATTATTAAATAAAAATAGTACATCTCAAAATGTTATTACTCATTTAAAGTCAATTTTTGCACGCCATGGAATACCATTGTCACTAGTCTCAGATGGTGGACCTCCTTTTCAGTCAATCGAATTCAAAAATTTTTTGCAAGAATGGGACATAGAACATGTTGTTACTAGCCCATATCATTCACAGTCTAATGGACAAGCAGAGAGTTCAGTCAAAATTATAAAAAACATGCTAAGAAAATGCAAAGAAAATGGATCAGATCCATACATAGCATTGTTACAATATAGAAATACAGGTAAAAATAATTTTTCATCACCAGCACAGTTACTCATGTCTAGGAACTTAAGAGATAACATTCCAACATCATATAAGAAGTTAAAGCCAAAAGTGGTAACATTTAAAGATTACAAAGAGTCTGTCAAGAAAAATGATCAAAATAAGTCAAAATACTACAATAAAAATGCCAAGTCAATGTCTATGTTACATCATAATGATCATGTCTATTTTAAGAGAAACCCTAGTAGCAACTGGGAACAAGCTATTGTTAAGCAAAGATTGTCAAATAATAGATCATATGTTGTTGAGGATGTCAATGGAGTTAGGTATAGGAGGAATAGAATTCACTTAAGACATAAATATTCTCATAATTGTGCTAACCCTCCCATGCAATCCAACTCGTCACAAAGGGGAGAGGAAGGTGACAGACAGGAGTCTAGGCATCAAGGATCCTCATCTCAACAATCCTCAAATGTAACAACTAGGTCAGGTCGTATTATAAAACCTACCAGAAGGTTAATTGAAGAAATTGATTAAGTTAAGTTATAAATAAAGTCATAAGTAAAGTTTAAGTATAACTATAAGTATAATTAAGCATGTTGTCTTGTATAAAGTTAAATAGCATAGCACTTATATTAATTGTCAGTCAGGGGTCTAATTTGAACTCAACAAGGGGGATGTTGTAACATCACTATTTAGTATGTTACTATTATGGTCTTCACTAGTCTATGTATTATCTGTGATCTGCCGGCACTCTGCCAGACTTCTTCCTATGATGTCTTACTGTGTGTACAACTCCTGTGTCTCCTGTTAATAAACCAGTATCATACCAACGGAATATCATTTATTAAGAATCCAACATAACAGACACCTTACCTGTCTACTCAAATAGTCTTTCTATAAATCACTACGGTATTTTTGTCAATTGAATAAAAAAACGCCGTGAACAACGAGACCTGTAATACGAAAGAACATATAGACACTGCGCCAACCGTGTGGTCAAATAAATTATTAAAATATGGCAATATTAAGTGAGTATTATTAATTTTAAAATCGACGCATTTACATTTAACACACGTTTATACCGCCTTTTTGTACCAGGGCATCAGGTGCCGATTTGCTTACGATTTAATTTTTTTGAAGGTACCTGAGACTTTTCTGGGTCGCCTTAAATAACCCGCGGGAAAAACTTTACCACCATTAAATTGCGACAAGCCAACTGTTCGAAACAAAAACTTTTTGCTTTTTCCCAACAGGGCTTCGCAAACTCCACGTAACAAAAAAAAAGAGGGGTAAATATTTCCCTCTCTGGTCACGCGCCTTAAAAATGTGACGGAAATTTAATAACCACGTGACAAATTCAGCTCACGAGGAACCCCAACAATTAGCGCCCTCGCCACACGTTGCTGAAGTTTTTTTTTTGTTATGACTTTGTACATACTTTTTTTATTTTGAAAGGAATCCTGTTAAGTTTGTGAGTTTTTGAGGATTTTTTCTCGTCATTGTGTACTTATTTTTTATTGCCATGTCGTTGTTTATCAAAATAAATACTAATCAAGTAACAGGAGGAAGAAAATGTTTCAATATATTTCTGTCCCGAAGACGGCTTGTCAACTTAAGTGATTATTTTTTTAATTTAAATTAACGAAAAACACGTGCCAAATAGGAGTCAGACTTGCGCACCGAGGGTTCCGTATAATCTTGCAACATAAACGGCCATATCGTTAGTTGGACTGCATAGACTTAAAGGGTTAATTTTTTCACAGCTTCAAGGGACCACATACGTGAGCATACGGTTTTTTTTTTAATTTCAAAGAAATAAAGGGATCCTATAAGTGTAGTTTTTTTCTTTTTTATGTATAAAACCCTAGAAACTTATCTTAAGCAGAAATAGCCAGACGTAATTATGTGAAAAAACTTAAATTTTTCAATGGATTTTAAGGCAGTTTTCAACAATAGATAGAGTGATTCAAGAAAAAGGTTTATATTTATAATATCCCAGTCTACGTGGGTGAAAACGTGGGAAATTAAGTTGGATGATAACATTTTACAAAATCAACATAACATAAATACTTACTTAATATAATATTATAAAATCGGACGTCTCAGTAAAAAGTTATGCGTGGTCATACATACAAAAAAAAACAAATATACATGTCGAATTGAGACCCTCCTTTTTTTCGTCGGTTAAAAAGCGAAAGTGAGTTTGTTTGTTACGTCTTCACGCCTAAATGACCAAACAGATTTTGATGAATTTTTGTACAGAGTTAATTGGGATCCTGAAGACGGACATTTTTATTTAAAAAAGAGTGAGAAATGAGGGAGAAAGAGGGAAGAAAGGGAAAAACTTAGCTTTGCTATTACAATAAATAAGGCGCAAGGGCAAAAACTACAGGTACCTGCAAATCAGGAAAGGGGGACTGTGTTACCCCAAATTTGACGCGAGCAAAACCACATAGGCTTATTTTATTTTTTAAGAGACAGAGACTATCTCTGTACCAAAAGTATTACAAGTAAGGATTTCTTTGCGCTTCATGATTAATATATTCTATGTATTTATACATAAGTATTTGTTTTTATAATAGTAGCTATTCGTTTTGTAAAATGAACCCCCACAAACTAACTACTGTACTGTTTCTCCTCCTATAAATTCAACCAAAGGTTGTCTTGAAAAGATCGCTTTTAGCGACAAGACCGCCCATTGTGTCTCCTTTCTTATAAGTTGAATGCTGTTATTCTTGTAATGTGTATGGTGTACATAATAAAGAATATTCTATCTTTCTAACTATCTCACAATAAAATCTGCAAAATTTATTGAATATACATGTAATTACTATTTTATTGCTTGGGTACTAAGAAATAGAAAAGTACTCGTATATTTTTAAGTTTTAATCCGTATCTACGGATTTTCTACTCGAGAAAATCCGTAGATACGGATTAGACCGCTTGTTCAAAACTGCTGACTTAAATAAACTAGGTTTATATTTTCAATGAAGATAGATTCTATTCACAGGTCATAAATAATTAATTACTAGCTTTTGCCCGCGGCTTCGCTCGCATTAAATTCGGGGTAACCAGTGATGGGCGTAACTAGTTATTTACGTAATCTAATTAAGAATTGAATTACATAATAATTTGATTAAAATGTAATCTAACTACATAATATTCAATTACATTGTGATTCGATTACTTTGAATGTGCTATGAAATTAATTACAATATAGGTATTTAATTACAAAATAATTTGATTACAATGTAACGTAAATTAAATGTCACATGTTTGCATCGCATGTTTGCGATGTAGGTACTGCAAGTACGACCCTTACGGCGTCATCGGGAAGTAAGTAGTACTTAAGGATAATGTGCGGGGGAGCGGGGAGGTTCTATGCATTGTGCTCGAAAAAATACTCATATTAAAGGTTAATTTAAACTATAAATCAGATGATTGTATTTCTTAATCAACAAAATAAATTTTCACCATTAAATTAAAACTTATAAAAGATTCAAAACTAAATATAGATTGACAGATGATTATTGTTTTTTTGTATACTATGTGTTTTATTTGTAAAATAATAATTAAAAAATAATAATTTGTAAAATATTTTACTTGTATAAATGTGTAATTACGTTTTATCAGATTACTTATGTAATATATTATAATGTAATTAGATTAACATGCAATTAAATTACTTTGTATTTGATTACAGTAAGTACTCATTGCAATTAGTTACTTAAGTAATCTGTTATAAAGTATTTTAGTTACTAATTACAATGTAACTGTAATTTGTATCTAATTATTAATCTAATTACTTTTTGCCCATCACTGGGGGTAACACAGTTTCCATTTCTTGATTTGCAGGTACCTGCTACCGGTAGTTTTTGCCCTAGCGCCTTATTTATTGTAATAGCAAAGTTACGTTTTCCTTTTTCTTCCCTCTTTCACACTCATTTCTACCTTTTTTAAAAAAAACCAGTCCCAACTATCTCTGTACCAAAATTTATCAAAATCGGTTTAGCCATTTAGGCGCGAAGACGTAACAAACAAACTCACTTTCGCTTTTATAATATAAGTAAGGATTATTATAAGGATTTATTCACCTTACTTAAACGATAGAAATGTTTTAGTGACGTCTAGACTTGTTTGGTCGCATTGTGGTTTTGTGATGTGCCAGAAAATGACGTAGGTACTAAAATTGCTCTCAAATTTCATTGAAATACATTTTGAAACTAGCTCTAGTAGAAGTCTACGACTTCAAATGCGTATATATCATTGTATTTGTGTTAATTGTCTATTGTTCTAGGTTTTTCTTTTGTTTTCCAGGTCTCAGGTTACTTTGTTTTTTGACGATAGTCTGGCAGTTTGAGTACTATAAGCGACCTACACAAATGTCCTTTTTTTGGTATTGTTCGTCGTGTCGTTGAGCTCCTTGGGTTATGAGTTGAGCTACACGATAACTGACAAATGCTTACACTGACTGGACAGGTCCATTTAATCTGTGTGGTGCTTTCTTAAAAAGACCATTTCAGACACTATCTGCATAGTCCTCATGTAAGTTAACCAAGATTATTTTGTCTGGACCTCTAAGTTTGTTTCGGCTGTTTCTTCTCAGAGTAGTTGGGAACGAAACACCGGCCTCATCTTGTTTTTAAAGAAAATGACGTGTAAAAGTGTTTGTGAAAACCTACTTGCAAAATAAACATCATTTATCATACTACGAGTAACTATCTGACAAACGCAATGGTCCTTCCAGTAGTTAAGACAATCAACCTACCTTTCGCTTTTCAAATAATACTGGGATGGTTTGTGACATTTCTCAATCATTCACGCATAAAAGAAGTTTTTTAAACGACAAAGGTGAAATGTCATTTCTTTTTAAATACGTTGCCCCACACTAGGAATTTCTCCTGTTTAATTGGTGCGTTTACAAACATTTAAACTCACATGCACAAACAGCCAGACCCGAAACAACTACCTGTAGGTCATACAAATATTTGCTCCGTGCGGGGATCGAGCCCGCAACACGCAACGCAGCGATCGATCAGCCACTGCGCCAACCAAGCCGTCATTCGAATCAAAAGAAAACTAATGACTGAAATCTCCAGTGGATTAAAACGATTGATATTTCTAGTTTTGCTCAATTAAACATAACAGCTAACATTGAACTAAAGGACCGATTTACGGAATCTCTTTGAGTTATGAAGTCAAGCTACAAGATCATTAACAAATACTTTCCTTGACAGGACAGGTCCATCCAAATCGGTGTGGTCCTTCTTTTTAAAAAAGCCATCACAGATACTTTTTTTCAGATATTGCTAGTAATATAATAATTAATAATCCTTACTTCCTTACTAATATTATAAAAGCGAAAGTGAGTTTGTTTGTTTGTTTGTTACCTCTTCACGCTTTAATGGCTAAACCGATTTTGATGAATTTTGGTACAGAGATAGTTCGGAACCAGGAGACGGACATAGGCTATTATTTTTTCAAAAAGAGTGGGATATGAGGGAGAAAGAGGGAAGAAACGGGAAAACTTAGCGTTGCTATTACAAATCAATAAGGCACTACCGAATTTAACGCGAGCGAAGCCGCGGGCAAAAGCTAGTAATATTATAAAAGCGAAAGTGAGTTTGTTTGTTTGTTACCTCTTCACGCTTTAATGGCTAAACCGATTTTGATGAATTTTGGTACAGATATAGTTGGGAACCAGGAGACGGACATAGGCTAATATTTTTTTTGAAAAAAGTGGGATGTGAGGGAGAAAGAGGGAAGAAACGGGAAAACTTAGCGTTGCTATTACAAATCCATAGCCTATGTCCGTCTCCTGGTTCCCAACTATCTCTGTACCAAAATTCATCAAAATCGGTTTAGCCATTAAAGCGTGAAGAGGTAACAAACAAACAAACTCACTTTCGCTTTTATAATATTATAGTAAGGATGTACACACAAAACACATATGATGAAAACAAAATACATACAGACAAAAGAGCACAAAGGTAATGTTTAATTTCATTTAGAAATCTCTTCCAGCAGACCTGCGATAGGACAGATACATAAGATACGTAGACACAGTCTAATTGATTTATCGATATATAAAATCGATACACAGTGGTTCCCGACCATTAAAAACACCACTTCGTCTATTGCTTGATTGCCTACACCAAGTCAAATCCGAATTACTAATTTTTTTTCCATTGTTTGTATTTTTATTTAGTGTATCTGTGTATATATTCTTTGATATATGTTTTATATTTATAGTATTTTATATATCCATAGTATAAATTAATATTTTTTCTGTTTTACACCTGCCACTGTTTGTCTCTGCATCACCCAAAGGTTGACTGGTAGAAAATGCCTATGGCATTAAGTGCGCCGTGTACTTTGTGCTTGAAGTGTTAATTAAATAAATAAATCTCGAGCAAATCTCTAAACACGTTTTTATGATCTCTAGGAGCACTTTTTCATTGAAATATTTTGTCGTAGAATTAAATTATTTTCTTGAAAGCAGCGACAAGTTCTCTTTGAAAATACTGAAGTAACTGAATTCGAGATGAGCTTTTTTCTTATCAGTTTTCACTGGGTTAAAGTGTTTCTGGGAAATCGCGATAAGGCTGGATAAGCTGAGTCGGAACTAAGATGCTTCTATCTAAAGTACTAGGAAATCAGATTAAAAAAAAAGCTTTTAACAGATAAAGGTTAAAAAAAAACCTTTATTTATTTAAATAAAATAAATAAATAAAATAAATATCTTGGGACAACTCACACACGGCTATCTGATCCCAAGCTAAGCAGAGCTTGTGTTATGGTAACCAGACAACTGATATACATACTTATATAAAATACATACATATTATAGATAAATCACACCCAGACACAGAACAAACAATCATGCTCATCACACAAAGTTTGTCCTGGGTGGGAATCGAACCCACGACCTCCGGCTCAGCAGTCAGGGCCACTAACCACTAGACCAACAGGCCCGTCATTTCTTTTGCTTTATTTTCACTTTCAGGAAGAAAGTGTCTGATGAGATGACGGGTACTGGAGAATTATGGAAAAGAACAGTCATGCTGTGGCGACCCCAAATAAATTGAGATAACATACACAGCCAAATAAGAAACAGGTGGGTTTTAGTCATTAAAAGTCTAACACTCCTGTCCGCTCAGCCTAGAGCGGAGAAAGTTATTTGAAGATTTTCCATTCGCAAAAATAATGTTCAGGAGAATGATGACGATGACAACATTTATAAAACACCCGCGTAGAAAAAGGATTTAAACGTTTTGCTATCGTTGGGCCGGAAATATGCAAGATTCTAGAACCTTACCATTCCACACTCGGTAATTTCAGCACCTTAACCCGATTAGATTTTGTATAACTTTTTATTCGTAAAGTTTTGATATAGGTAAATAATAGAGACTACAAAGTGAATATATTTGCCTGTTTTCAATGGACATTTATCAAATGACTCCCACTCTGGAAGGAGTGGAAGGGAGTGTCAGACCTGTACTGACTAAAACCCATGTTCTGATGATTTGATGATATGATCTTCTTTTGCACTTTGTGTTTCGGGGCCGCGGTATCTCTTTCGAACAACCCGCAACCTTGGCAGGCGGTGGCCCTGCCATGCCCCGCTGCTTTGCTGACATCTCTTTGAGGCGCACACGAACGCGCCGTTGACACGACATTTCGCATTTATAATAAGTATGACTAGCTTCCGCCAGTAACGTCGTCGTCGTCGGCGTGGCATAGTTGCTTTCGGCTAAGGCTAACTTGAACCCGCGTGATGATCGAAAAATAGTTATCTTTCTCTCTCCTTTTCTGCCCTCTTTCCCCCCCTTTTGTCACTTTTTTTTAATTAGTCCGATGTCCGTCTCCAGGGTCCCAACTATCTCTGTACCAAAATTACTCAAAATCAGTTTGACCATTTAGGCGTGAAGACGTAACAAACAAGCAAACTCACTTTCGCTTTTATAATATTAGTAAGGATAATAGGATTAATAAGTTGTATAAAAATAAAGGACAACATCACAAATCAACTCGTTACAGCTAAATACTTTATTGACTTAATATTTCATTATAGTTTATTAAAAGTGCTTGTGTTCCTAAACATATTGTTTCTACGTAATTATCAACGTGCGAACTCTACCCAAATCGCTACAGTGAACCTTAAAATGTAACAAGGAAAAGGGGCAAGATTGTAATTCTCATGGATTTCCAAAAAGCAATCGTATGTGTCTTATTCAAGGTCTAAACTGATCCTTCACGATGCCATCAACCACGCATTTTGCACATCAAATTAAGTAACCGAACGAAGACATTATATTTATTGATGGAAAATAATAATTTGGGGCGGAAAATGACGCTTTACAATAAAATTCAATGTAACGCACTCAAAACTGTTCTAATCTATTGTGCTAAAAGATGCAATTTTTTTGCGGATGGGAAATCATCAAATAACTTCCCCCGCTCTGGGCGGAGCGGGGGGGAGTGTGAGACTTGTACTGACTAAAACCCACACATGTTCCTTCTATTGCTCTTTACGTTTCGGGGCCGCGGTATCTCTTTCGAACAACCCGCAACCCCGGCAGGCCCCTCTGCTTTGCTGACATCTCTTTGTGGCGCAGGAAAGCAGTAGCGTGGGACACTAACGCGCCGTCGACACGGCCTGTCGTCAATAGACGGACGGACGGTGAGCTACCCATTGCTCACCGTCCACAGGCCCGCATCTACGGTGATAGTGATAGATGCATTGAAAATTTAAAAAACGATGTAAGTATTTGAAGTAAAGTTACTAAGTACCCAATAAAAGTAAGCTCAATTTTACTCGTTAAAACTTGGTACTTTGTGACTTTTCTTATTTCCGTCAACTAGAAAGTTCCTTGGTATGGTTTAAAACAAAAAACAACCCGCAATGACGGGGAAAACACGTGCCTTTCGGCTCCGTTAAGGATCCTTTTACACCCCTTATAACACGCATCGACACGATAAACTGTAAGAGTACGTTCACACAGAAGGTCCGTATTTACAGGATCCGTTAATAATAGATGCAAGTTTCACACGGCATAATAAAATCAAAAATAAAATCACTGTAATTCAGACAATAGTCTGAATTACAGTGATTTTATTTTAACTACGAGGAGGATAAATACTGGCATTGTTGGTCTTAATTTTATTAGTGTAGCTTTTTGCTTACTTACTTTGTTGTGATTTTATTGAATTGTCTTTTCTGCTTATCACATTTGAGAATCCATCTTTGTACTAGCCTAAGGCATTCCACCATTGTAAAAAGGCCTCCCTTTCTTTCACATCTCAACCTGCTATTCAGAGTTGTTTTGGACCAATTTTAGATGCTTAATCATTCAGTTGCACGTATTGAGCAACACTGCATTTATTGTGTGTGACATATCGCTCATACGCCATTGCTGAATAAAAATGTATGAAATTAAACGAACATGTAAAAGCTAATACTTTGTCAAATTGATATTCGTGTGATCTGTCATGTGTCTAGATCTGGAATACTTTCATGTATGTGGACGCCGTCAAACAACTTCTTCCACTATCGCTGAATAAAAACGGACAAAACGGTATGTAAAACGCACTGCTGTGTGAACATACCCTTACAAAGAAATTGAATAGCTCCCTTAATCCACATAAGGCCAAACTACATTCCTCTTGAAATAAATCCGTTCGGCGATAAGTATCAACAAAGATGCGACATAAGTACACGCCAGCATTGTTAAGGGTATCGAGATTTGTGACAAACGTATCTGTATGAGGTGAGATCTAGTACATTTTGGTTCTTCAAAATCTGTTGATACTATCCGATGTAGTATACCGGCTTCTTTGATGCGTAGAGTACTGGAAAAAAAGATAAAAATATATTTTTAAAGATTTTAAATATGCACATGTGACTAAAAAATAATGAATATCTATAAATTTAGAGGTAAAAGATGACCAAAGAAAAATTGGATGCATTGTGTGAGAATCAATTTATAAAGTCAATAATGTAAAGGTTGTCATTTTGTCATTCATCATTCTCCAAAATAAAATCCAATTTCTTCCTAAATATTATCGCTGCTAATTTTTAACAAAAGTAACTTAGGGAACTAACTTATATTATGACAGCGTTGAGGACGAAAAAAAAATCGTCCTCAGCGCTGTCAGTTGGCAACGTCCTCAAGAGGCTGACCCCGTTGCCACGTTGCATGGCAAAACTTAGCCCCAGGGCAAAGTAAAAGCCAGCCCTTACTTTGTGAGAATATGAAGTAAAAAGTAGTAAATGGCGGCGAGTGAATGAATATGACTAGAGAATGATGCGACGATTGACAGCGGCGAATGGAAGAAAATGTGTGCTGACACCAAATAACATGGGACTAGACCAGAAAGATGATGAACGATTTTCAAGATTCAGTGTTAATGTTTATTTATTTATTTAGGATTACCAACGAGTAACATTACAAACATCTTTTACAAAATTAAAATTGCACAATTTAATATCCTGCAATGCACACTCAATTACAGGTAACCACAGCTTACACATTATTGCTTGTATTAAAGCTGATACAATTTTCATATTAAATGAAACTTTTTCTACATCGGTCTCACATATGTATAATAATCTCATCATGAATGATTCTGAAAATTATGATTTATAAGAGTGTCCAATTGTCCATGGAGTCTTTTGATCATTCTTCTCCATAGAGATCTATGCTTTGGAATGGGCAACTACAATACTTTCACAAGTTATTATATAATGGTCTAATTGACATAAATGCTTTGAGTTTAAACTTAACGCTTACCCAATTTTAAATTGTTCCTTGTATTTGAAATTCTTCGAAGTAAAGAAATATTTCTTTATTTTCGACGCCATATCAATCGAAACCAATTTGCAGATGTCATCGTTATCGTAAGCTAAAAGTACGAAATATTTTAGTTAAAATAATAAATTTATTGCATGTAGGCGGGCAATGGCAAATTTCAATAGAGTATCTTATTAGGTACTGACATTCACATGACAGCTGTCTTATTGTTTGAATGGTCATCAGCGCTACAGTAACGCTAATGATAATTACAGTAAGTCACATTTTGGTTGATATTGAGTTAAGTATATATTTTGAATGTAAAGATTGAGACCTTAATTTCTGTATGATATAGAAAATCAAATAAGCTTAAGCATAATTACAGTAAGGCACGTTTTGGTTGATATTGAGTTAAGTATATATTTTGAATGTAAAGATTGAGACCTTAATTTCTGTATATTTAAAATATGAAAATATGATATAGAAAATCAAATAGCTTAAGCATAATTACAGTAAGACACGTTTTGCGCCAAGGCATCCTTATTATGATTGCAGTATGGGCACATACGGTTGATTTTTTCATAAAATTAAAACCATTACCTAGGTATTGCTACAGTAAGTAATTTTTCTCTTATTATTTTTAAGTTATGAGTATTTTTCATCAAGTAAGTATTATTGAAACATATTAACAGTAAGTACTGACCGCGGCGTCCAGATTTCCATTCCCGAGTTGAGTAAAGTAATATTGGTATGCATTAAGAATTGCTTAGAGGTAGCCACAGTGTCTGGATACGTGTCTTGTTGACGGATAGGCTCCTAGGAGGCCATAGGATTTAAAACATAAACTCCCTACCTTGTTTATGTCAATCCAATTGACTGTCTTTTGCAATCTTCAATATTTTGCAAAGGTTCTCAGAAAAAAAACCTATTTTTTTGTCTTTGCGGATGGGAAGTCATCAAATAACTTCCCCCGCTCTGTGCGGAGCGAGGGGGAGTGTCTGACTTGTACTGACTAAAACCCACCCATGTTCCGTCTATTGCCCTTAATGTTCCGGGGCCGCGGCATCTCTTTAAAACCTATTGAATGGACTTACTTCTTTTAATATATGGATAAATTGTGGTAAAATCAGATAGCATAGCTACATGCCCCTGCTTTACTGCATCCAGCCCATAAGGTACTGTCACTGATTTTAACTTCGCCAGTTTTCCCAAAATTAAGCTGAAGTTACGATTGTAGATTACAAACTGAAAAATAATATTTATTTATAGAAAAAAAAAATATACTTCTAAAGTATTCTTGTAAAAGATTGAAAAAATAACTAACATAGTCATGACTCGAGCCCGTAACCCCTGCAGATGTGGGTGGTTGTTCTGAAGACTGAGCTCCCATGGTGTACAACTCAAACAAAAAAAATATATTTTAAAAACAAAACACGACTATATTTATTATAATACTAGCTTTTGCCAGCGGCTTCGCTCGCGTTAAATTCGGGGTAGCACAGTTCCCCTTTACTGATTTACAGGTACCTGTTACCTGTAGTTTTTGCCCTTGCGCCTTATTTATTGTAATAGCAATGTTAAGTTTTAAAAAATAGCCTGTGTCCTCTCCTAACTATTTCTGTACCAAAATTCATCAAAATAGGTTTAGTTTGTTACGTCTTCAAGTCTACATGACTTGAAGACGTAACAAACAAACTCACTTTTGCTTTTATAACATTAGTAAGGTAATGTGAAACGTTTTAAAAAGCAAAGTTGATTAAACAAAAGCTGACGTTTAAACTGAGACATCCAACCACAAGTTGAGATACTTGTTTTCAATAAGTCTTGTCAAAACATGTCGTATAAAAACATGGTATCAAACAATTCTTGTTGTTTCAGACAATATTGTTAACTTGTTTGAAGACTTTGTTGTTTGACATTTCTACACGCTTTACGTGTTAACAATGTAAATTTATATTGTATTAAAATAATTTGTGGTAAAATGCTTTTAAAAGCCTTCGTGCAAATGCGAGGGAGAAACTTGTACTAAGGCACAGGGGTCATCAGCAGCAGTAAGCAAAAACATTGAAATTATACCGAATGTTTTACGAAACTGCCAAGCAAACATTCTGGACATTCAGCTTAGTAACACTGTGCAAAAAATATTGCATTTAAAACCTGCATTTTTTTAAAAACTTTATTTATAGCATTTAAAACGGTATATTTGTCATGTTTACTAAACAAGATTTTGTTTTTTTTTTTGTATAGTTTTTAAGGTAAATATCCCGTTTCAAATGTTATAAATAAAGTTAGTTTAAAAACTTGAATTGTAACTTTGTTTTGAAAATCTCCGAAACTAAAAAGTTCTGAAGTATGGTCCAGAAGCAAAAAAAAAATCGTAAAGACGGGAATAAACACGTCCCAAAAAAAATCCTTCATATATTTAAAATGTATACTCACTCGCTCAAAAATAGCAGACTTCATATAATCGACAATGACACATTCATAGTTACTTTCAGTCAGGGTGTTCAGGTCAATATCATGGTCCCTGCTATTCACCAAGTTGGAGAGCAAGTTCGAGGTATAGAACGTGTAGACTATGAAGGCAAACACGAAGAAAATTAAGTATGCGATCCTTCGCGATAGAAGCTTTGGGTCAATCGGTGGTACTGTGGAAGAATTAATACGTCAGTACGTTGTATACAATTTTGTGAAGTCAAAAGATAGTATAATACGTAATAGGAGAATATTTTTTTTCAAGGTCTTAAATGATTCTTAAGAAATACAAACTGTTAACAAATGATCTTATTCTATTTGTACACAACTCGGGATTTATATTGTTACACAGGCTTAATAAATCAAAATAATGTGTGATTATTACTTTATTTTGATTTAAACACAACTCATTGTTTCACATTGATTAAATTTTAGAGTGCAGGTCTTCGTAAGGACCCGCATAATATTTACAATGAGTTAAAATGTACGTTTTATTAAAATAATAAGTTATAATAAGTAATATGAAGTAGGATAGATACAAAGGAGAAAAAATCACTAAAGGTACAAATCCAAAGTCCAACACACAACCGTAAACCGAAGCTGCTAAGCCAACCAACGTGAGTTTTTGGAACGAAGTTCCTTACCGCGCGTTGCGAAAGGGGGCTAGACGGGAAAAAATTAAGACCAAAAGTTGTAACGACACTTTTTGCCATAGTTGTAAGCCGTGCGGCGTGCGCGTGTTTCTCTCTCTGTCTCATAGAAAGCAAGCCAGTTATTTTCGTTTCGTCTTTCAATTTCGCATTGAATTGAGTGTGGTGTCGCGACGATTATTTTTGTTGAGTGTATACAGGTTTTTTGTACATAATAAATAATAACTTCGTTCCATCCGGTTGTCCCTTGACACCTATCAAGTTTTTTGTAATACTATGATAACATGTCTTGATGGCCCAGAGGCTGAGCCTCTCATGCATGAGTTTGTGAGTTCAAATGTGGGCAAGTACCAATATGACTTTTTCATTCAATTCATAATGTAGTTTATCTAAGACATCACAGACCCCGGAGGACACGGTGGAGCACACAGTGGCGGTCTGCCCAGCTTGTGCGGAGCACCGCCGCGCCGTGCCCTCGTAGAGGTGATCGGCGGCGGCGATCTCTCGCGTCCGGCCCTGGTCCAGTCCATGGTCCGGAGCGGGAGGGAATGGGAAGCGGTCACCTCCTTCTGAAGCATTAATGCTAGCGAAGGAGGTGGCCGGGCGTTTGAGGGAGAGAACCTTAAACCAACCCAGCCGCCGAGGGAGACGCCCCTGACGCCGGCCGCCGCGAGACGACTCCCGGCCACCGTAGTTGCGGGCCTGTGGACGGTGAGCAATGGATAGCCCACCGTCCGTCTGTCTATTGACGACAGGCCGTGTCGATGGTGCGTTAGTGTTTCACGCGCGCCTCAAAGAGATGTCAGCAAAGCAGAGGGGCCTGCCAGGGCCTCCGCCTGCCGGGGTTGCGGGTTGTTCGAAATAGATACCGCGGTCATATGTCTGAGATGCTTGATACCTAATTAATTAATGGCAATTAAAGAAAGTAATAAAACATGTTAATTACGCTGCCACACTACAAAGCAATTAAACAGAACGTGTTAACGACTTTTCACGTAAAATATTCGAATTAACCTTAGCAAGTCTTTTTTAGAAAAGAGTTGCATTTTCAGACTTATCTACTTGGAATATAATTTAGATACATTGCTTGTTCAGAAGACGTGTAATTAAGTACCAAAACCAAATAACAAAAACCTATGAAATGAAAATTTTGCTGACAAAAACACTAATGTGTTTTCTTATATACCAAATATAAAATACAAATCTACTACATAAGTATCTCTAAAAACGAATTCGTATTCTGAAAAGATTTAAATAAATGGCAGCCAAAGCTTTTAGAGGACGAACCTTTTTGGACTCAGTACACTCAATTATGTTATTTGCTCACGTTATTTCTTTTGAATTGATATTATAGGCATTTAACTTAACGACAGAATTTTATTTTAAGGCTCTTTTCCTTCTTTTCTATAATCATTTAACAACTAAGGTAGTTGACTGTCATCATCATCATCTTCCTGCCCTCTTGACTGTCATCTCATCTTCCTGCCCTCGTTTTCTTTTTCGATTCTCCCTTGTCCATCGACTTCGTCTCTCATCACTGCAACATCATCATCATTCTTCTTTTCTCGATACTCCTTTATTACTTGTTATTTTACAAAACACCTCTTTACTTGCCAGATAATTCTTCAGACAGTACCTACATCCATCGTTTCTTAGGTCTTAATTCTTATTGCGGCATCATTTCATCATAATTAGACGCAAGCTATTTAATTAATAATTTGACGGCACGGCTGGCGCAGTGGCTGAGCGATTTACTGCTGCGCTGTGTGTCGCGGGTTCGATTCTCGCACTGCCTGTTTATGTATGTGAGTTTAAATGTCTGTAAATGCACCCACGATACAGGAAAAAAATCGAAGTGAGGGACAACATTAATATATATATAATATTACAACATTAATGTATTATATATACAGTATGGGGACCACATATATGCAATAAATTATACGACATACTTGTTATCGCCTTTTCTGACGCTATGCAAAAAATTAACTATATCGGTCTAGTAATTAGGTCAAAAAGTAGAGTTTTAATTTTGAACAAATTTAAACACTCTGTAGAATTGTATCACTAGGTCAAAGATTCAACGAACTTGAATCCTCTAACATTGAAAAGCGACGTTGCCACGCAGTGCAAAACTACGAACTATTTATTCACCACAACGCTGTTACGTACCTATTCTAGTTATTTGCCTAAATTTGTAAAATTGGTACACCTAAACGACAGGCTGGAATTTAATGTAACAAAATTTAATTCATTGTTCGAGTGCGCAAACTAAGCGTGTAAGAGGCCGCGGCCGCGGACCGCGCTGCCCGACTCCCACATTTATTTCGCTGCTATATGGATTTTAATACTGTGACGGTGTGGCCCACTACCTCTTTCTCACAGACAGAAGACCAGTACAGACTGATTATTAAATTTAATGTTAATATTGTTTTTTTCTGTATACTAGTACTTCGAATTTCCTCTTGAACAACGTCCCTGATCTGCCACGGTCGAAACTTTGTTTTGCAATTTACACAAACACAATTTATCAATGGGACGCGCCTGCATTTCCTGCAGGTGTACGTCGGTAGCGGTGTCTTTTGGCGGCTTCCTCACTAGGCACGCGGCTTTTTTCAAAGGAAATGAATTGCTGTCGGCGCCGGCGCGGCTCGTGGCAGGCCGGCGGGGTGGGAGGGAGCGCGGGGTGCGCTCGCGCCAAGTAGGGAAGGGCACCTGTTATTGACTATTAATAATGATCGATAAAAAGCTGTTTAGCTTTAAATACTTTAGGTGGTGTTTTTAGAATTATCGTGCTGTTATGATAATTCTAAAAAACACTGCCGTAAATATTTAAAGCTAAACTAAGCTAATTTTAAGTGTGTTCTTATTAAATATTATTAAGTAGATTTAGAGATCAAAATAAATAAAGTAAACAACAATAATTTATGAATTGCTTTTACCTATTAAAAAATCGTACCTACGAGCTTATTATTAGTTACTGAATTAAATTTCTATTGTTACCGATCGGCTCCCGGGCGATCGACAGAACCGTTTGATACTCAGGAACTCACAAAACGTTAGTTTCGTTTTTTATTGTTAATAATTTGTTAATTATTAAAAATATTAAAACATTCGAATTACACAGAGAACTTGTATTCTAATGCCTTGTTTAGGTAGTAGGTAAATAAGTGTAAAAAGTTATCGATACGCGATTACGATAATTACGCCGTTCGCCCTACATTACTTATAACTTTTATTTTTTTCGCTATTTTGGATTTCGGAAGTTCCGTTCCGCTTTGTCAGTCACCGCTGGTCTTCCGGGATAGTGTGTGCCTTTCGCATAGATTTCGTAGACCTACTTGAGCGCATTGCTTCAAAACGCGATTTTAGACAATTACCTAAGTACTTAGTTTAATATTGTTTACAGTGAAATGGACACTTATTAGTTTATTAGTACTTGACTTTGTGTGTGTGTAAATTGTGTTTTTAAGTTTTATGTTGTGTTATTTTTTACGGTGAAATTGACACTTGACTTTTGTGTACGCGTGTTTTTGGTAACAAAATGCCAAAGCAACAGCATTTTTACAGTGCTGCAGAGTACACAGACATGGTGTTATTGTATGGCGAATGCAGGCAAAATGCAGCCTTAAATACGTAAGTACCTATCGTGAGAGATACGGAGCAACTCGCGTCTGCCCTACTAGTGTCAGGACAATCCTGGGAGCTGTCCAAAGGATCAGGGAAAATCGTCAGTGGGTAGTCTTAGGGGCGAATCAGCACATAGTACCCAACACTCATGAAGGAGTTGCTCCGCGTCATGTTCCATCCTCTTTAAGTTTCTATTCTTTTTGGAACTAATGAGCAATATTTAATTTATTTAGTTCAGTTCAGTTATCGCGAAATAAACATGTGGCGGTAAAAAATAACTTAGTGAATTTAATTTTCGTCGCACATTGCCAAAGTCAAACGAATCAAAGTGGCTCGCCGACGTGCGTCGTTGCCGCACTTCGCTTCTGGGGTCAAGGTACGTTGTCTAAACAGAGTGTTTACTTTTACTGAATTTATTTTGATATTTATTTTGTTTGAAAATTTCACTTTTTTAATTTTCGGTTTTTAATTTAAAATGTAATTTTGATCAACTTCTGTGGACTAGTATTACTTGAGGTTTCATTTATTGCCTAGAAGTGAGCTCCATACTGTATATATATATATATATAATACATTAATTATCTCTCATAAATCCAATGCAATATACTTACTATGCTGACAATAAGCACCAATGACCATCAGGGATTCATACGCATAGCTGGTTTGCCATCCACCTAGGATGCTGAACTCCCACCGTTTGAGGAGATAAAAGATAAAGCTGATGAGGACAGCCATAGCATACAGGCAATTCCAGACCGTTCTAGAAAAAGGTTTGCTGTAGAATGTGGTGAAAAACTCGTTGTTATGCCGGCTGAGTAGAAAACCAAACCTGGAAGAGATAGTGTTTGTAAATCCTTACTAATATTATAAAAGCGAAAGTGAGTTTGTTTGTTTGTTACGTCTTCACGCCTTAATGGCTAAACCGATTTTGATGAATTTTGATACAAAGATAGTTGAGACCCTGGAGACGGACATAAGCTATTTAAAAAAAAGACTGAGATATGAGGGAAAAAGAGGGAAGAAAAGGGAAAACTTAGCTTTGCTATTACAATAAATAAGGCGCAAGGGCAAAAACTACAGGTAGCAGGTACCTATAAATCAGGAAAGGGGACTGTGTTACCCCGAATTTAACGCGAGCGAAGCCGCGTGCAAAAGCTAGTTAAATATAAACGTTTTAAAAAAAAACATAACATCAACTTTTGGCTATAGTATATCGTTAAGTTATATTATTATATCTGTGGAGGCTTGTTATTAGCAATTTTATAATTTTCTGTTTTTACTTTTTATTTTGTAATTAGTCTGTAAGCCTAAAAGTAATAAAATAAATTAAAAATATTGATTTTTCTACCGATCTTGATTGTATGCACTTTTTTCATAGACATGAATGCCACTGTAGTCTACGAGATTCCCTAGGCTAATGCAAATGTCAACGCATTGGTCAACAATAAAAATACTTCTGCACTTATCTTTTCTTAATTATTTTCAGCCAATGTTTAGAAACTCCAGGCCAGCCTGACCATAAAACACTAAACGAATTTTGCGCTCAGCATTTATCAAAAACTTAATTCTGTTTATGACAACTTTAAATATTTAACAAATACAGAAATATATTTCAAGTCAAGTACTAAACGTATTCAAAATAACGTGTAATTGCTGATAACCATTTGATGTTTACAAATGCAGAATGAAATTCGAAATACGATTATACCATATACGGATTTGCGAGAAACTCAAATTTCGCATAGAAAGCGAATCTTAGTTTCTACACTGAATAATTTAAATGCATGGAACAGCTAACAACATCATTGGTAGACGTGAAAAAGATGGTTCACCCTTGTTTGGTCGAACAACGTTTGATACAATATTACTAAATCGAACAACGTTTAAGAAAATCATCACTTAGTATAATATCGTTTGACAGAATTTTCAGTTCGTCGAATATTTATTTGCTATAACAACATTTGTGCTAATGATCAAAAGGTATAATGTTCATTTGATGTAATGTTCAGATGGTATAACATGTATTTTATCGAAAATTCAATTGGTGTAAAGTAATTTTTTTCGGGTCCACCCTTTATAGCAGAACTTTTTATGTCATAATTTTATTTTGCATAACAACGGATAATATATTATTTGGTATGATTTCACTTGGCATACTATTCAGACGGAAATAATGGCTAGGTTAGGTTAGGTTAAAACTGTGACCTCCTACGCACGAGCCGAGCGAGCGGAGCGAGCGGTGCCGCGGCAGCGGCCGGCGAGTGCTAGAAACGACTTGCATTAATAGAGATAATTACTTATTGAATGCATGTCATTGCATTCAATAAGTAATTATCCTAATCTAAATAGTTCAGTTCCGGGTAACCTACTTAAAACAATCTCTTTTCTCTATTAATGCAAGTCGTTTCTAGCACTCGCCGGCCGCTGCCGCGGCACCGCTCGCTCCGTCTCGTAGGAGGTCACAGTTTTAACCTAACCTAACCTAGCCATTATTTCCGTCTGCATAGTATGCCAAGTGAAATTATACCAAATAATATATTATCCGTTGTTATGCAAAATAAAATTATGACATAAAAAGTTCTGCTATAAAGGATGGATCCGAAAAAAATTACTTTACACCAATTGAATTTTCGATAAAATGGCTGCAGGTGAAGGAACAATGTTAGTTTATAGACGATGAAAAGAAACGAATTATTAATGAACTAAATATTCGATACGATCTTTCGACTAAATCATTATTAGTCTAGTGAAACATTAGTTTAAATAAAATTAGTGCATTTGAAAATTCGGTGAAATGAAATTTGTTCAAATGAAATTAGTTCAAATAAATAATTATGCAAAATAAAAATTTACCAATGAATTATTCGGTCAAATGAATAATTCTACGAAATGACTTTATTGCAACTAAAATTCGCCGAAGTGATTTTCGACGAAACATTGTTCGACCAAACAAGGGTGAACCGAAAAAGATGCCATTAAAAAAGAAACCTTGAATGCTTTAAATTCAAATTAGACCAGTTTAAAATCAAAGGATAATGAATATTTTTCATGTAAATTCGAATGAAAGATAAATTAATCATAACAACATTATTTGCAAACTAAAGAAGTAATTTTGACAGTTTTAATTTTATTGGTGTTTCGAATCAGTTATAAATTCACCAAGAAAATTGTTATTATTAACCAAAGTGCACTGCACTAAATGGCACTTTCATAGATCTTGGTATTCTAGCGTAATGTTTTGATAGGGAAGGCCGTTTATTTCAGCCGAAGTTTTTCTTAATAATGCTGGTTTGTGCTTACCTATAAATATCAGATTTTTGTATTAAAGTAGATCACACATTTTCATAGCAAGTTATACTTACCTCCAAGTATTAACAGCTAGAACAGGATAAACATGGTCCAACAGATCTTGTGTCAAGCTCATAGATCTCACGAACACTTCAGCACTGACATTTTGATAAGGAGTCACGTACGGAATCTCTTTAATTACAGTTTCATTTATTCGTTGTTTGTCCACTACGTAAGATACACTGGAAATATTATGAAAATTCTGTGAAAAGAGTTAGACAACATTTAGGCGGCGCGAGATATGAGACTTTAAAAAAAGTAGATAATATAATGATCAACATCTCTCAAGGCCCTCCTTGGGCGGTTGGATTGAGGACTTGATTCAGAAGTACTCCTCGATTTTGCCGCATTGTGAGGAGATTTTGCTCGCTTGAGCCCTTACCTCCGATAGTGTGGACTCTGCTCTCGACACCGGTTCACCGCTATTTTTAAATGTTATTTTATGAAACATAAAAATGCAAAAAAAAGAAGATTAACAAGAGCGAGTCGAACTTTGGGTTCCGTACAAACTTGAACCATAAATTACTATATCTTTTGATTGCGTAAACTTAGGTAATAATTATTTCCAAAGCTCTTAAATGCCGTACCTCAAAAGGAAAAACGGTACCAAACACTTTGTTGATCGTCTGTATGTCAAACCTTTATCTCGGGAACTCGACGAGGTATCGATTTGAAATTTAACCATGTACCTACTCAAGTCTGTGGTCCCTTGTAGTTGTGAAATCAACCCTCTAAGTTTACGCAGTCAAAAGATATGACCGTTTATGTCGCAAGTTTGTATGGAACCCTCAGTGCGTGAGAAGAGCACGCTATTGGTCGGTTTCTTTTTTAAATTTGACGTACTTAAACATATACATGTCTCGTAAAAGCCCCAGGATCATGCAGCCAGTGACTGTTTGCCTCCACACTGGATCACAAGTGTCGGTTTTCTTCAGGTGATCCTTTAAGTTCTCACATTCGAATAGGGCTGCTACTATGATTGTTACGTTTTTCATATCAATGGACGTCATTCTGTAATCTTAATCAGGATTAATGTTGTTTAAGGCTGAAACTGCGTTAAACGGACACCCGCGCGGTTTCATACAAAAGTGAACCGACGCGGCGGGGACACGCGCGGGGCTCGCCAGCTATAACACGCGCAGGCTTGTTCAGTCAATAACGCCTGATGAAAAGCTTGTAAAACGTCTTTCGACAGAGAAAGAGAAATTGTGACACTCCAGTGTCGCTCTGTCATATGAGGCCAAGCGAATGAACTGGGTTCCCTCTATCTGGCAGAATCTTGATGCTCCGAAATTTATTTGGCATAACACACTTCGCATAATTTTCTTTAAACGAACATTTTAAAGGCAGAAAAAATATTTGATATAATTATCGTTTGGCATAATGTTTAAAACTTCGAATTTACAATGGCATACTTTTAAGATGGCAGAATTACATTTAGTATAATTACGATTGGCAGAGTTCAAATTTCGCATAATATCGTATGGCATAATGTTCATTTAGAGCGATGATTATTTGGTATACTTTCACTTGGCATACTATGCAGATGGCCGAATTTCATTAAGAATACTTTAATAGGCATGTAAGTCTTTACACTGACATGGTCATTAACATTTCTTTTTAAGGGTTAAAAAAACGGGATATTTACCATGGTTGTTATTTATTGTGAGTTTCCAATATTTTGGCGTGAACCGATACAGTGAGTTACAATTATTTCCAAAAACTCTTAAGGCAAAAATAAGAATCTTGGGAATTACTTATATAGAAAAAAAGATATTGTTTTTAGTAGGTTACCCGAATTTCAACTATTTAGACTAGGTAAATTCCTAAACAAAAAATGGGTAGGTTAAAACTGTGACCAGAAACGACTTGCATTAGAAACAACAAATTTTCTATTAAAGAAACGACTTGCATTAATAGAAAAAAGGGATTGTTTTTAGTAGGTTACCCGGAACTGAACTATTTAGATTATGATAATTACTTATTGAATTAAATGACATTATTTCAAATTAAATTAAATAATAATTCAAATTAATGACATTATTTTAAAAAATATAATTAAATAAATGACAACAAATAATGACAATGATGATTCTAACTATAAACTTTCTGCGATATGACAATTCTGCCGTTTAATGATTATCGATATGAAAAATATGCTAAAAGACGATTTTGCCTGTGAACTTTCTGCGATATGATGTTTCTACTTTTTAAATATTATGCATATGAAATTTATGTCTAGAAATGATTCTGACTTACAAAACTATGAGTTTTGAATGTATGATAAATGAGTGTCTGCCAAACAATTTTCTGCGAAATGAAGTTTATGCTATCCGTTGTTATGCAAAATGAAATTATGACATAAAAAG
This sequence comes from Ochropleura plecta, assembly GCA_905475445.1. NCBI lineage: Eukaryota > Metazoa > Arthropoda > Insecta > Lepidoptera > Noctuidae > Ochropleura > Ochropleura plecta. The sequence continues at coordinate 15,970,924 of FR997736.1, forward strand.
TTCTGCTATAAAGGGTGGACCCGAATGAACTCTTTAGGTACCTGTGACAGGGTCCTTCACATACCCAAAGAGCTCACGCTTGCAGACACGCGGCGGGTGTCAGTCGCGGGTGCCCGTTTAACACAGTTTCAGCCCATAAGGTTATTCCCTTCTTAAAACCTATATTATGTGAAGTGATTTGTTGGTCTCACGGTTGCTAACGCGACTGCTGAGCATAGGGTTTTGAGTTCGATTCCCGTTTCGGGAAAAAAGTATTATTGTGTTTTGTTCATTTGGAATTTCTTAGTTACAGCCGGAGTTTGGTAGTTTTCGGTATGATAACCCCGTGCGACATAAAGTACGTTAAGCCGTTGGTCCTGCGTCTGATCTCTCTCTGGTCGTGTTAGATTGCTGTCCCATTGGAATATGAGAGTGAGGGAAAAAATAATGCAGCTGTGCTTGCGCACACATGCGCACACACTTGTGCACTATAATATCTTTTAGCGCAGATAGCTAATCTCCGCTAAGATTGGCCGCGGTGATAGAAAACGGTCAGGAGGACTTATTAAATACTAGCTTCCGCCCGCGACTTTGTCCGCGTGGCATAGTTACTTTGGGCTAACGCTAACTGAAACCCGACACTTTAAACTGATGATCGAAAAATAATTATCTTTCTCTTCCCTTTTCCTCCCTCTAAAACAGGCTAAAAAAGTGAGAAAAGGGGGAGTACCCCTTTTCTCACTTTTTTAGCCTGTGTCCGTCTCCAGGGTCCCAACTATCTCTGTACCAAAATTCATAAAAATCGGAATGACCATTTAGGCTTGAAGATTTGTTCCGTGCGGGGATCGAACCCGCTACACGCAGCGCCGCAGTCAATCGCTCAGCCACTGCGCCAACCGTGTTGTCAGCTAGTGTATTATGAAACTAAATATAAAAACCTGATGGAAAATCTGTAATAGATCTCAATGTTGCGCGGGAGTTAGTTTCACCATTTTTTCTTCTCAATTAAAACACCAGATTAAAAAAAAATAGTTTTCGTAAAATACATACATCCTTACTTTCCTTAATTAATATTAGCTTATAAAAGCGTAAGTAATTTTTATTTATTTATTTATTAAACTTTATGCATATGTAAAAAAACACTGTACAAAGGCGGACTTAATGCCTTAGGCGTTTTCCACCAGTCTACCTTAGGGTGATGCAGAGAGAAAACATTAGTAGTAATTTTGTTTGTTTGTTACGTCTTTACGCCATAATGGCAAAACCGATTTTGATGAATTTTGGTACAGAGATATTTGGGACCCTGGAGACGGACATAGGCTAAAAAAAAGTGAAAAAGGGGAGAAATAGGGAGAAACAAATTTTTTTTTCGATCATCACGCGGGTTGAAGATTGCGTTAGCCCAAAGTAACTATGCCACGCGGACTAAGTCGCGGGCGGAAGCTAGTAATCAATAAAATAACACCTTACCTCAACGATATTACGCCAAATCAAAATATCAAAAATAATATAACAATTACGGGTAGGATTTCGCAGAAATTTCAGCTAAAACCATAATTAAAGAAGCATTTTATATTAATATGGGTTCAAATTAATATACTCACACAACCAACTGTATCAGACTACGGAACACCACTGAACGGTTATGTGTCGGTTAAGAAAACAAATTAAATGAGGTTTGCATATCTTACACGTTGTTTTTGCTTAAAATAATACGCTAAGGGTTTGTTTTGTGCCACGAGCAAGGAAATGTTGTTTTTAAATCATAATTAGAGTGCTTTATTTTCATTAGTTAAAAATACTCATACTGTACTACTTATGTGCGAAAGTAATTCTGTCTGTTGGTCTGTAAACTTTTCATAACTGAACGAGTAGATCATAATAACCTAGGTAAATATACATATAATGCTTTTGATCCCAAATTTTTTTGAATTGTTTGTAAACGTCCCTGTGGGATAAATTGAGACCTACATGCGAGCGTAGCCACAGGATAAAGGTGATGTAAACATTTGTGTTTTCTCACTTACATAATATGATGGTTGATATGTTCAGCCGGGTTTCAGGTTAGCTAAAGTAGACTCATCTTTCATGGGGTACTGTTTGAAATGCTACAATAAAATACCTCCCCACATTCTTCAACTGAATGAAACGAAATTTAAATCTTGTATTAAACGCACACTATGTAGGCAAGTATATTATAAGTTGGGGGATTATATTGATGATAAAAATGCTTGGCTCAATGCTGGTCCTGCTCCACAAGCATAGGGGTAAACTCATTGATTAGTATCCGAACTTCCGAAGCTATAGTGGAAGCTGCAGAAGATTGTAAGACTATCTTTGCAATGTATAGAATCAAATCTCTAGTATTGTATAATTATTAAGCCCCTATGTGAGTGCTATGTATTATCATTGACTTGACGAAACCCTGGTGGTTGATAGTGTCATGCTCACTTAAATGTCTCGCTGATGGTGGTGGGTGTGTCGGGTCATTTAGCTCCCTTCAAAATGGTCGAGCTGAATGGGGCTGATCCATACGTCATATTCGTGAACGGGCGCTGTTAGTTGGGATTGGTCATTTTTTTAGCTACCACGGTCATTTTTAATTTAATTAGATTTTAAATTGAATTCTGCTTTTTATTTACTCTGGACGCTCTTACTGTTCACGTCTTTCCACATCGTTCTCACATATTTGTATAATCTCAACATGAATGATGTAAATACGATTTGGTAAAAATATTCTAATTTAAAAGAGTGTCCATGGAGTTTCTTGCCCATTCTTCTCCATAGAGATCAACGCTTTGGAATGGACAACTACAGTACTTTCACAAGTTATTATGCCTTGTGACCGGGACTGTAGATTCATTTTGTTTCTTGACATTCAAAAGTGCCTGTAATGGTCTAATTGAAATAAATGATTTGATTTGATTTGATGAGCACGAAGAGATCCATGCTTCCAATTATATGTATTGTTATATTTTTGGAATTTTGTTACTTATTAAGAATAGAGTTAAGATTATACTAACACTAGCTTTTCCCCACACGACTTCACCCGCGTTCCCAGAGTTACTTACTCTATTGCTCAGCCCCCGTAGCTCACAGCGTGATAGCTTATACTCACTTTAGACAATCACAAATAATGTCGTTTTCTAACGAAAAGAGAATTTAAGATCGGTTCAGTAGATCCAAAGATTCCCTGCTCTACAACTTTACAAACTTTACCACTTTATAAAAAGACTAGCTGGCGCCCGCGGCTTTGCCCGCGTGATATCGAAAAAAGTATTCTGTGTTATTCCAGACTATAATCTACCTCTCTGCCAAATTTCATCAAGATCCGTTCAGCCGTTTTGACGTGAAAGAGTAACAAACATCCATACACCCATCCTCATAGACCTGCCTTTATCATTTTAGTAGGATAGGATTTATATATGGTTATAAAAATATATAAAAGTATGAAAATAAAAATATTTTTATAAACGTAATTACTTCCTTAATGATTTTACTATAAAATATATTATTCGTTTATTCATTTTATTACATTTAAATTACATTTATAAATAATATACAATATGAATCTTCTAAATAGAATACATTTATGTACCTATGTTCTGAATTGAATAAAAAACGATTGTCTTTTAATTTATAAATTTAATAAAAACAATCAATATTCATTTTATTATTATTATGTTTTCCGGTACTTTTTTGTTTTAAACACATAACCAGTGTAAACTAAATTTGTTGTTACTTTTTCAGGAATATAAAAAAACTGAACAGATGTTACAAAACCTTGTTCAAGATTTCACAATAGGCTTGGGAAATATAAAGATAAGAAATATTAAGATATTAAAACACGAAATTTACCTCAGATTTTTCTTTCACGTTCCGAACGCACAAGGTTTCTGATCTACATATTATATTTTTGCTAGCACCCATGGCAATTGTATTTAACCATTTCGTTCGCTTATCTTCGTTCTTATAACCTTTGTTATATAATACAGGAATGTGAAGAGGCTTCCTTATTGTGGGGGTGTCGTGGCTGCATAATTTTAAGTGTCTGTGTTTTCATAAAATCTGAAGGTAAAACAATATCCAGTGACATTTTATCCCGTGTAGTTCCCTTTAGGGTCAGCTCAGTCCGAAGACGCAGCATGGCGGGCCTGCAATTAACAATGCTGCCATTTCACAGTGAATTGACGCTAAATTTAACCTTTTTTTCTAAAAAAGAAAATATTTTACAATTTTTATATTATATAAAAAGGGGTCAGAAGTCTTTGTAAAGTGTCTGGCAGATCGGTGGAAATATTACGCTTTATGGTATGATATTTTGAGCAGATTTTAAGCATACTCTAACACTCTGATATGGTGACCAAAGACATCACATCTAAGTTTTCAAAATAGCCATTCGTCTTACTTGCAGTGAAGACAGAGAAAAACTGCTTATTTAAAATGGCGCTGACCACCCGTTCTAAAAGTTGATTATTTTCATTAATAAATAAAATAAAAATAAAAAAAGCTTTGATTCCATGCAAAACACGTTACAGTATTTACCTACTCTGAAATAAAAATGTAACAAAAATTAGCTTTCCAGATTAAATAAATTTCGTTAATTAACCTACTAAACTACAGTTTTTTTATACACGCCCTTAAAGTAATGCCAACGTTTAAAAAACCACCCAGCCTTTTCCACTGTTTTCCATCTATTTTGTACTACAGTTTCTAAACTTTTCTCGCAATCCTCATAACCTATATAAATCTTTGCTATTTAGATAAAGTGTAGGTGTTTTGCGTGAGTGGGACTATTTAAAGAGTTAGTAAAACATCAATCCTTACTAAAATGATAACAGTTTGTTTGTTTGTTACGTCTTCACGCCTAAATGGCTAAACCGATTTTAATTTGGTACAGAGATAGTTGGGACCCTGGAGACGGACATAGGCTTTTCTTTAAAAAAAGATTGAGGTATGAGGGAGAAAGAGGGAAGGAAAGTAAAACTTAGCATTGCTATTACAATAAATAAGGCACAAGGGCAAAAAACTACAGGCAGCAGGTACCTGTAAGGGGAACTGTGTTGCCCCGAATTTAACGCGAGCGAAGCCGCGGGCAAAAGCTAGTAAACTTATAACAGTCCAGTAACAATGTTTGGAGAAGACAAACAACGTCGAGAAAAATATTTTTATTTAATTACCAATCAATAGCACGAATGTGGCAAAAGTAAGACCTTACCATTTTCCATATTCGACTTGCTACTTGATACTTTTTGCAGTGTTTAACCTGGTCGTCAAATAGCCATACATTTAAATCCTTGCGACTGCAACTGCGAAGAAAAACAAATAGGAATCTGTTGCTAAGATGCTGCCACAAGAATCTTGACGTAAGAGCGTCATTATATTGTGACAATCGCCTGGAGGACACGGTGGAGCACGCAGTGGCGGTCTGCCCAGCTTAGGCGGAGCACCGCAGCGCCCTCGTTGAGGCGATCTCGAGTTGAGGCGAGGCGGCCCCGGTTCATTCCATGGTCTAGAGCGAGAGGGAATGGGAAGCGGTCACCTTCTTCTGCGAAGCAGTCATGCTAGCAAAGGAGGGAGGGAGCCGGGCGTTTGAGGGAGAGAACCTCAAACCAACCCAACCGCCGCAGGAGACGCCCCGAGACGCACCGTAGATGCGGGCCTGTGGACGGTGAGCAATGGGTAGCTCACCGTCATAATAATCATAATCATAATCAGTCCACCCGTCTATTGACGGCAGGCCGTGTCGACGGCGCGTTAGTGTTCCACGCGCGCCTCAAAGAGATTTCAGCAAAACCTCTGCTTTGATGAAATCTCTTTGAGGCGCGTGGGCCTGCCAGGGCCTCCGCGAAAGAGATACCGCGGTCCCGGAACGTTAAGGGAAATAGAAGGAACATGGGTGGGTTTTAGTCAGTACAAGTCTGACACTCCTGAAGTTATTTGATGATTTCCCATACGCAAAAAAAGGAGCGTCATTATTTCTTAATATCGATAGTTAGTAGCTGGTATCTACAATATACCATCACAGTTGCCATGGATATTAGAATGTGTATGAGAGCGAGCTGTCACAAAAACATGCTTAGGTACAACTGAGCTTTCGAGAATATGAAGATGATAACTAATTAATTATATCGTTATCCTCATACGAGTAGCAATATGACGGACGACACGCTTGGCGCAGTGGTTGAGCGATCGACTGCCGCGCTGCGTGTCGCGGGCTCGATCCCCGCAGGGAACATACATTTGCATGATCTACATGTAGTTGTTTCGGGTCTGGCTGTTTGTGTATGTGAGCTTAAATGTTTGTAAACGCACACACGATACAGCAGAAATTCCTAGTGTGGGGCAACGTTTTTTTTTAATATGTAAATATAATATTGTTTTACGAATGTGCCCAAAACAAAGTTGAACAACAGTTACAATGGAAGACTGGTTCACGTTTACGTGTACTGGTTCACGTTTAAATGGAGCTAAGTATTTGTTACTTTTTCAAAAAGAAAAACGCAACCTTTACTGAATCACTTTATTGTTTGTCTGTCTGTCTCAATCACAATCAAAAACAATTTTTTTTTTCACATAGGCCTACATGGACACTTATAAAACGTCGAGAAAAGGTGCACGGTTCGGGTTGGTCGTTTCCTATACCTATTCATGTTCCTAGGAACCGGCAAGAAACTCCATGATTACTCTTTTAAAATCATTTGGTTTTACAATGTTGTTGTTACAGCGTTATTACTTTAGTATGAGAGAACAGCGTAGGTCCGACAATAATCGGCAATTACTTACTTTACAAAAAGTAAAATAATATAAGTTAACAAAAATTAACAAGTCTAAGAATCTACTAAATTGTCTGTCTGTCTGTCAATACCCTTTATCCTCGGGAACGCGTGAAGGTATCGAGTTGAAATTAAAAACAATAAAAGCTGGTCAAGTTAGTAATCCCTTGGAGGCGTGGACAAATCATATCTCTCTAAGTCTATGCAGTCAAAAGATATGGCTTTTATTGTCACAAGTTTGGACAAAACTCTGCCTCGCCTGCCACTTGCCCGGTTCTTTGGTTAAGCCGCGCTTGACAAAGTCAGTTCTTTCATGGGTGCATGAAATGCATTTACATTCCGAGTTTCCTCCGTGTTTTGAAATGTACAGACGCCTGCACATCAAGCTTCTACAATCTGTCAGATTTCTTTGATAGATTTTCGACTTAATTAATAAATTACTAGTTATCTGTGGTGACTTTAATATTAATATTTTAGATATAAATTCAAATAGCAGTAGATTCTTACATCTTTTTAAATCATTTAATTTGATAAATGTCTTTTCGGAGCCTACCCGAATTACTACAGACACTGCTACATGTATTGATAATGTATTTTGTTGCTGCGACTACTTAAATAAAGCCATTGTACATTACCTTCCATCTGATCACAGCGGTCAAACCGTCGTTTTCGAGTCTTACACACCGTCACAAAAAACCCAGATAAAATCTAGACTAATAACACCCAGCAATTTGGATAAATTTAATAATAATTAAATTAGTAATTTAAGCACTCCGGGATTTAATATTGAAAATGTAAATCAATTTTATGAGGAATTCTTTTCGGTTGTCTACACAGAGTTCAATGATACGTTAAAAATAAAAACCAAATCTATTAGCCCAAAGTTTATGTTTAGTGATTGGGCAACTAAGGGTATAAGAAAAAGTAGGGAACGATTGTTTGAGCTTTACGGCCTTAAGCCTTACTTCAACTCAGAAACTTTCAATCACTATGTTGCAACTTACTCAAAAATTTTTAAAAACACCTGAAATTAGCTAAATCTTTATTCATTAGCAACAAGATTAAATCCGCCGATAATAAAATTAAGACGGTTTGGAAAATCATTAATAGTGAAACTAACAGAAACAAAAAATTTAATAATGAGATCACACTAGAGTCTTCGCGTGGTCTTCTAACCACTAAAAACGAAGTTGCTCAAGAATTTGTAGATTTCTTTACTAGTATCCCACTTAAAACTACTGAAATATTAAATTCTTCACCCTTTTTTTTTTTTTTTTTTTTTTTTTTTTTTCGGGTGGGAAATCATCCAATGACTTCCCCCGCTCTGGGTGGAGCGGGGGGGCATGTCAGACTTGTACTGACTAAAACCCACCCATGTTCCTTCTATTGCCCTTTACGTTCCGGGGCCGCGGTATCTCTTTCGAACAACCCGCAACCCCAGCAGGCGGAGGCTCTGGCAAGCCCCTCTGCTTTGCTGACTCTCTTTGAGGCGCGCGTGAAACACGAACGCGCCGTCGACACGGCCTGTCGTCAATAGACGGACGGACGGTGAGCTACCCATTGCTCACCATCCACAGGCCCGCATCTACGGTGGCCGGAAGTCGTCTCGCGGCGCCCGGCGCCCTGGGCGTCTCCCGCGACGGCTGGGTTGGGCAGATGTTCTCTCCCTCAAACGCCCGGCCACCTCCTTCGCTAGCATTACTGCTTCGCAGAAGGTGGTGACCGCTTCCCATTCCCTCTCGCTCCGGACCATGGCCTGAACCAGGGCCGGACGCGAGAGATCGCCGCCGCCGATCGCCTCCACGAGGGCACGGCGGTGCTCCGCCCAAGCTGGGCAGATCGCCACTGTGTGCTCCACCGTGTCCTCCGGGCAATCGTCACAATGGTGACACCCGGGCGTTTCCTCCCGCCTGATGATGTGCAGGAACCTCCCGAAACTTCCGTGTCCGGTGAGGACCTGCGTCAGGCGGTAGGTGAGGACGCCATGACGCCTCTCCAGCCACTCCTCAAAGAGGGGACTTACCGCCGCAATTCTTCACCCTTGCTTTCCATTGATTTATTAAGAGCAAATGTTTCACCATGTCCGGTTGAGTTTCAATTTAAGCATATTAACCCCACTGCAGTCATTAAAGCTTTCAAGCAAATCAAAATCAAATTAACCGAAGATCTTTGGGGAATGTCTATTAAAGTTTGTCAAGCTATTATTGAGACAATAGCACCGTACTTAGCCATAATATTCAATTTGTGTGTGGACCAAGGAGTTTTTCCGGACCTTATGAAATACAGTAAAGTTATACCCCTTTTCAAATCTGGGGATAGTAAAGACACCAATAACTATAGACCCGTATCCGTTTTGCCGGTTTTCAGCAAGGTGTTTGAAAAGGTAATGCTTAATCAAATGCTCAACCACTTTAACACCAATAAGATCTTACATGAAAAACAGTATGGTTTCACCAAAGGACGTTGTACGACTGACGCTGGTGTTACCTTGTTAAAACACATATTTACTGCGTGGGAAGAGGCACAGGATGCCATAGGAATCTTTTGTGACCTTTCAAAAGCGTTTGATTGTGTTAGCCACGAAACCCTACTCTTGAAACTTGAACATTACGGCCTAGGAAAACTTGCGCTTAGTTTAGTAAAATCATATTTAAATGATAGACAGCAGCAAGTGCAAATAAATGGTGTCAATTCAATGGGTTTAAATGTAAAGATGGGTGTACCACAAGGATCGATATTAGGTCCCTTCCTCTTTTTAGTATATATTAATGATCTACCCCATTTATTTAAAAACCAACCACAAATGGTGTTGTCTGCTGACGATACTTCTTTAATATTTAAGATAAATAGACGTGCCACATATCTAGACGACTTAAATAACGCCCTATTACAGGTAAATGATTGGTTCACCGCCAATAATTTGGTATTAAATGGGAAAAAACGAAGTGCATAAGATTTGCTCTGCCAAACGTCAAAAGTAGTGATTGTGACATAGTATTGAATCAAGAGAAACTAGAATTCGTCAATAAAACTGTTTTCCTGGGGATAACGCTCGATTCAAGGCTACAATGGGGTCCGCATATAACATCTCTTGCAGGACGGCTTAGTTCAGCAGCATATGCTGTCAGAAAAATCCGTCAGTTTACTGATGTAGATACCGCGAGGCTAGTCTATTTTAGTTATTTTCATAGTATAATGTCATACGGTATTTTACTTTGGGGACGGGCTGCAGACATCGAGTCTGTATTTATTCTGCAGAAAAGAGCCATTAGAGCCATTTATAATCTACGTAGGCGAGATTCTCTAAGAGAACAGTTTAAGGAAATTAACATCATGACAGTACCTTGTCAATATATCTATGAAAACATCATGTACGTCAGAAAAAATTTGCATCTATTTGGTAAACGAGGTGATAGACACAAGTATAATACTAGAAATAGGGACCAATTGGTTCAGCCGGGTTTCAGGTTAGCTAAAGTAGACTCATCTTTCATGGGGTACTGTTTGAAATGCTACAATAAAATACCTCCCCACATTCTTCAACTGAATGAAACGAAATTTAAATCTTGTATTAAACGCACACTATGTAGGCAAGCATATTATATTAAGTTGGGGGATTATATTGATGATAAAAATGCTTGGCTCAATGCTGGTCCTGCTCCACAAGCATAGGGGTAAACTCAGTATCCGAAGCTATAGTGGAAGCTGCAGAAGATTGTAAGACTATCTTTGCAATGTATAGAATCAATTCTCTAGTATTGTATAATTATTAAGCCCATGTGTGAGTGCTATGTATTATCATTGACTTGACGAAGCCCTGGTGGTTAATAGTGTCATGCTCACTTAAATGTCTCGCTGATAGTGGCGGGTGTGTCGGGTCATTTAGCTCCCTTCAAAATGGTCGAGCTGAATGGGGCTGATCCATACGTCATGTTCGTGAACGGGCGCTGTCAGTTGGGACAGGTCATTTTTTAACTACCACGGTCATTTTTTTTTTAACTTATTTAGATTTTAAATTGAATTTTGCTTTTTATTTACTCTGGACGCTCTTACTGTGCACGTCTTTCTACATCGTTCTCACATATTTGTATAATCTCAACACGAATGATGTAAATACGATTTTGTAAAAATATTATAATTTAAAAGAGTGTCCATGGAGTTTCTTGCCCATTCTTCTCCATAGAGATCAACGCTTTGGAATGGGCAACTACAGTACTTTCACAAGTTATTATGCCTTGTGACCGGGATTGTAGCAGCATCATTTTTTTGTTCTTGTTTTTATTTGACATTCAAAAGTGCCTGTAATGGTCTAATTGAAATAAATGCTTTGAGTTTGAGTTTGAGTTTGACTTTATTTCTAAAGTATTAGGTTCATGGTTCATTGGGAAAAATTGTCAGTTTCGGGTAGCTTGACCTGCTGGCGTCGTTGGTCCCGTCTGACATTTGAATAATCTTTGACAATCGTTACAAGTTGTATTAGTAGTCATCGTGACATCCAGTCTTACCATGGGGTACTAACTGGGTTGTGGAGGTCGGATAGACAGTTGTTCTATGGAAAATACTGATATTAAGCTGCATCTAGTAATACTGAAAGAAGTCGACTCCAATGAAGTTGGGAAGAGGCTAAGCAGATCATGAAGTATTTGTTACTTTTATGTAACTGTCACGGAGTTCTATGCATTCAAATTTACTCTTAGATAAACTTGACAGAAAGCACGTCAAAATGGATTTAGGTTGTTAGGGCTGCCCCGCTTTTGTAGTGCCCCGGTATGTTTGCCGAGGCCAGGGTAGATGGCTTCTATGCCGTAGTGCGCAAGCGGCTCGCATCGTTATTAGGCAGGACTCAAATGTCCTAAGAACATTTATTCTTGCTCATGTTATATAACATTTCTAATAATAATTATGGACACATGGTCTGAAATAAAGATTTATTTATTAAAATTCTAAATTGCTCATGTAAAAAAAATTTCCACAATTTAAGACTTTATAGAAAAACTTTACATCAACTTTCAAGCAGCAGCCCACCAGACTGATGAGCCTGACCTTCAGTCTGGTCTACCCATCGAGGGAAAATCCTCTCTATGAAGTACTGAGGAACTTTTCAACCTGTTTCTCCCATCCCTATAAACTATAACACAATGTGAAAGTATGGCGTAGGCGCTACACGCAAACAGGAAAAAATAACAGGGAAACTCCACTATACTGGGGATACTTGCAAAAGGTCGGCGGGATAACGAATTCTGTACGACAACGACGCTCTACCATATTGTGTACAATGTACTCCTTTGTCCTGTTTCCTTACGAGGCGATTGTCACTTTATTTTGAAGACCCTCGACGACACTGTCCCAGACTATTTTAATGAAATCTTAAGTTTTTCCTCTTGAGGATTTCTACTTAGATTGGATAGTAGCTATTTTAAGAAGCGTTCTGCGAAAGGTAAATAAGTTTTTTTTGTTCCTTGATCTGCAATAAAGGTGATAGGTAGGTGAGGAAAAAGAAAGACTAATTTCTACGAAAATTGTAAAGAAAGTAGCAATCAAAATTTGATTGCTTCCAGTATCAAGTCATATTTTACGTCAATTCAAAAGGTGTCCTTAAGACTAAAGAATCTAAAACCTTAGTTTTGTTTAATGTTAACTTAAATATATAATTACTCACTGGATACTAAATCGAGTGAGTAATTGCAAATTTAAGTTAGGGCAGAACATACTAATATATAAAATAAATTAATCGAAAATAAACTAATTAGCTAAAAATACTTATTAATTTTCCATGAGGATTCTTTCTTCCCTTATTATAGGGTAGATGGTGTACATATATATATTTTTTATTCTTTTATTTTATTATACAAATCCACAGCATGTGTAGATTTGTTTGATATTTGTTTTCTACTGATATAATTAAAGGAGATTGAGCACTTATAGTCTCACTTTTTGACGCGTAAAGCCATTAGAGTTAATGTATAATTAATTATGTTATTTTTAATGTTTTTTTACCTAAATTCATTGAAATCATTTGTGGGGTTTCTATTTTAATTTTAATTAGTATGTACATATTTAATAAAATAAATACGTCATTTGTTGCCTAATAGTGAAGCGACTCCTTTTTCAATTATAATCGATCGATTAAACACTAACATAAATCATAGAACAACAAAATAATTAACATTTGCAACTAAAAAGTATTAAGAGTTGTCCTTATTATCATTCTTTAATTCTGTTACTATTTTTTTCCATTAAATACAATTTCTAGGCAAAAATAAAACAATTAAGATATAATCGATAATGTTATGATGCCCCGTAGTCTATTGTTGTGTCACAACACTATTCGGTGAAATGTCAAACAAAATCGGTGTTTTCTGTTTACCGTGTTAGCTGCCGGTTAAGCCGAGAATATTGTTTAGGATTTCTAGATCAATGTGTTTAATCAAATATCTTAAATAGTAAGTAATACTCAATTAATATGTACCAAAATAATGCAAAATATGTGCCAGTTAATAACGTTTCAAAACGAATTGTTTTGAGATGTAACATAACCTCAAAAGGTATTAAACATTTTTTTTTTCAAAAACCCCACAATATTTCATTTTGAATTTAACCTTGTTTTAAAGTATGAAACTACCCCTTTTTTGTGTCTAATTTTCACTACTATACTGTGTCAAAAGTTGCGCAACCAAGTGCCATAGTAGGCTGCGCAATCTCCTTTAAATAAAAATCAAAATACATTTAAGTGTAACTGTAACATTGTTGACGGGCCTGTTGGTCTAGTGGTTAGTGGCCCTGACTGCTGAGCCGGAGGTCGTGGGTTCGATTCCCACCCAGGACAAACTTTGTGTGATGAGCATGATTGTTTGTTCTGTGTCTGGGTGTGATTTATCTATAATATGTATGTATTTATAAATTATATAAGTATGTATATCAGTTGTCTGGTTACCATAACACAAGCTCTGCTTAGCTTGGGATCAGATAGCCGTGTGTGAGTTGTCCCAAGATATATTTAGATATATTTATTGTTAGACGTAATTTGTTACATAGACGATTATTACATGGACGATTATTACAGGGACGATTATTACAGGGACGATTATTACAGGGACGATTATTACAGGGACGATTATTGCATAGACGATTAATATTCTATCATTCTCAACTTAGATTAGATTTTTTCCAGGAATTTCTCAGAAGCAACCACGGGGACTGGTATTTTCTCAGTTCATCACGAAGGGCTCGCTCCCTATTCAATTTCACTTTAATAAACTTAACTATTCTATATATTGACGAAGGAGAGTAATGTTAAGGAATTTGATTTACCTATAATTTTATTTATTTTTCATTTTCATTTTTTTTTGTTATTTATCTTACTTTGACATTATTAAATTTTAATGTAATATGACATTAAATCTTTGCACTTATATTCAAACATTTATAACAATAATATGGCTAAAAATGGTGTAATATTGAGACACTTTTAATAATTTAATCCATTATTAAATAAAATATTTGTACACCACATTTAATGGTAGAATGTAAATGGGCCACATTAATGTTAAGATCATACAAACTACTTGTACACCTACATTCTGGCAAATAAATTATTCTTATTTTTCTTATTCATAATCTGACAAAATGTAGTCGGGAATTACACGCGTGGCGTAATGTAAGTTTTTTAAACCTGACTTGAATAAACTTTTCTACATCGCACAATGCAATCAAGTCATCGAAATTGACGTTATAATCGTTGTTTGAATTTTCAATATAATAATATGTCTTTAGGAAATGAAAACCGCCCGTTGGTAGAGCAGTGGGTAAAGTAAGTTATTCTGTGTTTTGTATTCCGAATGCTTCTATGAGGAATATACTTTCTGACATTACATTTCCTCGTGTAACTAGAAAAGTTTTGATTCATACTTTCCGCTTTATGTACTTTCTGAGAAAAGTACTACAAAAATAACAAAGTTTTGTGAAAGTATATTAGTACTAGCTTTTGCCCGGCGGCTTCGCTCGCATTAAATTCGGGGTAACACAGTTCCCCTTTCCTGATTTGCAAGTACCTGCTACCTGTAGTTTTTGCCCTTGCGCCTTATTTATTGTAATAGCAAAGCTAAGTTTTCCCTTTTCTTCCATCTTTCTCCCTCATTTCTCACTTTAAAAAAAAAGCCTATGTTCGCCTCCAGGGTCTCAACTATCTCTGTACCAAAATCATCAAAGCCAGTTTAGCCATTAAGGCGGGAAGACATAACAAACAAACTCACTTTCACTTTTATAATATTAGTAAGGATGATTGATGTAACTTGTATTTCATAAATCTCAATCATTAGCATCATCAGCCTCGCCATTTCCAGCTATGTTGTGGTCGGCTTCCAGTCTTACCGGATGCAGTTGTTTTTGGCATTATTCTCGCCCCCTATTACATGGGAATAAAGACGCAACTGGAGAAATGTCGATGTAATATTAAGTACACCTCTGGCCAATGCTACGGGGAGGAGTTTAACAATTTGACAGTTTTTTTTAAACGTTGCCCCACACTAGGATTTTTTCTTATATCGTGGGTGCGTTTACAAACAATTAAACACACATATACAAACAGCCAGACCCGAAACAACTATTTGTGGGCCATACAAATATTTGTTCCGTGCGGGAATCGAACCCGCGACACGCAGCGCAGCAGTCAATCGAACAGCCACTGTGCCAACCGTGCCGTCGTTTGTTTGTTCCGCTATTTCTTTGTCATTAATTGTGGACCGATTTTCTAAATTATTTTTATCATCAAAAGGGTTATTCTAACGAAGGTGGCCCTATAAGTTTTATCTATATTGTTTCAGAAGTTTATTGGTTAACGTCTATACTACCTACATATACAAATAACGTACTAAAAAGATTTAAACACCTACTGGCCCCTCCGCTTACCCACATCTTTCAGCTATGTTTATCAAAAGGGATATTTCCAAAATTACTGAAAAAGTCTGTGGTCACTCCTATTTTCAAGTCTGGAGATAAAATGAGTGTGAATAACTACAGACCAATTTCAGTACTGACAGGCCTATCAAAAATTTTAGAAAAAATCATAAACAATAGACTGATAAAATATCTGGAAGATAACAAACTTCTTTCAGATAATCAATTTGGATTTAGGCCTAAAAAATCAACTAGCC
Source organism: Ochropleura plecta (assembly GCA_905475445.1). Lineage (NCBI taxonomy): Eukaryota > Metazoa > Arthropoda > Insecta > Lepidoptera > Noctuidae > Ochropleura > Ochropleura plecta. The sequence continues at coordinate 15,986,831 of FR997736.1, forward strand.
AAGCAGTAAACAAATTGATTAATTACATTTCTACAAATCTGGATAGTGGAATGCATACAGTTGGTATCTTTTTAGATCTTGCCAAGGCTTTTGACACTATTTCTTGCACTACTCTTTTGCAGAAGCTTGAAACACTTGGGATAAGAGGAGCGCAGCTTCTTCTATTATCTGATTATCTTAGCGATCGACAGCAATGTGTAAAAATTGGTCCAAACACAAGTTCTGATCTTTCAAATACTTGTTTTGGAATTCCACAAGGCAGTATATTAGGTCCTACATTATTTTTAATCTATATCAATGACCTTTGCAGCCTCCCACTCAACAATGGTGTTGTAATGTCTTATGCAGATGATACTGCTCTGTTGTTTGCAGCTAAATCAAGAGCTGAGGCCTATGAACATGCTCAGAATGGTGTCAACAGTGTATACAATTGGCTCCAGGACAATTTTCTAACACTGAATGCTGACAAAACAAAATACATTTCATTTGCAATGAGAAATACTAACACACCGCTTACTAACCTAATTATTTACGCGCATACCTGTAGCACTTACGCTGACACTGCATGTTCTTGCCCTACTTTAGAAAAAGCTGACCATTTGAAGTATCTTGGTGTCACAATTGACTCCAATCTAAATTTCCGTAAACATATCGAGTTACTATGTGCTAGAGTGCGCAAACTAATATATGTTTTTATGTATTTACGTAATGTAGCCGACTATAAATTAATAAAACAGGTTTATTTGGCGTTGTGCCAGTCTATTCTAACCTATTGCATAACGTCATGGGGTGGCGCGGGAAATTCGATTCTTCTCCCTCTAGAACGTGCTCAAAGAGCAATTCTAAAGGTTGCCACCTTTCGTCCGTTTAGATTTCCTACACAGCTCCTCTACAAAGCATGTAAGGTGCTCACAGTACGGCAATTATTTATTCTTCACATTATATTACAGCAGCACTCTATCCTTCCCTATGACCCTGTTCCTTCCGATAGGAGAAGGAAGGACCTAGTTTGCACAATGCCTCAAACTAGGCATGCTTTTGCTAGTCGATTTTATATGTTTTTAGGACCTTTTCTGTATAATAGGCTCAACAAGAAACTAAACTTCTATAGTCTAAGTTATAGGAAATGTAATTTTGTATTATCAGATTATTTAACAATACTTGATTACACGGACACAGAAAAACTTCTAGAAGTCCTAGTTTGATATGTTATCCCCTGGTATCTAATTGCACGTATTTACTTAAGTTAGTTTTAATGTTTTTGTACTAATTGGATTTTTGTTATAGTTGTTAATAGATTTACTTTAATTTCAAAACTTTTACTGTCCTAATTATATGATGCAATGTAAGTGATGGCCTGAAACACAGGTTTAAATAAACCTAGATCAGGCAGGTCGCTACCTAACATTTGAATTCGACATTTTCGTTACTTGCACCTGTTAATATATTTAAGTCATAGTTAATTTATAAGCGCTAATTAAAATTGTTTAAGAAATTACACTACAGCACCTAAATGTACTTTTGTAATATCTACTTTTTTAAATAAATTATTCTTTATATTTTTTCTTCTAATTCACATGGATAATCCTTACTAATATTACAAAAGCGAAAGTGAGTTTGTTTGTTACCTCTTCACGCTTTAATGGCTTTTAATTTTGATGAATTTTGGTATAGAGATAGTTGGGTTTGCCAAACTTCTTGGCAGTATATGACTAGGTATAAATGAGACAAAAGATGTAGTATAGTCTGGTTATAATTATCCAAAGGTGCATCTTATATACTAACGACTTCGTGTTGATAACAGATAGTAGAAACATTTAATAGATATTGAACGTGCGATAAAGAACATAAGATTGCGATGTAGATTGTAGATACAGCACGAAGATATCGTACTGTAACAGTACACCCCCCTTTAAAAAGAAAAATAAATATTATGGTAATAGTGTTTACAATATAAATTTGATCTAGACCTTACTAGTTTTTTGCTGATGTATATAAATAATAATGCTATTGTACGCGGTGGAATTTGATGACGCCTGTTGTGGTGTGATTTGCTGACGTCTGTAATTTTGACTTAGCTGTTTTTTTATAGACGTACTACTGGCTTTACTTTACGTCCCGATCGTGTAGTGTACGTGTGTGAATGTCTGTCGCAATCCTTTGAATCTGGCACGTAGTTTGATTCGTCATTGATCATGAATGCTGGTTTCAATCTGTCAATTGATATCACTGTCTCTTTATCCTTAATTCTAATGCAAAATGTTTTATCTGTTTTACTAATTACTGGGTAGGGTCCTTCATACGGCGGTGTCAGGGCTTTCTTCATTCTATCACACCGAACAAATACGTGTGAGCATTCTTTGAGTTCGGGATGCACAAATATAGCTTGGTTATGGTTTTTTCTTTTCGGAATTGATGTCATTTGTGTGATGTCCTTTTGAATTTGTTTTACAAATTCTTCGTACGTTGATAACTGTGCTGCTGATGACTCAAAAAATCCTCCAGGGAGTCGTATTGGCGTTCCATATGTCATCTCTGCTGAACTATAACCTGTGTCTTCTCGCAAGCTACTCCGCAACCCGAGTAAAACTGTTGGGATTTCTTTTAACCAATTATCGTTGGATTCTCTTGTCATTAACGCTACCTTTAAAGTTCTATGAAATCTCTCTATCATTCCATTGGATTGCGGATGATAAGGTGTTGTCCTAATTTTATGTATTCCCAAAAATTGTGAGAGTGACTCAAATATTCTTGATTCAAACTGTCGGCCTTGATCCGTAGTAATGCGCAATGGACATCCAAAACGAGTAATCCATCCTTCGAAAAGTGTCTTGGCTACTGTTTCTGCAGTTATATCTTCTACCGGAAATACTTCGGGCCATGACGTACAACGATCTATGATTGTGATTAAATATCTCTTCCCTTGTGAAATCGGAAGTGGTCCGACGATGTCAATATGTAAATGTTCAAAACGTTGCGCTGTCATAAATGTACCAGGAGGTGATATCGTATGTCGTTGTATTTTTGATGTTTGGCAGGCTATACATGATCTACACCAATTATTGATATCTTTGTTCATATACGGCCATAAATACCTTTGGGTTATCATTTTTCTCGTAGTTCTTTTTCCTGGACGGCTCATACCATGAATGGTATCGAAAATTTGTTTGCGAAAATGCTTTGGTAAGTAGGGGCGGCTTTTTCCAGTAGACGTGTCGCAGGTGATGTTTATTGTGGAACCCGGAAGCGTAATGTTTTTGAATTTTAATCTTTTATTGTCATGTAATTTACTTAGTTCATTATCTGTTGATTGACATTTTTCCAATTCAGCGTAATCGATAGGTGATGGCACGTATATTTCCTCTATTCGAGATAAGGCATCGGCGGTAATATTGTCACGTCCGTTTATGTGTTGGATGTTGGTACTGTATTGTGAAATGAAATCTAACTGCCGGACCCGTCGCGGTGTATCGTTTGATGATGGTTTTTGGGAGAATGCGTATGTCAAAGGTCGGTGATCCGTAAATATTGTAAATTCTCTTCCCTCGATTAATCTGTGAAAATGTTTGACGGCCATGTATATTCCTAACAGCTCTCTGTCAAACGTAGAATATTTTTGTTGAGTTTCGCTCAATTTTTGTGAAAAAAATCCTAATGGTTCCCAATTGCGTCCGGATTTTTGTTGTAAAACTCCACCAACGCAAGTAGCACTAGCGTCGGTCATGAGCGCTAGTGATGCGTTGCGGGAAGGATGCGCTGTTAATACTGCGTTTTTCATGCTTTCCTTGCATTTTTCGTAAGCTTTGTCTGCTTCCGTTGTCCAAGGAACAGGTGAATTATCGTTCTTTTTTGAACCATGTAGATATTCGTTTAAAATTCTTTGATTTTCCGCTGCGCGTGGAATATTACTTCTGTAGAAATTGACCATGCCCAAAAATCTTCTTAATTCTTGAATTGTTTTCGGTTTGGGAAATTCCATGATTGCTTTGTAATTTTCTTCGGTAGGTTGTATTCCTTGGCTCGTTATATGATAACCTAAGAAATCTATTTCCCTTCTGAGAAATTCGCATTTTTCGAGATTAATGGTTATTCCATTCTCGTGTAAACGTTTGAAAACCGTTTCTAAATGCTGATAATGCATATCTTCGTTGTCCGATGCGATGAGACAATCGTCTACAAATATAAATACGAAGTTTAAATCTCTAAATAAGGAATCCATGAATCGTTGAAATGTTTGTGCCGCATTGCGTAATCCGAAAGGCATTCTTAAGTACTCAAAAAGTCCGAAAGGTGTGATGATGGCTGTTTTCTCTATATCTTTAACAGGAATACAGTGGTATGCTTTGCGTATATCTATCTTGCTTAGTATCTTCTTATTTTCTAATATGTATGTAAAGCCAGTTAATCTTGGTAGTGGGTATTTGTCCGGCACTGTCGTGCTATTGAGCATTCGATAGTCTCCGCACGGTCTCCATTCGCCATTTTTCTTTTTTACCATATGTAATGGGCTTGCCCATGGGCTATCTGACGGTCGGCAAATTCCGAGTTCTATCATATTTTGAAATTCCTTTTTGGCTATGTCGTATTTTTCTGGAGGTAATGGTCTTGCCCGAGCTGCGACGGGTGGTCCTGTAGTGATAATGTGGTGTTCAATCTTATGTTTGGGCGCATTGCGTAGAGAGGACTCTTTCGTGATGTCTTCGTATTTGTTTAAAAGTTGCGTAATACGTGGATTCGTTCCCACTGCGATAGTACGAATTGTTTGTTGTGTCGCTTTTTCTGAAGTTACATGCGTTGTCAGCTCTGTAACTTTGTCGATAAGTTTGCGACCTGCTATGTCGACTAATAGTTTATAGTGCTCTAGAAAATCTGCTCCAATTATTGGTTGTGTAACATCGGCGATTATAAAATTCCATTTATAACATCGTTGTAGTCCTAAATTCAAGGTAAGCGTCTCCTCGCCGTAAGTCCTAATTTTAGTCCCATTTGCAGCGTATAGTGTGTATTGTTCATTTTGTAAAATTGAATATCTCTGTTGCTTGCTAATGACTGAGATATTTGCGCCCGTGTCAATCAAAAACTTCATACCACTTTTTCGGTCGGTAATGGTGAGGCGATTGGATGGGTGGATTGCACAGAGTTTCGCCGTTGTCTGTGCTCTTATTCGTTTCCCTGGTTCCGTACGTAAGTCATTGGTTTCCAACCGCATGGTTTAATGCAGTTCCTTGCATATTTTCCGAATCTTTCGTGGTAGTAACAAAATCGATTTGCTCCTCTATAGTTTGTTCTCGGCCTCATAATCGGGAATTGTTGACGTTTCTTGAAATGATTGTGCGTGTTGGGTCGATAGCCATATTGACCTTGCTGAATTGCGTCAATATCTATCTGTAATTTTGCTAGCTGGGTTAAAATGCATGCTGTATTGTTGTCGTTTGAAGTGTCGTTGCTAACAGCTGATATTTCGGTTACTTTTGAATTCATTATTATTTTGTCTGCAATTTGGCTCAGTTTGTCAATTTCCATGTCTTCCGTAACTGCTAGAACCGTAGTAACTGATGTTGGTAAAAGCCTGAACCATAGTAGTTTAATTGTTTCGTCACTGATTTTTCCTCTCCCGAGGACCCGCATTTGATGTAATAACTGCGAAGGTTTTTGATCACCGAGTTCTGTCTCTGATATTAATTTTTGAAACTGTCGCTGTTCTGTTTCTTCGTAACAATCAATTAAACGTTCCTTGATGTTTTTGTATTTATCTGTAGTCGGTGGTGAAGTGATTAGGTCACTAACTTGTAGTATTTCTTCCTTGGATAACTTTGCTATTACTGTACAGTATTTGTATTCGTCTCCTTGCTTCTGTGGTGCTAATATGGCTTCTAGTTGCGTGAACCATAATCTTGGTTGGTCTTTCCAAAATTCCGGAATGCGGGATAAAACCGAGGTGCCAGCAGCTACTTCAAGTGTTCCTTGCTGATTTATGTTCGCCTTGCACGGTGATTGTGCCATGTTTCTTGCTGCGTATTCGTTCGTCGAGGTCACCAATTTGCCAAACTTCTTGGCAGTATATGACTAGGTATAAATGAGACAAAAGATGTAGTATAGTCTGGTTATAATTATCCAAAGGTGCATCTTATATACTAACGACTTCGTGTTGATAACAGATAGTAGAAACATTTAATAGATATTGAACGTGCGATAAAGAACATAAGATTGCGATGTAGATTGTAGATACAGCACGAAGATATCGTACTGTAACATTGGGAACCAGGAGACGGACATAGGCTATTTTTTTTTGAAAAAAGTGGGATGTGAGGGAGAAAAAGGGAAGAAAAGGGAAAACTTAGCGTTGCTATTACAAATCAATAAGGCGCAAGGGGAACTGTGTTACCCTGAATTTAACGCGAGCGAAGCCGCGGGCAAAAGCTAGTATGTTTATATATTTTAGTAGCAATGGAAATTGAATGCTAATAATATTATATAATAAGAATTTGCGTAAGATGCCATACCACAACTAAAAAGGCTAAATTAAAAGACATTATTGCAAAAAAAGACTTCCAAAAATCACTAAAAAGACTGAAAATAAGTTTTCTTCCGGAAGTCAGTTTTTCTTGAAAAAAAAGTTTTTCTACTTTCTTCAAAATCTAGCTAAACATTTAAGGTAATTTATAAATCTATATGAGTGGTCGAATCAGTATTTTTATATAAAAAAAGTTACCATGACGTGCTTATCAGGATGGTTCAGTTAGATGACATTTAATTTTACTAATCGATAAAACATTGAGCAAACATAAATTCAGGAGTTATGTTGTTGGAAAACATTGCCCCCAAGAAGTTTCTGAGACGATATCCTTTAAAACTTGGCGCAGTTTTTACTGGATGTTTTACACTAGTAAGTTCCAACTAAATGGTCTTATGTGTCCCTATTTGTAAGGATGGATAGATGTTTGAATATATGGATGTATGGTTGTTTGTTACTCTTTCACGTCAAAACGGCTGAACGGATCTTGATAAAATTTGGCACAGAGGTAGATTGTAGTCTGAAATAACACATATGAATTACAATCACATATGAACTAGCTGGCACCCGAGGCTTCGCCCGCGTAATATCTTAAGAAAATTTGACCTATGTGTTATTTCAGACTACATAATAAATAATAAAATAAATATCTTGGGACAACTCACACACGGCTATCTGATCCCAAGCTAAGCAGAGCTTGTGTTATGGTAACCAGACAACTGATATACATACTTATATAATTTATAAATACATACATATTATAGATAAATCACACCCAGACACAGAACAAACAATCATGCTCATCACACAAAGTTTGTCCTGGGTGGGAATCGAACCCACGACCTCCGGCTCAGCAGTCAGGGCCACTAACCACTAGACCAACAGGCCCGTCAACCATCCATACATGCAAACATCCATCCATCCTCACAAATATTCGCATTTATAATATTAGTAGGAAGTAGGTTAGCTCGCCCCCGCGGCTTCGCCCGCGTGATATCGAAAAAAAAATCCTATGTGTTATTCCAGACCATAATCTACCTTTATGCTAAATTTCATCAAGATCCGTTAAGCCGTTTTGACGTGAAAGAATAACATAATATTAGTAAGATAGCTGGCGCCCGCGGCTGCGACCACGTGATATCGAAAAAAAAGTATCCTATGTGTTATTCCAGACCATAATCTACCTCTATACCCAATTTCATCAAGATCCGTTCAACCGTTTTGACGTGAAATAGTAATTGACAGACATACATCCATCCGTACATCCAAACAAACATTCGCATATTTTATAATATTAATAAGATAAAAAAAAACTTGTTTAAACTTTCCAGGCCATCGCCATAATATGCGTGATTTGCCTCGTCGTAGAGACTATGTCTTACAGGCAATGCACGGAATGTACTGTGCTGGTCATGCACAATGCATACAGCTTCAGCATCAACGCTATTGTGTATTGCATCATCATGCTCTTCATCAATAGCTGGTTTATTTGGGGGGCTAAGCGTGTAAGTATATTTTTGTAAATCTTTTCTAAATTATGCAATTGTAACAAGAAGAGGTTGTTTGAGAAGAATGCTAGCATTTAATACATCATGCCCTTTTTGTTAGATGGACAAATCATTGGCGGAACGGAACGGAGGGCAAAAGAAGGAACATGGATGGGTTTCATTCTTTTGCCCTTTGTGTTCGGGGGCAGCGGTATCTCTTTCAAACCAGCGCGCAGCCATGCTATTCCCTTGGCCTCTATGCAGTAATGAAAAAATACGTACTAAAAAATAGCAACAATCAACTTTATGTTAATGTTTATCGATCTCAAAGGATATTGGTTTTACCGTTCAGTGACCCATTGATAATTACAATACCCATGAATCGAAAAATCAAAAGTTAGAGCTCGACATCTTTGATTTGACAGTCCGAGGGTCACATCACTAAGCTATCACAGAGATAAGGTTAACAGTAATAGACTATGCTGTGAAAGCTACGAATTCAAAGATTTTCTTCCCCCAATTTAACCGACTTCAAGTTTTACTTTTTAACAATGGAAAAATTAATCCTTACTAATATTATAAAAGTGAAAGTGAGTTTGTTTGTTTGTTTGTTTGTTACCTCTTCACGTTTTAATGGCTTAACCGATTTTGATGAATTTTGGTACAGAGATAGTTGGGAACCAGGAGACGGACATAGGTTATTATTTTTTTTAAAAGAGTGGGCTATGAGGGAGAACGAGGGAAGAAACGGGAAAACTTAGCGTTGCTATTACAAATCAATAAGGCGCTACCGAATTTAACGCGAGCGAAGCCGCGGGCAAAAGCTAGTACTCGATAAAAATGATGTGATAAATCATTATAACATTACTAAAACTGCTGAATTAAAAATAATTGTGTAAAAATAAAAGGAAAGGCGGAAAAATTATTTTACTTCTAGAAGTCGGTGGCAAAAAAACAAAGAAAACAACAAAAGTCACCGCTTTCCGGAAGTAAAGTTATTTTCCACTTTTTAGTTTTTATTTTTGGGAAGTCGGTTTTATTTTTTACAAAAAAGTTTTTTTTTATTCAATCTTGTCCTTATTATGCTTCTTCAGGAAAAATCCACAGTGGTGCTAAGTTGGGTGGCGATAACGACCCTGTGGTGGGCCCAGTCTGCTGTGATGGTCCTCATACTGCTGTGCATGTACATAACGAACTCCAGTCTAGGATGGATCGTGGCCCTCGTGAGCGCGGTCGTAGCTTTCAGTAAGTTTTCTACTTTTTCTATTCTTTGATACCTTTTTAGGAAAAGAAGAACTAGCTGTAAAGTTCCTCAATGCTTTAAAGAAAAGGGAAGATCTTCTGATCAGACGGGTGTTGTGTCTGCTGACAATTGTTGCAGTCGAGCTTGTCTATATGTTCTCAACTTGCGGATCAAGTTTTTGTTTAGTTCCTCATTTGGATCATGTTGTAGTATTTTTATACTTCACTGCTACATCTTTAACAACACTTAACCTTGCTGATATCCAAGTCTATTTAATAGTAGTAGTGTATTATTTCCATACAATTTGTTAATTTTGTTTGGTGTCATAACTAAACTAAATAGTCACGAACTTTACTGAAATATAATAAATGATCTATCATCTATTTCTAAATACATGTAATATATACTTCTTAATCAGTAATTTTCACATTGCTTTTTACTGAATTACATTATCCCGTAAGTATAGTAGTAAGATAATGAATGACTGCCCATTTTTACCCGACTGCGCACCGCAAAGGAGGGTAAAAAATTAAGTCCATAGTAACTTAGACAGTCGGGATCCATTAAAATCTAGAACGGCTCATACTCATATAATGGGTCCCGACAGTCTTTTTTTTTTCGGGTGGGAAATCATCCAATGACTTCCCCCGCTCTGGGTGGAGCGGGGGGGCATGTCAGACTTGTACTGACTAAAACCCACCCATGTTCCTTCTATTGCCCTTTACGTTCCGGGGCCGCGGTATCTCTTTCGAACAACCCGCAACCCCGGCAGGGTCCCGACAGTCTAAGTTACTATAGACTAATTATTTTTTTATTTAATTACCTTGATAGTTATTCTTCATAGTTCCAGACTACAGTACTTGTTTTTGTCTTTTCAGTTTTATTTTTATTAGGTGTGTAGTTTAAGTAAGTAGTGTAGTATACACTTTTTACGCAGTCGGGTTTTAATATATATTTTTTTAATAATTATTTTATTTTAAGTTCATTTCCTCAGTTAATAATTTGGTCCTAATAATTACAGAAAGAAGCTATAAAATAGTAGCAAATAGGTATTGAATTCATCATATTATTTTAGAGCTGATCTTTCATTTTGGTCAGCCATTCTGATATTCACAATTACAGCCGATAGGTTTTACCTTTAAATAAATCCATTTGCACTTCTCCTAAATCGAATGCGCATCTGTAGAAGCTTTTACCAACAAATTCTGTTTTGTATTAAACCAAACAAACGAATACGACTCCTAAGATACAATACAAGATTGGGAACGATTTACGTTGAGGCTTAAAAAGGTATTCGTTTCCTAGCGCGCCTATTTTTGCTCTAGTGAATATTATGAAAGGTACCGTAGGCAGTTTATTCATGTCAAGAATGAAATATTTTTAACTTAGATGAGGGTTGTAGCATCAAAGAGAAGATTATATAAAAATACATTTGGAGATTGAGTGACGTTTGAACTGATGGATAAGGGTCGGTCTCCATCGAAACGGAGACGAGACAAAGGGAGAGATGTTTTTTTGGGGATGGGAAGTCGTCTAGTAACTTCCCCCGCTCTGGATGGAGCGGGAGTGATTGTCAGACTTTTACTGACTAAAACCCACCCATGTTCCTTCTTATACCCTTTATGTTCCGGGGTTGCAAGTCGTGCGTGCGGTGATTGGAGTGCTTTGTGCGGTGTCCAGAGAGCGGCGCCAAAAAGCATCCATGGAAACACCCCAACCCTTACACATCTTCTCTCCTTTCCGCTTCGCACATCTTTGCTCGTCTCTGCGTTGGTGGAGACCGGGCCTTACTGAGGATTAAGGTTATGCATTCTGAAAGTTGGCAACATCGCAGCTGCGAAAAGTTTCACCGTTTTCTAAATATAGAGTTTTGGCAACAACGGTTTCTATTTCTGTGTTTTGTTTTAGCTTGATTGTTTCTAAAACAATACTACAAAGGAATTTGTGTGTTCTGGTTAGAATTACTGATCAAGTTAAAAAAGCTAAATAATAATTCTTCGTTGGCTGCTCAGCATGAGGTATTAGGTTCAGTACCCAGGTCGCGCAAAGTGTTATGATTTCCAGGTTGGCTGTTATTTTGTTTTTCATCAGGAATTCTTCGGTAGCAGCCAGAATGTGTGCTCGGTTGATGGATATAGGCTCGCCCCTATAACATGAGGCTGAAATATAATAACTGTCGAAATTATATAGGTGAACTTTTAGGCAGACACTGCCTGATCTGTCGATATCTTAGGACAGGTGTGTATTATTATTAAGTTGTAGTTGTTTTCTTGTTAATGCCTCTTAGCTTTATACAATTACGGCTTTTATATATATTATATAGGTATTTATTCGAATGTATGCTGGACTGCATATTTCCTACCACAACCAGTAGTGTGGAGGACTACATATATATATATATATATGTATATGTGTATTTATACTTACATTTAATAATTAATTTAAAATAATTTTCATTTTTTATGTTATTGCACCTACTGTGTTTTGTTTCTGCATCAACCTGAGGTATACTATTAGAAAATGTTTAAGGCATTAAGTCCGTCGTTTTACGTGCGTATGTGGTTTTGAGACACACACCGCCCAGTAGTGGGTGACCGTTAAAATGTATGTGATATGTCTAATTGTCTATCTAAATCTTTACTAATATTATAAAAGCGAAAGTGAGTTTGTTTGTTTGTTTGTTACCTCTTCACGCTTTAATGGCTAAACCGATTTTAATGAATTTTGGTACAGATATATTTGGGAACCAGGAGACGGACTTAGGCTAATTTTTATTTAAAAAAAGTGGGATATGAGGGAGAACGAGGGAAGAAAAGGGAAAACTTAGAGTTGCTATTACAAATCAATAAGGCGCAAGGGCTAAAACTGCAGGTAGCAGGTAATGTGTTATATCGAATTTAACGCGAGCGAAGCCGCGGGCAAAAGCTAGATTTATATATTTTTTTAAACTATATCTTTTTTTCTTAGCTTGATATTTTCTGTGTTGATTGCTGTATTGTCTCTTTTGTTGCTTCAAATAAATTATTTATCTATCTATCTAATAAATACATTAATATTTATTTTGATTCTTTGTTTTGGTTTCAGTTATATTCGCCTACTTAATATTTGTTGTTTACGGATATTGGCTGGAGCTTAAAAGATCATCACAACCTTCTAACCCCTGAATAGAGCTTAAATTACAAATTTAAATAAAGTGTTTTTTATCTATTTAAATGGTCTTTTATTCTTGATACAGCGTTGTTTGAGAACTGTGTAACTGTTTTTTTTAAACTCGCCCCCACTCTAGTAATTTCTTCTGTATTGTGGGTGCGTTTACAAACATTTAAACTAACATAGACAAACATCCGTTAAAAAGGTGTATCATGCATTGATATTTGCAAAGAATCCTGCAAGGGCCACCGCCTGCCGGGGTTGCGGGTTGTTCGAAAGAGATACCGCGGCCCCGGAACATAAAGGGCAGTACCCCCGTTCCGCCCAGAGCGGGGGAAGTTATTTGATGCGTTCCCATCCACAAAAAAAAATTGTCGTTGTCATGCCCGTTGTCTACATTGAAATGTCTTAATCAAAGTGCCGAGAGTCGCTATTCCGTTTATAGTGCAATTTTATTAAGACTTAGATATTGTTGACTACCGCCAGTTACTGCATACATTATTCAGGATTCATAATTAACAAGGCTGCTAAATTCAAAACTTTTTTTTATTAACAAAAAAAATACTGGTTACAAAAAAAGATTAATATGCACGGGATGTACCTATGTACGATTTTACAACTGCGTTTCATGACGATACAATACATAGATTTGGTATCAAATCGTAAAAGTATTGTACATTAGAACATTCGTTTGGTCAATAGGACACAAAATTCCTAGAATAAACAATCCTTAGTCGATGAAAACCTTAACTCCGGATAAGATTCACAACACTGTTTGAATTGTATTCCCATCTTGAGAGAAATTTACTTCTGGTGACAAACCTTGGCCCCTAGTCTGCCGATTTCCTGGGGCCAGAGATGAACAGTCGAACTCCAGCAGGGGCCTTTCAGAAACAGACTCCGATATCTCTCTCCGACGGTACCAACTTCGACCGGTGGTATCAAATGCCTGTGGAAGCGATGTTATCGAGTTAGTAAATGAAATACAGGCCCAGAGGTTAACACCTCGCTTCTCATGCATGGGGATGTGGGTTCAAATTCTGGCAAATACCTATGAAACTTTATCCTAGACATTACATGGCGAAATGTAAATGATTTATGTAAACAGCATGATATTGATTTATTTTTACTAGTGTGTCCTTGACCAGGAAGTGCATAAGCCGATTTCTTTTTTCAAAATAAAAAATCTAAATATTTTGATATCACATAGGCCTACATGGGCACTTATAAAACGTCGAGAAAAAATGCACGTTTTGGTCGTTTCCTATGGAGAAGAACCGACAAAAAACTCCATGGTTACTCTTTTAAAATCATTTAATTTTACAATGTTGTTGTTACAGCGTTAGTACTTAAGTATGAGAGGACAGGGTAGGCCCGACAATAAGACATTGCTTACTTTACAAAACGTAAAATAAAGTAATACGTTAACAAAAGTTAACAATCGTCTAAGAATCTACAAGGCCAACCATATCCAAATTTCACTTAGTTTAGTATTAAGCTGTTATATAGTGTGAGCATTTAGCAAGTTATTTTCTTTTTGGTGTTTTGTTTTAGTATGCTACTGTAATGTCCATAAAATTTAGTTTTGTTTAGGTGTGTATAAGTGCAGACTTGTAATTGTCTGTGAGTCTTATTTGTAAAGTCTTGTTATGTTCTCTTTAGCTGTAAGTCTTCCATGTTTAATAAATCAATAAATTACAGAGATCAGTGAAGAAAACCTGATACCTATTCAAAGTATTCTAAGTCTGAAATTAGCAACTCGTCTTGAGTAAGCCTAGTGATCAATTTTTGTTTGTTTTTTTTTTAAAAAAAAAACGTTGCCCCACACTAGGAATTTCTCCTGTATCGTGGGTGCGTTTACAAACATTTAAACTCACATACACAAACGGCCAGACCCGAAACAACTATCTGCAGGTCATACAAATATTTGTTCCGTGCGGGAATCGAACCCGCGACACGCAGCGCAGCAGTCGATCGCTCAACCACTGCGCCAACCGTGCCGTCAATGGTCGTGCCTTAACTCTACCGAAGCGGCCTTTGTCCTGCAGTGGGACAGTACTAGGCTGGTATTACTAGACAATTTTATATTAAAAAAAAAAAACAGCCAAGTCCGAGTCTCGAACTAGTGCACCGAGGGTGCCTATAACATGATTTGCCATATCTTTTGTCTGCGTAGACTAACGCCCGGTTCCAATAATTAACAAAAAACAATACATTGTGCTTACGGATAGTATCTAGTATTTTCTACGAGACGTATGTCAAAATACTACTATCCGTAAGCAAAACGAATCGTTTTTTTGTTAATTGAAACCAGGCGTTTTTTCTCAGCTCTGAGGGACCATAAACTTGAATATATTATGGTGTTAATTTCAACTTGATTCCTCCACGTGGCACGCGTGGAGGTATAGAAACTCGGTGGCAAAAGATTCAACAAAACCAACAAAAGTCGACTTCCAGAAGTAAAGTTATCCCACTTTTTAGTTACCTTTTTTTTTTTGGAAAACGGTTTTATTTTTTACAAAAAGTTTTTTGTATAACTTTTTTGAACTGACCTTACGTAACAAATCGTTCACCGTCGTGGTCGCTGCATCATTCGGTTCTGTAGGTATTTCATTCGGTTCTGTAGGTATTACATTCGGTTCTGTAGGATTTGTAAGATCTGGATTTTTCGAAACATCTGATGATTCCTGTTTGGTAACATTGTGTGTTTCATGGTGTTTAATGACCGCTTGACGATGGCTGTTTATTACAATCACGAAGTATGCTGTTACTGTAAAATATACATATAGAATTTTACATTATTATTGGTGGTACGAAGTGGTAACCTGGTGGTGTGACCTTAGGTATGTCAAGTTATCACCTTTTTTTTAAAAAAAAAAATTTGCACCTCACTAGGATTTCTCCTGTATCGTGGGTGCGTTTACATACACAAACACCCTGACCCGGAAAAACTATCTATAGGCCATACAAATAACTGCTCCGTTCGGGGATCGAACCCGCGACACGCAACGCAGCAGTCGATTGCTCAGCCACTGCGCCAACTGTGTTGTCAAATCACATGCTGCGCCAACCCTAAATAAATTAGGATAAGTGCAGGAGAATCAAGATGAAAAAAAGTAAAGTACCAACGAAATACTGACGTAAATACCAAAGTACTCCTAATAAGACGATAGCAACCCTGGCCCATTGCTTCTTCGACGCGTAGAGCAGAGATAGCACTAAGAGCAGCAGCACCATCGACGATATAAATAACATGGAGTACCAGATCCATAAGCTCATGATTTCAGTATCATTCTGGAGAAAAAAGTAATTAGTCAAAAAAATTGTGCTACGAAAACTAGCAATCTACTGTTAAACAAAAATAAAAATCTATATTTTTCTTTTAAGGGCAACGACATATATATTATACTAGCTTCCGCCCGCGACTTCGTCCGCTTGGCATAGTTACTTTGGGCTAGCGCTAACTTTAACCCGCGTGATGATCGAAAATAAAATATCTTTTCTCCCCTCTTTCCCCCCTTATCCCACTTTTTTGTCTATGCCCGTCTCCAGGGTCCCAACTATCTCTGTACCAAAATTCATAAAAATCGGTTGGGCGATTTAGGCGTGAAGACGTAACAAACAAACTCACTTTCGGTTTTATAATATTAGTAAGGATCTATGTCTTTGTTACTTTTTACTGCATACTTCGGTAAGTGCCCAAAATAACAGAATGCTTGCAACGAAGAACAACCCAAGCAGGAGCCATATTGTAAGGAGAAGGTAACTCATCGGCATGAAGAGGGTACATCCATATACCAGGGGGTGGACCTGGAATATAAAAAATGGTGTAATTTAATCCTACCATCTCAATATACAAATATAATACTTTTTTTACGGATTGGAAATCATCAAATAACTTCCCTCGTTCTGGACGGAGCAGGGGTAGTGTCAGACTTTCACTGACTAAAACCCACCAATGTATTGCGCTTTATGTTCCGGGGCCCCGGTATCTCTTTCGAACAACCCTATCCCTCCTCACAAACATTCCTACTTATAATATTACAAATGCGAATGTTTGTGAGGATGTATGGATGTTTGTTACTCTTTCACGTCAAAACGGCTGAAGGAATCTTGATGAAATTTGGCACAGAGGTACATTATAGTCTGGAATAACACATAGGATACTGTTTTTATTTTTGATATCACGCGGGCGAAGCCGCAGGCGCCAACTAGTAATATTATAAAAGTAGGATAAGGGCAGGAAAATGTTGTGTGATTCACCACAGAATCATACAACAACTTAACAAAACATTAAGCACACGTACCACGCATACGGCAGCGATTATCAGGGCACCGGTCCTTAAATCCAACATTCCAAGACATGTGTCCACTAACGGTAGCTCGTCCAACAAATCATCGTGATAAATGCTACTATTGGTCTCGTTATTAACCATTTTTAGTTATTATTAAATTGTTGAGATTACTATTTTTAGCATACATATAGCTGAAATGTACAACTACAACTCTTCATAAATGGCTTCTGTGGACGGGAGATACCACAATTTTGCCAATATCACGTCAAACTATTTGTGTAAACTATCGAACGCTGGAGAATATTTAGTAAGTAACAACAGTAATTTAAAAAATATAGAAACAATAAAAGAGCTGAAATGTAATTTTAGCGTGAAATTGATATAAATTGTTATGACATTATTTGACTTAAAGAACCATAGAATATTTATGTGCCTCAAAAAGAGAATTTATTAGTCTTCACGAAGAAGGAAAGTAAAAAAAAGATTCTAATGTTGAAGGAAAGTAAGAAGAACGGGCAAGCGTCCATATACATTTATACAATGGGTCAGTGTGTCGGTTCTATTTACTTATATAACAAACATTCTAGAACTCAAATTTATTGATTTTCAAAAAAAACTACCATTTTTTTTCACAAAAAAGTTTACAAAACTTTCGTTGATTTGCATATTTTTTTGGACTTTGATTTTGATTTCTAAAACTACGAAAATGTAAGCTCATCATTTCTTAATTTAAACGATAGACAATATTGTTGCCCTCTGAATAAATCTATTTTCGTCTTAGTAAGACCAACACTTTGAGAGATATGAATATTTTTTGTACACGCATAGAGAATATCTCAAAATGGCTGCCAAAAAGCGGGGAAGTGAATTAGACCCAAGTGTGTATCTTAATAGTATATTAAAAAACTCGTTCCACAAGTATCTAGAATATCGCTAGTCCATGACCGGACACATTGTATATTTGAAGGTATTTATAAACATAGTTATACACGTGGTCGCTATTTTGAAAATAAAATGAGCTGGTGGAGGATAGGCAGGCTACGCTTTATACTAAAATCTTTCAACCAATACCTACTTAGAACATTTGAAATTTAGGGAGGCTGACAAAGGATTACACTCTTAATTAACAGTTTTTTTTTAATGTAAGACGCTGCAAATTAATTATCTCCGAGAACCAGTAACCAGAGGCTTAAATAACTAATTAAGGTAATTAGAGGAGACTTTCATTGTTAAAAAACGAGCATTAATTTTCTTTTCAATCAGCTCTAAAAGAAGCCTGTTGTAGTTGTTTTTTTGCTAAAATTTTTCTTCGAAACGGGTTTAAGGCGCTGTACAAAGCAAACACTTCGTAAAACGTCTAGATTTTCGTCGCAAAGTTAGCCGTA
This sequence comes from Ochropleura plecta, assembly GCA_905475445.1. NCBI lineage: Eukaryota > Metazoa > Arthropoda > Insecta > Lepidoptera > Noctuidae > Ochropleura > Ochropleura plecta. The sequence continues at coordinate 16,004,905 of FR997736.1, forward strand.
TCTGTACATGCCACTAGCCAAAAAATACCGTGAATAGTCAAATGCATAAAGTAAAGACTTAAACAAAAACAGTTTACAAAAGTGGTCTAGTACTGCGAAAAAAAAATGTTTAAAAAGACAACGAAAAAATTTTTTTCGTCTTGAAATTCTCAATTTTTTCAGCGACAACCATAATTTTTTTTATATCTATAACAAAGGAAATTTTATAGACTAAAGAGATATCTAAAATTTTTCAAACACGGAACTGAATTTTTTTTTATATTCAATTAAAACTGCAAAATGACCTATATTTTGGCGGACGTGATATTCAAATAAGATCAAACGCCGAAATATTTTCGACCTTATTTCTATTCTTAAGATGATGATTACCGAAATCCTGCTATCCTATCCTACTCCTACTATAATATTATAAATGAAAAAGTGCGCACCCACGATACAGGAGAAATTCCTAGTGTGGGGCAAACTTTAAAAACAAAACACTTTGCCCGTTTTTTTAAACGTAAATTTTGGGACAGTTATTATTACACTTAAAACGGGATATTTACCATGTTTGTTATTTGTTTCGAGTTTCCGAAATTTCGGCGATGTTGCAAAGGATGATCACGGACGAACTGAAGTTATTGCGGGTGGGTGTTTTATGAAAACGAACGTTAAAAAAAACGATTTACCCTCTTTCTTATTCGTTTTTTTTTAAGTTAAGTTAGTTTGGGAATTGGACTTCCACCGAGATTGGATTTTTCCGTTGCTTCTGGTGTCTTCATTTGGATCCTGTTGTTCACAACAGGGTCGTTAATGGAGTCGTTCGTCGTCATATTTTTTTAACCTTGCCCCACACTTGGAATTTCTCCTGTATTGTGGGTGCAAACATTTAAACTCACATACACAAACAACCAGACCCGAAACAAGAAACAACTACCTGTAGGTCATTCAAATATTTGTTCCGTGCGGGGATCGAATTTGCGACACGCAGCGCAGCAGTCGATCGCTCAGCCACTGCGCCGACCATGTCTTCAACACACATGCAACTTACTTTGGCGAAAAGAAGGTTTAATGTAGTTAACGATTCAATGAAAGATAGCAATGAAGTTATCCTATTACATGGTACTTAAACATAACAGGCGAAATGTGCGTATTATGAGAAACACCTCTGCCGGACCCTGTGGAAAATACAGACGTGATAAAAAGTTCAATCCTAAAAAAAAAAACAAAAGGGATATTGCTAGCTCGTTAAAAATAGTTGCGTAACCTCTGATCGGGTTTATGCAATCTATGTTCATACAACGCCTATAACAGCCGAAGCTTATCAATTTAACCGAATTTTAAAGCTACACAAATTGACTTATCTCCTAAAATCCAGTTTAAAACGGATATTTACCCTTTAACTTCTATATCGTTATCCTTTGTCGACGGAACGTGGGATTTAAAAATCTGAAAAGTCCAGTGTAAACCGGTTTAATCTAGAATAATCCAATTAAAACGTGAAAGGGATATGTTGCGTCTCTAGTTGGCGTATTTAGCTTAGAACTGTTACTTTTCAGCTAGATTTCGTTACGTATTTGTTATTTCAGAAATTCACGTGAATTCAGGGCAAAGGAAAAGTTAAACTTTAATGCTGTAGTTTTAATGAATAGTTTGTTTGTTTTTAAAGCAGGTGCTTGGATATCAACTTTTTCAATTTTTTTATTTAAGGTAATTTAAATAGCAGTCGTTTTTAGCCGACTTAAAAAAAAAGCGGCCGAGTCGTACTCGCGCGCCGTTCAAACTTGCGATATAAACGGCCATATCTTTTGACTAAAGCCCCGTTCCAATAAACAAAAACGACTCGTTTTGCTTACGGATGGTAGTATTTTGACATAAGTTCTATGAGACTTATGTCAAAATCTTAGTATCCGTAAGCAAAACGACTCGTTTTTGTTTATTGGAACGGGGCTTTAGAGGGTTTTAATATTAGTCTAGTTTAATCCGGTGGTGCTTTTTTTTTTAATTTTTATTTAATTTAACATTTAATAAATGAAAAAAATAGCGTCTAAGAATTCGTCAGTTGGCAATGTCCCCAAGAGACTGGCCGCGTTGCCACGTTGTATGGCAACGCTAAGCCTTTGGGTTAGAGGGTTGTTTTTTCGTAGTTCCAAGGTACCACAGACTTTAGTTTCTTGATACCTAAAAGAACTAGGCTTGCAATTTAAGGTGGTATTTACTTCTGTAAAACTCAAAGGTAATGACCAATTTTCATGATATCCTACTTATATTATTTGTGATACTTATATTACTTATATTATTTGTACTTAAAAGTTTGTGAGGATGGTTGTTTGTTATTCTTTTACGCAAAAGCCACGAAACGGATTCGTATGTTTGGCATACATAATTGGGTAGTAACCAATAATTTAAAAACACAATTTATCTGAAAAAACACCTTATTCTAGACCTGAAAACTCCATTCATTTCAAAATAACTTTAAAATTCGATTTTTAGTTGCTTTTAAATCAATAAATAGTTGCATCATTGACTTGACAACTTAGTGACGTCATCGGTTGCGAGTCTCATACAAAATCTATAGGGGAAGCGCGTTTTGACAGCTCATAAAAAGTATATCAATTGATTGGTGGTGTCAACTACCCTATTATAGTGTATAGCCTGAATTACACATTTATAGGTTGGCTACTTTTTATCTTGATCGACGCGGATGAAACCGCGGTACTCAGCTAGTTTTAAATAAATGTTTTTGTATCTGCTATGTGACTACGGTTTTCAACACTAGGTACAAGTTGTTTGTAAGCATATAATACTGAGCTGACTTATAACAAATCAAGTATATTGACTTGGCTCGCGAGGTTGTCGACACAAATGTCGACATCTCAAAAGATGTATACTCAGCGATCATTGTGCCGAGTGTTGTTACAGCCAATGGATTCATTACCAACACCTGAAATATTTGAAAACTAGCTTTTGCCCGCGGCTTCGCTCGTGTTAAATTCGCGGTAACACCCCATGCCTGCCTTTCCTGATTTGCAGGTACCTGCTACCTGTAGTTTTTGCCCTTGCGCCTTATTTATTGTAATAGCAATGCTAAGTTTTCCCTTTTCTTCCCACTTTCTCCCTCATTTCTCACTTTTATTAAAAATAAGTTAGCCTATGTCCGTCTCCAGGGCCCCAACTATCTCTGTACCAAAATTCACCAAAATCGGTTTAGTCATTTAGGCGTGAAGACGTAACAAACAAACTCTCTTTCGCTTTTATAATATTAGTAAGGATGTCGAATTTATATATGTGTAAATATATGTGTTAAAATGAATAAACGGATATAACTGACTTGTTATAAAAGCCATAATAAACCAAGCGAAATAAGGTCGGTCCCTTGATAAAAATCCGTCGTAGAAAAATACTTGTATCTTCTTCAATCTACCACATTTTATAGTGCAGAAGAAAATCAGGAAATAATATAGCGGTTCAAATCTCGATCTTATCGCTGAAAGCAATTTCTTCTAGTCAGCCCGTGTGCACTGGATGGAAGGAATCACTACAAGGATTTACTGTACAACCAATACCTTTTACGTTAATCGAAACTGTAAGGTTTTTAACCGACTGCGGCGCTGCAAAAAGGGGGTACAACATACATACATACAACCGGTCTAAATCGTTATGATTTATGTATGTACGTATGTTCATCTGTTCCCTTATAACTTCTGAAATACTAACGATAGTACGTTTTTTAATCAACAGGTGAGCTGTTTTCGACGGACCATATTCAATTCATTGGAAAAAAACCTTATCCCGTCAATCTGTTAATAATAATTTTATGAAATGTAGAAAGTAGGTCGTAACAGTTTCATCGTGCAAACGTTAGAAAACCAATACTTTTAGAAGCTTTTCCGGTCTTTTGCACTTTGCGTAATAACAAAATATTGGAAATATTGTTTAACAAATTCTGAGTTATCGACGCTTAACAAAAAAAAATGACCTAGTGCTTGTTGACTAAGCTGCGTTTTGTTTTTTGTTTTTGGCAGGAGTTGCAAATCCCCGCGGATACCTCGACTATCCCACAAACTGTGAGAAAGGCGTGGTAGTGCCGGTCTCGAACCGGTTAAAACCACACTCCTGCACCCCTAGTGGCCCTCTGACATGATCAGAGACCTTTTTAAGCGAGTTTTTGCCTTGATCATCGATAAATTATTATGCGGCTTAAAATACCACTCTCTTTGTATTTGAATTCAATGATTTTGTTTTAATACCATATGAGACTAAGCTGTGTTACCCATGGAACTCATGACTGGAAAGATGTGCTCTTGAGTTGAGAACGGTGATCGTCCAGCTTATGGTGGGATGCACTTAGGCTAGTTACGATTCTTGCAGGTTGGTTGCTTGTATGAATGAGAGCTGAATCAAGTTGAATGAATTGCGGTTGAAACGGCGTTTCACGCGCGCCTTAAAGAGATGTCAGCAAAGCAGAGGGGTTTGCCAGTGCCTCCGCCTGCCGGGGTTGCGGGTTGTTCGAAAGAGATACCGTGGCCCCGGAACGTAAAGGGCAATAGAAGGAACATGGGTGGGTTTTAGTCAGTAAAAGTCTGACACTCCCCACCGTTCCGCCCAGAGCGGGGGAAGTTATTTGATGATTTCCCACCCCAAAAAAAAAGTGCGGTTGAAAAATCCTATCCTACTCATTGTAGTCTTCTGCTGAATATGTATCTGAAAATACAGTCCTCTTGACCGTTTTTGGCCACGGTCGGCCAATCTCAACGTAGATTATAAATAAATAAATAATATAATTAATAATAAATAATATTATAAATAATATTATAATTTGTGCTCTTCTGTCTTAATGTAATGTCCTGTCATGTATTTTGTGTGTGCATAAATAAATAAATAAATATAAATATCTTGGGACAACTCACACACGGCTATCTGATCCCAAGCTAAGCAGAGCTTGTGTTATGGTAACCAGACAACTGATATACATACTTATATAATTTATAAATACATACATATTATAGATAAATCACACCCAGACACAGAACAAACAATCATGCTCATCACACAAAGTTTGTCCTGAGTGGGAATCGAACCCACGACCTCCGGCTTAGCAGTCAGGGCCACTAACCACTAGACCAACAGGCCCGTCAAAATTAGCTAGCGGCACGGGAGGGATTTTAGTGCACAAGTGAACTCGCTGTTCCATCATTCTCATAGTCCGATGAGACGGCAATCTGACATGATGGGAGAAAGTTTTGCGGGTTATTCGAAAGAGATACCGCGGCCCGGAACATAAAGGGCAATAGAAGGAACATAGATGGGTTTTCAACACCGACGACCAGCAACCAAAAAAATTTAAAGTAATTAAATTTGACGACACGCTTGGCGCAGTGGCTGAGCGATCGACTGCTGTGTTGCTTGTCGCGGGTTCGATTCCCGTTCGGGACAAATATTATTATATTCACTCCATTTCAGATTGCTGAAGATCATCTGTGAAAATACTGTCAATCATTGAACCGAGTTCTTCCGGAAAAAGTGCGATACTTTCCTAACAAGTTCGGTTACACAATCAAAGGTTGCAAAATAAATGGGAGTTCAGTCAAAGATCTCATTTACCGTTCGAAGAAAATTTTGACAGAGCCGAGACATTGTATGACATCATTTGAGATGGTTTTTCATGTTGACTTGGTTTCAAACATTATAATTAATACGGTGAAGTTTGTTTGTTCTTTACCACACCGTTCGGAGCGATTCCTTAGCTAACTCAGTTAATAACTGGGTGATACGATATTTCTGGTAAGCCTGGTTGTCATTTTTTTGAAACCCTTCTGGTACAAATTTTCTACTCTTTGCTTTGAAGCCACTGACTACCTGTAACGACTGTCAAAGCTCTAAACATGGCAGTCAGGACCTACTTAATAAATTAAGGAGATTTACTGTACTGTACCCTTTTTAGTTTTTTTTTATGTTCTCTAAATAATGAATTGACAACACTCATTGCTGAAAATGAACCCTTCACGAAGCTATCAACAATATATTATTTACACCAATGCATAACTCTGTGCAAACATTCTTGCTGAGAAACGACTTTTTATTATTTAGCATGTAAAGATAGATGATAATAATATTCTTTGTTATGGACAACAAGACAAACACACGAAGCTATTATTCTATAAAGCTAAAGCTATTTATTATATGTATTACATGGTTTTTACTGGTGGGAAACTCAATACAACAATGTAGACCCAAAAATCTAAAACGCACGCGCGTTGAAAACTCTCTTTTTCCGGTAGGACTCCATGTTACACACTTAAAGCATTGTGCAGATGCATTATAGTTGTATGGAGGTCGGGAAGAAATTCAAAGAAAAGTTTAAAAAAAAATGGAATAAAAAATCTTTTCAAAAAGTTGGAACTTTGGCTCCCAATATCTCCGTAACTGAAAGCTTCCCAGGTATGTTAGGATACTTTTACATCCACATCCAACAGGAACATTATTGGCTGGCACTGTTATTTCTTTTCGAGGTAATTTTCTACCATAACACACAGAAAATTAGATATTCTACTTCAATCTGAAATTGATTTTTAAGTGAATTCCTAAGTAAGTAAACAAGCGGGGTACCCCGGAGGCCTACAAAGAAGAAGCTTATTAGATGCCTTTGTTTAACTGGATTGGGACACGCAACGTCCAAGTCATTGTACTTAGGCACTTCTTGTTATTAAACTAAGTTCCTGAATGGGGCTCGTTTAGTGCTACAAGGGTATTATATAAATTAGACCTTGCTCGCTTTATTAAAAGGAACTAAGGAAATAGTGTAATAGGATAACCAAAAAGAAACACCGAGTAAATGCCAATATCTATTTAATCACAGAATTATACACCACAGATTTATAAAATTCTTAACTGTTCACTTGAATCTAATACACACTTGCACAATTAGCCTATTTTTTCTTATTCTAAAATATAACCACACTATTTTAGCGCTATAAAGGAGGTGTTACTCGTCCTGTTTTCGCCAACCAACTGCCCGAGTTCTCATGACTAATTATTAAAGTAAAAAGTGTCGCCCCACCATTGGCCGGAAGTTCGCAACGGACCAATAACAGGGCGACAACAGTGCTACCAACCTAAATGTTTATTAAATAACGTTTTTAATGTTTGCAAGTGATGTTAAAAATAATTATAATATAATCAAATCATAATCAAATCAATCCTTACTAATATTTGAATACTTACGAACATTTGAGTTTGTTTGTTACGTCTTCACGCATAAATCGCCTAGCCGATTTCGATGAATTTTGGTACAGAGATGTTGAGACCCTGGAGACGGGCATAGGCTAATTTTACACAAGTAAAAAAAAAATTACAAAGGCATTCTTAATGCCTTGGGCATTTTCTACCAATCAACCTTAGGGAGATGCAGAGACAAAAACATAGTAGGTGCAATTTGACAGAAAATTTCAGTATTATTAATAACTAGCTGGCGCCCGCGGTTTCGCCCGCGAGATATCAAAAAGAAGTATTTATGTGTAATTCCAGACTATAATCTACCTCTGTGCAAAATTCTATCAAGATCCGTTCAGCCGTTTTGACCTGTAACTGTCGCACGTGTGACCGCTGTAACTCCCAGGCAAACTTTCAACTGTTTTTATATTGAATTATCCACGGAACAGAAAAAACAGTGGAATTATCTGCCCTTTCACTGTGATAACACAAAAATGTTAAGTACAAGCTGTGTTTATAAAACAATTACTTATGAATGTCAAGTTTGTATGAATGAAAGTTTAACTTTATTTAGGGATCACTGGCAACTGCTATCGTAACATTGTTGTAATTGACTAGTCGGAATGAGTTTAGTAAGTTTTAAATGTCATGATTTGACACAGATTTGAGCTCTGAAAGTTGGCAACATCGCAAGTAACAGTTCAGTATTTTAACCTCTAAAGCCCCAGTGGCACAAAAACGTGCCAGTAAACAAGTATTACCGTTGAGCCCCGCTGGCAAAAATTTGTGCCACCAAACCTTGACCGATTTAAAACTGTATTTGTAGTAAAGATAAGTCTTAAAATCAGATTACGCTTACGATAAGAGCCCGCCCGGCGGTGCTTGACGGATAGTTGACGTAAATAATGGCGGTCCTTGAGAGGTTCATGTGTTTGTTCAAAATCTAAAGATGGTTGGAAGAATAATTCTACGGATATTTTTCTTTTGGTGTAACATGGTCGAAATCAGTTGCGTTTTTGATAAGATTGGTTCCTGTCAAAGTCATTCGACCATCAAAATCCACACAGGATTCAAAAATATTTCTGAATATTATTTACGAACTACAAATAGAGATAAACTAATTAAAACAAATATTAGTTAAGGTCTATTTATGGTTTGTAAATAATAGCAGTTAATTTAATAAGAGAAATAAAAAAAATGTACAAGTATAAAAATGGTAAAATATTTACAGGAAAGAAATTCGTCCACATAGCTGTTAACAGGAAAAGTGTGCAAGCTGACATTATTACCGTGTTGGATGGCAATGCTAATTAATTTATTTGGCAATAACAGGCCAGGATTATTTTGTTCCTTATTTTTAACTGTTTGATAACCACCCTCTTTTTTGCAGGGGGGAGTGTTAGACTTGTACTGACTAAAAGCCACCCATGTTCCATCTACTGCCCTTTATGTTCCGGGGCCCCGGTATCTCTTTCAACAGATAACAACCCTTGAAATGGATTTATAGTACGCATCATACTAACAAAAGCTCTTCCGGAATGTTATAACACTGCGCACAAAACTAGAGATTCTACAATACAATATTGGAGACCAAGACAACCGAGGAGACGAGAAACTGCGATTACAGAAGAAAGACAATTGTATTGAAAAGTCGTCAACGTATTGTTTTGGATAGTCGCTCGTGTACCTGCAACTGGCATTTCGTTTAATTGAAAACTATTCAGTATTGGTCATAGAGTAAAATCACGTAGAGCTGTCATTTGATTTCTTTTTTTTTATCTTGTTGATAATTGTTGGTTGATGGTTTTCAAAGTCTGACAATTAGTGTCGAGGGGTATCATGTTAATTGGGTTGTGAAAGAGCAAAGAAATGTAATCAGGCCACTTTTTTTTGGGGTGGGAAATCATCAAATAACTTTCTCCGCTTTGGGCGGAGTGGGAGGGAGTGTCAGATTTGTCAGATCTGACTAAAACCTACCCATGTTCCTTCTATTGCCCTTTACGTTCCGGGCCGCGATATCTCTTTCAAACAACCCGCAACCCCGACATGGTGTCCGGCCACTCTTAATATACCGATTTAGGAGCATATGGTGTGACTGAGAGCCGACCCCAGCGTAGTTAGAATTCAAAGTTTGTATACGATTTGCGGATCAAGCAGTGTTATTCGGCTTCTTCATCTAGAATTTCTTAATAGCAGTCACATAGTCTTGATTTTGAGCCAAGTTGATGGCAATAGGTAAGCCAAGTCTGTTATCCCTTAGAGCTTTAAAAAAATCAACACTCTAAGTTCACGTAGTCAAAAGTTATGGCCGTTTATGCCGCAAGTTTGTACGGAACCCGGTACCTAATTGTCAGGTTTTTATTCTTATTTTTTTTTTTTGCTGTAAACTACACAAAGCTTGAAGTAAAATACGAGTGCTTTTAAAGACGAAAACTTTCTGTTTGATGTTCATCACTTTGTTTTTGTAAAATTATACGTTCGACTTGGCGAGGGCACTGCCGTGCCCTCCGATATATATTATGGAACTTTCATTTTCAACTAATATTTTTTAGACCCAAACGGTCAAATATTTTACAACAAGATATTAGCCATTTTGCAGAAGGAAAACATAATTTAAAAGGGAAGCCCCTTCTTTCATTATTATTTTCTTGTAATTTTAAGATATGAACGAACGCAACGTTCCTAAGCACACTTGAAGCCCACTTTCAGACTCCTTTCAAAATATCAATTCCTTCGTTTTATTTGATATTATCATCACTTTAAATTGGATTTAGCTGGCTTTTAAACAAAATGCGCGCAGAAGTAAATAACAATTTTCTTAATGAATAGTGAAAAATAAATAAACAGTTGCAGAATAAACAAAGTTAAATTAAAGTAAATGTTACCAGCATTTTAATAACTTAATCACCCTAAACTTGCACACACTTGACAATATATATTCTTTTGTGGTACGCATAAGAACGTGCTTTTACTTTTAGAAATACGTCGATCTTAGCGATGCTGCATTGTCAAGTTTCATAGAAAGTCGCCTGGGATCGTCGCTGTGCTCGAAGATGTATTTTTAAAGAATATCCCTACTGCAATTGGTATGGCGTTCCGTTACTTCGGCGGACAAACTCTTTGCAAACTCACAAAAATATTGGACTGCAAGATACACATCGATTTATTTAAACTTTATGCACAAGTAAAAACTGTACTAAGGCGGACTTAATGCCTTTGGCAATTTCTACTAGTCTACCTTAGGCAGAGAAAGATAAGCAATTTGTTCTGTTACATTAACTGGGTTCTTGAAAGGGAAGAAGTCAAGAAATACTTTTCATCATTTATTGTAATACACTCCAAAACCTCCTCACAGTCGTCTCTCCCAGGCAACCAACAGGATGACAGCCCGCCAACCCCCCTTGGCGGGCTGTCATCCAGCTGTCATCTTCTTATACAACCACAGACTATATGGTTGCCACAACATCCCCATTGTCAAGAAATCAAATAAATCACATTTTATAAACTTACATTATTACAAACATAATCCTCTAACCACTTAGGCTTAGATCTAATTCTTTTTGACAAGTTATTCTCTCCTACGACTAACACACTACACTCCTACATAAGAAAAATACAAAAAATAAGACATACTAAAATCAGACAAACAACAAAAGCTACTGACGCACTAAACCAAAATCTAAAACTCAAATGGAAGTGGGCGGGACATGTAGCGCGATTTCAAGACCAGAGATGGACAAGGAGAGTAACGTCATGGACCGGCCCCCTGGGCAAGCGCTGCAGAGGAAGGCCGCTAACGAGATGGCAGGACGAGATTGTCAGGACGGCTGGCCATGACTGGATACAGAAAGCCCTGAATAGGGAGCAATGGAAATCGTTGGAGGAGGCCTTCACCCGAGGAGGGGTTCTGGAAAACAAACCAGATACTGAACAAAACATTTAACTACGTTTAACATTTAACTTACAAAAAACTTCAAATATATTTAAATTCATTCAAACAAAAAGTAATATAGGTAAAGTTTAGTAAAAAAACAAATGTTATTTAAGTTTTCCTTTTTCCACGAAATATAAGGCTTTTTTTTTTTTATTTTATTTTATTTATTTATTATTCTCTCCTACACATCCTTCAGGAATTTCATAATCATTTACTAAATGATTATTATGAATACTTTCGTTTTCTGCATTTATCTCTTGCTGATTTCTTTCCACTTCCACTCCCGAAACAGAATCATTATGAAATTCCTGCTCGTTATCATTAAAACCATCATAACTTAACTCTGTACTATTTTCCTTTTTCTCTTTGAAAGGCGCTGGAGTCAAGTGCCATCTATTCCTCCTGTAATTAACCCCTTCTATTGCCACAAAATAAGATCTTGGCTCCTTCGCCCTCCTTACAATAATTCCATACTTTCTTAAATCGATAACCCAAACCCTATCTCCCACCTTTAAATCATCTAGTTTACAAACTTTATGTCTTCTGTTATAATTCTCTGCCACTCGTTCTCTATTACAATTTCTTTTCTCTCTAAATATGTTAGTGTCAATTTCCACATTAACATTCAATTTAGTAGGATACATTGGTAATATCTCTCTAATTTTTTTGTTAAACATTAATTCACTAGGACTAAATCCTGTCTCATTTGGAGTATTTCTATAAACTAATAATGCCAAATATACATCTGCATTCTTATTAAGAAGGTTTTTTGCAATTTTGACTCCCGCTTCTGCACAACCATTACTCTGGGCAAAATAAGGACTGCTGGTTATGTGATTGAAATTATAAAACTGAGAAAATTCTTTAAATTTACTTTTAAACTGTGTTCCATTGTCCGTCCTGACTACTTCTGGAATCCCAAACCGAGCGAAGGTTTCTTTACAATGCTTAATTATACTGTTTTCTGTCAGATCTTTTAATTCAAATAATTCCAAATATCTAGAGAAATAATCAATAATTATCATATACCACTTGTTATTGTTTTTAAATAAATCAATGCCTACCTTTTGCCATGCTCTATTGGGAACGTCTTCTACAATCAATGGTTCTTTACTGTTATTTTTTTCCTGTATGCATTGTGGACAGTTCTCTATGAGTACTTTAATTTGAGATGACAATCCCAACCACCACACTGATTGTTTGGCCCTCTCTCTGCACTTAGTAATGCCTAAATGGCCTGCATGAATATCCTCTAAAATACTTTTTTGAAGTGCACTTGGAATTACCAATCTATGGTTAAATAACAAAAAATCCTCCTGAACAGAAAAATTATATCTATACTGATAGTAATTTAATACTGCTGATGGTATTTGATTTTTATTTGGCCACCCACTAATAGTGTATTCTTTTATTGTATTACATATTTGGCATTTACTCTGCTCACTCTTAATTTTGTTCAGCTTATTGTCAACTATATACATACTTGAAATGGAATTAATGTGGTACTCAGATTGCTCAGCCTTTACTTTTGTTACATTTACTGGAGCCCTGGACAATGCATCAGCTACTACTAATTTCTTTCCTGGAACATAATTAACTTTATATACATATCTCATCAACTGAAGTCTAAATCTCAGCAACCTAGGTGTTAGATCGTCTATAGGTTTAGTTTGCAAAACGTGCAATAGAGGTTTGTGATCTGTCTCTAATAAAATCTCTATCCCTACAATAAAATCTCTAAATCTATTAACAGCCCATGCCAAAGCTAAACACTCCTTTTCTATTTGAGCATAATTTTTTTCTGTCGAATTTAATGTTCTGCTAGCATATGATACTGGCCGTCTATTCCCCATTTTATCTTCTTGTAATAGTACTGCCCCTAGGCCATAAGAACTACTATCAGCAGAAATTATGATTTTCTCTCTAGGATTATAATGACACAATGTAGGAGCTCTTGATATAAGATATTTTACTTTTTCAAATGATTTTTGTTGACACTCATCCCAAATAAAGGCAACATCCTGTTTTAATAATGCATACAAAGGTTCCAATAAAGTCGATTAATCAGGAATGAAACGACCTACATAATTTACTAAGCCTAAGAATTGCATCAATTCTTTTTTATTACCTGGAACTCTGAATCCAATAATGCTCTCTATTCTCTTAGGATCCAGTGATATGCCTTTACTGTTTATAACATGCCCTAGATATGTAACTTCTTCAACCATAAATTCACATTTGTCTTTGTTTATTGTTAACCCTTCTTTAGAAAATCTATTACAAACTTCCCTTAATAATTTAACATGACTTATTCTGTCCTTACTGTACAACAATATGTCATCGACATGTATTACTACCCCTTCTAAATCACTAAAAATATTGGAAAATTTCATAGAAAAATATTCAGGTGCACAGTTTAACCCCATTGGTAGTCTATTATACATATACCTACCAAATGGTGTAAGAATTGTTGTCAATTTCTGCGACTTTTCACATAAGCGAATTTGAAAAAATCCAGATGTGGCATCAATTTTAGAAAATATCTTTGCTCCTTTCAGCCTACCTAGTGTATTCTCTACCTTGTGAATTGGAAAAATAGGCCGGACAATATTCTTATTAACCTGTGTATAATCTCCACAAATCCTAACACCGTTTTGACCCTTTGGTACAACCACAATGGGAGATACATACATAGTTGGCTCTTCTACGGGTACAATAACATCTAAACTTTGTAATCCATTTAATTCCTCCTTGACTTTATCCAGCAGGGGTAATGGAACTACTCTTGGTGATGACTGGACATATGGGACTGGATTGGAAATCAATTTAATGGTAAAAGTATCCTTAAAGACACCTAAACTGTTAAAAATATTGGGAAACTCTTTTTCTACATTTATTTCACCTTCACTAACATATGTGTTACATAATCTTAATATATTCATTGCTATAATAGCTGGTTTCCCTAATATAGGTACCTGTAATTTTTTTATTACAAATGCTTTACCTCTGAATACACTATTTTTATAACCTAATTGTACCCAAATAAAGCCCACTACATCTAATGGAATACCTTCAGGACCCCTAATAATCTCTGAACAAGCAAATATAGTGGTATTCTTTAACATTTTCTCTGGTAGAGCTACTATATCGGCCCCAGTATCAATTAAAAATTTTACCTTTTTATTAAAGTTCTCCGTTTCTACATCCACCTCCAACTCAAAGTCCAGATTTTCCTTGTCCATACAATTTATCTTTCTCTCTCTGCAGCACCTAGCAAAATGTCCCCTACGCTTACATTTATGACAAGTTTCTCTTGATGCTGGACAATTCTCTCTGTCATGTGCCCATTTCCCACAAAATCCACATTTTCTATGTCCTTGCTCCATTGCGACAAACCTTGACCCATTCCCACTTCTTCCTGTATCCTTTCGCTGCTTCATCTTGGCCATTCTATTTACTGTCACTTCTTCTTCCCGACTCCACATAACCTTGGTCTCTTGTGCTTGAATTTCAGCCTGCTGGGCCATGTTAGCTGCTTCTTCTAGTGTCAATTTTGCCTTTAACAGCATTTTGTCACTGACCTTCTTGTCCCTTAAGCCAACTACGAGACGGTCTCTTATAAGCTCTTCACATAGACTTCCAAATTCACATGTCTCTGCCTGCATGGTCAAGGCTCCTAAAAAATCACTCACTGACATGCCTTCCTTTTGTTCAAGCATATTAAATTTAAATCTCTCATATACTACATTTTTCTTGGGATTGAAGTGACCATCTAAAGCCTCCAATACTTCCTCATATTTTTTTCCTTCCATGTTCAATATCTTGATAACCTCTTCCACCTTTCCTCCCATGCAGTACAACAACATATCAATTTTCTCGGCATCCTCGCGGTTTTCACAGCCACTTATTTTCATAAATCTTTGGAATCTGGTCTTCCACGTTTTCCACGATGCCGGATTTGTAAAATCGAAGGCATCCGGCGCCCTCACATTCTGCAATGGCAGAAAATTCATTGCCTTTTCTTCTGACATCTTAATCTCTTTATTCGCACACCGCTGCCACCATGTTCTGTTACATTAACTGGGTTCTTGAAAGAGAAGAAGTCAAGAAATACTTTTCATCATTTATTGTAATACACTCCAAAACCTCCCCACAGTCGTCTCTCCCAGGCATGTCAAAACCCCCCTTGGCGGGCTGTCATCCAGCTGTCATCTTCTTATACAACCACAAACTATATGGTTGCCACAACACAATTCAAGTATCTAGATCTGGTTGTCGACATTTAGCATGTGAATACAGCGGTCATTGTGCCGGTAATCGCCAATAGTAGTCAAAGATCGTTTTGATCAGAAAGCTTAATACAAAAAGCAGTACTTCTGGACACGGCACGTATTGTTAGGAGGTTCCTCTCTCAAGAAGACCACCGGTAGCTCGGACCCTGTTCCCGATGCTGGTGGACTACTATTTTCAAATGTGTTTTGTTTGTTTTTTAAGAAATTTGTGTGTAATGAAAATGAATAAACGTACTAATACTGAAGCAAATGTTATTATAGGTTGGTAGGTGTTATAGTAATATGGGGTCATTGTTACCTGAAATAATTATGTATAGTATAATCTCAGTAACGTTTCAGTCTTCCTGTTTTTTATTTTGTCCACAGCATCATAACAAAATCTCACTCAAAGGCAGACACATGACCTTTATATAAAAATTATAATCATACAGTAATGACACACTTACGTTATTCGACACGCGTTTCGTTTTTCTTGGAAACCCTTGAGCCGTGGTTCAGTAATATTTTTATGTTTAACACCTTTTACATTGTTTTGATACATTGTTCTGCACCTCTTGAGAAATATGGGGCCCTGGTAGCTTTGCTTTTGTACAAATCTCTAAAGAACTTGTATACCGGGGGGAAGGGCACAATCAGCCCTTGCATAATAATAAATATATATTTTTATTTTTTTTCGTTTTTTGCGAATGAAATCATTCACAAAAAACTGATTCCTGAAAAACTATATATATATATAGTTTTTCAGGAATCAGTTTTTTGTGAATGATTTCATTCGCAAAAAACGTTCTGAATACATAGTAACAGTTTTCGCGTCGGTATAATATATTCATGGATGCATAATTTAAACTGTCCCAATGGGCAAAGGCCTTCTCGTAATAAAAATTCGTACGTGTGTAACATTAATTATTTATTATAATTTACCAAATGTATTAAAAATGGCCAGTTTTTGCTATGCAACACATCAAAAATCCTCTAACGAAAGAGAACAGGAAATCTAATCATGTGACGAATTTCAAACCATTCATAAAACAGATTTTCATGCGCCATAAAGATAAATTTTCCGTGTGTTCTGTTTTGTAACAACGTTCTTCGCTGTCATAACGTTTTGTTTCACAATCCTTTGTGTTGCAACCTGATGACAATTCGTATGCTGATCCCGGATCCCGAATTGCTATCCCTCTACTTTGTAAAGTAGTTTTCCCGGAGACAGAAGTCATTCCGGGATTCAACCCTTGATTTAATTATGTCGAGCTTTCACGACTAACAGGTACTAGCAGAATTTAGGTAAGTTTTTGTGATGAACAAAAGATATAGGTTTTTTTTGTGACGTAGCTGAAGTGAGAATGCTTTTTTTTTCGGATGGTAAATCATCAAATAACTTCCGAAGACACGCTTGCGTCGACCCTAAATCATCGATCCCGTTACTACATGCTTACTGGCTATTGGGCAATTTTTTTTCCCAACACTTTACAACATGTCAAGGAGGGGAACTACCCTTTTGGGCAGAACTTTTTTTGTCATAATATTATAATGATTGTTGTCATGATATTATTAATCGCATTGGGTTTGTTTTTTCGTGTTAGACGTGAGATAATGCTGCCATCTTAAAAGTGTCCAATTGTAAACTCAGACGTATAAAAATTCGGTCAAACAACAATCTTAATAAATATTTTTTATGCCTTCAAACTATTATAATTCGTTTAAAGAAAATTATGGTAATTGTGCTATGCCAAGTAATTTTTGAAGCATTAAGATTCTGACAGATAGAGGGCACCCGGCATCGAACTAAGTTACTGTACGTAGTGACTTATTTTTATGAAAAATCGCGTTTTGCGGAAGGAGTTAATGCACTTAACGCACTCAAAACATTGTACTGACGGATGTATTGGATAGGGTAATCATAATAAGGTAATAGTAGTATACAACTTTAACCTCTAATATCTTCGTTACTAAAAGGTTTCCAGATTTAGAACAAAAAAAAACACGAAAACAGAGAGAACATTGCCTTACAGCTTCATTTAGGATTTTTTCACAGCCATTTTAAGTTAAATACTAAATAAATATGTAAAATTACACGCAACTTTTTTTATTAATTTGAAAAATTGATCAATAAAAACAAGATGGCAGCTTTGATTTCGGTCACGAGCCATAAATTTCTTGTAAGGACATTTTATTCGTTCACTCTTTCAATTTGAAAAATCATTTTGCACTCAAATTATCTGCTTAGGTTTTTGCCTAAATGCCCAGCTGTATATTTTATTCTTAATCTTTGGCTAGCACTTGGCCGCTGGCAGATGAAACAATCTATTCAAACGTGGAATATAGATATGATGTTTCTTATTTCATTTTTTTCAAATAAGAAATGGCGTCACTGTATTTTTATGGAACATCATTTCATTCCATTCGTACAATCTTGTGAATGAAAATAAAATAGAATCGATTCGTACGCCTGTTGAGAAAAATAAAGATCTTAAAAATATCGTAGGCCTTGGAGTGAACTGCAAAAACGTAGATACGGTTTTGTGCGGATGAAGGCGAATGGTTTGATAATTTTGTGGATTCAGTTTTTTTGATTCTAATATTGACTTGACATGTGAGGTTGTGGCCCATATTTTCCCCCCATATTTTATTTTCTATGTTGCTGTAATTCATTTCTTGACATGTAATTTTGTTTAGAAATTATGTAATTTGTAATTATTCAAATATATTTTTTGTTACTATTCATTTCTTTTATATATATTTTACAGTACAGAAAATAAACATGCCTATGTTTATTTACTTATAAAACATTAAAAAAAAATTACGTTTTGTAAAAAAATATACGCAGTGTCTTTGTGATCGTTAAAGATGTTTCTGTCAGTTTTATGTGTTTGTATTTTTTTGGTTCCATGCATCAAAAGAAAATAACACGAACCTTTTGATCCAAATCACTTTCTTGTCTGCCTGTCTGTCTGTCTGTCAAGATCCCTAACCTCGAGACCACGTGGAGGTATCGAGTTAAAATTAGAACCCTATACTCATCTCTATGGTCCCTTTGTGTGGTTAAAAAACAAACCTTTAAAGGTGTGTCCAAATATCGAGCGGCAATCGAGCGCGGCTGCCGCGCGCGGCCCGCCGCGCTGTGATTAGACGACTGCCGCGCGCGAACGTTTCTGGCTACCTGCCGCGCGCGAACATTCTTAGTAAACATTCGGCAGTAATTGTGTTTGGACGTATTTCTGCGCACAAACATGGACAACGAACCATCGATTCGTTTAATTGAAATGTATGGATCTTTTAAAGAGTTATGGGATCCTCGACAGAAGGAATATATAAAAATGTTGCGACTAAAAGTTGTTCCTCAAAAAACGATCTACAAAAATGGTCAGATATAATTTTTTCGTAAAATGATAAAAAAAAATTACATCTAAAAATATTTTTTTTTTCTGGAATTTTTGAAGATTTTCGCTTATAACTTTTTTATTTATAGTTCTACGACAAAAAGTTACTGGACCAAAGTTGTAGAGAATTTAATTTGCAATAAAAAATGCTAACAATTTTTTTTTATGAAATAAATAGTTTAAGAGATATATCGTAAAAACCATTTCAACCTCTATTTTCAAGATGGCGGCCGTGGGACAAGGGTTGCGACCCCACAAACTTGTTTTTAGCTTTACATTGACCCCCCCTACACATCAAAAAAATAAAATTGCGTCCTCTAAAAAACGCAAGGTAAGGCCTAAAAAATGTAACATTTCAATGGACTAGGTAATTAATTTCATAATTGATTGACTCAATATTCTGTAACCTCCGTTGAAAAAGTGGTTTCTCGTTAAAATATGTTTCTTCTTAGCTCTTTTACGCAATTTTTTAATAATAAGCAGAGCTACGACACAGTTCTGATGCCAACTGAAGCGCGCGGCATATCTTGGTTGTGCCGCGCAGTACTGCCGCGCAAACATTCGTTGGCTTTGTACACACTAGAGCGCGGCAGAAATGTGTCCTACAAATGCCGCGTGTTGCTGCCGCGCTCTTGCTGCTCAATGTTTGGACACACCTTTAGTCTACGCAGTCAAAAGTTATGGCTGTTTATGTCCGAAGTCTGTACGGAACCCTTGGTGTGCGAGGCTGACTCGCTCTTTGTCGGTATTTTTCCCATTCGTACCTAAGTCATCATCATTTGTCTGATTTTTTTCTTTACTACTACTACTAAGGTCGTGTTCCACTTTGGTCACATGAATACTAATATTGTTCATGGATCTGCCAGAATTTCTGGGCCACACGGTACCCCTTGGTAAGACTGATTATGAAGATTTGTCGGCATTGTCTCAATATTCGACCTTCATAACTGACTGATAAATTCCAAGAATTTGATTTTCATTAATATTTTCAATAGTCTTTGTTATATTTCTAAGAGCTCCTCAAATTATTGTCTATGTACTCAAGTACCTAATTGCTATTATTTTATTAAATTTTATGTTTATGTATTCCTGAGCCAATATTTCCAAAACAATCAATTAAAAAGTCTTATTAATATCCTGTCGGTTGAATATGGTATTTTTAGGGTTTCGTACGTTCTAAATGTTGATGGACGGAGAGCGAGAGGAAGGCCAAAGAAAAGATGGATAGATTGTGTAAGGAATGATATGAAGGAGAAAGGAGTAAATGGTACCGTGACATCTGATAGCGGGGAATGGAAGAAGAAAACGTGCTGCGCCGACCAAGACGACCGACAAATAAAATGGGACAAGGGCAGGAAAATGATGATGACGTTCAAAAAGAATAAACGGGACCCTTATACGGTCGGCGCGTTCGTGTTTCACGCGCGCCTCAAAGAGAGTCAGCAAAGCAGAGGGGCTTGCCAGGGCCTCCGCCTGCCAGGGTTGCGGGTTGTTCGAAAGAGATACCGCGGCCCCGGAACGTAAAGGGCAACAGAAGGAACATGGGTGGGTTTTAATCAGTAAAAGTCTGACATGCCACCCCGCTCCGCCCAGAGCGGGGGAAGTCATTTGATGATTTCCCACCCGAAAAAAAAAAAAGAAAAAATACCCATAAACGGTTACTCTTTTGAAATAAATACCATGTACTAAAGTCTGTAGTCCCTTGGAGCTGTGAACCAATCAACCCCATAAGTCGCAGTCAAAAGATATGACCGATTATGGCGCAAGTTTGTGAGGAACCTTCGGTGCTCGAGTCCGACTTGCGCTTTACCGATTTCTATTTATTACTATACTAGCTCAAGACCGCAGCGTTGCTAGCATGGAGTTCGGTTAGTACCCCATGGTTTTGTACAGACGCCAGCAGGTCAAGCTACCCGAAACTGTCAATTTTTCCCAATGAACCTTGAACCTAAAACTTTAGAAATAAAGTCGAAAATCTATCAAAGAAATCTGACAGATTGTAGTAGATGATGATGTGCAGGCGTCTGTACTACCGGGATAATACGTATCTTATGTTTTAATCCAGGTTATAAACTATCTGTTTTCCAAACACCCAAATTCGTTGCTCCGAGGTTTTTGCGTGAAAATTGGGGATGTATGGAGGTCTTAATTTGATTTTTTTTACATCAAATAACTTCTCCCGTACTGGGCGGAGCGGGAGGAATGTCAGACCAAAACCTACCATTGTTCCTTCTTTTGCCCTTTATGTTCCGGGGCCGCAGTATCTCTTTCGAACAAACCGCAACCCCGACAGGGACATACCTATATGGAGGTTTTTGTTCGTTAACATCTAAACATCCATACATCTCCCAAAACTTTTGCTTTTATATTGTTGTAGGAAGTAGGATTATCAACATTTAATGTTTACCAAGATGTTAATCTAGGGGCTACTTAATATTTTTTAAACATAATATAATATGTAATCTCAATGTTCTTTAATTAATTCTGAATCTAATTTAAGTCCGAAGCCCCAGGCAGGTTTACCCAGTTTTCCTAATGTTTTTCAAAGTATTACACATCAAAGACTTTAACTGAGACTGTTCTATAAAAGATCGAAATCATCATAACAATAGTTCAGGAAACAAAAAATCTCAGAAAGGCGTCTACTTTCTAAATATATTTTTTCCGAGAAAATAATTATTTGCGTTATTTTTTTAAAGATTGATTGTATAATTTGATTCATGTGTAATAAGGCTATGGGGGCCAGGAGGGGGAGATGTTATTCGCGTCCGTAACAACCTACTTTCAACAACCCGACACGTGTCCACTGGGTGCCAAATGAATAATAACACCGAGTCTTGGGCGGCGGAAAATAACCTGACCTAGGCAGCCTAACCAGCTTGACCTATCAGGGAGCGTGGGGAATGACCTCTATAAACCACAAACCGCAAACCTCTATGCTTTGCCTGCAGGATCGGTAGTCTTGGTTTTCTTGTCTGGTCTGAACCATGAAGAAGAAGGTGACACTCGCGCCAAGAGACTGCTGACTCCTGGGAGACTAAACGCTAGCGCTCAACCTCGACGGATCTGGCAAACGTCGTTGAATGAAGCCTTCCTGGAAGAGCAGGCGTCACCCCTCAGACGACTTTTGTCACCGACTTCACTCGTGGGACTAAAATGTCGAATGAAACAAAAACAAAACCTAACCTAAACAACATGCAACACGCCAGACCTTTCACAAATTAAAGCATGTTTTCAAGACAAAGAACTATGCGTCAACACCACCAAACTTCTCAATGTGTGGCGATGAAAATACCACCAATTGCAAGTCAACTGAACAATGGAATACAAATAATGGACTGGCTCTAAAACTGGCAAAAAGGCAGATCTTCCTTCAGGAGAAACAACTAAAAAGAAACAAGCCAGTCCCGAGATAGCAATACAGAGAGGTTCACATCGGCGTCGAATCGATGATGAAGTACCTGGGAATCGTTCTCGAAAGCCGGTGGAACTTTGTGAAACATTTCCGACGTTTGGCTCCCAAACTCGAGCGGGCCGGGACTGCTTTCAAGCGGCTGTTGCCTGATCTGCCAAACACCTCCTGCCGTAGGCTCGATGCTGGATTCGTGAGGTCCATGGCCTTTTACGGGTTCCCGGTGTGAGCGCGTTCTTTGGGGGGGAGCGCCGTTTACTACCTGAACGCGCCCCAGAAGGTAGTAGCTATAAGGGACTACTGCACGATTGCTAAGGTTTGAAAATAGATGGGTTACCTTACCAGGCCCTATAGCCAAACAGTAGATGACAGCAGACGACAATCGTTATCGCTCAGCAGTCACTAATACATTTTCAACCTTATACCCTAGCGCATAATGCAACCCTTGCCAAGGTTTGGAAATAGATGGGTTACCTTACTGCCTAGGTAAAGCAACCCTTGCCAAGGTTCGGCAGATAGAGTGGCATAGAGGGAGTGGCTGTCGCAACTTCGTGCAGGGCACGCCACAATAGTGGCGATAAGTTCCCTCTTTGAGGAGTGACGCCACACGGAAGTTTCGGGAGGTTTGTGCCCATAATCGACATTTAAAAAACAATCATTTTTTTATATCTTTAATTAGTTACTTTTTTCCTTGTATTTCTAAGTATTCCGATATTAAAATAATGTATTTTTTAATATATTAACTATGGAAGGTGCATTTTGGCATCCTCCTCAAAATTTAGGAGGTGGTCATAAAAGACATTAAAATATCAATTAAAATCACGACACAATAAATAACAGACGCTGCTTTATAAGTATGTAGTTTAAATTTTACAGTATTTCAGATCAAGTACGCGGGCGCCATGATTTAGGAATATAATCATCGTAATAAAAGTTAATACTGAGTAATACGATACTTTTCGTAAGACTGGTTGGTAATTCATAAAAGCTTATTTCACCGAAAATAGATATCACGTAAGCTGTTTACAGAACTGTTTATATTTAGCTCCTTTGAAGTTTAAGACGTGATATGATGGAAGCTTTGATAAGGCACACAGCGGCTTTGAATTTTGTTGCTACAAGTACTTATTTAAGCCACAAAAGAGACTTGGGCATCTGTCCCATAGTCGGCGAAGATATGACTAGCTATCTAACTACTATATTTATCACTTAAACAATGAGTGGGGCTCATAGCTTTGCAACGCTTGACCAGGTTGATGCATGGATGATCTCTCGCGTCCGGCCCTGGTTCAGTCCATGGTCCGGAGCGAGAGGAAATGTGAACCTCCTTCTGTGAAGCAGTCATGCTAGCGAAGGAGATGGCCGGGCGTTTGAGGTATAGAACTTCAAACCAACCCAGCCGCCGCGGGAGACGCTCCGGGCGTCGGGCGCCGCGAGACGACTTATGGCCACCGTAGATGCGGGCCTGTGGATAGTGAGCAATGGGTAGCTCACCGTCCGTCCGTCTATTGACGACAGGCCATGTCAACGGCGCGTTAGTGTTCCACGCGCGCTACAAAGAGATTTCAGCAAAGCAGAGGGGCCTGCTAGAGCTACCGCCTGCCGGGGTTGCGAGTTGTTCGAAAGAGATACCGCGGCCCCGGAACATAAAGGGGAATAGAAGGAACATGGGTAGGTTTTAGTCAGTATAAGTCTGACAATCCCCCCACTCCGCCCAGAGCAGGGAAAGTTATTTGCCTTTGAGCCTGGCTGTCATTTGTCTATTTAAGTCCCGAGTTTATTAACGAAACGACCTAACCGGTCGGTAACGGTTAGGTCGTTTCAGCGCATCGTAGATGTCATCTCGCAATTATGTAATAATAACGTAATATTGGAACTTTGCGCACTGGCTTGCGGTTAGGGATTGCAATCCGGCGTCATTTTAAGTCCGGCCGGATACGACCGGATTCCCATCAATCCGGCCGGATCCGGTCGGATCCGGCCGGATTGATTAAATCAAGATGATTTTCGCTTTTTAGTACAAAATAAGTGAGTTAATCAAGTGTCACTGCACTTTTAAGTAGGTAGTTTATAAAAAATAAATCACAAATATATAAAATCGACTTTATTTCGTAAAGCCCATATGTGAGTGCTATGTATTATTATTGACTTGACGAAGCCCTGGTGGTTGATAGTGTCATGCTCACTTAAATGTCTCGCTGATGGTGGCGGGTGTGTCGGGTCATTTAGCTCCCTTCAAAATGGTCGAGCTGAATGGGGCTGATCCATACGTCATGTTCGTGAACGGGCGCTGTCAGTTGGGACTGGTCATTTTTTTAGCTACCACGGTTCATTTTTAACTTATTTAGATTTTAAATTAAATTTTGCTTTTTATTTACTCTGGACGCTCTTACTGTGCACGTCTTTCTACATCGTTCTCACATATTTGTATAATCTCAACATGAATGATGTAAATACAATTTTGTAAAAATATTATAATTTAAAAGAGTGTCCATGGAGTTTCTTGCCCATTCTTCTCCATAGAGATCAACGCTTTGGAATGGGCAACTACAGTACTTTCACAAGTTATTATGCCTTGTGACCGGGACTGTAGATTAGTTTTGTTTCTTGACATTCAAAAGTGCCTGTAATGGTCTAATTGAAATAAATGGTTTTGAATTTTTTTTTTGAAACAATGTTAAGACAAATACACAACAAGAAAACAATTAAAATATAGTAGTGTAGGTAACTAGTTATAATTTTACGACGTAACGAGTAGCTCAGTCTTTCTAGATTTCACTTTCACAGATAGATCAATTTATAAGTAAAAATATTTGTTCAATGTTACCTTTGGACATTGACTCAGCACTCGGCCTGGCTTACGCGCGGCCCAGTTAAGCAGGTGTAAACCAAACCGAAGAACAAATCCAGAAAAAGTTAGAGAAGTTCCAAGCAAAACTAAATGAAGCAATATCATTCATGAATAACCACAATGTTTGGTATAAATCGATTGACAAAAATCATATTAAGATACAAGTAATGCAAACCTACGAGTTAGCAAACAATTTTATAAATGAGATTATGGACTACTATAAAGGGTTACTTGAAATATATTTACAAAAAGCAACTATATATAGTATACTAACACCAAAACACATCAGCAACATAATAAAAATGGCCAATCAAAAACTACCATCAAACTTAAAAATTATTCAGGATCAAATAATACACACTGAGATGAATGTAAATACTACGCACATAAGAGTGTACGCTTATTTCCCAATACACGATATAACAAAGTATACTCTGATACACGTAACATCAATTCCAGAGAGAAAAACAGATGGATCATTCGAGTGCTTAACTATTCAGCAGACATTCATGGGTTTCGATTACAACAACGAGCGCTACTTTGAATTAAATCAAGAAGAATTTAAAGACTGTCTTCATAGTGATGCAGGGTTTGTCTGCTATCCTGTAGCTGTCAAGAACATGCAATTAAATAAAAATTGCATAGTTGAACAACTCTTTAGAACAGAGAATTACACCCACACCCAATGCACGTCAAAGACCTACAAAATATCGACGGATGTTGTATGGAAGCAATTATACATGCAAAACACCTGGCTTTTCATTACAACTAAATCCGTAGCCATATCGATTGTGTGTGACGGTCAAAGAAAAGAAATTACTATTCATGATGTCGGAATTCTACACATCTCCGAGAATTGCGTCATTAAAACACTTAACAACATACTTGCTGCAAAAAGAACAACAACTGTAACAGTACTAGCTTCTTATGCTAAAACAATGAACTTCTCCATTAATACGCAGATCTTACCAACAAATATAAACGATATATCCAAGGAGGAATTAGTTTTAGACAAGGCAAAAGGAGTTTTCGACCACTTAGTTACATCCGAAACAAACTTACAAACTGAGCTACAAAACACAATTTGGAAACAATTAGAGTCTCATACATACATCGCTAGCATCACCACTTCACTTGTTATGATAAGTTTAGCATGTGTTTTAATTTATTTCGGTCCACAGGTGTTGAATAAACTTCGAGCCACCATTGCAGCAAGAAGGAAAACGGTGCCGCCTGTGCAGCAACCAACGATCTGCACATCACAAACGCAACAAACACAACAGCGGTACGGCATACCACACAGCGTGCCCACCCGTCAGTCACAACAAACTGAACAAGGCCAGGCCAGACCATACGAGACCATCGAGCTGTACCAAATGGAGTCCCGTTCCTGAGAGTCGCCAGGATGTTCAATGTTACCTTTGGACATTGACTCAGCACTCGGCCTGGCTCACGCGCGGCCCAGTTAAAATAATGATTTGGTTGCATCTTACACGCATAGAATACATAGAATTAGTATAATAGTGTGTGTTAAGAAAAAGTAGTATATAAGCCGAACATTTTGTAAATAAATCAGATTTGAATTTTATATTCTTGTCTCATTACCCCTCGCTGTGGCCAAGACACCTTTAGCCATCTTCGGATCAGTCCCGTGAGTCTGCGGGATTGGCAGTGAGTTTATCCTTCCCGAACCTGGTATTCCTGTCTACTATCCGTCTGTAACCTTAGGTCGCATGGTGCAGACATCCTGAACTTATTTATATATTTATTTATCACATACTAGGTATATGGTAGGTTAGGGCTGTAGGGTTTATAGGGCTTAGGGTCATAGGGACTGTTAGGCTTTTAGGTCGCTGTAGGTTCCTTTATCTACCATACCATATATTTCCATGTACCATCACACCCTTGACAGTATTGCGGCCTTACGTGACGTTTGTTAAGGGTGGATGTACAATATTAATTATCAAGTAACTATAATATCTAATAGATACAATTAACCTTACGTAATTAACTGAAATGAGATCAAAATCATTATTAAAGTATTTGAGAATGCTAACAAACAAGTCTCATAGGTATTTATGATTATGACAGATACCATCATGATTTGATGAATCTGTCGAACGAATAAATGGCAAAAATTATCACAATAATGAGTTTAGAACTCTTTAGTTTAATCAACTTACGATAAATAATTATTTGAAGTAATAATTGTAAAAAAATATAAGTATTAAAAGAAAATCAATATTGATTTTGTAAATAAGATCGTAGGAAACAAATATTGTTAATTGTGTCATCAGCTAAACGACTTCTAATAGAGCTGCAAATATAGCCTTTTTTATATTCCCACAAACTGCTAGCACCGGATCCGGTCATCGTATCCGGTATATTGGTACCGGATCCGGTACCATTAAATGATGCCGGATCCGCCGGATTACCGGATCCGTTTTTCCGGATTGCAATCCCTACTTGCGGTTAACTTCAGCCCAGTCAAAAAGTTTGGGGATTGCTATAAGCGTTTGACTCTCAAATAACTATTTGAACCTCACACTTGCAGCCTATTGCTCAACCATTCGTTCTAATGTCTAGGTCAACTCTCTTATCGCTAATCGCTGGCAGTAAAACAGATTCTTAACATACCTTCCTTCCTACCTACCTACCCAGGTAAGTAAATATGTTAGGTTTCAATTTATATATCATCAGCTCGTCTTCATGGATTAAATAATAATAATGGTTTAATAATTATGACGGCACGGTTGGCGCAGTGGCTGAGCGATCGACTGCTGCGTTGCGTGTCGCGGGTTCGATTCCCGCACGGAACAAATATTTGTATGACCTGCAGATAGTTGTTTCGGGTCTGGCTGTTTGTGTATGTGAGTTTAAATGTTTGTAAACGCACCTACGAAACAGGAGAAATTCTTAGTGTGGGGCAAAGTTTATTTAAAAAAAAAAATAGTTTGCTTTGGTGAGAAAATGCGAAGTAAACAACTCGCTTTTAATTTAGATCCGTGTTCGCTTGGTTAGTTGGTTAGCTACCAAGTACATATTTTTTTATTGTGATAGCTTACCCTCATATTTTTCTTTTTGTTACTGTGAACGTTTCTGTACGCTTATAAACATTTTTATAAAATTTAGTTAATCAATAAGTGAAATTAAAATTATCTGACACTCAACTTAGCTCAACTTTACGGCGGTATTCAAAGAACTGAGCTACTATTCGAAACATACCACAAGCGTAACCTCTGGCTTTGTTTATTTTTAGTTAGAAACTAAGCTTACTGCCGGCAACAAGGACTGTGTTAGAGCTCTTACACACGAGCGGCATGTTCCCAACGGCAGAGGTAACTGCAGCCGTCGACGCGCGGCGGCAGCAACCGTCAACGCGTCGACGGCTGCCGTTGTCGCGTCGACGGCAGCCGTCGTCATTTCAACTTCGAAGATCAGCGGCAGCCGTCGTCTGCTCTCTTAGTATAGGAGTCAGTTGTAAAATGGATTTATTATTAAAATCATTTACATTTTCTTCACAAACCGCCATCCATGCTGTGTTTTTGATAACCTTTCAATTTATAATTCCAAATACTTTTCATTTTTCTTTACTGCCAAAAATATAGCAATTAATTATGAATTTCGTCAGTAGAACTCATTTTTCAAATTTGTGACGCGCTGCTGCTCACTCTTGAACTATTTGCAGTCGACTGACAAAATGACGGACGCGGTACACTACAACTGCAAGTGTCGCTACAGGTCGACTGCTGCCGTCGACGGTTGCCGCCGATGCGCGTCGATGGCTGCAGTTACCTCTGCCGTTGGGAACATGCCGCTCGTGTGTAAGAGCTCTAAGACATGACGGCCTAGCTTAAACGCTTGGCTGTCAACCACACGTGTTGGCTGAATAACTGCAGAAAAAAAATATGAAAGAAACTGCTTAAGCTGGTGCAACCTCAAACCAACCTAACCGCCGAGGGAGATGTTCCGGGCGTCGGGCGCCGCGAGACCACTCCCGATCACCGTAAATGCGGGTCTGTGTGCGGTGAGCAATGGGTAGCTTACCGCCCGTCCGTCCAGTGACGACAAGAGATGTCAACAAAGCAGAGAGGAAGGCCAGGGCCACCCTGCCGGGGTTGCGGGTTGTTTGAAAGAGATACAAAAGAAGGAATATAGGTGGGTTTTAGTCAAAAAAAAGTCTGACACTCACTGCTTGGTTTGAAACCATCAAATAACTAGCGGGGGTAATTATTTGATGGTTTACCATCTCGTAAAAAAAGCTACCAAAAAGTACATGACTGTTCAGGTTCACCCCTTTATAGCGATATTTTTTTTAAATCTAGATCATACCTGAGAACCTACCTGTTTTAGTTGCAGAGATTTTGAGGGTTCATTTCCAACTTTAAAATGTTATAACTTTACTTTAAATACCTACACGCAGTTTTGTTATTTTTTTTTAATAAGCTTCTGTTCGTCCAGAAATCGCTGCAAGAGGTTTTGCTTTGGTTGTCAAGAACCCCTCCCCTATCTAATCATAGAATGTAATTTATACTAATATATAAATATTTTTATTAATATTTTCTTCTTCGTTAATACGAAGAAATTTTCAAACCATCACGTAAAGGAGTCTGCCCACTTTACCGTACCATACCATGACCGTGCTAGGAACGTATTTAGGAACGGAAGAAACAAGACATGGATACTCTCTAGAATATTTCGTCTTATGTAGTTATATTATAACCTACATTATTTATAATGGAAAATATGAGACTACTACCTTTCGCCCGCGGCTTTGCCCGCGTTAAATTCGGTATAAGACAGTTAACCTTTCCTGATTTGCAGGCCACCAGTAGTTTTTGCCCTAGCGCCTTATTTATTGTAATAGCAATGCTAAGTTTTCCCTTTTTCTCCCTTATTTTTTACTCTTTTTTTTAAATAGCCTATGTCCGTCTCCAGGGTCCCAACTATCTCTGTACTAAAATTCATCTAAATCGGTTTAGTCATTTACGCGTGAAGAGGTAACAAACAAACAAACTCACTTTCGCTTTTATAATATTAGTAAGGATACTCATTCGACTCACGGAGTATCAATAATTTGACGGCGAGACTAATTTTTGGTGCCAATACGTTCCTTGCATAGCACGCGACGCTGTTAGTCGGTGACGGAACGGTCTAGACTCAGTCTCATAATTTTCGATACGACTAGTATTTATTCGCTTGTCAAGTTCCTAGCACAGTCATGGTAGAATAGAATAGAATATATCAATATTTATTTATGTAAAATCATGGTACTTATGGTCTTATAATCAAAGTTGTGAACTAAATTCTAATATTTGTATGCCATTATATGCATCTTAGTAGGTAACATTTTAATATGAAACAATTATACTGAATCTTTACATTAAAAGGTGCTTATGAGTGAAACAGTAAAGTATGATACAGTGTAGTGATTGAACAGTCTCCTTAAGTGTTCTAACTATTTTGGTAAATGTTTTTGTGCTCTTGTGCTAATTTAAACTTAGGAGGTACTAGATTATTTCGACAACATCTAATTACGAGTATAATTCTACGAAAAACCAATGTCTGTCTTAGCTTACGAATTTCTCAGTAACAACCAAATAGTCAGGTATTGTGCCCTGTTGATGCTAATAGGCTCGACCCCCTATTGAATTGACGAATAGAATATAAGTCTTTAAACTGACACGGTTACTAACATTATAATCGAATGGGCAACTACAGTACTTTCACAAGTTATTATGCCTTGTGACCGGGACTGTAGATTTATTTTGTTTCTTGATATTCAAAAGTGCCTGTAATGGTCTAATTGAAATAAATTATTTGATTTGATAATTAACACTTTAAACGGGATATTTCCAATGTTTGTTTTTGTTTCGAGTTTCCAATATTTCGGCGATGTTACAAACACCATGATCACGGATGAACAAATAACAAACATGGATAATATCCCGTTTTAAGTGTTAATTATAATGAATCCTTACTAATATTATAAAAGCGAAAGTGAGTTTGTTTGTTTGTTACCTCTTCACGCCTTAATGGCTAAACCGATTTTGATGAATTTTGGTATAGAGATAGTTGGGACCCAGGAGACGGACATAGGCTAATTTAAAAAAAATGGGATATTAGGGAGAAAAACCAAAAAGAGTAAAATAAAAACTTTTTAACAAAAAATTAAACCGACGAAAAGTGAAAAATAAAAACCTTTTAGACTAGGTAAGCTCCAAAGTTAAAGTATGAAATTAATTTCAAGTCGGCGCCAAATAAGCAAGAAAACTAATAACGTAAAACGGGAAATATTGACAGCTTTATTGATCGTCGATCATTGTATGTTGGCGCCGCCTCAAAATTAATTTCATACTTTAACTTTGGAGCTTACCTAGACTAAAAGGTTTTTATTTTTCACTTTTCGTCGGTTTAATTTTTTGTTAAAAAGTTTTTATTTTACTCTTTTTGGTTTTCTATTACAACAAAGTTGTTGCTTTACTTAACCTAATTTGTATAATGGGAGCTTCGATAAGAATGTTCCTTACCGTCAAACAGGTTGACAAGTACTAAGATGACTACCATGAATTCGAAACACTATCGAATCTTTGGGAATAGACCTCCAGATATTCTAGTACCTACCAAAAATCTGAAGAATTGTGTTAACAATGAAAGCAAAGGAAATAGAGTGATAGCAATGACTGTGTTGCTAGACCTCGATTGGTTGCAATTTTCAAAAGAACACGTACTAGAAATGTTTTTGAACGCATGATGTTGCCCGTAATTCTAAGCTGGGCCATCAATTTACATAAACTTCAAGGGACGACCCTCGATAAAGCATGAATTGACCTGGGACTACATTTTATTAGCATCATTATCAAATTTTGAACCAAATAAGGTGTTAATCCACATGATGAGCGCGCTGACTGAAATGCAGCTACTGAAAGGTTAACCCACTATGCACTGCACATATACAGATATTTAATTCTTGCAGTAATGGCTAAAACACACTTATTATGTTTTTTCAAATAAGGGCATCCGTCCGTCGATGACACGCATAACCCAGTAAGGTCTACAGTTTTTAATAAAATTCAAGAAATAAGCCCAAGTGGCGTTATACTGTTGGGGACCTCTTGTAACTGACTTCCATTTGAACTGCCACAGCTTTGATGACAATCATACTCCGGCAAGGCATCAACAGTTCTCATCGACGTACATGAAATGAGCCTAAACACAATACAGCTGCTGTAAGCTATTGGGAATGTCTAGTAAATACTTCCCGTCTCCATCATCAGACCTTCCATGACCGTAATTCTCCAGCAAGGTCTAAAGATCACGTCAAGGTGCATTAAATGAGCCCAAACACGATATAGCTGCTGTAAACTGTTGAAAACGTCTTGCAAATACCTTCCGTCTCCATCGTCAGATCTTCAGTGACAGTAATTATCCAGATTGGCTCAAAGTCCTCATCAAGGTTAATAAAACGAGCCCAAACACAATATAGCGGCTGTAAATTGATAAGAACCTCTTTGAAAAGCCTTCCGTCTCCATCTTTAGACCTTCAATGACAGCTCTATTCTCCAGCTAGGTCTAAAGTTGTCGTCAACGTGCATGAAATGAGTTGAAACACGAAATATTGCTGCTTTAAACTGTTGAGGACCTCTTGCAAAATGCAAGTATTTCCTGTCTCCATCATCCATCATCAGATCATTTTGACGCCGTATTATCATCAGAACTACATATGTGTTTCAAATTTAAACAAAATCGGTTCACAATTGCAAATTTAGTATGAAAAAAAATCAATCAACCCCAATTTTTCCACCCTTAGGGGCGGATTTTTTTTTCAATTTGAAATGGGACCAACTTTGAAATATACTCTCTCCAATGAAAAAAGAATTTTTCAAATCGGACGTCTCAGTAAAAAGTTATGCGTGGTCATACATAAAAAAAAAAAAAATACATGTCTAATTGAGAACCTCCTCCTTTTTTTTCGTCGGTTAAAAAGAAAAGAAAAGGGAAAACGTAGCTTTGCTTTACAATAAAAAAGGCGCAAGGGTAAAAACTACAGGTAGCAGGTACCTGCAAATCAGGAAAGGAGAACTGTGTTACCCCGAATTTAACGCGAGCGAAGCCGCGGGCAAAAGCTAGTAAAATATACTTTATTGCATATCAAAATTGAAACACAATTAATGTTATACAATGGCGGTCTTCCAGACAACCTTTGGATGGACTATACGAACATAAAAATATAATGGGGGGTAGTCAATGGTGTAGGTACCTTTTTTGTTATCGGTACCTTCGATACCTTCAAAAGGCGGTCTTCGGGAATAAGAGAGTCCGGGGAGTACAATCCGCATATGAGAGGAGGCACCGTTTCCTCTTAATAGACCTTCCCGGAGCCCCCTCTGTGCAACGCCTGTGGCACATCCCTAGGGTGACTGTAGTGGTCTCCCCTGAGCCTTGCTGTGCAATGTGTACGGCAGCACGTGACCACAGTGCTGCCGGTCATCTCTGAGGTAGTCATTGGTGTACCTACTGCTAACACTACAAAAACTGTATTTATACAAAATATTTATGACGACACGGTTGGCGCAGTGGCTGAGCGATTGAATGCTGCGCAGTGTATCACGGGTTCGATTCCCGCACGCAACAAATACTTGTATGGCCTACAGGTAGTTGTTTCGGGTCTCGCAGTTTGTGTGAGTTTAAATGTTTGTAAACGCACCCACGATACAGGAAAAATTCCTAGTGTAGGGCATTTTTTTTTAAATAGGAAATAACAAGAATGTAATTAATATAGGTTGCAATGTGTTTCAAAAAATAATTTAATTTAATAATACGCCCTTGGTAAGACTGGTTATCAGACTTTCGTGACACTGACTTCCTGTAACGACTGTCAAAGATCTACAAATGACAGCCGGGACCAACAGCTTGAGGCACGGAGGAAACTCGGTATCTAACGGGTGGTTACCCATCCACAGACCTAAAGATCGACCCAAGCGGCTGCTATTATTTAGACACGAGCTCCAAAAAGTCGGAATACGGGTCTTTAATAA
The DNA here is from genome assembly GCA_905475445.1 of Ochropleura plecta. NCBI lineage: Eukaryota > Metazoa > Arthropoda > Insecta > Lepidoptera > Noctuidae > Ochropleura > Ochropleura plecta. Next base: position 16,039,003 of record FR997736.1, read on the forward strand.
TTAGATAAGAGTCTAGGTCTACTTATCACGTCTTTGAATTTCTGTCTGTTTTGTTTTCATCGACAAAATCCTTTTCGCCAGGAACACGTGTCACTAAAGTTCCTGATTCTTCAAAGGTTTGTTACCTCAAAATTTAGGTTTACTGTAATTTTTCCTTGTTTTATTCTAACCCTCGTCACGTTTTTAGAAACCTACAAATCTGGAAAACTTATTTAATAACGTTTGAGTCACGTTCCCAAACCATACGTCGTCCCTTTTTTAAAAGCAAGGAAATCAAAATTTCCACAGGTGGTCTGAAGCCAAAAAAGCCTTTTGATTCCCCCTTTTTCCTGCAAATTGAAACAAAGATTTTTCAAATTAAAGGGCATATTCTTTTGATTTTAAAAATCTTTCGAAACAGCCAGTCTTGAAGCCATAAAAACAATTTTCAAACTCTTTTTTTCCCGCTTTTCCTACAACTTACACCACAGATTGTTTTAAAGAACATACTATTTTAAAAAAAGGGGTTGTTGCAAAGAAATTATAAACAGCCAGCCGCGAAGCCATAAAAAAAGTTTTTGAACTAATTTTCTCCTGCTTTCCCGTACAGGTGGTCGCAATAGAGATTTTTGAAAAAAGAACAACCCTTTTTAAGCATACGGACTCGACAAAGCCGGTCTTGAAGCCATTAAAAAAGTTTCCGAACCTTATGTTTCCCGCTTTTTCCTACAGGTGGTTGCAGGAGAGTATTTGAGCGGTATATAATACAATTCGCAACTGTTTTAGGACCAGTTTCGCGTTGCGCGCCGGGTCGTGTGGACGTTCTACGCTCCTTGTGCTAACAAATTGTGAGCTAGTTCTCGAAATATTATTCCAACTTAGATTCACGCTACATACGTTTTGTTTGAAGTGTTTGTTCTCTTTCTAAGTGGATTGAAATCTCGTAGGTGAGTTTTAAATGTTGTTTTTTTTTTGCGGAATCGAATTTTTCCAGTGACTTTAGAATTGGAGCCCAACACGGTAAGGCTTTTTAAAATCTAAATCAAAAGTCATTTATTCAACTAGGCTTATGATCAGCACTTTTTGAACATCATTATACAAGACTCTCCCCCAAAACGCGTACCCTTCATTTATTTTTTACTTCATGGAACTGATATTGAAAATAGTTTGTAAAATAATACAACAAAATGAAGTCCACTTTAATAAAAAAAAATACTTATAGCAACGTTACTAGAGTTACACGTACTTTAAAGAATTTGCCGAAATCAAGTTCAGTAAATATTTATTTTTAATATTTTATTATTCAGCCTTTTGTTTCCCACTGTAGGGCAAAGGCCTCCCTTCCCTCCTTCCAATGGGCCCTTTATCTCTTCTAGTTATTAAGTACTAACATAGGCTAAGTCATATTGCTACTAGCTACTAGCGCACTGGACCACATTGTAGTCTGTATAATAAATAAATAATGATACAGCTGTTATTGGCCAATCTTTGCAAAAGCAGTCGAGTTCATTCTGCCACCTCAGTCATTAAACATTAAAGTTTTAATTTGGCTTTCACCAAATAGAAATTTGAGCTCCTTCAAAGGAATCATCAATGCGTTTAGAAATGAGTACGTTTTTTAAGGAATTACATGCCTTTTCATTATCCATCAATATAATATATTAACACGCTTTTATTGATTTCACCTGTAATTGACTAATTGACTCCTCGACACAGGGAACGAAACCAAAGACCAACCTTCAAATATCCTTACTAATATTATAAAAGCAAAAATGAGTTTGTTTGTTACGTCTTCACGTCTACCTAAATGGCTAAACCGATTTTGGTACAGAGATAGTTGGGACCCTGCAGACAGACAGACTTTTTTTAAAAAAAAAAAAAGATTGAGATATGAGGGAGAAAGAGGGAAGAAAAGGGAAAACTTAGCATTGCTATTACAATAAATAAGGCGCAAGGGCAAAAACTACAGGTACCTGTAAATCAGGAAAGGGGAACTCTGTTACCCCAAATTTAAAGCGAGCGAAGCCGCGGGCAAAAGCTAGTCCTTACTATCCTTACTTCCTTACTTCCTTACTAATATTATAAAAGCGAAAGTGAGTTTGTTTGTTTGTTTGTTTGTTTGTTTGTTACCTCTTCACGCTTTAATGGCTACACCGATTTTGATGAATTTTGGTACAGAGATAGTTGGGAACCAGGAGACGGACATAGGCTAACTTTTATTTTAAAAAAGTGGGATGTGAGGGAGAAAGAGGGAAGAAAAGGGAAAACTTAGCGTTGCTATTAGAAATCAATAAGGCGCAAGAGGAACTGTGTTACCCCGAATTTAACGCGAGCGAAGCCGCGGGCAAAAGCTAGTATATTATATATTCACACGCTTTTATTGATTTCACCTGTAATTAACTAATTGACTCCTCGACATAGGGAACGAAACCAGAGGCCAACATTCAAATATTTACATTATAAAGTAACGAGCTGTGCCCAGCGGTTTCAACCGCTGCTCAGCTGCTCAGCGTTCAGAGTCTATTTATTTTCGTGACAGTATGCCTAAGCAAAACTTCAAGCTAATCAGGTCAAGGCATCGAATTCTCCGACATACTTTGCCACCCTATTACACCACCTTAGGGTTGAATTTTGCAAAATCCCGTCTTAATAAGCACCTAGATCCTAAAAGGATCCCTAATAAAAAAAATTAAATTCTCAACACTTTTAGTTTCTGAGATTTCTTGATGAATGAGTCAGTGATTATTTATTTTATAAATATAGATAAAGTTGTTTGTATTTGTAACTATTTAATAAGTTAAATTTGGCCCACTTCTGTTTCTGATTGAGTTGAAATTTCCCATACATGTTTTGACGACACGGTTGGCGCAGTGGCTGAGCGATCGACTGCTGCGCTGAGTGTCACGTGTTCGATCTCCGCACGGAACAAATTGACGGATCCTACGTACATAAGGTTAAGTCAAAAACCGACGTTTCCAGGAGAGCGTAATTTGTGTTCATCACGCCCTTGAAATAATTCTATGAGCAATAATAATTATTTTCTTTCTACAATATTTTAACAGTTTTAAGAGCTTTATGATACCATTTACACATAAATATTTTATTTTTTCACGTTTTGCTTAGAAAAACTGATAGATGACCGTTTCTACGACACTTATTCGTTGTATTTATAAGACTTGTTCTCTTATACGATTTCTAAAACAAGGTAAATAAATTAAATAAAAATCGTATGTCAGCATGTGCGCATTGATAATCTAAAGCCAATGAGACAATAAAAAAATGTCATTTTTGACATGTCTTTATGTACATAGGGACCGTCGAAATATTTGTATGACCTACAGGTAGTTGTTTCGGGTCTGGCTGTTTGTGTATATGAGTTTAAATGTTTGTAAACGCACCCACGATACATGAGAAATTCCTAGTGTGGGGCAACGTTATATTAAATGCATGGAGGCTAGGTCACTTCAGTCTGACATTCCAACAGAAAAGAAGCTATACGATCTCTTTGCGTAAACAAAATCAAAAGACATTCAAATTATAACAACAAATATTAATTTCAACTCGGTCCTATGAGGTTTCTGTTTCCTCATGAGATACGGCACCATTAAAACCACTTTTATTATCTTTATTCGCTCCTTGATTTCCTCCAGGCGATGTCGTACTTTTTACCTGAGTTATGGAGGTCAGATACAGTCACTCCATGTAAAAACATTGGTATTCAGCTCCACCCGGTAAGACTAGAAGCCAACCCTGACACAGTTGACAAAAGAAGCAGCAGGTGTTATGGTAAACCTGAAAGAATTACTAAAACTTTCAGTTTTCTTTAGTCAATGAAACGGAAATCCTTACTAATATTATAAAAGCGAAAGTAAGTTTGTTTGTTTGTTACGTCTTCACGCCTAAATGGCTAAACCGATTTTGATGAATTTTGGTACAGACATAGTTGGGACCGTGGAGACGGACATAGGAGACTCATTTATTTATTTTTTAAGTCAGAAAAGAGGGAGAAACAGGGAATAAAAGGAAAAACTTAGCTTTGCTATTAAAATAAATAAAGCGCAAGGGCAAAAACTACAGGTAGCAGGTACCTGCAAATCAGGAAAGGGGAACTGTGTTACCTCGAATTTAACGCGAGCGAAGCCACGGGCAAAAGCTAGTAATAAATATTGTGCTCGCAATAATAAAAATCACTGGCCATGCACGTCATTCATTATATAGGCCTTTAAACAGTCCCAAATATTTGTTCCTACGCAATACTTGTAGTGAATATTTATACTGCCCTGCTAAGCCGAAAGGCGCTATCTCTGAGATACGCCCTTTTAATTTTTTTTATACCATTCAATAGCTAGAATAATTTCGCATGTAATGGTATAAGCCAAATAGCGATATCTAATTTAGAACATTAAAATAAACCACTAAGAAAAAATTTTATATCTCAATTTTTCCATAAATTCCGAAGAGATTTGACGGTATGTCGTTTTTATGAAGCCAAATAGCCTTATACCGACATAGGCTAGAAACGCTTAAAAATGTTAATCAAAAACCTAAGTAAATTTTTAAGCCAATAAGCGGTAAGTTCATGTTTCGAAAAAGTTCCGGAGTTAGCGCTTTTACGCTAAGTAAATGTGGGTATTATTAGTTCGCTAAGGTTTGAGATACGGCTATACCTAAGTATAAATAGGTAATTAAAATTGACTTTAATATCTTTAGCAATAAGGATTATACTCACTTACATTTCACAATAGAGCGTGTCGTGACATGAAGATAAACATTAGTAACGATCATTTCTTAGTTTGTTTTGTTTGCGGAAGGAAGCAAATTCGTTTTATGGTGTGTTTAAAATAAGGAAAACTTTATTAAATACAGTATTTCTAATTACGCAGAGATAAGCTTTTGTGTATTAATATCAAGGTAAGTTTTTTACAGTTAATTCTCTAGTTTCTCACTTTCTTTGAGGTTAAATTAACTTCAAATTTGAAGTTTCGAGAACAACACTTCGAAATTACAACTTTACAAGTGTTCATCTCAGTAGTTAATTATACACTCAACTGCACATCAATTGTGATATGTTAACCTTTAGACCGCCTTTATCAGGCATGCAATACGAGTCGTATTCGTAGTGTAGGTATAACAATATTCTTGATGTGCCATCGACTGTAAGTACACCAATCAGTCACATCACATCAGAGTAGTTATATGTAAAAACACAATAGTTTACACTGTTTTTATTTACAATAGTGTAAAAAGTCGATCTACAAGTACATACCGTACTAATCCACGTATCTGTGGTTTGTTAGTTTCCTGAGTAATCTAAAAACAAATCGAGAAGTCAAATTTACATAACCAAATTGAATGGAATAATATAACTAGTTGAGCGAAATCTATGTTTTAGTTACAAGTTAAGTAAGGAAATAGTTGTTGGTTTGTTGCAGATCAGCCATGTCGCACAGAAGCTCTAAAATGATGATGGTCCTAGCACAAAAAAATAAGTCTCTGAGAGAAAAATTTAAAGGTTCAAAGAAATTAAAGCGTGACATTCAGAATATCGACCCAGACTTTTTTCCTAGCAGTGATAATTCAAATGATGACTATCCTGTAACCCAACGAGACAGTGCAAAACAATATTTTGCTGAAAACAACCAAAATGTAATACCAGATGTATATTTTCCTGAAGATTACATTACATCAGAGCCATCTACCTCAAGAATTGAAACCGTTAATAAAATTCAAGACAGTCAGAAATCTGAAAACTGGGATAACATCTCGATTAAATCTTCGGATTTATTAACTTCTGGCTCTATTCTCATCAGTGAATATAATATCAGTCCTACCGATGGCCCATCACTGATTACATGTTCAAATATTGCAGAATATCATGATCAGAATGTAAACAACGCAATTCCAAACATGTCGATTGCAGACGAGCAAAACATGTCGTACCATCAGCTTCTTCCGGTAGTATCGCAAAATGACAATCAAGAGATAATCTCGAATAATACTGTTGATAATGTTGATAGTGCGTGCGCCGTGTTAATTAGGACCAAAAGTGTTGAGGAAATATTGCAAACAACCGATGGTGAGATACTACATATTGATAACAATATCAGTCCTACCGATGGCCCATCACTGATAACATGTTCAAATATTGCAGAATATAACGATCAGAATGTAAACAACGCAATTCCAAACATGTCGATTGCAGACGAGCAAAATATGTCGTACCATCAGCTTCTTCCGGTAGTATCGCAAAATGATAATCAAGAGATAATCTCGAATAATACAGTTGATTATGTTGATAGTGCGTGCGCCGTGTTAAATAAGACCAAGTGTGTTGAGGAAATATTGCAAACAACCGATGGTGAGATACTACATATTGATAACGTAGAAACAATTACTACAGAAAACGAAGAAATACAAGCAATAAATACAACACAAAATGACGATATAAATAAAGAAAGTTCAGTTGATTTGATAACGTATACTAAAACAGGGACTATAAGAAAGAGAAAGAAGTATGAAGTGCCATTAAAAGAACGAAAAATATCTAAAATTATAGAAAAAAGGGAGAAACATAATGTGAAACCCCCCTGCTCTTCATCATGCAGGCTTTTATGTATTACAAACATACCGGAAGAGCAACGAAAGCAATTGAACAATTCTTTTTGGAATTTAAGCGATACAGAAAGAAAAGATTTTATGCTGCACCACACTTCTTCCCAGTCTGTAAAACAAAGAACTGTCAATGAATCTGTTCCAACTAACTACAGAAGACAAACTACATTCTTCTATTTTCTTAAAAACTCACAAGGTTCATCGTGCAAAGTATGCAAAACTTTCTTTTTAACTACCTTGGGTTATAATGCAGCTAACGACAAGCCTTTAAAGACTGCTTTAGGTAATAATAAGGAAGACTCCGTCAGTGCTCCAGTAGACAAAAGATGCACTAACACTCCTCACAACAAAATTGACGATGGTCCTATAAAGGAACACATATTTAGTTTTGAACCCAGCATATCCCATTATAGACGTGAACACGCGCCCAAACGGTTATATTTGCCAAGTGACTTGTCGATTATACATCTACATGCAGATTACGTAGAAAAAAATCCTTCGATCATATGCTCTTACGACAAGTACCGAAAAGTTCTGCATGATTTGAATATTTCGTTCGTAAAATTGGGCCACGAAGAATGTGAACTGTGTGAAGAATTCAATTTACACGATAAGACGCATGATAAAGACAATCTCAAGGAAGACTGTGAGTGCTGTACCAGGTGGGCAAGTCATATAGAAAGAGCCAAGAGATCAAGAGAACAATATCAATCTGATTCCAACTTAACCAATGCTGATACCATTGTGTACTCCGCAGACTTACAAAAAGTCATAATGCTACCGAGAATCGATATGTTTAAGTCGACTGTTTTCACTCACAGGATTGTTGTATATAATGAAAGTTTCGTGCCTATTGGAGCTAAGAAAGGTTCAAAAGAATCCAGTATCTATCCTGTACTTTGGCATGAAGCATTGTCTGGACGATCTAAAGATGAGATCATAAGTGCGTATTATCAGTTTTTTTTGTTCTATCGGGATATGAAAAATATTGTACTATGGGTGGATAACTGTTCTGCTCAAAATAAAAACTGGACGTTTTTTTCGTTTTTAATCTATGTCATAAATTCGGATCAGATCAATGCAGAAAAGATTATTGTTAAATACTTCGAAGCCGGACACACATTTATGTCTGCAGACTCTTTTCACCATAGAGTAGAATTGGCGATGAAGCGAATGAAAAATAAAATATACGACTTTGATGACTTTTGCGAAGCTGTAAACAGTGCTGGAAAAAATGTAAATATAAAAAAAAATACAATAGATGATTTTTATGAGTGGCAAGACTATACGACCCAGTACAAACTTTCCCGGTTGTCACCAAGACCTTACATTAGTGACATTGTTGAAGTGGAAGTTAACAGAGGCAGTTTTGACATTAGGTACAGAACTGGTTTCGATAATGAACCCATTACGGCTAGCATTGTAGGTACAAAGTTCTTAAAATTAGACAAACTTCCATCCCCAACTAAAAAAACAGTACCAGCAGGAATATCTCAAACAAAAAAAAACAATATTTTAAAATCTCTTTCCATTTTAATACCTGCGAATAGAATGTCTTTTTGGCGGGGACTACCAACTTTTGATTAATTTTATTTCAAAGAAAGCAAATAAATTGCTTTAACTTTTTTTTGTAATTTGCTGCTACATTTAATAAAGTTGTTAAAAAAATATTAAATGAAGTTTTATTACAAATTTATTCGGTATTTTCATCAATAATTAAAAAACCATAATTTTGTATGGAACTTTCTATGAGCAGAATAAGACTAAAAGCACTATCTCAATTTTTTAAGCCTTTATTTTTAATCAAAATAGCGGTATCTCACAAAATAGGTATAATGGTGCCATTTCTGGATAATTTAGGTATGCCAGTTATATCTAGGGTCAAAAATACGTCTATATAAGTTTTAACAGTTTTAAAAATATTAGTTTTAACCCCCGTTTGAAGGTGGGAAAAATCCATTCACAAAAAGTCGTTTTTCTCAAAACTTACTCTGATTGAGTTAGCGCTTTTCGGCTTATCAGGGCAGTATAGTTGTTTTAACCTACATTTGGTAGTACATTACTTCTACTATAGTACCGAATGGTCTAGACATGAATTACTGTGAGGAACTATCTGCTGCTTGAGACTTTGTCTGTGTGTTATTTTAATCTACAGAAGTATTGAGGGTGAAACGTTGCCTTCTCTAGATCCCAGGCTATTTATCTAGTGCCAGGGTTTTGGGTTGTTCGAAAGAGATTCCACGGCAATTGAACATATAGGGCAAAAGAAGTTTTTAGTCAGTTAAAGTCTGACATTTCCTTCCTCTCCGCCCGGAACGGGATAAGGTATTTGATGATTTCCCATACGAGAAAAAGGCTATTATTTATCTCCATTTTGTTTGCACCCAATCAATGTCGTGGTTTGGAAAAAGCAGTTCGACAGCCAGAGTTTTGTCATTTTTTTTATAAAAATAGCTTTTGTTCGTTGTTTTTCTTGCAAGGAGGTTAGTGTGCCATTATACTACTTTATGACAGACCAACAAACAGATAGACAGGAGTTATTTTCGTACGGTACACTAATTAAAAGTGTACTTTATGAAGGTACTAGCTGGCGCCCGCGGCTCCGCCGGCGGGATATCGAAGATTAAATTATCCCATGTGTTATTTCAGACTATAATCAACCTCTGTGGCAAATTTCATCAAGATCCGTTAAGCCGTTTTGACGTGAAAGAGTAATAAACATCCATACATCCACACATCCACACATCCATCCATCCTCACAAACATTCGCATTTATAATATAAAATAGGAAGTAGGAAATAAAAGTATGGATGAGACAAGCACTTATGATCTTGTACAAATGGTAGGTATTGGGGTCAATACCTCCCAACCACATAGAGCAGGAGGTGAGAGCTGGTTTGCTATCACCCCCTGCACTATGTCGTACTATTTACTGGACCGCCTGTATACATTGGCGTTCATATTGATAAAATATCAATAAATTGATAAAAAGTAAAAAAATGGGTATAAGACTTTCTTTGACATATCAGGCCAAACAGGAACTAAACTATTTCTTAAAAAAAAACTTTTTAGTTCTACACACTTGCAACACCAACTAATTTTACCACTTTAACTTTAACTTTCAACGCACAAAAATACAATTACAAACTAGTTACTTATGCAATTTCGTTTGTTTCTAGTTTCTTGCCCATTACAATGTTGTTTGCCCATTACAATTGATGGCTAACACACTTTAGATTTCCATAGACACACTATGAAGATTACAATTTTTTTCTATGTTTGATGCATTTGTCGTTTTAGTATCGCGAAACATGAAGTCCTGAATTAATGAGTTCATGAGTCTAGCATTCGGCTCTTTTCTTAAATTGTTGTGTTTATTGGCATAATAAAAAAATAGAAACGCTGCATTGCATGCATTTCAGCTGCAGCCTACGAATGCCATACGCTCGAAAACAAACACACAAGTCTAAAATATTTTGTACAAAATCCAACTAAAAGAATTCATAAAAAACAAAAATATTATCTGTGAACTTAGTACCTACACCTCTGCTTAACCCTTCCGGAATTACAGATGTGATGTGACGTATTTGTTTTGTGTAACGTTACGTGAGCCAATGATAATGTTTATCACTTGTTATATACGTATGAAACACTGACATGACGTATTTGTGTTACTGACACATCTCTTGCTCTGTCTATGGTTTTTTTTTATGTTCCCTGTGGACTTGTAAAACGTTTGTTTTCTTTTTGTTATCTGTATCTGATTATAAAGGTACACAGAAATAATATTATAAAAGCGAAGCGTGAGTTTGTTTGTTACCTCTACACGCCCAAATGGCTAAACCGATTTTAATGAATTTTTGTACAGAGATAGTTGGGACCCTGGAGACGGACAAAGGCTAAGGCTTTTTTAAGTGGGAAATGAGAGAGAAATAGGGAAGAAAAGGGAAAACTTAGCTTTGCTATTACATTAAATAAGGCGCAAGGGCAAAAACTACAGGTAGCAGGTACCTGCAAATCAGGAAAGGGGAACTGTGAACCCCGAACTTAACGCGAGCGAAGCCGCGGGCAAAAGCTAGTAGTAATTTATTAATAATTATTATTGGCACATGAGTTTGTTCGCATGTGGAATGTGAACTCGGCTGTCATAATGCCGATTGTCGTAACCGCCAATAGCTTGATTGCCAAGACCCTCGACGAATATCTGTCGAAGCACTCCTTAGGCGGTTGGATCAAGGGCCTGATTCAGAAGGCACTATTTCACGATACGGCCCGCATTGTGAGGAGGTTCCTGTCTCTGGAACCCTAACCACCGGTAGCTAGGACCTTTTTGTAAATGATTTTTCTAAAAAAATATAAAATTTATTTTAGAAATATTTAAAAATGTAAAACTAAGCATTAAAAGAAAGTAAAGAATCCTTACTATATATAATATATAATATTATAAAAGCGAAAGTGAGTTTGTTTGTTACCTCTTCACGCTTTAATGGCTAAACCGATTTTGATGAATTTTGGTACAGAGATAGTTGGGAACCAGGAGACGGACATAGGCTAATATTTTTTTGAAAAAAGTGGGATGTGAGGGAGAAAGAGGGAAGAAACGGGAAAACTTAGCGTTGCTATTACAAATCAATAAGGCGCTACCGAATTTAACGCGAGCGAAGCCGCGGGCAAAAGCTAGTAAATTATAATAATGATTCTCTGTATACATAAACTTCTTGTTTTTGTGTTGTAGTATTTAATACCTACAATCAAATTTTGTTTAGGGATTACTTACGGTTTAAGTAAGTAAAACGTAAATAAATACTTAAAACCGCTGTTTGAATGAATTTAACAACAACGAAAAAACAATTGACAAAATGAAGCTGGTGCTAAAATAATTGTTACTATTTTGTTACTTATTGAAATTGATCGCGCACATATTATAATACTTACATTTTGATCGATAGAGACCAAATCGGTAGAAATGCGATAGTTGAGCGTTACTGTACTTGCTTAACAGGCAGAAGAACAGTAGGAAGTTGTGCCCACATAGTTTCAGTTTTGTGGTTTTTAGGGTTAGGACGCGGGACGGCACGAGCCTTTCATTCCACCCGCAGAACATTTATTAGATGTAATAGTTGATGATAACCATTAATATTTAAATGAAAGGTATCAATATATACCTAGTAGTTGTTAACAAATATGTGTGTTTTATCTAACCAATCTTTGGGATTTTTTTGCAATGATACCCGGTCGATATTGGGGTTAACAAGTATTTAGGGGGTATTTAGAAGTACAATAAAGTAAATTACAACACATTTTATTTCTGTTGGTTTTACGCCCAGCTATCATACAAAAATGCCCATGATCCTTTGTCTAAAAAAAAACCCACCCATGTTCCTTCTATTGCCCTTTACGTTCCGGGGCCGCGGTATTGAAATTGGACTACCCGCCTTACCCAATTGAAAACGCGCCAGTCACCAGTATGGCCGGCAGTTTGCTGAACTGGGCCTAGTTGGCGCAACCGTGAGACACACAATAGTTATTTCCTTTTTGTGTGCAGGTTTAGGTTCTTTTTCTAAATTTAAATTGATGTTTTTTTTTTTGTTTTCTCCATCTGTTTAATGTTGTACTTATGGCATGTGCCAAATAAAGTTATTTTCTTTCTTTACCACAGATTGTGTGGTACTTCTAGTATTCAGCTACATTCGGTAAGATTATTTTTTCAGGTTGCTAGTCTAGAAAATTACCGGTGACTGGAAATTCGAAGTTCATTGACTGAATAATCGTTGAAATATTGATCGTACAAAGAGTAAATAGTATTACTTTTTGTACGTAAGTGTTTTTTTTTTCAATATCGTTTAATGGCTATAGAAAACCTTTTAGGGTTCCGCACCTCAAAAAGAAAAAACGGAACCCTTATTGGATCACTTTACAGTTTGTCTGTCTTTCTGTCAAGACCGTTTATCTTAACAACGTGTGAAGATATCAAGTTAAAATTAAAACCATATAGGTACTCACCTCTGTAGTCTCTTTGTGCTGTTAAAATATCAACCCTCTAAATTTAGGCAGTCAAAAAATATAGCCATATAAGTCGCAAGTTTGTACGGAACCCTTGGTGCGTGACACTGAATCGCTCTAGGCCGGTTTTTCACGCTATTATAACACTTATTGAAGCGTTAGCGAAAGAAAATTCTACGAAAACTTAATACAAAGTAGGCAATTCATTGTTCTCTTAGGTCTAATATTGTGTAATTTGAAAACAAAACGATTATTGTCAGTAGTAATATTTGTAGCAAATAAGCGTAATGGTGTTTTCTTTTTTCGAGGAATATAACATTTTACTGTAAGTAATGTACTCTATAGTCGTCGTTGTATGTAGGTACTTAGGTTTAGTCTTTGTTTAGATATTTTTTTGTGTATTTAATGAAATATAGTCTAACATTAAATAAAACATTTTAATAATGTAAAATTTTTATAATTTTCCAAAATGGTCCATTAAAGAAAGATGGTAATGTGTTCCGTTTTTTCTTCCTTCGTAGTCTTAGTAACAGGAGCAGAATAATACTTCCTTTGCGGTCTATATAGACACGAAAACTGGGGGTATAAAAGGCCGACTTGAGCAGTATCATTATAGGTAAATAAATAAATAAATATCTTGGGACAACTCACATATACATACTTATATAATGTATAAATACATACATATTATAGATAAATCACACCCAGACACAGAACAAACAATCATGCTCATCACACAAAGTTTGTCCTGGGTGGGAATCGAACCCACGACCTCCGGCTCAGCAGTCAGGGCCACTAACCACTAGACCAACAGGCCCGTCAGGTTAATAATATGAATGATGTTACCATAGTGCACAATAATAACTGCGTCTGCGACCATTTTAAGAATTGTAACGTAATTCATTTTATTAACCTATATGATTCTGCTTAACACGTTCGTTGCATTACGAGATGAATCAGATCTCGTGCAGGAATTTTGTATTGTGCGTTGAACATAATCTTGTTGTTTCACTCCTTGCGGGAGGATCTAACGTGTAAAGTTCTTGGGCATCATACATGGCACCATGCTGCGGCAGGGTCGCCAGTTTCGCACCGCAGACATGTTTTTTAACTTTACTTTTAGAAGAACTCGCAAACACTACAGATGAGCAGGATACCCTTTTTTATGCGGATGGATAATCATCAAATAACTTCCCCCGCTCTGGGCGGGGGGGGGGGGAGTGTCAGACTTGTACTGACTAAAACCCACCCATGTTCCTTCTATTGCCCTTTGTTTTATTTTTAACCAGCTCAGTCAGCTCAGTACCGCGGTATCTCTTTCCAACAACCCGCAACCCTGGCAGGCGGTGGCACTGGCAGGCCCCTCTGCTTTGCTGACATCTCATTCAAACGCAAAATTAAAATTACAATGAGAGTTTAACAAGGAACGTCTTGAGAGTACGTTAGTATAAGTATGTAAGCATTATTCAAAGAAAATATATCGTTTTTATAACGAGTTCTAACTACTTATATTTTGTATGCAGGTAACATTGTTAGCAATCAGGAATTTCAAAAATTCCTGATTCTAAAAGGCATGTCCATATTATTCTTTTGTAGGCATAAAAAATAAGTTTCGGTAAATAAGCGCCCGATTATTCGATCATTGTTTATAACATAGCTGGCAACACTTCAGCCTAACCTACCGGGAATAAGAAACGTTATGTTATGTATAAACCAAATGCAAGGGGAGGAAGTCATAGAACCGTGAGTTTAAAAGCAACTTGGGACTGACCTGAGTAAACAAATACATTCTGTCTACGACAATATTGTCGTAGCTTCTGTACCCACACGTGCGTACATAATGATGTACGAACGACGACCAAACAACCATACAAAACTAGTTTATGTGGATCTCTGACTCTATGGAATATCTTTACATAGGGAGGCCATGTTACACTAGACATAATAGCTTGATGTATTGCAGTGTGTACTGAAGACATCTCTTTCAGAAACATTCTTTTTATAAAAGAAAAACAAACACGTTACGTTCAATGTAATAAAAAGGTGTTACTTGACTATGTAAAATGACGTGCGCATATCCAAATCCAACACCACTTATCTTAGAGTATAAAGTAACAAATATGGTTCAGCCTCTTGGCAAAACTCAGGCATAAATCCAGACTGTGTGGTTGTAACTGGGAAATTCCTAATGGAAAACCAACACTTTTCCCGACCCAAGAATCGAACCAAGGATAGGATAGGAAGGCAGGATGTCATGCTCCGCAGTCGCACTGTCAACCACTAGACCAACGAGGAAGTCTTTGAAATCCTACTAATATCCTACTTCCTACTAATCCTTACTAATATTATAAAAGCGAAAGTGAGTTTGTTTGTTTGTTTGTTTGTTTGTTTGTTTGTTTGTTACCTCTTCACGCTTTAATGGCTAAACCGATTTTGATGAATTTTGGTACAGAGATAGTTGGGAACCAGGAGACGGACATAGGCTATTTTTTATTAAAAAAGAGTGGGATACGAGGGAGAAAGAGGGAAGAAACGGGAAAACTTAGCGTTGCTATTACAAATCCATAAGGCGCTACCGAATTTAACGCGAGCGAAGCCGCGGGCGAAAGCTAGTAATATAATAATTATTAGGAGGAGTAATTGACGGGCCTGTTGGTCTAGTGGTTAGTGGCCCTGACTGCTGAGCCGGAGGTCGTGGGTTCGATTCCCACCCAGGACAAACTTTGTGTGATGAGCATGATTGTTTGTTCTGTGTCTGGGTGTGATTTATCTATAATATGTATGTATTTATAAATTATATAAGTATGTATATCAGTTGTCTGGTTACCATAACACAAGCTCTGCTTAGCTTGGGATTAGATAGCCGTGTGTGAGTTGTCCCAAGATATTTATTATTATTTATTTTTATTTAATTATAAATGCGAATGTTTGTGAGGATGGATGGATGTTTGTTACTCTTTCACGTCTAAACGACTTAGCGGATCTTGATGAAATTTGGCACAGAGGTAGATTATAGTTTGGAATAATACATAGGGTACTTTTTTTTCGATATCATGTGGGCGAAGCCGCGGGTGCCAGCTAGTACGGTATACATAGTTTACAGCTTCGTGAAGGATTCGTTTACATCCTTACTAATAATATAAAAGCGAATTTGAGTTTGTTTGTTTGTTACGTCTTCACGCCTACATGGCTAAACCGATTTTGATGAAATCGATTGAAAATGATTTTTTGGACAGAGTAAGTTGGGACCTTGGAGACGGACATAGGCTAAAAAAAATGTGAGAAAAGCGAAAGAGGGAAGAAAAGGAGAGAGAAAGATAACTATATTTCGATCATCACGCGGATTAAAGTTAGCGTTAGCCCAAAGTAACTATGCCATGCGGACGAAATCGCGGGCGGAAGCTAGTCCTGTATAAATAAACCCAATATTCGCATTTCCCAAAATCTAATTTCATCGCACTCATTTAATCTAACACACGTGCCCCGAATAAATTGCCTTATCAAACTCCTTTGAAGAATAATTATGTCGAATCAATAACCCGTAGTGTTGCTATAATAGAAATGCTAATCACGTGTCTATAACCCTTCAATTTTAAAACGACACATTTCATGATCATGCTCACGTAACTACGTACATAACATTACGCACTATAATTCCTAAAGGGTGAGGCAGAGTTTTATTGCATCAAAGAGATGTCAGCAAAGCAGGGCCACTGCCTGCCGGGGTTGCGGGTTGTTCGAAAGAGATACCGGTTTTAGTTAGTAGAAGTCTGACATCCCCCCTGCTCCGCTCATGATTTCCGATCCGCAAAAAAAGCAATTTAAAGAGTTTTATTAATTAATATATCCACATTTCGTCAGTCATGTTGAAGTCTACCCTATTGACCCTATTGCCATCAACTGGGAATAAAACTAGATTCCGTGGCTGCAACTCAGAATATCCTGGTGGAATATTTTTATTTAAAAAAAATATTTAGCCTGATCTGGGGATTAAATTCACATGCTCAGGAGTCGCTCTTACCACGGCTAGACCAACGAGGCAATAGCGAGGTGATCGTAACTACATGTCTTTTTTTGCAGATGGGAATCATCAAATAACTTCCCCCGATCTGGGCGGAACGCGGGGAGTGTCAAACTTGTTCTGACTAAAACTCACCCCATGTTCCTGCTATTGCCTTTTTTAACCTCGGTAACTACATGGCTAAAACCACCCTGACAAGTTCAATCCTTGTTCTTTTAATTGATTTCGGAACTTTGAAAGAACTAAAGGTATTCATTAAAAGTCGGGAAAAGTTATCATTGAGATAATAAATTGACGATTGGTTTTCTTCTGTTTGGTATGACAAGGAGTTGATTGGTTCTCAATTAAAAATTGTGATTGTTTGATTGAGGAGTTGATTGCATTGGATTGTTACGTCATTCACAATTAGCCAAAACATCCACTTAACTTTAATGTTTCTCTTAATTGATTGTGAATGACGTTATTAAAGATATATTTTACTAGCTGTGCCCAGCGGTTTTGCCCACTGTTTAGGCAACCCTTATCACTTAGGGGATTGAAATATAGATAGATATATATAAAGGCTAAACAGATGATGAGTGATATAGCTAAGCGAACTAAAGCAGGAATTCGCAAGTTTTGGCCACTTCCTTACTTCCCTTTGCCAGTTTACCGACTTCACATAAATGGCGGTACCTATAAACTTTTATTGTTATTGGTCCTTTGACTCAATCGTTGTGAATGTATTTGGACCTTACCATTTTTCAGAAGAGCAGTTATCACCCCACCCCATTTTAACCTGATCTCTCTACTACGGTGTGCGATCCGTAGTAGAGAGATCAGGTTGTAATAGTTTAGAATAGGTTGACCTGTCGTCGTGTGTACATTGATTGTTGATCGATTCTGAGATCATTGAAGGTTGTTTTTATGGTATCCCTGCTAGCAGTTAGTTCGCACGGGTGCTCTTTTTTGACACAGGGGACATTCAACTCTGACACTTGAAGTATTTAATTTTTACTCCATTTAAAAAATATCTTAAGATACCTATTATCAAAGCGACAAGGAAAGAATTGAATGAATAACTCTTCTTGGATTAACATTTTAAATACTTAATAGAAACCTATAAAATAAGCCCAGTTGCCTCCGCAACATTTGCTGTAACACATTTTGTAAAATAAAATAATATTGTAATGATTTTACATCTCCCACCCACTGATGTCGAATCTGAACAATGTACAAAATATTTTTTAAATATTGTGGTGAGAATATAAATCCTTACTAATATTATAAAAGCGAAAGTGAGTTTGTTACGTCTTCACGCCTAAATGGCACAGAGATAGTTGGGACCCCGGAGACGGACATAGGCAAAAAACGGTGAGAGAAAGATATTTTTTTTTCATCATCACGCGGGCTACAGTTAGCGTTAGCCCAAAGTAACCATGCCACGCGGACGAAATCGCGGGCGGAGGCTAGTAATAAATAAAAATATCAAATTATTTGGGGTCGGCGTAACATATCAGTCGCGATTGTGACCGCAAGACTAACGCAGCACTTAGAACACATATATTACCTTTATTTATTTATTTATTTGGATCTCCAACAAAAGATACACAGATACAATATAATACACAATACAATAGGTTGTTTTAACTGAGTTCCTTCAATTATAGGAGACCACAGCATGCACATTAACTAGGTGTTAACACAGAAATATTTATATAAGTCAAATTGTAAACTATTATTAAATTATTTAAAATTATAACAAAGCGGGAAAAGAAGACATGATGTCAATTAAAAACAAGATATAGAAATTAAATGACAATAGAATTAAAATAGATATGAAAAACTTTTAGACGTTTAATGTTTGGTTAAGGGGGAAACGACAGATATAATATTCTACCTCTTAAAGGCCATTATCACAGTCCTAGTACACGTGACACGTGAACAAAATCGCGTTTTGATGACACAATAAATAAAATAAAGGCCACCTTAGCAAAACAGCCAATGAAAACACTTTTTTATTTCTTGCGACTATAAAAAGAAATAAAAACCAATAACAAGCAGGTACTTTGTAGTAACATCACATAAAAAATATTTGGAAGAAAAATTAAAGTTGTTACAGAAACTTTTTCTGAGGTGAAAAATACTAACAGCAAATATTTTTTTGATAACTCTACGACTTTGGAAATAAAAAATCATTTTACCGTGTCTTATTGCCAAAGTCTGTTGGAAAATGTCTTAGAAAGCCGGGCAAGTGCGAGTCGGAATCGTCCATGGAGGTTTACATACAAACTTGACATAAACGATCTTATCTTTTAATGCGTGGACTTTAGAGGAGCTCGTGGCTAAATAATCTTTAGGTTAAGCTGCGCTTGCCTAGGTTGGTGTAACGGACGCCGAGACATAGCAGCTAAGCTGTAACAAACGACGAGATAAACGTCTCACACATATGCCTATAAATAGTATGATTAAAGTATATTGTTCAATATTCCTTGAATTCCTTGTTAAAACTAGCATAATGTAAAGTATGTACTGTTTGACTGTTAACTTAGTGGATAACATGTAAATAAAATGTTTATTGTTATAAGTAAATAAGATATACGTAACTAGGTAACTAAGTTTAGTAAATAAAGATAAGAAGTTGTTTGATTGGTTAATATTGTAAGGTCCGGCGGACCAGCATTCCTGCAGCGACAAGTCTCGACCTGTCGAAACCTGCTCGCGCCGCTCCGCCGGGCTACGCGTAGCTATTGGCCAATGGGCAGGGGGCGTAACCACACACGACCGCGACGTGCGCCCTGCTGCCCAGGGGATATATAGGCGGCCTTAGCAGAACACGTACGATCCATTGAAAAATTGTAAATTGTCGAATTGCTGCCCGAATAAACGGTGAAATCTATGTGCAGTTTAATTGTGAGTCAAGAACACTTCAAATAAAACACAAGAACCAACAGGAAAACACTCATTTAATACAGTCCACTACAGTCTGGTCCTCCGAGCGCCGGATTAAGAACCAAGTGAAGTGAAAATCGACTAATTAGCTGCCAGCAGACGCCGGGATCAAGACCGACAGTGTTAGTGCCGACCTAAAGTGCCTAGCTCCGTGACGAACCGACCGGACCTAGACTACGTCGTCACCATCTACGTGCCGGGCAGCGACCGACCGAATCGTCTGCGCATCGATCAAGACCGACAGTGTTAGTGCCGACCTAGAGTGCCTAGCTCCGCGACGAACCGACCGGACCTAGACTACGTCGTCACCATCTACGTGCCGGGCAGCGACCGACCGAATCGTCTGCGCATCGATCAAGACCGACAGTGTTAGTGCCGACCTAGAGTGCCTAGCTCCGCGACGAACCGACCGGACCTAGACTACGTCGTCACCATCTACGTGCCGGGCAGCGACCGACCGAATCGTCTGCGCATCGATCAAGACCGACAGTGTTAGTGCCGACCTAAAGTGCCTAGCTCCGTGACGAACCGACCGGACCTAGACTACGTCGTCACCATCTACGTGCCGGGCAGCGACCGAACGAACCGTCTGCGTGCCGACACGACCCGAACCGTCTGTGCGCCGACTCAAACCGACAGTGTTAGTGCCGACCTAGAGTGCCTAGCTCCGTGACGAACCGATCGGACCTAGACCACGTCGTCACCATCCACGTGCCGGACAACGAACCGAAGACGTATTGAAACGTAAGTTCAAGCAAAATATTACAATGGTTATCACTCGAAGTCACTCGGACTTGGCCGAGGTTGAAGAACAACGACGCAACGAGCAACAAGAAGCCATTCGACGCCGTGAACAAGAACGCATAGAACAAGAGCGATTACGACGAATCTCACTCGACCCGCCGGCCTCACCCTTTTCAAGACCAGCGGAAACCAGCATCGCCGGGCCCTCGGGAATTCAAACGACAGTGACTGTGAGACAACGACCGAGATCACCGACACAATCACTACGTTCACACCGCTCGAACACAAGTGTCACGACGCGACTACGAATGGCGGAACTAAACGCTGCTGAGAGACTCGCGGCGCTCCAGAGAAAACAACTTGAAATGGAAGCAGACTTGGTGAAGAAAAGACTAGCTGCAGAGGTGTCTGCCATCAACGATGAAGAGTCAATAAACGACGAACCTGTCCCTGAGGCACCGCATCAGAGAGTAGACGAGTGGCTGAGAACCAATCCGATCGACGCACGGGGGGAGGAAGCAGCAAGGGGAACCAGAGAAGAACCAAGACAGATAAGGTTTGAGGTACCTCGGGCACGATCGCCGACTCCAACCAGAACGAGAAACAGCATCGACCAATTGGCCGCCACACTTGAGAGGATGGCCAGACCCCGACCGCGACACACCGACCTGCCTACGTTCACCGGAGCCGCCAACGAGTGGCTAGCTTTTAAAGCGGCCTTACGAGACTCAACACAGATGTACCAGATCACAGCAGCAGAGAACATACAGAGACTGAGGAGCTGCCTGAAGGGAGAAGCTCGAGAAGCAGTGGCCGCGCTACTACATACGGCCACCGATCCAGACGCAATCATGAAAACCCTGGAACAGTGCTTTGGGCGACCCGAGGTAATCATAGACCGGGCGCTCGAAGACTTGAAGAAGCTACCGAAACCTGGAGCAGCAGCAGCCGACCTCAATAGCTTCGCTGTCAAACTACAAAACATCATCTGCGTGTTGAAAACAATAGACCGAAGAGGCTACCTCTTCAATCCACTGCTGACAAGAGAAGTACTGGACAAACTGAGTCCACATCTCCGTTCCCGTTGGTGCGACTACGCCTACGAAAACGAGGGAACAGCTGACCCAGAGATCGTCGTCATATCTCGCTTCTTAATGAGAGAAGCGGACAGGGCATTACGTTACACATATGCCCCATCTACGTGTGCGGTAGCAAGTACGAAGAAAGAAACACGACCCGCCGTCACCCTCAAGAAGAAAGCTACGGTGTATACTACGGTCAACGAAGCGGAGGAAGAGAAACTACAGTGCCCTGGCTGTGAGCAAGCACACACACTGCCACAGTGCCCTAAATACAAGGCACTCACTATCGACCAACGATGGGAATTTTTAAAAGAAAAGAAGATCTGTTTCAAGTGCGCCCAACGAAGACACCGACGCATCGGATGCAAAGCGAAGCCCTGCGGTGTGGAACAATGTCGCCGACCACACCATGCGACGCTACACAAGACACCACGGGCAGAGGAGGTCAAGCCAGCCGAGCCCGCCAAGGAAGAAGTCGTCCTGTCAGTGGCAACACAATCAGCTGCTGGGCCACGAGCTGTCCTATTGAAGATGTGTCCAATCATCGTGTCCGGACCACGGGGGGAGGTGCAGACCTACGCGCTCCTAGACGAAGGGGCAACCATAACGCTAGTCGACAAGGAGCTAGCAGCCAGCATCGGGGCAGTGGGGCCATCACGACCACTGCGTCTCAACGGTGTCAACATGTCACAACAAGAAACAGAGAGTCAACTGGTCACCCTTAAAGTACGTGGCCTGAAAGAAAATCAAGGTTACAAGATCAGAGCGAGGACTATGAAGAACTTAAGAATGCATCAGCAGGCCATTCCCGAGAGCTTGCTCGAGTACGACCATCTGAAGAACCTGCCCAGGGACGAGGTGTGCTACGAACGCGCACGCCCGGGACTGCTAGTGGGGACCGACCACTGGGAGTGCATCGTCTCGCGGGAACTCAAGACTGGCGGCCCGAACGAGCCGGCCGCATCGAGAACAAACCTAGGATGGGTGGTGCACGGAACAGCACCACGCAGCGCCATCATATTGGAAGACAAGGTGCTGCACATATATGAGCCCGACCAAGAAACGAACGTGAGCAATCAGGAACTTCACAACTTAGTCGAGGCCCATTTTCAGATTGAAGCACTCGGAATACATAAGAAACCCCGAGTCACCGAAGCGAATCAGCGCGCTATCAC
This sequence comes from Ochropleura plecta, assembly GCA_905475445.1. Classification (NCBI taxonomy): domain Eukaryota; kingdom Metazoa; phylum Arthropoda; class Insecta; order Lepidoptera; family Noctuidae; genus Ochropleura; species Ochropleura plecta. Next base: position 16,061,550 of record FR997736.1, read on the forward strand.
GATCGTCGAGACAACTACTAAGAAGACCGACGTAGGGTACGAGGTGGGGCTGCCGTGGCGACGAGACAACGCCGTCATGCCACCCAGCTACAATCAAGCGTTTCGACGACTAAAGAAGATCGAAAACAAGATGGACGCCGACCCTAAGTTCGCGAGGGAATACTCCAGCCAGATAGAGAACCTGTTGAAGAAAGGCTACGCGACACCATGCGACGGCTCGGAACGTACGAGCCCGGTATGTTGGTACCTGCCACACTTTGCCGTGCAGAACCCGAACAAGCCCGGCAAGTGCAGACTAGTGTTCGACGCAGCAGCAAAGAGCAACGGGGTATGTCTCAACGACGAACTGCTGGAGGGACCGGATCTACTGCTGTCGCTGCCGGGAATCCTGTTTAGATTCCGGGAAAAGGCGGTCGCGATAACAGCTGACATTCAAGAGATGTTCCTGAGAATCCAGATAAGACGTGAAGACCAACCGGCACAACAGTTCCTGTGGCGAGGTGATGAACGAGAGGCGCCTCCAGCCAAGTATAAGATGACCAGCATGATCTTCGGCGCAGCGAGCTCCCCGTACATGGCCCACTATGTCCGGAACCACAACGCGGACATTCACGGGCAGGAGTTCCCACTAGCCCTGGAAGCCATCAAGGAGAGTCATTACATGGACGATCTGGTGGCCAGCTACGACGACCCGATGGAAGCATGGAAGGCGGTAGAAGAAACAAGAACGGTACACGCTCACGCCGGCTTCACGCTACGAGGATGGAGTGCAAGCAATAAGATAGTGCTGCGCGACGTACCAGCAGAATTGCACGCCACTACCCCTGCGCAGCTGGGGGGAGAACAGCCGGAGAACAAGATCCTCGGCCTGTACTGGAGCGCGGAGCGGGATGAGCTCGGCTTCAATACCTCGATGAGCCGAGTCCCAGTGGAGGTGCGAGACCGAGCACGCGCGCCGACTAAGCGTGAAGCCCTCAGCGCCGTGATGTCCATCTACGACCCGCTCGGGCTGCTGAGTCACTACACTATCCGGTCGAAGATCATCTTGCAGAGCTTGTGGCGCCTCCGGACGACGTGGGACGAACAGATACCGGCTGAAGAAAACGAGCTCTTCGCAGCGTGGCTGGCACACCTCAAGGAGATTGGCAAGCTGCGACTACCGCGCTGCTACACGACAAAGGTACGCGAACGCATCGACCTCCACGTACTCTGCGACGCCAGCGAACAGGCCTACGCGACCGTGGCCTACTGGAGAATCACAAACAGCGACGGGAGTATCGACGTGGTGCTGGTGGCCGCTAAAGCTAAGGTAGCGCCAAGGCAGGCGCAGACTATACCCCGGCTCGAGCTACAAGCCGCGGTCATCGGAGCGAGGCTTGCCGATACCATAAAGAAAGAACACAGAATGAAGATTGGTCGAACGACCTACTGGACCGACTCGTCGACCGTAGTACATTGGATTCATCACGACATGCGACGCTACACACCCTTCGTAGCACACAGGCTGGGTGAGATTGCTGAGCTGACTCAAAAGGAAGAATGGCGATGGCTACCTACAGAACACAACGTGGCGGACGACGCGACGCGACTCAACGACGCATCTCTAACCGCAGAGGATCGGTGGTTCCAAGGGCCCAGCTTCCTCTACGAACCGGAAGAGCAGTGGCCCGTGACGTCGACAAGAGATGAAGACGAAGAAGAGACCCTGCATACGACAGAAGAACCAAGACGAGACAGCTGGCTCCCGAACCCTGCACGCTTCTCGAAGTATGAGGTCCTAGTAAGGGCCACCGCACGCGCTCTCGCCTTCACAGATATCTGTCGAAAGAGGGCCACGAAGATGGAACATCGTCACGTCGAGCGCGCCGAGTTAGAACTACTCCGACACGCGCAAGAAGAAAGTTTCAAAGAAGAGATAGAAAGAATCAAGTCGGCTCGACCATTAAGTAAAGCAAGTAAGCTGTACCGACTAGACCCCGTAATTGAAGATGGACTACTAAGGGTACGAGGAAGAATCGAGGCCTCTTCAGCACCGACGGAGACAAAGCGGCCTGTCATAATGGACGGCCGGCACCCGCTGACCAAGCTCATCGTGCTACGGGAACACTGCGCTGCGGGACACGCCAACCGCGAGCGCGTGACGAACGACCTACGACAACGCTACTGGGTCATTCACCTGCGACCCACCGTGCGCACCGTTGAAAGGAACTGTGCCCTTTGTCAGCGACTGAAGGGGACACCACAGACGCCGGCAACAGGAGACCTGCCGGGCGCCCGCCTGGACCCGTTCCACCGCCCGTTCACTAACTGCGGGGTGGACTACTTCGGCCCAATGATGGTCAAGGTGGGCCGTCGCCGAGAGAAGAGGTGGGGGGCATTGTTTACATGTCTCACCTCCCGCGCCGTGCACATCGAGCTCGTCGCGTCCCTCTCAACCGACTCAGCAATCATGGCGCTAAGAAGAATGGCGGCACGAAGAGGATGGCCGCAACTTATGTACTCAGACAACGCGACCAACTTTCGAGGGGCTGATCACGAGCTCCGAGCCGCCTACGCCGAGTGGCTGCCTGCACTACAAGACGAGGGGCTGCAACAGCGAATGGAGTGGCGCTTCATACCTCCTGGGGCGCCCAATCAGGGAGGCGCATGGGAGAGAATGGTGCGGTCAGTCAAGGCCGCCCTCAAAGTGACCCTAAGGGAGAAGGCGCCGGCAGAGGAAGTTCTCAGCACGCTACTCACCGAGGCTGAGTTCTCTATCAACGCACGACCACTCACTCACGTCAGCGTTGACCCTACGGACCCCGAGGCCCTGACCCCCAACCACTTCCTGTTGGGGTCGTCAAAAGGCCTACCAGCGACGGGACCCTGCGACGAGGCAGATCGACGGGCGTGGCGAGCTAGCCAGGCGCTCGCCGACCACTTCTGGCGGCGCTGGCTGCGCGAGTACCTGCCTACCCTGGTACCCCGCGGCGAGCCGAAGAACGACGCGCGACCCCTGCAAGCTGGCGACGTAGTCCTCGTGGTGGACAACACGCTGCCCCGCAACACCTGGCCGATGGGAGTCGTCGAGAACACGCATCCTGGAACAGACGGCAGCATCCGAGTCGTCGAGGTGCGAACCCGCACCGGCATCTTCAGGCGGCCTACAAGCAAGCTCGTCGTCCTGATCAAGAAAGAAGAGGCTACGCAGGCTGCGCCGGGGGGAGAACTGTAACGGACGCCGAGACATAGCAGCTAAGCTGTAACAAACGACGAGATAAACGTCTCACACATATGCCTATAAATAGTATGATTAAAGTATATTGTTCAATATTCCTTGAATTCCTTGTTAAAACTAGCATAATGTAAAGTATGTACTGTTTGACTGTTAACTTAGTGGATAACATGTAAATAAAATGTTTATTGTTATAAGTAAATAAGATATACGTAACTAGGTAACTAAGTTTAGTAAATAAAGATAAGAAGTTGTTTGATTGGTTAATATTGTAAGGTCCGGCGGACCAGCATTCCTGCAGCGACAAGTCTCGACCTGTCGAAACCTGCTCGCGCCGCTCCGCCGGGCTACGCGTAGCTATTGGCCAATGGGCAGGGGGCGTAACCACACACGACCGCGACGTGCGCCCTGCTGCCCAGGGGATATATAGGCGGCCTTAGCAGAACACGTACGATCCATTGAAAAATTGTAAATTGTCGAATTGCTGCCCGAATAAACGGTGAAATCTATGTGCAGTTTAATTGTGAGTCAAGAACACTTCAAATAAAACACAAGAACCAACAGGAAAACACTCATTTAATACAGTCCACTACAGTTGGTCTGTGGATGGGTCCACCCGACCACCCGTTACATACCGAGTTTCCCCCATGCCTCGGAAAGCACGTCAAGCCGTTGGTCCTGGCTGTCATTTGTAGATCTTTGACAGTCGTTATAGGTAGTCAGGGTTCCGAAAGCCTAACAACCAGTTTTACCAAGGGGTACCTATTACCCAGTATTAACTGGGTTGTGGAGGTCAGGTAGGCAGTCGCTCCATGTAAAATACTGATATTCAGATGCATCTGGTTAGACTGGAAGCCGACCCCAACATAGTTGGGAAAAGGCTAGGCAGATGATGATGACTTTAGAAAACCACAAACTGAAGTATATGGTTTTCACGATACCTTCATAAGATAAAGGGTCCTCCTTAGGACAGACAGACATGCGGACGACAAAGTGAAGGTTCACTTTGTTGTACAGACGCCTGCACATCAAGCTACTACAATCTGTCAGATTTCTTTGATAGATTTTCGACTTTATTTCCAAAGTATTAGGTTCAAGGTTCATTGGGAAAAATTGACAGTTTCGGGTACCTTGACCTGCTGGCGTCTGTACGTCTGTCTTAAAGGAAAAACGGAACGCTTATTCCTTTTGAGATACGCAACCCCAAAACTCCTACTAGCCTATACAGGTACATAATATAACTCTGTTGCCAGTCAGTTCTTTGCGTAACTTTTTTTTTGAAGCTTAACGCTAGGAAGTAATGAATTAGAATTGATAAAAGAAGTTAAAAAGTTCTAGGCTTCATATTATTGATTGACGGTTTTTTAAGAGATGCAAGTAACTAAGGTAATGGAATACACGTTTATATCCTACAAGTTTTCTATTAAATAAATGTATTTAAGCTGTTGCCGGAATAAACTGGATGCAAACAGCCCAGTCTAGAGAAGAATGGACATCTTTGGAGGAGACCTTCACCTGTAGAGGGGTTCTTGCAGAATAATTTAATAAATTATAGATTAAGATAATTTTAATAAATAGTTAAATAGTATAGACACTAAGATAAATCTAATATAAGGATATACTAACACACAACTAGATCTATTTAATAAGTACTAACACTTAGTTAAGATATGTCATTGTTGTATTTAAGATTGCAAGAAATATAAGGTTTTTTATTTTTATTTATTTAAGCTGTTGAAGATCTGTTTAATTCACCAATCAATCAAACTAAATTCTATATGACGAACATGTCTCATATAGAATTTTGTCTGCGCCCAGACAAAATTCTATATGTGGCTAAGCGCACGCCACGCGCCTCAGCATTCGTGTCTAACTCAATTCTTTATTTACAAAAAAAAAAATATCATTCGAGTCTTATGCCAACCCCTTGCTCACACTGACTGACTGATGGTATTCAAAAGTAGTTTTGACTCTAACATTGATATCTTGACAGTTATGCTTAATGATGTAACGAATTATATTTTTAAATCAGGTGGTATACCTGCATGCCCGGACCACGACATTTCAACCTTTTATAAAACAGACAGCGAACCATGAATGGAATTTTTAATTTCATAACAATGGGCCCTAAGTTGACCTTCATTTTTGCTTTGATCTACTTGTTTTATGCAAACGAGTTTCTGGAAGTTAGCGGGACCTTTCATTAGATAGATAAATTCATAAGCAATTCTTTGAAATGTGTTTTGTAAGGGGCAGTTTGGACTGAAACGTTGCCCCGTACTAGGAATTTCTTCTGTATCGTGGGTGCTTTTACAAACATTTAATCTCACATACACAAACAGCCAGTATATATATTTTAGTGTTATGTATTCATCATAATACATTTAAGACATTGATATTTTAGTAACTATTCTCTTTCTGTTCTCACACACTACTGTCTACGTTTCATTCTTCATGTTTTCTCTCGCAGGCCTCCTGGTAGAAATTTCTTTAGAAATAAGCTTTGTCTTTGTACTCTATGTTTTTTATATGATTATAACAAAGAAGAAATGTCTGAATTTCGTAACAAGTCGGAATGGAATACGTAGACGTACCATGTGCTCGCGTCTGTCTGTGGAATAAATAAGAATAAATCACAATATCTATTTCTGGATTTAAGGGCAACATCGACCGGGTTTGCGGGTTGTTCGAAAAAATACCGCGGCCCCAGAACATAAAGGGCAAAAGAAGTAATATAGGAAGGTTTTAGTCGGTAAGAGACTGAAACTCGCCCCCCCCCCCACTCCCCCGAGAACGGAGGAAGATAGTAGTTGATTTCAGATCTTCAGATTCCGATCAAAAAAGGGTACCATTAACCCCTTCGTCCTTACACAATTGGTATGTTTATCCGGGTTGTGGCAGTCCTCGATTTTTTGAAACCCCAGCTGATCTGATCTGACTAAAATTTTTGTGAGAGAGAATGTAAAAATCTAGATTGACCAAATTCTGTCACAAGTAAGATCATTTCTGAAGTCATAGGTAGACCGTTCAGAGATACGGTCTAAAATGGTTGGGGCGTTCTAAACTCTGCAAACTCTTCATTGTTAAAAACGATAAGGCACTCTCTGATCTTCGCGCGGCACCATTTAACAACACTGCATCGTTCTCAGGTTTAGCTAGATCAAATCACTCTCGAATCAGACCAGACGAGTAGAAATAGGGGGACCCTAGACGGATATGATGCGTATAAGTGCATTTGTGGCTCGGCCGCAATTATAGGCGTGTGTTCTGTCGGACCAAACTAATGGACAACATCCTCTCATGCGAAAAATGTACAGTGAATATGAGTAATATAACATACCTATATATTTTAACTAATTTATAGTAATTTGTTAAATATTTTATATATCCATGTAGTATAAATTAATAATTTATTTTCTGTTTTACTGCTACCACTGTTTGTCTATGCATCACCCAAAGGTTGACTGGCCAATTTTAACCTCTCTACCTTGAAATTTGCGCAATGCTCCATACAAACTTTCACCCCCATTTTAGAGAAGTGGGGGTTTAGAAAAAGAGAAAAAGTAGCTCCGTTTTGCCGTGAAAGACGGACAAACAAACAAACCCACATAGGTACACTTTCCCATTTATAATATTACTAGCGACCCGCCCAGCGGTTTCACCTGCTGCTCACCTCCTAAGAGTCATAGCGTGAAGTATTATGCATATAAACCTTCCTCTTGAATCACTCTACCTATTAAAAAAATCCGCATCAACATCCGTTGCGTAGTTTTAAAGATTAAAGCATACATACAACATAGCAACAGACACACAGCGACAGCGACTTTGTTTTATACTATTTAGTGATTAAGTATGGATTAAAATAGTAAATATCCCGTTACAAATGTTATAAATAATACAAAAGATAAATATTACAATTATGGTTACGTAACCAGCTCCATAGTGAAAACCAAAATAAATAGACTATTACTACCAAATTCTAAGGCTTATTTACATTAAATTGAAACACAATAACTGACAAAACCAATGACTGTTGAGTATACAAAGGTATTACGATATTGACAAGCTCTCACCGTGCACACAATGGAAATAATAAAGGCACTTTAATTAACAGATTTTAATCCTTCAAAACTCACGTTTTAAGCTTATACAACGATCATGTGAGCATCCACGTCATGTGGATTGATTAATTTTAATAAATTACTGTAGAGCCGCTCGGATCCAACCATCAAGGTAAGTTTAAAACAAGTTTGTGCGGTACAGGTGTAAAAATTTGTAACAAACTTCCAAATATGTAAAAACAGCGTAACTTTAGATCGTTTTAAAAAGAAGCTGAATGAATGAAATTAATGACGTTTTCAATGACAAAAATACTTGTGAGTAATTTAATTTGTATGATATCAATGAATAAGTTAATTTTAATGAATATTTTAATTTGTATTACAAAATCTCTGGAATTAGCAACTAATATGAATGCACTAGCTGGCGCCCGCGGCTTCGCCCGCGTTATATAAAAAAAATATCCTATGTGTTATTCCAGACTATAATCTACCCCTGTGCCAAATTTCATCAAGATCCGTTCAGCCGTTTTGACGCGAAAGAGTAACATACATCCATCCATCCATCCATCCTCACAAAAATTCGCATTTTTAAAATTAAGTAGGAAGTTGGGATATGAGTAGGAAGTAGGATGGTGAATGATGAACGTTGACTTCGGATTATAAATGACTAGCTTTCGCCCGCTGCTTCGCTCGCGTTAAATTCGGTATAACACACCCAGAAGACCTGCAGTTTTTGCTCTTGCGCCTGATTGATTTGTAATAGCAACGCTAAGTTTTCCCTTTTCTTCCCTCGTTCTCCCTCATATCCCACTTCTTTTTAATAAAAATTTGCCTATGTCCGTCTCCTGGTTCCCAACTATCTCTGTACCAAAATTTATCAAAATCGGTTTAGCCATTAAAGCGTGAAGAGGTAACAAACAAACAAACCAATAAACAAACAAACAAACTCACTTTCGCTTTTATAATATTAGTAAGGAAGTAAGGATTTTAAAGTTAAACGAATATTGAAACACATTAAATACTGTTTACCTTAAAGGTTTGTTACAGCGAGCTTATTTGTAATTATTATAAGAATATTAACATTTTACCTGTGATGAACAATAAATGAATTTGAATTTAAAGGTTAAACCTTGGAATGAGCGTTACATGCCCAGATTTTCCTGTGCCTCGAAAAGCACGTGAAGTGGTTATATTTGCCATTGGTAGATCTTTGACAGTCGTAACAGGCAGTTAGAGGATAGAAAAGCCTATTAGGCTATTCAAATGATGTTTGCGGTAACCATCACTTTTTTGCACAGCTATTTTTAGGCTCAATTCACACTGAAATAGCAGCGGAGCAGCCGGCAACAACATGCCAAACTATTTTAAGCTTTATCTCTGTATGGTAATGGCATAGTATTGCTTGAAAGAGTCGGGTCGAAAGCGGTTAGCGGCCCGATTTATTCAAGCAATACTATGCATTTTCTTATGCTGCCCTTTCGGTCTGAGCTGACCCTTAAGTGTGCCGTTTTTTTTAATAGAGAACTAAAAAATCTTTATTTAGATTCTAATCTCAAATACTGAAATACAGATCGCTAAGTAATAGTGTAGGTAGGTACTCATTGGTGCCAATTATTATAAACCACCGGATTAAACTTTGACGGCACGGTTAGCGCAGTGGTTGAGCGATTGACTGCTGCGCTGCGTGTCGCGGGTTCGATCCCCGCACGGAACAGATATTTGTGTGGCCCACAGATAGTTGTTCCGGGTCTGGCTGTTTGTGTATGTGAATTGAAATGTTTGTAAACGCACTCACGATACAGGAGAAATTCCTAGTGTGGGGCAACGTTTTTTTTTTTTTAAACTAGACTAATATTAAATTGACATACCTAATCACATCTAATTTTATTCCACACCATTTTAGTCGCGATTAAAGATAGTCCGATTTAGCTTGACAACCACTATTTATGGTGAAAAATTTCAATTTCAGAATAGCGCGATTGCCATTTTCTGTAAATTAAGTAACTAAACTATAATTAATGGCTGTCAAACTATAATATGGTTAAGTTGTGTCATTTTAATAATTTTCAGAAGACGAAACCTCGTTTAACAGGAATAAACTAAATTTTAGTGATTTTAAGAGTACTTTTAAATAGGTACTTTAAAACCCGAACAAATATTGTTGTTGAATGGGCCGGTGTCCACGACTCCACATCTAAGGCACGTATTAACAATATCGAAATTCTTACCATACTTCTGCACAAAGTCTATCTCCATTATAATACTTTAAAATTTATAAGGCCCAGTTTCCCAATTTTAGAAGCTCAGTTTGTCACGACATTCTCCGATCCAATATCAATTTCTAATCTGTTTCAAGATGTACTTGGCAATACTTGAAAGTCTTTATTCAACAAATACCTTTCAAGTATTCAGTACTTGAGCCCTAAATATCGCAAAATCAGATCTACAGATAAATCTCAGTTTAAGAGGCACTGACGCGTTTATTTTCGGTAAGTATCGTGAAACATTGTTGGTTCTGTGGTGGTCCTGAATATTGAAAATGAGTTGGCTTTGTTAGTAAGCCAATATTACTTTAAGTTTACCAACGACCACACTAAAATGTTATAAAAACGGAAGGTTGTATGTGTGTGTGTGTTTGTTATTCCTTCACGCTCAAACGGCTCAAAGGATTTCGTTGAAATTTGGTATCAAGATAGCTTAATAGATAGACTAGCTTTTGCCCGCGACTTCGTCCGCGTGGATTAATAGTTCCCGTTCCCGGGGGATTTCCGGGATGAAAACAATCCTATGTCCTTTTTCGGGTCCCAGACTATATCTGTACCAAATTTCATTGAAATCGGTTCAGTGGTTTAGTCGTGAAGAAGTGACAGACAGACAGAGTTACTTTCGCATTTATAATAATTATTATCTAGTTCATTTATTGGTTTTTCTTACATATGATTACATTTTTAAATATTTCTTAATAAAAAAGCATAAAAAAAACATTTAAATAATTATAATAATTATTATTATTATAAGTAATAAGTATAATAAGTACGGATTATATTCTGGATTAACACATAAAATTAAATTCCATAAAAATGTGATGTTGCGATGACAACATAACTCAAATAAGTGCGAATTAAATGAACAATCGGGTAGTTTCCAGGGTCAAAGTAATTACATTCTATTTAGTCCGTCTTTTAGATTATTCAAAAATAAGGGACACGTATTTTTTTATTTTAAATTAGACCATAACTGACAAAGATATAGCCCATTAAAGTTACGTTTGACGTCACTTGTTGCGAAAAAATGCAGCAACGCGAGACGTTTCACGTAAACTATATCTTTCTAAGACTAAGACTAAAACTAGCATATTGTGAACAAAAATCTATGAAAGTACTGGTTTGTATTGAAAAAATATGTTTGTTTTGGATAGCCCATTTATCGAGGAAAGTTATAGGCTATATATCATCACGCTATGGCACTAAGGAACTGAACAGCGCAGGCAAATCTAGCACACACAATTACACAGTGTTTGTATTAGACTAGAACTGAAATAAATTGAGGTAGGAACTTTTTATGTAAGTAAACTCAAGTGTTTTAACCATAGATGTGAAAATATTAGTACGGTGTTTTACCCTTTAACGGTAATGATTTTATTTGCTGTTGGTTCCATCTCAGGGTCGAAAAAGTTCACCGTCCGTCCATCTAGTGTCAACAGGCTGTGTCGACGGTCGTGTTCCACGTTTGTCTCAAAGAGATGTAAGCAAAGACCTGCCGGGCTAGTGCCTGTCAGGGATGCGGGTTGTTTGAAAGAGTTACCGTGGCCCCGGAACATAATGGGCAAAAGAAGGAACATGGGTGGGTTTAGTCAGTAAGAGCCTGGCACTAAGCCTGCTCCGCCCAGAGCGGGCGTGGCGTCGCTTATAACTATACTAAAAAAAAACATTACAATGTTAGCTAAAAACTTTATAAATTAACAACGTTATTTATAAAAATTTGTTGCTATGCAATTATAGCTTCATGTTTAAATAAATATATGCATGTTCTGCTATTGTGCTTGGTGAGTCAAAAACTAAATCCGCCTCAGGAATTTATTTTAAAAGTCATTTATTAGCTGAATTACCCTAAAAGTGGGGGTATTATAGGTTCGGAAAGCGCGCCATGTAGGCGGTTTTAACATAATCTGGACTTTTACCTGCCCGCTGTAATCCTTACTAATATTATAAAAGCGAAAGTGAGTTTGTTTGTTTGTTACGTTTCCATGCCTAAATGGCCAAACCGATTTTGATGAATTTTGATACAGAGATAGTTTGGACCCTGGAGGCGGACACAGGCTAAATAAGGCGGAGAAAGAGGAAAAAAAGGGGAGAAAAAGTTTGTTTTTTCGATCATCACATTATTTCGTTAAAGTCAGCGTTAGTCCAAAGTAACTATGCCACCTTGACGAAGTCGCGGGCGGAAGTCCTTACTTCCTTACTAATATTATAAAAGCGAAAGTGAGTTTATTTGTTTGTTACCTCTTCACGCTTTAATGGCTAAACCGATTTTGATGAATTTTGGTACAGAGATAGTTGGGAACCAGGAGACATAGAATTAAAAAAAAATGGGATGTGAGGAAGAAAGAGGGAAGAAAAGGGAAAACTTAGCGTTGCTATTACAAATCAATAAGTCGCAAGGGGAACTGTGTTACCCCGAATTTAACGCGAGCGAAGCCGCGGGCAAAAGCTAGTACTTAATATTTTACATAGTAGGATTTTTTATTCTTCCTGGTCGTACGTTTTCCGTAAAAAGCTTCATTTTATCTTGTCTCATACAATCAAAAAGTTATTTTAAACAAGCCCAGCTTCCTGAATTTCAGTTTGTAAGTCTAATGATACTTTAACAGCTCCGTTTTGCATAATGTATGTATATCTTTATCTTACTTTTTTTTTGATGAGGCCTCTCCGTTTGTATCAAAAATGTATCAGAATTTATATCAACACTATTATAACAACGCTTTCAGGATGCTGTTGCGGTTGACGCGGCGTTGTAGTGCATCGCGAATGTTTGCTGCATCTCACACGGATGGCTTCCATCCTTATCATGCACAAGAAACGCAATTCCTTACTGACAGCATCCTGAAAATGATTGCTGGTAGGCCCGACTGCCCTATTCAAAGACACTGGGTGAAATTAGGTATTTGTGTGATTATGTAGTAGGCACTAATAACACTAACATAGTATATAAGCATATTCTGTTACTAATTCACTAACAAATTATGGATTCTACTGGGTCTGAAATAAATAAATTTTATTTTATTTTATAACGCAATACTAACACTATTTAACGATACTATTTTGACGAAATACAACTTTTAGGGCACGCCACCGATCAAAACTGTCTACAAAATAACCAAGTTCACTAAGTAGGTATTACTAATAGGTTCTATGATGTATAATTATACGGTTTCTATTATTAGTAAGCGAAATTATAATCCAAATGTCATCGCTAATAAAAAAAAGCATCAACCAGGCATAATCATTATAACCATCAATAAGGCAATAGAGCAAATTTACCGATTTAAACGGTAGGAGATATCGTAGAAGTTTTTTTTTTTTTTGTATTTAATAATACGTTACTCCACACTTGGATTTGTTCCTGTATCATGGGTGCGTTTACAAACATTTAAACTCACGTACTCAAACAGCCAGACCCGGAACAACTATCTGTAGGCCATACTAATATTTGTTCCGTGCGGGAATCGATCCCGCGACACTCAGCGCAGGAGTCGATCGCTCACCCACTGCGCTAATCGTGTCGTCAAAGAGGCTTATTCGTCAACACGCGCCTCATAAACTTGCGACTGCGCGCGAGTTGGCACTTTGAGAGAGTACTAGAGTTTATGAGGCGCGAGTTGACGAATAAGCCGTCAAAGATCTTTAAGATAGGTCCCAGTCTATCTATGGCTCTTCTAAGGGCTGGCATATAACTCTTTTAAAGCCGGTAGTTATTGGCGGAAAATTGTGTTTGTCGGATCGCAGAGCAAGAGTTGGTTAAATACGTATTTTACCTTTTGACATACATATAGCTTTTTATATGAAATATCTTTGCTGTTTGTGTGTGTGAGTTTTAACGCACCCAAGATACAGGAGATTTTCCTAGTGAAGGTCAACGTTTTCAAAACATAATATATATGATTACCATTTGTATAAAATGAATATGAAACGAATTAAAACGGTTGTTTGGAAGATATCGCTATTAGCGATAAGACTGCCATTGTAGCCATAAATTTAGCATTTTTTAAAACAGTTATGTTTCAATTTTGGTATGCAATAAAGTATATTCTATTCTATTTTAAAATGAGAGCCCTGAGATTGATCTTAATAGATATGGGGTAATCGTCATAATTTGGGGAGCGTTTCGTTTTTCTACAGTAATTTACAACCGCAAAATCATGAGTTGAAGATTTTGCGGTTTTCCATTCGCTGAAGTCCAAGTAAAAACTATTGATTTAAATTAAGCCATTAACAGGCACTACAAAACAGGAATGAAAGTAAAATGTATTCTAGATCCATTTGCTAGAAGTTCAGAGATTAACGATGTGGGTTGCAGCTGAAAATCAGTGTTAGGTTAGGTTAGGTTAGGCGATCTTGTGTGCCATCTGGCCTTATGCTAAGGTGAGGCTCTTTTGGCATTATTTAGTTTAATTTTAAGGTTTCCCTATTTTTGGAACGAAGTTCGTTGCCGGTCTAGACGGAAAAAATTAAAACCAAAAGTTGTAACGACACTTTTTGCTATAGTTGTAAGCGTGCGCGTGTTTCTCTGTTTATCTCTCTCTCTTTCTCTCATGTAAAGCAAGAAAGTTATTTTCCACTTCCAGTTTCAGTTATTTGAACAGTGTGGTGTCGCGATGATTATTTTTGTTGAGTGTATACAGGTTTTTATACACAATAAATAATAACTTCGTTCCATCCGGGTGTCCCTTGACACCTCTCAAGTTTTCTGTTTTTGTTTTGAATAATGCTGAATAAACGCAATATCCTTTCTTTCTTTAACCTTATTCTTATCATCCTATATTTCGTCAGTTTACACGCCCACAGCAGTTAGTGGAAAAATATATCAAATAATCCCGGAAATCATCACCATCAGAAGATTTCTCGATATACGTTGCCCCGGGGAGTGATAACTCGATTACTCGATACAACGAGCACCAAAGCGAACCGATTTAAATCGAATCACGCTTCGTTATCGATACCGTTAGACCGCTTTTATGCATGCCGTGATACATATTAATATTAACTGCGGGAATAGATATTCAGGTTATAAATAAAATCATGCCTTTCACCTATGCAATGCCATCAGCTACCCTCATAAACAGGAGTATATGAGGGTAGCTGGTAGACGAAAGGGGGACCTTTCGTCTCTTCTGCGTTCAAACATACCATACAAGCACATTGGTAGCTAGGACTACGCTCCTGACTTTTGGAAGGCCCTCTACAATAAGGTTTGTGTCGATGGAGTACGAGCACACTTCGCACAGGAACAATTTAGGAATTGTTTTTTTTTTCTTTTACTTTGTTTTCTGCCAGTCTTTCACATCACTAAACATATAAGTCCTGTTGACGATCCAATTGGCAACGGTAAAGCCTTAAGGCTTTAAGGGGAAATGTCCTCAAAATAGTAAGGAAGTCATGATATGAAAAAAAGGATAGGGTTTCAAATCTGACCTTTTTTACGTCAACCATGCATTTCAATATTTGCTTCCCCGATCAGCATTTTATTTGAATTTCTTTAGAGGTCATTTTTGTGTTCCTAACAATAGTCAGTCTATAGATGTTCAAAAGCAGTATTGTTCTTATTTTGTTTTAAATTTCGAAGAAAAAAAAACTAACGAATTTTGTTAAGAATCCAACAAAAAATAGTGATAAAAAAGTCATCGAAATTTAAAATCAGACAAGAGTTACCTAAAACCGTGATCTACGCAGTTGAGGTACTGAGTCAACTTAATAATATTGTTAAATAATGTTAAATCAAATCAAATCAAATCATTTATTTATTTGCAACGAATGTGGGTTACAATAAAATACAGATGGAGAAATAGGAGTGAGCCATGCACATTCTGCCTGAAAATAGGCATGCAAATATTTTAAATTTACAAATTAAGTGTCACAGTTATTAAAATTTAAATTGAAAACTTACAAATTATACTTAAATTAATTAATATAGAAAAATGTCAAATTAAACTTAAATTAATCAATATAGAAAAATGACAAATTAAAAGTAAGATAGAAAAAAATAATTAAAATAAGGGACATTGTTTAAAATAATATTAAATATAAAGCGAAAGTGAGTTTGTTTGTTTGTTTGTTACCTCTTCACGCTTATTAAAGCGTGAAGAGGTAACGTAATTAACGCTTTTCCTCAAAAACTCGATAAGTAATAAATTTTTGTATTGCTTTCAAACAGGTCGTTTTATAGTTTCTGATAATGTAGGAAATAGGTTTTTATTGGTCTTTACAAACAATGCCATTTCCAGAATATATAATGACGGAAATGTAAGCACTTTTAGGGACTTAAACTTGGGTTCGCAACTGTCAGTGGTCTTCAAACCACACATCGCTCTATTGCAACGTTTTTGCGCCTCAATAATCATATCCTCGTCCTTTTGGAAGCTTAAATAAATAAAACGGGTTATTACCGACAATAACACGTTTAAATTATGGAAATATCAACGCCGCGTATGAAAATAGGGTTTGAAAGGAGGTATCATGGGACCCAGAAATATAATCATAATAATAAACCATTTACTTTGTATAATATCTATGGTTATTGGGTATTTATTTTTATCTTGTTCTGTCATATTCCTGGAAAAGGCCTGCCTCCACTCTTGCCTCTTTCACCTCTCGCGAACCCACGCGTCCTCCTTCTAGTTCTGATGGAACCTGTCCAGTTTATCCATGTAAACACGTTAATATCACTTTACTTGGGCCTACTTAGCGCAGACACACAATATTAGCTTTGTTTTGTTTTTGCCTTTTTTTTTTATTTCCTAGGTAGTATTAAGATTTTAAAAAAGTTTTAAGAGTAGTATCTTGTAAAATTATTATGATTTAAAAGAGTGTCCATGGTGTTTTTACCCATTCTTCTCCATGAAGATCAACATTTCGGAATGGGCAACTCCAGTACTTTCACAAGTTATTTTGCATTGTGTCTGGGACTGTAGCTTTTTTTTTTGTTTCTTGACATTCAAAAGTTTCTGTAATAGTCTTATCGAAAAAATGCTTTGAGTTTTTACAGTTCGAGTTTTTGATTAAATTTTTATTTTTTGCAGTTTTAAGAAGAAGTTTTTTTAATGTTGTGTGTACTTGTGGCAGGTGTCAAATAACCATGTTAATTTCATGTTCTTCCAAGACCTTGCATATATCTACAGAATCACCCTGTTGGAATTAATACCACCGTGAATACATGCAAGCCCAGAAGTTTTATCATAATGTCAATCTGGCCAAGGAACCGCGTTATACCATACAAATAAATAACCTAAATACTGACTGACTACTACAGCCCCATCTGTTGGACTGATTTGTAAATCTAAACCATCCAGAGCGCCACCCAAACGCCGGGACTGCCGCCGACTGCATAGCATTTTTTATCAACTTATGCAATAAATAAAAACAATCTAAATAAAATATTTAAAAAGTACTTCCAATAAAAAGAAGTCGCAGAAAGAAACATTTTTTTATCAACTTAGACAAAAACTAAATATAATATTTAAAAAGTACTTCCAATGAAAAGAAGTCGCAAAAAGAAAAAAAAAGACCTTGGGTTTGATCCAGCGTAATGTCGATTGACTATCCGATTCTCTACCAAACACGCTATTAGAACATTAGAATTGAGATTGAAATAAGTAACCGTATTGTGACCGACGTTAGACAATGCACGGCCTTCAAGCCACACCTCCGTGCCCGTCGGAGTGGGGAGCGTCAGGTTTTTTTTTGTTACGGAATTTCTGGATTCGGTCCCCGCGCTCAAGGCCCGCGATAGAAGCTATGGAATAGCTTAAAAACACTCAAATCGGTCCTGCTATTTAGGTCCTCCTAAACAGCAGGTGCTGTACGTGTGTATGTCACTGAACTCCCGTTCCGTGACATACATAATATGTACTGCAGAATCCTTACTAATATTATAAAAGCGAAAGTGAGTTTGTTTGTTACGTCTTCACGCCTAAATGGCTGAACTGATTTTGATGAATTTTGGTACAGAGATAGTTGGGACCCTGAAGACGGACATATTTAAAAAAAAAAAGATTGAGATGTGAGGGGAAAAAGGGAAGAAAAAGGAAAACTTAGCATTGCTATTACAATAAATAAGGCGCAAGGTCAAAAACTAGAGGTAGCAGGTACCTGTAGATCAGGAAAGGGGAACTGTGTTACCCCGAATTTAACGCGAGCGAAACGGAGGGCAAAAGCTAGTTATATATATTAAGATTATCATGATTATTGTAATAAAACTGTTAGCAAAGGCACACGGCGGGTTAAAAAGCAATAATAAAAACATACGCACATGAATGGCTTGTGAATACGACGGTTAAAAATAAATTATAAATTGATTTTCTTGTTCGAACCGAAGGATTTTCCGCTTGACATATTTCGGGTGACCCAGATTGAAAATTATACTGCTAATGCTTATTTTATCCTCTACATTGTGGAAATAAGATACAGAATCTTTAACCTACGTGTACTTTATCTCTTTAGGAAAACATTCGCTAAATTGCGTCTGATATTTTATATAGTAAAATATAAATGTGCTCACATAAATGTCTCGCTGATGGTTTCGGGTGTGTCGAGTCATTTAGCTCCCTTCAAAATGGTCGAACTGAATGGGGCTGATCCATACGTCATGTTCGTGTACGGGCGCTGTCAGTTGGGACTGGTCATTTTTTAGCTGCCACGGTTCATTTTTAAACTTATTTAGATTTAAAATTAAATTTTGCTTTTTATTTACTCTGGACGCTCTTACTGTGCACGTCTTTCTACATCGTTCTCTCATATAAATTGTATAATCTCAACATGAATGATGTAAATACGATTTTGTTAAAATATTATAATTTATAAGAGTGTCCATGGAGTTTCTTGCCCATTCTTCTCCATAGAGATCAACGCTTTGGAATGGGCAACTACAGTACTCACAAGTTATTATGTCTTGTGACCGGGACTGTAGCTTTAGCATTTTGTATTTGTTTTGACATTCAAAAGTGCCTGAAATGGTCTAATTGAAATAAATGATTTTGATTTTGATAAAATATCAGAAATAGATAACAGACGCAAGTGGTTTTACAAGCTGTGCCTAGTGGTTTCACTCGTCACTATCAAATAGGGGTTTAAAAAATTGATAACAACAGATAGTCAGACCTACGAAATATCTAATATATAAAATTTCCGTGTCACAATGTTAGTTACCGTACTCCTCCGAAACGGCTCGACCGTTTCTTATGAAATTTTGGGTACATATTGGGTAGGTCTGAGAATTGGCTAACATCTATTTTTCATACCCCTAAACCTCAGTGGGTGAAACCGCTGGGCACAGCTAGTATACATATAAATTTAGTTAAAAAATCTTTTTTTTATGGCAACTAAAACTATGACACGAGAATTTTATATATCATTTTTGAAGGTAAACCTGAAGAGATTTCTTTAGAAATAAGCATTACTTTTGTAACAATTTTCCTGTTCCAGTCTTTTTTTTGTATTCAGTGTGTACACAAACTTAAATAAATATATAAATAATTTTCTATTATAAATATAAAACTTTCTAAAAAGACAGATAATAATTTTCCTTAGAATAACAACAATCTGTAATTTAATATAAGATGACGGTTGCTAGACGGGTTCTTATGAAATATATTACAAAAGGAATGAGGGATTATTCTTAATGCCATCCCTAGGGCGAAAGACAGTGGCGAAAGTTAGACTTTACTAAATAGAAAGACTATTTGTAGCACAGTATTCGTTGCTATAGTGTTTATATTTCTTTGTTGTTGGAAATCATACTGATGAGTATTTATCCACAGGTTACAAAATATTTTGCTTCTCTGCCAGTATATGTTACCTTTTCACTATGAAGTTTGATGGACACTGGTCCATCTAATGTGCTTGTAATATAAAATCGTCATCGTCGACATGGTTGGCGCAGTGGTTAAGCGAGTGGCTGCTATGCCTCGCGTCGCGGGTTCGATACCCGCACGGAGCAAATACTTGTGTAATCGAAAAGTTGTTGTTCTGGGTCTGGCTGTATGTTTATGTTAGTTTAAATGTTTGTACTTGCTAGTGTTAGTCCTAATGAAATTTTCGGCAAGGCGAAAAGACGGTATCTACTTAAAGAAAAGTATTAAATCATTACAGTATCTTCTTTCAAAATACTATATTCCTAAAATGTTAATAAACTAAAACAAAGTCGAAGGAAATCGCTTTTGCATTTTATCTTGCACCTTTAACAGTAGACATCATTTTCATCGACAAGACAATGATGCGGACGTAATTATTCACGTTGACCGTCTATGCAACACTATTTGGTGGCAACCAAAATATTATGCAAATATTGTTTAGGTTCATTATGAATTCAGTCGCGGTATCGGTATCCGTTTAGAAGTAAATACACATTGGGTGGTCTTAGCCAAAACGGGGACGATATATTTGAACATCGTATGGAACCAAACACCAAAGCCACCGCATGGCCGTCGAAACATCGGCGTTGGCTTTGGTAGCTAGGTCCTAATAGGCAGACCGTATGATTTAATATTATGTTATTATTTAATTTATATTTAACTTTTATTCTCTTTATTCATTCTTTATATACACATTTTCATTTTATATTTTTAGAATATTATCATAATATATAGGTATTTAAGAATTCAACCCGCAACCCCGGTCAATGCTACAAAGCAGAAAGAGATACCGCGGCCCCGGAACATAAAGGGCAATAGAAGGAAAATGGGAGGGTTTTTGTGCCCCCTGTTCCGCCCAGAGCGGGGTAAGTTATTCGATGATTTCCCATCCGCAAAAAAATCAAATTTTTAATTTAAAAAAAAAAACGTTTTAAAATATAAAAATAGTGGTCCGCCAGTATCGAGAGCAGGGTCCAAGCTACCGGTGGTTAGGGCTCCAGAAACAGGAACCATACCTATTTTTATATTTGGTTTGATATTTTGTTGCACTGTTGTGTCCTGTGCAAGTCAAATAAATATTTATTCTTCGAACAAATAAATATAATAATCGTTTTCACTGTTAGAAACTAAACGGCAGACGATACTGTGATAAGTTTTGATTCCTTTGTTCCTTTATGTCACAGTTACCTAAACAAATTACCGGATTTAGCGAAATCCGGTAATTTGTCGTCCCGATCCGATACTATGGCTTATTCGTCAACTCGCGCCTCATTAACTCGCGACTGAGCGCGAGTTAGCACTTTTCGATTTTACCTATTTTTGTTGTAGTCAACTCGCGACCGAGTGAAAATCTGACGTATGTACAGTCATCTACAAAAGTGTTTTGTTAAATTTAACATCAAGAACCTACTTTACATTTCTAAGACACTATAAGATTTGAGGGTAACGAGTTCGTCTTAGAGATGGAGTTGTTTTTTGAGATAGATATACATATTTTAATAAACAATATGACAAAAATTTAAAACTGCTTATTTTCATAATGATTTATCAAAAATATCACTATGACTCAAGAAGTTATCTTAAACTAAGGATGGATGGATGGACACGAGGATGTATACCATTTGGCTAATTAAGTATTATTACTCAATAATTATGTATCTATATATATATTTTAATATGTAATAAATAATCGCCTCATGAAGTTCAAAATTAAACATTACTTACAATAATCTAGCAACGTCAGCGCGCAGCAACGGGTTTACAACATGAGTTTGAAGTAGATAGCGCTATCGCTATCTCCTTCTAATTCATCTGTGCCCGAAAAATTTACAAACTTTTTATTAGCTGATTACTAGACAAGTATCTAATAGAATTTTAGTATTCGCTAGTGAGCATAGTAAAACAATCCTTACAAATCCGAATTTGACTGTTTTAAGTGATAGTACTTTTAAATTTTGTGTAAAACCTTTCCCTGCTGGAAAGGTTTTACACAAAATTTAAAAGTACACCCTATATGTGGATTTAGGGAGTAGTAAAACACATAATAATATTATACCCGTGATTTATGCGTTTTTGACCAACAAAGCAAGAGTCACTTACAATATTTTGTTTCGCCTTATCAAGAGTCAAATTCCTCAATTTAATCCCAAAACCTTTATACTTGACTTCGAGAAGGCTGCAATGTTGGCAGTCAAAATATATTTCCTGAAACGACCATTAGTGGGTGTTTCTTCTATTTCTCACGAAGTTTGTGACGAAAAGCTGAAAAACTAGGAATAACTAAATCTGCACTGTTTAGGAAACATGTAAAGAGTTGTATTGTTTTGGCACATTTGCCCAAAGAAGCTACTGAGAGTGGTTGGTTGTACATTATGTCTCAATGGCCGAAAGATGAAAATATTTTTAAATTTAATGATTATTTTGTAGCGACTTGGTTAAATGAGACTTCGTTTTATGCCGACAAATGGTCTTGCAATAACATGCAGTATCGTACTACAAACATGGTTGAGAGTTGGCATTCTACTGTAAACAAGAAAATCAACAGTAAACCCTCAAGCATTGCACATTTTTTAACAGTATTACAAAAAGAAGATAATTTTTACCATACTTTATACGTAAAAAGGTCTAGTATAACAGTAAAGTTAAAGGAAACGTGCGCAATTGATGAACACGTTACATTTACTATAAATGAATTCATGCACGGCGTTATAAGTGTCGATTTATGTATCGAACTTTTAGTCCTGTAATTGTTACATATATAATTATAGCAGTTATAAAAATCATTTACGAGAAACCCTGATCTGTGATTTTATAGTTACTAAGATTAGCATTGATTTTATTAGTAAGTAATAACTATTATAAAAGTTTGTTATAAAAAATATTTTACTTTTATAGTCCCTAAGCGTGTAATTGTTTTTATTAGTAAGTAATATATTAACGTTTGTCATAAAAATCATTTACAACAAACCCTGACCTGTGATTATATAGTTACTAAGATTAGCATTAATTTTATTAGTAAGTAATAACTAACCAAATCGTTTACTTGTTGATTATTATTTTACACATACTCGAACTACTAAATTATTGATTTTATTTTGTTATACCTAGTATGTCTAAAACAAAACAAATTGTTTTAGACATACTAGGTAATTAACCAAAATCTTGAGTCATTGTGATAAAGTTGATTTGTGATATTGATGATAATCATTAGAAAAACAAGCAATTTTAAATTTGAAGCATGTGTTTTATATTATAAAGGCATCTACCTCAAAAACTACAATTTCTTTTATTTCAAACTCAAACCGTACAGCGCCCTATACATATAACGTAGGTTCCTATATTAAATTTATTAAAACACTTTTGTAGATGACTGTACCAGTTTTCACCCGGTCGCGAGTTGACTACAAAAATAATAGGTAAAATCAGAAAGTGCTAACTCGCGCGCAGTCGCGAGTTTATGGGGCGCGAGTTGACGAATAAGCCGATACTATTCTAAAACGTAGGCTTAAAAGCCACATCCGTATTTACTGACATATAGTTGGCTGTTTGCCTTGTTAGCGCTAATTGTTACGATTTACGCGTTTCACAGACTGGTTTTGTACTTGCCTGTTTGACATCACCTAGATAGATAGATAGAATTTTCTTTCTTATGTACAACATACAAATTTCAAGAATAAAAGTTTACAACTTATAAATAGGGTGACACAATGGTCGGTCTTCGATCGCTGAAAGCGATCTTTTTTAAGACAACCTTTGGATAGATTTAAAGAAGGAGAGAATCATCAATTGAGATACTTTTTTGGGCTATCAAAACGGACTTCACCTATAGACTTTGTATTGCAACAATAAACTCTTACGTCACTAAATTGCCAACAAACATATTTATATATTTTGAAGCAATTTCTTTGTTTTTTTTAGTTAGTGTAAGAAGTCTAAGTAGGTATATTGGTTACTCTGTCACGCTCAAACGGCAGGATTTAGTTGAATTTTGGTATGAAAATAAATACTCTAAATCTTGAGGTGAACCGCAGAGCGCTTTATAGTTGATGACAACAGGCCATGACGACAGCGCGTTTGTGTTTCACGCGCGCCTCAAAGAGATGTCAGCAAACCACCCAGCCACTGCCTATCTAAGCTAGGCTTTTGAAAAAAACAGCAGAATGATGTGTCAGGGATTATCTCATATCCTTTCTATGCATATATATCTAATATATAAAATTCTCGTGTCACAGTTTTCGTTCCCATACTCCTCCGAAACGGCTCGACCGATTCTTATGAAATTTTATATGCATATTCAGTAAGTCTGAGAATCGGCCAACATCTATTTTTCATACCCCTAAGTGATCAGCGGGAGAAACCGCTGGGCACAGCTAGTATATATATAAAATGATGATCAAACAAGGGGCACGCGGGTTACGATTCGCTGCGTCATCGAATTACTCTGCATAATTAATCGCTTTTATCCGTAAACAACAAAGATTCAAATCATTTTAATCCACCTAGTATTTTTAACGTTATTGTTAATACTGTTCGTCATTCGATATTTGAATAGTCTTGTCTCGCTTCTTCATATTTTGCGCCACTTCAACACACTGAAGGCAGGCCGTTAGATGCTTAAAGATATAACATAGAAGTAAAAATTTAAGAATACAAATGAATATTATTTCTTAAAATAAAATAAAAAACATTTTTGTATGTACCATCTTCAACACCATGTTTTTGACAAATTAATTACTTTGACTCTAAATAATTGCTACATAATATAAAATTCTATAACTCCTGATGGTTCAGAGGTTAAGCTCCTCGCTTGCATGAGGTGAAGGAAAAAATAATAAGGAAATCTGGACTTATAATTAACTAGCTTTCGCCCGCGGCTTCGCTTGCGTTAAATTCGTTATAACACACCAAGCAGACCTGCAGTTTTTGCTCTTGCGCCTGATTGATTTGTAATAGCAACACTATGTTTTCCCTTTTCTTCCCTCGTTCTCCCTCATATCCCACTTTTTTTTAACAAAAATTAGCCTTTGTCCGTCTCCTGGTTCCCAAATATCTCTGTACCAAAATTCATCAAAATCGGTTCAGCCATTAAAGCGTGAAGAGGTAACAAACAAACAAACAAACAAACTCGCTTCGCTTTTATAATATTATAAGTAAGGATAAGGATGTAAGTCTGAAATCGCCAACCCGTCTTGAGCAAGCGTGGTGATCAATGCTCGTGCCTTCTCTGTATGAGATGAGGCCTTTGCCCAGCAGTGGGACAGTTATAGGCAGGTATCTACTATTATTTATTTTATTATCCTTACTAATATTATAAAAGCGAAAGTGAGTTTGTTTGTTTGTTACCTCTTCACGCTTTAATGGCTAAACCGATTTTAATGAATTTTGGTACAGAGATAGTTGGGAACCAGGAGACGGACACAGGCTAATTTTTTGAAAAAAAAGTGGGATGTGAGGGAGAAAGAGGGAAGAAAAGGGAAAACTTAGCGTTGCTATTACAAATCAATAAGGCGCAAGGGGAACTGTGTTACCCCGAATTTAACGCGAGCGAAGCCGCGGGCAAAAGCTAGTTTAATATAAAATTCGTATTGATATTTGCCTGTCACTCTCAACTGTCAAGTTTGAACAGTTATCAGTAAGTCTGAAGGGTATTTATCCCTTCTATCGTGTATGGCTCTTCGCCCCTGTCCTTGCGTGTTGTTGTCAGTCAAAATAAATGTGGACTACGTGCACAAAAGTATTGAATATTGACAAACATTGAGGGTTAAACTAGCTGCGCCTCGCGGTTTCACTCGCGTGGTGATAAAATCCTTACTTATATCCTCACTAATACTATAAAAGCGAAAGTGAGTTTGTTTTTTTGTTACGTCTTCACAACTAAATGGCTAAACTGATTTTGATGGTACAGAGATAGTTGGCACCCTGGAGACGGACATAGGCTAAAACAAAGTGAAAAAAAGGGGAGAAAGAGGGGAGAAAATGAGAGAGAAAGATATTTTTTTCCAAAGTAACTATGCCTCGTGAACGAAGTCGCGAGCGGAAGCTAGTATACAATATATCTTTATGAATTGTAACCTACGTGTTATTCTGATGTATAAGCTATATTATAGTGAAGTATTATCAAAATCCATTCAGTAGTTTTTTCGTAAAAGAGTAACAAGCATCCATACATCCATCCATCCATACAAACTTTCGCCTTGAGAATCTCATTTTCGTTTTAGTCTATTTTTGTTTTAACACTTTATTTTATTTGTAAAATTTTAATAATAATTTGACAAATGTATTTTGTAAAATCCAGTTTTCAAACTCCAGTCTGTCCACACAGACTGGAGTTTGAAAAGTGGATTTGTGTTGATGATCCACTTTAGATCCTCCTAAAAGTCTATCCTCTGTCTCCCAAAAAAACAAATACTGATGCTACATTTCATTCGTCAGCTACAGCATTCAACGTACCGAGGCAGTCCGTGACGTTCGGTAAATTAAATTATCACTCATATCAGCAAGTGAAATATGGCTATTTTTGGCTATTTATCTAAATATTATATTTATCTCCATGGTTACTCTTTTAAAATAATATGGTTTTACAATGTATAGAAAAAAAAGAAATAAAACAAGTTAATTTGGTCTAGTTCAGCAAAATGTTGTTGTTACAGCATTTAGTACTTAAGTATGAGAGGGCAGCGTAGGCCCGATAATAAGTCGTTAGAGATTACTTTACTAAGCGTAAAATAAGATAAGAAGTTAGCGAAACTTAACTAGAGTCTAAGAATCTACAAGGCAAATAAAGTTTAAACTAATTTTGACAGACGTGTCACTTACAGTAAGCTAACAACAACCAAATTGCACGAGCATTAAGAATTATTTTAAAACTAGCTTTTGCCCGCGGCTTCGCTCGCGTTAAATTCGTGGTAACACAGTTCCCCTTTCCTGATTTGCAGGTACCTGCTACCTACTTGTAGTTTTTACCCTTGCGCCTTACTAATTGTAATAGCAAAGCTAAGTTTTCCCTTTTCTTCCCTCTTTCTGGGATCATTTCTCACTTTTAAAAAAAAGTTTAGCCTATGTCCGTCTCCAGGGTCCCAACTATCTCTGTACCAAAATTCATCAAAATCGGTTCAGCCATTTAGGCGTGAAGACGTAACAAATAAACAAACAAAGTCACTTTTGCTTTTGTAAGGATAACAGCGAAAGGATTGCAAGAAGATTCGTAATCGTTCTTTCATCCTCTTACAGTTTATGCTCCCATACGCTACAAGAATCATTTAATTATTAATCTTTTTTACTCTCGACAAAAATCGAATGAAACCAATCTTAAAAGTTGTAAACTAATTTTAGATCTAGAATAACCTCTTCATAAAACTTAACAACTTTTCAGAGTATCTTGGATGATAATCTAAAGTTTTTACGAAACTTCGCTTGGACTCGGCCGAGTTTTATAAAAGTACTTGACTTAGAAAAATATTGCATAATAGATTATTTAATCTCGATTTAAAATATACTTAAGTACAGTCAGCAAAACAGATCAGTTAATAAAAAGTTTTGGTAGATAGGTAATAGTCCTCCTGACCGTTTTGGGGGCCAATCTCAGCGGAGATTGACGGCGCGGTCGAGCAATCGACTGCTGCGGTGCGTGTCGCGGGTTCGATCCCTGCACGGAACAAATATTTGTATGACCTACGGGTAGTTGTTTCGGGTCTGGCTGTTTGTGTATGTGAGTTTAAATATTTGTAAAAAGCACCCACGATACAGGAGAAATTCCTAGTGTGGGGCAACCTTTTTTTTTTAAAAAGAAAGAATAGCCTTCGGCGCGGGAGGAATATTATAGTGCACAAGTTTTTGCGCAGACACAGGTGCCTCTCTTTCATAGTCCGATGGGACGGCAATTCGACACGACCGGAGAGGACTCAGGCGCTGGACCAACGGCTTGGTTACTAAATGATTAGCAGATCATCCATATACACATAGAGAAATAAATATGTATTATAGATAATACCTCATAAACTACCTAAACAATATTAATAAAATTTATATGGTGGTCCCATATAAATTGGAAAGTATACCTTATCAAACAAAAAAAAAATATATTGATCCAGGCGTCTTTGAGTAAACGGTGAAATTACATTAAAAAAAAAGATTCCGACGTGTTGAGAACCTGCTCCTTTTTTTGAAGTTGGTTTAAAACCCAGTAAATAACTTTGCCCACCTGGGTATCGAACCGAAGATCTTATGCTGAACATTAGCGCTTCGGACCACAAAACCGATGAGACTATCCTTACTAATATTATAAAAGCGAAAGTGAATTTATTTGTTTGTTTGTTATGTCTTCACGCCTAAATGGCTAAACCGATTTCGATGAATTTTGGTACAGAGATAGTTGAGACCCTGAAGACGGACATAGACAATTTTCCTTTTTTAAAGTGAGAAGTGAGTTAGAAAGAGGGAAGAAAAGGAAATCTTAGCTTTGCTATTTACAATAAATAAGACGCAAGGGCATAAACTACAGGTAGCAGGTACCTGCAAATCAAGAAAGAGAAACTGTGTTACCTCAAATTTAACGCGAGTGAAGACGTGGGCAAAACCTAGTCAATAATATTAAACCAAAACACGTGTCAAGTAAGTACTCATTGGTTCTTTGATTCATCCTATTTATGGGAAAGTAGACTAATTCCCTTCCCTATTGAGTTCATTTTCCCTATTCGATCATAAATAAACATGAGACTTTCTTAATGAAAGCGTTCAATATAAGGATATTAGAATCAGTCTGACAAATGAATGAATAAGAGAATTTAAAAGAAACAGTCTACAACGAATATTCGTGACGTTAGTTTATGTTCAACGAATGAACAAGGGGTCTATAATGGCTGCTTTAGCAGAATTACATGGCTTATATTCCTTACTAATATTATAAAAGCGAAAGTGAGTTTGTTTGTTTGTTACGTCTTCACGCCTAAATGGCTACACCCAATTTGTATTTTTTTTAAATAGATTGAGATATGAGGGAGAAAGAGGGAAAACTTAGCATTGCTATTACAATAAATAAGGCGCTAGGGCAAAAACTAAAAGTAGTAGATACCTGCAAATCAGGAAAGGGGAACTGTGTTACCCCGAATTAAACGCGAGCGAAGCCGCGGGCAAAAGCTAGTATGAATATATATGAATTATTATAGGATGATAATAATTATTACGTTAAAAGTCTTAAAATGTTTACAGATGCAGGTAATATTGTGAATCACTTGGTGACCATTTTAAGAATGAGAACATAATTCATATTATTAACCTATTATGTTTCTGCTTAAGCAGCCAAATCATGATATGGATACATGTAAATGAAAAAAAAATATCATTTTAAAACAAAATATATATTTTTTTTCCAATAAAAAAAAAAGAAATATAACATGACTTCGTCGTGGCCAAATATATGTATACAAAGTTGGTGTGTGTTACAAAACTTATTACCTCATCCATGTTCTAAGAACTTCACTTAATTTGATACCTAATCAATTCTTCTCAAAGTTATTTCTGTGAACAAGCAAATAAAACTTAAACCTACTATACTAGCCTGAGTCCAAAGTCTGGGTATGAACAAACAAACTATTATCTACTTTAAACAAACTGTTTTAATACAACTACTAAACATCGTGTTTAGGTTTATAACTAGTTGCTTTAGTAAAATAGGATGGTACATTAGCTTTGAAATAATATTAGATTATCATAATAACTTAATAGTTAATAATATTACAAACAAATAAATTAAACTAACAGCAAACTATAAAAGGGCAACAAAAACTTTTCATTAACACTTTCATGTACGTTCCACGCGCGCCTCAAAGAGATGTCAGCAAAACAGAAGGGCCTGCCAAAGCCTCTGCCTGCTAGGGTTACGGGTTGTTCGAATGAGATACCGCGACCTCGGAACACAAAGGGCAAAAGAAGGAACATGGATGGGTCAGTTAAAGTCTGACACTCCCCCTCGCTCCGCCCGCGGGGTAAGTTATTTTTCCCATCCGCAAAAAAAAAGATTATTACGTCATATTGTGCTGGGGTGACTATGTAAGCAAGACTTCTGACAACCACGATATACTGCAAAGAAGGAAGGAAGAATGTCGACTAGGTACTTCACGATCTTCTGACCATTTTAGTTTCAACTCAATCTAATTTTAATATAAGTCTATCTATTATAAATACAATGAAATCGAAATGGTTTCATTTCAATTTCACGGTTAGACGTAACTTCGATCGAGTTTGATCCTCGTATAATCTCATCAATTATTCGCACTGTGATAATTGTACCTCCACCCTGCTTAGGTATGTATTTTATTTGCGAATCACGGTATTCACTTAACCTTCGTACAGTTAGAACGAAAGTTTCGAACACAATTTTGGGATATTTGTTTCAAGTAATTTATACGGGTTTTCTAGAAATATACTGAGAAATATCTTAAGAAATTACTTACGAAAACATTTTCATGTAATAGACTAGAACTTAAACAAAACAAGAATCATAAAACAAAGCAAAGTCTTTTTATAACTTTTGAAAGTTCTAACTTCAGACAAATGATACAAAACTACAGAATAAAATTAGAGCAGGTATTTTTTCAATAACCTAAAAAAATAATATCAACACTGACCAGAGGGCTGTTTTTATTGTTTTGCATGTGTTAGCCACGCAGAATATTATCAAGTTAACAAAACCAATAATTAATCCTGGTGGTAAAAAACCAGCCAAGTGCAAAAAATTAAAAGCAAATCCAACTAGATTTAGTTTTAATTTTAACTCAATTACTCCACGCGTTCCCAAAATAAAGGGTCAACAGACAGACAGACATACAGACAGACGGGTATACAGACAGACGGCCCACAAAGTGATCATAGACGGGCCTGTTGGTCTAGTGGTTAGTGGCCCTGACTGCTGACCCGGAGGTCGTGGGTTCGATTCCCACCCAGGACAAACTTTGTGTGATGAGCATGATTGTTTGTTCTGTGTCTGGGTGTGATTTATCTATAATATGTATGTATTTATAAATTATATAAGTATGTATATCAGTTGTCTGGTTACCATAACACAAGCTCTGCTTAGCTTGGGATCAGATAGCCGTGTGTGAGTTGTCCCAAGATATTTATTATTTATTTATATAAGGATTCCGTATTTTCCTTTTGAGGTACAAAACCCAAACATGCAAAAAACAATCAGACTTACCAATCAAATAACCCGTACGTTTTTAAAGTTTACTTAGGATCCAAAAGATAGGCTAACATAACCCTAGCTTTGCATAATTCACTCAAAGTTTGACCGCTATTATCACAACTTGTCTAGGTAGGCTAGATTACTGTGTTCGTATCGATACCGAGGTCAATTCGCGGTCAGCTACAGTATTACGTAACGGTTAACTAAATAAATAAATTGTTCACTGGAATACCCACTAATAACAGTACTAAGTGCTTTGTTGGTCTTGCGGTCGCGAGCGCGACTGCTGAGTTTAAGGTCATGAGTCCCATTCCCGGGTAGGGCAAAAAGTGTTTTTTTTTTAAACGTTGCCCCGCACTAGGAATTTCTCCTGCATCGTGGGTGCGTTTACAAACATACACAAACAGCCAGATCCGAAACAACTACCTACCTGTAGGTTATACAAATATTTGTTCCGTGAGGGGATCGAACCCGCGGCACGCAGCACAGCAGTCGATCGCTTAGCCACTGAGCCAACCGTGTCGTCATATACATATATATTAGGTTTTTTTCGTTCCATACATTTAAACTGACACTCACGAGATATCTAACGTTTTTTTTCACTAAAATTTAGGCGTTCTTAATATTTTCAAAATATCGATCATGGTTGTCCGAAATATATTTGTAAATATATATTTCTAGTTTAACTTGTCTAAGTCATTTCCAATCACGCTCTTAAACGGGTTTTCTCATGAAACCCGGTTTTCCATTGCATGATTTTTCAGCCAGCTGTCGAACCTCGCCTTTTTATTAGTACTCCGTATGCGACCTCGCGTGATCGCACTCGTCGGAATCTAAATTGAAGTGGCAGACAGTAAGCCATTTCGTCGTAAGGACGAGGTTGCTGCATATTTTCTCCAATTAGTTAACAACAGGTTTGGCATTTGTCTTGTTTACCCTTAATTTCTCCTGGGTCACTGTTGCAAAAGACGATGGTAGATAGACAAGTACGATGGCCTAGATGCAACCAATCCATTCACGTCTTCCAACTCCCATTTTTTTTGCTTTGACCTACTCCAGTAAGTTCTCCTGAATCGAGGGTGCGTTTACAAACAGGTGCAACTCGGAACAGGTGTTGCTACCTACCACAGTGACCAGCGATCCACAACCAAAAATTGTCAGATAATGGTTCTTTGTGTTAATACTGTCTGTATTTTTTGGCTTGTGGTGAGAAATAAACATTATATTATTAAAACTCAAATATACAAATGGTCAAACCCGAAACAACAATGTTTCATACAAATATTTGTTCCGTGCGAGGAACAAACCCGGGACACGTAGAGCAACAATTGATCAGAAGGAAACTGCGCTAACCATGCCGTCTACAAAATATTGCACGATAAAAAAAAAAGAAATGGGAAAGGAAGCAGTCAGTAGCACACACTGGTACTGACTTCAGTAACGAGGGATCCTCTTAAGTCAAGTGTAAAACCCGTTAGTACAGAAACTTCCGCCTTGTTGCCATGGGAGTTCAGATGGAAACTACAAAACGCCATCTGCTGCGAACCTTACCTACTCCTTTAGCCCTTGTGCACGTTTAAACATCTGAGGCTGAGGCCTCAGATATTCTTTGTGGCCTCACATGAACGGGCGGTGTAAGTAAACGTAAATACGTTGATTTCCAGGGTTCCGTAACTGAAAAGGAAAAAAGAGAACCCTTTTTGAAATGGGAGAGTAACAAACATCAATACATCCATCCATCCTCACAAACATTCGCAATTATTATTTTAACTAGCTTTTGCATGCGGCTTCGCTCGCGTTAAATTCGGTATAACACGGTACCTGCAGTTTCTGCTTTTGCGCCTTATTGATTTGTAATAGCAACGCTAAGTTTTCTCTTTTCTTCCCTCGTTCTCCCTGATATCCCACTTTTTTTTTAATAAAAATTAGCCTATGTCCGTCTCCTGGTTCCCAACTATCTCTGTACCAAAATTCATCAAAATCGGTTAAGCCATTAAAGCGTGAAGAGGTTACAAACAAACAAACTCACTTTCGCTTTTATAATATTAGTAAGGATATAGTAGGAAGTAGGATACCTATGTGCCAATGTGTACCTACCTTTGTGAAGAGAGAAAATAAAGATATAACATTATTATTATCTCTCGTTTGACGCTCTACCAATACGTTAAAATTGACCTATTTCCGTATCGTTTACACCGAAAACTCATGCGAATTCCTCTGGTCAGACACACACGCAAATTAACCATTCATTCACCACAGATAATAATTTAATTCAGTCAGGTCCAACTCAAAACCTCTTCTCTGGACTAGCTCATGAATAAAGGACCCAGTCTTATCCCAAATAAGTCTGGAAATCCCTTAACCACAATAAACACTGACTACAGAGTGGTCTATCAAAGTACTTGGTAATTGGGCGACGTATTACATTGCTGACCCACATATTAAGGACACCGACGAGGGACGAAATAATTTAATAAAGAACGTTTGGGGTATAGGGAAATTTTATGTTATTCGTTTTCTGTGGACAAGTCTGTGTTTACAAAGTGATTTACATGATTCGAGTTATATCACGTAGATCCTTACTAATATTAAAAAAGCGCAAGTGAGTTTGTTTTTTTGTTACGTCTTCACGCCTAAATGGCTCAACCGATTTTGATGAATTTTGGTACAGAGATAGTTGAGACCTTGAAGACGGGCATAGACTTATTTAAAAAAAATGAGAAAGAGGGAGGAAAAGGAAAAACTTAGCTTGCTATTACAATAAATAAGACCCAAGGGCAAAAACTAACGCCCGGGTGTCACCATTGTGACGATCGCCCGGAGGACACGGTGGAGCACACAGTGGCGGTTTGCCCAGCTTGGGCGGAGCACCGCCGTGCCCTCGTAGAGGCGATCGGCGGCGGCGATCTCTCGCGTCCGGCCCTGGTTCAGTCCATGGTCCGGAGCGAGAGGGAATGGAAAGCGGTCACCTCCTTCTGCGGGCGTTTGAGGGAGAGAACCTCAAACCAACCCAGCCGCCGCGGGAGACGCCCCGGGCGCCGGGCGCTGAGAGACGACCCACCGTAGATGCGGGCTGTGGACGGTGAGCAATGGGTAGCTCCGTCCGTCCGTCTATTGACGATAGGCCGTGTCGACGGCGCGTTAGGTAGCAGTTACCTGCAAATCAGGAAAGGGAAACTGTGTTACCCCGATTTAACGCGAGCGAAGCCACGAGCGAAAGCTGGTATTGAATAAATGAGCAGTAATCAATGTGCCTCCCTTAATAGTCTAGTGGTCCCAAGCACGAATGCTAAGTATTGGGTCTAGGGTTTGATGTCCCGGGTGGGGGAAAGTGTTGTTGGGTGTTTTCCACTGGGTTTTGAGCAGCCACTGAGTCTGAATTTTTACCCGGCTGATAGCAAAAAGCTCGCCATCTTTTACATGGGACTTAAACATAATTATGAATATAGTTTAATATACATATAAATATGGTTGTACTATTAAGTACTGTAGTGAGTTGGTGGATATTCGTTTATTAAAAAAAAGCTTTTTCCCAACTATGTTGAGGTCGGCTTCCAGTCTTACCAGATGCTGCTGAATACCAGTATTTTACATGGAGCGACTTCCTATCTGATCATATCATAGAATAAACGTACTTTATAGCACACCAAAATTGAAACTGTTTTAAAACTATGACTAAAAAGCTAAATATTTTAAATTACTAATAGGCTAGTTTCCAAAAAAATATCAGTTCATCTTTTAGATTATTAAAAAATAAGAGACACGTAAAATGACAAAGATATAGCGGCCATTAACGTAACTCACGC
Organism: Ochropleura plecta; assembly: GCA_905475445.1. NCBI lineage: Eukaryota > Metazoa > Arthropoda > Insecta > Lepidoptera > Noctuidae > Ochropleura > Ochropleura plecta. The sequence goes on from FR997736.1 coordinate 16,095,937, forward strand.
GCTTCTGCATTTTTTCGCAACGAGTGACTTCACACGTAACTTTAATGGTCTATAAAAAATACGTGTCCCTTACTTTTGAATAATCTAAAAGACGGACTAAATAGAATGTAATTACTTTGACCTTGGAAACTACCCTATTCCACGGCTACAATGACGGTCTTATCGCTGATTGCTTTGTGTATGTCTACAGAACACTGATCGTAATTTCAATATCTCAAGGCGCTCTGATTTGAGACACAGCAAGCAGAACCTTATTATATTTCGGTTTATCAAGTAAAAATTAGGACTTCAAAAAAGAAAAATAACTTAGTAAATATAATAAGTAAAGACTTACGGCTCAAATAGTATCTATCAGGTATCTCTGTAACGATCTTTTTTTTTGTAAGATAAAAATCCCTCTATTTACTTGTTTACCTAAGTTTTAGAGTCTGGGATCTCTTTGGGGACGTAGTTTCCAAAGATTCCAGACATCGTTTCGTTCGCTTATTTTCGTTGGATCCCAGTTTTTGATCCCACTTTAATATTTTTGGCGTTGGATCCCACAAAACATTATTATATATTTCCGTTGAATCCCAAATTTGAAAAATACTAAAAAAAATACGTTTTATTGCCACTGAATCCCAAAAACTATTTCCGTTGGATCCCAGATGTTTAAAAACATCTGAATGCGGGTACATCCAACAACAAAATCACAATAATAAGTTAAGGCGAAATTTTGTATGTATGTTTGTTATTCCAACACGCTCAAACTTCTAGACTGATTTGGATGAAATTTGGGTATGTGGATAGGTTATGTTAGAATAACGGGTGCCTGCCGTTTTTCCGAAAATATTTGGACAAAATTTCATTACCCAAACAAATTATAGGAGCCGGGAACTAGGTTTGGTTAGGTTAAAACTGTGACCTCCTACGCACGAGCCGAGCGAGCGGAGCGAGCGGTGCCGCGGCAGCGGCCGGCGAGTGCCACAAACGACTTGCATTTATAGAAAAAAGAGATTGTTTTTAGTTGTTTACCCGGAACTGAACTATTTAGATTAGGATAATTACTTATTTACAAAAAAAGGTTAGGTTAAAACTGTGACCTGTGTGCCAGAAACGGCCACATTATATAAAAAAAATATGGAAAAATTATGACGGCAGTATTTTTTTTTTTAGCTAAGAGGCGCTTGTTTTGAAGGCGTTCATATTTATTTATTTATAAACATCACAAATAAACCTGATCATTTTTAACTCATGCCAGTCTAGTACTATTTGGAGTACATCATTTGTCTCATTTATTCCCCAGTGGCAACAATCCTAAAAAAATTAAAATACACACACGGTGTTTTTGAAATATTTAATAAAAGTAAATCACTTTTCTTCTGAAATGTACACATGTTGTCATAAAATGGGATTCAATGGTAATATCAAATGGGACCCATCGTTAATACCTAAAAAATGGGATCAAAAACTGGGATCCAACGAAAATAAATCGTTTCGTTCAGTACTTATTCCCTTAAGATTAATAAGATTTGTAGATAACTTACGTTTTCAATGACAGTTTACATTAATGTCCGTTAAGTTGTAACCTAGATAGATTAATCTAATGGTTGAAAGGTACTCTCAGGAGCAATGCGTAGTAACTGATAACCTTAAAGCAAGCGCGCAATCATTTTTGCAAAAGAAATAACCGATTTCCAGCGACAACAAAAAAGTGGAAAATAAAAGTGGTGGGGGTGTTTGGTGAGCTTTGTTTGTTCAATTGACTTTTTTGCCAACAAAACTTTATCGAATATTTTTATTTTCCTTTGTTACTAAAAGTTCTCTCAGCAGATCATGAGGAGTATGTACTCTTTCGACTATAAAGAAAATGTTGAAAATCGATCCAAAGGTTACCGAGAAGTTACGGGTTGTTCGAAAGAGATACCGCGGCCCCGGAACGTAAAGGGCAATAGAAGGAACATGGGTAGGTTTTAGTCAGTAAAAGGCGGACACGCCCCCCCCCCCCCGCTCCCCCCAGAGCGGGGGAAGTTATTTGATGATTTCCCAACCCAAAAAAAAAAGGTGCAAAAAAGGCAGTCGAATTGATAACCTCGTTCTTATTGTAGAAGTCGGTAAAAAATATAATTATAAAATAGAATTTTAGTAAATTGCTATTATCTAAACCTCGCGGCCTCGTTTCGACTTAGGCGAAACTATTATATTATTGCTTTATCACGATCCACCCTTTATCATTTCTGTGAAGTTTTGGCAGTAAATTTAATTAGGTAGTCACTGTGTTATCTTGACTCCCTGTATGTAACCATGTAGTGTCGAAGCGTGTTACTAAATTGGTCCAGAGAGTATTCGAGGAGTCGGTGAGTAGATAACGTAAACTACAAAATACATAAAATTAATATGGCGGTCCCATATTAATTTTATGTATTTTGTAGTTTTCCTCAGGAGTATAGGTACTCTTTCGATTATAAAAAAGTGACGAAGACATCGTAACAAACACAAAAAATAACACAGTCGAATTGAGAACCTCCTCGTTTTTTTTCAGTTTAAAAGAAGAAATCTAATCTCCTTTACAAAACATCTGAGCAACAAAAGGAAACTGGGGTTTACACTTTAAAAATGCAAGACCAATTAATTTCGAATTACGTCAAACGTCTGCAAACCTTGAATTAAATATTATATGCTCGTCGAGGGAGGCTTCACAAGACTTGTCAACTTAGTGAAGAAAGTTTTGAGATGAGAAGATTTTCTGAATTTCAAATGCGGAGCAGATTTGTTTTGAAAATTGGGCATGATTTAATAATATGTATTTTTTTATAGAGAGAGACCATTACTCAAGTAGGAAGATACATTTTGGTCGCAGGAGTTAATTAACAGTTTTAGTTGGTAGTGTATCCCACGACCAAACATAGAAAGAAAAAATTAAGATAACATGTTTATTTGACACTTACGACAAGGGTACACACAACATTAAAAAACTTATAAGGTGTCAAGGGACACCCGGATGGAACTAAGTTATTATTTATAATGTACAAAAAACCTATATACACTCAACAAAAATAATCATCGCGACACCACACTGTTCAATGCGAAAAAGAAAGACGAAACGAAAATAACTGGCTTGCTTTCTATGAGAGAGAGAGAGAGACAGACAGACAGAGAAACACGCGCACGCCGCCGCACAGCTATAGCAAAAAGTGTCGTTACAACTTCTGGTGTTAATTTTTTCCGTCTAGCCCCCTTTCGCAATGCGCGATAAGGAACTTCGTTCCAAACAAAAAAATCTTAACACTACAAAGAAAAAAAAAGGACTGAAGAAAAACAAACGAAGCCAATATTGTGTGTCTCACGGCTGCGCTAAATAGGCCCAGTTTAGCAAACTGCCATGCAGCGAATACCTGTTTTCAAGTGGACCTGATATGTGACGGATGTAAGACAGTTCTGCAATTTGTATTTCAATGACCAATAATACCAGAATGTCTGGACATGAAAGACGCTATCCTGAATGGCATTAAACGAACTTCGTTCAACTTCGTCTTCTTCTTACATTCCTGAAGCGCTGTAAAAGCACTTCAGTCTTATCAGTTGCTTGAAAATCCTACCATTAATTATGGTGGATGGTTTATGGATGTTTGTTACTCTTTTATATAAAAACTACAAAACGGATTTAGATAAAATTTGGTAAGTACACAGATAGTTTATAATCTGGATTAACACATAGGCTACTTTTAGTCCCGGTTTTATGTTCCCTTAGGATAAATTTAAAGGTCCACGCAGGCGTAGTCGCGGACAACGGCTTGAAACAAGTTTGTTTGTAAAACTCAGTGGATTGAACGACGATCAAATATCAGGACCACGATTATACTCGAAACTTTATAGATAAGTATTAGCCCGATCAATATGATCGACTCGCTTCAGCCAAAACCGGAATTTCCAATAAATTCCTCCAACCTTGACTGATATTACTTGACAGACTTTTATATTTTTAATACAGGACGTAAAGCTTTACAAATTTGAGAATTTGCCTAACAAAAAATTATGTCACACTAGCTGGCGCCCGCGGCTTCACCCGCATGATATCGAAAAAAAAGTATCCAATGTGTTATTCTAGACTACAATCTACCGGTGTGCTAAATTTTATCAAGACCCGTTCAGCCGTTTTGACGTGAAAAAGTATGTTTATATATATACAAGGAGTAACGGAATTAGCGCAAGACCTCATACACCCCAATTAGTTAATTAATTTATAAGACTAAAATACCATATGTAATTTCATTTAGTTAAATCTCACATAGTTTTTTTTAATAAGATTTTTCCCCTGAGTAGGCGTCAGACGTTTGGGCACTCGAAGTCGATAGCTACACACACTCGCGCGCGACACACTACGATACATCAGCTGACGCGACACACTACGATACATCAGTTGACGTAACAAGCGTACCGCCCATGCTGGTTGTAGGTAGTTTAATGTCTGAACAAAATACGTAATTGGACTAAGTAATCACAACTTGTGATATGACATTTATTGATAGTTATTTTGCTAGTAAACTTATGATTCCTTCTTTCCATCATACTTTCACAGGCTTTGACTGACGGAATGGTATATTTTTGTTTAATTTTAAGATACCGCCGGCGCCGCCCGATCACAGAGTCCGCTTTACTATGTATTTATTAAATGCTGTATCTCTAATGCGTGGGGAAATAGGTACCTTTTTTACTGTCGCGTTGTCATATTCACAATCGGCGCGTTTAAAAGATAAGAATATTTACATGTCTTCGTCCTCTTTTTAACAAACTTTTTAAATGCTCGATGCACTTTATTGCATGTTTTATTAAGTTTAATTTTAGTCTGTAAAGCACATTAGTTTCACTTGTCACCTACATTGAATGCTAGTTATTTTATTTTTTTGTTTATTAAACTCGCGATATGCTAACTCGAAATTGTAGTAGGTAGGTAGGTATGTTCCTAACTGTCGCGATGTCGTATACAAAATCGGCGTGTTTAAAATATTAGAATCATAATATTTACAGGTATTAAAATCGATAATGGATAAAATGTGGTACTTACATGATTGAACTATTACATTAATTTACCCTTTTTTTATGTCCTTTTTTTAACAAACGTTTTCTTAAGTTTAATTTTAGTCTGTTAAGCACATTAGTGGCACTTTTCACTAGGTGCATTGAATGCACCGTCGTTCACATAAACAAGCGTTCACATAAGCAATTCGACCCCACAAATCACGGAGGTCACTGCACTGCACTCCGTCCTCCACGACCAATCCACCAGGGGCCATATTCCTCAAGATGCCGTCGCACGTTCCATGAGAAGCGCGCGGGAGTGTTAGGATAAACCAACGACCATACAGGATAATAAACGTACTTAAACTCGCGACATGCTAACTCGACATTGTCATTGCAACGAGCCAGTGGTCATCACCTCCGGGTAATGAATATTGGTTTACTGGAATGTCAACGCGCGCGTAATCAAATTAAGTACTGTATTATGATTTCCGAGCACATGCACTTACGGACCGCGGGCACGGCACATACTAAACGTTTGATGTCGCCGCACGCGCCGTCGGGCGTGCGGTGCGGTGACATGTCAAAGATCAAAGCGCCTAAACCTACAAATCTTTGCGTCTCGCTCTACCGCACTAACCCGACATATGCAAAAAACGTACCACTATTTTTCTGATATTTACAGATTTCTCATTGAAAGAATGCGATGTATGACGACTAGTCGACTACCAAATACAGTCATGCGTTTAAAAAAGCTTTAATGCTTTGGGATAAGTTCTATTTTTCCGAAACTAATATTTTTTTTAACGCAGCTAGTTACTATGGGTGAATTACAATTACATTCGTGCAGTTGAATAGTCTTTATGTCTTTGAGTTAAGGTCACAATTTCTTTAAACAAAATGAATTTTTACCTTGTTATGATGTGGTGGACATAATTTCAATTAGATGAAAGATATTTTCGTGAAAAATTAACACATATTAATAATGATGGAAATCGATTCAGAAGCCCATTCTGAGCAAACTATTTTCAGGTCTTGCGCTTATTATGTTACACGTCGTATATATACTAGCTTCCGCCCGCGACTTCGTCCGCGTGGCATAGTTACTTTGGGCTAACACTAACTTTAATCCGCGTGATGATCGAAAACAAAAATATTTTCCTCTCCCCTTTCCCTCCCTCTTTCTCTCCCTTTTGACACGTTTTTTTTTTAAGTTTAGACTATGTCCGTCTCCAGGGTCCCAACTATTTCTGTACCAAAATCCATCAAAATCGGTTGGGCCATTTAGGCGTGAAGACGTAACAAACAAACTCACTTTCGCTTTTTTAATATTAGTAAGGATTAGTACGATTAAATCAAGCTTGTAACCTCCGGAGGGTTAGCCAGAGGTGTCCCTAATATAGTACACCCACATTTCGCTACTTTGTAATGGAGCAAGCCTATTCCCATCAACCGGGCACGAATCCACAGACCGTGGCTTTTACTAAGACACTCTTGATTGATAAACCCAACAACAATTTGCCTCTCCTGGGAATCGACCGCATGATCAACCGTCGAAGAAACAACCGACCATTGAGGCAAAAGAATGTCCAACTAAAAGAATAAAACAAGGTGATTCTTTTTTTTAATTCTGGTGGCTGTACTACCTACGTAGCTACTTTAGACTTTTTTTTCTCCCGCTCTGGGCGAACTGGGGGTGAGTATCAGATTTTTTTCTGACTAAAACCCATCCATATTCCTTCTTTTGCTCTTTGTGTTCCGGGGGCGCGGTTTCTCAAACAACCCGCAATCCCAAGCAGTGGCCTTGGCAGGCCCCTCTGCTTATTAGTCTTAGGCGTGATGATATCTATGTCTTTTGAAATTCCAAATTTGAAATTCTAAAAAAAAAACAAAAATTCCTGCCGGTCATGAAAAGTATTTTTAAGTCAGATCACATCCACACTTTTTATTTAAATATACATTGCGTATTCTCTTACTAAAATACATTCCGCAACCGTTTTATTCCACGATAAAAAAAATTGCTTTATAGAAAACAAACCTTCTTTTTCTGGCTCAAATTAATTTGCAACAAACATTTTCAACATAGCTTTCGTAAAAACCGTTCCAACTTTGCCCTCACTTTAAGCAGTATTATTGGGAATTTAAGCAAAGCGGAGAGAACTAACAGGCAGTTTGTACGCTGTAAAGGAAATAAGCAAATGTATGAAAATTTTGAACACGCTCGCGACCCTTCTCTTGTGAATAGGCTTGGAAGATATAATTTAATATGACTTGTGGATAGAATGTTTAAGAAAGAAAGAAGAGTTTATTTGTTAGAATATAGTACTTACAGAAGATGTAACAGTTATTACAGACTCATATATTCTACCATTTCTGGTGTACAAATATTTACATGTATCTAAATCCAATTATAGTTAAAACATTAGAGAGGTTCTGTTTGGCTTCTATTTGTTTACAAGTTGAAAGTAATGAGCCCTCTGCTTAATAGATTTTTTTCTTCTTCTCGTGAAATTAATAGCTGCAAGGAAAAATAGAAATCACATCAAGAACAAAAGTATTAGGGGAAATCGCGTACAGGGGTGGCCAAATGAAAAATCACCTGCCTGTTTAGGCTGAAATGCACCTTTTCGAACAGACCCATGTTTTAACAGTATTTTTATGTCCCATGCTAAAGAGGGGAATACTGTTGCTTTTTTTTCGAATGGGAAATCATCAAATTACTTCTCCACCTCTGGGCGGACCGGAAGGGAGTGTCAGACTTCGACCGACTAAATCCCATCCAACCATTTATGGAGGATTGTTAAATTTATTTATACAACGGCAACCTTTTGCCTCCAATTGGTCCCAAATCAAAACTACATGCATATTTCTTGTAACTGATTAGTTTGTCAGTCAGTCAGAGATTTCATAATCGCGGTTTTACTAGTTTTATATTCCTAAAGACTTTCCTTCCGAAAACTACACTACCTTTATAGCCGCGTATTATTATTTATTTAACTCTTCGAGCACAAAGTATAGAGGTAGACTTAATACCATAGGCATTTTCTACCAGTCAACCTTTAGGTGTTGCGTATTGTTTGGTTTTCCCAATAACCTGCCACATTTATATCAGTATAATAGGTGTTTATTAATAGGTACCATAAAGGGCTTTTATACTTGAATACCCAAGGATATATTATGTTACTTGCCACATGTTTGTTGCTAAGCAATTCCCGCACTTCGATTGAATGTTAGGAAAAACCTTCTTCTTAGAATTTTCTGCTGTTTGAAGTGTACTTGTGGTTGTTAGAGCAACGCTTAAGCTTTTATTGACACTACATATTATATAGGTTTATATAGGTTGTATTTTTTGGGGGTGGAAATAAAATAACATCATGTTTCTCCTTTTTTATCGCGGTATCTCTTTTAAACAAGAGATATAGCAATACTTTCTTAGGTGACAATAGGGAGTCGAAGTAATTCAAAACTTTTTAAATATGCTTTGTCCTGTACTATTAAACATTTTTAGTGTGTGTGTATTTTTTTTTAATTGAACGTAAATCCAAAGTGCATTGTCCACGATAATGCTAGTTATATATAGTAGTGATAGTGATACACCAGATAGTGACGTCAAAAGCCAAAGAAATAATTTTATTTAAAAATACTTACAATTACGCAATTTTTTTTTATAAAAGTGTAAAATATAGCAGATAAACGATGTTAAATAATTTTAAAAAAAGTTTAAAAATATGATGTAGGAAAGGCACATAGAGGTATAACGTTATTGTTCAAAGTTGTTATTTTGGAGTGGTTAATAAAGAAGTTAATTTTTGTTTTGCACGTCACGGCCACACTAGTCAATCTATTTTTTTCCGTATGTATTTATAAATATTTGTGATGCTTTGTATATTCAATGTTTATTTTATTTTTTTGTTTTTCAACGGTCCCTATGTGCATAAAGTTAAGTCAAAAACCGAGGTTTACAGGAGAGCGCAATTTGTGTTCAACACGCTCTAGAAATAATTCTATGAGCAATAATAAATATTTTCTTTCTACAATATTTTAACAGTTTTAAGAGCTTTATAATGCTACTAGCTTTTGCCCGCAGCTTCGCTCGCGTTAAATTCGGTAGCGCCTTATTGATTTGTAATAGCAACGCTAAGTTTTCCCGTTTCTTCCCTCTTTCTCCCTCATATCCCACTCTAGCCTATGTCCGTGTCCCGGTTTCCAACTATCTATGTACCAAAATTCATCAATATCGGTTTAGCCATTAAAGCGTGAAGAGGTAACAAACAAACAAACTCACTTTCGCTTTTATAATATTAGTAAGGATAGTAAAGAAGTAAGGATTTACACATAAGTATTTTAGTTTTTTCACGTTTTCTTTGAAAAACTGATAGATGACCGTTTCTACGACACTTATTCGTTGTATTTATAATACTTGTTCTCTTATACGATTTCTAAAACAAGGTAAATAAATAAATTAAATAAAAATCGTATGTCAGGATGTGTGCATAGATAATCTAAAGCCAAAGATACAATAAAAAAATGTCATTTTCGATACGTCTCTATGTACGTAGGGACCGTCGTTATGTGTGCTCGTCGTCCATCGTACGACCAATAAATATATTTTCTGTCTTTCATTGAACTGTAGTCGAAAAGTACAGAATTATAATATTTGTTTTAGCGACAAGCAGTCGTTTAAATTAACTTTCATACTTTTTTGGGTTGGTAGTACTGAAATTGATTGAATAAAGCCAAGAAAAAATATATTAAAATTCCCTATTCATATTTTCGTCACCAAGTTCGTAATCAGAATCTATTGAAAGTGAAGAATAATATCAGTTCTAAGTTCCCTTAATTATTTGAACACAATTAAACTGCTATTCAATCGGAATAGCGTGGCTGTATAATTTTAGAAATAAGAGCAAGCTAAAATTATACATTCTGGTATATTCTAAAAGGGAATATCAAATTATTTATATAAAATACATAGGTACAATTTGAACTATAGATAATGGAAGAAAATGCTATGCTAAGGTAAAGCATTAAGTCGTCCTTTGTAAGGTTTTTACTTGTGCATAAAGTTTAAATAAATAAAAATAACAAACTACAAAACTTTTCAGACGACAATCACTTGAAACTTTACAGACTTCACATACGCAAAATTCAGAAGTTACTGTAGTAAGTAAACTATTATACATTGTACAGCTTGAATCCATTTATATTCTACCAGCTGCGCCCTGCGGTTTCACTCGCTTGGTGATAGAATATACAATATATCTTTATGAATCGTAACCTATTTGTTATTCTGATAAGTAAACTATATATTTTTAAGTTTCATTAAAATCCATTCTGTAGTTTTTTGCGTGAAAGAGTAACAAACATCCATCCATTCATCCATACAAACTTTCACGTTTACAATACTAGCTTGCGCCCGCGTGATAAAAAGTATCCTATGTGTACTTCAGACTATTATCTACCTCTGTGCCAAATTTCATCAAGATCCGTTCAGCCGTTTTGACCTCATAAACATTCGCTTTTATAATATTAAGTAAGATGAGTGTGTGCCAAACAATTTTCTGCAAAATGATGTTTCTGCTATCTGCTATTATGCAAAATAATATTATTACATAAAATGTTCTGCCAAAAAAGGTAGATCCTTTTGCTCGACCTGGGTATCGTACCCAGCACATCATGCTCAGCAGACTACTAGATCAAGGACGAAAACTAATGTGATTCAGTCAGGCGATTTTTTTTAAACGATAAATATACGTTAATGTAGTGATGGACCTTGTGTCCCTTTAAAATGGACCCTTTAACAGGATAGATAATATTTTACAGCATTAACTTGTTGAGAGTTGAAGGAAGCAAATTCAAAGATGGTTAAAAAAGGTGCTTCAAAAAAATTGGATATTTCAAACAGCTGTTAGCCGTGATCAAATTGTAATGACCCAAAAAATGATTGTTGAAGATGACGCAAATGACAGAATGAAATTCGAAATATGAATATTCAAAAATTTAAAAATCAATGTTGAACCAGAAGGAAAGAGGTTGAGGCAACAGAGGAGATGGAATACCCAGTCTGTTCAGTACTGCCGAGTAGTAACTGAGTGATGGACGTCAGATAGGCAGTCGCTCCATTTAAAATACTGGTATTCAGCTGCATCCGGTCAGACTGGAAAGTTCCAACCCCAACATAATTGGGAAAAGGTTAGGCGGATGATGATTAATCTGGTCGTTTAATGAAGAAAATTAGTTATAAGATTTAGCAACCCCGTCCTATTACTGACCATGGATCGTATCGATACGAAGTCTGAAGTTTCTAGACCTGTTACTGTAATTATTATATTAATGTAATTAACTGTGTGTACTATCTGACCTCGACAGCCGTTAGGGAAATCAAGTGTATCGTCTGGCACAAACTAGTCTTAAACTGTTTAGTCGCTACCTCGAATCACGTTTACTGACACTTGTTAACACAAAACCTGGCACACGAAGAATAAAAAACCGGCCAAGAGCGTGTCGGGCCACGCTCACTGTAGGGTTCCGTAGTTTCCCGTCCGTCACAATAAGTGTTCCCACTTATGAGTTTAAAGGTGGAGGAAGAAATTATTTTGTACAACTTTTTGTCTTTTTTGTACAAAAACTGTTGTGTCAATCAAGTTCAAAATGATTTTCCTAGAAATTCCTTATAAAGTTCTACTTTTCAGATTTTTTTCATATTTTCTAAACTTATGGTTCAAAAGTTAGAGGGGGGGGACACATTGTTTTTTACTTTTGGAGCGATTATTTCCGAAATTATAGACATTATCACATATATCACACGTTAGGGTTGAAATTAAAAAAAAAATCACTTCACACTTTACATATAGGGTGGCTACCCTAATAAAAAAAAAATTTCCAATTTTTATTTTACCACTTTGTCGGCGTGATTGATATACATATTGGTACCAAATTTCAGCTTTCTAGTGCTAACGGTCATAGAGATTAAGCGAGGACGGACGGACGGACAGACAGACATGGCGAAACTATAAGGGTTCCTAGTTGACTACGGAACCCTAAAAATGAGATAAATTAAGCTATTCTACATTTTGCTTTGATATGTGTAGCTGGTGAAATGAGTATCACTTATCTATCTATAAAATAAAAATGAATCCCTGAATATGTTACTAAGCGCAAATCTCGAGAACAGCTGAACCGATTTCGCATTATTTTTTTGTTGTTTTGGTTATTGTCAGAAGAGGGCTTTTCTGACGAAAAAGGAGGGTAAGTAGGTAGATGGAAAAATTACATTGCAATGCATTCCGGGCACAGCTAGTTTGTTAATATATGTATAGTTTTTGTATGTTGAGCTTAAGTAAGCATTATTTTACTAATATAAAATTATATTTGCATTCCCAAAACAGGCAAATTATGTTTTGTGCCTAACCAATAATAATAACTGATTACACCTTTTTTTAGCAAATAAATGATTCTGATGTCTAGGTTTAAAACATTACACTAATATTATAAATGGGAAAATTTGAATGTAAAATTAATTTTTTAATACCCCTTCACGCTCAAACGGCATCACGGATGTGAATAAAAACTATATTTTTTATTAATACATAGACTTTTGATCTCGGAAAATTACGGTGTTCCTGTGAGATAATCATGTGTGTTTAGCCTCGCAGGTAACACCGGGCGCAGCTAGTAGTATACTCATATGTGATGCTAATTTTTGGTTTGTTTGTTGCAAAAGTTAAGCCAATATTCTATTTAAGTAAATGTTATTTTTTACTTGAATAGCAACCATTTCAAAATCTTCAATGCTTTCAATTAACGTTTAGCTACCCTACCATGACGTCTTAAAACAGAACTAATTCCACTGAGGGAAAGAGACAGAGCTATACAGGGTGTCTACCACCATCTCTTTCTCACACAGGAATAAGAACTGCTATAAGATGTCATGGTATGGTTTATTTACTCCGCGCGTTCGTACATTACCGTAATCAGAGGCCTAAAAGTCTGACGGACTGAATAAAACAATACAATAATAGATACACAGTAACAATTTGTTCAATGTAAATAGCATCTGTTTTTATAGACAATGTCACCACTTAAAGGCACTTTCTAGATAAACATAACTTTTATGGATACTTGGCGAATGGTGGACATAAAATGTGGGCCAACGTGACCCATTCGTTACTAAGGCTGTAAATGTCAATGAAGTAAAAATGGCAGTTATCAAGATAAGTACCATTTTGTGGTGGTCTTGGGAGCTCGGTAACTGTGTATCGCCTTTTCATTTTAAATTCTGGCCTTATACAGTTTCTGTGTGGACTTCTTAGTGTAATTCAGTTGATTGATAAATCCTTCTAATATTATAAATGCGAAAGTTTGCGAGTATGAATGTATGTTTGATCCTCTTTCACAAAAAAACGGCTGAACGGATCTTGATGAAATTTGGCACAAAGGTAGATAATGGTCTGGAATAACACATAGTTACGATAATTTTTTTTTCAATATTACGCGCACAATGCCGCGAGCGCCAGCTAGTAGTACATAGGTACATGCATACAGCGTCTAGCACTAAACTATTAAAAAAAGGACAATCTAGAAATTTCTACTGTATCGTGGGTTCGTTTACAAACATTTAAACTCACATACAAAAACAGCCCCGAGACGACCATCTGTAGATCATACAAATATTTGTTCCGTGCGGGGTTTGAACCCACGACACGTAGCGCAGAAGTCGATCGCTCAGCTACTGCGCCAATCGTGTCGTCAAAATTATTAACAGTATCTTTCAGTTTTCTTTTGTCGTCTTAAAGACTGAACGGATTTAGTAGAGTTCAAGGGTCTAGCTCATTCTACCGGGGTTGCGGCTTGTTCAAAAGAGATACCGCGGTCCCAGAACATAAAGGGCAAAAGAAGAAACATGGGTGGGTTTTAGTCTGGAAAAGTCTGACATTCCCCCCGCTACGCCCAGAAGGGGGGAAGTGTCAGACATGATTTCCCATCCCCCAAAAAGGGTCCTCTCCACTAAACCAACGAAGCAGTCAACAACCATTCGTAAAAGCTTCTCTAGTTAATAAATCTGACACGGGCCTACTGGCGTGTTAAACATAAATCGAATTGACGATTTTTGCACATGTCTCCATATTGCCGAGCTATTTTTGGATTCCCGTCGCTTTAATAAAATGCCTCTAAAAAGATCACACATATGGCAAACCTCCATTCATCCAATCATTGTGGATAACATTGCTTTCATTCAATAGAGTTCGTTTTCGAACAAACGCGTAATTCCCAGACGTTTTCTTAATCTAGTTTAAATAATCCAGCTGTCATAAAACTAAGATTTAAATTGGATAACAAAATTGTCGTGAGTTATAAGATATTTTTTTTTACAGTTTTATAAGTTTAAGAATTACGTGTTTGTTTCACATAAAAAAAAAACTATAATTTTGAATTTGCTCTTATAATTATTTATCCATCAAAAATAATATTTTGAGTGCCAGTACCTATTTCACTCACCTGTAGGTAACCTGCGACAAGGAAAACGAACGACGTACAAAAAAATAACAGAACGAGAAAAAGTTACATATGGTAGAAATGGCAGCTGATTTAGTATGAGTAAGTAGGATTTTTATTTAAAATATCAAAAATATCAATAATTTGATTATCCATGGGCATATGGTGATGTAAGTGGGGTAAATGATAGATGATAATCTGGCCAATCGACAGTTTCAAGGTTATCCATTATTTACGCCACACGCTGTTTAAGGGCTTTTTAGGCTGTTGCCCCGGGGCTCCTTGAGACAAAGTTTTTATTTACCATTTAAGACAATAGATAATTGTGAATAAAAAAAACAAACATGTAATTTTCAGTCACAACAGTATCCTGAAGACGATAGCTGAAGATGTGCGTGCTCCTGTGTTGAGGCATTTCGTTCGTCTGATGATCGATTAGAAAGATATCTCTCTATCGGTTATTTGGATGGGGCGAGTTGTCTCAGCGCAGGGGTCTTAATGAATGTCTGTTTTCCTGCCTTGAGGCGAAATATAAGAATTAGTACCTTTTATATTTGTGTTACTAACAATAGTTTTTAAGTCATACTAACCATTGGATTAAGATATTCGTAAAATAAATAAATTGAATTGAATTGAATTTGGCAGGTATACATACATATTGAATGGATCTCCTCCGCCTTGGGGAGAGCAGAGGATATTAACATGCTCGTGCTGACTACACCACACCGGTATTCCCTCGCATACTAATTTTGGGAGGAAGCAGGATCTAATGCGACTGCCGCTGGTTTGATACCACTGCGTCAACTTTTTGTTTCCTATCGTTATTATCGTTACCGACGGACAAAATGGCTGACACGTGCCAATACATTTCACAGGGGAGCTCTGAAACTCCACCTTTTAGTACTAACATTGATTACGGTGTAGTTTTCCGGTAGATTTCCTTGCTAAAATGAGCCACGTGCTACTGGAGTTGTCGTCTAGGGAGATTGCGTGTCAATGTTCCTTTAACTATAAATAAAAAAAGTGTTCTAAGTTTTTTTTTTATTCCAATGAAAACTCATGAATCATGTTTTTATGAGGTTTTCAATTAAAATGAGGAGCTTTTATCAGTAACACACTCTAGAGCCCCAGCGGCACAAAAACGTGCCAGTAAACAAGTATTACCGTTGAGCCCGGCTGCTGGCACAAATTTGTGCCACCAAACCCCAACCGATTTAAAACTGTATTAGTAAAGATAAGTCTTAAAATCAGATTACGCTTACGACAAGAGCCCGCCCGGCGATGCTTGACGGATAGTTGACGTAAATAATGGCAGTCCTTGAGAGGTTGTGGAGGTCAGATAGGCAGTCGCTCCACGTAAAATACTGATATTCAGCTGCATCCGGTTAGACTGGAAGCCGACCCCAACATAGCTGGGAAGCGGCTAGGCAGATGATGATCTTTTATAGATAGAACACAGCAAAGAGATTAAATAATTTAAACAAAAAATAAACTCTTTCTGCACAGACATTTCATTTAATGTAATTTTTCGTTTTTGGTTATTCATATTGTGTGCTCGTTGTAAGTGTGACTATTAAGTATCTCTTTTTTATGTCACTTAAATCAATTTCAGAGGAGGAAACGTCGTTTGACAGAATTAAACTAAATTTGTGACAAATGAATCGATGCCACTGTCTCGTACGCCAATCATAACACGCGTCGAGTAAAGAACCTCCTTGTTTTTATCGGTTACTTGGCTAATGTCATATCAATGATGTTAATGTTTGAAAGAGATACCGCGGCCCCGGAACATAAATGGCAAAAAGAGAGGAACACGAGCGGGTTTTAGTCTGTACTTGTCTGACACTCACCCCTGTCCGCCCAGAGCGGGGGAAGTTTTTTTTTAATGTTGCCCCACACTAAGAATTTCTCATGTATTGTGGGTGCGTTTACAAACATTTAAACTACAGAATCAGCCAGACCCGAAACAAGTGCCTGTTGGTCATACAAATATTTGTTACGTGCGAAGATCGAACCCGCGACACGCAACGCAGCAGTCGATCGCTCAGCCACTGCGCCAACCTGTCGTCAATGATTTGCCATCAGCAAAAAAGGGTCCTCAATAACAACATAAGTCTCTTAGTATAAGATCGTAATAGGAGTTGAGAAAGTTTTATCTTTCCGTCTGCAGTGATGCAAAGTTAGACTACTTTGTTTGCCTACATTGCTTGTGAACACAGTTAAGTCAATATTTTACCGTCTCCAAGAAATCGTTGAAGAGAAGTGAAATTGATTAAGTTTTTATTACGACTAAAAGCTAAGTAAATTCGATTTGCGAATCAACTTATCTTTCTAATCAAACTGAATGAAAGATGAAGTTGAAGTCTAAGTTAGTTCACGACTGCTAAGTCGGTCTGAAAACAAGAAAAGCCTATTTATTGAAAAACTGGGCAAGTGCGAGTAGGACTCGCGGACTGAGCGTTCTGTACAAACTTGCGGCATAAACTGCCATATCTTTTGACTTCGTAGACTTAAAAGGTTGATTTTCATAGCCCCAAGGGACCATAGACTGGATTATATAATTTTAATTTCAACTTTGTATATCCACGTGTTTCCGATGTAAAGGGTCAGTCAGATTGGCGCAGTGGCTGAGCGGTCGACTTCTGCGCTGCGTGTTCGATCCCCGCACAGAACAAATATTTGTATGACCTACAGATAGTTGTTCCGGTTCTGGCTGTTTGTGTATGTGAGTTTTAATGTTTGTAAACGCACCCACAATACAGAAGTTTTTTTCTTTTTAAAAACAGACAGATGGACAGAAAAGTGATCCTATAAAGGTTCCGTTGTTTTCTTTACAGGTACGGACTCTAAAAATAAGGTATGTCTGTGTCCTGGACACGTCCGTGTGTTGCACGTGAACACATCTCGTAACGAATAATATATTTATTTACTTTATTTGAAATATTATTATTTATGAACATCATAATCACGCTTAAATGTCTATGACTACTCCTGATCTGCTCTATCCAGAGCGGAAGGGAGTGTCAGATATTTACCACCCATTTTTACTATTGTTTTCGACTTGCTATTTTATTATTATTCAGAGGTATTTTGATGAATTGATAATAATAAAAAGAAATAATATTAACTAAAATAAAGTGAGAAGTTCGTTCGACTAACACGAAGACCCTGTTCGTTCAAAAATTTTCTTCTTAATTTTAACGCAACTTTTTTTGTTCCCAGGTAAAAGAAACAGGCCAGTTTGAAAAACGATGTGTTTAAAAAGTGAAGTGTCAAGTGTTTCAGACTACGAGTTTCATTCGTGAATTGTGAGTGAGTTAGTGAGTGAATGAGTTAAGTGAGTGAGTGACAATGACGTCATACCCGGAGCATTTCAACGACACGGTGGTGAAGATAGTCGATGAGGGTTTCCCCTTGTTGATGCCTAGGTGGGGTTATGTGGTGTCAGCATTTGTGCTGTTCCTGATCGGATTCTTTGGGTTCTTCTTGAATCTGATGGTGATATTACTCATGTTTAAGGATCGACAGGTGAGCAAATGTTTTGTTATAATAGTCTTATTTATTTTTATTTACATTTATTTCAATCCTACTTAATATTATAAATGCGAATGTTCGTGAGGATGGATGAATGTTACTGTTTCACGTCAAAACGGTAGCACGGATTTTGATGAAATTTGGCACAGAGGACACAGAGGTAGATTATAATATAGAATAACACATACGATACTTTTTTTGATAGCACGCGGCCGAAGTCTCGGATGCCAGCTAGTAATATATATAAAAAAACACAAAAAAGAAAAATTTCGTTTTCGTGAATCATTTAATTTGTTGAGTCATTATCATCATACTCCTGCCCCTATTTTTTGCCAAAATGCTCAGGTTTGAAGCTTTTTTTTAGCAGGAAGTACAAAACCCACAGGGGTTTTCTGTCTGTTTGATACATTTATATAAATCCTGACCCTCTAACTAAGGTGAAAGCGCTAAGAATTCCTTGAATTTAAATAATGTTAAAAATACTAAAAATTTGCATGTCGCCTAAGTATGCTAAGCTACTATTACACTGTTTATTATACGAACTTTTGTAACCATATTTATTAGCAAATAAATGTTTGACTTTGACTTTAAAGTAACCGGCGAAATTCCAATATTCCGACATTTTTAGCAATCCATAAAGGAAAAAACAGAACCCTGATAGGATCACTTTATTGTCCCTCTGTCTGTCTATCAAGACTAACTATCTATCAATTAGAAAATTTAAAAAATATATATACTCCAGTCTATTAGTCTCTTGGAGCTGTGAAAACATCAATCCTCTAAGTTTACGCAGGCAAAAGATATGGCCGTTTATGTCGCAAGTTTGTACAGAACTCTCGGTGCGCGAGTCCAACTCACACTTGGCCAGTTTTTTTTCTTCCAAACTTTAAACACAGACTCTGTTGACGAAGAAACCAACCATAATTTTAAGTTTAGTACCTGTCCGCTCGATAGATGGCGTTGACGTTGAAATAGATCGCGCTATGGTTACGTTACATGCAATAGTATAAGATTAGGACAAAGTTAGTTTATGCCCCTGGCTGGAGGCCTTAACCTCTAGGCATCCACAGGGATCGACCGGTTAAGCAGTAAACGACCTCCTAGGTCGAACTGCGAGATGCCATTCAAAAAAAAAAAAAAAGTGAATTGAAACCAGCCTAGATCAGGACACGATTTGTAATTCCATTGCAAACGCTATAGTGTTCATATACATACGGTCCACCAGTCCACCTTATTACCAACACGCCACTCGGTAAAACACTAAACAAACAGACTCACTTTTTAGAAAACTATTCGTAGAGATTATTTATTAGAAACTAGCTTTTGCCCGCGGTATTGCTCGCGTTTAATTCGGGGTTCAGTTCCCCTTTCCTGATTTGCAGGTACATGCTACCTGTAGTTTTTGCCCTAGCGCCTTATTTATTGTAATAGCAAAGCTAAGTTTTCCCTTTTCTTCCCTCTTTCTCCCTCATTTATCACTTTTATTGAAAAAAGTTAGCCTATGTCCGTCTCCAGAGTCCCAACTATCTCTGTACCAAAATTCATCAAAATCGGTTTAGCCATGTAGGCGTGAAGACGTAACAAACAAACAAACTCACTTTCGCTTTTATAATATTAGGTGAGGATTTATTTTCCGGTGATCTTTGACCTTTCCTATTAAGTGTCACTTTAGAAATCGACCCTCCATAATCACGTACTTCAGTCAGCAGATAGTACAAATTGCTCAACCAGATGCGGTCATAAGTGAATATTATACAGCCGAATCTAGATGTACTGGTTTATCGGCTGGAAAAAGAGTCATTAGCCGTTTGGCTTTGGACTGATGACCTGGAATTTGTGTGTGTTTTAATACTTTGCTATATTAACAGCTAGTCATCATTTAGACCTCCTGTAATACAGTGTACACTAGCGCAGGAGCTAGGGAATTCATAAATATGTCTGTAATTTGTTTATGCCAATAAAGATTATTATTATTATTTGTAAATATAAGAACCTACGTGCAGTAATTGGAAATTATGTAATTCCTACTTCTTCGCTATATTTTTTTGATTAATTTAGTTGCGGAACCAAGACAGTTACAATAGGGTAGTTTCCAAGGTCAAAGTAATTACATTAGTCATGTGACGTCACTCGTTGCGAAAAATGCAGCAACGCGTGAAGTTACACGTAACTTGAATAGGCTTTATCTTTTAAATTTTTATTCTAATTTACAAATGAAAAAAAACGGGTCCCTTATTTTTGAATAACCTAAAAGACGGGCTTAAATATATATATTTTTTAAACTAGCCCATCGTGTCTCTGGGACTTCGCCGAGTTTGATGGCTTTCCTGGTTTTCACTGGTGATTCTGGCTTTCAGGAGTTCCATTGAATTGGGAATAGGACTAGTTCGGTGGACTCGTCCCAAAACAAAAGTACTGAATGTTACCACTGTTCCGTGTAGCCGTTGTTTTAACCGCTTTTAAATCTTACTGTATTTTGCGCGACTTCCGGCCACCGTAGACGCGGGTCTGTAGACGGTGAGCAATGGGTAGGTCACTGTCCGTCCGTCTAGTGACGATAGGCCCTGTCGACGGCGTTCGCGTTCCACGTGATGTTAGCAAAACAGAGGGCCCATCAGAACCATTACCGCAGCCCCGGAATTGAAAGAGCAAAAGAAGGAACATGGATGGGTTTTATTCAGTAAAAACTTGACACTCCTTCCCACTCAGGGCCGGAAAAAAAAACTTATTGTATGTACACGGTGTGGTATCTAAACCATCGTGAGCAATGGGTAGCTCACCGTCTGTCCGTCTAATGACGACAGGCCGTGTCGACGGCGCGTTTGTGTTTCACGCGCGCCTCAAAGAGAGTCAGTAAAGCAGAGGGGCTTGCCAGAGCCTCCGCCTGCCGGGGTTGCGGGTTGTTCGAAAGAGATACCGCAGCCCCGGAACGTAAAGGGCAATAGAAGGAACATGGGTGGGTTTTAGTCAGTACAAGTCTGACATGCCCGCCCGCTCCGCCCAGAGCGGGGGAAGACATTGGATGATATCCCACCCGAAAAAAAAAACATCTTTTTTTGGGTATTTACTGCTTTTTGTGAATATTATTTTGTGTAGAACCTGAGATCCTCGAAAATAAAGAACCAATAGATAAATGAAGCATCTCACAAAACTGCAATATCTGCTAATATCACAGTTTTCTCCAATATTGACCAAACAATAGTTAAGAAATGATTACTTCGCAAGAAAATCAGTGAACTCACTTAACACCCCTCTCTTATCTCTGACCCAATTCCACTTGCTCAGCGCCTGTGATTGGCTGTCATTGTCAGATAAAGCTGTAGACGTTTCAACTGAGGTATTCCTACACAACCAACAACGTGCGTATAGTATGACCAATTTAAGTTTGCCGTTCAAGGTGGCGCTGTTTGTTGAAATAACAACAGCTTATGTCAAGCTTCGTAAGTTTATTTTAGTTCTCTATTTTACCGCTGGCACGGATATGTTTTGTTGGGCCAGTGTCATAGGGATGCGAGCAATAGTTGTTTATTTTTCTCCATTTAATTGTATTGAACTTTTTTTAATCGCCAATTATTCTGTTCTGAACTAGCTATGCCCAGCGCTTTCACACACTGCGCAGCTCCTTAGTGTCTTACCGCGGTGTTAAATAGTCTATTAATTTTGTGAAGAAATGCCTATGGAAAAAGAACAAGCCAGGTAATCGTGTTCACCAGATTTCGTGATGAGTGATTGTCTCAGTGATTCTCAGATTTTCTCTTTTGTGTCAATAGATTTTTGCCTATAGTACATTTATCTTGTAGCCCTTAATTGACACATTAGAAAGGCGTTGTTAGTAAATTATAGGCACAATAACTTTGAAAAGACTGTTTTGATAAGCCTCCAGAATGAATAAATACAGAAATAAAGTTCTCTTAATAAAGTAATCTGATAGCGCTATCCGAATATCTCATATAAAAGAAGCTCTGAGTGCTGGGAAGTGGTAGTGTGTTATGGTGACGAGTTGACTCGTTTTATCGAATCGATAAGTTGTCGTGAAGTTCTATATCTGAACTGAACAAATAAACTCTCTCTTTTAAAGGCATTCAAAGGACTTCCGCCCTTGCATCGTTACAAACAAACTTGAATTTCCTGTACCATCAAAGGACAAACTAAAAACAAACACAATGTCAGTCACTTAAAGTATAAATAATTCTAGAATTAAGTAGATCTATGCTATCGACACTCGTTCTTCAACTTCCGCCCATATTGCGTCGAGTACAAGCTTAAATTTCCTGTGATCCCTAGGTATCACAGGAAATATTTAAGTTCAAGTAATTTAATAGTAGACTCGTAACGTGGGTGGTGGAGAAAGTTGCTTATTAAACTAGTGCGAAGTAAATGATGAGTGCCTACAACTTTCAAGAGTTTCATGAATACTTGAACTAGACGAAGGAGTGTTATTCTTAGGGTTAGGATAAATCGGGCGCCGCGAGACGACTCCCGGCCACCGTAGATGCGGGTTTGTGGACGGTGAGCAATGGGTGGCTTACCGTTCGTGTGCCTATTGACAACAGGCCGTGTCGACGGCGTGTTAGTGTTCCACACGCGCCTCAAAGAGATGTCAGCAAAGCAGAGGGGCCTGCCAGGGCCACATTCAGGGCTACATTCTCACAAACTTTCAAATTTATAATATAAGTACGATTACAGCTAAAAGGCTGTAATCGTACCAAATATTATTATTTATTATGTTATTTAGATCAAATTTAAATTGCATACTGATTAAGCTTTTGTCCAAAAGTATAAAGTAATGAAATCTGGGAATGTCTGTATCTTTTTAAAACTTTGCCCCACATTAGGATTTTCTCCTGTACCGTGGGTGCGTTTAAAAACATTCTAACTCACATTAACACATATGATAATTTTAATCCAAGTAAAAAATACCGTAAGAACAATAACCGAACTACACGCAAGCGTGGCCGCGGGCATGAACTGCTACCCTACAATGACGTCTTAAAGCAGAACTTATTCCACTGAGGGAAAGAGACAGAGCTATACAGGGTGTCTAGCACCATCTCTTTCTCACACAGGAATAAGTACTGCTATAAGATGTCATGGCAAACCTACTGGTTATGAATACGTAATGTATTTTTCTGGGGGCTTTCATTTTACTGTTTCTGCATATTCCCTCCGGTGAGTAAACGCCTCTACTATTTTCATCTGTTTAGTACCAAGATAGATAGTTACTATTGGGTAAGATTTAAGCTGTCACCAATTTAATTCATTTTGTGTTTCTTAAATAATAGGGTTTGCCCTCAAAATAGTAGATTTGTCACCAAAATGTAGTCACCAGACAATATAAAATCAATTCCACAATTAATTACCGAAAATCATGGAGATATAGGGTCTAGTACCAAATAATTGTTTTTGTATATATTATAATAGGTTTGTCCTAATAAGCATTTAAGCAAACTAATTGAAAGAGATAACCAATAAACTATATATACCTCTTTTTTCTATCAATGCAAGTCGATTCTGGGAGGTCGTATTCGTAGGAGGTCACAGTTTTAACCTAACCTAACCTAGCCATTTCTGCCATCTGCGCCAAGCGATCGATTTATTTGGCGACATATCTACCATTCTGAGCACCAAGCTATTATTTAAGTAATAAAACTATTATTATAAGAACGAAGTTTATATTCATGTAATGCACTACAATTTTATTGGTAATCCATCTCATATTTTACACATTATATTAACAATAATTTGGTAATTCATACCTGGGAACACTCTTTGTTTATCTGAGAACGAAAATATTTCGTGGCGATAGATCTATTTATTAGGTGATGACAAATATAAATTTTGGTGACAAAAAATATAGTTCCCGTTACTATTTTGGGACTAACTAAACTTTTAACTTTAAGACTGATATCCGTTAATAATTGTAGTTAAAAGTTTTTACGAAGTTGCCGACCAATTGACGGCACGGTTGGCGCAGTGGCTGAGCGATTGGCTGCTGCGCTGCGTGTCGCGGGTTCGATTATCGCACGGAACAAATATTTGTATGGCCTACAAATAGTTGTTTCTGGTCTGGCTGTTTGTATATGTTAGTTTAAATGTTTGTAAACGCACCCACGATACAGGAGAAATTCTTGGTGTGAGGCAACGTTAAAAAAAAAACATACATAAAGAGATTTTAGCAAAGCAGAAGGGCCTGTTTGGGCCACCGCCTGCCGGGGTTGCGGGTTGTTCGAAAGAAATACCGCGGCCCCGGGCACAACGTAAAGGGCAAAAGAAGGAAATAAGTGGGTTTTAGTCAGTCCAAGTCTGACACTCACTGAAAAAGTTATTTGATGGTTTCCTATCCGCAAAAAAGGGTATTTTTAAAGTATTGAGAGCTTCTTTTTCTTTTAATTTATTTTGTTTTATTGTTCTGTCCTATGCAAGTCAAAAAAACAATTTCTTTCTTTCTGTATTTATATGCCCACTAGCTTTCGCCCGCGGCTTCGCTCGCGTTAAATTCGGTATAACACACCAAGCAGACCTGCAGTTTTTGCTCTTGCGCCTGATTGATTTGTAATAGCAACGCTAAGTTTTTCCTTTTCTTTCCTCGTTCTCCCTCATATCCCACTTTTTTTTAATAAAAATTAGCCTATGTCCGTCTCCTGATTCCCAACTACCTCTGTACCAAAATTCATCAAAATCGGTTCAGCCATTAAAGCGTGAAGAGGTAACAAACAAACAAACTCACTTTCGCTTTTATAATATTAGTAAGGATTATTTCTAGATTTCCTAACCCCAGCTTTAACACTTAGAAAGTAGTGAAAGGTACACGCATATGGTTTCACTCCACCTGACCAAGTTCTTGCTAATTAATTATTTATTTTAATGGATCTACTTAACATTTAATTATTTTACCGTAAGGGCTGGTTCAACCGGGGTTGCAGGTTGTTGAAGAAATACCGCGGCCCCAGAATATAAAGGCCAAAAAGAAGGACCATGGGTAGGTTTTAATCAGTAAAAGTCTGACGCTCTCCCCCGTTCCGCCCTAGAGTGGGGGAAGTTATTTGATGATTTCCCATCGGTAAAAAATGTCGTGCGGGATAAGCGTTCGTGGAAGGAAATGGGGCTTTCGGCCAGCATTCAGATAGTACAGGCTAAATAAAATAAAATAAACGTTATTTTATGTATCAAAATTCTCAATATAATTGGTGTTCTCGTTTTTTCCTTAATACACGTTTAATTAAAATTTAACGTAATTTTAATCATCTTTCAGTCTTTAAAATTCAACTGTACTTCAATACTGTATATAAAATGAAAATCAGCCTCCTTACCCCAATTGCTAACAATATTGCCCCCGAAATTCCGCTAAATGGCGTCAAGCCAAAACTTTACAAATTATAATTTCTTCAGTATAATATAAGTCCTTCATTTATTGAGGTAATAAACTTCTTGCGCCATCGTAAAACACAAAGAGCTCAAACAGAAACCTTCTGCGAGAAAACAAAGACTACCGCCCGCTTTAAGAAATTCTAGGAAGCACCAAAATATTATATGTTTGCTGGAATTTGAACTCTCGGCGTTGGACCGTGCGTAGAAACTCTGTCGTTACATACTAGCTGTTGCCCGCGACCTTTGTCCCTGTGAAGTTAAATATTATAAGAATGTAACTAACCTAGTCCCGTCAAAAGCGATCCAGCCATTTCGGAGATTAGCCAGAAACAAACGGACTGAAAATAAAAAGGATTTTTTGTTTATAGGTATCGTATACTTTCATACAACATAAATATAATGCCAGTCATAGATACTTCGATTTTATTTAGATTAATTGTAAGTGTTACTATGTGCGAGTGTGATTACCTGTTTGTATAGGTTAATTGTAAATGTAGATAAGAGGAAACAGGATTTAAAGTCAAATAGTTTGGAATATTTTAAATGTTTTGCTGGAGTTTAAAATGAAAATCAATAATATAGTCAAAATTCATTATAGTCAAAATTCTCCTTGAAATTAAATAAATAAAGAATAACTATTTAATGAACTCACACAGGACAAAACAATAAAAAAATTATAATTATTCTACAAAAAAGAAAAAAACAAACGTGGATAATAATCAACTAAATTGGTCTTATTCGAGGTCAAAAGGCTTCTATCTCAGCAGGTCCTTGTGGCCATGATTGATTTTAAATACATACATTAGAACAAGTTGGCTGTCTGATTGCATTCAACCAATCAAAAGACTACACACAAAAGCTCGGACCCACGGAGATGTCTCGGCGAATTTGTTGAAGTCTTAAAACTTTGTTGACGATGTGATTGTGCAGCTTTGTTTTACACCACAGCTTGAGTGTTAAATGATAAATGATGTTTATTTTGCAAGTAGGTTTTCACAAACACTTTTACACGTCATTTTTTTTTAAACTAGATGAAGCCGGTGTTTCATACCCGACTACTCTGAGAAGAAACAGCCGAAACAAACTCAGAGGTCATAGTCTCTTTTAAGGTCCAGACAAAATAATCTTGGTCAACTTACATGAGGACCATGCAGATAGTGTATGAAATGGTCTTTTTAAGAAAGCACCACACAGATTGAGTGGACCTGTCCAGTCAGTGCAAGCATTTGTCAGTTATCGTGTAATATCGTAATCGTAATATAGTAATCGTGTAGTATAGTAATCGGCTTGTTGGTGAACAACTGAGCGTGTACGCAAGTCGCCGACAGGCATCGCGCCAACACATCGATGGGAAGCACGTACAATACAGCAATTATTATTTTGCGCATGGGAAATCATCAAATAACTTACCCCGCTTTGGGCGGAATGGAGGGGGAGTGTCTGACTTTTACTGACTAAAACCCACCCATGCTTCTTTTTTGCCCTTCATGTTCGGGTACGCGGTATCTCTTTCCAACAACCCGCAACCCCGGCAGGCGGTGGCCCTGGCAGGCCCCTCTGCTTTGCTGCACTAAGGCGCGTCGCCCACACGATTAACAGTCGAGGTGCAGTCGAGGTGCGGGCGCATGAGAGGCACGCCGCAACAAGATTTTCTGTACAAATGAATGGCAGTACGCTCATATACAAGAGTTGCGGCGCGGGCGAAGTGAAGGCAGGGCGGAGGCGAGGTGAAGGCGGGCGGAGGCGAGGTGAAGGCGGGCGGAGGCGAGGTGAAGGCGAGGCGGAGGCGAGGTGCAGGCGCAGGAGGGGGCGCTCAAGTGTGCCCAAGCCACGACTCCACCGCCATTTTGTCATTTGGTTCCCAAAAAACCCAAATCCCAAACCAAAATCTTCTTCTATTTAAAATAAAAACTTGTAGCAGTGCGAGTACGTCTTCGTCTTCTGACGACGACATGGTGAATGAATTAATAATTTGAAGGAAGCATAGCCTCGCCCGTGCTGCGACGCCGCACCGCCGCTGACGCGACGTCGCCTCGACTTACCAGTGAGCAACGCGCCTAAGGCGCGCATAGACGGACGTCGCGCGTCAATAGACGGACGGACGGTGAGCTACCCATTGCTCACCATAGACAGGTACATAGTATACCGAGTATAAGGTCTCCAACCAAGTCGCAGTATGTCATCGACATCTTCCATTAATATAGAACGCGAGTTTGGTATGTTAAGCCTCATAATACAAAATATTTTCATTACAAAATCCACGTACATTTCCCCAGTTATTCAAACATGTAATATACAACTCGCACGTCGGAATTTTAAAGGAATATATGCGAAAATTCTTCTGTGCTGAATGTTCTGAACAATGGGGAGGAGGCATTCAATCGTGACCTGATTTACTTGATATTGGATCGCTCATAAATAGGAATAAAATATAAAGAAATATGTGACGCTGTCTATATGTTTTACATGGATGTTTAATAACGTTAAACAAACAAAAATAATTGAAAGGGTAATGGAAAAACGTAGAAATATTAATTGTATCATTTTAGATATTTTATCAAATAAACAATTATGTATAACGATCGCGTCAGTTCAAGCAGATAAAACATTGACAAGATATTTTATTAATAGCTTCCGCCCCCTACTTCGACCGCGTGATGATCGAAAAAATAATATTTTTCTCTCCCCTTTTCTTCTCTCTTTCCCCCCCTTCCCTCATTTTTTATTAAAAAAAATAACCTAGGTCCGTCTCCAGGGTCCGTCTATCTCTTTACCAAAATTCATCAAATTCGGTTTGGCCATTAAGGCGTGAAGACGTAACAAACAAACAAACTCACTTTCGCTTTTATAATATTAGTAAGGATTTACAAGACAAAATAACTGTGGATAGACAATCGTATCTCATTCCAAAGCGAAGAACGCTAGGGAGAACGAAGAGCAAGTAAATCCATGGACACTCTTTTAAATCAAAATATCATGACAAAATCTTTGTTTCATCATTGATATTATCAAGAAACATTTATGTGAGATAGACGGCACGGTTGGCGCAGTGGACGAGCGATCGACACGCAGCGCAGCAGTCTGCGCTGCGTGTCGCAGGTTTGATCCTCGCACGGAACAAATATTATGACCTATAGGTAGTTGTTTCGGGTCTGGCTGTTTGTGTATATTCGAGCATCTTTATCATCAGCCTACGTGAGTCTACTGCTGGATACTGGTTGCTCTCAAGGCGCTCTATTTATATTCAAACGCCTGACCAATATGACATAGCTGCAAGTAGGCTAATTAGCCCAAATTGTAAACATTTATTATGACATGTGTCTGTCTTGTTGACACTTTCACTTGCCCTTTAAACCTCACGTTGTTAACTCTGAATTAAAATTATATGTGCCTGCATTGAACACGCAGAGTGTATTCTTCCGGCATATCCCTAAAATTTTCGCATAGTGTATGTGTGTACAAATGTTTATAAACGCACCCACGATACAGGAGATATTCCTAGTGTGGGACAACGTTTTAAAAAAAAAGAGATGCAGAAAGACGTGCAGGTTAATAAACCTACCTTTTTTTGGCCAGACTGACGATTAGACAGATTCTTTATATTCTGTTTCTTAAGAAAACAATTAAGGCCAAGATAATCTCATTATAATTAATCAGATATAAAACGGTGGCACGTGTAAGCTTTGTTCGGGAGATGACCGAGTAAAATGCTCAGTTTCACAAACGTTACGTAACACTTAAATAAAAGAGCACTATCGGATTTTCAGCCCTTGGTTTTGCGCTGAGAGTCAAAATTCCAACAATGCAATATTATTTAAGCATTTCTTTAGGTGTAGCTTAGTGTTAGTGGCAACGGATGAAGGACTATCGGCTTGAAACTTTTCGGATTAAGAGTCTCAACTTCTTAGATTACGTCGGTTCGTATCAAAAGGTAAGTGTGGGCTCGAAACTTCGGACAATAGACTTGTACTTTTTTTGTTTATTTCAGGGTTTAAAACTTCGTGTAAAACCTGTCTGTCCAATCATAAAAAAGGTCGTTCGAGCTATAAGAAAGAAAAAATATGTATTATAAAAAAAAATTGTACTTTTCTTATTCTACTTATTATTGTATGCCCAAAGGGTGGGACATAGCTGTTCACAAATTATTTATTAAAACCAGCTGTGTTATGTATACTTTCCTAGATCCTTACTATATCCTTACTATTCCTTACTATCCTTACTAATATTATAAAAGCGAAAGTGAGTTTGTTTGTTTGTTTATTTGTTTGTTTGTTTGTTACCTCTTCACGCTTTAATGGCTACACCGATTTTGATGAATTTTGGTACAGAGATAGTTGGGAACCAGGAGACGGACATAGGCTATTAT
Source organism: Ochropleura plecta (assembly GCA_905475445.1). NCBI lineage: Eukaryota > Metazoa > Arthropoda > Insecta > Lepidoptera > Noctuidae > Ochropleura > Ochropleura plecta. Next base: position 16,125,698 of record FR997736.1, read on the forward strand.
TTTTTTAAAAAGAGTTGGATATGAGGGAGAAAGAGGGAAGAAAGGGGAAAACTTAGCGTTGCTATTACAAATCGATAAGGCGCTACCGAATTTAACGCGAGCGAAGCCGCGGGCAAAAGCTAGTAATATTATAAAAGCGAAAGTGAGTTTGTTTGTTTGTTTGTTACCTCTTCATGCTTTAATGGCTAAACCGATTTTGATGAATTTTGGTACAGAGATAGTTGGGAACCAGAAGACGGACATAGGCTATTTTTTTTAAATGGGATGTGAGGGAGAAAGAGAGAAGAAAAGGGTAAACTTAGCGTTGCTATTACAAATTAATAAGGCGCAAGGGGAACTGTGTTACCCCGAAATTAACGCGAGCGAAGCCGCTGGCAAAAGCTAGTCTACAATAAAGATGATTTGATTTGAATTGAAACTCGCACAGGATCAAATTATAAAACAAAATTAAATAAGAAAGAGAATAAAAAAGAAACGATTGTGCAAAACATAAGGATATGTTTTCTTTTTTAGAAGTTGGTTTAAAATAAGACATCATCAAACTAAATTGGTCTTGTTAGAGGCCAGAAGCCAGCATGGTACTGTTACTTATAACAATGTTCTGATAGGGCCCCAGTAATGCCGAATCGCACACCCATAAGGAGCCAGTTATGTTCAAGTCCCATGCAATAGGGAGCAACCCTATTGCCATCAACTGGGCACAATTGAATTGCCCAGAATTGAAATTCGAAATCGATTCGAATCTGAATTGCACAAATTCTGACTTCGTGGCTGCTACCAAGAAGTTCCCGATGGATAAAAATCTTTTTTATTTTAACATTTTTAGTTATAGTATAATGATATATCACATAATTTTCATCGAGTACTAGCTTTTACCCGCGGCTTTGCTCGCGTTAAATTTGGGGTAACACAGTTCCCTTTTCCTGATTTGCAGGTACCGGCTACCTGCAGTTTTTGCCTTTGCGCCTTATTGATTTGTAACAGCAAAGCTACGTTTTCCCTTTATTTCCCTCTTTCTCCCTCATATCCCACTTTAAAAAAAAATATAACCTATGTCCGTATCCTGGGTCCCAACTAACTATGTACCAAAATTCATCAAAATCGGTTTAGCCATTAAGGCGTGAAGAGGTAACAAACAAACTCACTTTCGCTTTTATAATATTAAAGTAAGGATTAATTTTGATCCGTTGTTATTAAAAGATTAGCAGATCATCCATATAGACATAGAGAAAAAGGTGTGGCACTCAGGGACTGCCGCGGTAAAGCTATTGCATCACGATTACCACCGTGAATTCATGCAAGCCTAGTACTTCATTACATACATTCTTAACATCACGCGCGCAAAGCCGCAGGCGCCAGCTAGTTTTCAATATACTTATGCATTGGCGCGTGAGCAAGTGTTAATAGAGGTATCGGTGTAAGTGACAATGTCTTGTTTTTATAGGGTACCTACCAAACCTTTTATGGAAGAAACGGACACCTTATAGGATCACTTTGTTGTCCGTATGTCAGTTTGTCAAGACCCTTTATCTCAGGAACTTGTAAAGGTACCGACTTGAAATTAAAACCATATTATAGTCAAGTCTTTGATTCCAGAGTCGAATGACGGCAATAGGTTCGTCCCTATTAAAAGACGGCAATATAAAAGAAAATCTATTATAATCTCTCCCTCTCCCTCCCCCTCCCCCTCTCCCTCTCCCTCTCCCTCTCCCCCTCCCTCTCCCTCTCCCTCAGAGCAGAAAGCTGACAGAAAGCTGTTGTCTACACTAATTATTATTTTATTGATTGAACCGAAATAGATTGAGCCCTACGACAGTAATTATTTCGTTCTTATGTAATCGTTCGAAAATAACCAATTATTGAGGAGCAATTAACCGAAATTGTTTAAACAATACGATCCATTATGGATGTTAAATTGCAGAGGGGCCTTACGGGGCCACTGCCGTCCGGGGTTGCGGGTTGTTCGAAAGAGATACCGCGGCACCGGAATATGAAGAGCAAAAGAAGGAACATGGTCAACGATATCTTTAAAAAAAAAGATGTGTCTTCTTTTATAAATAAATTGGTATATACAATGTGCCCGGTCACGGACTAGCGATATTCTATGTACTTATATAACATACATTCTAGTACTCAAATTTATTGATTGTCAAAAAAAACATGTTTTTTCACAAAAAAGTTTACAAAACTTTCGTTGATTCGAAAATTTTTTGGACTTTAATTTTGTTTTCTAAAGTTACGAAAATGTAAGCTCATCATTTCTTAATTTAAATGATAGACAATATTGTTGCCCTCTGAATAAACCTATTGTCGTCTCAGTAAGACCTACACTTTGAGATATGATTATTTTTTGTACACGCATTGAAAATATCTTAAAATGGCTGCCAAAAAGCGGGGAAGTGAATTATACCCAAGTGTGTAGCGTAATAGTATATTAAAACACTCGTTACATAAGTATCTAGAATATCGCTAGTCCATGACCAGACACATTGTATAGATAAATATATTTTGTTTAAAATAGATCCGAAGTTTGCAGCTTACTTTTATCAATTTGATATAATCTGAATACTAGTATACTTCTACGTGTCCCGAGTCCACGGAATACGCAAGAACCTAGATTTAAAGTATATTGCAGTCAGACGCTACATGCAAGATAATGCAATCCAGTTGATAAATAGAATCCATTGCCGTAAGAAACGTAACAGAGAGACTACTGTAGGAATACGTGGTATACTTGCCGTATAGATTGCTGACTAAGTCTGAACAATACCTAATAAAATTGCAATATAATAGTTTGAGGAGCTCAACACAACACAACACAAATATATGCTTTGATGGGCAAGATTGTATCTATCTAGGAATTGTAAACGCATTTAAAAAATCAGCCAATAGGTAAGATTATTATGAAAACTTTTGTTTTGTGGATCATAACTTTTATTTACTTTGTTTTTGACGATTGTCTGGCAGTTGAGTACTATTAGGGACCTTCACCAATGTCCTTTTTTTGGTATTGTTCGACGTTTCGTTGAGCTCCTTGGGTTATGAGTCGAGCTACACGATAACTGACAAATGCTTGCACTGACTGGACAGGTCTACTCAATCTGTGTGGTGCTTTCTTAAAAAGACCACTTCAGACACTAATCTGCATAGTCCTCATGTAAGTTGACCAAGATTTTTTGTCTGGACTTTAAAAGAGACTATGACCTCTGAGTTTGTTTCGGCTGTTTCTTCTCAAAGTAGTCGGGTACGAAACACCGGCCTCATCTAGTTTTTAAAAAAAAAGACGTGTAAAAGTGTTTGTGAAAACCTACTTGCAAAATAAACATCATTTATCATTTATCAAAATAATTATGAAAATAGTTCAGTCAAAAGCTAGGCAAAAAAACCGGATACGAGCGAGTCGACTTTCGCACCGTGGGTGCCGTACAAAATTACGACATAAACAGCCATATCTTTTCACTGCGTAGACTTAGAGGGTCCTTTATCCTGTATCTCTGGAACGCGTGGAGGTATCGAGTTGCTATTAAAACTATACTCAACTCAAAAAACTCTCAAGTCTTCGCAGTCAAAAGATATGTCCGTTTATGTCGCAAGTTTGTGCGGAACCCTCGGCGTGCGAGTCTGACATGCACTTGGCCGGTTTATATTGGTTAATATAATTTTCTTCGGTATTAGCATAACTTTAATACCTATGTTTACAGTTTGGGACCATTTTTTTAAAACATTTTTTGAAGTTATGAGAAACTATGTAACATTTTCAATCTCTCCTAATCCTTACTAATATTATAAAAGCGAAAGTGAGTTTGTTTGTTGGTTAACTCTTCACGCTTTAATGGCTGAACCGATTTCGATGAATGACTACAGAATCATCAGTACAGAGATTGTTGGGAACCAGGAGACGGACATAATATTTTTTTTTTAAAGAGTGGGATGGAAGGGCGAAAGAGGGACAAAACGGGAAAACTTAGCGTTGCTATTACAAATCAATAAGGTGCTGCCGAAGTTAACGCGAGCGAAGCCGCGGGCAAAAGCTAGTAATATATATACTGAAAGAAACTAACTTCAGAAAACCGTAAACATCAATTTTCATCCAAGATTGCGCAACAAGAAACCTTACATCTTCCGTCTTCAACTTAGTCCAATCGATTTTGTTTTATAAAGTGCCTTGTTCCCATTTAAATCAAAGGCGGTAACTCAACAAATATATATTTCAAGGAAGCAAGAAAATAAGCATTTGATAGCATATTTAGTACCATAAGTCACTTTTTAAGAGGTTTTTCCACTATATATTCCAAGATTTGTTTCCAATAAATATATGGTTTTTTTAATAGGGTAGTTTCCAGGGTCAATGTAATTACATTCTATTTAGTCGGTCTTCTAGGTTATTCAAAAATAAGGGACACGTATTTTTTTTATTTGTAAAGTAGACAAAAAATGACAAAGACACAGCCCATTAAAGTTACGTGTGATGTCACTCGTTGCGAAAAAATTCAGCAACGTGACTAATATTTTTTTTTGGAAACCAGCCTATTCTTATTTCGCGATAATTTTGTCAGGCAAGTGATCTTTAAGCTCGTTGTCATAAGATTTTTATCAGAGGTAAAATTATTGTGAAAGGTCTGTGCTTCTGATGTGAGGTGTATTTTGTTGCGGATTGTTCCGGGGTTGCGGGTTGTTCGAAAAAGGTACCGCAGCCCTGGAACATAAAGGGCAAAAAAAGGAACATGGGTGAGTTTTAGTCAGTACAAATCTGACACTACCCCCCTCCGCCCCCGCTCAGACAAGAGCAAGGAAAGTTATTTGATGATTTAATTTGACACAATGATTTAATAAAAAAAGATAAAACATGCAAAAAAGAACATACTTTTGTTTTTTATGAGTTACCGCTTTTTGACTAATGAAAGCAGTATTTGATTGCTACTCACGTTCCAACATGTCGGAAATTCAATTTAAGAGATCTTTGCGAAGAGTTTCGTTCGGAAAGCGACCAATAGTCGGCTAAAATAAAGATCTGATGACAGTAATGTGTTCGTTCCCCATTTTGTAACTTACATAAAATTGGACTTAATATAGTTACGGATAGAGATCCGCTGACAAGACGTGTGATGTAAATTCGAACCTAGTATTAACAGCCTTAAGAGTACTTTAATAGTATTCAAATATTTTTTCAGACGTAGGCAACAAGGCTCAAATTGGATTAAGCAAGACACATGAGCCACATGTCTAACCTAGAGATCTCAATGTGACAGGCTCCTGAGAATAGACTGTGTTGCCGAAGCCGGCATAGATATAGAAAGAGATGGAGAGGCGATCTGGACGCGCATCACGATGGGTAGTTTGAGGTAGCGCTGAGGATAGCCTGGAAGGATATGGAAGGCTTTCGCCTAGTAGTAGTGGGAAATACAAAGTTACAGTATAAAAAAAAATCTCTTGACTCATCTAAGGTTTTATGTGTGACTGCTATGCAGGAGTCCTGGATTCAATTCCCAGGTCTGTCATGTTAGGTTATGCGGTCCAGGAACATATAGAGCAAAAGAAGGAAGGTCTAACACTCCCCCCTGCCCTGCCCAGAGCGGGGGAAGTTATTTGATGATTTCTCATTCGTAAAAAAAGGTGTGTCATGTTGTTGGATTTTTCTATCATGAAGTTTTATGTAGCAGCTTTAGAGACTTAATTTGTGTCCATTTGACGGCGATAGAGTGGCCTTATATTACATGGATGACGATCTAAGAAAGACTGCAGGCAGATGCTGGATGCGGCAAGCTGAAGACAGGGCGCTATGGCGCTCATTAGGGGAGGGCTATGTCCAGCAGTGGACTAATATAGCCTGATGATGATGATGATGATGATAATATTACATGGAACTTGTACAAAACTGATGATTCCAATCCTTCGGTGATTACAAGCGTATTCCTTACTAATATTTTAAAAGCGAAAGTGAGTTTGTTTGTTTGTTACGCCTTCACGCCTAAATGGCTAAACCGATTTAGGTAGGTAGCACAGTTCTCCTTTCCTGATTTTCAGGTACCTGCTACCTGCAGTTTTTTAATTAATTTGTAATAGCAAACCTAAGTTTTCCCTTTTCTTCCCTCTTTCTCCCTCATAACCCACTTTTGAAAAAATGCCTATGTCCGTCTCTTGGGTCCCAACTGGGTACCAAAATTCATCAAAATCGGTTTAGCCATTAAGGCGTGAAGAGGTAACAAACAAACTCACTTTCCCTTTTAAAATATTAGTAAGGATAGTGCTCTTTAGGTATACAAATATTGTGTAAAGCATACACTTGAAAGAATCATAATTAAAATCAGTGATCCAACTTTCCATACAGTTTTTTTCATTTTAATAGGTCAACGGGTGACGTTAGTAGGTACTAAAGATATTAAGTACGAATACACTGATTAAATTAAATACTTTTTCCTTAAGTTCTTACCTAGAGTAACGTAACGACTTACATACTACTTAATGGTTGTAGAAATACCTACCTAATTAAACAAACTTGGAAATAAAAAGCTCTCAGCTGCTTTTGGGGGTCTCGCACGGAGTTCGTGTGAAAAAAAAGTAAAGTAAATTGTGTTTTTCTCCAAAAGTATTTGAGAACAGTGAGTAAGTGATAAGCAGTCTTTTTTATCATCATCAAATAACTTCCCCCGCTCTGGGCGGAGCGGGGGGGGGGGAGTGTCAGACTTATACTGACTAAAACCCACCCATGTTCCTTCTATTGCCCTTTACGTTCCGGAGCCGCGGAATCTCTTTCAAACAACCCGCAACCCCGGCAGGCGGAGGCCCTGGCAGGCCCCTCTGCTTTACTGACATCTCTTTGAGGCGCGCGTGAAACACTAACGCGCCGTCGTCACGGCCTGTCAATATTAATAGATGGACGGACAGTGAGCTACCCATTGCTCACCGTCCACAGGCCCGGATCTACGGTGGCCGGGAGTCCTGTGATCAGCAGACTTTGTGCATGTTCTGTATGCCCCTTATGATATTCCTTGTTTTTACACGTTATAATTATAATATAATTAATTTTAAAATATTTTCGAAGCTTACAGAATCACACAAACTTCCTGATTACTCTTTTTGTGACAAGGAAAAACCTCTTTTTCTTTGTTCTTACCATCATGTTTCCGAAAGATATATATTTTTCTTAAAAAAAAACAACAACATCAAAGTGAATGTTTGTGTTTCATGTTTGTTTGATTTGTTTTAAAGCCATACACGAAAAACAACTTTCAAATAAGGTTATCTTTTTCGACTTTTTATCAGTTCTATTTTAAAACGCTTTTGAAAATGTTTAGGTATAGTATGAATTTTCAATGATGTTTCAATTCAAAACAAAAAAAAGGAATTTCAGACCTGAAAGTTGCAATTAAATTACTAATTGTTATTCTAAACAATACAGCACTAATACCTATACATCCAGATGACAGCACGGTTGGCGCAGTAGCAAAGCGATTGACTACTGCGCTGCGTGACGGTTCGATCCCCACAAGGAGCAAACATTTGTATGACAGACGATAGTTGTTCCGTGTCTGGCTGTTTGTGTTTGTGAGTTTAAATGTTTGTAAATGCACCCACGATACACATGAAATTCCAAGTGTGTGCAAGAATACCAAAAAACTAATCCTAGTGTAAGCAGAGCTAATAAAAGAAACCGGTCAAGAGCGAGTCAGACTGGCGCACAGAGGGTTCCGTACAAACTTGCGACTTATACGGCTATATGTTTTGACTGCTTAAGCTTAGAGGGTTGATTTTCACCACAGAGGTGAATATATAGTTTTAATTACAACGATATACCTTCAAGCGTTCCCGAGATAAAAGGTCTTGACAGACAGACAGACAGACGGACAACAGAGTGATCCAACAAGGGTTTCCTTTTCCTTTTGAGGTACGGAACCCGTAATCTTTTCGATTACAATTAACAAGCTACACACAACACAACAGTCTTCAACGTAGTGTTAAAATTATATGTTAAGAGAGTATAATATGTTGATTGTTGATATTTACTATTTTGGTAGAACAATAGTTTAACCCAGTTAGGACTAGTCCTCGTAACCATATCAACCGGAGAACACACGAGTCAGAAGCTGATTTAATTGCCATAATCCTAGCGACAAACATTATACTAGCAAACTAATTCAAATTTAACTTTAGTCTAGATTTACTAAGCATGAAATCTGTAATTATAACACCCTGGGGATTTAGAAACTGTTATTTTATTGCCCTGTTTCACTACGCAATTTATAAGTCAAGAAGAAAATGAAGGAGAGTCTTTTGATGTGGACATCAGAGCTCCAGATTAGTTCAAAAGAGATACCGCGGTCCTAGAACAGAAAAGGCAAATGAATGAACATGTATGGATTTTAGTCAGTACAAGTCTGACACTACCTTCCACTCCGCCCACAGTTAGTAATTGACATGTTTGATGACTCCTTAAAGGAGGACTTTGACGACACGGTTGGCGCAGTGGCCGAGTGATCGACTGCTGCGCTGCGTGTCGCGAGTTCGATTCCCGCATGGAACAAATATTTTTGTATGGTAGGTAGGTGTATGTGAGTTTAAAAGTTTGTAAACGCACCCACGATACAGGAGAAAATCCTAGTGTGGGACAACGTCCACGATACAGGAGAAATTCCTAGTGTGGGGCAACATTTGTAAAAAAAAATGTCTAAAAAGATGAGAGAAGAAGAAAAGAGAAGAAAAAGGGGGAGGTGGGAAGCTGGAGTGGGAGGTGAGTGGTAGTGGGATTTGAGAAAAAGGAAAGTCGAAAGATGGATTAATTGTGTAAGGAATATTATGTAAGAAAAATAATTTTATGATGCCGTGACGTCCGACAGGGGAGATTCCATGGTCACGCGGGCGAAGCCGCAGGTGCCAGCTAGAACTATTATACTAGTGGTCTTGCGCGGTTTCACCCTCGTCTTTGGTTACTGCCCCACTCCCGTGGGTATTAGCGTGATGTTATATATCCTATGTTACAAAGTGATAATGTAGCTTTCTGATGGCAAAAGAAGTTTTGAAATCGGTGCAAAAGTTTTTGAGTTAATTCGTTACATACAAAAATACAAATCAGTCCTCTTTTTTAATATTAGTGAAGATTACCTTTGCGCGACAAAGTGTGCAGACGGGTGCAAAGTTTACATGCATTGTTACCCTACATTTTTGTAAACAATCGTGCAACGGGTTAATTGGTTGATATTAAGTTCGATTGGTGACAAGACATGATAAGAATGGTAACATGATAAGTTTTATCTAATGGCTAATTAGATAAAACTTATCATGTTAACGCCCCAACCCGTGCTTAACCTTTAAAGAATTGTTGGCTTGATCTTTTGTAGAGCCTAAAATGAGACTACCTACTACACTTTCTACACTTTCAACAGAAATCTTTAAAAGTATTATATTTGTTTTTAGTTTAGAATTATATTAATTATATTTGTCAGAGAGTCAAAGGTCGATATGTGGGTGTATGGTGCTATAGGTCAAAATATTCATAATTGAAATCGCCGAGAATCAACGCTAAAGTTCACTGAAACCAGTAATTTTGGATATTTAAACTCTACATAGTTACAAAACAACTTTAAAACGCAATCAATCCTTCATCAGTTTGTTTGTTTGTTACCTCTTCACGCTTTAATGGCTAAACCGATTTTGATGAATATTGGTACAGAGATAGTTGGGAACCAGGAGACGGACATAAACTATTTTTTTTTAAATGTGGCGTTTTAGGGAGAAAGAGGGAAGAAAAGGGAAAACTTAGCGTTGCTATTACAAATCAAAAAGGCGCAAGGGAAACTGTGTTACCCCGAATTTAATGCGAGCGAAGCCGCGGGCAAAAGCTAGTCAGTTATAATTTAATTCACAACAGTTTTGCACTTCTAAATTGGTCGCAACTGGCTGTTACTGTTTTTTAAAGTGTTATTAAATTGATACTCGTACAATTTAGCAAATCGGGTTAGTTTATATAAAATGTAACAAGTGTTTTAATATACTATTACGATACACACTTGGGTCTAATTCACTGCCCCGCTTTTTGGCAGCCATTTTGAGATATATGTGTACAAAAAATAATCATATCTCTCAAAGTTTTGGTCTTACTGAGACGGAAATAGGTTTATTCAAAGGGCAACAATGTTGTCTATCATTTAAATTAAGAAATGAGGAGCTTACATTTTCGTAACTTTAGAAAAAAAAATTAAAGTCCAAAAAGAACAACGCAAGTCTTGTAATTTTTTTGTGAAAAAAAATTATCGTTATTTTTTAATCAATAAATTTGAGTACTAGAATGTTGTAAGTACATAGAATATCGCTAGTCCGTGACCGGACACATTGTAAACAATTTATCCACTATCGATCAATAAATGCAAAGAGTTAATACGAAACTGGCTCCTGGGACTAAACTATATCAAACAGAAGAACTTATCAATAAGTAGTTGAACACTCATTTAAAGACACAAAAACCCTTTCATTTCCATCATACACGCACTCCACACACACACTCACAAAACCCACCAGTGTAAACATCTATTACGCTACACACACACACACCTAGCCCTACACACTACATATCTTTGCGTACGTATTGGTTTCAAATCTAGATTAGTACATTACGATATTAGTGCGTTAAGATGGTTATGACATGCGAGTCGGAATTTCAGCCCGAGCCGTAGGCGAGGGCGTAATTGAGCCGAGCATGTTATAACCAATACGCACGTATATCGTACGACGTTTTTTAACACATTTGCGAGGAAACAGAAAAAAAAACATTTCACAAAACAAGTACAAAGAAAAGAAAATTTGAGAAAAATGGCGCGAGGATTATTTTCTGCCGTGGCTGCGTGAACATGTTGGCAAAGACACTAGAGCATGCAGCCAAGTTTTTAAATTACCGAATAAACAGTTTTTTTTAACTTTAAATAAACTCAATCTGTGAATGCACACTGTTGCTTTCCTGCCACAACAGCGCGCCAGCGCTGCCTACTGACTGGCGCCGCGCGGCGATTAGTTCAAAATTTAAATAGCAACAGCGCGCTGCTCACTAGCTGGAGTCGTGCGGCGGCGATCAGTTCCAAATTTGAAATGGCAAATAATACTGTTATGGAATTTGTATGGACTATATTAACTATTTGCTTTGGTAACACACGCGTTTTTTATGACCCTCTTTACAATTTAAAACCGGTGGAATTACATCAGCTTTACGAGCAAGGGTGTTAAAAAAATATTTACTTAATTTTATTAAAATTTTAACCATTCTAGGTAGTTAAAATACGAAAAACAATGGATTGTGTTTCATATTTAAATAAGTGTGGAAGACGCTGGCGACTGTGAAACAGATTATACTAGAAAATTCGTCAATGCAATCTCTTAAAAAATTGAATTTCATTGCCATATTTTAATACCTAGAGAGAAATATGTCTATGCATGTAACATTATGAATGACAACAAATCTTATAAGGGTTAAGTTTTTTCTTTCTGAGCTAAGAACCCTAAAAAGCATTGTTTATGAGATGAGAGTCTAAATGACCGGTTTTGCAGAATCATAATAGGTTAACTAGATTAATTACGTTGTCATTCGTAAAATGGTCACAAAGTGTCAATTTACAATATTAAAAACTGCGTCTGTCTCTATTTTAAGATTTTTAATGTAATTTATATTGTTATCCTTATTATAACTTTATGCTAAACACGGTCAGTTTTGACCAATTTTTCTAAATTTTAATTGATTATCTTTTATGTATTTTATGACCTCCCGAATATTGCCAATAAGGCAAAATTACTCCACATTACAATACATTACGGTACATTTCTGTATTTTCGTCATATCCGCTTATCAAATAGACCTTTGCAGAAAAGTTCCCTCTATGTCTAGTTGCACAAACTAAACAGAAAGTTTAGGCCCTGCAAACGTTGTTTTAACTACAATTCCGTTATACTGAACTAGACGACACGGTGGCTGAGCGATCGACTGCTGCGCTGCGTGTTGCGGGTTCGATCCCCCCAATAAACAAATATTTGTATAGCCTAACTCTAAAGGCATTATTTTACTGTACACGAAGAGACACGCATTTTGACCTTGATCTTGACATTGAGATATGACCGAGTTTGTACGGACCTCTAAGCGAACGCGAGTCCGAATCACACTTGGCCAAATTTTTTGTTAGTTTCTTAATTGCCTCTCTATTCTGCTGATATTCTCTCAATGTTAGCATAGATTTTAAAATGCGTAATATTGAAATTTTCTCCCCAAATAAAAGTCGTTACCCAGCAATTTTTTGCGTCACTTAGTTTGGGGTAAAAATGCATGCTTGACGGTTTCATAAAGGGTTGGATAACACCCTGTATGTCTACTATGGTAGTAGTTGATTCTACTATAAAATCTGTTCTTTATGAGGCGTGAGAATCATTTAAATTCTCATTTAATAGAAATTCCTATGAAAACAAGGTCATGTACAAAATATTATTTCCTTACACACACATTATGTTATAAACAGATGAAGGGTCGAAATATCTAAACATGTTTAATAACTTACACCAGTATAATACAATACAAGTTGATTAGTACACTATTATTGTGTTAATATAGTGTAGTTTATAAACTTCCTAGCTTTTTCCCGCGGCTTCGCTCGCGTTAAATTCGGGGTAACACAGTTCTCCTTGCGCCTTATTAATTTAAGTTTTCCCTTTTCTTCCCTCTTTCTCCCTCACATCCCACTTTTTAAAAATAAAAATTAGCCTATGTCCATCTCCTGGTTCCCAACTATCTCTGTACCAAAATTCATCAAAATCGGTGTAGCCATTAAAGCGTGAAGAGGTAACAAACAAACACACTTTCGCTTTTATAATATTAGTAAGGATGTCGCAAAATCTGGTTTGTCCAAAAACAAACATTGATTCATGCCTTAAATAAGGCATGAATCAATGTTTTATTTAAGGCATAAAAAAAGAGAGACAGAGAGACAGACAGAGAAACACGGGCACGCCGCACGGCTTACAACTGTAGCAAAAAGTGTCGTTACAACTTTTGGTCTTTTTTTTTCCGGCCCCCTTTCGCAAAGCGCGATAAGAAACTTTGTTCCAAAAATTTATACACACAAAATTAGTCGTACTGCGGGTTATCACCCATACCTTTACGATATTCCACACATTCGCACGAAGCGCTGTGCTTTACCATTCATCATAATTATGAACAGCGAAGGACTGGAATTCTCTGTTTACGTGTGTATTCCCAAGTTCATAAAGCTTTTAAGTCGAGGGTTATAAGGCTTTTTTTGCGGATAGAAAGTCATCAAATAACTTACCCCGCTTTAGGCGGAGCGTCTACGGTGGCCGGGAGTCGACTCACGGCACCAGACGCCCGGAAAACGTCACGTTAACAGTTACGTAGAAGCGACTTCAGCAGTCTTGGAAACGTGACTACAAAACGTGCTTCGGATGTAACGTGACCACGTGTCTATAAGCAGAGTTTGTTGTCGCCGCCGCCCGTTCATAATTTTTCACAACTTCATTTGTATGTCATCATCTGCCTAGCCTTTTCCCAACTATGTTGGGGTCGGCTTCCAGTCTAACCGGATGCAGCTGAATATCAGTATTTTACATGGAGCGACTGCCTATCTGACCTCCACAACCCAGTTAGTACTGGGTAATACGATACCCCTTGGTAAGACTGGTTGTCAGACTTTCGGGACACTGACTACCTGTAACGACTGTCAAAGTTCTACAAATGACAGCCGGGACCAACGGCTTAACGTGCTTTCCGAGGCACGGAGGAAACTCGGTATGTAATGGGTGGTCACCCATCCACAGACCAACCTAGGCAAGCGCGGCTTAACCTAAAGATCGACCCGAGCGGCTACTATTATTTAGCCACGAGCTCCTCATTTGTATGTATAGTGTAGTATTAAATGGCGACTTGTCTTTTCTTTGTTTGGCTTTCTTAACTCGTCACGAAGTTGTCAAGCAAGCATCCTGTATATCAAATTTAGTAACAATGCGTTAAATTTTTGCTCGAAAACGAGTTTTTTTTTGGTGTCTTCATCTGGGTGCACAATAATGTAACGCACTCAAAACATGGCAAAAACTTTCAATAGAACACAGGCTATAGAGGTATTCAAAATCCTTACTATTCCTTACTAATATTATAAAAGCGAAAGTGAGTTTGTTTGTTTGTTACCTCTTCACGCTTTAATGGCTAAACCTATTTTGATGAATTTTGGTACAGAGATAGTTAGGAACCAGGAGACGGACATAGGCTAATTTTTATTTAAAAAATGTGGGATATGAGGGAGAACGAGGGAAGAAAAGGGAAAACTTAGCATTGCTATTACAAATCAATAAGGCGCAAGAGCAAAAACTGCAGGTAGCACGTACTGTGTTATACCGAATTTAACGCGAGCGAAGCCGCGGGCAAAAGCTAGTAATATTATAAAAGCGAAAGTGAGTTTGTTTGTTTGATACGTCTTCACGCCTATATGGCTAAACCAATTTTGATAAATTTTGGTACAGAGATAGTTGGGACTCTGGAGACGGACATAGGCTAACTTTTTTTTAATGTGAAAAATGAGGGAGAACGAGGGAAGAAAAGGGAAAACTTAGCTTTGCTTTTACAATAAATAAGACGCTAGGGCAAAAACTTCAAGTAGCAGGGTACCTGCAAATCGGGAAAGGGGAACTGTGTTACCCCGAATTAAACGCGAGCGAAAGCTAGTATCTTCATAAATAGAAAAAGTGGTCTCAAACGAAAAAAATGTCCAAGTGCGAGTCGGACTGGCGCACTGAGGGTTTTCGTACACACTTTTAGATAACTAATGAAATTACCGAACATTGGTATAACAAAAAGATACTCTGTATTGAAGGCCAAACTTAACTTTGCCGTTGGAAAATTGTTGTTTTCATTTGTCGACATTGGTCGCAGTTAATTTACCAACTGCAATAAAGTTCGTTTTCAGATTTTTCTTTGATGCAACTACAAATGTACGGCTTTCGGAATTTTCCCTTTATTGGGCTTTACGATATTGCTTCTTGTCAAATTTCATAACCCTAGGTTGGAAGAACCCCTGTAGGTTTGATTCTCTTTGCGAATGTATGAGAACTGCGACAAACGGCTATCACCTCATTAAAAGATACCGCTGACCTCGGGATTCGATGAATTTTCAACTCGGGCAGCAAAATGATTTTATTTAGGTATAGTTTTTTTCTATTTAAGGTAAAAAGAAAAACACAAAAATAAAAATAATGTATTAATTTGACGTGTCTTTACTTTGAAACACAGCGGTCATTGCGGAGTTAAGGCTAATAAACACCTGCCATAACTGTTTTTAGAAACCGATAAATGTTATCAAAATTAATTAAATAATTATTTGATAACACATTCATTAATTCAATTAAATTTCATTCGAAAACATCCATCGGTGTTCAAGAAAACTTTTGTTAAATCCCTCGAATCTGTATACCTATTAATTTAGTTGATTGTACCTAAATAAAGGGCTAATTAAAGTTGTGTTTTGAGTAACTTACACGTGTAGCAAAGTTGTATTGTTACTGCTCTATGTTATTAATAACTTGTACTTAACAGTCTGGCTTTATACTTAGGTACTTGTTGCTCGCTGAAAGGTCTTGTTGTAAAGGTAAAATACCTGTTTAAATAAACATAGGGAGTAGCTGCTTATTGCATAGTTGGTTTTTTAAATATTTTATTTTCATTGCGTTGATGGATTTTAGTAGTTACTGAAAATATTTGAACTATATAAATTTATACTAGCTGCGCCAAGCGGTTTCTATATATTTTTTTGAATTGCAATCTAGTGTTATTCTGATATGTAAGCTATATTATTATGAAGTTTCATCAAAATCTATTAAGAAGTTTTTGCGTGAAAGAGCAACAAACATATTCTCCGAAAATAGACCAGTCACCTGCTGAGGGTCGTGGGTGAGGATTAGAACAGTCTGATCCACATGCGTTGGCTCGAATTCCACCGGAGTTCAAATCGAAAATAGGTATTGTTTGTTTGTTTAATGTCGTATTCAATTTAATTTTGTACTTTGTATTCAAAATGGTGATATTTTAATTTTTTTTAATGTATTTTATAATTATTTTAATTTTTATTTGTGTTTTTGTATTGGGTTTGATGCCTTATAGAATAAATAAATATTTACATACATCCTCACAAACTTTCGCTTTTATAATGTAAATAGGATATAGAATAGATTTTAAAATATTTCTAATTCACACTACGATGTGCGACATAAGGCACTAAATGTCAGCAAACTTGATCGACTGGGAAAGAGATGGCGTCATTCCCCGCGGCTGAAAATGATTCGAATAATAGTATCCACGTTCATTTATCTGACACTAGCTGCGCCCAACGGTTTCACTCGCGTAGTGATAGAATATACAATATAATTATCTTTATGAATTGTATCCTATGTGTTATTCCAGACCATAATCTATGTTTGTGCCAAATTTCATTAAGATCCGTTTAGCCGTTTTGACGTGAAAGAGTAACAAACATCCATACACCTACCATTTATAATATTAGTAGGATATTATATTTATATATATATATATATATTTAAGTAGGATAACACGTTACCATATATTTTTAGAAGATACATCAAATAAGTTTATAGACAAGTGTACCAACCAATTTTTTACAAGTCTCATCATGCATTACATTAATGTTTATTGAAGCTGAGTGCGCAGATACTTAAAATTAGATGAATTCAAAGCTACTCACTGAGCATAATTAGGCCAGATTGTTCTAAAATTTAAATCAAATTGACATGCAAACTTTAACACTAAACACTGAAATCATTTTAAAAGTTGTTATAAATAACGCTTCTAAACTTACTAAGTGAGTCAGAGTGAACATCGACCAGATCGCTGCAGCTGTTCAATAACTCACATAGAGTAATTAGCACCAAAGACGGTTCTGCGAAGAGGGAGACGCCAGGGGGTTATAGGAGCTCGTGGGCTTTTCGTGGGTGTATGAAATTTGATCCTTCTCAATAATTGCGGACAGTCAATTTAATATCTTAAAATTTTTAATAAAAATAAAGCATCCAAAAGGTCCAATCCAAAAGGATATCATCTTATGTAATATGCAGGAGTCTCTCTTTATACTAATATGAATTAATTGACTAACTATATATTTTTTTCAAATTTATAATTTACTAGCTTTTGTCCGCAGCTTTGCTCGCATTAAATTCGGTGTAACACAGTTCCCTTTTCCTGATTTGCAGGTACCTGCTACCTGTAGTTTTTGCCCTTGCGTCTTTTTTATTGTTATAGCAATGCTAATTTTTCCCTTTTCTTCCCACTTTCTCCCTCATTGTTCACTTTTATTTAAAAATAACTGCCTATATCCGTCTCCAGGGTAACTATCTCTGTAGCAAAATTCATCAAAATCGGTTTAGCCATTTAGGCGTGAAGACGTAACAAACAAACTCACTTTCGCTTTTATAATATTAGAAAAGGATAATGAATTGTGAACACAATTTGTTGGACATAAAGTCATCAAAAAATATAAATTCGTATCTAATAGTATTCGGACTCCCTAAGCCGAGGCTATAAGGGCAAGCCGCTTAGTTTTTAAGTTTTAAGGCCGTGCCTGGAAGCCTTACACTTAAAGCTCAGATAAGATAGTGCAGTTAAGCAGACGTAGATCTCATTAGTTGATTTGCGAGACTTTTTTTTCCTATTTTTGTTCTACCATCGGTTTCTAGCCATAATCAGATGTGTTCCATAGCTCTTAGTGTTGTAGGCGGCATTCCATTAAATTACGCCATATAATTTTGTTTGTAATTTAAGTTCTCTGGTCTAGGTCCAGTATGTGCCACCTTTTTAGGCGCTTGATATATATCTGCGACTTTAGTAAGTTCTTAGCCAGTTCATTAGTGTGTTGACTTAGTCTATGCTTGTATCTCTTGCTGATGCTGCGGACTTCCTATTTAACGGTAGGTAAAGGTGTCCAGCTATTCGAGTATCTCCGCATTTCTGACATATACAAGTGACCACCAGAGAGAGCTCTCAAGGCGATATGTTGAAACGGTATCCTTACTAATATTATAAAAACAAAAGTGAGTTTGTTTGTTTGTTTGTTACGTCTTCACGCCTAAATGGCTAAACCGATTTTAATGAATGAAGGCCACAGGCTATTTAAAAAAAAAAGATTGAGTAATGAGAAAGAGGGAAGAAACTCAAACTCAAACTCAAACTCAAAGCATTTATTTCAATTAGACCATTACAGGCACTTTTGAATGTCAAAAAAAAACAAGAACAAAAAAATGATGCTGCTACAATCCCGGTCACAAGGCATAATAACTTGTGAAAGTACTGTAGTTGCCCATTCCAAAGCGTTGATCTCTATGGAGAAGAATGGGCAAGAAACTCCATGGACACTCTTTTAAATTATAATATTTTTACAAAATTGTATTTACATCATTCGTGTTGAGATTATACAAATATGTGAGAACGATGTAGAAAGACGTGCACAGTAAGAGCGTCCAGAGTAAATAAAAAGCAAAATTCAATTTAAAATCTAAATAAGTTAAAAAAAATGACCGTGGTAGTTAAAAAATGACCAGTCCCAACTGACAGCGCCCGTTCACGAACATGACGTATGGATCAGCCCCATTCAGCTCGACCATTTTGAAGGGAGCTAAATGACCCGACACACCCGCCACTATCAGCGAGACATTTAAGTGAGCATGACACTATTAACCACCAGGGCTTCGTCAAGTCAATGATAATACATAGCACTCACATATGGGCTTAATAATTATACAATACTAGAGAATTGATTTTATACATTGCAAAGATAGTCTTACAATCTTCTGCAGCTTCCACTATAGCTTCGGATACTTATCAATGAGTTTACCCCTAAGCTTGAGGAGCAGGACCAGCATTGAGCCAAGCATTTTTATCATCAATATAATCCCCCAACTTATAATATGCTTGCCTACATAGTGTGCGTTTAATACAAGATTTAAATTTCGTTTCATTCAGTTGAAGAATGTGGGGAGGTATTTTATTGTAGCATTTCAAACAGTACCCCATGAAAGATGAGTCTACTTTAGCTAACCTGAAACCCGGCTGAACCAATTGGTCCCTATTTCTAGTATTATACTTGTGTCTATCACCTCGTTTACCAAATAGATGCAAATTTTTTCTGACGTACATGATGTTTTCATAGATATATTGACAAGGTACTGTCATGATGTTAATTTCCTTAAACTGTTCTCTTAGAGAATCTCGCCTACGTAGATTATAAATGGCTCTAATGGCTCTTTTCTGCAGAATAAATACAGACTCGATGTCTGCAGCCCGTCCCCAAAGTAAAATACGGTATGACATTATACTATGAAAATAACTAAAATAGACTAGCCTCGCGGTATCTACATCAGTAAACTGACGGATTTTTCTGACAGCATATGCTGCTGAACTAAGCCGTCCTGCAAGAGATGTTATATGCGGACCCCATTGTAGCCTTGAATCGAGCGTTATCCCCAGGAAAACAGTTTTATTGACGAATTCTAGTTTCTCTTGATTCAATACTATGTCACAATCACTACTTTTGACGTTTGGCAGAGCAAATCTTATGCACTTCGTTTTTTTCCCATTTAATACCAAATTATTGGCGGTGAACCAATCATTTACCTGTAATAGGGCGTTATTTAAGTCGTCTAGATTTGTGGCACGTCTATTTATCTTAAATATTAAAGAAGTATCGTCAGCAAACAACACCATTTGTGGTTGGTTTTTAAATAAATGGGGTAGATCATTAATATATACTAAAAAGAGGAAGGGACCTAATATCGATCCTTGTGGTACACCCATCTTTACATTTAAACCCATTGAATTGACACCATTTATTTGCACTTGCTGCTGTCTATCATTTAAATATGATTTTACTAAACTAAGCGCAAGTTTTCCTAGGCCGTAATGTTCAAGTTTCAAGAGTAGGGTTTCGTGGCTAACACAATCAAACGCTTTTGAAAGGTCACAAAAGATTCCTATGGCATCCTGTGCCTCTTCCCACGCAGTAAATATGTGTTTTAACAAGGTAACACCAGCGTCAGTCGTACAACGTCCTTTGGTGAAACCATACTGTTTTTCATGTAAGATCTTATTGGTGTTAAAGTGGTTGAGCATTTGATTAAGCATTACCTTTTCAAACACCTTGCTGAAAACCGGCAAAACGGATACGGGTCTATAGTTATTGGTGTCTTTACTATCCCCAGATTTGAAAAGGGGTATAACTTTACTGTATTTCATAAGGTCCGGAAAAACTCCTTGGTCCACACACAAATTGAATATTATGGCTAAGTACGGTGCTATTGTCTCAATAATAGCTTGACAAACTTTAATAGACATTCCCCAAAGATCTTCGGTTAATTTGATTTTGATTTGCTTGAAAGCTTTAATGACTGCAGTGGGGTTAATATGCTTAAATTGAAACTCAACCGGACATGGTGAAACATTTGCTCTTAATAAATCAATGGAAAGCAAGGGTGAAGAATTTAATGTTTCAGTAGTTTTAAGTGGGATACTAGTAAAGAAATCTACAAATTCTTGAGCAACTTCGTTTTTAGTGGTTAGAAGACCACGCGAAGACTCTAGTGTGATCTCATTATTACATTTTTTGTTTCTGTTAGTTTCACTATTAATGATTTTCCAAACCGTCTTAATTTTATTATCGGCGGATTTAATCTTGTTGCTAATGAATAAAGATTTAGCTAATTTGCAGGTGTTTTTAAAAATTTTTGAGTAAGTTGCAACATAGTGATTGAAAGTTTCTGAGTTGAAGTAAGGCTTAAGGCCGTAAAGCTCAAACAATCGTTCCCTACTTTTTCTTATACCCTTAGTTGCCCAATCACTAAACATAAACTTTGGGCTAATAGATTTCGTTTTTATTTTTAACGTATCATTGAACTCTGTGTAGACAACCGAAAAGAATTCCTCATAAAATTGATTTACATTTTCAATATTAAATCCCGAAGTGCTTAAATTACTAATTAAATTATTATTAAATTTATTCAAATTGCTGGGTGTTATTTGTCTAGATTTTATCTGGGTTTTTTGTGACGGTGTGTAAGACTCGAAAACGACAGTTTGACCGCTGTGATCAGATGGAAGGTAATTTACAATGGCTTTATTTAAATAGTCGCAGCAACAAAAGACATTATCAATACATGTAGCAGTGTCTGTAGTAATTCGGGTAGGCTCCGAAAAGACATTTATCAAATTAAATGATTTAAAAAGATGTAAGAATCTACTGCTATTTGAATTTATATCTAAAATATTAATATTAAAGTCACCACAGATAACTAGTAATTTATTACCTTTTGCAAGTTTTGCTAAAGCATCTTCCATTACTGACTCAAATACAGAGTAGTTTTGATAATTTGGGGGTCTGTAAACGCACACTATGACATGCTTATCTAGCTCAACACAAGACATTTCAATATTATGTTCAACCGAAAGATCAATTATATCATTACGAGTTTTAAATTTAATGCCATTTTTAATTAAGATAAGTGAACCCCCACGCATCTTAGATTTGCGGTTAAAGGAACTGCCTACACTGTAATTCTCAAAGTTAATTAACATTTCATGATCTTTTAGCCAATGTTCGGTGAAACATACAATATCAAACTTGGTTTTTTCTAAAAACAATTCAATCTCTAGTTGTTTCGAAGAGAAACCTTGAATATTTTGATGGAATAATTTCAAGGAATTCTGCTTAGCCCCTTTTTTAAATTTAATTATTTGAGAGCAAGAAGGTACCTTGGTGTTAGTGAGTGTAACACTTATGTTATTTATATCTTCTGTTGTCTTACTAGCTAGTTTAAATGAGCCGGAGTGAGTGACAATACTCCCCCGCCTTCCTTGTAAAAAGGTATATTAGTATAAGTACTAATAGTAGCAGTGTTAATAATAGAAGAAAACATAGACATAATATTTATGTCCGAGTGAATATTATAAGCTAATAGTCTAGCTATTTTGTGTCAAGAAAAGGGAAAACTTAGCATTGCTATTACAATAAATAAGGCGCAAGCGCCAAAACTACAGGTAAAATAAATCCTGTAAATCAGGAAAGGGGAACTGTGTTACCCCGAATTTAACGCGAGCAAAGCCGCGGGCAAAAGCTAGTAACAAAATAAAAAACAGGATTATCGGTAGCATCCATACAGTGTATTTTTGACTGATTCACCATCGTTCCCTCTGTCTTATCTAGGCCCTGTAATCATCGTTACTATGCTACATTTTTTATTTTTAGCTGTAGTTCCATTGCAAAAGTCAACTATGTAGTACTAGTCTTTTGTTCTGTTCCAGATTCTTTCTTTTTGTGATGCAAAAGCCTTCGTGTCGTTTTATTTGCTATTCGTTGCGAGTCAAAGCTAAAAGCTGATGAAAGCATTTTTTCGAATATTCTATGCATTTCAAGTTCACCTATAGGTATGATTGTGAGATGAACTTTAATAGCATGAGACTAGTCTTTTCCATTTTTGTTTTACAACAAAAAAGATTTATAAATAACACTGATACAAAACCACATGTAAAAGACTGTATTACCAACACATGATGTTTATGCAAAAGCATGTTTTAAAATTGAATTATTTTTTTTTTTCGAATCATTTAATGTTGTACATTCTATGAATCCAACAAACTACATAACGGTTCAGTTGTGTGTAATACGAGTATTTATAATAATAATCATTCGTATATAACCTTGACACCGCACGAACGTGTAGTATTTTTATATACGAAAGTGGGACGATTTAAATAATGCAACTAATTTCACAATCATAAATATCTTAGTTAAAAAAAAACACTACCTCGTTCACTCAGTTACTTCACGTTTTTGTCGTTACTCAACAAACTCTATCATTCGAAACCCATATCATGCCTGTTACAAGTTAGTAATAAGTAGATCGTAAGTTAGCTTTTCCTGCACTGGGCGATGAGTTCGCTAAGCGACAAAACTCTTTGAATAAATAAAAAAAAAACATATGTGTGTACCCATGAGAAATATCCGCCATCTTTGGAACTCCGCCATATTGGATTGTTATCCAAACTAAACATGTATACCGGTACCAAAAATTCAACCTTACTTTGGATACCAGAGTTCATAATACTACTTACCGAATTGAGTTATAATGTTATAATAAAAATAACAAGTTGTACAACTTTCTCTCTGGTAATATTGTTTTTAAAATTATTTTTATACAAAATTGTGCTCAATTGTAAACCGGAAAGTAGGTCAAATTTAATTTCTAGATTTTTAACATACTCATAATTAGTTTTTTTCATCAATACAAATTAAACATTAGACACATTTACACAAGTTATAGGATTAATTATCGAGATTTAACATAGAGTCCTCAGTTGCCGAACTAGGACAGATCCTATATCTCGGCAACCAGTGCCGTTCCTAATACATTTCATTTACAAAATTTAAGCCAAAGTAAATATGACTGTTGTGTTTTAGGATTGATGCTAGGAAATGTGCATACGTATATGTGTGAGTTTGTGCAACTGCGGAGTGTGTGTGGGTTTGTGTAGTATCAATTGCGTGTAGTACTGAAAAAAAATTGCTTGTTTTAAAGCGTCTACTAACTTTGAGTTTTTACAGTTGTTCAGTTTCTTCATTAGAAAGACTAAGTTTGTTATTTATGTACATGAAAGATTGTAGTAAAAGTGTGTTAAAATGTGTTGTTTCATAAAAATGTACCAACGTCCCTTGTCAATGTCATTGAAGACATCATTCAAACGGTCCTTTCATCGTTTATTGTCTTCCCCTACTATTTAGCCATCTTCTTACATAGGGACTCAACTTTTTCCACGACATTTTCCTTATTTCTTCGTATAGACACGCCGATACCATGACAACCAAGGATGATGATTGATGAGAATAGTATTTACAGAGTAATATAGTTTTGTTCTACGTTTTCTACACGTGAGCTGGCTGCGAATAATGGTCTGCGCATTGTACAGTCATGACGATACGTCCTCTACGTCAAACACATCTTTGTATTAGGCGTCACAGACAGCCCACTGTGCCGAGCCTGCATGGAGGTAGACGAGACAGCAGCCCACGTGCTTCTGCACTACCCAGAGGTTTCCCCATAAAGGGCAAAGCACTTCGGTAACCCAGGTACTCTTCGCGAGATCGTCAGCAACACCAAGGCGCTGCTGGCGTTTCTCCCGGAGGTGGATCGAATAGTATTCCCACCCATACGCAAAATACGCGCCTCAGACGTGGAGTTGCGGACATCAGCCCGTTATACAATACAATAATACCTCCTCTGCGCACCACGGTTACCTTAAATTGTGTTTGTTCTGCGCAGCTTTTTTTTGCGTATAGGAAATCATCAAATAACTGATGAGTAATCAAATAAGTGATGGTTTTAGTCAAAAAAGTCTGCAGGGGAACTGCAGACTTTTTTGACTAAAACTCACCCATGTTCCTTCTTTTGCCTTTTGTCTTCCGTGGCAGCCCCGGCAGGGTTTTGCTTACCTTTACGTTTAACTTTCCCAGGCAAAATATAGTTTAACCTGTTTTACCCGCGCAGGCTGTCACTCGCAGCTAACTTCGAAGCCAACATAAAGTGTGAACAGAACTATAATTATATACCTTCAACTAAGTTCTTCTCTGTAAGTTAAAAAGACATTCTTTTGAAAAAATAATATCTTTTTTTTTTCGAAATCAAAATGTAGTGCAAAGTGCAAAACTCTGCCCATTTTGGGGTGGGAAATCATCAAATAACTGGGGGGAGTGTCAGACTTGTACTGACCTAGACTCACCCATGTTTCTTCTACTGCCCTTTTATGTTCCGAGGCCGCGGTACCTCTTTCGAACAACCCGCAAACCCGGCGGGTGGTGGCCCTGGCAGGCCCCTCTGCTTTGCTGACATCTCTTTGAGGCGCGCGTGAAACACTAATGCGCCGTCGACACGGCCTGTCGTCAATAGACGGACGGATGGTGAGCTACCCATTGCTCACCGTCCACAGGCCCGCATCTACGGTGGCCGGGAGTCGTCTCGCGACGCACGACGGGGCGTCTCCCGCGGCGGCTGGGTTGGTTTGCCCTTGCACTCACAAAGATGCATTTCGTATTCGATTCTAAGAAGTAACAAATGTAATAATATACATATTATTTATTTTTCTGACGACAGCTGCAATAACGTGAGATTTTGTCTGAAGTCAGTAAAATCACGAACTTTCAACATCTTGATTTTTTCACACCTAATCACATCTAATTTTATTCCACACCATTAATTTGTCTTGTCTATTTTCGGTGGAAAACGTCCAGTTCACAATAAAACCATTATTAATTCTGTCAAACTTTACATAAATAAGTTTTTGCTACCAATTCTAGAATTAGAAACCTCGTTTGACAGGAGTAAACAAAATTTTATTGATTTTAGAGTAGTTTCAGTTTTGTTTCTGGCAACTAAATGAACACCATTATCAACGTTGTCCCTACTGCCAAACGTCAGTGTTCTAAATTCAAAACCAATTCAAATTATTGAATCATAAAATAATGGCTCGCCACACAATTGTCCACGCTGACGTACCAATGAATTTGGTAAAGCATAGACAAAGTGATCATTTGCTTGTTGTGTATTAATATTATAAATAAGTACAGTAACGTGAAGTATTTATTTACACACAGGAAAACATGATAAAAACAAAGAGTAGGTACAAAGGCACAGCTTATTTCTAAAGAAATTTCTACCAGCAGGCCTGCGAGAGCCCTGAGGACACGGTGGAGCACACAGTGGCGATCTGCCCAGCGTGGGCGGAGCACCGCCGTACCCTCGTAGAGGCGATCGGCGGCGGCGATCTCTCGCGTCCGGCCCTGGTTCAGGCCATGGTCCGGAGCGAGAGGGAATGGGAAGCGGTCACCACCTTCTGCGAAGCAGTAATGCTAGCAAAGGAGGTGGCCGGGCGTTTGAGGGAGAGAACATCTGCCCAACCCAGCCGCCGCGGGAGACGCCCAGGGCGCCGGGCGCCGCGAGACGACTTCCGGCCACCGTAGATGCGGGCCTGTGGACGGTGAGCAATGGGTAGCTCACCGTCCGTCCGTCGATTGACGACAGGCCGTGTCGACGGCGCGTTCGTGTTTCACGCGCGCCTCAAAGAGAGTCAGCAAAGCAGAGGGGCTTGCCAGAGCCTCCGCCTGCCGGGGTTGCGGGTTGTTCGAAAGAGATGCCGCGGCCCCGGAACGTAAAGGGCAATAGAAGGAACATGGGTGGGTTTTAGTCAGTACAAGTCTGACATGCCCCCCGCTCCACCCAGAGCGGGGGAAGTCATTGGATGATTTCCCACCCGAAAAAAAAAAAGAAAAAAAAAAAAAAAAAAAAAGGCCTGCGAGAGGCAATATGAAGAAAGAAACGTAGACAGTAGTGTGTGAGAACAGGAAGAGAATAGTAACTAAAATAAGAATGTCTTAACCTAAATATAAATACACATATTAGCATAATAATATTTAACTGTATACATACATAACACAAAAATATATAAACAGATTATGTAAATACAATTATTATAAATATTCACAATTGAGAGGAAAGGTAATGCTCTTTTAATCTAATTTTAAAAATTGAAATGCTTTTCAAGTCTCTAATGCTAGGCGGGAGTGAGTTCCACAATCTTACGGCATGGATGGAAAAGGAATAGTAACTAGTTTTATGAGGAAGGGATTTAAGGAGGGATCTGAGGTGCGATCTACATTCGGGCGTCCCGAGGGCGAGCGTACCTAAGTAAAACGCTCACGCAGGTAGGAAGGATAGGACGGGTTATGTAAGATATTAAAAAGGAGACATAGTATCCGGGTGTTCCTGCGAAGTACTGAGGTCTCAAAATATAATAGCTTTTGCCCGCGGCTTCGCTCGCGTTAAATTCGGGGTAATACAGTTCCCCTTGCGCCTTATTGATTTGTAATAGCAACGCTAAATTTTCCCTTTTCTTTCCTCTTTCTCCCTCACATCCCACTTTTTTTTTTAATTTGGCTATGTCCGTCTCCTATCTACCAAATTAACTATCTCCGTACCAAAATTCATCAAAATCGGTTTAGCCATTAAAGCGTGAAGAGGTAACAAACAAACAAACTCACTTTCGCTTTTATAATATTAGTAAGGATTAATATTCTGTAACTTTTCATTGGTATTTTTACGTTGTTATTAACATTTTTATAAGTAGTTGGGGGTAAATATTCACAATATGAATACATACGTGTGTGATCTGAAAGTTTTTACAGTAGGTAAAAAGTACATGCGTCGTCCTATTTGGCAGGGATCGTTTGAGCGCAATGCGTTGTCGTCGTACTATGAAAATGGTCAATAAAACATTGCCTGTCCGCGATGGCTTGTGACTTCAAGGACACACTGAAGAAATCTATAATAAATCTATATCTATAAACTCATCATACGACTACAACGTCACATCGTGATATGTTACGATCGTGATTAGTTAAGACGACGACGCCTAAAGACCCAAGAAAGCAGATTTATAAAAAGCAAGCAGCACACAAAAAAGTGACACACTTCGACTACGATTTCTTAGTTTTATAATAATGCATCTTTCGAAAAAACCTTTTTTAAATCATTTCTCTAAATCAACGTATAACCCACATAAGAACCCGTTCCAAACGGCACCACACATGCACACAAAAAAGAACCTTAAAATTTATAAAAAGTAAGAATAAATTAGAACTGCCCAACAACTAAGGCGGTTATCCATACAATAGTTTATATTTTACGGAGATCGGTCTAACCATCGGGCCGTGGTATTATGAAAAACAAGCTTCGCTTTCAGGGTATGGAATAATTTACTGACCGTTTTTAAGACGGCCTTTTTTTGTATCAGACAGACAGACGGCTGTTCTGGTCATGTTTCGGACACTTGTCATCAACATTATAAGATTTCTGGGAAATATGTGAGATCTGTTTTATGTTACATAATTCAATATTTATTTAATGAAAACATTCTCGACAATCGTCTTTCCAGCTCATGTCAAACAAATTTTGTTGCTAACTGAAGAATTAGTCAATGCGTGAATCATTGCGAGATCGCGAACCAATGTTTTTTTGACTGACTACATGTATGTAATACTAGCTTTTGCCCGCGGCTTCTCTCGCGTTTAATTCGAGGTAAAACAGTTCCCCTTTACTGATTTGCAGGTACCTGTTATTTGTAGTTTTTAACCTAGCGCCTTATTTATTAAGCTAAGTTTTCCCTTTTCTTCTATCTTTCTTCCTTATATCTCACTTAAAAAAAAGTTAGCCTATGTCCGTCTCCAGTTTAAAGTGAGAAATGATGGAGAAAGAGGGAAGAAAAGGGAAAACTTAGCTTTGCTATTACAATAAATAAGGCACAAGGGCAAAAACTACAGGTGGCAGGTACCTGCATATCAGGAAAGGGGAACTATCTAACCCCGAATTTAGCGCGAGCGAAGTCTTTTGTAAGTATAATAAATAATAACTTCATTCCATCCAGGTGTCCTTCGACACCTCTCAAGTTTTTATACTTAAAGCTTCTAGAATTACTAAAATCTGCTACATTCTCTGTCTCTATCGTATTTGTCTACGTATAATAAGGTATGTCAGGTATTTGAGGTACCAATTACCTAAAACTTGATGCCTTTGGCGGTTGAACGTATACAAGAGCTCAAAGTTAGCAGTTAATGAGCTCAAAGTCTCGCATATTTGTCAAATTACGATACATGTAGTCTTATGATAATAATTATATTCTGTGATTAGTCACAGACAGAATATAATTAATTGTTTGGTTCTAGACAGGGTAGGATTGGTTAAGTAGTTTTTGCGTAAAAGAGTTGTTACAAACAAACATCCATACACACAAACTAACTGCGCTCCGCAGTTTTACCCGCGTAGACAGACCGGGATGAAAACCAATACTTAATCCAGGGAATAAGCTATCTCCATACTAAATTTCATCCAAAATTGTTAAGCAGTTTAAGCGTGAAAGGCTATCAAACATAGACAAACAAACAATTTTTAGTCTTTATAATATTAGTACGCTTATAGGTAATATTTTCAACGTTGGGGAGTGAGGATTTCTGGGACGGTGAGCTTTGCTCAGTAGCGAGACATACAAGGATAATTTATAAAAAAAACTAGAAAAATATATATTAATTAAGTATCTATTATAAAATGTATCGTAAAACGCGGTGGTTTTCCCAACTCCGCGTCCGAGGCGTGTATTTTGCGTACGGTATTATTATAAGTTTGGTAATGTTTTTTTTTTCGTTTCAGTTATGGACACCGCTGAACATTATCCTGTTCAACTTGGTGTGCTCCGACTTCTCAGTGTCAGTGCTGGGCAACCCCTTCACGCTCATATCAGCTCTCTTCCACCGTTGGATCTTTGGGAAGACCATGTGTGTTCTCTACGGGTTCTTTATGGCTTTATTAGGTGAGTTTACTATTATTTAGTATAGTTTTAAACTTCAAATTGAACGGATTGTTATTATTGATTTGACAATACATTCAATTTTATATATAATATATATATATTCTTGATACTTAAGTATTTCTGTTTTACAAAAAAGTTTTTTTTTAAACGTTGCTTTACATCAGAAATTTCTCCTGTATCATGGGTGCGTTTACAAACATTTAAAGTCACATACACAAACAACCAGACCCGGAACAACTATCGGAAGGCCATACAAATATTTGTTCCGTGCGGGGATCTAACCCGCGACACGCAGCGCATCAGTCGATCGCTCAGCCACTGCGCCAACCGTATTGTCAAACACGTTAAAAATACTTAGTTAATATTACTATAAAGAAACGTTTTTTTAAGAAATAAATAATGGATTGATACATACATTGTGTAGTAGGGGGGAAGATAATGAATTTTAAAAAATAAACAAGACAAGGAAAAAAAAGGAACTTTGACCCCCAAATTTTTCATAACTAGAAAGTTCCCAGGTGTAGTGTATAAAGGTTAAATGTTACACACTCTTTATAATTACATGAATTCTATTTAAATGGTTATTTGGATAACATGACTAAAAAAAACATTTTTATTTAACAACAGACTTTAAACTAGTTAATATTTGTAAAATAATCACAAAAGTAGGTACCTGTTTTCTACGCACTACAATAAAAACAAAATTGTTTATTTACTCCTGAAAGGTAATATCCGTATTAGTAAACATGAGCTTCGGGTCAAAAGGTTAACAGTCGGAAATGAGTTGTGATGAAGTCTATCTACGTAAAAGTATAGCCCCTTTTTTGCGGGTGGGGGGCATCATGAAATAACTTCCCACGTTCTAGGCGGAGCGGGCGCGAGTCTCAGACATGTACTGACTAAAACCCACCCATATAGTTTCCGTGGTATCTTTTCGAACAACCCGCAACCCCGGCAATAGTATAATATCTTGTATGATAAAAGGGTTGAGCCCCACCATTTGTAATATTAAAAGAACAGAAATCGTCAGATTCCGATCAGAATCAAGAATTATTAAAGGTTATTTATTTATCTACGCACACCTACCATTACATGCAGCCAATACGCCTTACTTAATTATAACTTAACTAGCATCCGCCCTCGACTTCGTCCGCGTGGCATAGTTATTTTGGGCTAACGCTAACTTTAACCCGCGCATGATGATCGAAAATAAATATCTTTCTCTCCCCTTTTCTTCCTTCTTTCTCTCCCTTTTCTCATTTTTGTTAGCCCAAACTCTGTACCAAAATTTATCAAAATCGGTTTGGGCGTGAAGACGTAATAAACAAACAAACTCACTTTCGCTTTTATAATATTAGTAAGAATTGATAGAAATAATAGTACGAGTGAATCAGTTTCATTTCGGCAAGTGTGCTCCACACCACATCATTGCTTCGCTTCAGGCGAGAAGCGAATTGGTCTTTTTGATTTTGGTAGAAAGAGTTTAAGTCCAAAGGAACCACATAATAGAATTGATGGAGGTTATCTCTGACAAAGTCAGATTTTACACTATATCCAAAGAAAATATTTCACACGAAACACGCTAGAATCCACTCTTTGAACTTAAGCCTACCCTTTTCTTCCTAAAAGCAATTGAATCCACTAGTTTTGCATTTAAAAAGAATAACCTTTTAAGGTTCAGCCTAGTCGCATAAAAATATTATTAAATTCACCTCGTCAACTTGTTATAAAACATGAATTAAAATAGTCATCCCCGAATTTTGTAACCTAGTTTTAAATTAAAAAAAGTTGGTAACGAAATACTCATTATTTTACAAAATCTAGAACAAGGTTTTTATAAAAAATGACTAAGTACGCCAATAAATAACTTTTCGACTAAAATAACAGTCATCTAGGTAATTTATTCTTGCTACCAAGCAGTATTTCAATTTATCGTCTGGCAAGCTTTAATCTAACGAAGTAAGTAAAATTACAGAAGGTGAGATAAAGGTTTGAATTGCTCCAGTTCACAGAATAATTTTGTTTGTTTCACAATTTATTTTATGGAAATAGCAGTACTTTTCAATAGAAAATCAACGTTTTTTGCCCTATCGAGATTATCAGCGCTGTCACTTGGCTGCCATGTTGCTGCACCATGCGAGATAGAGGCCTTTTGGCCTCGTATAGTACCAATTTAGTTGACTATCTTATTTTTTTGTTTTTAATTGATTTTGTATATAAACAGTATTTCTTTCTTCCTAGTGTTAAAAATATTCGCACACCACGAGGGTTATCGCTTAGTGGATGTCGCTGTGTACCTATAATACTCAATACTCAATCATTTCACTAGTTTTATCGTAACTAAAGAAAAATTGCACCGTACCCTACCATGACAGTGCTATGATCGTATCAAACACGGAAAGAAACTCGACACGCACTACTATGGCCATTACTAAAACGTATCATATTCGGCAGTGATGACGCTGCCTCCGACAATGTATTTCTCCTTTATCATGGGTGCATTTACAAACATTTGAACTAATATGCCAAAATAGCCAGATCCGGAACAATTAATTAGATCTGTAAATCATAAATGTTTGTTGCGTGCGGGGATCGAAACCAACACGTAGCGCAGCCGTCGAAAAAGAAAAACTGATCGGCGAAAATATATTGCCACTGCTAAATTACTACGTGCATAGCACACGAACGGTCTAGTAGGCATAGCCTCATACTTTCCAATACAAATATTAAAGAAAGTGTCTGACGAGATGACGATTCATAAAAAAGAAGTAGGAGAAAGATGGGGCCGACACGACACCAAACAAATTGGGAAGGAGAATGAAGATGACTAACTTATAACGGTCATGGTATGATACGGTGACGGTACCCAATAAGAGAACAAAAGAGCATGTTCTGATTTTAATTAACCTAAAGCGTGCGTCAAGTTACATGGGTGTCTCATTTCGTTCTAGCTAATTAATATGACTAATAAATACAGGGAGACGCCTTAATTGTGTACAGTAGCTGATGAAGTGAACATGCCGCCGCGAAAATGTTGTATCCATCTGACTAAAAGATTTATGAATCCTACTTAATAATATCCTACTTTCAACTTAATCTTACTTTATTATCCTACTTACTACTAATATTATAAATGTGAATGTTTGTAAGGATGGATGTATGGATGTTTGTTTCTCTTTCAAGTCAAAACAGCTGAATGGATCTTGATAAAATTTGGCACAGAGATAGATTATAGTCTGGATTCATAATACATAGGAGACTGTTTTTTCGATCATCACGCTGGCAAAGCCGCGGGTGCAAGTTAGTTTATCTATATTCATGACTTTTTAATAGTGACTAGCTGTGAAAAGCGGTTTCACCTGCTGTTAACCTCCAAAGTAACTTAGCGTGATATTATACAGCTTATATGCTTTCTCGATAAATAGTCAATCCGGCCAAAGACTCGCGATCTCCTATACAAAATATGTCACCCTGTTTTACCCTCTTCGGAGTAAAATTTTGAAGAAAAAACACATTAGTAAGCACCTACGTCTTACAAGGATCCCTTATGCAAAATTTGAGGCTAGCACTGATTTCATATAAAGATAGAAGATATGCAGAAGATAGAAGATATGCAGAGCTACTACTTATTTATTTGTATAGCTCCCAAAATATTATGACAATATAGAAGACAATTACTGTGACAGACACTGGCGCTAAAACGGTCACCATGTTTTCAGTACAACGTTCTCAACCCCCCTCATAGACATTTTTCGTCGGTTATTAAAATCCGTTGTCTCCTATAAAAATGAAATACCTACACTGTCAAAATGGATGAAACAGCTGTTTTTGGAAAGAAAGTTCCTTATCGCGCGTTGCAAGAGGGGGCTAGACGGAAAAAATTAAGACCAAAAGTTGTAACGACACTTTTTGCTATAGTTGTAAGCCGTGCGGCGTGCGCGTGTTTCTCTGTCTGTCTCTCTCGCTCTCTCTCTCATTGAAAGCAAGTCTAATTGAATTTTCGTTTCGTCTTTCTATTTCGCATTAAACAGTGTGGTGTCGCGGTGATTATTTTTGTTGAGTGTATACAGGCTTTTTGTACATAATAAATAATAACTTCGTTCCATCCACCCTTGACACCACTCAAGTTTTCTTTTTTTAATAATAATTGAAATAAGGTGGTAGACTTAGCTCTTCTACCCTATAAAGCAGAAAAGTTATACAATACTCTTATGAGTACATGATTAATTAAAAGTAAAATTGTATGTAAAAATCAAAGTTAAATTTTAATCAGGCACAACAAAAACGTCAACTTTCAAGAATGCTTCAAGTTAACCAACCTATTGTTCCAGTATTTAATCTAGCCGTAATAAATAACTATTATGAAATGCTCTAAACTTTGTTCGGGACTGTACTGGAATTTATTACCTAATTTAGGGTCGTCTGTTGATTTTGTAAAGATGAAAGATTGTGTGAGAATCACGACATTGAATTACGTGATCGTTTACATTTTAAAACTATGTGGTGACATGTTTATCTGCCTAGCCTTTTCCCAACTATGTTGGGGTTGGCTTGCAGTCTTACCAGATTCAGTCGAATACCAGTATTGTTTATATGGGGCGACTGCTTATCTGACCTCCACGACTCAGTAAGTACTGAAAAATACAATACTCCTTAGAATCCTAGACTGTTTGTTAGATTACCGGGCTAGTGACTACCTGTAGCGACTGATAAACATCTAAAACTGACAGCCGGGACCAACGGCTTAGTGTGCTTTCCGAGGCACATAGGAACAGTGAACTAAATGACCCGACACAGCCGCCTCCATCAGCGAGACATTTAAGTCAGCATGACATACACTCAAGCACCAGGGCACATTCGCGTCAATAATAGTAGGTACATAGTACTCACAAAGGGGCTTCACATAGATTCCGGTGTTGGACAAAGTGTTATTGGGTTATTCGATTAGCAGTAGCAGCCACGTAGTTTAGATTCGTGGCGTGATGTCAATAGGCCCACCCAGTCCCATGTAATAGAGATTACATGGGAATACTGTTAGGTAAAGGTGTCCCTTTACCTAACAGTAGATTGGTGATAACATTAACGATGGTGTTATTGCGTGCGAACATTGCCTGTAAGCACAACTTTATCGTCTTCATTTAGAGGTAGCTAGTACACAGACAATCAGTCAGACAGAATCCTTACTATATATAATATTATAAAAGCGAAAGTTAGTTTGATAGATAGATAGAATATTCTTTATTATGTAAACCATACAAATAACAAGAATAACATTAAACAACTCATAAATAGGGTGACACGGTGGGCGGTCTTATCGCTAAAAGCGATCTTTTCAAGACAACCTTTGGATGGATTTAAAGGAGGAGAAACAGTACTGTAGGTATTCTGTGGTGTAACATTTTTCAAAATTATTAGCTACATTTAAAAAAACAAATACTTAAATATAAAAACATATAATATACACATTTAAAATAATAATCATCAAGAGCAAAGAAGTATTTAATATTTTGTTTAAGGAGAGGTAGTGCTTTTTGACCAGAGTTTTATAAGTGGACAGAGTTTGAGCTCTCCTTATAGACATGGGCAGGGCATTCCATAGCCGTACAGCTTGAACTGTAAAGGATTTATCGTAAAAGCTAGTAGAATGCACCCAATCTCCAGTCTCAGGTTTTCCGATGACCTCAAATATCTATTATGTTTGTTTGTTTGTTACGTCTTCACGCATAAATGGCCAAACCGATTTTAATGAATTTTGGTACGGAGATAGTTGGGACCCTGGAGACGGACATAGGCTAAAAAAGTGAGAAAAGGGGGAGAGAGAGGGAAGAAAAGGAGAGAGAAAGATATATTTTTTTCGATCATCACGCGGGTTAAAGTTAGCGTTAGCCCAAAGTTACTATGCCACGCGGATGAAGTCGCGGGCGGAAGTTAGTTTATGTATAAAAGTGTATTTGCATGGCACCCAGATCGTACAATAAATAAAAGAGTGCGAAAGCCTCAATTAATTTAAAAACAGACTATCACAATTATTGACTGTCAAAATGGATGTTGTGATGATTGTTTTTTACCTTTAATTACTTGTTTTGAGATCATTAACATTTTGTACATGTATTTTTAATACTGACATCTAGCTGACATTTTGTATTATCTAATTTAATCATTGTTAATGTACATCTATTTTTACTAATGTTATGTAAAAAAACGTTGCCCCACACTAGGAATTTCTTCTGTATCGTGAGTGCGTTTACAAACATTTAAACTCACATACAAAAACAGTCAGACCTGGAACAACTATTTGCAGGTAGGCCATAAAAATATTTGTTCCGCGCAAGGATCGAACCCGCGACACGCAGCGAAGCAGTTGATCGCTTACCCACTGCGCCAACCGAGTCGTTATATTGAACGTTTCATTACAGATTTGTGTATAATATAGTATGGCATGTTTTTATGATGTACTGACAGAGCGGCAACCTAATGACCCACATCTACATATTAAGGTAACCTACATCACACAACACATAACCATGTTCCTAATTTCTTACCACAGAGGTTCTATCGAAATAGCTTCATTATCTCCTTGTTAATAAGCTCGTATTTTGAGGTAACAAAATGCACCGTAATTCTCGAGGGTTAGACAGAAGTGTAGGTAACTTGTATTACTCTGTAGAAGCTATGAAGTATTTGTGTTGATGATTCAAGTAATTTATCATCAAATTACTTGCCCACTATTGCATGACACTCAAATGACTGACCAAAATGTATGGGACATTTGGTCAGTCATTTGAGTGTATTAATATAAGTAGATAAAAAAACCGGTCAAGTGCGAGCTGGCCTCGCGCACTGACGGTTCCGTACACTTTAGTGACGGAAACAATCATCTCTTTTGACGTGGACTAAGATAGTTATTTTTTTTTCACAGCTAGTAGCAACAAACTACTTATACCATTAATTTCAACTTGATACCTTCACGCATTTCTGAGATACAGGTCTTGACAGACAGACAGATGGACAACAAAGTTATTCTTTCCTTTTTATTCCTTTTGAGGCATGGAACCCTGAAAGCCAATAGCTTTTGTCTGTTTGAGCGAGAGGAAATGGGAAGCGGTCATCTCCTTCTGCGAAGCAGTAATGCTAGCAAAGGAGGTGGCCGGGCGCTTGAGGGAGAGAACATCTAGCCAACCCAGCCGCCGCGGGAGACGCCCCGGGCGCCGGGCGCCGCGAGACGACTCCCGGCCACCGTAGATGCAGGCCTGTGGACGGTGAGCAATGGGTAGCTCACCGTCCGTCCGTCGATTGACGACAGGCCGTGTCGACGTGGCGTTCGTGTTTCACGCGCGCCTCAAAGAGATGTCAGCAAAGCAGAGGGGCTTGCCAGAGCCTCCGCCTGCTGGGGTTGCGGGTTGTTCGAAAGAGATACCGCGGCCCCGGAACGTAAAGGGCGACAGAAGGAACATGGGTGGGTTTTAGTCAGTAAAAGTCTGACATGCCCCCCCGCTCCACCCAGAGCGGGGAAAGTCATTTGATGATTTAACACCCGAAAAAAAAAAAAAAAAACCTTTACACACAGTAGTAGCGTCTGCGACCACAAAACTAACGACACAGCCAAAACGAGAAATTCCAAAATTCTCATCATAGACGTTACATCCAAATAGGTTCATTAGTTTCATTATTAATAAGATCATGTGCTACGAATAAGTAAATACGTATTAATCAAATGGTTTCACCCTTTAAATTATGTATATTGTGGTCCTATTAATGTCTGAGATCATGTTTACCTTTGTATCTTACAAAGGAGGAGGAGTATCTCTGACGAAATCCTTACTAATATTATAAAAGCGAAAGTGAGTTTGTTTGTTTGTTACCTCTTCACGCTTTAATGGCTAAAACGATTTTGGTGAATTTTGGTACAGAGATAGTTGGGAACCAGGAGACGGACATAGGCTATTTTTTTTTAAAAGTGGGATGTGAGGGAGAAAGAGGGAAGAAAAGGGAAAACTTAGCGTTGCTATTACAAATCAATAAGGCGCAAGGGGAACTGTGTTACCCCGAATTTAACGCGAGCGAAGCCGCGGGCAAAAGCTAGAAATATTATAAAAGCGAAAGTCAGTTTGTTTGTTACGTTTTCACCCCTAAATGGCCGAACTGATTTTGATGAATATTGGTACAGAGATAGTTGGGACCCTGGAGACGGACATGGGCATTTTTTTTAAGTGAGAATAGTGGGAGAAAGAGGGATGAAAAGGGGAGAGAAAGATACATTTTTTTTATCATCACGCGGGTTAAAGTTAGCGTTAGCCCAAAGTAACTATGCCACGCGGACGAAGTCGCGGGCGGAAGCTAGTTACTCCATATTCTTGATATAAAAAAAAACATAATTGATTTACCCGCCATCTCTAATTTGCGACAAGGTATTTTAGGCACGATTAAAAGTTATAAATCATAAGTTTTGATGGCAGATTTTATTGAAAAACTTTAAGGGATGCGATCCAAAGTTGGGACAAATCTTAACATATCAGATAAACATGCTTAATAAATATCTTATATTGAAATAAGGTTAAATCCGAAAAGTGGTCTCAAAGGTTAAAAGGTCCGGGGTTACGAGTCGTTTGAAAGAGATACCACGGCCCCGGAACATAAAGGGCAAGAGCAAGAACATGCGTTTTAATCAGTAAAAGTCTGACACTCCCCCCGGGAAGTTATTTGATGATTTCCCATCCGGAAAAAAGGACCCCACGCTCCGTATTCGTTATAGAGATCACGTTACCATCGGGGCTCTCATTAATTCATACATTCAATGCTTATAACATAATATAGAAAACAAATAAACGTTTATCAATCGAAATAATAACAATTACAAAATATAAATGTATTTTGGACTTTTTTATGTAGGCAAAATACGTACATGTAGTAAGATATTATGGTAATACAGTTGAAAACCAAGTTGTATCTCTACATCAATGAATTTGAGTTGACTTGTGACTCACAAGTCAACTCAAAGCTTCGCTTCTATAGCTATAGCTTCTCTTGTATCAAAAGTTGTGATACAAGAGAAGCGATAGACAAAACGTTTGGTCCAGCTATTTGCAATTATTTCTCTACATAACTTCAATTTGTTTCCAAACGAATGGGCCAGACTGGACAGTAATATATCGCGCTCATTTACAATTCATGGAACACTTGTTGGAACGAGTGCGTATCCGATATGAATTTTCAGGAATTTTGTTGTTGCGTTATGTATCCGAAGACTTATTTAGACAGTTCTTGAGACGGACTTTTTTTTTAGGTCCTACTTGTTACCGTATCAAGTTTAGTTTATAACTAAGCAATCATTCTAGTTAGTGTTTGTAGTTATTTTGAGTGAACTTCATATTATAGGATCGTTGTTGTCTGTGTGTCTGTTTAAATCCTTTATTTCAGAAACGCGTGGAGGTATCGCGTTGAAATTAATACTAAATAATGATGTTTGCGGTTTCCTAGAGCTTTCGACGAGAGAGACGTTCACGCAAACAAAATATATGGCCGTTTTTTATCGCATTTCCTATTCATTCGTCAAGGGAATCACATATTTATGGTACCTTTCGTTGACCTAGAATCATGAAAAGTGAAAAGCTATATCATAGAGTATCAGTAAAGAAAAAGGTGTTTAAACCGTAAAAAAATATGTTTAAAAACTTAATTGCAGTTGGTAAACTAACCGCGACCTTTGCTGATGTATGGTGACAACAGTTTTTTAACGGCAAAGTTAAGTTTGTCCTTCAATACTGTTCATCAAAAGATGAACAGTATTCATCATTAGTCATTATTAGTCAGAGCAATTTTTTGTGCTTTCATTACTTACCAACAAGTTTGTAAGGTACCCTTTCGCGTCGATTACAATCTTAATTGAGTTAGCCCAAAATATGGCGACGATTTTGACATTTTCAGAGGCGTCCATAGGTTCTTAAGATGTGGAAACAACAGGACAAGCAGGACACGATATCAAGAGTTTCGTGGTTTAACAGGCAACACCAAATTTACACTCCAAGGCAGAGTCATCTATGAATCCCCACCTGGACAGGTTTTCCTTGCTACGGCCAACCACGTTCCAACCAACCATGTTCCACTTACAATCCTAAGTTCTCCTAATTTTTACGGTTCCATACTTCAAAAACGAGGCTTCCGTACAAACTTGCGACATAAACGTTTGTTTTCTATGAATTAAATTTTATTTTATTCGATAACATTCAAGATTTTTTACGAAAATTACTAGTCTGGTTACTTATGTCCTTAGCTGACTGTACTTCACCAATAAGGTCAGTGTACTCCTGTGACGTCATCTCCTCCCAACCTTGTCAAGTTGTCACTGACATCTGCCTTGTATCGTACCTACTGTAAGTGCGAATCGGACTCGCACACCGAGGCCGCGGGGGTTCCGTACAAACTTGCGACTAATACGGCCCTATATTTTGACTTCATAGACATAAAAGGTTGATTTTTTCACAGAAAGAAAGAAAGAGAAGAAAGAAAATACGCTTCTTTGGCACATGTCACAAGTGTAAGAATTATTTTTTTATTACATTTTATAAATTCATTTTAAATCATAGTTTCAGCTTATACGAGAATGATTTGAGAATTTTGTGGTAGCGGGTTGCTACGCTGTCGTAGCAGCTGCTACGGCGACGTAGACCTTAGCTGTAATTTCGTAGCATGCGTAAGGGTCACTTATCCGAAAGCTCACCAATTATACCGGTTTGTTTTTCTTTACCAAAACAAACAATATTTTTTGCTAGAAAGAGTTATAAATCTCATGGATACGTGCTGCTATAGTTTAATTAGGTTTTTTTCTTGTTTTTGGCTTTAAAATATATTTGAACACCATAAGAGTCTATAAAATCTGTAAAAGTTTCAAATAATTACAATATAAATATATTTTTGGACAGTATCATAATATACCTTTTTACCAAAATCATACAGGTGACTGTTCGTTTCAAATTATGTCAGAAAATTTTACTAAAAAAAATCTACAGTTTAAAAGTTGTACTGGGATCTTTCAATAATCGAACTAACGCTGTCATGTTTTTTTAATACAATTCCACGAAACCACATCTCAAATGTTTAGTAACTACGCCTCTGTGCCAATAGTTCCTAGTAACACTATACCTCTTGAGACATCGGCAGTTTTCACTAACTTTCCGCAACCCACGTTGCTAAGTTCCTCAATTCAGCCTTGAAATAAGGGTCTTGTCCTAAAGCCAGCGATTAGCGATAAGTGACTAGAGCTTTCAATTAAACTCATGTCTAGCATCACAAAGTTTAAAAAAAAGTTTCTTAGCTTACCTATGTTGGCATAACTTCTGAAATTCAGTTCCGAATAATATTTCACTAATGGGACTTCCTCGTTGGAATACACAAACGGAACTGCTGTGTATGTTGTTTTTGGATCGGTTCTCGGGTGAGGCAATGTGTTATAGGGTTTTTCCTACCAGGAATTTCACAGTAGCAGCTATAAAGTCTGGATTTGTTACCGGTTGAAAAGCTCGCCTCTTTGTACATGGAACTTCAATACAACTGGCGACATTTAGTATACTATTAGGTTCATATTTGCCTAACCCTTCGTGGATTACAAGCGTGAGGTTATGTTTATTGGAGTCTATAGGATAATCTTCGACCGTAATACGAGTAAAGTCATGAGCAAAAGCTAGTCTTTTGTATGTTTCACTAACTATTGCCAGCAGTTTCACCCGCGTAGACCCGTACAATAAAAACCCTATGAAATAATCCAGGGTATAAGCTATATACATACCAAATTTCATCCAAATCGGCTCAGACGTTTGAGCGTGAATGAGTAACAAACATACACGCATACAAACTTTCAGCTTTTGCAATCTTAGTAGTGTTTTGAGCGACAAAATCCTCGACAGCTAATCGGTTTGTCGTCAGTGTGACCGGTACCCGAAGCCTTGAAGTAGATGACACGCGTCAGTCAATAGCCACTCTGTTTTCCACTGATGTATCCTCTAATGGCGGTGTACCTGCCCTCTAGTGCTCGACACTGATTGATTGACATAATATGCCATTGAGCGAAACTGTCTTTGGATTCGAGGGTACAGAGCGGTGAAAAATAGGTTTAATCTGAAGGTCGTTTCGTATTTATTGTAGAATTTTGTGTAAAATTTATGTTGTCTCTGACTCTGTTAGGGTTGACCTATTTTTGTCAGACTGTAAAAAATGTCTGACGCACTCCGCACCATCCTGGGAGATGGCTTAGTTATGTGGGGTTTGTACCCACTAAAAACAGCTGTTGACCTACTGTCGCCTAGGCAGATGAGCCGCAAGAACTACGCATGATGTTCGCGATCTATCCAGCGCAGCCTGTCTAGGGGAGAGGTAGTTTTTGACGGCACGGTTGGCGCAGTGGCTGAGCGATCGACTGCTGCGCTGCGTGTCGCGGGTTCGATTCCCGCACGGAACAAATATTTATATGGCCTACAGATAGTTGTTCCGGGTCTGGCTGTTTGTGTATGTGAGTTTAAACGCACCCACGATACAGGAGAAGTTCCTAGTGCGGGCCGCGTTTTAAAAAAAAAAGCTTCGCGGGTGTAAAAGGCACTTGGCAAAACAAAACAATGCCTTGAAATCGGTAGACGTATGTCATGAATGTTTGCGGGATTTGATGGACGAAAGATGAGTTTTTGTTTTTAAGTATTTTATTAAAATAATTCTCACCATACTTTATTGTAAATAATATGTTTTATTTCACTGAGTAAGATTTTTATACGTATTTTAGGTGTGAATATTTCCTTTTTCCTCTCAAAGTAAAGGAGGAAAGTTCCTTATCGTTTTTTGCACATTTCTTGTTCAACAAACGGTTGTCAGTTAGAAATGGCTTCGAGCAATGACATCGCTATTGGGCTGCTCTTGTTGATCATATTTGTATTCTTTGTTTGTTTATTTGTTCTTGTTAACAAGTAGCGCCTTACACGTTACATTTGTTTGAAAAAAACTCATATTATCCTTACTTCCTTACTAATATTATAAAAGCGAAAGTGGGGTTGTTTGTTTGTTTGTTTGTTACCTCTTCACGCCTTAATGACTAAACCGATTTTGATGAATTTTGGCACAGTGATAGTTGGGACCCAGGAGACGGACATAGGCCTCTTTTAAAAAAAAGAGTGGGTTATGACGGAGAAAGAGGGAAGAAAAGGGAAAACTTAGCTTTGCTATTACAAATCAATAAGGCGCAAGCGCAAAAACTGCAGGTAGCAGCAAATCAGAAGAAGCGAACTGTGTTACCCCGAATTTGACGCGAGCGAAGCCGCGGGCAAAGCTAGTACATTTTAAATGAAATGAATAGAACTAAGCGTGAATATTATTACACTTTTATTTGCACACACATCAATCAAATTCCATGTGATTTTAATATTTCATGTCTGTATCTACAAACAGTTTGCTTGGAGTGTTTCTAAGAAAGGTATGAAACTGTGAATGAAACTTTTTAATAAAATATACATTATACTTAGTATGTAGGTAGACACATCAGCTCCGTTTGAGTAATCTTTCAATTATCCGGGATGAAGACGTGAATGAATAAATCGTTTTTCTAGTTCAACCATTTATAAAGGTGTCTTTAAAGACTATTTCATGGTAAAACGTAGGGAGAAGTTTAATAACATTTTATTAAGATTTACAGTGGTGGCGATTTTGATTTCACAAACTGAACTAAAACTACTCTAAAATCATTAAAATTTAGTTTATTTCTGTCAAACGACGATTCCTATTCTGAAAATGATTGAAGTGACACAAGTTAACTATATTATAGTTAGACAGCATCATCATCTGCTTAGCCTTTTCCCAACTCAGTTGGGGTGGGCTTCCAGTCTAACCGGATGCAGCTGAATATCAGTATTTTACATGGAGCGACTGCCTATCTGACCTCCACAACCCAGTTAGTACTGGGTAATACGATGCCCCTTGGTAAGACTGGTTGTCAGACTTTCGGAACACTGACTACCTATAACAACTGTCAAAGACCTACAAATGACAGCCAGGACCAACGGCTTAACGTGCTTTCCGAGGCACGGAGGAAACTCGGTAGGTATGTAACGGGTGGTCACCCATCCACAGGCCAACCTAAGCAAGCGCGGCTTAACCTAAAGAACGACCCGAGCGGCTGCTATTATTTAGCCACGAGCTCCTCATATCCTTATATTATTATACAGACAGCATCCTTACTAATATTATAAAAGCGAAAGTGAGTTTGTTTGTTTGTTACCTCTTCACGCTTTAATAGGTAAACCAATTTTGATGAATTTTGGTACAGAGATAGTTGGGAACCAGGAGACGGACATAGGCTAATTTTTAAATTTTTAAAATGAAAAAAGTGGGATGTGAGGGAGAAAGAGGGAAGAAAAGGGAAAACTTAGCGTTGCTATTACAAATCAATAAGGCGCAAGGGGAACTGTGTTACCCCGAATTTAACGCGAGCGAAGCCGCGGGCAACAGCTAGTTAATAATAATTTAGTGACTCAAGTTAAAGAAAATAGCAATCTCACTATTCTAAAATTTACGTTTTGCACCAAAAATAGTAGCTGACAAGCTAAATTGAACTATCTTTAATCGCGACTTAAGTGATGTGAAACAAAATTAGATGTGACTATGTGTGTCATTTTAATCGTAGTCTGGTTTAATTAAAGTACGGCCAACGAGAAGCGATACCAAATGTAAACAAAACCCATGCTAAAACCCCATCTAAAATGGCCGCCCGAATGTTGGCGAACCCGTCTTTTAACGTTGTCATGTTTTTGCCGGGAGAACGAGACATTACGACAAAGGCACAAGATGGAAAGAGATAAATATTAGATTGTCAACGCGACAGTTGTTCTTTAGGTTAATGACCTTTCGTATCGCTTCTCGTTGGCCGTACTTTAGAATCGGCACCACTATTTTACTATCATAAAATCTTGGATAATAAATACGACGTACCAAGGCCTCAAACCCGTTCAGTACCTGGTTTTTGCCTCAAAAAGTAACCAACATACTTTCAGACATCTTTAAATCTCTATAAACTTTCGCATCCTACTTAATATTATAAATGCGAATGTTTGTGAGGATGGATGGATGATGGATGTATGGATGTTTGTTATTCTTTCACGTCAAAGTGGCTGAATGGACCTTGATGAAATTTGGCACAGAGGTAGATTATGGTCTGGAAAAACACATAGGATTTTTTTTTCGATATGGCACGGACGAAGCCGCGAGCGCGAGCTAGTTTATAATACAAGTAG
Source organism: Ochropleura plecta (assembly GCA_905475445.1). Taxonomy (NCBI): domain Eukaryota; kingdom Metazoa; phylum Arthropoda; class Insecta; order Lepidoptera; family Noctuidae; genus Ochropleura; species Ochropleura plecta. The sequence goes on from FR997736.1 coordinate 16,170,398, forward strand.
TATTATCATCACTCTTTATCCTTTATCGTTATTTATGTGGTATCGGCACAACATGTCTTACCATACTCTTTTACTGCTTGTCAACACCTCCTTTGTTGCCTTGTTATCCTTCACACAGTACATCCATCATTTCTTCAGTTTTTCTTTATAGCATAGATATAATACACATTACAGACGCCGGTGATATATGATCCATTCGCGATAACATCGTACCCTTCAGCATTCTCGTCTCAGTCACATGGCCATTCCTTTTGTGGCCCAAAGTTCTGATCCAAGAAAAACAAAAAGCTTTACTACATAACTTTTTGTCTAATTATAATAATCATTATTGATGTGATCTCGAAATAAAAAAAAAAACAGGCAAGTGTGACTTGTGCACCGATAGTTGCGTACAATCTTGCAACATTAACGATTCCCGAGATAGCGGGCCTTGATAGACAGACAAACGGACAATAAAGTGACCCAATAAGGGTTCAGTTTTTTTCCTTTTAATGTACGGAACCCTAAAAACATATGATTAAGATCTTCTCCAGACACAACTTAAGAAATACAACATAGCAACAAAATATTTCATAACATTATTAAAAATTCAGCTTAGATCTCTAACCCAGTGAAGGGAAATTCACGATAAACTCGTTAGACTTGAAAGTAAGTAGTTTTACATCACTTCACAAGTCTACCCCAAATTTTCATAAGAATCGGTCGAGCCGTTTCGGAGGAGTACGGTAACTAACATTGTGACACGGATATATTAGATATACCGACAATGATATATATTTCTCGACGTAATGTAAAGCCAAGTCAGAGGCCCATGAACGGCATAAAAAACTCTCGCTTCCAGATTTGGGACACACGAAAAAGAGCAAGATTTCAAGGTTTAGAATAGAAACTAATCACGATGGAGATAAAATCATAATTTAATAAAACTACAAAATAGATAAAAAATAAACTACATTTTACAATATAAAATCGTACAGATAATCGGCTTCAAAAGGATTCTCTCGTCGTTGACGGAGATAAAGGCAGCTCCAATGGCTCTCGATTCGAAAGCAGTACAATCACAAGATCTGCCGCCAGCAGCAATATCGTAAAAACAGGTAGAAAAGCATTCAGTATGATCGCGTTACTAACTTTAGAAAGTTTCTTCAGTTCTTGAAAGACGGAAATAGATAATGCACCTTGTAGGGTTGTGCAAGCAACAAGTGAATAAGCTTGGAGTAACTTTGAAGCTTGTTTCTCAAGTATACTGCTGACAAGAAAATTGCCAATCATGATGTAAGTTGTTAATATCGCGACTGGTGTAAGTATAGCATGATGACGGGTGGCTGTAAACGTGGTCCTTTCGTTGATCAGATCACTAGTATTTACTACGAGAACAAGGAATCGTATCTGATTTGAACATCTGTCGCTGGTCATTGATGAATTGACGCTGGCACAATGGTAATTTCTTTTTTATTTTCATTTATCACTATTCCTCCATAACATTGATTTTTGTGTTTCAACATTTAACATTTTGGTAATAATTTGTATTCGATTCGGAAGTATTTTTCTCTATATCAATTCCTATGTGGCATTTATTGTGACAGAAGATTGACACCTGTCATTTTCTGAAATCCCATGAAAAAATCGAGCTAACAAAATATTCCTTCTAAAGAGGTTTCAATTATGGTTTGTTTGACTCTTTAGAACTTTTTGTTGGTAGATGACTTTTTCCAACGAATGTGTGTAAAATACCCTCATACCGAAGGACTTTCAATTGAATATCATAACAATTACATTTTTCTTAAGTACATTTCCACTGATTGAGATATTAAATACAGACTTAAGTAGACAAAATAATAATTGTGAAATCACTTAACTGTTGACAATAATTGCACGCTACTTTAGGCTTTAAAGAGTAAACAAACAGGAACTAAAATTGATTGGGTTTCTGAGGATTTAGGGGTATTATTTTGGCTCAAAAACAACTGAAGTTAAAAGCCTCTTTCTTCAATTGAGCGTTTGTTTAGGGAGGTGATTGAACGTACTTAGAATTAATTGCTTCTAAAGTGTTGAAGAGTTGGCAAATTAAGAACCCAAGGATTGCGTGGAGAATCATTAATTGTGATTTGTAATCATTGTCAGCCCGCATAAGCATGACTTATTTTTCAGTAGAAGTTTCTTTGAGACACTTAATCCTTAATAGTATTATAAAAGCGAAAGTGGTTTGTTTGTTTGATACGTCTTCACGCCTAAATGGCTGAACTGATTTTTTTTTAAAAAGATTGAAAAATGAGGGAGAAAGAGGGAAGAAAAGGGAAAACTTAGCTTTGCTATTACAATAACTAAGGAGCAAGGGCAAAACCTACAGGTAGTTGGTACTTGCAAATCAGGGAAGGGGAACTGTGTTACCCCGAATTTAACGCGAGCGAAGCCGCGGGCAAAAGCTAGTCATCAATAAATTTGCTAAAACACGACAATTCACTATTTGGACAATCAAGCTCAAATAATTACTTTATAGAATCGATGGATGTACTGTGTAAAGGATGTTAAGGTAAGAAAGGAGGTGTCCGATGAAATGACGAATAATCGAGGAGTATAGAAGGCGAAGACATGCTGCGCCGACCACAAATAAATAAATAAATAATAAATAAATATCTTGGGACAACTCACACACGGCTATCTGATCCCAAGCTAAGCAGAGCTTGTGTTATGGTAACCAGACAACTGATATACATACTTATATAATTTATAAATACATACATATTATAGATAAATCACACCCAGACACAGAACAAACAATCATGCTCATCACACAAAGTTTGTCCTGGGTGGGAATCGAACCCACGACCTCCGGCTCAGCAGTCAGGGCCACTAACCACTAGACCAACAGGCCCGTCGCAAATAACTTGGCATAAAGGCAGGAGACTGATTATGATGATGACAAATTTTACTTCATTATGAAAATTCCCCTAGAATCCATTTTAGAACACTTCGACTGTATGGTGACCACAATTTATTTAGCTTATTCTTTTTAGCGGATGGGAAATCATCAAATCTTAAAGTTACCCCCGCTCCGGGCGAAGCGGGGAGGAGTGTCAGACTTGTACTGACTAAAACCCACTCATGTTCCTTCTATTGCCCTTTATGTTCCGGGGCCGCGAATTCTTCGCGAATCTTTCGAACAACCCGCAACCCCGGCAGGAATTTATTAAGGCTGCGCTAAGTAAGTAAAATTGTTTTACTTATCTTGTCATGGAGATGCCACAAACTGACTGAACAAGGCAAGTGTGAAGGGTTAATTTATTTCTGAGAGGGTAGTGATGGCCACAAATAAATTAATTTTATAAGAGTTGGTTTAAAGGATAATAGAAAAGACTCATTAACGAAGACTTAGCGCGGTCCGCAATAAGCCGATGTACGAGAGTGTTGACACGAGTGTGTCCGCGTGCGAACGAAGGCATAGACATAGGCATAGTTACTTTGGGCTAACGCTAACTTTAACCCGCGTGATGATCGAAAAAAAAATATCTTTCTCTCCCCTTTTTCTCCCTTTCTTTCCTCACTTCTTTTAGCCTATGTCCGTCTTCAGGGTCCCAACTATCTCTGTACCAAAATTCATCAAAATTGGTTTGGTCATTTAGGCGTGAAGACGTAACAAACAAACAAACTCACTTTCGCTTTTATAATATTAGTAAGGATAAACTTTCCTAACCTTTTTGCCCAAATATCGAAAACGGACATGATGCTATGAAACAGTGAACCAATGAGGCAATGAACATTAACTAAATATAAACTGTTATTAATTATGGAGGGAATCAAGACTTAAAATTAATTCTCCACTTCCAGCTAATCTTGGATTAAACTTTGGTAATAATTTATTGGTAAGGATTATAGGAAGCCTTATTTAAGATCTGTTACAAGCTTTTAGACTCCATTTGATCTCCTTGCCTTGTTTAAAACAGTTTTAGGTTTAAACAAGACTAAATACAGCCACTATGCTAACTTAAAGGTCATGGGGCGTTTCTGACCCACCTAATAAAAGTTTGCGTACACGGACCAAATCAGTTTTAAATTGAAGAACTCAATCCCACCTTCTAAAATATGTAATTTTTTTTTTAAATATTCCGTGGGAAAAAAAGTTATTTAACATTTAGAAGTTAATAAAACAGAAGTTTTTAGCATTGTTGAAACGTGGTACAAGCACAATAAATATTTGTATAGCTCTACGAAATATCTCTCGGAAACATACTTTTCCAGATAGATAAAAACAGGTAGGTGGGTAGGTAGGCTTGGCACCGACGAGGCTTCGATGCCTCCGCTCACTCGCCCTGATAAACGAGTCGCATTCGACGACTCTGAAAATGTTAGTGTGAATAGGAACGCAACCAAACTTAGTTTTTTTTTAGGCTCGTTTTTGGCGCCATTGTAATTGTCAAGTTGTTCACGTTGTTGAAAGATAATAAATCTCTGATTATAATTAAAACAGCTTTAATTATTTACCACAACTACGCAGTATATTCCTTTATGGTAGCAGAGCGTGGTTCCGGTGTGGTACAGTGGAGATATCAGAGAAGAAAATTGACTTCAATCAGTAAAAATTGTCGGTGCAATTTGAATTTGAGGTTAAGAAAATTACGATCACGGTGTAAATTTCTTATTTTGTTGAAGAAATCCAGCAAGATGGGTTCCAATATGTTTAATTTAGAAAAACTGATCGGAAGAGAAAACTTTGCAACGTGGAAGTTCAGTATGAAAACATATTTGGAACACGAGGATTTGTGGTGCTGTGTCGAACGCCCCGATGACAAACCTGTGGATTCTGCTAAAGACGTCAAGGCAAAATCGAAGCTTATATTGTTGTTGGACCCACAGAATTACGTACATGTTCAGGAATGCAAGACTGCAAAACAAGTATGGGAGAATTTACAAAAGGCTTTTGATGACAATGGCTCAACTAGAAGAGTGGGTCTACTCAAAGATCTTATAAATACTACACTGGAATCGAGCAATAGTGTTGAAGACTATGTGAGTAAAATTATGAACACTGCACATAAACTGCGCAATATTGGTTTTGATGTCAATGATGAGTGGCTTGGAACTTTAATGTTGGCAGGCTTACCAGACGAATACAAGCCAATGATAATGGGATTAGAGAGTTCTGGTATTCAAATAAGTGCTGACTCAGTGAAATCCAAACTCATACAAGAGATTAACACATCAAAGTCAACTGCTTTCTACACAAACACTAAGAAGACTAGAAATGATGCGCAGTCAGTGAAATCAAAGGGACCAAGGTGTTACAACTGTAACAAGAGTGGCCATTTTGCCAAAAATTGCAGACAGCCCAAGAAACAATCTGCAAACAAAGGAGAGAGTTCTAATTTTGCAGCAGCTTTTTCAGTGACCATCAAAGGGAACACCTGTGACAATAAGTGGTTTCTTGACTCAGGCGCATCCATTCATATGACATGCAGAGAGGATTGGATCTACAATGTCACCGAGCCGTCTATAAAGAGTGTTACTGTAGCTAACAGAGAGCCATTAGCCGTGAAAGGAGTTGGTTGTGTTGATATACACACAGGTCAAGATAAAGTGATACAAGTTAACAATGTTTTGTATGTTCCAGGACTAGCTGCCAATCTACTTTCAGTTAGCACCATTGTGAGCAAGGGACACAAGGTTACTTTCAATGACAAGGGTTGTGAAGTTCGAAATGGAAAGGACGAGGTTGTATGCATTGCAACATTGACCAACAAGTTATATGTCATAGATACCAGTAAAGAAGTTGCACATTTAGCCTCCAGTTCTCAGAATAGTAACAACACTTACCTGTGGCACCTGCGAATGGGCCATTTGAACATACCAGATGTGAAGAAGCTACCCAGTTGTACTGATGGTGTGACTCTGACTCAGGAACAAAGTAATGTCACATGCATTCACTGTATGGAAGGTAGGCAAGCTAGGACGCCATTCACAAATGTTGGTTCTAGAGCTACAAGACCACTGGAACTAATACATTCCGACTTGTGTGGCCCCATGGAGAATTCTTCATTCGGAGGTATGAGATACTTTATCACTTATATTGATGACTACACACGAATGGTCTTTGTGTATTTTCTGAAAGATAAGTTAAATATTTTAGAGACATTTAAAGATTTCAAGTTGAAAGTAGAGAATGAATTGAATCATAAGATAACAAAACTCCGTACTGACAATGGCACCGAATACTGCAATGTAAACTTTGAAAAGTACTTATCTAATCATGGTATAATTCATCAGACCTCTACCCCATATACTCCACAGCAGAATGGCATGGCGGAAAGAATGAACAGGACTTTAGTTGAACGAGCACGGTGTATGCTGTTCTACGCTAACCTAGAGAAGAAATACTGGGCCGAAGCTCTGGCAACAGCTGCATATATTGTAAATCGTTCCCCGACAAAGTCACTACAAGGTAAAACCCCATATGAAATGTGGAAAGGTAAGAAACCTAACTTATCTCATATGAAAATATTTGGCTCTGAAGCTATGGTTTTTAGACCAAAAGAAAAACGTCAAAAATGGGATAAGAAGTCAGTAAAAATGATATTTGTGGGCTATTGTGATAATACAAAAGGATATCGTTTTATGGACCCTAAATCACACAAAGTTGTCAAGAGTAGAGATGTTGCCTTCATTGAAAACTGTGATAAGATTGGCAGTGTACCAATTGATTGTGAAACCTATGTTCCAGTAAAAGACAGTCAAGCAGCCACTACCAGCTCCGGTCCACAAAAGAGTACAAGCTTGGGCAGTCAGAAAGATAAAATGAACACCGAGGAATTACCCACTTTTGCACCTGTGATGTCCAGTGAAGACTTACATATACAAGGTGAAAACGAGGACTCAAGTGAGTATGAAACTGACGACCCTGATGAAACTTACCATCCTCCATATCCTATTAAACAAGATTATCACAGTAATGTAACATTGAGGCCAAGACAATCACAAAATAAGCAAAATGAGGAAAAAATGGGCTTATTCTGTTTGTTTACTGATATAACTGACCCACAGACTGTTGAGGAAGCACTCACATCTCCTAAAGCTACAGAATGGAAGAAGGCTATGGACGAGGAATACTCTTCCTTGATGAGAAATAAAACATGGACATTGACTGACTTGCCCCCAGGTAAAAAGGCTCTTCCATATAAATGGGTGTTTAAAGTAAAAACAGATCAGACTGGAAATGTTATGAGATATAAAGCCAGACTTGTCATAAAGGGGTATGCACAAAGATGGGGCACAGATTATGAAGAGACGTACTCACCAGTGGTCCGGTATACAACTATACGCTATTTATTTGCCTTAGCAGCTAGATATGGGCTGGCAATAGATCAGATGGATGCTGTATCTGCCTTTTTGCAAGGAGAGATTGATAGAGACATTTACATGCAACAGCCTGAAGAGTATAAGCAAGGATCACAGGTATCCATGCTACAAAAGTCTATCTATGGACTCAAGCAAGCCAGCAGACTCTGGAACCTGAAATTAAGTTCAGTCCTGCATGAACTAGGAATGATTCAATCTAAAACAGATACTTGTGTCTATTATAATAACAAAAAGAATACCTTTATAGCCATCTGGGTGGATGATTTAATTCTGTTCACTTCTGAAGAAAGCACCAAAAATGTTTTCAAGGAGGCATTGAAACAACATTTTGATATGAAAGATATTGGTCCAGCAAGTCAATGTGTTGGTCTACATATTACAAGAGATGGGGATAAAGTGTTACTGGATCAAGTAAATTACATAAATGAAATATTAGCAAGATTCAGAATGTCAGACTGTAAACCCGTGAAAACACCTTGTGAAGTTGGTATGAAATTTGGTGATAAAAATGAGGAAGAAACAATCTGTGACTGTCCATACCAACAGGCTATTGGCTCCTTGCTATATGTGGCTCAAGGTACAAGACCTGATATATCATTTGCAGTTAACACTCTGAGCAGATTTAATAGAAATCCTACAGCTGCACACTGGACTGCAATCAAACGAATTTTCAGATACCTGCAAGGTACCAAAGGCCTAAAGCTGATATACACCAAAGATGGTAATGAGGAAATCACAGGTTATTGTGATGCTGATTGGGCGAGCGATACGCACGACAGAAAGTCGTGCACGGGTTATATATTTTTGTTACAGGGTGGTGCTATATCTTGGCGATCCCACAAGCAGCAGACTGTGGCACTATCCACGGCTGAGGCAGAGTACATGGCGATGTCGTCGGCGGCGCAGGAGGCGCTGTGGCTCCAACAACTGCACGCTGAACTCGGGCAAGAAGAGAACAAACCACTCGTAATTTTTAGTGATAACCAAAGTGCAATTAAATTGTCTAATAATGATTGTTACTTGCCTAGGTCACGACATATTGACATTCGTTATCATTTTCTTAAAGACCATGTTAACAATTTAAATATAAAGTTTTGTTATGTTAAGGGTGAGGAAATGATTGCTGATAACTTAACTAAAGGCACTACTGCCGAAAAACATTTGTATTGTATCACAAACATGGGGTTGCGTCCCAAGGGAGGGTGTTAGTGTGAATAGGAACGCAACCAAACTTAGTTTTTTTTTTAGGCTCGTTTTTGGCGCCATTGTAATTGTCAAGTTGTTCACGTTGTTGAAAGATAATAAATCTCTGATTATAATTAAAACAGCTTTAATTATTTACCACAACTACGCAGTATATTCCTTTAGAAAAGGCAGAATGCCTAGCCGACAGTTTGGGAGTCTCAGTGCTCCCCCAGCTCGCAACCAGTAGCCAAGCGTCACCTCGATATGGTGAACACCGAAGTCGAACGTAGAGCTGCCCTACCTCCCTTAAAAGACCCTGATGTAGGTTGCTGTCAAAATGCTCCGCCCTATCATGGCATACGCCTGTGTCGTGTTTTCCCACTCCAAACCCGCTTAACCCATAGGATGCAGAGCCTTCAAAACCGATTCCTATGTAAAATCACAGAGCTCTTAGATTTAAAAATCTCCACCGTCCTTCAGTTACTGAAGCGCCTTTTTAAGCGTTTCTTTGACTCTAAAACATTGCGATAAAACATCGCAACTCTCTTAGCGCATCGGCCACCCGAATTAGTACAATTCGCCGTCTTAGACATACTCTTGTCACCCCTGTCGACGCTATAACCCTGCTAAGGAGAGCAGGAGGGAAACTAGCATTATTTGTAAATTCAGACGCAAGCACGCAGGCTTGCGTCATTCCGTTTTCGCGAGGCCCGTCGCAACGTCCCGGTACTTGCGCCACCCGTCCCTTGCTAGCGCCAGCCCGCGATGCTGAGCCAGATTATGATGATGCAGTTCCCGCCTGTCCTCCCTAAGCCGAGGCTCGTACCCAACAGGGGTTGCCGGGCCTTACTCTCGAGGCATCCACAGGAATTGTCCGGATAAGAGGCGGGGGGGAGTGTCAGACTTGTACTGACTAAACCCCCCGCCTCCTCCCATGTTCCTTCTGCCTTTATGTTAGGCATTTTACGGTAGATAGGTTTATGTGTTCTGGGCAGGTACGCGGAGCGAGATCTACAGCCACGTTTGCTGGCGGTGCCGCGCGCGCGAACAAATGTGATATAGGAGGCTCCAATGACGCGTGCAATTCGTACTCTCAAGCACATAGTTTGATCTGATCATTGATCTGTTTCATTGTTGTGTGTTGCTTTATTTGTAATTAGTTACAAAACTTATATCTCTTTGAGGCGCGCGTGAAACACTTACGAGCCGTCGACACGGCCTGTGGTTAGTAGACGGACGGACAGTGAGCTACCCGCCTCCAACCACTCCTCAAAGAGGGGACTTACCTGGTTCTTGAGAATTGATGGCATTTTTATATGGGATCGTGGATTTTGAGAATCGATCAATAATCGGATATAATCAGATTATGTGATGAGGTATAATTTCAACAGGCAGAGAGTAGCGTTCGTGCGACTCGATGGAAAACACATAAAGAATTAATGTTATTTACGTTGGTATCGTACCACTTGAGAGTCGCGAGGTCATATTGCTACGACCATATGCGTTTGAATGGAGCTTATCATATCGAAACATACCGACACCAAGAAGTTATTAAAAACAAGATACTAATAAGAGATCGAAAGAAAATGTCGCGACATGTCCGTAGGGAACAATATAATACGTATAATATTAGTAGATCCCACACGAATTGGAAGAAATGGCACTGAACACTATTACTGCTCATATATTATATACACGGCCGCCGTACTGTTGGAAGCTGTGCGCATGTTGTAAACATAGTTTACTTTTTATTATGGGCGAGGCATCAATATGTAATAGATGCACCTGCGGCCTTTTTAGGCGAAATAACAATAGATCTTGATCAAACAGGGTAAAATATTATTTAAGTACCACCGTCCGGGAGAATCGATCCATCACACTATTTCTGGGTGTTCTCGTCAGGTTAACGGAGAATACTTACAAAGACACAACCTCGTTGCCAGGATTATCCACCAGCAACTTGCTTTGAAGTACATTGTGGACTCAAAAGTGCCGTACTATAAGTATGTACCCAACCCAGTTCTCGAAGATTGTGATATTTACTTGTATTGGGATCAATCTATCGTCACTGACAAGACTATTGTTGCCAATAAGTCTGACATTGTGGTGATAAATACATTGGAGCATCACGCAATGATTGTTGATATAGCGGTCCCGCATGACGAGAACCTCGTGAAAGCAGAGAAAGATAAGCAATTCATGTATGTGGCACTGGCACGTGAATACAGCAGTCATTGTGCCGATTGTCGTATCGGATAATGGCTTAATAGCCAACATCTGAGGAGACTATCCCTTGGCAGCTGGATCATGGGCTTGATTCAGAAAGCAGTACACGGCGTGTATTGATAGGAGGTTCCTCTCTCAATAGCCCCGACCACCGGTAGCTTGGACCCTGTTCCCGATACTGGTAGACTATGAATATATTTTTTGTAATGTTTTTTATTTTTTATATTTTAATGTTTTTTTTGTTTTATCAGAAATATGTGAAAATATAAAAATATATGTAAAAAAAAATTAATACTATTTTTTCAATTTTCCCATGGGTCACAAGAATGCGACTCGTACCACTGGGTTGCAGATACATTTAGCTATATACCTTGCCCTATTTCGTTTGTGTACGCCGTGGGTCAAATGTTCAAACAAAATGCCCAATGACCTTTGACTTATTGAATGCTAGCTTTGGCCCGCGGCTTCGCTCGCGTTATAATAAGGGTAACACAGTTCCCCTTTCCTGATTTGCAGGTATTTTTCGTTAGTACCAAAGATGTGTGTTGTGTTGTGTGTGCCGGTTTTTAGCTTCCTACCTTGAAAACTGCGTACTCCCATTTAAAATTTCTACCCCTTTTCCCACTTTTTTTTTTAATTTTGGGGCAGATTTCTGAAAAAAAATGATGCACGATGTTTTTGTAAGTGACGAATAGTCCTCATACTATTTTTTTGCTTTCTACCTTGAAAATTTGTGAAATGCTCCATACAAACTTCAATCCCCTATTTTAGGGAAGTGGGGGATTAGAAAGAGACAAAAAGTGGCCTATGTCCGTCTCCCAGGGTTACAACTATCTTTGTACCAAAATTCATGATGACAAACACAGAGTTAGATTATAGACTGGAATAACACATTTTTTTTTTTCGATCTACTAAAAATACTTTTCGACTCTTCGAGTTCTTAGCAAATGGAATAACTAATACCTACCTTTTAAACAAACTTGGAAATAAAAAGCTCTTAGCTGATTTTAGGATTGTCGCACGGAGTTCGTGCAATAAAAAGTGAAATGCCTTTTTCTCTAAAAGTATGTTATTTGCGAACACAAAGACTGCTTATCACCTTAGCTGTATGTTATTGCTCCTTTTTTACACGTTGTATATCTAATTTAATATATAAAATTCTCGTGTCACAATGTTCGTTCCCATACTCCTCCGAAACGGCTCGACCGATTCTTATGAAATATATGCATATTCAGTAGGTCTGAGAATCGGCCAACATCTATTTTTCATACCCCTAGGTGAGCAGTGGGTGAAACCGCTGGGCACAGCTAGTAGGTATTTAAAATTCTCATGTCATAGTGTTAGTTACCATACTTCTCCGAAACGGCTCGACCGATTCTTATGAATTTTTTATGGATGTTCAGTAAGTCTGAAAATCGGCCACCATAAATTTTTCATACCTCTTAGTGAGCAGCGGGTGAAACCGCTGGAAACAGATAGTAATATATAAGATTCTCGTGTCGTGGTGTTTGTTACCAAACTCCTCCGAAACGGCTGGACCGATTTGTATGACCATTTTGTGTGCATATATGGTATGTCTGAGAATTATCCAACATCGATTTTTCGGTCCCCTAACTTGTAAGGGTGGTTTGAACAGCTGTTGAAAGCGCTGGGCACATCCAATCCTTACTTCCTTACTAATATTATAAAAACGAAAGTGAGTTTGTTTGTTTGTTTGTTACCTCTTCACGCTTTATTGGCTAAACCGATTTTGATGAATTTTGGTACATAGATAGTTGGGAACCAGGAGACGGACATAGGCTATTTTTTTTAAAGTGTGGGATATGAGGGAGAAAGAGGGACAAAACGGGAAAACTTAGCCTTGCGCGAGCGAAGCCGCGGGCAAAAGCTAGTAATAGATAAAAGGCGAATGAATTGTGGCCTATTCATGTGAATGTATGTAAATCCCGATATCAAGGTCGTCTAAACGAAACCGAGAACATTTTGATTACATTTATTTATTATTCATTTATTTAGATTAGACTGTAATCACAAAGACAGATTGGTTATCGGAATATAATAGAGGGTCGTTTCATGAGAAGTTTTTTACCAAGTTTTAAGCGTGTGGTGGCTGGCATATTCTGGGTGGCAGGTTTTTCAAAAGAGATACCGCTGCCCCGGACAAAAGGGCAATAGAAGGAACATGTGTGGGTTTTAATCAGTTCAGGTCTGACACTCCGCCCAGAGCGGGGAAGTTAATTGATGATTATCCGCAAAAAAGGGGTGGGAAATTACTAGACAACACTTTTTTTTAAAACACGTTCCGCACTACGAATTTCTGCTGTATCGTAATTGCATTAACAAAGATTTAAACTCACTAACAACAACTATCTGCAGGCCACATAAATATTTGTACAGTGCAGGGATCGAATCCGCAGCAAGCAGCGCGCAGTCAATTCCTCAACTACTCCACTAACCGTGCCATCAACTTGTAACTCCAGCTTTCATTCTGTTCTTTTTACGCCGTATACTACTACAACCCATTTTTTTAATTGCATCTTGCAGTTCAACCTATGAGGTTGCCGTCTGTTTAACCGGACAAGTCTTGTGGAAGCCTCAAGAGTAAGGCGTCCTTAAGAGTAAGACCAGGGCAAAAAACTAAGCGACAGCTCATGAGGGGTATGAGCCTCGGCTTATGGCGTCGCTGGGGGAGGACAGCAGATAGAGGGGCTGTATCTGAATGAAACTGCCACACAGTTCTATACGCTGCTATTCATACATCTCCTCATATCGCACGAACCAACCGCCTCTCCTCTCCTCTTTTCACAGCGCCGCCAATCGGGTCCAAACTGTTGATTGAAATCGGTTGGATGGTTATGACTAGCATGTACGAATACAGTCATTTGAACACGAGATTTTTATAAATTACTAGCATTTGCCTGCGGCTTCGCTCGCGTTAAATTCGGGGTAACACAGTTCCCTTTGCGCCTTATTGATTTGTTATAACGCTAAGTTTTCCCTTTCCTTCCCTCTTTCTCCCTCACATCCCACTATTTTTTACAAAAAAATTATATGTCCGTCTCCTGGTTCCCAACTATCTCTATACCAAAATTCATTAAAATCGGTTTAGCCATTAAAGCGTGAAGAGGTAACAAACAAACAAACTCACTTTCGCTTTTATAATTATTAGTAAGGAAGTAAGGATGAGCAGGTTCAGTAAAAATATAACCTCACATTTCAAGCTTAAATTAGCAATGCTTAAATTAGCAAATTTTCTTTTTCGACGGTGATATAGAGTGTGTTACGCGATTAGAATGCTACTTTTCGACAGCCGCTAGTAAAATCTATTAATCTCTGGATAACAAATATGTTACTTGCCTTCTTTACAACAAAAATCTTATTTAATCTTATTGGTCATTAAACCGTATTTTACTGTTTTTTTTTACGAATTTTCAAGAAACTACTAATGTAGAATTTCTCAATTCACAGAATTACATGAAATGAAATAAAAATTAATGATGTGATCATCAGTTATCTGACAAAATTATTAGGTTCTTGAAATATCGTGTAATATTTTAGTTTAGTAATGTCTTGTTGTTAATTTTCTTGGAATCAAGTTATTATACTTACTAGGCAAAAAATGTAATTTCACTACTTAGGTACGCACGGGCGTCCATTAAAGCTATGCAAAACCAGATCTTCATTGTACGGGAAATCTTTTAAAAGCCTGGCTATGTTACACTGAAAATGTTTAGCTTGATGTGTTGCCACATGTACCACTTATTACTTGACTCGAACTTAATAAACGAACCGGCCTGCATAAATCACTAATCTTATTAATTTCTGTAAGTTTGTTTAAAAAAATAAGTTTATACAGAAATCGGCCAAGTGCGAGACGGACTCGCGCATTAAGGGTTCCGTACAATCTTGCGACATCAATAGCGATATCTTTTGACTGTGTAGATTTAGAGAGTTGATTTTGCATACGATCCTTACAAAGGTACTTCTTTGATCTCCCTCGTCCACGGCTCATAAAAGCATACTGGTTGCAAGAATTACGCACTTGACCTTCCTGTAGAACCTAAGGTTTGGTATGGCCTTTTTTCCGAATGGAAAATCATCAAGTAACTTCCCGAGGAGAAGCGGGGGAGAGTGTCAGACTTTTACTGACTAAAACCCACCCATATTCCTTCTTTGGTCCTGTATGTTACGGGGCCGCGGTATCTCTTTCGAATAACCCGCAACCCCGGCAGTGTATGTCTACCAAGGGGTCCTCTCCCAGCGTTGCCACTCACATCTGCCATGTATACCTTTTGTTAGTCTTTCACTCATCCTTTCGATAATAATTTCATTTATAACTTAATAGGAAAATAGACACACGCATGACTAATACTAAAGGACACTACTAACTAATATTTTCATTAAATAGCCAATGGGCTATCACTGCTGTACAGTGTACACTTCCTACTATATATAATACTAGCTTCCGCCCGCGACTTCTTCCGCGTGGCATACTTACTTTGGTCTGACGCTAACTTTAACCCGCGTGATGATCGAAAAAAAAATATCTTTCTCTCCCCTTTTCTTCCCTCTTTCTCACTTTATTTTTTTTTTCTAAATAAGTATTTTGCTTTATAAGAAATATGTTAAAATGTAGAAAAAATATCTGTAAAAATGAACAAACGATAAAATAATAAGTTTTAATAATTAGTATTAGGGATAGTTACCAAAGTGCCTCTCTCACATTTTTTTTTAATTAAATAATAAAATTATTTACGAAAATGTATTTTGTTGCCGTGCCCGACGGGGTTCATGCTAGATTATATTTAATTATACTCACCGTCTGTATGAATACATTATGGATTGCAAAAAATATTTGAGATGATCAAATTATCTAAGCGGATCTCTTAATTTTTTTACACTAATAACTTTTCATAAGACTCTACAATCTGTTATAACCCCATTCCTCAAAATAACCTTAAAATCAGAAATGTTGTACAAAAGTTGTTTTACAATACAGTATTATTCTATCTACCTAAAGCTGGTACAGTCAACAAAAGATATAAGTAACAAGACTCGTCAGAAATAAAAAACAATTGAAAGTTTTCGAATAAAGTTAAAAATTGATAGAAAACAAACAGTTCGTCCAATAAATTACATATGAGTTGGACACGTCCATCGGTTTCTTTGAAAAAATCTACTATATCTGAAGAGTTTGGTTACTTATTTCCATAGTTGACCGTACCCACTGAAACAACGTTCGTGGACGGCAAAGACAAAAAGTAAACAAACATTGCCTCCCACTCTCTAGAAATAATCCCTTTATTATGAGAAAGTCTATCACAGGAAATACAATAGCGTAATTATAGCGTGGGTGTGCTGTTGTCTTTTTCTATTTAAAGATTTGATCCTGGAACATATCCTATTATATAATATTGGGAATGGATGGATGTATGGATGTTTGATAATCTTTCACGTCAAACAGCTGAACGGATTCTCATGAAATTTGGCACAGAGGGAAATTATAGTCTGGAATAACACATAGGATACTTTTTTTCGATATCTCGCCGCTAAACCGCGGACGCCAGATAGTTATGTCATATAGGCCTTTTTCCACGTGACTGAATTCGGACGTATTTTTAGGCCGAGAGATAGACACACAAGTTTTGTAAATGGAATGCTTACGACTGCTGTGTTCGTTCTGGGGCACGTCAAACATCAACTGCTTACCCATTTTCGCAACTCTATTGGAGTCGGCTGCCATTCTTACCGGACACAGCTGAATACCAGTATTTTACATGGAGCGACTACCTATCTGATCTCTTCAACCCAGTTAGTATTGGGTAATACGATACACATTGGTAAGTCCGGTTGTCAGACTTTCGGGACACTGACTATCCGTAACGACCGTCAAAGGAGGAACCTCAGTGAGTTGTGTAATGGGTGGTCACCCATCCTCAGGCCAACTTAGGCAAGTGCGGCTTAACCTTAGATCGACCGGAACGACTGTTACTATTAAGCCATGAGCCTTCTTCTGGGAGTGTCAAACACTTCGCAATATTAAAAAATAAATAGAAAAGCCTCATATTTCCAGTATAACAAATAATATACATGATGTTGTTTCCTATACTAAACTTATAAAAGAGAAAATTAATATCTTTGTAAATTAATATACATCTAATTTTTAACAATATAAAACATACACTACAGGAAAAAATTAAGGGATCAAACAAAAATCCAAATTTTTGGGAAATTTTTAACAGGCCGTTACTTCGATAGAAATGATCGTATGGAAAACTAAAAAAATGTAAATTGTAGCTCCAAGTGTTTTGGGTAAAATAAATCTTTAACGACTAACCATTGATTTAAAAAAAAAACTTTTTGTCTCATGAATTTGAAAATGCAACAAAAAAACGGCATTTGGTGGTTTTTTGGAAAATCAAGCGCTGGTTCAAAGATATTGAGGAAACCACTAATGTTAAGTGTGCCTTTTATAGTTCAATATGTCCACAAAAATCCTACAAAGACCCAAGTGCTGGTTTTTCTAAGATTACTCAAAAAACGCAGGAGCTACAAAATTTTTAAGTTTTTATTCAAAAACTAGACACCTGGAGCTACAATTTCCTTTATTTAGTTGTTATTTAGTTTCCCGTACGACCATTTCTCTCGAAGTTACAGCCTGTTGAAAATTTTCCAATTTTTTTTTTATACTTACCTAATTTTTTTCCAGTAGTGTATTTAAAGTAGGTAGGTAGTAGCATTTGACTGTACTGGAACCCCCTTATTCGCATTATTAACCATGATTTATGTTTGTTCCAGGAATAACATCAATAACAACACTAACAGTGATATCTTTCGAGAGATACATGATGGTGACCAGGCCGCTGAACTCCAGACACCTCAGCTCTAAAGGGGCGATCATGTCTATCGTGTTCATCTGGACCTACTCGCTGGCACTCACCACACCACCGCTCGTTGGCTGGGGACAGTACGTTAATGAGGCTGCTAATATCAGGTATAGTCTTTTTTTTAGAACTTATTTAAATTATTGGAATACTAGCTGCGTCCCGCGGTTTCACTCGCCTGGTGATAGAATATACAATATGTCTTTATGAATAGTAGCCTATGTGTTATTCTGATATGTAAGCTAGATTATTGTAAAGATTCATCAAAATCCATTCAGTAGTTTTTGC
Source organism: Ochropleura plecta (assembly GCA_905475445.1). Classification (NCBI taxonomy): domain Eukaryota; kingdom Metazoa; phylum Arthropoda; class Insecta; order Lepidoptera; family Noctuidae; genus Ochropleura; species Ochropleura plecta. Next base: position 16,188,331 of record FR997736.1, read on the forward strand.
GTTAAAGAGCAACAAACATACTTACATACGGGTGTCACATACTTTTGCTTCATATTTTACTAGCTTTTGCCCGCGGCTTCGCTCGCGTTAAATTCGGGGTAACACAGTTCCCCTTTTCTGATTTACAGGTACCTGCTACCTGTAGTTTTTGCCCTTGCGCCTTATTTATTGTAATAGCAATGCTAAGTTTTTCCATTTTTTTCCACTTTCTCCCTCAAATCTCAATCTTTTTTTTTTATTTAGCCTATGTGCGTCTCCAGGGTCCCAACTATCTCTGTACCAAAATTCATCAAAATCGGTTTAGCCATTTAGACGTGAAGACGTTACAAACAAACAAACTCACTTTCGCTTTTATAACATTAGTAAGGATTAGTAGGAGTGAGGTTCTTTTCAAAATTTCAGTGTCGTAGAACCTTGAGGTTGTTAGAAAGAGATACCGCGGCCCCGGAACACAAAGGGCAACAAAAGAAGTAACATGGGTGGGTTTGAGTCAGTAAAAGACTGACACCCCCCACCCCATCCGCCCAGAGTGGAGGAAGTAATTTGAAAATTACCCATCAGAAAAAGGTGAGGTTTAAGATGATTATTACAATGTCCTAATCAAATCGAATAGAACTGTACAGTTAAAAATCCGAGCCAACGACAGTTTTGGTCATGTACCCTTTTAGACTTTTGGCGATCAGTTGCAACAACCATAACTATTATTCTACCCTTATTTAATTTGACGACACGGTTGGCGCAGTGGCTGAGCGATCGACTTCTGCGCTACGTGTCGCGGGTTCAATCCCCGCACCGAACAAATATTTGTATAGCCTACAGATAGTTGTTCTGGGTCTGGCTGTTTGTGTATGTAAGTTAAAATATTTGTAAACGCACCCACGATATAGGAGAAATTCCTAGTGTGGGGCAACGTTAGTTTTTTTTTTTTAAAGAAAGAAAAATTATCTTTGACAATCGTCACAGGTAGTCAGTGTCCCGAAAGTCTAACAACCAGTCTTACAAAGGGGTATAGTATCACCCAGTACTAATTGGGTTGTGGAGGTCAGATAGGCAATTACCCCAAGTAAAATACTGGTATTCAGCTGCATCCGGTTAGACTGATAGCTGACCCCAACATAGCTGGGAAAAGGTTAGGCATATGATGATGATATAAGTTTATTTGTCATCACCGCAGCATTTCCTCTTCTATACATCTACATTAGCACCACAACTACAGACACTACACAATTTGTTTTACTTTTTATTCTCACTATCTACAGCGTAGAGAGTTCTAAATGTTTATGGTATCCATGTGAAACTGGCCAGTTAGACGGACTAAACAAACCGTACATTAGTCACAATTGCTTAAGTATTACTTATTTTGTGTATATTCTGGCCGTCAATGGTTTGAAAAGGTTGCTGGCTGTTCTATGGAAGACCTTACCTATCAATCAATGTAAACAACAACAACAGTGCCTGTACATCCAGCCTTACAGCTGAAGTAACATTTTTGAAAAAAAATACAAGCATCTAAGTATTTTAATAACGTAACTTTTTTTCTGTAGTGTATGTGAATACATATTGCAGGATTTTTTCATTCATAACTTTTAATTAAGTACCTGTCTCGTTTCACAAAAAATTGCTCCATGCCACGCAGTTGTGAAGTTTTATTTTTATTTCGACAGAAAAAAAGATTAATACTCGTATGTTTGCATATAGAATGCGGCTCACGAAACACGCACGAAAAAGGCATTCTATTGTATTCATAGTTCGGTCCATAGAGTATCAATCTTTTTACTTTTACCTAACATAGCATAACATCACGCCTATAATCCCGAACGATTAAGCAGAGGTGAACCTAATAGAACACCCACATTTCGCCATTTAGGTATGCTTTTTTTGCGGATGGGAAATCGTCAAATAACTTCCCCCGCTCTGGGTGGAGCTAGGGGGAGTGTCAGACTTGTACTGACTAAAACCCACCCATGTTCCTTCTTTTGCCCTTTATGTTCTGAGGCCGCAGTATCTCTTTCTAACAACCCGCGACCTTACCCTTGTCACATGTTTTACGACAGTAACACTTTGAAAAGAATCTTACTCCTACTAAAAAAAAGCTAAAGTTTGTGAGGATGTATGTATGTTTGTTGCTCTTTCACGCAAAAACTACTGAATGGATTTTGGTGAAACTTCACAATAATATAGCTTATATATCAGAATAACACATAGACTACAATTCATAAAGATGAGAATCAACCTATACAAAACCAGTTAACGCTGCTTTCTCAACTGCGGATCATACACCGTAGATTTCTTGTACGATGAGAAATCCGCATCAACTGGTTTTGTATTAATTTGATGTTTTATCATCTGTACTTGTAATGTTGTTTTATACAACTAACCAATAGTCTTAAAAATTTGTTTCTCGAAGAAATAAATTGGGGACTTGAATTAATTAATTTTAGTTTCATGACATGAAAAGGGTTTCAGTTAGGTAGCGACGCCATTTTTCTGGTGATAAAACGTTTTAACTTGAGAATTTTAATTAATTAGTACTTGGCGTAGTGCCTTGGCGTCGACGATAACGACATTGTCTGTAGTGCTTTCCTTTAAAACAAACACTGTTTTTCAAGAAGCTGGTACAGAAATCCTAAGAGCCAGTTTATTTTTGTGTCGTGGGTTTATTTTGAGGTTTAGTATGTCTATATGTCTTCTGGAAGATTATGATGATTATGCTTTTGTCTTAGAAATATATTGAAGTACATATTCATAATATCTTTATTTGCATTCCATGATGTGTGAAGATCTTTCAATGGGCTTAAAGCTAAGGTATGGGGCACAGCAAAAATTTAATAGCATTGTGAAATAAATTTAATATTCCATCTATTTAAATGTAAAAAACTTTTTCGTAATACAAACCATTGCTTCTGAATCTCAAGCACATCTACTGAATTTCAGCCATTATATATAATCAAAACTATGTTTTTCTTACGTTGGTTGATTCTTCATCCTTCAAAACTATTTAAAAGGCTAAGTGTTGCCATTCAATGTGGCAATGGCGCCAGTCTCTTGGGGACATTAGCAGCAGCATGTAGGAGGCTTTTTTTCATTTTTTATAAGTAGTACGTTAAATTATTTAATTTAAATAAGTTTCATAAAAAAGAACTTTGCAAATCCGCCCACAATTGAAGGGGAAACAAACACACAAAAATACAATCGAATTGAGAACCTCCTCCTCGTTTTAAGTCAGTTGAAACATGTTAAACTTGTTAACGCGGCCAGTCTCTTGGGTAAATTACCAGCCGACAGCGTTGAGGACGAGTTTTTGATACCCTAATTATTTTAGTTTACTTAAAAAATAATAGGTATGTACCTATTATTTTTTAAGTAAACTAAAATAACCTATGTAGGTTATAGTGAAAAACAGATTTACCACAAACTTTCTAGACGTTTCTTCCTACTCCTTTTGGAATGGGCAACTAAAATAGGTAAGCTTTCTGTCGGTGAGATTTATTTTGTCATATTTTCAGCAATTATAATATGCCTACTACAAATAAATGCTGATTTGATTTTCGACAAATATTTTTTTACTACGTTGCCTCGCTTTAGGAATTTCTCTTGTATCGTGGGTGAATTTACAAACATTTGTATTGCATGACCAACAGTCTACAGATCATACAAATATTTCTCCCGTGCGGGGATCGAACAGTCAATCACTCAGCCCAGTGCGTCAACAAAACCACCTCTATCAACCAACCTATTAAAACAAGTCTTTACCGACGAACTCTTGAAAGTCAAGAAACTATGTAGATCTTACACATAGAAATCTAAAAGCCATTTAGGAAACAAACATCCAATCATACTTCAAAGGGACTGTTTAGCCGCATGCTCGTCAAGCATGAATATTTACGAACCATATTTAATCCTAGAAATTAAGAAATTACTAAATGCCGTAGTCTCGATTACGATTATACTGCCTGTTTCCACTAACACTAGACGACGCCTTGACAAATGCCTATATAAGCGCTCTATTCAATTATCAACTTTTAGCACTGAGTCCAGCGCTTAAAGTCGAACACCAGGCTAATGTCTAAGAAATAGCTAAATAGAAAGAAAGAAAATCTGTTTATTAAACTCGCACAGATGAAAACAATAAATCCAAATATTTTTTTAAAAAAAGAACAACAATATCTCTTTTCTTATACGAGGCCAAAACGCCACTTTCTCAGCATGGTGCTGCAACATTGCCGCCATAGCGCTGATATTCTCGATAGGGCCCAAACAAGTGAAACCACAGCCAAATACCATAAAGCCCCTTACGCACGGTTCTACAATAGAGATTCCTACATTCTTGGTTCAGAATTTTCTACGAAAAGGACGAACGTGGTTTAATTTAATAATAATTAATCACGGAAATTTCGATTATGCCAGCCCGTGCCACGGTTAAGAATTTGAAGGAAAGCACGTTTAACTATTAATTACATGATGGAATTGAGCGTATAAGTGATCGTAACTTGTAAAAATTTAAAAATGATTCTATATACAGTAACAGCTAAAAGGAACCGTTACGATTATTTGTGCATCAAGGGCTTGATTTGTTAGTTTGTTTGCTACGATTTAACACTCAAGTACTCAACCGACTTGAAAAATCTTTCATTATTAGAAATTACATTATAACTGACTAGCTTCTGCCCGCGACTTCGTCCGCGTGGCATAGTTACTTTGGGCTAACGGTAAGTTTAACCCGCGTGATGATCGAAAAAAAAAATCTTTCTCTCCCCTTTTGTTCCCTCTTTCTCCCCCTTTTCTTCCCTCTTTCTCCCTCATTTCTCACTTTAAAAATAATAATTTGCCTATGTCCGTCTCCAGAGTCCCAATTATCTCTGACATACCAAAATTCATCAAAATCGGTTTGGCCATTTAGGCGTGAAGACGTAACAAACAAACAAACTCACTTTTGCTTTTATAATATTAGTAAGGATTAACGTGGGCTTTATAACATCACGCTACTACAAAAGACGCGGGTAATGAAAAACTAATTGTCACGTTTTAAAAATTGGTCATATCTTAAAAAATCGTGGTAATTTGAACACACATTTTTCATGAATATTTTGTGTCACGTATTTTATATTATAATGCCATAGTATATTTTCTTCCACAGTTGTTCAGTGAACTGGCACGAGCAGTCGATGAACACGCTGACGTACATCATGTTCCTGTTCGCGATGGGTCAGATCGTGCCCCTAGGCGTCATCACCTTCAGTTATGTCAACATCATCAGGACGCTAAAAAGGGTACGTACAGTTGTGTAGGCGTCATTTACACGCAAAAAACGTTCAATGCCCTACGTGTGCAATAAAAACAATGCTTTTAGGATACTGCTGTCGCTACCACTCTTCTTATGATCTCTCTTATTATGTTTGCAGCAGCGTGTAATGACGAATTTTACGCCATTTTGCGGAAAAGATCACTATTGAATTGAGACACGGTTGGTGCATTGGCTGAGCGATCGACTGCTGCAAACTGCTGGAACAAATATTTGTATGACCTACAGGTATTTGTTCCGGGTCTAGCTGTTTGTGTATGTGAATTTAAATGTTTGTTAACGCACCCACACTACAGAAGAAATCCTAGTGTAGGGCAACGTCTTAAAAAAAAAGAAGAACTTCTTCTTTTTTTTTATGATGTGGGGCAGCGACAGCGGTCTCCTAAGCAATAGTAGCAAGGCCTCTTGATGAGGCACCTGTGCGCAGTGCATATACTGTTGTCAGACGTCTCCAAAAGATGTCATAATTAGGTGTATTTTAAAGTTAATTGTCCCTATTTTTGGTGTTTGATTTAAACATTTATACTAACATAGCTTAAGAATTAGGTACTATCTAACAATTTATGGTATATTGCCTAATGTAAAGATGAATAAATAATACAATTTTGCGGGTGGTCATCATCGGAACGAACACCGCCATTTTGTTTTTATACACAACTAGCTGTTTCCAGTGGTTTCACCCGCTAATCATCTCCTTAGTGCCGTAGGGTGATGGTAGTGGTTTAAAACTATCTTCGCATTATTGCCTTTTATGAAATCGGTTTGGGGTAACTGGATAGGATGGTTCTAAAGTATATATCTAATTGACATATAGACACAATTTATGTGTTTTGTGTTATACTAGCTTTTACCCGCGGCTTCGCTCGCGTTAAATTTGGGGTAACACAGTTCCCTTTTGCTGACTTACAGGTACCTGCTACCTGTAGTTCTTGCCCTTGCGCCTTATTTATTGTAATAGCAATGCTAAGTTTTCACTTTTCTTCCCTCTTTCTCCCTCATATTCCACTTTTTTTTTAAATAGCCTGTGTCCGTCTCCAGGGTCCCATCTATCTCTGTACCAAAATTCATCAAAATCGGCTTAGCCATTTAGGCGTGAAGACGTTACAAACAAACTCACTTTCGCTTTTATAATATTAATAAGGATAGATTTTCTGTGATAATTCCCAAAACGACAGGATCGCAGCTGGTCTCTATTTATTTATTTAAACTTTATGCGCAAATAAAAACTGCACAATGCCAATAAACCTCTTTCTTTTAAATGCTACAACCCTTTACAGAAACGCAAAAGATTAAATAAAAGAAAAAACAACTAATTGAAACATTTCAGATAAGGCCTCGGCATAATGCAATACTGGCAACATCAAACACCATCTCCATTTTTATTACCCGAAACCCTTTTAAAAAACTTAACTCCAAAAGAAACAAACATCTAGAGGTCTAGATTTATGTCAGACAGACGACAAGCCTAAATTGTTTGTTGCTCGGCTCATTACCATAATATCTTTAGCAATTTAGACGATACCCGCTTGAATAATGGACGAGACCCTTGACTCGTTTCGAATTTATTTAAAGTCAATTAGACCTAGTATTTAAATGTTTTTTTTTTGTATAAGTGATTTAAAATGTCCAGTGTTGTCTTTTGTTTTTTGTCGGGGAGCCAATGAATTTTGTAATTAAAATCACCTAACTACATACTTTACATTTTTTAATGTATTGCTGGTTCAAAATAGAAAAAAATAATGTTGAAGTGTCATTTATTCGCAAATATGGGTTGATATAACATCACGTTACGACACTAGGGAACTGAACAGCGAGTGAAACCGCTGGGCACAACTAGTAATTAGTATAAGTCCTTTTTTTGGGGTGGGAAATCATCAAATAACTTCCCCCGCTCTGGGCGGAGCGGGGGGGAGTGTCAGACTTTTACTGACTAAAGCCCACCCATGTTCCTTCTATTGCTCTTTACGTTCCGGGGCCGCGGTATCTCTTTCGAACAACCCGCAACCCCGGCAGGCGTAGGCTCTAGCAAGCCCCTCTGCTTTGCTGACATCTCTTTGAGGTGCGCGTAAAACACAAACGCGCCGTCGACACGGCCTGTCGTCAATAGACGGACGGACGGTGAGCTACCCATTGCTCACCGTCCACAGGCCCGCATCTACGGTGGCCGGGAGTCGTCTCGCGGCGCCCGGCGCCCGGGGCGTCTCCCGCGGCGGCTGGGTTGGTTTGAGGTTCTCTCCCTCAAACGCCCGGCCACCTCAATTAGTATAAGTCTTAAATCGCGTCTTGAGCAAGCGTGGTGATCAATACTCGTGCCTTCTCTACACGAGAAGAGGTATTTGACCAGCATTGGACTAGTTATAGGTTATAGGTAGGTATTATATGTGATATGGGTGAAACCGCGACTAATAATGTAGATACAGCTAGGTTAGTATACTATGCTTACTTTCACAGTATTATGTCCTATGGCGTTCTCCTGTGGGGATCAGCAGCAGACGTCGATTCAGTTTTTATATTACAAAAGAGGGCAGTCCGCGCGATCTATAAAATGGGTCCTCGCGAGTCCCTCAGAGAAAAATTTAAAGAGATCGATATACTGACTCTGCCCTCACTTTATATCTTAGAATGTTTATTGTATGTCCGTAAAAATCGGGGGCTTTTCAAAATTAGGAGCGACTACCACAATATTAATACACGCAGTAAACACGAAATTGTAATTCCTAAATTTAGATTATCAAAAACTAGCAAGTCATTTCTAATAAACAGTATACGCTTTTATAACAAGTTGCCAAAATCAGTTATAGAACTGACAGATGGAAAGTTTAAAAACTACATAAAACGTGTCCTTATTAAAAACGCATATTACAAAATCAAGGACTACGTTGAAGATAAAGAAGTTTGGCTATAGTTCCTTCTGCGCATGCGGCTTCCCTGGTAGCTATAATCAGCACAAATTTGTGGATGTCTCTAACTAAATTCTCAATCTTATTTATTTTTGTGATCTCTTTAATCATTTTGTTTTTTTTTTGCAATAGTTGTCAAATCACATATTTATATCACCCTTGTTCTGAATAGTTACAGTACTGATAGCAACATCTGTGTGACTCGTCTTTTAGTTATTATTTTGTTTTTGCAATATTGTTTTATTTTATTTATTTTTTTACTCTTGTATACATTCTTTTCTACCTATTCGTTGTGAATGAGTGGACATGGTTGGCCTTGTAGATTCTTAGACGCTTGTTAACTTTTGTTAACGTATTATTTTATTTTACTTTTTGTAAAGTAAGCAATGACTTATTGTCGGGCCTACGCTGTCCTCTCATAGTTAAGTGCTAACGCTGTAACAACAACAACATTGTAAAACTAAATGATTTTAAAAGAGTAACCATGGAGTTTCTTGCCGGTTCTTCTCCATAGGAAACGACCAACCCGAACCGTGCATCTTTTCTCGACGTTTTATAAGTGCCCATGTAGGCCTATGTAAAATAAAAATATTTTGATTTTGATTTGATTGATTGATAATTTAAACTTTATTCTTATGCACATTAATGTTTAAAATCGTCTAGTCCCCGCTTAGAGTCCGCTGGTACCATTTGAAACCAGTGGAAATAAAATTGTCGTATTTACGTTACATTTACACCGCGCACTCTTGCTAGGTCCTCAGGTAAATCAATTAAGAAAATTACTCGCTACGCTAATTTGGACAGCCAAGGGCATGTAATTACAAAACTAATCTCATTACAATTTCAAAATTAATTACCAAAATAATAATTTTCTTATTAAAAATAAATCGCATTAAAAACGACGTGGAAATAGGACTTCGTTGGTAGTAAGAAGGATTTTTTGTTTAAACAGCTGATGATATACTGGCTGTTTGTTCAAACTCAAACTCAAACTCAAAGCATTTATTTCAATTAGACCATAACAGGCACTTTTGAATGTCATAAAAACAAGAACAAAAAAATGATGCTGCTACAATCCCGGTCACAAGGCATAATAACTTGTGAAAGTACTGTAGTTGCCCATTCCTGAGCGTTGATCTCTATGGAGAAGAATGGGCAAGAACCTCCATGGACACTCTTTTAAATTATAATATTTTTACAAAATCGTATTTACATCATTCGTGTTGAGATTATACAAATATGTGAGAACGATGTAGAAAGACGTGCACAGTAAGAGCGTCCAGAGTAAATAAAAAGCAAAATTCAATTTAAAATCTAAATAAGTTAAAAAAAATTACCGTGGTAGTTAAAAAAATGACCAGTCCCAACTGACAGCGCCCGTTCACGAACATGACGTATGGATCAGCCCCATTCAGCTCGACCATTTTGAAGGGAGCTAAATGACCCGAGACACCCGCCACTATCAGCGAGACATTTAAGTGAGCATGACACTATTAACCACCAGGGCTTCGTCAAGTCAATGATAATACATAGCACTCACATATGGGCTTAATAATTATACAATACTAGAGAATTGATTCTATACATTGTAAAGATAGTCTTACAATCTTCTGCAGCTTCCACTATAGCTTCGGGTACTTATCAATGAGTTTACCCCTATGCTTGAGGAGCAGGACCAGCATTGAGCCAAGCATTTTTATCATCAATATAATCCCCCAACTTATAATATGCTTGCCTACATAGTGTGCGTTTAAAAAATGTAATGACGTTTGGATCCCCAAATTGTTCTGATCTTCTTTTACCTGTTCTTATTTTGAAAATTTAAAAAAAAATAGAATAACCAAGATAGGTATACCTTTCTTGTTTTTTTTTATATTTTGGTTTTTCCTATAATTTGATTCGTTACTAGAATTTTAGAAGTAACTCTGACGTCTGGCGTCTGGAATTCTTAATGTAGTATTTGGAAAAAAACCAACCTCATCTCGTTTCTAAAATTGTTTGTAAGTTTTGAACACCAAATTACAGAAAATAGCGTAATATTTATTTTACTTAGTAAATCAATTTAGTTAGCCAATACAATTTTAAATCAATCAATGTAAATAAAATCCTGTCAAATTTGTGTAAAATTCCAAAACGATGGTAGAACTAGTTTACTTTTTTTTGTGAATTGCAAAATCAGAAACTATGAGGAATAACAAAAACAAAAGAGTCTACATCCCGATTTTTATGAAAACTAACACTGCATCATTCAACAATCATCTTTGAACAATCGAAAGTTGATTGCAACCTTTTTTAATACCATTCGATAGTGCCTTTCGCTCGTGGCTAAATAATAGCAGTCGCTCGGGTCGATCTTTAGGTTAAGCCGCGCCTGCCTAGGTTGGTTTGTGGATGGGTGACCACCCGTTACATACCGAGTTTCCTCCGTGCCTCGGAAAGCACGTTAAGCCGTTGGTTCCGGCTGTCATTTGTCGATCTTTGGCAGTCGTTACAGGTAGTCAGTGTCCCGAAAGTCTGACAACCAGTCTTACCCAGGGTATCGTATTACTCAGTTTGAACTAGCTTGTGGAGGTCAGATGGTCAGTCGCTCCATGTAAAATACTGATATTCAGCTGCATCCGGTTAGACTGGAAGCCGACCCCAACATAGTTAGGAAAAGGCTAGGCAGATGATGATTCGATAGTGCCTCTAACATGGATAAATTGAGAGTTTTGACTTACCAGAAACTAGAAGAAAGTGTAAATCTCGAGACTCCTTTAAGAGTGTTCCACTATTCCTCCTAGTTCTGGTTTTGGTCATCCACGGGCACTTGAAATATTCACTCTGCATATGTACTACCGAGGACTACCACTTTTCAACCTTATTTATCAGAGTATAAGGATAAAAATTGGTCAGTGTTCGGCGCCGGTGTCTTCAATGGTACCTATCATGTCTAATTCTTTCATGGTATATTTCCAGAACTCCCAACGCCTAGGCCGGGTGTCCAGAGCAGAAGCAAAAGCGACAGCGATGGTGTTCATCATGATTGTTTCCTTCACCGTCGCGTGGACACCCTACTCGTTGTTCGCGTTGATGGAACAGTTTGCTACGGAAGGAATTGTAAGTACATAACAGTAGACATAGCCTTAATGCAGCTGGCTCACAGGTCAGAACACAGATCTGAAAACTGCATTTAACACGTGTTGAATGCATGTTTGTTTTTTTTATATTATTTTTTATTTATTCATTATTTTGATTTGCTTTTTTAATCTTTGGAAGACATAAATAACGTCATGTAACATAGATATAACACTAGCTCCTGTAATACAGTGTACACTAGCGCAGGAGCTAGGGAATCCTTACTATCCTTACTTCCTTACTAATATTATAAAAGCGAAAGTGAGTTTGTTTGTTTGTTACCTCTTCACGCTTTAATGGCTACACCAATTTTGATGAATTTTAGTACAGAGATAGTTGGGAACCAGGAGACGGACATAGGCTATTTTTTTTTAAAGTGGGATGTGAGGGAGAAAGTGGGAAGAAAAGGGAAAACTGAGCGTTGCTATTACAAATCAATAAGGCGCAAGGGGAACTGTGTTACCCCGAATTTAACGCGAGCAAAGCTGCGGGCAAAAGCTAGTTCATTAATATGTTTGTAATTTGTTTATACCAATGAAGATTAGAACCTATTGCCCCACTGAATGAACCCACTGCTGGCCAGTATTGTCTAGTGGAGAGAGTATAACTGTAACACACGACGACATTATCATCATCATCATTTTCCTGCATTGGTCCCATTAAAAAAGGTGTTGCGCCACCTTTTTTTCTTCTATTCTCCCCTATCAGATGTCACGGCTTAATTTACTCCTTTCTCCTTCATATCGTTCCTTACACATCCATCCATCCATCTTTTCTTTAGCCTTCCTCTCGCTCTCCGTCCATAAACATTCAGATCCATCACTCTTTTAGTCACATGTGCTTCGTCCCTCCTCATTGCATATCCATACCAAGACAAACGACTCCCTTTCAATTTTTCTGCAACAGGCGCAATTTTCAAACTTCCTCTAATATACTCATTCCTTAAACTACAAAGATAAGAACTAAATTCAAATTAAATCGACGAATAGTTCGATTTGCATTCGAACTATTAAACGAGTCCAAATTAATTAATTGAATTCCTTTGAATTTGTCTGTCAACCCCTTCTGGGTGAGCTCATCAATATTCATAATTTTATTCGTTTTCACAACGATAATTTCTCTCGTCTGCTAAGTTTTAGTTCATAGTTTTTTTAACCTATATTGTCCCAATGCTGGGTCAAAGCCTCTCCAATTTTTTTTTTGCGGATGGGAAATCTTTAAATAATTTCCCCTACTCTGGGCGGAGCATGGAGGAGTGTCAGACTTGTACTGACTAAAACCCACCCTTATATCATAATCTTATATGTAATATAATCCTTCTATTGACCTTTACGTTCCGGGGCCGCGGTATCTCTTTCGAACAACCCGCAACCCCGGCAGGCGGTGGCCCTGGCAGGCCTCTCTGTTAAGCCTCTCCAATAGTCTTCCACTCTGTTCTCCGTGAGGTTTTCTTCGCTTCTCATTACAATCAAAGTTTTACTTAAAAAAAAAACACTTTCTCGGATTGCATAAAAAGACCGATCTTTGGGATTCCGCCATATTGGATTTTTCTGCGTCAAAATTTGAAAATTAGAATCCGGGAAGTGAATCAAATTTAACCTCTAATATTTTAAAATAATTACAGTTGAAGCTAATAAAAGCGTATTAAAAATAAAACGGCTACTTATATTTATTTCGTGCCGGAATTTCCTTCTTTTTCTTCTAAACATCAGAATTCTTTAAGCATTCCTATAAATGGCTTCATATGTGTAATTCACATTGTTACCTTCAGAATAAAGGAAAACCCTTTTGAGTATGTAAGGAGGTAATAGAAATCTCAAAGGTATAATGCTGTGGACTTCCGATTACGTTCTGAAGGATCTTTGATAGTACGTTGTTTTGGTCCTAACTCTTACGTCATTTGAACCCTCCCACACATTTTGTTCCATCTCTAGAGGTAATCCAGTTGTTAAAGGGTTTTTGGAGCTAAGAGCTATTTGGTACTTTTTGTCAATTTATATTTTATTGTCGCTATCTCGAATATGAGAGGTTTTCAGAGTAATGCAGATAGTACTGGAAGTACCGTATCGTTAATCTTTCACGTCAAAACAGCTGAACGGATCTTGATGAAATTTGGCACAGAGGTAAATTATGGTCTGGAATAACACATAGGATACTTTTTTTTCGATATCACACTGTAGAAGCCGCGGGTGCCAGCTAGTAAGCTATATTATTGTAAAGTTTCATTGAAATCCATTCAGTAGTTTTTGCGTGAAAGAGAGACAGAGAGATACATCCATCCATACAAACTTTCGCGTTTAAAATATAAGTAGGATTTGTCGTGATTAAATTAAGGGATTTATTTGCAATTTCGTATATTGATTAACATTGATTAACATTGAGACTCCTTCGTACCTTTGAAAGTACGTTACATCGTTAGACCCAGCTGACATTTCTCATCGTTTTAGTTAGGCAAATGAAGAGAGAATTGTGTTATACAAATACTATTCAGAAAACACGATTTTAACGACCAAACAGTCCAAGTTGTTACAAGTCGAAAACTATAGTATGATATATAGGAAAAACAAAAGACACAAAAGTACATTATCAAAATCAATCATATCAGAAACAAAACTTTTACAAACAAAGAACCAATACAAACACAATTATAACTTGCAATACAGAAAATCATAAATTACACACGAGGGAGAAAAGTATTGAATTTCGAACTCTACTTAATTCAAGGGCTCTATCAGTACCTACATGAAATTTTGTTACGAAGCTAAATATTGAATTTATTGACGCAGGCCTTTGAGTCTTTGATATTACAGGAATCGAGAGTATTGTCTATAAGAAAACCATTAGGATAATGTATCTTTCTCTAGGTATAACCGGGCAAAGAAAGGCAACTTGTGAATATTTAAAATGTATCATGTCGATAGTTCCATTCTGAGTTCCTTTGTTCGATTGATTTGATTTGTTAACTGAAAACAGATAGATGAGTATACTTAGATTTAATTCGAGCAAGTAGTTCGTGAGTATTTTACTTAACATTTTTATACAAGACTAGATTTTGCCCGCGGCTTCGCTCGCTTATTTGGGGTAATACAGTTCCCCTTTCCTGGTTTGCAGGTACCTCTACCTGCAGTTTTTCCCTTGCGCCTTATTGATTTGTAATGGCAAAGCTAAGATTTCCCTTTGCTTCCCTCTTTCTCCCTCATATCCCATATTTTCCTAAAAAAAAAGAAAGCCTATGTCCGTTTCCTGGGTCTCAACTATCTCTGTACCAAAATTCATCAAAATCGGTTTAGCCATTAAGACGTGAAGAGGTAACAAACAAACTCACTTTCGCTTTTATAATATTAGTAAGGACTAGCTGACGCCCGTGACTTCGCCCGCATGATATCAAATAAAAAAGTATTCTATGTGTTATTCCAGACTATAATCTACCTCCCTGTCAATATTTTACTTGGTGTGTCTAGTGGTTTCACCCGCTGCTCAGGTCCCCCCTTATCACTTAGGGGTATGAGAAATAGATAGTAGCCGATTCTCAGATTTCCTGATTATGCATATTGCATACAAAAAATCATAAGAATCGGTCAAGCCGTTTCGGAGGAGTATGGGAACGAACATTGTGACACGAGAATTTTATATACTTATTAGATTTCCCGTACAAATAAAAGACTAGGCTATAACTTAAGAACCTCTGTATTCCGGATCCAAAGTAGTTCATAAAAATTCTATTTATTACATTCTCAAGTACTATCGTCTGCACAAAGTCAAACAATATTACGATGACGACATGTACATACGAGAACATTATGTTGCGACATTTGATCTCGTTCTTAAATATTCTTATAGAGTATTTTGACAACAAGATTAAAATTAAAAAATAGGATATGTATGGTTAGTGTTATGACCAGTGATCGGATAATCGGGCGCTTATATACCTAAACCTCTTTTCTTGAAAGAATAATATGGATATTCCTTCCCGAATTAATAAGTAATCCCGAATTCCCGGGATTAAACAATTTTATAAAAACAACTATAAGTAACTTAATGAAGTTATAGAAGTGGTTATTTTGATTTAGTATCTTTATTTTATTCAAAATAAATGGAATTTCAATAAAGTAAAGTTACAATGAGAGTTTAACAAGGAACAGCCGTCTTGAAAGTACGAGAGAGTACATAAGCATTATTCAAAGAAAATACATAGTTTTTACAACGACTTCTAACTATATTTTGTATGCAGGTAAAATTTTTAGCAATCAGGAATTTCAAACGATTCCGCGGATCCGGGATTCTAAAAGGCATGTCCATATTATTCTTTCGTAGGCATAAAAATTAAGTTTACGTAAATTAGCGCCCGATTACCCGATCACGGGTTATGACTCCATCAAGAATTTCCAAACAGTAGTCGGGACTATTGTTGAAGACAAGAGTTGAATCCGGTTGATATAACTGGCGAAATGTGACTGTACTAAATATATTATGGATACCTCTACCTAACCTTTTGGTCATTGCCGGCGTGATGTTATGATTAAATTAATATTAACATTCATAACACACACCTGTATCCCCGGCAGAAGTGAATATAATTACTACTAAATACTCTAAACGTTTTGTATAACATACATATATGTTTATAGCATATTATATTTATAACATTAATATTGTATAGTTATGTTTTTATATCCCATGTGTGACCCATTACATATTTAAATTTTCTTCGTTCGTTTATAGAAAAAACCTTATATAGGGTGTAACAGAGATCAAAGTACCTACATTTTATACTGATTAATCCCTATTGCAGTCACTAAGAACGGTTAGGATAGTTTAAACTCTTGGTGCCTTTAGTTAAATCCTATTTTACTCTGCAGGTCTCCCCTGGAGCCGGTGTCATCCCAGCACTAGTCGCAAAGAGTTCTATCTGCTACGATCCTCTAATATACGTTGGAATGAACACACAAGTAAGTCAATAACCGACCAGTATACGACACGATACGATAGTTGATGACACGGTTGGCGTAGTGGCTGAGCGATCGACTGCTGCTCTGCGTGTCACGAGTTCGATCCCCGCACGGAACATATATTTGTTTGGCCTACAGATAGTTGTTCCGGGTCTGGCTGTTTGTGTATGTGAGTTTAAATGTTTGTCAGCGCACCCAAGATACATGATAAATCCTAGTGTGGGGCAACGTTATTTAAAAAAATAGTATACAGTTATTTTTAACCCAAGTTCTATCTAATTCTGTCATCTATTGTTGCAGTTTCGGAACTCAATCAAAAGGATATTTGGAATCCATAGCAAGGGTAAGACCTCCCAGGCTGAAAGAGCCTATAACAATACTCTAACGTCGCCAGCCAACAGATTGTCCAGCATCAACAATACGACCCGCATCAATTCATCAGAAACCAATCTGTCTAGTACCAAAAATTACAAAGGTAAAAAAATCGTCTTCAGCGACGATATCTCAGAGATGACTACCAACGATTATCACCGAACTTTCACGAGGGATCCCGATCTTTGCACGATACCAGAGAGTAAAAACTCAGATGCCGAACGATCTGGTGACACAGTATATGATGAAGACAGCAGTAATAATGGCGGTACTATCAAGAAACTAGACTTGTTTGGTGAATCCTGCAAAGCCGTTAAAGAAAGATCTCCAGTTTTAACTTTTATGGACTCAGAACGCTTACTGTTCACTAAAGTCCCTGAGCACGCTATTATAGAAACGAGTGATAGCAATGTTTTCGGCAATGATTCGTTCGACGATGATTTGTCACACAAAGCCGATAAAGACGATCTCCAGGCTGAAACCGAGCAATTAAACGCAGATAAACAAAAGATAATACGACAGAGTTACTCTTTAGATTTCCCTCGCCTATCAAACGATAATAAAAAGAGGAAACTCTCGATAGAAACGAAATTGGAAAGTTTTATCCAACCAAAAGGTTTCTTCAAGGATACAATTAATAAACTATTTGATCAGGAGGCGA
Organism: Ochropleura plecta; assembly: GCA_905475445.1. Lineage (NCBI taxonomy): Eukaryota > Metazoa > Arthropoda > Insecta > Lepidoptera > Noctuidae > Ochropleura > Ochropleura plecta. Next base: position 16,205,632 of record FR997736.1, read on the forward strand.
AACAAGGACATGGCCACTTCAAGAGTTACCTGTGTGAGACTAAGGAAGAATCGGGTCATGACAACTTGTAGTTATAAAGAGCATTCACTCTTGTGGGATCAATGTCAAATTATTAGAAAATATCGGTATACTGACAGGGAGATATACTCGTAGTAGGTACTCAGTGGTTTTAAGTACCGTGACGCGGTTTCAGACTGATGAAAACCACTCTTCCTTCCCACCAGTTTATTGGCAGTATCTGCACAAAAGTAATATCGAATTGACGGACATTTGAAATAAATGGAATTGCGTCCAGAAATTCCAAACAGACTTTTTAATATCTCAAAATGAGTCTTTTTACGACCGCTCTAAGAAATTCTCAAAACTATGAAACAAATAAAAAAAACAAATGTTCTATTTGAAATATTTTAAAATTGAGCGTAGAGCGGTTCTGGCCTACAATGAAAATATACGTACTTTCATAAGAATGACGGTTTTAGTCAAAGATCTGTGATATAAGATACGAGTGTGCCAAGGTAAAAATAAGAAATTGTATTTTTGGGAATGAAAAATGTAGACTTAAGGTTAACTTAATAATTGTTTTAGATTATAGTTAGGATAACTTTTAGTTGCTGTGTTGTCTCAAATTCTTTTAAGTACGTTTTTACTCAAAAGTCGTACACGCGTATACATCGTCATAAAATATTGTAATCACTATAAAAAATTTCCATCCGAACAATATTTTTTAAATAGACTTTATTAAAGAGTTTCAGAACGAATGTTAAAGATGGTATTGTAAAAGGTTTGATAACATTGTTAAAACCCAAAACAGTACAGGCTTGTTTCCAGGCATTCAAATACTCAAAGTTTTATAAATAAAAACTTAAAAATAATAGAAGGGCCTTAGCATTGTTTTTTTTTTGTGAGATATATCGGTGAAATCTAATTAAAAGTATTACATGCGCTTTCAATGTAGTACATTAGAAACTTTTTATTTAAAACTTTGAGTATTCGAATGTCTTTGCAAGCCAGCCTGTACTGTTATAGGTTTTAACAATGTTACCAAACATTTTACGGTACACATTTAATATAAATCTTAAAATCACGGTATTTTTTCTCGTGAGTGATGGTGACGCGATTATTTGCCGCCAGATACAAATAGGCAACTAAAATTGCCTAGTGTGTACGAAGTCTTATGTAATACTCGTAATAATTGATAATTTTACGTAAAGTTTGCTGCGTAGGATAAAAACATTTTAGAATAAATAACTGTGAGTCCTCCCAGATATTAAAACGTGTAAATAGTTGACATTTTAAACGACATTTATGTGTATGGTCCGTCGTTTATTATTTCATTTTACAAAAAGTTAAATAAAATACTTGTTTTGTTTTTTGTAGCGATGGTAGCATTGTATTTTTCTCTTTATTTTTCTTTTCATTTTTACATTTTTTAATACATACTTCCTAAAAAAAAAAATAACAAAACAAATATTTAAAAATAGTGGTCCACCAGTATCGGGAGCAGGGTCCAAGCTACCGGTGGTTAGGGCTCCAGAGACAGGAACCTCCTCACAATGCGAGCCGTATCGAGGAGTACTGCCTTCTGCATCAGGCCCTTGATCCAACCGCCTAAGGAGAGTTTCGACAGGTGTTCGTCGAGGCTCTTGGCAATCAAGCCATTGGCCGTTACAACAATCGGCTGTATTGTATTTATTTTTAGTGTTTTAATATGTTTTAATAAGTCTAATTACTATTTAAAAGTACACAGTTGTCGTTACGTTTTTTTTTTAATAAATTAGATGGTGCTGGAACGCCTGAAAATGAATTTAAAACATTCTAATTGTTCTAGTTCGAATATAATTTTTATAAAAATGTGTTGCTCATAAATTTTAAATGTTGTCTTAGATTTTTTATTGTGGTTAATTAAAAATGAAAAATATTAAAAAAAATATATTAATGTGTATAATTTAGGAGTGTCAATTAGGTTAAAATTGCTATCGTCAATCAATATGATTGATTCCTTATAATGACAATTTAGTGATGACAGTGATATGACAATTCAAAATATATCATTTTTTTAAATTATTTATTTCATTATCATACATGTGTTTACTTTTATCATATTATGTTATGATAGATACCAACGCCATTTTAAAAAGGTCCCATAATCATTCCATCCCGGATCTAAAGTTCCGCCGTGGCTCTACGTCCGGAATTCCGGATATAAGAGACTGCCTTATTATCCGCATACGGTTATAATGTAGGCACTTTAAAAGCAAGAAGGTTATCTGTATGTAGATTTTGTAGGTTGTGTATCAAATATCTACATAAAAAAATCTTTGAAACTGTCTTTTATTTGATTTATTTTTAAAAACATGGGTGTCACATAAAATACTCAAAAATATTTTTCGATGAAAAGTCTGTAACCGTAGCTAGGCACGATCTAAATCGACGTCTTGATTAATTAGATTCTTAAGTTATTACAAGACAATAGATTTGTAACATAACATCCAGATTTTCGAACAAGAACTAACTTCGCAGGCGGTCTTTAAAAAAAGAAAATTCGGACATTTGCGAAACAAAATCTTATCATTCTGATTTACAATTAAATATCGAACAGAATAGAGAATATGCAAAACTTTTTTATTTATTTTGTAAATGCTTTGTCCTATTTAATTAAACAATGTAGTACACTTATCGAATTTTCTAATACAACTTTTATTTTACAATTTATTATTTTATGGTGCGTATTTTTGGTGAAACGGAACGCAAACTTAAAAAGTTTGAACTGTAGTAACAAATAGGGTTAAATAGTTTCCAGGGTCAAAATAATTACATTCTATTTAGTCCGTTTTTTAGATTATTCAAAAATAAGGAACACGTATTTTTTATTTTTTAATTAGACGAAAAATGACAAAGATATAGCCCATTAAAGTTACGTGAAACGTGACGCGTTGCTGCATTTTGTCGCAACAAGTGACGTCACACGTAATTTTTTTTTTAAACTAGCCTATTGTAGGAGTTTATTTTTTGCGACAAGTGGTAGTTGTGCTGTTTTTCATTAATTAAAGTAAAGAAAAAAATACATGCCCATCCCTTATTCCGTTCGTCAGTCTTGAACAAAGTTTAACAAAATACAAAATCAATAATTAATTTTGTAACAATGGTACCTTGGTTTAAAGCTTCAAGTAACTCGAACTTGATTTAATAATTACTTTAAAGAGTAAATTTTAACCTACAGTTATGTTATTAAGAAATAATTGTTTTGGGTTGAGTGAGAATATTAATGAAAATACCAGAAACAATCTAAAGATTTAAAAAACATGCTTTGCTTATTTTAAAATTCATTTTATTTTCTGCACTTGAGAAGAAAAAAGAAATCGTGGCAAAATAAAAACATCCAGTTGTCTAGGTTGGTCTGTGGATGGGTGACCACCCATTACATACCGAGTTTTTTCTTTGCCTCGGAAAACACGTACATCCGTCAACGCTGCCAAGTCGCTCAAAAGTCAGAATATTGTTAATTAGTCTGTCTTTTAGATTATTCAAAAATAAGGAACACTTTTTTTTATTTGTAAATTAGACCAAAAATGACAAAGATGCTCATTAAAGTTACGTGTGACGTCACTTGTTGCGAAAAAATACAGTAACGCGGTTTTTTTTGGAAACTAGCCTAATGTGTTAAGTTATTTGTGTTCTGTACCTGTTTATAATTTTAAAGCAGTTTACATAATTATTATGCTCGTTAAGTATAGTAAACATTCTTTAGAATCTATTTGGTATAATAAGTTTTATTTTTCGCACTATTGTGCCGGTATTGATATTAAAAACGGCCATATTGGTCCCATAATATGATCCAGCTTGTAGTGGGCCAGCTTCTGGAAATGACCTACTCCCTCTTGCCCAAGTGGGGGGGCATTAACCCCAGCAGAGGGAGTTTTACAGGTCAAGGAGCCCTTACAATTTTTATTTCGTACAGATTAAAGGGGGATGCGACATGGTATCCCGCGTATTCAAAAGCTTAAAAGCTACTGTTTCTCTGATAGTAAGGCCTGTGTTTTCATTAAGTTAAGTGTGTCCACATTAGTAGTATATAAATTTGTTTTTAAATTATTATATGGACAATAATTTTAATTGATTAGTATTATTAGGTAACGGGCGAGTTTAGTTTTGTGATGTAAAATGTAATTGTAAAATTTAAAGAAATATATAAGTACGTTAATTTTTCTATGTTAATGTAATATTGGAAATATCATGACAGTTAACGAATAATTTATGTATTAATAAGAAACGGTGTCATTATTATTTATTGTCAAAAAACTTCCAAATCGTAATATATATAATAATACCTCAACAAATAATTGTGTCACTTATACAGCGTGGCTTAAAACGTAAGGGTCATATCAATAAATAATAATACAAAATTATCAGCTGTTCGAAACACTTGGATCATCTATTAATTCATGATATTGATGTTAGTCGAATGAAGTAAGCTGTTTAGTTTGTTCGTTTTGTATTAAATACGACCATGAAGGATTGGGTTACACCCAATATTTCTGTCTAATATTTTCTACCATACCAAGACATACGTTTATTTTGTGTACATAAAATATAGAAAAAAAGATAATTGATGAAAACTAACACAAAAAAATGTTTTTTCAAAATAAATGAGGTTTAATTATCGAAATATTGTATTGTCTTATTAGTGTTTTAGCTGTGAACAGACGTTATAGATCTCTTAATTGAATGTTTTAATAAATTATTGATATTCTGAGATAAGTTGTTTCATTTATTTTTACACAAGCATTTGCCCGCGGTTTCGCTCGCGTTAAATTCTGTGTAACACAGTTCCCTTTTCCTGATTTGCAGGTACCTACTACCTGTAGTTTTTACCCTTGCGCGTTATTTATTTTCTAAGAAAAACTATTTGCGACGTTTTCAAAATTATAAAGGATAATATTAGTGTTGATTCCATTGTCATAAACTAAAATAAAAATAACTAAAATTTAGTTTATTCCTGTCAAACGACGTTTTCTATTCTTAACTATATTATAGTACGACAGCATTAATAATAGTTCAATTACTCAATTTAGAAAAAATCTCATACTAACTATTCTGAAATTGTAGTTTTTCACTAAAAATAGTGGGTGGTAATGATGTGGAATAAAATAAGATGAGATTAGGTATATCATTTTCGTCTTAGGATAGTTTAATCCGATGGTTTATCAGAATCGGCGCCAACATCAACCATTACGTAACCCAACACAATGACTCGTTTGAAAGAGATACCGCGGCCACAGAACGTAAAGGGCAATAGAAGGAACATGGGTGGATTTTAGTCAGTACAAGTCTGACACTGTCCCCCGCTCCGCCCAGAGCGAGGGAAGTTAATAGATGATTTCCCACCCCAAAAAAAACACAAATGACTCATATTTTCCATATACATTTTTTGAAGAAGGCTTAAACTAAGCCCTGAAGGAATGAATAAAAGATTCTGTGGGTTTTTACCCGTAACAAATCGGATGATAAAGAGTGAGCCATTAGACGGATTCCAAGTTTGTGGCCAACGAGATCGTTTCAAATTGATTTGGTAGAGGAGGACTGAATTCTCAACGGATTATATTTCAACGTGTTTTTCTTTTATACAGCGTGTATGTGACAGCGGGTCGCTTGAATTTAATTCAAATTCAAATCCATTTATTATTTAGAAGGTATTTAATGTGGATATTTATTTAGTTTTTCCCGCGGCTTTGCTTGCGTTAATCGCTTTAGTCGTTAAGGCGTGAAGACGTATCAAACAAACTCACTTTCGCTTTTATAATATTACTAAGGATTTCACGTATGGGACTGCTCTACCCACGCCAACCTAGTGAATCAATCAAACTCACACTAACTCTCACAAAACTCAACACTAACTGTACCCACTAACTCCAAAAGTTTCGTAGAACAAAAGCCAGCTGCATTGAGGGGACGAAGCTACAAGCTGACTCACGCCACCCAATTCATAGTTACGTATCAGTGCCCCGTCTATCTAGTTCAGCTAATAGCAACGCCTCCACAGCAAGATATGTCTACGTATATCTGACAGCCACAGCAAGATACGATCTCTGGTAGGAACTGCTTAAACCCCTAACGGCTTTTCGAGCCATTTTAAAGCCGTCCACCTGGACATTCTTTGCCGTGGCCGATATGGAAATCTCTAAATAGACTCCAAACCCAAGTCAGCCGTAGCAAAAACAATCTCTACAGATGATCGTTCATAGACGGCTCAGATCTCAAGTGTGTATGCCGCGTGTCTTCACAGATAATGGCCCGCCTTCCATCTTTCGCTGCATACCCTAATACCTGCACATAATTATCTTATGGCTGGGTGAATATCCCAGGCGCTAATTTTACGTGTCCACGTTGAGAATCATGGTGTAAAATGATGGGATGTTTCTTAATTTTTTTTCTAGTGAACTACTTAACTTATTCTACTTAGGGCCACATTTATTTTTTAAATAGGCTTACCTATGGAGGATAGGAAAAATAAATAACTTTAAAATTCAAGTTTGGTGGCTTGTCCTAGCTCCATTTTTTGATATAAATGTAACAAACAAATACCAAAGTAACAATTAAAAGTGAAGTAAAAAACAAATTATTTCATTGGTAAATACATATGACACACTATCTAAAAACACCTAAATCATATTATAAAATTGATTTTAAAAGCACAGCATACTCGATTCAAGTTTGTCCTAGCAAAAATCATAATTTTGGTAGCACTTTTTCAATTTACCTTATCATGAAGATTCGTGCGTGTGCGATCAATCGCTTTTTATGTTCTGTTTTTCTCAGTCGTGCGCGGGAAGTGGCGCGTAACAGGTGTGTGCTTAGTGCTGTAATTGCTCGCCAAAAAAAAAGTATCTTTCTTGGATCGAACAGGGGACAAGAATTTGTCAATTTTGGTGGATCGATTTGCTGGTTTTTTAAGTGATTTTTAAGTGTTTTAATAGTAAGCTACGTATTGTAGGTAGTGATTTGGGTAACTTATTTATCAGTGATCTTTATTCTTTTGTATCTTAATAACTGTATTTTTTAAGATTTTTTTTATGCCTGGTTTCAATTTTGGTGGTTCAATTTTGGTGGCTTTGGTGGCGATTTTCACCACCAAAATTGAAAATAAGCCACCAAATTTTAATTATGTACTGTTTATATATTATTTGTACATATAAAGACAGTTTTTCACTACACATTGTTCATTTATATGTATACGTTACTATTCTACTTGTTTCTGTTCTGTTTGTTCTATTTATTAAAGTGCACATGCCATGCTATTTTTTCTGCACTACTCTAAGGTCGACTGGCAATGGCTACTGAGACTGCACACCTCTCGGTTATGGAAGGTCTTCGCGTTAAAGAGGCCTCGACCCCCGCACTTCCGAGGGATACACACACACACACACACACACACACACACAGCCTCATTACCGATGATCTTGGGTTTTTGATCCGGTTTGCGTTCAGCAGTGTACGAACTCTCCTATCCAGGGCATCAAGTTCAGTATGAGTCCATTTAAGTATGCCGAAAGAGTACATTAAAACCGTATTATAATTAGTATTATTATGTCCTTTATTCAATTCGCATCTTAAAATTACATTTTTAAATATTTCTTAAAAAATAAACATTTAAAAATATAAAAATAGGTTTTAATTATTATCGTTTATTTATTTGTATACATATTTTTACATATTTCTTATCAAAAACATATAAAAATAGTAGCACACCGGTATCGGGAACAGTGTCCAAGCTACCGGCAGTCAAGGCTCCAGAGAAAGGAACCTCCTAACAATACGAACCCTGTCCAGGAGTACCGCTTTCTGTATCAAGCCCTTGATCCAGCTGCCTAACGAGAGCCTTCTCAGGTGTTGGTCGAGGCTCTTGGCAATTAAGCCATTGGCTGTAACGACTATCGGCACAATGATCGCTGAGTCCACGTCCCACATGTCGACAACCTCGCGAGCCAAGTCAATATACTTGATTTGTTAATCTTTTTCGGCTTCCACAAGGTTCTCGTCATGTGGGACCGTTACGTCAACAATCATTGCGCGCCGGTCTGCCGCCGATCGATCCACCACCACTATATCAGGTTTATTTGCTACAATAGTCCTGTCAGTGATGATGGATCGATCCCAGTACAATTATGTGTACAATTATAAATACTTATTAGTATTAATTATTTTCATATTACTTGTTTTCTTTTTTGTAATAAAGACGAGACAAGGTTCATGTTTAAGAACTATAATAATTCTTTCTTGGATTTAATGACTAATATCATGCTGTGTGATTTTTGTTGATTGATTCTCTTAAGATTCTGCCTTGTGATTTAATATTGTTATTTAATCAAGTTTTATTTTAGAGTTTATTATGTTATAGTTTCCTAGTTCTGCTGAAAAAAAATTTGTAGTATGGCAAGTAATTTTGTTCAAAATAAAAAGATTTTAAATAATAATAAATATTGTGGTACTTACTACCGATGACCGCAAGAAAGTATGGCAAGGCAAGGAGCTTCACGGGTGCTTTTACCGGGCTCTTCATGGGCCCGATGTAGATTTTCTAGCATCCGTATCCTGGCTACGATTCAGCGAGCTTTTTGGGGAAACTGTAGGTTTTGTCTGCGATTATGGACGAAGTTATGTTGACGAACAACTACCGGAATTATATTATGAAGGATGGGACGGTTGATGTGTGTCGGGCACGCCACCGTCCGGGTGAGTCCATCGGACATATTATTTCTGGTTGTTCTCGTCTAGCTAACGGCGAGTACTTGCATAGGCACAACCAAGTAGCCAGGATTATTCATCAGCAACTTGCCTTGAAATATAATCTTGTGGAATCTGAGGTACCGTACTACAAGTATGTGCCCGACCCAGTTCTCGAGAAAGACCATGTCACGCTGTACTGGGATCGGTCTATCATTACTGACAGGACTATTGTCGCCAATAAGCCTGACATAGTGGTGATAAGATGTAATCATCCCGCTTGACGAGAAACTCGTGAAAGCTGAGAAAAAAAAACAACTAAAATATCTCGAATTGGCATACGAGGTTGTCGACATGTGGAATGTAAACTCGGCTATCATTGTGCCGATTGTCGTAACGGGCAATGGCTTGATTGCCAAGAGCCTCGACGAACATCTGTCGAAGCTCTCCTTAGGCGGTTGGATCAAAGGCCTGATTCAGAAGGCAGTTCTCCTCGTTGTACCGTATTGTGAGGAGGTTCCTGTCTCTGGAACTCTAACCACCGGTAGCTTCGACCCTGTTCCCGATACCGGTGGGGTACTATTTTTTGTATTTTTAAATGTTTCTTTTTTATTTTCTATGTTTTTATTAAGAAATATTTAAAAATTTAATTAAAATGTATGTGCAAACAAAATATTATTCTAACAAGACTGAGTTTTATTAACTGATGGAGTTCTTTGGTCATTGAGCTTTATTGTGAGATTTAAGTTTGTGACAAAAACTGATTTTTAATGTATTGTTTTAAGCACTTTCAATTTTGGTGGACCAATATCAATTTTGGTGGACAACTTTCAATTTTGGTGGACAAGTTTCAATTTTGGTGGCTACACTAGTCTTTGAACTCAAATATCTCAAAAAGTTACCAGGATATTTTCAGACCTTATGAAGATTCCTAAAGCTTGAACTTTCTATTTTGTCCTAGGTCAATAGTTTTCACGAAAAGTAAAGAAAAAATTTTGCCACCAAAATTGACAAAAATATGCACTTGTTGATATTCACCCGGCTGTATCAGCGAGCGGTCTTCGCATAACTGAATGTTGGGCCAAAACTATTTAACTCGATTTTTTCATCAACACGCTAAGAAGAAGTACTTAATTCTGGACCTTCCGCACAGAAAATTCTCTGATTGGTTTTCATATGGTAGAGTCAGGAAAAGACTGACAGTTTAACTTGAACGTAACCTGGTATTTATGAAAGGGGTCACAACTATTAGATTTCAGACACTAATCTGCATAGTCCTCATGTAAGTTGACTAAGATTTTTTGTCTGGACCTTAAAAGAGACTATGACCTCTGAATTTGTTTCGGCCATTTCTTCTCAGAGTAGTCGGGTACGAAACACCGACCTCGTCTAGTTTTTAAAAAAGACGTGTAAAAGTGTTTGTGAAAACCTACTTGCAAAATAAACATCATTTATCATTTACCTCTAAATCTTGATAACATTAATTAATATTCTGACCTTACCGGATGTACTCCCAAACGCCTCTAGGTAAAAGCCAGGTGAGTTTGCCTATTATCTATTCCTTGCCGAAATCACAAAGCCTTTGCTTTCTCAAGGATGATCCAATTACCGGTTATAATGCTTGAAGTTCTCCTTTAAATTGCATTGCACCATACCGTAAAATAGGCTAGGTCTATTAAATTCAACACAAAAGCGTTGAGCAGACAGAACAGACAAAAACATTAATTTCAGAGAACTTTTTTCAAATACATGGAGTATTTGAAAAATGTTCTCTGAAATTAATGTTTTTCATAGGTCGTCGCAATATTTTTAATATTATCCTTACTAATATTATAAATGCGAAAGTGAGTTTGTTTGTTACGTCTTCACGCCTCAATGACGAAACCGATTTTAATGAATTTTGGTACAGAGATAGTTGGGACCTTGGAGACGGACATATGCTAAAAAAAGTGGGGAAAGGGGGAGAAAGAGGACCAAAAAGGGGAGAGAAAATTTTTTTCTTCGATCATGACGCAGGTGTTAGCGTTAGCCCAAAGTAACTATGCCACGCAGACGAAGTCGCGGGCGGAAGCTTCTATCATAAAATTTGACCACGCACCTTTTTCATGGTGTATACTGCTTCATAGTACAAGATATTTGTATTCAAGAGTACGTTCAAGCCCCAACAAATTGCCAAGAAATGAAAAGTCAGCCTGGAAAATAGTTCTTTGATCAAACATACACACCTTTGCCCTACCTTTGGGAAATACAAGCGATATATTTGTTCTACATTCTCAGAATTATATTTTTGCTCTGACCTCACGTATTTACCAGTTAACGAGAATTGCTTCGAGCTAATATCGTGAAACATATTAGTCTGTTCTAAAGTAGCTGCTGAAGCAATAAATTGAAATTTGTCACACAAGTACTTATTTCAGTGGTCCTAGCAAGACAGCGTGGAATAAGGGCCTCATCACCCTGGCTATTTGGAAGCGATTTCAAGACGAGGTAAGAACTTGTCGTGTTGCCGATAACATCAGGACGGTAAGGTAGAGGTGACCGATACTGAACGTGTTCGCCCATATTTTGCCAGATATTGTTGCTATAGGGGGCGAACTCTTTTTTTCTTTTTTTTTTTTGATGGAAAGTCATCACATAACTTCTGCGGGAGAAGTTACTTGATACTTGAGGAGGGAGAGTCAGACTTTTACTGACTAAAACCCATCCATACTCCTTCTTTTGCCCTTTGTGTTCCGGGACCGCGAAATCCCTTTCGAACAACCCGCAACCCCGGCAGGCAGTGACCCTGGAGGTCTCTGCTTTACTGACATCTCTTTGAGCCGCGCATGGAACACCAACGTCCCGTCGACAAGGCCTGTCGTCACTGGACGGACAGACGGTGCGCTATCTATTGCTCACCGTCCACAGACCCGCATGGCATGAGCATGACATGACATGGCATGGGTGGGTTTTAGTCACTAAAAGTATGATACTTTGAATTTTTTTGAGGAAATCATCATAAAAAAGAAAGGCCCAGTTACACGTTATCAAGTTTTTTTTTACCAAAAACCGTCTTTTGTCTTCGTAAATCGACAAATTGTGAACATCGTAAAACTGTCTCTTGATAATAATATGTTATTACAGTAATGTCGCAAGGAATTTGGAATAAGTACTTAATAGAGATTTACATAAGCTGCAAAATTGTCTAGATAAGTATTTATGACTTTTGTTCATGAGGCAATGGCTCCAGTTTCTAAAACTAAAATGTTGCTTACGTAAATAAATACTGGATGGATGGTTTTTTTCGGGTCGGTCATCATCAAATAATTTCCCCGCTTTGGGCGGAGCAGGGGTGTCAGACTTACTGACTAAACACATCAATGTTCCTTCTTTTGCCCTTTGTGTTCCGAGGCTGTGGTTAATGTTTTGAACAGCCCTTAATCCTGGCAGGCAGTGGCCAAGGCAACCCTTGCTTTGTAAGCTTTGCTGAGATCTCTTTGAGGCGCGCGTGGAACACAAACGCGCCGTCGTCATGGCTAAATGGCAGCATCAGTGTAACTTGTGTATTTTTTGTAAATCGAATAATCATGGATTTTTAATCTTTCAATTTGTTTAGTTGCTTTATGGAACAATCTGACTGCCATTGCAAATACACTTTATATGAACTCGAGTCGTTTAATTTGACACGCTTTTTTAGCTGTATTTGTAACTATGTAAAAAAACTTAAGCTAATTTTAAGTTTAGACGTTCAATATGGCGGGTTCACAAAGATGGCGGTACACTTACTTCTTGTAAGCATTCTCATAACATGGACAATAGTAGAAGTATCCATTTTTTGTATTATTGCACCTACTATGTTTCGTCTCTGCATGACCGACACGACTTCTTTTTTGTATGGGAAATCATTAAATAACTTTTACTGACTAAAACCCATCCTTGTTCCTTCTTTTGCCCGTTGTGTTCCGGGGTCTGCAGCGCCATAAGGTAGACTGGTAGAAAATGCTCAAGGCAATAAATGCCACCTTTGTCTATCAAAAATTGGTATCAAATAAAAGGGACAACTCTGCTGAGATAAATAAGAGAATCGTGTTTTTTTTTAATTAAACTAAACTTTGCCAACTTATATTGTATTGTTTTTTTTTGTTTTTTTTAAAAAACGTTGCCCCACACTAGGAATTTCTCCTGTATCGTGGGTGCGTTTACAAACATAAACTCACATACACAAATAGCCAGACCCGGACCAACTATCTGTAGGCCATACAAATATTTGTTCCGTGCGGGAATCGAACCCGCGACACGCAGCGTGGCAGTCGATCGCTCAGCCACTGCGCCAACCGTGTCGTCACATATTATACGTAAGTTTATGAGGATGTATGGATGTTTGTTACTCTTTCACGCAATAACGATTGAACGGATTTAAATCGAATTTGACACACAAATAGTTCACCTGAATTAACAAGTAAGACGCCTATTATCGCGGTAATTCGCTCCCGTGAGATAAATACCTGGAGCCCAAGAACTGAAGCCACGGTTATCAGCTAGTATTTTATTTATAGATAGCAGGGTTGAACCGACTGTCGCAGATCTTCTTCTTCGTAGGTACCTAACGGTTTTCCCACCAAGTACAATAAAACAAACAGTTAAGTATACCTGCACATTGCTAACTGCCAAGATTGTGTAGGAATATCGAGAGCTATCAACTGTACATCTTATATACCTGCGTATATTGACGGGCCTGTTGGGTCTAGTGGTTAGTGGCCCTGACTGCTAAGCCGGAGGTCGTGGGTTCGATTCCCACCCAGGACAAACTTTGTGTGATGAGCATGATTGTTTGTTCTGTGTCTGGGTGTGATTTATCTATAATATGTATGTATTTATAAATTATATAAGTATGTATATCAGTTGTCTGGTTACCATAACACAAGCTCTGCTTAGCTTGGGATCAGATAGCCGTGTGTGAGTTGTCCCAAGATATTTATTTATTTTATTTAATATTCGAAACTAACAGATCTTTATAGCCTTATCACATTATTTTTCATATAGTACGTTACCGAACCTGGCGTCGTTAAAACGGGTGTAGTTAGGTGCGTGTACTGCAATATAGTATTTTATACGTAAAAGGTGTTGTTATTTTTATATCAACGATGAAAATGTAATAATAAATATAATAAACATTCATTTTCGTACAACATCAACCTTCTAAGAACGCTATTTGCGTTGTTCCTTGAATATTATATAGGAGGGGGGTGGGAAGAAGTGATGAAATAAATGAGCAGCGATAAACATCACAACATATTGACTGCCTCGTTGAAACCGAGAGCAAATGATGCCGTGACGTCAGACAGGGGAGGATGGAAGAAGAAAACGTGTTGCGCCGACCCCAAATAGAATTGGACAAGGGTAGGAAGAAGATGATGGTGTAGTTTCAGCTGGATGGTTTTCTTAAAGTAAGGATTCCATACCCATTCAAAAGATTTCCTGAGAAAATTCCGGACGAGTGAAGAATTTTCCTAACTATACGTGCAGTACCTATAATTTTATTGTGGTATTTTTATACAACCCAAAAAATATTGTAAATTAACTGATTGATATATTCACGTTGTAAGGGATTTTATTTATCTTTTTTTCAATTTTTAGTCTTTCATTTTTATATTATTCAGTATTAGCTGGCGCCCGCAGCTACACCCGCGTCATATCGAAAAAAGTAGGTATCCTATGTTATAACAGACCATAATCTACCTCTGTGCCAAATTTCGTCAAGATCCGTTTAGCCGTTTTGACGTGATAGAGTAATCCATACATCCATCCATCCTCACAGACACTCGCATTTATAATATTAGTAGGAAGGACTATAAGCGACTTACAGAAATATGTCGTTGAGCTCCTTGGGTTATGAGTTGAGCTACACGATAACTGACAAATGCTTGCACTGACTGGACAGGTCCACTCAATCTGTGTGGTGCTTTCTTAAAAAGACCATTTCAGATACTATCTGCATGGTCCTCATGTAAGTTGACCAAGATTATTTTGTCTGGACCTTAACTACTATGACCATGACCATTGACTATGACCTCTGAGTTTGTTTCGGCTGTTTCTTCTCAGAGTAGTCTGGTACGAAACACTGGCCTCATCTAGTTTAAAAAAAAAATGACGTGTAAAAGTGTTTGTGAAAACCTACTTGCAAAATAAACATCATTTATCAATATCCTTTTTTTGGTAGTGTTTGTTGTGTGGTTAAACTTCTTGAGTTATGATTCGCGCTACACGATAACTGACAAATGCTTGCACTGACTGGACAGGACCACTCAAATCTGTGTGGTTCTTTCTTAAAAAGACCAAAATAATCATGTAAGTTCACCAAGATTTTTGTCTAAACCTTAAAAGAGACTATGACCTCGGAGGCTTTTTCGGCTTTGTTAAAAAACAACGTGTAAAAAAGTTTGTACCTACTTGCAAAATAAACATAACTTATAATTAAATGGACTGACGGAACGGACGATAATATGGACGGAATGGACAATACGGACTTTAAATAGTTAAATGATGTTTACTTTCCTGACCGTTTTCCGCAACGGCCTTATTGTTAAACTAGAAAGAAATATTTATAAAAGGATAATGTTATACCTATTGTAATTTATCCATACGGATGGCCGTTTTTCACGAATTGTCTACTCATATCAATAAATAAATCAGGTTTATCCCAGCATTAAGATAAACATCTTGAAGTCCTAGTTTAAGTATGTACAGTCAAAGAAAGAGATAAGTAACGAAACTCATTAGTTTTATTTTTCTAACCTGTCCTGTCCCACTCCTGTTCAAAGGCTCCACGCCTTCCACCTCTCATGAACCCGCACATCCTCTTTCCAGCTCTGATGTAAAAAAAAACTAGTTCGTCTCACCATCTCCTTCGTGGTACGAGTCGTTAGACACAATTTGTTTTTATTTTCAAAAATGTGCATGCGTTCGAATTAATTTAAATTTATTTTTTCTTTTTTTTTGGTTTGGTTGGTGGACGTCTTCAACTCAAATTTAATTTATTTAAATTATCCATCTGTCTGGTCTGGCGTTATCTCTTTCACTGACTATACAGTCACGATTCAATCTGTAAAAACTTTGCAACTTGTTAAAGTGATGTTTTCAGCTTGGTAAGAACATAATATTTTGGTACTCAAACTATTGTTCAAATTATTAAATCAAATATTATTTATATATTAAGTCCTGACCGTTTTAGGCCACGGCAGCTAATCTCAGCGGAGAAAAGCCATCTGCGCGGGAGATATTATAGTTAACAAGTGAGTGGGATGGGACAAGCACTCTCAGATAGGGGTATCTTACCGCCAACTTCCTGACTCTGGGCTATAACTGTGAAATTCTTAATGAAAAAACCCAATAACACTGTTTGCCCGGCCCGGAATCGAACCCAGAACCCTCTGCTCAGCAGTCGCGCGTCTGAGACCGCGAGAACAACAGAGTAGTCCAAATTATGAAATAGATAGTAATCTCAAAGCTACAAAGGTTGTTCATCGCGCTTCATTTTTAAATTTAGAATAGTGTCGGTACACATATGTTCGTGACTGTACATGCTCCCTGTCCGTGCAATATTTTATAGGTAGGTAGGTAAAGTTTATAGGGTCTTCCGAAGTAGGACAAATCGCTGGTCATAAATATCTTCTACTTATCCTCTAACATTGACAAAAAACGCGAAACTTTTTAAAGTAAAAATCTACAAAGATTTTCATGTAAATGTGGTTTATTTTTGCTGAGATACATAATTAGGGTACGCTTTCGGATTTATAACAGCATTCCGGATTAGGCTTGCCCTTATTTTGCCTTCATTTGGGACACATTTTTTTGCGGATCATCAAATAACTTCCCCCGCTCTAGGTGGAGCGGAGAGGACTGTCAGACTTTTACTAGCTAAAACACAATTTTCCTTCTTATGCCCTTTACGTTCCGAGGCCGCGGTATCTCTTTCGAACAACCCGCAACCCACTCATTTATAATTACCATCACCTTACTTCCCCGTCAGTGTCGGCTGCAAGCGAAACTGCTGATTGTGAGGTTCTGGGTTTAATTCCCTGTTGGGGAAAAGTGTTCTAAGTATCAGTTCAAAGTGTGGTACTTAGTAGGTAGAGTGACACCTTCGTGTCATGATAAGCACGTTAAACCGTTGACCGCAATTCGGTAGCATTAGCATATAATAGCACCTATTACACACTTGCAATTACAATAAACTTCACCTAGTCAAATGAACAATACATTACGCCCTTTGTTAAACAAATACATGTTTATGACAACCAAAGCGAGCAACAGACATTATTGAACTGTCAAAACGGAACTTGTTGTCTTGTTAGGGCTGCTACACGCTTCCTCGAGTTAAAACATGACATTTGAATCACTATTATATTAAATCTATCTATCTAGATAGATATAATATTATATTCTTGATTATGTACACCATACAAATAACAGGAATGACAGTTTAAACAAAATTATCTATCACGACGAAACAAACTCCATAATGATTGGAAGTAACTTTGGCGTCCTCATAAAATGAAAATTGTGGAAAAAAGCTACCTTCAATTGAAAATAAACATGTTTTCTTAGCAAAAATCTGTATTTTTTTCATCAATTTTTACAATAATTGTAAAATTTCTCAATAAGACGACCCGATTACCTACCTTTTTTTAGTAACGATGGGGTCACAGTAGCAAACATTTTTTTTTAAATTCCATGTAAAATGTAAAAAAATATTTAGAATTTTTTTTATATTTTTTCCGTCGATAAAATTAAGCATAGATTCTCTCATTTCAATATGTACACATTATAAAGACTCACACTGTATATAATTTCTCGTGTAACAGTTTTAGTTGCCATACTCCTCCGAAATGGGTTAACCGATTTTTATGAAATTGTAAATTTTTATTTGGTAGTTTTTTTGCGGATGGAAAATCATCAAATAAGTTGGTCTCTCTGGTCGGTCTTTTACTGAATAAAACACACCCACCCATGTTCCTTCATTTGCCCTTTATGTTCCGGGGCCGCGGTATGTCTTTCGAACAACCCGCAACCCTGGATTTGGTATGTCTAAGAATCGTTTGTAATCTACTTTTCATACCAAAAGGTTTATACTTCAAAAGGGGAGCTGAGCAGCGGGTGAAACCACTCGGCACTCCTAGTATTCTTATAAATTCGACGGCATGGTTGGCGCAGCGGCTGACCAATTGATTGCTGCGCTGCGTGTCGCGGCTTTGATTCCCGTACGGAACAAATATTTGTATGGCCTACAAATAGTTGTTTCGGGTCTGGCTGCTTTTGTATGTGAGTTCAAATGTTTGTAAACGCACCCACGATACAGGAGAAATTCCTAGTGTAAAGCACCGTTTAAAAAAAAAACCACCCCGAACACATATAGCGTGCTCGTATAGCCCTATGTTATTAAGAAGTTCAGTAGAAACAAAAGCTTGAGTCGAGAACATTAATTTCCGTCAACTCATACATACAAGGGTTTAAACAAATATAATACCTACCTACATAATCATAAATTACAGAGTTGGAAAAATATCATGTTAAATTGTTCTGAGAATCATTAAAAACAACTGGGTATCCCTGAGGACTTTGAGATGGTTTCCTCTGCTTTAACAGTCCTGAACAACAGCGTGCAAGTGATCATGTTACATGAGTTACATTTCTAATCTTGCAAAAATATCATGTTAAAAATTGTGAGGACGTTTTTTTGGGGTTGATCAAGAACTTGGTTGTTCTGAGGGCTTTTTCTTTCATTTAAAACTTCCGCGTCAGCATAATGTAACATCAGCATTTAGAGATTTCTTGCTTTAAGTAGATTATTATTTTAATTCCATACTCTACTCAAACGTTGTAGGGTGTTTTATGATAAAAATAATAACTTCTATTGTTTGTTTGTTACGTCTTCACGCCTGAATCGCTAAACCGATTTTAATGAATTTTGGTACAGAGATAGTTGAGACCCTGGAGACGAACATAGGCTAGGCTAGGCATAGGCTCAAAAATGAGGGAGAAAGTGGGAAGAAAAGGGAAAACTTAGCTTTGCTATTACAATAAATGAGGCGCAAGGGTAAAAACTAGTAGCTGAATTTAACGCGAGCGAAGCCGCGGGCATAAGCTGGTAATGCTTATAATTTCCAGCTAATGGCTTAATTGTCGAGAGCCTCTACCAACACCTGAGGAGGCTCTCGTTTAGACGGCTGGATCAAGGGTTTAACACAGAAAGCGGAACTCCTGGACACGGCTCGTATCGTTAGGAAGTTCCTCTCTCTGAAACCCTAACTGGCGGTATCTTGGACCCTGTTCCCGATACCTACATTTTTGTACTTTTATATGTTTTTTTTTTCTTTGTTTAAATAAGAAATATGTAAAAATATAAGAAATATATGTGTAAAAAAATAAACGAAGTAATAATTTGAGTTGAAAGCTCCTAAAATTCAAGAACCTTTTTATTAGTGTCATCTGTAACTAACTATGGAAAAAAAAACCTTACAAGTAAAATAAAAACCCACATTCAGCTTTTTGATTAAACTAAAATATTGCATTAATGCATGCAATTTGTATGGCAATGCATAGTTAACTAAGTGACGACATTCTAAATCCAATAGTGTGGACCCCTAAAGATCATATGGGTGTCAAATTAAAGGGTTTGCTGAGAAGAATACGAGAAAGTTTTTTGAACAAAATATTTATTTAACAAAGATTAGGATTGAGGAAGATTGAAAATTAATTCCCTAGAATAGTTTAAATACGCCATCAAAATTTGTAGTGTTTTCTGATTTGTCTTTTAATAGACTGCAATACGGTATCACTTTCTAAAACTGTCCGAAGTCAAGACTAGAAGGTTCTATCGAGTATCTATACAACGTGTAACGGAAAGGGTATATACATATCAAGAGCAAGGCTTCTTCAAGGCTTATCAAACGATATCGCAAGGGTTTCAGCTAAATATAAAAAAAAAAAAAAAAAAAAAAGAAAAAAAAAAAAAAGAAAAAAAGAAAGAAAGAAAGAAAAGAAAGAAAGAAAAAAAAAAAAAGAAGCCTCGCTATTGGTATGTATATACCCTTTCCGTTACATCCTGTATATAACGAGAAAAAGTTTCTTTCTATTATCAGTTTTTTTTTTGTCTGCTCCTTCAGACGCTATCCATCACAATTAGTTCTATCTGTGTCACGACTTAATTAAGTCAACAGAATTTGTAGCGAACTAGTCATTTGTCTATACTATGTAAGGCTTACTTATCTTACAGTCAAAGTCCCATCACGTCCTCAAGCGATGTGACTTACGTCAACGATCGTCACTTGTTTCCTTGGAAACATTTATATTTATTTTTTATGTTTCAATTCAAACATTTTCCAGAAACATTGTACATGTTTTACAACTAATTGACAATTACGAGTAGTTCGAGTTCTAAATTCAAAAGTAATTTTATTTTATTTTTAATATTGGGCTGTTTAGCGGTGTTCAAAAGTGTAGGAGATTGAAAACCTCGAAATTTAACTGTATTTTTTAATACGTTTGTTACCTACTTACTCTAAAATTACTAGTTCAATTTATGTGATTAATTTTTCATGTGATAGAAGCTTGTGTCTTTGTCCCGTATTCTCGTTGCTTGTTTAGAACTTTTAACTACAATTAAAAATGAATTCACGACAATAACTTATGCGAGTTCAAAAGTTTTTCAAAGTATTTTAATAAAGTTATTTCTCTCTCAGTAGTCATTTATTTTCTTTTGCTAAAAGTTTTTATTTCCGCTTGGGTAACACGCGTGTCGTCTGAACGTGTAGCTTGTGGCTAATCGATAACAAAGTTGATGTCAGAAATCAGGTCGCTCCATTGTTATAAATCATACATAATCAAGCCAGAACTAACTTGTTAGAAGACATATACAATCGTAGTATGGTTGATTGTAATAGCGTCGAATTTACATGTTTGAGTTTGTCATGTACAGACATACCCACTTCTTGTGGGGTGTCAGACTTGTAATGGTACTAACTAAAACCAAATCATGTTCTTTCTTTGGACCTTTATGTTCCGGGACCTCTTTCGAACCAACCCCGTCAGGCGGTGGCCCTAGCAGGCCCCTGTGCTTTGCATTCATGTCGACTAATGTTAACGTTTAGCACGATTCAAGTAAAATATTAATTTCAATTTTGAAATAGGTAAATCCAATTTCATAATAATGTGTTTAAAAATTCAATTTACAAAGTGAACAGTACTAAATGAGTACAGTAAAGGAGAAAATCACTTAAAGATTTAAATACATATTAGTCCTCGTAACAGTGCCTATTTTGGTAGTTCAATAGACAAACAAAACCGGCCAAGTTTGTTGTTTTTCATTAACTATGAAGCTTTTCAATAACTATGAAGTTATAATACCTTAATTTAAGGAGTACTTAATTGTATATTTAACACAATGTATTTAATAAAGCTAGTACTCTTAGTTTCCGAGATTTTTAAGTTTCTTTAAGTAGCTCGAATTCCTTGTTCTCGAGTGTACATTTAAAATCCTGTAAAAATACTGATACTAATTAAAATGTTGACAGAAAATTTTCTCTTATTCCTTTCTTGTAATTCGATACAATCGAGAGGAAAAACTTACCCAAATAACCTTTTACTTTTGGGTCAAAGTTATAAATTACACGTTATATCCTGTCTAATCCATAAATACATACAAATAAGCTAAGCTTTTCAAAAACATAAACACACCGTTTTTATTATCTGTGGGATTAACAAAACAGGCACTGTTTTTTTACAAACGTTAGCCATTCCTGTTCTTCGCACCAACCCAGCCATCGCGAGGGACGCGAGGAGACTCCAGGCCGCCCACGCGGGTCTGTGAATGGTGAGAAATGGGTAGCTCACCGTCCGTCAGGTACCAGCAAAGCAGGTGGGCCCACTCCGCCCAGAGCGAGAAAAGTTAGTTGATGATTTTCCATGCGAAAAAAAAGCTATTTCAACCGAAATGGCTTTTTTCCTGAACTCCGCAAACAAACTTAATTTAATTTTACGATCCCGCTCCTAAACTAACTGTCACATTTACTCAAGCTTCCGACTTTCCTTGGTATTATCATAAATATTTATATGACACGGGACCAAGCGCGTCTCGCCTGACAGAATCCGGGAGAGAGACACAAGTGAATATTTTGTAAAGGAAATGCGGAAAAATGCTTGCTGCATTTTAAGTCTTATTAACTGAGACATGTCATTTGAACTGACGAGCGGATAGGTACTATCGCGGATGGTGTCAGTCGTGGCTGGACATCTCTTAGCTGCCACGGTTTATTTTATTTCATCTATTAATTAATTCTTCTTTTTGCTTTTTTGGACGCTCTTAATGTGTTTTCACACAAATGTACCTATGTGTAATCTCAACATGAATGATATAACCACGATTTTGTAAAAATATTATAACTCTATAGAATGTCCCTGGAGTGTCTTGCCCATTCTTCTTCAAAAAAGATTTACGATTTGGAATGGGCAACTACAGTTTTTTCACTAGTCTTGTGTTGGAACTGAACCTGCAACTTTTTTATTTTTATGACATTCAAAAGCGCCTGTAATGGTCTTATTTTAATGTGCTTTAAGTTTGCCAAACGTCTTAAATTACATCTGAAAACCTCGAAGGCATCTCTGAGCCAGGTGATCAATTATAGCGGTTACCGATAAAGTCACATAGAACAATTTATTGCTAATACATTGCCTTCTGCCCACGAATAGATAGATGCTGAAATATATTTGGACTTATTATTGATAAAAAAACTTATTATATACGTGGGTGCTTACTAAAATGGGATTTAGCAAAATTCAACCCCTAAGGAAGTGAAACACGGGGTTGTAGGTTGTTCGAAAGAGATACCGCGGTCCCAGAACATAAAGGGCAATAGAAGGAACATGGGTGGGGGTTTTAATCAGTACAAGTCTGACACTCCCTCCCCCCCCCCCGCTCGCCCTCAGTTATTTGATGATTACCCATCCGCAAAAAAGGGAGTGAAATGAGGTAGCAAAGTTTATATAAGTAGGAGAACGCGATTCCTTGGCTGCCTTGTTTATGATAAAACTTCTAAGCTTGCTTTAATTCACGGAGGCATGACGACAGTATAAAAAAATCGATGATTCAGTGATGACAAGGGAGAAGTCATATTAAAAAAAAGTAAACACAGGTTTAGTTTTATTTAAAAATAACAGATTATTAAGATTTTCAATAAAATAAAACATTAAAATACTGCAATCGGCCATTTTGACTGAAACACCGATCACTGCATATGATGTCACGGTTATATGATTTATGGGACGTTGTTATAGAAACAATGTCATTTTTACTTAACTGTGACGTCATGCCGACGCCATGACACATGCGAGCTGTTTTCGGGCACTATTGAAAATTTATGAGAATAATGGCTTCAAACTTTGTTAAACTTAAGTTTATTACCGAAATAAAGGCTTTTTTGTAAATAGTAAAAGTGTACCCACATTATGGAAGAGGATTTTAAAATCTTTCGTCACGCCTATTCTAATAGTTTACCCTGCACGTACAAGTTCTTAGCAGAACCAACTTACGATGAAAATATTAGGATTGCATAAAAGTTTAGTCTGTACATAAAAGATCAGGATGAAACCTATTTACTTTTACGACGGTGAAAACCTTGACGACACGGTTGGCGCAGTGACTGAGCGACCGACAGCTGCGCTGCGTGTCACGGGTTCGATCCCCGCACGGAATAAATAATTGTATGACCTACAGGTAGTTGTTTCGGGTCTGGCTGTTTGTGTATGTGAGTTTGAATGTTTGTAAACGCACCTACGATACAGGAGAAATTCCTAGATTGGGGCAACGTTCTTTAAAAAAAAACGGCTATTTCACATCACGCTACAATACTTAGAGGCTGAGTAGCGGGTGAAACCGCGGGGCACATCTAGTTACAAGATAATTATAACTATTTACTTTCATTATAATACTGTTACAACAAAAATATTAAGCTTTTCGGAAAACATTTTCTCAATTTTCCACATATCGTACTGCCATTAAAATAGTAACCGAATCCAGGGTTTTGTTCATTATTTCTCTCATTATACGAAGCCAACCCACTAATGAAGCTGGCAATTTCACTAAATACTTTTTCTGCAATCCCTCCCATTTTTGGTATAATATAATGCAGCGAATAACAAGGATTTTGTTGTTATTCGCTTGTTGTTTCTGAATTGCGAATTGCTTCTGGTGTATAATATATTGAATTTCAACATGTCAAAGTCAAAGTCAAAGTCAAAGTATTTATTAGTGTGATATTTGGTGAATACATAGGTCTTACAGTTATTTTATGGTACCTCAAAAACTACCCACTAGGGCATACACTATTTAACAATTCAGTTTAAAATAAAAATAACAATAATACAAATTAATTTACATTTCAATAATACAGTTATAAAACACATTAACAATAACTTACATTCATTAACAATAGGTACATTTAATTATTATAATAAATATTCACAACAATTGATGTTATGTTTTTAAATTTCAATCATATATACAATTTCATTAAGTTTATTACATTTTGTCAAGAAGGAATTCGTCAATGGTATAGTAGCATTTGTCAATTAAGAAAATATTTAGTCTCCGTTTAAATTGCGTCAAGTTTAAGTCCTTAATGGCGTTAGGTATTTTATTGAATATCTTCGGAGCCATGCATAGGATGCTTTTATGCATAAGGGCGGTCTTTGAGGCTCTTAGACATAATTCGTGACGATATTCTTGTCTTTTTGATCTATAGCTTTGCTCTGAAGCTTTTCTAAACAGCTCACTATTTTTCTTAACGAATAATGCGGTCTCGTATACGTAAAGACAAGGTAATGTCAGTATTTTTAGTGTTTTGAAGTGCGGTTTGCAACTATCCGTAGGTTTAAGACCACATATCGACCTAATGCACCTTTTCTGTGCTTTAAAAATATTATTTTTTTCGCAGGAGTTAGCCCAAAATATTACTCCGTATCGTAGTATGGAATCTACATAGCCATAATATGCAGATACAACAGCTGCCTGATTTACAATTTTCTTAAGTTTGTATAGAGCAAAGGCGAACCTACTTAATTTTGTTATAAGATTTGATGCATGTTGTTTCCAAGTCAGTTTAGAGTCAATTGTCAAGCCTAGAAATTTTATTTGCTCTACTTCTTCAATTCTGTTTTCGTCAAAAGTTATATTTATGTCAGGAGCGGTCAATCTTTGTCGAAACTGCATAATTTTAGTTTTATTTAGATTTAATTTTAAATTATTATGTTCAAGCCAGTTAATTGATTGTTTCAATGCGTCTTTGATATCACATTCATAGTTTCTATTTTTGTTATTTCTTACAATTATCGTGCTGTCATCAGCAAAAAGAACCATGGGAAAAGCTACGTGTTTTGGAAAGTCATTTATGTAAGCTAAAAATAATGGTGGAGCTAATACGCTTCCCTGTGGTACACCGAAAGTGATTTTACGTTTTCCTGAAGTATATTTAAATTCTTTTTTATCTTTTTTAGAAATCCGTCTAATTTCTGTACACTGCGTTCTATTGTCCAAATAAGACTGTATAAGAGAAAGTGCATTGCCCCTTATTCCGCATGCATTAAGTTTTTGTAATAGGATATTATGATCAACTAGATCGAATGCCTTCGTTATGTCCATAAATATAGCGCTAGTAGGATTTCTTTCGTCAACATCTGTCATTATAATATTAAGAAAATCATAGATAGCCACATTTATAGATTTGTTTTTTCTAAAACCCTTCTGTTCCTTTACTAAGATGTCATGTTTTGTGAAAAAAGAATACATTCGGTGATAAATAGCCTTCTCAAATATTTTTGATATAACTGGTATTAGGGCTATGGGTCTGTAGTTATTCATATCAGTTTTGTCAAGTTTTTTAAATAAGGGCTTAATTATAGTTGGTTTTAGCTTATCAGGGTAAGTTCCAGAGTAGATACTAACATTAATGATGTGGCAAATGGGGCCAGATATCACATCGGAAACACATTTTAGTACTCTTGTTGAAATATCATCATACCCTACGCTACCTTTATTTTTTAAATCCTGTACTATTCGATATACTTCATTAGGTGTAGTCGGGGCCAAGAACATTGATTCACAGCATGTATTCGGGGTCTCATAGATCACAGATCTTGAGGCCTTCGAGAGTAATTCTGCTTGGTTCACAAAGTGATCGTTAAATGCGTTCGCTATATCATTTGGGTTTGTTAATGTAACTCCGTTTTTTTGTATTTCTATTATATGTTCATTGGGAGGGCATTGTTTATTTTCATTTATGATCCTCCATGTATCTTTAGTTTTATTTGTTGAGGTCATTATTCTATGGTTATTTTTTGCCTTTTGTGTAAGTTTTATTATTTTCTTAAGTCGTCGTGAGTAATTTTTAAGTTTAGTCAAGTTATTGATATTAGGTTTTGCTCGTTGTTGCCAAAGAAGTTGTCGTTTATTTTTACTACAGCGTCTTATACCGGGTGTTAACCAATTCGGATTCCTTTTTAACTTAATTTTTTTGTTGATTAAGGGGAAACATAAATCATAAAACAGCTGAAATAACTCTATAAAATTATCGTACGCTACATTTGGATCATCAGCTTGATAAACATCACAAAACGATAAAGGATATAAACATGATCTAAATTTCATAAGGTTATCGTAACTGTAATCACGCACTGTAATATTCCAGCTGTTGATTGTACAAGTTTTTTTAACTGGGATCTTTATGATTTGGGCAGTGTGGTCTGACATGTCAAGATCAATTACATGATGAACACACTTTTGGCCAAAATTGTGCGCAAAATTATCTATACATGTGTTACTTTGTAACCTAGTGGGCTGCTCAATTTGCAGTTTTAGATTATAGCTTAATAGGTAATTGATAAACTCAAGCGAAGTGCTATTCTTTTTCAAAATATTAATGTTAAAGTCACCACATATAATGACATTCTTGCGCGCCTTGTAACAAATCTTAGGTAAGAGAATATTTAATTTTGAGTAAAACGTATCAAGATTTTTTGATTTAGGTATTCTGTAAATACATACAACAATAATGTTATGCTGTGTTAATTCTATTGCGCAGCACTCAAAAGCTCCTTGAACTGAAAGCTTCTTGAAATCTTCAAGTTCTCTATACTGATGATCGTTTTTTATTAATATGCACGCTCCTCCTCTTTTTGTCTCTCTGGAGTAGCACGCTGCCAGTTTATAATTGGGTATAGTGAGATAATCTTCATAGCCAGTTTCCATGAAGTGTTCTGTCACACAGATAACATCCATGCGGTCTTTAAGATCAAGCACGTGCAAGAGTAATTGGTCTGCCTTATTTATTAATCCTGCTATGTTCTGATGCATTATAGACAGATAATTATAGAAAAAAATGATTTGACATGTCTTCAAATGTATCCTTGGTGTCGGTATTTATACTATTTTCTACTTGGATTTCACAAATTGATAGTTTTTAGTTCTTAGGAAGTCTCTTTCTCCTATTAATATAACACAAAAGTCGGTTTTATTAAAATGTTTAATCTTATTTTCTATTCTTAGTAGGAGTTGCTCAATACTATTATTTGGATACGAGTAGTGGCAGAAGTCATAGTCAGTTGCAAACAAATCTTCTATAATACTGCAAAGTCCATTTCTGTTGTTTGTGCTTATTATACTTAGTTTATTTTTTATTACTGCTTGGGTCTTGTGTCGTTTGTCGATGGAGGTCTCACACATTGAGTATTTTATTCCATATATGTCACATTGAGTTGTCTTATGAACCATTTGGGGGATTTCTTCCGGTGTTGATTTATCAGCAATTTCAGGAGTAAGCTGTATAACTTTATTCGCTGACTTTGGAGTGACGCTGAGATCTATCGTAGGAACTTTTTGAGAAGTTTTTTTCCTTTTTGGAGTGTTGTTAACAATATCTGTTGTAAGTTTTTTGTAAATGTTTTCCTTTTTTGTTAAGTTTTCGATTGTCTTTTTGAGATTTGTGTTGTCTACATTTAAGGATTCAACTTCGCGGTGGGCAGTCTCTAGTTGCAGGGACAATTCCTTTATTTTGTTTTTTAGTTGAAGAATTTCTTCACGGTCCTCATCGTCCGATATGTTAGGTAGACTGATACTAGTGGTGCCATCTAGTTCACTACTGGTTAAGTTTAAATCTTCACTTTTTGATTCGGATACTCTCCGATTACGACGTTGTGTGATGTTTCCAAAGAAGTTCATGTTGATTGAGATCTTAAGAAACACAAAAAGTTTTACTGATTGTGGGATCCGAACCGGCTCTCAGTAACACGGCAGTCCAAGACAAACAAGAAAGTCATGTTTAATTGTATTTGTTTATTTCATTTCCTAATGAACTTTGTAGGAAAATAAACAACGCTGCTTTAATGAGCTAAATATTCCACTAATGCAGCGCCGGGAACATAAAACAGTAGCAATTATATTTCTCACTGTCAACCAAAATTGAACTGAATTATTAAGGTGGTAGAGTAACTAAACCCTTGGTCTTCGGCGACCTCTCACACAATTTTTATCCCTTCGTTTTTAAATATCACCGTTGCATTATATTCAATACTTTTTCATCACAATTTAGAGGCTCGTTGTTCAATACTTTTAAAAAGAACTTGCAGCCTTATAATAACTACTAGCTAGCGCCCGCGGCTCCGCCCGCGTTATATCGAATAAAAGTATCCTATGTTTTATTCTAGACCATAATCTACCTCTGTGCGAAATTTCATCAAGATCCGTTCAGCCTTTTTGACGTGAAAGAGTAACAAACATCCATACATCCTCACAACCATTCGCATTTATAATATTACTAGCTGTGCCCAGCGGTTTCACCCGCTGAGGTTTAGGGGTATCGAAAATAGATGTTAGCCGATTCTCAGACCTACCCAATATGTACCCAAAATTTCATAAGAATCGGTCGAGCCGTTTCGGAGGAGTACGGTAACTAACATTGTGACACGGAAATTTTATATATTAGACTAGTAGGATTAAGTAAGATATAATATAATATTAGTAAGACTAGCTGTGTCTAGCGGTTTCACTCCCTGCTTAGTTCCTTAGTTTCGTACCGTAATGTTTATTATTTTATCTATCGAAATGTTTTTCAAAGGTCTTATGCTAGGGGAAAGTGAGTTCCACAATCTTGCAGCATGGACGGAGAAGGAATATGAATGGTAACTAGTTTTATGAGAGATCTAAGGTATGATCATATATATGTCGCATCCCGGTCATTAGTACGGGACGTCAACGAAGCACAAACGTCATAACGGCGTATACAGAGCCTAGACTGGAGGGAAATGGTCAATAAAAGAGCGTGCGCTCAGTATTCGGCCCTTCTTACCTGATCGTCCGCTCTTGAAGAAACAATAGCCTAGGAACTGTATTGTGTTATTTTCTGTTAGCCGTCTGTTGTCTCTAGTGTTAATCTAAAGTGAAAGTATTGTGATTCGCCTACCTACGAAATAAATTATTATTAGTAATTCTGCCAACGACTTTATTTCTCACCCGGACCCTGCTGATGCCCACTATGAGCGACTGTGAAGATAACGAATTTCCTACATCAGACGTGGGATGTCAACGGGCTGAGAAATCATCAAATAATGAAGAATTGTGGCGCCAACTTATTGAAAAACAAAATCATAATATGATGGCCTTGATTTCTACCCTACAACCGCAAGAATCAAGTCGTCGCTTCGCCCTACCCGAATTCAACCCTGATAAAGAAGAGAGTGATGCGAGATCGTGGTGTGCAACGGCTGATGTTTGCTTCGAAGATTATGCACCACGTGGCGGTCAACTCGTCGTTATTTTAAGCAAAGCCCTCAAAGGTACCGCTTCTGCATGGCTGTCTCAGGTATCATACCCTGGGTTATCGTGGCCGGAATTTAAGGACCTATTCACTGCAAGGTTCATATCTACAGACACGTGTGCAGGTACCCTCATCAATTTAATTAATGAAAAATTAAAAGACAATGAGTCGCTAGCTGCGTGTGCGAGTCGTATTATTACTTCTTTAATGAGCTGTTGGAAAGATTGCACCCAAGAACAGATCGCCGTAGCAATCGCTCTGGCACACATTTCTCAACATGACTCGCGACTACAACGTCTTGCTTTTACAACGGAAATTACTTCCCGCCAACAACTGCAAAAAGAATTACAGGCGTTTTCGTATTCAAAGCGAAAGTCACCTGCAACCGAAGAGTTGTCAACATCTGACAGCAAACGAGCAAAGTTCTACAAACCATCAACATCAAAGTGTTTTGGCTGTGGAAAATTGGGTCACCGACAGGCTGAGTGCAGATCAAAACCGAAAAACTACAAGCCAAGTTCGCCAGCGAAGTCCAACGTGGCATCCAGTGCTCATCGTGCAGACAAGGCATCGAGCATCCGATGTTTCAAGTGTGGAGCGTTGGGGCATGTGGCGAGCCGCTGTACTACGGGGACCGGCACCAGCAACAGCACGAGCACGCAGGCCGAGCGTCGAGTCGACTTGTGCGTCGTGCAACCTCCGACTGGATATCTTCAACATCACGGTCAGTCTTATGTTTTTCATTATGATTCCGGTGCTGAGTGTTCATTGATAAAGGAAACTTTAGCTAGTAGATTTAGTGGTAAACGTAGTTTCAATATTATTTCTTTAACTGGTATTGGTCAAAGTAGCGTAAAATCAACAGAACAAATTTTAGCTAAGGTTATAATTAATGAGCACTCATTAGAATTGTTGTTACATGTGTTACCTGATATTTATTTACGCAGTGACATAATGATTGGTCGTGAAATATTGAGTTTAGGATTTTCGATTGTGATGACGAGTACTAGTTTTCAATTGTTAAAAAGTAACATTGTTAATAGCTGCACTATCCAGAACTCTTCGCCTGATTTTAGTAGTATTGATACAGATATACCCTTTGAATATAGACCACAACTTTTAGAGATTTTAAATCGCTATTCAAATTACTTTGTAACTGGTATGCCAACCACGCGGGTCACGACAGGTGAATTAGAGATACGGTTAAAGGATCCGAGTAATACTGTTCAAAGACGTCCTTATAGGTTATCGGTTGAGGAATGTAACGTTATGCGAACTAAAGTTGACGAACTTTTACGCGCAAATATAATTAGGGCGAGCTGTTCGCCTTTTGCTAGCCCAGCCTTATTAGTTAAGAAACAGGACGGTTCCGATAGGATGTGTATTGATTATCGAGAACTTAATGAAAATACTATTTCCGATAGATACCCCCTCCCTCTTATTACTGATTTAATATCGCGTTTACAAGGAGCAAAATTCTTTACTAAACTCGACTGTGCTAGTGGTTTCCATTTAATTCCATGCCATGCTGAGTCGATAGAGCGTACAGCCTTTATTACTCCTGACGGCCAGTACGAATATTTGACTATGCCTTTTGGTTTAAAGAATGCTATCACTGTTTTTCAAAGAGCTATCGTTAATGCATTGGGAAACTTGGCACGCGATTACGTCATCGTTTACGTCGATGACGTCATGATACAAGCTGAGTCCGTTGAACAGGGACTTGACAGACTTAAAACAGTCCTTGACGTACTTACTAAAGCCGGGTTTTCATTAAATTCAAAAAAATGCTCATTTCTAAAATCTAAAATTGAGTTCTTAGGCTATGAGATTGAAAACGGAAATGTTAGGCCGAATAAGCGAAAAATAGAATCACTAACTGCGTTACCACCCCCCGAATCTGTGACACAATTAAGGCAATTCATAGGATTAGCTTCATATTTTCGACAATTTGTTGCACAGTTTGCGTGTATAATGGCCCCACTTTATAGATTAACGTCTCTCAAAGGTAATTTTATTTGGAAACCGGAGCATGAAGAAATCAGACAAAAAGTGATTTCTATCTTGACCAACGAACCTATTTTGAAAATTTTTAACCCCAGTCTCCCAATAGAACTTCATACAGACGCAAGCTCCGAAGGGTTCGGTGCTATTTTATTTCAAATTATTAACCATATGCGTCACGTCATAGCGTACTTTAGCAAGCGAACATCCTCCGCGGAATCACGATATCATTCATACGAATTAGAGACACTGGCTGTCGTAAATGCCATCAAACATTTTAGACAATACTTGCACGGGCGTAAATTTTTAGTAGTGACGGACTGCAATTCACTGAAGTCGTCCCAGCGTAAAATCGATTTGACACCTAGAGTGCACAGATGGTGGTCCTACCTTCAGTGTTTTGACTTCGATGTCGAATATAGGCCAGGCAAACGCATGGCACATGCTGACTTTTTATCTCGAAATCCTCTACCATCCTCATCGAACAATAGTCGTCCTAGTTCTAAAATAGAGCCCAAGCGAGTGAACATAGTCGAACTCTCCCCAAATTGGTTAGTCGCTGAACAGCAACGTGATAGTGAAATAGTTAAAATTGTTGACGATATGGATAACAGTAGGTTAGAAGATAGTTTAGCCAGTACCTACGTCCTTAGATCCGGTATTCTCTATAGAAAAGTGCAACGTAATGGTAAGACGCGGTGTCTTCTAATTGTACCTCATGCATTAAAGTGGTCGGTCATAAACAACATTCATGATTCTCTTGTTCACCTTGGGTGGGAGGAGACGCTTGAGAAAGTATACGATCATTATTGGTTCGAAGGAATGTCGCGGTACGTAAAACGTTTTGTAGAAAACTGTGTCACGTGTAAAGTAGCTAAGTCTCGATCAGTTAAAGTCCAAGCCGAACTTCACCCCATACCCAAAGTTACGTCACCATGGCATACAATTCACATCGATGCCACAGGCAAGCTTAGTGGAAAAAATGATGTAAAAGAGTACGCTTTTGTTTTAATTGATGCCTTCACAAAATTCGTTTTATTAAATCACACTACTAATATTGACAGTAAAAGTAGCATTCAAGCGGTTACCTGAACGCGCCCCAAAAGGTGGTGGCCATACGGCTTGTCCGGGGCTACCGCACGATCTCCGGCGAGGCAGCGAGCCTCCTTGCCGGACTGCCACCGTGGGATCTGGAGGCGATAGTCCTCGCGCGCCTGTTTGAGTGGCGCGCGGAGGCACTACACCGGGGGGAAAACCCGCTGCCACGGCAAGTTGCCGCTCGGCGGGCAGACCTCCGGTGCGATCTCATGGTGGCATGGAGAGAGCGACTGTCGCAACCCCGTGCAGGGCACGCCACAATAGCGGCGGTAAGTCCCCTCTTTGAGGAGTGGCTGGAGAGGCGTCATGGCGTCCTCACCTACCGCCTGACGCAGGTCCTCACCGGACACGGAAGTTTCGGGAGGTTCCTGCACATCATCGGGCGGGAGGAAGCGCCCGGGTGTCACCATTGTGACGATCGCCCGGAGGACACGGTGGAGCACACAGTGGCGGTCTGCCCAGCTTGGGCGGAGCACCGCCGTGCCCTCGTGGAGGCGATCGGCGGCGGCGATCTCTCGCGTCCGGCCCTGGTTCAGGCCATGGTCCGGAGCGAGAGGGAATGGGAAGCGGTCACCACCTTCTGCGAAGCAGTAATGCTAGCAAAGGAGGTGGCCGGGCGTTTGAGGGAGAGAACATCTGCCCAACCCAGCCGCCGCGGGAGACGCCCAGGGCGCCGGGCGCCGCGAGACGACTCCCGGCCACCGTAGATGCGGGCCTGTGGGCGGTGAGCAATGGGTAGTTCACCGTCCGTCCGTCGATTGACGACAGGCCGTGTCGACGGCGCGTTCGTGTTTCACGCGCGCCTCAAAGAGAGTCAGCAAAGCAGAGGGGCTTGCCAGAGCCTCCGCCTGCCGGGGTTGCGGGTTGTTCGAAAGAGATACCGCGGCCTCGGAACGTAAAGGGCAATAGAAGGAACATGGGTGGGTTTTAGTCAGTACAAGTCTGACATGCCCCCCCGCTCCACCCAGAGCGGGGGAAGTCATTGGATGATTTCCCACCCGAAAAAAAAAAAAAAAAAAAAAAAAAGCGGTTACCAACAGCGTAGAACTATTCAGTACACCCACTCGTATCATTGCTGACCAAGGAAGGTGTTTTGCCAGTAAAGAATTTCGCGAATTTTGTGACAGCAAAAATATAAACCTTCACTTAATTGCCACTGGCTCTTCTCGCGCAAATGGGCAAGTTGAAAGAGTCATGAGTGTACTGAAGTCTATGCTTACGGCAGTAGAAATTAACTCTGAAAAATCATGGCAGGATTCTTTAGGAGAGGTACAATTAGCTCTCAATTGTACTATCAATAGGGTTACCAAATGTTCCCCACTGGAGCTTATGATCGGTAAGGTGGCAAGGCCACTGTCATTGATGGCATGTGATGTAGAAAACGATGAAATGTCAATTGATTTAGACGCATTACGAGAAAATGCAGCAAAGAATATCGAAAAATCGGCTGAGTATGACAGGAAAAGGTTTAATAGTTCAAAGGCTAAGCTTAATAAATTTTTAGTAGGTGAGTTTGTATTAATTGAGAACGAAGAGAGAAACCAAACCAAATTAGACCCCAAATTCAAAGGTCCATTTAAAATAATGGAAGTTCTGGATGGTGACCGCTATCTGCTAAAATCTTTAAATTCAAAACGAACATATAAGTACGCGCATGATAGGGTTAGGAAAATGCCAGAAGCTAAAGTGATTATTGAATTAAATGATAACTGTGATTTACCGAAATGTGATACTGAAGGCGTTTCAGAACCTTCACCTGACATTGCTGCAGGTACTCTAGGTAATTAGTTCAATTATTGTTGATTTTGTGTGCGATGGTCACAGGGATGACTGTCTATGATTGTATGTTATTGTCACAGGGATGACAATCTTTGTAAGATTATGTGATGGTCACAGGGATGACTGTCTGATTGATTAAGTGATGGTCACAGGGATGACTGTCTGATTGATTAGTCACAGGGATGACTGAATCATTGAGTTCACATGGTCACAGGGTTGACATGTGTGTTTGTGTGCGCAAATGTGTTGCGCTTCAGTCACAGGGTTGACTGACTGTTAATTTGGAGTCACAAGGATGACTACCATAGAACACTTGTAGTCACAGAGTTGACTTAGTGTGTGTCGCATTTTATGGTCACAGGGATGACTTTTTTCGCTTATTTTCGTTGGATCCCAGTTTTTGATCCCACTTTAATATTTTTGGCGTTGGATCCCACAAAACATTATTATATATTTCCGTTGAATCCCAAATTTGAAAAATACTAAAAAAATACGTTTTATTGCCACTGAATCCCAAAAACTATTTCCGTTGGATCCCAGATGTTTAAAAACATCTGAATGCGGGTACATCCAACAACAAAATCACAATAATATTTTAAGGCGAAATTTTGTATGTATGTTTGTTATTCCAACACGCTCAAACTTCTAGACTGATTTGGATGAAATTTGGGTATGTGGATAGGTTATGTTAGAATAACGGGTGCCTGCCGTTTTTCCGAAAAGATTTGGACAGAATTTCATTACCCAAACAAATTATAGGAACCGGGAACTAGGTTTGGTTAGGTTAAAACTGTGACCTCCTACGCACGAGCCGAGCGAGCGGAGCGAGCGGTGCCGCGGCAGCGGCCGGCGAGTGCCACAAACGACTTGCATTTATAGAAAAAAGAGATTGTTTTTAGTTGTTTACCCGGAACTGAACTATTTAGATTAGGATAATTACTTATTTACAAAAAAAAGGTTAGGTTAAAACTGTGACCTGTGTGCCAGAAACGGCCACATTATATAAAAAAAAATATGGAAAAATTATGACGGCAGTATTTTTTTTTGAGCTAAGAGGCGCTTGTTTTGAAGGCGTTCATATTTATTTATTTATAAACATCACAAATAAACCTGATCATTTTTAACTCATGCCAGCCTAGTACTATTTGGAGTACATCATTTGTCTCATTTATTCCCCAGTGGCAACAATCCTAAAAAATCCAAAATACACACACGGTGTTTTTAAAATATTTAATAAAAGTAAATCACTTTTCTTCTGAAATGTACACATGTTGTCATATAATGGGATTCAATGGTAATATCAAATGGGACCCATCGTTAATACCTAAAAAATGGGATCAAAAACTGGGATCCAACGAAAATAAATCACTTTTTTTTACTGTTTACATGAGTTGTACATAGAGATTTTGCAGCAATTGTCAGTTACTTATGTTTTGTTTGTGTAATTTCAATGGTGTTACAGAATTTTGTAGTTACATTCTTGCATTTATAATAAAAATGTTCAAAGACATGATACTTTTATTGAGTCAGAGTTATTTAGGTCAGATATGGCCGAGCGTGAATGATACTGTGTGGTATTTCTTTTGCTTCAGATTAACACACGAGGACGTGTGAAACACAGGATGGCCGTGTCGCATCCCGGTCATTAGTACGGGACGTCAACGAAGCACAAACGTCATAACGGCGTATACAGAGCCTAGACTGGAGGGAAATGGTCAATAAAAGAGCGTGCGCTCAGTATTCGGCCCTTCTTACCTGATCGTCCGCTCTTGAAGAAACAATAGCCTAGGAACTGTATTGTGTTATTTTCTGTTAGCCGTCTGTTGTCTCTAGTGTTAATCTAAAGTGAAAGTATTGTGATTCGCCTACCTACGAAATAAATTATTATTAGTAATTCTGCCAACGACTTTATTTCTCACCCGGACCCTGCTGATGCCCACTATGAGCGACTGTGAAGATAACGAATTTCCTACATATATGATATATGATAAGTAAAATGCTCAGGTAGGAAAAATAGGACGGGTTATGTAGGTTGTTAAAAAGGAGACATAGTATCCGGGTGTTCCTGTGAAGGCGGATTCTGTTCTTTTGTCTCCCATATCCCATTTTCTCTCTCTTTTATTGCTCTTCCTTTCCCTCAACATCCATAAATCAGCATTTAGATTTATCACTTTTTGTCACATGTTCATAACCTGACAGATGACTCTCTTTTAAATTTTCAGTAACAAGCGCCAACTAACTTACTTTCCTGCAATTGGTAATGATCTGAAATCTTTGGTCTTCTGACAAATAAAAAAAAAATATTTGTATGAAATACGATTTATGTTTTTAAGAATCTTGGTAAATACTTATTCGTGACACAACGTACGTCATCAAAAAATAAGATCCGACAAAAATTCGAGCCCATTCGGTTCCAACTCACAACAAAGTTTAATTACGAGTCCTAACGGTTTGCGGTCGAGAGGCTTTCATTGTTTAAAGTATTGACGAGCTATTTCTGGATAAGAATGCCGTATTTTCGTCACAACTTATTTGGCGAAATCGATTTTGAAGACGAAAATACCGTATTCGCTTTTATCTTTAAATAGTTGGCGGTTGCCGCGGTACGCCTACGCTCATAAAATTATACCATGAGTTGCTTTACCTTTAATCGACAATATACATAATAATATAGTTACTATTAAACTACAAGCTAGTTTGTATTTATCATTAGTGCTACAGTATCTATGTTTTGAGCACTACTTTCTCATTTTCTTGCCCTTTTTACCCGACTGCGCACCGCAAAAGAGGGTATGTGTAGGTGTATGTATGTATGTATGTATGTTTGATCCTTTGAAGCACTATACAGACTAAACGCCTGGGCCGATTTTTATGATTCACACGTCAATCGGTTCCTCTTAGTCCTGCAAGTGTCACTAAAGATATGAAATTAATAAAAAAACAAAATAGCGACCATGAGACACCATATTGTGAAAATGAAAAAAAAAATAAAACCAAAAAAAATATGTCAAGTGGGGTATCGTCGAATAGGTATTTAAAAATCATTAATAGTTTTTTCGTTTTTTTTGTAATCGGCGCAGCATGTCCTCTTTTATACATACTTCTCTAATACTCAAAATCAAAATATTTCACATTTTAAGTATGAGAGGACAGCGTAGGCCCGACTTTTGCTTACTTTACAAAACGTAAAATAAAATAAGAAGTTAACAAAAACTAACAAGCTTCTAGGACAAGGTCTACAATGTCCATTCTTTCTCTTCTTATTACTCATCATCTAATCAGCTTTTTTATTGCCATAATCATCCATTACACAAACCATCCATGAATTTGTTGATCTTTCTCTACGCTTACGAACTTCCAGCTGTACAATTCTACTTCCTTATAAATGCGAATGTTTGTGAGGATGGCTGGATGGATGTTTGTTACTCTTTCACGTCAAAACGGCTGAATGGAGTTTTATGAAATTTGGCACAGGTAGATTATGGTCTGGAACAAAATATAGGATACTTTTTTCGATATCACGCGGGCGAAGCCGCGGGCACCAGCTATCCTACTTATTATAATAGTATATTATATATTACTAGGTTTTTACCGCGGCTTCGCTCGCGTTAAATTCGGGGTAACACAGTTGCCCTTTCCTGATTTGCAGGTACCTGCTAACTGTAGTTTTTGCCCTTATGCCTAATTTATTGTAATAGCAAGTTTTACCTTTGCTTCCCTTTTTCTCCCTCATTTCTCACTTTATAAGTTATCTCTGTACCAAAATTCATCAAAATCGGTTTGGCCATTTAGGCGTAACAAACAAACTCACTTTCGCTTTTATAATATTAGTAAGGATAAGGATTCCGTTTATTCATATTTTTAATATTTTTTGATATTTCTTATAAAAAAAAACAAACAAAACCATTTAAAAATACAAAAAATATAATATTATAACTGCGAAAGTTTGTGACGATGTATGTATGTTTGTTGCTCTTTCACGCAAAAACTAATGAATGGATTTTAATGAAACTTCACAATAATATAGCTTAAATATCAGAATAACACATGAGCTACAATTAATAAAGATATATTGTATATTCCATCACCACGCGAGTGAAACCGCGGAGCGCAGCTAGTCCTTAATAATATGGTGGTGGATTGTGTTGCTACTTGATTCAACCTCTTTCTTATCGAGCGACATCCACACTGACCCGAAGGCATAAACCTAATCTCATCAAATACGAATGAAAGCACAACCCTACAGGGAACTAGTTTTGTTCATAAATAAATAGGCACATCCCTCATAATTTAATTTTCGTCAACAACCTCGCTGACCTCTACTAAACATTAATAGAATGGAAACAATACTGTAACAGAGTGGGTATTTCACCCTCTCTGTTGCCTTAACATGGAGTTTCTTGCCCATTCTCCATAGAGATCAACGCTTTGGAATGGGCAACTACAGTACTTTCACAAGTTATTATGTCTTGTGACCGGGACTGTAGCTTTAACATTTTGTTTTTTTTTTCGACATTCAAAAGTGCCTGTAATGGTCTAATTGAAATAAATGATTTTGATTTTAACCTCTTTCCTTTTGGATCGACATTCATTTTTTTTTAATTCAAATTTCGAATTTAATTCTGTCATTTCATCTTCAACAATTATTTTTTGGCCCATTACATTTTGGATCACGGCTAGCAGCCACAAGTGCTAATTTATTGTTTTTTTAAGCTGTAATTAAAATGTATAAATCCTATTTAAATGTATTAAAATCAGTTCGTGCTTCATAACCAGTTTCAGTATCAGTTTATAGTGCAGTTGTTTTATTGTGATATTTCATCCATGTTAAAATACGTGTTAAAATACGATATATATTTGCCGAGTACAGCACGGATGGCTTCCAGGCGGTGCTTCGCAAAAGGACGGCCTCCCTGTGGTCTCGGCTAAAGGGTAGCACCAACGGGCTTCTGAGTGTGTTGTCGGACAGAGTGGATAGCTATTTTTTGAGGCAGTGGTCGCTCATGCATGTCCAGCATCTTGATTGTTTTAAATTTTACTAACATAGTTTTTAAGTTTCTTCTACTAACATAAGTATTATTTTATTATTATATGGACTTGTAACTTTATGTGCCTGGTCTGAAATAAATATTTTCAATTTCAATTAAAAGGTACGTTTTAAATTATTTCAGATTGTATTAGTTTTCTTTTTCTCCAGGTCTTGATGACTGACATATTGTGTTATAGTGTTTTATTTTGTTATTGTCGCTGTTAAAGGGTCCACCCTGGGGGATTAAATAAAGAAACCAAAACCTGTAGTCGCTATTATTTGTTTACCTGTCCCAAATTACAT
The DNA here is from genome assembly GCA_905475445.1 of Ochropleura plecta. Classification (NCBI taxonomy): domain Eukaryota; kingdom Metazoa; phylum Arthropoda; class Insecta; order Lepidoptera; family Noctuidae; genus Ochropleura; species Ochropleura plecta. The sequence continues at coordinate 16,245,406 of FR997736.1, forward strand.
CTATAACTGCGGTTTCGGTCGGAGGGCCACAATTTGTTCCATTCCATTGTTCCATATTATTGTACTATATCTCTACACCTGGAAGAGCTTGTGGCTACATAATAACTGCCGGTCGGGTCGATGTTGAGGTTCAGGAACGCTTGACTAGGTTGATTCGTGGATGGGTGACCGATAACACACCTTCATCAATAAGCCGTTGGTCCTGGCTGACACTTGTAGATCTTTGTCAGTCGTTTAGATAGTCAGTCTAATAACCAGTCTTACCAAAGGGTATTACCTAGTATTACCTAACTAGGGACTGAAGGTCAGATGGGCAGTCGCTCTGTGTAAAATACTGGTATTCAGCTGAATCCGGTAAGACTGGAAGCCGGTTCCAAATTTGTTAGAAAAATGCTAGGCAGATAATGGTCTTTTTTTATGAATGGCATCTCGCAGTTCAACCAAGGAGGTTGTCGTCTGCTTAGCCGGGCGAATCCTGTGGGTGCCTTAAAAATTAAGACCTCCAGCCAGGGTATAGATAATGGTCTCTGCATCTTGTTTATATAATCATTTTAGGGTTTCGTACCTTAAAAGAAAACAGAACCCTTATAGGATCACTGCAGCGCGTTTGTGTGTATGTCAAGACCGTTTAACTCGAGAACGCGTGGAGGTATCGAGTTATAATTAAAACTATTATATAAGTACAGACGCCTGCACATCAAGCTACCCGAAACTGTCAATTTTTCCCAATGAACCTTGAACCTAATACTTTAGAAATAAAGTCGAAAATCTATCAAAGAAATCTGACAGATTGTAGTAGCTTGATGTGCAGGCGTCTGTACTTAAGCCTGTGGTCCCTTGAAGCTGTAGAGAAATTAACCTTCTAAGTCGACGTAGTCAAAAAATATTGCCGTTTGTGTAGCAAATCTTTGGTGCGCGAGCAACTCACACTTAGCCGGTTTTTTATTAGTTACATTGAGATCAAAAAATACTATTATTAAAACCGTATTCTATTGTATATTCTCAAAAGCGAACAGTAGGCCTACCATGACGTGTTAAAGCAGAACTTATTCCACTGAGGGAAAGAGATGGCGCTAGACACCCTGTATAGCTTTGTCTCTTTCCCTCAGCGGAATTAGTTCTGCATTAAGACGTCATAGTAGGGTAGCTGATCTGCTTTTCCTAATTTTTAAACAGAAGTACATCTACAGTACATACGTCCCAGGGGTGAGCCTTTGGTTTTTCATCAATCAGTCAGAATCCTTACTAAAATTATAAAAGCGAAAGTGAGTTTGTTTGTTTGTTACGTCTTCACGCCTAAATGGCCCAACCGATATACGAACCTGATATACGGGGGAAAAAGAGGGAAGAAAAGGGGAGACAACGATAATTTTTTTTTTTTCGATCGAAATAGTTAGAATAAATAAAAGTGATATTAGGCAGCTAGATGGAGCTTGATTCTTTCTTAACCCTCAAGTTTTTCTAGAGTCCAGACCTCCGGTAGCTTGGACAATGTTCCCTATACCAATGGGCAACTATTTGACTACAATTTTTTTTCTGTAATATCATCATATGCCTAGCCTTTTCCCAACTATGTTGGGGTCGGCTTCCAGTCTAACCAGATGCAGTTGAATATCAGTATTTTACATGGAGCTACAAGACAAGAAATAGAATAAAAAATAATAGAATATACAAAATAGAATATACCGTAAAACATGGCAACTTTGCCCATAAATTTAAAAAATAAATGCTTAATTAATGATATTTTGGAAAATTTTAATGAATTGATTATTGTTTCGGTGCCACATAATACTATATGCTCATGTCTCGATACACAAAACTAAAAATAGTAAAAAAAAAGCATATTTATTAGTCAAAATAACAATTAAAGGTGTTGGGCAAAAAATCTTATACATTTGGTAACTTTGCCCACATTACAGATCTCCGTTACTATGGACTTTATCACTATTCGAAATATGACTGAATGAAAATACTGGGCAATGCAATATTGTATTAAATTATACGCCAAATATTCGCATTCCTTGACCCTTAAAAATGAGTGGGCAAAGTCAAAAAGCCTTCTAGAACATTTTTCGTACAAAATGGCGACTGTTCAAGGGTTGTCACCATTGACAATACTTAACTATTTAATAATTTTTAGTGTGGAATATTATAATATATTATAATGATAAATTAAAAAGGGAAATAATATAACATCATTTTTTACATAATATGCTTTATTTGTAAAGTGTTCAAAAACTAAAAAAAAATAAAAAAATTTAACTTTTAAAAAACCCATCAACAAAAAACTTTAAAACACAGTCAGAATTTGGAAGATACGAGCCCTCGTATCTTCTAAATCCCGACTGTGTTTTTAAACTTTATATGTTTACCAACATTATTAACTGTTCATCAAATCCGAACCCTCCTTTTTTTACTCGGTTAAAAAATGTACTTTGGGTGACAACCCTAGTCAAAAAGAAACGTTGGGCAATGTCGTCAACGATATTCAAAAAATATGCTTGTGACTTTGCCCACCGTTATATTTTATGATTATATGACGCAATTAGCGAAGTAAACTAGTCTATATTATTCATTTCCAATGTAATAACGGATGTATAAAAATTACTTACCTGCGATGACTCCAAGTAGCACTTCTCGAAAAAGTTTTTTTAAATGTTTTTGCCCGCAAAAAAACACTCTAACTTCAACGACGTCTGACAGACAGCTGAAGTAACATCTGTGACAGCGCGTCACACAGTGTTGCCAGAAAAATGATGAATTTTTTACCATAGACAAAATGTTCTCACTAACTATAGACAAATTTGGTATGTATTGAGTTTTTTAAAAAATACACAATTGGGCAAAGTCAAATGTCGAGGGCAAAGTCGCCATGTTTTACGGTATATAATTTATACAAAGATCAAAAAATTGGCACAATACCTAAATACAATTTAAATACTAGAAATAATGGTTCGAGGGTCTCTCCCTCAAAGTTCGGCCATCTTCTTCGCTAAAATGACTGCTCGCAGGAGGTGACCGCTTCCCATTCCCTCTCACGCTGGACCATGGACGGACGCGAGAGGTCGCTGCCGCCGATCACTTCTACGAGGACACAGCGGTGCTCCGCCTAAGCTGGGCAGGATGCCATAGTGCTTTCCACCGTGTCTGCCAAGCGATCGTCACAGTGATACCCGGGCTTTTCCTTTCGCCCGATTATGTACAAATCAAATCAAAAGTCATTTATTGAAATTAGGCTGAAAATCAGCACTTTTTAAACGTCAAATGCGTGCAGGAACCTCCAGAAACTTCGCACATGCCTTTTGATCAATATTTTGTAACATTACATCAGCCGCAGATAGAGATGTTATATTTCGCCCCTATCTTACACAAGCAGAGTGGCGCAGTGGAAGCGTGCTGGGCCCATAACCCAGAGGTCCGTGGATCGAAACCATGCTCTGCTAACATTTTCTTTGTTTTGGTGTTGGTTATTTTAATTTTTGAGTACGTACTGCCTAATAGTTTAGACCGAACACGTGGCCAAGTTTTTTTTTTATTTAAACCTTGCCCCACACTAGGAATTTCTCCTGTAATTTGGGTGCGTTTACAAACATTTAAAATCACATACACAAACAGCCAGACCCGGAACAACTATCTGTAGGCCATACTAATATTTGTTCCGTGCGGGGATCGAAAATTTGCACCGCTTAAGGCAAAGTGAAAAGCTATCAAAGTTTTATCTTTTATTTATTAACCTAATTATTTCTTACTTTTTTTTAAATTCTTATACGATCTATTTTTAATGAAAGTACTTGATTATTATGTTTTATGTTCAAACGATAACTTGTAGATACGTGTGATGTTAACTGTTTGTATAAGTTGGTTATAAATAAAAATTCTCAATCAATTAACCTGCAAATACACGTAGGTACCGAAAACTATGCGTTACAACTCGTTTCTAGTTGCTAGTTCTATATGGGCATGATTTAAGCTGTCACCAATTTAATTCATTTTGTGTTTCTTAAATAATAGGGTTTGCCCGCAAAATAGTAGATTTGTCACCAAAATGTAGTCACCAAACAATGTAAAATCAATTCCACAATAAATCACATAAAATCATGGAGATCTCTAGTACCAAATAATTGTTTTTGTATATATTATAATAGGTTTGTCCTAATAAGCATTTAAGCAAACTAATTGAAAGAGATCACCAATAAACTATATTTCTCTTTTTTCTATCAATGCAAGTCGATTCGTAGGAGGTCACAGTTTTAACCTAACCTAACCTAGCCATTTCTGCCATCTGCGCCAAGCGATCGATTTATTTGGTGACAGATCTACCATTCTGAGCACCAAGCTATTATTTAAGTAATAAAACTATTATTATAAGAACGAAGTTTATATTATGATGTAATCCATCTCTTAATTTACATATTATATTAACAATAATTTGGTAATTCATACCTGGGAACACTCTTTGTTTATATGAGAACGAAAATATTTCGTGGCGATAGATCTATTTATTAGGTGATACAACTTGATGACAAATATTTTGGTGACAAAAAATATAGTTCCCGTTCTATATTCACACTATTAGCTAATCGCCAACGTCGCCACACGTGTCGGTGACATTAGTCAATATTTTGTGCAATTGCATCAGATTCAGCCACTTATAGTCAAGGTAAATTTCACTCCTGGCTCACACAAGCAGAGTGGCGCAGTGGAAGCGTGCTGGGCCCATAACCCAGAGGTCCGTGGATCGAAACCACGCTCTGCTATATTTAACTTTTTGTATTTTCATTTAATAATGAAAAAAAGATACTTTAATTTGGATATAGTATTTTTCTCAGATATATTTAGTTTGGGAAAAACTCTTGCTGAAATTCAAATTGATGTAAGCCAGTCCCCAAAGACGCCCAGACCTTCGCCACATTCATGTATTTTTGCTGCAAAAAAGTGAAGGAACAAATTCCTCAGCAACACACGCATCAGTCTGTCTGCTTATTTCCGATTATCATACGCGCGATACTAATTTATGTTTCATCTGATCTATTCATAAACTAGTAAAAGTCCGGAATACAATAAAGATCATAATATTTTTCTTTTTCCTCAAGGAAATACATATAAAACAAAAGAACAAACAATATTCAGGGTTTTTCTGAATTGCCTAAAAAGCGATAAAATCACTATCACCGACAGTCTACACTTCCTCCGAGAATTTGTTCGGGGTTATAAAACTTTATTTTTACTACTGACTTGGGCTTGCAGAGATTCCTAGGACCTAAATAATTTAGGTTTTCAATAATCCCTGAAACAGATAAGTTACGTCTTTCAACTGAAGTAAAAAAAGAAGAAAGTAAGAAATAAATTTATTTAGCATATGCCACAACATTAAACAAAGAAAGGAAACAAAATAAAAAAAAATTAAAGAAAAAATACGTGTGGAACTCGGGGACTGCCGCGGTAAAGCTATTGCATAGCATTTTTTATCAACTTATGCAATAAATAAAAACAATCTAAATAAAATATTTAAAAAGTACTTCCAATGAAAAGAAGTCGCAAAAAGCAAAACAAGACCTTGGTTTTGATCCAGCGTAATGTCGATTGACTATCCGATTCTCTACCAAACACGCTATTAGAACATTAGAATCGGGGTTGAAATAACTGACCGTATTGTGTAAACGACGTTAGACAATGCACGGCCTTCAAGCCACACCTCCGTGCCCGTCGGAGTGGGGAGCGTCAGGTTTTTTTCGTAACGGAATTTCTGGATTCGGTCCCCGCGCTCAAGGCCCGCGATAGAAGCTATGCAATAGCTTAAAAATCTTAACACAAAAAGGATATAACTATTGTGTGTCTCACGGCTGCGCCAAGTATGTTCAAGCCCTAAACATAATTAGAAAAAGAACAGTACCACCATATTTTCAAACAATGGCTTTAGTCATTTTCGTCATTTCGTTCCAGATTTGTGTAATTTTTTGTTTCGGGAGAGAAAAAGCTTAGTCGTTTTACATCAAAGCTTCTGTAAGAGGCGTTTAAAATCTTACACTGTACGACAAGCAAGTACCTACATTTTTCATTTCTTTTTCTGAGCCCTGCAGAAACCGTCTACGTCCAAAACGTAAGGACAAGCGAATTAAGACCTTATCGCAGATTTGGTTCTTATAAACACATGAGGACCCACAAATTGTTGTATAATCAGCCTAAAATGGTCTCAATTATGGGACTCAGGCCTCCTGTCCAAGAGAGGGAGCTGCCGATGCGAGTTCAGTGCGAGTTAAAAAAAAGTTAGCGAAACCAAAACTGGCACAACTCAAAAATGGTAATTTCAGGAGACGAAAAAAATATATGTATAAATTTATTTCTAAATCAGAAATAGTTTGTAAAATGTAACTGTATGTAAATTCTGCTATGTTAGATACTTGTGCATAATCACCGAGCATTTTAATACGAAAGTAATTAAAAATAATTATATATATTTGATTTTTGAGTTGTCTCCGTCTAACAACATAATATTGTCTCCTTTAAGCTCCTTGTTTAATTAACTTTAAACTAGGAGTGAGCATAGTGATGTCTCATAGTCTGTGGCAATAGGTACTTTATTACCGGTGAGCGTATTATATCATCGAGCCAGTAAGCCCCGAAGGGTTGGGCAGAAGTGTACTTACGTTCTGTAGTTCTACTGAGATTAATCGAGTTATCCAGGTTATAACCTATCTGTGTGCCAAACATACAATTCCGTTAATTATTTTTGCGTGAAAGAAAGAAAATACGTTTATTTGGCACATTATGCCAAAAGTGCACACAACATCAGACAAAAAAAAACTTATCAAAATCCTTTCCTTACTAATATTATAAAAGCGAAAGTGAGTTTGTTTGTTTGTTTGTTACCTCTTCACGCTTTAATGGCTAAACCGATTTTGATGAATTTTGGTACAGAGATAGTTGGGAACCAGGAGACGGACATAGGATATTATTATATTATTTTTTAAAAAGAGTGGGATATGAGGGAGAAAGAGGGAAGAAACGGGAAAACTTAGCGTTGCTATAACAAATCAATAAGGCGCTACCGAATTTAACGCAAGCGAAGCCGCGGGCAAAAGCTAGTAAAAAATAAAAAGAGAAGTAATCACACATACATCTAGACATCCAAATATCCGGGGTTGCGGGTTATTCAAAAGGGATACTGCAGGCCCGGAATATAAAAGTCAAAAGAAGAAATATGCCTGGGTCTTAGTCAGTACAAGTTTGACCCTTCCGTTCCTTCCGTAGTAGTAATAAAATACCTTTTGTCACTGACTCTGACATCACTATGCTCACTCCTAGTTTCAATTTCATTAATCAAGGAACTCTTAATGCTACATTTTCGCTTGTAATGAGCTCGGAAACCTCTTAATGCTTGCATCTTGACTTTCAATTACAGCCACAGTATGTTTTAATGGAGTTTTGAAAACTATGACATGCGAAAATTATGGCCGTCGTGAACATTATGATGAAAGTTTTGGGTACTTTGTGGAATGCGTACCTCTGTACTGAAATAGCTGTGGATTCGCCTGAAAGTGTGTAGGAAGTAATTGACAAGAGGGCTTGTACACACGGGGGCACATTATATGGCCTGGCTTTGTATAGATTTTTCGTAAAATGAGTGATCTGATTATACTAGTTTTGTATAGCGTGATTGATCGCCGTGCATACTTTTACTACTGTTAACAGTATTAATCCAAAATACACTGACTTTAAGCTAAACATGTCCCATGTTCCTTCTTATGCCCATTATGTTCCGGGGCAGCGGTATCTTTCAAACAACCCTCAACCCCGGCAGCCGGTTGCCCTGGTAGGCCTCTGCTTTGCTGACATCTCTTTGAAGCGCGCGTGGAATATGAACGCGCCGTCGACACGGCTCGAGTCACCCCAGACATTAAAATTAACAAAGATGTTATAAAAAAAAATGCAGAGCTATAACTTAAAACGTCGACAAACTTCACTCCTCGTTTGTTAAGTGGTCGTAAACGGTACTGCTGAGCTCCTTGACGGCTTATATCTTGGAAACTCGAAGCTTTAGGAAGGTCTCAGACAAAACTTGTTTGTATCGACGGTGGTTTGTATGAGTGTGTCCACTGTTCTGAATATAAATTCAATGGCATAAGTTTTACAGGCCAAATAATTATCTTTATGGTCGAGCTCAAAATTGTTTTAACAACAATTCTCATTAAATTAAAGCTCCACTTAAATAACTACTACCACTAAACTACCACATAGACAACTGTTTATGATGTGGAAGTGACTTTCAACCTTACTCGTAAAACAATGATGAGGTCGACCAACGTTTGGCCCATAGATATCAGAATAGAGGTGGCCCTTTGCTTTGGCCACGACGACTTAGGGTAAAATCACATTTACGCACACACTATTAAAATACTAAACTGGGCATTAAGTTTATATTCGTCCCGAATTTTTACTTAATAAACGATGAACTTCCTTCTCGCACACGCATATATACGTCGCAAACACTCAATGACGCGGGTTGGACAGCAAAAGCGACGTGTGATTCAGCAATCTGCGTCTCCATGTTTACTATATTGAAACAAATCGCCAGCAAACCATAACATCAGAATAAACAGCCTTCGTCCTTTACTCTCTGTGTAAGGGAAACTATTTGGAGTTGTGGAGAAGTGACCATGTAATGTGCCGTTTGTCTTGTACTTAAACTGAACTTATCACCATTACTTGTGTGGTATCATGTGAACTAGTAAGATTTATAACAAGGTTATAGGAATGAAGTCTGAATGAAGAAAATAAAATCATATTTAGTTCCGTTATTTAGATTGTCAAAATTGTTTTTTTCTTTTGCCAATCAAACAGAAAATGACAAAGACAAAAGCGCGGCAAAAGTTCAGGAGTGTGAGCTAATGACGTCACATCTGAGTAAAAATTGTACCAAGACGTGACGTTATCAAAGGGGGCTGGACATTTGCGGGAGATAACCTCTATCCAAACCATCCGCAGCGAAAGTGGCTGCGTCCGGAGCCGCGAGATGACTCCCGGCCACCGTAGACGCGGGCCTGTGGACGGTGAGCAATGGGTAGCTCACCATCCGTCCGACTAGTGACCACAAAAAAATTGTCATCCATTATATTAACGTAGGTCTTGTTCTCTCCCTAATGGTCCTGTCAACCTAGCACCGAGTCTAATTTTACGTACATACCTCATTTTTTGCGGAATGAAGCTTTTCCGCTACTTATTTTCAAAAATTTTAGGATAAAAATATTTTCATCCGGATTTCTTCCAGTAAAAGGACATGACAAGGCGAAACGAGAGCCATCTTAATTTAAGAAGCCCTCATTAATAAAAAAAAAAATTAAGCAAACCTTCAAAAGTGCTGGCTGGTTTGCGATGACATTCGAATACTCAGGTTGTTTTAAAAATGGAGACTAAATAAAAAAAGATAGAGTGGAATAGAATAATTTTGAGATTGGACTTTCATTTCAAATTGAAATAAGTAAATAAAAATAACTTTAAATGAAATTAATAGTCTTAATAGTACATTACGATATTAGTGCGTTATGATGGTTAAAACATGCGAGGCGGAATTTCAGCCCGAGCCGAAGGCGAGGGCGTAATCGAGCCGAGCATGTTATAACCAATACGCACGTATATCGTACGACGTTTTTTAACACTTTTGCGAGGAAACAGAAAAAAAACATTTCACAATACAAGTACAAAGAAAAGAAAATTTGAGAAAAATGGCGCGAGGATTATTTTCTGCCGTGGCTGCGTGAACATGTTGGCAAAGACACTAGACTTCACTAGAGCATGCAGCCAAGTTTTTAAATTACCGAATAAACAGTTTTTTTTTAATTTTAAATAAACTCAATCTGTGAATGCACACTGTTGCTCGAAATTTGAATAGCAACAGCGCGCTGCTCACTAGCTGGTCAGTCGTGCGGCGGCGATCAGTTCCAAATTTGAAATGGCAAATAATACTGTTATGGAATTTGTATAGACTATAACTTAACTATTTGCTTTGATAACACACGCGTTTTTTATGACCCTCTTTACATATTTAAAACCGGTGGAATTACATCAGCTTGAACTGATCGCCGCCGCCGCACGACTCCAGCTAGTGAGCAGCGCGCTGTTGCTATTCAAATTTCGAACAAATCGCCGCGCGGCGCCAGTCAACAGTGTGCATTCACAGATTGAGTTTATTTAAATGTTTTTTTTCTGTTTCCTCGCAAATGTGTTAAAAAACGTCGTACGATATACGTGCGTATTGGTTATAACATGCTCGGCTCAATTACGCCCTCGCCTACGGCTCGGGCTGAAATTCCGACTCGCATGTTATAACCATCTTAACGCACTAATATCGTAATGTACTATTATGCTTCTTTTAATTACGTACCAGCTCCTTGCAGTGGTACATTAATATGAAGCAATTACAGGATTTTTCTTTCCATTATTAAACGTTGTTAAACATAACACCCGCGATTGAGGAAACACTGAAAAGATAAAAACGTGAACGTAATGATATTATTACTTATATTACTTTTTTCTAGTACCAATTTGTGAGTAAAACATTCAATATGTTCGCGTGCTAAAAGCCTAATGGTTTTAATTATGTCGTTTATTTAAATTTATGTCCGAAACAGATGTTGACCGTCGTTCCAAAATAAACATTTATGTTAAATTACTTACTGAGATAAATTGTGTGGGGTTTGTTTTAGAGTTTGTTTTAGAAAAAAGGAACAAAATAATGACATTAAGCACACACGACGATACACGACGTATACAAAACCAGTTTCTGCGGATCTCTCGTCGTTTGGGAAATCTACGGTGTACCTAACACCGTAGATTTGTTCCGTAGTTAAGAGATCAGCATAAACTGGTCTTGTTGTTGAGGTGTCGTCGTATGTTGTACCTATTTCGGTAATTAAATTCTGCTACAGATAATATCCTGTTCCAGGAAAAATAATTACGCGCATAAGATAATGTGTTTGTAATTGACACCTATTTTCCAAATTGCTTTACATAAGGAAAGTGTTTTTTTCAATAAGGAAGCTACATTATTAACACGGTTTTTAAAAAAGCTTATTGATAAATATTTCCAGTGAAACTTACAGCTCCCTTGCCTAATCTTTTGTGACACTTCTTATTCGATATAAACTTCAAAGCCCTCTTCAAGCGCACGTTTAAAGCATTCTGTTAGATATGCAGGTAAGGGACGGACAACCATCAAACACGCTAGTCAATGACACACTGCTTTAATAACCTCTCATGACTTACGGCCGGGTCGCAGCCACGGCACGCTACACAAATACACATATACCTACATACATAACATCCCCTTCCCTCTAATTGAAGAACTACCCTTACTATACAATTAATGAATATAGAATTAAATTATGGAGTAAAGTTATCTGGTGACAATTCTAGACGTCGTGGATTGAACGCTGGTAAGGGCGTCAGCGCATCGGGTGAGCCATCTGACTCGGCTAGGGGCGTGGCGAAGATCACATTTCGCTCAAACCCGCTTTCCCCCTCTACTCTGACCGGTGTACTAGTGGTTGACGGTGATATTGTTATGTGACCCGATGATGGTGTTCCTATAACCTCAAGATCTGAGTTGGTGTTGTTGCTGGGGCAGTCTATTTGATGTTGATCATCGTCTTCCGTTGTCGTCTGGTTTGCGTTAACTACATCGCGCTGAACATCTTGGATGACGTCTGAATCCCACATTGAGTCACATTCTGTCATTTTTATTTGACCGTGTGCCCGTATCTGATCCATGTGCCTTTTTACCAACCGATCCATTCCGGGGACATAAACTTCGTACATAACATTTCCGATTTTATTCTTAATAATTCCTTCGACCCATACAAACTTTTTATTATTTAGATACTTCGTTATCCACACTTTGTCATTTTCTTTGAATTGTTTACGTATTTTACCTTTGTAGTATTTACGCTGTAAGCACTGGTTTCGTCCCACGGTTTGAGTGAGGCAAGGGGAAGAGGAGGTCGAAGTTGTGGATGTCGCCGACGCCGAAGTCGGTATCAATAAATCGAGCCGCGAGCGCAGCGGCCGGCCGTACACGAGCTCAGCGGGTGATTTCTCGGTGGTACTATGTCTGGAGTTCCGATAGTCAAACAATAACTTTAAAATTCGTTCCTTTAATGATTTTCCTTTATTATGAAGGATTATGCTTTTGAGACCCCTTTTTACTATTTTAACATAGCTTTCAGCTTGTCCGTTACTGAACGGATGATATACCGGGGAAAGCGTATGAGTAATACCATTCTTTGAACAAAAATCTTTAAATTCTTGCGAAACAAACGAAGTACCGTTATCCGTTACGATAGTATGTGGAATACCGAATCGTGACATTAAATCCATAAGTTTCTCAATGACTGCTTTGGAGCCATACGATGAAGTCATTATAAACACTTCAACCCATTTGCTATAAGCATCAACAACAATTAGAAACATTTGGTTATTAAATGGCCCTAAAAAATCTAAGTGTAATCTATAGAACGCGTGGGGAGGATGTGGCCAGGGTGCGAGCGGGGCGCGGGGCGGCGCGGGCCGCAGCGCGCTGCATATAGCGCACGCGCTCGCCAGGCGCTCCAGCGCACCGTCCACACCAGGGAACCAAAATCGCTTGCGCGCCTCTGCCTTCATCTTCACCACACCGAAGTGTGAACTGTGTAGTTCATTACAGATTTTAACTCTAAGCGTTTCCGGAATGATAACTTTATGGCCGCGCATCAAACATCCGTTTTCAACCGATAGCTGGTTACGACAGTAAAAGTAAGGCTTTAATATGTCGTCTTGTACCTTTCTTGGCCAACCTAACTCAACATATTCTTTCACTTTACGCATGGTGGCGTCCTGTTCGGTTTCGCATTGCAAATTGGTAAGCGTAACAGGCAGCCCTCCGTCAACAACGAAGTTAACATACGTCGCGCGGTCATCAGTGGCGAGCGGTTGATCCCGCTCTCGCCCCGCCCCCGCGCTCGCACTGCCGCCGCCGCGCGGCCCTGCGCTCTCTAGTGACGGTGACTCATACCCTATTGGAGCGCGGGACAGATAATCGGCACTGTTATTTTTACTGCTAACATATTCTATAACATAATTATATGCCGATAAAAATATTGCATAGCGCTGTAGACGGTTAGCCGATACCTCCGGTATACCGCGATATGGACCGAAAATGCTCAACAACGGCCTGTGGTCCGTACGCAAAGTAAAAGGCACCGCTCGTGCATATAAATACTGGTGATAACGCTTCACTCCGAATACTATAGCGGTTGCCTCTTTTTGAATTTGTGCATATTTTTTCTCGGCTGCTGTTAACGTCCTAGACGCATAGCTAATCGGTCGCTCGCATCCGTCGCTTCCTACTTGTGATAGCACAGCGCCTAATCCATATGGGGAAGCGTCTACCGTCAAGATTAACTTTGCCGCGGGGTCAAAATGTGCCAACACTTCATCCGATGCCAACTGTTGTTTGATTTTTTTAAATGCGCTTTCGTGTTCTTGCGACCATTCCCATTTTGTCGTTTTATGCAACAAGTTATATAATGGTGCAAGTATGGTTGATGCGTTCGGAACGAAATTACGGTAATAATTAGTTAATCCCAGAAATGACTGCAATTGTTGCACGTTCTGTGGTCTAGGCGCTTGATTAACAGCTGTTACTTTATCAGGCGACTTTTTTATACCTTTTTTGTCTATAATGTGTCCCAAATAGCTCACTTCATTTTTAAAGAAGTCACACTTACTCGGTTGAATTGTAAGACCTGCGTCCGCCAGTCTTTCTAGTACCTTGACTAACCTGCTCATATGTTGGTTTTTATCGGCACCAGTTATTAAAATATCATCAAGGAAAAGTACTACTCCATCTAACCCGGATAGTATGCACTCCATGGCACGTTGAAATATAGCTGGTGCGCTCGATAAGCCAAATACTAACCTTGTATATTTAAATAACCCGCGATGTGTATTGATGCAGGTCATACTCTGGGATTGTTCTTTTAAAATAAATTGATTATATGCCATGGACAGATCTAATTTGCTGAATTGTACGCCACCATGCAACTTTGCGAACAAATCATTAACCGTCGGCAACGGGTACTTATCTACGATTAAGTGTTTATTAATTGTCACGGAAAAATCCGCACAAATTCTCACTCCACCGTCTTTTTTCAAAACGGGTACTATAGGTGATGCGTAGTCTGAGTACTGAACCGGTTCTAATACTCCTAATTCAACAAGTCGATCTAATTCGTTATCAATTTTGTTTTTTAAGGCATATGGTACCGATCGTGCTTTAAAAAATATTGGTTTCGAGTTTGGTTTTAAATGTAATTCCACCGCGTATTTATTGAATTTTCCTAAAGTACCAGAAAACACGGTGGGAAATCTTTTTATTAAATAGTCTTCTATTGTTTTGTTATTCGATTCACAAATCGATTTAACTGTAGGTGCAAATTCCAAGTCAAACATACTAATAAAATCTCGGCCTAATAATGGCGGACCACCGTTACGTACAACAAACACGTGGAGCTTACGCTTCATTTGAGAATATTCTATATCTAAATTAATTACACCAACTGTGTCTAACCGTTCCCCTGTGTAACCGAATAATGTTTTATTTGTAACTGATAACGGTACCTTGCTAAAATGTTCGTTGTAAATCTGATGTGATATAATACTAACTGCGGAACCACTATCTATCTCGAACTCCAAACCTAGTCCACCGATGTTAACACTTGCCAGCATCGGTCTACCCCTATGACAACGTATGTTTAAGCACATCTTACCGTCCTCGGCCTCATCATCCCCTTTACTTTCATACACGTGTTTGACTTTCGCGTCACTTGGGCACATGCGCCTTAGATGGCCCTTGTTATTACATTTCTTACACTTATAGTTCTTAAACCGGCACTGATTGGATTTGTGATTAGTATAGCCGCACACACTGCACTTTTCTTTAACCGAAAACACGGAACCGTCGTCGATGCCGCAGGCCGGCGCGCTCGCGCCACGTGCTGCTGGCGCGGCTTGGGAGGCGCGCCGCGCACACCGCACGCTTTCTGCTACTTCCACCGCCTTGGCCATCGTTAAGTCCGTCTGGTCCTGGGCAAAGAGCTTGTCTCGCTCGGGGCCTGGTATCATGCCCATGATAAATTTATCAAGAAGAGCTTCCTCCAAGTTCTTAAACCCGCAGTATGCTGCCAATCCCCTAATTCTGGCCGCCCATTGAGTGTGACTTTCATCTGATCGCTGCACCGCCACGTAGAAAATTGACTTTTCGGTGAATCCAACCCGCTTCGGTTCAAAATGACGGTCTAGAAGATTCAAAATTTCTTCAAAATTTGTTTCTTCCAACTTCTTAGGCAGCGCCAGGTCCCTCGCTAGCATGTAAGTAGGTCCGGTGAGGGCGCTTATTAATATTGCCCTCCGTTTGACCTTCAACTTGTCCGATTCGTCCGTTATATCGTTGGCTATAAACCATTGTTGTAGCCGAGACTTGTAACTTATCCAGTCTTGCGATAAATGGTCAAAGTTGGTCAAAATACCAAATGAAACGCCAAAGGTAGACATCGTTGCACTCGTAAATTCGTCCTCGTCGCCACTGTTAGATATGCAGGTAAGGGACGGACAACCATCAAACACGCTAGTCAATGACACACTGCTTTAATAACCTCTCATGACTTACGGCCGGGTCGCAGCCACGGCACGCTACACAAATACACATATACCTACATACATAACACATTCATACCTCGGTCCTCTAAGATACCTTTTTTTTTTCGGGTGGGAAATCATCCAATGACTTCCCCCGCTCTGGGTGGAGCGGGGGGGCATGTCAGACTTGTACTGACTAAAACCCACCCATGTTCCTTCTATTGCCCTTTACGTTCCGAGGCCGCGGTATCTCTTTCGAACAACCCGCAACCCCGGCAGTCGGAGGCCCTGGCAAGCCCCTCTGCTTTGCTGACATCTCTTTGAGGCGCGCGTGAAACACGAACGCGCCGTCAACACGGCCTGTCGTCAATCGACGGACGGACGGTGAGCTACCCATTGCTCACCGTCCACAGGCCCGCATCTACGGTGGCCGGGAGTCGTCTCGCGGCGCCCGGCGCCCGGGGCGTCTCCCGCGGCGGCTGGGTTGGCTGGATGTTCTCTCCCTCAAACGCCCGGCCACCTCCTTTGCTAGCATTACTGCTTCGCAGAAGGTGGTGACCGCTTCCCATTCCCTCTCGCTCCGGACCATGGCCTGAACCAGGGCCGGACGCGAGAGATCGCCATCGCCGATCGCCTCCACGAGGGCACGGCGGTGCTCCGCCCAAGCTGGGCAGACCGCCACTGTGTGCTCCACCGTGTCCTCAGGGCGATCGTCACAATGGTGACACCCGGGCGCTTCCTCCCGCCCGTCGTTGCGTGTCTCAGGTTCACTTCCCGCACTGAACGAAATGTTGTGTGACCTACAGGTACTTGTTCCGGGTCTGCCTGTTTGTGTGAAAGTAAATGTTTGTTAGCGCATCGACAAATGCCTAGAGTGGCGAAACATGTACTTCAACAACAACAAAAATGCGATAATCTTTCTTATTTACGACGCATTACGTATGTAAGTACTTAGTTATTTAGGAGCTTGTAGTTACTAACTAAATATTAACGGCTGTTAATTTTTAGTTAGTTAGTTAGTAGACTAGACTAGACGTAGACTCTCACCGTCTCACCGACTCACCGTCCAGTGTCCACAGACTTGCGACGACGGTGAGTAACGGGTAGCTCACCGTCCGTCCATGACGGGAGGCCGTGTCGACGGGGCGTTCGTGTTCCACGCGCCTCAAAGAGATGTTAGCAAAGCAGAGGAACTAGCCAGGGCCACTGGCTTCCGGGGCTGTTCGAAAGTACCGCGGCCTTTGAACACAAAGGGCACAAGGAGGAAAATGGATGGGTTTTAGTCAATAAAAGTCCGTCTCTACCTTCCGCCCAGAGAGGGAGAAGTCATTCAATGATTTCCCATACGAGAAAAAAAGAGTTGCAAACAAAAACAAAAGGATCCATGGCGTGTTGACAAGGCCTGTAGTCGATGGGCGGACGGACGGTAAGCTACCCATTGCTCATAGTCCATAGACCCGCAGTAGAATCTTCAACTTTTTTTGGCAGTAAAAGTAGTCCTTGTAGAAAAAAACTCATATTACAATTTTGCTTATCATTAAAACGCTTTGTTTGAAGACTTACAAGCATAAAAATAAAATCTAGACGACAACTTATTTCAAAAGTTCTAAAATAAACATCTATAGATACGTGTCACAAAAAATACTTACATTAAGTGGGTACTAAGTTTTAGAAGAAAATTTACGTAGGTTACGCAGACACGTTCTTGAAGTAATTTAAGAATCTTCAAGTTTTTTCTAAATAACTTAGCTAAAGTCTACTTATTTCCGTTCTTGACTCCACAAATACCACGTTATTTAACTAACTTCAAAAAAGGAGTAGGTTATTTTTCAACCATTTTTTTTTTACTGACCTCATGGGAAAAAGGCGTGATTTTATGTATGTACGTGTGTCACGGTTGTATACATAGCTCAGCACTACATTTTGAAAAAGAATGACCATCAACAATAGACCGTATTGCGACTTGTGTCACAATGACAAAGAAATATTGAAGTGGCTTTATTGCGCTAAAAAAAATAACCGACTTCCAAAAAAAAGTAAAGAGTTTGTTATTTTTTTATTTCAGCATTTTTATTTGTTGTATGGTGATACATCACACATTTTTTTTTAAGAGTATTTTCCATTATTGCTAAAAGATATTATCAGAGCATGCATTTAAACATAGATAAAAATATGTATTATTGACGACAAATCATAAACTACCTAAGCAATATAAATAAAAATGGTATAAGACTACCTGAGAAGTATACCCTATCAAACAAAAAAAATATTTTGTAAATCGGTCCAGACGTCTTTGAGTAATCGGTGAACATAGGTACATAAGAAATATAAAAAATAAAGATTCCGACGAATTGAAAACCTCCTCCTTTTTTGAAGTCGTTTAAAAATGGAAACCTTTGCATAACCTAGTAATTCCAAGATAGCAAACAGTATAAAACAGAATTACACAGACTCTGTGTCTGAGACCCATAATTGTTTCCAACGATTCCAAGTTTGATGTATACCTACTTAGTTAATCGAGTATACCTACTTTAATCGAATATCTACGAATAGGCAAATAGTCTGAAAATCTAAAACCGCCCGTCCTTTGTCAGCCATTCCCCTAATTGCGATACTTTCTGCTGAATATGCTGAAGGCGCGCTCGTATTCCAGAAATAGTGATAGAGGACCATTTGATTTGTTATTGTCTATTAATTTTCAACTAAATTCTTTTAAAAATTGGAGTTAATGATGGTGTTTTTTTCTAATTGTAAGATTGAGAACAACTATATTAAATGTATTTTTTTCTTTTTTTATTTATAGAAACTAAGGCTCATAAATAACTTACAAAAGCGAAGAAAATGTATTAGATAACTTTTTCAACGGTGTTTTTGTTTGTTTTTTTTTTTTAACTTGAAATAAATTGTCGTCATACCAAACAGGAAAAGTCTTAGTGATGTAACACTGATAGGTACTTACCTAGAATTACCGAAGCCAAGATCACGTTGCTTATTTTTCAGTTTTCACAATAATATGGGCTAAATATGTATACTATATTATTTAAAGTTAACTAATCTCAGATTCTTAATAACCAGTGAAAGAAGAAAGCAAAAGGTTAATAGTAAGAAAAAGCAAATTATAGAATCAGGCGTTACTTTCGTGAAATTCATGACATAAAATGTTATGCAAGATATTTTTTTCAGCACAGCAGCTCAAACATGCGGAACAAAATCTTAGCTTACAAACATTATATTTTATGTATGAGATCCTGTGAGTTTGGACTAGCTCCTGTTTGTTGTAAAACCTGAAATCCTTACTAATATTATAAAAGCGATTGTGAGTTTGTTTGTTACCTCTTCACGCTTTAATGGCTCAACCGATTTTGATGAATTTTGGTACAGAGATAGATGGGAACCAGGAGACGGACATGGACTATTTTTTTAAAGTGGTATATGAGGGAGAAAGAGGGAAGAAAAGGGAAAACTGCCCTTGCGCCTTATTGATTTGTAATAGCAACGCTAGCTATTAAAAATCAATAAGGCGCAAGGGCAAAAACTGCAGGTAGCATATACTGTGTTATACCAAATTTAACGCGAGCGAAGCCGCGGGCAAAAGCTAGTACTCTATATTTACTAGAGTAATATGTGTTATCGCTGCTGATGTGAAAAGTTATGTCACATGAGAGCAAAATTATTTGCATCTCGTACCTCTCTAGAATCACTCGCTACGCTCGACAGTCAATCATAGAATCCTTCGCTTGTTCGGGACTCAAAACCAGCACTCACAGCAAAAAATAATTCTATGCACAAATAATTATTTTTATACTTAATATTTAGTCATCATCATCATTTTCCTGCCCTTGTCCCATTCTATTTGGGGTCGGCGCAACACGTTTTCTTCTTCTATTCTCCCCTATCAGACGTCACGACATCATTCACTCCTTTCTCCTTCATATCATTCCTTACACAATCCATACATCTTTTCTTTGGCCTTCCACTAGCTCTCCGTCCATCAACATTCAGATCCATCACTCTTTTAGTCACATGTGCTTCATCCCTCCTTATTACATGTCCATACCAAGACAAACGACTCCCTTTATTTTTTTCTGTAACAGGCGCAACTTTCAAATATAAGAAAAATAAATAAAAACAAATATTATAAAAATTTATGAAGAAGCAAAATCTGAACCCATCGTAACATCCATAAAAAAATATCTCCTGTGATTAGACCGATCGCTGAGTACCTTAGAGATAGCCATCGATCTTCCCAAGATCCGCTACCAAAGCATATCAACTGTAGTGCACCGCACGTAGCTAGAGAAGCTCTTGACTTAATAATAGCAGCCGCTCAGGTCACTCTTTAGGTTAAGCCGCGCTTGCCTAGGTTAGTCTGTGGATGGGTGATCACTTGTTACATACTGAGTTTCCTCCGTGGCTAAGGAAGCAAGTTAAGCTGTTGGTCCTGGCTGTCATTTGTAGATCTTTGACAGTTGTTACAGGTAGTCAGTGTTCCGAAAGTCTGACAATCAGTCTTACCAGGTGGTATTCGTATTACCCAGTTCTAACTGGGTTGTAGAGGTCAGATAGGCAGTCGCTCCGTGTAAAATACTGGTATTCAGCTGCATCCGGTTAGACTGAAAGCCGACCCCAACAGAGTTGGGAAAAGGCTATGCAGATGATGAACCAACCTAACACTATTTGTAAACAGTCATCAATAACTAGTCTGTCTAGTATTTTAATTATTGACGGAAATTTTCGGCTGAGTTTTTGCATGAAACCTTCACGATATTAAACATACTCTGAATATTCAGGAGGTTTGACCATCACGATTTTACTAAGTTTCATGAAAGATAAAATAAAATAACCGCATATTGTTCAAGGTTTAATTTAAATAGTGTCTAATATATAATCATTATATTAATATACTATGAGCTTAAGCAATACTGAACAAAATAATAAAATTTACAAGTGACAAACTTTATTACATACATTAAGAATTTTTTAATAAATTATAGACTCCGTTTTAATAGTGACGGTAACGAATTTTGGCAGAAAATTAAAAATAATATTTACAATGAATAAAATGATATTTTTCAATTTTAGAATCATTTGGGAATAAAATAAATTAATGATGATAATTTATAAAAAATGTAAAATTTATCAAAAAACTTCTACCACGCTTAGTTGATACAAAATTCCAAAATTGTTTTTATTCTAGGCATGTATCAATTCCTATACCTAGTAAACTTTTGTAACAGTATATAATATTATAGTGGTTTTAGTCAATTCCCATTCTATTGACACTCAAGAAAGGTTTTGTGTCCAATTTGTCTATAGGTACATTGAGATATGTAAAAAATTATCAACATTCATGCTGTAAGCTGTCGTTATATTCATCAACTTAGTGTTGGTTGAGTTTCCTGTAATCATTATATTTACTAACTATTATAATAGTCTTCTAACTACGTAAAAATGACACAGAAACGCCAGTCAAGTAAACTATTCAAAAATGACTTGGCAATTGATCATAAATATTGCATCATACATTTTTCTAGCTAAATATTAGACATTTAGACAACTACGGGAGAAAAACTATTCGCACATTTATGTCAATCCTGAATTTTATTATTATTAAGAAACACAACTGAAATTGATAAATACAACGACATCTTCTACAACCAATAGAACTCCAGTAAAAACTCAATACACTCTAACTCTATGGTTACTCAAATCACACAACGCTTATAGATAAGTAAAGACTAAAATAAATCGTCTATGGAATAACATGCACAGTCTTTGACTACTTCAGTCGATAACCAGCAAAAGTTTTTCGAAAATCCTCGGAGGTCGTGGCCCTTAGATAGGCCTGTAGCTCTTAGACTATAATGCGATCATTCGAGCTCTTTCACTGGTATTTATTGCACTAAACTAAAGAGTGTGAAACACATTATCATGGAAATAAAAAAAAACCAAGTCGTCATTAAAGTAATGAGATTACTAAAAAAATTAGACCAAAACTCCGTCAGGCCACGACCTTAAAAACA
This sequence comes from Ochropleura plecta, assembly GCA_905475445.1. NCBI lineage: Eukaryota > Metazoa > Arthropoda > Insecta > Lepidoptera > Noctuidae > Ochropleura > Ochropleura plecta. Next base: position 16,267,098 of record FR997736.1, read on the forward strand.
TCCAAAATTAGGCACCATGTTTGTGAGAAATTTCCAAAAATTAATCCAAAAAAATGGCAGCGGTCCTTTCGTTGTCACATATAACTATGTGTTCTATGACACGTCACTCGTCACTCGTCACACCTCGTCACATACCTCGTTTGTAATCTCATATTTGTGACTCCGTACTTATAACGGACCAATAGGATCCCCTACTCGGTAAATATCACGTTTCGATTAAACTAATCGTTTGCTTCCGACAGTCCAGCGTCTACGGGTATTCTCGTCAACTTGACAGAAGCTTCGTAAATATTTTAAAGCCAAAATTATATATCGAACTATGTCAAGGAAACATAGTTAATATTAAAAAATTTTCCTAATAAATAAAGCTTACTATCGCATCGACATTGAACAACTAAGGATCGCTGGACTACAAACATTCAATAACCTTTATTAGTATATTGTTCGTTCAATTCTTCTGTCTTTCTCTCGAGTCTTCCCTGCAGACGCCCCGAGGGGGGGAGTCCCTGCCCTTATGGCTGACTTTGGAAGCTTTTCGGGATCGTTTGAACTTGGCGACGTCGTCTCCGAACACGTCTCCTGTCCTTAGAGCTGAGATGAGGTCGTCGAACTCTCCCTTCTGTCCGTTGGTGAGAGTTCCGTCGCGGGAGCTATCGGAGTGACCGTTGCAATCTCCGTTGCCGTTCGACTTGCCGAGAGATTTACCGACTGAGCTGAGGAGGCTGGATGCTTGTTTTCGCTCCATTGTGCGTTTTTTGAGCTGTGAACAGAACGTACGAATAAGTTAGTTTGTAGGTTCCTAATGGCTAGATGTTTTCATGGTAAAGACCATATCAATATTTTGACTCAAAATACATCTCGCTTTTTTTTTTCTTTTAAGGCAATGTGCCTGTACCTAAGAGTGGGAAAGAAGAGGATAGAACAAAAAAGGCAGAACTCGATCATGTTTAAACCTTTTTATAGTGTTTCGCTCTTATGTTTCATTGGTCCAGTGGTCATAGAGGATAGTTAATTGTCTCCTGGATTCGATCCTGTCATGTTATTTTCGTGCTTTAAATCTTGTTGTTTCTGAGTTAACATTAAATGACCTTTGATTGTTGGTTTTTGTCATGACTTTCTACACAAATCTTACCTCCTGCTCGTGCCTGGTGCGTCGTTCCTCCTCGTCCCTCCTCCTGCGCGCTGCATCACACTCGGCCCGCGCGTCTCCCAGCTGAGTGAGAAAAGCGTCGAGCGCTCCGAACAGCTGTTCGGGTGATGCGGACGCTTCCTCGCCGAATGCGTTTGCGCACGCTTCTAGGCGGCTCTTCATGTCCTAGAAAGAAGTAGAGTAGTTAAAGCTAGTTCGATTTTTTTTTCTTGGAAAAAAAAAGGATCTCTGAAATGATCTGACAGCTACTGATTCAAGTCTTTTGTAAGCAATAAAAGTGGTTCAGTTTGATAAAACCCTCCCAAAATTAAGACCTATAGTGCTTTTAGAAGTTCGGTGAGGTTTGGGATCAAGTCCTTCCGAGCGGAAAACAGTCCGGGAAATAAGGTAGATGGTGATAATACTGTATTACTTAGCTACGAGCACTTGCCCCCTCAATTCCCTGTCCTCAAAATGAACCGTATTTTTGAGTATTAAATAGCTGTCACAAAGTGGTCATTATTTATTCCAAAGCTACAATGGGTTACCGGTGTAGTCTTTCCATTCCATACAAGGCAGAATGCAGACATAGAAAACTGCTAGCATTTACTTTGTATACAATGGAAAGCCACATTTCATTGTTTCTCTATCGCCAAGAAACAATGATGGTTTCTCATTAATCTAAAATATACAATTCTTGTGTCACAATATTCGTTCGCATACTCCTCCGAAATGGCTCGACCAATTCTTATGATTTTTTTATGCATATTCGGTGAGTCTGAGAATCGGCTACTATCTATCTTTCAAAGCCCTAAGGGGACCTGAGCATCGGGTGAAACCGTTAGGCACAGCTAGTACAGTCTATAATATCTTCTAAAGTGACCTGGAACAGATCCTCGAGCTGCGTGAAGGAGCACACGGCGTGTGCGTGGAAGTCCCTCATGACGGGCAGGAACATGTCGTTGTGGGATGCGTGGCCGCCGGCGGCGTGGTAGTCCAGCTCGCGCGCCACGTCGCGCAGGCCGGCGCGCAGGCCGCCCACGTCGCGCTCCAGCTGCTCCACGCACACCTTGGCGGCCGCGCGCACGTGGGGCAGGTCCTCTTCCAGCAGCAGGATGTCTTTGAACTGGAAAGTGATGGAAATATTATGAACTCCATTTTTGAGTGTATGATAATGATGGATCGTGAATTTCATCATTTATCATTTTCCTGCCCTTGTCCTATTCTATTTGGAGTCGGCGCAACTCGTTTTCTTCTTTCATTCTCCCCTATTAGACGTCACGGCATCATTTACTCCTTTCTCCTTCATATCATTACTTACACAATCCATCCATCAATGATGGATCTTGAATTTATTACTTTGAAATTCACTGTCAGTAAGGGCAGCAGATTTGATGGATTTTTTGAACAGACGATAGACTAACTATTTCTTCATCATAGATCCGTATGTTCTAACCTTGCTTTTAATTTATGAGTGACAGTAAGCATCGATAAAATCGTTCAATCTGTAATAAGCTCACAGACCTTATCGCTCGCCAAAATCCCGAATATCGACGAAAAATAACAATCGTAAATAAACCTTTTTAAACCCAGAAAGGACCATGAGAAGAAACGTCCGTGAAGAAACCAACCAACAGATAAGAAACACGTGTCATTTGAAAGATCTACGAAAATAGAGAAATTTTTATTATGGCGACATATGTCAAATACGTGGGGTTTAGGTTTTATATATATTATTGTTTTTTATATATTTTTTCTCTCAGTCTAACATATTTCCTTAGTGTGCGATAAATAGGGTTAGAATATGGCTATAATAATAATATTTTCAATTAACGATAACGGACGATGGTAGCGTTCATCGCAGGAAGATTATGTGCGGAGTTCCGCAGGGATCTGTTTTAGGACCTCTCTTACGATGTGGTTCTGCGTACTGATCTCCCTGTTGGCGTTAATATCGTTTACTACGCGGATGACACCCTGGTGGGGGCACTGCTGAAGAGATCATTCAGCTTGCATAGCTGGGACTAGAAAAGGTCGTGGCGTCGATCCCTGAAGTGGGTCTAGAGATCGTGCCACGTAAAACTGAGGCACTTTGGTTCCATAAGCTGCCAAGGACCAGAGAGCCACCCAGCTTGTCAGTGAGAGTTGGAGATGCGCAAGTTTAGGTGGGACGATACATTAAGTACCTTTTTTTTCGGATGGGAAATCATCAAATGACTTCCCCGGCTCTGTGCGGAGCGGGGGGGCATGTCAGACTTATACTGACTAAAACCCACCCATGTTCCTTCTGTTGCCCTTTACGTTCCGGAGCCGCGGTATCTCTTTCGAACAACCCGCAACCCCGGCAGGCGGAGGCTCTGGCAAGCCCCTCTGCTTTGCTGACATCTCTTTGAGGCGCGCGTGAAACACGAACGTTTCGTCAATCGACGGACGGACGGTGAGCTACCCATTGCTCACCGTCCACAGGCCCGTATCTACGGTGGCCGGGAGTCGTCTCGCGGCGCCCGGCGCCCGGGGCGTCTCCCGCGGCGGCTGGGTTGGTTCGAGGTCCTCTCCCTCAAACGCCCGGCCAACTCCTGACTCAGCGCATGACTGCTTCGCAGAAGGTGACCGCTTCCCATTCCCTCTCGCTCCGGACAATGGCCTGAACCAGGGCCGGACGCGAGAGATCGCCGCCGCCGATCGCCTCTACGAGGGCACGGCGGTGCTCCACCCAAGCTTAGCAGACCGCCACTGTGTGCTCCACCGTGTCCTCCGGGCGATCGTCACAATGGTGACACCCGGATACATTAAGTACCTTGGCCTGACTTTGGACGGTCGGTGGGGATTCGAAGAGCACTTCGAGTGCCTAGTTTCCCGAGTTGGAAAAGTAGTAGGCGCTTTGCACAGACTGTTGCCCAATCTTGGGGGGCCACGAGAAGAAGTTCGCCGCCTTACGCGAGGGTTGTGCGATTGATGTTCCTTTATGGCCTTCTTTAGTATGAAGTTGTCGCACATGTTGTTTTTGTTGTTGGGTTTCCTGGCGTCCGCGGCGCGGCAGGACTGTAGCTCGCGGCAGAGGAAGCACGAGCAACGCGCGGGGCACAGCGCGCCTGTTTGGTCAAATAGGCTGTCAGGCGTCCGACATTGAAGGACTAAAATTAACAGTCTGCAGCGGAAAATAGTTATCTGCATCGCACGAGGATACCGTACTGTGTCCTTTGAGGCGGCAACTCTCCTGGCACGTTTCCCACCGCTGGATATCTTGGCAGATATGGACGCGAGGGTTTACAGCCGAATGTGCGCCATCCCCCGTAGTGGTGATAATGTGCCAGTAATCACTGTGGCAAGGCTGAGGCGGCAGGAACGGCGACGCGCGCTAGAGCAGTGGCGTGAGCGGTTGCAACAGCCGCAATATTTAAAGAAGCGTGTTGTCGAAGCCGTCCTGCCACACTTCGAAGCATGGCTGAAAAGAGGGGAGCGCATCTCCTTTAGACTAACACAGGTGCTTACCGGGCACGGTTGCTTCGGTGAGTACCTGAATAGGATTGGAAGAGAGGCCACTGCAAGCTGTCATCATTGTGGAGGCGGTTTGGACTCAGCGCAGCATACGTTCGAGGAGTGCCCTGCGTGGGACTCGGAACGAAGGGTCCTGGTTGCTAGGATCGGGCAAGATCTGTCTCTGCCAGCCGTAGTTGGGGCTATGCTGGCGAACTCTGACAACTGGATAGGCGTAACCTCGTTCTGCGAGACAGTGATGGTCCAGAAGGAGGCTGCCGAACAGGATCGTGAGAGGTCAGATCGCAGTAGGAGAAGAAGTCGAGGAGGCAACCGTCTCGCTACTTAACACGCCGAAACCCCACCTGTACCCACACTTAAAGCAGGTAGGACTTTGGGGTCACGGTCGTTCAGAGTGGGGACTCTGAGCGTTCAGTGAGAGACCTCAGAGATGACCGGCAGCGTCGTGGTCACGTGCTGTTGTGCATACATGCACAGCGAGGCTCAGGGGTGACCTATGTGTAGTCGCCCCAGGGATGTGCCTTAACAGGCGTTGCACAGAGGGGGCTAGGGACAGGTTTATTAAGAGGAAACGGGGCCTCCTTTCATGTGCAGATAGTGATCACCGTGGTGGTTTTAGTCCGGTTAAAGTCCCACACTGTCCGGTCTTGTCCCCAAAGACCGGTCGCCTTTTGAAGGTTATCTCCCGACAGCAAAAAAAAATAGGGAACTTTCATATTAAGCTTACGATTGCCTACGATCAGTGCGATTATCTGTACAATCGCACTATGGGAAGTTGTACGCACATTATATCCATTGTATGGTACATGGGGTTAGGGCGACATAATGGTTTTATCGCACCAGCACAAATGCATAATAGTATTTTAATAGATGAACTCGCAATATAAAAATCAGAGCTTAACTAAAGCTAGTAGTGTATCCCTAGTAGCGTCAGCGTAGCAAACTACGCTGACGACACGCTCGTCCTGGCACAGAGGGGCTCGCAACAGGCGGCGGCTGAAGTAATGACACGCAGGGTTGCGATGATCGCGGAGAGGATCCAGCAACTGGGTCTCGAGGTGGCATTGCACAAATCCGAAGCCATTGTCTTTCATGGCTGCGACTGACGACTCCGTCGGGATCCCAGCTGACGGTAGGAAGGGTTCGCATCGGCGTCGGGTCGACGATGAAGTACCTGGGAATCGTCCACGACAGTCGGTGGTATTTCGTGAAGCATCGTTTGGCTCCCAAACTCGAGCGGACTGGGGTTGCTTTCAAGCAGCTCCGGTCCATATCCCTTTACGTTCTTTAGGGCGGCACGTGCCGCTCACTACCTGAACGCGCCCCAAAAGGTGGTAACCATCAGGCTAATTCGAGGCTACTGCACGATCTCCAGCGAGGCGGATTGCCACCGTGGGATCTGGCGTTGCTAGAGAGGCGCCATGGCGTCCTACCGCCTGACGCAGGTCCTCACCGGACACGGAAGTTTCAGGATGTTCCTGCACATAATCGGGCGGGAGGAAACGCCCGGGTGTCACCATTGTGACGATCGCCCGGAGGACACGGTGGAGCACACAGTGGCGGTCTGCCCAGCGCGGTGCCCGAGCTAGAGGCGATCGGCGGCGGCGATCTCTCGCTTCCGGCCCTGGTTCAGTCCAAGGTCCGGAGCGAGAGGGAATGGGAATCGGTCACCTTCTGCGAAGCAGTCATGCTAGTGAAGGAGTTGGCCGGGCGTTTGAGGGAGAGAACCTCAAACCAACCCAGCCGTCGCGGGAGACGCCCCGGACGTCGGGCGCCGCGAGACGACTTCCGGCCACAGTAGATGCGGGCCTGTGCACGGTGAGCAATGGGTAGCTCACCGTCCGTCCATCTATTGACGACAAAACGTGTCGACGGCGCGTTAGTGATCCACGCGCGCCTCAAAGAAACGTCAGCAAACCAAAGGGGCCTGCCAGAGCCACCGCCTGCCGGGGTTGTGGGTTGTACGAAAGAGATACCGCGGCCCCAGAACGTAAAGGGCAATAGAATGAACATGGGTGGGTTTTAGTCAGTACAAGTTTGACACTTCCCAGCGCGCAGCGCTTCGCCAAGAGCGGGGGAAGTTATTTGATGATTACCTATCCGCAAAAAAAATAATAATAGTGTATCGTTTGACATGCTTTTCAATGTACTTACTAAGAAGTGAAAATGTATATTAATTAACTGAATACTGTTAATATTATTCAGAGACTTTCCGTTTGAGAACCAAGTTTCTTTTTGAGGATCGTCATTTGTTTACGTGAAAATATGCTTTTTGTTTGTAGTTTTTTTTTAAGCTATTGCATAGCTTCTATCGCGGGCCTTGAGCGCGGAGACCGAATCCAGAAATTCCGTAACGAAAAAAAACCTGACGCTCCCTACTCCGACGGGCACGGAGGTGTGGCTTGTCTAACGTCGTTTACACAATAAGGTCAGTTATTTCAATCCCGATCCTAATGTTCTAATAGCGTGTTTGGTAGAGAATCGGATAGTCAATCGACATTACGCTGCTGGATCAAACCCAAGGTCTTGTTTTTCTTTTTGCGACTTGTTTTCATTGGAAGTACTTTTTAAATATTATATTTAGTTTTTTATTTTTTTATTTATTGTCTAAGTTGATAAAAAAATGTTTCTTTTTGCGACTTCTTTTCATTGGAAGTACTTTTTAAATAATTTATTTAGATTGTTTTTATTTATTGCATAAGTTGATAAAAATGCTATGCAATAGCTTTACCCCGGCAGTCCCCGAGAGCCACACGTATTTTTTTTTTAAATAAACCCAATTGATTTTGAAACTAACACTGGTACTTTAGACTTTTCTGGGTCCCAGTGAACAAATCGAGATGCATCCCAAGACTGTTGAAGGGTGGGGACGGGGTTCATACAAAATCCCCCATGAGCCTGGCAGTCTTGTACCAATTTTGTACATTCGTATTTCCGGAAAGAGACTATAATTCCCGAAGCGTAAGCTATTTTGCCGGTTTAACTGTAACTTAATGTAATACCTGTGTCTCCAGCATTTCGACGAGGTAGTGCAGCAGCGTGGTGTTGCGTGACTGAGACGACTTGGTGTCGGCCAGCTTGTTCAGCGACGTCAGGCGGAAGCCGGACGCGTTGCCGCGAGCACCCCTGTACAACAGATTACAAATTATCTTATATAACAGAAATTGGAATAACGAAGTACTTTCGATTGCTTCTGGGAGTCACGAATTTTATTTGAAAGATAGATAACAGGCTTTTTGGCCTCTCTCGCTTTTAAGAACCATGATCGGACCTCAACAATGTAACATCCACATGAGCCCCTTCAGTTGGAAAGTGCAGCGTAAGCTAATAACACGAGACTTGTATGGAAGGACAATGTGAAGATAACTAGGATTCTCCCTACAATATTGCCTCTTCACTCTTCCTGAACTCACCAGCCCCACATTTTTTATACAAATTCATTCAAAGTCCTTCGAGCCGGATCCTTCTTAGTAGACGTATTTCAAGTGACGCGCGGTTTACACTAGCAGAAAACTAAAGAGTAGAGTGGACTGACAATCAGGAATCGACCTATTGCATTGGTTGAACCGGTCGTTTGTGCACTGCCGAAAACTGGGCCTTGATGATAACTGACCTGTTCATATAATTTCCTAGCGCCAGCACAACTTCTAGAAGCGCCCTAAGCCGACGCGACCTGGTCATGTCTCGTGCAGCTCGCAGGACGACAGACGCACGAGCTGTGGCCTCGGCCGCGGCGCCGCTGAACTTCTTCTTGAACAGCAGTAGACGGACGCGCTGGGAGTAGTGCGGGATCCTGGGGATAAGAAAGGTATGATCGTTAAATCAATGTTTTATTTGGAAGTATTTTCATATCGTAATAATTTGACATGTGAAATGTGAACTTGGCTAACATTGTGCCGATTGTCGTAACGGCCAATGGCTTGATTGCCAAGAGCCTCGATGAACATCTGTCGAAGCTCTCCTAAGGCGATTAGGTCAAGGGCCTGATTCAGAAGGCAGTACTCCTCGATACGGCCCGCATTGTGAGGAGGTACCTGTCTCTGGAGCCCTAACCAACGGTAGCTTGGACCCTGCTCCCGATACCTTCGGTACACAATTTTTTTTTATTTTTTTATGTTTTTTGTTTTATTTTTATGTATTTTAATGAAATATTTAAAAATGGAAAAATATGTGCAAATAAATAAAATAAATTTTTATAAAGGATTTAGAATTTTTATTTTTGTACGCCTTAAAACTCGCTGAATATGTTGAAGACTTGCAAATGGAAAGCGAAAAATAAAGTAACGATTGTCGATTGCTAACAACTGGTTACTTAGAATCACTAATGTCTGGCTTTTATTCAGTGATGGACTTCTGGACAAAGGCTCGTGCTGCTTAATACGCCACGTAAGAAGTAGACTCACTTGGATATCTCATACAGGAACCGGTCAGCGCGCGCCATGCTGTCGAGCTCGTCCTGGTGCTCCTCCAGCAGCGCGGCCTCCTCGGCGCTGGGCGTGAACTTCACGAGCTGCTCCACCATGTCGATGGGCAGCTGTTCGCCGCTGTCCATGCGGAGGATTGCTCTGTAATGCAGATAGATAATCATCATGTAAGTTCAATTGAAACTCTGCTACCAAAGCAAATCATTCAAGAAGCCGTCGTAGATCTCATTGTGGTTAACTGAGATGCCGATGAAAATACACCGATGACATAAAGTGATGTCAATACCGTGCAATTTTATATGTTGTTATTGACCTAGTATTTCAAAAGTGTAGGAGCGGAATGACCGAACAGTAGCTGATTGAGGCCACCCAGTAACCCTCTCTCGGCATTTCTGTCTAAGCCAGTCGTTTTTTAATGCTGCAGTACCTATGTAAAAAGAGCAAAAATATGACGTAAGGACCATACGAAGTAGCTGGTTTTTGTAGTATCTAAATACTTCCAAGAAAAGGGTATGAGTTTATGAACAAAGAATGTAAAAAAAAACGAGTTGACAGGGTTGCAAATAGAAAAAAAATACAACAGTCTATTTTGTCAGGTTGCCAACTTTCTGATGTCTTCCTCTGAAGGTTAGCTGGAGCGGTGTATAGTACTAACCGGCAGATCTCCTCGTCAGACATTTTGAGCTTCGAGAGCAGGATGGTGCAGTTCTGTGCGCGGCGTCCGTCGATCACGGTCAGGATCTTAGTGCGGGGTTTAGAGCCCAACTGTCTTAGGTCTTCTACTGAGCCTTCGTTCTGTTGGTGAGAATATTTTACGTTAGTGAGTTCGAAGAGAATCATTAAAACATATCATGGTGTGGATGTGATCTACTCTCTTTTTAGCGAATAAATTTATCCGGATGGTTTTCTCTCATATTCGGTTCTTGGATCCACATTCAGTAACTGATAGGCACTTCTTCAACTTCAATTTGAAGGCAAAACGAAGATTTTTATAAAACTTTGCCCAACACTAGGAATTTCTCCTGTATCGTGGGTGCGTTTACAAACATTTAAACACACATACACAAACAGCCAGACCCGAAACAACTACGTGTAGGTCCTACAAATATTTGACACGCAGCGCAGCAGTCGATCGCTCAGCCATTGCGCCAACCGTGTTGTCAAAAAAAACCGTGTTGGTAAAAAAATTTTTGAAACTCACCTGAACACCATTCTTCTGATAAGCGCAGAACATCTTATCAATCGTATGCAGATCCATAGCATTATACAGCTTCGTATCATCAAGCTCCTGCCATATGGTGCCGTGCAGCTTCGTGTCGGGCAGCTTGCTCCAGTTGAAGCTCTTCAGCGGGTTGCCGGGAGTCGGCACGTTCTTCTTAGCGCGGGGCGCGGCCGGGGCGGGCGGGGCGAGTGGGGCGGGGGGCGGGGCGGGGGCGGGCGGCGCGGGGGGCGGGGCGAACAGCGGGGGCGGGGGCGGCGGCGGGACTGAGCTTGTCTCTATGACTGCGCTCTTAAGGTTGCTCACCTGAAAGTTACATTTATTTTGTTTTAATTCGAATACATTATGAGTACATACTATGATAGAATCTTAATATTATAATTCATCTGTTCATGTGTTTGTTACCCAACCCCTCCTAAACGATTTGATTTATCTACATGTTTGGTTCCTAAATGGTTTGAAAACACAACCCGGTAGATGGCATTGTCGTCGGTATTTTACAAATTCGATTTGCTGTAAAAGTTTGTAAGGACGTTTTAATGGCTGTATGTCTGGATGTTTGTTACTCTTTCTTGCAAAAACTGCCGAAAGGAGATCCTTTCGGCTCCACCAGATTGTTAATTATCTGGTAACTTTTATTCCGGTCTACGCGGTTGGAACCGCAGAGGGCAGCCAGTTATGATATAGAATATTACTTCACAGATGCGACTGTAAGGTGTAAACATTTAATCACGTTAAAAAAACCGAATCCGAAAACTTAATAATTTCAATTAACCTCTAGAGCCCCAGCGGCACAAAAACGTGCCAGTAAACAAGTATTACCGTTGAGCCCTGCTGGCACAAATTTGTACCACCAAACCCCGACCGATTTAAAACTGTATTTGTTGTAAAGATAAGTTCTAAAATCAGATTACGCTTACGATAAAAGCCCGCCGGTGGTGCTTGACGGATAGTTGACGTAAATAATGGCGGTCCTTGAGAGGTTAAGTACTGCTACTTCGGGGTCAACGGTTGCAATACGGGTCGAACTTTGACAAATTGAAAAAACACTATTTTCGTTTTATACTTATCTATGCTTTCACAAGGCGGGTGTCTATATTATCATGCAGTTTGATGATCTACTTTTAGTTTGATTTTGGATTTTTGTTACGTACCTTCGCATCATCGGGTATGCTTCCTTCACTGACTAGTTTCTCAAACCGCACCCTCTCTGCCCGTTCCTGGTTCAACTGCAAGTTTGAAAAGTAAAACATTAATAATAAGGCTCACAATAACTAAATGCATTTAGTGTTAAACATCATTCTATCTTGTATCATAATCTGCCTAGGCTTGCTTTACCAACCGTATTGAGGATGTCTTCCAGCTTTACCAGATTCAGCTGAATCCAAGTTTTTTACATGGAGTGACTGCCTATCTGACCTCCACAACCCAGTTAGTACTGGGACATACGATACCTCTTGTTAAGACTGGTTGTCAGACTTTCGGGAAAATTACTACCTGTAACGACTGTCAAAGATCTACAAATTACAGCCGGGACCAACATCAAACTTCACGGACAGGCTTCACGTGCTTTGCGAGGCAAGCAGAACCTCGGTATGTAACGACTGGTCACTAATTCATATACATACGAATTCATACGATGACCAATCAAGCTATGCAAAAATACAGTTTATCCGAATCTCTCATTGTACGGGGAATCTATACAAAAGAGGCCATTTTATACAAGAAAGTATAGCTTGATGTGCCGCCGTGTATACCAATTTAGACAAATGCGACTTTACTTGACCCTTTAGCTAAGAATAGATGTTTTAAGTTTGTTTAACAATAAATATATAAATTACTTAGTTATTGGTGAAGCAAGCACATCTATATGTTTTAATACCATTAAATTAGCGTTAGCAAGCTGTTGACTTGTAACCATATGATTCACTTTTGGCCCATGATGTTAGAACGCAAAAATTACCATTTTACCCAAGTGTAAATCAAAGAGTATTGGCAAAATGTGATGTGATGACCAAAAAGGAATCGGGATTTAAACTTACTCTTGATGTATATGATAATCAGAAAACAAACGAACGAATGAATTTTGGACATTGAATTCAAAATGCGTTAAAGATCCATAGGAAATAGTAAGACGATTTTAATTTTCAAGGCGTTTCCTATTGTTTTAAAAGACTTTTAACAAAATTGACAAACTTTTCAGTGATTACTGACAACACAAAACATTACATTTTCTAATGTATTATATTTACATTTTCTAAAGAGTTCTAAATCTTAAAATATCACTTAGGCTTCCCGAACACAATTACCTAAAAAAAACTGAATGAGTAATGAATTTTTGCCCCTGTTGTTATGTGCTTCTTTTGCCTGACCTTGGACCAGATCTTGCATAGGTCCCGACGACACAGCCTTATACTTGGGCTACGGTTGATTCGAACCCCCAGGTCCTCCAGCATACCTGTTGCTCCAGTAGAAGCGCCCTGTTGGCGGCAGCCCGCGCCCGCTCGCTGCACTCCATGTGCGCGGCGGTCTCCCGCTCGAGACGAACCCCCAGGTCCTCCAGCATACCTGTTGCTCCAGTAGATGCGCCCTGTTGGCGGCAGCCCGCGCCCGCTCGCTGCACTCCATGTGCGCGGCGGTCTCCCGCTCGAGACGAACCCCCAGGTCCTCCAGCATACCTGTTGCTCCAGTAGATGCGCCCTGTTGGCGGCAGCCCGCGCCCGCTCGCTGCACTCCATGTGCGCGGCGGTCTCCCGCTCGAGACGAACCCCCAGGTCCTCCAGCATACCTGTTGCTCCAGTAGATGCGCCCTGTTGGCGGCAGCCCGCGCCCGCTCGCTGCACTCCATGTGCGCGGCGGTCTCCCGCTCGAGACGAACCCCCAGGTCCTCCAGCATACCTGTTGCTCCAGTAGATGCGCCCTGTTGGCGGCAGCCCGCGCCCGCTCGCTGCACTCCATGTGCGCGGCGGTCTCCCGCTCGAGACGAACCCCCAGGTCCTCCAGCATACCTGTTGCTCCAGTAGATGCGCCCTGTTGGCGGCAGCCCGCGCCCGCTCGCTGCACTCCATGTGCGCGGCGGTCTCCCGCTCGAGACGAACCCCCAGGTCCTCCAGCATACCTGTTGCTCCAGTAGATGCGCCCTGTTGGCGGCAGCCCGCGCCCGCTCGCTGCACTCCATGTGCGCGGCGGTCTCCCGCTCGAGACGTTCCTTCTGCCGCGACAGCACTCCCTCCAGCTCCTCGCGCTCCTGGCTCTGCTCGTCCACTTGCTTCTCCTGTTAGTGGTTAGTTGAAAGTTAATACATGCGAGTGCTTGATGAGAGGGATTATTGGTGGTGGTTGGTAAAGCATGGGGTTCTGGTCAGCTGATTGGTCTTGGAATATGTAATTAAAATTGATTTTAATTGCTAAATAACTTAAATGTTATAGGAAACTCAGATACAAGCTTTTGTGGTCTCGTACAAGCTAAATATATTTTATGTGCACACGACGGCACATCAACCTACACAAAAGCATTTTAACCTGATCTCTCTACTACGATGTGCGATCCGTAGTAGAGAGATCAGTTTATAATAGATTAAAATGGGTTGACCTGCCGTCGTGTGTACATATGTCTCATTTTAATTTGTTCAAATCAAATCCTTTTTTTTTGTGGACACAGGTATTGACAATGTTATGACTTAACAATAAATTGCAGTTCCATTATGTCCTACTAATCATTTATTGTGCGTTATAGAAGTCTTAAAGTCCGGGGTTGCGGGTTATTCGAAAGAGATACCGCGGCCCTGGAACACCCAGATTTTAGTCAGTAAAAGTCTGACACTCCCCCCCGCTCCGCCCTGAGCGGAGAAAGTTATTTAATAGTTTACCATACGCAAAAAAAGTCTTACAGTAAATGACAATGTTAACATTTGCTTTATCGGGCGTGACGCGGGGCGTGATACGGGACGTGACGTGGGGCGTGATACGCCGCGTGCAGCGCGGGTAAGGTAAGGCAAAGTATAACAGAATGAAAATAAACTTCAGCTTTCCAGAACCAGCACATACCAGTTTATTAATGCGTTACCACCTGATAACATTGAACAACTTGTCTTACAAAGTGTTTCGTCAATGTAGCTTCATGTGATGTCATATGACATATTAATCGATGGTCCATTCCACCTTAACTTGCTTATGAATCATCGTAAAATGGAACAACGTCATCACCAACATGAGAAATGTGTTTAAGCCTGTGATGGCAACCATTATTAAAATTATATAGTTACGAATATGTTTTCCGCTACCATGAGGCAGGCCACATAGAGAATTGTTATCATATGTTAGTTTATTTTCAGGTCATAGTACTAGTGTATTGAAATAATATTAAGTTAAAAAAAGTCACAAGTGTTATGCAAGATTTCGAAAAAAGAAAATTTCGAAAAAAAATGGGCCATATGTTTCATTTTCAACTTAATAAACATTGGTAAGTAATAAAACATTGCAATGCCCTCCTTATAACCATACCAATAGACGCATTTTTTATACTTAAACAAGGCAATTGCATCTGCCCTCTCTAGGAGGCTTGCAATGTACCTAGTTCCATGAATATACACTTTATGATCCCTGAGACAGAGACCATTTTCACCCAAAAACACTTTCTATAATTATGATAACAATTCTCCTATCACATCATACATAAAGCTCATAATCCCTTACCTTTTTAGCGAGTTCAGTGGCGAGGTCGATGTTCTCCCTCTCCAGGTTGTCTGCCTTACTCCTGGCGGCTACCAGCTCTTCCTCCTTAGCCAGCAAGTGCACTATCTCACCCACGTTGATTTCGAGGGGGGCTACGTCTGGGTCGTAGATCTGGAAACATGAAAGTTTTGTCTTAGGAACTTCTTAGTTATACTTGCTAGTAAAGACATCGTACTAGACCTAATAATTCGAAGTCAAGTGACTTCTACCAAAGCCCAGGTGGTTGGTGGTGGCCCATTCTCAAATAACAATGTTACCATTTGCTTTATCGGGCGTGATACGGGGCGTGATGTGGGGCGTGATGTGGGGCGTGATGTGGGGCGTGATGTGGGGCGTGATGTGGGGCGTGATGTGGGGCGTGATGTGGGGCGTGATACGGGGCGTGATGTGGGGCGTGATACGGGGCGTGATACGGGGCGTGATGTGGTGCGTGATACGCTGCGTGCGGCGCGGGTAAGGTAAGGCAAAGTATTAAAGAATGAAAATAAACTTCAGCTTTCCAGAACCAGCAGCATACCAAGTGACGTCTACCAAAGCCCAGGTGGTGAATTAGCCCATTTTCTGTCATTAAATGGAAACCTGGGTGGTTCCAGCGCTTGGGACGTAAAAACCTGATATACCTTTGACGTAGTTGAAGACTTAAACCGTGTACAATCACGAGCACCAATATATAAACACTTAGCAACTTTTAAACTGATTAAAATTTCATGTTGGTACGAATACAGTATTTTGGAACTCGGAGTATTGTTCAATAGATATTAACTTAAAATTACAATCGTAATTCCTTGAGCTTTTAAATTTAGAAAATCGTAAACATATTGACACTCATGACTGTACATATAAATCAGGGGAACGTTATTTTCCATGAATTCCTTAGAAATCAGTTATTTTTGAACCATAGAAAGAAAGAAAGAAAAAATATTTACTAGTCGCAATTTTGTGTGCTCAGGCACACAAAATAACAAATAAAAAACATTGAACATACAAAGCTTCACAAACATTAAAAAAAAGGATTTTATCCTGTACCTAAGAAATGAGATTGCTTATGCTAAGCTCTTGTTACCTTAGTAGTATCAGAAGTACTGCCTTGTTCGCTGCCCTGCTCGGAGTTGGCGCGACTGCCGGACGCCGGCTGTTGCAGGATCAGTTGCTGCACCACGCGGTCCAGCAGCAGCCAGTGTTGCGACTGAGGGTTGTATTCCACTGGAACATAAGAAACAAACGTTTTAATAAGTAACTAGTGTTTTTCTTCTTAACGCAGACCTGAACTTTATTATAACTTGTTTTTTTTTCTGAAAGCTAAAAGAATTTACAGGGTGTAGCGGATTATACGTAGCCACTAGCGTATTTCTCATTCCCTGACGACACGCAAAAATCCTGCATGGTGCATGCAGAGTTTTTCGTAAGAGTAAGATATACAACAGCCCAAAAACATACATTAAGTAGTAGCCCAACCAGACACGAAACCCGTCGTTGGATCCTCCCTTTCAATGAATCATGAGGAACTCCACCATATTCCTTCTAGTTTGCTGGATGCATCTCGGACAGGATCCCGTGGCGACATTTGGGGCATGCTTATATCCTGCAATGACCCTAGTTCGGCTGGTCGAGGAAAAGGTTAAGAGATCACTTACATGGCAGTAACAGCAGATGTTCCAACATGGACAGCAGATGAGGGTAGGCAGCAGTGTGACTTAGCTTCCTCCTCAGCAGCTCGAACATGGAGGACGCACTCTTGGTGTCCACGTGCTCCTTGTCGAACCTCCTGGCCAGTTCCCTCTCGTCCTCGTTGCGAACCATCTCGAAGAACTCGATGTGACGGTCCAGAGTCTCGTTTTCGTATTTGCGGAGTTTTTCGATTACTGTAATGTGAGATTTTATAAATGTTATTAACGTAGATTGTATAGAAAGACTTTATTTTTAGGATAAGTTATGAAGTTCTGTTGCAACAGCAGTATCCTCCTTTTTTAATTTGAACTTTCCAGAAGTTCCACGTTCAGCCTTACTAAAACTCCAACATTAATATTTGATTCTAACAAAACCCGAATTCAAAAACCCAAAGAACTTCCATTCATACATTTTGATCACCTCCTGATAGTTTTTTTTAGTTGGTAGATCATTTCAAAATGAGTTTCTCTCTACCAACTATCTGAAGACTGAAACGATAAACCATTATAATCATATATCCCTTAAAGATCCTTAATCAATATACACCATTACCCTCTAAAACTGACCTGGTTGTATGCCCAACATCAGCAGCTCATATCTCAGATGCAGCCTAAACTCCAGGCTCTCCTCTCCAGGCCCATAGTTCAGGACTGCGTTCACAAAGGACATGATAGCCGTCTTCAGGCCCAGGTCATCGCGGTAGGCCCCAGTGCTTCGGTCCAGCTCGTTCATAATGCTTTGGAAGCGGGCTCGTTCGCCGGCGTATTTTTGGTAGTGGACCATTGCTTCTAGTACCTGAGTTCGTGAAGAGTAGTTATAATAGAGGAAAATAATTATTATTGTTTGTGGAAATAACGTTATGGTTTGATGACTCTGCACTAACGAAAACGTGCAGTTTTTTAACTTTTAGCACTGAGCCGCGTGTTGAAAAAACCAACAGCACGCTTTTGTTTTGGCAAGACTTACGTTTACGTGGGCAGTTGACGGCATTAACCTTTTTTCCCTATGAAGGGTTAAAAGGCACTACCTTGTTGTTATTTCTAGTCTACCTTTGAACTTTTTAAGATCATTTTATTTATTGCATCGCAGCGGTTGAGTTTACCCAGAATTCCAGGGATTCCATTGCAGCAGCTTTGGTAAAGTCAGGGTACTACGTTACCTGACCCCATTTTCCCTCTTTTTCTTTGTCAGAGGGGTCATATCATGGAAAGCACGTGAACGTTGTCGCTGTTTGACTGCCTAAGGGCTCCAAAACTTTAAATATTCTCTAGGGAACATGAATGCCTCCACCAACTTCTTACATAGAACTTCTAAAATAAACACACTACCTTCTTATGGCCTCCTGGTACAAGACAGACAGCGCCCAGTATCTCAAGTGCAGCGACCTTGGTCTTAACATTCTCAGTGTCTAAGGACTGTGCGATCAGATCGATGCTCGTGGGGTGGGCCAGCACATGCGCGCGCCCAGTCTGCAAGCAACCAACAATATTTGTAAAGCAGAGAAGAAAGAGAGCTTGCAGAGAGAGAAAGAGATAAAACACCAGATAGATGCTTTCTTCTTCTTTTAGATTGTCTGCAAAGCAGACCTGCAACTCTTATATTGCGTTCGTATTGCAGTTCCAAGAATAAGCCATCTCATCTGCAAGTCTGTGGACAAATCCCATGACAGCCCATTGTTCTTCTTGTCACAAGGTTTGTCATCAGAATAACAAGAATTAACCATGTCTTCAGAAATATCCTTTTTGATGAACATTAAGAGAACTCAAGTCCCCAAAAATAGAAACGAAGATAATTAAAGTATAATTTTCTATTTATAAGATTATATTTCTTATATTAGATGGGTCCACTCTTGACCACAAAATTAACGTGAAGACAGAGATGAGGTTCATTTAAACTGATCAAATACAATATTTATTAACAATCCCATCAAGGACCAATTCCTACACTGTCCCTTATAAATCAATCATCTAACTACATCCACTACATCCGTAACCTCTAACCCAATTACAGTAATCTACATTAGAACTACCTACTTACCGAGTTATTCATAAGCGCCTTAATGGCCGCTATTAAGTTATGCCTGGTGACAGCGTCATCCCTGGGTGCCTTCTGCAGAGCATCGAGCAAGGAACCTAGGCCTCCATGCTTGATGAAGTGGAGAACGAAACTGTGAGCTCTCGTCCGTAGAGCTGTTTTGAGGCCGTCGACTAGTGCGCATGCTTCTGCTGGTGGTACACCTTCTGAGGAGGTGAAGGCCTGGAAAGAAAACACAGGAGAACATGTTTAAGATAAGAGATTATGTTTATAAGAAAAGCTTTTTAAAAAATGGTGTTCAGTTGCATCCCAAAGACTGAAAGAGAAACCGCGGCCCCGGAACTTAAAGGGACAAAGAACATAGGTGGGTTTTAGTCAGTACAAGTGTGACACGGACATCGCGTATTATAAAGGATGTCATAATGCTGTCGAAAAGGAAAGTTTCCTCCATTTAGATGGAGGTAGGAAATTAACCCTTTTCCCTCTGATTTCTGTTAAGAGAGTAAGTTTATTGCTTTTCTTGAACATTTGTCAATATTCTATTTCAGTCTTATTTTTGTATTTATACATTCATACTTCCATCCTGCAGAGTGATTGCTTAACACATTTGTGTAACACACAGTGCAACTGCAACTAATTTTGACAATTCAAAAAAATACCGTTGTTGAACAGACGAAACAAAATCAGGAGCAATGCACTAGGAATCTCCTTCAAATTGATGTTGAAAGTGCTTTTACAATGGTGAAGGCAACTATCAACCTTATGGCGCTAGCATAGCTTGTAACAAGCTTCGTCATTGGCTGAAAATTTTGGAAATCTGGACTAAGCTGGCACACCATCTACTATCAGCCTTCGCCATTGGGGTGCTAACAGGATATCAAAGAATGGTTTATGTCAATTTAGACAATCACAAATAAAGGGTGCAATTGTGACAGTTCCTAACGAATACAAAATCAGCTTTAAAGACCATACTTTATAATGCTGGTACTTACATCAGCAATCTCGTTCAAAGCCTTGATGTACTCTTCTAGTTGCGGCGCAGTAGCGAGCGCTGGTGGTGCTCCAGGCGGTGGCCGCCGGCTACAGTATATCTGCCACTTCTTGGCAGCCGGGAGAGCCAACATGGCCGCTTTGTTCACAGCTGTTAGGTCCAGCTCTTCCTGTAAGATGGAGAAGTAAAGAGTAAGAACTGACATCAGTGTAGCATTTGAAAGGAAGAAATTGCACCAGTGTGTGTCAAGGGAGAAGTTATTTTCCACTGTTAGGGAGGAAGGGGGGAGACACCGGCCTACACTCTGTGAGAGGGGACTATTAATGGGTTGCGGGTTGTTCGAAAGGGCAAAAGAAGGAACATGGGTGGATTTTAGTCAGTAAAATTTTGACACTACCCCCCGCTCCGCCCAGAGCAGGGGAAGTTATTTGATGATGTCCCATCCGAAAGAAAAAAAGAAAGGGGGCTATCAAACAGAACTAAATATCTATTATATTAGAACAAATTGTATAGTGTTTGTTTTATACTCAGTAATTCACAGTCCTATCATTTAGTTAATATGTAGACTAAAGATCCGCTTTACCAACAGGCATAACGATGAGCCTAAAAGAGGACGTATGTAGACTACTAAACTACTATATTACTGAAGACAGTTAGTACTTCAGTTATAAAAAAAGCAATCTAAAAAGGGTATGGCCAACATTCTAACGAATCTTTAATTAAGTAGTAAAAAATCCAAGCCATCTTTTCAAACGTATTCCAAATGAACCTCGCCCTCCATTCCAAGTGCTAAAATTTTACGAGTAGCACCGATGCCAAAGGAAAAACAAGGTCTGGAGGCGCAAAAAGACCGGAATGATAAATTTTGGACACTCCAATGCTCATTTTAGTCAGGTATTCGAAGTAATTGATGCGAAATTTGGTCCAGTAATGCAGTTTATGCATTACTTCCATAGATAGGCGATGAAATATGGCCAGCACGCGATTAGAATTTCAAATGTCACCCTTTTATAGATATTGAATCGGACTTGCTGCGACCTACTTGGATTATATCAAGAAGGAAGAGAAGTTTATATTGCTGAAGATTTGATGAGCTTTGAATTTAGAATGAAGTTTGCGTATGGCATTAACTTTCTAGAAATTCATTACCAAAGTGAACATTGAAAGTCGTAGTTATTTCTGAAAGCAATTTTCTGTACAATTGTTAAACCTACATTAAAACTTATTTCACAAAGCCAGTAGTTTAGAAACTACTGGCGTTTAAGCTGTTATGACTGCGAAATCAAATGATTTTCATACACTGCGCAATTTGTTGAAACTGATTATTTTAAAAGACATTTTACATCGAATCTGAACTCTACCTGCATTGTTTATGTGATGAGTGTTAACTTAGCAGAAGAAATAAACCCCTATCAATCTATTCCTCCTTTCTACATTCTACGTACAGAAATGGGACCATAGATAATTGACAAGCTAACAGACTTACAGCGAGTATGGTTTGTGCTAACGAATCACAAGAAATCGAGTCGAGAATCGAATCGCATCGCATCAGCTCGTACCGGACTTCCGCAAAGAAAGGTAATCGATCAAGCGTGAATCGATTTATGATCGATATAATCGTGGAAATGGTGATGCGGATGCAAAGCTGTGAAATGTAAGTTTAGTGAATCGTGACCTGTTATTAAAACTTTAGTTGGAAACTGTGCCTGGCCATTAACTATGGCGATGCTGATTATGTAATGTTTGTTGTCAGTAGCTTCCTTATTGCAGGATGTAAACCTTATTTCAAACATGAATATCTGAGTCAGTCGGAGTGCATGGTAATCCTTACTAATAATATAAAAGCGAAAGTGAGTTTGTTTGTTTGTCACGCCTTTACGCCTAAATAGCAAAACCGATTTTGATGAATATTGGGACAGAGATAGTTGAGACCCCGGAGACAGACATAGGCTATTTTTTTAATTCAGTACACCAAGATTTATTGCGTTTTTGTGTGGGTAGGTGAACCATTCGGCGCGTTCATGGTCCACGCGTGCCTCAAAGAGATATCAGCAAAAGCAGAAGGGCCTGCTAGGGCCAACGCCTGCCGGGGTTGCGGGTTGTTCGAAAGAAATACCGCGGCCCCGGAACATAAAGGGCATAAAACATCAGTAAAAGTCTGACACTCCCCCCCAGTGTCGTTCAGAGAGGGGGAAGTCATTTGATGATTTCCCATGCGCAATCTCCAAGAGTATGACCAAACCCAGTTGGTTCTTATTAGTCGCTCAATTTATCAAATTAGCTGAAGGTAACCTTATCCTTAAATGCGCACTAAGTTTCCACTTAATCATAATCTACGTCCCATCAGAAGACACTTGACAGCAATTATAAAATAGCTAAAGAAATTATTATCAAGACTTTCGCTTACACCATCATCGAGAAACCTGACGCAAGTCAAGATAAACAAAGTAAAAGACGGTTTCAGGTCAATCTTATCATAATCAGATGCAGTCATTGGTGAATGCAACGGAAGAAAGCGAAATCTGAGTTTATAGAAACGCATTAATCTAACATTTGGCAGCTGTTTTATTTAATAAAAGTCTAGCTTGTAAATGCAGTCTAGACGCTGTAAATTATAATATAATATCAACATAATTTTTCGAATGTAAAAATAAATGAGGTACACAAAATTCTGAGAGAAACTAATAAACACCTTTTCATGGTCTTCTTATTTACATATGTTTATATACCGATGCTTGCTTTTATTTGCATTTATTCGATTAAGTAACCAATGTCACTGTCATAGCTAATCATGGTTTAAATAACCGATGGTTTACTAGTAGTGAAATTTGTAACATAGAACCTACTTCCGATAAGGTCACTGAAATAATTTAGTGATGGATTTTAACTGCATTAATTAATATTAGGTAATATTATTTAAATGAGGAAATATTCTCAAGTACAATACTTAATATGAATATTAATTAAACATCAATCAGGCACTTGATGACATAAATGTCACAGAAGACGTAGTTTAAAGAGAATAATCAATCTATGTTCAAATCCCTTGTCAATTTAATCTGTCGTTAATCCCAGTAAGATCGGTTGTTATTTAATTGACAGCTTAATAGTCGTACCTGAGCAATGTCGTGAGTTTGATACCAAGTAGCAAAGCATCCTCAAACCAACCCAATCACCGCGAGAGACGCTCCGGGCGTCGCGCGCCACTAAGAAATGTCAGCAAAGCAGAGAAGCCTGGCAGGGCCACTGTCTGCCGGGGTTGCGGGTTGTTCGAAAGAGATACCGTGGCCGCGGAACACATAGAGTAAAAGAAGGAACATGGATAGATTTCAATCAGTAAAAGTCTGACACGCTTGGACCAGACCAATAGAAGTAATTTGATGAATTCCCAACCGAAAAATAAAATATTTCGGGAAAACTGTTAGTGGGTTTCTTAGGGTTGAACATCAACTAACAGCACGGAATTTTTTTTTTCAAGTTCCTATCTTATTTCGTTGCTCAGGATCGTCTTTTTTTTTAATGGCATCTCGCAGTTCAACCTAGGAGGTTGTCGTCTGCTTAACCGGGTGATTCCAAAGGACCGTCTTTTACTAGAGCAAGAAATATAGCGCACTGTCGGGTGCCCTTCATGCTGTCGCATGCGATAGAACCCCCACAGTTTCACTCGGTAACAGCCTGGTGCGCATGGATTTGTCTGGTTGATGACTCATCCATTATTACAACACCCTTTACTGATTTTATGTGGTCAATCAGAACAGGTCTCATAATGTTTGACAGCGGAATTAATTATCTTAGAAATCAAATTCGAATAGGTTTATTCGTTTCACATAGGTAAAAGTAAGTAAGTATAAAAATAAAGTTACACAAAAGAATAATTTTAAAGAATACTTTTGCACATAAATTAGTGCAGGTTGTATTTTATACGAGTGTAAAAACTACTAATATTACAGCCTACTCACCTTATACTACCCTAAAATAAATCTATAATAAAATAAACATCATGTCATACCGATTCTAATCAAATACTTTAGTATCGGAACTATAATAATTGCAATTGTAAAGCCATATTGGATAAAAAAGCAACTAATCTAAGAACGAAATCATAATCAAAATTATATAACCGATTCACAATGAATGACGGGATCTAATAAAAGGAGACAGTAGGTATCCAATCAAATCATACTTTCGACCAAGCTACAATTAATCTTAGACGCCTGCAGGCCGTCAAATCACTTGCATTTTAATCATAGACAAAACACGTATCATCGGAAATAATCTCTTGTGTTATTAGAACAGAGATCGCAAATCTATGGTACTGGATACAATACTTTTGTCACGGCAAAACAACAAGGGCCATGTTTTAAGAACGTTTGATTAAATTGAAATTGGAAATATTTATTTCAGACCAGCCACATAAAGTTACAAGGCCATATAATAATAAAATAATAACTACGTTATGTAGTAAAAGGCACTTAACAACTATGTTAGTAACATTTAAAACAATCAAGATGCTGGACATGCATTAGCGACCACTGGCGCAGGATTTGGCTGTCCACTCTGTCCGAATAAATATCATTTAAAATCTGTCCCAATCTGTCAAAAATTGACATAGCATTAACGAACATTTCTGAGTCATTAGTGAGTTGAAATTGCGGGCTAATCTTAAACGTTTTGATTTTCAAGAATTTATTTAAAAAAGAAAGCGTTTTTCAATACCCGCAGAGCAGATCCTTAGTAAAATCAATTCGTTTCAAAATCCTGTATTTGGAGCAATTAAATTTGTGATGTTTTCGATTCTATGTTACTTCATCTATTTCTTCGCAAAAAATTATGTAACTTTAATCCCACATTTGCCTCAGTCAGAAAGTCACGCATGTGAATGTTGACCATCTCTGAAGTAGAACAATAGGTTGACTTTCATCTCCGTTTCGCAACAGTAACCATAGTGATATAATTGTTAGCCTCCGGGGACCACTGTGATAGATGACAGCTAAATGACGTCTTTAGAAGATTATGTGCTGATTGTCTTATTTTTAATCGGTCATTGACTGTATGTTACAATGCCTTGGGTCAATGATCGTACTTATAAAAAAATAATTAAATAAAAAATCAAGTAGGTATTATTTTTAAAGTGCATTAATTTACACCTTCAACAATCTCACCAGTTTTTTTTTTAATGGATTTCGGTGGGTTTAGCAGATCGTTACATGTAGTAAGTGTCCTGAAAGTCTGACAACCAGTCTTACCACAAGGTATCAAACTACCCAGTACCTACTAACTGGGTTGTGGAGGCCAAATAGGCAGTCGCTCCAAAAATTATTCCGTAAAATATTGGTATTCAGCTGCATCCGGTTAGATTGGAAGCCAACACCAACATCGTTGGGAAAAGGCTAAACAGATGATGGTGGGATTAGCACATCATTACTAAACTGTACAAAGGCGGACTAAATGTCTCAGGGATTTGCAACCAGTCTACCTTTTAGGGTGGTGCAAAGACAAATACAGTAGTTCCAACAACAGAAAAAAAAAGATGCAACAACAATACATAAAGCCAAAACACCAATATTGTATGCTTCACTAATTTTAAAAGATCATCATTTTTAAATAACTTAAAACATTAATATCAAGCACTTAACTTACCAAATAAAACGTCTTATTATTTACAACACCTTTAAGGCATAAAATCACTTGCCAATTATAATAGCCACAACAGAACCTATATTTCTAACTGCTCCACTGATTACCACCTTATTATCTAAATTTTAGGGCACCATTTATGTTGATTGGCCGGTATTTTTCAAACGGCTTAGCTGCGCAAGAGTGCATCACATAGTCCGCATAAGACGCGAGCGTTTAAAGCAATTGCCATAATTAGAGGAGGTATCATTAGAGATCTCGTGGGTGAACGACCTTTATTAAACGACGCACTAATACCTATTAATAAAGATTATTAGACCGAAAATTAATATTTTTAATAAATTAAGTACCAATTACATAAATAATGAATTAAATAAATGGGATATTGAATGTACTTATTACAAATCATATTATATTAACATTTTATTTTGACGACACGGTTGGCGCACTGTCTAAGTGTTTGACCTCTGCGCTACGTGTCGCGGGTTCGGTCCCCACACGGGAAAAATATTTCTATGGCCTACAGGTAGTTTTTCTGGGTCTGCACGCATGGTACGCATCATGATATAGGAGCAATCCCTAGTGCGCAGCAACGACTTAAAAAAAACCAAAATGGTTTTCTGTCTACGTACTAACTAAACAAATGTGCACTTCAATGTCCCATGAAAGAGAGGGCGAAAGAGAGGCTTACTGCCATCAACTGAGCACGAATCCAAACGTGGCTTCCGACCCAGGAACCGACCCAGGACTTCACGCTCAGCAGTTGCGATTGTGACTCGAACACCACACCAAAGCAGACTGACTATTAAGTCAAAAGGTAATTTATGTTGAAAGTTTCTTGTAACATTAATTATTACGTACATCTCAAATTTATGATAAACAAATCCTATCCTACTAATATTATAATCCTATTTATTTATAAATGCGAATGTTTGTGAGGATAGATGGAGAGATGTTTTTTACTCTTTCA
The DNA here is from genome assembly GCA_905475445.1 of Ochropleura plecta. Taxonomy (NCBI): domain Eukaryota; kingdom Metazoa; phylum Arthropoda; class Insecta; order Lepidoptera; family Noctuidae; genus Ochropleura; species Ochropleura plecta. The sequence goes on from FR997736.1 coordinate 16,293,401, forward strand.
CGTCAAAACGGCTGAACAGATCTTGACGATGTCACAGAGCTAGTTTTTTTTTTATATAACGCGGGCAAATCTGCGGGGGCCAGCTATCTTACTAATATTATGTTACTCATTCACGTCAAAACAGCTTAACGGATCTTGATAAAATTTGGCACAGAGGTAGGTAGTCTGCGCCAGCTAGTCCTCCATGTTTGAAAGAGCACAAACATCAGCTATGGAAAAAGTTCAAAGACCAAAGCTGAAAACTGAAGACGTTATCATTATAAAGTTTGGGAATTATACCCCGACAACGGAACATGACAGAAATATAGCTATGAATATTACAAAGTAAACATTTGAAAGGCTTCACGACAGACTACCACCGCGTGCCGTCTGCAAGGTTCGGATTCCACGAATGCCACTTAACAAAGTCTTGCGCTCCAGGCTAGCCAATTAAATGTACGAGAAAAGTATGTACATATATATGTACGAAAGGGAAGATATGTAGTAGAACTGATGTAAGCATGGACTATATTGATCAGTGAAACAGTTTTCAGACAGTATTGATAACTATGATAATTAAAATGGCTACTTCTACTTTGTTTTCTTTTCACTTTGTTTGTTTTATTTCAATGCTTGTATGATATCTAGTTTGTGGATGTAAATAAATTTATTTATTATTAATTGACGAGTTACAGGGTAGTCTGGAGGAAGAAGTCCTGCTGCAATAACCCCAAATGATTTGGGATAAGGTCAGATTAATGATGACTGATAAGTGTGATTTTTAATTCTCCCAATTGTGAAACATGTGGAACGGTTGAAGATGTTCATAATATACTTGTAGAGTGTACTAAGAAAAAGAAAGAAAGAGAAACTAGGTGGACTAACTTAAAATAAAAAGAATACGATATTGGTCCACATGTTCAAATTTTAGCATAACCCTCACCGGAGCATTTCTACTTGCTGATTTGTTTAGAGTAGAATAATAATTATAGTATTAGTTTAGTTTAAGTTATGATGAGGCTGACTTTGCCTTTGAGGAAAAGGAGGCAGGAGTGAGGATCATTACACCGCGTATAAAAAGGGGAGGACTGTTAGGAGTGTAAGGAAGCCCATATTACTCCAGGCTTAAGTCCCTTTTAAAAGGAGAGCCTTTTGTACCTTCGGAACTCCGAGTTTGTCCGAGCAGTGAAAACATTGTAGGATGATTACCCAGATAGAGAAATACATTAGGTCATTATATTAACCAACAAAGCAATCAAGTAATATTTAAAGGTACATCTTCCTAGCTTTGTGTTAACTATGTTGGGGTTGGCTTCCAGGCAATCGGAAACTAAATATCAGTATTTTACATGGAGTGATTCCCTATCTTATAGTAAGAACTGGGTAATACCGTTTTTTGCGGATTGAAAATCATCAAATAACTTCCCCCGCTCTAGGCGGAGCGAGGGGGAGTGTCAGACTTGTACTGACTAAACCCACCGATCTTCCTTCTATTGCCATTTATGTTCCGGGGCCGCGGTATCTCTTTCGAACAACCTACAACCCCGGCAGGATGCGATACCCTTTAGTATGATTGGTTGTCAGACTTTCGTGCCACTGAGATCTAGAATCGACAGCCAGGACCAACGGCTTAGCAGGCTTTCCGAGGCACGAAGGAAACTCGGTATGTAATTGGTGATCACCCATTGGTGATGACCCACCCACGGATCAACCTAGGCAAGCGCGGCTTAACCTAAAGATTGATCCGAGTGCCTTATGCTTATTTAGCCACGCACAAGCTGTACAGTAATATTCAAAAGTAATACTGACGAAATGTGTTCTAATATGGTAATTGTGCAAAAGGTTGCTTCTAATTCCATTCATTAGATTACTGCTACTTAGAAAGCAGACCGATTAAACATTGGCATGTGGGGATTTCCAGGATGACGTTAGAAAGACGTGATTAAGTACGAATAAGGAATTGCAATGTCAAATTGGTATTGGAAATGACAGTGAAGATCGGAAGTAACAATGCTTACCTACTTATACGGATAGCACCATTTACTAGTAAAGCCTTTAATAATGGCGAAAAATTCATTTGAGCAACTCTTAAAATATTTTCAAAGGGTAAATCGGTTCAGCGAGAACATCAAGTTGAAATAATGGTTGATAACAAATTAGTTAACAAAGCAGCAGAGATAGCAGAGGCATTTAATAATTTTTTTGCAAGTATACCAATAACTACGACTCGCTCCTTAAATTCATCCCCGTCTAAAGCTCAAAATCTTTTGCAAACTAGCGTGCCTAAATGCGATCACGTATTTAGTTTTGATCATGTAACACCTCGTGATGTAGTTAATGTTTTTAATTCTCTTAAGTCGAAAAACACAGGTGATTATTGGGGCATTTCGATTAAACTTTTGAGTAATATTATCGACATTGTCGCCCCTCATCTAGCTATTACTTTTAATAAATGCGTTGATTTAGGTACTTTCCCTGACCTTATGAAGAGCAGTAAAGTGATCCCTCTTTTTAAATCTGGCAATAAAAATGATATGGGTAACTTCAGGCCAATTTCTATTTTACCTGCCTTTAGTAAGATTTTTGAAAAGTTAATACTCAAGCAGTTGTTGAGACATTTTAATTTAAACAACCTTCTTCACAATGATCAATATGGCTTTACAAAAGGTCGTTCGACAACAGATGCGGGTGTTGCTTTGTTAAAGCACATATTTAATGCGTGGGAGAACGCTCAAAATGCAATCGGTATTTTCTGCGATCTCTCTAAAGCTTTTGATTGCGTTCACCATGACACGCTTTTACGGAAACTACGTCATTACGGTGTTCAAAATGAAGCCTTAAATTTAATAGGCTCATACTTACAAAACAGATTCCAATGTGTAGATGTTAATGGCGCGAAATCTTCTGGGCTACCTGTTCAGCTAGGAGTACCTCAAGGCTCGATACTGGGTCCATTTTTATTCTTGGTTTATATTAACGACCTACCATATCATTTAAAGGGTATTTGTGACGTTGTACTGTTTGCTGATGATACGTCTCTTGTTTTTAAAGTAGATAGAAATAGACAAGATTTTAACAATGTAAACAGCGCGCTATCAATGGTCACGGATTGGTTCACGTCAAATAACCTTGTTCTTAATGCCAATAAAACTAAATGTATTAAATTCGCTCTACCCAATGTTAGAAATCTTGGTCCCAACATTGTCCTTGGCAATGAGAAGCTTAAAACTGTAGACTCAGCAGTGTTCCTGGGTATAACAGTAGATTCTAAATTACAATGGGGTCCACACATATCAAGCCTAGCGGGAAGGCTAAGTTCGGCCGCATACGCCGTCAGAAAAGTTAGACAATACACTGACGTTGACACGGCACGATTGGTCTATTTTAGTTATTTCCATAGCGTCATGTCCTATGGTATTCTGCTGTGGGGCAAAGCCGCTGATATCCAGAATGTATTTGTTCTGCAGAAGCGAGCGGTTCGTGCAATTTACCAGCTAGGTGCCCGGGTTTCTCTGAGAGATTTTTTTAAAGAGATTGGTATTCTCACTGTGGCTTCTCAATTCATCTTGGCCAACATTTTATATATTAGGCAAAATATCCATCTATATAGTAAAAACAGTGATATTCACAACATTAACACTAGAAATAAGCATAAACTACGTGCTCCCTTCCACCAGCTTCATAAGGTTCATAATTCATTTGTAGGGCTTGGTATAACTTTTTATAACAAGCTACCTGCTTCTTTTCTAGATTTGCCATTTAATGCATTTAAAGCTAAAGTAAAATCTAACCTTTGTTTAAAAGCTTACTATTCCATTAACGACTATTTAGATGATAAGCATAGTTGGTCACTGTGTTGAACTCAAGACGATTATTTTTATTTTTTTTCTCCTTCATGTTTTTTCGCCAAATTAGCTTATTGATACGTTACATGTCTTCGTCATGTAATTTTATATTTTACTTTCTTTTGTTTATATACTTGTTTCATTTTGTGTGTTTTTACTTATTGGCATGTGGTTAACTAGTGACCTCGAGCATTGACTGAATATAATTATTTATATTTATCTTTTTATGCTTAGCTTATTTCTTTTGCACTATGGTCCTAGTTTATCACCTGTGACTTCTTCACTGCACGTGTAAGCGGGCACACCCTTTAGACTGGTGAATTTATTATTTAGACTTGGGTATTTTTTTGTTTTTACATATAATTGGTGTTTGCTAGCTGACAAGTGACAATGAATGAATAATTTCTTATTTTTTTATAATTTTTTGTCATAATATAAATTGTATAAAATCTGGTTCTTCTAACCTGACAGACAGATGTGTTGCTGGGGAGTTTGTTCCGCCACTTCTTCTTCCCAGCTAAAACACTAGGAAGTGGCGAAGGGCAGGGCGTTTTTGTGGGACTGTCTCTTGTAATGTGACGTTCAAAAAGTGCTGATTATCAGCCTAATTTGAATAAATGACTTTTGACTTTGACTTTTTTTTCTAACGAGCTAAATTTTTATCACGCCATGCATTAGCTCCACCTGTAACTAACTATATAAAAAAAACCTATTAATTTGTCCGCCACTTCCCGGTCTCGGTATGAACTGAAATTTTTCTTACAATATGTTTAGCTAAGATGATAGTAATGAACTGACGGTGGCTCAGTGACGTTATTCTAAATCCAATATGGCGGGACATCAAATACTCCATGACACAATATTTAATATGCAACTTTGTTATTTACCATTGTTTTAGATCATATAGAATTTACTTTTTTGTACTCCAAAATTTAAACAAAACTGTTTCCAATTTTGCTAAGTATGTTGTAAATGGCGGTATTTTCGCTGATAGCAATTTTGTCCATCACTCTAGTTCTCCTTAATTTTTTATAAAAATACTTGAAAGGAAACCTCATGATAAAGAAAAAAACACGTTGATGACAAAGTAACGATTTTGAAACATGTGTATTTTACTACCTACACTAATTAAAACTGTTAAGTACTTTACTACACGTTATAAATAACTTGGAGATAACCTTGTCCTTGTAATTACTGTAATGATGGTTTCCATCGTTACGTACTGATAAGAATATTGTTACGGACAAGTACAAGATACTTCCCATGACCACTTTATTTTGTGCGATGCTATAGAAAGGAAATAACTACACTAATGTCTCGATTCGAAGAATGGAATCAAGAAACCGAAGAAGCTGAGCGATTCCTTATATGCTCACACCGAACAAACATTTTGTTGGGTCGAGCGACGGGTAGATAATCTGGTATTATATTTGGCTTCTTGTGTATGTGAGTTTAAATATTTATGAAAGCACCCACTACGTTGCCAGTTGCCACCAGTATCAAAGTACACAATATTAAATAAAAAACAAACAGACAGTAGACTAAAACCTAGATTGACCAAAATAAGATACAATAATTACTGTTTTGGTTTTTTTTTTTACGTTTTTTTTTTATTTGTTTGTGTGTATTAGTATCTGTAAGGGTATATGAGTTCTCGAACACCAAATGTATTTTCGTTGTTTTTTAGTTGTCGTTTTTAACCCAAAGGTTGACTGGTACCTAGAGAATGCTTTATGGCATTAAGTTCGCCAGTGTACCAATATTTTACAAGAAATTTAAACAAACGAATACAATAAAGAAGAAATATACACAAGACCAGTAGAATAGGAACGACTGGTACAACGTAAATAAAGGTGGTGGCACAGCACAATATTAAGTAATCATACAAACGGTAGGTAAAGAAGTTTGTATAAAATGCGAATGAAACCAGAATCACCAGCTATCTCAGTACTACATAATCATGTCTTTGAAGAGAACTTCAAAAACAGACGGGCCTCTCCCGGGGTTGCGGGTTGTGTTCGAAATACATACCGGGGCCCGGGAACGTAAAGGGCAATAGAAGGAACATGGGTGGGTTTTAGTCAGTAAAAGTCTGACACGGCCTCCCCGCTTCGCCCAGAGCGGGGGAAGTTATTTGGTACAGAGATAGTTGGGAACCTGGAGACGCACATATGCTATTTTTTTAAGTGAGGAATGAGGGAGAAAGAGGGAAGGTAAGGGAAAACTTAGCATTGCTATTACAATAAATAAGGCGCAAAAAAAACTACAGGTAGCAGGTACCTGCAAATCAGGAAAGGAGAACTGTGTTACCTCGAATTTAACGCGAGCGAAGTCGCGGGCAAAAGCTAGTAATACATAACATAAAGTCATCACATCGCAGGGTCAACGATAAATGTTTTATAGTGACCTCGCTTAATTAGTCGAGGTGACATAGTTCAAATTCTTTTGGTACATAATGCTGAATAGAGAATTAGAGGTAGGTATGTTATGCAGTCGTGCATCGGTATACAATAGGTACTCGAGTTGATCAATAAGACTGGCCGGATGAGGACAACATCAGGCAAGATTATAGACGTGACGTCATAACAGGGTGCACTTAATAGCACACTTAATAACTCTTACATTTCGCCAGTCATATCAAAGCCTAATGTATTTGGGGGCGAGCCTATTGACATCAACCGGCTCACAGAGAAAGAGGCAGCTACTGACAAATTTCAAATGGAAAAATTCAATAACACTTTCCCTGACCTGAGAATAGAACCCAGGATGTCTTGCTCATCAGTCGTGCCTGCCATCACTAGACCAACAAGGCAGTAACTGAGGAACCGAGGAAAATCAAAATCAAAATTTTGAACGTTTACTCTCCATGAAACCGCCTTGAGCCCGCGTGGTGGTTGATGGTTCATAAGTCTCACAGACAGGTCTGTCTCAGAAGTAGAAACATTATTATACATATAGCTGAATACCCTAAAAGCTCGCTATAAATAACACTAAGAGAGGAATTCATATTAAAAAGAGACCTTATTTGAACTTAAATTATAAAATACAAGTGACAAAGACTAGAAGCTAGACAGGCTCGCGTCAGACGGAGAAGAAGATAACCTCTTAGATGGCTCACTAGTTAATTAAAGAAACGAGATCGAGAAAATTACGACGCCTTTGCCTAGAATGGGACAGACCAAGCTTACAAAAGAAGGTAGTGCCAATTCGCACAGTGATTGCTCTGTGGAAGAGTAATTTAAGACTGTTGAATGTTGGCTACATTACACAAGTTCATGAAGATAAGAATAACAATGAAGTAAAAATTCAACATGTTACAAAGAAGCTACAAATTAATACAATTTAGTACACAAACGTTACACGAAACAATGAAGAAGGCATAAAAGCAAATAAACACTATACAATTATTGTAATGGTATTACACAAAGAAAAGCTTTCTTCAATAAAGTTGACAAAACATGGCGCCTGATAACAAAATATTGGCAATGTCGTCCGTCGTTACAGTGCAATGATACAATGAAATGTAATGTATGATAATAAACAAAATAACTTTGTAGCTGGTCAAGTGGCGTTGTTTGAAATGAAATAATTATAATATTTTACTTATAAATTATGCACGATTTCACCCGCGTCTTTAGTTGCTGCACCGCTCCCGTGGGTAGTAGCATGATGTTGTATAACAGCCTATGTTACTTCCTGATAATATAGCTATTTGTGATTTACCTATTAGTGAAAAAAAAATTTAAAATCTGTCCAGTACTTTTGGAGCCTATTCGATACAAACAAACAAACAAATCTTTCCTCTTTATAATATTAGTACAGATACTTCCGTTAAACCACCACATAGTGTTATTGCCCCTTATTTCGCTTCAAACAGAGGAAAACAAACAAACAAAGCAAGTACAAAGTTACATGCAAATCTCATCTAGTTTCCAGATATCTCTATTGAACGAGTAGGTAGGTACTGAATATGTAAGTGGACATAGGGCAAGATAGAAAGCAGGCACTACAAGCCTGCTAAGGCTGCTAATGAAACTATCAGTCCTGATGCTGATAACTTTCACACATCAAGAGAAAATAGAGTTATTTCGAATCGAAGAAACGAAATGTCTTATTAATTTCATCACGTTGGATTGCGGATGTTTTTCTCTGAGACTTGGAAAGTCGGATTTTGATGATACACGTACTAAGTATTGGTGGTGAATACTAAGTTTATTTGTTGAATGATTTGATTAAGAAGATAAAAATAAGTACTTCCTGTTTCAAATTACATTAAAGGATTGGAGAGATCATTTACATAATCCCGAATGTAATACAATAAACGTAGTATTTGAAAGCCTGTTGAAACTTAATTTGCTGTCACACCGCCTGTCAACTTAAACGACAGGCTGCTATGACTTTGGTCAACCAATCACAGTCGTTAATAGACTTGACAGATTTGACAGCTAGGACTTGATTTATTCATTCAAAAACCGGATGTTAGTACCTCAGTGACTACTCTCAATTCTGAAGTGTCAAGAACTCGCCCATGCCCTTATAGTCTAGATTGCACTCCAACAACTAGTTTTATGGATAAGATTAAGGCATATGGATACCTATAAACATGGCTGAGAGACCAACCATGGAAACTTAAGCATTCTTATTAATATTATAAATGCGATTTTTATTAAAAAAAAATACCTAGCCCCACACTAGGAATTACTCCTGTAATGTGGGTCCGTTTATAAACATTTAAACTCACATACACAAACAGCCAGACCCGAAACAACTATCTGCAGGTCATACAAATATTTGTTCCGTGCGGGGATCGAACCCAAATTATCCTCTGTCCTTGCTAGAGTGCCCTTTTTAATTCTAAACCTCTCAACCGATCTTAATACAATTCATCAGATAGCCTGGGTCCTGATTATCTAGGTCGCGATAATAACCTGTTTTTCGGAAGCAGTCATAGCTTAGTTCATAAAAAGTTATTCAGAAAAGAAAACAAAGCTAGATGTAGAAAAGTATGTGAGAATGCATCTGGACCGCAGAGGGACAGTATTGGTCGATAAAAACTTAGTTTCCGAGATAGTTTGCAAGACCGCGGACATACCAAACAGTAGCGACCGCATCATTCAATCAGATGTGACCGCAAATACCGTACGGAAAGAAACTTCGCCATACAACGACGTGGTCAAATAACATTGAATAGCGCCATTTGCTCTAAGTTCTTCCCGTATGTAACTATTTTTTACACTAGGAATCTCTCCTGTATTGTGGGTGCGTTTAGAGAGATATTTGTTGTGTTTTGTGAGAGATATTTGTCAAGTCACAGACCTATAGGCGGCATTAAAACTCTAACTGCAGGTTAGTCACTAACCATACGAAAAATAAAGAAATAAGTTTAAGCACCCATACATCACTTATCACCCACACATCAACACACACACAAATACACTCGCAGGCACACACACACCTATAAAGATATTCTCTTTTTTGTTAGACTAGTATTCTAAAGTTAACTTCAACATTTGTTTATTGTTTCAAATAATTAGTTTATAATAGTTGTGTTCGGAATATTTTATAGAAAAAATATGCAGGCGTAGTAGAAGACTGTTCCTGTATAGCGTGATAATTAACACAATAATTCAAACATATTGAAATGTTTATCATCAATCAAATGCACAAATCATTTAAAATCCTTGCAAAGCTTACAACTCTCGGCTATATCTGAAATGGAACCACCAACATTGAAACTCGATTAACTTCTAAACGCACATTCTAGACATACCATCTCCTGAGCAAATTACATCTGGTTAATTCATTATAATTTGTCACTTAACTAAATAGCCCAGAACGCGGTCAATGAAAACCAGGGGTTATGAACTAAATACTTGATGACCCCTCTTCATGATGGCATTGAGGTTTCATTCGTCAGCCATTTACCGCCGGCTGGAAAACTATAATTGTTATCTTGTTTACTTGATACGAATTAATAACTTGAATGTTTAGGTCTTTAAGTGGCTAAATTATTTGTTTTCTAGGTTTAATCATTCTTTGTAATGTGCAAAGCTATTGCTAACTATTTGTGGTGTAAATCATAATGATAAATATACCTAGAAATATTCTGCAAATTAACTGCAGGATTTGTGCATTTAAATTGTGATACTAAATTTACAGCTCTACCTTACTTCAAAATATTCTAAGTTGGTAGAAATTAAAAAAAAAATCGAAATAAATCTTTTCTGTACTCAAGTGAAAGAGGCGCTTGTTTATGTAGATCTATTTGATTTAAAACCACGTTTTTCTAATTTAACTTTGGTTAATGATAATGAATTAAATTAAGTGCAAATATTCGTTCGGAATTTACTCCCTACTTTCCCTGTCAATCGGAAGTAATCACAATTACATATTCATCAACACCTTTTAAATTAGTTACCTGCCATAAAGCTTAATTAACGCAACATTAATCATGTGTATGCGTACATCACTGTACAGTCAAACTCGTGTGAAAGTCACACTTGATCGACTAAAACCTACAAGATAAAGACGCTGACGACGTCAAACTGTTAGACGATTCAAAATATACGTGTAGTTGAGTGTACGCGGTATCTTACCAGCTAATCTCAAAGGTTACCGAGATCCGCTCTCACTGGCCACTCCCTCTCGACTTCTTTGCAGGATATTATAATAATAAATACTGTATTTTGTACGTATTCGCTCCCACATTGCAATAACCATTTAAAGTTGTAAAATACCGCGATGTTTTTATTCTAATGTTCAAGATACTGTGAGTTCACAGTATTATTATTTCCATTTGCCACCTTCGAAGGTAGTTTAGTTATGCTTTATCCCACGTATTGTAATAAACATAGAATTTTACGTGGTCTAGAAAAACATAACAATCTTCACCAATATTATATCGCCTTTTATGTCTTAACGGCTGTTAAGACAGAATCAATTTCCATTAATTTTATAATGAAGGAAGATCATATAACCTGGGTAAAAATATCCTATGTCTTACATACGATATTAATGTGCACACGCGAAACAGCTGACAAAAGCTAGTGTTGAAAACTTCAAACGATTGAGTAGGCAATCGACAAAATATCAGATACGCCTATTGGACATGTGTTAACTAGCATGATAAACGATGAGATGAATGTCACTGCAGACATTGATGATCAAATAACTGACAAACAAGCAAGCGTTAGCCGTAATGCAAGAAGCATGCAAATGCAGAACGTGAACAGTTAAAGACCACATTATACAAATTTACTTGGTAGATAACACAAACTACAGACGGTGGTATGATTTGATCAAGAAAATGTGTAGCTAGCGAAGAGGTAGACACGATCAAAAGTGTTACCGAGAATTTCAAAGTCTGTAATCAAATGTCATCTGAGGTGTACAGAGAATTGAAATCATATTTTTTCCTTAAGAGTTCCTAAGAATAAAGCAAAAGGAAACAAAATAAAACAATAAACAGTCCATGGTCGACTTTTTCCTATTCGAAGAAACGTCACACGTTTTAAAATTCGTGTTTTGTGGCTTTTGTATGGTATATCAGATAAAGATGATCTCTTTGTTTTGAAAACTCAAAACATCCAAGCACGGTTATAAGATAAAGATCAATCACGACTATTTTAAAGAACCTTCAAAATATGAATATCAATATTTGAATTAAAAACTATAACATAATTCAGAATGCCAGAAGACCAACACAAAATTTGGTCATGCGACATTTAAAAATTAATTAGTCAAAAGGAATAAATAATGATGCTAGTGGTGATAGATGACCTGAACTTAATAAACTCGATCAAGCGATCGCGACTTCTCGTGACTGAACGAAGGTTGAATAGAAATTAATTCACTGCAGCGACACGCTAATGTACTAGAAAATGATATAACTACATAGTTCTGTGATCGGTATTCAAAGTCAAATGTAAATAAGTGAGACCTTTCGAGCCGCTCAGGAATCTAGTCTGAGACCTAAGCCAACACCTCCCACTGTTCAGTCTAGAAAATGTACGTTTTATTTGTGTTTCCTACCGCGAAGGCAATCCGGTGTTTTGTCACCACTTTATTGCTTGAATATTTATAGCCGGCCATAAAAAGCATGTCAACACAGATCGTCAATCTTATCGCCAACATTTATCTGAAATCTTCCACGGTACAAAGCTCAATCAAACACATATGTAATACTAGCTTTAGTCCGCGTCTTCGCTCGCGTTAAATTCGGGGTAACACAGGGTTCCCTTTTCCTGATTTGCAAGTATTTTTCATTGGTAACAAAGAGTGTGTATACCGATTTTAGCTCCCTACTTTGAAAACTGCCAAAAATCCCATATAAAATTTCTCCCCCTTTTCTTATTTAAAAAAAAAACAGCCTATGTCCGTCTCCAGGGTCCCAACTATTCCTGTACCAAAATTCATCAAAATCGGTTTTGCCATTTAGGCGTAACAAACAAACTTACTTTCGCTTTTATAATATTAATAGTAAGGATATGTATATAATCAGTTCTAGACTATCGCCAGTAGTAAAAGCGACCCTAAAAGCTAATCAAAATTAGTATTCATTGAAGATTGCTATTAAAACCACGGGTAACTCATTGAATATCAAAAGAAAGTTGGCCACTAAAGATTTAATGAGTATAGGAAATCAATAGAGATTAAACTGGAGAATAATAAGCAAGATTACTTTGGATATCCACAAAATATAGCTGCTTATAGTTAACAGTACAATGCGCGTGAAAAACCACCTAAGAGAGACTTGAACAATGATTGATGATGAGGTGAAAACACGTAGGTGCGAGTCGTTAGAGAAATCATTAATAACTAACTCATTGGTACGTTTGTACTTATGCCAATCATGGTGCCGGCGCCCAGTGATCACGATAGGGGTCGGGAGAAAGTCCACAATGGACACCTTTATGTACCGTCACTTCCAAGTAAATTATTTCCTGACTCAGCATTACAAGATGAAGATGTTTTCGTAAAAACGAATATTTTGGAGAATGTAAAGGCAAATATTTTCGCGAATAGAAGTCAACAAGGGTGCGGCATAAATCCACATCAAATAAAACTGGACAAACCCAAATATAACAAAGATTTAATCATAGCCCAAACAAGCGTGAGAAACTGCGATTTAAGAGTGCTTAGACTATCATTGCAATAACGCGTCTTACAAATGACTTTCAAACTATAATAGGTAGGTAAGTATAATTAAATAAATGCAAGTAATATGACAGGCCAGATTTCTAAGTTAACGACGGATGATGAACCTATTCAATAGGTTAAGTATTTGCTATAACTTATACATGATACGATGATACTGACACTTCTCATATTCTCTTCGAATCTGAAAAAGTTGAATGCTATTGACCTTTACAGGAAATCACGTGCGTCTTCACCATGTAATCTTATATATAGCATCAGTCTATAATGATGGTAAGCACCGTCATTACTGTGTGAGCTTGTAGGTGCCACTAATATATCAAGAACCTGTCATATCGTCCAGTGAAAGTGATGGGAGATACCAATATGTGTTGCGTCATTTTCATTACGCCTGTAATCGTCATTGTCTTGTTGCTGATTTGTTTTTAGTTTAATCTCTTTATCTTCTATTGTTACAATTTTTTGCTGAATCACTTTGCAGCTAGGTAAAACTTCATCATGTAATCCAACCATATCAAGAATATTTGCGAGTATTAATGATACCTGTTCATCTTTCTAGAAACTTCAGAGATTTTATTTTAAAACTTCATCTCCGGTTACTCGAAAGCAAAGGTCAGGTGAAAAACATCATAAATATTCAAATGACGCGAAAAAATATAAAACCAAGAAATATGGCAGTGATTTCCTTTATTAATTGTTAAAAGATATGAAAGAATTTATGACGAATTAAGAATCACGATCAGTTTGTTTATAATAATATCTTTACCCTCGTGGTTGCTGTGGGTCTTAACCGGTTTGCAAGCGTAAGTGAAATTTAGTTAATGTAACCGCTTATCGTTATTAACCGGCGAGGCAGCTAATTAAATATTTTGTTGAGCTATAACTTTTGCATTTTTATTAGCTGATAATTTGATATCTTGATCTTTTGGAAATTCGAGTAATTGAATGTCACCTTTAACATTTTGAATGAAATGAAAAGTTTGGTCCTTAATTGAGTTGCTTTCAGCGAGTTAATGTTTGCCCCAGTATTTTTAAAAACGATAAAATGTAAACATACCAATTTAAATCGAAGACCAAGATTGTAAAGTCACAGATTTTACGCATACAAATTGAATACATTTTATGTCGTGGAGCCTAAAATGGTTATCAAACCGCTTCTTTCGAAATCCTCCAAAAACGGTGCAAAAATGCGATCATTTGAATAAGTTTTAGGTAAAACAATTTAGAGTTATTTGCCCAGATTTCTTTAATTTCGTAACATTCAACCTTTAAAGACAAAAATGCAGCGACAGAGGTTGTGTTCGCACCTCATTTCCATAGTTCAAGGAGCACAACATTGTGACAACAAGAATGTATGATGATTATCCAAATATCCACGCTTTGACATCACTTCGAATATTTGCTGATGGATATCAAACTACACGCATACTGTATCCTGAATACAAGAAAGATAAAATCAATTAAGGATCGTCCTCGTTCAATTTGATTTGACCTTTAATATTTGTTTTGTCCATTATCTTTTATGGGTCTCATATCGTCGGCGTCGTATCAATAGGATCATTGGTCTGCAAATTACGTGATTTGACCTCAAAAGAGAATGGAACGCTATGAATATCAAGTGATGTCAGCTTGCGAGCTCAATTTTCTATAAAAATAAGATTTTAATCAGTGTTTTTATCTTAACATTGTGCTCTATTATATCTCTTGTTAAGGTACAAAGTAGCTGGAATGCGGAACGGCACAAACAGAGCATATAACTAAAGTGGTACAAATATGAGGTGTCGGTTCACTCGATAACCGCTTTAAGGCAATAGCGAACTACATAATCTATAAGTAGTTACTATTGCTAACTAATATGAGATACTACAATGAAAAAATGAACAGTTTTCAACAGCTACAGATCTTTATGTGTAGCAAAAATCGCATTGATCACAAACAGAAATATATTTATCGAAGTAATCGCTAATATACTGACACTTGTTTAAATGATTTTTACGGAAATTACTTCGACGAATCTAAGATTGAAAACTGCGGAAGGAAAATTATGAAATAAACTTAATCTTCGCAGACATCATAGTTGTTAAGCTGCCCCCATTCCATCACACCCGCCTATAAAGACCATAATACATAAATGACTTCAGATAGCGCGCTTTATTAAATAAAATACAACAAAATAACAGTCTGAGAACACTCTTCAAAGCTAAAGCTCATTTTCCCAGATTTAACCCTTCGGCGGCGATCGTAGATCGGTAAGTGGTCATGCGATCGATGGTACGATAGCCGATCGAATAAGCCGCGGTATCGTGGACGGCAATTTGCGTGGCACGGTGCCGCTAGTAAATCAAATTAAACGCCACCTACTCAATACGATACTTGTTATCCGATTTCAGCGGGCATAGGGTTGGTAAAATGCTATTTATTTTTTATTATATTACAAGAAGTTTATTTTTCATAATTTTACTAAATCGTTAGGGTGGATATATTGGGGTTAAACTGTCCGGGTCGAGTTGTCTTAGGGTTGAGTTTTATCGGAGTCAAATTGTCGTTTAATTAATCTTTTCTACTCCAAGTAGTAAATGATTATCTATATACAAAGCCCAAGCCAAATACATTCAAATATTTATGAGTAATAGACGGGACTAGACGAAGAAAATCGAAATGCAATATTTGTTACTACTTGATTGCAAATCGTTCTGTCTAGTGTTGCACGCCCGCCTGTCAAGTAGCATTTATTTCACTTTGCATGTGGTGTTTGCCTGTAATTGGTTGTACAGTGAGACATAAGACACAATTATTTGAATGTTCCTATCTATGTAATATCTTTAAAAATGTTGGTGACCCTTCAATAAATAAAAAATATAAGTCAAAAGAAAAAGTTTGCAATCAAATTTTTTGTATGAAAATATTTCCATGTCCGTTCGATAAGTCTTTTATATCTCTTTGACCCAGACACATGTATTTTTACCTACTTAGTCGTACTGTTAAATATTTGTGCATTCTGATAAATTATCAAATTAACTACAAAATATCTAATATTCGTTAAACCAACGTGTAGCATCCGCAATATGATTATTATCAACTTTAGCCTTTTGAACAACTAGCTTCAAGGATGTTGCCAATTTAAACTTAGCCACAATTCTAGACTTTGTTACTTAGATCTTGTTAAAAGATAAAATTAACATTTCTACCAGTTTGGCTTAAATACCGACGTTATGATATCATGATTTTATATTATGAAGTGTTATTAAATTAAAATATTAAAAGCAGCTGTTAGTGTTTTGTATTACATAAATTCTTAAAAACTACACTAGCAATGAAACAAGTACAAATCGGACTGTCTAACTATCGCGGTACATGAGATAAAGCCTGATGACAGACGGACGGACGGAGTGGAGTCTTAGTAATAGGGTCCCGTTTTACCCTTTGGATACGGAATCTTTAAAACAACAACATTGTACTCAATCGTATTCAGCTAAAGCTCAATATGCAATGTCTAATGTGATGCTCAATCATTGTAGTTTCAAATTATGAATATTCTACTATCCCATTATGTCTCACTGTTAAGCAAAGGGCTGCTACCGATCCTTCTATTCACCATGACTAGAGACTTCTGAGGACCATTTTGCCAACAAATTCATATTCACCAAATCTTATCAAAGAGCCATTTTTTTTCTCCGTGACAACCCTACAAAATCAGCGATGTATTGTGAAAGTAGTCCGAGGGTGCAGGCCTGCAGGTGCCTGGAGGCGGGGCCGCGCCTCATCTGTCTAAACAACACCTTCCAATCACTGCCTGCCTATCTGCCCCGATAATGTTAACGTGCCAACTCAAGATGTTTGGATACCTCGTGGTAATACCAACTTGTTTTCTGTACCATTTGCATAACAACCGTTGGGATGAAGCCATCCTGTTACACTGATTCCTTCATAGTTAAGAAAAGACTAGGCAGATCATGAACTGTTTCTGCATGGCTGCCAGTCTAACCAGATGTAGCTGAATACACTGACTAACTTTACGTACGGAACCCATCGCGCTCGATTCCGACTCGCACTTGGCCGGTTTTGTACCTACGTAAATGTCGTAGAATACATTTCATGCATACAATTTAGGCAACAGATTGTTTGAAGTCAATTAAATAAAGATGGAGAGAAAGACGATGAAGTAACAAGGTTACAAACAACACAGATTTAGAAAACTCAACTTTATAGTTATATCTACATACACATTATGACAGTTTCCAGTTATATAACACATAAACTGTGCTCATACAATGACGAAATTAAGCGCGTAATGATGGGAACTCAAATGACGGCGTATTATGACAACTCCATATTATGTTATGGGATTCGCTTTAGTGTTATTAAAATTCCTCTTCACTGTTGAAAAGGAAATCATTTTGAGTGTCAATTTTAAATACAATGGTAGGAACCATGTACGGAAGCTTACAAGTACTTCATTAATTTTATTTATGTAATTATATACCTACGTGGTTATTTGGTGACAAGTCTGATTTCTGAAAGTTTATTTTTGAAAGCTTTATTGTTAAACTAGCTGATTACTAGTTACTTCTTCAGACGTCGAGTATTCAGCCAGGCAACGTCAAAAAAATCTTTTGGTATGGCATATGTCATTAGTTGCCAGTATTTGATTTTTAAATACTGGCAACTTTTCTTTCTTTTCCATTTTAATTTCCATATCTATTTGTTTGATGTAATTTTATTGTATTTTTCTGACATTATTCTATTTAATTGAAATTGGAATACTTGTGTTTTGTGTTTGATGTGACCTAAAATGAGTCGTGTTGTTACTTGAAATAAAATTGCGATTAATGGTGTAATTTAAACGTGGTTAAGCAAGATTTTAAAAAATAAAAATTATTATAAATTCCAATGATACAATTTTAGTTTTCATCAAAATCAGGCTCGAGAGTATTTTGAGATTTTTTCTCTATTCCTCATAGATACATTTTTGGACACATTGGCCATCCACGCCCTTTTGAAAAATTTACCCCGTAGGTATATATGAAGCCAATTAATTATGATATTTTCTATTGCAACGTTAGATCACTGTTCCTGAACTGAAGTGGCCATTTTAATGCACTTGTTCATATTCGATTCATGCTATCAAGTTCCAAGATCTAATGAGAACTAGAGTTTCTTAGTAAAGGTTAAAACCTCGGCAGAGGAAAACTACATCATTATGAACATTGATTATGGGCTGCCTTCAGTGCTTACTTAGAAAAGGTAAAAAATCTACATTGAATTCTACTCTGTTATTTTTATATTGAACTAGCTTTTGCCCGCGGCTTCGCTCGCGTTAAATTCGGTAGCGCCTTATTGATTTGTAATAGCAACGCTAAGTTTACCCGTTTCTTCCCTCTTTCTCCGTCATATTCCACTCTTTTTAAAAAAAAATAGCCTGTGTCCGTCTCCTGGTTCCCAACTATCTCTGTACCAAAAATCTTTCATCAAAATCGGTTTAGCCATTAAATCGTGAAGAGCTAACAAACAAACTCACTTTCGCTTTTATAATATTAGTAAGAATTTAATGTGGGACAGTTTAGTAAGACACATCTTACAAAACTCTTCCACATTCAATTCAAAAATAACAGAATTCAATGTAGATTATTTTGCTTCTCTACATTATCTACCGTGGAGAAAAACACGAAGGACATAATCTGAATTATTTTCCTAATTATGCCAAATCCAATCAGTGCACATTCGGAATCAATGTCTTTTTGCTGGATAGCTAGTCTATAACTGCTTCCCGGCAGATTTGAAACAAGTATCCATAAATATTACCTGATCACATCTTGTAATGTTACAATTATACTAAGCAGTAAATTAAAAAAAAAAATAAGGATGTACTTACCACGAGCTCTGCAAACTTGGCGTCCAGTTCATCCTGAGGTGGCATGGGGTGTGTGGGGGTGACGGCCTGCAGTGCCAGCCCGCCTTCGCCCCCAACCACACAGTAGGTGATCTCTGGGGGCTCGTCATTCTAGAACAAACAAGTTATAAATTAGGATAAGAAAATAATAAATTATTAGAGGCAATAAGTCCGCCTTTGTACAGTTTTTATAAATGCATAAAGTTTAAATAAATAAGAGAAGAAACGTCACACATATGACAAAGAACTAGATGCAGAAAAATATGGAAGAAGAATCAAAAGAAATTGCGATGATAATAATAGTTCTGATAGAAAAATACGAAGAACCGACCCATAATAATTTGGTATCTGATACAGGTAATACCAACAAAAAATGCAGCGAAATAATATATTATGTACGATTAGTAAAAGACTGCTACTGAACGATGCTGGTGTACATATACAACCAGATATAAATGATAGTATGTGTGACAGTAATGTAATAACAAACAAAAATGAAGAAGACGTCATCCGTACACCTAAAGATGAAAATCAGACAGCACAACGCGATAACATTAAACATTAGTCCTTAGTATAAATACTAACAGTCGTCCATTGACCTATGATCACGTCGACAGACGCATTATATAAGGAGACAATAGCATTACTTCTACGTAAACCAATTAACTTGGCAGAAGTCCATAATAAACCAATTATATTTAATAATAAAATAGCGAGCGAGATAGCTGGAAGCAAAACATTCACTTCAGGCATACAGCCATAATTACAATTATAAATTACAAAATGCAATACAAAATATATAAGACTAAGATAGCACAGGCATGTTATTATAATTTAACATAACAAATTATTCCCTGGTTCCAAAGAAACTTCATTTTACTTCTGTTTCTCGAGCACTACTCTGTAAGCTCATACACGATTTAAAAAGACGGTCTTAAGATAATTTTGGTGCTTGTCAAACTTTCAAACGAACTATGTAGGCCAGAAGATAGCATCGATCAAAGACACCGACATCTAGACCTTTCCGTTTATCCTTGAAGCCAAGATTTATTAGCAATCAAATTGTCTCCTATAATGAATTATTGTAAAGATAAAGGCTTAAGTAGACGGTGAACTATGGTTACTATTATTTGAAAAAAACGGCAAACTTTTGAACACATTCGATCAGAGAAAACATATTCATGTTATGTTGATGATAATAAAGAACAAATCAAAAATATCAGTGACACGAACGCAACATAAAACAAGGTATTAATATGACACCATATTAAAACAACATAACTTATCAATCATCTGCTGACAACCAAAAATAAACGAACGAGAAAAAGATACTCAATTCAAGACACATTACAGGCACGTGGTCACAAAAAAGAACGAAACAAGAAAAGGAACTTTCTACATACAATCACTCATTTCCATTCCAACATCTGGCATTCTGGCCAATTTAAGGAAACCATAAATAAAA
This sequence comes from Ochropleura plecta, assembly GCA_905475445.1. NCBI lineage: Eukaryota > Metazoa > Arthropoda > Insecta > Lepidoptera > Noctuidae > Ochropleura > Ochropleura plecta. The sequence goes on from FR997736.1 coordinate 16,313,736, forward strand.
TTACCGCAATCAATACCTAATTATCCAAAAGTATTACTCTCACATTGAAAGAATTTTGTCAGTAAGACATAAATCAAGTTGAGGACATAATTTGTCGATTTATTTTCGTTGGATCCCAGTTTTTGATCCCATTTTTTAGGTATTAACGATGGGTCCCATTTGATATTACCATTGAATCCCATTTTATGACAACATGTGTACATTTCAGAAGAAAAGTGATTTACTTTTATTAAATATTTCAAAAACACCGTGTGTGTATTTTGGATTTTTTAGGATTGTTGCCACTGGGGAATAAATGAGACAAATGATGTACTCCAAATAGTACTAGACTGGCATGAGTTAAAAATGATCAGGTTTATTTGTGATGTTTATAAATAAATAAATATGAACGCCTTCAAAACAAACGCCTCTAAGCTCAAAAAAAATACTGCCGTCATAATTTTTCCATATTTTTTTTATATAATGTGGCCGTTTCTGGCACACAGGTCACAGTTTTAACCTAACCTTTTTTTTGTAAATAAGTAATTATCCTAATCTAAATAGTTCAGTTCCGGGTAAACAACTAAAAACAATCTCTTTTTTCTATAAATGCAAGTCGTTTGTGGCACTCGCCGGCCGCTGCCGCGGCATCGCTCGCTCCGCTCGCTCGGCTCGTGCGTAGGAGGTCACAGTTTTAACCTAACCAAACCTAGTTCCCGGTTCCTATAATTTGTTTGGGTAATGAAATTTTGTCCAAATCTTTTCGGAAAAACGGCAGGCACCCGTTATTCTAACATAACCAATCCACATACCCAAATTTCATCCAAATCAGTCTAGAAGTTTGAGCGTGTTGGAATAACAAACATACATACAAAATTTCGCCTTAAAATATTATTGTGATTTTGTTGTTGGATGTACCCGCATTCAGATGTTTTTAAACATCTGGGATCCAACGGAAATAGTTTTTGGGATTCAGTGGCAATAAAACGTATTTTTTTAGTATTTTTCAAATTTGGGATTCAACGGAAATATATAATAATGTTTTGTGGGATCCAACGCCAAAAATATTAAAGTGGGATCAAAAACTGGGATCCAACGAAAATAAGCGAATTTGTCCGTACAAATACTTGGTAAGAAACCAGAAAAAATCTCGGTTTAAATTGTCGTGCTATAAATAAATGAGGAAGACATTGGTTCCTTCCTTAAAGGGAGAGTCGACAAATGTGGCGAACGCGGAAGTACACACGTAAGGACGGACGGACAGAAAAACCTCGTATGGCAACACTGATAATCGCTTCAACGCTAAGCTATTACGATAATAATGTAATTACTATTAAACACTCATGATTCGACAATTTGCGACGTTTAGGTGCATTCTTAGCTTTTTTTTCTTTCTTTCTTCGGTGCAAACAGGTTTTTAGGCTGTAATTATTCTCACAAAAAACACGTCTGTACAGTTTCTGAATAGACCATTATCTTCAATTTATAATGGTTTTTTTTTGCGTTTATAAAAAAAAATTCATGAAGTGGTAACAGTTATGAAGCGACCCCTCGCATCTGTCGCTTGACGTCACGTCATCGTTATTACAACATGCTATTATAATTTTAATATTGCATAAACCAGGCAATCTGCGTAAGTACGGCATCATCTTGCAAATCCAAAAATATCATGGATTTATACCTTTGTTTTTATCACAAGAGTAAAGGGTCAATGCAGAATTCCTTGTATATTCTTCTCCAAGGCAATTCGCAGCTATTACCTTCATTGATTTCACGCCACAGATGGTGGAGTAAATGGAATATCTACAAAGAAACGTTTCCCTTTCATAAAAAGTTATTCTTACACATTGAACAGCGCATGTCAAACATCCTGGCTATCATAGTGAACAACTGTATTATGTGATTTGCAGTCGCTTACTGGAATAACTTATAGGTAGTTATAGTCCTCCTGACCTTTTTTGGTCACAGCGGCCATGCTTGGCGGAGATTAGCCGTCTGCGTTGGAGATATTATAATGCACAAGTGAGTGCGCAGGCACAGGGGCACGTTCTGTTCCCACAGCAATGGGACGGCAATACGACACGACCGGAGAGGGATAAGGACCAATGGCTTAACGTGCTTTCTGAAGCAGCAAACCTACATATTTCTCTTACCGCCAACTTCCAAACTCTGGGCTGCTATTGTGAAAGTTCCAATGGAAAAACCCAATACTACTTTACTTATACTTTTTGGCCGACCGAAGAATCCAACCCAGGACCCCGTGTTCAGCAGCCTCGCTTGCCACCGCGGGACCCACGGAGGAGGATTATTCAAAGAAAATAATATCTTCTTTTTTATGACTGCAGTTATAGTGCAATAAATTGAGTAGTAAATGTCTTCAACCTTCCGCGTAAACCTTTTACCGTTTAAACTTGTGTTGGCTCATTGGCTGTCAACACAATAAAAATAATCACTTATAATACCACAAGAGCTTCAAAATTATCGGGTATTTCGATCGAAATCGTCAAGTTTTTCAGGAAAAATCACTCGCGCTTCGCGCTCGTGATTTTTTTTAACTGAAAAACTTGTCTCCTTCATTTGTTTGCAACGAACCTATCGGGAAATGCCAGATAATTTTGAAGCTCGTGTGGTATTCGGGGGATTATTTTTCCGTCCCAAATGTCGGCCAATAGAATTGCACAAACTCCAAATCGACTCATTTTCATGCAAAATCTCCAATTTTCACAATTGAATTCAACCTGTCAGTTTGACGTGTGGTTAATTTGACTGGATCATGTTTTGTTTTTTATGCATAGCAACGACCAGAGAAAATTTTCAAAAAATTATCAGTATAATACCATGTAGGTTGTACCACGTGACGTCGAATGGTGCAATTCTATTGGTCGATATTTGGGTCGGAAAAATAATCAAGTTCATCCCATGAATCTGTTTGTTGCACTAAGAACAATGTTGAAATCGACATTTCATTAACTAACTATTCCGTGCTGCATACAATCTGATAATGCCGTGCACGTCCATACAAGAGCACGCTACAAGCGCTTCTGAGTCAGAATGACCTTTTGGCGGCGCCTGCGCCTCGACGCATTTCTACGAACTGTCGCCCGATGTCTCGCGAATCCATTGACATAATGAATAGGGCTGCGCGGAGAAAGCATAATAAATTATCTGTTGATTTCTGAAAAAAAATTATTTCGTGTTGCCATAAATAACCATCATTTGCAATCGTTTAATCACATGAAATCTCGCCATAGCCAGGGGCGTTGAAAAACCCAAATCATCAGAATTTTGAATGTCTTATGCTTACTATGAGAATGAAAGAACAGAGAGTGCACCTGTTCCTGCGCACACACTTGTGAATTATAATATCTATCACGCAAATTCTCCGCTGAGTTTGGCTGCCGTAGCCGAAAACGGTCAGGACTATACTGTTCGAGGAAGAAAATCACATCTTATTTGCTGTTCGTCTTCCCCCACAATTTGTTGTAGCCAACTGAGGAGAACGAATTGCAGCGGTGATCACAGACTTCGCACCCTCTCGCCCTGCTATTACTTAAGTGTCGCCATCTTTAACCGTTATTGCTGGAACGTGACTTCGGGCAACGGGTGTTCAACGCTTAAGATGAATTCTTGACGCCTTTTAGCCATTTACACTTCGAAACTGTCAAATAAAATAGTGATCCTTACTGTTTAGAATACTTTTTACTATATTTAGCATATTTTAAAGGATTTTTTACTGTTGTTGCAAAATGGAATAAAGAAATGGATTTAAGTTTATCAAATGATTGATTGTTTCTTTCTTCATATTTCTTCTCGCAGGCCTGCTGGTAGAAATAAGCTGTGCCTTTGTAATCTATGTTTTTATGACGTTTCCCTGTGTATTCTCCTGTGTGTATATACATTTTTAAATAAATGATTGTATTGAGCGCAAAAGTGCATCCTGCGCGACCTTTTTCAAATTTATCAGAGCGGGATGAAGAAGATGATAACTCCGAATCTCTCATTTGGGTTTATAAAAACATACAGCGATACACACAAAGATATGTATCATCCACATTAACATTACTAATCTCAATTAAAAATGTTAATGTGTATGACTTTAATGTAAACACGATTCTAATCCCGGGACAGAAACTACAGAAAGTAAACTACTGTAAACCACACCAATTAATTATATATTCCCTTAAGTACCTGGTTAATTAACATTCGTAGTAGAAAGTACTATAGACTCGGCACAAACAGATGGAAAGGCAAATAAAACTTATCAGTACGACGCATTAAATGAGGTCATGAACACAAGCAAAATATTTGCTCAGAGAGAACAATGGAAAAGATCCATTAAGACTTAATGCGCTGATACAGTATAAGGATTAAATGCTCAAACTGCATCCTGTTTTGACTTGTTGTTTTCTAATAAAGTTATTAATTTAGGAAATATACTGCTTTATTTATATCTGATTAATAATTTAAATAGTATTGCCTTGTTAACATTAGATTAGTGTTAAAATTTACATATTATTAACGTGTTAATTGGATTTAGAATTAAGGTTACTAGCTCCTTCCGTGTGCATTATAAAATATTAAATGCAGTTTTAATCATAAATTATGACAATTTAACAAGAGAACCTAACGACGTTGTCTTTCGACGTCAAAATAAAACTTTAATTTAAATCAACTGCAAAAAATTGGAAATGGTTGTTGGCAAGTTTTTGCAGTTCTTTATTTCGCGCATTGCGAAAGGGGGCTAGACGGAAAAAATTAAGACCAAAATGTGTAACGACACTTTCTGCTATAGTAGTAAGCCGTGCGGCGTGCGCGTGTTTCTCTGTCTCTCTCTCTCATAGAAAGCAAGAAAGTTATTTTCGTTTCGTCTTCCTATTTCGCATTGAACAGTATGGTGTCGCGACGATTATTTTTGTTGAGTGTATACAGGTATTTTGTACATAATAAATAATAACTTCGTTCCATCCGGGTGTCCCTTGACACCTCTCAAGTTTTTTTTTTCCGCAGAGGGACAGTATTTGTCGATAAAAACTTAGTTTCCGAGATAGTTTGCAAGACCGCGGACATACCAAACAGTAGCGACCGCGTCATTCAATCAGATGTGACCGCAAATACCAAATGGACAGAAACTTCGCCATACAACGACGTGGTCAAATAACATTGAATAGCGCCATTTGCTATAAGTTCTTCCCGTATTTGACTTAAAAAAAACGTTACCCCACACTGAAATTTCTCCTGTATCATGGGTGCGTTTACAAACATTTAAACTCACATACACAAACAGCCAGACCCGGAACAACTATCTGTAGGCCATAAAAATATTTGTTCCGTACGGAGAACGAACCCGCGACACGCAGCGCGACAGTCAATTGCTCAGCCACTGCGCCAAGCGTGTCGTCGCTGTCGTGTTGTTCGACTATTGCCAGAAAAAGGGTAACGTCCGTGGAAATACTCCCTACTTGAAGAATAGCAATTGTAAAATGAGAGAACAGCCCAGAATTCTCATCAAGTTTATCTCATGTGAATGTCCCATTTCTCATAAAAACCTTGGAGCAGCAATGAACTTAACACTGCCGTCATCGATATAAGAAACGATGACTCACAGAACAATGACTCATACAAAAGTCACACTCGCCATTTTTCTTTTAGCACCGCCGCGCCGCCTAAAATAACAAAAGTGATAACCCTACAACCCTTTCCAGCGTACAAGGAGTGGAGTATATTTGCGGCGATGACTTCACTGGCTGCAGACTTATTTGCAGGACCATCATTATTAACAACATTAATTTACAAGAGAGATGTGTACGAAGACGGTATATTGTGTGGTAATGTGCCAATTAAGCAGATGAGTGTAATGAGGAATATGAAAGAGAGATAATAGAAGATTTGTCGTGAGCAGTACTAATGATAGAAAAACGTGTGCGCAGTAACTTATAAGTGCTTTCGACGTTGTAAAAGGACAATGTTATCTTTCAAAGTTATTTTTGAATAGTGAAGTAACCAGGTAAATAGATAGTCTCGAATCTAATTCTTATTATGAAGAAATATGGAAATTCTAAACGGAAAACTGTTAATAAATTTATCACAGGAAGATCATCAAAGGATACGTTGTATAAAATTACTGAAATATAGTTAGAAGATGTTCATGTTCTTCCCAATTTGAAACACAAAACAGCCCAAACCAAAGGTTGACAAAAAGCACGCGTTCCTAAAACTCGTATCCACATTTGGTCTTCCGAAGAAACGCATTTGCATAAATAAATATTATGTTAAGAACGGACATTAGCTTCAAAAGGGTGTGAATGTGAACCATCTTTGACTATTAACGCCGTTCCCGGTATCGCGCTCAAAAACTGTTTATTTAAAAAACTGAACTTACATTTTGTATCCTCGCGATCGACTGCTTTCTTTTCAAGCTGAAGAATCTAGTTTTATTCATATCGGAACACAATTAGGGATCATCAAGAGAACTACACCAAACTGACAGTTGATTGATTAATTTAATTCAAACCACTTGACTGCAGTGTCAATAAAACGCTTTCCCACTTGCGCAAGAGTCAATAGAGAGAAGGACCACAAAACGAACGAGACATGCTCGCCTGGCGCCTCGCAATGTGTCTCAATCAAAACTAAAGACCTCCATGTTGTACCCGTAATTGCTTCCCGTATTTATCGAAGTGCATTGTCTCGCTCTAATTCTATTAACGACTAAATGGACGTTTCATTAGGGCCCACTTGACGACCGATACAAAATACAAAAGTATTTATAAGTGAAATGTTTGTTGAGTAAACAAGGGCTAGACAGTCGGAGTAATAAATACCAGAATAGTTATCAACACATTTACTTTCAAGCACAACAGAATTGCATTAGAACTACGATAACTTCGAAAGTTAATAAAGGATTTGGAAACGTACAAGTTTATCTCGATCTTTGTTCGTACAGCCTTCGTTGGAGAGACATTACCCATTAATATCACATGCAAAAAGTCACGACCTTGTTCAAACGATCCCATTAAATTTGTTTCTAAAAGCCATAATCCTATCACCCTCGACCTTTACTACTCTTATAATCAGCTTACGTTTGAAAAATATGTTTAGTAATATTCAAATCAGACTGTTAAGTGGATTTATTGTTATATTTTGACGTGATTCCTTATCGTTTAACACGATTATCTCTGACTTGGCGGTCGAACTTGCGACTTCTAAATAGAAACACGTGGCCATCAATGGAGTGTTTCATTCATAGTACAATTGCACCTTTTTGCGTTCAATTGTGCTTGATTGAGGTGGTCAATATGATAGGTTATCTTGACTTTATCGATATAACAAGGCAGTGTTGATTGGCTAACCGCTTTTGGCATGTTATTCATGCATGTAGGTGAGGTCTTGTAAGTCTCATTCATGCATGTAGGTCTTGTGGGTCTCAGATCTTTATCTAAGATCTATTAGCGTAACAGTAATCATAACAGTTTCAAACATCCTTGCCAACATAAGAATCATTCCGAAGCTTGTCACAAGATAGACGTGAGAGTCAGAATCAATTATTATTTATCCCTCAAAGAAAATCATGTTGAATACAGAATCACTTCAAATAACACAAATCAATTGCTTTAAGTAATCGGTAAAGCAATCTCAGGAGATGCATTTCAATGTCGCGACATAGACAGCAATAATTTACAATAAGCACGTGCGAAGCCTCATCTTGGAAATCATATATAAAAGCAAGTGCATGTGGCCACTGACCGACATCTCGCCTGCTTTCCAATCCAATGAAAACTGGTTTTCAATAGCGCATGCGTAGGGTTGACCCTTACCTATCAATAGCCCTTTCGTACTAGCCAACAATCTTAAAGTGAAAGTTACTTTTATTTTAATGGAAATCGCAAGAGAAATGGCCTTCTCAGAATCTTATGAGTTCTTCATAATTTTATCGCAATTTACACACAGCAATTTGTTGAGAGATAATATATATCTTCATGTGTGTTTGTTCTTGTAAGCCTCTGTGAGTAATTTGATTGAACTAACGAGTAAACATTTAAGAACAAAGATATGTTTAGCATTGCTAATCAAGCGTGTCTGACTTCATTCATTAGTTTGCTTATGATTTTTTACCATTTGTGTTAGAACGGTCAATGATCCGTTCTTCAATTTAAATCAACTATTCGACTTTAAGAAAAGACCCTAAAAAATAACATAGAACTCTCAATATCTATCATTGCATTTTTACCAGGTTAAGGCAGGCCAAGGACGCTCACTACAAAAGACGTAAGTTTATTAACAAACGCACGATAAGTTATTTTATGGACAAACTACTAAACTACTTTTGCCCACGATTTCGCTCGCGTTAAATTCGGGTATCACAGTACCCCTTTCCTGATTTGCAGGTACCTGCTACCTGTAGTTTTTGCCCTTGCGCCTTATTTATTGTAATAGCAAAGCTAAGTTTTCCTTTTTCTTCCCTCTTTCTCACTCATTTCTCACTTTTTTAAAAAAAATAGCCGATGTCCGTCTCCAGGGTCCCAACTATATCTGTACCAAAATTCATCAAAATCGGTTTGGTCATTTAGGCGTAAAGACGTAACAAACAAACTCACTGACGCTTGAATAATATTAGTAAGGATGAACCTCTTAACAATGTATTTTTGATTCGCTTTCAAACAATCAGCATAATAAATTGACGGAATAAATTACAAAAACATACAAAACCACAAAATGGAGATAAACAAACATATCGTTTTGATTAATACATCGCGGTTTATAAGAAATGTTAATTTTGATTAGAAAACCCACGGTATGGAAGCAAAGATTTCTCTGTGACAAATTCTAATGGCTAACCTATGAACTGGCCGACACAATAAAATTTGCACAAAATTTAAATACATTAACAGTTGGTAATCGTATTAATACGGATGTCGGAATTATATTTTCACTTTTGCGAAATTTTGTACCACAATGAATAGAAAATGTAATCAATAAGCTTTCTTAGCTTTTAAAAAGCATCAGGTTCGGAAAGAGAAGTCCCCATCGATTTTAATCTTGAGACAAAAGAATAATTGAATCGAGTCGACATTCTGAGCAAACAAAATAACAAAGCTCTAACGAAAAAAGTCTGAAGAACACAATACACACGTTTGACGTAGAAATCTCATGCTCATTTTATTTAACCTCTTTCATCCTAAGCCATAGATTCCTCGGGTAGGTGTTAAAAGCTGCGATTAATAACTATACCAGGTGAATGGCCAGCAGCATCTATCTCGCTGATAACATCACACTTCGGAAACCTGTTCCCCGTGAGGTTGTAGACCAGATGTCTGTCGGGTCACACATACAACCGTTACACGCCTCATCTTGGGTAAACGAACTGCCGAACTAAATGAGTCCGTATAAAAGATTGGAGAAAATATAAAAAATAAAAGCTTTTGCCCAAAATTGACATAAATTATATTTAAAATTTGAAAATGTCAATTGTACAGTATGTTAAAAAAAGCCTTGTCCGATCCATACCGGGCATATTGATGCCAATGACATTACCGAATGAAATTAAAATAAACATTTTAATAAAAAAAAATATGATTTTGTGACTAATTAGTCTGACCATTTCCCTGAATTCTAACGAACTTTTAAAACGATGACGGCATAAGTACACACGTACGATCGTCAATTGTTTGTTTATGACGTCAATTACGGTAGCTACAGACGGTGGATTCAAAAAAAAACCAATTTACTTAGAAGAAATTTAATTTAAATAAAAGAAATTACAATTATTGATTATAGCTAATGATTATGACTACGTTCGAGGTTGGAACCGAAGTGTCCGCTTCCGATGCCCGGGAACTGGTGGCGCGATGGATGTCACGTTGCGCGATGTCAGCATCTCGTGGCTGCGCCTCGTGTCCGTGGCTGATGCAATATGTTATTCGGTGCAAATGGGGTTAACGCATAGTCAGCGATCTTCCTTTGGTGCCATAGTATAACACCTCCCGCCGTAGTTCAGCAATTATTTGAGTACTTTCGTCGAAAATAATGTTGAATAGTGATCTGGCGTGTCAGATTGATGCATATTTGAAGTTTCAGCATTGACGTCTTGAGATGCGGCTTGCTTCATTTCAGTTTCTGATGATTCGTTAGTTCGGCGTTTTGCTAGGAGTCTTCGGATGATGACGTAACTACTTAGTGCAGCTGCACCTAATAAGATGGCGTACAATGGTATTGTAGTATGATATAAAGTTGTGTCTTGAGGCTTCTTTATATTGATCGGCGACTGTAGCGTTATCTTAGTATTGCTTGCATGTAGATTTTCCAGGTTAATTGAATTTAGGGTTAGGACTGGTTGCGATGACGATTTCAGATTGGGATCTCGCGGAGGTAAGTCTGTGATCTTGATAACTTGTCCCATTGCATGATCATTGTTATTGATGATGGTGAACTCAGGAGTCCGCAGGAAACAGTTATGAGGTAAGACAACTAAGAAGCTCCCTTGCAGATTGGTGTATTCGTTTCTTCCACAGGACGTCTGGACCTTAGTAGGTTTCGGGAACGTGACGGTGTAATGCCTGTCGTCCAGCTGCTCCAGTGCCCCTTTGCTGAGTATAACAGGGGTAAGGTTGCATGTAGAGTCGATTTTCTGCGTTGTGATTAGCTGTTGAATGCAGTCCACATGATCTCGAGGTCTGAAGCTAACTTTTATCTCGCAGAGATACCAAGTGCTTGCCTTCGGACATTCTGTCTCCATGTACATGAATTCGTCCTCATGTATTGCGATATAGGGAGAGGATGGTATTAGGATTTCGTGATTTTTATTAGGTACAATAGAAAGTTTGTATAGGTCATAGGTGCTGGGCAAGGCAATCGGTACTTTGAACACTATAACTAAGTTATTACTACTATAATATGAACCCAATTTAATTATATCGAAATATTCCCTTATACTTATGTCTAATATTTCTTCCTTATTATATAAACTACGCACTATATCTATCATATTTCTTAGTGCATTTAAACTAAGCATTGAATGATGCGTACTTTTTGCATGAATAAAAGCTAGAAGATTTTCTATTCTGGATAATTCTTCTGATAAATTTTCTATGTTATCTTCCAAAATTAACAGTAACTGTGCCAGATGGGCGTAATTGAGAAGATCTATATTAGTAACTTCCGTGGTATTAATCATTACATTAACTATGTGAGATATATTCTGCTGGTTTTCAACAATGCTTTTTAACACTTTTGAATGCTGTGATATCCAATCCTTGGTTAAACTTATATGCTGATTAAATTGCGACGTAATTTCTTGTTCGTTATCCTGAAGGACTTTAATGGCATTTTCATAACGTAGAGCGTCTGTATAGTCTAAGTTACCTGAAATGCTTTTGATTACTGAGCCTAGGCCATCTATAAGGCCTCTTTTAACGCGATTGGAGTCGAATGTCTGCAATTGACCTGTAATCTTATCTAACTTATTTTTAAGATGTGAAATGTGCGGTTCATACAGAGAACGAGTTTTATTATTTAACTGAGGCTGAATATAATTCAATTGATTTTTAACTATTGTTACCTTAGATTTAATTTCATCTATATCTATAGTTTGCAAAAAGGAATGATGCTGGGTTATGATCCTTGCAGAACCCAGCTTAAAAGGGAGGAGTCCTGGTCCATTGTCGAGGCTCTCAAGTGTTATCTCTTGAGCAGCTACCGCTTGGAGCAGGTACATCAGTATCATTCTGCAACAATTGTGCACTGTTAGGCACTCTCTTTAAACGTGATTTAGCGATTGGACCGCGTTTTTTCTTTGTGTAGATATGTATAGGGAGATCTGCCAATACAGTATCTTGTGTATACCGGGGTGCTAATTTTTGACGACTAGCCTTGGGATTCTTTACAAATATCTGCTGCTCGGGATTATAACTTTGTTCAGGCTCACGACTCTTATTCAAGTTATTAATAATATTAGTTCTATCGTTTAACGAACTTTCGCTTATTAACTCATAAACTTTGTTCATTCTAATCCTATGATTCTGAATATATTGTTGCATTACATGCTCTGTTGCGTCCATATCTAATGGGTCGCGTGGATCAAAATGTCCACTTATAAGCTCTAAGGGTCTACACTTTGTAAAACTATGTATGCTGCTGTTATACGCCAGTAGAGTATAAGGCATTAAATTTATAACTGATTCAGTACGATTTTGTAATTTTAGTATTCTTAAGTGTTCTAATAAGGTAGAATGAAGACGTTCAACCATCCCATTCTCATTGGGTGTGTGTGCTAATATTTTATGATGATTTATTTTATGAACTCTTGTAAACTCTGAGAACAACTGGTTTGTGAATTCTGTGCCGCGGTCAGTGACTAATGTTAATGGTACTCCGTGATGAGTACAGAATGTTAACAAAGCTTGAACGACACTTATTGCAGTTCCGTCCCTTAAATGGTATGCTTGGGCATACTTTGAAAAGGAATCGATGAATGTGAGGAATTTTTCAGTTTCAGCTGTGAACAGATCGAGATGGATAACTTCAAATGGTTTCGCCGGTGGAGGAACTATGTGCAATTGTTGTCTTATTGGATGACGATCGTATTTACCCTGGCCACAGATAGTACACTCGTTAATGTACTTCGCGATGTGTTCCTTCATCTTAGGCCAGAAGTATCGCCGGGATAGTGCAAGGTAGCATTCGTTGATACCACGATGGTTAGTTTTACCTTCGTGATATTTCCGAATTATTTCTTGCTGACGTAAGTATTCCTTCACATTCTCTAACTCAATTTTTGTAAGAACAAGATTCATGGATGAACTCTTGAAATGGTTCTGGATTATGGGAATGATGGAATACATTTCTAAAGGTGGGTTTATTAATATTCCTGTCTTTACCTTAGGATTAACAAATTCTTTGATCGCGTCCACAACGTCTGTTTCGAGGTTAGATTTAGATAATTGTATAGCTGTACGGGTGTGAGTATCAAAAGGTTTTGTTACGACTGTTCTACCTTTAAAATCACCTACGATCGTGAAATGAATTTGTCTATTGAATTTATTGAGCGGATCGTCTGATATAGGTACTTCTAATATAGGCTTTTCTGCATCGGTGTGAGCTGTAAGGGTCCTGGATTCATCTAACGTGGGCGGATTAACAGTAGGGTTGGCTATTACGGAACTTGTTTCCTCGTTGCAGATTTCTATCCTAGATAAGGCATCAGCGTTAGTGTTTGATTTTCCCTGTTTATAAACTACTGTAAAATTGTACTCGCTTAATTTTAATCTCCATCTCGTTAATCGGGAATTTGGCTCCTTAAGGTTCATGACCCATTGGAGAGGCTTATGGTCCGTAATGATTTTAAACTTGCGGCCGAATAAATAAGGACGGAAATACTTGGTTGCCCATACTATGGCGAGCAACTCCTTTTCAATCGTGCTGTAATTTATCTCGCTGGAATTTAATGTACGCGAGGCGTAAGCTATAGGTTTGTCCTGGCCTATCGGGCCTTGGGAAAGTACGGCACCGATTGCTAAATTGGACGCATCTGTCGTCAGAACAAATTCCTTATTAAAATCAGGATATTGAAGTATAGGGTCATTAGTTAACAGCGTTTTACATTTTTCAAAGCAATTTATATAATTAGTATCGAGAGTAATTTTTGATCCCTTTTTAAGACACTGAGTAAGAGGTTTTGCTAATCGAGCAAAATCAGGGATAAACTTGCGATAGTACCCAAGTAAACCAAGAAAACGTTTTATTTCGGTCGCGGTTTTCGGTAACGGATAATTTTGTATAGCTGATATCTTATCGGGGTTAGGTTTGATCCCATCTTTACTAATGATATGGCCTAAATAAGCTGTCTCTAACTTTAAAAATTCGCTTTTATCCAATTGGATTTTAAAATTTGACTCCCGTAGCCTTTGGAACACTTTTTCGAGATTGTTCATGTGTTCTTGTAGTGATGTGCTAAAAACTACCACGTCATCAAGATAAACGAGGCAAATTACATTTTGAAGGCCTCTCAGCACATTGTCCATGACTCTCTGAAACGTTGACGGCGAGTTCTTAAGACCCATAGGCATTCTTAAGAATTCGAAGTGTCCGTGCTCGACATTGAACGCTGTTTTCGGTATATCCTCTGTTTTCATCTCAACCTGATAAAATCCACTCGCGAGATCTAGGGTGGTAAAGTACTGGCAGTTGCCCAATTTATCTAATATGTCCGCGATGTTTGGTATCGGATATTTATCATCGATAGTTTTTTCGTTCAATTTTCTAAAGTCTACGACAATTCGCCACTTCGTTTTACCAGAGGCGTCTGTCTTCTTGGGCACTACCCAGATGGGAGAGCTCCAAGCTGATTGTGAAGGCCTAATTATACCCTGTTCCAACATTTTTCCGATTTGATTCCTAACTTCCTCTCTATGCACGTACGGATACCGATAGCTTTTTGTATATACAGGTATTTCGTCTGTAGTTTTGATGGAATGTTTAATTTGATTGGTAAATGATAACGGTTCACCTTCTATATAGAATACGTCCGCATACTGAGAGCACAATGATTCCAGATTTGCGCGTTCTTCCGGGTTCAAATGGCTAGTACGTAGTTTAGTAAGAACGTCCTGAGCGCGTGGCGACAGCTGTTTAGTACGAGCGCACTCAACATTATATACTTCGGCACTAACTTGACGATCGACAGAGAATATTAAATCGTTTTGAGTGGGATTTGTAACTTCTAAAATACCTCGACTATTGCTAACCGACGTAATACATTCACCTATGGTACAGTTACAAATGACCTGTTCCGGTATGTAGGCATTTCCATCTTGTATATTGATTGGTAATTTAATTAATTTAGAAGAACGAGCGGGTATTATGTCTTCATAAAAATTGACGTTGCGAGAGTCATAAACTTGAATCGGATTAGTGGCGTGTCTGGTATTTAAGCGCATATTTTTATAGTCTATGGTTGATTCCCATTTACTTAATAAATCCGATCCTATTAAACCGTCAAAGTAATTATGAAACTTATATACGAATAATTTAATATTATCAGACTCATTGAATTCTGCAAAACACGGTAATGTGATCGAGTTATTATTCCTGCTCGTCGCGTGCACGTTTACGACTTCAAAAGGTTCATAGTTTAGCGGCGTAAATGGAAAATATTTCTGTATAGCCTCGGGGCTAATAAATGACTGATTAGCGCCTGTGTCTATCAGTAATTTTAAAGGGGGGTTTGAGATTTGTATGAACGGAAGCTGTCTTTGTGTTTGAATATTAATTTCTATTTTTGTTTGTCGGACTTCGAGTCCGTCCGAAAATCCTCCTTGCTAGTGGATGGCTTAGATTCGGTTAAAGGTTCACTAGTGGGTAACTCATCAACAACAATTAATTGGCCATTATTATAATTATCATCGGCAAACATAAAGTTATCATTATATTCCGGCTCGATGTAATAGTACTCCGAGCAATCGTAGTAGGGGCCGTATGTATAGTACGGACACTCATTGAAATTTAACTCGCGAGCCTTAAAGTAATTACTTGGTGGTGGGTTACCTGACTTGTTCCAGTCGTGTCCTCTAAAAGGCATGGGTTTGCTGACAAAATGACTTACACCACTCATAGGTGTAGGCCTTTGTGGGCCGGGTCCACTTTGCGTATTACCGGGTACATTACGTGGAATCATTCTAAAGACGTTACTTCGTTCATTATAATTTGGTGGTAAAGCCCTAAATATCTGCTGAGTACGTGATGGCCCTTGGTTAGGCTGAGGCGGGTTATTATTATAGTTAGATCTCCATGGCTGCTGCTGAACCAGCATTGGTGGTTGGCGTGAAGGGCCAGGCATATTAAAATTAATTGGTGTCATGGTGAACGGTTGATTATTTGAGGGTTTAGGTTGTGAGCTCGCGGTTAGTTTTTTATTATCTAGGAAATTATTATTTCGTTGTTGCAAATATAACGTATTAGTTTCTTCCTGCACGTACTCCAACGCCTTCTCTATAGATACGGGACGCATGCATCGAATACGAGAACCTAGCGGCTCTTTAAGTCCGCGCAAGTATGATTGCAGCGTAAGCTTTCTGTAAAGTTCACGCTTTGCTTCTACGGTGGTAGACAGACTATCATGCAATGTTACGTATGTCATAATGGTACTGAATAGCGTCTGACAATTTTCGTAAAATTCTTGTGGCGTACTTTGGCCTTGAGTTAACAATGAAAGGTCATTATAAAGTGCAGTTTCGTCGCGTTGATCCGCGAAATTATTAATTAATGCTGTACGAATGCCAGTCCAGTCAGTCGGGATACCGTTAGAGTTAATAAATCGGGCGGCTGGACCCGTGACTTTATTTAAAATTCCGTTAAGCAAGGCTTGGTTCTCCAGTTCATTTCCCGGATTTGGATTGAGAAATCTCTTAACTAATTGATCACTTAAATTAATAAATCTAGTTAAAGTATTTGGGTTCCCATCGAACTCTGGGAGTAATCGAAGGGACTTAAATATAGCGTCAATTTGGTCTCCTTGAGCCATGGCGCTTGTCTCTTCTGTCTCTTCTATAATATCACTTAAGTCTCTAGATTCGTCTAACCTACTCTGTCTTACGGCCCTAAGTGTACAAGAACCGTATTGCCTAGGATGAAAAATCTTGAAGGATTAACGTAAGACTGGAAAAAGGAAAAGTTACAACTATAAGGAAGCAACACAAGAGCGATTCAAGTGTACTCACAGTTTCATTTCTTGGTGTCTCTGAATCAGCATCGAAGTCTGGATGCGCCGGCTGCAGCTTTCCGTGGTTCAGGATACTCGATGAAGGCTTGATAGCTCAGGCAGCGGCTATGCGGAGCCGACAGGATCGATTTTAGAGTCCTTTACGCGCCGCGCACTGCTTCGAGTATCCTACCGACTGCGCCAATTACGGTAGCTACAGACGGTGGATTCAAAAAAAAACCAATTTACTTAGAAGAAATTTAATTTAAAAAAAAGAAATTACAATTATTGATTATAGCTAATGATTATGACTACGTTCGAGGTTGGAACCGAAGTGTCCGCTTCCGATGCCCGGGAACTGGTGGCGCGATGGATGTCACGTTGCGCGATGTCAGCATCTCGTGGCTGCGCCTCGTGTCCGTGGCTGATGCAATATGTTATTCGGTGCAAATGGGGTTAACGCATAGTCAGCGATCTTCCTTTGGTGCCATAGTATAACACGTCACTAAACGAGAAGGGACCGGTATCTCACTGCCCGCCCCTCTGTGTTGCCATGTACGTTTTCTCATCTTACTACATTTTATTTAGTTTTTGTCAGGGTATTTTTTTACATGTTATCCAAAAAGAATTACATATTTAAAATTCAATTTAGATACCTAATAATACAACAGGCTTTTTAAACATACTGTAACAGTATAGACAAAAAATACAAGTCTTAGTAATAACATTAGAAGGATTCAAACAAACAAATAAAGTTAGTGTAGTCAAGCATTAGAACGACTCATTTACTGAAATAGATTTCCCTCAAGGTGGGATAGAAATGCAACTAAACTAAGTCTCGATTCCCACAAGTCAATTAGAAACGACAACTAAATCTTAATTACTCGCAATTCCAAATTAACAAGGATATTAAACATCGATACATTATATGCTACGAAAGGCTGGCACAAATTGCGAGCTTAAACGTGTTTATTTCTAGTAATGCAGCTCATGTTACTATAACCGTTACAGAAATTGATGCAGAAGACCAACTCAGAGGTAAAATGAAATCAGACACGTTCCACGTAAAATCACTGTATACATACGTGATTCTCTAATCTGTCCAACAAATATATCCTTACTAATAATATAAAAGCGAAAGTGAGTTTGTTTGTTTGTTCTTCACGCTTACATGGCTAAACCCATTTTGATGAATTTTGGTACAGAGATAGTTGGGACCCTGGAGACGGACATAGGCGAACTTTATTTTAAAAAAGTTAGAAATGAGGGAGAAAGAGGGAAAAAAGGGAAAACTTAGCACAATAAATCAGGCGCTAGGGCAAAAACTACAAGTAGCAGGTACCTGCAAATCAGGAAACAGGAACGTGAATGTTACCCCGAATTAAACGCGAGCGAAGCCGCGGGCAAAAGCTAGTTATTTAATAATAATACTAGCCTATAACTGCCCCACTGCTAGGCAAATGTCTTTTCTCCTACTGAGAAGGCACGAGCATTGATCACCACACTTGTTCAAGACGGGTTGGCGATTTCAAACTTATATTTGTTAAAAGTCAAGGTTTCGTCACGATGTTTTCCTTCACCGATGCCTTTGATGTCTTGGACAAACTTTAAAAATACATTTATCAGACATCCGTACTTTATTATTAATATTATGAATGCGAAAGTAACTCTGTCTGTCTGTCTCTTCTTCACGCCTAAACCACGGAACCGATTTCAATGAAATTTGGTACAGACATAGTTTGGGACCCGAGAAAGGATATAGGATAGTTTTCATCCCGGAAATCCCCCGGGAACGGGAACTATTATCCACGCGGACGAAGTCGCGGGCAAAAGCTAACACTAGCTGTGCCTGGCATGCGTTGCATTGCAATGCAGTTTGTCTACCCTACCTACTCTGCCTACCGTGCCTACCTTACCTACAAAAAAACCATCCTTGGACATCAGCGAATATAAAAAAAAAATGGTAATATTTGTCCAAGAGTTGTTGAATTATGCGCTGCGCTTACCAACACATTTTGCGATTCATTTTTATATTATAGATAGCATCAAGTTTAGACTACAAACATACTGAATACACTATATTTTCTCCAATATTGGTCAATGTGCTAGAAATAGTAAGACAATAAAAAAGTTTATCTCCGGACAGAGTCAGTCATTGGATACCATCAAGTTCATATGTAAACCTTCTGTTTCGATTTGATGGCATTACTCACGTTACTAATACCACGGTGGGTGTGGCAATTACCTTTTGGATTGCCTTTAAGCTTTTCTAAATGTTAATTATGTCTTTATAGCCAACTTGAACTTATAAACAGACTTTTGCGACCCGTTTCTCAGATTGGTAAAGAAAGATTCCAGAGTGTATTCAATTTAAAGTTCAGGACTTGTTGTAATTTCATAGTTTACAAATCTTTCAAGCATATCTATAATCTACTGTATATTCATACCGGGATATTATTATGGAAACGTGAAAGGAGATTACGAAGAAATAATGGTATTTAAAAAAGCGTCCTACAAGGGATGGTGCGTAGATGCATCAAATAACTTGAGTTGGGAGTGCCAGACTAGAACCCACCCCTGTTCCTTCTATTGCCCTTTATGTTCCAGCGCCGCGGTATCTCTTTCAAACAACCCGCAACCCCGGCAGGCAGTGGCCCTGGCAGGCCCCTCTGCGATATCGGCTGCATTATAAAAACAACGTGACTGTGTAGTAACACTATGGTTTCCAAAAATGCTAAATATTTCGCACCACTCGTCATATTCATAAGGCTTCACTAAGTAGACGATAATCTTTAGTTCAGAACAGCTTAGTACGTCTGCGCCTGTACAAACATTGATAATGTTATTAGTGTAAACAACCACGGAGAAATGAAGTCCTTGGACTCGACTTTCACTCAAGGTGTGGCCTACGGATAGTCAACCTGTTGACTATGAATGACCTACGAGAGACCTTTGACCTTTAAGTCACGAGACATGAAGTAAACAAGTTCGACATGTAATGAAACCTGTCTAATGGAAACAAGTCTGGTGCTACAGAGATTATTAAATCTCAAATGCTTTCGTTTTTAACCGACTTCAAAAAAGGAGGAGGTTCTCAATTCGACTGTATTTTTTTTTTTTTTTTTTTTATTTTTTTTTTGTGTTTGTTACCTCATAGCTCTGGTCTGGGTAAACCGATTTTGATGATTCTGTTTTTATTCGAAAGCTGGTGGTTGTCGTTTGGTCCCATAAAAAAAATTTCAAGATCCGGCCAGTAGTTTTTGAGTTATCTTTAATAATGCGTATTAGATTGACTTCGTCTACGTTGATGATATAATTTTAGAGGTTGTCGAAGACAAATGAACAAACAAAAAACGCTATGCACTATGATTTGGAAGGTCATCGCAGTTTTTTGAGGTGATTGTATTTTAATTTGGTGATAGATCTTCAGTGATATACAACGGAACTCTTCAATAAATGACAGCAAATCTGCCGTGATTGCTGCAATCACATGTATAAGTATGGGTTTCGCCAGGGTAGGCAGGCGAGTGGGAGCAGGGTGCCCGTACCCCCTCCCCTCCCCTCACCTAGTCATTAAGAAACATAATCATCAGATCAAGTATCCTCTGTATCCCCTAGGCGATGATGCATATGATTTCTGAATTGGTTTTAAACTAGAGCATAATTTAGATAGTATTTAATACTAAAGCGTGATGTGGAACTAAAGCTTGTATTTAAGACGGGACCTACGCACTGAAAAGCTAAAAATAACCGTGTTTGCGAATTATATCATAATACTATAACTAAACCCAAAAGGTGGTAGCCATTAGGCTGATCCGGGGCTACCGCACGATCTCCGGCGAGGCAGCGAGCCTCCTTGCCGGATTGCCACCGTAGGATCTGGAGGCGATTGTGCTCGCGCGCCTGTTTGAGTGGCGCGCGGAGGCACTACACCGGGGGGAAACTCCGCTGCCGCGGCAAATTGCCGCTCAGCGGACAGACCGGTGCGGTCTCATGGTGGCATGGAGAGAGCGACTGTCGCAACCCCGTGCAGGGCACGCCACAATAGTGGCGGTAAGTCCCCTCTTTGAGGAGTGGCTGGAGAGGCGTCATGGCGTCCTCACCTACCGCCTGACGCAGGTCCTCACCGGACACGGAAGTTTCGGGAGGTTCCTGCACATAATCGGGCGGGAGGAAACGCCCGGGTGTCACCATTGTGACGATCGCCCGGAGGACACGGTGGAGCACACAGTGGCGGTCTGCCCAGCTTGGGCGGAGCACCGCCGTGCACTCGTGGAGGCGATCGGCGGCGGCGATCTCTCGCGTCCGGCCCTGGTTCAGGCCATGGTCCGGAGCGAGAGGGAATGGGAAGCGGTCATCTCCTTCTGCGAAGCAGTAATGCTAGCAAAGGAGGTGGCCGGGCGTTTGAGGGAGAGAACATCTAGCCAACCCAGCCGCCGCGGGAGACGCCCCGGGCGCCGGGCGCCGCGAGACGACTCCCGGCCACCGTAGATGCGGGCCTGTGGACGGTGAGCAATGGGTAACTCACCGTCCGTCCGTCGACTGACGACAGGCCGTGTCGACGGCGCGTTCGTGTTTCACGCGCCTCAAAGAGATGTTGGCAAAGGAGAGGGGCTTGCCAGAGCCTCCGCCTGCCGGGATTGCGGGTTGTTCGAAAGAGATACCGCGGCCCCGGAACGTAAAGGGCAATAGAAGGAACATGGGTGGGTTTTAGTCAGTAAAAGTCTGACATGCCCCCCCGCTCCGCCCAGAGCGGGGGAAGTCATTAAATGATTTCCCACCCGAAAAAAAAATACTATAACTAAAAATGCTGAAATAAAAAACTTTTTTGCAAAAAATAAAACCGACTTCCAAAAAACTAAAAAGTGGAAAATAACTTTATTTCCGGAAGTCGGTGGCAAAAAAGTCAACGAAACCAACAAAAGCCACCGACTTCCGGAAATAAAGTTATTTTCCACTTTTTAGTTTTTTGGAAGTCGGTTTTATTTTTTGTTTACGGAGACTGTTATAGTTAGAATACACAATTATAGCTTCTACAGTCTCGCAAATAAAGCTCATAACCGGTTTAAGTAAAAAAGAATCAAAAATAGTGGTGATAGAGAAATAGCTAGTGTAACATCTCTTGAAACATAAGGTCAAATAATGCGGCACTTGCAAACAAAAATTGGACCTACTTATGCAAACAGAAAGCAATCCTCACACAAGCCAAAATAGAAATCAGGATACAGAAAGCTTCAAAATGCACCTTCTACAACAGGAATGGCGAACCAATGGCACGCGACACAGTATTTTAAGCAAGCCAACAATTTTTGTCATTTTTTCACCTACCTATTACTTTCAGAGATGTTAACATTAAAGATTCGCTTGAAAACCTTTTAGCGATGACTCTCCTTGTAAGTTAAAAAAAGATTTTCGACTTGGTAGGTCAACATTATTTGTCGGAACGTCTAAGGTTTAAATCCACATTCCTTAAAGAGAAATAGCACGTTGGTCCAAAAAGGTTTGCCACCCCTGTTCTACAATGATCTGACAATTTTGACGGAATAAAATTCCTGTTTCTATAAACAGATCCAATTTCATCAATCATTTTCCGGAAACAACAAAAGCTTTTTCTTAAAGATTCTAATGGGAAGGCAACGATTGACTGCAATAAACAGTGATCAGCTAAGTAATGGTAGACATAGATGGCGCCAGTAATAAATTGATGTCCGTCCTAGTAAAAATCCGTCTTTAAGTAAAAATATCAAATTTTCCGAATCCCTAAGCGACTGGTGAAAGTACGAAGCAAAACGAACCCTAATCCGAACCCGATATGCCGTGGGTGTAGTGTTACTAGCTCGTGAAGTCGACCGACTCGTTCCGGAACAATTAGCGGCCGAGTACCAACACTATCACCACCTAGATCAACTAGATAACCCGCAATAAGGATATTGATCAATACTTCACTTGATTACTTTGTTTTTGTTTGCATATCCGCCGCTGAAGGGTAAAGGGAAATTATAATTGATGCCATTGCATTGTAAGAAGGAACGGTAGCTAGCAATAACATGTAATTATGGCTGCAACCCTTTAATACCTTGCATTGAGGCTAAGTGGCATATTACATGCATTTAAATACATTGCGGGTGAATGAGTTATTACAGTACGCTTTCATTTCGCCATAAACCTATTTGAGTGCCAAAGTAACACAACAGAAGAAATAAAGGAGTCAAGAACTCTTCAATCAGAAACATGAAGGACTTTAAGAATTTGGTCTGGGTAGGTAAACTCAACTCTTTACAAAAACTCTCAATTCCCAAATTATTGAAATAAAACATGTATGTACAATATAACAGAAGAAAATCTAAACTGTTGTACAGTTAAATGAAACATATCTATAATAATTAATAAGGTATGATAAAAAGCCTTACTAATATTATAAAAGCGAAAATGAGGTTGTTTATTTGTCTGTTTGTTACATCTTCACGCCTACATGGCCAAACCGATTTTGATGATTTTTTGGTACAGAGATAGTCCGAACCCTAGAGACGGACATAGGCTAATTATATATTTTTTAACGTGAGAAATGAGGGAGAAAGGAGAAAGGAGAATAAAAAGGGAAAACTTAGCTTTGCTATTACAATAAATAAGGCGCAAGGGCAAAAACTACAGGTTGCAGGTACCTGCAAGTCAGGAAAGGGGATCTGTGTTACCCCGAATGTAACGCGAGCGAAGCCGCAGGCAAAAGCTAGTACCTAAATAAAATCTCATTTTTCGTCCATCGCTTACATAGAACAAGAACAAACAAAATCCTCGAAAGATCTCAACATCCCAGTCGAAACCTTCTTAATTTTCTTCTTTTTCACCCTAACATCCATTAGATATAAAATTCTTACTAACCTGTAAACATGGGCACAGCGGCCACCTCCTCCGCAGTGCATGCGGCATCTTCTTCCGTGGCGGTTCGGGCTCCGCCGGCGGCTCGCCGCACGCCCAGCGCACGAGGCGCGTGCGGGCTGCTTCGGCCACCTCCAGCCCGCGCGACCACGATGGTAGACCCTGGGGAAGATAGAGAAGATTATGTTAGTACATATTTTATTATTGTCATATTTTGGGTGGGCTGAGAAAGGTAGACGGACAGGATATACGAATAGAGAATTGAATCGTTTGTAAAATTCGAAAACCTGTAACACTAGCAACCTTCTTGTGCTTTTGAGCCCGCATGGTGGATTACAGCCAGTACTATCAGAAATAAGGCATGCGACCTAGCGGTGAACATAAAGCTGCATACGCTATGTAGAAATCGAAGAATTCCTTTTTCGTGTTTATATCCGTATAGATATCCACCTCCACATTACGGGTGGAAGACTTCGTCTCACTCGTAACTGAATATAACTCCACATTCTGTTTTTCCAACTGCCTATGGCCAAAGTGCGCAATCAATCGCGTATTTTTCTTGGACCGATTAATATGTCTTGCAGAGGCGGGTTTGCATTTCCTTTCACTAACGATTTGATACATATTCTTATAGTAACGAAGTAGTTTATCATTTTCAGCGAAAAACACGGCTAATACTTCAAAAGCTAATCCACAAACCATAAACCAGAATTAAAAAACAAACAAACAAGCAATCGAAACAAATCTTCGCATCACCTATTTCTCATAGCATGAAGCCTCATGCAAATCCAACCGTACAAAATCATGTCAGTCAAGGCCGATCGTAACGTGAAGCTGCGCGCACGCAAGATCTACGCTACGCGCACGTAATAACGGGATCACTCATGTTAAGCGGGGTTTTGACAGCGAGAGTGGATTTGCTACAGTGACGAGCAAGAAAACGTATACCATGCATAATGATTATATATTTTGTTGTGACTTAGCCAGTGTGAATTTAAACCATTTAAAAAGTAAGTAATTTAGTTGTCATCAATGGTCATCGGGCCATATCTGCGTCAAAAGAGGCCTTTTCTAGTGGAATAATTAACAATAATTATAATTATTACGAAATTTTATGTTAATATTAAATGTCAAACTATAACTTAAAAAATATTAATGAGAAACTGAAACTTCTAAAACTTGTAGTGCGCAATCCTTATTACGGTATCATTAGCATTAAATATTTTAGCTACGATTAAGAACACGTGAAATGCACTAATAACACACGCTATTTCACTTGAATGCTGCAGTTACAATGGAGTAATCTGTAAATCACTTTTCGCAACCAGGAACAGATAGACGCAACATGCAATAACACTCACATCTTGCATACGAGACATAAGACATTTCAGAATCACGACCAGACAAGACCAGTATTGTAGAAACAGATACTAAAATGTCATAAGCTAGCGAAATATCTTCTAAAATACATTATTTACAAATAACGCTTTAGCTATCTATTTTTATTGCTCAAGCTGATATCAATATCAATGGCTAATATTTCTGCTCGCCAGTGTATTACCATACGTAGAGAAGTGAGTGACGGAAAAGCGAAAACATTTATCTCAAACGACTTTCTTCCGACAGATGGTCTGACGTAACTGATCGGAATAGGAAACATGGCGGTTAAAACGAATGGGAATTCTTATGTTAAAAAGAAGAAACTAGTTCAAATCGTAGCCATTATATTCGATATAAATATTCATGTTGAAATTAGCGTAGGTTTAAAGAAAAACCTACCTATATATAGCTATAAAGGTCTTGTGTCGGCTGATCTTTATACTAAAAATACATCACTTGAGAAACCAGTCCCATTACAACATCTGCTTCATTCATATTTATTTACCAAAAATAACAATGGTGTCTTTAAGGAAACGTTTGTTCGTATTATATTGCAAAACATGAAAAATCACTCAGTTTTGTTTTATGGACGCTGCCGCTGATTCAATGATACAATTTCTTTGAACAAATTATATTTGCTTTTGACCCAACAAGAAGAATCACTCTTCGTAAAGCACAATTCTAAAAAAACACTCTATTAATCACCAATCAACCACTTGCCTAACTTCTTTAACTCAAATAGCTGTTGCATCTAATTATCGTCATGATTAAGTCAATTTTGATGCTTTAAGTCCAGTTTAAAACTTCATAAAATCACTTAAAAGTATTGCGTAAGCTGATCATTACCTCTTAAAGTTTTAATAACATTTTTCATAACGATGATGTGGTTTTTAATTGCTCATTCACTGACAGATATGGACATGAAAACAAACAAAGCCAATAATATTATAGTTAAGATTTTAATTTTGAATGGATCAAATTAAACAATAGGTAGATATGAAAATGTCACGGACATATTGAAGAAGGTGGCTTGAGTTGGATTAAAAAACAAATACAATAATACCATGATAATAAACAATACACTCCGTGAATGACTTTTAATTTGACAGGGTACTTGATAAATTTAATGAAGATATTGATATTATACCATCAAACAAACGATGGATGAACTATGTATAAGGTGGTATGGCTTAAAGAGGTGACTACTGAAATAATGCCAGAGAGAAATATAGAGAAAAGCTCAAATAAATTAACATAATATTAAAATAATGATGATATTGCTGAAACATCTATTGATGTTGGTGCAATAATAATATTTAAGTAAACAGGCAATTTAATAATTCAGAAATAAATTAACATGTCAATTTTAAATCTCAAGACACACAAGGAGACACAATCTAAAGATATTGCACAGTCCGTCGTACGCCGACATTTTAAGGTCCTTTCCGTGGAACAACTTGCGACATTTAATTTTATTGTAATGTCTGTAGACTTATTTCAATTTATTTAATGTGATTAGAGAATAAAGTGTGGCAACGGAAAAAATACGATCCTTTTTCATTAGTTGTCAGTTTGATTCGACAGCCTTCGTGAATGTATCGGTAATAAAATGCAGTGCACATATGCTTCCAATCCCACGTACCTATGTTTGTGTAAAATTCTGAAAATCTGCCCCACATCTGTCCTAAATAGCAGGGTTGGGAACATCTACACTTAATTTTTGATAAATCAGGATTGTTTTAAATCTAAACGTCATCGATAAGGTACGCCGATACGATAGGTTCAATACATTTGACCAGACTTTGAGCTATGGTACAGACCTATAATTATTAAGATAGTGGATAAACCTGTGAAGAATATAATTACGAAAGTGACTGCAACTACATCTATGGAAGCTTCTTCTTTGCCCACGCGTCGTACCACGCGTAGCGTTTTCAAAATCATACAAACTATGGCGGTCTGTTATTGCCATCGACAGGGCCACTGCCGTTAGGAGTAGTCTTTTGACCGCCTATGGAATTATACCCTTATCTTCCAGGTACTAGCCATAACATAAATTATTGTATATTTATTTTTACCTTTCTCTATTGAGTTAAGTTTTTTTTTTAAGACATTTATCGAATCAAGTAAGAAAAAAATCGTGACTCCTATCAAGCAAGCGTGTTTATTACTGTACTTTTAAGATTAGCTAGATTTAAAACGGTAGTAATTGTTTTTAACTTTCTAGCTTCACTAATAACTTAATAGATATAATTGGCGTTAACATTATAATTTTCAGACATAAAACTTATCTTTTGTTTATGAATTTTATTAAATATTTGAGGTTCCTCTTTTCTTTGTTGTTTGAGCAAATTATTTAAATTAATAATGGATAATTCATTGGGGACATTGTTCAGATTAAATCAGGTATTCTAAAAGATTTGCATATCAAACAATGCGGTACTTATTCGTATGAAATTCCACGGCTCAAGCGAATCTTCAAACGCGGTACGGTTTCGGAGATGAGGAATGCCACAAGGTCAGAAATAGTTATGTCGGATACCCCAGAGAGATCGGTAACCTGAACTATCGTAACGGACCAAATAATATCCGTTAATTTTAGGTCAATCCAAACCTTAGATAGGAAATCAAATAATTCTACCCAAGCCACTTAGCATTAGATAAAGCTAACTCAGATTTATTTATCAGCCATTCACGAATTCACTCAACTTTAAATCCGAGCATTTCAATATCAGAAGTTTTGATCTAATTAATTACCCGCGGACAGCCATCTTATCGAAACTTAGTAATTTATGCACACCCATCATGATTTAGTTTAGTACGAGTTTCGACACCAAAATGAGCTATTGTTCCGTTGAACTTTAGTTCGGCATTTGCTGAACTGTTGCGAATTGATCATAAAGGTATGATAACCGAATGTGATGTTTCGATGTTCAGCCGGTTTGTGTCTAAGAGATGCGTGATGTCTAAGTGTGGGATAACTGTTTAGACTATAGAGATGCATGGGTGATTAATTTCGCAGTTCGAAGTAGGTGGTGATAAATAGCGGAGTAATTGAAAACACCGTTTGATTTGCTTTCCGCAGTTATGAACGGATTTGGGTTTTAGTTGCAATTGAAATTTTTCACTGGTGTCAAATAAACATATAACTTTCTTTACGTAGGTTTGATAATGCTTTGTAAAGGGCATTGATAAATCGTTCGCGGTCTTTTAAATAAAAGACAAGTTAAATTTAAGAAATATGTACAGTAAACAAAGACCGATTGATATTAACATCAGACACCGCAACACCATCCATCAACAATCACCTTGAAACAACACTAAACGCATCTCTCAACAAGAAGAAACAAAGGCTTCGACACGCCTTTGCCAAATCCAAAAGTTAAAAACTAAAATGTAATTCCTAAATTTCCATACAAAAATAATGTAAATGCTAAAAGTGTAACAGATATATACTTTCAAGCGTCAAGTGTAGTGTGTCAAGAGGGTACGGTTAGCATGGGAAGCACGTATGATGGGTGTGCTGTCACTACTAGGATGTGGTGAAAGTGAATGGTGAAGTGACGCCTAAAATGTTGGTGTGAATGGGTCTACAGGAATTTTGGACGATGCTATCGAAAGGACTATTGTTTTTGATGAGGAAAAAGATACAAATAGCATATTAATAGTTACTTAAGGCGACGACTTATAATAAACTGTTAAGAGCCACCTTGCTAAATAAAAATCTATATAAATCTATTAATAATTTTCCAAATTATATAGTATATATAATGTCTGAACATTATTAAGTCTATGCAGGTTACATGGATCTTTAATCGATTCCATGCACTTATTTTTTCTACTTACTTTAGATAACTAAACTCATAGTCAGATAATGTCACAGCTAAGCGAATTCTTCAAAACGAAAGAATTGTTTTCACTTTCTTTTTTCTCGTCAACATTTTTATCGGAGCACTTTTTATTTGAATAATTGTATTTTTCTACCTAAAAGATTTTTTGTTCAGATAATCATTCTAGCTAGTTCATTACTCACTCTAGTTTTTTCTTTGTTCTGAGAAATTATTTGCTGAAACTTTTTCCCATGAAGTATTACAATGTTGTACCCACCTAAGCTTTAAGTCTATACTAAGTTTCTCGTGACTTGCTGTTTTTGAAAGCGCTTGACACATTTCTCTCTAAAGATTTCTTGTGGGTAGAAATGCAAACGGCCTACAGTTTAATTGGACAATACAAAACTACTCATGAAGATGCAAATCACATAAGTAAGTACCAAGATTTAATGGCAAAGTAGTAGATACAGAAAATAAGATAAGCAGGAACTTACTACAAATCGGAGATTTAGGAGCAAAGACAGGCAGTTTAGAATGCTAAATTCAAACATTGTGTGCGCTATCATTGTTATCAACGTTGGTTGCACTCATGTTAACCGTAAATAAACTAGACTGTTGACTGAGAGTGTTGACTCTGCACTCCCGCGACATTTCAGAAAGCATACAATAATGACTTGTGTGAACCAGACAGATTTACAAGAGAAGACATTCCCAAAAAAAATATGTGCTTACAATTTATTTACATGTGTGCCTTCAATTCGTAATTTAGAAATAATCCTGTCTAGTTTTTTAAAAATATTTAGACGTAAGTAAACAAACGCAAACGGTTACATAACGCGATGGACAAAAAGTGAAGAATTTACTAGTAAAGTAAAAACTAATAACCACAAAAACTAGTTTTAAGCCAAGCCAACCAAGAATGAAAATTGCATCATTACTTTTAAATTCGTGCACGCATAATTTGAAGACTGATCTCAGTTATACAGATTAAATTAAGGTCTCGTCAAATCCTTGACATGTTCGACATTAGCATAAAGTAATTACGAACAAAAACCGATTTGATGCGTTATTAGTAAATTGGTATAACATCAATCATTACTAACCTACGCTTAGTTTACGTTTGGCAAGCGTCACTATAGATAGACGAATTACTATGTTTGACCTGCGATTCAAAGTTCAAACCAATCAGGCATATGTGAATTAGAAAATTGCAAATTATGATAATGTTAAGAAGGAGCAATACCATATGGAATTCCGTGAAATCATTCTAATAGCTACCTACAACCGGAGAACCCTGGCCACGACTGGTTAGTTGAACCCACTTCTCAGTTGCTGAGTAGCTATTTTCAGCATAATTTAAGAAAAGAAAAATCTACTGGACATTTTACTTGAGATTTAGCAATTGCAATGTATCAAACTACCAGGATAATAAGAAAGACCGTCATCTCCATTATATTTACAAGAATCTACACGAACACTTATACTATACAGTAGCAAAACAACTTGCATTACTTCTTTGTTCAATAAATACACGCAATGTTCTATAAGCTTAATAACTCTCATCAACTTTTTATTAATCATAAAATGTCTTATAAACATTCTGCCCCGACATATTATACAGCGATCACTTACTCGTGATATTTTATTTTATAGTTTTTATATTACATCAGTATTTATGATCTAGGCATTACCAATTTGCTGTTTCCTTATTAGCTGTATCATTATGTAAGATCATCAAAGCTTTCGCTCCAATCAAATTGAGAGCGAGCTTGTAAAATAATAGTGCATTTTTATATTGTTAAAGCATATTGTATCTTTTTTGCTTAATTTTTGTAAATATACTGATTGAGTTATAATTTGTCTTTAATGGTCTTATCATTTGTTCCTCAATCATAATAGTTTACTTTCTTTCTACTCTTACTCATCTTTTAGAATCCACAGATACCTACTTAGACCTTTTCCGCTTAACGTTTTCCTAAAATATTAACAACTAATTGATATTAACTAAAATGACGGTTAACGTTAGTATGATAGATATTGGAAAAAGTAACACAAAGATCCGTGATCCAAATAGTGCGGTACAGCAAAAAGTAAACAAGCAATATATTGTGAATTCTACAACATATCGAGATGCCCTTATTAAAGTGAACGATGCCACAGAAAGTATGAATAATTCATACCACACTCACATAGCACACACGGATTCAAAACACAACGATAATAAAAGTGCAGTATTGATCAATTTGTATGCAAATGTACTGAAACTGTGTGAAAATAAACTAAGTTAGAAAGAGAACAAATGAAATAGTAATAGTTGACAATAAAAACTCAGAGTTTGTTGCAGACGATAGAATTATTGCAAGAGTTCAATTCAATTTGAATACCTGTGTTGTACATAGAAAAAACGTTTTTTATTTTATGTGACCTGCTTTAGTTTAATCTTATCGTTGTAATATAGTACATATTTATAGGCTATGTATAAGGATGCAGTTGCAAGTTGCAGTTATTTCATTTAAATAATGGCAATCTCTGAATGTTCATAGATTGAAATTATTTAAAAGAAAGAACTTCACGGATTATGTCATAAAACACGTCTTCAAAATCAAGGAATTGATTAAAACTTGGTCAACGTTGAAAATCTAATGTTTTAATGTTAACAATTTTATTGTAAAAGGTCGTAGAGCATAATTTTATTGCTAATTTTTACCATACATAGTTAGAAATATTTTGTTTCGTTCCAAACCAAGTGTGGTTTCAAACTTTTGGTAGTGTACATAGTCTATGTAGAAAGATGCAATATGCGGTGCTAGCTTAAAATGTTGTTTAAATATATAACGTCATTTTCTGCTAAAAGAAGACCCTAAGATTCATAAACCACAAACAGAGTTAAATGGGTCATGAATAGCTAGATGTGCCAATTTGGCTTTGAATCCTTTGGCTAACATTACTGTACTGTGAGACATAATTTACGTTTCATATGTAAAATAGCGAGCTTGGTTGAATACTACTGGGACAGTTGGCAATCTAGGAAAATGGCAGCACATAAGTTTGCTTTTGAATACATTTGTAGATATTCTGTCCGAAATAATTTTAATAATAAAGTTCTTAGTGGACACTGTACGGTAGATTAACTTCAATATGGAAATCAATCTGTTAACTAAGAAGGACAATAACGCTACGAAAAGGAGTCTAGCAGGAATCAAGTCTTTCGTAATCCTAATTACTATTGACGACACGGTTGGCGCAGTGGCTGAGCGATCGACTGCTACGCCGCGCCGCGTGACGCGGGTTCGATCCCCGCACGGAACAAATATTTGTATGGCCTACAGATAGTTGTTCCAGGCCTGGCTGTTTGTGTATGTAAGTTTAAATGTTTGTTATGCACCCACGATACAGGAGTAATTCCTAGAGTGGGGAAACGTTTTTTTTTTTAATTTACTATCAACATAACCAGTAGGCAAACCATAATGATCGTTAAAAAAAGAAACGTTATTGATAAATTCTTTAATCAAGACAACCTTGTAAATCCCGACAAAAGACCTCTTAAATAATATCGATACTCTAAATCGATTGTCGAGTTTCAGAACGCTAATCGAATAGAGTTATAGTGCACTATCGAGTTACGTACGAGCAGATCGGAACCGGCAGCCGGATCTAGCATCAATACAACATGTTACATCACTAGCAAATAGTAGTGACCTCAATTATTTATTATGTAATTAGTGTTAAACCCGTACATTGATACGTGTGTCCGCAATTTGTTTGCCGTCCATCTCTGAAAGTGATTGGTCTTTTTGTCCGCATAATTTTTTGCTTGACGAGTGTGTTTTGTATGGCGCCAACATACGTAACTGTTTCGTTAATGCATAATTGACTAATGAGAATCATATCATGCCAGTGACATTGGCTGGGTTGGTTTGAGATTCTCTCCTTCGCATGACTGCTTCGCAGAAGGAGGTGACCGCTTCCCGTTCCCTTTCGCTCTGGACCAGGGCCGGACTCGAGAGGTCGCCGCCGCCATGTTTTCCCTTAAAGCTCATAGATCAACTTCAGGTTTGTGCCAATTTCACATTCCACCTGTTATCGCCACTAAATCTGACGGGTGTACAAGTAGTGGGAACACCAGCCGTGACTGAACCGGTCTAGCCATTGAAGTATTGAACTATGACATCAATGCTTGAACAGTTGAGAATGTGTGCTACGATCTTACTCAGGAATTTCTTACAATGCTTTGTTTTGACTGTCTTGTGAGAATATATTAAACTAGCTTTTGCCCGCGGCTTCAATCGCGTTAAATTCGGTATAACACACCAAGCAAACCTGCAGTTTTTGCTCTAGCGCCTGATTGGTTTGTAATAGCAATGCTAAGGTTTCCCTTTTCTTCCCTCGTTTTCCCTAATATCCCACTTTTTAAAAATAAAAATTAGCCTATGTCCATCTCCTGGTTCCCAACTATCTCTGTAACAAAATTCATCAAAATCGGTTCAGCCATTAAAGCGTGAAGAGGTAACAAACAAACAAACTCACTTTCGCTTTTATAATATTAGTAAGGATTAATCGGTCAGTTTGTTCTTGTCTTAACGTATTGGGGTATTAATTGGATTATGTTACTGGCTTGTGTCACGCTTTGAAAAGAAAACACTTAGAAATAATCCTAATATGATTTATGTTTGTTTAAGCAAGATCGTAACTGATTTCTTTCTTTGGTTCATCAGTAGCCAGACCTACCTTGACTAGTTTTGAAAAAATTGTGCTTTAACAGTGAATTAAATAAATTGTTAACGGAAGCCTCAATTTCAGTTTTTCAAATATTAAAAAAATTACGCTTTAATTTAAATTGGTGGTTAATCAATAAATTATTGGTTTTACCCACATATTTTTTTTACTAATTTATTAAGCTATTGCATAGCTTCTATCGCGGGCCTTGAGCGCGGGGACCGAATCCAGAAATTCCGTAACGAAAAAAAACCTGACGCTTCCCACTCCGACGGGCACGGAGGTGTGGCTTGAAGGCCGTGCATTGTCTAACGTCGTTTACACAATACGGTCAGTTATTTCAATCCCGATTCTAATATTCTCATAGCGTGTTTGGTAGAGAATCGGATAGTCAATCGACATTAAGCTGGATCAAACCCAAGGTCTTGTTTTTGCGACTTCTTTTCATTGGAAGTACTTTTTAAATATTATATTTAGTTTTTTTTTTTAATTTATTGCCTAAGTTGATAAAAAAATGTTTCTTTTTGCGACTTCTTTTCATTGGAAGTACTTTTTATATATTTTATTTAGATTGTTTTTATTTATTGCATAAGTTGATAAAAAATGCTATGCAATAGCTTTACCGCGGCAGTCCTCGAGTGCCACACGTATTTTTTTTTAATCAGGATTACTTTTAATTTCACAAAAATAATGTTAGAATAAGGAATTTTCTAAATTGTTGATTTTGTTAATTGAATTAAGTTAAATTTATCTTGTTTAATTACTAACGTAATGAAGACATAATATGTATAATCTTAATGACCGACGGAGGGTTGCCCTTGTCCTACCTTGAAGTTTTACCTAACTAAAACAGACACCAAAATCTGTATAAGTAGTAATAATAAATAATAATAATAATTCATTTATTTCTCACCACAATATTAAAAGATTACATGAATATTGTTTCGTAACTAATTCAAAAGAACATACTATAACATTGTGGGAGACTGGTGCCTAAGCTAGGCTTATTACCTGTGTTATAGGACACCAGGACCCCACCCCGAGTAACAATGTCGGGACGTACTAAAACAATACACTTTTAGTTATGGCAAGTTCAGTGTTGTGGGAGGTAAGTTTTATAAAGGTGTGTGTGTGAATGTGTGTGAATGTGTGTTTGTGTGTGTGTGTGTGTGTGTGTGTGATCGTAGATAAGTATACGCGTAAATATATATTTATAGGAATAAGATAACAAAAAGTATTCTAAAACCTGAAGGGCTATGAGTTTACTATAAGAACACATTCGGTATTATCGTAAGACAACTCCTGCAGCCAATTGGTGAGCTTAGTCTTCAATTTATTTCTAGTGAGAGAATATAATATATCGAGAAGACGATGGATTTTATTATAAATTCTGACACTGAGGACGTCGAAGTGGCGGCACGCGAATGAAGTACGACATTGAGTAGGGAAACAGACTGGGCGACCTTTGCGTTTACTTAAAATGTTGTCGTCAAGAGGTAGCAAGGAATGACGTCGAAGAACAGCGCGCAGAATGAACAGCTGGCGCACTGTTAGGACCTTCGACTCGGAGTAAAGCAGGGTGGTTCGAAAATCTCTGCGTTTGAACTGCATAACTTTGAGGACTGCCCTTTGAGCTCGTTCCACCTGTATTAGGTGGGTTTTACAAGTTCCTCCCCATGCAGAAATGCAGTAAGTAAGAATAGAGACACACAGGCTCTGGTACACCAGGAAAAGAGTTTCTCTATCAGCTGATTGTCTGAGTTCTTTGAAAACATAAATTAGCTTCCTGATTCGCGCGCACAATGCTTCAATATGGGGACGCCAGCTAAGGTGTTTATCAATTTGAACTCCGAGGTATTTCGTACTTGGAACCACGGATAGGGTTAGGCAAGTGCAAGCATTGGGGGTGTGATGAAAAGCGGTCAGGCAAGTGTGGGCTTTGACTATGTCAGAACCTACGGGAGGTGAGTTCGTATTAGGGAGAGTGAACCGAACAACCTTGGTTTTCTCAATATTGAGGGTTAACAAATTCACCGAGAGCCATGTCATTACTCGTTGAACCGACCGCTCCGCTCTTTGCCTACAGTTATCCCAGTTATCGTCATAGATGATCAGTGCCGTGTCATCTGCATAAGTGAAAATCTCTGCATAGTGCCTCAAAGAGATGTCAGAAAAGAAAAGGAGTCGGCCAGGGCCACTGCCAGCTGAAATTGCGGGTTGTTCGAAAGAGATATCGCGACCCCGGACCACAAAAGAACGAACATGGATGGGTTTTAGTCAATCTGACACTCTCTTCTGCTCCGCCTAAAAATGATGAAAGAAACTTTATTTATTTATTTACTAGCTTGTGCCCGCGGCTTCGCTCGCGTTAAATTCGGGGTAACACAGTTCCCCTTTCCTGATTTACAGGTACCTGCTACCTGTATTTTTTGCCCTTGCGCCTTATTTATTGTAGTAGCAATGCTAATTTTACCCTATTCTTCCCTCTTTCTCCCTCATATCTCAATATTTTTTTAAAAAAATGTCCGTCTCCTGGTTCCCAACTATCTCTGTACCTCAAATAGTAAATTCATCAAAATCGGTGTAGCTATTAAAGCGTGAAGAGGTAACAAACAAACAAGCAAAAAAACTCACTTTCGCTTTTATAATATTAGTAAGGATTGTTAACACTGCGCGCTCGTGGTAGGCCTTCTGACCGCAAAATAAACAATTCCAATAAAATCTAAACACAACAACGTCAGCACCAACAGTAACACTTGACCAATTTGCCTACAAACAAACGGCATATAATCGTTTAGCTGGCGAAAGCTGACGAAAGTTAAGACTAGGTTCAAGCTTTTAAGATTTAACCGTCTGGCTTTTATGAACGTGGAGTATGTAATTGTATGGATTGGTATTCCTTTCACGGTTTAACTATTTATGTGGATGTTCAGGTAATACCGTGCCTAGTCAGGTTGTTAAATAGTAAATTGTTGACATGTACTGCCACATCTGAAGTTCTCAATCTCTCTACTGGCTAATAGAGATTGATAACTTTTATATAGTGACTAGCTTTTGCCCGCGACTTCGTCCGCGTGGCATAGTTACTTTGGGCTAACGTTAACTTTAACCTGCATGATGATCGAAAAGAACATATTTCTTTTCCCTCTTTCTCCCCTTTTCTCACTTTCTCTTAAAAAAAATATCGTCTCCAGGGTTCCAACTATCTCTGTACTTTACTTTTCTAACTTATTAAAAAGTCTATCTCTGTACCAAAATACATCAAAATCGGTTAAGCCATTTAGGCGTGAAGACGTAACAAACAAACTCACTTTCGCTTTTATAATATTAATAAGTAAGGATATACAACTTAACAGTTACTATTTGAGTAACATTCATCCTCAAGGATCCCCCTTCTATTCTATTCTTTTTTATTCCATTGTTTTAAGAACAAGCGTCGCGGACGTACTTACGTAGTTCACACAATACCAATATTATATTTTTAATGTGTAGCCAAAATAGGTTGTTTCTTATCGCCTCCAAGCACTTTAGACATTAACCTATTTTAGTTTCCTGACTGATAACGAAATAAACACACTTCAACGGGGGATTGGCTTCAGCCGGAGAGAAAACTCTTTGTATGCAATAATAATACTAATAAAAATCGCGTCAAAGACGTAATTGGCCCGATTTCGGTTAAGTTTAATGCGAAAGATAAATTGGGAGGTGTTCAAAATAATAATAACAGACACTTAGGCCGTTTTTTAGGTTAAACCGCGCATACCTAGGTTTGTCTGTGGATGGTTACCCACCCTTCACATACTGAGTTTCCTTCGTTCCTCAGAAAGCACGTTAAGGTTCTGATTGTAGTCGATCTTTATCACTCGTTACAGATAGTTAGTGTCCCGAAAGCTCAACAACCGTCTTACAAACGAGTATCATATTACCCCCCATACAGTTGGAAGAAAGCTAAGCTAATAACGATGAACGTAAAAAATGACGATACCGCATCGACAAGTGTTGTCACTCATATAAAACACAACAAAACAATGGAAGATCAGGGTTCAAACACTTTCTACTTCGTTTACATTCAGGAAGGAGTATCCTCAAGATAGTTCGCATATGAGGAAGAATGGACGAACTATTAATTGATCGTAAAAATGTGCGGATAGCAATCAAGTTTGATGACTCGATAATACTGGTAACACATCATCGTCTGAATAGGTATAAGTTTTATGAAGAAACACACATGGAAAAAACTCTTACACCTGTAGATAGGAACATTCTCTTCAATTCACGATAATCATTTATGTGTTACGAAATCGGTTGTAACTTTTTAAGTGCCTTCATCATTTAGTACACAATCATGTTTATTTATTTTATTTATTAATTCTTACAAAATAAAAGTTAACAGTGATTGCGGTTTTAAAGTTACAGTACGGATCGCAACTGGTATCTTAGCTAGATTACAAAGAAACCTGTGTTAAAGATACCAGTCCCATTTCCCTTTACAAATTTAAAATATTTACACAAAAGCCAAGAGGTTCATTTTATTTAAGTTAATGTTGGCATAATACTTATCACATGTTCACATAATTTAAACAATCTTTCCTTATGTTCCACAAAGTTACAAGATCATCGTCATCAGAAATTGGCATCTATAGTTCTTGATATAAGCCGCGAAATCAATCAAAACAGTGATGTAGTATTTATAAATCAGTTCATCTGCCTTTGTTTTTACGGATGGGTAATCATCAAATAACTTCCCCTACTCTAGGCCGAGCGGAAAGGAGTGTCAGACATTTACTGAATAAAACCCATCTATGTTCCTTCTTTTGCCCTTTGTGTTCCAGGGTCGCGGTGGATACTGCCTGGAAACACAGTAGGTGGTCTAGTGAGACTTTTTCTTTGATGTTCTTTGGCAGAAGGATCAGGCAATGCAAGGCACTGGCTGCACTATTCAAAGCAACTTGGTTCCTAACCTAACCTAGAGTGTACTCTTATGTCACCAGTTATGTTTACATCCCATGTAAAAGGGGAAGACCCTATTACCATCAACTGGGCATGAAAACTCCGGGGTTCCTACTGAGAAATCTGTGGTTCCAAACGAGATGGCCATAAATTATCATAATCCTTACTAATATTATAAAAACGAAAGTGAGTTTGTTTGTTTGTTTGTTTGTTACGTCTTCACGCCTAAATGGCCAACCCGATTTTGATGAATTTTGGCACAGAGATAGTTGGGACCTTGGAGACGGACATAGGCTAAAAGAAAGTGAGAAAAGGGGAAGGAAAGGGGAGGTAAAGATTTTTTTTTTCGATCATCACGCGGGTTATAGTTAGCATTAGGCCAAAGTAACTATGCCACGCGTATGACGAAGTCGCGGGCGGAAGCGAGTCTTTAGATAAGCTACGCTTTACAGCATCTGTGACAGTATCGCATAGCAATTCTCCAAGTACTACAAGTTACATAACAACAAATATCGTACGATAACTAATTGTACAAACACAGCGTGACCTCTTGACACTCGTAGCTCGTCAATTGACAAATTGCAACGGCCTTCACACGTGTGTCAAGTATGTTCACGATTTAAGACATGTATGAAGGTATTCATTATTTTAAATATTCAAGCGATTAAATTTACCTTTTGTGCAAAAAACGAGTGGATTGAGAACTTATAATTACTTAAAGATTAATTGGCTACAAATCTGCCAAAATGAGACATGTTTTTTACGGATGGGAAATCATCGAACAACTTCCCCCGCTCTGGGGCGGGAGGAAGTGTCAGACTTTTACTGACTAAAACCCACCCATGTTCTTTCTTTACCCCCGGGGCCGCGGTATCTCTTTCGAACTACCTGCAACCCCAGCAAAAACAAACCATAATGGTAAGTAACCATAGAACCATCTCTGATACCTTGTTGAAAAAATCAACAATGACAAATGACTTTCACATTGAACTTACTGATTAAAATTTCCTCAAATAAAAAAGCACAGTCATCTCTAAATAAACCATGACTCTCAAAAACCGCCAAACACACAAAAATCCATAAATAATCACGTTATAACGGATCAATCGTTACTGTCAAAAATAGTAAAAGATTCGACCAATTTGGCGACACGGTTAGCGCAGTGGCTGAGCGATAGACTGCTGCGCTGCGTGTCGCGGGTACGATCCCACGGAACAAATATTTTTATGGCTTACAGTTAGTTGTTCCGGGTCTGGCTGTTCGTGTATGTGACTATGTGAATTTGAATGTTTCTGAAACGCATCTACGATACAGGAGAAGTTCTTAGTGTAGAGAAAAGTTGGCCACGTTTAATAAAAAACAAACAGCGATATGTATTGTATACGAAATTGAGACATAAAACTGTCGGCAAAAAGTACCACACACACGAACAAGTTACATGAAAATGTGTTTTTCTGACTAATACCGAAGTTTTTTTACAAAAAATACTAAGTAAGTACTGTTGTTATATAGGTATCATATTGTGAATATTTGAGGTGAACGAACCTCATTTATGTAAACTGTGATGTGTAAGTAAAAAAAATCGGAATAGTAAATAAATATAAATCCGCATGAAACAATTGTTTCATTCAAATATTTGACGTACACAAAACGCAATCTACGCAATTGCGTAGATATGAATGAATGGATAAACCACACTCAATAGAAGAGGTTTAGAGTTTTAATTTGGGCTTTTTCAGGCTGTAATTTGTAAATCTTTGACACTCGTTACAGATAGTCAGTGTGCCAAAAGTCCGACAACCATTCTTACCAAGGGGTATCGTATTACCCAGTACTAAGTGGGTTGTGGAGGAGACCTTTACCTGCAGAGGGGTTCCTACAGAATGTAACTATGAACTATTAAAATAATATACTAGGATACTACAAAATAAATAATAGTTTAAAAAAACTAACAAAACACGCATTTATAGAAAATCTAACTAAAAATTAGAAAATAAAATCTAATAAATTCGGATTAAGAATAGTGTAAATAAGAAATAAATGTACATTATTGCAAAAAAGCGTGGGGTGCATAGTGTCAATAGTTATAAACATTTATTGACAGATGAGTAGAAGGATCATC
This sequence comes from Ochropleura plecta, assembly GCA_905475445.1. Classification (NCBI taxonomy): domain Eukaryota; kingdom Metazoa; phylum Arthropoda; class Insecta; order Lepidoptera; family Noctuidae; genus Ochropleura; species Ochropleura plecta. The sequence continues at coordinate 16,354,279 of FR997736.1, forward strand.
ACTTTGATAATATCATAAAAAGCACTTCAGATGCACCCCACGCTTTTTTGCAATAATGTACATTTATTTCTTATTTACACTATTCTTAATCCGAATTTATTAGATTTTATTTTCTAATTTTTAGTTAGATTTTCTATAAATGCGTGTTTTGTTAGTTTTTTTAAACTATTATTTATTTTTCATTTTTTAGTTAAATTTTAAAACGATAAATTATTTAGTTCGATTTGCTAACTATCAACCGCCCTTAATATGTACAAATGTGTTCTGATTGTATCTTGGTTAAGAACACATATTTAAAGATTTCTATGATGCCAATATAAACAGTGAGACACAGAGGTGTAACCTTATTTACATTATACAATCAGTCACATTAATGCTTGGGTATGGAATTTTCAATCCGTAACCACTCTACATGATATTATAATATTTTCAATCCGTAACCACTCTACATGATATTATAATATCATGTAGAGTGGTTACGGATTGAAAATTCCATACCCAAGCATTAATGTGACTGATTGTAAATGACATGGCCAGAATGGGTATAGAGCTATGCCCTAGCAAAAAAATATTCATGTACATTGATGTACAGTACGTCATTTTAAAGCTTACATGCAGGGCTTTACAATAGTTTATGATTTATGATCAGAGAATAGGCGAGAGACACAATAAATAGAAAACAAAAATAGCGCCTTGACAATTTGAATAGCAATGATGAAATATTCAGAGTTTTATAGGCGTAACAAAACGAGGAAGACTATTCAAACGCCATTTAGTAATTTAGTAAATAGACTAGGCTAGTCATAAAAAGGAACTAATTCCACAAGGAAGGCCGATATCATGCAAACAGTTATCGTGCTATTCTACAAGAAAACAGCGTCGAGATTACCGCTGCTGCAGTGTCAAGTTTTATAGAGACTCGGCTGGAGTCGTCGCTGCGATTAAAACTCACTACAAGAGTGAAATGCATAGTAGTGTAATGTAAATGATATAATAGTAAAGTAGTGTGAAATGTTAGAGACGGTTTAATAAACGTGCTTTTTTTCTCTGGATACCCATATATTTGTAAAACGTAACTTAAACTAACAAGTCTAATAAGGTACAGCAGAATATTAATATTAGTAAACGATAGTTTGTGGTCTAGTTTCAATAGTAACAATTTACGATAATACGTGATAAAATCAACGCAAGACGACAAAATGTAAGGGCCTATGCACACCACGTTTTTTAAACGCGCCGTCGACGCGCGTTTTGGGAACGCGCGTGGCCGGCGCGTTTTTATCCTGCAGAGCAGTTTGTTTTCGTTTGTATCGATACAAACGCGCGGCCCCGGCGCTTCTGTATCGATTCAAACGCGCGACACCGATACGAGCGCTAGCGCGCGCGCCTTCCCTACGGACGGGGTTTCTTCCGCAACGAGGGAAAGGGAGGTGCCATCGCGTCTGCATCGCTACACACGCGCGTCTGTATCACGTCTGTATCGCTACAAACGCGCGTCGACGGCGCGTTTAAAAAACGTGGTGTGCGTAGGCCCTTAATGTCAATCAATGCAATGTCAGAATATAAAACCACACAATCGACGAACAAACATATATTTTTTTGCATTTTCTCTCGCCTATTTTAGGGAAATGTAATTAATGGGATTATTTTTTATTTATTTCAAAAGGATTTTTCATATATTAATCAGTACTGTGCATTATCAGGGCAGGAGCCGCCAGTGATAAAATCAACGCAAGACGACAATGTAAATGTCAATCAATGCAATGTCAGGATATAAAACCAAATAATCAATGAACAAACATATTTTTTTTTGCATTTTCTCTCGCCTATTTTAGGGAAATGTAATTGTTGGGATTATTTTTTATTTATTTAAAAAGGAATTTTCATATATTAATCATTACTGTGCATTATCAGAGCAGGATCTGGCCATGTCCATTAATTAATTAAGAAATTAATTAATCCTGGCGAATCTAATTAGGATAATCGGATATTTTGATCGGATTATTGCATTGTCATCGATCCTTGACAGGTATGCAAAGTTTGAATTAAATCTGATCGTTCAAAGTAGGACAAAATCGAGCTCAAAGGGGTCGGTTACAAACATACATACATACAAACATACAGGTGAAGCTAATAAAAGCGTGTTAAAAAGGAACGGTAATGAGATTTAACACAAACGGAAATTAGATATCCATTTATGGTAATCTTTCATCTACTTTAAAAAAATGTATATATTTATAAAGATATTCACAATTTTTTTTTAAAGGACTACAAAATACCTTATTTAACCTAACAACTAATTAATTTTGTGAACTAGCATTTTCTGTTGGAAATAAAAGGCTTTTTTTAAGTGGGTTATGGAGGTCAGATAGGCAGTATTTAAAATACTGGTATTCAGCTGCATCCTGACTTGAAACCGAGCCCAGTATAGTTGGGAATATGTTAAGCAGATGAATTTATATTATCACTTCTGCCCTCAAAACAGTGATGGGAAATCACCGTAAAGAGTCCTGTTCCAAAACGCAAAAATCGAAGACATGTGAAATCTATCCTCATGGTGGATTATGAACCTCTCCCTCTCCTTGATAGGAAGCCTGTATTTCAGCACTGGCAGCTTAAACCAGGCTGTAAGAAATGCCTACTTGAAAATCTAGACAGGCAAGTATCAGTCCAGCGTGAAGGTAACATAAATCAGCGTAAAGTTATAAATTGCAAATCTGTATTATTGCCAAGTGTTCGTCGAACCAGGCGGCAGACGCCCTGGCATCCAACGGCATTGTTTACGCGAAATTTATATCACCGACAATTGCAAAGTAATACCTCAGAACAATACGATACAATCTACTTTGAATACTAAGCGAAATATGTGAAAAAGACTACATTTATAGCTCTTTATAGTTTCTGGAAATTCGTATCAAAATGTCTCGGTACATGGGAATAAAAAAAGAACTCTTTGTTGAGTATAATTTAAAGGTTATTATTACCTGAATTAAGTTTGAACAAAATCGTAAGACAATGGCTTGTGAAGATTTTTTTTTACCTACCGAAACCCACGAAAAATTTAGTTTATGTTTATTTAAATTAGTTTTTATTTTCGTATTATTGGCACGTTTATGTGAAAACTATTTTTCAAATTAGTTTTGTTTACGCTTAATCACAAATAGTAAGAATAGATATTCCACGCCTTACAATTAAAGAAAAAAATCAAAACATTCATTGTTAACTAAATCTCATCTCGTATTGTGTCAATTTATTAATAGCCACTGGTCTAGAAAACAATAGAGCTAGTGCAACAAAGCATCCTATACTGAATCAGCTGAGAAAAATGCAGCAACATAAAAATACTTGTGTGATTTCTGAGTGCCGTTTGCACCACAATTCAATAAATGTCTAAAGATATGAAGAAAGCAAGGTAATACAAGTTTTTTACTGAAACCTACTTTAGGTTCCAGTCTCTCACAAGGTTAACTTTTTGACCATCTGTAAACTTGTGTAGAGAAAATAAACGATTTTATTATTATCCTTACTAATCCTTACTAGCTTGTTGTTTGTTACCTCCACGCTTTAATGGCTAAACCGATTTTGATGAATTTTGGTACAGAGATAGTTAAGAACCAGGAGACGGACATAGGCTATTTTTTTTAAAGTGCGATGTGAGGGAGAAAGTGGGAAGAAAAGGGAAAACTTAGCGTTGCTATTACAATAAATAAGGCGCAAAGGCAAAAATTACAGCTAGCAAGTACCTGCAAATCAGGAAGGGGGAACTGTGTTACCCTGAATTTAACGCGAGCGAAGCCGCGGGCCAAAGCTAGTTATTATTATAACATAAAAACGCCTTTAATCCCCGAACACTTCGCCTTTTATGTCTAAGTTGTAATAGGGAACAAGCCTATTGCCATCAAACAGGCACAAATCCAGCCTCCGTGGCAACTACTGAGAAATTTCTGATGTAAGAAGTCAACAACACTTTGCCGAAGTGGTGGTTTTCAATTTGAAACGTATATTTTTTAAATTTAGCAACATTTTTTAAAGCGTTATCAATAAGTATCACAAAAGAGAAGAATATAGGCCATACTTAGCATTGGATAGGACAAGGATACCAAAAATAATGATGGTGATGAATTACACTAAAACCCGTATCAGAAGACTATTTATTTTCAAAAGCACAGAACTAGGGGTAACCCGTGTCGTTCGTGTTCTACGCGTGCCTCAATGAGATGTCAGCAGAGCAGAGGGGCCTGCCAGAGCCACTACCTGAAGGGGATGCGGGTTATTTGAAAGAGAAAGAACACAAAGGGCAAAAGAAGGAACATAGATGGGTTTCAGTCAATAATAGTCTGACACTCCCTCCCGCTCCGCACAGAGCGGGAGAAGATTATTTGTTGATTTCTCATAAGAAAAAAAGGGTGTAGTAACCCTTACAAATTAGCACCACAAACACATCTCACTCAGAATCTAATTTGCCAAGCACGCATCATCGCAATCAAAAGGCAGTGGCACACCACATTGCCACAAAGCTATGCAACACAGCCGACACATTTTGTAATGCACACTGCACCGACTAATCACGGTGCAAATTAATTACTTATTGTAGCGAGCGAGTCGGCACGGTTACGAATGTTGCGATATGTCGCTGTGTCACAACGGTGGAAAACCTTTACGAAATTGTGCACGGTTTGACAATTGTTGTGACAGCTGTCAAACTTTTGGCGGCAAAACGGTGACGTGCCTGACTGTACGCTGCAATATTTTGATACGACCTGTATTGAAATTCGTTGTCTATATATAATTTTATTTTTAATATTCGTACAGACAAAGTATTCAGCTCGTTTTAATTGAAAAATAGGTACTAAAATAAAATTGTGAGCAAGCAATTTTTATTAAGCGAGTATGATAATTAAAATATACTCGTATGTAGGTACATTATAATTTGTGTGCGAAAAGCAACATGATAAAATGTTTTAATGAAACTCCTGAGATGGCCGTGTGAAACTTGAAATGAATAAGATGTTTAATTACATTCAGGATGTCATTAGGGTTCCGTAGTCAACTAGGAACCCTTATAGATTCGCCATGTCTGTCTGTCCGTCCGTCCGTCCGTCCGTCCGTCCGTCCTCGCTTAATCTCTGTGACCGTTAGCACTAGAAAGCTGAAATTTGGTACCAATATGTATATCAATCACGCCGACAAAGTGGTAAAATAAAAATTGGAAAAAAATGTTTTATTAGGGTAGCCACCCTATATGTAAAGTGGGAAGTGTTTTTTTTTTTTATTTCAACCCTTACGTGTGATATATTGTTGTAAAGGTATTTAAAAATGAATAGGGGTTTACTAAAATCATTTTTTGATAATGTCAATAATTTCGGAAATAATCGCTCCAAAAGTAAAAAACAATGTGTCCCCCCCCCCCCTCTAACTTTTGAACCTATTATATTATATTATCTAAACCACTCTCGACTTTTTATAATAAGTGTATAGTAGAAGGCGTTTTTCCAGAACAGCTGAAAATTGCTAAGATTGTCCCAATTCATAAAAAGGGTACAAAGACAGATCCGTCTAACTATAGGCCTATTTCGTAAAAGACCGCCTAAGTAGACATCTTAATTTAAATAAAGTAATTAATCTAAGACAATTCGGATACCAGAAGAATGTGGGTACTGGAGATGCTATTTATACGCTCTTAAATGAAGTAGTTAACAAAATAAATTGCAAATTGAGAGTAGCAGGTATTTACTTAGACCTAAGCGCTGCTTTTGATAGTATTGACCACAAAATACTTCTTTCAAAATTGGAGCACTATGGAGTAAGAGGTAAAGCACTGCAGCTCTTCTCTTCCTATCTAAAAAATAGAAAAATGTTTGTCGAACTTGATGCTACAACATCAAATGGGTATAAAAACAATTACAGGTCGTCCATGATAAACATTACAGCCGGAGTGCCTCAAGGATCTATTTTGGGCCCTTTATTATACATATTATTCACTAATGATCTAATCAATTTCATACAGAAGCTTTTGCCGGGCATACAACTTGTAGTGTTTGCGGATGACACAAATGCTATAGTAGCAGCTAAAGATATTCGTGATCTTGCTGTTAAGGTGAATGCAGCTCTGGAGGCTTTTCATTGTTGGTTTAATGCAAATACACTCACAATAAATACATCTAAAACTAATATTATGTTATTTAAAACTACTGCCCGTAGCAAAGATAATATGGATATTGAGCTAGGTAAAGTTAAAATTGAGCTTGTTAGGGAAGTTAAGTTTTTGGGAATTCATATTGATGATTTGTTAAATTGGAAGAAAGAATTAGCAGCATTAGACTCATCGATATCATCTGCTTGCTATGCCTTAAGAAGTGTTAGGGATGAAGTGACCACAAAATATTTAAAAATGGTATACTATGCGCTAATTGAGTCCAAACTGAGGTATAGCATACAGTTTTGGGGTAATAGCTACCATTGTAACTGGCATAGGGCATTCGTACTCCAAAAAAGAGCGATCCGAACTATGGTCCGCATCTCTCAACAAGACTCTTGTAGGCCATATTTCAAAGAACTTGGCATTCTCACAGTGCACACATGCCTTTACGTAGTCGTGCTGTTGAACACTTTTAAAAAATATATTTATGATTATGAAACAGCCGAGGGTAGGATGGTAAGAGAGAATACGCGTAGGCAAGACTTTGGTAACAAAATCACCCCGGCTCTTGGAATAGTGAAACACAGTCCACAGTATCAGGCAGTCAAAATATTTAATAAATTACCGCTAGAGTTAAAAAGCACGCTGTATACAGGTTCATTCAAGGCAAGGCTCAGGGCATTCTTGTTGGATAGATGTCTCTACTCCCTAGACGAACTGTAATGTGCTTAAAACTGACATGTAATTTCTTTTTTGTTTTTTTTTTTGACTTTGGTATTATAATTTATGTTTGCTTTTTATTAATTGTTTTTGATTCTTTTTTTAAATTAATTTATTGACATTGTGTTTTTATTAATTATGTGTGCATGACATTTACAGTATTGGTTTGTCAATTTTATTTTATTTTTAATTTTTTAATAACGTGTAATTTTTTTTAATTTAATAGTTAATTGTATATTCAATTCAATATTCTGTTTCATGTTTAAATATTCACATACAATGTAAATTGTTCCCGAATAAATAAATAAAAAAAAAAAACCATAAGTTTAGAAAATATGAAAAAAATCTGAAAAGTAGAACTTTATAAGGACTTTCTAGGAAAATCATTTTGAACTTGATTGACACAACAGTTTTTGTACAACTTTTTGTCTTTTTTGTACAAAAACTGTTGGTGCGCCTACCGCGGAACGTGCAACATTGCACTCTCCTCCACCTTTAAACTCATAAGTGGGAACACTTATTGTGACGGACGGGAAACTACGGAACCCTACACTGAGCGTGGCCCGACACGCTCTTGGCCGGTTTTTTTTATTTTATTTATGTACGAAGAATTGCTTTATATTTCTCAATGTGAAACTTATTTTGCCAGCGTCAGCCAATCTTGATTTCACATAATTTAATATCAACGCAAACAGTTTTTAGCTAATTCAGAATCTGGATTGTGCTATCGACAGCAAATAGATGTAGCATTATTAAAAAAAAATGACAAGGCCAAACAGATGATGAAACCAGTATAAGCTGACCTTTTATTCTCTTACAAATCCATACTACACTAGACCAGCACAAGATCAATGAGCGAGCTTCCTTCCGCTCACACTTAAAAAGTTGTTTATGTCTATCTAATTACCGCGGCGTTGCTTGCGTAAAATCTGGTAATTCTCCCACGGAATCGTTCTACTGAGAAAAGTATCCTATGTTTTAATCAAGGTTATAAACTAGCTGTGTGCCTGCAATTTCCTTCAAATCCGTTCAGTAGTTTTTGCATGAAATCTACATACAACCTCACTAAGTTTCGCATTTATAATACTAACTGTTGCCCGTGGCTTCGCCCGCGCAAATACCGAAATGTATCCCAAGGAAACATGCGCCAGAATTAAAAGTAGCTTATGGTTTAATCCAGGTAATACAATATTTATTTATTTATAAATGTCATGCACATGTAAAAAAAATATTGTGCAAAGGCGGGTTCAATGCCTCAGGCATCTTCTACCAGTCAACCTTAGGGTGACGCAGAGACTAAAACATAGTAGGTGCAATGCAACAGAAAACTTTCGCATTTAGAATAATAGTAGGATTAGTTACCTCCTCATTAGAATGTTACAGAGCTTACATAAATCATTAACCAAACTACACCGCACATAACTCTAAAAGTAATTACATAAAGTCCACTCAAGTATGTACTATGTGACATACAATTTCCTCTAGATGTAACCAAGTACATTATTTATATTAGAAAATCATCGGCTCACTTCTAACTTCACATAGATGTCATTTTTGACAGACACTTTCACATTTTCTACTTGAGCTGAAGATGGGAATTTTCTCTAATCCATCTAGAATTTAAGTTAAGGTTAGCAGACGATGGGACAGTACTTATGAAGACTGACGAGAATAACAGTCATAATTATTATATTATTACTCAAAAAAAAAAGTGTGTAGCCAATGCCGACACATTTAATGTTCATATTTTATTTTTCTTATTTCGACAAAAAATACGATTGATTTTACGGAACATCGACGTTTGAAGTTAATGAATGCAAACATCTTATATGGCAAATGGATTATAGAACTCGGATGATACGGTTAAAAAATAGGCCACTGTAGGTGGTCCGTGGACGGTGAGCAATGTTCACCGCCCGTCCGTCCAGTAACGACAGGCTGTATCGCGTTAGTGGTCCACACGCGCCTCAAATAGATGTCAGCAAAGCAAAGAGGCCTGCCAAGAGATACCGCGGCCCCGGAACATAAGGGCCAAAAGAAGGAACATGGGTGAGTTTTATTTATTAAAGTCTGACACTCCCCCCTGCACCGCCCTGAGCGGGGGAAGTTATTTGATGATTTCCCATCTGCCAAAAAAAGGCCTAGTTCCGTAATACCTACACGCGAAGTCGCTTGCAAAACCTAGTGAACAACAATTTAAGATCCTTCAAATATCTTACATTTTTATATCAGTCACAATGAAATCAATAAATAAACAAAGTCTAGTATCTTTTCTTGTAGAATTAATAGTGTTTTTATACACTACTCATTCAACAAAAGGTATGTGTCTAACCTTTGCGACTCTTTATTTCAATTGCCATCAATAGACTCACAAAAGGGAGTGCCGTGGCCGACTAGATACCTAATGGATGACATTATAAAATCCTTAACAAGGTTATAAAGTTTGTACTTCAATGCCAGAACGGCAAATCACGGTTCGATGATTTTTTTTCGGTTGTCGAATCATCCAATGACTCCTCTCGCTCTGGTTGGAGCGGAAGGGAGGGTCAGACTTGTACTGACCATAAACTCTTCCATGTTCCTTCTTTTGACCTATATGTTTCAGCCGCGGTATCTGTGCGGCCCTAACATGACGGGCCCCTCCGATACTTTGATTAGTTTAGCTTCGCCTGTAACTAACTGTGTAAACGAATCTTAGAACATAATTTTGACCCACTTTCTTAATGTAAATAGCTGAAATTTTGCATGCATGGTGAATTTTGTTGACAATGATTACTTTTAAAAGTAGACATAAAATCTCTTTGCAGAAACGATATCTCGGGCACAAAACAAATCACATTCAAATTAAAGCAACATACATTCATGTCATTCAAATTGACATTGACTGTGACATAAGGTTACCAGAACAATCCTTACTAGTATTATAAAAGTGAAAGTGAGTTTGTTTGTTACGACTTCACAGCTAAATGGCTAAACCGATTCTGATGAATTTTGGTACAGAGATAGTTGAGACCCTGGAGACGGACAAAGGATAACTTAAAAAAAATGAGACTTAGCTTTGCTATTACAATCAATAAGGCGCAAGGGCAAAAAGTATAGGTAGCAGGTACCTGCAAATCAAGAAAGGGGAACTGTGTTACTCCGAATTTAACGCGAGCGAAGCCGCGGGCAAAAGCTAGTAAAATATATACCCGTTAACTTAAGTCGTACTTTTTTATTTATTTTAAAGCAACATAACGAGTTCTATACTACGATCCGATTGCAAACGAAACATAGAACATACGAAGACAAAAGCGAGTGAGTAATATCGATCCGTCGATCATTGAGCGGCTGATAAGATCGATTGACCAGATAATGCTCGGTTGCTGACAACACAATGGACCGTCGACAAGAATAGAGATACGATGTATGTGAGCGAATTCTTTTGGGCAAATCGCCGGTTGGTATTCTGTGTGGACTGTATCTTTTTAGGATTATTTTGAATGGCATGGAACGAAATAAATATCGAAATTATCATAGACTAACTGCTAACCCTTCTTTTTTGCAATAGTTTATATAGGACTATCCAAAGACTTTGTGATGTATTACAAAAAATCGTGATGTATTACAACATTAAACAAGTGTAAGGAACACGAATTTTACAATTTATTATTTAATGTAGCAAGTTTTTTGGTGCAACGGAACGCATCATCGCCGTTAATGCCGCCGGCTAAGAAAGACGTTAAGTGAAAGAAACACATTTATGTGAAAAGTTCTTAAAATTGCACTCAGATTTTAATATATTGTTGTAATTTTTTTTTCTTGAAATGAAGCACTTAATAGTTTTTTTTTATGATTTGTAATCATAAAAAAAACTATTAAGAGCAAAAAATATTATGTACACAAGTTAGATAAAGGTAAATGTCGTCCTACCGGGGTTGCGGGTTGTTCCAAAGAGATACCGCGGCCCCGGAACATAAAGGGCAAAAAAAGTAACATGAAGGGGAAAACAGGGTTAAGTCAGTAAAAGTTTGACACTCCCCCCCGCTACACTCAGAGCGGGGGAAGTTATTTGCTGATTCCCCATCTGCAAAAAAGGGGTAAATGTCGTCACATCATGGCAGTGACAGTCCCGTACGTTTGACTGTAGTAGAAAATGCCAGGTATTTTTTTGTGCGACACTCTTTAGTTTTAAGTTAAGGAGAAATTACGTGCATGCATAACTCTACTATTAAAGGTAAATACTGAGGAACGCACATAAACCTACCGTAATTAATTCACCAAATCCATTGCGGAGTTTAGGAGAACAACACGGTTACACTGAGACACATGACAAGCGACTAGCTATAATGCTGATCATATTTAGTTTTTTTAACTACCATTGTCTTAATTCAGGTCAATTGCTCTTAAGTTTTTAAACAAGGCTTACATAGCCTAATCCCAACGAAGCATATTTTATAAACATTAGTCTTAGGGAGATTAATGTTTATAAAACGGCAATGGAAGACAATAAGCTAAAATATGTTGATGTTTAGCACTAAGCTGAGATTAGATAATGAAGTGTAATTACAAAATTACCCATCAAATATCTTATACAATAAATAGGTCAAGAAAAATCAAAGAAAGGAAAGAAAAATAAATATACTAGCTGCGCTCCGTGACTTCACCAGCGCCAGCGTAGATAAACAGCCGTCTATGTCTTGTGTTAATTCAATGATTTAATTATGAATTACATGTATGATATTTTGTATGTAGTTACTTATAGAAATTCAGACACGATGTAAAAACCGTTATTGAATACATTAAGTAATTGAATTGTGTGCCAAATTTCATCCAAATCTGTTCAATCGTTTTTTGTATGAAAAAGTAACAAACATCCAACCTTACAAACTGTCACATTTATAATATAAGTAAATATTATACGTTGCAGAGACAAAATCAAATAAAGAATAAACGAAACAAAACAAGTATTGGTAAAAAAAATCTAGATAAAGATTACGTTTCACATTATTTTAATTTCTATCCACAAGCATACGGAAGAAACGGAGCTATTCCTACAAGTCTACCTCCACATTAGCGTGGAACGCGGCGCGTGCGTCACTCTCGATTGTTGCGTCGCGTCGGCGTCACGCACGACTGCGTATGCGCACCCGAACTCTAACAGCACCAGAAGAGCAAGAAAAGAAGTTTCAGGCACTACGTTGTGCAAATAGCGTTATTGAACGGATATACAGTTTAATGCCAGGAATGGGTAAAGTTATCAGGAGGGACGAAGCTCTTATGACTAAAAGAGTGATGGATCTGAATATTGGATGGAGAAAGAGAAAGAGAGGAAGACCAAAGAAAAGATGGATGGATTGTGTAAGTAATGATATGAAGACCAACATCAACCGTATAATACTCAAAGTTGAAGTCAGAGGTTGATTGCAGTTCAGTCAAGAGAAGAGGTTTAATTATATTAATTGATCGAAGTAAGTCCTCTCATTTATCTACATTATGGCAGACGGACAATGATCCACGATTCTAATAATTCAATGCGATCAAATAGTATATTCTTATTACTTGTTGACATGAGGACATTAAAAATAACTAAATTAGTAATAGAAAATACTATAGCTTTTGATTAAGAAGAATCAAAAGCTATAGTATTTTCTTGCAAAAAATGCGTAACTAGGATATTGTGTATTTACTACAATGTGCGAAAACAACTTAAGTTTATTTGAGTTGCCAACAATTACCGGTTTTGTAACGAATAAAATATGTAGATATCAATCACCTAGATCTACTTGCTCTAGTTCAATAGAAATTTTATTAGAACCTGTTTATCCGTCAAAATATACGAGTATATTGTATATTTTTATTTTAGTTAATTAATAAAAAGAAATTAAAGCAGTCCACAAATATTTTGAACGGAGCAATTATCCCTACATAGTCTAATGGATTACTAAATAATCGTCATAGACGAAAACATGGAAGAGGACACCACTCTGCCTATACAACTTAGAAAAACTAGCGTAACATTTATGCTGATGCTTTGAAGCCACAGAGCGTAAACACTTGGAACTAGATGAGCAACAAAAGGGAAATTAATGTTCTACTTATGTGAATCATTAATCAAGTATTGCATGCTCGCTTTCTTTTCGCAGCTACTGGTCGAGGAAATGAAGAAAATTCGTAACCTACATAAGATATTATGCATACATAATGTGAAGTTCGGTTTAATAAGGCAGAGATCTACGTGTGCGGTGAGTCTCATGCAATTGTATTAACATACAAGGATGAAGGCAGCTATTCAAACAATGTACATTGTAACATATTCGAATGATTGATAGCTTGTGTTTTGGGACAAGCCTTCCACTCTACTCCCAACCACTGCAAGCCCAGAAAGCTAGAAGCGACAATGGTGACCACCAGAAAAGCATCAAGGCAATGAAGCTCACGAGTCCCGGAGAAACGATTCAATCTATTCTTTATTGTAGATCAACAAGGAAACTGTCGGTCGGTACAATAGACGGCCTTATTGCTATCAGACAAGCATTGGATGAAGTTGAATCGTGCAACAAAAGATGCGGTAAGCAAAAGGCTATCCATCAAAAGCCAACGCAAATTCCATCACGACCAGAACTCGAACATTCTAAACCAAACACGCTTACTACAATAATAATTACAAGCGCAAGAAAGTATAATTATAGTTCGGTATGCGCGACAAACGACCGCAAAGGTCGCCCATGACAGTTTCGAAGCAAACCGCTGTTTTTGCACACGCGTCAATCACTGCAGGTTATATTCGTATTAGGAGTCAAGTTGCATGTGCTTATTATTATAAACTAGCTAATGCCGGCGACGACGTCCAAATCAAGTTGGAGAATGTCCCATGGGATCGTTCTACCGGATTTAAAAGCATTTTTATTAATCCAGGTTATAAACTACCAGAGTGCGATTGTACATAGAAATTCGTTCAGCAGTTGCGTTTGCGTACTATCCATACTTCCTCACAAACTTTAGCATTAATAATATTAAAAAAAGAATATACTGAAATATATTACAGGCCTTTAGAGGTAAAAGATTTATAATTCCTTGGTATTATTTCAGCTAAACAACACACAACAGACATTCGTCTGGAAAAAAGCCCGAAATTCCAAAACCAGATTCTTGGAGTAGGCAATATCAGTAATAAGAGGACTTCCTACCAGGAATACCTATTGATCATGAGTCCGATCTACTTGCACCCAGACCTAATATTCTGTTTTGCAGGAAACAAATGCAAAAAAAAACTTATAACCCAGGCTATAGCGGACGCAAATATGAAAAGCTAAAAGAAAAAGCAAGCAAGTTAATAAGAAAAGGAAGTGTTAAGAAACCAAACTAATTGTACGAAAAAGTTTATCTTGTGGTAGCCGTAGCCTAGTAGAGATAAGAAAACATTCTAATTAACTAGGTTAAATCAAGCATTGTTCCAACATACTGTTAGATAACACGAGCAAGCGGGATTCATCCGGAAATTATTCCGGAATTCCTGATCCAGATTTCGGGACAGCGAAATTTCGATAGTAAAGAGGTCAAAGTTAATGCAATACTAGAACGATCACGAGTGCGGTCTGCCAGAAATAGGAACCTATTAGGTAATGTGGAAGTGTACATCCGTTCCATTTCCATTTTGAGTGCTTAAAAGTATGAGGCAGTAGAAGATGAAGAATGGATGGGAAATCATCAAATAACTTCCACCGCTCTAGGTGGAGCGGATGGGAGGTAACTTTTACTGATTAAAACTCACACATCTTCCTTCTTTTGGCTTTATGTTCCAGGACCGCGTTATCTCTTTCGAACAACCCGGCAGGCGCTGGCTTTGGCAGGCCTCTCTACTTTGCTGACATCTCTAAGAGGCGCGCGTGGAACACGAACGCGCCATTGACAGTAGACGGACGGACGGTGAGCTACCCATTGCTCACCGTCCACAGACCCTCATCTACGGTGGCCGGGAGTCATAGCAAAATTACCCTGATGCCTTCTGTTTCTGTCCCAAAAGAATTAATCGAAACACAAACCAAGAACGCCTTTAACGCCCCAAATGACTTCATAAGCATGCGTTTGACAAGATGTATAATTACCATACATTTCGGTATGTGCGACAACCCGCAATCGTCGTGACTGTTCGGGAACTAAACAGCTAATTACACACGACATATCAATCATTGTGTTGAATAAAAGCGTACGTAGGTGTCACGTGCCCTTATTTGCCTTATAGAGAAACATACTTTGTGGTTGTGCGGTTAAAACTACTTTTGGAATGTTCTATTACTTCCTACAATATCGTAAGAAGTGTGAATTGTCTGCAAGGATGACGTATTCTAGATGAGTGACGTGGACAGTTCCTGATGATGCAACAATGGGGCATAAAGTTTTGAGAAGAATGTCGAAAAGTCTAGGTCTGACTAAATAACAAACGTTTTTTACGCTCTAGAAGTGATATGAATTATCTCAAAGCAAATCTATGACATATTCAGATATAATCAAACACTAAATTCAAAGTAGTTTAAACAGGCAAACTTAATCATGACATATTTATACCACAAACGCCTACACATTAGGTAAAATCACGCGCCCTTATTCACCTTATGTAGAATGGAATCGCCTACAATAAGTAAAGACAGTAATCGCAATATATTTGCAAAGACATTTAGCTGATATTGTGAGGAATAATACTGGAAAGGTAGAATACAAAGCGATTTTATACTGAATAATCAAAGAACATAGAAAAACCTACCAGCTTCTAAAGAAAGGAATGAACTATTCGAACCAACACTGGACTTGGATAGCATTGCAATCCGCATTCCTAGTCATCGTATTGATAAAAAGCAATGCATCAACATTTTCCTGCTTCGAACTCTATTACAATAAAGGTGATTTCAATACAGTATGTACATAAATGCAATATGGAATGTATTCAGAAGAAATCTTTCAGGTAAAACCGACTGGACTGAAAGACGGTACGGTATCTGGATTTCACAATATAGCTATTATTAATGAAGTAGCGACACAATACTTTACAACTGATATAATTATAATAGTAGATACCAACTCATTATGAGTTGTACAAGTAACGCTGGCCACTAATAAAATAACACCATTTAAAGTTCCGCTTAATCAAAAAGTAAACTTAGACTTTTAGACATTAAAACATTTCTTTCTGCTACAGTTCATCATCAAATCAGCTTAACTTCTGCCACAGCATGCAGTCTTGAGGTCTGCTACAGTTACAAAATGATTATCTGTGTCTGTAATTACACGTGCGTATGCGTGAGAGACATGATAAAGAACTACTTCTATGAAACTTCTGTCCTTAACCGCCTATTTTGTAGTAATACTCAACAATGTACACACATTCTAATCAGTACTATCTTAACTAACAAAACATTTAACGCAATCTTTTACAATCTCATTGCCAAGTTGAACAATATTTTGACTATGAACGCCCAAATCGATGTTATCTCCACGATATTTTATAAACAGCCTCTGGGTATACATAATATATATTTCAGAGAGTATATTAATACAATTTGACTGCGTTTAACCTCAAATTTAGTTTGTGGGCGTTGATTTATGGATTGAAAAGGGACCAGCTCCAGTTCTCCCACAATCGTTATAGCAGCGCTATGTCGTAAACCATGAGATGTGTCACGAATATCTTCAAAAGATTCAATAAAATCTGTGACAACACGCAACATAATATTATGTCTTATGATAGTGGTGCGCGCAGGGTGACATCTCAAACAGCACAGCTTACAGCTTCCTGATGTGAGTCAACACAATACTTATTTTTGGATTTGCAAAAAAATTTGAACTTACTATCTATCAACTTAGTGAAGTTTTTGCTTCGCGCGTGAGAAACATGTCCGAGTTTGAACAGAACGTCGCGTCGTCGTGTATTTCAGAAGTAAAGTTTTGCACGAAATCTGTTTTCTTGTAATGATTAGCTATTGCTATGTTCTATGGGCAATCAGATAAAAGCACCGATTAAATTGTCTCCTTTACAATGTTTAGCCAAACAAACGTTCTAGCAACTGAACACCAATTGGCCAATCAGAACGCAACCTACAATCACGTTTGAAGACACAAGCACAAGTAAGTGAACGATAATAGCAATTTATCTCTGCTTAACAGGCAGAACAGATGCACCTCACGATAATACCGCTTTAAATTAACCACACCCTATTAGAGTAAAAACCGTAAAAATATCAGCCATTTTGTTTGTTTTATGTTCTACTTATATGTGCACAAGTACAATACATTTAGGTTTTTAGAAAAGGGTCATTTCTAAGTAGATACGAAAAGATTTAAAGATGATGAAGTTAGATTTTCATCTATGACTTATAGACAATATCTTACTCTATAACGAGGCAACTGCTGTCTTGGGCAAAAACAGACTATCATCAATTCCTCAAAAGAAGGTGACTTCGACAAAGAGCCTAGAAACGTTACTAACTAGAAAATAAACGCCACTTTGTTATGCCAAAGTGAATTTTAAGAACACATTTCGCAACCATAAGTACGATAACTTTTTCAAAACGTATGAAAATGAGGACGCGTATCTAGCGACCTCATTCATCACGATTATGTTTTACGTCATAATTCCATAGGTTTCCGTGGTGCGATTGTTTTTCTACTCCAGTTAGTATCTTTACATCATACAGCCAGTGAACACGTACAAACGAGATCTTTGATGACCAGCTCTTAACACACAACTATTTTCAAGCAGTGTTCATGCGACAATCACTTTGTAGGGTATGAAAGTATTACTCAAATCAAAGAAAGGTTTTCAGTTCAAAAGGAAATGTCTTAACTAGCTGGCGCCCGGGGCTTCGACCGCGTGATGTTCGAAAAAAAATGTATCCTATGTGTTATTCCAGACTATAATCTACCTCTGTGCCAAATTTCATCAAGATCCGTTCAGCCGTTTTGACCTCCGACTATCCTCACAAACATTCGCATTTATAATATGTATTAGTAGGTAAGTCTATGGACGAATGCATTTCATCTGATAGTAGGTATATGTATGACTCCAAAAACATAACTAATCAAGGAAAGTATACACTGCAAGTTCCCTGAAACTGTTGAGTTATGGGGACAGAAAAGACTGAGTGTGGTATCAACTCCATAAAGTATTTGTTAATAAATGTAGGAAGATGTGAAAATGTTCACATGGAGACTGAAGGAGTTATTGTATTAGTGATTAAATGGATTGTGAAGGTCAGATAGGTAGTCGCTCCATGTAAAATACTGGAATTTAGCAGCACCCGATAAGATTGGAAGCAAACCCCAATATCGTTGGGAAAAGGCAGATAATGATGAGGCACTTGTCAAAATGGTTCACACGCCTTAACAACTGCCTGCAGAACAAAATTTACAGAACCTTAAGGATGTTATTGAAAATGATGCTTATTTCTAGGCTTAGTAAGGTAAGATACACATCGACACACTTAATAAAAGGGAGGGTAACCTATTCGAAGCTCCATTAGTCTCATTACTACAAAGTACAGTTGTCTACAAACGCAATAAATAATTGTGGACTATATCTGTGCATGGTGGTGCCGTTACCCGCATTGTTCGTCCGTTTTTCCGGTTCGATTTCCATTATATAGATATGAATCAAGTTAACTGCACTTGTGTTTCCTAAGGCACCCTTTCCTTTATTTCTTTTGTTCTTCTATTCACGAGAGTAACGTGATTATAGCTAAGCACGTGGACAATATTGGTATGCCTAAGTACAAAAAAATTGACAGAATCTAAAAAAATGCTTCCGAATATCCGATATTGATCGATAACTCTTTATCAATCATCTGGTCAACCATTTGTTTTAGTATCTCAAGTAATACAGTCTTATCTAAAAAACAATTGATACAGAGGAATCTTCATCCTCTTTCAAGGCCCTTCTCCAATCTTTACTCTGCTTTTATCTTGATTTCTTTGTCTGGTGGATCTTGATCATGCATAACGTTTTCATGTTCCATTTCATCAATTGTCGATATACTTTTTTTTATTATGATGAGATGAATTTATTTCCGTTTATTTATTTTTTACATAATTCCTATTTAATAAAACAAAGAAATCAATAAAACATTTAAAAATACAAAATATGGAATGGAAACAGGGTCCAAGCTACCGGTAGTCAAGTCTCCAAAGAGAGGAACCTCCTAACGATACGAGACGTGTTCAGGAGTAAAATTATTATTATTATATTTGAAACATTTCCAAGTTTCAGGCGAATCTAGCGATCTTTTTGACGTTAATAAAATATTTTAAAACATTTTTAAAGCAACCTAATGAAGCCATGAACATCTTAACCAGGCAATTGCGAAATAACAACGAAACCTTTCAAATTCATATCAGTCTTACGGATCATCGGATGTTCGGACCGTTGGTTCTAGAAGCCTCCACCAAAACCAATGTCAATTAACGTTCGCTAAACTGCACATATTCATACGAATGTAAGAACTAACCTTCGTCATTACAGCAATACAATTCGAATTGAATTAGAATCGATATAACATCGTTTGAAATATCACAATCAATAGTTTGGTAATGCTCGTTAAGTGCGGCACCAAATCGATTCAGAAAATATGTGTGTTCAAAAACAAAAATCAAAATAGGTCGTGATTGAATGGCGAAGGCTAATTAAAGTCTTTTAATTAACTATGCCTGTCAATACAGTTCACGATTGTTATAAACGTAGACCTTAAGACCATAAGTATTTAGTGTAAGAATAGCTCATGTGCACGATTGTAACGAACATGTAACCTGAAGATCAAAACTATCCTGCCGGGGTTGCGACTTGTTCAATAGAGATACCGCGGCCCCGGAAAAAAAGGGCCAAAGAAGGAACATGGATGGTTATTAGTAGCAAAAGGCCGCTCCCTCCCGCTCCGCCAAAAGCGAAAGAAGAAGTTATTAGATGATTTGCCATCCCATTCGTTTATCTTCAAAAAGATTTAATATCTTTAAAAGTAGGTATTAATTTAAAGTGAATACTCGGTAAGAATTTGAGTGAAATACGATGGTATTTCACTCAAATTCTACCTTTCTTTCTTTTTTCTTTGATGACACCACAAATAAAAAAGCTAAAGTGAAAAAAAATAAAAGTAAAATAACCGACTTCCAAAAAACATTTAAAAATGAAAGGTTAGGTTACTCTGGAAATCGGTGGCACAAAAATCGATAAAACAAACAAAATTCACAGACTCGCTTATTAGAGTATTTTTTAGGAAGACGTTTTTTTTACATAATTTTCTAAGTTCATGATTGTAACGAACATGTAACTAAGAAACGAAAAAAAAACAGCCATTTAACAGTGTTCGTGAACCAGATGCATAATTTCTTGCTCGTATAACTGATAACAATTTAGTAGTTTAGAAGAACCACAATTAGCAACAATGCATTTTATGACCACGAGTTGGTATCATCGTGTAGAATTCATAGAACATTGTTTTTTTAACAGCGTGCATAACATAGAATGAACAGAGAGATTGGTAGCTGATAGAGATATTTCGCAGAAGAAGACTAATTGCTTCGCCATCCTTAATTTACCTGGTATAGGGGCTGGAAGATGACGCTTGTTTCTAAAGTCATAGCATGAACAATACAAATAAATATAATAGTTTAAGTCAGTTCAAAATATACCTTAAACATTTGATACGCATATCATGGGATTGTTTAATAATAACTATTCCGCAATATTTAGGAAGCTGCCATATTGGATTTAGATTGACTTCATATATGTAACTAAATATGTACCTAATTATGCAATATTTCAGCTTAATTGGGAACCCGGGAAGTGGGTCAAATTTAACTATAAACATTTTTTACATAGTTATAGGTGAAGCCAATAATAGCGTGTTAAATTTGTTGAAGAATTAGGTGTATCATAGACGAGGTCCCTTCACAATCATGAATAAGGTACATGCAATAGATTGTGGACGCAAATATACTTGAAAGGATACAACATTCAATTCAACACGCTTGGCCGGGTCGCCGTTCGCAGTACCCAACGAAGCATTCATCATACATAAGTAACACAAATACAACCTGAATATGCACCATATATACATATTCATAACAGCCAATCCCTTAGGAGGACACAGAATGCAGATCAATACACTTTATGCCACAGCACTTGCAAATAACTGCATTAGATACCAGCAGAACAAATACGATGATAAAACAAATAAAGGTGTCAGTACACGATCACTTGCAGAAATTGCGCGATTATTTATCGATACTAAAATTAGAATCGAGTCATCCATCAAACGATATGTAGTAATAAATCATGGATATCATTAGGCATGTAGAAAAGCTAACAAGACAATAGCATGATAATCTAGGTTTATTATATGAATCTGTATGATTGTGTTTTTTACCTAAACTACGCAACGGATTTGGTGTAGTTGTCACACCGTCATTTAGGTATTTTACGTAAGGTTTATGAGTTTGCTACATTAAGTAAACTTAAATGTAGGTAGTTCACTAGAGTAACTAAAGTTGTCACTATTTTTATTAATTTTAGGTGAATCGAATTTTCATTTATAGGCAAGTGAAATCATTTGACGTCAGTCTACAGTGTACGTAAACGGTTTTCCTTGTAGTTTGGTACCCAAATCGAGTGTGAAACGATAGGGAAAATGTATGTTGATCATGACACATATAGAACAACAGAAATAACCCTCTTTTTGGGTCCGCAGTTGAGTACGTTGCCCAAAATAATAAAACAAAGGGTTTTGACAATAATCACAAAACTAGAGGCCACGAATTTCATGTCTATCAAAGGCTATGAAAAGTAATATTTACTTAAATTATAACAGCGAAACAAATCAACATGAAACTGTCAATAATTAATTTGACTAGGCCCTTATCTTTACCTTCCTGCGCTTGCCCTTGAGCTCAGCACAATACGTTTCTTTTTATTTTCCCTTGACAACCGTCACAGTTCTTTAAAATCCTTCTTAGGGTTTCAGAAATCCGGATTTATCACTAGCCATCTAAATTACTATGACTAAATTTTTTTGTAGGTTTCAAACAGAACGCCCGTACGATATCAATAGCGTTTTCATCCTGCAGGTGTAGCCCAACCTTTATTCCAACCGCATTGCAGGCTTACAGTACGATATGCTCATTAATTACTCAAGCATCGTTACACGCAATTTTTAAGCCATTGCCATTTGTAGGCCAATGTCAATGCGATGCATTTTCCTTCCCCGAACATCTATAGAAATGGTTTCTACGTGTTTCATTGGAACCAATATACCACGACCAACCTTGGCGCCAACCTTCGAATCGTAATTATTGTAATTAATGGTCAATTGTGACCAATTAGTATTTTATATTATCATTAGATTAGCTGGACGTTGTCCTTTATTCTTATAACTAAAAGGTTGTAATTTGGTTTAATTAGCAAATTATTGTAAAGGTGTTCATGTCACTCAGGTGAATATTGATGTCATAAAAGCTTACAATATAAAAAAAATACATTCAATCGAATGTATTTTTTTTATATTGTAAGCTTTTATTCTCGAAAGCAAGCCGGCCTCATCATAACTTAACCTAGATTTAGTATTTTAATAGTAAAGTAATTAAAGGTCAATTGAGACCAATTAGTATATTATATTATCGTTAGATTCGCCGGATGTAGTCCTTTATTCATATCACTAAAAGGTTGTAATTTGAATTAATTAGCAAATTGTAACGGTGTGTATGTCAGTCATGTTAGAATGAGCCTCATCATAACTTAATCTAGATTTTATACTAAACTGCACT
The DNA here is from genome assembly GCA_905475445.1 of Ochropleura plecta. Classification (NCBI taxonomy): domain Eukaryota; kingdom Metazoa; phylum Arthropoda; class Insecta; order Lepidoptera; family Noctuidae; genus Ochropleura; species Ochropleura plecta. Next base: position 16,376,921 of record FR997736.1, read on the forward strand.
TATACTTATGGTATAAATAATTATTCTACACTTAACAAATCAGCAAGAAGAATTGCTATTTCCGATGAAGGTTGTGCTAAAACCAGAAACATAATTATGGACTGGTATCATATTATAAAAACATCTTAATTATCTTTGTTAATATAAAACAGTAGGTACGTTTATATTAGTAAAAATATACCAAAACAAACTTAATTATAAAACTTTGAAAACATGTGACGTTCACCATTACGGATTATGGTTCACTATTTCTCACAAAGAGGAGGCTATCCCAGCTATGGCAACGTTATAGGCTAATTATTCAGTATCCAACGTGTACAAAAACCTTCAATTTCAAGTCAAACCTCAAAGTAGGGCCAAACTGACGAAAACAAAACAATACCGACGTAACAATATTGAAATCTTTTAAAATAATGTCCTTCATAACTATAGTATATCACCATCACCATAAAAACCATGAATATACTCACCACATTGATCTTACTCAGCACATGGTCTATCTGGTCTTTGCTGCACATTGTTGTTGTTTTTCTAGTCAACTCCTCGAAAACTATCACATCACACAACTCACACTAGATCTTCACCATGTCTATTGTTACCGATACTGAAAAAGTCGATACATTTACTTTAGTTTGAGGTCAATGGACTTTGGAAAACCATATTAAAACTGTACTTATAGCACCAAAAATAAGAATTAATACGCATTCAATAATACTGAAGAGTAACACGGAAAGTTATTAGCATTAACATGACACAATCCTAATTTAAATACAAGGAAACCTAAAATACCATTCACATTGAACGACATTTAGCAAATCAAAATATTCAATGCAACATTCAGGAAAATAGGTCTACAAAGGCTGTATCGCAAATTTGCCCCAACATTTACAGACAAGGGACACTGGTCAACAAGGAATAATTTGCATGGCATTATCACATATACTAGTACTCGAAGTCAGTACTGGCACGGGTCGTTACGTTGATAACAATCAAATAAGTCAACCGATACGAATAATTACTTGCCGTAATCAAATTTACGAAACAAACGTTGCAAAATTTTGTAGTGCAGTTGATCAATCGAAATAATATCGAATGTCAGTTGGTGATCAGTTTTTCGGAACACGCATTGGCAATATAGATTGCATGATTATAGCTATTGGAGACAATAGACGCTTGTCAAAATAATGATTGCAAATTATTGGAAAAATTGTATGAAAATAATTCCAAATTAGATGCAGACACTGGTGAAGTAGTAAGTGAAATAGGTCAATCAGAATACGTTACTACTCAAAGATAGAATGCAATCAGCAGGATTTGCAAACATAGATGTGATGAAAATACAGCACCGGGATAAAACCAGTGTTGTCTAAAAATCGTTTGTGTAGAATTGCAGAAGAAACTCAGAAAAAAAATATTATCAGTAACAAATAAGGAGTTAATACTAGCGAGATGTTAACATTCGACGGCATCTTAAAAGTCTAGTTTCCACGCTTACCCACTCCTATGACAATTAAATGCAAATTATAAAAAAATACACCAGTGAAATCGACATTTTAAAAGAACAATTTCACCGGATTCTTGCATATATTCTGAACCATTGCTGTCATATTAGTTATACAATCGCGTTGAATATTAATGAATCTCTACGACATTTTTGAATTAAAAACGTTTTTGTGTACAATTAAAAAATTAGCATCGTTAAAGATGGTGAAAGAAGGGTACAGATACGCGTTATTTGAGGCACGATCGGAGGTCAATAATCGATGAACCGGAAAAACAAATGAGGCTCGGCTGTCCAAATAACTTTTCTAAATATTTTACGACTGCCGTCTTAAATTTATTCAATAGCTTTAACACATATTATTTAACAAAGACAAGAAGCCGTATAAATTACCGTCTGTCATTGATGAACAATACGTTCAAAGGGACAATTTATATGAACGGGAAAAGGTTAAAAGATTAATCGAATTGACCAGCGTTCAGGGTCACTCCATGAAAGGGCAAGGCGACGAAGGCTTCGAAAACGAAAGGATGTCCGTGGACCTTGTGGTGTCAATCTGTTCGAGGAACGAAACAATAGTAAAGCCTTAGCTAGAGTTTTTTGCAACAGTAGACCGGAACATTGCAGGAAGAATGCACTATACATTTATATGTATTTCGAGCATTCAGAAACAAATTCACTTGAAAAACTTTAACTTTCCAACTGAGTAACAATGTACGTAGACTTTAAACTTTGGAAGTGACCTATATGAAGTACGTATAACAGTATGAAACAGCTTTCTCATGAGAATTTATAAACAAATTCAATGTAATTAATATCAAAAGTTAACGAGAAGTTCAAAACATTACGTGTCCCCAAACACAGGTTCGATTTCGACGCGTTTGTATGCATCAACGTCAAAAAACAGGTCCCAAATAAAGAAGCAATCATTTATTAAACGCAAAATGCATAATCGATGTTGCACAATTCCGAAATGAAATGTTTCTTTTTTTTATTCCTGATGTTACGTTGCTAACACAACCGGTCGGCCTGCCAGACGGTGTTCTTTTTTCACTTTTTGTAAACATTCCAAAGAAAACGAGAGTACGGCTAGAATAGTTTTGTGAGGATTGATAAGCGACTGAGCAATTTCATGCCATTTGGGCTATGCATTAGAAAATCTAATAATGTTGATTCGAGCTACGCTTTCTCGTAAAATTGTGGCGACGTCATTCATTTTTAGGCTATCTAGCAGGTTATTGACATGTTGTTCAATATCATTTTTTTTTCATTGGATTGTTTTTCAGTTGGGCTTTAGCCTTTATTAATGAAAACTAGTGTGGTTATAATTAGTGATGATCAACTCAAGAATTGATATCTGAGGAAAACATCGTATGAATGTATTTTCTTGCTAAGAAACTAACTATTATATCCAACGGATATTATACAATATTGGGTGACATAAAAAGAGCCGCAAAGAATTTTTTTTCACCTTTTTTATGGCGGTACCCAAAGAACGGTTCTCTATTTATAGTTAACACGTAGTGCCCGCCATTGTGTGGGTGTGAATGCGTACAAATACTACTTACGTTAAACGAATTTGGTTGTAGTTCACTTTCACCAAACTAATACATGTTCCTGCACGCCTTGTAGGTGTTTAGTCAATCGAAGGTCTCGGTTTCAATTTTGGGTCAAACGATTAATTTATTACATTTCTATAGCTACACAACTTTCTTTACGAAAAGTAAAACTCGCACACTTAAATTGCTAGTAAATTAAATATAGTAGGATCGTAGCAAGTTGGCGACTGCAATTGTTCATTATAGTCTGTCCTTAACAAACTGGCCTAATGTAAACATTGCGTCATTTTTGGTTAATTACCATTGCAGCAGACAATTCGACCAATACTGATTATATTTGCAATAATTAACATGTTTAATGTTCTAATTGCATTTTCATTGCATGAGCATGATTGTTTGTTCTGTGTCTGGGTGTGATTTATCTATAATATGTATGTATTTATAAATCATATAAGTATGTATATCAGTTGTCTGGTTACCATAACACAAGCTCTGCTTAGCTTATGATCAGATAGCCGTGTGTGAGTTGTCCCAAGATATTTATTTATTATTTATTTATAATTTAAACGCACTAGACACTAAACTTAATTTTGTAACGCTAGTATTTATAACTGCACTAGTTTTGGTTATTTATGTAACCGGGAATTTTATTACGAGCGCATTCAAGACGACTTTTAAATAACAAAACATGATACGTGATTTAGTACCTTGATCCTTATCGACATAGTAATAAAATCGATCAAATTAATGAGCCATCAAAGATTTATAAGCCACGCTTATTACATTTCATAAATAGACGGATTTTAACTAAAATTGCTACATTTTTCTGTAATATTTTGTGCGTTGAATGAAATTGGATTTTGTCACACTCTTTGTCAAAAACCAGTGATCATTATTTTTAAGTTATCGATAATTGGAATCCGCGGAGTTGCCGCATGACGAAAATAACCACAGGCATGTCCAAATTGGATACCAACACTGGTAAAACTGAGTTTTCATGAAACAATTGCGCCATTTTTAAGTCGGCATCAAATTATTTTGATTACTACAAAACCGCTAGAATATTAATTTAATTTAATAGCTTTTATCCTGTAATATTTTTTATTGTTAACACAAGGATGAAATATTTTGTGACGTTAGGATACCAGTACTCTAACCTACTAATATTATAATCGCGAAAGTTTGTATGGATGGACGGATGTATGGAAGTTTGTTACTCTTTCACGCAAAAAATACTTAATGGATTTTAATGAAACTTTACAATAATATAGCTTACTAGCTGTGCCCAGCGGTTTCACCCGCTGCTCACTTAGGGGTATGAAAAATAGACGTTGGCCGATTCTCAGACCTACTGAATATGCATATAAAATTTCATAAGAATCGGTCGAGCCGTTTCGGAGGAGTATGAAAACGAAAATTGTGACACGAGAATTTTATATATTAGACTAGCTGTGCCCAGCGGTTTCACCCGCTGCTCACTTAGGGATATGAAAAATAAATGTTGGCCGATTCTCAGACCTACCCGATATGTACACAAAATTTCGTTTAAATCGGTCCAGCCGTTTCGGAGGAGTATGGGAACGAAAATTGTGACACGAGAATTTTATATATTAGATATATCAGAATAACACATAGGCTACAATTCATAAAGATACATTGTATAGTCTATGATCACGCGAGTGAAAACGCGGGGCGCAGCTAGTAAATAATAATATGTTAATCCGGAAGACTACTTAAAAGAACTAACTAACTAACTAAGTCGACGTCAGCTTCCAGTCTTACCGGATGCAGCTGAATACCAGTTTTTTACATGGAGCGACCGCCTATCTGACCTCCACAACCCAGTTAGTACTAGGTAATACGATATCCCTTGGTAAGAATGGTTGTCAGACTTTCGGAACACTGACTACCTGTAACGACTGTCAAAAATCTACAAATGACAACCGGGACCAAAAGCTTAACGTGCTTTCCGAAGCACGGAGGAAACTTGTTATGTAACGGGTGGGCACCCATCCACAGATCAACCTAGGCAAGCGCGGCTTAACATAAAGATCGATCCGAGTGGCTGCTATTATTTAGCCACGAGCTCCTCATATTACAGAACGTTATCTGCTAGAATTCAATAAACATTAAAAAAAAACAATGTACTTAAAAAAAGAAGTATCTTAATCGTTTCTTTATAAATAATACAAGCAGTTTCAGCTAATGTCATTTCACGATTTTAAAAAGTTACGTTCTATTCTTAAAAATGTAGAATTTAGTGATAACCATTAATTAAACAATACTTGGATATTTGCCTTCATCACGTTTTTTTAAATAATGCTTGGCCATAATAAAAGGCGATTACGTCATTTAAGAAAAAAAAGAAACACGTCTACTGTCAATAAGGCGTATTTAGCTATGAACAAGAAATTAAAAACATACGAAAGGAAAGTAAACATATCTACAAACAAAAATATATCGTCTCACGCTTCATAATGCTGATAACTTTACGTGTCATTGATAAAAGATAACAAACGGAATACTATGATATTACTCAATATCTACACATTGGAGACAGAGATTTCACAATAAGACGTCACAAAAAGGGCCACCATTTTTATTTGGTGGCTTTTACTGAAGAATTCCATTTCGGAAAGTCAATACTAAATTGGGAATCGAACCTAGGTCTTCACGTTCAGCAGTAGCTACTGTACCATCAAAGCAATTTAAGTGAAGAGTCGTGTAAAATTACCCCGCTTGCATGCGTCGCTGCACAGAATGTCGCAAGCGCATGGCTCCGGCAAAAGGTTGGGGTGAACGGGCTATTTCAATTGTACTATGAGTCTACGAGTATTACAGTAACATAGATGGCATGTCTGGTATTTTTCGGCGAAACCGTATCGGTATCAAGGTTTTAGTGTTGCATTCGAATTTTGAAACTCATTTATAGTAAAGTACCCACATAAGCGTAGCTTTTATTACAGTTAAGTGTTCCGGATTTTTTAAATAAAGAAGGTAGGTCGGAAATGCGGGCTGTTTTATTTTTTACAAAAAAAAAAATACAATTAGCCAGTTTAGCCAATTGATACAGCGAACGCGTTCTAATACTTCCTATTTCATTAATAAAACAAATAAGGAGTTTTAAAATCACAAAGAAAAAATGCTTTGCCCAAGGAAAACAAAGACAAGACTAATTGGTACTAATCGATGGAACACACGACTAATATTTATGATAACAATCATGAGAATAGTCTTCCCCTAACGAATATTTGCATATGCAAATGAGGTATTTGCGAATTCTAACTGTTTCTTGTAACGAACATGTTAATAGTAATAATTGAACAAGATGGTATTGACAAAACTTTGGTCAAATCAAGCAAATTACTTTTATTGATATGTCAGGTAGTTCCAAAATATTTTTCTTAAAAAGAAAGGTTTTTTAAGAAGCATTTCAATTAAAGTAACGCAGTTCATTGACCTACTATAAACAATGTAGTTGGCATGAAACAAAAACCTGCTTTGAAATTATATCGCTCTTTGCTAATTGAATTTTCCCAAAAGCATATTTTTTTGAATTGGTACCGGTAATATCATAAAAATGTACACAATAAGCGAAATATTCCAAAGAAGTTCATTTTCAGAAATAGGATTCGAATGCGAAAATCAAAAACAACTTTACCATTCAACAAAAAAGGTTAAACCATGTCCAAAGGGCCTCAAAAGAAAATAACTCGCGCACAAAAAAAAACACAAAAAGCACTGTCCACCAATAATTTAAAAAATCAAAACATTCGGCGCCTAAATTCGTCAATTCAAAAAAAGAACAGAATAGATCGTTTAGGCGCGATTGGCGGCATCTCGCGGTCGCGACGACCGACGTGTTGCGGTTGGTGCACGCGGCAGGTGACTGCGCGCACGCACCCGCGATCGACCGGCGCGGATCGAAATCGCAGCCGCTGAACCGAAGTAGGTAGCGATGTCACGGCACGTCAGAGAAAATAGTTGTAGAAAACAACTATCATTACTTACCGTGCCGTACTCGTCTTCAATTGCTGTTCGTCTATTTTTATTTGCGGATGCCGTTTGAATGCAGAAGTTGGGAAGTACTCACCTGGAACAAAAGAGAAAAAATCGGTCACATTGTAAATTAAGGTGCTGTTTCGCATGTCAACTCACTTGTAACATCACCAATGCATTTAATTATGAGTTAAATAATTATACTTAGCAGTATCGTCTTTACAATGACTATACACCATATGCCTAGCCTTTTCCCAACTACATTGAGGTCAGGTTCCAGTCTAACCGGATGCAGCAATACCAGTACTTTACATGGAGCGACTGCCTATCTGACCTCCACAACCCAGTTAGTACTGGGTAATACGATACCTCTTGGTATAACTGGTTGTCAGACTTTCGGGAGACTGACTCTCTGATCTGCAACGACTGTTAAATATCTACAACACACTACTACATGACAGCCAAGACCAACAGCACCTAACGTGCTTTCTGATACACAGAGGAAATTCGGTATGTATGTAACACCCATGCACAAACCAACCTAGGCAAGCGCAGCTGAACCTTTAGATCGACGCACCGAAATTGCCATAGATAACTATAATATCCTCATTTCTAACTAACAAGTCTAACAACCATACAAATACAAGTCTTTTGAGTCTTGTAATTCTGGTGTTAGTAGGACGTTCCCTTAGGATAATTTAATTACCGATTACGGCGCGAACGAAGCTGCGGGCTAAGTTGTTTATATTTACATACCTTGTTTATCAGCTGTTTTGGTAAAGAAAGACTAATTCAATAGAGTAATTCACTTATTATATTATTCCCATAATTATAAACAAGATGACATAACGCCTTATAACGCCAAGAAAAAACATCAATTCTCTTAGATCCTGACGTCATGTTTCTAAATAACGTGTTATACCAAACAAAGGAGATAAAAGAGACGAAGAAAGACTTTCGATCAAGATAAAGTACGATAACGGTAACACATATGATGTGATAAGCATCAAGGGCACACTAAATAATAATATCAGCAAGGGAGACAAAATTACAGATGTTTCTAATCTGACTGATAATGGAACTTAGAAAAGCGAGAGTGTAGGTAGGTACAAAAAGTACAACACTATCTTACCGGGGACAACAAGCGTGATGGTACACGATCGTGACGATGAACACAAAACTCAAACGACACATCTGAATGTAAATAGATCCTACAAAAGACCTAGACCTAGTCAAAAGGTTTTTTTTTTTTTTAAAAGTCCCGTTTTAGGAATTTCTCCTGTATCATGGGCGCGTTTACAAACATTTAAACTCACATACACAAACAGCCAGACCGGAACAACTATCTGTAGTCCATATTTGTTCCATGCGGGGATCGAACCCGCAACACGCAGCGCAGCAGTCGATCGCTCAGCCACAGCTTTTAATGGTAGATAAATACAGTCCTTTCCCTAAACTACCAGGGTTGCGGGTTGTTCGAAAGAGATAACCGCGGCCCCGGAACACAAAGGGTAAAAGAAGGAACATGGAAGGGTTTTAGTAAGTAAAACTCTGACACTCTTTCTTCCTCCAAGTTATTTGATGATTTACCATCCAAAAACAAAAACCTAAACTTCCTAAGCCTAATCATTTAAGTCCGGCCAAACTTAACACATGAAATTCCTATGAGCTACTCAGATACTGGAGGAAAATGATGGATGAATCTTGTACGTGTGACAAATTCCAAGGTATTTCAATCATAATAAAGTACGAAGTAATCAAAGGAATCATTAATCTAAAGGATTGGACAGTATAATTTCTGCAACAATCCATTCTTATTTACTTTCACAAACTTACTTAATTTTCGCTTTAGAATTTGGATTCGTTCAATGAACCATTACAAATTCTTGTGAATTTCTATCAATTGTCATATTTTTTGTGTTATCTCACAATGCGAGAGCGTTATCGTCTGCTCCAGGGATATCAAAATCGATTTTGTCTGCTTCCGTTAATAAAAAAATTGGTTGTTTGTAAAGTAGGTTTACGATCGAGATGTTTACGTGATAACGTCTTATTGGTGATATAAGTTTTTCGAGCCAAGTAACAGATGGCGCTACCATCTTTATATCTCGTGAGGTTTTGGCATAAGTTTCTGAACATGTCACCCGACTAAAACGATTTTAAAGACGTTATCACGTCAAAATAAACGTTGTTTTATATCAATCAAAATCAAAAGTTAATTAATCAAACTAGGCTGATGATCAGCACTTTTTGAACGTCAATGAACAAAACGGTCCCCCAAAACGCCCTTCGCCAATTGCTAGTTTTCTAGCTGGGAAGAAGTGGCGGAACACACTTCCCAGCAACAAAGCTGTCTGGTAGGTTTGAAGAACAAGATTTTATACAATAACTAGCTGTGCCGTTGCAATGCAATTTTTCTACCCTACCTACCCTATTAATTGGTCCAGGCGTTGTTGAATTATGCGCTTACCAACATATTTTGCGATTCATTTTTGTATTATAGATTTTTAAGGTACACATAATAATTACGAAAGAATGCATTTAATTAAATCGCCATAATATGTCAGCCTGCACAAGTCAATATACCAAAATAAAAGGTCTAAATAAAAAATAAACGAGTAAAAGGTCAAAACATTGAGAATTTACTTAGGAAAAAATATCAAAATAAAATCCTCCAAGCATGCATATGTCATAGAAGAGTCTCGTTCGCTGTAGAATTGTAGTGTAAGAATTGTAGCAGCAGATTCAATTCTTGTGGGAAAACTCGTTCCAGAATTCAATTTGGCTAAGTGTTTACCTTGTCTAGTCTTCATAACTTACTTAAAAGTCAGTAAACTTACAGTTTCTATCATCATTGGTTCATCGTAACTTAGAACTTTTTTCCCACAACACATATCGGATACATTAGCATAACAATTTCCGCAACACTTTTACTTTCTTTTCCATTCGCGTCTACTTTATTTGCTGCCTTGATTAGACTAACCTTTGCATTTGCATCAAAACGTAACACGATATCAGTACCATTTTTTTTTTGTCTCGAAGTGAAACTTCCGTCAGATCATTAAAAAGGAAATTATCAGGTGTGAGGGTTATGGCTGTAAGAATAATAAAAACAATGTATAGTACAAATTGGCGGATGTGGGCCAGTCTCGCCTCACTGATTGATTGGTTCAGCCGACCAGTTTGACAAGACACTTGATCTGTGCGTTATCTATTGCGTTAGATGCAAGTTAAGAGTTACAAGAGGGTAAAGTATTGGAAAACAATTTTAAGGAGCAAGAAACTTCAGTATAACTCTCGTGCGATTTGACACTGTTTACCAGAGATGATTTACCATTTGTATCATTTGATATAAAACCTTATTAAATAATCTGCAATGGAAACTTATTTGGTGGTAATGAAGCATTCGTGGACACACATAATGACCTCTTTTTTAAAAGGTGTCTCGCGTCGTTGGCTTCTATTATTTTATCTTCACCATTTCACATAAAAGTTCTTGCAACAAAATTAACAATCGTCAGCTCCTAACTTAATCCAAGTCGCTGTGAACCAACTGTGACCTTCCACGCCCCATACTCCAAGATTGCGTTTCTCACAAATCAATGGCTACTGAGATTTATTTTCTGTTACACCCCATACTTCACTCATTCAAATGTTACAAGTTAGTTATTACTTAATGAGTTGTATGTCATGTAAGCTCAGTGGTGACCAACAAATGCTTTTAGTGTTGACCTAAATAGCGATTGAGTTAATTTATTATTTGTTTAATTTTGTGATTATTGTTAAACACATGTTAAATGCTACGGAATTTCCAGAGTCATTTAGTTCAAGATCATTTTGTTGCACCTTAGTTTTCAGAAGGTCACTTTTAGTTTCATTAACAACGTAATTAATGGGTATAGCCATGAAAGTAATGAGACATCACGGTCTATGACAAAGTTAATGAAATTGAAACCGTGGAAGCAAAGATTATTCCGAAACATCGTTTTGTGGCACATGGATATCCTGACGCTAAATTGAATATTTTTCACTGTGAAAATGAATACGAAAAAATATTTACAGCAAATCATAGACGTCATTTGTGAAATATTACATGGCTATAAAAGAGGTGACTGCTGAGATGATGTACGAATGTTTGTTACTCTTTCATGCATTAACTACGGAACGGATTTGGATAAATTTTATAACCTGCATTAAAACAAAAGCTTTTTTTTTATCCTGGGATAATTCGGTCTTGTGCAATAATTTCCGAACTGGATAATATAGCATAGGCTAGCAATTAGATACCACATCCAGACGCTCCTATCTGTCTTACTTAGACCCGACCAGGTGGGGTACCATAACGTCTCAAAGAAGCACTTATTCCAGAGAGGGAAAGAGTCAGAGCTATAAATGATGTCTAGCGCCATTTCTTACCCACAATGGAATAAGTACTACTGTAATACGTCATGGTAACCCTACAGATAACAATACGTATTGTACGGTAGCTACCACAGCTTGTAGTATAGGATCTGTTTCCATCTAGCCTCTGTGTCTCCGCATAGTCTGTTTTACTACATAACCACAGAATTATGGGCTTTTCTGTTATTGTGTATTTTAGTTCCTGCTTCCATGGTATGATTTGTGTTCTGTTGTATTAGGACATTGGTTTATGTATGGATATTGTGTTCAGCTTTCATAAACGCTTTGCTTCAAAGCTTAGTTTCTTCATCTTAGACGGAATCTTTGGATGTAACTTTCATTTTGGTAATATTGGCTTATATTTCAAATCTCGGCTTGACCACTTTTCACCTATTACGCTAAAGGCATAAGGGAACAGTGGTTAACCGGTAACTTTATCGGATGTACCATACCGCACGATAAATCCGGAGCCTGACCATTCAAATGCAACCTTTGTACAATAGCCAAAAACAGACAATATTTTCACAAATCTTAGTAAAATTAACACATTTTTTAACGTTTACATGAATATATGCTATTCATCAACCGAGATGCGGCTAAACACAAGTTGTTTTTATGTAAAAAAAAAATATGGAAATATATATAGTACATACGGTACGGACGTACAAAGTTACTTAACTCTACACATCATAAAGACCCCGAGCTAATGGTGCAGCGAAGTGAAGTGGCGTGGCATAGTCAGCTTTGAGAAAAAGTTCATATGCGCACAAAGCGTAATCTAGGCCCATTATTACACTACACCATTCCGCTTTCCGATGCAGTGCAGGCTACGTCCGGTTAGTGAATGACGTCACTGCTATTCTATCCACCACTTACCTAAATCATTATTGACGTATTTATAACAGTTACAGCATCCTTACTTCCGTGTTACGGAGGCGTGCATCTAATTGGTTGTTTAGATTAACTGTCTTTTGAGCATGTTGGTATTTTTTGATGCAAAAAATACTATGCTTGATTAGTTAGAAAATAAATTGTTTAGTTACAGTTAACCGCACATAAAAAATAGCCCATACTAGTACTACTATGAAATGAAGGTGTCTATTTGACACCACTTATGTGCGGTTAAGGGTACCACCTACCTGCCTGCCGGGGTTGCAGGTTGTTCGAATTAGATACCACGGCCCCAGAACATAAAGGGCAAAAGAAGGAACATGGGTGGATTAAAGTCAGTAAAAGTCTGACACTCGGAAAGTTATTTGATGATTTCCCATCCGTAAAAATAAATAAAGGGTACCTATTTGAATGAAGATATCTTTTTCCAATCATCTGCCTAGCCTTTTCCCAACTATGTTGGGGTCGGCTTCCAGTGTCACCGGATGCAGCTGAATATCAGTATTTTACATGGAGCGACTGCCTATCTGACCTCCACAACCAGTTAATACTGGGTAACACGATACCCCTTGGTAAGACTGGTTGTCAGACTTTCGGAATACTGACTACCTGTAACGACTGTCAAAGATCTACAAATGACAGCCGGGACCAACGGCTTAACGTGCTTTCCGAGGCACGGAGGAAACTCGGTATGTAACGGGTGGTCACCCATCCACAGACCAACCTAGGCAAGCGCGGCTTAACCTAAAGATCGACCCGAGCGGCTGCTATTATTTAGCCACGAGCTCCACGAGCTAGCTTCCAATATGGTAGACAATATAATTAAGCTTATAATACCCATTAGAAGTCACCGTACTCAATTGAGTACAGTCATATTCTTAAGTGTGGATATAAGATTCTAAACAATTGACGGTAGTCTGTTTCTTATTCTATTTCATTAAAATACTGTTCAAAGTTATACGTATATATTATGTGGGAAGTGTGCTTTTTTTTAATAAAAATATCAGTTGAAATCGTGTCACCGAAACACTGTGCGGATAGGTGAATTGTTTTAGAAATATTATTCAGGACACTGAGAAATACTTTGTTTTCTCATTCAATTAGTACTCAATACATGCCAAAGTAAGTTATAAACAACAATATAATAAAATAATTATCATTACAAAAAAGCTATAGCATTATCAATCTTGCTGTACTCGGTTGGGTACAGTGACAACATACATAAATAAAATAACTTTTTTTTCGTTAGATTCGTAATAATGACCAAACAATATTTTTTTGGGCCAAAACCGTTACAAAGGGCTAGAAGAACCCATTGATGCCATTATACGTGATAGTGATGATGATGAATTTGATATGGCTATCATACCTGATCCCAGTGCATTGACTGATGAAGGAGAAGGGGCCGATGAGAATATGACGTCTTCATCCATACCACATGATGTGCCTGTTACTATTGAGATATATGTACGAGTCGCGAAGATGGTGGTAACGAATATAGTGGTAGCGATGACAGTGACGATGAGCCGTTGGCGTCTAAAAGAAGGCGACCAGATGTGATCCATCAGTCAATTCCAACCTGGCGGAAATGTCCCCCTTCATAAACCTCAACTCATTACTCATTTGATTCTTTCTGCGGAAAATCTCAGATAATGACTTCTGATCCTATCCTATAAATTGAACTGTACCCCAGCAAATCACAAAGTTTTCTTTGACAACTTTTTTACCAGCTGCGATCTTTTAGTTGGCTTGATAAACCTAGGCTACAGGGACTGTAAGAAAGAACAGTACTAAAAAGGGTCCACTGACTACACAACTGACATAACTGGCACAAAAGACATGAAAAAGAATGACTGTGCCTCTTACGACTACAGCTTTGACAAGGAAAAGTGAGCTGCTACTGGTTAGGTGGAAAGACAATAGTGTGTGTACAATGGCAACTTACTACGATACCATTGAACCACTAGGGACTGTCAAGCGATGGTGTCCAGTAAAGCAGGAGAAGACCGACGTAGCGATATCACGACTGTAAGAAGTGACTAAAAACAATTGGTGTGGAGAAACAATGTTTAGAAATTTTACGCACTTAGAAGGTCAGTGTACTCAGTTGAGTACACCCCTGTAAATTGCTGAAATCTAACTTTTTGTAGATTTTTCTTTGATATTATGTTTCTTTGTTTTTATTTGAATACATAAATAAAGGTGGTACCAAAAAAATATTTTTACTTTTCATTTGACCTCTAATGGGTTAACAGGGTAGGGTTCCTTACACAAAGGGAAAACAGGAACCTATTACTAAGACTCCGCCATCCATCCGTCTATGACCAGGCTGTATCTCATGAACCGTGGTATTTAGACAGTTGCAATTTTCACAGATGATGTATTTCTGTTGCCGCTATAACAACAAATATAATAAAATTTTAAAAAATAATTATGTTTATATTATTTTTATAGGTAATGTTACGGAACCCTTCGTGCGCAAATACAACTCGCACTTGACCGGTTTATTTTAACAATGACGGCAGTGTCGGTGCAGTAGCTGAGCGATTAACTGCTGTGCTTCGTATAGCGAGTTCGTTTCCTACACGGAACAAATATTTGTATGACCTACAGGTAATTGTTCCGGGTCTAGTTGTGAGTGTAAATGTAAACGCCCCCAGTATACAGATCAACGTTTAAAAAGGAAGATTAGCTTCTAAAAATTGTCGAAACCACGAATAAACTTGAAGAAAACGTTGCTTCGTCAGACAATAACATTAAGGCCGTAAATTCCGTAATCCAAATCAGTCCCAACCAAAAATAGTTTGATAATGGTCTACTCTGGAATCCACGACATCAAACTACACTATTTTATCCTCTGTTTATTATTTTTTTAACTTCTTCCCAATTTTGTTGGGTGTCGGCTTCCAGTCTAACCGGATGCAGCTGAATACCAGTATTTTATCCACCTTCACAACCCAGTTAGTACTGGGTAACACGATACTCCTTAGCAAGACTGGTAGGACACTGACTACTTGTAACGACTGTCAAAGATCTACAAATGACAGCTGGGACCAACAGCTTAACATGCTATCCGAGGTACGGAGGAAACTCGGTATGTAAGGGGTGGTCACCCATCCTCATACCAACCTAGGCAAGCTCATTTTATCCTCTATTAACGAGATCAAAAGTAACTTCATGAAATTCCCAACTTCGAACATTTGGACGAACGCCAAACTTCCTAATTCCTTCGTCGAAAGTAAAACAACATCTACATGGACGTTATCTACATGGTCCGGACTACCGATTCGATCACGATTATCGATTTACTTTCACTTTCAGGTATCTCTCGATCTACATCAAACACCTAATCGAATGCTTCAATCAACATCTTGTATAGATAATGCACTTAATTGAATCGGTTCGGAAGTAAAATGTCTAATTCTATCAGGCGTTCATTTGGTATTGTTAAAACTTGTAGAGATTTTTATCTTTGCTCTTGATTTCTCGAGTGGACCGAGTATATCTCCAGAAAATGGAATATTACAAAGTTACATCACGCCTGTAAACCTCGAAGAGTTAGGTATAGGTACGCCTAATATTAGGTACGCCTTATATTAGTTACACCCATATTTCATCAGTTGTGTTTGAAGTCTCATGTAATAGAGGATGAGCCTATGGCCATCGACTGAGTATCAATCCAGACACCGCTGGCTTCTAGTAAGTAATTCTCAGATAAAAAAAACTTGAGAGGTGTCAAGGGACACCCGGATCGAACGAAGTTATTGTTTATACTAGCATTTACCTGCGGCATCGCTCGCGTTAAATTCGCGGTAACACAGTTCCCGTTTCCTGATTTGCAGGTACCTGCTACCTGTAGTTTTTGCCCTTGCGCCTTATTTATTGTAATAGCAAAGCTAAGTTTTCCCTATACTTCCCTGTTTCTCCCTCATAACCCAATTAAAAAAAAAATACCTTTGTCTGTCTCCTGGGTTCCAATCGTCCCAAATCCGAATCCCTATCTCTGTACCAAAAGTTTAGCCATTAAGGCGTGAAGAGGTAACAAACAAACATACTCACTTTCGCTTTTATAATAATAACTAGCTTTTGCCCGCGGCTTCGCTCGCGTTAAATTCGGTAGCGCCTTATTGATTTGTAATAGCAACGCTAAGTATTCCCGTTTCTTCCCTGTTTCTCCCTCATATCCCACTTTTTCTAAAAAATAATAGCCTATGTCCGTCTCCTGGTTCCCAACTATCTCTGTACCAAAATTCATCAAAATCGGTTTAGCCATTAAAGCGTGAAGAGGTAACAAACAAACAAACTCACTTTCGCTTTGGATAAGCATAGTAATGATAAGGAAAGTTTAAGTTTAAGGTCGTGTCGGTCTACTTAGTTAAGGGCATTTCATACTATGCTTGACAATACGCTGATACTATTCTTCATAGGCCATCCATCTATCGATTAAACGACCGGTCGCCCCTTTGTCCCGCTTGCTTGCTCTGGAAGCAATGTCGGCAACTTCAATTCCTTTCCAATATTTTCTACCGAACTATATTTAACTCACTTTCTCATTGGTACTTCCTTCAGAAACTCATAAACATGGCCCCCATCGATTATGGAATCAATAAAATGTTCACACATCACTGTCCATAGCCCAGATACCCTATAAGGTGTGGCAGAGATTTCGACACACCATCGGCATCGTTATAATGATAATATTCTTCATATAAATAATATTTTATAGCTATCACTGGATGTGACAACAGACAATCAAAAACTTTAGGCTCTTTTTATTTTTTGGGGTGGGAAATCATCAAATAACCGCTCTGGGCGGAACGGGGGGTAGTGTCAGGGTTTTACTGACTCAAACCCACCCATGTTCCTTCTATTGCCCTTTACATTCCGGGGCCGCGGTATCTCTTTGGAACAACCCGCAACCCGGCAGGCGGAGGCTCTGGCAAGCCCCTCTGCTTTGCTGACATCTCTTTGAGGCGCGCGTGAAACACGAACTTTAAGCTTGGACATAAAGAAAGGCACTGAATTCATGACTTCCGGTTTGGAATTTAGAATTAAAGACAAATTAACTTTTTTTTAAATCATTATGAACTAACAATAGTTGTTCTTCTGAAAGCACTATTGTCACGAACGAATGACTAACTTAAATTCATGGTGAAGCAATAAAAAAACCGAGTTAAAGACGGTTTACTAAGATGACTAGAATTTAATGAGCCATTCAGTCAAATATGCATAGTTAGCTTGCTTGAAAGTAATTTAAAAATATTAATAATGTTATTTATAACATTTATCCGTGATATATAATTAACTAGCTTTTGCGCGGTTTCGCTCGCGTTACATTCGAGGTAACACGGTTCCCCTTTCCTGATTTGCAGGTACCTGCTACCTGTAGTTTTTGCCCTTGCGCCTGATTTATTTTAATAGCAAAGCTAAGTTTTCCCTTTTCTTCCCTCTTTCTCCCTCATTTCTGACTTTTATTTAAAAAAAATATGTCTGTCTCCAGGGTCCCAACTATCTCTGTACCAAAATTCATCAAACTCGGTTTAGCCATTTAGGCGCGAAGAGGTAACAAACAAACAAACTCATTTTCGCTTTTATAATATTAGTAAGGATAAATACCTAGTTAATATGATAAATATCCCGTTTCAAATGTTATAAATAATGTTACTGATCATGTCACTTCCAGAACTGACTGTACATCGGTGTATAATCAAGCGACGTTGTTGCACTAATGTGGATGCAACGTTGTGTGAAACCTATGGGTGGCGCTGTTAACCCAATTTCAACTTATATGGCACACAATAGGGACGCATTTACGTCGCATCACACACTACTCCACGAACCAAGGATATGGTGGAAAATTGTTGTAAGCTCGCGGAAAGGGGAACTTCACAGATATTGTTGTTATATGAGCGTGAATTTGTTTCTAAATAAATGCTTGAAGAAGTCCTGTATATGTCTGAATTTTTTCAAATTTTAATATCAACATTTAATATGTTTAAATAATATTTTTCATTAAAGCGCTCGAAGGGGGCGTGGCTTGCGGAAACCCGAGTACCCGTTTTCAGGCGTATTTTCAACTCCCTGTAAAATTTTTAATATTGGTCCTACAATTTCGCAAGTTGGGAGTTTTTTTAGGAAATTTTCTCCTCTTTTCGAATCTTTTTTCAAAATCAAAATATATCAAATGGTTTTTGAGATATACCAAAAAAACTAAACCCCTTTTTTTTGTTTACTAATTTGTTAATAACCTTTGCAATTTTTTCGAGCGGGTCTTGAATTTTTTCAAAAACTTTCTAGATTCGATCCCGAATCGAATGAGCCCTCAACCATATTTTTCCGAGACTTTTAAAAAGTTTTGACTAAAAAAGCACTTGTTGACTAGACTATAAGTAGGTAGTTTAAAAGGATCAGACCGTTGTTTATATTAATTGCATCTCATACTTGATAGAGAAGGAAAAGAAGCTTGCTTTGGCTTTTAATCGTTTATTGCTTTCCGAATTAACTGATTTCTTTAATTGTCTACTCCGTAGCGGTTTAGATACAGCAGATCGAGTTACTTCTCCGTATCTACCGATTAACATAAATCGTGAGATGATTATAGAGTAAGAGTGTTTTTTTTTTATAAAAAGCAAAATATCAGCCGTGAAGACGCGCAATTGAAGTTGATATAAAAAAAATATCTCCGATGGCAAAATTTCCATGAAGCATGCGACATAAATTCGCTTCGCCTCCGCCATATTGTAATGGCGACCGAATCATAATTGGCACATCGAAGTAAACTCACGAACACCATCAAAGGTCCCATTGTCAAGGTATATTAAAAGCATCGAATAGCAAAGACTTTGATTTATTTGAGAAATGATATTGTAAAACGTGACGATATGCGAAAAAATATGGCAACTCATTTAAAATGACGAGATAAAACATTATTATAGACTGACAGAATATGTTTCTGATAGTATTTCTAAAATTGTAATCGAAATCAGAATCGCTTTTTTTATTGTCCTCTGTAACATCATTGTTTTTTCAATTTAAAACGCTATTTCTTCAAGAATTAGGAACAGTTTGAAAGTAATTTATATTTGTCAAAATGACTAAAGAAGGTTACATAAAAATTGTTTTTTTGCGCCAAAACCGTATGAAGCACAACAATGACTAAAGACTGTCTACGACCACGTATAAAGACGTTGTGATTCTAAACATATAGTTTGTGGTCATGCGCAGGCGCCAAGTAAATTACCTACTATGACGAAGAACATGTAGTAGTTTTTGAGGAAATGAAGAAAAGATATGCCGAAGATTGTCGTGTAAAAATCACATCCAAAAATAACCTACACCGATTCTGCATAGAAGGTAAAATATGCGCACCCGCACCTCGATGGATAACCTTCAATGTCGACCAGGCATTAGACCCATGGGTCTAATGCCTGGTCGATTTTCAAACTTGTTATCATGATAACAAGTTTGAAAATCACATCATTTCTTTATTTTCTGCCCACCCAGTGCTGTTAGCAAAATTGTTTTTAACCCTTCTTTCATTACCTCTCTCTAACAATTCATCTTGCATCTTTTCATTAATCTCCCTCAATATTCATCTCAATCCATCATACAACAGCCTTAAGCACTACAAAATATTCAATCCGAGATATGAGTTTATTTACCTCTGTTAATATCGCCTACCATTCAAACATGCTCATTATAATGTTTATAATTTTAATATTATGGTCATAAATTATAAACTGTCGGAACATTCTAGTGTCGCCTACGCGCTTCCACGCCTCGATTCTGATATATCAATCCAACATACTTGTGCTTGCAAATGAACAAATCTCTCGAAGAAATACCCACGTTGAAAACTCATTGCTGCCTTTATAGGTACTACTGTTCGTCTGACCTCTTTTCAACCTTATTACCTACTAAGATCTTTTCACCCTTATGGGTGAAAAGTGCTCAAGAGTGAGTGTCTTTGGTAATATCATCAACCATTTTGTTACCAGAACGTTTCGGAAAAGTGAATTAGTAACTAATGTAAAAGCTTTCAAAACAGAAAACCGGACTATCAGATTCTGAAACACTAAAAACCTCAAAATTTACACATACAGAAAGATTAATCTTGCAAGAGAATTGTATATCTAAATAAACAAAGCCAAGATTAAACGACAAAATTTCTTCGAAGATTCCCCACCGATGAATTTTAATCGTCTCATCGTGGCCCAAATCTTTATTAATCCAACAGTCTTCAAAGATCTTAACCGACTCTCCAAATTTCACGAGTCAGTAAAATCAATCTCTCCGTTACTTCCTAGTCATATTTTAATATCCCAAGATATAAATACGAAGACAGCTGCTGCATCGCCGCCCATGGTGAAAACAAAACACCATGACGAGATAATCGGCGTGACGACTGATTCCAACGCGCGCTACTCGATGGATATTACAGACACCATAAATAGGGCGGCGATGAGAAGAACCGAATAGCAGGCATGATAGGGAGGTAGGAAGTAGGGCATTATTTATAAAACGTTGACAACACACTAAGAAAGTTAAAGTACAAACTAAGAAAAGAAAAAAAAAACTAAGAAAAGAAAAAGAAGTATCGTGGGTGCGTTTACAAACACAAACAGCCAGACCCGAAACTATCTGTAGGTCATACAAATATTTGTTCCGTGCGGGGATCGACCCGCGACACGCAGCGCAGCAGTCGATCGCTCAGCCACTGCGCCAAATCTTGGTGTATTCCAGAGATTTTTTCATTTAGGTATTTTGTGTCAAACCCATAGGATTAGAACTGTTATAGGTTGTAATAAATAGACTCGGTAGCTGAGGAATTTTTTACGTTATTCTGAACTAAACGAGTACTTAGAGGCAGTTTTTACATTACGCCTTGACGTGGGTCTAAAGCCACAACAATAAAGTGATTGATGCATTTTGGTACAGAGATAGTTGGGACCCTGGAGACGGACATAAGCTAAAAAAAGTGAATAAAGGGGGAGAAAGAGGGAGTGAAAGATATTTAAAAAAAATAAAATTAAAAATATTGAGATATGAGGAAAAAAGAGGGAAGAAAAGGGAAAACTTAGCATTGCTATTACAATAAATAAGGCGCAAGGGCAAAAACTACAGGTAGCAGGTACCTGAAAATCAGGAAAGGGAACTGTGTTACCCCGAATATAATGCGAGCGAAGCCGCGGGCAAAAGCTAGTACAATTATAAACCATTCAAAACATCGAATTTATCACTTAGAATTTTAGAAATACGATATTTCTCGAATCCTCAAAAAATATCCATCTCCAACTTTCACATAGCAACAATAAGCTCATTTGATGAAGAAAGTGCATAAAAAGGTCCCACATCGCATAAAAAAATAAATATTCCACTTTCATCGATAACGTTGCGCTCTTATGCATAATAAAAGTAAAAATAAACTAAATTTTAGAGTTTATTTTAGTTAAAAACCCACTTATGAATGTGAATGGTCTGAGAATGGTGGTGGGACTTACTGCCACCTGCGGAGTTGAGCATGTCTGCTTCAATAATGAGTACATTAGATGCAAAAGATACAGTGTTAAGCGGTATAAGAAACTAGCACAAGAAACTACATCTGTAGTTTAGTCATCTAACCAGAACTGGGGACTTATCTCTCGGAGTAATACCCATATTTCAGGCTTGCCTCGTGAATTTTACGTTAGCAGTGACATACCATACTTAGACCATTTTTGGAGACGTCAAAACTACAGACCGCGTGGTATAATCTTCTTTACATAGTATACAATGAAATCGATTTCGCTGCCTGTTCGATTAGATGTTTTTAATGCAGTTTTCACCAATATATAGAGTAATTCAAGAGGGAGGTTTAAATTTTTAATATTAAGGCGCGGTAACAAGCTAATCTTTAGGTATTCGCGGAAGTGAGACTAGCTGCATACTGGGCATGGTCTGACACAAGTACACGACAGTATTGCATCGAAATAATAGAAATAAGGTCGAAAATATTTCGGTGTTTGATTTTATTTGAATATCATGTCCGCCAAAATGTAGGTCATTTTGCAGTTTTAATTGAATAAAAAAAAAACAGTTCCGTTTTTGAAAAATTTTAGATATCTCTTTAGTCTGTAACATTTCCTTTGTTATAGATATCAAAAAATATGATGGTTGTCGCTGAAAAAATTGAGAATTTCGAGACGAAAAAAATTTTTTCATGGTCTTTTTAAACATTTTTTTTTTCGTAGTACTAGACCACTTTTGTAAACTGATTTTGTTTAAGTCTTTACTTTATGTATTGAACTATACACGGTATTTTTTTTTGGCTAGTGGCATATACAGATACGGCTAACTTTGCGACGAAAATCTAGACGTTTTACGAAGTGTTTGCTTTGTACAGCGCCTTAACATCTACATTACACCCGTGCGAAGCTGGGGCGGGTCGCTAGTTACATACAAAATGAAGTCGCTTCCGCTGTCTGTTCATTTAGGTCTTTTAAATTACTCAACGGATTTTAATGCAGTTGTCAGCAATAGATAGTGATTCAAGGCTGAGGTTTTTATGTATTATCCTTACTAATATTATAAAATCAAAAGTGAGTTTGTTTGGTACGTCTTCACGCTTACATGGCTTAACAGATTTTGATGAATTTTGGAGACTGACATAGGCTAGAGGAATGAGGGAGAAAGAGGGAAAAAAAGGGAAAACTTAGCATTGCTATTACAATAAATCAGGCGCTAGGGCAAAAACTACAAGTAACAGGTACCTGCAAATCAGGAAAGAGGAACTGTGTTACCCCGAATTAAACGCGAGTGAAGCCGCGTGCAAAAGCTAGTATTAATATATTAGTATCCACATTGCACCCGTGCAAAGCCGGGGTGGGTTGTTAGTTAAATATAAAACCTTAAGACGATGGGATCTGCTAACATAACTTTTGCCAAAATGACTTGGGAGACCCTGATGCTTCGGTGAGAGCGTTGTTGGAAAGATGGTCGTTTATAGAAATACTCTATGTGTATCTTACATGATTCATTTCAGGAAAATCATCCAATAGGCTAGTTTCCTAAAAAAAATATATTAGTAAAAGCTGCATTTTTTCGCAACAAGTGACGTCACACGTAACTTTAATGGGATCTTTGTATTTTTTTGTCTAATTTACAAATAAACAAATACGTGTCTCTTATTTTTGAATAATCTAAAAGAAGGACTAAATAGAATGCAATTACATTGACCCTGAAAACTACCCTATTGAAGTAAATCAGTAGCTAAAAGCGTCAAACATGAAAGCAGTTAAATATAGAAAAATCCTCATCATTTATGTAATACACTCAGAATTAATGAGTTGACAGATTAGTTCGACAAATTAGAACAGTTCAGCGGTGCCATTAGTATTTTTAGCTTCGAGACCACACAACGAAAACATACTATTAGAGGGAACCAATTGACTTGACAATAGATAAAAGCTTCTGTTCGTAATTGCCTTTAATTTAAGTGGCAGCTTTTGAGGGAATTGAACTGTTGCTGTCGCATGAGTTTCCAAAGTTAATTCATTGGCGCGGTAACAAGCTAATCTCTAGGTATTCGCGGTGGTGAAGCTAGCTGCAGACGGCGTGGACTGACACAAGTACACGACGGTCTTGCATCGAAAGAATAGAAATAAGGTCGAAAATATTTCGGTGTTTGATTTTATTTGAATATCATGTCCGCCAATACAGTTCCGTGTTTTAAAATTTTAGATATGCCTTTAGTCTATGAAATTTCCTTTGTTATAGGTATATAAAATACGATGGTTGTCGCTAAAAAAATTGATAATTTCGAGATCTTTTTAAACATTTTTTTTCGTAGTTCTAGACCACTTTTGTAAACTGTTTTTGTTTAAGTCTTTTCTTTGTGTATTTGACTATACACTGTATTTTTGTTTGGGCTTTGGTATTTACAGATACGGCTAACTTTGCGACGAAAATCTAGACGTTTTACAAAGTGTTTGCTATGTAAAGCGCCTTAAAGAAAAATATTTTTACACCCTTAAAAAATTTGGGTCACTCATAGACAAAGGAAAGGAATGTTAAAGAATTTGATTTATAATTTTATTTATTTTTAAATTGACATTTATTTATTATTATTCTTACTTTGACATTATAAAATACTAATGTAGGTATTATGATATTAAATCTTTGCACTTATATAAAATCAGACATTTAAAACAATCATTTCGATAACAGGTGATGTAATATTGTGACACTTTTAATCCATTGTGAAATTAAACACTTGCACACCACATTAATTTGAAGGTAGAAATATAAATGGGCCACATTAATGTTAAGATCATACACACTACTTGAACACCTACATTCTGGCAAATAAATAATTCTAATTCTTAACTGTCGACAATTCATCAATTCTACCAACAAAACATTCAAGTGAATTGGGTTGTTCTTTGTCATTTTATTTATTATACGTGTACACGAAAATCTGAGAAATACATCATGATCTTTGTATCTGAATTATTTTTGTTTGGGGTGTTCCCATTCATTCCTAAAGCCATCTGGTGGTGTTAGGCTTACAAGCAGTTAGTCTGGCATGAAATAACAATTCGATAAATCTTTGAAATTTCTTGAACAAGTCATCAAACTAAACGCAGTATCACGTCATAATTTATACGCCACTGATCTTATCTCACCGCTACAACGTGTTAACACAAAATATCAAACAAATATTCTACATACCAACAGTACCGACACGTCAATCTACAAATGCTCTTCCGGCATAATTGGGTAATGGCCGAAAAAAAAAATAACCGGTGAAGGGCCACTGAGCTTTAACATAATAAACAATATAACAGAAAGCTTCCGTTGACCACGAATAATAGAGCAATTAAACATTACGTTGAAATGTAGATGGCCATTATTCTCGTTCGTTGTTGCTTTCTACTGGCAAAAAGAAAAAGAATCAGAGCAAGTAAATAAAAGAATAAAAAAACCGTATCTGACGAATAAGGGGGGCAGGCTAGGGCACGCCACAATAGTGGCGGTAAGTCCCCTCTTTGAGGAGTGGCTGGAGAGGCGTCATGGCGTCCTCACCTACCGCCTGACGCAGGTCCTCACCGGACACGGAAGTTTCGGGAGGTTCCTGCACATCATCGGGCGGGAGGAAGCGCCCGGGTGTCACCATTGTGACGATCGCCCTGAGGACACGGTGGAGCACACAGTGGCGATCTGCCCAGCGTGGGCGGAGCACCGCCGTGCCCTCGTAGAGGCGATCGGCGGCGGCGACCTCTCGCGTCCGGCCCTGGTTCAGGCCATGGTCCAGAGCGAGAGGGAATGGGAAGCGGTCACCACCTTCTGCGAAGCAGTAATGCTAGCAAAGGAGGTGGCCGGGCGTTTGAGGGAGAGAACATCTGCCCAACCCAGCCGCCGCGGGAGACGCCCATGGCGCCGGGCGCCGCGAGACGACTCCCGGCCACCGTAGATGCGGGCCTGTGGGCGGTGAGCAATGGGTAGTTCACCGACCGTCCGTCGATTGACGACAGGCCGTGTCGACGGCGCGTTCGTGTTTCACGCGCGCCTCAAAGAGAGTCAGCAAAGCAGAGGGGCTTGCCAGAGCATCCGCCTGCCGGGGTTGCGGGTTGTTCGAAAGAGATACCGCGGCCCCGGAACGTAAAGGGCAATAGAAGGAACATGGGTGGGTTTTAGTCAGGACAAGCCTGACATGCCCCCCCGCTCCACCCAGAGCGGGGGAAGTCATTGGATGATTTCCCACCCGAAAAAAAAAAAAAAAAAAGGGGGGGCAGGCTGGACCCCTCTAGCTCTTGATAGAGATGTGGACGATGAGTGGCGAGGATTTTGCTCTGCAGTAGAAATAAAACTGTCAAAAGAACGGACGACGAGTGTGGCAATGGTTCTTACTTTGAGGCAAGTATTGGCTAGTGTAAAAGTTTGCAAACTGTATTAGCTAAGGAGAGGAAACCTCGAGAAGAAATGACTCGTCTAAACAGAAACCACAATTCAGACGACTTTTTATAAATGGCATCTCGCAGTTCAACCTATGAGGTTGTCATCTGTTTAACCGAACACATCCAGTGGATGCCTCGAGAGTAAGGCCTCCAACCAGGGCAAAAAAACTTGAAAATACAATCGACTGCACGCTAAGGGCACCTCCTGTGGGGTACGACCGTCGGCTAAGGGCATCGCTGGGGGAGGACAGCTAAAGGACAGACTGGATTTAAGTGAGGAACGAGTGCACGGTGTAAACGTGATAAATAAGTGCGTCGTTCTTATTGTTTGCAACAAGCAGAATCTACTGATTCTTCATACTTAGATTTATTTATTTTAAAATTTATGTACACACAGGAAAAAAAACATATATCATTTGAGTACAAACGTACTGACTATTTCTTAAGATTTATTTGCCAGGACTGCTGGCAAAAAAATCTTAAGGAATTGAATGCGATAGAAGATATGAGAACGAAATGAATAAATTCATAAAATGTTATAATATGTGAAACTAGTGTTGTGTGTGTGTGAAATTTTAATAATTCGCATTCATTAAACCGCACTGTCATGCTAGGGCCACACAGCGTCAGTCACGTCAGGCGTCTTGTACTGACACATATCACTCGACAATACAATAACTATACGGTGACGACATTTCCAAAAATAAAAAAGCGAAAGTCGCATAATGAGGCAGCTCCTGATGTTTCTATTATAAATGTTTACGTTCGAAAAAAGCATAATATTATAAATGTTCAAATAAAGCTATTTTACGGCGTAACGTACCGGTTTCCCTATAACAGGATTATATCGGATAACTTCGAAGGTGTGGTCTTACCACCATAGTAGTTTACCATGGGGATACCTACTGATTGTGGTCAGTCTAAGCTAAGTCTATGTTCGTTTAATATGTACGATTGTTAACAAATTAAACGTAGGTATTTTAACATATTCACGAAGTCCTACAAACATTATAAATGAGAATGTTTGTGAGGATGAATGGATGGATGTTTGTTCCTCTTTCACGTCGAAACGGCTGAACGGATCTTAACGAAATTTGGCACAGAAGTAGATTATAGTCTGGAATAACACATAGGAAACTTCTTTTTCCATATCACTCGGGCGAAGCCGCGGGCGCCTTGCAAGAGACACGCGCTGCTTGTATGTGACAAGTCAGGGGTCGACCGCGCAAAACAAAAAACGGTCAAGTGCGAGTCAGACAGGTCAGGCGCACAAACTTGCGACATAAACGGCCATTACTTCTGACTACGTAAACTTAGAGGCTTGAGTTTTTTAACAGATCCGACGGACCACAAACTTAAGTATAATTATGGTTTATCTACTCGATACAGCCACGCATTCCCGAGATAAATGGTCTTGACAGACATACAGAGGGACAACATAAAAGATCATAAAAGTTTTCCAGTTTTTCCTATTGAGGTACGGAACTTTAAAAATTAAATAAAAATATTGATCATCTATGGAAGACTTACAGCTAATAAAATATATTAAAAATATTATATTAGACTGACCGCCAGTAACAAGTCTTCACTTGTAAAAAACAGATTTTTAGAGAGAGTGTCAATAACTCACTGGTCACTAAAAAGAAAAAAAATAACACAACATAAAGCTAAAAGAAAACACATTCTACTTCCTACTAATATTATAAATGCGAACGTTTGTGAGGATGGATGGATGGATGCATGTATGGATGTAAGGATGTTTGTTACTCTTTCACGTCAAAACGGCTGAACGGATTTTGATGAAATTTGGCACAGAGGTAGATTATAGTCTGGAATAACATATAGGATACTTTTTTCTATATCACTCGGGCGAAGCCGCGGGCGCCAGCTAGTCATTCATAATACTACCAATATAGACCTTAATTACCTTACTTTAATAGTCTTCAAATCTATTGAACCATACATTTATGGTACAGACTGAGGTAATTTTCAGAACGGTAAGAAACTTTATGAATCTGACCTGGACGCTCTCTATTAAATTAATGTATTTGTGATAACACGGGTTCTATATTTCAGACGCCTACTCCAAGCTTGTAACAAAAGAGCAATAAAGATTTTTTAATATCACCTGTCACTTAGACTCCCGACTTTATCCAAAACTTTTAAATCGGTTTCGTTCACGGATATTTTTTTTATTTCGGATATCGGATAGTTTCGCTTATGGACCTTCATAACATCACTCGATTTCAACACTGACACTATTTCACCTACTTCACTAACTACCATTCGTTTTTAATTAACCATCTGCGTTATTTACAATCCACTGTCTTCTTGTTTATCTCAAGCTTCCTTCTATAACTTATCTATTTTATATCCCTCACCATTTTCTGCTTTTCCTGTAGGAAAAGCGAAAACAACCAAATATTATACGCATTCAGTATTCACCCCATCGGTAACATTTAGACAATCTGCGCAAATATTTTCACAGTTTCCTGAAATGTTTAACGGTAGCTGACAGCCCAATTAATATGTTCAAACAACTCCGAATGCGATAGATATTAAATTTTAGCTAATATTGGCCATTTTATCGGCTAGTAGCTTAATAACTAGTTCGGCAATTTTATCTTCATTCTCAAGCTCTCAATTGCTCTCAATCTCTAAATGAACATAAGAATTTTAACTTATTGAATCACTATCACTACATAGTATAAAACAAAGTCGTTTTCTCTGTCCCTATGTCCCTTTGTATGCTTAAATCTTTAAAACTACGCAACGGATTTTGATGCGGTTTTTAGTAATAGATAGAGTGACTCTTAAGGAAGGTTTTAGTATATAATTTGTTAAGTTTTTGTATTTATTTCTGTGTACATTTGTGTATATTTGTTGAAGATGTCGGCAAAAAGTTTGCTGTCTGGGAGCTTTCAACGAAAACGCTGCCTAAACCCTTTAAGATATAACAAAATAATGTATGGTGTAATTGTGTATCTTTTAAAGGTCCATAGAAAAGTCAGCGGTGACATATGTCTATATCTTAAGGATAACATACTATATCCATTTTAATACTTTAACAAATGGGCAATTATAAAGCGCTAACTTGGAAAGCTATTTACACAAATACAGTATTAATCCTTATCATTTTAAATAGGTTGGTTGGCATGAACATTTCATGAAGATTATTTTTTCCTTTTCCATCATGCAGATTAAATAAATACTTTAGGAGATATAGCAAAATCAAAATAACGCGCAACAAAATTAATTTCATGTCGCCGTGACTAGGCTGGCCCGCTCGGGCGCGGTGTAGGGAACAAGTCGCTCATCGCTGAGTGCGCGACCCGAACACGGGCAGACGCGTGAGCACAGAGTACGTTGAGTTGACACGTTCCTTACAAACTAAATTCAAATCCTTTATTTGTAAACATATAGGTACAATAAGATCTAATTACATAAAATGTAATAAAACATAGGTTTTATGAAGTTTCATAATACATACCTATTAGTTAGATTCGTACCATTACCTATGGACGGACGGACAGCGAAGACTTAGTAATAGAGTTTTTACCCATTGGGGACGTAACCTTAAAAATGAGACGTACCTACCTAATTTTATTTATACTTCGATTTTGTTATTTTTGCTATAGGCTGCTTTTTATCAACACACCACGCGGGCGAAGCCGCGGGCGGATGCTAGTATAAAATATAATTAGATAGTTGTTTCGGGTCTGGCTGTTTGTGTGTGTTAGTTTAAATGTTTGTTAACGCACCCACGATACAGGAGAAATTCCTAGTGTAAAAAAAAAGAAATTGATTGGACTGCCTCGTTGGTCGAGTGGTTGCAAGCGTGAACTGCTAAGGATGAGATTCTAGGTTCGATTCCCGTGTCTGACAAAGTACTATTGGGTTTTTCAATCAGGAATTTCTCAGTAGCAGCCGCAGAGTCTAGATTTGTGCTGTGATGGCAAAAGACTTAGACATAACTGTGCGAAGTGTGGGTACACTCTGTCTCTCACGTGAGGTGGATCTCTGTCTAACTCTTCTGGGATGTACAGGCGTGACGTTATACAGTGCGACGGAAAAAAATATTATATTTCTTCATTATAAAAATATTATTATTATATATTTTTTCAGTCGCTAAAATTAAGCATAGATTCCCTCATTTCAATGTGTGCACATTATAAAGACTCACACTATATTATAGAATTAATTCTAGTTGCCTATTTGCAAAAGTAGTTTCCTTAAAGAAAAGAAACTACATATTTATTTTATATTTATCGACACATCACGACTTCTTGTCCCATAAATAGTGTTAATTTTCGATACCAACTGTACCTGATGAAAGTTCTAATACCTTCATAACCACAGTCCTCTTAGGAAACTCCGTAATCTCACTTATTCAGATCATAATTAACTCCTCAAGTAACCACGTCACACCGCAGCGTTCACAGCCTCGTAACATGTACTCTATTTAATGAGCATGTGTCGAGTTGATTAATATCGTGCGAAATAGATGTTAGGGCTTGTACACAAAACTGCGTTGCGACGTCACATCGTAAAAATCTACGAGTTCGCACGACGCATCGCGAGTTTTTGCGAATTGATTCGTATATTAATTTTCCTGTATCTTCTTAGCAATAATAGAAGTGTGCACTTTACGATAGACATATCACGAACTGGTTCACAAAATACGTTCAATATGTTTGACAGTCGTCAAAAGAATGCCTTGCTACACGAAATTGCATCGCAGCTATCGTGTCGTATTTTTCTGTGTTGCAAATTCGCAACGCACTGATTCGCAGTTTTGTGTACAAGCCCTTAGATATGTGTAAAATTACCGACTGTAATTGAACATTTGTCTTGTACCATATCAGTTGCTACTTCAACCAACAGACATGGCATATGACAAATGTCGATCTATGTCAATTGCTATGGTGGATATTTGGATTACTATATGCATCCCTTCATGCTGTCTCAATTGGCATTTACGAGGAAAGCAAACAGACCTGACGAGAGACCTGTGTGTAAAGCTGTTACTTTACAGCCACTATTGTGGCGTGCCCTGCACGAGGATGTGACAGTCGCTCTCTCCATGCCACCATGAGGACTTCATGCAGTCTCAATTGTCATTTACGAGGAAAACAAACAGGCAGACCTGCGTGTAAACCCTAAGCCAGACCTGTGAGTAATTTTCGCATCTTTTTCAATGGAAAGCTGTGAAATTATCTCATCGTCTTCCAGGTTTTATACAACTCATCTCGTTATATAACCCTTACTTTTAGCTTTGCCGAAACCGAGTAAATATGACGAACGCTACGTCAGTTTTTCCCAGCGTCATAATTCTAACAGCCCCAGAAGTCCTCAATAAGGTATTGCACTTGAGATTCCTTGCAAAATTACTACAAACCAATGAATCAAACGAAAAACTTCTGTTAGTAATTTACCAACTGAATTCTTATAACCTGTTAACTGCTGTTAACTGGCACATTAGCAAGTTTTCATGATTCAAGCTTTATTCTTTTGAATCGGACGCCAAACCATTATACTCCAGATCGAGGATTCATCATCCGTCTAGCCATTTTATGTTGGGGTCGGCTTCCAGTCTGATGTGAAATTTGAAATACTGGTATTTAGCTGCATCTGGTCATGAGACCAGATGCAGCTAAATACCAGTATTTTATTTGGAGCAGCCGCCTATCTAAACCCCACAACCCAGTTAGTAATGGGTAATACGATACCCATTTGTAAAACTAGGTGTCTCACCAGCCACGGACTACCAAAAATGACTGACAAAGATGTTCAAATGACAGCCAGGAACAACGGCTTAGCGTGCTTTCTGGGGCACGGCGGAAACTTTGCTTATAATAGGTCACCCATCTACAGACCAACCGATACAAGCGCGCCTTGAACTGAATTTCGACCCCAAGCAGCTGCT
Organism: Ochropleura plecta; assembly: GCA_905475445.1. Taxonomy (NCBI): domain Eukaryota; kingdom Metazoa; phylum Arthropoda; class Insecta; order Lepidoptera; family Noctuidae; genus Ochropleura; species Ochropleura plecta. The sequence continues at coordinate 16,409,132 of FR997736.1, forward strand.
ATTATTCAGGCACTAGATTCTCTAAATCAAAGGTTATTCTGGACTAAACACATTATTGTTTTATATTTACAATGGACTAGATGACTGATGAGGGATCTTTAGGAGGATTTCAATGTTAACGACGAAGCTAAAGTTTAACACAAATATACACCAATATATCATGTTTATTAAATAAACGTTCACAGCTTTGCCACTCACACATTATGTAGGAGTGAAATCTATTATTGATATGCTTTTCAATTAAAGATACCATTTCCTCGAGATGTGAATATGAATATATCGATAAAATAGACCAGTCAATGTAACGAGTAAATGAATCTGTTACCGATCAATGTAAATGAGATTGTAACTGACATGATAATGGTCGGAGATCATGGAATAAAATGCAGATATGACAAGACTCCAGCCAGGGGGTCTGAAATGGCCGCTATAGCAGAATCATACTAGGATTTTAATATGAACTACTAGCTGGCCAAATTGCATCAAGATCCGTTCAGCCGTTTTGACATGAAAGAGTAACAAACATCCATACATCCATCTATCCTCACAAAAAATCGCATTTATAATATTCGACGTTAAAGTCTTAATATGATAACAGACGCAGTTAATATTGTGTATCGTCGCTTTGCCCTGCCCTACCCTGTCCGTCCGACTAGCCGTCTGTCCAAGCTGTATCTCATGAACCGTGATAGTTAAACAGTTTATTTTTTTACAAAGTGCTTTTGATTCCGCTATAACAACAAATATTAAAAAACAGAATAAAATAAATATTTAAGGGGGCTCCCATACAACGAACATGATTTTTTTGCCGCTTTTACTTATAGATAATGGTACAGAATCCTTCGTGGGCGAGTCTGACTCGCACTTGACGGATTTTTTTTACTTTTCCTCGATTCAACGGACAAAGAGGAATTATGATTTCTTTTAGTCCAATCATATTTCCTATGAAGAAGAGAACTCGCCGCTTCCAATATGCTCTATTATTGTAAGGGAACGATTAAACGCGGAAACAAGATTAGGGACGGCAATAAACAAGTCAACAGTAAAAAACCTAATGTCAGATATTACAAATAGACAGATCTTTTTGGAGTAGGTACTGCGTCAAAATTGTTAAAAAAGTTATTGATAGAAACAAGGTAAATTAAGGTTAAAGTGAAATGAAAATTCCATGCTTTATTAAAATATATCACATTCTCTTCAAGAAACGATATTTAAATAAAAGCATAGAATAAGACAAAACATTATAAATAATTAAAATAAAAAATTCATCAACAAAACTAGTATGTATTTATTAAATAAAATCAGTTTATGCGAAAAGCGCTAAAAAAGTCTCTGACCATGTCAGAGGGACCCGAGCAGAGCAGGAGGGTGGGTGGTTTTAGTCGGTTCGAGTCCGACACTACCTCGACTGTCTCACAGCCTGTGAGGCAGTCGAGGTGTCCGCGGGGATTTCCCCATCCTGGCAAAAAAAAAATGCTCTATTAAGATCGATTTCTCACCGAAGTTCTAGTCAACCACATAGGTTGAACTGCGAGATACCATATAGAAAAAGGAAAAAAAAGAAGATGTCCACATCAGAGAACTGTCGGTTCTATATTAAGCATGCTTTATAAACTCCTGACACTCCAGTTTGCTATAAGGAAATGATTCATATTAATAGCATTATCGACAACAGAGCTCAGTAGCGGTTAAACTTCACATTTTCTATGTGTAGGAGGAATAATATTTCTGCACTCTGCAGTCGTCACGAGAATAAACGATCTGTGGGTTATTTTTATCATTAACAACACTTAGGTATAGGAAGTTTTATCACTGACAATACGTATTTAGGCACTCGATAATAATAACGGATTTTAAGTACAACTTCGTTTGTGTGAAATAATTGTGTTATCTCATATTTGACACTAGACGTTGCTAAATCGGTTTTAGTACCTACATAATGATTAAGCAGTGATGGACTAGTAGTGAGACCCAAGACACGCACGTCTGACTTCAAAAAAGGATTCAAGAAGGACAATTCTACTATATTTTTTGTGTATGGTTTTTACGCGATTTTACCTTGGTTTATTTGCCGATTTTCAAAATACTTTTTTTTCGAAAGGGTATTGTAATCCACTATAACCGTGTACAGAAACCAAAGTCAACAGTAACTTTATAAAGACTTTATTGAAAGTAATACCAGTGTGTTCATGTACAATTATCACGTCTTCACTCGACAAGTGCTCAAACTCAAAAGAAAAGAAAAGTAACCTAGCTTCTAATCATAAAACATTTACTCAAATACACAACTAATAGAATAAATTATAATTAGAACGTTCAAACAAAAAAATTACAATAGCTAACAGTATAATCCCAAAGAGGTTCCACATGCACATGTACCAAATATAAGGAAATTGATAAAACGTCCCGATAAGTGATCGATTGGTACTTTTTAGTTTCAAGGTTGGCACTGTATTTATTAACTATTTATTATGTTAATTAACGATCGATAAGCGCCCAGTTTTTTATATTAATAATTGAAAATTAATTAGAACAAATTAACTGACGCTAACTATGCTGTCAATATTTTGTGTCAACATTTCAAAGACTGGTCGGATTCTAAACGTAGATACAAAAAAACTGTGTGTATATCAATGATCAAAGACTGCTTATGTTACAAGTTAATTTTCACGTTTTTATATTATCACAATTATTACATCTACCTTTCTATCGAATACATTATTTCGCAATCGTAAAATCTCTCTCGTTTTATGAAACTCTAGAAATTCAAAACTAGATTGGTTTCTAAACTTGAATAGAAATTGCTTATTTGCACATTTCACTCATTCACTAAGTACCTATTAATTTTTTTATTTTTAAAAGCGTTTTTGCACAAGTTGCTAAAAGTGTGGTTGCAGATAAGGGTGTTCCTGTTCAGATAGGGGCATGCCAGGGCCACTGCTTGGGTTGCAAGTTGTTCGAAAGAGACACCGCGGTCTCGGAACACAAAGGCCAAAGGAACGAACATGGGTGGGTTTTAGTCAGAAAAAGTCTCCCCCCGCTCCGCCTAGAGTGGGGGAAGTTATTTGATGATTTGACATAAAAAAAAAAATAGGGTGTTGTTAAGACCGACGAACATTCTCGATAGAACAAACATGGTGGTCGAGAAAAAACATATCTGTCCTATAAATTTGGGACGATTAGATGTGGAAGTTTTGTCTAGATCAGGGATTTTCAAAGAGGCGCCTCTTTGAAAATCCGGAAAATCCCACCTACGGAGGCCGCAGAGACCTGTAAAGGGAGGCGTGGGTCACTAGCATGACTGACTTACACATTACCCGCGTTTATACCCCACGCATTAATTTCATAGAAACTTGGTAACATAATATGTCAAAATTTAAAGGTGACTCAAAATATGTACCTATGTCCTGGCTGGAGGCGTTACTCTCAACGCATCCACAGGATTGCGACATGCAAAAAAAAACGAAAAAGACTTTTTTGGAAAAAAAAATATATTATCAGGACATTGACACGTGGGGGCACGGACATTTTTGGTCATAAGAAAGCGGGCGCATAATAAATTAGTTAGTGAACACTTGGTCTATCTATAAAATATCCTTTAATATGATCACACCATTCTGACACACGCTGTATGTTATGTAAGGTTAAGTTCACACGAAGACAGTCGATTGATCGTCCAAAATGCCGGTCACATACAATTGCCACTCAAGTTCAGGCTAAATGAATGTGATCCGCATTTTTGTTCGCTAATCCGACTGGGATTAAGTCTCGTGTGAACTAAACCCTAGGATTATCCTTGATTAAGTCAAAATAGGTCAACGACACCTTACTGAACAATTTATTTTTATGTTTTACGGTGTACATTGTAATCCCCGAACAATTAGGCAGAAGTTTATGTTATAGTACACCCACATTTGGTCAGTTTTGATTTATTTCCATGTAAAACGGGGCGAATATATCGCCATCAACGGAGCACCCAGCCAGACTTCAGGCTACTGCTGCGAGTTTTCATATACAACATTATTTTTAGTATATATGCGAAACCTGAATATAGTTTGTTCAGAATAAGTAACTGAATCGATTCCAATAATTTTTACACCATGTTATATTTTGTCCCAAAAATATTAATAAAAGGTTACGAGTTGGCCACTTAGTAGGTATACGAAATCATACGGCGCGCAACAAGGTCACGGCAGGTCAAAGCGACAATACATACGTGCGGTGCCGTTTGTGCCGCGCGGTGACCGTATTTTTGTACGGACAGCCAGGTAAAATAACAAGCTTAAAACTTTCTGATATTTCATGATAAAGTTCTGAAATTTTGTACATAGATTCTTCACATAAACATACTAGACACGTGTTTCGGGTATCGAATAAAGTAAAACTAATGTTGTAGAAGAATCCAATCAAAATCGGTCGTTCTTGGCAGGACTCTTCCGGGGTTGCGGGTTATTCGAAAGAGATACCACGGCTCATGGGTTCTTCTTTTACCCTTATAAAAGAAGGAATATGGATGGGTTTAAGTCGGTACAAGTCACACACACTCCCTTCCGCTCCGCCCAGAGCGGGAGAAGTTATTTGAAGATATCCCTTTTGATTGAACAAGCAGTGTTTTTTTATTTGGTTTGAAAAGATAGGTGATAGAATAAAAAAAAAGTGTGTGTGTCAGCTCCGACGCATGACTGGAGTTTACTCAAGGTCATTCATTAGTAGATTTTACACCTCACATTTTTCTCATACCGGGCGCCTTATATATGAAAATCGATTCTTAAGGAGTAAACTCCAAAAACTGGGCAACTGCGAGTCAGACCCCAGAATCGAGGGATCCGTACAAACTTGTGACATAAACGGCCATATCTTCTAACTGTGTAGACTTAGAGGGTTAATTTTTTTACAGCTCCAAGGGACCACAGACTTGAGTAGACGGTATTAATTTCACTCGATACCTCTACGTGTTCCCGAGATAAGGGGTCTTGACACCGGGGTTGCGGGTTGTTCGAAAGAGATACCGCGGCCCCGGAACGTAAAAGGCAATAGAAGGAACATGGGTGGGTTTTAGTCAGTAAAACTCTGACACGCCCCCCCGCTCCGCGCAGAGCGGGGGAAGTTTTTAGATGATTTCCCACTCCAAAAAAAAGGGGTCTTGACAGATAGACAGATATACAGCCAATTTTTTTCCTATAAGGGGTCCGTTTTTCCACTTGAGTAACAAAACCATAAAAACCGTCAGTTCCGGAAAAAATACAAAACGCTAATAAATCGAACAGGTAGTATTTACACACGGAAAGTAGGTGATGCGTATCACCAGTTTCATTCGAATGAAAGTGAATCGTAATCAGCTGATTTATCCACTAGATATACAAAGTGAACACGTTAAACCGGTCAGGGTGATAAAAAACTGTCTCAGAAGACCGTTGTAGCGTTAATTATGTCATTGGTAGTATGTGTAGACAGAAGGATTATTTTACATATGTATAAACTATTTTTGCTGTACATGGCAAGAGTGACATTAGATGAAAAAACGGAACCGTTATTGGATCACGCTTTGTTGTCCGTCTGTCTGGCTGTCTATATCTCGGGAATGCGTGGAGGTATCGACTTAAAATTATAAACCACTAGCTGTGCCCAGCGGTTTCACCCGCTGCTCAGTTCCTCTTCTCACTTGTGGTTGGTTGTGTTTTGGAGGAGTATGGGAACGAGCATTGTGAATTTTATATATTTATGGCGCCCGCTGTTTTGCACGCGTGATATCGAAAACCTGTGTGTTATTCCAGACTATAATCCACTTCTGTGCCAAATTTCATCAAGATCCGTTCAGCCGTTTTGTAATGTATATTATGTAAACATGATTTTCACAGCGGTTGGTCATATTATTATGTTCAACTTTAATATAATCTACTTCCATGGCGTTGTTTCTTACATTTGTGGGTTTACAAAGGTTCGAAAAAGATCAAAATTGTAGAATCGCGCCATTTTTTGCGGATGAGAAATCATCACATAAATTCCCCCGCTCTGGGCGGAGCGGGAGGGAGTGTGAGCCTTTTACTGACTAAAACCCACCCATATTCCTTCTTTTGCCTTATATGTTCCGAGGCCGCAGTATCTCTTTGGAACAACCCGCAACCCAGGCAGGGTTAAACACCGCCTTAAGGCATAAAAATGTAATTGACACAGGAATACTTTCGCCTCTATAATTGGTATGGCTTTTTTGCCTTCGTGTGATCAAGACCGTCGTGTTCAGTGCACTATGATTCCGTTCCCAACACGGAAACGTCCACAATAGACATGCAACGTTTATTTTTCCTGTGAGGAAAACTGATTAATTACATATAATATGTAGAAGCTAATGTCACCGTTATTAATAACCACGATGATCTACTTATTTAAGGTCAAGTTTGCTGATGATGTAACTCATAACCTATATATAACATCGCTAGTTTCTCTTTTCAACGTCCATTTTGTATTTTTATGGAGGTTCTACCAGCAGGGTTACCATGATGAAATCAAAATCAAGAATCATATAATGAAATTAGTCTGATAACGACCGGCCTTCGCCACTTCCTAGTGTTTTAGCTGAGGAGAAGAAGTGGCGGAACAAACTCCCCAGCAACATATTGTCTGTCAGGCTAGAAGAACCAGATTTTACAATTTCATTTATCTCAAGGTACCTTTATAAAATATTTAATCAGCTAGGAAATCCCAATAATGTATATAAAACTGATGTCCTTATTCCAGTGAGGGAAAGAGACAAGGCATACATGATGTATAGCACCATCTCTTTCTAACACTGGAATAAATACTCCATATCTTGTCGTCAAGTGTAGCTGATCTTGTCGTCACTCTCGCCTATATACAATAGGTGGTATGTACATAGAAATGAATAGAATAAATTTTATTTTATGCTCAAAGCAATCAATTGCTTAAATATCATGTTTTTATGTACCTACATACATAAAAACATAATGTTTAAAAGTTATTAGAGATCCTTATACAGTTCACCTTAATTAGGCATGCAAAATTTTAGGTCAATTAAAAATAATTTTAATCATATAACTATCACTATATAATATGGATGTATGGATGTTTGTAACTCTTTCACATGAAAACGTCTGATCCGATCTTGATGAAATTTCGCACAGTTAGATTATAGTCTGGAATAACACATAGGATACTTTTTTCGATCATTACGCGGGCGAAGCCGCGGGCGCCAGCTAGTTAAACATAATTACTTGGATTAGTATCATTTAGAAAATCGAGTAATAGCATTTCGTGATCAATAATGTCGTTAAATTCTTTTTAAAAAGTTGGAGTGTGTTGTTCTTTTACAATACATCTATAGACATCGCAAGTACCACCATCATCATCATTTTCCTGCCCTCGTCCCATTCTATTTGGGGTTGACGCAACACGTTTTCTTCTTCCATTCTCCCCTATCAGACGTCACGGCATCATTTACTCCTTTCTCCTTCATATCATTCCTAACACAAAGTTATCCCAACATCGTGAAACCCTGCAAAACATTATTAACCTCAAAATAAGCTTTTAACGCAAAAACTGCGATAACCTCAAAATTTCAGCGACCTTTCCATAAAAACGATACTTTCTTTCACCTTGCTCGACTTTCGACCACAACAACTAGAGATGGACCGGAATTCGTTTCAGTTTTGGTAATGCCGACGGCTGCTTTTACCGAATTTTGGTATTCGGCCGAAGTTTGGTTGTCGTAACGAGCGTTCGGTTAGAACAAACTAGTATATTGATATAGTATATACTAGTATATTGCCAACTGAACGCACTATTAGTTCAAGAATATATTTCTTGAACTAGGTTAGGGTTCATAGGTACTAAATAAACTCAATAAATTATTTGTAACGAGCGGGAGGCACACTTAATAACTTAAAAAATCGACTTCCAAATAAACTATTAAAAGACGGAAAATAAGTTCATATCCGGAAGTCGGTGACTTCCGTTTGAATCATGGTTTTTTTGCAAAAAAAGTTTTTTATTTCTGCCTTTTATTTGTGGAATGATGGTATTTCACACAAATTCTTACCAAGAATTGATTTTCCATTGCTACTAAAAGATTGATACTATTGTTTTATTTTAAAAGAAAAATATGTTATATAAAAGATAACTAAACAACCACCGAAGCAATACAGTTAAAATTAATATGGGACCCCTTCGGGAGTATACCCTTTCGATTATAAAATGAATTTGCAATGAATCCGCCAGTCATTGCAAATTCATTTTATAATCGAAAGGGTATACTCGTACGGTATAGAAGTCGCGTAACAATAATACAAAAAAAAAGTACAGTCAAATTGAGAACCCCCTCTTTTTTTGCAGTCGGCTAAAAATGTAATTGAACCTGCCTTAAAGCGCAAGATATTTAAACTGATTTCAACCGAGCTCGACATTTTGCAGTATCCCACAGTCGCTCCATCTTTACTATTAAATCCGCACCGTCATTTCTCTCTATTATTAACCGTGTCTTTGAGCTCCTTGGGTTATGAGACACGATAACAGACAAATGCTTGCACGAACTGGACAGGTCCACTCAATCTGTGTTGTGCTTTCTTAAAAAGACCATTTCAGACACTAATATAGCATAGTCCTCATGTAAGTTGACCAAGATTTTTATCTGGACCTTAAAAGAGGCTATGACCTCTTAGTTTGTTTCGGCAGATTCTTCTCAGAGTAGTCGGGTACGAAACACCAGCCTCATCTAGACCAGCCTCATCTAGTTTTTTAAAAAAGACGTGTAAAAGTGTTTGTGATAACCTATTTGCTAAATAAACATCATTTATCATTCAACCGTCCCATAGGTCGATGAGAGTCATGGAATCGAGATTACACCTGTGCCTGCTCTATAATATCTCCCGCGCCGATGCCTTATGTCCGTTGAGTTTGGCCGCCACGACCGAAAACGGTCAGAAGCACTATTAACATTTCACATTTCCATCTCAATGAGAGAGTGCGACAGTTATACTTTAACATTGTTTTGGTAAGGAAGCCTTGTACTCGGTGACTGGGTTAAGTGCATTCTCATGTACTGTGTAATTCTATAGTAAACTTGCTACAACAGAAGGTGCCGACGAAGAGGCTGGCGTGTTCAAAGAAAACTGTCGGTATAGTCAATTGTATTGCAGATTGGCATACAACAACATCCTTACTATAATATTATAAAAGCGAAAGGGAGTTTCTTTGTTTGTTACGTCTTCACGCCTAAATGGCTAAACCGATTTTGATGAATTTTGGTACAGAGATAGTTGGGACCCTGGAGACGGACATAAGCTAAAAAAAGTAAGGAAAGGAGGAGAAAAAGGGAGAGATTTTTTTTTTTCGATCATCATGCGGGTTTAAGTTAGCATTAGCCCAAAGTAACTATGCCACGCGTACGAAGTCGCGAGCGAAAGCTAGTCATATATACAATATGTTAGTTTAAACGAGGGACATATTCAAACCCACAATAGTGCATACTTACATGATACTAATAAAAATATGAACAAAAAAAAACACTAATAAATAAAAGACAGAACCATACCAAAAATTTCGCATAAGTCTCGCAACGTGTATATACCCTTGCGCTAGCGATTTAATACTATCGCAGAACATGTGTGCATGTCAATGACCTTTAGGTATAATCCATTTTCCCTTCATACTTTAAACCTGGCTTAGGACGCCTTTTCGTTAGAATCGGCTCAGTGTTCATGAGTAATGTATTTTATTGGACAATTACATCAGAAATTAAGGTTATAGGTTTTTTACATATTTGGGACGAGAATCAAATACTGAATACCCTCCCTCAATAAGTCCCTCGTTTAACCTAACATACTGTATATTTTTAAGTCAATTATGTAACAGTCTGATAATTCAAATTATGCAAATAAGGCATCAATCACTAAAACTAAACGACCAAAACACCATTTTGGCAGGAAATGCAAAAGCAGATCCATTAATTTAACAACATAATTAACCCCGATGTAACAAAAATGCACGGTTATCAAGCATATTACGTGTGTACTAATTTAACAAGATAAATGACAAAACTAATTTAAATTATGCGGAAATCGATGCAAACGGTTAAAGTGTCGTAACTCCGACGTTAAAATGTTGCTGATCTAGAAATTGGCGCCAAAAACTTTCACAGAAGGGCAAAGGAATTTGATTTGCAATTCTAATTTCGAACATGATTTATTCGAATTACATCATGGCTGCTTAATCTTAAGTTCTTAGTTCCTTGTGCCTTTTCAACAAGATTTTTAGTTCAAATTACCAGCGACGCTCGTGGCTAAATAATAATAGCCGCTCGGATCGATTTTTGGATGGGTAACCAACCTTTACATACCGAGTTTCTTTCGTGCCTCGAAAAGCAAGTTAAGCTCCCAACTATCATTTGTAGATCTTCGACAGTCGTTACAGATAGTGACTGTCCCAAAAGTCTGACAACCAGTTAAACGAAGGGGTATCGTATTACCCAGTACTAACTGGATTGTGGAGGTCAGATATGCAGACGCTCCCTGTAAAATACTGGTATTCAGCTGCATCTGGTTAGACTGGAAGATGAGCGCAACATAGTTGGGAAAGGGCTAGGCTGATAATGACCAGCAGCTATTTGTGCTTGTAATTCAATGGCTGCCAAACGTCAACAAATATTCGTCTTTCTTGACACCAATGACATAACTTATTTGTTTCGCTTATTAATTGCTTTGATTACGATGCTCTTTAATTATTATTTATGTAAATTATCTTAATCGCAGTAATTAATAATAAAAAGAGGACGCGGGCTCGCCATTTTGTGTGTGTAACATTTAAATTCTCTCATCGTTTATTGTCTATTGTGACAACATCATTATTATTTTCCCCATAACAAACATCGAGAAAGCTTTATGTAATGACGCGGACCCTAGTACCAAACTGCATATACATAAAAACAAATCAAAAAAGTCATTTGAAATAAGGCTGATATCAGGACTTTTTCAAAACCTCAATGTCTAAAACAGACAGGACACAATCCTCGAAAACGCCCGCGCTTTGCCACATCTTAGTTTCAGGTAGAAACAAGAAGGGGCAAAACGAACTCCAGCAAAAACATAGATACTATTAGATACCTAAATGAAAATACTAGCTGTGCCAAGCGACTTTACTTTCGCTTGACTTCTAAGGCTTATATCATAGCTTGATCATATCTACCATGCGTAGCCTTTCTCAATAAATGGGCTAACAATAATATATTTTTTGACCGGCAATGCACATATTAATTGATCATAATAATGGTGCGCGGTATACTCCGATTAGGAATTCACTTGGAGTTTGTGGGCGCTTAGATAAAATTGCATAGAATAAGAAATCAGTATAGAAGCGCAGTCAAGGTTTTTAGGCTTTTTTCTGAATCAAATTTTTGTTACATTCAATTCTTTCGCCTATACTAATATTATTATCTATACTAATATTATAAAGAGGAACGATATGTTTGTTTGTTTGTATCGAATAGGCTCCAAAACTACTGGACTGATTTTAACCATTTTTCACATATAGATCAAACAACATAGCTCATAATACGACATTAATGAATTTAAGTTAAAGTGCCCGCGAAAAAATTTAAGGCCCTTTTTTATTTTTCGAATGGATGAAGACTTTAATGGCTTTTATTCCAAACGAAAGCTCCGCTTCTGATTAATTTCTCATCTCTGTTACCTAATTGGTAAACCACTAGAACGGAACCAGACCATGATAATATTAATGTTTTATTACACTTAATTGTCAGCCAAAACTGTGTAGCGAAAATTTAAATAACAAAACCTAACATTTTGTGTTGAATGCTAAACGGTGTTAAATATTTTAATGCTTTTGCATTTTAGCAAATTAACTGTGGTTACTAATAGCTTGTTTGACGTATTATTCTTGTATTACCTTCAAAGCCTGGCTTTGGTGAAGGGCTTGTCGTACAAAAAGATTTCTTGATTCTTTGTCTATTAGACTTTTATTTTGATTTTTCTGTGTCAAAACATTATTTCTCACCATTTGCCGATCTAGGCACATCACTTCATATAAAAGCTTGCTCAACCTATTTAAAAATTAAAAGTTCTTCTATATCAACTCCCTTCTAGCATAAACTGTACCACATTACCCGCCCCTACGTTTTTAAGCACGTGTAACAATTTAATTAATTAAAGAGTCTTTTCCTTTACGCTATTAAGGTCCTTATATCTCAATCTCCCCTTTTGACATCATTTCATATACATTTATTCGCAGGGGAAGTAGGCGGGTGGGTGCGACCAAAATGTACAACATGACGTTTCGTTTACATTCAGAATAGATAGGACTTAATTGTCCCAAAGTCAGGAATAATTTTGTTTGCAAATATTCTTCAAGGCAACGTCCTCTTTTGGGAAGATTGGTATGCATTTATTCTACAGGGTTGTAGGTGGGTAGGTGTGGCCAAATTGCACTAATAACTGTATTTAGAACATCAGACAATCGATACTAATTAATTGCAAATAATACGGTGAGAAATATGCGAAGGACTTGAAACGCTACGGTTAATAATCGTAGAGGAAACATTCGGGTGGGACCGGAATTTATTTACTGAGATGACAGATATGAATAGTTGCTAAAACTGACTAAGCATTTGTATTAAAGGCCGTGTTTATTTACTGGCTCGAATAATATTTTTAACAGCAATTTTATTTATTTGACAGAAAAACTATATTTTTCTTCAAACTCATAATCAAGCAATCGAAAATAAAAAAAACCGGTCAAGAGCGAGTCAGCTCGCGCACAGAGGGTTCCGTACAAACTTACGACGTAAACAGCCATATCTTTTGACTGCGTAGACTTAGAGGGTTGATTTTTTCACAAGAACAAAGACTTGATACGTAAGACCAAGGGCGATGTGGTTTAGCTTCAGCACATCTTATAGTAAACCGGGTTGAACTGACTTGGTTGTTTAAAATTACGATGTTAAAATGAAAGCTTACCCCGTCCACGTTTAAGAACAAACAGTGCTTACCTGAAAATAAATAAAATAATATGAACAATGAACTAAGAAGCCAACAAAGCTATAAAAACTATAAAGAACGCAGGGAATATCGTAGACATAAACAAATTGTACACGTTGGCGTCATAAAAATGTCATGTTTTACGATAACACACGAATCAAAACATTGACTTGTAACACGGAACATGCTTGACACACTATTATCATGTAAATGAGACACATGTACATGTATACCGTATCTACCCTATTTATATAAAAAAAAACGCCTAGATATCTAGAAATTTGTATTTCTTCAATGATTTCAACCCGTTTTTTGTTTTTTTAAAGTGAAACTTTTATTAAATCGTCTCTAAACTTTTTCGTCTGTGTGTTGCATGTCGCGTGACGGTCGGCCGCGGAGTAGGGACGTCTAAATGTCTGTAATGCGAAAAAAATTGTTTCACTTTTACCGTGGTTTCAATAAACCCCACAATCCTTTTTTTTATGAATGGCACCTCGCTGTTCAACCTATGAGGTTCTCGTCTTCTTATCCGGGTAATTTCTGTGGATGCCTTGAGAGTAGGGCCTCCAGCCAGGGTAAAAAAAAAACTTAAAGACAAAACGGCTACATCCCTTTGGGGTACGAGCCTCACCTTAGGGCGTTGCTGGGGGAGGACATTAAAAGGACAGGCATCTGGCATCATCAGGCAGGACAGGACCTGTATAATATTATTTGGGGAAGAGTTTAAGAAAGCTCGTGGCTTAATAATAACAGCCGCTCGGGTCGATCAACAGGTTCAGCCGTGATGGCATAGGTTGCTCGATAGATCTTCAAGTTACAGTATTAGAAAATATTATTGCTACGGTATATTTGCAGAAGGAAGGATTGTGAAGAATTGGCCCTCAAGAGCGAAATGAAAAATTGAATTACACAATAATCGAGCCGGGCGATTTACATCGCAAGTAAAAAAAAAACACCGTTTATATCACCCGATGTAATGATTAGATAAAGATAATTATGTACGTATCTGTTTTTTGTTGGGTCTAAGCTGCTAACCTTGGGTCTCGCGTCCTCTGGAATCTCGACCACCACACCCACTTGCGGGCAATGTGAAGTCAGTTTTTGGAGTTCCGTTCCAATATGGTGTGGGCTGGCCGTCTTGGAATGTTCGTTTTAAACGCAAAGCTAAGTCAAGTCATCTGCCAGGGTTGCGGGTTGATCGAAAGAGATTCCGCTACCCCGGAACGTAAAGGGCAAACAGAAGGAACATGGGTGGGTTTTAGTCAGTACAAGTCTGACACTCACCCCCGCTCGTCCCAGGGCGGGGGAAGTTATTTGAAGATTTCTCATTCGCAAACTCGTAACACATAACATAACTCAAGCAAAACATACTAAGAAGCTGCCTGATTATTGCAGTGAAATCATTCCATCAGGCGCAAAAGTTAATACTGGTGACACCCACCAGCAAAACATACATAGGACTGTGGTAGAACACAGTCCACTCTCTCTCACTGAGGTGACGCTTTTGTCCCAGTAGTGGGTATGTTAGAGGCTCACTATGCGAACACATTTGGATGAGACTGGCACAGCAAATTAATACAAGCAACCAAAAATCAAAATATATTCTTTCACATAAGCCTAAGAAAAAGTGCACAGTTCAGGTTATGTCTTGCAGATGGAAAATCATAAAAAAAGCTTCTCCCGCTCGGGGCAGAGCGGGGGGGAGTGTCATACTTGTACCAACTAAAACCCACCCATGTTCTTTCTTTTGAATTTTATGTGCCGGGGACGTGGTATCTCTTTCGAACAAACCGCAACCCCGGCAGGACACAGTTTGGGTTGATCGTTTCCAATGTTGAAGAATAGACAACAAACTCCATGGTTAACGAGAGGCCTTTGCCTAGCGGTGGGTCAAGCCAATCTGTGGATTAACAATGTCGATTGACAGTCGAACCTAAGATAATAGATTGGAAATCGGTGATTCAAAAGAGTCGTTTATCTAGCAACGTAACCAAGAAACAAAACATACCACACAAAAAATTGTACAAGCGATAAAAACCGATGAACATCGCGACCCGGCGACCTCCCAGCGGGATGCCAAGCTGCCAAGCTAGTGAAAGTGAACACATACCTTTGTTTCGCGAGCATATAGACTCGACTCTAGAGTAAACAAACAACAAAAGAAAAATGTTAACGTCCAAGTTTTATCGTTTTTAACCGACTTCAAAAAAAGAAGGAGGTTGTCAATCCGACTGTTATTCTTTATATTTGTAGCGCGATTTCTACGTCAATAATGGGCCGATTTTCAATATTCTTATTCTAATCGAAAGGGTTTATATACTCCAGAAGTGGTAGTATATAAATTTTATTTATATTGCTTGAGTAGTTTGGGAGTTATCTTCTATAATACTTTTTTTTCCAATATCTATATGGTTGATCTGCTTATATCTTTTAGTAACAACATAATATGAATACTGATAAGACTTTAAGTGAGATACTATCATACCATAACTAAAAATTCTGAAATAAAAACTTTTTTGAAAAAAAGAACAGACTTAAAACTATAGTGGAAAAAAACTTTACTTCCGGAAGTCAACCCAAGCTTTATCGGGAACCTAGAAGGTCCAAGTTGATCTCATTGGTACTTAGGAAAAGTCAGATGGAAAAGTTGACTACCTTGAAACCGTAAGGTAGACCGGTAGAAAATGCCCAAGGCATTAAGTCCGCCTTCGTACAATATTTTTTTAATTGTGCATGAAGTTTTAATAAATAAATAAAAGTATGTATTGTTAAGCAGTATAAAAATCGTTATGACTCCAATTCTTATGCATTCTTTATTCTTTTACACTATCTAGCGAAAGTTGGGATGGGTAGATGAATGTGTGTTACTCAATCACGCTAGAACCGCTGAACGGATCTAGATGAAACTTAGCACAGCTATAGACTGTAGTCTAGAAAAGCACATAGTATTTTTTATCTCACATCAAAATTTCCAAGCGAAAGAGGTAACGGGCAACAGCTAGTGCCAAATACACCTACCGCTAGGTGTAAACTCCCAACGCTTGTTTTTAAAAGGCATCGCAAATATGTTTCCATCCTAGACACAAAGGTAAAAAAGAGCTTTCAAACTGAAAGACAGAAACACATTTTGGAGGAACTCTTTTTTATATCGTTTTTGCTGTAGCATGGAGCTGGTGACATTAAAGAAAGAAGAAAAAACTGTTTACTAGACTCGCACAGAACAAGACAATAAAATAAAATTGATTAACAAACTAGACATAATATTACAAAACCCGACCAGGAGCGAGTCACACTCGTGCACCGAGGGTTCTGTACATGGGGAACGCACTGGTACAGGAGGGTAAGGACCCTCAGTGCGTTCCCCATGTACCCTCAGTGCGTTCTCAACGCGGAGATCTGACGTTTACCTAATATGAACACTGAAGCAATGCCTGAAACAAAGAATGATGTAAAGCGAATGTTCGATAGAGTGCAACAATTGACTGCATTCGCTAAATATACGCTCTCATGTTTATGTATATTAATAAAAACAAACAGAAAAACAGCGGTTGTAAGCCATACACGCAGTAATTGGCGGTGTTCACAGCGAAACTTGGGGTGAACATAAGAGTTTATTAATGTGGTATTATGGAAATATTTTTAGTTGTGTCCAGCTGGGAGAAACGATTAATAAACTTTGTAGCATTAATCGCATGTCGTATACAAATGTTGGCTACATTCACAGATTGAGCTCTGGACTATTACATGGAACTAATGCATGCTGCTGAGATAGGAGCAGATGAAACAATATCATCAAGGAGAAGATTTTGAAATCAAGACATCTTCACAATCGCTAAAATCTCCAAAACAATGCAAGGAGTAAGTTGACCCGGGGTTGCGGGTTGTTCGAAAGAGATACCACGGCCACGGAACATAAACCACATTAGAAGGAACATGGGTGATATTTGTCAGTAAAAGTCTGATACCCCACCCCAAGTTATTTTTTGATTTCCCATCCGCAATTAAAGGAGCATATTGACATGGAGCTAAAAGTTAAGCATGGAAAGACTTCTAGAATTATGTGTGCTATGGTAACTAAATAAAAATCAAAGAATTTTATCCAAGAACTGACAAAAGTCCTTACTAATATTTTAAAAGCGAAAGTGAGTTTGTTTGTTACCTCTTCACGCTTTAATGGCTAAACCGATTTTGATGAATTTTGGTACAGAGATAGTTGGGAACCAGGAGACGGACATAGACTTGGGATAGGGGACTGGGATGTGAGGGAGAAAGAGGGAAGAAAAGGGAAAACTTAGCGTTGCTATTACAAATCAATAAGGCGCAAGGAGAACTGTGTTACCCCGAATTTAACGCGAGCGAAGCCGCGGGTAAAAGCTAGTAAAATATATATTCTATCTTCCACCTTTCGTTCCACATTTTGAGGAGCCACATTGTCTGCGAAATCCGGGTCTATTTAATGACGTCAAGATTCACGGCCTACCAAACAACGTTGTGCTTTGCATACAAAATAATATCGTCCCCTTTTACTGAGGAACCAAACATTTCGACAACCTTGATAGTCTGTATAAACGGAAATAAAAAATACGTTTGAATGATGTAGGTATGGGGACAATTTAGAACAGAAGTAGGAAAAATGTATACTAGAAGACTTGTTGGAAATTAGAAAGAATAGAAAAGGTTTAAACATATTCTGTCGAATAGAAGACTTTTGACAAAGTAAAGGTTTACAGTTGTTACGCAGACTTATGCCCGTCCCGTATTTTGACATAAGTCTCATAGAACTTATGTCAAAATACAACTACCCGTAAGCAAAACGAGTCGTTTTTGTTTATTGGAACGGGGCATTAGTGCTTTTTGTTACCTACCAGAGGATAGGTTTTTTTCTCAGTACGTCAACGAGAGCTTTCCACGAGAATAGTGATCATCATCATATGCCAACCGTTTTCTCAACTATATTGCGTTCAGCTTCCGGTTCAACTACATGTAGCTAAAATCTTAATACCAATATTTTATATGAACTGTCTATCTGACTTTTAAAACTTACTATTAGCTTTTGCCCGCGGCTTCGCTCGGGTTACATTCGGGGTAACACAGTTCCCCTTTCCCGATTTGCAGGTACCTGCTACCTGTAGTTCTCCCTTTTCTTCCACTCTCTCGCCCTCATTTCTCACTTTTTTGCCTATGTCTGTCTCCAGGGTCCCAGCTATCTCTTATCTCTCTCATCAAAATCGGTTTAGCCATTGAGGCATGAAGACATAATAAACAAACAAACTCACTTTCGCTTTTATAATATTAGTAAGGAATCACTGGGTAACACCCACTGGGTGATACCCCTTAGTAAGAAATACTTACTATAAGAATTACAACCATTATTTCAAACATCTTGGTCCCTAATACATTAGTATGCCAATCAAACCACCTTTGCTTTGCGGGCTGGATAACAATTACTGCTAAGTGTGAACAATTATTGAACATTTACACACATCCACATGAGAACATGCGTTCGTGTAGGTATCTTGAACTTGGTGTTTAAATATCCAGCTCTATACTTGGCCAGCTTTACTACTCAAGCAGCTAACAAGTTAATCAATATCACCCTGTTTATTTCAGACTAACTCATGCTATCCACTGCTTCGCCTACGTGGATGTCGAAAATTTAAATCGGGACCAGACCACCGAGACAAAAGGCATACTGTGTCCAAACTAAAATTAAAGTCTACATGGTGTACCAAATTTCATTGAAATCCACTCAACCATTGAGACGTGAAAAGGAGACAGCCCAACAGAGTTACTTCCGCATTCATCTACACATGTCATGTTCAGTATACCTACTGCCGAATGTTAAAATCAATCAACGCACCGATAATTGATTCTTAAAAGGAAATACAAGACAGACTGATAGAAAGCCCAAAAAGACGGGGGAACGCAGACGGTCATTAATCTTTCCGACGTCACTCCTTATCAAAAGTCTCACCCTCGCCCTGGCAACCCCACGACCCCAGGTAGACACACGCAAGTAGTTACGTGTGTCTATGACACGAACAGGGCAGACTTTTTATTTTTAGAATATCTTTAGATATAAATATTACGACAGATAGAACAGTAAAATATGAGACGACATAGTTTTGAACTAAAATATTTAAGGTAAAAAGGAAAAAAGGCGTGAATTATAGTTTGTGAGAAAATAGACTAAGCATTCATTAAAACCAGAGGTCGGCCTCTCCCCACAGCCACATTAAAGGTTGACAGAACTGACAAAAAAAGTCCAATCAAATTTCTACTCCACTACACCGAGGACTTCAATTAAATTCAAGCTTACCCCACTCACAAAATTGAAATCACAACCACGATCGAAATGATAGACCTGTCAAATTAGGCAGTAACAAGAGGACCATTATGTACGAGTCTGCATAACAATCATAACAATGTTGATTTCGACATATCCGCACTTGACACCTGCGGTATCGTAAAGGGGCGGGACATGTCGAAAAATGATTTGAGATGGAGACATTTGGAGCTTGGTCTAAGTTCATAAAAAAAGAACTTAAAAGAAGAAGATGAAGGATGTTAATAGCGTTAGAATATTCAATGCTCTAGGTTCAGCACCAGGTTCCTAAGAAGACGAAAAGAAGATGAATAGAAAAAGTAGAAATAAAAGTTGAGAACCATTTCATTTCGTTACAAAAAAAAATTAAACCCGATAAACCATAGTACCTAAAACTGTAACCGGAACGTTTAGAAGAAGAAGAACCGTTGAAACATCCTACCATTTTACTAATCCCGCCATTTTGTATTGTCTATAGGTAGAATTTTACAGACAATTTCATAAATGTTTACCAACACGGGCGGTGTTTTCCAGACAATGTTATTCATGAGCGAAGAAAACAATGCACACTATAAAATGTGAAAAAAAAAGAGGAAGTTAAAACACACGCTGTCATCTGTCACTCACACGGCTGTCCAACCCCAAAGGCAGCGACCGTGTGGGTGTCGTAATGACCTTGGCGAGTCGAATCAATACAGAACAATGCGCTCGGATACTCTCGATCACCCATTGTTTCAACCCGGCTCCAATTTACACTTATAAGAGTTAGGAGTGTTGCGTTAAACACTCGACCAGTGATGTAAATACGAAAGCAGGTTTTAGAAAATTGCAAATATTATATTGTAAGAAATGTGTGTTGTAAGTGCATTAATATAATTGCTATTCGTCTGGTCACTTTGGAGGCACAATTAGGTACTGTTTTAGCCAGATGCTTTTAGCTTCGTTCAGAAGTTTATATTTGTATTTTAGGGTAATCAGATGTTTTTTTTAATTTGTATTTCGACTTTCCTGAATCAACCTTTTGCTCTTGTTGCCTTAAAGCTTCCAAATAAATAGAAGAATTTCATGAATAGGATTCGCATGAAAGGTCATCTCTTTTAACTTATGAACAATGTCAAAAACCTTTCCTACAAAAATAAAGGGCTGACTAATAGCGATGACAATAGCATCATTAGTCATAACAAAGGCCACCCAACTGAATCGGTTCACACGTATGCCATCAAACTGAGAACACACGTATAGAGGTTACAGATGCTTTCTAATATCCTCCAGCCAAGGACTGTCACGTGTCATAATAATTTCTCTACTAGTAACAACTTTTCATTACCCACATAGCTGATTGCTGAGCAATATAGGTTTAATTATAGATTGTTATTGTCTGCCATTTAAATCACCATATTGATCGCACAGAGGAACGCATTGTGAATGAGAAATAGTCACTCGATGCGAATAAGTAATATGGAAAGGAATTAATATGCCCATATTTACCTTTGCTAAATGCTAGGTTAAGTGTTTGTTTGGACTTTGAATTGTAAGATTTATATCTGGCGCAGAAATGAGCAGCAAATTAAATCGATATCCATCGATTTGCCGATTACTCAGCAACTCGAAATATCTCGTTCGGTCGTGCGTTTGTTTTCGATTGCGTGGATAGCCAATCGCTCTATAGCTATTTCGATCCTGCGACCAAAGCTACTGTTTATATCTGAGCCGCCATTTGTACAAATGCGTCTCACATAGCTGACAGCTTTGATTGATGGCTGACAAAATGGCGACATACGAGGAAGATGTTGGACTACGTGTTGCTGTGGTAGGTTGGAATCACGAAGTACAATGCAATTTCTATGGAATGTATTACCAAATAGACGACTACGATAGCATCATTATATCACTACAAAGTTTTAAGCCTATTTGCGAATTTTAATAACAAGAAAAGATAAAGTATTCTTTGTATAATGTTAGTCTTCAGGATTTGAAGCAACTCCAGAAACGACAGCCTGCATTGCAGCTAAAAAATAGTCCTTTAGATTCGTCACAAGTCTTATCTCTTTCCTTTTCCTAGACCACGCTTCGCGGGACTGAATTCAATGAAAGATGTAGCACTAGCACTACGTGTACACGTCTGCCACAATTTTTTACATTTTCCTTTGAAGTTGTCTGGCGAAGTGCAGTCGCTGTATGAATCATTCATTAGGCAGGGCAACAGTTCATTTCATCCTCAAAAACTAGAACCTGGAAACCTTTGACTGTAGTTGAAGGCTCATTTTAGTTCATTGAAGTTTTTCATGGATCTTTGAGTCCTGTTGTGTGCAAAAGGCTGACCAAAACTTGTGTTTGTATCGTTCAAATCCATCTTTATTGTCCTGTCGTTATCCGGCGCAGTATGTCTTTTTCTTCTACTTCTCTTTTACTCGTAATCTCATTAGACACCCCTTTCTTGGCGTGTATCATCCTTCACGCAGTCGTTCAAGTCCATTGTTTTAAAATATTAATTGTTCAATACCATTGAACAACATTCATTGATGTATCATTCTTGACAACATTCGACATTATACAATATGGTAGCATTTGTACCAGCCAAGGTTTTATATGCTCACCTACATTAGCACTATCAATAAATAAACCCATGCGACCATAAACTGTCTTCAGTGATTTCTCCAATATTTCTTTCTAAAAGTTAAGATTTGTCGTTGAATCTTTGGTGAAAGGAGACCACCCGATGTGCCTACGGAATAACAATTAATTTTATATCCTCAAACATATCAATAGGGTTGCTCAATATCGATACTATGGTAATGACGATGTTTTTACTCTGTATAGTCTGATAAGGTTCTGATAAATTCTGTGTTATCTTTCGCAAGTTATATTATCGATTTATCATGTTTTTGTAAAACTTTTCCGCGTGACCATGAATATTACGGAAACTTTCACACGTGGGAAGTGCATTACAGTTAGATTGTTATTCTTTATAGTTAGTATTTTTAAGGAATTTCAAGTTAAGTCCTTAGATACAATGTTGATCTAAAATATCAATAAACATTGTGTGAGTCTAGCCTAGATAAGTCAAAAACTTCCGGATGTTATTTTCTTTGGTATTGGTGTCAGTTGGATTTCCTGAATCAAATTAATGTCTTATGAATTCTCTAATGAATGTCTTTATTTGATTGAAAAAAAATCGACCTAACCTCACCAAATAAATAAACTATCGACATCGCAAT
Source organism: Ochropleura plecta (assembly GCA_905475445.1). NCBI lineage: Eukaryota > Metazoa > Arthropoda > Insecta > Lepidoptera > Noctuidae > Ochropleura > Ochropleura plecta. Next base: position 16,431,676 of record FR997736.1, read on the forward strand.
TCAGGCCATCACTGGACGTTCGCGGGTCGAATGCAAACTGATCACGAAGGCCCAAGTACGTGACTACTGAATACAGGGCACAGACACACGGATGTCCACCATTGACTGCTGAACTACTATTTATTTATATGTAAGTACTATAATATAGAACACGTGACTGATGTATGCCACGTCACGGAGAAGTTGGGAAAAAAGAAAGTTCGAGAAAAAAAAATGTTGAAAGGTCTGAAACACACGGAACTGCACTATTCGAATGGGACAGTGACTATTTAGCTTTTAAAAAAAATACGTAGATAATCTGAGGGACTAGTTAAAACGAGTGTGACATTCAATCGGAAAAAACGGTTATGGTAAAAGCAAAAGGTATTGGATTAACAGCTAACGCAAAGCTCGAATGAAAAAAAACTACTTCTAATAGAAATTTTGACTTTCAATCCTGTTTAAAATAATTGTAGGAATACAGAGCTTTCTTATGGTAGAAGCTGTGCCATTCTACCCCTTGCAGGAATACAATTATGCTAAGCTTTAACGCTCTCCTTAACTCAAACACAGGTTTGGATGTTTGCGGATGATACTGTTCGGAATGTTTGAATTCCTTTAAGAAGAATGTATGACTGAGTTGAATTAACTATATTTTATAAAGTATAATTGATTTTAGCCGTTCGATCTAAAATAAAATAAATTATTTATAAATTATTCTACTTTGTGCCTAAATAATGAGGCTGTAATAAGCCCCATATAGTTTGATGACCCTCATGTTATACGTCGTTGCGCAGTCGGTAAGCATATCTTTCCGGAGTCACGCCTTAGATGACAGGAATGACTTGAGTATCAGGCTTGTACAAAGCCTTTCAACTTCTCTCACTTGAACTATCACAAATTTCGAAAGAGCTAATGATTCTCGCATTGAAGCAAACAGACAATAAATCTCACATCATCATTTAACCACCAAGACAAACAACAGCTTAAATCTATTTAGTGTTATTAACTCTCCACCTTCACCAAATTTACATATTCAAATATTCCAATCTCGATACAAATTAAAAGCAGATGACCTGAAACCCGTCTGTAGATACCTAAAACGGAATTAGATTAGGTCATCCGGCGACTGTATGGAAGATTAATTTTATACAAGAGACCCAATATGACGTAACAGTCTGCAAGCAGAAAACCAGACTGACAGTCATTATGTGAATATGAGTATTCATCGAGTATTTGACCAAAATCCTCACCTACGAAACTTTTTTTTATTTAAGTAGGTAAGTATTCGAAAGAGTTTTTTTTACAAAAATTGATAACAAATATATTCTGTCAAACTGCAGAGCAGTTTATCGGCAGTTATAAGTGGACATAAATGGACGTTCTAGTTAGATTAAAATTGCAGTGGATAAGACAATCCTCCGTAGGATAAAAGTTAAAAGGAAAACCTAACCACAACATACGATGATACCAGAAGGGTAAAGCAGGGAGAATTAAGCATCCTCATTGTGAATGGAAGAAGAAAACGTGTTGCGCAGAGCCCAAATAAAATGGGAGGAAAATGATGATTATGTTACGAGCAGTTGAACTAAGCCCCATTCAAGTTGTTGTTCCCATTTCAAGTTGTATTCCAAGTTCAATCTCAGGGGCTACTGAGAAATTCAGAACTTACTAAGGAAACAATGCCTAAACTGGGGATCGAACCCAAAAGTCTCATACTAAACAGAGCTGAAGGCACTTAACCAACGTAACAGTCAAAAATACAACGCCAACTGTTATGTAAAAAAACCTACACAAACCGTACCATAAGAGATTGTTTTAAATATAACTTCCGTGCGTAGAAGCTACACAAACAAGACTTCAAAACATGCTTTCATAAACACAATAGCTAATAACTAGCTCAATAAATTATAAGAGAATCCACTTCGTTAGGTGTACTTGTATCTCTTACGTCATCTTACGTAAGGCACTGTTCTATCGAAAGTGCGAACTTGTCAGTGAGAACATTCTTCGCGTCCATCTTCCACATTTCAACTTAGCACTTGACATGGAAATTTTTCTTTGTGTTTCGCTTTCTATCAGCACTTCAAATTGGTGACGTTGCTTGGAGGGAAAGGTACAAAGCCAATCCTAATCTAGTGTTAAGATTCGAGGAACCCACACAACAAAAATATGGGCAATCCCCTTAAATTTTTCCTTGGTAAGAACTTGACTGTAAGCTTTTATTTTCTAACATTTCTTAGTGATTTAACCGCTTGTATGTCGGAATTACAGACACAATTAAAAACGCATTGTTTCTCGCGTAGATCTACGATCCGACATACTAGGGGTTAAGATTGAATTTTTTAATCTGGGTGGTTTCGAAGACTACGCTTTTCCAACAATATTCAAAACAATCCTTTTGCCTCTTTTTAATTCCGGATGAAGCTTAATACCGGTATGGTATATTACATGCATCGAACAGTTTCCAAGTATTTGTGATTTATACCCGGATATGAGCGTAAAAGCAGAAAAACTCCTTGTTGATTTAAATAGCAACGTGTTTACAAACAAACTCGCATGCGCTTATGTTTACTGGGTCAGTTTACAACAGAGACAGGCAGCGCCATCTATTCGTTGGATGACGCATTAGTCGTTTGGATGTATACAATGTAATTATGTATTAACTAGCTGGCGCCCGCGACTTCGTCCACGTGATATCGAAAAAAAAGTATCCTATGTTTTATTCCAGACTATAATCTACCTCTGTGCCAAATTTCATCAAGATCCGTTCAGCCGTTTTGACGTGAAAGAGTAAGAAACATCCATACATCCTCATAAACAATCGCATTTATAATATTATAGGCATAGTAGGATATTACTTAAAAGGTGTTTTCTATTGAAACTTATGAAAAGCATATTGAATGATTACATTACTTATAAAAGTATTCATCATATTCACAAGATGTTTATTTCAAAAAATAATAACTCTTTATTTTAAGGTCCTATTCTGGATAGATAATTTTGACAATTACTAGAATGGTTAATAAATAGTAATTACACGCTTCGCTTACACCAATTTTGGTCCAAACTTTTAATTTCTCAGCTAGAAAATTTAAACATTAAATAAGTTAAACGGAGTTGCATAAATTGCTGTTCTTATAATGGCAATTTAAGTTTAAGACCAGTACATAAGATAGGTAGTTGTGAGTCGGACGTTCGTCGCTTCCTGCCAATACAAAAACGCGCTTTACGCATGCGCCAAGCGCAGACCGGTGCGTGATTCATGTGCAAGCGCACGCGTGCCGCGACACTTACCTAGGTTTCGCATTTAGTACCTTTGGTAAACTAATAACGGTATATTAAAGTAGGTACAAATTGATAGTTTTAATTATGTTGACGACACGGTTGGCGCAGTGGCTGTGCGATGGACTGCTGCGCAGCGTGTTACGGGTTCGATCTCCGCACGGAATAGATTTTTGTATGGCCTACAGATAATTGTTCCGGGTCTGGACCTACGATACAGGAGAAATTCCCAGTGTGAGGCAACATTTTATTAAAAAAATACATATAAATGACGTAGGAATACAAGTACATACATGCTATATCAATTATCACACTAAGGCTAAAGAACTTCCACGGAGTTTAATAGGCTGGTAGGCCAGAAGATTTAGGCCTTTTTAGAAAAAAAAAAACAGTTTTCATTTACCACTTCAAACTATAACGACTAAATAAATAGAACATTGAACCCATTCGACCAACAACACAAGAAATTGGCCACTAATATTTCTTGCAGTGTCCATTTACTCCAATAACATTTTATCCTCCAAGATTTAAACACAGAATTATGTGCACTACACCGTAGTGTTCAAGTATGAAATTGATATGCACCGCCAGTTGCACGTGCATGGACAAGCGTACATACTTCCGAACTTCCTGCAAGTTCCCTTAAAGATAGAACACGTCCGTAAAGTAATTAGTTCAACCTCACGTATTCCGAGAATCCAGTAGTTCCTAAGTTGATTTGGATAAAGTATAAACAAAACTTGTACGATAATCCAGTGAAATAATCTGCGGGATTGTGGCATTCTTTAGCCATTGCGCGCCTAAGCAAAATAGGACGCGGACGTACAAATAAGAAAGATAAAACTATACTTAAGCACACTATGAGTAATAACTTACTCATGTTTTTGCATTTTTAATTATGTTTATGCTAGATAGCAAGTTATTTTGCATAACTACGTGCCATGGATCTCTCTTTTCGCGTCGATTACTTATTTGGAAGTGCAAGAATTCCGATGGTCATTCGGAATTACACAACTTTGTATTACATCATTTTTGGTGGTATTTCACTGTCTTTTACTACAATCGAACAATAACAACCAGTTTTGGCAGAAAGTGAATATAGGCGCAAAAGCACTGCAGAAAATTAAATCATTGCGTAACTGGATACGGAAATACTGTTTTGATACGACGATGAACTTAGCTTTAAAAGAATTTGGTTTTTTTATGTTGTACATCTAAGTCCTTTCATAGTGGTACCTAATGCTTATGATAAAACAAGTTACAGCTTACTTGTATGCTTTAGTAATCCACAATTTCCGCACAACACCACTGTGAAACCAACAAACAGAGGGCGCACTGGCTTCATAAAGGAACCGGCAAGATAAACACACACGGCAAACGCTACACAAAATCTGTTGTACGATAGTAATTTCTAATCTGGAGCGAGTGCAAAACTACTGCATTTCATATCGATCGTACAGCTGCAGGTATTACAATAGAACGCGCCGCTTGTATTAACAACATTGCCGTACCTTTAGTGCGCCAGCTCACACCTAATAAAGTAATAATTATGACCTACGTAAGCAATTACTGTAATTAGATCACTGTGGGTAACGAGAATTGTATTGTCACTTATGTTTGTACTTTACAGTTCATAATAAGCTTTTCTTCTATCATTTTTTTCTCATTATAGTATATCTGGTTGACTAGAAAGGTTGTCTTGAAAAGATCGCTTTTAGCGATAAGACCACCCATTGTGTCACCCTATTTATAAGTTGTTTAATGTTATTCTTCTTATTTGTATGGTGTACATATAAAGAATATTCTATCTATCTATCTGGTATAATTAGATAATAATATCTCACACAAGCGGCTTCGCCCGGATGTCCCACAGGATTATGATAAAAAATATCCTATTTGTTATCCAGGTTATAAACTATCTGTGTGTCAATTTTGCTCTTATTTTTCGTTCAGTAGTTTTTGCGTGAACGAGTAACAAACATCCACTAATCCCATATACTTTCGCATTTATAATATTGATAGGATTTTGGTAGCCAGAATACTCTCATCAATCTGCCATGGACTTTTAAAAAATTCAAGCATCGATGTCATTGACATTCATTTTATTTAAAAGCAATGATGACATCAATGACTGGTTACATCAGGAAATGGATTCACGATTTTTTAAAACATATCCTGAACGGAAATAAAAATGGCTACCATATGCACGTGCACAGATTAAAAACTTCATCATACTCGTAATCGAACTTCCTTACTTTAAAAAAAGCAATCTGCATGCAGTTTCTATCTCTTTCTCAAAAACTTGTGTGACAGAGATAGGTTATGTGGTAGGTAAATTGATCCGGCAGCCGATGTTGAAATGAGACACTACTCGTGCACTCGCGTCCCTAGATTCTTATTACCTGACATGTAGGGAGAAACAATACGTCATCCAGATTGATGTAGGGTTTCATAATGGACTCTCAAAAGTGGTTCGCGAAGTACCTTATGTGCTGCTTCTAGACATGAAAGTTAAAGTGCTATACTATATGTATAATAGATAGTAGAGTATAATAATTTCGGTAAAAACTCGTTTTCCGAACATAGTTTAGTTGATTTATGCCCGGTTCCAATAAACAAAATACGAGTCGTTTTGCTTACGGATAGTAGGATTTTGACATATGTCCCATAGAACTTATGTCAAAATACTACTATCCGTAAGCAAATCGTTTTTGTTTAAAGACTAACGCCCGGTGTTAGTCTTTCATACATTTTGCGATTTTCAGGAAATAATAAATTTGAAATATGCATATGAAATATGTTTCGGAAATTCTACTGGGTTTTCACAATTGCACAACTGTAATTATGTTGCATTCACATAAGAAAAATACATTTAAAAGTAAGTATGAATACGAATAATTACTATTTTAAATCTGACTTGCGCAAATCATAAGAAACCGCAGGCGGTAGCCGCACGTAAAAAGATGCGCCAATAATGTTTACGACTTGTAATCCAATCTTTAAGCCGTCGTAATTAATGAATACGTCGAATTACATCTGATGATTAAATTCCCCTCACGATCTTGCAGCACGCAAAAGAAAATCACAAATCCAGTTGGACAGCAAAAAGATCTGAATTGAATCACGAACGGACAGGTCATTGGATACAATACAGCAAATAAATGTAGAAGAAAAAAACTGGTTAAGCTCTGAGAATTGAAGAATTAAGATTCAAGACGTAACATTAGGTAGACAAAAATAAAATTGTGTATTTAACTTGAAGCACTGCTCCAACTCCACAAGAAAACATTTTGAATATGTTTATGTAAAGAAATTCGACAACAAATTGAATTTGGAAGCAGCTTCGGCACTTCGAGGCACCATAGCCAAAGAATCGTGACTAGCAGGGAAATAAAAAGAAAGTTGAAATTAAAAACAATCCTACGTGCTGTTGCAGTAGCTAGTAGTCTGATTAGGTAGCTATTTATTAATGATAACGTAAAGTCCGCAATCAATAAAATATTAATGCGAGTTCATCAGCATGATGACCAAAAGTACGATGGATAGGATTGTGTGAAAGATGATATGGGTAGAAAGCGGATGCCTGCGGATATAACGGCTTATAAAAGAAGAATGCAGGAAGAAGTATTCCGCCGACTCCAGATAAATTAGGATAAAATGATGAGATGGTGTGATAATTCCGCAGTTCTTCAGATGGAGGTGACGACTTTATCTAATTCCTTATTTAGCAGAACACATCATGTATTTTTTTAAAATTATAGCAATTTAGATAAGCTCAATTAAGAAATTATAAAGTATGCACCTAATGCACCTATTTCACAATCATTACAATGAAATGTGTAAAACATCACAGATCCCTTAAATATTTATAATTCCTAGATTTAAAACAACAAACGTATCCCGATTTGGTTTGAATGTGCAGTTCTAAATATAACCGTGGCTTAAACATCTGAGGGGAATTCGGGGGTTCAAAGACCTCGCGAACCGGCCCGTGCCGCGATAAAATATACCATTTTTATGGGAGAATTCAAGCGAAACAAAGTTCATGGGCAGACGTCAATGATAACAGCAACTTATTTGTTAGAATAATGTTAATATTATTTATGTTCGTTGAAGTATCGGAACTACTTCGTTCTATTTCGGACACAGGACAGAAAAAGCTTTGTGCCATACTTATTTGTGCATATCTAACTTCTAAGAATTAGTGCTTGTGGAAACCCTTATGTAAGTACCTAGTACTTGGTTGGCATTCTTCCAAGCCTATAAATGTCCTGAGCGGTGAAAACTATAGATGCAGCTTCCTTATAAAGTTAAATAGACAACTGGATTAAGAAATAAAGTTTTTCAGACGGACGTGAATCATTACATGTACTTACTAGGAACCGGTGGTAAAAACCTTTATCGCTCATTCTTGTACATCATAAATGTAGATCATAAAGTTCATTGCCAAAGTCAATTAACAGTAACCGTGTTAATTTAATAGATCATGTCATCGTCCCTACCGCACACATCGCTTCATTTATTGGAGTGTGCACATTTTATACCCTAATCATTTTGGATACGATTTTTGGCACTCTGACTAAAATTCTTACTTAATTGAAACCATTTGGGCACAATAGTCTAAACTTATAGGAACCCAAATATCAATTCACTCAAAATTTGAAACGAAATCGTCGTGGTAGGACTAAAACAAGTTTATGTTTAAGTTGGACCTTGTTGAACAATGATGAATGAGTAAGACCACACAGTGAGCTTTATAACAACGAATCTGAAACTTGAATGGGCCTTAATAGTCTTTTATTTGTGGTCGGTTAAATGTTGTGACAAGATCCTGAAGTGGGGTACAACTGCGCGTTGATTTGATTTAAACGCAAACGGATAATTTTTATTACACTGCATTTTAGGAAATGATCGCATGGAGCATTAATATGACGATAATTCTTCAAGTGACATTAAGGCAGGTCGAGATAGAGATGTCGGGGTGAGCTTTGACTGATCCTTTACAGCCTAAGACAAACGTAAAATGGAAATATTGTGGTTAAGAAGGAAGTAAACACTGAGACTACCGCTGGTCAAAGAGATTTACGGCGCTGACTCCAAATAAATTGGTATAATAAGGATGAAGATTCTTAAGCAATGAGTCTGAGGTAAGAAAACGTTTAAGAAACAACTGATTCTGCAAATTCGCAACGCCTGCTTGTGCATTTAGGTAAAACACAGCTACCTGAATAATATAATTTGGGACCAGTTGCTTCCAATCTTGCAATGATATCGATACACCTGTCTACATTGGTGCCAAACATTAGCGGTTAAATCTGCCGACATCTTGAGCATAACATTGTTTGGTGAAGATATTTTGTATTTTCGATGCATTGAGAATGCACTGCCTTCGAAATACCTATCCCTTGTCGTCGATTACCTTTTCTGATTCATCGAAAGATAACCTTTTGTGTCGGATTTTAATATCTGTTCGGTGCTCTTTGCAGTGTCCCTACTTCTTAGAATATGGTAAGGGCCGAGATTGGCAATGCCGTACTTTTAAAACTATTGAAGTACCGAATATCTTGGAAGATATGCTGTTTTCTTCAGCTGGCGCTGCAATTCCAACGTTATTGACATGCTATTCAAAGGTCGAGTCTTTAATTATGCGTGTATGTCCAAGTGTTTATGTAAAGCTTGGTTAGGATCCCGCTACCGGTCATTAGTTAGCTGTACTATGTCATACTTCGAGTTTAGAATTACAATATGTTACTCGACAGTAGATAGGCTTAGCGTATAGCAACCGTGGAACAATCATTTACTAATAAAATATGATAATCTGATCTGGGACTTGAGATCCTGCGTATCTAATATTGGTTTACCAATATAATAAAGGATTGTAAACGAAATACCTAGTGAAGTTGATTGGCATGTAGATGGTGTCTCTGAATGGATAGATCCATCCAATTTAATATTAATTACGAAGGTACGTGTTTCATAAACTTAAATTAAGATTTTAATATTCAAATCGCGTGCATTGCGTGTGATGCCAAACATTGCAGTAGGAAGCATTTGGAGGTAAAAATCAATATTTATTTATCAATTAAATTTAATTTCCTTACTGTGACGCAACAGATATGTCTACCTATACATATATCAGCTAATGACTAGGTACACATTATCAATAAATTTCTTCGAAATATACATTACATTACTTTCAGGATGATGATATTTATAATTTTGCTGAATAAATATAATCGTAACTAGGTAAACATTTTGATGAGGAAGGAAATTGTATTGCGAAACTGCAAAAATAACGAATTTCATGCAAAGATTATATTATTTTTGATGAGGAAGGAAATTGTATTGCGAAACTGCAAAAATAATGAAGTTCATGCAAAGATTATATTATTACAATATTTATGTGTGTGTAATTCAATATGAAGCTAAATGCCTAACAGTAATATTTCCGCTAGATTTGTAGCTAGAGTATAATTTTATGATTTTGAATCTTCTTTTTTTATTTTAGCTAAAAAGTCTACTTCAATGAAATGCAATCAAAGGAAAACTCTTTTGGTTTAAAATAACAACTTTAGCTACCTATAAAAAAATAGATTTATTTATTAACTGGGTACTTACTACTAATTAAAAAACAAATTGCGTGCAGCTCATACTGCGGAAATGTAATCTCACTGCCTCCAACAGACGAATCTATAAGTCGTAGGAAACAAGAGGGGCGAAGAGATTAAAATAAACGACTGAGATAAAACCGAGCCGACGAAACTTATGGGGGTAGGTCATGAGAGGTGTGCGGTTATACACAGTAGGTAAACTACAACTTGAACGTACTCCTAACAACAAAGTTAAACATCACACAAAGTAAACAGCCACTGAATGGACCATTATGAAAGAAATTAATCACACACTATATTATTGTTTTTACATACCTACCTTGCGGAAACAATTGGGGCGTTCGGGAGCCGGTATTCCGATTTAGTAAACACACACTGATTTTGCACTGCACTTAAATAACACACAACATTCACTTTGTAATTTATTTCAGCTCCGTTTATGTCAGCCGGTGACAGCTGGCTGGTATTTTTTTGCCGCGGGGTTGTCAGATGTGTCCTTGAAGGACGCTGTAGCAGCGCGCCATGTTGATTTGAGGACGGGCGCGTGGCGACTGCGCGCAGCCGCCCCTTGCGTGGCGCATGCGCTGTGCGTCACCCTATATCCCGCCATCCCGCCCGCACCCGGCCTTCCTTCCTTGTTCCCAAATCCTGCTTTGCCCTTGCTTGTGTATTGCAGCTATGGTTATTCATATATCCCCAAAGCTTTTAAGAAAGTAAAGAGATTACCTATTATTTGTAATTTGAAACGATGGTATCCGACAAGTTCAGCAGTTTTTTATTCCGGTCTAATAACATTTTTTGACAGAGTTTGTTTGAAATGTTAGAGATTCGTTTTTTTTTGGTTTTTAGCGCAGTTACCAATCATGTTTAAATTGTATGCTTCAGCACCCCACCCAGTTGTCCCGTAGTGACCTGACAAGGGGAGCATTGCAATAAAGGGCAATTCACCCTTGGGGACCCTCGTTTCGTTGGTGAAAAAACATAACGTACCTAATAGGATTATGGTGCTTTAATAAAATTTGTAAAACACCTCAATGGTCACATTGCAATTGGCTACGTTCAATATCTGAGAGCTCCAGAGTTTGTTTTCGAACCAAGTGAAGTGAATTTTCTTGGGTTTCTGGTTAGTTTTTACTAAGCAGTATCAGAACTTTACTCGCTAACTGACGTCAGGCTCACAGTCACTCAAAACATAATCACGACTAATCCCCGAAGAGTTTAGGTAAATGTTGCGCTTAATAGTTACCTACACCCACATTTTGCCAGATATGTTAGTATTCAATTTAAAGGTTGAACCTCATCTGGCAGCACAGAATCGTACTCTTCTATGCTCTATCCTTCCGTCGATCAGAACTGTCATTTTCTAGAGCGAGAAAAAGAGTGGGATTGCTATCACACGCGGCAGCATCGACGTTGCGATCGGTAGCATGTTCTGTTCAACGCTAATTTGCCCTTTTTACAGCTGGTAATTTTACGTTACCTTCGTAAATATAGGTACCTACCTAGTATTCATTTTGTTAACAGGTAGTCGTTAAACGACTGCACTTTCATTGTTGTCTGCCTGCTTGAGGCCCGGGGGCGTACAAACGTGACGGGAAGCGAATGATGCATTCGGGAGAGCACCCACCAATCGCCCACAAACTCGCCTACGCAAAATTGATGAAATAATAATGATAAGAAGGCTCGGTGGCTAATAAAAGCATTCAGTTATGGAATTATTAGTTTCAGTTTCTTTTGGATTTGTACCCGATTGTTGGCTACGGGCCTTGTGGACGGCATTTCATCAACGTTGCCATCGTTTGCCAACTCCGCCCCAAAGTGTGTAAGTATACAAAGATTTCCAGGTCAGTTAATTGAGGTATCTACATGGGATTGGCTGAAGTGCCCATAATATGAAGGGACTGTAGCGTCATCTTTTTGTTTCTTGACATTCAATAGTCCCTGTAATGGTCTAATTGTAATAAATGATTTGAGAATTTTGCCACTGGCCAAATTACATCTGTTTTAGCCACGCAGCAATTCCAACAATGCAAGCGAGGGCTTTGATTTTATATTATGTGTTGTTTCGATCTTAGTAGGCCTTCTGAGCTCGTCTTCTCTGTGACTAAACACTGACAACCACCAAAGCCTTATTTAATCGCCAAATACACGCAAAATCAAACTTTACGTATCAGACATATGGGTTATATTAACAGCAATGGAAACATTGCCTTTATATCTGCTGCATGTTCACTGATTTTAATACGGGTGTTGCAGAGATGTAACTACATGATTGCGTGAAAATGTAAGCGTCTCGCTCGGTCGGCATCAGTGTAATCGGAGTCTACTAGCATTATGTGATTTTCATACTTATCTAAATGGATGAGATCGTAGTCGTCGTACGCCTGTACCCTGTGTACCCGATTGTACTAGAAGAGCAGTTTACTAAAAATAGGTTTGAGTAACATACAACTAGACATGGCTAATGGACAAAACTTGGACCGAATGCTGGTCAAGGTAAGGCCAAGCTTTGTCAAGCTAACGTTGGTTTGATGCTATCGTCAAAGTTCCGGGCAACACCTAGGAGCGAGACGCACTGAACCGGGAAGTATGGAGGCCATCAAGCAATAGGATAGTGATTCCGGCCAGAATGGAAGATGAACTATTAGTAATCGAACCTGAGTAGTCATGAATTCACTGTGGCGTGGCAGGCATGAAGCCAAACGGCAAAGAAGAATAACTTCCATTGAAAGATTATTTCCATGATGGATATCATCGGCTTCAGTGGTACAATGAGAGTTATTTGACTAGTCATAGGTTTGAGTCAACTTTGTTTTGAGACGGGTGGCGCCAAAGACGCTTAGGTAGTTAAAAGAACTTTTTCTATTCAGTCGGTTACCGGAACTGACGCACCGGTAAGACAGACTAATGTGTACACGCAAAAGTCCGACAAAACACCTCGACCTCGTAAACCATAATAATGTTTAGGTACCTACAGCACAACCATAGAACATGACTAACAGTAACGTAACACATGTATGCATGTGAGTAAGGCAGGTAGGCATTCCAAAATGTTCCCAAAATATAGGTCGATGTACTTTCATACCTACCATCTTGTTCATCGGTGTATGACACCATAATAAGATACTTACCTTCGTGAAATCACAATGAAGCTCGTAGTCACAGCAATCCAATTAGTTAGAAGCTACAGGTTTAGAATAGAGACAAAAATACACTTAGCAAGTTACAACTTTACAAGTGTAAATTATTATCTTAAACACACACAAATTACTCTACAAGGTGTTTTAAAGATTTCATTGAACAGTTAAGCTGCATAATGATACAATTTTTTTTATGAACTTTGAACGCAAATAAAACTAAAATAAATGACTAACATCCTATGAACAAATCACAATGTTAATTAAGAAAATTCAGAGGGAAAACACGAGAAAAAGGAACACTCTTTTGCACTCTTAGAGCTTTTCTTGTTCTTGGCGGGGAGCCGGGAAAATAACATTTAGGTTTCCAATATGTATGCAAGATAAGCCATCTACAGGATTATGATCATGATATTATTCTGCTTCTATTACGGATCTTTTCGATCCAAGTTTAGACTTATCAATCATTTGTTTAACATCAGATGAGATCTTTATGCGCTTTAGCAATAATAAATCATGTGGTAAAAGTAGATGAAACATGGTGCTTTATCATTACGATTTCTCTATTTTTCTTGATAGGTTTTTACCACAGTTAAACGCATAAAATAACTAAACGCAAAAACTTTGACAGAACTTCCGTCAATGTCATCTGACTGTTCGATGAAACGTCAGTCTCTCGACAGCTGTTTGTGATCCGTGGATTGTGATTTCTGCCGGCTAATTTATTTTATACATTCTGAATTCAAAGTTATGCCAGAAGATTCAAAAAAGAACCAGTTAGTATATTCATTACCTTTCCTTACATTTTCTGCCTTAGCATTCATTTTAATAAAAAAAAAAACTAGTTTAACTCCAGCAAGTTTTTTAATAATTTTACACATATTATTTTAGTGACAAGAAAAAAGGGGATCCAAAAGACCAGCGTAAGCCTCGTCAGAGGCATCAGCAATCAGCAGGATCGGAGAAGAAAACAGAGAAGAAGACGGAAGAGCCTAAAAATGCCCCTAACGGTAACTTATAAAACTTACATTACCTAACCATAATATAAAAAATTATCAATGTCCACATACGGTCTACTTAACCTAACTTTGTTTTGTTTGTACTTGTGTACAGATGTTTTTGGAAATAAAAAAAATAGTGGGCCTTATAAAAATAATCATCAACATAACAAAAATTAAGAAGATGGAAAGTTATTAGCTTAATATGCTTTGCTCAACTATGCAGTTTTTTTTTTATTTCTAGTTATTAAGCACATATTAAATTCACCTTAATATCTATATATCTGACCTGACTATACCTAAGGTGAAATACTTAAATCAGAAACTGTGTGAATTAAATCTTGATGAGGCGAAAAGAGTATCAATGAATTGGGCAGGTGACTTTCTGAAACTACCCTCTCCAGTTTCAGAAAGATGTACTGAATATCTGGTAACCAATTTAGCTACTGTGTCCTTTTCACCTTGTATAAAGATACTTAACCAGTACAATTTTACAGTTACAGTACCGCAAAAGCCAGTCCCCGAAAGTCCACCTCCAGAGTTTTACAAGAACTTAAAAAGGGAGACAGATGAAATCCTCAAGATCACTGAAGAAGAAAACTCAAAATATAAAAAGAAAGAGATACAAAGTAACTGGGCCAAGTATGAGATGCCTATTGATAGTTATGAAGAAATTGAAGAACATGAGAATTTGGGAGCCGATTATGAGGTAAATACACCTTAATCTCCTTCTCCCATTGTCTTTCTTGCTTCCTTCCTGAATAAGTCTTGCTGGAATTTACTACCGGTTTCTTTTTTCCCTGATCATCATAATCTGGTGTGATTAAAGATTGTAAAAGTGTAACAGTTAGTTAATTTCTGTGCTGTTGTAGTCTCTCTTTATAATTCTTATAGGGGGCAAGCCTATTGCTATCAATCAGGCACAACTCCAGGGGCCTTAGTCTGCTATTACAATGGTGTCAGAATGGTTGATCACTGATCGCATAATGGTTGATTTTGACAAGTTTAGTATGTAGTAGATGTCAAAATCAACCATTATGCGATCAGTGATCGACCATTCTGACACTATTGTAATAGCAGACTAAGGCCCCAGGTCTCTGTGCAAAATTCCTGATTGAAATTTTACATTTACAATTGCCAACCTAGGAATCGAACCCAGGACCTCATGCTTAGCAGTCGCGCTTGCGACCTTGCAGTCAATTCAGTACTTACCAGGTAAACTTTTTACTTGGCCATATTTACCACCTATTGGGCCAAGTACTGAAAATTATTTCAAAATGGAAGACCTACCATTTCAGTCCCACATTGTATACACAAGGCTGTTAGACCATCAGAGGGGCCTGCCAGGGCCACCGCCTGCCGGGGTTGTTCCTGAAAAAAAGTTGTTCGAAAGAGATACGCTGGCAGACAATAGGCCTCTGACTTAACTTTACATGCCGGTTGTCGAGAATATCTCAAAAATATAAACAGGCTGGAATTTTGTAATGCCACCTGAAGGGGAAGTACTCTTAATACTTTAGATAGAAAATTTTACTCAAAGAAAACATTCCTTTATTTTTGAAAAGAAAGAAAACGGCATTCAAAGATTTTTTAAAATTCGCCTGCCGCACACGGTAATCGAACCGACTAAAATCTGTAAAAGTTGAACCCTGTACTTTTATTGCATCAATCAAACTTCAATAAATTAAAAGAAAGGAAAAAAATGAAATCGTAAATTAATTATTTACAAAAAACCTTTTCATCTAGTTATGACTACCTAACAAAACAATTGTATTGTAGTGTTCTATTTTTATATGTGTACCTACGTTTGAAAATAAAAGTAAATAGTATTGTCTATTCTTTGAATACAATCGAGTCACAATCTTGGGTAGGTTTCAATTGGTGTACAAACATCCAGTGAGGCTAGAGCTATCTACTATATAAAAATAAGTCGGGTTTTCCTTACTGACGCTATAACTCCAGAACGCACGAACCGATTTCCACGGTTTTGCATTCGTTGGAAAGGTCTCGGGCTCCGTGAGGTTTATAGCAAAGGTAGGGTAGGTAGTAGGTAGGGTAGGTAGAAAGGTAGAAAATTGCATAGCAACGCATGCCGGGGCACAGCTAGTGTTAATATAAAATGTACCTTCTGCAAAGCTCACTAACAGTTAAAAGACAGTATGAATGCTAAACTCACATTCTTGAGAAACTATTCTTAAGTTGTATTTTATATATTTTTCAGAAACTCATACAAGCTCCTCTTTCTATCGGTGGACATTTCCAATTCAAACATGAAAAGTCTTGGGACATGAACACTGGCCCGTCGTTATATGACAAATACTTTGAGATCGATATGGAAGAACTCAATATTGCACTCTGTTCCATTCCGTTCTACGAGAGGAGCTCAATAGACGAAGCTACTTTCAGCCAAACCGACATTTTGACTATGAACAACCGAGCCACAAGGTTCAAACAGAAATATTATAATGATAAGTCATATTCAACCCCCGAAACTGAAGCTCAAGACAAAATACTTAGCAATCTTAGAGAAAGTATAAAGGAAGATAATATAGAAAAAGATACAAGCGATGATATACATTTAAAATATGACAAAGATCGTAAAACTTCTGAGACAGATATTGCATCGAACATTAATTTAGAATTTAAATCGGAAGTAACCAGAGATGGACATGTCAATGTTGTTGAAGAAAATGTGCCAAAAACCGAAGCTGTAATTATTGAAAAAAAACCAACGACCACAGATATTGAACAGGAGCTTGAAATTAAAGATTTTGTTTTTGGAAATACCAGTAAACCTACAAAAGAGATCGAGCCCGAAATAGTTCAGGCGCCAAATATCACAGAAAAACCTGAATGCCATATTCGAAAGACGCCAGTAGTTGATAAAGTGATTTCTGCCAAGATTCCTCAAGTTGAACCTGCACCTTCGGTTTCTAACGGTAAGTCAGGCTCCTTATTCAAACAGCTCGTTCAGAATAACGTGACAATAAAAGCAATAGCTTATATCCTAAGCTAGTGTTCTGAAGTGGTACTGCTTGTTTGAATTCCCAGATTGAGCAGAGTAGCCATGGGGTCTGGATTTGGGTCCGGTTGATGGCAATAGGCTTGCCCTCTATTAAACATAACAGGATAATTGTGGCTGCACCTAGATACCTCTGCCTAACCCTTCGCGTGATGTTGTTATGTATTTCTCAGTAGTAGCAGTCTTGATGATGATTGATGGCACTAAGCGCGCCCCCTTTTACATCACATCAATCTCTGCATACCTGCCTAGCTCCTGCACGTATGTAAGTACTAACGAAGACGACTGACCTATTTTGACCCTTATGTTCTGAGAAATAAGGTTGAAAAGCGGTAGGAGTCAGTGACTTCGGATGTACACACCTAATGAATATCAACTTGTAACAAAAACTCGCGATAGAAAACGATTTTTTATTACTAAATAAGACCTGTGCATTATATGAGGGATATATTTAGCGACAGTTAGTATGGGTAACGATAGCTATCGTTTACTATAGAGACTTTTTGGTAGAACTTGACATTGACTATATTTGCTAGACTTAAACGATTCTACCATAAATAAGTGTCTGCAGAATGGACGTTAAATCTCTTCAAACGGATTTTTCGTGCAGTGAGGGCGTAACTCAGATTCTTCAAAATGATTATTACTGCCTTATTGTTGGGTTAGATTTCCTGATTCGGCGGTGTTATATGTTTTTTTTTTCAAAAGAAATGTCTCCTCAGTATCAGATTGAAGTCTGCATTCGTGCTAGGTTTGTGGCAATGAACTTGTCCACTATCACCTGGAGCTTAAATTACAAGGGAAATTTTAGTGCTGCCAATGTTTTGGGTATGTAGTTTAGAAAATAATTGAAACAAAATAAAAGTATTAATAAAATTTATTTATTATTTCAGTGGCTGACACACCTACGGAAACAAAGAAAAATCCAGTTATTGAATCTCCAGAAGATCTTGAAAAGTGGCTAGATGACTTTTTGGATGGGTAAACAGTGTTGAACTAAACAATTCAAATAAAACATGGTACTTACATTTGTTCGAAACGCCTTTATAAATGTTGCGCTGGCGAAAAATGTATGTTAGTATACATGCCTAACCTGGAAATGAGCTGTAAGTGGACATTGGTCCAGATCATCAGACGACCCCGCAAGGCAAGCAGCGTATCGCACGCAGCGCGGTTAATGCTAACAAATGTTGAACTTGTGCAAGTTGAAATAAAATAATAATAAAATGTTAGGCTGATGCAGTCTAGAGGATACCAGCTATGAATTAATTTAATACATTAGAAAGTGTAGTGTACGTTACTCCAAGCAGGAAAATCCTCCTTCACTGCAAATTACGCACTAATAATACTTTGGTTCCACTCATCAATCTTATGACCTCCACGAACCAGTTAGGCCTGGGTAATACGATACCCCGTGGTAAGACTGGGGTAACGTACACCATTACTTTTCTCTGGAAACAACTGTACTCGTTTTCAAAATGCTCTTTTTTATATATAATTTCATGAGCAATATTTGTAATCACATCCTCTAAAAAGGCTATCGATTTCGACGAGTTATTACGTGCGTGTTTACGGGAGTGAAAAATCGATCTAGGTTGTATTTCTGGAAAAAATATTTTATTTTACACCCGAGCCGAGCTCGGTTGCCCTGTACTGAGATATAAGACAATTCTATTGGTGACTGGGGTTAATAAACCAATCTGAAAAGGTCGACGATGAGTGAAAAAAGAAAATTAGATTAAAAAAAATAACTACATATACCTACATTGTATAGTTACATAATATTAAAATTCTATGCGTTTTATGACAAAGAAAATTAGAACCAGTGTCTATCTTTAATGTACAGTTTAGCGAGTAACATTTTGTGCCTAATAATCAAAATAAAACAAATTGTATGACTAAACTTAATCCTTTTATTTATCTCCCATTAAAACCACCAATAGGTAGGTACAGTCAACCGCATGGTCATGGTAAAACTAGACAAAAACAGTGCTTTTTAACATACAAATATTATTTTTGTTGCATTCAGCCACCTCTTACATCAATATATTGTAAAAAGAACAGCAATTCACATATTTTTTACAGAAGACACAGTTAAAATTATACCCAATTTAAAAGGCAATTTCTTGATAAGAATACTTATTTTTTAAAAACATTTTGATATTTAATTGATACCTACATCAATATTTTTTAGGAATGCAATACAAATCGTTTTTAAAGTAAAAGTTTACCCCATTTGTGATCAAATAGGAGTCCATTATGTGCGTGTAGAGAAATGGAAGCATGTTATATTATAAATAAACTAGAGACTGACCACATTTTATCCAAGTTCTCAAATTTCGAAAAATATGTTGTGATAGTAAAAATCTGAAGATTTTAGTGGGGAGGGTTTTGCTGCATCCATCTTTTTCGCGGAATAACACTAAATATTCTGTATACAATATCTGATTCGGGATTTCGCTACCAATTGTCGGCGGCAACTTACTTTCAAAACAACATAATTCCTAATAACTATTTACAAAGTATCTATTAAGATTTCGTATTGCTCTGGTCAAAAATAGCCAGCCCTCAAAAAGTGAACAGTCCAATCCACAAGTATTTTTAAGGGCCCGTGCAGTCCTGACCAAGCTCAGAGCAGCTCGAGCGAGCTAGTAGTGCACATTTATTTTATTTTCAACTTTATTGAACACTTATGACTTGGGTCAGCAGTGCAAATCGCTTCACTGGATCTGCTCCGAGCATTATCAAATGCCATCACAATCGTATAGGATTGGTATCCTATACGATTGTGATGCTTAATTCTTAAACTTCCACTTTATTTACAATCTTGATACTTCCAGCTTCTTACTTTTCACTGGTCTCAGTGCTCCCAGGACATCAAATTGTCAGCAACAAAACACTTCTCGACGACGACGTGCGAAGTAGTTCTGCTTTCAATCAGCCTTCTTCACTCGCAGCACACGATCTGCTCACGAATCCAAGAAATAGCGAATCTTGTCGACTGGTTTACCAACATCACAATTTATCACTTCAAACCCAAGTACCTAAATAGATTACAAATTAACATAAAATTCCCGTTTTAGGTTTTGGATATTCTATCTCCTTTCCATAGGTGCTGACTTGCCAGAGCCGTCACGTTGACAATAATAATTGATTTTCTTGGCCTAGCTCAAGCGAATTCCGCACATTTAATGTTGGGATCTCCCTTGGTTACACAAAAAGCATCTAGTAAAAGGATTACAATCTAAAATGTCTTACATAGTGAATTCAATATTTAAGTAAAACATTAATAGGAAAACAGAATCAAATATTCGTTTTGATTTGTCAAGAATCAGCAAAAGAAAAATACGAAGTGGAGTAAGTGGACATGAAAGATTTTTTTATTTGGAAACATCAACATCTTTCGCGACTATTATTACATTTAAAGTTAGTTTACAGTTACCTAAACATTATACATGCTATACACCACAGATATCTACAAAATTTCATTCAGTAGGTATTACTCATCTGAAATCTTTTTAATAACGATAGTTATTGTAATTATGGTACTGCTGTTGGCCACCACCACCTCTGCCATCGTAGTCATAGTTGGGGTTTCGCCTGCCGAACTGGTTCTGAAGCATGGGTTGCGGGACAGGCGACGATTGCTTCAATGTCTTCGCACGCGCCGCCAGCTGGGACACCAACTGCGCAGGAGTCAGGTGGGCTATAGAGATGGGTGCTCCTTCCGCGACACTCCCGCTCGGGTTGAACACAGACTTAGAATTAACTAAATCATGCTCCACAACTTGCGTATGAACAGTCGTAGTGAAGTGTTCTGTCTCCACAGAAGTGCCGACTTCACGGAACTTGGTCGTCTCACGTATCTCACACACGTCACAGTACGGCTTTGTTGTTTGGCAAGCCGCATCCTTCACGTCCTTGGGAAGTTTCTTCTTATATCTGGACACCACTTTATCTAAACCGATAGTAGTGATAATGCTCTCAACCAGCTGCTTGTTTTGCTGCGCCAATGTCGGCCCGCTGGTCTTCGTGAAGTTGAACTCGACGATTGCCTGTCTCTTCAGCGGCGAACAAAACTTTGACTCTAAGCATTTGGGTTCAGCTCCGATGATATGGTTATTCATCATTAAGTGATTGGGCAGGAACAACTTCTCCAACTTGCCTATAGCTTGACGGCACCGAGATATAACTGTAAACACAAAAGCAGCACCATTTTCATCTAATTACACTGTAGATATATTTTTCAAATGAAAACAGTTAAGGTTCATTTTTAACCAAATATTTCGTCATAATGCCCGCATTTGGTAATACTTAAAGTCTAAGAATTATTACGATAACAGTTAATCCTGATAGCAACTGCGATGTAAACACGACAATTATTGGTACCTAATTATAAACATGATACAATAAAGCTAAAAGAAAAAAAAACATAAATAATATAATAATAAAAAAAACAATTTGTTTCCTTTATTTTCTTAATTTCCAAGCAATAGGAAACAAACTGCAAGTATGATATAATACCCACCTCCATCCATAGTTTTTCCATCCATAACACTGCTTTTACCTGTAATTATAAAATTTTACACAGATTTCATTGTTATGGTATGTAATGATAAGTAATATTAAAATCACAGTACATTTTAAATCCTACCTTTGTTAGGTGCAAGCTTAAAATAATCTTCTTGAGAAATTTTACCCTCTGCAACTAACTGAAACATTCAAACTCATTATAAATTTTAATTCTTAAACTAAAATGGAACAACCTTTTTGATTAGAAATCTTATTACTTGTGCCAAAGCATCATACGGTGTCTTCTGTTCCATTACAGGGAGAGCGGGAGCTGGTACCATGGAAGGTGGTGCGACTGCATTTAGAGCTGGTGCTGGCATGGGGTTCATACTTGGCATTGGTACTGGCTCAGGTATCATACCCGGTGCAACTGATTGCAACCCATAGTTGTATGGAGCTGGGAAACCAGTACCATATGCCACACCCTGTGAATATGGATATCCTGAAACACTTCCAGGAAATTCATTTTGCACAGGACCTGTATAAAGCTGCCCCAGCTCTGGCTGATAGGGTGTACTCTCGAGACGATAACCTGGAGCACCTTGTGGGTCTTTCGGATAAAGGAATGAGTCTGCATGACGTGGAGAGCGAGATCTTGGTGAGCGTGATCGCCGTGAGTCAAAGGGGCGCCTAATCGGTGATCTTGAAGTACGCCGCCGGCGGGGACTGCGTGCATGTGACCGCGGAGGAGTATATCTTCGAGGGCTGCGTCTCGGAGGGGGACTGTACCGTTTTCTTAATATCTTGTGAGGGCTATATCGAGGTTTGACTAGGCGCACTGGACTTCGACGAGGACTCCATTGAGGACTATGTTTTCGACGTGGACTGTGTCGCCGCGGGCTAAGACGGCGAGGACTTGAACGGCGAGGGCTACGGTGAGGTGACTCCTTGTAAGGTCGCTCCTTTAAAAACACTTGCCGCGGGGGTGTCACTACCTTTGCTTCAACTATACGCTTAGGTGTTTTATTACGTTCTTTTGATTTGTCTTCATGAAAATAGTCGTCTAGCTCGGTGCCTGGAGGGCGGAGGTCATCTGACGACTCCAAATGTTTCGCAAGATATTCTTTCACTTTAACTTCCTTGTCTTTCTTAATGGCTTCTTTGGTTTTGGTCGGGTCGCGCCTACTCCCTGGTTTGATGAAATCATTCATACGACTGCTGCTCGAAGCCCGCGAGGTTTGTGCGGAGTCTCCCTTCCTCCATTTAAACTTATCATCGAACACAACTTTGACTGTCGGTTCCTTTGGTTTTGGGTCATCTTTACTGTCTCCGATCAACTCGCGTAGATCCTTGACACTATCGAGGGCCTCCATGTTGATGCGGCGCTGGGATTCACGTCGTTTGCTGGTTCCATCTTCTTCATCCCAGCTGTCTATAATACTCAAACCTTCCATAAAATCTTCCTTTGTAAAATCATCAAAGAAATCACTAGGAATATCTTCACCGTCACCCGTCTCCGAAATTTGATCTTTTTCACTTCCCATGATGAACGCGAAAGAAAACAGAATTATTATGAAACAAAATTGATTTTTACAAAATATACAGTTTCGCACTACCTATCTTATTCATATATATAAAATAGTACTGCAGTACTAATCTATAGGTAACACATAAAAAACATGTTTTCTTTGCTTTGTTATTGTTAATACACCTTCGCTATTAACTTATAATAATAACGGCGACGGTAGACATCACGCTCATAAAAGCAAAAGCAATGCTAGACACTGTAGACAGCTGTCTGCCAGCCATGTTAAAATTTTAATCTGTGGTAGTCAGGGCTGCCAGTACTTAATATATTACCATAATACTATTATTTTTTTATATTATACTATTATTTTTATATTATATTATACTAATATTTTTTACTTAATATATTACTATTATTTTTAATACGCTACCATGCACAGTGCCTCACAGTTTTTTTGGGGTTTGCCAGTTGGAAAATTAAGACAAGGGATGTGTGTTAGTAATTATTTGTGCTTTTTTTTGCAGAAATGATTTTAATAAGCAAGATGGATCAGTAATAACAGTAAAAAATAACGTGACATGAATGAGATAAAATATTTAGATTAAATTTGGAGAAATAATGCACACCCTAAATATATACATAATATTAATTTCTACGCGTTTTTAAATCTTATGGCGTTCTATGGTTAATTTAAATACTTTATTTTCTCTGGCAATTATTATATTTAGCTTTCAGTCATGGCTGCTGTCAAACGGGAAAATAAACAAGCGGCATAAACAACGTTCAAGCGCGAAAGTGTAGCTTGATGTTATTTACCTAGTTCATTATTGTATGCCATTATTTGATATGAAATAAAAAAAAATGGAGTGTACCCAGAGGTTGGAGTGTACGCAAGAATTATACGAGACGCACACGGAAAGGGCATGCCCAGAACAGGTCAGTAGTAACACTTATTGGTTCTCGTCAGCCTCATCGAATCTACGCGCTAACTTCAAGGTGTTGCTTAGTATTAAGTAATGTATCACTGAGTCTTTTCTTTGCGGATGGGAAATCATCAAATAACTTCCCCCGCTCTGGGCGGAGCGGGGGGGAGTGTCAGACTTGTACTGGTCGTCACGGAGTCTTGATTTAAAGTTTGAAACAAAACTTAGTGATTTAAACAAAACTGAGGGCTGGAAAGGTTTTCTTTTGAGTGTTTTATTACCGCTACTTGAATTTATTGCAGCTCTAATATTGTTGTCTAGAAGCCAGTACTGTAATGTTTTACTTGCAGATTGGTTTCCTGGGAATATGTGGACTGAAACATCCTGTGCTTAAAGGTCCAAACAAAATAGGCAGAGACCCTCAAACATGCAGTATCATACTTAATTTAAATGTAAGTACTATAGAAACTTAATTACACACATACTTACTGTGTGTAGTCGAAGTTACATACCAATTTGAAAAGAGGTAATTTTCTGTATGTCTTACGACTTTGTCACATCATCAGATGAAGCCATATAATTAGGACATAATATCTATCTAAATGATGGAAAAAATCTATGCAGACAAACACAAATATCAACTTCGTTTCACACTATGCATGGATGTAAAAAATTGTTCTTACATTGGTAAAATGTAACCTTAGCTGAAGAGCCACACAATAATCTTATAAACTGTACTTTTTAGCAAACTACTAAAATATAGATATTTGCTATTTTCATCTACTTAATCAACCATATTTACATGCAAGATAATGTGCTAATCTGTGCATTGTATAATTAATTATATTATGTAATTTTCTGCAGTATTACATATTAGTTTTTTTGAAAATTTAAGCACTTTCTGGAACAAACATGTGGAAAAAGTTAGAATTACTCTATTTTCTCATTGTTAAAAATTATGTGCTGCCACTGCTGCCAGAGCAAAAAACATGATCCATTAATTCTATTTTTTGGTTTCCCGTATGACCATTTCTCTCGAAGTTACAGGCCTGTTGAAAATTTCCCAAAAATTTGGATTTTCTTTTATGCTTTAATTTTTTTCAGTAGTGTATATAGTATGACAAAGGGAAACTATACAAGATAGCCCAGCTGAGTAAAAGTATAATGCCAATTTTTTTTTCTTCTTTTTTTCAGTCTGTTTCGAGGCAACATGCTGTGATAAACGTACTAAGTAGTAAAGAGTTTATGCTTATGGACTTAGATTCCGCTAACAAAACTAAATTACAAAATGTGAGTATTTTTTTTTCTGTTTCTCACAGCTTAATTGTTAAATTTTATGTTTTTTTATTCACACTCAATGTAAATTGTTATTAAAAAAAATATATAAATTAATGTAATGCGAAACTGTAAAATTCAGTATGAAAATTATCTTTGTCTTTCTTATACATGTATCTATTATAAGATTATTAAAATGGATTGCCATTTTAATATCTTAAACACGCAACTGAGTTTTCAAAACCTACATATTGTTAACATCAAAAATTCTGTACACTTGGTTTGCAATAAAGAATTTCACATTGAAATGAAAATATTGAAGCAGAAAACTTCTTGATAAAAAAAAACTCAGCTTTTGCAATAAAACTGAAAAAGGTATCATTTGCCTCGTAATGGCTCTGGCGAGGCGGTATCGTGTCGCGCAATATTCGCTTTTATAACATGGACGATAAAGCTTCCCATCGACTCCGATTCCGCCAGTGTGGTCACTCCCAATACCGTCTTATCAAAATAAACAATTCCTGTATACCCAATATACCAAGGTTTTCTAACAATATTCTGATTTAAAAGAGTGTCCATGGAGTTTCTTGCCCATTCTTCTCCATAGAGATCTACACTTTTGAATGGGCAACTACAGTACTTTCACAGTTATTCTGCCTTGTGACTGGGACTGTAGCTTCATTTTTATTGTTGTCATGTTTCGACAGTTCAAAAGTGCCTGTAACTGGCCTACTTGAAATAAATGATTTGATTTGATTGATACTTTTTCAGAAAATATTACAGCCTTACATACCTCACCCTCTAAGGAACGGCGATACAGTACAATTTGGAGACATATTTGGTATATTTAGGCTTTTAGAAGAAGATGACGCTTTACCAATGACTCAAGCTCTAGATATCCCGGAGACGCCGGTCGCGGCTATCAAACATGTCACGAAGCTACACAAGGCTCCCACTACAGTGATACCAGAGTCACCGGATGTCAGTGATAGGGTATGTTCTTATATTTACGTAAAGTAAAGCATCTTCTCTGATATTTCTTAGGTGCCTGTACTGGGTGTCTAAAATGGCCACTTTAGCATAGAAAACTTTGTGACCATTTCCGAATGGCACAGTTCAATTCACAAAATTATTTGCATCAGTGACCATTTTAATATTTCAACGTAATCCATATATCCACTTATTATCCTACTAGCTTTTGCCCGCGACTTCGTCCGCGTGGATTAATAGTTCCCGTTCCCGGGGGATTTCTGGGATGAAAACTATCCTATGTCCTTTCTCGGGTCCCAGACTATTTCTGTACCAAATTTCATTGAAATCGGTTCAGTGGTTTAGGCGTGAAGAAGAGACAGACAGACAGAGTTACTTTTGCATTTATAATATTAATAAAGTACGGACTATGATTTTGCTACAGCGGCCATTTTAGACACCCTGAAGGCTCAAGCATGCTTTATCCAGCTTAACGTAATCTTTTTCTCGCCCGTTACGCGTAAGCCGTCGGTATAGCACAAGCGTAGTAATTTACCATTAATGTTGCCTTATCCAAATTTATTGCGCTATTGCATGCATAGATCAGCCTAGAAAAGGTGTGACGTTAACAATAATGTATTTGCAGGATGAATCATTTATCACGCCGTCACAACCAATAGGCAGTAGATCAAGATTGTCAAGCAGCTCGTTTATAAAACTCAACAACAACAAAATACAGGCATTACCATCCGCCTCTCCTAAAACATACAGTAATCGGAAATCTTCCAAACTGTCAAATTCGTTGAGTTTTATTGACAATCCCAATACTAGTTTGAATGAATCCTTTATATCTCTGAAAAGTGACAAGAATGTAGTTGAAGATATCCATGAAGCGGCTACACAAGCACCTCACCCTATTGCTAATGATAGTACAGATTCAATATACACTGCGGATACTCAGATCCCACCAGAGCGAGGTACTTCACCTTCTATACATAGTTTAGATACACAAATACCTTCAACTGATCATTTACCACAAGTACGTAAGATTGACGGTCAACATGAAATGCAATTAGATATTTATGCAGCCAATAAGGAGAATAACAGAGACATATTTAACGCTGAGACACAGCCATTTGGATACGATAACCATTTAACAGAAAGTGCAAATAAAAATAAAAGCAATTTGATCAGTAAAACGATGTCAGATTGTTCTAGCAAAGCAAATACATCCGAAGAAGAATTGTTGTTTGAAGAGATTGATGATGAAATCTTGGAAGATTTTAATTCGCAAAACATTTTGCAAGATGAATTACCGTTTGAAGAAAATGCAATAGAAAAATGTAAAACAGTGACTAGTCCTATTCCAATTAAAAGAATCGCTTCTGATGGTTCGACAGGTGGTGAAGACATAGAAAAAAATATGTTGCTTACACAGAAAATACCAGAATTACCGAAAACGGATCCTAAGCCTTCAAAGAGAATAGAACGTGCTAAATCTGATAGTTCTACTGACTGCGAAGATATTGATATGGCGCTAACGCAGATAATACCTGAATTACCGACTAAGAAGGACACTGTTAGAGAAAACGCTGACGAAAAAAGTGTGACCAACCCAGCAAAGAGAGTTTACAGAATCACATCAGACAGTTCAACAGACTGTGAAGACATTGACATGTTACCGACGCAAAAGATACCTGAAAAGAAAGCTAATGAAGACGATGACGTCACTGATTGTGAAGATGACGTTATTGAAATAAAAACGAATAAACCACCTACAGTTGACCTAATCCAAGATGATATAGCTACGCAAGTAATTGGTTACGAAGACTACAAAAAAGACCAACAACCACTAGAAGACATCGCCACTCAAATTATAGGCATATGTGAAGAAGACACGAATTCTAAAAACCTTCCTTTGGAAGATCAAGCAACACAAATAATAGTCGAGGTTGTACCGAAAAACATTGAAAACGTTAAAAAATCCTTTGATGAATTGAAAGTTAGTCCTTTCAAAATACCACTAAATTCTCCAAAAAGGGTAAAAAATAAGGACATGTCAAAAATTATACCAAAAGATAAAAGTGAAAAAAATAAACCAATTGAAATTGACGATAATTACTATGACGCAACACAAGATATTTACGAAGACCTGTGTTCTCAAAAAGAAAAGGACGGAGATTCAGTAGTTGCATGTAATCCCGATGACGAGGTCGTGCCATGTTCCGTAGAAGATTATAAAGTTAAAGATAAGTTCGCAAATATTGAGAAAGATTTAAGTCCAACCAAAATCCATGGCGGACCCGTAAACAAAGACGTTACAGCTGGAAGTTCTAATGTTGCAAAGTTAAAAAAGATGCCCAGTGACTCATCCGATTCAGAATGTACTCCTAAAAAAGTGAAACAATTCATATTCACTGACAGTGATCTACCGGATAGCCAAGAGATAAAAACAAGCATAATGTCGCACACAAGAACTTCAGTCACAGAATCGTCTAGTGAATCTGAACCAGAAAATTGTACAGAAGAGTTCACTCCATTCATGAAACGCAAGAGGAAAACTAAACCTCCACCTAAAGTTGATCTTACTAAAATGTTTGAAAAGTTACCAGAAAGAGTAATAACACGCCAACGGAAACCAACGTTCAAATTATTGAGTGGCGGAGAAATCAGTAAAAGTAGCAGCACCATTTTAAAACCAACTTTCTTGACAGAACAAGAGGATCAAATAGATGGAGATATTATTTCTGAAAACATTAAACGGCTTAAAACATTCGGGAAAGCAAAAAATAGCAAAGTTTCTAAAAGCAAGGAAAGTGCAGAAGATGAGAAAAAAGAAAGTTCATCACGAAAGAAAACAGAAAACAAAAGCAAGGAACCAAAGGAAAAGATAAAAGTGAAAATTGAAAAACCTATGAAAAAGGATACGAAATCTGGGCGAAAGAGTGCTGAATTAGACAAAAAGAATACTAAAGAAGATAGTTTAGATGTTACATCAACCGCCAAACCAACTACTAGACGAACAAGATCAAAGAAAAATGACAACGACAGTAATACCACAGAAAAGAGATCCGTATCCCCAGAACTCGTTCCCAAAGAACCTGAAAATAAAAGAAAACGTACGATTAAGAAACAAGAGAAAGAGAGATCGGTATCGCCTGAGATGGAAGTCAGAAGAAGTAAAAGAAATCAGAAGTCCAAAGACAAAACCGACGACACAGTGAAAGCTCCAATATCCATTCTTAAGAAAAGTATACATGAGCAGAGTACTGTTTATAATATTTCCTCTTCTAGTTCTGAATCGCCGAAGGGTTTGAAGAGGTCGTTGGTTGACGATAGTGATGTACCAAGTCCGAAGCGGACACGGTCTTACAACGCGAACACTAACAACAATGCTTGCAATAGTATAAACAACGCGTCGCTTCGGGCGACACCGGCGAGAGTCATGAAGACCCAACATGTGCTCCTCACTGCGTTCCCCAGTGCAGAAGTCAAGCAGAAACTGGAAAAATTAGGTAAGATTTTGAAAGTAAAAGATCCTTTAAACTTAAAGGAAAATGAGTTTTTTCAACTTGTGTGGGAATTTAATGCTTTCGGCATTAAGTCCTCTACACATTTGAATGCTTTATTAAAATAGTAAACAATCAGTTTATTGGTCAATTTTACAGTTATTTCTCATTTATGCATTACTGTTAACATCATGAAGATCGTTGTTTGAACTCAAAGCAATTATTTCAATTAGACCAAAACAAAAAAACAAAATAATGAAGCTACAGTCCCAGTCACTAGGCATAATAACTTGTGAAAGTACTGTAGTTGTCCATTCCAAAGTGTTGATCTCTATGAAGAAGAATGGGCAAGGCTATAAAATAGATATTGGCTGCTTTTAGAAGTAAAAAACGGAAGGAATTGCTACATATCTTCCTTCAAGTAGGAGCTAGCTGTCTACTGAAAAAAAAACAAGATATTTAAAACAAATATTTGTATTTTACAGGAGCTGTGATAGTGACAGATGTGCTGGAGTGTTCTGTGGTGTTGACGATGCAGATCAAGCGCACGTTCAAGCTGCTGTGCGCTGTGGGGCTCGGCAGACCCATCGTGGGGCCCGGCTGGGTGCAGGCCTGCGCCGACACCAACATGATAGTCGGTAAGAGACACTTTGTCCATACCCTTACACTGCTGTCCTATTAAATTTTGTTCAAATTTGAGTTTTATATACCGCATGAAAGCGCAAGTTTTTCGTTTACCAGGACTTAAAAGTCACTGCTAACGTCGTATTTTACGTGGCTATGGACTGGGCTATGATAGATAACTCTTATAGCCATCGATGCAATGAAGAGTTTTTCTTCATAAAACAACCAGTAAATTAAAACTGCCAGCATAGCCAGTTATTTAAACATCCTATACGACGATGGAACATCTGTCAACGTCATTGCATACTTCAAAATAGCTTGACCTCTATTGTGATTATTCAGATTGGGACCTAGCTATGGTCTATGGTAACGCCATCTACATTGCGCATTGACAAACCTTTTTTCTTTGACTAACGCGAACGGACGAAATTTTACTAAAGAATATTCAATTTCAGATCCGTGGCTGTACTTAGTAAAAGACGATCAAGCGGAGAAACGGTTCCAGTTCAACTTGCAGAAGACGCTTAGTGGCAATAGGAACTTCTTGAAGGGCTACAACGTGTCGTCCACGCCAACCGTGCAGCCTACCTCAGCTGAGATGAAATGTGAGTTGAGACCATCATAGTCATTCTCCTGCCCTTATCCCAATTTATTTGGGGTGTTCGCAGCATGTCTTCTTCTTTCATGCTTTTCTATTGGTCGTCCTCTCAGTAGTTATCTCCTTTATAGCAATACTAGCTGTGCCCAGCAGTTTCACCCACTGTTCAGACTACTCTTACCAGTTATGAACTACGAATAACGATATACGAAATGCACACAAAATTTCATTAGAATCGATCGAGCCGTTTCAGAGGAGTATGGGAACGAACATTGTGACACGAGAATTTTACATATTAGACTAGCTGTGCCCAGCAGTTTCACCGGCTGTGCACTTAGGGGTATGAAAAATAGATGTTGACCGATTCTCAGACCTACCCGATATGCACACAAAATTTCGTTGAAATCGGTCGAGCCGTTTCGGAGGAGTATGGGAACGAACATTGTGACACGAGAATTTTATATATTAGACTAGCTGTGCCCAGCGGTTTCACCCGCTGTTCACTTAGGGGTATGAAAAATAGATGTTGGCCGATTCTCAGACCTACCCGATATGCACACAAAATTTCGTTGAAATCGGTCGAGCCGTTTCGGAGGAATATGGGAACGAACATTGTGACACGAGAATTTTATATATTAGATTAGATCATCCTTTTTAGGTTCTGTACCTCAAAAGGGAAATACAGAACCCTTATAGGATCACTTTGTTGTCGGTCTGTCAGTTTGTCTGTTTTTCGTATGAGAAACCATCAAATAACTTCCCCCCGCTCTAGGCGAAGCTAGGGGGAGTGTCAGACTTACTTTACTGCTTTGCTGACATCTGTTTGAGGCGCGACACGGCAGCCATATCATCCTACATACAGTGCATCCATCGTTTCTTTTGTGCTTTTAAATAACCAATGAATTTTCATGATTGTTGTATAATAAATTCAATTACACCAGATGTTGCCCATATCTCGCAATATGATACCGGATTTTGCCGAATTTAGACCAATAAGGTTCATAAGTAACCTTTTTTGGCATCAATTGCTACCCCCACTGACGAGTCTGTTACAGTTATCCCTAAAGCTGTTAAAATAAGATTAATATCTTTATTCAAAAAAGTTTATAAAATATCTTTATTCAAAAGTTTAAATTGGTAATAAAATCCTAACTAATATTATAAAAGTGGAAGTGAGTTTGTTTGTTTGTTTGTGACGTCTTCACGCCTAAATGGCTAAACCGATTTTGATGAATTTTGGTACAGAGATAGTTGGGACTCTGTAGGCTATTTTTATTAAAGTGAGTAGTGAGGGAGTAAAAGGGAAGAAAAGGAAAAACTTAGCTTTGCAATTACAATAAATAAGGCGCATGGGCAAAAACTCCAGGTAGCAGGTACCTGCAAAACAGGAAAGGGGAACTGTGTTTCCCCGAATCTAACGCGAGCGAAGCCGCGGGCAAAGCTAGTATACAATTAAAAGCTCCTTCTAAAAATAAATATCGGCCAAGTGCGAGTTGAACTCGCGTACCGAGACTCTCTGTACATGCTTGAGTCATAAACGGCCATATCTTTAGACTGCGTAGACTTAGGGGGTTGGTTTTCCATAGCTCCAAAGAACCACAGACTTGAATATATGGTTTTAACTAGCTTTCGCCCGCGGCTTCGCTCGCCTTAAATTCGGTATAACACACCAAGCAGACCTGCAGTTTTTGCTCTTGCGCCTGATTGATTTGTAATAGCAACGCTAAGTTTTCCCTTTTCTTCCCTCGTTCTCCCTCATATCCCACTTTTTTTTAATAAAAATTATGCCTATGTCCGTCTCCTGGTTCCCAACTATCTCTGTACCAAAATTCATCAAAATCGGTTTAGCCATTAAAGCGTGAAGAGGTAACAAACAAACTCACTTTCGCTTTTATAATATTAGTAAGGATTTCAACTCGATACCTCCACGCGTTTCTGAGATTGACAGATAGACAGACGGACAACAAAGTGATTCTATAAGGATTCCGTTTTAGCCTTTTCACGTATGGAACCCTATAAAAATCTCGTAGATATATAAGGAGGTCGTGGCTAAATAATAGCAGCCGCTCGGGTCGATCTTTAGGTTACGCCGCGCTTGCCTAGGTTGGTCTGTGGATGGGTAACCACCCGTTACATACAGAGTTTCCCCCGTGCGTCGGAAAGCACGTTAAGCCGTTGGTCCCGGCTGTCAATTGTAGATCTTTGACAGTCGTTACAGGTAGTCAGTGTCTCTAAGTCTAAAGTCTGACAGCCAGTCTTATCAAGGGACATCGTATTACCCAGTACTAACTGGGTTGTGGAGGTCAAATAGGCAGTCGCCCCATGTTAAATACTGATATTTAGCTGCATCCGGTAAGCCGACCCCAACATATGTAGTAGGGAAAAGGCTAGACAGATGATGAACCCTATAAAGATCTAGTTACCAATAAAACTGTTATTATTTAATTTCAGTGATAGTGGAATGTTCAGGCGGAACATGGAAGGAAGGCGGCAGGGACTGGGTGTGCGTGTCCTGTTCCAAGGACAACGCTCTCTGGCCGGCCCTGAGGAAGCGAGGAGCTACCGTCGTGTCCACAGAGTTCATACTCGGCGGGGTACTGCGCCAGAAGCTCGACATAGTCAGCAACACGTTCCCGTAAATATGTTCACACGGTGACCAATCAAGGTATACATAATCAGTTTATACGGATCTCTTATTGTAAGTAAAGCTCATATAAAGTAAGGTCAGTTAATACTGGATAATTATGTATCACTTCATGTGTCGCCGTGTGCACCAATCACTATTTTATTGTAGTTTTGTACTGTTTTTCTCTTACACATGGTGTTGTATGCAATTATGCAGTAATTTTGGGATCATATGGCATTTCCATATTGTATTTATAAAATTTTGGATTATTGGCGAAAGTAGTATCGTATTACCCATTTAACTGGGTTCTGGAGGTAAAATACTAGTATTTAGCAAAGTCCAGTTAGACTGGAAGCCGATACCAACATAGTTGGGAAAATGCTATGCAGATGATGATGATGATCCCAACTTTTTTTCTGTAAACCGTAGTATAGGACAGCACCGTGTTAACGACCAGTGAGTCTTGTGTCATCCCACCGCTGGGCATAGGCCTCTCCCAATAACATCCAATTCTTTCGATCTAGAGCAAATGTGGTCCACTGGTCGTTGCGTTTGTATAGGTCGTCCTGCCATCTTGAATCTTCAGTCATCTTGTATTTCCCGCCATCTTCTTCTGGAGTCATATTTTCTAGCTGTGGAACAATCCTTGATTGCAATTGTTTAAAATATAATGTTGTCTACACAGACAGGCTCTGAAATCCAAATTAAAATGTAAATATAGTAATTTAGATGTATAATTTTATGTTTCTATGATAATATCCCAAAAATTGTGAAAGGTGTAAAAATTTTGTTGCAGGATAATTTAAAAAATAAGTCATTTTACGATCTTGATTATTGATTTGGTAATCTGAGAGGCAATTTATAAGATCTTCGCTCTGATTGGTCAGAACATGGCTTCGGAATAGTTAATCAATGAGAGCATCGACCCGTCAGTGTCTAGTATTCAAATCAGACAAACGTACGTTCGCGATTTATCTATGACAACCTGGTATTTTGCAAAGATCATAGGATTCAATTTTTTCAATTATCCTGCTTATTATACAGTTACATTTGTGTGTGAAAATATGAACTAATAATTAATTCGAAGTCCGTTCAATCCGATTTATAAGAATAGTGGCAAGTAGCTACTACAACTACAAAGAGTGGCGAATGCTTAGATAGCAACTGTCTACTCGCTATGGTGCAATCGTTTTCACTCTCTGCCCTTATCTGCTTTGCTAAAAAATTCAAAGTATTTATTTCAATTAATCCATTACAGGCACTTCTAAATGCCAAAACAAAGATATGAAGCTACCAGGCCCATCACAAGGCATAATAACTTGTGAAAGTACTGTAGTTGCCCATTTCAAAGCGTTGAATTCTATAGGGAAGAATGGACGTTCTTTTAAATATATTTTTTTACAAGATCTTGAGTAAACCGTTTACGTATACAGAGATGTGAGAACGATGTAGAAACACTTGATCAATGTAAATTAGACTTAAAACAACTGCAAGTCAGTTGATATTAGCATGTTCTGTTGTATCCCTAAGTTCGTTAAAGTAACGGATTAAATTAGCTTTAAACGTAATCATTACAATAGCTTTAGTTTTTAACACATTATCTTGATCATTGACTTTTAATATTTTGAATCTACGACAACTTGACCGGAGAAATCCACACTTTGGTTCTAGAGTTGTGCTGTCGTTGAATTTTTAATCTCACGTTTTGAAATTATCTTTTATTGATCATAAAGCATGTTTTAATTACTATTTGTTTTATGCGACTTGTTCGTTTTATGATATTGTATGTAAATCTCTATGTGAAATGTGATGTTGTACTTTTTATACTAGGTCAAAAAAGGTTGGTTAGCAAAATTCGACATACGTGATTGGTCAGATCGTTTTTTTCTTTTTTTTAAATCCTTGCCCCACACTAGGAATTTCTCCTGTATCGTGGGTGAAACTCACATACACAAACAGCCAGACCCGAAATTTGTTCCAGGTCTGGCTGTTTGTGTATGTGAGTTTAAATGTTTGTAAACGCCTCCACGATACAGGAGAAATTCCTAGTGTGGGGCAAGAATTAAAAAAAAAATGTGACGGTCGCGAATTATATTTTAATCAACACACAAACTGACTGGAAAGAAAGTACGATAAAAATGTATGGTGTGAATAATGTTGATATCTGTAATCATAGTTTACGCATTTGTAATAATATCATTGTTTGTTGTTTATTATTGTATAATATAGTCTTACTTTTTAATTTGAGTGTTTTTATTATTCCTTGATTCGAATCGAGGGTAAATATATTATTACAATTAGCTCATACCTGCGTTCGGTAATTGTCCTAACGGGTTTGGATTTTTGGAGATAAAGGGGTATGCTATATACATATCCAGGTTATATTATGTCTGCAAAATGTCGTCCTAATCTGTTTAACAGTTCTATGCGTGAAAGAGTCACAAACTTACGCATTTATTATATTAACTAGGATATAAGTTCCTAAGTTCATTATTTAAGAACTAAAAAATACCATAAAACAAACTTATAACAAAATTACTAGGTAAATGTTTTTTGTTTGTTTTTTTTTATAAGAAATATCTAAAAATTAAAAAAATATGTAAAAAAAATGAATAAACGAAAAATTACTACAAGTTATTGACAGGGCGTCAAAAAATTCGTCCACATCGCTGTCAACAAGAAAAGTACCCCGAAGGTAATGCATGTTATTTTGCCCAAAAAAAATTCAGCCCTCTGGTT
Source organism: Ochropleura plecta (assembly GCA_905475445.1). Classification (NCBI taxonomy): domain Eukaryota; kingdom Metazoa; phylum Arthropoda; class Insecta; order Lepidoptera; family Noctuidae; genus Ochropleura; species Ochropleura plecta. The sequence goes on from FR997736.1 coordinate 16,468,011, forward strand.
ACACGAAGAGTCGATCAACCGTTTGGCGATATCTAAAATAATCATTATTATTTGGTTACTAAGTTAAATGCGTTGAGCCGAGCAAATGAAATCAATAAACAAATTCAGGTGAATTGATAACCTTGACAACCTTTAAGAAGTCCGTTAAAAATAACGAATTACGACTTACTGCACAAAGATCGCTGAGTCCACAGAACACAAATGTCAACAACCTCCCGAGCCAAGTCAATATACTTGATTAGCTTGTCTTGGTCTTGATCTTCGACAGATAGGTGTAGCTATTAGCCCAGTCATATTAGGTAAAAAAAGGGGTCAACCTCGGAATGAAAGATAATAAGCTGCAAATTGGTATGAACCTTTGTTTTGTCATTCTAAATGTTGTCTCAAAAGTCACAATCGTTATCGTGTCCGCGTCTCAAGATATTCAAGGTCAAAGGTCACAAAAATCGGTTTTTCGCGAATATCTGGCTTCCTATCGGTTAAATGAGATTTGCATTTATCATAAAAGTTGTAGGCTATAAAATTCCCTACAACTTTTGTTTAAACTTTTTTTTCATACGACCAACCGTTTTGAAGGTAGAGCGCGAAGTGCACATCGTACAGTCATATACGGCCTAATGCAAGGTCAATCGTGAGTTATGGTTATCAGTACGTTATAAAGTCAATTATTTACTTGGAAATTATAATTATTAAACAATGCCTATTATTTATGTACTAACTATTAATTATTTATATTTAATTAAAGTAAGTAACTTGATTATTTATATATAATTATTCATATTTAACTATTTAAGTATAAAATATTATTAATTCTGGATTATATATTTTAGTTTTATTTTAAGTTAAAATGATAGTAAGAGTATATATTTTACACATATTTTTATTTATTAATTAAATATAAATAATTAATAGTTAGTACATAAATAATAGGCATTGTTTAATAATTATAATTTCCAAGTAAATAATTGACTTTATAACGTACTGATAACCATAACTCACGCTTGACCTTGCATTAGGCCGTATATGACTGTACGATGTGCACTTCGCGCTCTACCTTCAAAACGGTTGGTCGTATGAAAAAAAAGTTTAAACAAAAGTTGTAGGGAATTTTATAGCCTACAACTTTTATAATAAATGCAAATCTCATTTAACCGATAGGAAGCCAGATATTCGCGAAAAACCGATTTTTGTGACCTTTGACCTTGAATATCTTGAGACGCGGACACGATAACGATTGTGACTTTTGAGACAACATTTAGGATGACAAAACAAAGGTTCATACCAATTTGCAGCTTATTATCTTTCATTCCGAGGTGAAAGCCCTAATATGACTGGGCTATATTGTGTATTCTGATCACACAATATATCGGTATAGTTTAATGATAAGTACCATTAATGATACTTTAAATGATAAGACACACGTCTAGCGTTTATTTATCGTTGGTCAATCAAATCATGTCCAATTTTTTTTTTATATGTCTACTTCAAACGAACCCCAACTTTATCTTAGTTTAAATTAAGTTGATTTCACGACGACAAACCGTTTCATAAACATGTGGGTATATACTTACAAATAGATACACCTGTCTTGCGGATTGAAAATCATCAAATAACTTCGCGGTGTATCAGACTTTTACTGACTAAAAACCCACCCATGTTCCTTTTTTTGGCCTATGTGTACCGGGGCCGCGGCATCTCTTTCAAACAACTGGCAACCCATTAGATACACCTCAGTCCAACCCGTTAGGGATTGCAAGCGGGATGTTATGTTACCACTAGCAAAAGAACGTTTTGCAAAGGTTTGGAATTCTCCGAAAACTTAAAAATATACGCCTATACCTACTTATTTTTATCGTGCAAGACGTGTGTAAGAATGGGGATTTGATTTGTACCCGGTAAACGGCAATATATTTGCCTCAAATTACATAATACTTAAATATAACAGGCAGAATTTGGTGTACTTTTAGGTACCTATACTTCTGCCTTTCCTTTCGAAGATAACAGGTGTAAGTTTACGAGAAGGAAGGGCCATGGTAGCCCTCGTTATTCGAATTTACTTAAGTTTTTTGTAATTTGCAAGTCCAAGTTGTTAATCTAAATCTAAACTAAAATTATAAAGAGGAAATATTTGTTTTTTTTTTGTTTGTAATGGATAAACTCCAAAACTACTGGACTGATTTTAATAATTCTTTCACCAATCGAAAGCTGCATTATCTGCGACTGCGAGTAACATAGGCTTTTTATAATTACGCTACAATAAATAGGACCGGAGCATTATGAAAAATGTTTTTGTAAGCTTGCTTACATTGCGTGCGCTGTGTAAACGGTAATAGTTACACAAAAATATGTAAGTACTATAAAATGATTGCTCTTAAAAAGTCCTAAAAAAAGTCTGTGGTAGTACATATCTACTTTTTAAGGTTGACTCACTATAACCTTTTTTTATGGGAATCTACACTAATATTATAAAGAGGGCGAGTACTTACTCCTACCTATACATATAACCGAAGTCGCAGGTTAAAGTTAGCGTTAGCCCAAAGCTCTACGCGGACGAAGTCGCGGGCGGAAGCTAGTTAAAAATATGATTCGCGTCGTTGCACTGACCTGCAAATTAAAAAAAAAACGTAACAAAATTTGAATTTCGCGGGCTTTCTTTCAGTAGTATTTTATAAATTGAATTTATTTTTATTATGTTGGCAACTGTCCCACTATATTGCGCGTTAGTGAATTTAAGGTTATAATTAGGTTTAGATTGGGTATTCCCAATAGGTTAACAGTAAAAGCCCGGAATAAGTTATAGATAAAATCGGGTCCGTGCTAGTTATGGGCACATTATCCAATTCATTGAATCCAAATAAATGCCATTCTGGAAAACATGTAGGTGTTGTAGATACTTCAGTGTAAAATAATGGATACATTATAGGTACTACTACCCAAATTTGTAGGTATATATCTTGTTAAGGTTCATCGTTCGTATCAATCTAAATAATAATGTCAAAACAACAATGTTCGCCGAATTATTCGTTGACCCTGAACGTAAAGGCGGCAACAAACTATCGGACGGACGTGTCCGAAAGCCGCGGCTGATAAGTGTCGTTTGGAACGCGGTTTGAGAACTCTTTGCCTTGTCGCACAAGCGATTATGCCACCCTGGTTATAGTTTTACAAATAACACAATCTTTAGGTACCTACTTAATTATATATTATCTAAGCATAACTAGTCTGTAAAGTGTTCTAGCTGCGCAGCCAGAAGCCTGTTGCTATATTTCTAAAACTTACAATCAATCTACACACGCTTGGTCAATAGGGGATATTACTGCAAAATTCTGGCGCAAGGGCGCAGCACTAGCGTAAGCAGTAAAAAGTTTTTTGCCGAGACGTAAATGGCCGTAGGACGCCATAATATATATAATTAAAGTACAGATAGGTAAGTTATACCAAAATAATCAACACTGACATATTTTCACAGAATATCTGGATACGCGATTGCGCACATGACGGTTTGTTTACTGCATGTGCTAGTGGCGCCCTCTGCGCCGAGGTTTGCGTAATATTCCCTATTTGTTATAAACATCATTAACGGAATTAATACCTAAAAAACACTTATCTATTGTTAATTTTGCCGTGAGTTAAAAACTTTTTACACGGAATGTGTCCGGAACGAATTATTAGTGCAATAACAGAATTGATTTGTTGAACAGCTGATTATCTATAAATATTTATGCTGCTGTGTTGTGTTGTTATGAGACATAGCTAAATCGTTCTGTACTAGAGATCATCAGAAAATTCTTCTTCCGCAGTGAATAGCAATCCTGTTTAATATTAGGTAAGTATGTTTAAGAAGTAAAGAGATAAGTTATCCGTGCACACCGCCCGCGGACGTTGTGGGCTGACAAAAACATCCAGCAGTCCAGATTTCTTTCGGACATTCAATCGTTAAAGGGAAGCAAATGGTTACGTCTTGGTTACGTCCAATAGTTTGTTTACAGTTCAGTCTACAAATTGTACATTTATTAAACACATACCTCTAAGACACGGCAGTCAGCCGCGTCCAACAATGTGTTTCCGCCTTAACACCCAAAATAGAGAACCGAATTAAAGACTATCCGGGGAACTCCCCGATTGAGCGATAGGCGCGCGCCGCATGTACCTAACGCGTGTCTGACGTCGTCATTCTAGCTTTGAACGTGACTCAAAGCAAACGTGCTTATCGTTAGTTAGTGGCAAGTGTGGGGAACAGATAAAGAAAACAAAATTATTAATTACCTATGTGTTTGCGTACAGTGTTACAGTGGAACAAATATAAACGAAGTTATTAACAGGATAAAAACTGGTGCGTACTATTTAAATCCAATTATTTCATAATCTACATCTATACCTACTTAATCCTTACTATCCTTACTAATATTATAAAAGCGAAAGTGAGTTTGTTTGTTTGTTACCTCTTCACGCTTTAATGGCTAAACCGATTTTGATGAATTTTGGTACAGAGATAGTTGGGAACCAGGAGACGGACATAGGCTTACTTTTTAAAAAAAAAAGTGGGATGTGAGGGAGAAAGAGGGAAGAAAAGGGAAAACTTAGCGTTGCTATTACAAATCAGTCAAGCGCAAGAAAAAAAAAACCGGCCAAGAGCGTGTCGGGCCACGCTCAGTGTAGGGTTCCGTAGTTTCCCGTCCGTCACAATAAGTGTTCCCACTTATGAGTTTAAAGGTGGAGGAGGAAATTATTTTGTACAACTTTTTGTCTTTTTTGTACAAAAACTGTTGTGTCAATCAAGTTCAAAATGATTTTCATAGAAAGTCCTTATAAAGTTCTACTTTTCAGATTTTTTTCATATTTTCTAAACTTATGGTTCAAAAGTTAGAGGGGGGGGGACACATTGTTTTTTACTTTTGGAGCGATTATTTCCGAAATTATAGACATTATCAAAAAATGGTTTTAGTAAACCCCTATTCATTTTTAAATACCTTTCCAACAATATATCACACGTTAGGGTTGAAATTAAAAAAAAAATCACTTCCCACTTTACATATAGGGTGGCTACCCTAATAAAACATTTTTTTCCAATTTTTATTTTACCACTTTGTCGGCGTGATTGATATACATATTGATACCAAATTTCAGCTTTCTAGTGCTAACGGTCACAGAGATTAAGCGAGGACGGACGGACGGACGGACGGACAGACAGACATGGCGAAACTATAAGGGTTCCTAGTTGACTACGGAACCCTAAAAACTGCAGGTCTGCTTGGTGTGTTATACCGAATTTAACGCGAGCGAAGCCGCGGGCGAAAGCTAGTAACATTATAAAGAGGAAAGATTTGTATTGATGTATGTTACGAATAAACTCAAAAATACTGGACCGATTTCAAAAATTCTTTTGCCTTGAGACAGCTACATTATCATAGAGTATAGAGTCACATATGCTAAATATATGACGTCACGCTACTGCCTACGGAAGCAGGGCAGTAACCAAAGACGCGGGTGAAAGCACTCAGGATAGTTTTTAATAAGTGTAGTAGGAATAGTAGGATAACTAGTGAAAAATAAAATGAGAAGAGAGGTTGTACGCTTAGAGTTAAACTTCTTGTATAGTTTTTTATATCTCTTTTGGCGCACAACTGACCTTAAATATTGCTAATAAAATTAGGTACACGACGGGGTACTAAGCAAAATGCCTTACGGTTTTTGCAAGTTGCATTCCCAATCCACACCCGTGCTCAGGCATCACGTGTTAACGGTTAGACCAATTTCGCAAGAAGAAGAAGAAGGTTCTTAAGGAGAAAATAAGTAGAGTAGGTGGGATGTAGAATGGTAAGGTAGGAAGGTGGTAAAAACACAAGGATATAGTAGTAGGTAGGAAAATAAAATTGTAATGCATGCCACAACCAGTATTAGTGAAAATTATATCGTATGTTGTATAAGATATCATAAAAGATTATTAATCAACACTTGATAACTGATAAACAATTAAATGTTATCAACGTCCCTATTCATCCACGAAAGGTACAGTTAACAAAAGAAATTCGTTGTTTCTAAAAAAATACAATTTCACCTGACGTGCCTGCTGACTAATTATCTTATTTGTTGCTCGTACATTTAAGCTGAATCTAAAATTGCTGGGAAACCAGATGTTTTTTAAAATGTTATTGACATAGTATGCTCGTGCTAAATAATAGCAGCCGCTCGGGTCGATCTTTAGGTTAAGCCGCGCTTGCCTAGGTTGGTCTGTGGATGGGTGACCACCCGTTACATACCGAGTTTCCTCCGTGCCTCGGAAAGCACGTTAAGCCGTTGGTCCCGGCTGTCATTTGTAGATCTTTGACAGTCGTAACAGGTAGTCAGTGTTCCAAAAGTCTGACAACCAGTCTTACCAAGGGGTATCGTATTACCCAGTATTAACTGGTTGTGGAGGTCAGATAGGCAGTCGCTCCATATAAAATACTGATATTCAGCTGCATCCGGTTAGACTGGAAGCCGAACCCAACATAGTTGGGAAAAGGCTAGGCAGATGATATTGACATAGTATGATATTTTAATAGGTAGCTCTAGAAGTAGCTGCTAGATGAGGATATGGATTTGTCATACCAATGTGGAAAAGAGACACAGCTATACAGAATGTCTAGCCATCTCTTTCCCCACACTGGAATGAGACTAAAATAACAATTCTGTATGACGTCATGGCCCTGTACGTTAGCTTTTTCTTTAGGAATGGGACACGATCAAGTAACTTCTCCCACTCTGTGTGGAGCGGGAGGGAGTGTCAGACATTTGCTGACTTAAACCAATCCATGTTCCTTCTTTTGCCCTTTGTGTTCCGCGGTCTGGCCTTGGCCTTGCTATAATACCCCACCTGCACGTTAGCTGCAGTCCTGTAACTGTAACAGTTATTCTGCGATAACACTAGAAAATAACTAGTTTTATTAATGTAAACAATATAAGGACTAGCCCCCACTCACGTTAAGTGGCTAGCGCAAGATTAGTTCTCAATTTGATTTTATTATTCATATGTTTATGGTAACCGGAAAGTTGTTTATAGCAGTAATAGCCTTGAGTGACCGTCGGACTGCCAAGTCATGGGTCACGAATTCGAACCCAAGACAAGACACACACTTCTGATTTTCCGGATTTATGTGAGTTTTCACCGACTTCAAAAAAGAAGGAGGTTCTATGTTCAACCGTATTTTTTATGTATGTTCATCTATTACTCCGCCAAATGTAGACCTATATTCAAAATTACTTTTTCGTTCGAAATGGTATGCTTCCGAGGTGGTCCCATATCAATTTTATTAATATTGTTTGGGTAGTTTATGAGTTATCATCTATAACACATTTTTTTTTCTATGTCAATATAGATGATCTGCTAATTTCTTTTAGTAACAATGGAAAAAGATACTTGATAAAAAATTGTATAGAAAATAGCTAAAAATCATCATCTGCCTAGCCTTTTCCCAACTATGTTGGGGTCGGCTTCCAGTCTAACCGGATGCAGCTGAATATCAGTATTTTACATGGAGCGACTACCTATCTGACCTCCACAACCCAGTTAGTACTGGGTAATACGATACCCCTTGGTGAGACTGGTTGTCAGACTTTCGGGACACTGACTACCTGTAACGACTGTCAAAGATCTACAAATGACAGCCGGGACCAACGGCTTAACGTGCTTTCCGAGGCACGGAGGAAACTCGGTATGTAACGGGTGGTCACCCATCCACAGACCAACCTAGGCAAGCGCGGCTTAACCTAAAGATCCACCCGAGCGACTACTATTTATTTAGCCACGAGCTCCTCCCATATCATAGCTAAAAATGCTAAAATAAAAACGTATTTGCAAAAAAAACAACTTTAAAAAAAAATGTCAACGAAACCAACAAGAAACACCGACTTCCGGAAGTAAAGTTATTTATGGTCTTCTAAGTTTTTTATGTTAATCACTTGCTTCGGTGAAGGAAAACGGAAAACCAGCATGCCTTTGAGATATTTCTCGATATATAATTATATAATTAATTATAATAATTAAGTACCTAAGCCTTTTTATTTCCTTAAAAAAATCAATTTACAATAATAATAGTATAGGTAGATAAAAGTGCATGCAATTAGTGTATTAACATAATTCACAAAATTAAAATAATTATTTAAATATGTAATATAATAAGTAAGTATATCTCGATATATCTCATGTTAAGTCTAGTCAGACGCCAGGTGCGTCATAAAACTCATTCACCGGGTTAGGCACCAACCACACGATAAAGAAAGGTTTGTTTACAAGGCCTCACAACACTTAACTGACTGCTTCCTGAAAAGATTGACCCAAGTTGATTAAATTCTCGTTTATAATATTACTCGCTGAGCCCAGCGGTTTCACTCGCTGTTCACCCTTCACGCCACCCTTATCACTTAGGGGTATGAAAAACAGATGTTGGCCGCTTCTCAGACCTACCCAATGAGCACAAAAACTTTCATTCAAATCGGTCCAGCCGTTTCGAGAATTTCATAAATTCGATATACAGTAGCAGCAGTATTTGTATGCACGACGACCAAATATTAAAAAAAAAACAGTTTATGCGAATCTCTCATTGTACGGAAAATCTATATAAAACGAGGCCATGCTATACTGGAAATGTGTTGCTTGATGTGGCGCTGTGTACAATCTTACTGACGAAACATAGATGTATTTTAGAGACACCTCTACCTAACATAGGGATAATAGGTGTCATGATATGTATGTACTTAAGTTTGTGTATCGATAACTCGAGTATTTCTATTTATTTATTTATGCACACACAAAATACATGACAAGACATTACATTAAGACAGAAGAGCACAAAGGTACAGCTTATTTCATTAGAAATTTCTTCCAGCAGGCCTGCGAGAGGAAAGTTGGATGAGATTATGTTTGTTTATCTTATCGTTCATACTATTTCCACTCTGCACTTAATCCTACACACATTTAATTAATAGAATTAGCTGTACTTATGTGACCTTGGCCTTAAATAATTCATTTATTTTTAACATTTTTAAATATTCTCATGGGAAATTATTAAAATATGAGGAAACATAAGAATATAGTAGGCCTCCGGTATCGGGAATATGGTGCAAGCTACCTAAGCTGCCTAGCTAACTTAGATAAGGGACTTCTGTCCAGGAGCTACCGCTTTCTGAATCAAGCTTTTGGTCCAGCTGGCTAACGAGAGCCTCCTTAGGTATTGGGCGAGGGTCTGAAGGTCTTGACAACTAAGCCATTGGCAGATAAGACTATCGGCACAATAATCGCTAATCCCACATGTCGACAATCTCGCGAGCCAAGTATACCTACTTGATTTGCTTATCTTTCTCTGGCCTTGGGCTTACTATTAATTTAATAACGGAGGTGATGTCATGTTGTATGTTGATAAATTGAGTTATATAGAGCACAAGTAATTATTAGCAACATAACATTCCGAGAGTTATTGTCCCATGTAATAGAGGGCGAGAGTATGAACGCTTATTAGGCACAAATCTAGGCTAAAACTTCTAATGAGAAACTCCTAGAAAAATCCAATAATATTTGCCTCGACCTTGAAATTGAACCTAGAATGGTCACGCTCAGTGGTAGCGCTTGCAACCACTAGTTAGACAAACGAAGCAGTTATTATATAGTATTGTTATTCCCAACATCTTTGTATTTTCCAGGAAGGAGTATATGTACAACACGCCACCAAAAGTCCTAGTTGGAAAATCCAAGTTTATTCTAGTCCTTCTGTAAAACTAGGTGAAGTAAGCCCAAAAAATAATCTTATTTAAACTCTTACCAAAAAGGGATAGAAGAATAATATCTAATCAGAAGAAGACATGTCGTCGGTACAACATATATCACCTTTAGTTAGCGAAGATAATAACCAGCAAGAAATGTTTCAAGGGGAGAATGATTCAAAGGAAAAAGCATATGCTAAAACTGATAGTTTTTCAGATTATGAAGATGTAACGCCAACGCAAATAATACTTGCACCTGAAAAAAATAGTGTCAACGTAGAAGACAATGGTGTCACTGATTGTGATGACACTGAAGTTATTTTAAACAAACCACAAAATGAACTAATTCAGAGTGATATGATGACACAAATAATTAACTTCGAAGACAAACAACCATTTAATGAAAAACCATCTAACCACAGTGTTTTCGAAGATATACCGACAAAAAACAACGAAAGTGAAGGAATTGTACAGAATTATGTAAAAAAAGACTTTGATGAAATTGTTGATCAATTTCAAAGAGCACTGGAATCTTCGTTTAGTGTCAAAAGTGAAATCCAAAATGTCCCTAATGAAAATAATGTAACTAGTGATAAAACTGATGAAAGTACGTCTAGTGACGTTGATTATAATAACGCCATACAAGATAATAAAGGAGAAAAGTCCAACGATAGTTTAATAGTTTCATCTAATACAGATGATGAGATCGTGCAATGTGCTGTAGATGACAATGTTACAAATAATATAAAAGACGAGAACGATATCAAGTATTGTGGGGGAGACTTAATTGGCCAGGAAAAAATTACCGTGCTAAATGAAAGCGCAAATGTTGCCACAACAACAAGTGTTTATGACTTATCTGATGACGAATCTTCCCCTAAAAGGTCGAAACAATTCACGTTCTCGGACAGCGACCTACCCGATGACGAAGAAATAAGAGAGATACTGATGCTGTACCCCAAACCTACATTCACAGAAGCATCCAGTGAATGCGAATCGGAAAGAAGTTCGGAAGACGATAGTATTCGACCCTTAAGTCGCCGTTTTAATAAACCTAAACCTGCTGATATTACTAAATTGATTAAAAAATTACCGGAAAGATTTTCAACGCGCCTGCGGAACAAATTCCACAGATACGGCTGTGAAAATCATAAAAATAGTACAACTAATTTAAATCTAATTAACTTGACAGCACAAGAGGGTGAAATAGATGCAGATATTATCGCTGAAAATATAAGACGGTTAAAAATATTCAGAAAAGGAGTTAGTAAGTATTCAAGTAGTGTAAAAGAAGAGAACAAAGAACGTTCATTGCGAAAGAAAACAGTTGACAGAAGTTACGTACGTAGAAAAGTAAAGCCTAAAAGAAAGAATGCAAAACCCGCATCTAAACCAAATATTGGAGAGAATGCTGAATTGAAAAATAAGAGCACTAAAAAAGATAGTCTAGATACTAAATCATCGCGAAAGAGAACAGTTGACAGAAGTTACGTACGCAGAAAAGTAAAACCTAAAAGAAAGAATGCAAAGCTCGCATCTAAACCAAATATTGGAGAGAATGCAGAATTGAAAAAAAATAGCACTAAAAAAGATAGTCTAGATACTAAATCATCGCGAAAGAGAACAGTTGACAGAAGTTACGTACGCAGAAAAGTAAAACCTAAAAGAAAGAATGCAAAGCTCGCATCTAAACCAAATATTGGAGAGAATGCTGAATTGAAAAAAAAGAGCACTAATAAAGATAGTCTAGATACTAAATCATCGCGAAAGAGAACAGTTGACAGAAGTTACGTACGTAGAAAAGTAAAACCTAAAAGAAAGAATGCAAAGCTCACATCTAAACCAAATATCGGAGAGAATGCTGAATTGAAAAGAAAAAGCACGAAAATAGATAGTCTAGATACTAAATCAGCCGCCAAAACAACTACCATAAGAACCAAATCTATGAAGAATAAAAACGACGGTAAAAAAACTCAAAAAATCAAACGCATTCTCCTTGGGAACAGAAGCAAAACATCAGATACAATATGTAAAAGAAATTTGAATGAGAGATCAAGACTGGTTATAAATATAGTACTGCGAAGTAAAAGACTGCGGAAAGCTAAACCGAAAACCGACGACACAGTGAAAGCTCCAATACCCATTCTCAAGAAGAGAATACATGAGCAGAGTACTGTTTATAATAATTCCTCTTCTAGTTCCGAATCGCCGAAGGGTTTGAAGAGGGCTTTGGTTGAAAAAAGTGATATGCAAAGTGCAAAGCGGACGAGGTTGCAAAAAACTAATAATAATCACGAACTCAATAACAATAATCGTAGGGCCAAGACGACATTATACGGTCATCAGCATCACACTGCCTGCGAAAGCAGAGAACTGAAGGAGGATAAACGAGGTAAGAATGTAGTTTGAGAAAAGATGAGATCATTAATAGTTATATTTTGAACGTGAAACTTTCTTATGTAAACCTTACACATTATCATCACGGCTGCTTTCCCGAAAGGGTTAGGGCCAAATATAATAATACGCCCACATTCCGCCAGTTCTTGAAGTCCTATGTAATAGAGGTGAGCCTATTGCCATTAACAACATTGTAAAACCAAATGATTTTAAAAGAGTAACCATGGAGTTTCTTGCCGGTTTTTCTCCATAGGAACCGACCAACCCGAACCGTGCTTCTTTTCTCGACTTTTTTAAGTGCCCATACGGGGCCTATGTGAAACAAAAAATATATAGATGCACTGTGTGAAGGTTGATATGGCTGAATGTATCTGATGACATGACGAGCAATAGAAGAGAATGGAAGAAGACATGCTGCGCCGACCCCAAATACTGTGGGATCCGTCCGTGTCTTATATGATCCGCTTCTTAAACACTGAGATGCGAATTCAAACACAGAGATTGATGATTTTTTATTTGTTTCAGTTCCATATGTGTACTTGGAGAAATACGAGCCGGCACAGAAGCGAATCAAAGTACTAGACAGTAATAGGAACTTGTTGAATATGAAGACCCGCGTCCAGTCCGCACGGAGAAGATCTCTAAGAGCTTGCAACCAATGCAGGGACCGGACAGTTAGAAGATAGACCAAGTGCCATTAAAGACATTTAGCTCTTAATAGTTAATAGGAATAAAGTGACTTATCACTAAACGGATCGGTTCTTTGGCATACATCCTTTAAGAATTGATTTTGGAAAAGTGTATACAAATAAATAAATTAGTGTTTTTTTTATAATAAAACGTAAGAAGCGAGCTCGGGAAGTGAGATTGAGGTATGCTAGTTGGAATGTTGGGACAATGACTGGAAGAGCCAGAGAATTAGCGGATGTGCTGAAAAGAAGAAGAATAAATGTAGCATGTTTACAAGAAACTAAATGGAAGGGTACAAAAGCAAGAGAAATTGGTGAAGGATACAAGTTTTTCTACTGTGGAAGTGATGGGAAAAGAAATGGCGTGGGAATAGTCCTAGATAGTGATTTGAAAGAAAGTGTCATAGATGTAAAAAGGATTAATGATAGGTTAATAGTTGTGAAAGTAATGCTAGAAAATATGGTCTTGAACGTGATTAGTGCGTATGCCCCACAGGTAGGATGTGAAGAAAGAGTGAAAGAGAAGTTTTGGGAGGATTTTGATACAGTTTTGATGACCATCCCGGTGCAGGAGGAATAATTGATAGTTGGAGGTGATTTTAATGGACATGTGGGAAGAATAAAAGGATGTTATGAAAGAGTACACGGGGGATGGGGTTTTGGTAGATTAAACAATGAGGGGGAAACTTTATTACAATCAGCTACTGCATTTGATCTAGCAGTAGCCAACACTTGGTTCCAAAAAGCCGATGGACACCTAGTAACTTATAAAAGTGGTATGCATAACACGCAAATTGACTACTTCCTGGTCAGACGCAACAATTTAAAGCACATCAAAGATTGTAAAGTGCTGCCAGGAGAAGACTTGGTCTCACAGCATAGACTCCTGGTTATGGAAGTAGTTATAGAAATAAGGCTTTATAAGCAAAAAGAGCGGCCTCCTCCTAAAATCAAATGGCATATGCTAGAGAAGCCTGATTGTGCGAGGAAATTTATAGACCGAGTGGTGGACAAAATGGTAGAGATGGGTGATTTGAATGACCTAAGTGTAAATGAATGTTGGAATGAGATGGCAAGGTGTATTAGGAGCGCAGCAAAATGTATTTTGGGAGAGACGAAAGGAAAGGGCACAATAGACAGGGATACGTGGTGGTGGTCGACAGAGATACAGAATGTGCTGAAGGAAAAAAAGAAGAAGTTCAAAGAATGGCAGAGTGTTGGAAATGAGAGTGCTAGTTTGAAAGCTGTAAGGAAGAGTGAGTATGATGCTCTCAAGAAAAAAGCCAAAAGAGCTGTGGCCATAGCGAGAGCGAAAGCCCAGAATCAACTCTATGACACACTGGATAGTCCAGCAGGCCAAAAAAGCCTTTACCGGCTTGCTAGAGCTAGAGAGAGAAATTCGAAGGATGTTTGTCGGATAAAATGCGTAAAAGACGAAGCTGGAATGGTTATATCAGATGATGAGAAAATTAAGGATAGGTGGAAAGGTTACTTTGAAAGACTGATGAATGAAGAGAATGACTGGAATGGTGTGCTTGAAAATAAACCAGTGAATGAGGGACTAGTAACAATAATGTAAGTATGGATGAAGTGAGGATTGCAGTGAATGGAATGAAGAATGGTAAGGCATTAGGACCGGACGGAATACCGGTTGAAGTATGGAAGTTATTGCGGATGGACGGATGGACGTGGTTAGCTTTATTCTTCAATAAACTGTTGCTGGAAGAGGCCATACCTGACGAATGGTGTAACAGTTCGCTGGTGCCCATCTTTAAAAATAAAGGTGATGTGCTGGAGTGCAACAATTATAGAGGAATAAAGCTAATGTCACACAGTATGAAAGTTTGGGAGAAAGTTATTGAAAGGCGACTGAGAGAAGAGAGCGAAATTACACAGAGCCAATTCGGTTTTATGCCTGGTCGGGGAACGACGGATGCCATTTTCGCTATCCGCCAGTTGTGCGAAAAATACAGAAGTGCACATAAGAACTTGCACATGGTGTTCATCGACCTCGAAAAGGCATACGACCGGGTACCGCGTGCAGTTTTGTGGTGAGCTCTTAAGGAGAAAGGTGTACCTGGGAAGTATGTGCAGTTGATCCGTGCGATGTACAGTCGATGCAGTACCCAAGTCCGGTCCACAGCGGGCACTACCGGCACCTTCAATGTGGCTGTCGGCCTGCACCAAGGGTCGGCTCTTAGCCCTTACCACTTCCTGGTGATAATGGACGCTCTCACGTCGGACATCCAGGAAGAGGCTCCCTGGTGCATGCTGTTTGCCGATGACATTGTGTTGGTTGCCGAGAGCGGCCAAGAGGTCCAGAGCAGATTGGAAGTGTGGTGGCAAAGACTGGAGAACGTTGGCCTGAAATTAAGCAGAACTAAAACCGAATACTTGTTCTGCGATTTCGGCGGTCTCTCTAGTCCTGTGCCTATAACCCTTGCCGGAACGCCTATACCGATTTGCTCCAACTTCCGGTACCTCGGGTCGCTTGTCCAAGGGAATGGCGAAGTAGACCGGGACGTAACGCACCGGATCAACGCAGGATGGATGAAATGGCGACAGGTCACTGGAACAACTTGTGACCCACGGATGCCCCTCAAGTTAAAGGGGAAAATATATAAGTCCGTGATTAGACCTGTTGTACTGTATGGGTCAGAATGCTGGACTGTAAAAAAGGTGGATGAAAAACGATTGCATGTTGCGGAGATGAGAATGTTGAGATGGATGTGTGGAGTGACAAGAATGGATAAAGTAAGGAATGAATATATTCGAGGAAGTTTGAAAGTTGCGCCTGTTACAGAAAAATTGAAAGGGAGTCGTTTGTCTTGGTATGGACATGTAATGAGGAGGGATGAAGGACATGTGACTAAAAGAGTGATGGATCTGAATGTTGATGGACGGAGAGTGAGAGGAAGGCCAAAGAAAAGATGGATGGATTGTGTAAGGAATGATATGAAGGAGAAAGGAGTAAATGATGCCGTGACGTCTGATAGGGGAGAATGGAAGAAGAAAACGTGTTGCGCCGACCCCAAATAGAATGGGACAAGGGCAGGAAAATGATGATGAGTGTTTTTTTATAATATCAAAAAAACAGCTTTCTATTTAATGCGAAAGTATATAAGATTTATAAAAACGACAATCAAACCGGTCTGTTTGTGTTTATGTACCGGATAATCTTTGAAACGACTGGTCCGATTTTAACAGGACTTTACGTATAGATAGCTGATGATATAAGGAAGAACGTAACTACTTTAGAAAAAGAATTGGGGTTTTGTGCAAAAAAAACACGAAATTGTTAACAAAATCTGATTCATATTTTTATAATAATCTAACAAGAACGAAGATTGCTAATACTAGAAAGAGGAAGAATTGAATTTTTGTATGTAACGAATAAACCCAAAAACTACTTTACCGACTCAATTTTGAAATCAAAATTCTCTCTGTCTGCGTTTAGTCATTGCTTAGGGTCAGCATAATGCAATAAGGGTACCTACTTTTTTTCTGATTAGAAATCATCCCGCTCTGGGCGGAGCAGAAGGTGCTGTCAGAATTTTACTGTCTAAAACCCATCCATGTTTCTTCTTTTGCCCTTTGTGTTCCCAAGCCGCGGTATCTCTTTCGAACAACCCGCAACCCCGCCAGGCGGTGTCCCTGGCAGGCCCCTCTGCTTTGCTGACATCCCTTTGAGGCGCGCGTGGAACACGAACGAGCCGTCGACACGGCAATAAGCACACCTGCGATAAATCTAGTCAAATGCCAGTTATAATAAGTACAAAAACATTAAATGTTATCAATCTGTGACTACAATTTATTATTGTATTAAAATAAATTTTAGTTTTTATTTGAATGTCTTTTATTACCCGTTTTTCATTACCTGATTAAATTTATGGATGTAAAAGTAAGTCTTCGTTAAGGATAATTTTACCTAGTAAATTTTTTGCGTAGTTTCTTTATTTCATGTACAGTGTAGCTACACTACAATCCTGACCATGGCAAAAGTACTACAGCGCCATCTGTAAAACCACTGAAAAACTAACTGCCAATTCCTACATTGCGCAAGCAAAGATATTCAGTCACCAATTACCAGTTGCAAGGTTACTGAAGAACAACATCCCTGAAAGCTAGCCTGGCCGAGATGCATTCCAAACGAGGTGTCGAATAACACCATAGGTACACTACGTGCAGAAGTAGAGTTGTTGCGCAACGCTGTTTCAGAAAGTAGGACGCCCATCACCTCCACCTTAAATATTCGGTGCAGAGCGCATAATGCATCCATCAGCAGTTTTGAGTCGGCGAGTTGCAGTGTGTCACCCGCTGATGAGAATGCGTGCGTTGCATCTTGTTCCGCCGCTGACGACGCTGTTTCGACGCCGGTTGAAGTGGTGTCGCATGTAGGTACTTTGACCCCTAAACGTACCTACTCCGCTATTGTTGCCGCAAACAACACTGCAAGCAGGTAAAGCGAAAAGGGGTAAGCAGGACTGCTTAAAGACTCATAACGCAGGGCTTTGAGTGGGTGAGGTTTTGGTGAAAAATGTGGCTTTGTGTTCATCTGCCTAGCCTTTTCCCAACTATGTTGGGGTCGGCTTCCAGTCTAACCGGATGCAGCTGAATATCAGTATTTTACATGGAGCGACTGCCTATCTGACCTCCACAACCCAATTAGTACTGGGTAATACGATATCCCTTGGTAAGACTGGTTGTCAGACTTTCAGAACACTGACTACCTGTTACGACTGTCAAAGATCTACAAACGACAGCCGGGACCAACGGCTAAACGTGCTTTCCGAGGCACGGAGGAAACTCGGTATGTAACGGGTGGTCACCCATCCACAGACCAACCTAGGCAAGCGCAGCTTAACCTATAGATCGACCCGAGCGGCTGCTATTATTTAGCCACGAGCTCCTCGAGTTACAGTGTTACTATTCGGTAATTTTTTTCCCAATGGGTAACAGTGTAACACAAAATCATGTGACTCAACGGGAACATGCCGAATATTTAGGAATTTAAAAAATACAAAATTATCAATGAATATTTTATTTACATATTCAAAATACTGGCAAAAATAGTTTCCATGAGGACAGTACTCTGAAAATCTGTAGGTACACTGTTAACATGTGGAATGTTACCATTACATGAAAATTATACAATATTAGGTACCTAAAATGGTAACGAATTTTATGGAGATATTTTGTAAACGTTAAAAAAACAGACGAATTGATAACCTTCTCTTTTGGAAGTTAGTTAAAACTATCCTTTTTGGGTACGCTTATGCCCAAAATGGGTATTTTTAACCGACCTCGTTTTAGGCATGTGTTTGTTTATAATACCAATATCATCAAATATTTTTTTTCTCTCTGTCTTCATCTAATCACTAGAAATTCCATCTTTTTCTTATACAATCCAAAGTAGTTAGCTATTGTAAAGATTCTCGTTTGTGAAATGTTTCGTTCGGAAATACATAGATATAAAAATGCTTTCATATTCGATACTAAGCTCAGCTTATTTATAATTGAAACTAGCTTCTGAGACTACACTGAATTATATAGAGGTACAATTTCGAAATAAAGACAATTCGATCATTTGTAACAAGGATGACATAACTCAAAAATGTAGAATTTTTGGTATTGCTTGTTGTTTAATATGACATAAACAATGTAGTAGGTACTTACTGAAATATATTCAATATATTCATAATATAAATCTATCATCACTGATAAATGTTTTCATGCAAAAAATTTTAGTAAATAACGAAATTATTTTAAGTCGTACTTATAAAAGCGCTGTCTTGTATTTCCTATTTTTTGAGTTATCATCCTTATCATCACAAATAAGTGAATGAGAGCCGGTTACACAGTCTAATCTAAGGTGATTCTCAGACGACACCGCTTGTCCGCGCGGTCAGGCGGAGGCAACGAAGCGGATGCCTGGACAGTGCGTCGCGGGGACAGGACGAGAGCGACGCTCGACTGCACGGTGTAGCAACGTACGTGTGTGTAGGCATTAACGTATTATATACTAGGCAATGTGATGTGAGATGCGCTACACCGCCCAAACGTCTGGCAAATAGTGTCGTGTGATAACCATCTAACCAGCGTTTCTCGTTGACAATCTAAGTTTTTTTTTACGAATTTAGAAACAATCTCTAAACACTTTATGTAAAAGATTAAATATATAAGAGTAAGAGATATACGTCCTTTTTTACACAAATATTACTACAGAAACAAAAATAGTTTAATTTTGATTAAAATTCCTTAAAAATAATGGATACTTTTACACTTAAATAATAAAATAGGTATTTTTAAACATTATAGATTAAATTAATACTATAAAAAGTATCTAAACATAAATTGATTAATGTAATATACAATATAATATAATAAATATAATATAATGTGATTTGTTATACACAGCATGTTTCAAAAAAGTGCGGTGGTGACAGACCATTAAACTAAACAACTACATCCATGAAACCAACATCGTTATCTATATATATTATATATAAATGAATCCCCATTTACATTGGTCACGGCATCACGCGTGAACGGCTGGACCAAATTCGCTTATTCTTTTATTGTTGTGTTGGTTAATGTCAAAAGAGGGTTCTTATAAAAAAAAGGTAAATAGGGTAGGTAGGGTAGAAACATTAAATTGCAATTTGCAACGCATGCCGGGCACAGCTAGTCGCGAATAAATATTAGTCCCTAAATGGTTGGGTTGAGTGTATTAAAATATTAATCGGCGGCTCTCTGGACGCCGGAGGTAGGGCATCGCTATCGATGTCGATCGCGGCGAAGGTAGCGTGACGATCTTAACTTGTTAAGGGACTACCATGGCCAGAAATCGCTTGAACCTACCGACGTATACATGGGTTGCTGGGTTGGTACCACCAACCGGTAGGTTGTTGGTGTGGGGTGGGTTACCAGATTTAAAAAACAACTTAGTGCGAGTCAGACTCGCGCACCGAGGGCTCCGTACAAACTCGTGACACGATCTTTTGACTGTGTAGTCTTCCGTTTTTATTGAGGCAAGGATCTCTAAAAAAAGCAACAAAAAAAGGTTTCAGGTTTATCTGGGATAAAAGGAGAAAGTCGAGGCCCTTGCCCAGCAGTGGGCAGTGGGGTACTAAGTAGGGTAACGATAAAAAAAATCTGGGCCCAAGCTACTTGATACTTCGTACCATCGATACGAACGAAGAAGCTTGATGGTATATACCAGATCATTAAATTTGCCCACACTTTTATGAAACACGCTGTATGCATAGTTGTATTGTATACTTATAGTTTCAGGCGAAACATTTCGTGCCTATAAAGGCAGTTAATATTACTGTAAATCAAAACTTATACATCTTAAATAGGTACATATAATACAAATTGTACTAACTATACACGGTTTATAATTAATTCAGAATATATAATATTAATTGCTCTGTAGAATGTTTCAGATACGTATGAAATGAAGTTTAATTTAAAATATGACTTTCTAACACTTGTATTTATAGTCAAGTTAAAGTAATTAAGTGCTTGAGTTTAAATAATTACTGAAGCAGTCATTTACCGTGAACCGTCAAAGACAGCATAGTTAAGAATTGAAGCAGTTACTAAACTACAGAATAAAAATTGTATCTTAAATAATTACTTTAACTCAAGTGATAACCTTGACTGGTTTATAGATACAGGTGTTAGAGTTGAAATTCATTTAGCAGCACGGAAGCGCACTTTTTTATACTTATTTGTTTTTGTCATGTAGTGTCATTATCATCTGCCTAGCTCTTTTTCCAACTATGCTACGTCTTCCAGTCTTACCGGATGCAGCTAGTACCAGTACTTTACATGGAGCGACTGCCTATCTGACCTCCACAACCCAGTTAGTACTGTAAGAGGTTTTATAACCGAAGCAATGCTGGCTGTTATAGTACAACGTTCAAATACTCAGGTCGTTTCAAATAAAGAATAGGATATAATAAGAAATGAGACTCGAATATAAGAAGTGTGACATGTAAATTAAAATGATTTAAATTATAATCCTTAAAATATTATAATTATGCGCTTTATTTAACTAATACGAATCAGAGTACCACAGTACTGATGCAGCTGAATGCCAGTACTTTACATGGAGCGACTGCCTATCTGACCTCCACAACCCAGTACTGGGTAGTATGATACCCCTTGGTAAGAATAGTTGTCAGATTTTCGGGACACTTACTTCCTGTAACGAATGTCAAAGATCTACAAATAAAATCCGGGACCAACAACTTTACGTTCTTTCCGAGGCACGGAGGAAACTCGGTATGTAACGGGTGGTCACCCATCCACAGACCAACCTAGGCAAGCACGGCTTTAACTAAAGATCGACCTGAGCGGTTGCTATTATTTGGCCACGAGCTTCTCTCCTTTTTTGTCATAATATTTTTTTTATCCTTAACGCAACCGCAATCAATATATATTTTTTTTAATTTTATTATCATTGTCTAAATTAATTTTAAATGACATATCCAATATTTGTATAGCTAACACTGGTGTAAGATGTTAAACCTTTCATTATTGTATGTATCATCCTCAATACCATGTTTTGAAAAATATTTTTTTGGCTCTTGACTTTGACTTTCAACTATGACTTTCAACTTTGACTTTCCACTTTGACTTTCAACTTTGACTTTCAACGTTGACTTTGACTTTTTGTCGCTTAGAACGGTAATTTGCTAGAGCGAGAAACACGAGCGTGCTGTCAACTGTCGGTGCTGCTCCATGCGATAGCACTCCCGTTCTGTTTGCGATAAAAATTGAATTCCGTGCTGCTGAATGAGACGCAACCTTAAAAAGTTATGGTAAAATGAGACACAATTCTCCCTTATTATCAAGCTGTTAGGACCTTTCATTATGTTAAGGCATTAATGATATAAATACCCGTAACAAGGAGCGGGTGTAAAAGGTAATACGGAGTAACCACAGTTATCGAGGCGAATCGGTTTGAGCGAATCACGCAACATATTTGTTTCAATTAGTTTGACGTAGTGTTGATTCGCGTCGTCAGAGCGGAACGCTTTCTTGCTCGTTTCGCTTTTATTACCAGGACATAAAAGTTCATTTTTGACTGGCTCCAGCAAATTCGTCGTCGATATGTTTGGTCACTCCCTAACCAATTTAAAATAAATATCTAGATTCAATTAGCTGCTAATTTAGCTATTTCCGGCTGCACATAAGTCCGTTTTTACAAACACATGGAGATACTTAATTGTATGCCTAAACACTGTTCATTGAATTTCAATACAAACACATACAGAATTCACAAAGAAGCCTTTTATGGGAGGACGATTATTTACAAACTTCATTTTTTGTGCGCCAAGTATTCTTTTGTAAATTCTCTCAAGTTGTATTTAAAAGGACTAATATAAATATAAAATCAATTAAATCACATTTTGTACCATTTAAGACTCAATGGAGAAGCGCTATAAGGTTAGGATTGCGATCACAGAAACATTATTCTTCGCATCACAAATAAATGCAAAAATGCGACATATGTATTAAACACACATTAAGAAGTCAATACATAGTTTTCACTGTTAGTGAAAACATGAAGACGAAAATACCTTAACACAGATAAGGCGTTCTTGGCTTTATTGTAAGAAAATAAGTTAAGAAAGATATTTGCTTGGCAGGGAATACCGCGCTCCACTGCACATCACCAGATCTGCGCCGGTCCCTGAGGGCCTAGTATCAAGCTTAAGCTTTATACACAAATTTATATGATGGTGATGATACAGTTACCGGTTAAAGCTCAAACTAAATTTTTGTACACCATAAATATGCAAGAAACAGAAAGTTAGTTGCATTCGGTATTTATCTCTGTCATTCTGATTAATCAGCAATAATTTAATGGTTAACCCTTATTTAAAAGGTTAACTCTTATAAATATGGTTTAACCATTTAATTACACGTAACCCTTGAGCAAGCTTGACGATCAACGTTCTGAATAAGCTCACTCTGATAAGAAGCCTTTGTAGTGGGACAGTAACAGGCTGGTATAGTTTTATCACTTTTGGTTAACCATTATAAGTATTATCGTATAGTGGTTAATCAAATATGGGTGTACTGGGTTAACCTTTTAACCCGATTAATCAGTCCCTGGTGGCACGTCAGTGTGATGCTTGTGGATCAATCCGTGTACAAATCGCAAAAAAAAACGGTCATGAAATATGGAAATAGTTTTTTTTAAATGACCGACACGGATATGGCGCTGGGGTATAGAATCATGTGCATCATTCTTGGTAATAATGGAGTTTTACCTTTATGTTATTTAGATACTTCAGAGTTTAAATATTATATAGTTTAAAATATACATGTGATGTTGCTTGCAGTTTACAAGCGCAGTGTATGGCTGCTTGTACTCCCACGTACGAAATCACACAAGTGCTTCAAATAATTTCCATATTCATTCCTTTCACACCAATCCTGGAACGTTACAATACAATATTATTGAATTGACTGAGGCTTGAAAGATAATTATTTTGAATGTGATGAATGACGGATGCATATAAGTAGACATCGGATTATTTACACTTGCATGTTTGCATGTCTACATTTGCATATTTGCATGTTTGAATTTGCATTTGCGTGTTTGCATGTGCAATTGCATAAAATGTAATTTTTAACGTGTTTGCATATTTTAGTACTTTTTCATCGATTGTGCTTATTGTAGCGGTTAAATGTATTAAGCGCGTTGCATTACGTTGTTATTTATATACCTGGGTCTTTAAGGAATAAAGAAAGTTAACAACACCAGCCAATTGCACAAATGGCGCCATATTTGATGTTCTGTTTAATAACGTCAGTGACATAAATATTTTCAGCCCACAGATTGACGTTTGACGATTGGCGCAGTAGCTGAGGGATCGACTGCTGCGCTGCGTGTCGCGGGTTCGATTCCCCCACATTTTATTTTGAATTTGGAATATACATATAACGCCCTGTAATTTGAGGGCGTTTTAAAATCATCTACATCGCTGTCAATAGGAAAAGTGGCCAGAATGCTGGCAGCATTACCACGTTGGATGGCAATGCTGATTCTTTGGACATAATATCGAATCTAAAATATAAAATTCTCGTGTCAGAATATTCGTTCCCATACTCCTCCGGAACGGTTCGACCGATTCTTATGATTTTTTTTATGCATATTTAGTAAGTCTGAGAATCGGCTACAATCTATTTTTCATACCCCTAAGTGATAAAAGGGACATGAGCAGCGGGTGAAACCGCTGGGCACAGCTAGTATATATGTATGATGATAATAGACAATAACAAATTGATAAGACAGTTACAGTTAAGTGTTCCACAATATTTACCTTGTTTAATTCTTATCAACTGTTAACAACCTATTCAATACGTGATATATTACTTAACATTTGAGGTCAAAGCTCTTGATTGCATCATTGTCACAGTACTTCATCGTTAATAAATCGGCTGAACAGATTTCTAAGAAATTCAGTTTACAGGTTTATTGAAGATCTTTAAACCTAATTTAAAGATCTTCAATCTCAATAAAAATGTAACATGTCACTTACTTGTGACAATAAATTTTATTACTTATATACTAAATTGGGTTCGACAACATCCGTTTAAAACTAATTAAAACTAACTGATACTACCACCCAACGCATTAATTTCTCGGGTAATTTACGGTTTGCGATTAAATACAAGCTAAGCTGGGTTTTGAATGCATTGAATGAGCGTAGTTTGTATTTCTAATGCATGAGGGTATTTTATTGTATAGCTGTGCTCTTTCAAATGTTAGCATTTTTCGGTTAGCCAACAATTGTATGCACAAAACATTAACAATCAATTTCTTATTAAAACCTTGATAAGTGTAACAATCACTAACAGTCTAACACCAAATGCAATATTTATTTATGTTTTTTTGCGGATGGGAACATTTCAAATAACTAACATAAAAAGTCTTACTAAAAATACTTTTACTGACTAAAACCCACCCATGTTCCTTCTTCTGCCCTTTACGTTCCGGGGCCGCGGTATCTCTTTCAAACAACCCGCATCCCATATTTATGGTTTAACATTATATTATCATGCGCCTAGTCTTTTCCCAACTATGTTGAGGTCGGCTTGCAATCCAACCGGATGTACTCGAATACCAATATTTTACATGGAGCTAGCGCCTATCTGACCTCCCTAACCCAGTTAGTACAATACCGCTTGGTAAGACTAGACACTTAACATTACCTACCTATATCAACAAAGACTTAAATTTGAAAAATATAGGAGAACTAGCTGGCGCCCGCGGCTTCACCCACGTAATATCGAAAAAAAAATCCTATATGTTATTCCAGACTATAATCTACCTCTGTGCAAAATTTCATCAAGATCCATTCAACCCTTTTGACGTGAAAGATTAACAAACATCCATCCATCCTCACAAATATTCGCATCTAAAATATTAGTAGGATTTAACATAATGTTTAGGATATAGGATGATTTTCATCCTTATAACACGTTCCACGTGAACGAAGCAGCGGCACAAAGCTAGTAGATTAATAGATTGTAACCTTACCTAATAGCCTACGCTTCTGGGTTTCTTTTCATCAGATTCACGTCAGCCTCCACCATCTCTTTGACTAGTTGATCGAAGGATACGCGCGGCACCCAACCCAGCTTCTCTTTGGCTTTTGACGGGTCTCCCAAAAGAAGATCCTGGAAGGAAACGGAACGGTGTTATTAACCTCACTTAGTTTAGTTTATTTATTAATAATTATCAAAATTAAAAAAAAAATAGAATACAACACAAATTATCATCCATGAAAAAATATGATTAAAATTTTAAAAAACAAAGTTACAAAAAAATAACAAATAAAAAAATCCTAACCTAAACCATTATTTTAGGTCATATAATACCTGGTCGGCAGTCTTTAAGTTAATAGATAGATGTGTTGGTGTGGGGAATTCTGCCTGACACTTAATCACTCCAATTAAACACTAAGAACTTTGTACTCTATGTTTTTTTATGATGTTTTCCTATGTTTTCTCCTGTGTGTACATGAATTATTAAATAAATAAATAAGAAGTGGCTAGGACTTACAAAAGGCTTGTTTCGCAGCTTGACTTGAATACATATTTTTTTACTCAATAGGCTTGCGTTTGACCGTAACTCGCCTGAGCGGTGCGAGCGATGGTGAAACTGATTCGTTCGAACTATGAAGACCCCAGTCTAATTTTTTAATTTCTCATTGTTATCTGGTTATTTTTTTTGTACTATACGATGGAAAACCTTTTAATTGATACCCATATCATGGGGGTGTTTAAAACAATAACTAGTCCGCCATCTTTGGGAATCCGCCATATTGGATTAAGAATGACGTCACTTAACTAACCTAACAATGTATAGTCATCCAAACAAAACGTGTATGGAACATTTTAAAGTCAATCGGATGGGGATATACCTATTTTAAAATTCAGTTGCAAACATAGAAATGTTGTAAGCAAATTAATAACAAAATGTCGGAAAATACTCAATGCATTATTTAATTATAGGCCTTTTAGTTAAAGGCCTGAAAGGTGAAAATATAGCCTGTAATACGTCGACTAACAAACTAGGATTTCAACCGAATATCGATTAATCTACACTACACACAAGTGTGAATCGACATTGAAGTTGTACTGTGCATATATAACAAAATATATGTATTTATGTAACCACTTGTGTGTGTTCACTACACACAAGTGTGAATCGACATTGAAGTTGTACTGTGCATATATAACAAAATATATGTATTTATGTAACCATGTACTTAGCTGTCATTTCATTAACAGATGAATGGCATTGGAGACCTGTTGAACAAATGTTCAACGTTCAACAGTGTCCTTAGTCAATTTATTTGCAGCAGGAAAACAAATATTGACTTAACTTCAGTAATGTCTTTACGAATGTTGCCATACAATGTGGCAACGTTGCCAGGCTTTTGGGCATATTACCATAATTAGATTATTATCAAATCCCCTGCTGTAGGCGGAGCGGGAGGAAGTGTCAGGCTTTTACTGACTAAAAACCACCCATGTTCCTTCCTTTGCCCTTTATGTTCCGGGTCGTGGTATCTCTTACGAATAACCCTTCGCCCCGATAGGTAGTGGCCCTGGCAGGTCCCTCGGCTTTGGTGACACCTCTTTGAGGCGCGAGTGGATCACTAATGCTACTGAGCTACTCATTGCTCACCGTACACAGACCCGCATCTACGGTGTCCGGGAGTCATCTCGTGGCACCCGACGCCCGGAGATTCTCCCACAGCGGCTAGCTGACAGCGTCGAGGAATTTTATGATGCCTTTCATAGTTGTGTACAAGAACTCCTGTGTGGTCTTTCGGACCGTGAAACTAAACAACTTTTTTTCTTAGACTTCTGGAAATCCATAACATTTTTCAGTTTTCCTATACATGTGGTTCAGCTGATCGAATCAGTTCCTATACAAAATCCTTATTTTTTTTGCAATTTTCTAGAACGCTTGGAACAAACTTGTTCTGTTTAATGGTTCAAAACACCACACGTGAGTACGGCAACTAATCTGAACTCACCACTTCAGTAGGCCTGAAGTACTTCGGATTAATCTTGATGAGCAGCTGATCCGTGTCCGCATCATGCCCCGTCTCGCTCTCTCCCGCGCCCCGCCACGCCACCTGGCGGCCGACGCAAGAGAAGGCTAGCTCGACAAACTCGCGCACGCTGTGGGCCTCGCCTGTCGCCACTACGAAGTCTTCTGGTTCTTCTTGTTGCAGCATCAGCCACATTGCCTGTGGTAAATGAAAGCTTTAGTACCTTAATATTGCTCATAATGTAAGTAGGTTCCCCTAGGTCGAGTAAAATATTATTAGGTGTTCAATAAAAATAAATTAAATTGAAGTCTCTTCAATGCTTCTTTTTATGCTTATACCCAAAAAAGTTGGTCGTCTGTCCTTTCCGAGTAATTTCTGAAAAGGCTGTACCGATTTTGGCGGAACTTTTACTGGCACTAACTGATGTCATAAGGAGAAGCTTGGATTACTTTTAATTTAAAAAAAAGAATAGGGTTCCGTTCAAAAATATAAAATCCAGGAAATTGTTAACAAAATCGGATTCAAAGAAGTTAGTCATATTTATAGCAATTTCTGACGCTGACGAAAGCCATATTTTATCTCGGGAACGCGTGGAGATATCTAGCTGAAATTAAATTCATAGACTCAAATCTGTGGACCCTTGAAGTTGTGTAAATCAACCCTCTAAAACTACGCAGTCAAAAGATATGGCCGTTTATGTTGCGAGTTCGTGCGGAACCCTCGGTGAGTCCGACTCGCACTTGGCCGGTTTAATTACCTCAATATAATCCTTGGCGTGTCCCCAATCTCTTTTGCTGTCCAGGTTCCCCAGTTCAAGATACTCCATCAGCCCCAGGTGTATCTTGGCGACACCGCGCGTGATCTTGCGGGTGACGAAGTTCTCCCCGCGTCGAGGACTCTCGTGGTTGAACAGTAGCCCATTGCAGGCGAACATGCCGTATGCTTCCCTGTAGTTCACGACTATCCAGTAACCGTAGAGCTTAGCACAGGCTGAAAAAAGAAAAATTGGGGTTGCCAACAAACAAAAATTGATAATAAATATTATAAATGCGCATGTTTGTTAGGATGGATGTCTGGATGTTTGTTACTCTTTCTCGTCAAAACGCCTGAACGGATCTTGATGAAGTTTGGCACAGAGGTAGATTATAGTCTGGAATAACACATAAGATACTTGTTTTTCGATCAACACGCTGGCGAAGCCGCGGGCGCCAGCTAGTGAGAGATAAATGGAAGAGCATCGACAAATCGATTGATGTAGAATTACTCCCTAACAACATTGTCATCATTTGTTTAGCCTTTTAATATTTAGGGGCCAGCTTCCGTGTAATTTTACATGGAGCGACTGCCAACCTGACTTCTACAACCCAGTTAGTACTGAGTAATGCGATACCCCTTGGTAAGACTGGTAGTCAGACATTCGAGACACTGACTATCTGTGACGACTGTCAAAGATCAACAAATGACAGCCGGAACCAACAGCTTAACGTAATTTCTGAGGCACGGAGGAAACTCGGTACTTAACGGGTCATCTATCCACAGACCAACGAAAATAAGCGCGGCTTAACCAAAAGATTGACCCGAGCAGTTGTTGCAAGCATTATGCTGTTTTGGATTTGATTCCTAGTACAGTTTTTTTTTCATCTGAAATATCTTAGTACCCGGAGTTCATGTTTTTGTTCGGTTCATAGTACCTCATGGCCATCAAGATTGAATGTGACTATATAGGATATAGTCAGTAGTAGATATAAGCCCCGTTCCAATAAACAAAAACGACTCGTTTTGCTTACGGATAGTATGATTTTGACATACGTCTCATAGAACTTATGTCAAAATACTACCATCCGTAAGCAAAACGAGTCGTTTTTGTTAATTGGAACGGGGCTATAGTGGATAGTTGTATTTTGACATAAGTCTCTTAGAACTTATGTCAAAATACAACTATCCGTAAGTAAAACGAGTCGTTTTTGTTTATTGGAACCGGGCGTTAAAGAATGTAGGTGAATGTACTACAACTCCGCTTAGCCCTTCAGGCTAACAGGCGTGGTGTTTTTAGTTTTTTAGGGCGCCAAACCTTAAAAGAAAAACACGAAACCCTTATAGGATCACTCTGGTGTCTGTCTGTCTAACAAGACCTTTCATCTCAGGAACGCGAAGAAATTAAAACCATGTACTCAAGTCTATGGTCCCTCGGAGCTGTGATAAAATAAACCCTCTAAGTCTATGCAGTCGAAAGATAAAACCGTTTATGTCGCAAGTTTGTACGGAACCGGAGTCCGACTCGCACTTGACCGGTTTTTTCTAGGCAACATGAAACATGCACTTGCAGTTTCGTATTATACTAGCTTTTGCCAGCGACTTATCTCGCGTTTAATTCGGGGTAACACAGTTCCCTTTTCTGATGATCCCTAAGGCGCTAGGGCAAAAACTACAAGTAGTGGGTACCTGCAAACCCGCTACTTGTAGTTTTTGCCCCAGCGTCTTATTTATTGTAATAGCAAAGCTAAGTTTTCCCTTTTCTTCCCTCTTTCTCAATCAATTCTCAATTTTTTTCAAAAAATGTTGGCCTATGTCCGTCTCCAGGGTCTCAACTATTTCTGTACCAAAATTCATCAAAATCGGTTTAGCCATGTAGGCGTGAAAAGGTAACAAACAAACAAACTCACTTTCGCTTTTATAATATTAGTAAGGATTCCACCATACCGCAGATACTAATCGGTTGGACATAAAATTAAGTGGAAAGATAACAATTAATCACACTCTCAATACATTATCAGAAATATCTAAATGCAAACAACTTTGATTGCTGATAAAAAAATATATTGCTCTGTTTGTTAACCGCTATCGTTCAATCGTATGTATTTTTAATTAAATCAGGGTTTTATTTTAAAAGTACAGAAATTAATTAACTTATATACACCATATTATGTTTTTTTTAAATTTTGATAGATCAAAGTAACATGATAAACCTTTTAGATTCAACAAGTTAGTTATGTTATCAGATGTTCTTCGCGGAAATCATCATTTGCTTTTCCTTTTACTGCTTAACTATGTTGGGGTCGGCTTCCTGTCTAACTGGATGCAGCTGAATACCAGTATTGTACATGGAGCGACTGCCTATCTGACCTCCACAACCCAGTTAGTACTGGGTAATACAATACCTCTTGGTAAGACTGGTTGTCAGAGTTTCGAGACACTTACAATCTGTAACGACTGTCAAAGATCTACAAACGACAGCCGGGACCAATAGCTTCACGTGCTTTCCGAGGCACGGAGGAAACTCGGTATGTAACGTGTGGACCATCCACAGACCAACCTAGGCAAGCGCAGCTTAAAGATCGACCCGAGCGGGTGCTATTATTTAGACACGAGCTCCTTACTCACTGTTCTTCGCGGAAATCTTTTATTGTTATAACTTTTTGTGCACAACTTTGAGGTTCAAACTCTAGGGCTGTGGGATCCGAATGCTCACAGCATTTTAAGGAAATTTCTTAAGGCCTACTTGACGTTTTTCGCTCTCGTTGACCGAAGACTGGCTTTGATCTTAGCCAGAGGATAAGTGTTGCCATACAACGTAGCAACCCTGTCCGTCTCTTGGGCGCATCACCAGTTGACAGCGTTGAGGAAGAGATTTTTGATGCCTTTTTTATAGTTCGTTGTTAATTTAGTTTTTTTAATTGTGATGATATATTTAGTGAGCTTGTTAAATAAAGTTTAAATGCGAGAATCATTTTAATTCCACAAAAAATAAATCCTGACTTGGCATCAGGATACAGCAATGTCAAAGCAGCATGGAGTTCGCCGGATTTATTCCCGGTTGTTCTCTAGTTGAGATCTCTAAGTGGAGTCTGGATTAGCAATAGGGTCGCTCCCATTACATGGGACCTAAAATATTAACTGGCCAAATATGGGTAAATACGTCACATGCTATTTACTAAACAATTACTCACCATAAGGTGACCTTGGGTAGAACGGCGTCTTCTCAGTCTGGGGCACTTCTACAACTTTCCCATATAGTTCTGAGGTAGACGCCTGGTAGATCTTGGTCTCCTTCTCAAGCCCTGCTGCCCTGACTGCCTCTAGGAGCCTCAAGGTGCCGAGAGCATCCACTTGGGCCGTATACTCGCTGAGCTCGAAAGACACTTTGACATGAGACTGGGCTCCTAAGTTGTAGATCTCTTTTGGACGAATCTGTAATGAGGTTTGGAAAGTTACAGTTATATGTTGCCGTATGCGTTAGGAAAATCCTTACTAATATTATAAAAGCGAGTTTGTTACGTCTTCACGCCTAAATGGCCAAACCGATTTTGATGAATTTTGGTACAGAGATAGTTGGGACCCTGGAGACGGACATAGGCAATTTTTTTTAAAAGTGAGACAAGGGGGAGAAAGACGGAAGAAAAATGATTTTTTTAACCAAACCAAAGTATCTATGCCACGCGGACGAAGTCGGAGGCAGAAGCTAGTAGGTACACATTTTTTTTTATTTAGATCTTTTTAGCATCACATTAAAAAAAAGTTTCTCCACACTAGGAATTTGCCCTGTATCGTGGGTGCGTTTACAAACACACACAAACAGGCAGACCCGAAACAACTACCTGTGGGTCTTACAAATAATTGTTGCGTGCGGGGATCGCCACTGCGCCAACCATGCCGTCAATTCGTTATCAAGCCTTTGTGCCATTAAATGGCCTCCAGTTGTGGCAATAGGTAAGTACCGAACGAGTGTACGTGTAAGTTTATAAGTGTTACTCATGGGCAGTGTGACTTATTTCCACTAAGCCAACCAACTAATAATTTTACCACAGCAAGAACTAATTAATCACAAGTTTGAACAAAGGAAATTTCATCGTAAAAGTGTTTTGCTGAAAAGATGAGAGTTTGTTAAAGTACAATGCAAAGTGAAATGGTAATTTGAATTGAAATTATGGCAGTCTATATGAAATGAACCGAATGGACTTATCTAACGAGATTCCTCGCAACCTTGACAAGCGAAGCTTTAACAACGCATAATTAAAGAAAGATTGCTAATCCAATGTTTAAACATGTTTCTGGGTAGGATCCAAGCTCAGTTTTCATGCTTATTTTCGCCAACTATAAGATAAATGTGGAAATATTATTTCATTTATATAAATGTATAAATATAAATTTATATAAATATATATTTATTTGATAGAAAACAAACAGTTCATTAAAAAATTAAGTTTGAATCAAGGACGTATGGATGTCTTGGACTTTAGTTGAAATGTCAACTGTATTTGACGAGTCTGGTTTTCTTATATCTTTCGTTGAACGTGTTAGCGTTAGTTCTCACTGTGGTAAAATTTGTTGGTCAACGTGGCGGAAATGAGTCAATGAAAACTGTCACACACACATGACTGCGCAGACTTACAAGGGTTGATTTTTCATAGCCCTAAGAGACTACAGATTTCAGTATATGGTTTTAATTTCAACTCGATACCTCCTCGCGTTACTGAGATAAGACTCTAGACAAACAGACGGACAACAAAGTGATCCTATACGGGTACCACTTTTTTCCTTTTAAGGTAAGGAACCCTAAGAATGCTGAATCTACAGCATTTTTTACAGTGTTCTTTTTTTTTCACTGTTGCTTATTTTTGTATTGAGGTCTTGCCACACTATTCACTAGTAAAATAACTTTTTGCCGGCTATATTCTACAGTGGCAATAATCATAAAAACGTCGGAACAATGAAGATATGCAACTGAAACTATACAGCTGCCTTGGTAGCCTCGAAAGAATACAGAAAAACACATTTAAGATGTAGAAAATAACCGTATTTTTTTGCTTTCAATATTGGACAGAAAACAGATAGGTAAGGATCTAACATAGCCGAAAATTACTAAATTAATTTTACTTAAATGACCTTTTTTTGCGGATGGGAATCATCAAATAACTTCCCCCGGCCTGGGCGGAGCGTGGGGGAGTATCAGACTTATGTTCCGGGGCCACGGTATTTCTTTCGAACAACCCGCCACCCCGGCAGGCTGTGGCCCTGGCAGACCCCTCTGCTTTGCTGACATCTCTTTGAGGCGCGCGTGGAACACTAACGCGCCGTCGACACGGCCTGTCGTCACTGGACGGACGGACTGTGAGCTACCCATTGCTCACCGTCCACAGGCTCGCATCTACGGTGGCCGGGAGTTGTCTCGCGGCGCCCGACGCCCGGAGGAGCGTCAACCGCGGCGGCTGGGTTAGTTTGAGGTTTTCGATTTAAATGACCTTACATTTAATTTAAATATCACGATTGCAAATAGCAAAAAGACGATAGAAAAAAGATTGATGGAGGATAAGTTCCGGTTATAGCTCATTGCTTGCTTTTAAGTACTGCACCGGAGCTCACTTCACAATAACCAGCTATAACGTTCCTTATAACTGTGCGTAGTAGTTTGGGTTTTATTGAAAACCAGAGCCAACTAGAATTCAGCTATGTCAGCTATAATTCAGGCGATGTTGATCCCGTGCACAAAAAGCGCATTTAGATAGTGCTTTTTTTGTGAATGCCATCTCGCAGGTAAACCTAGGACGTTGTCTGCTTAACCAGGCAATTCCTGTGGAAGCCTTGAATTTAGGTCCTCCAGCCAGGGCAAACTTACAAACTAAGCGTCTACACGATTAGTGCGTCGCTGGTGGAAGACAGCAAAGAGACAGGCTGGATCTGAGTGATATTATTTAAGGACTGGTTTAAACTTATTGGCTCAGTTTCGCGGGCTGGCTCTAGCAAGGGACGGGTGGGGGGAGATTGTGGGTTAACCTTAATAAAATTTTGCATAAACATGTCTATTTTCGGAAATGACGTCATCAGATCGTGCCATTTGTGGCTGCGCAGCTGCGTGATAAAATTGCATGTAGTAAATAAATAGGTATACATTATGTACCTAGTGTTACCGTGAGTAACAATCGACATTATGTAGCGACCTTGGTTAACAAGTTGTATGTAACACAACATTAAGTCTGAAATGTTAAAATTGTTTAATTGGATGTTTTTATTGTCGTGCGGATTTCATCACGCATGCGGGTTTGCTTCAGACTTCACTAATTCATCATCTGCTGGTCTCTTCCCTATGTTGGGGTGGGTTTCCAGTCCTACCGGATGCAGCTGTATGCAAGTATTTTACATGGAGCGACTGCCTATCTGACCTCCACAACCCGGTTAGTACTAGGTAAAACGATACTCCTAGGTGAAGCTGATTGACTGATACTAACAACCTGTAACGACTGTAAACATTTACAAATGACAGCCGGGAGCAATAGCTTCACGTGGTTTCCGAGGCAGGGAGGAAATACACATGGTCACCCATCCACAGAACAACCTAGGCAATCGCGGCTTAACCTAAAGATCGACCTGAGCGGCTCCTATTATTTCGCCACGAGCTCCTATTTATTGACCCATAAATGTTCCCTCTTTTGCCCTTTGAATCCCGACACTCGATGCGTCTTCCGCGTCGGCTGGGTTGGTTTGAGGTTCAAGCATAACGTCTTGGGTTTAATTGTTGGTGCTGGGTGCGGGCCGTCCGCACAGGTCAAGCGGGCCACACTAGTCCGGGGCAGCGGAAGTCGCACTTGTTCCCGCTGCCCCTTGACGCAAGTGTGAGAAGGAACACCGGTGTGGTTTTAGTCAGTAGAGTCTGACAGACCCCCCCGTCCTCCCCAGGACGGGGAACATCAATGAGGATTTCCACATCGACAAAAAAAAAACGGTGCGGCCGTGTGGAAGGAAGACATGTAACAGACCTTAGTGATGATGCCGATGAGACAGGTGGTGTCGGTGAGGTCTCCGTAGTGCAGGTGCATGCGGCCACCGGTGTGGCACGCAGGCCGGCCGTACAGATGTTGTATGCGGCCAGTATTGAAGGAAGACGAGCGCCGCAGCACCCCGTGCACCTCGTAGCCTTTGTCGATGAGGAACTCCGCGAGGTATGAGCCATCCTGTAACAAGATTTAATTATACATCATGCTTACTGCGGCCCACTGGCACAAGAACAACAAGATATAATAATTAAAATCTCTGTCTCTCTTTTTTCGTTAAATGAAATCTGTTTTTTTTAGCACATTAACGTTGCCCACACTAGGATTTATTCCTGTCACGTGGGTGCGTTTACAATCATTTAAACTCATATACACAAACAGCCAGACCCGAAACAACTACCATACAAATATTTGTTCCGTGCGGGGTTCGAATTCGAACCCGCGACACGCAGCGCAGCAGTTAATCGCTCAGCTACTGCGCCAACCATGTCGTGAAATGTATGTATATTTCTATGTGCATTTATTTATTTAACTATTTATGTACACACACTAAACTAGACAGGATAAAAAACCTATAAAATTTGAGTACAAAGGTACTGCTTATTTCTTAAGAAATTTCTGCATTCTTGAATATTTCGTCTGTCTGGGCGCACATTTGGATACGATACATTACACTGACATGTACGGCTATGACATCTAAGAAAACAATGCATGTCACGTGAGCACATACGAAGTGTAAACGGACCCGTCATGACCTTCGTTACTCTACATAAAAATGATTGCTGGTAAACGACAATTTTTTGGCGGTGAAAAATTTAAAACGATTTTCGGTAGCTGTGTCTTACCAAAAACTTAGTCTTTGTTACGCACTCCAAACAGTGTCCTGATCCATTCATTGTTAGTGCATGGGCCATGGAGATGTACATGTTTTACTTTGTAAAATGTGAAAAATAAACTTTGGGCTTGCTTTGACTCAAAATATCTCCGTAACTAGCAAGTTTACAGATATGGTCCAGCCCCAGAGATGTGCATAACAGGCGTTGCACAGAGGGGGCTCCGGACAGGTCTATTAACACTTTCGCTGCCCAGTCCAAATTATACAATACTAGCTTTTGCCCGCGGCTTCGCTCGCGTTAAATTCGGAGTAACACAGTTCCCTTTTCCTGATTTGCAGGTACCTGCTACTTGCAGTTATTGCCCTTGCGCCTTATTGATTTGTAAAAGCAAAGCTAAGTTTTCCCTTTTCTTCCCTCTCCCTCATATCCACTTTAAAAAAAAGTCCTGTCCGTCTCCTGGGTCCCAACTATATGTACCAAAATTCATCAAAATCGGTTTAGCCATTAAGGCGTGAAGAGGTAACAAACAAACAAACTTAATTTCGCATTTATAATATTAGTAAGGATATTTTGGACTCATACGCTGAGTTCTGGGCAGCGAAGGGGTTAAGAGGTAACGGTGTCTTCTCTCATGTGCGGATTGTGACCACCGGGGTAGTTTTAGTGCGGTAAAAGTCCCACAGTTCCCGGTCTTACCTCCAAAGACCGGTCGCCTTTTGAAGGTTTCCCCCCGAAAACGAAAAAAAAAAGATATGGTCTAGAACAAAAAAATATGATCGCAATGATGGCTTCGTTAAGGGTCTTATTCTACTATTATAATTATGTGTACGCCAGAGTATAACGTAATAAGTTGAATTGTGCAAACCATCCGTCATAGTGGTTGAATTATTAGTAAGTAACTATTTATTTATTTAAATATTAGTAACTATTTATTCATTTACAGTAGGTATACATAGACAGACTTAATGCCACAAGGCATTCTCTACCAGTCAACTAGTTAGTAATGGTTTGCACTACGAATTAAACTCCGATCAAAGTCAAACTACGGGGTTATTTTACTACTCCAGTATCACTAAACTAATTTGTTTTACGAATACCGGATTTCCCTCTAAATAGGATATAGTAAACTTGATAAGGTTAGTATTCGAATGCTCCTTATCAGCTAATTAATAAAAAGTCAGCTATTGTTCTTAACGGGAATATTTAACAATTTGAACAATGTGATAACTTCCAGTGAATTCTTCAGTTTAGAATGTAAAACATCCACATTTCATAGACTGGCCTGTGTACCTATACTGTTGTTGTGGTGTAGCAGATATTCGGTTAAGAAATTACTATGATGAGAATTTCTTACAGATATCACTATTCAATACTGGCCCATCCCATACACGTCAACAGGCGGTTGGAGCTTGAGTCTGCTAATCAGCGCTCTGGATTGTGTGGGTCATTTCAGCCTAGTCCTCACCGCCAACGCCTTTTTTTCAGATGGAAAATCTTCAAATATCTTCTCCCACTTTGGGCAAACCAGAAGAACGTGTTAGACTTTCCAACAACCCGCAACCCCGGAAGGCAGTGGCCTGGCAGGCCCCTCTGCTTTCCTGACCTCTCTTTGAGGCACGCGTGGAACACGAACGCGCCGTCGACACGGGCTGTCGTCTAGACGGACGGACGGTGAGCTACCCATTGTTTGCCGTCCACAGATCCGCGACTACGGTGGCCGGGAGTTGTCTCGGGGCGACTTTTGCGGCGGCTGGGTTTAGTTTAGTAATATGTAGTTTCAACTGGCAGCTGGTATAAATTCGAGAAGGACGATGTTTGGCAACACAACGATAATTATGTAGATAAATAATAAGGGTGATTTTTATACTGCTCTGGGGCTGTATAAAGAGCGCTTTCAGTTTTTATACTCCAAACAGGACTTGAACGAAATAAAGCCAAAATATGTCACTGATTTTTAATTATGATAGTATTCAATTGTTTGTACATACTTTCATATCAGTTTATATAAATAATATGTTTAATTTGTTAATGGATTTCCATTAGCTTATTAAAAGGTACCAGTTTCAGTGTTATAAGAACACTTTTCTGGTAAGATTAAATCTAATTGATAGTATCTTATTCCATACGCAAAATACGCGCCTCAGACGTGGAGTTGCGGACACCAGCCCGTTATACAATACAATACAATAGTATCTTATTATGACAATGTAGCAATTTATAAGACAAGTTTGATATACCAGATATGTAACATTTTTTACATATCTGGAATATCAAACTTGTCAAAAAGGAAAGTGTGTGATAAGGAAAATGGTGGAGACATTATACCTACTATTATTTGCCAAGCCTGTTTCTCCAATAGGTTAGTTAGGGTCAGCTTCCTGCCTAACTGACTGTAGTTAAATACTGTTTTTTTTTTTTAAATTAATGTTCCTAAACTCTAGGAAAATTTAAACGTTGGAGGTGCATACATCTCCTAGTTTGTGGGTATTTATGATACATGGAGCCTACTGAACTGCCTGTCTAATCTCCTTAACTAAGTGTAGTAAAAAAAATAGTGTTTTTGACTGTGATTCCGTATACATATATGATCATACCTTATTAATTTTGATATGTTATTATAATAAATTTTATTCTATAAAAAAAATTGTTAGCCAGAATCTGCATAATATTATGGACATCATAATTAAGTGTAATAACAAAATTTTAACATATTTTTTTCTTTTTCTTTAATATACCTATTGACTTAACTTTTTGCTAATAACAAAACATTCTACCTAATCTATAGAGTTGTTCTATACCTTAGGATCATCCTACCAGACACCTCTTTATACAAGATTGTGTAGATATCCAGCAGATCAGATTCTGTAATTATTGATGTTGAGATAAATAAATAAAATGATTCACTATTATTTTATCTTTAGACATTCTTTGTCTGGTTTCAGCTTTTTTATAAGCTGTGATGATGACTGAAGAATTTCATTCAGAATCTTACCCTCAGAAGCACTATTTATTTGGGAGCTGCGAACTGGTTTTTTAGAAGAGGCTTTAAAGGACTGCTTTATACAGAGTGTCAGGTAGAACGCGGGCCTAGCTATCTACCCGCTATTTGTATAATGCGAGTCACTATTTTACGCCTTATGCTTGCTTCACACGGTTCGATCTGCTGACTTTATGCTAGACAGCTACTGGCATGACAGTAACTTGACTCACCTCACCCAGTCATATAAAAGCAGGCACAAGAACCTGTGTACTCCCACTTTTAGGCTAAGTTATATTTACTTACTACATTAATTGTATGGACAAATTCAATAAAAAAAATGCACTTTTTTTATTTGCGTGTGGAAATCCTCAATGTATGTCCTCCGCCTTTGTGGAGGGGTCTGTCAGACTCCTACTGACTAAAACCACACGGTGTTCCTTCTCGTCACTTCTGGCTGGGGTGCGGGGACACATTTGCATTCTACACAATCACCCCAGCAGTGGCAAAATGCACTGGTTTAACCATTTTCATTATTATATTTCTACGGATTGGCCCACATGGAGGCCAGAAATATTCCAATGAGAATTCTTCACCTGGATTTTCTATGACCTACCTAACCCACCTGGCTTAGGTGATAGAATACTTTAAAAAAAAGTCAATTTTTACACTTTGGTAGATCCTTACCAAAGTGTCCAATTTGCCTGAAATGCATTCAGCATTTTGGTCATGAATAAGTAACAACTGATGCATGCATAAGAACTGCAGGCAGATGCTGGATGCGGCAAGCTGAAGACAGGGCGCTATGGCGCTCATTAGGGGAGGGCTATGTCCAGCAGTGGACTAATATAGCCTGATGATGATGATGATGATGAAGTAACAACTTAAGTCGGGTAGTTTTAGTATTTGTACAGATAAATTTTGTTGGCATAGTTTACAAACTGCTGGTGCACAAACAAAATTCTTTTACTTTTCAGATGGATGACTCAATGAGTAGGATGCATTCCAATATTATTTTTTTTCTACGATTTTTTTGTAGTGTACATAGTGTGTTTTTGTATTGATGATTCGGACACATTTATCCGAATTATTTGATATGTTAATTTTTTTCTCATTTTCATAATAATATCCTGAGTTTATCAGAAAAAAGAGGGAATGTATAGAAATTAGAAAAAAGCAAATAAGAAATCTATTGAATTTAAATATACAATAGGTGGCCTTAACAATTCATAGTTTCATCATTTTAATGATAAAAACATAGTAAAAATGTAGTCAGTGTAAAGGTCATAGTCAATAGGCATATAATAATTTACTTTCATGATGCCATTCTAACTTTTTTACCAGCTGAAAAAGGGGAGGTTGTAAGTTGGCACTTTTGTATTTTTTTGTAATTACATTTTTTAATGCACCCATATTATGTTTGTGGTTGCTTTTAGATGATTTTAATTAGTATACTTTCTGAATTTTATTTTACTACTAGCTTTCGCCCGCGGCTTCGCTCGCGTTAAATTCGGTATAACACACCAAACAGACCTGCAGTTTTTGCTCTTGCGCCTGATGGATTTGTAATAGCAACGCTAAGTTTTCTCTTTTCTTCCCTCGTTCTCCCTCATATCCCACTTTTTTTTAATAAAAGTTAGCCTATGTCCGTCTCCTGGTTCCTAACTATCTCTGTACCAAAATTCATCAAAATCGGTTTAGCCATTAAAGCGTGAAGAGGTA
Organism: Ochropleura plecta; assembly: GCA_905475445.1. Classification (NCBI taxonomy): domain Eukaryota; kingdom Metazoa; phylum Arthropoda; class Insecta; order Lepidoptera; family Noctuidae; genus Ochropleura; species Ochropleura plecta. The sequence continues at coordinate 16,508,730 of FR997736.1, forward strand.
ACAAACAAACAAACAAACTCACTTTCGCTTTTATAATATTAGTAAGGATTGGTAAATTATACGCAAGACCAAATAATGTTGCAAAAAAACATAAAAATAAAATTATGAAAATAAAACCAACACTGAAACCTGCCAATTTAGGCCATGAAACATAAAACGACACATTTACGACCAACGTGGCCTACTCGGAAATCCACGAAAACATTCAAAGCTGTGAATTAACTGCAAACATAGTAAACATGTACGTACCTGGCCCGTTATGCCGGTTATCAATGCCACTTTTTTATTTCCATTTGCATTTACGATACTCGAACCTTCCCCAGACATTACGAAGACTGATTGTTTAATAATTTTCCGTATTTTTACTTGGACGAAGAACACGTCTGCACTCCACGAGCCGGCGAGCGATGCTGTGGAAGAGTGTGATAAGCTTATCATAACAAGAAACACAAATTAACGTTCGTTTATAAAGTTTGCGTCGCCGATTATGTATATTACCTCCTTCTGAACGAAATATTTAGCAAGGATAAAGAGGGTGTCACGGATAAATATATAATTGAAATACAATAACTATCTAAATTTAAATTACATAAAAAATAATCATTAACGAGCCGACAAAACAATATAAACAACAATGATCAGCCAACCAGCCAGATTTTTAAATGACAGCAGTGACAGGCGATTGACACTTGACAGACTATGACAGTGACAACCCGTTGATTTTAAAATTGTCAAAGAGTCAAGACTGCAATAGTTCAATCTGTGGTCGTGACCTTCCTAGGTCGTGACCATAGAGGAAAGTAATATATCGGGTAGTCGTGACTAAGGATTTTGTAAACAAACTTTTTAATAGTTCCATGATTCCTGTCTTGTTACTTAAGACTGTGTTTAGGACATTAATGGATTGCTCATCATTCACGCTATACTTGGTGAACGCTTCCCCTGCATGAATAGCGCTTACCAACAAGTAATACATAAAAGAAAAGTTAAATATTACTTACAACTTCTGAATAGAGCTTTTACTTGCGAGTGACATGTAAAATTTTGGCTCCGTATTTTAAAATTAATTTTAATTAGTAAATAAGTTATAAAATAGTGAAATTATTTGTGCAATCGGATTGTAAATGTGTAAATACCCAGGATTATTGTTTTCCCGATAATCCATAACGTTTTTCGGTAATACATTGTTACCGGTAACCTACAAACATCAGCTGACGTTTTACCTGCACTTATTTAAACGGACAATTCAGGGGAAGTATTGTTAACTTTTATTAAATAATAGCACACACTCGTCACTTTAATTATATAGCACATCTATGCCAATTCCAGTTTTAATTTTGTGCTGATTTATTACCCTATAATGGTTCTAAATCGCTTTGTTGACAACATAAGATTGAAATTTATAAACACAACAACATTGTGATAGTCTTTCCATAACTCTGTTATTCTTATATTCAAGCTTATTAATAACATTAATGATAATTTTGTCTAAAAGTAATATTTGAATGAACTACAATCAGTTTTTTTTTTGTACATATAAGCAGCCTACCCACTTAAGAAAAAGTATAAATAGGTTGATAAAAAATCCAGTAAAATTCAATATTCTATTAGATTAATTTAATATAAAGATTATCTTTTAAACTTAATTTAACATCCTACCTCATTTAATTTTAAAACTGAAGACTTTGCCCTTTGTTTTGATTTATTTTTTCCTTTCACCGCTAACTTTTCTGTATTTGTCTTTCTGCTAGTTCTCACCGTTTCTTTATTTCTATCTTTCAGTAAGTAATCCTGAAACCATGCCTGTGATGACCCGTAAGGCTACTGCTCAGGAGATGGATCTTAAGTTAAGAACGGCCCTCCAAGAACTTAAAGAATCAAAGCTCCAAGTCCAACAGCTGTTACAGGAGAGAGAAGAAAGTGAGGTGGAAGTCGTCAAAGTTAACAGCAAAAACTCTTCCTTGAAAAGGCAGTTAGTAGACCTTCATCAGCAATACTTGGACGTTGTTGATGAACGGGATCAGCTGAAGGTGGTCACGGATGGTTTCAGCAATTGCAGCAATTTGTATGAGGAGGCTTTATCTAAAATTAGGGACCTAGAAGATGAATTAATTCATTCCAATAGTCGCATCTTAAAGTTACAGAGACTAAAAGAAAGTACTCAGGTTATAGAAACTAACCGCTTATATACAGAATTGTTAAACAGTAATTGTAACTCCCCTTCCTTAATAACTATTGATTTGACTGAAGATTCCTTATTGAAACATAATTATACAGTAAGCAATAATAAAATTAAAAAATATGCTAAACTAAATAGATTAATTAAAAAATGTTATCAATTTAGGAAACAATATAAACACTTTTCTAAAAATATTCCACTAAGAAAAGAGCGTGTTGATTTAGTAAAAAAGTTAAAAAATTATCAAATCAAATTAGAAGACTGTATTAAAATCTATAATATTGATACTGAGCATTTGCAATCTGAAATAGTGGCACTTCAGGATTCACTTAGTTCCCTTTCTAGTAAATATGTGAGTTCTCAGAACCAAATAAGGGAACATATTCTTGCAGCAAATGAGTTGGTGATGTGTCAATGTAGTTGCCAGACAGTTTCCAACCATGACACTATCCAGCCTGAGGTAATGGAGGACCCGTCCCAGGCTGAGAATTTGCCTCTGGACTGTATAATCAACAAAGATACAGCTAAAATTCCACAAAATAACTTACAAGTGGTACAGACTGAGATATGTGATAGTTGTGAATGTTCTCACTCAGTAATGTTCTCAGATAGTATTGGAAGGGGTGTAGGTAAATTATTAAGTAATAACCTGAGCTTTCCCAGTCAAAATAATTGTATGCCAGGGTTAACTTATAAGCAGATAATGGCATCAGTAACTGGAAATGTTTATAGTAAAAGTACTGATTTAACTATATTTATAGGAAATTGTTCTACAATCACAAAAGAAGACATCACAGACAGTGTAACTGAGTTGTTAAAGTTAAATTGTCGTAAAATAATATTGTGTGCTTTTCCATACTTATATAAAAAGTCAAACAAACTAAACAATTATATTCACATGCTGAATAAGCATGTACATTTCTTGGTAGGTCACTATTGTGACAAACTTGTATATGTTGATATCAACACTGTTGTTGATAAACTTAGGTCGACACGGGGTAGTGTGTTTCTACCTACTAGTTGTAGACACAAAATAGCTAGGCTATTAGCTTATAATATTCACTCGGACATAAATATTATGTCTATGTTTTGTACTATTATTAACACTGCGACCATTAGTACTTATACTAATATACCTTTTTACAAGGAAGGCGGGGGAGTATTGTCGCTCACTCCGGCTCATTTAAACTAGCTAGTAAGACAACAGACACCAAAGTACCTTCTGGCTCTCAAATAGTTAAATTTAAAAAAGGGGCTAAGCAGAATTCCTTGAAATTATTTCATCAAAATATTCAAGGTTTCTCTTCAAAACAACTAGAGATTGAATTGTTTTTAGAAAAAACTAAGTTTGATATTGTTTGTTTCACCGAACATTGGTTAAAAGATCATGAAATGTTAATTAATTATGAAAATTACAGTGTAGGCAGTTGCTTTAACCGTAAATCTAAGATGCGTGGGGGTTCACTAATCTTAGTCAAAAATAGTATTAAATTTAGAAGTCGTATTGATATAGTTGATCTATCGGTTGAACATAATATTGAATTGTCTTGTGTTGAGCTAGATAAGCATGTCATAGTGTGCGTTTACAGGCCCCCAAATTATCAAAACTACTCGATATTTGAGTCAGTAATGGAAGATGCTTTGGCAAAACTTGCAACGGGTAATAAATCGCTAGTCATTTGTGGTGACTTTAACATCAATATTTTGGACGAAAATTCAAATAGCAGTAGATTCTTAAATCTTTTTAAATCATTTAACTTGTTAAATGTGTTTTCGGAGCCAACCCGAATTACTACAAATACCGCTACATGTATTGATAATGTTTTCTGTTGCTGCGACTACTTAGATAAATCCATTGTAAATTATCTTCCCTCTGATCACTGCGGCCAAACCGTCGTATTCGAGTCATACACATCATCACAAAAAATTCAGATACAGTCTAGACAAATAACACCCAGTAATTTAAATAAATTTAATAATAATTTAATACGTAATCTAGGCCTTCCGGGATATGATATTAATAATGTAAATCATTTTTATGAGGAATTCTTTTCGGTTGTCTACACAGAGTTCAATGATACGCTAAAAATAAAAACTAAATCTATTAGCCCAAAGTTTATGTTCAGTGATTGGGCAACTAAGGGTATAAGAAAAAGTAGGGAACGATTGTTTGAGCTTTACGGCCTTAAGCCTTACATCAACTCGGAAACATTCAATCGCTATGTTGCTACTTACTCAAAAATTTTTAAAAACACCTGCCAGGTAGCTAAAGCCCTATTCATAAGCAACAAGATTAAATCCGCCGATAATAAAATTAAGACGGTTTGGAAAATAATCAATAGTGAAACTAATAGAAATAAAAAATATAATAATGATATTACACTAGAGTCTTCACGTGGTCTTCTAACCACTAAAAACGAAGTTGCTCAAGAATTTGTGGATTTCTTTACTAGTATCCCAATTAAAACTACTGAAACGTTAAATTCGTCACCCTTGCTTTCTGTTGACTTATTAAGAGCAAACGTTTTACCATGCTCGGTTGAGTTTCAATTTAATCATATTAACCCCACTGCAGTCATTAAAGCTTTTAAACAAATAAAAATCAAATTAACCGAAGACCTTTGGGGAATGTCTATTAAAGTTTGTCAAGATATCATTGAGACTGTAGCACCGTACTTAGCCTTAATATTTAATTTGTGTGTGGACCAAGGAGTTTTCCCAGACCTTATGAAATACAGCAAGGTAATACCACTTTTCAAATCTGGGGACAGTAAAGACACGAATAATTATAGACCCGTATCCGTTTTGCCGGTTTTCAGCAAGGTGTTTGAAAAGGTAATGCTTAACCAAATGCTCAACCACTTTAACACCAATAAAATCTTACATGAAAAACAGTATGGTTTCACCAAAGGACGTTGTACGACTGACGCCGGTGTCACCCTAATTAAACACATATTTACTGCGTGGGAAGAAGCACAGGATGCCATAGGGATCTTTTGTGACCTCTCAAAAGCATTTGATTGCGTGAACCACGAAACCCTTCTCTTAAAACTTGAACATTACGGTCTAGGGAAACTTGCCCTTAGTTTAGTTAAATCGTATTTAAATGATAGACAGCAGCAAGTACAAATAAATGGTGTCAATTCAATGGGTTTAAATGTAAAGATGGGTGTACCACAAGGATCGATATTAGGTCCCTTCCTCTTTTTAGTATATATTAATGATCTACCCCATTTATTTAAAAACCAACCACAAATGGTGTTGTTTGCTGACGATACCTCTTTAATATTTAAGATAAACAGACGTGCCACAAATCTTGACGACGTAAATAATGCCCTAATGCAGGTACATAATTGGTTTACCGCTAATAATTTAGTATTAAATGGGAAAAAAACGAAGTGTATAAGATTTGCTCTACCAAATGTCAAAAACAGTGAGTGTGACATAGTATTGAATCAAGAGAAACTAGAATTCGTCGAAAAAACTGTTTTCTTGGGAATAACACTCGATTCAAAGCTACAATGGGGTCCGCATATAACATCTCTTGCAGGACGCCTTAGTTCAGCAGCATATGCTGTTAGAAAAATCCGTCAGTATACTGATGTAGATACCGCGAGGCTAGTCTACTTTAGTTATTTTCATAGTATCATGTCATACGGTATTTTACTTTGGGGACGGGGTGCAGACATCGAGTCTATATTTATTCTGCAGAAAAGAGCCATCAGAGCCATATATAACCTACGTAGGCGAGATTCTTTAAGGGAACAGTTTAAGGATATTAACATCATGACAGTACCTTGTCAATATATTTATGAAAACATCATGTATGTCAGGAAAAACTTGCATATTTTTAGTAAAAGAGGTGACAGACACAATTATAATACTAGAAATAGGGACCAATTAGTTCAGCCGGGTTTCAGGTTGGCTAAAGTGGACTCATCTTTCATGGGGTACTGTTTGAAATGCTACAATAAAATACCTCCCCACATTCTTCAACTGAATGAAACGAAATTTAAATCTTGTATTAAACGCACACTATGTAGGCAAGCATATTATAAGTTGGGGGATTATATTGATGATAAAAATGCTTGGCTAAATGCTGGTCCTGTTCCACAAGAATAGGGGTAAACTCATTGATTGGTATCTGAAGCTATAGTGGAAGCTGCAGAAGATTGTAAGACTATCTTTGCAATGTATAGAATCAATTCTCTAGTATTGTATAATTATTAAGCCCATATGTGAGTGCTATGTATTATTATTGACTTGACGAAGCCCTGGTGGTTGATAGTGTCATGCTCACTTAAATGTCTCGCTGATGGTGGCGGGTGTGTCGGGTCATTTAGCTCCCTTCAAAATGGTCGAGCTGAATGGGGCTGATCCATACGTCATGTTCGTGAACGGGCGCTGTCAGTTGGGACTGGTCATTTTTTAGCTACCACGGTTCATTTTTAACTTATTTAGATTTAAAATTAAATTTTGATTTTTATTTACTCTGGACGCTCTTACTGTGCACGTCTTTCTACATCGTTCTCACATATTTGTATAATCTCAACATGAATGATGTAAATACAATTTTGTAAAAATATTATAATTTAAAAGAGTGTCCATGGAGTTTCTTGCCCATTCTTCTCCATAGAGATCAACGCTTTGGAATGGGCAACTACAGTACTTTCACAAGTTATTATGCCTTGTGACCGGGACTGTAGATTAGTTTTGTTTCTTGACATTCAAAAGTGCCTGTAATGGTCTAATTGAAATAAATGGTTTTGAATTTTGAATTTGAATTTGACTTCCCCTTAAGTACTCTGATTTTATATCAGGACATCAGGTGTCTGACTAAATATAAAATTTCATTTACTGTAGCAAAACCAGATCCAATGTTTAAAAAATTAAACATTGTGGCATTCTATTTCCATGCTTCCAGCGGTTAGTATTGGGTTACAAGAATATTATTCAGGGCTTAGAAGGCTGGATATAATAATCAGCAATTCTAAATTAAATTTAGTAAAACTATAAAATAAAAATACAAAACAATTACATACAAACCAAGTGATTTCAAATGATTATTAACAAGGTATTAATGTTGTGGTTAGGTTAATGCATTGGTAAACTTTTTATTATTTTATCAGTCATGTTATGTTAGACAATAATATAAATGCTCCTTGCTAAAAAATACAGGGCGCCAAAAAATTCCGAAGTTCCTGATCAATTTGACCATAGAGTTCAACAGACTGTATGAGCCTGACATTTTTTTGACATTTCGATTTCTTAATATTAATTTATTATCTGTATCTCTATTACGACGGTCCTGAGGTTATATCCTGATAAATAATTATTGTGTTGCATTTTGTCAAATAAATAGTGCAAATATCATATGGAAAAGTGTATATTGAACATAAATTAGTTACAAAGTATTTTTCTCCCACATTAAGCTGGGTTCCAAACATTCCAATTGAATAAATACTTATTATTGATGTAAAAAAGTGAGATAAAAATATTTCATCATGCCCGATATAAAGATAACTCCGCTTGGTGCTGGTCAAGATGTCGGTCGTAGCTGTATCTTGCTGTCGATGGGAGGGAAAAACATTATGTTGGACTGCGGCATGCACATGGGCTACAACGACGAGAGGCGCTTCCCTGACTTCTCGTACATTGTACCCGAAGGGCCCATTACCAGTCAGATAGACTGTGTCATTATCTCGCATTTCCATCTCGATCACTGCGGTGCCCTACCTTACATGTCCGAAATGGTGGGTTACACAGGACCTATCTACATGACACACCCCACCAAAGCTATTGCACCTATCTTGCTTGAAGACATGAGAAAAGTAGCAGTAGAGAGAAAGGGAGAATCCAATTTTTTTACATCTCAAATGATCAAAGATTGTATTAAGAAAGTTACCGCAGTGACACTGCATCAATCTGTGATGGTAGATAATGAGTTAGAGATTAAGGCATACTATGCTGGTCATGTGCTAGGAGCAGCCATGTTTTGGATCCGAGTTGGTTCACAGTCTGTTGTCTACACTGGTGACTACAACATGACTCCTGATAGACATCTAGGTGCTGCCTGGATAGATAAGTGCCGACCAGATCTACTTATAACAGAATCAACCTATGCTACTACTATCAGAGACTCCAAACGCTGCCGTGAGAGAGACTTCCTCAAAAAAGTCCATGAATGTGTTGAAAAAGGTGGCAAAGTCCTTATTCCTGTATTTGCTTTGGGAAGAGCTCAAGAACTTTGTATTTTATTGGAAACTTACTGGGAGAGGATGAACTTGAAATATCCAGTTTACTTTGCTCTAGGACTTACAGAAAAAGCAAACAATTATTACAAAATGTTCATAACATGGACCAATCAGAAGATAAGAAAAACTTTTGTGCAAAGAAACATGTTTGACTTTAAACATATTAAACCTTTTGACAAGTCCTACATTGATAACCCAGGAGCTATGGTTGTATTTGCTACTCCAGGAATGCTGCATGCTGGTTTGTCACTAAACATTTTTAAGAAATGGGCACCTTATGAACAGAATATGGTGATCATGCCAGGCTTTTGTGTCCAAGGTACAGTTGGTCATAAAATCCTAAATGGAGCTAAAAAGGTAGAGTTTGAGAACCGCCAAGTGGTTGAAGTCAAAATGGCTGTAGAATACATGTCATTCTCGGCCCACGCAGATGCTAAGGGCATCATGCAGTTGATTCAGTACTGTGAGCCCAAGAATGTGCTATTGGTGCACGGTGAGGCACAGAAAATGGAGTTCTTGAAAGATAAAATTGAAAAAGAGTTTAAAATTAATTGTTACATGCCTGCTAATGGGGAAACATGTACTATTAACACACCAACAAAGATTCCAATTGATGTGTCTCTGAGATTATTGAAGGCTGAAGCTGTGAGATACAATGCACAGCCCCCTGATCCCAAACGGCGGCGGGTCGTTAACGGAATCTTATGTGTGCGGGATAACAGGCTATCTCTACTTGATATTGATGAAATGTGTGATGAAATTGGTATCAACAGACACATAATAAGGTTCACAAGTACAGTCCGCTTTGAAGATCCAGGTCCAGCTGTCAAAACTGCAGAGAAACTGAAAACTTTACTATCTGAGAAGCTGGAAGGGTGGACAATTACTATTTCAGAGGCCAACATATCTGTTGAATCTGTACTTATCAAAGTTGAGGGTGAGGAGGATAGCACAAAAAATATCTATGTCTCCTGGACTAACCAGGATGAGGATCTAGGTAGTTACATATTAGGTTTACTTCAATCAATGGTCCAATAACATTAAGATGGATGGATGTTTTTATTATGTATATTTTTTAAATAAATTAATTATATTTCACAATATTTTTTTTGTTATATACACCATGTTATATCTTGATCACACTTTCCCTGATACCAAAAATGTAGAAGTTTGTTATTTTCTGATAGTTCTTTGAAATCCTCTATTAATGATTTTAAGTTCTGAAACATAGAATTATATTTTTAGGTGTGTTGTAATAGAAATACACAGTTTGAGATAGTTTGCAAACAAGTTCTGTGAACTGGCAAGTTTTTGTTCCTCAGGTTAATGTTCTACGAAGATTAAAAACAACACAACAGAGTTTCTTGCCGGTTCTTCTCCATACGAAACAACCAAACCGAACCGTGCAATTTTTCTCGACGTTTTGTAAGTGCCCATGTGAAATAAAAAAGTATGTGTACTTTTTGTCTTTAAAAAAATTAAACTAGAAAACTATTATTGGTGAACTAGGTAAGCATAAATTAACTACTTGTACTGTCACTAAAGTTTATTCCCAACTTACCGCATTGGGTGTCATGGGTGGCGGAATAAGCCGTCTGAAGTCTCCCTTATGTAGGGCTTCAGTGTGAGCAGCCAACAGGTGCTTCGCCAGCCGTTCACTCATGCATGGCTTACAGAGGCCACATAGATCCGAAGCGTCGCAGTTTTCCAAGCAAGTCGTTTTGCATTGGTCGCCGAAAACAGCTATGTTCTTCTGAGCAGACACCATGTTTTTTGCGGCTTGAGCATCTCTGAAAACAAAAGAAAACATCAAAAGAACATCACGTCTGCAATTCCCGAAGGATTTGTGGGAGGGAGGTGTACTAAAAGTACACGCACTATTGTCATCAACCGGGAATAAATCTAGACTCGAAATGCTTTTTTATTGTAAACGCCCTCACTCTTGACCTCTATATTGTCTATAGATAGAGATGAGGTCAACGATGGGACTATGATCAACTATGATGATACCGAGTAATTCCTATAGGAAAATTCAATTAGATTTTGTCCAACCTAGAAATCGAATCGACGTAATGTTCTGCAGTAATTCTTGCAACCGCCAGACCAACCAGAAAGTAGACAGTTTACTAATTAGTTCAATGGTATGACTTTGGCTATTGTAGGGACCACGTGTCGTGATTGTGCCTGCTCGTAGCACAGTGCTACGTCGTAGTCTGCTCGTATGACAACAATACGTAGCCGTAAGCCGACGATATTTTGAATATTTTTATAATAGTTATTTGATAACCTCATAACATCACGCCTGTTATCCCCGATGGAGAGAGCAGAGCTGTTCCTAATAATTATAGTGGGTTAGGCAGGGCTGTACCTAATAGTAGACCCACGTTTCGCCAGTTATGTTTCAATTATATGTAGGTAGGTAATAGGGGGCGAGCCTATTGCCATTAACAAAACTAGAAACCCAACAAGACTTAACCTGACTCGGGAATCAATCGCTGGACCTCATGCTGGTATGCTCATGCTGCTAAGTGTAGGTATTACTAAGATATTAAATTCCGTTACATAGAATCAATGAATAGGTACATCAACTCATTCTATCGCAAGTCTTCTCAATGGGATGTTTTACATGGTCGATCTAAATGTACCTACGCTTCTTTTAGGGTGTCGCTGACCACGATAGACGTGAAACGAAAACTTTACGACTCCACAACACTGTGCAAACTACAGCAGCCTACACAAGATTCTAACAGAGCCGCCAAGCAGATATTAGACAGTAGGTATCTTTATCTAATATATAAAATTCTCGTGTTCGTTTCCATACTCCTCCGAAACGGCTCGACCGATTCTTATGAAATTTTTTATGCATATCCGGTTATTCTGTATCTATTTTTCCCCTTAAGTGATAAGGGGCATCTGAGCAGCGGGTGAAACCGCTGGGCACAGCCAGTATAGTATAAAATGAAGTCGTTTTCGCTCAACAATACCCTCTAGGTTCATTTAACTCCAACAAATGACTATTAAATGATAACACACAGTGAATGGGATAGCCTGCAAAACTTTTTTATTTCGGATTTTGATTTGGTCACTGGCAGGTTGTGTGTTGATTAGAATATGATTCGCGAACCGCGATACATTTGAAACTGACCTGCAAATTATAAGAAAAAAAAACTTAGGTACATAAGTTAATTATAACTACCCCTGCTCTGGGCGGAGGGAGTGTCAAACTTTTACTGACTAAAACCCATCCATGTTCTTTCTTTAGCCCTTCATATTCCGGAGCCGTAGTATCGCCTTCAAATCCCGGCAGGAATTGCTACCCTGGCGCTTCCCTCTTAAATGAAAGGTCTATCCAATCAGTCTTACCTCTCATCAACAGCCGTAACGCCCGCTTGTTCAACACCCACCAACGAAAATAAGTTGTATAGCACTTGTTCATACAACAGCTGGTTGGGTGGGTAGTGACCAGAACTCAAGTTAGGTCCCATGTTAGCTTCCAACAGATACACGTTTAAATCTTCGTCCAGTATGAAGTCAAACCGCATCATTTCGAAGAAATTGTCAGTTGATTGGTACTGCTTCACCTGAAAACATGAAAGTTGTTAAAATATCTATTAGAGATGATCCGAATGTGGATTCTGGCGAATATCGATTTCGGTCGAATATTCAATCGGAACATTTGCCGAAGTCTCGACAACTAGAAGAAGGTTGCATTTCGCCACCCTTTAGACGGTCACAAGTTCGTTTTTCATCTCTTAATTCTTATCGAGACTTCATTTTCCATTGCTACTAAAAGTTATAAGCAGATCATTCCCATACAGTTTGAGAAACAAATATGTGTCATAGAAGATAAATTATAAACTACCTAAGCAATATAAGTAGGTAAATAAAATTGATGCTGGACCATTACGTGAGTATACCCTTTCGATTATAAAAATAATTTCGATAATTGGCCCAAAATTGACGGAGAAATTGTTTAACAAAGATACGAAAAAAACATTTGAATTGATAATATCCTCCTTTTTTGAAGTTGGTTAAAAACAGATATGGATTTATGCTTTACCGAAAAGGTACTTTTATAACTCTGTTAAAAAGATAGAGTGTACACACGACGACACATCAAGCTTACAATTTACGGAATAAAATGGCCTCGCTTTGTATAGATTTCCAATACAATAAGAAATCCGCATAAACTGGTTTTGTATAGCTTGATCGGTCGCCGTTTGGACGAGGGTCAGGTTGGGAAAGTAGGAACTCACTGCGTCAATGAGTGATTGTTCTTTGTTGTAGAACACCTCTGCTATAGCCGCTCGCACATCATTCCACATATCGGTCGGATCTTTGCCCTGCAAAAGTATTTTAAAATTTAAGCCAAAGAAGGTATTTGCAGTTAACCATGGTCAACAGAAGATTTTAAAATAGTAGCTTCACGTACTTATTAAATAATAAAACAAGAAAGAAAAAAAACTGGTTATTATACTTGTATAGGCCAACATAATAAAACTATTACTATAATTAATTTAAAAAAAGAACGATAAAAACTACACAACAAAATAAAAAAAAACACCGTACGAGGGCAAAATGCTCCATTCCAGTATGGTGCTGCAACAACGCAACAATATCACAGCGCTGATATTCTAAAAGCTTCTTAGAAACCCTCTATCTCTTATTATTCTCTTCTCTCGCATACCTCGACAGTTTCGAGTGTTGGAGCTAAGTTTTACAACTTACATGATTCAGAGACGAGAAAAGACTGACTGATCAGGATAGCATACAGCTATTTTCTAAAGTCTGGACTCAGCTATTAAGAAATTCCTTGTGGAATTATACCCAATATCAATTTGCCCGTTCTAAGATTTGAACACAGGACGCCATGTTGAACCTTTTTTTTTGGGGTGGGAAATCATCAAATACATAACTTCCCCCGCTCTGGGCGGAGCGGGGGGGCATGTCAGACTTGTACTGACTAAAACCCACCCATGTTCCTTCTATTGCCCTTTACGTTCCGGGGCCGCGGTATCTCTTTCGAACAACCCGCAACCCCGGCAGGCGGAGGCTCTGGCGAGCCCCTCTGCTTTGCTGACACCTCTTTGAGGCGCGCGTGAAACCGCCATGTTGAACCTTGCAGTGTGTTGTATGAAGATTTTGTATCACTGAACTTTTTGCTATTACCTTAGATCTCACGTAGATGTCGAATGCTTCCTTCATGGTGTTCCCCAGGGTAGTGTATGAGTACTTCAGTGAGGGCACCTCCCAAGTAGGCGTGTAGTCATCACCCACGACGTACTTCTCCAAATTAGTTGGATCAAACGGATAATACTTCTCCATGCAGTATCTGTAATGGAAAATGAAGAGCACCATAGACACAAACACACAGCGACACGTTAAGCTTTCCTTCCCCAGTATGGCCTCGCTGTCTACAGAATTCCCGTACAATGGGAGATCTGCATTAATTGGCTTTGTATAACTTGATGCATCGTTATGCGTACATACATAAACTAACGCCTTTTTCTCAGAGGACAAATAACTAGTCATCCTTAAAATATGTATATAGTCCTCCTGACCGATTTCGGCCACTGTGGCCAATCTCAGCGGAGATCTGGCAGCTGTGCGGGAGATATTATAGTGCACAAATGTGTGCACAGGTACACTCACTATTCCCTCACTCTCATAGTCCGGTGGGACGGCAATCCGTCACGACCGGAGAGAGATCAGGCGCAGGACCAACGACTAAACGTACTCTCCGAGGAACGGGTATCTTACCGCCGAATTCCAAACTCCGGGCTGCTACTATTAAATTCCTTCCAAAAAACACTTTTGCTCACCCGGGAATCGAGCCCAGGACCTCTCAGCAATCGCGCCAACGGAGCAGTCTTAGAAGATAACAAAAGTTTTAAACTGATCTAAATGCATCCGTGAAGAGATGAGAATCATTTTCTTTGTCAATTAAAATAATCAAGTTATGAATTACCTGAACAGCACATCGCCTTTGTATATATAAACCCGTAGGGGGTTTACTGACTTGAGTACCACGTACACGCCAATATCGAACTTACGTCCATCCACAAGAAATGGCTTTTGTATGTACTCCTGTACAAACGTCTTCCCACTGGCCATATCTATGTCACTCACGTTTTTCAAATACACGTTTCTATGTGAGTTATTCTTTTCTACAAACATCGCATCTTTATTTTTTGCTGCATACTTTAAGAACTCTTCTTTGTCTTTTGGTAATTTAAAGGCCTTTGGTATGTACTTTGAATTTGTAGTCGCCAACACGACTTTACTTGTAATGTACCCTGTGCCCGGAACATGATTCACTTTCTGATTAGCGGATAAATTCCGAAGGTTTATGAAAGAGAAAGGGGTGGGATACGACCATAACAAGTTCCATGAGGTTTGATTTGTAGTTTTGTTGTATCCTAGTCGTTCTAGCACTGAATGCACATGTTTCAGAGTACCAGTTTTACTATGTAGTACGGGTGAATCGGGATAAATCCAATATTTGAGTCTAGGCTCTTTAAGCTCCTGTTTTCGGTTGACACCATTGACAATCTCCAAAAGAATACCTAACGATATCCCAATTATACAAACGAGAAAAAATGT
Source organism: Ochropleura plecta (assembly GCA_905475445.1). NCBI lineage: Eukaryota > Metazoa > Arthropoda > Insecta > Lepidoptera > Noctuidae > Ochropleura > Ochropleura plecta. Next base: position 16,523,766 of record FR997736.1, read on the forward strand.
ATTTGTAAATGATTTTTCTAGTTTATTTTTTTTATTAGGATGTATGTTTGTCTCTTCGTTGTCGATTTTACTGTTGGTACTCTTGTCGTTCTCAATAATATTATTATTTAGAGCCGCATTTTCCTTTTGCTCAAACTCTGGAAGGTTCTGGAAAGAAAATTTTAAGACAAAATTACAAACCATGAATAGATGGGTGTCTCATTCATTCACTACGCGCTATATATATATATTCGTACGCTACTCCAGCTAGTAAAAAGATTAAAGTGCAGATAATCTTCTTAGATTTTGAACATTCTCATCTACCTAGGTTTAAGTCTAACCGGTTCCAGTTGAATACCGCTTTTATACATGAAGCGCCTGCTTCCTGATCTTTACAAACCAGTTAGTACTTAGTTATTACGATACCCCTTGGTAAGACTTATCAGACTTTCGGGTCACTGACTACCGTAGGGATTGTCAAACCTGCACAGATGTGGGCAAAAACTGTAAATTTCATCTTTTTTTGTTGTTTTGGCGATACGGTAGGCGCAGTGATTGAGCGACTGACTGCTGCGCTGCGTGTGGCGGGTTCAATCACCGCACGGAACAAATATTTGTACCTATGGGCTACAAATAGTTGTACCTGTCTGTGCCTGTGAGTTTAAATGTTTATAGACGCACCCACGATGTAGGAGAAATTCCTAGTGTGGGAAAATGTTTAAAAAGTTAAAACTCCTTTCATATTGGTTTCGTTACAAAGAAGAAGTCCACAGCTACTCTCCTGGAAACTTGTCCAAGAGATCACAACTACAGGATAGCCATAATGTATTCAATTATATATATTAAACTAGCTGTGCTCAGCGGTTTCACCTGCTGCTCAGCTCATTAGTTTCGTAGCGTGATATTATAATATTTTATTAAGTTCGTGAAGGAATGCCAATGCAAAATTTCAAGTCGATCCGATCAAAAAATCGCATTCTCCCATACAAACTTTGCCACCCTGTTTCACCCGCTTAGGGGTCGAATTTGGCAAAATCCTGTCTTAGTGAGCACCTAGAAGGAATTTCAATTCCTATGCAAAATTTGAGACTCCTAACACTTGTAGTTTCTGAGATTTCGTGATCAGTGAGTCAGTGATTTTCTCTTTTATATACACACATCAAAAGTGTCTAGGGATCAAGCATTTTTATGCGGATTTCTTGAGATTGAGATGTGGCTTTGTAATAAATTTATGATTTTATAAATTTATATGGATCCTTTTTGGTGCATTTCATAATTTGAATCAGGAACTCTCAATCAAATTCGAGTAAAAGATGAAAATAAGCTGTCAATATTTTCCCTATAAAAACATACAACGCATTGAAGACATTATTAGTGCTACTGTTTCCCTACTACTGATTAAAACCAACGTTATTATGGAGCGGCGACGTCATTTAAGCAGGGAAGAAATGCTCAGAGCCGTGGGAATGATAGAAGCTGGTTCCCGGCAACGTACTGTAGCTTTAGCTCTGAATACAAGTCAGAGTGTTATCAGTCGACTTTGGACACGTTACCGAAGCACTGGTACCGTGGCTGAGCGCCATGGAGGACGGTATCGCTGCACCACACGGAGACAAGACCGATACATTCAAATCTTAACTCGAAGAGCTCCAACAATAACCGCCATGATGTTAGCCGTGAGGCTTCATCACTCTTCAGGGAACTTAATTAGCGACCAAACAGTCAGAAACCGCTTGCATGAAGTAAACCTTCATTCCCGAAGACCGCTACGGGTACCACCTATAGCAATGCACAATCGTAGGATTCGATATCAATGGGCTCTTGAACACAGAAATTGGGCAGAAGAACAATGGCGTTTCGTGTGCTTTTCTGATGAGTCTCGTTTTGGTATGAGACCGGATACAAGACGTATACGACACTGGAGAACCCCTGGACGCCAACAGCGATTAAAATCCTGCCAGGAAGTCCATCCTTATAGTGGTGGAACCATCATGGTATGGGCGGGTATTTGGATCGGCGGAAGAACTGAGTTGATTTGGATCAGAGGCAACCTCAACGCTCAAATTTATGCTGAGACGATTGTATCAGACGTCATCGTTCCTCTACAAGTGCAAATCGGTCCCTTATTTCAGTTAATGCATGATAATGCACGACCGCACACCGCAAGAGTTGTAAGACAGACTCTCGCCGCAGCTAACATCAATGTCCTGCCCTGACCTGCTCAGTCGCCAGACTTGAACCCGATTGAGCATGCATGGGATATGCTACAGAGAAGAGCTCTGCCGAATATGGAGGGTATCCAGTCGCAAGAAGACCTTTTTTTGTTGTTGCAACGAACATGGGCGGCCATTCCACAGCGTGATTTGGATGAACTCATTTTGAGTATGCCAAACCGATGTTCTTGTGTTGTTAGTGTTCGCGGTAGAAACACGGATTATTAATTGTTTAAGTTACCCAATAACATTTTAAAGAAAACTGTTATTTCAGTCTTTTTTTCGAACTTTAATGTTAGTGGTTCAAATGTCAAAAATCCCTTTATTAGGAAAATGGCAAATTTCTTTATTAATGCAAAGGTGACTTGGTTTATCGTTACTGTGACAAACGAAAACACTTTAATTGATGAATCCTTAAAGAAAATTTTAATTAATATCAATCAGGAGAAAAGTTATTGCAAAAATATATGTTGATCCCTAGATACTTTTGATGTGTGTATGTAGATGGACTTATTCTTGACCTGAATCTGGTCCTGAGAACAGGAATGAGGTCGACGAAGGACCCAGTTATGCCAAAAGTAGCCTATTTCCTCGCGACTTTAATAGAACCGGACTATATGAACTTAGAAGCTTAGACACAGGGAGAGACTTCCACTCCTTGGCTGATTGACTAAGTAACATGGACTTTCTTTTTGGGAGCCTAAAGCTGATTGTTGTTTTACTTACATTTAAGTTGCTAGGCGTTGCTGTTACTAACAAACTTTTAATACTAACAGCAATGCTAAGTATTACATTCAGTTGGTAATTAATTATAAAATAAATAAATATCTTGGGACAACTCACACACGGCTATCTGATCCCAAGCTAAGCAGAGCTTGTGTTATGGTAACCAGACAACTGATATACATACTTATATAATTTATAAATACATACATATTATAGATAAATCACACCCAGACACAGAACAAACAATCATGCTCATCACACAAAGTTTGTCCTGGGTGGAAATCGAACCCACGACCTCCGGCTCAGCAGTCAGGGCCACTAACCACTAGACCAACAGGCCCGTCAAATAAGTTATGTAAACATAATTATCGTAACTCTATAGGAACGTTTTAAATGGAGCCTAGCTATGTTTAAGAATAAGAATGATCTACTAACAATCTAATGCTTTTCAACTTTGCAAGAAATACAAATTGTTTTCAAGTTTACTTTCTTACCCCTTTTTCATAAAAGCGGGATCAAGTGCAACCATCACAAACTTCACAACAAGAATACATGTTTAGTGTTAAGTTTCTTTTTACTCCGCCTTTTTAAATAAAGATGCTAATATTTATAAATTTACTAAGTTATCTGTGTCAGATTAAGCTCTATCTCTAGAAACCTTCAAGTAATCCTCATTTAAGTTTAGTAAAAATAAGATAAAAATCAACTTACACTTTCATTTTCCATGTTATATTATTTTCGCACACTTCCACACAATTTGTTTGTTTTTCTTAAATATTTTTTGCGCAAACGCACCTTGCGTACGACGTCTAAGCCTAGAATAAGTGAATGAATCTGTTCTCATATGTGTAAAGCGAGACAGGAGATTGACATTTTGGTGATGTGTGAGAGAGACAGAAACCACTTTCTAAAAGATGGCGAGCCTGTACTATGGCGGCCTTTTAAGGTCACATCAACATATTGGTTGTGTGTATGTACCGGTACTTGTGACAAGACTTTAAATGATGATAAGAAAGTGATGATTTTGAAGCCATTATGGGCTAAATCTGAAAAAAAGGTTGCAGGTCTGGAAGATCAAGCATGCCGCTTGCCAAACTTGTTTCGTGTGAGAACTGAGTCCCTGTGCTTCGGAAAGCACGTCCAGCCGTTGTCCCGGCTGCCATTTGTTGTTCTTTCACAACAACAACAACAGTCTGAAAACCAGTCCTACCAAGGGGTATTCTTTTAATTCATTACTAGAGTTGTGGTAGTCAGATTAACCGTCGTTCCATGTAAAACTACATGGCATCAGCTACGTCCGGTTAGACTGAAGCTGACCCCAACATAGTTGGTAAAGGCTAGGCAGGTGATGATGGTTTTGTATTTGACCCTTACCTGGTCCCACGTGGGTATTTACAGGCAATACGGTCTACTGCCCGTCACAGAGGGGAGGAGCCTTTTCCCAGATATTAGGACATTATGTCGCAACATCTTTACTTATACATTAGAATTTTATAACTCGGATAAGTAGTTTTATTGCAAATAAGTACTATTTTTTAGCACAGAATCTAGGCTGGTACTTAATAAGTTCTAAATGATTAATGAGATCAATCCTATAAGGTTGTATCTGCAGAAGTGGGAATAAACCCATTTTTTCACATACATTAATCATAATTGTTTTCAGGTATAACAAAAAAGAAATAAAAGATTCATAAATTTATACGTAAAACTTAGAAGCTTATAAAATGTATGTTTTTCTAGCTGTTGCTTGTGGCTTTGCCCGCATGGATGTAGATGAAATTTATCCCATTTGAACATAGTAGCGGAATTAAAATAATGCAGGTTAAACATTATCTGTGTGAGATTTTTCATCAAAATCCGTTCAGTAGTTTTTGAGTAAACGTGTATCAAACTTCGATACATTGCCATTAAGTTTCGAATTTATAGAACGAGTATCAGTACGACGACGTAGAATATTCTCTACGGTAACGCGATAACATCCCTCCACATATCTATGCAAAAACATGGCCGATAATCGGTGTCGTTTTGATGAGTTGAAATCACAAAACTTTGTGCTAGCTGGCAGCATACCAGCATAATTAAATCTCTTTTGTTGTCTGTGCACATCTAAGCTTCAAGGGGTATGCGTAGGCCGGGGTAAGCAGAGGTATTCGAGTATGTCAGCGGCGCGGCGGCGGGTCATGGGAATGTCGCGCATGCTACATACTGCTACATACTCGACCGCACACCGCTAAAGCTATGCGGGACATGTATGTGACTGGTTTATCTACAAACTGTGCCTACAACATATACGACCATCCAGTAAAATGCGAAAAAAATGTCCTTACTAATATTATAAAAGCGAAAGTGAGTTTGTTTGTTATGTCTTCACGCCTAAATGGCTAAACCGATTTTGATCAATTTTGGCACAGAGATAGTTGGCACCCTGGAGACGGACATAGGCTATATTCTTTTTGTCTCATTCTAACTCCCCATTTCCCTAAAATAGGGGGTGGGAGTTTGTATGGAGCATTCCGTAATTTTCAAGGTAGGAAGCTAAAAATTGATATGCGGACTATTTGTCACTAACAAAAACATATTTATTCGTACATGTACATGTACATTTTTTTGGAAATCTGCCTCCAACTCCTTAAAAGAGAGGATGAAATTTTATATGGGACTTTTCGCAGTTTTCAAGGTAGGAAACCATAAATCGGTACATTAAATCTTTGTTACCAATGAAAATACCTGCAAATCAGGAAAAGGGAACTGTGTTACCCCGAATTTAACGCGAGCGAAGCCGCGGTCAAAGGCTAGTATATACATAAATGCTAGATTTGTGCAGGTGGCCACATACTGGTCAAACATAATATGAGTTTCATCGATACGAAAAGATGAAGAAGAAGATACATAAACTCACGACTTTTTTTCATGTGGGTAGCTAGAAATGTAACGCCAATGTTACACACACACACACACACACACACCACAGTTTACAATAATCCTTACTCATAATATTATAAAAGCGAAAGTGAGTTTGTTTGTTACATCTTCACGCTTTAATGGCTACACCGATTTTGATGAATTTTGGTACAGATCCGAGATAGTTGGGAACCAGGAGACGGACATAGGCTATTTTTTTAGGGATGTGAGGGAGAAAGAGGGAAGAAAAGGGAAAACTTAGCGTTGCTATTACAAATTAATAAGGCGCAAGGGGAACTGTGTTACCCCGAATAAACCGCGAGCAAAGCCGCGGGCAAAAGCTAGTTTCACCATAAACATGACTATAGTCTCAGTTCTAATAGAAAGACAAAAATATACGGCAAGGATAACAGGAATATATAATGTACACGTGTAGCTATTGTTCTACAAATCTGAGACTATATAGAATTTTAGATCACGCATGTAATAGAAATACAAAGGTTTTTCTATTGTATTTTTGTGCTTTATTGTAACATCTGCTTTAAAAAGCTTATTTTTTGTGATAACCTCAATATATATATACTTATAATCTTCTAATATATAAAATTCTCGTGTCACAATTTTCGTTCCCATACTCCTCCGAAACGGCTGGACCGATTTAAACGAAATTTTGTGTACATATCGGGTAGGTCTGAGAATTGGCCAATATCTATTTTTCATACCCCTAAGTGAGCAGCGGGTAAAACCGCTGGGCACAGCTAGTATAATACATCATATTATAAGGAGGAAAAATTCTTTTGTTTGTTTTTATCGAATAGGCTCCAAACCTACTGGACTGATTTTAAACATTTTTTTACTAGTAGAAAGCTACATTATCAGGTAGTAACATAGGCTATACAACATCACGCTACTACCCACAGGAGCGTGGCAGCAGCTAAAGACGCGGGTGGAACCGCGCAAGACGGCTTCTACTTCTTAGGTAAATAAATTTCGTTCAGAAACATCTCATTTGTATTTGATCATTGATCACGTTATACATTAATATTTATTGAAGGACTCGTCTATAAATATTAATCTTAAAATAGAAACCATCTTACTTACATTAACAAATTGAATATAGGATACTTTAATAGTATGGAACTGTTAAACGGAAGATCATTGTAGCCACTGTTTTCACAACTATAGAGTTCATTATTCTCCTGTTCTTATCCCATTTTATTTGGAGTGAGGGTAGGAAATATTTATCTTTATCACATTATTAAAGAGTTTTAAGTTTTGTATGTAGGATTATGGAATCTTTGCCCACCTAAGTGTAATCCTACTTCCTACTACCCTATCCTACTTTATCATACTAATACTAATATTATAATTTGACGGGCCTGTTGGTCTAGTGGTTAGTGGCCCTGACTGCTAAGCCGGAGGTCGTGGGTTCGATTCCCACCCAGGACAAACTTTGTGTGATGAGCTTGATTGTTTGTTCTGTGTCTGGGTGTGATTTATCTATAATATGTATGTATTTATAAATTATATAAGTATGTATATCAGTTGTCTGGTTACCATAACACAAGCTCTGCTTAGCTTGGGATCAGATAGCCGTGTGTGAGTTGTCCCAAGATATTTATTTATAAATGCGAATGTTTGTGAGTATGGATGTATGTTTGATCCTCTTTCACGAAAAAACTACTGAACGAATCTTGATGTTTGGCACAGAGGTAGATTATAGTCGGAAATAACACATAGAATACTTTTTATCATCACGCTAGCTAGTAATATTATAAACGCGAATGTTTGTATGGATGTTTGTTACTCTTTCACGCAAAAACTACTGAATGAATATTAATGAAACTTTTCAATAATATAACTCATACATCAGAATATCACATACGGTACAATTCATATATATATATTGTATATTCTATCACCACGCGAGTGAAACCGCGGGGCGAAGCTAGTAAATTACACTGAGGTGCATCAGCAAAGATCGTGGCTCACTGGTCACCTGATCGAGGACAGCGCTGTGGAGGTAGACTACTGCGAAAATGAAGGCCCTAAAATCGCACAAGATACAGAAGTTTGGAACACGTACTTTACTTTTTAGGATTCTGTACCTCAAAAGGAAACATCGGAACCCTTTTAGTACCACTTAATTGTCTGTCTGTCTGTCAAGACCCGTTATCTCAGAAACACGTGGAGGTACCGGGCTAAAATTAAAACCAAATACTCGAGTCTATGGTCCCTTAGAGCTCTGAAAAAATCAACCCTCTAAATCTACGCAGTCTAAATATACATATATCCTTTTATGTCGAAAGTTTGTACGGAACCCCCGGTGCGTGAGTTTGATTCGCACTTGACTGGTTTTTTCTATTATCACCTGCTTGTGTAAAATAATATAAGTACTTAATTAAGTAGTGTCTTGACGTAAATCATTAAACTGGACGAGGATTGCAAAATCAAATCAATCAATCCGCGATAATCCCTGGGTTATTTCCGTAGAAAAAATGTTTTTGTCTATATTTCTTTCTGGAATCAAACTAATTTTACTCAGTTTTGTTCTAAAAAAACAGTGCTTTATAAAATGTATAGTTTATTTTTTAATTTAGTTACTTGACAAGTACAACGCTTTCTCCATAAAATATTTGTTCCAATTAAAACACACCAATTTGTTTTTTACACCTTTGTTAATTATAATTCTTAATTAAAATTTACAAGGGTGTTAATGATTTAGCAATAAAACCACCGTTTATAATGTTCCATCGACGGCGTACACATAATGTTATGTCCGTTCCTACATACTTTGGTCAAAAAAGTATCAGTAATAGATGATTTGTTTATGGTCCCAAACTATTTTTTTTGTTGTTAGATTGGCACAACTGCTTTCCATTTTGGCGCGGAGTTTGAGTTGCATCTGTTCTTTTAGATTAAAAATAAAAACAATACTGTTTTTAGTAAGATCATGAATCTAGTTTGTATTGCCAATTTTTTAAGGGACAAAATTATCAAATAATGAAATTGTCTTAAATTTTACATCGTCAATGAAATTTTGTGTTCACTGTGACTGAAAATATTACAAAAGGCTTACGGTCAATCGACTTTACCAAAAACACATGGTTATGAGTGGTACAAAGCGTTCAAAAGCGGTCGAGATATGATAGAAGGTATGCCTCGCTCTGGTAGGCGATCAAGAAAGAAAGAGAAAATATTTATCAGTCGCAAATTACGACGAGCACACAAAGAACAAAAAAAGAAAAACATAAAACATGCAAAGCATCACAAACATTTACAAATAAGTACATACATATACAGACAAAATAAAAATAGCTTGCACGTCTTCAACTGAAGTTAACAACGCCAAACTGAAGGAAATAGTGTCTGAAAATCCTGATTCGAACCGAAATTTTTGATTATACTTAATTACTCTGCATAGAATAAACTTACATACCTACTATCAAACGAAATATTTAAAGTAATAAAACTTTTTATTATGATTTGTTTTATTTTATTACTAGTAATTTACATACATAGAATATCATATTATTGAAGAGTAGTAGGTAGTGCTCTTTGACTTGTTTTAATTTATGTACTACTAGGGAAAATAATTGGTATGAAAATAGGCGCCAATTTGCTATTTGAGATTGATGCGTTTGGAATATACGAATTATTTAAGTGATTACTCAATTTGCTTAAAAATCATTCATTTAAATTAACGTGTACGTGTTCTATTCATGAACTGGTGAACAGCTATGCACAATGGGACATTTGCGCCTGTCATGTATCCGGCTCGAAGGACCAAAATCCAAGTTACCTTGCAAGTTTGTGCAGATGGAATCTAGTCAACCGTACAATGAAAAACGGCTGGTAACAAGTCTCCTCAGTGGGATGGGAGTTATGGGAGGCGCGGCTGTTTGCGTGGTGCATTAAATCGTCCAAACTCTCGCCTGTTTACTGTCGGCGCAGACAGACTGGCGGGCGCCTGACCGAGATAGATGACGAGGGGTAACTAACTGGCTGCTGAGAAAAATAAAAAATATATAGAAAAGTAACAGCCCTTTGGGGCTACTGTGGCGCCTTAAAGCAAGATTTAATGTCATTCCTGTGCGGGAAAGAGACAGAGCTATAGCTTTCCCACACTAAAAAACCCTGATTCAAGATGGTCGACATGGTAACCTATCTCTTTCTGTCTCACTGCTGGAAAAATGTCATAGGCTTAGGAGGTTCAGTGAAGGATTTAGCAATGATCTCCACATTTGCTCGTTATGTTGCGTGTAAACTAATGTTAAATTCGTCGTCTTACATAAAGCTACGCTTGTAAGTTGTAAGGGTAAGACAGGTATATACCTTATAATACACAAACATTATTCCAGGTATGTTCCTTAAAAGCGCGTCAAAGAGATGTCAGCAAAGCAGAGGAGCTTGCCAACAAACAAAAATCAAACTGAAATGAAATTGTTATTCTGTTGTTTTAATGTTAGTAAAATGTACTTTTCAGTCAGATGCAACAGTTTATTTACCTCTGAAAAGGACTACCGTTTCAACGGAAGCAGTTAGATTTAAAGGCACTTTTAGTTGTTGTAACATTTTTTACAAATTCTTTTTCTCATAGTGGTTGGTTCTATAGATTGGGTAGTGTAATTGGTAAATTTTATAACTTGCGAAAGTTGTCCATTCCAAAGCGTAGATCTCTATGGAGAAGAACGGGGAAGAAACTTCAAGGGCTCCCTTTTTTAAATCATAATACTTTTACAAAATCATGGATACATCATTCATGTTGAGATTATACATACATGTGAGAACGATGTAGAAAAACAAGCACATTAAGAGCGCCCAGAGTAAAAGCTAAAAATAAACTTTTGATTAACAGTACGGGCTCAGCAGGCGTGATGTTAATTTTTTAATGTTTATTGTATATAATGTATTAAAATATACAGCAATATGTTTTATATTGATAACGGGTTCGTATGGCAGCTGTCCAGTGTCTGCCCCATTTGTTCTTAAATCCTCCTAAATTAGGTTCCGAGGATTTTTTCTTTTTAAGTCTTCATAAGATTTACTGGTAGCTTGTTCGGTTGATTTGAGATTCGCTTTATGTACGCTGTAGTCCTTTCTAATTTGTTTTTAAATATTAAATCTTTTCAAGTGTTTTCGCACAGCTACTTACCACTCGCGTCCACCGAGTCGTGGCGGCGCCGCGTCGTCTGAGGCGCCCATCGATCGTACGCACTCGCAGCGCCCGAATCGTCCGCAGGCCCACACCGCCATCCAGACGCGCCCTAGGGTTGCCTACTCAGCAATAAGATAATAGTTTTTTTTAAGAGTTTCTACTGAGCATAAGGTCAAGGGACCCATTCAGGTAGTCGAAAGGGAAACCAAAAAAAGGAAAGTGTAGCTCCAAGTGTCTAGTTTTTGGATTAGATCTTTTAAAATTTTGTAGCTCCCAGGTTTTTTGATTAATCTTAGAAAACCAGCAACTAAAAAAAAACTATTTTTTTGCGTCTACAGAACATTATTGGTACATTTTAAAGTTCTAATCCAAAAACTAGACACTTGGAGCTACAATTTCCTTTTTTTTTGGTTTCCCGTACGACCATTTCTCTAGAAGTTACGGCCTGTTCAAAATTTCCCAAATATTTGTTTCTTTTTTCCCTTGATTTTTTTCAGCAGTGTAAATAGTTGTCTATCTTTCTTATAATAGTCACAAACACTTTAGGACTAGAGCCGGACACAAAAAAAAAAATGTTACCTGCATATCTAATCTCAATAGAATCTCTCAGCCCTAGCTGACGTCGAGGTGCGACATCTCGGCGCCGGGCATTGTACGGACACTTCGTCTGCCGGACCCGTCCGGGAACCACAACTAGATCTTATAAGTCTGCAGCCGCACTGATGCGATGCGACGCGATGCCTCACGATATACGATCGCGAGAATGTGCGTTTTGTTTTGACTGTCAAAAGCGCTATGCTTCCAGATTTGTTGTGTTAGCTCCCAGTCTGTATAATTCACTACCGGTTTCTCTGTTCCCTGATCATTATTCTCGATCAAAAATCGAGTGAATCGAATTTTTAGCAACAGTGCTCCACTCTAGGCCACATGATCGAGTCACATCAGGCAAGTTGCGGCCAAAAGCAAGCCTGTTTAGTATCTTACGCCATTGTCCATTTCCTGGTCTTTATACACCTACAACAACCATTAACCAAGCAAGTAAGTCTATCACATATCCATGGTAATTTCGGAGACACAAATACATAAAACATGTTTTGTAGTGATACGCCTACGAGTCGGTCAAGTAATCTCAATTCTTTGAAGTACTTACTCAAAACTAGCGTGGGATGATCTGACGCGCTTTTTTCTTCCATTCAAGTTAGTAGCCATGTGTATTATTTTCGTAGAAAATTTCTGGATGGTGCCCGTCTTCTCCAATATGACGTTCAATAATTATCTCCTTATTGTGTTTAGATTTAACTTTTAATTAAATTTATTTTATGTGTTTACTAGCTTTTGCCCGCGGCTTAGCTCGCGTTAATTTCGGGTTAACACAGTTCCCCTTTCCTGATTTGCAGGTAGGTGCTTGCTGTAGTTTGTGCCCTTGCGCCTTATTTATTGTAATAGCAAAGCTATGTTTTCCCTTTTCTTGCCCCTTTCTCCCTCATTTCACACTTTCAAAAAATAGCCCATAACGTATCCCACAGCTGGAGGCCTCCCCTTACTTCTTTTAAACCATTCCGTCTTGTACATGCCTATGAGGTATTTTTAGAACAACTTCGATTCCATCAAAAAGCAAACATTTTACTGAATTAGCATTGCCATCTAACGCGGTATTGCTGCCAGCCTTCTGGGCACTTATCCTGTTGACAGCAATGCGGACGAATTTATTGACGCCCTGTATAATTAATTTACAATTTTAATACTTGTACATTTATTTATTTGGGTTACCAACAATTGTATACACTACTTACAGACACAGTGTAACAATAACTTATAGGAACTCAATGTTCAGGGATATATTTGTATTATTAGTTTTTGTCTATTTGTAGTTTTAAACAATAATAAGAGCTTAGAGAAACATAATAAACAAAAATTGACAATTAGAAAAAAAAGTCACAGCGCTGATATTTTGATAAGGCCCCAGCAAGACCACGGTCAGATATCCTTACTAATATTATAAAAGCGAAAGTGAGTTTGTTTGTTTGTTTGTTTCTTACCTCTTCACGCCTAAATGGCTAAACTGATTTTGATGAATTTTGGTACAGAGATAGTTGGAACCCTGGAAACGGACCTAGGCTATTTTTATTTTAGGAGAACCTCCATCAGGTGACCAGTGAGCCACGATCTTTACCGGTGCACCTAAGTAGTTATAATGTACTAAGTACACTTAGAAGGGCAAAGATCCCATAACACTCACAAAACTTAAAATCCTTACTATAATATTATAAAAGCGAAAGTGAGTTTGTATGTTACGATTTCACGCCTAAATGGCTAAACCGATTTTGATGAATTTTGGTACAGAGATAGTTGAGACCCTGGAGACCGAAATAGGCTATTTTTTATAAACTGTGAAATGAGGGAGGAACAGGGAAGAAAAGGGAAACTTAGCTGTGCTATAACAATAAATCAGGCGCAAGGGCAAAACTACAGATAGCAGGTACCTGCAAATCAGGAAAGGGGAACCGTGTTACGCCGAATTTAACGCGAGCGAAGCCGCGGGCAAAAGCTAGTGAACAAATAAAATAAAACAGCATAGTGATATCCTCCTTAGTCCATACTTTTTCTATCCATTTTAGGGTCTGCTCAGAGTCTACGAGGATGCTGCTGAATACTAGTACTTTACAGGGATTGATCTAAAGCCGTTATCCCACTGGCGTTTTACGAACGTTGGCGCTCCTCCTACGTGTGCAGAGTCAACGCTGCGTAGACGTGAGGTTGACACGTCGCGAGTTTTCAGTGGCAAGCGTTAACGCTGCGACTTGACAACGTTGACGTTACGTCTGATAATGAAATTAATGACACACACCGCCCAGTAATGGGCGACCCTAATAAATATATGTAATGTGTCTAAATGTTTCGATTTAACTTAGTCTACCTTACTTTTTTTTTAATGTGTTCCTTTTTTTCTGTGTTTTGTTTATTTTTTATATTAATTCTTGTATTGTGTCTTTTGTTGCATCAAATAAATGATTTATCTATCTATCTAATGTGTGATTTTCATGGACTTCATAACATCGTTGCGGTGTTTGTATGTCTGTTTCTTACATTACAATTTCCAAGAAACTCTATCATACAAGTGATCTAAAAGTACTTATACAGAGTAATGGGAAAATGAGAAAAGCAATTTCAGCGAATAGAAATAAAAGGTCATCGTGTGGGGTGTGAAATAAAAACGAATAAGAATGATATGTTATACTTACTTTTTTAATATTTTTAGCACTTAGAATAGGCTTCCACCCACGCTGCTCCACTTAATTTACTCAAAACAATGACTATAAAAATAACTAGTAGATAAAGAGTAAAATATGGTTTACGAGTAAATCGAGATTTCATTATTCCAGATAGACATTAACAATACATCTTTAAGGTGAAAGCTCCAACCTACCCGCGAAATTCAAATTTTCTTACGTTTTTTGCAATTTTCAGGCCAGTGCTAGGTTGTATGTTGATTAAAATATTATTCGCGGCTGTAAGACGTATGTAATTATAGAATTATAATCATCAAAATCACCAATACAACCCTCCAAGTTCATAAAGCTGTAGGAAAGACTTTTTCTGTTTTTTTTTTGTTCCTACGCCTTTATGAACTTGGAGGGTTGTATTGGTGATTTTGATGATTATAATTCTATAATTACATACGTCTCACAGCCGCGAATAATATTTTAATCAACATACAACCTAGCACTGGCCTGAAAATTGCAAAAAACGTAAGAAAATTTGAATTTCGCGGGTAGGTTGGAGCTTTCACCTTAAGATTAACCTTTGCGCGACAAAATGTGCAGACGGGTGCAAAGTTTACATACATTGTTACCCTACATTTTTGTAAACAATCGTGCAACGGGTTAAGATTAAGCAAAGCTTGCCGAGGTCAATCCATAGTTAACTCCTGAGCATACCGAGACCCGTTCATGAGACAATTATTTCGGTTCCAAGGGGTATCATCTTGGCCAAATACTGGATTATAAAAGTCACATGGGCAGTCGCTCCTTGTGAAATACTGGTATTCTGCTGCATCTGGTAAATTCAACTGGAAGCATAAGAAAGGCGAAAGCAGATGATGATGAGACTTCAGCATTACATGAGATATAGCCTGGAGTAGAATCGATGGCTTTCACGCTATAATACGTAAAAAAACTGCGTCACTGCTATGCATAGTGCGGAGTAGTCGCAGCTATATCCTGAGAGCTGTGGCGGACAGCTATACCTACTCCAAATATTGGGGATTTTGTTCGGAGGTTGATTAAGTAGGACACAGTGTTACTGCTTTGTCATCCTTTGTTTTAATATTTTATATTTACTGCTTCTAACACTGGAGTATAAGCCGTTTGTTACAAAATATGGATCTCCGTTGTCCGAAATAAATAAATTTTAATATTATTAAAAACCACCAACTGGTAAAAGATTAGTTCCTTTTCCGATCAACCCACGAAATAGTAGTAAGATAAGCTTATAATAGTAGTAACCTTGTAGTAGCTATCTTGGTGTTTGGTTCGTAACTGACCTGCAGTTGGTCCATAACAGGGGCAAACTACCAAGTTTGCCCCTGTTATGGACCAACTTGATCAATTTCTGGACTTTCTGACCACAGAAAGTCCAGAAATTGATCAAGTTTCCCTTACACATACATCCCTCCGTACAAAGTTAAAATGAGCAAAATTCTAAAGAACGCCATTTAAATCAAAGTATGTAGAGTTATTTTAGGAGCCTTTCATAAAAGGACAGTTCGTCAAAACATCAAAGTCAATTGAAACCTTTTTAGATGAAGAGGTAACAGTTTGGTACATTTTGTTTTACTTAACACGCAGCTGTATTTCCCGAAGGTCATAAGCAAAGACGTGTGAACGCCTTTACTCTTTAGGTTACTCTGTCAGGAACTGATTGGAACTGAAAGATGTGTCCCAATGGCCTGAAGGCTTAAGCCGAGTACGCACTTACAAGTACCATGTTTAACACCTGGAGTGTAGTGATTTGACATCTGGTTGTTTGCTAGGAAATTGCTCCGTTGATCTCGCAGTCGCAAACGCAACAACTGAGCACGGTGTCCCGGTTTCGATTCCCGGGTTAGGCAAAAAATGTCATTGGGTTTTTCATTAAGAATTTCTCAGTAACAGCAATTGGAGGAGGAGGAAGTTGGTAGTATGATTGATTCCCGTGTCTCGGGTAGCATATTATGCCGTTGGTCCTACGCCTGATCTCTCTGCGATCGTGGAGGGTTGCCATCCGTTCCGACTATGAGAGTGAGGGAACAGAGAGTGCCCCTGTGCCTGCGCATATCTCTCGATCCCGATCGCTTATCTCCGCTAAGATTGACCGCCGTGACCGAAAAACAGTTAGGAGGACTATATAGCAGTGAGGCCTGCCAGGGCCACAGCCTGCCGGGGTTCCGGGTTGTTCGAAAGAGATACCACGGCCCCGGAACGTAAAGGGCAATAGAAGGAACAGGAGGACTATATTTGCAAGGATAACAGTGGTCACTCTGGCAGATGACTAGCGAAGGCGCTAAGCAAGCAGTGCAGACGCGAACATTCTCTTCAACGCTCGTTTCATTTGGCTACTCTCAAGGCGACTTGCTAGGCTCTAAGTAAGGCGCCTGTCAGTGCGTAAGTCGTCAAGAGACTATCATTTTTAAAACGTTTCGAATTTCTACAACGATTTTGACAATACCATTGTTTACCTACCTAACGTTTGCTTTTCGTTGGCTAATGTCAATAGAATGCATTTTTGTCTTCTCCATCGTAGTCTGCGCTGATAAAATGTTACTTTGACTTAACCCTCTAAAAAAGCAACGACCTCTTTACAAGCGTGTCTCAGAAAACGGTTTCAGAATGAATAGAAATTTTTGCTTGTGATATTATTTATTAAAGACTTTACCTACAAGTGTACTACGTACTGTGTTTTTAAATAAGATAAGTACCTACTGAAATACGGGCGCTTGGTATTAGTTTTAAGAATACCCACACGACAATAAATCATTTATTCATGAGGTACAGTCACCAAAAGAAGTAAAGATATAAGATGTTTCAACTTAAATTCTTTTGAACCCATTTTGTGCGTGTGCTGAGTAGGCGAGTTGCGTTTGTCGAAGTGTCTTGAATTTAGAAACTTAGACAAAAATAAAACAGAAAATTTTAAGAATGCAGTATGTGAAACGAGCGTTGAGGGATTAAAAAGATTTGCCCCGCCTTATATATAATCGAAGACTATACAATTAAGTGATCGGAGTTAAGCTTATTTTAGCGTACTTTATTATAGTTATATTATGGTTGAAAATCCCTTTTATTTCTTTTCGGGTGAGAAATCTTTAAATGACGTCTCCGTCTGGGAGTGTCAGACTGGTACTGACTAAAACTCAACCATGTTATACATATTTTAAGTTATGTATTAGGGCCGCGGTATCTATTTCGCACAACTCGTAACCCCTGGCCCCAGGCAGTGGCCCTAGCGGGCCGCTCGAACACGAACGCGTTGTCTACACGGCATATCGTCACTAGACGGGGGGGCGGTAAGCTACAAATTACTCACCATCCACAGACCCGCGTCTACGGTGGCTGGGAGTCGTCTCGCGGCACCCGACGCACGGAGCATCAACCCCAAAGGCCCAGCCACCCCCTTCGCTAGACTACTTCACAAAAGGCGGTGACCAAAAAAATCAATCAAAATCAAAATATCTTTATTTCACATAGGCCTACATGGGCACTTATAAAACGTCGAGAAAAGATGCACGGTTCGGGTTGGTCGTTTCCTATGGAGAAGAACCGGCAAGAAACTCCATGGTTACTCTTTTTAAATCATTTGGTTTTACAATGTTGTTGTTGCAGCGTTAGTACTTAAGGATGAGAGGACAGCGTAGGCCCTACAATAAGTCATTGCTTACTTTACAAAACGTAAAATAAAATAATACGTTAACAAAAGTTAACAAGCGTCTAAGAATCTACAAGGCCATAGTTGCTTCCCATTCCCTCTCACCGCGGACTATGACCGCCGCATCCGGACGTCACACACGCATCATTCTAAACCTAATGTCGAACATTTTCAGGAACTTGTTGCCTACATTTTTTGCCGTAGACCTAACTCTTCTGCTGTCTGTACACATGTTCTCAGTTCACTCTAATATTATCGGGTAGTTGGTACATATTTCCCAACGGAGTGTATTTTTAGATCTTGTTCCTTACATAATTACAATTCTTTCAAGGCATTTGAGATAAAAGATGGATGGAGACTTTAAGCATGTGTGGTTTTTTCGTTTGTGAAAACGTAAGTGTAACCTTACACTGTCATAGAAACATGTCTCAAGTATCTTAAATTATGGTAATCCATTATTTAATTATGTGGTTTTATAAATTCGTCGAATAAATTCATTGAATGCCTGTTGTAAATGATTATGAAGTTCGTTCAACGCTACCTCTGAAAATGTATTTTCGTTTTGATTATTTAATTACGCGAGAACCACCGTTAAATAATTGTCAAATAATGTATAAAGGTGCGTTTACATGGCAGTCGTTTTCACTCGACGATGGTGGGTGGGTCATACCCCTAAGTGATAAAGGTGGTTTCTTCAGAAAGGGACCTGAGCAGCGGGTGAAACCGCTTGGCAAAGCTAGTTTAATATAGTGTTTGAAAGTAAAGTTATATACTTTCGACTTCGTTAAGGGTGTTTCTTTACAACTATTAAGCAATGGCAAAACAGCTGTCAAATATCGATGTTAGAAGATCAATATTATCAATTAATCATATTTTCAACTAAAGGCCCAGAGATAAAACAGAAAATACCAATGAAAACTAATGTCTCTCAACTGTGGTTCTATAAAGGTTATTGTTTCTACACTTTCAACTCGTAATGTGTGTTGGTTATGGTTATTTTAACGCATTGTTAGGCGTCGAGCAGACAGGCGCGTTTACGATAAGTGAAAATAATATCTAAAACGCAGCGTGTCGTGCCATGTTAGTGTGAATAGCAGCGTTCGTTTTCAGAAATTGCTCTACGAAGATTTTGTCGCACCACGCCGCGCGTGTCTGCTTGAGCCCTAAATGTTCTCAGCAGGTTTTATTGGTTGGAAAAGGTCGTAACATGACATAACATCACGAATGTATTCCCTGATGAATAAGGCAGAGGTGTACCCACATTTTACATGAGCATGAGATTCTGGGTTCCATTCCAGGGCCGGGAGAAGTGTTATTGGATTTTTTTCCATTAGGAATTTATCTGTAGCAGTCATGGAGCCTGGATCCGTGCCAGGTTAATGGCAATAGGCTCACCCATGTTACATGGAACTTAAACATAACTGGCGCAATTGATTTTACTTATAATACACCATTGCTTTTCTCTCAGGGTTTACAGCCGTGATATTGTGATGATAAAAAACCTAATTATACTTTTTCGCATCTGAAAATCGAACCCACGGTATCAACTGTAGCAGTAGCGATTGCCGCCCTATCGCCGACATCATTAATTTCCCTGCCCTGTCCCATTCTATTTGGGGTCGACGCAACACGTTTTCTTCTTCTATTCTCCCCTATCAGACAACACGGCATCATTTACTCCTTTCTCCTTCATATCATTCCTTATACAAGCCATCCATCTTTTCTTTGGCCTTCCTCTCGCGCTCTGTCCATCACTCTTTTAGTCACATGTGATTCATTCCTCCTCCTTAGATGTCCATACCAAGACAAACGACTCCCTTTAATTTTTTGAAGTGAAACTTTTTGTTGGGAAAAAATTTAGTGTAACGTTACGCGTCACATTTTTCAGTTACGCGTGATTCGAAGTATACTTTCTCCAGCGGAGTAGGGATTGGTAAATGTCTCCAATGTATTTTGCGGCCCGTCAGGACAGGTTAAGCAACCCTTGCCGAGGATTGGAAATGGATGGGTTACCACAGGGGGCCAGGTTAAGCAACCCTTGCCGAGGTTTGGAAATGGATGGGTTACCACACGGGGCCAGGTTAAGCAACCCTTGCCGAGGTTTGGAAATGGATGG
The DNA here is from genome assembly GCA_905475445.1 of Ochropleura plecta. Lineage (NCBI taxonomy): Eukaryota > Metazoa > Arthropoda > Insecta > Lepidoptera > Noctuidae > Ochropleura > Ochropleura plecta. The sequence continues at coordinate 16,543,762 of FR997736.1, forward strand.
GTAACCACAAGGGGCCAGGTTAAGCAACCTTTGCCAAGGTTTGGAAATGGATGGGTTACCACACGGGGCCAGGTTAAGCAACCCTTGCCGAGGTTTGGAAATGGATGGGTAACCACAGGGGGCCAGGTTAAGCAACCTTTGCCAAGGTTTGGAAATGGATGGGTTACCACACGGGGACAGGTTAAGCAACCCTTGCCGAGGTTTGGAAATGGATGGGTTACCACACGGAGCCAGGTTAAGCAACCCTCACCATGGTTTGTAAAAGGATGGGTTACCACACGGGGCCAGGTTAAGCAACCCTTGCCGAGGTTTGAAAATGGATGGGTTACCACACGGAGCCAGGTTAAGCAACCCTCACCAAGGTTTGGATGAGTTACCACAGGGGGCCAGGTTAAGCAACCCTTGCCAAGGTTTGGAAATGGATGGGTTACCACACGGGGCCAGGTTAAGCAACCCTTGCCGAGGTTTGAAAATGGATGGGTTACCACACGGAGCCAGGTTAAGCAACCCTCACCAAGGTTTGGAAATGGATGGGTTACCACAGGAGGCCAAGTTAAGCAACCCTTGCCAAGGTTTGGGAATGGATGGGTTACTACACGGGGCCAGTAATAGAGTTTTATTCAAAGTGCCTTCGATCCTCGAATTTCTAAACGATGATGAACACGAAAACGAAAACGATGTTCTTTTGATAAGTCCAAAATGAAACAGAATAATGATGTTTTTAATGACATATTTAATTCCTATCACAATCTGTTCTTTTCTGCATATTATTTTTACAAAATAATGTCGATGTTTCACATTTGCCAGGCGTCCCGTGACGGATCACATTTTTTTTTTTAAAATAACGTCAAAAAAAAAGTTTTACTTCTTACGAGTGTACGCTAGTACACGCACACATTTTTCTGTAACAGCCGCAACTTTCAAGCTTCCTCTAATATACTCATTCATTACTTTATCCATTCTTGTCACTCCACACATCCATCTCAACATTCTCATGTCCGCTACATGCAATAGTTTTACATCCAAGAAAAAAAAGGTTTTAATATGTAGGTTATTACTGTCCTTTAATATGATACGACAATTTAAGGCGAGTCGAGGTCGAGCAGAAAGCTGGTTTGTGTGTAGCACATTTACTTTATTATCTTCTGCGGAATTTATTACGTTCATATTATGGGGTTCGCAATAGGCAACCTCATTGCATGTCTATTCATCACACCAATAATTATGATTGTAGGTACTTATGTTTTATATACTTGAGACACACAAGATGGATTCCTGCGGCTGTTATTAATTAGATACAATGTCCTTAGTCGGTTTTGATTCCAATGACTAATACATACAATTTACCAAGGCCAGACCGTGATTGGCTGACCATTCGAAATGACTTTCCTCTGTGGCTTAGAAAGTATGCCAAGCAGTTTGTCCTGGTTGTCAATTGATGAACTGACACGCTAAGAAGAAGATTGTTGATCTTTGTCAGTCATTACATATAAGTAGTCAGTGTCCCCTCGTAAAGTCTTATGGACCAATTGTGTATGGTAAATAAAAAATGTGGTAATAATTATGAAAAAGTTGATTTATTATAATTATAATAATTATTATAATACAGTTTACAATAATTACAAGCGATCACCAAACGGGGTGAAAGAAAACGGCGTAGTATTAAATTATTTAGGGCGTCTACACACGGCGTCGCGAGCGCGCAGGCCGCGCCGCGCGGACTCCGTCCGGCGCCGCACGCGCGGCTATCTTACACATAACTACCTACACTATACCCTGGGCCGCGCGGCACGCACTGCGCTCACGCGACACAGCCCTACGTAGACGGAGATTTATTTATTTATTCGATTTTAGGATATAGTCTTTCGAACGCGAGGAACAAAATATTACACAAGTCGAGAATATTATTTATAATCGATTCGGATTAAATCGGATTCGAGAGCGGCGGAAGCAGGCCGCGGCGGGGGCGGCAGACAGCGGCGGGGCGCGGGACGCGGGGCGCGTAGCGGGCGCAGGCTATGTACACGAGCAGCGCTACGGGCAGTCGCACTCCTCCACCACCATCTCGGGCAGGTCGCGCTTGATGATGTTGGAGTCGGCGCCGAAGTAGATGAGCGACAGCGCGGAAAAGCGCACGGGCGCGCAGCACTCGGCACGCTCTAGTCGCGCCGCCTCAACTACCTGCGAGTGGTAGTTGAGGAAGGGCGCACACGCGCCGCGGCAATAGTTGGCGTAGTAGCCCTCGGGCGCCACGATCCAGTCGTCCCAGCCCAGCGCGCGGAAGCTCACGTAGTAGGTCTGGCGGCAGCAGCGGCCGTGCTCGGCGGCGTCGCAGTCCAGCGCGCGGCGGCGGCGCACGGCGGGCGGCTTGAGGCGCAGGCGCAGCAGCGGCCGCGCCGCCTGGCCGCCACCCAGGCGCAGGCGCACGCGCCCGCCGCAGCCGCTGCAGTCCAGCAGCAGGCGCAGCGGCTCGCGTGCGCCTGTTGCCGCCCAGCGCCGCGCGGCCGCGGTAACGTCAAGGCGCTGCCAGCCCCGCGCCGGGTCGCGCCGCGCCGCGCCTGCCAGCGCGCTGATGGAGGCCGTCTCGTTACCGCTGACGGTGAAGGCCCACAGCGTGTAGCGCAGGCGGCGTGCGCGCGGTGACGTCTCAGCGCGCACCAGCAGCTCGGCCGACGCCACCGCCAGCCCCTCGCCCTGCTCGGACTCGGCCTCGGCGCCCAACCGGAACTCGATCAGGCGCTGACCGTTCAGGGTCTCACCTAAACATACCAATTAAGCTTGTGTAGAGACTGTACATTTTGGCGACAGAGATTCTCCGGACACAGCCATACCAACAGGTCAGATCCGTAATCTCTGAAACTACTTGGCGCAAAACCCTAATTATTCCTACGGTCCCTACGTATATCGAAATGGCCCATCTTTAGCGCAGTGGTCGTGACGGGTGTGGGAAGGGGCGGGTGCGAGGGCCGGGGTGCGCGCGGTGGTCGCCCCGGCTAGAGCTGCACTCGCGCGGTCGTCGCGGACTCCGCCTCCCATCGGTCGGAGGCCGCGCCGAGACGAGCGAGCGCTAGCCGCACGCACAGCCGGATTAGGAAAAAATCATTGGAAAGTGGTTTATTAAAAAATACTGTGTACTGCAAAGCCGTCGCAACCACGAGCACCACTAAACATGTTTAAAATAAATTAGTTTAAACTACTCCATCGTCCATCGGTGGTACGCCGTGCGGCTGAGAAGATTGAAGTTCACCTCATGTCGGATGTCGAAGAGTCGGTCCTGCGAACAAACGATTACTGTGAGAATATATGACAAATAGAAGCGATGTACATATGCATGTCCGTAGACAAGTAGGATGCGGTTTGTAACGGACAATCACGATCCGATTGATTGACTACGATCAAAGCGGGAAACTCGTATCCGCGGCGAAATGTTTCACATCCCTGCCTAGTTATAAATGGCCGTCGTTATTATGAATGAAAGAAAATTACCGTATACAAAGCGCCTATAAAATCTAAATTAAACGAAATAATTTTATGCGCGGTGGCGGTGTGCCAAATCTTTAAGTACTACATAATAAGGTCGTTGGAATAAATAACTGTACTAATGAGATAACACAGGGGCTAGCCGTCAGTTAGATTAAAATACTCGTTATTCTATTTTTGGAACAAATCTCTTTTGAGAAAGGTTGTTGAGAAAACAGATGCTGTGTAGGTGTCTCGGTGTCACTGTCAATGCTAATGTACTTAGAATATTGCGGGAAAGGTCAAATACCTATGGGAATGAGGGTCAGCGCATTCTTAGACGGTGTCCCTAGAGGTCTAGACATGCAGGGTCATTACTTAACTCAGTTTAGGCTTACACGTGCCTTCTGAACAGTATCATACCACTAGATACCGTGGCCTTAAAACGAATCTATTTCCCAATTGATCGTTTCAGTGAAATTGCTAAAACCACTGTGCTTAACCTACTAATCAAAAACGGCTTATCATACAGTTAGGACAATAGTTATCGCAAATAATTTAAGTATCAGGAACACAATAATATTGTTAAATATAAGGATATATTGTCACACGTAGTGGTAGTATTTCTATACAAGCCTACAAGTTTGGCTTGCCCTTATATCCTCCTGCTCTTAAAGCTGTAAGGGTTTCTAAACAGCCTGTTTGCGTTATGGATTTGCCATATTTTTGGCCGCTAAAAACGACACTGACAGTTATGACAGTTATTAAAGCACGTGTGAACTGTCATGTTCACCACATGACGCTGGCAGAATAGTCGACATAGGCTCAGTTGCCAAAAAAGAAAAAAAAAACTGTCGTGTTTCGATACTGTCAACTATAACCTTCAAACCGATAAGCATGGGATACGTCTTCACAACTCATCAGCTTGATTTGCGGTATGCAGTAACTCTTAAAGGTTTGGTCGACTAATACATATAATAAAAGAAAATTATCTTATGAAGTAACTATGAATACTATAATAAATAAGTTACTATATATATATATAGTGTTAATAAATGAAATGTAAATTATTATTTTCGAATTGTTATTGTTTTATAATTATGTTATTAACTTTACTTTCAATCGAATTTTGTTGCTGTGCCCTAGCAGGATCCATAACTTTTCTTTAGCTTTAATTCAATGGCTTTGCTTTATTTATCGGTTACTTACTTCGTTAAAATGATTGTCTATTGCATTAAAAATGTTTAAATAATTAGTAAAAATCACTTAACTTTAACTTACTTTTTTGTCTAGTAATTACTTAAACTTGACTATAGATAGGGGTTTGTGTTTGTTCCTAACACATCTTTGAAAAGAGAAAACTTGGTCTAAATGTGCAATCAATTCGGTAAGCATTCAACCAATTTGTTTCAGGGGCGCTATACACTACCTAATGCATATTTAATGCACCACTATAAATCCAAGGTCGAAAGTATTCGATCCGATTTTTTTACCCCATAAACTAGGCTTAAGAAACTATAAAAAGGTGCAATAAAACTGGGCGATTAAGGTACAAGGTATAAAATTAGCCATAACGTTATGGGGTGAAATATTGACTGCACGGGATTGGCTGTGTCGCCGTGAACCCCCCTTGCAACGCGTTATGCAATACGTTCTGCTATGGTATCGATTGTGGTGAATTTCTAGATATAAGTGAATAATTTAGCGTGTGGATTATAGACTTCGGGGAATTGCGCGTTTTTGTTTGATTCACTTAACGTTTCGTAGAATTTGAATTTGAGTTTTATTACTTAAATGTGTTTTGGATATTCTCATAAAGGTTTCTTTGTTAGTCTTATGGTTACAAGCGTGTGCTGAACTAGTTGGACTGGAGGATTTATTTATGTTTGCTTATATTTTTATATACATACATAATTGGTGTTTGCTAGCTGACATGTGACAATGAATAAATCATTTCTTAAATTTACCTTGTAATAAACAAAATTGTATAAAATCTGGTTATTCTAACCTGACAAACTTACAGATGTGTTGCTTGGGAGTTTATTCCGCCACTTCTTCTTCCCAGCTAAAACACTAGGAAGTGGCGAAAGGCGGTCGTTTTTATGGGACTGTCTCTTGTAATTTGACGTTCAAAGAGTGCTGATTATTTATATCAGCCTAATTTGAATAAATTACTTTTAATTTGATCTTGGTTTCATAGGTTCGATCCTGAAAACAGGCAACGTAATTTAACGGCAATATTAGTAGAAGCTCGTGGCCATAAAATTCTGGCATGATACCGATTATCTACATTCACAATTTTGATACTAAATATAATAAAGTTTCTCAGAATCTCTCGTAATTTAAAAAGATCTACAGTTGACAGTTTTTAGGTTCTACGATTAAACTGTGATTGAACTGTTTTAAAATAGGAGTGCTAATAAAAGAAATGGCTACAATTAGACTAGGCTATTGATTTATTTTTGAATCGACCTGATATTTTTACTAATTTACCATTGATGCTTATAATGAACTCAATATTACCTATTTTTTATGAATTTATATTTTACGTTAATTATTTAGACATTTCTTTAATAAAAAAAAATGTTTGCCCGTCAGGATCCATATGAACTGTATTCTTATATAGGACCTTGTAAAACACATGTTGTGATATGCAATAAATAATTGAATACAATTATTTTTAATTACCAGTGAATTTGATTACCACAGTGAGTTTTAGTAGCATTAACAATATGCGGTAATCCGACGTCGTCAATATGTGCACATATTGACATTATGAACCGCATTCATGGCAACGGTTTGCGCGTCTAATACCTAGAAATCATATTAATAGAGTCCGGGTTTTATGCAAACAACATAGTTATGTATTAAAATTTGCATATTATGGCTGTGTTTTTAAGAAAATACATATCGTAACTGCCAAAACTGCAACAACACAACTGAATTCAATTAGTTTTCTGTCACCTAAGTTTATGTTTAACATTATTATTTTCGTTTATACATTTTCTTACATATTTTTATATTTTTAGATGTTGCCATACTTCCCTGCGGTTGTTAGTCGGGTGTTCAACATCATTAGTATACTTATGTATTGCTAGCATGCCGCCCCGGCTTCCCACGGGTGCCTTCCTCGTTACCTTCATCTTCAAAAACGCATCCAAATTAGTTGCGTAGTTTTAAAGATCTAAGCATACATAAGGACAGACAGACGACGGGAAGCAACTTTGTTTTATACTAATATAGTGATGTTATTTAAGATTTTAAAATATAGTTTAACTAAGTACCCCGCTACCACATTAGAAGTTTCCGATAATGCTGACGACGACGGCATGACGAATGACGGCACGGTTGGCGCAGTGGCTGAGGGATCGACTGCTGCGCTGCGTGTCGCGGGTTCGATTCCCGTACGGAACAAATATTTGTATGACCTGCAGATAGTTGTTTCGGGTCTGGCTGTTTGTGTATGTGAGTTTATATGTTTGTAAACGCACCCACGATACAGGAGAAATTCCTAGTGTGGGGCAACGTTTTTTAAACTAAATAAAAATGCTAGCAGTGTTTGTGATAAATAAATATTAATAAAATATTTGCATTACGAGTAATAGAACCATACTCAGTTTTCAAGAAAAAAAAAAGATAATATGTCATTGATTATTAAAATTGTTTAAAAACGTTTCTAATATTACGTTATTTTTTGTCGCTTTAGTAGCATATCGAGCATGCATAAGGCATACTATATTTGCATGCATTATTCAACCATTTCAAGTCGTATATAATCCGGTCTCTAGTAATAACTAACCCACAAATCAATGTCTCGGTATACCATAGAACATTCCAGTAAAAATAACCTAAAAAGCAAAGTAAAAGTGTTTCCACGAACACAACCCACGAATTACCACATTAGGGTGGATATAAAAAAGCTCAATTCAGCTACCTATTGTAGGTGCGGAAACAAAAACTCCAGGCATAAAATGTTACAATAAAGAACTTGTAACAATAAAATATAACGCAGTACGCTGTACGTCTTCTAAGTAACACGATAATGGTGATTTTAACCAAAGTTCAGGTACTAAAGCATGGCGAACGGCTGACCTGACCCCGTTCTGTCTAAGAAAGGTCTTATTCCAGCTATTCTATAGAGTTGTGACGCGTTGTGATGAATTACTTTACTAGTTCCGTGTGACGCGCCTTTTTAGGGTTGAGGAATACAGTTTATATGTAATACTATGAAAGAATTGCCTATGTCATATTTGTATTTAAGGTACTTTATATTTTACTAGCTTTTGCACGCGGCTTTGCTCGCGTTAAATTCGGTACCTATAACACAGTACCTGCTACCTACAGTTTTTGCCCTAGCGCCTTATTGATTTGTAATAGCAACGCTAAGATTTCCTTTTTCTTCCCTCTTTCTACCTCATATCCCACTTTTTTTTTTTAAAAAAAGCCTATGTCTGTCTCCTGGTTCCCAACTATCCCTGTACCAAAATTCATCAAAATCGGTTTAGCCAATGAATGTCGTTATGAGCCTACGGGGGCACATAAAGGCATATAAAATTATGCTCTGGCGCGTGAAGAGTTAAAGCGTGAAGAGGTAACAAACAAACAAACAAACTCACTTTCGCTTTTATAATATTAGTAAGGATATTGCTGGTTCACGTTTGATTGGAGTAAATTGACGGCACGGCTGGCGCAGTGGCTGAGCGATCGACGCGTGTTGCAGGTTCGATTCCCATACGGAACAAATATTTGTATGGCCTAAAAATAGTTGTTCCGGGTCTGGCTGTTTGTGTATGTAAGTTTCAATGTTTGTAAACGCACTCACGATACAGGAGAAATTCCTAGTGTGGCGCAAAGTACAAAAAAATATATATGTAGGTAACCGTACAGTACACCGAAGTATTCTGTTCACATGTTAAAAAATAATAATTGTTATAAGATTGATATACTTAGTTAGTAGTTTGTTAAAGAAGGCAACAAGGTTGTCTTTATATTATTAGTCATAGTAATTACTGTTAAATTTCTCGTTTTTTATTGTTGTAAGGTATATAAGTTCGTAAAAACAAATAATTATATTTTTTTTAGATATAATTTTTGTACCCTATTACAATATTGTCGTATTTAACCCAAAGGTTAACTGGTAGAGAATGCCTTATGACATTAAGTCCGCCTATGTACCACTATTGTGCATGAAGTTTAAATAAAATGTTGTTACAATAAAAATACCACTGTGATACGTGTACAAATCTGTAATTGCAGTACATATTTGCGCTTTGTGTTTCACCTAGTGTAAGCTACTTGGATAGGAAGAGAAGAATAAACAATTTCTATGCGGAAAAGAACGAATGCTTCTGACGTAAGGTATCTGTCTGATATAAGGGAAAAGTTATCAATGGATCGAGTCTCAATGGGATTCATTATATCGACGCAAGCGTGGGCAGGACAACAGACGAAATAATACAACGACTCAATCGAATCTATTAGGTTTCTATTTTTATTCTATTTATTAAAGACTGTAGAACAATCGGCCGTGCTATTATTGTTGTATTTGGCCAATCAATTGCTCAAATTGGCAGACATGTTATATTTTTTTAGAAGATGATATGTTAGGCCAAGACATTTCTATATTGACGTACACTTAATATACTATATTAATAATAATATACAGTTGTTATCCCGCATGACGAGATCCTCGTGAAAGCTGAGAAAGAGACTTGGCACAAAAGGTTGTCATTGTGCCGATTGTCGTAACGGCCAATGGCTTGATTGCCAAGAGCCTCGACAAACATCTGTCGAAGCTCTCCTTAGGCGGTTGAGTCAAGGGTCTGAAGGCAGTACTCCTCGATACGGCCCGCATTGTGAGGAGGTTCCTGTCTCTGGAGCCCTAACCACCGGAAGCTTGTACCCTGCTCCCAATACCGGCGGAAACCTATTTTATAATTTTAAATGTTTTTCTACATATTTTTCACAAAATATTTAAATATGTAAAAGTGAATAAAGAAATCCTACTCATATTATAAATGCGAAAGTTTGTGAGTATGGATGTATGTTACTATGTTTGATCCTTTTTCACGTCAAAACAGCGGAACGGATCTTGATGAAATTTGGCACAGAGGTAGATTATGGTCTGGAATAACACATAGGATGCTTTTTTATATGACGCTGGCGAAGCCGCGGGCGCCAGCTAGTATTGTTTTTATTTTAAACTCGATACCAACACGCGTTCTCGAGGTAAATGGTCTTGACAGACAGACTTACTTACACACGGACAACAAAGTGATCCTCTACTAAGGGTTCCGTTTTTTTCTTTAAAAAAGAGATATTTAATGTAACTTTCAGCTTTTGAAACTTTACAACACCCTTGTCGTATGAACAAGTATTGCCTTTTGTCAGTTACAACGAAATGCTTCAGTTAATACCTACCTTAACATTTAAGAAATAGAACCATCATGTAATATTTATTTACATACATATAATAATCATGATAGGAAAGAAGACTCGCATCGTTTGCCAATATTAACGACCAAGCCTACGGAAATATGTATGGAGCCATCTATTAATGTCAATACAAATATTTAGATTAGTCTAAATATATTATGAAATAATATATGTATATTGATGATATATATTGGTTTATTTTTATATATTTACTTTGGGCAGCATTTTCTTTATTCCTGAAAAAGGTTTACTTGTAAAATATATCATAATATCATACTTGTCATACCCGAAGTTAAGCAGAGCTGTTCTTTATGTATACGTCCGTCAAATGTGACTGTGAAACTCAAAGCATTTATTTCAATTAGACCAATACAGACACTTTTGAATGTCAAGAAACAAAAGAATGAAGCTACAGCCCCTGACACAATGACCAGAAACAAAATAACTTGTGAAAGTACTGTAGTTGCTCATTCCAAAGGGTTGATCTAAAGAATGTGCAAGAAACTCCATAGACACTCTTTTAAATCATAATAATTTTACAAAACCACGGTTACATCATTCATTTTGAGATTATACAAATACTAGGTTTTGCCCGCGGCTTCGCTCGCGTTAAATTCGGGGTAACACAGTTCCCCTTGCGCCTCATTGATTTGTAATAGCAACGCTAAGTTTTCTCTTTTCTTCCCTCTTTCTCCCTCACATCCCATCCATTTTTTTAAATAGCCTATGTCCGTCTCCTGGTTCCCAATCCTATCTCTGTACCAAAATTCATTAAAATCGGTTTAGCCATTAAAGCGTGAAGAGGTAACAAACAAACTCACTTTCGCTTTTATAATATTATAGTAAGGACAAGGATGTGAGAACGACGTAGTTAGACGTGCACATTAATAGAAATAGTATATGTTAATTAAAAGAAGCTGTGGCAGCTAAGAGATGAGCAGTCCCAACAGACAGCGCCTGACTGTTCCAGCATTGAGACTTATTCATTACATATTAAAAAAAATCCTACATAATAAAAACATTTAGACGGGCCTGTTGGTCTAGTGGTTAGTGGCCCTGACTGCTAAGCCGGAGGTCGTGGGTTCGATTCCCGCCCAGGACAAACTTTGTGTGATGAGCATGATTGTTTGTTCTGTGTCTGGGTGTGATTTTATCTATAATATGTATGTATTTATAAATTACATAAGTATGTATATCAGTTGTCTGGTTACCATAACACAAGCTCTGCTTAGCTTGGGATCAGATAGCCGTGTGTGAGTTGTCCCAAGATATTTATATTTATATTATATTATATTTATATTTATAAAATAAAATATATTAAAGCTTTTTTTCCACACTTCTCTCTCTTTTATATATCTCTCTTGTTATTTATTTTTAAAATCATGAAGAGAACTATACCAAGATACCAACGTGTAAATCTTTGCTGCACACTAATTTTCCCAAGTAGGAGAAAGTGTTCAGGCAACAAAGTGACGCACGCCATCCTCATACTAGGGCAAGTCTTACAGGCATGAAAAACTAAATGCCAAATGTTCCACATTTTTACCTCATTAAATAAATTTCTCTTTGTTGGTCCTAAAAAAGCCCGTGAAAGTCCAAAGTTGTTGGGATTCAATAGGCAAAGATAGCCAACGTGACACTGTTGCTAAGCCAAATAAAGGAATGGGTAAACTTGTTCGTGTCTGTTTGTCTACAGAAGACAGACGGTGTCTTATTCAATGATCCATATTTTCAACACCATACCAGATACCAATTTTTTTATTCAGCTGCTGGGCGATGGGATCGCGAAATTCAATCCCTGACCTGACCTGACAATAAATATAACCTGACTAATAGGTATTAGTCAGGTTATATTGTTATACGTTAGGTTTTACTTATAACAATACCTTCTACCTAAACTTATAACAATGCAACAAATGCTATGCGCTATTATCATCTTGGCATGTCGGTAAGAGTCAATAACAGGGACAAGACGTAGAAAATAGCTATCCAATTGTTACCACTTGGTAATAAATAGTTCTGTCTAGTGTTATGCTTGTCAGGTAGCATTCGTCATAATCAAATCGGAATAGATCAACATTTTTGTATGAATTATTTCCAAAGTCTGATCTATGGTCTTTTAAATCTTTCTGGAAAGTGCCAAAACCAAAGGAAATTTAAAATAATAAATCCGAAGGGTGTTGCAACGAAATATGTTCTTGCTCAATCTAATAGTACCCATTACCCATGCGCTTATACAGTACCTAAAACAATTATAATGCCTTGTAATAAGACTATATATCCATCTTAATGTTTTTTAAAATTCAAAAGTAGCTGTAACTGTTTTCATTCATCATCATCAAATCATTTCAAATCAAATCATTTATTTATTTGCAACGAATGTGGGATGCATTAAAATACAGATGGAGAAATAGAAGTGAACCATGCACATTCTGCCTGAAAATAGGCATACCTACAATTTTTTTTAATTATAGGTTGCCATTGCCATTAAGTGTCACAGTTATTCAAATTTAAGTTGATAAATTACAAATTATACTTAAATTAATTAAGATAGAAAAATGACAAATTGAAAGTTACTATAGATCAAAATTTAAAATAATGAAAATTAGGAATCATCTCTCAGCCTTTTCCGAACTATGCTGGAGTCGCCTTTCAGTCTAACCGGCGAATATTAGTATTTTACACGGAGCGATTGCCTATACATCCAAAATTCAGTTATTGGGTTATGTGATTCCCCTTAGTAAGACTGGTTGTCAGACTTCCGGGCCACTGACTATCTGTAACGACTCTTCAAGATCTATAAATGACTGCCAGGATAAAGGCTTAAATATATAATTTCTTATGAATTTGACAGTTTGTTTTTATACGGAAGTACTTAAGTACGCGAGTCAGGCTCGTACAAAGGGTCTTTAATCCAGAATTCAGCGGATATCCGTACACGTTCCATTCCTAACAGCCGAGTTTTGTGTCCTTGGCAAATTATACGTGGGCGCTTGGAGCAACGCGTGTACTATAACGAACGCGTTGACACAAGGTTTAAAACATTGCATTCTTCATGTTGAATGACAAATCTGGGGTTGTTTAACTAAGATAAATTACTTGTATACCTACATTATTTGCGGGTTGTTCGAAGAAGATATCGCGACCCCGGTACATAAAGAGCATGGGTAGGTTTTAATCAATAAAAGTCTGACACTCTCCCCGCTCTGCCCACAGCGGGGGAAGTTATTTAAAGAGTTCACATCTTTGGGCCTTGTGCCTGTCCTTTTAAAGTTTGTTTTTAGTTTACGTTTTTAATCCTTACTAATATTATAAAAGCGAAAGCGAGTTTGTTTGTTTGTTACGTCTTTACGCCTGAATAGCCAAACCGAATTTGATGAATTTAGGTACAGAGATAGTTGGGACCTTTTTTAAGTATGAAACGGGGGAGTAAGAGGGAAGAAAGATTTTTTTTTCGATCATCACGCGGGTTAAAGATAGCGTTAGCCCAAAGTAACTATGCCACGCAGACGAAGTCCCGGGCGGAAGCTAGTTATTATAAATTTATTAAATTAAAACAATCAATAGAATATTTGCAAAGTAAAAAAAAGTTGACAATGTCAATACGTCTTTGCTAAGCGACTTGTTTTTGACTTCAATACTCGTTGAATACATATATCAAATAGTTACGCTACTTGCGACAAGTCTTGTTTAATTCATCGATAGTAAATCGTTATTTTAGAAATTTTAAAAGGTATCTAGATTAACGATGTGGTGACGCACCCGGTTCCTATTAACTAATTGATACTTACATTTCTTACGATAGGAGGTTCGGGACTTAACTTTACAAAGTAAAGTGTGGTTGTTGACCTAAGATGCACTTACATACATACATAATTGTCGACACGGTTGGCGCAGTGCTGCGCTGCGAGTCGCGGGTTCGATCCCCGTACGGTTCAAATATTTGTATGGCCTACTGATAGTTATTCCGGGTCTGGCTGTTTGTGTATGTGAGTTTAATAATAATAATAATAAATAAATAATTTATTTCAGTTACCAGTTTACAAAATATACAATATTCTTACGATAGAGGCCTCCTTTTAAGTATTGGATACCTGTGCTAGGAGACCCCGCTCTTCTAAAACTAGCGAGGAGTTTAAATGTTTGTAAATGCATTCACCATACAGGAGTAATCCTAGTGTAAAATATATATATATATATATTTTTTTACACTAGCTGGGCCCAGCTTGTATATATATATACAAGCGGTAACGGTACGGTTTCACTCGCTGTATCGTAGCGTAAGTTTGTATAGTCTATTAATTTCATGCCTTTGAAAAATTTGAAGTCAATCTAGCCAAGGAATCTCAATTTTTTCACACAAACTTTGCCACTCTGTTTCACCCCTTGTGAATTTTGAAAACTCCCATCTTACATGTTACATGTTACAAAATCGGTGAAATCCACCGTTATAGTGAGCACCTACGTCCTAAAACAACCCTCCCATGCAAAATTTGAGACACTTGTAGTTTCTATACTTCAATCCGTTCAAAGCCTTGCTTGGCATTTCCTACTCAATGTAACATACATTTCACAAGAAAACAAAGGACAAACATTTATTTTTAAACTATCTTTTGCCCGCGGCTTCGCTCGCCTAAAAATTCGGGGTAACACAGTTCCCCTTTCCTGATTTGCAGGTACCTGATACCTGTAGTTTTTGCCCTTGCGCCTTATTTATTGTAATAGCAAAGCTAAGTTTCCCTTTTCTCTCTCATTTCTCACTTTTTTTAAACAACTATCTCTGTACCAAAATTCATCAAAATCGGTTTAACCATTTAGGCGTGAAGACGTAACAAACAAACAAACAAACTAACTTTCGCTTTTATAATATGAAGTAAGGATTTATAATTATATTTTGATGATTAATATAATTATATTACAATTATTGCAAACTATGTCTTTTTATCTTAGCACGCCAAAATACTTTTCAAAGCTGCACTTAGCTGAGCTTTTTAACACAGTTCTTATTCTATTCGAAACTTTTGAATAAGGTAAGTTAGTTGTATCCCTACCTCTTAAACAGACAGGTGAACAAAATAGTTGACAATGTCAAAACGTTTATCATACAAGACCAGTAGGCCTACCATGACGTCTTAAAGCAGAACTTATTCTACTGAGGGAAAGGGATGGTGCTAGACACCCTGTATAGCTCTGTCTCATTCCCTCAGTGGAATAAGTTCTGTTTTAAGACGTCATGGTAGGGTAGCTGTTTTTGGCTTCAAAACAGGTTTCATTCATAGGTAACTTGATTGAACAAGTTATTAATTATTTGTAAAGGACTTTTAATCACAGTAACGCCTAGATCGTCTGCTGCCCTCTACAGGTCCTCAGATATTACTTTTAAATACTATTCAATCACAGTAATTGTATGGTAAGCGGTAATAATCCCTTTTAAAGTTTTTTGTAGTACAAGCCGACTAAAACGGGCCTGTTGGTCTAGTGGTTAGTGGCCCTGACTGCTGAGCCGGAGGTCGTGGGTTCGATTCCCACCCAGGACAAACTTTGTGTGATGAGCATGATTGTTTGTTCTGTGTCTGGGTGTGATTTATCTATAATATGTATGTATTTATAAATTATATAAGTATGTATATCAGTTGTCTGGTTACCATAACACAAGCTCTGCTTAGCTTGGGATCAGATAGCCGTGTGTGAGTTGTCCCAAGATATTTATTTTATTTATTATTTATTTCTTTACATAAAAAAAGGATTGTGTGGTTTTATGAAACCACAGTAAAAGTGAAACGTTTTTTTCACATTATAGACATTTAGACGTCCCTACTCCGCGGCCGACCGTCACGCGACATGCAACACACAGACGACAAAGTTTTTTTAACGATGTAGTAAAAGTTTCACTTTAAAATAAATCGTAAAAGATTATTCTAGTTGAGTATACTGATCGGTAAATGGAGTTGGCAATCAATTAAACTGTCTCCTAAGAAAGTTTTGTTGTAGCTACAAAGGTTAAGGGACCTGGGGGTCATTCGCCTCGAGGGTAGCCAGTTTGTCAAGCTGGTTTAAGTTGGTGATCATTCTGATGTCTTTACACAGAAAAAAAAAGAAAGTAAAAGAGTCGATAGCGCGTTGACGTCGTGGCGTCACCTAACCCAAAAGGGCAGTTAAATTCCATGAGCAAGGTGAAGTGATTATATCGATGTAACTAAAAACGAGTGGACCTGTTTGGGTACAATCTTTATCTACGAGGAAAATGCTCACTTTTCTGCCGGGGTTGCGGGTTGTTCGAAAGAGATACTGCGACCCCAGAACACAAAAGGCAAAACAATAAACATGGATGGGGTATACTCAGTAAAAGCTTGACACTCCCTCCCGCTCCACCGAGAGCGGGAGAAGTTATTCGATGATTTGCGACCGTAATATGTATATTTACAGAATTATGAACACTTTGACATATATGTAACACTAGCTTTTGCCCGCGGCTTCGCTTGCGTTAAATTCGGGGTAACACAGTTCCCCTTGCGCCTTATTGATTTGTAATAGCAACGCTAAATTTTCCCTTTTCTTCCCTCTTACTCCCTCACATCCAACAAAAAAAAATTAGCCTATGTCCGTCTCCTGATTCCCAACTATCTCTGTACCAAAATTCATCAAAATCGGTTTAGCCATTAAAGCGTGAAGAGGTAAGAAACAAACAAACAAACACACTTTCGCTTTTATAATATTAGTAAGGATTATATTTGCTTTCATCTTGATGCAATGCAAGTGTTTTATAAAAAAAAAAACAGCCAAGAGCGAGTCAGACTCGCGCACCTAGGGTTCCATACAAACTTGCGATATAAACAGCCGTATCTTTTGATTGCGTAGACTTAGAAGATTATTTTTTTCGCAGCACAGAGGGACAATAGTAGTATAGAGTTAAAATATTAGTTTTAATTTCACCTCTTTACCTCCACGCGTTCCCGAGATAAAGGGTCTTGACAGACAAATAAAGTAAACTAAGACTTCCGTTTTTTTTTTCCACTTAAGGTACGAAACCCTCCTGCCGGGGTTGCGGGTTGTTTGAAAGAGATACCGGGGCCCCGGAGTTTAGTCAGTAAAAACCTGACACTCCCCCCCCCCGCTCCGCCCAGAGCGGGGGAAGTTATTTGATGTTTTTTTTTTATAAACGTTGCCCCACTCTAGGAATTTCTCCTGTATCGTAGGTGCGTTTACAAACATTTAAACTCACATACACAAACAGCCAGACCCGAAACAACTATCTGCAGTTCATACAAATATTTGTTCCGTGCGGGAATCGAACCCGCGACACGCAGCGCAGCAGTCGATCGCTCAGCCATTGCGCCAACTGTGCCGTCAAATAAGATAAGATTTACCACCCAAAAAAAAGAAAGATACGAAACCCTAAAAATACTAGCGATATGAGAACGTGAAATCTTTTGTAGAGCCTTTATCTCTCGAACAAATTATATTCTGATATAAAACACAAATTCTTGCTTATAATTTCCTACTTTTTCTTTAATTTTCCAGACTAAACGGTTGGTCAACAC
The DNA here is from genome assembly GCA_905475445.1 of Ochropleura plecta. Taxonomy (NCBI): domain Eukaryota; kingdom Metazoa; phylum Arthropoda; class Insecta; order Lepidoptera; family Noctuidae; genus Ochropleura; species Ochropleura plecta. The sequence continues at coordinate 16,561,197 of FR997736.1, forward strand.
TTCGCGTGACCGGAATACTGGCCGTTCTTTGGCAAAGGAATTAGCATTGCCATTCAATGTGGCATTGCTGCCAAGATTACGTTACATAGGACAGCAATTGATTTTTATGCTGCTTTGGAAAATGGAAATTGTTGCCACTTTATATAGGTTTCATTAAAGTTTATAAACGGTAATCGATTATCTATCCGTTGTTCTTTGAAATGCTTATCTATAGAAGTAGCAGTACTCGAGAAGCATTGCACAGCCACATTCGAAGATGGTGGTACGATCTGGACAAAACCAACTACTAGTAATCCACATTTTGCCCTAAATCTTTTTCTTTCTTTTTTAAATTACGTTACCCCACGCTAGGAATTACTCCTGCATCGTGGGTGCAATTACAAACATATAAAATCACATACACAAACAGTCAGACCGGGAACTATTTGTAGGTCATACAAATATTTGTTCCGTGCGGGGATCGAACCCGCGACACGTAGCGCAGCAGTCAAACGCTTAGCCACTGCGCCAACCGTGTCGTCAATTAATCAAAACAACTGGAAGTCATGGGGAGACTTTTGCTCAGTTTTTTGTTCTCCGGCTAAGCCTTTAGTCTTTGTTAGCGGATTAGTGTTTAGTTTAAGGATGGTATTTAAAAGTACTTCAATTTATTCCCATTTCATTTACCTAATTTTACCTGTGTTCCACCAAATATACTGAATGTGCACCAAAATATGTTAATTAAAATATGTCATAACGAGCATCAGCGCACTACAATAAAAAAGTGTTATATCTTTATCCATTTTCTATTAATGAAAGTCGTTTCTGGCGTAGGGGGTCACAGTTTTAACCTAACCTAACCTACGCATTTTTTTAACATTCAGGAAAGAATATTTGGTGCACGATCAGGATTTTTGGTGAACACAAAAATATTATCCTTAGTTTAATATGACATATGTAGATATGATTCGATTTTTGGGGTTCCGCACCTCAAAAGAAAAAACGGAACCCTTATACGATCACTTTGTTGTCCGTCTGTCTGTCTGTCAAGACCCTTTATCTTGGAAACGGGTGGAAGTCTCTAGTTGAAATTAAAACCATCATCATCTGCCTAGCCTTTTCCCAACTATGTTGGGGTCGGCTTCCAGTCTAACCGGATGCAGCTGAATATCAGTATTTTACATGGAGCGACTGCCTATCTGACCTATACAACCCAGTTAATACTGGGTAATACGATACCACTTGGTAAGACTGGTTGTCAGACTTTCGGAACACTGACTACCTGTAACGACTGTCAAAGATCTACAAATGACAGCCGGGACCAACGGCTTAACGTGCTTTCCGAGGCACGGAGGAAACTCGATATGTAACGGGTGGTCACCCATCCACAGACCAACCTAGGCAAGCGCGGCTTAACCTAAAGATCGACCCGAGCGGCTACTATTTATTTAGCCACGAGCTGAAATTAAAACCATACAATACTTAAATCTGTGCTCTTTTGGAGCTGTGTGAGTCAACCCCCTATATGTCTGCCTCGCAGTCAAAAGATATGGCCGATTATGTCACGAGTCTGACCCGGATTTAGCCGGTTTTGTTTTGTATTTCTGGCGCTATTCGCTTAGTTATCGAGCATTGTGTGCTAAATCAATAGTAACAGTTTGAGTGTCGATGTTGCTAATACTCGTGTCACAGTGTTAGTTACCATACTCCTCTGAAACGGCTGGACCGATTTGAACGAAATTTTCTGTGCATATCGGGTAGGTCTGACAATCGACCAACATCTATTTTTCATACTCTTCTCTAGAAAAGGAGCTGAGCAGCGGGTGGAACCACTGGGCATAGCTAGTATGCTTATATTAGCTGCGCCAAGCGGTTTCACCCGCTGCTCAGGTTCCCTTCTGAAGAGCGTCACCCTTACCACTTAGGGTTATGAAAAATAGATTACGACCCATTCTCAAAGCTACCGAATACATATACAAATCTCATGAAAATCGGCCAAACCGAACGAACTAAAACTGTGACACGATTATTTTAAATATAAGAAAAAAGATTTAGTTTTTAATAGAACATCAATATGATTCCCATATAATTTGTTGAAACACAATGGGACACCGCTATCGATGGCCGTGATACGGCGATTAGGGTGATCACTATTATAAAAACACTAGCTGTGCCCGCGACTTCGTCCGCGTGGAATAGAATTTTGGGCACCAAATTAATTTTTGCAAACAACCTCCCTCAGCTTTATAAATTATAACTGTTACCCACGGCTTTGTCCGCGTCTTAGCCCAAGTTCCGGAATTTTCGAAAACTCTGTGAGGCTAAACGTTGAGAACGTTCAGCGCTTGATTCCCGTAGTCGGTTCACCAAAGTTCGAGAACTCTGTGCGGCTAAACGTTAAGAACGTTCAGCGCTTGATTCCCGTAGTCGGTTCACCAAAGTTCGAGAACTCTGTGAGGCTAAACGTTGAGAACGTTCAGCGCTTGATTCCCGTAGTCGGTTCACCAAAGTTCGAGAACTCTGTGAGGCTAAACGTTGAGAACGTTCAGCGCTTGATTCCCGTTCTCGGTTTATCAAAGTTCGGGAATTTTGTAAGGATAAACGTTCAGCGCTTGATTTCCGTTGACGGTTTGCCGAAGTTCGGAAATTTTGTGAGGCTAGACACTGCGAACGTTCAACGATCGATTCATTAGCACGGTTTTGTTCACTGATTGCTCGTTGAGTAGCCAACCTATGCATATTTTCATCCTCTGTTTCATTGCTGCGCAAAGCTCGCAGCCGCTTTGCGGTAGCAGTCTGCCGAGAAAGCTGAGTTCTTTTTCTAGGCATTATAGTGACGAAGAAAGAAAATAGGAAATGAAAACTTAACCAAACCGTAACTCGTAATCAAGAAAAAACTAACTTTAGGTTAATAATTAGGATCCTAATTATTTTTACCTGTATTTGGTACTTACGTAAAACATAAGGTAAACTTACTGTATGCTAAAACTAAAACCTAAGGTAATAAGAATTATTATGTAGATGACACCTATTTACAGGTATTATCTACCACAACAAAAAAAAGTGTTAATAATTGTGAAATTATTAGAACCAAAATATTATCCTTAAAACAAAATGAAATAGTATTTAAAAAGTTTTATTACACGACCATATTATATCGCAAAAACAAATAACGCTGCATAGAACCGTTCAGAAGGGAGCCGTCCGCGCATCAGACGCGCGCGCGGCATGGCACAGACGCCTGCAAGTCAAGCTACCCGAAACTGTCAATTTTTCCCAATGAACCTTGAACCTTATACTTTAGAAATAAAGTCGAAAATCTATCAAAGAAATCTGACAGATTGTAGTAGCTTAATGTGCAGGCGTCTGTACCTCGTAGAGCTACACCCCCCCTCCGCATCGCCCGCAAGCAACGCCTCTCCTCGCCCACCGGCCAGGCGCGTGTGAATTTTATATCGGAGTTATTTTAAAATTGTAATATCTTCTAAGATGTTCATTGAAATTAAGTGATGTCAAAGACAATTTTGTTCACAATTAAATACTGTTAATCAACAACACATTTATTTGGATAAAGATTATTATTATTATGTTGATTCAACTCTAACAAATAATTGGTATTGAAAAAAAAGTATTGAAAAAACAAACATTCAGCTCCGTACAAATAATTCCTAATAATAGAAAAAGTGAATATTTAGTGTCGAAACAGTATTTAAAATAAAGCATTAGTGTCATAAACTGAGTGATATTGAAGTACGTGTATAATACTCAATATAACCGACTAAAAACAGTAAAAAGTGATTGAGGAAAAATAACGACAATAACATTCAAAAGTGATGATGATAAAAGTGATCAGTACTCTTCAATAAACGGATGTATACTGGACTACCTCGGAAAATATAAGGAAAACATCTTTAGAAAAGGTACATAATCTAATATTATAGACCATTATCATCAAATTAAGATAAATGTTATATGTCATTCTTACTTCACTTACTGTGGATAAGCACCATCTATCCTACTAAAAAAGAAACTCAAGCTACGAAGAAACTAGCACCATCTGTTGACACGAAACATAACCAGAGACCCATCGATTTCTATAATATAGTACCTACACAATACACCAGGTGCCGCCTCCAGTAGGTTTTCTAAACTACTACGAAAAAAATCTACAAGAGATGGCGCCAGCTACCCTATGTGCAGGATGCGGACTCAAGTTGCCAATAAGAGAAACCCTTATTTGCTCGCTCTGCAAGTGTAGATATGACTTGGAGTGTGCAGGTGTAACAAAAGAGTATTACCAGAAATCAATGACATTGGAACTTAGACACTCCTGGAAGTGCCAGACATGCGTCTGTAAAATACCAAAAACAGGAAATACTGACACCCCCGTAAGATCACAAAAAAATCACGAATGCGACGACTTAACCACGTCAACGGCGAGCAACAACGTTACAATGAGAAAGAAGACTATAAATTCCAATAATGACACCACTGGCTCTGAAGACCTGAGTTTGTTAGGAGACACTTTTCAGCCAGAGGATATTGCCAGCAACGAAATGAAAAACTCTTTTACATATGAAAATATAGACTTGATAAATAACACTCAGGGTCAGTTAAACATGCAGAGTTTGAGCGAACTTATTATACTACGTCTGAAAGAGAACAATAAATCTATAATTGAAGAACTACAGAACACAATACAAACAGAGATAAATAGAGCCATAACAGAATTGAAACTAGATTTTGACTCCAAAATGAATACCCTAACTATACAAAACGAACAAAGAAAGCAAGAAATAGAAAACATTGGCATTAAAATAAGAACACTACAATTGGAAAACGAAAAATTGAAAAGAGAAGTAAGGGATTTATCAACTCGGACATTCCAACCAATAAACATACCTGAAAACCACCACCATAAACTAGTACTCTATGGCCTTCCAGAGTACTATCAGGAACCTGACTGTGAACTATATAACAGACTGTTAGATCTATTTCGCGATATAGTCAATGTAGACCTATCAGGTTATATAGAAAACATGTATCGAGTAGGAAGAAAAGGCACAAAAAATAGACCGCTCGTAATAGAATTGCTCAGTAAAAGAATGACCAGGTACATTGTCAGCAGCTTCCAATGTTTCCAGGGAACTGGACTAGGTGTTTCAGAGTTTCTAGACGCGAAATCACGAAAGGAAAGGGCTGAATTGAGAGAACAATTATTTAAGGCTAGACAAAACGGACATCACGCAATAATAAGAAACAACCAACTATACATAGATGGAAAATCCGTTAACAAAAAATATTATAACACGAAACCTCAACATGAAGATTCACCTTACCAGGAAAGCGATACGAGAACAATGAGCATCACTAATACATCCCACCAGATAGATATACCGAATGAATCAATTGATCATACATTTCGTAAACAAAGACCTACCATTTAAAATACTATTTCAGAATTTCCAAAGTCTTAATAATAAACACCACTTACTTGAAGCTTTCATCAACCAAGATTCTACGTACAAAGCAATATGTATCTCGGAAACCTGGCTCTCGGAAGAAAAACTAGAACTGATTAAGATTAGCGGCTATAAATTTGCCTCATCATACTGTCGCAGTACCCGTACAGGTGGCGGTGTCTGTATTCTGCTTCAAGAACATATAGACTATATACATAGAAGTGATATAACAGATAAATCTATAGAATATGTACTAGAGCTATGTGCTACTGAATTACCTAACGAAAACTTATTAATTATAACTATGTATTGGAATAGAAGAGAGGAAGAAGTTTTTTATCAACAACTAAAACTAATTCTAAAATATATAAATGATAAATATTCTAAACTAAACGTAATTATAGGAGGTGACTTTAACATTAACATACTAATAGATAACGTTAAATCAAATCAATTCATAGATTTAATGCAGGAATATAAATTTACCCAATTCATAAAAAACCCAACACGCGTAACGCCAAATACAACTACATGCTTGGATTTAATATTTACAAATTTTAATTTCAGAAATATGTACACAACTGTAGAAGAACTAGGATTTTCAGACCATAATAGTGCCATTTTACATTTACACCTGCCCAACCAAACAAAAAGAATCACCTGGTATGTCAAGAAAAGATTTTTCAATCACACAAATATTTTAAAATTTAAGTCAAAATTACAAGAACTAAATTGGAATAATATCATTACTACTGGAAAAGATATGAACGGTAATTATGAGGCTTTTAGTGGCACCCTCATTGACATTCTAAATCAATGTATGCCGTTAAAAAAATTAAAGTTAAAACCAAAATATAAAAAATACTGGCTTACCGTTGGCATAAAAAAATCTTGCAAAAATAAAAGATTATTAAAAATACTAACAACAAAAACAGACAATCCAATACTAACCCGACATTACAAAAACTATGAAAAAATTCTAAAGAAGACAGTAACGACAGCAAAAAAACTACACTACAAAAATAAAATGACTAAATCTAATAATAAAGTTAAGACGATGTGGAGCATAGTAAATGAACGTACGAATAAAAAAATAGCAAATGAGAAATCTAACATAACTCTTCAAACAAACAATAGCGTGACTTCTGAACCCAAGGAGGTAGCTAACATATTTAACACCTTCTTCGCTTCCATCGGAGAGGCCACGAACAACTCGACCGGAAAACCGAAAATATCTCCAGTTGAATGCCCTACAGAAAACTCAATCTTCCTCAGTCCAATTGATCCCTACGAGGTTAATTCACTAATAAAAAACTTAAAAAATAAAAAAAGTCACGGCGTTGACGAACTCCCACCTAACTTATTAAAACAATGTGCAGATGAATTAACTTTACCTTTTTATTTACTATTAAATCAATCATTTGAAGAAGGATCTTTTCCAAATCTTTTAAAAAAAGCCCTCATAAAACCTATCCATAAGAAGAATAATAAAACCGACCCTAATAATTACCGCCCAATTGCCCTCTTACCGACCGCTTCCAAAATATTCGAAAAAGCCATGTGTAATCGAGTTTATGCTTTTTGTGAAAAATATCATATATTTAACGACTGCCAAAACGGTTTCCGAAAAAACCGCTCCACTACTTTGGCCGTCTACAAATTTATTCAAAAAGCCCTTAATATTATAAATGATAAAAAGTACGCGATAGGACTTTTGCTTGATATGACGAAGGCATATGATAAAGTACAATTTGAAATATTATTAAATAAAATATATAGAATAGGACTCCGCGGCAAATGTTACGACTGGTTTGTATCTTATTTGAAAAACAGGGAACAAGTAGTTGAAATCGAACATTACAACAACAATACAAATGAAATAGAATTGATCAGATCCCACAGCAAACAAATCACCGCCTCAATCCCGCAAGGAAGCGTAATGGGGTGTTTCTTATTTCTAGTTTATGTAAACGATCTTCCAAATAATATAAATGAGCCATGTGTCCTGTTTGCGGATGACATATCTATACTTACCTCATGTGAAAATAACAACAATTTAAATGATAAATTAAACTCTATACTAGATTCTACAATAAATTGGATGACTGAACACAATCTAGAAATAAATTTCAACAAAACTAAAATAATTTCATTTCACCCTCGTCAAAAAAACCCGATTGATATTAACTTTAGCTTCAATAATAATAAATTAGATGTAGTTGACAAATTCACCCTACTAGGCTTAGAAATTGATACAAACATAAATTGGAAGTCTCACGTTAAGAAAGTCCGAGCAAAAATTTCAAAATTTTCATACGCCCTCCGCGAGATCAAAAAAACCACAGACCTTAAAACAGCATTAGTAACGTACTACGCTTACGCCCACGCATGGCTAAAATATGGTATCATCTTATGGGGCAACAGTACTGACGCGCCCACGCTATTTACCCTACAAAAAAAACTTATTAGGATTTTAGTAAATATTGAAGTCACCGATAGCTGTAAACCCCACTTTCAGGAACTAAAGATCTTGCCCCTACCATGTCTGTATATATTGGAAGTTTGTAAGTTTGTACGTAAGTACCCAGATTACTTCACAAAAAGAGAGGACATACAAACAAAAATAACTCTAAGGCACAAAAATAGGCTAAACTTGCCAATATCGCGACTAAAAATGCACTCCGATAGTACCTTTGTCATGTCCATAAAAATTTATAATAAGTTACCTGCAATAATTAAGAATTTAGATAAATATAACATATTTATTAATAAATTAAAAATATTCCTTGAAAGCAAATGCTACTATAGTATAGGCGAATACTTTAATGATAAATTAGAAATATAAAATAAATAACTTACCCCTGTAGGATAATAATTAATTAAAGTTACTTGTATAATTAATAATATGACTTACATAATTAATAAAATTAATAATAAATAAATAACGCACATATTAAATAAAAATAATAATAAATATATGAAACTATAGTTAATATTTATTTTTAAAGTAATTGGTTACAATGTTACTAAATAAATACTTGTATATTATTAAACGCCGAGCGTTCTTCCTCCTCTCTACTACTTTTATCTGTGCTGTGCCCGACAGGGTCCATAATTGAGACTTATGAAACTGTTTTCCCTAATATCCTGTATACATTATGGTACGCAATAAAGAATTGAGAATTGAGAATTGGTAATCATGCATTAATTTCGACCAAATTTGATTACGATAAAAACGGTTCTAGTGAGTTAATCTTAAAAGATAGACATATACCGTCACGGACATTTTTTTAGATCATTTCAAGAGAAATAATTCTTTAATACATATTTTTTTGGTATCTTGAACCGTTTTCGCAGCGCACGCAACGGAAGCCCTCAAAGATGAATAATTTTCCCCGTTTTTTCACATTTTCCATTGTTTCTTCGCTCCTATTAGTCGCAGCGTGATGTTATATAGCCTAAAGCCTTCCTCGATAAATGGTCTATTCAACACAAAAGATTTTTTCAATTCGAACCAGTAGTTCCTGAGATTAGCGCGTTCAAACAAACAAACAAACAAACTCTTCAGCTTTATAATATTAGTATAGATATTGATATGAATCTAATATCCTAATATTTAGTACAGTTAAAATACAATTAGGATTAAGTATTGATTGATGTTGCTATTAATACTGCTTACTGTATTTTTTTATTTGTATTGGTAGCATATTACTTATATTTTTAACGTTATGTCTTCTATTCGGTTTTTGAAATGGCAAATCAGCAAATTTGACGACACGGTTGGCGCAGTGGCTGAGCGATCGACTGCCGCGCTGCGTGTCGCGGGTTCGATCCCCCGGAACAAATATTTGTATGACCTACAGATGGTTGTTCCGGGTCTGGCTGTTCGTGTATGTGAGTTTAAGTAGTTGTAAACGCACCCACGATACAGGAGAGATTCCTTGTGTGGGGCAACGATTTAAAAAAATATATATAACTTCTCCCGCTCTGGCCGAATCGGAAGGGAGTGTCAGACTTTTACTGGCTAAAACCCACCCATGTTTCTTCTTTTGCGCTTTGTTTACCGAGTCCGCGGTATCTCTTGCGTACAACCCGCAACCCCGAGCCTCTTTATGAAGCCTAAAATACTCACTTATAATACCACAAGATAATTTTGAAGCTCGTGTGGTATTCGGGGGATTATTTTTCCGTCCCAAATGTCGGCCAATAGAAAGGCTGTCAGTTTGACGTGTGGTTAATTTGACTGGTTCATGTTTTGTTTTTTATATAGCAACGACCAGAGAAAATTTTCAAAAAATTATCAGTATAATACCATGTAGGTTGTACCACGTGACGTCGAATGGTGCAATTCTATTGGTCGATATTTGGGTCGGAAAAATAATCCTTAAAAAAACATATATTTATTTAAAAAGGTTAATTGGCGTTGAGAGTGTAACTTTTCAACTAGTTTTCCTTGAGTCTTACAAGGACGTCAACGAAAAATATTGGAGCTGAAAAGGTTATAAGTTAAGTTATGCATTAACTGCCATACGACTTGGAAATACCACCTTCCAACTTCTTGGGGACATTACACGGATTTAAAGTCATCAAAATAACTTCCCCCACTCTGCACGAAGCGGGGGGAGGGGATGTGTCAGACTTTTACTGACTAAAACCCACCCATGTTATTTCTTTTGCCCTTTATATTCCGGGGCCACCGTATCGTTTATTATTGTTACTTGTATGGTGTACATAATAAAGAATATTTTATCTATCTATCGCTTTCGAACACCCGGCAGGTGGTGGACCTGGCAGGCCCCTCTGAGTTTAAAGCATTGAGGACGAATTTTTTGACGTTATTTTTAGTTAAGGATCCTTGAACACTCGTTTTAGAGAATCCTGGGTTTTTTAGGGGGCCAGTTAACCCTTTTCTTCCATTAATAAGACTACCAATTCAATACTACTTTTCTTAACTGTAATCTGACTAAGTTTTCAGGTATGATAAAAGAACATTTCTTAAAATGCTTGTGCACATTTAGGTTTAAAAGCTCTAGACCGAAGCCAAAGGCTGGTCAAGGACGTACAATAGCTTAGCTTCAGTAACTTGTTTATTTTGCCGCATACGGAAATCGAACGTGTCACCCCTGCACGTGTATAATTACTCAAGTGCCTAGCCAGTTATTAGTAGCACATTAGAACCTAAGGTACACATTATTGTCATTTAGTATTCTTATGAGTGTTGTATCAACAATAGTAGGTATTTATGTTTACTGTTGTATCAAAGTGGAATGAACCTTATTTTGCACTCCTTACCTTTCAAATTTTAATCAGTGAAATAATATTTTTAAAAAGATGGGTCCTCAGAAAACACCTAGACTTGAGTCTACCCACTTTTAACAAAACTCTTTTTTCGTTTCTACGTAATCTTCATTTGAAATTCATCATCAGCCTACCATTGGAAATTCCTTCTTCAAAATTCTAACCTGCAATTATTTTTCTCGGTACCTAGAACTTAATTGAAAGGCGAGCCAAATCTAATGTTAACTAGCACAAATAAACTAATAACGTACTGTAAATTCCCGATTCAAAATAACTTTGTCTAACAACTTTCCCGACGCTCTGTGTACGTAAATTTAATTAAACCCTTATTTTATGTCAGTGAAAAATCACTACGCACTCCAACGTAATTTAAAAAAACTGCAGCAAAGCATGACATAATTTCAAAGAAACTCACATGCCTAACTCCAAACTATTTTTAACTCAGAAAATTGAAAATCGATTTAAAAGTTCCGCACTCAATCCCTTTAGACTTAATTTTCCGCTTTTACCGACTAATGACTATGAGGCACTAAAAGTAGACTGATATTTAAAAGTAAATTCCATACCTTGTCAAATTGGAAAGTTTCCATGTTTCGTAATACGTAAAAAGTTCATGGGAGCGGCGAGGGCGCGTGCTCCCCCTGCCAGCGACGCCATGGCACTGGCAAGCGTCGGGAAACCCCTTCTTTATATAGCCACACGCACGGTGAATCACTGGGAACGTCGGGAGCCGTCCTTGAATGGACATTTAAAATTAGAATAAGTATATTCTAAATTGAAATAGAATTTAAGTAGCTTATTCTTAATTTAAACATCCATTTTTTATGAGTTTTATCATTCTAATCAACGAGTAAGTTTTTAAATGCGTGGATTGTTTGTATTAAGAAAATAATCTGCAATTTTATTAAAGCCATCTTGCTTTTTATAAACCCACTGAATTATTTGCTGCTTTGTCGAATTTCTGTAACCCATTAACATTTTCTCACAAAGATGAAAATTACCTAAACTAAGAATCTTACCGCGTTATTAAACTTGCGTAGGAGTATAATAAAGTGGAGTCTTTAGACGTTTTTGCTCAATGTTATGGTCGGCTTAACATGTCTCCTTCATCCATACTCCTCTATTACTTGTTATTTCATGAGACACCTCCTTTTTTGTCAATCTCCATATCATCCTTCACACAGTCTATCCAGCGTTTTTTTTGGTCTTCCTCTACTCTAACTGCCCCGTTGGTTTGGTAGTCGGAAGCGCGACTGCTAAGCACGGCTCTTGGGTTCGATTCCCAGGTTGGGAATAAGTGTTATTGAGTTTTTCCATTACGATTTTCCCAGTAGCACACCGGAATTTGGAAGTTGGCGGTAAGACACCCTCGTGCCTCGGAAAGCACGTAAAGATGTTGGTCCTGCGCCTGATCTTTCTCCGTCCTTGTCGGATGACCATCTAAAAATCAAATAAAAATCAAAATACACCAGAGCTCATCATTGGTGTATTTTCATATCACTTGTACACTATAATATCTCCCGCGCAGATGGCTAATCTAAACTGGGATTGCGCCGTGGCCGAAAACGGTCAGGAGGACTATATAATGTTACTTGCTTTCGTCCGCGGTTTCGCTCGCGTTAAATTCGGGGTAACACAGTTCCCCTTGCGCCTTATTGATTTGTAATAGCAACGCTAAGTTTTCCCTTTTCTTCCCTCTTTCTCCCTCACAACCGACTTTTTTTTTTAAATTAGCCTATGTCCGTCTCCTGGTTCCCAACTATCTCTGTACCAAAATTCATCAAAATCGGTTTAGCCATTAAAGCGTGAAGAGGTAACAAACAAACTCACTTTCGCTTTTATAATATTAGTAAGGATATCCCTTTATGGTTCATATTAGAAGGTATTATTAATTAATATTATATAGACAGAAAACCCTGTTCTTTGCCTAACCCCTCAGAAGACACAGGCGTGATGTTTTACCTAAAATTGCGTAAAATATTAAATTAGCAAAAAAAAGTCTGCTCAATAACCAAAAATGAACTCAGTCCTATTGACATTACAAACACGTAAAAGCTCTCAACATCACGAAAAATAATCACGTCTAAAGTATCTTCATAAAGAACAAAATTACGCAGTGTCCTTTATCAATGGTAGCCCATTGATAAATAAAGGACATCTGAATGTCCTGTCCCGTCCTTTTAAATGTCACCAGTTCGTAGCTCGTAGCCACAGACGCGTAGGCGCGTAGGCGCGTAGCGGCGTAGCCTCGTAGCTAGCTACGCAGTGAACTGAAATGTTGACAGTCGCATAAAAGTGGGCTAGCTTGTTTGATTTATTTATTACAGAGGAAAATGGGTTCTGTGGATACTTTTTCTTGATTTTATTATTCTTAATGCCGAAAAAGTCTTGTTTCTTGGGGCAATAGGCAAAGCAAGGAGATTTAAGGCAAAGTCACATACGTTGTCTTATTCAAATTTACTGTTTTTCTTAATAACTATTAACGATGCTAACCTTAAGATACACAACTATTTTGTAACGATCAATTTCTTGATAACACTATATGTATTTTTAACCAACTTCAAAATAAGATGGAGAAAAGTTCCGAATATCATTTTTTTAAAACGTTCTCCACACTAAAATTTCTCCTGTATCATGGGTTCGTTTACAAACATTTAAAGTCATGCACAAACAACCGGACCCGGAACAACTATCTGTAGGCCATAAAAATATTTGTTCCCTGCGGCGATCGAACCCGCGACATGCAGCGTAGCAGTCGATCGCTCAGACACCTGCGCCAACCGTGTCGTCAAATCTTTACTAATATTATAAAAGCGAAAGTGAGTTTGTTTGTTTGTTATGTCTTCACGCCTAAATGGCCAAACCGATTTTGATGAATTTTGGTACAGAGATAGTTGGGACCAAAGTGAGAAAAGGGGAGAAAGAGGGAAGAAAAGGGGAGAGAAACTATTTTTTTTTCGTTCATCACGCGGGTTAAAGTTAGCGTTAGCCTAAAGTAACTATGCCACGCGGTCGAAGTTGCGGGCGGAAGCTAGTATCTAATAATCCTCGACACTTTGCTACTTCTTTACTTTTCCTTAATAATTTGGTAACTTCTATTGTGTTTTCTAGATTGTTCCACGACTACAGAACTCTAAAATCTTCATCGCTATTAGGTAAACAATGTAAGTAATATGTATAAGTTATTAATACAACGAAAGAGTAAGACTTTCATCTTTCAAGCAAATGCCTTGAACTTTAAGTTAGTTGACCTAAGAAAGATGTACCTACTTAATAAATATTTGTAGCACAGAATACAAAACTAACAAATACAACCTTTGTACAAGCGCAATAGTGCGAGATTTTTATAGAATTTTAAGGTAAATCATTTAATTTATTTTAGGTTTTTTTTAAGCAAGTGTGCTAAGCTTTTGGCTTAATCAAAGTTTAGATTAACAAAAAAATAAAATAATGGGTTTTTACCTTGTAGCCTTTCCTCTTTTCAGTACCCTTTACATTCTTTAATTAATCCTTTCAAGTAGAATAGTGCGGATAAACTTCGAGGCCCAACAAATACCGGACGAGGTGCCTAAAAGCTGAACATCCTCGCAAGTCCTCACGAGTGGTGGTTTGATATCAGAAGTACATTAGAGAGATCAGTTCACAGATAATATGAGATCGGTTTTGTTCAAGATTAATATCTAGGTTTCTTGTTTATTTCGAACCATAGTAATACCTTTTAAATCTTGATCTTTCTATAAATAGCTTAGTTTAGTTAAGTTAGGAATGGGACACCCTTTCCCCAGTAGCGTGCTAAGAGAGATTAATGTGAACAAGAATTGGCGAGATTTAAAAGTATTGCTCAAACCTTTTTTTACGGATGGGAAATAAATAAAGGCTTCTCCCACTCTGGTTGGAGCGAGGGGGAGTGTCAGACTTTTACTGACTATTGGCCAATACTTAAGGTGCATTTCACCAATAAATCTGAACGCAATCTGACATTTTATTGGTGAAATCAGATCTTTGGAAAGATGAATAATGATTATTCATTACCCCTGTTTGCAGACTAGAGGTACTTGCAGTAACGCGCAGGCTTAACCCCCAGGCAAGGGACATATTTGAAGTCCAAAAATGATCACGAAAAATAAAATAAAAATATGAAAAAATTGATTGATAGATTGTGCTAAACGAGTTTCATGATCAACCGGTCAGCTTCTATCAGAACATAATTATTATATTCATTTGTCCACTTGTTGATAAGATCCTCCCACGTTCCAATCCCATTTATTTTATAGAGAGACACATGCCTTTAACATGCCTGCTAATTAATCAGTTTGGGGGTTGATAAATATATCTTATCAAGTGCTTTCTGCTTTTGCTTAAATATGTTCCCAGTTCTAGGTTCATTAATGAAACTTTCCATAAATTCATCATCACTCTCCTGCCCTTATCATAATTTATTTGCAATCGTCATCAAATCAGACACCTCCTTTCTTATCAAATCCTCCTTGCAAATACTTAGTTAAAGTTTGTCATTCACGGTCCTAATCTTGTTAGTCTTAGGAATAGGTGTTCCTAAAACGTATATTAACACAAAAATCTGAAGAAGGTAAACGCGCACTGACAAGATTGTGAGACGCGATCAAGAAGGACCAGAGTAGCAAGCCTGTATCAAAACAAACAGTTCAGGAGACCGCAGGTTTTTTTTCTAATTGAACCTTCAGTTGACTCCTCCCGCTTTGGGCGAAGTGGAAGGGAGTGTCAGACTTGTACTGTCTAAAACCCATCCATGTTCCATCTTTTGCCCTTCGTGTTCCGGAGCCGCGGTATCTATTTCTAACAACCTGTAGTCCCTGCAAACAGTAGCCCTGACAGGCCCTTCACATGAGCAAACCGCGTGACTTGTAGACTTATCATGTGGTCGCGATTCCCAGCATTTAGAGAACGACGAAGAAGAAAATTCGCATCTTTTGATAAATAGAAATAACCTTTTGAGTCACGCCGAATTGAGAGTGCTACGAACAATGTATAATTTATCGTGTCTCATTAGTCCCGGCGTGATAATTAATTCGTACCTATCTATTATTTTTTTGTTTCATTTTTTTAAGCTGGGAAATAAGCATGAAATATGACAATTGAAGAGGTCTTGAAAGTCCAACACTAGTGAAGTCGAATATTATTTTGTGATTTAATGACTGTCTCGTTGGTCGAGTGGTCGCAAGCGCAACTGCTGTTCATGAAGTACTGAGTTCAATTACCGGGTCGGGGAAAGTGCAATTTGATTTTTCCAAAAGAACTTTTTTAATTTCGTGCTCGGTTGATGGAAACAGGCTCGTCCCGTGGAACTTACATGGGACTTAAAACGTAACTAATCTAAATTGGTATGGGGATACGAAGTATTCTGTAGACAGTTAATTATATAAATAAAATCTATCGATTTCGCATAACAATGCAGCTGTAGCTCCTACAGTAGGTATTCTAATACCTTGATATCTCTTGACAGTAAGATTGATGATGTTTTAATTATAATAGTGACAAATTAATTCCTTAAAACAATAAATCGTTTTAGTGATAACAACGTCAATGGGCTACTATTTTTAATTTTATTGTTTTGAATGTATTGATTTATAGCATTTTTTTTAAGTATAAAATAATAATGTAAATGAATACATGAATAAAAACAACGTCTTAACGTTTGAATAAAGATTAAAAAAACCTTAGAAAAGGTTAATTTGGAATGAAAGTTTGCATAGAAGTTCATAATTTTTATCCGAAAGTTTTTGACTTTAGTCTGTACACGCAGACTTAGTTTGAACAACTGAAGCGATTTTGGTAAATGAGGTGTCAATTACTTCTTTATTAAGATCCGGGTTATATCTTCCTTTCTGGTTTATTAAATTCTCGTGTAACAGTTTTAGTTGTCATACTCCTCCGAAACGGCTTGACCGATTTTTCTGAAATGTTATATATACATTCGGTAGGTCTGAGAATCGGGTGATATCTATTTTTCATACCTCTATGTGATAAGGGTGGCCCTCTCAAGAAAAGGAGCTGCAGCGGGTGAAACCGTTGAGCACAATTAGCTATGATATACATTTTTGCACTAAAGTTTGTTTTGTTTAATGGAAAGTAATGCTTTGAGTTTTTGAGATTATTAGAAAAAATACGTGTGGCACTCGGGGACTGCCGCGGTAAAGCTATTGCATAGCATTTTTATCAACTTATGCAATAAATAAAAACAATCTCTCTCTCTCTCTCTCTCTACAATGCAATAAAATCTACAATGCACGGCCCTCAAGCCACACCTCCGTGCCCGTCAGAGTGGGGAGCGTCATGATTTTCTTCGTTACGGAATTTCTGGATTCGGTCCCCGCGCTCAAAGCCCGCGATAGAAGCTATGCGATAGCTTAAAAAAACACAGAAACGGATAACCATCCAAAAAGCGAGGGTCTCTTATTTCGATATATTCGGCAATTAGGTATTTATTTTAAACTACATTTTATATTGCCAATGAAAAATCTCTAACGACACAGCTTGTACCTAAATAAAAAGCAACTAAAAGCTCAACATTTACTGTAACCCCTGCTTATCCCGCACTATCCCATAAAACTATAAAGCCGCAGTCTCCAGGACCGCGTCCTGCGCTCTCGGTTGGCGTTCGGCACTTGTTTCAATCAATGCTTGGCAGCCTCCCAGAGATGAGAGCCGACAGACCGGCGCCGGGTGATTTTATTAGCTTTGTCTTAGATGACGCGCGGCAAGTAAATATTGGTCTCATCATATTTTTGTGGGGGAGGTAGTTATTGAGATTGAGTAGTATAAATGCTATTAGCATTAAGTCTATAGAAAATTGTGCGTACATTTGTGTTAAGTGTTACAAAAGTGAGATAGAATTTAAGGAGTTTGAACTTTTATCGATCCGTTAGGCTGTTACAAGTAAGCGTACGTACACAGCGGTTTCAGTCGCTCTTAGTGTCGTAGCATGATGTTGTATAGTATTTATTTATCATTAACTAGCTTTTGCTCACGGCTTCGCTCGCGTTAAATTTGGGGTAACACAGTTCTTCTTTCCTGATTTACAGGTACCCGCTACCTGTAGTTTTGTCCTTGCGCCTTATTTATTATAATAGCAATGCTAATATTTCCTTTTTCTTTCCTCTTTCTCCCTCATTTATCACTTCAAAAACATAGCCTATGTCCGTCTCCAGGGTCCCAACTATCTCTGTACAAAAAATCATCAAAATCGGTTTAACCATATAAGCGTGAAGACGCAACAAACAAACAAACTCACTTTCGCTTTTATAATATTACTAGCTTTTGCCCGCGGCTTCGCTCGCGTTAAATTCGAGGTAACACAGTTCCCCTTGCGCCTTATTGATTTGTAATAGCAACGCTAAGTTTTCCCTTCCCTTCCCTCTTTCTCCCTCACATCCCAGTTTTTTAAAATATATATTAGCCTATGTCCGTCTCCTGGTTCCCAACTATCTCTGTACCAAAATTCATCAAAATCGGTGTAGCCATTAAAGCGTGAAGAGGTAACAAACAAACAAACAAACTCACTTTCGCTTTTATAATCTTAGTAAGGATAAGGATTAGTAAGGATTACCTTCAAATGATTTTAGGTAGACATCTCTCCTTCAATTTAAATATTAAAATTGCGAAATAACTTAGGTATAATTTTAGCCAGTTATTTATAAAGATAGTTTTAGAACTTGAGAGTGTCTCGACGGTCTCAATCATACCAACTTATATACAATTCAAACCACTTAGAAGTTTAATTGACGCAAAATGAACAGTTTATATAAACTCCTATTTTACAGAAGTTACGCACTAAGTAGTTTAATTGCAGAGTTTTATGCTAGAAAAAAAAATTGTGCATAGTAAAATACTGTAGTCTGTAAATAACATATATCATTTTTAAGGTTCCGTACCTCAAAAAGAAAAAACGGAACCCTTTTTTGCGTCTCTCGCGGCGGCTGGGTTGGTTTGAGGTTCTCTCCCTCAAACGCCCGGCCACCTCCTTTTAAGGAGTGGAGGTGACCGTTTCCCATTCCCTCTCGTTTCGGACCATGGACTGAAACAAGGCCGGACGCGAGAGATCGCCGCCGCCGATCGCCCCTACGAGGGCACGGGCGGTGCTCCGCTCAAAAAATGGAACCATTTTTTTTTTCGGTTGGGAAATCATCCAATGACTTCCCCCGCTCTGGGCGGAGCGGGGGAGCATGTCAGACTTTTACTGACTAAAACCCACCCATGTTCAAAACGGAACCCTTATGGGATCACTTTGTTGTCCGTCTGTCTGTCTCTCTGATACCATTTATCTCGGGAACGCGTGAAGGAATCGAGTTGAAATTAAAACCATATATTAGGTCCTTACATATGAAATTGGCGTTTTGTATGGAAGGAACAAAAAGTCGAATATTTTTTAATATAATATATTTAATTAATCAAAGTATGAACCATTGTTTTCAATGCACTTTTGCCATCTTATAGATAGTTCATTGATCCCTTTACTAAAAAAACCAGTCGGACGGGAATCAATAAAATCTTTGAAGGCGATTTGGACTGCCCCATCGGAGTTGAATTTTTTCCCTTGCAAAAAGTTATCCAAATTGCGAAAAAAATGGTAATCTGTTGGAGCAAGGTCCGGGGAGTACGGAGGATGTCTAAGACATTCCAATTCAAGCTCTTCTAATTTGGTAGCCGTCTGTTGCGCAGTGTGTGGTCTGGCGTTGTCGTGAAGCAGCAGTGGCGTGGAGCGATTGACCAGCCTTGGTTGTTTAGCCGCTAGCTTTTCCATCATGGTTTGTAATTGCTGACAATAGACATCAGCTGTAATAGTCTGGCCAGATTTGAGAAAACTGTAATGAACAATACCGGCACTAGTCCACCAAACGCTTACAAGTAACTTTTTTGGGGTTAATTTTCGCTTGGGGCAGGATTTGGCTGGCTGGCCAGGATCCAACCATTGCGCTGAGCGCTTCCGATTATCGTAAAGAATCCATTTTTCATCACAGGTAATGATTCGGTTTAAAATACCTTCATTGTTGTGCCGGTTCAGTAATGTAACGCAGCAGTCGACGCGCGTTTGCCGGTTTGCTTCAGTCAATTCGTGAGGTACCCACCTTTCAAGCTTTTTAATCTTCCCAATTTGCTTCAAGTGAATTAAAACAGTTTTATCACTAACATCGAAGCCTGCAGCTAACTCGGACGTGGTTTGCGATGGGTCCGCTTCCACAATAGCCTTCAATTCTCCATTATCAACTTGGGTCTCAGGCCGTCCACGGGGCTTGTTCTGCAGGTCGAAATTTCCAGAACGAAAACGTTGGAACCAAAAACGAACTGTGTTTTCTTTTGCAACATGACCGCCATACACATCATTCACCCTTCGAGTCGTTTCCGCAGCACTAGTGCCACGGCGGAACTCGTACTCGTAAATAATGCGATATTTTAAATTTTCCATTTTGTAAAATGAGTGACGCAAACAGAAAAAACAGAAGAAAAAAAACAAATGAATGACGGTCATCGAAGCACAAATACATGAGTAAATAGCTGTACAAATTTGAATTTGGAATTCCTTACCAAAGAGGAGAAATTCGTGATTAAAGTGGCCAGTACGAAAAACGCCAATTTCATATGTAAGGACCTAATATACTCAAGTCTGTGGTCCCTTGGAGTTGTGAAAATAAACCATCTATCTATACAAAGTCAAAAGATATGGATCTTGATCCATGTCGATAGTTTAGACGGAACCCTCGAATCACGAGTCCGACTCGCACTTGGCCGGTTTATAATAGTAAACGTGCTTTTGGAATTGGTATGTTAGATAAATTGTACAATGAAGTCATGTAAGACACAGGGTACCAGTGCCTAAAGTATACTGACCGCAACAGTTCAACTGCCCAGTGCGTCGTTATTAGCCACTTAAAATTAACCTCTAAAATGTCAACATCAATTCAGCATCTTGAATGGGTACTTAATTATTACTATGTAAGTAAGAAAATTAAATGAAAGTTCTTCTCGACTTTGAAAATAACATTGAATTCATACAAAAATGTTTAACTGTGTGTACGTTAATGACAAGCTTTTCATGAAAACATGAGTTTTGTTTGCATCGTTTATTTGTTATCGGAACCATTGTATCACCCGCGGTTTGTGCCGATTACACTTCCGGGATTAAAGTATGCTATATGTTAGTGTAACTATCTGTGTGCCAAATTTCATTTGTTACAAACACAAGTAAGTAATAAAGTATACATAATGTGAAAGTGTTTTAGACTGGAAATTAACTAATCAAACCTTTTTTTCAGCGTTTGGCCGCAACTTACCTGATGTTAAACGATGATACATAATGTATTGGATTATCATTGTACTAGCTTTTATCCGCGGCTTCGCCAGCGTTTTATTTTTCTTTAATTTATTAATAATATTTGTACTTGAATAATAATTGTGAATAACAGCAAAAAAGTAAGGTCGAGTTAGATGGGCAGAAAATACAGTATGTTTACGGCAATAGCGGTCACTCACTGGGTGCCAGGAGATGGACGGTGTCGCGCAGACGGCAGCGGTGTCGGCGCCCGCAAGAGATGGCGTGATGTGATACCACCAGGGCTAGTTTAAGACAGCATGAGAAAAGAAGTGGGACAGCGTCGGCTAGGAAAGAAAATACCTCCGCTAGTCCTTGACCGTTACAATCATGGATACAAAACAGAGCATTATTTGAGGACGCTACTGTACACTATATTGAATGTTCTTCCATTTGGTGCTAATAAATACAAATTTCGGGCACTGGACATTCGTGAACATGCTACATACAGCTGCCCATGGGAAAAACATGACTTTTCCAAATGCACGCCGCTGACTGTAGTGTTTGCCCCTGCGCCTTATTTATTGTAATAGCAAAGCTAAGTTTGTCCATCTCTTTCTCCATCTTTTCTCACTTTAAAATTTGCCTATGTCCGTCTCCATATCAATCACCATCTCTGTACCAAAATTCATCAAAATCGGTTTGGCCATTTAGGCGTGAAGACGTAACAAACTCACTTTCGCTGTTATAATATTAGTTAGGATTTAACGTTAAATATTTAGACTTTTCTTCTTATTTATAAAATGTGTTATTCCCGACAGGGTCCATGTGAACTGTATTCTCATTTAAGACCTTGTAAAACACATTGTATGTGAGATGCAATAAATAATTGAATTGATACGGCTTAGTAGAAGGTAGAGCATATTTGCCTACAAGAAAACGATTAATTTGAACTTTGAGTAGATCTGAATTATAATGATCGAGAAATAGAGAAGCCAGCAGTGAATTCCACGTTATCAAATCATGATAATTTAGTCCGTATAAACATAAGTATTCTTAACAGACTTCAAACAAAGGAGGATGTTCTAAATTCGACTATATTTTTTTGTATGTTTGTATTTTTGTATATCAACAAGGGACTAATTTTCAAAAAAAAGAATTCTAATCGATAGTGTGTACTCCCATAATTTATGAGTTACTAGCTTTTGCCCGCGGCTTTGCTCTCGTTAAATTCGGGTAACACAGTTCTCCTTTCCTGATTTGAAGGTACCTGCTACTTGTAGTTTTTATCCTAGCGCCTTATTTATTATAATAGCAAAGCTAAGTTTTTTCTTTTCTTCCCTCTTTCTCCCTCATTTCATTTTCATATTATAAATGCGAATGTTTGTGGGGATGGATGGATGTATGGATGTTTGTTACTCTTTCACGTCAAAACGGCTGAACGCATCTTGAAGAAAATTGGCACAGAGGTAGACTATAGTCTGAAATAACACATAGGATACTTGTTTCTCGGTAACACGCGGGTGAAGCTGCGGGCGCCAGCTAGTTACAAATATTTGTTCGTGCGGGGAACGAACTCGCGACACGCAGCGCAGCAGTCTGTCGCTCAGCCACTGCGCCAGCCGTGTCGTCAAATATGACCACGACCTCCTTTTCTAGAACTTACAGAAACTGTAAGGTTGATTAATGATATTTTTAAGTGTTAAATAATGTTGTGATTATTATTAAAGTACCTACTACAAATCAAGGTGGCTTCTGATACACAATTACTGTCACCACTTTTCAAAAGATTGAAAACGTATAGTTTGTATGTTGACGGACGAATTAATGGTCGACGATAAATCATCGACTTGACTTCACAAGGATGTGTTTTTCTCTGGTCTTTGACACAGTTTAACACCTCGCCTGTTTTTCCCTGAAGAGTTGAGCAGAGGTGATTAACATAATATAACTTACCTACACCCACATTTTGTTGGGAACTTTTTTTGAAATCCCATGCAGCGCCATCATGCGGGCGGTGGTAACCTCTGCTTTGCTGACATCTCTTTGAGGCGCGCGTGGAACGCGCCGTCGACACGGCCTGTCGTCAATAGACGGACGGACGATGAGCTACCCATTGCTCACCGCCCACAGGCCCGCATCTACGATGGCCGGGAGTCGTCTCGCGGCGCCCAACACCTAGGGCGTCTCTCGCGGCGGCCAGGTTGGTTTGTGGTTCTCTCCCTCAAACGCCAGGCCACCTCCTTCGTTAGCATGATTGCATCACAGAAGGAGGTGACGGCTTCCAATTCCATCTCGATCCGGACCATGGACTGAACCAGGGCCGGACGCGAGAGATCGCCGCCGCCGATCGCCTCTACGACGGCACGGCTGTGCTCCGCCCAAGCTGGGCAGACTGCCACTGTGTGATCCACCGTGTCCTCGGGGCGATCGTCACAATGGTGACACCCGGGCGTTTCCTCCCGCCCGATTATGTGCATGAATCTCCCGAAACTTCCGTGCCCGGTGAGGACCTGCGTCAGGTGTTGCGTCATGTTCTCCTCTTTGAGGAGTGGCTGGAGAGGCCTCCAGCCACTCCTCAAAGAGGAGACTTACCGCACTATTGTGGCGGGTCCTATAACCCCCACACTCTACAAGTTTTTCTTTTATTTTATGGATGGCATCTCGCAGATCAACTTAGGAAGTTGTCGTCTGCTGAACTGGGCTAATCGTACTAGTGATCATGTCTTTGAGCTAAATGTAATGAAACAGAGGAGGATCATTCAGTCGCGGAGAATCTTAACACAGCGATTCATAAATCGGTAACGAATGTATAGCGGTATCTATTGGTTTAACATGGAGCCATTACGGATAACAGGGTACTTCTCCCTGGGTGCCTGCTGGGTAGTAAGTAGTATCAACGTGGTCCACAGTATTGCATGGTCCTGCAAGATGCTGTATAAAAACAGAAGTTCAACGAACTGCAAATTGGTTCTTGAATACGTGTTTTGATGTGAAACATCTATTGGTGCTCCTTGACAGTAACACTACTGACTCGGATTCCATCTTAGTGAGCACGTACGGTCCAAAAAGATCCCCCATGCAAATTTGGAAACTCCTAAGACCTGTTAGATAGTTTGTGAGATTTCGTGATCAGTGCTTTCCCCATTTACATATTTGGAAATCCTTACTAATATTATAAAAGCGAAAATCTGTTTGTTACGTCTTCACGCCTAAATGGCCAAACCGATTTTGATAAATTTTGGTACAGAAATAGTTGGGCCCTGGAGATGGACATAGGCTAAAAAAGTGAGAAAAGGGGGACAAATAGGGAAGTAAAGGGGGAAAAATAGGGAAGAAAAGGGTAGAGAAAGATTTTTTTTCGATCATCACGCGGGTTAAAGTTAGCGTTAGCCCAACGTAACAATGCTACGCGGAAGCTAGTATGCATATAAATACGTAATAAAAACGTCAGTCTTCTTAAAATTACTTTAATCATTTTTATATAATCCGTTATATTGAATACAACTTTAACAAGTGAACTACGTCAACTAACACAGATATACATCAGCGACATTATTCAACATTTCACCTGATTTTAAACACACGTTATAATATTTAGGCCCATTCGCACCATCAATCAAACATGCGTTTAATGTTAAACTTGTTTAAACCTAATTTTTTCGTTGGCCTGGTGACCAGAACCGCTGCTGAGCAAGGCACCATTCCTAAGACAGACCAACTTTCATTGTATTTTCCCATCAGACTAAGTAAACAACCACAGAGCCTCCATTTGTACCCGATTGATGACTATAGGGTCGCCTATCACTTAATAACTGGTGAGATATGGAAATACCATTAAGTACTCCTCTGTCTTAGTCTTCGGGGATTAGGTAGGTACAGGTGTAATGTTGTGTCTGTTATGATTCTCTCTTTCGATCGGTTGAAGTTGGTGGAGACAGAATGATCTTTTAAACATGTTCAGCGTTAAGCACATTGAGTGATTTGTGGTGCAAGTGTACTGTACAGGTGCGTATGGTGCCATCTTAAAGTATTAATGTCATTCCAGTGTAGGAAAGAGACTGAGCTATACAGGATACCTAGCGCCATCTCTTTTCCACACTGGAATAAGATTGACCTTTTGAACGCCAGATCATAAACGCACGCGCGTGACTTGTACGCCAAGCATCTCAATTTTTGTCACATATTTGTATTGTTGGCGTCCAGGTCACGCGCTTGCTTGTCACATATATGTGACAATGGCGTTCAAAAGGTTAAAATAACCCCGCTTTAAGACGTCATGGTGACCCCATAGTTTGAATGAGTAAATAATAGCTAGGTACACGAGTGTTTTACTAGAAATAATAGTAAATATATAAAATAGGTAATTAATACTGATTGGCTTATAAATAGTAAGTACCTATAAGGTGTAAAAATACCCTTAACGAAGCCAACAGGCACGTTCTCCCCGTCTTTGCGATATTTTTCTAGAACAAAATATCTAGTCTGGTCTAAAATCTAGACCATGCCTGGGAACCTTCTAGTTACTGAGATATGGGAGGATCAAAATTTAAATCTAAGATTTTAATGTTATTACTTTATTTTATATACCTCCCTGACCACCGCATCCATCAGCACGTTTTGAGTGCAGTACATTGAGTATTAAATAAAACGTAATTTTTCAGCTCAAAAATAAAGTAATTTCCCTGCAATATGGAAGAAAAAAATTATGAATTGCATATATTACATTTTTATGTAATAAAATAAATAAGTTAGTTAAAGAAATTCAGACGCAACGTATAAATGGGTATTGGATAAATGAATTGCATTGAATTGAATATTTTTTGCTCACGCACGTAGGCATGCGTGGTATATGTGAATGCCTGGGTGATGGCTTCGCGAAGGGTTGATTTACACCTTGTATACATTTTAAAAAAATATCAAAAAAGTTTTACATAAACGATAATTTTTTTTTTTTATATTTAACATTAAATCATAAGTTTTTTAGTAGCTACGTGTGTGTTAGGTATGACACTTATAATATAAATAAGTATAGATAAGTAGTTTAAATGTCAGAGTTTAAAATATTGGTGTCACTCTAATGTTTTAAGAAAAAGAAGAGCGTGAACCTCAAACCAAACCAGCCGCCGCGGGAGACGCTCCGGGCGTCGGGTGCCGCGAGACGACTCCCGGCCACAGAAGACGCGGATCTGTGGGCGGCAAGCAATGGGTAGCTCACCGTCCGTCCGTCTAGTGATGACAGGCCGTGTCGACGGCGTGTTCGTGATCTGCGCGCCTTATAGAGGGCCACTACCGGGGTTGCAGATTGTTCGAAAGCGATACAGCTTCGGAACATAAAGGGCAAAGAAGGAACATGGGTGGGTTTTAGACAGCAAAAGTCAAAAGTCTGGCACTTCCCTCCGCTCCAGAACGGAAGAAGTTATTTGATGATTTCTCATACGAAAAAAAAAAGTTTCAGAGCGATTTCAGACTAGCTTATTTTGAAGCGCGTTTAAGCACGTACTGGAATTCGCGCGTAACTGTGTTCGCCTGATTAAAATGACAGCTGTCAACAAAAGCGACGACTTATCTCACGGCTCGCGGCTCGCACTCGCATCAATGCTTGTACCAGTTACGCGTGTGGCTTAAAATGCGCTAATGTCAAAGCGCCCTAAATCCATTTTATTTATAACATCAAGACGACAAAAAGTTGAGTGTAGGTAAATAATTAAACATGCTTTAAAATTGCATTCATAGTTAAAAGTATAAAAGGGGGGTCCACGATAGAACTCAAAACATTTATTACAATTAGACCATTACAGGTACTTCTGAATGTGAAGAAACAAAATGTTGAAGCTACAGTCCCGGTCACAAGGCATAACAACTTGTGAAAGTACTGTAGTTGCCCATTCTAAAGCGTTGATCTCTATGGAAAAGAATGGGCAAGAAACTCCATGGACATTCTTACCTTTGAATTTCACTCAGATCCAGCCTATCCCTTTGCTGACCTCTCCCAGCGACGGCCAAGTCGAGGTTCATACCCCTTAGAGGGGGCCTTTAGCGTGTAGTCGCTTAGTTTTTAAGTATTTTGCCCTGGCGAGAGGCCTTACTCTCAAGGCACCTACAAGATAGCCTGGTTAAGCATACGACACCCTCATAGGTTGGACCGAAAGACGCAATCAGTGATTGCGTCTTTCGGCAGAGTACGAGGCTCTTTTTTGTGATTGCCAATCACAAAAAAGAGCCTCGTACTCTTCAGGAAAAACGATTCAATTCTACGTTCATAAAAAATCGGAACGATATACCAGAGGTTAAATAACATGTTTATTCTAATTTCGGGTCAAACCGGCCACATCTAACATAGATCATAAATATGTTAACATCAACTATAAACAATATAGAACACTATAGACTAAGATAGAGCACTTTAGAGTAATATAGAGCAGAAAGATCTACACTCTACGATGACAAATCTTGTACATAGACATTACGTTTACAATATACATACAATCTCAACTAGAAGAAGATTATGTAAATATAACAGTTTTATTATTTGTGCTACAATATTTTGCGCAGTAGGTAACATTTTGTCTACGACGTATACATTGAGTTTTTTTAAAATATGGTATGTTTAAAATAGAACCTCAAATAACTCCAATTTGAACTCCCTAAAAAGAGGCTAATATGAATAATAAACCTCTTTTTGAGATCCCGAAATAATTATTGGAAAAGGTCGTAAAATTCAAAAGCATTTGTTTTCAATAAACGATTAATTATCATAGAATACAAACAAGTAATAACTGGAACTAAAAGGCAGTTACCAGTATGTTATCAAATATATATTATATTTTGTACGTATCTAATTAGTAATACATTGTTTTAACATCCCTATTCCGTATTTAATTTATTAATAATGGTAATACTAAACTAAAAAACATGTCTGCATTTTCAAGCGTTTTTTTCAACACAGGATTAGGGTTTCTTTTTTTATTCTAAATCGTTCATGAGACCTGAAATCAATTGACTAAAAGCCCACCATGAAAACTGTATGGTGATGAGCTGGTACCTATTTGTCCAGCCAAACTAAATGGAAATACCTAAAGTATTGAATCCGCCTTTGTACAATGTTTTTTTACATGTGCTTGAGGTTTTAATATATAAATATGCCTCAACCATATTATCCTCGAGTTTAAACTTTTTTTTCGTCCTTTATTATTAGTTTTAGTAATTTACTTAAATTCAAATAAAATGCTGTATTCTTTGAGCTTTCCGTGGGTATTTTTTATTTGAATGTAGCTATAGCAGTTTTGCAGTAATAACCGTTATTGAAACGAAAGAAGAAGAAAGAAGAATATCTTCTGTTGACATTTCTAGCACGGACGTGTAAGCAGAGTGTCGCCGCGCGGTTTGGACGTTTGAGTGGATA
Source organism: Ochropleura plecta (assembly GCA_905475445.1). Taxonomy (NCBI): domain Eukaryota; kingdom Metazoa; phylum Arthropoda; class Insecta; order Lepidoptera; family Noctuidae; genus Ochropleura; species Ochropleura plecta. Next base: position 16,589,626 of record FR997736.1, read on the forward strand.
AAGTCATTGGAAACATTTAAAAGCGCCCACCGATCAGATAAGCTGCAGCTACACTTGGTAAAAAATGAAACCACATTGTGGTATCTATTTCACGTGACTTAAAAATTGTGACAAAGCTTATATGATATCTTTAAACACAGTCCACCTGTTCCAAAATTAAATGGGCTTTAAAAACAACTAAGGTTGGTAATGATACATAGCAAATACATTATCCTGAAACCCAAAATCACAAACGTTGCAAAACTAAGAATAATATTTCCGAACGGCAAAATAATCTTTGTATGTGTACAGTCAGCAAAAGAGAGGAGTAACCAGGCAATGAGATAGAGTTAAAAGGACATTGCTGGCCCTGGAGCCAAGAGCGTCGGAAAATGGTGTATTGTATTCTCTATCATTAGTAAACTCCTTTATGATCTTATTTTTATAGCGCACTAGCTGCAGAACAGATATATTTAAAAAAAATACTAGATTTTGAAGTTAAAATCGAACCATAACAACGAATATTAGGTATAATTTTTCATAGCTCCGAGTGATTTTTAAGAAACTGAAAAACGATATTATAATACATAGGTACAACTATTTTTAATACCTACCTAGACAATTAGGTAGGTACCTATGCATTTATTTGTTAATTTTATTTTATAGACAGCAAACAATTCATTGAATAAAAGTAATCTGAGTTGAACACGTCCATCAGTTTCTATGAAAAATTTAACTACATCTGATGGGCCTGGTATGTCTTTTGCTGACTGTTTATTAGCACATATAACTCATACATTGATTTAATCTCTTTATTCAGGGTATCTTCCGCACCATAATAGCGAGGGCGTCATGTGGAGGCGGTACATCGAAGACAGGGGTGCCGTTGGAGTCCTTATAGTCCACGTAACGAACTGTGCGAATGACTTCCATACCAAGGGAGCTGCAAATGCGCTGCGAGTAGGCACCAGTTGCGTCTGCTTTGAACAACTGAAACAGGTGAAAATGGGTTTAGTTCTTGTTTTTTTCTCCCAAAAACGAAAATTATAACAGCGAACACATTAATGTAAAACAATACTGTAGAAATTTGGGTATTTTTCTGCAGAATCCCAAATTTTTGGATTGGTTTTATTTTGCTAGTTTTAGTTCGTCTAATATGACAATGTTTTGGTTTGATATCGGTTTGGTTAAATTACGACTTTAGCGGATAGTTTAGACGACTAAGAATATTTAAATGAAGAACTCTAGAAGATTAGTTTAGTTAATAATCTAAAAAATGGTTAGATCGTTTTGGTTTGATTCGGTGTTGAGTTACGCGAACAACGATCGAATACGTACTAACCATAGACTAATATAATAAAATGAGATAAACTGGCAACTGACGTTTTCGGTTAATTTAGCGACCAGCGCCCTCTGAACGCCAAGTAAGGAACTAATTGAATATGTATATTGTAGGTAGGTACGCATGTGGATATATTCATAGGTACTAACTTGCAATCATTACTTTTATGGAATTTAAGCGAATGCGCGAAGGAAAAAAAAGTGCTACCTGTAGGTTTTGCCCTTGCGCCTTATTTATTGTAATAGCAAAGCTAAGTTTTCCCTTTTCTTCCGTCTCTCTCCCTTATATATCACTTTTTTTTAAATTAGCCTATGTCCGTCTCCAGGGTCCCAACTATCTCTGTACCAAATTTTTTCCATTTTGGCGTGAAGACGTAACAAACAAACTCACTTTCGCTTTTATAATATTAGTAAGGATTGCACACAAAATTGAAAAAATACACACGAATGGCAATTTATAGCACAATCCATGATTTGCAACGGTTTTTGTTTTGATGATTTTATCCAATGGTAAGCTTACTGCAGAATTGGGATTTCTTATAGCAAACTTATTTCGTTCATTTATTCTTTTCTTCACATATAATTAAATTTTTAAATATTTCTTAAAAATAAAAAAAACATTTAAAAATAGTAGATAGCCCACTGGTATCGGGAACAGGGTCCAAGCTACCGGCGGTCAGGGCTCCAGAGAAAGGAACCTCCTAACAATACGAGCCGTGTCCAGGAGTACCGCTTTCTGTATCAAGCCCTTGATCCAGCTGCCTAACGAGAGCCTCTTCAGGTATTGGTCGAGGCTCTTGGCAATTAAGCCATTGGCAGATACGACTATCGGCACAATGATCGCTGAGTCCACATCCCACATGTCGACAACCTCGCGAGCCAAGTCAATATACTTCATTTATATAGCAAACTTTATTATTGCGAGATTTGCAAACGAGGATATACCCGTGTGTTTACCTGGGGGTCTAAAATGGCCACTTAAGCGGAACCAATCGGTAATAATATGAATTACGTTACTATTATAAAATGATTTTTTAAACGTTGCCCCACTCTAGGAATTTCTCCTGTATCGTGGGTGCGTTTACAAACATATAAACTCACATACACAAACAGCCAGACCCGAAACAACTATCTGTAGGCCATACAAATATTTGTTCCGTGCGGGAATCGAACCCGCGACACGCAGCGCAGCAGTTGTTCGCTCAGCCACTGCGCCAACCGTGTCGTCAAATGGCTATCAAGTGTCAATTCTCAATATTAACTTCGTGACCATTATAAGATAACGTAATTCATTAAATTATTCTATTATGATTCTGCTAACGCGCACGCATTTTAGACCCCTATATTTTAGGCTCACTGTGCGGGACTGAAGGGACTGGGCTTCAAATAAACGAGGAGAAACTGAGAAATAACTTGGTCACTATATTTTAGCGTGTGTGTGACACAAGGACATAAAGTGATTAACTTAACCTAAAATTATACTAACACAGTAGTACGCATCGTCGCTCGTGGAGACTCGCACGAGGAGCTAGTGGCTAAATAATAGCAGCCGCTCAGTTCGATCTTTAGCTTAAGCCGCGCTTGCCTAGGTTGGTCTGTGGATGGGTGACCACCCGTTACATACCGAGTTTCCTCCGTGCCTCGGAAAGCACGTTAAGCTGTTGGTCCCGGCTGTCATTTGTAGATCTTTGACATTCGTTACAGTAGTCAGTGTCCCGATAGTCTGACAACCAGTCTTACCAAGGGGTAAATTATTACCCAGTATTAACTGGGCTATGGAGGTCAGATAGGCAGTCGCTCCAAGTAAAATACTGGTATTCAGCTGCATCCGGTAAGACTGGAAGCCGACCCCAACATAGTTGGGAAAAGGCTAGGCAAATGAATGAGAGCCTCAGGTGCGTCAACACTCACAATAGTTTAATTCACGGAAGATATCCCGTTACTGACAGTGTAAATTTCGCTCTTTACGTAGTCTTCGCTTGTTTTCAATGATTACGTATTTCATTATTAAAGCCATACTCCAATGTCCTATGCTATAACTTCTGTTGAAACCAAAATGCTGTTGCGTCATTGCGTGACTTCCACAGCTCATTACGTAGTAATATAGGTCAGTAGCACAATGAGGGGATCCAAGCAAACAGCCCTACATCCGTATAATCGTGTATATCTTCGAACTACTTACATAACTTCACGCTTATGATCCCCAAAGCGAGGTTTAGGCAGAGGTGTAGCTTATTTATGTAGACTAGCTTTTGCCCGTGGCTTCGTTCGCGCTAAATTCGGGGTAACACAGTCCCCTTTCCTGATTTACAGGTACCTGCTGTAGTTTTTGCCCTTGCGCCTTATTTATTGTAACAGCAATGCTAAGTTTTCCCTTTTCTTCCCTCTTTCTCCCTCATATCTCAATCTTTTGAAAAAAAAATAGCCTATGTCCGTCCCTAGGATCCCAACTATCTCTGTACCAAAATTCATCAAAATCGGTTTAGCCATTTAGGCGTGAAGACGTAACAAACAAACTCACTTTCGCTTTTATAATATTACTAGCTTTTGCCCGCGGCTTCGCTCGCGTTAAATTCGGGGTAACACAGTTCCCCTTGCGCCTTATTGATTTGTAATAGCAACGCTAAGTTTTCCCTTTTCTTCCCTCTTTCTCCCTCATATCCCACTTTAAAAAAAATAGCCTATGTCCGTCTCCTGGTTCCCAACTATCTCTGTACCAAAATTCATCAAAATCGGTGTAGCCATTAAAGCGTGAAGAGGTAACAAACTCACTTTCGCTTTTATAATATTAGTAAGGATTAAGGATTGTCTTGAAAAGATCGCTTTTAGCAATAAGACCGCCCATTGTGTCACCCTAGTTATAAGTTGTTTAATGTTATTCTTGTTATTTGTATGGTGTACATAATAAAGAATATTCTATCTATCTATATAGTACACCTATTTCTTATCGAGTTATGTTTAAGTCATACTCATCAATATTGCCAACAACTGGGCATAAATTCAGACGCCGTGATTTGATTGAGATTGACGCCCCGACTTCAGTATCGAACCCCGAACCTCATGCTCAGTGGTCGCGATTACGACCGCTAAACCAACAATTAGGCAGCGGGAAGTTCGAGAGACGTATCATCGAACTATATTACCTTAAATCCATTTTCTTTGGCGAGGTCTATGCTTCTAGACATCAGCTCCTTGGCTAACCCGCGTCCCCTTGCAATTTGATCGACGGAAATGATCCTGCATTCCAGAATTTTGTCGACCTGAAAATCGATTTATTTCTATTTTATTTATCATGGAATGAAGAATGAGGATGATGTGAAAATCATCCTCATGATGGATGGCTTCCAGGCGGTGCTTCGCAAAAGGACGGCCGCCCTGTGGTCTCGGCTAAAGGGTAGCACCAACAGGCTTCTGAGCGTGTTGTCGGACAGAGTGGACAGCCAATTTTTGAGGCAATGGTCGTTCATGCATGTCCAGCATCTCGATTGTTTTAACTTTTACTAACATAGTTTTTAAGTTTCTTCTACTAACATAAGTATTATTTTATTATTATATGGACTTGTAACTTTATGTGCCTGGTCTGAAATAAATGTTTTCAATTTCAAAAGATTTCCTGTTTGTTGTTTGTAATCAGATAGTTGTTCCGGGTCTGGCTGTTTGTGTATGTGAGTCTAAATGTTTGTAAACGCACCCACGACACAGGAGAAGTACCTAGTGTGTGTCAACGTTTAATAAAAGTAAAAAATAACCGGCCAGGAGCGAGTCACACTAGTTCGCGCACCGAGGGTTCCATACAAACTTGCGACTTAAACAGCCATATCTTTTGAATGCGTAGACTGAGAGGGTTGCTTTTTCACAGCACGAAGGGACCACAGAGTTGAGTATGTGGTTTTAAATTATTCATCTCAATACCTCCGCATGTTTCCGAGATAGGTCTTGACAGTTAGACAGACGGACAATAAAGTGATCCAATAAGGGTTTCAATTCGTGAACTATTTTTGCGAAGAAAAATAATTAATATATGTATTTCATTGTTTAGGTTTAGTGGAGTTAACTAAGTGTTAAGTATCCGGTCAAAAGATTTACTTTAGTATTTCAATATAACAAAACGTCACGCCTGTAATTTCTAAAGATATTATTCCCTCAATATATTTTCTCATACCCCCTCACAAATACACACTACTTTTCCCTATATTGACACGTTCACACCCCAACTACTGCAAGCACATTCTGCCCGCCAATCACATAACACGTGTTGAATGCACGTTTTTTTTATTTGTCTATTACTTTGATTTGTATTTTTAATCTTTGGAAGATATAAATAATATGTAACATAGATATAAGGGGAAGACACTAGCTCCTGTAATACACTGTACACTAGCGCAGGAGTTAGGGAATTCATTAATATGTTTGTAATTTGTTTATACCAATAAATATTATTAAAAACTACCCAAGTTCCAAAATAACTTTGGTTCAACTCACATTAAACGTATTAAACAGGTCTAATTCCTGGCTAACGGAGTACAAGATGGTGAAGATCTTGTTGTACTTCTCGTCCGAGGACTGTTGGATCTTCTCGATAGACTGCTCGATGTCGCCGGGTCATAAGATGCCGTTCAGACCCACCCCCAGGACCTAGAACCACATAAGATTAGTATATTAGATTCAGACTCAGTTTTTCAGAGGTTCCGCAACAGATAGCCGTGATTCTACAGGCTCATGTGACACAATTTAAAGAGAAAAATTACTGATTTTGAGTTATGAATTGATCGACGCACATGTGTTAGACTGATCACATTGACGCAGTTAGATTATCTGTGACCGTTATTAAACTTTCCTTCTGCACAACAGATAACAAGGTGACAGTCTAGATTCTAATACAAGTAGGGTTGCCAGATCGCCAAACCATACCCGACAGACGTTGGTCTGTCGGCCATAATGGTTGCATTATGGCCGGACATTTGGGTTAAAAAGCTGGACACCCTGCATTATTGAGTCTCAGTATTAATAGGTAGTATACAAGTTTTTAGAAATAGGTACTATAAAAGGTTTAAAAAAAGCAAGAGTAAGTTATTTAAGGCGCTGTACAAAGCAAACACTTCGTAAAACGTCTAGATTGTCGTCGCTAAGTTAGCCGTATCTGTACATGCCACTAGCCAAAAAAAAACCGTGTATAGTTAAATACATAAAGTAAAGACTTAAACAAAATCTGTTTACAAAAGTGGTCTAGCACTACGAAAAAAAAATGTTTAAAAAGACCACGAAAAAAATTTTTTCGTCTCGAAATTCTCAATTCTCATTCTTTTTTCAGCGACAACCATCATATTTTTTAAAACTATAACAAAGGAAATGTTATAGACTAAAGAGATATCTAAAATTTTTCAAACACGGTACTGTATTTTTTTTTATATTCAATTAAAACTGCAAAATGACCTACATTTTGGCGGACATGATATTCAAATAAAATCAAATACCGAAATATTTTCGATCTTATTTCTATTCTTTCGATGCAATACTGTCGTGTACTTGTGTCAGACCATGCCCAGTATGCAGCTAGCCTCACTTCCGCGAATACCTAAAGATTAGCTTGTTACCGCGCCTTACAAATAACATAGGCTAAACCAAACAAAACTAACACACTTTACTGGAAATAAAAGGCATTTTTATTTTATTTATACACACAAGTAGTAGTAGTACAAGTTTTTATGTAAATTCGAGCTTTTTTTGATTATTACCATAAATCTTGTTAAAACTAAAGAAATATAAAAAAAAATCGAATGGCAAATAAGACAAAGTACTTTATTATGAATCATTTAAAAATGTCTAACAAAACCCGGACAACGTATGTCTGGCAACGTTTCATGCAAGAGTACCTACCATCAAGGATACTGACCGTGTCTCCTTCAATGGCTGCGATCGACAGTCCATCAGCGATTGTGACTGCACAAAGCCTCTCCAAAGCCGTGTGGGGTTCTCCACGCTGGCACAACGATACCGCCTTGTTCAGAGGTTCATCAGCGAAGAAGTTGTACCGTAGATGTTTAATGACAGCCTCACTCATGTCCGGGGTTATCGTCACGAAGCGCGCCATCTGACGATTTGAAATTCGTTCTTATGGAAGACTAGCTTTTGCCCGCGGCTTCGCTCGCGTTAAATTCGGGGTAACACAGTTCCCCTTGCGCCTTAGCAACGCTAAGTTTTCCCTTTTCTTCCTTCGTTCTCCCTCACATCCCACTTTTTTTTTTAAAAAATAGCCTATGTCCGTCTCCTGGTTCCCAACTATCTCTGTACCAAAATTCATCAAAATCGGTTTAGCCATTAAAGCCTGAAGAGGTAACAAACAAACAAACTCACTTTCGCTTTTATAATATTAGTAAGGATAATAAAAAATCTCTTTTTAGGGTTTCGAACTTCAAAAGGAAAAACGGAACCCTTTGTTTTGCGGATGGAAAATCATCAAATAACTTCCCCCGCTCTGGGCGGAGCGGGAGGGTGTCAGACTTGTACAGACTAAAACCCACCCATGTTCCATCTATTGCCCTTTATGTTCCGCGGTATCGCTTTCGAACAACCCGCAACCCCGGCAGGTGGTAGCCCTGGCAAGACCCTCTGCTTTGCTGACATCTGTTTGAGGCGCGCGTGGAACATTAACGCGCTGTCGACACGGCCTGTCGTCAATGCACGGACGGACGGTGAGCTGCCCATTGCTCACCGTCCATAAGCCCGCAAAACGGCACTCTTATAGGATCACTTTGTTGTCCGTGTGTTTGTCAAGACTCATTATCTTAGGAACGCGTGCAGGTATCGAGTTGAAATAACACTAATTATTAAACAATATTCTGAAGTCTGTGATCCCTTGGTGCTGTGAACAAATCAACCCTCTAAGTTTATGCAGTCGAAAGATATAGCTGTTTATATCGCAAGTTTGTACAGAAATCTCAGTGTGGGTCCGACTCGCACTTAGCGGGTTTTTTTTTAATATTTGTGTGTAATAAAGAATCCTTACTAATATTATAAAACAAAAGTGAGTTTGCTTGTTACGTCTTCACGCCTAAATGGCCAAACCGATTTTGATGAATTTTGGTACAGAGATAGTTGGGACCTCCAGGATTCCACGACGGAAATAGGCTAATTTAAAAAAAAATGTTAGATAAGGGGCAGAAAGAGGGAAGAAAAGGGGAGAGATTTTTTTTTTCGATCATCACGTGGGTTAAAGTTAGCGTTAGCCCAAAGTAACTATGCCACGTGGTCGAAGTCGCGGGCGAAAGCTAGTAAAGAATATGAAATAAAACGCACGATTTTAAAATATTATTTTTATATGAGAAACTTCTTAAATTGTACCCCTCTGTTATCGGCTACACTGCTTGTCTATAAATAAAAGCCTTACTGTAACTTTGGCACCATTTCACCTTCTTGCAACATAAAGTAGCAATATACTTTCAATACATTTACCGGTTAGTGGGTGTGCCTTGATAAACGCGTCCCGATCGGCCGGGCTCCCGACCTCTCCCGAGCTCCATCGAACGAGTCTGCGATGTAATTATTCTGCCGGCTATCTCTACTCATAGTTTGAAGGACACTTTTTATAGGGATTTTGATTACTCTCTAGTTTGATTTTTAACTGGCATCTAAAAATGGGGTAGGTAGGTATGTAGTAGGCATCTTTTTTAACCAACTTCAAAGAAGAAGGTTCTAAGTTCTACTGTATTTTTTTTCTTATTCATTGATTACTGCGCCAACTGTGGACTGATTTTCATAATTCTTTTTTTGTTCGAAATATAGATATATAATTTATACTTCAGAGGGTATAATTTATATATTGCGTGGGTAGTTTATGAGTTATCGTCTATGTTACATTTTTTTTTCTTTTTTATGGATGATCTGCTAATATCTTTTATTAATAATGGAAAACGAAGACTCGATAAACAAAAAGGTGTGAGATATCAGCATCCCATAACTAAAAAATGCTAAAATAATAAACTTTTTTGCAAAAAAAAATGCAAAAAAGTCAATGAATCAAACAAGAGTTACCGGCTTCCGGAAGTAAATTTATTTTTTACTTATTGTTTTTATTAAGCCGTTTTCAAATATGTGTGTTACGATTTTCCATGATCATGATCTCCATAGTCTTAGGCAAAAAGTGTCGTTACAACTTTTTGTCTTATTTTTTCCCTCTAGCCCCCATTCGCAACTCGCGATAAGGCACTTCGTTCCAAAAGAAATTTCTCCATTTATGCAGTAGGATACACGGATTTACGTAATTGAGGAAGCTCTCAGTGGTAGAGGAAGCTTACCTGTGGTTTTACATAAATGTTATTTAATTTGCCAAAATATGTTTCAAGGTAAAAAGAAGTTACTATGATATCATCATTCACCATAGTTGATGATAGAGTTATAAATTAAGGAAGAAGACATCCTATGCCAACACAAAAGATGTTTATACGCACTAAAAACCTATTTTTATTACTTTAAAACTTAGAAGAGGGGGGAACAACTTTTACGACTTTAGAAGCAAACATCTCATCAACTATTTACTTGAGAAAGGTGCGAATGGAAACGCCGTGGTAATTAAAATACACTGCGACAATGACACTGTACTGCAAATTACAATAAACGTAAGTCATTTTGAATTTCGCACGCTGACTTGACGCTTAATATTTTTTAGACCTATCGAAAAACACCCCACACAGTTATATACGTAGATATTTGGCAACCCTCAGTTGCATGTATGGAGAGCCACCCCTAGCTGTGTAGCGGACAGACGGACGGACAGGGCTAAAAGTGAGAAACGTTTTCAGTATCAAGAAATAGAAAGTACATTTGGAGGAGTCAATAACCTCGGTTCATTGCGCTCCTACAGCGTAAACGGAATTGAATGAATAATGTAACACTACGAGTACCCGTGTGAGTATCCACGAATACCTACATTGTAATTCCATTCTGCCTGTTTTTCCATCTAGAATTGCTCTTTTCTTTCTAATAGGCTTACCATCCTAATCGTAATTCCTAATCCTACTAATATTATAAATGCGAATGTTTGTGAGGATGTATGGATGGATGTATAGATGTTTGTTACTCTTTCACGTCAAAACGGCTGAAAGGATCTTGGTGAAATTTGGCACAGAGGTAGATTATAGTCTGGAATAACACATAGATACTTTTTTTTCGATATGACGTGGGCGAAGCCGCGGGCACCAACTAGTATTAAATAATAAAAAGCGAAAAATGAGCGTACTACAGATACAGCGCTGCTTAACCGGACGGGTTAAGCAGCGCTGTATCTGTACAGACTCAATGCTATGTTTCCTGCCTAAACATTTTGATTTGCAGCTAACGATCAAGGTTACAAAGTGAAGGTAAATGATGAAAGCCCTTTTACTCCTTGATAATTAAGGGCCCTTTATTAAGCCTGCCAGTCCCTTATTAATCAATAAAGGTTTGTATTTCGTTTTACCCACTATTGGTCGTGAAGGTCGGATATTATCCGAGATCGTATCTCTCGGACGTACTAGCAGGATAAAGATCCTTTTTTTCCGATGCAAAATCATCTAATAACTTCCTCCACTCTGAGCGGAGCAAGGAGGAAGTTAGACTTTTACTGACTAAACCCACCCATGTTCTTTCTTCTGTCCTTTATGTTCCGGGGCTGCGGTATCTCTTTCGAGCAACCCGTAACCCCGGCAGGCGGTGGCCCTGGCAGGTCCCTCTGCTTTGCTGAGAGGATAAAGATGCTACCTTCATGAAAAGTCAAGAATGGATTAAACTATATTTCAGTACACTTAGCTGCATACCCTTCTTCTTTTTCGTATGGTTAATACTTCACCAGGTCAGGGGTTTAATGCCATCCATGCGCCTCTGATTGGCTTTACCTGCCATCGAGACATCTCTCAGGCATACTGGTTTTCTTACGATGTTTTTCTTCCACGGAACGAAAATTTTGAAGTGCGTGTCTTGGGTTCAGGTTCAATTATAAGTCTCGAGGACCTATGACTAGACTGTCCGTCGTGCATCGGTCACACTAGTAGGCTAACACTGCTATGCGTACCTTGTTCTAACTATCAATTATACTCAATCTTGTTATGTCTAGTTAGGGAAGTATTTTACGAAGAATTTTACATATCACTAGCTGTGCCCAGCGGTTTCACCCGCTGAGGTTTTAGGGGTATGAAAAATAGATGTTAGCCGATTCTCAGACCTACCCAATATGTACCCAAAATTTCATAAGAATCGGTTGAGCCGTTTCGGACGAGTCATAACTAACATTGTGACACGGAAATTTTATATATTAGATATACATATCTATGAAGTAAACATTATTTGTAGGAAAATCAACATTATATTAACATGACTACCTAGCCCACACAATACATGTTTTGTGTGTCTAACAGGTCAGTTGATTCATAATAATTTTTAACTGACTTCATAAAAGGTGTAGGTTCTCAATGCCTCGGAATCTTCTTCTAAGTATGTCCCCTAATTAATCGAAGACAGATTTGTTTTTTTTTATATACACTTCCTCGAAAACTGACTCTTATTGCACTACGATTAGGTTCATCATGCAATGTTGTTCACGCGCTTACTTTTTTCTCATTTATCGCAACGAGGAATTTCATGTTTTTCTATAACCCTATCTCAAATCCCTATAGTTGGCGGTGATTGTTTTTTTAGAGCAAGGTGTAATTTATTAAATAATTTGCTTATAACCACAATTTTACATCTATTTGAGTTTAAATATTAAAATATTTGAATGTCTTATTTTTAATATTAGTCGGTTTAGCGGCTCCATAACACCCTCACCTAACGGCTCGTATGTAAATTCCAACTTGGCCGCAATGACAAAGTTTCCTCGCTTGAATCAAAATGTAGTATTTTAATACATTTCCTCGGAAATTGGCGTGGTTTATTTTCATTTATCACAAATAGGGTTTTGTTTTCCTACAATAAACAACCGTTCAATTCCCTGTAGTCTGAGTAGATTGTTTTCTTTTTTTTACAGCAAAGAGGCCCAAATTATTTGATGAAAAATTAAATTGTGCTTATGAATAGAATACCTTAAATAAACATAACTGTTTGTTAAATCCTTACTAGCGAAAGTGAGTTTGTTTGTTTGTTACGTCTTCACGCCTAAATGGCTTAACCGATTTTGATGAATTTTGGTACAGAGATAGTTGGGACCCTGGAAACGGACAAACTGGGAAAACATAGCTTAGCTACAGAGATAGTTGAGACCCTGGAGACAGACATAGGCATAGACATAATATGTTTTTAAAAAAAAAGTGAGAAATGAGGGAGAAAAGGGAAACTTAGCTTTGCTATTACAATAAATATGGCGCAAGGGCAAAAACTACAGGTAGCACGTACCTGCATATCAGGAAAGGGGAACTGTGTCACCCCGAATTTAACGCGAGCGAAGCCGCGGGCAAAAGCTAGTTACAATATATATTGTAACTAGCATTCGTCCAAAGGTTAATAAACCCATGAACCCCTGTCACTGAATCAGCGTATTTGTTATCACAATAAATTGATGACCGCTGTAATCTTCACGGTTCATTAACGCACGACGCATGGGGAGGACGGTTCATCAGAGGATAGCTATACTCCGTTGAATCCTACCCTCTCGCATGTGCAAATATAAAAGGAGGGTTGAAATAATATTTAAAATGTTCTTGGAACAAACTAAGGCATAAGATCGATTCACACCTGATTTTTTTCGATTTTTTTTTTACTTAAATGTTACAATTCAAAACCCATGCTTAAACATTTTTGTTGATTGAAACCACGTTGGACTTTAATTTAGTAAAGTATATTTTGGTTTGTCAATTCAATGTCTTGTTTAATGTTCCACTGCTCAATGTAAAATTAATGTCATAGAGAATGACCTTTGCATTTCGTCTCAATGACACAAATCTGCTTTCAGGGTAAGTTTTCAAGCACACTTGCAAACTGAGTTCTATTCACCCCATAACTAACAAAGCACAAAGTCTTATTATGATACACAAACGTCTAGTCAGTAACAACAAGCGACGGGAAGGCTGTGAGTTCCATAATAATTAATCATTTCAAACTACCTGTCACTCGCAAGGATGGTGCTACGAGATACGTGCTACGAGCTACACGCTACGAATCTGCTACGTGCTACGAGGCTACGAGTCTCGTCTTTTGAACATGAAGTTTCAATATTATTATAGTTTGGCCTGGTGGTCTGATCAATTATTCGTATTTAATGTACTGCAATATTTAATATATAAACTTAAATTCAAAATTTCATCGCTCACGCCGCAGAATCAACCGTTTTTTTTATTTTCACAATCAATCAATTAATTTAATTCTATTATATGCATTTAAAATTTAAGGATAAACTATTTCTGACATGATAATTTATTTATATAGATATTACTTATAATATTGAATCTTTGCTCAACTCACTCGCTTTAGAGATTCAACAGACCTATGTGTTTAAAACCTCCACAAAACTAATTAAAAATCCAAGAAAAGAAACTCCTTAACGGTTAAATTAAAAATAAAAGCAAAAAGTTCTCAATCCTTAAAATAGTCGAGTCTATAGTTTTCCAGTTCGCCGTCCTTATTGAATAGGCTTTGTCGCCGGGAGGGCTTGAGCAGGAATGGGAGGAATTCTTCCCCCTCCCTCCGGCTCTCACGAGACGATATCGCTAACCATTAGTCGGAAAATTTTGACAGGGACGGAATAAAATGTGGTTTCTTAAGCTTTGAGAATGAACCTTTGGACTGACTGTTTTAATTAATTACAGGTAATTAAAATTATCATATAGACGGTCTTGGATCAAGGTGGTTAAGTAATAATAAGCTGGTTTTCAGTAAAATTTACAATCAGTGGAACCTGTTGCAACGTTTTAAAAAATTATGTTAGGAAAGTGAAAATAAAACTCCTCCTACTTCTTTTGAAATCGTGGCTTTTGTATTGATTTTGTGCGCAAAAAATGGAGCCTATATCACCCAAACCCCAATAGCAAATCGATTGACACCTCATTAATCAAAATCAGCTCAGTAGTTTACACACTACGCTGGAACATAAAATGTTGCAAAAACCACACCTCTTTCTTTTGGCTTCGCCGCAATGGGCTAAAAGAGAGACCAAACTTATCATCATCCGCTTAGCCTTTTGCCAACTTTGTTAGGATAGGCTTCCAGTCTAACCGGATGCAGCTGAATACCAGTATTTTACATGGATCGACTGACCTCCACAAACCAATTAGAACTGGATAAGACAAAACCCCATGGTAAGACTAGTTGTCAGACTTTCGGGACACTGACTACCTGTAACGACTGTCAAACTTGTACCAATGACAGCCGGAACCAACAGTTTAACGTTCTTTCTAATGCACGGAGGAGACTCGGTATGTAACGGGTGGTTGTTCATCCACAGACCTACCTAGGCAAGCGCTACTCAACCTAAAGTGGACCTAAGTGGCTGCTATTATTTAGCCACGAGCTTCTTAAAGAGACTAAGCTTATATAAAGTTTTAAATAATGTCATGAAAAGGCACTTTTGAACGTAAACGATTAGGGTAGTTGCACAGGGTCAAAGTAATTACATTCTATTTAGTCCGTTTTCTAGATTATTCAAATATAAGGGACACATATTTTTTATTTGTAAATTAGACCTAAAGGACAAAGATATAGCCCATTAAAGTTACGTGTGACGTCACTTGTTGCGAAAAAATGCAGTGACGCGTGACGTTTCACGTAACTTTTTTATTCTAATTTACAAGTAATTAATCTTTTTTTTTGGAAACTAGCCTATTGATTCTAGTTTTCAATTCGCTTAAGAAGTTAACAACAATTATTAACGGGTTCTACTTGTACTTATATTGTTATGTTATCTAGCTATATCTTAGTATAGGAGATCATGGCTTAATAGTAAGAGTCACTCGTGTCGATCTTCGGGTAATGCCGTGCGTTGGTCCCGGCTGTCATTTATATATCTTTGGCAGTCGTGATATCGAAAAAAAGTATCCTATGAGTTATTCTAGACCATAATCTACTTCTGTGCCAAATTTCATCAAGATCCGTTCAGCCATTTTGACGTGAAAGAGTAACAAACATCCATAGATCCTGATCCATTATATAGACCATACATCCTCACAAACATTCGCATTTATGATATTAGTAGGATTATATTATTATAGTTACATATTTAAATACGCTTACGGAACTTTTCATAACCTTGTTGAATATGATACCACGGTAACTTATGACAACACATCAGAATATTTAGTTCAACGAGACGGAACTTTATTTCAACTATATAAAGTTGTAGGTTCAACGGTAGAAGATCGTATAGATAGGTAACATATTACCGAAGTGAGTCCAATCGATTGTCGCCACTGTAAATGTCGATGTCGGGGACAAATTGATTCAGATAATATACTGACCATAAGGTTCTTTATCGAATATTTTGCCTTTTAAGATTCGTTTATAGAAAGAGTTGGTTGAGAAGAATTTTAGCTATCCTCACATATATATAGGTTAGGTGCAAATATGTATAATCAGGGATATATTACAGAAAACCAGTGTGGATTCTTCACAGGAAAGTCAACAATAATTGAAATCCACACTATCTGCATTCTAATGGAATCCCACAGAGACAAGGAAGAGGTTGGTTGAACATGGTTTTTATAGATCTTTGATCGCACACCCAGATTACTGATTTGGCAAGCACTATGAGCGCAAACCGTGCAGTGTCTGACATGTATGCCAAAGTATCCAAAAAAGTACAGCCCAGCAGGAATCAGAAAATTTAATTTATTTAAATTCAATTTTCTGATTTAATTTTGATATATTTTTGATACATTATAATTATTGATTCTACGTTTATTTAGTTTTATTTTAATAATAAAAATCTTAATTTCTGGTAAAAATAGTACAGTTAATCTCCTTAAGTGCTAGTTTGGTCGATTATAATTCACACTATATTCGATCGAATCACCTTGGTGTTAAAGGAGTGCTTTGGCACTCGTATGAGGATTATCCTGTATCACAAATGCCATCACCTTCCTCCTGACCAATTAGGTACTTTGGTCTTGAAACAAAATTTTAATTATGTTCTATAATGTTTATCAGTATACGAAGATGCTTGCCTTGTTAAGTAAATCTATCTATCATAAGCTATGTTTTATATCTAGTTTAAATTATAGGTATAAATACATATTCCAGTCTTGAGAGTCTCTTTGAACTTACAACTACGTCGGTCGAGCGCCCGCCTTGTTAATTAAATGTTCAGAGAACTGCCAATTAAGCTTGATACGATTTTTATTTGATTATATATCTATCTTTTGAAGTAATTTTACCAACACTACAACACATACACCAGCAGGGTGAAGTTATATTTGATAGTGTTAGATATTTTCTGTAAATAAAAAGCGGATGCTTGAAGTAAAGTAAAAGTGAAGTAAAATTTATTTACATAGATTGTAGGTACATAAAATAAGGTGTAACAATGATTGTGTGAGCCTTGTACAATCTACCTTATATTAGGCATGCAAACATTGATTATTATTGTTTATAATTGAGATTAAAATTTAAATAATAACATAACTTGCAAACACACAGGATATTTACCAGGTTTGTTATTTATTTTGAGTTTCCGATATTCCGACAACGTTGCAAACGCCATGATCACGGATGAACTGAAGTTATTGCGGGTGAGGGTTTATGAGCCGACAAAACTATGAACCCTCTTCCTTATTCGTTTTAACAAACATGGTAAATATCCCGTGTCAAGTTTTAATAATAATGTTAGTGATCGTGTCAGTTTAAAGACTTCTAAAAAGCCGATGGTTAATCTTGAAACATTTTTCAAAGAGAAATCATTATTTCACAATAACACATTTTTACGGGCGCCTGTCTTAACTTTACTTGCTATATGGACAATGGGCAAAACTGATTCAAGAGCCTACACTGATGGGGCTTAGGGGAAATGACAGAGGTTATTTGTCTGATAATTCTAGCAATACTCTATTTGATTCTGTAACGGGGTTATATTGTTATGGTCATGTTTATCCTGACAATAAATAACTAACTTTGACGGCACGGTTGGCACAGTGGTTTAGCGATCGACTGATGCGCTGCGGGTCGCGGGTTCGATCCCCGCACGTAACAAATATTTGTTTGAAATGATGGTAGTTGTTTTGGGTCTGGCTGTTTGTGTATGTGAGTTTAAATGTTTGTAAACGCACCCACGATACAGGAGAAATAGTGTGGGGCAACGTTTATATATTCTTAGACGTTTCCATTTCCAACCTACCCGCTCCGAGAAAAAGTGCATAAAAAGGCATGGCGTGCTGTCAACGCTCTCTTTTTCTACTTGACTTCCGAAGGCGACGGACGTATTCTAAGGATGTTAAGTGCTGATTAGGGTCGTGTTATATAATTCTGTTATATTTAATATTTACATAATATGTGTTTGAGATTGATTGAAGATATTTTGTAAGAAATATAACTTTTAGGTTATTAGTGCTTTGTTTTTTTTAAGATAATCCGCTTCTGGTTCCTAAGATCAGAAGTGGGATAACCACGCGTTTTAGGCCGTTTGCCATTTACTTAACTATTCATTAACGGTGTTAAAGTGAAGTGTTGTGATTGTGTGAAAACTCCTAAACCGTAAGTACCTAAGTTCTGTTTCTTACAAAATGTCAGGGCGTTCGTCTCGATCTAGAGGACGTAGACACTCTCGTGAGCGACAATCTAGTGGCGGTTCCCGCAGAAATAATCGCGACAATTCGGATGATCGTAATACGCCGCCGATCGTCGCACGCCACGGTCGAAACAGTCTTACAGACCGTAGAGATAAGTCGTCTAGGCGTCGTAGTGTCTTGCATAGCCCACATAGTCGCTCTCGTGGTCGTAGGTATCGCGAACACTCGTATGATTGTCGCGACAACTCGCGCGATGTTGCCCTTGATCGAATTATTACGAGATTAGAAGTAATTGAACGTAGATTGCCAACAACATTGAGTAGTGATGGTCCATTGCATCCAACTAGTGAAAGCCAGTTATTGTCCTCTCTCCCGGCTGTACCAATCCCTGCTAGTAAGCCAGGTTTCCGCGCAACCGAGGCAATAACCGATGAGGTTACCGCAGAGAATAACTCACGTGTAACAGATGCGCATAGCGAAGATAACGTAGCGAACAGTATTGTTGGTGCCTTAAGCGCGCTTTTAAAAACAAAGTCTCATAACTTCTACATATCATAGATGGGACATCGCTAGATGGCGCCACTAGGTGAACACCTTTCCAAAAACCGCTCCGTATACAATAAGTGATTAAAAATATTTTTTACGTAATCCGCTGCATAATTCTATTAAAAAAGTGAAGCTATAAGGACAATAAACAAGTGAAAGTGTTATCTAAGGCACTTGTGCCCCTAATGTGCAAAAAACTTAAAACTAATACTAAAAACTGTTCCGCGGTATTCTGTCATAACATTAAGTGATATTACATTATAAAGTGCTCTAAAAACTAATCAAGATAAAAATATTAGACGGACACAGCATATATCAGTAAGAAAAAGTGCGTAAACAAATAAAAAAACTCATAGTGCAAGTCATCAATTTGTGCAAATATGTGTGGAATGTCTGTCAAATGATTCATAATCATAACGTCTTTATTATTCAAAAATAAACTCAGTAACACAAGAACGCTTAATTCACTATACAGTCCTATAGTTCGAGTGGCGCAGTGGTTCTGCTGTCTACACCTTAACGAGGTATATGTGAATCGAGTTCGGTTCCAGCCAGACGCATTAGTTTTTGTATTTTAAAAAACTTGTTACTTCGACACTATGTCTACGGCAAGTAATAAAAACATCTGTGCCGGTTGTACGAACGTATTAAAAGGAAAAGAATACCTGCAATGTTCAAATTGTAACTCGAGATACGATCTACTTTGTTCCAATACTACCGTCAGAGGATACAAAACAATGAAAGTGTCGGACAAAGCGACATGGAAATGCCAAGTTTGTGTAAGTAAGTTGCCGAAAACAAATAACACCGATACACCGGTGCGTTTAACGCGCATCGATAGCCCTTTAAGTTCATCTGATGATGATTCTAAACAAATTCCGGCAACAGCGGCTGATAATAACGTCACCACCCGCAACAAACGCAGCCAGAGCTCGCCTTTAAAACAAATAGAAGACAACGACATTACCACCGATAGCACCTTACAACACAGTAAGCATTCACCTACTAGTTCTAAGCAAACGTTGATCAGAAATAAGCTTGAAAACTCGACATTCAGCAAAATAATCGAGAACGATGACACAGTTTTAGAATTAACAAGGAGCTCCTTCAGAGAAATTATCAGACAAGAAATCGCAAATGCACTGAAAGAAGCAGTGGGGGAACAGTTTCAACAATTCAAAGACCTGATTTCGGATTTTCGCACCTCTCTAGACTTCTTCAACGAAAAATACGAAGAAATGAAATTTACCCTTGAGCAAAACTCCTCTAAACTGCATGTTTTGGAAAAAGAAAATAGTAAGTTGCAATCATCCATACAAGACCTAAACAAGCGTATTAACTTAATGGAACAGCACAACAGAGCCACTAACATTGAGCTGCAAAACGTGCCAGAGAACCGCTCGGAAAACATTGTCACCACGATATTGCAAATCAGTAATACTACCAAATGTAAAATTAATGAAGGTGACATTGCTTTTTGCACAAGAACCGCTAAAAAAGACACCCAGAATGCCCGACCTAGGTCTATCCTCGTGAAATTCAACACCCCGCGTGTTCGTGACTCTTTCCTTGCTGCAGTAATAAACTACAACAAAAACAACGCCAACAACAAACTGAACACAAGCCATCTCGGCATTGCAATGGATAAGCCAAATCCAATCTACGTTGTTGAACACCTGTCAGCAGATAATAAAGCTTTGCACGCGGCGGCACGACTTCGAGGCAAGGAGTTCGGATATAAATACGTGTGGGTGCGTAATGGCAGAATTTTTATGAAGAAGGATGACCATTCTGAACGTATTGTAATCACTTGTCAGGAGGTTTTACAGACTGTCAACTAGTTAATATTTTTTTTTTGTTTACTTTTAATTTGTACTGTGCAAGTCAACGTGTAAAACTTGTTCACATTCAGTAATTCTTTAAAGATATATTACCAAAATGTACGTGGTCTAAGAACTAAAACTGACATTTTTTATCACAACATGTCTCTACAAGACTACGATATCGTTGTGCTTACTGAGACTTGGCTGAATGGTAGCATTTACGACTCGGAACTATTTGACGACAGGTACGTAATTTACAGGCGAGATCGCGAGTCCAGTAGATACAGAGCACGTAAACACGGAGGCGGCGTTTTGATTGCTGTCGCTAAGCACTTAAATTCATGTCGTATGTCGTATTTAGAAAGTCAATGTGAGGATTTGTGGATCTCCATTGAGACCTTCTCTCCCGGGAATAAGCAAAATCGAATCTACATTTGTGGCGTATACTTACCTCCCCCGATAACACAGGAAACCATTCAAATTTTCCTAGATTCAGCTCAAAATGTCCTGGATAAAAACGAACGAACTGTTATAATTGGTGACTTTAATATGAGCACTATAACGTGGATAATTAGCGAAGACAGACAGGTGAGCCATACTACTCCATGCCCTACCAACAACAACGACGTTACCAAACACTTTCTCGATTATACAACTATGAATGACTTGAGTCAGTATAATTATCTTACAAATAACAAATCTAGAACACTAGATCTAGTTCTCTCTAACACTACAGTGCTCAACCTTACATGTTGCCAAACACATCTGACACAAGAAGATCCTCTGCATCCACCGCTCGAGTTCACTCTACCTATGACCACCACCGTAAATTCGCTACAAACGAAACCGACCACTAAACCTAATTTCTTCAAGGCAGACTACGACAATATTCTCACCACACTTATGTCTGTAGACTGGGAAAGCTTAATGGGAAGCTGTGGCTCGGTGGGTGAGATGGTAAATATTTTATATGATATTTTGCACGATGTCATCAAGCGACATGTACCACTGAAAACAATATCTAGGAAAGAGTACCCGGCATGGTACACGCCCAAGCTTAAGCTTCTTTTTAAAGAAAAACACAAATTTCGCGTTAGAGTAAAAAAATACAATAATCCCCTGGACACTATATCTTTTGAAACACTGCGTGCTGACTGTAGTAAATTAAGATCAATTTGCTACAGAAATTATATCGAGAGATTAGAAACCGCGGTTTTAAATAATCCTAAAATCTTCTGGTCTCACATAAAAAATAAACGGAAATCCAGCAGCGGTTACCCCGCAGTAATGAATTTAAATAACAAGACAGCATCAACTGGCCACGACATATGTAACTTGTTTGCTGAAAATTTCGCAAGTGTCTATAATACTGCGACGCCTTCGCACCCGTCAATTGTTAACTACAACAACAGTCCACCGTCTTTCTGTAAACTAGAACTCAACGCTAGCGAAATATTCCGAACCTTAAGATCCTTGAATGAACAAAAAAGCGTAGGAGATGACGGCATTCATCCCGTGTTTATAAAAAGATGTGCGAAGGCGCTGGCTTTACCTCTCTGTATTATTTACAACAAATCTCTTAAAGACGGTATTTTCCCTGAACAATGGAAAAAGGCACTGGTCGTACCCATTTTCAAAGCAGGACAAAAGAATATGGTATCAAACTACAGGCCCATTTCTATTTTAGTCATCTTCGGCAAAGTATTTGAGAAGCTTATAACCGAACGTCTTTCATCGCATGTAAAACACCTTCTCACCGGCGACCAACACGGCTTTATCAAATCCCGATCGACGACCACGAATCTCATGTGTTACGTGTCGACTTTATCTGAATCCTTAGATAAACGTATTCCTGTTGACACCGTTTATACTGACTTCAGTAAGGCGTTCGATAAGGTAGATCATACTCTTCTGATAGCGAAACTCCAGCACTTGGGTGTAGGAGGATCAATGTTAAAGTGGTTTCAGTCTTACCTCAGTGACCGGTCGTCAAAAGTTGTTATTAGTGGGCATCATTCAAAGTCTTTTGAAGCTACATCCGGTGTCCCGCAAGGCTCACATTTGGGCCCAATTCTCTTCAACATTTTCATTAACGACATCACGCAATGCTTTAGGCACTCAAAATGCTACCTCTTTGCTGATGATATGAAAATAATGAAGCCAATAGTAACTGAATCTGACTCCGCTTTAATGCAAGAAGATCTGAGCAGACTAACGAACTGGTGCGAAACGAACAAAATGCTTCTTAACGTCTCAAAGTGCTACTACATGCAATTCAGTCGTAATAAAATAGTCAAACCACACATTTACACTATAGGCCAACAACAATTAAAACAAGTAGAGGAAATACGTGACCTAGGAGTCACATTAGACAAACAACTCAAATTTGACAAACACATTATAAACACGTCATCGAAGGGGTTTCAAATTCTTGGATTTATCTTACGTAACAGTAAAGACTTTAAAAAGTCATCCACAAGAATAAAACTATTTAACACACTGGTTCGCCCAATACTTGAATATGGCAGTTCGGTTTGGAACCCTCACTACGACATATACATTAAACACCTGGAAAGTGTCCAAAGGCGCTTCATGTATCACTTATGCTACAAAGACCAATTGGCTAAAAAAGTAAGCAGTTATAAGGACAGACTAGGGCACTACAAAATGGTTTCACTCGCTGATAGACGAAAAACGGCAGACTTGATACTTTTGCATAAAATATTTAATGGAATCATAGACTGTAGTGAATTACTAGGCAAACTAAACATTAACGCGCCATCTCGCTTGCCGCGAAAAAGCAGCTATAATCTATTTTATGTGTCAGGTTCCAAAACTAATCTGGGACATTTCGCCGCTCTACCAAGACTCTGTAGGCATTACAACGATTTGGCAAAACAATTTAGCTTGGACATAACCCTCCCCATTACTAAATACAAAAAGAATTTGACCACCACAACAATTGTACAACAACCATTATAATTATAATTTTTATGTCAATCAATTTTAATTTAATTCTATTGTTATTATTTTTATTTTATTGTTCATTTAATTTCTATATCTCCTTTTTAATTGACATTATGTTTCCTTTTCCCGATTTGTTATCATTTTAAAATAGTTTTCAATTTTCACTTCCATAAATATTTTTTATTTTTGTGTTAACACCTAGTTATATGTGCATGCTGTGGTCTCCTATAATTGAAGGAACACAGTTAAAACAACCCATTGTATTGTGTTTTATAATGTATCTGTGTATCCTTTGTTGGAGATCCAAATAAATAAATAAATAAATATCACCATTTGATCCAAGTATCCAAGATTTTGATGTCTGGTGCGCTGAGGTCGATCGTGGTCGAATAAAGAATAATTGGGATGATCGCGAATGCCTAGGACGGATAGGTTCCTGTTTACGTGGTGATGCAGGATCGTGGCTAAATGACTGGGTGACAAATGATAGATCCTGGAGTAACTTCAAGGTTGAATTTAGATCTCTTTGTCCCCGTAACATTGATAGTGCGTCCATATTATTTGAGGTTATGTGTATGAACTCAAACAAGTACCCAACTTATGCGGAATACGCGCGTAAATCCTTGCTGCGTCTGAATATAGTTCAAGGTTTATCCGATGAGTTGAAATCCGCCATTGTTGTTAGAGGCATCAGCGACCCTCAAGTTAAGGCTGCGACAACCAATACCAAGCTAGCATGTAAAGATTTGGTAGAATTTTTATCAGCTTATGTAAAACCCAAATATGACAATAATGTTGCTCGTGACCGTGCCTCCTCTAGTAACTCGTCTAACCAACGTAAACGTGAGGCCCCTAAGCTACATAATAGCAATGTTACTTGTCACAATTGCGGTAAAACGGGTCATAAAAAATGGTATTGTCCTAAAAAATCTAAAAATACCAATTCGGTTCAGGATACCAGTACCTCTACATCTAAGTCTGCTCCAACGACATCAAGCGATAGAACCGATAAACCCGTTCAACGCTGTACTTTTTGCAAACGTAAGGGACACTCAATTGATTCGTGTTTCCAAAAGCAGCGCTCTGATAGTAATAATAAGAATAAGAGTGAAGTAAATTTTTGCTCAGAATTGACCCCAGACAAAAAAACGTAATCTCAGCCGTTGTACAGAAGATACCTGTTGATGTTTTGATTGACAGCGGCTCTGATATATCATTAATTTCGGAAAAGGTACTTAAACATTTTAATTTTAATCGTATACCAGCTTATCGCTTGATGCGCGGTATAGGAAGTCAGATTATCGAATCGACCTCTGTCATCACAACAGTCGTAGAATTTCCAGAAGTGTCACTAGAAATTGATTTATATGTTGCCCCTGCTGAATGCATAAATGCACCTATCCTAATTGGAACTGATGTCCTAAATCGAAACGGGTTGATTTACACTCGTACACGTAGTGAGCAACGGCTTACCAGGTCGGACAATCAGTCAACCGTGCAACTCATGAACACTGTAGACGATGAGCATATTAAAACTTCCTTAGTGGGTGCCGATAAGGATCGGTTACTGGAAATCATCAAAGAGTTCTCTGATTTGTTTATTTCTGGTACGGCAACCTCCACAGTGAACACTGGTAGTATGGAGATCAAACTAACGTCTAACATTCCGATAACCCACCGTCCTTATAAGCTTTCGGTGGATGAAAAAAACAGGGTTCGAAATATTGTTAGCGATCTTCTCAGCAAGGGAATAATTCGTGAATCACAGTCAGATTACGCCAGTCCTATCATCCTTGTCAAAAAGAAGGACGGGAGTGATAGGATGTGCGTAGACTACCGAGCACTTAATGCCATTACTGTTAAAGAAAGATTTCCCTTGCCGTTGATTGATGACCACATAGATAGACTTGGTAGCTTCAAAATCTTCACTAGCCTTGACATGGCTACTGGCTTCCATCAGGTGCCTATGAAAGATGACGATTCCATAAGTAAAACCGCCTTCGTAACGCCTGAAGGGCAGTATGAGTATTTAAAAATGCCATATGGTCTTGCTAATGCTCCGATTGTCTATCAGAGGATTATATCAAAAACATTAAAACCTCTCATTGACATTGGTAGGGTTCTAACCTATATCGATGACGTATTGATTCTGTCCAACTCGGTAGATGAAGGTCTTAAAACAATGAGAAAAGTTTTACAAATACTTAAAGCCGCGGGATTTTCCATAAATTTAAAAAAGTGTACTTTTCTAGACGTAGAAATAGAGTATCTAGGGCGACTGATTGGACATGGTCAGGTACGGCCGAGCCCAGGTAAAATAGATGCACTTGTACGTTCTCCAAAACCTACAAATGTGAAAGAGGTTCGACAGTTCCTTGGGCTAGCAGGGTATTTTCGCCGTTATATTGCTGGTTATGCCTCGAAAACAGCCAGTATAGCAAGGCTGCTGAGGAAAGGTGAACCTTTTTCGTGGGGCTCTGAGCAGGAGGCTGCTCGCGACTATATTATAAATTGCCTAACGACTGAACCGGTTTTAGCAATATTTGATCCCCAGTTGCTTACGGAGCTTCACACAGATGCTAGTGCTATTGGATTTGGTGCCATTTTACTCCAAAATCATAGCGATGGCAGAAAGAGGGTTGTTGGGTACTTTAGTAAGTCCACTCAGGGTGCGGAATCGCGGTACCACAGTTATGAATTGGAAACGTTGGCTGTTGTACGCGCGCTCCAGCATTTTCGCCACTATCTTATTGGTATTCACTTTAGGATAGTGACGGACTGTAATTCTTTAAAGTTAACGGAGCGAAAGAAAGATTTGTTACCCCGGGTTGCGCGCTGGTGGGTTTACTTGCAAGATTTTACGTTCACTCTTGATTATAGGAAAGGCTCATTAATGCAACACGCAGATTTTTTAAGTCGCAACCCTCCTCCTACCGATAATATCTCGCATATTCGAAATCCAAACAACTGGGCAAAAGTTGCTCAAACCGCTGACGCAGAGACTCAAGACTTAATGTCTAAATTGAGGGAAGGGCAATTAGATCCAACGAGATACAGAATCAAAAATGATCTATTGTACTACAAGTTTACACCCACTGGGGAAGAACCGAGACTTTTGTGCTTTATCCCAAAGGGTCATAGGCTCAGCCTGTTAAGGGTTTTCCACGACGACCATGAACATATTGGTACTGACAGAACCACTGACTTGATTTTACGTCATTTTTGGTTTCCGAGCCTTCGGGCATTTGTGAGGAAGTATATAAGTCATTGCCTTATATGTCTGGCACATAAAAAAGTTCCTAGGGCTTCCCTATCAGCCAATCCAGTCCTGGTCCAAACCAGAAATCCCTTTTTCTGTCGTACATACTGATGTTCTAGGACCACTTCCAGAATCAAATGGTTTTAAATATGTTTTGATTGTTATTGATGCCTTTTCTAAATATTGTCTACTTTACTCGTTGTATAGACAAGACGCTGATGAGTTAAAACGTGTGTTCTCTAACGCAGTATCCCTATTTGGTACCCCATCTATGATAATATGTGATCGTGGTAGGATGTTTGACAGTAAGGCTTTTCAAAATTGGGTCACTGAGTTGGGATCTTCGATACACTTTATCACGCCAGGCATTCATCGCGAGAATGGTCAAGTGGAAAGATATTGCCGAACCGTTCTTAACATGCTGCGGGTCGAGGTGGGCAATAAAGGCTCACAATGGTCTGATGTGCTCTGGAAGGTGCAGCTTACCCTCAACGTCTGTAGACAAGCCACCACCCAGACCTCACCACTTCAGCTGCTGGTAGGCATAGACGCGGCTACTCCCGTCATCAGATCCTTGGTGCGAGACGTTGCACTCGAGAACTCTCATCCCAACAGAGAAGCCTTGTTAACTTTAAGAAGACAACGAGCTTCTGAGCTCCTCACAGCCAATCAGCGTAATCAGGATGCTTATGTAAATAAAGATCGAAGACAACCACGTACGTTTGCTGTTGGTGACTTCGTGTTTGTGAGCAAAGTTGCGCAGTCTACGGGGAAACTAGACTCCGGCATGCGCGGCCCGTATAAAGTTGTCCGTGTGCTGCCACACCACCGCTATGAGCTAGAGTTACTAGCTGGGTCTTATGGCAAAAAGACTCAAGCCGCCGCCGAACATATGATGTAATGGCGTGGCGAGTGGACGCCGGATACGTGCTCAGCTTTCTTTGAGAGTGGTGAGTTATTAGCATGCTAACGATTGGGCCTCTGCTCTGCTCCGCGGTCATAGTAGAGACATGCAGAACTTTTGGGCCTCTGTCTCAATGACGCGATGTGTCACAAATGCATAGTAAGCAAACGTTTGGGCCTCTACTATGTATTCGTGAAAATGACATGCAGAACGTTTGGGCCTCTGTCACAATGATGCGATGTGTCACAAATGCATAATAAGCATAACCTTTGGGCCTCTATTATGTATTCGTGAAAACGACAAGCGAACGTTTGGGCCTCTGTCAATAACAATGTATGGCTAGTGGTGGAAGTCCGGATTCCATCATTAGGAATACATTGAATCTCTTGGGTTGGAAGCTGATTCAACTTTAAAAATCACTTTTGGTGGTCTTTGTTGCTGGCGCTTGAGTGCACGCTTGCCCCTGTAACACTGGTCAAATTTATGAACTCTTCGTATGACTCCAGGATGAATAAGCTTCAAACCCTAGAAGACATGTTATTTAACTACTCATGTACTCTTATGTCTTTTCAGATAATAACGTTGATCTAAATAATGATGATAGCCAGGTTGTGAGAAATGGATCTGAAGCGAATGATGGGAATGATGATGCGGTCGAGGACGTCGCGCTGTCAGGAACGGCCGTCTTAGACGTTTCCATTTCTGTTAAGTATGAGGACAGACAAGTGAAACCACTGCTTGCTAGTAACGCACTGACGTTTATTACGACTAACTTATCGGTGCGTAGGCACACGCACACATACTCAACATTCCTCCCCTTAGCATAAAAATACCCTTTTAAAACATTTAAGTTACAAAAATGTGCTATAACTATAAACTTATTTTCTAATAATACAATTTGTAATTGACGTTAGGCCGATTGCGTTTGGAACGCGGTGTTGGCACAGACTCACTCGCTTGCTGTTGCGCTGGCGCTTCAACAGAATGACCAGTGCTCGGAGAAACGGTTGAGGCCTCCTGGTACTCCTCATCCTCCCCGGAATTGTCTGGTGAGATAGGCTGTGGAATGACAACAGGGGATGTGTCTGACATACATGACGTCTGGTTGGAACTACCTGACGTGTCTTCACTATCCTCGCCGATGCCAGGTGATGACATTCGTTGCGTAATCTGTGCTTCTGTCGTTGGGCCACTACTTAGCTCTTCTAGGTCGATATCCACGTCCTTATCGTCAAAGCAATCATCGCCTTTATACAAAAGTATCTGATTTTTATGCTTCTTAAAAGTCATTAAAGTTACCTCATCTTTAATTAAATACAACACTTTGCCGATTTTTTTAATCACTATTCCTTTGCACCAGGAGAATTTACCATTTATTGTATGCTTTTTATAATAAACTATGGCACCGGTAGCAAAAACTTGAGTGTTGTGTCCGACGTTTTTATTTTGCAAACACTGTTTACGGTTGACCATATTAGCAAGAACCGTGGAAGATGGCGACGGCGGTTCGGGTTTCAATAGATCCAGCCGCGTTCTAAGCTTTCGACCATAGACCAGTTCAGCAGGAGAGGACCCGGTCATAGAGTGAACGGAATTCCTATAGTCGAACAAGAATTTTAACAGTTTGTTATTAACATTTCGCTGTCCATTACCACTAAGCAAGCTTGTCTTAATACCCTTTTTCACTATCTTCACATAACTTTCTGCCTGCCCGTTACTGGCCGCATGGTACGTTGGTGACGTCACATGCGAAATCCCGTTCACCCTACAAAAAGCCTCAAACTCATGTGACGTAAATGCTGTACCATTGTCGCTAACCAGCGTGTGCGGAATGCCAAATCTTGACATAAAGTCATATAACCTGTCAATTGTTGCTGAAGTAGTGGTACTGCATTTCATATCATACACCTCTACCCACTTAGTAAATGCATCCACTACCACTAAAAAAGTGTGACCGTTAATAGGGCCCAGATAGTCGATGTGTACCCGGTAAAATGGTGTCGGTGGATATTCCCAATGCGCAATCGGCGCCCGCGCCGGTGATGGTCGTAGTTGCATGCAAACGTCACACGATCCTATCAACCGCTCTAACGCAGCGTCTATCCCCGGAAACCAAACACGGGCTCGCGCCTCCGCTTTCGTCTTCACTATACCTAAATGAGATTGATGTAATTCCGTTAGAATTTTTGCTTGTAATTTGTCCGGAATTACAACTTTGTGTCCTCGCATAACACAACCATTTTCATAAGATAATTGCGTCCTACACGCATGATATGCCTTCATACTCGTACTACCATCAGGCATTTTCCTAGGCCATCCATTCAATACAAAATCTACCACCTTACGCAAGGTCACATCTGCAGTGGTCGCCTCGCGTAACATTTTTAAGGTTACTGGTAGACTACCTTCTACTACGAAATTAATGTACGACGCGCGATCGAGATCAGCCATCGTCGCGTCCACGCCCCGCATGTTTCTCTCCGTACCCGCCTCCTCGGGCAGACACGCGCGAGATAAGAAATCTGCACTGTTATTGGCGCTACGCACATATTCGATTTGATAATTATAACCGCTTAGAAACAGTGCGTACCTCTGTAATCTGTTTGCTGAAACTTCAGGTATCCCACGGTGTGGTCCGAAAATCGACAACAGAGGCTTATGATCGGTCCGGAGAATAAACGGAACCGACCTTCCATATAAAAATTGATGGAAACGCCTAATCCCGAAAATAATCGCGGTCGCTTCCTTTTGAATCTGCGAGTAACGCTTTTCAGCAGCATTTAGCGTCCTCGAGGCAAAAGAGATCGGTCTCTCAGACTTATCGGGGCCCACTTGCGATAATATTGCAGAAAGACCTACCGGTGATGCATCTACCGTCAAAATGATAGTAGCATCTGGGTTAAAATGTGCTAGTACTTGATCTGACGCTAAGCACGTCTTAATAGCGGTGAACGCTTCCTCGTGTTGCGATGTCCAACACCATCTGTTACCCTTTTTTAACAAGTCATACAAAGGACATAAAATTGAAGACGCTTTTGGAACGAAGCTCCTGTAGTAATTAACTAGCCCTAAAAACGACTGTAATTGATTAACATTAGCCGGCACTGGTGCTTCCATCATAGCTTTTATTTTCTGCGGTGATTTATGCAGTCCATCTTTATTTATCACATAACCTAGGTAATTGACCTCGTCTTTAAAAAACATGCATTTTTCTTTCTGTAAGGTAAGTCCCGCGTCTTGTAATTTTAGTAACACTTGATGTAATCTATCCAAGTGTTCTGATTTATTTTTCCCGGTTATCAAAATATCGTCCAGCATACAGAGTGTACCGGGAACGCCCGCCAGCACGCCCTCCATGGCGCGCTGGAACACGGCCGGCGCGCTTGCAATACCAAAACATAAACGCGTTTGTTTAAAAATTCCCTTATGAGTATTTATGCAAGTTATTTCTTGTGACTCATCATCTAACATGAACTGGTTGTAAGCATTGGACAGGTCCAATTTAGTAAACTGCTGTCCCCCATACAATTTAGCAAACAGTTCAGTTACTGTTGGCAAAGGATATTGATCTATTACTAACTGTTTGTTTACACCAGTGGAGAAATCCGCGCATATACGTATAGATCCATTTTGTTTTAATACAGGCACGATCGGTGACGCATACCGCGCGTGTTCAACCGGTTTCAATACTCCTATAGCTACTAAACGATCTATCTCCTTATCTACTTTATTTCGCAAAGCAAATGCTACCGGTCGAGCCCTAACAAATACTGGCTTCGCATCTTCCTTTAATTGTAACCTAACTTTAAATTTGTTAAATAATCCTAATTTATCCGAAAATACCGATGGATAACGACATTTCAATGTTTCAAACAAATCATTTTTATCTAATTGGTCACAATATTGTATCGGCAACAATGCTAACCTGAATTTTGAAATAAAATCGCGACCGAGAATCGGCGGACCACCGCCCCGCACGACATAAATACAGAGTACATGCGATGTGTTCGTATACGTTACTTGTAACCGCGCTATACCCTCGCAAACAATTTCATCACCCGTATAAGAAAATAACCGTTTACTGGTTGTCGACAATGGTACATTGCTAAAATATGTTTTATAAGTATCCATAGAAATTGCTGTTAATGCTGAACCGCTATCTATCTCAAATTTTAATTCAATTCCCGAGACCGATACCGTTTCTATCATGGGTTCCTGTTTCACTGATCGAATAATAAAACACTCACCGTCATCGTCGCTTTCTTCCACCGCTCTTGACTCGACATAATTAACCTTTTTACACATCTTACGCAGATGCCCCGTGGCATTGCATTTCCTACATTTCGCCT
Source organism: Ochropleura plecta (assembly GCA_905475445.1). Lineage (NCBI taxonomy): Eukaryota > Metazoa > Arthropoda > Insecta > Lepidoptera > Noctuidae > Ochropleura > Ochropleura plecta. The sequence goes on from FR997736.1 coordinate 16,621,470, forward strand.
TTGCGAACCTACACTGGGATGTTTCATGATTATGATAGCCGCACACTTTACACTGCACTTTTACTCCCGAACTAGGAGCAACCCGTCGATCCGATGATCCCGAAGCCTCCGATGACCGCGCAATTTTGAACAGCTGGTCGTGAGGCGCGGCCTGCGCCCCGGCCCCCGCTGCCGCACGTGCACTCCGCGCGTTTTCCGCCAACTCCATCGCCTTCGTTAATGTCAGGCCCATAAGATCTTTCGAGAACAGCTTCTCTCTGTCAGATCCGGGCAACATTCCCATAACAAATTTGTCCCGAAGAGCTTCTTCCACGTTCGAGAACGCGCAGTGCGCCGTTAAACCTCGTAATCTCGCGGCCCATTGTGCATACGTCTCCCCTTCTTGTTGCGTAGCCGCATAAAACTTATAACGTTCGCCGAACCCACACACACCGTTTTGGAGTGAAATGCTCATCCAAAAGCTTTAGTATGTCATCATACGGTACGTCATGCAGCTGCTTTGGTAAGGCGAGATCTGCCGCCAACTTGTGCGTGCCATCCGCGAGTGCGCTCAGCAAGATAGCTCGTCTTTTTGCTCCCGTTGGATCGCTTGTCCCGGTGATGTCGTTGGCCACATACCACTGTTTAATGCGGCACTTGTAAGTTTCCCAGGACTGTACATTGTGATCAAATACTGATAATAATCCAAAAACTGTGCCGGCCATTTTTACTTTAACTTTTTTTTAAAACGTAGGTAGATTGATCCTCGTCGCCAATGTTAAGTATGAGGACAGACAAGTGAAACCACTGCTTGCTAGTAACGCACTGACGTTTATTACGACTAACTTATCGGTGCGTAGGCACACGCACACATACTCAACAATTTCCAACCTACCCGCTCCGAGAAAAAGTGCATAAAAAGGCATGGCGTGCTGTCAACGCTCTCTTTTTCTACTTGACTTCCGAAGGCGACGGACGTATTCTAAGGATGTTAAGTGCTGATTAGGGTCGTGTTATATAATTCTGTTATATTTAATATTTACATATGTGTTTGAGATTGATTGAAGATATTTTGTAAGAAATATAACTTTTAGGTTATTAGTGCTTTGTTTTTTTTAAGATAATCCGCTTCTGGTTCCTAAGAATATAAAAAAAAAATCTCTGTTTCTCTCTGGAATGTGATGCCCTTCCCGCTACCCCTTAGCCTCTCCGAGCTCGCCCGTCGCGTCGTACACCGTTTTTAGTTGTAGGTGTTTATTGTGATTATCACAACAGTTTCTGGATTATTCCTAAGTATCAAGCATCAAGCCCTTTCAAAAGCAAAGGGTGGTATTTAAAATAAACCGGCCAGGAGCGAGTCAGACTCGCACGTCGGGGGTTCCGTACAAACTTGCGACATAATCGGCCATATCTTTTGACTGTGTAGACTTAGAGTGTTGATATTTTCACAGCACAAAGGAACCAAAAACTTATTATGTGAGTTTTAATTTCAACTAGATACCTCAACACGTTCCCGAGAAAAAGGGTCTTGACAGACAGACAGACGGGCAGCAAAGTGATCCAATAAGGGTTAAGTACACCTCTAGCCATGTTGTTAATTTCCTTTTTCTTTATACCAGAGTTCATTTCTAAATGACCACGAAAGTTGAAGAAAATACCGACAGCACATACTCAATCATTTTATCGATTTATGCCCGTAAACGACTCGTTTTGCTTACGGATAGTTGTATTTTGACATAAGTCTCATAGAACTTATGTCAAAATACAACTATCCGTAAGCAAAACGAGTCGTTTTTGTTTATTGGAACGGGGCATTAATAGACGCCATGTTTGTAACTATACAACCTTAACTTTGACCTGCCATATTGTATAGAATTGAACGAACCGATAACAAAAGACGAACGTCATATATAGAATAGAATCGGACGTGCCATTCCGGTCGGCATTCATTCGTCGCTGCACATGTCCTTTGAAAACTTTCCCTTAACAGCTATAGGGGGCAGAAATCCTTACTAATATTATAAAAGCGGAAGTGAGTTTGTTTGTTACGTCTTCACGCTTAAATGCCTAAACTGATTTTGATGAATTTTGGTACAGTGATAGTTGGGACCCAGGAGACGGCCATAGGCTATTTTTTTTTAAAGTGAGTTATGAGGGAGAAAGAGGAAAGAAAAGGAAAACTTAGCTTTGCTATTACAATCAATAAGGCGCAAGGGCAAAAACTACAGGTAGCAGGTACCTGCAAATCAGGAAAGGGGAACTGTGTTACCCCGAATTTAACACGACCAAAGCCGTGGGCAAAAGCTAGTAAATAATAAAATATACAAGACATTTTCCGAATCCATTTAAGAATTGGGGCAGCCACAGCCTAATTAAGGAATCGCTTGGGAGAAGGTTCTCAACTGTTGCTGTACCGTCTTGTATGCATAACTAGCTTTCGCCCGCGGCTTCGCTCGCGTTAAATTCGGTATAACACACCAAGCAGACCTGCAGTTTTTGCTCTTGCGCCTGATTGATTTGTAATAGCAACGCTAAGTTTTCCCTTTTCTTCCCTCGTTCTCCCTCACATCCCACTTTTTTTTTTCATCAAAATCGGTTTAGCCATTAAAGCGTGAAGAGGTAACAAACAAACAAACAAACTCACTTTCGCTTTTATAATATTAGTAAGGATTAAGCAGGAGTGTTAAATGGAGGTCACCTTTGGCGACTTTCTAAGTCATTGCACTTAGTTGCAAAAACGTAGGTCAAATTGTTGTCGTTTAAATTGTTGTACCTAATATGGCTCCAAACGAAAGGCTTTGCTTTCCTGCCGGAGTTGCGGGTTAGAAAGAGATACCGCGGCCCCGGAACATAAAGGGCAAAAGACTCCCACGGAGGAAAAAAAGGCTTTGCTTTGATCATTTAAGATTTGGAAAATAACACAAAAAAATTAGAAAGAGCTTGCTTATGTTTTGTAAAAACTCTCGTTTAATGCATAATGAAACAGAAATTCAAAGAAAAACCAACCTTCCTTTATCTGTTACACGTGATGATCCAATGACTTTAACAGTTAGTTCAATTTCGGAGCAGACATATTTAAACTTTATGCCTATGATTAAGTTTTTCTTGTTAAGGCGCCTCCCCGACCAAAACGCCGCGCAAGCCGTTTTTGTGCAGTTTTCTGGAGCTATCTACTTGTTATTTAAAACGAACTAAGTAACAAAAAAAATACATTAAATTTCTTTATAATCTTGATTCCATTATTGTAGATTTCTTTTTTATTTTTATTGAGTAATTATTTAGTGAATCTCCTTACAACAAAGCCCCAGAAATGAGAAAAAATATCAATAACATGCATCTCCTCGTAAAGTAAACATTGTTTAATTTTGCTACTTACAATAATGGATACACAATTCTATAATTAACATTTTGGTACAAATATTTTTTCCAAAAACCTAAAATTTTATTTTATATAGATTTTAGTCAAAAAAATAGGCATTATTCACTACTGTGGCCATATGTGAGTGCTATGTATTATTATTGACTTGACGAAGCCCTGGTGGTTGATAGTGTCATGCTCACTTAAATGTCTCGCTGATGGTGGCGGGTGTGTCGGGTCATTTAGCTCCCTTCAAAATGGTCGAGCTGAATGGGGCTGATCCATACGTCATGTTCGTGAACGGGCGCTGTCAGTTGGGACTGGTCATTTTTTTAGCTACCACGGTTCATTTTTAACTTATTTGGGATTAAATTTTGCTTTTTATTTGCTCTGGACGCTCTTACTGTGCACGTCTTTCTACATCGTTCTCACATATTTGTATAATCTCAACATGAATGATGTAAATACAATTTTGTAAAAAAATTATAATTTAAAAGAGTGTCCATGGAGTTTCTTGCCCATTCTTCTCCATAGAGATCAACGCTTTGGAATGGGCAACTACAGTACTTTCACAAGTTATTATGCCTTGTGACCGGGACTGTAGATTAGTTTTGTTTCTTGACATTCAAAAGTGCCTGTTATGGTCTAATTGAAATAAATGGTTTTGAGTTTGAGTTTGAGTTTGACTGTTACTCCTGCGCGGCAAAGAGGAACGAATGCTCAAGGTTATTTGAGTAGGGTACGGCCTTAAGCCCATCAATTAAGTAAAATAAAAAAACCGGCCAAGTGCGAGTTGAACTCGCGCACCGAGGGTTCCGTACAAACTTGCGACATAAACGGCCATATATTTTGAATGCGTAGACTTGGTAAGGTTTGGTTTTAATTTCAACTCGTAACGTCCACGCATTCCCGAGATAAAGGGTCTAGACAGGCAGAAAGACAACAAAGTGATCTTATAAGGGTTCCGTTTTTTTCCTTAGTAGGCACGGAACCCTGAAAAACTATACTTTAAAAAGTGTATTGTCATCAGGACCAAAGGCATTTGCATTTCAGCTCAATCGGTTGGGGGAGAACTGGTTTGAAATTTATTGCAAAGATCTGACACAACACACAACTAACAAGACATGTTAGAAAAATAAACGCTTGTATAAAACAGGCGCACGTAAGAAATTGTTATCGTCAGAGATCGCTTTAACACCCCTCCTTTACGAGTATTATACTCTTCAGTATGATATTGAGCGATTTTACGGGTTCACGACTTCCGTCGAATAAAGATAATATCTATCTTAGTAGACGATTTATTTCTTGACTTTACGACGCAGGTATTGTGTAAGTCACAGTCTAAATTATTAATCAGTCCACAGCACTTTTGTCTAGTGAAAACTATTTTAACAATAACTTGTTATTAGGAAGTTTGGTTTATTTTTGACCCTTTTAAAACGTCTTCTTACGTACTTACTAAAAACCCACCCATGTTCCTTCTTTTGCCTTTTATGTCCCGGGGCCGCGGTATATCTTTCGAGCAACCCGCGAACCCGGCAGGCAGTGACCCTAGTGGGCCCCTCTGCTTTGCTGACATCCCTTTTAGTCGCACGTGGAACACGAACGCGCCGTTGACACAGACTGTCATCATTAGACGGCCGGACGTTGAGCAACCCATTGTTCACCGTCCACAACCCGCGGTTACGGTGGCCGGGAGTCGTCTCGCGGCGCCTCTCACTTAAACGTCCAACCACCTCCTTCGCTAGCATGACTGTTTTGCAGAAGGAGGTGACTGGTTCCCATTCCCTCTCGCTCCGGACCATGGACTGAACCAGGGTCAGACGAATAGCGTTTTTTTTTTGCAGATTGGAAATCATCAAAGAACTTCCCCCGCTCTGGGCGGAGCGTCAGCGGAGTATCACACTTGTACTGACTAAACCCACCCATGTTTCTTCTATTGCCCTTTATGATCCGGGGCCGCGGTATCTCTTTCGAACAACCCGCAACCCCGGCAAGCAGCAATTAGTACCTAAGGGACTAACTTGGCCATTTTCAGGTTACAAACTGAATTTATCAGTTAACAATAAATCTCTATGAAAGAACAAGTTCATTTACATTGCATAATTTAAAAAAAAAAATTGTGTTTAAAAGATCGCTTTAAGCGAAAAGACCGCCCATTGTCACCCTATGTGAAATGGTTTCAGTAATTATATTATTTTCATGGTGCACAAAATAAAGAATATTCTATTCTATTCTTAATAAACACAACATAACACCTCTGGTTTGCGCGAAGGGTTGGGCAGGGAAATATAGTCACATCTACATCTCGCTATTATACGACTTATATATAAACAGAATATATCTCGTTAGGTACCTGACATAGAAATATCTATATCCATGTAACCCGCCTTATACGTCCGATACCCTAATTGAAAATGAACTGCCAGCTCGCAAAACTTTCCAATATAGGTTCGTTATTGGCATAGTAAAGCGAGCCGTAAACGGATGCCCCCAATATTCATCATTCTTTCACGAATACCTACCGTTGTAATACGCTGTAGTCACTTTATATACCTAAAACGACCTTTTTTATAGAGCGTATATCAGAAATGTGAACTTTCTACATGGAACACTTTTTTTTTGCTTCATCAGCCGTGTCATTTAAATATAAATCCTACTAATATTACAAATGCGAATGTTTGTGAGGATGTCTAGATGTTTCTTGCTTTTACACGCAAAACTGAACGGATTTGGATACATTTTTTTGTTAAGTTCCCCGATAGTTTATAACCTGGATTAACAGATAGGTTTATCAAGGTAGTACGGTCCCATACGATGCAGGCGACCTGGCAGGCAAAAACTAATAATAGATACAATCGACATGATTTGATTTGATTATTATTTGATTTTACTTGTCTAATTAATTAATATTATACATTTTAATGTTTATTTTTCCATTTCCTAATCAATGTTTATTATTTGAAATCTTTATTGTGCAACATTGTTGTGCCCAACAGTTTCTGTGAACTTTATTATTATTTAAGATAAAAAATTAAACTTCAATGCCTACTTGATCTAAATGTATCTAGGTATAAGAGGGCCAACACAAAGAAACATTCTGACGGAAATAACTATCATAGAAAAATAAACATTTAGAACCTACATTAGATTTACAAGAGCTACCCAAAAGCCCTTTGTTTAATTATGAAACCGGTTTAATTAATCAAGTGAATTCCTTCATACATTTGATTTGCGATGTTCACATCGTAAATCATTCGGTTTAGTAGAGCGTCATCTCTGTGTCCCGTCATAAAACTCGTTTTATCACAGTATCGTGTGAAAACTGTAACAGGTGTTATTTATGTTTGTGTTAGTACAATACAATCGAAGCCATCTTGAATTTGAAGAAGACATAAAATGCTCTGAAGATCTAGAAAACGTTTGTTTAAATTATATACAAGGTATGGGTTAGTAAGCCGGTTGAAAATAACCCAAATAGGTGCATTTTAATATTGAACATGAAATCCTTAGTAAGAATGTACTGAGCGCGGTGTATTTTATATCAGATTCTTAACCATAAATACCACTAGTAAACAAATAATACCAGAAAATGTAACATCAATCCCTTCTTATTCAATACAAAGCGCAATGTATTTTATCAAAATCTAAACCATAGAATACTACAAGTAAAAAATCCTACTTATTATACACACATTTTCCCCTCTACAGAGTGAATTCCAAACTCCCTAATATCCGAGAACAAAACTTCCAGCCTCAATATCACTGGCCGGAACAATAAACCGCTTTCTAATAAAAAAAACAACTAAATGTCAAACAAAACAAAGACAAAACACATTTTCATTTTTTTTTTCGAAAATTGAATAAAGAACATCGTCTTAGACAACACGCAACACGTAGTAAAAACAGCCTAGTATAAGAAAAGTAAGAAAATAATTTGAAAAAGCGGACTGAAAGAGGTTCTACTCACCGTGCGAAGGCCTCAAGCTCCCGCTGCGCACTGATAAGGGTCGCGCGCCCTGCCCCACCGAGCGGTGCATAGATTATGCGTGGACCAGCGAGGCCGGATTGTAGATATCGACAATTGATTTTAGAGGTATTACGGACGTATTGTATGGCTCTTTGAGAGGTTATTGAATTGATATGTTAGAGTATTTTATGGTTGAGCGATGACTTTATGGCGAATAAGATTTATCTTCTTTCGTGTTAAATGTACGTAGCAGTAGGTAATAAGAAGGTCAGTTTAATGATGAATCATGCAATAAAATAATTTGCTTTGGATATATTCCAATAAAGTACTTTAATTTATTATTATTTATCGTCGTAGCAAAATTTCGTAGCAAGGTTTTGTAGCAAATGTGGCGTAGCAAACGGTTGGCCAATCTTTGAATATCAAAGTCTTTGGGGAACGGTTCAGTTCTGTAGACGGTTTCCGACTGATTTGTTGCGGGGATGTGAAAATTAGATAGGTCAAGGTCGTATCTGAGTCACGGATACGGTTTTCCTCTTCCCGGTTTTCTATGGGGACCAAATAACAAATGATTAATCTGCTTATTTAGGTAAAGCGAAGAAAACAAATAATTGGTAAAATTGAAAGATTATTTCAAATCATTTGTAAGCCTTATTTTAAGTCATTGTAATTTCCGCCCCATTATGGTGAACAATGGGAGCACGGTACTTCATCGTCTGCCAAGCCTTTTCCCAGATTTTTTTATCCGTGCGGCCGTTGTTACTTAGCCACGACATCCTAACAACCTAACATGACTAAACTACATGAAAGATTATAGTTGACCGTTACAGTCTACGCGTTTGCTACGCCGTAGCAGCAGGCGCGGTGTTTTCATTGCTACGCGGTACCGTAGCGCGTAGTACGCTGATGTAGGCCGTAGTATTACTATTATTTATTTATTTATAGTTAATTAAAACGGTATAACACCAATTACAATAATTAACATAGAAACAAACAACTTACACTAGGTTACTATTGTATTGGGGATTGCTGATATCCTTGATACGGTTTATTTGGAACATTTTAAATCCGTTAAGTCGGATAGGGTGTGTAAAAGTTTAAGTATTTTATGCACTATAAACCACCAATCAATAAAGTTATATTTTCAGCGTTCGACTCAGTACTGAAAATAGAAAATCCAACGCCCAGGTTTCCTACAGGCTCAAATATAAACGTCGTCTAGTCTAAGTGAAAATGGGCCTTATAATTTTAGCTCTAGGTATATCCCTTTTTTCCAAAAACGGCCTAATGACAGTCGGACTCGCGCACCGAAAGCTCCGTACAAACTTATGACTTAAACGGCCATATCTTTTGACTGCGCAAACTTAGAGGGTTCACAGCTCCAAGAGGCCACAGACTTGAGTATCCTACTATAAATGCAAATGTTTGTGAGGATGGATGGATGTATGGATGTTTATTACTCTTTCACGTCAAAACGGCAGAACGGATCTTGATGAAATTTGGCACAAAGGTAGATTATAATCTGGAATAACACATAGAATACTTTTTTTTTCGATATCACGCGGGCGAAGCCGCGGGCGCCAGCTAGTAAAGTTTTAATTTCAACTCGACACCTCCACGCGTTCCTGATATAAAGGGTCTTGACTGACAGACAGACGGATGGACAACAAAGTGATCCGGTATAACGGATCCGCTTTTTTTTTGAGTTACGGAACCGTTTCGATTCGTATAACACGACGGGGCATCTCGTCAGACTAATTAATCGCTAATGGATTGCATCAAGTGAGACAAGAGTAGTCTTTTTTTATATTAAACTAGCTTTTGCCCGCGGCTTCACTCGCGTTAAATTCGGGGTAACACAGTTCCCCTTGCGACTTATTGATTTGTAATAGCAACGCTAAGTTTTCCCTTTTCTTCCCTCTTTCTCCCTCACATACCACTTTTTTATTTGAAAAATAGCTTATGTCTGTTTCCTGGTTCCCAACTATCTCTGTACCAAAATTCATCAAAATCGGTTTAGCCATTAAAGCGTGAAGAGGTAACAAACAAACAAACAAACTCACTTTCGCTTTTATAATATTAGTAAGGACTAGCTTTTGCCCGCGGCTTCGCTCGCGTTAAATTCGAGGTAACACGGTTCTTCTTTCCTAATTTGCAAGTATTTTTCGTAGGTAACAAAGAGTGTGTACGTGTACCGATTTTTAGCTTCCTACCTTGAAAATAGCGGAATGCTCCATACAAATGTCCACCCCCTATTTTAGGGTAGTGTGGAGTTAGAAAGAGACAAAAAGTGCCTTATTTATTGTAATAGCAAAGCTAAGTATTCCCTTTTCGTCACTTTTTCTCCCTCATTTCTCACTTTAAAAAAAAGTGACCGTCTCCAGGGTCCCAACTATATTTGTACCAAAATACATCAAAATCAGTTTAGCCATGTAGGCGTGAAGACGTAACAAACAAACAAACTCACTTTCGCTTTTATAATATTAGTAAGGATTATAGTAAGGATGGGCCTCTTGATTTCAATTCCTGAAGCCAGAGATCAGGTCGTCGATGAAACGAACTAACCCAAGCAAACGCGAAACCCGCGACTTGAATAGCTCCTTAATCTATACATATAATAAGACTGTAAAAGATCGATTTCTGTACATTGAAGATTTTTATGAAAAATTGTTACAGGGGGTCTTAATTACCGTAATAGAAGCCAAAACAACAATTTTTAAAATTTTTGTCTGTCTGTCTGTCTGTCTGTCTGTCTGTTTGTCCGGGCTAATCTCAGAATCTACTGGACCGATTTTGACGGGACTTTTTTTATTTGACTCAGTATCACCTGGAGAGTAAACTGGGATATAAATAATCACGCCGATGAACTTAGGGGGCAGGCAGGAAATTGAATCTCAGAATCTACTAAACCGATTTTAATGGGACTTTCCGGACCTACGCTATTACTTTTTTTTAAAAGAGTGTGATATGAGGGAGAAAGGGGAAAGAAACGGGAAAACTTAGCGTTGCTATTACAAATCAATAAGGCGCTACCGAATTTAACGCGAGCGAAGCCGCGGGCAAAAGCTAGTCCTACATAAATAAGGATAGCTCAAAAGTGCTTCAAATACTAACCTTTCAAGGAGAAACGTTCAATAAAGAACCTTATGGTCAGTATATTGTCCGAATCAATTTGTCCCCGACATCGACATTTACAGTGGCGACAATCGATTGGACTCACTTCGGTTATAAGTTTTCCATCTATTCGATCTTGTACCGTTGAACTTCCAACTTTCTCTAGTTGAATTAAAGCTCCGTCTTCTTTAGAAAATGAATAAAGTTCTGTTTGGATATGAAGTATATTATTAGAAACTAGCTTTTGCCCGCGGCTTCGCTCGCGTTAAATTCGGTAGCGCCTTATTGATTTGTAATAGCAACGCTAAGTTTTCCCGTTTCTTTCCCCTTTCTCCCTCATATCACACTCTTTTAAAAAAAAGTAATAGCCTATGTCCGGAAAGTCCCATTAAAATCGGTTTAGTAGATTCTGAGATTCAATTTCCTGCCTGCCCCCTAAGTTCATCGGCGTGATTATTTATATCCCAGTTTACTCTCCAGGTGATACTGAGTCAAATAAAAAAAGTCCCGTCAAAATCGGTCCAGTAGATTCTGAGATTAGCCCGGACAAACAGACAGACAGACAGACAGACAGACAGACAAAAATTTTAAAAATTGTTGTTTTGGCTTCTATTACGGTAATTAAGACCCCCTGTAACAATTTTTCATAAAAATCTTCAATGTACAGAAATCGATCTTTTACAGTCTTATTATATGTAGGTATAGATTATCATCATTGGCTTTCAAATTAAAGTAAATGTTCTGAAGTGTCGTTTTAAGTTTATGTATTTGCATATTTTACATGCACATAACCAACTAAGATATAGACCATCATTTACTTAGCCTTTTCCAAACCATTTTGGGTACGACTTTCAGTCTAAACGGATGCAGCAAGCTATCCCAAAACAAAACCTATTAACTCGCGGCGGGTTATGTGAACTATGTCTCTTAGTTTGACCCCTACTTACTACAATACTAATAATTTTGAGTACTGTTATACTTAGTACTGCAATATAGTATATTATACATATTTATTTTATTATAGAAGAGATAAGGTTAGCCGAATTACAAGGTAACGTGTGACTACACGCTAACGGTTTACGCTTAATTTTATTTTTTTTGCCCTAACTGGAGGCCTTACTCTCAAGGTACAGGATTGTCAGTTTAAGCCGATAACAACCACATACGTTGACCAGCGAGATGCCATTCACAAAAATAAAAAATAAAGTGTAGCATCTGATATTGGTTTTCAGCAACGCTCTCTGGGACTAAGTGCGCCGCAGTCCTAAGCCCCCCCTCTCCTTATTGGGTCACGAAGGATGACGCACCTCGTCTGGAGTAGGTACTCTCCAGTGTGAGTGCTACTTAGATGCAACGACTCTTCAAGATCACTATGCTCATTATATATTCACGCGTTGTTCTTTTGTAGACTGTGGTTTGTAGTTACAGAAATGTGTAAAGTTAAAACTTTTCTGATAATAGGTGTGTTATTATTAACACGCATTTCTGGCTTCACCTGTAACTATGTAATAAAATTCAATTTGAACCACTTCCTGGTTTCTGGTACATGTTTAGTTGGGATGACAATGCAATGTTCAGATAAGTGACGTCATTCAAAATCCATTATGGCGGAGTCACAAAATTATGGCGGACTGTGCACACTGTAGTGACGGTAGTAATTTTTTATGTATTCCCATGACAGAGGTATCAAATGAAAGGTTTTTTTTAATAATAATGTGATTTAAATTATTTGAAACTTCAATTACTTGAATTCCTTTGGAGATCCTTTCCACATGCCAAGGATTTAAAGAAAATTCCTAACAATGTGTCTGAAAAAATCGTCGGTTCGCATTTCGACTGTATACCTATTGTAATTACACTACTCCCCTGAAATACTCGTAGAGGTTCCGATAAAAAAAATTGCCGACGGATAAGTATACTCATCAATCAATGAGATTGCATGCATTAGTGTAGTTTCAACAAAATATCACCAAAGTTCAACAACGTTGCTCTCATTCGAAGACATTTTCATTATGATCATTTCGTCATTATTGATAGTTTGATTTTCATTCAGATAAAGATTCCGCTTCTTGAAAACAAACCGCATATTTAGGAAGATCTGGGTCCTAAGAAATTATTTAATTGAAAGGGAAGAGGTGAATGATAAAAACTACTAAAACTGTTTAATAACGACATTTATTTTGTCCATTATAAATCCATGAGTTTAGACCGTACTCAGTATTATAATTTAAATAAAATTAGGAACCTATTTCAAGAATAACTTACATTTACCGAAGTAACGATAAGTATTTGATTTAAATAAAATGCCTATAATAAAATATTCGAATTATAATATCACGCTATGTCCACTATTTCCTAAAAATCAGTTCTATTTTTGAATTTTCCATAGAGCTCGTTGCTTATCCTCATTATGGGCCCGATTTCACTATTGATACTGATCGCAATCGCAATCATAAGCTGTCAATGTCATCGTTGTCACGAGATAAATGACACTGACAGGTGGAAGCGCCAGGATTGCCCGCGAAATTCGATTTCATATGAAAAATCATTTAATAGGATAATGAACTTAGAGGTTTGTATTGATGATATTAATCATTATAATTCTTTAAATACACACGTGTTACGGTTGCGAATCATATTTTGTTTAACATGCAGACTTATACTGAACAGCAAATAACAAAAAAAGAATTTCGCGGGCATCCTTGATGCTTACACCTAAAGCTATTCGTGTTGAAATTCGCTCTTCGGATCATATATAATTTTCTACAATTACAATAATTTGCACTAATCAACTAAATGCATAGACACAATTATCTAAACAAATAATAATGAAAATAAAATATATTACGGATTTACAAGTAAATAGATACACGGCGACACATCAAGCTATACATTTCCAGTATAACATGGCCTCGATTTGTATAAATTTCCCGTACAAAGATAGATCTGTATACTTAGACTGTTTTGAATAATTATAGCTTGATGGTTCGTCGTGTGTTCTTTATAGCTACAAAAATGGAAGATCGAAACACATATTTACATTTTTAGTTTTAAAAATTAAATAATACCTACTTAGATGTATTGAGTGGCACCGGTAGCCGGGCTAATGCTCATAGTGAATCACAAATGGGTACATTAGTGAAAGTCATATAATTATTTGCTGATAGTATATAAAAGACAGTCCTTGTTATAGGCACAAGCGATAGTGGCGACATCTGAAAATACAGTGTAATTTGTCGAAGCTGCATGTTATTTGACGGTTTTGTATTTTTCTTGATACATCATTCTGATTTAGTTAGCGTTGTTAAGATATGTCAAGGAAATTAATTTCAAATTGGCATCCTATTTAAATTTGCCGTATTATAGAAATTTCATATAGCTGTTAAAGAATGATAGTTTAACTTAAAAATGCATAAGTAACGTGTCACATGATTTGACTAGTGCTGCATGTAACTTATCTCTACCATAAGCATTCAAAATGGCGGCATGACACAATCTGACGTGCCAACTACTACTACAATATGCTGCTTAAAGCTGGGTAGCACCAACACTCTTCTGATTGTGTTGGCGAACTGAGTGGACAGCTAAATCCTGAGGCAGTGGTCGCTCATGCATGTCCAAAGTTATAATTGTTTTAAATTTTACTAACATAGTTTTTAAGTTTTCATCTATTAACATAATTATGGACTTTTATCATTACTGTGTGCTTGGTCTGAAATAAATATTTTCAATTTAAAATCATGTTACTGTCCTGTTGTTTTAGTGGGAACCGCGACTATTAAGAGATGTGTACCATATAGGTATGTGACAAAAACGACAACGCTCGACAAAGCGAAGTTTTTCTTAACTCGATGTGCTTTCCTACTTGCGATGACGTCACATTAATATTGATAACTAAGTGACTTAACAAAAAAAAGGACCCAAGCAAAAGTTAAAAACAAAACTCGTTCGGAAAATGTTTTTGTAAATTGTAAAGAATAAGCCTGAAAGATTTTTCTAAATATTATAAATTAATTATATAAGGCCATTGCAGTTTAGGATAAGCAGATGAGATAATTAATTATATTTACATAAAAGCTATATAAAAGGTGAAGGCACTCATCGGCGATAATCCTATAATATTTATAACTTATATGCGCAAAGAGAGCAGAGCATAACACTTTACTAGAAACATCTACATACTTATTTTTATTTTACTGATCATTACCCGACTATGAGAAGCCCAAAAAGAGGGTAATGTTTTTTTTGTACAGTGCTTGCCTAAGATTTTAAACTTACTAATGAGAACATACTTTCTTAAAAAAATCATTTGACAATATCCAGCCAATTTAAAATTATAAATTAATAAAGAACAGTTGCATAAAAATGCGAGATATTTTTAAAATAAATAATTTTGAAATATTTATAAGTAATAGCTTAATTTAAATTGCCAGCCTTTTTTTAAGGATTCGGAAATCATCATTCAACTTTTCCCGCTCTGGGCAAAGCGGGAGGTAGGTGTCAGACTTTTACTGACTAAAACCCGTCCGTGTTACTTCTTTTACCTTTTGTGTCCCGGGGCCGCGGTATATCTTTCGAACCACCCGAAACCCCGGCAGGAAAATTACAGCCTCAATTTAAGATAAAATGACCTATAAGACATATCAAACTCGGATCCCAAAAAAAATTTTTAAGTATTTGTGTTTATTTTTAAAACAATAAATTAAAATATATTACACAAGATACGAAGCTACTAATCACACATACCCTTTTTTTGCGGATGGGAAATCATAAAATAACTTCCCCCGCTCTGGGCGGAGTGGGGGGGAGTGTCTGACGTGTACTGACTAAAACCCACCCATGTTCCTTCTATTGCCCTTTACGTTCCAGGGCAGCGGTATCTCTTTCGAACAACCCGCAAACCCGGCAGGCGTTGGCCCTGGCAGGCCCATACCCCTTATAAATACTTTGTACAATAGGCCCAGTATTATTAGTGGTCTAACATTGAATGTCATTTTTACGGCAGACAAACCAATAAACATACAATAACAATACAAGGTCAAATTAATTAGCTGGGGGACTTTAAACGAACGACGGTAAAACCTTTTTTCAACGGTTTGTGGTTTACGAGTGGAATGGACAATTGGACATACATACATCATCATCAGCCTACAGCAGTCTATTGCTTGACATAGGCTTCTTCAATCGCTCGCCACTTAACTCCATTTTCAGCAACTCTCATCCAGACATAATATATGTACTAATAGTCAGGCGCAAGTGTCCCAGATGCACTTGCGCCTGACTATTTTTCACCATAATGTTTGAGTAATAAGGTTGAAAAGTGCTCAGGCATTAGTGTCCTTGGTAGTACCTACATACGATTACCAAATATTCAGTACATCATTCCAAACCCGGATATAGATTTTTTTATTATTATTTTTCAATAAAAAAATAATATAAACCTTAAATTTTAATAATAAGTGGTACATAATCGTTTGTGTGTCGATGGTTATTGACATTTCTGAAAAGTTTTACCAGCTATTTTAATTTTACCCTGCTTTTCTAGGCAGACAAGTTTTATATATCCGTTCTCTCTCAATTAAATACCATACCTCACCTCAGGAGATTTTTGAACAGCGCCCTCTTTTAGCCCCTTAAACGAGTCCTAGCTTTCTTTAGACGGTAATTTTATAGTAATGCCATTAACAACCCCATTCGTATCACAACTGTTTATAGTAATCACGAATCTATTCGGTTCCTCACATGATCGCGAGGATTCACTCTCGCTTTCTGGAGGTTTTAAAGTCAATAACGGAAGATCTTTATCAACTTCTGGTGCTTTAAGGATAAGGTCTTTTTCATTTTTAAATGTCAAAAGGCTTTCTAAAATTGGCAGATGTTTTGAACCTTCGCTGTCACTTGGCTCTATGTTGTCTTTGGTGTTGATTTCAGGGGCTGTCCCGTTTACGAAGTGGACCGGGTAATGCTGCTTTAGTTCTGATAGCAGACGGAATCGCGAGCCGCATACTGTGCATCTGGAAGTTAGAAGAAGAAGTTGTTAGATTTTTTTGACAAAAAATAAAGTTATGACAACATTAAAATCAATAACTCCGGGACTAGACAGCGGCCAAATGCCAGAGTCACGCACCGAAGGTTCCGTACAAACTCGGGATATAAACTGCTATATCTTTTGACTGCGTAGTCTTAGGCGCGTCGCCCACACGACCAAGAGTCGAGGCGCAGTCGAAGCGCGGGTGCAGGAGTGGCGCGCCGCAACAAAGTTTTCTTAACAAATGAATGGCAGTGCGCTCATAGACAAGAGTCGCGGCGCGGGCGAGGTGGCGTCGGGGCGGAGGCGAGGTGGCGTCGGGGCGGAGGCGAGGTGGCGTCGGGGCGGAGGCGAGGTGGCGTCGGGGCGGAGGCGAGGTGCAGGCGCAGGTGGGGCGCTCAAGTGTGCCCAAGCCGCGACGCCGCCGCCATTTTGTCATTTGGTTTGGTGCGGAGCTGCGTTTAGACGTTTTAAATATGCGCGACGATTTTGAAACCAACGCAAAACTCATTGAAATTGTTCAATTAAATCCTTGTATTTATGACCAGTAACCAGTAACCTTTCTTCAGGGCAAATTGATTTCCTCCAGTTAGTGTCCTTCTTCTGTAAACTATTCTTCGTTTTTTCAAACAGTAATTGGAATGTTTCTGGTGACATTTCATAAAACTTTTTGAACTTGTCGGGATAACTTTTTAAGTCACGTGTAGCTCTGAATAAACCTCTTTTGTCACACTGTCGCAACATATATGGATGCACCCAAAATCTTCTTCTATTTAAATTAAGAACTTGTTTATGTGCTAGTACGTCTTAGTAGGTGAATGAATTAATAATGTGAAGGAAGCATAGCCGCCTGCGCCTCGACTCCTACGCAGAGACCTATCCTCGCCCGTGCTTCGACGCCGCACCGCCGCTGACGCGACGCCGCCTCGACTTACCAGTGAGCGACGCGCCTTAGAGGTTTGATTTTTTCACAGCTCCAAAGGACCACAGACTTGAGTATACGGATTAATTTTAATAATGTTAATTTCAACTTGATAACTCCACGCGTTCTCGAACTAAAGGATCTTGACATACAGACGACAATACAGTGCTCCTATAAGGTTTCCGTTTTTACCTTTTGGATGGAATCTATGGATGGAATCGAATGGATCGAACGGAACCTTAAATAAATATCGAAGATAATGACAAGGAGCCAGCTTTGTTAAGGGTACTGTCACACTGAACGGGCGCTGTCAGTTGGGACTGGTAATTTTTTAGCTACCACGGTTCATTTTTAACTTATTTAGATTTAAAATTAAATTTTGATTTTTATTTACTCTGGACGCTCTTACTGTGCACGTCTTTCTACATCGTTCTCACATATTTGTATAATCTCAACATGAATGATGTAAATACGATTTTGTAAAAATATTATAATTTAAAAGAGTGTCCATGGAGTTTCTTGCCCATTCTTCTCCATAGAGATCAACGCTTTGGAATGGGCAACTACAGTACTTTCACAAGTTATTATGCCTTGTGACCGGGACTGTAGATTCATTTTGTTTCTTGACATTCAAAAGTGCCTGTAATGGTCTTTTTTTTTTCGGGTGGGAAATCATCCAATGACTTCCCCCGCTCTGGGCGGAGCGGGGGGGCATGTCAGACTTGTACTGACTAAAACCCACCCATGTTCCTTCTATTGCCCTTTACGTTCCGAGGCCGCGGTATCTCTTTCGAACAACCCGCAACCCCGGCAGGCGGAGGCTCTGGCAAGCCCCTCTGCTTTGCTGACTCTCTTTGAGGCGCGCGTGAAACACGAACGCGCCGTCGACACGGCCTGTCGTCAATCGACGGACGGACGGTGAACTACCCATTGCTCACCGTCCACAGGCCCGCATCTACGGTGGCCGGAAGTCGTCTCGCGGCGCCCGGCGCCCTGGGCGTCTCCCGCGGCGGCTGGGTTGGGCAGATGTTCTCTCCCTCAAACGCCCGGCCTCCTTTGCTAGCATTACTGCTTCGCAGAAGGTGGTGACCGCTTCCCATTCCCTCTCGCTCCGGACCATGGCCTGGACCAGGGCCGGACGCGAGAGATCGCCGTCGCCGATCGCCTCTACAGCCTGTAATGGTCTAATTGAAATAAATGATTTGATTTGATACTTTTAAACACCCATTATCAAAAAACCTGTATCGCGCAATTAAATTTGATTCTTATTAAGATTCTTGCGTGAGGTCAAAATGGTGTGAAGTTCTAATGTGTCTCACTGGTATATGTTTTGTCCGATATGCAGGCGCGTGTGCTTCACTAGGTCGTTGCTCTGTGAGAACGCTCGCTCGCAATACTTGCACTTGTATGGTTTCTCGCCAGTGTGGATCCTCGTATGGCGCTTCAGATGGTCTTTGCAGGTGAATCTGAAAAACAATTGGAAAATTACTTAGTTACCTTTTTTTTGCGGGTGGGAAATCATCAAATAACTTCCCCCGCTCATGTTTTATGTTCCGAGACCTCGGTATCTCTTTCGAACAACCCGCAACCCCAGCAGGCGGTGCCTCTGCTATGCTAACAACTCTTTGAGGCGCGCGTGGAACACTAAGGCGCGTCGCCCACATGACCAACAGTCGAGGCGCAGTCGGGGCGCGGGCGCGTTAGGCGCGTCGGGCGTTTGGGCGACGCGGCGTTTGGGCGACGCGCCTAACGCGCCGTCGACACGGCCTGTCGTCAATAGACGGACGGACGGTGCATGAGCTACCCATTGCTCACCGTCCGCAGGCCCGCATCTAAGGTAGCTGGGAGTCGTCTCGCAGCGCCCAACGCACTCAGTCAGCCTTTGACCAACATGTAGTTAAGAAGGCGTTGGAACTACCCGACCTACGAGGAAGAACTGCCCGTCCGGAAAACCTTAGGCGGATTGTCCTGGGGCCAGAAAATAAGGATAGCCGACCCCACCTAAAGTGGGATAGAGCAAGGAAGAAGACTCAATAATAGTCTTAATAATTGTAGGAAGCTGTGGGCTGGGTATGAGGTTAAAACTAACAATAAACGCTAACGCAATTAACGCTAAACGCTAACAATTTTATATATTTAGCACAATAATTTATCGTTAATTCAATTTCCGAAATTCAGATATGAATTTGTCGAAATCCAACAACCAAATGAATATTAGCGTTAATTACGTTAGCTAGGGTAAATTAAAATACATTTCACCCGAAGTTTTCTGTGGGTAGAAAGAATCTTCGATTCAAAGAAAACCATTTTAATTTACAAGTGATTCCAATGTCGTACCTCATTTTACAAGTTTCGCACGCAAACGGCCGTATAGCGAGATGTATCATGGAGTGTTTCTTCAAAGAGTTCTGCTTGGTGAAGGCGGCGCCACACTCCTCGCATTTGTAAGGATGCTCCCCGGTATGTGTGGACACGTGCGACCTCATTTGACCTGTAATTTACGTTGTTTTGTGTCATCTGCTTCACTCTAATTATTTTGGATCTGCTTTTCCTTATTCCTGTAACTTCAGGGTCTGCTTCCAGTATAAACAATTGAGATAATCGCTTATCTGATCTCCACAGTTACTGGGTATTACTATACAACAGTGGTAAGACTGACTTACTTGATCTGGAATTTAGTATTTTAAATATTCTGTGTGCGCTTTTTCTGCGCGATTTATTTTCCAATACGTTACAAATAAATAATTGGCAACCGAAACACGCCTGAGGTGTCGGGGATAAACCGTTTATTATAAATGGTTTCATAGAAGTACTATTAATAATGATTACCAATTCAAATGTTAAGTGCTTACTAACAATAATTACTACTAGACAAATTGACGGCACGGTGGGCGCGGTGGCTCTGTCGGGTTGATTGCGTATTATGCAATTCTGTCCCGCACCCCCGCTAGAAGCGACGAGAATGAACACCATGTAGTTTTAGTCAGTAGGAATCTGACAGACCCCTCCAACCGATCGAGGATTTCCAGAAGCAACAAAAGGCCTTGTTCAGCGATTGCACTGCATGTTGTAGATTCGATCCCCGCACGGAATAAATATCTGTAGGGCCTCAAGTTAGTTGTTCTGGGTCTGGCTGTTAGTTTAAATTTTTGTCAATGCACCCGATACATAGAATACAATACCCGATACATGGAGTGAGGCGCATGGGTTGCAGGTTAACCCAGCAAAGACTCAGGTCATTGTTGTTGGCAGCTCAAGGATGTTCCCCAAAATAAACTGGTCGCAGCTTCCCCAGGTTCAGTTTAAAGGAACTACTATTCCAATAAATGATAAAGTTAAGAATCTTGGAGTTTGGGTCGACCGGCATCTTTCTTGGGGTCCTCAGCTGCAGGACGTATGTCGCAAAATTTTTGCATCTGCTAAATCCCTGAGACGTTTGCGGAATTTTCTTCCAACTGCTACTAAAACTGCGCTTGCTCAATCCCTATTACTTCCCATCCTTGATTATGCCGATGTCAGTTATCTTGATCTCACTGAGGCACAACTAGATAAACTTGAGCGACTCCAGAATGTCTGCATAAGATTTATATTTGGCTTGCGCAAATATGATCATGTCTCTGAATTCCGTATAAAGCTCAAGTGGCTTCCCATAAGACTTCGCCGGAATACTCATATCTTGTTTCAGCTATACAATATTTTGTTTAATCCCAGAACCCCCCCTTATCTTAAAGAACGTTTTAAGTTCCTTCATGACACACATAATAGATATCTGAGGTCATCGGAAAACCTGAGACTGGAGATGCCGGTGCATTCTACTAGCTTCTACGATAAATCCTTTACGGTTCAAGCTGTACGGCTATGGAATGCCCTGCCCATGTCTGTAAGGAGCGCTCAAACCCTGTCCACTTTTAAAATTCTGGTCAAAAAGCACTACCTCTCTCCATAAACAACAATATTAAATATTTCTTTGCTCTTCATGATTGTTATTTTATATGTATAATATATGTATTTATATATAAGTATTTGTTTTTGTAAATTTAAAAAATGTTTAAAATTAATTTTGTAAAAATGTTACGCCACAGACTACCTACAGTACTGTTTCTCCTCTTTTTTATATCCATCCAAAGGTTGTCTTGAAAAGATCGCTTTTAGCGATAAGACCGCCCATTGTGTCACCCTATTTATAAGTTTGTCTAGTGTTATTCTTGTTACTTGTATGGTGTACATAATAAAGAATATTCTATCTTCTATCTATCTATCTACAAGAAAAATTCATAGCATGAGGCAAGGTTTAAAAAAACATTTCTGTAAGATTGATTTCCTTTTTTATCATCATTCTCCTGCCCTGATCCCAATATATTTGGGGGGCGCGCAGCATCTTCTTTGATACTCCTCTACTACTAGTTATCTCAATATTACAACTTTTCTTATTTTGAGTTTAAAGCTGTGTGAAGTTGTTTTTTTTTTAAATTGTTCCACATTTGAGTTTCTCCTGTTTCGTGGGTATGTTTACAAACAATTAAGCTGACATACAAAAATAACCAGACCTGGAACAACCATCTTTACACCACACAGATGTTTGTTCTGTGTGGAGATTCCACCCGCAACACACCAACCGTGCGGACAACATTAATTAGTACATCTGAACCTCTCTCTTACCTTTAGTACAAAATGTCTTAGGGCACAAGTTACAAGCATACGGTTTGACCCCTGTATGCCTCATCATATGCTGCCTCAGGTTGGAGTTGTTAGAGAAACCCTTGCCACACTCTGAACACAGGTATGGGGTCTCTCCTGTGTGGGTCCGGAGATGGTCTTTTAGACTGCACAATTGACCAAAACCTGGGAAGTAACGAAAAAAGTTTTTTGTAATTGAAAATATTATTACAGACCAGACACATAGTAATGTTACAAGTCCATAATTATGTTAATAGACGACTAAAAAATTATGTTAGTAAAATTTAAAAATTTGTTATGTTGCACATGCATGAGCGACCACTGCCTCAGGATTTGGCTGTCCACTCGTCCAACAACACACTCAGAAGCTGGTTGGTGCTACCCATTACCATTGATGGAGACCACAGGGAGGCCCAACTTTTGCGAAGCACCGCCCGGAAGCCATCCATGCTGTATTCAGCAAATGCAAGCGAGCATTTTATTGAGGTGATTCCTACCTAAATGGGATCTTTGTATAGCTTAATAACATTCATTGCCTTGTTGGTCTAGTGGCGAATGCTGAGCTAGGTTAGATTACTGGGTCAGGCAATTTTTTTGAGGGATTTCTATCAGGAATTTCTCAGTAGCAGCCTGGGAGTCTGGATTTGTTCCCAGTGGATGGCAATAGGCTCACCCCCTATTTCATCATTACATGGAACTTAAACCTAACTATCAAAATGTGGATGTACTATTAGGTACACCTTTGCATAACCTTTCCGGAATCACAGGTGAGGTGTTCTTAATTTCCTTCTAGAATAAAACAGCATTTAAATATATTAAAGCTTACTTTTCTTGCAGTATTCACAGACATAAGGCTTGTGCTCCTTATGAGAGTACATGTGAGACATGAGCTGGTCCCGCCGAGCAAATGTTTTAGAACATTTGTCACATTTGTGTGGTTTCACTTCACTGTGCATCACAACATGCCGTTGCAACAAATGTTTCATCGCAAATGTCTTGCCGCAAGTATCACAAATGAATTCTTTCTTCTCATCTTTACTTCTATGTTTTCTCATGTGCATGGATAGAGATCTTTGCTTTGTAAATGTGAATGTACAGTGTGGACATTCTAAAAGTGTTGACGGTGTCTCATTTTCACTTTTAATTTCATTTTCCCGAGTAAGTTCAACTGTACTATCTTCTACAGAATGTGTCTCATTCACAAAATTTTGATTATTAACTAAACACATGTTCTTATGATGGTTGGCTTTGTGTTTATCTAAGAGTGCCTGGTTGGCATATAACTTTTGACAAATATCACATTCTAGTGAATAATCCTCATGGGTTACTAAATGTTTCAAGTATTTCTTCTGTTTTGTAAAACGTTTGTTACATTTAGTACATGTGTATTCATTGTCTTCGATCTCAGTTTTGGAAATATCAGGGTTGAAACTGAATTCTTCATAAGTTTCAAAATAGTCATGATCATTTTCAGTTTTAAGGTCAACTTCATAGGGTTCTGTTTTCACGTTTCCTTGGAGGAGTTTTTTAAACTCATCCTGTGCCTTCTCCGCCTGCTTTCGAAATGAGTATGCAAGTTGTAGCATATTAGCACAGGCATCACAAAGGTGCTGTGGCAATCCATCCTCCTTGGATACCTAAGACAAAAATAGGTATTTTATTAAGTAGTAGTCATGTAAATATACCATAACTCCTATGTCAATGCTACATACCTCAGTTGTAGTACACTGCACTAGTAACTCAGCTAATTGAAGACGATTTTCCTCAATTTCAATTTTTTCATATAAATTCACCAAATTCACATTGTCCTTCATACAAGTCCGACACGATGTAGTTATGTCTAACATTATAGGTCAAGAATTTTATGTACCAGCTAATATTAAGAAGATTTAAAAATTGCAAAATTAACAATAAACATCACACACTCTGACAGCCAATTTGACATAGGGTATTGACAATTTGACGTGACGACGACCCGTCGGGCCGTCGCTTCGCGTTGCCGTCATCGGTCAATGACGTATGACTCTTTATTTAAAGTTTTTTACATGTTTTTGAGTAAACAGGAAGCTATTCTAGTGCTAATCTTACTTTTCAAATTAGTGATCTATAATAAGGATAATTGTCATATTGCATCATCATTTTTGCGATTCCGATTAAAACTTTATGCATGAAATGGAGTGAAAAGGTTTTTCACATCCCGCGGTTTCAATATATAGAAAACTTCATTCTGCGAAAAATTAAAATGTTCATTTTTCTTTCCGAAGTTTTATGTTCCATTCCATGATATTATATATTCATTTACAATGCATCTATGGCAACGAGTAGGTACTCGCTCAAGTAATATACACAAAATAAACTTTGTGTAAATAGTATATTTTCCTTCCTGTTGACCTTAAAAAAACCTAGTTATCAAACAAAGTTTCGTGATCTTCGCAAACGCAATACTTGTGTAAACTGAACGTAAAGTTATTTTTATATGTAGCCTAATTCTTGGGCTTGTATTTTCCTGTTCTGCTTTTTTGACTACTTGACTAGTGCAATAGTCATGGACGACGTAATTTTTATCGGTGACTGGATAAAAGAAAGAGAACTCGGAAAAGGAAGTTTTGGAACTGTCGTGCTATGGAAACACAAAAAGACTGATGAGAAACTAGCTATCAAGATTTGCCAATGGGGTAATGAACTTACTGAGAAACATAGAGATCGATGGTCGAAGGAAGTAGAAATGTTACAGAGTTGCAAAAACCCAAACATCGTGGGTACAAAAGATTTGCCCCCAGAATTCATAACTGGTCTGGAGCGGGCCAACCCATCGCGTTTGCCAATTCTCTGTATGGAATATTGCAGCGGTGGTGATCTTCGGCAGGTGCTCAATAAGCCCGAGTCCTGTTCAGGTCTAAAAGAGCAACAAATCAGACAAATACTCAGTGATCTCCGAAACGCTATGCATTTTCTGCATCAGAATAAAATTACACACAGGGATCTCAAGCCAGAAAACATAGTCTTGCATTTGTTGGACACAGTTCAAACCAACGTTGCTGTCCAAGGACAGAGAAAGGTGATATACAAACTAATAGACCTTGGTTATGCCAAAGAAATAGATTCTAACTCTGTATGTGCCAGTCTGGTTGGCACATTACAGTATCTTGCTCCAGAAATTATTTACAGCAAAACATACAGTAACTCAGTTGATTTTTGGTCATTTGGCTTGGTAGTATTTGAACTTATCTGTGGTAGAAGACCATTCTTGCCCTTCATGGCTCCTGTGCAATGGATGCCACATGTTAAGAAGAAGGCTCATGAAAACATTTGTGTGTATGAGTCTTTCCATGGTGATGTTGAATATTCCAATGAAGTGTTTCCTGAGAATTACATTTCTAAACCTTTCAAAGGCCTAATCGAACAGTGGCTGAGAATTGCTTTAGAATGGGAACCCAAATTGAGAGGTAGAGACACCCCCTCTCGAGTCACATTCAACATACCGAGTGAACAAAGGGAAGCTGCTAGCAAGATAGTAATTTTCGATGTCCTTGAACAGATTTTAGCAAAGAAAATAGTCAAAATTTTTTCTGTAGCAACTTTGTCCCAGGTAGCTTATGAAGTAGATGATGCAACTACTGTGCTCATGCTGAAATCTAAGATTTACAATGACACCAAAATTCCTATGAGCGAACAAATTTTAATAACTCAGATGAACTATATGGAGCCCCCAGATAATGATTACATTGTCAAATATTGGAATGAAAATATCATGTTGTTCCTGTACAGTAAGACATACATTGTCCAAGAAAATGTAAAGCCAATAGTGCCATTGGCTGTACAAAGATGTTTGGAAAACCCAAACGCATTATATAACTTTAAAAACAGCCAAAATTTATATAAAAATGCCATGTTTCTTGTTTTGTCTCAAATGGAATTATATGACTTGCTTATCAATGGATTGTATGTTAGAGCTGAGTCATTGAAATACGAAGGCAAACAATTGTTACTCAAACATAATTCAGTTGATAAAAATCTTGGTAATCTCCTTGCTAGACAAGAAACTCTCAAAAAGTTGACAGATTCTGGCAAAACACATATTTCCACATTAAAAGAAACTTCTAATGGATCCCATTTACTTGGTGGCTTTGAAAAAATATTTAAAGATGCCGATGATATAACAGAAAGAATAAAGAAATTGCAAACTGCATGGAGCCAACTTACTGTCAGGCTTCAGTCTGCAACAAGGCGCAGTAATGAAGTAATAACAGCTGATATTAACAACTTTGTCACTAAATTTAACTATCAAGCTGTTTATGCCAATGCTTTCAAAGAATATCTAGCTTACAAGAAAAGCGAATCTGCCAACCGAGGCAGAGAGAGACCATGTAAAGAAGTAGGCAGTGTATGTTATAAGTGTCTCAAAGTCGGAAGCAATATATTGAAAGAAGTTCGTCAGCAAGCCTTTGTATTGAAACTGATGGATGTGAGCACAGAATTCTGCAAGATTGGTGACATTGTATTAAATGCAGCTGATAATACCAATAAATGTGCAGTTGACATAACAAATGTGTTAGATGAACTTACAAAATGCACATGGTCAACTATTAGTCTTGCTGTTAAAGATTCTGAAGGTTTTTCAAATGTACCTTACAGTGTTGTCTCTTTTGAGAAAAAGGACTTCAAGATTGGTGAGCCTGTGTCTAACCATTGCATCAAAGTGACCAACAATTTAGAAGATGATGAGGCCCTGAAGTCTCTTATTGAGGACAGTGTAAAGTTAAGGAAGAGTCAAATTAATTTGTCTATGAAGATAAACTCCCAAAAAGAGCTGCTGAATAAATCAAGTTTAGATTTTAGCTTTTTGAATGATTCTTGATGATGTTTCAGTTCTTTAAAATCATTGAGATTGTGAATTATTATGTAAATTGTGCCTTATATTCTATATGATAAGATAGATTAAGGAATTAAATAGAATGTAACTAGGTATTATGACTGTGTATCCGGTGCTAAATACCTACATTACTTAATATATCTTGTTGATATTAATATGTACTTATATACTTTTTGATACCTTCATTGTTGCTAACATTTGAGAATGCTTACTTCTGAGAGAATTTACTGCTTACCATTGTTTTATGTTCTAGTCAAAAGCATAATATTTACATAGATTTATTTATATTAAATATATTACCTTATTAACT
Source organism: Ochropleura plecta (assembly GCA_905475445.1). NCBI lineage: Eukaryota > Metazoa > Arthropoda > Insecta > Lepidoptera > Noctuidae > Ochropleura > Ochropleura plecta. The sequence continues at coordinate 16,648,701 of FR997736.1, forward strand.
TTTTAAGATGTGTCGTTTATGTAAAACTTTTTCTTTCAAACATTCTGTCTACTATTACCTGTTAGAAATAAAAGCGATGTGATTTTACGTTATTTTTTTTAATCATTCAAAGGATACCTACTAAATAAGAACACACACCAAGTTAAGTACCCTAAGCAACTAAATTAAAAAAACAAACCTAGCTACTTAAAACAGGAAAATCTCAAAGCTGACAATTACCGGTGAATTGTTCTAACCAATCTTTGAAGCTGTTAATTATTTTTTGTAATTTTCTCACGTCTGCCGGGGTTTGTAGGTATTCTTCGGGGGCGAACCGCGGCTCGGGACTCCCGCTGACGTGCAACCAAATAGCAAACACTGCGTCGTCAATATTAGCAACTTTCCTACGACATAGCCTGGCTGAAGTGAGGCAAATTGCTACTAACGCGCTCATGCTGCCAACTGAAATACACTTAGTATTTTCCTTACGAGCCGCTAAAAAGTAACTTCGCAACAAATTCTCTGTAGCATCATCTAAATCTACCTCGATTCCTGCCACTAAATCAAAATACTTTTTTACGTCTTTCAGGGCTTGCTTTTCTTCCTTACTTATACCAGCTGGCTCTACGGCCTGCTGCAGAACAAAGTCAACAATTTCATCGTAATATTCGCCACAGTCACCGCGGCAAATGTTCCCAAAAACATTCGCTACGTTAAAAAGTATCATCTTCTTGAAATCCATTCCTTGCGCCCAAACAGCTGATTTCAGCTTTGTTAATCCTGCACCAGTATTTATATCACCTGTTTCAATGGCTGATAGTATAGATGAAATTTGTTTTTGATGGTAGATGTGCAGGGGTAATGGCAGGACGCACACTCCGCCTGAACTGCCTATTAGAGCAGTGGAAGCCACTGAATTAGATGCCCCTAAAATCACAGATGTGTCTGCAAGTTTCGCTGCTTCAGTCATTATTTCACCAACATATCTTGTATCAAAACCACCTACTAGGACGTGTACAATACTTGCGCCTGTTATCGCGTTTGCTTTGATACTCGTAAGACTTAATAACAGGTTTATCTTGAGGTGCATAAAGCAATTCAAAGGGCAAATATTAACTCCTATTGTGGAAGCCAGACAGTATATGAACTTCCAAGGTACTCCTTTGCATGCTTTGAAAAGTTCTTCCACGTCCTTAGGAACAGGACTAGTTATTGGTGCAGGCAAGGAGGTATGTTTTTCTAGAGACCAAACAGTTGTAATCTTTTTTGTAACAACAACATGCAAAATATATCTTGTGCCAAGGCTTAATTTAGGGAATAAATCGTCAACAATAAGGAATCGTTTTGGGTGTAACTGATCTCTTACTTTGAATGTAGCAGTTACTCGTTCACCGCATCGTCTCAATCCACTATTTTCAAAGAGAATACTTTTGCACATATAGCACTTAGGTGGATGTTTTGGTATGTAATGTAGAATAACTTCACTGCGCTCACATTCCTCCGGACACGACCAAACCGAATGGTAAACATAGCTCTCTGACTTCAAAAAAGCTAACAGCAAACCATCAATTGACACCAAACCTTTGTAATGATGAGGATTACATGTATGTAGTCTGGGTACGCTCTTCAAACGTATTGTAACGGCCACCTGAGCATATTTTGTACTATTATTTTCTTCGATATCTGTAGCCTGAAGGCATGCAAACAAAATATCATTGCAAAGTTTTTGATATTTGATTGGTTCTGTGATCAAAATCTCCCCTAGCTCGGGAAATGCGTCCACTAAATCCATTACATCAAACTCTAATATAAATCGTAATGGCGGGAACTTACACAAAGTTTTCTCAGTTATTTTTTCTAAGAAATTCACGCAGTTTTCTTTCATGTCCTTTAAGTAACTCCTGCTGTCTAAGTATAGCAGCAATTTACACTGCAGTTCCATTGCTAGTGTCATGGATGAAGTAATACGGTAAAGATATATGTTGAGATAAGTATTTCCGTTAATTCCAATTAAGCTTTTTCCCGCCTTATTTATTTTCTGGTTTTAATTTTTAATTGGGCTGTTGCTATGGCTCAGGTGTTTTACCAAACAGTCAAGTTAACAACATTTGTATTTTTTTTATAATATTTAGTTCTTGGTTGCTAAATCTTAGTGCCAGAAATTTTAAGAGAGCCTATATCCCTTACTTTAAAAATTAGAAGTGTGCGTAATTAATGCAAAATAGAAACTGGCCATTGCCGATTTAAAAGTGCAAAGGGCCATATTGCAACCTATGCAGGTACACAGGTAGCAATACATAATGAGACTTTGCGTCACCAATGATCGCCTACACACGACTTGATCATAGCCCGCGTAGGTTGGTAGGAACAGTCGAGTACTTCGTTTGGCAAGGTCGGTAAACAATTAAGTACACAGAGCCTTCGGAACGGAAATGCCGAATCGAATATGCAAATGATATCAATCGGATTACTAGCCATTACCCAATGAGTTATGTAGCTGCGATGCGATGTTGTTCATTCATTGTGACCGAGGTACATGGGAGTGCTCAAGTTTTGTACATGCGCGAGAGACGGTGCATCGTATTTTGTGAACTGCCGGATTATGAAGATGTTTTATTACTTACATATTGTGATTTCTCAACAAATGTCATACGTACTCTCTAGCAGCTAGCTATTTAGACCTCCCTCAGAGAGTGAGAACCACTAAAAATTACCTCTTCCTCTTAACCGTTTATGATAAAGGCACTTATTTGTTAACTATTTTTGAAAAAGCCTTTTTCCGCAGTCATACCTAATATTAGGTAGACTGAAAAAAAACTTGCAATAAAAATTGCCTGTCTAAATTGACATCCCATACATTCCAGAATTTATGTTTTTTGTAACTGTGTAGGTTTAATTTCAATACAATGCAATGGTAAAAGTTCCGTACGCGACTGTACATGAACGGAGCGGGGCAAGTGGGCGGAGTGAGCGTATTTTTCTTGCGACGTCGCTGCGCGGGCGGCGTGGTCGCGTGGGGCGGCCGCCGGCGGCACTCGGCACTCCATGCCCGATCACGACAAGTACCAGCTGCGACCGCGCGCCGCGCGCAGCCGCGAGCCGCGCGCGCGCCGGACGCCGCAGCCGCTCAGCAAGTACAGGAGGAAAACAGCCAACGCGCGCGAAAGAAGCCGCATGCGAGAGATTAATCGAGCGTTTGAGACCCTTCGACGTGCTGTCCCAGCATCAGCCATCACTGGGACGCCGGTGCCCTGCGAGAAGCTGACGAAGATCACGACGCTGAGACTGGCCATGCGCTATATCTCAGCATTGTCGGCGGCGCTGCGGGAGTCTGGGCCGGAGGATGGGTTACGGCCTGAGCGCTGGCCGTCGCCGCTGTGCTCCGAGCTGTCGGAGTTCTCCACGGAGCTAGAACATGAGACGCCGTCCGAGTTCACGGAGGACTCGTTGTCTCCCTTCGACTCGTTCTTTGCGGAGTTCGACTGCGACTATATCGACCGGACATTCGCGTGATAGTGTTGTTGTGAATGGTGTCACTGCTGGACTATTTCAAATTAGGTACATACTTACTATTTAATTCTCCTTTTGCCATACTATTAATTATTAACTACATGTTATTTTGTATGAGATATATTTTGAGATTTATTTATTATTATTAATAAATTTTAATTGTTATCGTTATTATTCCATTGTGTTTGTTTTTAACTCCGTAATTAATGTCACTTGTTTATTATGTTCACTGATGAAACTTTGAGATGCAGTATTTTCCTCTACTGTTCTACAGCGTGCCATACAATTTTCAGACCTCTAGTTCCGTAGTCATACTAAATGTATCAATTTTTATTCTCGATTTAGCATACGTAGGTAGAGCCCCTCTACAGGAAAATGGATTTGCAGTTTAGCAATATTTATAAATAAACTAAGTATATTACAAATAATCAGCTGAAAATCCCAATTGGGTTGGAATGAGGATGAACTGATTCGACATCAAGATTCTGGTAAAAAACGGAAAACTGCGTTCAGTAGGGGAACTGATAACATTGACGAATTTTTGCATAAGAAGTTTAATACCTGGATAGGCAATAACCAGGTAAGTAAGATACCGGCAAAGATAGAAAGAGTCACCACTTAACAAAATATTTTTTTTTACTATAGCTACCAATACACGCATTTATCAATTAAATGATTCACTTACAGCAACCTATTAACTACCCACTCTAATTAATAATTACCTTGCCACTTAAACAATGAATACCCTAATAAATTATTTAATTTAACTTCAATACACACACATTAAAAGTTTAATTTTATATCGTTCGAGCATCTCTTCGACAAAGAATCGTAAAATTTTAAGGTGTCCACCTACGTTCATTGATAACCATTAACTACCCAGCGAATTTAAAAAGCAATTGTTTTTTTTTTTTCATGACCGTTTTGTTTCTCGACTCCAAGTTGCCAACCGATGCGGAATGATCGTTTGATTATGTAAATAATAGGCTGCGGAAGCGTGGGCTTGGCCGATTTATTGTCGTACGACAAAAAGAAACGTCTTATAAACCTTGTAACTGTAAAGACTGTGTCACATGAAGAGATTAGGTTTCTTTTTCCCGCCAAATTCGTTATGTCATTTTGAGAAATTTTCGGGAATTCTTCTGGTCTCTATATCAAATTGTTGCCATAACTGGATGGTTATGGCAACACTTAGATACAAGAACGAAAATGTTTTTGCGTAGGAATATTATTAAATACAAAATTCGCAGAAGATCCAACAAACACTTGTTTGTAAAAAGGCCAAGTTTGAGTGAAATCGAAACAAGATCTGATAAGCGGTCAATTTTAATCACTTTCATATTTAATGTTATTGAAAAGATCTGTATAAAATATGTTGTGTACCTGTAATGTTCATTATCATGAGGAGCTCGTGGCTAAATAATAGCAGCCGCTCGGGTCGATCTTTAGGTTAAGCCGCGCTTGCTTAGGTTGGTCTGTGGATGGGTGACCACCCGTTACATACCGAGTTTCCTCCGTGCCTCGGAAAGCACGTTAAGCCGTTGGTCCCGGCTGTCATTTGTAGATCTTTGACAGTCGTTACAGGTAGTCAGTGTTCCGAAAGTCTGACAACCAGTCTTACCAAGGGGTATCGCATTACCCAGTACTAACTGGGTTGTGGAGGTCAGATAGGCAGTCGCTCCATGTAAAATACTGATATTCAGCTGCACCGGTTAGACTGGAAGCCGACCCCAACATAGTTGGGAAAAAGCGAGGCAGATGATGTGAGACCTGTAATATTCACTTTTTGGGAAAACATTTTTTCTCATCCAGAAAAAAAATGCATGATGCAGTTTGCCCTTTGAGACTATAATCAGTATATCTCCAAGTTTCCTCATGATTTATTCCTATACCAACACTCGGTAGTAATATGTATTTTTCAAAAAGGTTAGTAATCGGGGAACATACCGTCAAATCTCCTCCTTTTTTTGAAGTCATTTAAAAAGGAATTTAAACATGACACTATTTGCTACCACTAAATTAAATTGGGTGCTAAATTCTTATTTTTCTTCTTGATTTAAGGACTCTGATTTTGTCCGATCAGTATGTCAATCTGAACAGCTCCATCGTTTGCCTCATTCAAGTCCTGAAGGATCCAGTAAGATGTGCACGCCAAGCAGAAGAGGTGGTATATCCTACGCTGCGTTTCCTAAGTCACGTTAAACTTTAAGCTCGACTGACTGATCTGTTCGGGCTTCCAAGCAAGCATTAAAAAAGCATGTCTCTACATAGTTAATTAAATTAATATCCAACATTGTAGCTACGCCTTATCTACAAGTGATGTAGCCGCCCAGTGCCCACGCGCATCGATCTCTCTCATTGTTTCGGTGCGAGTAGCGGTAGGCAGGCACCAAGACGAATGTAATCACTTTTTACTACGACCCATCGTTCATTTTGAGTGGAAGAAGTCGGAAGAACTTCTATTTAGATGCGATAATTAATTAGGTTTAGTAACATATTGATATTTCTGTTTTAGTACTGCATTAGTGCATGCTAAGAAGTGATCCGTGAAATATATATAACTAGCTTTTGACCGCGGCTTCGCTCGCGTTAAATTCGGGGTAACACAGTTCCCCTTGCGCCTTATTGATTTGTAATAGCAACGCTAAGTTTTGCCTTTTCTTCCCTCTTTCTCCCTCACATCCCACTTTTTTTAAACAAAGTTAAAGTAAAGTAAAGTTAGCCTATGTCCGTCTCTAAGGTCCCAACTATCTCTGTACCAAAATTCATTAAAATCGGTTTAGCCATTAAAGCGTGAAGAGGTAACAAACAAACAAACTCACTTTCGCTTTTATAATATTAGTTATAAGTTATATAATATATAATTAGATCTCGAATTAATGTTAGTGTAGCGTAAAACTTAGCTCATTCCGCAGTTTCGCTAGCCGTCTAGCCGTGTAAGTGTGTTCGAAACGAAATAGCATTGTACCTACAATGCCAATCACAATCTGGAATTATCTGTGTAGGTACCTAGTCAGAAAACTAAAACTAAACTTTCAGCAGGTTTTGGAAAGGGTCAACCAGCCCCAGATATGTCTAAATTATAAAGTGTACCCTTAGATTCAGGTTAGCTGAATTGAGATGTAGCATTTTCCGTTATAAGGTTTAGGGAATCAGTATTCACGTAGGCTAAGTTACGGAGGACAGGCGATGGCTGCTTGTCTATCAAAGTTATACGTTAGAATAACAGATCAATCTTTGGTTAGCGGTTACTCATGTCGTCGGCGAAGCTTATATCTGTGCGTGTGTTTTAGTGCGCGGTGTAGACGTAAATTTTTGTATCGAAAATACAACGATCCTATAGCAGTTTAGTTAAATTATTTTTAATAATCACAATCAGTATCATCCATAAATATAAATAAATTATCAAAATTAATAAAATATGACATGTAAAGCGGGTATTTATATTTTTTAAATTAACGTATCGACGTTATACTTATTTACACCGCGCCTCAGTTCTTAAAACTCCATCCTTTTATGAATTGCAATACTACTCACATATCGCATGGCTGCCTAAGTATCCTACATCATCTGATCTGCCGGGGTTGCGGGTTGTTCGAAAGCGATACCGCGGCCCTGAAACGTAAAGGCCAATAGAAGGAACGTGGTGGGTTTTAGTCAGTACAAGTCTGGGAAGTTATTTGATGATTTCCCAACCGCAAAAATAATAATTAAATCATGTGCAAAACTATGATCATCTTTCGACTTTGCGTAGGATTTTCATAGGCGGTAAGTCTGACTTGCCTACTAATTCACTTCAATGCACATAATATCACAACTGTGATCTCCCGAAGGGTTAGACAGAGGTGTACGTAATAGTACACCCACATTTTGCCGATTATGTTTTAAGTATTATAGGGGCGAGCTTGTTGCCATAAACCATGGCTGCTACTCAGAAACACCAGATGGATAGAATCGTACCGAGGCCCTGCAGCACCAGTCACGCTTGCGACCACTAGACTAATGAGGCAGTCAATCTAATAATAATACACTTATCTATGTATATGTATAATGCATCACGCCTCAAGCCTCAAGTATTTCAAACATGCTTTAAAACCTACACTGATGTTTATGTAAGACCAAATTAAAGTCAACTAAAAACACACATAATCACGTAACTTGTACTTAGTAATTTATACCCCGTTGCGTTAGGTAAAAATGCAGTACTTATGCAACACCATGCCACGCAATAAAGAACCAAAGAGTGGTATCCCAGCGCATGCCCATTTGGGCTTAAGCGGATTGCTTTCCCGCCAAATACGGCAGCCATGACAGTTCCCTGAATTATTCGATTATCTGACGTGATGGCGACGCGGGCCGCGAATCATGATCACATATTATTATGATTTCGTATTCATGTTGACAGTTACACATGATCTGTACGTAGAAGGAACACTGATTAAAGTATTGGCATTGCCAAATTTAGAGTTCGTGCCTTTTCAGGACGATGAAATGCTTACAAGTTTAGCTTAGATTGACACTAATTTTGTTTAGTGTGAGGATAGACTTTGTTATGTGCAAACTCCTTGGGTTTGCGTAGAACTGTATCAATAGCTTAATCAGCAGTTGACTGTTGAACTTATGTTAAGGTCATTGTTACCGATTTAACTTAAAAGTTTATGAGGATTTCAGATAATCAGAGTAGTCATACTTTCAAGTCTTAGGCTAGGCACCGCAATCGGATCTCATATTCTGTTCCTTGTGCTCAACTCAACTTAAAGCTTTAAATTTCCGAAGTCACTACTACAGCTACTTAGCGAGGCGGCAGAGGTCCGTTCGAAGCTCATTTGAATATGGAATCGTCGACAAAATGAAAAGAAGAAACACAATCGGAACTTTTCGTATTACAAGAAAGCTCTTGTTATATGCTTAAATACGAAAATACTGGAGTAGTTCTAATTTAAATTCGTTTTGTAATTCATTTAAACTCACATTAGTATTTTACAGGAAAACCTGAATTTTTACCGCGTATTTTAATCTGGCTTAAGGAAAAAGTTAAAAGAATAATGTTGCGTAGGCACTTCATTTATCAAAAGCATATCTGGTGCTGAAATATTTAATGGCCCGACTGCATGCTAATGTACAAAAAAGGTAAAAAAACGGTTGTTGTTTTATACTTACATGCTACATAACTCTAAACAAATTGCAACATATTAAAAAAAAGTTCACTTGACCTCAAAGCTCAGACACAAACAAACAAATGAAACATTTATTTAGCATTTAAATGTGTCGTTATAATTAACAATTAGTGAGTTAAACCAGGTTAGAGTTGAATGGTTTAATCATAGCAGTAGGCTAATGTAACGAGATGTAAACACCTTGGTATTTATACTTAGAATTAAAGGATAACCATTAAAACTAAATGAGCAAAATAAAACAGTTCTCCGTAATTAAAATAGTCATTCATTTATAAAGGAAAATTATTTATAGGTCGATTTAGCACATAATGCATAACGCTAGCCGTACAGGTAAAGTTAATACGTTAGTGTAGCCATAATAAAAATATTTTTGCATCTCGAGCTATTAAAAAACTATGTTTATGGGTCTTATCTATGTCATCAGCGATGTTGGCCATAACAGCTAGGGCAATTGGTGATTTAATTGATTTGATAAGCATAACGGTCTTCTTGGTTCAAATACTAACGCCAAATGCAGCTTTGAATTAAGCGTCCATCAACTGCGCTTAGCAAGGATGCTCCAATGTTCAGTCAACATTCAAAACTTTCAGAAGCTTGCAAGGTTGATGAAAAGATAATTGCAACGCAGCTGCTGACGGCACGCGACAATAGTGGCTATAAGTCCCCTCTTTGAGGTACTCCTCAAAGAGGGGACTTATAGCCACTGCTGGAGAGGCGTCATGGCGTCCTCACCTACCGCCTGATGTAGGTCCTGCACATAATCAGGCGGAAGGAAACGCCCGGGTGTCACACTGTGATGATTGCCCGGAGGACACGGTGGATCACACTGGCGGTCTGCCCCGCTTGGGCGGAGCACCGCTGTGTCGCAGTGAGCAATGGTAGCTCACCGTCCGTTTGTCTCGTGACGACAAGCCATGTCTACGGCGCGTTCGTATTCCGCTTCAAAGAGATGTCTACATTATTTCAGCTTTTTAGGATTCCGTACTTCAAAAGGTCTGTCTCTCTGTCTGCCAAGACCCTTTATATCGGGAGCGCGTGGAAGTATTGAGTTGAAATTTAATATACTCAACTTTGTGGTAGGTACCGTATACGGAGCCATAAGATATGGCTGATTTTGTTGCAAGTTTGTACGGAAACCTCGGTGCGCAAGTCTGACTTGCTCTTGGCCGATTTTTAATTGTAGTATGATGGCATCTCTCACAAATTCTTATCTTCATTTTTCATGGCTAATGAGAGATTGCATATCATCGATATATACATTAGAAGAAAAAATATGTATTATTATAGCAGATTAATCATACATTACCCAAGCGATAGGTATAGATTATAGTCTTATAGACTCCTTCGGAAGTAGGTATAGGTACCCTTTCGATAGAAAAAAGCATTTTGAAAATCAGCCCACAATCAATCAAAAGAAACATACAAAAAATAAGTCGGATTGAGAACCTCCTACTTTTTTGAAGTCGGTTAAAAACAGGGCCCGCGAAGTGGTTCGCTCCGCCCAGAGCGGGGAAAGTTATTTAATGATTTTCAATCCGAAGAAAATTACAGCTGCTGAGTTCATACTTTTTAAATGATATGTCTTTTTAATGGCCCGGTGCATCCCTTGCAAGCAAGGCAGAGGTGCTAGTTCTGCTAGTTTATTGAACCTTCTTGCATTAAAAAGAACCTCCTCCATTGCGGGTCAAAGTAAGTCAACAACAAAACGAGCTTAAAAATTCCTTGCTCATAAAAGAAAGACACAATAAACTTTATCTCAACAAATCACAGCCATGTAAAATTGCATTGCACAAGCTCGCGACGAGATGACAAGATGCCTGCAAAAATAACCTCACATTCAAAGAAAGATTTTTTTTAAATCCAAGATGAGATGTAAGCCCGATTAATAAGCCTAAAATTGTGTAGGTCGCCTCACACGTGCGGTTTGCAAGGTCACCTGACACATGCAGTAAAACGACATTTTTGTCAAGCTCTGTTGGCGGGAAGCGTGGGATGTCAAAACGAGAAAATAAGACACGCAAAAATACATTCAAAGATACAATACACCCGTTTTGGTATATTTCGGGGTTTATAAACCATTTTGATTCTTTTCCTGGTGGTCCTTAAAGTGAGACTGCGTTTTGTTGAACTTTTAAGGTGAATGGTCTCATGGAGTGGGTTGGAACTTAAGTTGAAAGGAGCAAGTAGGTATCAACGAATATAAAGTGAAAACCGGTTTGATTTAAAGATTTTTGGTCCGACAATATAATGTCCTGTACCTACCTATTACTTCATTTTATTGTGCTGCCGCAGAACCTGTACTTTTCAGTAAGGGTAAGTTTTTCAAACCTCAAGATTCAATCGATTGACTGAAAGCACATGTAAAGAAACTATCTACAAAAAAGAACCAGTTTACTCTTACCTACCATAAACAAAAAACAGCCCCTGTCGTTTCGACATCTCGAACACATCCCTCCTCTCCGTAAGGTTTGGAGAGTCACAATCCACGAGATGGACCCAGAGCGAGTATTTGGTAAATGTCACAATTCTTAGAATTTAAATATCTAGGACATGTCGATTTTCTCGCGATGTTTTCCTTCTACGGCTTACCACGGCATCCAAATTGGTGATGAAAAGAAACAAAAGGCCATCATTACCCCGGCTATGTGTAAAACAGATGTAATATCTCACGGTACGGCTCCGCAATAAATAGCGTCGCAAAGGACAGGCGAAGCTCTGACGGCGCCTGGCTATCTAGGTGAGGGTTAGCGCATTTTTCTCACACTACTGCTAGTACTACCGCCCGCTGGCAAGTAAAACCTAAAGCATAACGTATGATCTGGGTTTTTAATCTTTTTCTGTTTGGTGATCAAATTATATTTTTATGAGAAATATGAAGGAAGATGACATGCTGCGCCAAAAATATTGAAATGAGTCCCAGGAGAATAATGATGAACAGCAAGTGTTGGTAATTGATGTTGATCCCTTTTTAGTGTTACTTTTGAGTTAGAAAAATTTATGTTGAGGAAAAGTTTTCAATTTTAACATGCACTGAAACAGTGGCATTTAAACTACATCTCCTGAATAATCGTCATAATTTTAAAAAGGGCAGAAGTATTAACTCTGCCAAAATGCATTAAATCACAGTTACCAGCAATAAGCTCACTAAATGCTGAAGCACAACATAAACATCCCTTTACCAATAAGCAAATATTTGGAAGGCTTCAGCGCAAACCGCGAAGCATTATAGCTAATAGTAATAGCCATACAAGATTCCAGCCAACAAAAACTGCGCCTACCATCCTAACGCCTGCTGAGCGATGACTGCTTTATGCGCTACCTAGAAGATATTTATCGGCTCCCTAATAGCAGAAAACATTGCTTATTGCCATTTAATGCGAGAAATTCTCACGTGAGAATCAATTAGATTCATTTAAAGTGTGACTTTTTGTGTGAACTTATAAATATGAATGAAATTAATTGGTTTTATGGCCAGGCTGTGTGGAAGCCTGGCTGTTATGTTTTTAGCAGCATTACCTAAGCCGTCACATTCGTTTCTATTATCTACTTACCACCTCGTCTAGAAATTCGTCATTTGTCGTTTTGTCCCACGTAAAATAATTCTAAAGTGGAATAAAGACGTTTATTTAAATTACTACGTTATTACCAATTGAGATAAATAGGTTATTGCCTTATTTAGATTTCCGACTTAGTTGCTATATTAAAATTTACTTTTATGAGTAAGTTGATAAGGATATGAAATAAGGTGCTTAAATTGCTTACCCAGTTTCTCGTTTCAGTCAAACTGTAATTTGTTTTTTCCAATGTAGATAATGTAGGACCCGAAATTCAAAGTAGAGTTTGATAAGTCGTCAATTAAAAAAAAACTGACATTTATTTTGGGGAAGTTTTCATTACTGTTATGTCAGAACCAAGATTAACAGACTTAAAGCATCTAAACTAATCTAGACTAAACAAATCACTATAGGTAAGTTACTATACAATTTAACAACTCCACAAGATAAATAGATAGAAGAATCTGAAGTAGTATACATATTTATTGACAGTATATGAAGTATATCCCATGTCTAATCCTGTTCATCTTAAAGTTTAGAGAGTACAAACAGATAGTAAATCGCGTGTCAATCAACGTGTTGTAGATGACGAACCAGCGCATTGCTAATCTGAATTCTGAATACAGCTTGTTAGTTTATCTTACGAAATATAGAATTATCCATTACCAATAGGTACTTCTCACAGCTTAACTAAAAATAATGGTCTAGCTAAGAAATAACTTGCTTATTTTGTCGGGCTCCCCATGGTAATATCTTAGGTCCCACTATCTCTGAGAAATCAAATAATCAATTGGTCCAATTCAGTAAGTCACCCATATTTTTCAATCACAAACAAGTTCTACGAAATGACTCCATTTTAATTCTTGATAAACAATAACGGGTTAATAAAACCTTAGTGACATTAATGTCTTTTTCTGTTGACAATGTTTTAGCGCGAATATCCGAATATGGAGGGAAAAATGATCGCGGTAGCAATTATCGAGTCAATATAGTGTTGTTATGTCTTGACAGCTTGACACCGATTATGAGCATAGACTCGTTCATACTTTTATGGTGGCTGGCTGACTATTTTACACCTTGACTCTGTTTTTTTTTAAATTCTGTGATGTTAGGTTAAGTTATTGTATACACAATAGGTATACCATACAGACCTCAAAAAAGAAAGACAAAGACAATAATTGAAAATACAGACGGATTTTAATTACCCGACTACGGCGAAGCAAAAAGGAGGATTATGATTTTAACCGGTACGAATGTGTGTATGTTCATCTGTTCCCTCATAACTTCTGCACTGCTTATCATAATTCGACAATTGAGATCAGTGAAAGCATCTTAACCGTCTGCTGGTTGAAGGCTATGTGACGTCACATTAAATTGAATATATGGCGCTCTTTACATGGCATAAAGTCTTGAAGTATTTTTTTTTCAATAATGCCGTGTCAAAAATAGGGCTTAAAATTAGCACTTTTCAATTACGTAGGTATACAAAAAATCTGACCCCGAAATAACTAAAAATAAGTTTGAAAACTTAAAAAGATCTACTGAAAAATGACGCTCCAAAAATTATGAAACAAGAAAATATTCTCATCTGAAATTGTTGTGTACAAACTATTTAATATTTAGATTGTTTTGGCTTTGCGCTGTAACTGAAAAGTCAATTCCAGACGTAGTTTAATTGTACATTTAGTCATGTGCATGGCTTTGCTGTAGATAAGTTAATAGCGCAGTTACCTGGTATGGTAATTGGCTCATTAACTTAATCAAGTGGTTTAAAAAATAACTACCATTTTAAAACGAATAATTGGCGCTAATGGTTATAAAATGACGCCACAAGTTATGCTACTATAAGCTTTAGTTGGAAATAACGAGCTTTTGGATATGTTATTATTTCTCGGACTGCAAATTAATTGTTAGGTATATATAATGAATATTATGTAAATAATTAACTATGGAGACCACGCTTCCGAGATGGCATATGTCCATTTTCTCGAGCGAATGCCAAAATATAAGTGAGATATTGAATCCTTACTAATATTATAAAAGCGAAAGAGAGTTTGTTTGTTTGCTACGTCTTCACGCCTAAATGGCTAAACAGATTTTGATGAATTTTGGTAGAAATGTTTGAGAGAAATGGGCGAGAAAGAGGGAAGAAAAGGGGAGAGAACGATTATTATTTTTTTATCATCACGCGGGTTAGCGTTAGCTCAAAGTAACTTTGCCACGCGGACGAAGTCGCGGGCGGGAGCTAGTTTACTTATAAAATCGGCCCTTAGTCGTCATCGTCAACGGAACAATAACGTTCAGTTGCCAAATGGCAAAAACAGAAAAAAGGACTATCTTGTTGGTCTAGTGGTCACAAGAGCGATTGCTGAACACGTGATCGTGGGTGCAATTACCGGGTCGTGCAAAATGAAACTGAGTTTTTCCAAGTTATGAAACTTCTTAGTAGCAGCCATTGAGCCACTTAAACAGAACTGACGTGAAAAAGCTTGTAAAATATATAATTCTATGGGTAATCATAGAAATATTAAAATCAAAGTCTTTTCTGATATCTATGTCTCTGCCTAACCCTAGGAGGATTGCAGGCGTGATGATGATGTTATGGAACCACAGAAAGGAAGGGCAAGAAACGGAAAGACTGATATCCTAAGTACATATAAGAACTCCTCAATTTGTCACTCTCTCAAATATCCCGTGAATATTCAATCTCAGGGACTCTTTTTACGGATTGGAAATCAAATAAATCATCAAATAACTATTTTTTACTGAATTAAACCCTCCCATGTTCCTTCTTTTGCCCTTTAAGTTCCGGGGCCGCGGTATATCTTCCGAACAACCCGCCACCCCGGCAGGCGGTGACCCTGGCAGGCCCCTCTGGTCTACGAGCCTATGGTACGATGCTCTCTATCTCTCCTAATTTGCGACAACCTACACAGCCATATAAACATAGAAAACCATAACATTCCCACGAACCCCAAGGTTTACCAAACCTGTACAAATAGATACGTGTGCCTTAACATGTCACACCATTATGTTCTGGTAAACTTATTTATATGGTCATGCGCTCATTTTTGTTGACGTTTATAAAGAAATACAATATGAACTATTGATCGTGATCTTTTGCACACGACTTGTCTATGGTGACAAGTTATTTCCCGCCAATAATTTGCCTTCCAACCTCTTTGGTACCAGTAACAAGGTGCTTATTGCCTTGGGTATTATTTTGTTGATGGTAAAGTTTTCTTGGTCATCATATAGGGTCGGTCCACCTGACATAGTCGTATTAGGAATGGTGAGCGTGTAAGAGGCCTAGGCCCGCGGTCCATGGTACAATGCTAACGAACTCTGTTTTTTACTGTGCTCTATGATTGAGGCGGTTATAACTAGAGTGGTACCTATTTGAAATTGGTATGGCCTCTAAAATATTGCTCTGTAAATAGTTTAAGATCTTTTTCAAGATTGGTTGGTCCGACTAGACAATAGGACATCATCTACCAACTCATCCTAAAAACGAATGAAAAAACACGAGTTTTCTAAAAAAAACACACACAATTAGGCACAACTGTAAACCAGGAAGCTGTAAGCAGAAGAGAAAACACACACAATTCGCATGTTACCTATGTATGTAATTGGGAGCGAGCCTACTACAATCAACCAGAGACAATTTCTGACTCCAGGCTTTATCGCAGAATTTTCTGTCGGAAAAGCCCAATCCCACTTTTCCCGTCTTCGGAATTCAACCCAAAACTTCATGCTCTGTAGCGCTTGAGACAATTAGACCAATGAGGCATTCTCAATGAGATCTAAGTAATCCTATTAGATTTGCATTGTCAAAGTTTGGGCCCATAATAAAGTTTAATTAAATATTTGTAATATCGAACCATGACCTTTAGCGATTGCAGAATGTCATTTTGTATAATAATATTACCATTTTTAAAACTCTGACTCACTCGTAAAGTTCAGAATTCGTTCAGAAAGTTAAGTCCATTGGGGCTTTTTAAAATTTTGGATGTCTGTGAATACATTTAAAAACTTTTATGACTTTATTTTGCATAAAATTGATGTTTGTTCTATACACATCAATTTTGTAGGGTTCTCGTTAGGGATCCAAAAAATTAGAAAGATGAACATTTGTAACAACACTTCATTTAAGAAACGGTAGATACTCATAAATACTTAATAGCCCCACAAACAAGCAGAACGCTTCTTATTCTTCTTTTTACTCCTTTAAATATATAAAATACTAGCTTTTGCCCGCGGCTTCGCTCGCGTAAAATTCGGGGTAACCCAGTTCCCCTTTCCTGATTTGCAGGTACCTGCTACGTGTAGTGTTTGCCCTTGCGCCTTATTGATTGTAATAGCAACGCTAAGTTTTCCCTTTTCTTCCATCTTTCTCCCTCATTTCCCACTTTAAAAAAAATTGCCTATGTCCGTCTCCAGGGGCCCAATTATCTCTGTACCAAAATTCATTAAAATCGGTTTAGCCATTAGGACGTGAAAACGTAACAAACAAAGTCACTTTCGCTTTTATAATATTATATAGTAAGGATAATATATATAAAGTTAAGAATTATAATTTATTTATTTTATCGATTTTAATTGTTACATGTGAAATTAGAATAATCTCCAAAAACTTGAGAGAGTTATGAGTAGGTACCCAGCTGAGTAATAGCCCTCACCATAGGATCAGTGCCTCAGCTTTTAGATGACGATTGGTGCAGTAATGAACCAAAAAATTTACTGAACCCTTTTTCCTTAAATATTTTAATTTAATACATCCTTTCGTTTCAATCTAACAAAACCTTAACCAAGACCTAATCAATAAGGTGACTCCACATAGACAAACATTTTAAATATTTACCATTTTTGTTTCAAAAAACCTACAAGCTGACGCATCATAACCGAATCATTCATCATAAATAGACACTTAATCAATGTCTACACTTCAACATGAATACAAATGGTTACCTAAACTTAACATCGCATCGGATTGAATTGTTCATAATTACTGGGTGCTAAGTGCTCCTAGCCTGTTAAAATACAAAGATAATCCAGAAATAATGGTCAAACTTAGGTTATAAGAGCATTAGAAGAAGAACAAAACGCGGTCGAAGCCACTGTCAAAAGCTAGTAATTATATGTAAGCTACACGTTAAAACGCCCCGGCTGTCATTTGTAGATCTTTGACAGTCGTTAAAGGTATTCGGTGACCCGAAAGTTCGACAGCCATTCTTACCAAGGGTATTTTATTACCCAAAACTAACTGGGTTGAGGAGGTCAGATGAGCAGTCGTTCCATATAAAATGCTGGTATTTTACCACATCCGGTTAGACTAGAAGCCGACCCCAACATAGTAGGGAAAAGGCTAGGCTGGTGATGAAGTTGGCGCCATTGCCAACAAAAACCATTAGGCTTTAACCCACTCATTCACTCAATAATAAACAGTTTCTAAGTAAAATAAATGAAATCGAAAACTATATACACAATAATATCAACTATGACTCAACAAGAATCACGACTGTCGGGGGATCGCCGCTCCTTATAAGGCCATACAACCATATTTATGTCCTCATGGCAAAGATTTCGATGGTAATGATAAGCTGGGGACTGAGATTGAATCATTAACAACGACGATGATACGGCTAATGATGGATTCATTAGATGTACAGATACTAACGCACAAGCCAGGTTGCGTACTAATTATCTTGTTTACAAATGTCAGGATAAATAAAGTTGTGTTGTACTTACATGAACTTCTTCCTTGTCCTGTCGACGATTTCTATACTTATCTAATCTTGACTAACTTCGACCAGAAAAGGAGCTCGAGGTGCTCGTCGGGTTACCCATGCTTGCCTAAGTGTGTCCGTGCATGTTTGACCACCCATTAAATGTCGAGTTTCCTCCGTGTGTCGTAAAACACATTAAGCCGTTGGTTCCGGCTGTTACTTGTACAGCTTTGACAGTCGTTACAGGTAGTCAGTGGCCTGAAAGTTGGACAACCACTAACTTGGACAACAACTAACTGGGCTGTGGGTAATTGTGGACGGACGATAATCGCTTCAAGTAAAATACTAGTATTCAGTTGTAACCGGTTAGACTGGACAGTAGACACCAACTACAACAGAGTTGAGAAAAGTCTGGGCAGAAGAGATGATGAGCTTCAACCAGAATTCAGCCATATCAACGGCGTTGGAAACCAGTTTGAACTAGAAGATGAAACAATTTCTTCAATCTGTCTCCTTACCGTTAGTGTTGAGAAACGTTACACCATGTAGTGGTTTCTAGTCCTGGTTGGGCGCCAGATATATCAGTCCTGTCCAGTTCTTGAGACTTCTTTTCTGTAGCTTTAAAGACTGGAGGAACCGATTGATTCTTCAAGTTAACATTTTTTTTAATGATATACAGCAGTTCAAGGATCTTTAAGATAATTTGATAGAAAAGAGAGAATTAGAAAAGGAACCCCAGGATGTACTTAGTAATGTTTTAGCGGCAACACAGTTCCCTGTAAAATTCTTACCTCAATAGGATTCAGTTGATGAAACCCTAATAGAATCACTTTGTGGTCCGTCTGTCTGACTGTCTGTCAAGACTCTTTATGGATTACTCTCCATGGTATTGAGTTGTAAGTAAAACCATATCCTTAAGTTTGTAGTCCCTTGGAGTTGTGAGAAAATCAACCGTCTAAGTTTACATTTAAATGGTCGTTTAATGTCACCAGTTTGAGCTAAAACCTTGGCCCTTGCTGCGCGATTCCGACACGCACTTGGCCGGTTTTTTAGGGGGCTGCAAGGCTGCCGTACATGCCCTTTTCTCCTTTCTTAACTCCAACAAAAGTGCGGTCATCCTCAAGGTAGACGGTAAGAATGCGTTCAACTCCGTAAATAGGAACACTTTGTTGGCTGAAGTCAAAAAAGAATTAACTAATCGAAATTCATGGTTTCATGGCAATGATACAGGCATCCTTCAAAATTACTTTACAAGGACAACGTTTGCCGGGGTTGCAGGCTGTTCGAAACATAAAGGGCAATAGAAGAAACATGGGTAGGTTTTAGTCAGTACAAGTCTGACACTCCCCTCCGCTCATCCCAGAGCGGTTGAAGTTATTTAATGATTTCCCATCCGCAAAAGAAAGGACAACGTTTAAGAATCTGAAGTTGGTTGCCAACAAGATGACAATCGACAACACCTAAATTCAATATGATTTCATTCAATTTTTAATGACTAATTCGGATTAAATCTTTTCTCAAAGTTTTGCATCATTCTATTTTCGTGCATAGACAACGGAAACGCTTTATTAGTTTTGACCATAAAGTCATTATGACGTCATCATAGTTTAATGTCATGTTGAGAATGGATTTTGTATGCAAAAAGGCATTGAATGTGACATAACATCCTGTGTTAGCTTGATAAACCTTTTTTTTATCAAATTGAGATAAATGCCAAGGTAGAGATAGGAAAGCGTGATTTGTCTCATTCTGTTCCTGTAGCCAATCTTGTTCTTCGGGTCGCTGGTACGACTATTTTTATATTATTAAACAACTTAACAAAAGGGAGGTAGTTATCAATTCGGCTGTTTTTTATGTTTTTAACCTCAAATATTCCTTTAATTCTTTTTTTAGGTGAAAGCTGGTTCTGTCTATGGCATCCATGAAAAAACCATACCTATTAGTCTTAAATATTCCTTCTAATGCATATGGACGATATTATAAGAATTTATCTGAGATACCATCATACCACATCTAAAAGAGCTGAAATATAAAAAAGAATTGTGTGGTTTTATGAAAACACGGTAAAAGTGAAACTTTTTCTCACATTATCTATAGACATTCCGGAGTACCTAGGGGCGCGCGTGTCCCTAGTTACTCCGCGGCCGACCGTCACGCGACATGCAACACACAGACGAAAAAGTTTGAGACGAATTAATAAAAGTTTCACTTTAAAAGTGCAGTAAAGTGAAGCTTCTTTGAATGTCAAAATTGCCAAATAGGTCTTTCAAAAGAAAATTGTAAGTGTGATAGGCGAAAGCCACGTTTTGCTTGCAGGTACTCATTACAGGTACCTACCTCACACGAGAGTCATTGACAGACTTATAAGAAATCATAACCAGATATTTTAAACAATCGTGATCAACCCGCAAATAACTAACTAACTTAGCCCACATTATGGAATCTAGGATTTAAAGTCTATAAACATTTCAATTAGGCCATAACATTGATCATTACTCACGCAGGTGCCCAACACTCGAATCCGAACTTCAACGAGTCGCATGCGCATAAGAATGATGCAGATTTCCCATATAAAGGATGAAACCGACCTATTATCTACAATCTTAACTAGAAATCCAACAACTTGAAATCAAGCAATCCTCAACTCTACCACAAGAAGATAAAGTTTAACACAATGAAAAGCGACGGAAAATTTAAACTGGCTAATTCCACTGGACCCAGTCTTAGGTAAGAGACTGTTTACATTAAACTTAACGACTGAAGTGAACTATCAACACATATTGACACTTATGTCCCAGCCAATAAAACTGTTTATTGTAAATCTAGACAGGTGTCGATGTGTATAGGACACGTTCATTCAAATGAATGGGATCCAATTACATATAAACGTTTCGTGAAGGCGATACTGTTATAATTGATTGCTAATATCTTGCTGATTGTGTGGACCTAAAAAAGCATTAAAAATCTCCTCAAAGCTGTGAGCTGGTAATGTGCCAAAGAAACAGGCGGCAAAAATTAAAAAAAAATACAATTTTAAAATGAATGCAGCCGTAAAACTGAAAAAAAACATAGCATGAAAAGAAATAAAATCAAAAAAAAAAAACGAGAACCGAGATTCTGTAATGCACTAAGCACAATAATTCAGAAAACTCTTTGACTCTTTGATTGACTTCTTAGAAAATAACGCGTTAAAAATACTGGTACATTACAACAACGGTAGTAGACACTCTAAAGGAGTGTTTTTTTATTTGGAAAATCATCAAGTGAAACCTCCCGCGATGCTTTGGCAGAGCCCGGATGCCCGATGCTTTGGCAGAGCGGAAGGATTCATGATAAAGAAGGATCTTTTGCCCTTTGTGTTCTCAAAGAAGAGCTAAGCAAAGTTATAGATTTCTAGTTCAAACGTTATGTCTATTTTTTATAATGTATCAGCCATTTTTGTGTCCCACAGCAGGGCAAAGGCTCCCTTCCCTCCTTATAATTTTATTGTCCTTATCGGCATCGGTTATTGGTTTTTATTTGAATAAAGAATCGAGTTCACCCCGACATCTCTTTCCCTTCTAGGCCTGTTCTAACGCTGCCATTTACTGAGTGGTTTATTTTTCACCCATAACTCCTCCATGTACCGTCCGATTCGTGAATATTATTCTCCAAATTATAAAGTCCATAACAAAGCATATCACTATACATATAGCTATAAACAAGTAAGTAATAAAACAACTAGAACTCGTCTACGAAACGCGTTCCACGTCGCTTCATTCATGAGTTAGTTCACCGAACAAAAAACACTGTAAGAGAATCTCTCTTCATTGAAGATAAGTCCAGTGTTTGCACTAATTGGTCATTACTTGAGGAGCAGGAACCAATTATAACATCCAATAAATCCTTTAGCGACATCTAGTGCTCAAGAAATAAAGTCCAACTTTCAATGGAAATTCACAAAATGGCCTTCACGTTAGTTTTCTTTGCAGAAATAGATACAATTCAACAAATCTCAACAAAAACAGAGTCAGCTACCGATAGCATACTATATTGGCAATTTATCATATTTTCTCAAGTTTTAATGATATATTTGATTCATATAGTTTTTTCCACAGATTCTTTGATTGCATTCGCGATAACTTTTAGTTTTTCATTTCCTGAGTTGACATTAGTAGTTTCGAACGTGGTAGCACTAATTAATAGAGCCAGTAATCACTTGGAACCATGTAGATTGGTATTTGTTGATTATTATTCGTGTTGTAGGTGTTTTGGAATTCTATTTCAAGTTTCATTCATGTACATACATTGTTGGTACCTACTTACCTACCTACATACAAACACTAGGTACTTGGAGGTATAACTTTGTAATAAAAGGAGAATATAACGGTTTTTTCAATCATGGGGTTCGACTTTAAACAATTCATTCCAAATATTGGTGGCTTCACCTTGATGCTCCATCAAACTTTAATTCGCTTTTGTCTATTAACTCTAAATTCAAATGTGTTGTCTATAAAAAAGACAATACATTTGGTTATAAACTTATTTCTAACTTACACTTACCAAATAAAAGTTTAAACCGGACCAAATGTCACCTCAACCAATTATCTAGGTACATCCATAGACAAACAAACATAAATCTTTATGCTGTCACAGTCTATTAATTCCGCATCCCGTAATTCCTCATACTTACTTCCGTCCTGATTCCCATGTAGCGTCGGTTGCAGCAGTTGATCCCAATTAAATAATTATAGCTTTATTGATGAAAGTCCTGCGCGATTGATTGGCCCAATTAGCTAATTAATAGCTGCTAGGCTATGGGATAGAGCTTAAAATTCGGCATATACACTTTTAAGGCAGAAAGAAAAGTAGAACCACAGTTTACAGCGCGTCATATTTTTTTTTTAATATCACCTACTCTCGACCTCAATTTTATCCTAAGATTCTTGATTTTGGTTTTGACCAGAGGTGAACGACCTAACCTAAAAGTTGTCCTTGACCACAATCTGTTTTCATCCATTTTTGGGTTTATTAAATACACATAGTTATTAATAATTTGTCTATCTACCAGATATAGTAATCAGTATATTAGTTTTTCGGTTTTTCGGTGGGTTTAGTCAGACAGAATCCAAAGACGAAATATAAATGATTCAGCTACGCACAATGCACACACATGTAGGTACAAAAAGCAACAACATTTTGATTAAAAATGAAACTCGCACATGGAGAGTATCGCTTTTTGAACGCGTTATTCATAAAATTAAGATAGCATTTGGATATAAGTATGTCATCATCTGCCTAGCCTTTTCCCAAGTATGTTGGGGTCGGCTTCCAGTCTAACCGGATGCAGCTGAATATCAGTATTTTATATGGAGCGACTGTCTATCTAACCTCCACAACCCAGTTAGGACTGGGTAATACGATACCCCTTGGTAAGACTGGTTGTCAGACTTTCGGAACACTGACTACCTGTAACGACTGTCAAAGATCTACAAATGACAGCCGGGACCAACGGCTTAACGTGCTTTCCGAGGCACGGAGGAAACTCGGTATGTAACGGGTGGTCACCCATCCACAGACCAACCTAGGCAAGCGCGGCTTAACCTAAAGATCGACCCGAGCGGCTGCTATTATTTAGCCACGAGCTAATTGGATATAAGTATGTAATAAAAAATATACAAAAGAAATATTATAATTTTTAAGGAAAAATATGTTTTATTCATCTTGTTATCAAGCATTGCTTCACGGTCTGCGCTCAGACTAAATTAGTTCATTTATTTCTTCTTTGCATTTTATCTCTGGGTTCTAAATCATGTTAAAAACGTATTGCGCTGTAAATCTGACTTTAAATAATTTGTTTAGGTTTCGGACCTTTTTTTTAATAGCCTTTTTCGTGAACCACTGCTGAGCAAAAGCCTCCCGTTTTTCCTTAGACACCTCTCTAGCCTGTGAGATCTCTGGCAATCACAAAACATGATCAGATCGTCACGTCACCTTCGCCGTGGTCGACCTAGAAAACGATGTCCCTCCTCAGGTGAATTCTTGTGTGACGATCTTTAAATGCTCTGCATGCTCTATCAAACATAATAATGCTAGGCATACCCTAATCATTATAATTTGTTGGTTAACATTGATAAATTTGTAGAATTCATTTAGTCTAAATAATCAACTTTCTACTTAGGTACTTACTAAATCTAATCAATTTCCTACCCGTGCTTCATTTCTAGTCTTCCGAGTGATCTGTGTCATTTTAATAGTCACTCAGTTCGTTTCGGCGTGAGAGGACATTATTGTGCATCACTGACTTAACCACCATTACCTGATTCTACTTACCTACCAATCTATCGATTAAAAAACAGGCAACTTTAATTCAGGCAACTCTTTACCAACTTACCAATTAATCTCAAGTTTATCGGCATTCATAACTAAGTTATTTAATACAGCATTTCTGTCACGTTTCCACAGAAATGTCGGAGGCGCCAGATCGTCGTCCGTCGAACCAATTAGCCAAGTGTCCGCCGCTCAATTCGATCTAATTCACGTCAGTATAGTGACTGGCAACCATTGGCAGCTTCCTATCTTTCGATCATCTACAGATTATCGGCATTGAGCGGTTATTGGTACTAAGAGGTACACACAGCGACACATCAAGCAATAACATCCAAAATAACACGGCCTCGCTTTGTATAGATGTCCCGTATAATGAGAAATCCGCATAAACTGGTTTTGTATAGTTTGATGTGTTACCATTGCAGCGCAAGTGATGGATAATGTGCAGTAGAAATCTCTTGATGATGTTATTTGTTTCAATCAGGTGGTACAAAAACCGTTCGTTTAAGAACTTTATAACTTTAATTATGGTAGTCATTTTGAAATTAACATTTTTTTTACTCTAAAGCTAGTGTGCAAGGTTTAAGAGAGCAGAGGGACTGCAGTGCTCTCCGTACAAATGTCATAGGTACTCCTGTGCAATGCCTCTAGACCGGACATATTTTTTTCATGGAATTAAAAAATGACCCTTTTTAACCGCCATGATTGGAAGACTACCAGACAAAATCGAAAACTTTTTAATATAATAGAATGAAAAGAAGCATTCTGTCTCATGCTGCAACCAGTTATCAGAGTTGTCCATAATGATCATGACGGCAACTAAATCTTAAACTTAATCTGCAATTTAAATTAGTGTAGCAAATAATATACAAAAAAAAAACACAAAAAAGTTCATGCTTCACTCGAAACAAACAGAACCACGGGATTCTGACGGACGGTGTTTGTTGGATAGCACGTGTGTTTAGAGTTTTTGCTGTTTTTAAGTGTTTTTTGATATTCTATAGTGACTTGTCATAACATAATTGTGTTGTCCTTGTGTTCGTAACCAGGTTTGTATTGTTTTAGTTTAAGCCCCGTTTTACACAACATGGATAACAATAAACCCCCTGATAAGGTCCCTCCCGATATTCAATGTTCAGTTTCTTTCGACCATCAGTACTCACTGAACCCACTATCGCAACTAGCGGATGTTTTGGACGCCTCAGCGATGGATGTATCGATCCCTCAATCCCAACCAAACCCTCGAAAACGTCCTGTGGACAAAGAGAATTTGCCTCCCTCTTTGCCAAGCAAACAGCAAAAGAACCTAATTGGACGTACTAAGTATTCTGCCATGGATAAAGCCCCTTATGTTGTCCACGTTTCGCGTATTGAGACACAACCAAATACTGGCACCACCCTTCATCCCGTTAATTTTGGCAAATTCTTAATGAACAACAACATCGCGAACATTGTTCGTGGTGGTGTTAACAGAGTCGGTAGAAACCGGGTCTCGGTGGAGTTTGCTTCCCCTCAGGATGCTAACTCTTTCTTGATAAACAGTTGCTTGTCTAAATATTGTTACACAGCATCAATCCCTTCATTCAACATCACAAGGATGGGTGTTGTCACAGGTGTTCCCTCAGAACTCACAGAAGATGAAGCCATGTCGTATTTGACTGTGCCCTCAGGTTGTGGCCAAATTATAAAAGTAAGACGCATCAATCGCAAAACGCAAAGAGACGGGGTCAATGAATGGATACCCACAGAAACATGTGTCCTGACCTTTGATGGGCAGGTGCTGCCAACCAGGATTTACTGTTGCTATACATCCCTTCCCGTTAAACAGTACATATACCCTACAATACAATGTCGAAAGTGTTGTAGGTTTGGACATGTAGCAAATCTTTGCAGGTCTAAACCACGTTGTAACAAGTGTGGCCACGATCACCCTGGTGACGGTTGTAATATTACAGAGGCTGAGGCGTTTTGTGCGCTTTGTTCAGGTAATCACTTTGCTAATAGCCAGTCATGCCCTGAGTATGGCAGGCAGAAGGCGATTAAGACGGTAATGGCTGAAAAAATCATCCCCTATGCAGAGGCTTGTAAAATTATTCCTCTAGTTTCCCGCAACTATGCCAACATAGTTAAATCCTCTCCAACATCCCAGTCATATCGCAAAACTGTGACCCTCAAACCCAGAACCCATGCCCCACTTTCTCCATCATATGACAAAGTTGCTCATCAGCAGATAGTTAGCTCTCCACAACCCTCACAGCCTAATGGCTGTGCTTATAACAACAATTTTGCATCAAACAATATCAGTTCAATTATTGAACTTCTGGTAAAACTCCTTCCTACTCTTATTTCTTCTACTTCTTCCAGCTCACAATTACCGTCCAACGTTGCCGACCAACTTATAACTCTACTCCTATCTATTAAAAATGGCGTCCCGCCTAGTATTCCTACAGTGGAACGTGAGGAGCGTGTGGCATAAAAAGCACGACCTCATATTCCTTTTAAATAAACACAAGCCTTTGGCTTGTTCTATAGCTGAGACTTGGCTCACCCCAAGTCTTAGCTTCCGCATGCCACACTTCAACATTCTCAGATGTGACAGATCTGATGGATATGGAGGTTCGGCTCTCCTAGTCAATGATCGGGTCCCACTTCTACCCCTTCCTTTGCCTTCACTCACAGGAGAAATGAGTATTGTGGCGGGAAGGGTGGAAGGTATTACAGTGTTTTCAATATACATTGCTCACCCTCGGCATGAATTTCTGGACATTTTAAAAACCACTTTCTCTAATACTCAAGGACCAATTATGGTCATGGGTGATTTTAACTGTCACCATTATAGATGGGGGTCCGAACGCTGTGATGCCTTTGGTGTGGCTTTGGTTGAGATTTTGGATGATCTGGATCTCTGTATCCTCAATAATGGTTGCCAAACTCGCAGATCTCTTCCTGGACAACAAAAGAGTTGTGTTGACCTAACATTTTGTTCAGTTGAGTTGGCGGCTTCGGCCCATTGGGATTGTACGTCCTTGTCACATGGTAGTGACCACTACCCTATAGTAATATCCTTGTTTAATAAGACCTATTTAGAGAAAAGTTCTCCTCCACTTCTGAAATATAACTTGTCTAAACCAGATTGGGCAAAGTTTGTATCATTACTGGAGGATAAAATTGAAGTTTTGCCAAATTTAAATTCAAGTTTGTTTGATTCTCCTGGTCACCACCATGCCAAGAGCTGCTATGAGGGTTTTGTTACAGCCGTCACCTCCAGTGCTGATTCCTGCTTTCCAATAAAAAACAGTGCCCGAAATAAAATTCCATCACCACCGTGGTGGGATCCAGAGTGCACTTCGGCAGTCAGGGACAGGAATGCGGCCGAGGTTTGTTACAATACAGATATGACCACTGAAAATCTGTTGGCATACTGTCAGATTAATGCCAGAACCAAACGTCATCTTCGCAAGAGGAAACGTGCGGGTTGGGTTAAATTCTGCACATCTTTGGCTCCCTCTACACCTGTGTCAGCAGTTTGGAAGAATATCAATAGGTTCAGACATGGGTGCTCTCCATCAGTTTCTTCCCCAATCACTAGGGAAACAGCTGAATTTTTTTTTGATAAAATTGCTCCACCATACGTTCCATGTTTTCCTGAATGTGTAAACATGACCATTCAAAATATATCAGAGGACCCTTTTGATGCGCCATTTACTTTGGAGGAACTGAGTGTGGTACTCAGTCATGTCCGGGACTCAGCCCCGGGTATTGATGGTGTGCCATATTCTTTTATTACCCATTC
Source organism: Ochropleura plecta (assembly GCA_905475445.1). Classification (NCBI taxonomy): domain Eukaryota; kingdom Metazoa; phylum Arthropoda; class Insecta; order Lepidoptera; family Noctuidae; genus Ochropleura; species Ochropleura plecta. The sequence goes on from FR997736.1 coordinate 16,676,749, forward strand.
TGGTGACAAGGCTAAAACCTATTTTTTAAATATATTAAATTTTGCTTATATTCATGGTTGGGTCCCAGATCAATGGAAATTGCAAATAATTATCCCACTTTTGAAACCAGGCAAACATGCAGATGATCCGAATGGGCTTAGGCCAATTGCTCTGTCTTCAGTCCTAGCGAAATTACTGGAGCACCTAATTAAAAACCGTCTCGAGTGGATTGTTGAGTCGAGAGACTTACTGCCGAACTACCAATTTGGCTTTAGGAAAGGACTTGGTACTATGGACAGTGTTGGTACTTTAGTTGCGGACATACGCTTAGCGTTTTCAAAAAATGAGTCGGTTGTAGCTACCTTCCTGGACATTTCCTCTGCGTACGACAATGTACTTCTTCCAGTACTCAGGCAAAAATTGCAACAGCTGAGTTTACCGGTGAAGATGATACGATGTATATGTGAATTACTGATGTCCCGCTCGCTGGTCCTGAGAGTCCAGGGAGAGGAATTCGATGAGAGGCAGATATGGAAGGGACTCCCACAAGGATCCCCCCTCAGTCCCATATTGTACAACCTGTACACGGCGGATATTGGGTCCTGCCTAAATAACAATTGTCAGATCCTACAATATGCCGATGACATTGCCCTGTACGTGACAGACTCCTCTATTGTCGATGCCGCGTCATCTTTGGGCCTCTCTCTGGATTCCTTGAATCAGTGGCTTTTAAGTCATGGCCTGTCGCTATCTGCGCCAAAGAGTTCGGCAGTAATCTTCTCTCGTAAAAGAACCACTCCTCATGTTACAATCGACATTTTAGGCCAAACTATTCCAATAGTTAATAAAGTAAAATTTTTAGGCGTCATTTTGGACACAAAATTATCCGGCAAACAGCACATAAATTTCCTAATTAAAAAATGTGAAAGAACCATTTCAATTTTAAAAGTTCTTGCGGGCGTTTGGTGGGGTGCTCATCCCTACACCATGAAATTGGTTTACAATGCCTTAGTTCGTAGTGTTTTGGACTATGGAACCTATCTTCTGATCCCGTGCAACAAAGGTGCCTTAGTTGGACTGGATAAGATTCAGTCTAAATGCCTTCGAATCATCTTAGGTTGTATGAAATCCTCCCCCATTAACGCGTTGCAGGTTGAGTGTGCTGAACCCCCTCTGGCCCTTAGACGTCAATATCTGGCCTCCCGTTTTTTATCTAAGCTCATATGCAGAACATCACACCCCCTTATAGAAAAATTGTACGAATTAGATGCCATAAGTACAAATTCAAACTATTGGAAAAATAAAGAAATACCCCTAATTTTGAAATCTTTTCGAGAAATCCTAAATTTAGCATGTCCAATTAGTCAGTTTCCCAGATTGCCCCTTTTTAATTTTGCGTATAATGTTTTAAGTTATGTTCCTAAAATTGTCTTTAACATTGGTATATCCAAAAAATCCCCGTCAGCAAACTCGATGTTCAACGCGGTGGTGGGCGAGCGATGGAATGGTTTCCAATTATTTTTTACGGATGCTTCGAAATTGTCTGAACTTAACCACACTGGAGCGGCGGTCTATTACCAGAGCTCTAAAATAATTTTACAGTATAAGTGTCCTAAGGAGTCTTCTGTATTCACTGGTGAGTGTGTGGCTGTATTGGAAGCTTGTCTTTTCATACAGTCGCATCATAATATACACAAAGCCGTTATCTTCACAGACTCTCTTAGCTGCCTGCAAGCCTTAAAACAAAACCCTTTTAAAAGTAAATTGCACAGCTACCTGGTTTTAAAAATTAAAGACTCCCTATTATCTTGTGCTACCAATCAAAAAGAGGTTCAGCTAGTTTGGATACCTAGTCACTGCGGTATTAAGGGAAATGAGTGCGTTGATGCATCGGCTAAAGATGCTTGCTCATCATCAGTAGCTGATCTTTCCCACAATAGCCTTCAGGGGTATGACTTATTGAATCTGCCACGAACTAACCTCCAGTCATCGTGGCAGGATCAATGGAATATCACTGGGGGGAAAAAAGGCAGGTTTTATCACGCAGTACAACCAACCATCAAACCAAAACCTTGGTTCTATGGCTACAAAAAAGTCTCCAAACCTGTGATATCCGTCATATGTCGTATTCGTCTAGGTTTCTGTAGTACTCCTGTTTTCTTGCAAAAAATCCGGGTTAGGGACTCCTCTCTTTGCGAGTGCGGGTTGGAAGAAGGTACTCTGGATCACATCTTCTTTGAATGCTCAAACAACATTCCTCCTTTAGATCTGTATAGACGTCTCCCTAAATTTAAAATCCCTCTTCCGACTAATTTCCCCTCCCTGCTTACATACTCCTCTCCCGAACTGCTTGTGGCGCTGATGACTTTCATCCGTCACAATAACATTAAATTATAAATCTGAATGTGTGGGTGTGGTATGCGTTTATTCTATGTTTTAACAATTTTAATATTTATTTATTTATATTTTTTGTTTGTTTCAGTCCCATACTAACCCGACAAGATCCACGTGGTGTCAAAGAATTTAATTTGCGATCTTGATTAAACTAACATTAGATTCATGTTTTTATTTTTTATCTTGCACACTTGTTTTTCCTATTCACTGGACATTGGCAGAATAGTCGACATCGGCTCTAATTGCCATTAAACAAAAATAGAATAGAAACAGAACCACGAAGCTGAACCAATTACAGAATTTGAATAACGAATAAAGACATAGATAATAATAATTCCTAATACCTGCAGATTAAATACTTATTTTTATATCTTAGTCGAATAACCTTGACCAAATGTCTTCAAAAACCATTCAACTGCCATATTCATAAAAAGAAATATTAATTTATTTTTCTGTTGACAAAAATGTCATTCTATTTATTTTAATGCTGATGGTGCCAGTTACCAACACAATGTTTTTTTTTCCTCAATGATTGGAACTTTTTTGTGTTGAGAGGCTGAGCATCATCGATTGTCTGACCTCTAGGCTGATAGAACAGTACAAGAAGAACTTAAAACACTCCTACTTATTCGAAGAAAGCGCTAGGACAAAACCGGGTAATGCCCCCCTTCCCTAGATTCGCATTTTTTTAAGTTTATTTCCCTGCCTGATGACAAGGAATTTATATTTACGTATCTCTGCCTATGTTCGTAAGACGACCAAATATCTCCTGTATAAAGGGTCGAAACAATTCTAACCTGTCCAAGGCAAGGTGTCAAAATCTTTCAAGTTTGCTGTACTTGCTCTTAGAGCCTTACTTCTAAAGTCGATAAAAGTTAGATAGTGAACTTAACCCTTAAAATAAACCGGAAGTAACCAAGCCTAAACCCTCACAAAACTGTTTTTCTTCTGTTTTTTCTCCACCTCCTATCCCCCTTAGCTCGAAAGCTAGCAACACCCTTGTCCACCTACTATAGAATCGTATCACTTCATTCTCTTAAGCACCTCTATTTTACTTAATTATTAATTTCATCAAAAACACTAAATAAGACGGAGAATAAAATTGCAACTGCGCAGTATCAGCGTTGTAGTGTGAAATGACACTAATCGTTTTTTACCTAAGAGTTATCCACCCAATAAATACAGCCAGATACGTAACTTGATTAACATTCAGTTTTAAATGACTGACTTGTCAACACATGCCACCATATAAGTAACGAAATTACTCCGCTTTGGTATCACACCTAGAAATCTTATACAACCTACTATTTGCATTTAACTCGTGGTAAATTCACTTGTGATAAAGTGATTTGGATCTTTGTCATTGGTGTGGGGTATCAAACCTATTTGGTGACATAATTGTGTGGTAGTAACTGTTATTATCCAGTTACAGCGTTGCAGACCTTGACAATATTATCGCATTTGAGCATCATAAGACTGCATAATTACATAAGAAGGCTAGCAGTAAGTTCCAAAGTAGATCATATCTACGTTAATTTAATTGGGTAAAACATAATGACTGGAAACGTATATAAGGTTCTAGAGCGCGCAAACGATTTTATATTACATAGACTAGATGTGAAGTTATAGCTTGAAGGAAGATGTAAAAGATGCCTATCCAATGAATAAACTATCTTGTTTGTCAAGATTCAAAGAGCTTTAATTTTAAACTGGCAACAGAACCTAATCGTAGCGAAGAGCCTAGGACAGATATAGGTAAATAAAATAATTAGCAATAACGTACAACAGTAAGTAAAGTAAAATTCTGGGTCAGGCTGTTTGTGTGTGTGAGTTTAAATGATTGTTAAAGTAGCTAGTATTCGATATCTATATGATAAATAACAGGAGAAAATCCAATAGCGGCACAACGCTTTTAAAACAAAAAAAAAATCTTCCCGAACAATCAATGCTTTGCACTAACTTGGACGACTAGGGAAGTTAGATCTAAATGTGAAGATAACAAAATCAATAACGGCCCCCTTTGTCACCACAGTGTTAAACCAGTGATTACCTTCGAAGTAATCTAGTTAGACACAGACCCTGGCATTTCTCGGAACAGATTTGATTTTATGGGCGTTCAAACTCCAAACGCAGTTCGTAGGTGTCCAAATGTTATGGAATGGATAAACGTGCCTTGATTGAATCTTAAGTTTGTGTCCTAATTACTGGACACCGTAACGAGCGATGGTATGTTGTGTAATTGAAATATTGTTGACACTAGGTACTTATTAGTACCACTACCAAGCATCTAACCATATTTTCCGATGCACCTTTTTTACCGGTGGGAAATCATCAAATAACTTCCCCCGCTCTGGATGGAGCGGAGGGGGGTGTCAGTCTTTTTAGACGAAAACCCACTCATGTAACGGGTCGCGGTATCTCTTTCGAAAAACTCGAAACCCCAGGCAGTGGTCCTGGCAGGCCCCTTTGCTTTGCTGATCTTTTTAAGGCGCGCGTGAAACACGAACGTGCCGTCGATACAGGTTCCTCCCGCGACTTCTTAGCATAGTGACTTTGGGCTAACACTAACTTTAACCCGCGTGATGATCGAAAAAAAAAATCTTTCTCTCCCCTTTTCTTCCCTCTTTCTCCCCTTTTTCTCATTTTTTTTAATTAGCCCTTTTTCCGTTTCAGGGTCCCAACTATCCCTGTACCAAAATTCGTCTAAATCGGTTTGGCTGTTTAGGCGTGAAGACGTAACAAACAAACTCACTTTCGCTATCATAATATTAGTAAGGATAGCTTATTTGGAAAGGTAAGCAAGAAAATAACCACAATGTTTCGTGACTGAGGCAGGTATCCAAAAGGGTACATTGGTGCATGGCTCAAGATGGGTCCAAAAGTCTGCCTAAAACATTGTTGGAAGGTTAGCCTTATGCATGACACGTGTTTAACTGTATCATCATCTGTGTGGCTTTTTCCAAACTGTTTTGACGACGCGGTTGGCGCAGTGGCTGATCGATCGACTGCTACGCTGCGTGTCGCGGGTTCGATTCCCGCACGGAACAAACATTTGTTTGACCTACAGGTAGTTGTTTCGGATCTGGCTGTTTGTGTATGTGAGTTTAAATGTTTGTAAACACACCAATACAGGAGAAATTCCTAGTGTAGGGCAACGTTTAATTTAAAAAAGAAAAAAGAAAGCTTCCAATCTAAACGGATGCAGCTGAATATCAGAATTTCACATGGAGCGACTGCCTATAATACAGGGTGTAGACCAATCCTTCACGAACCCGTCAACCATGCATTCTGTACAATCAAACTAAGTAGTATCTGTACAATCAAACTAAGTAGTACTGTACAATCAAACTAAGTAGTAACTGTACAATCAAAATAAATAGTAATTTTACAATAGAACACAATCTTACGCAATCAAAACATTGTGTTATGGGGTTCGAGGAGATTTTTAAAACATTTAAATTTAGATAAAAAAAAAAACATCATACCAATATTATGAATGCGAATGTTTGTGAGGATGGATGTATGGATGTTTGTTACTCTTTCAAGTCAAAACGGCTGAACGGATCTTGATGAAATCTCGCACAGACGTAGATTATAGTCTGGAATAACACATTGATTACTTTCTTATATATATCACGCGGGCGAAGACGCGGGCGCCAACTAGTGTGAAGCAGTTGGAACTTTTATCCCTCTCCGTAACTAGAAGGTATGGTCTAGAACTCTAGAAAAAAAAATGATCGCAATTATAGCGAGAAACAGGTGCCTTATGGCTTTGTTAAGATTAAGGGTACTTTTACCCCCCTTTATAACTGTATAAAAAGTGTCTATTCGGCTTATTTACATTAAAATAGACATCTACCTACTTCGCTAAAAAGAAGTTTAAAACGTCCCGACTGAGCTTTATTTTTAAGGAAAATCATGTATCATAAAATTCTAGGAAGCCATACATTAGTTGTCAGTTGCCTCTATTACTCCATCTTTTTCGCATATACCATGTCCACTCACACTAAATTACAAAGCATTGCAAGTCGGCCAAAGTCGATCTACTAACTTACTCACATTTTCTATAAAAAGATTGTATATAAAATGTAAAATTGAAATAATAACATTGTTAATAATAAACACAGGGCCATAATCGCTTGAAATACGACGGCAAGTCATTCATTTCTCTCGAACTGGTACTCCTGACCTCTGAGGCATGAATCATACGACCTGATACTGCGAGTGAGCTGAGCCTCCTACGTACACGTATACTAAGAACTTTACACATTTTACGAGTAATTAAGAACTTATTTTACGGATGAATCGATTTGAATGATAAGTTTGCATGTTAAATAACCTGAAAGTTCTCAAACTGAAGGCACGTCATTCAAATTAAATTCTTTTATTTTAATTTTATTAATTTTATTTTATTTTTAACTTTTCCCCTCCCGCGTGAGTTTCGGAACATTTATACTCACATACACAAACATTCAGACCTCAAAAAACGACCTGTAAGTCATACAAATATTTGTTCCGTGCGGGGATCGAACCCGTGACACGCAGCGCAGCAGTCGATCGCTCAACCACTGAGCCAACCGTACCGTCAATTCAAGCATTGTGAATTGTCAAAGAGTTGCGTGATGCAAAACGAAGATTTCTGTGGAGGAGAACGAACAGGAAACACTATGGACACTAGTGAAAACACAACACAAAAATATTTATATGTATGTCATTTCTCTTCTACTCAGTAAACCTTTTCATCTAATCCCATATCGTGGAAATGCCAATAAATATTGCTTTATAGATCGCCATATTGGATTTAGAATGATGTCCCTTAGCTAACCATGGATAGTCAATTTGTCATCCAAACCACACATAATTCTTTGCCAATCATGAAGTGGGTTAAATTAAACTTGTAAGATTGTTTTCATAGTTACACATGAGGTTAAAAAAGCGAGTTACCTAATAACCTACCATTTTTTGGCAACAGCTTAAGCTGTTCTTGAAAGAATTGCAGAAGAAACTCAGTCAGTTATCTATGGTCTGTAAAAACTTCTCGCACCGCATAAGTCTCCAATAAAAACGAACATAAAAAACCTCCCTATAGGTAGGTATCGTTATCTTGGGCAAGGTATAAACGGAGGGTCTTTTTAACCGTTAGGTCTTACTTACGTACCGAAACGCATTGCCAAAATGTTCTAACTTCCAATTTTCAGTAGCGGCAGAGTACCACCACCGGCGCCAGACAGTTACACCATACACAGATTTCATCTCCACGTTATTTTGGCGACAATACGTGACTCGGCCTTATTCGGACGCTTTTATACTTTTTCATCTCGACTTGTGCCTTAAAAAAATATTTATCTCTGTTTATGGTAGGTATAAAGTGTCTATTGTTGTTATAAGATGTTAAATTAAACGGAATCACGATAAAATCTTACCTTTTTTAGTAATTAAGTATTTAATAAGCTTAAGGCGTTGCAGGAGGTTTTTATGGTATTACAGATGTTGGATCACTGATAAAGGCGATAGCTCTTTTTAAAACCTTGACCAAAAAAGAGGTATGCTATAATAACTAAGACCAGTAATTCATCTGTCATTAGCAAACAAAGATTGTAATTTAGCACTGATAGTTGATTTTAGATAATATTTCCTGTAGGTACGCGCTACAATATATATGAGTTAATTAGAATATGTGATTAAGAAACCTAATTTCTTTATTTAAACTTAATGGACAGTAGGTACCTATACATAGACGGACTTAACGCTAAAGGCATTCTCTACCAGTCAACCTTTGGGTTAAATAATACAATATTGTGATAGGATACAGAAATAATAAAAAAGAAAATAACAACTCAACAGTTTCTCTGCCATACTCCACTAGAAGCAAGCGTGATAATGTTAACTTTTTTTAAAACATACAGGTAACTCGTATGAAGAAATGGTAAACAGATAAATTCTGCAATAACATTGCACGCCTTTAAATATTTATTCGAATTTTAATTTCACCCAGTTACAACGACAAACTTGGAAAAGTAGGTAGGTCAAAAGGTCAAGCAGGTATACTGCAGACAGCAGATAAAAATAAATTGCAAGACTTGAACTTTGTTAAAATTAATTACGATACACCGTGACACAGACAATTTACGCCTAAAGCTCTTAACATCATACATGCTTCCATTTTAGGGGAGCGGACGACCGGTTATGCCTTATACGGCGCGTTTTTTGGCTTTCGAAAACATTGGCGAGATATCGGACTCTTTGGATCGCGTACTTCTTAATGAAGTACCTACTTACATACCCAGTGTAGATTGCCAAATGTTAAAACAATATTGATGTTACGGACGCCGGACGTGCGAACTTCTTCGGGAGTTACGCGTCAAGGGAACCTTATCGCGGCTTCCATCGGTGATTTGTTTGCAAAAAGTATTTTACCCGTCCTTAGCAATGCTTGCGCGTGAACGCGAACAAGGTTTTCCAATTTACGCTGTCTGCCTTCGCTTTTCGAAAACATTGATGGTAAAGTGAAATTTGAGACTTGCTTTGCGCCGCAGGTACCTACTATCTCTACGAATTTCGTCTGTCGTTTTGATATGCAATCAATTTATGTAAGGTTTTTTGATTCTACTTGAAATTACACGACATGACTATTTTCCACCCACCCTATGTATACATAATTAATTACACAGGCACAAGAAAAGTTATAAACACTCGAACTATACTGGCAGGAGATAAGTAACATTCTATCTTAAATGAATGAATAGATAATGCCGGTACAATAAAATTGTAACATAGAGCCCGGACTAATAAAGATTTTTTCTTTTTTCTCTTTTATTTACTCCTATTTTGTACTTGCATGTAAGTATAAAACAAGAAGCTGGAACTTAATAATACACTGTCTAGTTCTGAATAACAACAACAACTTTGCTTGCTGCTTACTGCCGCTTAGCCGCTTTGGTCGATCTAGAGGTTAAGCTGCGCTTGCAAATGGAAGCGCGGCGCGCTTGTGATTGGGTGCCCGCTACCTACCAAATTTCCTGCGTGCCCCGGCACGTAAAGTCGTTGGGTCCGGGGGTTAATTGTAAATTTTTCACAGTCATTACAGGTAGTCAGTAGTGATCAAAAAGTCTGACAACCAGTCTTAGCAAGGAGTATCGCATAACCCAATTATTAACTGGATTATGGAGGTCAGACAAGCATTCGCTCCATGTAAAACAGTGGTATTCAGGTGAATCCAGTAAGACTGGAAGTCGACCCAACATATTCAGAAAAACGCTAGGCGTACCGCTTACATACATAAGTTGAGTAGCAATGCAATAGGCTCTATAAGTAACTAACTAACGAAATGTAGAGGTGTACTACCTCACGACCAACGACCATACAGCGGGCTGTATGGACATAGTATAAAGACAGGGTATGGATGGTCGTTGCTCACGACAAATTCATCTGTTTACAACTTTGAGAAATAATAGTTGTTTCCAATCAGGTGTTGCCTAAACTAATAAGAATGGAACGAAAACAAGTCAATTTTGTATCCCCAACCGAATCAGAATATCATCTCTTTTCTTCTTAGACTGGCAACAATTTGTGTTGCTGTCAGTCAAAGAGTATAGTAATATATAGCTGTCAGTACATTCCAGTCAATGAGCAAATGTCACTTTTCCATTCTCTTTCTGTCATTCGACGTCACCTTAGCCGCATTTACTTTTAGGAATTTAATTTTAATAGGTAATTAATAAAAATATATAAATGCCTGTACTAAAACAATGAGGTGACGTGAAACTAACAAAAAACTAATCACTTATGCATTCCAATCAGTAAGTTACATACATATAAATAAAATAACGATGGCTGCGGTCGCCGTGAGGTTCGGTTCGATATTGTCGTTCTGTATTGTGATGTACGCTGTGTATTACCACAACAATAAAGTTGAAGATGTGAGATTGTCTCCTGTGAAGAGTCATTTGCTGATTTTGGAAAGTGAGAACAAGGTTGGTGCAGGAAAACAGCAGCCGAAAGTCGCGCTCGGGTATGGTGCGTGTCATGATCTATTCGTGAACGCAACTTCGTTGTTGGACTACAAAGACCTGAAAGGAATCCCGGAACACTTCAATGAGATCTCTAGCAAGGATGAGTTCCTCAAAAGCTTCGCATATTTCTTCAAACATGGCGCTGCTGCCGAGTAAGTTATCTGAATTATTAATGACCATTACATGTATGTTTAACATTTGGAATAGTTAACGCTGATAAGAATAACATACATTTCCATCAATTTAGTCCTTAATGTTATCTACACTAGGTTAATTTTGTCTAGAAATTGTATTTTAGATGGCCTTCTTACCACTTTTGAACAAATTTTTAACCAAAAATCATTACAATTTCAGGCGCTTCGTGTCCAATGCAAAGTTGTATGACGATTTAATAGAACAAGCCTTAAAACTGCCTGATTCAAGATGGGCTATCGGAGGTAATGCGCCACTAATGGCTAAGCGTTTTTATACAGAAGGCTGGAATGTGCTATTTGCAGCAAAAATGAGCAATAAACTAAAAAAATACATTCCAAAAGATATCCAGATAGTTGGTGGGGAAGAAAATGAAGAAGTTAGGGATGATGTTCATATGATCCTGGAGTATAAGGCTGATGAAGAGTTTGGTGCCCTGAAGGCACCACGAGCAAATAGATACATAGTACATAATGATGAGAACAATCCCCTGCTCAGTTCCCTGGAGAAGTTTGATGAAAACTTGCCAGGATTTGGTCCCAACTTATTAGTTGTAAGTGGACTGCAGATGATGGATAACTATCCTTTTAAAGTTGGAGATGGCAAAGGTATGGTACAGGTCTTATTATATTACTTTATATCCTACTTATCCTATCCTACTAATATGAAAACTGGAAAAATATGTGAGGATGTGTGTTACTCTTTCACCTTTAAGCCTTCGCGCGACAAACTTTGCACACAGGTGCAAAGTTTCATACATTGTTACCCTACATTTTTGTAAACAATCGTGCGACGGGTTAAACCACTGAAAGGATTAGGATGAAATTCAGCACACAGATAGTTGATACCTGGAATAACACAAGGATACTTTAATTACTGGTTAAACTATCGCTGTATGCTGCAGGCATAAGCTTGTTCAAAATATAGTCAATAGCTTCAATATATTGAACTCTAAACTAGTATACAATACAGTCACTTTTGTTTCTAAGTACTCTTTACACTTAGTTATCTAAATAAAATGTAAAATTTTAAGATAACAGTTTGTTTACAAGCTGATAAATATAATACTTTTATTGTTTACAGACTTAAGAGCTGAAAGACTAGACTTAGTTAAGAAGCAAATCTTATCACAACCCCTGACTACACTGGCGCACTTCGAGATGGCAAGTTATGTTGACTTGGAACTCCTCAAACACCTTACTACCAAAATCCTGCCTTTTGTAGACTCAGTTGGTATGAATGAACAAGAATTAACAAATCTTTACAGTGTTCTTGAATATGGTGAAGTCAGTATTGTTGCTGACTCCAACCCAAGAATAGCGACAGCCTTAGATCAAATGCGTAAAACATTTTTATTGATAAGACGCCAGAACGAACTTTATCAAAGCAAGAGAAAATTGACACGCATCCATGTGCATACTTTAGCCTACCAGGCAATAATGACTGTCAAAAAGTCAAGCTGGAAGAGAACGAAAGCTGCCGCTGCGAAGGCATCATTGACAGCTCACAGATATGTGTGCAACAGCCAAGACATTGACTTGAGTAAATGTAAACTGCTACTTGATGACAGTTTCTCAACTACTACTGACAATGATAACACCAGTAGAGTGTTCTTTGAGCCCACAAAACCTGTTTCTTGTTGGGAAGAAAAGGTAGACGGGGAGAATGTTGACATATGTGTGGCTCCTGTACTTATTTGCACTGAAGCACAACTGACTGCTGGAGCTGGCGACAATATCTCTGCAGCAGGACTGGTGCTGCAAGTTGAAAAATAAACTGCCATCAAATATTTATTGTCAAATGAATTTGGTTCATATACAACACTTTATTCATTCCATTTGAACATTTATGTATGTATTTGGTGCCATTCTCTCAGGATGATCTTATTAATTATTTAATATTTTATCAATGAATAATTATGACTAGGAATTAATGAGTTATTTATTATTAATATTTTATGATGTTTAACTAATTTATTCAATCAACAGAAGTACAAGACTGGTGGATGACTTATTTATTTAAAAAATAATGTAAATTATGTTTAGTTTTGCAATTTTTCTTATGAGTTTGTTATATCGTTTATTCATTTTTACATGTAATTCTACTAAAAAAAAAACAAAATACTTAAAAATATGGATGAGTCAGTTTATAGTTTTGAGTTACTATTTAGAAAATCTGACATGAGCATAAGAACAAAATCTAATGTTTTCTACTTCATTCCACTGCAAAACTAGTTTTTATGATATTTTTTATACTTTGTGATTTTGGATTAAAATGTGATTTCTTGCAATACATGTTACATAATCAAGTTTTGAAAATTGTTACAAATTATGAATATTGTAGATTTTTTGCACAACATTCCTAAAATTGTATTTGGGTAGTTTGAGGTAAAGATCTGGGTGTTAAATTGTTGTTTGAATAAAATTCTTTTTATATACAATGTTTTATTTTATAAAAACGTTTGTACATTTATATACATAGATAACTGTCTACAAACAATTTGATAAAGTTAATACAGGAGTAAGTTCAAAGAGTTAATGAGAAATTATTAACAATAATTTTAACTAACAATTATAATTATTCTAGTTCATGACTGTAACAAGTTATCTCATTAATAATGGCAGATCTAGTTATAATTTGATTGGTGAATGTTTTGTCAATAAGAAAAACGATTGCATTAAATACAATGAAAACTATCACCAGATTTAAAATATAAAATGTACCATATTCTTTATTCTTAAAAGTGAGAAACAACTAGGTAGATTATTACATAATATTATTTTATTTGGCCAAAATTATGGGACCAGGGTCAGGAGTTAATTCAAAACTACATTTACTTGACTTCAATTGTTTTTTTTTTATGAGTTTTCTACATTTACCTTTTCTTATTTATTTAAATAAAAAATAAAAACCAATAATATACCATAACTTGGTCACACAAATAAGAATAAAATTCTCCCACTACTGTATTAGCACAAGCTATACAATCATAATGTGGTAAAAATATGTAATTAGAAATAAATAACGCAATGATTTGGTCAGTGTAAACACACATGCATAAAGTAGGACTAAAATTATTGGTTATCACTAAATCCTAAGTACTGTCAAACTGAATGAATATCACAACAGGTGAATCAGGTACAAAATTCAACCCCTGGTTCTATTCACCCCATTTTACGGTATTTATAATGTGATAGGTACATGCATAAGTAAAAACTAAAATATAGAAAACAGAGCTAAACTAAAATACTTAAAAACTAGATAAATAAAGTATTAGAGTGGGAATTACGTTTAGTAGATTGTCACAGACTAACATTTTTTGGGTATCTTAGAATGATGCCATGAGAAATGGGAACTCGTTCAGTTCATGGAGATATGTATGTGGATCCTGTTTTAAATTTATTCACTTAAAATATGCAGCTGAACTATTATACTGAGTTTGTTGAAAATATGGGTATATAACATTGAGATGTTAAATTAAAACATGGGTGTATAGGACTGCTAGTAGAAATTTAAATCCTTTCCCAGTTTTGTCCCTTATTACACCCCATGCAAACCTAAATTAATCAGTTTCCAGGCAATATCCAATTCTTATACATTTGTATGTTATTAGTCTCATACTAATCTTATTTTCAGTCTTAGTGATTTTGAATATTAGATGACATAGTAAATTATTTACTCATCGTTATCAGAGAATTTGATCTTCTTGTTTGGTGGTCCGACAGCAAGACCACCGTACCGTTTGTACGGATCATAGAGACCACTTTTAATGAACCTTTTAGCTGCTTCTACATCCACAACTGGTCTTTTCTCTCGATCTTTTACTTCTTGCCACTTCAACATCACGGCTTTTATTCTTTGAAGCTCATCTTTAATTGGGTGCTTGGTTGGATCGACGCCTTGTATCCTCAAATGAATCCAATGGAGGGAATTCAACGTGAATGCCAAGAATAAATCAAGTTCAATCTGGGCGGGCAGTGTCATATTATCGTATTGTTGCTTGAGCGGCAACAATTGGTCTAATACCTGTTGTACTTCCATTAAATTCTCCTTGAGACCCTCGCAATTGTTGACGAAGTCTTTATCCTTGGCTAACTCGCCGTATTTCAAATCCCAATCCATGTTTGCACTGCTTCTATAATAACACACCACCCTTAATTGTCTTTCAAAGGAAAATGTAGCTTTTTTGGCGGGATACACGACTGTACTATCAGGAAAGATACCACGTTTTTAAATCTAATCCAATTTATAACCTGACCCTGAGTTCTGAAAATACAAATTGAAAAATGACTGACCAATTTGACATTGACAGATAATATGATTGCTGTCTGCTGTAGGTTTATAAAGTCAGTGGCTGTGGTAATGTGTATTTATCTACTATGAGCATGAAACTATAATAAAAACTCTTCTTTCGTGTACGCCCAAGGAAGGCAGATTTAAATCAGAATACAATGTTAAAAATCTTTATTTTGCAGAAATGGAACGCGCAATCAATCGCTACATTTTCGAAATCGGTATATTTCCAAAGATTACCCTAGACTAGATACAAACCGATAGGGTTGTAGCGCTTAGGTGGTGTGTGGTAAATAATACTCCAGATGTACTTAGGTGTAACGAGATGTATTGCGGTAGCGAATAGACTGAGGGTTACAGGAATATGTAGATAGCTTAATACTAAAATATAATGGTGTGGGAGTAACAGGTCTCCCGTTTTAAAAGCCCTACTAACAATCTAGAATACAATTCCCAAATTATTGCTACATATAACCTAATAAAATCTTGGCTTCAGAATCACAATCTTGAAGTAAACAACAAAAAAACTAAAATCATACAATTTAAACCTTACCAAAAACAAAAAATTAACTTAAAAAATATAACAAACGCTATCCACATTGAAGAAGTTGAAGAATTCAAACTGTTGGGTAGGTATAACATTAGACTCTCATTTAAATTGGAAAAAGCATGTCGAAAACACTAAAATAAAACTATCACAATTTACATATGGGCTTAGTGTGTTAAAATCAAACACAAAAACTAATTGTGCTCTCTCTGCATACTACGCGTATGCCTACGCATGGCTACGCTATGGTGTCATCATGTGGGGACACAGTGTAGATGCCAATGATCTATTTATTGCACAAAAGAAGTGTATTCGAATATTATTTAAGATAAAACCTAGAGACAGCTGCAAACCCCACTTCATAAATGAAAAAATATTAACTTTGTCTTCCATAGATTACTAGAAATAGCCACTTTTGTTAAAAAAAAAATCCAACTGTTTAATTTCGACAAGAACGAGCGCCGTAAAACTAAATTAATTTTACCGTCATAATCAATGTATAAAAATAGCCCAGAATACCGAAGTATACAGACTGATATATAATAAATTGCCTGAAAATATACGGTCCACAAAAACATTGATAATATTTAAAGCCCGGTTAAAGACATTAAAAAAAATAAAGCTTACTATAGTATCCAAGAATTTATAGAAGATCCAAAGTTAAAATAGAATATTAAAATATAATTATGTATGTGCTAAATGTTTATGGCTAGATATAAGTTTAATGAATATTGTTTATGTTGTTTAGGGCTAGATATAAGTTTACTGAATATTGTCTATGTTGTTTAAGGCTAGTTAGAATATTGTTTATTTTATTTATAGCTAATATAAGTTTAAATAATAAAATATTGTGAAAGTTCCTACCATACGTGATATATTCTGCAATATAATTTTATTAGTTTTAAGTCATTTTGCTGCGCCCTAACAGAGTCATGTACTCACTAGTTATGAGCCTAGCGTGTAACTTTTTTGTACATTGTGCATTTAATGAATAAATAAATACATAATATCCACGGCCAATAGGAACGGGCTGACATTTCTAAACAAATCTAGTTCCTAAATAATATGTGTGGTGGCGCGTCGATCGCAATCGTAGATTTCTTACTTTAGGAGCGCGCTAAACAGTGTCGCATGTATGAATACCCCCCGCGGGCGCGTAGGGCTCCAATACCCGATGGCGACGGCAGCGGACGGATGTGTTGATGTATTGCAGCTACAGGGTTTTATACTCCCGATAGGATCCCATATAAATTTTATCATCAACGTGTAGAAAAGGAGCAATAACATTTAAGTAAGGGACAAACAGCTAAGGTGATAAACTATCTTTGTGCATGTTCCCAGGTTATCAAATGCTATACTTAAAAAGAAAAAAATCATTTTACTTACTTTTTTGTACGAACTCCGTGCGGTAACTCTAAAAGCAGTAGAGAGGTTTTTTTTATTTCTACAACCAGTAAGTAGTATGTAAGGTATTAGTAGGAAAGAACTTTAGGAAAAAGTATTTTATGTAACCAGCGTATTTCATGTAACTGGAGTGCAAGGCAAGCCGCAATAGTGACGGTAAGTCCCCTCTTTGAGGAGTGTCTGGAGAGGCGTCATGGCGTCCTCACCTACCGCCTGACGCAGGTCCTAACCGAACACGGAAGTTTCGGGAGGTTCCCGAAAACGCTCGGGTGTCACCATTGTAACGATCACCCGGAGCTGCGGAGGACACGGTGGAGCACGCTGTGGCGGTCTGTCCAGTTTGGCCGGAGCACTGCCGTACCCCCGTAGAAACGATCTCTCGCGTCCGGCCCTGGTTCAGGACATGGTCCGGAGCGAGAGGGAATGGGAAGCGGTCACTTCTTTCTGCGAAGCAGTCATACTAGCGAAGGAGGTGGCCTTTGAGGGAGAGAACCTATAACCCAGGGCCGTCTTTAAACTATTTGAGGCCCTGGGCACATTAGGATCATGGGGCCCCTACGACCTTGAGAAAACACTATTTAGTTATAATAGACTAGCTGTGCCCCGGCATGCGTTGCTATGCAATTTTCTACCTTTCTACCTACCCTACCTACCCTACCTACCCTACCTACCCTACCTACCCTACCTACCCTACCTACCCTACCTACCCTACCTACCCTACCTACCCTACCTACCCTACCTACCCTACCTACCCTACCTACCCTACCTACCCTACCTACCCTACCTACCCTACCTACCCTACCTACCCTACCTACCCTACCTACCCTACCTACCCTACCTACCCTACCTACCCTACCTACCCTACCTACCCTACCTACCCTACCTACCCTACCTACCCTACCTACCCTACCTACCCTACCTACCCTACCTACCCTACCTACCCTACCTACCCTACCTACCCTACCTACCCTACCTACCCTACCTACCCTACCTACCCTACCTACCCTACCTACCCTACCTACCCTACCTACCCTACCTACCCTACCTACCCTACCTACCCTACCTACCCTACCTACCCTAACTACCCTACCTACCCTACCTACCCTACCTACCCTACCTACCCTACCTACCCTACCTACCCTACCTACCCTACCTACCCTACCTACCCTACCTACCCTACCTACCCTACCTACCCTACCTACCCTACCTACCCTACCTACCCTACCTACCCTACCTACCCTACCTACCCTACCTACCCTACCTACCCTACCTACCCTACCTACCCTACCTACCCTACCTACCCTACCTACCCTACCTCCCCTACCTACCCTACCTACCCTACCTACCCTACCTACCCTACCTACCCTACCTACCCTACCTACCCTACCTACCCTACCTACCCTACCTACCCTACCTACCCTACCTACCCTACCTACCCTACCTACCCTACCTACCCTACCTACCCTACCTACCCTACCTACCCTACCTACCCTACCTACCCTACCTACCCTACCTACCCTACCTACCCTACCTACCCTACCTACCCTACCTACCCTACCTACCCTACCTACCCTACCTTTTCTTTGCTATAAACCTCACGGAGCCCGAGACCTTTCCAACGAATGCAAAACCGTGGAAATCGGTTCGTGCGTTCTGGAGTTATAGCGTCAGGAAGGAAAACCCGACTTATTTTTATATAGTAGATAAAGAAAGTAGACAAACAAGGTTCTAAATTTATTTTTATTTAGTTACTAACTATAAAAAAATAGGAAATATAAAAAATAATCTACAAAAGCAACTCGCTTAGCATAAAATCCTTAGATTAATTCTATGTTGATTGCAAAGGTACCCTTAGATTTAAGATGAGCAAAATCGTTAATCACTTCTTCAAAATCTATGGTATTAGAATATCACATTCTATGGACATCAGCGACAAACTAGTTAATCTCTCTTGAAGCATTGTACTTCTTAATTCATTTTTTATTCGTTTCAATTTGGAGAACGAGCGTTCTCCGCTGCAGTTAGTTACCATCATGCTTAAAAATATTCTCAATGCAATTTCTACGTTAGGAAATGTGTCTTCAATTTTGTTTTGCTTTAATAGATTATATACTTCCTGTACACTGTTAGGTGCTTCATTTTCACTCTGAATATTTTTTAAGTATTCTTTTAAATGTTGACATTCTATTTCTAACTCTTTTTCGTTTACATCTTCGTGATAGATTTCAGAAAATTCTTTGCATCCTTGTCGTATCTCTTCGGAATTCAGAGTTTTTAAGTGAAAAAATAAACTAAAACGTTGACTAACGGTCTCATATGAACTTAGTCGCTGTTTTAGATGAATACTCAAGGTATCGATTATTGGGAGAAAGGTTTCTACGTTGAATCGCTCTTTGCCATTCAATTGGACTGATGGCGCAGAGCCATCAAAAAACCTCTGTCGTGAGCTTCTACGTCTTGTTCTTTGAGATAGATCCTTGTAGTCAGATTCTGGGTTCTTTTCTTTGGCAGATGATTCGAAGTTATCAAATTTATCCCTGAGGTTAGTAATAAAATCATAAAGTGAAGTGAACAAATTGGTTGCAACGTCCAGTGTTATTGTTTCTTTCTGAAGATAATTACTTGTTTTGTCTATTCTTTCCAATATAGAGCTCCAGATTTCCGTCAGTATAATAAATTCTAGATTTCCCATTTTTCTAGACAGACTAAGGGCTTCGTCTCTAGTTTCTCGTGCCTGTTCAGTATCGTTTGCGATGGTGATTAAAGCTTGTATTATTCGTTTATAACCCCCATGCAAAGCGCTTACTGCATCAGCTCGGGCTGACCATCTGGTTTGTGAAAGACTTTTCACAACTTTTTTTGAACCTAAATGTTCTGTTAACATATTCCATCTGTAGGTAGAGCCCGAAAAAAAGTTGTACACTTTCTGAACTATTTCAAAAAACTGTGATGCCTCCGGTACACACCCAGCAGCATGGACACCTACCAAGTTTAGTGAATGTCCCGCACATGGTATAAAGGTGGCAAATTCACATGTTTCCTTGATTCTTGTTTGTAGACCACTATACTTTCCCGACATATTTGAAGCATTGTCGTAGCTTTGTCCTCTGCAATCTTTTATGGGAATATCATGTACCTCTAAAAAATTTAAGATGGTCTCCGCTAAATACTTAGATTTATGCTCTTTAATAGGTATAAATTTCAAAAACCTTTCAACAGGAACACAGTCTTTTACGTATCGAATGATGAAAGTTAGCTGGTCAATATGAGACAGATCGGGCGTACTGTCAACGCTAATGGAAAAATATTTTGCTGATTTAACTTCATTTATAATTTCTTTTAGAACCTGTTTTCCCATTACTTCAATAAACTCATTACAGATATTTGCTGATAAATAAGAAATGTTACCCTTTCCAGGATTCCCAAATTTTTTTAAGTGATCTGCAAGAAATGGATCAAATTCACTCAATAATTCCACACAACCCAAATAATTTCCATTGTTTGGAGATCCTAGGATTTCATTGTCGCCGCGAAATGGAAGCCCTCTCGATGCCAAAAATTTTACAACAGCTACAATCCGTTTAAGTACGTTTCTCCAGTAATCCACTTCCTTTTGATGTTGAGATAATAAGTCTATATCTACTCTACCAACCGCTTTACTTCGTGCCAGATAAGTCATCATAGATTGCTTATGCGCTGGGCTATTTTCATGTGTTAAAATTATGTGATTAATATGCTTCCAATCATTACACCCATTCCGAGAGCAAAGATTAATATCAGTTGGGTTAAATAAGCAGCATGAAAAACAAAACACAGAGCATTTGGAAGGCGAATACAGCAACCATTTTCTTTCGACGCTTTCATTGTTCTTTAATTTGCGAATAAATAATGCTTTGTTGAAATATCTCGTTACTAATTTATTACCATCTTTGTAGGTTCTAGATGCCTCGGAAAAGTCAGAATCTTTATTTTGAAAATATACTGGTCCCTTACGAATTAAAATTTCGCGATTTATTTCAATAAACTTTTCGTGAAAATAATCGGCGGGGTCGTGTGATATTAATTCTTCTGTGTTGGAAAACTGCTGTTCAATTGACACAGTTGTCGGTTTTAGTGAAGTCACTGAAGTTGTTGCACTTTCGTCGTAGGAATAGTCGCTTTTTGATTCAATCTCTTTTTCAAAATTGGAACATGAAGGTTTAGAAATTCCCGCAATTTGTGATTGAGCTGACTCATCATGTGGAACATTTATTAGTTGATTGCTACTTACAGAAGTTTCTCCAGTAGTAGTAGTAAAATATGATGTTAATTTTGGTAACTTTTCAATTACTTCTTTCTGATGTAGAGCTTTTTTCCTTTTTTCAGATCCACTAGGATATGACCGTTTCGACATTTTATATTATAATTCAGTATTTAATTAATTTTATAACGAAAATATTCGCTAACACAAAACAGACAAACGACGATTTAATCAAACAATACTATTTTTTTATCAGAGCTCGAGCACAGTCAGTAACAAACAACTACAAACAAAACAAACGTCACAACATCGCAGACAAATACAGGGGAATTCCCGTTCGTCAAGTCAAACGACGATCGGGAGTTGAGAATTCCCCTTTTTTGTCTTTGGTATTACGTATGACGTTCGAATAGGTTTCTTTAAGACATAAACCACACCGCATCAAATTGTATTCTTTTAATTGTATTCTTATACCTACATATAGGTATTTAAATTAACCTAAACATACTAATATCAGAAAACCTAATTTTTGAGCGAGAGTGGAGTACTTATACCCTGTTTATAGTTGCATTTAATAGTTTGATCTTTTTGACGGATGTCAAATCTGAAATCGATGTAACTTTGCAACGACGAAGAATATTTTCTTATTTTAATAATTTTAAAAATTGATAATAATCATAAGAATAGACACAACACAAAAGTATCTGTTAAAGACTCAAGCATTTTTCGAAAGTCTTAAGTGGTTTTTATTGCTTCAAAGTAAAATTTAAATAGAAAAACTGAAAACAATGGTCCCTTACCTACCCAATGTTTTTATGTCTAGTGCAATAAAATTGATTGATGAATGAATGAATTTATTTTGAATAGTTTAAAACATACATACAGCCACATATTTAGCCAATATGTTTTTTACACCAATAGATATTTTCTGTTTCCCATCACTGACCCATCTGTCAAAAAGTTCAAGCTATGTTGTACAAGGTATAGGTATGCGCATGCGGCAAACTAAAGCTAATAAGCGTAGGTATTGTAGTAAGTCATTATCATCAGATTTTTCAAAATTAATGTTTTTCGGTAATACCTAAATATCGGTTATCATTTGGTAATCTGCAGGAACTAGGGGGCCCCATTCGATCGCGGGGCCCTGGGCACGTGCCCATAGTGCCCAGTGGGGAAGAGGGGCCTGCTATAACCAACCCAGCCGCCGCGGGAAACGCTCCGGGCGTCGGGCGGGGACTGTGGACGGTAAGTAATGGGTAGCCCACCTTTCTAAATAACAGCCGGGAAAGCACGTCAAGCACCTCACGGTACAGGAGGAGGCGGCTCTCGCGGCCTTCAGGCTAGAAGTCTCTGGCACACTGAGTAATGACTCCAGGATAAAGCACACCAAGATCAAAGCAGGTGCTGTCCTAAGGCAACCCCTGATAGCAGCACCTACCGATAAGATCACCAAGAAGCACTGCTTCCAAAAACACTACAACGTACAGCTCACGGAGGAACCACGAGATCACTCGGGACCAAACGAGCTGAGAATATACACAGATGGCTCGAAAACCAGAACAGGAACAGGGGTTGGGGTCTTCCACGGCATACGTACAATGGTCCACTGAAAGGACTAAGTGCGGAAACCGGACCCCCCCACGAAGTGGGGTCCACATGAAGAAGAAGAAGCACGTCAAGCTATTGGAGCTTAACGTACTTTCCGAGGCAAGGAGTAAACTCAATACACCGACCAATCTAGGCTAGTGCGGTTTAACCTAAAGATCGACTCCGCTACGAGCGGCCGCGGGCCGCTATTATTTAGCCACAAGCTCTTCTGGCACTAACTGTCACATGTTGGGTAAAAAACATGGATTTAAATAAAATTAAACAACCATTATATTATTAGGTACATTTATTTATTTCTGAAACACAATAATAATTTCCTGTTAGTAATCATGTACTTCAACATTAAAATCTAGATCATAACTTGTTCAATACATTGAAAATGATTCATTAACGTCCTATTACTAGATAGCATCATGAGATCATGACGCTTAACTAAAGAGACAATATCAATCATCCAAGTACTCGAAAGGTTCCGGTGGCTCGGGTTCCTTCTCTTCTTCCGTCTTGGGTCCGAAGGCGGCCACAGGCTCCACCAGCAGCTGTTCGCCGTCGCCAGAGTGGTTCAGCATCACGATGCCGCCAATTGTAATGTCTTTCAATGGCGTAAATCCTGAACCCTCTACAGCCGTCAAGTTCTTCAGCTGTTGTCTCATTACCCTAGCAGGATTGTTCAGAATTTCGAAAGTAGGCTCTGGCTCTTTCTTCTCTTTAGTTTCCTTTTCTTCGCCCTCTTTTTCCTCCTTCTTTACATCCTTAGAAGAGCCAGCAGCAGCTGCGTCCTTATCAGATTTTCCGTGCACTGTGATGTTCGGGTTTGGTGACTTAGAGGGCTTCTTTTCTTCTTCATCTACATCCATTTTGGAAGTTGAAGAAGACGTCATGCTGCCTGACCCTTCAGTTCCGTGCGCCCGCCTGCGAGCTTTAGCTGCGGCAATACTCAACACAGCAGTAGTAACCCTCTCCCTCTCCTCACGTTTCTTTTCTTCCAATGGTGCAGGGTATGCGTAAAGAGAAGGTTTCGAGTTGGACTTGAAGTCCATCTGAGGCATCTTCAAGTCAGAGTTGAGGGCAATCAGGCAAGTAGGTGTAAATGCCAGAGACAAGCAGTGAGCCAGAGGGAACCAGTACCAGTACTGGGTAAAGACTAGCATGCCTACCACAGCAAGCATGTTCATGTGGCCAGTCCTGTTTTGCAGAGACACAGTTACGTTGCGGCCACCAGCGTCTATGATACCCTGAGCCAGGATAGCTCCGAATTTAGCCATAACATCTTCGTGTTTATTTGAAATCACCTGGGCGTAAAGTTGACGGAAATATGTTACTTTAGGGCACTGAACTTCAGTCTGTTGGATGAGAATCATGGCAGACGCAATTAAGGCGCCTTGCCTTACAAAATTGACAGGGTCGAACTTAACCATAGGTTCCAAGAGGCCGATGGCCTCGCGATTTCCAGTACCAGCACAAGCAATACCCAGAGCCATAGCAGCGCCATAACGAACATGAGGGTTGTATGATTCAGCTAACAGAGATACAACTGAAGGGCACTGTTCAGGAGTCCTGAATAGAAGGAAGCCGAGAGCTGTGACGGCTGCTCGACGTACATCGTCGTTCACGTCCGACACGGCGACGTGAAGAAGCGTGCGGATGGAGTCATTGTTGCCAGTACCACTGTAGGCAGTAGCGATAGTGTAGCAACCGGCACGACGCAGCAGAGGGTCCTTGTCCCTCAATAATTGCTGCACAAGGGCATCAGCCTCCTCAAGTCGCCCATACATAGTGAAGGCTATACCTACAGCCAAACCTCTTAATATCTTCTCATGCTGAGTTTCTTGAGCATATGCAACCATGTCTTCAATAGCAGCAGCATGCCTAGAGCCCAACATGACCATTCCCATTGCTATACCAGCTGCCTCGCCGGTTACCGCGTCATCTTGGTACAGGTTAAACTTTAGCTGTTCATAGACATCCTGTCTATGTGTGCCCATAGCAGCCAGACCAAGACCTAGACAACCTCCATGGCGCACCATCTCATTCTGAGCATCTTTTAATTGTGTTAGAAGATAGTCAATGATATTTGCACCATGATTGGCATGGATAAGACCTAGGGCATACAAGCCTCCTCCTTCAGAGTAGCCTGAAGAAGGCCCTGCCTCTTTTGGCAAGTAAGATTGCATGAGAGCTAGGGACTCACTTTCGTGACCCCTATGAATAACTCCGAGAGAGGCTGTTACTGTTAACTTGGCCCAGTTTGTGGCTCTGGCGAGCCATTCTAAGTTGTCTCTTAAAAACTGATCACTAGTTGTTCCAGAGTGCATGAAGGCATTGGCTATTACAGTGGCTGTGTGACAAATAGACACTCTTATGGCATCTTTGGTGTTCTTCAAGATAAGTAAATCAGCATGATTAGATCTAATTAGAAACTGTAGTTGTAACCCTATGGAGACTTCACCTCCTAATATTGAAATTAACTTTTCTACCCTCCTTTGATGTTCTTTTTCTTCATCATTCAGACTTTCTATATCCCTCTCTGGTTTTTTGGATTCTTCTGCCGCAGGAGCAGCAGCAGGTTGATCAACCTCCATAGTCGCTTCTGGGAATGGGCCACCTTGAGGTTGGGGTTTGCCACCAAGAGCACTAGGGATGGGTGCTGTTGTCCTAAGAGCCTGTAAGACTCTGCCAAGGAACTGTTGTGTAGCCGAGTCATATAAGTCAAAGGCTATTTGGTATGCCATAAGGACAGATTCTTGAGGTCCATGTGTGAGTTTGTCAAGGATTTCTGCTACAGAAAGAGGATCTTCCAAAAAGATAAGACATTGGCACATGTTGACATAGTCGGGGATGTTGAGACCTCGGTAGAGACCCACTAGGGACCGCAGGACTGTGCTGCGGAAGCCCCTGTTCTGCAGGAGGCTCATGGCAACAGTGAAGGCATACTGAAGCATACCTAAAAAGTTAAAAAGATAATATGAAAACTATTATAATTTGAAACTAATCTATCATAATTAAATGTCTTTATCATGATATAGACATTTAATTATGATAAGAATAGACATTTTATCATGAAATAGACATTTAATTATGATAGATATATTGAATAACAAAATAAACTGAACAAATGTGCCGTGCATGCAAGAAATTGATGATGTTTCTGATAATTTAATCATCAGTCATGCTTTTTAGTGCCAAACAAAATATTTAATGTTAAATGATGATTTAAATAAAAGACCTGAGTAATAACAAAGAGCATACGGGTATGGCCCTCCAATGACTCATGAATTTTCACCAATTGGATGACAAAAGTGATTAACAAAATATATGAAACCAAGAAATGGGTATATACCTAGATAAAGAACAAAGTTGATTGATACTAAGATATTTTAAAATGTTGTTTACAAAACTTACCAGCAACATCATCAGATTTCATGATGGATTCCTCAAAGATGTCCATGCGACGGGTCTCCAGTGCCAAGCCAAGCGCCTGCCTGTACTGTCCATCTTCAAGACAGCGCTGGAACATTCGATTTACGATGGCTTCCAGCCGAGGATCTATCGTCTCCGCCATGTTGTCCACGAACAGCGCTTTCCTCTTCTGGGTGTAGAAGTCGATCGCCTTTGCAATAGTAGTATCGACATACTCATTTCTTGCGTTAACGTCGAACAAATCCCCAGCGCCTAGCGCATACGTCAACGAATCTTCGAAGGCTCCCAAGTGGTAATATACCTTACTTGCCACTAAAGCTGCGAGCTGGTGCTGGGAGAACACTTTGTCTTCATGCAGAATTTCGATCTTCTCAATAGATTCTGATATTTCTGGCCAAAACTCGTCGACTATGTTGTCCAACCTCTTCAATGCGAACTCTTTCACTTCGGACATCGGCTCATCCAGCAGGGATATAATCCCCGCCGCTGATGTTATGTTCATCTTGCTGTTTTTTTACTTTCAATCCAATTGCACAAACCTTTTGCAGATACTTTTTGCTTATTAATCGGCAATTTCTGAATTGAGTACAACAAATAATACGATGTCCGATGATTTGACAAATTTCTATAACCCATAGAGAATCTAAAATAAACTGGGTTGCCCCGTTGCTGAATAAACTGAATTTTTAACTGAGCTGAGAAATAACAAAACAAAAAAATTAAAGACTGATCCAATTCAGTATTTTCTTTTATTTTTATACTTTACATTGTCAAAGTGAGTTTATGCGAACGTAACGTAATGCATTTTACTTTTTGTAGTGAAAACACTGAAGCTTAGAATAGAGGACCAAAACCCATCAGTCAGGGTGCGTTTTGAATTTTGTTTAATTATTATTTTTTGTGTTGAGTTGTAGTGTTTCGATTCGAATTACTCAGATTATACAGAGATAAAAAAATAATTATGGAGTAGAGTTTTGAGGATTGGATAAATTTAAATTTGATTATTTTGCAGCAATTGTGTCGTTCTCTTCAATCCATTTTTACTAATTAAGCATTCTGAATGTACCTGTATTGTGAGTTGTCAATTTTCTGTCAATGTCAAACACATTCCTACGTAGTACGAACCACAGTACGAACGAAACATCTGTGTGAGTAACTCTCTCTGTGAATATCGCAATAATTCTACAAAATGCTAGACTTATTCAGCATCTTTAGTAAAGGAGGCATAGTGCTATGGTGTTTCCAGAGCACGAGTGAAATTTTTTCGCCGTCGGTGAACGCTCTAATTCGTAGTGTGATATTACAAGTAAGTACTTTAGTAAGTTGGGAAGCCCCTGGTGGATAGTAGTTTAATCTTATTAAATATTCACAACGTGGATAATTTACATATGCTAAAACTTTTGAGAGTATTTACATATTACTTGGGTCTGATTGCAATAATGTCCTTGGCCTATGGTTATTGCGTTCTGTGAATGTTATCATAGTCTTGGAGGCCTTATCTTCCGCATACCTTGTATGTGTACCATATGTAACAGTATAAACACTTGTTTACTGTATTATAAAGTATCTCCTATATAGTGCTATTAATATGAATAACAACACATTGTAATTCTTGGCTAGGAAACCCTTCCAGGGTTTCAAATGATGTAAATCATTTGAAACCCTGGAAGGGTTTCCTAGCCAAGAAATAATAAGGTTCTAACCTTATTTCTACATTATCCTAATTGGATCACCTTGCCTTTACTTCTACCTTTCTTTGCTCTAAAATATTCAATAGACAATTTTCTTATTTTTCCAGGAGCGTTCAGGCAACAATACATTCAACCATAATGCCTTATCATTACAATACAAACTCGACAATGAGTTTGAGCTGGTTTTTGTGGTGGCATACCAGCGTATTCTACAGTTATCATATGTGGACAAGTTCCTCAATGATGTCCACCTGGAGTTTAGGGACAAGTACAAGAATGAGCTGCAAGGGGGACGGCATATCATGGACTTTGATTTTAAGATGACATTTGATAAAGTGTTGCGGGATTGTGAAAAATGGGGTAAGAGTTTTTTTATTTAAACTAATTTCTGTCTATCCAATCCTCTTTGTAGTTGTTGTAAGAATTATACCCATCTTTCTATTTTCAAAGTAATTCATTTCATCATATTGACATTTGAATTTATTCAAACAAAAATATCCCTAGTGTTACCATTGTTTAAATACTTTTTTAATATTTTATTTCAGCTAAATCGCAGGCTAAGATTCCTAAACAAATGAGAACATTTGAAGACTCTCAGAAGTCCAAAAAGACTGTTGCTTCAATGATTGAACGCAGGGGAGATGAAAAGCCAGGGAAGAAATCTGGTAAGTAACATTAGCAATAATGTTTTTTTTTTACATTTCTAAGGCCTATAGCGTTACCCAGTATCTGGACTCACAAGATCAGATAGGTCTCTGCACCATTTAAATGACGAGTACTTATTTGGTTATGTCCCAGTAACAATAAGAATTGTCAACAGCAACTTATTCGCATACTCATTGGGTAATTGTTCCATGGCATTCGATTACTGGAATTAAAAGTATCCTATGGGTTAATCCGAGTTTTAAACTTCATCCAAATACGTTTAGTTTGTATTGTATTGTATTGTATAACGGGCTGGTGTCCGCAACTCCACGTCTGAGGCGCGTATTTTGCGTATGGGTGGGAATATTATTCGATCCACCCCAGCTCCGCGAAAAACGTCAGCAGCGCCTTGGTGTTGCTGACGATCTCGCGAAGAGTACCTGGGTTACCGAAGTACTTTGCCCTGTATGGGGCAACCTCTGGGCAGTGCAGAAGCACGTGGGCTGCTGTTTCGTCTACCTCCATGCAGGCTCGGCACAGTGGGCTGTCTGTGACTCCTAAGACAAAGAGGTGTTTATTAAAAGAGCCATGGCCAGTAATGGCTGCTGTAATTGTGCGCAGCTGTGGTTTTGTCATCCGTAGCGCCTGTTTAGTGAAGCGGCCGTCGATACTAGGAAGAGCTTCCTTGGCCTGCCTGCACTCACCGTGGTCCAGCCACAGTTTGTGGTGTTGTTCTCTGGTGCGTTTCCTTACCAGTGTACGTAGGTACCCAAATGGTAGTGGCACGATAGGTGCGGGTCCCACTGGTACCATGCTCGATCCCCTTCTAGCAAGTTCGTCCGCAGCGTCGTTGCCTCGGGAGTCGCTGTGTCCTTTGATCCATTGGATAGTTAAATTGTTGAGATTACCAACCTTATTTAGGCGCTGGTGACACTCATGTATTAGCCCACAATTGACTGTTTGGCTGTTTAGTGCTTGCAGTACAGCCATGCTGTCCGAAAGTATGCGAATAGAGTGGCCCTCAACCTTCCTTGCCGTGATGGCTGACGCGGCTAGGGAGATGCCCATGCATTCTGCCTGAAACACCGTGTTGTGGACCCCCAGAGGTGCGGCTATGTGGATGTTGAGGTCCTCTGAGAAGACTCCGGCTCCCGTGCCAGTA
This sequence comes from Ochropleura plecta, assembly GCA_905475445.1. Lineage (NCBI taxonomy): Eukaryota > Metazoa > Arthropoda > Insecta > Lepidoptera > Noctuidae > Ochropleura > Ochropleura plecta. The sequence goes on from FR997736.1 coordinate 16,706,337, forward strand.
CCTGTTTTGGATCCGTCTGTGAAGATTCTTACCTCTGCGGGGCATAGCCCTTCGCAACGGTGGTCTTCATGGAGCTGGATTTTGTATTTCTTATCGAATACGAATTGTTTGGGTATCCGATCGTTTATTGCTTTGGCTATTGGGAACTCGTTGTAGAACTCCTCCAGCGCCTTGGTATGCTGTGTATATTTCTTACCCCATAAATGCAGTGTTTTGAGACGTAATGCCGCCGTCGTTGCCTCCTGCTGAATGAACAGGTGGAGCGGTGGGAGTTCTAGCATGGCTTCAAGGGCTGCAGTCGGAGTAGTCCTCATGCAGCCAGTGATCGCCGTGCAGGCAAGCCTCTGCATACGTTGAAGTTTAGCTGAGGCTGTCACCAATTTGGTGCGGGGCCACCATACCACGGCCCCGTACGTGACCATAGGTCGGATTACCGCGCAGTAAAGCCAGAGGATGATTTTGGGAGACAGCCCCCACCTCTTACCTATCATCCCTCTGCACTGCCAAAAAGTGATACAGGCTCTGTTTAGTTTATTGTCTAAGTGACTGCTCCAGTTTAACTTACTATCCAGGATGACGCCTAGGTATTTCACCTCGCTGGCTAATTGGAGTTCAGTATCGAATAGTTTGGGTAGGCGGTAAGGTCCTAGTGTTCGCTTTTGGGTGAACATGACTAGTTCAGTTTTATTGGGGTTTACAGACAGGTCGAAATCCCTGCACCATCCTTCAACGATGCGTAGGGCCTGTTGGGTAAGGTTGCAGATTGTCCCCGTCACCTTCCCTGAAATGAGGATGGTGAGGTCGTCTGCGTACCCGATTGTAAAGAAGTGGTTCGCGTTGAGTTTTGTGATAAGGTCATTTATCACCAGGTTCCAGAGGAGCGGAGATAGTACCCCTCCTTGAGGACAGCCTCTCGCTATCAAGGCCATCTCCTGTACTTCTGCAAGGCGAACCACTCGTTCACTTAGCATATTATTGATCCAGTCTATCATTACCTGTTCCACTCCGTGTCGAGACAGAGCGTTACGGATGCTGGAAAAGTTAGTTCTGTCGAAGGCTCCTTCGATGTCTATGAAGGTTCCTAGACAGGTTCCCTTCTGGTGTATAGCTTCTTCTATTCGGCTGACCACTAGGTGGAGAGCTGATTCGGTAGACTTACCCGAGCTGTATGCATGTTGGTTGTCGTGGAGTGGTATTGTTTTTAAAACGCCGTCCCTCAGCTCTCTTTCGCAGATCCTCTCCATGGTTTTTAGAAGGAAGGAAGTCAGACTGATTGGTCGGTGGGCTTTGGCGTTTGTGTAGTCACCCTTACCTGGCTTAGGGATGAATATAACCTTCACTTCCCTCCATCCTTTAGGAACGTATCGGAAGGCTAGGCACGCTCTCATTATGGGCAGCAGTTTACTGGCAACGGATGTGCTACCCCACTGCAGTAGAGCAGGGAAGATGCCGTCTGGGCCTGCCGCCTTGAAAGGATGGAAGCAACGGATCGCCCACTGGATTTTCTCCAGTGTTATCACCTTGTTAGCGTAATGCCAGTCGTTTACTGATGGCGTTTGAGTTGTCTCTGTCCAGTCAATCACCTGTGTAAATGCGCATCCTGGGAAGTGAGTTTCAATGAGGACGCGCATCGCCTCTTCTGGTGATGTGGTGAGTGTATTGTCAGGTTTTCGGAGAACAGTAGGCCCAGGTGTTTTTTGCTGTGCCAGTATTTTCCTTACCCTATTAGCTTGTTGACAAGATTCGATGTTGCCACAGTACTTACGCCACCCTGTGGTGCTCCTGAATCTTATGCATTTTTTGTAGCTGGATTTGGCCGCGTAGTAGGCGCCCCAATCCTTGTCCGCCCAAGTATTCATAGCTCTGTTTAGAGCTTGTCTTACCTTGCTGCGCTTACGCTCCAGTTCCGCACCCCACCATGGTTGTTTCCCTGATGTGTTTGGCGGAACGGTTTCGGGGCAGGTAGTCTGGTAGCTGTCTAGCATTGACTTGGTGAGCTGACTTACCCGCTGTTCAATCTGCGGTGTGCTCTCGTAAGTCACCCAGTCGTCAATTGACGCCAGCTTGTTTTCAAGGGTGCGTGTATATGCAGCACGGTCTGTATTGCGCGGGTTGCGCCGTGGCAGTGTGGGTGTTACAGTAGCCTGGATATCGAAGCGGATCCACCTGTGGTCCGAGCAGGAGGCCTCCTTGGAGACCTGCCATCCGGTAATGGTTGCCGCTGTGCCCTCCGAGGCCAGAGTAAGGTCTATAATTGTACGGCTGCGCCTGGTTACAAAGGTCGGTTCAGAACCTGTGTTTAGTAGGGTTAAGTTGGTTGAGAACAGATAGTCTACTAAAGTCTTACCCCTTTCATTCTGCGTGTCCATGCCCCACAGAGGGTGGTGGGCGTTGGCATCGGCCCCTATGATAACCTCCAGCCCGGTGCACTCGCAATGTCTTACGAGGCGGGCGAGGTCATGCGGGGGCGGTTCCTCAGCCTCGGGCATATATACCGAGGCGAGGGCAATTACCACCTCTGTGTCGTCACGCTGTATAGTCAGCCTAGCTGCAGAGATATCCCTGCAACAGAAATCTGTTAGTGGCTGTGTTTTTAGGTTTTCTGTAGTATAGATACACGATCTGGGTTGGTCGTGGTCTGTAGTAACTAAGAGCTTACCCCTAAGATTGGAGAGGCTTTGTATGCGGCCAGCCCTGATCCACGGCTCCTGGATCAAAGCGATGGCTGTTTGTTGAACCTCCAACCACTTCCGTAGCTGAGCCGTCGCGGTCTGACTGTGGTGGAGGTTAGCCTGCAGGACCCTACAGGTCGACGAAAGGGACGCCATCGCTGGTCGCGCCCTCCTCGTCACCTGCTAGTCGCAGCCCGGCGAACAGGTCGCCCGCGTCGAAGCCCTCCTCCCCGGGGTCCGAAACCGACGACAGGATGATGTCGTCGATCTCTTCTCCCGATGAGAGGACGGCGTCCACGCTGGCGGCGGAGTCCACGGCCGGCGCTGCTGCTGCAGGAGTGTCCGCGGGTGGCTCCGCGGAGTTTGATGACGGAGGTTTCTCGTCCTCCGGTTTCGCGACCATGGTTTCTGTGGCCGGATCCCAACCCTGAGGGACATCGGCAAATTTGCCGTTCGGGCCCTGGAATTTGATGTACACCGTCCCTGCGCAAAATGAGAGACGGCGTTCGGCTTTCATCAGGGCCGGAATTTGGTCCTCAGGGATGCCAACCACAATGTACCATGCCGCGGCCTGTTTGTCGCCGTGCAGCAGTACCCACCTCCTGATGTCCACCCAGGAGTTTTGGTAGCACAGGGCTCGCCCAATACTGGTCGGCTCTGTGAACATCCCCTGCTCATTGGGGATGAGTATGCCACATCGTACGCGGCGCTGGATCTCCGACTGCCTCTTGATCACCAGCGAAGTGCCGGCGGGAAGAGGCATCTCGGAGACGAGTTTCCCCAGCCAGGCCAGCGTGTGTTCGGTGCCGCACCACAGCCTAAGGACCCCACCGGCGAAAATCGGTTTGGCCCTGAAGTTCGGTGCGGGGACGTCCGGTTTGGGGGAGCAGGACTCAGCAATGATCTGCTTCTGTTTGGCTGCTAGCACCTGCTCCGACACCTCCCTGCTGATGAGCCCCGTGCGGCCGCATGTGACTGCGACGTCGAGGTTGGTGCTAGCAGCTTGGGCGTAGCTCTGGTGGGCGACCCGTTTGGATCTATCAAGACACGGCCGCTTGTGCTCGCCACGAGGGGATGAGGTCTCGTTGAGAGCTCGCTTGGCCGCGGTCTGATCCATCCGAACGGGCCGCTGGTTCCTGTGCTGGCCCTGTACCTCCGCGCCAGCAGGCGGTTGGCTAGGTCCTGGTTGGCTGGTGCCAGCCACGGCCTGCGATCGCTTGCCTGCGGAGAAATTGACATTACCGCTGGCCGGTTTACCCGTAGCCGCGGCGTTAGCCTGTATGGTTACTTGTGAAGTTTTCTTACCTCTCCACAGTTGACGACGCTCTTTCTTCGTCAGTCTTGTCCTCTTTTTACCGACCCCTTCCGAAGAAGTTGGGGCGGTCTGCCTCGGGTGGTCAGCGCAGCAGCACTGGGTACTCTCCGAGGATTTCCCCTTGGTGCCCTTGCGCTTGCTCCTCTGCACCTGCCAGGCGAGCGCAAACTCGTCTCCGGTGATACCGGGCTCCACCGGCTGGCCAGTAACGGCCGGCGGTAGAGCGGCGGCTTGAGGATCCACAGGCAGAGGTGGGTGTTTGCTAATAGCCTCACCTTCGGAGTTAACCGTCGGTGTAGGCTGTGTACCTGCGAAGGAACGAGGAACGGTACTGGTCCCGGGCAGCGCCGATTTCCTCGGTTTATTACGGGACTTTGTTTTGGTCTTGGCAGCGGTTTTCGCCACTGCCGGACCGGAACCCGCGCTGGAGCTTGCCGCAAAAGCAGCAGAGCGCCCAGGGGCGACAAAGGTGGGAGCCTCATTGGCTTTCGCCTCCGCTCCAGTATGTGTATGTGTTTGTGGTGTGTGTGTTGGGTGTGTGTGCGTAAGTGTTTGTGATGTTTGTGTGTGTGGTGTGTGTGTGTTTGGTGTGTTAAAAGGTTTTTTGTTGTCCATATTATTGTGTAGTAAACATTCATCTCTCTGGCTTCCCACCCTCCATGGAGCCCGCACCTGGGAGCGTCTCGCTACAAACTAGCTCGAACGCTAAGACTACCAGAGAGATATAGGTGCGCAGGGCTGGCTTACAGTGCGACATCGGGTGCTTGATCGGGTTGGTAACCCTCACTTACACCGTCAGCATGACCTTAACCCACCGCTTCGGCCTTCCAAAGATGACCTCCACGGACCCCCCGCACCTCGCCGTGCCCCTCTGACGGGACACTGTGGCCATTTCCCCACCCTTGGCTATTGGGTGGGGCCACCGTTTCGCTTGAAATCCGGACCAAAGAGGGCGTGTTGCCTTACGGACGCATTAACACCAGCGCCGCTCGGCTCAACCCCCCAGGACTCCTTCATCCCCGCTTACGGCGCTCAACTGCGCAGGTCCTAGCGCAGGTGACTCGATTCCCCTGCTCATCGCCAGCTGGATTTAGTGGCGGTTAAGCCCACAACCACTCAGTCACAGAGGGTCGTGGTTAGGAGTGGAAAAGCGCCTGGTGGTTTCTGTTGCGTCTATTTCTTAGGGAATTAGACCAAGAACAGGGCGGCAACCTCGTGAAGGTGGATCCACCAGACTTGCCTTGGGGATCTACGCGACTGTTGCGCTCTCCCCCAAGACCTCGCCACCTTACTGACTCTGAAGGAGCAGTAAGGTAGGCTTGCATCTATACTACCAAGCAAAGCGTAAGCAAAGCGTGTCGTTGTGCAACCGCAAAAGCATAAATACAAACCCTCCCCTACGTTTAGTTTTTGCATTGAAGAGTAACAAACATGCATGCATCCTTACAAACTCTAGCATTTATTAAGAAGAATAATTGTCAAAAGGCTAAGACATAATGTCTGCTTTCAAATTATTCAGACTTTAACATTTTCGCTGCCCAGTCCAAATTATACAATTTATTTTGGACTCATATGCTGTGTTCTGGGCAGCGAAAGTGTTAAGTATTAACAGTAAGAGCTAAAAGGTCTGAAATGAGCTGTGATAAACATTTTTCTGTTATATGAAAGTAAATCAGAATGACAAGCAACTTTACCAGTGACTATCTCTCTTTCATCTATATTCCTGTTAATTGGCTTAGTGGTGAGTTAATTGGCTTATCTTTATGTTTCTTTGTATTGTAACTATTTCATACAACTTCTATATGTGTGTATTCTATAGGTGCTCCATCAAAATCCCCTTTTCGATAAAACCAAATGATGAAATTATTTTCCAGTAAAAATAGTAGAAAATAAGAGCTTGAGTAACGGCAAGGTGGAGGAATCTCCCGAACCTGAAGATGATGTGATTGCCGTGAACAGAGCCAAGCTGGCTCAGAAACTTGCGTCTAAGGGCAAGAAGGAGCTGCCTAAGTAAGTACCCTTGTTTCAATGATTCACTACAATGAGGAAAAGTTGAGATTTGACAGATATTTTGGGTGTAATTATTTTTTATTACTCTCTTAATTGCCCAACTGAACACAAAGCTCTCTCTATTCTCTAATAGGGTAGTTTCCAGGGTCAAAGTAAGTACATTCTATTTAGTCCGTCTTTTAAATTATTCAAAAATAAGGGACACGTATTTTTTATTTCGAAATTAGAATAAAATTACAAAGATAATTATAGCCGATTAAATTTACGTGTGACGTCACGCGTTGCTGCATGTATTCGTAACGAGTAAAAGTTTTTTTTTTTTGGATACTAGCCTATTTGACGGGCCTGTTGGTCTAGTGGTTAGTGGCCCTGACTGCTGAGCCGGAGGTCGTGGGTTCGATTCCCACCCAGGACAAACTTTGTGTGATGAGCTGATTGTTTGTTCTGTGTCTGGGTGTGATTTATCTACATATAATATGTATGTATTTATAAATTATATAAGTATGTATATCAGTTGTCTGGTTACCATAACACAAGCTCTGCTTACCTTGGGATCAGATAGCCGTGTGTGAGTTGTCCCAAGATATTTATTTATTTATTTTTTATTGGCCATGTCCGCTGCGCATATAAGACCCACTACCTTCCCCGCGGTCTACGTCGACGGCGACCGGCGACTTCCTCCATCAAGCGTCCATAATCTTTTCATACTAATACTATAAATACGAAAGTAACTCTTTTAGTTATACCGTTGCTTCGTACCCTTGGAATTATATCCGACCTTCACACAGACCGTGAGCAGAAGACAAAATGACTTCGGGCTTCGCCGCAGTTGGCTAAAAACATGTGATTAAGCCAAACTTGTTAGTCAAGGAAAACATAATATTGTGATGAATAAAACAAGTTACTCGAACAGGAAAAAATATATTATCCTGTTCGTCTTTAAGACAGAAATTCCAAAACATTTTAATGCAAGTTTTAACATGTCTTTCGTATATTTGAAAATGTTTGTATGGATTTATCGAAATGACTTCATGAGTTTCAATTAGTGATAGTAGCAGAAATACACATATTTCAACTATTACTACACAGTTACACTTATCATTTCTGATGTAAGAGTGTTGGTAACATTGTCTCATTACATACGGCACTATTGGCGTAATAGTGTTTAAGCGATTGGGTGGTACGCCGCGTGTCGCAGGTTCGTTCTCCGCACGGAACAAATTTTTGTATGACCTACAGGTAGTTGTTTCTGTTCTAGCTGTATGTGTATGTGCGTTTAAATGTTTGTTAACGCACCCACGATATAGGAGAAATTCCTAGTATGGGGCAAAGTTTAAAAAATAAATATATTCTTCAGTATATCAAATTATATTAAAGCTCTTTTTTTAAGTTAAAGATGAAAAAATAAAAGGGCGCGCACCCAATTTTGTAAAATTAAATGTTAATTATTCATAGCTAAGAATTAGCATTCTTTCTACGTCAATATAACAAAGATAGTGTCCCCATTGTCGCGACACCTAAGGATTTATAAGGGAGGAAGAAATGGTGGAGCAAACTCCCCAAAAAAATCTCTCTGTAATGTATTTTGTCGCTTTTTTTTCTGAGAATCTCATAGGTTTTTCTATGGCTTGATGGTCGCCCAAGAGCACCAATCGTCGCAGTTTAAAAGATATGGCCGTTTATTTAGATAATGGTTTAAAACTCTTCGTGCGCTAGTCCGACTCGCACTTAGCCGGCTTTTTTAAATAAACTTTTTTACTAAACTTAAATATGAGAGGACAGCGAAGGCTCGACAATAAGTCTTTGCTTACTTTAAATACGTAAAATAAGATATACAAATGTTGCCATCAGTACTGTAACTATTCAATGAACAAAGGGTATATAAATATGTGATTTGATAACTATTGTAAAAAAATACTGAAAAAAGAGAAAAATAAAAATGAGATTGAGACAGATTTGTGCCGTGTATGAGTTACGAGGGAAGCTGAATGCGCAAACGTCTCTCTTAATTTTGTAATATGCGTTTTAATAAGGACACGTTGTCACTTATTTTACGACGTGTTTGTTTCTCCCCAGGAAGTCTCCCAAGAGCCCGAAGGTGGAGCGCGTGAAACAGCCGCGCGTGTGGGAGCTGGGCGGCGGGTCGCGCGACCTGCCCTCGCTGGACTTCAGCACAGACAAGCCAGAGGATGCCAACAACGAGATCACGCCAGATACACAGGTCAATAAATACATTTTATAGTGAAAAATCTGTATAGAAATCGAACTAGCCGTTTAGGAGTTACGATGCAGACATGCAGTATGACATAGCCGCCTATTTTTCACTCAACGTGGACTTCCACGTTGAGTGAAAAATAGGCGGCATTCAATGCCCGTCTTTAAAATCCTGTCGTGAGTTAATAAAACACTTAGATATCGTCTCATATCTTTCCCCTAACATTCCTTAATTAAGATTTGATGGGTATGTAAGGTACCAGTGAAATTAAATCTATTTATTTGTTCAATTCATACATTACAATTAAATCTGAAGGCACTACTTAAGGTCGCATTTCACCAACGGAACTACGCCTTTAGGTTTGGTGTCCCTATCATTGTAGTTGTATTATAGACTAGCTTTTGCCCGCGGCTTCGCTCGCGTTAAATTCGGGGTAACACAGTTCCCCTTGCACCTTATTGATTTGTAATAGCAACGCTAAGTTTTCCCTTTTCTTCCCTCTTTCTCCCTCACATCCCACTTTTTTATAAAAAATATTGCCTATGTCCGTCTCCTGGTTCCCAACTATCTCTGTAGCAAAATTCATCAAAATCGGTTTAGCCATTAAAGCGTGAAGAGGTAACAAACAAACAAACTCACTTTCGCTTTTATAATATTAGTAAGGGTTCTGAAATACTATTATGAACATTTTAAATAATAAATTTTAACACGAGTAGTTAGTAATTCGTGTATTATCTTAAAAATTAAGCATTAAAAGAAAAACCATAAAACGTAAGTTCAAAGTTATTAATTTCTTGTTATCATTCCAGCTGATCGGTCAAATGACTGGCGCTATCCGTGACCTGGAGGTGGAATCTGACGAGAGCAGCAGCGAAGAGGAGGAGGAGCAATCTGCTCACCCCAGCCCCAAGAAGACAGGCGGCATGTTCAGCATATTTAAGGGTCAGTGTTGCTGAAAAACTTTTTGGATTTAAGATCTCGCTACAGATAGGGCAGTATTCAGAAACAAATCTCACTTCTTAAACCCGGTCGTGAGACCGCATTTGAGATATCGATATCATTAATAAACAAATACTGAAACCCGGTTTGCGACTCGATTTTGAAGTGAGATCACTACTAATTAATAATATACCGGTTCTATCGCTAAGATGGTCTCAAGACCTGCTCGTTAAAATCACGTTTGACAGTTGGTTGACTTTTGTGTTTATTTGTATATGGAACGTGAAAAAACTACTTGTTATTTGTGACGCGACGAGTGTGAACGCGAGTATTTACCAAAATATTTAAGTTTAAATAGCGAAATTTTTTAATAGAAACTTTCTTCGGAATAGTTTTTTGACAGATAAGACTTTTTTTTATTACGTTCTGGGTTCTGGCAACTTCGGCGTTTTAAGCATCAATATGACTATACTATCAATATGATTAAGAGCATGGTCTTACGTTGAGACCGCGTTTTTCTCAAGACCACAATTGAGATTTGTTTCTAAATACTGCCCTTAGTGTCCCGAAAATCTGACACTCTGGCTCACACCTCGCTCTGAGCCCCGCTCAGAAGTTGTTTGATGATTCAAATCAAATCATTTATTTCAATTAGAAAAACGAGCACATTAAGAGCGTCCAGAGTAAAAGCAAAAACAAGAGTTTAATAGATAAATTAATTAATTAAAACAAACCGTGGCGGCTAATAGATGACCAGTCACGACTGACAGCCCCGTTCACGAACATGACGCATATATCAGCCCCATACAACTCAACCATTTTGAACTGTGATTTAAAAAAAGGGTAGTAATTGACCTGACAGCTTTTCTATAACTCATTGCTCAAAATTGCTTATTACGATAGTTTTCTAATTATTTTTCTGTCTTGGCAACAAACGATAACTTGTAACCTTTCTGATCCAGGCTTGGTAGGCTCTAAGGCCCTTACTGAAGAGTCGATGCGTCCCGTGCTGGACAAGCTACAAGACCATTTGATCGGCAAGAACGTGGCCTCCGACATTGCCAACAAGCTGTGTGACTCTGTCGCTACTAAACTGGAAGGAAAAGTAAGTTTATTTATTTCACACTATTCCCAAACCGTTGCAGGTCCTATGCGGTAGAATCAACAGTCATGACCAACAACACTTAGCCCGAGCCAGGAATCGAACGCAGGACCTCACACTCAGCAGTCGCGCTTACGACCACTAGACCAACGAGGCTGTCAAAATCCAAACACACACAACACACGAGTGTTGACGACACGGTTGGCGTAGTGACTGAGCGATCGACTGCTGTGCTGCGCGTCGCGGGTTCGATCCCCGCACGGAACAAATATTTGTATGACCTACAGGTGGTTGTTCCGGGTCTGGCTGTTTGTGTATGTGAGTTTAAATGTTTGTAAACGCACCCACGATACAGGAGTTAGTCCTAGTGTGGGGAAATGTAAAAAGAAAATTATATTAAAATTATATTTCGGTTATTTTATTAACATTATTTTTCCGTAACAGCCACAACCTAGCTTTTAAGATATCTCATTAGACTTCTAAGTAAAGGAAAGTAAAATTTATTTGCATAGATTGTAGGTACATAAAATAAGGTGTAACAATGATTGTGTGAGCCTTGTACAATCTACCTTATATTAGGCATGCAAACATTTTTTTTTTTTATAATTGAGATTAAAATTAAAATAATGATATACATTTCAAACACACAAAGAAAAATAAAAACAAAAAATAAATTATAATAAAAATAAAAAAAAATAGTGCTTCGAATTAGGTATGTCAATTAATAAAATGTACACAGTTTGTATGTCAGAGTCATTTAGGAAATCAGCTACAGAATAATAACATTATTCAATCAATAATAATGTCAGTCTCTTTTTAAAGTTTCGAATTGTGTATTTTTTTATTATATTGGGTATTTTATTGTAAATGACTGGGCCCATACTAATAACACTTTTTTCGAGCAAAGCAGTATGACAACTTTCAATACTTCACTTCACTTCTTATGAGGATATCGGAATGATATCAGTAGGATATCGGATTGCCGGGATTGCGGGTTGTTCAAAAGAGATACCGCGTCATTACTCTAAAAGGACAACGTTTACCGGGTTTGCGGGTTGTTTGAAACATAAAGGAACATATAGGGCAATAAAGGAATATGGGTAGGTTTTAGTCAATAAAAGTCTGACACTCCTCCCCGCTCCGGAGCGGGGTTTGTTATTAGAAGAAATCTCGTCCGCAAAAAACAAAACAAAGGATAACGGAACACGATATATTCTCAATATTGCCGTGTCTATACCGTCCATTAGTAAATCATGCAACTGAATAACCATTAACAATCTTATTTCTTAGGTACTGGGAACATTTGACAGCGTGGCAAAGACGGTGAAGGCGACTTTGACAGAGTCGCTGGTTCAGATCCTGTCGCCCAAGAGACGCGTGGACATCCTGCGTGACTGCATGCACGCCAAGCAGCAGGGCAGGCCTTATGTTACTGCTTTCTGTGGGGTATGTTACTTTTACAATATACTAGCTGTTGCTCGTGGTTTCGCCCGCATGGACATCGATATTTATCCCAACGGAAGTTATTACCGGGAACTAAAAATAGCATATGTTGACGACACGGTTGGCGCAGTGGTTGAGCGATCGGCTGCTGCGCTGCGTGTCACGGGTTCGATCCCCGCACGGAACAAATATTTGTATGACCTACAGGTAGTTGTTCCGGGTCTGGCTGTTTGTGTATGTGAGTTTAAATGTTTGTAAACGCACCCACGATACAGGAGAAATTCCTAGTGTGGGGCAAAGCTTTTATAATATTATATATATATATATATATATATCATCAAAAACCAAAAGAGTAACAAACAAATATTTTAGAAAGTAGGTAGTATTTTTTTACAAGCAATATAAAGACGTCATACATTTTGTTAGTGGCATATCGTCTATCCGGCGGGCGCTCCCCTGTCAACTTCACATTGCCAAAATACTTAACATTCAAATAATATAATCCATTTGTTCAGGTAAACGGTGTGGGCAAGTCCACGAACTTAGCAAAGATATGCTTCCATTTGTTTAGGTAAACGGTGTGGGCAAGTCCACGAACTTAGCAAAGATATGCTTCCATTTGTTTAGGTAAACGGTGTGGGCAAGTCCACGAACTTAGCAAAGATATGCTTCTGGCTGATCGAGAACGACATGTCCGTCCTGATCGCTGCGTGCGACACGTTCCGCGCAGGCGCAGTGGAGCAGCTGCGCACGCACACGCGGCACCTCAACGCGCTGCATCCCGCCACACGGCATGCGGGCAGGAAGATGGTGCATCTCTATGAGAAGGGATACGGTATGACATTCTGGATTATTTCATCAGGGATTCAGTCAGTGCGCTGTCAAGTTTTTTTCTCTGGTTGATGGTAACAATAGACTTCGAGCCAATAACATAGAGTGGGACTCGCTGGCGAAATGTGGGTTAAATAATAGTTTCCGACCGAAAGTTCAGTTTCGGCCGAGTTTCGGCCAAAATTAAAATTTCGGAGGGAGTTTCGCTTTCGGCTGTAATTGAAGTCTCGGCCAGTAACCGGTTTCGATCGGACTCTAAAGTACGGTCGCGAAGCAGAAAGAATTTCGAACGTTGACCTGTTATTACCTGTCTCTGTCACTCCCACGTAAATATAATGCGTCTCGCTCGCACAGTTGCAATGGCGGCCGTTCTCAGGGATTGTAAACCTTTTACCTGTGACTGTTAGTTTTGTAAGAACAAACCTTACAGTCAGTCTGAAACAAGAGTTTGCATGTGGTGTTTTGGTTGGCCTTGAGTCACGACAAAAAGTCCTTACTTGACATAATTTTTAAATAACGAACAAATGACATTCTATCTTGGGATAGCTCAGTTTTCGGACACAGTTATCTAATCCTAGTTTGTTGTTAAGTAAAAATGCTCAGTCCCTTGAGTTTCGTCATAAAGAGTTTACACTGTACATAATTTATTTAATAACTTGGTTATTTTTTTTGCTTCAAATATTTCCTGTAAACCACACTTAATACAAAAATGTTTGTAACCACTGACAGTAGGTAAAGAGGTCATTGTACGAAATTCTTCCTGCTCCGCGACTGTACTTTAGTTAAATATAATGTACATCTCTGTCTAACCCTTTGGGAATTACAAGTGATGTCATGTTTGTCAGTGCAAAAAACTTGATGCACTGTAATTTGATTGCGTATATTTGCGTATATTTTCCCCCTCCCTCAACTAACTATAGAGTAGCGCAAAGTTTATGCTATTCTAGAAACACAAAGATTGCCAAATCGTGTACTTTTTCTGGTTTAACTGTATCTATAAATTTTTGTGTTATTTATTGATCGGTGATCACTGGCCTCAATGTATCTCAATTTTTTCTACGTTAGCGCAACATTGAAATAATACATATGATCCGAACTCAGCAAATTAAGTTATGTTCCTTATTTAAATTGTCTATCGACAGGCAAAGACGCAGCCGGGATAGCAATGGAAGCGATCCGCTACGCTAACGACTCTAAAATCGACGTCGTCCTCATCGACACAGCCGGCCGCATGCAGGACAACGAGCCCCTTATGAGGGCGCTCGCTAAACTCATCAAGGTCAACGAACCCGACATGGTCCTCTTCGTGGGCGAAGCCTTGGTCGGTAACGAGGCCGTAGACCAATTAGTGAAGTTCAACCAAGCGTTGGCCGATCATAGTTCTTCTACAAACCCCCATGTTATCGATGGTATAGTGCTGACCAAGTTCGATACTATCGATGATAAAGTTGGGGCTGCTATATCGATGACTTATATTACTGGGCAGCCGATTGTGTTCGTGGGTACTGGGCAGACGTATACAGATTTGAAGGCGTTGAACGCTAATGCTGTGGTGCATGCGCTTATGAAGTGAAGGGAGAATAGGATCGATGTGTGCTGTTGGTAGGCGTCTGGTTTATGTCTGTGTGTTGTCTATTAGTTCAATAGTATGTATAAGTATTGAAAGGGTTGCCAGAAAAACCGTAGATTAATGTGGACAAGGGTTGCAATTAATGGGATATTTCGTTTATTATTATGTGTCTTTATCTGCCACTGATGTTGGCATTAGCTAAGCTAGAATTTTGATTGAAATGTAATTGATGAATTTTCGAAGATAGAATGTCTCGAAATACAAATATTATATACTCATTTTAATGTTAAACTTACCAACAGCACACACAAGTAACTAGTGAAATATAGTACATTTAAATAAATGATATATTGATAAAACCTGCGTTCAACCAATGTCGTGTAATTAATGTTCACAAATAAATGTTTATTTTCTTATGATTTTGTTTTTATTCGGGTTGTGTTACAGGGTTGTTGCGTATTGATGGTTTATATTTATTTGTAAATTAATTATTATATTTAGATTTTTATTAATAATTTAAGGTGCGTATATATTTTGTAGATATAATGATATATATCTCTAAATGCAAGTAAACGTTTCGAATAATGGGTATTAAAAGTTATTATGTATTCATTAATTAATTGAATTAATTATATTATGATGTATGATTTATGGTTTACAAAAAAATATGGCCACCAGTATTCATTTAAAAATGTTTATTTTGGTATTGTTTGAGATATATCCTACATTAAATACTTCTGTGTTCCACGACATATTATTATTATAATTCTATGATTAATTATTAGATTTAATTTTTTTTGTGTTTCGAGAAACAAACCAAATTGTTGATATATTTTATATTGGTGTTAATGTGGGAGTTATGGCTAAAAGAAGAAAATTCCCAAGTTACAAATGATATAATCAACAAACTTCATTCGTTTTCAAGAAAGATCACACTGATTGCAACGCGTGGACGCGTGCGCAGTAAATGTAGCGATTGTGAAGCTAGACTTTCATTTAGGATAGTTGCATTTGGTGCGATCCTAACCTCTTTAATAGCTTTGACATTTCTAGAAAAATATATTACTAAGAATATATCAATATCCTGTTGTCTATACTTATTTTTATTTAACAACACTCTAGGTAAATAAATCTCGAAAATACCTAGGCAGATTTGCCAGTTTTTTCTTTGCCGATGCCGTCAATATTATCTATCACTCAATTATAAAAACGTGCGATAAATTCACGCCATATAACATTCTGAAGTTTTATAACCTCTTGAACGCCATAAATGCACGCTCGTGCCCTCAACGCCAAGCATTTCGTGTTACGTACTTTTTTGTCACATATTTGTGTCGTTGGCGTCCAGAGCACGCGCTTGCTTGTTACATATATGTGACACTGGCGTTTAAAATGTCAACCTTTAAAGTTTTCATTACTTTAATCTTGTCAGTAGATACTTATTTTGTAGTAGAGACAGAATATACTCAATCTTTTCTCTAGTGTTTTAATTTTAATCTTTTTAAAAGCATTTAAAAAATTGTTTCTCTGTTCTAAATTTCACAAAACATTCATTATTTTGAATGCAATAAAAATAAGTCTAAGAAAATGGAATGTATTTTGTTATAGTAAAAACCATTGCTTGAAGAAGTCTGGTTACCAAAGTAGATTTTGATTTGATTTGAAAGTTAAGGTTGAGTATCTCTGTCGTAAAATAACTAAGAAGAATTAAAATAATAGCATTAATTTCGAGTGCCTTGTACTGCTTACATGAGAAAGATGATTCCGTTGTAACATGTTGTTATATTTTGATGTTGTAACCAATAGTTTAGCATTTCATTACAAAACACTGCCCATTGGCCATTACCTTATTGGGTGATAATAAACAATTTATAAATAATTTTGCCGTTGCTTTTGAATAAGAAAAATAATATCTTAAATAATGATAATGTAGAATTTAATATTCGCAACCCTAGCAAAGTAAAACGGCAACATTCGCTTCGCAATTCAATATGCGACATTTTATTGCATAGAGAAATCAATTTCTCGTTTTCACTGACATAAACCGACAGCTAAATGAACGCCTAAATATGATCGTACCTTGCAGGATTTTCAACTTTAGGTACTAAGCCGAGGAATGAAAATCCAACAGAGTACTTACTTTAATTCCGGCATTTGTTAAGTGTCACCGGGGGTTATGACGTTTAAAAGCAGTATTGTTTTATTCTTACTCCAGTGGGGAAAAGAGATGGCGATAGACATCCTGTATAGCTCTTTCTCTTTCCTACGTTGGCTTTAATACGTGTCATAATAGCCCACCTGGTTATAATGAAAACGGCTTTATGAAGATGAAAGCAGTTCTAAAATCTGAAATGAAATCATTCAACGACACAATGCGGGCTATCGCGCATATTTTCGCCGCTAGAGGCGTTAGTGTAGAGTGAGGTGAACAGAATTAATGTCAGATATCTTACTGTTTTTAAAACGTATTTGAATAAAATTCATGATTGTGGTCAAGAAACGTTCAAGATTGAGCCATTCCTAATTACTTGTGACTAGAAGATTTTAAATTACAAGTTTACGATCTAAATTGTTAGTACTACCTACTTCGAAAATAATGTTTTTTAAACATTTCGTTTTAGCTAATTGTAGTGACAATATTGTGAATATGTATCTGTAGCACTATGTTGACATACGTTATAAAATAAACTTTTTTATAAAGTTCAAGTATCAAGAACTTTACTTACTTAACCTTGCTCTCCAGTGGCGCCATCTAGTGAGCTCAAACACGGTAGCCCTCATTAAAGGAATCCTATTTTTTAAACCTTAGTAAAATATACAGCCTACGTAATTTTGGTAATAATGATTTGATATACAATTTATCTAGATAATTTACTGCGTGATTACCCATTGCAAGTATGTTTTAGTCAATTATGGTTAAAGAGGATTTTTCATAGAAAAGTAATTGCAGTTATCTTTCGTTTTAAGTGCTGTACAATCAACCACATAACATTAAAATGCCCTTTGTGTCATAGCAGTAAAGATGTAATTCGTAGTGAAATTATTACACTGAAGCGCAGTTGTCTGTAATCAAATGCGGTGCTTCAATTCCCCACCTAACGATAAACCAAATAAATGTCAAAATGCCATATAATACAGGTGCTGCTTGCAATTAGAAGAATCCTCTTGTTTTGCCGAATTGTACTAAGTTGAAAGAACCACGAAGGCGTTATGAACCTGTAAACAATATTGTTATAAATACAAAAGATTTAAATAAAATTATTATACATACCTATCTTTTATCGTATGATTTTTATTAATCTATGTTTTTGTGGACCCTTGTTTCTAACTCTGGAGTAAGACCGAGAATGTGACATGATTCAAAGATAAGTTAGTATTACTTATACCATTACATTTTGGTGAAGTTGTCATCATTTTCTTGCTTTTTTGCGAATGGGAAGTCATCAAATAACTTCCCCACTCTGGGCCAAAAGCTTGTACAGACGCCTGCAGGTCAAGCTACCCGAAACTGTCAATTTTTCCCAATGAACCTTAAACCTTAAACTTAAGAAATAAAGTCGAAAATCTATCAAAGAAATCTGACAGATTGTAGTAGGTTGATGTGCAGGCGTCTGTACCAAAACAAAAAGTCTACACAGAAGTACCTATGGGCTGTTTGTTTGAATAACGCACTTTTTTAATTGAACTTTCAAATGACTTTTCCCGCCCTCAGTGGAGCGGAAGGGGGTTTCAGACTTTTACTGACTAAAACCTATCCATGTTCCTTCTTTTGCCCGTTATGATACGGGACCTCTTTCGAACAACCCTTCATCCCAGCAGGCAGTGGCGCTAGCAGGCCTTATAAACAAACCTATAGGTATTTTTTTTGTTGTTAAAAAATCGTTGCCCCACACTAGGACTTTCTTCTGTATCGTGGGTGCGTTAACAAACATTCAACTTCACATACACAAACAGCCAGAGCCGGAACAACTATCTGTAGGCCATACAAATATTTGTTCCGTGCGTGGATCAAACCCGCGACGCAGCGCAGCAGTCGATCGCTCAGCCACTGCGCCAACCGTGTCGTAAAATATTTCGTAAATGTTACTGAATATCGTGGTTACAATGTCGTTTTTAGACTTTAATAATCGCAACTGAAGAGAGATTGTATGCATTGCAGCATTAAAATCATAAACCCTGTTCTCGGCAAACATGCCAGACGTGCTACACCGAAGATGATATAAATATAACCCGTTTGTTATCTCAGTGATGAAAAAAATATAACGACTTTGTAGAACTTATATTTCTGACCACTCAATATTCTTTCAATGATATAAATTTTGTAAAGTAGCGGAAAGGCACTTAATCTCTTCGTCTTTGAGTTCTTTTTTTTTTCTAGACCTCACTTGAGAACCTCCCAGTTAAGGAGATGTTTGGGGTCAGAGTTCCAACTTCTTCACAAGTTTCAATTCAATGCCTCCATCAGCATAATGTAAAGAGTGTGTAATTTCGGAGATTTTCACCCAAAACAAAAAAGAAAATATTTCCCAGCAACAATTTTTGCGTAGATTTATTTTGTTAAATGTACAGAATGCATAGTTGTTTTATGTAGAGTATGTTTACACCCTTTATTATAAATTTATACCGAAATACCTCAGCCATCCGCTTTGGGAGAACTAGTCGTATTGTCATGTATGTGATAAAACAAATCGACGGTCCCTACGTACATAACGTTACGTAGGTACTTAACGTTGACTTATTAAAAACCGAGGTTTAATTTGTGTTTTGTTTTTCGAAAGCGTAATTTGTGTTCAACACGCTCTAGAAATAATTCTATGAGCAATAATAAATATTTTCTTTCTACAATATTTTAACAGTTTTAAGAGCTTTATGATACCATTTACACATACTTACATTTTTTTTTTACGTTTTCCTAGAAAAATTGAGAGATGACCGTTTCTACGACACTTATTCGTTGTATTTATAAGACTTGTACTCTTATACGATTTCTAAAACAAGGTAAATAAATTAAATAAAAATCGTATGTCAGCATGTGCACATAAATAATCTAAAGCCAATGAGACAAAAAAAATGCCATTTTTGACATTCTCTTACAATAATAAATTTCAACTGTACATATAGTTAGATTAGACGATCAATCTTGATCCCATCCATAACCATGACCTCAGCAAATAACAGGACATTTTTTTTTTCGGGTGGGAAATCATCCAATGACTTCCCCCGCTCTGGGCGGAGCGGGGGGGGCATGTCAGACTTGTACTGACTAAAACCCACCCATGTTCCTTCTATTGCCCTTTACGTTCCGGGGCCGCGGTATCTCTTTCGAACAACCCGCAACCCCGGCAGGCGGAGGCTCTGGCAAACCCCTCTGCTTTGCTGACATCTCTTTGAGGCGCGCGTGAAACACGAACGCGCCGTCGACACGGTCTGTCGTCAATCGACGGACGGACGTTGAGCTACCCATTGCTCACCGTCCACAGGCCCGCATCTACGGTGGACGGGAGTCGTCTCGCGGCGCCCGGCGCCCGGGGCGTCTCCCGCGGCGGCTGGGTTGGGCAGATTTTCTCTCCCTCAAACGCCCGGCCACCTCCTTTGCTAGCATTACTGTTTCGCAGAAGGTGGTGACCGCTTCCCATTCCCTCTCGCTCCGGACTATGGCCTGAACCAGGGCCGGACGCGAGAGATCGCCGCCGCCGATCGCCTCCACGAGGGCACGGCGGTGCTCCGCCCAAGCTGGGCAGATCACCACTGTGTGCTCCACCGTGTCCTCCGGGCGATCGTCACAATGGTGACACCCGGGCGTTTCCTCCCGCCCGCTGATGAGCAGGAACCTCCCGAAACTTCCGTGTCCGGTGAGGACGTCAGGCGGTAGGTGAGGACGCCATGACGCCTCTCCAGCCACTCCTCAAAGAGGGAACTTACCGCCACTATTGTGGCGTGCCCTATGACAGGACATTACCTACAAGTACACTGCTGGCCTACAAACTGACCAGCACACCGTCCGTCAGTTACCGCATGGAATTAGCTCAATTACTAGCACATAATAATATCTAGTGACCTTCTAATTAACCAACATCCTAATTAAAACAAATAATTATATTGCGGCGATATTTTCGGTACAATTCAGTTGAATGTCCAACAGTGCAAACGTACAAAATGGGGTTCGACTATGTGAGGAATCATGTGGTTAATTTTAAGTTGGATTATTGCTGCTGGTTCTTTCCTCTTCGAATTGGCTTGTTGATAACAGGATTTCTGAATACAATTTCAGCGGTAAGTATTACTTTTTAATTGTCAATAATATTGTAAAACAATTTTTTTTAAGAGTAACTATGGATGTTCTTGCTGGTTCTTTTTCCATGGGAAACGACCGTCCCGAACCGTGCACCTTTTCTCGACGTTTTGTAAGAGTGCCCATTATGCCTATGTAAAATAAAAATATTTTGTTTTTGAATTCATCAGCAGTCGTTTTTTACAGAGCCTCTATCAGTTGCTCAACTATAGGCTGTAAGCTGTCTTGGGTACGATTCCCAGCCAGAAATAATGTAATAAATTATTGTCATAATATTGAGTAACATAAGCGACATGTCTTATTTCAGTTCGATTCTCGAAACTTCAGGATGCTTGTTTTTTTTTGGGGTGGGAAGTCATCAAATAACTTCCCCCCCTTTGGGCGGAGCGGGGGGGGGGTGTCAGACTTGTACTGACTAAAACCCACCCATGTTCCTTCCATTGCCCCTTATGTTCCGGGGCCGCGGTATCTCTTTTGAACAACCCGCAACCCCGGCAGGAGGAAGCTTACGAAATGTGATAAATGCAGACGTGTAACAAGTTTCTGTAGCTTTTTAAGTTTTTCGAAATTATGTAAACAATTAAGTATACTTTGTTTTAGGCCATCTCTATTTTAGGGATAGCTGACGATAGTTACACGCCACTTATACTGCAACTTCAAACCGCAATAATGGGGGAAGACCACACGAAACCTGTGCCAATGATTGCCTACAGCGCAGAACTTGCCTTCAGTATCGTTTTGCTATGCGGGGTATATCGAGTAAGTAAAAATGACAGTGCCCTTTTACATTAGCAACCATTTATTTATGATCTAGCGTAATTAACATCATTTAGGTAACTGACATCACATCCTGGCTTTACTGGACAGTGGTGTTAGATTCTACAAACTTCAAACACATTTCGCAGTTACGATATCCTTACTATAATATTATAAAAGCGAAAGTGAGTTTGTTTGTTTGTTTGTTACCTCTTCACGCTTTAATGACTTAACCGATTTTGATGAATTTTGGTACAGAGATAGTTGGGAACCAGGAGACAGACATATGCTAACTTTTTTTTAAAAAAAAGTTGGATGTGAGGGAGAAACAGGGAAAAAAGGGAAAACTTAGCGTTGCTATTACAAATCAATAAGGCGCAAGGGGAACTGTGTTACCCCGAATTTAACGCGAGCGAAGCCGCGGGCAAAAGCTAGTTTAAAATAAATATGTTCTTTTCTATTGAGGTTAAGCTTAATCTGCCCAGTCTTTTCTCAACTATGTTGGGGCCGGCTTCCAGTTTAACCTTATGCAGTATTTTACGTAGAGCGACTACGTATCTGACCTTCACAGTCCAGTTAGTTCTGGGTGATACTATACCCTTGGTAAGACTGGTTATCAGACTTTCGGGCCACTGACTGTTTGTCTAATAATCATTTGAAGATAATGTGCTTTCCGAGGCATGGAGAAAAGTCGGTATGTAATAGGTGGTCACTCCTCCAGACCATTCTAGGTAAGCGCGGCTTAACCTTAGTATTAAACTGCGCAGCTGTTATTATTTAGCTATGTTGCCACAAAAATGTCATAAATCCATTCTTATACTATCTACCAAGTTACCTCAGTTGCGCTTTCAACCAATAGAACAAGACAGGCTGCTTATCATTGATAAATTATTGTGTTGTGCAGAGTGACATAATCCTACTACGAGTGTACATGAAGTACTGCATCGCGGCCATCATCATGTCGGTGATGTTCTACTCCATGGTCGTGGCGGTCATCGGCGTCATCATCAACATTTTTATGATGTTCAGCATCAGTAAGTCAAGTCGAAAAAAGTCTTATTTTAATGACAAGTATGGCCCTCTTTGTCTCTTAAGAGGACTGTGTTCCGGTATTGGGGAACGGAAATGTTGTCCCTCTAAGCTGTTTTTTTGGGTTCCGTACCTTTAAGGAAAATACGGAACCCTTATTGGATCAATTTGTTGTCCGTCTGTCTGTCAAAACCCTTTATCTCGGGAACGCGTGGAGGCATCAAGTTGAATTTAGAACCATATGCTCAAGTCTGTAGTCCCTTAGAGTTGGGGAAAATCAACCCTCTAAGACTACGCAGTCAAAAGATATGGCCGATTATGTCGCAAGTTTGTACGAAATCCTCGATGTATATATAATAGGTTCTAGGTTACCTATATACATACTTATGTGTCACAACGATGGTTTTAGTGGTTTTGGTGTGAAATAGACGAAAAACAGTGTTATTTTCGCTTCAATAAATTGTCTGGTAAATGTCGTGAGAAAAGTTTTGAGCGTGAATTTTGTGCGTTTTGGCTTTGAGAGCAGAGTTACAAAGAAATGATGGATGGACTGTGTGAAGAATGGAATGGCTAGAAAGGTGGTGATTTTCTGAATTCACGAGTAATAGAAAAGTATGGAAAAGGACGTGTTGTGCCATCCTCAAATAAATTTAGATAAGGGCAGGAGAATGATGATAATTCGTTTATTCAGCTAAATACATATAAATTAAAATTTTAAATATTTCTTAATAAAAACATAGAAAATAAAAAAGAAACATTTAAAAATACAAAAAATAGTAGCCCACCGGTATAAGGAACAGGGTCCAAGCTACCGGAGGTCAGGGTTCCAGAGACAGGAACCTCCTCACAATACGAGCCGTATCGAGGAGAACTGCCTTCTGAATCAGGGCCTTGATCCAACCGCCTAAGAAGAGCTTCGACAGATGTTCATCGACGCTCTTGGCCGTTACGACAATCGGCACAATGATAGCCGAGTTTACATTCCACATGTCGACAACCTCGTGTGCCAAGTCGAGATATTTTAGTTGTTTTTCTTTCTCAGGTTTCACGAGGTTCTCGTCATGCGGGATTATAACATCGATTATCATTGCGCGGCGCGCTGATCGGTCTATTACCACTATGTCAGGCTTATTGGCGACAATAGTCCTGTCAGTAATGATAGACCGATCCCAGTACAGCGTGACATGGTCTTTCTCGAGAACTGGGTCGGGCACATACTTGTAGTACGGTACCTCAGATTCCACAAGATTATATTTCAAGGCAAGTTGCTGATGAATAATCCTGGCTACTTGGTTGTGCCTATGCAAGTACTCGCCGTTAGCTAGACGAGAACAACCAGAAATAATATGTCTGATGGACTCACCCGGACGGTGGCATGCCGACACACATCAACCGTCCCGTCCTTCATAATATATTTCCGGTAGTTGTTCGTCAACATAACTTCGTCCATAATCGCACAAACAAAACCTTCAGTTTCCCCAAAAAGGTCGCTGAATCGTAGCCAGGATACGGATGCTAGAAAATCTACATCGGGCCCATGAAGAGCCCGGTAAAAGCACCCGTGAAACTCCTTGCCTTGCCATACTTTGATGATAATTATTATTATGGATTGTGCTAAACAGGCAATTGCTAATAAAATTCACCTGATGGTGAGTCGTCACCGCCACAAGAGCATCACACTTCCGTGATGCGTGGCCATCTCACAAGCAAAGGTGGCAGGGAGTGTTGACAATGGGCGCGTATGAATCCAGGGATACCGCGGGTTGCTATTACAAAAAATGACTTTCCGAATAATAAAATCTTGTAGCCTTTTTCCAGAGCCTTTGGGACGATAGCAATAGTACAGGGTCTTGGTCAGTGGTCCTTCTTCCACTCAAATGATTGCAAAGGTAGAGATATGGATAATTGTGTGTGAGATGTGACGTAGGTATGCGTTGAGGAAGAGAAGTGAATGAAAAATGGCGGAGAATGGAACATAAAACATGTTGAATTCAAATAACCAGGGACAAAGGCAGATATAATATAGTTAAATTTAATTTATTTTCATATTACAGTTTTCCAACTATACGTACTCATACTTGTAAGAAGCATCATAGTACAAATAAGACTTAGACAAAAAGAAAAGGATTTACCGACATTTGTCATGAGTACCCTCATTGAAGAAGAAAAACAAAAGGCGGAAATGGAAGATGTGAAAGGCGACGTAGAAGCCCCGGTGGAGACCGAAGTCGAAATTGAAGTCAATGATATAAGCATACCCGAAGCTACACTCGAAACTGTGAATGAACATCCGAAAGAGACGATGCAGACACCTGTGTTTCAAACTGTTCGTAAAGTAAAGGAATGACGAAGTTTGTGAATTAATTAAATATTTATTTCGATATGTTCGTGCAGCTTTTCTTTTCTTCCATATATTAACCTCTCGTATGTGTGCCGGGTGGCAATGCGCATCGAAAGCGCTGGGTGCCGCGGAAAATGCTACGGTCATAATCTCAAACAATAAATGCATTCAATGTAACTTTAAGACTCCCGGTTACACACACAAAATGAAATTTTCGATGTCACGTAATTACGCGTAGATGTACGCTCCGGCAGACTAACACCAACTTATTTTGAGGCGTAGATGTACGTTCCGGCGAAATATGAAAGGTTAACTTGCATTTAGGGCAGTATTTAGAAACAAAACTCACTGTATTTATTAAATAACAAACATCTTAAGAGTTAAGAAGTCTTACGTTGATACAGATACCGGCACGGATCTTGAGCGCTCGGCGGAAGGGTGGGGATTGCTTTGCGCATCGTACACATATGGCAAATAAAACGCACGCCCGTTGATTATTTATTTTTTCTAAGTTACCTACGTAATTTCTTACTGGTTCTATGGTTGAAAGAAAGATTAAATAATGATTCATTAAATTGAGAAATGGAAATTGAGATCAAAGAAGTAGGTAATTAACAAGTGTTTCTAAATTAAAATTATAACTTAGTTCTTGTAGTTTGTCAAAAATTACTAAAAAAAACTACTACGTATTTTTTTTTGTTAGCATTTTTGACTTCGAATTTTATTTGTTGTAGATAAAAACTTTATCTGTTGAATATAGTACATTTCGATACAAGTACAAATAAAATAATTGAATGAAAAATAGTTTTGCTAATTACAAACTGACATTATTTTTTTTCCCCGTTTTGCTTTCGATAAATATCACCTTCGATTATAATTCCAACGGTATATTTAATAAAAAATCACATAAAATATTTGAATAACTTAATTTAAAAATGTTGTCTATTAAATTGGCCGGAATTGTACTCGTCGTCGTGAGGTACATGCAGCAGGAAAAGAACGAATCCCGAGTGACGTCTATGACGCGATGCGCTACGGGCCAATCACTGCACTTTCCCCGCCCCCGCGCCTCACTTCATACCACCAAAGGGACCCAATAACTCACTTCTGCGCAAGTGAAGGTCAGCGCTCAAGAACCGTGCCGGTAACTATACCGAGTTTTTTCAAGACCACGAGTGAGACTTGTTTCTAAATACTTACTGCCCTTTGTGTTTGAACAAATTTACAACGCAATGTACGGTCAGCGAAATATATTAGATTTAGCATGGAAAGAAATGCTACTAAATATTGATAAAAGTACTTCCCAGGTTTTCGATTATCCTTAAATGAAAGTCAAAATCGTTTCTAATCATTTATTTGTCAAAATCAATTACATTTATGTAATATTTATCTTATCTTCATCACATAGTGCAGATTCTTAATCTGCAGACAGATCAGTAACTACTACTTATATTTATTTATATAAACACAATTGTTTAGTTACACATGTAGTCAAGAATGCTAACGAAATAGGGAAGAAAATAAGAAATAAAATAACAACAAAAGCCTGTATAATTTGTAAGTAATTTTCTACAAAATCAGCATGCACCCACTGCGTAGTAAGAGTGAATGATTGACGCCCACTTCGTCACAGAAAGGAGGCTTGTGTGCCAGTGGAAAAAAATATATATAGGCTGACGAAAATCAACAAATCAACTTTGTTTTAAGCTTTCACGGTTTCTTATCCTATAAATAATTTTAATATTTATACTGTCACTTACGGGGTATCTTCTGAATTGTTATTGCTGTGAACTTCCGATATTTAGACAAGCAAACGCAATTTAAAACTCTTTTTATAATGGAAAGGGTGGAGGATAATATTGAAAATATAAGTCGATGGAGTCCCATATTAATTAAATCTATCTTGCTTCGGTAGTTTATAAGTATAAGTTATCTACTATAATACATATTTTTCAAACATAGTAACACTTATATGTTGACTATTTAAGGTCCTATAGAAAAGTATCTTGAACCTTTTCACCGAACCGAACTACAATTTCCTTATACTGTAATTTTTATTGAAATCCGTGGCGGTGAAAAGATAATATCATAAACCTAGATAGATTGAAAATAAACCGGAACACCTATTCTTTGGTTAACACGTTTTACTGGACTATAAAATATTTTCTAGTATGTTCATTTAATTATATCACATGGAAAACGTTAGAAAATGGCTGACATTTACAAAAATACGAAATAGATAAAAGCTACTCAGTACATTTAAAAATCTCGTTAGGGTTGCGCACATCTAGCAGCACGGAACCGCATTTTCCTATGCCATCGGTTAGAACCGTCAATTGCTAGAGCGAGAAATAGGGCGGGAATGTTATCACACGCGGCAGCATCGACGATGCGTTCGGCATCACGCTCTGAGAGTTGGGGTGCAAACCTTATTTGTTTTTAAAAAGAATATAGACACTAATGGGTTTTTTTTAACACTGGGACATGGGGCACATTCAGAATTACTTACTGCCTATTGCACACCTAGATCTAAACTGGCGCAACTCAAAGATATCGATTTTTTAGTTATCCTTGTATTCGACTTGATAATACGCAACTATCTAGCATAACACAATTGACATACACTGACATTTTACAACCTTCTTATGATTTAAGATAAATTGAATGTTCATTACTTTCTATACATTCAGTGATACGTGATATTCGACTCTTGAAAAAAAAAATTTTTTTTTTAGTTGTTTCAGTTTAGATCCATTATTGCGATACATATATAAACTAAAACTATTTACAACACTGAGTTTATTTGGTTAAGAAGTGACAGCACTTCCATTACCCTTAGATATTTAGTGTGACCGCTCCGTCATCATTTACAAGCATAGTAACAAATCATCTGAATTTGTTAGAATTGTGTGCACCGTTCGGACTGCCTCATAGCTTTTATAACACCATATCGCGCTGTAGTATACAAATGTGAACAGTTCCATACATAAATGTCGTAGGACAGTAGAAAAAAAAATTAACAATGAAAGTTTTTCCACCTTTGCGGCTTGTTAGAGAAATTACAAACAACGACGATTTCGCAATTTGTTGTTCTTCGACGTATACAAGGCAAGACACTTTGAGCAAGATAACCAGTCGTCACCACACATCAGGGACTAGCTCTCACACATTCATATCCAAATGATTAAATAATAACTGTACTAAAGCAATCAAACTTAATATAATATCAGAAGTAGGTTTTCAACAAACTATACTTAACAATATTCTTATAAGGCTGACCCTGTATCAAAATGTGTACTAAAACAATACGAATAGTATAAAAAATATATTATCTGACATGTCTTTAAGATTTCTTTTAGAATTTTAAAACATAGTGTTTGCGAGGATAACTAAGTCGAAACATGGTTCTATCTGGATTAGACTGTTACGCCTTTGAACCATGAAATAATTATGTAAAGATTTATTGTAAACAGACGGATTGTTTTAATGCAATAGGGTACTTTTTTGCGGATGTAAAATCATCAAATAACTTCCCCCGCTTTGGGCGGATTGGGGGGGACTGTCAAGACATTTACTGACTTAAACCCACCTATGTTCCTTCTTTTGCTCGTATTCCGGGGCCGCGGTATCCCTTTCGAACAACCCGCAACCCCGGCAGGCGGTGGCCTTGTAAGGTTCCTCTGCTTTGCTGACATAATGCAATAGAGGGTTTTTGACACCAAAGTTCAGATTTGCAAGCACAGATAGCATTTTCTTGCATCTTTTTCTGTAGACTGCAACTCATTATGTGGTCATATCGCAGTACTTCCAATGCGAAAGATGGCGAATGTGATCGGGCTTTTCGCTCCACTAAATGGCACTGTATCGTCAAACGCGACGAAACTTTGAACGGGATTACAACGTTAACTAAATAAATATTGAAATTAGTAATATTTTAATGTGATACAAAAATAGTGCTTTTCGGTTATCAATAACGTTTAATAATCCAGCCCCTTTTTTTGGGGGTGGGAAATCATCAAATAACTTCCCCCGCTCTGGGCGGAGCGTCAGACTTGTACTGACTAAAACTCACCCATGTTCCTTCTATTGCCCTTTATGTTCCGGGGCCGCGGTATCTCTTTCGAATAACCCGCAACCCCGGCAGGTGAAGGCCCTGGCAGGCCCCTCTGCTTTGCTGACATTTCTTTGAGGACCCCGTTGGTCTTGTTTACCCCGTTTCAGTGTATATGGCAAAATGAAATAATGATCTTGAAAACGCTGATCCGTGCGTGCAAGGTGTTTTCACACTTACTGTGAGAACTCTAGGGTTGGCTTACACTTGGCTTTTAGACTTAAAATAATAATAGATTTATTTCTTCCATGTAGGTTTTGCCCATGGCATTGTCTTACCTACATTTGAACAACTAGGCCGATAGAAGATTTATTTAACGATTAGCCCGACCGCGTCAAAACATTCTATTTTATGGACATTTTTACAGTATTGTCTCGCCATGATTGAAAATCGGAAATCTTTCGTAACAGGGGCCGTTCAAGTATTACGTAAGCACTATAGGGGGCGGGGGGGTCTTTGCTTTGCTTATTTTGGATGACATGGGGGGTAGGGGAGTCTAGATGATGATTACGTCATCGGTAGTAATTTACTTTTTTACCGAATGGCAACCCTCACATTGACTTAGCTTGAAAACAAAACGCATTTTCGGGGATTCCCGCAAATAATTTTTGTAAGATTATAATATTTTTGTCCCTTACTCTATGTTGAATGCCGTATCAATAAAATTTAATCTCAATCCTAAATCTATTTTCTTATTTTTAAAATTATATTTATTATAATATTTAAAAAAAAAACAATACAGTAATTGAAAATGTTTACGTAAGCATGGGGGAGGGGGTAAGAGCTTTGCTTACTTTTGCTGACAAGGGGGATGGGGGGGTAAATAATTGTAATAAATCTGCTTACGTAATACTTGAACGGCCCCACATACCAAATATATGTTTCCTCAGTGTAGTCACTTTTAGCATATGGTAGGAGCAAATCTAATGATTTTAATATATGTATACTAGTTCAAAATCAATCATCGCCCATTTTATAACATAGGCAAAATACAATCCCTCTGTTTACACTGTAATAATAATGTCAGTTTTTTTAATAATAGTAAAAAAAAAGTTTGGCGTTGAATGCTTCCTACTTGAGGTTCATCCTTCCGAAGCTACCAGATAAGCCGCGACCTGAAATAGGAAAAAAAATATGGATATATTTCGTGAATCGTTTAAACTACAACCTGCACTACTTTATGTGTAAAAAATATTCGTACGCTTTGCAGGGCAGCACATCGTGGAACATTTTTTTAAATTTATAACACCATGTATAGTTACTTTTACCTATGTGAAATAAGCCTATTAAAATTTTAATGCAATGTACTTTTAGAAACCCTTGTACAGGGTTATTGACAAAACATTAACAACCTCGTCCAGCTTCTTCACTTCTCTTCATTCTTCTTCACTTCTATTTATTTCAGAAATTGCCAAAAGAATTGACTTCCCATACAAATTGACCCGATCAACTGATCATTTGCTATGACAAGTTTAGTTATAAGCCGAATTCACACAGAAATGGCAGCGTAGCGACCGGCAATAACAATGTCAAAATAATTCAAGCTTTATCTCCATAAGAAAATGTATTGCTTGAAAGAGTTCGACCCGACCCTTTTTAGGCTCAAATTAGTTTGACATAATTATTGCCGGCAGCTACGCATCTCTTCGGTCTGGGAAATTATAAATGTTGTAGTATTTTAAGACAAATTCAGATATAAAGTAAAAATTTGAGAAAATTCCAGATGCTTTAAAGTTTTCAATAAACTGCTTAGGTATCGATGATATGAAGTTTTCTTTGTATGATATACATACCCCGACCAGCTCCGGCGGACAGCGCAGGGAAGTCGTCTTCAGTCAACGCTGGAGGGACACGAATGTTCTTCGCATCTGTCAAACAAATTTACACTTTAGATTTTGAACATAAGTCATATTTTCTTCTTCCAACTTACTTTGAGTAAATATGCATCCTAATATCCTATAACTAATGGGCCTAGTCTAATGTATAACTTTGGATCCCTGGTTTGTTTAATAGCCTAATAAAAACCAAATACATATATGTAGGAACGGAATGTTACAAGTGTTAAATTGGAATGAAATGTAAAGATGAATGAGTGATGTGAAGCATGATTATGTGAAAGTGATGAGATTACTAAAATATACGAGGTGTGAAAGAGATAGATAATTTATTAAACTCTTGTTTTTACTTTTTCTGTGGACGCTCATAATGTGCTGGTTTTTCCACTTCGTTCTGACATATATGTATAATCATAAAATGAATGATGTGTCCATGATTTTGTAAAAATATTATGATTTAAAAAAGTGTCTAAGGAGTTTCTTGCCCCTTCTTATCCATAGATATCTACGCTTTGGAATGGGCAACTACAGTACTTTCACAAGTTATTATGTCTGCGACTGGGACTGTAGCAGCATTTTATTTGTTTTTGACATGCCAAATAACCAGTAAAGGTCTCATTGAAAAAAAATGCATTGATTTTGACTTAGAGGGGACTGG
Organism: Ochropleura plecta; assembly: GCA_905475445.1. Taxonomy (NCBI): domain Eukaryota; kingdom Metazoa; phylum Arthropoda; class Insecta; order Lepidoptera; family Noctuidae; genus Ochropleura; species Ochropleura plecta. The sequence continues at coordinate 16,737,456 of FR997736.1, forward strand.
GAAAAAAGACGGAAGACGTTAAGAACGTTATTATAAGAGGAAGAATAAATTTAACTTTAATCAAAAAATCGATGGTTTCATTTGGCTCCAAACCCAGCTAATACCACAGATATACTTACAGTCTTGATGAGGCGGGCGAAGTGGCGGTGGAACTGGCCGTTTCACTTTTCGTACACCTGCTGCGATAAAAAAAAACAGTCAATGCCAGTAGCAATTTTAGAGAAAAGAAAGAATCACTATTTCTATTTTTTTAAAAAAAAACGTTGGCCCTCACGTGGAGTTTCTCCTGTATCGTGGGTGCGTTTACAAACATTTAAACACACATACATAAACCGCCAGAACCGAAACAACTATTTGTAGGCCATACAAATATTTGTTCCGTGCGGGAATTAAACTCGCGACACGCAGCGCAGCAGTCAATCGCTCAGCCGCTGCGCTAACCATGCCGTCAATCACTGTCTCACTCTTCACGAAATCTCAAAACTACAAGTGTTAAGAGTCTAATTTTTTTCATGGTCCTTTATTACGTGAATGCTCAATAAGACGGGATTTTGCAAAATTCTACCCCCTAAGGGGGTGAAAAGGTGGTAAAGTTTATATGGGAGAACGCGATTCCTTGGCTGGGTTGACTTGAATTTTTGTATAGGCAATATTTATATAATAAAAATATAGACTATTTATAACATCACGCTACGACAATGAGGAGCTGGCAAGCGGGTGAAACCGTAGATCACAGATTACCCTTATGAACATGGCCATAAGGCTTAATATGCAAAAAATAACGTTTGCTAGAGAATTACAAAAACGATACTATAGTTCAACAAGGACCAGGGGTCGCCATGACGCTGACGTCTTAAAGTAGGATTGTTATAATATCAAGTGACTCTTATTTGTTTCGTTGACTTTTTTTGTCACCAACTTCCGGAAGTAAAGTTATTTTAGTTTTTTTTTGCAAAATGTTTTTTATTTCATAATTTTTATCGAGTATCATTTTCCATTGTTAAAGAAATTAGCAGATCATCTATTTAGACATATAAGAAAAAATATGTATTACAGACGATAACTCATAAATTACCTTTGAAGTAAACCATTTCGAACTAAAAAATAAATTTAAAATCGGTCCACAGTTTGCGGAGTAATCGGTGAACATAATTAAAAACAAAAGATACGGTCTAACATAGAACTTCTTGCTTTTTTGAAGTCGGTTAAAAAGTGAGACATACGACTTGTCGAACCGAAATCGGGGGCAGGTAAAACTTACGTCGTTCCGATAAAGTGGAGCCTGTCGAGTTTAAGTCTTGGTCCAAGAGAGATTCGTTGCGAGATGTATTGCATGAAGATGAGGGTCCCTGCAACCAACGATATTTAGATTAAAAAAGAGATAAAAATACTTTTTACTAGAAACAATAAAATATTGAAAGGAAGTTAAAAGAGTAATGGATTTGAATGTTGATGGATGGAAAGGAACAGGAAGGCCAAAAAAACATGGATGGATTGTATAAATAATGATATGTACGTTTTACTTACGGGTTGACCACTAAAAACAACCCTGGGCTGTGGGGCTCCCATGACACAGCATAATACTGAATGGTGATCTACCTATCGCAGGCACGACAAGCAAGCTATTTTTATTTTGTCCCAAAAATGTTTTTGTAAATGTTTGTTATGCCTTGCATGTTTTTTTTTTGTTATCATGTATGTGTGCTTTTCGTAATTTTTGACAAATAAATATTTTTTCTTTCTTTCTATATGAAGGAGAAAGGAGTAAATGAAGCCGTGACGTTTGACAGGGGAGAATGGAAGAAGAAAACGTGTTGCGCTGACCCAAACAGAATGGGACAAGGGCAGGAAAAAGATGATAACACATCAACGTCACATAACACTACGCCTGTCCCCGAAATTAGGCAGAGGTGTACTTAATAGTAGTGTCCGACCGAAACTAGTTTTACGACCGAAACCGAATTTCGGCAACGGCCTCTGTTACTGCCGAAGCCGAAACCGAAATAAGTATTATTTACAAGGATCACTTTTATCAGTCATATTGAATATTTTTTTTGATGTTTACTACCCGCTCTTTGTTATAATGACATGAAACGAGATAAAACTTACCAAATTCAAAATTAATCACTCGAAAACTCGCCACCACAACAAAACAAAATGAACAGCAAATAAACAAGCGCATCAACGCGCCGAACATGACCGATCATAGCGCGAAAACTCCTGAATGCACATTCGTTTTCGGTCCGAGTTTCGGCCGTTTTAGGTCGAAACCGAAAATAGAGCTAAAACTAGATTTTTTTGCCGAAACCGAACCTTCGCTCGGACACTACTTAACAGTACAACCACAGCTCGCCAGTCTAAGTCCCATGGACCTGGACCGGGCACAAATCCAGACTTACACTTCGCCCGTTTTGTTCAAGTCCCATAGTATCATGTGACCGTCCCTCTGCCAAACTGTCCTGTAGCTGGCGCAATGTCATGGCCTTATGAGGAAAATGTCATACAGACTTTGAATGGATCAGGTCTGACAGTTAGCATGCATGAGTCAATGTGTATGATAGTTACCGCAGCGCCTGCAATCGATGGTCCTCCCCAGCCCCTCTTTGAGTCTTTGAGTTCCATGATACCCTGGGAAAATAAATACAATATAATTACATAGTTAAGTGTGTTACGTGACGGTGTAACACAGAAAACGCCGATATTACGATTCGGTGTAACACTCAGAATGCTGACTTCCTGACACCATTATTGCGCATCGCGACAATTCACTTGCACGAGGCGTCGACGCAGCATTTTCCAAAACGTGGGACCGAACTGCGACACCGTCTTCCACGTTCAGTCATTTTTGGTACAGCCATCGACCAATAGGCTAGTTTTCTAATTTTTTTTTTAGTCTGTCTTTTAGATTATTCAAAAATAAGGGACACGATGTGTCCAATTTTGAACGTCACGCCAAAACGTCACGCGTTACTGCATTTTTTCGCAACAAGTGACGTCACACGTAAACTTTAAGCCAAGGGGTTAAATTTTTGTCATTTTTGGGTCTAATTTACAAATAAAAAAATACGTGTCCCTTATTTTTGAATAATCTAAAAGACGGAATAAATAGAATGTAATTACTTTGACGCTGGGAACTACCCTATTGTCACCTAAATCTAGCCTTAAGACATTATTGTAATTTTTTTCTAATAAATTAGTTCTTCCGGCTTCAGCCTTCGTAATTAGTGCGTGTCAGTCATGGGATGAGTCATAGTGATGAAAAAAAAAATGTGCGTATACTTTCATAGTTTGATGTACAGAATGCATGGTCGACGGGTTCGATTATCGATTCGATATAGCTATATACAAATATAGCAAACTAGCTGGCGCCCGCGGCTTAACCCACGTGATATCGAAAAAAAAATGTATCCTATGTGATATTCCAGACTATAATCTACCTCTGTGCCAAATTTCATCAAGATCCATTCAGCCGTTTTGACGTGAAAGAGGATCAAACATACATCCATACTCACAAACTTTCGCATTTATAATATTAGTAGTAAGTAGGATTCTTTATTTTGTGGTTAGACTAGTTTGGGACTAGCTTTGCCTGGCCTGGTGGCTTGAAATAGTACCGCCTAGTAGTTCAAGGATCAAACCATTTATACAGTCCTTTCACAGTGACTTTGCATCACTGTCCAAATCACAGTGATCTTTATTGCTATTGCAATAAGGATGATGTTGTGTTGCTGCCCAGGTCTAGGTTGTATTTGGGGAGCTGCTGTTTAAGGTTAAATGTTTGTAAATATTTAGTTAATGGTGAAAATCGTCTGTAGAATGAGTAACCATCGAAGGATTTTTTTCGAGGTTCTATTTAATTCATAATTACTATTTTTAAGAATTTTCAGTAGAAACATGAAGTCTGCTTACCTCCACGTCATATTCGACAGGTACGTGCTGTCCTGGCACGATGGGAATGCCCACTACTGGGCAGCAGCTATCCAAAATGGTAAACGCCCATCGTTTTGTCCGGGATGTGGTGCATTCCACTGACTTTTCGGACCCCTCATGGTGCTGTGGGACAAATTATTCGATAATTTTAATTTGGTCTGATTAAAGGACTATGCCCAAAAATGGTGCCTTTTTATGGTACACTAGCTTTTGCCCGCGGCAAAAAAAAACATTTTTACCAACCCTGCGGGAAAAATTTGTATAGGCATTTATTACAAAAACATCATCATTTTCCTGCCCCTGTCCCGTTCTATTTGGGGTCGGCGCAACACGTTTTCTTCTTCCATTCTCCCCTATCTCTATCTATATAGAAAGGAGTAAATGATGTCGTGACGTCTCACGACATCATTTACTCCTTTCTCCTTCATATCATTCCTTACACAATCCATCCATATTTTCTTTGGCCTTCCTCTCGCTCTTGTCCATCAACATTCAGATCCATTACTCTTTTAGTCACATGCGCTTCATCCCTCCTCATTACATGTCCATACCAAACGACTCCCATTTAATTTTTCTGTAACAGGCGCCACTTTCAAACTTCCTCTAATATACTTACCTTACTTTATCCATTCTTGTCACTACACACACATTTCATCCATCTCAACATTCTCATTTCCGCTACATGCAATCATTTTTCATCCGCATACAGCTATACAGCCATTCTAACCCATACATTTATTACAAAAACAACAACATTAATTAATACCAACTATAACACATACTGTAGTTGGAGTAAGGAGTTTGTTGCCCATTTCCCTCCATAGAGATCTACCTTGGAATGAACAACTACAGTACTGACAGACTGTATCACTATTTTTGAAATTCTGACTGTGCTGTGACTGTGATATTTTTTTTTTAAATTAGGTTTTTACAAACTCATTTACATTTGGTTTTTTATTTTAAACTAGATGAAACCGTTGTTTAGTACCTGACTACTCAGAGAAGAAACAGGCGAAACAAACTCAGAGGTCATAGTCTCTTTTAAGGTTCCAGACAAAAATCTTGGTCTAATGAAATCAATGGTATATTTGAGACAAATGCCTAATCTTTATTGCATCCCATATCTATTACATATATATGTAGTATCACTTGCTTTGTTATGCTTTGAGTTTGTTGAGAATTACTTACCGGGCATCCAAGACCAGGGTTATACTTGAAGGGGTCCTTTCGGAGCTGAACCAAGGCCAGCGACTCCTTCGGAAAACCTTCGTCCGAGTAACTTTTTATACTGTTGATCAAATAGAAAAAGAGGGTATCCAGCTTATATACTCTAAACAAGAACTCGTCCTCGCCTGGAAAGAAAGTGAAATAAGTGTGTTTATTAAGCAGTAATATTTTTCAACAATCGCTGTTACTCACTCTGTTGTTGCGTACAAAGAAATAACCCTTAATGCAATAAATAAAGGGTTAAAAAAAACATTAATCAAATCAAATAGTTTACAGGCACGGTTGGCGCAGTGGCTGAGCGATTGACTGCTGCTCGGCGTGTCGCGGATTCGATCCCCGCACGGAACAATAAATTGCCGACAAATAGCTGTTTCAAATATTTGAATAGCCAAATAGTTGTTTAGGTTCTGGTTGTTTAAGTATGTGAGTTTAAATGTTTGTAAACGCACTCACGATACAGGAGAATTCCTAGTGTGGGGCAAAGTTATTTAAACAAAAAAAACTACATCTGCCAGTATCCAAATTTCGGGGCTGATACAGAGAAAATCCCGATAGAAAACCAAACAACACATTCCCGACCTGGTTATCGAACTGGGCACCTCATACTTGGTAATTGTGTGACCACTAGACGAACGAGGCAGACTAATCATCATCTGCCTAGCCTTTTCCATACTTTGTTAGGGTCGGCTCCCAGTCTAACCTGATGCAGCTTAATACCAGTATTTTACATGGAGCTGCTGCCTATCTGATCTCCGGTATATCTAGTTAGTACTGGGTAATATAATACCCCTTGGTAAGACTGGTTGTCAGACTTTTAGGACACATATCAAATATAATTGGGAATATTTATAATATTGTATTTACATATCTGTTTATATATTTTAGTGTTTTGTATTTATACAGGTATATATAATTATAGTTATATGTGTACTTAGGTTAAGACATTTTAGATACTATTCTCTTGTTATTCTCACACACTACTGTCTATGTTTCTGTTCTTTATTTATATATCCTCTCGCAGTCCTGTGCATAGAAATTTCTTCTGAAATAAGCTGTGCTTTTGTACTCTATTTTATATTTGTTATGATGAAAGTTGAAAAAAGCTTATTATAGTACCCAAGACTTTATGGAATATATAAAGTTAAAATAGAATTATGTATGTGCTAAATGTTTATGTTGGATATAGTTTAAGTTGTTTATGGCTTTATGTGATATTAGAAAATAAATACTCACTGCAGTACTATTTCATTAGTTTTACGACATTTTGCTGCGCCCTAACAGGGTCATGTACTTAGCTGTAAGCTAAATAAATAAATGATGTTTCCTTGTGTTTCTCTCCTGTGTGTATATAAATGATTACTTAAATAAATACTTTTAATGAAATAAATATTATATATTTTACCTGATATTTGGCACATTTGCTGCACAAAGTCCTGTACAGCCAGGACTTTTTCGGGCATCGTGTAAAGAGGTGGTAAAGTCTTCACGGAGGGGTCATTCTGTTTTAAGTAGTCGATGATGTTGGCCAAAATCTGCATATAATTGGACTTTGTAGATTCGTCAGGCATATTTAATCCGAAGTCATCGCAGCCTTGTTTCACGTCGAAGGCGTACCCAACAGGAATTTGCCCTGTTAAGGTCAAAATGGTTAAGATAAGTTTATTAGGAATTAATTAAAAATACTTAATTATTAGGAAGTGTTGTGGAGCAGTGGAGGCTCAGTGTTACCGGCCGTTGAGTCGTCGTCTTGGGTTCAATCAGGCAAGCACTTCGCTATCAAAACTGTGCAGATAAACATTTTGACAAAACCGGAATTTCTTTCTATCTAAAATTGCCGTTTAAGCAGTTAATAATATGAATTACGTTACCATTCGTTAAATGGTCAAAAATCTCTAGTTGTTTGTAAAATGATTAGTAACTTACAATCTGTCACTATTCATTTGGACATTACGTGTCCAATTAGCAGTATTTTACTGGAAGGTATTCATCGGCCAGCCTTTTCCCAACAATTTTGGGGTTGGCTTCCAGAATTTTGGTAATGCCAGTATTTTAGATAGAGCGACTACCTATCTGACCTCCACAACTCAGCTAATAACTGGGGAATACAATACTCTTTGATAAGACTGGTTGTCAGACTTTCGAGCCCCTGACAGCCAATACCAACTGTCTTCCAAGGCATGGAGGAAGCTCGGTACCAAATGGGTATTATCCACATATTATTATGTTGTGTTTACCTGGGTTGACCATCTCAGGGTAACAATCCACGAATCCATTTTTCAAATTAAACCGCAGGACAGTGCTCTCCGCAATTAAGTGATTGCTTGATGTTTTGCAGTAATAATTAACATCTATTAAATAAAAGTTCTCTTCTAATATACCTGTGTAGCAAAAAAAAAATTAGAATACGATGTCAGTACACCACACCTGTTTTTCTAAATAATAATAATATCAGAAGGCGTAATTCACATTTTACCAAGCCCATCACCACAGCGGGTTCGAACTAAGGACTCTATGCTTCCTCAAACCAACCCAGCCGCCGCAGGAGACGTCCCCCGTAGATGCGGGCCTGTGGACGATGAGCAATGGGTATCTCACCGTCCGTCCGTCTATTGACGACAGGTAGTGTCGACGGCGCGTTAGTGTTCCACGCGCCCCGGCCCCGGAACATCTTTTATTTCTTTAATCTTTTATTTTAACTGTTATGTATGCATGTGTGTTATGAGAATACTTAATGATTTACCACAAAATATGCAATGTGCTTTAAAGCAAAAAATCTTTTCGATGCTATATTTGTTACAGTTATAATAATTTAACTTTTCCTGTTGCATTACCATTTATAATTTTAGTTTAACCATACAAAGTCTATCTAATTTCCCTTTTATTACAGACCATAACACAGTTCTACATTGTTTAACTAAGGGTTTCGTGCCTCAAAAGCAAAAGCTGAACCTTATAGGATTACGACTTTATTGTCAGTATGTCTATCAATCTTATTTATTTTTAAAAAAAAAACGTAGCCCCACACTAGGCTTCCTCTTGTATCGTGGGTGCGTTTACAAACATTAAAACTCACATACACAAACAGCCAGACCCAAAACAACTATCTGTAGGCCACACAAATATTTGTTCCGTGCGGGGATCGAACCCGCGACACGCAGCGCAGCAGTCGATCGCTCAGCCACTGCCCCAACCGTGTCATCAATCTGAATGCGAAGGCCCTTCATCTCGAGAACCCGTGGAGGTATCGAGTTGCAATTATAAAAACCATATACTCAAGACTGTGGGCGCTTGGAGCTGTTAAAAAAATCAACCCTCGAATTCTACGCAGTCAAAAGGCCGTTTATGTCGCCATGGTATGCGAGGTATGCGACTCCGACTCGCACTTGCCCATTTTTTCTACAGTATTGGGTTTACTCTTGGCCTCAATTTTGTCTAAGGCCAGATATGAGATTGTTGATGAGGCGCGCTAACCCAAAAGAAGCCTTAAGCCTTACTCTCGACTTAGCAAATCCGGGATATATTAACTCGGGAATACAGACGCAAGCAGGGATTTCCACTCCTTGGCAGTGAGCAAAAATCAATCAAAATATTTCTTTTTATTTCACATAGGCCTACATGGGCACTTATAAAACGTCGAGAAAAGATGCACGGTTCGGTTTGGTCGTTTCCTATGGAGAAGAACCGGCAAGAAACTCCATGGTTACTCTTTTAAAATAATTTGGTTTTACAATGTTGTTACAGCGTTAGTACTAAGTTTGAGAGGACAGCGTAGGTCCGACAATAAGTCATTGCTTACTTTACAAAACATAAAATAATACGTTAACAAAAGTTAACAAGCGTCTAAGAATTTACAAGGCCGAGAATAATAAAGGATGTAGCAGCTTCGTACGAATGTGAGGTAGATCGACAAGATATGGGCAAGTAACTGCATTATGTCTGGATCTACAAAGACAAGGTAAAAAAAACTTACTTTTGTTAAATGCTTTCGTTTTGACCATATTTTTAATATCACTTATTTCATACTCTATAGCATCTTGTAAATCTTTTCGCTGCTGTTCTATCTCACTCAACGGGATCCCAGTTGAAGTGTATTTTTGTATTGGTATATCCCTATTTTGTCTTTCATGCTTGGCCCGTGCTTCGTATTTGGCCTTTATTTGAGCACTCGCATTCTGCAATGAAGAAACATAAATTATTAATTAAATGCGCAAACACATTTATTTACAGAACAGTGGTGGCCTCGACTTACCAGTGGTCGCGGGTTCGAACACAGACATGCGCATTTTTTTGTGTACAGTCAGAATAAGAGATAAGTAAAAAGAAACATCCTGATAACAATTTTTTTAAGATATGTGATTTCTTACATTTTGCACTGGTCTTGCATGATGGATTACAGCCCATTCCAACTCATAAAGAAACTTATGCCCCAGTTCTGAGAACATTCTATATCAAATAAAAATTTGGTGACTTTGTCATTGCACCCAAAGCGGAATTCACACCAGAGTCGTAGGCGAGGCTGTTATTGGGAAGAGAACTGCAGTGACAAATGCCCACATAAATCAAACAATGTATTTTCAATACACACAATACTTAAAACAAAATAAAAAAAAAAACAGACCGAAAAATATTTTCATTTCACTATGACACTATGATTTAATTTGTGTGTTTTTTTCCCTTGCTTGAAAGAGAAGCTAAGGTATTTAGCCGCTATACAGCTTAATAATAAAAAGACCTAATTGAAATACATTTTTATGGTTATAAACATTGCCCACTAAGAATTTCTCCTTATTGTGCGTGCGTTTACAAACATTTAAACTCACATACAAAAACAGCCGGATCTGAAACCCAAAATTTGTAGGTAATTTTCTTTTAGATATGATTGTATTGACAAATACTAAATATGAATATTCTCAACACTTTCAATTTATTATTGGGATAAATGAAAAGAGGCAAGCAGCTCAAAGAAGCTTTTGCAATAAATAAATCGTAATTTAAAAAACTAAATGACACACTTTATTTTGTCTTCAAACCCTCAACTCATCAATATATCATTTGGGCCGAAACTCTATACTATTGGTTTACCCATTTAAAGTCACTGGGTGAAATTAGCTATAGGTTCCAGTAATTAAGTAGTACTAACAACACTAACATAGTATTTAAGCATATTCTGTTACTAATTCACCAACAAATAATGGATTCTACTGGGTCTGAAATAAATAAATTTTATTTTATTTATTGGTCACTGAAGAGTTCTATGACACAATGTTAGGACTGCTTCTCATTGAGTAGAAGCAGGCAACCATGGCAACCCTGGCTACCTTAAGGCTCATGATATCTGAAACCCTGAGCAAGGACTCTTACAGTCAAGCACATACATAAAACAAAATGCAGTCAAATGACAACCAATGCATCACCCTGTTAACCCCAAAACTACAATGAATCACAACTCAGGTGTGAAAGAGCTAAGAATATTCACCAGTAGTACAAGGAAACCATGTCAAGGTTTAATAGCGGGCTAACCAGGCACTTAATTATGCTTGGACAGGGATAGCCTGGCCCTAGTGGCAAGATAAGCAATGTTTGTGTTCGTGTAGTGTACTGAATAGCCCAATTAGAAAGACGAAAGACAGAACCTACTTGAAGTGGGAGTATGGCTATATGCTAAACGCAGATTCTACACAGTGTTAAAGGCAGAATAGACTACCGTCTGTGCCGATCATGAATGGAGGTAGAAGTTATGGTTGTCTATGTTCTTTATTTGCACAGGGCACAGGGGTTGCTTAAATTAGAACAGAGACCTTTGGCACACCTAAATCATTAGATGTGAGTGATGTTCTTTACAAAGTAGGAGACCTTAACTACATTAGAAGGGATACTGGCTGGTTAGAATGACCAATAATGTGGCCATCAAGACTAATGTACTACCTAAGGCACTGATGCCTGACCACTATTCAACCTTATTACCTACATACCATAACAGTGAAAAGTGGTAAGGTGTAAGTGTCTTCAGTAGTACAATGGTCCACTTAAACATACAACATAAAACCTAAGCAGTAATGTATTATTTTGTTTATAATCTACTAGCTGCGCCAAACGGTTTCACCTACATAGACCGGAATAAAAAGTAGCAGTGTTAATCTAAAATATAAGATAATACCTATATCTTTATACCAAATTTCATACAAATCCATGGAGCTGCGTGAGTATAAAGGAGTAACAAACATACACATACAAAGTTTGCTTTATAATATTAGTGAGATGCAGACACCATTCAGTAGAAACCATAAAAAATAATAGTAGTTAGAACAAAGGCCTGTTTATTCATGAATGAAAAAGTTCATTCAGCAAAACTTTTAACAGCAACTGATGACAAAAGTTTCACTGTTATCAGTTACTGAATTTTCAATATAGTAATTTTTCAGCATACTAATTACACTACCATCAGTAGTGAAGGTAATAAATGTTTGATAAAGAAGTTCGAGAAAGTGCAGGCACTGAAATATACGCCACAGAACCTTTAAATATTAGATTAATTCAAACTGCATACAATAAACAACTGCAAACAATGTTCTAGAACTTCTAAAACATTATGTGCAGTTGTTGCAGCCGTACTTCTAGACTAGAAGTACGACTAAGTTGTTCTTTGACCAGTTTTATTACCTACATGACCAAGTAAGCACAGCTTTACATTAATGGAACATAGGCAGAAAGCAAATTGTACTTCAAAAATATTGTTACCCTCCACTCGGGATCAGCGGCTTTGGCAACGTCAGCTAAGCTCCCGTAGTTAATTCCCTTGGCTTGTTGTTCTTGTCGGAAATCCTGCATGTAGTAGAAGAATGCGTTTTTCGGCGCTTTTTTGGGCATTTTTAAAGGTGTTCTTTACACTGCAACTACACACACAAAATTGAATATAGATCGATCGAAAGTGAGCTCGAAAAATGTAGGTACTCTGCGTCGCGCGTCGTTGGCAAAATAAAACTAAGAAATCACAGACGAAATTGAAAATTTATCGACTGAAAGTGCACCGGGCACCGGGTAAAAGCTAACATCAATGTCGCGCGTAGGCGGCGGCAGAAAGTAGAGCATAGAGTACTATTATATAGATGGCATAGAGTACTATTATTAGTCTATGACTATTATTATATAGATGAAAAAATATAGTAGTGCAAATATTTAAAAAAAAAAACATAGTACACCGCTCCGCTCCACATCCACACCACAGACGGGGCACTCCCATTCCCATAGAACAAAAATAGACGCTGCTTAGGTTCACATATCATTTATGACAGCTTTTTTTAATTTTCCATATCACCGCACCGGCGCGCGGCCGCGGCGCGGGTTTTTAAGCAATGGCGTGGTCATATTCAGCCTAAAATGTTTTTCTCGCTAGGAATTGGTAATTTTAGCTGCATTTTATAAACATATTGCATATTGCAGTTGTTGCAATATGTTCTAATAATTAGTTAGAATGATGCGGCAAAAATATATTATGTTACTTTCAAATCTTTATTCATTCTTTAAAGGAGACGATCATAAGTGGGCCTTTATTCCGAAGAAAGCCAATCTTAGAAGTTAATGCAAGAAAACAGTACGCTTATATTATTCACAATTAAACCTATCGTGCGTTCAAAGAGTATAATAATATATCGGGTGCGTTGGTGAAAAAACCTCTTGTCGCTATTATTTTAAGGTGAAAGCTCCAACCTACCCGCGAAATTCAAATTTTCTTACGTTTTTTGCAATTTTCAGGCCAGTGCTAGGTTGTATGTTGATTAAAATATTATTCGCGGCTGTAAGACGTATGTAATTATAGAATTATAATCACCAATACAACCCTCCAAGTTCATAAAGCTGTAGGAAAGACTTTTTCTGTTTTTTTTTTGTTCCTACGCCTTTCATTACCATAGACGCCTTTCATTACCATAGATTAAAGGCGTAGGAACAAAAAAAAAACAGAAAAAGTCTTTCCTACAGCTTTATGAACTTGGAGGGTTGTATTGGTGATTATAATTCTATAATTACATACGTCTTACAGCCGCGAATAATATTTTAATCAACATACAACCTAGCACTGGCCTGAAAATTGCAAAAAACGTAAGAAAATTTGAATTTCGCGGGTAGGTTGGAGCTTTCACCTTAACAGACATAACTTGACTGAAGTACAGTCAGCGGGAGGGGAGGTAACTGTCAAATAAGATATGTGAACCATAGACGTGAGGTTCAAATATTTTGAAGATTACCCGACCTGCAGATTTATGCCTAATTACCTAGCCGCTAACCCCAGAATAAATAATAGTATTACGTTTGGGCCTCCAACAATAGTTTTTTTTATCATAACGGCATAAAAAGTATTTCCTTTAGTGGTTTTATTTTTGTTACAGAAATAAAACCATTATAGATTCAAATTAGCAGTCACATGAGATAAGAAACAGCGGTAAGACTAGAAGCCGACCCAATATTGTTGGGAAAAGGCTAGGCTATGATGATGTTGTGATAAGAAACACCATGGTTTTGACCGGCAGCAGGTTGTTTTTGAATAGTTAACCAGTTTTAGAGAGAACTTGTTTGCGATATAAAACGATGCACACACTGGCGTTTGTTGACTTAACTAGTTTTATAAAACGTCTATGGTCTTCTGGCCAATGTTACTTTGGTTGGCAGAGGGGTGACTCTAGCTACAACATCAAATTATAACTGCGCTGTATGGCCATCATTTGTGCTACGTGTGGACCTAGCTTTAGAGCCATATTTGGCTTCAATTTTGTGCAAAGTGAGCATACGTTTTGTTAACACGTTAGCTTCTTGAAATTTCTTCTGACGTAGCAAGTTTTACTGACAGATTCGCGTTTTTTTTATTTTCAGTCTGTGTCATGGGGTTGGTGCTTGGGTGTCGAAAGTGTGAATTTTAAAAATTAATATATCGTAATAGATCAAATACAGTTCTCAAATCAAAACAATCAAGTGCTAAATAAAGTCGCATGTGATTATTGTTATTTGTTCATTGAAAATTACACCGCAGTTCTAAACAGGTATGTTAATAAATTCTTAATTTTGGAGATTCAAAATGTTTCTCATGAGTTAATTTACTCTTGTTTTTTACATTTTGAGAAGCTACCTGCCTTTTATTATCTGGCTTATGTGTATACGATGGGTGTTATATTGTTGTCTATTAGTGCGATGGATAGATTTGATTTAAATCATCAATATCCGCCAAGCTGGGAAGTTGTTGCGCCGTCCGTTACCACTTGATGTGATAGAGTAATAAATATTGCGGTGGCGTGTCGTTGACGAAAACCTATTAGCCGCTATATAAATATTTGTGAATGCTACAGGTCAAGCGTATTTTCAATATATCCTAGCCGGTAGAGACGGCAGTGGCTTCATTTATGTAAACAAAAAAAAGTACTGGTTTTAAGAACGTTTTTTTTATTTACTTTTAAATTTTATTCAAGTAGAATATCTGAAACTGTCACGTACATGGCACACTGGCACATTTGTTTATGTTGCTTGAAAAATAATACATTATTATCTGTGTACATATTTAATTGAAAGCTCTACTAAGAAAGTAATGAACATGTTTACTTACAGAATATAAAACAGTCATTTCAATTATGAATGAATGTAAACCTCTTTGTTTGATTTCAGTAGTAAAACAAGTAATATTTTAATTTTGAATTGTAAAACATGAACTTGGAGTTTGTTAAACACTAATCCAGGTTCATATTTAAGAATTCTCAACTTCCAAACAAACATGCTGTTATATAAAAACTAAACAGTGCTACTATTCTTAAAGTGGTCAAAATAGTTGGTGGGCTTATAAGATCGCCTAACTATGTAATACTTACTAAGTTATCTTTTTTTTAAACATTGCCCAACACTAGAAATTTCTCCAGTATCGTGGGTGCGTTTACAAACATGTAAACTCACACAGTTTGTTAAAATTACCATGACCAGTTTGTTTTTTTCCTGCTGGTAAATTCATTAGAGAATAATAAACGAGGGAATTCAATATATTTATATTCCCCCGGTATACTCTTACTAACATTATAGCCTTAAAAACACAATATTATTTTAAACATCTACTTACACCCTGCAAATGGATACATTTTAACTCTGTTGTATAAAAATAAATTGCCACAGAAATTTACTACAAGGATAAAAGTTATCCTATATCTTAATTCAGGTTGTAATCTATCTGTATGACTTAATCTCTTCCAAATCAATTCAGCAGTTAAGACATGAAAAATTAACAGACAGATAGGTACTTACATTTATTCTATTAGTATAGATGTATACACAATAATGTATGATGGACAAATATGACCTTTTTTTGCTGGATGAGAAATCATCAAATGACTTCTCCCGCAGCAGAAGGAAGTGCCAGACTTCTTTAGCCCTTTGTGATCCAGGGCTGTGTTATCTCTTGACGGGCCTGTTGGTCTAGTGGTTAGTGGCCCTGACTGCTGAGCCGGAGGTCGTGGGTTCGATTCCCACCCAGGACTAACTTTGTGTGATGAGCATGATTGTTTGTTCTGTGTCTGGGTGTGATTTATCTATAATATGTCATGTATTTATAAATTATATAAGTATGTATATCAGTTGTCTGGTTACCATAACACAAGCTCTGCTTAGCTTGGGATCAGATAGCCGTGTGTGAGTTGTCCCAAGATATTTATTTATTTATCTCTTTTGAATAATTTATTTATTTATAACCAACTTATACTAACAGTAAACACCACACATAAAAGTTATCGGTCGTACATAAGACATGAAAACTAAGAAAATTGAATACAGTCACAATTAGAATTAGCAAAAACAATAGTAGTTAAAAAAAAACTTGTAGCTTGGTCCCTAGGCTTAGTCAGTAGAAGACTGACACTTCCATCTACTCCACCCAAAGCAGGAAGAGTCAGTTGATGATTTACCATCTGAAAAAAACTGATCAATCTTTCTACCTTATTAGAGTTTAGTAAAGCTGAGCCAAAATTTACTGAGGGTCTAAAATGGCTGCTTACTCAGAATCGTAATTAATTTTAACATGAATTACGTTACTATTTGTAAAATGGTCATGAAGTGACAATTCACAATGCTAACTACATCTCTGACCATTTTAAGATTTTATCGTATTTATATTATTATCTTATTATGATTTTGCTAGTGTCCATTTTAGACCCCTTTTTTTGGGGTGGGAAATCATCAAATAACTTCCCCCGCCCTGGGCGGAGCGGGGGGGGGGGGTGTCAGACTAAAACCACAGAGTGTGCTGACTAAAACCCACCCATACTCCTTCTATTGCCCTTTACATTTGGGGCTGGGGCTTTTAGACCCCATGAACACTACCCATAATCACCATACCTCATTGCCATCAATATGATAAAACTAAGGTTTGACATTGTGGATGTACTATGTACATCTTTGCTTAACCTTACTGGGATTACAGGAACAATGATATGTATTATAATATTATTATTAGTAAATAAGTACAACAACAATAATCTCTATGTATGTCTGCATTCAAGGTCTACATTTAAATAGCACTCAACATCACTGAATCTCATATCATGCCAATGTTATTAGTTATCAGTAAATCAAACATATTATGTGTGGCATTGGTATATTCATAAATTATATCAGCAATTACTTAAATGAACATGCAACCAATTAAACACAATAGAATATGAATAATAAATCATTCAGGCAACAATCAGGTACTTTTTTTGTTCATTTAGTATTCCATGAAATTGAATATTTGATGTTATTATTGATTGGTAGCTGAGCTGAGTTTGTGTATTATAGGGGGTGTAAACAAACCCTTCCCAAAGCCGGCAAACACTGCATTTTGTTCATTATACTAAGTAACTTGATGCAAAATCTTCCTAGGAAACCATTTTATTTGGTGTGAAAAATCAGAAGTTTTTCAGAAGAATTCTTACGCACTGAAAACAGTGTGCTGATGAATGCAAAAAATAGTAAAAGGGTCGGGGAGTAATTTAAAGTAAAGTTGAAATTGTATTGGATTTCTGGGGGTCAAAATTGGAACTTTGACCCCCAATATCCCCTTGGTAAGAACGTTCCTAGGTGTTGTCTAAAACAAAAAAAAAAAACGCAATGACGGAAAAAACAAATGACTTTGTTAATGGTACTTTTACAACCATTATTAAGTTTTTGCATTGATCCTATAACCGCTCTCTACGGTCGCCAATATATTATTACTTATTAGTGATATTGCTATGATGAACTTCTAAACAAACATGGATATTACCCATACTTAGTATTAGTAACAATTACTACAAGACAAATCTTTTGTTTCAATGCCTTATATCACTGCATCAACTATTATATTATGAGGAATGATGCTATCATTAGCATTTAGACATAAACAATTGTTAGTTTCCTCTTACGCCAGGGCAATGTTTTGTTAGGTCATGTTTTTAATTTAAAATTCTATTATTTTAACCTATCCTAACCAGCATTTCTTTATTTTTTTATTTAATCCCTCTTAAATCCGCGGGCGAAGCCGCAGGCTAAGCTAGTTAATTATAGGACTTACGGTAGCAAACGCTTTTGCCTAGCAAGTGGGCCAATAGGCTCGATCGAAAAAGTAATAAATGCAGGTCCTTGATCTGTTTCGTCCACCAACAAGTGCAGAAACAGATTAAGGGTCCACTAACAGGTGTAGGTACTTGTTGCTACAACGATAACCTACTTCAGAGCGAATCATATTTACGAGTTTACGATCGTTTTTGTTTGTAATGATTCCCTGAACAGTTTCGGAAGCCGCTATCGCGTCAAACAGAAATACTTCCAATAATATGACTTTTGTTTGGTACGAAACACCATAAAAAATGCACACGTAGGATCTTTGCTTATTCTTTCACAATCCTAGCGTGCTTCTTTATTTATTTATTAATTAAACCTTTATGCACATGTATAAAAAACACTGTACAAAGGCGGACTTAAGTAATTCCTAGGCATTTTTTATCAGTCTACCTTAGGGTGATGCAGAGAGAAAACATAGTAGGTGTTTAATTTGGAGACGAATCTGACAACTTCTTGAGTAAATGTTCCCAATCTTTTACATTAATTGTGAACCGATTGGTGGCCATCCTGGTATTCTTTAGGTATTCACCTGTGTTCTCACAGAAGAAAAAAAATATCCCCCTTGCATTCAGTCATCGTTCAAGCAAAAACTGCTTGCAATACCTGAATTTCTGCTCGTTGATAATGAAACATAATTGCATATACAATCAGAGCGTTCCCGTAACTGGCTGCAAATGGCGATGTTTACATTTCTCATGGAGTTTTTTCGTAGAATGACAGTGGTAAGGTAAACTGTTATTTTTGAAACTAGAAAATCGTAGTAATATATTTCCTCTGACCCCTAAAAAGTTCAGTCTTGAGTGCTTCCAAAAAGCTGTTTAATAACCACTTGCAATAAAATTGTTTTTTTTTTAAATGGCATCTCGCAGTTCAACCTATGAGGTCGTTAACTGCTCAACCGGACTATCCTGTGGATGCTTTGCATTTAAGTCCTCCAGCCAGGGGATTTAAATTGGAATACCTATTCAAATTTGGCTTATACGTCAACTCGCGCCTCATAAACTCGCGACTGGGCGCGAGTTAGCACCTTTCGATTTTACCTATTTTTGTTGTAGTCAACTCGCGACCGAGTAAAAACTGGTATGCTCATCTACAAAAGTGTTTTAATAAATTTAATATAGGAACCAACTTTATATATATTGGGCGCTGTACAGTTTAAAATGAAAGGAAATGTAGTTGTTGAGATAGATATCTTTATAATATGCATAAAACACATGCCATAAATCTAAAATTGCTTATTTTTCTAATGATTATCATCAATATCACAAATCAACATTATCACAACGAATATAACAAAATAAAATCAATAATATCAAAATACGAGTATGGGTAAAAAAATAATCAACAAGTAAACGATTTGGTTAATTATTACTTACTAATACACACATCAACAAAGTCTAGGGAACAAGGACATTTCTAGTTTCTATTTAAAAACCCTTTCTTGTAATAGTGAGTGTTATATATCAATAGAAGGGTATTTTTATACCGTTTTTAATTTTAATTTTAATAAAAACATTCTCATATTAAAAATTTAATTTTTTAAAGAAAGAATTGAATAGTGCCAATATTGAGTATTACAACCTTCTATGATTAGGCACAAAAATAACGAGGTAGTAAGAAATACAGTACCTTACTTTAAACGTTTTTAATAATCTGTAGGACCTCCTAAAGCATTAGCAACAGCTCGACAACGGCGTAGCATACTTAGTACGAGATTGTCAATCATCGTCTGTGGAATATGGCTCCATACACTACGAAGGTGTAAAAAAAGTTGTTCTTCAGTGTTCAGATTTTCCAAAGAATCACTGAAAGCTCTTCTCCCAAGCAAATCCCAGGCATGCTCTATGGGATTGAGGTCGGCAGACTGAGCAGGCCATTCCAACGTCGTAATATTGTGCTCGCTTAACGCATTGACCACTACCCTCGCGGTGTGTGACCGTGCATTATCTTGCATGAACATAAATCTTGACCGAACTGCTGTCGATGAGGGATTACCATGGGGTGTATAACCTCCTGAATGTATTGGTTTGCATTCAAATTGCCCCGTATCCAAACGAGGTCGGTCCTTCCACCAAGGCGAATTCCAGCGCATACCATGATTGTTCCACCATCGTAAGGATGAACTTCTTGCGGATTCTGGAGACGACTCCGACGTCCAGGAACTCGCCATATACGCACTCTTCTCGAATCAGGATGAAAACCGAAGTGAGATTCGTCGGAAAACAGAACCCGTGCCCATTGATGGTCGGTCCACTGTAAATGTGCGTTAGCCCACAATAAGCGACGACCTCGATTTCCACGTCGAAGAGCTGGAACCCTAAGCGGTCTGCGAGCATGAAGATTGGCTTCGTGTAGTCTTCTCCTGACAGTTTGATCGCTAATAACCACTTGATGCTGAGACTGGAGGCTTGCGACCAACTGACGAGCAGTAATCGTGGGTTGCCGCCTTGCGGAATTTTGCAAGAAACGATCTTGTCGCTGGGTAGTAACCCTATTTCGTCCCCTGTGACGTTCGGCAACATGTAGACCTGTAGCGTGCCCATAATCTGCAAATTACGCTTGGTTGGGTGTTGACAGCATCCGCTACGTCGCGTTGAGTTCGTCCAGCTTGCAGCATACCAACAGCTCTTAACATCTCTTCGCGACTTAAATGACGACGTGACATGATGACTACAGTCACAAAAATGCACAAACCATACGTAAAAGACGTATTATTGATAATAAACGTTATTTACAATCAAAGAAAATAATTTTTATTTTGCCTCAGAGAAACTGCACAATCAAACACTTTTAAAAGTTTTCCTTCCATATTCGAAAATCATTACTTATTTAAATTTATTTCAAATTTCGAACAACTCTGTAATCTACTTTATTCTATTTTTATTTATTTGCTGCCAGTTATTTGCAAAATAAGATTTACACGAAAAAAAAAATTGGGGTCATCTTGTTCCCTAGACTTTGTTGAGGTGTTTATAATCAATGGTCGTCTTAGGAACTATAAAATCACAGGTCTGGGTTTGTTGTAAATGATTTTTATAACAAACGTTAATATATTACTTACTAATAAAAACAATCACAGGCTTAGGGACTATAAAATATAAAATGGTGGCATGGAGAGAGCGACTGTCGCAACCTCGCGCAGGGCACGCCACAATAGTGGCGGTAAGTCCCCTCTTTGAGGAGTGGCTGGAGAGGCGTCATGGCGTCCTCACCTACCGCCTGACGCAGGTCCTCACCGGACACGGAAGTTTCGGGAGGTTCCTGCACATCATCAGGCGGGAGGAAACGCCCGGGTGTCACCATTGTGACGATCGCCCGGAGGACACGGTGGAGCACACAGTGGCGGTCTGCCCAGCTTGGGCGGAGCACCGCCGTGCCCTCGTAGAGGCGATCGGCGGCGGCGATCTCTCGCGTCCGGCCCTGGTTCAGTCCATGGTCCGGAGCGAGAGGGAATGGGAAGCGGTCACCACCTTCTGCGAAGCAGTAATGCTTGCAAAGGAGGTGGCCGGGCGTTTGAGGGGGAGAACCTCGAACCAACCCAGCCGCCGCGGGAGACGCCCCGGGCGCCGGGCGCCGCGAGACGACGCCCGGCCACCGTAGATGCGGGCCTGTGGACGGTGAGCAATGGGTAGCTCACCGTCCGTACGTCTATTGACGACAGGCCGTGTTGACAGCGCGTTCGTGTTTCACGCGCGCCTCAAAGAGAGTCAGCAAAGCAGAGTGGCTTGCCAGGGCCTCCGTCTGCCGGGGTTGCGTGTTGTTCGAAAGAGATACCGCGGCCCCGGAACGTAAAGGGCAACAGAAAGAACATGGGTGGGTTTTAGTCAGTAAAAGTCTGACATGCCTCCCCGCTCCGCCCAGAGCGGGGGAAGTCATTTGATGATTTCCCACCCGAAAAAAAGGGACTATAAAAGTAAATTCTTTTTTACAACAAACTTTTATGAAAATTACTAGCTTTTGCCCGCGGCTTCGCTCGCGTTAAATTCGGTAGCGCCTTATTGATTTGTAATAGCAACGCTAAGTTTTCCCGTTTCTTCCCTCTTTCTCCCTCATAACCCACTCTTTATTAAAAAATAATAGCCTATGTCCGTCTCCTGGTTCCCAACTATCTCTGTACCAAAATTCATCAAAATCGGTTTAGCCATTAAAGCGTGAAGAGGTAACAAACAAACAAACAAACAAACTCACTTTCGCTTTTATAATATTAGTAAGGATTACTTACTAATAAAATCTATGATATAAGATTATCATTAACTATAAAATCACAGATCAGGGTTTCTTGTAAATGATTTTTATAACTGCTATATAATAATCACAAGATTAGAAGTTCGAAACATAAACCGATACTTCTAATAACGCCGTGCACAAATTCGTTAATGGTAAATGTAACGTGTTCATCAAAACACTTTTGTAGATGACTGTATGTGTCACTCGGTCGCGAGTTGACTACTACAAAAATAGGTAAAATCGAAAAGTGTTAACTCGCGCCCAGTCGCGAGTTTATGAGGCGCGAGTTGACGTATAAGCCTCAAATTTATTTGTAATAAGTACTTACACTAGTTGTGCTCAGGCGGTTTCACCCGCTGCTAAACTCCAGAGTGTGATGTCATTAGCCTATTCTGATAATTTAGCTTCCTATTCACGAAAAAATGATTAAAAATCGGTCTAGTAGTTTCCGAGCCTATCCGGTACAACTACAAACAAACAAAAAATCCTTTCTTCTTTATAATATACTAGCTTTTGCCCGCGGCTTCGCTCGCGTTAAATTCGGGGTAACACAGTTCCCCTTTCCTGATTTACAGGTACCTGCTACCTGTAGTTTTTACCCTTGCGCCTTATTTATTGTAATAGCAATGCTAAGTTTTCCCTTTTCTTCCCTCTTTTTCCCTCCAATCTCAATCTTTTTTCTTAAAAAAATAGCCTATGTCCTTCTCCAGGGTCCCAACTATATCTGTACCAAAATTTATCAAAATCGGTTTAGCCATTTAGGCTTGAAGAGGTAACAAACAAACTCACTTTCGCTTTTATAATATTAGTATAAGGATGTTTATGAGCCCTCATCTCAATATTCAAGTAAACGGTAACGGGGACAATATTGCAACTGTAGAGTACAAAGAGATCACTGTCCTGTCCATTGTCTTATCTGAATTTATTTTAGAGAGGTGCAACATGTCTTCTTTTTTCGTACTTCTCTGTTACTTACTCTTCACGTCACCAGTCTCCTTTCTAGTTATATTATAACTAGCGACCCGCCCCGACGACGCACGGGTGCAATAAAATAAATAAATAAATATCTTGGGACAACTCACACACGGCTATCTGATCCCAAGCTAAGCAGAGCTTGTGTTATGGTAACCAGACAACTGATATACATACTTATATAATTTATAAATACAAACATATTATAGATAAATCACACCCAGACACAGAACAAACAATCATGCTCATCACACAAAGTTTGTCCTGGGTGGGAATCGAACCCACGACCTCCGGCTCAGCAGTCAGGGCCACTAACCACTAGACCAACAGGCCCGTCAATGTAAGCTGTGGTTACCTGTAATTGAGTGTGCATTGCAGGACATTATATTGAGCAATTTTAACTTTGTAAAAGATGTATGTAATGTTACTCGTTGGTAATCCTAAATAAATAAATAGATACTATAATAGTATACCTACAGATAAAACTTCCTCTTGAAACACTATTGATTAAAAAAAGTGTGTGTGTCAGCTCCGACGCACGACTGGAGTTTACTCCTTAAGTACAAAAAAAATAAAAAAATAATAATAAAAAAATATCATAAAAAAAAATAATAAATAATTAAAAATATCACTGACGGACGACAAATTTCATAAAGCGCCATCTAGTAATATTCAACTGTACGACAAACACCATAGGTGCGGTTGCACCAAAGTTGCACCAAAAACGTAACGAGGTCATTCATCAGTAGATTTTACACCTCACATTTTTCTCATACCGGGCGCCTTATATATGAAAATCGATTCTTAAGGAGTAAACTCCAAAAAACCGCATCAAAGTCCGATTTTGTTTTATTCTATGTAGAAATCCAGAAAGGAATCTTCTGACAAAACTCCCTTGTCGATTTGAACAACATCCAAGAGCTGCAGTTCTATTACTAGTTCTATATTCAAATCAAAGCCGTCCAGATGATTTACGAAGCCCCCTCAGGATGCTAATAGAATCGCGGTATTTCTATTATTAACTCAATAATAACAACGGTACGCCTACTCTTTGTTTACTCAATCATGTAGGCGTCAAATCAACAGTTGACTGGACTGGACGAAACGAGATTAACTCGTAATTCATTTGAGATGGCACCCACCGTACTAGGAATTCTAGACTTCGTGTTTCTCTGTCTCTAAACAGTATAAAACCAAGTCGCCGGATATACCCATAGTATTGAGTACTTTATTTGCAGATCATGCCAGAATGAGGTCTTAGTCAGTATCAAAGTTGGATCATTTCTCGAGAAAGGTTTGCAATTATAATAAATTGTCTGACTGAATCCCACTGAGGTGTCTTAAAGAAACCTTGACAGTGTTAACTTTTTGTGGCGAGTTAGCGGATGCTCTTATGACCAATTCTTGATGACTTGAACAAACCGGTGTTTTTTTTTTGAGTATAATAACAACTTCGTTAATATAGAAGCGATTTTTCCAAAGCCCGTACATTCATACGATAAAGAGTCTCCCTTTATCTTTTGAGGAGTAAACAAGTAAGATTGCGTTCAGAATCTGTTCATAACACCGTCTAGTGAGCAAAACAATCAGTTCAGACGGCGGATATTAATCAAATGCCAGACGTACGACGCGACATATCCGATCTGCACCTGCAGCAGCATAAACTACATGTAGTTATGCCGTGATAATTAGGCCACGTTCCCATTAGCCTGGAACGGCTGTTTAGTCAGGAAATAGCGTCCGTATATCATCACATAGCGGGTGTTTTACCGGAACGCTTTAACGGCCGGAAGCTGCTAGCAAATGGTCATAAAATTTGCTATTCACTTGGTTTTGGACGCTTTGATGATCCAGTTTTAGCGTTATTGCCATTTTTTGCGAACAATATCTCTGGTAAATTACAGTGATTGGGATTTCCGGGAAGATAAGCTTTTCTGTCAAATCTCATGATTAGTGATGACGATATAACAAAAAGTTATGCGTATATTGTTAATTTACTGAACCTAGATTTTAGAATCTATTGATAAACGGCGCGATATCCAAAACCTATTTCAGCTCTTAATCATTTTGATGATCAAACCTCTGCTAATTCAAGGTGACATGAATTACGACGTAATCTTTTAACTCCGCGACGAGCAGGATCGAGGACTCATGTCACTATATGTAGACAGATTAGTGGATTTAGGTGAAGAAAATTCTAAACACGTTTGGATAAGCAGAATAAAACAAAAGTGTTATTTACGGGAAACCATGTTTCTCGGAAATTCCATTTCTTACCCGAACACGTAACGGTTTGTGATACGATTTATTAGCTGTGTGGTCTTGGTTATCAATAGGCATTCGGTCATTCCTTGTGTGTGTCGTACAACATGGCTCAGGGATTAAAAAAATGCAGCACCATCTGGTTAGGCATAGTGTCGTATTAAAAGGGTCCATAGTAAAACTCCCCCTAGTAACGAAAGTCAGATGAAAAGTGGCGCTACCAGACGGAGAGGTGCCTATTGTTCTTCCAGCTTTGTTTTTAATTAAGGGTAGGTACATGTTACTGTGGTATTACTACCCCTATATCATTGCTCTTCGAAAGGCATTAAAGCCCTTAATGGTGTTCTTTGTGGCTTTACATTCAAATTTCTGATAATGTCCCTGATAAGACTATAAAATATTTGCTTTCAACATGTTTACCGGTACCTGTGTCACCAAGCATGACATGTTCCACTCTCATGACTGATGGGCATAATCACAATGAAACATTCCAATAAGTCTTTACCGTGCAGTGATAAAGTTGAAATTTGATTAAGCTGTTGTAAACGAGAAATTTGTGTATTCAGTAATGCGTATGATAATGTGAAATGGCTAGGGTTTATCATGGAGTAATTGTTTCCACTCCGCATACAAGGATGCGATGAAGTTTGCACAAATAGAATATGTTTATATAGACTTGCTTGCTGTATAGTTTTCGCACCGGCAAGAGAACATTTTATATTCAGAGATAGTGAAAAGCCTTTGCCCTTTTTATGCCCGTCTGTGACTGAAAGAAAAACGCCACAAACCGGCGCATTCAATGCATGCCATTCCTCGAAAGTTTTATGAAAATGAGATGCTTGAAAGCAATATTTTAGAAGTCTGCTGGTGTTTATGAATGTTTTGGCCGTTCGTTAGGTGCTTTTTTGCTCATTGCTTTCATACATCAGTGCTACATTAAAACACACAGCAATCTGTGAATGAATGAGAAATTATCCCAGCGTTTACTACTACTGTCCAAAAACAATAAAAATTCTGTGACATAATCATGTTGACTACATACATAATGAGTTCAATATGCTGAACAGAAATCGAAATTGACGTAAAATAATATTTGATTTAATATTCGTTCTGAGCAGAAGGTTAAATTTTATGTTAAAATAGGTTATCAATTTGTTACCAAACTTAATGATGCGATAAGACTTATGATTAAGACGCATGAAAGGTGAGCTTATGTGAACTTGCTCACCACTTTTACAATAATATTGATTAATTAATATCAGAATTAATGAGATCAGATCGTTGATCGCCTGAAGTTTCTTGTAGTCGTCATCATCACTCTCCTAATGACCCATTTTTTGAGTTCGGCGCAGCATGTTTGATTTATTCTAGCCATAAGTTCATTCACACAGTCCCCCATGTTCCTCCATCTTCTTTCGGTATCAGAAGAAAGGACATCAACCACTTTGTATGGCGTTTGGGCTTGAACATGAACATAAAAATATTGCACTATTTTTGATTTTAGTGAGTGGCTTACAGTACATAGAAAACATATATATAGGAAGTTTTGTATCAAATTGTTTAATAAAATAATAAAAAATAAAACTTCAACACTTTAAAATAAATAATTTATTTGTAAAATTATAATATTCACAGCTATATTCGAACAAGAGCACGAACACAGAGCGAATGAAATTGACATTGACAATCGATCACCGGTTCTGGATCGGGGTTGCCAGTTCTCTGCACTAGGTATCAGTCGAACTACACGATTTGAAATCGATTCCTTAGGAATCGATTGATCGATCGATTGATTGAGGATCGATTATAATTATTATGCTGTTTTGCTTTACGTTTTATTTTTGTATATTATGCTGAGCTGTTTTGCTTTGCGTAATTGTTTTGGGTATGGCCCATGCTGCATTCTAATTAGAATCTTCAAGAAAAGCACGCGTTAATAAACTCGCTACCATGACGGACAAAACCCAAATGAACGAAGACGAAATACCACTTACGAAGGTTTATTACAATTGTTATGTTTATTACATTTTTTTCCCCGATAAATACTTTCTTGGTTTGTTCCACGTTGCGTAGGCAAGCTGATGATTTTTACACAAAAAAAAATGTTGTTCTACCTATACTATATTTTTTAATTGTGTGAGGTTAAGATGATGATGATGCTATTTCAACGATGAATATTCCAACATGAACGATGAATATTCCAACGGCTAGATAAAGCTCGGTCTTCCATCAAACATTTTAATGTTTTGAAGCTCTCGAATCGAAACATTGAATATCGATGTTATTTTTTCTGAGTTTTTATTCTGGCAACCCTAACTCAATGCATCCCGCCATGTTGCACAACAACTGTCACCATACACAACCAATAATCAATTTCAAATCTTTTTTATTCGTTTTTAATATCATTTAGTTTGACACTCCCAAAAGCAACCAATGTTTACTAAATATTATTACTAAATTATTGGTGAATTTCTTTTTTCCCAATACTGCTGTTCACCGGTTAGCCCATTTTGGTTGAAGTCCTTTATTCATTTTATGTCATTGGAACTTATGGCGGAGGTAGTGGTTCAGGGCTGGTCATAGAAGTTTTAAACTAACTATGTAGTCTGTTTCCGACCGACAATCAATATATTTTTTTAAATTTGGTTACGTATTTTAATTGTTTTTGTTTCACTGTTTTGTCTTGTGTGTGTTAAATATTATTTCTTTTAATTAGAAGCGCAGAAATTACCCATGTGTCAGGGTTATCACTTCAGCTCAGTGGCTGTGGTTTCTCAATAATAATTTCTGGCGATGCGACGGAGTGTTTGGACAGCAGCTGTTTTTCATCCATCGATCTTTTAAAAAATATCTGCCAGTTTGCCTTGCGATGGATCATTATTTACCAATAAATAACCATTTGTAGACCGTTAAAAGCTATCATAATGATGATGGTGATGTTTGTCAATACGGACGTATAACATTATTTGTTAGCTGAGATCGGAATAGGTACAGTTTATTTGTAGAAATAAAACTTCTAGGATGTGACATGAGGACAATAACTTCATATACAATCCCGGAATTAGTTTCTAGTTTTGAAATATTTAACAGCTTGTTAAAAAGAGGGTGGTCCATATGTTACTTATCACCTTGAAAATTTGGCGAAAAAATCCTGTTCCGATATCTGGTTATTATATTATGCATAATGTTAATTTGAGCTTCTAATCTTTTTATGCAAATCTTAAAATTACAATTATTTAATAATCTTGTTTAGACCTAAATGTCATTGATGTGTCATTTGTAAACCGGTTCATTACATAGTGTCTAGACCAGCCTATAGGCAGGTAGACTGTAGGCATTTTAATGTTTAATAAACCACTTTCAACTCAAAATACCAAGGACGTAAAACTAATCACACAGAACTTCCACCATGAAATTTTACTGAGCACAGCATGAATTGAAAAATCTCGCTGGAATCAATTTAAATTACGAATGGCAAATGGCGTCTAGTGGTTCGAACGTGCTTGGCTGTGTGCGTGGCTTGCCCGGCTGAGAATGCAATAGTGGAGACGGCGGATCTGCCATCAAGCTGAATTTTACAACGAAGGCTTAGGAGCCACAATTTTACCAAAAACCGCAATGTTTAAGTTGTAGAACAGAAATTCAAAATCGATTCGGGAAACTACTTATTGTGAAAGGAGTACCGAGCTGCTATTTCGCTTTTGCAGAAACATACTCTCCGAAGAAAAAAAAAACGTGGGTGAAAAAACATTTTACAAAAACGGAGTCACGAGTTTTGCTAAGCTGTTCCACCAAGGAAAGGACAAGAATTAATCTTCACTAATTAGATAGAGAGACTTGAAAAAGAAGATTTTTTTTCGCTTCCTAAAAGACGATATAAATCCAGTGTTTAAGCTGTGTAGAAGAAGCAGCGTAACAAACTTTCAGCTAAATGTGAAACTAGAGTAAGGGTGTATAGTCAAGGCTCTAATCTCTTTAGTACCTCCTTAAAAAAGCGAAGGCCCCGCTCCGCTCTCCTCTCACGAGGTCGGAGTTTAATATAGGATCATAGATTGCTTCGCTTCACTGCACCGACCTAATTTTCTCAGCTGATTCAATTTGCGTGAGAATTTTATCTGGCACGTTGTCCTCCACTTTGCTCGTATTTGGCTTAACCCATTATCCGCTTTAGAAAAAACATCGAAATGTTTATATTAATTGTTTTTGCCTGCAGATGGCTGTAGATTAAATTATGACTCATTATTCGTCAACTTCCATTCAATTGAAGTATGTTTTTCAATTAGTGTAAACTTCATTTGACGGTCAAATCGATTTCTTATCAAGTGGTGCTACAGTCGTCAATAGTAGATAGGTAAGGAGTGAGAGTGGTCGAGAAGTGTTTAAAGAGGTGTAAAATTGAGTGGTTAGGACAGGTTGGTTTTTTGTACGAGAGAGGGCAAATGAGCAAGCGGGTCACCGAGATGAATACTACTGCTAACAGCCACCCGAAAGTCCCGCGACGCCAGGGAATCGCGGTGTGTGTTTTTTGCATGCGTCGATAAACACAGCGGCAGTATCCGTACTCAGTACAAGTGCAAGCTTTTGCTTACAGTCTAAACAGGAAACTTGTTTATGTGTGTGTATAAAATAACTCTGTTCGTGGTAAAGCTAATTTAGTAATTTCGTTTGAATAATCAACGACCACGCGTTAATATCGCTCGTATGTGGCAATTCTTGGGAACACAGTAAACGCAAAAACGTGGGTTGTGTTTACGTATTGTTTAATATTTCGACCTGGCTGAATGAAATGCCTGTGGGAAAGTAACAGGACTATTGAGTACCAGTGTTAACACTTTATTTTAAACCTTTGATCGCAGTGTACATATAAGGTAGGACCAGAGACGGATTAAGACTACTACATGTATAGGTCTTAAAAATACGATATGATTATTAAGGTAACAAAAAATGGGTTGATTGCAAATTAATCACAAGATCTTAATACCGATTTTGGAATTGAACAAGTTAAATGGTATTTTTTTTAACCTTTCCTTGGATACGTTAAAATTGCTTTGATTCTTCATACTGAAGTTACTTGCTTAAGATAAAATTAAATCCAAGACAAAGTAGCTTGAAGACCGAGCGAAGCGAGCTAGTTCTTTTTTATTGTGATGCTTCGTACATGAGTAACTTGGTTGACTAATAGACAAAATCAAGAGAAAGAAACCAGAAGAGTGAGCGAAGCGAGCTTGAAAAAGTTAGAATTGTGTTCTACTATTATCTACCTTAGGTGGTTTTAAACAAAGTTAAGATTCAGGAAAAAGTTGGTCGCAAAAGCGAGTGCGGCTAGCTCGAAATATTTACATCTTGCTTCTGTGATAAAAGTATCCGTTGTAATAAAAATATTTTCGTAAGGCTGATAGAACTGTTTGTTTGTAGTGGTATGTGGTAGTAAGAGTTCTCAGTAACACTTTCTATAAGCCATTATTTGTCAGCCCTCCTCCCAACTATACTGGGTTCGACTTCCAGACTAACTGGATGCAGCTGAATATCAGTATTTTACTTGTGGAGCCTATCTGACCTCCACAGTCCAGTTAGTACTGGGTAATATTATACTCTTCGACTATTGAAGTAACTCAAAAGATGGATGGATTGTTTAAGGAGTTATATGAAGGAGAAAGGAGTAAATGGTGCCATGACGTCTGATAGGGGAGAAAACGTGTTGCGCCGACCGATCGTAATCCTTACTAATATTATAAGAGTGAAAGTGAGTTTATTTTATTTTACGTCTTCACGCCTAAATGGCCAAACTAATTTAAAAAAAAAGTGAGAAAAGAGGGAAGGAAAGAAGAGAGATTTTTTTTTTAAGTTTGCGTTAGCCCAAAGTAACTATGCCACGCGGACGAAGTCGCGGGCGGAAGCTAGTCTATATCTAACGAGATATTGTAGAGCTTGACATAGTAACTATTGTTTGTATGGAACTATAGACTACTACCGCATCTAACAAGATGGCGTTAGTGTGCCATCAAAGAAAAGGGCACAGTTTTGGGCATAGTCCTTAAGATCTTGCAGTACATTGCCCTTTAGTCTCTCGGTATCATAAGGTAAATGTTAGAGGTGAAATAACAATAAAAGGACATTACTGTTATTTCACATGTGATCTTGCAGTACGGTGAGGTCACAGTGACCTTTATTCTAAGTGATATAAGGTAAAATAACAATAAGACATTGTGTTATTTCACATCCAAATAATCAAAGATTTTAAAACTAAACGTACCTATCCGTTAAAATTTAAAGTCAATCGTCACAGTTGTATAAAATGCAAACAATATAATTATTACTCTACATTTGATATCTTAATTATTAGTAAACTTCGTGGTAAACGTTCCGTACAAACTTACGACATAAACGGCCATATCTTTTGACTGCGTAGACTTAGAGAGACCTTGAGAAAACAATGCGCTCAAAACACCAGAAAAATACTTTTCAACAAATAAATCTAAAAGTATAGTTTGGAATCTTCTTGTTCACACAAAGAGTTTTATGTTTAGAAATGTCTGGCACAAAACAAAATACATCCATATTATAACAACATACATATAAGATTCAATGTCAATTAAATTGACATTGAAGTTCACATAAGATTACGAGCAGTTTTTTACCAGTTTACACGTGATATTGGCAAAATTGTGGTATCTCTCGTCCACAAAACCTATTAATGAAGAGTTGAAGTTGAAAATTTATACCAATAATTAAGTTTCCCAAATTTCTTTGATGTATCATAAAATAAACAACTGCAGGAAGAGCTAAACGTTCGTTTCCACAATGGTTTATCGAGGTTTATCAAGCATGTTGTACACCGATCATGAACAGTGTATGCTATTTTCTAATCATTTTGCCAGTCTCGTTTTGTCGATGGTTTGTAAAAAAACATTAACTTTATTCCTTCAAAATTAAAACAAAATGGTGTTACTTAGTAATAATAATAACATGTGAAGTTGGACTTCCAGTCAGTTATTATTAAAAAAAAAAGTGAAATGATAAATTAAACAGCTTTTGCATAAAAATGGAAAAGACGCTTATGCAAGCAGCTTTATCAGTCTCTTTTAAAATGTAAATATTGATTTTCACATAGACCTACATGGTTACTAACGTTGAAGAATAGGTCCATGGCTCAGGTTGGTTGTTTCCTAAATAGAAGAACCGGTAAGAAACCACATGGTTCATCTTTTTAAAATAAAAAAAACTTGAGAGGAGTCAAGGGACACCCGGATTGAACGAAGTTATTATTTATTATGTACAAAAAACCTGTATACACTCAACAAAAATAATCGTCGCGACACCATACAGTTCAATGCGAAATAGAAAGACGAAACGAAAATAACTGGCTTGCTTTCTATGAGAGAGAGAGAGAGACAGACAGACAGACAGAGAAACACGCGCACGCGGCACGGCTTACAACTATAGCAGAATGTGTCGTTACAACTTTCGGTCTTAATTTTTTCCGTTGCAATTGGTTATACATTGTTACTTTGTCCAGCGTTTCCTCAACATAATTACTATGTCGTCGACCCTTGTGTCATCAGTCTTGCTACGGTCTGTATGTCTTACCACTCAATTCCGATAGCCTATGACGGTATCAGTAAGAGGTGCCAAGCTAAATCGTGGGAGCAGAACAATCGCTCTAACGTTGTGCTTTATCCTAAAATAGCTTCTATGATCATCAAGTATTTGTCTTGCTTAGTCCGTTGGCCCAGTTTAAATGATTCTGCTGATGATAAAAAGGACCCCACAGCTTTCGGTGTTTATTGGACACTGGGTTGTGGAGGTCAGGTGGTCCGTCGCTTTATGTAAAATACTAGCTTTTGCCCGCGGCTTCGCTCGCGTTAAATTTGGGGTAACACAGTAGGTACCCCTTTCCTGATTTGCAGGTACCTGCTACCTGTAGTTTTTGCCCTTGCGCCTTATTTTGTTGTAATAGAAATGCTAAGTTTTCCCTTTTCTTCCCTATGTCCGTCTCCAAGTTCCCAACTATCGCTGTACCAAAATTCCTCAAAATCGGTTTGGCCATTTGGGCGTGAAGACGTAACAAACAAACTCACTTTCGCTTTTAAAATATTAGTAAGGATAGTATCCTTTCATCATTACCTAACACACTCACTCACCCATACTACACATCTACTAACATTTGTCTCGCAAACATAAATTGCAATACTTAAAACTACAATAAGATGTTATGATACTAGTTCCTAAGTTCAGTCAACGCGCTTAGTGATAAAATGAAAATGTAAAGGGTCCTGATCCTGGTGTCCTGAAACACAAGCCTCGAGCTTAGGCACCAGTCTCCCACACTATATACTAAGTTGAATTATGTATTAATGACGAATTTGAACAATGTAAAGGTGTGTCCAAACATTGAGCAGCAAGAGCGCGGCAGCAACACGCGGCATTTGTAGGACACATTTCTGCCGCGCTCTAGTTTGGACAAAGCCAACGAATGTTTGCGCGGCAGTACTGCGCGGCACAACCAAGATATGCCGCGCACTTCAGTTGGCATCAGAACTAAAATGAAAGCGGTCGCATGTGTCGTAGCTCTGCTTATTATTAAAAAATTGCGTAAAAGAGCTAAGACGAAACATATTTTAACGAGGAAATGCTGGATGAAACCACTTTTTCAACGGAGGTTACAGAATATTGAGTTAATCAATTATGAAATTAATTACCTAGTCCATTGAAATGTTACATTTTTTAGGCCTTACCTTGCGTTTTTTAGAGGACGCAATTTTATTTTTTTGATGTGTAGGCCCCCCTACACATCAAAAAAATAAGTCAGTGTAAAGCTAAAAACAAGTTTGTGGGGTCGCTACCCTTGTCCCACGGCCCCATCTTGAAAATAGAGGTTGAAATGGTTTTTACGATATATCTCTTAAACTATTTATTTGATAAAAAAAAATTGTTAACATTTTTTGTTGCAAATTAAATTCTCTACAACTTTGGTCTAGTAACTTTTTGTCGTAGAACTATAAATAAAAAAGTTATAAGCGAAAATCTTCAGAAATTCCAGAAAAAAAAAATTTTTAGATGTAATTTTTTTTTATTATTTTACGAAAAAATTATATCTGACCATTTTTGTAGATCGTTTTTTGAGGAACAACTTTTAGTCGCAACATTTTTATATATTCCTTCTGTCGAGGACCCCATAACTCTTTAAAAGATCCATACATTTCAATTAAACGAATCGATGTTTCGTTGTCCATGTTTGTGCGCAGAAATACGTCCAAACACAATTACTGACGAATGTTTACTAAGAATGTTCGCGCGCGGCAGGTAGCCAGAAGCGTTCGCGCGCGGCTGTCGTCTAATCACAGCGCGGCGGGCCGCGCGCGGCAGCCGCGCTCGATTGCCGCTCGATATTTGGACACACCTTTAAACAAATAATAATTTATGTATATTGTGGTGAGAAAATAAATAAATAAATCACGTATTTGTCTTGCTTAGTCCGTTGGCCCAGTATATGATTTTGCTAATGATAAAAGGACCCCATAGCTTTCGGTGTTTATTGGACACTGGGTTGTAGAGGTTAGGTGGTCCGTCGCTCCACGTAAAATATTTTAGTACTCAGCTGCATCTGGTTAGACTGGAAGTCGATTTGTAACATGGTTGAAAGGTCGTTAGGCGGATGATGATGGACTAAGAAATATATACAAAAAGCTTTCATAAACTCGTATCGATGATTGCAAGCGCGCCTATAGGCCGTGAAGTTCGGATTCGATCCATGGCTCAAGTATTGGAGTAGCTATCTAGAGTCTGGATTTGCATCCATTAAAATATCCTCGCTTTCATATTACATGAGCTATAAAAACGTTACGTCACGATACCATAGATTAAAAATCTAATTTCCTTTGTTTCAGTTTCTGACGATACACCAGCACTGAAGACGTATCGTCAGTATGCCTCCGAGACAATGAAACACTACTCCAGCAGCCCCTTGACAGTCAATGACTACTTTATGATGTACCTAGCGAGATGGAAGCGCGCCGCTGTTGTGTTGCTATTCATTTGGATCGTCGTCACTTACCTGGTCATATCGCCACTCAGGTATGCTCACTTAACAAAACATAACTACCCCTAACCCTACTTTTGGGCTCCTTTCTCACAGCCGGGTAAAATGGGGCTAAAAAAGCGTTTCCTCAGTCAGTTCTTTAGACGTAGTAGACGATGCACGGAGATACCAATTCTGCCATGAGACGTCTACGTCTCCGATCTCCGAAAGAGAGCTGGGGAAAGTCATACAAGTGGGGTATCAATTATCGCTGTATCAACTGATTATAGATTGCATCCACTAACCTCCTCTCAAGAATCTGCCGGGTAGACTTCCGACAGGCTTTAATCGCCTGCAAAGTACGAAACGTCTTGTGAATGGTAGCGAACATTTGAAGGGCAGGATATTCAGTGGCAATAGTGGAGCAATTGATTGACCAGCCAAATTACAATGAATCTGAATCCTCAAAGGAAACTGAATCAATGTTCATGTAGCATTAGAATGTATTCTTGGGCCAATATAATATTCTGAAGTGTAACTAATAAGTGGTGTTTCATCTTCGGACATAGTTTACAGTCTACTCTTGTTATTTTAAGTTCAACTTTCAAATTTGCTAAGTTTTTCTTTCTATCTTACAGCGTCAATAATGGGTAAGCCTTAATATCTTGTAACACTTGTGTGACTGTTGCTATTCTGTTTGTGTTATATGTATTTGTATCACTTTGTTTACTCGTGTTCTCCGTTGTGTGCAACTAATGTAACATCTGTTTGTGGAGTTCAAGGAGAGAAAGAAAATATTTGTTTATCCGCAGCACCTGCATAATTAATAATATACATTACTTAAACACATTGTATGATGTCAAAATGCAATAAATAAATGCCATTTAAGTATTAAAGAAGAATTTCTTTAATTAGCTAGTCAAATTCTTCTAGGATTAGAATAAAACACCGCTTTCGAACACTTTCGTATTCCTACAACAACAAACCTCAGGACGTTTCCACGGAGATGAGCGAGAATGCGTAGCGAGGGATGTGTACACAAAACTCCGGCCTCATCTAGTTTTGAAAAAAAACGTGTTAAAGTGTTTATGAAAACCTACTTGCAAAATAAACATCATTTATCATCCCTCGCTAAGATACCTCGCTCATCTCAAGTGAAAACGCAGCCTCACTGTCAAAAAAAAAATAAAGTTAAAGCAAACTATATTTTTTTTTTTACTTTTCATGATTATTCATCATTTATGGCTGTTATATTGCCAGTTTGTTTTAGCCCGTAGGGATAGTGTTGTCAACTGTATATTTTGATTTTCTACACCTTCATCGTAGCTGCTTGCAAACTTCGATGCTCAAATACCTGTTTTTCAGATGCAATGGGAGCCAAGATGATGTATCACAATTCCAGGAGAGGTTAAAAAGAGTGTCCTCGCAATTGGAGACATTGAGGCAGCAACACAGTAATCTTATATCACAGATTAGGAAATCTTCGAGGTAAGTGGGCGAGGAGGTGCACTTCATTTTCATCTTTATATTAACAGTGTTTAAGGGACATTATCGCTTAGATAGTTACCACGTATTCAGTACATCATTCTGAATACCCTACATAGAAATTATAATCGAAAATTTCAAAAATCCGGCCAAATGTACGCCTCCCGCCTGACACGATCGCCAATATCTTTTGACTGCGTAGATTTAGAGGGTTAACTTTTACAGCTCCACAGGACCACAGACTGGTATATGGTTTTAATTTCAACTCGATAACTCAACGCGTTCCCGAGATAAAGGGTCTTGACAGACAGACAGACAGACAGATGGACAACAAAGTGATCCTATATTGGGGTCAGCTTACAAGGAGCGACTGCCTATTCAGATTGGCAGTCGTTCAGTACTAACCAGTACTTACTGGGTTGTGGAGGCTTAACTCCTCAACCCAGTTAGTACTGAGTACCCTTGGTAAGACTGGTTGTCAGAGTTTCGGGGCACTGACTATCTGTAGCGACTGTGAAAGATCTAAAAATGACAGCCGGGACCAACAGCTTAACGTGCTCTCGAAGGCATGGAAGAAACTCGGTATGCAACAGGTGGTCACCCATCTATAGGCTAACCTAAGCAAGCGCGGCTTAACCTGAAAATCGACCCGAGCAGCTGCTATTATTAAGTCCCGAGCTCCTCAGGTAAATCGACCTATTTACCTAATGATGGTAAATCATAAACGCCATAGTTGACAGCTTAACGAAGTTAATTAGGGCGTCGAAACGTGTCTCATTAAAATATGCAGTATGCTGTGGCAGTGGTAGAATTATGTAGGTCGTCATTAGAGAAACATCTTTGAGTATAATCTCAACATGAATGATGTAACCATGGTCTTATAAAAATATGAATAAAAAAAAGAGTGTCCATGGAGTTTCTTGCCCATAGAGATCAGCTTTGGAATGGGCAACTGCAGTACTTTCACAAGTTATTATGCCTTGTGACTGGGACTATAGCAGCATCTTTTTTGTTTTGATATTCACTACGATTCTCTAAATACATGAATATGACGTAACTAACTTATAAATTCAATAGATACTCTATTTAGTAGATTTTATTTGTCCATTGTTTCCAATCTGTATTCAGTAGAAAGTTGTTCATAAAGCCCATTATCATACCTATTTGTCATTCATTAATTATACCATTGTATTGAATTCAGTATTTAATAATACAAATATTTAATAAAAATATCCTATTAATATTATAAATGCGAATGTTTGTATGGAAGGATAGATGGATGTTTGTTACTCTTTCACGTCAACACATAGAATAATTATAGAAAAAAAAAAATTGAGTTGTCCAAGTGAAGAACTAGATGTGCGATATGCTTGCACGGTTAGGAGGCCCAAAGTAAAACTCGTAGCAGTTTTATAAACAGAGACAATGGGCCGACGGTGGACGGTGAGCAATGGGTAGTTCACCGTCCATCCTTTTAGTGAAAACAGCCCGTATTGACGGTATTCGTGTACACGTGATACTCGAATACCGTTTCAACCCGCGATAATATAAAATATGAATAATACATTATAATTTTCCGGCCGGTCGGCATCTCTAAGAGCTGCGGGTTTTTTTTTAAATTGAATAAACGTCCCACACTA
This sequence comes from Ochropleura plecta, assembly GCA_905475445.1. NCBI lineage: Eukaryota > Metazoa > Arthropoda > Insecta > Lepidoptera > Noctuidae > Ochropleura > Ochropleura plecta. The sequence goes on from FR997736.1 coordinate 16,775,820, forward strand.
GGAACTTCTCCTGTATCGTGGGTGCGTTTACAAACATTTAAACTCACATACACGAACAGCCAGACCCGGAACAACTATCTGTAGACCATACAAATATTTGTTGCTTGCGGGGATCGAACCCGCGACACGCAGCGCAGCAGTCGATCGCTTAGCCACTGCGCCAACCTTGTCGTCAAATTGAAATCAAATCGAATCGGGTTAAATCGAAAGAGATGCCAGCTGCAGCTCAGTAAAAGAGAAGAAGCCAGCGGAGATGCTCCGTAAAACAAAGAACATGGATGGGTTTTAGTCAGTATAAGTCTGACACTTCATTTCGCTCCGCGGCTCATTACGGGTAAAATTATTAAATCTCTGTCAAATACTATCAAGTTCAAATGATTGACAGAGCTATGCTTTAAATAAATTCCACTCTAAACAAATTATTGATATTATTGGAGCAAAATGCCATAAAGACAGTTAGCTGTTTTTCAGATCAGTGACGTCATTTTTATGAATCTTAAGCTGAACCGGCTCCCAATATCAAGCATACAGCAATTTCGGAATACTTACTCTTAATCATCTTCCAGCCTCAATGGAAACCTGAAGGACATAGACACAGTGTCCCTGTTCCTAGACGGGGAGCAGGGACCAACGGAAGACTACGAGAATCTCAGAAGGAGGTTATACTCCAACACTAAGGAGCTATGGTACTACGCACACCATGAACTGACAAGAGTGATACAGGGAGATGCTAAAGCCGAGAAATTGCAGACGATTCTGGACGAAATTGGGGAGAGGAAAAGGTTGGTTATACTTTTATTTACTTTTTTTTTTTTTAGTTTATAGCCGTCACTGCATCCCTTTATACTTTTATGTTCTAATGTCGTCCAATCTTCCTGTCGGTATCATTCGTGTCCCGCCTGTTTAGCCTCTGTCCCCCACAATGACATTGGACATTTTCCAGACCAACTTGTGAATGATTTAGCCCATAAACTGTTTCGCTAGGGTCAGATGTGTCCAGCACCGATTTATCTAATCGTTTGTTTTTTAAAACTGTAATTTATTTCAATACTCGGACATTCCAAAATGCGTTATCAGGAGGAATTTCCGCAAGAAACTATTTCCAATACATACTTTTGTTTATGACACACAATTTTATTATGTAGATATTTAGTGCAAATCAAGCTTGACATTACTAATACAATGCTGCACTACAATAGTACAATGTTTTCATGAAAAATCGATGTAAATGTAAGTCAAAGGCAGTTGTAAGATTGTAAATATATAAAAGACCAGTACATGTTACGATTAATGTAAATAACACCATTATTGGGAGCTTGTATGTATGTATGTGTGTGGGTGTCGTTACTGTTTCATACTGAAACGACTGTACGGATTTGGATAACATTTAGTACGTGGATATTTAGACTACATAAAATAGAATTTAACGCGAACAAAGACAGGTGCTACTTAAGCATGTACAGGATGGATATGACAGGTGTGGGACATTTGTTTGGCTCGTTCAGAAAGCAATTATCTGCCTAACTTTTTCCCTATTATGTTGGGGTCGGCTTCCAGTCTTACCGGATGCAGCTGAATATCAGTATTTTACATGGAACGACTGCCTATCTGACCTCCACAACCCAGTTAGTACTGGGTAATACGATGTCCCTTGATAAGACTGTTTGTCAGAGTTTAGAGACACTGACTACCTGTAACGACTGAGATCTACAATTGACAGCCGGGACGTGCTTTCCAACGCACGGAAGAAACTCGGTATGTAACGGGTGGTCACCCATCCATAGACTAACCTAGGCAAGCCCGACTTAACCTAAAGATCGACCCGAGCGGCTGTTATTATTTAGCCACGAGCTCCTCGTTCAGAAAGCAATCAGCTCTTGAAATAACTTTATCTTTCTTTCTCATAGGTGGATTCGATCACTCTATCTCATTTTAATGTCATGAGAATGTAATTCAAAACATTTGACTGGAAAACTTTCTCTTTGGAAGCAGTGCCATAATCGTGAAAAAGTAATAATTTCTGATACACGCTGTATTTTTGATACGGGTGTTGCCGAGATAAACGAGTTACTTTTAACTGTAGTTCTGTTGAAACCGGTTGCAATTTGCGAATATAAAATGTGGACGCTTCTCAAAGGAAGTTTTTGGGTCTCAAATTTGGCGGATTTGTGGCAGTATACTTAAAGACTTTATTTATTAAGACTATTCAATAAGGTCAACATTGTTGTATAACAAATAAACTTATCCCCCGTTCCAGCTTCGTTCCGATTCCGTGACGCCTTAATCACCAAAAAGCAGTCATCTCGTAGTTCTGTGCATTGTTTTTCTCCCGAATATGGTCTTCCGTTGACCGAACCGAGCTCTTGATACAGTTGCCCAGTCCTCTGGACAGTTGGGCCAACTCACATTTAGCCGCTGAGTTACGACATTTTGCGAACAGCCTTCTTCAAGTAGAGCTATATTTTTTTTAAATTAATCAGTTACACCAGAAAGCGGTATTTAATTTAAATATACCATTTTTGTAATTATTTTATTCATCATTTTCCTGCCCTTTTCCCATTCTATTTGGGGTCGGCGCAACACGTTTTCTTTTAATACACACTGTATTTTTTGAACGAGTGACTTTAATTAAAATTGTTTTTAATAAGTTTTGTATAATTATTTTATTAAGAGCTAAAAAATAGATTTAATAAAAAAGGGAAATAATTGTCGTAAATCATCATGGCCGCAACAGTCACAAGCGTATGAACTGTAGTAGAAAATTGAAGGAGTTTTGTTTTTTTTTTGCGACAAGTTAACTTCTATAATTTTATTTTTCTTGGGTTGTTGTACTGTTTGTCATTGATTAAGGTAGGTAAGGCAGTTCTACAATAATCATTATTTTTCTTTTGTTAATGCATCTGCAACATTAGGAATAATGCCAGGATGCTTCAAATAACATGCCAATACAACATAGAATAAATAAAACCCCTTTCGTGTAATATTTAATTGAGTAGAGAAATAAATCTTAGTTACCCTTTTTTTGCAAAGCAGTGTATCTTCAGATGATACACAATCGAACTATTCGAAAATAAAATCGATATGAAACCTCTATCAAATTTTGTCATCGATACAAAAATAAAGTTTATACGTAAGTTTGAAGTAAGTTTTCCTTTTCTTTTTATTGATGACAGTAATTTAGAATCAATTACAGTATCGATTTTAACCATGGAGTCGCGCCGTACTCTGCTCTGGTTGGTACTAATACATTTTGGGCTGAAATATAAGTAAATTTTGGAGATCTGTGGCGTTGTTCCAATATAATTATAGAATTTCTGCCGGGAATGCGGGTTGTTTGAAAGAGATATCGCGGCCCCGGAACATAAGGGTCAAAAGAAAGAATATAGGTGGGGTTTAGTCAGTAAAAGTCTGTCACTCAAGAGCGGGGAAAGTTATTTGATGATTTCCCATCCGCAAAAAAATTAAATAAAAGGTGAATGGTAAAGTAGGTTTTGTAATTTTGGATCGGATCTAGAAAAAACGGTTACGATTAAAACATATAAAACGTCCGATCGTCCGTCTGAGGATAGTCAGGCCTCACTCTAGGAAAATCAATATCCTATCGAGCTATTCAAAGCCTTATCAGACAGGGTGATTTAATCAGCTCATAACTTTAATGGGAACCGAAGTACCTACTAAATTTACCGTTGTAACTTTATCATTTACTGTACCACTTTTAAGCATTGCGGTCGTCTAATATCAACCTGAGCGTTGCTGATAGTGATTACTTAAAGATTGGTATTAAAAGTTCAGTTTCCTTGTAAAAAAAAATTTGTTACCAATACAGGGTATTAGATCGGAGAGGAAAAGACACAATTTTTAAATGCTAGGGCTAAGAAAATTGTTGCGGTCCGTTTTCCTTACAAAACATCTTGTTGCACTAAAACGATTAGCTCCAAAATCATCCTAAAAGACTCGCTGCAAATGACTCATGTTGGAGATAATTATGTTCTTATTATATTTTATCTAGCCGCTCATCGCAGTTTCGCCTGCGTAGGCCGGAATAAAAAGTAGCCTGTGTTAATCGAGGGTTTACCGTTTAAGCTATCTACATACCAATGTTTATCCCAATCCATACCTAAGACATTTGAGAGTTGCCGGGGTTGCGGGTTGTTCGAAAGAGATACCGCGGCCCTGGAACGTAAAGGGCAATAGAAGGAACATGGGTGGGTTTTACTCAGTACAAGTCTGACGCTCCCCCCCCGCTCCGCCAAGAGCGGGAGAAGTTATTTGATAGTTTCCAACCCCAAAAAAAAGGCATACAAATTTTCACCTTTACCAAAGATTAGTCAAATTCGGTTAAATGTAGCGACACCCAATAAATGACAGAGATTAAGTAGTCATAATTCCATCACGGCTTACACACAAACAATAAAAAACACACGCGTGTGTGCTTGTTTAAATAACCTTGGCAACACATGACTCATTGATTTGTTTATACAAATAAAACGATTATGTCGACGTTACGAGTGAATCAAAACGACATTTTAGTCGCCGACGCACGACGCTTCAAATTTTGCATTTGATACGACGAAATATCAAGCTCTACTTTGATCTTAACTGACCTCGCATCATACAGGCTTTTCATTCTTTGAAAGACCAAGTTATACTGGAAATTAATAGGTTGATATTCCGTTTTAAGTGGTAATAATGATGCCGGAGTTGCGGGTTGTTCGAAAGCGATGCCGCGGTCACGAAACGTAAAGGGCAAAAGAAGGAAAATGGGTGGGTTTTAGTCAATTAAAGTCTGACATTCCGCCCCGCTCCCCCCCCTCTATACTCGAGATTCTTTCGTTCCCAGAGCGGGGGAAGTTATTAAATGATTTTCTAAATGAGCCTAAGGAACCTCTAGACCACTTCTAGAAAATGCCAGTTCAGATTTGGTTTTCATTTTGATCCTAAATCCACCACCAAAGAATAGTCACAGGCTATCAGAAGTATGATGCCGTTAGATTTTTTACTTACCTCCTCCGCATTTCCATTGCGGTCCATCCAACTTCCCCCTATTGTATTTTAATGTTTACACTTCCTTATGCCTTATGACCGCCACTTTCTCTTTCACATGTTGGATGTTACTGAGCCACGATACAACCAGCTTTTGTTTATTTTACTTTTATTTACGACTGGCTGCGTCCTGCGGTTTCGGACACCAGGATAATGCCCATGTGTTAATCCAGGTTATAAACTATCTGTGTGCTAAATTTAATTCAAATCCGTTCAGTTGTTTTTGCGTAAAAGAGTAACAAACATCAATTCATTCACAGAAACTTTCGTATTTATAATAGTGACATAGACGAGAAAGATTTTTTAGTCTTATATATTCACTAGCTTTTGCCCGCGGCTTCGCTCGCGTTAAATTCGGGGTAACACAGCTTCTTTTCTTTTTCCTGATTTACAGGTACCTGCTGCCTGTACTTTTTGCCCTTGCGCCTTATTTATTGTAATAGCAATGCCCTTTTCTTCCCTCTTTCTCCCTCATATCTCAATCTTTAAAAAAAATAGCCTATGTCCGTCTCCAGGGTCCCAACTATCTCTGTTTCAAATTCATCAAAATCGGTTTAGCCATTGAGGCGTGAAGACGTAACAAACAAACTCACTTTCGCTCTTATAATATTAGTAAAGATATCTTTCTTTGCATTCCATAATGTGTGAAGATCTCACAATGGACTTTAAGCCAAGGTAAAGTTAAGTACATCACTAACAGAGATGACAGAATACTTAATGACTTGATGAGGCCTGAACTGGAAAAATAACTTTAACTGGAATACCATTGGGGTGATAAATTCGCGTGCTTTCTCTCGCGTAAAAGACGAAGGCATCAATTAAATTTATTAGATTAGCGACCTATTATCCGTTGATCCGTAAATCCCAGGATCCGTGTTAAGCCGGTAAGACGGATACATTTTTTTTGCAAGAAAATCTTACTTACTAAACTTTTGACAATTACAAAAGAAAAAATAACACTCAAATCAGTTGAGCCGTTCTCAAATGATGCTCCGTCATACTTATGACCATTGTTACATAATTTTTTCTTAATTTAGTTTTCTTCTCACTTTTATATTTAAAATAATCTTAAAACATAAGTATATAAAAATAGAGGTCCGTGGTAAGGGCTCCAGAGACAGGAACCTCCTCATAATGCAGGTCGAATCAAGGAGTACTGCCTTCTGAATCTAGCCCTTGATCCAACCGCCTAAGGACAGTTTCGAAAGATGGTCGTCGAGGCTCTTGGCCATCAGGCCATTGGTGCAATGCTAGCCGAGCTCACATACCACATATCGACCACCTCGTGTGAAGTCAAGATATTTGGTATATTATTTTGTTTACATACATATTTATGGTTTTCCTGTCCAACTCTTTTATGTATAGATTAAATATGAGTCAGCATGCCCCTTGATCCCTGTAGAAATAAGTTTATCAAAACGTGACCCTCATATTCTTTAACTGCTTACGATTGCAACACGTCAACGGAACTTATACTTGTTCAACACAAGATTACAATAAGAACTGGCCAAATGGCGATTCGGACTCGCACACACAGGATGCCGTGGCACTAAACAATATAATAAAAATAAATGGCTCATTCTAATTAAATGGAAATTTACACTCAACCGCAAAACTAAATTTGTTCTTCATAGTATATTGTGTTACGCTCAAAGATAAAAACGATCAGTGAGCGGAAAAATAGCTCACAACGCGTTGTGGTCACAGTAAAACATCCACATGGATCGTCGACCACATCGTCATAGCTTTTCTTCATTGCCACAATGCGTTGTGTGTGATCGAATAGCATGTCAGCTACGACACGAATTTCGCTATTTGGTCTTTCTGTGACTGTCACAACGCGTCGTGCGCGTTTTCATTAGAGCCATAACACGAATTTCGCCATGTGGATGTTTTAATGTGACCACAACGCGTTGTGAGCTATTTTTCCGCTCACTTAGCGTTTTCGATCTTTGAGCGTAACATATACAACGAAGGCGCAACGGCTGCAGTTTGATGATGAAAAGTTGCAGGTTGTTGTCGTACCCGACCATGTTCATACCTAAAACTTGCCTAACGACATTTTCCTCATTCCGCGTCACATGCCAATACCAATCCAATCGCTTACCATGCAACGTTTTAGTCACCAGCATCAGTCAACTTCTTTGACTCCGTCTTTCTCTTTCTTTCATGGACTAAATGAAATAAACACCCTCCTTTATTTCAGATCATTGCTGTCCGACCAGGAACAGATTGAAGAGCTAGACGGTTTCCATGATTGGCGGCAGGTGGAAGCTGCAAACGTCAGCGACTTGGTGCAGAGACGACTACATCATCTACAGAACCCGGTCGACTGTCGGGGTGCTAGGAAACTCATTTGTAATCTTAATAAGGTACGTGCAAATAACTATGCAAAACAAAATTAAGTTGATCGCTTATTTGTACGGAAAGCATTTATAGAGTAGCTTAATATAACATAACATATTTTTTTTAACAAACGTTGCCCCACCCTAGGAATTTCTCCTGTATCGTGTGTGCGTTTACAAACATTTAAAATCACATACACAAACAGCCAGGTCTTGCAAATATTTGTACCGTGCGGGGGATCGAACCCGCGACAAGCAGCGCGGCTGCCGATCGCTCAGCCACTGCGCCAATCGTGTCGTCAAATATGTCGCTGTGTGTACTACTGAAAAATAAACTATGAAAAAACGGCCAAGTCCGAGTCATATTCGCGTACCGAAGTTTTTGTACAAACTTCGACATAAACATATGATTTTCCCACAACTCTAATGGACCACAGAGTATATTAAGTATATTAATTTGTGCCGAGATAAAGGGTCTTAACAGATAGACTGACATACAAAAAAGTGATCCAATAAGGTTTCCGCTCTTTAATTTTGAGGTTGTATTTTTTTATTATAATAAATCGATATATCTACGTGTTCTCAAAATAAAGAAATTTTCTGAAAAGTAGCAACTGCAAAAATATTCTGATAATTAATACGTTCAAACCGAGCAACAATTTGAATTCTTTATCATAATTTTTTCTTGACATTGTCTTTTAACTACATAGTTTAACGTGACAGAGCCAATTAGAAGCGGTATAGATAGTGCATATCAATTGATTTTCACCTTAGAATTTTAAATTGCTGCTATAACGCAAACTCATCCATAAAATTTGCATTTCTTTGAACTCAAACATGTTTCCTTGATGTTCTTGTAATTACAATCTTGTTTAGCAAACATTCATGTCATCACAAAGAGAGCATGTGAATCGACTTTCTTGTTTTTCGGCAAAAGTACGAAAAATATCGAAAACAAAAAGCAACATTCGTCAGTCTGTTGTTTGTTCTGAATGTTTCCCTAACTGTTGCCATCAATCTATATTAGCCCATTTAATCCTTTCTAAATTTAGCGAGCCAGGAACTGGGGCTTAGGGCGAAAATATAACCGTATGTATCTCGACTGAGATCGTGATATATATCATTAATAATTGATATATGATGTTTATTTTGCAAGTAGGTTCTTCCAAACATTTTGAGACGCCATTTTTTATTTAAACTAACGGAGACATGTGTTTCGTTTCCGGCTACTCTGAGCCGAAACAAACTTAGAGGTCACAGTCTCTTTTAAGATCCAGACCATAATCTTGGTCAACTTACATGAGGACTATGCAGATTAGATTTAAAACGTGAGGACCTATGCCCTACATTATCGTCAATTCTGTTGTGACACGTCAGCTTTGTCATTGAACTATTTCTGCCAAAGTATTGTCGCCACTTGAGAGCAAATGAATGAGCAGCACACCAAAGCCCTCGAATCCTTTTATGAGATGAGACATCATCAAATAACCTTACCCCGCACTGGGCGGAACGGGAGGGAGTGTCAGACTTTTACAGACTAACACCTATCCATGTTCCTTCCTGTGTTCCGAGTCTGCCGTATCTATAACTACCCACAACCAACAACTACCCTAGCCACCGAATAATAGTCGCTGCGGCTGAAGTCGGCTAGATGGCATCATCATATTATATAGGTAGAGTAGTAAACGGTAGAGTGATACGGTACGGTGATAACGGTGGTAATGTTTGACGACACGGTTGGCGCAGTGGCTGAGCGATCGACTGCTGCGCTGTGTATCGCGGGTTTGATCCCCGCAAAGAACAAATGTTTGTATGACCTACAAGTAGTTGTTTCGGGTCTGGCTGTTTGTGTATGTGTGTTTAAATGTTTGTAAACGCACCCACGATATAGGATAAATTCCTAGTGTGGGACAAAGTTTTTTTTTTAAATAATCGAAAAACACAATTTTGGTTATCCTATTAGGTTACATTGTGACATAGATGCGAGCAAAGCGAGCGCACGTGACGAGTATTTTGATTTATTTTCGTTGGATCCCAGTTTTTGATCCCATTTTATAGGTATTAACGATGGGTCCCATTTGATATTACCATTGAATCCCATTTTATGACAACATGTGTACATTTCAGAAGAAAAGTGATTTACTTTTATTAAATATTTCAAAAACACCGTGTGTGTATTTTGGATTTTTTAGGATTGTTGCCACTGGGGAATAAACAAGCGCCTCTTAGCTCAAAAAAAAAATACTGCCGTCATGATTTTTCCATATTTTTTTTTTTATATAATGTGGCCGTTTCTGGCACACGGGTCACAGTTTTAACCTAACCTTTTTTTGTAAATAAGTAATTATCCTAATCTAAATAGTTCAGTTCCGGGTAACCAACTAAAAACAATCTCTTTTTTCTATAAATGCAGGTCGTTTGTGGCACTCGCCGGCCGCTGCCGCGGCACCGCTCGCTCCGCTCGCTCGGCTCGTGCGTAGGAGGTCACAGTTTTAACCTAACCTAACCTAGTTCCCGGTTCCTATAATTTGTTTGGGTTATGAAATTTTGTCAAAATCTTTTCGGAAAAACGGCAGGCACCCGTTATTCTAGCATAACCTATCCACTTACCCAAATTTCATCCAAATCAGTCTAGAAGTTTGAGCGTGTTGGAATAACAAACATACATACAAAGTTTCGCCTTAAAATATTATTGTGATTTTGTTGTTGGATGTACCCGCATTCAGATGTTTTTAAACATCTGGGATCCAACGGAAATAGTTTTTGGGATTCAATGGCAATAAAACGTATTTTTTTAGTATTTTTCAAATTTGGGATTCAACGGAAATATATAATAATGTTTTGTGGGATCCAACGCCAAAAATATTAAAGTGGGCTCAAAAACTGGGATCCAACGAAAATAAACGAGTATTTTCGTGATAGTATAATATTGACTTTGTTTATTTAACTGTTTTTTGGTTCGCGGTCTCAGTTCAAGTTTGATGGTCGAACAAACGGAGAAAAAAAGGTCTCAGTAGTTCGATGGTCGAAGTAATAAGAAAAAAAAATCACTAGTTCGACTATTGAACTAATGAATCGAGCTATATAGATGCCCTTAAATCGTATCCCATAAAATATCTTTATCGTATTACCCAGTACGAACTGGGTTATGGAGGTCCGATAGCAGTCGCTCCATGTAAAATACTGGTATTCAACTGCATCCGGTATTTTGGAAGCTGACCCCAACATAGTTGGGAAAAGGCTAGGCAGATGATGATGATATAGGTATAGATACCCTTAAATTAAAAGCTGGCCTTATCCTACACAACCTCCCCCCCTAATTCAAAAGCTGGCGACGCTCTTAATAGATACTGCCTGTGGCATTCCAATCTAAACATTGTTAGAAAAGAAACACGTTTAAAAGTCATTTAGCGTTAAATGTGTTAAGCGATTAGCCCAGCAAAAAATAAAGAACAAAGAAAACACAATTCTGCCATGTTATTCTAATTCGTCCACCTGCTCCCATACATCAGGGGAGCCCTACAAACCCTGCGCTATGTTTAGACGAACCGGTGACCATCCGTCACTCGCGCAGTCGCGGTGACACGCGCGTACGCATGTAACCATCCGTCATTAGGTCATTGACGTCGTGACGTTTGTGTTTACTTTACGTTGTACTACTAATAAATAGGTGGTTTGGGTTAAAATCAAAGTTTGTTTTAATAGTAAACTAGCGACCCGCCTCGGCTTCGCATGGGTTTTTGGTATTTATTATATAACTAGCTTTTGCCCGCGGCTTCGCTCGCGTTAAATTTGGGGTAACACAGTTCCCCTTTTCTGATTTGCAGGTACCTGCTACCTGTACTTTTTGTGCTTTTTATCCCTCATTTCTCCCTTTTTATAAAAAAAATAGCCAATGTCCATCCCCAGGGACTCAACTATGAAATTCATCAAAATCGGTTAAGCCATTTAGGCGTGAAGACGTAACAAACAAAAAAACTCACTTTCGCTTTTATAATATTAGTAGGGATTCAGGTAAGTTAAGTAAGGTACCTTCTTGCTCCCAAATATTTAATTGTGTAAAAGGGGCTAAGCAGAATTCCTTGAAATTATTCCATCAAAACATTCATGGTTTTTCTTCTAAGTTACTGGAAATTGAGTTATTTTTAGAAAAAACGAGAAATAAGGTCGAAAAGTGGTCAGGCGTCGATGCCCTCGAAGGTACCTACATATAGCTTCTGTGTGTGTACATTGTATGGGTAGTTAAATTAGTTTGACGGGCCTGTTGGTCTAGTGGTTAGTGGCCCTGACTGCTGAGCCGGAGGTCGTGGGTTCGATTCCCACCCAGGACAAACTTTGTGTGATGAGCATGATTGTTTGTTCTGTGTCTGGGTGTGATTTATCTATAATATGTATGTTTTTATAAATTATATATGTATGTATATCAGTTGTCTGGTTACCATAACACAAGCTCTGCTTAGCTTGGGATCAGATAGCCGTGTGTGAGTTGTCCCAAGATATTTATTTATTTAATTCTTCCCGGAAGTCTAAGTTCGATATCACAAAACCCTCTTTTGTTGATTACCAATATTGTATGAATTGCTGGAAAAACTTTCGTTTTGAAAAATAGTTAGTAAATCCTACTAATATTATGAATGCGAATGTTTGTGAGGATGGATGGATGGATATATGGATGTTTGTTACTCTTTCACGTCAAACGACTGAACGGGTCTTGATGCAATTTGGCACAGAGGTAGATTATAGTCTCGAATAACACATAGGATATATTTTTTATCGATTTCACGCGGGCGAAGCCGCGGGCGCCAGCTAGTATTCCATAGTTCCAAGATACTCATTTATGTTAATTGATAAGCCGAGATAAACACAAGAAAAGTCGATAAATAAGCAATTCTGCCATCGATAAAAAAGTAACGGCATTTTGGTCGAAAGATTTCAGTAATAGGATATTATAGTTAGTCCAAAGAACAGATTAAACATACCTTACCACAAGTAGGTACCTGTATTTAATCTGTTATTTTATAACCTCATCAGAACTTTAATAGGCATGTAAAATGTTATCGGTAATGTTATGTTAGGTTTTTAAAAGACTGCATTCAGCAACAATAGCGCAGGTACATACGACGGCACTTCAACCTACACAAAACCATTTAAACCTGATCTCTCTACTACGGTGTGTGATCCGTAGTAGAGAGATCAGGTTATAATAGTTAGGAATAGGTTAACCTGCTGTCGTGTGTACCTAAAATGGATTTTAAATGACCAAGTTTCCCCCTCTAATTATAAAACGGTTAATTTCATTTTCCGCAAAACATCAAGCGACTCGCAAATCATGTATAGTTCTAAATATAAACCTATGGAACAGAAATACACATTTAAAAATCACAGGAATACAGTGCAAAAAATGTGCTATTTATGCCAAAAATACATCTCTTCCGGAATAAACACAATTACAAAGAATAAAGAAAACACTGTTTACAACTAAGTGTGGGTGTTAAATATAATTTGAACTCTGTTTTCGTACGCATAAGGTCGCTAGTATAGTACTACTAATATAATCATCTAAAATTTTGATTTGACCTCATGACCGCACTCGACGAACAAGCCTTAGAATAGCGTTATCACTTATCAACGACATTGTAACAAAGTACGAATGATTGATGATATAAACGCTACATTTTTACGCCAATTTAACACAAATTGATAAGTTAAATTGGCTATTTTTTGTGCCAATTAATTAGTTATGTTCGCGTGAATATTTCACATTCAATTAATAGAAATGTTCGATATGCTTTCGATTGTTTGACCGCGTTTTGGCATTGAGTAATCGATCACTATTTATATCAGAACAATGTGATCGTCAGAACAGAATTGTTTGGTTTCAGTTTCTGTAGATTGTTATGCCGGAATCATGACTGAAAGATAATATATAACTTTAATTATTACGAAAGTTAATGTGAAAACGGAATTTATTTATTTATTAATCCTCCTTACAACTATTCTTACAAGGCTTAACCTAATGCGACGGAGAAGATATCAACTGATAAAAATAAATCTAAATCTCTTATAAAAACATGAAGTAAAAAAATAAAATATTTCTCTTTCCTTATGGTTATATATATACATAGCTAACTATCCTACTTCCTACTAATATTATAAATGCGAATGTTTGCGAGGATGGATGGATGTATGGATGTTTGTTGCTCTTTCACGTAAAAACGACTAAACGGATCTTAATGAAATTTGGCACAGAGGTAGATTATAGTCTGGAATAACACATAGGATACTTTTTTTTCGATATCACGCCACGCCATTTTTTCCCAAACTCCCAAAGATTGCGGGTTAGTTATTTATTATGTATGTTAAGTAAGCTTTAACCGCATCATGTCACTGTAACCTCACTCGCAAGATGGCATGTCAAATAAAAATAATGTAAAAACATATATTTGTCTCTTAGATTGAGAAATTTGTTCAGGTTGATGGTCTGAATCTCACCTAAATTATAACCACTTTGTATATCCGAACGCTCGCTTAAGACACACACCGCCCAGTAGTGGGCGACCGTTGTAAATGTATGTGATGTCTATGGGTCAATCTAACTTTATATATCTAACTCCCCTTTTCTTCCCTCTTTCTCCCTCTTTTCTCACTTTTTTTTAGCCTTTGTTCGTCTCCAGGGTCCCAACTATCTCTGTACCAAAATTCATCAAAATCGGTTAGGCCATTTAGGCGTGAAGACGTCATAAACAAACATACAAACTCATTTTCGCGTTTATAATATTAGTAAGGATACATGCTGGGATAAGGGGCTTTTGGCCTCGTACAGGACCATTTTCGTTGAGTGTCTTTTTACCTAATTCTAAACTGTTATTCTATGTTCGTGTGGTTAGTGCCTAATTAGGGTAAAATGATCAGCAATTGACAAGAATAGATTGAATTGAAATAACGTTTGTAAGCGCGAGTTAAATATATTGACAATAATAGGATTTTGTGATAGTGGGGATTAACAGATTACCCTCATATGATAAATAAAACATAGGTTTAAAAACCTATGTGTTGGGTCGGCCACGGAGTATGGGCTCAGTTGATGGCAATTGGCTTCCTCCAAATTTGGGTAGGCTCAATGTACAGAGAGCCACTTTTTAAGATCATTTGCTTTTCCCACGTTCACACGCACTCTGGTTGTCATTTTTTTATTTTATTTTGTTCCCAGGGTTGCGGTTTCGGTTGCCAGTTACACCACATAGTGTACTGCCTGATATTCGCGTACGCCACTGAACGGACCTTGATCCTCAACTCGAAGGGGTGGAGGTACAATAACAAGGGCTGGGACTACGTGTTCATGCCTATATCTGATAGCTGTACCAGAACTTATAATGAGAAGGTTGAGCAGTGGCCAGGTAATAATTATGTTTATGTTTCTTTAGGATATTTTATTTTTGTATAAATGTTTACACGCCATATGTTTGGCTTGGTATGCCCAAAATGCTAGTGGTTTTTTTATACCATAGTCAACCGAAGCTTGTCAGCCCCCTGCCGGGGTTGCGAGTTGTTCGGAAGAGATGCCGCTGCCCCAGAACATAAAGGGCGGTAGAAGGAACATGGGTGGGTTTAAGTCCGTACAAGTCTGACAGTCCCCCTGACTCAGACTGCTCTGGGCGCAGCGGGGTAAGTTATTTGATGATTTCCCACGCCCTAAAAACAAAAAAGCCTGTCAGCCCTTATACTAGTAAGGCTTCTTCTAAGAGGAGTCCTAGGAACTTAAGATACCCGAAATTCACATTTTAAATTCATATTCTGATTTCGAACATTCAGTTCGACGGTTTAGTCTCAGAAAATGATAACACTACACATTCTCCTCATAATTATGAATGGAAATGTATCGCCAGTATTGTCTAAAGTGACCCCAGGAATGACATGTGAACTATGACGTAAATTGATTCGTTGATTACTATCAATTAGTTTCAATATTAGTGCGATTGTCCAATTGAGTTAATATTAAACAGTGATCTATGCTATGTCATACTATGAGTAGTGTGGATGTATGTTTATTTTTTACTTTTTTTTTCCTCCGTATGTTGATATAAAACTAAATATCAACGTATCAATAGGACTTTCAGTGCATTTTTTTTTCAGCACACAAGAGAAGACACTTGAGAACTTAGTCAAATTGTTTGACATTTTTGTCTTAGTAATCATTTTTAATTAGCAATGTTGTCCTGTAGTCCGGTCAAATTAGACCAAAAAATAAGAGTTAAGTTACATAAATTCCCACCTAGCTGCAAATCGGTAAGATTGTTTAAAATATCATTAAAAACAAAATTTGAAAGTTCCCCATCTTTCCCCTGTAAGGAAAAAAAAATATTCAAGGTCAAAGGTAAAAAAAATGAGTTTTTCGCGATTTTCAGCAAAACGGTAAGTTTTATCATAAAAATACTTCAGACAAAAATTGTAGATCATAAAATTATATACAAAAAATTAATTAATACTTTTTTTCTACGAGCCACCGTTTTTGAGATATAACGATTCTAAAAGTTGTAATCGTCTTAATCGAGCCTCGGCTTAGGGCGTCGCTGAGGGACAACAAGGGACAGGCTGGATCTGAGTGATATTACTTTGGGACTGGTTTAGACTTACTGGCTCAGCATCGCGGGCTGGCTCTTGCAATGGACGGGTGGGGCAATTACCGGGACGTCGCGACGGGCCTCGTCAGCGAGGACGGAATGACGGCGCTTTGCGTCTGACTTTTCGAAGGGTACTCGTCTCCCTGCTGCTCTCCTGAAGCAGGGTTATAGCATCGTCAGGAGTGACGAGGGTATGTCGGGGACGACGAATTTTACTTATTCGCGAGGGATCGTATCGAGCGGCCGATGCGATAAGGGGGTTGCGATGTTTTAACGCGGAGTCAATAAAGCGTTTGGAAAGACGCTTCATGAATTGAACGACGGTGGGGATTCTTAAGTCTAAGTGAAGACTATCGTTACGGACGTAAAAAGGGGCTCCCGTGATTTTACGAAGGAATCGGTTTAGCAAGGTCTGCATCTTATGAAGGAAACGAGGGTTGGGATGGGCAAACACGACACATGCGTATGTCATGAATCATGATGTGACGGATGACCGCGGTGTATAAACGCAATTTGCACTTAAGTGACAGTTTGCTTTTTGCCTGAATTAAAAAGTGAAGCCTACCCATAGCAAAGGCAGCGCGCGAACGAGCCGCTTTGATATGTGCCGCGAAGGACAAGTGGCTGTCGAGAATGACACCTAAGTATTTGGCTTGCTTCTCCCAGGGGATAGGCTTGCCGTACATAGTGATCGGACTGGACCAACTGGCGTTCAAGACTAACAGTATTTCATTTATTATAGCAGGTATAAGACCTAGCCACGCACACAATTGAACAGGGGACAGATGTTTTCTCAAGGTTACGATGGCGTATAAATTAATTGACTGGTTTTCATTTTACCTGATATTCTTATAGTTATAACTTATGTATATTTTATATAAGTAGTGTAAGTTACAATGACCGATAGAAAAATATTTAAACATATATTACAACTATAGATATATACGTGGCGTACTCATGCATATTATGACGATTACAACTTTTAGAATCGTTATATCTCAAAAACGGTGGCTCGTAGGAAAAAAGTATTTATTAATTTTTTGTAGATAATTTTATGATCTACAGTTTTTGTCTGAGGTATTTTTATGATAAAACTTACTGTTTTGCTGAAAATCGCGAAAAACCTATTTTTTTTACCTTTGAACTTGAACATTTTTTTTTCCTTACAGGGGAAAGATGGGGAACTTTCAAATTTTGTTTTTAATGATATTTTAAACAATCTTACCGATTTGCAGCTAGGTGGGAATTTAGGTAACTTCGAATGTCTAAATTGACCGGACTACTGGGTCATATGCAATATTTTCGATCTTGACTTCTGAAATAAAAGTCAGAGAGTAATATATTTTTTTGTATTAAACTAGAAATTATGCAGTCCTTAAAGTGCATGAAGGAGAATATAGAGTTCAAAGATTGTCCTGATGATTTGATATGGATACCACCACAAATAAACGCAACATGTAACTTTTTTTTTTTAAATATGGGGTTTTATTTTATGTGGTATGTGTTTAGCACACTTTTTACTATCTTTAAGGTCAACGCACAGGTATACTGCACTGTGGTCTATGAAAGTAAGGGAATTGAGAGCGCACCTGTGCCTGCGCATAAACTTGTGCACTATAGTCTCTCCCGCGCAGATGGCTAGTCTCCGTTGAGGTTGGGGGCTGTACATAAATATATTTCACGGTAAAAGTAAATGGAAAAACTAAATGTACAAAAAGTATTTTTTTTATTAAACTAGAAATTATGGAGTCCTTAGAGTGCATGAGGCAAGATATAGAGTTTGAAGATTGTCCTGATGATTTGTTATGGATACCACCAGAAATAAACGCAACATGTAACTTTTTTTTTTTAAATATGGGGATTTTATTTTATGTGGTATGTGTTTAGCACACTTTTTACTAACCCTAAGGTCAACGCACAGGTATTACTGCACAGCGGGGTGCAATAAGGGAATAGAGACTGCACTTGTGCCTGTGTCATATACTTGTGCACTATAATATCTCCCGCGCAGATGGCTAGTCTTTGCTGAGATTAGTCGCCCTGACAGAAAACGGGCAGGGGGACTATACAATATACATATATGTACTGCACGGTAAAAGTAAATGGAAAACTAAATGTAGTATGTAGTGATAGTTCTCTTCTGAAACTTTTTTACTTCTTAATCAACTACTACTGTTTGTTTATCATTCTTCTGCCCTTATCCCAACTTATAAGGGTTTGGGGCGGTACGTCTTTTTCTTCCATACTCCTTATAGAAGCAAAAGTATTGATAGAAAAATAATACATATTTTAGCCAAAGATATTGGGGTTAAATAAAAAAAAAACAATACATATTTTATTTCACAAACTTCCAAGAACCGCACAGCGTCTTTGAAACTTCTGAAGCTAAGCACACTTCGAACTGGTCGTTCATTATAGAGAAAAAGAAAATTGAACTTTGACCCCAAATATCTCCGTAACTAAAAGGTTTCTGGGTGCGGTCTAGAACAATTAAATTATCGCAATGATGAATAAAAATTAAAAAAAAACCTTGTGGAAAAGTTGGAACTTTGACCCCCAATATCTCCTTAACTAGAAGATTCCTAGGCACGGTCTAGAACAATTTAATTATCGCAATAATGAATAAAAAATAATAAAAACCTTGTGATAAAGTTGGAACTTTGACCCCCAATATCTCCTTGAAGGTTCCCATGTACGGTCTAGAACAATTAAATTATCGCAATAATGAATAAAAAAATAACCTTGTGATAAAGTTGGAACTTTGACCCCCAATATCTCCTTAACTAAAAGGTTCCCAGGTACGGACTAGAACTAAATTATCGCAATGAAGAATAAAAAATAAGAATAAATACTTTTGGAAAAGTTGGAACTATGACCCCAATATCTAAAGAGATATTGGGGGTCATAGTTCTAACTTTTTTTTTTATTCTAGTTAAGGAACTAGAAGATTCCCGGGTACGGTCTAGAACAATTTAATTATCGCAATGATGGGGAGAACAAATCCGTTTCGGTTTCGTTAAGGCACTTTTACAACCAAGAATATAGATATTCTTACCTACCTTATGTGTATGTACTATGGGTTGTGTCTTCCATGTGTTCTATGTAACTAAGTGTTTTGAAGAATTCTCGTTTCATAAGAGTTTTGTATTTTTTTTTCAGTGACGCACGATGCGAAGGTGTTGTCTCTAACGTTCATCGACTCAATATCTCAGAAGCCCAAGTTTTTACCCCTCGCCATACCCAAAGACTTGGCTCATAGGTAAGTTTAAATATATCTATTTTATGGTTCTGACTTCGTTAAGATTTGATCGTAATGGTTAGCTTAGGAATTTATGTACAGTGAAACTTGGTTAAGTGGGACCTGGATAAGTGAGAAACCTCCATAACTGGAACTCATGCTGAGGTCCCAACACTTTGGCACTGAATTACCTCTGTTAGTGGGACGAGGTAAGCCTCTATATCTGGGATTTGTTCTTTCGATTTATCATCATAGTTACCTCTATAACTGAGACAGCGAGTAAATTTTATATGCATAAACCTCTGTAAATGAGATAACATTGTTTGTTTACTCATTCTTATTCTACCCACAAATTCATTTACATACATAACACGTTATTTTATTTAATGATCGCACCTCTATAACTGAAATAACCTGTATTCTCACCTCTATTAATGGAACCCTCTGTAAATGAGACAGATATTTATTTATACCTGTATATCTGAGACACTGGGTAAGTGGACTACCTCTATAAGTGAAACGACATTGCAGGTCCCTCGATGTCTCACTTAACCAGGTTTCACTGTATTTATTTATGGATAAATATTTAAGCATTATGTATTTGTACTAGTATTTATTAATTTTTACGCATGTGACTAAAAGAGTATTGGATCTGAATGTTGATGGACGGAGAGCGAGAGGAAGGCTAAAGAAAAGATGGATGGATTGGTTAAGCAATGATATGAAGGAGAATGGAGTAAATGATGCCGTGCCAAATAGAATGGGACAAGGGTAGAAAAATAAAGATGTATAAAAAAACACTGGCCTTAATGTCCCCCGGCATATTCATCCAGTCTATCTTAAGATGATGCAGAGAGACAACATAGTAAGTGCAGGGTGCATAACAGAAGGTTCTCAAGAAAACATTTACAATTTATTGTTATTAAGTTTTCCATTAGGAATTACTCAGTAGCAGCGATACAGTCTGGATTCGTAACCGGTTGATAGCGATAGGCTTGCCCACTATTACATAACAGGCAAAATATGAGTATACTATTCGGTAATATCTCTGTCTAATCCATCCTTCTAACAGGCATTGTGGTCATGAATTTCAGGATAACGCGGTTCAACGGCGACCCGTCTTCGTGGTGGATCGGTCAGATGCTCAAATATGTACTAAAGCCGCGAACAGCGATGCAGAAGGCCATTAACGAGACCATCGCTAAGATGAACTTCAAGACGCCTATTGTGGGGTAAGATATTTTACTCTATATTGTAAATTAGGGTTTCATATCATGTTATTTTCACTTATAGGAAAATCAAATTAATACTAATGTGAATAAGGTTGATCTTACAATGGTTGGTACTGAAGTTGTAACAAGTATTGCAACTACATATTATCTTATGTACCTTTTACTACTTTACCTACCCTAATTACCCTACCTACTCTACCTATCGGGATAAAAAGTATTTTATGTCCGTCTCCTGGTTCTAAGCTACCTCAACTATTTCCTAATTTTCGGCCAAATCGGTTCAGCGCTTCTGAAGTTATAAATAGTGTAACTAACACGACTTTCTTTTATAAATATAAAAGATTCTCAAAACCGTGATGTGGGACAATTTCATAAAACTGCAGCAGTATTTTTTTACATTAACATACTATGGAAAACAAATTTGTTTTTGCTGTTGAGTGCAAATTTGCATGAACGAGGGCGTAAGAATATCTTACTAATATTATAAATGTGAATGTTTGTGAGGATGAATGTATGGATGTTTGTTACTCTTTCACGTCAAAACGGCTGAACGGATCTTGATGAAATTTGGCGTAGAGGTAGATTATAGTTTGGAATAACACATAGGATATTTATTTTTTCGATATCACGCGGGCAAAGCCGCGGGCGCCAGCTAGTATGTTATCAAATTATTGGGTGCTACGGAACCTTTCGTGCGAGAGGCCGACTCGAGCTTAACCTAGCGTGAGTTTGCCCGTAGCAATAAACGGTATTGATTGGAACAATTTTACAGCTACGATAAGATTCATTTATTCAGAATGTTCCATAAAATTAATTATTTTTGCGTCGTTTCTCCTTCGTTAATCTAGTACGTAATGCACTGTACGGAAACCCGGTGAGTGCATTAGGTACTAGTTTTACGACCTAGCGCGTATTGTTCAACGTTTATTTACCGAATAATGTACAGTTATTAAACGCGATAATGGTTTCTGTTTTACTAATTTATTGCTCATTTTTCATAGTTTTTTGTTACGTTGTAAAAAAATTGATTGAAGTTTAATAATAATATTCTTGTTCGAAAATTAAATTTAAATAACATCTATTAGTTTTTGAATCATTTATCAAGTTGCAATCAAAACGCGCAAAAGATTTAAAGGTTAGAATTAACATAGTAAAAACAATGTGGAAGCGCCATCAATATTAAAGTATTTAAATGAGTTTCTAGATGAGGAGCTAGTGGCTTAATAATAGCAGCCGCTCGGGTCGATCTTAAGGTTAAGCCGCGCTTGCCTAGGTTGTTCTGTGGATGGGTGACCACCCGTTACATACCGAGTTTCCTCCGTGCCTCGGAAAGCACGTTAAGCCGTTGGTCCCGGCTGTCATTTGTAGATCTTTGACAGTCGTTACAGGTAGTCAGTGTTCAGAAAGTCTGACAACCAGTCTTACCAAGGGGTATCGTATTACCCAGTACTAACTGGGTTATGGAGGTCAGATAGGCAGTCGCTCCATGTAAAATACTGATATTCAGCTGCATCCGGTTAGACTGGAAGCCGACCCCAACATAGTTGGGAAAAGGCTAGGCAGATGATGATGAAATGAGTTTCTAGATAATGATTTTCTTGTTCGTTTTTAAGACTTCTTAGTATTGTTAACAAAATTCTTATTATTGTTAATAAAAAAGATTCCCTTAAAATTTAAGGTAAGTGCATAATAATTTGCGGGTAGTTCGAAAAAGATACCACGGCCTTGGAACACAAAGGGCAAAAGAAGGAACATGGATGGGTTTCAGTCAGTTAAAGTCTAACAAATCCCCCCGCTTCGCCTAGAGCGGGCGAAGTTATTTGATGATTTCCCATCCCTACAAAAAGGCGTAGTTTTACCTTTTTTCTTCTACCATTCCAGAGTCCACATAAGGAGAACAGATAAGGTGGGTACAGAAGCCGCGTTCCACCACATAAACGAGTACATGGCCCACGTGAAGGACTACTACGACCAGCTGGAGCTGACGCGCAAGGTCGACGTGCGGCGGGTGTACCTAGCCACTGACGATGCTAACGTAAGTACTATTATACGGACGGTGAGCAATGGGTAGCTCACCGTTCGTCCATCTATTGACGTAAGATCTAAGTTCCACGCGGACTTAATGCCATAGGCATATTCTACCAGTCCACCTTTGGATGATGCAGAGACAAACAGTGGTTGGTGTAAAACAGAAAAAAAAGGTTAATGGCAAAAGGGTAGCTCCATATACATAGGACTTGAAAACATAATTGGCAAAATGTAATTGTACTATTCAGGTACACCTTAGCCCTTTCTCCTTTGTCTAATCTAATCCTCCTCGGATTATAAGCGTAGTGTGAAGTTATTCGATTATACATTATGTAGTTTCTATTGTACCTAATTAGTGCCCCCTTTTTGACGTTTTAAAATTGACCATGTAGGTTTATGTGTAATAAAATAATTTGATTTTATATTAATAAAAACTTAAAACTTTTAAATACTGTTTTTTATATTCCAGGTCCTAGAAGACGCCCGCAGCAAATACCCAGACTACACATTCCTAGGCGACCCGTCTATAGCTAAGACCGCGGCCACCCATCGCCGCTACACGCCGCTGTCGCTGACGGGGCTGCTCGTGGACCTGCACATGCTCGCTATGTGCGACTACCTCGTCTGCACCTTCAGTAGTCAGGTACGGAGACGAAAGCTTTAATTTTGAACCTTAAAATTTAGGGCATAAGGCGAAATGATTATTTTTAATGGAAATCAAAGACAGCTTCAGAGATATTTTTCAGATTCTTTTGCCCATTCTCCTTTTTTAAATTCGTGTTGCACTGGAACAGGTACTTAAATGGCTTTAAGACTCTAAAATTGAAAGATTATGAAGCTACTTACATTTCGTGTTATTGTGTATTTTACTCGTTGCAATGTGAAAATGTTGTTAGTTAAATAAAATCAAATATTTAAACTAAACAATAGTGCATGTATTGCCTAAAAATAAATGTATCAGCAATTCGCAAAAAATATCAGAACTCTTTGCAACCTTCACTTCTTCAAAAGTCTAATCTAACTTGGAATTTCCTGTAACTCCTGTTAAAACAAAAAAAAACCCTGTCAGATTTTAAATATATTGTAAAATTAAAAATGTATGTTTGTATACTACAGGTCGGCCGTGTCGCCTACGAGATGATGCAGACGAACCGCGTGGACGCTTCGAACAGCTTCTCGTCGCTGGACGACATCTACTACTTCGGAGGACAGAACGCACACGACCGCGTCGCTGTCATGGCTAACGATGGCGGCTTACGGGATATATCGTTACAGGTACATGATAAACGCACGTCCTGGGATTGATTCTCGGGATATTTTCCATTAGGAATTTAGCAGTAACAGCCAGCACAACGGAGTCTGGATTTATGCTGCCCAGTTGATAACTCATCTCATTTGCTCACTTCAGTCATTTGATCCCCATCCGAAAAAAAAAGCAAAAAAAGTGCGAGTCGCACTCGTGCATCGAGGATTTCGTACAAACTTGCGACATAAACGGCCATATCTTTTGACTGCTTTGTCTTAGAGGGTAATATAAATATAATATTATATAATAATATAATATATTAACTCTAAGGGCCCACAGATTTGAATATATGGTTTTTATTTTAACTCGATACCTCCACTCGTTCTCTAGATAAAGGGCCTTGATTGAGAGACAGACAGACAGGAAAACAAAGTGATTCTATGTATAAGGGTTCCGTTTTTCTTTTTGAGGCAAGGAACCCTAAAATAGGTATCACGTAAAGCACTACGAGAATGTTACGTTAGATAAAATATTTGTACTTAATTTGTTTATTTTTTTGCAGGTTGGCGATTTAATCGGCATCGCGGGTAACCATTGGAACGGTTACGGTCGGGGAACCAATAAGAGAACAAACATGGTGAGTCGAATAACGATGTGATATCTTTAGTTAAATTATGTATTTAGGTGTTTATCTATAAAGGTCAGGATTTGCGAGTTTAATAAATACTTTTTCAGTGTCAAAGTATTTATTTGTATGCTTTTTGGTGATACACCATTATGTAACTTAAAACACACTATTTTAAAATATGTGATTTTAAAATACATATAATATATATTTGATCGTTTTGTATACATATTTTTTTATATTTTTACATAATTCTTATCAAAAACAAAAAACGTTTAAAAATATAAAAATAGTAGCCCACCGGTATCGGGAACAGGGTCTAAGCTACCGGCGGTCAGGGCTTCAGAGAAAGGAACCTCCTAACAATACGAGCCGTGTCCAGGAGTACCGCGCACTGTATCTTATCTTTATGTTAACAAAAAAATTTTTTTTTTATGTCTATGTTACTGCCACTGAGTTAGCAACCAAATTACGTTTTTAAAAATTCCCCTCCATGTGAGCATTTGTTTGTTCCAGAACGGCCTGTTCCCCATGTACAAGACTGCAGAGCACTTGGTACTGTATCCGTTCCCGGAGTACAAACAAGTGCCGATGTACTCCGACACGCGACAAAAGGACTTATAATCACCGTTTAACGTCTAAATGGACTAAATAACGCGTGCACAGCGTTACAAATAGTTTTGTTTTTAAATAAGTCATGAGAGTTTTTGTTCTACTGGTCGTCGGCCACAGTGGAGGTACAATTGGTGAAAGAGATATGTGTGCAGGTGGGATATGAATGTCTTGGTTAAGCAGGCAAGATATAGATACATAAAATGACATTGAAGTGTTTTAAATATTCTCATAGAAGTAATTAGTTTAGTTTAGGCATTGTGTCATTTCAAATGTTCTAAAATCTGTCCCTCTCGTTGTTTTTCTGACTCATCTCACAAACCTATGAGCTATGATGTCCCGAAGCGTCGGTAGTACGTGTGGACTACGAGCACTTCTGATCATCATATTTCAGGTTCGGTTAGAAATCAGAGCAATGTTAGCAAATCTGAGGGCCCCTTCAGGGCCACTACCTGCCGCGGAATACGAAGGGCAAAATAAGTAACATGGATGGTATTTAGTCAGCATAAGTACACTCTCTTCCGGTCAATCTCATCGCTTACCTGACAGAATAAGCATACTTTGTCTCACTCTAACCTGTATACCTATCTCTTTCGCGCATAGTAATAATATTTATGTCGTGTACGATCGTTAAAGTTTTCGTAAGCGTCTTTTACGGGCTTGTTATTGTTAATAACTATCAATGATTAATATTTTGTGAGCGTGTCATACTTCTCATTTGATTTCTGTTGAATTTCTGAAGGCCTTCCATCATTTCTTATAGCAGTATTATTTTGATGTAAGATTCAATGTGAGGTGAGGAGCTCGTGACTAAGCTAAGAACAGCTGCAACGGTTGATCTACATGGTCAAGTGCTTGCGAAAATCGATCTTTGGATGGGTAACCATTACCATACTAATTTTCCTCCGTGCCTCGGAAAGCACGTTAAGGTGGAAGTGGCAGGTTAGCCCGAGAAATTAAACTTTTTTTTGGCGTTTTCAATATGGCGGTCAGCGTCCCTCTAATTCATAGTGTCATTGAATTACTTTTTCATTATATAGTTAGAACTGAAAGGGTTGTATTGATGATTATTCTAAAAATAGTCATATTTTAAATTATCATTCAACCTGTCACTAATCTGCAAAATGCTAAAAAACATAGATTTCGATTTCAAAGTAATATTGGTATAAGAGGGGTAAAGGCCCTAAAAATATGATGTTTAAATCATAGTTTATGATAGAATGTTCACGTTTGTAAAATGATCTACTTACTTGAAGTTTAAAAAACGGATCCAAAATTTAACAATGTAATTCAAAATATGATGCCTGAAATGTCACAGATAGAACGTTTGCCTGTAGCAGACACTAAAAGTAATACTCAAAATTCTGGTACAAATATGTACTGCAATAAATCGGTTGTCATCATGTCGACGATACATACTAGGTGGAAGGGATATCGATGCACGGCCGCTTACCATTTCAATACATGATTAAGACCGTCAGTACTTCGTCGGTTATTTTTAAAATAAGACCAGCTGACCACAGACAAAGTGCAATATCTACACAGTCAAACTCTATGGATCAGAGGCTCTAGCATAAGCATGCGGTGTAAATGTAAGTTAAATACAACGATGTTTTAAATACAATACAAAATAAATACATACACCTAAAATATAATGACCCTAAAATACGATTACCATAAAATATGATTACCCCGGAATACAAATTACCCTACCCTTAAGCGTTTTAGTTAAATTGTTTGCAAAAAGCACAATCATAGTGATTGTGCTTTTTGCAAACAATTTAACTACTCACATTATATGTGAAACGAGTATTTTCAATTTTAAACATCAATTTATTTACGGTACGTTTAAACCACGCGCTCGTACTAGGGTCTCACATATTGCTTTTAACCGGACGAGAAATTTCGACGCTGAGGGTATAAGGCACTAGGGTGTCTAAATTCTTATGCTGAATGCGCGGACGTCGTTAATGCATCGATAACCCTTAGACCATGTATTTTAGCCAACCCTTTTAACCAACTAACATTGAAATTCGGCAGTTGTTGTTTTACCAATCTGGTTCTCAAACACCAGGGTTTAAGCTAGTTGCCTATTAAAGTATTAATTCACGTTTTGACTTCCTTTAAATGTTAGATTTTAATCTCGCATTTTTCCATTAATATTGGCACTGGCTTCGTATAATAAGTACAAGGATCTATTGGCGTGTGGCCCAAATCGGTACTAATAGCGAACGCCATCTTGTTTTTTTCATATGAATGTTCAGCAACAAGTCCCACCCACCTGTCAATGTCATTCGGACGCTAAAAGATCCTGGTACAGTTTAAATGTCCTAAAATTTATTTCTGGTTAGAGAATATTGTGTTACATACAAATGCATAATATTTATTGCATGACACAACACTCTATTTTTAACTACTCTGTAGTTTATAGACTAAACATTTTCAAACGATTCTGTTTATCTGGATAAATATTTTTTTTAATCTCATTCTAAACCGATTTTGGTATCTGAGAATGAAATAAAATGTTCTATACTATATTCCGTTAACTTTAAATCAAGTTTTGCATTTAGTTTTATTTTTCTGTAATATAATATGTTCATGTATTTGTTGTAGTATTTCCATACTGTTTTTGCTCTAGCATCGTCCAGGTGCCATATGATGACAAGACATTTTTAGTGATGTATTAATACGATGAAATCTCTATAATTTTATAACAACAACTTCATGGAGTGATCGTTAGTTAAATTCATAACAGAGTCAGATGGTTCTGACTCTGTTTAGGCAGATTCAACGATTTTATATGTTCTGTTGTTTAATTTAAGATGACAAAAACTACTAAACATAAATTTATTTTTCTACAAAAAATTTCAACTATCCATCATAGCAATACATCTCATCACTAAAAAATTCAATGGCGCCATGTTATACGCATTGCGCTTTGCTTCATTTTAAATTTTATTTTTAGACAAGAACTTTTTGGAAGCTTAAATTACAGCTAATACTGATTCCGTATTTAACGACTACAAAATTAATGGTGCAGCTAAAATATTCAATTATGATTCTCAATCGTGGTAACGGTCAAGATTCCAAAGGTACAGTTCATCTAATGTCACCCCCACCACGCTAGAGCGAAAACAATATTATATTGTCATTATATTATATTGTCTTCATGTTCTCGAATTTTGGCTTGTAGGACATAACATAACTGGATACCACGCAATAATGTTGTAACCGTCAGTAAAAATACATTCCATTCTAACTTGTTCTGTTATATTTTATGAACTTTAATGAATAAATATTTGAAACTGTTTGAGAATGATCTTGATTATCAAGCAAAAAAATGAAGCTGCTATAAACAGTAACAAATTATTTTAACGAATCACCTCGTGTCCTAATATAAACTGATGTCGCGTTAAATAAACTTTTGTCTCATGTGGTTCGGGAAATTGGCAGGCGTTTTCTGACGAAGCGATGGCGCCGCTTGCTTGAACTAAAAAATGCAAAACATTTAATGACATGCATTTTCACAATTTAACGACTGATTCCATAATTTATCAAAATTAACTCGTCAGTCTCGTATAAGCATAAGTTCGATGATCGCTTATATTAGGACACGGCATTACAAGGGAAATTTTTGTGAACTAGTTAACTTATGAATTGGAGAAGAAATGTCAGTTCCACTAATTGTATCTCTCTCAGATGTCTGCGAGGGAGAGGTAAATACTGAAAAATTTAAGAATACCAGAAAAAATTCTTTAATTTCATATTCTTACATTCTAATTTTGTTCTAAAATACAGCCTCACCATTTTTCACTTGAAACACTGCAACTTAGTTCCTATAGAGAAAACTGTTGTTGCTATAAGAGTTCCTCCAGCAGCATTTTTGTTAACATCGAATAGATGCCACACCACATGTTCGAAAAGACATAAGAAGATAATAATATAGAGATTGCTTGTATTCCTGGAATTCCATATCTCATACAGAAGTTTAAATGGTTTCCACTCACAGCCACAGTCTTTCAGAGGGGCTTGCCACTGCCGGGGTTGCGGGTTGTTCGAAAGAGATACCGCGGCCCTGGAACATAAAAAGCAAAAGAAGGAACATGGGTGGGTTTTAGTCAGTAAAAGTCTGAAACTACCCCCAGAGCGGGGAAAGTTATTTGATGATTTCCATTCGTAAAAAAAGCCACAGCTATTCAGAAAGATGGTGACACTGTAAAACTAACCACCATAGTTCAACTATGATATAATAGTACTGATAAAAAACACGTTTCTAACGCGGCCTATGTTTTGATGATATGTCTGTGTGTTATTCTTGTATGTACTCGTAAATTGTGTTCGTTGAATGTAAATATGTATTTTGTTGGCGCTGCTGTGGTTTCAACTCCCTAGTTTAATTAACTTTAAGTTACTTCGCCTTAAATAGTTTGGTAACGGTAAACTAATGGCGCTAGCATAGCTTGTTCCTAACGTCGTCATTGGTTGAAAATCTGTTAATGTCAGTTTGAATTTCGAAATCGCTTGTTCTTATTGGTCGGATTGGGACCTAGCTATGGTCGCGCCATCTACATTCAAGTTTCGAGACCCGTTGCCTATTGGATGGAATTCAAGCGTGGAAGGTTGTTTAGCCAATCATCGCATTTCTTTATTTGTATTTGTATACGTAATGTCAATAACCGCAACTATTCACAAGTTGATCATATATCAGCCAGCAGTGCCAAAAAAAAAATTGTGACGTCCTTTAAAAATAATTGCAATGATATTTGTGAGTCTCTGTGATTACTTCATGTGTTTATACCTGCATAATTAGTGAAAATATAAAACTTTTTTAATTACGTAAAATTGAACTAACTTTTATATAGGTAAAATTAGTTTTTTTTTAATTAGCACGAATACTGAACTAAAATAAGATCTGAAATTGATTATGGCCCATGATGAAACCCCATGACCTAATTTGATTAGACAAAATATTCAACACTTAGTTATTTAAAGAAGGTTTTCTTTTATTTACATATAGGCCATTTTAGTTTTTAAATTCAACAAAATTATGTAATTTTTATGATAAAAAAGGATTTGCTCATGTAAGGTAACTTTTTTGTTGATTGATGGTTATTTATAAATGTACCTTCGTTAATATAGTTATTATCTACCTACATATAATATGTAGCCGCGTATGCAATTATGTCTGAAAAGCATTTATATATGTGTTACGTAATTATCCAAGATGTGTATCCGAGTGCTATTATACGTACATGCCTTATATGTGTTAATAATCGGTCATATATAGAAAATAATATGTTACAAATATAAAGAAAAAGATATTTAAACTAAAATATTAAACAATAACCCTCCTGTCGGCAGTCTGGAGAAAATAAAATGAAAAATAATCTCTCTGAAAAAAATATGTTTCGGTAATATTTTTGTGGGTTAATTTATAACAATCAAACGAACATGAATAAATCTCCTAAGTATCACAGGTCACTTCCAAGTTCTAATTAATCCCATTTTTAACGAAATATAGCAAATACTTATATAAAAGCACTTCAACATATTTTCATGTTATTCCATAATATTTATTTTTCCATAGAAAGTAATAATAGAATTTACTAGAACGGTGATATCTGGTGTATTTTTTAACTTTATATCTGTCGGAGCTTCTGTAAGATGTATGATAAAGTAAAATGGACCTAAAATGTGTGTATATAGCTTATAATATTATAGTGTATATAGAAAGGAAAATAATATAAATAAATGGTAACATGTGAAGGTACTCTGATTTTATTTCATCCAAAACTATTTTTGGCTTTACATAAACATATAAAAGCGCACCTGGAATCCATAGCTTAGGCAGAGCTAACCCATGGATTCCAGGCGTGATTTTATGAACCTCAAACCAACTCAGTCGCCGCGAGACGACTCCCGGCCACCGTAGATGCGGGCATCTACGGTGGCCGGGAGTCACGTGGACGGTAAGTAATGCGTAGTTAACCGTCCATCCGTCCATTGACGATAGGCCGAGGACGCGGCGCGTAAGTGTTCCATGCGCGACTCAAAGACATGTCAGCGACGCACAGGGGCCTGCCAGGGCCACCGCCTGCCAGGGTGAATGGTTGTTCGAAAGAGAAATTGTGGCCCCGCAACATATGAGCAAAAGGAGGAACATGGGTGGGTAAATCATGGGAAAGTAATTTGATGATTTTCCATCCGCAAAATAAGCATAAGAGCGCTTGTAAATAATCGTATCGAACTAGTTTTAAATCAGTTGATTAGTTGGCTCCAACTAATTTAAAGTGATTCTTTGGTATTGACTTGATTACTATACTTGAGTATAAAGACGCACTGCCAAATCGGAGCACTCTACTGATAAAAATGTTGATAACTAGCTTTTACACGCGGCTTCGCTCGCATCCACTTCCTAAGGGAAGTGGGGGGGTTAGAAAGAGGTAAAAAGTAGCCTATGTCACTCCATCCCCTCAACTATCTCCACTTAAAAATCACGTCAATTCGTCGCTCTGTTTTGCTGTGAAAAACGGACAAACAAACAGACACACACATAGACTTTCCCATTTATAATATTAGTATGGATAGTTGGGATCGAATCTGTCACTAACAGGACTGAACTTAATCACTTAACTGTTGCGCCAACAGCACAACAGGTACGATCAGCGACATTGTGCGTAGCCCCTTCTCAACTATGTTGGGTTCAGCTGAGCCGAATGCATCTAAATACTAGCGTTTTATATAGAGAGATAGCCTATTTGACCTCCACAACCCAGTATCTGGGTATTACGTTACCTCTTGGTAAGACTGATTATTACACTTTCAGGCTTTCTACTGACTTGTAATAACTGCACATTCTAGTTGCCTTTCTGCCTGTACTACTACAAACGCAGAGCGAAGATTTACAGCGCTTTTTCCTCCATCATTTCTTGGAAACGTGTGCGTGTGTGATCACATTCACCACTTGCCCTCTTTATAAGAAGTCCCGCTACTTTTAGGCGTTCAGCAGACGATCGACCATTTTATTTTATTTCGGACAGAAATTATCGCTCACATGGATCCTGTTCATTTCGTTGCCTCAATGTTTTTAGCCTCAATGATTTTAGGGTTCTATAGGAGTTAGAGTTGAGGTACACTTCAAAAGGAAAAAAAAACGGAACTCTTAAAGGATCACTGTGTTGTCTGTCTCTTGTCGTTCTCGAGAGTAAGGGTCTTGACAGACATATCTGTCAAGAGCCTTATAACGCGTAGAGGTACCGAGAAGTCTGTGGTCCCTGAGAGCTGTGAAAAGAAATCAACTCTCCTTTAGCCGTCAAAAGATATGGCTGTTTATGTCGCATGTTTCTACGGTACTCGGTGTTGAGTCCGACTCGCGCCTGACCGGTTTTTGAAAATTGTTTGCATCTATCCAGCGTAGAAAGCCCATCGTCTTAATAAGTTCTGATGTTACATAGTAGTAAGTACCTAATGCATCTCGATAGTTCCTGCCAACCGGGACATAATACAATTATGTAGAAATTTTATTGATTGCGATAAAGGCCACAAGAGCAGCGGGTACGGGAGAGCTTGTAAATAAACAAGCATTAAAGATGATACTTTATTTATTCAAGTCAAGTCAGTCAAGTCAAGTCGACCTTATTTACTATTAGATACTTTATTTTTCAAATATGGGTGCAGTATATGGTGGTAAATAAAGGAAAACAGGCAGCTATATTTTTCTTGTTGGCATGCAAAGTTTTGGCACAAACACTACACGAACTATAAAATAAATAAATAAAATGCACAAACAAAACACCTTTTGAAAAAACGAGGTAATTACTTACATCGCATCGGCCTAAAGTTGAAATTCCGTTTCAGTTCGTTTCGTTTCAGTTGAGATTCGAGTTTGATTTGATTAAAGAACCTAGATACTAAGAATTTGTTATAATCTGGCAATCCTTACTATCCTTACTATAATATTATAAAAGCGAAAGTGAGTTTGTTTGTTTGTTACCTCTTCACGCTTTAATGGCTAAACCGATTTTGATGAATTTTGGTACAGAGATAGTTGGGAACCAGGAGACGGACATAGGCTATTTTTTTTTTTAAAGAGTGGGATATGAGGGAGAAAGAGGGAAGAAACGGGAAAACTTAGCGTTGCTATTACAAATCAATAAGGCGCTACCGAATTTAACGCGAGCGAAGCCGCGGGCAAAAGCTAGTGACCTATATTATTGGAATATGTAATGCTTTTTTAACAGTAAGAAGCCAGATCATCTATATGATCTGCTAATATCTTGATTCTCCACTTTGGTACTTATTCTTAGGTAATATGGATTGGTCCATTATATTTTTGATTGGCAACGTAATCCATAATATTAACCTATAATGATTCTGCAAAAGCGGCCATTTTCGAATCCCTGTTTCCAGCAATGAAATGATTTACGCAAATGAAGACTCCCTTCATTTGCCTTGCAGTTAAACCTAGCTTGACAATCTTGAAAACCGATTCTAGCGAAATCTCTTTTAAACAAATGCTCTCACAAAAACAAACCCGCAAATACCTACTAAAAATCTCCACGCACACCATCAACCACTTTCTTAAACCTCACTTTTAATGGCCTCGTAAAACCCGATCGCGGCGAAAGTAGCCCCTCTCGTCCAAGTTCAATAGCACGCTGTAACAGTACCGCGTCGACTCTTGCGCAAGCTGCATCTCACCTGCAGTCGTCAGTACATGGAGCCAGAATGTGGACAGTTTTAATAGTTGTCATTTGTTGTGTTAGTACTGTGTTGCCGGCTAAACATCTGCCAAAATGGAAGAAACAGGTTGGTTATGGTTTACGGCTTTCTGTGTTATAAGGCTTTGTCTATCTGTGGTCTTGTGATCCCTACTATCTAAGTATTGATTTGATACAAAAGTTAAGACAGCCTTGTTTAAGAATAATTAGGAAGTAAATAAATGGAGAATTTATAATTATAGGTTATCCTATTATACCATACTTCTTTTTTTACTTTTTACAAATATGGGCAGTTTAAACGCGAAGACCTACGGAATAAATCGAAAAAACGTAGAGATTTTCAATGACACCTAAAACACTGACCTCCTTAGAATATTACCGTTATTAATCATCACGCAAAAATGTTATCAATTTAAATAATAAACAAGAGTCTTCACCGACGTTTTCCCGCGGCCTACTTTCTAGTGGCTTTCTCGCGGCTCATATTAGAAAGTTCCTTCGGTGACTCAGCGAGATGCGTGCTCCTGTAGTTAGGATTGAAAGGAGACCCATCGCTTTCTACACCTCAACATGTAGCACTTTATCTTGAACTTGAAATGTAAATTAGCAAAGATCTGCGTAATCCCAGCGAGACAGAGACCGGATTTGTCTCTGGGTCAGCTTCTATTGGAAAGATTTCTAAAGCTCTAGTTATCTTATCAACCAGTTCAAGTCCAATAACTGGTAAAGTGTATCGTTGGCACAAACAGCTGGGTCTCCGGTTTGAGTAGCTGTCACACTTGGATAAGACTGTTGGACTGCAGTAGCAATACGTTAGTAGGCAGGTTACACCTAATACAAGAGTGCTCTACATTTCGTAGCTTAATTAGGATTCTTAGTAGAGCATAAAATGGTCAACAATACGTCTAGGTATAATTTTGGTTCACGCGCGCCTCAATGTCAGCAAAGCAGAAACCCAACCTGCCGGGGTTGCGGATTGTTCAAAAGAGATAACGCGGCGCGCGGCCCCGGATCACAATGGTTAAAAAAAGGAACATAGATGGGTTTTAGTCAGTAAAAGTCTGACACTCTCTTCGGCTCCACCCAGAGCGGGAGAAGTTATTTGAAGATTTCCCTTCCGATTATAAAGACAATATTTATATATTTATGAATTCAAATCCAAGTACCTACTTAAACATAACTGGTCAAATGTAGGTGTACTAAGGGTACACGCTTCTGCCTAACCGTTCGAGGCAATATAGGCGTGAAGCCAGCTTGGTGCAGCCTAGGTACTGTAAGAAAATGGTGGTTATTCGTAATTAAAAGACGCATAAAATACTAAGACTATATGTAAATTTTAGTTTATCATTCCAGCAATACTTGTCACGTCATAATTCCAAAGCTTTTCTATTCTATTTTTATTAATTCTCCATTTAAAAACCTGAGTATTCGAACGTATTTGCAAACCAGCCAGCACTTTCAAAGGTTTGATCAGTGTTATTAAACCTTTACAGTACGATAAGAAAGCTTTCTTATTCTGTCGAAACTTCTCCAGCCAGTGTCGTTTAAATTTAACTCATGTGTTATTTTCTCCAGAAACCTCTATATCTCCTGAATATTTTTGTGATATGTGTTAACAAGCTATCTCCACACACATTTTTCAATCCTCATTCACTACCTTCTCACTAACCTTTCCTCTTACGACGTTTGTAAGAACGTTCACCGAATCCGACAGGCGTGCGAGCTGCCTGCCGTGCAGAGTGAGCATAGCCACTACATCTGCGATGATAAGGGCGAGCCCAAGTGCTTGCCTGGATGGCAGGGAGATCTGTGTGATGTGCCCATCTGCAAGAAGGGGTGTGATCCGTTGCAAGGTAAGCTTTTATCATAGTAAAACGTAGATAGATTAAATACTCTTTGGTTACCACTGGTTGACTGCTTCTTTAGTAGAGTGACTGCTGAGCATGTGGGTTCGATTCGCGGGTTCTTCCATCCGGAATTTCTCAGTAGCAACCACGGGTTTGTGCCCGGTTAATGGCAATAGTTTTGCCCCCTATTATACGGGACTTAAACATAGCTGGCAAAGTATGAGTAAGCCCAACCTTTCAGAGATAACGGGCGTGATGTTATGGATATAATGGACTTGGTAATTTAGACGGCACGGTTCGTGCAGTGGCTGAGCGATTGCCTGCTGCGCTGCGTGTCGCGTGATCGATTCCCGTACGGAACAAATTCTTGAATGGCCTACAGGTAGTTGTTTCGGGTCTGGCTGTTTGTGTAAGTGAATTTAAATGTTTGTAAACGCACCCACTGTACAGGAAAAATTCCAAGTGTGGGGCAACGTTTAAAAAAATTAAACAGTTATCTATATTATTGTGGCTTAAGTGTATAGAGGTTTTGATCTGGCGATAGCTTATGAATGACCGGGTAAGCTACCTCATCGAAAAGGCTTTAACATAACAATATTAAAAGTTACTCCAGGATATTGACTGCTAGTGATTCAGTGTTCAGACTAAATGTAGAACTAAGGAAAGAAGCATGTAGTTAATAAGCTAGAACTTTCGCGGAGAAAGTTTAGCCTTTCAATATTTTACTGAGAAGACTTTCAGTCATAATTTGTTAATCACGATTTGGGTGACTAATCATTTACAATTTTACATGAACTCGTCGGTGGGACTGTTAACTGGTAGAAAGCGACTATAGCTTGGACAACTGGCGATCGTTTTCATTTGTTATTCCTTTATCGACTTTCAACAGAATTGTCGAAGACATTTCGGTACCTTATGTCAATTTTCTTCATCGTTATCGGTTATTGCTGATAGAGACATTCTAATCGACACGGTTGGCGCAGTGGCTGAGCGATCGACTGCTGCGCTGCGTGTCGCGGGTTATATTCGCGCACGGAACAAATATTTGTATGACCTGCAGATAGTTGTTTCGGGTCTGGCTGTTTGTGTATGTGAATTTAAATGTTTGTAAACGCACCTACGATACAGGAGAAATTCCTAGTGTGGGGCAACGTTTTTATTAAAACAAAAAAAAAAAACAAATACTGAAGTCGATTTGCGGTTCTAGAACGACTATAAAGTAAAGTAATAAAATTGACTACTAAGATGACAAATAGTAAAGAAAAAATGGAAGAAGATGACACCTTGTGCTGACCCTAAATAAATTGAGATAAGGGCAGACGAATGATGATAATTTGATAAAGTTGTCATTATATCTAGGCCCTCTATAATCTCTATAAAAAACACGAGAAAAGATTCCAAGGAACAGTTTGTGACAAAAGAAAATACTGCAAATGTAACACCTACAATTGGCATCCCAATAACAAAAGCTCTTATTGAAACCGGTACAATGTGTTTAACCGCTGATTACTCAGAGCTAACGGCGCGTTCCGTTTAATTTAGCTCATTAGCGATCCGCTATGACTGTATTGATACCGGGTTTTTCTGCAGCTTCCAAGGATATAACAGTCTTGCTTTTTATTAGGGTTCCGTAGTCAACTAGGAACCCTTATAGTTTCGCCATGTCTGTCTGTCCGTCCGTCCGTCCGTCCGTCCTCGCTTAATCTCTGTGACCGTTAGCACTAGAAAGCTGAAATTTGGTACCAATATGTATATCAATTACGCCGACAAAGTGGTAAAATAAAAATTGGAAAAAAATGTTTTATTAGGGTAGCCACCCTATATGTAAAGTGGGAAGTGTTTTTTTTTTAATTTCAACCCTAACGTGTAATATATTGTTGGAAAGGTATTTAAAAATGAATAGGGGTTTACTAAAATCATTTTTTGATAATGTCTATAATTTCGGAAATAATCGCTCCGAAAGTAAAAAACAATGTGTCCCCCCCCTCTAACTTTTGAACCATAAATTTAAAAAATATGAAAAAAATCTGAAAAGTAAAACTTTATAAGGACTTTCTATGAAAATCATTTTGAACTTGATTGACACAACAGTTTTTGTACAAAAAAGACAAAAAGTTGTACAAAATAATTTCCTCCTCCACCTTTAAACTCATAAGTGGGAACACTTATTGTGACGGACGGGAAACTACGGATCCCTACACTGAGCGTGGCCCGACACGCTCTTGGCCGGTTTTTTTTAAATAGTTAAAAGTAGAAACTGGCCATTTACGAATGACGCGACAAACTTGTGACATAAACGCCCATATCTTTTTCCTGCTTAAATTTAGAAGGTTAATTTTTACACAGCTCCAATGGGCCACTGACTTGAGTATATTGTTATAATTTCAATTGGATACCTTCACGCGTTCCCAACATAAAGGTTCTAAATTAACCTTTGAGTCTACGCAGTCTAAAGATATAAGTAGCTGTTTTTTTTAAAAAAAAAGCGTTGGCCTACACTAGGAATTTCTACTGTATCTGTATGTATGGTTTTTTATTTAACTTTGCTAAAGAGTTGGTGGGTAGTGATTTATAGTTTTTGGAATTCGTCGATTGTTATGATTGTGCTGTCCTCTCATACTTAAGCACTAACGCTGTGACAACAACGTTGTAAAACCAATTGATATTAAAAGATTAACCATGGAGTTTCTTGCCGGTTATCTCCATATGA
Organism: Ochropleura plecta; assembly: GCA_905475445.1. Classification (NCBI taxonomy): domain Eukaryota; kingdom Metazoa; phylum Arthropoda; class Insecta; order Lepidoptera; family Noctuidae; genus Ochropleura; species Ochropleura plecta. Next base: position 16,814,087 of record FR997736.1, read on the forward strand.
AACGACCGACGAACCTTGCACATTTTTTCGACGTTTTATAAGTACCCACATAGGCCTATATAAAAAAAATGGTTTTGTATGGGCTGTAAATAGTAGCTTTGTGTGCTAAAAAGATATCCAAACCGCAGTTTCTTATTGTAGAGGAACATTATCTAAGAAGATAATGTGTATAAATTTAAATAAAAAAGATAAATAAAAGGGAAAATCACACTCAGTGATTTTTCCTTTTATTGAACTTGACTTGTAGTTTCTGAGATTTCGTATAGACGAAATCTCAGAAACTACAAGTCTTAGGAGTCTCAAATTTAGCAGTGGGATCCTTTTAGGACGTACGTGCTCACTAAAACACTGAGGCGCTAAGCAGCGAGGGAAACCGCTGGGCACAGCTAGTATTAAATAAACTTTTCCTTATCTACTTATTATAACTTTTTGTTATCCGTTGTTACCCACTAACACTTGCCAACAATGTTCCACCGAAAATAATTTCAGTTTGTGTGCATCTTTACTATAAGAAGCGAATAATTGTTGGTTTGCTTATAAGAGGTTTGCAAAGATCCTTATACTTAGAGAAGAAGTACCTTTGAAGGAGTAGTAAAGTCAAATTGTTTGCCATTTACTCATAGACAAAAAATAAAACGTACTGTAACATTTTTTTTCTTAAAGTTAACAAGTTTAGAGGACAATATTCTAACTATTTCTGGTTACCAGGGTATTGCAAGCGCCCCGGCGAGTGTCGCTGCAAGTTAGGCTTCTACGGCGAACGCTGCAACAAGTGCATCCCACTGCCAGGCTGCCAACACGGCTACTGCAACGAGTCCTTCGAGTGCATCTGCAGGGACGGCTGGGACGGCCTGTTTTGTTCCGAACGTAAGTAATGCAATATTGTCAGCTTGTGATTGTACTGCAACATGTGTTTGGATGTTGGCTAAAGCATAAAACGTAGCCAATGGACAGAGCATCACTTTTTTATAATCCTCAAGCTTCTAATGGCATCTACATTCAGCTGTTCTAATATATCAGCTAAAATTCCGTCCTAGGAACGGCATTTTAAATCAGAGAACACAAAAAAAAGACTTGACTCATTCCCAAAGTCTAAAGAACTTTAACATCTGTCTTGAACTGTGGTAATAGGGGCAAAATAGTCAAACAGCTTGTTTTAATTCTGCATAATGCAGGTTCATGTACCCATAGGAGCAAACACAAGGAAACATCAAACAAAACATAGAGTACAAAGGCATACCTTATTACAAAAGAAATTTCTATCAGCAGGCCTGCGAGAGGAAATATAATGAAAAGAAACGTAGACGTGTGTGAGAACGGGAAGAGAATAAGCATCTAAAATATGAATGTCTTAAACTAAATATAAGTAAACATTTAAGTATAATAATATACCACTAAAATTTATAAACAGATATGTAAATACAATATTATAAATATTCACTATTGATAAGAAAGGTAATGCTCTTTTAATCTAATCTTAAAATTACAAATGTATCTCATCTCTATTGCTAGGCGAAAGTGAGTTCCACAATCACTACAGCATGGACGAAGAAGGAATAGTAAAATAAAATAATTACTTCAAAAGCCTATCTATCTATCTATATATATAAAAATGAAACCCGTTTCCCGTTGTCACGCCATAACTTGAGAACGGCTAGACCGATTTGGCTGATTACTTTTTTGTAGTTTTCTAATACTCTGTAGAAGGTTCTTACGGAAAAAATATTAAAAAAAGGTTTTAGAAAAATTGAAAAAAAACATTTAATTTTGCATATTTTAAAAAACGCGCATAACGAATGTCAATGTCATTCACAATCATAGACTATGTTGAAAGAGCATCGTTTGTTCGGAATTGTGGTTACTTAATTAAATTCTATCGCATTAATTTACTATTTTTTTAAAGGGGAACTGTGTTACCCCGAATTTAACGCGAGCGAAGCCGCGGGCAAAAGCTAGTACTACATATTTATCAAATGTACTCTTTTTCCAAACAGCTATTTGCCGCTCCGACTGCCACGCGACCAGAGGCTTCTGCGAGACCCCAGGAGAATGCCGCTGCAAGCTAGGCTGGGCAGGTGCCACCTGTCGCTCCTGCCAGCAGCTGCCTGGCTGTCAGCACGGGTACTGCGATAAGCCGCTGGAGTGCAAGTGTCTGCCCGGGTACACTGGATTGTTGTGCCAGTCTCGTGAGTATTGACTTTGTTGGTTGGAGTTGGTTAGTAATTATAACCAATATTGGAACATCAAACTTGCCAGTCCAGTAGGACTCAAAGGGTCATTTCAAGTTTGTAAGGATGTATGTTAGTATGTTTTTTGCTCTTTCACGCAAAAACTACTGAATAGATTTTGATGAAACTTCATCAAAATAGCACATAGGCTACAATTCATAAAGATATATGGTATGTTCTATCACCACGCGAGTAAAACCGCGGGGTGCAGCAGGTCTAAAATAATAATTGGATACTAATAAAACGATTCTCATAGGAAGATTCGCGAATGTTTCAAGTTGGTCATGCTGATGACGCTGGACCTCAATTCCTAGAGATTATGGATCCTTAATGGTTGCTAGGGCTACTGCTCAGCATGAGGTCCTGGGTTTGATTCCCAGGTCGAGCAATAGACTCGACAGTGTCATATGACACTTACAAATACCTGACGAAATGTGGGTGTTTGTACAACTTTGCTATAGCCCATGTTGCTTCCATCTATCAGAAGACTAGCTGGCACCCGCGGCTTCGCCCGCGTGATGATCGAAAAAAAGTATCCTATTTGTTATTCCAGACTATAATCTACCTCTGTGCCAAATTTCATCAAGACCCGTTCAGCCGTTTTGACGTGAAAGAGTAACAAACATCCTCACATGCATTCGCATGTTATAATATTATAGTAGGATGACGTCAATGATGAAAAGTAAAGTCGCGGGTCTTTTTGCACTCTAACAGTACTTACATTTATGTAAATACCTCTTTCTGCCAGCTATCTGCGCATCCGGCTGTCACAATGAGCGCGGCTACTGCCGCCGACCCGGTGAATGTCGCTGCAAGGTCGGCTGGACCGGTCAGTTCTGCAACGAGTGCCACAGGTACCCTGGCTGCGTGCACGGCACCTGCAACAAACCTTGGGAGTGCAAGTGTGAAGCTGGTTGGGGAGGCATGCTTTGTGATGAAGGTAAAATTTGAATTCATTTCATGATTTGAATGAAAACACAGTTCTGAGTTAATTAGGCGAATTCAGTTGCTTGTCCATGAGTGCACTGTGCACACTGATGATGAGATTTTGTTACTAAATATTGTTTACTTTTATGTATTTTTATTTATCAAAAAGTCTGCCGGGGGAAACAAGTGAATACGCCCGATTTCAAGAAGCATCCCCATAAATTAATAATAATGACAAAACATACATAAAGCATATAAGCATGGCAAAGTGCAATCTACATATTTGAACACTTGTTTTTTTTGACACTTGATTTTCCTGTAGGTACGTGTGACGGTATAACGGTTTTGTCAAACAAAACCAAAGAAAACTCTCCTTTCCTTCACTTAGCGCTGTGCAGCACATGAGCACATCTCTATGTTTGTCCATACATATTTGTTAATTGTAATTTCTGGAAACACTGTTTTTCCAGTTAAGTACTTTGACCTGAGGTCCTAACACAAGTTCGCTGCTCGGCGTTAACGTAACGAAATACGTCAATTTTAAAATGAAAAATACCCGATTCACATGTAATACTTTCATAACTTTCTGACTTTATTATATCTATTTATTAATTTATTAATATCTATTGATTCTGAGTGTGCTTGTTGCAAATTATAAGTCTAACAGGCTATAGGATAATAGTATTTTTAATTAATAAGCCGCTAAAGGCTTGTACCGAATAGTCTTGAAACCTCTTTGGAAACTATCTGAAGGTAGACCACGAAACTAATCAAAATGTTATATCCTATTCACAGAACTTAACTACTGCGAAAAGAACCCAGACACTTGTGAGAACGGTGGAAAATGCGTCTCCTTAGAGTCCGTTGACGGAAACTTCAAATGTTACTGCCAACCAGGTATCACTGGCAGGCGATGTGAAATTGTGCCGGAATTAATGATGCCCACCAACGCAACTATTACTGAAGAATCGAGCTCCCAAGGTCAGAACTCGTCGGAGACCTCGTCAGGACACGGGAGTACTACGGAACCCAATAATGGGGAAAATGAGACTGAATGATGTAATTTTTAGGTGGTTTGCAGTCATATCCTAGAGAATAAGTTAGAAATACTATTAGACTGTGTATGGATAATGCAAAAAGTAGATATTAAATTGGACATGAAAATCAATCTTTTCGGAAAGAAAACTTTAGACATTGATTTGGATAATCAACTCTCTTTAGATTAGCTGAAGATTCAAAATATATTACAACTCAAAATCAGCTTCTTCTCCTCTAAAATAGAAAGAAAATAGGTTTCATTGGCACAAAAAAAATCTTAAAACTAAACACAAAAAGGAGATAATTATTGTGTCTCACGGCTGTGCCAAATAGGCCCAGTTCAGCAAACTGCCGGGTAACTAGAGTCCGACGTCCATCGATTACTGGTATGACTTTTATAATTCGATTTTGTTGTATTGTCGTTGAAAAGTAGAAGATTATTTGGTTCAGGGGATTTGATGATGTTATTTAATTTCTTTGTCTATGTTCGTGTTTAGAAAATATCTAATTGTTGATGCCTACATTGTAACTTACAAGAACGTGAATGTTATTATGCAAAAACTAGTATGTAGAAATTAACGTGTATGCCAAATCTACTTAACAATACCTGGATGTAGTAGTAAAACTTTTATGCAACCGGTATCATTGAGTTTAGGGATAATTCGCGGAAAACTCTGCTTGCGAGATGTAGGAATTCGCAGTTAGTTCTTCATTGGTTGCATAGATGCCGCTGTAGTACTTTTTGCCATGTTTATATTTGTGTCTCAAGAGAGTAATCAGCCGAGATTAAAAAAAAAGAAAGAATTAAAACTAAATTCTATCTTATCTTTCTTTTTTAAATAGAACAAACAATTTCAGACGGCTTTGGCATTTGGCATCATAGTAAATATGGAGATTAACGCAAATAGTGGACTGACTTTGCGGTTAATAATGAAATGGATGTTATAGTCGGTATTGATTTTCTAAACACGAACGTATAATCTGTTACAATCTACTCATTTAGACTGTCAATGATTATTTATGAGTGTGTTTTCAACAGTTTGTGAAAGTGAATGTTAATTTATTAGTACGATTGTTTTGTATTGACGATGTAGTTGTAAGTTATTTATTTTAAAATCAAATTTATATTAAAGAAGTTTTGCGTAATTTTCTGTTTCATTTCTGTGTTTTTTTCGGTTCCATTTAATTTGGTTAAAGGAACGTGAAGCATTACATTATTATTAATTTTACATGACATTAACTACTATCACTTTGATGACATTAATTGTAATGAATAATAATTATTATTGCATGCTAAATTGAGTTGTTATGGGCAGGCGGATAATATTAATTGCAATGCTTGAAAAAGGCCACGGAGTCATAAGCACTTACCTAATATAATGCCAACTTTGTACACTTGGTTTGCAATAAAGATTTTGACTTTGACTTTGAGCATACAGGGTGGATGGATGATGAACAGATGGCCAAGATTGAGTTAGATTCGTGCAAAGAGGGATCCGTACAAACTTGCGACATAACCAGCCATATCTTTTGACTGTGTGAACTTAGAGGGTTTTTTCATAGCTCCAAGGGACCAAAGACTTATCTAAGTATATGGTTTTAATTTAAACTTGTTACCTTTACGCGTTCCCGAGATAAAAATAAAATAAAATGTAGTATCTTGACAGACAGACAGACGGACAACAAAGTGATCCAATAAGGGTTCCGTTTTTTTTCTTGTGAGCTACGCAACAAGATTTTTTTTCTTTTTGAATACACAAATGGTGAAATTTTGTAAGGGGAAGTACTCTTTAGGTGGCATTATAAAATTCCACCCTGTATATACCCCCTCCACTAACCCCATGTTTGTTAATGTTACGTATCCCGTATAAATGTGAAAGTACAAGTAAATTAAAATCTAAGATGACATGTAGAGTGAAATGTAGGGCACTTTTAACCTCCTGTATAGGTATATTATTTTACGCTGTGCTTTTAACTCTAGTCAATTAACTTTACAAACCAATCCAAGTGTCAAACTCCACATACAAAGTTAAGTGACTAGTGACAGATCCAGGTTCGCTAGTTGCGTCCACTAGTAATTGATGGAAGACACATTCAAGAACCAATTTCGATAATTTCCATCTAAAAGCAATTCATATTTAAAACAAAGTAATTCGTCGGTCAGAAATATCGAAATCCTTACATACTAATATTATAAAAGCGAAAGTGACTTTGTTTTCGTCTTCACGCCTTCATGGCTAAACCGATTTTGATGAATTTTGGTACAGAGATAGTTGGGACCCTGGAAACGGACATATGCTTTTTTTTTTTTTTGACGTGATAACGTCTTTAAAATCGTTTTAGTCGGGTGACATGTTCAGAAACTTGTGTCACACCAAAACCTCACGAGCGACATTTCATAAAGATGGTAGCGCCATCTGTTACTTGGCTCGAAAAAAAAACTTTAAATTAGTACTTAATTTCATTTTAGATGTCACTACTGGTGATAACTTATATCACCAATAAGACGTTATCACGTAAACATCTCGATCGTAAACCTACTTTACAAACAACCAATTTTTTAAAGTGGAGAAAGAGGGAAGAAAGGGGAAAACTTAGCTTTGCTATTACAATAAATAAGGCGCTAGGGCAAAAACAACAAGTAGCAAGTACCTGCAAATCAGGAAAGGGGAACTGTGTTACGCCGAATTAAACGCGAGCGAAGCCGCGGGCAAAAGCTAATGGAAATATAAAATGGTTGGTCAACCAGATGTGATCGATCATACCAGCTGGTTTCTTTAGTAGTTAGTTAGGTACTCTATGACATGTTGCATGGAGGTCGAACTTAATCCTGTAGGCCTACCATGACGTCTTAAAGCAGAACTTATTCCACTGAGGGAAAGAGATGGTGCTAGACACCCTGTATAGCTCTGTCTCTTTCCTGTAGGGCCTGTAGGGTAGCTGATCTCCTTACAACATTGATACGTTAGGTATTTCGTCAAACTTAGGTTCCTGTGCCTATGAATTCATTTGCCGCCAAATTGCATCATTCGAAGTTAGGCTTGGAGTTGGTACCTGCATAGTGCATAGAGATTTGGTTTTGATTATCCTACTAATATTAAAAATGCGAATGTTTGTGAGGATGGATGGATGGATGTTTGTTACTCTTTCACGTCAAAACGGCTAAACGGATCTTGATGTAATTTGCCACAAAGGTGGATTATGGTCTAGAATAACACATTGGATACATTTTTTTTCGATATCACGCGGGCGAAGCCGCGGGCACCAGCTATAAATATAAAAGAGAAAATCATTGACTCACTCGTCACCAAATTTTAGAAACTACAAGTGTTAGGAGTCTCAAATTTTACATGGGGGATCCTTTTAGAACGTAAATGCTCACTAAGACGGGATTTTGTAAAATACAACCCTTAAAGGACTGAAACGTGGGTAGTTGCCGGGGTTGCGGGTTGTTTGAAAGAGATACCGCGGCCCTGGAACAAAAAGGGCAAAAGAAGGAAAATGGCTGGGTTTTTTAGTAACTAAAAGTTTGACACTCCCCCCAGCTCCGCCCAGAGCGGGGCAAGTTATTAGATGATTTGTCAGCCGCTGAAAAAAGGGGGTGAAATATAAACAAAATTTGTATTGATAAAAAAAATTACATAGGTATCTCCCACGAAGTTAATAATAATAAGGTAGATTCATTAACACGAACGTGACGTGACGTGACGTGACGACACGGTTGGCGCAGTGGCTGAGCGATCGACTGCTGCGCTGCGTGTCGCGGGTTCGACTCCCGCACGGAACAAATATTTGTATGGCCTACAGAGTGTTGTTTCGGGTCCGACTGAATTTAAAAAAATAAAAAAAAAACATGTCTAACTGTTGCAATGAGGCATCTGCTTTTTTCAGTCAATTTTCAACGGCGTCTGTTTATGGGAACTCTGAAGACTGAATACTTCAGAGTTTCCATAGACAGCCGCCTTTAACGATACACGTGCAAGAAGTGGTCTATTCCTTTTACATCATAAACCTACTTGAACATACATTAAACCAGACGGTATGGTAGAAATGAATATCCATATAAAAATGAATATCCATATATCAATCGAAACTCCACAAAAAAACTATAAACATATCCTTCACCACAAAACCGTCGTTAAATAATTTAATTACCAATGAATTATTCACGTAATCAGAACATATGTTAACCAACCAACGTTTAAGTAAATGGATTAGCTTATGATTACTGGATTACAAATTCAAATAGATCTCGATCACTCTAAAAGGAGGGCCCACGCCCGTCTTGAAAACTAGTAAAATGTCCGTTTGGGAAATTCTTCTAACGTGGTAGGACCAGTTTTTGTGATCCAAGACTTCATGTTTATTGGCGCATTAACTGCCAGCTGTTTGATTTAGTAGGATGGCAGAAAGTCTATGGTGTTCTCGGCACTCCCGCGAGCGAAGCCGCGGGCTGTATTTAGAATAAATCCGTCTGACAAAATTTAGTCAGACAGTTCTGTAAAATCTATTTTTCTATCTTAGTAAGACCATTTTGTAATTGGCAAATATTATAAAAGCGAAAGTGAGTTAGTTTGTTTGTTACCTCTTCACGCTTTAATGGCTAAACCGATTTTGATGAATTTTGGTACAGAGATAGTTGGGAACCAGGAGACGGACATAGGTTAACTCCTGGCTGGGATATGAGGGAGAAAGAGGGACGAAACGGGAAAACTTAGCGTTGCTATTACAAATCAATAAGGCGCTACCGAATTTAACGCGAGCGAAGCCGCGGGCAAAAGCTAGTAATATTATAAAAGCGAAAGTGAGTTTGTTTGTTTGTTCCGTCTGTACGCCTAAATGGCAAAACCGATTTGGATGAATTTTGGTACAGAGATGGTTGGGACTTTGGAGACGGACATAGGCAATTTTTTTAATGTGAGATATGAGGCAGAAAGAGGAAAGAAAAGGGAAAATTTAGCTTAGCTATTACAATAAATAAGGCGCAAGGGTAAAAAGTATAGGTAGCAGGTACCTGCAAATCAGGAAAAGGGAACTGTGTTACCCTGAATTTAACGCAAGCGAAGCCACGGGCAAAGGCTAGTTAAGAATAAAATACGAAATTATAAAAACAAAGTTATTCGTTTTACAAAATGGCCAATCGTTGGAATCTTTTCGCGAATTGATTATTTTTTGCCTATAAACGTGCAATACTGCGGATGCTAGTGGACCACCGGCTAGTAGGTACCGCTGCGACACGCCTTCAGGTCACCTAGCCCATCTGTTCACACGATTTTATCGAACGAGAATGAGATCGAATTTGTGGAACGGTACGGGAATCCTTTCCTTACTAATATTATAAAAGCGAAAGTGAGTTTGTTTGTTTGTTTGTTACCTCTTCACGCTTTAATGGCTAAACCGATTTTGATGAATTTTGGTACATAGATAGTTGGGAACCAGGAGACGGACATAGGCTATTTTTTTTTAAAAAGAGTGGGATATGAGGGAGAAAGAGGGAAGAAAAGGGAAAACTTAGCGTTGCTATTACAAATCAATAAGGCGCTACCAAATTTAACGCGAGCGAAGCCGCGGGCAAAAGCTAGTGTTTCATATAAATATTTATTTATACCACTTACATATTTTTGTTGTTCCGTACCTTAAAAGAAAAAAGCGAAACCCTTATTAGATGTCCTTGTTGTCCGTTTGTCTGTCTGTCACAAGACCCTTTATCTCGGGAATGCGTGAAAGTATCAACTTGAAATTAAAACAATGTACTCAAGTCTGTAGTAGAGTTGTGGAAAAATCATATAACTAAGTCCACGTTTTTACGAAACCCTCGATGTGAAAGTCCGACTCGGACTTGCCCGCTTTTTTTTACAGGTAATGTGGTCCCAATTTTCACGCCATCCATCAATGATCAATAAATCACCAACATCTATGTGCTGTTTTTAAACAGTCGTTGTTTGATTGACTATGTACCACGCGCGCCTCAAAGAGATGTCAGCAAAGGTCCTGCTAGGGCCACCGCCTGCCGGGGTTGCGGGTTGTTCGAAAGAGATACCGCGGCCCCGGAATATAAAAGGCAATTGAAGGAACACGGGTGGGTTTTAGTCAGTACAAGTCTGACATTCCCCCCCGCTCCACCCAGAGCGGGGAAAGTTATTTGATGATTTCCTTCTTCATCCGAAAAAAAGCATATTGTAAGCAGAAATAAAAGATTTCCACTCAATTTGAAGATCTTGTTAATGTCTGGTTCAGTGTTGCGCCAAATTATAACTGGAAGACAAAATACATCATGTCACTTAGACACTAAAGATAGCGGACAATTTATTGACGTGTTATTCTCCTAAAAGAGGAGCGCTGTTTTACAGTCCGATAAGACTGTGGCATAAATCGATGTACAATAATACAGTCTTCAAGTTCCACGACATTAACTTCACTAACAACTCCTCAAGACGGGTTATTAGTGTTCAATTAATCATCCATTACTTTTGATTACCACAAACACTGAACAAAACTGATACTTTTAACAAATTTAGATCTTCCTCATTTACAATGTGCAGTTTTGCATCCTCATCAGAATTCAGGACATGATCATAAAATACATAAATAGTTAATTAAAATGACTGTACCTAGTTTTGAATACCCCTCACCCGTCTGCTTTAGATTAAGTTAAGCACGGATGTTGTGTCTCTACTCTAGTAATAAGAAACCATTTGCACACTGTAAGTATTAAGATTCAGAATAAAGTCGTCTCCCGTCAAAATCCTGAGTTAAGTGTAGTTTTTCAATAACGGTTTCTCACGCTCCGAAACCAAAAGTACCTAGTCAGCAATAATAACTACTAACTTTATTAGCTGTTTTAGTTGTTTCAATTTGAAAGTGTTTCAGAGGTGAGCACGCACCGTAGTTTAGAGAATAAAATGATCGAATACACGTTTGTTTGTTAGTATGAAAGCACGATTATAAGACTGAGATCATACGCCTATGGTTTGGCACTTACCGATATTCATGAACACAAAAAGTATCTATTTTATTATTGATTCGGGTCGAGAAGCATTAGTACAATTAACTCCTTGAATTTGACGGTATACAAAACGTCAGCTTGCATTTTATCTTTGTCTTCTTAACCTTTTTCCAGCTATGTAAAGTTCGGCTTCCAGTCTAACCGGATGCACCTGTATACCAGTACTAGCTTTTGCCCGTGGCTTCGCTCGCGTTAAAATTCGGGGTAACACAGTTCCCCTTTCCTGATTTGCAGGTACCTGACACCTGTAGTTTTTGCCCTTGCACCTTATTAATTGTAATAGCAAAGCTAAGTTTTCCCTTGTCTTCCCTATTTCTCCCTCACTTAAAAAAAATAGCCTATGTCCGTCTCCAGGGTCTCAACTATCTCTGTACCAAAATTCATCGAAATCGATTTAGCCATTTAGGCGTGAAGACGTAACAAACAAACAAACAAACTCACTTTCGCTTTTATAATATTAGTAAGGATTACACATGGATCGACTGCATACTAGACTTCCACGACTCAGTCACTGGGTAATTTGATCTTTGGTAAGACTGGAGTTCAATCTTTCAGGTATCAAACCACTCGTGTCGACTGTCAAAAATCAACAACAATCAATGATAGCTGGGACCAAAAGCTTAACGTGCATAATAAATATAGTGCAAATACTTGCAATATAGCTGTCTTGGCATACAGGAGTAGCGCCTTCGTCTATATAAGCGCGGGGCCGCCTGCGTCTGCGCATAACGTTGGCACACTCGAATAGTTGCTGAAAGTAATGTGATACAGTGATCTCGGATTTTTTATTTAATTTTATATACTACATATATAAACTTTGACGCGATGCTGATTTTTGTTTTGATGGTAAGATGATATTTATTATGGCTTTTTAATTAAGAATGACTAATCAAAATCACTGGCAGGGAAAACTATACCTACACAAGATTTAGAATTACAACAAAATTACGCAATCTGTTGATTGATTTAAGCAAATAGGACTAGAGTCGAAAACGAAATTGGGGTAAATAATGATTAATTATATTTACCTTTTATCAAAATTGATGACTGCTTTAGTTTAATTGCATTAAGTAGTCTAGAAGTTAACAATTTAGTGATTAATCTTGCGTCATCGATCAAAGTAAACTAATTTTATTTAATTTGAAAACTGAAATGATTACTGTTTTGCCAAGAAGAAATACATACGAATTCTTTAAAAACTTGATTTAATTCTATATATAAGCTTTCAGAAAGCTTATCTGTATGCCATGTACTGTGTTTTAAACACAAATAAAAATATTTTGTCCTATTATTATATTTTTTTAAAACGACTATCAAGATCAACTTGAACAATTAAATCATACGGTTTTAATGAGGCCTAAGATTTTTAAAATACGAATAATGTTGTCGTCATATAAGCTCTCCATACTAGAACAAAATACATTTACGTAAAACATGGTAACACCATTTCACATAAACACTTAAATCACCATTAATCTACATAAATGGTGCATGCATAAATAGATGCATGCATATTTAGAAGTGTTAGTTACTCCCGTATAGATCCATTACTTTACATCCCGTCATAATGAAACGGAGCACCTTTACGTACAGACAGCAAAAGAGTTAACGTAACCAGGCTCGTCAGACAAAGTTGAAATTTTCTTAAAAAATCGTGAATGTTTTCGAATAACGTTAAATTTATTTGATAGAAAACAAACAATGAATGAACTCATTAAATTAAAATTGTGTTAAAGACTATCTGTACCTGCCAGGGTTGCGGGATATTCGAATGAGATACCCCGGCCCCGGAACATAAAGGGTTAAAAGTAGGAATATAGGTGGATGTTAGTCTGTAAAAGTAACACGTCCCCCCGCTCCAACCAGAGAAGGGAACTTATTTGATGATTTCCCCTCCGTAAAAAAATAGGTCTATCAGTTTCTAAGAAAAATCAACTAAATCTAACGAGCCTGGTCACTTACTTCTTTTGCTGACTGTACATAGACTTATGACATTAATTCGAACAGACGTTTCCGTTAGCTTCGGAGGTGGTCTCGAGTTTAGGAGAGGCAGGTGGCCTGTCTGCTGAATAGGTAGTCCTGTCATATCCTGTGGATGTTGCGTCAGATTGAGAGATGAATGGGTACCAACTACCAGTTATTACCGATACCTGTTAGTTACCTGTTCGACGAGACCCTAAGGTCACCATTGAAGTTATGGTTTTTGTTTTTTTTTAGGATTCCGTACCTCAATAGGAAAAAATGGAAACCTTTTTTTTTTTGGGGTGGGAAATTATCAAATAACTTCACCCGCTCTGGGCGGAGCGGGGGGGCATGTCAGACTTTTACTGACTAAAACCCACCCATGTTCCTTCTAGTGCCCTTTATGTTCCGGGGCCGCGGTATCTCTTTCGAACAACCCGCAACCCCGGCAGGCGGAGGCTCTGGCAAGCCCCTCTGCTTTGCTGACTCTCTTTGAGGCGCGCGTGAAACACGAACGCGCCGTCGACACGGCCTGTCGTCATTAGACGGACGGACGGTGAGCTACCCATTGCTCACCGTCCACAGGCCCGCATCTACGGTGGCCGGGAGTCGTCTCGCGGCTCCCGGCGCCCGGGGCGTCTCCCGCGGCGGCTGGGTTGGTTCGAGGTTCTTTCCCTCAAACGCCCGGCCACCTCCTTTGCTAGCATTACTGCTTCGCAGAAGGTGGTGACCGCTTCCCATTCCCTCTCGCTCCGGACCATGGCCCGAACCAGGGCCGGACGCAAGAGATCGCCGCCGCCGATCGCCTCCACGAGGGCACGGCGGTGCTCCGCCCCGCGCTGGGCAGACCGCCACTGTGTGCTCCACCGTGTCCTCCGGGCGATCGTCACAATGGTGACACCCGGGCGTTTCCTCCCGCCCGATTATGTGCAGGAACCTCCCGAAACTTCCGGGTCCGGTGAGGACCTGCGTCAGGCGGTAGGTGAGGACGCCATGACGCCTCTCTAGCCACTCCTCAAGGAGGGGACTTACCGCCACTATTGTGGCGTGCCCTGCACGGGGTTGCGACAGTCGCTCTCTCCATTCCACCATGAGAAAATGGAACCCTTAACGGATCACTTTGTTAAGTTATCAAGTTGAAATTAAAACCATACACTCGACTTTGTGGTTCCTTTGTGCTGTGATAAAAAATCAACACTCCAAGTTTACGCAGCCAAAAGTATGGTTCTTTATGTCACAAGTTTGTACGGAACCCTCGGTGCGTGAGTCTGACTCGCACTTGGCAGGTTGTTTTTGTAACGTGATTTTAGGAAACACAATATCTTGACGACTTCTAGAACTACCTAATCTAGAGTTAAAAAAGAAGTTAAAAACCTCTTGATTTTTTCAAATTAGGTTCCTTGGATAGAGTATCAAAGATATACCAGTAATTGTTAAACAGAGTTAACCTTTTAAATATTTGCCTCAGCCAATTACAGTCCGGGGTTGCGGATTGTTCGAAAGAGATGCTGTGGCCCCGGAACACAAAAGGCAAAAGAAGGAACATGGTTAGGTTTTAAGTCAGGAAAAGTCTGACACTCCCTTCCAATCCGCAAAGAGCGGGATAACTTAATTGATGATGTCGCATATGAAAAAAAAAAGCCATTTACTGTCACTGTCAATGGTAAAATAGGAAGCCTTTTTACATTCCAAACCTTTTTTGTAGTGTTATGTTTAAAGTCTTTTTTTTTTTAAATTTATATGTACTAGTGGGCAGTGCCAAATAAACATGTTTTCTTTCTTCCTTTTTTTAAAAATTCGGCCTGCATTTACTACAGATGTATGTAGTCACTTTGGAGATTCATTTCAAATGTTACGCCACAGACTACCTACAGTACTGTTGCTTCTCTTCTTAAATCCATCCAAAGGCTGTCTTGAAAAGATCGCTTTTAGCGATAAGACCGCCCATTGTGTCACCCTATTTATAAGTTTGTCTAGTGTTATTCTTGTTACTTGTCATCATCTGCCTAGCCTTTTCCTAATTATGTTGGGGTCGGCTTCCAGACTAACCGGATGCAGCTGAATATCAGTATTTTACATGGAGCGACTGCCTATCTGACCTCCACAACCCAGTTAATACTGGGTAATACGATACCCCTTGGTAAGACTGGTTGTCAGACTTTCGGAACACTGACTACCTGTAACGACTGTCAAAGATCTACAAATGACAGTCGGGACCAACGGCTTAACGTGCTTTCCGAGGCACGGAGGAAACTCGGTATGTAACGGGTGGTCACCCATCCACAGACCAACCTAGGCAAGCGCGGCTTAACCTAAAGATCGACCCGAGCGGCTACTATTTATTTAGCCACGAGCTCCCCAGTTTTCTTGTTACTTGTATGGTGTACATAATAAGGAATATTCTATCTATCTATCATTTCGATGTTTACACCCAGTCAGCTATATCTTATACCACCCTCAGGAAGCGATAGGGATCTATTACTGACACGGCAACACTCGTTACATACTATTAGTAATTACTTCTAATGATTGATGAAGCACTTACATCGGTTATATTCATTGCACGGTAGATCAGGCGCGTATTCTCGCACTTTTTGCATCGAAAACTTGACGTAACGTCTTCAATGTTACCAGCGTTAAGTAAGGATTGTTGTTAATCATATCTATTGGTCATAATACACGTAACTTTGGGAAGCAATCGGTGTAGTGTAAATGTACGTGCATATTTAACCAACTGCAAAAAAGAAGGAACGTCTCAATTGCTCGGAATTTTTTATGTTTTTTATGTATGTTCACCGATTACTCAAAGACGCCTGGACCGATTTATATATATTGCTTTGGTAGTTTATGAGTTATCGTGTGTGATACATATTGTTTTAAAAATAAAACTAGACTAATACCAAACCTAAAAGATATCTAGAAAATCTACCTCATATAAAGTCCTCCAATCCGGTATTAAGCAACGCCAAATGCAAATGAGGTGGGTTCGTTCATGAACACCGGAAAACGGGTATTAGAGAAATATATCAGGCCCTAACTGATTTTAGAGCAGGTATGTCCTGAATGTTAGGTAGTAGGTATTGCAACATGCCTTCAAATGAGCTTATACGGTGTTCGTGTTAGGCGTGTAATTTGATACCAAATGGGTTCAAATATTATTTGTTTCGTTCATGTTGTGTGTTTTAATGGACCTGAAACTACAAGATAACGGTTTTGTTGAAGCTTTTTTGGTCTAAATAAATCTATATTTATTTCTATTATAAAAACGCCACATTAGGTGGTGTTTTATCGTTTGGCACCCGACTACTCTGAGAAGAAACAGCCCAAACAAACGTGGAGGTTCCTGTTTCTTTGTAATCTTGGTTAAGTCACATGAGGGAGAACCATAAGCGACCAGATAAGCATTTGAGATGGATGAAAGAACCACACAGATTAGAGTAGGGATTTAACTTTTTCATGGGTTATTTATTTTAGAGGGATATTTGATTTTCAATACTGAGTTGATCGTACATACGTTGATCTAACTCTTTCTTTGATTGAATAAACTAACTGAACTTATTTTAGACTAACTGAACTAATCTTTTTGTTTTTTTTTTTTAACTGAATTTTCTATGTGGCTATTCAACGGTTCAATGACCAGTTAGAAAAAACTTTTGACTTCACTGATTGAATATGATTTTGATTGACGACATACCGTCCACTGTACCAAGATAACTATTATTTTCGTCGTATGTACGTGAGTGAGTTCTTTAATTTGGACCATTATGGAACATTTTGGCCAACACAAAATCATGCTTGGAAGTCGTATTGTAGATTTATTGCACACTAACTGGCGCCCGCGGCTTTGCCCGCGTGAAATCGAAAAAAACATCCTATGTGTTATTTCAGACTATAATCTACCTCTGTGCCAAGCAAGATCCGTTGAGCCGTTTTGACGTGAAAGAGTAACAAACATCCACAAACATTGACATTTATAATATTAGAAGGATAATGAAAAATAACATCCAGGAACTTTTAAGGCATACACACCCCGTGTCAACTTCCAGGTGTGACTTGACCCATGCAAACAGCTGACTCACCTAGTTATATTTGCCATAAATCCCACCCCACACTTCAAGGTAAGCACGTGTTATCACGACCTTGGACACTCACCTTGACCTCAGCTGTGGGCTAGTGACTAGGCAAGACTGGGTATCGGACACTGATGTATGCCACTGCAGTCTATGTGAAATTAGCGGTGGAGAGCTTTTATGAAAGCAGATGTCATGCCGTATTGACCCGAAATAAATTAGGAATGATGAAGTTTTATTTGCGTGATTGTAGTTTTTCTATTCCCGCTGAGCTTTTTTCAACGAGTTAAAATATATTTTTTTAAACGTTGCCCCATACGAGGTAATCCTCCTGTATCGTGGGTGCGGTTACAAACATCATATCTCATACACGAACACCCGAACCCGAAACAATAATCTATAGGTCATACAAATATTTGTTCCGAGCGGGGATCGAACCCGCGATACGCAGTACATCAGTCGATCGCTCAGCCACTGCGCCAACCGTGCCGTCTACACTTTAATGAGTCCTTATTTTTTGAAGAAAGTGTCATAACACAACTCAATACGTTTAAAAGATTTAGAAAATTTATTTCTCCATAGCTTCTGGAAACTATTTAGTTGTTATTGCAACACTCTTGAATTGAACCACTGTAGGTAGATACTTGTTTTATGTTAGCCATATACTTGTAGATTGTAGTTAGGACTAACGTTAAATGAAATGTCTATGTTTAAAATTAAGTTGTCCACCGTATCCAATTACAGCTATTGACTAGACTACGCTTAGCTGTGGGTTTGCTTGCCTCAATTTCTTCTTCTACATCGTGTTTGAACGCTTTCATTCTATCTTAGAGTTTGTCTTAAAAAATAATTCATATGTTTTGTATTTCATTATCATCGGCTTAGCCTTTTGTTTATCTATATTGGGGTCGGCTTTCAGTGTAACTAGAAACAGCTGAATGACAGTTTTTTACATGGAGCATCTGCCTAACTGACCTCCACAACCAAGTTAGTATTGGGTAATACGGTACCTCTTGGTAAGACTAGTTGTCAGACTTCCGGTATACTGACTACCTGTAACGACTGTCAAAGATCTACAAATGATAATCGGGAGCAACAGCTTGACGTGCTTTCCGAGGTATTTTTATACAGATTAAATATAGACAGGTGCGTTTCTCAAGAAGTTTCACACATTTGGGTGATAACCTTTTTTAGGATTCGCTAGTAGTTTAAGTTTTTTTCTTTTTTTAATACTGGTCATAAATAAACAAACAAACCAATCTAGAAACAGCTCAAACATTAGGTAAGGTATCAAAGGGTCAGAGCAATCGACTCGGGCGCAGGTTCCGTGAGCTGTAGCCTGCTTGCCTCGCCCTCGATCATAACGCAAGCAGTCGAACTGGGACACAATTGACATATTAGAGATATTTACTGATATTATTTAATTACTTCTCAGATTTTATCGTCAATGAATTTAGCAAAGAAATGTATTGTTTTTGTTGTATATTTTTTGTTTATTGTTATGCATACTATGAAAAATACTGTTCATTGAATACTAGGTCAATTTTTTAGTAGTTGTTTTGGTTATGAAACTTGCCCTCGTTCCTGAAGTAGAAGCTATTATTCTTTATTATTTTCGTTTATTCTTTTGAACATATTTAATGTTACATTTTTAAATATTTCTTAATAAAACATAGAAAAATATAAAAATAACAGGGTCAAAGCTACCGGTCAGGGCTCCAGAGAGAGGAACTTCGTAACGATACAAACCGTATCCAGGAGTATCGCTTTCTGTATCATCGTTACTCTTTATTATCGTAACGTAATACTTATTGGGCTTCATACTTACTGTTTCATGAAATTACTAATCTATCCTTGTAATTCAAATATTGCCTAGATCTCATATCTTCTTTCTGTTTGATTCCAGGTGCTGCTTTCAGCAAGCAGTCTATCAACATCAAAAGAAATAGCAGACAAATCTAAAATATCCAAACTCCTTATCATCGAGGGGATCAAAAATGAAGCGGTTTCCGACAAAGGAGTGAAGAGACACATCCCATTGTACGGTTACGGAGATCACTCTATCAGCTTCTCTTCACCAGCTATTGGATTGGGCCACTCTATTGGAATAGGCAGCTCAGTTGGACTCGGACACTCTATTGGTTTGTCCGGATCCGGTATTGGCATATCTTCAGGTGGTATCGGAATCGGTGGAACCGGTATCGGAATTAACAGCGGCGGTATCGGTATTGGCGGCGGTGGTATTGGTTTTGGAGGAGGAATCGCGGCAGGACCCGCGATCGCAGTTGGTGGTCCAGCCATCGCCGCGGGTGGTCCAGTCGCCGTGGGCGCAGTAGCCGCCGCTCCAGTAGCAGTAGCAGCTCCAGCAGTACAAACATCAGTTAACATAGAACCCAACCCAGTAATCTTACGTCAAGAAGTACCTCGCTACATTACAAGAACCATTACGCGAGATGTACAAGTACCAGTTCAAGTGCCCGTCCCGGTCCCTGTTGACCGTCAAGTACCATACCCCGTAAGAGTCCCAGTACCAGTACATGTGGACAGACCTGTGCCTTACCCAGTCGTACAAAAAGTCCCCGTCGAAGTCACAAGGCAAGTGCCAGTGTACTATGAGAGGAAAGTGCCATATCCCGTGAGGGTTCCCGTCAATGTTCCAGTTCCGTACCCAGTAACAGTTGAGAGGCACGTGCCTGTTGACAGGCCTGTTTACGTAGACCGTCAGGTCCCAGTCCCACAGCCTGTCTACGTGGACCGTCCCGTACCAGTTCAGGTACCCGTTCAAGTGGACAGGCCAGTGCCAGTTCCCCAACCCGTTGTAGTAGACCGACCTGTACCAGTGCCTCAACCTGTTGTTGTTGAGAGGAGAGTTCCAGTGGCTGCTGTTCAAGCTGTTTCCGCGGTTCCCGTTGCCGTTGGCGGTGCTTCTATCGTTTCGGGAGGTATTGGAGGCATTGGGGGTGGAATTGGAGGTGGTTTTGGGGGTATCTCAGGAGGTATTGGAGGCATATCGGGTGGTATCGGCATTTCTGGCGGGATCCCGATCTCTGCTGGGTACGGTGGCGCTTACGGCGGGGGGTATGGCGGGGGGTACGGCGGGGGGTACGGCGGCGGGTACGGCGGGGGGTACGGTCACAGCTACGGTGTCTCGACTGGTGCTTATGGAGGCGGTTTCTCCAAAACCATTTCGTACAACTCCATTGGTCACCACTAATATGTTATAACCAGTTGTATCAACTTGCATTATATCTTTGTAATTAAAGTTATTTTACCAGTGCCTTGTGTTTTGCTAATTTCATTTTGTTATCCCAGATATGATATACTCTTGTGTAAGTAGTAGTAGTATTAGTTTTTAATCAAAGGTCTTCAATATTTAACAAAAACACCTAAAGATTGTTTTCCCACATAAAAGATGGATGCATATTTTATTGGTTCAGGACCAATTAACAGAAAATATGGCTTTATTCATAAAAAGGCAAATTTCAATAACAATCATACAATAGTCAAAAAACAAACGAAATAAAAACTCCTTGCCTGTTTTTAAATACATTTAATGTAAAAATCACAAAAATGCTGTCCGTAACGTAATAATTAGGCCTATTATAAATGTAAGAGAAAATATGGAAACACACGAAACATTTTAAAATATTAAAAGTGCAAAAAGGCACTTCAGTCCACCTTTTGTGCGATAGAAGATACAATTCACAAAATTAAAATAACATTCCCACATTTAGTACCAGAGACATAAATTATAGACTATTAAGTAAAAAACATCACGAATTACCCGAAAAGGTCAGACAGAAGAGTACCTGCCGTACAACCAAGTTTCACCAATCATTTTTCCCGGTCGAATAAGCGGCCAACTTATTGACATCAAATAGTCCCAAATGCGGACTGCAAGTTGTTACTGTTATACATGGAAAATATATAACGCCTATTTATATAATCTGTGGCACACACATTTACAAAAGTTTTTTTTTAATAATCTAATTGCTTATTGCTAGAAAATACTGCTTGTTTTTATTTACACTCTATTCCGTCCGTCCCCCGTCCTTTACTTCTAGTAGTTCAATCTGGAAGAAAACACATTTTTTTATGAGAATTAAAATTATCAAGACTAGGTGACCTGTCTACCGTGTGCCTACCAGGGCCTGCCGGGGTTGCGGGTTGTTCGAAAGAGATACCGCAGCCCCGGAACATAAAAGGCAAAAGAAGGAACTTGGGTGGGTTTTAGTCAGTACAAGTCTGACACTCCCCCCCCCGCTCCACCCAGAGCGGGGGAAGTTATTTGATGATTTCCAACCCCAAAAAAAAGACTAGGTTAATATATTGCAACTATTGTAATTTAAAAAATGAAATATGTATTTTAATCCTGTGTCTACTTAAAAATGTTTGTATGCCGAAAGGCAGAATGTAATATTGGATTACCTACATTCTATACAAATAAAAAAATCTTATTCTATTCAATTCACCTTCAGAAGATGACACATCGTTTGTGTGGGTTCATAGCCGACCCCGGCGGGCAACGCCAAGCTCTGGCGAACTCTTCGCTGTTCTGTAAGGCACCGCGAGCTCGGAATATCTGTGGGGAGTGCTCGTCTTCCAGATCCGACTTCAAGGAATCCTCGGTTGATACTCCACACCATAGCTGTTAAAAATACAATTATCCTTACTAATATTATAAAAGCGAAAGTGAGTTTGTTTGTTACGTCTTCACGCCTAAATGACATGTGAAACCGATTTTGATAAATTTTGGTACAGAGATAGTTGGGACCCTGGAGACGGACGTTGCTAATTTAAAAAAAAAAGGAGTATAAGGGGGAGAAAGAGGGGAGAGAAAGATATTTTATTTTCGATCATCACGCGGGTTAAAGTTAGCGTAAGCCCAAAGTAACTTTGCCACGCGGACGAAGTCGCAGGCGGAAGCTAGTATTGTATAAATCAAAATAAGCAAACAATCCATGGGGCGTTTCTAATATCTGCCAAACTTCCAGTCTAGCCAGATAAATACCAGTATTTTAACTGACCTCATTATACGAAACTCCTTGGTAAGACTGGTTTTCAGACTTTTGGGCAACTGACTACCTGTACCGACATACAACAACGACACAACTACAAATGACAGCCGGGACCAATAGTTTATCACGCTTTCTGAGGAACGGGGGAAACTTGTTATGTTTTGGGTGGTTACCCATCTACGGGTCAACAAAGGCAAGCGCGGCTGTTATAATTTAACAACAAGCTCCTTTTTTTAAAAGAAAATCTTCAAATGGATAAAATTGTTAATTGCGGTTAAATAATTATGATGACCAATGCAGTATGTCCAAAAATGTGTTAACACAATATCGATTTAAAGTTCAGGAACCTTATTTATGTAGTTGTTACTTACATTCCCATAAGACAAGAAGAACAGTTGTTCCGGCGTCATGTGCTCAAAGCCAGGTAGCGTCGGCTCTGGTCCTTGTTTCCTCATGTGGTGCTTCAAAGCCGCTAGAGCTTCTCTCAAGCCACCGTTATCAGCTATGTTCTCGCCTAAAGTTTTCTTCCCATCTACCTGTGGTATCCGATAAAATGATTTTAATTTAGAAGATGGAGTAGGAATACTGACACAATTGGTTAAGTTTGTTTGTAACCGGGGAGGTCTGCTATGAATAGCAGATAATTTAACAGTTTATTACTGTTAAATTGTTCCTGTATCTTTTTTGTGTTTATTCAATACTAATATAGGTTACTACACACACTCTACATAGGTGAACTAACACTTTTGTAGTAATAAATAAATACTGAATTAAAGATAACAAAAAAAACCGGCCAAGAGCGTGTCGGGTCACGCTCAGTGTAGGGTTCCGTAGTTTCCCGTCCGTCACAATAAGTGTTCCCACTTATGAGTTTAAAGGTGGAGGAGGAAATTATTTTGTACAACTTTTTGTCTTTTTTGTACAAAAACTGTTGTGTCAATCAAGTTCAAAATGATTTTCATAGAAAGTCCTTAAAAAGTTCTACTTTTCAGATTTTTTTCATATTTTCTAAACTTACGGTTCAAAAGTTAGAGGGGGGGGGACACATTGTTTTTTACTTTTGGAGCGATTATTTCCGAAATTATAGACATTATCAAAAAATTATTTTAGTAAACCCCTATTCATTTTTAAATACCTTTCCAACCATATATCACACGTTAGGGTTGAAATTAAAAAAAAAAATCACTTCCCACTTTACATATAGGGTGGCTACCCTAATAAAACATTTTTTTCCAATTTTTATTTTACCACTTTGTCGGCGTGATTGATATACATATTGGTACCAAATTACAGCTTTCTAGTGCTAACGGTCACAGAGATTAAGCGAGGACGGACGGACGGACGGACAGACAGACATGGCGAAACTATAAGGGTTCCTAGTTGACTACGGAACCCTAAAAATGAACATTAAAAAACTGGGGGCTGATACTGTTTCCTTGCGGAACTCCCAATGGTATCAGTCACTAGCACCTGGTCCATTGCCAGTTTGGTAGTGCGTTTGGGACGTACTTCAGAGGTAAAACTATGGGTTTGAGTTAGCCCAGCGAAAAATGATTGCAATAGACTAAGAGACCAGCTTGATTTTCCTACTACTAATAATATTGTAACTATAGATCATGATCTCACATGGTCATCCAAGTTAGGCAGGTAGTATCCGGAGTACTGTTCGATGAAGCAGTGCGTCATGTTGACGAACGAGTCGATCGTGTTGTTGGACCACCACGGGAGCATGTTGCCGTTCTTGTCGAACTGACGACCTGCAATATTGTTTAATCAACTATATGATTTACCCATGTTATCTATTATTATCCTTAAACTTAAGAGATCGAGAACTATGTCCAAAATGGCCCTGTGAGATAAAGAGTGTCGAAATACACTATAATTAATTGTCTTTTTTATTATGTAAGTTGTAAATAAGATCATGATGAAATTTACTAAAGATAGAGAATACAATACATCATTTTCCGATGCTCTTGGCTCCAGCCAGGGCCAACAATGTATGGGCGCAGAGCAAGATCCTTTAAGGGTTAAACCTGGTTGGCTTTTTCAAGCATTTTAACCTATTCAATCAGCCTTTACGTTGTTCACTGATAGATAAAGGTACAGGCATAAGATAGTGTAGGTGATATGGTATTTCGCTACTCGATACGCGGAGTTCTAAATGTGTCAATAGACTGCTCGTAGATTTAACAAATTAAACGGGTTATTAATTGAAATAAACATTAACAATTACATAATCTACTACAGGTACAAAAGTAAGAAAACTATTTTACCAAAGTTATCGAAGCCATGTGTTATTTCATGTCCAAGAACCGTACCCAGGGAACCGTAGTTTAGTGAGCTGGACAAAATGAAAATATTAAAGAAAAGTTTGACAATATAGTAAAATATATTAGTAAAGAACATACTTACTCAAGTCCTAAATCAAAGAAGGGATGTTGTAACATCACCATAGGGACAGCTATAGAAAACATCAGATTATTAAATACAGTTGATCTACTAGAAGTGAAGCGAGAAACAAAACTTCAGTAAATCTCAATAATGAAATATTTAGTTTTATGAATAATAATTATCAATTTCTATACCAACAACAAAAAAATGATTTAAAGAGTACTCATAAAAACATTGCTAATAGGGCAGAAAAGAAAACTTTAGAAAGAGATGGAAACACTACACGCAAATTATCAATTTTGTTCATCTCATTGTTCATACTTACTTATAGTATTCTCCTGAAAAGTATGATAAGCGTTAACTTCAGTAGGATCAGTGGCCCAAGTGAAGTTATTTCCTTCTCTGAACCTATTCAAAACTTTCCTAGTCTTCACTTGATTTATATTAACCATGTTCTCCAAATGCTTTTCAGGATCTACTTCTATGCCTTCATAATATTCTTCAAGTTTCCCTTCCTCTAGCAGCCAGTCCGGGAAACCAATGAGAGTCTTCATTTCGATTATTTTTTGGTACGTAGCTACCTTTGTGTTGTCATCCATCCATCTTGCTTGGCCGACAAGATGGGCTAAGGAGTTTTTTAACTCATCGATCATAGTTATTACCTAAAATTTTAATGTTGGTTTAAGTCTATTGTTGGTACGAACAGACAAACTCCTTATAGTGAGCAGTAAACCCAGAATACAAGACAAAGTGCTTCACTTGGCTATAATCACCCGCACACACACTTGTAGGTACTACCCGTTTACATTGAATATAACACTACATACTTTATTGTCATCTTCTTGTCCTTGTCCTGTTGCTTGGGGTCAGAACAATACGTATTTTTCTACCTTTTTTTTCATATTTTTCTGTCAAGCATACGTCTTGATGGTTGAAATAAATAGCAGTTTGGAAGTATCTATTCAATCAGTTCAATTCCTCCATTTATGTTACGAGGTCTCTACGCACGTTCTTTTCACAAATAAATCTACTACTAATACTAATTCAACTACCTCGTCTTCTTCCTCACCTTGGGCTTAGTAACATTAAAGAAGTGTGGGTCAGCAATGCCATAAGACACCGCCATGCCGAGCATGTCATTGACTGCGTTGGCGCACAGTAGGCTTCGCGGCGGGATCGTATGGTGCGGGTGGCTCTGTTCATACGCACGCTGGAACAGATCGCGGAGCTCTGTCGTGGTGTGGACTGACATTACTTCTACTACCTGAATAAAAGGACAGAGTAAACAAGAGAGGAGCTGCGAGAGAAAGGGAGCAGGATAAGTGGAGAAAAATATGTAGATACATAGCACCGATAAAAAGCAGTAGGATGACACAGTTTAAACAAAAAATCATTGAGATATCGATTGAAATATATGTTTAGGTACTTATGTTGATTTTTAGATTTAGTACACTCACCTTAACCCAAATATAAAGCTCCAGTATAACAGGCGGGGTGTTCGCTACGTAAGCGGCCATCAACGACATATACTTCAAATCAGGGTCAGACACCAGTATCTTATCCTTTTCGAAGTCCAGCACAGTATCACTAACGTTAAACAGTCCTTCTAGATACTTCTTCCATATTGGTGAAGCTGTACCGTTGTTGTTTTCGACAACTGCATCTGTGTGAGCTTGTATTTCGTCTACTGTGTAGTCTGGTATATTCATGTAATCGTCATCGTCTACTTCTGTTGAATTGTCTGATTCTAGCTGAAAATATTTAAAAAGTTATTAATGAAGTATTCTAAAATTTTATGGGCTCACTTAACTTATCTGAGAGTTTGCTTTAGAAAGTAGATATAGAAATATGAATCATCTTTTGAGCAATCGTTACTTGCTCAGGCTCTAAGGTCAGGATTTATAAAACATAGTATTGTTTATGGGATATCGTAGTTGCCTGGTGTAAGACCTTCTATCAAAATATCCCATAAAGTTAATTTATACCATCGATTGTCCTATAGCACGTTTCACATGTCACACGCAAACGTAGATGGTTATAAAAAGCTGATTCTAGTTCCATAATTACATAGGTACGAGTACTATCTACAGTAACTAGACTATGCGATTAGCTGTACAGTTTATGACGTTCGATTTATGTTAATTTGTAGATAAAGCTCTATTGTTAATTTCTGCTTTCTAGGTAAACATAATAAATAGCATGAAATAAAATCAAAGTTATTTAGAAGATATGAAGGAAGTGGCAATAAAAATTACAAACATGAAAGGCTTCATGAAAGAGTTTGATGATTTAGAAAAGAAATTGAAGCAAAACTTGCCTTCTCCTAACGTCAGTGGAAAATTTAATCTTTGTTTGCAAGAAAACCTGTGACACTCACTTAAAATATTGTAGTAAAAAAACAAAAAGAATATTCAAACTTACCTCATAAATATCATTGCTTGTCTCATAATACTCATTCCCAGTTAGTATGATGTTTTGATCTAATTCTATTTCAGTTAATTTTGAATTTTTGACGCCATCTTCTTCCAAAACGAACAATTTCATAAGCTCTGAGTAGAATATCTTGTTTAGTTGTGCTATCTTTTCTTCATCAATATGGCCATTGTCACTGCGACGTTCAATCTTGTATAGGAAATCTGTTGTTTTTCTTATGAAGTGTATTAGATTGTCTAAGGTTTTTCTACCATTGTGGCGTTTTCTTTCAGTATGTGTACTGTAAATTGAGTTTTTTTTTTTAAATTAAGTAAAATATGCATTGTTAATTCTACAGTTGCCTTTAATTCTTTCAATTGTACATTTATTATGCCTCTTGTTTTATAATTAAACTAAATTGTATGTCTTATTTTGTAAATATAATTGTATTTTATAATTATCTTTGGTTCAACCGCGGAGATAGCCTAATGGTATCACCGTCGGACTGCCAAATCATAGCTCCCGAGTTCGAATTCAAAACACGGACTTTTGCTTTTTTAGATTCATGTGCGTGCATTGTAGAATTATCAGTTGCTTTGACGTGAAACAAAGTAAAATGATTTTGCATCAATTTGGCCAGTGTCGTCGTTGAAAATGAAGAAAGTTTGTTGATGCGTTCACAAAAGTTATTTAAATTCCATATCTACCTATCTCATAATTATTATGAACAGGGATTGTCTAGGGTTTTCTTTTAATAGGACCTACGTGTTTTTTGAATCAGCTGTAAATAGTGTTCTTTTGTTTTTCGATGACGAGGAGGAACAGCATACTCAGTCAGAGGCCCATGGGAGGCATAACATCTCTGATACCCGGTTAGTCACTAACAACACAACAACAACTAAAAACTACGATTCCATTTTAACTAACACTTTCTTTATATCAAAGGAGGTTAAACTTTTCTTACCTTGGAAACGGATTCGTTGTCTCAGGTGATCCCATAATAAGTCTGTACACAGAAGAATTCTTTGGGTCCGTGAAGATATCGAAGCCTATCAGTACATCCATACCGACCTGCGTCTTCACCTTGATGACTGTTTCCAACCAGTCAAAGGTGTAAGCAGAATAGTCGAAATCTTCTGTTACATTTATAAAGGTCGGGTATGGAGGGAGGCCTAGCGTTTTCAGGATAGCTATCACTGGTTTAAGTCCTCGTTTGTCTAATGTCTCTGAAAGTTAATAACTGATTAGATTTTATATGTAGTTAGTATTTTCGTTGTTTGCGTCAGAAGTAAAATAAAATCGGATACGAGATAGAGGGGCTTGCTAGGGCCACCTCCTGCCGGGGTTGCGGGTTGTTCGAAAGAGTACCGCGGCCTCGGAACATAAAGAGCAATAGAAGGAACATGGGTGGGTCTTAGTCAGTACAGTCTGACACTCCACTGAGGAAATTATTTGATGATTGTAAAAAAACACAAATAATTAATGAAGTTACGTCAAGTAGTTATACCTACCCGTTTAAAATTTTATAGCAATGACGTGTTTCAAACTGAAAGGTCAATATTTGACCGAAATAAGGTCAAATACCTTCTTAAACGAAATGCTATTCTCGGTATGATTTTAATTATTCATTCATTATTGTTTGAAGAAATTTCTTGAAAGAAGGTATACTCTCGCATGTTGATTTTTTTCTTTGAATTCCTTCACACGTAGTTTAACAACGTGGTTACTTAAAGACCCGCAAGGAGTAGAAATGCAATTTTATGAAGAAATTTCTTCTTGACTATTTTTTTTGTGAGTTTTTCGGCTTTATAGTGGAGATCACTCGTTGATGATATTAACTTATTTTGCACTAAAACTAGCAAAGTAAGAACACTTTTAGCCAATTTTTTTTTGTTGTAAATGAAGCACCGGCTGGTGATGCTCAAACTCGTATGTAAAATCCTTACTTCCTTACTAATATTATAAATGCGAAAGTGAGTTTGTTTGTTATCTCTTCACGCCTAAATGGCTAAACCGATTTTGATGAATTTTGATACAGAGATAGTTGGAAACCTGTTTTTTTTTAAAAAAAGTGTGATAAATGAGGGAGAAACAGGGAAAAAATAGGAAAACATAGCATTGCTATTACAATAAATAAGGCGCTAGGGCAAAAACTACAGGTGGCAGGTACCTGTAAATCAGGAAAGGGGAACTGTCTTATTCCGAATTTAACGCGGACGAAACCGCGGGCGACAGCTAGTTATAAATAAAATTAAAACCATAACCTTTAACTTTCGGCTTTAGTAAATCGATAATGTTGTATGTATATATGTATATGGAGGCTTGTTATTAGCAACTTTATATTGCACTGTTTTTAAAAGCACTTATTAATATAAAAATAGATCTGACCTATCCTACTAATATTATTAGATATAAAAGCGAAAGTTTGTGAGGATGTATGTAAGAAACACACAAAAACTATTGAATGGATTTTGATAAAACTTCACAGTAATATACCTTACATTTTAGAATAAAACATGGGCTATCATATGTCTGCTGTGTCAATTCATAAAAAAAACATTGTATCTAATAATCATTATCACAATTTTCTATCACTAATAAACCTATAATATTTATTTATTTATCTTCTTCTAACTTTTATTTCAATTTATTTAACTAATTGTGGTACATAGGCGGACTTAATGCCATAAGGCATTCTCTACCAGTCAACCTTTGGGTAAAATACGACAACATTGTGTTAGGGTACAACAATTATATAAGATATAAAATATATAAAGGTATAATTTCTGAAGACAACAGCAGTTCTCCCTATCAAAATCCTACTTACCTGTACTCATACACCCAACATACATATCCTTAGCCTGCTGCACCGGCTTAGGCAGGTTACTGGTGTTTCTGTTGAGGAAGTCCCTCACGATGGAGTACACCTTGGTCTGCTTGTCTCGGAACCAGTCGTAGGACCGGTAGGCGTCTGGTCGCGGGTGGTCTGAGCCCCAGTTACCGCATATGTACTGGGAGAGAAGATACAGTACATTTTTTACCAATTCGTTGTGAATGTGTAGACATGGTTGGCCTTGTAGATTCTTAGACGCTTGTTAACTTTTGTTAACGTATTATTTTATTTTACGTTTTGTAAAGTAAGCAATGACTCGTCGGGCATACGCTGTCCTCCCATACTTAAGTACTAACGCTGTAACAACAACTTCGTAAAACCTTTTTGTGATTTTAAAAGATGGAGTTTCTTGCCGGTTCTTCTCCATAGGAAACGACCAACCCGAACCGTGCATCTTTTCTCGACGTTTTATGAGTGCCCATTTAGACCTATGTGAAATAAAAATATTCTCACGTGATTTGATTCACGTGAATATATTTTAATACGTTACGACGTTTTTCAATACACTTACGGAGAAATTAAAGAACAGAACAAAAAGTAAATTAATTTTTAGGCGCGTCGCCCACACGACCAACAGTCGAGGCGCAGTCGAGGCGCGGGCGCATTAGGCACACCGCAACGAGATTTTCTTTACAAATGTCGTGTGGGTGACGCGCCTAAGCCCATTCACGACTTCGGTCTTAGCGGCGCGCGGCGCGGCGGGCGGCGCGGAGGATGCAGTCTAACACTTGATATACAGATTCATTGACTGGCCCTGGATTCCGAGGTTTTACCATTTTTATGCCTTACGGCACTCCACTATAAATACTTCGCAGCGTCACCATTTGGTTGGGATAGGATCGTGTGGAACATGCCTACATCAGAAGATATTATAGAAGTTAAGAATTGTTACCTGATAGAAGTTTTCACAAGGGTTCGCAGTCATATCCATCGACAGGGCTAGAGTTGCGGCCGACCGCAAACATTCTGTGCTCCTGCATATCTTGGCAGGCTTCCTATGTATTGCTAATGCGTCTATAACAATTGTTTGAGGTATTAGAACACAAAGGACAAAAGAAGGAACATGAATGGGTTTTAGCCAGTAAAAGTCTGACACTGACCAAAGTTATTTGATGATTTCCCATCCGAAATAAAGGGATCTTGCAAGGAGATATAAAAAGATTGTCATTAAATTTGAAGAACTTGCTAAATGTGGAAATAATGGGGATGCTTTTAATAACATCCCATTGGTAAAAAAAAACATGTTATACGCCAAGCAGCTGATTGTGAAAATACCAATCTCACAAGAGAGGGTATCGTGTTACCCGGTAAGTGGGTCGTCATTGTCATATAGGCACTTGCAACGCCCGTTTAAAATACTGAAATTCAGCTGAGGAATAGCAGTTTGGAATAGTATTCGTTAAGAAACGGCTGGGCTAATCATGTTGATTAGCTTCTTTTAATGTACCCCATTTACAGTAATGTCTACTTTTCACTATCCTTACTTAATACTATAAAAGCGAAAGTGAGTTTGTTTGTTACGTCTTCACGCCTTAATGGCTAAATCGATTTTGATGAATTTTGGTAGAGATATTTGGCACCCTGATGGAGACGGACATACGCTATTTTTTTTGAAGTGGGAAACGAGGGAGAATGAAGGAAGGAAAGGGAAAAATTAGCTTTGCCATTACAATCAATAAGGCGCAAGGGCAAAAACTACAGGTAGCAGGTACCTGCAAATCAGGAATGGGGGACTGTGTTACCCCAAATTTAACGCGAGCGAAGCCGCGGGCAAAAGTTAGTTTATCTATAAATATGATATCTTCTCATTTGATACGTTTTGCTTTATGTAAATAGCTGAACTTGCTACAACTATACATGTGCAAAATGTTTAACAATTTATAAAAGTTGACCAAAATAATAAAATGTATTTACAGAAGAAAATGCGACCCTAGATTTAACAAACTACACACTTACAGCAATCAGCAAAAAACTTACAAACTTAATGTTGCCTATGTTTCTCCATAATTCAACAGAACGAAGTGCTTTTAGACTGAAAGCAACGTGGACTAAGTACAAAGTTTCAAGTTTATTTTCAAAGATTTTCTTTAAAAAGACCGGAGTTGAAATAAATAAATTGTAGAGTAGAAATTCTAGTATTCACCCATTTGTAGGCATTATCATACATGCAGCCATATGAGCCGTGTGCTAGTATACTTTTTGCACATTTCATTTACATATGAAGGCAATTTAAATGATTTACAAATTACACCAAATGCTTGCTACTTATATAAGACTAGATGTTTTTGCGTGCGTTTATAATGTTACTATCGGTGCGCCCCAACTTCGCTAGTATATTATGATGAACTAGCTTTTGCCCGCGGCTTTGCTTGCGTTAAATTCAGGGTAACACAGTTCCCCTTTCCTGATTAGCATGTACCTGCTACCTGTAGTTTTTGCCCTTGCGCCTTAGTGATTGTAATAGCAAAGCTAAGTTTTCCATTTTCTTCCTTCCTTCTCCCTCATTTCCCACTTAAAAAAGAAAATTTGCCTATGTCCGTCTCCACGGTACCAACTATCTCTGTACCAAAATTCATCAAAATCGGTTTAGCCATTTAGGCGTGAAGACGTATCAAACAAACTCACTTTCGCTTTTATAATATTAGTAAGGAAGTAAGGATAACAAGTGAGCATCATTGTTATAGAAAGGGTAACCCTCACATAAAGTTAATATTACCTGAACAAAATTTGCCTTTTCATACATTGACACATATTTTTAAGTATATCAATTTGGGTACTCCAATTCGAGACCTCTTTCTGTAAGACAAAGTGGGCAATACACCATGCAGGCCCAGTTCCCGTATGTCACGGATCTTTGTACAAGACGCAAATTACGTCACACTTCTACCAATTTTCTATTGTAAAGTCTAGTCACGATAGGTCGTGTCGAAGGCGCGTTCGTGTTTCACGCGCGTCTCAAAGAGATATCAGCAAGAGGTGCTTGTCAGGGCCACTGCTTGCCGGGGTTGCGGGTTGTTCGAAAGAGATACCGCGGCCCCGGAACAGAAAGGGCAAAAGAAGGAACAGAGATGGATTTTAGTCAGTAAAAGTCTGACATTTCCCCCTTCTCCGTCCAGAGCGGGGGAAGTTATTTGATAATATCCGACTCGTAAAAAAGTTTTCATATAGTATGCAGCTTACACAGTTTTTTCGTGGCACATTCAATTGTTTTAGATAAAAGGGGAATTGTGTTAATAACTTTAAGCTTCTTTTATTTTCAGTACACAAACATCTAGTATTTATTTACGGCCTAGACAATGGTTAATCTTTGCGTCATCGACTAAATAGAAGCATCCGTTTTGTCGTTAATGAACGGCATGTACAAACGATACTTAGTTCTCTAGTTATTTACATCAATTAAACAAACTAAGCAAACAAACTAAATATAGGCACAAACTAATAATAAAAATATGTACATACAAGTAAAAAATAGAAAATTACAGGGCGTCAAAAAATTGGTTCGCATCGCAGTCAACAGGAAAAGTGCCCAGAAGGCTGGCAGCATTACTGTGTTGGATGGCAATGCTAACTTTCTGGGCAAAAATCAGGCCAGCCCTCTGGTCACGAGAAGAGTCGACCAACCGCTTGGCGATTTCTCGAAATACTACATGGGCACTCGGACCCCATGGCTCTAGTTAATTGAAACATGTCTATTGGCTGAGTAAACACTATTTACTAACGTTGTAGTTGGGTAGTTGACTGTTTTATCATCTTCTGCCTAGACTTTAACCAACTATGTTGGAATCGGCTTTCAGTCTTCCCATTGTCAACTTTTTGTGCTCGGTGTCAGAGTTTTATAACCTCACATATTTGTATAATCTCAACAAGAATAATGTAAATACGATTTTGTAATAATATTATAATTTATAAAAGAGTATCCATTAAAGAGTTTCTTGCCCATTCTTTTCCACAGAGATCAACGCTTTGTAATGGGCAACTACAGTACTTTCACAACTTATTATGCCTTGTGACCGGGACTGTAGCTTCACCATTTTGCTTCTTGACATTCAAAAGTGCCTGTAATGGTCTAATTGAAATAAATGCTTTGAGTTTGAGTTTATATTTTTAGCTGAATACCAGTATTTTATATGACCTGCACAACTCATTAATAGCTGGGTAATACGATACTCTTTAGTAAGACTAGTTGTCTAATTTCCGAGCCATGCGTGGATGACAGTTGTTACAAGTAGCTGTAATGATTGTCAAAGATCTACAAATGACAGCTACGACCTACGGCTCAACGTGCTTTCCGAGACACAACGGAAACTCGGTAAGCAATGGGTGGTTACCCAACCACGGCCCAACTATGGCAAAGGGAGGGCAATTTCAAAATCCACCCGAACGACAGTTATTATTTAATTGGCTTAAAATATTGGTTTCCATAATGATTGATGATACTTACATAAAACAGTTATGATTATAAAAGCTAATAGTAACAGGACAAATATTATTATAATGACCATAAACGGCAGCCTCTTCTTATATTTTCTTCTAAATCTGAAAGGAAATTTTATGGCTTAGTAAAAAATGTTCTTAACAACTCATCTTTAAGTAGATCAAAGGAACGCTTAAAGTTATATGTACAGTTTAGTTAGAGCATCAATATCTATACTCTATTCTAAATTCAAATACGATTTTGCGAGAGTAATAACGATTACATCTTTAAAATACGTAAGTATACATTTATTTCATAAAAAAATGAGTTCTAAAATACCATGTTCGCACCAACATAAAATAGTAGGTAATAAGTACAGTAGGAGAAAATCCCTTTTAAAAGTAGCTAAGTGTTTACAGTCTGTTTTTTTTAAAAAAAAAAACGTTGTCCCACACTAGGAATTTCTCCTGTAGGTATCGTGGGTGCGTTTACAAACATTTAAACTCACAAACACAAACAGCCAGACCCGGAAACTACTATCTGTAGGACATACAAATGAGACACGCAGCGCAGCAGTCGATCGCTCAGCCACTGCACCAACCGTGGCGACGAAATGATGGGATTGATGCTTATGACTGTATTTGGGAAACAAAAGTAAATTGTGAAGTCAGTCACTTATAAAAATAAAAAACAAGAGCGTGTCGGGCCACGCTCAGTGTAGGGTTCCGTAGTTTCCCGTCCGTCACAGTAAGTGTTCCCACTTATGAGTTTAAAGGTGGAGGAGGAAATTATTTTGTACAACTTTTTGTCTTTTTTGTACAAAAACTGTTGTGTCAATCAAGTTCAAAATGATTTTCCTAGAAAGTCCTTATAAAGTTCTACTTTTCAGTTTTTTTTCATATTTTCTAAACTTATGGTTCAAAAGTTAGAGGGGGGGGGGACACATTGTTTTTTACTTTTGGAGCGATTATTTCTGAAATTATAGACATTATCAAAAAATGATTTTAGTAAACCCCTATTCATTTTTAAATACCTTTACAACAATATATCACACGTTAGGGTTGAAATAAAAAAAAAAAACACTTCCCACTTTACATATAGGGTGGCTACCCTAATAAAACATTTTTTTCCAATTTTTATTTTACCACTTTGTCGGCGTGATTGATATACATATTGGTACCAAATTTCAGCTTTCTAGTGCTAACGGTCACAGAGATTAAGCGAGGACGGACGGACGGACGGACAGACAGACATGGCGAAACTATAAGGGTTCCTAGTTGACTACGGAACCCTAAAAAAATGGTTTAGTAGAAGAGGAAGGCCAAAGAAACGATGGATGGACTGTGAGAAGGATGATAGGACAAGAAAGAAGGTGTCCGATGAAATGACGAATGATAGAGGAATATGGAAGGTGAACACATGCTGCACCAACTACAAATAACTGAGGATAAGGGCAGGAGATGATGATGGTCATTTAAAAAGAACTAGAACTAACCTGGATGTTCTGGAGCCGACAGCTATAAGATACCCTGACTCTCTCAAGTCATTGCCGTTCTTCAGTGGAGGAGTGTTGGGCTTCGCGCTACTGACTGCACCTGTGGCGAAACAACACTGAAAATTGTTTTTTTTTTTATGAATGGCATCTCGCAGTTCAACCAAGGAGGTTTGCTTAACCGGGCGAATCCTGTGGATGCCTTAAAAATTAAGACCTCCAGCCAGGGTGAAAAACTTACAAACTAAGCGACTACACGCTAAGGGCACCCCCTGTGGGGTACGAGCCTCGGCTTAGGGCGTCGCTGAGGGACAGCAAGGGACAAGCTGGATCTGAGTGATATTATTTATGGGCTGATTTAGACTTACTGGTTCAGCAGCGCGGGCTGGCTCTTGCAAGGGACGGGTGGGGCTGAAAATTGTATGAATGACGTCCAGCTTATAAATTATTCTGGAATCTCTCGTAAAGTGACTTGTAGTGTCGTTGTGGATGGATCTGTCGAGTCAGTCAAGCTATGAACGTGAACGGAGGGCCTAGCGTAAGGAGTAAACTTCAGGTAAATTCGAACTTTTTTTTTTTTCTGGCTGTCATGCGTGGTGTCACCCGCGTCTTTAGTTCCTACTCCCGAGGGTAATGACGTGATGTTTTCTTTGTAACTTCCTGATAATGGTTCTTGCTATTAGTGAAAAAATGTTAAAATCGGTAGTCGGGCCAGTTATGTTGCCTATTGAATACAAACGAATAAACAAAAAAATCTTTTCTCTTTGTAATATTGATATAGATAAAAAAAATGCAAGTATTTGTACAGGTAGCATGTATGTAAAAAAAAATTGATGGACACAATTTAAAATCACCAAAAGACGTGAATAAATTTCACAGACTAAATAAAGCATTATTAGGTACTTGCGGAACGAGAATTCATAATTTAAAAATAAATTGTTCCGATTCAAAAAAAAAGTTTGGATTTCCAACGTTCCTTTTATAAATGAGGTAGATAAAGCGGGTCAGAGCCCATTCGTCCCTTAAAATTCGTCCCCCAGCATAAAAGTTGTGGATTCGGCCCCTATATAGGTGCCCATTGGTCTCCTGGTAGGGGACCAATTAATATTTTAATAAAAATATTATTTTTAAGGTACCCATTCGTCCCCTCTAATATATATACAATATAAGTTAAAGATTCGGCACCTATTCAGGTGCCTATTAGTCCCCTGAGATAAAATTAGCTATGTTTTACATAAGAAACGGTTAACATAGTACACTTGTGAACAGTTTATTAACGGAATTAATTTAATAAATCATACCAGATAATTGAAAAAAGAGCTACGATGAATGATAAAATGATAATCCGTCATGATAATAATATAACCTGTCGATAAGCTTACGATGTAATATTTGTCTCTCTACGAATGGCTTGTTAAAAAACGGGTTACAAAATAGACAAGGTGTTTTGTTTGTATGTTATGGCTGCCTCGGTGACATTTTGGTTCTTGAAAGTGACTGCGAATACGAGACTGTTCAATGTGTCTTTGGTCTTTTATTAAATGAAGTTCGCCTAAGGAAATAAACAATACTGTTAATATTATAATAATAATATTTTTAACATAATTGAATCGAATTATCTCATTTGAATCCTGGAATATGATTAGTATTATTATTGATGGTAATTCACTTTATGGTGTTATATTGGTATTGATATTTGGTTATTTGTTTTTACACTGGATGTAAATTAATCTAAAATTCAGTTATTACTAGGATGGGATTAGATTTGATTTTATCATATTTTTGCTAAATATTTACAAATGTCCAAGAAACCAAAAAATGATTAATTATTTTGAAGACTGACTTAATGCCTATAGCCTAGAGGCATTTTATTAAACTTAATCTTATTTGAAATAAAAATGATATCTACTGAATTACTATGTTTTTTATTTTACCCTTTTCTGCGCGACTGTACCAGGACTACCAAGTTGCAGTATACACATATACATGTACTAATATTAGAAGAATGAATAAAAATAAATATTCTTCAGGGGACGAATGGGCCCCTCAAAAGTTCCAGGGGACGAGTGGGCACAGGGTGCGAATCTTAGGGGACGAATGGGCTCTGACCCGATAAAGCTTCTATAAACGTCAAGTTTGTTAATAAAGGATTTTGTACTTTACATACATACATACATTTATCAGTCCACACCAATATTTGTTTTGATTCATTATCCACAAAAAAAGTTACTGCTATCATCTTCACGTAAACACACGTTTATGTAATACCTCCAAAAAGTGAGATTAATTTGCACAAAGAGCAAAAAAAAATAATACGACTGATATGAACGCGACATAATAACAGACTAGTTCAACCGAGCTAATATTGTTTGATGAACAAGGCTAGGTTAGGTTATGATTAATCCTATTTCCTTAAAACGCACCGAACACAACTGACAGGCCATAGTGCTATGTGCTGCGGCCCAAAGAAGTTGCAGTGTATGCTCACCTTTAAATCTGTCATCTTTATTTGCAACTTCGTATCATAGTATAAAGAGGGGAAGTACGATAACTTCATACAAACGCGTAGCGCGCGGCTTGTATGTGTGCGCCGTAGTATCTATGCGTCGCCGCACGCACACTAAACAAAATCTCGGCTCCTTTCGCGCTGCGCCAGTCGGGGCTAACACTGCACGAGGTTCGCGCGTCACGGCTTTTCGGCACCGCTAAACGAATAAAAAATGTCTGATAACCGCGGGAGAAAGTATTGGTGTGTGTTTGGGTGTCTTAATAATTCATCAATTCCAGAATTGTCTCAGTTCAAATTACCTATTGAACAGGAAAGGTAAGCTACTCACTTATTCTAGCATAATTCAATTGTTTACTTCATAATGAGATACCTACCTACTGACTTCTTTTTGTTGTATTAGCATATTAGTTTTCTATCACACAGAGGAAGTAGAATAGAATAGAATAGAATATACTTTATTGCACACCAAAATCTACGAAACAAAACTGTTTTACAAAAAGATTTTAAATCTATGGTTATAATGGCGGTCTTATCGCTAAGAAGTACCGCGAGTTATCGCGAAGTAGGTAGGTAGGTAGGTCTACTTTCCCACTAGAATGTTTGTACTTTTGATCTGTCAACTGATTTACCGCTATTGCTTTGTTTACGTTTAGTTGTGCCGATTTCTCAGTATTGTAGGTATATTAACTAAGTACCTAAGTTATGAAATCGTAATTAAAAATAAGTTATTGACTAATTTTAAATTATTTAAATACATATAAAGCAAAGTTCGAATCCTAACAACAGATTTGATTATAGTCTAAGAGACAGGCAGAGAGTAGACAGACAGTTTTGAATGTTGTTTTACGGTGTTTTTTGTTTAATTATAATATTTTAGTCACTTTAAAATAAAAGTATACAACTTCTCGACCCTTGCCAATTTATAGGTACTGAATTAAAATTTAGCTAAAAGTGACAACCCTATGACAGTAGGCAATTATATCGCGAATTGGGCCGGAGATAGCCTACTTCCCCTCTATTTACTTTGTTCGTATGCTTCTGCTATCAGCGATAAGATCGCCATTAATTGATTATTCTATTCTACTCTTAGTGTTATTGTTGTAAGTGACCATTTTGCTAAAATAATCTTTTTTTTTCTTTTTACGTCTCTCTCTTCTTTGGCAACGAAGCCGATTTCGACCAATCTACTAGGTTTTAAAAAGAATACTGTGCCGTAGATTAAAGATTTTATGAAAAGTTAGTACTGTTTTCTGATGACATTGATTGACTTCATTTATTACAGGTAGTAATTTTAATTGAAATACTAATAAATATAATATCAATATCATAAGCAAGATACCGCATTTAATACAAAATTCTAAACCCAATTTTTATTTTATTAAATCATAGATTATTAGTTGTACTTAAATAGAAATTTATAACACTTCCGAGTGTAAGTAGCAAAATCATAAATAAAATTCAATTTAATTTTTATTCAGTAAATATTTAAAAAAAGATTGTTATTTATACAATTATTAGTAATTATATCCTAGAAATTTTGATTACTCAAATTAAAGACCTCAACGCCGTAAAAAAAAAGAAATAAACGTAAACTTTTTATTTACGTAATGGCTTTAGAGTAATTTTCTTCGATTGAAGTGGCCAGTGTTATATTAACGATAGTAATCTCTCATAATTTTTAAATTATTGCTCTTGAATGTTACGATTTATTTATACTTAAATCTTTTTTATTTCAAATTATTGTTTTCTATGCATCATGCACTAAAACAAAATCTTTTTTACAAGTATTTTCTTTGGCAAGTGCCAAAATAAAAAATATAATTCCGTATTCATATTAAGTAGTATAAATGCCAAAATATTTTTAAAATTTTCGTATCGTGGCTAGTCCAAAACATACCTTGAAAACGTACGATGTTCAGTACAAAAACTATGTTTTAAGTTATTCAGCTAGTCAAGTAAGTACGTTGGACGTAGGAACTAGATAAAATCTTTCTGGGTAGGCTATTTAAATGATTTACGATAGCTAAAACGAAAGCTATGTAAACCAAGAATGCTTTTAGCTGCCAGAATTCTACAAAGCGTTAACATATTTTCGTCAAAGAAATAATTTGAATAGCAAACCAAATAATTTACGCGGCTATTTTTGACAGCCTTGAAGCCCAGATTTGAATAGGCTTCGTTGGTTTGTCAGAAGCAAACTCGAATATCGAGTGTGAAATTCAGAGTTCCATATTTGATCTCATCAGAGTTTTCATAGATTTTTAACGTACGGACCTTAAAAGGAAAAGACTGGACCCTGGTAAGATCACTTTGTTGATTATCTGTATGACAAGTCAAGAAGACACTTTATCTAAGAGTCGCGAGGGGGTATCGAGTTGAAATAAGAAAAAAAGAGTTGGAAAAAGAGTGTCCATGGAGTTTCTTGCCCATTCTTCTCCATAGAGATCAACGCTTTGGAATGGGCAACTACATACTTTCACAAGTTATTATGCCTTGTGACCGGGACTGTAGATTCATTTTGTTTCTTGACATTCAAAAATGCCTGTAATGTAGTAATTGCAATAAATAATTTGATTAAAATCTGTGGTCCCTTAGAGCTGTTAAAAATACCCAAAAAAGTCTACACAGTTAAAAGATATTGGCCGTTAATATCGCAAGTTTGTTCCTTGTGTTTTGAAACATTGGTGAGCGAGTCTGGCTTGTACTTGGCAGGTTTTTATTAACAGTATATCAGCCCGGAGTGCAGGACGGAACAGGAGAACATGTGTGCTCCTGTGATAGGGCTCCACACTCGCATTGT
Organism: Ochropleura plecta; assembly: GCA_905475445.1. Lineage (NCBI taxonomy): Eukaryota > Metazoa > Arthropoda > Insecta > Lepidoptera > Noctuidae > Ochropleura > Ochropleura plecta. The sequence continues at coordinate 16,855,247 of FR997736.1, forward strand.
GTCTGAGATAGGTCAATTATACCCCATCTAGCCAAACTGGATCGGCAGCAGCCAACTAATTGCATCTTCCAGGTCTTAAACAAGGCAAACGACAGGGCTAATTATTTTAACTTACAGCTAGTTTTTGTCTACAACAAAAACTTGACAGAAAATGGCCACTTCGTCGCAAAATTAATTAGTTGTCAGATTTTCATATTTTGTAGTTTTACCTCTCTTTACTTTTGTATATTGGCTACGTGTGTTTTATGTGTATTTATTATGTTTTTTCTTTCTGAAATTTTATGTCACATTGCAACTACTGTGTTTTTGTCTCTGCATCACCTTAAGGTTGACTGGTAGAAAATGCCCAATTCATTAATTCCTCCTATGTACACTGTTTTACATGTGCATGAAGTTTTAATAAATACATAAAACAACTTCGAAACATGTACACGTTCTTTATTTTGTTGTGAACGCGGAAAAATATATATTGTCTTCCGAAGTTTTTTTTAATGGTTTAATATATATGTATATTCAATGTAATGCAAAATATTTAGTTTTGATTCCGCGAAAATGATTGGATGTAGGATGCAAACTCGCCTACAAACATATGCAGGAAAAAAAGAAGCAAATATATTTACGGTTGACCGTAGGGCCCATAACATCCCCATCTTCGCCCGACCACGCGTTCATTTTCAAAACTTTGTCTTCACTGGTCCAAAACACCAACTTATAAGTTTCATTATCAACTTCTTAAAGTTCTTCTTGAAGCTTTAATTCACATCATATTTGCAATAGTTAACCGCATAAATATAAACCACTATTCAATAAATGTTTTTATCAAGAATGATTTTTCATGCAATGCACAGTTATTTTAAAAGTTCCACTGAAAATATTTTCATTTACCCGATACCAAACTAAAACATTCAAAATTACTTAAAATTTTATTTTTTTGTAATTTTCATCCATTGCTTGTTACACACGATTAATTTTGAACAAAATTTTAATAAATTCGGTAATGTACTACAGGCTATGAATACCGATCGTCATTTGTTAAGTTGGGCTACATTGCCTTGTGGTGGCGTTTAGCTTACTGAAAGCTCGTTGTGCTACTGAAACGCGTCTGTAGTTTCAGTAAGGTAACTATGAAAAAGGTTATTTGTAGGCTTTTGAAGAATTGTTTGTTTGTCTATTTTTGTTAAAGTAAATAGCATTATGGGTGTGTGTGTTGATTAAATAATGGAATTTGGATTTATCTTTTTAATTATATCATCAAACAAAAAGTGGCCTTGTTCGGGTATGGCCAGGGCCACCAACAGAGTTGCGGGTTGTTCGAAAGTAGTACCGCGGCCCCGGAACATTAGGGGCAATAGAAGGAACATGGATGGGTTTTAGTTAGCAAATGTCTGACACTCCCCGCGACTCCCAGTCCGGGGGAAGTTATTTGGAGATTACCCATCAGCAAAAAAAGTAGTAGCCTTGTTCAGGCATTATACATACATCCCTACGGGTAATTTGTTAGACGCATATGGCTTATCTTTATCGTTAGTTATTTGATCTTCTTTTTGATGTGATTTCGTTTACTGCGTTAAACATGAGCTAGTACTGGCGATTCACTGCATTTTATACTTACACTAGCTTTCGCCCGCGGCTTCGCTCGCGTTAAATTCGGTATAACACACCAAACAGACCTGCAGTTTTTGCTCTTGCGCCTGATGGATTTGTAATAGCAACGCTAAGTTTTCTCTTTTCTTCCCTCGTTCTCCCTCATATCCCACTTTTTTAAAATAAAAGTTAGCCTATGTCCGTCTCCTGGTTCCCAACTATCTCTGTACCAAAATTCATCAAAATCGGTTTAGCCATTAAAGCGTGAAGAGGTAACAAAAAAACAAACAAACAAACTCACTTTCGCTTTTATAATATTACTAGCTGTGCCCGCAATGCGTTGCAATGCAATTTTTTACCTACCCTACCTACCCTACCTACCCTACCTACCCTACCTACCCTACCTACCCTACCTACCCTACCTACCCTACCTACCCTACCTACCCTACCTACCCTACCTACCCTACCTACCCTACCTACCCTACCTACCCTACCTACCCTACCTACCCTACCTACCCTACCTACCCTACCTACCCTACCTACCCTACCTACCCTACCTACCCTACCTACCCTACCTACCCTACCTACCCTACCTACCCTACCTACCCTACCTACCCTACCTACCCTACCTACCCTACCTACCCTACCTACCCTACCTACCCTACCTACCCTACCTACCCTACCTACCCTACCTACCCTACCTACCCTACCTACCCTACCTACCCTACCTACCCTACCTACCCTACCTACCCTACCTACCCTACCTACCCTACCTACCCTACCTACCCTACCTACCCTACCTACCCTACCTACCCTACCTACCCTACCTACCCTACCTACCCTACCTACCCTACCTACCCTACCTACCCTACCTACCCTACCTACCCTACCTACCCTACCTACCCTACCTACCCTATATCCGTCTCCTGGCTCTAAGCTACCTCCTCACCAATTTTCAGCTAAATCGGTTCAGCCGTTCTTGAGTTATAAGTGGAGTAACTAACACGACTTTCTTTTATATATATAAGATATAAGTAAGGAAGTAAGGATTAGTAAGGATAAGGATTTAAAAAATACCGTTTATCAATTTGAATTCTCAACCAGATCGTAACCTTAAAAAAAGAAAATGCGAAATTCACGTTCTTCAAAATTTTCCCAACTTTTCCCAAACCATGGCCCCCGTTCTCCTCAGTTCACAGGACAGTGGTGATGTGCAAGCTAGCACGCGATCGCTAGTGATGTGCCACTCCGGTATCGATTCAACGACAATAAACCGTAACTGTCTCTCATTGAATGCACGAAAGATTGCGTTGAACCTCTGTGAGTAAACAGTCACAGCTTGCTTCTATTTTATTGTTTATTTTTATGCTTCCCTGGTATCAAGGTCAAGAGGTACTTGAGCGGGGTTACGGTTTTTAAATAGGGTCGTAAATATGAATGGCATTTGTAGGTCAAAGTTTTCATGGAGAGTTTATGGTTTTTTCATCTAAGTTTCTTTATAGCTGGAGAATAAGGAGGTTTTAAGTTGCAACCTTCATTTTCTCCTTTATTTCTAAAGTAGGGGATTTTTGACCTGTATCTTCAGGACAAACAGGCGTGTCTTTTTGTGGGAGTTCTAAAATTATTGGAGTTAAGTTAGATCCAAGTTCCAGTCTTACGTTATTGACACTAAATCTGAGCTAAAACGTCTTTAATACAAAAACTTATGGCGCCGCGAGACGACTCCCGGCCACCGTAAATGCGGGCCTGTGGACGATAAGCAATGGGTAGCTCACTGTCCATCCGTTTAGTGGCGACAGGCCGTGTCGACGGCGCGTTAGTGTTCCACGCGCGCCTCAAAGAGATGTCAGCTATACAGAGTGGCCAGCCAGGGACACTGCCCGCGGGGTTTGCGGGTTGTTCGAAAAAGATACTGCGGCCGCGGAACATAGAAGGCAAAAAGGAACATGGATGAGTTTCAGTCAGTAAAAGTCTGACCTCGTATTAATGTCTATATTGTATTTCTTGCATTTTTACCTAGCTGAATATATCGATATGTTGTAGATCAACCAACTCTAGTAAAAACTTGTTCTATTTTTAGGTTATTCCATTAAGGTTCAATTTTATTGCTGAGTTAATTTTGTATTCGTGGCTTTAAACTTTTTTGTTTTTTTTTCTCTTTTAAACATATTAGGTAGATGTGCTATTGTGCCTAGAACATCACTACTTCAGGTCGATAGTCTCACAAGAATATTGCATTTTTTTGTTATTAGTGGTCTTTTAAGTAAACCTCATAACCAAGTAGGCCAAGAGAATCAGCTGGCATAGAAATGGGACCTACTTAGATGCTTATTCTTGAAACTTTTTAATTATAGTCGCTTTGTTCGTTTTTATGGTTTCGTACCTAAAATGAAAATAACGGAACCCTTACATAGAGAATCAATTTGTTGTTCCTCTGTCTGACTGTCTGTCAAGACTGTTTATCTCGTGAACGCGTGGAGGTATCCCGTTGAAATTAAAACCATATACTTGAGTATATGGTTTTAATTTCTGAATCTGTAGTAGAGCTGAAAAAAAAAATTAACTCTCTAAATCAACGCAGTTAGATATGGCCGTTTATGTCGCAAGTTTGTACGGAACCCTGGGTGCGCGGGTTGACTCGGACTTAAGGCGCTGCCGCGCTGTACAAAGCAAACACTTCGTAAAACGTCTAGATTTTCGTCGCAAAGTTAGCCGTATCTGTACATGCCACTAGCCAAAAATAATTACCGTGTATAGTTCAATACATAAAGTAAAGACTTAAACAAAATCAGTTTACAAAAGTGGTCTAGTACTACGAAAAAAAAAATGTTTAAAAAGACCACGAGAAAATTTTTTTCGTCTCGAAATTCTCAATTTTTTCAGCGACAACCATCATATTTTTTATATCTATAACAAAGGAAATTTTATAGACTAAAGAGATATCTAAAATTTTTCAAAGACGGAACTGTTTTTTTTATATTCAATTAAAACTGCAAAATGACCTACATTTTGGCGGACATGATATTCAAATAAAATCAAACACCAAAATATTTTCGACCTATTTTCTTTCGATGCAATACTGTCGTGTGCTTGTGTCAGACCATGCCCAGTATGCAGCTAGCCTCACTTCCGCGAATACCTAAAGATTAGCTTGTTACCGCGCTTTCAACTGTTTTTATAAATTGAAAATACAACAGTACGCTTTTATTAAGGCATTCATTTAAGTGTTGCGTAGTTTTAGTGAAAATTAACAATATTTTGGATCTTAGCAAAGCCTCTTTAAAAAAACTGACACAACGACAGATTCTTCAAACGATAACATACCAAAATGGTGCACATTACAGCAGCAATGAGCTTAATCTTGCAAAAATGTTGCCAACTAACAACTTCGGCCATACGAAATACATTACATATTTAGGTCCATGAGAACCCTAACGACTTCGCTATGACCTAGGCTCTAGGTAAACATGCAATGTTGACGTTGTCTTGATTAATGTCTACCCATCTACACTGACCCGTCAATTACTTTGGTATGACGAAGTGGAACGATGGACGATTGATTATACGGAGTTTCCGGAACGATGTATTTGCGTCATCACGTTTACAGGGTGTGTAAATAAGAAATTAGTTGACAAGTTATTATTTCGTAAATGTCAAAGTTATTTTGAAAATAAATATTTTTGGTATTTTTTGGTAAACTGTCCACTTTCGAAACTCTCATTATAATCCTTAGTAATATTATAAAAGCAAAAGTGAGTTTTTTTGTTTGTATGTCTTCACGCCTAAATGGGTAAACCGATTTTGATGAATTTTGGTACAGAGATAGTTGAGATCCTGGAGTCGGATATAGGCAAATATTTTTAAAAACCAACCTTAGCTTGGCTATTACAACAAATAAGGCGCAAGGGCAAAAACTACAGGTAGCAGGTAGGCAAATCAGGAAAGGGGAACCGTGTTGCCCCGAATTTAACGCGAGCGAAGCTGCGGGCAAAAGCTAGTAAACCATAGTTATGTCGTTACAGGTTGTCCGTAGCCCGAAATTTAGACAACTAGTCTTACCAAAGGGTATCGTATAACCCAATACTTGTAGAATGTGAAGGTCAGATAAGCAGCCGCTCCATGTGAATTACTGGTATTCAGCTGCATCCGGTAAGACTGAAAGCCGACCCCAACATACATGGGAAAAAGCTAGGCTGGTGATGAACCAAGGCTGATCAATAATTATGTTTGGGCAGTAACTATTTCCTATTACTTAACTGATTCAGTTTACGTAGAATAAAACATATCGTTTTTTATTTTTTCCTTTTTAGAACAGATTCAAAGTGATAACATTACTCCTGTTCCCACATAACATAAATAACTTTATTTTAATTGTTTGTGTAGTATTAGCAGTAGGTACACAATTGACTACCCCCCGTTGTATTTTTATATTCGTAAAGTCCATCCAAAGGTTGTCTGGAAGATTTCGCTATTAGCGATAAGACCGCCATTGTAACCATAGATTTGGCATTTTTTTTGTGAAACAGTTTTACTTCAATTTTGGTTTGCAATAAAGTTTATTCTATTTTATAACATAACATTACGTCCGTTTTCCCCGAAAGGTTAGGCAGAACTGTACCAGAAAGACGACATTTCGTTTTAAACCAACAAGACGCAGTAACATTCCAACCAAAAAATAAAACCACACAATTCAGTACTGATGAAAAAACTTTATTTTGCACCACAACAAAAATACGGACAAGATCTCAACGCTTATAGAAAAATATTTACACAACGAACGACTTTCATCAGAGATTACCATCCATGACCATACCCTCCTCCATACCCTCCTCCATAGCCTCCTCCGTAAGAGCCACCGTAGGATCCAACTGACACGTATTTCTGAACAACAGGCTGCGCGTATGTTTGGACCACAGGCTGGGCCACCACGTGTTGGGCCACGGTCTGTACAACTGGGGCCGCGTGGACCACAGGCTGGGAGATCACTGGGGCCGCGTGGACCACTTGCTGTGCTACTTGGACTGGGTGCACGATCTGTAAAGAAGGGTTGGTTTGATAGGGAAGTTAGAATGTGTTACCCAGCAATTTATATAAATAACTAGCTTTTGCCCGCGGCTTCGCTCGCGTTAAATTCGGGGTAACACAGTTCCCCTTGCGCCTTATTGATTTGTAATAGCAACGCTAAGTTTTGACCTTTCTTCCCTCTTTCTCCCTCACATACCACTTTAAAAAAAATAGCCTATGTCCGTCTCCTGGTTCCCAACTATCTCTGTACCAAAATTCATCAAAATCGGTGTAGCCATTAAAGCGTGAAGAGGTAACAAGGATAGGTACTTTTTGTCTTATTTCTTAAACAATAAGGTTAAAAAATAGGTCATTGTCTCGACCACCTTTATTTATTTGAATTTTAGTCTACATTATGGTGATATCATATGTGGATAAGTATTTGTCGTTATATTTTATTTGTAAATGTTTTTCTTGTAAACTTTCTGTTAAGCACCCTGCCTCTACTATATTTTCACTCTGCATCACCCTAAGTTTGACTGGTAGAAAATGCGGAAGGCATAGTCCTCCTTTGTATGGTGTTTTTTATACATGTGCATAACATTTTAATAAATAAATATCAAACATTTTTGGACATAAAAAGGACGACTTGGCAACAACCATATTCCCATATACCGTTTACAAAATAAGGACAATAGTGCGTTACTGCAAAACAAGTACAAAAGTAATCGAAGTACTAAAGCTTGCGGTTCTCACGGAAGCTAGCAATTATGTTGATTAGCGGTAAGCGATGCGACCGCACGAATGATTATACGGAATGTTTGTGTTTCAAATTCACAATTCATTTTGGTTTCGTAGCATTTGCTACGAGAATCGTAGCACGAGGCTGGTTTTAAACTGAAAGTAGGTTTAAAACTTTTTGAGTACAACAAACGGATTTATCTTAAATCCGTTTCCGCCTATTTTTACAGTGTTGCATGCTTTTCAATTTTAGCCGCTGTTACGGACTTAGAATACTTTTGGAGTAAAATCACTGCTACGAGACGCATTGATCACGATGTTTTCCTTCACTGATGTTTGATGATGCCTCTCACTGATGCCTGGGATGTCTTTCAAATAACTTGCCCCACTCTGTGCGGAGCGGGAGAGAGTGTCAGACTTGTACTGACTAAAACCCACCCGTGTTCCTTCTTCTGCTCTTTATGTTCCGAGGCCGCGGTATCTCTTTCGAACAACCCGCAACCCGCAAGGTGGTGGTCCTAGCAGGCCCCTCTGCTTTTCTGACAACTGTCTTTGAGGCGCGCGTGGAATACGAACACTGGACCGACGGACAGCAGTGCGCTTTAGGTTTAAACTACACTAAGTGACCTATAACTTGGCAGTCCAACGGCCACGCCACTAGGTTATCACTACAGATAATATAGCTGTAAGTTACCTGTTGGAACGACGCATAGCTGGTAGCTGGTTTGGCGATTGCTACAGGAGCCGCATGCACGACGGGCTGAGCCACTGCCACCTGGTGAGCTACTGCCACCGCTGGTTGCTGGACATAGCTTACGGATGATAATTGCTGAAATAAATAAGTACATTTTTTCCAATTAACAATAAATGATTCGTTTTGCTTACGTATAGTAGTTTTTGACATACGTCTCGTAGAAAATACTACTATCCGTAAGCGAAACGACAAGTTAATACCGTATCCTAACGCAAGTCCAGTTGAATTGAAACCCAGAGTCGGGCACCAGTTGTCCGCCATTTTTTGCTGAACTAGACCTATTTGGCGCAGCCGTGAGGAACACAGTGTCATTTTTGTTTAGATTTAAGTTGTTTATTCTTATTTTCTCTTTTATTGTTTTATATTTTGTGTACCCCGCAATAACTGCAGTGAATACGTGATCATAGCGTGTGCAAGCAACATACTGCGACGAAATATTGGAAGTTCAAAAACCCGTTGAATGTCGTTAAGTTCCTACGGGGGAACATAAGACAAAATGCCACAAGTTGTCTTAAGTACCCACGGGGGAACTTTATACAGTGTAGCTTTCTGTTTAACGGTAAAATCTTCGTTTTTCTGAAGGCCTACCTCGCTAAAACGTTGCTCATAGATTCGTCGATTTTTGGAGCGTTTTCGTGCGTTTTTTGCGACCTTCAACAGATCAAATAGTAAACATGGTAAACGTCCTATCTTATTCAAAATAATAATACTGACCATGTCAGTTTAAAAAAATAAATCAATCAAACGACCAACAAGGTAAGATTTATGAATAATAAATAAATATATCGTAGTAGGTTCTAGAAAGTCTGTACTCACAGCGGGTGCGTGCCAACCGTCAATGATGCCGCCGGGCTTCGGTTTGGCTGCCACCACGGACAGGATCGCGAAGAGGATCTAAAAGTAATGGTGGTGTTATGATAAGTAGTGGTTCTGTCACATGAAAGAATTATATCCATGTAAAAAACATTTTTGTAATGAATTTTCTCATACTGTCATCAATCTTTTCTCAGTTTTGTTCAAAATCCAAATCAAAGTGTTTTTATTACACATAAGCCTACATGGGCACTTATAAAACGTCGAGAAAAGGTGCATGGTTCGGGTTGGTTGTTTTCTTTGAAGAAAAACCGGCAAGAAACTCCATGGTTACTCTTTTGTTGGGTTCGGCCTCTAGTTTAACCGGATCATCGGAATTATCCCATTAGTATTATTAGGAAATAGGTGCGGTCTATGTTTCCCGAGACAGTAAGTTTAGGGGTCCACCCTTTATAGCAGAACTTTTTATGTCATAATTTTATTTTGCTTAACAACGGATGGCATAAACTTCACTTCGCAGAAAATTGTTTAGCAGACACTCATTTATCATACATTCTAAACTCATAATTTTGTAAGTCAGAATCATCTCTAGGCATAAACTTCATATCCATAATATTTAAAAAGTAGAGACATCATATCGCAGAAAGTTCACAGTCAGAATCGTCTTTTGGCATATATTTTATATCGATAAACGGCAGAATTGTCATATCGCAGAAAGTTTATAGTTAGGATCATCTTTGTCATTTTAAGTTGCCGTTTATTTTAATTAATTATTTCTTTAAAATAATGTCATTTATTTTAGTTATTGTTTAATTGAATTTGAAATAATGTCATTGAATTCAATAAGTAATTATCCTAATCTAAATAGTTCAGTTCCGGGTAACCTACTTAAAACAATATCTTTTTTCTATTAATGCAAGTCGTTTCTGTCGTAGGAGGTAACAGTTTTAACCTAACCTAACCTAGCCATTATTGCCGTCTGCATAGTATGCCAAGTGAAATTATACCAAATAATATATTATGCGAAATTTGAACTCTGCCAATCTTAATTATACTAAATGTAATTCTGCCAACTTTAAAGTATGCCATTGTTAATTCGAAGTTTTAAACATTATGCCAAACGATAATTATACCAAATAATGTTTATGCCTTTAAAATGTTCGTTTAAAGAAAATTATGCTAAGTGTGTTATGCCAAATAAATTTCGGAGCATCAAGATTCTGCCAGATAGAGGGAACCCTAAATTTAGATATTCAATCAATAATTTATTTCGTTGGTGGTAAAGTTGGTATTTTATGGAAATTACAGTAATCTGGATTATTTCATTCAAGACAACGGTCGGGAAAAAACGTTTTAAAACATTTCAGTATCCCAGGCTTTGCTTTCATGTAGGTACTTACAAATATTCTAATCACTACAAATGATTTAATCCTGTCTTTAAGCATTTACTTTTTCCGAAAAAGGCATATTTACCTACCGCCAATATTTCATTTACGCATTTGAAAGTAAAACAATTGATTTTTAATACATGAAGATCCAATTTTAGGCTAGAATCATGAATAAATGAAGGTTTCTTCAAAGTGTTTCTTACATTATTAACTTTTCTTTGTCTATCATTTTATGTCGACATAGTTTGTTGACATTTATTAATTATTCATAGACACACTCTTATTTTAAAAATTAAGTTTTTTTTATATTTATAGACCATTCGTTGTGGTACAATGCCTTATACCTATGTGTTGAATGCTTTTTTTCAGAAACATTTCATAGTACCTATAAACAGTGTTTGTTCTAGCTTAACTGTAAAAGGGCTAGACTGATTTGACGAAACTTTTACTGCCAATTACTGATGTTATAATTACGCCTCAAACTTCTATTATTTTAGAAAAAAAAAAACGATTAGGGTAAAAAATATATATTAAATTGATAACTAAATTCGAAAATCCGATTCGATGGTCGCAGGCGTCATCTTGACCAAAAATAAATGTCGTATATAAAATAAAGATAAATTTAAAAACCTATACTTACAAGGGCTCGCATGGTGGACTGTTTCTACTGAACTAAGAATGTAGAGTGTGCAATTATGATCGCTTGCGCACCTTATATACCTCACCGGAATTTTCAGTTCAATCCTAACTAGGGCTGACATCTTTAGTACCTAGGTACGTGTCTACGCTGAGACTAGCAGACTAATGCATTAGCTAAGTCTGCTAGGTCTCATTTCATTCATTGATAATTACAATAAATTGGTCTAATTTTTATTAATAACTTAGAGTGAAGTTGGAATTCTACGCCTTTTTGAGATGGTTTGGTGTATATTTATGAGATAAACTAGCTAGGCTAACATTAACTTAAACCCGTGTGATGATTGAAAAAAAATATCTTTCTCTCCCCTTTTCTTCCCTCTTTCTCCCCCTTTTATCACTTTTTTTTTTAAATTAGCCTATGTCCGTTTCCAGGATCCCAACTATCTCTGTACCAAAATTCATCAAAATCGGTTTGGCTATTTAGGCGTGAAGACGTAACAAACAAACAAACTCACTTTCGCTTTTATAATATTCTAACATTTATTGTGTATCATATTCTTTTAGAGAATAACACTTTTTACCTATTTATTTATGTTCAATGTTCTAGGTATTGATATTAATTATTTCAGCCCCATTTTTGAAAACTGTCCTCTGTCTGTACTTGGGTCGATTGAAATCCTTACTAATATTATAAAAGCGAAGGAGAGTTTGTTTGTTTCTTACGTCTTCATGCCTACATTGCTAAACCGATTTTGATGAATTTTAGTACAGCGTTAGTTGGGACCTTGGAGACGGACATAGGCTATTTTTTTTAAGTGATAAATGAGGGAGAAAGAGGGAAGAAAATGGAAAAATTAGCTTTGTTATTACAATCAATAAGGCACTAGGGCAAAAACTACAGGTAGCAGGTACCTGCAAATCAGGAAAGGGGAACTGTGTTACCCCAAATTGAACGCGAGCAAAGCCGCGGGCAAAAGCTAGTGAATAATAAAAAGGTATTTTTTATAAGCTAGTTGTTACGACTTATTGTCTCAACGACTTTCACGAGTATTTGTTACTAGTTATGTGCCGTGGTTTTACCCTGGCTCTGCTCCTAAGGATTGTAGCGCGATATAATATTTAATAAACTTCATCGATAAATAGGCTATCCAACACGGTTTTTATTGGAATCAGTAATTCCTGAAATAAGCGCGTTCAACCAAACCAACTCTTCAGCTTTGTAATTTTAAGACTCATTTTCAAATGATATTTTCTATTAAAAAAAAAAAAAACGTTGCCCCATACTAGGATTTTCTTCTCTATCGTGGGTGCGTTTACAAACATTTAAAGTCACATACACAAACAGCCAGACCCGAAACAACTACCTGTAGGTCATACAAATATTTGTTCCGTGCGGGGATTGAACCCGCGACACGCGGCGCAGCAGTCGATCGCTCAGCCACTGCGCCAACCGTGCCGTCAATTATTAATAACATTTCTAAATAATAAACATGGTGAAAATCAAATATATTGACTTGGCTCGCGAGGTTGTCGACATGGGCTGTGGACTCAGCGATCATTGTGTCGATAGTCGTTACAGCCAATGGCTTAATTGCCAAGAGCCTCGATCAACACGCGAGGAGGCTCTCGTTAGGCGGCTGGATCAGATATACCTTGATCCATCAAGGTATACAGAAAGCGGTACTTCTGGCCTCGGCTCGTATTGTTAAGAGATTCCACTCTCTGGAGCCCTAACTGCCAGTAGCTTGGGATCTGTTCCCGATACCGGTGCGCTACAATTTTTATATTTTCAAATGTTTTTTTGTTTTACTTATTCATTTTGAATAAGGAATATGTAAAAATAAAAAAAAAATATCCAAAAATGAATAAATGAAAAAAACCTGGTGAATATCCCGTTTCAAATGTTATTAATAATGTTAGTGGCCATGTCAATTTAAAAAGTTATATTAAACTAGCTTTCGCCCGCGGCTTCGCTCGCGTTAAATTCGGTATAACACACCAAACAGACCTGCAGTTTTTGCTCTTGCGCCTGATGGATTTGTAATAGCAACGCTAAGTTTTCTCTTTTCTTCCCTCGTTCTCCCTCATATCCCACTTTTTTTTTAATAAAAGTTAGCCTATGTCCGTCTCCTGGTTCCCAACTATCTCTGTACCAAAATTCATCAAAATCGGTTTAGCCATTAAAGCGTGAAGAGGTAACAAACAAACAAACAAACAAACTCACTTTCGCTTTTATAATATTAGTAAGGATTGATACTATTTTTGATACAAGAACCAAAAAATATGGTGTACAGGTCATTGTACTAAAAATCAGATTAACATCTTTTTACAAGTAATACATAATGAGATCATAAATCATTAAATAAATAGCGTGTCAAAGTAACACCATAATTCGAAATCCAATACAAGTTAATAGTTAGTTCTCATCGATTATATTATTGATAAGGCAACGACATATATTTTCATGCCTATAAAAAGTGATGAATGAAAAATTATTTTATCATTAATAAATGATAGTTTTATGGGAATTCAAATAATTAATAATGTATGATTGAAACTGATCTTGATATATTGGCTAGCTTAGTTGGGAAGTTATGCATATTGAATCAAGATTCCGGAATATAACATTAATCATTCAGTTTAAAAACGTTTTGGCGATTCATAAGTCCTTACGCCATTTATCTACTATGCGCTAAGCAAAGAGCTGAGCTCACTTAGTTAGCTTAGCTCGCATGGCCGACGCAGTTTTACATACTTTTGTACAGACTGCAAACTAGTAACGAGTATGAAAAACTGTGTCTGCTATGTGAGCTAAGCTAAACTAACTGAGCTTAGCTCTAGGTCTGGCACCCACATTAGAGCTTGAAACATATGACTGCTTAGTACAACGGTTGTCGGTTCTAATCTAAAAAAGCACAGTGATTTTGTTTTTCATCAACAATTCCTGTAAATGATCTGCTGATTGTAGTTTTACAGCAAAGTATGGAGGACGCAGCCGACCGCGTCTTGGCATAATTATTTAATTAGGTACACTGTCGGAACTTCAGACCTGGGTTTTCATTAAAGGATATCTCAAGAATGGATTACGACTAACTAACATATTTACCGCCAAACCAGGGCAAGACAAGATGGGGTAGGAACAATTCTGTCAAAGAGCTTTGTGACTTATATTTCGTCAAAAACTATGAAGCGCCAGCGGCTTCACCCGCGTTACGATAAAAAAAACTAGCCTATGTGTTATTCCAGACTATGGTTACTATACTATATATATCTACCTCTGTGGAAAATTTCATCATGATCCGTTTAGTGGTTTTTTCGTGAAAGAAGATCAAACATACATCCATGCTCACAAACTTTCGCATTTGTAATATTAGTAGGATATATAACATATAGAGTAGAAATAGATGACCCCCAAAAAAGTAAAAATTACACATCCAATTAACGTACAGAATTTCTACATTTCTACGAATAGTTACCTAAAAAACTTATCAACCATTAATCAACCTATTCTGACTCAGACTTACAACTTCTATAGAATGTAGGTAAGCCTTTGATTATTGATAACACACGTCGCTATGTCTACTAGCGACGGTAATCTGTCTACAATAAGACCTACATACTTGCAGGTCAGTAACCGGAGAATCAAACACATTATGGACAATATTACGATCAATATTACTAACGGGGGCGCTCTATCAGCTGACTAAGTTATAGGACTGGTTTGTGTGATAACCCCATACTCAGCTAGATGTGTAACTAAGATATTACCTAGTTTATGGTGAAGTTTCATCATTTTTTTACTTTTTATACCTATGGTTGTCCACAAATATAACAAAGAACACCTTGGAAAATTATTTTGTTTAAAGTTGAACATATGACTAAAAACGTTGCCCCACACTAGGTTTTCTTCTGTATCGTGGGTGCGTTTACAAACATTTAAACTCACACAAACAGCCAGACCCGGAACAACTATTTGTAGGCCATACAAATATTTGTTGCATCCATACATCCATCCTAACAAACATTCGCATTTTATAATATTAGTAGGATTGTAAATGCGAATGTTTGTGCGGATGGATGTATGGATGTTTGTTACTCTTTCACGTCAAAACGGCTGAACGGATCTTGATGAAATTTGGCACAGAGGTAGATTATAGTCTGGACATAGGATACTTTTTTTTTATTATCACGCGGGCGAAGCCACGGGCGCCAGCTAGTGAGTAATGTTTATATTCTGAATTTAGAAGTTTTCAATTTTATATCTGACCACTTTTTTCAATATGATTGCGTAGTACACATGTTACTGGGACACGTCTTTTGTAACATATCGCGCACAATTCCAAGCTTCTGCTACTGCTGTTTCGAAACTACCTCGTGGGTGTAGTGGTCGCAAGCATGAGATCCTGGGTTCAATTCCCGGGTTAGGAAATTTGTTATTAGGTTTTTCATGAGGAATTTCTCAGTAGCAGCCCAAGAGTTTGAGTTTGTGCCCGGTTAATGGCAATAGGCTGGTTCCGTTTTACATGAGAGTTTTTAAAACTGCCGAAATATAGGTATACTGTTAGGTACACCTCTGGCTTACCCTTCGAGGAATCCAGCCGTGATGTTATTTTATGTTATGTACAAAACCCTCATCCTTACTAATATTATAAAAGCGAAAGTGAGTTTGTTTGTTACGTCTTCACGTCTAAATGACTTAACCGATTTTGATGATTTTTTTGTACAGAGATAGTTGGGACCCTGGAGACGGACATAGGCAATTTTTTTTAAAGTGATAAATAAGGGAGAAAAGGGAAAACTTAGCTTTGCTATTACAATAAATAAGGCGCAAGGGAAAGAACTAAAGGTAGCAGGTATCTGCAAATCAGGAAAGGGGAACTGTGTTTCCCCGAATTTAACGCGAGCGAAGCCACGGGCAAAAGCTAGTGAAAATGTAACTTAAAAACACATAGTACTCATCAGGAACTTGAATTCATGAACATCATCTACTTCATTCATTAGTTTCACGGTCACTTTGCATTTAAGGCAGTGGATTCCATTTCATGTTTATTCAATTCCAACGTTAGTGAACCTTAACCAGACGAAGATGACCTAAGTGACTCATCCTTATTTGCACTTTAATAGTATTTAAATTAGATTCATTTAAGATTACCTTTATGTAGGGCAGGTTTTCGTCGTTACTTTATTGACGAAGACAGGTGATCTCCAAACTAAGGATGCAGCTATCGAACTTATGCGCCAAATAATATCAATGGAACGGAAGAAAAGTTGCATAGGGTAGATTGTAATTTTTTCTACTGTTAGTAAGATTGTAGATAAATTGAATAGAATAGAATTATTTAGCAAAATTGGTAATATACAATAGTTCTTATAATAAATCAAAGCTCTGCCACATTTTATCATTCGGCATGACATTTACATTATTTAAAAAAAAATACAATAAATTTCAAGAAAAAAAAACAGAACGAATGCATTGGATTAAATTAAAAATATTAATTATCAATAAATGTTTTCTCCGTTAGGTATTCATCTACACTGTAGTAGGTAAGTGTTATTAATTAAAAAAAATCGTAGTCTACTTATAAACAGCGCCGTATTTAAATCCCTTTGGGGGGATTTACTCATGATAATTTATTGTAAAAACCCGATTCTTTTGTACACATTTTTTTTTAAATTGCTAACATTTCCCATCAACTGGGCAGAAATAAATATTCCAATTTCCTTTTTTAATTTAACATGACTTAGTTTGTATGGGCGCAGTATTAAATTAAGCCCCAGCCACTTTGGAAAAGCAGAAACGATGGCGACATTGTGATGGATTAATTTAAGTAATATCGCACTGGATCCTGACACTTCTATCCCTTGATAAATTACTTTGTATGTAGGACAGGCTTCCGCTCTCAACGACTGCATACAACAGCTGATCTCGAAGTACCTGAGTTAGGACATCGCACGCCTATCGATCTTTTGCTAGCTATGGGTGGAGAAGGGAATAAGAAATGTGTGGAGTCGACTGTGTGTTGAGAATTTGGATAGGCGAGGATGAAAGCTGTTGAGTGCTATTTTTTGGGAAGACAGTTGACTACATTTGATTAATGATAGGCGTAGATCACACATATACTAACAAATTACTATTTTAATAAAATTCTAATGTAGATCACACGAGATTTTATTAAAATAGTAATTTGTTAGTGCTTGTAAAATTTACAAGCGGTGAAACACTTCCTCTTTACCTTTCAGATGTTCTAAAGCTTTCTTTGGACAACTTGGTCCACAGAAAGGCAATATAGAAAACAAATGTATTTTTTTTATACTCCATGGATGTCCTTAATCCTCATCCATAGAGTTACAGCCCTACATATCAACCTATCAACAGTAATTGGTCCAAGTTTTAAAGTCGTCTGCGCAAGAGTCGACGAAACATATTCTAGTCAGGCTTCCAATCAGAATCACAAACTATGTTGTTTCTCAGAAAATACATTATTTTTATGAAACTACAAGAAATAATAAAGACGTTTCAGATTCTTCGCCTTGCCTCGACGAAGTATTAGTGTGTAAGAATTCTACGCTATTTTTCCGACTTTTTGTCATGTAACAGATAGTACCGTATTTATGAGCTTCCAGCTGTTTTGCGCGGTTTCGCGTCTTTAGTTGCTGCCCCGTTCCCGTAGGTAGTAGCGTGCTGTTGTAACCAATGTTACTCCCTGATAATGTAGCTTTCTATTAGTGAAAAAAGTGTTAATATCGGTCCAGTAGTTTTGGAGCCTATTCGATACAAACAAACAAATCTTTCCTCTTTATCCTTACTATCCTTACTAATATTATAAAAGCGAAAGTGAGTTTGTTTGTTTGTTTGTTACCTCTTCACGCTTTAATGGCTAAACTGATTTTGATGAATTTTGGTACAGAGATAGTTAGGAACCAGGAGACGGACATAGGCTAGTTTTTTTTTTAAAAAAAAATGAGAAAGTTATTAGGGAGAAAGAGGGAAGCTAAGGGAAAACTTAACATTAACTAACGCTATTACAAAAATTGTTTTTCAAAAAAAGTGGGATGTGAGGAAGAAAGAGGGATAAAAAGGGAAAACTTAGCGTTGCTATTACAAATCAATAAGGCGCAAGGGGAACTGGGTTACCCCGAATTTAACGCGAGCGAAGCCGCGGGCAAAAGCTAGTAATATTATAAACGCGAAAGTGAGTTTGTTTATATGTTTGTTTGTTACGTCTTCACGCCTAAATGACTAAACGGATTTTGATGAATTTTGGTACATAGATAGTTAGGACTCTGGAGACGGACATAGGCTATTTTTTTAAAGTAATGAGGGATAAAGAGGAAAGAAAAGGGAAAACTTAGCTTTGTTATTACAATAAATAAGGCGCAAGGGCAAAAACTACTGGTAGCAGGTACCTGCAAATCAGAAAAAGGGAACTGTGTTACCCCGAATTTAACGCGAGCGAAGCCGCGGGCAAAAGCTAGTAATATTATATAAATAATAAGTATAGATTCAATAAAAAAAAACTGTATCTTTTTGAATTACAGATTTTGAAATTGTTTGTACAAGTGTTAGATAGAACTTGTAGTTGATACCGTAGAAGCTATTTGTGTCAATCGATAGTTGATAATGTGAAAATATTTGTACTGAGTTTATCAGTCGCACGATCTGTTACTTCATTCCTGACATGGACTGATGAATAAAAGAAATTACTTGAAAATAATGTTCTTTGTTTTAGATAGTGTGCCAACGATAACTGTGTCATCAGAATATTTCCTTCAATTTATTGTCTTAGACCTTTCGACTAATTAGATTTGTGCTGGAACTACATTTAGTAATACTATACATATAGTTAACTACATATAGTCTACATATAGTTGCCCATTCCACACATACATATAATATGTGTATATTGTGAATATTATATGTGTGGAATGGGCACCTACAGTACATTCATATGATGATATCAAGAAACAAAAGAATGATGATGTAGCATCATTCTTTTGTTTCTTGACATTAAAAATGCCTGTAATGGTCTAATTGAAATAAATGCTTTGAGTTTTGAGGTGTTTGAGTATAGCTGAGCCCAGCGGTTTCACCCGCTTAGGTCCTTAGTATGGTAGCGTGGTGTTATGTATTCTATTAATTTCGCGAAGGAATGCCTATGCAAAATTTCCAGTCAATTAAGCCAAAGAGTCTTATTCTTCCATACAAACTTTGCCACCCTGTTTGACCTATACCGTCATCCCCTCTTAGTAGGCACCGTCATCTCTAAAAGGACCTTGCAAAAATTGGGACACCTAACACTTGTAGTTTCTGAGATTTTCTCTATTATAGCTATAGATAATTACTAATATTATAATCATAGTAACAGATGATATTTTACGTACGTAATAAGCATTATATTTTCTATATGATCACTGACATCATTAATTAATTTTAGTTCTACTAGAACAAACTGCTGTTAATTTTGAAAACAATTGGCTTATCAGTCCCGAGATCGATCTGAAATCGTAAGGAATAGACAGGAAGAACTGATACTGTTCCTCTACTAGGTGAAGGCTCCTTACCTTCCCTTGAGCCAATAGGAAGGAGCCCTTGCGGTGATGTATCTTCGTCATCTTGTCAGTCCTCTTTAGATTAAATTCCTTTAAATAATGCCAGAAAAAAGTCTCTCGACATTTTATCGCGCTGCTTCGCATGCTTCACAGTAAAAGTAGCGAAAAATTATTTATTTAACTATGTTATCTAGCCATATCTGATTGCCCCATTAGGCGTTAACACACCATTAATTTTACACGAATTACAACACATTCCAGAATGACGTTATTTTGCCGACCGACAGATTTTGTCGGTGCGTTCCGAATACGGCTACCGATCACATTTCCGACTGCGCTGTCTCATACTGACTACATCTCATACATTTTAATTAGGTACTCAGTTTATTGCAAGGATACATTTGAATTTTAAATGGTTTACCTAAATGTGTGTACTTTTTAGGGTTCCGTAACTCAAAAAGAAAATTCGGAACGCTAATAGGATCACTTTGTTGTCCGCCTGTCTGTGAAGCCCCTTTATCTCAGGAACGCGTGGAGGTATTGAGTTAAAATTAAAACGTTATACTCAAATTGGAAAGAGACTGAACCCCACGACACAGGGTATCCTAGTGTGGGGTTCAGTGTCATTTAAATTTATGTATGTACTATCTTGTAGAACAACAAATAAATAAATCTGTGGTCCCTTACTTTAATTTACTCCAAGGCACAGTCAGTACGTTCGGCTAGAGTAAATTATAAATATTTTGTATGAGGACCGATTAGGAATTTTGATGTTTCTAAGCAATTAAACAGTATAAAATAAACAGCGTGCAATACCTACGACTACCCCACCCAATAAGTTTGGCGCGGAACGCATAATGAATTGCCCTCATTAATACTTATACGTACTGCTCCTTATGGACAAACTTGGAAGGCGGAGTGTACGTATTAGGTAAATTTTGAATAATCGTGAGCCAAGTGTTTCGAAGCCTAGTGTATATAAATAGTTTGTGGTCTAATGGGTGGCGTGCTGGAACTATGCTACGTTTTTTTGTTGATTGGTACCTACATGGTTTTTTAAGCGAAGGAAAGCGACGCGGCGACGCGACGACTTGTTGGCTTAATTGCGTTAGAATATTACTTAACTAGCTTGTGCCCGTGGCTTCGCTTGCGTTAAATTCGAGGTAACTCAGTTGCCCTTTCCTGATTTGCAGGTGCCTGCTACCTGTAGTTTTTGCCCTTGCGCCTTGTTTATTGTAATAGAAAAGCTAAGTTTTCCCTTTTCTTCTCCCTTTCTCCCTCATTTTTCACTTTTTGCTGCCAACTCTTCATGTTGAAATGAAAGCTAGCTCTGGTTCGAACATTATTTTTTAAATTTTATACTATACTAGCTTCCGTCTGCGACTTCGTCCGCGTGGCATAGTTAATTCCCTCTTTCTTCCCTTTTTTGCACTTTTTTTTTTTAAAAAAAAAGCCTATGTGTGTCTCCAGGGTACCAACTATCTCTGTACCAAAATTCATCAAAATCGTTTTGGCTATTTAGGCGTGAAGACGTAACAAACAAACAAACTCACTTTCGCTTTTATAATATTAGTAAGGATTATTTGTTTGGGAATGCGTTGTTTGTCGGAATGCCAATTACCAACTATAAAAGTCAAAGTCAAACCTTTATTGCCAAACTATACCATTAAGTTTTGGCTTCACTATCAGATGTTAACTCTTATCGCTAGATGAAGCTGTTATGCACCCAGAGATATAGGATACTAAGGAATGGTCAGAAGAAATGTCACATTACAACTTAGATCCTATTATTTAATGAGGCAAATACACTTTTGACGGGCCTGTTGGTCTAGTGGTTAGTGGCCCTGACTGCTGAGCCGGAGGTCGTGGGTTCGATTCCCACCCAGGACAAACTTTGTGTGATGAGCATGATTGTTTGTTCTGTGTCTGGGTGTGATTTATCTATAATATGTATGTATTTATAAATTATATAAGTATGTATATCAGTTGTCTGGTTACCATAACACAAGCTCTGCTTAGCTTGGGATCAGATAGCCGTGTGTGAGTTGTCCCAAGATATTTATTTACTTTTACCGCGCTAACCAGTGGATTCTAGTAAATTATGATGTTGTTCACCCACATGCTTTGGCCGTCTATCGGGTATATTGAAATGTATTTAAATGCAAGCTTTCTTTTTCGCATACAAACGCTTCAAATGACATCTCAAGCTCTGGTCGGCAGGGACTGTCAGACTTGTACTGACTAAAACGTTTCTTCTTTTGACCTTCGTATTCCGGGGCCGCCGTATCTTTTTTAGGCCAATCCACAGCCCCGGCAGGCGGCGGCTCTAACAGGCCTTTTAGATTTGCTGTCATCTCTTTGAGGCGCGCTTTGAACATAATCATTTCACTTTTTTTTTTAAATGTCTAATGTATTTTTTTTATAATTTTATGAAGTGTATAATTTGTAAATATAATCTCGGCGTTCTCTTTCCATTTGTATGATTCTGCAAGTGCTGTGCGCTTCTGTAAGTGACGAACTCACTTTAGTCTCATTGATTGTGATTTTTGTGTGTATATGTAAGTAAATAATAAAATAAATAAATATCTTGGGACAACTCACACACGGCTATCTGATCCCAAGCTAAGCAGAGCTTGTGTTATGGTAACCAGACAACTGATATACATACTTATATAATTTATAAATACATACATATTATAGATAAATCACACCCAGACACAGAACAAACAATCATGCTCATCACACAAAGTTTGTCCTGGGTGGGATTCGATCCCACGACCTCCGGCTCAGCAGTCAGGGCCACTAACCACTAGACCAACAGGCCCGTCTCAACTGCTACTAACTGCACTGCTATTAAATTATAAACCAATTGTCAACATCAAACATATCGAGCCAGCCTGCATTGCGTCAGTGGGTAGTATGATTAGTATATGGGTCGCGAGTGGTCGATACTCATCAATGATGCATGCCATCGATCAGCCATCGATGGTGGATGGTGGTTGTTGGTGGCCCATGATGGTCGGTTGTCACGCGATGCCCCCGTGCTCTGTCAACTATGGAGTTATTAATATAGGGGTTTTTAATTTTATTAGTTGGTATGTGCGATAATTGGGTATCGTGGTATGAGCATGTGATTCGAGGTCCGGGTTGCGGAAAAGATATACCGCGGCCCCGGAACATAAAGTGCAAAGGAAGGAAAATGGGTTAGTTTTAGTCAGTAAAAGTTTGACACTCCTCTCCGCTCCACCCAGAGCAGGGGAAATTATTTGATGAATTACCATCCATATAAAAAGCATATGATGCGGAAGAATGAGGAATATATTATATGAATTTCTTTGGCTGTAAATAAAAATAAATAAAAAATAAAGGTGCGTTTCTGTCTGACTGCGTGATCACGGATTTTGATGCAGCTGACCATCATTTGTAGAATTTATTCCGAAAGATGTCCTATTCTAATAAAAAAAAAACTTTTAATTTTATTATTATAGATTTGCTTTTTAATCTTTGGGTGCCATATATAACATGTAACATAGGTATGCTTAAATGGTAAACCGATTTTGATAAATTTTGGTACAGAGATAGTTGGGACCCTGGAGACACTAAAATAGGCTAATTTAAAAAAAAAAGTGAGAAAGGAAGGAGAAAGAGGGACGAAAAGGGAAAACTTAGCTTTGCTATTACAATAAATATGGCGCAAGGGAAAAAACTACATGTAGCAGGTACCTGCAAATCAGGAAACTGAACTGTGTTACCCCGAATTCAAAAGCTAGTTAGTCTTACAAAGGATTTAAAATCAATTTGATACAAACCGAATCCGTTTCTGTGCGTCTGTCGTGATGTCTATCGTTAAGTAGATTGCAAAGTGCGATTCGCAACATTAGCAGACAGTTTTACCATTTTTGGAGCTCAACCATTAAAAGATTTCAATCGTGACTGTAGTATTTGGTTTCTAACAGGGCCAGCAGGGCTAATAACACTATATATCACTTATCACAGGCTCACCAGCACAACCAAGTTCTCGTTCCCGGTCCGCTTCACCTTGCCACTTTCCCGCCATCCGTGATGACTGACAGTTGACATTCGTGACAGCTACCCGACCACTTGTGTGTGTGAGACAGTGTTTACATATCTATTAAATAGATACACTACAGTGACCTAGATGTTACTCCGCACCAAAATGCTGGGAACCTAAGTCGTAAGTTGATAGGATTTTGGCGTTTATTGGAACTAATTATCTCTGCAATACAATATTTATTTATCTAAGCCATTGCACAGTTATAATTATAAAGGATCGATCGGATCATAAAGCCGGATCGCCGGTAGCTTAGACCCTTTTCCCGATACTAGTGGCGTACTATCTTTATTTATAAATGTTATTTTTTTTCTTGTCTATGCCAAATTCGAAGTTCGAAAGTTGGTGGCAACGAATATGCTCGGCATGCTCGCCACCACAGGGGAATTTAAAAAAAAAATACATAGGTTTACTATTAGATAACCCTTCAGGAATTACAAGCGCGATGATTATAACAAACTATTTGTTTCAAGTAACAATGTATCTATCTTAGATACTTAAGGATACATACTATTACATTTGTGTTAGTAAATAATACTTGAAATTATGTTAGTGGTACTTCTTTCCATATTTTTGGTAGTCGTCTTTGGAATACACAGTAAGTAGGTATTTGATTGTCCGTAGTTAGGTTGATACATATACTTACGAGAATATAGAACAAACCTATTAAACACTACTAAAGTTCTAAAATTCATGATAATTATGGATTTGGAAACAAGGTTTCTAAATTCATAATTAACCTAAAAAGAGTTCAATACTAGCCCTAATGGTGGCTGATTCATTAGTTATTTACACTTTCGATTTGTCGTTATACATTAAATTTGTGTTTAAAAGCTTTTTGTTTCCCTTATGAAATGATTAATTCACAGACCATAGTATAGCATCACCATAGTATCACCATAGCATCACCATAGCATCACCATAGCATCACCATAGCATCACCATAGCATCACCATAGCATCACCATAGCATCACCATAGCATCACCATATCATCACCATAGCATCACCATAGCATCACCATAGCATCACCATAGCATCACCATAGCATCACCATAGCATCACCATAGCATCACCATAGCATCACCATAGCATCACCATAGCATCACCATAGCATCACCATAGCATCACCATAGCATCACCATAGCATCACCATAGCATCACCATAGCATCGCCACAGCATCGGCATATCATTGCAATAGAATCGCCCCACCGCGCCCGGCCACCGTAGCCTGTGGACGGTGAGCAATGGGTAGCTCACCGTTAGTCCATTTATTAACGACAGGCCGTGTCGGCGCGGCGGCGGCGCGTTAGTGTTCCACGCACGCCTCAAAGAGATGTCAGCAAAGAGGAGGGGCCTGCCAGGGCCACCGCCTGCCGAGGTTGCGGGTTGTTCGAAAGACATACCGCGGCCCTGGAACGTAAAAGGCAATAGAAGGAACATGGGTGGGTTTTAGTCAGTACAATACTGATACTCCCCCTCGCGCCGCCCAGAGCGGAGGAAGTTATTTATTGATATCTTATCCGCAAAAAAAAGTGTAGTTATATAATTAACTAGCTTTTGCCCGCGGCTTCGCTGGCGTTAAATTCGGGGTAGCACAGTTCCACTTGCGCCTTATTGATGTGTAACGCTAAGTTTTCCCTTTTCTTCACTCTTTCTCACTCACATCCAACTTTAAAAAAAAAAAAAAATTATAGCCTATGTCCGTCTCCTGGTTCCCAACTATCTCTGTACCAAAATTCATCAAAATCGGTTTAGCCATTAAAGCGTGAAGAGGTAACAAACAAACAAACTCACTTTCGCTTTTATAATATTAGTAAGGATAGGTACCATATCTAGAACACGAAAGGTCAACGAAAGGGAACAATCTAATTAAAAATGTCTTTGATGAATAGTTTTGAATTGACAATATGTCGTTTTGTTTTATTAAACATTAAAAGTATCCTAGTGTTATGGGAAATTGATGTAGGTAAAGGGTGATATATTAAAGTGTCATTTGTTTTGAAAAGTTCTAAGAACTTACTGATTTGTTTGTCGTCTGGAGGTCAGGCAGGTCAATTGTAAAGCTGTATGTCTAGTTTTCTAATTAACTAACTTTTGCCCGCGGCTTCGCTCGCGTTTAATTCGGGGTAACACAGTTCCTCTTTCCTTATTTGCAGGTACCCGCAACTTGTAGTTTTTGCCCTAGCGCCTGATTTATTGTAATAGCAAAGCTAAGTTTTCGCTATTTTTCCCTCTTTCTCCCTCATTTCTAGCTTTTTTTAAAAAAAAGTTAGCGTATGTCCGTCTTCAGGGTCCCAACTATCTCTGTACCAAAATTCATCAAAATCGGTTTAGCCATTAAGTCGTGAAGACGTAACAAACAAACCAACAAAAAAACTGACTTTCGCTTTTATAATATTAGTAAGGATTTAAATCAGGTAGCGGACTGCACTGGCTAACCCTTTCAAGGAACAGTCTGTAACAGAGTGGGTATTCCACCTCCTCTGTTGCCTCAATCTCTTTCCTTCTGGATCAACATTGATTTTTAAGTTTTTGAATATTCATATTTCGAATTTCATTCTGTCATTTGTGTCTTGTGTCATCTTCAACAATTATTTTTTAGGTCATTACAATTTGATCACGGCTAGCAGCTACAAGTGTTGGAAATATCCTATTTTTTAAAAGCTGCTTCATTTTTTAACCTTACTTGGAATGTGCTTCCTTCAACTCTCAACAAGTTAAATTACTGCGGCTCAAATAATGCTGTAAAATATTATCTACCTTGTTAAAGAGTTCACCCTTGGGGCTATAAATCTTAACTAATTTTATAAAAGCGAAAGTGAGTTTGTTTGTTTGTTACGTCTTCACGCAAAAATGGCTTACGCCTGGTTCCAATAAACAAAAAACGATTCGTTTTGCTTACGGATAGTAGTATTTTGACATAAGTTCTATGAGACGTATGTCAAAATATTACCATCCGTAAGCAAAACGAATCGTTTTATGTTTATTGGAACCGGGCGTTAACCGATTTTCATGAATTTTGGCACAAAGATAGTTGGGGACCCTGGAGACGGACACAGGCTAAAAAAGTGAGAAAAGGAGTGGAACAAGAGAAGAGAAAGATATTTTATTTTTGATCATTACGCGGGTTAGCCCTAAGTACCTAAAGGAAGCTAGTAGAGAAATAACAAAACCTGTAGTGGCAACATTTTTCTTATCTGTCCCATAACTCTCATCATTATTTGCGGCATCGTTCGAAGGGACACGAGCGATGGCCACAAGTCTATCAAGATCTATCTAAGCGTATAAAGGCTATAAAACTGTCCTTAATTAAGCCAAAAGGCAGTTGTTTTCCCAATATTGCTATTTTTGTTTTAGACCATACCAAACCCTATTTAACAATTAACTGCCTCTTTGGTCTAGTGGTCGTGAGTACGACTGCAAGGGAGACCTGGATTCAATTCCAGGGTGAGGCAAAGTGTTATTTGAATGTTTCCATCAGTTTGTAGTAGCAGCTACGGAGCCTGGATTTGTGCCCAGTTGTTGGCAATAGGCTCATCCCCTATTACAAGGGACTTAAACATAACTAAAGAAATGTGTGTACTGTGAGGCCTTGGTTGGATATTTCAATAAAATGCGTATATACACACATCAAAAGTATCTAGGGATCAACATATATTTTTGCAATAACTTTTCTCCTGATTGATATTAATTAAAATTTTCTTTAAGGATTCATCAAATAAAGTGTTTTCGTTTGTCACAGTAACGATAAACCAAGTCACCTTTGCATTAATAAAGAAATTTGCCATTTTCCTAATAAAGGGATTTTTGACATTTGAACCACTAACATTAAAGTTCGAAAAAAAGACTGAAATAACAGTTTTCTTTAAAATTTTATTGGGTAACTTAAACAATTAATAATCCGTGTTTCTACCGCGAACACTAACAACACAAGAACATCGGTTTGGCATACTCAAAATGAGTTCATCCAAATCACGCTGTGGAATGGCCGCCCATGTTCGTTGCAACAACAAAAAAAGGTCTTCTTGCGACTGGATACCCTCCATATTCGGCAGAGCTCAACGCTCAAATTTATGCTGAGACGATTGTATCAGACGTCATCGTTCCTCTACAAGTGCAAATCGGTCCCTTATTTCAGTTAATGCATGATAATGCACGACCGCACACCGCAAGAGTTGTAAGACAGACTCTCGCCGCAGCTAACATCAATGTCCTGCCCTGGCCTGCTCAGTCGCCAGACTTGAACCCGATTAAGCATGCATGGGATATGCTACAGAGAAGAGCTCTGCCGAATATGGAGGGTATCCAGTCGCAAGAAGACCTTTTTTTGTTGTTGCAACGAACATGGGCGGCCATTCCACAGCGTGATTTGGATGAACTCATTTTGAGTATGCCAAACCGATGTTCTTGTGTTGTTAGTGTTCGCGGTAGAAACACGGATTATTAATTGTTTAAGTTACCCAATAAAATTTTAAAGAAAACTGTTATTTCAGTCTTTTTTTCGAACTTTAATGTTAGTGGTTCAAATGTCAAAAATCCCTTTATTAGGAAAATGGCAAATTTCTTTATTAATGCAAAGGTGACTTGGTTTATCGTTACTGTGACAAACGAAAACACTTTATTTGATGAATCCTTAAAGAAAATTTTAATTAATATCAATCAGGAGAAAAGTTATTGCAAAAATATATGTTGATCCCTAGATACTTTTGATGTGTGTATTTAATTATAATTAAATTATAATATAATTTCAATTATATGCCTTTTAGATTATATTTTAAGTTACATGTCACACTTCTATTTAATTTTTATACTAATGTTTTTCTAAGTTCCTTATTTAAAACGACCTGAGTATTGGAACGTTATGGTCAATCAGCCAGCATTGGTTAAAGTATAAAACCTCTTACAATACTATAAGGTACGCCTCTGCCTGACCAGTTACTAGTTGAAGTTATGTTATGTTAACAATTAACGATACGTTCATGTACTAAATTATTTTGAATACAAGTGTAAGCCATATTCATAATACGGTAAAATTCTCTCGTTCCCAATACCTAACTTGGTTCACACAAGTCATTAACCCTATCACTGAAACTTTCAGCGATAACAGCAAAATTTATATTAACCTGAACAGTATTACAGCGCCATCTATTCTTTACTTTTTTATTTTTTGGTGAGCAGTCGAGGAATGTCAGACTTTTACTAACTAAAACCTACCCATGTTCCCTCTTTTGCCCTTTATGTTCCGGGGCCGCGGTATCTCTTTCAAACAACCCGTAATCCCGGGCGCCATCTATGCTTCGTTCAAAACATCAGCGTGCCAGCCGATAGTCACACGTTCCAAGTGTTTCGTTTAAAGTATGAATCTAATGCTAGTACTATCTAGGTCCTGGTCATTATATAACACAACTAGTGTTGGTATCGAAGTAGTACCGAATACGCAGCACAGATGGACATTGGAAGAAATTCGAATGATACTTAACTCTATGATCTTAAGAATAGAAATCAAACAAAAATATTTAAACTAAGCGAATGATCAGCACTTTTTGAACGTAAAAAAATACAAGACCGTCCCCGAAAACAACCACCCTTCGGCAGGCCAGAGTTTTTAAATGAATAAACGAAGTATAATAATATACCGAGGTTTAATATCCTTATAATATAAACTAATATTATAAAAGCGAAAGTGGGTTTGTTTGTTACCTGTTGACGCCTAAATGGCTAAACCGATTTTGATGAATTTTGGTACAGACATAGTTGGGACCCTGGAGACGGACATGGGTAATTTAAAAAAAAAAAGAGTGAAATATGAAGAAGAAAGAGAAAAAAAAGGGAAGTGCTAGGGCAAAAACTACAGGTGGCAGGTACAAATGCAAATACAGTGCAAATCAGGAAAGGGGAACTGTCGTATCCCGAATTTAACGCGGGTGATGCCGCGGGCGAAAGCTAGTAACATAATAATTGTATGTTCGAGGCCCCGGGCGAGGCAAGCGAGTTTTAGAAAATCTCTTCTTTTTAAAAATAAATGGAATGTCTCCTTTAATTTGGACGGCACGGTTGGCGAACTGGCTGAGTGATTGGCTGCTGCGATCCGTGGCGCGGGTTCGATTCCCGCACGGAACAAATATTTGTGTGACCTACAGGTAGTTGTTCCGGGTCTGGCTGTTTGTGTATGTGAGTAAATATTTGTGGACGCACCCACCATACAGGAGAAATTCCTAGTGTGAGGAAACGGTTTTATTAAAATGAGCCAACTAAAGGATTTAAGGTAGTTTCCCTCCAGGGCCCGACTGTATGTTATACTGACTGGGAAATCATCACTTCCCCCTTTCTGGGCGGAGCGGGGCGAGTGCGGGTCCCACCGTCCACGCTAAACTGTAGACTAACTATAGTTGTCAAATTCGATCACTATGTTTAGCTTACTGTTCCTGGTGACCCATAGACAACCGACCTCTTTCCCCCATTGCGCAACGGTGAGCAGTCGGTAAGTGTAGCGGGAGGTTCCGCGTTCGATGCCGGTCACGGTATGTTGTGCAAGGTTGTCCTTTGTTGTGTCGTGGGTGGTATGTGGATTAACTTGTACTGTTTACGGTTAAATTGTTGCTGAAATACTTTTGATCGAAAGTACATTATTAGTGATAGTTCGTGAAAAAATAGTCTAGTCAACAAGTGCTTTTTTAGTCAAAACTTTTTAATAGGCTCGGAAAAATATGGTTGAGGGCTCATTCGATTCGGGATCGAATCTAGAAAGTTTTTGAAAAAATTCAAGACCCGCTCAAAAAAATTGCAAAAGTTATTAACAAATTAGTAAACACAAAAAAGGGGTTTAGTTTTCTTGGTATATCTCGAAAACTATTTGATATATTTTGATTTTGAAAAAAGATTCAAAAAGAGGAGAAAATTTCCTAAAAAAATAATTTTAAAAAGTTAATTAACAAAACGGTTTTTTAGCAATAAAAATTTTTTTTTAAGGATCGTTTTTTATCTTAAAATTCATAATTTTTTACAAGGAATCTATTTTCAAAAAAAAAAATTCAATGATCTTATAAATAATCTATTTGTTTATAACAATTTTATAAACAAAAAGAATTAAAATTTATAAAAAAATATTTTTAGGTAGCTTTTATTGATAGAAAAACGAATGATCATCGACATTGGAAAAAAAATAATTCTTCTAACATTTATTTAAATATTTAATTTGCCGCCTAGGTAATTTGTTAATAACAAATCGAAAATTAACA
This sequence comes from Ochropleura plecta, assembly GCA_905475445.1. Taxonomy (NCBI): domain Eukaryota; kingdom Metazoa; phylum Arthropoda; class Insecta; order Lepidoptera; family Noctuidae; genus Ochropleura; species Ochropleura plecta. The sequence continues at coordinate 16,886,032 of FR997736.1, forward strand.
ATTTTTTTATTTACTCAACGGAAATCCTTTCTTTAATCTTTGAAGAATAGCTCCACGAGAGGAAAAAAAATTGAGATTTCTGGTTTAACAATTATGCAACTTGCAATGTTTATAGCCCAGTCGGAAGAAATTGTTAATTAATTTATGGATAACATTTTATAAAATCGCGATAAAAATATTTTTTCTACGGCATTTCATTCTTTAATTTGTCCTGTACATGTCTGAATTTTTTCAAATTTTAATATCAACATTTAATATGTTTAAATAATATTTTTCATTAAAGCGCTCGAAGGGGGCGTGGCTTGCGGAAACCCGAGTACCCGTTTTCAGGCGTATTTTCAGCTCCCTGTAAATTTTTTAATATTGGTCCTACAATTTCGCAAGTTGGGAGTTTTTTTTAGGAAATTTTCTCTTCTTTTTGAATCTTTTTTCAAAATCTAAATATATCAAATAGTTTTCGAGATATACCAAAAAAACTAAACCCCTTTTTTTTTTTTACTAATTTGTTAATAACTTTTGCAATTTTTTCGAGCGGGTCTTGAATTTTTTCAAAAACTTTCTAGATTCGATCCCGAATCGAATGAGCCCTCAACCATATTTTTCCGAGCCTTTTAAAAAGTTTTGACTTAAAAAGCACTTGTTGACTAGACTAAAAAGGAGTTCTACGTTTAACCGTTTTGTGTGTTCATCGATTACTTAGTCAACTGCGGACTGTTTTTTTTTTTTTGTTTAAATTGGTATACTTTTAAGGTGGTCCCATATCAATTTTATTTATATTGCTTGGGTAGTTTATGTGTTATCGTCTATAATACATATTCTGCTAATATTTTATTAACAATGGAAAATTAATACTCGATAAAAGTTTGTGTGAGATTTATTATACCACTAGTTTTTGCCCGCGGCTTCGCTCGCGTTAAATTTGGGATAACACAGTTCCCCTTGCGCCTTATTGATTTGTAATAGCAACGCTAAGTTTTCCCTTTTCTTTCCTTTTTCTCCCTCACATCCAACTTTTTTCAAAAAAAAAATTTGCCTATTTCCGTCTCCTGGTTCGCAACTATCTCTGTACCAAAATTCATCAAAATCTGTTTAGCCATTAAAGCGTGAAGAGGTAACAAACAAACAAACTCACTTTCGCTTTTATAATATTAGTAAGGATTACATAAGTAAGGATAACTGAAATAAAAATATTTTTTACAAAAAAAAACCCAAATTCCAAAAAAAAATCTAAAACTTTACGGATGGGAAATCATCAAATGACAAATGAATGAAATCATCAAATGAAACCGCTCTGGTGGGAGCAGACGGGAGTGTCAGACACAGAAAATTAAAAAAAGGAATATGGATGGGTTGTAGCACAACTACAACCCATCCATATTCCTTTTTTTAATTTTGTGTTTCGGGGCCTTGGCATCTCTTTTGAACAAGCCGTAACCCGGGCAGGCAGTAGCCCTGGCCCCATCTGATTATCATATTGATTATTTGGACGTTTAGATGCACGCTAGCTGGGCGCATCACTACGCGTAACTTATAGTCGCCATTCAGTCTGAAGTTGCATCCTAACATGGCATGATCACAACGATATAAGCAGAAGGTTCAGTACAGGTACGATTTGGACGCTCTTTTGTGCACGTCTTTCTACATCGATCTCACATATTTGTATAATCTCAACACGAATGATGTAAATACGATTTTGTAATAATATTCTAATTTAAAAGAGTGTCCATGGAGTTTCTTGCCCATTCTTCTCCATAGAGATCAACGCTTTGGATTGGACAACTACAGTACTTTCACAAGACATAATAACTTTAACATTTTGTTTTTTTGACATTCAAAAGTGCCTGTAATGGTCTAATTGAAATAAATGATTTTGATTTGATACAAACAGCGTACAGTAAATATGTGAACTTAAAAGCAATGTTCTCGCAATAATAATAAGATATATTGTGATTGTTCTAGACTATGATATTTCTAACCTTATCATCTGCCTAGCCATTTCCTAACTATACTTGCAGTCTGGGCCATGCAGCTGAATACCAGAAGAAAAGGACTACAGATTTGAGTATATGGTTTTTATTTCAACTCGATTCTTCTATGCGTTCCCGAGATAAAAGCTTTTGGTAAACAAACAGACGGACAACAAAGTGATGCCATAATGGTTTAGTTTTTTCCTTTTGATGTACAGAACCTTAAAAAGAAAAAAGGAGAAGTTTAAGAAGTCATTATTTTTGTTAATAGTACTAGCTGGCGCCCGCGGCTTCGCCCACGTCATATCGAAAAAAAGTAGTATCCTACGTGTTATTCCAGACCATAATCTACCTCTGTGCCAAATTTCATCAAGATCTGTTCAGCCGTTTTAACGTGAAAGAGTAACAAACATCCATACATCCATCCTCACAAACATTCGCATTTATAATATTAGTAGGATCAAAACCTAACCTTTAACTCCCCAAAAGGAAAGATTACAATATAATTATACGAAATGAGACCCACGTGATAAAGATCCCATTATAAATTCATGTTTCACACTAATCCTTGTACACCTTCTTGTGAGGCAACTCCATTCCTTCGCTGTCCATGGTACATTACACAAGTCGACATAATCCGCTCCATTTCCACCGATGACGTCACGTCTTAGTAGCCAGTAGCCATGGTTCAAGTATTCGAGACACGTCCTTTTTCCTATAGAAAGTGGTTGCACACTACTTATGGCTAGGGACGGTGATGTAAGAACATGTGTTAGTCTGGATGTTTGTTCTATGACATCAGGTCGATCTTTAGGTTAAGCCACGCTTATCTAGGTTGGTGTGTGGATGGGTGACCACCAGTTACATATCGAATTTTCTCTTTCTTTTTTTGATTACCGTTGCAGATAGTCAGTTTAAACTGAGTGTCTGACAACCAGTCCTACCAAAGGATATCATATTACGCAGTACTATTTAAGTTGTAAGAAAGAAAAAAAAATGTTAAATACTTTTTTTGGCACATGCCACAAGTGCACACAACATTAAATAAAGAAAAACAAAGTTATTATTCATTATGTACAAAAAACCTGTAAACACTCAACAAAAATAATCGTCGCGAGTCGCGACACCACCCTGTTCAATGCGAAATAGGAAGACGAAACAAAAATGGCTCGCTTTCTATAAGAGAGAGAGACAGACAGAGAAACACGCGCACGCCGCACGTCTTACAACTATAGCAAAAGTGTCGTTACAACTTTTGGTCTTAATTTTTTCCGTCTAGCCCCCTTTCGAAACGCACGATAAGGAACTTCGTTTCAAAAAAATAAAAATATAACAAAAACTTAAAATAATAAAAAAAAACTAAACATTAAAATGAGAAAATTATTGTCTGTCTCACGGCTGCGCCAGTTAGGCCCAGTTCAGCAAACTGCCGGGCAACTAGAGTCCGAAGCTGGTTTTCAACTGGACCTATGATAGTGTGATGTGACGGACGTAAAACAATCCCATACCTAAGACTATCTAAAGGTTGTTATAAAATTCTTTATACCATAAACCATGTACCTATGTTTCACAAATAAATAACTTTGACTTTGACTTTGTCTCGAAAAGATCGCTTTTAGCGATAAGACCGCCCATTGTGTCACCCTATTTATAAATTGTTTAATGTTATTCTTGTAACTTGTATGGTGTACATAATAAGAGAATATTCTATCTATCCATAAGTTCAGGTGTGTGAACAGATACTAACGTAAATAAATAAGATGTGAATACATGTGAAATACTGGTTTTAAAGTAGTCTGGTTAGACTGGAAGCCGACCCCAATATAGTTGGGAAAAGGCTAAGCTGATGATAATTATGAGTGACTAGCTGCCCCGCCGTTTCACTAGCGTGGTGATAGATATATCTTTATGAATTGTAGCCTATGTACATTATTCTGATGTGTAAGCTATACTAGCTGTGCCCGCAATGCGTTGCAATGCAATTTTCTACCTTTCTACCTACCCTACCTATCCTATCTTTCAAGTTGGATCAAACTGCACACGGTGTGCAAATTTAATTTTAAATCGGTTAAGTAGTTCATCGCGGACAAACAACGTGACACGTGATTTATATATATTAAGAAGATTTTTGTAAAGTTTCATTTAAATTCATTCAGTAGTTTTTGCGTGAAAGAGTAACAAATATCCATACATCCAAACAAACTTTTGCGTTTATTATTTGATAAGTAGGATAGTTCATGGTTGATGTTTTGAATCACGATTTCTGAGCAAGAGGTCTTTGGTTCGTTTCCTAGGTCGAAAATAGTGGTATTGGTTTTTTCTATTCAGAATTGGGAATTTCTTAGTAACAGCTTCCTAGTCTAGATTGGTGTCCCGTTGGTGGCAATAGGATCGCCTACTATTACATGGGACTCAAATATATAATTGGTGAAATGTGGGTATATTATTAGGAGTACCTCTGCCTAATTCTCACGGATCAGGCACTTAGGTTACTCGGCAAATTCGGCATGCAACCGGTGGTCGCCCACTCTCAGATTAACCTAGGCAAGCGCAGCTTAACCTAAAGATCGACCAGAGCTACGAGCTCATATTATTGATAGCAGACTACATCCTTACTAATATAATAAAAGCGAAAGTGAGTTTGTTTGTTACCTCTTCACGCTTTAATGGCTAAACCGATTTTGATGAATTTTGGTACAGAGATAGTTGGGAACCAGGAGACGGACATAGGCTTAATTTTTATTTCAAAAAAGTGGGATGTGAGGGAGAAAGAGGGAATAAAAGGGATAACTTAGCGTTGCTATTACAAATCAATAAGGCGCAAGGGGAACTGTGTTACCTCGAATTTAACGCGAGCGAAGCCGCGGGCAAAAGCTAGTCTTATATAAATTAAAATGAAACCTTATTGTCTTGCATTCGTTTTTCTAACTGTATAAAAAATAAATGAAGGAAAGCAAAAAAAGCCAAAAAAATACTTGATATACATTTTATTATAAAAAGGTCGTACACTAAATAGTTTTTAGTCGACTGCGGTCGAAATAAACTCTTGTTCTTCATAATTAAAGCTAAAAAAATAGAAAAAAGACATCTATATACAACAGTGCTCTACCAGGTACTTGCTTTCGAAGCCTTTTCCACCAAAAACACTCAAAAAGAGATCATGTGAAAACATGAACCAACATTGGTTTACCAAAAAGCGTAAAAAACATAAGTAAAATACATTCAACTACATACAAAACTTCAGGTTCTGAAAATAATATTTAAATACACTTTTTACATAAATAAATAAGTTGTTTTCTCTTGAGAAAACATTGGTGTTGAGATTTTCTAACTTATTGTCATGGTGGTCTCTCTAACTTCCAAGAAAAACTATGTAAATACATAATAATGGCAATTTTCAAGCTAACTGTTCAGTACATATAATGTTAAAAATTATATTTAAAGTAGGTTATAGTTAACAAAGTTTCTCATCGCCAAAAGTTGAAAAAATGTAAACTAAAAAGTTATTTGTCACAATATGGCGGAATCACGGATAACCTACCTCGAATATAGTTTAATTTAAAATGGCGACAGGCTTCGTTGTGATTGCACTTTATCCCTAACTTCTTTCACAAAAACTGGACTTATATCCAATATGAACTGGTGCGTCATTTGACGAGCCGCTTTTAGTCGAGTTTGGTTTTCGCGGCTTTTTATTGGCCTATTTTTCGCAAGATGACACGGTCTCGATCCTTACAATGCTGGCATCATTTTCAGGCCATATGTATCCAATATTCTATCACCTTTCCATACAACAGATATAAGTCCTTATTATCATACACTCACACCTTAATCTATGCTTATCTACATCACAAAATATCATTCTGACTACGCACAAGAATCCTATTTGAAAATAAGACATTTCATTTTGTTGGATATCGTCACTGATTTGATGACAGATTATTAAATAAACACTCCATCTTTATTCATGAAGGGCTAAACAACACACAATCATTTAAGAACATGGCGTCAACTCCCAAGATTTTCATCCAAAAAGGTTCTAATCACGAAAAAAAAACGCATTCTAATTTTAAATCTGCCTTCAAGCCAGTGACGTCACAATGCAGTTTACCATCCGAATTTGGAGTGCAGTGAATGTCCATGTGCAAGTCCGTGTCCTAAGCCATGTCCGTGGAAGTCGCTGATGAAGGGTGCACTGCCATAGGCCTTGATACCGACGGGCACGGCTACTGGGGCGGGGACGGGGACAGCTACGGGCCTCGGTACGGCCACGGGGTAGGGTTGGGGCACTGGGACTCCGACCTGGGAAGAAAGAGCGAGTTAGTTAATGAAAAACTGTGATCGTGATTCGTCTGCATCGTTGTTCTAGAGGGCGCAAGCGCGACAGCTGGGCATAAGAACAATGTGATATTGGGTCGTTCCATAAGGACTTATTCAGAAAAAGACTGGATTTTGGAAATGTATTTGGTGATGGCAATAGGGTCCTATTACATGGGTTTTATACATAAGTAATTATAAGTGTTATATAAGTAAACCACTGCCCAACCAGGCGCAAATTGTTGTGTTTTATGATACAGATTCTCATTTTCGAAACTTTAAAATTTTACAAACCAAACCACTCCTTCTAAACCACCATAACTAACTAGGCCACTAATTACGTCCAAACAGACCTAGACAAGTAAACCACAGCTAAGTATCTTGTCTTTGGACCGGTCTAGTATTATGTTCAATTGAGCGGCGCGGGCGACGCTGCGTGACGGAAGCTTCGCTTGATATTCGTCATTATCTGGCTTTACGCTCTGAGCAACATTATTGATTTACTTGGACGGTGTAGTTTAAGTAGGTTGTGTTTGTTATGCGCGTTGTTGCTTTTGTCTTTTCTTATTGAAACCTGTTGGTCTATTACAAGAGTATTTTTAAAGGTGTTGTTTTCTAGCAGTCCTAATTTTAAAATTCGTGTGTCCAGTATATTATGATTTTGTTCATTTTGCTTATCTATCGATACTCAATAGTCAACCTAATCAACTGGCAACCTATATCATCATCTGCCTAGCCTTTTCCCAACTATGTTGGGGTCGGCTTCCTGTCTAACCAGATGCAGCTGAATATCAGTATTTTACATGGAGCGATTGCCTATCTGACCTCTGCAACCCAGTTAGTACTGGGTAATGCGATACCCCTTGGTAAGACTGGTTGTCAGACTTTCGGAACACTGGCTACCTGTAACGACTATCAAAAATCTACAAATGACAGCCGGGACTAAAGGCTTAACGTGCTTTCCGAGGCACGGAGGAAACTCGGTATGTAACGGGTGGTCACCCATCCACAGACCAACCTAGGCAAGCGCGGCTTAACCTGAAGATCGACCCGAGCGGCTGCTATTATTTAGCCACGAGCTCCTCTGCAATCTATATATTAAAGAGAAATTCACTGACCCACTCATCACAAAATCTAGGACACAGGTGCTCACAAAAATGGGATATTGCAAAATTCAATCCATAAGGGGGTGAAAATGCCAAAATTTGCATGGGAGAATGCGCTTCCTTGGCTGGATATTTTGCATAGGCATAATTTCACGAAATTAGTAGACCATATAACATCAAGCTACTGTAGTTGCGTCACGACACTAAGGACACGACACACGATACTGAGCAGCGGGTAAAACTGCTGGGCACAGCTCATAAGCTATAATTTCTTCCTCTAGTGACCTATATTAATTGTTTATTTATATCTGCCCTGTTACACTACGGCTCAACAAAACGAAACAAGATAGCATAACGCCAAGGCCATATTATGGCACACAATCAGGGAAGTCACTATTATACAATCCACATTAACTGACACACTGCAGTAATCCTAATCACTTCATTAACCTACTGGCAGTTACACGTCAGTGATGCTTCTCCATTGGATTGACTTCACGTAGTTGCACGGTGACAGAATCTTAAATAAACGTTAGTGGTTCACATAGAAATGTTCTGATTTGAGTCTTACTGGCTTAAGACTCTGGTTTAGAATAGTATATTTTTTTTCAATCTGATATAATGACGTGTGCTAGCTGATATGTGGCAATTCAATGAAACGTGATCTTTCATAATTATTATGAGTCCCTGTTTTTAGATAGAAACATTGTGACATTCCCCCTCGCTACACCTAGAGTTGGGGAGGTTATTTGATGATTTGCCATCCTCAAAAAGACTGCATTAGATCATTTGGTGCAGATTATTGCTATCAAATTAACAATGCTCCAGACTCAACGTTGGGAAGAGTGACATGGCATTCATTTCTTCTAGGTCTAGAAAGTTTCAGCTCACTACCAAAACTGCGAATCTTCTTCTTTCTTTATCAATGGAACTCGTATTATGTTAGACCAGTACGCAACCACCGTTTAAACCTTGATAGGTGCAAGTGGTTGTGCAGGATGGGCAAGACTCGAGTTTAAAGACTTACTTGTTTAATGACGGGGTAAGGCACGGCATGAGGCACGGGGACGGGCACTGGACGGTCAACCGGCACAGCGACGTGCCTCTCAACAGTAACCGGGTACGGCTTGGGGACCGGCACGGCGTAGGGGCGGTCTACCGGGTACGGGACGCCCACCTGTAATGAAGATGATGATGTGGTTTCATTTGTATGTTGTAGAAGCGAGGCTAAGCCATGTCAGAAAAAAGATCTTAGCACCCAATCCAGAAAAGGCAAGATTTCGTTAGTTCTGCGTAATCCTTCTAGTAACAAAGTTTTTACAAGGTGGTGATTTTGTCACCAGCATTCGTCAAGAAAGTGTCTACTCGTCAGATTAAATGGCTTTCATAGGAAAAGTTCTTCAGTACTACGGTTAGTATGAGTGTAATCTTTACTATTGTAGGTGACTTAATCACCACACTGATAATTTAGCGTGCAAATGTAAAGACTTACATGTTTGAAAGCAAGTTAAACCACCTTGAAAACTCACCTTAACAGCAACGGGGTAAGGCCTGTCTACAGGCACAGGATACGGCGCAGGCACTGGTACTCCAACATGCTTCGTAACCGTCGTATGGACATCAGCACCAACTATGGTTCCACCAATAGGTCCTCCAACCAATGGGCCGGCGGCGTATCCCGCTGCAATAGGTCCCGCGGCATATCCCGCCGCGATGTGCCCTCCACCGAAGTGGCCACCGTAACCATGGCCCAAAGCCAGGCCGTGGCCTAGGAGTGGAGCGCCATAATGGCCGACGAGGCCACTTCGCTTCTGGACAACTTTGCTCGGTTCCGGTTCCGCCAGAACTGAGGCTGCCAAGAAAATTACTGCGATCTGGAAAAAAGAAGATTTTATTACAGAGGTTGCTGTATAAAAAAAAAAAACGTAGACGAAGTACAGTAACAAGAAGATCAGTAATTCATATGAACTTCAAAAATTACTTCTTGGTTACATAGATTGTAGAGTATTATGTACTTTTGCCAACTAAACAATGAGACCTAATTAAGTCTCTCGAGAAAATCCTACATCATTACCACCAACACCACGATAAAACATAACCAAAGTTCACTGCCCCGTCAAAAACCAATGCAAATGAAGAGAAAAGTGTCAACAACGCATCCATCACCAAAATCGAAGGTTCGGATGCATTACCGCATAAATTAAGCAGGACAATGCATCCGATATTACTTTTACTTGTTGCGTGATATGACTCCATCGGCCTACTTGATATGCGAGGAGGTACAGGCAGAAACGAAATTCGTATCGCAATCAGAATGTCAATGAAGGGATTCCTTGCTATGGATATTAGAACATGATTTAAGCGTGTTGTCGATTACGTGTACGGCGGTGACAGAATACGTCGTTTAGTAAACTATACTGCAACAATTATAGTGACAGTTCTGTTTGGAAAAGGCAATATTTTGTTCAGTAGTTTTAGAATTGAGTTTTGTTCTTTATTTTGCCGCTGTTGCAATTCTACAAGAATATTTTGGTTTACGAAGTTTTCATTAGTATTTGTAAATACGCTTTTGAAATATTTTGCAAAAAACGCGGATTATGTATGTTTTTATGATGCCTAAAAGATCCATGTTCATCTATAAGTTATATTTGGCGTTAGTGACCGATTTTAGAGAATAGAAATGTGAGCTATTGTAGCTAAAAGAGCGTGAGATTGCCCAAGCATATTTCGTTTCACAAAGGAATTCCTGTAGATTTTGTAATTAATGTGCCCCGTGTTTGGCTACTAATTGTAATGGAATTACACAGCTTAGAGCCTTCCTCAATAAATGGGCTATTCAACACTAAACGATTTTAACCGACTTTAAAAAAAGGAGGAGGTTCTCAATTTGACTGTATTTTTTTTCGGTACTGGATTTTTGAAACTCTTTTTATAATCGAAGGGGTATGCTTCCGAAGGGATCCGATATTCATTTGATCTATATTGCTTTGGTAGTTCATGAGTTATCCTTACTAATATTATAAAAGCGAAAATGAGTTTGTTTGTTACGTCTTCACGCCTAAATGGCTTAACCGATTTTGATGAATTTTGCTACAGAGATAGTTGGGACCCTGGAGATGGACATATGCTATTTTTTTTAAGTTAGATATAAGTGAGAAAGAGGAAAGAAAAGGAAAAACTTAGCTTTGCTATTACAATCAAAAAGGCGCAAGAGCAAAAACTACAGGTAGCAGGTACCTGCAAATCAGGAAAGGGGAACTGTGTTACCCCGAATTTAAGGCGAGCGAAGCCGCGGTCAAAAGCTAGTCTTCTATAATACAATTTTTTGTTCTGATGAATATATATGGACGATATGATGATATCTCTAAGTAGCAATATTAAATCAATACTATATGAATATAATACATGAATAGGAGTTAGACATTAAGTGTTGCCTAGTGTTAGTGAAAATGAACATCAGTTAATTTAACTTGGAGGTAATTTGAACAGTTAGATCATAGTTCCAATAAAATGTGGATCAATTAAGGAGACCTGCGTTGCTTACACGGATATAGTTCGAATTAAGTCAGGGAAAGCGACGTACAGAGAAAAACTACCCGTGTGTTACCTAACAACTCACAACTTGTTTACTTATGTGCTTTGCTGGTTTTTAATGGTGTTACTTTGTATAGTGTTAATATTGAAAACGTATCATTATGTTTATAATATCTACCAGGAAAGTTCGACAGCAGTGAGAGCATTATGGTGTGACGGATCAACGGACTGCTAAGTCAAAATATTTATAAACTAGTCGGCACCCGCGGCTTCGCCCGCATGATATCGAAAAAAAGTATCCTATGTGTTATTCCAGACTATAATCTACCTCTGTGCCGAATTTCATCAAGATCCGTTCAGCCGTTTTGACGTGAAAGAGTAACAAACATCCATACATGCATTCATCCATCCATCCTCACAAACATTCGCAATTATTATATTAGTAGGATAAGTATTTGTTTTTTTTTATAAATGTAACTATTCGTTTTAAATAATAAAACACTACGGACTACCTACAGTACTGTCTCTCCTCCTTTAAATCCATCCAAAGGTGGTCTTGAAAAGATCGCTTTTAGCGATAAGACCGCCCATTGTGTCACTTTATTTAAGGTATAAAATATAAAACTGTTATTCTTCTATTTTGTTTGTATTGTGTACATAATCCTTACTTCCTTACTTATAATCCTTACTAATATTATAAAAGCGAAAGTGAGTTTGTTTGTTTGTTACCTCTTCACGCTTTAATGGCAAAACTGATTTTGATGAATTTTGGTACAGAGATAGTTGGGAACCAGGAGACGGACATAGGCTTTTTTTTATTAAAAAAAGTGGGATATGACGGAGAACGAGGGAAAAAAGGGAAAACTTAGCGTTGTTATTACAAATCAATAAGGCGCCAGGGCAAAAACTGCAGGTAGCAGGTACTGTGTTATACCGGGCAAAAGCTAGTAAAGAATATTCTATCTATCTATCAAAGCTCTCGAGTTCAACCCTCAGGGAACAACGTATTTTTTTCGGATTCATGTGAGCGTATTGTATAGCTATCACTTGATTCGGCAAAGGAAAACATCGTGAGGAAACCAGCATGTCTGAGAGATACCTACTTCTTGAACCAAGAAACAATCAAGTTAAACCAAGTCAGATGCTCATTAGGTGTTATAAACACTGACACTAGGGTAGGTACTAACCACACGATAAACAAAGAACCAGGGGCCTTAGTCTGCTATTACAATAGTGTCAGAATGGTCGATCACTGATCGCATAATGGTTGATTTTGACATCTACTACATACTAAACTTGTCAAAATCAACCATTATGCGATCAGTGATCGACCATTCTGACACCATTGTAATAGCAGACTAAGGCCCCTGGAGGGTAAGGTGGACTTGTGAAGATATAAAAACAAATACATACAAGGCATTTTAATAGGTTCTCTGCGTTACCAGTTTTGTCGTTTTTAACAGACTTCAAAAAAACGAGGAGGTTCTCAATTCTTCGGAATCTTTTTTTAATTTTATTTATGTTTACCGATTACTCAAAGACGCCTAGACCGATTTGCAAAATTCTTTTTGTTTGATAGGGTATACTTCCCAGGGTAGGGTATACTTTCCAAATAAAATTGATGTGGGACCAACATCAATTTTATTTATATTGCTTAGGTCGTTTATGAGTTCACGTCTATATTAAATTTTTTTGTCCATGTCAATATGGATGACCTGCTAATCTTTAGTTACAGTGGAAAATAAATACTTGAAAAAAACGATGTTTTATTTCATTATACCATAACTAAAAATACTGAAATAAAAACATTTTTGTAAAAAAAGTCAAGTTCATGACAAATAAATTGTAAGCTGATCTATTTAAATGTCCAAAGAAAAGTGGAAAGTGTTTTGCTCTCGAAAAAATTAACAATGATTCGGGTGCTTTAAATTCCCAAAACATGTACCTACAGTAAAAGACACTTTCAGGACGTAAGAGCCTTCGTCATAGGCATTATTAACTAACAGTAGGTACGCTTCAGTTACCTAGGTTCTCGTAAAGTTAACCGACGTGAAAGCTGTTCAAACTCAACACAACATGTGCCTGTAAATCCCGAAGGATTTGACGGACATGTGTCTATAGAACACCTAAATTTGATCAGGGATGTTTCAAAATTCCCGATCCTATTGCCTTCAACTACATACACACACAGGCACAAACCCCAAGCTTTTACAGTGTCCATTAAAATGACCGAAACGCTATTAGATTGCTATGATTTACACTTCCCTACGTAGTATAAAATAAAGTCGATTCCACTGTCTGTTCGTTTAGATCTTTTCAACTACTCAACGGATTTTAATGCAGTTTTAAGCAATAGATAGAGTGAAGAGGAAGGTTTTAGAGTAAGGTTTATATGAATAATATCTCGGTGTTCGTGGGTGATTCCGCTGGGTGCAGCTAGTTTAATTTAAAGGCAAAACAAAGCGATTCGAACTAACGATTAAGGTTTATGGAGATATTATTCATTACATTTTACTATTTTAAATTTATCTAACTACTTATATACATCACAACAATGAAATAAACTAACAAACAACAGACTATAAAAGGAGATTAAAAAACTCGTCCTCAACGCTGTCAGCTGGTAATGTACCCAACTAGTTATTTAATGACACATTTTGCAGTGGATCTCCCATAAATGTCTTAAGGGAGCTCTAGATTTTCTAACTAATTAAGAGATTAACTATGAATGGACAAGTCAGTCGAAGGAAATAAGTGATTAGACTACTGATAGTAGTTACATTGCACTTCGGTGCTCTACCGCGATCATTTATATTGCATTCTGCATTAATTAGTCCGTGGGAAAAGCGTGCGTAAAGCGTATTATCAATTAATACCGTGTGTTTTATTTACTTGTACCCGGTTGATGCTAATTAAGGTTTGCTAACTATTATATGAAATTTGAACATAACTGAAGAACAGTGGGTGTAATTAAGGACATTTCTGCCCAACTCTTCGGTAATTACAGGTGAAATTTTGTTGTTATGATAATTAAAACCCGGTGGACATGCTATGACAATTTTATACATTGTAATATTGAATGAGATAGTTTTTTTGGTAGGTATTGTATTTAATGCTTAAAAGGAATTCTAAGATCAAAATCTTTTAATTTGGCTCAATTGCTTTACCTTCTTTGGTTTTAGGAAATATGAAAAAACTGGTTTTTAATTATTTGTTGCTAACTATGAATGAGAAAATATTGGTGGATATTATGCTTCAGGGAAATATTTGAATTATTTTTATTTCAGCTTCAATGTTTTTTTTTAACATTTTCCACGTATTTTTATTTCTATGCAATTAATGTTAAGTTAATTTCAGTTTAAACCAGCTATTTTTTAATTTACACCGCTCTAACTGTCCCTTTTAATTTTATTTTGTAACTAAGATAAATTAGACCTAATTCACACTTACATAAGCCTTCATTTCGAAACAAAACACTGCACAACAACTGTTTAACACTGTAAGGATCGAGCCACACTGTGCATATGTGCTCTAAGACCCACAAACCACTTATATAAGGCTGGCAGTACACCACCCCACTATTGAACCCATTGGTTTTTAGTTCCAAACGCCACTATTTGCGACACTTAGTGCTCATGCTGCAGGTATGCTTGCAATTTGGACGTTATTCAAATTAGCTAAGATTGAAGTCATTGTTTTTGTAATGAGTTCTGTGTTATGTAGGTTGGTTTGGATTGTTATCGGATTTGATTTGAGAATATAACTGGGAAGGGTAGAAGTTTAAAAGAATAACGGGTAATTCCACGTTTGATTCTTTATTTTTAATAGTGTTATATAATTGGTAATTGGGTAATTCATGAATAATAGATTTTTGGCTCTGAATTTTTGAGCGTCAGTCATTGAATAAATGGATATAATTTAATTTTAATGCACTGTTCTTCCGACATATGATTAAATAGCTCATCTTGACGTCCTCAGCTGTAACCGTGATGAGAAAATATTCTTAAGTGCAACGCAAATAAATAAATAAAATAAAACCAAGGGTAATCTTTTAAGGGCTCTCGGATTTGATGTTATTGTTATTCCCTATTTCGTAAAAATCAACTATGATTGTTTATGAGATAATGATTCTGTTATTAACTACGAATTCAATTGATTGATTGTATCCTTAATTCCAATATTACAGTCACCATTTTGAAATAAGTCCATAAAACAGTCATCCACTAAAACGCTCCAATTCCAACTTTTAAGGCGACACATTTTAACAGCTTCCCTAACCAGCTAACAAAGACCCGTGTCCACAGTTCGTCCACGCAATATATTTCTTCGACCAGCTCCTTTTCCTGTACCCTATATACCTCGACAGGTCATCCTAACTGGTCGTCTTTCAAAGTAATTGTATTCGACGCATTTAGACCAATTTACCTGTGAAACGGCCATTTTTGGAACTAACAATTTGAATAGAACGTAGGTTGTCTTTTGTTTAAGTTTATGATTTTCATTTGCAACTAGCGCCACCTATAACTGCATATTTAAGTTTGTTGAATATTATTTGTCTATTGCTATAATAGTGATGTGAATTAAGTATAGCAAAGTTAGTGTTGTGTAAAGGATATTTTTTTGACGTGATCGTAATGATACCTTGTTAATAGACAGTATCCTTAATGATTGGTATCTAATTTGTAAACGGTAGCTGTTGTTTGTTTATGAAACTAAGAAGAGGTTTTATTATATCCTGCTTTATAATATACTAGCCTTTGCCCGCGGCTTCGCTCGCGTTACATTCGGGGTAACGCAGTTCCCCTTTCCTGATTTGCAGGTACCTGCTACCTGTAGTTAGCTAAGTTTTCCCTTTTCTTCCATCTTTCTCCCTCATTTCTCACTAAAAAAAAGGCTATGTCCGTCCCCAGGCTCCCCACTATCCCTGTACCAAAATTCATCAAAATGGGCTTAGCCATTTAGACGTGAAGACATAACAAACAAACAAACTCACTTTCGCTTTTATAATATTAGTAAGGATTTCTGTATTGTGATGTTTGGCAACCAGGCTAACTACTTCCCAGATGGAAATGAAAAACGCCATCTTTAATTACACATCAATACGTTTTATAAACTACTGTTTACCTAGCAGACAAAGCTGAAGTGTCTTCACATCATACCATATTTTAGGCTAGTCACTGAATACTTCTGGTAGGTATGCAGGTACTGGCCTGCATACCTACCAGAAGTATTCAGTGACTGGCTATCTAACCTCTAAAACCCAGGGTGATTCCCTGGGTGATTCGATAACTATTTATTGGGATTAGCTCGCCCTTTCTCACCCATCGCTACTGTCTAGAACCTAGAAATTAATTAAGGGAATAACTCATCTTTGCTTCGTTTTTTGTTTTTGGATGGCAAATCTTAAATAACTTCTTCCGCTCTGGAAGAAGCGGGAGGAAGAGACTGATTTTTACTGACTAAAATCCTTTGATGTTGCTTATTTGCCCTTTGTGTTCCGGGGCCACGGTATCTCTTTCAAACCACCCGCAACCCTCGTTCTTTGCTTCGTTCCTGCGTATGAAAGCAATTTCTCATTCAATTTCTTTACAAAAGAAAAATATGTACCTAACAATATACAATTTCTTTACAAAAGAAAAATATGTAACAATTATTAATTTTGCCGAATTTGTTACTGAGACTAAGTTATTCTAAGATTCGTGTGAATCAAATGCCAAGAAACAATAAAGTACCCGTTTCATAGATTAAATAGCACATAGATTAATTAGTTAGGTAATTCCCACGGTACCAAATTAGTCATACTTAGGGCAGAAGTAAATGAAGCCGAGAAGTTCGTGGCAAAATAATAGCAGTCGCTCGGGTCTATCTTTAGGTTAAGCCTCGTTTGCCTAGGTTGGCCCCTGGATGGTTGGCCCCTGGATGGTTGGCCCCTGGATGGTTGGCCCCTGGATGGTTGGCCCCTGGATGATTGGCCCCTGGATGGATGACCACCCGATACATAC
Source organism: Ochropleura plecta (assembly GCA_905475445.1). NCBI lineage: Eukaryota > Metazoa > Arthropoda > Insecta > Lepidoptera > Noctuidae > Ochropleura > Ochropleura plecta. The sequence continues at coordinate 16,902,958 of FR997736.1, forward strand.
CGAGTTTCCGCCGTGCCTCAGAAAGCATGTTAAGATGTTGGCCTCGGCTGTCATTTGTAGATCTTTGACAGTCGTAACAGGTAGGTAGTCAGTGTTCCGAAATGCTGACAACCAGTCTTACCAAGGTGTAGGTCCCTATCGTATTAACCAGTACTAACTGGGTTGTAGAGGTCAGATAGGCAGTCGCTCCATGTAAAATACTGGTATTCAGCTGCATTCGGTTAGACTGGAAGCCGACCCCTACATATTTGGAAAAAGGCTAAGCAGATAATAATGGGGCTAAGTTAGGACGTACAGCTTGGTGACTAGATATGAGGACATCTGACATTGGATGTCTTCCAATTGACATGACGTATGAATGTGGGACACTAGGAGTGCCGTCATTAAAATATGCTGGTAAATAAGGAGTCATAGCATAATCTAATTCCAATTTAATATTCCAATATAACAATGCTTATAGGGCGTTGTTGAGTATGCCACGCTTCTGCAGTGCTTCCATCATGTTCCCAGAATCACTTGCCTCCAAAAAAATCTTTTGTACAAAAAATAAATTAAAACATGAAAAATAACTTTACTTCCAGAAGTCGGTGACTTTTGTTGATTTCGTTGACTTTTTTGGAAGTAAAGTTATTTTTCATGTTTTAATTTATTTTTTGTACAAAAAAGTTTTTTTTTTTAAATAAACATGACGTCCTTAAAAACAAGCGCCACCTTGCTCAAAAAAATATCACTGCTGCCTATAGGGATTTTAGCAGTTGTTTATTGTGGTAAATGGGTGTAACTTGCCTGAATTAAAGTTATTTATTATATTTTTTTTCGTTTATTCATTTTTGTACATACCTTTTTATATATATTTATATATAAATAAAACAAAAGAAAAACATTTAAAGATATATAAAAATACTAACCCACCGGTATCGGGAACAGGGTCCAAGCTACCGGTAGTCAGGCCTCCAGAGAGAGGAACCTCCTTACGATACGAGCCGTGTCCAGAAGTACCGCTTTTTGCATCAAACCCTTGATCCAACTGCCTAAAGAGAGCCTTCTCAGGTGTCTCAGGTCGAGGCTTTTGGCAATTAAGTTATTGGCTGTAACGACTATCGGCACAATGATTGATTATTATTATTGTTATCCGTGATAAAACAGAAAAAAGGAACGCCCGTGTTGCGATAAATGAGAAAACAGCACGTGTGTGAAATACATTGGAGGTTGAACCTAATCGTGGTGGAATAAGAGCTAGTTTTCGACGAAGTGCATTGAAAAGTATTTTATGCTTCTTTTAATTATGTATATCTACCAGCTCCTTACAGTACACTAGTACCTATAGGTCACCTGACTCACTCACTATCGTTGATCGACCTCCTTGTTTGGTCAAGTGGCGTGCTTTGTGTTTTACTTTCATTTTCTATTGAACGTGAATAGCTTCACTGAAGATATCGGTGAACTTATTCGGTCAGAAATACAAGATTTCGAATAACTTCTTTCGTTTTAATTTGTGTCTCCACCGTGATTTTTTATAAAAAAAAAACTAGCTGTGGGCAGCGGTTTTACCCGCTTCTTAGCTCTTCTGGAGAGTAACCTTTATCACGTAGGGGTATGGATGATATATTAACACCGATTATCAGATCTACCGAATATACACCTATATAATATAAATATAATATAACTACAGTTATTTTTTTTTAAATCGGTCAAGCCGCTTCGGAGGAGTGTGGCAACTAAAACTGTGACCCGAGAATTTTATTCCCACAATAAAGTATTACGAACGTACGCGAGTGGCATCCCAGTTTGTAGATGACTCCAGAAGCCCTTGATTTCATCAATAATCTCTAAAAAAACTCGCTGGCTGGCTTACTGGCTTCTAACTACATTTATTTAGAAAAAATGCCACGTTGTTCCATAAAGGTTCGTCACCTTTGGTCTGGGATATACTGGACTCATAAAGTTTTTGAAAAATCTCTTTATAACTTTCCTTTACTTATTTATTTAATAAATGTATGTACACACGGGAGAAAACATATAAAGGCGTATAAAGGCACAGTGTATTTCAAAAGATTTTTTTACCAACAGGCCTTCGTAAGGAAATATGAAGAAAAGAAACGTAGACAGTAGTGTGTGAGAACAGGAATAGAATTTAAATATGAATGTCTTAACGAAATTAGTATAATAATATAATCCTATATGCATAATACTTAAATATGGAAACAAATACATCAATACAATATTATAAATATTCACATATAATACCACAAGAGCTTCAAAATTATCGGGTATTTTCCGATAGGTTCGTTGCAAACAAATGAAGGAGTCAAGTTTTTCTTTTCAGGTTAAAAAATCACGAGCGCGAAGCGCGAGTGATTTTTCCTGAAAAACTTGACGATTTTATTTGTTTGCAGGGAACCTATCGGGAAATGCCAGATAATTTTGAAGCTCGTGTGGTATTCGGGGGATTATTTTTCCGTCCCAAATGTCGGCCAATAGAATTGCACAAACTCCAAATCGACTCATTTTCATGCAAAATCTCCAATTTTCACAATTGAATTCAACCTGTCAGTTTGACTTGTGGTTAATTTGACTAGATGTTTTGTTTTTTATGCATAACAACGACCAGAGAAAATTTTCAAAAAAATTTCAGTATAATACCATGTAGGTTGTACCACGTGACGTCGAATGGTGCAATTCTATTGGTCGATATTTGGGTCGGAAAAATAATCACTATTATCTTTGTAGTTTTCATGAAACAAAGTCCCTGAAAACCCAACTTATTTCCCATAACAAGGTAGAAATGCAACGTCTACCACAGCATAATTATGTCTTACATAAAGAACCTTCGCCTCTGACACCGGATGAAATGTCACAAGTTCACGACGAAACATTGTGGGTCACGATGCTACGCTAGTGCTCCGCTTGGCCTAGAACCTACTGACCTTTCACTGCAACTTTACAGTACAACTCAGGCCTACGTTACTTTCAGCACTGAGGTGTTTTTTTGAGGTTCTGTACTTCAAAAGGACTCATATAGAATCACTTTGTTGTCTGTCTCTCTGTCAAGACCATATTTCTCGGGAACGCGTGGAGGTCTCAAGTTGAAACTAAAATCACATACTCAAACCTGTAGTCCCTTGGTACTGTGAACCCTCTAAGTCTACACAGTCAAAAGATATATCTGCCCACCACAACCTAATTAGTATTGGGTATATTGTACCCTTCGGTCACACTGGTTGTCTGACTTTCAAGCCACTAACCACCTGTAATGACTGTCAAAGATCTATAAATGACAACCGTAGCCCATGCCTTAACGTACTATCCGAGACATGGTGGTAACTTTGTAATGGGTGCTCATCCACAGCTCATCCTAGGCTATTATTATTTAGCAACAAAACTTTTTAGTTTTGAGAACTTACGATGCTTCCGACGCCTCGACGAACATCTGTCGAAGCTCTCCTTAGGTAGTTGGATCAAGAGACTGATTAGGACCCTAACCACCATTAGATAGGGCCAGCTTTTACGGGCGGAAACCTATTTTTATACATAATGTGTTTTTTTTACGAAATATTGAAAAAAAAATATGAGTATTAAAAGTGAATAAACATGACGATTACTATTAACATTCCAAAAATATATTGAAGAACGCTTCCACACTTGAAGGTTACTGAACGCTGATAATACCAGCAATTACTCCTATGATCACAAGTGGGTAAAGTATGGTATTACACCTTTTCCAATCAAGAGAATGCTTGTAAGGACAAATACAGGTATAGCTGTACAAAGATGTTCTACCGCGCAGCGCGCCGCCATCTTGTTTTTTTTTTCAATTAATTTCACGACTTCTTCTAACAATAAAAATGTGGAAGTGTGTGTAGATGAAATTTGGTAAACAGATAGTTTATAATTTGGATTAACATATAGAATATCTATCATTCTTTGTCCTGGTAGTATGATCCAATTGGACATTTACCTATCTGTGTACCAAACACGCAACGGACATGAGCTAGTTTCAAATATATCTAAACTGCTTCTTCTAGTGAAAATGAAATATTGGGTTCAATTCATGGGCCGGGTAAAATGTTATTTGGTGTTTGGTGATCCTGGATTTGTGCCCACTTGACGGCAGTAGACTCACGCCCTATTGCATATAACTATGACATAATATGGCGTGATGTAGGCAAATAACATCTCTGCCAAACTATTTAAGAATTACAGGTGTGATGTACGCAGTGTCGACAGCGTGTTCGTGTTCCACGCGCCCCTTAAAGAGATATCAGCAAAGCAGAGGGGCCCGTCAGAGCCACTGCCTGCCTGCCGGGGTTGCGGGTTGTTCGAAAGAGATACCGCGGCCCCGGAACATAAAGGGCAAAATAAAGAACATGGATGGGCTTTATTAGTCAATAAAGGTCTGACGGAAGAAGTTATTTGATGATTTCCCATCTGAAAAAGAGTCGCACTTTTTTAACAAATATTTACTTAAAGCACCAAGCAACGTCATTCCTGCGTCAAAATATCTTTGTAGCACTTTATGCCCTTTTTATCATTAATATCATTAACATTGCAGACAACCTTTTCTTAGTAGAGCAATCCAAGAAGTTAATTAATATTTTGTAACAGAGCTGAGTTAAATATCGAAACTTCAGGATGTATATCAAAAAGGCATTAGTACTGTTGCACAATGACGCATAAATTAACTATTAGGACCAAGGAAGGCTGTATCGATTGAGAGATTAAAGTAATGATCCAGATACGTTTTGTTTTTGCTTGGTAAGTGACAATTGTTTTCCATTTTTTATAGTATGACCACTTTAAGTGTGCCGTTAAAGGTGGCGCTGTTTGTCAAAAAAAAATATCGACCTGTCAAATTAGGTGCATTTATTAGTTCTGTGTTTTTCCGCCTCTGCAGATAAGTTGGCTGAAGTGAGCAACGCTTTTAACATTGAAAATTTTAACTGTCCCTGGGTAACTATTGAAAGTGTAAAGTGCATACTTTATAGAACAGCGATTTGAAGGTTGTTATAGATAACGTTACTAATTTCGATCTAATATTTTTTTTTCAAACTCTTATAATGAACCCAATTTTTCAATCCATAATTGAATGCATAGTTAAAGAGGTTTTTTTTTGCGGATAGGAAATCATCAAATAACTTCGCCGCTCTGGGCAGAGGGGGGGAAGTGTCAGACTTGTACTGACCAAAACCCACCTATTTATTTATTTGTTGCCCTATATGTTCCGGGCCGAGATGGTATGTCTTTCGAACAACCCGCAACCCCTACAGGCGGTGTCCTTGGCAGGCCCGTCTGCTTTGCTGACATCTCATTGAGGCGCGCGTGGAACACTTATGCGACGCCGACACGGCCTGTCGTCAAAAGGACGGTGAACTACCCATTGCTTACCGTCCACTAGCGTAAAGGAGGTTTTCCATGGGTATTTGTCAATAACCCTCGCACTGGGACAAAATAGGCTAAATTAAAAAAAATGGTTGTCATCAAATGACTCCTCCTGTTCTGAGTAGAGCGGCAGAGAGTGTCAGACTTGCACCAACTAAAACCCATCCATGTCCCTTATTTTGCCCTTTATGTTCCGGGGCTGCGGTATCGATAAGACAGTGTACCTTCTACAGGTAGAATGGCTAATCCTAAAAGCATCACTGACTTGATTTAATGACTAATTAGTAGACTAATTTCCCATTAAGTCCACAGTCTGTCACATCTCCGTTATTCTCTAGTCTGCGTCGATTGCAAGCAAACGCGGGAAGGTATGATGCAACCCGGACGCGAGTCAAACTGGTTCCAATTTATCTGCCCATTATTAAGGTGCTATATTAAATTCTGCCATTCTGTCCCGTCTATTACCTTGAGGATGTCGTTAAGTAGTATTTAATCCTGTGCAGTATGCATATATATTATTGAGCCAAAGGAAGCTATATACAGATGTCGCTTAATAAGTCTACAGGAAGGATAAATAAATGAGTGTTTTATGCAGATTGAAACTAATCGTATTATCAGCTTCTTATACTGTTATCGCTGCGCTGTAGCATGTTGGGGCTCACATTAGTTCAATTAAAGTTCAATCTGGAACGTTACCGCGATTTACGATCTTGACTGTTCAAAGGTTTTTCCTGATCATCTATCATCTCCATGTAATGGTCTAATTAAAATATTTGTTTGAGTTTTATTATAATCGTAAAGGAGGGTAGTCCTTTACGATTATGATGTTCATCATAGCAATACATTCCACTAAACATGTATTTTTATTTCGTTACGCCACCATAAGTTAAGCCATGTAAATCTTTGATCTATAACAATGTGAACACTGTTAACAGTTTTTTTTCAGTTAATTCAAACGACACAGCGCAAACATACATTTGATTTCGCGACCCGATTTTCAATAATCGAAATTAAAAAAAAAGTGAAAGTAACGCCATTTTTCTTTCTGTAGTTGTATTACGTTTTACCGTAGTCGACGGAAAGGAAGGATAAAAGAAAGAACATGGATGAGTTTTAGTCATTAAAATCTGACACATCTTTCCGCGCAGCTCACAGTGGGAGGACTGATTTGATGATTTCCCATCTCAAAAAAGGATTAGGCTCATTTAAATGATAATACAAGAAAGCCAGCTAAACGGTACGTTACGGGCAAAAGCTAGTCGCATTAATACTATCCTTGTTAATCTAACGTTAAAGACATTATAGAACAAGAGCCCACGACCGCCAGATCTTCGCTATTTTATGAAAGCTAAAAAAAGGCTAAGCTAAGCTTTATACTTTGATGAAAGTAAGGTACTATTTTCTACACCTGTATTACTTCTTACCGGCCCAAGTAACCACAACCCAAACTCTATATTCGCTGGTCGTTCTTATCTGTAAAGGGTACAGACACCGATTTTTTTAGTCTTAGTCTGGCGGTGGTGGGCTCTTAGGCTATACCTAAGCACTTTATAGGACGACCATCGTGCCCCAGCTCTACAAACAACCTGCTTAACGTTAGATTATTATCTCGTTAAACAATACAATCTGAGGCACATTGTTCTAGTTGCCCAATTGCAGCAGTTCATAAAGCCGTGGTCGGAGACAGTTTGATCAGTTTGTGCAATCAAACGTGCGCGGCCCTTCGTAATGGATGTTCGCGGAACTGGTGTGCACGTTTGTATGAAATGGGTGGGACAAATAGGCTAAGTAAAAAAAGGTTGTCCTCAAATGACTTCTCCCGTTCTGAGTAGAGCGGCAGAGAGTGTCAGACTTGCACCAACTAAAACCCATCCATGTCCCTTATTTTGCTCTTTATGTTCCGGGGCTGCGGTATCGATAAGACAGTGTACCTTCTACAGGTAGAATGGCTAATCCTAAAAGCATCACTGACTTGATTTAATGACTAATTAGTAGACTAATTTCCCATTAAGTCCACAGTCTGTCACATCTCCGTTATTCTCTAGTCTGCGTCGATTGCAAGCAAACGCGGGAAGGTATGATGCAACCCGGACGCGAGTCAAACTGGTTCCAATTTATCTGCCCATTATTAAGGTGCTATATTAAATTCTGCCATTCTGTCCCGTCTATTACCTTGAGGATGTCGTTAAGTAGTATTTAATCCTGTGCAGTATGCATATATATTATTGAGCCAAAGGAAGCTATATACAGATGTCGCTTAATAAGTCTACAGGAAGGATAAATAAATGAGTGTTTTATGCAGATTGAAACTAATCGTATTATCAGCTTCTTATACTGTTATCGCTGCGCTGTAGCATGTTGGGGCTCACATTAGTTCAATTAAAGTTCAATCTGGAACGTTACCGCGATTTACGATCTTGACTGTTCAAAGGTTTTTCCTGATCATCTATCATCTCCATGTAATGGTCTAATTAAAATATTTGTTTGAGTTTTATTATAATCGTAAAGGAGGGTAGTCCTTTACGATTATGATGTTCATCATAGCAATACATTCCACTAAACATGTATTTTTATCTCGTTACGCCACCATAAGTTAAGCCATGTAAATCTTTGATCTATAACAATGTGAACACTGTTAACAGTTTTTTTTCAGTTAATTCAAACGACACAGCGCAAACATACATTTGATTTCGCGACCCGATTTTCAATAATCGAAATTAAAAAAAAAGTGAAAGTAACGCCATTTTTCTTTCTGTAGTTGTATTACGTTTTACCGTAGTCGACGGAAAGGAAGGATAAAAGAAAGAACATGGATGAGTTTTAGTCATTAAAATCTGACACATCTTTCCGCGCAGCTCACAGTGGGAGGACTGATTTGATGATTTCCCATCTCAAAAAAGGATTAGGCTCATTTAAATGATAATACAAGAAAGCCAGCTAAACGGTACGTTACGGGCAAAAGCTAGTCGCATTAATACTATCCTTGTTAATCTAACGTTAAAGACATTATAGAACAAGAGCCCACGACCGCCAGATCTTCGCTATTTTATGAAAGCTAAAAAAAGGCTAAGCTAAGCTTTATACTTTGATGAAAGTAAGGTACTATTTTCTACACCTGTATTACTTCTTACCGGCCCAAGTAACCACAACCCAAACTCTATATTCGCTGGTCGTTCTTATCTGTAAAGGGTACAGACACCGATTTTTTTAGTCTTAGTCTGGCGGTGGTGGGCTCTTAGGCTATACCTAAGCACTTTATAGGACGACCATCGTGCCCCAGCTCTACAAACAACCTGCTTAACGTTAGATTATTATCTCGTTAAACAATACAATCTGAGGCACATTGTTCTAGTTGCCCAATTGCAGCAGTTCATAAAGCCGTGGTCGGAGACAGTTTGATCAGTTTGTGCAATCAAACGTGCGCGGCCCTTCGTAATGGATGTTCGCGGAACTGGTGTGCACGTTTGTATGAAATGGGTGATTTTTTTATGTTGATCGGTTGAATATTAAGCCTGTTATGTTTCTGGGTTGAGAGTTGTTCGAAAGAGATACCGCGGTCCCGGAACATAAAGGGCTGAAGTAGGAACATGGGTGGGTTTTAGTCAGTACAAATCTGACACTCGCTGACACTTGCCCCCGCTCCGCCCAGAGCGGGGGAAGTTATTTGGTGATTTCCCATCTGCAAATAAGGGCTGCTCTGTATTTCTTTCTATATGACACGTTATCGTACCACTTTTGAGACTCACTATTTGTACAGTAGTGGGAATCTTAAATAGTCTTGTTCGCAAAACAATGGATTCACCTGCAAGACCTGGTTTTAGATTCGAGTTTCAATTGAGATCTCTACAATGCATTATAATACGTAGTTTTTTGTTTTACACTATACCTAAATTTAATCATTTCAAACAAAAAATTACGTTATTTTAGCAAATAGTTTTGGATTAAAATTAAAAATCTGCCCAGACTCAAATTTACGCCCTAAGCCTAGGCTAGTACCCCACATTGGGGGCCCTAAGCGTGTAATCGCTTAGTTTTTAAGTTCTTTGTCCTGGGCTTGACTGACGGTGAGCTACTCATTGCTCACCATCCAGGCATCCACAGACCCGCGACGCGACTACGGTGGCCGGGAGTCGTCTCGCGGTGCCCGATACCCGGAGTCTCTCCCGCGGCGGCTGAGTTATAACTAAGTAATAATTCCTATGACTATTAATGTTAGCGATACAGACGTCTACGTATTAAAGTTCAACTTAGTAAAACAACTTGCGATGTCGTTACATCAGTAAGCATCTCTCGCTTAGATCTCGCAGAGATAACATCACCTTGCTACGCGACAATCACCCTAATTGGTTTCTACGTTTGTTTGTTATACAATAGGAAACGATCAAATGTAACGGTGCACCTACAGTTTAGAGATTTTGTGTGGGTTTCGTTTTTAAGTAACTAGATGATAAGACGGGGATTACAATCACCTAGGTCAGTCATATTTCACCATCTGCAAAATAATAATATACGTCTTTTTGTAACATAATAACTTGAGTATAGTTTAAATGTATATACAGTGTGTTTGTTGCATTCTGTGCCAAATTGAAATGGTCGACTGAAGGGGTCATCTGATTTTGAGTGGCGCGCGGAGGCACTACACCGGGGGGAAAACCCGTTGCCGCGGCAAATTGCCGCTCAGCGGACAGACCTCCGGTGCGATCTCATGGTGGCATGGAGAGAGCGACTGTCGCAACTCCGCGCAGGGCACGCCACAATAGCGGCGGTAAGTCCCCTCTTTGAGGAGTGGCTGGAGAGGCGTCATGGCGTCCTCACCTACCGCCTGACGCAGGTCCTCACCGGACACGGAAGTTTCGGGAGGTTCCTGCACATAACCAGGCGGGAGGAAACGCCCGGGTGTCACCATTGTGACGATCGCCCGGAGGACACGGTGGAGCACACAGTGGCGGTCTGCCCAGCTTGGGCGGAGCACCGCCGTGCCCTCGTGGAGGCGATCGGCGGCGGCGATCTCTCGCGTCCGGCCCTGGTTCAGGCCATGGTCCGGAGCGAGAGGGAATGGGAAGCGGTCACCACCTTCTGCGAAGCAGTAATGCTAGCAAAGGAGGTGGCCGGGCGTTTGAGGGAGAGAACATCAGGCTAACCCAGCCGCCGCGGGAGACGCCCAGGGCGCCGGGCGCCGCGAGACGACTTCCGGCCACCGTAGATGCGGGCCTGTGGACGGTGAGCAATGGGTAGCTCACCGTCCGTCCGTCTAATGACGACAGGCCGTGTCGACGGCGCGTTCGTGTTTCACGCGCGCCTCAAAGAGAGTCAGCAAAGCAGAGGGGCTTGCCAGGGCCTCCGCCTGCCGGGGTTGCGGGTTGTTCGAAAGAGATACCGCGGCTCCGGAACGTAAAGGGCAATAGAAGGAACATAGGTGGGTTTTAGTCAGTACAAGTCTGACATGCCTCCCCGCTCCGCCCAGAGCGGGGGAAGTCATTGGATGATTTCCCACCTGAAAAAAAAGGGGTCATCTGATAGCCTTTCAGACCCCTTACTACCCCTTAATACCATCTCATGGTCTTTGCGCTGTGGATTATTATCGACTTTTACACATCTAAATAAAATTTAAATTCAGTTTCTACGCCTCATAAAAATACTTTTTGAATGTAAAATTTGGGTCTGTTTTTAGTAAAACAATAAAAGTTTAAGTTTCATTATATTTATGTCACGTTAGGTATTTAGAAATTACGAGTTTTTATTCTAAATGTATGATTAGGTGCTGTTATAGTGGTATATACAACGTGTCCCAAAATTCAACGATAAGCGGGCGCCAAAAGGTTGACCTGCTCATGAGCACTTAAGGAAAAATAATAAAAAAAATATACCTAAATTTTTTTTTAGTTACAAAATAAATTTAAATATTCTTTGAAAATTTACACCTTGTATGATATTTTGAACTACCACGGCCACAATTTCTTAAATATGCTTAAGATTTTTTTTTGTATCGGATACCTAAGTAGTACTACTATTCACCACAACTCTTAAAAACACCACAATGCTAGCAATTTTTACACCAAAAATTTTCAAAATATTTTTTTTCCTTCAAATTTTTAAAGATTTTTACTTTAAAAATTTGAAGGAAAGTGTTTGGGCTTTTTAAAATTACAAGGAAAACTGGATGGGGACAGTTATTTGAACTTTTTACAAAATGATTTGCAAGAATTACTAGAAGACGTCCCCTTAAGTGATCTACAAAATATGTGGTATCAAAATGATGATTGCCCAGCTCACTACGCTCGTCCTGTAAGACAATACCTAGACCACGAGTATCCGGGGAGTTGGATCGGGCGACTTGGTCCTATCTTATGGCCACTCCGATCACCCGACCTAAACCCCCTGGATTTCTTTTATTGGGGTTGTCTCAAAGACAGGATCTACGCAAAACCGATTACGACATTGGACGAGCTTCGGCAAAAAATCACTCAGGCTGCGGCACAGATCAATGCTAGAAGATATGCGCGAAAAATAAAACGGTCGTTTTTAAGGCGATGTCGTGCCTGTATTAATGCCGGTGGAAAACAATTCGAACATTTACTTTAATGTTAATTATTTAATAAATTAATTACACAAATAGTTACCATTGTTTTATTTCACATTTTTTAAAATTACAAACACATTTTTGGAACATAGTAAAATTTATTACTAACAACAAGAACAATTAAGAAATTTGGTTCTTGTTTACAAATGGTACGCATATTTTTTTTGTGACTAGTTATCTTAGAGTATTATACTATTTTGGAATCTTGATTAGTTGCCTCAACTTTGAAAATAACTTGCCATAGCGGTGTTCATACCTTTTTTTTGCAAGACCATGAGTCAAAGTGGACTGAAAGTAAAAATCTTTAAAAATTTGAAGGAAAAAAAATATTTTAATATTTTTTTATCTAAAAACTGCGGGCATTGTGGTGTTTTTAAGAGTTGTGCTGAATAGTAGTACTACTTAGGTATCCGATACAAAAAAAATCTTAAGCATATTTAAGAAATTGTGGCCGTGGTAGTTCAAAATATCATACAAGGTGTAAATTTTCAAAGAATTTTTAAATTTATTTTGTAACTAAAAAAAAATTTAAGGAATTTTTTTTTATAATTTTTCCTTAAGTGCTCATGAGCAGGTCAACCTTTTGGCGCCCGCTTATCGTTGAATTTTGGGACACGTTGTATATGATAGTATATATTATATATAGCTGAGCTATTAAGGCCTGGTTAGGATAGCTGTGGAGAAAATAAAGAATTAATAAAAAATGAAATGTATAACCAGATGTTTCAATGAGGAAAAACGTAGTGAAAAAAAGAAGTATACTGTGAGTTCAATAATGCAAATCACATGACAAATCATTCGCTAATTACTAAACAACACGATTAATTAGCATTCATTTATCAATTCACACAATGACAACTTGGTAGGTTGCCAGCCGTCCCGGATTTCATAAGTTTTGTTACTAGTAACCCCGAAGGACCGGCCGATTGGGGGCGAACCTTATGTAACGGAGGCGGTAGTCTTAGTTTGTGGGTCACGATAATGCTTTATGACTCTCGAAGTAGTTTCAAGATTTGATACAATTGTATTAAGTCTACTATTGCAGTTCTAAATGGATTTATTGACGACTAGCTTCAGCCTGCGACTTCGTCCGCGTGGCATAGTTACTTTGGGCTAACGCTAACTTAAACTTGCGTGATGATCGAAAAAAATGTGCCTAGTGTGGGGCATCGTTTTTTAATCTAAAAAAAAATATCTTAACCTCTAGAACCCCAGCGGCACAAAAACGTGCCAGAAACAAGTATTACCTACCATTGAGCCCCGCTGGCACAAACTTGTGCCACCAAACCCCGACCGATTTAAAACTGTATTTGTAGTAAAGATAAGTCTTAAAATCAGATTACGCTTACGATAAGAGCCCGCCCGGCGGTGCTTGACGGAAAGTTGACGTAAATAATGGCGGTCCTTGAGAGGTTAACCCGCAACCCGGGGTCCAGTCTACTCTTTCATCTAAGCTCTGGCTGGGCAACCCCGAAAATGGGAGGGTCTTTAAATTTCGTGTTTCTACAACTCTCTTATCGCTAATTTAATGTCATTTTGTTTATGCCTTGAGGATTCCTATCAATGGTTTTAAATAAAATTGATTGATTCGAAGTGTAAATATTGCCATCAAGAATTGAAATTCTCATAATTTTCGAACGATAATTGACAATATTTTATTTTTATAATAATATATTGACAAAAATGGCTACCATCTTTTGGTTAGATTTTGGAAATACATCGATTATTACGAATTTTGAATCAGTTATTTTTTATCCTTTTTTTTGCGGATGGGAAATAGGCTTTACCGAATCAAATAACTTATTATTTACCATAAATAAAGACGAGACGAATTTAATTATTATTTATTGTTTTCGACTGAGCTAAGACCTGCAGGCACGCTTGTTAAATAATACATGTCTCGTCAAACATGTCAATTAATCATGACAATATCAGGCTCAACGAATCTCTCAACTCACTCCCACATAGTTTAGCATTCCAACCATTTCTACATCCTTTGGTTTAGCATACTGCCACCAACACTGCACCAATACTATTAATAACAAACGATACATTTGAAAGGGACTCAGGCGCAGTTCCCACAGCTCCTTACAATATAGAACCCAAAGGCTTACACAAGGGCTTATGTAACACGAAAACTGCAATACATTTTGAATGTTGTTAAAAGGCAAGTAAGGTTGGTTTTAGGTTTGTGTAGATGCTATCAATTGACACGCGAAGAATGTATCGATGCTCTACTTTCCATAGTGTCTCAAGGATTTTATTGGTTTTAGTTAATGTTTGTTTACATTTCCTATGGCTTCTGGGAAATAAGATTAGAGTTAACCCTTAACTTGGCAGAAAGTTTGATGTAATTTTTTTTTTTTTTTCGTTTAATTGGGTTGCTACCTGGTAAATAGAACCTTAAAAAATAAAAAAATAATTCTTATAATATTAGTTTTATTTTTATACGTTGTATCTAATTATGCACACTGCCAAGTAATCATGCATGTACCTTTGGAAATTCATGTGCACTGTAGGATACACCGCTTGATGAGTGACAAAATAAAATTTCTGTTTTATTTTATAAAAATATTTATTTTTGTAGTCTTCTATACATAAAAAACCTTAATTAAAATACATATGTAAAATCACAGTCGTACAAATTAAAGCGTGACGCGAGGATAATAATAATAATCTATGAGATCAATCAATCAGTACTACACATACAAAAGGTAAACAAAATTATGAAAAGATGTTTACTAACACATAACTACTTGTATGAAGGAGTAGTAAGGCTATTCTGCCCACTCAACAGTTTCGATCTTCGACTAAAGTAAGTCTCACTTGGCATTTCCGACATTTAATTTGGTTTGACCCTTTATACAAAACCTACATCGTCCTTTGGATGTAAAAGATGGCATGTGACCCAAGCGGGTCACATGCCATAACGTGTGTCCGACTGATATTGAGGAGTCACGATTTTTTTTAACTTCTGTTTTCATATTATCAACAGTTCGGTCCACAGTCATAAGACTATTAGCTATCGCACATCTAAAATCTTTCAGTTTCAGAGGTTTCGGACAGTTGCTGTCTCGCCGATATATTAGGCTTGACTTTAGGTAACATTTGTAGCATTTCTGGCTGCCTGGCCTGCCTGCCAGTACTTATCTGTACTCCTCTTCACTTTCGGATAATATGTGGAGATTTTCTATAGATGATGGCAACGAAGGTGCACACGAACTATCATCGCCGTCTGAAGAAGGTCTTATTACTTCATCATCAGAAGAGTCGCTGCTATCAACATCTGAGCTTGCTCCTGCTTTTAAAACCAAAGCCAATATTTTTTGGGCTCTTGTACCAGCCTAAAAGTAAACAAATAAATTAAATAAGGGTTTATTTTCAATATAGTGAAAATATATTTATATGCATTAATTATTGTCTTTCATTGGCAATGTATCTCAAAATGCACACTGCAAAATTCAGGTCATAACATGGTCACTTGGCAGTGTGCATTTGTAGATACATTAATATTGACAGTCATGTTTTAGATGTAAAACCTTATTGTTACTTCAAAATTCTTTACGTAAACAAAAGAATGCACATTCAATCAAATAATTATTATGTTTATTTATCGTAATATAGTAATTTAGTTAGGATTATAATCAATTCTTACCTTGTAACTCGTAGACGCACGCGCACGCTCTGCCATCTTGCGATCTACTGACATTATATGTTGCCAGATGCAATAAATATATATTTTTTTATCAACTGCAAGGGTCCTTTATAACAGATAAAAAAAAAGAAAAACACAAATACAAGATAAATTTTCTCAAATATTTTTTTTTAGAATGTGTGCATTATTAGATACAGTACCAAGTTAAGGGTTAATGTAACCGTTATGGGTATTGCAGTTATCAGTTAGACATTGAAAATGAGAGTTAGTGCAGCGCGCAAGACATGCGCCATGCGGTCCAATCTGCACGGTCACCGTGGTGTGTACCTACATACTATGCCTACTTTTTCTCACAAAAAATAAGACTCAATAGTGGGTTATTTTAAGCTGTTTTACGCACCCGTCTTTGGAGGGAGGGGGTTAGTAAAAAAATGTTGTGTGTAAGAAAAATAACACCTTTCAATTAACTAAATATTTAATGCCAAAAAGGCCTCAGAATAATTCCAAATGGCACAAGTATACCTTCTGACGCTGATTATATTGTATTCTCCTGTACTTATTTTTTTTTTAATATTCCTAACCTCAAAAGGAAAAAGCGGAACCCTTATTGGATCACTGTTGTCCGTTTGTCTGTCGGTCAAGATCCTTTATCTCTGTAATGCGTGGAGGTGTCGAGTTAAAATTTAAACCCTATACTCAACTATGTGGTCCCTTTGTGCTGTGAAAAGCAACCCTCAAAGTCTACGCAGTCAAAAGATATGGCTGTTTGTGTCACAAGATTGTAAGGTTCCCTTGGTACGCGAGTCTGACTCGCTCCTGGCCGGTTTTTATAAATTTGATTCATCATCTGCCTAGCCTTTTCCCAACTATGTTGGGGTCGGCTTCCAGTCTAACCCGATGCAGCTGAATACCAGTATTTTACATGGAGCGACTGCATATCTGACCTCCACAACCCAGTTGGTACTGGGTAATACGATACCCCTTGGTAAGACTGGTTGTCAGACTTTCGGAACACTGACTACCTGTAATGACTGTCCAAGATCTACAAATGACAGCCGGGACCAACGGCTTAACGTGCTTTCCGAGGCACGGAGGAAACTCGGTATGTAACGGGTGGTCACCCATCCACAGACCAACCTAGGCAAGCGCGGCTTAACCTAAAGATCGACCCGAGCGGCTGCGATTTATTTAGCCACGAACTCCTCCTTTATATAAATTTGATTAACTGTACAATATTTTTTTAAAAGCTTAAATGATAATAGGCTAAATGAAAGTGTGGCGCCATTCACACCTCATGATCTCATATTATTAAAACAAATTACAGAGTAATAACGTATTTCCCTTAGTTACGTCTTGACAGTTAAGTCTCAAAGCTCGCACAGAATGACAAGTTGAGGATACGGTCATCAGGTGCTAAACTATCTCATTAGAGACTATCAATGCGAGAGAGGAATTTAAGAGTATTGGGTGACTAGGATTTAGGGCAATTGACTCATTTGTTGTGGTAATGGAGAGGCAGAGTGGCTGCCAAATCAGGACCAAAAATATACGGTACATTACAGAGTAAGATATATTGTTTAGAAGAACTTAAAATAAAATAAAAAAAATCTTTTATTTCTTGCTATCCATTAATTTTATTGTGATACAATGACAATATTTATTCTAAATTATTTTCATTGTTTAATTTAGAAACAAATAATAATATTAAATCTCAGTTTTTATAAATCGTGTTGATTGATCCCAAATGTGTATGAGATAATAGCATTAAAATATTATTAAACAAATTCATAACATAGCAAAATCATAATTTTTATTTGAATTGAATAACAAAGTAATTGGAAAGAAGTTAAAACAAAAGAAACAACTTCCAAAAAAAAAAACTAAATAATGTAAAATAACTTTACTTCCGAAAGTCGGTGGCAAAAAAGGCAACGAAAAAAAAAAGTCACCGATTTTCGGTAGTAAAGTCGGTATTTTTTTACTATCTCACACGATTTTTTATCGAGTACTACATTTCCGTTGATACTAAAAGATATTATCAGATCATCCTTAAAGACGAAGAAAAATATGTAATAAGACGATAACTCGTTAACTACCTAAGCAATATCAATTAAACTGATATGGGATCTACTTGAAAGCAAACCGCTTTGAACAAATAAAAATCGGTCCACAGTTGGCAGAGTAATCGGTGAACATAACTCTTTGTTAGAAACTTATTTTCTTTCTTTTAATCATAACTAAATGAGCAATCTAGCTAACTAACTAGCAATTCCGATGTCTATTTACGCGCACATAAATACGAACAACTTAATCTAATTTATATCAGTTATGTTGCGAAAATTTCATTTAAATGCTGATCGTTCTTATAATTGCGAGAGACACAACTTGTAAGGAATGTAGGGTTTCATTGGATTAGAACTGTGATTGGGTGTTTGTTGAAACGGAATATCGCAAAGATTTTTCTAGCCGCGCAGGAGTCAGTCTTTCTCAGCAGTGGCTACAGATCCTGGGAAAAGGGCACAGTGATTGATGGGTGCGTTGTGAGTCGGTTCCCCGCACGAAACAATTATTTGTATGGCCTACAGATAGTTTTTCTGGTCTGGTGGTGAGGATTCCAAAGAAAAAACCTTCTATCAACGAGTTGTGTCCAAGAGTAGAGCTTTCTACATCAAACCCTGGAGCCAGCTGCGAGAGAAGAAGATCCTCCTGAGGTATTGGTCTTGACAATTAAGCCATTGGCTAAAACGACTATCGGTACAATGATCGCTGAGAATAAATCTGAACCAAGTTCTGATACTTGATTTGTTTTATCTTGTTCGGCTTTCACGAGGTTCTCGTCATGTGGGATCATTTTGTCACCAATCATTGCGCGCCGATGTAATCGATTCACGACCATTATATCAGGCTTATTGGCTACAAGAGTCCTGTCCGTGGATATTGGATTGATCCCAGTACAATGTGTTATAGCCATTTTAGAGAACTGGGTCGGGCAGATACCTGTGGTAGGGCACTTCCGATTCCACAAGGCTGTATTTTAGAGCAAGTTGCTAATATATCTATATACATTAGAAATTTGCTCTAAAATACTCCAGCCTACAATTTTATGTCTATGCAAGTCATTTACAATCATTTTTATTGGCAGAAGTAGCTTAAACTACATGTTTTAAACATAGGCGCCTGTGATATAATATTAAATTTTTACTACAGGTAATTCATGACTGACTAAATTGAATACTGTATTTGCTTCCAAGCTTTACTTTGCAAATGGTCCAATACAGCTTTTTTCAATTTATGAAAATGATTAATATATGATGAATGATTTTTTTCAGAAAATGTAGGCATTTTAAATACATTGACACATTAGCATAATAAGCTATTTACTCTTCTTTCGAGTGCACTTTAAAAAAAAACGAGGTTATATCTATATTTATCTATATGTTATTTCTTCTTATCATTAGGTATTCCACATAAACCTTCCTCTATAATTCAAGGAATGCAGGCCCGTGCTAGATCGTATCAATTTTATTGCATTTTCACTCGTCAATGACATAATCTTCACGCCGCTTCGTATAAGGCGCCTGTCAGTCAGCCAGGTCTATAAAAAATTAAATAATTTCTAACTGCATGATGTCATGTTACGGCAGTCCCTGTGATTACGACATATGTAGCCGCATATGATTGCCTACTGTTTGTTTTTCTACTTCTTAAATGATACACAATAACTTTGTAAAAAATGTCTTTGTAATTGGAACAGAATATTATTTATTTCACCAAAAACAATTTTACACAAACACATTGCACAAATAAAATTGAAAGGGAGTTGTTTGTCTTGGTATGGACATGTAAAGAGGAGGGATGAAGCACATGTGACTAAAAGAGTGATGGGTCTGAATGTTGGTGGACGGAGAGCGAGAGGAAGGCCAAAGAAAAGATGGATGGATTGT
Source organism: Ochropleura plecta (assembly GCA_905475445.1). Classification (NCBI taxonomy): domain Eukaryota; kingdom Metazoa; phylum Arthropoda; class Insecta; order Lepidoptera; family Noctuidae; genus Ochropleura; species Ochropleura plecta. Next base: position 16,922,516 of record FR997736.1, read on the forward strand.
GTAAGGAATGATATGAAGGAGAAAGGAGTAAATGATGCCGTGACGTCTGATAAAGGGAGAATGGAAGAAGAAAACGTGTTGCGCGATTTGGAGGGTTGACAGAGACTTAAGCACATGGTTTTAAATTCAACTCGATACCTCCGCGCGTTCCCGAGATAAAGATTCTTGACAGACAGACAGATGAACAATAAAGTGACCCTATAAGGGTTCCGTTTTAACTTTTGAGGTAGTTAACCCTAAAAACGAAATCCTATCACAATGTTACAAACAGGTTTTATGTCAAAGATTGGGAAGGAAAATTAACAAAAACCTTTGACAGTAGATGATCATAATAGTGCAAGAGTATAATGTTAAAACAATTGATATCGGAAACAAAGTAATGCGTAGAACATTACGTACATGGGAGTTTTTACCAACCTGCTTGTCTATTGTTGATTGTACTCTTTGTCTTTTAGTATTGTTGAAATGATTTGATTAACAATACCATAAACCAGTAAATGAGGTACCTACTAATGTTTATGTGTGACAGCTTTTTATTACTCTGGCAACTCTGAAGTATCAAGTGATTTACACAATGTGATTGGGCAACACTTCTTTAAATCTTATCGTAATACAGTGTTTTAGCAGAGGGGCCTGCCAGGGCCTCCGCCTGCCGGGGTTGCGGGTTGTTCTAAGCATATACCGCGGCCCCGGAACATAAAGGGCAAAAGAAGGAACATGGGTGGGTTTTAGTCAGTACAAGTCTGACACTCCCCCCGCTCTGCCTAGAGCGGGGGAAGTTATTTGATGGTTTGCCTAAAACCTTTCTTTATGTTCCGGGGCCACGGTATCTCCCTCTAACAACCCCCAACCCTGGGTAGTAGTCGCCTCTCCTAATCTTTTCCACACAGCAAAGAGTAGGCCAATATAAATTAGCGAAACGGTTATCAAACCCGTGACCCTGAAAGGCGGATGTTCTACTATTGCACCATGTTGAAATTAATGGTTCAAAACAATTAAAGTATCGTTAAGTCACTAGACTTAAGACTCAGCGGCGGCTTTAGGGGGTGGCGAACTGTGCAATCGCACAGGGCCTCGCTCTTGGAGGGGCCTCGCGCAACAACCCAAACTAATATTTAAAGAAAATGTTAAAATGTATCTAAGTAGTCTAAATTAAAACTTTTAACTTTAATTCTTATTTATTAAGAAAATAATTTTAGTTTCATTCATTCATTCAAAACATAATTGAAAAATTCATTATGTAGTACTTGAATATCGCGCCTTGAAACACTTCTCGCATCGCTGAGAAATCATCTAAAAAAAGTAAAGGATAAGACGATAAATGACCATTATATCTGAAAAAATATTCCAATTGAGCTTATACAATTAATGGCAAATCACGTGAAGACAAAAATAGTTGAAAAAGTTATAAATATTAGGTACTCGATTATTCTTGATTGTACTCGCGACGTTTCTCGTGTTGAGCAACTTTCAATTGTTATACCTAAGATTTTTCAATACAAATGCCGCTGAAATTGAAGAACATTTTATAAGTTTCTTAGCAGTCGAAAAAACCACGGCTGAGGCCTGAGAGTTTGACTCAAAATGTAATTACAGAATTAGAGCAGTTAGGTATATCATTGCAAAGCTGCAGAGGCCAAGGATATGATAATGGTGCCTATATGCGTGGGGAAAAAAGTGGTGTCCAAAAACGTATTCTTGAAATTAATCCACTTGCTTATTTTTTACCTTGTGGGTGTCATAGCTGGAATCTCATCCTAGGAGATGCAGCATCGTCTTGTGTCCAAGCAAAATCTTTTTTTGGTTTGCTACAAAGGTTGTACACTCTGTTTGCCGGCTCAAGTCAGAGGTGGGCTATTTTAAACGCTCATGTAAAATCGTTATCGCTGAAACCACTTTCTGAAACTAGATGGGAGTGCAGGGTAGCCTCGGTGAAGGCCGTTAAATACTACAACTAAGCAATATATGTGATGCTTTAAAGAATTTATCAAAAAATACTACAGATTGCCAGTTGGTCAGTGAATGCCATTCTATAGAAAAAGAAAGAACCACCTACGAATTTGTAGTGTCACTTGTAATATGGTATGACATTCCGACGAAAATAAATGTTATAAGTAAAATATGGCAAAGTGAAACCATGCACTTAGATGTAGCTATACAACACCTGGATGCATTCTCAAATTGGCTCGATAATTATAGAGAAAATGGATTTCAGTCATCCCTTCTAGCAGCAAGAGAAATAGCCGAGGAAAATGATATTGACAGACAGTTTAAAGAAGTCAGAAGACGACGTGATAAAAGGCATTTTGATTATGAAGGGGAAGATGAAGCTCTTGAATTGAATGCGGAAGAGATTTTCAAAATAAACTATTTTAATGTTATTGTCGACACTGTCGCCCTAGGCTTGAGAGAGCATATTTGGCTTCATGTACTTATAATTTAAAAAGATTAAAGGATTAGTGACAGTGAACTTTTGAAACAATGCAGCGACCTGCAATTATCTATGACAGTAGGAGAATCATGTGATATTGATGGACATGAATTATACGAAGAACTGAATATGTTCATCCGCGTGTATGAAGGAAACGACGATATTATCTCAGTGGTGAAATACATTATAGAAAATAAATTAACTGAAGTATACCCCACTATCGAAATTGTCCTAAGAATTATTGCCACCACACCTGTGACAGTTGCGTCTGCTGAAAGAAGTTTTTCAAGGCTTAAAAATATTAAAACATATTTAAGGAATTCAATGACACAAGATCGGCTTTCAGCCCTTGCTATTCTTTCAATCGAAAATGACGTTGCTCATTCGTTAGATTATTGTGCGTTAATTAAAGATTTTAGTCTTAAGAAAAGCCGCAAACATCAGTTTTATTTATCATTTATATATTCGTTAATTTAATTTTGTGATTCTTTAAATATAAAAATATTTTAAAATTAAAATTTTATTAATTTGTATAACTTTAGCATTTCTCCTCAAACATGACATTTACCTGAATCAAACAACTAGACTTACTTTCGCAACACATACTTTAACGAAGGACCAAGGGCCTCGCAAAGACCTGCCGCACATAGCCTCGCAATGGGTAAGGCCGCCGCTGTAAGACTGTGTTGTTGTATGTCAGATGTAGTTATGTCTCGGTATTAAGTCAGTGAAATTTAAGCTTTAGCTACATATGAAGGGACTGAACATACTGTTATCTTAAATAACTACTAAGATTAAGCAACATACGAAGGGCGGAGCATTTTAACACAAGCAAATGTATTGCTCAAAAGGATGCTCCTCAATGTAACTAGCATAAGTTATTTAAGTTACTGAATAAACATTTTATTATTATTATGAAGAAAGTAGAAAACCTGTGTCAGTCAAGATTCATAATCTGCAATTAATGTTTCTTCTGCAGGGACACAGGGTTCGTTTTTATGAATATGTAACGGCGTATATTGTTACTGGTAGCCAAAAAACAGCAAGCTCATAAAGCTAACAAACTGACCATAAAAAAAAGAAGAAGACCGAAGAAAGACGGTTATGGAGACAAGCTTATAAGCTTACTAACTTTTGCCCGCGGCTTCGCTCGCGTTAAATTCGGGGTAACACATTTCCGCTTGCGCCTTATTGATTTGTAATAGCAACGCTAAGTTTTCCCTTTTCTTCCCTCTTTCTCCCTCACATCCCTATGCCCGTCTCCTGGTTCCCAACTATCTCTGTACCAAAATTCATCAAAATCGGTGTAGCCATTAAAGCGTGAAGAGGTAACAAACAAAAAACAAACTCACTTTCGCTTTTATAATATTAGTAAGGATTTCAAAAGACCGCCACTATGGCTATAGCGCACTATAATAGCTAGCCTCTGTGCAGGTGAGTGGATACCATCGATATTTTTGTTAGTTCACGATGTTTTTTTTCACCCTTTTAAAGCAATGGCGATTAAATAAACGATACAAACCCTGCTTGGCTTCAAACTCATCGACCTGCAACTTGTACCTGGCAGGGCAAGACTATCAGGGGGGCTTGCCAGAGCCTCCGCCTGCCGGGGTTGCGGGTTGTTCGAAAGAGATACCGCGGCCCCGGAACGTAAAGGAGAAGGAACATGGATGGGTTTTAATCAGTAAAAGTCTGACACTCCCCCCTGCTCCGCTCAGAGCGGGGGAAGTGATTTGGTGATTTCCCACCCCAAAAAAAAGGGCAAGACTATCAGCCATCACATTTTGTTGGTGTTAAATGAGGACAAAAAACACATCTTTAGTAAATTACGATTATTCATTATTAAACAAATACACAATCCTTCCTTTCCTTACTATTATAAAAGCGAAAGTGAGTTTGTTTGTTTGTTACCTCTTCACGCTTTAATGGCTAAACCGATTTTGATGAATTTTGGTACAGACATAGTTGGGAACCAGGAGACGGGCATAGGCAATTTAAAAAAAAAGTGATATATGAGGGAGAACGAGGGAAGAAAAGGGAAAACTTAGCGTTGTTATTACAAATCAATAAGGCGCAAGGGCAAAAGCTGCAGGTAGCAGGTACTGTGTTATACCGAATTTAACGTGAGCGAAGCCGCGGGCAAAAGCTAGTCTATAATATTTTACTTATGTATATGGGCAGGATCACGTGTAGTCTTTCGTATTAAATATATAGTTCGGACTATTTTCTTAGTATCTGATTCACAAACCGCGACTCATCGTGATCATCGTATATCTGTCGGTATGCGGCGCACGCGCACGGATTAACGGTGCGAGTGTCTACACTTCGGGGTTTGTGTGTGTTAGGTAGAGGTTTCAACGATGGAAAGATTAGATTAGGATTTATAAATAATGTTTATATTTCGTTGATCTAGCGGTCGTATTTAGGGTACACCACAATAGTGGCGGTAAGTCCCCTCTTTGAGGAGAGGCTGGAGAGGCGCCATGGTATCCTCACCTACCACCTGACGCAGGTTCTCACCGGACACGGAAGCTTCGGGAGGTTCTTGCACATAATCGGGTGGGAGGAAACGTCCGAGTGTCACCATTGTGACGATCGCCCGGAGGACACGGTGGAGCACACAGTGGTGGTCGGCCCAGATGGGCGGAGCACCGCCGTGCCCTCGTAGAGGCGATCGGCGGCGGCAATCTCTCGCGTCCGGCCCTGGTTCAGTCCATGGTCCGGAGCGAGAGGGACGACTCCCGTCCACCGTAGATCCGGGCCTATGGACGATGAGCAATGGGTAGCTCACGTGTTGCTAAATTATAAAGAAAAAAAACGGCCAAGAGCGAGTCGGACTCGCACACTGAGCAGGGCCGGATTAACCATCTCGGGGCCCCCAGGGACAGCTCGTTTCGCCCCCCCCCCTTTCTCATACCACAACGACGCAATTTGGAAATGTTTACTGTCTATATTACGAAATAGAATGAAGGTACCATCATCGTCACCAACAGACTTCAGTTATCACATTGCAAAGGTATACGTCTTCCTTCAAGTGAAAAACGTTTCACTTTTACCGTGGTTTCATAAAACCACACAATCCTCCGTTTTTCATTTTTTCATTGGGAGCGCTGGGCCCCTAGTCACAGTGGGCCCCTAGGCACTGGCCTAAAGTGCCTTATGGATAATACGGCACTGTAAGCGAGGGTTCTGCACAAACTTGCGACATAAACGGCCATATCTTTTGACTGCGTAGACTTCTGACTTAGCTACAGGATTAATTTTTAAACAACCTATGGGACTACAGATTTAAGTATATAATTTTAACTCGATACCTCAATGCTTTACTGAGACAAAGTTTCTTGATAGACAGACAGACAAACGGACAACATAGTGATCTTATAAGGGTTTTGCGTTTTTCCTTTTGACCTACAGAACCCTAAAAATAAACTTCTCTGGAATTTTAGTCCACAATAGGCTCTGCAATGTATGAATAGAAAATTAAATAGTGGGTCACATTACTTTATAATCGTTTTGTATTATTTTATGATCAAGAATTTGGGTTTTTAACCTTGCTGGTCTTATGTGAACTTTTAAAAATAATTATGAAGATATTTTTTAAATGACATAGTAAAATATTTTATTTCATGATCAAGATAATAAAAAAACTGGCGAAGTGCGAGTTGGACTCGCAGAACGAGGGAACAAACTTGCGACATATCGCCATATCTTCTGACTGCGTAGACTTGGGTGTTTCAGTTCGAAAGAGATACCACGGTCTCTGAACATAAAGGGCCAAAGAAGGAACATAAGGTAGGTTTAGTCAGTAAAAGACTGACATTCCCCCGCGCTCCGCTGTGACCCAAGGGCTGGCTTTTACTTTGGCCAGAGGCTTAGCGTTGCCATAAAACGTGGTAACGCGGCCAGTATCTTGGGGACATTGCTAACTGACAGCGTTGAGGACGCTATTTTTTTATTTATTTAAAATTTTGGTAATTCTTTTAATGTACATGCATCCGAATATCCTATCTCTAGTTACGATAAATATAAGCAATTTTCAAGAATGTGTATAATGTATCTCTGTTATAGGAAGCTAGGTACCTGGTTGTATTTGGCTCCAAGAGGAAATCGTTTGCAACGTGTCTCAAGTTGGTCAAAATTAACAGAGGCGCCAAACAACCTAGAGTGCTAAAATGATGCATGTCTCGTCCAAACAAGGTCGAGCTTCCATCCAAAACTGAGGTCTATCATACACAAGTACATAGTTACGTGCATAGTTTTTGAGGCGCTTTTCTGACATTGACAACATTTGTGAAATTGACGGCACTGTTAGCGCAGTGGCTGAGCGATCGACTGCTGCGCTGCGTGTCGCGGGTTCGATTTCTGCACGGAACATATTTGTACGACCTACAGATAGTTGTTTCGGGTCTGGCTGTTTGTGTATGTGAGTTTAAGTGTTTGTAAACGCACCCACGATACAGGAGAAATTCCTAGTGTGGGGTAACGTTTAAAAAAAAATTGTCTATGGAAATTATGTTTTATGAAAAAATCGCCGATTTAACGTGAACATGTGTATGTTTGGTCCCGAAAAGGCAAGGTATTGATTTTGGACTCAATCAGTTGCTCCTGGTTAAGTTCAGGTGCGTAGCTACCTGAAAATTAAACTGGCCAAGTGTTAGACGGACTCACTCACCGACGGTTCCGTACAACTTAACTTTGCCGTATGAAAACTGTTGTCAACCGGAAGTACCCTATTGCTTTTGATTCCCGTGGCAAATGTTTGGGCCATAACTTTTGATTGCATAGACTTATAGGGTTAATTTTATCACAGCTCCAAGTGACCACTGACTTAAGTATGTGGTTTTAATTTGACTCGCACCTTGATCCTTTCTCTTCCTTGCTCCCCTTTCCTTGATCACGCATTCTCGACATAAAGGGTCTTAACAGACAGGCAGACGGATAACTAAGTAATCTTATAAGGGGTTCCGTTTTTTTGAGGGAGTGTACGATTAAACGCCGACAGACACTACGCCGACAGACTGAACACCGACAAGACTTTACTTCGACGGGACTCTTCGCCGACAGGACACTTTGCCGACAGGACTCTTCGCTGACAGGGCTCATCAGCGACGCAATTTATATCTCTATTAATGCAAGTCGTTTCTGGAGGTCACCGTTTTAACCTAACCTAACCTACCCATTTTTTTTGAAGAATTTAACCTAATCTAAATAGTTGAATTTCGGGTAACCTACTAAAAACAATATCTTTTTTTAATAGCGAGCGGTGCCGCGGCAGCGGCCGGCGAGTGCCAGAAACGACTTGCATTAATAGAGAGATAAATTGCGTCGCTGATGAGCCCTGTCGGCGAAGAGTCCTGTCGGCGAAGTGTCCTGTCGGCGAAGAGTCCCGTCGAAGTAAAGTCTTGTCGGTGTTCAGTCTGTCGGCGTAGTGTCTGTCGGCGTTTAGTCGTACAACGCGGAAACCTAAAACCAAGATAAAGTTAATTCCAAATAAGTGCAAAAGATATGATAAATGATGTTTATTTTGCAAGTAGGTTTTTACAAACACTTTTATGCGTCTTTTTTTTAACTAGATAAGGCCGGTGTTTCGTACCCGACTACTCTGGGAAGAAACAGCCGAAACAAACTCAGAGGTCATAGTCTCTTTTAAGGCCCAGACAAAAATCTTGGTCAACTTACATGAGGACTATGCAGATTAGTGTCTGAAATTGTCTTTTTAAGAAAGCACCACACAGATTAAGTGGACCTGTCTAGTCAGTGCAAAACTTTGTCAGTTATCGTGTAGCTCATAACACAAAGATCGTAACAGGAACATAAAGGCCAATAAATCCATGTACGACACTAGAATGTGTTGTTTATCTTTGTAACCATGGTTACATAAGAAGTACGTGTGATGACAAAAATCCAGGGTGTTGAGATCACCTACAGTGTCAATAGTGCAATCATTACGTGATGGTGGTATGCGCTCGGAATTTTGTGGATATGTCCCACATTCTGTGGGGTTTTACGATTCGATTTTTGTATTCGTTAATGGACATTGTTACGATGAATTTATTGAGGCGGAGCTGATTGATGTCTTTGGCAAGGAGCCAAATGGATTAGAGCAGATATCAGTTCTATAGTAAATAAACAATTTGATGACGACACGGTTGGCGTAGGGGCTGAGAAAATCGACTTCTGCGTTGCGTGTTGCGGGCTCGATCTCCGCACGCAACAACTATTTGTATGACCTACAGGTAGTTGTTTCGGGTCTGGGCCGGGCTATTTGTATATGTGAGTTTAAATGTTTGTAAACGCACCCACGATACAGGAGAAATTCCTAGTGTGGGGCAAAGTTATTAAAAGAAAAGATTGAAGGAGAGAAAGTGATCGAAATTCAAAGTACGAAATCCCATCAATCGCGCCATCTAGAAGGGACGTAGTATTCCATTCTGTTATGACTCCACTAGATAATATGGATCACACGAAAGCGATGAGAGAAGTATCCTAGTTATTTATTTTGAGCATACATATACCTTACCCTGATCAGAATAAACAATATCTTCGTACGACCTTACCGTCGGCTATGGTAAATAGTTGATTGTCATGCGTGTGTGCTGTTGCGGTGATGAATCAATTGGGGCAACTGGGCCAACGCTGCGCCGGCGGCGTCGGTGGGTGGTGATACGCGGAAGATTCAAAGGCATCGATGTGATGATTATTTTAGTCACAAGCTTTCTTGTTACTACACTTCATGATGTGGCCGACCTTTTCCTTATCCTAACATAACCTACCACATTATGAAGTGATCAGTTCTAAGATCTAGCCACTCCGGAGTTGCCGGTTGTTCCAAAGAGATACTATAATGGGCAAAAGCAGGAACATGGGTGGGTAGTCAGTAAAAGCCTGTCTGTAAATAACTTCCCCGCTCTGGGTGGAGCGGGGGAAGTTATTTGATTATTACCCAACCGTAAAAAAAATGTAGCCGCTAAATACACATTTTATGGAAATAAACTTAAATAATGGCAAAAACAATTTTGGTTGTGCATTTTTTGAGCACATTTCGCCGTTTTTAGTGCATGTTTTGGGATTTTGATAGTGCATACAATCTGATGTCTACCTACTTTCGGTTCATACTATCGTGTCTATCTTATTCATTCCATTTAATTAAGAACATTGGAATCAGCATAAAAAACTTAAACATACCCGTAGAAGGAATACAGAACAAGTTTGCTTCGATTACAGTCATCTGAAGTATCCAAGCGGTAACGGTAAAAGAAAATTCATCGTTTTAACATGTAAATGTGTTGATTACAATGCATCTGTGACAACTAGGGTACTGTCCCAACGCGGAAGATAGCCAGGTGTTGATTAATTTTGGTCACAGACGACCGTCGCCAATTGTTACATTTTCGCAATTTTCGCAATTGAATTAGATGCGTGTGCGCAGGGGAATGCACGTGTCGTTCGCATACCTCATTAGTGTGTTGTTAATTCATACTAGACAATGTGTGTAGTGGTAGATCAGTGTTGTAAGGGCAGTAGAATAATCTTCTATTAATCGTGTGGTTATGTGGCCTTTGCTTTATTTTTTACGGAAATCATCAAATAACTTCCGAAGGGAGCAAGTGTTAGCTTTGTACTGACTGAAACCCATATTTGTTTCTTCTTTTGGCCTTTGTGTTCTGGGGCCACGTTATCTCTTTCAAACAACCCGCAACAAACCATACCCATTTGTAAGACTAGTGAGAGTTTCTGGACACTCACTCTCTGTAACGACTGTCAATGATTTACAATGACGTTCGGGCCCAACAACCTAACGTGGTTTCGGAGGCACGGAGGAAACTCGATGGTCACCCATCTACATAATAAGCTAAGCTAGCGCGACTAAACCTAAAGATCGACTTAAGTGACTGTTGGAACGAAGTTCCTTATCGCGCGTTGCGAAAGGGGGCTAGACGGGAAAAAATAAGACCAAAAGTTGTAAGGATACTTTTTGCTTAAGACCAAAAGTTATAACGACACTTTTTGCTATAGTTGTAAGCCGTGCGGCGTGCGCGTGTTTCTCTGTCTGTCTCTCTCTCTCTCTCATAAAAAGCACGCCAGTTATTTTCGTTTCGTCTTTCTATTTCGCATTGAAAAGTGTGGTGTCGCGACGATTATTTTTGTTGAGTTTACAGGTTTTTTGTACATAATAAATAATAACTTCGTTCCATCCGGGTGTCCCTTGACACCTCGCAAGTTTTTTTATTCAGCTAAGACCTACTCAGTCAGTTTGCCAACCTATTACATAAAGAAAAACGTAACACTATGGTCCACACCTCACCAATCCTTAGAACTGGCTGTATCATGTCACCGTACTAATGTATTCTTGTTGACCGATCTCGTATCTTGTCGTGTAACAAAAAGTTGTGTGACTGTCCGCCATGTTAATTATTATCTAGGAAGCTGTAACCGTTACATCTTATGGTTTAACTAGATACAGAGTCACTGTAATGTAAAGCTGACTTTTTTTTTGGGGTGGGAATTCATCAAATAACTTCTCCCGCTCTGGGTGGAGCGGCGGGGGGTGAGTGTCAGACTTGTACTGACTAAAACCCAAGAGAAAAAAGAGAAAGTTTTATATCAAGATGTTTGTTTTTTTTTTCTTATATAGATGTGTGTGAATATGATAAGATTGTAATATATAATCCAAGTGCATTCAACAGAAATGAAATACAGCTTTCACTAGACCATAGACATTAATCGTGCAGTCAGACCGTTTTAAACAAAAAACTGGGCAAGTGCGAGTCGAACGAAGGGTCCCTTAGGTACCATCCTACTTATAGCCTACGAGTATATTATACATATTATAACCCTACTCATATTATAAATGCGAATGTTTGTGAGGATGGATGTTTGTTACCCTTTCACGTCAAAACGGCTGAACGGATCTTGATGAAATTTGGCACAGAGGTCGAATATAGTCTAGAATAACACATACAATACTCTTTTTTATCATCGCGCGGACGAAGCCGCGGGCGCCAGCTAGTTATTTATAAACTAACTGGCGCCCGCGAATTTCAAGATCCTTTCAGCCGTTTTGACGTGAATGAGTAACAAACATCTATAAATCCATCCTCACAAACATTCGCATTTATAATATCTATTAAAAATTCATAATATTAGTATTAATAAATATTTAGTATTATTTATAAAAACGCCAAAAAAACTTGTTTGTTGTTAGAAAAACAGAATTAAATATATTTTAGGGAAGCTCTCTTATATACATTTTATTCTGTTTTTTAGTACCTATTTGTTGTTAAAGCGGCAACAGAAATACAGCATCTGTAAAAATTTCAACTGTCAAATTATCACGGTTCATGAGATTGAGCCTGGTGACATACGGACAACGGAGTCTTAGTAATAGTACATTGAGTCTTAGTAATAGTATTAATAATTGTACATTGTGCATTTAATGAATAAATAAATAGGGTCCCGTTTTAGTCTTACGGAACTCTAAAACAGAGGGAAATGTTTGAGCCTTATAAGTGGAGTGACAGAACCGCATTCTACCGCTTATATGGTGCACACACATTCAGTTGTCGGCTACGTAACTCTTCTTATGGCTTATATAGTGGGTATGAGAAGCGGGGTTTAACAGAAAAACGCTTGGCGCTTATAACTTGGGGGGCTATGGAAGATATTTTTCTTTTTAGTTTAAAAAAATCTTGCCCCACACTAGGAATTTCTCCTGTATCGTGCATGCAAACATATAGTGTATTGGTATTTTTTGTAGTAAAGTTCTCCATATTTTACCGTCACATGGGCATGCGAGGTTTTACAATTTTAAAATTAAAATATGTGGCAGATTACTGGAATCCAAAAAAAAAAACAAAATGTCAGCGTGGTCACAGTAATAAAGAAAAATAAAATAATGCTATATAATGTTCAACTTCAACTTCAACTCTTCATTAAACAAAAATAAAAATGAAAGTCAGCTAGGATTACATTTTTCATGTTTATAAATTTCGAAATTAATTGTCAGCATTGAACTAAATAAAGACTCCTTCAGTTTTTATAAGTCTTGAACGAAGAAAGTTCTAACCTCTTCGCGTCACAGCAAGTCCTCTACCGAACCACATCGCCTGTGATATAGTAAGGAATCCTATCTTTTTACGAGCTATTCGTATTGAATGGATGCTCAGTGTACAAATATCCTGCACACATTATGTACAGGGCATTACACCGGCTGATTTATTTACATAGTTATGTTAATGCATTACTTTAGTAACTTGCAAGCTACAACTTACGTTCACGCATTACTGAAATACATTCACTGTAGAATTACCTGACTAATGATAGCTAAAGAAACCAGGGGGCCTGTAATACCCGCTTAAGCGGCATCATAATAGGTTAATATGATTAATTATGTTGGATATCATTCGTAAAATGGTCACAATTTTTCTTCTTCTTGTTTTATATTATTATTCTTTTAGGATTATGCTAAAGCTGCCATTTAAGGCCCTCTGGTTAGTTTTGGATTCACATTAGAAATATGTACTTAAGAAGTATGCAATTTCTTTTCTGGGGTAGAAATCTATTTCTTTGCGAAACATAACAAGCTGCAATATAACATATTAATTAAAATCTTCTCAGAAGCCACCGTTGAGGCTATAAATATCAGAAACGACTTTTATTTATATTTAGAATATTTATTTTTTAAAAACGTTTTTTTTTAAATCTAGGTTTCTTCGTTAAAATGTTATTTATAATTTATTTGGTTTTTAAGCTTATTGGCATATAATAATTAGACAGAGATGCTAACCAAACTTTACCAAGGAAAAATAATCAATGGGGTAGTATTTAGAATTCTCTCTCCTCGTCTTCTGGTAATAGAAATTTAGTGAAATTTTCTTTATTCTCGCGTGATATCTTATCACCAGCGAAGCTGGAACAGAAGAGATGTCTTATTTGGAAGGGATCTTATGATGGCGCGATGCATTCTCGTCGTGCGATAAATATGGTCTATGAAAGATAGATAGAATATTCTTTATTATGTACACCATACAAATAACAAGAATAACATTAAAAAAAACTTATAAATAGGGTGACACAAAGGGCGGTCTTATCGCTAAAAGCGATCTTTTCAAGACAACCTTTGGATGGTTTTAAAGGAGGAGAAACAGTACTGTAGGTAGTCTTAGGCGTACCTTAGACTGTACTAACTCACTGGTCTATGAGCTTCAATAAGGAACGTATGATTAAACTCATCGTGCGACGAGCATGCATCGTTTGATCGATAGCTAGCCTAAAAGTATCATACTAACCAATTACATCACTGAACAAAGACAGTTTAAACGCCTTAAAATGGCGTGGCGTTTTTCTCCTCACTAGACTTAAACTAGAAATCAATACAGCGTCCAGTTCAAGTTTTGGTTCATAAACTATTAATGTTTCAATGATACTAGTTTGGACCGTAAACAATTCCCCTGTTACATAAGAGATAGCGGTCAGATAGGCTATTACGTGTCCCTTACCGGTATACCGTGATGTGGGAGGCTATTGCCTTACCAGTTGATGGTCTGTAGACTGGTTGGCTATAGGTAGGCTAGTCGAACTAGATCTAGAATGATAGGTGACGCCCATGTGTGTCACCTAGTGGAAGTTTATAGAGATGTTATTTTACGTAAATGCCTCGATTGTTCTGGAAACATCAAAATTAAAAGTTATGTATTCAAACAAGGCTGATGGTCAGCACTTTTTGAACGTTATTACACAAGACAGTCCCGCAAAACATTTCATTTTATATATTCAGTGTCAGGGGAAGTTACCTGCCCTGAGGCGAAATATTAGAACCAGTGCCTTTTGTATTCGTGTAACTTTATTTGTGTTACTAACAATAGTTTTAAGTCTGTATGTATATTAACTGTTGGATCAAGAAGTCCGTAAATAAAAAATTCAATTGATAACGCCCAACCTTCGCCATTAGGTCCTAGGTTCGGTCCTCGGGGCGGAAAAATTGTCATTAGGTTTCTTCATCAGGAATTTCTTAGTTGTCACGGAGGCTGGCTTTTTGGGCGTGGATGACAATATCTCACCCCTTATTACACGGGAATTTAAAACATTACTGGTGAAATGTTTGTGTACTAGTTATGTGTATTAGATGAACTTCTGCTAGGGTTAGGCCTTTCTGGGGGTTGCAAATGTGGGTTGTCCGAAAAAAGTACCACGACCGTATTGTAAGAGGTTTTATATTTTAACCAACGCTGGCTGGTTGGCCATAACGTTCGAATACTCAGGTCGTTTTAAATAAGGAACTTAGAAAAATAAAAAAAATATAGCATAGGAATAAAATATGAAGTGTGACATGTAACTTAAAATATAATCTTAAAACGATATATGCGCTTTTATTAAAGTATTCTGGCACAGTTCCTACAGTACTCAGTAAAAGTCTTACACCTCAAAAAGCGGGGTAGTTATTTGATGATTTTCCATTTCCCAAAAAGGGTTTAGCCCTTCGTGTATTAAGTAAACCCTCAACGTTAAGTTCCATTGCAGTATGCTTTAAATAATATTAAAAAGCAGTGACAAATACTGTCCAAGTGTGCTCTAAATTTTGGTACCTACCTTCAAAATAATTTCATTAAGTATTATTATTAAATAGAATCAACAAAATATTCTACACCGCTCGAACTGAGTCGTTGTTGCAGAATCCATGACTAATTATCATGTTACTTGATGTAACCAGTCCATTTACCACAGTATCATACCAGCAAGTTTACGTCTCATTAAGATAACACATCTCTTAAGATCACATTCCCTTGCTAAGCTAACTTACACACTAAGCATCTCCGTCAATTCCTAGTATTATCAGCTCTATATAAGTCCTTAGCAGTTTCCCTATACAGGGTGTACCAGCCATGTTTCCGCTAAACACATGGTGTTATAAATACCTTTACTTTCCTAGTTTGGATCACTTTCATTCCTCAGTTGATCTAGAGTAGTTGGAGAAAATGTTTCGACTATCTTATGTAAGTTTTTCTTTGTTTTGTTTTTTTTTGGAGGAGCTCGTGGCTAAATAAATAGTAGCCGCTCGGGTCGATCTTTAGGTTAAGCCGCGCTTGCCTAGGTTGGTCTGTGGATGGGTGACCACCCGTTACATACCGAGTTTCCTCCGTGCCTCGGAAAGCACGTTAAGCCGTTGGTCCCGGCTGTCATTTGTAGATCTTTAACAGTCGTTACAGATAGTGTCCCGAAAGTCTGACAACCCGTAACCAACCGTGTAACCGTAACCGACAACCGTATTACCCAGTACATCCGGTAAGACTGGAAGCCGACCCCAACATAGTTGGGAAAGGGCTAGGCAGATGACGATGTTTTTTTTTTTGGGTAATTTAATAGATTAATCAAATTCAATTTAGTTTAATGGTCTGATTGCCTTGCCTGGATAAAATTACTGTATTTTCGTAAATATCTGGCAGACATTAAAAAAAGCATAATAAAAATAACATAACAATTCAAACTCAAACTCAAAAGCATTTATTTGAAGTAGACCATTACAGGCACTTTTGAATGTCAAGAAACAAAATGTTGAAGTTACAGTCCCGGTCACAAGACATAATAACGTGTGAAAGTATTGTAGTCAACCATTCCAAAGCGTTGATCTCTATGAAGAAGAATGGGCAAGAAACTCCATGTTCCACTCCATCCAATTCCCCTGCAATCCCCGAAAGGTTATTCAGAGGTGCCCCTTTTGGTTCTATTTCTTTTTGGAATTGTGAAATCATCAACTAACTTCTCCCGCTCTGGGCGGTGTCAGACTTTTACTGACTAAACCCATCCATGTTCCTTCTTTTGCCCTTTGTGTTCCGGGGCCGCGATATCTTTTTAGAACAACCCGCAACCCCGGAACAACCCGCAACCCCAGCTATGGAAACATATAAGCCTAATTGTAGTACCTTCACACATTACACCTACGTACATTTGAAGTACCTACAACTTATACCGTTGATAAGGTAATAATTACTTTGAAATGTACCTCTTATCTCAATAGACGTTAATTAACATTGTTTGTATTTACGCAGCTCATTGTAAACTGAGGACGATAAACTGTGGAAGTTGGCTTGTGGTAATGTTGCCGGAAGATTATTCATAGTGGGACCGTTGATAGTTTAGTCGTGTAGCTTTAAGGCGCCACCCCGACCAAAACGCCGCGCAAGCCGTTTTTGTACAGTTTTCTAGAGCTATCTACTTGTTATTTAAAACGAACTAAGTAACAAAAAATATGTTAATACATTAAATTTCTTTATAATCTTGATTCCATTATTGTAGATTTAGTTTTTATTTTTATTGAGTCTCTATTTAGTAAATATCCTTACAACAAAGCCCCAGAAATGAGAAAAAAAAATCAATAACATGCATCTCCTCGTAAAGTAAACATTGTTTAATTTTGCTACTGACACCAATGGATACACAATTCTATAATGAACATTTTGGTAGAAATATTTTTTCCAAAAACCCAATACTTAATTTTATATGGATTTTATTCCAAAAAATAGGCATTATTCACTACTGCTCTCACTCACTCACTCCTGCGCGGCAAAGAGGGAAGCGAATGCTCAAGGTTATTTGCGTAGGGTACGGCCTTAAGTTATATGTGAGATGTATCATGAAGGTGCATTTTGCCATATTCGGAGGTAGCCGGGCGTTTGAGGGAGAGAACCTCAAACCAGCCCAGCCACCGCGGGAGACGCTCGGTCTCCTCTCATTGGTCGGGCGCCGCGAGACGACTCCCTGCCACGATAGATTAACAAAAATACGTTGCCCCACACTAGGAATTTCTCCTGTATCGTGGGTGCGTTTTACATTTAAACCTACATACACAAACAGCCAGACCCGAAACAGTTATTTGCAGGCCTTGTATGGCCTACAAATATTTTTTTCGTGCAAGAATCAAACCCGCGACACGCAGCGCAGCAGTTAATCGCTCAGTCACTGCGCCAACCGTGCCGTTTGTCTGTATATTTGTCTGGGTTGGGGTTAGTGGACAGTGAGCAATGGTAGCCCACCGATCTATACTGCTTCCATTTTTGCCAGTTGGCAACGGGTCCTTATAAATAGAACAGAATATAACAGGCATTGAGACAATAGTATAGGATCCCAAACCGGTGAAAAATTAAAAAAATAACCTTTTTTTATTTAATCATATCCTGGATTGAAATTTGTTAGGCAACCCATATGCAATATAATTATTGATATATTAAATCCTTACTAATATTATAAAAGCGAAAGTGAGTTTGTTTGTTTGTTTGTTACCTCTTCACGCATTATTGGCTAAACCGATTTTGATGAATTTTGGTACAGAGATAGTTGGGAACCAGGAGACGGACACAGGCTAATTTGTTAAAAAAAGGGGGATGTGAGGGAGAAAGAGGGAAGAAAAGGGAAAAACTTAGCGTTGCTATTACAATTCAATAAGGCGCAAGGGGAACTGTGTTAGCCCGAATTTAACGCGAGCGAAGCCGCGGGCAAAAGCTAGTATCTTATAAAACAAAAACAAACAAAAATATTTAAAAATATAAAAAAAAATAGTAGTCTACTAGCATCGGGAACAGGGTCCGAGCTACCGCCATCGGTAGCTCGGACCCTGGTCCCATCCATCCCGCCCGTCCGACAGGACATTTGAGAGAGGAACCTCCTAACAATACAGGCCGTGTCCAGAAATACTGCTTTCTGAATCAAGCATTATTTTATTATTGTTCTTCGTAGTAGATCTATTTTTAATAGATAACGCCCTTGTATAAAAAAAGTAGGTCAGCGTGACGTCTATTCGAGGGATTAAAGTTTATCTAAGCTGGGACGGTTTGAGATAAAAAGTTACAGGCCTCATTTAAATTGACCATAAGTGACTATTTTGACAACATGCTTGAACTATTTTTAATTATTTTGATGTTTCTTTTGTCGGAAATAGCGTGATTGTTTGGGTTTCGCATTAAATAGAAATAAAAAGGAATCTCTTGATGATTTGATTTGTATAAAGTTCTTAAAACTTAATTTCTAATATGGCATAATCTAAAATCCTTTTTATAGGAATCCTTCCCGCTTTGTCGATTCGCGAAACAAATTTCATACGTTTTAAAATATGTTTCTATAATCTAAATATAACATGTTTTTTTAAATAGTGGTCGCATATTCATTTAAATTCTGTCATTTTATTAATTTTTAGTCGAGTACAATTGATAACTAAAATTAATTACGTGAACAAAACAAAGAAATAGCGTTGATTCTAGAATTCTTTAACCCAGTTTTTTTAATACAGATTTTATTCAATTAACAAGAATATAATTAGTTGTTTATTTTAAAGGTAGCAACATTAATCTCTCTCTCTGGGTTATGGAAGCTCCATGTAAAATACTGGTATTTTGCTGTATCCGATAAGGCTGGAAGCTGGCAAAAATAGATTTGGGAAAAAGCAAAGTAGATGATGACCATTAATCGCGCAGTGTTATTACTCTTAGTTCATACATATTCATGGAGAAGTCAAGTTTCAGAGAGTACTTTTATTAGGTCTATGTTCAATTGTCGATACATAACAAAGTGTTTTTAGGATAAATCAAAATCAAAAGTCATTTATTCAAATTAGGCACTTAATCAGCACTTTTTGAACGTCACGTTACAAGAGACAGTCCCACAAAAACGCCCTGCCCTTCGCCACTTCCTAGTGTTTAAGCTGGGAAGAAGAAGTGGCGGAACAAACTCCCCAGCAACAAATAGATAGTCACCCACATCAGGTCCCTATAACCCTCCTTCAGGAGAGTAGTAGGGAAACTAGCACCCTTAAGAAACTCAGACGGAACCGCCATCATTCCGCCGTCGTTGACGAGGCCCGTCGTGACGTCCCTTGCCAGAGCCAGACCGCGATGCTGAACCAGTAGTTTCAAACCAGTCACCAAAAATAACATCACTCAGTCTGTCCCTTTGCTGTCCATCCCCAGCGACGCCTTATGCCCTGGCTCGTACCCCACAGAGGGTTCCTTTAGCGTGTAGTCACTTAGTTTTTAAGTTTTTGGCCCTGGTTGGAAGGCCTTACTTTCAAGGCACCCACAGGATTGCCCGGTTAAGCAGACGACAACCTCATAGGTTGAAATGCGAGCTGCCATTCACAAAAAAAATGATATGCCATTGCAGCGTCTGGCTTGCAGTGGTAAGATAAAACTGGTAAAATTGTTCAAACATATATTATTCTAAAATCCATACAAACTATTCGTTTGGAAAGTTTTGTTTGTGGTCCACGCGCGGCTCAAAGAGGTGTCAGCAAAGCAGAGGGGCCTGCCAGGGCCACCGCCTGACAGGGTTGCTGGTTGTACGAAAGAGATACCGCGGCCCCGCGGCCCCGGAACGTAAAAGGAAATAGAAGGAACATGGGTGGGTTTTAGTCAGTACAAGTCTGACACTTCCCCCAGAGCTCCGCCTAGAGCAGGGGAAAGCTATTTGATGATTTCCCATCCGCAAAAAAAAAACAAACCATAACGAAATCTCAGAAGCGTCCCAAGAGGATCTCCATTTAGGTCCTCACTAAGACGAGATCTTGCAAAATTCAAACCTTAAGGAGGTGAAACAGAATGGCAAAGTTTGTATGGGGAAACGCGATTCCTGTGCCAGGTTGACTGGAAATTTTGCACAGGCATTTTGTTCACAAAATGCTACTATATAATATATTACATCACTTACGACACTAAAAAGCCGAGCAGCGGGTGTAAACGCTGCGCACAGGTAGTTCTTAAATAAATCTCCTTCATAAATCGCGATTAAAGCGGAAAAGATATCGTCCTAGCGAATCACCACTGAAATGTTTTTATGTAGCGTTTCATGAATATCTGATGATTTTTCTAGAATGAATACCTACCTGACTTAGTGCACCTAGTTTATCTAATCATTATACTTACGTGCGTAGTAATTATAAGCAAGTAGCTGATTAGATAGCCTTATCGATTTTTAATAACCAGGCAACGAAATTTTTGGTGGAAAAATACAGTGATAAGTAGTTTTTGAACTTTTAATAAAAAGACTAGCTCATGTTTTTCCAAAAGACCGCACCTAACAAAGATTTCGGATGAAGATCTTACACATTATGCAAATATGGCTTGAAGCTAAGGTACAATTATGGACCCCAATATCATCATTTTCCTGCCCTTGTCCCATTCTATTTGGGGTCGGCACAACACGTTTTCTTCTTCCATTCTCCCCTATCAGCCGTCACGGCATCATTTACTCCTTTCTCCTTCATATTATTCCTTACACAATACATTCATCTTTTTTGGCCTTCCTCTCGCTCTCCGTCCATCAACATTTTGATCCATCACTCTTGTAGGATACCAATTTATTTCTTTTACGATTCTGTATCTGAAAAGGAAAAAGGGAACCCCCACTTTGTTATCCTTCTGTCTGTCTCTCTATCTGTCAAGACCCGTTATCTCAGGAACGGCTGGAGGTATCCAGTTGAAATTAAAACCATATAGTTACTTAAATCTGTGGTCCCTTGGACCTATGAAATCAGCCCTCTAATTCTATGCAGTCAAAAGATATGACCGTTTATGTGGGTTTATTCGGAACCCTTGGTGTGAGAGTCTCGTACTTGGCCAGTTTTTTATACATCGTTACTAATATTATAAAAGTGAAAGTGAGTTTGTTTTCGTCTTCACGCCTACATGGCTAAACCGATTTTGATGAATTTTGGTACAGAGATAGTTGGGGCCCTGGAGACGGACATATGCTTTAACTTTTTTTTTTAAAGTCAGGGGGAGAACGAGGGAAGAAAAGGAAACACTTAAAGATTAAGATAAAGATACTTTATTTTGCAAATATGGGTGCAGTACATGGTGGTAAAGGAAAACAGGATAGTAGCATTGCTATTACAATAAATAAGGCGCAAGGGCAAAAACTACAGGTAGCAGGTACCTGCAAATCAGGAAAGGGGAACTGTGTTACCCCAAATTTAACGCGAGCGAAGCCGTGGGCAAAAGCTAGTAAATAATATTTGTCTCCATAATTTGAAGAATACCTAATCAGTTGGAGGCTTTTACAACTGTGTACTGTGTATGGATCATACATTTTACAATTTCCTAATAGAAACTAAAGAACGTTTCTTTTTTGTTTCAGATTCTGCTGTTTCTCAGCGTGCATTACGCTCAGTGCGCTGACCAGGCAAAACGATCTATAAGTGGTCATGCCATAGGTGGCTTAGGAGGCGGTAGCGCAGGCATAAGTGGCATCAGCAGTGGTGCTGTCATCGGTAGCAGTGCTGGCATAGGAACCATAGATGGTGGAATTGGAATAGGAGGGTTTGGAGGCGGTGCTGGCATAGGAGCCCTAAGCGGTGGAGCTGGCGTTGCCGGTGGTAGCTTCCCCATCCGCCACACATACTCCGAGTACCACAACAGAGTAGCCATTCCGGTTCCCCAACCTGTTCCCTACGGCGTACCTCGTGCGGTTCCCTACCCCGTCCACGTAGGGGTACCCGTCGACTCACCGCGTCCTGTCGCTGTACCAGTACCACAACCTGTAGCTCAAGTTATATCGAGACCTGTAGCTGTTCCTGTAGACCGTCCGTTTGCGTACCCATATGCGCAGCCAGTGCCTGTCAGCGTGACGCAGGCTGTGGGGATCCCTGTGCCTCAGCCTTATGCTGTAGGAATTCCTGCTCCAGTCCCTGTGGGAGTTCCCCAACCTGTAGCCGTGCCTGTGGCTATTGGGGGCGGTGGCGGAGGGTTCGGGGGTGGAATTGGTTCAATTAGTGGCATCGGACTAGGAGGGATTGGAGCTATATCTGGGATAAGCAGCATTGGTAGTCTTGGTGGAAGTATTGGCAGTATTGGAGGTCATACTTCTGTACTCTCCTCACCCGTGATTGGTCACGGTTTTAGTGGTGGTGGTTCAATCTTGGCGTCTCATGGACATGGTTACGGCCATCATTAGGTGCTGACTCCGACTGTTTGAATTGTAAGAAGTCAATTACTTACATATTTATTATTAATTTACCAAATTTTGTATGTGTCAATAAGTTTCAACGCTAAGTTAGTTTAAGTTATGATATCAATTTTGCTGAGACTGGAATCATCTTTGTCGTTATGTATACAGGGTTATTTGTAAAACACTGGCAACGTCTCAGGACCATGTTACTAACATCATAATCAACAACTTTTGTCCTAGGACATTTAAACATTTATCATATTTTAGTTCATCAGATTTTCATACAAAAATAAAAATATTGAAATTGAACGCACTAAATTTTTCGAAATCTATGCGAAGCAAACGTACCTACAAGCGGCGGTGTAGGTATGTAGGTACAGCAAAATACGGAGTTGAAATGTGTTAGATAGGACAACGAAATCTTGAAGATTTGTTTTTGGTAAATGTATAAAATTTTGTAAAAAATATAGAACAAAAGTTGTTGTTTATGATGATTGTAATACAGTCCTGCAAGGTTGTCGGTGTTTTACAAATAACCCTGTATATGTATAAATCTGATTTTTTTTGTATTCAATTTTACTCATGTAATGTATATTATGTACAGTTCAATAACCAGCTCTAGATATATTTATCTCAGCAATTTACTGTATAGTGTTAATTGAGTGTCCTCCGTTATATTGCATCGGTAAACGTAACTGGATTATTTTCCGGTATAAAAGTGTAACCTAATTATCTGTAGATATTAACGGATTGCTCAACAATTTGTAATATAATGTAATCATAAGTTTATTAGCTCATATTTGCTATTGTAAAGCAAGACATTGACCACCTATGTAGATTTAAGTCACATATATTTTGTATTCATGTTTATACAAGGTGTGAAGTAACAAACACAAATCCTCTCGAGTGGACTTACGGACCATGAAATTGAACAACTACCATGAATTTTGGAAATTCATTATCTGCCTAGTCTTTTTTCCAACTATTTTGGGGCGGCTTCCAGTCTTACCGGATGAAGGTGAATACCAGTATTTGACATGGAGCGACTCGTTATCTGACCTCTACAGTCCAGCTAGTACTGAGTAATACTGACTACCTGTAACGACTGACAAAGATCTACAAATGGAAACCGGGACCAACAGCTTAACGTGCTTACTGAGGCACGGAGGAAACTCAGTAGATATGTAACGGGTGGTCATCCATCCACAGGCCAAAAAGAAGATCGACCCGAGCGGCTGCTATGATGCCATGCTATATTGCTATATAGCAATTCAGCATATGCATGCATATGCTGAATTTTGGAAATTCACAACTTGTTTATTAGTTTTCCCATGTTTGTTGAATTACAAGAACTTTATTCAAGAAAAAAATAGATGTATTGTGTAAGGAATAATATGAGGGAGGCAGGAGTAAATGATGCCGTGACGTCTGATAGGGGAGAATGGAAGATGAAAACGAGTAACGCCGACCCCAAATAGAATGGAACAAGGGCAGGAAAATTATGATGGTGATGTTGAATTTCAAGAACTTGTGGAACAAAAGTTGTTTAGTTTCATGGTTCAAGACACAACAAAGGAAGTATTCCGTCTATTATGTTACACCTTGTATACATTATCTGATTCTATTCATTTTAATTTGACTGAATTTCATAGTCTTAAATATGTAAAGAATAGAAGCTTTAATTATTTCGTATTAGACTTGTTTATGGTGAATTAAAGAATATTTCATCAAAGTTCTGGTTTTATTTATATTACACAATGATATTAAATAGGCTTTAATTATTTATTTAGTCTTTATATTACAAAATCGAAGCCAAGCCAGAAGCCCATGCAGTGAAGTCTGTCACAGCCACTGCCTGCTAGGGTTGCGGGTTGTTCGAAAGAGATAGTGTGGAACACAACGGGCAAAAGAAGGTACATGGGTGGGTTTTAGTCAGTCTGGCACTCTCTCCCCGTTCCGCCCAGAGCGGGGGAAGTTATTCGATGATTTCTCAATCCAAAAAAAGAGAGGAATTGAAGCCAAAATCCCACAGACGGCGTAGAAACTTTACTCTACACCAGATTAGTCATTAAACACACAATAAATAATGTTCACAAAATGTCTTAGTGAAAGAATCTACTACTTACTTATGCATTTTGTTCAATCGCCTTGGATTGCAACACTTGTTGTTTAATACTTATAAAATATAGTTTAATCATGAATACATACTTCAAAATTATGCAAGATTTGCAGCAAAATAAGTAAACTGGACCAGTTTTCTGTTTTTAAGTTACTAAAGACGGAATTTAATTACAAAAGTAGGAATTTCAAATCGGTAGCGAAATTTTGTATTTCATAATTAATGTATTTGGCTATAAGATTTGTCTTATATTTGGCACTAGCTTTTGCCCGCGCCTTCGCTCGCGTTAAATTCGGGATAACACAGTTCCCCTTTCCTGATTTGCAGGTACCTGCTACCTGTAGTTTTTGCTCTTGCGCCTTATTTATTGTAACAGCAATCCTAAGTTTTCCCTTTTATACCCTCGTTCTCCCTCATTTGTCACTTTAAAAAAAATGTTAGCCTATGTCCGTCTCCAGGGTCCCAACTAACTCTGTACCAAAGTTCATCAAAATCGGTTTAGCCATTAAGGCGTGAAGACGTAACAAACAAACTCACTTTCGCTTTTATAATATTAGTAAGGATTCATAATCCCTGTAACTGTATTTATGTGTGTATCTCTTTTAATCGAATATATATTACGAAAAAACCGGTCAAGGGTGAGTCGGACTGAGGGTTCCGTTCCATTCCAAATAAGCAACATAAACGGCAATATCTTTTGACAGTGTAGACTTAAGGGTTTTTTTTTAAACCCCCAAGGGACCACATATTTAAATATATGATATGAAAGGATCTTGACAGACAGACAGACGGATAGCGAAGTGATCCCATAAGGGTTCCACTTATCCTTTTGAGGTACAGAATCCTAAAAAAAAAACAAAGAAGTACCTACGTATAAACAAAAAAAAAACATTCATCAAATATAGAAAATTTTTGCCAAAACATGTTTTTCGCCACCTCATTAACAAATTACTTTTCCAAATTCGTAAATAATAATGTTTTTGTTTTATATCACGTGTATAGCAAGGATAAATAAAGGGATTATCAGTCATTATTGTAGCGTATAATAAATACCGACACGCTTAGTGGTAGGGCGAGCGGTGGCGGGAGCGCGCTCAGTCATATTAATGGACTGAGCGCTCACTCGCTTCTGGTCCGCCGTGCTAGTAAGACGTGCTCATTGGAGACAGACTGTTGTTTAATTTAACATACCTAACACCCTAATAGTGTAACCTGTACAAGTGGCGACCGTGCCAGGATTACATAAGTGTAAGGTATGTACCAAAATTCAAAACATATTGTGAATAAAGAGGTAAATCAGTGACTAATCAGTTTTTATTCATTGAGATGTTCCATGTAGCCCATAACTGGGTTTTAAAATGAATTAATTACTTACTTTTAATCTGGGTACGTAATTATTGAATTGTTACGTAATTATTGAAATAAAATAACGAATTTAAATATAATTTTGGTTATGACACAATAATTAAAACGATTGGCTTATTTAGCTTACGTATGCTATTATTTTAGAAACCAGCATTCTAATTAATTTACGTAATTTGTGTGCTTTGAGATCACAAAAGGAATATTTCAAGATAAATCTGATTTTGTTACTTGGTTGGTACCTAAATAGTCGTTATTGACTAATCGAAGTACCTGTACATCAAAATATACCACAAATGAAAGTCGTTGACAGAACAAAACTATCAAAGGTGTTAATTAATAATTTGCATGTCAGTGTTTTCGAAGTAGCTATTGTTACAATACACGATTTCATAAATATTATGAATAATAATAAATTATTTATTGGCATAAACAAGTTAATACATATTTGTGAATCACTGGTGCCTGTGGTGGGTATTGAAACACCTGTATCACCGGTCACTGGGTATTATATTATAAAATCTTATTCATTAGACAAACTTTATGAGAACTTATGGCTTACTTACCTGTATACAGTATAACACTAAATATGTTTTTCTTTTATATAATTTTTACATACACAACAATATAGTAATATAGTTACAATAACTTGATAAGTGTGAGTGTAACTGATATTAAATAACTCACTGTAGTTTATTATGTTATTTTACTTTTGTTCTGTCAACAAAAACGTGGTTATTAGAGGTAGTTTGGGTAACCAAACAGTACCTAAATGGTCTTGTAAAATAAGATCAAGGGAAGTTCGATGAAAATCGGAACGGTACCTATAAAGGAAGTAATTCCTTAGAGAGGTAGTTTGGGTAACCAAACAGTACCTAAATGGTCTTGTAAAATAAGATCAAGGGAAGTTCGATGAAAATCGGAACGGTACCTATAAAGGAAGTCATTCCTTATAGAGGTAGTTTGGGTAACCAAACAGTACCTAAATGGTCTTGTAAAATAAGATCAAGGGAAGTTCGATGAAAATCGGAACGGTACCTATAAAGGAAGTAATTCCTTAGAGAGGTAGTTTGGGTAACCAAACAGTACCTAAATGGTCTTGTAAAATAAGATCAAGGGAAGTTCGATGAAAATCGGAACGGTACCTATAAAGGAAATAATTCTTTCAAGAGGTAGTTTGGGTAACCAAACAGTACCTAAATGATCTTGTGAAATAAGATCAAGGGAAGTTCGATGAAAATCGGAACGGTACCTATAATGGAAGTAATTCCGTCGAAAAAAAAAAATAAATAAAAAACAATGTCGACGGTCCCTGCGTGCATGAGGACATGTCGAAAATGGCATTTTATTATTGTATCATCGGCTTTAGATTATAAATTATCTATGCCTACATGCTGAACTTGTTTTTATTCAATAAAGCAAACTAACAACCTTGCACAATTCAACTTACTCACAAATAAGCAGTAGAGGTACTCATTATAGATGGTTGTTAACACAGAGCTGATTCACTCTGTTCCCCCCGTACTAGTATAAACTGTATTACGGTGGAACAGTTTTCCTCGCTATGTTATTTTATTTATGGTAGCAGACTTGTGACAAAATAATTACTTATTAGTTGAAATAATTAATACATACGATTTTTATTTAACTTATTTACCGTGTTTTAGAAATCGTATAAGACGTATAAAAAGTATTATAAATACAACGAATAAGTGTCGTATAAATGGTCATCTATAAGTTTTTCAAAAAAAAAAAAAACGTGGAAAAAATAAAATACCTATGTACGTAGGAACCGTCGAAATACACCTACCGCCACTAGACTCGAGCGTGCGCCTGAGTTGTACTTGATCGCTACTAATGTAGCAACGTCAAAAAAAAAAAAAACGGAACGGATTGCGATGTTCGCATCTGTGTACATATGATATGAGAGCCAATCGAGCTATCATTAGGGAAAAGCATCCTTTGCCCACTATGGAACGAAGCGACGAGGCCGAACATAGCACAGGCTTACAAAATATGTCTTACGGGTTTTAAAAGATAACAATGTTCTGCTAAACGAATCAAAACGCGCTTAATAAAACCCTTTAAAATAAAAGCTCTGGATTGTTCAAACTGAATTATACACAAATTTAACGTTATTCATTTTGAAACTTTCATGCATTAGAAAAAAGGAAAATTAATGACTGAATTAACGTTTTAAATAATGCGCTAGGCATGTGAACGTCGTGGGAATTTAAAAATGTATACTTTGTTTATTGTATTTTCCTTTGAAAACATGGCGTCGGTAATTACTAAGCGAAGGCTATGTTTTTATCAAAGTAAAGTAAGATGGCTGATTGTCTAGTCAATAAACTGTTTTAGTTGACATAAAATCACGCGTATAATCTCTGGAGGGTTAAGCAGAGGTCAAACTCAAAGCATTTATTACGATTAGACCTTTACAGGCATATTGAATGTCATGAAAATAAAAAGGATTGTGCTACAGTCCCAATCACGAGACATAGTAGCTTGTGAAAAATTAAATACTGTAGTTGCCATTCCAAAGCGCAGATCTCTGTGGAGATGAATGGGCAGAGGGCTCCGTGAACGCTCTTTTAAATCATAATATTTTTACAAAATCATGGATATATCATTCATGTTGAGATTATGCATACATGTGAGAACGATGTACAAAAACGAGCACATTAAGAGCGTCCAGAGTAAAAGCAAAAACAAGAGTTTAATAGATGAATGAACGAATTAATTTAAACAAAACCGTGGCGGCTAATAGTCGACTGTCAGTGCCCGTTCATGAACATGACGGCAGCCCCGTTCAACCATTTTGAAGGGAACTAAATGACCCGATACTGATAGAATCGTTGCGAGTGCCAACAGTAATTGGAAGGTACAAAGCTTCTTAGGGCTAGTATATTATGTAGGAAAATGGATCCCTTATTCAGCTTCATAGACCGAATCCTTGCGCGAACTTTTAAGACTAAAACTAGGCAAAGATACGGATATCATCTCTTATTGGCACGATACACAAACACAAGCTTTTGATGATGATAATAGGGTAGATGACACCACCAATCATTTGACATACTTTTTATGAGCTGTCAAAACGCGATTCCTCCATAGATTTTGTATGGGACTCGCAAACGATGACGTCACTAAGTTGTCAAGTCAATGACGCAACTATTTATTGATTTAAAAGCAACTAAAAATCGAATTTTAAAGTTATTTTGAAATTAATGCAGTTCTCAGGTCTAGAATAACGTGTTCTTTCAGAAAAATTGTGTCTTTAAATTATTGGTTAATGGTGTCAGCTACCCAATTATTTATACTTGGTAGTTGATCAATATCATCCTGTAGCAATTACTTTGCGTGAATAAAGGCAAGCCTGTGAGGGAGATTCAGAGCTAAAGTTAGTCAGGAATGAAATATAGAACAATAGTTGGGCGAATTGTATATCCATTAAATTGGACGAATTGGCTATCCATTAAATTGGACGCATTGGCTATCCATTAAATTGGACGCATGGCTATCCATTGGCGCATTCTTGTGGCCAAAGCCACCCGGGCATTGTAGCCATGAAAATGAGACTACGTTCCAAAGTGGACAGTGATGGTGAACATTGTAGAGATTACTTTGGATAAGCCAAACCAAAAAGGTGAACTGACATCCAAATTCAAATTAGGTCACAATTGCAAAGGCGTTTCACAGGGCAATATTTTAGGCCCACCCTTTTTTATATATATCAATGACCTGACAAAAGTAACTGATGATCCTTGCGTAGTCTTTGCAGACGATATGTCCGTAACCATTCCTAAAAATGAAGTAAACTTTAAATGAGGAAATCAATAGTAATGTGAGCAAAGTAATAACTAAGAAAAAAAAAAAAGAAACTTTAACCTCTAGAGCCCCAGCGGCACAAAAACGTGCCAGTAAACAAGTATTACCGTTGAGCCCCGCTGGCACAAATTCGTGCCACCAAACCTCGATCGATTGAAAACTGTATTTGTAGTAAAGACAAGTCTTAAAATCAGACTACACATACGATAAGAATCCGCCCGGCGGTGCTTGACGGATAGTTGACGTAAATAATGGGGGTCCTTGAGAGGTTAAACCCAACATAGAAAAACCTAATATGTCCAATTTTGTAACAATAATTGGAATAAAATAAATTTGAACATCAATTATAAAGATAAAAGTATACAACAATCAGATAGTATGACTTTTCTTGGGACAGATCTAGATCATAAATGTTCCTGGATTAGTCATATTGACAAGAGATGTGAAAAGCTCAGTAAAAAAAGAGGGGGAAAGAAAAGTGAATGTTTAGCTTTGCTATTACAATAAATAAGGCGCAAGGGTAAACACTAGTATGTGTGTGGCAGCTGTATGTAGCATGGTCGCGAGTGTCCAGTGCCCGAAATCTATATTTATCAGCACCAAATGGAAAGACATTCAATATAGTTTACAGTAGCGTCCTAAAATAATGCTGTTACTCACATTTATTATTCAAGTACAAATATTATTAGTAAATTAAAGTACATATATTAGGCTAGTAGTAGATATAAACAAATGAAAACCTTTAACATAGACTCTGCACACTCCAAGCTTAAAGAGGTATTTTCTTGGTTAGGTGCACCCGAAAGCGTTACCGCTGATCATGGTCGGCAGTTTGTTAGTTCAATTTGAAAGTTTTTGTAAAGAATTTGGTATCCAGTTGTTCCAAACAGAAATTTCCAAATGTCGAAGTTAAGAGGCAGAACTGTTTGATTCTTTATAAACAATTTATTGTGAATGAGTGGACATTGTTGGCCTTGTAGATTCTTAGACGCTTGTTAACTTATTATTTTATTTTGCGTTTTATAAAGCAAGCAATGACTTATTGCCTGGCCTACGCTGTCCTCTCATATCTAAGTACTAACGCTGTAACAACCACATTGTAAAACCAAATGATTTTAAAAGAGTGACTATGGAGTTTCTTGCCGGTTCTTCTCCATAGGAAACGACCAACCCGAACCGTGCACCTTTTCTTGAATGTTATTTATAAGTGCCCATGTAGGCCAATGTGACATAAAAATATTTTGATTTTGACTAAAAACATAGATTCTGCAAAGAAAAGAAAATGCAGATAGCAAGAGGAAAGCAACAGAATCTAGGAAAGATATTGGGAAAAAAGTATATGTTGAGAATACAATAAAGAAAACAAGTTATCCACCACATTCAAGGATACGACACACATTGGTGAATAAATAGTGGACAGCGGTTGCGCAGAAATATAGTAAAGAAAGTGGGAAGTTTGACCAAATAAGGATAATAAGCTTTCAGAAAATAGCGATACCGCCTGTAACAACGTGTGTGACGAAAATGAATAAGTGATTGTTTAACGGAATATTATTAAAATTATTTGATGATTATTCTTGAAATAAACTCATTTGTATGTTATTATATTTATACGAAATTATGCTATTTTTAAAATTTTGTAAAAGGTAGATGTAGCGTATAATAAATACCGACACGCTTAGTGGTAGGGCGAGCGGTGGCGGGAGCGCGCTCAGTCATATTAATGGACTGAGCGCTCACTCGCTTCTGGTCCGCCGTGCTAGTAAGACGTGCTCATTGGAGACAGACTGTTGTTTAATTTAACATACCTAACACCCTAATAGTGTAACCTGTACAATTATCATTAGTGCCACTTCTAACGCCGATATTCTACTGATAAACCTGCTGTTATCGCGAACTGATAGCGCAGTATCAGTCTTTACTATTTAGGCGAACGGACCGGACTTCTCTTGTGATAACATTTATTATTTCATATATTTAAAAGTTTTAGAGTAGTCGAGGAAGTAAATAGTGATTGTTTATGTGTTTGTGTCTGTGATAAGAAATTAAAATGTATTCAAGTGAGTATTTTTGTTCTTTTGTTTCGTTGATCAATGTCATGTCGTGAAA
Organism: Ochropleura plecta; assembly: GCA_905475445.1. Taxonomy (NCBI): domain Eukaryota; kingdom Metazoa; phylum Arthropoda; class Insecta; order Lepidoptera; family Noctuidae; genus Ochropleura; species Ochropleura plecta. The sequence continues at coordinate 16,954,297 of FR997736.1, forward strand.
GTGATTGATTGAGCATTTCCGTTGACCTTGTAAACAATTTTAGTATTTTTTTTTTTATTTTAGTTTCAACATTGAAGAACAGTCTTATTTGTTAACAAAAGCCACCAAGTTATTATTTTATTAATTTACCACAGACGCCAATATCTCAAGAAAACAAAAGAATGAAGTTATAGTCCCAGTCACAAGGCATAATAAATTGTGAAAGTACTGTAGTTGCCCATTCCAAAGCGTTGATCTCTATGGAGAAGAATTGGCAGGAAACTTCCATGGATACTCTTTTAAATCATAATTATTTTTATAAGATCATTGTTACATTATTCATTTTGAGTTGATAATACAAATATGTGAGAACTATGTAGTTAAACGTGTACACTAAGAGCGTCCAGAGTAAAAGCAAAAAATCGAATTAACAAAAAAAAACAACAGGAGCTATTGTATGAAAATCCCACTTTAATTAATATTTTTAAATATTATAAATGCAAATGTTTGTGAGAATGGATGGATGTATGGATGTTTGTTACTCTTTCAGGTCAAAACGGCTGAACGGATCTTGATGAAATTACACTCTGGAAAAGCACATAGGGTACTTTCGTTTTCGATATCAGGCGGGCGAAGCCGCGGGTGCCAGATAGTATAAAAAAAGATTCAAATATGTTTATTAGGAACACATGGAGTTGAATGTTAATAATTACCTAAAATTTAAACAGAATGTGAGTCGGTACTTTAGATTAGAGTAAGGAGATGTAGTACACTCATTAATTTCTTAGAAATATTCACCGGTATACCTAAAAAACCAGCCAAGTGCGAATCAGACTCGCGTACGAAGGGTTTCGTATAATCCTTACTAATATTATAAAAGCGAAAGTGAGTTTGTTTGTTTGTTACGTGTTGCCCCGAATTTAACGCGAGCAAAGCCGCGGGCAAAAACTAGTAATATTATAAAAGTGAAAGTGAGTTTGTTTGTTACCTCTTCACGCCTTAATGGCTAAACCGATTTTGATGAATTTTGGTATAGAGATAGTTGGAACCCTGGAGACGGACATAGGCTACATTTTTTTGAAAAAGTGAAAAATGACGGAGAAAGAGGGAAGAAAAGGGAAAACTTAGCTTTGCTATTACAATAAATAAGGCGCTAGGGCAAAAACTACAAGTAGCAGGTACCTGCAAATCTAGAAAGCGGAACTGTGTTACCCCGAATTAAACGCGAGCGAAGCCGCGGGCAAAAGCTGGTTATCTATAAAGACGACAAAGAAATCATGTCTTGCGGATGGGAGCCCCCTTGAATATTTATTATTAAATGGGTATTTGTTGTTATAGCGCCAACAGAAATGCATCATCTGTATAATTTCACGGTTCATGAGACATAGCCTAGTGGCAGTCCGACAGACGGACGGACAGCGGAGTCTTAGTAATAGGGTCCCGTTTTACCCTTTATCTTTAAAACAGACGAATAATGAAAGATCCGTAATTAAAGCGCCTAGAGTAACTACAACTACAAGTTATGTTTGAGCAAGTTATTGCTTATTTAAGTAAGGCAGACTCGCATCATCTTCCTTCCTATCCTACTATATTATTTACTAGCTTTTACCCGCGGCTTCGCTCGCGTTAAATTCGGGGTAACACCGTTCCTCTTTCCTGATTTGCAGGTACCTGCTACCTGTAGATTTTGCTCTTGCGCTTTATGGATTGTAAAAGCAAAGCTAAATTTTCCCATTCTCCCTCATTTACCACTTTAAAAAATAGCCATGTCCGTCTCCAGGGTCCCAACTACCTCTGTACCAAAATTCATGAAAATCAGTTTAGCCATTAAGGCTTGAAGACGTAACAAACAAACAAACTCACTGTCGCTTTTATAATGATCTTGATGACATTTGGCAAGGATTGGGTAGATTATAGTCTGGAATAACACATGGGATTTTTTCTCGATTTCACGCAATAATGATTCGAATAATTTTCGCTTGAATGAGTTTAATTTTCACTTATAATACCACAAGAGCTTCAAAATTATCGGGTATTTTCCGATAGGTTCGTTGCAAACAAATGAAGGAGTCAAGTTTTTCTTTACAGGTTTCCTGAAAAACTTGACGATTTTATTTGTTTGCAGGGAACCTATCGGGAAATGCCAGATAATTTTGAAGCTCGTGTGGTATTCGGGGGATTATTTTTCCGTCCCAAATGTCGGCCAATAGAATTGCACCATGTTTTGTTTTTTATGCATAACAACGACCAGAGAAAATTTTCAAAAAATTTTCAGTATAATACCATGTAGGTTGTACCACGTGACGTCGAATGGTGCAATTCTATTGGTCGATATTTGGGTCGGAAAAATAATCATCAAGATCCGTTCAGACGTTTTGACGTGAAAGAGTAACAAACCTTCATAATATGTATATCCTTCCATCCTCACAAACATTTGCATTTATAAAATTAGTAGGACTCTAAATAGGTTTTTTTTTAATACCTGTCGTTGCCCCACTCTAGGAATTTCTCCTGTATTCTAGATGCGTTTACAAACATTTAAACTCACATATACAAACAGCCAGACCCGGAACACAAATAATTTTGTTCCCTGCGGGGATCGAACCAGAACACGCGGTGCAGCAGCCAATCGCATAACTACTGCACCAACCTTACAGCCAAAATGTATAAACTAACAATTCCTATCTGTTTTTAGATAAAAAATATAAATAATATACATACTATTAAACCATGAACTAGATTTTCTGATCCTATGTAACCTCGTTTAAAACTAGCAACAACAAACAGTATATTTTACTTTGCTGCCACAACATTCCCACAGTTAGAGGTCCCTTGTACCGTACGGGCGTTGACAGACAAGACACATGTATAAACATTAGATCAAAAATCATATGTTACGAGCACGCAAAATATCTCCCATAGCGAGAACCCGGTCAATTGCGAGTCGGTCATCTAGTATATATTGTATTACTAGCTTTTGCCCGCGGCTTCGCTCGCGTTAAATTCGGGGTAACACAGTGCCCCTTGCGCCTTATTGATTTGTAATAGCAACGCTAAGTTTTCCCTTTTCTTCCCTCTTTCTCCCTCACATCCCACTTTTTCTTAAAAAAGATTAGCCTATGTCCGTCTCCTGGTTCTCAACTATCTCTGTACCAAAACTCATCAAAATCGGTGTAGCCATTAAAGCGTGAAGAGGTAACAAACAAACAAACTCACTTTCGCTTTTACAATATTATTAGTAAGGATTCTCTTTAGAATGTTTTCCTATTGTGTAAGATAGTTGTTGTTTTTTCAAATAGTAAATTTTGTCGAAAAATGTCTATTAGGAGTTTTTGGCGGTTAACTGTCGGTATCATTTAGAATAGATATCTGGGCGAAATGCAAGTGTACTGTTAGGTAAGCTACACTTCCAGCCTCAAAATCAAAACCTTTATTTCAATGAGACCATTACAGGCACTTTTGCTGCAACAGTCCCCGTCACAAAACATAATAACTTGTGATAGTACTGTAGTTGCCCATTCCTTAGCGTAGTTCTCTATGGAGAAGAATTGGCAAAAAACTCCATGGACACTCTTTTAAATCATAATATTTTTACAAAATAATAGATAGGTACTTACATCGGTTTATGTTGAGATTATACATTATGTGTTTGTTAGAACTATGTAGAAAAACGAGCACATTTTTACAACAACACATAATTAATAGTTTTTTTAAACGTCCAAGAATGAGAGTGAGAAAATAATGATGCTGTGGGAAGAACATCACCTGCCTCTGATTTTTATAATTCAGTGCAAACGCACCCACGATACAGGAGAAATTCCTTAGGAATTTCTGCTGTATCGTTGGTGCGTTTACAAACATTTAAACTCACATACACAAACAGCCAGACCTGGAACAACTATCTGTAGAACAACACCATACAAATATTTGTTCGGTGCGGGAATTGAACCAGACACGAAGCGCGGCAGTCAATCGCTCAGCCACTGCGCCAACCGTATCGTCAAAATAGATGTATTAAAACTTTAATAGAAGAATTAAAACTTTCAAACAAATCGTGGCAGCTAAGAGATGACCAGTCACAGTGACAGCGCCCGTTCACGAACATGACGCATGGATCAGCCCCATTCAGCTCAACCATTTTGAAGGGAACATCAGCGAGACATTTAAGTGAGCATGACAATCTCTCAACCACCAGGGCACCTGGTACCTAACGTCATAATGCAGATATAGATACAATTTCAAAATCATGTTATTCACAGATTACAATCTGATATCGTTGTTTGGATACATGATTTTGTCAGCATTAATCAAATCGATAAATTCGCAAATCCGCTGATTGTGTCAAAACCACGAAACTGCGATCATTACGATATAAAAACCATATGCATCTTAAAAAAAATATACTTTACTACAATTTGAAACGAACGGCACAGTTGGCGCAGCGGCTGAGGGATTCGATCGTCGCGGGTTCGATCCCCACACGGAACAAATATTTGTATGGCCTACATATATATAGTTGTTCCGGGTCTGGCTGTTGGTGTATGTGAATTTAAATTTTACAAACATTTTTAATTCACATACACAAACAGCTATACCGCACATACCCACGATACAGAAGAAATTCCTGGTGTGGAACAAAGTTTTTTTTTAAAGAAGAAAATAAGCTTAAAATATTGGAGGACTAATCAACTCACTCAATGACTGAGTTTAAATAAGAATACATTAATTACAACGAGGTTGTGGGTTTGATTCCAAGATCGGCTAAGGATTGTTGGGGTTATCCATCTGGAACCTCACAGTAGCCGCCACGGTGTCTGGATTTGTCTCTGGATGATGGCAATAAGCCATGGGACTTAGACATACCTGGTGAAATGTGGGTGTACTATCAATGTTTGACTGAATCAGTTTCTTCTAGGCCGCATCATCGATTTACATGTGGTGGTTGCTTTTTAGTATACACGTGCTGCGCCCCGCGGTTTCCGCGGTATTTGATTATACAATAAATCTTTATGAATTGTATGTAGCCTATGTGTTATTCTGATATGTAAGCTATATTTTTGTGAAGTTTCATCAAAATCTATTCAGTGGTTTTTGCGTGAAAGAGCAAACAAACATACAGTTTACATACATCCTCACAAACTTTCGCTTTTATAATATTAGTAGGATTTATAAAAAAACATACTCCTCTCCCTTCGGGAATTGGCCCGATGTTATACTGGACTGATTACGAAAATGACATTTTTACAAAAACACATTTTTTTCTTTACCTCATAAATGATAAATGATGTTTATTCTGCAAGTAGGTTTTCACAAACACTTTTACACGTCTTTGTTTTTTTTTAAACTAGATGAGGCCGGTGTTTTGTACTCGACTACTCTGAGAAGAAACAGCCGAAACAAACTCAGAGGTCATAGTCTCTTTTAAGGTCCAGACAAAAAAATCTTGGTCAACTTACATGAGGACTATGCAGACAGTGTCTGAAATGGTCTTTTTAAGAAAGCACCAAACCGATTGAGTGGACCTGTCCAGTCAGTGCAAGCATTTGTTATAATCAATATATTTCAAGTTAAAGATTTGATTTGATACTGACCTGTAAATTCAACAAACTTAAGAAAATTTGAATTTCGAGGGCTACCCTGCAGCTTTTACCTTAAATTGACGTTTCTCCTTCTTATTGTTCTCTATGGAAAAACCTATAGTCAAGAATCAAAACACACTATTGGCTATGACAAGGGCAGTCGAAGTTGTGACGATCGCCCGGAGGACACGGTGGAGCACACAGTGGCGATATGCCCAGCTTGGGCGGAGCACCGCCGTGCCCTCGTGGAGGCGATCGGCGGCGGCGATCTCTCGCGTCCGGCCCTGGTTCAGGCTACGGTCCGGAGCGAGAGGGAATGGGAAGCAGTCACCTCCTTCTGCGAAGCAGTAATGCTAGCAAAGGAGGAGGCCGGGCGTTTGAGGGAGAGGACATCAGGCCAACCCAGCCACCGCGGGAGACGCCCAGGGCGCCGGGCGCCGCGAGACGACTCCCGGCCATCGTAGATGCGGGCCTGTGGACGGTGAGCAATGGGTAGCCCACCGTCTGCCCGTCTAGTGACGACAGGCTGCGTCGACGGCGCGTTCGTGTTTCACGCGCGCCTCAAAGAGAGTCAGCATAGCAGAGGGGCTTGCCAGGGCCTCCGCCTGCCGGGGTTGCGGGTTGTTCGAAAGAGATACCGCGGCCTCGGAACGTAAAGGGCAACAGAAGGAACATGGGTGGGTTTTAGTCAGTACAAGTCTGACATGCCCCCCCGCTCCACCCAGAGCGGGGGAAGTCATTGGATGATTTCCCACCCGAAAAAAATAAATAAAAAAAAGGCAGTCGAAGTAAATAAGTTCATTGTCAATGCGCGTCTTTCCAGATGTGAAGGAAAGTCAGTAAAGGGACATCCTTTTCTAACAAAGTGTTTTATATATTTCCAGAGATCCCATTAATCTTGGAGAACATCCCTAGGCAGAAGAGTTTCGGCTGTCTCTCACTCAGATTTGGATGCTTATTCTCTGGCTTGGTTATTATAGTAAGTATGTAGTAAATAAATAAATAAGAACAAATTCATCATCCTCCTGCCCTAAATTATTTGGGTTTCGCGCAGCATGTGTTCTTCTTCCATACTACAAAAGGAAAAATATGGATCCCTTATACCCTCTGTCTGCTTATATTTACCTCGAGAACGCATGGAGGTATCGAAATGAAATTAAAACCATAAACTCATATCTGTGATCCCATGGACGTGTGAAAAAACAACTCTCTAAGTTTAATTTTTTGCACAAGTTTTTCATGAGGACTTCTCTGCAGAAAGTCCTTAACGAAAAGGAATACTACTAAAATTTAGAGGAAGCTGAAACAGACAAGCCACAGCTTCAGACAGCTGTGATCAGGACAGGGTTGCCACCTATCCGAAGTACCTTTCAGCATTCACAGCTAGTCAACATTAACATGCCCTGCCATGCCATGCCATGTACCAGTTCGACCGAATGTTCAAGCGCTAATCCGTCATCACAGACCACGTTATTTCTCCATGGCTTCTTAAAATTATTCAATCTAAAGCTTTTAAAAGACGGCACGGTTGTCGCAGTAGTTGAGCGATCGACTGCTGCGCTGTGTGTCGCGTGTTCGATTCCCGCACGGAACAAATATTTGTATGACCAGCAGATAGTTGTTTCGGGTCTGGCTGTTTGTGTATGTGAGTTTAAATGTTTGTAAATGCACCTACGATACAGGAGAAACTCCTAGTATGGGGCAACATTTAAAAAAAAAAAACATTCTTTTATTCCAATCCCAGTATACGGTATTAACATCTCATCATCGTCTTTAATTCCAGTTATACACAGTCCTAGCCCTCGCACAATGCCTGGCGACCTTGGACACGCAGATCCCTGGCCCCGTGGACACAGACCACTGGGGGAACGTGTTCGTGTCCAGCGTCGAGGTCACTGTCATCTTCTGCCACTGCATTACTCTGGTCCTTACTACGATCATGTTGGTTGGAGTGTTAAGGGTACGTATCTAAGTTACTATATAATTGTACTAGCTTTTGCCCGCGGCTTCGCTCGCGTTAAATTCGGGGTAACACGGTTCCCTTGCGCCTTATTGATTTGTAATAGCAACGCTAAGTTTTCCCTTTTCTTCCCTCTTTCTCCCTCACATCCCACATTTTTTTAAATTAGCCTATGTCCGTCTCCTGGTTCCCAACTATCCCTGTACCAAATTTCATCAAAATCGGTGTGGCCATTAAAGCGTGAAGAGGTAACAAACAAACAAACTCACTTTCGCTTTTATAATATTAGTAAGGATATTGCTATGGAAGAGCGGAGTCTCCTAACACAGGCATTATTAGCTTAAAAGGAGGCTCCAATCACCTACTAATGTAAAACTTTTTGGTTCAGAAATACAGATTTTGTATTTTTGTAACAAAATGCTGTTTTTTAAGGTTACGTACCTTTAAAGGAAAAAACGGAACCCTTATTGGATCACTATGTTGTCCGTTTGTCTGAATGTCTGTCACACCGACAGACTTTAACTGACTAAAACCCACCTATGTTCCTTCTTTTGCTCTTTATGTTCCGGGGCAGCGGTATCTCTTTCTTTCTTTCTCGCAACCCTGGTAGATACACACCTGAAGTTACAATACCAGGTCCCCAAAACCTAAATTTAGAGAAATTGAGTTATGTAATGAGTTGAATTAATCATGTGTACTATTCCAGGAAAAGGCACACCTAATGAAGCCATTTATAATCTGGACTTCTTGCATCGTGCTGGGTAATCTGTTGCTAATCGTCTTCTGCACGGTTCTCATGATGGTGTTCAGTCGCTTGGACTTTGAACCCTCGCTGATGCTGTACTATATGCTGGCTTTTATAGCATTGAGTGAGTTTATACTATAGATATGTTTTTTTGTAATAGACACTATAAGTAAGAAGCGGATCGTAATCTCTCACGAGGTAATCTGACGACTTGGATTTGTGAATTCAATTTATACTAGCAACGTTGGCGAAGTCGACCTATAATGCGACGATGCCTGAGAAAATGTTTTTTTAGTAGTGACAATCTTACTTCCAATTTTTATACATTTTGGCGATTTTAAACGCCTCCGTTTTAAGCTAAAAAATAATCACTTATAATACCACAAGAGCTTCAAAATTATCGGGTATTTCCCGATAGGTTCGTTGCAAACAAATGAAGGAGTCAAGTTTTTCAGGTTAAAAAATCACGAGCGCGAAGCGCGAGTGATTTTTCCTAAAAAAACTTGACGATTTTATTTGTTTGCAGGGAACCTATCGGGAAATGCCAGATAATTTTGAAGCTCGTGTGGTATTCGGGGGATTATTTTTCCGTCCCAAATGTCGGCCAATAGAATTGCACCATGTTTTGTTTTTTATATATAGCAACTACCAGAGAAAATTTTCAAAAAATTATCAGTATAATACCATGTAGGTTGTACCACGTGACGTCGAATGGTGCAATTCTATTGGTCGATATTTGGGTCGGAAAAATAATCAATTGAATTCAATGGTCTTAACAGTCTCTAAAATGACGCTTCTCAATGTGACAAAAACTAACTTTCATGTATTTTTCCACAGTTTTCCGAATCTACATGCTGACACTGGTGTCGAGCCACTACCTGGAGCTCGTAGAAGAAAGGGTGGAGCGCCTGCGCACTCTACTCAGCACAGACACGTGGCACAGTACTGCGTAACATTGCTCTTAGTATATTGCTAGTCGTTACTAAACTAGCTCCGAGTTAAATGGCTGTGAGACATTTAGACCTACAGACAGATGGATATATGAGAAACTGATAAGGAAAAGAAGAAAAAAAGGAGAAGGTTCTGGCTTTTTCCTAAAAAGATACTCTAAAGGTTCGATCAAATCGGTGCGAAATCCGGCTATAGATTTGTAGCGACACAAAGATGAAAGTGGCAAAAAGTTCTACAGCGCCATCTATGCAACCACTGAAGAACTAAAGCCAAAAATTCCTACATCGCGCAAGCAAAGTTGTACGCGAAGTTAATATTCGCATATATACGAGCACCCGACAAGCAATTGGCTGGAGGTCTTAATTTTTAAGGCATCCACAGGATTCACCCGGTTAAGCAGACGACAACCTCCTTGGTTGAACTGCGAGATGCCATTCATAAAAAAAAAAAACAATTGTCGGGCAGTGGCCCACCAGACACGACACACGTCTGGTCGGAGGATCCTCCTTTTTACATAGAGGATGGAAAACTTCACACTCTGTTCTTCATACCTCTAAAGATTGGTATGATACAGTATCCGGAGCTGCATCCGTAATTCGTCCAGTTTGACCAAACCTGAAGGGGTAAATTATTCAAGTGGTGCCACAAATTATAAGTATTCGTATTATTTGGATAGAAACCTCTTTTTACATGTTGGCTTACCAACTTTATTTCCTGGTTGAAAATGATATTGGTAAAACTACGTGTAAAAACATAACCCGCCTTCTAGCGCAGTTAGGTAAAAAGCAAAATTGTTTGGATTAAAATGTGATGACTTAGTCCGTAAGTTAAATTATGCAATTGATTTATTATTGTGTGTTGTAAATAAATCTGGAAAATATATAATACATGTATACACTTGTAATATTAGGTATTCTAGTTATGTTTTCATTGTCACTTGTACAACATAAAGCTATAAGAATTTATTTTTATAAATAAAATATTTAATAGTTTGAAATATTCACTTTTATTTGGCATAACATTTCTTAAAATCTTAATTATATAAAAAAATCTACGTATAATTAAATATTTACAATTCCTTTTAAATGTAACGTGGTTTAAAAAATATTCATACACACTACTAACGTTCATATGGAAAAATATATATTTTATCTTCTCACAGTCATTCAAATATCGAGAAACATTCATAATGGACAACTATATAGAATCAAGGTTTGTTTTTATAAATAGTAGGTCATTGACAAAACAAGTATATGTTTATATTTTTGTATCAATAGGTGATTAGACGATTAAAAATTATAAAAATAGAATTTGTAAGATTGTATTGTATTTTTATGATTTTTAAAATAGAATACATTAATATATGTCATATTATTGATAATATTCAAGGAAACATAAAAAAAGAAATCCATTGTTTGAAGACTATAATATAATCTAAATTGTTATTAAATTTTAGGTAACTTTAACTCCTACCTATCGATATTTTATAAAAATAATTGGTTTCAAACAAATTAATAATTTCGTAGTTATTTGAAAATTACTTACATTGTTAACTGTTTCGTACTGAATTTAATGTTTATTTTTGTGGTTATTTAAATTTCTTCATGTAACAGACAATATTATGGTAGTGGTCATCTTAAAAATCTGGTCATTTTAAGACTTCATTTTTAATTGGTTTAACCGCACCAGTGTTGTTGCTTAAAATGTCTCTATTATTTACAAAACCTTCAAAAATATTTTTGTGCCATTACGAACGTTACCTTATTTTACCCTTACTAGTAAATTAACTAATTTGGTCGAATTAATACTAATTTAGACGGTGTCCGTTTCTCTTGAATACTTCACTGATCCGTCTCGTTCCATTTTTACTATTGAACTCCAGATGAGGATCACCAGGTACATCTGAAGCACTGAAATTGAAAAAAAATATATAACATTAATTTGCACTTCAATAATTAGAAATATAAGACAAAGAAGAAGCGTTAAGACAGTTATTTTTCTTTCATCATCCATTATCATCTGTGTCGAATTGTACAACTCTCTCTTGTACCACGATATTGAAGGTTTTATCTGCAAATAACCCTAGTCTTAAAGACCCTAATCGATGGTTCAGCATTATACCGCTTTAAGCCTGTTCAATTATGTATGTAGAAGCTGGTCACCCGCTCCGTCCGTTCGCATTCTCTTTTTATCGGAGATAAACTTATAGAGTTAGATGATACCAGCTTACAATAAAACACCGTGGGAATCTAACGAATAATTAGTTCCGTCTTGCGGCGGAGGGCGGGGTGATCTTTAAGTTTTTAATTTCTGTTAAACTAAGAAATCATCTATATATTCACTATCAACAAGCATTTACTTAAAAGCCGACATGATCACTTATGCCAATATTATAATTTGAAACTAGATGTTTACTATGTCTTGTATTTATAAAACCTTTATTGTAGCTTTAATATATTCAGATGGATAACTTACTAAGTTGGAACAGCACCAGGAACAACTCGCTGGCAGTCTCCTTGGTGAGGAATGCGAGACTGTACACGAATCCGAACACAGAATACACTATCTCGAAGTACAGGTACACCTTCATTAGCAGCACGTGTTTCTGGAACATTCGAGGATGGAAATGTTAGTGACAGGTGTGAAGAAGCTAGGCACAACTGATGTGTCAAGAAAAGAGAAGTACATGGGAAATTATCTTAATAATCCATAAGTATTTTTGAATAAAGTTCAGTTTATTTCTTGGAAGACAATAAATTAAATTACAAGTTCAAGACAAATTTCGGCTTTATCTGACGGATCTAGTTACTTTTTCTTCTTCGTTTACCGCACATAATTTTATCTCCACGACTCAAATCGTTTTAAAGTAAAAACAGAGCCGAAGACGCGAACAAAATCGAACTTTAGAATTACTTTTATGATTATTTTCTGATCCTGAATGCATGATCAATCGTCGTAGGTCATAAAAATATGTTGTCACCAGAACCAAAATTCAGTCAAGTTTCAGCTCAATTTGTTGAGGGAAACTGGTTTAAAGAGATTTAAACAATAATACATAGTAACTAACAAGGCCAGTTAAATATAGTATTATTATATCCACTCACCCTATGTAAAGCCACAATAAAGATAACAGTCATGATGACCTCAACCAGCAAGGCAATGACATCGGTGATGAGCCTCGCGAACTCCGAAGCCAACGCAGCCTGATCTGATTCCGAGGAGTTGCGGATGTACGATATGTAGAGTGACAGGAAACATGTCACCACTATTGTTAGCATCTGCAAGTAAGAAGACCGTGGATTAATTGAAAATGCTGAAATTGATTCATTGACTGATTCTTTAAAAATGGGTTTTAGAGGTCTCTTGATTCATATTTATATTAAACAAATTATGAAAAAACGCTAAAATAGATATAAAGGTTGATGGATGGAGAGGGAGAGGAAGGCTGAAATAAGTGAACCATGACATGTGACGGTGGAGAATGGAAGAAAAAAACGTATTGGACAAGAGCAGGAAGGTGATGATGATAGATTAAAGGAGTAATTGGAACGCAGCACTATGTTTAAAGTTTCTTATTTTGCTCTCTGGAAATCTGAGCATTGATGTTCATATTTCAATGCTGTTCAATGCTTTTTACAGAATCAGAGAAGCTAGATTCTCAATTCGTTTGATCGGTAATGATGACTAGTCGAGACTTCTAGTAGAATTTTAGTGTTCAATCGATAAAGTGACGAATCGTCAATTGTATACCATCATAGGGCACTAGGCATCCTACCGGGGTTGCGAGTTGTTCGAAAGAGATACCGCAGCTCCGTAACACAAAGAGCAAAAGAACTAACGTGGGTGGGTTTCAGTACAAGTCTACTACCTTCCTCTCCACCGAGATCGGGAGAAGTCATTTGATTATTTCCAATCCGAAAACAAAAGAGGGTGACGATTACTGTTTAAATCCAGATTGCGATTAGAAATCTGATCGCCAAATTGAAAAGATTGACTATAAATAGCGCGTAATGTTATTGTAAATTGCGATATTCTTTAAAACTATTCAAACAACAAAGACAATGCCGTCGTCCAGCCATGTCACAATTTGTAGCTCTAGGAAGTTAATTTCCGATTTCTATAGCATGTTAAATAGTACGAAAACAAGTAAGAAGGTAATTACCAAATTTATATACGCGAAAGCTATGAGGCCCTTCCGCAATGGAAAGCAGAGGCAGCATCTTGTCAGCAAGGGGATTTCCACCGCATCCTTGATTTTGTTTCTGGAAAATTACAAAAATATTGAATGTTAATACATGATCGCTTGAAACTGAATCCTTCTTTGTCTTTCGTCGATATTATAATTTTCTGTTACTCTGGTCCCTTAGTCTGGTTACCCAGGCATTACTGCCTACGCCCGGGTTCCTTAACTGTCTATTTGGAAATGAGTTTTCTAGTTAGTCATGAATATACAACGACCAGCAACGTTGCAGAATCATCATCTGCCAAGCGTTTTTCTGTATTACGACTGTAAGAAACAATTTAATAGCCGCCACCAACGGCTTAATGTGCATTCCGAGGCACAAGAAACTCGCTATGTAATGGTCCATCACCCATCTACGTACCAACCTAGGCTGCTGTTATTTATCTGAGAGATCCTCCAATGACTATGAATGAATGTCGCAGGAGTCAAAGTATAATTATAGTGGTAGAACATTAATCTGGACCAAAAATTTTATGGTTACAAGATAGAAGCTCTGACTAAAAAGCTTTCTCATGTATTGTGACTGATAAAGTGCATGTAGGTACAAAGGTTGGTTGCGTAGGAGGTCTGATAGCTCCTATCAGTCCCTTATCGCCGGACGTCCATGCGAGTCTCACTCTATTGATGTTTGATGTACTTACGCTTAATGTTTTCAATTTGTATTGAAAGCGTTAACTGGAATGCTTCCTAAAAAGCTGTTTGTTTAAGATAGTATGTAACTTTGATGATAGTATTGTCATGAAGAATTTGAACTTATAAGGCTACACATTAGTTACTTAAAGTTAAGAGATGCTTAAACTTCTCATAATGATACTACTGTTAATCACCTTTTTAACTAAGTTTGTGGTGTGTGGGATAAGTTTAGTACCTAATATTACAGATTTTATTACGTACATTGAATTAATGATCATTGGATTGAAAATGGCCGCTTAAGCAGAATCATAATAGGATAATAATATGAATTACGTCAAAAATCTTTAAATGGTCACAGACGCAGTTAATATTGTGAATTATCACTTTGTGACCATTTTCAGAATAGTAACGTTATTCATACTATTAACCTATTATGTTTCTGCTTAAGCGGCCTGCGGCAATTTTAGACCCACTGAAATATGAAACTTAATATATGTACTTGTTAGAATCTTAAAGCTATGTCAGTAGGTATACCGCATCAAGGTATTCAGCCAGTTGTGTGTTTTGATGACGATCTTACTTTTGAATATATAATTTCGCATAATAAGGTCAGCGAAGCAAGGCCCGCATAATACGACGGTCAATCATGCATGTTTTCCTTAAAGATATCTGCAAACTACGTCAACCCTGATTTCTGAGCAAGTTTTAAAACTGGTTCGATAAAAAAATGCGTACATTCAAAACTGTTTTTTTTTTTGTGTAATGGTGCTTCTAGAGTTCATTAGCCTTGTTTTTCAAGTTCAAGTAAATTAAGGAAATAACTGGTAACGGCACCATCGTCACAAGACAAGACAATATAATATATCACCATTGTTTTTAAAACGTAGTCTACCAAACAGAGAACCCAGCTGATGGTAAATGGTCACCGATATAGATAAATCATGTATTTTATGCAACAAATGCACAATACTGCTATTTACACAAAAAATATCATATGAGAAAAAAAGACATAGATTTAAAAAAAATATACAATAAGATAGAAGTTAGATTAGACACATCACATACATTTGTAACGGTTGCCCACTACTGGGCGGGGTGTGTCACAAAGTTGCACCAAATAGGAATCCAGCTAATGCCAGGTAGAATACCTGACGCTGGTATTCTGCTGAATCCCGCTAGTGACACACAGATGTCGAGAAAACACAATGATATCGATGAATGGCATCGCAGACAACGCAAAGTTCTAGTGAACCCATCAAAATTGAGCATAGCAATGATTCTTACCAAGAAGTATTCTTTTCAATATCCCTCAATATTCTATGTCACGATTTGTGAATCGGTCAGACGCGCGAGATATTGGTAACCAATAGAACGTACATCGATTGTGGATGCCATAGAATATTAGAATAGTGAGCCTGGAAGCCGACGACGATAAGGTTAGACAGCTATGCAGATATTATGATTCTGTGTCACATGTATATGCAGAAGCCAGAACATAGTAAATTATAGTCTGTCATTTGAATAGGTTCCTACTTCATGCTACTACTCATATCGGAGTAGCATTCTAATGACACTTAGGCGACGTCCTATTTTCAGGACAATTAGCTGACAATACTAGATAATGATCGCAAGAGACTGCCGGCTGTTATTTTACATGGGGCACTGCTCCACTAGAAGCAAAGCGTAAAAAGTGTATATTATTCTCAGTGCTATGGAACAGGTCTCCTTCTCTGCCAGAATGAACTTCACTGTAATCCACTGCGTGCTGTTGGTGCATGTTTATTGTAAAGATATTCAAATCTTCGATGTGTATACAAAACACCATCACAAAATTAGCAAAACAATACACAGTACAGATATTGACATTGTCTCCCAAAAACTGATGCGTCACGCACCGAGGGTTCCGTAAAAACTTGCGACATAATCGACCATATTTTTTGACTTCTTAAACTTAGAGGGTTGCTTTTTCAAAGCTCAAAAGACCACAAACTTGGCCGATTCACAAACATCATCATCTGTCTAGCCTTTTCCCAACTATCTGTTGGGGTCGGCTTCCAGTCTAACCGGATGCAGCTGAATATCAGTATTTTACATGGAGCGACTGCCTATCTGACCTCCACAACCCAGAACACTGGGTAATACGATACCCCTTGGTAAGACTGGTTGTCAGACTTTCGGAACACTGACTACCTGTAACGACTGTCAAAGATCTACAAATGACAGCCGGGACCAACGGCTTAACGTGCTTTCCGAGGCACGGAGAAAACTCGGTATGTAACGGGTGGTCACCCATCCACAGACCAACCTAGGCAAGCGCGGCTTAACCTAAAGATCGACCCGAGCGGCTACTATTTATTTAGCCACGAGCTCCTCGATTCACAAACATATGGTTTTAATTTCAACTCGATATAAAGATCGAGATTAAGGTGCTTGAAAAACAGGCAGACGGATAACAAAGTGTTTTTTTTTCCTTTTAAACCACGTAAGCCTAAAAATCGTAGCTTAACAAAAAAATATTCCTCCAAATACAAACTCGATGCCAATCTCCTAAATTCTGTGACTTCAATGGAAATCTTAGCATAGCCGCCATCTAGCTTCATGTTTGCTTCGTTTGCACTGAGAGAGGAGGAGCTAGCGCTGGAGGTGCAAGTACTGCAAGCCATGCAAGTAACAACCACTATGTAATCGCTATGACAACACGTAATTCATAAAACAATTTGTATTCAGACATTACTCAGACGTAAGAGACGGGCGGGCATTCACCAGTTGAAGCAATGACAAAACACGATATTTCAACAAATATTCATTGTCCAAATAACCTGTAGGTCATTTGAACAAAAGAGACATTTACGTCTATTATATCTAAAGACAGGCATAACTGCACCAGCGGTATCTGTAAAGATTATAGCAGGCAATTGATTTATGAAGTTGGCAAAGGGAAGATGGTAAAGATCAAGAACGCATTTTAGGTTCATTACCATCATCGGTAGTTAAAGATAATAATGAAGAAAGACGAAATGATTACGATTCAAAGGAATTATCTAAGAATCAAACTTACTTTCTACCGTTACTTTTCACAGTTTTAACTATTTCCGATAGCAGACGGATGTATGAATCCAGTCAAAAAGATACGGACAGAAAAAAACCGTCAATTTCTATGGGCTATAAATAATAAAGAACTTCGTTCCAATAATATCAGTTTAAAATAAGAATATAGTTCAGCAGTTGAATGACCCTCAAGATTTGTCACTAAGACATTTGGCAACTGCACGTTAGGGAAACCCAACAATTTGTTGGACTCGGCGCCAATTATTTAAAAATAGTCAAACAACAAAATTTTGTAATTGTAAACTTTGCTTAATAATGTAATTTTTAGGTAAAAGGAACTTTTGTTGTTAAGAATTAGAAAAATAAAAAATAATTTATGAAATCGTACGGCTTTTCTTCATGAAAACAGTTGTTGTATTAATTACCACGCAAGGTAGATAGGACATATATAGGCTTAATGAAATGAGGCTAAATTTACCAAGAAGATAGAGTTCAAATTCGCTTTACGATTTGTCCAAGAATCAAGAAGCAATAGAAAGTCCTAAAAGCATCCCTAGGGACCCAGCAATGAAACCTGTCAAACTGAGACAGATTAATCACTATTGCTAGCTTCTGAATTCAAAGCAGATCAAAAGGTAGATAAAGATCAAATTAAATTTACTCATCCGGTGTACAATAAAGCAATTGTGGAATTGTTCTGTTTAACAGCGGATAATGAACCAAAATATGTAAGCGACGGGTATCAGGGAAATAGCGCACAATAAAGAAAATATTCAGGGTCAGAACTGTTTGACTATAGTAATACATTATCTTGTAGAACATAGTAAACTGAAAAACGACATAATCAGATAGAGAGCTACACCTAGAAATTTTACTAAACAGCCGAGACGGGAATACTTTGTAAGTTTCTACGAAGACTTTTGACTGTATTGGCATAAATTAGCTATTATTGCATCTAAATTATCATAGATTCAATGCAGGTAAGCCTCAAGTTTAAATCATCAGTATTCGAGTACTCTTTCAGTAAAGAATTCCCCTTGCATACAAAAATTTTTACGAGAAACAGTCCAGTGAAGCACCGAATAAACCCGAACGTGTCACCTATTCACCATTGATGCTCAACCTTTCAAGGTTTTGGTCATTTCCAATTTCGGTCCACAAGCACATGACTTGTACCACAAAATTACAACATATTTTTTCTCGACAGAGGTTATCCCACCATCCTCATTAGATCTCGCTTATGTAATGGCTACGTCACATTTCATGGTACCTGGTTACGTTCTACGTAAACCATAAACTACTACTATTAACGTCTCTATTTTCAATGTAATAATGTCCATAATTAAAGGAAATGTGGTCGGTTTAGCGAATAATTTTTGTCATTATTTTAGCAGTGGCTTTTGCAATTGAAAGTGGCTTCTACGGGTGATCGATAATGGAGCAATTTCCGGAGTCTAAAATGGTCTTTGTTTTCATTTAAATACTAGGTACCTTATATTTTCATTTCACTTGTACAGAAGACATTTTTAACTGTGGCGTGTGAGTATATTTGATTATGTTTTTATTTTGGCGACTTCTTACCGAGTCATTTTTGATGCAGTTTCTAATAATATTATCCTGATCTTTTAAATGTACAAATCACGTGACAACACGTGAACCCACGTGAGGTTGAATAAAAGCTTCTAACTTTTTTAAATTTTCATTTCGTATTATGTTTTTTATAGTCTCATCTTTAGTGCTCATACCGTGACGAAGCGATGCGCGTATGTTTGTGTACCCATAAATGCTTAAACGTGACCGGTCGAGAACTGAATAATGACAGTTCATTAATGAGCGAAGGTCGGCGATTAGCTGTAATTTGAACGATAATTCTCGACAGTTTGCGGTCTCGAACCGGGGCCTTTGTTATCAAATTGTCATATATATTTACTTAATACAGAGGATGCACGTGGACACATTGAAGTCTGCCGTCATTGTCTAGCGGGGGAAAATGTGAAGTCGGATGACTATGATAATAAACATGAATACACAGTTGCTACGATGCACAATGATAGACAAACCACTATAGCAAATATGTTATTCAAGCTTAACGTCATTGTCTAGATTTTGGATGATAATGTGGAGTCGGATAACTATGATAGTAAACATGGATACACCGTTGAAACGATGCACGATGGTAGACAATCCATCGCAAATGGCAAATATGAAATTGTATAAAATCTGGTTCTTCTAATCTGACAAAAATCAGATGTGTTGTTCTTGGGGATTTTGTTCCGCCACTTCTCCTTCCTTAAATCACTAGGAAGTGGCGAAGACCAGGCGTTTTGTGGGACTGTCTCTTGTATATTGAGTATGTAATGTCCCGTGTCTGTTGACGTTGAAAATGTGCTGATTATCAGCAAAAGAATAAATGACTTTTGATTTTGATCTGTAAACGTAAGAGACCTGAATTTGGATTTAAACTTAGCGTCATTGTCCAGGTTTTGGACGAAAATATGGTGTCGGATGACTACGATATACGAGAATATACTGATGTTTCGATGTCAGACAATATACCGGACAATAGCAATAGCATGCGTCAAAGTGACATCTGAGCTGCCACTGCCAACACTGTGGTATTGGCAAAGTTTGGTCCAACAATAAGCCAAATTATATCGTACCAACGACAGCGAAAACAGCAACAAAAGAAAAATTTAGAGAAAACAATTTTCAATTTAAAAGAAAACGAAAACTAGATGCTCCATGAACTGACCGAGAAATGAAACGATGTTGTGTAAACAGACAGAAAATATACGTATGCTTTGTTTCCATAACTCATTAATCTATAATATTGACAATACAATGAAACTCCATAATGGCTCCTATATTTACTTATGACAACGAAAAAAATTACTTGTTTCTTGTAAGTTGGCACAGGGAAAATTCTTATGTAATTCAATTACCTACCTTTTATAAGACAATGATGATATTGATGAAGGAAATGGAAAATTAAGTTAGAAAACATTGTTTTATTATTAACTAGCTTTTGCCCGCGGCTTCGCTTGCGTTAAATTTGGGGTAACACAGTTCCCTCACTCCCGATTTGCAGGTAGGTACCTGCTACTTGTAGTTTTTGCTCTTGCGCCTTATTGATTGTAATAGCAAAGCTAAGTTTTCCCATTTCTTTCCTCTTTCCACCTCATTTCCCACTTTTTTTGCTCTATACCAAAATTCATCAAAATCGGTTTAGCCAATAAGGCGTGAAGACGTAACAAACAAACTCACTTTCACTTTTACAATATTAGTAAGGAGTAACTGCATCAAGCGGTTTCACCCACGTAGACTGGGATATTATAAAACCTTAATCTTGATATTACGGAAAACTGCATTAAAATCTGTTGAGTATTTTAAATTTTAAAAGATCTTAGCGAACAGACAGTGGAATACGTTCATTTTATACTAGGTAATAGGTAAAAAAATATGCTGTGAATAATACGAAGTCAAAACAAAGAATTGTGGGAAGGTCAAACATTATAGAAGAATAAGAGATATAGAGTTTTTTTTTTCATTTAGTTAAAATATAAATAATAAAGTATGCTCTGGTTAACCTACATAGCGATCACCCGTTTAATTAGTTAATGGAGGTTTATTGTGCCTGTTTGTGGTTATAGTTATTATAAATAATCTTAGAATATCAATTTGACCCGGTTTCCTGTTTTCGATTGAGCTGAATTATTGCATACACGTTTAGTTTAGACGAAAATGCATGTTTAGCAAACTCCTAAAGATAACTGGTGCGAGCAATAAAAGAGTTTTCTAAGAGTTACGAGTTAAAAAAAGCGAGTTGTCTTTGAACATAACATTCTTGTTTAAAACTTTTGCCTTTGACGTACTTTGATTGTGGTTGATTAAAATTCTAATAGGTAAATGATGAATAGTTTGTTTTGTGGTCAGGTTTGTAGGCCACGAAGGTGGTTCACATATTTGTCAAGGCAAAACCGCTTTGTTGGCAAAATATTGTCCGCGATGAATTGTTCGTACGTTAATCTTGTTGGAATTTTATTCATTTTTGTTTCCACGGTCATTCTATTAACGCACTCGTTCATTACAATTTGCGCAACCATAACGATGATGAGGTACGCCTGCCATGCTTTACGAATGTTGCAAAGAATCCAATTCCCACAATTAAATGTTACAACACGCGATGACAGACTGACAGACAGTTTACGCGCTGTGGTTCTCAAGAACGTTCACACTCAAACAATTCCATACTCATACCAGGATTTCCTGACAAGTTGACAATAACGGGATAATAATGAGTGTTAATGAAATGTTTGACGACACGGTTGGCGCAGTGGCTGAGCAATCGACTGCTGCGCTGCGTGTCGCGGGTTCGATCCCCGCACGGAACAAATATTTGTATGACCTACAGATAATTGTTCCGGGTCTGGATGTTTGTGTATGTGAGATTGAATGTTTGTAAACGCACCCACGATACAGGAGAAATTCCTAGTGTGGGGCAACGTTTTTTTAAAAAAAAGAAAAGAAAGAAAAGAAATGCACAATTATTATATTAATCACGTTTGTATCCAAATATCTGAAGTTAATATAAAAATCCGCTTTAATATCATGCAAAACTTGACCTAAAAGACAAGCAAAATATGGTGGAATCATGCGATCTTACACTACAGATTAACAGAGCTATCAAACAGAAACATATTGATTTTAAAATCGAAATACCTAAATCATTTTTCGCATAAGACCACAACGTTAACCATAAACCAGAAGATACTGTGGACAACACAATCAATGAAAAGGATAAAGAAGTCGCACGAGACGATCAAGTATCAATATTTAACGGTGAACTAACGATCAAACATTAAAATATTCAAAGCGATTGTCATCGGCTTTCTACTGACCCTTATTTTACTGCGTCCATTAAGTGGGTCACTATCCGCCATTTTAAAGCCAGAGAAAATAGTCTTCAATCGAATTCGTTTGTATGCAAAGTGGTTTAGGAAAGGTCATGGATTCGCTAGTAGATTTTTTATTAAAACCTACATGATAATTAAGTCAGTAGGTTGGTGAGGTTTGGCTACTCCTTTAATAAAATGTTGCTATATGTGTAGTATTTATGTGGTCTGTGCATTTCTTCACCGTGTTGTCTCAACCTGATTAATGACATCTTGTTTTACTAAGCAATTTCATAACGAAGTGTTTTTGTTTGAATATTGCAACATATTGTCCAATACATGTTTTGATGTTCACAAAAGCAACTAAGCCAAGTTAAGTAGCTTAGTTGTGGTGACAGTTACAGAATGGTTACCGAGAGACAGCAGGAGTGCAAACGGATCTGGCATAAACCTGAGAAGCATGTCACATAAGAGCATAAGGGTATAAAGAAACCCTTGGCGAAGCCTAGAGGTACAGTTTGATCTGCCCCTCAATATTATAATGGCGAATGTTTGTGAGGATAGAAGGATAGATGGGTGTACTCGTATGATGTATGGATGTTTGTTACGCTTTCACGTCAAAACGGTTGAACGGATTTTGATGAAATTTGACACAGATGTAGATTATAGTCTGGAATATTACATAGGATACTTTTTTTTCGACTATACGCGGGCGAAGCAGCGGGCGCCAGCTAGTTGCAAATATGTTCAACTTGTCATTACAAGTTAGAGATCAAGTTGAAGCACCTGATCGATTCTTCGATTTCTCAGGCGAACCATGTAAGGAAAGGAGCAATAATACCACACGATATAATTTGATTTAGACACACGTTCGTGCATGCAAATTGTTTGGATTTCACATTCAAGCAGATAGGTATGTAAATACTTGTATGTCGTATGCGAAGCAAACATTTGCTTTAGACGTAGACCTAACTAGCTATCTAACACGATGCGTTCTCGTCGCGGTAGAGTTGTGCCGATTATAATAGTGTTTTTGTAAAATCTAATGTCATCATCTGCCTAGCCTTTTCCCAACTATGTTGGGGTCGGCTTCCAATAATCTAATGTTATAATTGTTATTGTGTTTATTACTTTGATATAATTTAATTCAATGTACTTAATTTCAGAAAAAAAATGTACCTATGTCTAACGGCGGAACATAAATAGTTTCTGACTTTCTTATTTTACCATCTATTTTTTACTTATGTTCACAAAATAAATGAATTTGAATTTGACTTTGAGTTTAAACATATAGATTTCATTAGAGTATTCTAATTGGAACTCATAAGCTATTGTGAGAGCACAGGTAATTTTTCATTGACCATCTACATCGCACGTAGTCGTGCTGTTAGCAGTTCGTGATGAGACCCTATGACAAGATGACATGGATCAGAAAGTCAATGAGCAAAGCGAAAGTCCTCGTTTTGCATTTAAGCCTATTGTCGATCAGATCCAACGGTCACGTCTATCTCAACTCGTCTTGTTTATGATGTAGTTAACTTTCGTGTCTCTTAAACTGCTTTTCCATCAATGAAAGACTAACGATGGAATATTACGTAATCACTTCTAAGACTAGCGAAAATTTAGGTCGTGGCTAAATTATAATAGACTATCTTCCGCCCGCCACTTCGTCCGCGTGGCATAGTTACTTTGGCCTAACGCTAACTTTAACCCGCGCGATGATCGAAAAAAATATTTTTTTCTTTCCCCTTTTCTTCCCTCTTTCTATCCCTTTTTTCATTTTAAAAAAATAACCTATGTCCGTCTCCAAAGTCCCAACTATCTCTGGTCCAAAATTCATCACAATCGGTTTGGCCATTTAGACATGAAAACGTAACAAACAAACAAACTAACCACATTCGCTTTTATTTTTAGTAAGCATTATTTTAGTTGGATTCGTTGATCATTTTATTAATTTTGTTTTGAGAGTGATCTAACAATTAAATAAACAAAAATAATTTAACTAACTATAAAAGGGCATAAACTCGTCCTCAACGCTGTCAGCTGGTAATGTACCCATGAGACTGGCCGCGTTACCACGTTGCATAGCGACACTTAGCCTTTGGGCAAGGTAAATGCCAACCCTTGGGTCACGGGAAGCGACAACAGAGCGATGTGATAAGTCCTTAAAAAGTATTATCACTCTCACTGCCATGTGGTCCGCCTGCCGCCCACATAAATTTCGGTGCAGCAAGCCACTATAGATGCTTTAATTTTTACAGACAGGCCATGTGGGCTGCCTGCGTACCACAACTAGCGCGCCAAATTCTATGAAAATAGTGCTTGATGCAACCTGCATATATTTGTAAGGGCAGGCCATACGTGTAATTAGGTCAGTGCTCGCGCGCCGCCCACATGGCCTGCCCTAAGTTTTTAGAAAATGACGATTTCTGATGACTTTGATTATCAACCACTGTTATTTTACGATCGATCCGGGGCTGAATCGACTAGCAGTGGTTATCTTCTGACCATGGTTTACCTATGAACGAGCCCAGGGCGGCGGCGCAAACGTACATGCAGCCGCAGTCTGACTTGCATCTACCTAACGGATCGCGGCAAAAGCAGTTTACATTAGAT
This sequence comes from Ochropleura plecta, assembly GCA_905475445.1. Lineage (NCBI taxonomy): Eukaryota > Metazoa > Arthropoda > Insecta > Lepidoptera > Noctuidae > Ochropleura > Ochropleura plecta. The sequence goes on from FR997736.1 coordinate 16,978,943, forward strand.
ATACAGCCAGGTATTAACGTTCCTGATTATTGTGATAGGGAATTAGATATTTTTCGATTGTTTCTCAATCAAGATATTATGAATCTTATGGTGCAAATGACCAATTCGTATGCCAATAAAGTCAAAATACTAAAAGTTGTCACACGCAACGTGAGACTTGCTAAATGGATCGACTGTAATGATGAAGAAATGTTGAAGTTCCTAGGCTTGTTGATTTACATGGGACTCAAACAATTACCCAAAATGAGTGACTATTGGAAAAATAAAATTCTCTATAAAAATAAATAAAGTAGCTTATCAGGCTATGAGTAGAAATAAGAGCTGTTACTAACATAATCAATAAAAATTACGTAATAAACTAGTTTTACAATCGAGTTCGGACCTTATAAATCTATAAATATAGTCCGATTTTCATCATTTTTTTTTTCATTAGTAGCTCTTTCACTCACCAATTTAAAGCAGACTACACCGAATCCTTATCTAGCAAGCCAGGCTCTATAAAAACCTTAAATGTGAATGGCGGTGAGAGTGTTAATGAAACAGCGAAGTCGACTATGTGTCTAGACACAGACCTTTTACTTAAGTAATAAGTTGACTTGTTCTGCGATCTTTGATTCTAACAAAAAACACCCAGACATTGATGAATCTGTGAACGCGGAAAGGTCTAGGTTACGTTTTTATACAAATTAATTCGCCAACTCTATTGCAGCGTGACCTTGAATTTGAATCGTTCACTATCAACAATTTTAATTTCCGTTAGTTCGAAGCAATAACGTATTCCTGTTGAATACCTAAGTGTCTTTGTTAGTACAGTTCCCCATGTCATTGACCTTATTGACTAATAGATAGACCAAAGTTTATATAATAACGTTGCATAAAATAACACCATGCTGGTAAAGAGAAGAAACTCCTAAGAGTTTGGCAGTGTAGCCCAATTTAAGGCCAACCACATTTCGCCAGATTTTTTTTTATAATAAAATGTTGCCCCACACTAGGATTTCTCCTGTATCGTGGGTGCGTTTACAAACATTTAAACTCACATACACAACCAGCCAGACCCGGAACAACTATCTCTAGGCCATACAAATATTTGTCCCGTGCGGGGATCTAATCAGAGACTTGCAGCGTAGCAGTCGATCTCTCAGCCACTGCGCCAACCGTGTCGTTTAAGTCTCAAATAATAGAGGGCGAGCCTATTGTCATCAACACAACAACATCTAGATTCCTAGGCTGCTATTGAGCAAATTCCTTATGGACGAAACCAAATATATTTTGCTTAGCCTGGGCATCGAATTCAGGACGTCATGCTCGAGTGACAGCATGCAGGCTGGAGTTGAAAAACAACGCGCGTGGTGAAAAAAAACTAAAATAACGTGAAATACAACTGCTAGTTGCATGTGTGGGGTTCTACTGGTTCCCAGAATCCTGTGAGTACCTACCCATCCATTTTAAACATCTGATTATTGGTACGCAACTTAACAGCGTTCCCGGTAGAAAGCGAAGCTAAAACATATTTAGTTTGGTTGATCTGTAATCGGGTTTTTTATTTGGGGTGGGAAATCATCAAATAACTTCCCCTACTCTGGGCGGAGCGGGGAAACCCACCCATATTCCTTCTATTGCCCTTTACGTTCCGGGACCGTGGTATCTCTTTCGAACAACCCACAACCCCGGCTCTGTATCAGGCTTACGACCACTCAACCAACGAGCCAGGCATCTTACTTGCACCACAAACCACACTACGATATAGTAAAGGAAAACTGTTTCGAGAGAATATCGTGTGTGGTGTGAGAATTTGTCTTTTAAATAGTATAGTTAGTTGCATTGCAATAAAGTTTAATATTATGTTCTGTGTTCTAATTCGCAATAAGTAGAACAATGCTGAATTAAACCATTTGGAACACATTGTATTCGCAGATCAGGATTCCCGAGGCACTATCGTTAAATCTAGTTGCCAGAAAATAGTCTATTGTTTTCTCGAATTATGTTTTTTGTAATTGAATTTTTTGCTGCTTGCTGTATCCTACAAAAGTGCAACACTTACTTACATGATAAAAAATGGAACGCAGATTTCAATGCCAAAGTGGTTTTCAAATTACAGATGAAGAAATTGTTTGTGATTAAACCTCCATGGTTGAAAACAAAGGAGATCAACCCTTATTTCATATTTAAAACACTTAAAAAAGTTAGACGGACCTCAGAGGGCAAAAAGCGGTCAGGTACTAATGATGGCATGGTCGGCGCAGTGGCTGAGCGATCGACTGCTGCGCTGCGTGTCCCGCGTTCCATACCCGCACAGAGCAAATATTTGTATGACCTACAGGTAGTTGTTTCGGGTCTGGGAATTTGATTGTTTGTAAACGCACCCACAATAGAAAAAAAAATCCTAGAGTTGGGCAAAGTATTGAAAAAAAAACCATATAAATACTTTCGTCTAGGAATAATAATTTAAATTGAATGTTAATAATTCATCATTTGTGCTAGAAAAACCTCATATTTTGTTATCATCGTATTTGAAAATGTTTGGCTGATTCTGGTTTCCGCAACCATCAAGGTTGGTGGAAGTCTGTCCACTGTGGGATGCGAAACCAGAAGTTATCCGCAATACAACTGAACAGTGTAAAAACAATGTCCATCCTTGTGGCTGAGAAATATCTGGGAGGAACAAGTAAGGCCGTTTACTCTTTTGTTTTAGTCGATAAACTTATAATTTTCTCAATGTACAATGTGTACTTTAATATTGACCTTCTTGGTAAAGTCCAATTAGAATACATAATGTTTGGTTGAGAATCGAGGGGTCTATGAGTTCGAAATAAGTTACTGTTGTTGTCGAAAAAGCAATGAGTAAAAAAAAAATTTACTAAGAATCAGCAATTTTTGAACGCCAGTGTGTAGTTGCATTCATAACTTGTTGATTCAGGTAGTTCCCCAAAATGCCTGGCGTAGAAAACTTAACATTTTGTCGGTTTAAAGAAACAGAATTGCAAAAGAAAGTGGTTTACTCATCTAAGTATAAACTTAACATTCACTCAGAGTTAAAGCATCACTCAGATCATGTCCCTTTGCTGTCCTTCCCTAGCAACGCTCTAAGCCGAGGCTCGTACCCCACAATGGTTGCCCTTAGCGTGTATTCGCTTAGTTCTTAAGTTTTTTTGCTCTGGCTGAAGGCTTTACTCTCGAGGCATCCACAGGATTTGTCCGGTTAAGCAGACGACAAGCTCATAGGTTGAACTGTAAGATGCCATTTAGAAAAAAAAACTTGAGTGGTGTCAAAGGACATCCGGATGGAACGAAGTTATTTTATATTATGTGCAAAAAACCTGTACACACTCAACAAAAATAATCTTCGCGACACCACACTGTTTAATGCGAAATAGAAAGACGAAACGAAAATAACTGGCTTGCTTTCTATGAGAGAGAGAGAGAGAGACAGACAGAGAAACACGCGTTTCTAACAACTATAGCAAAAAGTGTCGTTACATCTTTTGGTCTTAATTTTTTCCGTCTCCCCCTTTCGCAACGCGCGATAAGGTTCTTCGTTCCAAAAGAGTTTAAACCGAGCTATATTAACAGTACCGTGATCAAATCTAAGTAACCAATTTCGATAGGAACGCAGATTCTGCTTACTCCCATAAGGTTTTTCAATTGTTCTTTAACCTGACTTGTGTATATTGCATGATAGGTACAGCCAGGTATGCCAATGTACAGACGCCTGCAGGTCAAGCTACCCGAAACTGTCAATTTTTCCCAATGAACTTTGAACCTAATACTTTAGAAATAAAGTCGAAAATCTATCAAAAAAAAACTGACAGATTGTAGTAGCTTGATGTGCAGGCGTCTGTACCTCAGTCTTGCAACACCGACTTGCTCATGCTCAATCCATTTCATACGGATTCCTGTGCTCACATTTCACGTAAACATCACTTTAGTTTGTAGGTAAGTAGGAAACTAATGATGACAGAAATTGTTGAGTTTCTTGATGTGATTTTACCTCAATTTTTGTCTGGAACTTATAGAGCCTCTAAGTTTGTTTTTCTTAAAGTAGTAAGATAAGATTTTAAGAAAAAATAGACCTCCATTGTTACCATAGAATTACCAATTTTGTAAAGCAGTTTTTTTTTGTTAGGGGTGGGAAATCATCAATAGTTTATAGATCCCTGTGCCTTCTTTTTCTTTTTCGAATAACTCGCAACCCTGGTTTGTTTTTTTTTATTGTAAAACAGTTGTTTCAATTTTGGTGTACGATAAAGTTTATGTACTCTAAGCTCATCTAGTTCTTAAAGATACTTTATTGTGAGGTGTAAAAGACCATTTTAAAACAAATTATCAACAAAAAACCTTTGTCATGCTTATGTTGCAGCCAACCTAGAAATTGCAACATTTTAACCGACTTCTAAAAAGGAGGGGGTTATAGTTGAAAGACACATCATAAACCTAGAACAAGTTTTCTCATGGTCATTTCTAGCTATTACAAAACATCGATCTTTGCAATATAAAACAAAGTTTATTGTTATCTATTACAACATCAAACAGTGAAAAGATAAAGATAAAAAAATACATAATATGAAAAGAACCCATAATAATCTTTCTCGAATAACGTACCACTTAGGCCAAACAGACTGTAAAAGGTAGCTTCAATATTTATTAATTTAACTTCAATCTATACTAATATTATAAAGAGGTAAAATTTGTAAGTTTGTAATATAATATAACTAGCAAACCATCTGATGTTTGCTACTATAAACAAAAGCATAGCAATAAAACAAAAATATTTAATGAACAGAGATCAAGCTTAAAATAAATAAATTGTGTTAATAGATTTATACCATTGACAAGCTGGGAAGATGGAATAAAACAAATAGCTGGCCCGTTGTGGAAAAAAGTGGCACAAAACAGAAAGACATGGGCATCTTTGGAGGAGGCCTCTACCCATACAGGGGTTCTTGCAGACTAGATGGTCAAACTAGGATGAAAATACTAACTAACTAACAGTACTAAGTAATCATTGAGTTAGAAATAACCATATTTCGAATAAGAATCAGTAATAACATTAAAACTAAGCACTGAACCTTAGGTATAAGAATAATGCATTAATTGTAGGAAATAAAAGTTTTTTTATTTGATTTGATTTTATTGATAGATTTTTAATCTGAGAGGAATTTGAACTGCTATTTCTACGATAGACGTGAAAGGTTACTGATAGCATCCCTCTTCTTTCAAGTGTAATTCATCTTTGTGAAGGATGATATGGCTGATAAGGGAATTACTGTGATAATTATTTTTGATGAAGAGTTAGGGGGAAAAGGGAATACTGCGCCGAACTTAAATAAATTCAAATAAGAGGATAATGATGCTAGTGTCTTTGAAACAAGAATAAGTGTTTGTAGTAGATCAAGACGATAAAGACAATCCACATGAGAAAAATATATGCTTAATAAAATGCAAGCTTCGCTAGCTAAGACGCTGCCCGATGTCTGCTTGTCCCTATGTATGCTTAGATCTTTAAAACTGTGTATTGTTTATATGTATAATAGTAGTATATTATCTACATTGCACTCGTGCGAATCCAGGGTACCAACCACTAGCGACCACGCTTGTGAATCAATATAGAACGCGTATACACGGTTTAATGTACGTGCTACGATGACCGTTGACAAGTTTCCTTTAAGGATCCTAGTTGGAAGTTCACGTCATGTCTGTCATAAAAATGTATTGTCACGACAACAAAAAAAATCAGATCAATCCGTTGGGGGAAACAGGTTTGAGAGACAGTTGCTAGATTTGATCAAAACATACTGACAAACTAACTAACAATTTAAATTTAAGATCAAGAAAGAAAGAAGAGTTTATTTTTAGAATAATTTAGTACTTACAAAAGATATTACAGTTATTACAGATTCATATATTCTACCATTTTTGGTGTACAAATATTTGCATGTATCTACATACAATTATAATTAAAACATCAGAGAGAACTAAAACAAAAATATATACATTTTTTTAATATTATAGATTATTTTATTTTAAAAATTATGTTTATTTTTCATTGAGGTACTCCATTGTAGAATAATAGCATAGTAATTCGAACAAAACTAAGAAGAAGAAGAAGAACTAAAACTAAATTAAGGCATTTTAGCTCATTCGGTAATTTATTATAAACTAGCTTTTGCCCGCGGCTTCGCTCGCGTTAAATTCGGGGTAACACAGTTCCCCTTGCGCCTTATTGATTTGAAATAGGAACGCTAAGTTTTCCCTTTTCTTCCCTATTTCTCCCTGACATCCTATTTTTAAAAATTAGCCCATGTCCGTCTCCTGGTTCCCAACTATCTCTGTACCAAAATTCATCATAATCGGTTTAGCCATTAAAGCGTGAAGAGGTAACAAACAAACTCACTTTCGCTTTTATAATATTAGTAAGGATACGAATCACCTTACAGTACGAGTTATTCTTATACATTTTGGTTCGTTGGTAGGGAACATACAACCTTATGAAATCACTGCTGGCGTGGTTGTGTCAAATCCCATAAGTTGTTTACCTTGTATCAAGTTTGTTTTTTGTACGGATTTCTAATCATCTATTAAAGTATCTATGACATAATTATGCTTAAGTACAGCCTCCTCAGTGACATTGGATATATTTATAGATGTATTGACTGGTAAGTGCTATTGCAAAATCTTCTTAGAGTAAGAAGAATTTTATTGTTGTACTTGTATATTATTTCATACAATCATTTAATTGAATCATTTATGGGAATTTTCTAAAATCCTTACTAATATTATAAAAGCGAAAGTGAGTTTGTTTGTTTGTTTGTTACCTCTTCCGATTTTGATGAATTTTGTTACAGAGATAGTTGGGAACCAGGAGACGGACATAGGCTAATTTTTATTTAAAAAAAGGCTAGGCTAGGCTAAGTTTGATATGAGGGAGAACAAGGGATGAAAAGGGAAAACTTAGCGTTGCTATTACAAATCAATAAGGCGCAAGGGTAAAAACTGCAGGTAGCAGGTACTGTGTTATACCGAATTTAACGCGAGCGAAGCCGCGGGCAAAAGCTAGTAATGAACTAAACAGTAAAATTTGTTAAGGTCAAAAAGAAGGTAGTTATGCGTTCCAAACAATAAATAAAATAAGTTTCGCTCCCAAATCAATGTCAAATTGCGATGAATAACATTATTATAAATTGCTGTGCCCATCTCGAATCGTATTGATAACCATGGTGAATTGTTTATTGCTAAACTGAGTATTTTCACTTTCAAAATTAATTTGTGAATCTGTGGGAATGTCGGCCATGGCACAATATGCACTTAATTCTTCATGTAAAGAGTTCTTGAGACAAATCAAGTTTTCAAAGAGGGGGTTGAAGAAATACTAGTCATAGACCCTGGTCTTGTGTCCCTAAAACTCAATCCTTATAGGTCCTAAATACCATAAGGAGCAAGAATAAAGGAAAAATAATATCAGTAACTGTAGGAGAAGAAGTTATCTGCGCACTAACATTCGAAACTTACCGAGTGACTCACAGGTCTTAAAAACTTTCACTGATGTATGCACGAAAGACGCGATCACCTTGACCTCGACGATCTACGTCATCGGTTCCAAGTTCCAAAACAACGCGCTTCTTTTGTTTGCTTTACAAACAGCCAGTACTCAACTGTGTTATTCTATTCGGTGCACAAACACATAATAATACTTTTTGCTGTGGTCATAACTTGTAACACTGGCCATTAAATATTGGATAAAAAAAATTGACGAGAAGATTGAAACAAGAAGCTGAGTTTTTCCTTCTTGTTATTTTAAGCGATACATTCGTCGAAATACTTCGGGGATTTACTAAGGCCACATATATTTCAGTTTTTTTTTTGGATAATTTATAGATTTTTGAAATAGAAGCAAACAAATTTGAATTTTTGAAGATAATAGTAAAACGTCTGGTACGCTTGAGATTTGTGTTGTTTTGCTCGGATCGAATTCTTGTGCTAAGCCGTAATCTTCAAGCTCAACTGATGTGAAGCAATGATGAAGCTTAGGGAGAAACACGTTTGTCTAGAAGAAACTGACACACTTGAACTTTGAAGAAATCCAGATTATAATTATCTAATAAGGTCAGGGACTTACTATGGCCGCTGTAGCAGAATCATAATCCTACTTTATTAATATTATAAATGCGAATGATGAACGATATTAGTAAGGATTAGTAAGAATTATGATTTTGATTAAGCGGTCTATTTAAACCCCCAGACAGAAGCCAGCAGTGAATCCCATAGACTGGCGGTTTGCATTATAAATATGAAGAATAGTGTTTGTTCGGGTACTCCGCTATTGGGCAGAGATGTACCAAACGATGTGCTGGTATGTTTTTTTGGAACGAAGTTCCTTATCGCGCGTTGCAAAAGGGAGCTAGCTAGGCGGAAAAAATTAAGACCAAAAGTTGTAACGACACTTTTTGCTATAGTTGTAAGCCGTGCGGCGTGCGCGTGTTTCTCTGTCTGTCTCTCTCTCTCATAGAAAGCAAGCCAGTTATTTTCGTTCCGTCTTTCTATTTCGCATTGAACAGTGTGGTGTCGCGATGATTATTTTTGTTGAGTGTATACAGGTTTTTTGTCAGTTGAGTTGTTTTGAGTGTAAACACCTCTAAGTTTTGGTATCTAATATCTTTTTTAAATAACATGTACAATGTAATTTTCACAATATCCGTGCCATCTTCCTAACAGTATATATTAAAACATCATTTCCATGTCTCGTTGGGTAAGCACAACAGTAGTGATTGCTATAAGGTTGTGTCCTCTTTGTGCAGTGAATCCGATACAACGGGGTTTTTTGTCAAGTATCTTGTGATTGTGTTTTACAATAACGGAATGTTAAGTTGATAATAAAGTGTTGAGAAATGGATAAAAATCTTTAGTGAGATTTTTGCATCAGAAAAGTGAGTTTGTCGTTCGTCATTTGTTTGAGCTGAGTTTGTTTAGGATAGTTCTGCTTTTCGTTTTATCCAAGAACTGTCTTTTAAGTTGGGTTCAGCATAGGTACCTACAAAAAATCTTATCGTAACCGTAATCGACAATCGACGCCAGTCTTTTTTATTGAAGATGGGATGTCAAATAACTTACCCCGCTCTGGGCGGAGCGGGGGGGAGGGTGTCAGATTTGTACTGACCAAAGCCCACCCATGTTCCTTCTATTGCCTTTGTTGTTCCAGGGCCGCGGTATCTCTTTCGAACAACCCGCAACCCTGGCATGCCCCTCAGCTTTGCTGACATCTCTTTGAAGCGCGCGTGGAACACTAACGCACCGTCGACACGTCCTGTCGTCAATGGACAGACGGCACAAGTCTATGTTCTCGTAATCCAATCGTCAAACCGGCAGAACGCTATTCACAGATCCGTGCGGAGTTTCTTTTTTTAAAACATCGCAAAGTAGTTTTAGCAGGGTAAGTTACATAATGGCAGCGACTAAAAAAAATATTTTGAGTAATAAAATATATATTACTAGCTTTCGCCCGCGGCTTCGCTCGCGTTAAATTCGGGGTAACACAGTTCCCCTTGCGCCTTATTGATTTGTAATAGCAACGCTAAGTTTTCGTTTTTCTTCCCTCTTTCTCCCTCACATCCCACTTTTTAAAATAAAAATTAGCCTATGTCCGTCTCCTGGTTCCCAACTATCTCTGTACCAAAATTCATCAAAATCGGTGTAGCCATTAAAGCGTGAAGAGGTAACAAACAAACAAACAAACTCACTTTCGCCTTTATAATATTAGTAAGGATTTTTATCAGGTACAATGTTTTTTGTCGGTATGATTGACGACTTTATATTGTAACACGGTTGTGCAGATATGTCAAAATTCACCGATTACAGATCTGTGAATAGCGTTTAGAGGACTTTTTCGATAATACTCACGGCATGATTGCAATCGAGTGGTTGTGAATAGCTTTACAGTAGGCCTACCATGACGTCTTAAAGCAGAACTTATTCCACTGAGGGAAAGAGATGGTGCTAGACACCTTGTATAGCTCTGTCTCTTTCCCTCAGTGGAATTAGTTCTGCTTTAAGACGTCATGGTAAGGTAGCAGGTCTTTTGATCACACTATACTAAATGAGGACTTTTTCGATAATTCTCACGGCACGATTGCAATCGACTAGTTGCGAATAGCTATACAGGTATTTTGATCACACTAAACTAAATATTAGGTATAGCCGTTTCATTTGTTACCCATATCATATTTGCACAAAAAATAACTAGTCCACCGCATTGCAAGTCCGCCATATTGGATTTAGAATGACGTCACTCAGTAAACTATGTATTATCATACAAACTAAACGTGTATGCATAACGTCAGCTGTATCGGCAACCGGGAATTGGGTCAAATTTAACTGTAAACTTTTTTAAGGTTTCGTGCCTCAAACGTAACCATTATTGGTTCACTTTCCACCTGTCTGTCTGTCTGTCAAGACCCTTTATCTCAGGAACACGTATCGAGTTGAAATTTAAAGCTTAGACTCAAGTTTGTAGCCCCTGAGAAATGTGAATAAAATATATTTCCATGTCCACCCTCGGTAAACCCTCGGTGCTCTTGGCTTCATAATGCCTTCATAAATAAATGTGTTAAGATGTCTCTAACTTATAATATCAAATCAAAAAAAACAATCGATCACGCTCCAAACAAAGTTGTTCATCTCAAAATACACTTCACGCATAAAAATCGACCTAAAAAAAACAGTAAAAATTGTAAAGCGAATCATACATATTTTTAACATGGTACAAGAGCGTACTAGACACTGTTTTCCTGTTAATAATAAATTATTCGTTGCTTTAGCATATGCAGGAAAGATAGCAGTTAAATATGCATACAGTGTAAAATAATTACTTAGGTACGTAAGAATATGATCTTTTATGTAAGTATAATGAGGACTCATTAAATACGTAGGTAATCACATACAAGGTTATTTACTAAGATTTTTTTAAAGATTGTGTACGGTTTTTCCGTTTCTTAGATAAAAATATTTGTATTTATAACCTAGGTAGGTACTGGGTGTTTCGTTATTTACTGCAGTAAGTATGTGTTCTTAGAAAAAAGGCATCATCGTAATTAATGAGAGTTTTTGCTTGGCGCACGTGACATTTTGTCTAGCTGCATAAAAAGTGTTAGATCAGCCAGTTTTTTCTGATCGCCACTGTCCGTGGCGTTTTGAAAATAAATCGTACATATTATGTATGATTATTATTTTCAAAACGACACGTCGCCCATCTACTTATTCATCATTTGCCTAGCCTTTTCCCAACTATGTTGTGGTCGGCTTCCAGTCTAACCGGATGCAGCTGAATACCAGCTTATTTTACATGGAGCGACTACTATCTGACCTATATAACCCAGTTAGTACTGGGTAATACGATATCTCTTGGTAAGACTGGTTGTCAGACTTTCGGGACACTGACTATCTCTAACGACTGTCAAAGATCTATAAATGAATACCGGGACCAACAGCTTAACGTGCTTACCGAGGCACGGCAGAAACTCGGTATGTAACGGGTGGTCACCCATCCACAGACCAACCTAGGCAAGCGCGGCTTAACCTAAAGATCAACCTGAGCGGCTGCTATTATTTAGCCACGAGCTCCTCGCCCATCTACTTATTAAGTAGATATAATGAAATGTATTAAATAAATAATATTATTACATGAAATCTAATCAAATCAATATATTTTAATTTATTTTAGTAATAATATTTGTAGATCGTGTATTTTTGTAAGTGTGTAACAAAATTTGACGCATTAAATTAAAAAAAAAAAAACATCTGTTCCTACATCAAAATTTGTCAGTAAGTAAACGCCATTGTAATTGAACCGGAACACAGAAAGGCTTATTTTCAGCAGAACAATGAACACTTGAACAAACATTATTGTTGGCACAAATCATTTCGGAAGAAGTTGGAAAATATGGATATTACATTAACCTAACGTGGCCTTGATTGCCCTGAGCCGGCTTGAAAAAACTTGTGGAATATTATTTGCAATCTAACTACTACTATCATTTATCTAAAAAAAAAACATGAAAACTTTGTCACAAAATACGAAAACAAAAAAAGACATTTGTTTTAACACGCTCATACTAGTCGTTCTGTAGGTAACTTACATAATTATCAAGTAATGTATTAAAACTTAGAAGTTTTTGATTCACTTTCCGACATCCGATTGAGCTGAAATATAGCATATATTTTGATTTGATTCACTTTCTGACATTTAGATTCCAATTATGCATACATTTTCAATATACAGGATGTAACGGAAAGGGTATATACATACCAATAGCGAGGCTTCTTTTTTTTTTTCTTTCTTTCTTTTCTTTCTTTCTTTCTTTCTTTTTTTTTTTCTTTTTTTTTTTTATTTTTTTATATTTAGCTGAAACCCTTGCGATATCGTTTGATAAGCCTTGAAGAAGCCTTGCTCTTGATATGTATATACCCTTTCCGTTACACGTTGTAGAAGAAGACAATGTATGGTAAACTAGGTCACGTATTTCTAAACTTCTAATTATTAAAAAAAAACAATCTACCTACGTACACAAAAACTGCTGGCACAAAACAAAACACAATCAAATTATAACAACATACATATAAGCAAATCAATTTGATATTTACTATGAAATAGGGTTCATTTTAGTTCAGGGAACACCACAATTAAATGTATATATTTACTTAGGCGTGTATTTTTAAAAACCATAACTTTTATTGCTTTTACCCCATTAAACTTTCTTGAATACACGCGTCGACATCAATCTAAATTTAAAATGTAGCTCAGAGACAAATGACCTAGACAAGTGACAATCGTTCCGTTTACAAATGGTAGGTGAAAGTGTTTTGTGGTTCTTTATCGACATTTCTAAATTTGCAACTATTTATATTCTTCTTCAAGATTATTTTATTTCTGTTTTGGCCATGCTTTGCACAATAAGGTTTTTTATCATCATTTCCTGCCCTTGACCCATTCTATTTGGCCAACATGTTTTCTTCTCCCATTCTCCCCTGTCAGACGTCACGGCATCATTTACTCCTATCACTTTCATATCATTCCTTACACAATCCATCCATCTTTTCTTTGGCCTTCTTATGCCTCTCCATCCATCAACATTCAGAACCATCACTCTTTTAGTCACATGTGCATCGTCATATAAGTCTTAAAACTGACATGATCACTAACATTATTATTAAAACTTGAAACGGGATATTTCCCATTTTTGTTTTTTATTTCTAGTTTCCGATATTTCAATTGTTTTCAATTGTGTAAAAACACAAAAAGTAGGGAAAACAGATTGCGACCCAATACGGTGAGTTTTGTGTGTCGAGCGCAAAATCCAGTTGAGTATCGAGAACAAAAGCTAGCTGTGAGTAACGATGTCAGTGGTATGGAACGCAAAGATTGAATAAGGAAGAGGGTAGATCGTTTTGTCTGCTCATAAATCCCCACCCGAAATAACTCCAGTTCATCCGTGATCTTGGCGTTTGCAACATCGCCGTAATATCGGAAACTCGAAATAAATAACAAACATGGTAAATATCCCGTTTCAAGTCTTTATAATAATGTGCATCGTCCACCAAAAACTCTTCAATATCTATCGGCAAGCATCATAATCTGTTCAAAAGTACACGTATCATAAATCAAGTTGTATCTGACATCAATAACAAGTTAAGTAAACATCGATTACATAAATCTACTTATCTTGTCAACATTTTTATGTGTGTGTGACACACACACACACAATAATGATTAGAGACCGGATTATATGCAACATAAAAAGCTTGTTGTATGCATGAAAAATGCTTGAAATATGCACAAAAATTGGCAGAATATGCAAAATAAAATAATACATTTTATTTCAGAATTTGAAGTTGGGTATCGTAACTGTCAAAACAAAAGACGCGTGCGGCTATTTACTGCGTTCCCAAATGAAGTAGAAAGTCACAATTATTAATCAATAGCTAAGCTTATATTTTGTGACTGTTATTAAGTTGTCGCATTGAACGCGGGGTGAGTTAAAAATATTGTAGGTAAATGTACCGATAATATGCATCATAAGTAGATGGCTAAAATATGCAAATGCATATGCGAATATGCAAACGCATATAATCCGGTCTCTAATAAAGACTCACACGCACACATTTAACTTCAGTACTTATTCATTACGTCACATGTCATCTATGACGTTATTTAAAGAGTATATAGGTACTCTTACCGATTGACTTAGGTAACAATGTATTGAATGTAGGTACAGCTTTATTGTGTTTACATTACATTGTACTATCATTGTATGCTGGTATCAGTCTAGACAGTTTTCAGAATAGTTAAGTCTGACTAGAAACTGCCTTCTATAGTTCTTAGTATAAAATTGTATGATGGCTGGTAGTAGCGGCACTACGATCGTGATCAAAAAAATCTAGAGGCAATTAAATATTTATTAAAAAAAATTATAATATTTTAGTGTAGCTAACTAACTTAAGTACGAACAAGTTCTAAAAAACGAAAATAATAACAGGGTGTCAAATAACTCATCTACATCGCTGTCAATAAAATATTAAATATCGAATTTATTTCAACATTCGTCGGCACCTAAATCTGAATGATTGAAAGACAAATTTAATTGGAACTTTGGCTAAACAGTCGATTCGAGAACTTTGGTGACAATCAGTACCTACTTTACTGGGTTATAGGAAAAATTAAACCTTCTTAGTTTTTTTCGAGAATGACCTCATTATCAGCCTTCTACGATATTTTCTTACCAAACTGTGTTATCTTTCACCGTTAAGAAAATCCTACAATTGATAACAATGCCTTTTTGTAAACGTATATGTAGCTATTTTTAATTTTTATTGGCGAAATTATTTTATTTAATCATCAAAGAGTCTATCTAACTGTTTCCGAACGCTAAATCCTTACTAATATTATAAAAGCGAAAGTGTGTTTGTTTGTTTGTTACGTCTTCACGCCTAAATGGATAAACCGATTTTGATAAATTTTGGTACAGAGGTAGTTGAGACCCTGGAGACGGACATAGGCTATTCTTTTTTTTAAAGTGAGAAATGAGGGAGAAAAAGGGTGAAAACTTAGCTTTGCTATTACAATCAATAAAGCGCAAGGGCAAAAACTACAGGTAGGTAAATCAAGACAGGGGGACTGTGTTACCCCGAATTTAACGCGAGCGAAGCCGCGGGTAAAAGCCAGTAAATAAATAAATTCTTCATTTTAATACAGTGAACATTGTTACAGACATCTTCTATTTTATTGTACAGATATTGTGCACGGATAGGTCCCCTAGCTCCTACCTAGGTTTTCACCGGTGACTTGGGAGACAGTGTCGAGGTTGCCTTTCAACGGAGTTAATACCAGTACTCTACTGGAAGTCGGTGGCAAAAAAGTCAACGAAACCAAGAAAAGTCAGCGACTTCCAAAAGTAAAGTTACTTTCCACATTTCAGTATTTTTTTTGGAAGTCGTTTTTATTTTTTACAAAAAAAGTTTTTTATTTCAGTTTTAGTTACGGTATAATGATATACTTATCACAATTTTTTTTATCGAATATTCATTTTCCATTGTTACTAAAAGATTAACAAATCATCCATATACCTACATAGACATAGAGGAAAAAATATATATTATAGACGATAACTCATAAATTACTAGCCGGATCTTGATAAAAAAATTATGAGACCAAATGACGAATAAAAAAAGGATCATCAAAATCGGTTCACCCAGACCAGAGTTATGAGGTAACAAACATATAAACAAAAATTGAGAACCTCCTCCTTTTTTTTGGAAGTCGGTTAAAAAACTGATACAATATACATAGCTCCTATGTTACTGCTATCGATTTAAAATGTAGGTACAATGATAATAGTAATACACCTCCAGAATTGCCACGGTTGAGATGGCTAATTGGCTATTAATCAATTTTAATTACTTGTTCGTTTGTGTACTTAGCCTCTCTTAGAAGCAAAATGTGGTTATGATCGAAATTTTTGCAATGAGATTTTTTTTTGTATTGAACTGAATCTGTTTTCAGGGTTCTGTACATTAAAAGTAAAAAACGGAACAGTTATTTCATCACTTTGTTGTCCGTTTGTTTGACAAGACCGACTTGAAAAATGTCTGTTTATATCGCAAATATGTACGGAACCCTAGGTGCGCGAGTCTGACTCGTTCTTGGCTGGTTTTTTAAGAATATGGTGTTTTACCTCCATAAGCAAAAATAGCCCATCTGTTGAATAAAAATGTGAAGGAAAATAGTTTTGTGTTTTTTGTAACTTCAAAACAAAAATGGCGCAACCACTCAGGTTTATCTTTACCAGTTCCTCTGCACAGAACCACCTTTTTATTTTTGTTGTGGGAATGATAATTATCATATAACATCGTTATAGGTAGGTGTATAAGAACAAGCTCAATTTTCAATCCATTTACCATAACATCATAACCATAGGCTAAACTTCTAAAGACTTAATTAACTATTCTTATAAAGAAACAAAGTGAAATTAAATATTAAAATTATACTAGCTTTTGCCCGCGGCTTCGCTCGCGTTAAATTCGGGTAACACAGTTCCCCTTTTACAGGCACCTGCTACCTGTAGTTTTTGCCCTTGCGCCTTATTTATTGTAATAGCAATGCTAAGTTTTCCCTTTTCTTCCCTCACATCTTGCCTTTGTCTGTCTCCAGGGTCCCAACTACCTCTGTACCAAAATTCATCAAAATCGGTTTAGCCATTTAGGCGTTAAGAGGTAACAAACAAACTCACTTTCGCTTTTATAATATTAGTAAGGATTATTTAACCATCAAAGAGACAGGGCGATAGATATTATCTACTTATTATCCACCTACCCTGCCCTTATGAGTACATCGTACTTACGATCAAGTCGAACTACTAATACAAAGGGACTTTCACTGTTGCCGTGTTGCGTTATAAACCAGCAAATGCCAGATTTACTCAACATTTGAGCATCGAACAGGTGACCCGTAGGTCACCGCGGTTTAGCAAGAAAGGTAATATTGAATACAAGCTTTGTTTACTGAACAAAATTCGGCGAAGTGTAACAACGACAACTCGACATTAATAAAAAAAATAAAGAATTGTTAAAAGTGATGACGTCATGTTTTATTATTTTTTCTTTCGTTTCGATGATGCGCAGGAAACATTTTGGTAAAATAACTTTTCCTGTGACCGTTGGATTTTATTTAATTACTTATTTGCGTCCACGTTGAAATACGTGGAAGTGGCGTTTTCCTATATAGTTTTTTTTAAACATGTCAGATGAAGTGAATCAACTTCTAAAGTGAATGGACCGAAGCAGGAAAGAGGATATGACAACCTTTTCCATGCTTTTATAACAGGTTTTAGAATGATGTGGTAGGTGATTTTCCTATTCGATTAAATCTTGGCCACAAAATAGGTACTAGAAGAGTTATGTGTCATTGAGAACGATAAAAGAAGGAAAATAAATTAAGAAAAAACTTAAAAGAACACTAAAAATGATCATACAGCAAATGGAATGCTATGGTAGTTTCAAAATTGTGGGCGTAACGTACTGCACTTGTACAAAGTTTTAAAACTAATCCTTACTAATATTATAAAAGCGTAAGTGAGTTTGTTTGTTACGTCTTCACGCCTAAATGGCCAAACCGATTTTGATGAATTTTGGTACAGAGATAGTTGGGACCCTGGAGACGGACATAACTATTTAAAAAAACTTTTTTGCAAAAAATAAAACCGACTTCCAAAAAAAAAAAGTGGAAAATAACTTTATTTCCGGAAGTCGGTGGCTTTTGTTGGTTTCGTTGACTGTTTTGCCACCGACTTCCGGAAATAAAGTTATTTTCCACTTTTTTTTTTGGAAGTCGGTTTTATTTTTTGCAAAAAAGTTTTTTATTTCAGCATTTTTAGTTATAGTATTATGATATAATTCGCAAACACGGTTATTTTTAGCTTTTTAGTGCGTAGGGCGTAGGTGCTTTAGGCAGTTGTCTCACCAACGACGAGAAAACGACTAACTATCGGCTATTTTCTCGCTCAAGAAACGTACAATAGAATACTTTCCGTGTGAATAAAAGAGATGCATATACAAACAGTTGATCGCTGAGTGTTCACACTGCCGGCGAGCACTCGCTTCACTAGTTTGTCGCTGAGCGACAAGAGCTATGAAAGATAACACTCACTCGGCGATACTCGCCAAGCGATTAGAAATCACGCCGAGAGAGCAACCAGTGGTCATGTCATTTGGTCGCGTATGAGGCCGCAAGACTGACTGTATGCTTGACTGCCGCGAGCGAGTGATGCGAGTAATCGCCCGCCTCACTCGCACACTCGCTTATAGCCGAGCCACACAAATATCGGAACGACGCACTTGCTCCCCACGTCTCGCTAACTCGTTTCTAGTTCTAGCTCTACTCGTTACTCGTTAATCGTTGCCGATGAGACAAGTGCCTTAGTTCCACATCACGCTATAGTATTTAATACTATCTAAATTATGCTTTAGTTTAAAACCAATTCAGAAATCATATGCATCATCGCCTAGGGGATACAGCTGATACTTGATCTAATGATTGATTATGTTTCTTAATGACTGGGTGAGGGGGGGGAGGGGGTACGGGCACCCTGCTCCCACTCGCCTGCCTACCCTGGCGAAACCCATACTTATACATGTGATTGCAGCAATCACGGCAGATTTGCGGTCATTTATTGAAGAGTTCCGTTGTATATCACTGAAGATCTATCACCAAATTAAAATACAATCACCTCAAAAAACTGCGATGACCTTCCAAATCATAGTGCTTAGCGTTTTTTTGTTCATTTGTCTTCGACAACCTCTAAAATTATATCATCAACGTAGACGAAGTCAATCTAATACGCATTATTAAAGATAACTCAAAAACTACTGGCCGGATCTTGATATTTTTTTTATGGGACCAAACGACAACCACCAGCTTTCGAATAAAAAAAGAATCATCAAAATCTGTTCCCCCAGACCAGAGTTATGAGGTAACAAACACAAAAAAAAACATACAGTCGAATTGAGAACCTCCTCCTTTTTTGAAGTCGGTTAAAAAAAAATAAGAGTGAGAAATGAGGGAGAAAGAGGGAAGAAAAGGGAAAACTTAGCTTTGCTATTACAAAAAATAAGGCGCAAAGGCAAAAACTACACGTAGCAAGTACCTGCAAATCAGGAAGGGGAACTGTGTTACCCGAAATTTAACGCGAGCGAAGCCGCGTGCAAAAGCTAGTAATAAAAATTTACGAGAAACTATTTTTAATTTGTGATAGAAACGCATTTTGTTGTTAGATAGCTGGTTTTGTTATAAATATTGTTGTTAAGCAACAATAAACTAGAGTACCTTTTAATTAACGTTGAGCGAAGCGTTATTCACTAAATTAGCTTACATAAGAAATACTCAACAGTATGGCAGACTGGCACAGATATGCATGCTATTGTCTTACAACTAAACTGAACACATTAAAAGAATATTTAAATCGGTACATAGTCCTACTATAATATAAATAATGTTTGTACTGTTTGTGAGGATGGATGTATGGATGTTTGTTACTTTTTCAGGTCAAAACGGCTGAACGGATCTTTATGAAATTTGGCACAGAGTTATATTATAGTCTGGAATAACACATAGGATACTTTTTTTCGATCATTTTCCCATTTACTAGGAAACTTATATTTAGAGAAGATAATAAATAATCAAAGCCATTGACCTCAAAGGAAAGATGGTATTGCTTGATAATTTTGTTCAATATTCATTAACTTTGGTAGTTAGCACAGTTTATCAGAACAGCGTCTCCTAGATAAGATATGCACATAATCAAAAGAGCATTGTCTAAAACGCACTAAGCGACGCTAAATAAAAAAGAATAACAAGCCTTATACCTATGCAGTTAAGGTTTCATATAATTCTGGCTTGTATTTGTAATTAGCGGAAATTATTGGCTGACGTATTGTTTAATTTGTTCTCTAACTGAATTGCAGTATATTCTTGGAAATTTGAAACGATCTTACCAAGGCGAGATACGAAATTCGCAGGATTAAATTAGTCTATGCATTCCGTTTGGCATTAATTGTAAAGGCAAGTATGTGTTACAAGAAGTTAATCATAATTTGTATCCTAATATTATAAAAGCGAAAGTGAGTTTGTTTGTTTATTACGTATTAACGCCTGAATGGCCAAACCGATTTTGATGAATATTGGTACAGAGATAGTTGGGACCCTGAAGACGGACACGGCTATTAAAAAAAAAAAGATTGAGATATGAGGGAAAAAGAGGGAAAAAAAGGGAAAACTTAGCATTGCCATTACAATAAATAAGGCGCAAAGGCAAAAACTACAGGTATCAGGTACCTGTAAATTAGGTAAGGGGAACTGTGTTAACCCGAATTCAACAAAAGCTAGTCAGTATATAAATCAACCCTCTAAGTCTACGCAGTCAAAAGATATGATCGTATAACATTATAAGGGGAACATTCACTTGTAATGTAACGTTACAGATTTGAGCATTACTTCAGTGAAGGAGAAAAACCGAGCATTACAATGCGCACCTTGTAATGATGTGTAATATCTTGATGGAATCCACTAAAAGCTTATGCTCATAGTGGAATCTATAATGTTAGATTACACGCGAATGCTCGTCAGTCAGGGAGGTAGTATGGTGATGTAATGCTCGAAGTCGAATCTATAATGTTACAGTACACACTAATGCTCCCGGTGAGGAAGCACCTTGAGCCTCGGTGCGCGAGTCCGACTCGCACTTGACCGTTTTTTAATAGTCTGTCTACTTCATAAAATAATCGTCTACTATGTAATAAGAGTAAGCATGTGCTTATCATTAAGAGCACTCGTAAAAGTCAAATAAATAATTAGTTATTTGTTCTAATGATAAGTAATTTTCGCTTGTTATGACTTCTTCATTACAAGACAACGCGTAATTAAGCAACTACTGTAATTGTATCTTAAACTAGCTGTTTTGCCCGGTTTTAGGTTACTGCCCCGCTCCTGTGGGTAGTAGCGTGATTTTAACATAACTATCGTTTTTTTTTTCGTTTATTGCTTTCAAGTTAATCATAAACATTCGTTAGTTCTAATACTAGTTCTATTAGTTTAATTTTCAACGTCCATTTCAATAAATTGTGCAAAAACTTACTAAATAAATCAAGAACGTAGGGTGCGAGATTGGACATGGACAAAACATCTCCAAACATGTTTAATACCGACACACATTTAGACGCTTTCAAATAATTAAGTATATGTAAGCCCATCTCGTTGATATCCCATCCAAAAAAACCCTCGTTAATTTAGTTTACGGGCCTGTTGGTCTAGAGGTTAGTGGCCCTGACTGCTGAGCCGGAGGTCGTGGGTTCGATTCCCACCCAGGACAAACTTTGTGTGATGAGCATGATTGTTTGTTATGTGTCTGGGTGTGATTTATCTATAATATGTATGTATTTGTAATAAGTATGTATATCAGTTGTCTGGTTACCATAACACAAGCTCTGCTTAGCTTGGGATCAGATAGCCGTGTGTGAGTTGTCCCAAGATATTTATTTATTTATTATTAGTTTCATCTTCTACCATATTTCAAGGTCCGGTTTTTGCGATACCACTGTGGCAATAAAACTATTTTTATATTTTTAACCGGTAGACGTCAATACGAAAACAACATAATAAAAAAAAAAAACACCACAGATTCTGCGAAATTAATCATGTTTTGTAAAAGACACGTAAAAATATTTATTTTTCCTCAAAAATGAGGCGTTTTTTTAGATAAGGCAGCAATAGGCAGATTATACTTCGGTAGTTTACCGCAGAACTGTTAAATATAAAGATACTAGCTTTCGCCCGCGGCTTCGCTCGCGTTAAATTCGGTATAACACACCAAACAGACCTGCAGTTTTTGCTCTTGCGCCTGATGGATTTGTAATAGCAACGCTAAGTTTTCTCTTTTCTTCCCTCGTTTTCCCTCATATCCCACTTTTTTTTTTAATAAAAATTAGCCTATGTCCGTCTCCTGGTTCCCAACTATCTCTGTACCAAAATTCATCAAAATCGGTTTAGCCATTAAAGCGTGAAGAGGTAACAAACAAACAAACGAACAAACAAACTCACTTTCGCTTTTAAAATATTATAAATATAATATATATTATAAAGTAAGGAAGTAAGGATTTTAAGCTCCCACATCAACAATACCAGCTTGTAATTTTTAATTCCGTTTAATCTTATGGATTACTACCTGGCGCCCGCGGCTTCGCCCGCGTGATATCGAAGAAAAAAATTATCCTGGTATTCCAGCCTATAATTTACCTCTGTGCCAAATTTTATCAAGATCCGTTCAGCCGTTTTGACGTGAAAGAGTAACAAACATACACCCATACTCGCAAACTTTCGCATTTATAATATAAGTAGGAATAGTAGGATTAACCACCACATTCTTTTGAGTGACGTATTGCGATAAGTATCTAAACAATGACCGCAATACGTCCCTGTTCGTACCTATAGATACCGTATACTGGGATTATTATGAGTTTTGATACAAAACAAGAAAAAAATCCTACAAAACAAAAAATGGTGCGGACAAATTCATTACATCCATATGGAAACTGTTTGAAGTTCAGCGATTGTTACTTGTTTTCTTTTCAAGTTATGCGTATTCATATTTGAAATTAGTTCTCACTTTAAAAATAAACGTTCTTGGCTGATGGACATGAGCAATAAAAAATAAAATTGACTCTAAGAGTGTATAGTATTACCCCCAGTACTAACTGGGTTGTGGAGGTCAGATAGGCAGTCGCTCCATGTAAAATACTGGTATTCAGCCACATCCGGTAAGACTGGAAGCCGACCCCAACATAGTTGGTAAAAGGCTAGGCAGACGATGATGCGAACCGCAGGATTCTCCGATGGCATATTAATACGGGATCTTATGTACTTACAGTAGCAACAGAGCGAAGCGGTTGGCGTGTTGATTTCATCAAAATAAATAAATAAATATCTTGGGACAACTCACACACGGCTATCTGATCCCAAGCTAAGCAGAGCTTGTGTTATGGTAACCAGACAACTGATATACATACTTATATAATTTATAAATACATACATATTATAGATAAATCACACCCAGACACAGAACAAACAATCATGCTCATCACACAAAGTTTGTCCTGGGTGGGAATCGAACCCACGACCTCCGGCTCAGCAGTCAGGGCCACTAACCACTAGACCAACAGGCCCGTCAAATCATAATAACGTTGATACGTTGATCTAACAGATAATACTCAGTATTACGTAAAGCCTATTACAGACGATGAGGAAAAATCTTCGGACAAGATCTATGTCTTTACTAGCTAGCACGTGATGATCGAAAAAAAGGGATCCTATGTGTTATTCCAGACTTTAATCTACCACTGGGCCAAATTTCATCAGGATCCGTTTAGGCGTTTTGACGTGAAAGAGTAACATATGTACATCCATCATCACAAACATTCGCATTTATAATATTTGTAGGTTATGAAAAGTTTCGATCAGAGTAAATAGTAACTAGGACATAAAAGGAAGTCTGAAAGTGGGACCGGCGGTGACTGAAAACTTGTGAGTATGAAAGAATATGATAAAGAAACGATTTATAGATTGTGTAAAGGATGATAAGGCGATTTTTTTTTTTAATCTTTGCCCCACACTAGGTACGTCTCCTGTATCGTGGGTGTGTTTACAAACATTTAAACTCACATGTACCAACAGCCAGACCCGGAACAACTATCTGTAGGCCATACAAATATTTGTTCTATGCGGGAATCAAACCCGCGACATGCAGCGCAGCAGTCGATTGCTCAGCCACTGCGCCAAC
Source organism: Ochropleura plecta (assembly GCA_905475445.1). NCBI lineage: Eukaryota > Metazoa > Arthropoda > Insecta > Lepidoptera > Noctuidae > Ochropleura > Ochropleura plecta. Next base: position 17,002,813 of record FR997736.1, read on the forward strand.
CGTGTCGTCGTGGAAATATGTGTGTCTGATGATGATGTAGGAATAAATGATTCGGATTTAGACCATCTTAATTTTGTAACTGGACTATTGGTAAAACGGAATTAAAGAGCATCCGATATTTCAGTATTTATAGAAAATAGTTTTAAAGTTTTGTGTTCAATCGTTTTTACGTTAATACCGTATAATTATTAATTTTAAGTGTTTAATGCACATTAGTTTAACAATACCCTCACTTGCAAATTTTTCAATTTCAGTTAGCTTTGATTTAAGAAAACACAATTCTTGGTTAATTTCGCCGTTGTACATTAGTTTAAATAATGCAATTTGTTTATATTTTATTTACATATTTTGACGTGATAACGTTTTTAAAATCGTTTTAGTCGGGTGACATGTTCAGAAACTTGTGTCACACCAAAACCTCACGAGCGCGATCGATCGATCCTGACCGATCTCCCGTCTCATCTAGACGTTATCACGTAAACATCTCGATCGTAAACCTACTTTACAAACAACCAATTTTTTTAATAAGAATTAATATTTTCTCAAAACTTGAGGCTTGCTACACTTTTTTTACATACTCACTGCATAATATAAGTAAATACATATAATCCAAACTATAACAGCAACATACAACTTCTAAACGAGCAAAATCGCAAGAAAACTGGAATAATTTCTAAACGTTTCCGGCGCAAAAAAATACGGTACATTACGTTACATGCAACTATTAAGCCTTCGACGAAAAAAAAAGGTTGACGATACCACCAAAACACACACGACCCAAATTGCGTAGATTTGTAAAACTTTCGCTCACAACACTTACTTCAAACTAGTTTCGATAGAAGTAGACATGACGCGACGGCGCGTGCGCGAACGACAACGGCTGGTGCAACACTGCCTGCGCAGGAGTTGATGTTCCGCGATGCTCGGCTTGGTATTTTTATGAACAGTTAAAACCCACTTGGGTTTATTTCTGTTTAAATTAAATGTTGAAAACGTCTATTGTCAGTTGGGGACTAAAAACTAAACTAAATGATTTGTTCGGGTTTTTACAGAATTCTTCCTAAACATATTACATTTTTTAAATTACTGAATGGTAATGCTTTTCTATTTGCTGCACCAAATCTAATTGAAATGTTAAATACATCATCTTATAAAATATCTCAATTTAATAGTATAATTATAAAATATCTTATAATTATACTATTAAATGATTAATACTGGTATAATTATATAGGTATCGAATAATTTCAGTGAAATTATGGTCAGTGGGTAGTCTTAGGGGCGATTATTCTGATAATACAGTATTGTTTGATATTTAAAAAAGAACAATATATATTTGTAATCACGTTCTTGAAAACGGCTCTAAAAATTTCAACGAAAGTTGCATTATATAGGAACTTACGGGGGTAAAAAAACAATCTTACCTAGGTCCAATATGTGGGACTTTTCGTTTTATCTAATGTCATTAATTTAATTGTCACACCTAAACACACACAGACACACTAAGCTGCCAACTCCGTTTACTTCGCCAGTTAAGGCTACTTCGGGCTGCGTAGATGTTTGGGATCACATTGTTATGTATAATTGTACATTTGTTTCCACATTTATCTTTATTTCATCTTCACTAACTATCTGAGAGCATAAATATTATGGGTTCAAATTTCTTACTGTTTAGATAATAATCGAGGACTGTTTAATTAGTGCTACATCGTTAAAAATTTGTTTGATTTGAGGAAACTGTACTGAATTGTTGTAGGGTAAACACGCTACATTACAAGAGGAAGAAATGCTGTTATTGAATTACTAGATCATCAATCCATTATCATACTATACAGTGATAGCCTAGTGGAATTTTTTTTTGTGTATGGGACATCTTCAAATAACTTCCCCCGCTCTGGGCGCAGCGGAGGGGCTCCTTGTTCCTTCTATTACCCTTTACGTTCCGGGGCCGCGGTATCTCTTTCGAACAACCCGCAGCCCCAGCAGGTGGTGAACTTGGCAGGCCCCTCTGCTTTGCTGACATCTATTTGAGGCGCGCGTGGGACACTAACGCGCCGTCGACACGGCCTGTCATCAAAAGACGGACGAACGGTGCCATAGGTCTCGAGTTCGAACCCATGGCACGCACCTCTGGTATTTTAGATAACGTTACAATTACAATTATCACCTGCTTTAAAGTAAAGAAAAACAGCGTGAGGAAACCAGCACGCGTAAGACAGATTTTCTAAGGTTGATCTATCTATAAATTCACGTCACGATCCTCATATACGTTTTTAGCCTACTCCACGTTCAGAATAATTTGTGGTACATACATACTCAAAACTGGTTGCGAGAAGTGTGCTTAAAATTTGTATCAAAAGTATAAACATTAAAATCTTTTTTTAATATACATATCTGGGATAACCAATAGGATCAGTGTCAAAATAATTCACAATTTTGTTTAGAAGTGGGCTGGGTACATTTCTGACAGAACGGATGGTTGATGGTGCCGAATGGTGCTGTAGTGGCGCTTGTGTACTGGAGTGCTAACTGCACTCCTAACACTGTGTCTCCCAACTCCATGGTTACTCCTTTAAAATCATTTGGTTTTACAATGTTTTTGTAACTTAAGAATTATAGGACAGCGTAGGCCCGACAACAAATCATTGCTTACTTTACAAAACGTAAAATCAGCTAAGATGTTAACAAAACTTAACAACCGTCTAAGAATCTACAAGGTCAAGGTTGAAATGACGATGATGATTTTTAAATCTGAAATACCCAATGACATACGCAGAAGGGTACCTCAAAAATCGTCATTTCAGATCAAATTGGTACAAATTAGATCTTTAGTTCTTTATATTAATTCAATAGTTAAAGATATATGCCAAAACTACAAGACACGTGTAAATTACTTATAAGGAAAGTTGGTCCAGAGGTTGTTGAGTTAACAACTTGAAACAATGTGTATCGTCTAACTGTTCTACGTCACGCATCTTAATCAGTGTAATACAATGCTGTGGTTCTACTGTTCGTGTAATAGCATAGCTAGTTTACTTGAGTATTTTTAGTTAAAAATTGATCTGATCTCGTTGCGGTTTAAAAAGAGATTTAGTGACAAAAAACCAGCCAAAAGCGAGTCAAACTCGCCCACCGAGGGTTCCATACAAACTGGCGATATGAACAGCCATATCTTTTTACTGCGTAGACTTAGAGGGGTTTTTTCACAGCACAAAGGGACTACAGATTTGAATTTTGATGGTGTGAGTGATATGGTTTTAATTTCAACTCGACACCTGCATGCATTCCTGATATATAGGCTCTTGACAAACAGACAGACGGACCACAAAGTGATCCAATAAGAAATTCGTTTTTTCCTTTTGAGGTAGGGAATCCTTAAAAAAAATATAAGAGTATGCTTAGATGGTTTGGTCTTGTAGAGAGGATGAATTGAAGGCGACTAACAAAAGGAATTTTCAAGGCAGATGTAAGTCCTGCCGGGGTTGCGGGTTGTTTGAATGGGAAAGCGCGCCCCCGAAACACAAAGGGCAATAGAAGGAACGTGGATGGGTTTTAGTCAGTAAAAGTCACTTCCTTCCGCTTCACCCAAAATGTGTGAAGTAATTCGATAATTTCCGATCCGAAAAAGAAAGGCAGAAGTTGCCCGGCCTTGAGAAGGAGTGATAATGGTCGTTTCTTCTCTGTAAGAATAGAGCAAAGCCCCCCAATGGGGCATAAACAGCCGGATACTATTATAATATTGCATATTCTAAGGAAATAATTAATTTTGTGACATTTCTTTTTTCTTTTAGTTCATAAATAACGTATGTTTTTGATTGATTCATCCAGAACTTTAATATTTCATCGTTTATTTTTAGTTTGAGTTCTTGTTAAATGTCCGTAGTTGATAAAATAGTATTATCAACTACGGACTTAATCTAAGTTATTATATTTTAACTTATTATTTATTCCCTTTTGTTTCTCAAAATCATTACACAAAAAAAACATGTTGTTTAAAATTTTATTAGAAACTGTTATCTTATTTACAACGTCCACATTCTCACGTATTAAGTGCTTGGCTGATAATGGCCGAATGGCGTTTACACGCTGGTCCGATGCTGCTCGTAGGCAATGTACTGGATCTCTCTGCTTTCCTCTCTCACGTAGACCACGTTATGTACCAGGAATAGGAGGTAGATGTTCAGGCCTGTAGAATCGAAATAGAAAAGGTTTTATAAAAACACCAGCGTAATTTCGTTATACACACTCACAATTTCACATTTAGTTAATTCAACAAACATTTGTTTTTTTTTAAAAAAAAACGTTCCCCCGCACTAAGAATTTCTCCCGTATCGTGGGTGCTTCTTTATCTTTAAAGTCGTTACAGGTAGTCCGTGTTCCGAAAGTCTGACAACCAGTCTTACCTAGAGGTATCGTATTACCCAGTACTAACTGGGTTTTGGAGGTCAGATAGGCAGTCGCTCCATGTAAAATACTGATATTGCAGCCGACCCCAAAATAGTTGGAAAAAGGCTAGGCAGATGATGATCATGGGTGCGTTTACAAACATTTAAACTCACATACACAAACGGAAATCAAACCCGCGACACGCAGCGCAGCAGTCGATCCCTTAGCCACTGCGCCAATCGTGCCGTTTTATTACTAGCTGTGCTTAGCTTCTTAGTCTTGTAGCGTGATGTTATAGGTCAATTAATTTCCTGAAAGAATGTCTATCTAGTCAATCCGGCCAATTATTTATGTTCTCCATACAAACTTTGCTACCCTGATTCACCCTTTTAGGGCTTTCTGCGTCTTAAAAGGATCCCCCATGCAAAATTTGACACTTGTCGTATCTGAGATTTTGTAATTAGTGAAGCGACACATTTTTTTAAGCATACATATTAATGAAGCAATCAATTACGATTTTTATTTAAAATCCTTGGTGTTGTGATAGATCACTAATGATCGCACGAATTTTCATTTCAATAGAATTGATGAGGATGTTACCATGTATATGGTTTCTATCACTATCAAGAGAAAAGATTAAGGTAAGTACTTATAGAAGACTGTTGTCGACACATAACTAGAATCACACTCATCCTTTCCTACTTATAATATTATAAACCTTGTATGGATGTTTGTTACTCTTTCACGCAAAAACTACTGAATATATTTTAATGAAACCTTACAATAATATAGCTTATACATCAAAATAATACATAGGCTACAATTCATAAAGATATATTGTTTATTTTATCACCACGCGAGTGAAACCGCGGGGCGCACCTAGTATTTTATAAAAGGCGAAAGTTGTTGTTTGTATGCGTTTGCTTGTTACGATTTAGATAACATTTGACATGTAAATAATTTATACCTTTGTTTTGCTGTTGGGAAATCATCAAATAACTTCCCCCGCTCTGGGCGGAGCGGGTGGGAGTGTCACTGACACTTTTACTGACTTGAACCCACCTATGTTCCTTCTTTTGCCCTTTATGTTCCGGAGCCGCGGTATCTCTTCCGAACAACCTCCAACCCCGGATAGCTTATACTTTGGATTAACATGTTAACTACTTTTTGTTTCGATCTACGTGGATGACACCGCGGGGCGCAGAAAGTAATTAATAGATCCGTGAAAGTAAATGAAATACCAGTTTCACATTACACACATTGAATCGAACTATGTTTGGCAATCCAAATATATGTATTGTGTGTGCTATCATTGTGTCGAAATGCGTACATGAAACTGCACAATCGGCACTGATGCAACTCGGACACCGATAATATTGCATAAAAGTATTAAAAACACGTAAACTAATGTACTGAATTTCCCTTGTTGCTTCTTTAGGGGTATGAAGACAGGGCACGCCACAATAGTGGCGGTAAGTCCCCTCTTTGAGGAGTGGCTGGAGAGGCGTCATGGCGTCCTCACCTACCGCCTGACGCAGGTCCTCACCGGACACGGAAGTTTCGGGAGGTTCCTGCACATAATCGGGCGGGAGGAAACGCCCGGGTGTCACCATTGTGACGATCGCCCGGAAGACGCGTCCGGCCCTGGTTCAGCCTATATCGTCCGGAGCGAGAGGGAATGGGAAGCGGTCACCTCCTTCTGCGAAGCAGTTATGCTAGTGAAGGAGGAGGCCGGGCGTTTGAGGAAGAGAACCTCAAACCAACCCAGCCGCCGCGAGACGACTCCCGGCCACCGTAGATGCGGGCCTGTGGACGGTGAGCAATGGGTAGCTCACCGTCCGTCCGTCTAATGACGACAGGCCGTGTCGACGGCGCGTTCGTGTTTCACGCGCGCCTCAACGAGAGTCAGCAAAGCAGAGGGGCTTGCCAGAGCCTCCGCCTGCCGGGGTTGCGGGTTGTTCGAAAGAGATACCGCGGCCCCGGAACGTAAAGAGCAATAGAAGGAACATGGGTGGGTTTTAGTCAGTAAAAGTCTGATATGCCCCCTCGCTCCGCCCAGAGCGGGGGAAGTTATTTGATAATTTCCTACCCGAAAAAAAAGGGGGTATGATGACGGGCCTGTGGATGGTGGGCAAAAAGCTCACCGTCCATCCGTCTATTGACGTCAGGCCGTGTCGACGGCGCGTTAGTGTTCCACGCGCGTCTCAAAGAGATGGTCAGCAAAGCAGAGGGGCCTGCCAGCCTGTTGGAAAGAGGTACCGCGGCCCTGTAACGTAAAGGGCAATAGTAGGAACATGGGTAGGTTTTTAGTAAGTACAAGTCTGACACTCCCTCCCGCTCCGCCCAGAGCGGGGGAAATTATTTGATGATTTCCCATCCGCAAAAAAGGGGTATGAAGAACAGGGTGTAAAACTTTTCATCCCCTATAGAAGGTTCCTCCGACCAGATAGGTGACGTGTCTAGGGGGCCACAGCCCGACAGACAGTGTCGGATTCTAATATATAGGTACGCTTAACTGCCGGATAACTCTGCTTGCGAGATGTAGATGGCGCTGTAGTACTTTTTGCCATGTTCAGACTTATGTCGCTGTATCTTCAAGAAGATGAGCATCCCTAACTGATCAGTTGTAAAATTGGATGGAAAGTGTACCAATAAAGGTACACCCGGAAATGTAAAAAGAAACAACTGACTACATACATGCTTCGGAGGTGATTGGCAAATAAAACTTTGACACGAGAATTATATCTGTATAAAAGATTAGTAGCCTTGATTGTGACAAGTAAAATAACAAATCCTACTTAATATTATAAATGCGAATGTTTGTGAGGATGGGTGGATGGATGTATGGATGTTTGTTACTCTTTCACGTCAAAACGGCTGAACGGATCTTGATGAAATTTGGCACAGAGGTAGATTATAGTCTGGAATAACACATAGGATACTTTTTGTTGCGAATTTACTAACCTACAAAGAAGATGTAAATAACGTTTTTCTTATACTCGGTGTAGTCGAAGAATGGCAGGTCAGCGATCAGCGTCATCAGCTGCGAGACTGTCGCGAAGTAGAAGTAGATCTTCAGCATTAATTTGTTTTTCTGGAATTATAGTTAGAACATGTCATTTAGCGTGAATTCGTCGATGTTCGATCATTCATCCTTACTAATATTATAAAAGCGAAAGTGAGTTTGTTTATTTGTTACGTCTTTACGCTTAAATGGCTAAACCGATTTTGATGAATTGGTACAGAGATAGTTGAGACCCTGGAGACGGACATAGGCTACTTTAAAAAAAAAGAGATTAAGATATGAGGGAGAAAGAGGGAAGAAAAGGGAAAACTTAGCATTGCTATTACAATAATTTAGGCGCAAGGGCAAATACTACAGGTAGCAGGTACTTGAAAATCAGAAAAGGGGAAATATGTTACCCCGAATTTAACGCGAGCGAAGCCGCGGGCAAAAGCTAGTTACACATATTATGTGATCCGCCCTCTTTGTGTTACACTTTTAAGGGTTTTGTACCTCAAAAGGAATAGAACGGAACCCTTACCTATAGGATCACTTTGTTCTCCATCTGTCTGTCTGTCTGAAGGTTGTCTTGAAAAGATCTCTTTTAGCGATAAGACCGCCCATTGTTTCACCCAATTTATAAGTTGTATACTGTTATTCTTGTAATTTGTATGGTGTACATAATAAAGAATATTCTATCTGTCTGCCTGCCTAACCGTCAAACTCTCGGAAACTTGTTTAGGTATTGAGGTGAAATTAAAACCATATACTCAAATCTCCGGCCATTAAAGCTGTAAAAAAATCAACCCTTTAGGTCTACGCAGTCAATATAAATATGGTTATTTATGTCGCAGATTTGTACGAAACCCTCAGTGCACAAGTCCGACTCGCACTTGTAGCCAGTTTTTTTGTATAACTGTGTTGTGAGATATGCAGACTATCCTTACTCCTTACTAATATTATAAAAGCGAAAGTGAGTTTGTTTGTTTGTTTGTTACCTCTTCACGCTTTAATGGCTACACCGATTTTGATGAATTTTGGTACAGAGATAGTGTGGAACCAGGAGACGGACATAGGCTATTTTTTTTAAGTGGGATGTGAGGGAGAAAGAGGGAAGAAAAGGGCAAACTTAGCGTTGCTATTACAAATCAATAAGGCGCAAGGGGAAATGTGTTACCCTGAATTTAACGCGAGCGAAGCCGCGGGCAAAAGCTAGTTTCAAATAAAAATATTCCGTTGACTTTATTTAAGACCGGGAAAACAATCCCAACCTATTTGGAAAACACTAGTCCGAAGCACATGAACACGATTTTCATAGATTTCGCCTGATAAGAGAGTAATAGCAACATTCACAAGAGAATGTTATTGTAAAACTACATCATTTTCCTGCCGTTACCCATTTTATTCTATTTGGGGTCGGCGCAACACGTTTTCTGCTTCCATTCTCCCCTATCAGACGTCACGGCTTCATTTACTCCTTTCTCCATCATATTATCCTTACACAATCCATCCATCTTTTCTTTGGCCTTTCTCTCGCTCTCCGTCCTTCAACATTGAGATCCATCACTCTTTTAGTCACATGTGCTTCGTATTCAATCATTCATTACCACTCCGTCAGTGTCTATCGGTCCTTGGTTTAAGACGCTGGGAGAAGTAACATAACAGAATTAGCCTGAAAGTAATCTGTTTATCACAACGCTTTATGATGCTTGAAACTAGATTACTTCAACAGACTCTGATTCTGAACTGAAAAAGGTAAATCTTACAGGCGTTGACCCAAATGACCTGCACAACCCAGCTAAAAACTGCGTAATGCGAAAGAATAATATACTTGTATTAGTCTGACTATGTAGTGGTAGTAGTATTCTGTTATTGCAGTTCGCTTCAAAATAAGAAGACTCACTCTATGTGCTCCAATCAGTAGAACCACAGTCAGCACAATGTCTGCTAATGCCGCCGTCACTATGACAGGGAGGTGGACTGCAGGGTCACTGTAGTCCATGTCTCCATGTGGTTTGTCACTCGTCAGCTCATCAACCATCTCGTACATCAGCATCGGGAATGCTACCAGTGCCAGCGTCTGGAATTAAGATTGGAAGAATTTCAGACTTGTCTTCTACAAGGAAAAGAGTTAACACTAGGGAGTGCAATCTCGTTCTCGCGAGATCTCGGCCTTTTTTAGCGAGATTGATCTCAGACAAAAAAAGGGCGACATCTCGCGAGTTTAACGAGATTGTTCTCGAACATAAAAACTCTCGCGAGATTTGCATTCCCTAGTTGACACAAAAGAAAAGAGAAGAAGACCAATTTTGTTTTGGAAAAGTACCTATCGGTGTTTATATCGTTGTAACTTTTTTGCAAGGAAAGGATAATTTTAAGGAAATCGCACTGATTTATCCTTAAGTCCTTCAGTGAGTTTGCAAACCTGCATGGAACGATTAGGGTTTAATAATGTAGCTTAAATATTTTATGACATATACCTATGTGTTTTTTTCATGTCATAACTCGTTTTGATTCAATGCTTGGTACGCAAGGTTCTTAGAAATATTGCCCCAAAAATATCCTTATCACACATCGCTTACGGCTATAGGTAGAAATCAATGAGCAATCAAGGACTGTGCAAGGTTAAATACTGTCACTCTTAATTAGATAATCGTCACTGCAAAATTTTGAAGTATTATCCGCAATAAAAATCTGGATTGTAATACTTAGTTTATTATATAGTTTACTAGCTTTTTCCGCTCCTTCGCTCGCGTTAAATTCGGGGTAACACAGTTCCCCTTTCCTGATTTGCAGGTACCTGCTACCTGTAGTTTTTACCCTTGCGCCTTATTTATTGTAATAGCATAGCTAAGTATTCCCTTTTCTTCCCTCTTTCTCCCTCATTTCTCACTTTAAAAAAAATAGCCTATTTCCGTCTCCAGGGTCCCATCTATTTCTGTACCAAAATTCATCAAAATCGGTTTAGCCATTTAGGCGTGAAGACGTAACAAACAAACAAACTCACTTTCGCTTTTATACTAAAGTAAGTAAGGATTATTATATTAGTAGGATATCCAGCCTTAAACAGTGGGGTGCAGCTAGTGAATAAAATAATAAAACTTAAAGTTTCGTTGGGACACAATAGTGAAAGGCCGCCAGATAACCCACTTCTTCAGCCACCAACCAACCTGGTTGCAGCAAATGTACAAGTAGCGTTAATGAGACCTAAAGCCCTTTTACTAACCTTTGCTACTACATTCAAATAATCATTTCACAATATCCATAAACTTGCAGGATAATTTTGTTCGGTATCTTCTTTGTAATATTGGGAACATTGGAAGTTCTTAATGAGAATTAATTGTCAAAAGGAAAAGGCACGAGCATTGATCACCAAGCAAACTCAAAACGGGTTAGTACTTCAACATTTACTTAAGGCGACATTAACCGTGACAGTAGTCAGCCATACACTGCCGCCCGTCGCCCGCCAGAGCCCTGGGCTCGTGCGTCAGCTCGTCCCAAAACAAACTCGGACCATTGGGCCGAGTTGACGAATTTCAAAATTAATATTCTTTTCGTTCGTTATCTCGTCCCATTCTAAATTCTGTTAAATATCAACAATAGCTAAACGTCAAGAACAGTCAGGAAGAAAAGTGTCTGTGATTTTTTTTTAACTTCTTTAATAAGAGAAAAAGAAAATGAAAATGACGTCTGTTAGCGCTAGTGTGTTACACTGCACATGGACGTCAAACTAAGGAGAGAGGTGAAGGTCAAGCTCTCTCTACCCAGCGAATAGCGTACTCGTGCACACCCGGCTCAAGCGACTCGGTTTGTACTGGAAGCCTCTCAAATTCAAGTTTTGCCGTGGCCGGCGAACAGTCCAGACTTACAACCAATAGAGCACATGTGGGATCAGTTGAAACGAAGAGTTAGAGACGGTGATCAGGAAATCCACAACCAACAGCAACTCACCAACGCTGTTATTAAAAGGGCCTGGGAAGAGATTCCAATGGAAAATGTCAGGCATTTGATTGAGAGCTACAGGAGTGCGTAGCTAAACGAGGGGGGCATACCCGTTACTAAAAGATGAGCATGGAGTATTTTCTTTTGTTTTCAGTAACTTTACATTGTTTTTATTTTTAACCTAAAATGTGTTTTTTCTTTCAAAAGCAAATAAGCTTTTTAATCATTATTATTTGAATAAATTTTTTGGTCTACTTACATGGTAAAAACAACATTAGTTTTCGTTATGGAGACAAAAAATATATATTGGTTTTATTATTTTCATGGTACAGACAAAATACCTCGTGTCCCTTATTTTGTTTTGAGTAGTTTAAGACACTGTTTGCATGTTGGTAATGGCTTAACTATAGTAAATAAAAGCTGACTTTACAATTTATTGTTAGTAAGTAGTAAATCAGACTGATTATGTGTGATAGATGAGTGATGATTTTTTTCCAATGGGGGCGCACGTATGTGCGTATCGCCTTAATATCGCAATATTAAACTAAGTATGTCTGTACTTAATAATTATGAATAGATCTGATTAGCGATAGATAACTGTGATTTATAAAAAGCAATTTAAATGTACTACTAACTTTGATTTTTATTATCTAATATATAAAATTTCCGTGTCACAATGTTAGTTACCGTACTCCTCCAAAACGGCTCGACCGATTTTTATGAAATTTGGGTACATATTGGGTAGGTCTGAGAATCGGCTAACATCTATTTTTCATACCCCTAAACCTCAGCGGGTGAAACCGCTGGGCACAGCTAGTTACTTATATAAATGTTGATTCTTGGCTTTTATGGGTCATTAAATTGTCTTTTATATAATTAAAGTTTCATGTAAATACGCCCCATAGTTTTTGCGTGATTGTCGTTTTTTTGTCCACGTTAGACAATACTTTACAAATTAATTACACTATGTTATTAAAATATAATTTCACATTTTCACATATTAAATTATGAATAAAATTGTCTAGTATAACATATATTTTTTTCAAAGACATAAGACTACAAGTTTAGACGTGATGTTCAATAAAAAAAATCATTAAAAGTCGTTTATCTGCGCCTTAAGAACTAAAAACAGTACTTACTAGATCGGCATATCCAAACACAGTGATCCCTACATAAGTAGGTATACAAAAACAACACTTCCTAACAACTGGTAACTTAGGACATTTTAATTTACACATATTCTTCATATTTCTTACACTTTACATACATTTCACATCAAATCTCATCACTGACTGTGTCTGAGCGTGTCTTATCCAAAATTGCATCCTCTTAGACCATCTTTTATAAGATACTTCCGCTACTTAAAGACACATTCATCCTAATATGTGTTGTACCAGTTTGGTTTTCCATTGCTGTGTTTATAAAGGACGATTTAATGACAAGCCTAAGTAAAATGGTCAGTGAATGTTGCGTTAGAGAATAATGCAGGTAATCTTCTAGTTTAAATTAATGGCTTAGTATAGGGATTTGAATGAATTCCACGGTTTTCTTTAATTTATAAATTAACGCTGCATTGCTTGCATTGCTAGGACCAAGTGTGTTACGCGTACGGAAACTGGCCTGAGTTTTACTATGATTTACTAAATGTGTACCTGTAACTTTGTTTTTCAAATGAATGTTTTCCTTATTTTCATTATTTACCTTCTCACAAGTTCTATAGTTTATAATCCTAGATGTTTCCATTAAATGCCTCTTTAATCCTCTTTAAAGATCTTAAAAAAACGTATACCTACCTGTTTTGTTGAATAAACGACTAGTGGTGCCATCTGGTTGGTTGAATACGAACTAACGTAATCATGAACTATTTTTAGATTCCTTGGTAAGTTATATAATATATCACTGTGGACACAATCATAACCAAGTCGCTAGTCCAGCTGTGGACGTCAGGTTGTCTTTCGTTTAAGATGATGATGAAGAAATATCGAATTGAAGCGTGACGTTTTATAACAAGCCTTCATACATAATTATGTTAATTCACAACATTGTTTTCTACAAATTATAACGAGAGTAGTCTCGATATGCAGCTATTTTCCCAGTCAGATGCGGTTTACTGTCTAAGTCCTTATTCTCATTTCCACACATCAAAATTAGAATTTAGACTATAAACCGCTAGCGTGGAATACGTACCTAACTAAAGATTGATTAGAAATTGGCAACAAACTTTCAGAAGGAAGAGTATTTAGTATCGCATCAGGTAGAATTGTTTTATTTTTTGCAAGATTCTAGGCCTTATAATGGTTTATTTAAATAGTAAATAAAATTCTTTTATTACAGACAAAGTCCAATTAAAGTGGTCTGGGTAAAGAAAACCAAATGTTAGGTCAAGTCTAAAACCATGATTGAATAAAAAAAGAAATTGTATATTGACAATCAAAAATAGAACTTCAAGTAGGTAATCTATGTGAATGACGTAGGAAAATCATGAGTTCCTTTGGAGGAAGATATCATCAAGTTCAGAGCAGTGTATCACGGCACACGTCCTCCAATGCGACGAGTTAACTAGATAATAGCCACTTAGGGTTGCCAACAAATAGAAGTTTGTTTTTCATCGTCCTACCTATTCTTTAATACTTGGGGTCCACTCAACACGTTTTCTTCTACTAACCCTTGTAAGCTGATTTTATCCCAATGCACAAGAAAATGAGCAAACAACGACTTGCGGTTTATTTTCATTGCTGTGGTACTTGATAGCTTTCCAGTACTGCAGAATTTTTCGATAAGATAGGAATTGGATATACTTTCAACATTTACATTCAAGTTGCTTCAATCATCTTTAAATGGCATTTAATATGTACAGGAAGTTTTGAATGAACATACAGTAAAATTCTCGATCCCGATACAAGAGTCGACCTTTACGAAGATCTTTTTTCTAAATCGGTCAACAACCTATGTCTGAATTGGTCACGAATTCACGAAAAGTCGGACTAGACTTCAATTCAATTTATTTAAAATAATTTGTTTATTTCAAAATATACGATATATGGGAAAGGACCGTCAAAACCTCTGAATAGACTGGTTCTGCCAACCCTAAAGCTTAAACAACTAACTCAGTCACTATTCCCCGCGCTACAGTCCAAACGCTACATTTAGAAGCAACTACCAATGTCAGATCAAATATAAAAGGACCATGTATATTTCTTAGTGTTCGTAATAAACAAATATTAATATGTTGATAGAAATACCAGAGTTGAAGCGGTGTTGTTTTTGTCTGCCGTTGCGGCGTGGGATCCTCGTCTTTGCCTACCTGAGCTTGGTTCGTAATCTTTTATATCATTTTTAGCTGCTTCTTTTTGACTAAGAGAAGTTGTGTATTTTGTGGTTAAATGTGAGTGACCCGTCATCCACATTATCGTTATTAGTATTCTTGTGTTTGCATACCTGAGTTTGCTTAGTCTCATCATTCGTACCTATAAATTAGTTTATTGACTAACTGGATGGGCGAAAATATTCCGGCGCAGTGTTTTCTAGGCGCAGCTAACCTCTTTTACATCTTTTATTTAGGTAACCGCTTCTACTGGCACAGATAATGTGTATAAATGTCTTCATCACATTCGATACATTTTATTTATTGCACAAAAGCAGTCACCCTTTAGTGACTTGGCTGATAATATTATTTTGCAATATGCCTAAATGGGTGCTTTGATCGTGTTGGTATATGTAATATGACCAAATGTTATGCTAATCAGTTTTTTTAGGGATTTGAAATCAATAAATAACTTCCCACGCTCTGGGTAAAGTGGGGATATTCATCCTTATTTTGCTATTTGTGTTCCGGGGCCGCGGTATCTCTTTCGAACAACCCGCAACCCCTGCTGATATCTCTTTGAGGCACGCGTGGAATACGAACGCGCCATTGACACGGCCTGTCGTCACTATTCTAAACAGTCTGTGGCAGTTCTACCTATATGCCTTACCATAGGGTTCATTTTTAGCATCTCTCATCCAGCTGCTACCAGTCATACTGGGTGATTTTCGCTCTACCTAGTCTGAGTCCGATACAGCGAAATAGACAGTATATTTATTGATCGTCGCTTTGTGACATACATGTTACTGTCATTTGCCTTTGGTTGTTGTATTTTGACCTATGTTTTGGAAGGCTGATTAATCAGAAGATCATAAAAAGTTAAAGATATCTTAAACTGTTTCATCAATCATCATGTTAATCGTTTTGGTATTTTTTTGCATACTATTAAAATTTGGTTAGTGGCCCTGACTGCTGAGCCGGAGGTCGTGGGTTCGATTCCCACCCAGGACAAACTTTGTGTGATGAGCATGATTGTTTGTTCGGTGTCTGGGTGTGATTTATCTATAATATGTATGTATTTATAAATTATATAAGTATGTATATCAGTTGTCTGGTTACCATAACACAAGCTCTGCTTAGCTTGGGATCAGATAGCCGTGTGTGAGTTGTCCCAAGATATTTATTTATTTATTTTATTATTTGAATTCTAAACCCCGAGCCATCAATTGCGACACAACAGCTCGTTTCTATTACAGCATTCATTACATTGCCTGTCAGTGTGAATGAAAACGATATTAACGTTGAAATCAACAAAACAATTCGATGAAAAAGATTATCATTTGATAATTAAACGTTTTCATAAACTTAGTCTAGAAATTAGGACAATACCTTGATTTATTCATAACTAGCTTTTGCCCGCGGCTTCGCTCGCGTTAAATTCGGGGTAATACAGTTCCCCTTGCGCCTTATTGATTTGTAATAGCAACGCTAAGTTTTCCCTTTTCTTCCCTCTTTCTCCCTCACATCCCACTTTTTTTTCAAAAAAGTTAGCCTATTTCCGTCTCCTGGTTCCCAACTATCTCTGTACCAAAATTCATCAAAATCGGTTTAGCCATTAAAGCGTGAAGAGGTAACAAACAAACAAACAAACTCACTTTCGCTTTTATAATATTAGTAAGGATTAGATAAGTCACATAGCTATTCTATTTAGTTAGTTTTCTACCTCCAGTCTTTTCTGAGAGCACTAGATTTACCTACCTCTCTAATGTTTCTAGGTGTAGGAAATAGACAGGACACTCCACTTACAAGATTAGCATGCATAGCTAACGACACAACATGACCTTAAACTTCGTTTGTCTTGCAATTCAACCAATCATGTAAGTGAACTAGAAGGAAACTGCAGCTTCTTGATCTTTGTCGAGTACTCTATGGATAGTATATCTACGTTGTAGTCGAAGTTATAGGAAGATGTTTTGAAAAGAGAAGTACGGCGAGAACCAACCTTTTACAGTTGTTATGGTGAAGAAAGAGATCCTAAAAGTAGCCATCAATTCAGAGTACCATAGTGCCTTGATGGACAGGTGTTAGGTTTTCATCAAGATGGGCCTCTAAACCCTGTTTCCCATTCCGCATTTATTCTACAGATATACTGTCGTGATTGTTCAAGGCTAATCGCCTTGTTTTTTTGCGGATGAGTAATCATCAAATGAAAACGGGGGTATGAAAACCCACCCATGTTCCTTCTATTGCCCTTTACGTTCCGGGGTCGTGGTATCTCTTTCGAACAACCCGCAACCCCGGAGGCGGCGTTAAGCGTCTCGCCTTTCACCAATATGACTTTTTCAATTCAAATGTATGTACTTCCTAAAAGTTTTTCCAAGATATCATTGACATCGGTGAAGGAAAACATCGTGAAGAAACAAAAAATATAATTAACTAGCTTATGCCCGCGGCTTCGCTCGCGTTAAATTCGGTCTAACACAGTTCCCCTTGCGCCTTATTGATTTGTAATAGCAACGCTAAGTTTTCCCTTTTCTTCCCTATTTTTCCCTCACATCCCACTTTAAAAAAAAATAGCCTATGTCAGTCTCCTGGTTCCTTAACTATCTCTGTACCAAAATTCATCAAAATCGGTTTAGCCATTAAAGCGTGAAGAGGTAACAAACAAACAAACAAACTCACTTTCGCTTTTATAATATTAAGTAAGGAAGTAAGGATATAGCTCTGAAATCGCCAACTCGCCTTGAGCAAGTGTGGTGATCAATGTCTCGTGCTTTCTCTGTATGAGAAGAGGCCAGGCTTTGGCCAGCCGTTTGAGAGCTATAGGCTTATAATATTATATATATACAGACCCACCGAATGAACATACAAAATTTCATACTTATCGGTCCAGCCGTATCGAAAAATATTTTTTAACAAACACCGCGAAATGAGAATTTCAAATGTTTTATTATGTAAACACACAACGATTACTGATGACTTTATTGTATAAAAATACGCGGTAAGGTAGAAGGATGTTTGTGCTATATTAGAGATAAGAGATTTCCAAAAGGATCCGCCAGGTGCATGCTGTTCATTGAGAATGTCCTGGTAAATTAGTCGTTAATTCTAACGAACTTTGACCTATAATTCTAAACTGAACAAACCCGTCACGCTGTACCCGGTATACTGCATTTCCCAGACTAGCTGCCAGACTAGCCAGAATCAATAGTGGTAACCACTAGAAAAGCGTCGCGACAATGACTAAGTCCTGGAGAAACGGTTCAACTACTACTTTACAACTACTTTTGCAATTTCATTCTCATCTGGCTAGACTCGAGATGGCCGATGCTGATGGGAAGGCTGACCGAATGGTGGACTCCAAGTCCGTCCAGAAGCCAGTGCAAATTGCGGGAAACAGGTGGACGAAACGCGCAGAACAGAGAAGAGTGGCAGGAAGAAAGGGAGGCCTATCATCACCCACCGTGTTGGGGGTGGATGACGGGCTAAAATGCCATGTGGTGGGCTTTTACCCAAAAATATGTTAAATATCCAATGTTTTGATAAGAATATTCAAATGGTCGTTAGTTATTCCCTAAGTATGTAGCTAAGAATATAAGATAAGAAATATTAACTTCATTAGCTGTTTATTTACTGTCTCATGTTACTTCCCTGAATTTTATGAGATAACGGCTTTCAAAACAATGTTTTACGTTTAAATGAGTTGTAAACAGTGGCTACTGTACCTTATACTGCTGATAAATATTAATTAAGTGGAAATCCTACAAATAATATAAACAAGTATTATCGTTTATTCACTTTTAAACAGAAGACAGAAGAAAGAATAAAAACATTTAAAAATATAAAAAAGAAAAATTAGCAGCACACCGGTATCGGGAACAGGGTTCAAGCTACCGGCGGTCAAGGTTCCAGAGAGACGAACCTCTTAACGATAGGAGCCGTGTCCAGCAGTACCGCTTTCTGAATCAAACCCTAGATCCAGCTGTCTAACGGGAGCCTCCTCAGGTGTTGGTCAAGGCTCTTGGCAATTAAGCTATTCTCTGTAATGACTATTGGCACAACGATTGCTGAGTCCACATCCTACATGTAGGCAACCTCGTAGAAGCAGAGAAAGATAAGCAATTCAAGTATGATCTAGATCTGGCTTTCAAATTTGTCAATATGTGTTCTGTAACAATATCCAGATTTAAAAGAGTGTCTATGGAGTTTCTTGCCCATTTTTCTCCATAGTGATCTACGCTTTGGAATCGGCAACTACAGTACTTTAACACTTATTAAATAATGTCTTGTGACTGAGATTGTAGCTTAATTTACTATTATTGTTATCATTTTTTTTGTGACAGTTCAAAAATGGCTTTTTTTTTTCTTAGGTTGGGCCACTCGCAGTTCAACTCTCTTGAGTTGTTAGACTGCTTAATCGGACTTTCCTGTGTGACCTCAATAAATTAAGGCCCTGGCTGGGGAGCCAGGGCTACAAAACTACTTTATACTACCTAAGTGCTCGCTCGCTAAGGGCACCCCCTGTGGGGTACGGGCCTCGGCTTAGGGCGTCACTGAGGGAGGGCAACAAAGGTGGCTGGGTCGATTAATTAGGGACTTTAAAATTTACTACTGGGACGCCTACCAAGGGACAGTTTCGTTACTGGGGGTTTCGCGACGGGCCTCGGCGGCGAGGTCGGAAAACGGATCGCGGTCTGTTTTTGTGTTTACGGACAGTACTTGTTTCCCTACTGCTTTCCTGCAGGATTGTGATGGGATCATCGGGTGTGATGAGGGTATGCCTTGGTCGGCGAATTTTCCCTATCCTAGTGGGAGTATAGTGGGTTGCCCCTACTATGAGACTGTTTGGGTGCCTTTCAGCGGCATCGAAGAAACGCTTCGTGAGGCGTTTCATCGTTTGGGCTATTGTCGGGATTTTAAGATCGACATGTAGTCGTTCATTCCTCAAGTACCAGGGAGCTCCCACGGCCTTTCGGAGCTAACGGTTTTGGAGGGTTTGCATCCTGTGGATTCGGGACGGGTTGACGTGCACGAACACGGGGCACACGTACGTCATGATTGGTCGAATGCACGCTGTGTATATACGCAGTTTGCACTTCAGTGACAATTTGCTGCGTGCATTCAACAGGTAGTGGAGTCTGCCTAGAGCGAAAGCGGCGCGCGAACGCACCGTTTTATATGCTCTCCGAAGTTGAGGCGATTGTCCAGGATTACACCAAGGTATTTGGCTCGCTTCTCCCAAGGGATCGGCTTGCCGAACATGGTGATCGGATCGGTCAATAATGGCTGTAACTGGCCTACTTGAAATAAAAATGCTTTTGATTTGATTGATAGGCGTGTCAGCCAATGGCTTTATAGCCAATAGCCTCGACAAACATCTGAGGCGGCTCTCGCTTAGCAGATGGATCAAGGGCTTGAAAAAAAAGGGGCAGGGTAGCAACAAAAATTTGAATCCTTACTAATATTATAAAAGCGAAAGTGAGTTTGTTTGTTTGTTACGTCTTCACGCCTTAATGGCCGAACCGATTTTGATGAATTTTGGTACAGAGATAATTGGGAACCTGGAGATGGACATAGGCTAAAAAAAAGTGAGAAAAGCTGGAGAAAAAGAAACAATTTTTTTTTCGATCATCACGGGGGTTAAAGTTAGCGTTAGCCCAAAGTAACTATGCCACGCGGACGAAGTCGCGGGCGGAAGCTAGTTATCTTATGTTGTATTACGATTTGCAGGTCAGTGACAGGTTATAAGTGGATTTAAACATGACTCGAAAACGTATTCTCTTCCAGTTGGTGACATGTGTGTTCGCGATCCTGCAAGCGGTGCTATGGTTCTACTTCCGCGATATCGAGAGCGCCTTCAGCACCACCGCCGCGCTGTACAGAGGAGTCATCATGGAGGCCCAGCTCTGCGTCATATTCATACTGTACGCTTTGGATGTCGTGTTCCATGTTGTTTTAATTTTTGGAGCTCATCTTGTAAGTGTATTGCTAATGGATTTGATTACGATCGCGTCTGTGATTCACTTAAGAATAGGCAGTTTTGTACAGCTATTGTCCCCTGGTCGAGCGTACATCCAGCCGCCGATTTGCTACACAGAAATTCCTAACACAAACTAAATATTGATTATCAAGACTCTGGATCAGCATAGCTATTCACAAACAATCCAATCGTAACCGTAATCGACAATCGGCACTAGTCTATCTTCTCGTAATCCAATCGTCAAACCGGCAAAACTCTATTCACAGATCCGTGTGGAGTTTCTTTTTTTTTAAACATGTTTGACAGGGTGCGAATAGTAATTCCTGGTAGAAAATGTAATATGATAAAAATGTTATTTTTACCAGGTATTTGTTTATTTCGGTATGATTGATGTCTTCATATCGTAACACGGTTGTGCAGATATGTCAAAAACGACCGATTACGAATCCGTGTAGCGTTTGGAGGACACTTTCGATTTTACTCACGGAACGATTGCAATCGAGTGGTTGTGAATAGCTATGCTGATAAAAAGGACCACACCAAGTGGCAGAGCTTGTCTTGCTTGACCAATCTCTCCCTAGCTTCGGTACTCAATGATTTATTAGTGGGAGAGGTAGCTTACTAAGCCAAGACAAGACCGCCATTGTAAATATGGAATGAGCTCAAAGGCATTGTAGTCTTTTTGACTGACTTCAAAAAGAAGGTGGTTCTGAATTATTTGGAATCTTGGATCGATTTTTTAAGTAGTTTTAAATCTCCTTATCACGCATTATAGTTTTAAATTATAATATAACTAGCTGTGCCCAACGGTTTCACCCGCTGTTTATGTCCTTTTCTGGAGACCCACACTTATAATTTAGGGGTATAAAAATAGATGTTTGCTAATTGTCTGAGCTAACCTATATATGCAAAAAAAGATACAGCCGTTTCGGAGGAGTTTGGTAACAAACACTGCGACACGAGAATGTTATATATTAGATATTTCATTTGTGCCATTTCTTTAATATTCTAAATTCACATCTTTCAGAAAAGGCGTCGTCTCCTCCGCGTGTATTACTACTACGAACTGACTACGATGGTGGCCAGCTTCGTGGTGGTGCTGATCACCTACGTGGACTTGGGCAGGTTCCCGAGGTGGAACTTCATCGTCACTGAGTTCTGTCTCGCTTTTGCAGGGTTTGGTAATAACTCATTTTATATATATACTAGCTTTTGCCCGCGGTTTCGCTCGCGTTAAATTCAGGGTAACACAATTTTTCCTTTCCTGATTTTCAGGTACCTGCTACCTTTAGTTTTTGCCCTTGCGACTTATTGATTGTTACAGCAAAACTAAGTTTTCTCATTTCTTCCCAAAAAAAAACTGCCTATGTCCGTCTCCAGGGTCCCAACTACCAAAATTCATCAAAATCGGTTTAACCATTAAGGCGTGAAGACGTAACAAACAAACACTTTCGCTTTTATAACATCTATTCGTAAGGATTTATACATCACACCCGCTTAGATGGTTCATACACGACACAGCTTAACCGATGTGTAGTTAGAGCACACCTCGTCCACGCATTCTGAAGGTGTACTTGTGGTATCCCTGCTCTACACGTAAACAGAGGCGTCCGCGGACATCAAAAAATACATCAGCAGATGGATCACCACGACCCGCCGAAGCCACGCGTTGGTAGGTCGATAAGTCAGGCAACACGCACGTTACATTAAAAAACCGGTTTCGTTCAAACTTGCGACATAAACAGTCATATATATTGGCTGCGTAGACTTAGAGGGTTGTAATTTCAACTCGATATCTCCACGCGTCCCCAAGGTAAAGGGTCTTGTATTAGCCACACATGAAACACTTATCAATGAATAGCTGGCTGGCGGGCTTAATGGGTAAGTAGTCGCTATTTGGTAAATAGTTTTAATTTAAACTCGATTCCTCCTCGCGTTCCCGATATAAAGGGTCTTGACAGACAAACAGATGGACAACAAAGTGATCTAATAAAGGTTTCGTATTTTACTTTTGAGGTAAGGAACCGCTGATTTTTAATTCGCTAACAAACGAGAAAACAGGAACTGCACAAAGCTCGGTGCACGCTCGGTACACGTTAAGAAAGCAATAAAGGAACGTTTACTTTCAACATGTAAATGATGTGTTTCTACATACAGTATTCTAAATGCATGTCCTCGTATATATTTAACTAGCGACCCGCTCAGCGGTTTCACCCGCTGTTCACCTCCTAAGAGTCGTATCATGAAGTATTATACATATAAACCTTCCTCTTGAATCGCTCTACCTATTAAAAAAACCGCATCGACATCCGTAGCGTAGTTATATAGATTTAAGCATCATAGAACATAGCAACAGACAGACAGCGACTTTGTTTTATACTATGTAGTGATGACATACAATCAGTTAATTAATTTTAATATTTACAGTGTTACAGATATATCTGCTGCTCCTGGTCCGCAGTGAACTTCGCAAGGATCGTTATCACGAGGGACGCTCCAGCTATACCAACCATATAGCCGAGGTGTTCGTAGACCCACCGCTGAGGCGGCAATGGAGGACTTTTATCCTGTAGATTGCCATCTACAGGCACGCAACCCTATTACATGGGACTTAAAGATAAGTTCTAGCAAAATATTGGTGTACTACAAAATATGGGTGTACTACAAAATATAGGTGTACTATATGGTACACTTCTGTGTAATCCTTTGGAGTACACAGGCGTGATATTATGTATATGATATGTGTAATTAATAAAAACATAGTAATAATTGTTTGTATTTTTTATTTATAAAACTACTTGAATTGCTTGTTTGCTTGTCTTACAAAATAAATAGCTATAACTAATTTATACAAATTATATACACGAGATTTTTCATTTAATTGCTTATGTAAGTGTACCTACTGTGTACGTATGTAAAGAGGGGTGATGAGTCATGTAAATAAAACGACTGTTCCGGCGAGCGCTAGTACAAGACTGAGAAAATGGATTATCATTTATTTCGAAGTAATAATTATTTGCTTACGCACACTTACATTAAGTGAATTATCCATCTAGGTATAAGTAAATCCAGTTAGGTATGTATGGTAGAATATTTGTTAATAGAAAAAATACCAGCCTGCAACTGCCCCACTGCTGGGCAAATGGTTCTTCTCATACAGAGAAGGTTAATAAATAAACAAAATAATAATAATCCCGATACGGCATAAAATCATTTTTTTATATTTTAAAATGTGTTTTTTTTTCTATTTTGTTAGAAATAAAAATGCAATTGATAAGTGTAAAAAATGAATAAAGAACAAAATAATGTTGAAAGTTATTAGCAAACTAAAAAAAGTAAATGACTAGACATGTTGACAAGACGTTGTGGAACTGTATCTGTTTATCAACTTCTTTATTAGACATATCAGCAATATTTCCAGACCTGCAAAAAAGAAAAACATTAAATTGATTCGGTCGATTTTGATCGTTACTCTGGACGCTCTTACTGTGCACGTCTTTCTACATCGTTCTCACATATTTACAGTATAATTTCAACATTAATGATGTAAATACGATATTGTAATAATATTTGAATTTAAAAGAGTGGAGTTTCTTGCCCATTCTTCGCCATAGGTATCAACGCTTTGGAATGGGCAACTACAGTACTTTTACAAGTTATTATGCCTTGTGACTGGGACTGTAGTTTCAATTTGTTTCTTGACATCCAAAAGTGCAATATGACGACAGCGTCACATTGCACTTTTGCGTCATATTCACGCTGTTGACAGCAACAGCGTCATATTGGAAAATGTATCTTGTCCAGTCAACTGGTCAAGTTAAACGAGAAGATACATTATTAATGATAAATTTAATTGACTAGTGGCATCAGTTCTGGGTACCAAATTACTTACCAACAACAAAAACTGCAACAACGTCAAATCCAACGTAGAAGTAATCTTCAGCTATCGGTAATTCATCAATGTGATAAGATAAGTAGATTTCTCCAAAGTAGTGTCCATCAT
The DNA here is from genome assembly GCA_905475445.1 of Ochropleura plecta. Lineage (NCBI taxonomy): Eukaryota > Metazoa > Arthropoda > Insecta > Lepidoptera > Noctuidae > Ochropleura > Ochropleura plecta. Next base: position 17,027,432 of record FR997736.1, read on the forward strand.
CATACTCCAGTGTGGAACACAATATCACCGCTATGATGTAGACAGTAAGGGTTATTATGCAGTAGCGGTAGTAAGCGCGGTAGAGGCTGGCACTTTTCTGAAAAAAAAAAACAAATAATCTATTAATTTTTTGACATATTTTAACTTAGAACATAGAAAAAGTGGTACCAAAACATGAAGTTAAAACAAACAGAATCAAAGTTACTCGAGGTCCTGCCGGGGTTGCGAGTTGTTTGAATGAGATACCATGGCCCCGGAACATAAAGGGCAATAGATGGAACATGTGTGAGTTTTAGTCAGTAAAAGTCTGACACTCCCTTCCGCTAAGAAAGTTAGAGAAAGTTATTTTTTTTTTTTTATCTTGGGACAACTCACACACGGCTATCTGATCCCAAGCTAAGCAGAGCTTGTGTTATGGTAACCAGACAACTGATATACATACTTATATAATTTATATAAAAACATACATATTATAGATAAATCACACCCAGACACAGAACAAACAGTCATGCTCATCACACAAAGTTTGTCCTGGGTGGGAATCGAACCCACGACCTCCGGCTCAGCAGTCAGGGCCACTAACCACTAGACCAACAGGTCCGTCAAATTGATGATTTCCCATTCGCAAACGGGCAAGAAGTTTGGTAGAATTGCGGCTTCAGTGGCAGTTATACTAAAGACTACCATGATAGTCCATACAGTCAAACAAAACTTATCGGATCTACTAGCCTAGTAGTAATGTCTCAGAAAGCTTTGCTTTACTTTTAGAAGTCACTTCCAGCTGTCTGTCTGTCCCTATGTATGATTAGATCTTTAAAAGTACGCAACAGATTTTGATGCGTTTTTTTTATTGATCCAAGAGGAAGCTTTATATTAGTAAATTATTATAGTATCTACATTACACCCTTGCGACGTGACGAGGAGCGGGTCGCTTGTATATTATCCTTAAGTCGACAAAGTAACTTCAATATTTTTTGGTAAAATCATAAACTCCTATCATAGCCGAAGCGAATTCTATGTCCTCTTTTTTATTTTGTGCCTTTATGTATGACTAGCTGGCGCCTGCGGCTTCGCCCGCATGATATCGAAAAAAAACAACCTCTGTGTTATCCCAGACTATAATCTACCTCTGTGCCAAATTTCATCAAGATCCGTTAAGTAGATTTTTCGTGAAAGAGAATCAAACACACATCCATACTCACAAACTTTTGCATTTATATTAGTTTATAGGAATTAGTAAAGGAAGTAGGATTAACAACCAAAGCAAAAAAGGTGGGTGAAACAACAAACTTCTCTAGATGCAAGCTGCTCCTGCAATACCATTTTTTTTAGTATTTAATAATACGAGAACAATAATTCAATGAATTACCCAAAGATAAAAATAAAACAATATGGTATTACGCGGAAATTATCCTATGTGTCAACACTTGACAGGAAGATTATAATAATAAGCGTTAATTAATGTGTTGTGTAATTATCGTTGGTTTAATATAACACAATGCGAACACTATGTGTACTCTGTTAACCGCTTTTTAGTTTAATTTGTGACAACAGAATAGACAGCAATTTTAATGTGAAAGTATCTCTATTTGTTTTTTTTTTTGTGTATAAGTATATGTGTTTGTATGTAACATTTTCACAAGTAAACGGCCGATTGGATCATTATAAAATTTGGCATAGCAACAGATTTCAAATTAGGAAAAAAACATACGGTATATATTTTCAGGCTAATTACTTAGAGGGCTGAGCATTATTGCATTACATTCTTCAGCTGATTGCTAACTGACAACTGTGTTGACACACATTAAAATGGAACGGCCAAAAGGCATCACAAATGGCGAACCTAACACGTAGTAGTTATTTAATACTAGCTTGCGATTGATATAAAAAAGCTACTAATATTATAAATGCGAATATCTGTGGGTATGGATGGATGTATGGATGTTTGTTACTCTTTCACGTCAAAACAGCTGAACGGATATTGATGAAATATGGTACAGGGGTAGATTATAGTCTGAAATAACACATACGATACTGTTTTTTGATATAACGCGGGCGAAACCGCGATCACCAGCTCATACATCCATACATACATCCATCATCACAAACATTAGCATTTATATAATATAAGTAGAATTACTTCAGTTGAAGAAACCAAGTCGGACTACACACGACTGAGTGATTAATAAAACCATATTATAGATCTTCTCACAAAGATGCAACGGACAAAACCAATTATGAATTGTTTACCTTGATTCCAGCTAAGATGAAAGTGATGATCATTCCAAATTCCACTAGTTGCACCAGTATAGCAAATATATCGAACCACAATCGAGCTCTGTCGTGATCGTAGTTTGCAGCTATCATTTCTTGGGGTAAGTTTTGTGATCTATGTAAATATCCAATAGTTCCGAGAGTTATTGTACCTGTCCATAGTACTGACACTACCTGTAAATTAAAATAAACATTTCTACTATTTTCTTTCTTTTCAGAGGGGCCTACCAGGGCCTGCCGGGGTTGCGGTTTTAGTCAGTAAAAGTCTGACATTTCCTTCTGCTCCGCCTAGAGATGGGGAAGTTAGTAGTCTATAATGTATTTCTAGGACAAATACCTCTAAGAGATATGTGCAGAAATCTAACGCGCGGGTCCAGTAAAAGAAAGAAATAATTTACTAATAAACACTTACAGTACAAAACAAAAAATATATAAATGGTGCTTATTTTGCGATCACTTGTACTTTTGACACGCCTTTTTTTAACTAGATGAGGCATCAATAAAGTTGATTTAAAAAAAGAAGTTAAAATTAATCTAACTATAAAATATTCTGATCGCAAGCGTGTTTTCAAATTTTGTTTCTAGAAGTTGGCAGTTTCCGCATGTTTTCCTTGACCAACGACAGTAGAACTTTTTTTTAAATTAGAGCGATGGCAAAATATTCAGATTTCAGAAAAATGCAAAACATTATCTATGATTTTGATGATAAGCTCTTACTCACCAATCGCAGAATACCCCAGACTAACAACCAGCACCGCATAGTGCAACAGGAACCCTCATCGGATTGTTTGGTTATTTGAAGACTCAATTTTGGAGTGACATACATTGTAAAAGTAAAAAGTTTGCAAATAAAAAACCCCAAAATTAAACCAATGATGACCTGAAAAATATTAAAAAATAATGCACTGTAATTTGCATATTTGAAAAACCTAGAATAAAAAAATACTTTTGGTTGTAATGTATAGATATTATTATTTAAATAAACAGAACTAACTAAACATACAAACTAAAAATAGACACAAACTAATAATAAAAATATGTACAGGTAGAAAATGGTTAATTACAGGGCGTCAAAAAATTCGTCCGCATTGCAGTCAACAGGAAAAGTGTCCAGAAGGCAGGTTTTTTTTTCTTAAAAACTTTACGGTTACCCCACACTAGGATTTCTCTTGTATCGTGGGTGCGTTTACAAACATTTAAACTCACATACACAAACAGCCAGACCCAGAACAACTAACTGTAAGCCATACAAATATTTGTTCCGTGCGGGGATCGAACCCGCGACACGCAGCGCAGCAGTAGATCGCTCAGCCACTGCGCCAACCGTGTCGGGTTGAATGTATATTTTTTTTGGTAGATCCAGTTTTTATGCTCAACCGGACTATTGGTAAAATGTATAAGCAAATATGATAAATACACTTCTCATCAAAAAAATCGAAACACCTCGCAGTTTATGATTTGATAAGGATTATCAGAAAAATGTGTATATTTAGGAATAAATGTAAAATGTCATTTAATAGTAAGTAGTATGAGGTTTTTAAATCCTAATGTTAATGTTCTAAATTCAAATTAAGTCTTCATAGGTTTCGTATTTTGTATAATGAGTAATTTTTACCCTGTATGGAATATGAAGGAAATGGGTAAAACAACACGCGTAAATGAAAAAAAAATGTAAGAAACGTTTATTTAATAACTTGTATTCCCTCCGCGAGCTCTTATTACTGCTTCCATACGGTTCTTCATCGATCGGATGAGAGTCACGATCACATGTTGTGGTATATTATCCCATTCCTCTTGGATTGCATTTTGCAGCTGGCTAAGTGTTTCTGGGGCTGGATCTCTTGCTCGAATTCGTCTCTTTAATTCATCCCATAGATGTTCAATGGGATTCATGTCCGGGCTTCTTGCTGGCCATATAATGGAGATACCGACTTCGGTAAGATAATCTCGTACGACGCCCGCGGTGTGAGCTCTAGCATTGTCGTGCATGAATATGAAGTCGTTGCCAATAAAATGTGCATAGGGCATCACATGAGGTTCAAGACACTGTTCGATGTATCGATGAGAGTTTAGTGCAGGCAGCCGTGGCCCAGACACAAAGGCAAGTTCTGTCTTACCGTCGGCGCTGATTCCTCCCCAAACCGTCCACGAACCGCCACCATAGCTGACCTTTTCTTCAATGCAGCATTGTGCAAAACGTTCTCCATCTCTTCTGTAGACCTTGTTCCTTCCGCATACAGCATAATTTTACACTCATCAGAAAACAGTACTTTACTCCACTGAAGGTATGACCAAGTTAGGTGCTCGCGTGCAAAGTTAAGGCGCGCTCTTCGATGGTCTGCAGTTAATTTCGGCCCATTCGCTGGCTTATGCGGTGCCAATCCGCGTTCCTTCAACCTTCTTCTTATTGTAGAGTCACTTACAGCTACTCTTCGTACAACGCGAAGCTGCTGCTGCAGTTGAAAAGCGTTAAGGCGTCGATTTCGTAAAGAAGTTGTTACAATAAATCGATCATCTCGCTCAGAAGTGACCCGATTCCTGCCAGATCCTGAACGGCGCGTGAACGAACCAGTCTCCCGATAGCGTTTGTAGACTCTATGAACAGATGATAAGCTTAGATGCAATCTTGCAGCCACAACACGCTGACTAAGTCCAGAATCCAGCAATGCCACCACTTGGGCGGCTTCTGCGGGCGAAGTATCCATATGTTTTAGAAAAAAAAGTTTTTTCAGACGTCCCAAAGTCACAGTAAATGAAATAAGAAACAAAAAGTTTAAAGACAAGCGCTAATTTTTAGTTTTTAAACGAGAAACGTACTCCAACCCTAAATACACATTTGTCTTAAAACAGTGATTAATTTCATTTATAGGATAAACAAATGAAATTCTAATTTCGAATTTTGATTTTTTTCTTCTTACTGTAATGACCAAACTGCCAGCTACACAATAATGTTTTTTTTTTCATGGAATTAATTCTCTTTTGTAAAAAATTAGGACAAAAACAATAAAAACGAAAGTGTTTCGAATTTTTTGATGAGAAGTGTATATAAGTTTGATTGCAAACTATATAATGTCAGTGAGGTCGCCTAACATTAATCTTCGATAATCTTTCCTATCTTCGTTTTCTAGTTTGTGGTGTCATTATCCACAATCATTAATAAATAAATACACTGATATTACTTTACTAAGCAAAACTGATGATTATATTTCTTCTAATTATTAATTTCAAATTAAGGACAAGTAAGTTGGCGAGTCAACTTACCTACCTAATTTTCACTTAAAATTTTACATCTACTTCTGTTTTTATTGTAAGTATGTCTGTGTAACAATATTATGCTAGTTTCAAAGCGTCTACGCCATCCGAAATAAAGTTTATTCATTAACTTCACTTAGCAAAACTGATGAGTAATTTCCTCTAATAGGCTAGTTTCCAAAAAAAAATGTATTAGTCCATCTTTTAGATTATTTAAAAATAAGGAAGAAAGTTACCAGTAATGTCACGCGTGGCTGCATGTTTTCGCAACGAGTGACGTCACACGTAACTTTAATGGGCTATATCTTTGTAATTTTTGGTCTAATTTACAAATAAAAAAATACATGTCCCTTATTTTTGAATAATCTAAAAGATGGACTTAATAGAATGTAATTACTTTGACCCTGGAAACTACCCTATTACCAATTTCAAAGTATGGATAAGTGATTTGGCGAGTCAACTTACCTAATTGTCACTAAATGTCACTTAGTTTTCACTCTTGTGTCTAACTGTATCACGCGTAGATGCGTCTGCTGCTCTCGTGGTACTTATCAAGACTGTTAATTAATCTGAATAATACTCTTCATTTATATAATTGTACTATCAACGTGTGTGTGGATAAGTTTATTTGTAAACAACAAAATACCCTGTTATTAAATATGGACCAAATTGCTTCAGTGGGTATTTTTGCTGACTTGTGAACTCGTTAATGTTGTTTATTTGCAATTCCTGGTTGTTTACTATTTTTATAAAAATAACCCACCTAAATCATGCTAGAACGATTACGGAGTTAGGACAATACGTCGGTCTTACGATCTTTAGAATACAAATAATACCGCGTTATCCGTACAATGTCGACAACTGTTTCATAGTTACAGTAAGAAAACTAACTACGCAAGTAACTTGGTTTTTGTAATAGGTATTAATAAAACCGACCAAAAGCGAGTCAGTCTCGCGCACCGACGCGGACGGTTCCGTACAAGTTGTGCCATAAACGGCCATATCTTTTGACTGCGTAGAATCTACGCAGTCAAAATTCGCCGTAGCCTAAGGCCCGGCGCCCACTATCGGTCGACATCGGTGCGGCTCGGTAGAGCTCGGGCGCCTTTTTTTTTTTTTCAGGTGGGATGTCATCCAATGACTTCCCCCGCTCTGGGCGGAGCGGGGGGGCATGTCAGACTTGTCCTGACTAAAACCCACCTATGTTCCTTCTATTGCCCTTTACGTTCCGGGGCCGCGGTATCTCTTTCGAACAACCCGCAACCCCGGCAGGCGGAGGCCCTGGCAAGCCCCTCTGCTTTGCTGACTCTCTTTGAGGCGCGCGTGAAACACGAACGCGCCGTCGACACGGCCTGTCGTCAATAGACGGACGGACGGTGAGCTACCCATTGCTCACCGTCCACAGGCCCGAGCTCGGGCGCCTTACGGCAGCTTCGGGCGCTTTACGGCGGCTTCGGGCGCCGTACGGCGGCGTCGGGATACTTCGGCTGCCTCGGCAGTCGTAAGCACACCTAAGGACGCTGTAGCTGATTTTGGGTAGCCTCAGAATAGTTCGGATGGCAGCAACGACACTATCAATAGATCTTATACCTTACCGACATAATAAAATTGATGCTGAAAACAATAATTACTTACGAGTTTTAGGGTGTTTTCGAAAGGCTGGATACCTTGGGTAGGTTTTTCAAGCTACATTTCTTACCGATGAACATTTTCAACTCAACTCAAAATGAATTAACTGTTTGTTTTCTATTAAATAAATTTAACATCACATAAATATAAACAAGATTTTGCATTTTAGTTTCATGAGTAAAAGGTGTAAAGGCGCATCACTGCCGAGTTATCGTAGGTAGGCGGGCAAGGAGAAATTAAACCACGCTAAGTGACAAATGACTCGTAATCTGCGACTAATAAGTGTTTTTTTCTTTCTTTCTTAAAATCTGCCTACTTGCAAAATAAACATCTTGTCATTAGATTTAATTTTGTACAACCAGGTGTTAAAATTAGTGGTTTAAGTACAAAACATGTATTTATTAGATATTTTGCCTGTTCAGGGCACGCAAATTTAATTTTAAATAAGTAACATAATGCATAATTAAGCTAAACATACCAAATTAAAAAAGAAAAATCCTTAAGCTATAAAAAAGTTATAAAGTTACAACTTTACAAAATACTCGTAAAGTTCTAACTTTCAACTGGAATTCTGAATACCTGAATTCCACAAGCTGTACCATTTTCATAGATGTTATAGATAGGACCTGTATTATTTTATCAATATCTGGTATTAATACAAACTAGTTTTTTTGTGAGACCAAATCTTCTAAAGCATCACGGTTCAGATATATAAGCTTTCTTCTTTTCAGTAGTGTCATTCACTATAGCATAATCAGTATAACTTTGACTTTATTAGCCCCATGTGAAACCCTTATCAATGAATAGCTGGTTCCAATACAATCAAATATCGTGTGAGGCAAAATCTTCTAAAGCGTTACGTTTCCGAGAAATGTGACGCTTTAGATAATTATTTAGTTATTGAAAAATACAGGTTAATTACGTGGTCGCCATTTTGAAAATAAAATCTTGCGGCGGAAGATGGGCAGACCAAGTAATTCAAAGCCTGTTCTCTGCAATGCCTACATCGTACTGTCATCGACTGTCAAAACCTTCCCGTCAAACAGCTCAAAGACCAGATTCTGACGGACGGTGTTTGTTGGATAGCACGTGTGTTTAGAGTTTTTGCTGTTTTTAAGTGTTTTTGATATTCTATAGTGACTTGTCATAACATAATTGTGTTGTCCTTGTGTTCGTAACCAGGTTTGTATTGTTTTAGTTTAAGCCCCGTTTTACACAACATGGATAACAATAAACCCCCTGATAAGGTCCCTCCCGATATTCAATGTTCAGTTTCTTTCGACCATCAGTACTCACTGAACCCACTATCGCAACTAGCGGATGTTTTGGACGCCTCAGCGATGGATGTATCGATCCCTCAATCCCAACCAAACCCTCGAAAACGTCCTGTGGACAAAGAGAATTTGCCTCCCTCTTTGCCAAGCAAACAGCAAAAGAACCTAATTGGACGTACTAAGTATTCTGCCATGGATAAAGCCCCTTATGTTGTCCACGTTTCGCGTATTGAGACACAACCAAATACTGGCACCACCCTTCATCCCGTTAATTTTGGCAAATTCTTAATGAACAACAACATCGCGAACATTGTTCGTGGTGGTGTTAACAGAGTCGGTAGAAACCGGGTCTCGGTGGAGTTTGCTTCCCCTCAGGATGCTAACTCTTTCTTGATAAACAGTTGCTTGTCTAAATATTGTTACACAGCATCAATCCCTTCATTCAACATCACAAGGATGGGTGTTGTCACAGGTGTTCCCTCAGAACTCACAGAAGATGAAGCCATGTCGTATTTGACTGTGCCCTCAGGTTGTGGCCAAATTATAAAAGTAAGACGCATCAATCGCAAAACGCAAAGAGACGGGGTCAATGAATGGATACCCACAGAAACATGTGTCCTGACCTTTGATGGGCAGGTGCTGCCAACCAGGATTTACTGTTGCTATACATCCCTTCCCGTTAAACAGTACATATACCCTACAATACAATGCCGAAAGTGTTGTAGGTTTGGACATGTAGCAAATCTTTGCAGGTCTAAACCACGTTGTAACAAGTGTGGCCACGATCACCCTGGTGACGGTTGTAATATTACAGAGGCTGAGGCGTTTTGTGCGCTTTGTTCAGGGAATCACTTTGCTAATAGCCAGTCATGCCCTGAGTATGGCAGGCAGAAGGCGATTAAGACGGTAATGGCTGAAAAAATCATCCCCTATGCAGAGGCATGTAAAATTATTCCTCTAGTTTCCCGCAACTATGCCAACATAGTTAAATCCTCTCCAACATCCCAGTCATATCGCAAAACTGTGACCCTCAAACCCAGAACCCATGCCCCACTTTCTCCATCATATGACAAAGTTGCTCATCAGCAGATAGTTAGCTCTCCACAACCCTCACAGCCTAATGGCTGTGCTTATAACAACAATTTTGCATCAAACAATATCAGTTCAATTATTGAACTTCTGGTAAAACTCCTTCCTACTCTTATTTCTTCTACTTCTTCCAGCTCACAATTACCGTCCAACGTTGCCGACCAACTTATAACTCTACTCCTATCTATTAAAAATGGCGTCCCGCCTAGTATTCCTACAGTGGAACGTGAGGAGCGTGTGGCATAAAAAGCACGACCTCATTTTCCTTTTAAATAAACACAAGCCTTTGGCTTGTTCTATAGCTGAGACTTGGCTCACCCCAAGTCTTAGCTTCCGCATGCCACACTTCAACATTCTCAGATGTGACAGATCTGATGGATATGGAGGTTCGGCTCTCCTAGTCAATGATCGGGTCCCACTTCTACCCCTTCCTTTGCCTTCACTCACAGGAGAAATGAGTATTGTGGCGGGAAGGGTGGAAGGTATTACAGTGTTTTCAATATACATTGCTCACCCTCGGCATGAATTTCTGGACATTTTAAAAACCACTTTCTCTAATACTCAAGGACCAATTATGGTCATGGGTGATTTTAACTGTCACCATTATAGATGGGGGTCCGAACGCTGTAATGCCTTTGGTGTGGCTTTGGTTGAGATTTTGGATGATCTGGATCTCTGTATCCTCAATAATGGTTGCCAAACTCGCAGATCTCTTCCTGGACAACAAAAGAGTTGTGTTGACCTAACATTTTGTTCAGTTGAGTTGGCGGCTTCGGCCCATTGGGATTGTACGTCCTTGTCGCATGGTAGTGACCACTACCCTATAGTAATATCCTTGTTTAATAAGACCTATTTAGAGAAAAGTTCTCCTCCACTTCTGAAATATAACTTGTCTAAACCAGATTGGGCAAAGTTTGTATCATTACTGGAGGATAAAATTGAAGTTTTGCCAAATTTAAATTCAAGTTTGTTTGATTCTCCTGGTCACTGTTATGTTGGATTCTTAATAAAAGATGTCCATTAAGTATGATACTGGTTTATTGGCAGGAGACACAGGAATGTACACACAGGGCTACATCATGACATGAAGTGTGGCAGAGTGCCGCAGACCACAGATAATACATTTACTAGTGAAGACCATATTAGTAACATACTAAATAGTGATGTTACAACATCCCCCTTGTTGAGTTCAAATTAGACCCCTGACTGACAATTAATATAAGTGCTATGCTATTTAATTTTATACAAGACAACATGCTTAATTATACTTATAGTTACTTAACTTTACTTATGACTCTATTTATAATTTAACTTAATCCATTTCTTCAATTAACCTTCTGGTAGGTTTTACAATACGACCTGACCTAGTTGTTACATTTGAGGATTGCTGAGATGAGGATTCTTGATGCCTAGACTCCTGTCTGTCACCTTCCTCTCCCCTTTGTGACGAGTTGGATTGCATGGGAGGGTTAGCACAATTATGAGAATATTTATGTCTTAAGTGTATTCTATTCCTCCTATACCTAACTCCATTGACATCCTCAACAACATATGATCTATTATTTGACAATCTTTGCTTAACAATAGCTTGTTCCCAGTTGCTACTAGGGTTTCTCTTAAAATAGACATGATCATTATGATGTAACATAGACATTGACTTGGCATTTTTATTGTAGTATTTTGACTTATTTTTATCATTTTTCTTGACAGACTCTTTGTAATCTTTAAATGTTACCACTTTTGGCTTCAACTTCTTATATGATGTTGGAATGTTATCTCTTAAGTTCCTAGACATGAGTAACTGTGCTGGTGATGAAAAATTATTTTTACCTGTATTTCTGTATTGTAACAATGCTATGTATGGATCTGATCCATTTTCTTTGCATTTTCTTAGCATGTTTTTTATGATTTTGACTGAACTCTCTGCTTGTCCATTAGACTGTGAATGATATGGGCTAGTTACAATATGTTCTATGTCCCATTCTTCCATAAAATTTTTAAAATCAACTGACTGAAAAGGAGGTCCACCATCTGATACCAGTGACAATGGTATTCCATGACGAGCAAATATAGACTTTAAATGAGTTATTACATTTTTTGATGTACTGTTGTTATTTAATAATGCAATCTCTATAAATTTTGAATAATAATCAGTGACAATTAAATATACTAAACTATCGAAATGCATTAAATCAATACCGACTTGTTGCCATGGATATTTGCTTATTTCATAATTCTGTAATGGTTCCTTTTGGTTACATGGTTTGAATTTTGCACATACTAGACATTGTTCTACTAAATTCTTAATATCACTAGACATATTTGGCCAATAAAGAGATTCTTTAGCTAAGTTTAGACATTTATTTATACCTTGGTGACCTTTGTGAATTTTTACTAACATTTCTTTATGCATTGACTGTGGTACTATTAATTTTGAGCCTTTGAATACTAAATCTCTAATTTTATGGATTTCTCCTTGTATATTCCAGAATGGTTTTATTAATGGACTGACACTATTTTTGGTTTTTGGCCAACCTTCATTATAATACTTTATTAATAGCTGCAGGGTTTCATCTTTCTTAGTTTCCTGAGCCAATTTTGTGCTATATTCATCTGTAATTGCTAAGTTAGCATACATTAGATTGACATGACAAGACATTTCTGATTCATTTTCAGGCCTATAATGTTCTTTCAAAGCTGCTCTTGACAATGTGTCTGATATGAACATTTCTTTGCCTGGGACATGTATAACTTCTAAATCATATTTTTGACAAGTTAACATCATACGCTGTAATCTAGCTGGGACATCATGTAATGGTTTTTTAAATAGATAGACTAAAGGTTTGTGATCAGTATGAACTGTGACTCTATTACCATATACATATTGGTGAAATTTTTCACAACCAAATTGATTTGCTAGCAGCTCCTTCTCTATTTGAGCATACCTTTCTTGCGTTTCAGTTAAGGTTTTTGAACTGTATGCTATTGGTTTATTTTTCTGTAAAATGACTGCGCCTAACGCTGACTTTGACGAATCGACTGACAGGACTAATGGAATCTTGGGATTATAATGAGCTAAAACTGGTGAATTTGTAATTTCATCTTTCAGTTTCCTCAGACATTGACTATGATTCTCATCCCAAGTCCAGACTGAATCTTTTTTCAAAAGATTTCTTAATATTTGTGTTTTTTCTGACAGGTTACTTATAAAAGGTCCTAGGTAGTTTATCATACCTAGTATTCTCTGTAACTCTTTGACATTTTGTGGTGTGGGCATGTTGACAATTGCTTTGACCTTCTCAAGATCTGCCCTTGCACCATCTTTACTGAAGACATAACCTAAAAAACATACTTCTGACAGTGAAAATTTACACTTTGACTTGTTAAATTTTAAATTGACTTGACGAGCTCTTTGCATGACTTTATGTAATCTTTCATTGTGAACTGACTCATTTGGTCCATAGACTAAGATGTCATCGATGAATATGAGTACGCCTTCTATGTCACCAAATAGATTCATCATGACTCTTTGAAATATTTCAGACGAGGCATTTATGCCATAGGGTAATCTTAAATACTTATATCTACCAAATGGTGTTTGAAAAGTACATAATTCTGAACTGTATTCATCTAAACGTAGCATCCAAAACCCTGAAAATGCATCTAAATGAGAAAAACATACAGCCCCTTCGAGCTGAGACCTAATCTCATCAATTGACTTGAGTGGATAATGTTCCCTCATGATATTTTTATTTAAATTTCTAGGATCAAGACAAATTCGTAACTGACCTGAACTTTTTACTGTTACAACGACTGAATTAACCCACTCTGTAGGTTTTGTAACCTTTTCTATGACTTGCATTTTCTCCATGCGATCCAACTCCTCACGCAGTTTCCCTTGTAATGCGAATGGGACTTTCCTGGGCGGATCCACACATGGTACTGCATCAGGCTTGAGTTTTAGATGACAGACTGGAGGCAGACAGCCAAGACCCTGGAATACATCATTATATTGTGTATGAATTTGCTCACAAAAGTCTTGTTTTGACACTGAAAAGACACGTTTTATTATACCTAACTTTTCACAAATTGGGAGACCAAGGACATTTGGACACTCTATATCTGGTATAATAAACATTATGTTTTCAACAATGTTCTTATTGTTTAAGCAAAAATTACAACTTAAGTTGACTTTGCCTAAAATCGGAATGGATTTTCCACCAAATCCTGTGACATTTACTTGACATTTGACAAGTGACAATTTTGACAGCTTATTTTGACTTTTAACATTTTGAAATGTTTGTTTTGACATTATGTTGACATCTGCTCCTGAGTCTATGATACATTTAACTTTTGTATCACCTACCAATAAGCTAATTTCCCACGACTGCTTTGAATGATTCAAAGTATTGACGACTGATGATCCATTGTGTGACTGACTGGACGACTGTGACTTATTGTGAAATCCCTCAGACATGTGACTGATTTCATCATTGAGACTCTGACATTTTTTCTTTTGACTTTTTGAATGGACATTGGATCTCTCAGACATGTGATTGTTTTCATACATGTGATATGAATTGGGACTCTGAGTATTTGACTGGATAAAAAATCTATCCGACATGTAATTGTTTTCATACATGTGATATGAATTGGGACTCTGAGTATTTGACTGGATAATAAATCTATCCGACATGTCATTGTTTTCATACATGTGATATGAATTGGGACTCTGACTATTTGACTGGATAATAAATCTCTCCGACATGTCACTTTTCTCATCATAGGGATGGATGGATGGATGTGATGTCTTACTGTGTGTCTGTGTGTTCCTGTGTCTCTGACTAAGTGACTGACTGTGAGAATGACTATTATGACTTTGACTCGACGTTTGATTGTGATTATTTAGACTCAACATTTGACTTTTATGACTTTGACCATTATGACTTTGACTATTCAGCATACCTACGAAATAATCTTGACTACCATTATCTGAATTAAACGATTGCAACTGACTGACTTTTTTATTTTTGTGACAAAATTTAGCAAAATGATTGTAAGATTTACATGACCTGCATTGAACTCCTTGAGCTGGACACTTGTAGCGATGAGACTGCCCACAGCGGCTACATGTCTTCGAGCTGCCTGAAGCTGAAGGTGACTCGCGACTGCCTGAAGCTGGCTTGCGACTGCTTGACGCTGACTTGCGACTGGAAGCTCGCTGTCGACCATCTCCTCGACTACGGCTCCTCCGACTGAGATGCATGACGTTTTCACTGGCGATGCTGCTCCCTTTGACTATCTTCTCAGCATCCTGCTGTGCGACTATGAGCGTCCTCGCCAGCTCTTGCATTCTCTGATATGTTAAGTCATGTTCCTGCAGTAACCTTTGACGCACATGTGACAAGTCCAAATTGAGGTTTGCAATGAAAATATCTTTGATTAGCGATTCCCTGAGCGTGCCAAACTCACATTCTCTGCTTTTATTCTCCAAATCCATGAGGAATTCGTCGATGCTTTCGGATTTTTCCTGCTTACGTGTGAAGAATAGGTATCTGCACATCGTGATATTTTTTCTCGGCTCGAAATATTTATCAAATTTTGTTTTCACCTCTTCAAGCGTGCTGCCATTGATTGTTAGGTTAAAGGTATTGAAAATGTTCAGTCCTCGCTCACCGATTGAGTGCAGCAGAATGGCGATTTTGCGTTTCTCAGTTGCTTTGTCAAGGCCTGTCGCTAGTAAATATAGCTCAAATGCTTGCGACCATTTTTTCCATGATTCAGCGTTGTTATGAGCTGGATCCGACGATATGTTGAAATTTTTGATATGTGAGTTGAACGTTGACTCACCGTCATGGCCGACTTGCCGGGTCGCGTCGGCTGGGTTAGGCATTTTCTTCGACGACCTCGATCTTTTCAGATGACTTTTTCTTAAATGACTTCTGACACCATGTTATGTTGGATTCTTAATAAAAGATGTCCATTAAGTATGATACTGGTTTATTGGCAGGAGACACAGGAATGTACACACAGGGCTACATCATGACATGAAGTGTGGCAGAGTGCCGCAGACCACAGATAATACATTTACTAGTGAAGACCATATTAGTAACATACTAAATAGTGATGTTACAACAGTCACCACCATGCCAAGAGCTGCTATGAGGGTTTTGTTACAGCCGTCACCTCCAGTGCTGATTCCTGCTTTCCAATAAAAAACAGTGCCCGAAATAAAATTCCATCACCACCGTGGTGGGATCCAGAGTGCACTTCGGCAGTCAGGGACAGGAATGCGGCCGAGGTTTGTTACAATACAGATATGACCACTGAAAATCTGTTGGCATACTGTCAGATTAATGCCAGAACCAAACGTCACCTTCGCAAGAGGAAACGTGCGGGTTGGGTTAAATTCTGCACATCTTTGGCTCCCTCTACACCTGTGTCAGCAGTTTGGAAGAATATCAATAGGTTCAGACATGGGTGCTCTCCATCAGTTTCTTCCCCAATCACTAGGGAAACAGCTGAATTTTTTTTTGATAAAATTGCTCCACCATACGTTCCATGTTTTCCTGAATGTGTAAACATGACCATTCAAAATATATCAGAGGACCCTTTTGATGCGCCATTTACTTTGGAGGAACTGAGTGTGGTACTCAGTCATGTCCGGGACTCAGCCCCGGGTATTGATGGTGTGCCATATTCTTTTATTACCCATTCTGGTGACAAGGCTAAAACCTATTTTTTAAATATATTAAATTTTGCTTATATTCATGGTTGGGTCCCAGATCAATGGAAATTGCAAATAATTATCCCACTTTTGAAACCAGGCAAACATGCAGATGATCCGAATGGGCTTAGGCCAATTGCTCTGTCTTCAGTCCTAGCCAAATTACTGGAGCACCTAATTAAAAACCGTCTCGAGTGGATTGTTGAGTCGAGAGACTTACTGCCGAACTACCAATTTGGCTTTAGGAAAGGACTTGGTACTATGGACAGTGTTGGTACTTTAGTTGCGGACATACGCTTAGCGTTTTCAAAAAATGAGTCGGTTGTAGCTACCTTCCTGGACATTTCCTCTGCGTACGACAATGTACTTCTTCCAGTACTCAGGCAAAAATTGCAACAGCTGAGTTTACCGGTGAAGATGATACGATGTATATGTGAGTTACTGATGTCCCGCTCGCTGGTCCTGAGAGTCCAGGGAGAGGAATTCGATGAGAGGCAGATATGGAAGGGACTCCCACAAGGATCCCCCCTCAGTCCCATATTGTACAACCTGTACACGGCGGATATTGGGTCCTGCCTAAATAACAATTGTCAGATCCTACAATATGCCGATGACATTGCCCTGTACGTGACAGACTCCTCTATTGTCGATGCCGCGTCATCTTTGGGCCTCTCTCTGGATTCCTTGAATCAGTGGCTTTTAAGTCATGGCCTGTCGCTATCTGCGCCAAAGAGTTCGGCAGTAATCTTCTCTCGTAAAAGAACCACTCCTCATGTTACAATCGACATTTTAGGCCAAACTATTCCAATAGTTAATAAAGTAAAATTTTTAGGCGTCATTTTGGACACAAAATTATCCGGCAAACATCACATAAATTTCCTAATTAAAAAATGTGAAAGAACCATTTCAATTTTAAAAGTTCTTGCGGGCGTTTGGTGGGGTGCTCATCCCTACACCATGAAATTGGTTTACAATGCCTTAGTTCGTAGTGTTTTGGACTATGGAACCTATCTTCTGATCCCGTGCAACAAAGGTGCCTTAGTTGGACTGGATAAGATTCAGTCTAAATGCCTTCGAATCATCTTAGGTTGTATGAAATCCTCCCCCATTAACGCGTTGCAGGTTGAGTGTGCTGAACCCCCTCTGGCCCTTAGACGTCAATATCTGGCCTGCCGTTTTTTATCTAAGCTCATATGCAGAACATCACACCCCCTTATAGAAAAATTGTACGAATTAGATGCCATAAGTACAAATTCAAACTATTGGAAAAATAAAGAAATACCCCTAATTTTGAAATCTTTTCGAGAAATCCTAAATTTAGCATGCCCAATTAGTCAGTTTCCCAGATTGCCCCTTTTTAATTTTGCGTATAATGTTTTAAGTTATGTTCCTAAAATTGTCTTTAACATTGGTATATCCAAAAAATCCCCGTCAGCAAACTCGATGTTCAACGCGATGGTGGGCGAGCGATGGAATGGTTTCCAATTATTTTTTACGGATGCTTCGAAATTGTCTGAACTTAACAACACTGGAGCGGCGGTCTATTACCAGACCTCTAAAATAATTTTACAGTATAAGTTTCCTAAGGAGTCTTCTGTATTCACTGGTGAGTGTGTGGCTGTATTGGAAGCTTGTCTTTTCATACAGTCGCATCATAATATACACAAAGCCGTTATCTTCACAGACTCTCTTAGCTGCCTGCAAGCCTTAAAACAAAACCCTTTTAAAAGTAAATTGCACAGCTACCTGGTTTTAAAAATTAAAGACTCCCTATTATCTTGTGCTACCAATCAAAAAGAGGTTCAGCTAGTTTGGATACCTAGTCACTGCGGTATTAAGGGAAATGAGTGCGTTGATGCATCGGCTAAAGATGCTTGCTCATCATCAGTAGCTGATCTTTCCCACAATAGCCTTCAGGGGTATGACTTATTGAATCTTCCACGAACTAACCTCCAGTCATCGTGGCAGGATCAATGGAATATCACTGGGGGGAAAAAAGGCAGGTTTTATTACGCAGTACAACCAACCATCAAACCAAAACCTTGGTTTTATGGCTACAAAAAAGTCTCCAAACCTGTGATATCCGTCATATGTCGTATTCGTCTAGGTTTCTGTAGTACTCCTGTTTTCTTGCAAAAAATCCGGGTTAGGGACTCCTCTCTTTGCGAGTGCGGGTTGGAAGAAGGTACTCTGGATCACATCTTCTTTGAATGCTCAAACAACATTCCTCCTTTAGATCTGTATAGACGTCTCCCTAAATTTAAAATCCCTCTTCCGACTAATTTCCCCTCCCTGCTTACATACTCCTCTCCCGAACTGCTTGTGGCGCTGATGACTTTCATCCGTCACAATAACATTAAATTATAAATCTGAATGTGTGGGTGTGGTATGCGTTTATTCTATGTTTTAACAATTTTAATATTTATTTATTTATATTTTTTGTTTGTTTCAGTCCCATACTAACCCGACAAGATCCACGTGGTGTCAAAGAATTTAATTTGCGATCTTGATTAAACTAACATTAGATTCATGTTTTTATTTTTTATCTTGCACACTTGTTTTTCCTATTCACTGGACATTGGCAGAATAGTCGACATCGGCTCTAATTGCCATTAAACAAAAATAGAATAGCTCAAAGACCAAGAGCATGGGTAAAACTCGGTAAGTAATAGGTAGTCACCCATCCCCAGACTGACCTTGGTATGGGTGGCTTACCTTCAAAGATGTGACTGTCATTATTTACACACCAGCTTTTATATGAATAGACAAAAGAAAACCTTTACCTAGCGAGAAATGTTGCTTTCTCTCAGAATAGAAGATAGAATAAAAGGGCATTTCAGAAATCTTGCCCAGAGCGCCTCTAGAGCTTTTTTAACATCCAATAAATGGGGCTTACAAACATCGCTGGTGCAATGCAAGTAGGTAACAATGGAGCAATGGATGTTTTTTGTTGCAAAGAAATAAAAAAGGACATAATTGATATTAATTTATTAATACATAAATATTTAATGAAGAATACATCTTACAATAACCACAACATCTTACTTACAAAATGGAAACACTATATTTTTCTTTCATTTTAGTTTCATGTCAAATAACGTGCTTTTTTCGATCATCCAAGATTAAAAAAGTAAAGGAAAAATACCTACATATTGGAAAAACACTGTTTGAACTAATCTTCATATTCTTAAAAACTAGTCACTGTAAGTGCTAATATGCTAATGTGTTCCTTCTATTTAAAAATACATATTATTTACTAACTATACAGACTTGAAATAATAACAAAAATAAGTATGCTAATATCAAAGGCAATTACAAATCTCCAATAACTAGACGGTCTCCACAGATGTACTTGTACTGTATATGTTTATCAACTTCCTTATTGAAAATATCAAAAATATTTCCAGACCTGAAATATGAAAGAAAAATATAAATTTATTTGAAGGCAAATAACGACTAATCATAACCTCTTTGCTAATGTATTCTATAAGTCTCAAATAAGATTCTGCACGTGCAAAATCTGATAATAAATTCTACATGGATTGATTTTAACGTTAAAATCAATCTATGTAGAATTTATTATCAGCTGCAAGTAATGTTATATTCTATAGCTGGGAAACAGATGCGCTCTTCGCGAAAAAGAGTGGGACAAAGCGTTCTCTCTAATCGTGTCGATGACAATCAATATTGACACAGCCCTAAACTTGGCGACGAGTTTGGCTACACCAAAAAAAAAATTCGCAGAGCGGTGGCAAGCTCTACTGAAAGAGCCAAAATGATTTCCGTATGAAAATGTGCCGTCTTATTTGCGATGTTGAGACCAGTGTTTACAATATAAATTACACAAAGTTAAATAACTGTGTGTTCGAAACTACAATATCAAAGAGCCACCATCACTTCTTGAAAAGATACGATCTTGGATTTAAAATTGTTTTCTTGGTAATTTAACTTAAGATGCTAATTGTACCCAAATATTGTATTGTTTTGGGTTTAAACGGGGCCATCAACCAGGCACAACTCCAGACTACGTGGTTGGTATTGAAAAATTCCTAATGGAAAAAATCCCAATAACACTTTGCCCGATCTGGGATGCGAACCCATGACCTCATACTTAGCAGTAGCGCTTACAATCACTCAACGAAAACATGAAATTTATTTGCCAAATGTTACCTCAAGTAACTAGTGTTCCTGGGTTGCGGGTTGTTCGAAAGAGATACCGCGGTAACGAAACAAAAGTATCTACATGAATGAGTTTTAGTCAGTAAAAGTCTAACCTCCCTTCCGCTCGACCCAGAGTGGAAAAAAAAAATATCTTGGGACAACTCACACACGGCTATCTGATCCCAAGCTAAGCAGAGCTTGTGTTATGGTAACCAGACAACTGATATACATACTTATATAATTTATAAATACATACATATTATAGATAAATCACACCCAGACACAGAACAAACAATCATGCTCATCACACAAAGTTTGTCCTGGGTGGGAATCGAACCCACGACCTCCGGCTCAGCAGTCAGGGCCACTAACCACTAGACCAACAGGCCCGTCAAAAAAATTAACACACTCGAAAAAAAAAGTAACTAGTGTTGTCCTTTCCCGGTACTTACCGATATCGCAAATGGCTAAGAAGACAAAAACGATGTAAAAATGAAGACTATCATCAACTATCGGAAGATTGTCAAAATGATAAGTTAAGTAGGGTTCTATGAAGTCGTTTCTAAATCCAAAATACTCGGCTGTGAAACAGAGTATCACCGCTATGGCGTAGGTAATAACTGTCAGTATGCAATACCGGTAGTAGGCGCGGTAGAGCTTGACACTTTTCTGAAAAAAAAAACTCACGGTTAGTCAATTCTTTTCTTACTTTTCTTTTTCAAGAAATAGATACGAGTGTAACAGAAAATAATTAAAAGGCGTCAAAAACATTCGTCAGCATCGGTGGCAACGGGGACAGTGCCCAGGGGATCTAAATTGGCCGCTTAAGGCGCTGTACAAAGCAAACACTTCGTAAAACGTCTAGATTTTCGTCGCAAAGTTAGCCGTATCTTTACATGCCACTAGCCAAAAAAAATTGCCGTGTATAGTCAAATACATAAAGTAAAGACTTAAACAAAATCAGTTTGCAAAAGTGGTCTAGTACTACGAAAAAAAAATGTTTAAAAAGACAACGAAAAATATGTTTCCGATTTTTATGAATTTTGGTACAGAGATAGTTGGGACCTTGGAGACGGACATAGGTAAAAATTAAGAAAAGGGGAGAAAGAGGGAAGAAAAAGGGAGAGAAAGATATATTTTTTTCGATCATCACGCGGGTTAAAGTTAGCCTTAAGTAAGTATGCCACGTGGACGAAGTCTCGGGCGGAAGCTAGTAGGTTAATAATCCATATCCATGCTAATATTATAAATGTGAAAGTGTATGTGTGTGTCTGTTTGTTTGTCAGTCTTTCACGGCAGCGACGGATTGACGTGATTTTTTAAGTGGCGATAGTTGAAAGGATGGAGAGTGACATAAGCTAAGCATGTTCTATATATGTCCTTTATATTATTACGAGCAAAACATGGTGTTTACGGTTCTCATTTGACAGGAAGTTTATAATAATATGCGTTAACAAATGTGATGTCTAATTATATGGTTAGTTTAGATATAGGCACAACACAGGCAATAAATTAAAAAGGACTTCCAAACAAAAAACAATAAAAAAGGAAAATAACTGTTGTAAAACTTTTTCTAGACTTTTATTTGTTTTACTGACGTTTTGGCCAATTTTGCGACTTTCTAAGTTCAAATTTGGAATAAGCTCCTGATGTTATACAAAACTAGCTGGCGTATGCGGCTTCGCCCGCGTGATATCGAATAAAAAGTTACCCTATGTGTTATACCAGACTTTTATCTACCTCTATTACCAAAAATGATTACCAAAACTTTTACTTTATAAATCGGTAGAAAAAAAAACTCTTTTTTTACAACTGTAGACTGGGCGAAGGACTAATTCCGACAGTTAAGGTATCGATGGAAGTTTTATTTCTGACTATACAAAACTACTTTTTTTATTGGTGTCCAAATCGTCAGTGACCAAGAGATTGAAATCTGTTGTATACCAAATACTTTTAAAACTTTTATAAGTATTTTGTAACACGTATACAAGTATTTTATTATACACATACTAGTATTGTTCAAAGTATTTTGTCTTACTTATACAAGTATTTTTGAAAGTATCTGTTATTTCTCTAAGAAATTCTCGTATTGGCCACATCCTGTACCTTATTAAAGTGTGCGTAAATTAAAATATCGTCAGGAAGCTCTACTATCATTACATATTTAAATAATTTACCTTGATCCCAGCTGTGATGAAAGTGACTAGCATTCCGAATTCCACAAGTTGTACTAGAATACAATAAATCGAGGTCCACAATCGACTTATGGCGTAATTGTTGTTAATTTTGTTTTCATGGGTGATGTGTCGAAAATATACAACGCTTCCGGTTATCACTGTGCCTGTCCATAGAACTGACACTAACTGTAATTTAAAAAAAATGTATTATTAATTTACTCCAAAAGTCTCTCTCTCCAAAACTCAAGAGATGCCAGCAAAGCAGAGGGGCTTACCAGGGCCACCACCTGCCGGGGTTGCAAGTTTTTTGAAAGAGATACCGTAGCCCAGGAACATAAAGGGCAATAGAAGGAACATGGGTGGGCTATAGTAAGTAGAAGTCTAACACTCTCCCCCGGTCTGGGCGGAGCAGGGGAGAGTGTCAGAATTAGTTATTAGATGATTACTTAGCAGTAAAAAAGGGTTTTATTTCCGACACTAAGTTCGATGCGAATTCGAATATTATCTTAACACTTACCAATCGCAGGATAGCCCAAACTAATAAGCACCATCTTATAGTGCGACTTGAACCCTCATCTTGTTGTTTCATCGTAATTACTGGAGGTCTTAATTTTGAAGAATGCATTGTGAAAGTTCAATCGTTCAAAATAATAACTTGTTATAAATTAGCTGTGTCCTCCAAACCACCTGAAAATTTGTCAATTTCTGATTATTATTACAAAAAAGAAAAAAACGTGATGGCTTAAAAAGTGAAAGGAAAAAAATAAGTCCAGTACCTACACTAAAATTATGTCAAGTAAAGTGAAATAATAAATTCTTAATTTAGCGACTTTTACAATTAAAAATCTAGACTAGCTCAAATCTTCCCAATAAAGGGTCCCAACTGTTAAGAATATTGTCCTATTAACTTTTATTGCAATGAACTTGATGACGTGCAGTAAGGTTACCTGGTTATCAACGATTCTATTTACACCGTCTATAGTCAGCACGTCTCAATTAAAAATGAAATTAAATATCAGATTCGAAACTTTAAACTTCGGTTTCTCAATTTTCTCTAAAATGTCACTTTTATATCTATTTTAAGCACGTCCGCGTGTCTCACAGTACTTATCAACACTGTTTAATTAATCTGTTTAGTGTTCTTAATTTATATAATCATGAACATAAAAATAACGTGTATTTTCAATGTGTTTGTTTATACAAAGAACCCAGTTATCTAATATGGGCTAATATGTGGGTATTTTTGATGACTTGTGAACCTAATTGACGTGGTTTATTTGTTATTTCCTATTTTCATAAAGCTAATTTTTTTGGTAAAACTGAGATATGGATTCCCAAGGCACAGCTGGTTAAAGGCTTTACTTGGGGTATTTCTGATGGCAATGAAGCGATCTGTTGGAAAAGAGAGTCCGATAGGTATACCCCAAGTTATAAGCAAATGACGGGCCTGTTGGTCTAGTGGTTAGTGGCCCCTGACTGCTGAGCCGGAGGTCGTGGGTTCGATTCACACCCAGGACAAACTTTGTGTGATGAGCATGATTGTTTGTTCTGTGTCTGGGTGTGACTTATCTATAATATGTATGTATTTATAAATTATATAAGTATGTATATCAGTTGTCTGGTTACCATAACACAAGCTCTGCTTAGCTTGGGATCAGATAGCCGTGTGTGAGTTGTCCCAAGATATATATATATATATATAAATGATAACACGGTTGTCGCAGTTGCTGAGCGATCAACTGCTGCGCTGCGTGTCGCGGTTTCGATCCCTGTACGGAACAAATATTTGTATGGCCTATAGATAGCTGTTCCGGGTCTGGTTGTTTGTGTATGTGAGTTTAAATGTTTGTAAACGCACTCATGATACAGGAGAAATCCCTAGTGTGGGGGCAACGGGTTTTTTTTTAACTCAAGAGGTAAGTGGCAGGAATGTAGGGAAGGTTTTGCCCATAAGTGTACAAATAAAAACCATATCAACCACAGAATGCAAAAAATCTAAATATATTATTTCACTTTCATGGGCCCACATAGGAAAATATATTATTTCACTTTCATGGCCCTACATGGGCTCTTATTAAAAGCCGAGAAAAGGTGCACGGTTCGGGTTGGTCGTTTCCTATGGAGAAGACCCGGCAAGAAACTCCATGGTGATTTTCAGAAAGGTCAATTGCGTAGCACCTCTAACCGGAGTGCGTGTATGAATGTATTCGTAGTGAAATTATGTATGATAGCGTTGTTTTCTATCTAACCCCATTAGAAAGAGGCGTGAGTTTATTTATGTAAGGACATCAGTTCACCTAGATCTAAACGGACACAACTCAAAAATTGAAAGTTTTTAGTTACTCTTGTATTCGAATGTACTGGTGACAATGTGCAACTATCTAATATAACAAACACAATTTACATACAGTGACATTCTACAACCTATATATGATCTAAAATAAATTTAATGTTTGATAACTTTCTATAAAAAAAGAATTACGTGTATTTCGTCGTCTTAATTTCTTTTTTTTAAGTTGGTGGAGTTTAGATCTAGGTGTGCGATATGACAAAGCCTTCGCGCGACAAAGTGTGCACACGGGTGCAAAGTTTCATACATTGTTACCCTACATTTTTGTAAACAATCGTGCGACGGGTAACAACTAGTAACAACTACTGGTAACAACTAGTTATTTAAAAGTAGTTTTTATGAATTAATCCACCTAGGTATTAATGCTAATGAATTAAAAAGGTCATGTTAAATGTGACTACTGAAACTCTGACGCTATGAAGGCCAAAGAGGGTTTTTTAAAGACTGGATATAAATGTCTCTAACAAAGCTGGTGGATAAACCACAGTTTAAAAGCACATTCATATATGCCTTTTTGAGGAGCTTGTGGCTAAATAATAGCAGCCGCTCAGGTCGATCTTTAGGTTAGGCCGCTCTTGCCTAGGTTGGTCTGTGGATGAGTGACCACCCGTTACATACCGAGCTTACTCCGTGCCTCGGTAACAGGAGGTTACAGCTAGTCAGTGTCCTGAAAGTTTGACAACCAGCCTTACCAAGAGGAATCGTATTACCCAGTACTAACTGGGTTATGGAGGTCAGATAGGCAGTCGCTCCATGTAAAATACTGGTATTCAGCTGCATTCGTTAAGACTGGAAGCCGACCACAACATAGTTGGGAAAAAGGCTAGGCACATGATTCAAATATGCCTTTTTTTCATTAGGATATGAGACAATTAAACGCCACCTGCTACAATTCTTAAGCATTCTTGTCTCATCGACTTTCATACAACTAGTCGTACACGCCGGTTGCGAGTACTACTCCGCTAGATATTCTCGACAAAAAAATATAGATGGCGCCCACATCCCTGCTTAAGCCGTGGTTATCCTTAATTTTTTATCCTTTGTTAATTTGTTTGTTACGTCTTCTCGCTTAAATGTCCAAACCGATTTTGATGCATTTTGGTAGAGATAGTTGGAACCCTGGAGACGGACATAGGCTATAAAAAAGTGAGAAAAGGGGGCGTAAGAGGGAAGGAAAGGGGAGAGAACGATTATTTTTTTGATCATCACGCGGGTTAAAGTTGGCGCTAGCCCAAAGTAACTATGCCACGTGTACGCTACGCACGTGTAGCTAGGTTTACCTACATAATTTTCATAAAACTAAAGTTCGTATTTTCGCCCATTCTTCTCCATAGAGATCAACGCTTTGGAATGGTCAAATGGTCTAATTGAAATAAATGCTTTGATTTGATTTGATTCGTATAAAGTCATGTCACCGGTAGATATTATGATACGGTTTTATCCATAAGTAGCGCCAGTTTCATTCACAGGAGCCACACAATCGTCGTTCCCGTTTCTAGCCAAACCTTTAAATAGATGTTTCCTTCTTTCAATCCTACATGCTACATACCAGTAGCTATTCTTAGCCATGTAGTGTCCTGCTAGCAAATAGGTGTACTTGTCATTCATTTCATTTGTTAAAACTGAAGTAGGTATTCCGTCCTGCCGGGGTTGCGGGTTGTTCGAAAAAGATACCGCGGCCCTGGAACATAAAGGGCAAAAGAAGGAACATGTGTGGGTTTTATTCAGTAAAAGTCTGACACTCCCTTTCTCAATTATTTGATGATTTCCCATCGAAAAAAGAAGTTGGTATTTCGTGTAGCTTGTTTAAATCGGCAGTTAATGAATTTGAGTTTAATAAGCAAATTGGAGAACGCTTCTGCGGCGCAAAACGTAACTGTCAAATTTTGGGGTACAACTCTGCTTAACCTTTCGGGGATAACATGCTTAATGTTATGTATGGAAAACGCTACAACCGGTACTGCTACTAATACCTTGAATCACCTTTGATATTCATCAAAAGGAGTGAGATCAAATATGGAATAATACCAGTTCCATTGAATATGATAGTTTCCAGGGTCAAAGTAATTACATTCCATTTAGGTAGTCCTTCTTTTAGATTATTCAAAAATAGGGGACACGTATTTTTTTTATTTGTAAATTAGACCAAAAATGACAAAGATATAGCTAACAACGCGTGACGTAACACGTAACTATATCTGTGTCATTTTTGTTTTGAAGCCTATTAGACAGTTTAGTTAGTTTCAGAATAAATCCGTCACAAGCTCATCGGAATCTCCAACTACGAGTGTTATCGCATTGGGCTCAATTCCCGCTGGCGATGACGCATCAACCGCCCGCGCGTTTGTCAGCTCGCTTCTCAAAAACACGGATATGACCATCATCCTTTATCCGAGTTAATTGACGTATCAGTTTAACAGACCATGGGCACTATCTGATTTAGTTAGAACTGAAACAGATGCGTGTTCTTAAAGAGATAACTGTCTTCTTTGAGAATACCACGTTAAGGTAGATGGAGAAATAAAGAACGACATTAAAATTAAAAAAAATGGAAGTTATTTTTCCAAAGCCCAGATTGTGGTTGCAAGTTAGGCACTGGTAACGTCTATCATTAATGATCAAACGCAAGACACGATATCAAGCTACTAGTAATGGATTCTGTAAATATAAAGGATCGTGCCACATTTTGTATTTATATAGTCCGACCTGCCTCCATAGGTCTTCTAGGTTATAACGAACAGCAAATATAGCCCTATATTAGTCGCCTTAAGATGCGCGGGCGCCAGATTCCACGGACCAACCACTTAACGACCGTCTCGCCGCTCATACAATTTACAAAACGTGAGCGCGCTTACTAGTCTTTCTGTTACTATTTTAAATAATTTCCCTGTACCAAACTGTATTGAGGGTAGATTCATGTTTCATGGTATTTGTGTTTTTGAATCAAAATCTAGTGTGTTTGAGTATTTTTCATGGTCCTAGCAGCAGCTGATAAACAAGGTTTATTTAAGGAACGATTTAAAAACTGAAATATTTGGCGGGATATTTGAAAAGTGATTATTCGAAGATGCGGTTGGAACTGCCAGTGTGCACAAGATGTTGTTTATGTTTTCCATTAAGATATGGATTGATAGCGTGGGGATATCTCCGATTGGTGAGTTAGTGCTTCTATTTTAGATAACTCTTTGTTTTTTAAACTGAGGGATGTTGTGTTTGCCCTTCGGCATTCTTAGTGCAGTCATGTGTATTTATGTATGTACCTGTATAGGTAAAAAAAACAGGGGCGAATTGAGAACCTCCTCTTTTTTTGAAGTCGGTTAAAAAGTGAATTTAATAGCGACTTCATAATATTAAAATGAGAGCGGTTTTTGGTCTTAATATTACCCCTGATGAATTTTATACATGATAGCTTGTTTTTTTTTTTTTGTGGATGTGGATATCATCAAATAACTTGCCCCGACAGCCCTTGAGCAGGGGGAGTGTCAAAATTTTACTGACTAAAACCCACCCATATTCCTTCTTTGCCCTTTAAGTTCCGTTCCGTTCGTTGGATGTGAAGGGATGCAAGAAGAATGAAGAAGATGGATGCAAGCTTAAAGATAAATGAAACTGAACTGACTTTATGTTTATTTTTTTCAGGTAATATCCGCATTGGTTATGGTTGGTGCTGAAAAATCATTTTCAACCATGTTGGGATTGACCAAAACTGAACCAGAGATAAGTTACAAAGTCTACGCGGCATTGTTGGCGTTACTAATGCTGTTTACAATGGGGGATATTATTATGAACATAACCTTCGTTATTGGAGGACACAGGGTAAATATTATTAGGCTTTGAAGATTATTCCAATGGCTTCACATTTTGTTTCTAAAAAAAAATGTGGTCATATATCTAAAATTAAAGGTCAATACGATGTAGTGCTTCAGAAAACAAAAAAATTAAAATATTTATTTTAGACCAAGCATACAGTAATGATACAAGTCCGTATCATGTTATTAGTACTTATAATGTGTTTGTAAAATTTTAAATACTTTTTAAATTGGACATGTATGAGCGAGCTTCATCAGAGTTTGACAGTTCACTCTGTCCGATATAACGCTTTTTTTTGGGGTGGGAAATCACCAAATAACTTCCCCCGCTCTGGGCGGAGCGGGGTGTTGTGTCAGACTTTTGCTGACTAAAATCCACCCATGTTCCTTCTATTGCCCTTTACGTTCCGGGGCCGCGGTATCTCTTTCGAACAACCCGCAATCCGATATAACGCTTAAAATCATGTTGGTGCTACGTTTTACAAGCGCCCACCTGAAGAAGGTCGGTCTTTTGCAAAACTCCGCCTAGAAACTGTCCACGCTGTGGTTAACGAACAGACTGGAGGCACTACCTACTAAGAGCCCCAAAAGACCCCTGAACGCATTGTTATTCTAGACGCGCAGAGGGTTGTAGGCTTTTTAGTGTTATAAACGTGAACGTGAGATAATACATTTTTAGATGAATAGTTGGGAAAATAACTTTTTTGAATCTGTGAAGATTTGTAAAATCCAAGCCCTTTTTCTTCAAAAATCCTTACTTCCTTACTAATATTATAAAAGCGAAAGTGAGTTTGTTTGTTACGTTTTCATGCCTAAATGGCCCAACCGATTTTGATGAATTTTGGTACAGAGATAGTTGGGGCCCTGGAGACGGACATAGGCTATTATATATTTTTTTAAAGTTTGTGATATGAGGGGAAAAGGGAAGAAAATGGAAAACTTAGCATTGCTATTACAATAAATAAGGCGCAAGGGCAAAAACTACACGTAGCAGGTACCTGTAAATCAGGAAAGGGGAACGAAGCCGCGGGCAATAGCTAGTATGTACTTATATTAATATATCGTTGAAAAAAGGTCTCATTATAGTGTTTATATGTTCTGTTTTTTATCTTTACCAATCCCTTCATCTTTTCCAGAAAATCTTAAAGCTGTTAAGAGCATACTACGTCTATAGCTTCGTCCTTTGGATTACGACAGCCCTGGTTGGCTCCGGCCTGTCTGCCTACACCGTGTACTGGTTCAACCTTGAAGAGATCAATGAGTTCCGCACTTGGGTGCTTCTGGTTGACCTGACCACTTGTCTAGCTCAGATCAGTAAGTTATCTCTTGATTACCTGTATTTATACAAATTTATTCATCATCATTTTCCTGCCCATGTGCCATTCCTATTTGGGGTCGGCCCAATACGTTTTCTTCTTCCGTTTTCCCCTATCAGACGTCACGGCATCATTTACTCCTTTCTCCTTCATATCATTCCTTACACAATCCATACCTACATCTTTTCTTTGGACTTCCTCTCGCTCTCCGTCCTTCAACATTCAGAACCATCATTCTTTTAGTCACATGTGCTTCGTCCCGATATATCATTATGCTTATATTTAAAATTTAGCTTAAGACAGTCATATTTTAAATGCTCCTCTCTTTTTGTTCTCAAACACTAATGTCCACGTTTCTTTTCTTCATATTTCCTTTCGCAGGCCTTTTTTTTTTTCGGGTGGGAAATCATCTACTGACTTCCCCCGCTCGAGGAGCGGGGGGGCATGTCAAACTTGTACTGACTAAAACCCACCCATGTTCCTTCTGTTGCCCTTTACGTTCCGGGGCCGCGGTTTCTCTTTCGAACAACCCGCAACCCCGGCAGGCGGAGGCTCTGGCAAGCCCCTCTGCTTTGCTGACATCTCTTTGAGGCGCGCGTGAAACACGAACGCGCCGTCGACACGGCCTGTCGTCAATCGACGGACGGACGGCGAGCTACCCATTGCTCACCGACCACAGGCCCGCATCTACGGTGGCCGGGAGTCGTCTCGCGGCGCCCGGCGCCCGGGGCGTCTCCCGCGGCGGCTGGGTTGGGTAGATGATCTCTCCCTCAAACGCCCGGCCACCTCCTTTGCTAGCATTACTGCTTCGCAGAAGGAGGTGACCGCTTCCCATTCCCTCTCGCTCCGGACCATGGCCTGGACCAGGGCCGGACGCGAGAGATCGCCGCCGCCGATCGCCTCTACGAGGGCACGGCGGTGCTCCGCCCAAGCTGGGCAGACCGCCACAGTGTGCTCCACCGTGTCCTCCGGGCAATCGTCACAATGGTGACACCCGGGCGCTTCCTCCCGCCCGATGAGGTGCAGGAACCTCCCGAAACTTCCGTGTCCGGTGAGGACCTGCGTCAGGTGGTAGGTGAGGACGCCATGACGCCTCTCCAGCCACTGCTCAAAGAGGGGCTTTCGCAGGCCTGCTAGTAGAAATTTCTTTTGAAATAAGCTGTGCCTTTGTACTCTGTTTTGTTCTCATGTTTCCTTATGTTTTCTCCTGTGTATAATACATTTTTAAATAAATAAATACCTTCCTTCCAATATTATGTCATGTTATATCTTTCTTCACACATTTAATCTATCTTTTCTTTGTCCTCCCTCTGCATCCATAAAGTATACATTGATCATTCATTAGTTGTCACATCTATCATCAACTAACGGAGTGCCAAGACCCTAGTGATGATTGGTTTCAAAGCGTTTTCATTTTCCACAATGATCTTCAACAGGATAAGCGAAAACTTTTCAACAGCTGATATTTAACCTATTGTATTATTTTTGACTTTTTCTAGGCCTATTGCAATATTTAATTTTGAAACATAGCTTAGATGCCAACTCATTCAATTGCTTTGTCTTTGGGATATAAAGAAAGCCTTAAGCCAATCTCGAATTATCTTACATAAATGATGCTAATGACGATAACCCATTGTCGTCTAACTGCATCCAGTTTGTCTCTGCATCATTCAAAGGTGGAGAATGCTTTTGTAATACCTATAATTTGTAATTTTTAAAACCTTACTTTGTTTTGTTCAATTTTAAGTACTTATAGAATCTGGAACGCTGTTGTTTCCCTCTTGGAGGTGGGCAATTAACTAATGCAGCTATTTAAATTTGTAATAAGTGTGTTTTTGTTCCAATAAAGATTATTATTTATTATTATACTAGCTTTTGCCCGTGGCTTCGCTATATAAATAGCAACGCTAATTTTTCCCGTTTCTTCCCTCTTTCTCCCTCATATCCCACTCTTTTTTTTTTAAAAAAAGAGTAGTAAAAATAGCCTATGTCCGTCTCCTGGTTCCCAACTATCTCTGTACCAAAGGAGATCGCCAGTTTTGGGCTAAAGTATGTACAGAAACGATATGCATGTTAAAAAAAACTAGATTTTTTACTGATTAAAAACAACATGTAACAATAATAACTTTCTACAGGAATGAGCTAAAAATTATAATTTTAAATATGGTTTTTAATTTAATGTTCGTCTAAAACTAGCTCCGTAAACAAGCTGTCAGGTCATTTTAAGATCGTTCTAAAACTAGTAGTTTTAGAGAAGTTATTAAAAAAACGATATCTATTTTGTTTTAGCATCTATCATGGACATTATAATCGTTTATAAAGGAAAAAGGACATTTGATGAAATTATTTTAGTTTTAGTAAAAGTTATTTATTTATTTAACAAAAACTTCGTTCAAAATCGTGTATCGGGCGACTGTTTCTAAACGAAAAAATATCGATGTTTGTCAAAATGTCAATGTCACGTCACTCCCGTCAACTCCGTCATTCGTTTTCGTACTCGTGCACTTAACTTGTTTTAATTTTACCTACCTAATTCCTTTTGTGTGCTATGCAATAATATGCTAATAGTAACGTACAACTATGTTTTTAAACAATTAAATCAATGTGACTATTTCAATATGGTGTTTAAAATGCATTTTGGCATTATAAATACAATTATTTTTACCATCTGCCGTATAACCTAACCTAGTGACCCAAAAACTTATTTTCTTCCTAATTCCCATAGAATTTTGAAAAAAATCTTTCTGATATTAATATGTACGTGTTTTATCTATTAAACAACACATAAATTGTTACTGTTCACATTAGGCCCAACGATGTATAGATTTCTGGCGATCTCCTTTCATCAAAATCGGTTTAGCCATTAAAGCGTGAAGAGGTAACAAACAAACTCACTTTCGCTTTTATAATATTAGTAAGGAAGTAAGGATTATTATTATTGGCAGTATGTCTGCCTCTGTACATGATGTGCTTAAAATGTGAAATAAAAAAACTAATTAAGATAACAAAAGATGCAGAAGTATTCATAAAAGATTCAGATGTCAAGTAAAAGGAAATCAATTCTTAATGATGATTTTCTTTTTCAGTAATCCAAGCTTTTATTCTACTGCTAATAAGAAGTCAAATGATCAAAATAAAGAAAAGTTACGAGTTCAGGTTTATAAGGAATGCAGCTGAATGTGAATGTTCAATGCATTCTGAAGAAGAAATAGTGGATGAAGGGAGACATGCTGGTTGTGGATCTAAGGAGGGATTGAAAGAGGTTCACGGAGAGAGGTCGATGGAAGATTAGAAATACAAGGAAATGATACATATATTTATTTACTGATTTTTTTTTATAAGTTAATAAAATAAATACGACAATAGTTAGTTTTCTTTCCTTGATGGTGAAAATGGTATTTAAACAATGCCTTATACCGGTTTTCATTTTTATTTACCTTTTTAATGCATCATACCTTAAAAAGAAAAAAACTGAACTCTTATGGGATCATTTTTTTGGTCCGTCTGTCTGTCTGTCAAGACCCTTTATCTCAGGAACACGTGAAGAGGAAGAACAAGTTCAAATTAAAACCATATACTGAAATATGTCTATGTGGTCCCTTGAAGCTGTGAAAGTCGACTATCTAAATCTACGTAGTCAAAAGATACGGCCGTTTATGTCGCAAGTTTGTACGGAACCCTTGGTGCTCCAGTCCAACTCGCGCTTGGCCGGTTTTTTTGTCTATTCCAATGGTTAAAAATGTAATGTAATGTAATGTAAATTTTATACAACACAGTACTTGCATTGAAACCTGGACTGTCTTTGTAACCTTAAATGGCACAATGCAGGCTGCACAAAAAAACAATGTCCTTCTTCAATAAAGAATAAGAAAAAATAATGACTCTTCATCATCATCTCATCATCTGCCTAGCCTTTTCCCAACTATGTTGGGGTCGGCTTCCAGTCTAACCGGATGCAGCTGAATATCAGTATTTTACATGGAGCGACTGCCTATCTGACCTCCACAACCCAGTGAGTACTGGGTAATACGATACCCCTTGGTAAGACTGGTTGTCACTCTTAAGGACAATAAAAAAGAAATGTTGACAAACGAACTTAAAGGACTTTTTGGAATGGAAAATGCAAAATTCCACGACGTAAATAAATTGAAACAGTTTGTAACAGGAATGGCTCAGAGTATAGATAATTGCGGACCCCTGACAAGGTTCCCAAGATCGCGGAGCGCGGCTTTGAGACCACTTAACCACTGCCTTGTACCGCTACCACAAACCATATTAACACACGTAACTCGCTCATTTATTACTTACTTCCTAGTTTGTACTCATAGTTAGATGAAGTAGGACGGTTTTCCTACGGTCTTTGACGGTTTTTCTGTCTATATGTTCGTGGATTTCAGTTTCAAACCAAGTGCAAATACTGTCTAAAACAAATGAAAATAGTGCCGTTTCTCTTTTGTTTTTATGTCGATATTTTGAATTTGATTCTGTTTTTCAAGACGTGAAGTTCTGGAATCGGTGTTGCTCTGTACATTCAGAGTTTTATTATTGTTGACAAACAACGCGTTTTAGTTTCGTTTGTAATTTAAGATTATAATTATGTTTACAGCTTGTAGGACCAAAATATTATTTGTTTGTTACGATTTCTGCTAATTTATTATCGCTTGTTTTTGTTATTGAATGTAAATGTGGGTAGATACTTAGGTAAATATAAAGTTCGAAACAAATTCTTCAGAGTTAAATCAAAGTTACTTTTTGACCCGAGTTGTATTTATCACAGTCATTGATATTGATTTTGTGAGCGAGCAAAACGCAGAGTGATAAAATTTGTGTAAACTGATGGACAAAATGATGCGAATTCGTGGTGAGATACCAACGTTCAAAAGATGTTGTATGTGTCTGCCTTTAAGACATGGGTTAATCGTGTGGGGTTATATCAGATTGGGTGGATTGGCTTCGCTCGCATTAAATTCAGTATAACACAGTACCTGCTACCTGCAGTTTTTGCCCTTGCGCCTTATTGATTTGTAATAGCAACGTTAAGTTTTCCCTTTTCTTCCCTCGTTCTCCCTCATATCCCTTTTTTAAGCCTATGTCCGTCTCCTGGTTCCCAACTATCTCTGTACCAAAATTCATCAAAATTGGTTTAGCCATTAAAGCGTGAAGAGGTAACAAACAAACAAACAAACTCACTTTCGCTTTTATAATATTAGTAAGGATTTTAAAATATCATAACAATACGTCACGCTTCTAATTCCCAAAGTTAGAAAGCGGAGTACCTAATCCCGGGTTGTGGGTTGTTCAAAAATATGCCGCAGCCTCGGAACATAAAGGCCAAAAGAAGGAATGTGGGTGGGTCTTAGTCATTAAAAGACTGACACTCCCCCCAGCTCAGCCCAGAGCGGGGGAAGTTATTTGATGATTTCCCATCCACAATCCTGCATTTAATTTTTTATATTTATAATCTCGAAATGAAAGATGTATGATGATCATGATTTTGTTAAATATTATGATTGAAGAGAGTCCATGGAGTTTCTTTCCCATTCTTCTCCATGGAGATCGATTCTTTGGAATGGGCAACTACGGTACTTACACAAGCTATTATGCCTCATGACTGTGACTGTAGCTTCATCTCTTTGTTTTTGACATTCGAAAGTACCTGTGACGATCTAATGGAAATAAAACAAACTCCCTTTCTTGCTTTTCTACTGCAACTAATGCTTTACTTACTTTTCAGGTAATAGGAGTCATCCTTTTGGTTGGAGTCACAAAAATTTTCCTCGAGGTTCTTGGTATATCTAAAGAAAAAGAAGGATACGAAGTATACGTAGTGTTGTTTGCATTCTTTGTAACTCTAGCAGGAGCTGATATTGTGTTAAGTGTAGTATTCGTTTACGCAGGGCATACGGTGAGATATTTTTTTTTACTTGTACAAACGACGGCACATCAACTTACACAAAACCATTTTAACCTGCTACCCTACCACGACTTCTTAGAGCAGAACTTATTCCGCTGAGGGAAAGAGACAGAGCTATACAGGGTATCTAGCACCATCTATTTCACTCAGTGGAATAAGTTCTGCTTTAAGACGTCATAGTAGGCCTACTGATCTCTCTACTACGGTGTGCGTAGAATAGGTTGACCTGCCGTCTTGTGTACATAAAACGGCCAATTAATTAAGTTAAACACACGAGAGCAGTATACAAAACAAAATATACATGTTAATGCTGCCCTTTCTTTGGGAGGGGGGCGTGTCAGGCTTTTACTGTCTAAAACCCACCCATGTTCCTTCTATTGCCCTTTACGTTCCGGGGCCGCGGTATCTCTTTCGAACAACCCGCAACCCCGGCAGGCGGAGGCTCTGGCAAGCCCCTCTGCTTTTTATTACTGCCCTACTTCTTTAAGACAATCAACTGACCACCATCATACTCTTGCCTTTAACCCAATTTTATTTGGATTCGGCGCAGCATGTCTTCATCTATATTTGTATACTAGCTTTTGCCCGTGGCTTCGCTCGCGTTAAATCCGGGGTAACACGGGTTCCCTTTTCGTGATTTGCAGGTATTTTTCGTTGGTAACAAAGATTGTGTGTACCGATTTTTTGTTTCGTATCTCGAAAACTGCGAAAAGTCCCATATAAAATTTCTTTCCCTTTTCTCACTTTTTTGTTTAAATTGGCTTATGTCCTTCTTCAGGGTTCCAACTTTATCTGTACCAAAATTTATCAAAATCGGTTAAGCCATTTAGGCGTGAAGACGTCACAAACATACAAACTCACTTCTATATATCCGCATCATTTTTGATAGTTTCTTTTTCCAGAAAGATCTAAAGATGTTAAGAGCATACTATATCTACAGCTTCATCCTCTGGGTCCTGATGGTAATCATGGGCATCTCTGTCTGTGTCTATGCTGTGTACATGATGAAACTCTACGAGATGGAGGCCTCACATGTCTTTTATACATTATGGGACCTATCGTCTTATCTGGCGCAAATCTGTAAGTAGTATTTATTTTGGTTCTAAGACTTATAGATTGATGAACTCTTTATTGCATACCAATTTAACCAACGCGCACTTGCGTCCTCACTGAGAGGAAGGCTTGGTCCACATACACAAATGTCTAATTCGTGTCAATTCAACCATGAAACATATACTACAATAGGAATGAAAGACAGCATTCAATCACGTAGTCTTGTAGATAATAAGTACGCCATAATGGTTAGTTTTTGTTCATACATATTATGGGGATAAATTAACAAACAATGGACAGTCTATTGTCAAATAATACAGTTTTCTTTTAGTGTCATCTCGTATTAAAAGATGATAGTATAAAATACTCTTAATACAGATACTGTAACAAAGGAATACAGCCTTATATTTATTTACTGGCATCCGCCCGCGACGCCGTCCGCGTGGCATAGTCACTTTGGGCTAACGCTAACTTTAACCCGCTTGATGATCGAAAAAAATTCTTTCTGTCCCCTTTTTTCCCTCTTTCTCCCCCTTATCTCACTTTATTGATCATTTAGGCGTGAAAACGTAACAAATAAACAAACTAACTTTCGCTTTTATAATATTAGTAAGGATTTATGGACACACAGCAAATAAGACAGGAAAAAAACATACTTATAAAATTTGAGAACAAAGGTACTGCTTATTTGTTTAGATATATCTGTCGGCAGACCTACGAAAGGAGATATGAGAACGAAATGTAGACGATAGTGTGTGAGAGAGTACGAGAAAAATATGTGTGTGCCTCAACCTATTATAAACTTACACATTTAAGTAAATATTAATAAACACTTGTGTACATACATAATGCTTAAATATATATCCATAAATAAATAAGTATATTATTATTTTCAGTAATTCAAGCATACGTTCTCCTACTAGTGAGAAGTGAGTTTATAAAACTGTCGAAAAACTGCGAGTTCAGGTTTGTAAACAACGCAGCAGAATCAGCTTGTGAGATAAAATGTGGAAAACAAGGCTATGGAGATGATGGAACTGTTATAGACGAAAGAAACAGTATAGCCATTTCAGAAACTATAGCCCATGAAGATATTACAGCCAAAATACATATACATGGAGGTAAAGACAGAGTTTATAAAAACGAAACAAGTGAATCTAATGACTCAATAATATATTGAAACCAGATTCCTATGTTCATAAGATACAGCATAGCTTTATGATTAGAACTGTGGAAGAAACATTGTGATACAATTTCGATGAATAAATAAATTGGAAAACAATATTGTTATTTATTAATATACGTGTATTCATTTAATCACATGTAATACATATAATATTTTTAAATATTTCTTAACAAAGGAACTCTACAGGAAGTATTTAAGCTTCATGTATGATGGTGAAATATACCAATTTAATGTTTTACCGGTTGACCTAAGCGCGGGCTGCGTTTAGGCCAACCAAGTTGTTTTTACAAAATCCAAGTTGTTTTTCCAAAATTTTTTTTGCAAAAAATAAACCGACTTCCAAAAAAAAACAAATCTTCTTAATGACTAGGTCAGGGGTGGGGAGGGGGTACGGGCACCCTGCTCCCACTCGCCTGCCTACCCTGGCGAAACCCATACTTATACCTACATGTGATTGCTGCAATCACGGCAGATTTGCTGTCATTTATTGAAGAGTTCCGTTGTATATCACTGAAGATCTATCACCAAATTAAAATACAATCACCTCAAAAAACTGCGATGACCTTCTTAATCATAGTGCATAGCGTTTTTTGTTCATTTGTCTTCGACAACCTCTAAAATTATATCATCAACGTAGACGAAGTCAATCTAATACGCATTATTAAAGATAACTCAAAAACTACTGGCCGGATCTTGATATTTTTTTATGGGACCAAACGACAATCACCAGCTTTCGAATAAAAAAAGAATCATCAAAATCGGTTCACCCAGACCAGAGTTATGAGGTAACAAACACAAAAAAAAACTTTTTTGCAAAAAAATAAAACCGACTTCCAAAAAAAAATAAAAAGTGGAAAATAACTTTATTTCCGGAAGTCGGTGGCTTTTGTTGGTTTCGTTGACTTTTTTGCCACCGACTTCCGGAAATAAAGTTATTTTCCACTTTTTAGTTTTTTTTTGGAAGTCGGTTTTATTTTTTGCAAAAAAGTTTTTTATTTCAGCATTTTTAGTTATAGTATTATGATATAATTCGCAAACATGGTTATTTTTAGCTTATTAGTGCGTAGGTCCCGTCTTAAATACAAGCTTTAGTTCCACATCACGCTAGAGTATTAAGGCGCCGCGCTGTACAAAGCAAACACTTCGTAAAACGTCTAGATTTTCGTCGCAAAGTTAGCCGCATCTGTACATGCCACTAGCCAAAAAAAAATACCGTGTATAGTTCAATACATAAAGTAAAGACTTAAACAAAACTTGTTTACAAAAAGAGCTCTAGTACTACGAAAAAAAAAATTTAAAAAGACCAGAAACAAAATTTTTTCGTCTAGAAATTCTCAATTTTTTCAGCGACAACTATCATATTTTTTATATCTATAACAAAGGAAATTGTTTAAACTAAAGAGATATCTAAAATTTTTCAAACACGGAGCTGTCTTTTTTTTATATTCAATAAAAACTGCCCTACATTTTGGCGGACATGATATTCAAATAAAATCAAACGCCGAAATATTTTCGACCTTATTTCTATTCTTTCGATGCAATACTGTCGTGTACTTGTGTCAGACCATGCCCAGTATGCAGCTAGCCTTACTTCCGCGAATACCTAAAGATTAGATTGTTACCGCGCCTTAAATACTACGTAACTAAATTATGCTTTAGTTTAGAACTAATTCAGAAATCATATGCATCATCGCCTAGTGGAGACAGCTGATACTTGATCTGATTATTATGTTTCTTAATGACTAGGTGAGGGGGGGGGGGAGGGGGTACGGGCACCCTGCTCCCACTCGCCTGCCTACCCTGGCGAAACCCATACTTATACATGTGATTGCAGCAATCACGGCAGATTTGCTGTCATTTATTGAAGAGTTCCGTTGTATATCACTGAAGATCTATCACCAAATTAAAATACAATCACCTCAAAAAACTGCGATGACCTTCCAAATCATAGTGCATAGCGTTTTATGTTTATTTGTCTTCGACAACCTCTAAAATTACATCATCAACGTAGACGAAGTCAATCTAATACGCATTATCTTTAATAATAACTCAAAAACTACTGGCCAGATCTTGATATTTTTTTTATGGGACCAAACGACAACCACCAGCTTTCGAATAAAAAAAGAATCATCAAAATCAGTTCACCCAGACCAGAGTTATGAGGTAACAAACACAAAAAAAAAATTAAAAAAAACATACAGTCGAATTGAGAACCTCCTCCTTTTTTGAAGTCGGTTAAAAAATACAGTCGAATTGAGAACCTCCTCCTTTTTTGAAGTCGGTTAAAAATTATTCAAACCGGTCATACGGTAATTTGTCATCAATCTATTTAGATTTTTTTTCTAATAATTATCAAGATGGTCTAGATAATAATATCCTTACTAATATTATAAAAGCGAAGGTGAGTTTGTTTGTTACGTCTTAAATGCCTAAACCGATTTTGATAAATTTTGGTACAGTTACCCGTCCGCTAGACGGGCGTAGGCTACTTTTTTTTAAAAAAAGAGTGAGAAAGAGGGAAGAAAAGGGAAAACTTAGCTTTGCTATTACAATAAATAAGGCGCAAGGGCAAAAACTAAGGGCACGCCACAATAGCGGCGGTAAGTCCCCTCTTTGAGGAGTGGCTGGAGAGGCGTCATGGCGTCCTCACCTACCGCCTGACGCAGGTCCTCACCGGACACGGAAGTTTCGGGAGGTTCCTGCACATCATCGGGCGGGAGGAAGCGCCTGGGTGTCACCATTGTGACGATCGCCCGGAGGACACGGTGGAGCACACAGTGGCGGTCTGCCCAGCTTGGGCGGAGCACCGCCGTGCCCTCGTGGAGGCGATCAGCGGCAGCGATCTCTCGCGTCCGGCCCTGGTTCAGGCCATGGTCCGGAGCGAGAGGGAATGGGAAGCGGTCACCACCTTCTGCGAAGCAGTAATGCTAGCAAAGGAGGTGGCCGGGCGTTTGAGGGAGAGAACATCTGCCCAACCCAGCCGCCGCGGGAGACGCCCAGGGCGCCGGGCGCCGCGAGACGACTTCCGGCCACCGTAGATGCGGGCCTGTGGACGGTGAGCAATGGGTAGCTCACCGTCCGTCCGTCTATTGACGACAGGCCGTGTCGACGGCGCGTTCGTGTTTCACGCGCGCCTCAAAGAGAGTCAGCAAAGCAGAGGGGCTTGCCAGAGCCTCCGCCTGCCGGGGTTGCGGGTTGTTCGAAAGAGATACCGCGGTCCCGGAACGTAAAGGGCAATAGAAGGAACATGGGTGGGTTTTAGTCAGTACAAGTCTGACATGCCCCCCCGCTCCACCCAGAGCGGGGGAAGTCATTAGATGATTTCCCACCCGAAAAAAAAAAAAAAAAAAAGGGCAAAAACTACAGGTAGTAGGTACCTTCAAATCACGAAAAGGGAACTGTGCTACCCCGAATTTAAGGCGAGCAAAGCCGCGGGCTAAAGCTAGTATGTATATAAAAATACATTTTTCAAACCTTGTTATAAAATGAGACCTTGTACACACTTGATATGTCTAATCACTTCATTATGCCCCGCAATTCAGTATGGTTGACTTTATACCAAGAAAATGGAAAGGTGCAAATATCTTGCAATAAGTCAAACGTGTAATTATGATAACCATGTGTTCCTACCACAGAAACTGTTTCATTGCAAACTGTTTTATTGCAGCAATAGTTTAGCCAATCGCTCCAGCAGCCATTATCTACACTAATATGATTAAGAGGAAAGATTTGTTTCTTTGTTTGTAATGGAATAAACTCCAGAACTTCTGGACTGATTTTAACCATTTTTTAACCGACTTCCCAAAAAGGAGGAGGTTCTCAATTCGGCCGGTATGTTTTTTTTTTCTATGTATGTACATCGATTACGCCGCGGTTAATGGACCGATTTGCGTGATTCTTTTTTTGTTCGACGCGAAATAGCTGCCAGATGGTCCCATAAAAATTTCTTTCAGTTTGGTCAAGTAGTTTTTATTTTATAAGCATTATTGTTATTTGGACGATGTTATTTGGACGATGTTCTTTTAACGATACTTTGTAAATTAGTATGTCGATAACTTTAACATTTCTAATCCGATTTGCGTAATTCTTTTTTAACCGACTTCCCAAAAAGGAGGAGGTTCTCAATTCGGCCGGTATGTTTTTTTTTTTCTATGTATGTACATCGATTACGCCGCGGTTAATGGACCGATTTGCGTGATTCTTTTTTTGTTCGACGCGAAATAGCTGCCAGATGGTCCCATAAAAATTTCTTTCAGTTTGGTCAAGTAGTTTTTATTTTATAAGCATTATTGTTATTTGGACGATGTTATTTGGACGATGTTCTTTTAACGATACTTTGTAAATTAGTATGTCGATAACTTTAACATTTCTAATCCGATTTGCGTAATTCTTTTTTTGTTCGTTAGGGTACATATTCAAATTGGTACCCTGGTCATCTAGTCAGCATATGATGATGGGATCCCAAGGAAATCGAGAAGAACATTCAATTTAAAAGCATATAACTGTTACGTTTCAGACAATATCATATAGTTTGTTCAATTATTTGCGTTTGATGATGATTTCCTATGGATGAGCTGATGATGGAAGGTACAACTCCTCAAAGGTTAGGAGTTCAGAGAAAATTCTTTCAAAATTATACGTACATATGGATAGAGAATAGTATTCCTTGAGGCTATTAGGTTGACCTTGAAGGTAAATCTCATTAACGTTTAGGTTTAATAGTGTTAAATGATTTTCTGTGATTGTTAAATAAATAATAAGCGAACATTCACATCATAGCCTACAGCCATTTTGCCCAGAGTAACATGGGTGTGCGTTCTCCGCCTGGTGCACCTGAAACATCAGATATTTCACGTGGGTTCCTTCTATCTGGCAGAATCTTGATGCTCCGAAATTTATTTGGCATAACACACTTAGCATAATGTTCTTTAAACGAACATTTTAAATGCATAAACATTATTTGATATAATTATCGTTTCGCATAATGTTTAAA
The DNA here is from genome assembly GCA_905475445.1 of Ochropleura plecta. NCBI lineage: Eukaryota > Metazoa > Arthropoda > Insecta > Lepidoptera > Noctuidae > Ochropleura > Ochropleura plecta. The sequence goes on from FR997736.1 coordinate 17,070,636, forward strand.
ACTTCGAATCTACAATGGCATACGTTTAAGATGGCAGAATTACATTTAGTATAATTACGATTGGCAGACTGAAAATTTCGCATAATTCCGTTTAGCATTATGTTCATTTAGAGCGATGATTATTTGGTATAATTTCACTTGGCATACTATGCAGATGGCAGAATTGGCTAGGTTAGGTTAGGTTAAAACTGTGACCTCCTACGCACGAGCCGAGCGAGCGAAGCGAGCGGTGCCGCGGCAGCGGCCGGCGAGTGGCAGAAACGACTTGCATTAATAGAAAAAAGAGATTGTTTTAGTAGGTTACCCGGAACTGAACTATTTAGATTAGGATAATTACTTATTGTAATAAATGACATTATTTCAAACTCAATTAAATAATAACCAAAATAAATGACATTATTTCAAACTCAATTAAATAATAACCTAAATAAATGACATTATTTCAAAGTCAATTAAATAATAACTAAAACAAATTACATTATTTTAAAGATTTAAATAATTAAAATAAATGACAACAAATAATGACAAAGATGATTCTAACTATAATTTTTCTGCGACGTGACAATTCTGCCGTTTAATGATTATCGATATGAAATATATGCCAAAAGACGATTCTGACTATGAACTTTCTGCGAAATGATGTTTCTACTTTTTAAATATTATGGATATGAAATTTATGTCAAGAGATGATTCTGATTTACAAAATTATGAGTTTTGAATGTAAGTAGGATAAATGAGTGTCTGCCAAACAATTTTCTGCGAAATGAAGTTTATGCTATCCGTTGTTATGCAAAATAAAATTATGACATAAAAACTTCTGCTATAAAGGGTGGACCCATTAACACTGCTTAGGTGTTCTCCTATTTCTAATTGAATTCGACAAAGAGCTGGCCATTTAATTTTTTTGATAACACCCATTGCTCCGTTGACTAAACCATCTGAGACTGCCATATTTCTCCTTAGCATCACCCTTGAGCCTACACCTATTTTAATGCTATGTAATAGTCCTCCACAGTTATTAACATCCGCAGGAATGACATTATGTGGAGGGCGCTTACCATAAGTTGACGATTCTCGTGACTCGTCCACAGCATTGATGGTATATATAATAGCCAATAAAAGTTCTTCACGATCTTTCTGTGTTTCCAAAGAACGTGAAATAGCATTACGCGAAGCATTACTTTGAAGACGAGCTTTTTTTTCTGTCCCCGTTTCAAGGGATCTATATTTTTAAAATCATACACTAAAAAGCAAAAAATAAAAATAAAAAAACTACGTTAAAAAAAACCGACTTCCAAAAATACTAAAAAGCAAAAAATAACTTACTCAATTTATAACACTATCCTCTACTTACCTACTAACTACTTATTCTTTCCGCTTACTGCTTGGTTTGAAGTCGGTGCCAAGCCATATTATATTGATAACTCTAAAATGTGCAAAATTGAAGAACTAAATCGTAGCATAAACCTAGAGCATGCGTCTAAAATTTAGAATTTTAAATGCAATTGGTGCCAAAATTTTTGTTGACCTTATTAAATCATGGAGAATCTAAACACCGCTATTCAGAAATATGACGTCACGTCACAACGCCATCTAGCGTTTAATAGCACAACACGTGATATTTCTTTTTCATTGTATAATGTTTATTGTAGGTTTGCTAATTATGCTGTGGCTTGGCACCGACTTCAAACCAAGCAGTAAGCGGAAAGAATAAGTAGTTAGTAGGTAAGTAGAGGATAGTGTTATAAATTGAGTAAGTTATTTTTTGCTTTTTAGTATTTTTGGAAGTCGGTTTTTTTTAACGTAGTTTTTTTTTCACTTATAGGAAGCTATATTATCAGGAAGTCGAAGACGACACGGTTGGCGCAGTAGCTGAGGGATCGACTGCTGCGCTGCGTGTCGCGGGTTCGATTCCCGCACGGAACAAATATTTGTATGGCCTACAGGTAGTTGTTTCGGGTCTGGCTGTATGTGTATGTGAATTTAAATGTTTGTAAACGCACCCACGATACAGGAAAAATCCTAGTGTGGGGCAACGTTTTAAAAAAAAAGTAACATAGGCTGTACAAGTTTACGCTACTACCCACGGGAGCAGGGCAGCAACTAAAGATGCGGGTGAAACCGCGCTAGACAGCTAGTGTATTGTAAAACGCAATGTGTCTGTCTCTCCGGTAGTGTACCTACTTAGAATTTATGACTCGAGAACCACTTATCCTATATACGTAGTTTTTTTTTCATTCCTGGGTTCGCTCTGTGTCTACGTTTTAGTATGTCCACGTACTCGTTGTTGGGCACAGCTACTGCACCTAGTGCGTTTAACTCTATGGACATTTCAATTTGAACTCTTATGCCATTGCAATTGATCGTTTATTCATTCACATTGTTTTTAAGTACTGGCTTTGTTATTCTTATAATTAATTGACAATATCCATCAAGGTCTGGACAACATAAATCGTCTGGAAAACCGCTTGTTTTTGTCATCGTAAACGAACAGATTTATTTATAAATTCCAAATGCGTATCTTCTAGCTATATATAAGTACCTATCTATAATATTATTTATGCCTATCAGTCTAAAGTCGACCGTTGACCTCAGTAGCTGTATATCAAATAATTAATTGTTATTCAGTTTTAAAAACGTGGTGAAATAATTTTAAGTAATTATGAAAGGGAAGAACCAGCTTTGAAAACATAAAAAAAAATGCAAATGGAGCTGCCAGTGTTTAAGAGATGTTGTTTCTGTTTGCCTCTACGATGTGGCCTTATAACATGGGGATATCTCAGATTGGTGAGTACCTATTTTCTTTATTCCGTGACTTTTAAATATAGAACAGAAACAGAATTCTAAACCTGAAAAGAAAGAAATGTATTAGTCACAGACCACGAACCAAAAAAAGTGACCCAGTTAGCATACTATAATTTATCTCCCTCGTCAAAGTTGAGTATGGCTGCTGTGACGGGAATATAGTCAGGAGAAATATTGTAGAAGTAGCGACCTGGGAGATATTGATAGAGTTGATTTTTAGTCCTCTTCATAGCATGTCAATAGATAAATTGTATACTAACTCCGCCCCGCGTTTACACCGCGTCGACAGGGATATATTTCATCTAAATTGATCCAAGCGTTTGAGCGTAAATAAGTAACATACAAATACAAACTATCACCTTTATAATAAGCGCAAGATGCAAGCCATAGATTATATGAAGATGTCACATATGTACATGCAGTTAAGATTTGGCTTGTCCATGAACCCTTATCTGAAGATGTCTTTGCTCCGACCGACTCAGCTTTTAAGTCTTTATAAATATTTCCAAGTAAGCAAAGACAATTTATTAAGTCTAGTAAGTTTAGTAAGTCTAGTAAGTTTATTAAGTTTAGTAAGTTATTTGTAATCAAACCTTATTTCATTTTAAGGGTTCCGTACTCCAAAAGGAATTAAATAAACCCTTATAGGAACACTTAATCCGTCTTTCTGTCTGTTTGTCAAGACCTTTTGTCTTGGGAATGCGTGGAGTTATCGAGTTGAAATTAAAACCATATACTCAAGTCTATGCCCCCTTGGAGCTGTGAAAAAATCAACCAATATGGCCGTTTATTTCGCTAATATGTACGGTTTATTTTTCATCTAAATTTAGTTGTGTTGTATGTTTCCAGGCATCTTCCATGTTCTTCTTCATCGGAATGTGCACATCTTTATACAGAATATGGGAAACTGCTGCAAAAGAAGATAATCCTAAAATAAATATTGTATATACTGTAATATTGGGAGTCCTACTTCTGTTGACAATTATAGATCTAGTATTGAACACTATATTCGTCGTTGGTGGTCATAGAGTAAGTTATCAGTCTAACTTTGAAACATTTAAATGGATCATTCAAATTGGTACGAGTAAATTGTCGACTGGGTGTGGACATCGTTTTTTAGAACAGAGTTGTTTGTATGCGGAGTCGCCATTTGCAATTTGTCTGGATCAGTTTAAACATTGTATTAAATTCAATTTATTTATTTAAATAAGACTCTGATCATTCTCTAACCTTGTTAGCAGTTAATGCTTTTAATTTTCGCAAGCGCGCCTGCTGACTTTGGTGAGTTGGTCTTGGGTTTGTTCCTAAATCCGGCAAATTGTTATTGAGGTTTTCCATACGATTTAAGGAGGGCTTATGCCTAACTTACCGACGTGATGTTATATATGTTACTGTAAAAGCTCGAACTACGGTAAATCTTAAGATTTTCCAGTAAAACCTAAGATTTACCGACATGAGTTGGTAAATGTAAGTATTTATTATAAAGGGACGACTTTTTCGGACATTTGCCATTCCAATTCAGTACATGCTAGGTTTTACCAATGTGGACTGGTAAATTTTGGTTTTAGGAGTAATAAGGCGTAAAAATTATTTGATATAATTATCGTTTGGTTGTTTAAAACTCCGAATTTACAATGGCATACTTTTAAGATGGCAGAATGAAATTTAGTATAATTACGTTTGGCAGAGTTCAAATTTAGCATTATATCGTTTAGCATAATGTTCATTTAGAGCGATGATCATTTGGTATAATTTCACTTTTCATATCATACAGATGGCAGAATTTCATTAAGAATAATAATTTTAAAAGGCATATAAATAAGTCTTTAAACTGACATGGTCACTAAAATTATTATTAACGGTTAAAACGGGGTATTTACCATGTTTGTTATTTATTTTGAGTTTCCAATATTTTGGAGTGAACTGATACAGTGAGTTACAATTATACAAAAATATTAAGGCAAAAGTAAGAATTTTTGGGAATAATATAGAAAAAAAGATATTGTTTTAGTAGGTTACCCGGAACTCAACTATTTAGATTACTTTAATTCCTTTAAAAAAAGGAATGGGTAGGTTAGGTTAGGTTAAAACTGTGACCCCCTACGCATGAACCGAGCGAGCGTAGCGAGCTGTGCCGCGGCAGCGGCAGCGGCCGGCGAGTGGCAGAAACGACTTGCATTAATAGAAAAAAGAGATTGTTTATAGTAGGTTACTCAGAACTGAACTATTTAGATTAGGATAATTACTTATTGAGTTAAATGACATTATTTCCAAGAAATAAATAATAATTAAAATAAATGAAAACAAATAATGACAAAGATAATTCTAACTATAAACTTTCTGCGATATGACAATTCTGCCGGTTAATGATTATTGGTATGAAATATATGCCAAAAGACGATTCTGACTGTGAACTTTCTGCGCTATGATGTTTCTACTTTTAAATATTATGGATATGAAATTTATGTCTAGAGATAATTCTGACTTATAAAATTATGTTGAATGTATGTTAAATGAGTGTCTGCCAAACAATTTTCTGCGAAATGAAGTTTATGCTATCCGTTGTTATGCAAAATAAAATTATGACATAAAAAGTTCTGCTATATAGGGTGGACCTAATTTTATTCGACATTTACCGTTCCTTTAATGTAAATCCTAAGATTTACCAAGTAAATGATGGTTAAAGTTCGAATCCCAAACTTATATGGACATTTACATTCATAATCGGTAAATCTTAGGTTTTACTGGAAAATCTTAAGATTTACCGTAGTTCGGGCTTTTACAGTAACATATATATATTATTTAGTCTCTACTATAGGTTGTCATACATGTTGATATTTCTCGACAAATTATAATTCGGATTTCTTACTTAGAAAATACATTTTAGTAAAAGAACAAAATATACTGGTGCACGTAATATCTTAAACTTTGAACTAGTCTGGCGCAGTATTGAATATTAATAGAATATCTAACCAGCCTGTTTAAAAATATAAAATAAAAACTTTTAGACTTATTTTTATTTCAAACTCCACAGAATTCAAAGAATGTTCGTAGGTACAGTGAAGAAAATAAAACTTGTTTCCTATACTCATTTTTAAGAACTACACCAATTCTTTTGGAAAAATCGTGACACTCAAAATAAATTTCATCCTTCTATGATTTTTCAGAAAAACCTGAAGTTGTTGCGATTCTACTACATCTACAGCTTAATCTTGTGCATCGTCTGTACGCTGATGGGCATTGCCTCGGGCATTTACACCTTACTTCTGTTTAGAATCGGGGAGATCGACCTCTCATACCACATCTGGATCATTCTCGTGGACACAACTTCTTTGGTGGCTCAAATTTGTAAGTAAATAAACCTCTTTTACTAGCTAAAAACTGGTAGTAGCTAAAAGCCGCCCTTAACTTATTTACGATAAGGGCTTTTTTCGAATGGCAAATCATTAAGTGATTCCTTTCGTTGTAGACTATATTTCCTCTTTAGCCCTTTGCGTTCCGGGGCCGCAGGATCACTTTCGAACTAGCCCGGACAGGCAAAACCCTGTCGGGCCCCCTCTACCATTGGGAAAGCGCTGGGGATATGATGATATATCCTCTATTTTTAAGTTGACTATCTTTCTAATGATTCATAAGGCAGTAAGTCGGAAGCCTTTGCCAACTTTTGTTAGGCTCACAGTCTACCTATCTAGAATACCAATAATGGTAACAATATTGGGCAGTTTTTTTTATGATAATTCATGATGAAGACGACTGTCTGAGTAGAAATTACTTGGCGCGTAAGAACGCATGCGTCTACTGAGAATGCCTAGATTTTAATTGTCAGGTCAGGTAGAATATGTGTTATATTTTTACATTCATACAGTCCATCCAGAGGTTGTCTGGAAGATATCGCTATCAGCGAAAAGACCGCCATTGTAACCATAGAATGTTGAACTTTTTGGTGTGCAATAAAGTATATTCCATTCTATTCTAATAGAACATTCAGCAGTCTGAATTTATACCCAGAGACAGTCCCTCTTCGGGAATACAGGCTTTTGTCATAAAGACAAATCCAGTTAGGATAACATTCATATGACGACGACACGGATGGCGCAGTGGTTGAGCGACCGACTGCTACGCCGCGTGTCGCGGGTTAGATCACCGCACGGAACAAATATTTGTATGACCTACAGGTAGTTGTTTCGGGTCTGGCTGTTTGTGTATGTGAGTTTAAATATTTGTAAACGCACCCACGATACAGGAGACCTTCCTAGTGTGGGGGCAACGTTTAAAAAAAATGAAAAGTGAAACGTCTCTTAATAAATGATTTTTCCTTTACTTCCAGTGGCTCAAGTCTATGCCGTGCTCCTATTGAGAAGCGAGATCATCAAGCTGAAGAGCCAATGCGAGTTCAGATTCGTAAACAATGCCGTCGAAGCTGAATGTACCTTGAAATGTAAAGAAGACAACGGAGAAGAAGAGTCAGAATATAAATATGAGAGATACGTGCCTGAATTGTATAATAAATGACCTAATCTTGGTTCTCTAGGAATTATACAATGATGAGATATTTAGTTTAACTGGTGAAAAGACGACCGTACACTCATGTTGAGGATGGGAACGATTCGAAATCTCGTTCACGCAACAAATTATAAATATTTTGAGCTGTAAGATTCATGTCTGGATTTTCTTTTAATTGTTTTTTCACTTTTTTGACCAACTTCTACAAAAAGGAGGTCTTCAGTCAGTCAGTCAGAATTCGTTGTTTGTTTTTAAACAATTTTCGGCCAAATTTCAAAATTCTTAATAAAATCGATAGGCCGTTGAAACGGTCCTATATGTCACTTTTATTTATATTTAGGTAGCATATGAGTTATCCACTTTCCTTACTAATATTATAATAGCGAAAGTGAGTTAGTTTGTTTGTTTGTTACGTCTTCACGCCTTAATGGCTAAATCGATTTTGATGAATTTTGGTTCAGAGGTAGTTGGGACCCTGGAGACGGAGATAGGCTACTTTTTGTATATATTTTTTTTTAATTAGGAAATGAGGGAGAAAGAGGGAAGAAAAGGGAAAACTTAGCTTTGCTATTACATCCAATAAGGCGCAATGGCAAAAACTACAGGTAACAGGTACCTGCAAATCAGGAAAGGGGAACTGTGTTATCCTGAATTTAACGCGAGCGAAGCCGCGGGCAAATGCTAGTAGTTCATATTTTGTCTTTCATGTCCATGTGAATGATGTGCTTATAACTTAAAGTAACAATGGAAAACGATAATTGGTAATAACTAAAATGATAAAATAAAAAACTACAACTGCAAAAAGTTTTTTAAATCTTTCGACAATTGTGAAAACTATATAGAGTTGTATGGCGACACTTAGCCTTTGGCCAGCCTTTGACTCATGGGATGCATTATTTGTGTGATAAGTCCTTAAAAAGGCTATGAGTACTTGGGCCCCTGGGCCTCACAGAGTTCAACCCCAAATGGCTCGAAAAAATAGTTTCTCCAAAGGTATTAAATATTCATCATTTCTGGCACTAAGTATATCATATTATTATTTGGTATAGATATTTTCTCAGCTTGAGGTTCTCCATAGCCGCAGCAGCAGCGCCAGCATAGCACGATGAGACCTTGGAAGATGTGATGGCGCCAGCTTACCGAATCGACTCATGTTGCGTCCCACACTAAAGACCTACCAATCTCCCAAATGCCGTCCGTTCTTTTGCCATCCATAATCAAACCATTGGGTTCTAAGACGGTAACGGTTACAAGAGCTCGTTGGATGATGTTGTTAATGTCTGCGTACCGCGCAAAACGTCCCGCAATACGGCTGCATGGTGTCCGAGGCAGTTGACAGCTTCACCGCAGTGACAGCAATGAGGAGAACAACTGTATGTCCGAAGCAGGATGGTCGGGAAAAGAATGATCATCTGCGGGGACAGGGTATTAGGTCTTCAGTGTTGCGAGTGTTTCTTGAAAGGACGGTGCCACCATATCCCTACTATAGAGAATCCTCGCTGCTCCGCTAATATCAACATGGGGTTCCTTGGTTTCTACCAAGTGGAATGAACCTTATTTATTTTTTTGAGTTTTTGTTTTTTTGGAGTATTTTTTTGGCTTATTCATTTAAGATATCCAACAGGATTCTTGATATATATATATAAATTTTACTTTGTAATCAGAAGTTATTATCATTTTATCATGGCATCAATTAACTGAAATGTGAGTTTACTATGAGGGGCACACACCTCTACTTAAACCTTCAGGGATACTCATCCTCTATATTATGCATGATATCAATATAGACGCAGTATAGAAGATACTACACAAGTAAAGTTCATAAAAAATGATAAAAAAAGAACACAAAAAATCGCAGATAAATCGCGGTTATAAAGCAAAGACCAGACAGACCGAGTGTGGTTTGGCTAAACTTATCGATGATCGAATTCGAAACTATCGGATCGAGAATCGACCGATTTGCATATTATAAGAAGAAAAACATATTTATTGCTGTTTCGAGTCGAGAATCATAACCATAATAATAGTTCCTTGAATTTGACGAGGATGCAAAACTAGCTCTACTGTCTAACCTCATTTTTTAAATAATATAAAATATCCTTTATTTACTGAAAGCAGATTAAGCAAGACGCTAATAACAAAAGTAATAAGTATTAATATTTAGATAGCCTGACACCGTATCCTACTAATATAATAAATGCGAATGTTTGTGAAGATAGATATCCATCTATCTGATGGATGGATGTATGGATGTTTCTTACTCTTTCACGTCAAAACAGCTGAACGGATCTTGATGAAATTTGGCACAGAGGTACATTATAGTCTGGAATAATACATACGTACTTTTATTTCGATCATCTCGCGGGCGAAGTCGCGGGCGCATGCTGGTTAAATATATTTTAACCTACTTAAAATTACTATAAAATGTCCCTGATTTCAGTGTGGCTATTGGCAATGGCCTCGTCTGCTGCTTCCACTGCAGCCTATCATTCGCTACTCTTCTCCAGTTTGGTCCCGCTGTAAGTTTAATCTTCCCGTCTTCTATGCTGTCTGCCTTTCCTCCTTTTTCCGTCCCTCGGGTACCAATTTGTTATATTTTGCTCCATTTTCCTGCTTACCATAAGTTGCCTTCATGAATTTGACGAAGATGCAAAACTAACTCTACTGTCTAACCTCCTCCTTTTCTATCCGACTTTATAAAAAAGGAGGAAATAATGTATGTGGATGATAATAAACAAATACCTTTCAGAAGCAATGTAAATGAATCCTCGATTAGAATTTGTTATTATAGCTGTAGCTATTATACCACAACTAAAAAGGCCGAAATGTGAAAATTTAAACTTGCAATAATTAAAAAAAAATCAAACAAGAAACAGACTTTCAAAAAACAGTTTTAAAAAGATGAAAAATAACTCGCCGAATTCCACAAGGAAACTTGATTTCCATCTTTTTGTGTTTTAAAGGAAGTCTATAATTTTTGCACAAAAGTTTTCTATTTCAGCTATTTAATTAGAAGACTGTTAAAAATAATGACACTCCTTATCTTTTTCTTATTTTTTTTATTAACCTGGCACCATTTGTAGTTCACTTTATTTTTAGTTTATATATATCATGCAGAGGCTCTAAGCACGAGTTCACAGAATAAACGTTACGTAAATAAGTCGATTTTCGAATCGAGAATACAAAACTATCCTGTAACATTTAAGTCAAAAAAGTTACCAACAAAAAACAAGCACATAATCAGTACCATTCATAGATGTCAAGATATTCTTAAAATGTGTGCTCTGGGACCGCGGGGTCATTGTGCTTCAAAACGTTTAGTTGACACTTCCTGTGACCTAAGGGCTTTTTGTACTGATGGGAAATCATCAAATAACCTCTCCCACTCTGGGCGGAGCGGGAGGGATAGTCAGACTTTTACTGACTAAAAGACTTTTACTGTTCCTTGTTTTGCACTTTATGTTCCGCGGTATATTTTTCGGACGACCCGCAACCCCGGTAGGCAGTGGCCCTGGCAGGCCCCTCTGATTTGCTGACATCTCCTTGAGGCGCGCGTGGTACACTAACGTTCCGTCCACGGCCATCGATGCTACGTGAAAACGTCGCCCTTTCTTGGAGACATTGCCAAACAGCGTTGATGATGAAGTTTTTAGTTTGATTCTAATTTAATTTAGTTAATTTTTGTATAGGAATTTGGTAAGAAATTATCCAAAACCTACATAATTATGGAGATGGTTTTAATTTTAAAATCGAATGTATTTACGTTACATTGACTCCGTCTACTCGTGCCTCTTGTGTTCTCAATTGTTTTTTTTAACCTTTGAAGCCCCAGCGGCACAAAAACGTGCCAGTAAACAAGTATTACCGTTGAGCCCCGCTGGCACAAATTTGTGCCACCAAACCCCGACCGATTTAAAACTGTATTTATAGTAAAGATAAGTCTTAAAATCAGATTACGCTTACGATAAGAGCCCTCCCGGCGGTGCTTGACGGACAGTTGACGTAAATAATGGCGGTCCTTCAGAGGTTAATATTTCGTAGGTTCGATTTTTTTTAAACGTCTTCATTCTCCACGTCCTCAGTTGGGATGAAAGAAATCTCTTCACATATCATAGTACATTCAGCTTCAGCCGCATTGTTCACAAATTTGAATGACTCGGCGCTGTCCCTGAGTTTGATGATCTCGCTTCTCATTAACAGGATATAGTAAGATTGGAGAACTGAAAACCAAGAGCGATCGGTTAAAAAAATAGAATAGGTATAAATCTTTAAGCTTTATATATATATATAAAGAGATACAACGGCGGCGGAATACAAAGGGTAAGAGAACGAACATGGATGGGTTTTAGTCAGTAAAAGTCTGACAGTCTTTCCCGCTCCTCCGCCCACAGCGGAAAAAGTTATTTGATGATTTCCCAACTGAAAAAGGGTATGTTTTCAGGAACATCTCCACATAATCTGACGAATTTCTTCCCAGATAAAGTACTAGGAATTGGTGAAAGGCGGCCATTTTGGGAGTCTTTATATATTTTTTGTCAACTTGAATTGTTTCTATCCTGAGAAAAGACCTCCCTTTATTTAATCCACTACTTTTAAAAAAAAAAAAAAAAAAACGTTGCCCCACAATAGGAATTTCTCTTGTATCGTGGGTGCGTTTACAAACATTTAAATTCACATACACAAACATCCAGACGCGGAACAACTATCCGTAGGTCATACAAATATTTGTACCGTGCGGGAATCGAACCCGCGACACGCAGCGCAGCAGTCGATCGCTCAGCCACTGCGCCAACCGTGTCATCAAACTTCTTTGAGACGTTCAAAACTTATTGATTAATTATTGATCAGCCTAATTTGAGTTTGACATTTTGCAAAAATTTCTTGTTAGCTCTACCTTTTTCTGTCTCTCCCCTTCTCCTATCCCCTACGAAATAATGTTTCAAGTAGGTATCGATTCAGTAGCAGTCAAAAATCATTCCACTACAAAAGAAAAAACCGGCCAAGTACGGGTCAGGCTAGCGTCCGTGCGTAGCGCTACCGATGGTTCCGTACAAACTTGCGAAGTGTTGATTTTTTCACATCTCCAAGAGCCACAGACTTAAGTATATGATTTTAATAGCAACTTGATAATTCCACGCATCACCGAGATAAAGGATGTTAACAGACGGACAAAAAAGTAATCCTATAAGGGTTCCGTTTATTCCTTTTTAGGTACAGAACCCTAAATCTGGAGTAGGTACTTAGGGACAGCCGCAAAAATGTTTCCGCTTTCAGTTGCTTGGCTGTCGTTTGGGCGGTAGTTTACATCGATATTTGCGTCCGCAGTGATGATTCGTATCGATACGTAAACAATTATTAGGATCTAATAACGCAGAAGGGCCTGCAATGCAGAGGAGCGTGCCAGGGCTACCGCCTGCCGGGGTTGCGGGTTGTTAGAAAAGCCCCGGCCCCGGAACAAAAAGGGCAATAGAAGGAACATGGGTGGGTTTTAGTGAGTACAAGTCTGACACGCCCCCCGCTCCGTCCAGAGCAGGGGAAGTTATTTGATGATTTTCCATCCACAATAAAAGGGGTCTAATAACAAAACTTTGTGCTCACTTAAAATCGCGAAGTAAGCTGAGAAGATAACCAGAACTATATCCCATGAGTGCATTAACATTTGACTGGTCCGGATATTTGTCAGTGACAGACAGATAGAAAACGTTATCAGTAATATCGTCAATACTGATATCACTATACTGTAAATATAGAACACTCTTAGCAGGTTCACCTTTTTCTGAAATAATATAAGGTTTGTATTAGTGACGATTAAAAAAAATACTACTCTCTTTCTTAGTGTGTCGATGACAGTTATTGAATGCTGACTCAATATCGACATACTAAGAAAGAAAGTAGTATTCTTTTTCAAATTTGGCGACAAAACTTGTCGCTAAATTTGGCAATTAGGGCTGCGTAATTGCCAAATTTGGCGACAAGTTTTGTCACCCAAAGCGCGGTAAGCCGGCCATGTGCACCGAGGGCTTCGTACAAACTTGCGACATAAATTGCCATATCATTTGATTACGTAAACTTAAAGGGTTGATTTTTTCATAGCTCTAAGGGACCCCAAATTTTGAGTATATTTTTTTTAATTTCAACTCAATACCTTTACGCGTTTCCAAGATAAAGGCTATTGACAGACAGACGGACAACAGAGTGATCCTAAAAGGTTTCCGATTTTTCTTTTGAGGTACGGAAGAGTGGAAATAAATTCACTTGCAGTCTTCCGGAGGTGGGTAAGTCACCGACCTGTTTTGTTGCCACCGACTTCCGGAAACAAACTTATTTTCCACATCTAAGTGTTTTTGTTAAAGTCGGTTTTTTTTTGCAAAATAGTTTTTTATTTCAGTCGTTTTAGTTAAAAATGGTATGATGGTATTTCACACATTTTTTTATCGAACATTTATTTTTTCATTGCAACTAAAAATTTAAAGATAATAGTTTTGTGTTCACCAAAAATACTGATCGTGCACCAAATATTCTTTCCTGAATGTTAAAAAAATGCGTAGGTAGGACCCCCTACGCACGAGCCGAGCGAGCGGAGCGAGCGGTGCCGCGGCAGCGGCCGGCGAGTGCCATTAACGACTTGCATTAATAGAAAATGGATAAAGATATAACACTTTTTTATTGTAGTGCGCTGATGCTTGTTATGACATATTTTAATTAACATATTTTGGTGCACATTCAGTATATTTGGTGGAACACAGGTAAAATTAGGTAAATGAAATGGGAATAAATTGAAGTACTTTTAAATACCATCCAAAATTTAAGCAGATCACTTAGATAAAGTAGAAGAAAAAATGTATTATAAAGGATAACTCATATACTACAAAAGCAATATTAATAAAATTGTTATGGGACTTACTCGGAAAAAATACCCTTATAACAAACAGTTACATAAATATACATTAAAATATTTTTTCACCCCCATTTTTTATAATTTCAAAGCACATATTTTCTTCAGTTCATAGGAGACAACTGCTCTCAAAATTTCAATAGTGTGGTGCCAACAGTTTAGGAGTTTTTACAGTGACATACGGACAGGCAGACGGACAAAGTGACTCTATTAAAAAGGCTTCCGTTTTAGCCATTTGGTTAAGGAACCCTAAGAAGGGTAAAATTCTCACCTGATGACCTCCGACTATAAATACGATAGACATAATGATATCCGTCAATAAAATAATAACAGCAAAGATGAAAAGAGCTATATACAAAAATATCCAGCCTAATTGATCCCTTCTTTCAACCATACTGATCACGAATGCCACTATCATCAAATAATACGCCAAAATCGGTATGAAAAAGATGTCGACAATCTGTAAAAAAACACGAAATATAACGTTAGTATTTTACACTATGTATAAAGTTAGTGTTTTACAAGAAATATCAAGTTATAAGTTTTTAAACTGACATGGTCATTAACATTATTTAAGACGGGATATATTTAAATAAATAGTAAAACATCAGTGGCGACGGTTGCATATTTTCAGAAGGAAAGCCGGTTTGAAAAATCTTCTCTGAGTTTATAATTAACTAGCTTTTGCCCGCGGCTTCGCTCGCGTTAAATTCGGGGTAACACAGTTCCCCTTTCCTGATTTGCAGGTACCGGCTACCTGTAGTTTTTGCTCTTGCGCCTTATTGATTGTAATAGCAAAGCTAAGTTTTACCTTTTCTTCCCTCTTCCTCCCTAATTACTCACTTTAAAAAATAAATAGCCTATAGATACACATGACATAGAATATAGCTAGTCCGTGACCGGACACATTGTATATGCCTTTACACAATTGATCCCTATTAAGCTGTACTTTCATAATTGTCAAGGAGCAATAAGTACCAGTAAACATGTCTCCATGAATCCTAATGATAACAGTACAGGATTAAACTGAATACTCACGATCTTAAAGTAAGTCCAGGCAAGCAAACCATATCGCAGCGGAAGGCAGCAACAACATCTCTTAAACACAGGAATTTCTACTTTCTCCTTGATCTTGTCTTTTAATTCCATGATTCAGCTGCTCCTAGAGTACACTCAGATCTCTTTATTAATACTTTAGAGGCAAAGAGAGCGTTTTCTCTGGAAAATACAGAAGTAACTAAAAAACAAAACACGTAACGTCACTCGAAAGATATTTGCACTCAATTAAAA
Organism: Ochropleura plecta; assembly: GCA_905475445.1. Taxonomy (NCBI): domain Eukaryota; kingdom Metazoa; phylum Arthropoda; class Insecta; order Lepidoptera; family Noctuidae; genus Ochropleura; species Ochropleura plecta. The sequence continues at coordinate 17,086,129 of FR997736.1, forward strand.
CTACAAACAAGTTAATCATTGACCTCCGGACACAACTGGTGTAGTTAATGATTGCGCTGGTATAACTGTGGATATGACAATTGTTGATAATTATGACAATGTTTGTAGTAACCTAAAGCTCTACATTAATATTATTCAGAGATAATATTTATAACTAGCTGTTCCTCGCGGTTTCACCCACGCTGCTCAGCACCTGTTGGTCGTAGCGTGATGTTATATAGCCTATAGCCTTCCTCAAGAAATGGACTATCCAACACTAAAAGAATATTTCAATTCGAACCAGTACTTCCTGAGATTAGCGCGTTCAAACAAACAAACAAACAAACTCTTCAGCTTTATAATATTAATATAGTAAATATAGTAATATAGTATAGATGAGTAACTACGGACAGAATGTACGACTTGCAGAAATTACTAAGACCTGGAATATTGCCAAAAATGACGTCATCATTTCTAAGTTGAGCTTGCTTAGCTTTTCTCACATATCTGTATAATCTCAACATATATCTTTATTATTAAATTAATAACTAAATATATACAACCTATAAATAGACACAAACTAATAATAAAAATATATACAAGTAAAAAATGGAAAATTACAGGGCGTCAAAAAATTCGTCCGTATCGCCGTCAATAGGTAAAGTGCCCAGAAGGCTGGCAGCATTACCGCGTTGGATGGCAATGCTTATTTTTTGTGCAAAAAACAGGCCAGCCCTCTGGTCACGAGAAGAGTCGACCAACCGCTTGGCGATTTCTCGAAATACTACATGAGCACTCGGACCCCATGGCCCTAGTGTTTCAACCCTAAACGGCTCAGAAACATAACTACCAATCAAATTGTGATATTTGCGCCGTTTGAGGTTTTCAGCACCTGCAGCAGCAGCTCCAGCGCAACCCACCGTGCTAGGAAGATGAAGAAGATCTACCCAACTTCCATGGCATTATGGTCATACCATCTGGTCTCTTTTCATCGACGCGTACCAAGCCAGTTGGTTCTAAAACAGCTGGCACCCCGGCGGTGGCAAGAGCACGACGGATGAGATCATTAATGCAAGCGTGCCGCGCAATACGACCTGCACTTTTACTGCAGGAAAGGCCATGGTGTCCGAGGCAGTCGACTGCTTCCCAACATTGACAGCGATGCGGAGCCCCACCCACAGGGAGCACCCAATCGCAAACACGTAGCGAGCCGGAAGGTTGTGTCACCCAACAAAGTACCTATGTTAGGTGACGGTAACGCCTGTAGCCAGAGGCCCGATTCCCACTCACCCACAGCCACCAAGCGGGCTCGCTCAGCAGAATTGGTGGACGTATTAATGAGGTTATTCCGTACCAACCTGCAGAGCGGCTCATCCCACTGTCTCTGGGATAACGGGTTTACGGGCCGATCCGAGTCCGGGCAAGCCATTTTCCAGGCATCCTCTGCGTCGGTCAAGCACGACACTTCCGAGTCAACCAGGGAGAGAGCTAAAATTTTCCTGGTCAGCTTTTCAGTGCTGTGGACGGAAGACAAGAATGCCGGTAAGCTTACACTGGAAATTTTGCGAATGCCGAGGCCACCAAAACGAATTGGCAGGGTGGCTTGTAGCCACGCTCGGTCATCCAAGGCCATATTAAAAATGCAAGATACAGTATCGCGAATAATTTGATCAATTTTGTCCAAATGTTGTGGTTGCTTCCAAAGAGGAGAACAACGCAGAAAATACATAAAATTTGGACCAAAACAGCAATATCTTAAGAGGGTTGCTACGGGTAGAGCGCAGTCGCGCAGGCAGTCTGGGGCGCCGTGCCGACCACGCTGTCATTTTGGCGCAGCCCTGGCAACCGTTGCCGAGAGACGGGCGTCACGTTGCGTAGTGAAAACCACTGATTTCCAGAAACTGCTCACCAAATTTCTTTTGAACGCGAAATATACGTTTTGATTACGGCAGCACACAATTCTTGACACGATTGACTAATAAATAACAGTCTAGAGATTTAACGTCCGGCAATTGTCGCACGCACAATGTAGCAGACGACACAAACAGCTAATTATAAAGTCCTATGCCAATTTATACAATAAAACCGCTTATTTGAGAAACACCAAAACCGTTTTCGAATGCAGATAAAAACGGAAAATCGCACACACAACACCAAACTTCAACAGGGAATGCCAACATTTATTTGAAATGTTGAAATATGCTTTGTGTTTTGAAACAGTAGGTATGGTTAAAACTAGATTATTGTTGATCTTCCAAAATATTTTTTAGTAAAATAGCTATTTCATTTATCGTTGCTATGACACCCCCCTACACTAAAATCAACCTTCATCTCAACATGAATGATGTAAATACGATTTTGTAAAAATATTATAATTTAAAAGAGTGTCCATGGAGTTCCTTGCCCATTCTTCTCCATAGAGATCAACGCTTTGGAATGGGCAACTACAGTACTTTCACAAGTTATTATGCCTTGTGACCGGGACTATAGATTCATTTTGTTTCTTGACATTCAAAAGTGCCTGTAAAATGGTCTAATTGAAATAAATGATTTGATTAGGTTGCTCCGTAGATGGGTGACCAAGTTTCCTCCGCGCCTCAGATAAGCACATTTCGCGATGGATGACCAGACTCAGCAGCAGAGTTAAGTTCAACTGGAAAGAAATAGGTACGATTGGCTTTAGACGCCTAGAATTATAAAATGGCACTACCTGTACCTACCCAGCGGTTTCACTGCTCACCTCCTTAGTGTTGTACTCTGATGCTATCTCTTTACTAATATTATAAAAGCGAAAGTGAGTTTGTTTGTTTAATTGTTACGTATCGTGCGTTACCGATTTTGATGAATGTTGGTACAGAGATAGTTGGGACCCTGGAGACGGACATAGGCTACTTTTTGTCTCTTTCTAACACCCTACTTCCCTAAAATAGGGGTTGGAAGTTTCCATACAAACTTCCAACCCCTATAATAGGGGTCTTACTTCCCTATAATAATTATAGGGAAGTGGCATTCCGCAATTTTCAAGGTAGGAAGCTAAAAATTGGTATGCGGACTATTTGTCACTAACAAAACTTCGTGCATAATTTTTTTTTGGAAATCTGCGACCAACCCTTTAAAAGAGGGGATGAAATTTCATATGGGACTTTTCGCAGTTTTCAAGGTAGGAAGCTAAAAATCGGTACACAAAGTCTTTGTTACCAAGACTACTAGCTTTTGCCCGCGGCTTCGCTCGCGTTCAATTCGGGGTAACACAGTTCCCCTTTCCTGATTTTCTGGTACCTGCTACCTGGGGCCTAAGTTTGCTATTACAATAGTGTCAGAATGGTCGATCACTGAACGCATAATGGTTAATTTTTGAATCTACAAGTTTGGTAATCTACTACATACTAAACTTGTCAAAATCAACCATTATGCGATCAGTGATCGACCATTCTGACACTATTGTAATAGCAGACTTAGGCCCCTGTAGTTTTTGCCCTTGCGCCTTGCGCCACGGTTGTCAAAAGTTTCTAAAACGACTTTCTAGAATCGTATCGCATATCTTCGATCCGGATATTTTTTTTTAAAACGTTGCCCCACACTATGAATTTCTCCTGTATCGTGGGTGCGTTAACAAACATTTTTACTCACATACGCTCAACCGCAACTTTCATTTATACCGAAGTATCGATATAAATAAAGTCTCGGTGCCTATCCCTATATCAGACTGGCGCCCACAAGGCGCCATGGCCGCGGGATCTACTTGCTAAACGTGTTTATTTGGAGTTACTCCAAATCGAAAGAAAGGTTGATTACTTATTCTCTAGTGTGCTCTCTGTCGCTTTTCCTAAGTAGTTTATTGGTCTGGTTTTATTTTTTCAGTTACAGGGAAATTCATCCTACTGGAAACTGGGCCAGATGTTTAGAGTATCTGATTGTTTAACAAACAGCAATATTACTTAGTACAATAATATTGCTACTAGTAAATATTAGTCCGTACTTTGTACTGTAATTTTACTGTGAAGGTTTTTTTTGTAAAAAAGTATTTGATTTAATTCTACTATATTCTGTGGTATTTCTTTTTCCATATTGATTGGTTACTATTACTACTGCTAATTAAAGCTTCTGAGAATAATTTTAATGTCAAAACTAGAGACTAACAATACTGGTAGAACAGATAGTTAAGATATGAAGAAGATTAATAAAACTTCTTCTTCATTATAATCTATGAATAAAACAAAAGTCAGGTGCCGACTTTCAAATGTAAATTTATTTTCGGTTGTTATTGTGTTTTTTTTTTTTTATTTCGTTTGTTTTTTTTTGTATTTTTCGAATTAAGTATACCGATGGCATAATGATGTTATTTTTATGTCATCTCACTTCCAACCCTATAAACTATTTATTTCATTACTATTCATGCATGACACAAAACACAACCACTCGATTAAAGAAATATCGTATGGTCTACGTTTTGTTACGTATTTTCCTCCTTTGTCCTACACAGAATAAGTACATGGTTATAATTTCAACTAGATACTTCGACGCGTTCCAGAGATAAAGGGTCTTGACAGACAGACGGTCAAGTAAGAGATCCATCCATAAGGGTTCCATTTTTTCCTTTTGAAGTGGGGAACCCTAAAAAGTGGAAACAGAAAACCGTTAGAAAAGAGAAGATAGAAGAGAAACACACCACAACAATGTGGAACAAACTGGCGCCCACACGCGTGATGGCGGCACGGCGGCGGTATCGCTAGATTTATTTATTCGGAGTTACTCCAAAACTTTTGAATGTAGAACGAATTATGTTTATTGATTGTCTCTTCCAGTATGTTCTCTCGCTTTCTCTAAGCAGTTTCTTTGTCTGTTGGTTTTTTTTTTTAGTAAAAACTGTCTTTTTGCTCTTTTGGACCTCCTTCTTCACCTCTTTGGAAGATATGACAGTTTTTAGAAAAAAATACCAATACATTAACAACCATTTTTAAGATGACGCTGGACAAACAAACACAGCCACGTTTTTTTCGTTTTAGTGGACTCTGTGTCCGGAAAATTTTATAGTCTAAGTTTACAGGCGTTCCTGTCTTCCGTCTAGAGGATTGAAAAGCTGACTAGGAAAACTTTAACTCTCTCCCTAGTTCACTCGAAAGTACTGTGCTTGACCGACGCCTGGATGGAATAGCTGGCTCAGATACGGATCGGCGAAAGAAACCGTTTTCATAGAGACAGTGGGATGAGCCGTTTTGCAAGGTGGTACCTACGCAATAGCCTTATTTATTACTACGCCCACTAATACTGCAGAGCGACCCGCCTGCCCCGCCTTGGACCACTGGCTTCAGTGGCTGCACTACCGTTACCTAATATAAGGTATTTTGTAAAATAAAATCATGATCCTGACATTAAACAGTTTATTGCTGTGTTTGTTTTTAATCGCCGGGAACAATTACAGCTGGAAAGTAGAACTAATCCCTAGTATAACCAAATCAAATCGTAAACGAACCATGACCTCGGGAATTATTTCATATATATTTGTATAAATATACATATTATGTCGAATTGAGAATCTCCATAATTTTACAATAAAAATCAACTCTCTAAATCTACGCAGTCAAAAGATATGGCCGGCTTAGTGCGCGAGTCTGACTCATTCTTGGCCGGGTTTTTTTTTGTAGACTAAAGCCCCGTTCCAATAAACAAAAACGAGTCGTTTTGCTTACGGATAGTAGGATTTTGACATAAGTCTCATAGAACTTATGTCAAAATACTACCATCCGTAAGCAAAACGAGTCGTTTTTGTTTTTTTTCTCAGAGCACAGAGGGGTCACAGAGTTGAGCATATGATTTTTATTTCAACTCGATGCCTCCACGCGTTCCCGAGGTTAAGGGTCTTGACAGACAGACAGGCCGACAGACAGGCAGACAGTGTGGACCTCTAAAAAACAGTAGGTTATTACAAACATCGCCTGAATATTTGCTAAACCTTTTCGCGTTGGTGCCTTTCCACTCGTTACTGTCAAAATTTTCCCGAATAACATAAAGAGTGGCGAAGGTGGTAGCAAGGCAGAAAAGCACGAGTTCTACCCATCACTGTGATCAGTTTTACCTGGGGACAATCAAGTTACGGAGGGAATCAACCAGCTTTTCTCATCCTTTCCTTACTAATCCTTACTATTAATATTATAAAAGCGAAAGTGAGTTTGTTTGTTTGTTTGTTACCTCTTTACGCTTTAATGGCTAAACCGATTTTGATGAATTTTGGTAGAGATAGTTGGGAACCAGGAGACGGACATAGGCTATTTTTTTTTTAAAAGAGTGGGATATGAGGGAGAAAGAGGGAAGAAACGGGAAAACTTAGCGTTGCTATTACAAATCCATAAGGCGCTACCGAATTTAACGCGAGCGAAGCCGCGGGCAAAAGCTAGTCCTTACTAATATTATAAAAGCGAAAGTGAGTTTGTTTGTTTGTTACCTCTTCACGCTTTAATGGCTAAACCGATTTTGATGAATTTTGGTACAGAGATAGTTGGGAACCAGGAGACGGACATAGGCTAACTTTTTTTTTAAAAAAAGTGGGATATGAAGGAGAAAGAAGGAAGAAAAGGCAAAACTTAGCTTTGCTATTACAAACAATAAGGCGCAAGGGCAAAAACTGCAGGTAGCAGGTACCTGCAAATCAGGAAAGAGGAACTGTGTTACCCCGAAATGCCCCGAATTTAACGCGAGCGAAGCCGCGGGCAAAAGCTAGTGTTTTATAAAAGTTTTTAAGGTTATAATAACTTTACTTTACAATTCACCCATCTGCACAATGTTTTATAAGTAAATTGAGTTCAAATAAAATCATTTATTTGAATAAGACCATTACAGGCACTTTTGAATGTCAAGATAGAAAATGAATCACAAGGCATAATAACTTGTGAAAGTACTGTAGTTGTACAGTAAAACTTATTTTTTAACCCCAAATTCGTTTTCCAGCAATAATTTTAGTTTAGTGTGCAGAATGCACGGTTGACGGCTTCATAAAGGGTTGGTTTACACCCTGTATATTGAGAATTCAGACGTTTTTTTTTTCCATTCGGATTCTACATTTCATCACAAATCACCGAGGTTCTCCTATTTTTTTATTAAATTTAATTTCTCAAACATTTTTTGCTGTTTTTACACTCAATCTTTACTCGCCAAACTTTACGTTTGATGGCGAGATGCGCTCGTTTCTTATAAGTACACATAAACCTTATACTATCTTAATAAATGCTATAGTGTACTGCGACACGCAGAACAAAGCTTAATAATATATACAGGGTGCAAATGAAGTCATGGGCATTATTTTAAACTAAGGCTCTACTCACGCAAATAACGCAAATCAAAAATATTATCTATTGTTATTGCTACTTCTAAGAAAATGCCGCGCGCGTGCCGGTTGCCGCAATAACTAGTTATTAGTATTATTTGATATTTATTTACTTTCCGCCCTGTACTATCCTTTAAGATTTTGATACTTCACGACTTCTGGCGTTTAAAAAGTACTTTTAAAATTACTTTTAGTGTTTATTTTCAATGATAAGCCTTTAACAATATGACTTACTACATTTTTAAGTTTTTCCGTAACTGCATTAATAATATTTTTGATTTGCGTTATAGTAGCCCTAATGCACGTTGGGCGCGTTCCTTAGGGCGGCGCGCCGCCCACTACCTGAACGCGCCCCAAAAGGTGGTGGCCATACGGCTTGTCCGGGGCTACCGCACGATCTCCGGCGAGGCAGCGAGCCTCCTTGCCGGACTGCCACCGTGGGATCTGGAGGCGATAGTCCTCGCGCGCCTGTTTGAGTGGCGCGCGGAGGCACTACACCGGGGGGAAAACCCGCTGCCACGGCAAGTTGCCGCTCGGCGGGCAGACCTCCGGTGCGATCTCATGGTGGCATGGAGAGAGCGACTGTCGCAACCCCGTGCAGGGCACGCCACAATAGCGGCGGTAAGTCCCCTCTTTGAGGAGTGGCTGGAGAGGCGTCATGGCGTCCTCACCTACCGCCTGACGCAGGTCCTCACCGGACACGGAAGTTTCGGGAGGTTCCTGCACATCATCAGGCGGGAGGAAACGCCCGGGTGTCACCATTGTGACGATTGCCCGGAGGACACGGTGGAGCACACAGTGGCGATCTGCCCGGCTTGGGCGGAGCACCGCCGTGCCCTCGTGGAGGCGATCGGCGGCGGCGATCTCTCGCGTCCGGCCCTGGTTCAGGCCATGGTCCGGGGCGAGAGGGAATGGGAAGCGGTCACCACCTTCTGCGAAGCAGTAATGCTAGCGAAGGAGGTGGCCGGGCGTTTGAGGGAGAGAACATCTGCCCAACCCAGCCGTCGCGGGAGACGCCCAGGGCGCCGGGCGCCGCGAGACGACTTCCGGCCACCGTAGATGCGGGCCTGTGGATGGTGAGCAATGGGTAGCTCACCGTCCGTCCGTCTATTGACGACAGGCCGTGTCGACGGCGCGTTCGTGTTTCACGCGCGCCTCAAAGAGAGTCAGAAAAGCAGAGGGGCTTGCCAGAGCCTCCGCCTGCTGGGGTTGCGGGTTGTTCGAAAGAGATACCGCGGCCCCGGAACGTAAAGGGCAATAGAAGGAACATGGGTGGGTTTTAGTCAGTACAAGTCTGACATGCCCCCCCGCTCCACCCAGAGCGGGGGAAGTCATTGGATGATTTCCCATCCGAAAAAAAAAAAAAAAAAATGCACGTAGTATCGTGAGTAGAGGCTTAGTTTAAAATAATGCCCATGACTTCAATTGCACCCTGTATATAAACAAACATTGCTACCCCACACAACAACTCTCATCTGACAGAATTTGCTTCTCAACAATGAAATATTAAAAGTTTAAACGCCACGCAGTGTGTTCTTCCTCCTTGGTTCGATTCTTTCTTTCAAATATTTCCTACTTCTGCTCCTTTCTTCTCACTTGTTATCATACATAGTGGGGGCTTGTTTACAATTCTGAACTCCCCTCTACTCTGTTTCGTTGCAGTTTGACGGCCTCACTCCTCAGCAGGAGAATGAAGTAAGCTTGCACAACTGGAAAACAGTATTAATGGTTTTAGAGATCATCATCATTACCATCTACAAGCCGACTTTACCTTCTGTTGGGTATAGGCATCACTTTGCTTGATTCCTAAAATACATAAGCTTGAGTCACAGACAACTGATTATTAATTTATAATCAGCCTTCCGAGAGCGCCGGCTGGATCTTAAGTATCATAGTTTGATTAAAGAAGAACGTAGTTTGATTTATTTAAAGTTGGGTTTTTTATCAAGAAATGGATTACTGAATTATGAAATATGGGATCATTTGAGTCAGTTTTCATTTTTAAAACACAAAAATAAAAAAGCTAGGGAAAAAATATCAAAAATCTCCGGAATCGAACATTTGAAAAAGTATACACACACACGGTGATACCTTTATCTATGGTTCTATAGTCTAGTGATCATAAAGCGTGACTCCTGAGCATTCCAAGGATAGCTAAAGTATCATTAAGGTTTTTTCTATCAGAAATTTGTGTTAAAAGGAAAAAGAGAGTTAAAAATACATAAATACATGGAGAAAAACTAATAACCATTTTATTATGCATCAAAGCACTGAAAATAATGCTTACCTAGTATTACAAGGTACGCACCAAAGAGTATGAAATATAATGTCGTGTCGCTCACAATCCATTTTGCAACACCAAAACCAATCGCCGACACAATCAATAGTATCGTCACTACCAACACCGCGATGTTGTATCTGTAGTATCTTCTTATCTGCTTCGCGTTATTCTGTTACAGATATAGTTTCATAGAATATTTTAATATATTTATCCAGTTTGATTGGCAGCCGACTCCAACATATTTGGGAGAAGACTAGACAGATGATGGTACAGCGTGTATCAAAAAGGGGTCATATTTTAAGAAGACGTTTACAGACGATAAAACTAAACAACAGAACAACGAAAAATATTCAGTGGTCCTATAAATTAAGGTCGAGTTGACATTCAAGTTTTGTATGAGACCGCTAATTTAGTTTGATGGGTTGTAGAGGTAGGATATTCGAATGCATATTTACCTAAAGTTCAGAAATTATTCTGCTATTCGGGAAATTCAATCAAAATGTAAACTCCATGAGATATAGTAAACTTAATTTGACACAAATGATAGTTGTTCTGTTACAACGTAACATGGTTACTTTTCCCAAATTTTTGTTCAGTGATTTTTGGCGAGATTTGTAAAAATTATCAAATTAAACTGTAATAGGGAAGTAAAGTAAATATACATACATCCCATTAGTATGTAACAACAGCAATTTATTTTTAGAAAAAATATCCTATCAAACCGCTTTCATATTTTGTTGGCAAAAATTAACGACTTATTCGTCAACTCGCGACTGATAAACTCACAAATGCGCGCGACTTAGCACCATTATGATCATACCTTTCTGCTTCATGCTGTAATTCCAAAAGCTTCACTCGCATCTTAAAGGAACTTTATGTGCATTCGTTCTGATGTGCATGCGATGTATAGGTAGTCTACAAGTATATGTATAGACCAAGAGAAGAGATAAGTGAACATTACGTAATATGACATCTCACCTTAACATCATAACCCCCGAAGATAACCATGATAGACGTCACGAAATCCGTAATGAACAAAATAAGTAAGATGAATATCATTACGAAAAATAACAACTCCAAGATCAGATATGTTTTGTTAGTTCCATAAAACATTATTACTAACGAAAGTAGTAATAAATATCCCAGGGTTGGTATGATCAACACGTCTCCCATCTGTAACATAAACATACAAGTTAAATCAAAATCCAAATATTTTAGCTTTTGCCCGCGGCTTCGCTCGCGTTAAATTCGGGGTAACCCAGTTCCCCTTTTCTGATTTTCAAGTACCTGCTACCTGTAGTTCTTGCCCTTGCGCCTTATTGATTGTAATAGCAAATCTAAGTTATCCCTTTTCTTTCTTCTTTCTTTAGCCTTTGTTCGTCTCCAGGATCCCAACTATCTCTGTACCAAAATTCATCAAAATTGATTTAGCCATAAGGCGTGAAGACGTAACAAACAAATAAACTTACTTTCGCTTTTATAATATTAGTAAGGATTTCATATCATAGGCTACATAGGCACTTATAAAAGGTGCACGGTTCGGGTTGGTCGTTTCCTATGGAGAAGAACCGGCAAACAACTCCTTGGTTACTCTTTTAAAATCATTTGGTTTTACAAAGTTGTTGTTACGGCGTTAGTACTTAAGTATGAGAGGTCAGCGTAGGCCCGATAATAAGTCATCGCTTACTTTACAAAACAGTACAAAGTAAATGCAGAGTACGGTGATTCTCGCATAATAATGCTCGTCAGCGTGGTCTTTTTTATGAACGGCATCTCGCAGTTTAACCTCTGCTTTACCGGGCAAATCCTGTACATGCCTTTGCAGTAAGGCCTCCAGCCAGTGCAAAAAACAACTAACAAACTAAGTGACCACACGCTAAAGGCACCCCTGTGGCCAAGCCTCGGCATAGGGCGTCGCTGGGGGAGGACAGCAAAGGGACAGGCTGGACCTAAATGATCGTCCGCGTAGTCTGACGGACGCGGCGATATATGGGCGAGTGGGCGAGAGACGGTGTACGTGGTTAGGCTTCATCAAATTTCATTCAAGCGAATGCGCATGCAACACATCGCAGCAGAGCTCTAAGTCAGCAAAATATTGTTCGTCGCCCTCCCCGCTTTCCTCCTCGTTAGGACGCTGATAAATGTTAGCTTGACAACACCGAGACTTGCTTACTCGGCCCTCCGAACGAGTTCAAAGTTCGTTACTCGGACTGTTCCAAGCCGACCAACTTCGTTTGGAGAAGAAGCAGTAGAAGTCTACTCTCCATGATCAGTGCGATACCGCATAGTCGTCCGAACTGGTGGCTGGGTCCCGCTATTCCATTAGGATAGCTATTCACAAACAATCCAATCGTAACCGTAATCGACAATCGACACTAGTCTATGTTCTCGTAATCCTATCGTCAAACCGGCAAAGTAAATAAATATCTTGGGACAACTCACACACGGCTATCTGATCCCAAGCTAAGCAGAGCTTGTGTTATGGTAACCAGACAACTGATATACATACTTATATAATTTATAAATACATACATATCCTTACTAATATTATAAAAGCGAAAGTGAGTTTGTTTGTTTGTTTGTTTGTTACCTCTTCACGCTTTAATGGCTGAACCGATTTTGATGAATTTTGGTACAGAGATAGTTGGGAACCAGGAGACGGACATAGGCTATTTTTTTTTAAAAAAAGAGTGGGATATGAGGGAGAAAGAGGGACGAAACGGGAAAACTTAGCGTTGCTATTACAAATCAATAAGGCGCTACCGAAGTTAACGCGAGCGAAGCCGCGGGCAAAAGCTAGTTATAGATAAATCACACCCAGACACAGAACACACAATCATGCTCATCACACAAAGTTTGTCCTGGGTGGGAATCGAACCCACGACCTCCGGCTCAGCAGTCAGGGCCACTAACCACTAGACCAACAGGCCCGTCAAGTGCTATTCACAGATCACGGATTTAAAAAAAAAAAAAGATTGAGATTTGAGGGAGAGAGAGGGAAGTTAAGGGAAAACTTAATTAGCATTGATATTACAATAAATAAGGCGCAAGGCAAAAACTACAGGTAGCAGGTACCCGTAAAGGAAAGGGGAACTGTGTTACCCCGAATTTAACGCGAGCGAAGCCGCGGGCAAAAGCTAGTATAATACATAAATCAACAAATGAATTACTAATATGATAATTTGCGTTGTATTTTTATGGTAGATGACATAGATTACGCTGTCGTTTCTTGGTATCCTGTTTTGATGTAAAAGTATTAACAAGTTTAATCTCTCGTCGGAATTATGTGACAATTATACCAACTAGCTAACTTGCGCGGTTTCACCCGCGACTTTAGTTGCTGCCCCGCTCTCGTGGGTAGTAGGGTGATATTTTATAGCCTGTGTTACACCCGGATAATGTAGCTTAATATTAGTGAAAAAAATAATTAAATCGGTCTAGTAGTTTTGTAGCCTATTCGATACAAACAAACAAATCTTTTCTCTTTATAATATTATAATAATAATATGATACTTATATTATATTAGTAATATAGACAAATACTCACAACTTTGAAAACGGCCAATGTCAACAAACTGCCACGGAATTGAAAACACAAACAATTGCATTTAAAATCTGTATTTTCAGCCATTTTAATCTTCGAAACGTGTTCGTGTTGTTTTTGTAACATTCAGATATTCCGAGATAACTTTGAATTTACTCCCAAGAAATTCATTTAAATGACAACGATGTGAATCAATTTCCTGACACAGAAGTTCATGATGGCGTTGCTTCTTCTCAAATTGCAATTGATGTTAATTCTTACAACTTAGAGATACTACTGACGAATGCAAGCAGCACACACTGGCGACGTGCGGTCTAGGTCAGGGTTGGTTGCACACTGATGCGATGCGCACATGGATAATGGCGGGATAACCTATAGATATTACCTAGATAATATGGCTTACTTAAGAGCAATCCAAACATGATCACACCTTATATTTTTTTTATAATACTGTATGCTTTAAACCTGGCCTTTTAACCCAGCGTTTTGCCATAAATATATTTTTATTCCTTTATATAAAATAAACTAATTAAACATAAATTCGATGTGATTAGGAAGAAAGTTAGGTCACTTATGAGGAGGATGCGGGGGAGTCACAACAGTATCCTGAAGACTATAGCTGAAGATGTGCGTGCCCCTGTGTTGAGGCATTTCGTTCGTCTGATGATCGATTAGAGAGGTACCTATCTCTCTATCGGTTATCTGGATGGGTTGTCTCAGCGCAGGGGTCTTTATGAGTTTAAGGGGAAGTTCTGTTTTCCTGTCCTGATGCGAAATATTAGAAGCAGAGCCTTTTGTATTCGTGTAAGTTTATTTGTGTTACTAAAAATAGTTTTTAAGTCTGTTTATATACTAAAAATGTTAGATCAAGATGTCCGTAAATAAAAATTGAATTGAATTGAATAAACTAATTTAATAAACTTAAGGCTTTGAAGTACTCCTCAATAACGCTATTATACAGAAACGTGCGCAGAAGACTAGCAGCACTGCCAAATTGAATGTCAATGGTAATTCTTTGGCCAAAGAAAGACCCAGCGCTTCCGGGGCTGCGGGTTGTTTGACAGATATACCGCGGCCCCGGAACATGGGTGTATTTTAGTCAGTACAAGTCTGACACTCCCTCCCGCTCCACCCAGAGCGGGGGAAGTTATTTCTGACAATTTGTCAGAATAGAAAGCCCTCTGATCACGATTTTTTTTTAGTTTTAGTAGGTACGAGCTTTTGCCCGCGGCTTCGCTCGCGTTAAATTCGGGGTAACACAGTTCCCCTTTCCTGATTTGCAGATACCTGCTACCTGTAGGTTTTGCCCGTGCGCCTTATTTATTGTTATAGCAAAGTTAAGTTTTCCCTTTTCTTCCCTCTTTCTCCCTCATTCCCCACTTTAAAAAAACAGCCTATGTCCGTTTCCAGGGTCCCAACTATCTCTGTACCAATATTCATTAAAATCGGTTCAGCCATTTAGGCGTGAACACGTAACAAACAAACAAACAAACTCACTTTCGCTTTCATATTATAGTAAGGATGTTCTATTCCTTAGACTGATATCATGATGATAATAAAACCAAATTTTATAACATTGGCTAGTTCTCATACAACACAGTTTTGTTTTCTAAATTGACGAAGGAGAAATGAAAATAAATAAAACCAAGTAAAATATTTAATCGTGTAATAAAATAAATTTTACAATAAACACAAAATAACATTTGTCCATGTACAGATAAAATCGCATTTCAAAAAAGCTGTCAGTGTAGTAAATCATTGTTTTACCAGTGAGTAACAATTGTAACAAACGATTAGAAAAGGTGCCATATTTCGGTCAAACTTGTTAATTAAAATTATCAATGATAACGATGTCATCTAGCCCATATCGGCCACAGTGAGTGCATTCAATGGTTTTCTAGAGTAGTGGTTGAGAGCTTTGGTGTAAAGCTATGTCATGCTGTGTTCTTAATTGGTTATCATAATCCAACTTTAGAAGAAAAACTCCGACCACAAAGCGAACATGTTTTAGCTGTAGGAACATCTAGCATTAGGTCATCACGTTTATAGAGTTCCTTACGTCTAAAGGAAAAAATGGTGCCTTTATTGAATCACTTGGTATGTCTGTCACAGACCCTTTATCTCGGAAACGCGTTGAGGTATCAAGTTGAAATTACGCCGTGTACACAGTTAAAGATATGGCTGTTTATGTTACAAGTGCGCGAGTCTGACTTGCTGGTGGTTTTTTTCGATGTAATTCGACCTTCTCTCTTTAAAGGCTTTGACCTGTTGGTGCGCATGTTGTCTTCATTTGGGTCGCGGCTGCTTTTTCCATACTAAGGGGTCAATTTCGTTTTTTTAAGGGTGTTTTCTGAACATAATTAAAACATAAAACTGACCACAATGTTTCCGTTTTCTTTTCTCTGTTTATTGTTAGAATATTAACAAATAATGAACGCAATGACAAGAAGAACACCTACGTGGTTCTATCGTCGTTCATGATTTGTTTTTCATGGTCTTTATACGTCCTTTGTTAGAGATCTTATATAAATTTATAAACAAGTGCCGTTCTGAAGGGTCTTTTAAAACTTATTACTATCTTCTACATTCCGTTACGTCTTAATCAAGTTCTTTTTCAAATCCAAGCATTCCAGTTATCCACGACGCCGTGGTGTGTTGTAATTCTTCATTCTTCATTCAAATTCTTTTTCAAACGTTTTGTGCTGCTGCTCCTTTTTCCTGACTTGTCATCATACATTGTGCCTCAGCTGGATTATTCACGAATCTGAACTCGCCGCTGTTCTCTAGTTTGATGGCCTCACTCCTCACAAGTAGAGTGTAGTAAGCTTGTACGACTGGAAAGAAAAAAGTGGTTAGCGGTTATAAGCTTTATCATCATTGTCAGCTTGTGTCACTCTACTGCTGGATATAGGCCTCTCCCAGGGCGATTCACTAAGATTGATTTTTGACTACAAGCATCCAAATACTGTCAGCCGATCTGCGCAGATAGTCGCTCCATCTAGCTGGGGGGCATTGAATAAGCTTGGTTAACACAAATTACTAAAGACAATCATCGTCGGTACAGGCTGTATGGGATCCTGCTGGGGTTTCCGGTGTTCGAAAGAGATACCGCGGCCCCGGAACATAAAGGGCAATAGAAGTAACATGGGTGGGTTCTAGTTAGTACAAGTATGACACTCCCCCTCGCTCTGGGCGTAGCGAGGCAACCACGGCAGACGGTGGCCCTGGCAGGCCGCTCTCTTTTAGGCGCGTGTCAAACACAAATGCGCCATCGACACGGCCTGTCGTCACTACTAGACGGACGGACGGTGAGCTGTGTGTTTCCCGCGGCATTTCTTAAGCCTTCTCCAACATTATCGTCTCATTCATACTTATATGTGACTAGCTTTTGCCCGCGGCTTCGCTCGCGTTAAATTCGGTATCGCCTTATTGATTTGTAATAGCAACGCTAGGTTTTCCCGTTTCTTCCCTCTTTCTCCCTAATATACCACTCTTTTAAAAAAAATAATAGCTTATGTCCGTCTCCTGGTTCCCAACTATCTCTGTACCAAAATTAATTAAAATCGGTTTAGCCATTAAAGCGTGAAGAGGTAACAAACAAACAAACTCACTTTCGCTTTTATAATATTAGTAAGGAAGTAAGGATTAGTAAGATAATGACATAATAGATCAAACATAATACTCACCAAGAGTAAGTAGATAAGCAGCAAAGATTACCAAATACATCGTGGTATCATTGGAGTACCATTTTGATATAGCAATACCGACAGCCGCCACAATCAATAGTGTGGTCACTATCAGAACCCCGATGTTGTATATATAGTATCCTTTGATCACCTGAGCGTTTTTCTGGTAAGGAAATAGATTGATCAGATATGTTAAAGGAAAAGGCGATAACATTTGCACATGCTTTTGCCTGTGGCTTCACTCACAACTTAGCTCGTAAAAACCAGCTGTCATTTTTAGACCTAAAGTCTGTCATTCATACTCAAACACAAAGCATTTCGATGGGACCATTATAGACAGTTTTGAAGTTCAAGAAACAAAAAAATAAATAAGCTACAGTCCCAGTCACAAGGCATAATAACTTGTGAAAGTACCGCAGTTAGCCATTCCAAAACGTTGATCTCTATGGAGAATAATGGGCAAGATATATCATGAACACTCTTTAAATAATAATATTTTTACAAGATCATTAATGTTGAGATAATACAAATATGTGAGAATGCTGTAGAATTACGTGCACATTACGGGAGAGTAAAATAAAATAAACCGTGGCAGCGCAGTAGCGATGACCAGTCCCAACTGACAGCGCCCGTTCACGAGCATGCCGCCAAGTTAGGGCTAAAACTGCGTTAAACGGACACCCGCGCGCTTTCATACAAAAGTGAACCGACGCGGGGACACACGCGGTGCCCACCAGCGGTAACAAGCGTGGGCTTGTTCAGTTAATAACGCTTGATGAAAAGCATGTGAAAATGTATTTCGACAGAGAAAGAGTAATTATGAAACTGCAGTGTCGCTCTGTCATATGGGGTCAAGAGAATGAACTCTTTAGGTTCCTGTGACAGGGTCCTTCACATACCCACAGAGCCCACGCTCGCAGACACGCGGCGGGTGTCTGTCGCGGGTGCCCGTTTAACGCAGTTTCAGCCCTTATGCCAAATGCCCAATGACACAAACCACTTTCCGTATCAATCAACCACACACGCACACACACAAACTCCGACAGGCTTCGGATAAAACTAGAATTAGGGCCGATTTTTCAATCGCCAGTTAAGTTTTATGAGACGAATTTAGTCTGTCATTTTGACAGTTTTTGTATGGACACTCTGTCAAAATGTCACATTTAGTCTTTAGATAAATGTTATCTAATTATTGAATCGGCCCTTAGACTATTAATTATTTAACAACTTCTTTTGTATCTTATTACAGTTGTATGATGTAAAAGAGCGGCCCCTTTGGTACAGGCAGCTAAATGCTTAAAAGGAGACGCTACGAACTATACAACATTATTATTAGTTTTTGCGAAAGCCGAAACACCTGTCCAATATTTTTATACAAAGAATCTATGTACAAAATCTCAGAACTGTATCATGAAAAACCACAAAGTTATAAGCTTACAATGGTGTACCTACACCTCTAGCTTACCCTTCGGAAATTGCTAGCATGATATTCAAATTCAAATCCATTTATTGTTTGTTACAGGTGAAAAATAAGGACTTATTATTAAAAATTAGCTCGCTGCAACATACCTTTAAGGTGTACAATATTCAATGCGGCTTTCAATATTTGTTTAACATTAAAATAATATATCATTCGAAGTCAACGTCCATCATTCACCATCATCATGCATATTAGTTAGTTAATTCACAGATATTTTACAAATAAATTAAATAATAGATTGAATCATAAAAAATAATTTTGTTAGTATCTGTGAATGATTTGAAATCTTACCTTGTGGCCCGCGACGACAAAAACAATAGTCGCCACGAAGTCCGTTATGAATAGAAGAAAAACGATGAGTATCATAGCACCATATAGCAGCACGGTGAGTCTATACGACCTGTTGGTTCCGTACAAACTCATCACTAACGTACTTAGTATAAAATACGCTAGTACGAGGGTGATGATTGCGTTTGCCACCTGAAACAAAAACCACACATGTTGAGGATGTATGGATGTTTGTTACTCTTTCACGTCAAAACGGCTGAACGGATCTTGATGAAATTTGGCACAGAGGTAGATTATGGTCTGGAATAACACATAATTTTAATACTTTTTTGTTGATATCACGCGGGCGGAGCCGCGACAAACATTCGCATTTATAATATTAGTAGGATGTATAGTACTAGCTGCACCCCACGGTTTCAACCACGGCCACGTAGACAAGAATATTAAACTTATTCTTGAATCATTCTATCTATTGTTGATTAAAAGTTTAAAAGATCCAAGCGGAAGCGACTTCATTTTATACTATCCTGTCCTACTTATATTTATTTGTATATTTTATATATAATATTATAAGCGCCAAAGTTTGTTTGGGTCTATGGATGTTTGTTACTCTTTCACGCAAAAAAATCTGAATAGATTTTAATGAAACTTTACAATTATATAGCTTATACATCAGAATAACAGATAGGCTACAATTCATAAAGATATATTGTATATTTTATCACCACGCGAGTGAAACTGCGGGGCCAGCTAGTGAAAAATATTTTTGTTTTCTAATTTGATATGACCAAATTCAACATTTCGGTATTATCAGGCTAAAGGAAAGTGTCAGGCAACGGCACCTGCCGCCAAAATTAAGTGAAACACTACTAAACTCAAACTCAAAGCATTTATTTTAATTAGACCATTACAGGTACTTTTGAATGTCAAAAAAAACAAGAACAAAAAAAATGATGCTGCTACAATCCCGGTCACAAGGCATAATAACTTGTGAAAGTACTGTAGTTGCCTATTCCAAAGCGTTGATCTCTATGGAGAAGAATGGGCAAGAAACTCCATGGACACTATTTTAAATTATAATATTTTTACAAAATCGTATTAACATCATTCGTGTTGAGATTATACAAATATGTGAGAACGATGTAGAAAGACGTGCACAGTAAGAGCGTCCAGAGTAAATAAAAATCAAAATTCAATTTAAAATCTAAATAAGTTAAAAAAATGACCGTGGTAGTTAAAAAATGACCAGTCCCAACTGACAGCGCCCGTTCACGAACATGACGTATGGATCAGCCCCATTCAGCTCGACCATTTTGAAGGGAGCTAAATGACCCGACACACCCGCCACTATCAGCGAGACATTTAAGTGAGCATGACACTATTAACCACCAGGGCTTCGTCAAGTCAATGATAATACATAGCACTCACATATGGGCTTAATAATTATACAATACTAGAGAATTGATTCTATACATTGCAAATATAGTCTTACAATCTTCTGCAGCTTCCACTATAGCTTCGGATACTTATCAATGAGTTTACCCGTAAGCTTGAGGAGCAGGACCAGCATTGAGCCAAGGAATTTTATCATCAATATAATCCCCCAACTTATAATATGCTTGCCTACATAGTGTGCGTTTAATACAAGATTTAAATTTCGTTTCATTCAGTTGAAGAATAAAATCAAGCAAATAGATGCAATTTTTTTCTGACGTACATGATGTTTTCATAGATATATTGACAAGGTACTGTCATGATGTTAATTTCCTTAAACTGTTCCCTTAGAGAAT
The DNA here is from genome assembly GCA_905475445.1 of Ochropleura plecta. NCBI lineage: Eukaryota > Metazoa > Arthropoda > Insecta > Lepidoptera > Noctuidae > Ochropleura > Ochropleura plecta. The sequence goes on from FR997736.1 coordinate 17,106,498, forward strand.
CTCGCCTACGTAGATTATAAATGGCTCTAATGGCTCTTTTCTGCAGAATAAATACAGACTCGATGTCTGCAGCCCGTCCCCAAAGTAAAATACCGTATGACATTATACTATGAAAATAACTAAAATAGACTAGCCTCGCGGTATCTACATCAGTAAACTGACGGATTTTTCTGACAGCATATGCTGCTGAACTAAGCCGTCCTGCAAGAGATGTTATATGCGGACCCCATTGTAGCCTTGAATCGAGCATTATCCCCAGGAAAACAGTTTTATTGACGAATTGTAGTTTCTCTTGATTCAATACTATGTCACAATCACTACTTTTGACGTTTGGCAGAGCAAATCTTATGCACTTCGTTTTTTTCCCATTTAATACCAAATTATTGGCGGTGAACCAATCATTTACCTGTAATAGGGCGTTATTTAAGTCGTCTAGATTTGTGGCACGTCTATTTATCTTAAATATTAAAGAAGTATCGTCAGCAAACAACACCATTTGTGGTTGGTTTTTAAATAAATGGGGTAGATCATTAATATATACTAAAAAGAGGAAGGGACCTAATATCGATCCTTGTGGTACACCCATCTTTACATTTAAACCCATTGAATTGACACCATTTATTTGCACTTGCTGCTGTCTATCATTTAAATATGATTTTACTAAACTAAGCGCAAGTTTTCCTAGGCCGTAATGTTCAAGTTTCAAGAGTAGGGTTTCGTGGCTAACACAATCAAACGCTTTTGAAAGGTCACAAAAAATTCCTATGGCATCCTGTGCCTCTTCCCACGCAGTAAATATGTGTTTTAACAAGGTAACACCAGCGTCAGTCGTACAAAGTCCTTTGGTGAAACCATAAAAAGGGTGCTTTTAGGGTTCCATAGCTCAAAAGGAGAAAATACAACCCTAATTTGATCACCCAAACGGAACCCTTATGAGACCCATAGGCTGCTCTTATAGGAAGTTGTGCAATATGCTCTGAACAAAATCATCTTTACTCCATCGGAGTACAGTACAATGAACATAACCTACAGGCCAAAATATTCGCTGGGCGCCGCGAGACGACTCCCGGCCACCGTAGATGCGGGCCTGTGGACGGTGAGCAATGGGTAGTTCACCGTCCGTCCGTCTATTGACGACAGGCCGTGTCGACGTCGCGTTCGTGTTTCACGCGCGCCTCAAAGAGATGTCAGCAAAGCAGAGGGGCTTGCCAGACCCTCCGCCTGCCGGGGTTGCGGGTTGTTCGAAAGAGATACCGCGGCCCCAGAACGTAAAGGGCAATAGAAGGAACATGGGTGGGTTTTAGTCAGTACAAGTCTGACATGCCCCCCCGCTCCGCCCAGAGCGGGGGAAGTCATTTGATGATTTCCCACCCGAAAAAAAAAAGGCCAAAATATTCGGCCTCACAGACAATAGGCTAGTATAAAAAAAAATTTGACAGTCATTACTAAGGCATTTGACCTGGTGAGGTATGATATTGTCTGGCGTAAATTGACGGATACAGGTGTTCCGGGTGAGGTAATAGGTATTTTTAAATATTGGTATGACCACCAAACTAATCAGGTCAAATGGCTGGGCGAACTTTCAGACGAGTACAGGGTGGAGTGTGGAGTGAGGCAGGGGGGATTAACATCCCCTTCACTCTTCAACTTGTACGTGAACGGGCTTATTGTTGAGCTGAGCGACATCGGAGTAGGATGCTCGGTCGACGGGCACTGTATCAACAGCATTAGTTATGCAGATGATATGGTGTTGATCAGCCCATCAATAGCTACGCTCTTCTAGGCTGAAAGGCGTGTGTGAAGAGTATGCGAGGGCACACGGTCTACTGTACAATGTACAAAAAAGCGAGATATTAGTGTTTAAAGCCAAGGGTCGTAAACTGGGGGATGTGGTACCGGTTCTGATTAACGCTGTCGCTCTTCGAAGAGTGAGAGAATTTAAATACCTCGGCCATGTGGTCACCGAAGATTTAAAAGACGATGGAGATATAGAGAGGGAGAGGAGGGAGATGGCGGTCCGCTGTAACATGCTATAGTTGTAGACAAATTCGACAAGTTTTTAACATGAATTAAAATAGTAGGAACATAGTCAAACCCTTCCTTAAAAATTTAATGTAAAAAATAATCAAATCCCCAAAGTTTTCAGCAGAAAATAGGAGAATACGAAACGTTGATTTAGTCCTAACGTTTGGGATATAATCAGTCTAAGCTGCAGCTGTCCCTTTCCCACTCTACAGGAACTGTTAGGGCGTAGCGCGACGGCAATAGTTTTTTGAGAATACCTATGTTTCAAATGAGGAATTTGAAAGGCCCTGTTCCCTCTTTTAGCAGTATTGTTTTCTCATCCGTAAAAAAAAAAGAAAAAGCAATATTGTTTTAATGTCATTCCAGTGTAGGAGAGAGAGACAAAGCTATACGGGATGACTAGCGCCATCTCATTCCCACACTGAAATAAGACTGAAACTATACTGCTTGAAGACCGTTGAAGACCCCGTAGAAAGCCTTTTTCTGGCCAAAGAATCAACATTGAAATCCAGCGTAGCAATGCTGCCAACCTTCTGTTTTCTATTGACAGCAATTTTTTGGCGCCCTTTTTCTCTAGATACATTTTAATATTTTCTTTTTCTTAGCGTATCTGTGACAATCTTGAGAACAAATTGATTGGTAGTTGCACATGTTTTGTTATTATTTTAGATCTAATCTGTAGTTTGTCAATAGTAGACTAGTAGTATAGTTTTTGGCACACACATTAGCCCTTGGCCTTTGTATTATATGAATGTCTTTTAGAATCGCACACGCTGAGAAAATGAATAACCTAGTTTACAGGTTTAATTGATTAAAGACACGAAAGCCTAACGTTGGTAATGTATTTTTAACCAACTTAAAAAAAGAGGAGGTGCTCATCCTTTTTTTGTTTTTTTTTATTATATTTTTTCACCGATTGGGTACTCAAAGACGATTTGCAAAATTATTTTTTTTTTGATAGGGTATACTTCCCAGGTCCCATATCAATTTTATTTATATTGCTTAGGTAGTTTATGAGTTATCGTCTATAACACATATATTTTTCTTTATGTCTATATGGATGATCTGCTAATCTTTTAAGAGCAATGACGATGATAGAATTTGACGGCACGGTTGGCGCAGTGGCTGAGCGATCGACTGCTGCGCTGCGTGTCGCGGGTTCGATTCCCGCACGGAACAAATATTTGTATGACCTGCAGATAGTTGTTTCGGGTCTGGGTGTTTGTGTTTGTGGGTTTAAATGTTTGTAAACGCACCCACGATACAGGAGAAATTCCTAGTGTGGGGCAACGTTTTTTAAAAAAAAAATATGGAAAATGAATACTCGATAAAAAATATGTGTTATATTATTATACCATAACTAAAACTGCTGAAATAAAAAACTTTTTTAGAAAATAAAACAGGAAGTCGGTTATATGTTTACAATATAGTTTTGGAACAACTTTTGGACATCCGAGATACAACAAACCTATGCTCTATTGATTTTTTTTTGCGATAAGACAAATTAGTTTGTGCGGAAAATTTTAAAACCATTTTAGATAACGCTACGTCTTCTCCACAAGTTCTGCGTGGCTAAAGTCCGGAACACAGAAAGTTACTTTTAAATTTTGCAGCAAACATTATTTAACTGATTACTTTTTGCTTCGAAGTACATACAATGACATTCTATTTAAGTTTTGAAAATTATTTCACTAACACCCCAATTTTTTTACTGTGGACAATAACGTAACAAAAAGGTACTCACGATTTTAAAATAGGCCCAGCCAAGTAAGCCACCCCGAAGTGGCAGACACAAGCAACATTTTTTAAACTCTGGCAATTCTACTGTCATCTTGATCTTCGATATTCCGCTGTTTTCACTTAGACAACACTGAAATCCCTTGTTAAAAATCCTTATAGTCGTGTGTATCTAAAAAGGCAAATCTAAACAACAACAAAAATATAGAGAACACAATTCAGATGACAATTAAAATAATCAAAGTTAGTAATGGCACTTCTTCTATTAACATGAAAATAACTGTTAACAACAACTACTTTAATAGTGACCGCCCTATCCCTAAAACTCCAAGATAGTAACTGACGCACATTACGCACGAGCAGTAAATATGTTAAGAGCCTGGAACTTTGCCAACGAATTCTTACAATTTAATGATAAAAACAACAATGTTTATAATAACCTCACCTAACCTGAACCTAATCTAACATGACGTAGTGACATAGAAACAACTGATTACGCACACACCACTAGTAAAATACATGCCAAATAACAGTTGGATCAATTAGTTGCACTATCAAAACAGAACATAGTCCTAAAACAAGAAATTTATTTTAAAAAAAAACAAGCGACTGCCGCTGCCCACGACTTCATGCCCGTCAAACTTGAGGAAGCCTGATAGAAATAAATAACCAAATTCTTGCGATAAACAGAAAATGTATTCACAGCTATCATAGAATGAATAGATTAGATATAGATATTCCGAAGAGAATTACGGTGGTGAATAAGAGAGCAAGTAAAAATGGAGGGCACTGATTTTATTTACTAACACTAGATACTGGATACCACGTTAATACGTAAGAACTACTGTCAAACTATATACAATTCGGAACGTAAACGTCAAAGGCACAAGCGACGTGCGCTCTGTGTCAAGGCTATTTTTCGACTGGCGCCCACATGGCGGTGGGGCCGGTGTGGGACCACCCATATTTACTAAGCAGTTCTATTTGAATTAGGAAGCATTTCTAAAATAGTTCATGAATGAAAAGCGGAAGAGCTGTTTCTTGATTGTCCACCATTAGGATTAAAGACAGATAAAAGGCAAACGGCTGAACTAGTCTAGATTAAAAACAAACTTTAATTGGACTATCCATTATTATCGTGTATCGTCCTTGACTCGACGCATTCCTCGTTCATCCTCATTTGAATAGTTTGGTTCAAATGAGGGCGTCCAAGGTCTCTCTCTAAAAATAACTACATACTAATTTGTAGGCCTGTGCTGTTTTATGAATGGGCGTGTCTCGCAAAAAGTTTTGTAGATTCCTTAAACACAAACATTGTTTCTATACTAATTAACATTTATTATTGTTAAAGCTGTGTTTATTGTAAAGAGCTCCCGAAACTACTAACACACAAAACAAGTTCCAAAGATGAAAAGCTATAAATAGATAGGTAACTAGGATTCGCTACTTTATCCGGTTAAGCATACGACTACCTCCTAGGTTGAACTGCGAGATGCCATAAAAAAAACTACAAAAACATATGGTGGAATGATGCGAACATCCAGTGTCTAGATCCTATCGCTCTATCTTTCTATCACAGTTCCATTCCTCAAAGCTCCAGGTGGAACATGAGACACGCACCTCTGATTATTCGAAATCATGTTCGTATTTGATCACATGCTTCGGTGAAGAAGATCAATGAACATCATGGGGAAACCAGCGTTCCTGAAAGATATTTCTCGACGTCATGTTAAACTAAGTCTGGGACCGCCAGTCAGAGTCAGAGGGCCCTAGCCAATCGATAAAGAAAGATAGTTCCGCCGTTATATGCCGATACTAGCTGGCGCCCGTGGCTCCGCCCGCGTGATGATTGAAAAAAAAGTATTCTATATGTTATTGCAGACTATTATCTAACTCTGTGGCAAATTTAATCAAGATCCGTTCAGCCGTTTTGACTTGAAAGTATAGCAAACATCCGTATATCCATGCATCACTCCATCCTCATAAACATTCGCATTTATAATATTAGTAGGATTTTACTTCCTACCATGAATAACAAAAACACAGGAACAACAAAATTATAAATTTAGAACACATTTCTAGAAATACCAACGATAAAATGGGAAACAAACATCCGACGCTGGAATTGCGGGAAAACCATATTATCGTGTTTTGTTGTTGTCGATTAATTAATCCACAACAACAGCTAGTTGTAAATATAAGATAAAAGTTTGTTTTTTGGCAGTCACTGGTATTTTGAAAAACAAACTAGTTGATAAATGTTTTAAGAAAAAAGGGGACCTTACGTGCGACCCTTTGGTACCCTAGATTTTCACATCAATAAAAATCATCATCTCATCAATCTATAAATGAATACCAGGTTAGAACAGAGCCATTGTTTTACCCATATTTTTGTTGTTGATGAGTCATGCAATCAAAAGCAGCAACAATGTCAGTGTAAACTTCATTAACTGATTGAATCATAACTAGGAACTATTTATAGTTCAGTTGCGACAGTGTTTTCTAGTTAGAGATGGTGAAAAAAAATTATATTACAAATTGTGCAAAATTAGGATATCGCTCTTATTTTTTACAATTCAATACGTTTCTTTCCTGTCTAAAATATAAAATGAACTGACTTTGCATATCTAAAATGATAGTAAAAATATATATGTACATACATCTGTATCAATAGCAGAGAAGATTTAAAGAGCGCCAAAAAGTTCGTCCGCCTCGCTGTCAACGAGGAAAGCGCAGAAAGGCATCATTATTTATTTATTAAAACTTTATGCAAAATTAAAACTGTACAAAGGCAAACTTAATGTCTTAGGAATGTGACGATCGCTCGGAGGACACGGTGGAGCATCGCCGTGACCTCGTAAAGGCCATCGGCGGCGGTGATGGCATGCCGTGTTAACGGCGCGTTAGTGTTCCACGCGCGCCTCAAAGAGAGTCAGCAAAGCAGAGGGGCTTGCCAGGGCCACCGCTTGCCGGGGTTGCGGGTTGTTCGAAAGAGATACCGCGGCCCCGGAACGTAAAGGGCAATAGAAGGATAGATTTTTACATTTTAACTGGTGCACTGTCTTCAATGCTTTTTTTACGAGCTATCCTTACTTATATTATAAAAGAGAAAGTGAGTTTGTTTGGTTGTTTCGTCTTCACGCCGTAATGGCTAAACCGATTTTGATGAATTTTAATACAGAGATAGTTGGGACCCTGGAGACGGACATAGGCTAACTTTTTTTTTAAAGTGAGAAATGAGGAAAAAAGTGGGAAGAAAAGGGAAAAATTAGCATTGCTATTACAATAAATAAGGCGCATGGGCAAAAACTATAGGTAGCAGGTACCTGCAAATCAGGAAAAGGGAACTGTGATACCCCGAATTTAACGCGAGCGAAGCCGCGGGCAAAAGCTAGTGTTGTTCATTATAATCATTTTTTATGTGTACTATTCACATAATTGGACCCGGGTACAACAATCGACAGAGATGACTGAAAAGGTACTAATAAACCAAAAGTTTAATTTGAATAACGCCTCACTCACATTTTTACATTGTTGACTGGTGGACTGTCTTCAAATGCGTTTGAAATTGAAGATTTTTTTTTACGAGCTGTATGTAAATACATCCTAAATTTAGACGCAAGGATATTTTATTCTCACAAAATGCCCTAAAATTGTAACAAATAAAAACAGCCAGCCTTGCTTAGGTTATAAAACCTCTTACAGTACTATACAAATATTGGACAATGGTGGACCTGGGTGACGGACATAATACCAATAAACAAGTGTTTAATTTAATTAACGCCTCACTCAAATTTTTACTTGGTTGACTGCTGGACTGTCTTCAAATGCATTTGTTTTACGAGCTACATTTAAATAAAACCTAAGTCTCACAAAAAAAACGAAGACAATTCCTAAATAAATCCTTGAAAATTACACAAATAGCGGGTTTTACGACAAAATTTCCAGCCCTTATCACGTTTCCGCGTAATGCGCGACTAAGCGGTCACATGTATCTCGGGATACATTAGATAATGACATAGTTTAAATCAGTATAAATATATATGTTATTTCCGACATTTGTCAGTTTATCTGAAGCAACGCCACCATTAACAGGTTCACAATCCGCGAAGCAGACACAAAAGCAATCATTGACCATTATAATATATTTGAAGTTCATAAGGTCCTTGAAGTTAGAACTCTCTTCTGTTATTATAAAAAAACATACTTGCATTTACAGTGCCTTTAAAATTAAAAAGGGAATAATAAATTAAAGTGATCTAAGTGCGTTATAGAAATACAAGTAGCTGTCTGACTATCAAAGATGAAAATGACAGGAGAAATTCCAGTATTCAGAAGATGTTGTTGCTGCTTGCCATTACGATATGGCTTGCTTGCGTGGGGCTATTTCAAAATCGTAAGTGTTTTAACTGTTAATCAATAAGCGTTACCTAAAACAACCAACGATAGGAAAGTTTGTTAAAGATTTATCAATTTGTTAATTTTAATTCCAAATACTACCTACTACTAATGTGCTTCAATATTAAATTATTATTCTTTTTAATTGTTTGCTTCTATTGTAAATGTTTATTTTATTAGATTATAGTTAATATTATTGTGCATGCTGTGGTCTCCTATAAGTTTAGGAGTATTCCTACGTGATACTATTTTCGTCCATAATTTACGTTACATGATCTGTGTACATCTTTTGTTGGAGATTGTTTGTTGGAGATGGATCCTTAATACTTAAATACATTAAGCTTTATTTATTTATAATAAGCACACCAACAGCACAGTTACATACCTACAAATTGAAAAGAACTAACATATAAAAACTGCACATGACATATAACATGATGAACATTAGAGACAGGATTATATAACAAAAATTGTGTTAAATAGATCCAAAACTAGTACAATTAAAAACAAAAAACAATACAAGATAAACAAACACTCATGGTTCACACTGTTTATATGGAACGTCTGTACGTAGCGAAACTCATTGAGAAAACATCAATAGGGAAATCCGTCAAGTTGGAACGATCATTATACGTGTCAGGGGGCTATTAAAGGTGGTATTTAGGGTAGATTTAGGCAATTGAAAAATGCGATGATGTCGCTTGTTACGTAGGCTAGTCTTAAAGTTAAAAAAGGTAATTAATTGCGCATCCATGGAACCGTTAATAATTTTGTATAAAGTAAGTCAGAGTGATTACGTCTTTCCTTTAAGCTAATTAATTTAAAGTGCTTTAACCTATCATGATAATCAGGTATAGCTTTTCGGATCCCATTCTTCATACAAAGATACCTTACGAAACGGGCCTGAACAGACTCAACATTATTTGTATAATTAGAACAAAAAGGAGACCAAATAGCGGAACAATATTCCAGTGAGCTCCTTACGAATGCGTTATATGCTACTATAATTGCGGAAAGGTTTTGATACACGGATTATAAAGCCAAGCATGTTTTTAGCCTTAGCAACGATCGTATCTATTCAGCCTTTCCCAACGTGGGCGATAACGCCCCCTTGTGGGCGCTGCAGGCCTAAATGGGGGCGGTAAGAGACCCAGACAAAAAAAGAGGGCGTTGTGTAGGGCTTTGGGGGGGATTTATAATTTCATCTACCTAGCTAGGAAGACTCTTAGACAATTGTACCCTGGATTGTGGTCAAATGTTCAACGATTCTTGATAGCATTCCCATCGTCATATTTGTGTGAACGTGGATTTAGTGCTGTGGCAACGCTGCTTACTAAAAAGAGAAATCGTTTGCGTGTTACCGAACGTGGCGACTTGCGGCTGTTTTTGAGTAAATCAACAAACTTATTGAAAAGCATCAGATTCAACCTTCACATTAGTTTTTATATAAGAATTGATTATGTTTGTTTTATTTTCAATAAAATATACTCTGTCCGAATATTATAAAGTTGCGTTTCAATAATCAGTTATAAGTACTTAGCGGTTTTTAAGTATGTTTAAAAAGGGGGGCGTTAAAAAATAATTTATTCTTAAAGTGGGCAATAGACAAAAAAAGGTTGGGAACCCCTGATCTATATGATCGCGGAAGGATAGGGATGTATCGAAGAGTACACCTAGATTTAGAGCCTATTAAGAGTCTTTGACTTACGTCAAATAATCAATCACATTTTCATTTACTCTTCTAGTTTATTAAATAAGTATCTAGTCGTTGGTTTAAAAAGGATCGGACTCGTATAGGATACTAGCTTTTGCCCGCGGCTTCGCTCACTTTAAATTCGGTATAACACAGTACCTGCTACCTGCAGTTTTTGCCCTAGAAATAGAAATAGTATTGATATGCAACGCTAAGTTTTAAAAAAATAGCCTATGTCCGTCTCCTGGTTCCCAACTATATCTGTACCAAAATTCATCAAAATCGGTTTAGCCATTAAAGCGTGAAGAGGTAACAAACAAACAAACAAACTCACTTTCGCTTTTATAATATTAGTACGGATTAATTTTGTGAAAGTATGCCTAATATTAAATTTCAAGTCAATCCGGCCAAGGAATCGCATTCTCCCATTTGAATTTTGTCAACAAGTTTCGCCCTCTTACATGTTGAATATTGCAAAATCCGTTCTAAATTAGCATGACCTTTGTCCTAAAAGAATCATACATACAAAATTTGAGACTCCTGGAACAATTGTAGTTTCCGAGATTTCGAGATGTGGCTTCATAAAAGAAGGAGGTTCTATGTTCGACCGTAATTTTTTTTATCTATGTTCACCGATTACTCCACCAAAAGTGGACCGAATTAATTTTTTTTTTCGAACAAAACGAACGTACTTGATAGTCCCATATCAATTTATTTATATTTCTTGGGTAGTTTATGAGTAATCGTCAATAAAATATTTATTCTTCAATGTCTAAATGGATGATCTGCCATTATATTTTAGTATCAATCGAAAATGTACACTCGATAAAAAATTGTGTGAGATATCATCATACCATAACTAACAATGCTGAAATAAAAAACTTGGCAAAAAATTCAACGAAACAAACAACAGTCACCGACTTCCGGAAGTATAGTATAAACACTTTTTAGTTTTTTTTTGGAAGTCGGTTTATTTTGCAAAAAGTTTTTTTTTTATATTTATAGATTGTTACCAAAATGTTCGCCTAGAACGCGTAAACTAACCACAATCCTTGTTCATTTGTTTCAGATATTAGATGCGCTTCTTCTAATTATGTTGATATTTTCATTCATAGAAATGGTAATGATAATCAAGTTATATGGAGCGGGACCAAACCTTGGTCGATTCTGTGTAGAGATGATTATAAGGATGATTGCAATTAGTATGTTCTTTGCGGATTTAATAGTGACCATAATGTTCATCATTGGAGGTCATACGGTGAGATTTGTTTTTTTTTTACAAATAAATGTACTGCTTTAAAAAAAATCAAACCGTAGGGTAAGAAGTAATAAATGCATAAAAGTTAATAAATACATAAAAGATAATAAATATTACTGCCTACGTTTCTATTCTTCATATTTCCTCTCGCAGGCCTGCTGTTAGAAATTTATTTTGAAATAAGCTGTGCCTTTGTACTCTATGTTTTTTATGATGTTTCCTTGTGTTTTCACCTGTACATAAATATTAAATAAATATCATTATTTTCCAGAAAAACGTGAAACTGATGAGAGTATTCTACATCATCAGTATGGTGATGTGGGTATTCACTTTACTGCTGTCTATTTTAACCGTCTTTGAAACAATATACAGTATGATAATATATGACCGGTTTTATTGGGAAATACTTCTAATGTCATCCTGTTTTTATTTCTTTGCATTAGGTAAGCAAATTTTGCTGTTTTTATTTGATACTGGCTTCCACCCGCGACTTCGTCTGCGTGGAAAAGTTACTTTGTTAACGCTGACTTTAACCCGCACGATGATCGAAAAAAAAATCTTTTTCTTCCCTCTTTCTCCCCCTTTTATCACTTTTTTTTTAAATTCACCTATGCCCGTCTCCAGGGTCTCAACTATCTTAGTACCAAAATTCACCAAAATCGGTTTAGCCATTTAGGCGTGAAGACGTAACAAACAAACAAACTCACTTTCGCTTTTTTAATGTTATATAGTAAGGATGTCCTATAGATTCATCTTTGTCTTATTCTTCAGATTTTGCAGTTGTGATTTTTATTTTATTTTGTTTAATGATTAGGTTGCCCTTTAAAAAAGTGTTATCTGTAAAACAACTCTCTTTACAGTCGTGTATTTTTGATGTATCTTTAACATGCCCGGACACAATCGTTAAATAAAACCACTGTTTATCTTTTCTAGTTGTGCAGAGTTACTTCCTCCTGCTACTGAGGAGTGAGATCATTAAACTGAGGAACAGCGGCGAATTCAGATTTGTGAACAATGCGGCTGAAGCAGAATGTACCATGACTTGTGAAGAAAAGGTAGCAGGAGAGGATATAGCGAAGGAAGTAGTAACTACCATATAAATTAAAATAACAAAAATCTCGATCGGCGAAAATGAAATTGACAATGTCAAGTTGAAGGAACTGAATTAATATAATTTTAAAATAAGCTAAGTTTATTTTAGTTCATGTTACGTATTTCGTTAATCATGCATTTATGAACTTAGTCATCATCATTTTCCAAGGGCAGGAAAATGATGATAACTAAGTTCATAAATGCATGTATTAAAATAATCAAACAATTACAAATTGTCTTATTGCAGAGTTTTTAAGCCCCCGATACAGACTCTATCCCAGAGCAAACCAAATAGTTAAAAACCAGTAGGTATACAAGTATTTGACAATGGTGGACCTGGGTGACGGACAAAATACCAATAATTGTTTAATTTGATTAACGCCTCACTCAATTTTTTACTTGGTTGACTGCTGGACTGTCTTCAAATGCGTTTGTTTTACGAGCTTCATTTAAATACAATTTAAATTTGTCAAAAAGACGGGGAGACATTTTATTCTAAAATAACCACTTGAAAATTATACAAATACTTAGCGGGTTTTACGACAAAACATCCAGTCCTTATCACGTTTCCACGTAATGCCCGGGTCCCCGGTCACATGTATCTCGGGATACAAGAGATAATAAGACAGTTTAAATCAGTTTAAATATATATGTTATTACCGACACTTGTTAGTATATCTGAAGCAACGCCACCATTAGCAGGTTCACAATCTGCAAGACAGACACAAAAGCAATCATTGACAATCATAATATATTTGAAGTTCATAAGGTCCTTGAAGTTAAAACTCTCTCTTTTGTAAATCTCCTTTTAAATTAAAAAGGAAATAATAATTAAAAGTGATTTAAGTGCGTTATAGAAATACAAGTAGCTGTCTGACTATCAAAGATGAAAATGACAGGAGAAATTCCAGTATTCAGAAGATGTTGTAGCTGCTTGCCATTACGATATGACTTGCTTGCGTGGGGCTATTTCAAAACTGTAAGTTTATTAGGTGTTCATCAATGGAGCCTTTAACCCTATAGAGAGTCTCCGGCTTACGTCAACCAATCAATCACAGTCACACATTAGTTTACTCCTCTACTCTCCCTTCAATAAGTACTTGATTGAGTTAATAGTTTGCCTATTTGTTTAAAAATCGGTTTCGTTTAGATATTGCAATTTTTGGCCTAACTATTGTAATACTGTCATGTTTTGGTGTCTAAAATAACAGCAATCGGATTTTTTTAGTTCTCTTGTATCTACATGTCACATCTTAATTAATGGTAATCTTAATTTTAAATACACATTTATATCAATAAAGTTGTGCCCGCTTGTTAGCTCCTTAGTGCTCGCTTGATGCTATATAGACTATTACTTTTGTGAAAGAATGCCTAACGCAAAATTTCAAGCCAATCCCATTACGGAATCGCATCCTCCCATACAAATTTTGTTATCGTTGAATTTTACAAAATCCCGTCTGAGTGAGCACCTTTGTCCTAAAAGTATGGAGGGTTCCATACAAAATTTGAGACTTCTAAAACAGAAGTTTCTAAGATTTCGTGATGATTGAGTCAGGTGTTTTTCTCTTTTACATCTAAAGATTGTCACCAAAATGTACGCTGACTATGTGTATACTAACCACAATCCTAATTCTTTTGTGTCAGATATCAGATGCGTTCACTCTCATTATGAAGATATTTTCATTCATAGAAATTTTAATAGTAATCAAGTTATATGGAACGGCACAAAACCTTGGCCAGCTCTATGAAGAGATGGTTATACTGATCATTGCAATTAGTATGTTCATTGCGGATTTAATAGGGACCATAATGTTCATCATTGGAGGTCATACGGTGAGATTTGTTTTTTTTTATACCAATAAAAAAAAGAGTTGCTTTAAAAAAAACCATAGGGTAAAATGTAATAAATAAAAAAAAAAGATAATAATATTATCATTATTTTCCAGAAAAACGTGAAACTGATGAGAGTATTGTACGTCGTCAGTATGGTGATGTGGGTATTCACTTTACTGCTGTCTATTTTATCCGTCGGTCAAACTATATACAGTATGATAACATATGTCCGGTTTTATTGGGACATACTTCTGATATCATCCTGCTTTTATTTCGTTGCATTAGGTGAGCAAAGGAGAATGGGCAAAATCGTACGGCACTTGGTCTATCAGCGGCCAGGAACATTTTTTTTTTTTGTTGTTTAATATCACCCTACAATAACGGGTTCAAGAAGTTTTATATCTGTAGTGTCATTATTAATGGAACTAAATACATTTTTATTTTAGATATGTAAGCCTGTGATTTAGCGTATTAATTACTAAGATTTAGTCTTAAAAATAAGGAAATAAAATAAAATGACATACATAAACTCACGCCCTTTTCCCATGGGGGTAGGCAGAAACCACAGAACGCCACTTGCTACGATCCTTACATACTCCTTTTGCCTCGTCCACATTCATACATTTAATGTACAATAATAGCACTGAGTTCTGATGCCGGTAATAAAATATCCTCGTCTTGATGTCTAGCCCATGCCAGATACCACACTACACACATAACGTGTGCGCAACAACCGATTGTGCGCCTTCCACTCAAACAACTGCAATAATAATGAGCAATTGCTTCTCTATTTTGTCTTTGTCGGTTAATTACAATATAAGAATAATATATTCTGGACCTTACATGTCTAGATTGTATTCGCACACGTAATAACCAAATATCTTCTTCCTCAATAAAATCTCTGAGCTGACTTATTTGTCGCTCCCGGTATACTTCGATATTGTATAAGCCTTCAATTAAGTGTTCAGCGTAGTAGCTGCGAGTTGATTTGGTATGTGCCAAGTGCAAACAGAATTAGGTCTTCTTCAGAAAAAACCGGAAAGTCTTCAAAAATAGGTTGGTCGCTGCTGAGTCTTTCAAATGATGCCCTCTGTCTATTTATGTTATGACGGATAACATAGTCCGCTAAGAGGTTCGGTATTTCAAAACGTTCATTAATTATATTTACGAACGATGATGCATGAATACTATCTTTTATTGGTGTTTGGAACGCATTGATGAGTGCCGCTGCGTTTTGAAAGTCCTCAAACATGTGACTTAAGGCGCGATTAAAATATTCTTGCCTAAACAATTTGAAATCTCGCTTGAACCTGCCATTTATAACTTCCACTACCCAGCGGCATAGAGTTACCAGCCTAGTTCTATTGGCCTGTTCAGTAGTAAGCTGGTCTGCACCGCGGTCTTTGGTTTCTGGCATATAGGCACTGTAGTTGCATCGCTCCAAATCGCCACAGACGTCTCTAAACCCACGATCTAAAATGAATATGTCGCCAGCCCGGTAAAACCAGTGAAATGTGCCTTCTTCGTCATTTATAATTCTTTCCAAAATACTGGCATCTGAGTCGGTAGCAGCATAGGGCCCGCAAACATCAATTATATGCCCATCGGAACACACCATTAAGAACGGTTTTAATAGATTTTCGTATTTGTGTAGACTGTAGGTCTGTCGCTGGAACGAAAAGTTGGAGCTCTTCTGTATATAAATATATGTTCCATCCATGATTGTTACTGCCTTCCTTTCTTCTGGAGAAGACTCGGGATTTCCAAATAACGCGTTTGGTACAATAAGATTACGGTCAGCGACCATTCTTCTATTTAAATGGTCGAGTCCCAGGTGTCGTGGCTTAAAATCCAGAGATATAGCATCACGCGCGGTTTTTAAATGCCTTTCTAGAGTCCTTCTACTTATGTTAAAGAGCGTGGCTAATCTCTCGTTGCTATCACCAGTTCGCAACTTCATTAAATAAATGGCTAGTTTTGTTTTGGCGTTTGACTCAGACAAAGAAGGCGTTTGTTCCAAGATTGTATTGAATTGATCTCTGCTAACGCCCAATCGAATATGAATCTCATTAGGATCCATATTTGCAATATCTTCAAAGTCCAGAATATTTTTATTTAAAACAGCTTTTTTAAAAAGCTCTAGTATTTGCACAAAATGAGAGCTGTTAAAATCATGTCTGAGATTTGGACTATCAATGAGCTCTTCCCAATCATTTGATGTTAAATGTGCATCACATATTCTGGCACTGTCTGGTATGAATAAGTTAGAATGTAACATAAGAGTAATCCTTACATTCTCAGGCATTCGACGACGTGAAACACTACGGCATCTGTCAAACATACAGTTTGCCGAGGTGCTAGGCACTCGTGAATATTCTTCCACTTGAAGAACACATTCGTGCGGGGCAGGGTTATTGTTTGGCTGCACAGCCCGTTGAGCTCGTTGCCAACAGGGTCGACAAACGTATTCTCGGCCGTTGTATTCAACCTGAAAAGGAAAATAGTTTATAACATAGTATTTAAAACTCACAGCAGTTTCAGTTAAATCATGTGTTGTATAGTAGAACATGCCGAGCTCTTTTTCAACGTGACGAATGAGTCATGCTCATACGCATTGTTAATGAGTGGTTGGCCTCTATTATATTTCGAAGCTAGATAACGTTGGCTCTGTTTCCATATGCACCATGTGTGTAAAAGAGAGAGAAGATCTGTTTTGACTATAACTTAAGTATTGTTAGAAAAGAACCATACGCTTAAGGAAATAACATAATTCACTAAAAGGACGTACATAAAAATACAATCAAAACTGAAACGTGGACTTTCAATAAAGAGCCCACACTTCACCCAACGATGTGTCGCATATGCACATCGTGACACAATATTATGAGGCCATCACCGCTATAGGGTGCGTACATACGGGTAAAAACAACCAAAAAATAGTCTAAAAATACTTACTTGCTGTGGAGCTATAGCTTCAATAATATATTGAGCATTGGCAGCATTTTCCTCAAAAAGAGCATGGGTTATTTCTAAGTCTAACCTTCTTCTATTAACCACTGATCGATTGCACAAAACACATATAGGTCGATTTTCTGCCATTTTTCAATAATGTTCCGTTGGCGTACCTACACAAGTCCAGAGTCCAAGTACACAAGCACAAACGTACAGAAGTTCAGAGTTAATAGCCAGGTTATCAGGTTAGGAAGAAACACAGTCCAGAGGGTAGCCAGGGTCAAAACGTTTGAAAAAGAATCCGTAGATGAGCGCACAGTACACAACGTCACAAGGGTAAGCGAAGGACTGCGCCGAGTGACGCACACGCACCCCACACCTCGGCTCTTTTGTTTGCACTCGAAGCTGATTGGGCCGTTCGAACTCAGGTAGTCCATGTAGTAAACCCATTGTTGAGCTGAGTCTTGTAAACGGTATGCTGACAACGTTTTGAAATACTTTTGAAGACATAAACTAATGTTAATAAGTATTTTATAAAATGGGTTTGCACGTTTTCTTGCACTTATTATCTAAGTATTTTACCTATATGTATTTTTTTTTCTAAATGAGCTGCAATGTTACGTTCATAGTAAAAGTTAGTCCTTAGTAATAGTACTTTCATTTAATACCTATTTCGTTGTTGGCCGCTCATAGACCATTTTGCTCTTTCTCCTTTACCTGTTTTTATTTAATACGGATGTCCTATGTCTTAAGACCTTTATCTTATTCTTCAGTTTTTGCAGGTGTGATTTTAATTTTATTTTATTTAATGATTTGGTTGCCATTTAAAAAAAGTTTTATTTGTAAAATAACTCTCTTTTCAGTCGTATATTTTTGATTTATCTTTAACAAACTTGAACACAATCGTTAAATAAAGCCATTGTTTATTTTTTCTAGCTGTGCAGAGTTACTTCCTCCTGCTACTGAGGAGTGAGATCATTAAACTGAGGAACAGCGGCGAATTAAGATTTGTGAACAATGCGGCTGAAACAGAATGTACCATGACTTGTGAAGAAAAGGTGGGAGAGGATATAGTGAAGGAAGTAGTAACTAATTAAATTAAAATAAAGAAAAACACGATCGGCAAAATGAAATTGTCAATGTCAAGTTGAAGGAACTGAATTAATGTATTATTAAAATAAGCTAAGTTGATTTAAATTCATGTTACGTATTTCGTTAATACTAGGGTTGATAAATAATAATAAAAATCTTTATTGAATCTAAAGCCTACAACTAAATACAAGGTAAAGTTAAAATGATGGGTTAGACTTATAACAAACTAGCTTTCGCCCGCGGCTTCGCTCGCGTTAAATTCGGTATAACACACCAAGCAGACCTGCAGTTTTGCTCTTGCGCCTGATGGATTTGTAATAGCAACGCTAAGTTTTCCCTTTTCTTCCCTCGTTCTCTCTCATATCCCACTTTTTTTTAATAAAAATTAGCCTATGTCCGTCTCCTGGTTCCCAACTATCTCTGTACCAAAATTCATCAAAATCGGTTTAGCCATTAAAGCGTGAAGAGGTAACAAACAAACAAACAAACTCACTTTCGCTTTTATAATATTAGTAAGGATTATAAAAAGAAACATCGAAACCCTTCTACTAGGTAGAATAGAACCTGTATCTTAGAGATTAGTGTCCCTCCGCGGACAATGTTTGAAGCCAAAACATATTGAAATAAACAGTTAATTTCTTTATATCATAATTCTAATAAAAAAAATTACAGTAAAATGTAGGGGAGTGAAAGTGTGTGTATGTGCAATGCGTGAGGATATGGGTGAGTTTAGATTGGTATAAAATAAAATAACCTTTATTTTGGACAAGTACATCCATAGGGGTTAGTAAAAAGATATCTTAAAACTGTGTTAGTATTTTATAAAGTTACAAGCCTATTGTTGGAGAAACATCTTCGCACAATATCATACAATATAGGTGAATCGTACCTCCCTGCAATGGTTTTCAGGATTGAGTTGGAACTGGCCCGCACTCTGCAGAGCAGCGAGGCAGTCTTCTGTCTAATGATGGCATGGAAACCATCAACGTGTTATATGCCTAACCGTATAGTTCGGTACGGACCCCTTCGGGGGCTCGATATTCAAACCTCCGCTGGCTCGGTACTGGCCCCGAAAGGGGTCGAACATTTAAGTCATACGACCTCCTCATTATTTTTGTAAATATTTTATTTTCTGGTTAAAAAATAATATGGGTGTGCATTCATTAAGATAGTAGAATAAAAATCTCATATGTAAACGTCGTTAGAAGTTCTTTAATTATTGAGCAAGTTTCTTAATTAACCTTTATAAAATCCATGTGCGTAAATTACGATCATAGCCATTTTGATGGCAGTGTAGGTCGACGCTAAAAATCATAAAAAAAATGGTTTTCCGAGATATAAGCTCCACATTGTTGGGCTTGATTAACGTGTCCTTTTATTACGTGCAGAAATCATTCGTAATTGAACTTAAATTAGCAGTGGTAATGATACAATTTTAAATCTAAAGTCGAAGTTTCGCGCCAATCGTGCTTGTTTACATTTTTCATTCCACATTAGGTATATCACACGGACGCGAATAGATTCTATAACAAATGAGACAAATATCATTGCAAATATTATAAATAACATGAACATGCCCAGATCTTATCTTATTTTGCAATAATAGGACCATTAACACGTAATATTCATAACCACTACTAAATATATTTTCATCACTTTCGAAAATGACGTCCATTTCTTTTTTTTTTATTTCGTGATGTGTAAATGCGATTATTTCAATCGATTATTTTCTTGTAAATCAGTCAACTCGAATAATTAAATTAAGGAATATCAGAAATTGATAGATGAAAATAAGAATAATTTTGTAATACGTGTAAAATACTATAAATATTGATAATAATATTTTTTACGCCACTAAAACCGACTCAACAACAAACAGTAGAATCTGAACTAGGTATGGCTTAATTCGCGCCAATTTTATTTTCAGATAAAAATTCAAATAAGGAATGCGCTCCCTGTTCGAATTCATATATTAAAATGTTTATTTTCTATTTTATTAATAATTTGGTTTTGTACCTACTATTTGAATGTGAATTGCAAATAGAAATAAATAAGGTTGAATATAGAACGCCCTTATTATGATCTTGGTAGGCACAGTAAAAAAAATCAGCCAAGATAAATTATATTTGTTCGACAAAATTGTTTGTAGTATGGTTGGATTAGTTATTTGGAAAGCGTTTTCATTCTTTCCTAAAACATGGCTCGTAGGCCAGTGTTCTTGGAGTGGAAGCCATGGGGTAAAAATGGCCTAGAGGGAGACCACAATTGATGGAAAAAAAACCCCGGTACACGACATCAAGAAAACTCCAGGTTGGTCCATTTTGTACCTGGAGTTTTCTTGATGTCGTGTACCGGGGTTTTTTTTTGGGTGGGAAATCATCAAATAACTTCCCCCGCTCTAGGCGAAGCGGGGGGAGTGTCAGACTTTTACTGACTAATGTCCACCGATCGATGTTCCTTCTTTTACTCGGGGCTGCGGTATCTCTTTCGAACAACCCGCAATCCCGGCAGGACCCTACCGGGGTTGCGGGTCTGACACTCCCCCCCGCTCCGCCCAGAGCGGGGGAAGTGAGGCGCCAAGGCATCCTCACCTACACCTGACGCAGATCCTCACCGGGCACAAAAGTTTCGAAGACGTTCCTGCACACCATCGGGCGGGAGGAAACACCCAGGTGTCACAAATGTGACTATCGCCCGGAGGACACGTTGGAGCACACAGGCAGTCTGCTCTTTTGAGCGGAGCACCGCTCTGTCCCGGAGGAGATGGTGATGTTTGAAGGAGAGAACTTCAAACCAAGCCAGCCACCGCGGGAGACGCTACAGGGGTCGGGCGCCGCGAGACGACAACGACTTTTTGTTAAAAGTTTAACAGGAGCGGATATTTGATGATTTCCCATCCAAGTGGCGCAAGACCGATATAAATGGCGGAATTTAAAGGAGGCCTTTAAATTCCTAAAGAAGTTCCTGAGAAGTTTATGAGAAGGCCTCCTTTAAATTCCTAAAGAATCCCTTAAATTCCAAAAAAGAGAGATACACTATTTAAAAATACTTTTTAGGGTTCCGTACCTCATAATAAATAACAGAACCCAAATATCAAATCTGTGGTCCCTTGAAGCTGTGAAAAAAACAACCCTCCAAGTCTACGTAGAGAAAAGATATGACCGTTTATGTCGTCAGTTTGAACGGAACCCTTGGTGCGTGAGTCCGACTCGCATTTGGCCGGTCTATTTTTAATAGGCTGAACCGCTTACTGCTACGCAAAGGTCTCCTTATACCTTTCTAATTTTTTTGTCCGACCAATAGGTACTTTTAAGTGTCAATATTTTAAAGCACAGATGTGTACTTGTGTACGGAGTCCCTGTATGTCTAAAACAAGGCTCTACTGCGGAGGCATGGCTTTCTAGGTGCGTGACGGTATGGTTGTGCCGGCTGGGCTGCCTGACTGGCTACCTACAGAATTAGCATGACCTACAAAATTGGCCGCCATTTTCATTTATCGTCATTCAAGAAAACAGCCAAAATCTTTTACCGCGAAACCGTTTGACAGCAAATGTACCTCAAAGGGCGCATAACAAAATAATTATAGCATAATAAAAAAGCACGTGACAAAATGTTGTTGTCTTTCTTTTCTTAGCGATATCATAGATATTTGTACAACTATAATATCTATAGTAGAATATTATGCCACCTCCATAAGTAAATTCCTCAATGGTCTCAAACCTTTTTTTAAAGTTTACTCTATTACGATTATCGATTAGGTTGAATGCAACTTTTTAATCGTAATGATGAAACTTAGTTTTACGGTCAGCACTAAGAAATGTCATATTGCAACACATTTTGTAGTATTTTTTGTGGAGATTTGTATCGTGTTTTTTTTATTAATTTATATATAAAATGGCAAAAATAAGAATGCAGATGGAATGTCACTGTTTTTATTTTAGATTTCCGATTTTATTATCAAATGGTTATCTTGTGTATGTACATTATTTCCAGCGTTTTTAAAGTACCTAATTTTTAGAATGGTGTAGTAATATGTATTTTACACACATTTTGCAATAGATTGACGCCGTTTTATCGACCTTATGAGGTTTTTGGAAATATAAACCTCAAACTTATCGTATGAAACAGCCGCTGTGATTTATTTTTAATAACAAAATTGAATGCTTTAAATTGATGAAAAATCTTGAATTTCATGACAATTCGCGTCACCCCACCGATTCAGCTGATGTGTCATACGTCAAAGTCCTGTCGTGCAGAGTGACAAGAAATAGCCAAAGAAGTTGGAATAATTAATTGTAACGGTTTTGTTATTTTTCTGTTGTGGGAAATTTATAGGTGGCCATTAAGAAGATCCTACGTATTTTGATGATTTAGTGTTGACAGATAAACAGTTAGTGTTTTTTTGTACTCATGCTTTGTTTTTGAAAAAAGGTGTAACTCTTTGTTAAAATAATTATACAGTTTTATGCTATTTATATAATATTGTTGCCTGGCAAATGAGGTCCTGTGAGATTCTTGTGGAAAGATCTTATGCCTATGTATAGTTCTGCCAGCTGGTGCCGTTAGAGGGCGGGAAGAGCGTTTTCGGATAATCATTTGAAGCAGGTAAAGCTGCCTGACCTGACAGTCAGCAGGCCACATTCAGCATATAGCTGAAAAGTGGGATACCTTCGTGGACGAGACCTCATGACTTTCAAGACCGCCCTTTGCGCACGTTCGAGCCTTATGAAAGCGTTTAAAGTAGCACCCCCCCATACGGAAATGCAATAGGTCAAAACAGACCGGCACAGTGAAAAATAGACTGGTTTCAGGGTACGACTGTCAGCTGATTTACGATTTTTTTTAAAAACACACATCAGTTTTCGGATTCTGCCTGAGAGTATATCTAAATGCTTATGCCAGTTCAGGTGTTGATCTATGTGAACGCCGAGATATTTTACACAGGTAGACCTAGTTATGTTGAGACAGTCACATTCGGAAGGGGATAGATTAGCACAGGTGTGGACCTTTAGAGAAGACATTAGTGTTGGGGTAAGATTTGATCTAATGGCGAAGGGATAGAAGGCATATACAGTAAGTTGTTAGTTAACCAATTCATGACAAGTTTCAGTGCCTCCTCAGCATTGCCACAGCATTGGGCCTAATCTACTCCATCTATTTTCAAAGCAGTGTCATCTGCATACGTAAAAATTTTGCAGTTTGGAATAGACATTTTACACAGCTCATTTATATGGATGAGAAATAAAGTCGGCCCCAATATGCTGCCCTGAGGCACACCATATGTTATAGGTACCTCACTCTCGTATTGACCCATTTTAACGTATCGGGTGCGACCCTTTAGATAATCGGAAAAAATATCCAAAACAGGACCTCGGATTCCAATGCGCTCCATCTTTCCCAATAAGGCTGGCGTAGAAACGGTATCGAAGGCCTTAGATAAATCAAGGAAAGCGCGTTTTAACTTCTTGTCAAGACCTCTAGCGACATTTCCAGACAGAGCCATGACCGCATCTTTGGCGCTCATACAATGATCCAAAGCAACGCCACCATTAGCAGGTTCACAATCTGCAAGACAGACACAAAAGCAATCATGAATTTTACAAAATCCCGTCTTAGTGAGCACCTTTGTCCTAAAAGTACCCTCCATACAAAATTTGAGACTTCTAAAACAGTAGTTTCTAAGATTTCGTGATGACTGAGTCAGGTGTTTTTTTCACTTTTATATTATACTAGCTGTGCCTAGCGGTTTCACCCGCTGCTCACTTAGGGGTATGAAAAATAGATGTTGGCCGATTCTCAGACCTACCCGATATGTACACAAAATTTCGTTTAAATCGGTCCAGCCGTTTCGGAGGAGTATGGGAACGAAAATTGTGACACGAGAATTTTATATCACTTTTATACTAAATAGATTGTCACCACAATGAACGCTGACTACGTGTATACTAACCACAATCCTTATTCTTTTGTGTCAGATATCAGATGCGTTCACTCTCATTATGAAGATATTTTCATTCATAGAAATTTTAATAGTGATCAACTTTTATGGAACGGCACAAAACCTTGACCAGCTCTGTGTAGAGATGGTTATACTAATCATTGTCATTAGTATGTTCTTTGCGGATTTAATAGTGACCCCAATGTGCATCATTGGAGGTCATACGGTGATGTGTTGTTTTAAAAAAAAAACCATAGGGTAAAATGTAATAAATTAATAAAAGATAATAAAATATCATTATTTTCCAGAAAAACGTGAAAGTGAGGAGAGTATTCTACGTCGTCAGTATGGTGATGTGGGTATTCACTTTACTGCTGGCTATTTTATCCGTCGGCCAAACTATATACAGTATGATAACATATGTCCGGTTTTATTGCGACATACTTCTGATGTCATCCTGCTTTTATTTCGTTACATTAGGTGAGCAAATTTAGCTGTTTTATTTAATACGGATGTCCTTTAGATTCACCTTTGTCGTATTCTTCAGATTTTGCAGGTGTGATTTTAATTTTATTTTATTTAATGATTTGGTTGCCATTTAGAAAAGTGTTATCTGTAAAATAACTCTCTTTACAGTCGTGTACGAGGTAGTTTTGATTTGTCTTTTACAAGCTTGAACACAATCCTTACTAATATTATAAAAGCGAAAGTGTGTTTGTTTTTTTGTAACGTCTTCACGCCTAAATAGCCCAACCGATTTTGATGAATTTTGGTACAGAGATACTTTGGACCCTGTAGACGGACATAGGCTATTTTTTTAAAGTGACATAAGG
Source organism: Ochropleura plecta (assembly GCA_905475445.1). NCBI lineage: Eukaryota > Metazoa > Arthropoda > Insecta > Lepidoptera > Noctuidae > Ochropleura > Ochropleura plecta. Next base: position 17,131,349 of record FR997736.1, read on the forward strand.
GGGAGAAAGCGGGAAGAAAAGGGGAAAGAAAGATTTTTTTTCAAATCATCACGCGGGTTAAAGATAGCGTTAGTCTAAAGTAACTATGACACGCGGAAAGTCGCGGGCGGAAGCTAGTCGTTAAATAAAGCCATTGTTTATTTTTTCTAGTTGTGCAAAGTTACTTCCTCCCGCTACTGAGGAATGAGATCATTAAACTGAGGAACAACGGCGAATTCAGATTTGTGAACAATGCGGCTGAAGCAGAATGTACCATGACTTGTGAAGAAAAGGCAGCGGGAGAGGATATAGCGAAGAAAGTAGTAACTATTTAAATTAAAATAACAAAAAACACAATTGGCGAAAATGAAATTAATAAGCATAGTCAAAGTCAAGTTGAAGGAACTGAATTTATGTAATATAAAAAAGTAAAGTTTATTTAGTTCATGTTACGTATTTCATTAAATACTAGGGTTGATAAATGCATAATTATTAAAAAATCAAACAATAACAAATTGTCTTATTGCAAAGTTTTTATGCCTCCGATACAGACTCTATCCCTCTGCAAACTAAATAGTCAAAACATTTTTGAAAAAAAAGCCGACTTCCAATAATAAACTAAATAGTTTAAAAATAACTTTACTTCCGGAAGTCGGTTTTTTTTAAAGAATGTTTTTTTTATTACAGCAGTTTTAGTTAAATAGTATATAATGATATTTGACACAATTATTTATCGAGAACTCAGTTTCCATTGTTACTAAAAGATATAATAGTCCGGTCAATTTAGACATCCAAGGTTACAATAATTCCCACTTGGCTGAATATTGGTAGGATTGTTCAATACACTATTATAAAAGAAATGTGAAAAGTCCTCACCGATCCGGCACGTGCAAAAAAATTTACTCGGGGTCAAAGGTCACAAAAACGGGTTTTTGCGATTTTCAGCAAAATGATAAGTTTTATCATAAAATTAGCTCAGACAAAAATTGTAGATCGGATAATTATCTATAAAACATGTCCATGTACTTTTTTCCTTAAGAGTCACTGTTTTTGAGATATAACGATTCAAAAAGTTGAAAGAGTTATAATCGTCATAACATGCACACGTTTCCACGCCACCTTTGAGATACCTAGTGTACTTGGTGCGTTTTTTTTTAATGTGGTTTCCCTGGTAGGCCTATTCCACTGATCTTTTATGATTCTGTTCAATTTGAAACTAGTAATTAACTGTAGATATTGACAAGGGTTGAAAATGACGAAAGGGGAGTACTTAAATTAAAAAAAAAAAAAAGAAAATTTATTCATCTGAATCTAAATTATCATTAACTTCTGCTTTCTCTTGTTCTTGTTCTTTTTGTTTATCTTCTTCATTCAGGGTGTTAATAAATTGTCCCAATAATGACACATACCATGTATCTTCGTCAACATCAAATGAATCTTCCATTGTTGGCAATTCAACATTGGAGCATGACCAGCCTTGACAGTTTGTACATGCTACAGAACAAAACAGTCCAACTTTTTTGCAAACACGTTTAGCACTACATCTCTTTTTGCAGTTGCAAAAAATGGTGTTTAATAGTTTTTCTGGTGCAGGTGGAAGTAAAGTTTGAACTGGTTCTAATAAATTGTCGACCAACTTCCAACCCCAGTCTTTTGGGTCTAACTGATTACCAAGCCACACCTTAACTTGGTAATATACCCGAAAAAGATGTTGATGAGCAGCCGCTGGGGTTGGAGGAAGACATGCTAACTGCACTTCTTTTTTATTTCGAGTATTTTTAACGAAACATGCATATCTGAATCGTTATATCTCAAAAACGGTAGCTCTTAGGAAAAAAGTATTTAAACATGTTTTATAGATAATTATCTGATCTACAATTTTTGTCTGAGCTAATTTTATGATAAAACTTATCATTTTGCTGAAAATCGCGAAAAACCCGTTTTTGTGACCTTTGACCCCGAGTATTTTTTTGCCCGTGCCGGATCTAGGGTTGCCAACCGTACTCTAAAATAGAGTATTGTCCTCTATATCATGTGGTCGTGCTCTATAATCTATAACACTAATAAAGTACGCTAAAATACTCTTTTTTACAAAATGTTTACTGTTATTGAAATTAAAACCTCTTGAACAATCATCACCTGACTTGTATAATAAAATTAACACTAATTTTTCATTGTGTATAAACAAATGTTTGACTTATTTACAAAAATGGTTTGATTTTAGTAATGATAACTGGCTGTATTCACTAAATACAATATCTTTAAAGACTACTGTTGAATTTAATCATTTAGAACAAATTATAGAAGGAAAACTTAATTTAAAAAGACTAAACATAGACATGGATAAGTACTTTATATTCAGAAGTAACAATTTTAAAATTGCTCCAAGCCGAATTGTTTAATAACGCTGACTTTATACAAAAATGCACCGCTGAAAAGTGGCAATATATTTTTAAACAATATCCTCAAGAATTTGATTGTTTAAAAAAAATTATTAGCTATATACTCTCTGTTCCCGCCACTTCAGCATTTACAGAAAGAGTCTTTTCGGTCATGAATGTGAAGTGGCGAGAAGAGAGAAACAGAGCTTCATTGAATTTAATCAAAAATGAGCTCTTGATATATATAAATTTAGAGTTAGAATGTTTAGACTCATTCAATACCTTTAAAAATAATGAAAATTTGTTATGTGCCGCTAGAAGTACTAAAAAATACCTTTTTAAAAGATAAAAATAAATGATACTCTTTTTTATAAGTGCATACTCTTTATTTACCTCCTTTGAAATCAGATATACTTTATTTCTGCTAAAAAAAGTTGGCAACCCTAGCCGGATCGGTGAGGACTTTTCACATTTCCTTTATAATAGTGTATTGAACAATCCTACCAATATTCAGCCAAGTGGGAATTAATGTAACCTCACCCCTACTTTTTAGTCTAATTTGAGTTCATCCAAATAGACATGGAAGAAAATATATAATAGCCAGTTTGGTTGCAAAATACTCGCTCTTAATAATGTGTGCAATTGATGCGTTGTTGGAGAAATTACATAAATAGGAGGTTATTAATATAAATAATTGCGGTATTGCCTACAATTGTCAGTTTAGCTAGTCAGCCGGTGCCAGCGTAATCATATCAACACTTAGTGTTAGTAGGCTGAATTTTCTTTGGTTATTTGAATATAGTGAAATAACTTGGTTAATTCTAATATACGTTTACGCTAGTGTACGCTTTCTTTAGTATTTATGTTTATGAAATTTTCTATGTACGTTTGAGTTAGGCTATATACAACATCAAATCACAATGAAACTAGAAATTCCAGTGTTGAAAAGATGTTGCTTCTGTTTACCCTTGCGACACACCTTGCTAGCGTGGGGTTATTTTAAAATGGTGAGTATTTTTAAGTTTACTTTAAATCCTGCAATGAAAGCCAATATTAAACACAGGCACACACCCACAAACACATCCTCATCTCATACCGCATCACACTCCAGCGCGCTAAGTATCAACCTGTATATTTTTCCAATTTTTTGTTTTTTGATTTCCTGAACATACTGTAACTACTCAGATTATGTAACATACGAAGGGCGGAGCATTCTAACACAAGCAAATTAATTGCTCAAAAGGATGCTCCTCACTGTAACTAGCATTCGTTATTTAAGTTACTGAATAAACATATCATGTAACCAACGCATTCGTACTTAATATCTTTAGTACGTAGGTACGTAGGATTATTTCGTTGTGTATTATTTAGTTACACGATATCTGTGCTTAGTGCCTACGTATAAGAATTACTGCTCCTTTTTTTTAAAACGTTGTAGTCTTGTGACTTGTGAATAAGTCACAGTTCCGCAACCTGCATGGTGTCACCCAGTCGCCCTTTGTGAAATATTTTCTTATTGTGTTTTTAATAAGATACATGGACACTATTTTAATTCATTCATTAAATTCCTTTAACAGCCAAATACTACAGTCTCAAAATCAATCTCCTAAGACCTTGCATTTTTAGTAAAAAGCCACCTACATATGGCAGCGTTTGCATTCTATTGTTTTTAATTTAAATTTGATCTCATTTGTTTCTCTTTTTGTAACAATTTTCGTTGCTTTTTTTTCCTGCTGTCATTACCAAAAGAAATTAAATTTTTTGTTGTTTTTTTTTTATTATAAAATACATAATCATTATTGTTATATAAATTATTACTATTATAATAAAGTGATCCAACTCATTATGTAAAAATGTCGGTTAACCTGTAATTGGCAACTGTATATGTCCAATGCTATAATTTTTATTTTTGTACAAAAGCTGTTGGTAACCTTTTCAATAAATAAGATACATTATATTATATTCTGCTTCACAGTTTGGTAAATTGGACTTACGCATCATACAAGCAAAGTGGGTTAAAAACGAGCTTTTCTGTTTTCAGATAGCAGATGCGTTTCTCATAACAGTTATTTCAATTTCTTTAACACGAGTTATAATGAGGGTGAAGGTCTTGGATTCTAATGATGACATACCAAGCATGCTCTCTAATGAGCTGCTTGTACCTGTCATTGCCTTTGCAGTGTTTATCGTGGATTTCGTAGTGACCTTAATGTTCGTCTTAAGAGGATCGCATTCGCAGGTGAGATTTATACCTACTATATTTATTTTCATTAATTTTTTAGCCTGTCGGCTTGTGCGTTAAATCCTCCTCGGCTGCAATGACAAAGTTTCCTCACTTAAATCAAAATGTATTATTTTTAATAATCCTGAATTGTTGTTGCGCAAGTAAACTGCAATCTTTAAGTAAATCTTCTTGTATCTTCTTCAGAAAAGTGTGATGCTGACAAAATTATTCTATTTCATCAGTATTGCGATGTGGATATTTAGTTTACTGGTGACTGTCACGTTTGTCGTTATTGCAAAGCTGAGTGTCACCACGAGTGTGGCTGCGGCATTTTCATTTTATTTTCTGAATATGGGTAAGCATTTTTATTTTAGTTCTTTTACAGCATGTAGCGGTATGTAGTCATATGTTCAGAGTATCATACATCAAACTGAGCATCTCAAAATTCAATACCTACGCGACAAAGGACGACACGGTTGGTGCAGTGTCTGAGCGATTGACTGCTGCGCTGCGTGTCGCGGGTTCGATCACCGTACGGAACAAATATTTGTATGGCCTACAGATAGTTGTTCCGAGTCTGGCTGTTTGTGTATGTGTGATTAAATGTTTGTAAAAGCACCCACGATACAGAAGAAATTCCCAGTATGGGGCAATCTAATATATAAAAATCTCGTGTCACAATTTTCGTTTCCATACTCCTCCGAAACGGCTCGACCGATTCTTATGAAATTTTATATACATATTCAGTTGGTCTGAGAATCGGCCAACATCTATTTTTCATACCCCTAAGTGAGCAGCGGGTGAAACCGCTGGGCACAGCTAGTTATATATAAAAATAATGTTGTAGTGTTGTACTTTAGCGCGTATAAGCTCGTTTCGGTTTGAAATGCGAGCTTACATACACTGTCAGAAACAAAACAAACGCCCGTATAAAATGCTGGTGAGGTATTCTCTAAGAATACAGCGTCGAACTTAGCGCTGCAGCTGCGTCAAGTTTCATAGAGAGTCGTCGTGGTCAGCGCTCGACGCTGCTTAGAGAATAGCCCTACTAAAACCATGGAAAATTCTATAAATGCGAAAGTTTTTGAAGACTTATGTATGAATGTTGTTATTGTTACTCTTTTAAAATAATTTGGCACATAGGTTGTTTATAACCTGGATTAATACATAGGATACTTTGAATTCCGGAAGAACGATTCCGTGGATAAGTTAGATTACCATATAAGGAATATTAAATAATTTTTGATCCCCAAGCAAGAACTAATTGAAATGCTGCTTTTACTAGCACTAACTATCAACTTTAAACAAACCAATTTTTAAACAGACTTTTACAAAAACGTGGAGGTTCTCAATTCGACTTCTTACTCGATTTCTACGTATATTTTGGGCGATTTAAAATTCTTTTATAATCATAAAGGCGAGCTTGGCCGAATTTCATTAATATTGCTTGGGTTGTTGATGAGTAATCAATCAAAACAATGGAAAATTTATAGTCGACAAGAATTTGTGGGAGATACCATCATACCCTAAATAAAAATCTTAACATTCAACTTTTTTTAACATTTTTTACAGTGGTACAAACTTACTTCTTAATTCTTCTGAGAAGCGTGATCATCAAGCTGAAGAACATCGACGAGTCCAGGTCCCAGAGGAATGCGGTTGACGCTTAAAGTACAGACGCCAGCAGGTCAAGCTACCCGAAACTGTCAATTTTTCCCAATGAAACTTGAACCTAATACTTTAGAAATAAAGTCGAAAATCTATCAAATAAATCTGACAGATTGTAGTAGCTTGATGTGCAGGCGTCTGTACCAAGCGATGTGAAGAAATACTAGAGGTAGAGGTAGAGGTAGAGGTGACAGGCAGGGAAGAAGATTGACAAAGGGAACATTGTAGAGACACCTGTAATCTTGAAATAGGCCCTGTTGAATATTATTGAACACAAAGAGAGATATTTGATTTAAAAAATACAATTCATTTGACAGTAGGCGTTAGTATATTATATAATAAACCTTTAATAATAGTGCGGTTTTATTTTAAAGTAGCTGACGCCCGCGGCTTCGCCCGCGTGATATCGAAAAAAAAGTATCCAGTGTTATTCCAGACCATAATCTACCTCTCTGCCAAATTTCATCAAGATTCGTTCAGCTGTCGGTCGTGAAAAAGTAAACAAACATTCGCATTTATAATTTCCTAGCTTTTGGCCGCGGCTTCGCTCGCGTTAAATGCGGGGTAACACAGTTCACCTTTCCTGATTCGCAGGAACCTACTACCTGTAGGTTTTGCCTTTGCGCCTTATTTATTGTAATAGCAAAGCTAAGTTTTCCCATTTCTTCCCTCATTTCTCTCTTAAAAAAAAATTGCCTATGTCCGTTTCCAGGGTCCCAACTATCTGTGTCAATTTTTTTTAGGTTTTTCCATTTAGGCGTGAAGACGTAACAAACAAACAAACTCACTTTCGCTTTTATAATATTAGTAAGGAGTATGTAATTACACCTCTGCGTACCTCTTCAAGAATTACAGACGTGTTATAGGTATGTTGTAGGTATACTAGAAGAAGGTTGATGAAGGAGATATGAAACGCATGTGACTAAAGAGTGATGAACATGAATGTGAACTGCAACTGCAATGGGTTATCCGTTTAGGACGTAATTACCTGCTCACTAAAGCGGGATTTTGCAAAGGAAGCAAAGTTTGTTCGTGATTCCTTGGCCGGATCGTTTGTGATAAAAAAACCAGGATTGCATTAAATTCACTGTGGTATTGATTCCAACAGTTTTGTCTACCCACATACAAGTTATGGAAAGAACCTAGTAGCTTTTTATCTCCGTGTGCGCAGGCGAAATCGCGGGGCACAGCTAGTTAATTATAAGTCTAGCTTTTTGTCTGTGATGTCTTAGATAAACTTAAAAATAACATATGAATTCAAAAACCATCATCCCGAGCATGAAAGGCGAGAACTTAATCTCAGTGTTATCAGAAAATTAAAAATATTCTTATTTTAAAATAGAAAGAACCGAGCCCCACGATACAGGGTATCCTAGTCTTTTTTTTATGAATGGCAACTCGCAGTTCAACCTAGGAGGTTGTCGTCTGCTTAACCGGGCTAACCCTGTGGATGCCTTAAAAATTAAGACCTCCAGCCAGGGTAAAAACTTACAAACTAAGCGACTACACGCTAAGGGGTGCCCTTAGCGTGTAGTCGCTTAGTTTGTAAGTTTTTTTTACCTGTGGGGTACGAGCCTCGGCTTAGGGCGTCGCTGAGGGACAGCAAGGGACAAGCTGGATCTGAGTGATCCTAGTCTGCGGTTTAGTGTCATTTAAATAATGTTTATGTAATGTACTTTTTTTTAGAACAATAAATATAAATAATAAAATGGTTCTAACCATGATAATAGCTAACTGAACATTGGAACTTCCATAAATTACAAATCATCAGAATGTTATCAGCAGGAATATACCAATAGGTTTTTAAAAACGGAAGTTGTGACTGATATTGTGCTATGACGAATGCTAATGGAAGGGCTGTGGCAATCTCATGGTGGCATAGAGAGAGCGACTGTCGCAACCCCGTGCAGGGCACGCCACAATGGTGGCGGAGTCCCCTCGTTGAGGAGTGGCTGGGGAGGCGCCGTGGCGTCCTCACCTACCGCCTGACGGCAGGTCCTCACCGGACATGGTAGTTTCGGGAGGTTCCTGCACATAATCGGGCGGGAGGAAATGCCCGGGTGTCACCATTGTGACGACCGCCCGGAGGACACGGTGGAGCACACAGTGGCGATCTGCCCAGCTTGGGTGAAGCACCGCCGTGCCCTCGAAGAGGCGATCGGCGGCGGCGATCTCTCGCGTCTGGGCCTGGTTCATCACGCTTGTAAACTTCGAAGAGTTAGGCAGTGACCACAATTGCGATGCCTGTGGTGCCCAGTTGAAGACAATAGGAGTGCGATTTATTTGCCTTGTTATAGGAAGACGACAGACGCATATCGTGGGTGTTTGAGTTTCTGTGAGAGAATGAGCAAAAGATGATTTATATTGTGTTTGATCTGTGTAAGGACGAACGAAATATAACTTTTTCTTTAAGTGTTATATTTATTACTTTATATCATTCCTATTTATGTTTTACTAGCTTTTACCCGCGGCTTCGCTCGCGTTAAATGCGGGGTAACACAGTTCCCCTTCCCTGATTTGCAGGTACCGGCTACCTGTAGATTTTGCCCTTGCGCCTTATTTAAGAGGGAAGAAAAGGATCTATTAAGCAATGCTAAGTTTTCCCTTTTCTTCCCTCTTTCTCCTTCATATCTCAATCTTTAAAAAAAATAGACTAAGTCCGTCTCCAGGGTCCCAACTAACTCTGTACCAAAATTCATCAAAATCGGTTTAGCCATTTAGGCGTGAAGACGTAACAAACAAACAAACTCACTTTCGCTTTTATAATATTAGTAAGGATAGAAAGGATATTATTCCCATATATGTTTTATTTAATTGTGACCTATTTACGTCACTGAAACCACAGGATTTCATTTTATAGGTTAGTAATTCACCATGCTTTTTATGGCAGTGATCAGATAGCCTAATGGTATGACCGTTGTACTGTTATAGGTGTCGGGAGCGTAAACATGCCACGATTAGCACATACTTCGGTGAAGTAAAAAATAACATCGTGAGCAAAACCAGCAGGAAATCCCGACGATACGTCAAACTATACAAAATTATGTAGTTTGTACTGTAGGCCTACCATGACGTCTTAAGGCGCTGTACAAAGCAAAGTTAGCCGTACATGCCACTAGCCCAAAAAAAATACCGTGTATAGTTCAATACATAAAGTAAAGACTTACACAAAATCAGTTTACAAAAGTGGTCTAGTACTACGAAAAAAAAAATGTTTAAAAAGACCACGTAAAAAAAATTTCGTCTGGAAATTCTCAATTTTTTCAGCGACAACCATCATATTTTTTATATCTATAACAAAGGAAATGTTATAGACTAAAGAGATATCTAAAATTTTTCAAACACCTGTAACCTGCAACTGTATTTTTTTTATATTCAATTAAAACTGCAAAATGACCTACAATTTGGCGGACATGATATTCAAATAAAATCAAACACCGAAATATTTTCGACCTTATTTCAATTCTTTCGATGCAATACTGTCGTGTACTTGTGTCAGACCATGCCCAGTATGCAGCTAGCCTCACTTCCGCGAATACCTAAAGATTAGCTTGTTACCGCGCCTTAAAGCAGAACTTATTCCACTGTGGGAAAGAGACAAGAGCTATACAGGGTGTCTAGCAACATCTCTTTCTCACACAGGAATAAGAACTGCTATAAGATGTCACGATAACCCTACTGATGTCTCAACCACAGACCGCAGATTTTCCCATACGATGAGAGATCCGAACAGGTTTTGTTTAGGTTGAAGTGCCGTCGCGTGTACCTACTGTTTTTTTTAATAAGTTTTTGGAGTTTACTCCTTAAGAATCGATTTTCATATATAAGGTATGGGAAAAATGTGAGGTGTAAAATCTACTGATGAATGACCTTGAATGACCTCGTTACGTATTTGGTGCACATGCACCTATGGTGTTTTTGAATATTACTAGATGGCGCTTTATGAAATTTGTCGTCCGTCAGTGATATTTTTGTACTTAAGGAGTAAACTCCAGTCGTGCGTCGGAGCTGACACACACACTTTTTTTTTGCGGATGGGAAATCATCAAATAACTGGGGAGTGGCAGACTTGTACTGGCTAAAACCCACCATGTTCCTTCTATTGCCTTTTATGATCTGGGGCCGCGGTATCTCTTTCGAACAACCCGCAACCCCGGCAGGCGGCGGCCCTGGCAAGCCACTCTGCTTTGCTGACATGTCCACAGGCCCGCATCTACGGTGGCCGGGAGTCGTCCCGCGGCGCCCGACGAATATCGGGGCGTCTCCCGCGGCGGCTGGGTTGGTTTGAGGTTCTCACCCTCAAACAAAAAAAAAAGTCCACTACAAGTACAATTCAATCGTATTTACCTACTAGAAATAAAACAATATTATATTTCAAAATACGATTGATATAAAGGTTAGGTTACTATAAATAATGTAGTCACTATCAGTAATATTAAACTAAGTATATAATACAGTACCAATGCAACGATAAAAGTCTTAAGTTGTGTCCAGTTTTGTTGTATTCAAGAGATTCATTTTTTTCTCATACACCGCAAGTTCTTGAGATAAAGTGAAAGAAAATGACCGAAGAAAATGAAATTAGGGATCTTCCAGCGGATAAAAGTTGTTGTTTCTGTTTTCCTCTAAGATATGGTTTGACAGCGTGGAGATATTTTAAAATGGTGGGTGTTTTGTTGATTTTACAACAAGGCGAAAAGTTATCCACACATAAATTGACTGAGGCTTGGTCTAATGCACGATATATTATTATACTCTTTGGTCTAATGTCAAAAAGAGCTTTATATCCATGCATTAAAAGCGAAAACCCTTTCTCATCGATCAGTGTGCTCACTACCAAATCCACCATTCTACAGCAGCCCTCGGCTAACTTCACTTTGCTTAAAAATAAAGGCATGATTCCACTATGTTTTTTTGTTTTCAAATCCTAGTGTGAGGCAACGTTTTTTTAAAATAAACAAATCTGTAGGCCATACAAATATTTGTTCCGTGCGGGAATCGAACTCGCGACACCAAGCGCAGCAGTCGATCGCTCAACCACTGCGCCAACCATGTCCTCAATTTTAAAGGAGGGTTTGAAAGGACCATGCCCAGAAGTTGATTCCTTTTGGATAAAGATGACTAATTTATTTTTATTGCGTTCCAGGTTGTGACAGCATTTTTCATATTAGTCATATCGTACGCATTGTTACATACTTGTATGATGCTCAGGAATATTGGGGATGGAAACCACAGGAACCGTATCTACGTAGATATTGCTGTAACAAGCGTTACCCTTTTTTTCTTCGTAATAGATATCCTAATGACCATGCTGTTCATTGTTGGAGGACATCAGGTGAGGTTTTAAACCTTGTGGAATGGTTCTGGTTCGATTTACGAGTTTTATTATTTTAGAATAGTCTAAATCGAATGTACCGTGAGTGTGTTTAGTTGTTTACCAACATTTGCGGAATAACTTGTAGGCCACACAAATTTTTGTTTTGTATGGGAATCTAACCCGTGACAAGCAACGCAACAGCCACTAAGCCAACTTGAATTAAGTCATTGGTGAATTGCGGAATATCTCTGGACCAGTGGCTTTCGGTGAGCTTTTAAATAATAAACTAACTGTGCCCGCAGTTTTACCCGCTTTAACTGGGATAACAAGTAGCTTATGTTGTTTGTTAAGGTTATAAACTTTCTGTGAAAGAGGAACAAGCGTCTATCCATCCTCACAACAGAAAGTCTGTCCTGTGTCAATCTTATCTGTAATAATCACCCACCATTTCTTATATTCTTTCTCTTTCCAGAAAAACGAGAAACTGCTAAGAGCATTCTATATCTTTAGCCTCGTGACTTGGGCAATGACAATAATCTTGAGCGCTCTGGCGGTGAGCGTATCAATAGAGTGCTGGTTATCAAGGTACACGTCGCTGCGCTCTTTAGTCATTACTTTGATGAACTTCTCAGCTTACTTCGGTTTTACAAGTAAGTAAAGACTTGCAAACAAGTCCTGTAGGGCTACCATGACGTCTCCACGCAGTACCTATTCCAGTGAGGGAAAGCGATGGTGTTAGACACCCTTTATAGCTTTGTCCTTTTCTATCGCTTTTTTAAGTATTGTCTGTAATGCAGAAGCGCATGGACTTATGTACAATAGGCGAAAAATCTAATTACTGGTGTTCAAAGCACAGCAAAAAATGTCCATTGGTTATTATAAAAACTGGCCAAGAGCGTGTCGGGCCACGCTCAGTGTAGGGTTCCGTAGTTTCCCGTCCGTCACAATATACCGGACAAATCAAAATCAAACCTGGACGACTAATTAGAGTATGCATGCACTCATAAATAAAATTACAAATAAGTTTAAGTGCAACTTACTTTACCACGGTAGGTCATGAAAGCACGGAAAATCTTAACATCGACTTTTAAAAAAATGACGTCATTACACAACGCCATCTATCGAACCATTTATGAACTGGTTTTACCTTAACATTTTGATGGTGTTAAAAAAATGAATTTTAGTTTTGTTCTAAATTGCCTTAGCATGTTCTTAATAGAAGTTTGATGTAGTTATAAGATACCGCCAATGCTAGGGAAAGACCAACCGAACAATTCGGTAATACCCGATCCAATGTAATAAGTACCTACAGCGCCATCTCTCGGGGAATTGGGTTACTAATTAATACAAAGACGTTTAAGAAGTTTTCGGTGGTAATTTTGGATTGCGAGAACCGATTTCAATAATTCTTTTTTTGTTTGAAAAAAGATACGTTCAGGATAATAAAATATATAAACGAAGTTAAAAAAAATGCTTGCATATACGATTATACTACAAAATTAGTCCAGAAATTATTTTGTACAACTTTTTGTCTTTTTTGTACAAAAACTGTTGTGTCAATCAAGTTCAAAATAATTTTCCTAGAAAGTTCTTATAAAGTTCTACTTTTCAGATTTTTTTCATATTTTATAAACTTATGGTTCAAAAGTTAGAGGGGGGGGGGACACATTGTTTTTTACTTTTGGAGCGATTATTTCCGCAATTATTGACATTATCAAAAAATGGTTTTAGTAAACCCCTATTCATTTTTAAATACCTTTCCAACAATGTATCACACGTTAGGGTTGAAATTAAAAAAAAAACACTTCCCACTTTACATATAGGGTGGCTACCCTAATAAAACATTTTTTTCCAATTTTTATTTTACCACTTTGTCGGCGTGATTGATATACATATTGGTACCAAATTTCAGCTTTCTAGTGCTAACGGTCACAGAGATTAAGCGAGGACGGACGGACGGACGGACGGACGGACGGACAGACAGACATGGCGAAACTATAAGGGTTCCTAGTTGACTACGGAACCCTAAAAAGCGTGGCCCTTGAGAGGGTGCTGAATTGTAAACATCTGGGGCACATAGTTACTAAGAACTTGGAAGATGACGTTGACATGGAAAGACAACGGAGGGCGTTGGCTGGCCGATACAATATGGTGGTTGCAGGTTTGCACGTTGTAGGTACACCAAAGGTAAAAATAATTTTAATCTCCGATATACGCAAAGAGCATACAACACCCTCAAAGTTCAGTATAACAATGCCTTCAGGATGTTGCATGTTAGTGCAGTGCATCAGGAATAACCATTTTGATCTGATTATGGTTAAGCCTATGCTATTGTTATTAATAATGTCAGATGCTAGAAAAGTTTGCCGTTTTTCCAGTTGTGCAAACTTACTTCCTGTTGCTACTGAAAGGAGAAATCATCAGAATAAAGAACAACGTTGGCGTAATATTCGTGAACAATACAATTAAAGCGGAGTGTACCATTGGGAGTGAAAACACTGTAGCGGGAGATGACAAGGAAACAGAAGAAGAGTGAAAATTAAAGATGTTATTAGGTAGTGGACAAAGATACTTAAATAATTTCAATAGGTAAACTTAATTTAAAGGAAGACTGCCTTTGATAAATGTCTCATTAATAATTTATTATGAACCTACGCTATTTCATTGCAGGGCAACTGAAAAGAGGAAAACCTCCCTTTCTCTTTTTCAGTTTTCACGATACATAGGAATAAGGTGGAAAAGTGGGTTTAACCACGTATTCAGTTAATTGTTCCCCCCAAAGAAATCTAAAAGACTTTTAGAGCGGATTTTTTTTTTTGGGTTAGTTATCATCAAATAACTTCTCCCGCTCTGGGCGGAACGGGGGGGAGTGTCAGACTTGTACTGACACGAGGTCAGTACAAGACGTCTTAAAACGAGGTCGTGGGACCACGTTAAAAATCTCGTTGTTCAATGCTTTTCTAAGCTGAAGTTAGAGAGGATTTATCGCAGTCAGCGTAATGTGGAGAGATCTGGACTTCAACATCTTTCTTAAAATATTTCAATGCAGCATTGATAGATGCGAGTCAAACCAGGCTATCGTCTCTACGCCTAGCCTGATGTGACTCGCATCTTCACTCTTCATATTGGTGCAATATGAGATCTAAGTAAATAACTTTGCAAAATGTTTACAAATTGAAATTTAACAGGTTTATTTAACAAAAACACTAATTTCTTTCAAAACACAACAAAAAGCACTACGTTTGCTAAATCTGATTCATGTACTCTTTATCCGCTTTGATATATCCCTTATTCAAAGTACAATATTCTATATCTTTCTCTCCAGCTTCTTCATCTTTGTATTGTATCATGTATTCTGCTTCTGCTTCATTCTTTAATGTGGATGCGTTGGGATTCATAACCTCTAATCTTAGTAGGAGCACGAAATACCCCTGTAGCGCTGGAAAAGTTCAAGATACATGTTTTATTGTAAAATTGATTTTGTTCATATACTTAGCAAGAGTTTATTTACGCTTGTCAAGGATCAATTTAATTTTAAGGTTGGTAACAAAGAAAATCCGTTAACAATGTACCTATTTCATTTTAATAAATGGACACAAATATTTTTAACTGACTTTAACTACCTATATATTTCTATTTATATTACAAGTTGCCAATAGCTTTGCTACAGTATTGCATAGGTCTTAGCGCGTGGCCATAGTCGGAACTAACTCCGCCATTTTGTTTTTCAATACAATTTCCACAGACAATCTTACGAATATTTATCAAGAGCGCACTGTAGACTACTTCATTCAAGAACTAAAACAAACATGCAGCACTGTATGGCACCGCTGCTGCGACGATTACACGTCCTCACCGATGTTCACAAAATATCCTGAGTAGTCCAACATCCTCATAGTCAAGGCGCGCATTGATATGTTGAGAGTGAACCATCTCTGGGCAGACAAGCCGATGAGCACCCCAGTCAACAGTATCGTCAGTATGCAGAGGCCGACGCTATACAAGTAATAAGCTCGAAGGAGGCTACGATTTTTCTGAAAAAGTAAAAAAAAGTTAGATATCGAGAATAATTCCAAATGAAAAAAAACCTGCCAAGTGCGAGTCGGACTCGCGTACGAGGGGTTCCATACAATTGTCGATAAAAACAGCAAAAAATCATGTTTGTTAAAAAAATATTTAAGTCTTTTTTTAAGTTTTGCTGTTTATATAGGGGCAACAGAAATCAACTGTTTAACTATCAGGGTTCATGAGATGCAGCCTGGTGATAGACGGAAAGACGAACAGACGGATGGACAGTGGAGTCTTAGCATAATATATAATTTAGTGTCCCGTTTTACCCTTACCCGGAATGTAACCCTGGAGTTTTCGCTCAGCAATCACTCTTACAGGCTTTGCGAATTAGTGCTCATCCAAAAAGGTCCTTGCGAATTTTCAGAAGCTTAGTTCTAGTCCTCATGCGTTTTTGTTTTTTAATACGGGCTTAATAAACACGTTAGCAGATTTAAAGCTAGTTTATTTAATTTAATTGTAGGCGTCTCTCGTCTCAAAAGATTCTATGGGAAATCTAGAAGCAGTAAATGACTAAATGTCACAGTTTTTGGAGGTGGTTGGTGGAAAAAGTAGTCAAAATTTGTCTGAAGACAGCAGACAAAGGCTGCACACCAATATTATGTCGAGAATTTGCCAGCATTCAAGTGATAGTTGACAGATAATATTATATAAATAAAATACAGATAATCTCAAGGCGCGAGCTCTGTCATTTTCTCATTGTAAACGCATTGTACAAAACCTACCTTAACATTTTGTCCACCTGCAATATAAAGTAGTGTGCCCAGTGTAAAGTCTGATAAAAAGAGTACTATCACGATGGTAGATATAATACTTTCTGGATCAACGGAGTAGCGACCGTTTTCTCCCATCGCAGACATCATAATTATGTTAAGTTGGGGAAATAATACAGCAGAACATGGCAATATGCAGTCACTGTGATCTAAAACATAAAAATCGGGGTAAGTAATATAAATAGCTAAGTAATAAACACGCATAAAAGCAAACTGAGACGATTTTCAGCAGATAGGTACCTATGATAAGCTTATAATAAACTTTTAAACTATGAATGTTTATTTTTTGTTGTTTGGAAACGTTTACCCTCGTCTGTAACAGTATAGCAGCATACCATATCTACTTATAAAATAATAAAAACAGAGGTACCTGCATCTCTTGCACATGGCTACACGAAAGTATTTTTTTTTGCGCCTTTAGGCGTGCCATGGTATGATGCCAAGTCATGGCAGATGCTTTTATGTCTTATTTTTCAAAACAAAGGTTTAAACTTCGGTACCTATTTATGCTTACCATGGGCTTATTCTTCAAACGATGTAGAGTGCGTTCCGAGCATAAACTGAGTCCTGAACCGTTCTAATGGAAATATCGACATGAACGCTGTAATGGAGTCGGAACGCA
Organism: Ochropleura plecta; assembly: GCA_905475445.1. NCBI lineage: Eukaryota > Metazoa > Arthropoda > Insecta > Lepidoptera > Noctuidae > Ochropleura > Ochropleura plecta. The sequence continues at coordinate 17,148,381 of FR997736.1, forward strand.
CTCATAATGACACTGACATTCACAATGCCATTATGCCAGAGAAGTATGTTTTGATCGCATTCTTGTGAGTTGAAAACAATAACACTGCATTGATTTTTAATTATTTCCCGTAAGTGGGTCCTAATAGATGAACATAATGAAAAATGCAGTATTCCTGATGATGGCCGCAAAATCGGTTAAATTGAATTATAGAAGAAGCGCTTACATGTGAAAAATCAATACATAAAAATCGAAATCAAAAGTTCATGAAATTGTACGTTTAAATATATTGAAAAGGTATGACTTGTCATTACAAAGCAAAAAATACAGTTACATTGAGCAAAACTTTAAGGATAAAGAGGTAGTAAAGGATTAACGGAACACACGCGTTCGCACATTCCCGCTGTTGATCCGTTTCTAATTATAGAAGTGATACACATCCATCTGTGTCAGTGTATGGAAACCATTTGCCGCGAGTAGCTGCGTATAAAATCCTTAAGTTTTAAAACCCTATTTTTAAAACACAGATCGCGTATTGTGATTGTGATTTGGGTCATTTGGAGTGAAGTTCAGTCGTTTTAGTGACTTCAAAAGACATTTACATTGAAAATTGTTATCTGACAAAATGGATAAGCTACCAGTTTTTAAGAAATGTTGTTTCTGTATCCCTCTAAGATATGGTTTACTAACATGGGGATATATCAAATTGGTGAGTTATGTATTTGGAACATTGCAACTGCACCAATAAAAGTGTTTCAGTGATTTATTTTTTGCTGTCAAATCATATTTTTATTCCAATTATAAAGTTTATGGTGGTAAAACAATAGACAATACACTCAAGTTAGTGGCTTTTGAAGTTTATTCTTTTATCCACCAAATTATCTCATTTTAAAACGCTGTCTGTAAAAGATTAGATGTGGAATGCACACACGGTACTGTGGAGAGAGACTTATGTGCAAAATTGGACTGTAATAAAACTGAATTAAATATAAGTCTGGTATCACAAATTGGGTATGGAAGAAAGCTTTGCTCGCTGCACTGATTGTTGCCTAAAATGTAAATAAACTTAGTTCTAGCATTTGGGTAATTCAAATTCAATAGTTTCTTTATTCAATTCTAACCAACCAACCATGCAAGCATTTTTTTTTTCCTTATGAACAACCAAATGTTTGTGTGGAAAAAACAAAGTGTTTTATCAACAGGAAAAAGCATGTACCTACTGAATGTAAATTAAACAAAATTACATCAATTAGGTAGGATATTATTACTGTTTTTCAAAATGATAAATCAAGTCTGTAACAAATATAGCCTTGTGTAAAAACTAAGTCTACTATACAATTTTGTACCTTTTCTTTTCTTTTTTGAAATAATCAAATATAATTACCAAAAGCCCTTGTATAGGATTTTTTACTAAAATGAACACAATTTTTAATATAATTTTAGGGTTCCTTATTACAAAAGAAAAAACATTGAATGCTTAGGACATTTGAGAGTCATAATCTTAATATTTTAAGTCTTTAATTATGTTTTTTGTTTGTTACCAGGGTTTAGCTCTTTTCGTAGGAAGTGTCTACATACTTTTGCTGACAGAACCAAGATCTGGACAAGAAGGCACAATGATTGCCCTGACTGGAATGTTACTGGCAATTGAAATTATAATACATATTCTATTCATTATTGGAGGACATGAGGTACGGTTTATAGAAATAAAACATTTATCCAAGTTTAGTCCAAGCAAATAATTCTCGTGAATGCTCGTGGGAGCCTGTGGCTAAATAATAGCAGCCGCTTGGGTCGATCTTTAGGTTAAGCCGCGCTTGCCTAGGATAGTCTGTGGATGGGTGACCACCCATTACATACTGAGTTTCCTCCGTGCCTCGGAAAACATGTTAAGCCGTTGGTCCCGGCTGTCATTTGTAAATCTTTGACAGTCGTTACAGGTAGTCAGTGTTCCGAAAATCTGACAACCAGTCTTACCAAAGGGTATTGCATTACCCAGTACTAACTGGGTTGTGGAGGTCAGATAGGCAGTCGCTCCATGTAAAATACTGATATTCAGCTGCATCCGGTTAGACTGGAAGCCGACCCCAACATAGTTGGGAAAAGGCTAGGCAGATGATGATGGAGTCCAAGCAAATAATTGTGGTTCTATGCATGATGGGTAGGTATGATGTACTGTTTCATTGGACTATGACAGTGAGGGAATAGAGTTTACCTGTGCCTGCATGCACGATAATATCTCCCCCGCTTTCAATGAAATTTGGTACAGATATAGTCTGGGACCCGAGAAAGGACATAGGATAGTTTTCATCCCGGAAATCCCCCGGGAACGGGAACTATTAATCCACGCGGACGAAGTCGCGGGCAAAAGCTAGTACTTAATAAAAATGAACTGAAATAAAAAAGTCAATCTCAATTCTCCAAATGAATCCTCATTAAAAAAAATTGATCGAAGAATAAGTTTTCATAATTAAAATTACGTTTATCGCCATTTTAAATTTCTGTGACGTCATATCATATTATTTATAATATTAGGTACTCTATGGGCGGCTATATTTATACGCGGGGAAATACCGAAAATACTTTTGTACATTAGTGTGGTTTTATATTTTACTTGACAAATTTGATCGTTAATAATGCCACAGGCATAGAGCCAGACTAAAATTTAAAGAAAGAAGATACCTACCTACTAACAAACATTTATCTCCATGGAGATTACACTCTTTCTGGGGTATCATACCTCGAAAGGAAAAATCAGAATCCTCATACGATAACTTTGTTCTCCGTCTGTCAGTCTGTCTGTCAAGAGCCTTTATCTCGGGAACGCGTGGAAGCATCGAGTTGAAATTTAAAGTTAAAACCATAAATAATCAAATCTGTCTTCCAATGGCGCTGTGAAAAAATCTACTCTAACAGAAAAAACGAAGTATATAAATCTAAGCAGGCAAAAAATATGTAGCAAGTTTGTACGGAGACCTTGGTGCGGGAGTCTTTTTTTTTTATTTGGGCTGGGAAATCATCAACTCACTTCCCCCGCTCTGAGCGGAGGAGGGGAGTGTCAGACTTGTACTGACTAAAACCCACCCATGTTTCTTCTATTGCCCTTTACGTTCCGGGGCCGCGGTATCTCTTTCGAACAACCCGCAACCCCGGGGTGCGGAGTTTGACCCGCCCTTAGACAATTTTTTTTTTTACGGGAGGTACGCAGAAATTTAAGAACGTCACTAGCGACAGTCTTTTGCTTTTCCACGTTCATACAGTCATGCACGCAAACTGATTTATTTTCATAAGTCTTTATTTGATTGATTTATTTTCATACTTACATATCTTCTGTGCCACTGCAGGGCAAAAGCTTCCCCTTTCTTCTTCCAAATCTCTGTTTTGTCCGATTATAAATAACTAGCTGGCGCCCGCGGCTTGGCCCGCGTAAAAGTATCCGATGTGTTATTCCAGACCATAATCTACCTCTGTGCCAAATTTCATCAAGATCCGTTCAGCCGTTTTGACGTAACAAACATCCATACAGTAGTATACACCCATACATCCATCCAACCTCACAAACATTCGCATTTATTATATTAGTAGGATTTATAATAGGAACTATCTTTCTTTTTCAGAAAAATGTTAAGCTGTTAAGAATTTACTACTACTACGCGATATTTATATGGGTGGCTATACTTATGACATCCATCATCGGCTCCATACTCCTCACACTCACTATGTGGACGGGTTTAAAGCGCAATGGAAATGTAACAGCCATACTGATCTCCTCATTTCTAGGCTTTTGTTTCTCTATTAGTAAGTATCTACTAGTATACCCTACCATGACGTCTTGAAACAGTAGTTATTTCCGTGAAGGAACGAGACAGACCTATACAGGGTATTTAGCGCCATCTTTTTCTCACACTGGTATAAGTAGTACTTTAAGGCGTCATGGCAACCCTACTGTTTTTAAAACGGAAAATATCTTGGTGAAACTAGAACCAATAAATAATTAATATCATAGTTAAAAACTAAAACATTATTAGTATTATGGCACACAATAAATAGTTTGGTAACGATATCCATGCAACTAAAACGATAACACTGGACCAAATGTGAACTTTTTGCCGCTTTGCTTAAAATCTAATTTTAAAATATTCCTGAGGGGCAACACCGACTGTGCTTTCGACTCGTTTGCGAACAACGTGTTGCCTATTTAAATCTTTCTTTGGAAGTACCGGCACAGTGGCCCGTCACTTGAATGCTATTTAAAAGATATTGGTATTTTAGGCACTACTTTTGTTATCTATTCCAAATAAATATTTTAGTGGGGTTCCTGGTGACCTAAAATACAGGCCTTGGCTTAGTTTAGGCGCCAGTCTTCCACAAATAAAATACATTATACCTGGGGCCTTAGTCTGCTATTACAATGGTGTCAGAATGGTCGATCACTGATCGCATAATGGTTGATTTTGACAAGTTTAGTATGTAGTAGATGTCAAAATCAACCATTATGCGATCAATGATCGACCATTCTGACACTATTGTAATAGCAGACTAAGGCCCCTGTATCTATGTTACATCTTAAGTACTGATTTAATTTATTTGTGGAAGAGAAATAAACAAATTATTATTATTTATATTTTTCCCTTTGTTGTAATAATCGCATTACCCTTTCTAATTTCAGTGCTACAAACTTTCTTCATTCTATCAATAAGGAGCGAAATAATCAAACTGAGGGGCAACTGCCCATACAGATTCGTGAAGAATGACTTCGAACCTGAAGGCGTTATCAATTCTGTGAAAGATGAGGAAGAAATGACCATTGACAACTCTACCATTCGCATTTCATGAAATGGAACGGACTTGAACTTAATAATGGATGCTTTTTTAACGAAAATAAAAAAAGGTGTTACGATATTTTTATTTCTGTCGCACTTTGCTTAACGTTTAGCAAAAAAACAATCACTTCAGGTTGACCGAAACTGAGATGGCAACTTTAAAACGAGTGGCGCTAGCATCGGTAGATCCAAACATTGTCATTGGCTGAAAATCTTTTAATGTCTGTTTATACTTATTACAAAATAGGTTGACCTTTTTGGTAAGACTGGGACGTAGTCACGCCATCTACAATAAGCTTTGAAAGGCCTGATAAGATTTATTTAATGGGAAATTTAAGATTTCTTAAATAGATCGATCGATCAATTTAGTCATCCCAATTCAAATTCAAAAAGTTTGTATTTTATACCTGTAATTGTTGCTTTTTTATATTTTTATGATGTTTTTGCAATTTGTGAAAAATTGTACATGTGTAAATATTGTTCAAGTGCCATATTATTATAAATACCTTTGAATGTAAAGTAATATCCTTACGCCAACACAGTGCCTTTTATAATACATTTTCGAAACTTCACAGACATAATAGGTTAGTAGTACCAGTGCAGCATATGCTGTTAGTGAAATCGCTAGCGGCGTGGGTTCCGATTGCCGCCAAAAAATCATGCACCACTACAACAACGGGTGTAAAGTTCCCTTAGCGAACAAGTTATTAATATCATAACTTTTGAACCCCATTGACCACTTTGAAAATGGTCGCATGGCTAAGCCACCGACAGCTAAAGTGCCTAAATTATAATAATCGAAGACGTCCCAACACTAGCGAAAATGCCTATTTTTATTTTTCGAATGGGAAATCATCAAATAGCTTCCCCTTCACTAAGGTCTGGGCGGAGCGGGAGGGGGTGTTAGACTTTTACTGTCTAAAACTTTTAATCTTCCTTCTTTTGCCCTTTATGTTCTGGGGCCGCGGTATTTCTTTCGTACAACCAGCTGCAGCGAAAATGCCTAACATATAATATAAAAAAATATTTAAGCTCGATACAAAAAAAATACTAAGCTTAGCGCCACCCGGCCGGGAGTATAAACGTAAAAAGGCGCAGGATGAGCACAAAAGGTTAAATAACCCTCTTACCCCCATGTTCAATGATTTATCGGGCCTATGTTTTGAGTCCGTGATATTGACTCCTACCGTAAAACATGATTTTTCACCCCATAAAAATACTAGTTTTGATGTACAAGGTGCTTAGTTTTTTAGTTCATTCCCATTACTTCGATTCATTAGTTCGATCGTGGAACTAGTGAGATACCTTGTCATGGGAGTGGTAGTAGAACTGTTTTTAAATGTAATTAATTCGACGGTCGAACATATGAGGAAAAAAAATCTCACTAGTTCGACGGTCGAACAACTGAGAAAAAAAAATCTCACTAGTTCCACGATCGAACTAATGAATCGAAGTAATGGGAATGAACGAGTTTTTTTGGCTTCTTGAAGGGTCCGTTTATCCGGACGCCCCGGGCGTCGGGCGCCGCGAGACGACTCCCGGCTACCGTAGATACGGGCCTGTGGACGGTGAGCAATGGGTAGCTCACCGTCCGTCCGTCTATTGACGACAGACCGTGTCGACGGCGCGTTAGTGTTCCACGCGCGCCTCAAATAGATGTCAGCAAAGCAGAGGGGCCTGCCGGGGCCAACGCCTGCCGGGGTTACGGGTTGTTCAAAAGAGATACCACGGCCCCGGAACATAAAGGGCAATTGAAGGAACATGGGTGGGTTTTTAGTCAGTACAAGTCTGACACTCCCCCCCCAAAAGGAGGAAGTTATTTGATGATATCCCACCCCAAAAAAAGGGTCCATTTATACAATGTATTAAGGTAATAGTGAAGTTACACCCGTGAGTAGATATACCAAGCCTTAAATTATGTATCAAAATATTTTTACATAGGCCTACATGGGCACTTATAAAACGTCGAGACGGTTCGGGTTAGTCGTTTCCTATGGAGAAGAACCGGCAAGAAACTCCATGGTTACTCTTTCAAAATCATTTGGTTTTACAATGTTATTGTTACAGTGTTAAAAGGGACCGAAAGTGGCTTTTTACGACGAATTGTAATGCTTGGCTAGTCTGATAATTTTTTTTTATAGATTTTATATTAAGTTTTGAGATTATACTTTTAATTATGTATTTAATAAAAAAATATGGTACGTTTCAGTACTGAAATGTCGTTTTCTTTATTCTTTTCTGCTCAAACCTTTTTAACATGATATCACGCTTGTAATCTCAAAGGGTTAAGCAGAGCTGTGAGTGTTTAAGTTTTAAACACGGTGACGACATGGTTGGCGCAGTGGCTAAGCGTTTGTCTGCTGCGCTACGTGTCGCGGGTTCGATCCCCGCACGAAAAAAATATTTGTATGACCTACAGATAGTTGTTCCGGGTCTGGCTGTTTGTATATGTGAGTTTATATGTTTATAAACGGACCCATGATACAGGAGAAATTCCTAGTGTGGGGCAACGTTTTTTAAAAAAAAAAACAATCTCACTGTCATGAGATTACAACAGGTCCCTGAAGATTTAGGCAAGCTGTTCCTGACAAGACACCCACATTTCGCCAGTTATGTTTTTTAAGTCCTATGTCCCAGGGGGAGAGCCTATTGCCATCAAATGGCCACAAACAGCCACGGAGTCTGGATTTGTGGCCAGTTTTTAAGAATTTAAGACTTGAGACCTCTTGTACAGCAGTCACGCTTGCAACCAATAAAGCATTCGCAGGAAGACTTATTTGCCTTTATTGTAATAAATAAATTATTGTTGTAGTAAATTGTAATCAATTTAGTTTTTAATGGTTGTTTTTAAAATATTCATAGTACTTATAGTTTTTTTTTCCAATATCTGTGTTACTTGTTATAATAAATTAATTATATGTTAAGTATTATCTGCTCATTATGTAGTGCATGCTATGCTGTGCTTTTCTATAAGTAATGAGGCGTTTAGACTTAAGTTGGCAATTTGCAAATTACAATGTAATAGCGTACTCATTGTTGAGAAGCCTAATAATAAATAACTAAATTTATTATTCAAAGTTTACGCTTGCATATTTGATCCACAACTAGATACAAACTTATCATGGTGGCGAGTTATTATCTCAGAGTAGGTAAGTTATAAGGTTAACTGAGTGTGTAAATATTTACAAGTAATATGTGAGCAATAAGTACCTACGTAAATAGGAACCTACGATAGCATAAATATCAGTATGAATCTGACAGTAGGCGAGAACAACTGTGTTTTTGTAAATTAATTACAATATTGTTTAGTTAAAAGCATTAACTTAAGATTTGTTTAGAAAAAAAGAACTGCACTTTATTTATCCATATTTTTATTTGACAGTGTCATTAGATTTAAAAAAAAAGTTTATTTTAAAAAAGAAACAAAATGCGTACGGAGTTGCCAGTGTTTAAAAGATGTTGTTTCTGTGTACCACTACGATATGGTTTAATAACATGGGGATATATAAAAATGGTAAGTGCCCACTATATACACTATATTTAGGTATACTATTAACTTAATGGTCTACTTCGTTCGTCTCGCGACTGCTGAGCACGGAGTCCTAGGTACCTACGACCCCCGGGCGGGCAAAAAGTGTTATTGGGTTTTGCCAATAGGAATTTCACAGTAGCAACTCGGAGTTTGGGCGATACCCCCGTGCCTCGGAAAGCGCGTTTATTTGGTGTTCCTGCGCCTGATCTCTATCCAGTAGTGTCGGTTTACCGTCCAATGGGATTATGAGAGTGAGGGAACGGAGAGTGGACCCCTGTCTACATAAACTCTTGTTCACTATACTTACTAAGGCGCGGCGCAAACGTGGACACTTTTGTGTCTTGTGTCGGATACCTACAATCAGTATGGAATCTGTCGCTACAGGACACAGCAACTTCTACTACAACTCTATAGGAATCGGTAGCTTGTATCCGACACTGGACACAAAAGTGTCCACGTTTGCCCAGCGCCTTAATATCGCCCACGGAGATGGCTGATCTCCGCTGAGATATGCTGCCGTGGTGAAAACGGTCAGTACTATACGTATAGTACCTACCTACCTATATTAACTACCTTTATGAATAGGAAAACTGATGAACTGGGGGTGTAAAATAGCCGCTTTAGCAGAATTATAATACGATAATAGGTAATATGAATTAAGTACCTACGTTAAAATTCTTAAAAATGTTCAAAGACGCAGTTACTATTTTGAATTATTTTTTTCCATAATATCTTTATTAAGGATTCTTACTAATATTATAAAAGCGAAAGGAAGTTTGTTTATTTGTTTGCTACGTCTTCACGCCTAAATGGCTAAATCGATTTTGATGAATTTTGGTACAGAGATAGTTCAGACCCTGGAGACGGACATACCTATGCTATTTTTTTAATTGAGATAAGGTGAGAAAGAGGTAAGAAAAGGGGAGAGAAAGATACATTTTTTTCGATCATCAAGCGGGTTAAAGTTAGCGTTAGCCCAAAGTAACTATGCCACGCGGACGAAGTCGCGGGCGGAAGCTAGTGTATATGTATAAATGCTTGTGATGCATTGTATGTTCAATGCTTATTTTGTGTGCTCGTGACAATGGCGACTAGTAAATGTTTTTATTTCAATTTCATTTTACGAATTTTAATGTACCTACCTACCTTATTCATATTATTTACCTAATTTAGATTCTGAATAATCGGCTATTTCCCATTATTAAGTACATTTCATTACCCGCAAACCCGGCAGGTGTATATACCTACCTTCGGATTAAATTTAAAACAACTGCTTATTTTAAATTTAGACTATTCTTGCACTATTTAGTACTAGCTTTAATGTCTTACACAAGGAATGATGGTATGGCAAGAAGGAGGTGTCTGATTATATGACAGATAGGTACCTTCCTAATCGAGAAGTATGGATAAGGGCAGGAGAAAACATTCTCCTGCCTATGCCACAAATTAAAGTCATGCAATAGGTACGTGTTTGTTTTAATGCCAGATATTTATTGGTACCTACCGGTTTTACCAGCTATTGAAAAATATAGGTAGGTAAGTATTCCACGTGACCGCTATTTTATTTTTTAAATGGCGGTTGTTATGAACGTCATTCATACAAAAACATTCCAACCTCTTTCCTAAGTATTTAGTGCTCATGAACACAGTGGCGGTTTGCCCAGCTTGGGCGGAGCACCGCCCCGTGCCCTCGTAGAGGCGATCGGTGGCGGCGATCTCTCGCGTCCGGCCCTGGTTCAGTCCATGGTCCGGAGCGAGAGGGAATGGGAAGCGGTCACTTCCTTCTGCGAAGCAGTCATGCTAGCGAAGGAGGTGGCCGGGCGTTTGAGGGAGAGAACCTCAACCCAACCCTGCCGCCGCGGGAGACGCCCCGAACGTCGGGCGCCGCGAGACGACTCCCGGCCACCGTAGATGCGGGCCTGTGGACGGTGAGCAATGGGTAGCTCACCGTCCGTCCGTCTATTGATGACAGGCCGTGGCGACGGCGCGTTAGTGTTTCACGAGATGTCAGCAAAGGGGCCTGCCAGAGCCTCCGCCTGCCGGGGTTGCGGGTTGTTCGAAAGATATACCGCGGCCCCGGAACGTAAAGAGCAATAGAAGGAACATGGGTGGGTTTTAGTCAGTACAAGTCTGACAGTACTCCCGCTCCGCCCAGAGCGGGGGAAGTTGCTTGATGATTTCCCACTCCAAATAAAATGAGTGCTCATGACCGTACCAGCCATGAAATTGAACAATATAATGAAATTAAAGTTGACTCTTCCTTTTCAGATCTTAGCCACCATAGTGACAATAGCTCTATCAGTAACAATGGTGCGGGTGGTTAACTTGATGATTCACTACGGGGGCGGGCGCTTTATTACCGATATTGTGATCTTATCTATCCTGCTGTTCGTGTTGCTGATGGAAATTGGGCTTAACATACTGTTTGTTGTCGGAGGACATAAGGTGAGCTTCTTGTTTTTAAATGATTATATTGTAATATCAGGCTAAACTCATCGACATTCTACCCGACTTAACCCACGAAGCTCAAGGTCCCTGACCGAGTCGCAAAATTCCATACTAGAGGTTCAGCCATAGAATTCTCAATAACACAATGCGCCATAAAGCTGAAAACGCTGATGTGGACTACTTGGTTGAAGTGGGATTGACAGAATCATTATACAGTGAGTTCCAGAAGACAGGTGTAGTCTCCGATGAAGGCCTAGAAAAATAATGGCGTTACGAAATGTTTCGGGGAGGGTTTTAACGAGCAGTGGCACAATAGATAGATAGATGATAGAATATTCTTAATTATGTACACCATACAAATTACAAGAATAACAGTATACAACTTATAAATAGGGTGACACAATGGGCGGTCTTATAGCTAAAAGCGATCTTTTTAAGACAACCTTTGGATGGATTTAAAGGAGGAGGAGATTCCATTATTCAAAACGAATAGCTACATTTATAAAAACAAATACTTAAATATCAATACATATAATCATTACTTAATATTATAAAAGCGAAAGTGAATTGTTTGTTTGTTACGTCTTCACGCCCAACCGATTTTGATGAATTTTGGCACAGAGATATGCTACGACGGACATAGGCTATATATATATTTTTTAAGTGACATAAGGTGGAGAAAGAGGGAAGAAAAGGGGAGAGAAAGATATTTTTTTCGATCATCACGCGGGTTAAAGCTAGTATACCTACAAAACAATAAACATACAATATAGGCTATACACATCCAACAGCTGAACACAGGCATTCATACTCTTCTTCGATTTCTCGTAATAGTTGTTAATCCACCATTAAGACGTCTAGTCGCATCTTATTTTGCCTGGGTCTTCCAAGATGTCACTTTATATGCTTTAACAAAATAAAAATATTTCACATAAGCCCACATGGGCACTTATTAAACGTCGAGAAAAGGTGCACGGTTCGGGTTGCTCGTTTCCTATGGAGAAGAACCGGCAAGAAACTCCATGGCTAGGTACTCTTTTAAAATCGTACGGTTTCAAAATGTTGTTGTTACAGCGTTAGTAGTAACAATCATTCTATAGGCCTACCATAACGTCTTAAAGCAGAACCTATTCCACTGAGGGCAAGACATAAAACATGCTTATGTTTTGGCGAAATGATCTCTGGAATTGTAATGCGAATAGCCAACTATTTAATTTGTAGATTATCGAGTGAGTCCCAGCTATTTTAAGGGCGCGTTTACAATTCGGACGAAATTATGCTGTTTTTTGGTACATTTTCTGACTAAACTGAACCAAATCAAATGTAGCTTATAACTACCACAAATAGATTGGTTCTTTAGCTTTAAACGGAGGAAACTGTTTTCTTGTTAATAATAGTTTTTGATACTGTAAAAACGATCGGCCGTTGCCATTAACCACAATTTTTTCGATACCGGGTTGTGTTTAGGTACATTTTTTGTTCTACTAAAAACACATTTTAAGATTTCTAAAAATACTACAAGTAGGCAAATATAGTCTATTTTAAATCTAGGAAAAAAAATTATGTCGCAGTGTCATAAATACTCGCACAAAAAATAAAATAAGAAACTTATTTTTACATATATTTTGCTATTATGGGTGAATCTTAAGAGATTGCAATAAGGGTTATTTTATTTTTTGTTCCTGTTTTGATTTATTGCACGAACATTCCGGATGAAATCTCAATCCGCACTCGGCTGCCGTTGTGAGTGGACGCTGTATCGACTGTCAGAAGCAGTTTGTGTTGAAAAGATCGCTGTATAAATACGAAATATTGGATAAATCAAATTTGATACTTGACAAGATAAGATTTTTCTAAATGACAATATTTTATTTCGCTAAAACAAATGCTTATTCGTCAAGAACTTGTTGGAGTGATCTGAAGTTCTACTTCGGTGACTGCTACTGGAACTCTTTGACGGATCAAACTAGATGTGTCGAGTTTGGGCTCGTTTTGTTAGTTATGACGAAACCTTACCTCCGGACTTGATGGAGTGACCTGAAGGTCTACTTCGGTGACTGCTACTGGAACTCTTCGACGGGTCGAACTAGATGTGTCGAGTTTGGGCTCGTTTTGTTAGTTATGATGAGAGCTTACCTCCGGACTTGATGGAGTGACCTGAAGGTCTACTTCGGTGACTGCTACTGGAACTCCTCAATGGATTGAACTAGATGTGTTGAGATTGGGCTCGTTTTGTTACTTATAATGAGACCTTACCTCCGGACTTGATGGAGTAACCTGAAGGTCTACTTTGGTGACTGCTACTGCAACTCATCGACGGATTGAACTAGATGTGTCGAGATTGGGCTCGTTTTGCTACTTATGATGAGACCTTACCTCCGGACTTGATGGAGTGACCTGAAGGTCTACTTCGGTGACTGCTACTGGAACTCCTCGACGGATCGAACTAGATGTGTCGAGTTTGGGCTCGTTTTATAAGTTATGACGTGATCTTACCTCAGCGGTGTGCGCTGGGTCTAAACGTGTACTGTTTTGAATGCTTTTGCTAACTGGTATAAATTCTCTTTATTTTTAATTATCATCGAACTAAAGTGGCAAGCACATTATTATAATGGCGTCTGTACATCCTCATGTCAGTGTATCGGTCACTCCGTCAAGTCTGGAGATGGGGTCTCATCATAACTAACAAAACGAGTCTAAACTCGTCACATCTAGTTCAATCCGTCGAGGAGTTCCTGTCATCTAGTTCATCAAGTCCGGAGGTAAGGTCTCATCATAACTAACAAAACGAGTCCAAACTCGACACATCTAGTTTGATCCGTCAAAGAGTTCCAGTAGCAGTCACCGAAGTAAAACTTCAGGTCACTCCATCAAGTCCAGAGGTAAGGTCTCATCATAACTAACAAAATGAGCCCAAACTCGACACATCTAGTTCAATCCGTCGAGGAGTTCCAGTAGCAGTCACCAAAGTAGACCTTCAGGTCACTCTATTAAGTCCAGAGGTAAGGTCTCATCATAACTAACAAAATGAGCCCAAACTCGACATATCTAGTTCCATCCGTCGAGGAGTTCCAGCAGTATTCACCAAAGTAGACCTTCAAGTCACTCCATCAAGTCCAGAGGTAAGATATTATCATAACTTATAAAACGAACCCAAACTCGAGACATCTAGTTCGACCCGTCGAGGAGTTCCAGTAGCAGTCACCGAAGTAGACCTTCAGGTCACTCCATCAAGTCCAGAGGTAAGGTCTTTTCATAACTAACAAAACGAGCCCAAATTCGATACATCTAGTTCAATCCGTCGAGGAGTTCCAGTAGCAGTCACCAAAGTAGACCTTCAGGTCACTCCATCAAGTCCAGCGGTAAGGTCTCATCATAACTAACAAAATGAGCCCAAACTCGACACATCTAGTTCAATCCGTCGAGGAGTTCCAGTAGCAGTCACCAAAGTAGACCTTCAGGTCACTTCATCAAGTCCAGAGGTAAGGTCTCATCATAACTAACAAAATGAGCCCAAACTCGACACATCTAGTTCAATCCGTCGAGGAGTTCCAGTAGCAGTCACCAAAGTAGACCTTCAGGTCACTCTATTAAGTCCAGAGGTAAGGTCTCATCATAACTAACAAAATGAGCCCAAACTCGACATATCTAGTTCCATCCGTCGAGGAGTTCCAGCAGTATTCACCAAAGTAGACCTTCAAGTCACTCCATCAAGTCCAGAGGTAAGATATTATCATAACTTATAAAACGAACCCAAACTCGAGACATCTAGTTCGACCCGTCGAGGAGTTCCAGTAGCAGTCACCGAAGTAGACCTTCAGGTCACTCCATCAAGTCCAGAGGTAAGGTCTTTTCATAACTAACAAAACGAGCCCAAATTCGATACATCTAGTTCAATCCGTCGAGGAGTTCCAGTAGCAGTCACCAAAGTAGACCTTCAGGTCACTCCATCAAGTCCAGCGGTAAGGTCTCATCATAACTAACAAAATGAGCCCAAACTCGACACATCTAGTTCAATCCGTCGAGGAGTTCCAGTAGCAGTCACCGAAGTAGACCTTCAGGTCACTCCATCAAGTCCAGAGGTAAGGCCTCATCATAACTAACAAAATGAGCCCAAACTCGACACATCTAGTTCAATCCGTCGAGGAGTTCCAGTAGCAGTCACCAAAGTAGACCTTCAGGTCACTCCATCAAGTCCAGCGGTAAGGTCTCATCATAACTAACAAAATGAGCCCAAACTCGACACATCTAGTTCAATCCGTCGAGGAGTTCCAGTAGCAGTCACCGAAGTAGACCTTCAGGTCACTTCATCAAGTCCAGAGGTAAGGTCTCATCATAACTAACAAAATGAGCCCAAACACGACACATCTAGTTCAATCCGTCGAGGAGTTCCAGTAACAGTCACCGAAGTACACCTTCAAGTCACTCCGTCAAGTCCGGAGGTAAGGTCTCATAATATCTCAAAAATATGAAATATTTTTTGATGGTACGAAGAATTACGAAAAATAACTATTCAATGTATCAAAATGAGTTCACTTGACTAATATTTCCGTGCCTACTTTAGTGTGTGTGACTTTGTCAATGTAGTAGTTCGATTCTATGCCTATCAATTTTGCAAACGCGTCCTTAAATAGGCACTGTAGAGGTTTTTTTAACATTAGCCAAACCTTTAAGCGTGCAGGCTGGTTTGCAATGACGTTCTAATACTCAAGTTGTTAAAATAGACTATATAAATATGGTAGAGGAGTAGGTATATGTTTAAAATCTAATAGGTACCTATGTAAAATTCTCGTGTCACGGTGCTAGTTACACTAAACTCCTCCGAAACTGCTGGACCGATTTGAACGAAATTTTGTGTGCATATCGAGTAGGTCTGAGAATCGGCCAACATCTATTTTTCATACCCTGCTCTAGAAAAGGAGCTGAGCAGTGGGTGAAACCGCTGGGCAAAGCTAGTGTTTATAATATAGTCTAAAGTCTTCTATGCTTATTTCATTACGAATAAACGGCCATACGGTTACATTAAACCCCTACATTAGGTACCTACTATGTCTTAATTAGAACATTGTTATTGCCACTCGCAGTCGCAGTATGTCACAATCTATTCTTAGCTGTACGTAACCATTCGGTGACTAAGGCATGGAAAAATAGTATATTTTAAAAAGAGTAGGTAATAAAATATTTTTACATGTGTCTATATTAATATTATTTATAAAAAAACATAACGTGAATGAAGTTCAGTCTTTAAAAGACTCAAAGGGCTCTATGTCAGGGGGTGGGGGGCGCGTTAGTGTTCCACGCGCGCTTCAAAGAGTCAGCAAAGCAGAGGGTCTGCTAGGGCCACCGTCTGCCGGGGTTGCGGGTTGTTCGGAAGAGAAACCGCGGCCCCGGAACGTAAAGGGCAATAGAAGGAACGTGGTTGGGTTTTAGTCAGTACAAGACTGACACTCCCCCCCGCTCCACCCAGAGCGGGGGAAGTTATTTGATGATATCCCATCAGCAAAAAAAGGGGGGACCCTGGCAGAGCAAGAGTGTGGTTTCAGCAGATTGGAATCCGGCACTCTCACTGCCTCACACGATATGAGACAGTCAAGGTGTCCTTGAGGATTTTCCACTCCCGCCAAAACAAAAACCCTTCTGTTGTTACAACAGGGATCAGGGGACAGGATCGCATAATGGTTGATTTTGACATCTACTACATAGCTACATACTAAACTTGTCAAAATCAACCATTATGCGATCAGTGATCGTCGTGATCGACCATTCTGAAACTAATGTAATAGCAGACTAAGGCCCCTGGTGTCATGTTTTTATTTGTTCTAGAAAAACGTGAAGCTTCTTCGTATCTACTACATCTACAATTTAGTGCTGTGGGGGCTGTCAATTGTGCTGTTCCTGGTTTTGGTCTGCTTCGTAATGGCCTCATTCACGCCTGAACGCTTCTCGTCTTACCACACGTATCTACTGATCATCGACT
This sequence comes from Ochropleura plecta, assembly GCA_905475445.1. Taxonomy (NCBI): domain Eukaryota; kingdom Metazoa; phylum Arthropoda; class Insecta; order Lepidoptera; family Noctuidae; genus Ochropleura; species Ochropleura plecta. The sequence continues at coordinate 17,165,140 of FR997736.1, forward strand.
TCTCTAGCTACTTTTTTAATATTAGTAAGTTTTTATTATTTCATTTACATCATCTGCCTAGCCTTTTTCCAACTATGTTGGGGTAGGTTTCCAGTCTTACCAGATGTATCTGAAATACCAGTATTTTACATGGAGCGACTGCCTATCTGACCTCCACAACCCAGTTAGTACTGAGTAATACTATTCCTCTTGGTAAGACTGGTTATCAGACTTTCGCGACATGACTGTTAAAGATCTAAAATTTACAGCCGGGATCAACATCTTCATGTGCTTTCCTAGGCACGGAGGAAACTCGGTAAATACATAGATAAATAAATCAATAGATAAAGAAATCCACAAATAATTATAAGTACTCTTAAAATTATGAGAATATTATTTAATGTGAAACGATGATTTAAAATTTCAATATTGACGTATTTTACGTTAAGTTTACACCGCGCGCAAGTATGATGACCTCGGCCATTTTGTACGATGAACTTTGAACTTTCCAAGTTACATTTGTTTTCTCTACCTTCACAGTAATCCAATCATACTTCCTCCTGTTACTAAGAAGTGAGATCCTCAAGCTTAGGAACAACTGCCAGTTCGAATTCTCTAACAATGCAGTTGAGGCAGAATGCACCATGAAATGCAGAGTACAGTTGATCGATGAAGAAATGGGGACGGAGGATGAGCGTGGAACCGCAGCGTATGAAGAAGTTGTGTGTCAGAAAACCTGTCAATCTAATGGGACTTGTCACAAGAATGGGAATTAGTAGAACTGATTTATTTAGGATATTGACTCATTATTAATAGAGAAATCGAGAAATAAAATGTGTTTGGTGGTAAAATAATCGCTACTGTCAGCGAAGGAGGAGGAGGAAGCGGTATTTGTAAACATTAGTGAAATTGTCTTGAAATAAAAACCTTGTAGAAGAAGATGGAGCCCAAGCGCCAGAATAGCCATGCAGCTCTATGTCCACTAAATAGTTTTGTACTTATTTAAATATTAAGATCATTAAACTATTTTATACATCTTCATGTATTTCGGAGTTTTATTTTGCGAGTTTGTTGATCCTTTTGTAGAATTTTTGCTGATGATTCAATATTTTACCGTCCAAAATGTAATATTCGTTAAATTGTCTGATTCTATTTTAGTGTAAAAAACAGGGGATAAGATTATTTACGTTTATTAAAAATGACACATACAAAGAAAATACATAGCACGTCTTATCTAGTCGTACACCTAAATTAAACTACCGCACTGTGACATACTTACGAATATAGGTACATAAACTCACACCTTTTCCCCATGGGGGGTTAGCAGAAAATACAGAACGCCACCTGCTACTCCTTAGAATATATAACGATTGTAGCTGCAGGTGGCGTCTTGCCTTGTCTTGTCTCAGCCTTGTCTACTTTCATACACTTCAACATCATCATTCTCTCCTTATCATTGGGATAAGTGCAGGAGAATGAATTATTTGGGGTCGGCGCAGTATGTCTTTTTCTTCCATACATTTCTATCGATACAATATGTATCCTTACTATAATACTATAAAAGCGAAAGTGAGTTTGTTTGTTTGTTTGTTACGTCTTCACGCCTTAATGGCTAAACCGATTTTGATTAATTTTGGTACAGAGATAGTTGGGACCCTGGAGACGGCCATAGGCAATTTTTTTTTAAAGTGAGAAATGAGGGAGAAAGAGGGAAGAAAAGGGAAAACTTATCTTTGCTATTACAATAAATAAAGCGCAAAAGCAAGCCATAAGCCCTTTGGGCGGAGCGGGGGGGAGTGCCCGACTTGTACTGACTAAAACTCACATATGTTCCTTCGATTGCCCTTTACGTTCCGGGGCCGCGGTATCTTTCGAACAACCCTTTGTAAGACTTTCGGAACACTTACTATATTTAATGGTACCTAGTCAAAGATCTACAAATGGCCAATCGCTGAAAAACCTCAGTATCTATTACTCATCCACGGACTAATCTAGGCAAGCACGGTTAAGTGATTAAAGTCGAGAATTCCAAATAAAATCACTTTTATTTCTTAACATATAACATAGGAAAATGAATACAGATCTTATATTTGAAGAACAGAGTGCTATGTTATGCCAGGAGACTTACAAAGGTACCTACAAATATTCCAAGATTTCCCAGACTTCTTTTTCAGTTAAATTTAAAACATTACACACACAACATTTATGTTTTGATTTTTTATAATGTAATACAAGGAAAAGATGATCTCAATAAGTAGGTATCTAAGTAGGTAATGACCCGACCAATGTTATCGCAGAGTTCACTGTTATCACCACATGAACATATAGACAAATAGAAATTATAATGTGTTTTAAAAGCCATTAATGAAGAGTTGAAGTTGAAGATCTTTGGCATGCGCAAGTAGGTTAGGTACTTACTTGTAGATTATTCTCCTATCCATCCAACCAGATTATCCAAATACAGGGGAGCAGGCAAATTCTTTGTTCTTCCCTGAATTCCCTAAACAATCTGTTACGATAATCGATAAAATGGGATCTTACACCATATATCAGGCTCCAGGAGATTTCTTTAGAACACGTACAACACTGAAGCCTTGAAAAGCTGAGAATAACTAATAATTTTCAGGTGAAACCCTTATTAAATGTCAGGCATAGAATAGAAAAACCAGTAAGATGTCAGAAAGAAGCATAGACAACATGTCATTCGTATGCAGACCTTATCAGTGTATTTTATTGGATGACCATGCATAAAATATGATGTATGATCTCATTGATGTAAACAATGATCGGAAGCTTTTCATTATCAGCATAATCATACGACTAGGGATTTCACCAGAAATGGGTTCTGTAAACAAGAGCTATACGCCGAATTTGATAATATACAGATAAATATTTGTGTGACCGACAGGAAGTTGTTCCGGGTCTGTCTGGGTTTGTGTGAAAGATGACACGGTTGGCGCAGTGGCTGAGCGATCGACAGCTGCGCTGCGTGTCACTGGTTCGATCCCCACACGGAACAAATATTTGTATGACCTGCAGATAGTTGTTTCGGTTCTGGCTGTTTGTGTACGTGAGTTTAAATGTTTGTAAACGCACCCACGATACAGGAGAAATCCAACTGTGAAGAATCGTCTAAAAAAATTATAATAATAGTAATCCTAGCTCGTTTTCAGTCACGGCTAGCCAATCTGAGTGGAGATTAGCTATCGGCTCGGGAGATATTTTAGTGCACATGTGCACAGCATGGACCAGAAACGTATGCTCATATTTCAGGGTGTGTTTCAGATAATCCAACTGAATGATTTTCAAAATACAGCTGTTTAGTACAATACTTTAATACCTGGTACTGGTTGTCAGACTTTCGGCACACTGACTACTTTTAACGACTGTCAAATATCTACAAACAACAGCCAGGACAAACAGCTTAACGTGCTTTCTGATACACGGAGGAACCTCGGTATGTAACGGGTGGTCACCCATCCACAGACCTACCTACCCTAACCCTAACCTAGGCAAGCGCGGCTTAAATTGAAGATATATCTGTGTGGCTGCTATTATTTAGCCACAAGCTCTTCATATGTATATTGTGTCCTCGTGTGTTGGTATGGTTTGGTAATGGGTTGTCATCCTTATTAATATTATAAAAGCGAGAGTGAGTTTGTCTATTTGTTTGTTACGTCTTCACGCCTTAATAGCAAAACCGATTTTGATGAATTTTGGTACAGAGATAGTTGGGACCCTGGAGACGGACATAGGCTATTTTTTTAATTGAGATAAGGTGAGAAAGAAGGAAGAAAAGGGAGAGAAAGATATTTTTTTTTGATCATCGCGCGGGTTAAAGTTAGCGTTAGCCCAAAGTAACTATGCCACGCGGACGAAGTCGCGGGCGGAAGCTAGTATGTTTATATTTATACCATAAAGGAGAGGTTGCTCTTTTCTGACACGCTGTATATGCGCAGGCACTGGTTAATTCTCGCTTTCCTCACTAATAGTCCGATGGGACGGAAATTCGACACAACCGGAGAAAGATCAGACGAACATCGGCTTAATGTTCTTTCCGAGCCACAGTGGTAACCACACCGCCATCTTCCACACTCCGTTGTTTATAGTGTGATCCTGGAGTACCTGTAATTTCACTGTACATAGTTTTTTTTTATTTGTTAAAAGAAGTATTACACAGGCGGTTTATCGGCAGTGCAGAGCAGATTGTCGGCAACGCTATAGCAGTACTAACACTGACCTTTGTTTATTAAACTAAGTATAAACCCGATCAGGTGAACAATCATACTACTACATGATTACATTCTAATAGACTTACCTACATTTGATAACCAAAATATTACTTTAGCGACAAAAATATAGGCTAAACGATTTTTGGCTACGAATCTGCGTAGAGGGTCTACGCCATACACCGTAGGTATGGCATCACGTAGCGAAATCGTGAAGAAAGGTGCGACTTCGATTTCGCTATGTGAAACCATACCTAAGCTACACGGCTACGCTATAATCTACACTTACTAAAACAATGTTCATAATTTATTTTAATTGCCATTATTCAGACGGATGTGATGAGTGGACGCATCGTACAAATTATCAGTTTATTTAGTACCTATCTAGCACTTGTTTTTGCAGAGAAAACAATAGTAATTATTCCTTGCTCGGCCGATAAAGTTTGTTTTACTTTCGACTGGGGGTCAAATGGCAAGGCGTATCGGTGATGCTTATTTTTATTTTCAAAACAGAGGGAATATGACTGACCGACATTTGTTTATCAAATTAATTTCACGCGTAGTTGGTATAAACCTTACTGGCAAGTTTTGTGTGTGGAATTCCCGGTACAGAGACTTTAATTTTTTTTTTTTTTAAACCGGTTAAGCGTGGTTCCGACTTGCGCAACGAAGGTGAGGTATAAACTTGTTTGTGGCTTATATTATACGGCCATTTTTTTGACTACGTAGATTTAGAGGATTAGTTCCATACCTCAAAAGGAAACAAATGGAATCTTTATAGGATCACTTTGTTGTCCATCTGTGTGTCTATCAAGACCTTTGAAGTATCGATCAAATGGTTAAAAACCATATTCTCAAGTTTGTGATTCCTTGGAGCTGTGAAAAAATCAACCGTCTAAGTCTTCACAATCAAAATATATTTTGCAAATTTGTACGGAACCATCGGTGCGCGAGTCCGACTCGCACTTGGTCGGGTTTTTTTTATTGCCATATTTTAAACCTTTTTAAATAAAAAGTAGCATATTTGCCAACATAGCATACTTTTTATCACAATGTACGCTTGTGAAACCGCGGGGCAGCTAGTAGTAAATATATAGAGGATTCAACAAACATTAAACTCGACTAAGTGTTTCTAAGAAGAACCACCAATTTAATGCCCCATGTTCAGAATTCCTAGATGCTAACGGGAATTATAACCGTGATCTCATAGCAAAAGTAAATATTATGAGTGGCACTTCCTATTTGTAGGCTTACCATAACGTCTTAAAACAGTACTTATTCCAATGAGGGAAAGGGACAGAGCTATACAGGATGTCTAGCGCCGTCTCTTTCTCACGCTGGAATAAGTACTGCTTTAGGGCAGATTTTATTTTCGGGTGGTTCATCATCAAATAACTGACTTTCCCCGCTCTAGGCGGAGCGGGAGGGGAGTGTCAGTCTTTTACTGACTAAACAAAATGACCCATGTTCCTTCTTTTGACCTTTATGTTCCGGGGCCGCGGTATCTCTTTCGAACAAGCCGCAACCACAACAGGCGGTGGCCCTGGCAGGCCCTTCCGTTGGCAACTCTTAGGCGCGCTTGTAACACTAAATGACTGCTTTAGGATAGCTTACGTGTGAAGAGGACCAATTACAGTGCTACAAGGATCATTTGGCGTACGATGTGGTTTTCAGAGGCGTCGTTGGAACCCCTCATGTTGCTGCTGTACCCCGCTGCCCCCGCTGATACTTAAAACTGTGTTCTGTGGAGCTTTACGCTAGATGTTCTGAACCGCCATAAAGATTGAATCGTTATATCTGCGCAGTCTGCACACTCGCAATTTCTGAGCCGCCATTAAGTTTGCACTGAACTATTATAAGCGTGAACTCATAGTACAGGTAAATATTGTCTCGCCGAGATGATTATGAATGGACCTTCCCGTCGTCCTAAGTGACATGTGAATACGAGGGACATCCTGCGTGACGTGTTCATGGGATAACGCAGGGGTCATTGATACATCGCTACGTACCTTTCTTTCAAAAATGTAGACTGATACATAGTGTTGACGTTTGCTGTCATTGAAAAGTAGCGTCTGGCGCTACTTCGTCCACGATGATATTATAATAATGAGCTTTAACAGTTTAGTCTTAATACCTGTAATAAGACTAAACTAATAGGTAATTATACACCCTTGCGTATAATTATTTGGCCTACCTTATGAATTCTGGCAGAAGAACAAGCAGCCACGAAAATTGAGACACAGAATCTTCCAAAGCGTAACGTTTCCGAGAAATACTTACACCATCAAAGTTACAATCTTGTTCATCAATTGAACTTTAGTTTTATTAGGCAAATCAAAACATTTATTTCAATTAGACCATTACAGGCTTTTGAATCTACAGTCCCGGTCACAAGGCATAATAACTTGTTAAAGTACCGTAGTTGCCCATTCCAAAGCGTTGATCTCTATGGAGAAGAATGGGCAAGAAACTCCATGGACACTCTTTTAAATTATAATATTTTTACAAAATCGTATTTACATCATTCATGTTGAGATTATACAAATATGTGAGAACGATGTAGAAAGACGTGCACAGTAAGAGCGTCCAGAGTAAATAAAAAGCAAAATTTAATTTTAAATCTAAATAAGTTTAAAAATGAACCGTGGTAGCTAAAAAATTACCAGTCCCAACTGACAGCGCCCGTTCACGAACATGACGTATGGATCAGCCCCATTCAGCTCGACCATTTTGAAGGGAGCTAAATGACCCGACACACCCGCCACCATCAGCGAGACATTTAAGTGAGCATGACACTATCAACCACCAGGGCTTCGTCGAGTCAATGATAATACATAGCACTCACATATGGGCTTAATAATTATACAATACTAGATAATTGATTCTATACATTGCAAAGATAGTCTTACAATCTTCTGCAGCTTCCACTATAGCTTCGGATACTGAGTTTACCCCTATGCTTGTGGAGCAGGACCAGCATTGAGCCAAGCATTTTTATCATCAATATAATCCCCCAACTTATAATATGCTTGCCTACATAGTGTGCGTTTAATACAAGATTTAAATTTCGTTTCATTCAGTTGAAGAATGTGGGGAGGTATTTTATTGTAGCATTTCAAACAGTACCCCATGAAAGATGAGTCTACTTTAGCTAACCTGAAACCTGGTTGAACTAATTGGTCCCTATTTCTAGTATTATAATTGTGTCTGTCACCTCTTTTACTAAAAAAAGATGCAAGTTTTTCCTGACATAGGTACCTACATGATGTTTTCATAAATATATTGACAAGGTACTGTCACGATGTTAATATCCTTAAACTGTTCCTTTAAAGAATCTCGCCTACGTAGGTTATAATAATAATATGGCTCTGATGGCTCTTTTCTGCAGAATAAATATAGACTCGAATATTAGGCACAACTCGAAATATAGGCACTCATAAAACCTATAATAGATCAATAGCTGGTATTAATACAAGGAAATATTTTATGAGACACAGCATTCTGAAGCGTCACGTTTCTATATAGGGATCATATATTATTTACACCCAGCTTATCTGCGGAATGTCGTTACCTAACTAATTAAGAATGACCATTGTACTCAATTTGTGTTTATAACATCATAAAAGGAAAAGACATCGATTTAAAAATAATATTATTTATTAAATTGTAAGTATATCACAAAAATGTTCATTAATTGTTACCTTAAACTATTTACAAAATATGTACAAATAAAATTATCTATAACTAATGAGAGAGCAAACTTTACAATATAGAGATTATCAACGTCGAAGTTTTAGCATGTTATTTTTTGTTGTTTATAAATGGCACATTTGACTGAGAACATACAGCGGGTTGCATAGAATGAAACTGGCTATGCCTTCAGACAATTATAAATACAGATATAGATAAATAATCGCCCATCAAAAAAGTAAAAGAGTTGAAGAAATAAAACAGTGCCTTTCTGTCTTTGTCTCCAAACAAAACAGTTCAAAATGCAAGCAATAACAGCGCTAATTAAATGTTTGTCAGATTATCAAGTAACTAGCTTTTGCCCACGGCTTCGCTACCTGCAGGTTTTGTTATTGCGCCTTATTGATTTGCAAAGCTAAGTTTTCCCTTTCCTTCCCTCTTTCTCCCTAATATCCCACTTTAAAAAAATAGCCTATGTCCGTCTTCTGGTTCCCAACTATCTATGTACCAAAATTCATCAAAATCGGTTTAGCCATTAAAGCGTGAAGAGGTAACAAACAAACAAACTCACTTTCGGTTTTATAATATTAGTAAGGATAAGAGAAGAGATGGAACGAAGGTGATGGTAATTCTCTTCATACTTGCAATTTGAGATACAAAACTTCTTGTCTGAATCTCCTCTCGAAAGATATAACATATACTCAACGTCTTTTATATTTGCAACCCGCTTCAGGACCTATAGTTAGCCATTTAAATATCTGTACCTACAGGAACTACGGTAGGATCATACACTCCATTCGTTTCTACTTTTCCTTCGTACACAATCTGTTGCAGCTGGTTCTCAAATCCATGAGGTGCTGACTCTTCCATTTTCTTCAGTAAGCTCCTTAGTAAGATTATCAGATAGATTTGGATGGCTGTAACAAAAAAATACTGTCTTTAGAATATTTATGGAGACTGGGAAATTGTAATGGGCTGAACCATTTTGTAGTTAAGTTGTTTATTAAGGTCCTAACTTCCAAAAAAATCTGTAGCACGATGGTGAAAAGAATAACATGCAACTGAAGAAGCCTATCACATCCTTTCACCGGACTGATTGAGGCAGTCTTCATGAATAGCTTACAGCTTAGACAGCTCAGACGAATTCAATGTACTAGTAAATACTCCAAGACGCAAGACGCGGTAATGGCAGGAGGAATATGGTTCTCATTGTTACCGTGAGATGGTCGAAGAAATGGCAAAACAACAGCCTGAAAGCTGGACGATGTTCCGAAGATCGTATGGAAGACCTGGTCAAAGGCCTATACTCTGTAGCGTGTGGAACAAGATCAATGTAGACTTCAGCTCTGAAGTTAACGCCTTACACTCCAAATACAAGTCGATTAAGAAGGACATGGTGTACTTACATAAAGCCGCGAACATCAGAGGAAGTACTTCGAAGAGCATGTAGAATCCCATGCGATTGTTCATGAAAGCTACAAAGTCCAAGATCTGCACTAGGACAGACGCCACCGTCGTTGTCACCGCGAAGTAGTAGTAGATTTTAATGTATGTTATTAGTTTCTGAAACAATAGAAAGAATGCGTTAAAAACGACTCATTTGATGGTACTAAAAAACCAATATTCACATTTGGGACTTACAAGACATGCAACCAACGGGTGTCTTATACGGCGGATTTGAAAATGCATTAGTTTTTTTATGACGTTTAATGGAAAGTTGGTATTTTTGTTCGTTTGAGATCTGAACTTCCCAGCCTGGTCATTCCAAAGCATTCGATAATGTGTGAAGATCTTTCTTTCTGTCTCTTTTTTCTATAAAAAAAACGTTGCCCCACACTAGGAATTTCTCCTGTATAGTGGGTGCGTTTACAATCATTTAGCTCACATACACAAACAGCCAGACCCGAAACAACTATCTGCAGGTCATACAAATATTTGTTCCGTGCGGTAAGCGAACCCGCGACACGCAGCATAGCAGTCGATCAGCCACTGCGCCAACCGTGCCGTCATCTTACAATGGGCTTAAAGCTAACGTCTAAGGAGTAGGGCCTTCCTAGTCTAAACTCAAAGTAATAAAATCAAAACATTAAGAACGGTCTTCTACACTACGCAGATTTAACAGTCTCTTCCTATCCTATCTTTTGTTTATATTCATTAATGTTACTATCGAATTGCCAAAGAGTATTCTCATGTTTATAACCTCTTTATTGCAATATTGCTGTCAATAATTGCAATAATGCGGTAAAGTGGCATCCATCGTAATGATAAACAGAGCTCGCACATGATAGCAATTGAGTCTATCCGCTCATTATCACTTTACTGTTCGTACGGACGACGTATATGACGTAGGCAGACACTAACGTCGCACGGAAAGTTCAAGTTCTCAACATACATGGACGGTCACCGAGATAACCCAAGACTAGTACAGAGAAAGGAAATATTCAGGACAGTTTATTAAGACGTCATTCATACTGGAAATATGTCTTCCCATCGTTTTCTGGGGCTGCCTATACTTCTTTGTCCTTCTCTTGGTTCTCATTCTGTCACTTTCTTGGTCCATTTTGGTCGTTGGTCATCCTGGGGCATTTTGACAAGTTTAGTATGTAGTAGATTACCAAACTTGTCAAAATTAACCATTAAGCGATCAGTGATCGACCATTCTGACACTATTGTAATAGCAGACTAAGGCCCCTGAACTCATGGCCTGCCCATTGCCATTTTAATTTTTTTTTTCTTGTGTGCATCAGTTACTTCAGTTTCCCTTCTTATTGCTTAATTTTTTTATCCTATCCGTTAGTTTTAGTCCTAACATGCTTTCCTCCATTTTCCGTTGGTGATCGGCTAATTTGTTTTTGCCTATTTTTTTACGCAACGACCACGTTTGGCAACCATATGTTAGGCATGGTAGAACTACTGTGTCGTACAGTTTTTTTATGCTTATGTCTCTATGTGGGAGGGTCTTTAGGTTTCGTCATCATTCGCCTGCCCTTATCCCAAGTTATTTGGGGTCGGCGCAGCATATCTTCTTCTTCCATTTTCCTCGTTTATTCGTCAATTCATCGGACACCTCTTTTCTTGTCATATCATTCTTAACAGTCTATCCATCGGTTCTTTGGCCTTCCTCTTCTAGGTCGTTAAGTTTAGTGATGTTCGAAAAACAATGAACAAATACAAATCATCTATCTACTCGAAATAACTCCAGAATCCGAAATGGTGTTCGTTTGAAGAAATCTAGGTACCTATGTCCTAAATTTAGTCCTAACTATTCTCTGGATTTATGGAAGTGATCGCTAAAATTCTTTACTACTTTATGATTAGATTCTTATATTGTATTTAGTCATTATTTGCTTTTGTTTTTATGTATTCTTTTTACGCACTGTGTCTACATCTCTTTTTATTTACTCTCCTTTCGCAGGTATGCTGAAAGAGATTTCTATAGAAATAAGCATTACCTTTGTACCTGTTTTCTATTCCTGTCTTTTTCTGTATTCAGTGTACACAAATCGTTAAATAAATAAATAAATAGATTCATTTTCATCACAAACGATAAAAAGTAGTCTGATGGCACAATGAATGAAGCGATTATTCATAATCGTTTCTTACGAAGTCGTTTATGCTGCAGGCCAAAAACAGTCCACAAAATATGACTCATTCTAAGTGCTCATGAAAAGACGTCCAGTGCTGTTGGACGCAGTTCGTCGAAAGCAATGTGCAAGGAGTGGGTAATTGGTATAATTTCCATCTTGAACTAGAGTTCTAGACCAGTAGACCTTAGAGTAATTATTGTAACTCCGTTTTATCTAATGTTTCCTTGACACTGGCCTTTTGGCTATATGTATGTTATAAATAATCTAGACTCTGAGCTTATTCCCGGGTTCGCTAATATGCTCAATGGCTAATAATCTCTTGGGTTCCGTGCTGTCCTTTTGAGGTGCGGAACCCTAAAAACCATGAAACTAATCGAGACCAAGTCGACGAAGATAGATTAAAAAAAAAAACGTTGCCCCCAACTAGAATTTCTCCTGTATCGTGGGTGCGTTTCCAAACATTTAAACTCACATACACAAACAGCCAGACCCGGAACAAGTATTTGTAGGCCATACAAATATTTTTGTTCAGTGCGGGGATCGAACTTGCGACACGCAACCCAGCAGTCGATCGCTCAGCCACTGCGCCGTCCGTGGTGTGTCGTGTCGTCGATTATATTATAAAAAGTATTTATAAACAACATGTTTTGTTTGTGTTGTTATTCCGTTTATTTATGTAGTTCTCTGTCTACTAGGTATCATACGTTTCATGATAAGAGGAGCTAGATAACCCTGTGTGATATCACTTCCTAAGCAATCGGGATTCTTGAGAACGACGTCATCAACATCATTAACTTGTAAATGTAATACAGGAGTAGGTGTGAGCGATGAGCGACCTTAATTAATGTTTAGCCATCATCACCTTTACTTGGCTTACTGATTGGTGATCAGTCGGAAAGCGATGCTCCCCTAAGCCACTTTGTTTTTCGGATTGGACGTCACCAAGTAACTTCTCTCCACTATAGGCAGACCAGGGGAGTGTCAGACTTTTCCATCCACATTCCTTCCTTTGCCCTTTATGTTCTATGGCTCTCTTTGTGTATCTCCCCGCATCCCCAGGACAACCCACAACCCCAGGCCATTGTTACTTGATAGAACTTCCTACGTGTAAGGACTCACTGGACTCATGCACGCAGTTAAGCTTCTATGACGTCTTATAGCAGGATTTGAATGTCATTCCAGTGTGGAGAAGAGACAAAACTATATACAATGAACAGCGGCATTTCTCACATGATTAAAGAAACACTTCAGACGCGGCTAAAAAGCTGGCCGTTTACAAATTGATATTATGTCGTGGATACGATAAGGAGTAGTATAATTATTGTTATGTAAATAGTGTTCAATATCATGAAGACGCTCATCATCATCGTCCTGCCATGTCTCATTCTATTTGGGGTTGGCGAAACACGTTTTCTTCTTCCATCCTCCCCTGTCAGACGTCACGGTATCATTTAATCCTTTCTCCTTCATATCATTCCTTACACAATCCATCCATCTTTTCTTTGACCTTCCTCCTCCTCTTCATCCATTAACGTTCAAATCTATCACTCTTTTAGTTACATGAAGAAGCTATTAGTCTTCATAAATGGCTATGCAATTGAACTTTTTACTGAGCGAGACTTTACTGCTACATTCTATCCATATGGGGAGTATATGGATAGAATGTAGCAGTAAAATAGAAAATCGTCTCTAAAATTTACCTTATGGGTTCCATAGAGCAGTACGGCAGTGAATACAACTTCCAAGCAGTAGGTGGCTACACATACTGCCTCAGTCCCGACTGTGGTCCCCTGGTAGATCGAGACCAAGCCGTACTCTGTATGCACAGCATAACTGTACACTCCCACCATAAATGCACTGAAGACCTGGAAAGGATGAAAAGGAAAGATTTTTAGTACTCATCAAATAAATCAATTTTACTATAACACATACTACTCCGAAGAGGTTGGCTTTCAGGCTAACCACAGCTAAATACCAGTATTTTATATGTGTAGTAGAATATACTTTATTGTGCAACAAAGGTTGAAAATAACTGTTTTATAGAAATAGCTAATTCTATGGTTGCAGAGGCGGTCGATCACTGATAGCGGATTGTATCTTCCAGACAATCTTTGGTGTAGTACACCAGTACCCACTGATACCTACTGCTACCTACACAAACAATTAAATCAAGACAATATGGACAATATGGAGTGACTTCCACTGTTATTGAGAACCCACCATGGGCTCAGTTCATTATTTGTCGTGAAAGTAAATTGTTCAGGATAAAATATATTAAGTAGAAAGGTTAATAAGCAGAAGGGATGGACAAAGGTTCTTAAGGTACCTCGTTTAAAGGTCAATCAAAGAGATAAAAGGAGTTCGGGCTAAAAACCCCTTGACATATCGTTCAAAGCCAAATCCCTGAGTCTTATATTTCCGAGGTTGCGGATTGCTCAAAAGAGATACCGCAGCCCCGGAACATAAACGGTAAAAGAAGGAACATGCACAAACATAAAACCCACCCGGTTTTATTCAGTAAAAGTCTGATACTCCCCCTTTTCCGTTCAGAGAGGGGAAGTTATTTGATGATTTTCCATCCGGAAAAAAAGGGTTCTTACTATCTATAGTTTGTAATCATAAACTTTAGTCCCGCTTGCATTATTCATAAAAATAAACACAATTAATTATCGCTTGACAAATGACGCTTTTAAACTAAACCGTTTCCTAATAATTATTGAAATGTCTAATTACCTAATTGCGTCTACAAATTAACAAAAATACAGGGAATTTATTACTTGAGTTTTTTTTTCGTTTACGTTACCTACTATTTAGATTGCCCCTCGACTTGGCTTTACATACTGTTAAGAAATATTCATCAATATTTCAGCCATCACAATGTTTTCCCTCACACAAATACAAGTAATTCTATTCCATTCTCTGAATTTTGCGATAATTAAACCTACAATACGACCTGAATTAAAAAAAAAAACAGAAGTTCGAACTTCAGACCTATGTATTCGCAGTCCGATACTCACTAAAGGAAGGTTTAGGCGCATTAGGGCTAACTCTCATTTTGGCTAACGACTCCGTAATGGACTATTTCTGATTATGGCCACTTTTCATTTTGGCTAGTTCTGATTAAGACTACTTCTCACTTGGGTTAGGTAGGTACTTCTCACTTGGGCTACTTCTCATTAGGGCTATTACTCATTAGGGCTAAATTGTCATTAAGCATTTAAACAAGCCATGTACGCATTAGTTTTTCCAATGGACAATTAAAGAACTTCACAAATAACAAAGTTCCATTCAAAAACAGAGGATGAAATGGATTTTGATAGAAGGACAAAATGAAATGCCTGATTACAAAACGCGCTCTTTCGTTAAGGATCTCATAAGCAATTTCGCTTAGGCTAAGCGTTTGTTACCTGTTTCTGAATTATTTTAAATTACCTACTTATATAATTATTTTCTAAGTGTGTTTGCCACCTAACTCCTCCTAAACGGCTGAATCGAAATTGGAAGAAGGTGTGTATATTACAATAAATAGCACCCTGGATGGTTTTTATATACTTACAATTGGACCCGGTACGTCATCTACCGGGTCCAATTGTAAGTAGGTATATAATAACCATCATGCTGTCAGTATCACCAAACTTGATTTGCTGTACGAGAGACAACAATACGACGGCCCAGTCAGCTTATTTTTTATAAAAACCAAACAAACATAGTAACCTAACAATTAAGTTGATTGTAAACTAAACGAGAGTATCCACCAGTACAGCCATGCCTATTCGACGATAAAGCTAATTCCTGATAAACAGGAAGTCGACTCCAAAGAAGTGCAAAATGCATGGCAGGAGTATTTTATGAGGGCGCGTCTGTGTTCCACCGGCGCCTCAAATGTCAGCAAAGCAGACGGACCGGCCAGGGCCACTGCCTGCGGGGGTTGAGGGTGAAAGGGTAAAAGAAGAAAAATGGATGGGTTTTAGTCAGTAAAAGTCTGACTCTCTCTCCCTCTAACTCCCTTCCACTCTCGCCAGAGCGGGAGAAGTTATTTGATGACTTCCCATTCGAGAAAAATAGGCGTATTTTATTTATAAATAACCTTAGGTAGACACTAGTCACATTTACGTAAATCGTGGAGTTCTTAACTGAATCAATTGAGACGCTCTGTGTGGCTACTCAAACATTACTTCCAGTAATATTAATGCTGGCACTTAGGACAAATAAGTAGGGTCAGAAACTAAAGAGAGAATGGTTTAGTTAAAGTTTGATATGTATGTATCTATCTATGTATAGGCTTGCATTTGGCCGCAACTCACGTGATGTGAAGCGATGATGCGGCCAAGAGTGGAACGGGCTTGCCGAGAGGAAACCGATTCACTCGAACAGTTCATTTTTTTTTTGCGGACGCAAAATCATCAAATAACATCCCCCGCTCTGGGCGAGGGGAGTGTCAGACTTGTACTAACTAAAACCCACCCATGTTCCTTCTATTGCCCTTTACGTTCCGGGGCCACAGTATCTCTTTCGAACAACCCGCAACCCCAGCAGGCGCTGACATCTTAATCGGACTTTCACTACATTACCTACAAATGACACGTTTGTCATTGATTCTGTATAGCTTGTTGGTCTATCTGCAGGCCATGACCTCCGGGATGAGCATTGACAGGTTAGTGGCGCCATCTAGTAGGCGCCGCTCTTAAGCAGATAGTTTTATATTAAGGACGCTTTTACAATTTTCAACAAATAATTCTGTTTTTCGGGGTCCATTATGATTATGAAAACCTCACTTTTATGATTCCTAGTGCAGGAATCATAAAAGTGAGGTTTTCATGGTATCAAATAAAATATTCATCTCTACGATGACTTTAAAAAAAATGTGTAGTCTCATATAACATTTTCATACAAACACGATTTTACCATCGCAATAATTTTAAAAAGTTGTAAAAACTGGGGTCTGAATAAGAGCTAAATCCAGTGCACATTTATAACTTCAAAATCGTATGATAATACAACTTATATGTGAAAACATATACATAAGAACTTAGCAGATTCGTCTCAGTAATAAGTTGTAAGTAGTTGTTTTCTTGGTTAGGTTTCATAACTATATAAGCTTTCGATTTTATGTATTAATTACTAAGAATAAGTACTATACTTTTTTCTGTTATTGCACCTACTCTGTTTTAAATTGTTTTTACATCACCCTAAGGTAGACTGGTAGAAAATGCCCAAGGCATCAAATCGGCCTTATACAAATTTACTTGGACATAAAGTTTTAATAAATAAACACGTTTAAGGACAGAAAATAAATCTAGGGATCCGAATATGTTGCCTTATGCACTTATGTTATCACAATCAATCAAACTTGAGAACAAAATCACTTCACCACAACACAAAAAGGCATGTCCCAAATAACAATACCACGACTTTGTCGTATGAACAAGTCTTACAACGCTTCAATAAGACCCATCGCCACTGTAGGCGTCCGAAAGTTAACACAATTAGATTGATACGAAAAAAAAATGACGTTGTAAATACGGAAACAGTCAGTACTTACAAGATTCAAGTATCCAAATGTGAGAACACCCCTACGCAAGGGCATGCAGAAACAGCACCTCCCAAGAACTGGCCAGTCACAATACATGGTTGAAACAAAAAAAAATGCTTGAACCGAAACGAAACTTTTGTCTGCGTTTGAGAAACACGCGCGCGGTGTCCTGGGTTATTGTCGGGACTGATGATACAAGCTGTTTGTCAGCGTATTTATCTAATGGAGTAATCTGCCTACAGTGCCGGACATCTGAGCTGCTGTTACACTTCAGAACTATGTATGTGGCATTTTTAGAGTTGATATAAGAGTTTTGGAGTCTGTTTTACTGAAATTGTTGAAGTTATAAATCAGATGTGGTGGCAAAACTTGGGATTTCACGGACTGACGGATAATAAATAAATATGTTGCTGGTTCAGCATAAATATCTTTATCATAATGACGTTACAACAATAACGTGACACCGCATTCTATGTAAATTACGTCCTGATAAACAATGAAAAGGTAAAATGTAAAAAGTATTTTTACATCTAACTATGTGATAGTAAACATAACATTAGTTTTTCGTTTAAGTTTAGATTAGGACCCAATTTAGGTGATTGGGCTATTCTGCGGGCCGTAGGTACGGGTAGCTCCACATCTAGGTATTGTAACTCATGCTTGGGCAGTTTCGGGAGCTTTCTGTACCTTACTGTCAAAGGATTTAATGTTAATTAATGTAATCGTTACAAGACAAACATCTAGATACTCCTTTTTGATTCGGATGATTCACATTGTTATTCTATCCCAAACAAATGCCGCATACCCGGTTCTGGATCAAGTCAATTGTTAAACTGCATAATGACGGAAACTCCGGCACTGAACCAAAAAAATAATTTCAACTCTATCACTACGAAATAAGGACGTGAATAATGTGTATTTAATTAAACTATTTACAAACTCGTCGCGCAAATAATAGTGATAACAATTTAACCTCTTATAAAATCGTATTAACCCAGTTATTCGTTTTTTAAATGAGTGATAAGTATTGGCAATCCATTGCTTTTTATGTGCGAGGGCAAATGCATATTGCTATACCGGAGATTCAATGGACTTTAAACCTCTTATTTCTATCGTTGGTCAAGTTCTGGTAAGCTGTAATTCAGGGAACACATTCAAACTTCCCCTGTTATTGTTTTATAATTTATTTTTATAATGAAACGCACACTATTTGTGTTAACGAAACACATAATATTTATGCGGTTTTTTTTGTTATTTTCGAAATGTGTCACAATAACAAAGTGTACATAAACATGTTTTCAAGCAAAAAATAGGTATGTTGGTTAGGTAGGTGTATAAATACCTGTGTCCCACACAGTAAGTGGGGCACCAATACCCTAATTGTGTCCATCCAATTCTTTGTATGGTCAAACACTCACATGCTTTGAGAATTAGCGTCAAGCGACAACAGATTGACACCAACTAAGTTTTGAAAGACCCCCACATCACAATATTTGTTACTCATACTTCTTAGGTAGGTATTAAGACTCATGATTCTTAGGACGTAGCCAGGGCCGGATTTAGTCCAGGGCAACAAGGAATGAACCTCGTCAGTTTGTGTTTTATGTTACCAAACAAAAAAATGGATTTTTATATTTTGATGGCCTTTTTTCCCGGAAACGTGATGATTTAGAAGATTTTTGGTGTCTTATCAAACTTGTTTGGATTGTCGTACCCTAAGCTATTAAATTATCTTGGTTTGCGTCGCCGCTATTTCGAAAATTAAAGTCCCTTTCAGTTTTATTTCCGAATGTGGAGCCCATTGCCTCGGACGCCTTCATGAAAATTATAGCCTGCACAAGGTTACAAAAAATATGCGAAAAACAGATGTTGAGTTGATCTCAAATTACATATTATTATCTGAATGTGTTCGGGGCAAAATGTAAAATTTTTCGCAACATTTATGTGACTTGTTTAATACACCTAGTCTTTTTTATTAGTTTTCCTATGCCTTGGATACCTCGATTATTGTTACCGATTCCTTGCGAATGAGTGAATATTGTGAGCCTTTTTGGGGTGGGAAATCATCAAATAACTTCCCCCACTCTGGGCGGAGCGAGGGGGAGTGTCAGACTTGTACTGACTAAAGCCCACCCATGTTCCTTCTATTGCCCTTTACGTTCCGGGGCCGCGGTATCACCTCCGAACAACCCGCAACCCCAGCAGGAGGAGGCCTTCTCTTCTTTGCTGACATCTCTTTAAGACACGCGTGAAACACTAACGCGCCCGTCGACAGGGCCTGTCGTCAATAGACGGACGGACGGTGAGCAACCCATTGCTCACCGTCCACAGGCCCGCTTGCAAACCTAGATGCTTATAAACTGTTTATCATATTTTACGTTTTGTAGAGTAAGCAATGAAATTGTCATATTAACCAACGCTGTAATAATAACATTGCAAACGTATGGAACGTAGTAACCATGGAGTTACTTGCCGGTTCTTCTCCATAGGTTAACGACCAAACCAAAGGCCTATGTTAAATAAAATATTTCGATTGAATTCTTAATTGCTGGAGAGTGCTCATATTTCATTAAGAAAATTATAAAAATGAACTTCGAACAAGGATGGCACAGAATCGCTTAACAATGTTGTCACCACTGAGTACTTAGTAATGTTAAGGAGTTTGGTATCAAACACCGCGACACAAGAATTTAAATATTAGATATTTATTTTATTATATACAGATTTGAACAGTTTTTTTCGTCTGTACAATTTTTTTTGGGGTTCTCCAAACCTATAAATCCGGCCCTGGTGAGTGACTCGTAACTACATATAACAAGGTCTAATCTTTCATTTTATAGTGTAATCTTCCTTTAGTGTTTTTCATCTGGAATTTCTCAGTAGTACTAGCTACGGTGTCTGGAATTCTGGATTAGTGCCCGGTGGATGGCTAATCTCCCCCTACTACATGGAACTTACCCATAACTGGCGAAATGTGGGGGTTATATTAGGTACACCACTGCCTAATACTTCTGAGATTACAAGCTTTATGTGTGGGAGATGTGGGTGGTTTCTTCCATTTCCACATTCAGCTATCAAGCAGGTTTATTATATGTATTTTTGAACATACTTCCGCCCTCATAGCAAATTATTATCTATAACTCTGTAGTAGTGACTATACATAACCGGAAGTGATTCATGGCCGGTCATATTTTTATCATTTTGTTTGCTAAAACCCTACAAAATTCCAGCGGGGATTCCTAGGAAGTGATAAAAACAAAATCACATAGG
Source organism: Ochropleura plecta (assembly GCA_905475445.1). Lineage (NCBI taxonomy): Eukaryota > Metazoa > Arthropoda > Insecta > Lepidoptera > Noctuidae > Ochropleura > Ochropleura plecta. The sequence continues at coordinate 17,185,428 of FR997736.1, forward strand.
TTTCCTAAATGCGTTACACCATTATGGGGCACCTACTTTCTCCAATTACGTTTAAATCCCATTTAAAGCGGAACAATAAGTTCGTCATTGCAACAACTACAGACTGCATAAAATTTCAGACTCTGATACAGAAAAAACCTGATGGAGTAACTTAATTTCACTCTGCCCGACCGGAGAAACGAACCCGAGAGCTCATGACATGCTTAGCCGCAGTGAATGATGGTCGCAAAAACGGTCACCTTTTGAAATTTTTCGCTAGTTTCCCTTTTTTTTGAAGTGGGAAATCATCAAATAACTTGGGGGGAGTGTCAGACTTGTACTGACTTAAACCCACCCATGTTCCTTCTATTGCTCTTTACGTTCCGGGGCTCTTTCGAACAACCCGCAACCCCGGCAGTGCCGGTTTCCCTTACACCCCAAATTATTTATAACACTAACTAATTCCATAGAATCATGGCAAAACACAGTGTCAAAAAGCGTAAAACTTGACAGAATTTGACTTGAAACGTCATACAGCACCAATGTTAAATTTTCAAAGGCGCGTAGATACTATAGATTAATGTAATTTCTAAGATTGTAGATGTGCAACATACCGGTGAACTTGCCGACGGTCGCGTCGTTTCTGATGCTGTATTCGTTACGATTTGGTTGTTCAGTCATTTGCGTCTGGACCTTGGTGAGTTACATGATGTTGCTTATTGGTGGCCCAAGCGAGAACCTTGTTTTCGATCCAGGGCTTATGTGAACCACTAATGATTGGTTCTGTCCAGCTCGTCCCGCCTTCTTCTGTGAGTTATGCTGCGACGCTTTCTGGCTGTGTTGGAGCTCGGCTTATTGAGTATTTTGGAACGAAGTTCCTTATCGCGCGTTGCGAAAGGGGGCTAGACGGTAAAAATTAAGACCAAAAGTTGTAACGACACTTTTTGCTATAAGTAGTTGTAAGCCGTGCGGCGTGCGCGTGTTTCTCTGTCTGTCTGTCTGTCTCTCTCTCTCATAGAAAGCAAGTCTGTTATTTTCGTTTCGTCTTTCTATTTCGCATTGAACTGTGTGGTGTCGCGACGATTATATTAGTTGAGTGTATACAGATAAATAATAACTTCGTTCCATCCGGGTGTCTCTTGATACCTCTCAAGTTTTTTTTATTTTTTGCAACTTGGCCCACTCTTGACCTCAATCTTGTCTAGAACGGTCATGAGATCGACAATGGGACGAGCTAGTCCAAAGGAAGTCTTTAAACTCTTAACTTAAATAGATCGGGGCTATATGAACTCGGGAATATTAAATGATGTAGTAAAACACATCGTGCGAATATACGGAATACCGACAAGGTGTGAATGATCAGCAGTACATCTGGATTCCCAATGGAAGAAGGGAGATAGTAAAATGAGATCGTAGAGCTCTCGGGCACACTCAACGAAGAACAGTCTGTAAAAGGCCAACAAGCCTGCAACTAGACGTGGCCAGTCTGTTCCCATTTCATTTACCTTTATTTCATTTAATTTGATTACCTAGCTTTAATATTGGTACACAACAATGATTACTGTAAAACGAATTATGAGTGGAAACCTGATGACCTGCAATACAGGTCACACTATAGGTAGTGTGACCTGTATTGCAGGTCATGTGGCATAATCATGTTTATGCGTAGGCGCATAAACATGATTATGCCACATGTTTATGCCAAAAAGAAAGTTATTGTTTTAACGTCAGTAATTTGTGTTTTGGAGTGCAATCGTTGTAAATTTTTAGTTTTTTCGTTGTTGTTGTATAATTTATTTCATCACTTGTGCTATCAACCATAACCTTAACTTTTAACTTTCGGCTTTAGTTAATTGATAATTTTTTTTTTTTTTTTTTATTATTGATAGGCTCGCGTTTGACCACTATCTCACCTGATGGTAAGTGATGATGTGGTCGACGATGAAGCACGCTTACCTAGAAATAACCTATTCACTCTTGACTTGAAGACCCCCAGGTTATAGCTACGATAATTACTAGATAATTACGATATAGTTATATTTGTGGAGGCTTGTTATTAGCAACTTTATAAAAATAACAATAATTATGACTAAAAAGTTGTAAATAATGATTATTTATATAGGAATAAAACAGACTTCCTATTGTTGAAATTCACGAATAATTGCCGCAGTCGTGGAATACATAATAATAGTCCACAATGAATGAATGAGCAATTGTGTCCACACAAGAGCAATAGTGTATAACTGACGCGATCAGCTGATCAAAATGTTGGTGAGGTACGTGCGATGCGTACGCGCAGGATTTTTTAAATTTTATCCCAGTCTCGGAAAAATATGGCGCCAGATATGTATCGTGCTTTAAAACGTCGTAACCCCACTGTTCTGTGTTGTATTTGATTCTATGGAACCAGATAGTTATTCATTTGCGTCTGCAGATGTACCTATAGAATGATAAAAAAATATATTTAAAAAAAATATATTTAAAAAAAATATACTTGAGAAGTAGTGAAAGAAACGTCCAACACGATCAAGCAAGGGAGAGAAAGGAGACACGATGTGCCAAAATGTTACTAAAGTGATTGGTTAATTTCGGCGTCTCCTCTTCACTCCGAAGTAGCTTAATTATCTGTTTGACTTGTTCAAGTATTAAGTAAGACGAACCTGATCTTGGCTCAATCGTTAACGTCTAGAGCCTCGCTGGCACTTTGTGCCACCAAACCCCGACCGATTTAAAACTGTATTTGTAGTAAAGATAAGTCTTAAAATCAGATTACGCTTACGATAAGAGCCCGCCCGGCGGTGCTTGACGGATAGTTGACGTAAATAATGGCGGTCCTTGAGAGGTTAATATAAGAACCTAAAGTTATGTTTTTACAAAGTACGCTGTCTCAGCATGGTTTGAACTTAAATGGCCGAAACAGAGGTTTCTAGTTCGGCTTTAGATGCTAACTTGTGTGTGGGTACAGAAATTGATTTATTTACAGCATTTTTTAAACTATGTATATAAATGTATGTATATGTCTATAACAAAAATCAATTTTTTATTTTTTATTAAATCACGCTAAAATTATATAGGTGGAAATATGTAGGTATGTGTATGTGTAGGTTTGTTGCTCCTTCACATTCAAACGGCTTTTTGGATGTAATTTGGTATTTAGACAGCTTACACTCTGCATTAACATAGTGCAGATATACTTTTTACCCGGTCTTCGCGGGTGAAACCGCGAGGTGCAGCCAGTATTACATAAAACGCTTGCTATTGTTATTTTTAGTAGCGAAGCAAAGTCCCCAGTAACACATCTCATTTGTCAATCCAGCCAGTCACACATCCTGCCGAGGTTGCGGGCTGTTCGAAAGAGATACCGCGGCCCCGGAACGCCGGAACGTAAAGGGCAATAGAAGGAACATGGGTGGGTTTTAGTCAGTACAAGTCTGACACTCCCCCGCGCTCCGCCCAGAGCGGGGGTAGTTAATTGGTGATTTCCTACCCCAAAAACAAAATAAAAAGCCAGTCACAAATGTTTAGGTACTCATAATTGTTTTCTCCCTACAGTTGCGGTCGCTATCCTTCGTGGTGTTCTTCGTATTAGCTTTTATATGGATGTACATGCCGGAGTCAGAGATAAACAACCAATCCCAGCCGTCGGAGTACCACTACCTCTACGTTTTTCTACCCTACCTCACCCTGATTGTCACAGAAAGCTTTGTTTTCATCGCCTGTATCGTACTTGGAATAGGAATTTTTGCTGTACGCATGCATTAAATATTTATTAGTTACTTGTACCATTCCTTCACTAAATAATTAACAAGCAAGGAAAACCTGGTCAGGTTGGAATTCATAGTTGCCTGCTTGCCTGCCTTGAAGTGTAAATGTGGTGTTGCCCCAGAAGCGATGGGACATTTGATATCGTGTCCTGTTGTCACAGGAGTTTACGAGCGCCAAACTCGTCGTCAAATTTTGGTCTAATTCAATTTAGACTGTTATCAACATGTGAAGAAGGTTTATCTAAAAATTGTCATCGACATCTAAGAAGAATTATTTAAAAAAAAAAACTTACGTTGATGCTTTTAACGAAGCTGGAAGACATTTGTTGTTCAACTCGTATAGGTACCTTGTTGTCCGACCAACATTGTTTATTTTTTTTGACACGAAATCGTTTTTCCACAAGACATTTCTCAGTCTGGATTTATGCCCGGTTAATGGCAAAAGATACCCTCTAGACATAACTGGCGAAATGAATAGGGACTTTAATGTCATTGCCATCACTGACCTATTATATCCATCTGCAAGAAGTAAGATAGCGGTCATTCGCAAATCAACTAAACAGATGGTACTATTTTACAGAAGAGCTCAGTGCGATTGGAGGAATACCTAGTATGTCGCTTTTGCGCATTGGTATTCGAGACCCTCGGCTTAATGACTCTGTGCTTCCATCATCACTACTACATCGGGTGGTACTTAGTATTTCTCATGTTAATCAGTAAGTAAATTGCTACTTACAGTACGTGTTTGACCAATAACTTTCCCATTGCTAAGACACAGATGAAAATGAGGGCTGTGATCAGCTACAGGGACGCAGTGTGATCCGGAGGGTTTATCGCCTTCGAATTCAAGGACATTTGCTAGTTTCCTCTCGATGTTCAGCGTGTCGAGAGCAGTGGCGATGGAATATGTTACACAAAGTAAAATGCCTGCTTGGATTCCAAACTACGATCTAATCCGTGACTTTCTGGGCCACCACTCTCATTAAATTTTCTACTGCGTATCAGTTCAAATGTTATTTAATATAAAACAATTTTAGCACCACAGGCCCTAACATAAACGATCGGTGTAAATGTAACGTAATTACGTCTAATTTCAACTTTAAAATCCTCGTTGCTCATTTAATATGTTCATAATTTTAAGTATTTATTCATACTTATGGAATACTGATTGAGCTTGTTTCAAACAATTTAAAGCTGCTATAAAATAATTGTATTTTCAATTTAAAAACCGCCGAATTTACATACGTGACGTTTACACCGTGAGCTCGTGCTAAGGCCTCATGCAGTAACCATGAATAAATGGCCTTGTACTGAAACGGTTTCTTATTGTTGCAGTTCTGGAATTCTACTCATTTATAGTGGTGTATAGCTATTACATAGACTTGATATGTGAACAAGAGGAAAAACGCTGGGAACAGGTTGGAATGGCCGAAACATACAAAAATGACGAGCTTTGCGTGAATTTCGCGTGTTTGCCCGAGAGACGAGAGCCGAGTGCCTCCGGCTTATCGCAGGATACACGAGACGTTGAAGCGTCGCAAACCACACGAGATACAACAGATACGCCAGAAACACGAACGACACAAGACATAAGTACGACGCGCGATACGCCTAAACCATGCAACACTAAAAATGAACGAAATAAACGACATATGCGAGAGCTGCGGCGTATAATGCGTTTCAAATGAGAAAAGGACTGACCTCGCGCCATGTTGTGACGTCATACCTGGGAAATAGAAAAATTTGGATAGGATCAGCTAAAACATATATTTAGTAATAAAAAAGTGCCAAGTTATTATATAAAATTATTTATATTTAATATTTTATTTGCGCATTTGCTTACCATACTTTTCAAGTTTCAAGTGACAATTTACAGTTGACAGATCCCAGCTCATGGCTCAATAATAGCCGCCATTAGGGTCGATCTTTAGGTTAAGTCGCGCTTACCTGTTACATACAGAGTTTCCTCTGTGCCTCGGAAAGCTCGTTAAGCTGTTGGTCATTTGTAGACATTTGGCAGTCGTTAGATATAGTCAGTATTCCGAAATTCTGACAACCAGTCTTACCAAGGGGTATGTGAAATACTGGTATTAAGCTGCATCCGGATAGACTGGAAGCTGACCCAATATAGTTGGGAAAAGGCTAAGCAAATGAGAAGTTAACAGATAGAGGTCATTGACGTAACAACATGGCGCGAAGTCAGTCCTATTCTCATTTGAAACACAATGTACGCTTCATATTATGCCATGAACTTCGAGGATGTAGATAAAATACTCAAGATCCCAGGCGCTATAATATGTGGGAAAACTAGAACTCGTACCTACTCATTTATTTTACCCTATTGACTGAAAAAAAAATACAAAGGATGGGCCTATCTAGATATTGTGTAAAGTGACGTCTCTTCACATGTCGATTTTTTTTCTTTGAATACCTTCATACAGAGTGTTACATAAGGACCCAAAACCTACTTGTTTATGTCCAAGCTTCAATTCGAGCAGCGCTGTTTGAATGACAGGAAAACTTTAATTGAATATTGTACAGACTAAACAAGTTGGCGGTATTAATTCTGAAAAAGGCTACGCGCCAAAATATATGCAATAATATAATTTCAAATAATGTACCTAATCACCGCCATACAAAATGAAGAGCATAGTCTGAACCAGCGCGTTTTTTACCAATATTATTCATCTAGGAAATAGTGTTTTGTAAATTGAATAAAACTTGTAAAGCAAAGTTTGAATTGTAAGTACTTAATTTCTACCTTCCTACAGTTCTGTAGAACTGGCGCGCGATCGACTATGACAAGGGGCGCTGTTGGTAAACATTTGTGTTAATTGTTTAATAAAATGAGCTGAAAAAAACAAAATGGCAGCCGTAGTTCCAATATTAGCCACGCGCCAATAGATCAATGTACACTTGTACAACCAGACGTAAACACGATAAGACTTAGATACCTAATAGAAAGGTAGGCATTACTTGCAGTAACGAAACTTTCTCTGCAGTAAAGTATCTTAATTCCAACTTCTAATTAGACCACATTCACGACGATTAGTAGATAACCACACTACTTTCGCAATATACTTAAAACACACCCAAAATAATCGAGTGTGATAGGAAATCGAAACGTTTTTTTACTAGTGGTTCATTGGTCATCCGTTATCGGCATCGCCCTTTCATAATCCATATCAGATAACTGAAACTCGGCTAAGTTATTATCAGAGACAAACCCTACTCACGGTGACAAATTTTGATACATTGTCTACTAATTTAATTTAAAAAAAAAGAACAGTAATATTTAAAAATAGAATCAATTCGACTGTGGTTGTAGTTTTATTTTTGTTGTGTATGTGAAATAAAAATGGCTATCCAATTGCCTAGGTACAACAAATGCTGTTATTGCATTCCTTTGAAAATTGGATTGTTAATCATCGGTTATGTTTCCATTGTAAGTACCTACTAATTTATTTCATTGAACTTTATTCCATTCAAGAAAACAGTCCTACCTGCCAGTTGTCTGCCAGTTATTTATAATTAGGAATGATTGACACAAAATCATCACATGAAGTACGTACCTATTAGGCGAAATAACGAAGGTTTTATGCAAAATTCCTATTTCAAATTATGAAATTATTAAACCCTTTAATGTTGCCTCATCGGTCGAGTGGTCGCAAGCGCGACTGCTGAGCATAAGGTTCATGGTTCAATTCCCGCGTGTGTAAAGTGTTATTGGTTTTTTCCATCAGGAATTTCTCAGTAGCAGCCAAGGACTCTGGATTTGTGCTCGTTGATGGCTATAGGCTGGCCCCCTAGTACCTAACTAACAAAATGTAGGAACAAGTTTGCCCTTTGTGAATTAGGTACTGGCGTGATATTATGATGTTATATTTAATTTAGTCTTTCACTTTCAGATTGCATCCTGCTTGACTCTCGGTACGGTTTCGTTCACAATCTTCAGAGTGTCACAGTTCGTAAAGAATAACAACAATCAGACAAACCCTGAGCATCCGCCCAATGAAGTTGCGAAGGCGGCCCTGGGCTTGTACCTCACTTTCGCCTACTATCTCTTAGTGTTCCTCTTCAGTTTTGCCTTAGGCGTCATTTTAGTTATTGGAACTCATGCTGTAAGTACCTACCTATTTTTGGTAACTGCTGCGCGCCACAAGCAAAAGTGACAGTGACAGTGGTAGCATAGGTATACTGAGCCGTTATGCCTATTTGTAGGTACTTTTTTTTTACTTGAAGTCTCTGTTCTGTTTCTGTCATCACTATCACTACATAGTTTAAAACAAAGTCGCTGTCGCTGTCTGTCTGTTGCTATGTTGTATGTATGCTTAAATCTTTAAAACTACGCAACGGATGTTGATGCGATTTTTTTAATAGGTAGAATGATTCAAGAGAAAGGTTTATATGTTTAATACTTCACGCTATGAATCTTAGGAGGTGAGCAGCGGGTGAAACCGCTGGGCGGGTCGCTAGTTCTGTCATAAATTGATAATCTAAATCTGCAAAGAAATACTTTTATTGTTGCTATATTTCTTAAATTACTGTTATTAGGTACTTGCTAAATATTCTTCAGCGTTTGATAGTTTATTACCAGTTTACACGTGATATTGGCAAAATTGTGCTATCTCTCGTCCACAAAAGCCATTAATAAAGATTTGAAGTTGAAGCATACATTTGTGGTTCGCTTATAAAGTAATGGCTTAGGATTGCATAAGATTGACTGAGATAAATGACTATGGTTCAATCCAAGGAATATTGATTTACCTATCTAAATAACACCTAAAACACATTTTGGAAAAATACATAGGTAGGTACCTATAGACAAAAGAGCAGAAAGGTACCGCTTATTTCATTTAGAAATATCTTCCAGCAGACCTGAATATAGGAAATTAATCAGAAAAAAGCGCATTAATTTTTATTTCCTAGAAATTGTTGCTGACTAGGTAGTCGCAAAAAATATTTAATGACTAACTTTTTCACTAACCTCGTAAAAATGGCAACAAACAAAATTCTTCAGGTATAACACGATGATTAATAAATTGTTAGATTTTATCTTATCTTTCTTTGTACACACGGTTTGTTATTTTACATTTCTGTTATTTTATACAAGGTTATGAATGAAGCTTTTGGCGCCACAACAACTTAAAAAAAAACCGGCCAAGAGCGTGTCGGGCCACGCTCAGTGTAGGGTTCCGTAGTTTCCCGTCCGTCACAATAAGTGTTCCCACTTATGAGTTTAAAGGTGGAGGAGCGTGCAATGTTGCACGTTCCGCGGTAGGCGCTCCAACAGTTTTTGTACAAAAAAGACAAAAAGTTGTACAAAATACAACTTTTTGTCTTTTTTGTACAAAAACTGTTGTGTCAATCAAATTCAAAATGATTTTCCTAGAAAGTCCTTATAAAGTTCTACTTTTCAGATTTTTTTCATATTTTCTAAACTTATGGTTCAAAAGTTAGAGGGGGGGGACACACATTGTTTTTTACTTTTGAAGCGATTATTTCCGAAATTATTGACATTATCAAAAAATGATTTTAGTAAACCCCTATTCATTTTTAAATACCTTTCCAACAATATATCACACGTTAGGGTTGAAATTAAAAAAAAACACTTCCCACTTTACATATAAGGTGGCTACCCTAATAAAACATTTTTTTCCAATTTTTATTTCACCACTTTGTCGACGTGATTGATATACATATTGGTACCAAATTTCAGCTTTCTAGTGCTAACGGTCACAGAGATTAAGCGAGGACGGACGGACGGACGGACAGACAGACAGACATGGCGAAACTATAAGGGTTCCTAGTTGACTACGGAACCCTAAAAAACTATGCTTGTGACATGTGCCCACAGACTAGATCCATGTGGTCGCAAGCGTGACAAGTATGTTCTAGGCCTTATATTACTCCATTTTGTTCTGTTTTAGGGCAAGCCCAGTTATTTACGGTTCTACTTCAAAGCAACGATGTACTTGTTTGCTCTCAGCATCATTCTGGTGGTGGTGACGTTCGTGTTCATGGGATTCTTGGCCACCCTACCCGTTCTCAAATGGTCTTGTAAGTATTTTTTTTTTATCTGCTTCTAATTAATATTATGTATGTATGGACAGTGAATTATAGCCCACTCCCTGTATGGCTGATTATGCAAGGACAGCCTGTGGCATGTAGCCCCGTTCCAATAAACAAAAACGAGTCGTTTTGCTTTATATAGTAGGATTTTGACATAAGTATCATAGAACTTATGTCAAAATACTACCATCCGTAAGCAAAACGAGTCGTTTTTGTTTATTGGAACGGGGCTATAAATGACCATACCTTTTAATGCGTAAACATAGAGGGTAGATTTTTTAGAAAACAGACTGTAGGTTATGCCTTTAAATAAAATTCGATACCTCCACGCGTTCTCGAGATAAAGGGTCATGACAGACAGACAGACAGACGGACGCACAACAAGGTGTACCTATAAGGGTTTTTTTCTTTTTGAAGTACGGAACCTTAGAACAGACGAGTTGATAACTTCCTCCTTTGGAAGTCGGTTAAAAAGGTTAAAAGTTAGTTAAAGTCAATTTTGTGCAAAAATTATATTCCAACAACTTATTTTGATATTAATTCTGTATTGATTTCAGATTCTTTACATATAAATGGACTTTTCTCTTCTGTCCGGCTCTGCGGTGATTATTTTTATACTCAGAGTCTGTCAGAAACTTAAAAACATCTAGAAAACATTAACACGTTTTCTTTTTTTCAGTTACTCTCCTGGTTTGTATGGTTATGGTTAGAAGCTACTATTTGATACTAGAGGAGAAAGAAAAACCACCGGTCTATGAGCTACAGCCTTATGTTCCTGTACCACAAAGTCAGCAACAGCAAGCACCGTTGATGGCGTAAACTATGGACTGTTTTTAAGTTGTGATAAGTCAAGTGTTCTTAGTTTAGTTATTTAAAATAAAATAAATTTTGTGATGAAAAAGTTTTGGTTTATTTCCTACATAGTAAGCAATATGGTGCCGAAAGATTAAAAAACAAAAACAAATAATGGGAAGAAGCGAAAGCAAAGAAAATATTATGTAATATTGTTGCGCGCCGTGGATTAATTGACATTGACACTATAGTTATAGTAGAATAGCGCACATCGTGCTTTCCAGCGACAGTAGATGCCATAGTTATTCCTTCTGATTTTAAACTCATTCATTACTTTGACATAGATACATGTCTAGTATGACGTGAATGCAAAACTCATTCATTACTTTGACATAGATACATGTCTATTAGGACGTAAATGCAAAACCAAGTCTAAGTCCTAATAACGATCCCATCAAAAACAATACTTGTCAAAAAAACCAAGTCTCGCAACTCAGTTTGTTCTGCGGTAAAAAGTTGTGAGATCCATGTAATACCAAGTCGGTTATTAATTTATTCAGTCTCTACTTAAGCGACTTTCTGTCTTAATACGTCCAGTCTCTAAGACCACGATCGTGGTCCATAACAATTGAAAATCAATTGTGTCTGGAATCTCCGTACTCGAAGCATTAAGTTGTTACGTAATAATTAACAGCATCTTATAGTGACGCATATCAATATTAAAATTCTTTAATGTTTTATATAAATATATCGAGACTTGGCCATCGCACTACCTTTGCTCGATTTGGCAGGGGCACTACCATGCGCCTATATTAATATGGGACTAGCTTAAACCCGCGGCTTCGCACGCAATAATAATAACTGCCGTAAAACATCGTTACGAGTAAAGCCAATATTGAAAAATTTAACTGAAGACTTGGCTGTATGGGCTTAATTTTCTTTGCGGTCTTTTCTAGTCTAGATTTTTTAGTTTTTCCTTGATTCATACACCAAACACTACTTATATTCCAAATTTGAAGCTTCTAGGTCTGCTAGAAGTGCCTTAGAATTTTGATGATCGGTGAGTCAGTGAGTGACAAAATTAAGAAATTTGACCCGTTATAATTCTTAAAATACTGGTTCAAATTGAATGAAATTTGAAATATACCGTGTCTTTACAATGCCTGCATGGTTACTGAAAATTTCAGTGTTCTAGTTTTATCCACAACGAAGTTACAGGGGGTCGAAAATGGTCTGAATTGCTTCGAGAAAAGGATGGTACGGCCGTGACGCTTTTTTGCTCGACTTGGTGAGGGCACTGCCGTGCCCCCAGATATGGTGAAGGGTGGGTCAAAAGGTTCTTCTAATAACAGTAATAGGGACAACGACGCATTCCATTTTTATTGTGTTCAATTCAAATCCTGTGTAAAATTGTAGAGCCAGCATAATAGTTTAAATCAAAAAGGCTTATTATCTTTCCTTAGCCTTTTTAGGTAACCTTCTTCTAGCAATAGAAAGAAACTGGCTAGTTTCTCTTGCTAAGAAAAAAAAATTATACTTATTGCCAAAAAAACAATAAATTATATGGCATTTCTTCTTTTATGATTAAAAGAGACGTTCGTTCTTTATACGAAGACTACTAATTAATTTATATTAGCAAATGTTATAAATATTGCAATATAGCTTTACTAGCAGGGCCAAACTTGATTTAATTATTTCTACAAGAATATTAGTGACTAGGTAGCCGAAATGTAATTTTTGCTTTAGAGCTCTAGCAACACTTTGACTAAATGTCAAACTATTACTCAACCAAATTGTAAACGTTTTTCTACTACTAAGGTTATCGGTTATCTCTTTCTTTTCAGTCCAAAATACGCAGTCTATTTCGTGCCAACAAATCATTTTAATTTGTCGGCATAATACGTAAAACGTTGCGATGTGATTGTAGTGTTATACTGAATTTCTTCGTAATTTATTGAATAAAAGCAATGAAATTGTTTTAATTTGTCATTTCAACAATATAGATAATCTATTTAATAAACAAAATGGCTAGTTTATCTAGCAAACAAAGTATTACCGCTGCCCAAAACCAGGTTCGTAGAAGCGCGAACCTTTTAATTATCTTTTGTATTTTTGTTAGAATCCTTCTTTTGAGAGACACAACAGAGAGTAAAATAAAGGTGCTTATGAGGAAATTGTTTGGTTTTTAGCTTGTGCAATGGATCAACGATGCAATAATGTTAGAAGGCAACCGCAGAGCAGACTGCCTGAGGAAAGCGGTCGAAATCCTTCTTCACCAATGCTCTTCAATGCTTCCGCAGTATATAGAAAACATCCTGGCCTATTTCAACGACAAATCTACAGACGTGAAGAAGCTGGTTATCACTTTTATCGAAGAATTGAGGTAGGTTTTCCTTATGATATTGTTGATGGCTAGTTTTGATAATGATTCGAAGATCTTCTTGTCAGTGACTGATCATCCTACCTGAATAAGTAGTTTTCCTATGATTAAATCCATAAAATTTGTACCTCTACTGTATGATAAGATTAAGAAACCATGTTATGTCAACTTGTTTCCCAAGACACTTAATTACCCAAAAAGGATTTACAATTTCACAATGTCAGTCAATCAGACATCTGAATTTAAGTTAACATAACATTACACTTGTAATACCCAAAGGGTTAGGCAGAGGCAGTGGCGGATTTACCAGTAGGCTGAGTAGGCTGGAGCCTAGGGTGGCAAATTTGGTTTTTTTGCAATAATATTCTAGAAACTGTTACAACTATCCCCAAGTTCATGATCATTCTAATAATTTGAAAGAGCCAATGTAATGAAGACGATAGGCACAAACCACAAAGTTACAATTTCATAATAAATGTAAATAAATGGTTGTAAACTAAACTAGCGTACCTATTGAATTTAAAGGTCAGTAGGGGTGGCAAAAATCTATAGCCATTGTTTTTTTTATTATTTATTTTTCATAACCCATATAGTGATAAGGTTGGCCTCTTTTCGGAATGGCTCCTGAGTAGCAGGTGAAACCACTGGGCAAAGCTAGTATTTTATAATATTATCACAAGTATCTAGCAAGTCATGTATCTATCTTCTATAATATAATAATGCTATGTTTTTTGCAGTAAACTCCACCCAGAATACATACCAAGTACGATTACACAATTACGTCAACTGGTCAGTGACTCTGTGATTGCTGTCCAGAAGAGAGCTATCCAGGCCTCCAGTATTGTGTACCGTAACACTCTGATGTGGATATGTCAGGGTGCCTCAGAAACTACTAACATGCAGTTTGTTTGGAAGAATATCACAGAGCTAAAGGTAGGGAAAGTAATTTTTTTATTTCAATGTTTGTGTGCTAAGGGTTCTGATGCTGTTATTATTAATTTGCAAATATGGGTCACAGCTGATGTTACAAAAATGCTATATGATTGCGTATCTCTACATTTTACTATAGGCATGGAAGCAAAAAATTTAAATTGTGAGAGTTAAAAAGTAAAAACTAAAATTATTTCTATAATATGCAACATATAAAAAACAAAATATATTTTTTTATCATGTTAACAAAACACAGATTATTTATAAATAATCTTATAATTAATTTAATTTTTAATTAATTAATAATCTCATTTATAAAGATTATTTTTAGTTTATCCTGTAAATATTCATAAACATTATAGCAGGCTTTTTTCTATTAATTAACAATATTTTTTAATTGATTTTTAAACATTGGTGGTGATGTTAAGTCAATTAACGATTTTGGTTAGCGGTTGTATATCCGGGAAACATGCAGAAATACATACATTCAAGAGAGCATATTATGTCCTTAACTTTTATAATATTTAGAGGCAATTCCAGTACAAAATTCTGGCAAAATTTAGGTTTGTGGAATGTGAAAACCACTTTCAACAAAAAAAAAAAAATTAACTTAGATCAGAAACTTGCCTTTTGAAATATTTGCATAAGCTAAGTGACAAATGTATGTGTAACTTAAAGATTCTTTTTAGAAAATTCTAAATTCAAGCATTAATAAGTAATAATAAATAAAATAATTCTGTTTGTAATGTTTAATCTCCCCAGCTTGTAGTCCTAAACATGATAGACAGTGACAACGAAGGCATCAGGACTCATTCTATCAAGTTCTTGGAGGAGGTGGTTCTACTGCAGACACCCAGTGATGGAGCCGGAGACGAGTTCAACCTGGACACTCTGCCAGCTAACATGACCTTCATCAATAGACGCGCTTTGGAAGAGGAGTCTGAGTGAGTAGTTCTTTATAATTCAATTTTTTTTTACTTGCCAGGATAGTATAAAATCTTAACTGGCGATTTATTACATAATGCATACTGCGCCCTGTAAATTCCTTTTTTTTTTTAAAAAAACATGACCTCTATGTATTGCCAAGCCCGAAACCACCTCCTGTAGACTATACAAATATTTGTTTCGTGTGGGGATCCATCCCGCGACACGTAGTGCAGCAGTCGACCGCTCAGCTACTGCGCCAACCATGCCGCCTAACATTGGAACTCCCTTTCCAACCCAAATAAAACAATGTTACTTTTCTCGCCTTCTGACAAACTTCTTAAAAAAAGCTGTCTTCTACTCAAGTATTACCTACTGAAACTATACAACTGTAGTGTCTGCTAGGAAGACGTAATATTATAATTTTATCTAAGACCTCATCATCATCATTCTCTTGCTCGTATTCCAAGTTATTTGGAGGTGGCATATCTTCGTCTTCCATTCGCCTCTATTATTTATTATTTCGACATTTCATCGGACACCTTTCTTGTCATATCATCCTTCACACAGTCAACCCATCTTATTATTATTTAATTTTTATTTTAGTGATAATTAAGTAAAACATTTTTGTCTTTTTCACTCTCCAGGACAATATTCCAGTTGCTGGTTAAATTCCACAACTCCCAACACATATCTAGTGTGAATTTGATGGCTTGTATGACGACACTGTGCCTCCTGGCTAAGTTCAGACCAAAATTCATGTCGCGAGTCATACAGGCATTAGGCGACTTGCACACGACGCTACCACCGACACTATCGCAGTCCCAGGTCAATTCAGTACGAAAACAACTCAAAATGCTGCTTGTGAACTTAATAAAGCATCCGTCTTCAAATGATATGATGCCACAGTTGACCCAACTGTTATTAGATATAGGAATGACGACGCAGGAAATAAATAAGGTGTTGCCGAAAGAAAAAAGGAATAAGAGGGTCGGGGAAATTAAGAATGGGGACGTGCCGGCTAAGAGGATTAGGATAGACTCCCCTGCAAGTAACAGTCAGGGTAGCGACAGTAATAGTAACAGCCGGAGTGAATTCAATGTCTTTGATGATGATAGTCTACCTCCAGCGATCACCGCTACACCTAGTGTACCGAAACAACTAGTGGTTCCAACCGAGGACTCGATATTCGAAGGTCTAAACAACGTGGAAGATGTCGTCAAACTTGTCACACACACTCTTGTCAACTATCTACCTAACGAAATGCCCAGCACATTTGTGAACTCCTACAAACCTATTCCTAACTCTGGTACTAAATCACAAAAGAAAAGTCTAGCTAAAATGATACTGGCTTTGATCAATACCAAAGACGAGCCCAAACAAGTTGCCCCTGTGGTAGTGCCAGCTCCTGTCCCTCCAACTCCTGCACTTCCGGAAATAGGATCCAAAATACCACTACTAAGAGACGACGAAGAAAAAGTCACGCTAAAAAATGCAGTAGCGAAGTTGCAAGAGTCGACAAAAGCAGAAAGACAGATGGAAAGTGCCGTGTCGAAGCTTATGGAGGAAACAAGACAGGATCATCTGAAAGAGGAGGAGAGGAAACAAAAGGAGAAGGAAAAACCTGTGCCTCCCCCAACACCTACAGTTCCTAAGCTAAAACAGAAAGTAAAGTTACTAAAACTGCAGGAAATCACGCGTCCTATTCCTAAAGAGATAAAAGAGAGGTTGATAATACAAGCTGTCGGAAGAATACTAAACGCGGAGACAGAAAGTGCGATTGGTGGAGCCGCAAACATTCGCGCGAAGTTCATTACGATATTTGCATCAAGTTACACACCAGAATTGAGGGAGTTAGTGTTGAATTATATACTAGAAGACCCTACAAATAGGATAGACTTGGCTTTGTCATGGTTGTATGAGGAGTACGCATTCATGCAAGGGTTTAACCGACACCCAGTGACGTTGCAGCCGAAGGTTCACGAGAAACACGATCAGAACTACAATCAGTTGTTATGCGCGTTGATCACACAGATTTGTGAGCGAAGTGATCCTTTGGTGGAGAGTTCTAAGGATATGTTATTACGGAAGATTTACTCGGAGTGTCCTGTAGTGACAGACGAGGCTGTGGACTACTTGAAGCACTTGGTCACGGAAGACAAAGTGGCGGTTTTGGCGTTGGAGTTGTTGGAAGAGCTGTGTGTCATGCGGCCGCCGCGCGCGCAGAAATATGTGGCGTCGCTGTTATGTCATATTTGTAAGTACTTATTTGTAAATCATGTTCGTAGATCCACATTAGATGAGAAAGAAGCAGTAGCCTTTTGCACGGCAACGCCTTCTTACGTCACTTTACCCCCGACGCCAAGCATAGTATTTCTTTTTTTTAATCGTTTTCCCACTTAAAGTTTCTCCTGTGTTGTGAGTGCTTTTACAAAAATTTTAACTCGTATACTGTAAATGATTTATATGTTAGGCATTTTCGCTAGTGATGGGACATTTCCGATTATGATTTAGTTGATAATATTTTAGTCAACTTTAGTGGTCGTTTGTGTCTCAGCCACGCGACCGTTTTGTAACTTCAGTTGTAAATGGCGTTCAAAAGATTAATACTCCACAAAAAAATGTTAACAATACGAATGTTTGAGTGCCACCTTCTGCGTCGAACTGCTATAAAAGACGACTTACCAACCATCCGTCAAACTTCTACCCTTTCACAGTTCCAAGGGATCACAGACTTGTGTATATGGTTTTAATTTCAACTCGATACCTCCTCGCGTTCCCGAGATAAAGGGTCTTGACAGACAGACAGACAGACAGACGGGCAGCAAAGTGTTTCAATAAGGGTTCCGTTTTTTCCTTTTGAGGTACGCAACCCTAATTAATCTATGCCACAGTACTAAACCGAATTTTAAATTACCAGTGAACGAAACTGAAGAAATACGCGAACTTGCTCTAAAATCAACTGTCAAGATCTACAAGCGCAGTACGGACTCAGTTCGCAAGGTCATCGAGAAGCATGCCCTGCTCTACCTCGGGTTTATTTCGCTGAACCACCCGCCGCCAGAGCTGAGCGATACGAGAGGCGTTAGGGCAATATGGACCGACGACATGTACCTTATGTGTCTCAACCTCGTGATGGCGCTGTTTCCTGAGAATGAAGGTAAATATACATTAAGCGCGAGGATAGTCTGCGAAAAACAAATTTACTTACGTTTTTTTGCAACTTGCAGGGCAGTGTTAAGTTGTTTATCGATAAAAATATAAATCGCGACCGCAACACGTACATATACACTAATATTATGAGTAAAATTAAAAAAATAACCCTCTAAGATCATCTAATTCGATTGAATTACTTTTTTTTAAAAATAGTTTTTTTTTTGTTATGGTAAGTATATATTAATAAACATACAACGTGACGTCGACTTGCCAAATGCAAAAAAAAAACTTAAGAAAATTTGAATTTAGAAGGCCACTAGCGCTCTCCTTAAGGATCGATTTTCTGGTTCTAATTACAAACGTAGGTAGAGTATATTTGGACTTGATGTTAGCGTGGACCTGTAGCATGTATACTGTCCACAGATATCATATTGTGACAGCTGTTTTGTAGCCTTTCCCAAGTAGTTAAGAAATGTCGCTTCATCGCCAACTCCCAGCCATTGTAGACGCGTGTCGGTGGACGGTGAGATATGGGTAGTTCGTCTAGTAATAACAGCTGTGTTCGTGTTTCACGTGCCTCAAAGAGATGTCATGTCAGCAAAGCAGAGGGGCCTGCCGGGGTTGCGGGTTATTGGAATGACATACTGCGGCCCCGGAACACAAAGGGCAAAAGAACATGGATGGGTTTTAGTCAGTAAAAATCTGACACTCGCTTCTGTTCCGCCTCGAGCGAGAGAGGTTTTTTAAATGATTTCCCATTGGCAAAAAAAAGAAAAAAAAGTGTCGCTTTGCCAAAATGTTTGTGTTTGTTTGTCTAGTGAGTTGTGGCGATTATCCTTGACCAAACTAAACCGTGTAACGTATTCATTCTAGAACTAATAATCGAAGTGGCTCGTGTGTACGGGTGCGCGGGCTCGGAGGCGAAGCGCTGCGTGCTGCGGGCCGTGGAGGCGCCCGTGCGCGCGGCGGCGCGGCCCGCGCTCAGCGCCGCCTTCCTGGCGCTGCTGGACGAGTGCCCGCGCGGGGCTGAGACCTTGCTCACACGATTCGTTCATATATTTACTGAGAAAGGTAAGTTTTCATCTGAAACAGCGATGAGCAATTTTGATGAGGGAAGTACGTGCTTCCGAAGAGTAGGGGTGCGAACTTTCGAAGCATTTTTTTTTTAGTCTTGTCTTTTCAAACCGAGCTATAATAAAGCTAAGTTTTTCCTTTATATCTCAATCTTTAAAAAAAAATAGTCATGTCCGTCTCCAGGGTCCCAACTATCTCTGTACCAAAATCGGTTTAGCCATTTAGGCGTGAAGACGTAACAAACAAACTCACTTTCGCTTTTATAATATTAGTAAGGATTGCAAGAATTTCTTAGTAGCAGCCAGACCCTGAATCTGTGACCGGTTGATAGCAATAGATTTGCCCCCTATTAGATGGGACATTTAAACTTAACTGCCGAAAGTAGGTCTACTATTGGCTACACCTCTGCCGAACCTATTGGAGATAACAGGCGTAATGTTATGTTTAAAATACTCGTAAAACTATTTTACAAATTCCTTTGTTTAATTTATTGTAATTCGTGCTCCAACATAACCTAACTTGTTTGTCTTTGTTTGCAGCGCCGCCATCGCACGAGTTGGTGTCAAAAGTGCGCGAGTTGTATGCGACGCGCGTATCCGACGTACGGTTCCTCATACCGGTGCTCACTGGACTCTCGAAAAAGGAGGTAAGCAGATATCATGGTACTACCAATTTTATCAAGAGCTGTAGTGGGCCAGAGACAAGAGACACACACTAACAAGAGTGTGTGAGTTACATTATGTAACATCCACGATGTGTTAGTTTCCGATAATAGCCGAAAATTAGAAGCATCTGTGATGAACCAATTTGTACTGTGCCTGTACATTATTTAGTCTCCGAAAAAAAAAGTCTTGAAGATGCTACATTGAAATTATAAGTTGCTCATGCACTGTATAGTGGATTTATTTATTAACTGAATGCACAATGTACAAATGTACACGCTAGGCTTATAAATAGTGAATACATGACCCTGTTAGGGCGCAGCAAAATGTCTTAAAACTAATAAAATAATATTGCAGGGAATATCTAATATCACGTATGTTAGGAACTTTCACAATAATATTAGATTAATTGAACTTATAACTAGCCGTAAACAACATATACAATATTCATTAAACTTATATGTAACCTTAAACATTTAGCTAACCGGCCGACCCTAAAAATATAGTATTTCGAGTTAAATCTTAGTAAAAAAGAAAAGCTCAAAAAAGAATTAGTAAAACAAATCGTACCATAGGCTGACTGCTTAACTGTGACCGTGCCTCAGGTAGTTGCGAGGGGTGTGTCTTGATGCGATGGCTCGGCCTTTGGCAGACTGGCGGGCGTCATCACAATATCTCCAGCGAGACTACCTCAGCCACAGTCTCAGTTTAGCGGTCAGCCTATAGTACGATTTGTTTTTAATAATAAAAGCACTTTTTTAAGCCATCAGTTAATCGATCGGCCTATAACTCGATTTATTCTTTGTAGATACTGGCAGCTCTACCAAAGTTAATAAAATTGAACCCGATGGTTGTGAAAGAAGTTTTCAACAAGTTGCTGGGGCTGCAGAACCCTCACGAAGAGAATTCACCAGGTAAATGAATCAATTTAATGTTTTAGAATTAATCAGTGAAAAAACAAAACTCATTCTGAGTATTTCTTCAATCGTCTGACGAATCAGGCTTTCTAGTATTGAATGCGCATTCTTTGCTCTCGATTCTTCTTTATCAATTAAATCTACTTCTCTTGTATGCCTATGTATTTTTCTAAACTGCTATTCGTTTAGATAACTTTGTCATAGTCATAGAATAGGATCTGCATGAAGTAAAATTAATTAAAATGAAGCATGTGATTTATCTAGAAAATAGTTTATTTAAAAATCATTTATTCTATTTTATACATATACTTTGTATTTTTACATATTTCTTATTCAAAACTAAATAAAACAAAAACATTAAAAAATACGAGAAAACAGTAGCCCGCCATTATCAGGAATCCCAAGCTACCCGCGATCAGGGCTTCAGAGAAAGGTACCTCCTGATAATATGAGCCTTGTCCAAGACCACCGCTACCTGTATCAAGCCCTTGATCCAGCTGCCTAACGAGAGCCTCCTTACGTATTGGTCGAGGCTCTTGGCAATTAAGCCATTGGCAGATATGACTATTTGTGCAATGATAGCTGAGTCCACATCCCACATGTCGACAGCTTCGATTGGCTCGCGAGCCAAGTCAACACACGGTATATTAATTGTTATGTTAATTCATATTATGACCCTAATCCGATGTATTGAAATTTTCGAAATAACAGATTGAGAATTAAAAAAGTTATTTAAGAAAAAATAAAGCAAGTATTTCAATTGGCTGACCATAAGTACAGTTTAACATAATAAATTGTTAGATGCACGACTATGACGATTAATTTCGAAAGATTTATGATTATTATGTATGAAATCTCGATGTTTTGACATGTCCAAACCGGTAGTAGTACATAGAATTAAATAATTAGAAGTTATTATAATGTACTGTCGTGATGGCGTACTCTCGTGTGTGAGATTGGGCTCAAATCCCGGCAACTGCCAATGTAACTTTTTCAATTCATATGTACTTTCTAAAAGATTATTTAAGACATCATAGACCAGAATGAGGTCTGTAGGAAAATATCGTGAAGAAACTTGGCCTTATCTTATGTATAAAATTGTCGTGTCACAGTGTTAGTTACCATACTCATCTGAAACGGCTTGACCGATCCGATTCTTATGATTTTTTTTATGCATATTCAGTAAGTCTGAGAATCGGCTACTATCTATCTTTCAAACCCCTAAGTGATAGGGGTGGTAAGCAGCGGGTGACACCGCTAGGCACGGCTAGTAATTTCGAAATCGCCAACCCGCTCGTGTCTTCTGATTATGAGAAGAGGTTTTTGCTTAGCAGTGGGGCAGTAATAGGCTAGTATTATTGATTCCTTTATGTATGATGTAACAAATGATGTTACACTTCTTATAAATACATTTTTCAACATTTCTTTTAAAAAAAATAGAATAACATTTAAAAATATGTCTCCGCCGGTATCGGGAGCAGTGTCCAAGCTACCGGTGGTTAGGGCTCCAGAGACAGGAACCTCCTCACAATTCGGGCCGTATCGAGGAGTACTGCCTTCTGAATCAGGCCCTTAATCCAACCGCCTAAGGAGAGCTTCGAGAAATGGTCGTCGATGCTCTTGGCTATCAGGCCATTGGCCGTAACTACTATCGGCACAATGACAGCCGACCTCACTTTCCACGTATTATTGATATTATATTAATGTTAAATAAAGATTTTCTTTTTAATTTCAGTGTATAGTATAATGATTTGTAAGTAGTAGTTGTATTATAATATTTTAAACACAAAGCACTGTGAGACTTTTAAGTTATTTATTTTTAGTGTGAGTTTGAAATTCCATCAGAAGTTTCTCAATCAGGGATATAACACAAGTTGGTGGGAAATTGTTCCTTTTTACTGTTTGATTTAGTACTAATCTTAATAAAAATAAAAATAAATCCATTCTTTATTGCGTTAAATCTTTTCAGGGACTAACTTAATTATAACATAACGGAGAAAATAATGGTCAACATTCATGTTTTTTTAGTGGTAATTGGGTTTCATTTATTCTTTGGTTCTCAACATGTAATTGCTACTAAAGTTACTAGACATACTTAATTATGTAGAAGCCTCAATTGTGATTTTCAAATATGTTTTCTTTTCATGTCATCAACACTACTCATCATCCACATACCCACTCTGTTACAGTATGTTTTGTTAGCGATAAAAACTTGTACCCACAGATGTAAACATAAAAGCTTTTGGTTCTAGTCACGCCAGCTGAGTTGTTAGTGGAGCTGCATCTCATAGACCCGAGCAAGGCGGATCTCAAGTACATCATCAAGGCAACCGCGTTGTGCTTCGCTGAAAAACAAACTTATACGCAAGACGTAAGTTACTATATTTATTTTCCTGCCCGATCCCAATTTAGAGAGATGTCAGTAATGCAGAGGGCCACCGCCTGCCGGGGTTGCGGGTTGTTCTAAAGAGATACCGCGGCCTCGGAACATAAAGGGCAAAAAGAGGTACATGTAGTGTGTCAGTAAAGTCTGACACTCCCCCCTGCTCCCCGGTGGAAATTATTTGATGATTTCCTATCGGAAAAATTCCAACTCACACGTCCATTGTTTTACTGTTGTGGGCACAACGCGATCTACCTCCTTATTGCGTTTCAGAATTTTATCCTCAATACCTTATCCTTACTAATATTATAAAAGCAAAAGTGAGTTTGTTTGTTTGTTACGTCTTCACGCCTAAATAGCCAAACCGATTTTGATGAACTTTGGTACAGAGATAGTTGGGACCCTGGAGACGGACATAGGCTAGTTTTTGTCTCTTTCTAACCCCTCACTTCCCTAAAATAGGGAGTGGAAGTTTGTATGGAGCATTCCTCAATTTTCAAGGTAGGAAGCTAAAAATTGGTATTTTTGTCACTAACAAAAACATCGTGCATATTTTTTTTTAATCGGCCCCCAACCCTTTAAAAGAGGGGATGAAATGAAGGAAGAAAGCTAAAAATCAGTACACACACTCTTTGTTACCAACGAAAAATACAAATCAGGAAAAGGGAACTGTGTTGCCCCGAATTGAACGCTATCGAAACCGCGGGCAAATGCTAGTTTATAAAATCTCTTTTCTGCAGGTACTATCGGCAGTTCTGCAGCGGTTGACAGAGGAGCCAGAGATCCCGGTGCTGATGATGCGAACTGTGCTGCAAGCGTTGACGCTGTACCCCAACCTGGGGCCGCTTGTACTCAACATATTGCAGTTGCTCATTGAGAAAGAGGTGAAGTATTGGAAGTAGAGATAATAATTATGTGTTGAATTGTAAAGCATGTTTGTAATAAAACTTGATATCGACTAAACTATCATATGATGTTTGAAACACACAGCATCAATAAAGTATTGACGACACGGTTGGCCCAGTGGTTGAGCGATCGACTGCTGCGCTGCGTGTCGCGGGTTCGATCCCCGGACGGAACAAATATTTGGATGGCCTAAAGATAGTTGTTCCGGGTCTGGTTGTTTTTGTATGTGTGATTGAATGTTTATTAACGCACCCACGACGATGCAGAAAAAATTCCTAGTGTGGGGCAAAGTTTTTTTTTTATAGTTTAAATAGAAACAGGCTATTTGCGAATCACGCGATAAACTTGCGACATAAACTTAGAGGGTTAATTTTTACACAGCTCCTATGGGCCACTGACTTGAGTATATTGTTATAATTTCAATTGGATACCTTCACGCGTTCCCAGCATAAAGGTTCTAAATTAACCTTTGAGTCTACGCAGTCTAAAGATATAAGTAGCTGTGTTTTTTTTTCAAAGCGTTGCCCCACTCTAGGAATTTCTCCTGTATCGCGGGTGCGTTGACAAACATGTAAACTCACATACACAAACAGCCAGACCCGAAACAACTATCTGCAGGTCATACAAATATTTGTTCTGTGCGGGAATTTTGCAAGTTTGTATGGATCCCTCGGTGCGAGTCTTGCTCTTGGCTTGGTTAAGGCGCTGTACAAAGCAAACACTTCGTAAAACGTCTAGATTTTCGTCGCAAAGTTAGCCGTATCTGTACATGCCACTAGCCAAAAAAAATTACCGTGTGTAGTTCAATACATAAAGTAAAGACTTACACAAAATCAGTTTACAAAAGTGGTCTAGTACTACGAAAAAAAAAAATGTTTAAAAAGACCAAGAAAAAAATTTTTTCGTCTCGAAATTCTCAATTTTTTCAGCGACAACCATCATATTTTTTATATCTATAACTAAGAAAATTGTATAGACTAAAGAGATATCTAAAATTTTTCAAACACGGAGCTGTATTTTTTTTATATTCAATTAAAACTGCAAAATGACTTACATTTTGGCGGACATGATATTCAAATAAAATCAAACACCGAAATATTTTCGACCTTATTTCTATTCTTTCGATGCAATACTGTCGTGTACTTGTGTGAGACCATGCCTAGTATGCAGCTAGCCTCACTTCCGCGAATACCTAAAGATTAGCTTGTTACCGCGCCTTAAACTTTTTTTGTTTCCTTTTTATTTACTCAAAATGTTTTAAAGCAGGTATGGCTAAACAAGGTAGCGTGGGAGGGCTGGGTGAAGTGCTGCGAGCGCCTGGTGCCGCAGTCCGTGCCGCTGCTGCTGGCGCTGGGCGCGCGCGCGCTGGCGGGCGCGGGCACGTCGGCGCGGCTGCAGCGCGCCCTGCACGCGCACGTGGCGCAGCTGCCGCCGCACCAGCGCGCCCAGCTGCCGCATCATGTTATTGCTTTCTGCCAGGTACGTACCTATTTAAGTACTGGTTAACTAAAGTTCGATGGCCAAATGGTTTTCTTTGCTAGGAACTTTGCCTCAAGAGAGTGCTGTGTGTTGTAACTCTTTATATGACAAAGGAAATGTTCTTACCTCTATAATGCTTTTACCCTTAAGGCATTTGTTTACCTCGTCATTGTAATATTTTTTGGGGTCTGTACCTCAAAAGGAAAAATACGGAAGACATAACATCACTTTGCTGTCTGTATCGAATTGAAATTAAAACCATAAACTCATGTCGGTGGCCCCTTGGTGCTGCAAAAAATCAACCCTCTAAGTCTATATATAAGTCGCAATTTTGTACGGAACCCTCGGTGCACGAGCCCGACTCGCATTTGATAGGTTTTTTGTTCATCTAGACAATACCTAGGAACCTTCTAGTTTCAGAGATATTTAGGGTCAAAGTTCCAGTTTTTATTTATATTGCATTTGCCCCATTCTATTCAATGTAGGCATACAGCACTTAGCACAATGTTTTGATCGCGTAACATAACATTCTACCATAAAAGAAAGAAAGAAAATACGTTTATTTGGCACTTGCCCTAAGTGCACACAACATAAAGAAAAAGTATTAAAATCTAATCAATAAAATAAAAAAAGACAATGCTGCGTGTCTTACGAAACAGGTTAAAACGTTAAGATTCAAGTCGTCTCTCAACGAAAATAATGCAATTGGGTTACAAACTTCGTTTGATGTACAGAATGCCTGGTTGAAGACTTCATAATAAGCACGTTTACACCTTGTATTTTTCAGCAGGAGATTCCACCACCCTTCATACAACCCATGCCAGTAGGAGTGCCCTCGCCGGTCCCGCCACCCAACCCCGTGGAACCACTGCCTCCCGGCATGGAATGAACAACTGTATACAAGACTACTACTAATGTAAACATGAACTTTACCCTATCGAGAGCCGTGGGTGTTGAGTGTATTAAATAAATAAATATTTTTTTATTTTATAGCTGTATTTTAATGTTTTTGGAAACGGTGTGTGCTTGCTGAAGTAGGATAGGTTAAATACCATAAACTTAACACAATTGCATTTGTATACAAAATTAAATTACTTAGCGAGACTAAAACCATAATAAAAAAATAACTTTTTATTTGCATTCCATAATGTTTAAAGACCTAAGAATGGGGATCCTGTAGTAGGGCACAGAAAAAGTTAAAAATTTATATCTTTATTAACCGACTTCTAAAAAAGGAGGAGGTTCTCAATTCGGATGTTTGTATGTTTTTTTTTTTTTTTTAGGTTTGTTCGCGCTTAACTCCGTCGCTTGCCAACCGATTTCAAAAATTCTTTTTTTGTTGGAAAGGTTCTTCCCAAATGGTCCCATGAAAATTTTATCGAAATCGGACAAGCGGTTATTGAAAAATCAACAAAAAAAAATTTAAAGCCTATGCTTTCCAAATTGCTCCCATAGTCACCAAGTCGGGATCTGATGATGGAATCTTGGCGAAATCGAGGGAAGTTTTTTTAACCGACTTCTAATAATACTATAACTAAAAATGCTGAAATAAAAAACTTTTTTGCAAAAAATAAAACCGACTTCCAAATAAAAAACTAAAAAGTGGAAAATAACTTTATTTCCGGAAGTCGGTGGCTTTTGTTGGTTTCGTTGACTTTTTTGCCACCGACTTCCGGAAATAAAGTTATTTTCCACATTTTAGTTTTTTTTTGGAAGTCGGTTTTATTTTTTGCAAAAAAGTTTTTTTGTTGTTGAGTTTGTATGTAGGGGATCATCTTCGCAACTACTGATCTGATTCCGAAAAATCTTTCTCTACAGGAAAGTATAACACTCCCGATGTTGTATTTGAAACGGTCCCGGCGATAATTTCGGTGTATAAGTAGAGCGAAACCGCGTGTAAAAGTCAGTTTGTAATTAAATTAAGAAATTATTATGTTTAAATAAGTTATTTTTTTTTATAAATTTGAATCCTGATATTAAATTAAACTAATTAACTACAAAGCAGGCAGGAGTATGCGCTAAAAAAAACTACCAAAACCTAAAAGCAACTCGTTTGCAAAGTTTCGCTAGCTTATTTAATTAAACTTTGTTTCTAATAAAGATTGTAAATGAAAGAGTTTAGCAAACACACTCGTTTCTAGGAATATTTAAAATTATGTTGTGTATTATATTAATAGTTTCATATGAATACTTGTTAAGTGAATGTTATACAGTTTAAATGGAATATTTACAGCGAAAAACTGCTCAAAATGCTGCGAAAGATACGTCACAATAAACTGTGGATTAAGCTGTGAGAGTTGTTTTATTTCATACTAGCTGGCGCCCGTGGCTTCGCCCGCGCGATATCGAAAAAAAAGTCCTATGTGTTATTCCAGACTATAATCTACCTCTATGCCAAATTTCATCAAGATCCCTTCAGCCGTTTTGACGTGAAAGAGTAACAAACATCCATAAATCCATACAATCAATACATCCTCACAAACATTCGCACTTATAGTATTTCTAGCTTTTGCCCGCTGCTTCGCTCGCGTTAAATTCGAGGTAACACAGTTCACCTTTCCTGTTTTGCAGGTACCTGCTACCTGTTTTTACCCTTGCGCCTTATTTATTGTAATAGCAAAGCTAAGTTTTCCCTTTTTTCCCTCATTTCTCACTTTTTTAATAAAAACATTCGCATATGTCCGTCTCCAGGGGCCCCAATTATCTCTGTACCAAAATTCATCAAAATCGGTCTTGCCATTTAGGCGTGAAGACGTAACAAACAAACTCACTTTCGCTTTTATAATATTAGTAAGAATAGTAGGAAGATTACAAATCACTTACGTACAGAAATAAATACTAGACTATTACATAAACATGTTTGTAGTCCAGGAGTAGCAGAAGCTTGTAGTGTTAACAATTAGTTCGAAATAGGAAGGTATTTGACAAAAGTTATGTATTGTCTACCGCCAGGCAGCGCGTTATAGCGGTGACTTGTATTCTGCTTGAAATATTAGGGCTCGTTCACACTAAAGGCAAAGTAAAGTACCTACATTATATTTGGTAATCTTTATGTTTTAAATGTGCTTTATAAAATGTGGTATTTAAGTAGCTTTTTAAATAGTAATAACGTTTGTGTATTTTTTATATATTTTGGTAGTGAGTTATAAAGTTTTAATGCATAATAATCTATCTACATACCAAATTTCGTTCAATTCGGTCCTAACGTTTAACCGTGCAGGTGTAACAAACACCTTTAATCTCTAAACAATAAAGTTGCTTTTGCGTTGTTGCCACTGTCAAAACCAAAGTGATCTTTATTTTTTGTTACTATAAAGTTGAGATCGTATCTATCAGATGTAAGATAACTAAATAACTAGAAAAGTGTCCGACACTCCCCCCCGCTCCACCCAGAGCGCGTTTTTTGAAGACATCCGAAAAAAGAATGCTCATTTCTTTATATGGCCTTATGTATGTTGAATAAGATTACGCAATGGATAATATTCACAATCGTTGCATCACTGCTACAATAAGCATGTATAACTCAACTCTCGGTTATAACATACCATTAAACACCAAATGAAACTAGTTTAAATAAGTAAGTTATAAGTTTATTCATCAAAATAAACAAAATAGATACAACACTATCAGTAAGCCACAAACTAAGCAACGCCTGTACTTCTGACTCGGTTCTGCGAATTTTACAAAATTTAAATAGTATCACTAACAAGTGAAGACATTAAAAATATATACAACGAAAAAAAAAGGAACAAAAATAAGTTTTCGTATTTTATTCGGCTTGATTCGTGTTTTGTGTGTGTGTGTGGTGTGTGAAATATTTTTGAGTGTGTGTGTATATTTGTGAGTGTGAGTGTATATTTGTGAGTGTGTGTGTGTATATTTGTTAGTGTGTTTGTGAACGTGTGTCAGTGTTTGTGTGTGTGTCAATGTAGCAATCATTTATTATTTATCTTACAATAACATTAAATATGGGTCAATACTACTATGTTTCTATAAGTAGGTCTACTGTCCCTGCTTTGGGTATTCTATATGGCAAGGTCTTCTTGCTAAACTGACTTCTTCACTGGTTCTAGTCTTCAAGGCCACGATGGGTTGACGTTACGTTAGTTTGTAGCATTCTATTTTAGGTGATATTCCTTTGAGTATATTTTCTATGTTATAAGGATTTTCTGAAAAAAAAAGGAATTTTATAAATGACCTCTTTTCAATTTCTTACATTTACTTACCTACTGGAAAAAAATAGTAAAAATATGTTCATGTCTCAAAATAGGAAATGAATTACAGGGCGTTAAAAACTTTATCCACATGGCTGTCAATAAGAAAAGTGCCCAGAAGACTGGCAGCATTACCACGTAACCGTTGAAATACATAGGTGAAGGGGAAGTACTCTTAATACTTTAGATAGAAAAATTAAATGAAAGGAAAACAATGAAATTTTAAATTAATTTAATTATTTACAAAAAATGGTAATTTACGTCACACACGCAGTTATGTCGCATCTAAGAAAGGCGTCTGCATTATAAACACGTGCAAATTGCAATCGTCTTATCTAAATAGTAATTCGGCATTTCAATGGATAAGTGACGTCAATGATAATAATTAATTAATAACATAAATACACAGATGGATCTTTGAGTAAAAGTGCTTGACACATTGAATTAATCATTTAAGATTTCATTGTTTTCCTTTCATTTAACTTATGAAGTTTGTAAAAGAGATTTCATCCTTATTGACCCTAACGATCGATACAATAAAAGTACAGGGTGCAACTTTTACAGATTTTAGTCGGGTCGATTACCGTGTGCGGTGAGCGAATTTTTGAAAATCTTTGAATGCCGTTTTTTTTCTTTTCAAAAATAAAGGAATGTTTTCTTTGAGTAAAATTTTCTATCTAAAGTATTAAGAGTACTTCCCCTTCAGGTGACATAAGGAACATGGATGGGTTTTAATCAGTACAAGTCTGACAATCTCTTCCGTTAAAATAATGGGTCAAGTGCCTGTCTGAATTCCTCTATTCAGTTACAAAACCTTGATAAGACTGGTTATCAGAATTTCGGGTTTGTGACTAATTAATTACTAATGCGTAGAAATTAGATCGGAATACTGCTCTACTACTATACTTAAACAATTGCTGAATGCTGTAATCATAGCAATATAAAAAGATCTTCTTTCTGATCGTTGAGCTCCTTGGGTTATGAGTCGAGCTACACGATAACTGACAAATGCTTGCACTGACTGGACAGCTCCACTCAATCTGTGTAGTGCTTTCTTAAAAAGTCCATTTCAGACACTAAGCATAGTCCTCATGTAAGTTGACCAAGATTTTTTGTCTGGACCTTAAAAGAGACTATGACCTCTGAGTTTGTTTCGGCTGTTTCTTCTCAGGGTAGTCGGGTACGAAACACCGGCCTGATCTAGTTTTTAAAAAAGACGTGTAAAAGTGTTTGTGAAAACCTACTTGCAAAATAAACATCATTTATGATATCTATGGCTGGAACTCACCTACGGTAACCCATTCCTTATCGGAGTACCCGAACTCTTTCCTTGCATCAAGTATGGCGTCGTGTAGGCCGTGTGTCACCACCACGGCGAGGCATAGCGCTGGCTCGCCGGTCGCTAAAAACATCAATAGATCATCATAATAATGTATAGCCTTCCGTAGAAGTTCAATTTGATCTACAGTTGCATAACAACTAACAAGGTCAATGTCCAGATAGTTTCGGATGTCATTGTGTTAGAACATAATTTGTTATCGTTAAAAGGGCGTGGCCTAACATAAAATGTTCGCCGAAAGAATAACATGATTTGTTTGAAAAAGGGCGCCTGCCTGTGAAGCAGTTATGAAATGCTTTGTAAATTGAAATACAGAACATAATATCACGTCTATAAGCTCCGTAGGGATAGACAGAGTAACCCTTCTAACCCCACCCATGTAGTAAGCCACAACCGGGCACGAATCCAGACTCAGCTGCTACTAAAAAAATCCTGATGGAAAACCTCAATAACCCTTTACCCGACTCGGCCTTCGAACCTAGGGCCTCATGCTCATTTGTCACGCTTGTGACTAAATGCTTTTAATCCATTTATCAATTTACTTATAGTTCCTCATATCTCAGATAATCGAAAAACTGAAAGCGATCAGCTGATCTAATCTGCGTTCAAATGCCGTCACTGTCAATATACTACTATAATACCTAATGTTGACACATACGGCACTTGAACGCAAGATACGTGGCTGATCGCGTTCAGTTTTTGGCATGAAGCAGCACTTAGGCAATTGCTGTGGGTCGTAAATCGTTTCTGTCATAATAATACAAATTGAACAAAGCAATGAACTCGAAAACCGCTCCCCTTACCTTTAGACCTTAGCACTCCGGCTGTATTGGTAGAGTTTCTCTTGAACATGATTCTGAAGTCTACGGGAATGTCTTTAGCTCCTGGCGGCTTGTAGGTCCACGTCCGGTCCGTGAGCAGACGTCCAGTCGGCGGATCATAGAGGATCTTCTCGGAGGTCCAGAGACCAAGGCCCATGATGAAAGCGCCTTCGATCTGTGGGTGTGAAATAATGATGAATAGAATTCGGTGAAGTATCGCAAATCTACTGTCCGAAACTTCTTTATTGTAGTTGCGTTTTTCGAACACAAATCTACAATGCATTAAAAACCCTGATCTGAAATGACAGATTTTTTATTATACTGTGCGGAAACGTATTATATGTTTCTAATGATAATTAATATGGATGTGACTGTGACGCTTAAGACTTCCATTGTAATAAGTTTTTGAGTCATGGATTTTAGAGAAATTATAATTTTCTTCTGAACTTAAGCGAACCCACCTGTCCCACATCGATCTGAGGGCTCATGCTGACTCCAGTGTCCTCCAACAAATCTAGCCTCCTCACTAAGTGGTTCCCAGTCAACACATCTAGTTCGACCTCCGCTGCGCACACGCCGTATACGCTGTAGCTCACGAGGCCGTCGTTTGGCGACGTCATGTAGGTTGCTTGGAGGTTTATACCTTTTGAGGAGGATAAAAAATGTAGTTTCATATTGCTGGAAAATTTCGTTTCAATTCTGGAAGGCGCGGGCGATCGTGCCGTGCAAGATGGATAGGTAAGGAGTTGGGATATATTCTTCGAAGTGAAACCATACTGCTCAATGATAGAGCCGTTCAGAAGGATAAATACTGATTGGCAAAAGAGATGTGTTGTAAACACGAAAGAACAAGCTAGAACCAGATGTTTAAAAGTATGTTCCTAAAGTTGTTGGACGTGTACCTGTTTTCTTGTTTTGCTAAGTTTACTTATTGTATAATTATCTCTTTATGTCACTCTTTGACTCATTGAATAATAACCGTTCCAGAACAAATCATAAAGGGGAGAATCAATCACAAGGAATTTATAATTTATTTAGAATGAATCAATTTGTAGTTTGTAAAATATAATAGTAGTTAACTTAATGAGAGAAATGAAAATTCTGCTGAAAAAAAAGGGAAAATGACAAGGGAAATCTACATTATGCGTGATTAACTGGCTTTCAAAAAGACAATTATATTTAGGTGTACATAAAACCTAGAGCTTACCTTTGTCGTAAGCCTTTTTCACTAGTTCCTCCCAAGTAGGTTCAACAAGATCTGGCCTCACTGCATCAAATCTGTGCATGAGATCCTCACAAGCTTTCATTGTTGCATATGCTACCAAATCACTAGTTATACTCCCAGCTGAACATATTGAATTAGGAGACACGAAGCTATCGCTCCCACGAACTGTGATTTTCTCCAGTGGCACTTTTAAGGCGTAAGCACAAACTTGGGCAATTTTAGTATTTATGCCTTGTCCCATTTCGATGCCCCCATGGGATATGGCGATGGTACCATCAGCATGGTATACTGAAATGGTGACAGGATAGTTGCCACCGTAGGCAATAGGGTAGGACATAACAGAGATCTTCAGTCCACGTTTCTTCCACGCATTTTGTTGGTTGAAATTGGTGATTTCAGTTTTTCTGTCATCGAAAGTTGTGTCCATTTTAAATGACGAAATCATTTCTCTGAGGGCGTCGTTTGTCGGTGACAGGTTTGTAAGTCTAACCTCGACGTGATCTTTATTTGTGATGTAGGAAATACGCTCCATTATGTGTTCGGCGAATGCTATGCCTTCTGTCGTACCTGTGAATAAAACAACAAAAACAATAAAGCAAGTGATGAGTTTAGATTAAAATGATAAGCTAATGCTAAATGGACCGGTTTGACTTACATTTTTGCAGTCATACTTTCACGAAATGAATCCTTACTTAATGTTATAAAAGCGAAATTGAGTTTTTTGTTTGTTACGTCTTCGCGCCTAAATGGCCCAACCGATTTTGATGAATTCTGGTACAGAGATAGTTGGGACCCTGGACACGGACATATGGATAAAAAATAATAGGAAAAGGGGTAGAAAGAGGGAAGAAAAGGAGACAGAAAGTATTTTTTTTTTCAAAGTATCTATGCCACGCGGACGAAATCGCGGGCGGAACCTAGAAGACTATAAAACATTAAAGTAGTAGACTATAAAAAAAAAAAAAATTGAATTCGAATGACCGAGAACAGAGCTAAATAGTGCACGATTGGGGAGAGCTTTACCAACTGTGGGCTGTTATAGACTGATGATGATGAAGTAATAAGTAACAATGTGTATATTTGTCAATGTAGACAAAATCCTTACTTACCTATATTATAAAAGCGAAAGTGAGTTTGTTTGTTTTTTTGTTTGTTACGTCTTCACGCCTAAACAGCTAAACCGATTTTGAACATAGCCTATTTAAAAAAAAAAAATTGATATATGAAGGAGAGAGAGGGAAGAAAAGGGAAAACTTAGCATTGTTATTACAATAAATAAGGCGCAAGGGCAAAAACTACAGGTAGAAGGACTTGTAAATCAGGAATGGGTAACTGTGTTACCCCGAATTTAACGCGAGCGAAGCCGCGGGCAAAAGCTAGTAATAAATATAATAATAAGACAAAATATTGCAGACCTACTTACCAGGCGCTCTACACCAAGTTTCGCTCGGCTTATCAGTGATTACTGTATAACCGGTGATCTTCCAAGTCTCACTGGAGTACACGTTGGCTATAGTCCTAGATATGTCACCGGACGGAGTATCGTTGAACGTACAGCCGCTATCGGTGTAGAATGTTACGTTCATGTATTGTATTTTTCCGTCGTTGTTCACACCAACCTGGAAAAACAAAAAAGACTTGTTGTAGAAAGAAGAAAGAAAATAAGTTTATCTGGCACATGCCACAAGCGCAGACAACACCATCTGCCTTTCTCAACTATGTCAGGGGCGGCTGCCTTAACGACTTACACAACCCAGTTAGTACTGGCTATTACGATACCCCTTGGTACGACGTTCGAAAATAATAAACAAAGAACAAAAAAAAAAGTTTAACCACAAAAAGAGATAATTGGGTCTTACGGCTGCGCCAAACAGTGGGCCTATTTTTTCGGCAAACTGCCGGGCAACTAGTGTCAGACGCTAGTTTTTAACTAGTCCTGTGATGGTTTGATGTGGCGAACGTAACAGCCTTGTAACAGAGTGGTTATTTTACCCTCTCTTGCCTCAACCTCTTTCCTTTTTTAATCAACATTGTTTGGGGGGGGGGGGAACCATCAAATAACTTCTGCTCATATCATCAAATAGCTAGAGCGGGAGGCATGTCAGACTTTTACTGACTAAAACCCACCTATGTTCCTTCTATTGCCCTTTACGTTCCGGGGCCGCGGTATCTCTTTCGAACAACCCGCAACCCCGGCAGGCGGAGGCTCTGGCAAGCCCCTCCGCTTTGCTGACATCTCTTTGAGGCGCGCGTGAAACACGAACGCGCCGTCGACACGGCCTGTCGTCAATAGACGGACGGACGGTGAGCTACCCATTGCTCACCGTCCACAGGCCCGCATCTACGGTGGCCGGGAGTAACCTCGCGGCGCCCGACGCCCGGGGCGTCTCCCGCGGCGGCTGGGTTGGCTTGATGTTCTCTCCCTCAAACGCCCGGCCACCTTCTTTGCTCGTTTCGCAGAAGGTGGTGACCGCTTCCCATTCCCTCTCGCTCCGGAACATGGCCTGAACCAGGGCCGGACGCAAGAGATCGCCGCCGCCTATCGCCTCCACGAGGGCACGGCGGTGCTCCGCCCCGCGCTGGGCAGACCGCCACTGTGTGCTCCATCGTGTCCTCCGGGCGAACCTCCCGAAACTTTCGTGTCCGGTGAGGATCTGCGTCAGGCGTTAGGTGAGGACGCCATGACGCCTCTCCAGCCACTCCTCAAAGAGGGGAATTACCGCCTCTATTGTGGCGTGAAGGGTCCTCCCTTGGAGATTAAAGCTATCAAAAACCTGTAGTGGCTATTATTTGTACACCTGTCCAATAGAAAACTACAGCCTCGCTTGGAGGGCTCCGAGCGAGTGTTTCAGTCTCATACTGAAGTTGCTATTAAAAGGGCTTCTATGATACATACGTTATCACTACATAGTATAAAACAACGTCGCTTCATGCTGTCTGTCTGTCCCTATGTATGTTTAGATCGTTAAAACTACGAAACGGATTTTGATGCGATTCTTTTTAATTCAAGAGCAAGGTATATATGTAAAATATTCGTAAATTAGTATCTAAATTGCACCCGTACAAAGCCGAGGTGAGCTCGCGAATTACTTGTATAAAGAGCAAAGCTCAAGCAAAAGTAAAAGAGACAAAGTCAATAAATTTAAGTATTTTTTAAGTTAGTTGGTACTTAAAGATAACTTAGTCGATTTTTTATGGCATTTTTAAACTGTGTCATACCCGGACGTTTTTGTTCTGGGTACTATGGTCCCCCGCAGCGTTTGAGTGGGCCTCTGAGTAGGTATTATCCTCTTTTGCAAATCTCGTTATCAAAGTATGTTACAACAAACCTTTTGTTGTAAGAAAAGCCAATTCTGGGCTCATTATTTAAGTATTGCCAATTTGTGTAGGTACTTATATATATTTTAATTTTGTATGTAATAAAGAATAAGGTCACGATGTGTTCCAGAGAAGGGTTTTTGATTATTCAAGCTTTCATCTCTTAAGGATCTCTCCGACATACTCCAGGCGTTTACGGCGCTGTTTAGACATGACAAACTCAATGTGCTGAGTGACCATGTAACCGGACGTTTGAAGACTTCGTGAACGCCACTTACAAGGTTGAACTGATCAAAAACTACCATTGACTTGGAAGATCTCCATAGTTGGTCCGTAGCAACTTTGCAAATTTTATCATCTTTATACATACTCATGTTTTACAAAATAAATATATCTTTATCTTGATATTTAAGTCGGCCCTACTGACTTTCAGGTCTTATTGTTTTTAAGGTTACCTACAAAAAGAGATGTCCTCTTACCTCATATTGGAACTCGCAGGCATGTCGCTTGCCTATAGCGAGCATGTTGTGTGTGAGGGGCATTACGAGCGTTGCGCTTCTGTTGAGCTTGTGAGCGACCAGAGCGCTGGCGCAAGCTACTAGCGACGAGCGGGAAGCCTTTCCACCGTATCCACCGCCTATACGGGGGACTTCTACAAGGATCCTGAAGTGAGATAAATGATGATAAGAATGAGCCTGCAAAGGTTAAATAATGGACCTGGATCTCTGAATGATCGATTTACCTACTCTACGCGTTTATACGGATCAAGATAGTTTTGAACATGCCCATGTCCATTTGCTGCATGCATGCTGAAAAACCTCACTGTTCCTTCCCTACCCTGATTTAGGAGCCCAATAAGCTGTGATCATCATGCAACAGTCTCTGCCGCTCACCATGTGCAGCATCTGTTTCTTCTTCAATTTTGGGAAGAAACGCGTAATTATTATCTACGGAATTTAAAATAGCTTGGATTCCGAGCACTTATTCGTCTGTGTAAAAGAACTATATTTTTTTTATCATAGCAACACTTTTTTCAGATGGGAAATCAGATAATGACTTCTCCTGCTCTAGGTTGAGCGGAAGGGAGTGTCAGACAGATTCATGTTTCTTCGTTTGCTTTATGTGTTCCGGTGCCGCGGTATTTCCGGCAGTGAGCCAGGCAGTGGCCTTGACGGGCTACAGCCCTCTGCTTTGCTGACATCTCTATGAGGCGCGCGTGGAAAACGAACCCTCCGTCAATGGACCCATTGCACAAGCCTGCGTCTATGGTGACCGAGAGTCTTCTTGCGGCTCCCGACGCCCGGAGCCTCTCCCACGATGGCTGGGACGATTTGAGGTTATCTCCCTTAACCATCCAGCCACCTCCTTCACTAGCATAACTGCTTCGAAGAAGGAGAAGACTGTTTCACATTCCCTCTCGGGAGTGACCGGTCAAAGCAACACTTGCAACAACATACCGGTTCTCATCAATATTCAGCGCCTTAGCCACTGCGATGTTTACTAGATCCATCCACTGCGTGGATGAGCGCACCACCAGACCGTTTTCCGTGACCTGCGTGGAACAGCTCTGAGTCTCCATGGTGTAGTGGTACTGCGAGGGTACCGTAAAGGTACCGGTGATTGTGTGCTGGACATCCGTGCCTCTAGTGGTCGGTTCCACTGCTACGTCCTTCCGTACCTGTGGAAAAGAGTTGTTCGAATTACAAATTAATGTTTTTTTTACTGACAAATATATCACGTTGTTGTTGTTGAAAGTAAGACCGAGTCTTTTGTTGCAATATGGCAGAAGGCCTATGGTATAATAAAACAAAATACATCCAATAGACATTTAACATACCATAGGGACTCTGGAGATCGCAACAAAAATGAGGGGTAGGTTAAGTTAATTCCTGCCGAGGTTGCGGGTTGTTCGAAAGAGATACCGCAGCACCGGAACATAAAGGGCAAAATAAGGAAGGGTGGGTTTAAGCCAGTAAAAGTCTGACACTTACCCCCGCTCCTCCCATAGCGGGGGAAGTTATTTGATGATTTCCAGTCCGCAGAAAAAAACGGCGAAATTTATTGTTATTTTTTTCCAAATCTTAGCCAAAAACGACATAATGCTTGGGAGTCGGTCTCTCCAAGCGCACAAGTAGAAGATGCAGTTAATAATTTTATTATGTAAATTAAACACTCACTCGTCTTTCCTTGTCAGGAGCTGCCAAAGCATCTTTGACACTCAGCACAGGTTTGGCATCCGACTTCTTGTACTTCACATGCACCAGTTCAGCAGCAGCCTCGGCCGCTTTCCTGGTGATCGCGGCAACTACTCCCAAAGGTTGGCCGTAGTAAGAAATATTCTTGGATGCGAATATTTCTTCATTTGACTGCATATACGGAACCTCTGGTGGAGTAAAGGAATTTGTCCCTGGAATGTCTTTGGCAGAGAAGAAGGCAATGACTCCTGGAATTTTCTGGAAATAATTGTACATAGTTATTTTGTATGCGATTGACTGGTAGTAGTAGTAGCGCTTAGATTTATCGTACGAAATTACGCACCCGCGTTAAGGCGCCACCCCGACCAAAACGCCGCGCAAGCCGTTTTTGTACAGTTTTCTAGAGCTATCTACTAGTTATTTAAAACGAACTAAGTAACAAAAAAAATACATAAAATTTCTTTATAATCTTGATTCCATTTTTGTAGATTTAGTTTTTATTTTTATTGAGTCATTATTTAGTAAATCTCCTTACAACAAAGCCCCAGAAATGAGAAAAAATATCAATAACATGCATCTCCTCGTAAAGTAAACATTGTTTAATTTTGCTACTGACACTAATGGATACACAATTCTATAATGAACATTTTGGTAGAAATATTTTTTCCAAAAACCCAATACTTAATTTTATATAGATTTTATTCCAAAAAACAGGCATTATTCACTACTGCTCTCTCTCACTCACTCCTGCGCGGCAAAGAGGGAAGCGAATGCTCAAGGTTATTTGCGTAGGGTACGGCCTTAATACTAACGATAGGATTATTTAATGCCTTAATTAGGTTAAAGCAAGGGACTAAGGCACATTAACATATTTTTCTCTTATTTTCTTACATGCTTTCGTTTACATTTAGTATTATTTCTCCATTCGTATGTCTGCTGGGAGAAATCTTTACATAGTATCGCTTGCACTGTCTGTTCGCTTAGATCTTTTAAACTACTCAACGGTTTTTAATGCAGTTCAGCAATAGATAGAGTGATTCAAAAGAAAGGTTTATATATAAAATATTAGTTCATAAATAAATAAAATTTCCGTAGGGTAACATTCACGAGTTCCCAATAGTACACTCACATTCAAAGCAATTATCTTAAAGTCCTATATAATAGGCATTTTTTTTAAAGAGCAAATTCGTGTTTTGGAAGACTATCAAAAACGTACCAGTGCCTCCGTAGCGTCAAAGTCCTGTATTTCAGCTCGACATACATCAGACAGCACAAACGCCACATGGACTGCGCGCGGACCGTTGAACACGTCGCACACATACGTAGCTTCTCCTGAACACTGAAAGACAAATAGACGGCAACTGTTTTTAAGTATTTGGTATGTAGGATCTATCCACCGTTTAATCCGCGGCGCTTATCAAGGTTGGGCCAAGGATAGGTCACCATCCATTATCCTCCATGCCTCGGAAAGTACAATAAGCCGTTAGTCACGGCTGTTTTTTTGTAGATCTTTGACAGTCGTTGCCAACATGTAAGAAAGAAAGAAAAAACATTTATTTGGCCCATGTCACAAGTGCACACAAAATGAGATAAAGACTTAAAACTAAACGATACAAAATACAGTAATACGTAATTGTGTGTCTCACGGCTGCGCTAAATAGGCCCAGTTCAGCAAACTGCCGAGCAGCTAATAGTGCCCGACGCTGGTTTTCAACTGGACCTTAGAATGTACATTATTGCCCAGTGATAACTGGGTTGTGGAAGTCAGAACGGCATTAGCTCCATGTAACATACTGGTACTCAGCTGCATCCGGTGAGACTGGAAGCCGACCCCAATCTAGTTGCGAAAAGGCTAGTCGGGTGGGATGTAGGATCGTACAAGACCATACGTTTTTTTGTGGTTTTCGGAATGTAGACCGAACGTGCATTAAAATCATCATAGTGAAAGTAAATTGACGACATGGTTGGCGCAGTGGTTGAGCGATTGACTACTGCGCTGCGTATCGCGGGTTAGATCCCCGCACGGAACAAATATTTTTATAGCCAACAGATCGTTGTTTTGGGCCTGGCTGTTTGTGTATGTG
The DNA here is from genome assembly GCA_905475445.1 of Ochropleura plecta. Lineage (NCBI taxonomy): Eukaryota > Metazoa > Arthropoda > Insecta > Lepidoptera > Noctuidae > Ochropleura > Ochropleura plecta. Next base: position 17,226,042 of record FR997736.1, read on the forward strand.
ATTTTAAATGTTTGTAAACGCACCCACGATACAGGAGAAATTCCTAGTGTGTGGGGCAAACTATGTATAAAAAAAATGGTCTGAATAATTCCTCGTCATCTATGTAACAGATAAGGTCTCATGAGTGGACAGGGGCCTTAGTCTGCTATTACAATGGTGTCAGAATGGTCGATCACTGATCGCATAATGGTTCATTTTGACAAGTTTAGTATGTAGTAGATGTCAAAATCAACCATTATGCGATCAGTGATCGACCATTCTGACACTATTGTAATAGCAGACTAAAGCCCCTGGTGTTGTGTTTGATTGCTCACTGTCTGTCAGTTATTGTCAAGCTGTTGTTTATCTCCTAGTCCAGATATATAACACTACTGTCACAATATAGAATTTTGGTTGTCGTCATTCATAGGTGGCGATGGCACAACATATTTGGCTGAATTACTCTCAAGTAAGAGGTTACCGTACGACACTACTCGTCCGTGCGGTCACTTGGTAAATAAATAAATATATCTTGGGACAACTCACACACGGCTATCTGATCCCAAGCTAAGCAGAGCTTGTGTTATGGTAACCAGACAACTGATATACATTTATAAATACATACATATTATAGATAAATCACACCCAGACACAGAACAAACAATCATGCTCATCACACAAAGTTTTTCCTGGGTGGGAATCGAACCCACGACCTCCGGCTCAGCAGTCAGGGCCACTAACCACTAGACCAACAGGCACGTCACAACTTGGTGAAGCGGATCTCACGGCATTGGCTTGTATCCGTGCACAGAATACCTAACACACGTACATCGTCCGACAACCCAAGTGCGCGGCGTTATGTGGGCACTGAATTCATTGAATCTGAGAAACAGGTATTACAAGTTTGAGACTGGAATATGTACCTGTGAGAGTGCCTCAAGCTTGGGCACAGGTTTGTTCAGCGGCCATAGCGTCTTGTCCGTCTCGTAGGTCTGAGTGCCCCGGGAGACACCTCGCTCGAGCAAACTGCCGCCGGACTTGTACCGCTGGTTCGCGTCCGGGCACAGCGACAGTACTGCCTGGAGACATTAGGAACATTTAAGGTAATACAGCCGATCGCAGATAAAAGGAGAAAAAAAAGTTGAGCTCGAAACCCCCGATTTTGGGTGTGACCATTAATTGGTTGTCCAAAATGTCTTATAGCCGAACTGTAAGGGTCCTACAGGCCATCTCTACACGATGGTGATGTGACGGGTAGGCTCATCTTCTTGAAGGATACTAAATGGTCACCCCACCCCGACAGGTGTGTATACAGGAGGTGTTATGTGTGAATTACAGTATTAATTTAATTAAACTATATATTATTTACAAACTGTAAATATACATAAACTAATAATAAAAATATGTATAAATATCTGCCAATGGCTTAATTGCCAAGAGCCTCGAACAATACCTGAGGAGGCTCTCGTTACGCAGCTGGATCAAGGGCTTGATACAAAAAGCGGTACTCCTGGACACGGCTCGTATTGTTAGGAGGTTCCTTTCTCTGGAGCCCTGACTGCCGGTAGCTTGGACCCTGTTCCCGATACCGATGGGCTACTATTTTTATATTTTTAAATGTTTTATGTTTTATTTTTGATAAGAAATATGTAAAAATATGTATGTAAATAAATAAATGACTGAAAAAATATGTACAAGAATATAAATGGTAATATAATTACAGGGCGTCAAAAAATTCGTCCAAATTGTTGTCAACAGGAAAAGTGGCCAGAAGGCTGCCAGCATTACCGCGTTGGATGTTAATCCTAATTCTTTAGGCAAAAATAGGCCACCCCTCTGGTCACGAGAAGAGTTGACCAGTGGCTTGAATACTACGTGGGCACTTGGATCCCATGGACCTAGTGTTTCAACCCCAAACGGCTCAAACACATAACTACCAATGAAATTGTGATATTTCCGCCGTTTGAGGTTTTCAGCAATTGCAGCAGCCACCCCAGCGTGCTAGGAAGATGGGTTGGTGCAAGGGTGTCGACACAAGTTGCATCCCTCACTAAAGATCTACCAAACTTCCATGGCATTATGGTCATACCATCTGATCTCTTTCCATCGACGCGTAAGCCAGTGGGTTCTAAGACAGCTGAAACCAAGGCTTTGGCAAGATCACGACTTAAGAGATCATTGAAAAAATGAACTAAAAAGAAAAAAAACAAGATGTTAGTTTCAACAAAAAATTTCATCGCAGTCGGGGGAGTTTTTATGCAAGAAAGTATTCTAAGATTGGTCCCCCGACTGCGATGAAATTTTTTGTTGAAACTAACATCTTTTTTTTTTTTTGTTGCGCGGCACGCTTGCTTTAATGATCTCATCCGTCGTACTCTTGCCACCGCCGGGGTGCCAGCTGTTTTAGAACCAACTGGCTTGGTACGCGTCGATGGAAAGAGACCAGATGGTATGACCATAATGCCATGGAAGTTGGGTAGATCTTTGGTGTGGGATGCAACTTGTGTCGACACCCTTGCACCATCCCATCTTCCTAGCACGGTGGGTTGCGCTGGAGCTGCTGCTGTAGGTGCTGAAAACCTCAAACTAACATCTTGTTTTTTTCTTTTTAGTTCATTTTTTGACATGGCAGTCGTGTTTTTTAATTTTTTAAATTATATTTTTATTTATTTTATAAGTTAGTTAACTCTTTTATTGATCAAATTTTTTTTTTATATTTAATGTTGTTAAATAAAAACCGGTCAAGTGCGAGACGGTCTCGCGTTGAGGGTTTCGAACAAACTTGCAAGATAAACGGCCATATCTTTGGGCTGCGTAAACTAAAAGGGTTGATTTTTCCAGGGGGCCACAGACTTCAGTGTATGGTTTTAATTTCAACTAGATACCTCTATACGTTCTCGAGATAAAGGCTCTTGACAGACAGACAGACGGACAAAATGGTTCCGTTTTTTTCCTTTTGAGGCACGGAACGACTGTTCAATGATTTACCGGAAGAAATAAAGATATGTGAAAGCTCTAATATGTTTAAATCTAAATTAAGAAGACATATATTATGTAACCGATGACGTCGGCAACACACCAGGGGCCTTAGTCTGCTATTACAATGGTGTCAGAATGGTCGATCACTGATCGCTTACTGGTTAATTTTGACAAGTTTAGTATGTAGTAGATTACCAAACTTGTCAAAATTAACCATTATGCGATCAGTGATCGACCATTCTGACACTATTGTAATAGCAGACTAAGGCCCCAGATGCGAAGATTCACAACATTAATTTTAAGATTATAATTTGTATCTCATTTTAAGTGAACTGTAATTGTTCTTATGAGAATAAATTCTTTAAACCTAACCTTAAAAAGTACATCCATCATTTAAATGACGAATAATGGTTTTATGGATTTACTAGCTTTTGCCCGCGGCTTCGCTCGCGTTAAATTCGGTAGCGCCTTATTGCTTTGTAATAGCAACGCTAAGTTTTCCCGTTTCTTCCCTCTTTCTCCCTCATATCCCACTCTTTTTTTTAAAAAAACCTATGTCCGTCTCCTGGTTTCCAACTACCTCTGTACCAAAATTCATCAAATCGGTTTAGCCATTTAAGCGTGAAGAGGTAACAAACAAACTCAGTTTCGCTTTTATAATATTAAGTAAGGATAAGAATTAAAAAAGTTTAACTTATGTTATGTTTTTATGTTTAAAATTAATAAACTTATTAAAGCTAAAAATAATCCTTATTAATATTATAAGAGCGATAGTGAGTTTGTTTGTTTGTTTATTACGTCTTCACGCCTAAATAGCTAAACCGATTTTGATGAATTTTGGTACAGACATAGTTAGGAGTCTTGAGACGAAAGAATGAAGAAAAGGCAAAAACTTAGCTTTGCTATTTCAATAAATAAGGCGCAAGGGCAAAAACTACAGGTAGCAGGTACCTGCAAATCAGGAAAGGGGAACTGTGTTACCCCGAATTTAACGCGAGCGAAGCCGCGGGAAAAAGCTAGTAATTAATAAAAGAGAGATTTTTTGATTTCTTTTTAAACAGCGGCGGGCGTATGGCTTTCATATACTTACTTTATAGAACAGCCCCAACGCCAGCGTCTTCCGACAGCTTGCAGATGGTTCAGGCAGAATTTCCACCGGAACCAGCTCCTCATCCAATTTCTTCAGAGCTTTTAACAACACCTCATTACAGAACAGTTTCTGCCCGACGAGCAAGGCCTCTGTCTGTGCTGCTCTCGTGAATGAAGGACTGATGTTGCCATAGACTATGTTGGCGGATTTGATTTTTTTTTCCGTGTCCATTTTAAAAAGAAAGCCTGCGTTGACTATAGCATGGGCGTTTTGAGCTCGTGGCATGATCTGAGGAGGTAAATATTATTAATGTTTTTGATATAAGGTCGTAAACAATTTACAGAATTATATCAAATTAGTTTCGTTAACTCCGCAGACGCAATGTGTATTTATTTTTATCAAATCACATCAGTTTATTGCAAACATGTTGTACCTTCAGGGTTTAAGTTTATAAGTAACAATAGAATGCTATTTCATTAAATTTCACGCGACATTTTACATAGAAAAAATAGCTAACTAATTAATCTATTCTAATATTATAAAGTGAAAAGGTTTTTTTCTATTTTGTTTGTACATAATAGGCTCCGAAAGTTTTTGACTGATTTTTACTGTCAATAGAAAGTTAAGTTTTTATTAAATAATATCGGCTACTTATATATTATTACAGATAGTACTTATATAAACAAAAAAACAAAGAAAATACGTTTTTTTTTGTACCGGAAAATGGGGTGAATGAAAGGGTGAATATGGACACTACTTTAGCGGTATTACAATGTTGGATACAAATAACTTGTAGCTAAAAACTGAAAAGAAAAAAAAAACTGTTAAGAAATTGAGGAGGGTGATTCACCCTAATTTGCCGCTAATAATATGTCTAGTCATCTATGACGTGGAAACAACAAGTTTGAATATTATATTATAGTTGACAACAATATGGTTTACCAAACCTAGAAAGCCGTGACGATTCTTGATTTCTCAGAAGCAAGTTAGGCACAGGGATAAATACGTTGTAGGAATTTGAGGAAAAGAATTTTGAAACATAGGCAATTTGAAATTGACATACAAAATTACAATACAATTTAATTCAGAACCTCTTCTTTTTTTGAAGTCGGTTAAAATACCTACAGAAGAAAACAGTCTCATGGTAAAAGTGTGGTGCGGTGGCTTTTTGAAACATCCACAAGTTTAAGCTTGCTGTTTCTACGCCTTTCTCTTTTCTTAGTTGAAATATTTTATTTCAATATCAAGTTTGTTTTGTTTTACTAATGGGATCGTAGCACATTAGGTGTCGCCACGATTTAAATACATAATTTTAGCATATGTTTTCCGGATATTATGACGCACGACATATGTAGGTTAGTTAATTTATCAGACTGTATCAATCTAATGAGGAAAGTACCCTTATTTCTACGGATGGGAAAAAAATAAATAACTTTCACCGATCTTAGTATCAGGATTTTACAGACAAAAACCCACCCATGTTCCTTCTTTTGCCTTTTATGTTCCGGGGCCATGCTATCTCATTCGAACAACCCACATACCCGGGGGAAAATATCCTTGACGAAGCCTTAGAAGACATTCCCGCTCCATTGTCATTGTATTTTTTTTTGTTTTGGACCATACCTAGAAAACTTCCAACTTTCCCACAGTTTTCTTTCATGTATGTGTTTGAAATTAAGGTATTTAGAACATCTTTGTTAATAATAATTTAACTTTAAACATATCTATTCAATGGACCTATCAACAGAATGCGTTATATTGAGCCCTACCTCTAAAACATGATTTTTCCCCCTTAACAAAAAACAAAAAATTAAATGATTTCAGTCTCGGTTATCTAAAAGGTCTCGACAGTTGCTGTAATTAAATTGCTTTCTACACTTCTGGACTGAATTTGTTTTGTTTTTTATTTCCAGTTTTTATTTAAGTAATTTTGAGCAGCTTTTGAGTTTACATTTACATCCGAATAACCGCTAAGTATAATGTTTATTTTTTCTATAATTTTTATTTTTTAAGCCTTTTACCTATATCACTCCCACAACTGAGTCGAATTCAAAGACACCTCTTAGGTCGAATTCCGTTTACTGGCTTAGGCTGTGGAGCGTGGCAATTAGACATACATACCTACATACGCTCGAAAAACAAACAAACTAAACCTTCCTCTTTTCGACTGTCGGGTAAAAAAAGGAGATAACCAACAAAAAAAATGCGTTGAGTTAAATAGTTTGATAAACACAAAGCTTGGCTTCGATCAGGGTCCGATTTGTGTATTTAGAATTACTGCCGCGATAAATTATTACTCGCTAAATATTGTACAGGAAAATGAAAATATAGGTGTTATGGTTAATGAATCAGATTCATATAACTGAGTTATTTATAATTACCTTAAACGTGCTAATTAGGTTGCTACTGGCCAGAGGAGGGAGCTTCACGTTCAATATCAATTTATCCTTCAGGTCCGTTGATAAAAAGTCTTGCATTTTCACCTCTACTTTACTTAGATCACTTTTTACTGAAACAGACAGAACAAGGTTCTTTAATTTTCGAAAACGTCAACTAAACTTAGACACAGTGATAGTGAGGTGGTTATAACACCACATCTCTTGGTATTCGGGCGGTGAAGTCCATCTCACGTCGCATTGGCCTCTAATAAATCCGTTGATTCCGTACGTTCTGCAATGTTCTCTACATAAAACCTCTAAACCTAAAACTTTTTGATTAAGTATTGGCTACAGCGTTCGATTTATAAACTGTCAAGTTTGAATTTGACTGAAAATAGTTTTTAATATTTTTATTGCGATTTGCCGGTCGCAGAACGAATTTCTTTCTTTAATGTGGTTGATTTTTTTTTCAATAAGTGGTTGATAAATCTGCAAAATCGTAAAAGATTTGTGTTACTTTATTATAATTATGGGACGTAAATAGTCCATTCAGGACCCGATTAATAATTTTCTGCAACTCGTTCTGTCTAGTGTCATACGCTTTGTCACGTAGCATTCGTGTGTCAAAATCAAAAATGTTCGGAATCAAAATATTTGTATGAAAATAGTCCCAATGTTAGTAAGCATAAGAGTGTTATGTCTTAATCAAAGTTCCTAATGTGTACAAATACTGTACCTATAGTAGCGGTGGCTCCAACAGTTTCCAAAATCAAAAACAAATCAGACGGAAAGTCGTGGTGTTGGTTCTTCATTGCCAAGTTTCCTCCAATTGTTCCAATCTGAAACCACAATTAACATTAATAGATATAACCTATGTAAAGATAAATAATTGATAGATAAAACAGGAGAAGAATGGATAGTCAGGTAAACATGCTGAAAAATTGTACCAGTTTTACTCTGTAACCCTAAAAATGTTCCTCTATAGATGGTGCAAAAAGATCTTGCAGAAATGCGAATTGAACGAGGCCACTTAAGCCGTTGTATGTCGTTAAGTTCCTACGGGGGAACATAAGACAAAGGTCTTAAGTACCCACGGGGGGGATTTTAAACGGTATAGCTATCGGTTTAACGGTAAAATCTTCGTTTTTCTGAAGGCCTACATCGCTAAAACGTTACTCATAAATTCGTCGATTTTGGGAGCGTTTTCGCGCGTTTTTTTGCGACATTCAACAGGTTAAGAAGTGGAGAGTACTGCCGTAATATTGTGATAATGTCTTGGATAATGTCAACCACCAATATTCACGTGTGTTGTGAAATACTGGCCAATACTAAACCCATTTTCGGATCGGAAATCATCAAATAACATCTGCCGCTCTGGGCGGAGCGGAAGGGAGTGTCTTCTACTGACCAAAACCCATTCATGTTCCTTCCCGCAACCCCGGCAGGCAGTGACCTTGATGACTCCCTCTGCAATAACAAGCCCTCAAGTTCTTAAGTCCTTCCTTAGGCGATTATCACACTGCCACGCATCACGTTGCATGTTGCGTGTCAACGCACGTACGCGCGTACTTACGGGAGTGCAGATCTGCATCATCGTGCGGGTTTTTTACGCACCCCCCCGCGTAGTTGCGTTTTGTGGATTCACGGCGGCTCTGACACATTTCATTCAAAGCCGTTCAAAATCACGCATGGCACTATGAGACTCGGTGTGCCATACCTTGCGTCTCGCTTCGCACCCACGCGCGTGTGCGCATGTTTCACCGCTTATAGGCGCGTAATCTGAATGAACGCGCGTGGATGCATTTTCTGTGTGTTGGACTGTGCGTGTTTTCTATACAAACGGAAATACTTACAAGCAACGTTAAAACACGCATTCACGCGCTACGCTGCGTGGTGCGTGGCAGTGTGTTAATCGCCTTAGCTTAGCTGCTAGCAACGACATCCTCTACGTCGTAGAAGCTGCCGTAGAGCCTACGACCAGTATAGCTGTGGTCTACGAAAACCCATCGTTCTCGTAGACCGTGCTACGCGTAAATCAGGAATGAAATAATACTGGTTGATAAGGACCACTTACATTTCTAACAGGTACATGCGCAACCAAGTCCAGGTGTTTATATAAAGTCTGTAAGTAGCTGAAGTCTTCATTCTTCGTACTCCATTGCTGGAAGGTGTGCATGATTTCTGTAAGGGGCATACCGGCGCCCAGGATGAGGTTCTCATCAGATGTGCACTGTTTTAGACTCTCTACCGTCGATATGTCTATGAGGATCTGTGGTTCGAGTTTTATTGGGTAAACTCCTGAAATGAGAAAATGTCATAATATGAATTTTTATGTCATCTGAGTAATGAAACTAATATGCGATCGCGGTAGTTCTCGATGGGGATGGCGGGGTGAACTGGTTAGGGTCCTGTTAAAATTGGAAGGAGATCTCTCGGGTTTGAGAGAAATAGGTATAAAGAGTGGAGAGAGGTGTTTGCCCAGAAGTGTGTTTGTCGACACGGTTGGCGCAGTAGCTGAGCTATCGACTGCTGCGCTGCGTGTTGTGGGTTCGATCCCCTCACGGAACAAATATTTGTATGTCCTACAGATAGTTGTTTCGGGTCTGGCTGTTTGTGTATGTGAGTTCAAATGTTTGTAAACGCACCCACGATACAGGAGAAATTCCTAGTGTGGGCAACGTTTTTTTTTTTAATAAGTGTAGAGAGTAGCCTAGGCAAAATAAAACAAATGTCGTTATCAAGAACATCAAAAACAACATACCTTTGCCAGTATTGCCTGCAATTAGTCTGTAACTATTTGTTCCTTCTCGCGCTAACACCTGATGAAAATTCATTAGATATAATAGTATAATTAAAATGATTGTAATACCACGAGTATGGTTAAGGCAACTAAAATGATATGTACCCTGTTTTTTTAATGCCTCATTTTTTTACTGGTACAATAGAAAAAAATAATTGGTCAATAATTGGTTATTTGATTGAGGGTTTCTCTGAACATTTAGAAATTAGGAAATGGCCTTATTTTTTTCGTTCATATTTACTATCCTAACTCAAAAAAAATGTGAAAAGTAATCTTTTTTTTTATTAAACAAAATCAGACATAACGCATTGTAAATACGTAGATATTATTTCATTACTATTGGATACGAATTAGATAGATAGATGATAGACATTCCTCCAGAGCTTCCATGGCTGAACGGATTTTGATGAAATGAGAAACACTCACAGTTATCCTGTCGGTGCGATAATTTGTACCTTTTGACCTCTGCTCATGCAAAGCAGGGAGCAGATACTAGTATTGTATAAATCCGCTTGACAACATACCTTGAACACATCTTCTACGCTGTACGCTTTGTACCAGCGGCCGGCAGCCGTGTGTAGTTCCTTCAGCGATCCTTGTGTGTTTTCAATGAGGCACCACTCGTCTTCGGACGTACTGCACTTCCGACTGCACTTCTTTGCGCATTTCCTTATGTGCAGATCTTCTAAATCCTGAAGAAGAGATATAAGAGATTAGCTTTGAAGCTGAAAACACCAGACTTGTAAAGAATATGGACGATAAAGATGACCTTCGATAAAATAACCTTCCACCAGCGAAAATCATAATTGGCTTGGTACACTTTTGATTGTCCTTTATGTACATCAAAATTTCAAAAGAAAACAAGAAAGAGGGAACAATTAAAACCCTATTTAAACCTCTTTTGTGGTGACTCAAACATTGTAGTTGACTTTCGGAAATTTAAACCATTTGTCAACTCTGTCTTACATGTTGATCAGCTGTTCCAGTTAATTCATAAAATACTGGTATTCCGCAATGTTGGGAAAACTCTAGGCAGATGATGATGATGTTAAAGATAAAGATTATAAATGATGACAAAAATATATTGACAGATTCAGCCATATTTTACCACGTAGGCATGCAAAAGATTTAAAACATTCAACATATACCTAGCAAAATACAATTAAAAAATATTACACAAAAAATAAACATTGTTCTTATTTAAAAAATCTTTTACCGTAAGGTACTCAATTATATTATAAAATGCTTTCACCATTGATTGATCAGCTGTTTGCGTCTATCTTTTAGAATGTTCTTTTATTTGCGAATTTTAAGGACGTGTAGAACTATAGTTATTTAGTTTCATGGTTCGAAAGGTCTTGAGTTTAAAATGTAATATCTTGTATAACATATACCTGTAACTTCTCCTGCATTCCAGGGTCTGTGTCCGTGGCAAAACTCTTGAAGGCATCCAGGATAGGCCTGTACCCGGTGCAGCGACACATGTTACCGCCGAACGAGTTCTCCACCTGCTGTGTCGTCAGGCGCTTGTATGACTTGTCTAGGCTGTAACAGTTATTACGATTGGATGATAACACTAGTAATATGATTCATAATCTGCCGGAATGTTGTAATTTATGCATGCCACAAAAAAACTTAAAAAAATAAGACCTAACTGACCGAATATTCGGCCGACAACGAATACTCGGTAAACATGTCGAATATGCCGAATACAAAATATGAAACGAATATTGTTTTTATTATTATTTATCTGTAATATTGTTGGCCACACGGGATTTTCAATTAGAAATTCCGGGAAGATCCATATTAACATCAACATTTCGATGCAAGTACATAAATAACTACCTAATTCTGAGCTCTGATGATAATGCAGGTCAAATCGGCAAAAGCATGAGACCTAGAGTATATTTATGTGACTTCTTGCTAATTTTAAAAACAAAATAAAAAAGGCTCCCAATACCTGTACATATTCATGACCCATCCAGGCGTGCAGTATCCACACTGGGTGCCGTTGAACGTGGCCAGACGATCCTGGATGGGATGGTAGCTATCCTTGCGGTTGCCGATGCCTTCTATCGTTGTAATATCCCAATCGTGGCAGGATAGGATGTGGACCAGGCACTGGACAAAACAAATGACAGTGCTGAGGGCTTATACAATTGGCTTATATCATTACATAGTAAACGAAGTCGCTGCCCGCTGTCTGTCTGTCCTTATGTATGCTTAGATCTTTTAAACTACGCATCGGATTTTGATGCGGTTTCTTTGAATAGATAGGGTGATTCAAGAGGAAGGTTTAGGTGTATGTATAATATTAGTTTCTATATCGCACCCGTTCGAACTAGGGTCGGGTCGCACACAAACACTTTTGGTATTCAGAATTTTATTTTCAAGGTTCCTGCCACTGGTGCTGACCCAAAAGAAAAGGTGACCTCTTCTTGTTGTCCGTCCGACACAGCTTTTTTTTATTTTCTTCGTAGTATTTGTTTCGCACTCTTCGCACGTAGTCAGGTTTTTCCTACTACTATTAGTGGGAGTCCAAGACTTAAACCTATTTAAAATGATTGTACCTTAAATTGGACTTAAGTGACTAGACACAAAACTTGTGCAACTAGAGACTTAATCTAGGAAAATTCCTGTGCTATAAGCATCTGTTACTTTCGTCACGATCGGGTTCGTGCAGCCATATAAGAAGTAATATGCGGTGCAAAACTAATTATTACAATATTCCATTATCAATCATTTTCCTTCATCATTAGTTTGATACTACGTGAGAACAAAATAAACGCAAATTGCCCTTGGGGTCGGAAGCGCGACTGCTGAGGCCCTGGGAATACACGCACAGCAAAAAGTTATTGGGTTTTTAAATCAATACTTTCTAAGTAGGAGCCACGGCGCAGTTGTGCTAGATTAATGATAGTAGGAACCACATTATTGAAGGAATGTGGGTGTACTATAAGCCATGCTTCTACCAAAACATTCGGGGATTACAACAGGGGTATTGTAACTAACCCAGTTTCTATTATATGTCGTAAAGTTAGATGCCAGATGACATCTTTATCTGTGTAGCATTTGTCTTCAATCATGGGAAATAGACCACAACCTTTCATTGTTTTCTGCAGTACAACGGTCTTTTCGCATAGATCCACAGCAAGCATGTGCAATAATGTTTAAGTTTTAGGCATTCTTTGTCAAATGCAAGCCTTATAGTTTCGTCTGTCTGTTCATATGTTTGTTCATCTGTTGTCTGTTTGTATTCCCGTCTGTTTGTCCGTTCGTCCGTCTGTCTGTCCGTTCATCTATCTGTTTTTTCGTTTGTTTGTCCGTTCGTCCGTCTGTTCGTTCGTCTGTCCGTTGATCTATCCGTTTGTTCGTCTGCCTGTCTGTCCGTCTGCCTGTCCGTCCGTTTGTCTGTTCGTAAGTCCGTCTGTCCGTAAGTCCGTCTGTTTATTCGTTTGTCTGTCCGTAATACCGTCTGTTTATTCGTTTATCTGTCCGTACGTCCGTCTGTTTATTCGTTTGTCTGTCCGTACGTCCGTCTGTTTATTCGTTTGTCTGTCCGTACGTCCGTCTGTTTATTCTTTTGTCTGTCCGTACGTCCGTCTGTTTATTCGTTTGTCTGTCCGTACGTCCGTCTGTTTATTCGCTTGTCTGTCCGTACGTCCGGCTGTTTGTTCGTCTGTCCGTCTATCTGTCCGTCTGTCTGTCCTTACATAGAGACGGACCCTGATGTCACAGGCATTTTACTCTGAGACTATTGGCTATTGGTACCACTCAGTTGAAGATCGTTTTAGAGCAGATGGAATTGTGTGTTCCGGACGTGGAGCGACTTCGACAGCCATGTTTGCTGGTGGAGCCGCGCGTGCGCAACAATCTGTTGCTTAGTGAGGTCACTGACGGACGCGTGCACTCCACACTCTCAACCTTATAGTTAGTGCCGTTGATAAATACTATTGTTCTCTTCAGTTCTCAAAAGTATTTTTTTTTCATAAATGGCTTATGTTTGACCGCAATTTGCCTGATGTGAGGCCTAGGTTAATAAGTAGAGTTTGTAATCGTCAAAACAATATTATTTCGCTATCAGTTTTCTCTATAGGTACAACATGGCGTGTCACAAACCTAATTCTATAAATGAGTATAACCATGTGGATATCTACAAAGATTGCTGTTATTAGATTTTTTTTTGGTTGTCTACATATTTACCTTCTTACTTTGAATATAATGAGTATTATGTATCATCAAGGACACCGACCCCTGACCAGTTTTCAACCTTATTACTCAGAGCATAAGGGTGGGCATAACCTTCTCATCATAATATACGTCTATTTTAGTTTGTTAACAGTTGGTTGATTTAAGTCTCTTGACCTTAGTAATAGTTGTAGGTAGTGAATTAAATTTACTTAATGTGTGTCCTTGGTCAGAGGCTAAGCGTTGCCACACAATATGGCAAAGTTAAGCCTCTTGGGCACATTACCTTTGATAGCGTCGAGGAGTATTTTGACGCCATTTTTAGGGTTCTGTAACCAAATGGCTAAAACGAAAGCCTAGCCTGCCAGGAAAGTAGAGGGGCCTGCCAGGAAAGTAGAGGGGCCTGCCAGGGCCACCACCTGCTAGGGTTGCCAGTTATTCAAAATAGCAACATTTCTCTCTACCTTCTCAAAAATAGCCTATGTCCGTCTCCAGGGTTCCAGCTATCTCTGTACCAAAATTCATTAAAATCGGTTTGGCCATTTAGGCGTGAAGACGTAACAAACAAACTCACTTTCGCTTTTATAATATTATAATTTAGTAAGGATTACATGGTGCGATAGCTTTAAATGTGACAGGTACCCTAATTATGATTTCGATTTGGATTTTCAAACCTCAAAGTTGGGAAATACACATCGATGTTATGTTAGACATTTTTCCTTATTTATTAATGACACTAATTTAGAATACATTATCCTGTTTAGGTATAGTAGTACCGCCCCGCGGTTTCACCTGCGTAGACTGAGAGAAAGAGTTGCCTCTGTTTTATTACAGACCTTTTCTTTAAAAGGCATCTCGCATTTGATGCTTTGAAGTTAAGGGGTCTAGCCAAGGCTAATACTTAAATACTAAGCGAATACACGCTAAGGCCTTCTAGTTACGAGCCTCAGCTTAGGGCTTCGCTGGGGGAGGACAGCAAAGGGACAGGCTGGCTCCGAGTTCCTTTATTTGGTTAATGATTTAACGACACGGTTCGCGCAGTGGCTGAGCGATCGACTGCTGCGCTACGTGTCGTGGGATCGATTCCCGCACGGAACAAATATTTGTATGGCCTACAGGTAGTTGTTTCGGGTCTGGCTGTTTGTGTATGTGAGTTTAAATGTTTGTAAACTCGCCCACGGTACAGGATAAATTCCTAGTGCAACGTTTTTTTTAGAGAAGAAAGATAATCTATCTATTTCATACAATCACTCAATTGACCTAATAAAAGCAAATTGAGTTTCCGAATAACCTGACTATCAGTTATTAGAAGAATAATAACTCCTGCACATATAAATAACAAAGCTTTAAATATAGCGTGAGTTGAAACATGAAAAAAAAGTTGCATGATCATCAATATTATTTTGTGACAACTTGCTTATAAAACCTGATTACCTCTGGTTTTTCCGAATGACTGGAGACCAAAAACCAGATGATATATTGGCCGGTCGTTAGGACCGAAAATTTGAACAAATAAATCTGCCTAAAGGGCATTAACACTTGCGGGTTGTTCGAAAGAGATACCGGGGCCCCGGAACGTAAAGGGCAATAGAAGGAACATGGGTGGGTTTTAGTCAGTAAAAGTCTGACACTCCCCCCGCTCCGCCCAGAGCGGGGGAAGTTATTTGATGATTTCCCATCCAAAAAAAAAAGGCATTAACACTTATGTCAAGTATGCCCTTCGAGCCATACAGGCCCTTATCGAAAAGGGCGTTCAAAAAGGCCTCAAAACCTACACCAAAAAAAACCTGTCACAAAAATTTGATTAACTTTTTTCGGTTTTGGACTTACTGTTGTTGGTTGTCTTGGATTGTGTAAGGAATGATATGTGTAACGGTAGTAGTCGCAAGCACGACCACTGAGCAAGAGTCTTGGGTTCGACTTCCAGGTCGGGCAACGTTGTAACAGAGTGGGTATTCCACCTCCTCTGTTACCTCAACCTCTTTTTTTCTGGATAAATATTGATTTTAAAAATTTTTAATATTTATATTTCGAATTTCATTCTGTCATTTGCGTAATATTCAACAATAATTTTTTGGTCATTGCAATTTGATAGTTTATTACCAGTTTACAAGTGTTATTGGCAAAATTGTGGTATCTCTCGTCCACAAAAGCAATTAATGAAGAGTTGCAAGTTGCAAGTTGAAGTCATTACAATTTTTGATCACGACTAGCAGCTACACCTATTCTGAAAAATCCATTTTTTTAAAAGCTGCTTCGTTTTTTAAACCTAACCTGAATGTGCTTCCTTCAACTGTTAAATTACTGCTGCTAAGATAATGCCGCTCAAATGTATGCTGAAAAATAATATCTACCGTGTTAAAGGTTTGTTGTGAACTTATTTATATTGTTAAAGTTACCTACCTCTACAGGTCCTCATAACCGTTACATAATATTATATTAAATGTTTTATTCTTATTGTTCATAGAGTCAATCGTTTTTTTTTTCGGGTGGCAATCATCAAATAACTTCCCCCGCTCTGGGCGGAGCGGGGGGGCGTGTCAGACTTTTATTGACTAAAACCCACCCATGTTCCTTCTGTTGCCCTTTACGTTCCGGGGCCGCGGTATCTCTTTCGAACAACCCGCAACCCCGGCAGGCGGAGGCTCTTTGAGGCGCACGTGAACTTTGAGGCGCGCGTGAACTTTGAGGCGCGCGTGAATAGAGTCAACCCTTGGGGCTGTAAATAAAGAAATAACGAACCTGTAGTGGCTATTTTTTAGTGGGAATTACAGGTGTAAATATGTTATTATGCTATTGTTGTGGAAGAAAGGAAGTCTAGAATAAAACCACAGATTTCATAGCACTAATTTAAACTTAAATGTTTTGTAAACAATCCAATCTACCATTGTATGTTGCATACTGCATGCTACGAGTGGAAAAATGAATTTAGTGTTTGGCCAATACTCGTCAGATGTATTGTTCAATGTTCAGGTATTAGGCTATTGAGGACCTGCCGGGGTTGCGGGTTGTTCGAAAGAGATACTGCGGCCCCAGAACATAATGGACAAAAGAAGGAACTTGGGTGGGTTTTAGTCAGTAAAATTCTGACACTCCCACCCACTCCGCCGGGGGAAGTTATTTCATGATTTCTCATCGGCAAAAAGAGGCTATTAAGTGACTACCATATCAGCATTACCATCTGCCTAGCCGTTGCTCAAGTATGCTGGGGTCGGCTTCCAGTCTCACCGGATTCAAAATATACCAGTATTTTACGTGAAGCGGCTACCATTTCTGGGTACCATCTATATATATTAAAAGAGAAAATCATTAACTCACTCATCACGAAATCTCAGAAACTACAAGTATTAGGAGTCTGAAAGATTTGAGTATATAGTTTTAATTTCTGCGCAAAACCTACAGGCGTTCCTGAGATAAAGGGTCTTGTCAAACCGACGAACAACGAAGTGATTCTATATGGTATCCGGTTTTTCCTTTTGGGGTTTCTACAGAGCCCTAAAAAGTGGGCTCTTCATACCATTTCGTCAGCCGATGCGATGAGTAAACATAAGATTTATCGAATGTCATTCAACTATGAAAGAGGTTATCGAAAAGAATTCGGTCACCCAGAAGTGTTCCAATTTCAAATCTGACGTGCTGCAGGAGTATTGGCCTTGTAGAATCTTAGACGCTTGTTAACTTGTTATTTTACGTTTTGTAATGTAAGCAATGACTTATTGTCGGGCTTACGCTGTCCTCTCATACTTAAGTACTAACGCTGTCACAACAACATTGTTAAACGAAATGATTTTAAAAGAGTAACCATGGAGTTTCTTGCCAGTTCTTCTCCATAGGAAACAACCAACCCGAACCGTGCACCTTTTCTCGTTCACCTTTTATAAGTGTCCATGTAGGCCTATGCGAAATTAAAATATTTTGAATTTGAGTAAAAAAGATGATGGAGAGAGATGATGTCGAAAAAGTCCTAACCTGTAAAAACAAGAAATAAGGAATACTTTAAAAGCAACTGCGTCACAAACCGACTTTAGAAACCACTTAACTTTGAAGATCGATCCAAGCGTCTGTTAGCCACGTCGACGGGCGCGTTCGTGTTCCACGCGCGCCTCTAAGATATGTCAGCAAAGCAGAGGGGCCTACCAGATCCACTGCCTGCTGGGGTTGCGGGTTGTTTAAAACAGACACCGCGGCCCCGGAACACAAAGAGCAAAAGAAGGAACATGGATGGGTTTTAGTCAGTAAAAGTCTAACACTCCCTTCCGCTCCGCCCAGAGTGGGAGAAGTTATTTGGGTTGGAGAAGTGGTTTGGTTAGTTTGGGTCAATCTAACTCCTAAATTACTTTTTTTAATGTATCCTTTTTTTCTGTTTGATTTTTTTTCTTGTGTTTTAATTTCTGTATCGTGTCTTTTGCTGCATCAAATAAATGATTTATCTTTATATCTATCTATCATTTGGTGACTTCCTATCTAAATAATTTCATTCTCGGCACGGGTGTACCTACATCTTCACAATAAACCACGTAATAACTATAAATAACCGCTTTAAAGCAATAATTTTAACACGATGGCTTAACAAACAATGAGTGTCCATGAACTTGTGTGGTTGATTCACCTCAACTTGGTTAGCGACATTGACCGTGCATACGAAAATAAAATAACCACACACGTGTTTTTATTCAAGTTACGAGTGGTTAAGACTATCGCTTGAGCAGCCGGTTCTGTCTAGTTGTAGAGTACTCGGAGTTTCTTGTTTATGATGGAATCGCCAGGGTAGCTTGAGAAATTTAAAAATTCTTACGTTTATTTGCTATTTGCAGCTATGTGTTCGATTGTATGTTGGTTCAGATATGTTTCATCAAAAATAGATTTACAGAATAATAATTATTAAAATCATCAATACAAACCTCTAAGTTCTTCTAATCCCATTTAATGAATGTTCTATGAAAAAAAAAGATGAATTAAACAAAATTCATCGACTTACGAAGGAAACTTATTTTCCATTTTTTTTTATTCAGCTTTGTTTTAGTTGTGGTATGACGATATCACACACAAATTCTAATTAGTTTTTATTAATTTTTCATTGCCACTAAGATATATTAGCATATCGTCCTCATGCATTCAAAGAAAATGTATTTTGGTGATCCTTACTAATATTATAAAAGCGAAAGTGAGTTTGTTTGTTACGTCTTCACGCCTACATGGCTAAGCTGATGAATTTTGGTACAGAGATAGTTGAGACCCTAGAGACGGACATAGGATCACACTTTTTTTTTTAAAAAGTGAGAAATGAGAGAAAGAGGGAAGAAAAGGGAAAACTTAGCTTTGTTATTACAATGAATAAGGCGCTAGGGCAACAACTACAAGTAGCAGGTACCTGCAAATCAGTAAAGGGGAACTGTGTTACCCCGAAATCCGAATAAAACGCGAGCGAAACCGCGGGCAAAAGCTAGTAACTCAAAAATGACCAAAAAAAAATCACAAGGGACCCCTTCAAAAGTACCCTTTGGATCATAAAAATAATTTTAAAATCGGCCTACAATTGATGGAGAAATCGCGTAGCAAATGTACAAAAAATCGGTTGAATTGAGAACTCTCTAAACCAAGGGGGGGTTTCCGACCATTACCCAGTGTTACTGGGTTGTGGAGGTCAGATAGGCAGTCGCTCCATGTAAAATACTGGTTTTCGTCAGCATCCAGTTAAACTGGAGAAAAGGCTAGGCAGATGATAATGATTGGCAATTTCAGGCTGTATCTGTCCGTCTAGTGATGAAGAGCCGTGTCGACGGCGCGTTAGTGCTCCACCCGCGCCTCAAAGAGATGTCAGCAAAGCAGACTAGGTACCTGCCAGGGGCACTGCCTGCCGGGATTGCGGGTTGTCCGAAAGAGTGTATTTATAAATGTATTTATTAATATTTACTTATATAAGTTAATATTATGTAAGTTGCAATCGGTTAAGGCACACACATATTTTTCTCGTACTGCTCTCACACACTATCGTCTACATTTCGTTCTCATATCCCCTTTCGCAGGTCTGCTGGTAAAAATTTCTCAAGAAATAAGCAGTACCTTTGTAGTCAAATTTTATATGTTTTTTTATCCTGTCTGGTTTACTGTGTGTACATAAATAGTTCAATAAATAAATACAAGTCTGACACTCCCCCCCTCTCCGCCCGGAGCGGGGGAAGTTATTTGATGATTTCCCATCCGCAAAAAAAGACTAGGTACCTACATCTTTTAGTTTATCCTTTCAGCAATCCATGTTACACAATTCCATCACTCTCCTTTTCTATACGACGTGTAACATAATAAGCGCAAGACCTGAAAATAGTTTGCTCAGAATGGGCTTCTGAATCGATTTCCGTCATTAATTTTATATCTGTTAATTTTTCACGAAAATATCTTTCATCTAATTGAAATTATGTCCACCACGTCATAACAAGGTAAAAATACATTTTGTTTAAAGAAATTGTGACCTTAACTCAAAGACATAAAGACTATTCAACTGCACGAATGTAGTATTCTTTATTTAAACAACCTGAGTATTCGAACCTCATTGCAAACCAGCCGGTACTTTTGAAGGTTTGATCAATGTTATTAAACCTCTACAGTGTGGAAGAACTGCCCGAGTCCCGATACTGTCTCTGGCAGTCGAACCCAGGACCTTATGATTGGCTGTCGCGCTGAAAACAAATGCTACAAGCGGATATCCGTTATCTGTAATTCTGAGCAAGTTCTCAAATTACCTTGTAGTCCTCAAATAATAATATTAATATGCTAGAAGGACATTAGTACTATTATTAATAATATGCGAGAAGTGTCGCGTAGGTAGGTACTTAAATGGATTTATCTCCGCATAACCGGTTAATCTTCGTAGTATGAATATTCTGTTACTCACGGTAAGACCTATTATTATCAAATAAACAAAGTGTTAATAAATTGTTGTTGTTTATTGTTTACATGGAATCGTACATAAGTACCTATGACTCTTGTTATGGAATCGCACGTCAGTAAAATAATTAGTTATTTACCTACGTTCAAGAAATTATTTACACAAGCTCAGCAATCACGCTTGCGAGCACAACACAACCGCAGTAAAAAAAACTATATGTAAAACTATAAGTACTTATATACATAAAAAAATATGTAGTAAAAATGTAGGTAGGTATAAGAATCACTAGGTATAGAAAAAGAATTAGAGCGTCAAAAAGTTCGTCAACGTAGTTTTCAATAGGAAACGTGCCCACAACGCTGGCCGCATTTCCTCGCTCGAATGTCAATGCTGACTATTTGGACAAAAACGATTCAAGCTCATTTTTTTTGGTAGTTACCTTAGTAAAGAGTTGACCAACCGCTCAGTGATAGTTATTTATTTTATTTTAAAGAAAGCCTACAGGATAATTACAAACGTAAATATCATGCATAAGTTTAACATTTTACTAATTAGGTACAAGCTTCCACATGTCATGTATACGTATAACTACATACTTAGGTTAGGTTATTTGCGCTGACCAGTTAATGCAGCGATTTGAGTAAGTTTGTAAACAGATAAATTACTATGTGAACATATTAGGTATGTCGTGCAATATCAAAAACCAAATTAAAGGTTTTATTTATGGTTTACCAAAACCTTTTTTTATGTCATACTATATAAATATCCTTGATAGCACTCGGACGCCTTATTATTTCAAGGCTAACAATATGATTGAAATCTTTTACTTGTTCCGCCACTTCTTCTTCCCAGCTAAAACGCCAGGAAGTCGCGAAGGACCGGGGTTTTGGAGGACTGTCTCTTGTAATGTGACGTTTAAAAAGAGCTTATTATCACTCTGATTTGAATAAATGATTTTACTTACAGAATTAACAGCGAACACATGTTTCTCCTTGGTCACTGGGTGCACCTGTGACACAGACACGACGCAGGCGCCGCAGCCTCCCTCGTGGCACATCGCCTTCGTGCCATGCAGCTGGAGGTAGTTGCGCAAGTAGTCGTTCAGGGAGGTCTGCGGACTAACCTCTGTTCCCGCTGAAATAAGAATAAAAGCAGAACTTGTGAATTGTCGACACGATTGGTGCAGTGGCTGAGCGATCGACTGCTGCGTTGCGTGTCGCAGGTTCGATCTCCGCACGGAACAAATATTTGTATGGCCTGCAGATACTTGTTCTTGGTCTGGCTGTTTGTGTATGTGAGATTAAATGTTTGTAAACGCACCAACGATATGACCCAATAATATAAGCAACGTTTTATGCGAATATCTCCTCACTCCAGGAAAATGAGGTCCTAGTTTTTGACCAGATTGTCCACCACCATTAACAATCACTGTAACTCCTTAAAGGAAAAAAACGGATCCCTTTCTGGGAATCATCAAATAACTTCCCCCGCTGCAGACTTGTACTGACTAAAAACCACCCATGTTCTTTTTACTGCCCTTTATGTTCCGGGGCCGCGGGATCTCTTTCGAACAACCCGCAACCCCGGAAACGGTACCCTCATTGGATCACTTTGCTGTCCGTCTGTCTGTCAAGACCCTTTATCTCTGAAATTAAAACCATATATCTACTGTAAGTCTGTAGACCCCTGGAGTTCAAAATCATATTTCTAGGTCTATGGAGTCAAAAGATGTGGATGTCAAACGATCTGTTAATGTTGGAAATTTGTACGGAACCATCCATGAACCCTCCATGCGCACTTGTTTAAGTAGTTAGTAAGTTATGCAACGAGCCCAAAAAATGCCCTTATTAACGGTATGAAAGTTGCTCTTGTTGTGCAACAGAAGTGGACAAGGCACCAGGTTTAAGTACCTTAGTAAGGTGTATGGGCTATGTCATAATCAACAATTTATTCGTTTAACTAATTGACTATTTGCGTAGAAAATTCACTGTTTTAAGTAGGTTAAAAGTAAAAAATTCAGACAAATTGAGAACCTCCTCCTTTTTTTAATCGGTTAAAAAAGAAATTACTAAGATATTTAGAGCAGTAAAGACAGTGATATGAGCAGTGACGACAGGCCGCGTCGAACGGCGCGTTCGTGTTCCACAAGTCGATATCGAGTTTTCATTTTCCATTGTTACTATAAGTAAAACACATAGAAGAAAAAACATTGTATTTTTGAAGATAACTCATAAATTCATAAACTACCCAAGCAATATAAATAAAATTGTTATTGAGACTACGTCGAGAGTGATACCATCTTGAATCCTTACTTCCTTGCTAATATTATAAAAGCAAAAGTGAGTTTGTTTATTTGTTTGTTACCTCTTCACGCTTTAATGGCTACACCGATTTTGATGAATTTTGGTACAGAGATAGTTGGGAACCAGGAAACGGACATAGGCTATGGGATGTGAGGGAGAAAGAGGGAAGAAAAGGGAAAACTTAGCGTTGCTATTACAAATCAATAAGGCGCAAGGGGAGCTGTGTTACTCTGAATTTAACGCGAGCGAAGCCGCGGGCAAAAGCTAGTATAAAAATAATTTTAAAAATTCGCTTCATTGAAGCAGAAATAATTCAAAAATCTAATTTTTAAAAAATCCGAACGTTGAACGTGATAATTTTTTAAAAGTCGATTAGAAATGAAAAACCAAGTCGCCGTGATTGATACAGTTTTGAAACGTGTCACAACTTCACAACCACTCGATTCATAGACGACACGTTCAGGCATTCGTGGCCTCGCAAATGGTTCGCGTTGTCTTGTTTGTCGTAACGTACTTGTATTATTTTGTGTAAACCTAACTGGCGGGCCGGGGTTGCGGGTTGTTCGAAAGAGATACCGCGGCCCCGGAACGTATAGAGCAATAGAAGGAACATAGGTGGGTGGGTTTCAGTCAGTACAAGTCTGACACTCCGCTCCGCTCCGCTCAGAGCGGGGGAAGTTATTTGAAGATTTCCCATCCGCAAAGAAATCCTAAATGGCGACATTGCTTTTTTTAGTTCCATACCTCAAAGTGGAATGGGATCAATTCGTTGTCCGTCTGTCTGTCAAAACCATTTATCTCGGGAATGGGGTGAGTTATCGAGTGTGAGTGAAATTAAATCCATGTACTCAAGTTTATAGTCCCTTGGGTCTGTGAAAAAAAACAAATAAGTCTATGCAGTTAAAAGATATGGCTGTTTACGTTTGCAACCGAACCCTTAGTGCGCGAGTCCGACTCTCGCTTGGCTGTTTTTTTTTTTAATTGTTGTGCCGGGATTTGGATTGTGCCCTAGCGGGGCAGACCGCAACACTCCTCTTATCCCAAACTTGCTTCCGCCCGGGACTTCGTCCGCGTGGCATAGTTCCTTGGGCTAACGCTAACTTTAACCCGCGTAATGATCGAAAAAAAAGTCTTTGTCTCCCCTTTTCTTCCCTCTTTCTCCCCCTTTTCTTACTTTTTTTAGCCAATGTCCGTCTCCAGGGTCCCAACCATCTCTGTACCAAAATTTATTAATATCGGTTTGGCCATTAAGGCGTTAATAGGTAACAAACTCACGGTTTTATAATATTAGTAAGGATTTTAATTATCGTTAGTTTTATTTATTAGTAGGTACATTGGTACACGAGGCGAACAATTGTTTTTTTTATCACTTAGTTAATGTGAGGTCGTAAACTTACAATTTACATGCGTGCTTCGAATGAGGAATTGAGTAGGTATTCATTTTTTTATTACAAACAACATTTTTGAACCTGCGATCTGCTTATCGCCGTTGCTTTAGTTAATTAATTTTAATAATACAATTATAATCGCATACTGTTGAGATTATTTTTAATAAGAATGATTTAGCGATTGTGTCTTAATTGATTTTTAAAAATATAAAATGGACCATGTTATCCTTACTAATGTTATAAAAGTGAGAGTG
Source organism: Ochropleura plecta (assembly GCA_905475445.1). Classification (NCBI taxonomy): domain Eukaryota; kingdom Metazoa; phylum Arthropoda; class Insecta; order Lepidoptera; family Noctuidae; genus Ochropleura; species Ochropleura plecta. Next base: position 17,250,287 of record FR997736.1, read on the forward strand.
AGTTTGTTTGTCTACGCGCCTAAATGGCCAAACCGATTTTGATGAATTTCGGTACAGAGATAGTTGAAACCCTGGAGAAAGACAAAGGCAATTTTTTTTTTAAAAAAGTGGGAAAATGGGGAGAAAGAGGGAAGAAAAGGGGAGAGAGCGATTTTTTTTTCGATCATCGCGCGGATTTAAGTTAGCGTCAGCCCAAAATAACTATGCCACGCCGACGAAGTCGCGGGCGGAAGCTAGTACTACAGTATAACTTGTATAAGTACTAATGCTGCTTATAAGGAGGGGGAGGTGGAAATTACGTTTATTCTGCTCCTCCACTCTCGAACAACCCTGCCCCCGGCAGACCCCCTTCTTTGTAGATAACAGCAACAGCAAACAGGGCTGATTAGATGGACGGACGGAGAGCTACCCATTGCACCGTTAACAGACCTGAGTTTACGATGGCGGTGAGTCGTGTCGCGGTATCTGAAACCCCGAGCGTCTCCCGCGGCGGCTAGGTTGGTTTGAGGTTCTTCCCGTAACATTAACATAGCATTGGTTTGTTAGGTGCCCGAACTAAAAATGATTGATAACCCGATTGGAGAGTTAAGTCTCTACTCCTGATGTGTTTTCAAAACTCATAAATCGGAATAATAAAGAAATATACTTCATTTCGAAGTATGAAACTACTTTCGTACGCACTTAGAGAGCAATCTCCCAGTTACGTTGTAAGAAGATGAATTTTTAATATGCTTTAAGTAGCTTTTTTTACGGATCTTTAAATAACTACCCCCACTCTGGGGGGAGCGGGGAGGAGTGCCAGATTTTACTGACTAAAGTCCACCCCTGTTCCTTTATTTTCCCTTTATGCTCGGGCCGCGGTACCTATCTCTTTAGAAAAGCCCGCAACCTCGTCAGGCGGTGGTCTGCTTTGCTAACACCTCTTTGAGGCGCGCGTGGAACACGAACGCGCCGTCAACACGGCCTGTCGTCACTAGGCGGACGGGCGGTGAGCTACCCATTGCTCACCGTCCACAGACCCACGTCTACGGTGCCCGAAACCCGGAACGTCTCCCGCTGCGGATGAGTTGCTTTGAAGATCTCTCCCTCAAACGTCCAACCACGTACTTCTCTAGCATAACTGTTTCGCAGTAAGTCGCCGCTGTCAATTTGTTAAAAACTAGTGATAAGGTCATCATACTATCTAACTGTAACACTTCAAAGTGATATTGATTCTTATCAATATAGATATTTGAATGACATATTGATTGATAAGAGATAGATAGAATAAAGATACTATATACACTACAAAATGATTACACAGCTCTTTTAGAGTATTGCTGTTATTCAATGATGATCTTATCACTGATAGTGGTATCTTCTTGATTATCTATTTTTTGCTCTATTTTTTAAGTGTTTATCTCAAAAACAGCAGTTGCGCTTGCGACTTCTAGACCTTGTTTTTAATACACAGTCCAAAACTCGTATAATGCACAGACTATCACTTGCACTCTCCGCTAACCTCCGAGCCATCAAAAAGTTTGAACATATAAACAGGCCTTTCATCATCATCACTTTCTGCCCTTGTCCCATTCTATTTGGGGTTAGTGCAACACGTTTTCTTCTTCCATTCTCCCCTGTCAGAAGTCACGGTATCATTTACTCCTTTCTCCTTCATATCATTCCTTACACAATCCATCCATCTTTTCTTTGGCCTTACTCTCGATCTCCATCCATCAACATTCAGATCCATCATTCTATTAGTCACATGAGGCCATTGTTTCAATATAACCTTATAACAATATTGCGAGTTGAAATTTAAAATAGGTACGATAACATAGAGTTTGCAATGTTCGGTTCAGCCGAGTTAGAAATCCAATTGCACATTCACTGTCCCTAACGAAATAAAAATTTCCACCAACGATTTCATTCAACGCAATCGAAGCATTTAACTGTTTCTAGAAGCTGATTGTACCGGAAGAATCTATTAACGGATGTAGGGGATCTCTACGCTTCGTTACAAATCTTACTATTTCGTACCACCATTGACGACTCGCGGGTACTCGTCACCAGAAACGGCTGGGCAATCAAATGGCAGAGTTCGTATAGCTCGGATCTACTGAAGTCGTGAATAAATAGGTTTTTTTTGGGGTGGGATAACATCAAATAACTTCCCCCGCTCTGGGTGGAAAGGGGGGGAGTCAGACTTGTACTGACTAAAACCCACCCATGTTCCTTCCATTGCCCCTTATGTTCTGGGGCTCCGGTATCTCTATCGAACAACCCGCAACCCTGGCTGGCCCTTCTAAAGTAGGACAGTCCTGAGGTCCTGACGTACAGATCACCTCTCTGGCTTAAATATAACATTTAATTTATGCAACAAGTTATGCCAAGATTATTAAGGTTTAGTTAAAATTAAACATGGGTAAAAAATATTGAGCCTTCAGTAATCGTCGAGAGACAATAGAAGGAACATGGCTGTACAATTTTGACACTTTCGCCCAGAGCAGGGGAAGTTATTTGATGATTATCCGCAAAAAAAGGACTGTCCTATTTTAGATACCTTTCTCTAGATAATATTGGGATCTAAACTAGCAGCTCTAACTAGGGTCCTATTAGAATATCAGCGCTGTGACATGGCTGCCACGTAGCAGCATCATGCTGAGGTAGAGGCCTTTTGGCATCGTACAGGGCTAATTTGACCGTATAGTTCGGTACGGACCCATTCAGGGGTTCGACATTCAATCCTCCGCTGGCTCGGTATCTACTGGCCCCGAAAGAGGTCGAACATTTAAGTCATACGGCCTCCTTGTTATTTTTCAATGTATTTTATATTCTTTTAAAAAATAATATGAATGTGCATTAATTAAGATAGTTTCGTTATTTTAGTATAAGTAGTATTTTCGATAGTTTCGTTTCTGAAGTTTCATGTGCCAAAATTCTGTCGTGCATATTGGTTAAGTACCTAATAGTCGTGACGAAAGATTTTAAAATCCTCTTCCATAATGTGGGTACACTTTTACTATTTACAAAAAAGCCTTTATTTCGGTAATAAACTTAAGTTTAACAAAGTTTGAAGCCATTTTTCTCATAAATTTTCAATAGTGCCCGAAAACAGCTCGCATGTGTCATGGCGTCGGCATGACGTCACAGTTAAATAAAAATGGCATTGTTTCTATAACAACGTCCCATAAATCACATAACCGTGACGTCATACGCTGTGATCGGTGTTTCAGTCAAAATGGCCGATTGCAGTATTTTAATGTTTTATTTTATTGAAAATCTTAATAATCTGTTATTTTTAAATAAAACTAAACCTGTGTTTACTTTTTTTTTAATATGACTTCTCCCTTGTCATCACTGAATCAGCGATTTTTTTATACTGTCGTCATGCCTATTGTCTTTATTATATTGTTTTTTTTGTTGTTCCTTTTTTAAATAAGTAATTTAGTTTTATTGCCGTGTCCTAATTATTTATTGCAAGCAAATAAACAGGTTTTCTTTCTTCTAATTATTGATGTTGTGTTGAGATAAAACAAAATTAAAACTAACTTGTTAAAGACTGACACACTCCAACATTTTTAAAATAATTTAATGACATTATTGATTACGAAATGCTATTACTCTGTTGACATTATTGTAAGTGATACTAACCTAAATAATGATATTTAATTCCTCACAAAGACATAATTCGTTTTCTATTGTGAATATTGACTAAGATTATTTTTAAGAAGCTGTCTTGCGCGTTTTCGACCGCGTTTTTAGTTGCTGCCCCGCTCCCCTGGGTAGTAGCGTGATGTCGCGTAGTCTTTGTTACTTCCTGATAATGTGGCTTCCTATTAGTGAAAAAATGGTTAAAATCGGTCCAGTGGTTTGGAACCTATTCGATACAAACAAATATTTCCTCTATAAAATATTAGTATAGATTGACATAAAATTTTGCATGCTTAATGCCCGGTTTCTGAAGTTCTCAGTTAAACTCTCAATAGCTGATGATTCATTATAGATAAACTAAGTTTAAACTTCTGATAACTGTCACTGCGTTTCCGAGTACTCAACAAGCCATTCTTTAACTATGCAACCGATAAATAGTTTCTGTTTTAGACACTAGATGGGTCTTTTGAAGAGGTTGACTTCAAAATCAATTTTAACATAATAATACGTCATTAATATTTGATTTTGAAATAATTTGATATTTTTAAATATTAATAAATAATTATGCACTGTTTTAGTAAAAAAAAATATGTTCTAATAAATATTTTTTTTTTAATAGTGGCTGTATGAACGTTGCCATTGTCAACATGCAAGCCGAAAAAAAACGATAGCCTGTTTGCGGCGTCCCGTCAGTTTGTTGTTTTGTTTCTGTTTTGGTGTGTGGTATTATTTTGGTTATCGTAATTTCTTACAATGGAAGCTGGAAAACGCAGCAAAAATTTTACCGAGAGGGAGAAGATGCTTCTTATTGAAGTAGCGAAAGAATTCGTATTAATAATTGATAATAAAAAGACGGATGGGACTACTGTAGAGGCCAAGAAACAAGCTTGGAGTGCTCTGACTAATAAATATAATGCTGTGTCGGAAACTGGATTCAGGACTGAAAAACAGTTACATGCCTTGTATGATAATTTGAAGAAAAAAGCTAGAAAACATATAAGTGATGATAAGGTAAATGATAATCTAATATATAAAATTTCCGTGTCACAATGTTAGTTACCGTACTTCTCCGAAACGGCTCGACCGATTCTTATGAAATTTTGGGTACATATTGGGTAGGTCTGAGAATCGGCTAACATCTATTTTTCATACCCCTAAACCTCAGCGGGTGAAACCGCTGGGCACAGCTAGTGTTTCATAAATTATAGGTTCAGATAGGTTCTTTTATATTAATACTTTGTAGATCACTAACTTCTTTGATGGAGGATAACAATCCTCAGAGATACTGTGGATAATAATGCTAATAAATATAATTTTCAGTCCGAGATGTACAAGACAGGAGGTGGCACATTTTGTCCGAAGACTACCATGGTTGATGAAAAAGTTGTGGCCTTGTTAACACCACAATTCAACCCATTGCCTAATGAATTTGACTCATCAGCTCCATATCACAAGTTGGGTAAGTTAAGTAAAATCATAATACCACTGCTCACAGTGACTCCGACCAATCTTTCATATATATTCATAGTTCAAAGTAGATATCAATTCAGATAAATTATTTCTTCTACAACAATTTTTGTATGATTATACAATTTCAATTAGTTATTTTACTAATTTATTTACTATTTTTAATATAAAGTTAAATTGTATTGAGTGTTTGTAACAATAATAATTTTACTCCCTAAAGTGTAATTGAATAGCAGATGTTGGTATAATTAAATAACACACCAATATTGTCATCATATATTTTAATTTATATTCATTTATTAATTACAGATTTTGTACCAAGTTTACAAAGTTCAGACCTGCTCCTTGGTGAAAATACACAGGTGTGTATTTCAGTGCTGGAACAGGACGATTGTGTGCCATCAACATCCAAACCAGTGGAACATGCGAAAAGGCCTCCTTCACCAGTAGACATCCAAGACACTCCAAAAAATAAAAAGCATTGCTTAACTGAAATAAAAAAAAGGAGCATTAATAACCTCAGTGCTTCAATAATTAAAAGAAAAAATCAGAAACAAACGAATGAAGATGCTATAACAGCGAAAAAATTAGAAATACTGGAATTGCAGAGGAAACAAGAGGAAATAAAATTAGAAAAAACCAAACTTTTACTTGATTTGGATTTACAATTAAAAAAAGTACTTTTACAGAATGCTGAATTGGACTTAGAATTTAAAAAGAAAACATTTAATTTATAAGAGTACATATGTTTATGAATTGGAAATAAATTTATAAAACATAGGTTTATAGTCTTTGTCTTTTATTTTTTGTTATTATGTAACAATATAACATTATACCAACCTAAAATATTGTTCCAACAATAACCGACGGTAATAGTTGCCTTCAGAGGAAAGAGGTTGAGCTATGATAGGTGTATTTTCCTCATGTTCAGATGTGGCACTGTCATCAGAATCGTCTTCATCATCTAAAATAACAGTATCATGTTGCTGCCGAGCTATATTATGTAATACAGCTGTTGCGATAATCACAACTAATGTTGGATTCAACTTCAGCCTTAATTTTTGTGAAAGGCATGGAAATCTTCTTTTCCACAATCCAAATGTCCTTTCCACTGTGTTTCTGGTCTTAATTTGAGCATCATTGTAACGTTTCTCTGCGTTTGAAGATGGATTTAAAAATGGAGTCATAATGTATCTCCCACAGGGATAAGCACTGTCCCCCAGAAGGTGACCATTCATCTCATGGTTGTCTAAGCGTGCTCGCAGGAATGAGTTATGATAAATTGTGCTGTCATGTGTTGATCCATGCCAACGAGCATCAATGTCACGGATGATTAATTTAGCATCACACACAACTTGCACATTGATAGAAAAGAAACCTTTTCTATTTCTAAACAGTTCGGCTTGGTCACCTCCTGGAGACTGGATTGGTATGTGTGTTCCATCTATGCAACCAATAACATTTGGAAATCCGTCAATATTAAAAAAATCAGCCTTAACTTCTCTTATCCCTTCTACACTGGGCATATGTATATAACTCCTTGCTAGCTTAGCGACTTCTCTACTTACTTTCTTAACGACTCTTGACACAGTAGATTTGTGAATGTTAAGATCATCGCCAATTACTACCTGGAAGGTGCCAGTCGCGTAAAATCTTAATGTTATTAAAAGTTGCTCCATCACTGATAATGTATATTTGCGATGTGTTAACGGAGTTAAAACAGGGCTGATAATATCACATAAGTGTATCACAGTGTTTTTATTAAATCGATATCTCACATCAAACTCTTCGTCACTGAACATTTCAAAAGGATTTCTTCTAGATCTTAGGTTTCTGGGAACTGATATGTTTGTAATCAATTCCAGCACTTCCAAATCAGACTCTGATGAGCTACTCGAATTCATAATATTCACAACTTTATCTTACCTAATCAATAATTATAATAACGTAGGTACCTGCTTAGTTTTTAGGTACTGTTTATTGCATTGGCACTATTATCAAATAAAAATAAATAACACGCAATAACCTCAAACTTCACACGAAATGAAATGTCAAATAGTTATAGGACCGATAAACGTCCAAAAATGGTCAGTTAAGTTAAAGTTAGTTTAAACTGAGTTTATTTTGAATCGAATGGTTCGGAAACGCATTTTTGACAGTTATTGAACCAATAGCGCTATCGAATAGATAAACTGCCGTCAAAAGTGACTCAGAAACCGGGCATAATTAAGGTAAACTGTAACTGACCAAAAAATGATTATGTCTATCAGACACTGAATACCCTGGGATCCGTCAGGGAAATCAGACGGCCGACCAGAGAACAGAGGCCTTTGCACCCATCCATCTGCCTAGCCTTTTACCAACTAAGTAGGGGTCGGCTTCCAGTCTAACCGGATGTAGCTGAATGCCAGTATTTCACATAGAACGACTACCTATCCGACCACCACAACCCAGTAACACTGGCTACTACGATACCCCTTGGTAAGACTGCCTGCTTGACACGAACCATCAGTTAATTGAAGTGACACTGACAATCTGTAACGACTGTCAAAGATCTACAAATGACAGCCGGGACCATCACAGCGTAGCGTACTTTCCGAGGCACGGAGGAAACTCGGTATTTAACGGGTGGTCACCCATCCACAGACCAACCTAGGCAAGCGCGACTTACACAAGCTCCTCTGTTACTATAGTGGAAAAATATAGGTTTCTAATAATGTCGTCAAAACTCCGGTTTCTTTCCAAGTTTAAACTGGTGACCGACGGAATTCTTGCTCAATACTTTATCGCTTGCGCTCAACAGTGTTCTATTTAATTTATTTAGTTTATAACACCCTTCATACTAATATTATACAGGCTTGTGTATGTGTGTATATATATGTTTTTCCTTCACGCTCAAACTACTCAATGGATTTGAATGGAATTTGGTATGTAGATAGCTTATTCCCTGGATTAACGCATAGGTTTCATGCACACTTTTTGTCCCGGTCTACGTGGCACAGCTAGTCTTTTAATAGAACCAGCAAATGTTTCACAATATTATTCCTAACAAGTAAATACACATTAACATAACTGTTCTAAAAAAATATATACCGACGTCAACAGACAGCAAGGATAGATATTCAGATCGATTTATAAATAATTAATATTTAAGAACTCACTCAACGAATATTGGTCTCCGTTAATAGTAAAATTAATTCTATCCATTTTGTTATCACATCAACACAGTGTTTATCATAAGAAACGGCACGAATACGATAATATAAATAATTAATTAAAAGTAAAATCACGGCGTCACACTGTAGAAGACTTGATCGCAACGCGCGCTTGCGCATACTGTGGTACTACGAAAACATACGGACTTTTGAGACATAAGATTATCAGAGATAGCTTACCATACGTAAACTGCACTGCTTACAATCATAGTTGAAGTACGCACAGATAAACGGACCTATTTTTGCAAACAGGAACCAACCCACAGTTTGAGTGAAATGGAGTTTAGTACATAGATGGCGCTCAAATAACGTATTCTATCTTCTAAAAAAAAATGGTACCTTTTTACCCACTAACAACGGAGATAAAAACTGTCACTTGCGGAACCAACCCATTTTGGCCATCTTTTAAAAAACTGTAAAGAACTATACAGCATGGTCCCCTGAACACTTTTTAAAACTAATTGTTAAACAGACCCATGACACTTGATACCTTTACAACTTAAGCATCTTGATTATGCAAACTAGAACCAATGTTAAATGGTTCCATGTAGCATAAAAAGTTACAATATTTTTATAACTAAATATAACCAAGAAGTTTGGTTCTTGTTTGCATAATGCAAAATAGATTAATCTTGAAGGAACCATGTAGCATAGTTCTTAATAGTGTTAAAATTCAGCATTGTTTAAACATAAATATTAGATCCATTCTTATCGCTGGTATTTTTTAATATGTAATTTGTGATTTCTGTGAAAGTTAAAATAACAAAATGTGATTTTAATTTTATAATCATTTCTTTTTTCCACGTAGGAACTTACCTAAGTACATATACACACTACTGAAAAATATTTTTGCTTTTTTATATTCAACAAACTAAAAAGTACACTGGCAACACTAAACACTGTACTGTATCTGTTTGCAATCCGACTTACGTCTTGCGTCTGCGAATTAAAAAATGTATAAAAAACGTGCTAGTACTGTAGCCTATGTAAGAATATCAGATTTATAAATTTTATAAAGTTAAAGTATATAGTAAATCGTTAAAAAACCCGGTTGGTTCTTTCTTGTAAAAACATATTTTGTTACTTAGTTCCTTCTTTCAAATTAGACGTAAAATTTTACTGTTGTAATATTTCTAAAAATAAAAGCAATTCTTTTTAAAGTATACTTTTTAATGCCATTTATCAAATGGTGAATCGTATTCTTACATTAAATACAAAAATAGTACAACGGAAGCTAGAACCCTTAAAACTAGTCATCACTATTATTATCGCCTTCTACCTCAAAATCGATAGGCCCGGTAAAGCCGTCAATATCGTCTTCCATGTCGCTACCTTTCAGATTTTTATAAAAATCTTTTGCGTCTTTTGGGATAAGATGCAGAATACTTTTTATATCTGTTAGTTTAGCCTCAGATATGGCTTTGCCTGTAGGCCAAAGTAAGCCCATATCATTTTTGGTTATCACGGTGCTGCTCCTGATATTTTTTTTTATATTAATTTCCTTCAACTCATCTTCCAGATTGTTTCTCATAAAAATAGAGTACATTTTTTCTTTCATAAGCACTATTTCTTTGGTATCCAGCCAACTTATTTTAGATCCATCTTCTGCCTTCTTTCTGTTTGTGGTTTTTGTCTCTAAATTACGTGACGACAAAAAATCTTTTTTGGTAAGCCTGTGTACAATCATTGGTTTATTTTTTCGACAGTTTTTCATGATCTCTATGTAATCTTCTGGGGTATACAATCGTTGTTGGTGCTTAAGAGCGCATTCTATCCGGCCAAAATCTGTATCATTTAGTAAAAAGCTGTGGCCGGATTCTAAAAATCGGTGATGAATTTCTTTTAGAGTGGGATGATCATTCAATAATGCTTTCAACATTAGGGTCAGTTTGATGTTTCTATTTTGACCCCCACAGGAGTCGCTCCAGAGGAATAAAGTCTCTACACCATCTTTTAATCTTTCTGTGATATGTTTTATTAAACACGAACCGACTTCCTGCGACCCTCTGCCGGCGTCCCCTTCTACCCAAACATTACAATGCGCTTGGTCATTACTGCCTGTATGGATACCCAGATTATATTATAATCTGGATACCCAGATTATATTATGTTTGGGTAGAAGGGGAGGCCGGCAGAGGGTCGCAGGAAGTCAGTTCGTGTTTAATAAAACATATCACAGAAATATTAAAAGATGGTGTAGAGACTTTATTCCTCTGGAGCGACTCCTGTGGGGGTCAAAATAGAAACATCAAACTGACCTTAATGTTGAAAGCATTATTGAATGATCATCCCACTCTAAAAGAAATTCATCACCGATTTTTAGATTCCGGCCACAGCTTTTTACCAAATGATACGGATTTTGGCCGGATAGAGTGCGCTCTTAAGCACCAACAACGATTGTATACCCCAGAAGATTACATAGAGATCATGAAAAACTGTCGAAAAAATAAACCAATGATTGTACACAGGCTTACCAAAAAAGATTTTTTGTCGTCACGTAATTTAGAGACAAAAATCACAAACAGAAAGAATGCAGAAGATGGATCTAAAATAAGTTGGCTGGATACCAAAGAAATAGTGCTTAAGAAAGAAAAAATGTACTCTATTTTTATGAGAAACAATCTGGAAGATGAGTTGAAGGAAATTAATATAAAAAAAAATATCAGGAGCAGCACCGTGATAACCAAAAATGATATGGGCTTACTTTGGCCTACAGGCAAAGCCATATCTGAGGCTAAACTAACAGATATAAAAAGTATTCTGCATCTTATCCCAAAAGACGCAAAAGATTTTTATAAAAATCTGAAAGGTAGCGACATGGAAGACGATATTGACGGCTTTACCGGGCCTATCGATTTTGAGGTAGAAGGCGATAATAATAGTGATGATTAGTTTTAAGGGTTCTAGCTTCCGTTGTACTATTTCTGTATTTAATGTAAGAATACGATTCACCATCTGATAAATGGCATTAAAAAGTATACTTTAAAAAGAATTGCTTTTATTTTTAGAAATATTACAACAGTGAAATTTTACGTCTAATTTGAAAGAAGGAACTAAGTAACAAAATATGTTTTTACAAGAAAGAACCAACCGGGTTTTTAACGATTTACTATATACTTTAACTTTATAAAATTTATAAATCTGATATTCTTAGATAGGCTACAGTATCCCACATAAGGTTAAGAAGTATTCATTCATTAATATACTATGTATGCATTTTGCACACTCCGTTTACAAAAGTCTCGTTTTCTCAAAACAAACCTGCTGTGGGTTGGTTCTTGATTGCAAAAATGGGTCCAAACGATGTGCGTTTGTTCAAGTTTTAAGGGGGAAATAAGGGGGAACGATCAAGTTCAAGTTTTCAAGGTGCTTTACAGTGTAGCCTAAGGCTGCTAACCTCGGTATAGCGGGTTGCTGGTTGCTGCTCGAAAGAGTTCCCGCAGCCCCGCAATATAAAAGGCAAAAAGGAACATGTGTGGGTAAAACGATGCCGCACACTGGGAGTTTCTCCTGTATCGTGGGTGCGTTTACAAACATTTAAACTCACATACACAAACAGCCAGACCCAGAACAACTATCTGAAGGCCATACAAATATTTGTTCCGTGCGGGAATCGAACCTGCGACACGCAGCGCAGAAGTCGATCGCTCAGCCACTGCGCCAACCGTGTCGTCGTGTTTAATAAAATTCTGACAATCCCCTACTCTGCCCACAGCGGGGAAAGTTATTTGATTTCTTTTTCACTAATTGAATTAGCCATTTCATTAATATTTTCTCACACATCCCTCGCAACGAATTCTCGCTTATCTCGGCTAGAAACGCAGCCTATAGCGGCTACAACTGTGTCTCGTCATTCTACTTACAGCTTTGTAATGCGTTTCAAATGAGATTAGGACTGATCTCGCGTCGTGTTGATGACGTCATAGCTGTCATATCAAGGAAATTGGGCAAGGTCAGCAAAAAATATGTTTGACCGTTTTTTATTGATAAATATATGAAAAAAAAATAGCTTGGCCTCAAAGTTGGGGAAAAATTGCATAAACATTAAATTGTGAATAAATAGCGTTGTTTCTAAGATATGGTTATACTTCCTATCCTAATCCCACTAATATTATTAATGCGAATGTTTGTGAGGATGGATGGATGTTTGTTACTCTTTCACGTCAAAACGGCTGAACGGATCTTGATGAAATTTAGCACAGAGGTAGATTACAGTCTGGAATAACACACTAGATACTTTTTTTTCGATATTACTCGGGTGAATCCGCGGGCGCCAGCTAGTACGCTCTAAAAAAACTTTAATAATGCAAGGAAAACAAGATAACAACGATGAGCAAATTAATGGACTGAATGTTAATTATTAGGTACCTACATACTAACTTAATTAATAAGTTGGTTTACTTATCTTCTCTCATCATATAACAAAATTGATGTCAAGTGTTTTTTTATTTGAATTTATTTTACCTTTGTTAGTTGGTGTGATAAAAACCAAAATATTCCATTTAAATATGTAGTAAAATAATCTATCCATACGAATAAATGCAACCGAATTGTTTGTACAGACGCCTGCACATCAAGCTACTACAATCTGTCAGATTTCTTTGATAGATTTTCGACTTTATTTCTAAAGTATTAGGTTCAAGGTTCATTGGGAAAAATTGACAGTTTCGGGTAGCTTGACCTGCTGGCGTCTTTGCAATTACAAAGAGCCACTTTACTTATGCTTATTATATTATATATATTTATATTAGCTGATGTCACACCGATTACAAACTGTTTGCACAAGCACTAGTTCAAATGTCAAAGTATTTTTGTATAAACTCAAAAATTACTGAACTGATTTCAATTTTTTATGCCAATTAATAAGCTACATTATCACTAAGTAACACTGGCTCTATAAAATCACGCTACTACCCGCGGGAGCGGGGCAGTAAACGCAATCGGACAAACACAGTCGCGGGTGAAACCGAGGAGGACAGCTAGTATGTAATATGTTAATAAATGTTAATCGTTAATTATACTGTTACCGTTTCAGCATAGATACTAGGCAGGTATTCATAGCTTCAAAAAGTATTACAACTCTTGTATTTTAAATAACTAAAAAATACCTAATGAAAAAGGAATTTAAAATAACAATACTTTGGTCGTAAATTCTTTATCGGATAGTCAGTGCTGGATTATCCATGTAGCAAAAGTAGGCATTGCCACGGGCCCCGCGTAAAATGGGGCCCCGCGTGGCCAAACCAGCCTACTTCTATTGAAACGTATTTTTTTTGAGGAGCCTTATACCCCATCACCTGTCGCTACAATGGATAGCAGCTTCTAAAGAAAATATTTGTATGGCCTACAGATACTTTTGGTTTTGTGAGAAACCGTTATTGAAAAACTACACTTTTTTTTTGGGGTGGGAAATCATCAAATAACTTCCCCCGCTCTGGGCGGAGCGGGGGGGCGTGTCAGACTTTTACTGACTAAAACCCACCCATGTACCTTCTATTGCCCTTTATGTTCCGGGGCCGCGGTATCTCTTTCGAACAACCCGCAACCCCGGCAGGCGGATGCCCTGGCAAGCCCCTCTGCTTTGCTGACATCTCTTTGAGGCGCGCGTGAAACACAAACGCGCCGTCGACACGGCCTGTCGTCAATAGACGGACGGACGGTGAGCTACCCCTTGCTCACCGTCCACAGGCCCGGAAAAACTACACTTAACTCAGGACTTTGACTGAGGAGAAAAATGAGAACACGTACTGCCGATTTGGACACGACTTTATTCTGATTCTAAATACTTACAAGGCTCACTCGGTGGGCATAGACCGCTGAGTTTGAAAATGGTTTCTTATTACTAGAGTAGAGACACAACATCCGTGCTTAGCTTAATCTAAAGCCCGCAGTTCACATTGGGCCAAGGTGTTGGGCCAGCCTATTGGCCCAAAGTGTAGAGGGCTACTTGGGGGTATGTTAGCAGCGATGTTCGGTTGGCGCCAACATTAGCGAGCAAACCGATTGTTATCGGTTTTTTGTTCATACATCAAAGGATCTTGGCGCGCTTCGTCATGATTGACACCAATGTGTATAGGTACAGCGACATTGGGAATTCATTATCATGGCCATTGGGCCAGCCTGTTGAGGCTGGCCCAATACCTTGGTTCAATGTGTACTGCGGGCGTAAAGCTGACGGGTAATTCATAACTAGATAGTTGTCCGGGTCTGGCTGTTTGTGTACATGAGTTTTAATATTTGTAAACGCATCCACGATACAGGAGAAATTCCAAGTGTGTGGCAAAGTTACAACTATATTTTTTAGCTTAATTCTTAAGTAAGTAATCTCCGCGCACTACAAAATATTATTTGGGATATACTTACTGTACTAGATCAAGGGCCCCTCGATAGAATTTGCTATGGGCCCCACGCTTGCTTAATCTGACACTTGAAAATATATAAACTGGGAATTATAAAATTCGTAATAACGTTGAGTAAGTTTCGCATTGAAACTCTAACTCAAAGCATGTATTTCAATTACACCATTACAGACACTTTTGAATGTCATAAAAACAAAAAAGATGCTGCTACAGTCCCCGTCATAAGACATAATAACTTGTGAAAGTACTGTAGTTGCCATTTCAAAGCGTAGATCTCTATCAGAGAAAAATGAGTAAGAAAATAAACTCAGTCACTAAACTCGCCTTGTAGGCTTGACAAAAAAAAAAACAAAATTGTTGCACAAACCACGGAATGCAGTCGACTTAAAAAAGAAAAACGAGTAAAAAAACTCGATTACAAAACACGAATCTATTGCTAAAGAACAAATCGAATACAATGAACAGTCGATGACAAATAAATAAAATCGAGAACAAGTTGTAATGTGATTGGTTGTGGAGGTTAGATAGGCAGTCGCTCCATGTAATATACTGGTATTCAGCTGAATCCAGTAAGACTGGAAGCCGACCCACACTTATTTGGGAAAAAGACTAGGCAGTCGGTGATAAGAACAAACTGGAATGTATTACGAATTTACGAGAGAAAAAAGGTAGTTACGACGCTACCTAGCTATAACGTTCAATGATTGCTGATTAGTCCTTACTTCCTTACTATTATTATAAAAGCGAAAGTGAGTTTGTTTGTTTGTTTGTTTGTTACGTCTTCACGCCTAAATGGCCAAACCGATTTTGATGAATTTTAGTACTGAGATAGTTGGGACCCTGGAGACGGAATTAAGCATTTTTTTAGGTGAGAAATGAGGGAGAAAGACGGCAGAAAAGGGAAAACTTAGCTTTGCTATTACCATAAATAAGGCGCAAAAGCAAAAAATACAGGTAGCAGGTACCTGCAAAGCAGGAAAGGGAAACTGTGTCACCCCGAATTTAACGCGAGCGAAACCGTGGGCAAAAGCTAGTATGTAATACTATTTTTTTCTCTTTGTCTATATGGTTGTATGGTTTGCTAATCTTTTAGTGACAATGGAAAATGACGTGTTGATGAATGAGGGCAGTAGTCTGTAGATATCTTAGTAGCTCAATCGGCCCACAGTCGACAGAGACAAACAACCAAATAAAAAACATACAGACGAATTGAACACGTCCTCCTTTTATTGAAGTCGGTTAAAAATAAACTTAGGTGTTATAGGTACTATACAAGAAATTGCCACTCAGCCGTTTGACGTAAGGAATAGACCGTAATTAATTCGTAACAATAGTGTGATTGTTTTGTATGTTTGTATGCGTATAAAGATATCTTTGTTCTCAGGATGTGATCAAAACTGTTAAATATCATATTCAGATTGTGCTCATGGACAATTTTGTTGGTTTATTAAGTTAGAGCATGCAGTGCCTATGAAAATTTTCTACGTAGGTATATTTGGTGCGTCAGATGTGAGAATCAGTCGTACTATTTTAGGCATTGCTGAGGGCGAATTCAATAAGCACAGCTAGTTAATATTATAAAATCTAAAGTATATTATTAACCATTTCACGACTAAACCACTAAAATGATCATCCTGAAATATTTTGTTTTAGTGGTCGCTGTTGTCAGGTCCACAACAAGGGATTGGTATTGTTCCCGAGGCAAACAACGATAGCGTTTTTATGACAATAGATGGCGCCACGTGTTTGTCAAATCTTAATTAAAAGAGCATGCGGAGTGGGACCCAGCAAAGCCGCGAGCAAGCCTAGGTTTTTTTGCCTAGGTTGGTCTGTGGATGGATGTCCACCCTATACATACCGTTATAAAAAAAAATTGCTTGTGTTCTAGAATTTAACTGCCCTCATTAGGAGGAAGCTACCACCACCCTGTCTTTGTATACTGGTTTTAGGTTAGACTGGCTATCAAAGCTAATCCAGTGTGCTCGGTATGTCAAAATGTGAGAAAAAGCTAAGCAGATGATACGTCATCATCATTTTCCTGCCCTTGTTTCGTTCTATTTGGGGTCGGCGCAACACGTTTTCTTCTTCCATTCTCCGGATTCTCCCATATCAGACGTCACGGCATCATTTACTCCTTTCTCCTTCATATCATTTCTTACACAATCCATCCACCGTTTCTTTGGCCTCTCGCTCTCCGTCCTTCAACGTTCAGATCCATCACTCTTTTAGTCACATGTGCTTCTTCCCTCCTCATTACCTACTCTATAATTAATATTGAGTAGAAAACATAATTAGGTATAGTCTATCGCAAAGTTACAACAAATTGAATACAATAAACAGTCGAGGACGGCGAAATGGGATCGAGATCACGTTGGAATGTGTACTGAGAATGAAATGCTTGCATGTTTATATTAACATTGCCTAGCTACCTACCTAGCTGAAACTATAGTTTGCTTCAGACAAATTAAAGATCTGCGATACAGAGTAAAAGTAAGGAAGAAAACTGTTTATTCGATTCACACGGAATAAGACAATTAAGTGTAATGTAAGATATTTTTAGAAGGATGCTGTTAGACAACATTTTAAACCATCAAAAACAAAAAAAAGAGGTTCTCAATTTAACATAATATGCCTTTTTCACCAAAAACAAAAAAAGAGGAGGTTCTCAATTCAACATATACCTACATTTTTTTTGACAACAACCTACCTAATACATATGTAGGTTTGACATATTGTGTCACGCATTTGAATTTAAATTTAGAGTTGGCAAAATATTAACTTCACAATTCACATAGGCACTTATAATCCAGAAATGGGGCACGGTTCGTGTTGTTCGTTACCTAGAACGTTAGGTACTTCCATGCCTCTTTAGGATTACAAGGTGTATTGAAATGTTGTGTTACAGAAAAAAACTTTATTTCAAAATAAAACACCGACTTCTAAAAAAGTGTAAAATAACTTTAGTACTGGAGGTCGGTGACTCTTGTTTGTTTCGGTGTCGGTAGTCGGTGAAGTAAGGTTTTTTTTTTGGAAGCCGATCATTATTTCTGTAAAAAAGTTTTTATAACCATGACTTTGATGATATCTCACACAATTTAAAAAAAAAAGTATTAATTTTCCAGTGTTACCTACCTAAAGATATTGGCAGATCATAAATATAGACATTGAAGAAAAAAATGTAAGTATTATAGACGAAAACTCATAAATTACCCTAGCTTGTATAAATATACAAGGAATACGAGATCACCTCGGTCCACATTTGGCGAAGTAATCGGTGAACATGCATAAAAAGAATACTGTCAATCATAGAACCTCCATTTTTTGCAATCGGATAAAAAACATTTTACTTTACCCTAAAATTAAAATGTGTTTCATATGAAAAATATTAGGTAAGTACACCCACATTGAACAAAACTGCACGTGTTGGTCAAAGAAAGAGATGCTAGAACCATTTTTTATTAACTTTATTTTTTGTACTTTTTAAGCGTAGCTCGGCTTTGTGTAGATCCTAAAAAACTACAAAACGAATGTCCTTCAAAAGAGGAAACACTTCTTGAAGCTATTTATAAACATTGACGTGCCAACACATTTGTTTGCCAACAAATCAGTTTTGTTTATTGCCGTCCGCTGATAAGTTTCTGTGACTGACATACAAAAACACCACTTGACATCACAGGGACGAATTTGAGGGTAATTAATTCAAGAATTAATTACCCTCAAATTCGTAGTAAGATTACTAATATTATAAAAGCGAAAATGAGTTTGTTTGTATGTTACCTCTTCACGCCTAAAATGGCTAAACCAATTTCGATGAATTTTGAAACAGAGATATCTGGAACCCTGGAGACGGACATAGGCTATTTGTGAGGAGTAAGAGGGAAATGAGGGAGAAATATGAAAGAAAAGGGAAAACGTAGCTTTGCTATTACAATAAATCAGGCGCAAGGGCAAAACTACAGGTAAGGCGTACCTGCAAATCAGGACAACCGTGTTACCCCGAATTTAATTTTGAAGCCGCGGGTGAAAGCTTGTCTAGTATATTTTAATCTTTGTATATTCTACATTCATCTGCCAAATCTTTTTTTTCCTATTATTACAGTCGACTTCTAGTTTTACCGGATTTAATTGAATACCAGTATTTTACAATAATATGTAGCTAAACTAAACTGACCTCTACAACCCAGTTAGTTCTGGGTAATGAGATATTCTTCGGTAAGATTGGTTGTTAGACTTTCGGGCCACTGCACTGTAACAACTGTTAAAGATCTTTTAAAATGTTGAGCTTCTTGAGTTATGAGTCGAGCTACACGATAAAAGACAGCATAGCTTTATATGTAGCATAGTATAGCACTATGTATGCATAGTACTATGGTAAGTTGACCAAGATTTTTGTCTGGCCCTTAAAAGATACCTCTGAGTTTGTTTCGGCGTTCGTGTTCCACGCCCGCCTTAAAAATATGTCAGCAAAGCAGAGGGACCTGCCAGGGCCACCTCCTGCCGGGGTTGCGGATTGTTTGAAAGAGATACCGCGGCCCCTGAACATAAAGGGCAAAAGAAGGAACATTAGTCAGTGAAAGTCTGACACTCTCCGGCACTCCAGCAGCCGTCACGCCCAGAGCGGGGGAAGTTATTTGATGGTTTCCCATCCGCAAAAAACGTCCCAGATAACAGCTAGTTTACTATAAAGCTTAGATAAATGAATAAAGCCTAACGCACATACAGGAAAAGTTTTTAACCAGTGCGCAAATTTTGACATCATAAACTTGAACACATTTAAATAAACACGTATTTTTTAAGTGTTAGTAGTAAAAAATAAAGTTATCGCTTAGGAGAAATGTTTACTTAGAAACTTATTTAACTTATTTTGTAGTCACTCGCTGGTCGAGCGGTCGGCGCGTGAGATATAATTCTAATTTTATCAGTTTCGAACTACTTTTTTTAAGGTTGTGATTAAAAGTCGAGTCGAGGTCTGCCTGACCCTTGAGCATGACTCGGAGTCCTGAACTGGCCGTGATCAATCAGCCTTTGATTTGGCTGCTAGGATAGTCCTTTCATTAGGTACAGTGGGGTTACGGATGCCCTGGGCTCGCTTTCGAGTTTCGCTCTCCATCTCATACATCCTTCGAGCAGCTCGTAAGTTTTCATTGCTTAGTAATATACACTCGCACCATTTTATAGTATTCGCGGTTGGTAAAGTTCGACATTGTGACTGATTCGACACGAGTACGCGAGAGACGCGCGCGCTGGGGTGTAAATGCACGGACGTCAGGACACTGCTTGCGCATGCGATGTAGGAACAGACGCCTGCACATCAAGCTACTACAATCTGTCAGATTTATTTGATAGATTTTCGACTTTATTTCTAAAGTATAAGGTTCAAGGTTCATTGGGAAAAATTGACAGTTTCGGGTAGCTTGACCTGCAGTCGTCTGTACTATCAGTCTATCACTAATAATCACTATATACAATGTACTCTGTGGTACTATACTAGCCGGGCGTCGGGCGTGGCGCGCCTGTTTGACAAACACCGCGCCATCCCCACCCGCCTGCGCCCTCACCACCGCTACCCCGTGCACCGGCGCCGGCGGCGGCGGTCGCGCGGGTTTCATTCATAGTAGGTATTACGAATAAATTACGCCCATGTTTTGTTTATTTCAAACACGGACAAGGTAAAAAAAAATCGTAATCTATAAATGGAAATGTGTTCTATTACATGCACTGAATCACCAAAAAAAAATTGCGCACTGGTTAAAAACTTTTTCTGTCATCATCATCTGCCTAGCCTTTTCCCAACTATGTTGGGGTCGGCTTCCAGTCTAACCGGATGCAGCTGAATATCAGTATTTTACATGGAGCGACTGCCTATCTGACCTCCACAACCCAGTTAGTACTGGGTAATACGATACCCCTTGGTAAGACTGGTTGTCAGATTTTCGGGACATTGACTACCTGTAACGACTGTCAAAGATCTACAAATGACAGCCGGGACCAACGGCTTAACGTGCTTTCCGAGGCACGGAGGAAACTCGGTATGTAACGGGTGGTCACCCATCCACAGACCAACCTAGGCAAGCGCCGCTTAACCTAAAGATCGACCCGAGCGGCTACTATTATTTAGCCACGAGCTCCTCTAAAAAAAAAACTTTTCCTGTATTGGTACTTATTAGGTTTTACAATACCTTTTAAATGATTGATTAATAAGCGTGAATAAGTGGTTTTTATCCTTCCTGTCAGTATAATATCAAAGTGGAGGAAACATAATGCATTGTTTGCGTAATGAGATTATTATACTGACCTAGCTCTTGCCCGCGGCTTCGCTCGCCTTAAATTCGGGGTAACACAGTTCCCCTTTCCTGATTTGCAGGTACCTGCTACCTGTAGTTTTTGCCCTTGCGCCTTATTTATTGTAATAGCAAAGCTAAGTTTTCCCTTTTCTTCCCTGTTTCTCCTTTATTTCTCACTTTTAAAAAATATAAAAATTCTAAATTCAAAATCATTTATTTCAAGTAGGCCAGTTACAGGCACTTTTGAACTGTCGAAACATTGACAACAATAAAAATGAAGCTACAGTCCCAGTCACAAGGCATAATAACTGTGAAAGTACTGTAGTTGCCCATTCCAAAGCGTAGATCTCTATGGAGAAGAATGGGCAAGAAACTCCATGGACACTCTTTTAAATCAAAATATTGTTACAAAACCTTGGTTACATCATTCGTGTTAAAGTGGTAAACTATGTGAGAACGATGTAGCAAGACGTGCACATTAAAAGTGTCCATAGTAAAAGAAAAATAATTTCAAAAATACATAATTAAATTTAAAAAAAAAGCTGTGGCAACTGAGAGATGACCAGTCACAACTGACAGCGCCCGTTCACGAACATGACGCATAGATCAGCTATGCGATTCACTAACAAACTCATCATAGATGTTAACAACGACGAGTTCACGGATGTTTCATCGTAAATATCGCTTTTAAAAACAACGTTGATAAAAACCGTATTCGCTAAGGTACATATGCTCGTCGACGATCTGCTGAACAACGATGATGGGTTCGATGTTTACAATGTTGCTATACTTTAATCTAGTGTATAATCGAGAAAATCTCGACTAACCGATTTTTAAGTTATTTAATCATTTTAAATTTATATAAATGCACAATACGTATGTATAAAACACGTAATATTTTTTATGCAACGAATATTAAATTAATTATATCATTTTCAATTTGGAAAATAATGATTCAAATCTTTGACATTTGTAATTGTAGGTTATGTAATGTATAGTCTGTGTTATTTCAAAACTTGTTCAAAACAAACAACTTGATCTTATCTTGATTATAGTTTTGTTTTTTATCAAAATACGAAATTCCAAAGCTCCAAGTGGTATTAAGTGGACTGTTAAAAAATGCTGCACCCCTACCCTATGGCGTTCTATTTGATTCGAGTTTTAGTTTGGTTCCAAATCTATCGAAAGTAAGTACACGATAACATTTCTATTTAAATATACAACATAGTTTCTGGAACTACTATCTATGTAACCAAAATATTTATTTTTTAGTGTCTCACAACGCAGCTTCGTTGAATCAGCTGGAAACGCTAGTAAGCTTTTCAGAAAGCAAACCATGGTTCGGAACAGTGGTTTAAGGTTGGTAATTATATGTATTGTTGCATTGAGTAGGTAGCCTTCTACGGTATAGTACCTTTTTACATGGACAGCCCCCTGTGCATGTTCTTTTTTACTAAATTAGTATAAACTACAAGTATATACTGTAACTTAAGTCTTCAAATTGCAGTTATAAAAGCATTTGAAAATGCAATGAAAAGTTAAACCAAACCAAGCAAATTTGTTTTCTATTTATTTAATACATCAATTATTTATGTATTTTTTTCTTATATTGCAGTACTGGAAGGACAAAAAAGGAGCAGTGAAGAGTAAGTCCAGCTTAATTGCAGCCGCCAGGTGGCGCACTGGTGCTGGCATTGAAGATTTACCAGAACACTGTGAAATTGAGTTCAAAATACAAACCGTTATGGGAGGAGAAAGTTTTGGTTGTGGAGATCAGAACTTAAAAATAAATCACTCTGAGATGGTTAGCATCACAGAGCGTTTCATAGCCATGGAAGAACGTCGAGCACAAGCGGAGCTCTTGATTGCCCAAGCAATTAGTCGTCAAGTAGCCATCAGGCTATGGCTCAGGCTCTAGATAGAATAAGTAGTGCAATTAGAGATTTAATAAATAAGTAAAAATAAAATGTATGTTAAAAGATTGTTTTATTTATTAATTAATTATATTAAAATTAATTTGCTTAGGTACATACTATTTCGTTAGGCTATCTTAATTTTATCTTTAGGTAATATTATATAAGAAAAAACATTCACTTTCTATATTTTATGATGAACAATATACACTGCTAACACACACACAGTTTATACTACTATTTTCCAAAGACTATAATTTTTAACAAACAAACTGTGTTACAACCTAGATGCTAGATGCAACCATGCAGTGCGTTTGTGGAACTCACTTCCGGCTAACATTTGTGGCGCTAAAACTATCTCTGTTTTTAAAAAACTGGTCAAAGAACACTACCTCTCCTCTATAGTTTGATATTTTGTATATATTTTAGATATGTATTAAGTATTTTAGTTTGTATATATGTAAACATGTATTTATTATTTTTATTTCTATTAGTATGTAAGTTTTCTATACTGATAAAGTTTTGTTTATTTAAGTTAGTGCTTAAGTTGTTTTGTTTTTTTTACACACTGTGTCTACGTGTTTATTTTTTCCATCTGTCCTATCGCAGGTCTGCTGGAAGAGATTTCTTTATGAAATAAGCAGTACCTTTGTGCTCTTTTTTCCTTATGTACTTTTTTATAAATTGTTCTGTGTGTACATAAATAAATAAATAAATAAATAAATAAATTAGTAATATTATTAATATGTTAAAAGATCGTTTTATTTATTAATTAATTATATTAATTTGCCTAGGTACCTACATACTATTTCGTTAGGCTATCCTAATTTTATCTTTAGGTAAAATATATAAGAAAAAAACATTTACTTTCTATATTTTATGATGAACAATATACACTACTATTTAACAAACACTATAATTTTTAACTAACTGTCTTACAACTTAAATTGTTAGTATTTTCTTCTATTATTAACTATTTTGTCCACGTCACAGTCAATTAATTAGATGAGCTCTAGCAAGACGTCCACTGTCCAAATCACTTATAGAGTTCTGGCTTCCTTGTTCTAATAACCGGATCACCCTCGCTTCTTGCCTCTGTAAATGAGCTGCTAATTCCACTGGGGGAACTCCAGCTTGATTGCATATGTTTTGCAACACACAACAAGCTTTTACAATTTTTCCCACCATCTCTGGATCATAGTGAAAAACACGATGAACCAAAAGGCACCTAAAACGGCCTTTAAGTATGCCAATGGTTAGTTCTGCAGTATTTCTTGCAGTGGCATGCAGATCATTATAATATTCTTCTCTTGATCCAGGCTCAAGGTTGCTACATGGAACCATCATGTATGTCCTAAGAGCAAAACCGGAGTAACCCTGAAATCAATTAATAGGAATTTGATTTAAGTAGGTGCGATAAAAAAAACAATATTTATCACTTTAATTTAAAAAAATAACTAGTTTTACTTACATTTTAATCGTCTACAACTCTACAACCAAGAAAACATCTACAATTTACAAGCTTTACGGTTTGACAGTTAAAATCGAAGGCGAAGGCGCCGTTGTCGTTGAAGGCGAGGATGATTTGTGTTTGTGAATACCGTCTTTCATACATTCGGGACCATTTTTAGTTCTATGTCGCGCCGTCGACATCGTTGAGGCGTTACGATCGCGCAGTTTTTAATTAAAGAATACCGATATGTTTTCATCAGATGTTTCAACGATAATGTCTTGGTTGTAAAGATGTTTTGCGTTAGTGAATCGCACTCCAGCACCATTCAACTCAACCATTTTGAAGGAAACTAAATGATCCGACATATGCGCCACCATCAGCGAGACATTTGAGTGAGCATGACATGCTTTCAACCGCCAGAGCAAATTAGTCAAGAAAAGAAAAGATATATGCCTATGTTCGTCTCCAGGCATATATTTATTTCATAATTCATCGAAATCGCTTTAGCCATTTAGGCGTGAAGACGTAACAAACAAACAAACTCACTTTCGCTTTTATAATATTAGTGTTATGGTGATGACACAGCCCATATTTGATTTTCTATATTAAATAAAAATCTTAATCATTTTTATACCTACCGAGGATTGTTTGTGTTAGCTCTTCTTACCTATATTGGTTTCAAGCATATCTACGACAAGACAGTGTTTTTTTTACCAACAGATAACAACCTTTTTGATGGAAACCTTTATGCATAGAAACGATTCTGAATTAAAAAAAAAATGGGATTATACTCATAAAAGTGTTTGTGTTAGTATTCTCAAGTAGACCAAACTTAATCTGCTATTATTTTGTCACAGAATCCAGAATGAAGAATAAGTTTTATGACTAACTAGCTTTTGCCCGCGGCTTCGCTCGCGTTAAATTTGGGGTAACACATTTTCCCTTCCCTCACTTACAGGTACCTGCTACCTGTAGTTTATGCCCTTGCGCCTTATTTATTGTAATAGCAATGCTAAGTTTTCCCTTTTCTTCCCTCTTTCTCCCTCACATCTCAATCTTTTAAAAGAATAACCTATGTCCGTCTCCAGGGTCCCAACTACCTATATCTGTACCAAAATTCATCAAAATCGGTTAAGCCATGATTTAGGCGTGAAGACGTAACAAACAAACTCACATTCGCTTTTATAATATTAGTAAGGATAACAGGGCATTAGCACGTTGAATTACATCGCTTGATCTTGCTTTTAAAGTTTTAGTTGTAAAGTCAGTAGGCCTACCATGACATCTTAAAGCAGAACTTATTCCACTGAGGGAAAGAGATGGTGCTAGACACCCTGTATAGCTCTGTCTCTTTCCCTCAGTGGAATAAGTTCTGCTTTAAGACGTCATGGTAGGTTAGCAGATCACTCCGCTCAATGTATACTTCTACAATTTCCACTTACTCCTTTTTTGCGGATGGTGGACAACGGTGCGGGTGCGCGGCGCGTAATCCGGTCTTGTATAATTATTTTATAGCTTTTTTGAAAGATATTTAAACTAAAATCCTGATTTCCTTAAGTTCATCTGTCATTTAATAGGAAAAATCTAAAAAATGGGCCAGCGATATACTCGCAAGTAAAACACCTAAATCCAAATGTAGAACGAGTTATGAAAATAGTTTTAATAATAGAAGGCCTAATCGTACTCCAGATAATTTGGAATAGTATAATTTGGAAAGTTTTGAATAATAATAATCTTGGTAATTTAAAAATAAAAAGATTTTTGTTTTGAGTACAGACGCCAGCAGGTCATGCTACCCGAAACTGTAAATTTTTCCCAATGAACCTTGAACCTAATACTTTAGAAATAATGTCGAAAATCTATCAAATAAATCTGACAGATTGTAGTAGCTTGATGTGCAGGCGTCTGTACATTCTTATTTTAATCCAATTTTATGCTGCATATTTTGTCACGTCTGTTGCTTATTCCGAGCATGTATGATGCAGTTTTGCTCGACGATTTGAAGTTGTCTATAATCCGATCGTCAGTTATCTGCAGCCATTGATTTGCCTTATTTAAACGGACAAATACTAAGAAAACACCAGCACTTTAAACAACACTTTAGAGATATAGATGTTTCTCAATATGTACTCAATAAGTTGCGTATGTTTATTTATTTTTGTTGGCCATAAATTCATACTATTAAAAAAATATATACCTATTACCTGATGACGGTTACATTGAAACGCATAAAGTTATCGATGGATGGTACAAGATCAACGCAGATTTTGTCAGGAATTATAAATTAAAAAAGACAAAGAGTAAATGACAGAGTGGCGATTGACGGAGGAGAATAGAAGAAAAATACGTGTTGGCTTTTGGACTAGAACGTTTTTGTTACTACAGGTTGCCCTAGAAACATGGGGCGAAATCAGAATAATTAAAATAAAAACCGAATCCAAAATAACTAAATCCCTTAAAAGGCAACGTTCACTTGCTGTTTATATCTCTTATATCATAAGAACTAAATTATAATTTCATTTACACAAATATTCTTTGCCAAAGATGGGATCTTAGTTTATTTAAAAAAAAAAAACGTTGTCCCACAGGAATTTCTCCTGTATCGTGGGTGTGTTTACAAACATATAAACTCATATACACAAACAGCCAGACCCGAAACAACTCTCTGCAGGTCATGCAAATATTTGTTCCGTGCGGGAATCGAATTCGCGACACAGCTCAGCAGTCGATCCCTCAGCCACTGCGCCAAACGTGCCGTCAAAAAAAGTTTATAATTTAGGGTGCATCAAAATTCTAAATAAAAACCCCATCTTAATAAATCTTTCTGCAATCCCTCCCTGTACTTTTAGGCACACTAATCATAATAGATTTAGTTTCACGAAGTGTAGAGTGTGCAATATTAATTTATGTGGTTTACTGACAGGGGGAAGGGGGGGAGGAAAGAAGGAATGAAGTTACTCAATGGTATCCCGCTGGTCATGTTTGGTAGTGTTGACAGTATTTACTGAAACTTACGAAGGTATAGTCGTGTTGTGTTCCCAAGTACAAGTTTAAGGGTTGACAATCATGTGTTGGTCTGAACGATGTTGTTATGTGGTGCCGGCGAATTTGGGATGCGTGTTGGTGGGAATTTTTAGCTTCGTAAGTGTTTTTTTTTTGGTAACTGCTATTTAGGAAAGAAAAATACGTTGAGTTTGTCAGTGTGTTTGGATTTCAAATAGAATCTACAGAACGTGATCACCATAATATAGGGTTGCAGCCCTGGAATATAAAGGGCAAAAGAAAAAAAAATATTTGTCGCAAATTATGGGTAGGTTTTAGACAGTAACAGTCTAACACTTGAATTCATCAATTATCAATCCGCAGAAAAAAAAACATGATAATTTGTATACCTATATTGCGCATCTCGCCATCAAACGTAAAGTTTGGCGAGTAAATCCATACTCATTTATTATAAAAGCGAAAGTGAGTTTGTTACGTCTTCACGCCTAAATGGCTACACCGATTTTGATGAATTTTGATAGATATAGCTGGGATCCTGGAGACGGACATAGGCTAAAAAAAGTTAGAAAAGGGCGAGAAAAGGGAAAGAAAAGGGGGAGAAAAAGGAAAGAAAAGGTGAGAGCAATATTTTTTTTTCGATCATCACGCAGGTTAAAGTTAATTTAAAATGGAGTTACTAACTATAGGTAACTAACCTGTAAAATGTGCTCTGGAGAACCTCAACCTAATTGCTGTGATAAAATCAACCTTCTAAGTCTATAGGGTAAAAAAATATTGTATTTTATTTATTTATTTCAGGATTAATAACGAGTTACATTACAAATTATCTTTTACAAAATTAAAACTGCATAACACATTATCCTGTAACACTCTGTCAATTATACACAGCTTATACTTTACCGAGTAGGTACACATGCTATAAATACATAATTTAATAAAAGGGATACATGATACAATTATACAATCATGCGAATAAAATATCAAGAATACTGTCAGTTTAGTTTGCAATTCAATAAAAAATATGTCAGAGTGAATTGAAAAGATTAAAATTGTAACACACAAAAACACTTATAGATAACTAGCTGTGCCCAGCGGTTTCACCCGCTGCTTACTTAGGGGTATGAAAAATAGATGTTGGCCGATTCTCAGACCTACTGAATATGCACATAAAATTTCATAAGAATCGGTCGAGCCGTTTCGGAGGAGTATGGGAACGAAAACTGTGACACGAGAATTTTATATATTAGAAGAAGATTTGGCCGTTAATGTCGCAGGTTTGTACGAAACCCTCGGTGTTGTATGGCTTGCTATTGCCCGTTTTTTAGGGTTCCGTAGTCAACTAGGAACCCTTATAGTTTCGCCATGTCTGTCTGTCCGTCCGTCCGTCCGTCCTCGCTTAATCTCTGTGACCGTTAGCACTAGAAAGCTGAAATTTGGTACCAATATGTATATCAATCACGCCGACAAAGTGGTAAAATAAAAATTGGAAAAAAATGTTTTATTAGGGTAGCCACCCTATATGTAAAGTGGGAAGTGATTTTTTTTTTAATTTCAACCCTAACGTGTGATATATTGTTGGAAAGGTATTTAAAAATGAATAGGGGTTTACTAAAATCATTTTTTGATAATGCCTATAATTTCGGAAATAATCGCTCCAAAAGTAAAAAACAATGTGTCCCCCCCCCTCTAACTTTTGAACCATAAGTTTAGAAAATATGAAAAAAATCTGAAAAGTAGAACTTTATAAGGACTTTCTAGGAAAATCATTTTGAACTTGATTGACACAACAGTTTTTGTACAAAAAAGACAAAAAGTTGTACAAAATAATTTCCTCCTCCACCTTTAAACTCATAAGTGGGAACACTTATTGTGACGGACGGGAAACTACGGAACCCTACACTGAGCGTGGCCCGACACGCTCTTGGCCGGTTTTTTTATTGGAGTTGATTAAAAAAAAAGGTGTTGGTCCCGGCTGTCATTTGTAGATCTTTGACAGTCGTTACAGGTAGTCAGTGTCTCTAAAGTCTGACAACCAGTCTTATCAAGGGTCATCGTATTACCCAGTACTAACTGGGTTGTGGAGGTCAGATAGGCAGACGCTCCACGTAAAATACTGATATTCAACTGCATCCGGTAAGACTGGAAGCCGACCCCAACATAGTTGAAAAAGGCTAGGCAGATGATGATGATTACAAAAAAAAAAACATTTTTGGGCTTCATATTTTTTTACAAACAAAACAAATAAATAAGAAATGTTGCTTTTGGTTCTAGCTCCTTAGTTAATGTAGACTACGAGCTACAGTACGCGATTACGGGATAAATACAATTATTATAAATTTTGAGACTTTTGTACGGTATGTTGCCTACAGTCTACACAATGAAATAGAGAGTTAAGGACTTTATCATTTCTTAAGATTTTAACGACTGTATGTAATTATTACTCCAATTATTACAAATTTACCTAATGATAACATTTTTAAAACTTGAATGCTGTGCGTGTTAATGCATGCGCTATACGGTGAGTTACCCATTGCTCACCGTCCACAGGCCCGCATCTACGGTGGCCGGGAGTCGTCTCGCGGCGCCCGACGCCCGGGGCGTCTCCCGCGGCGGCTGGCTTAGTAAAACAAACTGTTATACATAAATTTACCTCACAGTGAATTCTACATTTACATAAATAAGTATCCCATACTATTTGCTGCACGCGTTACACTTAAGGTAAATAGCAGTGTCACTTAGTCTAGCATATTTATTATTATATTTTCCCTGTAACATGCTTAGATCATGTTATTCTCATTTATAACTTTCGGGTTTTCCCCGCATATTGCATCTACTGACGTTTCCAGTCACATCGCGGCAGTACATGAACAGGATTATGACCCTGTCTTTCTACATGCACAAAAAATATGTAGGTACATATTTAAAGCCAGCAAATATTGTAAATTATCACGTTTTCAGTCACGAACATCAAAATTATCTCACTTTCCTTTAAAAACCGATTTGATCGACCATGAAAAACGTATTTTATCTTCTCGATAGCGTCTATTTGTTGATATGGTTGGTTTGTGCTTGTTTTCCTTACTAATATTATAAAAGCGAAAGTGAGTTTGTTTGTTTGTTACGTCTTCATGGCTAAACCGATTTTGATGAATTTTGGAGACGGACATAGGCTTTTTTTTCGGATGGGAATTCATCTAATGACTTCCCCCGCTCTGGGCGGAGCGGGGGGGCATGTCAGACTTGTACTGACTAAAACCCACCCGTGTTCCTTCTATTGCCCTTTACGTTCCGCAACCCCGGCAGGCAGTGGTCCTCTGTATGCTGACATCTCTCTGTGGCGCGCGTAGGACAATAACGCGTCGTCGACACAGTCTGTCGTCTCTGGATAGACGGACGGTGAACTACCCATTGCTCACCGTCCACGGACCCGCATCTACGGTGGCCGGGAGTCGTCTTGCGGTGCGGCGCCCAACGCCCGGAGCGTCTCCCGCTGCGGCTGGGTTGGTTTGAGGTTCTCTACCTCCAACGCCCAGCCACCTCCTTCGCCATCATAACTGTTTCGCAGTTGGAGGTGACCGCTTCCCATTCCCTCTCGATTTGAACCATGGACTAAACCAGAGCAGGACGCGAAAGATCACCACACCACCGCTGATCGCCTCTACGAGGACACGGCGGTGCTTTGCTCAAGCTGGACAGACTATACTACAATCTAAGTACATTTAATCCTATTAAATGACAATTTAATTATAAAGTGAATTAATTATGCAATTTTTTGCCTATATTTTCCCTCTGCCGGCCAAAGACCTCCCTTATTACCTTCCACTCCTCTCTCCCTGTGGTTTTCTCCGGCCAATCTGTCAGAAATGCCGCTAAGTCATCAGGCTTAAGCTTCCCTCGGTGATAACGCTCTTTTTCTGGCACCCGCTGCGTGTCAACTCCGACCACGGTCCTGATGCATTCTACAGACTTGGCCCGACCAATCCCAAATCAACCTAGGATTTAGCCTAATTGTTTTTTTCTGCGTTCCAGATACTATCCGTGTTCGCGCTAGCGACATCGATTACGTACTTCGTCATCGAAATTAAAGAGAGTCGGGAGTTGTCAGAGCAGAGCCTCCACTTCGCCAAGACTATCGGGCTGGACCTGAACGTATCTTCAGTACACATCATTCTGTCCATCGCCATCGTCGTATCTTTGTTGTGGATGCTGTTTTCAATTATGCTGGTGGTTGGCATTATACAGGTAAGATAATGAGATTTTATAAATATCGGTGACTTCGAATAAAAAAAGGATCGTGGTACGCGTGGTGTAATATTGTGTAATATTCATGTACTCATTTGAGGTTTACATAACTATATGTTGGTAGCTCCGGAGTACAACGCAGGTTAACAAATGTAATGTATTTCCTTGTTGACTGGCTAAATCTTAACATTAGGAGCTCGAATAACTGCACATAAATAGGTCTATGTTACTTAACAATGAAGTATTATAAAACGGCAGTGGGTCGGTTGCTTATATGACATCATTCGTAAAAGTGAAGCAAAACCAATAAAGATCGGTCACACAAATATTTGTTCTGTGCGGGGATCGAACCAGCGACACGCGGCGTAGCAGCCAATCGCTTAACCACTGCGCCAACCGTGCCTGGAAATTATTATACATATTATATTTACGTTCCTACACAATTCTATAAGTACTGTCAGTCTAAGAAGTCCACTGCTGGACTTTGAATTCTCTCCCACCACCCCCCCCCCCCCCCAAGCAACCCCACGACTTTTTTGAAACAATGCAAGTAAGTGAATATTAATATTTTACAAAGAACAACTGCCTAGCCGACCTACACAACGTACGGTATAACTATACCCATTCTTTTTACGGATGAAAATTCATCAAATAACTTGCCCCGCTCTGGGTGGTATGGGAGGGCGGGTGTGTCAGACTTTTACTGACTAAAACCTATCCATGTTCCTTCTTTTGCTCTTTAAATTCCGGGGACGTGGTATCTTTTTCGTATAACCCACAACCCCGGCAAGCAGAGGCCCTAGAAGGCCCCTTTGATGACTATACCCCTTGGCAGGACTTGCTGTCAGATTTTCTGACTCTCCGTATCAATTGTCAAAAATCTACAAATGCCCACTGGAAGTACTTCAAGTACTGGAACCAAGAGTTTAACGGTTTTCCGAAGTACCCGCGGATCGACCTCAAAAAGAGCGACTCATTAGGTGTTGTCATTTCCTCTGGATTCTCTAGGATTCCGTTGGTAGGTAGGTAGGTCTTTAAACTGTCAGGAAATAGTACATTTTGATTCAAGTAAGGAAACTTTGTCACTGCGGCCGTGGCGATAGGAGAGGGTGTTAGAGAGCCGAGAACAGCAGTGACAAATTCCCACGTGACTCAAACGAAGTTTTTCAACATATTTACGGAGGAAGTAAATAACAGAACAATAAATTACTTTTGTCGTTAATTAATTTGAAACTATGATTTAATTTGTTATTTTCCTGCACTTCTCAGACAGAAGGTGACAACGCTAAACAGACTTAAACATATTAAAAATAAAAAAATCTAAATTTTGAATTTAGAACTCAAATAAATATCAATTTGTTGTTATATGGAAATTACTCTGTTATTGATAATAAAGTAAATATTTAAGGGGAATCCCATACATCAAACATGATTTAATTGGCATTTTTATAGATAACTAGCTTTTGTCCGCGGCTTCGATCGCGTTAAATTCGGGTCACACAGTTCCCCTTTCCTGATTTGCAGGTACCTGCTACCTGTAGTTTTTGCCCATGCGCCTTACTTATTGTAATAGCAAAGCTAAGTTTTCCCTTGTTTTCCCTTCGTTCTCCCTCATTTCTCACTTAAAAAAACGCAAAACCCTATACCCAACCTATTATATCCTTCACTATCTACCAAGTACAAATTGCTTTCTAATAAACGAAAGAGCTCAAAATATGATATTTTTCTTTCCAGAACAGGGCGAACTTCGTGCTCGGCTACTTCTCATTCGGAATCATTATCACTATTATCTTTCTACTCAGCGCTCTCCTTGTACTGCTCCATAAAAGCTGGATACTGGCACTGGTCCTCTTCATTACATCATGTGAGTACAAATAATCACGAACTTTTGGATACAAGATGTAGCGATTTTTAAGGGTGTTGTGGACCATCAAACTGATCTATATCTGTTTCGAACAACCCGCAAACCCGGCAGGCAGTAGCGCTGGCAGGCCCCTCTACTTTTCTGACATCTATTTGAGACGCGCGTAGGACATGAACGCACCGTGGACAGGGCCTTTCGTCAGACGGACGGTCGGTGAGCTACCCATTGCTCACCGACCACAGAACCGCGTCTACGGTGGCCGGGAGTCGTTCGTCTTCCGCGGCGGCTGGCTTGGTTTGAGGTTCTCTTCCTCCAGCGTCCGGCGACCTCCTTTGCTAGCGTTTTTGCTTCTCAGAAGGAGGTGACAGATTCCCATTCCTTTTCACCCCGGACTAGGTACTGAACCAGGGCTGGACGCGAGAGGTCGTGCCTGCCGATCGCCTCTACAAGGACACAGCGGTGCTACGTCCAAGCGGGGAAGACTACCACCGTGTGCTCCACTGTGTCCTCCGAGCGATGATCACAGTGGTGACACCGAGCCCAGGCGTCTCATCGTCCCAAAGGGTCTTGCCTTGAGTTCGAACACAAGATGTGTGCTAATTGATAATTATCACTTACTTCGGTGAAGGTCACACTTGATGAAATTAAACCAGCATGCTTGAGAGATATTTCTTGACGGCAAATGACGGCTCATAAGTGGTTTAAAAACTCAAACACCAGGTTAGGCACTAACCACACGAAAAACTATTCCATAAGCCAAATATATGGGTCAAATGATAATATATTCATCAGTTTGATGGTCTTCCTAAAATATGACCGCAGTAGGTACTTTTCTGATACACACATAAAATTAATGCAAGAATTTATTTAACGAAACTGCCAAAGCGAGGAGCAATAACATACGTACACACGACGACAGATCAACCTATACAAAACCAGTTTATGCGGATCTCTCATTGTACTTGAAATCTATGGTCGTACACCATAGATTTCAAGTACGATCCGTTGTTGAGAGAGCAGCATAAACTGGTTTTGTATAGGTTGATGTGTCGTCGTGTGTACTAGATTTATCTACACTTTTATTAATTTACTGAAAAAAGTTTGTTTTATAACTATAGGTATGGTTTTCAACCATGTGTGCCAAATTTCATCTAAATCCTTTCCGTAGTTTTTGCTTGACAGAGTTACAAAATAAACATGGATGTTTATTTTGTAACTCTGCCGTTGTCAACAAACATTCATTCATCCAACTTCAAAAACTTTCGTATTCTTATTATTATATATAGTAAAATGATCTATTTACCTTTTGATTTTAGAAGAACCTTTGTCTAACTATCTTTTCTATTCTAGTGCTCCACACTCACGTGTTGGTGGTCGTGCACACGGTTTACGAGCTTATGTCGATTGGCAAAGACTTCAGATTCCGTCAACAAGAAGAGGATGAGGACCCGCTTGCTGAATGCTTCGATGGGGACACGACTAGGATTTAGAAATATATGACGTTGTTTAACTTAAGGTTGTGAAAGCGAAAGTTTCCAAAACACGGTGCTTGAATGGAATGGATGGATGCTATTGGTTTTGTAAAATTTGTCAGTTGCAAGTATTTAGGAGTAAACGTCAGGGTGGCCAGCGAAATTCACATTTTTGTTTTTTGCGACACGGAGTCAGCTGGTGGTGTTTTTGGTCAAAATATTAATTGCGCCTGTTAAAAATATAGGTTCACTGAATTATATTTTTTCAAATCACCAATGCAAACCATGATGTCCATTGGAGTATAATGATTAAGTGAGTTTTTCATGAAATGGTCATTCACTGGGGTGAAATGAACGTATTGGTTATTCTTATTATATATTTACATCTGCTACCCTACCATGACGTCTTAAAGCAGAACTTATTCCACTGAGGGAAAGAGACAGAGCTATACAGGGTGTCTAGCACCATCTCTTTCTAACACAGGAATAAGAACTGCTATAAGATGTCATGGTAACCCTTCTGATCAACATACAACATACGAATTGCAAAAATAATGACATTTAAGTAACGCTGGTGCTTTCACCTTAAAATAAGAGTTGAACGCGATGTTAGTTCCTATTTTATCCACGCGTCAAAATTACCATAGAGTGCTGTTTCTATTTGTAATGTAAGATAGCAAAAGCCGACAGTTTGCTGTCTGGCTGTCACAAACTATCTCGAACCACCACTCTGTAGATGATTTTGTGCTGATGGGCATTGTAGACTTATATATGCATCCTTTTGAAAACATAAAAAAAATAACTGTCCAATTATTATTTCGATGTCGGCAAGTACATTGCAAAGTTCCACTAGCGGTACCACCTCGGTCTCTAGACGTAAATAGATTACGTATACTTTAAGCTTCAAAAATAAAAGTAATTCAATGTTTATTAAAACTAGCATTAGTGTCATCCAAGTCGATCCTATCAAAAATCTGGAAGAGCCATGTTGCTCGCCGAGTGCTGATAGGGATTTCTCGCTACGTTTTCAAATAAGCTATTTACCAAAAGCCATACCAATGTACAACATAGTTCTCTTATAGGAGAAAAACCGACCAACTGCAAGTCGGCCATATCTTTGGACTGTATGGACTCAGATGGTTAATTTTTTCACAGCTGCAGGTGAACTTAGATTTGTGTATAAGGTTTTAATTTCAACTCGATTCTTCTACGGGCTCCTAAAATAAAAAGGTCTCGACAGATTGAATAAACAAAGGTTGAATCTGCTAGGACAGTACAAGACAAGGAGCCGATAATCGATGAATAAGTTTTTTAGAATAGATACCAAAAATGTTATTACCTCGCCTTAACTTTCGTACCCATATTTTCTACTGACTAAATTATATAACCTAAGTCTAGATAATTAATTAAAGCTAAGTACTTAATATAATGTTTAAGATTTGACGTAGCGTTAACAGTATTCTAAAAGGTGCTCTGAGTGCTAATAAATAAGAATTAAAAATATAATATTTCTTTTCGGGTATTTAAAATAACATGTGCTGGACTCTTTCTCAAAGGATTGGCCTACAATCGCACTTAACCGCGAAAAGTGGAAGGAGGGAAGGGAAGCCTCTTTTGTTTTACTCTGTAGTGGGACAATATTAAGCTGAAAGTCCTCTTAGAAAACAAAAAAGTTATCTAGCAGATAAATATGATTTCCGGGATGAATTAGACTGTAATACATAATTAGCTATTCCACACATTTTGACTGCGTCGGCACTTTTCTAGGAACTGTTGTTGTGTTGTTGTTTTTGTTTGATGTTCGGAATGAAGTTCTTTATAGGTACTTGTTTTCGTTTGGCCGCAAATTGGCTTATGTAAAGCAATGATGTGGCCTAGGGTGGAGTACGTTGCGACTAGCTCCCTCTATTGTAATGAATTGAAACTAAAGTTGAATTTAGTTCAAAGAAGTGCGACAGATGGCGTGTTTTACCATTTCTGATATCATTCTGCAATAAATTGAAAGATCCAAAACCATATTATTTTGTAATAAATAACTGAAAAATAAACCACGATGATATTATTATAAATATCTGATAATTATGTTCTAATGAGATTTTTTCAGTTGGCAACAGTTTATCTTTGACTGACGGACTTTGGGACTGATAGGGCAACGACAATTAATTGTTCAAATAATGGCGGAGCTACAACTTCGGCGCATGCGCGTGCGTAGTTGTAGCTCACGTTATTTTCAATTGCAAACATTCTGATTTTCGAATGTAATAAGCCATCATAATTTTGGTTGAGTCTGTTATACTTTTTGGTACAAATGCATGGAAAGAAAACACTCTATTTAATTTTGTAACAGTAATATTATTATATTTTTATATAGACATACATTAACAACAATTAACAAATGTTATGAACAAATAAATATTACTTTGTAATTAAAATACAGTTTTATTTACAGTAACAAACCGCTTATTTATAAATAGCTTAAGTAATAATTTGACACATGATAGGCTTGTTGTTTAGCACTAAATTTATTAAAAACTGAATTTTAATGATTACGTAAGTTTAATCTCATTCTTCTTTTAGACTTCCTTGCTAAATAATAACAGCCACTAGAGTCGATTATTAGGTTAAAACGTGCTTTTCTGGTCCGTGGATAGGTGACTACCCACGACATACGTACCGAGATTCCTCCGTGCATCGGAAAGTACGTTACAAGAAACTTTTAGACTAGGTATCGCCGTGAAATCGTTGGTACCGGCTGCCATTTGTAGATGTTTGACAGTCGTTATAGATAGTCTGTAGCTTAAAAGTCTGATAATCAGAAACCAAGGAGTATCGTATCAGGATTATGGAGTTGTGGGCGGTCAAATACTGGTATTCAGCTGAATCCGGTAAGACTGTTAGCCGACTTCAACATAGTATGGAAAAGGTTTAGCACATAGGTTTGCGTTTGGTTTTTTTTCATAAGGCCGTTCACAGTTCAACTCTAGAGTCGTTTGACTGCTCAACCGGACTATCCTGTGGTGACCTTAATGAATTTAAGGCCCCCCCGGCCAGGGCTAAAAGTTACTAGAATATGTTTGCGTTTGGCCACAACTCGCCTGACATAAAACGATAATGCCTAGGGTGAAGCTTGCCTGAAGAATCGATCCACTTGACCTTTAACCTATAAGACGTGCAAAAGTGTTAGTGAAAACCTACTTGAAAAATAAATATCATTCGTCCGCCACTGATGGCAGTTGGGACAAAAAACAATGCACTGATCGAACGGCCACCACCGGTGCCTGTTTTAGTGGTGACCGTTGGGAGTATACCATTTATCATTTTGAAGAGATTCAGATTATAATAATGATCAGGAAACAGAGAAGCTGGCACTGAACGATGATAACGATGATTGTACTACTGCATTCAATACTACATTTCCCGCCACAGTACTTCTACCTCTGATTTCACAGCACTTTTCAGAACAGCAGTAAGCATTTTTTGGGCGCCTTGACTCATAGGTTACAGTAAAAAATGGTTCTAACTTTCGTTTAAACACAATATGGGTTGTGTCACAAAATGGCGGTCTTAATGTTCGTTAAAAGTTACTATTACCATAACCGATGCGTTACCCATTAGTTAACGTAATTTTACGGAATATTGTTGACGTTCTTTACCTACGTCAAACATTAAAACATTATGGACTCTCTTTTGTATTCGTTTCTTTTCGACGATAGTTCATCTAAAGATGGTACTAACTGTCTAGAAAGAAATAAGAAATATAACTTTCAACTATGGGATTAACAAGAATTTAGATACCTTGTATGGAAGGAAGTGGCTCAACTATCTCAACTATTAACAGGCCTTATCGAGGATCGGAGGAGTTTGGTGAGCAGGGTGTGAAGTTCCTCAACACTAAACTCTATAGGGAGGATACTCCGACCAGACGGGTGTTCTCGACATCCCTTATACCCTGTGGGACCCTTAATCATGGTTTTGCGATATCTCTAATTTTAGTTCCACGTCTGTGACATAGATGGCGCTGTTTTACATTTTGTACATGGAGTGCTGCCTTCAGAAGTAAAATAACTGATAAAAGTGCAGTATTTTCTGGTTACGTCAGAAACAAGCCAGTATAACAAAACTACAGTTTAAACTTCCTCTCGACTGTTGAGTTGCTTGTAGAAACTGTTGCACAGCAAGATCGTGTACACATTGTGACCTGAAATTTAATGAAAATGATTGTATAGTAAAACTTTGTGAACTGCAATAAACATATTATTAACAAATCTCCGAATACTGTGTGTACTGTTGCCCTTGAGTAATGAAGAAAGAACGAACGAACTTATTGCCAACCAAGAACTAATCGAGGGACAATGATAGATTCTGAAACAAGAATTTCTGTCTCTTTTTTTAAAAAACGTTGCCCCAAACTAGGAATTTCTTCTGTATCGTGGGTGCTTTTACAAACATTTAAACTCACATATACAAACAAGCCAGACCCGGAAAACCTATCTGTAGGTCATACAAATATTTGTTCCGTGCGGGAATCAAACCCGCGACACGCAGCGCCACAATCGATCGCTCAGCCACTGCGCCAAC
Source organism: Ochropleura plecta (assembly GCA_905475445.1). NCBI lineage: Eukaryota > Metazoa > Arthropoda > Insecta > Lepidoptera > Noctuidae > Ochropleura > Ochropleura plecta. The sequence goes on from FR997736.1 coordinate 17,289,770, forward strand.
CGTGTCGTCAATCAAAGTCAATCTGTCATTGTCTGGCTTGTCTGATCCGAGGATCAAACTCGGGAGTTCTTATAAAACTCCGCTATGTTATTGAAAATAAGTCTTATAATTTGAAAATGTGGTTGATGCTAGTAAGGGTTCTCACATATCAAGTAAAATAAGCGCCTGAACGTTTACTTATATCAATTTGTAGGAAGTTTACAATTTTTTTTTCAGGCTTTAAATTGTCATTACTTTGTTGGGAGGCATTTTAGTGGTTGACTGTCATAAAAAGCTCATCCTAGTTGGTCACTGACTGTGTATATGCGCAAAAAGATCTTTTGGCGCGAAAATTAGAACCAAAGCCGCCATTTTATATTTTCGATCAAAACACATTCGGATTCCAAAAGTGTTACTAAAACAAACTAAAAAATTACTTACCAATATAGATAAGTTCGGTACAAATCGTCCCAGCGTTGAAGTTTGGAGAATTGAGGAAGAAGATGAACATGGAAAGGATGAAGAATACAATCCACATGATCATGTATGCTTTGATAATTCCTCGCCGTTCCTGGAAAAAGATTTCTGTATAAAACGAATTATTCCCAACTAGCTTTTGCCCGCGGCTTCGCTCACGTTTAATTCGGGGTAACACAGTTCCCCTTTTGCTGATTTGCAGGTACCTGCTACTTGTAGTTTTTGCCCTAGCGCCTTATTTATTGTAATAGTATTGCTAAGTTTTCCCTTTTCTTCCCTCTTTCACTCTCATATCTCAATCTTTTTTAAAAAAAATAGCCTATGTCCGTCTCCAGGGTCCCAACTATCTCTGTACCAAAATTTATCAAAATCGGTTTAGCCATGTAGGCGTGAAGACGTAACAAACAAACAAACTCACTTTCGCTTTTATAATATTAGTAAGGATAGTCCACTAGCACCCCGGAGTACAGGCCTAGTAGACTAAGACAAATTGTCTTCACAGTTGTCACCGGGGTGACAATTTGTACCGACTATTCGCTGATTGCATAACATCGCGCCCGAAGAGAAAGACTGACACAGACAGACAGACGACAAAGTTACCTCAGGTACTTAACAGTAGACCCACGTTTCGTCAGTTATGTATAACTCTCATGACATTGGGAGTGAGCCTATTACCATGACGGTGCGTTCGTATTCCACGGCCGGTTGAATAAGATGTCAGCAAAGCAGAGGGGCCTGCCAGGGCCATAGCCTGCCGAGGTAGCCGCGGCTCCGAACCACAAGGGGCAGAAGAAGGAATATGAATGAGTTTTAGTCAGTAAAATTCTGACGTTCCCTTTCGCTCAGCCCAGAGCGGGAGAAGTAGTTTGATGAATTCTCATCCAAAAAAAAGTCTATTGCTATTATAGGGGTATGAAGAACAGGGTGTATTAAAGCTATTCATCCTCCATAGATATGGGAGGATCCTCCGATCAGACGGGTGTCGTGTCTGGTGGAAAACTGCACAACAATTGTTTGGAGAGTAAGTACTCTCCAAACAATTGTTGTGCAGTATATACGCTTAACTCGCGGATAACTCTGCTTGCGAGATGTAGGAATTCGCAGTTAGTTCTTCATTGGTTGCATAGATGGCGCTGTAGTACTTTTTGCCACGTTCATATTTGTGTCGCTACACCATCAATTGGGCATGAATCTAGACTTTATGGCTGCTACTGTACTGATGCATAGACTGATGAAGTTCCTGGTTGGAAAAAATTATTAGCATTTTACCCGTCCCGGGAATCTTACCCAGGACCTAATAGCTTAACAGTCAGATCACAAACCTTTTGGAAATATTATTCAAAACTAGCTGGCGCCCGCGGCTTCGACCCCGTGAAGTCGAAAAAAAATTTAATCTATGTGTTATTCCAGACCTCTGTGCCAAATTTCATCAAGACCCGTTCAGCCGTTTTGACGTGAAAGAGTAACAAATATCCATACATCCATACATCCATCCATCCTCACAAACATTCGCATTTATAATATTAAGAAGGAAGTAGGATTTTACCGTATGTACTCCATACACGAAGGCGACATCAAACAGGAATTTGAAGAGAAACATGAACACCAGTATTATGGACATGGCATAGAGCCCAGTGATCCCAGCCTGCTGCTCTACGTCTCCGGGGAACTCCATTTCAGCATCAAGGGCTCCCACTGCAGCTGCTATCACTATCATTATAGTTAGAAGTGAGAAGGATAGCACCTGTGGATAAGAAAGAAACGTTGCTATGAATATAGTTATATTTCCACTTTCAACAGATAAAGTTTTTAGTTCTTGTGTTTTTTTTTTTCATTAAAGTTATTTTAAAATACTATTTCCTATTGAAGCCGAAATTCACTTGTTCTTACTGTCATTGCGATATTCTATTTAGGGTTTCGTAGCTCGAAGGAAAGAAAGAATATTTTGTTTAATCCTAGAACCCCCAATTATCGTAAAGAACGTTTTAAGTTCCTTCATGACACACATAATAGATATTACGATATTATTATTAGAGAACACGTGGAGGTATCGAGTTAAAATTAAAACTGTCTGTGCGATACTGACTTTTCTGTAAAAAAACACTGTAAACAAAACTACTAATAATGCCAATGCCATGGCATTATTAATAGTTTTTTTTTAATAAACTCCTGATCAAGAACACACAGCAAACTCACCGCATTGATGCTTCCCATGATAATGCAACCAGTCTTCAAGTCGAATACGAAGCAACATGTTGTCAGTTCAGGCAGCCCCATTTTGTCCTGAAACCAACAGTGACGAACAAGTTTTAGCTGGTTTTGAGCATGGACTGAAAAGTTTACTCATAAAGATTTTTTAATACCCTTGTGACAAGAATAACCTGTATTATAGTGTTAAACTACCCATCATAACCGGTCATGATCAGAGTTTATTTTCTTACCTAAAAAATTCAAGAACAGAAATCCAATTCTAAAATTAAATCTTTATGTTGTCCGCGTGCTGCACGCTTTGCAAAGTGCAAACTGTAAGTGCTGTATGTACCTATCTTTACAAATAAATAAATAAAAATCATTTACATAAATTAGCCAGCACTTTTTGAACGTCAATTTTGTGTAACTGACATTGAAAAAGTGCTGACCGACCCCTAGCTTTGAAAGAGTTAACCTGCGATCAATGCTTTGTTTCTGTCATACTGGTTATTTAGCAATATTAGAATAGTTAACCCATTTATGAAAAGGGTTAACCCTTGTTATAGCTAAACAAACACAACAAGGGTTACAGGTAACAAGTTAAAATGATTAATTGGACGCTGGTTTAAAAAAAAACACCGGACATGCACACTGTTAAGCAGCATTGCTATGTACGCTTTCAAGGGGCCTAAATAAATTAATGGCAGAGAGGAGGCAAAACATACTTCGCGTTAATTTAACCAATTAATTAATTGTCTTATTGCTCTTTAAAGTATGTTTATCGCAGTGACAAACGGGTACTTATTTATTTCTTTTTTCTTTTCTGACTTTTCCATACCTGTAACCGTTATAAAGCCAAAGAAAAGAGATAGATTGTGTAATAAATGTTATGAAAGTAAAAAGAATAAATGGTGCCGTTACTTCTGACAGGAGAGAGACGAAAAACGACGGCAGAAATGTATAGAATGAATATTAATGTATACAGGTATGTAGGCAGGTATATATTATAGATAAAAATAATCCGATACTTTATACCCTGAAAAGTTTCAAAAGGTATTCTTATCAAATCTTTCGATCCATTTGTCATATTATTGTTGGTACTTTTACTACTAATATACTTTAGGCGTATGAAGAACAGGGTGTAAAGTTTTTCAGCCCATATAGAAAAGGAAGGACCTCTCGACCAAACGGGTCACGGTCATGTCTGCTAGGCTACTGCCCGACCATTCTTGTCGTGTTTTCCTATAGTTTTGAGTCGCGGATAACTTTTAATAGCGTGATTCAGGATTTTGATATTAGTCAAATCAAATCAAATCAACATATTTTTATTTCACATAGGCCTACATGGGCACTTATAAAACGTCGAGAAAGATGCACGGTTCGGGTTGGTCGTTTCCTATGGAGAAGAACCGGCAAGAAACTCCATGGTTACTCTTCTAAAATCATTTGGTTTTACAATGTTGTTGTTACAGCGTTAGTACTTAAGTATGAGAGGACAGCGTAGGCCCGACAATAAGTCAATGCTTACTTTACAGAAAGTAAAATAAAATAATAAATAACCAAAGTTAACAAGGGTCTAAGAATCTACAAGGCCAACCATCTTCTACCAATTCATTCACAACGAATTGGTAGAAGAGAATCTATACAAGAATAAAAAAATAAAATAAAAATAAAATCCATAAACAAAATAATAACTATGAGACGAGTCACACAGATGTTGCTATCAGTACTGTAACTATTCAGAACAAGGGTGATATTAATATTATGTGATTTGACAACTATTGCAAAAAAAAATTATTAAAGAGATCACAACATAGTTCTTCCTTTGTGACATAGATGGCGCGGTACTACCTTTTATCCTTGTTGCTTTAATACTTCTTGTTTGCCCGATGCAATACTTCTTTTTTCTTTATAGTTTGGTTAGGTCCCTATCCTAGTGTCAGTTTTTTATGTGGCCTGTGTGCCTCTGAATTGTCTATCCATGCCGTTGAGAGAAATCTGTAATTATACACACACAAATCCGAAAAATCTGAACTGTGTGTCTGAAGTTCCAACTCAAGATCTACGACTTGGCCGTCCGACGCTCACATATATAGACCATCACTGTTCAATCAGTACTACAATACATTTGTTTTAATTCGCACTTAAGGCGCCACCCCGACCAAAACGCCGCGCAAGCCGTTTTTGTACAGTTTTCTAGAGCTATCTACTTGTTATTTAAAACGAACTAAGTAACAAAAAAAATACATTAAATTTCTTTATAATCTTAATTCCATTATTGTAGATTTAGTTTTTATTTTTATTGAGTCATTATTTAGTAAATCTCCTTACAACAAAGCCCCAGAAATGAGAAAAATTATCAATAACATGCATCTCTTCGTAAAGTAAACATTGTTTAATTTTGCTACTGACACTAATGGATACACAATTCTATAATGAACATTTTGGTAGAAATATTTTTTCCAAATACCCAATACTTAATTTTATATAGATTTTATTCAAAAAAATAGGCATTATTCACTACTGCTCTCACTCACTCACTCCTGCGCGGCAAAGAGGGAAGCGAATGCTCAAGGTTATTTGCGTAGGGTACGGCCTTAAACTCCGAAATGGTTCGTTCAGAAATACATAGACATGCAAATAACATAACCATTCAAAAATGGCGCAGCCGGAAGTTTTGTGCAGCATTTGATTTGATTTAAAACAACATAGTTTTTTATCTAAAGTTCAGCTTCTTTTTTTGCTAGCAGAGCTATTATATGCCAAGGCAAACTAGGATCAACTTTAAATTGACGCTTCTAAAATTGAAAGGCAGTCGATTGTCTAGGTACGGACATGTCATGAAGAGGGACGAAGCACATGTGACTAAAAGTCTTAATGTATTCTAGTAAATAAGTTTGCATGCTTTAGTTTAAGCAAAAGATGTTTGATCTAAAAATAAAACACTTTGTATACCATGTTTTATGCAAATAAATGTATCGTATCTTAAAGAGTGATGAATATGAATGTTGATGAATGGAGAGGGAAAGAAAAGATGGATGGATTGTGTAAGGAATGATATGAAGAAGAAAGAAGTAAATGATGCCATTACGTCTGACAGGGGAGAATGGAACAAGAAAACGTGTTGCGCCGACCCCAAATAGAATGGGACAAGGGCAGGAAAATGATAATAAATTGACGCGTCTAAAAAATAAAAAAACAAGTTTCCACCCTAATTCTTATACTAGGCCGTATCTTCGCTTCGCCTAATAGGTACCTTGCTGGATATGACGAGGATCACCTTTTTGGGTAAACTGCTCTTCACAAATAGGGGGGAAACTTAACATATCGAAAAACAAGGGCAATTTTTTTTCGGATTGGAAATCTTTAAATGACTCCGGAGTGTCAGACTTGTACTGACTAAAACCCATCCATGATCCTTCTTTGCTGCATGCTCTTTGCGTTTCGATTCCGCGGAATAACTTTCGAAAAATCCGCAACAATTCTCAAAGGCACGCGTGGAACACAAGACGGGCTAAAGTAAAGATTAAATGCAATAAGAAAACAAGCAAATATAAATGTCAGAAATCTAGAAAATCTAGTCAATTATACTAAACCGTTTGTACCTACACCTAATAGAGATGGACACTTTATAAATTGATGTGGGCATATCCGCATAACGAGATGGTTACGTCATCGTCAGTAATCGTACGTCGAAAAAGTACGCGTAGCTAAAATTGAAAGGGAGTTGTATGTCTTGGTATGGACATGTAATGAAGAGGGATGAAGCACATGTGACTAAAAGAGTGATGGATCTGAATGTTGATAGACGGAGAGCGAAAGGAAGGCCAAAGAGAAGATGGATGAATTGTATAAGGAATGATATGAAGGAAAAAGGAGTAAATGATGCCGTGACGTCTGACAGGGGAGAATGGAAGAAGTAAACGTGTTGTGCTGACCCCAAAGAGAATGGGTCGAGGGCAGGAAAATGATGATGAGGAGCTCGTAGCTAAATACTAAGAGCGGCTCTGGTCGATCTTTAAGTTAAGACGCGCTTGCACATTACATACCGCGTTGCCTCCATGCCTCGGAAATTACGTTAAACCGTTTATCGGTTGTTATACATATAATTTAAATTTTTGACTGTTGTTAAATTTAATCAGTGACCCTTAGTCTGTGGCCAGTCTCAGTTGAGTTTTCCCAACTATGGTGGAGTAGGATTCCAGTGTAACTGAATATAGTGGAACACCATTACTTTCATGGAACGACCGCAGATCCAGCTCCATAACCCAGTTAGTACTAGGGAATAGGTCTCGAAGTCAAACACAACCCATGCACAATTTGGGCATTCGTGAGTACCGCCATGCCTCGGAAGACACGCTAAGTCGTGGTCTCTCTAGGACGGTGAGCAATGGGTAGCTCACCGTCCGTCTGTCCATGGCGACAGGCCGTATCGACGGCGCGTTAATGTTCTACGCGCGCCTCAAAGAGATGTCAGTAAAGCAGAGGGGCCTGCCACGGCCTCCGCCTATTGGGCTTGCGGGTGGTTCGAAAGAGATACCTCGGCTCCGGAACATAAAGGGCAATAGAGGCAAGTAAAAGCAAGAGGGAAGTTATTTGATGATTTCCCATCCGCAAAAAAAGCCGTTGGTCTCGGCAATGATCTGTAGATCTTTGACAGTCGTTACAGGATTTTCGAGGCACTGACTGCCTTGAAAATCTGATAAACAGTCTTACCAAGGAGAATCGTATTACCCTGTAATCAACTGGGTTGTAGATGTCAGATAGGCAGTCGCTCCATGTAAAATACTGATATTCAGCTGCATCCGGTTAGACTGGAAGCCGATCCCAACATAGTTGGGAAAAGGCTATGCAGATGATTGTATGTATCCATTCTTTGTTATTTTATGCCTTACTTTTGTTTCCATCTACATTGGGGAACCAGTATTTTACACGGAGCGACAGCCTTTCTGACATCTACAACCCAGTTGATTACAGGGTAATACGATTCTCCTTGGTACGACTGGTTATCAGATTTTCGGAACACTGACTACCTGTAACGACTGTCAAAGATCTACAAATGACAGCCGGGACCAACGGCGTAACGTGCTTTCCGAGGCACGGAGGAAACTCGGTATGTAACGGGTCGTCACCCATCCACAGACCAACCTAGGCAAGCACGGCTTAACCTAAAGATCGACCCGAGCGGCTACTATTATACAAGGAAAATATATACTTAAAAACCACACAATTTAGTAACACGCATTAATTCACAGAAAAAAATCACATTCCATACTTCAATACAAAATTTCACTAAACATAAGTATATATTTTATAACACATACCTTGCGTATACGTTTGTCTACTGGGATGTTCGATAGTTACTGTGTCATTCGCTACTGCTACCCTTACCAGACGGGGTCGCCATGGCGGTTTGCCAAAGAGTAAGATGAATGTAGATGGGGGACTAGGTCAAGTGGTGGAGAACACTCATAGAGGACTTCTTATGTCAGTCCAAAATGGAGCAGTTTGTGATTATTTGAGAGGTTTTTTTTGGGTTCAGGGCCTCGAAATGAAGAAAAAAGGATTCTTCCCGAATTTTGGAAAATGGCCGTAGCATTGTTTTAACATTGGTACTTATAATTGTAAACAAATCCTTACTATAATATTATAAAAGCGAAAGTGAGTTTGTTTGTTTGTTACCTCTTCACGCTTTAATGGCTAAACCGATTTTGATGAATTTTGGTACAGAGATAGTTGGGAACCAGGAGACGGACATAGAATTAAAAAAAAACGGGGAATGTGAGGGAGAAAGAGGAAAGAAAGGGGAAAACTTAGCGTTGCTATTACAAATCAATAAGGCGCAAGGGGAACTGTGTTACCCCGAATTTAACGCGAGCGAAGCCGCGGGCAAAAGCTAGTACCTAAATAAAGTCATTTAAGGCCTATTCAGACCTAAGCGGTATTCGCTGCCGCTGTGGGTAGAGGTACATACCGCGCGGGTTTCGCTCAGGTATTTAGTATCAAGTACCGCGGCTAGAGCGACCTGAGCGATATTCGCTGCCGCTGTGGGTAGAGGTACATACCGCGCGGGTTCCGCTCAGGTATTTAGTATCAAGTACCGCGGCTAGAGCGACCTGAGCGATATTCGCTGCCGCTGTGGGTAGAGGTACATACCGCGCGGGTTCCGCTCAGGTATTTAGTATCAAGTACCGCGGCTAGAGCGACCTGAGCGATATTCGCTGCCGCTGTGGGTAGAGGTACATACCGCGCGGGTTTCGCTCAGGTATTTAGTATCAAGTACCGCGGCTAGAGCGACCTGAGCGATATTCGCTGCCGCAGACGGTAGCGAATACCGCATAGGTCTGAATAGCTACCGCGCGTTATTCTACCCACAAGGATAGCGAAATCCGCTTTGGTGTGAACAGTAATATTACCGCATACCCACTGGGTTTTCTCTGACGCAGACGGTAGCGAATACCGCTTAGGTCTGAATAGGCCTTTATGCGTCAGAAAACAATGGTAGGATAAACCGCTGTCAGGAAAAGATTAGGTTAGGTTTGATAATTATTCCTATTAATTAAATTAATTTTGCACAAAGGAACATACTAAATAATTGCGATTGATAATTTTTTACTTTTCCTGTACAAACAAGTAGTTGTTTAATAACAATAATTAATAATATATTTGTCGAAACGAGTATATTGTTCTATTTATATTCTCATGAATACGTATTTTCCCTTGGTCAAATTATCCTTATTAGACGTTTTTCCTCAACTACGGAACGGAATTCGCAATTATAATATTAATTTTATAACAATTTAATATTAATAATTATTTATTGGAATAAACCTACCTATATGAATCAAACATAAAATAATTGTTTCCTTTTTTAATTGTTGCCTTTGTCCGTAACTTATAAATTTGATATCATCCAGCCGATGTGCCCCAAACCAGTTGTAGAAAGAAAATAATGAGAAGATGGTGTAAGACTACTAAACATGCAAAGGGGCTTGCCAGAGCCTCCGCCTGCCGGGGTTGCGGGTTGTTCGAAAGAGATACCGCGGCTCCGGAACATAAAGGGAATAGAAAGCAAGTAAAAGCAAGAGGGAAGTTATTTGATGATTTCCCATCCGCAAAGCCGTTGGTCTCGGCAATGATCTGTAGATCTTTGACAGTCGTTACAGGATTTTCGAGGCACTGACTGCCTTGAAAATCTGATAAACAGTCTTACCAAGGAGAATTGTATTACCCTGTAATCAACTGGGTTGTAGATGTCAGAAAAGCAGTCGCTCCGTGTGAAATACTGGTACCCCAATGTAGATGGAAACAAAAGTAAGGCATAAATACGTAACGTAAAGTGCAATAGAAGGAATATGGGTGGGTTTTAGTCTGTAAAAGTCTGACACTCCCCCCTGCTCCGCCCAGAGCGGGGGAAGTTATTTGATGATTTCCCACCCCAAAAAAAAGACTACTAAACATCACAATACGACACTAAGGAACTACGCAGCGGGTGAAACCGCTAGGCACACCTAGTTGCGAAGCATTCATGAGTCTGGACGTCTGAAGGAGAGATGCTCGACACTTCCCAACCACCGCGGGAAACTGCTCCAGACGTTGGGAACTACGTTATGGCTCTCGGCTACCGTAGACGCGGTTATGTGGACGGTGAGCTATGGGTAGCTCACTAGCTTTTGCCCGCGGCTTCGTCCGCGTGGCATAGTTACTTTGGGCCAACGCTAACTTCAACCCGCGTGATGATCGAAAAAAATATTTTATTTCTCTCCCCTTTTCTTACTTTTTTTTAGCCTATGCCCGTCTCCAGGGTCCCAACTATCTCTGAACCTACCAAAATTCATCAAAATCGGATCTGCCATTTAGGCGTCAAGACGTAACATACAAACAAACAAACTCACTTTCGCTTTTAAACTATTATTAAGTATGTTAAAAAACCCTGTTCGACCCGAGATAGGTAAAAATGGTTTACCGACGACATTACCAAAAAAAAAGCATAAAATATTCATGACCATTTTTACATTAATGAATTTTAAAATGCGTAATTTTGTACCAAATTAACATCATATTCCAAAATTCTATACTAACGAACTTTTAAAACGTAATAACACCATATTCGGCAATGCTAGAGAAAAGTCGGGATAAATGCATCCGGAGGATAGATGCCCCGATTGGTGCTCACGGATTTGGATCCGGGGCCACTGTATCTCTTTCGAACAACCCGCAACCACGGGCATTACGATACTTGACATAACAAGTATATGAGTTAACTAACGCCTTTATCCGATAGGGAAGGCAGGAACGCCACCTGATATGAACCTAGCATACTCCTTTCAGAGACATGTCTCAACTACTTCTTATACAGTTTTGGTCTATGGTCCATCAGGCGCCGTTATGTCTGAAATTATAATCAATAGCATGTACTGGTCTAGGATGCTGGATTCATCAGATTTTTTTGCCTTTTACGGTGGCAATAGGTGGAAACTTATACGTTCTTCTAACTCTTGTGGGTGCGAGCGTTGAAGATACAGGGACTAGACTATTATATTATTAATAGCTTTTGCCCGCGGCTTCGCTCGCGTTAAATTCGGTAGCGCCTTATTGATTTGTAATAGCAACGCTAAGTTTTCCCTTTTCTTCCCTCGTTCTCCCTTATATCCCACTTTTTTTTAATAAAAATTAGCCTATGTCCGTCTCCTGGTTTTCAACTATCTCTGTATCAAAACTCATCAAAATCGGTTTAGCCATTAAAGCGTGAAGAGGTAACAAACAAACTCACTTTCGCTTTTATAATATTACTAGCTTTCGCCCGCGGCTTCGCTCGCGTTAAATTCGGTATAACACACCAAGCAGACCTGCAGTTTTTGCCCTTGCGCCTGATTAATTTGTAATAGCAACGCTAAGTTTTCCCTTTTCTTCCCTCGTTCTCCCTTATATCCCACTTTTTTTTAATAAAAATTAGCCTATGTCCGTCTCCTGGTTCCCAACTATCTCTGTACCAAAACTCATCAAAATCGGTTTAGCCATTAAAGCGTGAAGAGGTAACAAACAAACTCACTTTCGCTTTTATAATATTAGTAAGGATTAGTAAGGATATCTTTATGAATTGTAGCCTATGTGTTATTCTGCTAGGTAAGCTTTTAGTTAGCCGCGTTTAAAAATATGAAGCATGGTCCCTCAATCTATTTTTTTTATTAATTGAATGCATAATGTACAAATAGTTACACGCTAGGCTTATTACTAGTGAGTACATGACCCTGTTGGGGCGCAGCAAAATGTCTTAAAACTTATTAAATAAAATTGCAGGGAGTATCTAATATCACTTATGTTAGGACCTTTCACAATAATATTAGGTACCTATATGAATTAAACTTATATCTAGCCATAAACAACATTCATTAAACTTATAAGTTATATCTAACCTTAAACATTGAGCACATACGATCATACATAATTATATTTTGAAATTCTCTTTGAACTTTGAATCTTCCATAAATTCTTGGATAATATAATAAGCTCTTTCTAAGAGTAATGTCTCTATCCTGGCTTGAAATATTAATCTACAGGTATTGAGTGGCCTACCCAGTACTAACTTGGTTTTGAAGGTCTTGAAAATCAGTCGCTCCAATTAAAATATTAATATTCCGTTGCATCGGGCTAATAGCAACCCCAATAAAGTTGGGTAGAGGCGAGGCAGATGACGACAAAGTACCTACACATCAAAAAAATAAAACAAACATCGTTCTTCAAAGACAATACCTAGAAAGGGTGCGAGCATATCGTATATACGAATTTTTCACAAAAACATTCATTAATCAAAATATGGATACACGGTTTCTTACCACGTTCGTTGCATTACGAGATCTATCAGATCTCTTGCAGGACTTTTGTATTGTGCGTAGAATATAATCGTGTTGTTTCATTCCTTGTGGGAGGATCAAACGTGTAAAGTTCTTTAAGTATGAGAAAACTGTATCTGTAGGAGACTCATTAGGTCTCAAACGCACTAAAGGGTAGGTTAGTTCCAACCGCCGCGGGAGACGCCCCGGGCACCAGGCCCCGCGAGACGACTCCCGGCCACCGTAGATGCAGGCCTGTGGACGGTGAGCAATGGGTAGCTCACCGTCCGTCCGTCTATTGACGACAGGCCGTGTCGACGGCGCGTTTGTGTTTCACGCGCACCTCAAAGAGATGTCAGCAAAGCAGAGAGGCTTGCTAGAGCCTACGCCTGCCGGGGTTGCGGGTTTTTCGAAAGAGATACCGCGGCCCCGGAATGTAAAGGGCAATAGAAGGAACATGGGTGGGTTTTAGTCAGTAAAAGTCTGACACTCCCCCCCGCCCCGCCCAGAGCGGGGGAAGTTATTTAGTTTTAGTTTGATGATTTCCCACCCAAAAATAAAAAAGGGTAGGTTAGTTTCGAGATCTTTTAGGCCTCCAAAGCACCAGCTGAAAGTTCTTTGAAAATGATGGCGCAGGGAACGTGTGAATCTATACGCACAATTAACGTCATTCAAAAAACTAGTCTCATTCTCTGTAAGAATGATAGTTCATTTTTACAGAGAATGAGACTAGTTTTTTGTATGTAATAAGAATCACATAATAATACTGTTTTCTTGTTAATAATGAGGGGTGGGAGTCGTCTGGGATTTTGGGACAGCAGGGGGTGGGGGTGACCTTATTTAGGACTAATCAATCTTATAGGAGGGGGGAGGGAAGGGGGGCTCATATCAGCAGTAGGTACATTGACCTTTTTAACATCTTTAAGGATGACCTTCGCTGTCAGGCGGAATATTCTGACAACCGCTGACTAGGGTTGCCAATCTTAAAAGGAAATCCCTCGTACAAATGCTGAAAAAATCTCGTAGGTATTTTGACTTTTAAACTTCGTACATTTTTTTTTCTATTCCTTAACAGCGTAACGCGTATAAGTAATATTTAAGATATTTAAAATTACGTTTCTTTAAAGATGTAAAAAAAAAAGAATTTTTCAAATCGGGCGTCCCAGTAAAAAGTTATGCGTGGTCATACATTAAAAAAATATATACATGTCGAATTGAGAACCTCCTTTTTTTCGTCGGTTAATAATAATTTTAGTTAGAAATCGATGATTCTTATTTTTTTTTATAAATACTTTTAGGACGTAGTTTTCCTTCGTTATTTATGGCTTTAAAAAAAGGGAAAGTAAACTTATTCCTTATACAAGTTGGTAGGTAGATACTGTTAAGGGTACTGGAAAAACTTAAAGTTGTTCACTGATTCCAGAACTACGTTTTTGACAGCTGACATTTGGATCTGTTGATGATACAAAATGTTCGTATTGCCATATTATCAAAATCTCCTACATAATTGTCGAGGTTGAAAGTGTCCTCGTACCTGGTACGGAAGACCACAAATCTGGTATTTGTACGAGGCACCTCATACAGTTGGGTACCCTGCCGCTGACAAAAAGTATCCTATGTGTTATCCTATCTATCTCTGTGTAAAATTTAATCAAGATCCGTTGTGCCGTTTTGACGTGAAAAAGTAACAAACATCCATACATCCATCCATCCATCCATCCTCACAAACAGTCGCATTTATAATATAAGTAAGATAACTAATTATCAGTATAATTAAGTAAGGCGCATTTAATGACGATAGGGTTGGCGCAGTGGCTGAGTTATCGACTGCTGTGCTGCGTATCGCGGGTTCAATCCCCGCACGGAACAAATATTTGTATGGCCTACAGATAGTTGTTCCGGGTCTCCGGTGTTTGTGTATGTGAGTTTAAATGTTTAAAAAGGCGCCCACGGCCACGATACAGGAAAAAATCCTAGTGTAAGGAAACTTTTTTAATATAAATATATCGCATTGGGTTAGTCTGTACTGGTAAATGTAAGAAGATCAATAAATATGAGTCATTACATCAACCAGTCCTGTTCTCCCCCCTCCCCCCTACCAGCCTAGAATTTCCTTTCGCCCAGGATTCTTGGCAGTACACTAAAAGCTTTTTATTATAAGTCATCGACCTTTCTTCTTGTAATGACTAACTACTTTCAGTTGAAATAAGAAAGAGATAAAAACTATGGCGTCCGAAACGGCGCCGAAATATCGGGAACGCAGATCCTTACTAATATTATGAAAGCGAAAGTGAGTTTGTTTGTTTGTTACATCTTCACGCCTAAATGGCTAAACCGATTTTGATGAATTTTGGTACAGAGATAGTTGGGACCCTGGAGACGGACATAGGCTATTTTTTTTAAGTGGGTAATGAGAGAGAAAGAGAGAAGAAAAGGGAAAACTTAGCCTTGCTATATTACAATCAATAAGGCGCAAGGGCAAAAACTACAGGTAGCAGGTACCTGTAAATCAGGAAAACGTGTCGTCAAAAATAAAATACCGGCCAAGAGTGTGTCGGGCCACGCTCAGTGTAGGGTTCCGTAGTTTCCCGTCCGTCACAATAAGTGTTCCCACTTATGTGTTTAAAGGTGGAGGAGGAAATTATTTTGTACAACTTTTTGTCTTTTTTGTACAAAAACTGTTGTGTCAATCAAGTTCAAAATGATTTTCCTAGAAAGTCCTTATAAAGTTCTACTTTTCAGAATTTTTTCATATTTTCTAAACTTATGGTTCAAAAGTTAGAGGGGGGGGACACACACATTGTTTTTTACTTTTGGAGCGATTATTTCCGAAATTATTGACATTATCAAAAAATGATTTTAGTAAACCCCTATTCATTTTTAAATACCTTTCCAACAATATATCACACGTTAGGGTTGAAATAAAAAAAAAACACTTCCCACTTTACATATAGGGTGGCTACCCTAATAAAACATTTTTTTCCAATTTTTATTTTACCACTTTGTCGGCGTGATTGATATACATATTGGTACCAAATTTCAGCTTTCTAGTGCTAACGGTCACAGAGATTAAGCGAGGACGGACGGACGGACGGACGGACAGACAGACATGGCGAAACTATAAGGGTTCCTAGTTGACTACGGAACCCTAAAAAAGGAATTGGAAACAGGATGAGAATGTTATCATTAGCCAAAAGTACTTCCCCTTTTGCTAACAGCGTTTGGTACTTCAAAGCATCATATTATCGGTTTTGCAGGGGCGTGTTTTTTTGTTTGCAAATTGCCTCACCCCTGAACTCTTTCTTCTCCATGACTTTTTTTGTTTTTTCGCCGTAGTTGAGCTTTTGAGTAGGTACATCAGTACATCTGAACTTTAGTACTTACCTACCAAAGTTCAAACTCGCACTTTTTTTTGCGAATGCGAAATCATCAAAAAACTTCCCCCGCTTTGGGCGGAGCGGGTTGGAATGTCAGAATTGTACTGACTAATACCCACTTGGTTTCTTCTTTTGCATTTTGCCCTTTACGTTCCGGAGTCGCAGTATCTCTCTCGAACAACCCGCAACCCCGGGCACCATTGCTCTCAACTTCGCGCCCAGAAGTTCGAGGCCAAAAGTAGGAGCCACATTGTATGGACGATGAGCAGACACACTTGTGTTTTGTTTGTATCCTTTTATTATATTAATTTTATAAAGAGAATTTTTCTGTTTGTACCGAAACCAAAAATTTAAAAAAAAACCATGTTTGTACAAATCTAGCCCGCTAGCTATGTGCTCCACCCATATTTGACTTAGATATATGTAGTAAGAAAAACAGTCAGGGTGTGGTGGTTTTATGTTCCATGGGTGTGACTATCGATTGGAACGCGGTTGCCATGGCAACCCATACTAGTACAGCGTAGGCGGCGAGTGGCGATGATTTGATTGACACTTGTTTACGCAAACCATATAGTTTGCGTTTGGTTTGCGTTAAGTGAGTTTAATCATGGTTGAGTAAACAACGTTAGGGGGTGATTATTCTTCGATAAAAATAGCAAATTCAGCCTGCGAATTGATATTTCTTGTAAACAATATAATTATTGTATCCTTATTACAAAGTAATGTCGTTGTTATTTTTAGTGGATGGGAAATCATTAAATAATTTCCCCTGTTCTGGGCGGAGCGGGGAATTTAAAACCCACCCATGTTCCTTTTTTGCCCTTTATGTTCCAGGCCCGCGGTGACGTCTGATAGGAGAATGGAAGAAGAAAACGTGTTGCGCCGACCCCAAATAGAATGGGACAAGGGCAGGAAACTGATGATGATGTTCTTTCGAACATGTGTCTCTTTTGAACAAAAGATCGATTAGTTTATTTCCAAAAATAATGATAAATGTTAAACATGTAACAAATATTATTTAGTATTCAAGCTATGATAATGGCTAATTTTATAATGAGTAATCAAGGATTTATTTACTAACACGAATTGTTTTAGCGATATATATGATTGTCTGTAAAGTGAATGTATCAATGGGCCTCAGATCCCTGAAAATAAATGTTTTATTTTTTTATTTAACAAATATTTCGCATTGAACAGTGTGGTGTCGCGGCGATTATTTTTGTTGCGTGTATACAGGTATTTTGAACATAATAAATAATAACTTCGTTCCATCCGGGTGTCCCTTGACACCTCTCAATTTTTATTATTTTTGTATCTGTATAGCAACCACAATATCCAGTAGTGTTATTCCAATTATCAGGCAACCAGCGACCTTGTGTAGTTTTTATATAAATTATAGTTAACGACTGAAGCAAAGATTTAATAGTATACATATAGGACCGTGTTGTGCATGCATGGCTTGTTTTCCTAATGATAGAACTGGTTCTATTCGCTACTGTTCATATATCTAGAAAATAATATAATAATTTAACAAAAAAAAAATTACATCCCACCGGTAATTTTCGAAAGAGTTAGACAGAGCCACAACACTGCGCCAACCGTGTCGTCAATTAATATGAATCTGTGATTTAATTTGTATTTTTTCTACACTTACAAAAGTAACAAAAGCATAACATCGCTACATAGCCTAATATTGAAAATAAGAAATTCAAATCGGATGCATCACCCACGATCATCGGTGATGAGACTGTACATCCCACGGCAGTGTGGGGGTCGAGGCTTTTTAAACGCGAAGACCCTCCATAACCGAGAGGTGTGCAGTCTTAGGGAATATTTTTTAAAAGCTGAGTTGGGTATGCACCGAGATGTGGTCGCAGTGGACAAGGGATTCACCCCACTGTCCATGGCTAAAGAGGACTGGCGCAAACCCGTGGTACTTACTACCGATGACCGCAAGAAAGTATGGCAAGACAAGGAGCTTCATGGGCGCTTTTACCGGGCTCTTCATGGGCCCGATGAAGATTTTCTAGCATCCGTATCCTGGTTACGGGGATAGTAGTAGTTATAGTAGCCCACCGGTATCGGGAACAGGGTCCAAGCTACCGGTCCGGTCAGGGTTCCAGAGAAAGGAACCTCCTAACAATACGAGCCGTGTCCAGGAGTACCGCTTTCTGTATCAAGCCCTTGATCCAGCTGCCTAACGAGAGCGTCCTCAGGTATTGGTCGAGGCTCTTGGCAATTAAGCCGTTGGCAAATACGACTATCGGCACCATGATCGCTGAGTCCACATCCCACATGTCGACAACCTCGCTTATGAATTTAGAATTCAAATGTCAATTTGTTGTTATAAGTAAATTATTTTATAGGTGATCATGTTTATTTATGATATTCTGTTGATTAACACAATTTAATATCGTGATAATGGCATGTGCAACTGCGGCAGATTATCGGAACCTCAAAATACAGGTATATACACTGCAGATATGGAGAAAAATGTTGTTAATGACCATGTCAGTTTAAAACTTATAGGTATCGACTGAAAGCGGATCATAAAACCATATTTAGGAAAAAACTTACCAGATAAAGAATACATTTGTTTTATGTTTATAGTTTGTTATCTATGAGTTCATTGATAACCTCTAGTTTCTTGTGACCTGAAGTCATCATAACAATCTCTGATAGATTACAATAGAAATACCCGAAACATAAATACAATACTAGCTGGCCCCGCGGCTTCGCCCGGGTATCGTAAAAAAAGTATCATATCGCACACCTAGTTAAAGAGTCACGCAACTCGAAATAACTGTAAAACCGAAATTATAAAGTATTAGTGGTATTTGATGGAAAACCATTATCACAATAATTATCTGCGTAAAATTAAACACAAGAACCTATAACAATATTTTTAATATACTAAATATAAATGAAATAAAACGTTTTTTTCGATTCCTGAACAAAAGTGTTACTTACAGTTGAGCTAGTCTTTAACTAAGTGTACGATATGTGTTATTTCAGACTATAATCTACCTCTGTGCAAAATTTAATCAAGATCTGTTTAGCCGTTTTTACGTGAAAGAGTAACAAACATCCATACATCCATCTTCACAAACATTCGCATTTATAATATTAGTAGGATTTTGGCGTAGCCGTGAGACGCTCAATAATTATCTTCTTTTTGTGTAAGTTAGTTTTTTTTTTAATTTTTATGTATTCATTTTGTTTTCTTTCTTCGTCTGATGGTGCGTGCACTTGACATGTCCTTAATAAATACTTTTGTCCATCTGAGTCTCTGTCAAGACCCTTTATTTCGGAAACGCGTGGAGGTATCAAGTTGAAATTAAAACCATATACCTACTCAAGTCTGCAGTCCCTTTGTGCTATGAAAAAATCAACTCTCAAACAACGGTGTCAAAAGATATGGCCGTTTATGTCGTAAGTTTGTACGGAACCCTCGATGTGCGAGTCTGACTCGCTCTGGACGGTTTTTTTTTGATGACACGCTTTACTCTGCGCTTACAACGTTTATTTTTATAACAGTTGTGAGAAGAGTAGAAATAGTAACGTCTTATTTATATATCTAAACATTATTTATTTATTTAACTATTTATGTACACACAGTAAACCAGACAGGATAAAAACATATAAAATTTGAGTACCAGCAGACCTGCCAAAGGAGATATGAGATCGAAATGTAGACGATAGTGTGTGAGAGAGTACGAGAAAAATATGTGTGTGCCTTAACCTAATATAACTTACATATACAGGGTTATTTGTAAAACACCGAAAACCTTGCAGGACTGTATTACAATCATCATAAACAACAACTTTTGTTCTATGATTTTTTACAAAATTTTATACATTTACCAATAACAAATCTTCAAGATTTCGTTGTCCTATCTAACACATTAAATTTCAACTCCGTATTTTGCTGTACCTACATACCTAAACCGCCGCTTGTAGTACGTTTGCTTCGCATAGATTTCGTAGCATTTAGAGCGTTCAATTTCAATATTTTTATTTTTGTATGAAAATCTGACGAACTAAAATATGATAAATGTTTGAATTAAATGTCCTAGAACAAAAGTTGTTGATTATGATGTTAGTAATATGGTCCTGAGACGTTGCCAGTGTTTTACAAATAACCCTGTATAAGTAAGTATGAATAAATATTGATTATATATATTTATACAAATAAATATAAATACATATATTACGGATTACGGTTGAGAGGATAGGTAATGCTCTTTCACTCTGTTTTAAATCCCAATTGAGGACTTTAAATCGCGAATGCTAGGCGGCAGTGAGTTCCACAACTTCACAGCGTGTACAGATTTTTTTTTAATAATAACTGGATTTTTGCGGATGGGATTTGAGTAGGGATCTGAGATGCGATCTACACGGTGCGTCACTAGGGCGGGCATAGGAAAAACGTTCACGCAAACAACAGGAAGGGGAAAAAAATGTCGGGTGGGAAATCACCCAATGACTTCCCCCGCTCTGGGCGGAGCGGGGGGGCATGTCAGACTTGTACTGACTAAAACCCACCCATGTTCCTTCTATTGCCCTTTACGTTCCGAGGCCGCAGTATCTCTTTCGAACAACCCGCAACCCCGGCAGGCGGAGGCTCTGGCAAGCCCCTCTGCTTTGCTGACTCTCTTTGAGGCGCGCGTGAAACACGAACGCGCCGTCGACACGGCCTGTCGTCAATAGACGGACGGACGGTGAGCTACCCATTGCTCAGCCGTCCACAGGCCTGCATCTACGGTGGCCGGGAGTCGTCTCGCGGCGCCCGGCGCCCTGGGCGTCTCCCGCGGCGGCTGGGTTGGCCTGATGTTCTCTCCCTCAAACGCCCGGCCTCCTCCTTTACTAGCATTACTGCTTCGCAGAAGGAGGTGACCGCTTCCCATTCCTTCTCGCTCCGGACCATAGCCTGAACCAGGGCCGGACGCGAGAGATCGCCGCCGCCGATGTGTGTCCTCCGGGCGATCGTCACAATGGTGACACCCGGGCGTTTCCTCCCGCCTGATGATGTGCAAGAACCTCCCGAAACTTCCGTGTCCGGTGAGGACCTGCGTCAGGCGGTAGGTGAGGACGCCATGACGCCTCTCCAGCCACTCCTCAAAGAGGGGACTTACCGCCACTATTGTGGCGTGCCCTATTGGGAGCCACTTGAGTTCTTTTCGAACATGAGAAACTTGATCATATTTACGGAGACCAAAACCAAAACGAATACATACATTTTGCAGGCGCTCAAGCTTATCTATTAAATAGCTCCTCAGTAGCATCAATTAAATTATCATCATATTAAAGACCACGTGTAAGTTTAGTTTTGTAAAACAAAGAAGAGTTATCTCTTTGAATAAATAGATAGTCAATGACGTTTACTTACTATCTGGAATACTATAGATAACGCTCTTATCAGCTCCTTTTCAAATTGATGCGTCAGGATAAAGTGCAGTTAACATTCTAAGAAAAGGATTTAAGAATTGTGACGCACGGCATAGTTTTTACCCTAGATTTCATTGTGTTTTGAAGATAAATATCAGACTCCACTTAGGTACTAGAGTAAAAGATTTTAAATCCTACTAATATTATAAATGCGAATGTTTTTGAGGATGGATGGATGTATGGTGGTATGGATGTAACTAATATTATAAATGCGAATGTTTGTAAGGATGGATGGATGTATGAATGTTTGTTACTCATTCACGTCTAAACAGCTGAACGGATCATGATAAAATTTGGCACAGAGGTCGATTATAGTCTGGAATAACACATAGGATACTTTTTTTTGATATCACGCGGGCGAAGCCGCGGGCGCCAGCTAGTTGTTAGTAAAGAACTGTTTCTGGTTATAACAACTTTTGACTTCGCGTTATGTTCGTGAACGGGTGCTGCTTGTGGTGACTGGTCGTCTTGTTGACCAGGTTTTTGTTACTGTCAAATCAAATCAAAATCATTTATTTCAATTAGACCATTACAGGCACTTTTGAATGTCATTAAAGCAAAAAAATTATGCTGCTACAGTCCCAGTTACAAGACATAATAACTTGTGAAAGTACTGTAGTTGCCCATTCCAAAGCGTAGATCTCTATGGAGAAGAATGGGCAAGAAACTCCATGGACACTCTTTTAAATCATAATATTTTTTACAAAATCATGGATACATCATTCATGTTGTGATTATAAATACATGTGAGAACGATGTAGAAAAACTAGCGAGCATCCAGAGTAAAAGCAAAAACAAAAGTTAAATAGATAAATTAATTAATTAAAAGTAAAACAAACCGTGGCGATGGCGGCTAATGGATGACCACGACCAGTCACAACTGACAGCGCCCGTACACGAACATGACGTGTTATTAGTAGGTAATTAATTCCTTTTATGTTTAGTTTATTTCTTTTGTATGTACTATGGTCCTAGCTTATCATCTGTGACTTCTTCACTACACGTGTAATCGGGCATACCCGTTAGACAGGAAGATTTATTGATGCTTGGGTATATATCTTTTTAGATACAATAGGCATGACGACAGTATAAAAAAATCGCTGATTCAGTGATGACAGGGGAGAATTCATATTAAAAAAAGTAAACACAGGTTTAGTTTTATTTAAAAATAACAGATTATTAAGATTTTCAATAAAATAAAACATTAAAATACTGCAATCGGCCATTTTGACTGAAACACCGATCACAGCGTATGACGTCACGGTTATGTGATTTATGGGACGTTGTTATAGAAACAATGTCATTTTTATTTAACTGTGACGTCATGCCGACGCCATGACACATGCGAGCTGTTTTCGGGCACTATTGAAAAATTATGAGAAAAATGGCTTCAAACTTTGTTAAACTTAAGTTTATTACCGAAATAAAGGCTTTTTTGTAAATAGTAAAAGTGTACCCACATTATGGAAGAGGATTTTAAAATCTTTCGTCACGCCTATTATTGGTGTTTGCTAGCTGACATGTGACAATTCATTAATGATTTCTTAGATCTACCTTGTGATAAATGAAATTGTATAAAAACTCTGGTTCTTTTAACCTGACAGATAGATGTGTTGCTGGGGAGTTTGTTCCGCCACTTTTTCTTCCCAGCTAAAACACTAGGAAGTGGTGAATAGCGGGCGTTTTGTGGGATTGTCTCTAGTAGTTTGACGTTCAAAAAGTGTTGCTTATCAGCCTAATTTGAATAAATGACTATTGATTTTTATATATCTTATAAATAAAAAGAATATTTTTTATTATCTACGTACACCATACAAACTTTATAACATTCTTAATAGAAAACATGTTAAGGTGAAAGCTCCAACCTACCCGCGAAATTCAAATTTTCTTACGTTTTTTGCAATTTTCAGGCCAGTGCTAGGTTGTATGTTCATTAAAATATTATTCGCGGCTGTAAGACGTATGTAGTTATAGAATTATAATCATCAAAATCACCAATACAACCCTCCAAGTTCATAAAGGCGTAGGAACAAAAAAAAAACAGAAAAAGTCTTTCCTACAGCTTTATGAACTTGGAGGGTTGTATTGGTGATTTTGATGATTATAATTCTATAATTACATACGTCTTACAGCCGCGAATAATATTTTAATCAACATACAACCTAGCACTGGCCTGAAAATTGCAAAAAACGTAAGAAAATTTGAATTTCGCGGGTAGGTTGGAGCTTTCACCTTAATGAGAAGCGGTCAATTTATTCAATTCTTTATTTCCAATCACATGTATTGTGTTTTACAAGATAAAAAGACCCATAATAAAGTAAAGAGGTACTTACTCGTTTTCTCCGTCATTGTGGGCACTTTTTTGTATATGTATTAGGTACTTGTTTTCTTCGTCAACAATAAATTTAAAAAAAACTTGGCTCTAAAGTTTCATAGTGTTTAATGAAAAAAATACTTTTCGTTTTGTTATTAAATTTCTCCGTAAGTGTATTGAAAAACGTCGTTAGATTCACGTGAGAATTTGTCACTGATGTTCTTGGCTCCACAACACCCTTGCCTAACGGCTCGTGTGTAAATTCCGCTTCAGTCGCAAAGTTTCCCGACTTGAATCAAAATGTCCTATTATGTGGACGAAGCTGCGAGTGGAAGCTAGTCCTACTATTTAAAATTATAAACGCGAAAGTTTGTGTGAATGTATGGACGTTTGTTACTTTTTCACGCAAAAACTACTGAATGGATTTTAATGAAACTTTACAATAATATAGCTTATACATCAAAATCAAAAGACATTGATTCAAATTAGGCTGATAATCAGCACTTTTTGAACGTCACATTACAAGAGACAGTCCCACAAAAACGTCCTGCCCTTCGCCACTTCCTAGTTTTAGCTGGGAAGAAGACGTGGCGGAACAAACTCCCCAGCAACACATCTGTCTGTCAGGTTAAAAGAACCAGATTTCACCATCAGAATAACATATAGGCTACAATTCATAAAAATATATTGTATATTCTGTCACGACGCGAGTGAAACAGCGGGGCGCAGCTAGTCTGTTATAAAACAAACAAAAAGAAAACCTCAGATGCCTAAATATTGTATTAATTAAGCACTGTATATTGCAGCACATGTTTTTATAAATAATAATTAACATTCAGCAATGGAGCTCCCAAAATACTTGGCACAATAAAATGACATCATCTGACATGGAAGCCCGTCTGACCTTGAGATCGCCGGCGAAGCGAAACACCATAGCAATAATATATATACGTATATTCCATGTTCAACTTCAAATCAATCTCGTTTTCATACCATTTTCATTTTAACAAATCTCAACTTTATATCTTAGTGGATAAAGTTAACTTCAGAATTATTTGAACTATTGAATTTTTCGAAGTTGCAGCGCAAACTAAACTTTATGTGTTAGTGTTACAGTTGTTTTTCCCCCACTTAGGATAGGTAGTATAGGTTTTGAATACTTTTTTCGGTCTATATGTTCGCTCGTGTCATGTTTTGGGTTGTCTGTAGCCTTGCCAAGCTTAATACAAGGGAGATCGGTAATTCATGTGCTACTTTTGTTATTATTTAACCAAAATGGATGAGGACTGTGGTCTTTTTTTTGCCCGCGGCTGCCCTTTTCCTGTTTTGCAGGTACCTGCTACTTGTAATTTTTGCCCTAGCACCTTATTAATTGTAATAGCAAAGCTAAGTATTCCCTTTTCTTCCCTCTTTCTCCCTCATTTCTCACTTTAAAAAAAAAAAGATAGCCTATGTCGGTCTTCAGGGTCACGACTATCTCTGTACCAAAATTCATCAAAATCGGTAGAGCCATGTAGGCGTGAAGACGTAACAAACTCACTTTCGCTTTTATAATATTAGTAAGGATTAGCTGGCGTCCGCCCGCGGCTACGCCCGCGTGATATCAGAAAAAAGTATCGTATATATAATGTGTTATTCAAGACCATAATCTACCTCTGTGCCAAATTTCATCAAGATCCGTTCAGCCGTTTTAACGTGAAATACTAACAAATATCCATACATCTATCCTTACATACATTCGCGTTTAGATATGTGCGATGTTGTGCATTGCAAAACGTGACGTATACGTGCCTCTTTTAAGAGTCATAATAAATTTGCTGAGTGCCGATAATATTATCGCTCTCTGCTTCCGGTAAGTTTTAAGGAAAAATTAATAAGTATGTTTCATTTGGCCTGAAGCAACTAGCAAGGGACTTTTAGGTCGAGTATTTGTAGGAAAAAGAGTGTTGGTAGCGATAAGGAAAATCCCCGTATCAACGCAAATATAAAAGGACATTAGTCACGAATGTACAATAACTATAATTATGCGGTCGTCATTTTTAGTGTCCCGCACCCAAAAAGTAAAACGGCACCCTCTTACTTACTACGACTCCGCTGTCCACCCGTCTCTCACTAGACTGTATCTCATGAACCGTCATAGTTAGACAGTTGATATTTTCACAGATGATTTATTTCTGTTGCCGTTATAACAACGAATACTAAAAAATAAAATAAACATTTAAGGGGCTCCAATGCAAAAAAAACATGTTTTGTTTTTAAAATAGATTTTATAGCTGGCGCCCGCAGCTTCGCCCACGTGATATCGTAAAACAAAGTGTCCTATTGTTATTCTAGACCATAATCTACCTCAGTGTCAAATTTCATCAAGATCCGTTCAGCCGTTTTGACGTGAAAGAGTAACAAACATCCATACATACATCCATCCTCACAAACATTCGCATCTATAATTTTAGTAAGATGGTACAGATCCCTTTGTACGCGAGTCCGATTCGCCCTTTGCCGGTTTTAGCAATACTAGCATTAGGTACTACCAACCAATTTTTTTTTTCTACATCGTTATCAGTCGGCTTTTGGTCTCGCCGGATGCAGCTGATATACCAGTAAATTATTTGCCTCTACATTTGTTTTTTTTTTAAAAAAACTTGAATTTCTAACATAACACCTTTTTGTTTCAAGGCAATTGCAAGGTTAAATCCATTTGAGCTGAAACACTTACCCAATTACTATCTCAAAACTAAATGGTCTTACATCTTTTGGTATCTATTTTCATCAATTAACCAATACAAGAATGATAAAATACAATACAATTAAGATAAGGAACAATTCTACCAAACACTAAAATAGCATTATAAAAACATACAAAATGGCCCCTGAAAACAATCGATGTTCTAGAATCCTGGTATCTTAAGAATCATCACGCCTGTTACCCTTTTTTTTATTTTTTCGGGTGGGAAATCATCAAATGACTTCCCCCGCTCTGGGCGGAGCGGGGGGGGCATGTCGGATTTGTACTGACTAAAACCCACCCATGTTCCTTCTATTGCCCTTTACGTTCCGGAGCCGCGGTATCTCTTTCGAACAACAAGCAACGACGCCTGTTATCCTCGATGGAAAAAGCAGAGTTAAACCTTATTAGGTTACCTAGGCTAGCTGGTACCTTGCTTGTTAGGCTACCTTGTTAGGTTAGTTTTAATACCTTGTTAGGTTTAATGCTTTATGTGGTATCAAACCGGTTGCCACAAATTCAGGCTACTGAAAAAATCGTGATTGATAAACCCAATAACATGTTGCGCAATCCGGAAATCCGGGTGCCTTTTTCAAAACGCGCTAATTAACGTTATTTCAATTTAATCAACCTGTTGATTGCTTTTATATTGGTTAGGCACTAACTACACGACAAAGGAAAAACATGGAATAAAACTTTGGCTTTTGAACGCCATAATTAGTATATTGTAAGTATATAACCCTGTTCGTAATAGAACATTATAATATATTCTGTTGCGTGATTCGATCAGAGTAATATATTTTCTCGCTGCTGAAGTGAAAAGTTATGTGCGCTACACGAGTGCAAAATTATTTGCACCTGGTGTCTTTGAATCCCTCGCCACCACTCAGGATTCTACTTTAGAATCCTTCGATTGCTCGAGATTTTCTTTTTTGCGGATGGGAAATTATCAAATAACTTCCCCCGCTCTGGGCGGAGCGAGTGGGCGGAGTGTCAGACTTGTACTGACTAAAACCCACCTATATTCCTTCTATTGCCCTTATAGCGCCCGTTCACGAACATGACGTATGGAACAGCCCCATTCAGCTCAACCATTTTGAAGGGAACTAAATGACCTGACACACACGCCACTATCAGCGAGACATTTAAGTGAGCATGACATTCTGTCAATCACCTATTGAGCGTAAAGGAGTAAAAAACATACATAAAACTTTCGACTTTATCATTTTAGTATGATGCTCCCATGGCATGGGCCCGACTAAGAACTAAGGCGGGCGAAACCGGGGCGAAATGCTAACATTTTATTTCACAAATACTGAATTCGTTAGCTCACACTAGGAGCTATATGTATAAAAGTAGCCGTAATGTATTTGAAGTGCGTTTTTTGTATGCCTATTTTTAGTTTGTATGAACTCTTGAATATCAAAACAGACAGCCAAGTTCAATTTTTATTTTGAACCTAAAAGCTTTATTTCTAAAGTTATTTTTAGAATAAATATCATTTCTGAATGATACAACTAGTTTTAGGTTAAGTGTTTTTTTTGCAATGAGTGCGTTTGCAAGGTAGGAAGCTAAAAATTGGTGCACACACTCTTTGTTACCAACGAAAAATACCTGCAAATCAGGAAAGAGGAACCGTGTTACCTCGAATTTAACGAAGCTGCGAGCAAAAGCTAGTATGACATATTTTAAGAACAAAAATTATCTCGCAACACATATAGGTAGGTGGTATACTTCATGATAATGACCGAGTCAATGTTGCCTTGGCAACGCCGGCCAGCCAGCGTGTTGCCATCACCGACTGATTTCATGGCAACATACCCTAAAATGGTGATACACAGGTAATTTATAGCTGATATTCTTTGATGTATTATTTATTATTGGTGCTATATATAGCGTGGATCAGTATTTAAAAAGGTTTTGATGGTCAGTATAATATAATATCAGCCTATGATTGTCCCACTGCTGAACTAAAGCCTCTTAACATAGAGAGAAAGCACGAGCAGTGATCACCACGGGCCACGCTATCTCAAGACGGATTGGCTGGCGCCCGCGGCTTCGCCCGCGTGATATCGATAAAAAGTATCCTATGTGTTATTCCAGACTATAATCTACCTCTGTGCCAAATTTCAGCCGTTTTGACGTGAAAGAGTAACAAACATCCATACATCCAAACATCCAAACATCCATACATCCGATCAAACTTCCATACATCCAAACATCCGTACATCCAAACATCCATACATCTAAACATCCATACATCCAAACATCCATACATCCAAACATCCAAACATCCATACATCTAAACATCCATCCTCACAAACATTCGCATTTATAATATTAGTAGGAAGGTTAACACATTGTTTTTTTTTTAATTTTAAAGAACATATTTTGTTCAACTGGGTTGGTACGATATCAACTTTCCGAACGTTCATTATCACTTCTGCTGGAATAGTAGTGAGAGTAGCATATTTTTGGACATAGAGAATTGTGGCAACTAAAAGAACTATGAAGGTTACTTTTTAATACGCCACCCATTACTTACCCAGTTCCCTGGCGAGCCTCGCAAAGCACGTGTTTTTTGATAGTCAGAAAGCCGTTCGCGATTTTTGACAGTCAGAAAGCTGTTCGTGATTTTTGACAGTCAGAAAGCTGTTCGTAATTTTTGACAGTCAGAAAGCTGTTCGTGATTTTTGACAGTCGGTACAGGTCAAAGTCAAAGTCAAAGTCAAAATCTTTATTGCAAACCGTACAAAGTGTACAAAGTTGGCATTATATTAGGTAAGTGCTTATGACTCGGTGGCCTTTTTCAAGCATTGCAATTAATATTATCCGCCTGCCCATAACAACTCAATTTAGCATGCAATAATAATTATTATTCATTACAATATTAATGTCATCAAAGTGATAGTAGTTAATGTCATGTAAAATTAATAATAAATATAATGTCAATAGATAATTAATTTGATTCAATTATACAGCAATGTCAAAATAAATGTTTTCTTTAGTAAACACTCTTAAAATAATTCTCATTTCTAAATTAATATAAAATTTGTTATTTACAGGACAGAACGCCACTTTTGTATAAGAAGGAAAGTCGTTATTTTAAACTAGATTCTAAATATTATTTTACTGAGTAGAAGCATTTTTGGATTAAGTATAATTTTAGCCTTTTTTGAAATATTATTATTATTAGGTAAATATTATGTATATAAGGTATTATTATGAAATATTATTATAAGGTATTCTGTGGCTTGAAAGTCTGACAAGCAATCTTACCAAGGAGTATCGTATTACCCAGTTATTTACTGGGTTGTAGGGGTCAGATAGGCAGTCGCTTCATGTAAAAGACAGGCATTCAGTGGAATCCGGTTAGACTGGAAGCCGGCTGTAAGGTAGTTGTTTCAATTAATTGTGCAATTGATTAGATTTTTCAATCCAGCTCAGTTTGTTTTTTTTTCATTTTTCTGACAAACAGTAGTAATACTTAATTGACATTTGATTTGTCAGCAGGTTGAGACCAATCACGGAGTTGATCCTGAAAATGAATGAAATAATATGAATAATTAATTATTACCTGTCGTCATTAAAAAGTACAATCAATTTAATAACAATCGTGATTATGAATGAAATAATGTTATGAAATAACTCATGAATGTACTCATTATGAAGGTTGGTACAAACATTTCAATTAAATTACTGATGAATTAATTGTTCATCAAAATAGGTAGTTTACCTGAACCTTTTCATTATTCATTACAAAGAGATTTTGACTCACTTTGGGAATTCGTATTGCTGTCATTTAAGGAGCAGATATATGATTTTTAATAAATAAACAAAATAAGCCTTTATTTCTGAGTTCTTACAGTTAATTCTTGAGACTAATATTTTCAATGGTACGTTCTTCCCGAGTTTGTCTTTCGACACAGGCCTCCTCTAAAAATTTCCACATGTCCCTATCCCTCGCAATTGTCATCCATTTTGGTCCACCAATTCGTCGTAAGTCATCTTCCCAGTGCCTTGATTGTCGTCCTTTGCACCTTTATATGATTTTTAATACGTAGGTTTAAAAAAAGTCAAACTAGACTTTAATATTTTCTTAATAATAAATAAGCATTGCCATCTAACGCGGTAATGCTGCCAGCCTTCTGGGCACTTTACCTGTTGAATGCGATACGGACGAACTTTTTGACGCCCTGTAATTTCCCGTTTTTTACTTGTATTTATTTTTATTATTAGTTTGTGTACATTAATAAATAATAATCGATGTAATTTATTAATTTATTTAAAGTAATGTCTAGCGCGGACAAATAAGATATAATTTGGCAAAAACCATTGGGTGTATTTTTATAAAACTTTCAGTCTCTAAATTGCCAATCTTTTTTGATATACGGTTTTTATTCGTATTGTTTTGATAAATTAATGTGGATGTTAAATTCAAAATTAAATAATCTTTGGTCGCGAGGAGTGACGGCAGGTCCTCCGCCGTCGCTCAAGGTCCCTGCCATTTAGTGTCGCCTTAATCAACTTTAAGGATGTCAGTATAAATGTAAGGCTTTGACCTATTTCTTATAAGAAAATGGCGTCATTAAATGTCTTAGAAATAAAGGATTAACTGTTATTTGTTATGAGCGATGACAACTGCTTTAATTTCCGTTAAAAGGAACAAAGTTCGCAAAGAAGTAGTGGCAAGTTACTCCATTTCATGACGCGAATAGCGGTTCGTCAGCAGTTTTATAGAATTCCCATGTTTTTATCCTTCTACCGGCTTTGATCCAAAGGGAGGATTGCAGCTGTCAACTTATATGCTTAAACCTAAAAATAAATTTAATTGTCATATCTATATCAGTGGGTCTAAAATAGCCACTTCAGCAGACTCGTTTTTAAAGTAATTAATCGCAATCATTTTGCCAAACGAGTTTTTTTTTTAATCGTTGCTTCACATTAGGATTTTTTCCAGTATCGTGGGTGCGTTTACAAACATTTAAACTCACATACAAATAGCCAGACCCGAAACAACTATGTGCAGGTCATACAAATATTTGTTCCGTGCGGGGATCAAACCCGCGATACGCAACGCAAGCACTCAATCGCTCATCCACTGCGCCAACTGTGCCAAAAAAAAGTTATTTAAAAGTTTTGGCAGGAATATTTCTTTGAACGCCATACGCAAAGATATCTTGCGCGCGTTCTAATCGGCCATCTTTGGGACTCCACAATTTTGTATTTAGAATGACGTTACTTAGTTCACTATGAATGTATGTATAAAACATTTCCGCTCAATCCGACACCAGGAAACGGGTCAAATTTAACTTCTAAGATTTTTACTCACTTTGTTAGTATTAAGTCACGGGTTACGGCGGTCACCAGTGGGACTAACGCACCAACGTCGAGGGTTCTGACCAAACTTGCGACCTTAACGACCATATTATTATCTATAAATAAATATCTTGGGACAACTCACAGAGCTTGTGTTATGGTAACCAGACAACTGATATAACTGATACTTATATAATTTATAAATACATACATATTATAGACAAATCACACCCAGACACAGAACAAACAATCATGCTCATCACACAAAGTTTGTCCTGGGTGGGAATCGAACCCACGACCTCCGGCTCAGCAGTCAGGGCCACTAACCACTAGACCAACAGGCCCGTCAAAATCTTTTGACTGCTTAGTCTTAAAGGGTTATTTTTTTACAGCTTCGGACCACAGATTTGACTATATGGTTTTAATTTCAATTCAATACCTTCAAGAGATTTAGGGTCTTCTTGACACACAAACAGACGGACAACAAAGTTATTCTATAAGAGTTCCGTTTTATTCTTTTGAGGTGTGGCACCTTATAAACGTAGTCGAAATTTTATACTCAGATTTGCCTAAATATTGTAAACCAAGAAGTTCATCTGTGTAATGAAAGGATGCTTACCTATTACATCCTTACTAATAAAATAAAAGCGAAAGTGAGTTTGTTTGTTTGTTACCTCTTCACGCTTTAATGGCTACAACGATTTTGATGAATTTTAGTACAGAGATAGTTGGGAACCAGGAGACGGACATAGGCTAATTTTTTTAAAAAAAAAGTGGGTTGTGAGTGAGAGAAAGAGGGAAGAAAAGTCAAAACTTAGCGTTGCTTTACAAATCAATAAGGCGCAAGGGGAACTGTGTTAGCCCGAATTTAACGCGAGCGAAGCCGCGGGCAAAAGCTAGTACTATAATATAAGTTCCAAACTAGTTTCAACTATAGTCTAAAATTCATTTGAATAAATAGGTATATCAATATCAGCTGGCTTATATGGAATTAAGTCTTTTAAGTCTGCGCTGTTGGTTAACGAACCCATAACAAATCTAGACATATTATGATATTTATTATACAATAAAGAGATTAAAATTCTATTAGATAGAATTGTTTGTACAACATAATTATATGGTCGAGTTTTGTACAGTTGCTCAATCGATTGGCTAAAATTAGCCTGTAAAATTATTAAATACACTAACTAAATAAGCCTATATTGGTATGGTATAAGTTTAAAAAAAAAGACAAACATTTGCAAGAACATGTCAACGTGAATCTTTCTCATGCACAAAATAAAATGATTTGATGACATATAGTTTTTTTACCTGAGGTCAAGCCCCCCCACGCTGAAACGTAGGCGAATTCTTATAAACATAACAAACACACCTAATTTTATTGTAGCGTTTTAGCATCTTCGTTTATATTACATAGATGTGTTAAAGCAAAGGTCATTGGTGTTGTTTCAATTAGTAAATATACCGGTTTTCAACAGTATTACTTAGGTGGCGTTGTTCGTCAAGGAATCTGTCACTATGTCAAAATCGGTACTTTTAATTTTAGTTCCAGTTTCTGCCACCTCTCATATAACATTGGGGTGTCTGTTTTTGGCATAAAACTTGTTCATTGACTGGTTTAATTGTTAAAGATTTAATTATTTTTCCCTAAATTAAAGTAATTCAAAATCGTTAGATACACTTTTCGTTTCTATTTTTGTTGTTTTTCTCAAAATTTTTGCAAATTATTAAAAATATGTACCTACTTTTTTGTTTGTTTTTTTCGAGATAATCTCTGAATATTAGCACAGTTTTGTTTTTTTAAACTTTTAACTAAGTACTTCCTTTCGACTGCTTTTTGAGTTCATTGAGTCACAAAAAAAAACAAAAATTGAAAATATCTCACCTAAGTCTCTTCATAATTCATTTAAAAAAAAACACAAATTTCGATGTAATAAGATGCGAGCCTATTGTGATTGGAATCTCAAAATCACCCATCACTGCAGATACAATCATAAATCAAACAAAATAAAACTCCAAATCACTTAACAAATTACCAAAAGTTGTGCTCAAAGTGTCGTTTCATTTAATAATCTAGCTGATGATGCATGCAAGCAGTATAAGTTACCGTCGAGTTGCATACTAATGTATCCGGACGTTTTATTTTCAAACAAAACATTACGATAAGTTTGGCAACATCGCATCTTCAAATCTCCAAGGTTACCGAGCTTCGAAACCTGTTCAGCCTCATTTTGAACATGTTCCGAAGCTTTGGCCTTCAAACGTAATAAAAGGCGTATTGTTTTAAAGTGGGAATTGAATTTTGTATTTAGGTTATCGTGTTTTTGCTCCCACTACAACAAATTCTTATTGATGTGCCTCTTTACGTTGCCATGGCAACGAAAGGGGATGTTGTTTTTTGTTTGTTTTACTTGTGGACTTTGCAATGTTTGATAATGCGTCATTTATGGGCTTGATGGCGCTTTGAGGCTTTAACCGTATAGTTCGGTACGGACCCCTTCGGGGGCTCGACATTCAAACCTCCGCTGGCTCGGTACTGGCCCCGAAAGGGGTCGAACATTTAAGTCATACGACCTCCTCATTATTTTTGTAAATATTTTATTTTCTGGTTAAAAAATAATATGGGTGTGCATTCATTAAGATAGTAGAATAAAAATCTCATATGTAAATGTCGTTAGAAGTTCTTTAATTATTGAGCAAGTTTCTTAATTAACCTTTATAAAATCCATGTGCGTAAATTACGATCATAGCCATTTTGATGGCAGTGTAGGTCGACGCTAAAAATCATAAAAAAATGGTTTTCGGACATATAAGCTCCACATTGTTGGGCCTGATTAACGTGTCCTTTTATTACGTGCAGAAATCATTCGTAATTGAACTTAAATTAGCAGTGGTAATAATACATTTTGAAATCTAAAGTCGAAGTTTCGCGCCAATCGTGCTTGTTTACATTTTTCATTCCACATTATATCACACGGACGCGAATAGATTCTATAACAAATGAGACAAATATCATTGCAAATATTATAAATAACATGAACATGCCCAGGTCTTATCGTAATTTGCAATAATAGGACCATTAACACGTAATATTCATAACCACTACTAAATTCACTTTAGAAAATGACGTCCATTTCTTTTTTTTTTAATTTTGTGATGTGTTAATGCGATTATTTCAATCGATTATTTTCTTGTCAATCAATCAACTCGAATAATTAAATTAAGGAATATCAGAAATTGATAGATGAAAATAAGAATAATATTGTAATACGTGTAAAATACTATAAATATTGATAATAATATTTTTTACGCCACTAAAACCGACTCAACAACAAACAGTAGAATCTGATCTATGGCTAAATTCGCGCCAATTTTATTTTCAGATAAAAATTCTATTAAGGAATGCGCTCGCTGTTCGAATTTATATTCAAATGTTTATTTAATTTTGCTATTTTATTAATAATTTGGTTTTGTACCTACTATTTGAATGTGAATTGCAAATAGAAATAAATAAGGTTGAGTATAGAACGCCCTTATTATGATCTTGGTAGGCACAGTAAGAAAAATCAGCCAAGATAAATTATATTTGTTTGACAAAATTGTTTGTAGTATAGTTGGATTAGTTATTTGGAAAGCGTTTTCATTCTTTCCTAAAACATGGCTCGTAGGCCAGTGTTCTTGGAGTGGAAGGCTTGGGGTAAAAATGGCCTAGAGGGAGACCACAATTGAGATGGAAAAAAAACACAAAATGGACCCATTTTAAACCTGGAGTTTTCTTGATGTCGTGTACTGGGGTTTTTTTTGGGGTGGGAAATCATCAAATAACTTCCCCCGTTCTAGGCGAAGCGTGGGGGAGTGTCAGACTTTTACTGACTAAAGTCCACCGATCGATGTTCCTTCTTTTACTCGGGGCCGCGGTATCTCTTTCGAACAACCCGCAATCCCGGCAGGACCCTACCAGGGTTGCGGGTCTGACACTCCCCCCCGCACCGCCCAGAGCGGGGGAAGTGAGGCGCCACGGCATCCTCACCCACCACCTGACGCAGATCCTCACCGAGCACGAAAGTTTCGGGACGTTCCTGCACATCATCGGGCGGGAGGAAACACCCAGGTTTCACCAATGTGACTATCGCCCGGAGGACACGTTGGAGCACACAGGCAGTCTGTTTTTTTGAGCGGAGCACCGCTCTGTCTCGGAGGAGATGGTGATGTTTGAAGGAGAGAACCTCAAACCAAGCCAGCCACCGCGGGAGACGCTACAGGGGTCGGGCGCCGCGAGACGACAACGACTTTTTGTTAAAAGTTTAACAGGAGCGGATATTTGATGATTTCCCATCCAAGTGGCGCAAGACCGATATAAATGGCGGAATTAAAAGGAGGCCTCCTTTAAATTCCAAAAGAAGTTCCTGAGAAGTTTATGAGAAGGGCTCCTTTAAATTCCTAAAGAAGTCCTTAAATTCCAAAATAAGGTTTTTTTTAATAGGCTGAACCGCTTAGTGCTCCCTGTATATCTAAAACAAGGCTCTACTGCGGAGGCATGGCTTTCTAGGTGCGGTACGGTATGGTTGTGCCGGCTGGGCTGCCTGACTGGCTACCTACAAAATTAGCATGACCTACAAAATTGGCCGCCATTCATTTATCGTCATTCAAGAAAACAGCCAAAATCTTTT
The DNA here is from genome assembly GCA_905475445.1 of Ochropleura plecta. Classification (NCBI taxonomy): domain Eukaryota; kingdom Metazoa; phylum Arthropoda; class Insecta; order Lepidoptera; family Noctuidae; genus Ochropleura; species Ochropleura plecta. The sequence continues at coordinate 17,326,102 of FR997736.1, forward strand.
ACCGCGAAACCGTTTGACAGCAAATATACCTCAAATCTGGGCGCATAATAAAAAAGCACGTGACAAAATGTCTTTTTTTTATAATCGATATCATAGGTATTTGTACAACTATAATATCTAGAGTAGAATATTATGCCACCTCCATAGGTAAATTCCTCAATGGTTCCAAAACTTTTTTTTAAAGTTTACTCTATTACGATTATCGATTAGGTTGAATGCAACTTTGTAATCGTAATGATGAAACTTAGTATTACGGTCAGCACTAAGAAATGTCATATTGCAACAAATTTTGTAGTATTTTTTGTCGAGATTTGTATCGTGTTTTTTTATTAATTTATATGTAAAATGGCAAAAATAAGAATGCAGATGTAATGTCACTGTTTTTATTTTAGATTTCCGATTTTATTATCAAATGGTTATCTTGTGTATGTACATTATTTCCAGCGTTTTTAAAGTAGGTACCTAATTTTTGGAAGGGTGTAGTAATATGTATTTTACACACATTTTGCAATAGATTGACGCCGTTTTATCGACCTTATGAGGTTTTTGGAAATATAAACCTCAAACTTATCGTATGAAACAGCCGCTGTGATTTATTTTTAATAACAAAATTGAATGCTGTAAATTGACGAAAAATCTTGAATTTCATGACAATTCGCGTCACCCCACCGATTCAGCTGATGTGTCATGTGTCAAAATCCTGTCGTGCAGAGTGGTTAAGAGTGTCAAGAAACGTCAAGGAGGATGGTTAACATTAAAAAAAACGGGGTTTCTTGGCTCTGATGCAATTCCGGGCTCTCTTGCACGCGACCGTCGAACGAGGAAGCCGTTCGCATCACGCTGAAGCAAGACGTGTTCGGTGGAGCGTCGTTCTACTCCATTTAATTAGAAGTTTCTGTTTACAATTTCGTTCGTATTTCGTCAAAATAATAATCATAAGTAAATTGTCACTTAATGTGATTTAATTTCTTCTTGCCCGCCTACCTACGATAGCTCGGCAGTCATAATGAACCCGGAGAGATCAGATAATGACAATGTGCCTTTTCACTGGCTACTTGATGCAAAAGTGTTAAAAGTATTTAAATTTCATTTAACTACGTCATAGATCTGAGAAATAATATTGTATAAGTATAAAAAATAATCCTTACTAATATTATAAAAGCGAAAGTGAGTTTGTTAAGTCTTCACGCTTAAATGGCTGAACCGATTTTGATGAATTTTGGTACAGAGATAGTTGAGACCCTGGAGACGTACATAGGCTACTTTTTTGTAAAAAAAAAAGGAGAAACGAGGGAGAAAGAGGGAAGAAAAGGGAAAACTTAACATTGCTATTACAATAATTAAGGCGCTAGGGCAAAAACTACAAGTAGTGCGTTACCCCGAAAAACGCGAGCGAAGCCGCGGGCAAAAGCTAGTATTTTAAAAGTTTAAAAATAATAGTAAATAATAGTGTACCTATAAGTTTAAAAAAATTACTTCGAACTAAGCGGCAACTAAAAGGTTTGTTCTCATGTCAACAATAATAAATATCTAATTAACAAATTAGTTACCTACTTAGTTCTTGGAATGTAACTTTGATAAAAGAAAGTATTTAATCAATATCGTTATAATTATCATAAAAGTCATTAACAGGCAAGTAGATAGCAGACGGGCCTGCCAGGGCCACTGTCGGAGCTTCGGCTTAATCGAAAGAGATACGCTGCCCCGGAACACGAACGGCAAAAGAAGGAACATGAATGGGTTGTAGTCAGTAAAAGACTGACACTCCGTTCCGCTCTGCCCAGAGCGGGAGAAGTTTTTTGATGATTTCTCATTGGTAAAAAAAGAAAGTAACTAACGACAGCATACATAAAAGACCAACAACTTAATTTAACCACGTCAAAGAAAAACCATTTGATTTACCGAAAATGCAAAATTTCAAAAGGTACTCGTAAAGCAGGTCCCAGAGGTGCATGAATAAGGGTTTTCTGAAATGACACTCAAAAAAATCTCTTAGTGATGAACCTATACGAGTACAACACTAACTGACGTCTAACGTTTTTTCCATGTTCCTGAAAAAAGCGGAAAGATGACTCACTAACACAGTAATGTGAACGAGAAAGTCTGATTTGCGTCATGTATTTTGTTGTAACTTCATGTAGGTCTAACTAAATTGGTGTGCTTAACACATTCAACTGATTGTGGTTCTACCTAACAGACTTAGGGTGACGTCATGAGGAGATCTGAAATACATAATAAGAGCAACTTATTTCCTCTAATAGCAAGTCATAACTTTGTCATAGGCTTTTTACCAACAATTCTGGGGTCGGCTTTCAGTTTTGCCGCTGAAAACAGTTTTTTACATGGCGCTACTGCCTATCTGATCTGCACAATCCAGGTAGTACTGGGTAATACGATACCCCTTGGTAAAACTAATTGTTAGACTTTAGGGACACAGACTATCTGTAACGACTGTCAAAGATCTATAAATGACAACCCCACAATGACTTATCGGGCCTGCCTAGGCACGGCGGAAACTCGGTATGTATCACCCATCCAGTGCCTTGGCTAAGACTACCTACTCGGGTGGCGGTTATTGTTTAGCCTCAACCGAGCCTCTAATAGTACGTATTTTTACGTTTAAAGATCTTCTTACACTACACTTCACACTATACAATTAGGAAGCGAACTACTCATTAGTAAAACCAATCTTGCTAGACTCCAACCAAAATGCAACTTAATAATTGATGACGTTTTTGTTTTTGGGAAATTTATCAAATAACTGCCACCTGGGGCGGGGGGAGAAGTGACAGACCTCTACTGACTAAAACCCACCCATGTTCCATCATTAGCCCTTTGTGTTCCGGGGCCACGGTATCGCTTTCGAACAACCCGCAACATATACTTGACTAGCTTTCGCCCGCGGCTTCGCCCGTGTTAAATTCGGGATAAGACAGTTCCCCTTTCTTGATTTAGAGGTACTTGCCACCTGTAGTTTTTGCCCTAGCGCCTTATTAATAATAAATATTAATAGAAATGCTAAGTTTTCCCTTTTTTCCCTCTTTCTCCCTCATTATAAACTCATTAAAAAAATAGCCTATGTCCGTCTCCTGGTTCCCAACTATCTCTGTACCAAAATTCATCAAAATCGGTTAAGCGATTAAAGCGTGAAGAGGTAACACACAAACAAACAAACTCACTGTCGCTTTTATGATATTATAAGTAAATAAGTATATAAGTAAAGTAAGGATGACTTCAAATCATATTAAATATGTATGTATGTACATACAAGAAAGGTTATTCAGTGTTAATATACTCGGTATCTCTGAAACCTGCCACTGATTGTTACTATACATGTTAGCATGTATGCTGAAGAAAAGCATCTTCACAAATCTTCCATTCCTGTCAATCCAGGGTCAATGTGGTCCACAGCTCGTTGGTGCTATCCGGCTCATCCAGTGTACAGTTTCTTATCTCCTTTACTGACTCTACATCAGACGTCGTGACGTTTATAACACGGCTTTGAGCTGATATAGAACACGTGGATATGTGGGTGTTTTTTATGATAAAAACGCGCGATCTTGAAATAATTCTGTGATTAAAAGCTTGCAACTGCAATGTTGTGATTAGATCAAGCGTCAGAGGTTATTGTTTGTATTTATTTACTAATTAATTGCTAATACTGTAAATGATAGGGGAGAATGGAAGAAGAAAACGTGTTGCGCCGACCTCAAATAGAATGCGACAAGGGCAGGAAAATGATGATGATAAATAGCTGAAGAGAGCGATATGGACGCACAAACTATTAATAAAATAAAAAAATATCTTGGGACAACACACACACGGCTATCTGATCCCAAGCTAAGCAGAGCTTGTGTTATGGTAACCAGACAACTGATATACATACCTATATACTTTATAAATACATACATATTATAGATAAATTACCCCCAGACACAGAACAAACAATCATGCTCATCACACAAAGTTTGTCCTGGGTGGGAATCGAACCCACGACCTCCGGCTCAGCAGTCAGGGCCACTAACCACTAGACCAACAGGCCCGTCAAAATTTATAATTAATTTTTAATTAATATATAGTAAATCATTCTACATCTGAGTAGACTGGTTGTCAGACTTTCTGACCTGACTGACTGTAACCATAGTCAAAAATCTACAAATGACAGTCGCGATCAATGGCTTAACGTGCTTTCTGAGACACAAAGGAAGTACGATGTGATTTATGTGGTGAATGCATACTAAATAATTACAAATGATGTTTATATTGCAAGTAGGTTTTCACAAACAGTTTTACACGTCTTTTTAAAAAAAGAACCTGATGAGGCATTTGTGTTTCGTATCCTGAGAAGATACAGCCTAAACAAACACAGAGGTCTCTTATACATAAGGTCCAGACAAAATCTGAGCTAGCTTCCATGAGAACTATGCATATTTTATTTCTACCGTCTTATTAAACCCAGAACACCCAGCACCTTTTATGTATATTGTTATTATTTTTAAAAAAACGTTGCCCCACACTAGGAATTTCTTCTGTATCATGGCTGCGTTTACAAACATTAAAACTCACATACACAAACAGCCAGACCCGAAACAATTATTTGTAGGCCATACATAAATATTTGTTCCATGCGAGATTCGCACCCGCGACACTCAGCGCAGCAGTCAATCGCTCAGCCACTGCGCCATACCGTGCTGTCAATATTATATGCGTCGTTAGTACATTCTATTAAAGATTACCCTTTCTGCCTGTATTTACATATCGAACCAAAACGGTCATAACTTTTGACTAAAGATAGGGATGTTTATGTCGCAGGTTTGTACAGTACACTCGACAGCTGCAGGTCAACCTATTCTAAACTATTATAACCTGATCTCTCTATACTACGGATTGCACACCGTAGTATAGAGAGATGAGGTTAACCTCTAGAGCCCCAGCGGCACAAAAACGTGCCAGTAAACAAGTATTACCGTTGAGCCCCGCTGGCACAAATTTGTTCCACCAAACCCCGACCGATTTAAAACTGTATTTGTAGTCTTAAAATCAGATTACGCTTACGATAAGAGCCCGCCCGGCGGTGCTTGACGGATAGTTGACGTAAATAATGGCGGTCCTTGAGAGGTTATGTGCCGTCGTGTGTACGAAACCCTCGGTGTGCGTGTCTGACTCGAACTTGCGGTTTTTTTCCTTTTAACCCATAAAATGCAATAAAGATCCATCAACTTGAGTTATTTAGCCACGTAGGGTAGTAATTGCATTGCACATATAACTACTTGCGTATAGGTACACATATACCTATAATTAATAAAAGCATTCAACTGACGCAACCACCTAGGACGCAACCACAATTTACCTAGCCTAGCAAAACAAGGATAAACATAGAATTATTTAAACACAAGCTTTTCCCGCGGTTTTTCCCGTTTGGATTAAGTAAATTATCTGACCATACCACCGTGATGAGAAGCATTTTTGATGTCACCCATTTTCTTATAGGTATGAGAAATCGTTTATTAATTTAATCATTTATGTACACACAGGATAAAAAAAAGGAAACATCATAAAAAAAAAACATGGAGTACAAAGGCACAGCTTATTTCAAAAGAAATTTCTACTAGCAGGCCTGCGAGAGGAAATATGCCGAAAAGAAACGTCGCGTAGACAGTACTTAATTCATATTTTAGAATAGCTTCTAAAATATGAATGTCTTAACCTAAATTTAAGTTCACATATAAGAATAAAAATATATACCTGTATAAATACATAACACAAAAATATTTAAACAGATCATTATACATTCAGTCAAAAAAGTATCGGGAATGGATGATTTGTTTATGGTTCCAAATTAAAATTTTTGTTTTTTTTTTGTAGTTGTTAGATTGGCACAACTGTTTTCCATTTTGGCGCGGAGTTTGAGTTGCATCTGTTATTTATATTAAATACAATGCTGGTTTTAGTAATATCATATATAGTGTGTATTGCGAATTTCATAATGGACAAAAATATCGAACAAAGAGTTTGTCTTAAATTTTGCATCGCCAATGGAATTTCGTGTTCGGAGTCACTGAAAATGTTACAGAAGGCTTACGGTGAATCGACTTTATCAAAAACTCGTGCTTATGAGTGGTTCAAAGCGTTCAAAAGCGGTCGAGATGTGATGGAAGATTTGCCTCGCTCTGGTAGGCCGTCAACGTCTGCAACTGAAGTTAACATCGCAAAAGTGAAGAAAATAGTGACTGAAAATCCCCATTCAACTCTGAGAGAGATAGCCGCCGAACTTCCTGTATCTCACGAGTCGATCCGTACCATTGTAACTAATCATTTGGGTATGAAACATGTTGCTGCTCGTCTAGTCCCAAAAGATCTGAATTTTCTCCAAAAACTCAATCGCATGAAAGTCGCTGAGGACATGCTAGAACGAGTCAGTTCGGACCCAACATTCATGAAACGCATTGTTACTGGTGACGAGACGTGGGTTTACGAGTTTGACATGCAAACTAGTCAACAAGCTTCGGAGTGGCGCCTTCCAACTGAACCGAAACCGAAAAAACCACGCCAAAGTCGATCAAAAGTCAAAGTCATGTTGACTGTTTTCTTTGACTATCGCGGTGTTGTGCACTCTGAATTCTTACCGGAAGGTCTAACGGTAAATAAAGAATATTATTTGAGCGTTATGCGGCGTTTAAGAGAGCAAATTCGACGAAAAAGGCCAGATTTGTGGAAAGAAAATTCTTGGATTTTGCACCACGACAATGCGCCTTCGCACAAGGCTATCATTGTGAACGAATTTTTGACCAAACACTCAACAAATACCATCCAGCAACCACCATATTCACCAGATATGGCTCCTGCTGACTTTTTTCTTTTTCCTAAACTCAAATTACCACTTCGTGGCACCCGTTTTCAATTGATAGAAGACATAAACGAGAATTCGCGGCGAGAACTGAACTCAATTCCGGAAGCAGCGTTTAAAAAATGTTTTGATGAATGGATTATTCGTTGGCGCAAGTGTATCGTTTCTAAAGGAGCATACTTTGAAGGTGATAAAATAAATTTGGATGAATAACAGACATTTTGTGTATTAGTGATCTTTTCCCGGTACTTTCTTGACAGAGTAGTATATATATATACACAAATATATTGACTACTGGGTAGGTAAATATGTGCGCACAGACGTCTATGACGCTAATTAAATACGTATTGCTTATTTATTTTAAAACTTATTAACAATAGGATAAGATTATACTAACACTTTATTGATCTTAGGTCTGAATTTAATCAGAGGGGTTAGGTTAGGTTCCAGTCTTACCAGACGCAGCTGAATACCAGTTTTACATGGAGCGACTGCCTGTCTGACCTCCACAACCAAGTTAATACTGGCATACGATACCCCTAGGTAAGACATGTTGTCAGACTTTCGGGACACTGACTACCTTTAACAACTGTCAAAGATCAACAAATGACAGCCGGGACCAAAAACTTAACATGCTTTCTGAGGTACAGAGGAAACTCGGTATGTAGTGGATGGTCACCCATCCACAGACCAACCTAGGCAAGTGCGGCTTAACCTAAAGATCAAAGAGTGCAAAATTTCATAAAGAGTAAGAGATAGACCGAGTTTCTTGTTTATAATGTTAGTAAGTACGTTTATAAATAATTTATGATGAAATTCCATTACTTTACCGCTAGAGAGGAAAATTGGTTGCTCATTCACCCATAGATTGTATGAGGAAAATGAAAACTTGCATGGCAAGTTATACTGCTAGAAAAACCTATGTATTTCTTGCTATTGTATTTAGTGTTTTGCTGTAGTGCACATCAAGCTATGATTTAGCCAGGGTTGAAGGTTGCTTTGGAGTTGCGGGTTGTTCGATAGGGATACCGCGGCCCCGGAACATACAGGGCAATAGAAGGAACATGTGTGGGTTCTAGTCGGCAGTCGGCAGCCCAGAGCGGGGGAAGTTATTTGATGATTTCCAATCCGCAAAAAATGTTATGATTCAGAATTACACCGCTGAAAGGTTGCTAGCTTGTCGGTCTTTTACAGCGTTTGGTTAGTCTGCGCAGGAGTTTCACGAGCTTATGCCACCATATTCCTTCTTTTATCAGGAGTCCAGACGTACTGCGAGTCGGGGTCTCCCCAAACCAATCGTTTTCGCAATCATACAAACTCATTCAAAATAATAAATGATGTAGCAAAGCGCTAGCTTTGCTACATCATTTATCATTTGCACAGCCAAGAAATTGAAAGAACACATTACCAATTAGAGGCACAATTAAAAATCAAACATGATAGAAAATTTGAAATTTTAGCTCTCGGTGCTGGACCGAGATTTTAAAATCGAGATTTTAAAACACTTTGTGTCTTCACTTTGTGTCCGTCTGTCTGTCTTTCTGTCAAGACCCTTTATCTCGGGAACACGTGAAGGTATAAAGTTGAAATTTAAAAAAAAAACTGTAAACTCAAATTTGTGGTCCCTTTGTGCTGTGAAAAAATCAACCCTCTAAGTCTACGCAGTCAAAAGATATGGCCGTTTATGTTGCAAGTTTGTACGGAACCCTGGTGCGCGAGTCTGACTCGCTCATGATCGGTTTTTTTTTATAAAAGAACAACCATGGTGATGATGAAGCCGTCACCATGCATGCACTGATATTTAGTAAAAAATTGGTACCAAATGGGCTTTGATAAAGACTAAAAACGTGGGGACGATGTAAGTGTAAAGTATACATCAATTCGCTTATATCATTAGTTCGCGTCTGATAAGCGGTTATCAGTATGTTTGGGATGACCACTGCGTTTGTGTTAACAGAAAACATTTTTGTCCAAATGAACAATACTTGTTGATTTTTATTTCAATTTAATTAGCTTCACCTGCTAGTAAAAGACTGGATGCTGCTGAATACCAGTATTTTATATGAGGTGACTGCCTATCCGATCTCCACAACTCAGCCCGGGTATTACGATACCCCTTGGTACGACTGGTTGTCAGACTTTCAGGGGCCTTAGTCTGCTATTACAATGGTATCAGAATGGTCGATCACTGATCGCATAATGGTTGAATTTGACAAGTTTAGTATGTAGTAGATGTCAAAATCAACCATTATGCGATCAGTGATCGACCATTCTGACACTATTGTAATAGCAGACTAAGGCCCCAGGACACTGACTAACTGTAACGACTGACAAAGATGTACAAATGACAGTCGGGACCAACAGCTTAGCGTACTATCCAAGGCACGGAGGAAACTGGGAATGTAACGGGTGGTCCTCCACAGATCCTAGGCAAACGCGGCTTAACCTAAAGATCAACGCGATCAGCCGCTACTGTTCATTTCTTTGTTTTTTTTTTTAATCTTTGCCCCGCACTAGAAATATTTCCTGTATCGTAGGTGCGTTTACAATCATTTCAACTCACATACACAAACAGCCAGACCCGGAACTACTATCTGTAGGCCATACAATTTTTTATTCCGTGCGGGGATCGAACCCGCAACACACAGCGCGGCAGTCGATCCCTCAGCCACTGTGCCAACTGTGTCCTCAAACCACTATTAAGCTACGAGCACACATTTATTAACTGTAATTCACCCCACCACATAAAGCTGGCAGAATACTTGGTCAACATCGACTCTGTAGTAAAAAAAAAACTTCAATTCATCAGTTTGCTGTTGACAAGCTAAAATTAAGTGACCTTGTTCTGTAGACTCCAAATAAATAAGTCTGGGTTAGACTTTATTGTGTTTAAAATAGAATACCACGTACATTTTGTTAGTATGTACAGACGCCTGCACATCAAGCTACTACAATCTGTCAGATTTCTTTGATAGATTTTCGACTTTATTTCTAAAGTTTATGGTTCAAGGTTCATTGGGAAAAATTGACAGTTTCGGGTAGCTTGACCTGCAGGCGTCTGTACATACATTTCGTATCTTTATACTTTGTTAGCAGTGATAGCTCAATGATGTGACTGTCTGACTGCCTAGGCACATGTGCATATTGTAAAGAAGTTTGGATGTTGCGCCTATTACTGAAAAAATGAAGGGAGTTGACTATCTTGAAATGGACATGCAATGAGGAGGAAAGAATCACATGTGACTTAAAGAGTCATGAATCTGAATGTTGATGGAAGGTGGAATGGAAGGCCAGAGAATAGATGGGTGGATTATGTAAGGGATGATACGAAGGAGAAAGGAGTAAATGATGCCGTGACGTTTGTTAGGGTAGAATGAAAGAAGAAAACGTGTTGCGCCGACCCCAAATAGAATGGAACAAGGGCAAGAAGATGATGAAGATAATGATGTGCATATTGTATAATTACCACTTGCTTCGGTCAATGAAAACATCGTGGGAAAACCAAACCAGCATGCCTGAAAAACAAAAGAACTGTGACACCAGGTTATTCTCCAATAACACCTTATAGAAGAAGCGCCACGGTAATGATGGCCCCGGCTTACATGGCGTAAAATGGCGTCTCCATTTTACGCCATGTAATTCGAACACAATATTTTCGAACAGTGTCCGAATTCAAACATTTTAATTGAAACAATTCTTTTGACTATAATAAGATTATTCATCAAAAGAAACAAAACAGAATCAATATTTTCGGTGAGCCACATCATACTAAGCAGCGCTTGTACCTTGTGGTTTGTAAATCACTGACAGATAGTCTAGACCGCGGCTTCGCTCGCGTTAAATTCGGGGTAACACAGTTCCCCTTGCGCCTTATTGATTTGTAATAGCAACGCTAAGTTTTCCCTCTTCTTCCCTCTTTCTCCCTCACATCCGACTAGCCTATGTCCGTCTCCTGGTTCCCAACTATCTCTGTACCAAAATTCATCAAAATCGGTTTAGCCATTAAAGCGTGAAGAGGTAACAAACAAACAAACTCACTTTCGCTTTTATAATATTAGTAAGGACTACTGGTTTCACTCGCGTGGTGATAGAATGTACAATATATCATTATGATTTGTAGCCTATGTGTTATTCTGATGTATAAGCTATATTATTGTAAAGTTTCAATAAAATCCATTCAGAAGTTTTTGCGTGAAAAAGTAACAAACATCCATACATCCATGCAAACTTTTGAGTTTATAATATTATAAGTAGGATAGGTGGAAATGCGGCTAGCTGGCCTAACTTGGGAAAAACTTTCATATTTCCGGTATTTAGATTGATAGAGAAAAATATGAATGTCAAATATCAAAAGGTAAAAATGTGTAGTTTCAAGATTTCAAATATTTGACGCATGAAATTAATTAGTAATTAAATGAGAAGTTAATTGAATGTTTTTTGAAATCTGTAACATGCATGAGGTTATCTGGGTATAATTGTAACTAGTTTTGACAAATCGTTGTTACAGATAGTCCTTAAAAAATCTTAAAGTGAGTTATTTTAAAAAACGAAGATTTTAGAAAACGAAGTAAATCTTACTATTTATTTCATAACCCTTCTCTGGCTTTGCCGTAGTCGGGTAAAAAAACACAAAAGTACCGCTTATTTAATTTAGAAATCTTTCCAGCATACCTGCGATTGATAGACAAGAGATGTAGATCCAGTTATTTATCCCAATTTTTTTTGATAGATCTACAAATCTTACAAAACCACTGTGTTTTGTCACGGTTCCCTTACATGACCTATGTCTAAAATTATCAAAATATCTTAACTTCTTCTTTCTAATCTATGGTACGACCTATTTGATTTTCTGGGCCCAATTGTAGCCAGTATCGTGACGTGATGAAATGGCTTTTCATTTTTAAATGACCGGATTTATATGTTCTTAATTAAAAATAGGGGTACCAAAAGCAAGGTTTTTTCAACTTTCAATTTATTCGTGAAAAACTTGAAAATATTATGATACATAGGTACTTACTTGAAATGTTGACCCAAAGATTTGAAAAGTCAGAGGGTCCTGCCGGGGTTGCGGGTTGTTCGAAAGAGATACCGCGGTCCCGGAACGTAAAGGGTAATAGAAGGTACATGGGTGAGTTTTAGTCAGTACAAGTCTAAGACTCTCCCCCGCTCCGGGGGAAGTTATTTGATGAATTCCCATCCGCAAAAAAAAGGAATTTAAAAGTCCCCTTATTCAGTTTAAATTCTAGTCAATGTATGTACATTTTCACAAGCATTGGTTCAATGAATCGCCATATATTTTTTATATCATAATCAATATTTAACATAAGATTTTTTTGAAGTGGCTGTAAATTACCTATTTATTAGTTTAACTTAATTATATAGCCAAAATGAATCACGTCAATTTAAATTCGCTGTCATTCGCCGGCAGTATTGCTGATTGTTATATAAGGTTGTATACAATAACAACAAGTGAGCATTTATCTTTTTTTGCCGGATCGCGGCACGCCGAGTAGTCGAACCACGCCAGTTCGTTTCCAGAGCGTCCCTGAGACAGTCGCCGCCTGTGATTGTTCTTATTGCACTCCATATTTATTTTTAAATAAATAAATAATTTGTGTCTGTTTGCCCTGCAATCAACAAAAAAGTGAGTACCAGTGTTTATTTATTTCGTTATTTTTCAAGGCGTTTTGGTTTTTTTTTTGCTGTAGTAAATTTATTTTCTTTTTTTTATCCTAAATAATAGTAATTTGATTTGGTAAATTTTAGAATATTAATACGCGGTTGGTGTCATGCGCATCCGAATAGTCGATCGATCCACGCCTTCCATTTTTTATTACGCGCGGAAATGGCAGTTATCCGCCATTTTGTGATTTTTTGAATATTCGTTCACCAGTGATTAGAATTATGTATATTACTTTTTATGTTATTTTCTATATCGCGATTAATTTCTGTCATTGAAAAACTACAAAAAGACGTAATATATATTCCAAATTATTTAGATGACATTTTGTTTTTAACTTGGAGTGCAACTTTATTTTGTGACAGTAAGGCAGTCTTACACCCAACATAGTCAAGTTTTTTTAGCGAACAAAAGCTTCAATTAAGTAATTAATTATTTATCGTAGTTGCGGGGAACATTTCTCGGAGCATTACATTACCTAAGTACTACAATTAATTTACCTATGTACTACGAAAATAAAATCAGACGGTCAACTTCAAAAACTTATTGTTTTAAAAGCTGCCTTGTTTATTTATTTTTTGGCGTTTATTCTTATAGTTCATTACAAAAAAAAAATGCGAAGGGAAAATAAAACAAATCCGTGTGCTCCTCTTTGTTCATCTCAAAGTAATAACGTTGTAGGTAGTTGTATTGATTGAATAATATACATATAATTTATCTAGATGACAGCCTGCATCTAGTTTGAGCATGATTTCACATCATTGACCCTCTGTAGGTTTATCGTTTTTTTAATCATTGCCCCACACTCTGAATTTTTCATGTATTGTGGGTGCGTTTACAAACATTTAGACTCACATACACAAACAGCCAGACCCGGAACAGCTACCTGTCGGTCACACAAATACGAGTATGTGTTCCGTGCGGGGATCGAACCCGCGACAGCATAGCAGCCAATCTATCAACCATGCCGTCAAAAATATCTTTGATTTAGACACGCATTTAAAAAACAAAAATCAACTGAACATTTATGTTTGGTGTATTTGCGTCACACTTTGCTTCGCGTGTTTAAAAATAAAGCACTGTGTGCAAATTAGAAACTACCCAGCTGGATTATTCAATAAGTATTACTAATTTAAATGCAAGGAATGTTACCATGGCTAGTTTTTGTGGTTTCATTTTTAAGTGACTATTATTTTAAGATTATGAGGGTACTTGGATCATCACCTATTTGTTTTCAACTACTTTCCTCATATTTTAAAATAAATGTTTTATTGCAATGAATCAACACCTAATTTAATAAAATTAATTGCGACAAATATTTAATATCCTTATCCTTACTAATATTATAAAAGCGAAAGTCAGTTTGTTTGTTACCTCTTCACGCTTTAATGGCTTAACCGATTTTGATGAATTTTGGTACAGATATAGTTGGAAACCAGGAGACGGACTTTACAAAAATAAAGTGGGATGTGAGGGAGAAAGAGGGAAGAAAAGGGAAAACTAAGCGTTGCTATTACAAATCAATAAGGCGCAAGGGGAACTGTGTTACCCCGAATTTAAAGCGAGCGAAGCCGCGGGCAAAAGCTAGTTTACAATAAAAGAAAAACAGTTTTGTTCAATATGGTTTTTTTCCATTATATAAGTCTTTAAACTGACATAGTTAAACATTACAATTAACACTTAAACACTTTTTTTTTTCATTATTTAATAAATTACGTGATTAAAAATATTCGTTTAGAAACCTTTTTAATCTTTAAAAGGTCAGAGATTTATCAAAACAAGAATGTAGATTATAATGTCGTTCTAATTAACTCGATCTTGGCATGTAGTATAATAGGTATTTCAAAAATAGCATACTGGTTCTTGATTTTCGAATTATAGGTACTTTACTTTAATTTGATATGTTATTAAATCGTAAACAACTATTGCACTTCACTTATCACTTCTTATATTTAACGATTGTCAACAATCACTTTAAACTCGCAAAACTAGAGTTGTCTTCGCTCATATTCATTCATGTGTAATAGAATATATTATACTAGCTTTTGCACGCGGCTTCGCTCGCGTTTAATTCGGGGTAACACAGTTCCCCTTTACCCGGTACCTGCTACCTGTAGTTATTACCCTTGCGCCTTATCTACAATCAACGCTAAGTTTTCCCTTTGTTTCCCCATTTCTCACTTTAAAAAAAAAGTAAGCCTTTGTCCGTCTCCAGGGTCCCAACTATCTCTGCACCAAAATTCATCAAAATCGATTTAGCCATGTAGGCGTGAAGACGTAACAAACAAACTCACTTTCGCTTTTATAATATTAGTAAGGATTGTACTCCAAGTGTAAACACAACTGTATTACAATATTGCTTATTCTACGGTTACAATGGCGGTCTCGGAACGGATATATTCCGGACACTTTTTCGGACACAATTAATGTAATTAATGTAATTTGCACTCAACAACAAAATTTAATTGGTTTTTTCATAGTATAAAATTTCATTTTTCATAATAAAAACAATGTTCCCGCTTCAGTTTTACAAAAATAACTGAGATGACATGTACAATACTGATATTCAGCTGCATCCGGTAAGACTGGAAGCCGACCCAACATAGTTGGGAAAAGGCTAGGCAGATGATGATGAACTGAGATGACATTTAAAAAAAATAAGTTTTAAAGTTTTGTAAACGTTATTTTTTCTTCTTTTGTCCAAGCACGCCAGTATAACTAACAGTGAGCGGCGCCGCGCCGTCGCGGTCCGTGGCGGCACGTGTGTCGTGCTTGGTCAAGGTTATAGCAAAAAAATACGGGGAGCGGTGGGCGTCCAATTTTGGAGCATAGATACGATCGACCATCATTATATTTCTATCAAAAACTTAGAATGATTGTTATGGCTTGACTAATCCGGATTGTATTTTATAATAGTTAGATATAATTGTTGTAGGGTTGCAGCAGAATGGGGTTGATTCCTTAATAAGACAGTTTGGAATCATTCTAATTATGCTGGCAACAGTTAGATGCCAGGGCACTCAATTGCCTGCAAATCTGCAATGTGTAAATAAAATTCTTCCCATAGACTTTCTCCTTTGCTCATAAGGGTAGTTGTGATCTACGTAACTACAAGTAGCCACCGGTAGCCACCTAGTACAATTTGTTTTGTTCCATTCACGTTCATTTATTGATCATAAACGCACACGCACGCCGGAAAATTATTAGTCGTGCTAATTATATTTTTATTATTACAATGAATATTGTGTACAATAACCACTGTATACTTGTCATTAATACAGAATTATACCTATGTTTTCCTCTTAAGGAAATATGGGTCGGGACGAGTATCAACCTTGTTACACATTTGCTTCGTTGACGTACATACCTACTGGCCCGTTTAACAAAGCTAAATATTTGTTCTGACACTTCACATCTGGAGTTTCATGCTCTTATGGTTAACAGCTTAATAAATATACCACGGAAGCATTTAAACTATTCTATTCACGGAAATATTAAATTCGTTTTGTACTTATTTATGCATTTATCATTCTGATCAATGACAGGTCTGTTTTCAAATCAGGTACCAATCCTTTGTTTTGGCCAGTCTTTAGTAAAAAAACACCACTGTGTGTGATTAGTGTTGCAAATGCCACAGTAAAAAAAGAAACCGGTTTAAAAAAATCAATGCGTGTTGTGTTCTGTGTAAAAACACTTTTTTTAAACTGCATAGAGATAAGATACTGGAAGATAAGTGTACAAAATATGGCTGGTTATACATACAAACGCTTTGTAATTTATTACCTAGTTATTATTAGTACGACCTAGGTTTTTTTTTAAAAAAAAAGGCTGGTCGAGTCTTCGCGTGTCTTTTTTGGATAAATAATCCGCATTGCTATCCAAGGTGGCAATGCTGCCAGCATTCTGGGCATTTTTCCTATGTGCAGCAATGAAGATGATTTTTTTGACGCCCCGCAATGATATTATAATAAACTTAATAAATAATAAAAATAATAAACTTAATAAATTTAATATAATATCATTGACGCCCCGTAATTGTTTTCCCTTTTGGGACTTCTACCTACATATTTTTATTTTATAGTTACACTAAATTATAAAAGATTGTTTATACATTACATCTTTTATGTGTATGTAATTGTTATCGGCTAACATTATTTCTAACAAGTAAGACATTATGATTTACAAATAAAAAACTTACTTGGACGTTTTATATAGGTAATACCGTAGAATAGAATAAAATAATTCTCTAACTCAAAACTCCAAGACTTATCTTTTGTGAAGCTATCGATCCCATATACCTCTAAGTAATAGATAAACTAAGTATAACTTAGAGATATCTTATGTTTCCTTATCCTAACAGAACTACCATGTAGCACGAAACCTTTGTCTGGCTAAAGATCGATTTAGCCCATTGGGCGCTTCGGAGAAAAATGCTACATGTACACCATTAGCCCGTATTACTCTAGCCTAAATGTACTATGCGTATACTATGAACATAAATGACGTCACTGTTAGACGCCAGGCGGCTGGCGCGATTCATTGTTTACTTGTGTCGTCAATCGATCATGGTTATTTACGAGTTCTTTACTCTTTATCGACCATAGAGTTTGTAGATTAGGTTTTTTATTTAATTAACTATGTAACCTCTTGTGATTGTTATAAAGGATATGTCCAAAATTGTTTATAGTGTAGCATGGTTCTCTTGACGCGTGGTTTTATTTAGAACTACGACGCCATCTTTTTTTCTCACTACCATAATGGATGTAAAAGTTCTCCCTGTCATTGCGATCTTTTGTTTTTTTTTTTGAGACCATGTCTGGGAACTTTTGGTAAGAGATATTGGTGGTCAAAGTTTAAGCTATTTTTTTCCAATTTGCATGCAATAGTTTTTTTTTAATCAAAGTTTTTATAAAATTATAACTTTAGTTTAAATACTTCCCCGACCCCCGTACTATTTAATGCATCCATCAGCATAGTGATTAGGATGGAAAATCATGTTCAAACATTAAGTTTTACCGTAAAACATGATTTTCCACCCCAAAAAAATTAACTTAGTACGTTATGTAGTGCCTATGAGGAACAGAATGCATGGTTGACGGCTTCGCGAAGGGTTGGTTTACACCCTCTATGATTTGATTTAGGTAGCCTACAACTAGTTCCACTAGCATTGGCACTGATCTGTTACTAGCTTTCGCCCGCGACTTCGTCCGCGTGGCATAGTTACTTTGGGCTAACTTTAACCCGCGTGATGATCGAAAAAAAAACTTTCTCTCCCCTTTTCCTATTATTTTTTATAGCTATAACTGTTACTTTTTCCTGCTTCAGATGATGTAATAGTATGGAGGAGGTATTTAATAACGCTGTTATTTGAGAAGCAGAGGAATAAGGCCTATTGTTCACCACATTCAGACTTTTCCTCTTCTGTTCACTCCGATTAAAAGGCAGGTTAAAATAGGTAACACAAATACATAAGGAAAAATAACTTTGGTAAGCTAGGTATTGAATTTGCTTCATAGGAACACTGTATAGGCAGAGAGACTACTGTTTTTTTTTTAAAAACCGCCTGGACCATAAAATCCGGCCAAGGGCCAGTCATACTGGCGCACCGAGGGTTCTGTACCAGACGCCTGCACATCAAGCTACCCGAAACTGTAATTCCCAATGAACCTTGAACCTAATACTTTAGAAATAAAGTCGAAAATCTATCAAAGAAATCTGACAGATTGTAGTAGCTTGATGTGCAGGCGTCTGTACAAACTTACGGCATAAACATCCATATATTTTGATTGAGAAGATTTAGAGGGTTGATTTCAGAGCACAAAGGGACTACACAGTTGAGAGTATGGTTTTAATTTCAACTTGATACCTCGACGCGTTCCCGAGATAAAGGGTCTTGACAGACAGACGAACAGCTAAGTGATCCAATTAGGGTTCCGTTTTTTCATTAAATAATATCATTAATGCCAAGATAACTGAATGGTATGGTGTCGAAAGTGCGTTTACTGAGCATATGATACTGGGTTGGATTCCCAGGTCCGTCTATTCGGTTCTCGCATCGGAATTTCTTAGTAGCAGCCACGGAGTCTGGGTTTGTGCCCGGTGGCAAAAAGGAATGGTCTCGATGATTAAAGTAGGGATTAGCATACTGTAGGCCTACCATGACGTCTTAAAGCAGAACTTATTCCACTGAGGGAAAGAGATGATGCTAGACACCCTGTATAGCTCTGTCTCTTTCCCTCAGCAGAATAAATTCTGCTTTAAGACGTCATGGTAGGGTAACTGTTCACGACACATGCCTTAAGATGTGTATATGTTACTGTAAAAGCCCGAACTACGGTAAATCTTAAGATTTTCCAGTAAAACCTAAGATTTACCGATTATGAATGGTAAATGTCCATATAAGTTTGGGATTCGAACTTTTACCATCATTTACTTGGTAAATCTTAGGATTTACATTAAAGGAACGGTAAATGTCGAATAAAATCGGGTCCACCCTTTATAGCAGAACTTTTTATGTCATTATTTTTTTTTGCATAACAACGGATAGCATAAACTTCATTTCGCAGAAAATTGTTTGGCAGACACTCATATATCATACATTCAAAACTCATAATTTTGTAAGTCAGAATTACCTATCTCTAGAAGTCTAGACATAAATTTCATATCCATAATATTTAAAAGTAGAAACATCATAGCGCAGAAAGTTCACAGTCAGAATCGTCTTTTGGCATATATTTCATACCAATAATCATTAAACGGCAGAATTGTCATATCGCAGAAAGTTTATAGTTAGAATCATCTTTGTCATTATTTGTTGTCATTTATTTTAATTATTTATTTCATGGAAATAATGTCATTTAATTCAATAAGTAATTATCCTAATCTTAACAGTTTAGTTCTGAGTAACCTACTATTAACAATCTCTTTTTTATATTAATGCAAGTCGTTTCTGCCACTCGCCGGCCGCTGCCGCGGCACAGCTCGCTACGCTCGCTCGGTTCGTGCGTAGGGGGTCACAGTTTCAACCTACCCATTTCTTTTTTTAAAAGGAATTAACCTTATCTAAATAGTTGAGTTCCGGGTAACCTACTAAAAACAATATCTTTTTTTCTATATTTTCTTATTTTTGCCTTAATATTTTTTGTATAATTATTGTAACTCACTGTATCTAAATCATATATCATATCATAATCTGTATCTGTGTAAATATTGGAAACTCAAAATAAATAACAAACATTGTAAATACCCCGTTTTAACCGTTAATAATAATGTTAGTGACCATGTCAGTTTAAAGACTTATGTGCCTTTTAAAATTATTCTTAATTAAATTCTGTCATCTGTATAATATGAAAAGTGAAATTATACCAAATAATCATCGCTCTAAATGAACATTATGCTAAACGATATAATGCTAAATTTGAACTCTGCCAATCGTAATTATACTAAATTTCATTCTGCCATCTTAAAAGTATGCCATTGTAAATTCGGAGTTTTAAACAACCAAACGATAATTTTATCAAATAATTTTTACGCCTTATTATTCCTAAAACCAACATTTACCAGCCCACATTGGTAAAACCTAGTGATTTACTGAATTGGAATGGCAAAAGTCCGAAAAAGTCGTCCCTTTATAATTAATACTTACATTTACCAAATCATGTCGGTAAATCTTAGGTTTTACTGGAAAATCTTAAGATTTACCGTAGTTCGGGCTTTTACAGTAACATATACACTGGTTTTACCCATAAACCCATTCATGGATTTTTATCTGAAATAAATGCTGAATAATAATAAACAGGTAATGTGTACATATGTAGGTTACGCTATGCTATAAGGAGATACAACTTTACGCAAATGAAAGTGAATCGTAAGACTTAGTAGGAAGTCCACAGATTCACTTTTAGTCTGTAGTGAATCTGTGTCAAATACGTTGAATCTAAACATAGCTACGATATTTAAGGAGTTCATTACACTCTAGGTGTAAGTAGGTACAGTCAGTAAAAGAGATAAATAACCACCTCATCGAATAGGTGAATAAATGTTTACGAATAAACTATTGTGTTTAAAAGAAAACAAAAAAAACATTAAATAAGTTAAAGGACATTGCTCTGCGCTCATATATTGTTGGCCCTGGAAAATGATGTATTGTATTCTCTATCATTGGTAAACTCCTTTAAGATGTTATATTTATAGTGGACTAGCTGCAAAACCTTCGATCGATATACTATCTTTCTTCGATATACTTTTTGATCGAAGTGCAAAAGATATATTTAAAAAAAAAGTACCTAGTATATTTTAAGGTTTTAATCGAACAATGACAACGAATTTTAGGTTTGATTTTTCGTAGCTCCGAGTAATTTTTAAGAAACTGAAAAATGATATCATAATATATTTAACTACTTTTAATACCTACCTAGACAATAAGTAGTAAGTTTTGCATTTTTTTTCTAACGCCTAAGTGAATTTAAGTGCAACATTAAAATGCATAGAAACTATTCATACGTAGGTAGGTACCTATATTCTTAACATTAGGCGTAGATAGCGGCTGGCGGAAGTTATTGGTTGCGTAAAATAACATAAAATTTTCATTTTGGCATACGACTAGTCCGTGTTACAAAAGCATTTGACAACAAAAGAAAACTGAAAAGACAACTAATTATCATGTATTCCGATACTCTTTATTAGGCCATTTTGGACATTGTCCTTTGAGTAAAAGACGTTCATCGAATTCCGAGAAAAAAAAATAAACAAGTTTGGTTACCTATCTCTTTTGCTGAATGTACATACCTTGTCTTAAAATACAAAACGAAAAAAAATATAACGAACGGAAGAGCTGACCTCTTTTCGGTCTACTTGGTACTAAGATATAGATTTCAGTGGGACATTATACTGAAGAGAATTTGAAGGTTAACAACATCATTTTGTTTTCCGTCTGTCTGTTTATCTGTCAATAGCCTTTATTTCGGGAACGCGTAGAGGTATCAAGTTGATTTTTTTTAATTTCAACTTGATACCTTCTACTCTCTCTAGTATATGGTTTTCTATATATACTCAAGTCTGTGGTCCCTTGAAGCTGTGAAAAAAATCAACCCTCTAAGTCTACTGAGTCTAGAGAGTTTTGAATGTGAGATTCATCATCATGTCCAGCCGTTTCTCAACTATGTTGGGGTCAGCTGCCAATCTAACCGAATGCAGCTAAATACCAGTACTTTAAATGGAGCGACTGCCTACCTATCCTCTACAACAGCACCATCACGAACGTGGGTAATATGATACCTCCTGATAAGACTGGTAGTCAGACGTTCGGGACACATGTAACAACTGTTAAAGATCTACAAATGACAGGCGGGACCAACGGCTTAACGTGTTTTCCGAGGCTAGAAGGAAAACCGTAAGTTATGGTTTTTTTTTTACGTTGCCCCACACTAGGAATTTCTCCTGTATTGTGTGTGCGTTGACAAACATTTAAACTCACATACACAAACAACCAGACCCGAAACAACTATCTATACTTAGGGCATACAAATATAATATGTTCCGTGCGGGAATCGAACCCGCGACACGCTGTGCAGTAGTCGATTGCGCTCAGCCACTGCGCCAATCGTGTCGTCAAATTCATCCAATCATATGGCTAACCCAGGCAAACACGGGTAGCTGATCCTGAGTGGCTGATCGTATCGAGCCACGAGCTCCTCAATCATCCACAATTATTGAATAAAAATTCTGTCTGTACCTAAAACTTACGCGTTTAACCCTCAGGACCGGTTCGAAGGGTAAGAGACCGATGGCAACAACACACTGCAGGTGATTTCGCTCGTCTTTGAAATGACCGGTTGACATTGAATAATGCACTCATGCTATGAAGCGAATCTTTCTTTTTGAATCTTCCATTTTGTTGCTACTCTGTGTACACTTCCAATATTTTGATATTCGAACATTACTCATACATTGCAAAATCTAAAAAACAAGATAATAATATAATCTATTACTGTAGGGACCAATTTAAGGCAAAAAAATACCGACTGCTGTAGGCCCCAAATAAAGGCCACATCCTCATAATAGGAAACGCCATGTACAGCATGCGTGTCCAATTAGAAGTACCTATCTAGTTGTTTTAAAAGAAAATAGGTCAAACTTATTTTTAAACCGAGAACTCGTAAAAGTCCATGGAACGCAGGGCGGGCCGCCACCGCGCCGCCATTTTGATACTAAAGTCTGACGTCATAATGTCATTAAAAGCTTTTAATGGTTGGCATAGTGATTTAAGAGAAGTATATATTGTTTAGCAGATATTATCTTCTCACAACTTCAGTCTACAAAGTCGTAATAAAAATCCGGTCAAGTGCGAGCCGCACTATTGTAGGAGGGTTTCTGCGACTTAAACGGCCGGCGGTTTTATCTTTTGACTGCATAGACGTAGAAGCATGTTTTTTTAACAGCTCTAGGAAACCATAGCCTTCGGTATTTGGTTTCAACGTGATACCTCCACGCATTCCCGAGATAAAGGGTATTGACAGATAGATAGACGGACCGACAACAAAGAGAGAGTATAGTATGGTGGTTACGCCATCGTAGCTACTAAGAAATATGCGTCGTGATGATCGATTATTTTTCTTTCCCTTTTTCTTCCCTCTTTCTCCCCCTTTTCTCATGTTTTCTTTTAAAAAACTGCCTATGTTCGTCTCCAGGGTCCCAACTATCTCTGTACCAAAATTCATCAAAATCGGTTAGGCCATTTAGGCGAAAAGACGTAACAAACAAACTAACTTTCGCTTTTATAATATGAGTAAGGATTTACAAGTTTAAAAGATTTGTTTAACACATCAAGACTGAATTAATAAGAGACTATGCGTTGGTTCATTTTTGCAAAACGAGTTACTTAACCCACTTAAAATTCCTTGATACCTACTCCGTGATTTATCACGAACTAGAAGACGTCTACTCAGCCAACCAACACCTACACTATACATCGTGTGAGTGTTCCCAGAAGCCTATTCCGTATCATATTATTGCCGTTACTACTTAATACTTAGAATATAGATACAGTTTGTGCAAGTGTAGTAACGTGAAGGATATCTCTGTGCTCTTCGATTATCTACTTTCGGTACTCATTCAAAGGTTGTTTATTCGACAACTCGCTTAACCCACCACTCAGTCGTAAACAAACCAACCCATGTGATGATCCTGCATAACTGAAATTATAATTTAAGTGAATAATGCACCGATAAGAGATAAGTATTTTTAACAAACACGGATCTGCGTCATGTATGATGGCTGTTTGTAATTTCAAAATAAAGATTTTTTACTGAATATTAACAAACATACTTACATACATCCTCATAAACTTTCGCTTTTATTTATATTATGAGTAGGATATAAAATATAAATATTATTTATTTTTTTATTCTTTCTATTTTTAGAGGTGCTCGTGGTCAAATAATAGCAGCCGCTCAGGTCGATTCTTAGGTAAAGCCGCGGTTGCCTAGGTTGGTCTGTGGATGGGACGACCCGTTACATACCGAGTTTCCTCCGCGCCTCGGAAAGCACGTTAAGCTGTTGGTCCCGGCTGTCATTTGACAGTCGTTACAGCTAGTCAGTGTCCCGAAAGTCTGACAACCAGTCTTACCAAGGGGTATCGTATTACCCAGTACTTACTGGGTTATGGAGGTCAGATAGGCAGTCGCTCCATGTAAAATACTAGTATTCAGCTGCATCCTGTAAGACTGGAAGCCGATGATGATCAGATGATGATTTTTTTATTCGAACCATTAGTGAGATTAACTGGTTTTAAAAAAAATTACAGCTTTATAATATTAGTAAGTAAGATCTGCAAGTGATGTTAAGGATTGCTATTTCAAGTTTAATCTAGTCTGTTAGACCTAGTCGCAACTGAGTCAGGGCCATGTGACCGTCTTTATCACATCGTATGGCACTTAGTAAAGTACTACCTACTCATAAATAAAGATATATGTATTCTCATTGCACTACTTAAGTTCTAGAAATTGAGGTCATACGCGATGTTCGTTTTATTTAATCAGACGTGCCATAATATTGATAATATTCAATCATTTTCGTTTTTTTTTCTCATAGCACAGGTATATCTTTAACTTAAAACTGGTCCTTATGGGGGGAACCTAGTACTGTAATAATGTCTGGTTTTCGCTGTTGTATCAGTTGGATGCCCGGCTAAGGGAGTCGTGACAATGGACATCCTTACTAATATTATAAAAGCGAAAGTGAGTTTGTTTGTTTGTTGCGTCTTCACGCCTAAAGCCTACAGAGATAACTGTCTCTGGAAACGGGCATAGGCTTTTATTATTATTTTTTAAGTGAGAAATGAGGGAGAAAGAGGGAAGAAAAAGGAAAACTTAGCTTTGCTATTACAATAAATAAGATGCATGGCCAAAAACTACAGGTAGCTGGTACCTGCAAATCAGGAAAGAGCGAAGCCGCGGGCAAAAGCTAGTTAAAAATATAAAACGAATAATAATTTTGAAGGGGCATGCGACAGGATTGTTAAATTGGTATATAAAGTAGGTTTAGGTAACAATTAGCTTCCT
This sequence comes from Ochropleura plecta, assembly GCA_905475445.1. NCBI lineage: Eukaryota > Metazoa > Arthropoda > Insecta > Lepidoptera > Noctuidae > Ochropleura > Ochropleura plecta. Next base: position 17,351,189 of record FR997736.1, read on the forward strand.
GTTTTTATCTATTTTGGAGGAAAATGAAGTCTCATAATAGGTGACACTTAATTTAAACTTTGTAATTAAATTGTTTTTGTTTACGTTGGCGGTACTTAGAGGATAGTTTTATTTAATTCCAATTAATTTTAAGGAAACTGACTTATAATAGTTATAATTAAAATAATTATGTAGGTAGACGTTGGAGGACCAGGGTGATATTTTAATTATTAAATAGTTACTTTCGGGATATATTCCTTTATTAATTAACTAGCTTTTGCCCGCAGCTTCGCTCGTGTTTAGTTCGGGGTAACACAGTTCCCCTTTCCTGATTTACTTGTAGTTTTTGCCCAAGCGCCTTATTTATTGTAATAGCAACACTAAGTTTTCCCTTTTCTTCCCTCTCTCTCCCTCATTTATTTCCCATTTCTTAAAAAAAACGGTCCCAACTATCTCTATACCAAAATTCTTCAAAATCGGTTCAGCCATTGAGGCGTGAAGACATAACAAAAAAACTCACTTTCGGTTTTATAATATTAGTAAGGATTATGATGCTACTAAAGCACCCATTTTAGTCACCCAGAACACAATGGGATAGGTATGCGATGTTCCATGTCTAACAACAATTAACAGAATGAGAACAACACGAATGCCAACTTATATAGGGACGGGGGCGCCCTGAATGACCCCAATAAAGTCACCTACCTCACTGATGTCATTCTAAAGGTCGGATATGCGCACTCGTTGGTGGACTTTGTGTACATCTAGGCGCAAAAGGTTATGTACAGTCGTGGTGTGAAACGTTACGCATTTAGATGTAAAAAAAATGTCTACCTTTTTTGTTTTTTCTGACGTACAAGTATAGCTATACTACGACGTACAAGCGTTGTCCGGTTGAGCACAAAAACAACTAAACAGCGAGTTGAACTGCGAAAGGTCCTATAAAAAAAACACGACGTACAAAATCAAAATCAATAGTCATTTATTCAAATTAGGCTGATAATCAGCACCTTCTGAACGTCACATTACAAGAGACAGTCCCACAAAATCACCCTACCTTTCGTACAAGTATAGATACCCGGTTGCGGGTTCTTCGAAAGAGATTCTGCGGCCCCGGAACATAAAAGGCAAAAGAAGGTTCATTGATTGGTTTTAGTCAGTATAAGTCTGCCCAAATATTTATGATTTCTTATCCGCAAAAAAGTATACCTATGTAGGATGAAACTATGTTATTTAAAATTTTGCAATAAAATGCAATCTTGCAGCGAATACCCTTGAACTTGATGAATTTGTTAACACCATTTTGGTTTAAAATATTAGTATGGCCAAAAATTAAAAAAAAATACTTGTTTTTTTATAGGAAACTATTCAGTCAGTATTTTTTTTTTCATATGATTATGAAAAAAATATTGTTGTCAACCATCCTTGATAATATGATTGATAACGGAAGTCGCGCCCTTGTCACTCGTATTTAAAGTTTACTTTTATAAATTGTGTTTTAAAGTACCTACTGCCAATCCGTTCATCCGAATTCGGCTTCGTCCGCGAGTGGAGTTCAGGAATTGCCCACAGACTCTTAATTCCGGTAAAAGTATATTGTGCTAACTTTTCATTTTATAATTATTATAAAATGAAAAGTTATAAAAGAAAAATGAAAGTTATAAAAGTTATCAGAAAAGTTATCCAGATCCGTAAAGTCGTTTTGGCGTGATTAACACTTTCGCTGCCCAGCAGAACTCAGCGTATCAGTCCAAAATAAATTGTATTATTTGGACTGGGCAGCGAAAGTGTAGTAACAAACATTCATCCATCCTAACTTTCGCATTTATTAAGATTGGGTATACAAATACATTGTGTTTCGACGGGCCTGTTGGTCTAGTGGTTAGTGGCCCTGACTGCTGAGCCGGAGGTCGTGGGTTCGATTCCCACCCAGGACAAACTTTGTGTGATGAGCATGATTGTTTGTTCTGTGTCTGGGTGTGATTTATCTAAAATATGTATGTATTTATAAATTATATAAGATTATAAGTATGTATATCAGTTGTCTGGTTACCATAACACAAGCTCTGCTTAGCATGGGATCAGATAGCCGTGTGTGAGTTTGTCCCAAGATATTTATTTTATTTATTGTATTATGTATCACTACCATGATATGAGATGCCACATAAGTTCCCTCAAAATTTACAAACGAGCATTTTCAATTTTACGTAGATCTAGGTCACCTGAATGTGTCAATCTAGAAATAGATGAATGACACTGGGACACTATTCCATTTACCTACACGTAATGTCCATCCATAATTTGAGCTCGTGGCTTAATAATAGAAGCCGCTCGGGTCGATCTTTAGGTTAAGCCGCGCTTGCCTAGGTTGGTCTGTGGATGGGTGAGCACCCGTTACGTACCGAGTTTCTTCCATGCCTGGAAAAGAACATAAAGCCGTTGGTCCCGACGGATACATTTCAAATTATTTTTCTAAGAGGACATGCTGCGCACTCCTTAAATGAATTGGGAGAAAATTAAGTAAATTACGTGTTTTACAGTCCGATGTATAAGATGTTTTTCGGTCGTTTCTATTATCACCTATTGGGTTTTTATAGCGATGGGAAAAAATCAAATAATTTCCCCCGGTCTAGGCGGAGCTTTAGAAAGTGTCAGAGTTTTATTGACTTGAACCCATCGCTGTTCCTTCTTTTGCTCTTTGTTCCGGGGCCGCGGTATCTCTTTCCACAGGCAGGCAGTGGCCCTGGCAGGCCCCTCTGCTTTGCTGACAACTCTTTGAGGCGCGCGTGGAATACGAACGCGTCGTCGACACGGCCTGTCGTCACTAAACGGATGGACGGAGAGCTACCCATTGCTCACCGTCCACAGACTCGCTTCTGCGGTGGCCGGGAGTTCGCGATTGTTATTGGTTTATGCCTTGACACATGTATGTTTAAACTTCTATTTGCAATTTAGTTGCAAAAACAAAATTTATTTGACAACATTTGTGGATCTTTAACAGTCGTTACAGAATGTCCGACAACGATTCTTGCCAAGGGTCAATACCCCTGGGCAAGAATCGTTGTCATTTGTATTTCTCAGTACTAACCGGGTTGTGGAGGTCAGATAGGCAGTCACTCTATGTAAATTGGTGGTAATCAGCTGCTTCTGGTTATTCTGGGTGCCGATCTCAAGGTTTAGTTAGGAGAAGGCTAGGCAGATGATGATAATTTTGTCGGCAAGACACTGGGTATCAAACTCAAAGAATTTATTTTAATTAAACCGTTACAGCCTTTTTTGAATGTCAAAAACAAAAAGATTAAGCTACAGTCCCAGTCACAAGGCATAATAACTTGTGAAAGTACCGTAGTTAAACAAGCGAAAATATATTTGTCGGCACAGAAACTATCATTTATTATCAATTATTTTTCACCTGGTATGTTTATAAGACTTATTGAATAGCAACAATAATAGAATTCGAATTAGATTCTTCATTGGCTTCTAAAATTTAATTTGCTAGGCAATTAAAATATCGGTTTAACCACAATTTGTCGCTTTGTTCTAACTGGGTTTTAATTGAAAAAAAATGTGTCACGCAATGAAATTGTAGGCAACTGACTAATGACGTCATGAGTTGAGTAAACCATTATCAAACGCAATAACGGTTCGACTCATTAGTTAGCCAGATGCAGTTAGGGTTGAGTCTCATCTATCAGCTGTTTTTTTTTAATGGCAACTCGCTGTGCTACCTATGAGGTTGTCGTCTGCTTAACTGGGCAATTCCTGTGGATGCCTTTAGATTAAGGCCTTCAGCCAGGGCAAAAAACTAAGCGACTACACGCTAAAAGCACGCCCTGTAGGGTACGAGCCTCGGCTTAGGCCACCGTTGGGGGAAGACAGTAAAGAGACAGGTTGGATCTGAATGATGAGCATTGAGTAGCATTATCCTATGCTTATATCCTTAATGGAAGCTGTTACCGGACGCGGCAGCATCGACATGTTATCTAATAGTAGGGTAGTTTCCTATTTTTTTTTATAAGTCTGTCTTTTAGATTATTCAAAAATAAGGGATACGTATTTTTTTATTTGTAAATTTGACCAAAAATGACAAAGTTATAGCCCATTTAAGTTTACGTGTGACGTCACTTGTTGCGAAAAACTGCAGCAACGCGTGACGTTTCACGTAAATTTAATGGGCTAATAATTTTTGGTCCAATTTACAAATAAAAAATACGTGTCCCTTATTTTTGAATAATCTAAAAGTCGGACTAAATAGAATGTAATTGCTGTGACCCTGGAAACTACCCTATTCTTTGCGACAGAACCATAGAGAGAGATGTTTTAACAATTCATTTTCTACCGACCTTGGAGCTTAGTCTGCAGTGTGAACAATAATGAATTAATCTGTTTAATTTGTTCAGCACTTCACGTTTACACTCACGCCCCTATATGACATCACCGACTAAATGGTCCCGAAACCTGAAAACTGTACATTTACATTTAATGAAAGAGTGAATAAATTAAATCCTACTTTATTTATAAACGTATCGGCAATGAGTTTTTGAATAAATGCATATTATATCGTCTTAAAAACTCTGAAAGTGAGTTCTTTTGGTTAGATCACGTCTAGTTTTTTCGTTTTTCCGATATCAAACAATTCATCACCATTTGCATAGCTGTTTGCAATGAAATGAACATATATATTTACATTAATAGTAGTGGTGGGTACTAGAATCGGTCACTCAAACATGAAATTGACGACAATTGAGTGAGTTTGTAGCCATTCCAAAGAATTGGCGTGAGTAACAATTTGTTAAAATTTTATAACTTGTGCGTGGTTGCTACTAGTTGATCGGTATTTATTACTTAGTAGACTAGTCAATTTATTTTTATGAATGTGAAATCAACCTGTTTTATAACCTTGCTCGTCGTGAATCCGAAATTGGTTTTAATGATTGGTTTTAAGTTCTATACGTTCGTCGTTTTAATTGACTTGACCAGTGTACTTAATACAACTATTAAATCAGTTTTGTATAAAATTGACTTATTTGTGCATGAATGAAAATGTTATACTTACAGCTTGAGAATAACTTTTAAATTATTTTATTATTAACTACGTACAGACGCCTGCACATCAAGCTACTACAATCTGTCAGATTTCTTTGATAGATTTTCGACTTTATTTCTAAAGTATTAGGTTCAAGGTTCATTGGGAAAAATTGACAGTTTCGGGTAGCTTGACCTGCTGGCGTCTGTACCTATTGCCAAAGATATTAAATGTACAGTTCTAAAGGGCGACATGTGTAACTCGAGCGACTCACGGCCACCGTAGATGCGGGCCTGTGGACGATGAGCCATGGGTAGTTCATCGTCAGTCCATCTAGTGATGACAGGCCGTATCGACTTCGCGTTCGTGTTCCACGCGCGCCTCAAAGAGATGTCAGCAAAGCAGAGGGGTCTGTTAGGGCCACCGCTAACCGAGATTGCGAGTAAAAGAAGGAACATGAGTGGGTTTTAGTTAGTAAAAGTCTGACAGTTCCCCCTCGCTCCGCCCAGAACGGCGAGAGTTGATTGATGATTTCCCATACGCAAAAAAAGTGACATGTACATAATAAAACTGCCACCTTGGCCTCCCTTCCACATCGCCAGATCTGCAAATGATAATGATTTGACACTGGGCTTAGCCGTGGACACTCTTAGATAAATCGTCCATTACTTTTATTGACATTTGTCTATGCATCATTAACCAGTCGTGCCATATTTGGCAGATACTATTTCTAGCTAGTCTAGTGCATAATAAATTGCTAGTGAACTGTTCCTAAGACGTCTTTAGATACGTGATTACTTAAATACTAGAAGAAGAAAGAAAGAAGAAGGTTTTAATACTTAAAGTGTAGTGTGTAGTGCCACTTATGATACACACGGAACTGCCTTATCAATATGACCTTAACCTCTCAGTTTTATCGCACACTTTGGGGTAATCTTAAGGTTACAAGATTTTGCTTTTTTTTATCGGAAATCATCTAAATTAACTTCTCCAGCTCTCAGTGGGAGGGAGTGTCAGACTTGTTCTGACTAAAACCCATATATGTTCCTTCTTTTGCCTTTTGTGTTCTGAGGTCAAACGTTTTTAACACACTACTTCATTTATGAGGGTAATATAATGTAAAACTTGTCATTGAATCATCACCATTTCCGTAAATCTGTGGTAAGTACTTCATAATTTAGTGTCTTCCAGGCTAACGTTTAGAATCAGAATCGGTAATCCTTACTAATATTATAAAAGCGAAAGTGAGTTTGTTTGTTTGTTTGTTACCTCTTCACGCTTTAATAGCTACACCGATTTTGATGAATTTTGGTAAAGAGATAGTTGGGAACCAGTAGATGGACATATGCTAATTTTTTTTTTAAAAAAGTGGGATGTGAGGGAGATAGAGGGAAGAAAAGGGAAAACTTAGCGTTGCTATTACAAATCAATAAGGCGCAAGGGGAACTGTGTTACCCCGAATTTAACGCGAGCGAAGCCGCGGGCTAAAGCTAGTATAAATATAGTAGGCAATCTAAAAAGGAAAACAAAACTAGTAATGCGCCTTAAATATAGTACAAAAGCTATGTTATTCTTAAAAATACTTAGCAAGCATACACAAAACCGACATCTATAGGTTATATCTGTGAACAGATGTTCTACGTCAGTCAGTTCTTCAGTTTTGTTTTTAAATTCAAAATGAGAATAACATGCTGTATAAATAAATAAAACTTGTTTCGAATTTGGAAGTGTAAGTATGTACCAAAAGTATTAAATCAATTAAAGAATAAAAGTCGATTTTTTAAATAGGAGAGGGGTTCTGTTTTGCACCGGTGTCCTTTGTTTTATTTACACCGATCAATCCATGATTACAGAATCGATTTATGCGATTCTGGTTTGTTCTCGAGTAGTTTTATGAGTTTACGTATGTTTTTATGTAATACAACATCTACTATATACTTACATATAAAATATATATTACAGTCGAAATTATTATCAAGAGTCCTGAATAAAACCTGAGTCATTTAGACGTTTTTACTATTACGAGTATTTTCTTGGATGATATCCAAGTTTTCTTCTAAACATGGATCATCGCACTCAAGACCAGTGAATCTGGCCGAGGATCGATAGAACGAGAATCAAATAATTTTTCAAAAAGCAAAGCGTTTGGAATTATAACTATGATTACAAACAGCAGTGGGTCTAAAATGGCAGGTCAAGCAGAATCATAATATGATTTATCATTCGTAAAATGGTCATAATGTGGCAATTCAAAATAGTAACCGAGTCTGACCATTTTAAGAGTTTTAAAGTAGGTAATTCATATTATTGTCCTATTATGGTTCTGCAAAATCGGCCTTTTCAGACCCCCAGGATTTAGAACAAGTGACATTCTACTTAAGATATCGATGATGCAAAACTGGAACACGTTTTTTTATTATTTTGATAAATAGTAAAAAAAAAACTTGATTAAAGAAAACTTGGTCAATCCATTATTGAAAACTAGCTGGGGCCCGCGACTTCGCCCGCGTGATATCGAAAAAAAGTATCCTATGTCTTATTTCAGATTATAATCTACGGTTGTGTTAAATTTCATCAAGATCCGTTCTGCCGCTTTGACGTGAAAGAGTAACAAACATCCATACATCCATCCTCACAAACATTCGCACTCATAATATTAGTAGGAAGTAGGATTAGCAGGATCATGATAAAATAAAAAACCTGAGCTTTTGTCATTTGTTTGGCCTTCAAACCACCAGGTCCAAAAAGGCCGTCATAAATAAGGTTGTCTATCTAAAACCGACAGTTGTACCTACGACAGAGGAAATTCTGATGAAAATGAAATGTGTTACAATGAATTTATTGTAATTCAGACTAAGTTATTCGCGAATCGGGGTGCGGCCACCCAAATCCTACTACCTATTATGTCATTTGATATACAACCGTAAAAAATACAAATAAGTTTCATTTTTATCTGAGACTGTCGGGGTTATCAAAAGTATAAATTATTTGCACAAGAATAAGAATCCGTTCTTATTCCCGCGCAAATATTTTATTCTTTTGTTGCATCTTAATCGCTAAAGTTTCCCGAGAAGCTAAATGATGCTGGCAAAAAAATTGACTAAGAATACAACATCAACAATGCAACATTCAAAGCTTGCCAGTAACATGTTGCCCGCAAAAAAACTTTATTTCCCAATTCAAACGTTAATTCACTGTTGAAAGACCATCCCATTATCCTTAATTAAAACGTACCAGATACAGAACATTCCCAGGATTAATTTTAATAGCCAATTGTGAGAGTTACGATAGCTGAAATTTTAATTTGTAGCTCCAGCCATCGCCACGTTTGTCTAAAATTATTATTATGCATTCTAGTCTAGTTTTTGTTATTCAATGTCAAATGACATCATCGAAGGAATACTAAACTGTTGACATTGGCGAGTAGATAAACGGGCGAACTGTTTTATTTTGAGCTATTTTTGAACGTATTTTTCTCGTGTGGCACAGATAACGCCTGTGGTCAGTGGTCACAATGTAAATTGCATGGGTCGGCAGCGTGTTTTTTGTAATGATATCTTAATTTAAAACACAATTATTCCTCATGTCTCATTGTTTTGTCATATAAAAACAAGAGCTTCAAATCGATTTGACAAGTTTTTGGCATTACGAAAGGAAACGAGATAGCACTTTCCGAATTGAAGAGTTTGTTAATTCAGACGTTGACCTTTTTTTGGAGTTCTAGCAAAAATAATATTCTGAGGATATATCCTCATTGTAATCTACTTGCAATAACGTTGTACAAGATAATTAATACGATAAAATAGGCAATATGTAACTTTGCAAACGCATCTTACTACCAGTCTTGCCAAGGAGTATCGTATTAACCAGTACTCACTGGGTTGTGGAGGACAGTTAGAGACTCGCTCCATGCAAAATCCTGGTATTCAGCTACATCTGCTTAGACTGGAAGCCGACCCCAACGTAGTTAAGAAAATGCCAAGCAGACAATCATATTTAAAGATATCACTGATTCCAGCTTTTGCATTAAATTTCTTCTGACAATCGAAAGGCCTCTCTACAGTTTCTTTGTATTCTAGTCAATTGACTAAATTCCGCAGTTAATGTACTGGCCTTAATTTTGCCACAAAGAATTTTACGTATATGATTACATTTAGTTATGACGTTACTTTTATAGTGTTGGTACCAGGCTCCCAGATGGCGAGAGGAGATGTTGCCTACATTCCTGATCGCCATTCTGCTATAAATAACCGCTGCCTCACCACTCAAGAATCGGGGCTTCCCATGGGAGTGATCTTATTAGGGTCGTGGTACTGATGGTATAGAAACACGTGTATTATTGCTAAGCTATTTTAGTCTTTAAAACTCTTAAACGAACGAGAATTGGTTCATTCTTTGTGCGGATGTAGATTTTATCAATTGTTTGCAACGATTGAATCATCGTTTGATTGAAATATCGGGGTAATTCATTTCATTTAAAATAAGAACCGCTATAAAAAAAATATATTGTCTCTGGTTGCTGGTTCTAGAAGAAGAAACCAGAGATACCTATGATATTATTTCTTGGAGCATACAATAAATTGGGCTCGACTGGCTGTTCACAATGGTTTGCTGTTGCCTACTCTGCGCCACAGATAATATAATACGATGTACCTACCTATTACGTATTCTGTGCCTACGCTGATGTTAGGAAGTATAATTATGTTGGGTGTGGCACACAAGGTATGACAGTAGAACTAATGATATATAAGCGCCTTGTGAAGCTTGTGTGGTAGAACTCTGAATGATAAATTAAGGACAATCCGACACCGTAGTGCGCTAAAAGATGATGAGTGACATTTTTATATTTGGCTGAACCAAATAAAAAAATGTAACTACATCATCTTTAAATTGGGCTTTAAATTATCTTGAGAAGGAACACCTTTTGTTAATCGCCTTTAACTCATCCTGTTAAAGGCGACTAACAAAAGGTTGTTAAAACAAGGTAGATGTAAGTGGCAACGGCGAAAGTGGCGGACGCCTTTTTCTGCGGATGGGAAATCATCAAATAACTTCCCCTGCGTGTCAGACTTCAACTGACTAAAACCCACCCATGCTCCTTCTTTTGTCCTCTATGTTCCGGGGCCGCAGTATCTTTTTCGAACAACCCGCAACACCTGCAGGCGATCGCCCTGGTAGGCGCGCGCGGTATCGAACGCCTTAGGCAATGGAGAATGTTACTAGCTATGCCAAATCGCTTGAAATGTTGTCTCAGGAAAGCCTGTATGTATACAAACACACTAGTTTTTGTTGTAGTAAAAAAAACCTAGTAGTTTTGATTTTATGGGCATTCAAAGTTTCGAAAAATATCGAGCCCCCTAACAGTCACGTGACCGCTTGTGACGTCATTTTACAATGCGCCGCGCATTGTATTTTTACATTTAGGCACAACACATGATTTCCTAGTATTTAGATTGGACTTTTTTAAAAGTATTTAGTTATAATTTCAACGGTAAGGGTGCGCGACCACGAGCGGACTGAATGAGCCAGACTGAGCATGTTGTGTGATGACGTCACATCGTAACCGGCAGCCCGCGTCTTGTTTTACTTCTAAATCGGAAACTAATTGACATATATAAGTAATTCTTTCACTAGTATTTTTTATTTTTGACATAGAAAATGGACTGCTAATAATCAAAATTAGTTAATATTCTTCATTCTGACCTAAACTGACCATTGGTGAAGTTCTTCAGAATGGTCAGGTGCATAGTACTCGCAACCGGCGTGCGAGTATGACCAGGGGTCTAAAATGTCAGTTCTATAGCGCGATCATTATAGGAAAATATTATGAACTAGCTGACGACCGCGCCTTCGCCCGCGTGATATCGAAAAAAAAGTATCACATGTGTTATTCCAGATTATAACTCAAACTCAAAGCATTTATTTCAATTAGACCATTACAGGCACTTTTGAATGTCATAAAATAATAATCTACCTCTGTGCCAAATTTCATCAAGATCCGTTCAGCCGTTTTGACGTGAAAGAGTAGCAAACATCCATACATCCATCCTCACAATCATTCGCATTTACATTACTAGTAGGATTACTACTTATAAAATTCTTAAAACGGTCAAAGACGCAGTTAATTTGCCAGCTGAATCATACTAATGTTAAATAATCGTTTGTTACAGATACAAAATGTCTTTCGAATTCAGCAAGTGCTGTTGCTGCATTGAACTGAGGACGGGAAGTCTGATCATCGGGTACCTTAACCTGGTAAGGAACATGCGTTTATAAGATTTGAAATTGACTTAAATAAATAAAAAAAAAAGTTTATTGCTGAAACTTGTACAACTTTAACAGTAAATATTACGAACCTCCTTTTAAGTAAAAGAAATAACTGTGCTAGCCCTCGGCATGCCTGGTAGGGTCTGTCAGACCCACCACGGCAGAAAAACCGTTGTATTTTATTCAAATTTGAATTCTGAGCGCACCCGCAAGCTGTAGCTGGCCGTTACGAACTACTCAATGCTTTCCGCCCGCTACCTCAGTCCGGGACGCGTTCCTACAACGAAAAGGCTTGTTTAAAGTGCTCTCTCTACTTGTAATTCATAATAATTGTTAACAAAAAGCTCAAAGCTTAATTTTATGTTTAAAACGAACAAACTTTCATTTAAAATTTAAAAAATAAAGATTGTTGATTTGTAAAACGATTTTTATGTCAAATCCTAATATTAGTATGTAATTTAATTATAAAACAAATATTTTTATTTATTTACTGCAATATGTATATGAAATAGTGATCCAAAACTGGGTCTGTCAGACCCACCAGGCATACCGCGTCACTTCTCGCCACCAGGCATACCGAGGGTTAAGAGTGATATAGTAAATAACATTTGAAACGGGAGGATGGGTTTCAACTGTCAAGATCCTGGAGTTTAGTAGTTCAAAAGTGCCGAGAAAAGTTCTCGACTGGATACAGTGAGTTTCGTGTGTCGAGAACTAAATCGAGATGTGTAACAGTGGTAGCGGTACCGGCCACGTGAGAGTCGGATTCGCGCATCGAGGGTTCCGTACAAACTTGCCACATAAACAGCCATATCTTTTGACTGCGTAGTTCAGGGTTGATTTTTTCACAACTGTAAGGGACCATAGACTTGAGTATATATTATTATGTATATTCAGCTTCATCCAGTTAAAGTGTAGCCGACTGTCAGTTAGTTTGGAAAAAGAAGAATTATCCCTTTTAAATTTTATTACCTTTGTTTTTGCATAAAAGAGGTTGCAGTCTTTTTTGGCATAATGCTGGCTGTCTACGACGAGATATGACTTGGATATAATTCATTCCACATTGCCGTGGGAAGCGTTAAATGATAAATTAAGTTTATTGTGTCAATTGCTTTGGGTCGGCCGTCGTTCTGACGATCTTCGCTTGTTGCTAAGGAGGTCGTGGCTAAGTACTAAGCCGCGCTTGCCTAGGTTCGTGTGTGGATGGTTCAGTAGTATGGTGTGAGTTTTTTCATGGCTCGGACCTAATTAAGCCATCGATCCGGCTACCATTTGTAGATATTTGGCAGTTGCCACAGGTAGGCAGTCGCCCAAAAGTCTGACAACTAGTCTTACCAAGGGTATCGTATTATCCAGTATTAACTGGGTTATGGAGGTCAGATAGGCAGTCGCTCCATGTAAAATACTAGTATTCAGCTGCATCCGGTTAAGATTGGAAGCCAACCCCAACTATGTATGTAGGCACCTGTTTTTACACTGATTGTAGACCGCACGTCACCGGTTACGAATAGAAAAAAGCTGGTCTATCTATCTTATTGAAACCATAAATATAGGTAGTACGCTATGCTAGCTCAAGGTCTGAGTCGAAGTGTTAACTATTATCATACGCTTTAAAGGGAAAATCGTTCGTTGTACGAAAGACTAGTGTAACGACTGATTTCGGCATTACCACCGATGCCCATATACACACGGCGACACATTACGCTGTACATTTCCAGTATCACGTGACCTCACATTGTAGAGGTTTCCCATACGATGTGAGGTCCACATAAACTGGTTCTGTAATGTGTTTCTTCACCGTGCGTACATCTACCAAATAAGTAACTTTTCTAAAACATTATTCCAGATCGGCAACATCATTTACATCTTGATGTCGATCCTCTTCCTGGCTGCCGGCGGAGTGGTTGCTGTGCAAGGCAAGGACGATGAGACGAAGACAGCTGGAGCCGTCATGGTCGCTCTGGCGGCGATCATGCTAGTCTTCTTTATATTGTTCCTGGCATTTACTATAGTCCTGCTTATTGGATTGCATCAGGTAATTATGTTTATTTTTAAACACCGATCAAAAAAGGGAGGTGTTATAAGTTAGAAGTGTGTATCTGTATGTTTCGTCGTAGCTTCTGAACAGGTGGACCCATTTTGATCATTGTTTGTTTGACTTGTTCAACAAACAAAAAAAGTACAACGACAAGATAAAATTCAATCGAACATACTAATGACTTCGACGGTGTTGCCACGTTTTAAATAGTTACTTTCACCGTTTTTAGAGAAAGAAAGACATTTTTCACATTTTATTAGTTGCTTCTGCTGTACAGTTACCGTTTGATAAAATAATAATATCATCTAGTGTAATTGTTAGTTACTACAGTTTTATATAAGTACTCCTAAATAAAGACAAGAAAAACAAAAGTTTGTCTTGAAAAGATCGCTTTTAGCGATAAGACCGCCCATTGTGTCACCCTATTTATAAGTTGTATACTGTTATTCTTGTGATTTGTATTGTGTACACAATAAAGAATCATCATCATCTGCCTAGCCTTTTCCCAACTATGTTGGGGTCGGCTGCCAGTCTAACCGGATGCAGCTGAATATCAGTATTTTACATGGAGCGGCTGCCTATCTGACCTCCACAACCAGTTAATACTGGGTAATACGATACCCCTTGGTAAAAATGTCCAGTGTATATAATTATAATGTCATAACACGGAATGTATTTGTTTCAGAACAAACGCGGACATGTGAAGGCATACCTGATCTACGCGCTGATTTTCATCATACTGGCTATAATAATCTTCTTCGCCGGTTTTGCTGGAGAAGGGATCACTGCTGCCAAGATCGTCAGCGATCTTCTATCTATACGTAAGTACTTTTTTGGGTTACGCCCAGTCTGACAAGAGGTCTAACTTTGATGTATTAACTGGGTTATTGGTGTCATATATACCAATATAAGGTCCATAGTTATGTAACACTTGCTCGTTGCTCTTCGCGCGAGGTCGTAATTTTCAGGTGTTAGAGGTGGGACAGGTGTACAAATGATAGCCACAACAGGTTTATAATAACTTTATTCCCGAGATAGGACCCTTTAACAATAAAATAACAAAAATAAAACACTATAATTGTATGTATTTTTGGTTAAATGAAATATCACAAACTGAACAAAACTAAAACTGCACAAAAACTTCACAAAGAGATTTTTAATAAAGTGTACCTATTTGTGAAAATCAGTTTGTGAAGTTTATCCCACCAGAACCCACTCTGTTACAGTTATCTAGTAGCTCGACAGGCAATCGCTTAGCCCTCGATGGAAGTCTAGAGAAACATAGCTGAATAATAAGAGCCGCTCGGGCCGATGTTTTTGTGAAGACGTGCTTGCCAATGTTGGTCTGTGGATGGGTGACCACTCCCCCCCGCGCCCCGGAAAATACTTTAAACTGTTGGTCAAGGCTGTCATTTGTAGATCTTTGACAGTCGTTACAAGTGGTCAGTGTCCCGAAAGTCTGACAACCAGTGTTAGGTAGGGGTATTACTCAGTACAAACTGGGTTGTTGAGGTCAGATAGGCAGTCGCTTCATGTAAAATACTGGTGTTTAATTGCATCGGGTTGGTGAGCATAGCGAGAGTACCTACTACACAGTTTTTTTTCATTCCTCAAACATACTTTTAAGAACATTAGGAAAATATTACTTACTAGCTTTTGCCCGCGGCTTCGCTCGCGTTAAATTCGGGGTAACACAGTTCCCCTTGCGCCTTATTGATTTGTAATAGCAACGCTAAGTTTTCCCTTTCCTTCCCTCTTTCTCCCTCACATCCCACTTTTTTTTTTAAAAATTAGCCTATGTCCGTTTCCTGGTTCCCAACTATCTTTGTACCAAAATTCATCAAAATCGGTTTAGCCATTAAACCGTGAAGAGGTAACAAACAAACTCACTTTCGCTTTTATAATATTAGTAAGTAAGGATTATTACATTATTGCCGCATGACAAAAGTTAGTAGAGAGAAACACATTACCCTCCTTTGCGGCGCGCAGTCAGGTAAAAAGGCGATAAAGTTATTCTGTAATAAAGAAAAACTACCTCAGTTGCCCCTACGGAATTCCAAATGGCAATGTTTCCTAAACGCGAATAGGTTTCATTTTAACTAAATAAGTTATTAGCTATGCCATGCGGTTTTACCTGCTTACTGCTCAGCTCCTTAGTATCGTAGCGTGATGTTATATCATATTATAAAAGCAAAAGTGAGTTCGTTTGTTTGTTACGTCTTCACGCCTTAATGGCTAAACCGATTTTCATGAATTTAGGTACAGAGATAGTTGAGACCCTGGAGACGGACATAGGCTATTTTTTTTTTAAAAAGTGAGTAATGTGGGAGAAAGAGGGAAGAAAAGGGAAAACTTAGCTTTGCTATTACAATAAATAAGGCGCAAGGGCAAAAAACTACAGGTAGCAGGTGCCTGCAAATGAGGAAAGGGGAACTATGTCACCCCGAATTTAACGCGAGCGAAGCCGCGGGCAAAATCTAGTAGTCTATAAATTTCGTGGAAAAAAGCCTATACAAAATTTGACGTTATTCCGACCAAAGAATTGCGTTCTCCCATACAAACTTTGCCACCTCCCCCCTCCTCCCGTAGGAGTTGGATTTTACAAATTCCCTTCTTATTGAGCATTTACGTCCTAAAAAGATCCCCCTAGCAAAATTTGATACTCCTAATAATTGTAGTCTCTGAGATTTCGTGATGAGTGAGTCAGTAATTCTTAAACTAGCTGTGTCAAGCGGTTTCACCCGCTGCACAGGTCCCCTTCTCACTTAGGTGTTTGAAAGATGCATAGTAGCCGATTCACTAACTGAATATGCATAAAAAAAATCACAAGTGTCGGTCGGGCCATTTCGGAGGAGTATGGGAACGAACATTGTGACACGAGAATTTTATACATATATTAGAATGATAATATAATATAGATTTATCAATCAGAATATTTCCTGTTTAATTCTCAAATTATATAAAAGAAAGTCTGACAAACTGGCTTCGGAGTCTTCCAAGAGGTACAGTCGTATAACTAAGTAACTGCCTCAACTGGTTTATGGACTTCAGTTTGGCAACATCTCCATGTCAAATACTAAAACTAATCTGCATTTGGTAAGACTGGGAAGCCCAAACCCAGCCCTCTTTCGGTGTTGGCCTACCTAAAACCTTTATCTTACGCGAGCATTCACAGGAGGGGCTTGGCAGAAGTATGTTTTTTTAATTGCCCAGATTTTTCCCACTCTTGGTGTGTTTGCCCATTCCTTCCTTCGCGCTATTGCGCCTCTTCTCGTCCCGCCACCCGGGGTTGCGGGTTGTTCGAAAGAGATACCGTGGCCCCGGAACTTAAAGGGCAATAGAAGGAGTATGGACTGACACTCCCCCCAAGGGGAAGTTATTTGATGATTTCCCATCCATCCCATTCGCAAAAAAAAGGCATTCCGCCATCTCCTTGTTGGTTTGCCGCAACCCCGTCTAACCCACAACCTTTGCAGGCGGTGGCCCTGGCTGGCCCCTCTGCTTTGCTCCGTCTAGCTGCCTCAGGGCTCCAGTTTAGAAGTGTGTTTAAGTATATATTTTTTTTATTTACAGTTCTGAGCATCTACTTCTTGTTGGTGATCAGAAGCTACTTCCTGAAGATGGGCGACTCAGCCAACAAGCCAGCCATTTACAACACAGCTTAAATTAACCATTTATAATAACAATATCTATTGTATCTATGATATTTGTAGAACTTTTAACTATCAGCCTCATGTTTTCAGTTTTATTCAAAATATATTTCACATTTCAATATATAGAACATTGTTTTAAAAAATGGTCATTGAATCATATTTAGTCACTTTAAAAAAGAATTTATTTTTTTAATAGTTGGGAACATTCAATGTATCTCAACATTTATAGTATTTTCGACACAAAATGTTCAAACGATAGATATAGTGCTGATAATTACAAGTTTGATAATTATGAATATTTCTAAATGTGGTCTTTGTGGTGAATTAAATTGCTTCGAATCAATCGTTTGTTTTGCAGCAATGTATTTGAATCAAACATTTTAGCCGGATAAGCTTATTTTTTTATAAAAATTATGCATGACAAAAGTGTTGATGTAAAAACATTGTAACTACGTTTAGTTGTTTCAGTTTCTTATAATTAGTTGTAAGATTTGAGTCCTTTTTTAAGTTTTCAGTTACAGTTATGTTTTTCATGAAATAGTTACGTACCAGTTAAGTTAATAGTTAATGCAGTTACAAAAATGCAAATAAAATTTAGTTCTTAATCATTAATGACTTTTATAAAGATATTTCTATCTGATATAATACTTAAATCATTTTATATTTTTATACAGTATCTCAAAAGAAAGTTTGCAAAAGACAAACTAAAATATATTTTAAATAAATAGAAGAAAACATTGGTTTTCTTCTACAAATAAATCGATTGTTTTACAAAACAGTTTATAATTATTAAAATAACAGAACGATTCACCACCGATTTTTATAGAAATTGTGATGCTTAAATAAAACTTTTCATTTATTTGCAATTTTTACAAAAATTGCTGAACTGCGATTACAAAATTTATATATTATATATAAGATACCAAACGTTGTTGAAAATCCTCATTAAACAAAACTTTAGCGTACAATAACATTAAGTTATATTAATAGTTATTATATTTTAATTAACATAAGATTATACTTTTTTAAACGCAAACATTTTAAGAGTGCCATTTTAATAATGTTATCTACACATTTTGAAATATTTACTGTCGTTGCATTTATCTTTACAGGATTTAGTAGAGTTGGAAATAAATATAAAAATACGCGGAAAATTATACAGGCTGTATAATACCAAATTTTTAATAATAATAATGTACCTAAATGTGCTTTTATACTTCGTGGATAAGAAAATTGCCTTTTGGTACTAAGTTCGAACAAAACTAGTTTTTTTCTGAAGCGTACTAACGAGTGCCTTTTAAAGTGTTACTAAATTATAAACCTTATTAAACGGTATTTACAAACCTTGGGCCTGTTCTTTAGAAATCGGTTAGTTTTTTCGTCTTAGTAAAAAAAAATATACATGTCGAATTAAGAACCTCTTCCTAATTTGTTGTCGTCGGTTAAAAACAGAATTTTTGAACTATTGTATTTAATGCGTATACCAATGTCACTGTAAGAAATATAAAATATGCTTGAATGTTAAAAAATATGTTAATTAGGTGATTTATAAATCAAAATTAAAATACTTTAAATTATTTGGTTATTTATTTAAGGTCTCCTGTCTCTATCACACTAATAGATGTTATTAGGGTGACAGTTTGTATGTATGTGTGTTTGTTACTCCTTCACACTCAAACGGCTTTACGGATTTTGAGCTTATACCTTGGCTTAACACATAGATAAAAGTCTTATTTTCCCGGTTCACGGGCATAAGCTTTCCTTATAAGCTAAACCGATTTTGATGAATTTTGGTACAGAGATATTTGGGACCCTGGAGACAGACATAGGCTAAAAAAGGGAGAAAGAGAGGGAAGAAAAGGGAGAGAAAGTTTTTTATTCGATCATCACGCGGGTTAAGTTTCTCAAATTTTTGTGTGACGAAATTTTTGCATCTTTTAATATTGCACAAGTAAAGATGTGTAACTATTACCTCTGCCCACCAACCCTTCGGGGTTTATAGGTATGATGCTTGTCAACATATCAACGTCCCATGGAAAGTTAAACAATAAACCTTGTATGATATAAATCGGATGTTATACAATAAATAAATGCACAAGAGTCAGGATAAACCCAATTACAGCCATCCGTAAATCATTCATTAAGAATATAACAAACTATACGAGAGCACTCGGGTGCCCTTGTAGACAAGGTTTTATCATTCAATCAATTATTTATTTAATTACAAATACGGGTAGATTGTATGTACATAGGTTACAAGTAGTTGATCAATAGGTTACAATACTATAATAATAATAAAGTTTTTATTGACATTAATAGATGTTACATTATAACAAGAAACTCTAAAAAGTAACTAAAAAAATACTCTATGCTCTGCCGTCAAAAGGGCATACAATGGTGGCAACTACAGTACTTTCACAAGTTATTATGCCTTGTGACCGGGACTGTAGATTCATTTTGTTTCTTGACATTCAAAAGTGCCTGTAATGGTCTAATTGAAATAAATGATTTGATTTGCTACCTAGCAGTAGCAGGTCCTCACCGGGCATGGAAGTTTCGGGAGGTTCCTGCACATAATCGGGCGGGAGGAAACGCCCAGGTGTCACCATTGTGACGATCGCCCGGAGGACACGGTGGAACACACACAGGCGGTCTGACCAGCGCGGGGCGGAGCACCGCCGTGCCTTCATAGAGGCGATCGGCGGCGGCGATCTCTCAGGTCCGGCCTTGCTTCAGTCCATGGTCCGGAGAGAGAGGGAATGCGAGAGGGAGCCATTTTCCAACATTATAGTATGTTGGCTACATCATATTACATTCTTAGCTAGCCCTTATTACATTCTATTTGGGATAGACGCAACACGTTTTCTTCTTCCATTCTCCCCTGTCAGACTTCACGGCATCGTTTACTTCTGTCTCCTTCATATCATTGCTTACACAATCTATCTATCTATTCTTTTGCCCTCCTCTCCCTTTTCATCCATCACACTTTTAGACGCACGCGTTTCATTTCTCCTCATGACATGTTTAGATTGCTGGCATACAGTATGGGTAAAACAAGTATTGTCGTATCCTGCCGGAATTGTGGCTTGTTCGAAAGAGATACCGCCGCTCCGGAACTTAAAGGGCAAAAGTAGGAACACTCCCACCCCTTTCCCCTAGAGCGGGGGAAGTTATTTGATGATTTACCATCTACAAAAAAGTATTGACATTTAAGGATGTCGTATAGATCATTTAGCTAGACCACATTTTTCATGAAACCAATATGGTAACTATGAATCAGCTGCCTTATACATTTATGTAGAGTAATTATTTTTTGTATGCATTTGCATTGTCTTCATTCCTTGATCGAATTCCATTGAATACTTTTTAACCGACTTAAAAAAGGAGGAGGTTCTATGTTCGACCATATTTTTTTATGTAGGTATGTTCACCGATTACAATTTTATTTATATTACTTGGGTAGTTAATGAGTTATCGTTTGCAATACATCTTTTTTCTTCGACGTCTATTATATGCTAATATCATTAGTAACAATGGAAAATGAATACTCGATAAAAAAATGTGTGAGATATTAACATACCACAACTAAAAATGCTTAAATGCTGACTTCCGGAAGTCGGTGGCACAAAAGTTAATGATACAAACAAACAAAAGCCACCGACTTCCGGAAGTAAAGTTATTTTTCACTTTAAAGTATTTTTGACGTGATAACGTCTTTAAAATCGTTTTCGTCGGGTGACATGTTCAGAAACTTGTGTCACACCAAAACCTCACGAGCGCGATCGATCGAGATCGATCGCAATAAGACGTTATCACGTAAACATCTCGATCGTAAACCTACTTTACAAACAACCAATTTTTTTAGGAAGACCGTGGGTGCGTTTACAAACATTTAAACTCACATACACAAAGAGCCAGTTCCGAAACAACTACATGTAGGTCATACAAATATTTGCTTCGTGCAGGGATCGAACCCGCGACACGCCCCACAGCAGTCGATCGCTTAGCCACTGTACCAACTATTGACTGCTGCGTGTCGCGGCAGTTGTTCCGGGTCTGGTTGTTTGTGTATGTGAGTTTAAATGTCGGTAAACGCACCAAATATACACGAGAAATTACAAGTGTGGGGCAACGTTTACATTTTTTCAAGCAGTCGCAATATAAAATACTCGTTTTCAATAAATATTTAGCTGGTCGGCTTCCAGTCTAACCGAATGCAGTTGTATGCTAGTTTTTGGCAGTTACACGCCAAACATACTTTGTTTGTGTAGACGCACCTTTAATCCCGTTTTCGGAACATCCTCGTTCAACAAATGCTAAAGCGTCAATTACATACATCATTATAAAACAAATCGTTAACAATTAGTGTAAATAGCTTAGTTTATATTGGTGAGTTCCTCGCACGTACGAAATCGTTCAGTTCTGTTTCAACATGGACAGGATTACGTTTTATGTGAACAAGGATAAATGCTCCGGTAAGTAGAGATTATCTTTGCTATTACAAGTTACAAGTGGTGTGGTGTTATTAACCACATCACTTGTCCCCGATGGGTGATTCGAAATTGTGCCTACCAATAGTCCACGGTACCAATATGTCACTAGATAATAGTAGATAACGACCTCCCATTCATTGGGTATCTCGTTCCAGAAAATGACAACTTTAAATGACAGAAAGAAATAGATAGATGTGGGATATAGGGTTCTTCCAATAAAAAAAAAGAAATCGTCCTCGCAGTCTTTCCTTTTATTATTTCGTTTGTTGTATCTAACGTCTTACAGTATTCCACAGTGAGTACTGTCAGTGTCAGTCCTAACATATCCTTCCTTCCGTCCCACGTCGCCCCGCCTCTCACTCACACATAGCACTCGATCTCTCTCTTCCGGTTGCGTTCCGTCTCCCACATAGATATACTCTTACACGAAATTGCGTTACATAGTAATTGCAACAGTCACTGTTGAGGGTCTCAAATTTTGTGAGACTTTAACAAAACTAGCAGAATGCGAGTTCTTACCTACTCTTTGTACCTCTGCTTTACCCTACCCAAAGAAAAAGCCCTCTTTCCTCCTTCCTCCTTCAGGCCTCCTCCTACTGTTTCCATTGTTGCCTATCTTGGGCGACCCTTTTCCATTTTAGTAGCTGTAGACCTGTGTCCGTCTTCCCACCTTGAGTGCTGTCTTCCTTTATTTCTTTTACTGTCTCTTGGGTGCCATTTAGTGACCTTCCTGAATTCCATTCCTCTTTTCTACCTTGTCACACATCATATGTCCTGACCATCGCCACTTTTGCTGATCCATTCGTGTGAGTATGTCCGTGGGTTTCGTTTTTTCTCTGAAATTGCTATTTCTGATCTTGTCCTATTGCTTGCATCCCGTCGTGCACCACCTCATTGCTCTTTGCGTTATAGCAAAGTTTTCTATTAATACTTTTGGTTAGGGTCCAAGTTTCGGAATCTATAGGTTGGACAAGGCAATATGCAAGAGTTGAATATTTTCATTGACATGCCTAAGTCTGGATTTCATAATCTCCTTCAGCGACCTGTAATAGGTGTTATGTTATGATGCTACTAATTTTGTGAACCTTTTCACAGTGGGTTCAGAAGTGGACTCAGACACGTCCCTGAACGACTACATACGGAACCATCTGAATCTGCGCGGCACCAAGTATATGTGCAAGGAGGGTGGCTGCGGATCCTGTGTAGTGGCAGTCACCGTCAGTGACCCTTATCCTAGGACGTTCTCTGTTAATTCAGTAAGTTTCATACTTTTTAGGATTGTGCTTGGTGTACGTAGAAGTATATTAAAGAGGTCGAGTATTTAAATAATCAAGCGTTGCCTTTTCTGACACTTAACTAAAAACCAGCAGCGGATACGGGTCCATAGTTTTTCTTCATCTTTATTTAAGGGGCCTTGGTGGGTCCATAGTTATTGATGACTGACTAACAAATCAACGCCACAGCCTTAACCGTTCGTCCTAGAGACATGAAAATTGAAGCGTAAATATTCACAAAAAACTGTTTTTTTTAATTGTACCCCTTCAGACGGTGAACAGTGTGTCACTGATTTCCAGAGAAGTGAAAGAAAATCAACTATTACTTTATTGATGTCGATCCCGAGGATTGCTTTAACAACGTCGAACTACCCCCCCGAGTTAAAAAAATACCAGTTTCCCCTTACAGTCTACTTAGCTATGGCCATAAATAAACAAACTCTTAATTTGTAAGGCTTAATTCAGTATTACTTTGTTCTTCAGTGCCTAGTATCCGTGACATCATGCCAAGACTGGGAAGTGACAACAATAGAGGGGATCGGCGACCGTTCGCGAGGATACCACCCTGTGCAGAAGACCCTGGCAGAGTACAACGGTACCCAGTGCGGGTACTGTAGCCCAGGGTTTGTGATGAGCATGTACAGGTTAGTGCAGTTCTGAAGATATAATAAAAAGTTTGTTGAGTATTTTCTTCTTCTTATGCTTAATGCCATATTCTTATATTGCTTGATGGTGTGTTTGATTGAACGCCTTTCTTTCCGATTTTCCGCCTTA
The DNA here is from genome assembly GCA_905475445.1 of Ochropleura plecta. Taxonomy (NCBI): domain Eukaryota; kingdom Metazoa; phylum Arthropoda; class Insecta; order Lepidoptera; family Noctuidae; genus Ochropleura; species Ochropleura plecta. The sequence continues at coordinate 17,374,693 of FR997736.1, forward strand.
CGCATTTACCTCAGTCTGTCTATGTCTGTGGCATATGTCCTGCCAACATTTAATTCTTCTGGGAGAACTCCCAGATCTCATCAGTACCTATCACCATCGTGTTACTAATTTATATTTTCAGCCTTCTAGAAGCAAACCACTACGATTTAACTCAGTACGAGATAGAAAATTCCTTCGGAAGTAACACCTGCAGATGTACAGGCAGCAGGCCAATCCTCGACGCATTCAAAAGTTTCGCCAAGGACGCGCCAAAACCAAAATCAATTCAAGATATAGAAGATCTTAAAATCTGTGAAGGCAAACAAGATTGTCACGGTTGTGATAAAAACTGGTGTATGGTCAAGCACAGTGATGCTGAAAGTCCTCGGATAAAGAAGATTAATTTAAAAGATGGCCATGTTTGGTACCGGGTCAATGAAATTACTGATATTTTTACTGTGTTGGACTCTGAAGGATATGATTCTTATATGCTGGTTGACGGTAATACGGGTAGAGGTGAGTAGTATTTAAAAATTTTCTCAATAACATTTACACATATCTTAGCATAATGATCACCATCATAATATTAATCATAATCATTTCATCCTTGTGCGGGAATTAACGGGATATGCCGGAAGAATAAACACTGGATGCTCGATCCAGGCAAATACAATTTTAATTCGGTGTTCACAACTTGAGGTTTAAAGGGCAAGTGAATGTGTCAACAAGACAGACACATATTACGAGTATAATAAAAATATACAATTTGGGCTAATTAGTCTACTTGCAGCTGTGACATGGTCAGGCGTTTGAATATAAATAGGGCGCCTTGAGAGCGACCCGTATCTAGCAGTAGACTGACGTAGGCTGATGATGAAGATGCCCCAACAATCCTTAAGACGCTTATTTCCAGCGATGAATTTAAAAATACTGGGTTCTGCTTCTATTGTTTCAGGTGCTGTCCCAATTTTGTTTTTCCCAAGAGTTCTTATAGATATCAAGCCGATAAAAGATCTTAAAGGATATTTTTTGGATCAAAACTTAGTAGTCGGTGCTGGTATAACCCTGACTGATCTTATGAAGCTGTTCAAGAATGTGTCGAAAGCTCATGAGGAGTTTCAGTATCTGTACAAGCTTTATGAACATTTAGACTTAGTTGCTCACATACCTGTTAGAAACGTAAGTTTTTAAAAAGTGCGTTCTCAATTTAAAAAAAACCGGCCACGTGCGAGTCGGGCTGGGGTACCGAGGGTTCCGCACAAATTTGCGACATGAACGTAGAGTTGATTATTTCACAGCTCTAAAGCTCTATACTTATAATTTCAACACGATATCTCCACGCGTTCCTGAGATATAGGGTCTTGACAGACAGACGAACAACGGTTATTCTTTCGTTCCGTATTTTCCTTTTGAGGTACGAATGAGGTTCCACCCTTAAAACATATCCTTAAAATTTTATATATAAATTTGTTATTTATTGAAAAGGTTTGCTACTTAGGTTAGTTTTAGAAGAATCTTTTTGTTTAATTTTCAGATTGGCACTGTTGCTGGTAATTTAATGACAAAGCATCGATTGCCAACATTTTCTTCGGACATTTTCTTGTTATTTGAGACTGTCAAAGCTACTTTGGTTATTGGTAAGAGTTCAAGATCTTTAGATTTTTCTCTATTAAATAATATACTTACCAAATTCGATTTATGTAATAAGGTGTCTTGGTCGGTTAGTAAACCAAATATTTCTAAGTCCCTAATCAGTGTTAAATATTTTAGTTGACAAAGGCACATCCGTGGAGGTTACTCCAGAGAATTTTCTGGCGTTGGACATGACAGGAAGAGTAATAACTCACGTGAAGATACCGCCGTATTCTCATCGTTACCAGTTTGTATCCTTCAAGGTTTGTAGAAAATAAATCTGCTTCATTTGGAAAGATTACATTTCATTTTCATCATAATTATATTATTATTTACTAGCTGTGCCCAGCGGTTTCACCCGCTGCTCACTTAGGGGTATGAAAAATAGATGTTGGCCGATTTTCAGACCTACCCGATATGTACACAAAATTTCGTTTAAATCGGTCCAGCCGTTTCGGAGGAGTATGGGAACGAAAATTGTGACACGAGAATTTTATATATTAGATTAATCATTTATGATTTTGGCAATTAAACTTATGATCATGTTGATGTTTTAGCATCCACAGCTTGATTGTTATCTAGAAATAAAAGAAAAAACATAAGGTTCCGAGGTTTTTAAGCGATTCTTCTTAGTTTTCGCACACCCCACGTGAACGTGCTTTAACTAAAATGGCTTCCTATTTCTGACTGCACTTCCGCATTGTCACCTCTGCTTGGAAGAGGAAAGGAATGGCAGACGTGACAAATAACGTTTACAGATCTCGACTGACTGATTGCCTGTTAGGGTTGCGGATTGTTTGAAAGAGATACCGTGGCCCTGTAACACAGAGGGCAAAAAAAGGAACATGAACGGTTTTAAGTCAGTCGTAGTCTGACACTCTCTCCGGCACCGCCCGGAGGAAGTTATCTGGTGATTTTCTGTCCGAAAAAAAAAAATGACGGTTCGTTTTTCAGATCATGCCTCGTGCTCAAAATGCTCACGCCCAAGTTAACGCAGCATTTCTGTACGAGTTTGATGAGCATGATAAAGACGTGGTATTATCAGCTCGAATCGTCATCGGTGGACTTTCAGCAAAATTCGTTCATGCTCACGAAACTGAGAAGTATCTTCACATGAAGAAGATATTTACGAACGAAGTTCTGCAACAAGCCCTTAAGACACTGGAAGGTGAATTGATCGTTGAAGAAATTGCTGGTGAGATGAAAACGGCGTATAGAAAGAAATGTGCTCTTGGCTTATTTTATAAAGTAAGCAATAAACTTATGATCTTTTATGATTACGGTCCTCATTTTCCTGTTCCGTGCTCTACGGGACGCCATACGCCAGTCGGCGCAACACGTTTATTTTCTTTCAACCATCTTGCATGACCATCCGTCATGATAGACCTTAAACATCATGCATAGATGCTTAGATGAATGGTTAAGGCTTAAGTACTCCTTTTTGGTATCATCACACAATCGATTAATCTTTTATTTTCTTACGTAGCTATTAGTAATTGGTTCGTTTTTTACAAATGTTACTTCTATTCCAGGGCTTGTTAGTCCTGATTCCTAAACAACGCCTTAAACCTTGGTATCGTTCAGGAGCAAGAGACTTCAGAAAGACACGACCAATATCGAAAGGTTCCGAAGTCTACGACACGAACCCCATAATATGGCCAGTCACGGAACCGATGCCGAAGCTCGACGCGTTGATACAATGTGCAGGAGAGGCTCAGTATTGTAATGACTTACCCACGCAACCTAAGGAGGTTTTCTGTGCATTTGTCACATCTGATATTTGTACTGGTGAGATAGAAAGTATTGATGCTACACCAGCTTTGGTAAGCTCCACTCATTTAGATATAAACATCATCGAAAAGAAAACAATGCCCTCTTTTTGAACACTTTTAGACATAGTTATGTTTTTGCAGAAAATACCCGGTGTTTTGGCATTCTTCTCGTCTAAAGACATCCCTGGAAAGAACTCGTTCTTGTCACAAAAAGTACCAGGTCAATCAACACCGGAAGAAGTGTTCGCTGAAAAGTTTATTAAGTACTACGACCAACCTGTAGGACTGATTGTTGCTGAAACAGAAAGACTAGCTAACCAAGCTGCTTTGCTGGTCAAGATTAACTATAAAGTAGATAAGAAAAAGCCTGTCTTGACGATAAAAGATGCCAGAGAAAGAGAACCGGATCGTGTCACATTGTTCATAGTCTTCCCAGCTAGAGACCGCGGTGTGAACGTGCAAAGAGTTTTTAAAGGTTGTGATGATATCTATGCGCAATACGTCTTTCACATGGAGAATCAAACCGTGGTCACCAGGCCCAGTGAAGACGGAATAGATGTGTTAGCCAGTACACAGTGGATGGATTCTTTCCATATTGGTTTATCTGAAGTGCTGAATATACCGCAAAACAGGTAAGATATATTGAATGTAAAAGAATCGTCTACAGTATGTGTGAGAAGGTATAATAACTCGCATTTCCTATCAATATTACATATTTTGATCAATTATAAAACTCAACACAAATACCAACAAAGTAATAATTGGTCTTCTGGACTCTAGCGTCAGCTTCACTTACATGCATGCAAAACAATATATGAGTGGTAGAGTTACGCCTTGTCAGACGTGGGTTCAATCCCAGGCAGGCGCATTACTACCTATGTGTTATTTATATCGGCAGCACTGCTATCAAATAGGCGAAGTGTTCAACATTGGGAACATTATAGGTTTATTATGCTTAACAATCTTTGCTTCCCACTGTGTCTGTGATTATAGAACGGTTTGCCTTTATACAATTTCCTCCAATTATTTTCCAGAATAAATGTGAAAGTACCTCGAAATGGTGGTGCATATGGGCTGAAGATTACTCGTCCGAACCATGTAGGAGCCGCATGCGCCTTGGTGACTCACCTCATGGACCGACCCTGCCGGTTCGTCATGAGCATCCAAGCTAATTTGAGAGTGGTCGGGAAACGCTTGCCCTGCACAAGGGACTTTGAAGTGAGTTGTATTGATGTACCGCGGGATAGAAAATAAATTCTTTGGCACTCCGGTCTGTGAACGGTGAGCAATGGCTAGCTCACCGTCCATCTGTTAAGTGTCGACGGCGCGTTAGTGTTCCACGCGCGCCTCATAGAGATATCAGCATAGCAGCTGAGGGGCTTACCATGGCTCCCGCCTGCCGGGGTTGCGGGTTGTTTGAAAGAGATACCGTGGCTCCGGAATATAAAGGCCAAAAGAAGAAATATGGGTGGGATTTAGTTAATACAATTCTGTACACTCCCATCCCCTTCGCCTAGAGCGGGGGAAGTTATTCGATGACTTCCCATCCGCAAGAAAAAAATAAAGGCACTCGTAACTGTGATGATGCTCAAGACCGATGCCCAAATACTAAGACTAAATGGATGCTTCTATACCTCTGTAACAGTTGCGGTCGCAGACTGCATTTTAGTTAGACAAAAATGTACAATAATACTTATTATATCTTGTTTCTTGTGCAGGTCGGTGTCAATAGTTCTGGAGAGATCCAGTTTCTGGAGTACCATTTATATGAGAACAATGGATACGTGGTCAGTGATGCCGTCACGCCTCTGATGCTGCCAGCTATTAAGAACTGTTACGACAACCGGCGGTGGCAGTACAAGATATTCAATGTGACCACGGACACGGCTTCCAATACGTATGCTCGAGCACCAGGTAAGTTTACTACTGCAGGTAAATCCATAATTATAATTTACTTGCATCTGATAGTTTCACAATAATTTTATTAAAGTTTTTTTTTGTTTTTTATTTTACTTCTGGCATTTAGTAGGTAAAAATGCGACCTATTATTGAAATTATATCGTAACATAACATTAGTTACTTGGACTTTAAAGAATTGTGTCATTGCATCCATCCGAGTGATTCAAACACAGAATTGTTAAAAATGTTATCAGAACGGCTATTTTACAGGAACATTGGAGGCAATAGCAATGACAGAAAAGATAATGGAGAGGATATCATATGAACTAGATCGTGATCCTGTTCAAGTCAGGATCAACAACCTTGAACCGACGTACGTTGAAGTTCAGGAGATAATTCAAACTTTACTCAGAGACGCTGAGTACAACAAACGCAAAGATGAAATACAGAACTACAATAAACTGAACAGATGGAAGAAGAAGGGACTTAGAGTAGCTTTCATGAGTTGGCCTGTTACTACTATACTCGACTATCATGTTCTTCTCTCTGTATACCATGGAGATGCTACAGTCGTGATCCATCATGGAGGCATTGAAATGGGACAAGGCATTAACACCAAGGTGATCCAAACCGTGGCGTATACTCTAAATATTCCTATAGAAAAAGTCAAGTGTAAGCCTCCTACTGTTTCTACAAACCCTAATACCTTCGCCAGTGGAGGCAGCAGGACTACGCAGTGCGTCTGTTTTGGCGCTATAAAATGCTGCCAAATTATTTTAGACCGGTTGACGGTTGTCAGGGAAACTTTAACTGAACCCACATGGGAGATATTGATTGAAGCAGCTTTCACTAGAGGAATAAATCTGCAGGCTAGCTACAGGGTCACCGCTAATGACCAAGTACCGTACAGGAGTGCAGGAGTATGTTTGACTGAGGTAGAACTAGACATTCTTACTGGAGAACATGAAATACTAAGAGTGGATATTGTAGAAGATGTTGGTACAAGTATAAATCCTGAGCTGGATATTGGACAGGTAAATGTTGATAAATATATTATTTAGAAATTTAACATAAGAAACAGTTGCATAGCATAAAGACTGACAACATCAAATCGCTAAAGATGGAAACAATTCAAATATCCCAATGTTTTGGAATACAAGGTGAACTCGTTAAATGATTCTTAAAACAGACCAGTTTATGAAATCGTGCATTTATTTCTGCATTTCTGGCGAAATTTGTTGATGCCAAATTGTGTAAATAAAACATGTTGTGTCTTCTGCAGATTGAGGGTGCTTTTATGATGGGAGTCGGCTACTGGACGCACGAAGAGCTAATCTATGACGAAAAGACTGGAGAACTGCTAACAGACCGCACATGGTTCTACAAGGTGCCACTCACCAAAGATATCCCTATAGACTTCAGAATACAACTCAGGAGGAAATCTTACAATCCTATTGGTACTTTGGGAGCTAGGGGTAAGTGTCATTTTATAATATGTGCCATCGCTAGTGGTTCATGGAAACTATTATAAGAACGTTTTAATTCAATTCACAGCTGATGCCAGAATTGTCATGATCGGGTTTTAGAAACCTAAAAACAAAAAAAATGAAATTTAATGACACATTTCAGCTGTTGCTGAGCCTCCTACATGCTTGTCAGTAAGCGTAGCTTTTGCTTTGCGGGAGGCCATTGCAGCGTCGCGGGAAAACACCGGCTATCCAAAAAATAAATGGTTTGAAGTGGGTAAGGTACCTCATCTTTCACTTGTTTCTTTGTATTTTACTTTAATCTTACGTCAACTCAAGGCAGATCCCTTAGAAAATGGCGTGGGGAGCTGGTCAACTTTATTGACTGTACCTCTATAGAGCTATTTTGAAAAAAGAGAAAACAACGGGGGGGTCAAAGAGATACCGCGGCCCCGGAACGTAAAGAGCAGTAGAAGGAACATGGGTAGGTTTTAGTCAGTACAAGTCTGACACTCCCCCCCGCTCCGCCCAGAGCGGGGGAAGTTATTTGACGATTTCCCATCCACAAAAAAGGGGGGAGGTCCTTGGGCAATGAAATATTGCAGGCTAACAATAGCAGCAGGTGTGGTGAGTGTGGCAAAGGAAGCGCAAATTGTGTTTGGTGGTTAAATTCATGTAGCTTTGCAGGTAATTTCAATCCCAAAGAGAAAGTAACCTTATTCTCCAACTATACTACACGGAACCTTAGTACGATTGCTTGAACATTAATTGGAATATGCGTATTTCATTTTGTTTCCTAAAAGTAAGTGCTGTATTAAAAAATACAAAAAATGTTTAATGGTATACAGGAAAATAAAATAAAAGTTTTGCATTGCTTGCATATTCCCTGTTGGCATATGTGTTACCTATCTGAATAAGTTTGCGAACTTTAAAAATCTAGATAAAAAATACAATAGAGGATTTAATTTAACAAAAACGTTTCTAATTTTCAGATGGTCCGTTCACACTGGCTGCTAACGTGTTAAAAGCAGATGCGCGGCTCGACGAGTTTCTGTTTAATTAGTTGATTGATTTATTTTTCAATACAATTCTTCCAAAGTTGGCTCCTATCGCACTATGTTTAGATTCAATATGCACACTCCTGTTTTCATTTATCACAAGGTTTTTATTTTTTCCGGTTTTGCCACAGATAACAATAAACAAACGTTTAATTTATTATTTTTTGACAGCAAAGAGGCGCCTTATTATTTAATGAAATGTTAAATTACGACAACAGAATATCAAATTCAAATTTTTCAAATTCAAATCATTTATTTCAATTAGACCATTACAGGCACTTTTGAATGTCATGAAAACAAAAAAAAAAGATGCTGCTACAGTCCCAGTCACAAGACATAATAACGTGTGAAAGTAATGTAGTTGCCCATTCCAAAGCGTAGATCTCTATGGAGAAGAATGGGCAAGAAACTCCATGGACACTCTTTTAAATCATAATATTTTACAAAACCATGGATACATCATTCATGTTGAGATCAAAAATACATGTGAGAACGATGTAAAAAACGAGCACATTAAGAGCGTCCAGAGTAAAAGCAAAAACAAGGGTAATCTATTAGATAAATAAATAAATTAAAACAAACCGTGGCGGATAATAGATGACCAGTCACAACTGACAGACCCGTTCACGAACATGACGCATATATCAGCCCCATTCAGCTCAACCATTTTGAAGGGAACTAAATGACCCGACATACACGCCACCATCAGCGAGACATTTAAGTGAGCATGACAATCTCTCAACCACCAGGGCAACCGTCGAGTCAATAAACTACATAGTACTCACACATGGGCATTACAATTATACAATATTAGGAAATTGAGTCTATACAATGCAAAGATAGTCTTACAATCTTCTACAGCTGCCACAATAACTTCAGATGCTGATCAATAAGTTTGCCCCTATGGTTGTGGAGCAGGACCGGCATCGAACCAAGCATTCATATCATTAATGTAATCCCCCATCTTATAATTTGCTTGCCTACATAGTGTGCGTTTAATACAAGATTTAAACTTCGATTCATTCAATTGTAGGATGTTTGGGGGTATTTTGTTGTAACATTTTAAACAGTACCCCATAAAAGTGGAGTCTACTTTAGCTAGCCTGAAACCTGGCTGAACTAGTTGGTCCCTGTTTCTAGTATTATAGTGGTGTCTGTCACCTCTTTTACTAAATAGATGCAGATTTTTCCTAACGTACATAATGTTTTCATATATGTATTGACAAGGTACTGTCATGATGTTAATTTTCTTAAACAGTTCTCTTAGGGAATCGCGCCTACGTAGATTATATATGGCTCTGATGGCTCTTTTCTGCAGAATAAATATAGACTCAATGTCTGCAGCTCGTCCCCATAGTAAAATACCGTATGACATTATACTATGAAAATAACTAAAATAGACTAGTCGCGCGGTATCTACGTCAGTAAATTGACGGATTTTCCTTACATCATATGCTGCTGAACTCAACCGTCCTGCAAGAGATGTTAAATGAGGACCCCATTGTAGCCTCGAGTCGAGCGTGATGCCTAAGAAAACAGTTTTATCGACGAATTCTAGTTTCTCTTGATTCAATACTATGTCACATTCATTACTTTTGACGTTTGGCAGAGCAAATCAGCACTTTGTTTTTTTCCCATTCAATACTAAATTATTAGCAGTAAACCAATTATGGACCTGCATTAGCGCGTTATTTAAGGCGTTAAGATTTGTTGCACGTCTGTTTATCTTAAATATTAAGGAAGTATCGTCAGCAAACAACACCATTTGAGGTTGGTTTTTAAATAAATGGGGTAGATCATTAATATATACTAATAAGAGGAAAGGACCCAATATAGAACCTTGTGGTACACCCATTTTAATTTTTAAACCCATTGAATTGACGCCATTAATTTGCACTTGTTGCTGTCTATCATTTAAATAAGATTTTACTAAACTGAGCGCAAGTTTACTGAAACCGTAATGCTCAAGTTTCAAAAGCAGGGTTTCATGATTAACGCAATCGAATGCCTTTGAAAGGTCACAGAAGATTCCTATGGCATCTTGTGCCTCTTCCCACGCAGTAAATATGTGTTTTATCAAGGTGACACCGGCGTCAGTCATACAACGTCCTTTGGTGAAACCATACTGTTTTTCATGTAAGATTTTATTGGTGTTAAAGTGGTTGAGCATTTGATTAAGCATTATCTTTTCAAACACCTTGCTGAAAACCGGCAAAACAGATACGGGCCTGTAGTTGTTAGTATCTTTACTGTCACCGGATTTAAAAAGCGGTATTACCTTGCTGTATTTCATTAGATCTGGGAAGACTCCCTGATCCACGCATTGATTAAATATTAAGGCTAAATACGGAGCTATAGTCTCAATGATGGAGGTACAAGCTTTGATAGACATACCCCAAAGATCTTCGGTTAATTTGACCTTGATTTGCTTAAAAGCTTTAATGATCGATAAGGGGTTTGTGTGCTTAAATTCAAATTTAATCGGGCAGGCTGGAACGTTCGCCTTTAATAAATCCTTAGACAGCAAGGGTGAGGAATTTAAGGTCTCTGTAGTCTTATGTGGGATATTGGTAAAGAAATTAACAAACTCCTGAGCAATGTCATTATTAGTGCTCATGAGGCCACGAGAGGTTTCTAATGTGAAATAATTTTTTTGTTTTTTATTTCTGTTTGTTTCGTTGTTAATTATTTTCCAAACCGTTTTTATTTTATTATCGGCTGATTTAATCTTGTTGCTAATGAATAAGGCTTTAGCAACCTTGCAAGTATTTTTAAAATTTTTCGAATAAGTAGCTACGTTTTTATTAAAAGTAACAGTGTTGATGTAAGGCTTAAGGCCATACAGCTCAAACAGTCGTTCCCTACTTTTCCTAATACCCTTTGTTGCCCAATCACTGAAAATAAACTTTTGGCAAATAGTTATCATTATCATCCTTACAACTCTACTAAGGTTTTTTTTAAACATGAAATCACCAAATCTAATTACATAAGCATATTTATATTTAACTAGGAACCCGCCTCGGTTTCGCACAGGTGCAATGTGGATACTAATATTATTCATATAAACCTTCCTCTTGAATCACTATCTATTGCTGAAAACTGCATTAAATACCGTCGAGGCCTAAGAGAACGGTCAGCGGAAGTAGCTTCATTTTATACTATGTAAAGATAATTTTAAAACATTATATTAGAGGAAGTTTGAAACTTGTGCCTGTTACAGATAAATTGGAAAGGAGTCGTTTGTCTTGGTATGGACATGGAGAAGGGACGTAGCATATGTGAGTAAAAGAGTGATGGATCTGAATGTTGATGGACGGAGAGCGAGAGGAAGACCAAAAAAAAAGTGTGTGTGTCAGCTCCGACGCACGACTGGAGTTTACTCCTTAAGTACAAAAAAAAAAAATATATATCACTGACGGACGACAAATTTCATACAGCGCCATCTAGTAATATTCAAAAACACCATAGGTGCGTGTGCACCAAAAACGTAACGAGGTCAACGAGGTCATTCATCAGTAGATTTTACACCTCACATTTTTCTCATACCGGGCGCCTTATATATGAAAATCGATTCTTAAGGAGTAAACTCCAAAACAAAATGGATGGATTGTGTAAGGAATGACATGAAGGAGAAAGGAGTAAATGATGCCGTGACGACTGATAGGGGAGAATGGAACGCCAAATAGAATAGGACAAGGGCAAAAAAATTATGATCGCAGCTATTGGACCCCTTTGCGTAAAGTGGAGAAGCAAGATGTAGATGTACACACACTCTTTGTTACCAATGAAAAATAACTGCAAATCAGGACAAACTGTGTTACCCCGAATTTAACGCGAGCGAAGCCGCGGGCAAGAGCTAGTAATAAAATAAATTGAGTAGACTTCGCACACGTACCAGAAATCTGAGCCATCACTGAACCCAGACTCGTTGTAAGTTGAGATGAAATGGTTTTCTTCTAGAGGGCCCTTTTTATAATCAATGGTTAGCTCACCATCCGCGTCCGTCCGTCTAGTGACGACAGACATGTTGACGGCGCGTTCGTGTTCCATGCGCGCCTCAAAGAGATCTGAGCAACGAAGAGGGGCCTGGCAAGGTCACAGCCTGCTGAGGTTGCGGGTTTTTTGATAGAGATAACGCGGCCCCAGAACACAAAGGGCAAAAGAAGGAACATAGATGGGTTTTAGTCAGTAAAAGTCTTCTTATTCCGCCCAGAGCGGGGGAAGTTACTGGATGATTTGACATCCCTACAAAATAAAGTCTTTTCGTCGATACTTTAATCCCATCGTAGGAGGAAAGAAGGCCTTTGTACTGCAGTGAAAGGATATCCTTACTAATATTATAAAAGCGAAAGTGAGTTTGTTTGTTTGTTTGTTACCTCTTCACGCTTTAATGGCTAAACCGATTTTGATGAATTTTGGTACAGAGATAGTTGGGAACCAGGAGACGGACATAGGCTAATTACAAAAAAAAGGGATGTGAGGAAGAAAGAGGAAAGAAAAGGAAAAACTTAGCGTTGCTATTACAAGTCAATAAGGCGCAAGGGGAACTGTGTTACCCCGAATATAACGCGAGCGAAGCCGCGGGCTAAAGCTAGTAGGCTTATAAAAATAGGAAGCTGCATTATTTGCGAGTGACTATTATTTAAATCGTTTGGATAATTTCCGAAAAAATCAGGATCAAAGTCGGGGGTAAAAGCTAGTTTTTAGGGTAGTACCTCAAAAGGAAAAAACAAAACCCTTATAGGATTACTTTTTTGTCCGTCCGTCTGTCTGTCTGTCTGTCTGTCTGTCTGTAAAGACCCTTTATCTCAGTAACGCGTGGAGGTATCGGGTTGGAATTAAAACCATGTACTCAAGTCTGTAGTCCCTTGGAGCTGTAAACATCAGCCCTCTAAATCTACGCAGTCAAAAGATATGGCCGTTTATGTCGCAAGTTTGTACGGAACTCTCTGCGCGAGTCCGACTCGCTCTTGGCCGATTTTTTTTATAAGTTTGAAAGTAAGTTTGTCACGCAGTAACGAGATAAAGTTGAGCATACCAATTACTTTTTTTTTTTTTTTTTTTTTTTCTCCTTCATGTTTTTTCGCCAAATTAGCTTATTGATACGTTACATGTCTTCGTCATGTAATTTTATATTTTACTTTCTTTTGTTTATATACTTGTTTCATTTTGTGTGTTTTTACTTATTGGCATGTGGTTAACTAGTGACCTCGAGCATTGACTGAATATAATTATTTATATTTATCTTTTTATGCTTAGCTTATTTCTTTTGCACTATGGTCCTAGTTTATCACCTGTGACTTCTTCACTGCACGTGTAAGCGGGCACACCCTTTAGACTGGTGAATTTATTATTTAGACTTGGGTATTTTTTTGTTTTTACATATAATTGGTGTTTGCTAGCTGACAAGTGACAATGAATGAATAATTTCTTATTTTTTTATAATTTTTTTGTCATAATATAAATTGTATAAAATCTGGTTCTTCTAACCTGACAGACAGATGTGTTGCTGGGGAGTTTGTTCCGCCACTTCTTCTTCCCAGCTAAAACACTAGGAAGTGGCGAAGGGCAGGGCGTTTTTGTGGGACTGTCTCTTGTAATGTGACGTTCAAAAAGTGCTGATTATCAGCCTAATTTGAATAAATGACTTTTGACTTTGACTTTGACAATAAATCTGGACCTAAATCGATAGATTACTTCATTATCCCGGTATGAATATCCCGTGGGATAAAATCTCCACACTGCTACCAAAAAAAAAAGCTAGTTCTCTTTATTTCTTGTTCATTTTTAGGATTCCGTTCCTCAACAGGAAAGAATGGGACCCTTATAGGTTTACTGTGGTGTCCGTCCGTCTGTTTGTCTGTTTTTCACACCATTTATCTCGGAAACGCTTGTAAAAAACCATATACTCAAGTCTGTGGTCTCTTAAAGGATAAAATAACAGCATATAATCAGCATACAGAGAGAGGAGCTCGTGGCTAAATAATAGCAGCCGCTCGGGTCGATCTTTAGGTTAAGCCGCGCTTGCCTAGGTTGGTCTGTGGATGGGTGACCACCCGTTACATACCGAGTTTCCTCCGTGCCTCGGAAAGCACGTTAAGCCGTTGGTCCCGGCTGTCATTTGTAGATCTTTGACAGTCGTTACAGGTAGTCAGTGTCCCGAAAGTCTGACAACCAGTCTTACCAAGGGGTATCGTATTACCCAGTACAAACGGGGTTGTGGAGGTCAGATAGGCAGTCGCTCCATGTAAAATACTGATATTCAGCTGCATCCGGTTAGACTGAAAACCGACCCCAACATAGTTGGGGAAAGGCTAGACAGATGATATAATCAGCATACAAGTCTACGCAGTCAAATAATATGGCCGTTTATGTCGCAAGTTTGTACGTAACCCACGTCGCGCGAGTCCGACTAACTTACCCAGTTTTTATAAGCGTATCGACTTCCTGAAGCAGAAGATCTGTGCATGGGCAAGGCGCATTCGTCGGTGGGTATATTACGGCGCGTCGAGCGATATACTCAGAATCGCACATTCCAAAACCATGAATGGAGGGTCTTTAGGTCTTGAGAGCGACCGCACCAAGGTATGGCTAATACGCGTCTAGGCACCATTAAGCACATAAGAGATGGAAATAATATTGTTAGTAGAAATTAGAAGGCGTGTAATCCAATTTCAGATAGAGTACGACTCACGCCATTTTGTGACCTCTATCTGTCAAATTGACATTAAAGTATGGTTAAAAAAAAAATCTAACGAAATTAAACTGTTAAAAATAATTTTAATCGATATTATATTAATATTGCGAGGATAAATTATGGTGACTTAAAATGGCACCTCAGAAACTACTGGTTTTTTCTCAGCAAAGATCAACATTTCGTTGACTTATTTGCGAAAACATTCTTTGTTTTTATAACATTTAATATTTTTAGCATCTTGTTATTGTATTCTTACATAATTTTTTTTTATTCTTAAGAGCCAGGTAGTGTTGATTCTTTGAAGCGACTGGCTTATTCATCAATAGTTTTCTGTTTATACCACTGAACATATTTATTTTTTATTTATGATTATGATATGATTATTTATGATTTATGTTATGATGCGGTCTTTGCCTAAATTGAGGCAAATAAAACACATATCTTTTTAAAAATATCTTTTTAGCTAAGCCTTCAAACCCATTTTTGATGTGACAGTTATGACATTACAAAATGGCGCGAAGTCACAACTATTATTTCTTAAAACGCACAATAGAGTCATTCAAAGTCAAATCTCTAGCCAGACTATTACAAATAGCAAAGCAAACAGTTACCCGCTCTTTTACTGGAAAGATGTCAGCTTCAGTAATAGGTGTAGGCTCCAAGATCTTCACGAATCTCTCCGCTGTCTCTCAGGTGGCTTGCTATGAAAGTAGATTTCTCTCCGGGCATAAATTATGCCCATTATCGAGCACAGTCCGTACGTTTTATGTGGCAAAGAAAAGTTGTTGGAATTATTTTGTGTGATAATTAGAGATTGGACAATCGGATGTAAAACCTCATAATCTGCCGACCTGCCGACCCCAACAAAGTTGGGCTAGGCAGATTAGGCAGGTTAGACTGGGAGCCGTCCCAGTCTAACCCGATGCAGCTGAATAGGTACCAGGATTTTACATGGAGCGACTGCCTATCTGAGCTCCACAACCCAGTTAGCACTGGGTAATACGATACCTCTTGGTAATACTGGTTGTCAGACTTTCGGGACACTGTGACAGCTGTGACGACTGTCAAAGATTTAAAAATGACAGTAGGGACCAACAGCTTAACGTGCTTTCCAAGGCAAAGAGAAAACTCGGTATGTAACGGGTGGTCATCAATCCACAGACCAACCTAGGCAAGCGCGGCTAGATCGAACCGAGTGGCTGCTATTATTAAGCGCAAGCAAATTTACCTAAAGTTAACACTTGACTAGCAAAGTATTGGTAACTCTGTTTAAGGCGTTTTGCCAGTCTTTTTACTCTTGCAGCCTATGGGTTAGACATACGCAGAGGGCCTTCGCGTACAATATAATAACGCCTTTAGGGTGCTGTTGGGGCTCCCACGGTTCTGTAATGCATCTGCCATGTTTGCTGACACAAGTGTAGATAGCTTCCAGGCTATTATGCGGAAGAGAACAGCATCCCTGATGCGAAGGATTCGGGGGAGTACCAACAGTATTTTAAAGGTGATATCGGATAAGCCGGACTGCCCGTTCCTGTGGCACTGGACTCGAATGCACAGCTGCAGGTCTGGTGCAGCTGGAAGCGGGCAAAGTTATAGTTATAGATATTTGAATTAATTTTAATTGTGATTGTAATTTAATTTTGTCTTTCATTTTACTATTAATTTAAATGTTGAGATTTGATTTTAATGTTTTAATTTTGATGTTGATTTTCTTTTTTGATTTTTAATTTAAATGTAATTTTAAGTTGTTATAATTTTGATAATTATAATTTTGATTTTAATTTTGATTTTATTTATTTAAGTTTCATGATTTTATATATTATCAACATAGTTTTTTAAGTGTTACTAACAAAAATATGAATCTTTGTGTTCGAAATAAATAAACGAATAATAATAATTAGAGCCACTTGATAAAATATTGTTATTAAAAATATAATCCAGTGATTTTTTGTATATTTACTTAACTTCCCTATTTTTTTATATTCCCTGAGGTTTAATAAGCCCGATTTGACAATTATTATACAAATCTCATCTAAAATCACTGACACTAAAAGTAGGGAAAAGCAACCATATCACGTTGTAACAGGGCAACAGCCATTCGTGTCAAATTGGGTTTACTATATCTCACGTTAAATTTCCAAGGATCGAGAATTTCGATAACAATCAACTTCTCAACTTTAGGTAAATATGCATCCGAATATTTAGATAATTTCTAGTGATAATTGAGTTCGTTTAAGTCGCTTATTCAACTTAGGGAAGAGATTTCTAAGAAATCAGTATACTCAGTATACAGCTGTAGTCATGCTAGCGAAGGAGGTGGCCGGGCGTTTGAAGGGGAGAACCTCAAACCAACCCAGCTGCCGGGGGGTATGCCCCGAAAATCGGGCGCCGCGAGACGACTCCCGGCCGCCGTAGATGCAGGCCGGTTACAGTGAGTGGGTAGCTCACCGTCCGTCCATTCTCATTCGTCGTCTATTGACCGTGTCGACGGCGCGTTAATGTTCCACGCGCGCCTCAAAGAGATGTCAGCAAAGCAGAGGGGCCTGCCAGGAACACCCCCTGCCGGTGTTGCGGGTTGTTCGAAAGAAATACTACGGGCCCTGAACATAAAGGGCAATAGAGCGGGGGAAGTTTTTGATGATTTCCCAATTTGAAAAAAAGTATTCAGCTGTTATAATGAGTAAAGCCGAGTAATGCTCTTAATCGTATGGAAATAGTACAGGATAGGTTAAAGAAGGTTTTTATATATCTTACTAGCTTCCGCCCGCGACTTTGTCCGCGTGGCATAGTTACTTTGGGCTAACGCTAACTTTAACCCGCGTGATGGACGAAAAAAAATATCTTTCTCTTCCCTTTTCTTCCTTCTTTTTCCCCCTTTTCTCACTTCTTTAGAGATTGTTTCACAACTATTTTTTTACCAAAATCATCATCAAAATCGGTCTGGCCATTTACGCGTGAAGTCGTAACAAACAAATTCACTTTCGCTTTTATAATATTAAGTAAAGGATTAAAATTTTGAAACTATTTATTGCATGAATTATTTTTTTTTTTTTTACAGACATTTTATATGGAAGTGCTCAATCTTTTTTCAATTAAGATTAGGTGCACTTCCTTGTTGATTAAAAACGTACTTAACTCATAATGCAGTCATCCGTAACATTATAAGTTTAAAACAAAAACAAAAGTAATAAATTAATACCTAAATAAAAACTTAATTTTAAACCTAATTATGCCTGTTTCCGTATATCCTCATTCAACGTATGCATAGAAGCGCTAATTATATACTAAACAAATCAGTAGCGATTACTGTGAAATAGTTTCGTGTATATTGATGAGTTCTTCGAAATCGTTCAGTTCTGTTTCAACATGGATAGGATTACGTTTTATGTGAATAAGGATAAATGCTCCGGTAAGTGGAGATTATCTTTGCTATTAAAAAACACCACATCAGTCCACGCCTTATGGATATTTCGGTTGGTACCTACTCCCATATTTCGCCAATTACAGGAAGCGAGTCTATTGCCATTAACTGGTCATAAATCTAGTCTCCGTAGCTGTTATTGTTGTTGCAAATTTTTTGATGTAAAAACCCGATAATACTTTGACTGGGAATCGGACCCAGTTCCTCGTGCTTAGCAGTCGCGGTTACAACTACTGGACTAACGAAGCCATATTTTATAGTTTACTAGCTTCCGCCCGCGATTTCATCCGCGTGACATAGTTACTTTGGGGCTAACGCTAACTTAAACACGCATGATGATTGGAAAAACAATATCTTTCTCTTCCCCTTTCTTCCCTTTTTATCCACCATTTTTCACTTTTTGAAGCCTATGTCTGTCTCCAGGGTCCCAACTATCTCTGTATTAAAATTCATCACAATGCATGGTTTGGCCATTTACGCCCGGTTCCAATAAACAAAAAAAAAACAAAAAAACGACTCGTTTTTCTTACGGATAGTTGTATTTTGACATAGGTTCTATGAGACTTACCTATGTCAAAATACAACTATCCGTAAGCAAAACGAATCGTTTTTTGTTTATTGGAACCGGGTGTTAGACGTGAAGACTTCACAAACAAACAAACTCACTTTCGCTTTTATAATATTAGAAAGGATGACCCGGCCAATAGTTTATGACCCGGCCAAGAGGATTATAAAAGAATAGTAGGATGCATTGTGGATGTTGCTTTAATTCCCTTCCCTTTCATTTCACTATAATAAACAGAAATAATAACTGTTTTACTTATTTAGATCACATTCGACATATTTTTGGAGGAATTAATGATATGAATATAGTAAGGAATGATAATATAATTACTGTCTTCTCTTCATCATCATTCTCCGAAGTTATTTGTGGTCGGCGCAGTGTGTCTTCTCCTTCCATACTCCTGTATCATTCGTCATTTCATCGGACACATCCTTTGTTGCCATATCATCCTTCACACACTAGTCCATCCATCGTTTCTTTGGCCTTCCTCTTCTACTCTCCCAATCCACATACTCAAAACTTTCCTCTCGGCATTTTCTTCATTCCTCCACATCAGGTACCAAGCACATGTACTCATTCTGTCTGCCTCTAACGTGTACATTCTATTTTCTTGATTATAACATTTTAAACGGATATTTACCATGTTTACTATTATTTTTGAGTTTCGATGGGTAATATCTACGATACGCTTCAACCTCCTATCCAGATGTCTTAAAGAAAAGGCCTTTACCGAATAGACCATCATTTGTTTCATTTTTGTTATCAATCAAATGAAATCGCATTAAATGCACTCACGGAGCAGTATTTTCCGTCTTCCGTGCATCTTTATCCGTCTGTCACGTAATTGTTACTTACTTGAGTGACACGCACATTAAAGGGGCTTCCGACACGAATAAATCAAAATGTCTGCTAACAGTCATCTCTTTTAAACAATTGACGAATTTAAACGAAAGACTGACTGTGAGTTATACATCATGAAGTTACTAATCCATGCGTGAAATTATAATTTCAATAGAGGCTACTGTTGAGAGCTTCTGTTTTGTGAGATTTTTACCAAAATGGTGAAATTGTCCCATGTATGTATTTGTAAATGTTTGTGATGCTTTGAATGTTTAAAGTTTTTACTTTTATTATTTTGTGTGCTCGTCGTAATTTGCGACAGGTAAATGTTTTTTTCTTTCTTTACTTACTGTCGGTACTCCTCTGCCTGCCTCTTCGAAAAAAGTCAAGTATTACATTATGATGTCACTAATTTCGTGAACCTTTTCACAGTGGGTTCAGAAGTGGACTCAGACACGTCCCTGAACGACTACATACGGAACCATCTGAATCTGCGCGGCACCAAGTACATGTGCAAGGAAGGTGGCTGCGGATCCTGTGTGGTTGCAGTCACCGTCAGTGACCCTTATCCTAGGACGTTCTCTGTTAATTCTGTGAGTACTACACACTATGACTGTGATGATTTCCTAAAGAAATGTTGAATGAGGCCACAGACGTGCCATTAAATAATTTTGACTAAGTGATTGTATTAGGAAAATAATTTCTATCAATTCGAAACTTTTGTTACTGACTAGTAGAGTGATCGCTGAACGGTTTCTAAGCGAATTAATTTTATTCATCTCTGAAAATAATCTCGCTCCGGCGAGTTAAAAAATTATAGGAAGATGAAAATATGATTAAAATTGTTTGTGTGCCCCAATCGTTGTGCTGCGTGCCGTCAATGGCACGCGTGCCAATCGTTCGCCATCTCTGCACTATGACTACAACCAGTGACGGATAACTCTCCACACGACGAAATTTCCGAGACTCGCCTAAGAGCTAAGTTTTAACCTCAACTTTCTAAAAGTATGATTTGTGATGGTTATTGGGAAGCCATTTTTATACCTATGATGTAATTTACTTTTTCCTGCTGCATTTTTAAAATTTATTTTCTCTCTTACCTACTTACTTTTCTTTTATGCTCCTGTCAATATTAATTTAGTACTTTTTATTTTATGACTTGTTTCTCAGTGTATCCAAAGAGGTTATCAGTTGGTATCTTGTGTAGAGTTCTCATATAAGAAAAGAAATAAATAAAATTACGAAAAGTATACGCTTTAATAATATTAATTTATTGTTTTTCAATTCAATTCAATTTTTATTTACGGACACCTTGATCAAACATTTTTGGTTACGAGTCAGTAATTTAAAAAAAAAATTAAACATCCGACACAGCTCCGCAACCATCCAGTTTTATCCCTAGTTTAGTATACTTAATTTGTTTCAACGACTTTCATTATGGAAGGAATAAAAGAAATAGGCCAAGCTTACCTGTCACCCTTTAAACTAAAAGATTAAATAGATGAACTTATATGAAACCTTTTGTTTTTGTTTTTCGGATGGGACATTATCAAATGACTACGCCAACTTTGGGGAACATCGGACTTAAGCCCCGTTCCAATAAACAAAAACGACTCGTTTTGCTTACGGATGGTAGTATTTTGACATAAGTTCTATGAGACTTATGTCAAAATCCTACTATCCGTAAGCAAAACGACTCGTTTTTTGTTTATTGGAACGGGGCTTTAATCCATCAATGTTATTTCTTTTGCTCTTTGTGTTCCTGACCGCGGTATCGCTTTCAAATAACCCGTAACCCCGGCAGGCAGGGGCCCTAGCGGGGTCCCTCTGCTTTGCCGACGAACTGACTGACTGAACGCATCGTCGACACGGCCTGTCGTCAAATGACGGACAGACGGTTAGCTACCCATTGCTCACCGTTCACAGACCCGCGTCTACAGTGGGAGTCAGGAGTGTTTCCCGCGGTGGTTGGGTAGGTTTGAGGATCTCCCCCAGAAACAATCAGCCACCTGCTTCACTAGCATAACTATAAAGTTATAGTTCCCTTTTTTCATTTTGAGATACAGATCCTCAAAAATGTAATTAATTTCCTGTAGATCACGCGGGCCAAGCCACGTGCAGGAACATGCCAGTTACTAATTTACATAACAAGTCATTTGTTATAATTAGATCGTAAATCATTTTAATTGTAATAACCCTTTAATTCGATCGATTGAACTCGCATTGAAAGGTAATTAGAATGCCAGGATCTACATATTTAAAATAATGAGCCAATAAACAGTTAATATAATTGTACCTAATTATTTTTTTTTACTTTTGTAATCAACGTGCTCTAACCCACTTTCATGATTTACACATAAGTACTAAAGGCGGTTTTAAATAATGCACACGATCACGCATGCGTAATCGTTTTAACTGCTGCTACCGAATCATCCGCAAGCTAGATATCGGCCTCAACTTCTTGTCTCATGATCCACCTTCCCTTGTTTTTGCATCCCTCATCCAGTCAGAAGCTTTCCGCCGCGGGAAACGCTCCGTGCGTCGGGAGCCACGCGCGGAATGTGGACGGTGACCAAAGGGTAGCAACAGGACACGTCTACGGCGCGTTCGTGTTCAACGTGCGCTTCAAAGAGGCGTCGGCAAACTGAGGGGCCCGTCAGGGCCTCAACCTACCCGGGCTGAGGGTTTATTTGAAAGAGATACCACGGCCCTGAAACACATAAGGCAAAAGAAAGATCACGGATGTTTCAGTCACTACAAATCTGACACTCCTTTTCGCTCCAGAGAAGGAGGAGTCATTGTTTTTCTTTAAACCTATGATCTTTCCAAGAGTTTCAACTTTTGCGAGTTGTTCGAAAGAGATCCCATGGCCCCGAAACAAACGGTAATAGAAGGAAAATGGATGGGTTTTAGTCTGTACAAGTCTGACACTCCCCCCGCTCTATCGAGAGCGGGGGGAGTTATTAGATGATTTCCCATCCGCAAAAAAAAAGTCTAAGTGATTAATTTAATTGCTCCTCAGTGCCTGGTATCCGTGACATCATGCCAAGACTGGGACGTGACGACGATAGAAGGGATTGGCGACCGTTCGCGAGGATACCACCCTGTGCAGAAGACACTGGCAAAGTACAACGGTACCCAGTGCGGGTACTGCAGCCCAGGGTTTGTGATGAGCATGTACAGGTTAGTGCAATTTTGAAGATAGGGAAAAGTTTCTTGATTGGTTTTAGAAAGTTTTTTTTTTGTAACTTACACTATTGTTCTTTAAACCATATTCAACTACTTTTTGCTGTAGTTTACCACCAGTTAAGGGCCTTAGTTTAGGCGTTACCTACCGGTAACGCTTATCTTCCTGGTAGCCTGCTTCCCGAATGCAACTCAGCCTGTCTACGTGCCCGGCCCTGCCCTGCACGGCCTGCTCATATATATTTTTTCTGAGTGAACTCTCCTGTATCTTCTTACCCCAATCAGTTAACATACTAAGGTACCACCAAACACCATCGTGTTACAATTAGCTATTACAATGTTTTTTAACAAAACAAAACTTTTCAGTCTTCTAGAAGCAAACCACTATGATTTAACTCAGTACGAGATAGAAAATTCCTTCGGAAGTAACACCTGCAGATGTACAGGCAGCAGGCCAATCCTCGACGCATTCAAAAGTTTCGCCAAGGACGCGCCGAAACCAAAATCAATTCAAGATATAGAAGATCTTAAAATCTGTGAAGGCAAACAAGATTGTCACGGTTGTGATAAAAACTGGTGTATGGTCAAGCACAGTGATGCTGAAAGTCCTCGGATAAAGAAGATTAATTTAAAAGATGGCCATGTTTGGTACAGGGTTAATGAAATTAGTGATATATTTACTGTGTTGGACTCTGAAGGACATGATTCTTATATGCTGGTTAACGGTAATACAGGGAGAGGTGAGTAGTATTGAAATATCTTTTGAAAAACATCTTAACCTATTTTGTTGATTTTGATGTGTCGTGCTTTTCCGAGGCTTGATTCTTGAAAATTCGCTAGCCCGACTACTGATAAACCTTACAATCCATTTTGACAAAGACAGGGGGAAGTCCCGTTCTAGTACTCTAGAGTGGGTCTTCCCTCCGTCTGTCAGCACTACTGCTGAGCGGGCGCGCTTGCTGGCTTCGGGTGAGTGAAAGTTCGATCTTTGACTTCACACACTATCATCGTCGAGCATAGGCAATGTGTTTGACGACACAACTGTCCGCCTCACTGTTACTTTACGCCTTAGAGCAATGCTGTCCTGCTGTTCTCCTCATCTTTGTCATCGTGGTGAAGCTGTCAACGGCCTCAGACCCTGCGGCTTGTCGTGCAGCCGAAAAGGGGACGTTTTGCGTGGTACAAGACCATAAACAAGATCATCCGGCATTCCAGCCATCTTTGGTACACAACGATGGTAAAAAACCGGACGGCATCCCTTTGTGACCTTATATGATGGCTAGGCCTGTGCGACTGTGTAGAGATTTTTAGTAGTCTGTACTTCAAAAGGATACATGGAACCTTCATAGGATAATTTTGTTGTCCGTCTGTCTGTCTGTCAAGACCCTTTTTCTCGGGAAAGCGTGGAGGTATCGAGTTGTACCTACCTAGTATAGGCAGCTAAAAGATACCACTGTTTATGTCGCAAGTTATGTAGTACGGAAACTGGGCCGGTTTTGTTAAGTTTTAGTTTGTTTATGATGTAAATAGGTAGTTAGTTTTAATTTTGATAACTATTAAAATATAATCTTAGCATATTAAAATATAGTCTTAGCATAATTATCACGATCATAATATGAATCAATATCATGTTACCCTAAAGACGGCCATTACCAGACATGGCCTATATCCCGCAACCGTGTCATTACCAAAACAACACCACATTGACCAGTGTGCTTCGCTTTTCCAGTAGAGCATATAACAGTACAAGATTTTTTTCTTTTTTTTTTCAGGTGCTGTCCCAATTTTGTTTTTCCCAAGAGTTCTTATAGATATCAAGCCGATAAAAGATCTTAAAGGATATTTCTTGGATCAAAACTTAGTAGTCGGTGCTGGTATAACCCTGACTGATCTTATGGAGCTGTTCAAGAATGTGTCGAAAGCTCATGAGGAGTTTCAGTATCTATACAAGCTTTATGAACATTTAGACTTGGTTGCCCACATACCTGTTAGAAACGTAAGTTCGGAAAAATACATTTTTAAATATGACTATATTGATCGCAACGATAGGTTGTGGTGGAGCAAAATGAAAAATGTAGTGGACTGTATAACATGGAAATATGTGGTGCAGGGACTCACGACCGGCCGTCCGTCGTCGGGCCAGCTCCCCGCGTAACGCTCGTTCATTGCCACTTGCGCGCGGCAATATTGAGAGAAGCGGTCTCAACAGATATCCTTAACATTTTAAAATGTTAAAGTTGTTGTTTTCAATAGCAAAATCACGGTTAAGATAAAGATTTAAGAAGATTTTATTAGTCATAACATGAGTTGGCAGTACAACAACAGGTTTTGCAAAGCATGGTGTTAAGCGAAACGTCCTAAAATGTTTTGCCTGAAATTTTTCCGTTTTCCGACCTCGCCGCCGAGGCCCGTCGCGAAACCCCCAGTAACGAAACCGTCCCTTGGTCTACAAGCCAGCCCGCGATGCTGAGCAGTAAATCTTAAAGTCCCTAATTAATCGACCCAGCCACCTTTGTTGCCCTGCCTCAGTGACGCCCTAAGCCGAGGTCCGTATCCCACAGGGGGTGCCCTTAGCGAGCGAGCACTTAGTATAATAGTAGTTTTTGTAGCCCTGTCTGGGGGCCTTAATTTATTGAGGTCACACAGGATAGTCCGGTTAAGCAGTCTAACAACTCAAGAGAGTTGAACTGCGAGTGGCCCAACCTAAAAAAAAAAAAAAGCCTGATATTTACGAAAAGTAGGTTCACTAATAAAATGTCAGAATATTAGGTGTTAAGAATGAGCATTTAAAAGTCATTTATATTATAAAACATTTAACAATGAAATATTTCTTCAGTTGCTACTTTAATGGTTTTAGATATTTTGTTAAATATTGATGGAGCAAGGCAGAAATGATTTTTTTGCATTAGTGCTGTATTAGATTTTAGATTAGATTAGATTCATGTAAACAAAATTGTATTAACTGTGCTGAGCATAATACCGTGATTAGCTACATTAAAGTTGGGGGAAATTATAAGTTTGATAAATCGCATTCGTGACTCAAAAAATCGCGTTTGTGACTTTTTGTAAATAATTAATATAGACAATTAATAGCAATGGACCCAATACGCTGCCCTGTGGTACACGAAACATGATTGTTCACATGGCTGATTTATAAACTTTCTCACATTTTTTATAAAGTATTTTTTTATGTTTGTTTATTGTTTTCTGTATTTTAAGTAAGAAAATACATTCCCTCTCATACCACTTCCTTCAAATTTTGCAATAGGATATCTTAATTGACTTAAACGAAAGCTTGAGTCATTTCGCAATATATCGAACATATGTACATATGTGTTCTCTTAACTAAATTACTATTATTACACCATGTTTGATTTTTCCGGAAGCCTTTTTGTTCTCTTGTTAATATTTTTCATTTAAAAAAATATTTTTTGAATTTTTTTGAGAATATTGACAATAAATCGATTGATTCAATTCAGTTGCTGTTTATTATTTTGTTTTAATAGTGGCTTATTAATAGAAATTTCTTTTTTTGCTGGAAATGATCCACTAAAAATACTTAAGTTTATTATATGCCTCAAAGGGATCTGTTGATGCTACTTGGTCGCTGTTAGAGGGATTTTTTGCCTCTTATTAGCTGTAGAGTTTGTAGACCATTAAATCATTGTCTCATAACTGCAAACTCTACCAATTAATCCATTCTTATACTGCATGAGTCACTTAATGCCCTACTGCTTAACTGTCTTCACCCAAGTGGTCTTGCATTTAGCAATATTACAGCGAGTAGCTCAGGTAGTCAATTTATAGTTTACTTTTCAGATTGGCACTGTTGCTGGTAATCTTATGACGAAGCATCGCTTGCCAACATTTTCTTCGGACATTTTCTTGTTATTGGAGACAGTTAGAGCCACATTGGTTATTGGTAAGAATTCAAGATCTTTAGATAAAAAAAATACCTAAAATATTACATACTTTGCATATTCAATTCGTATGATGATGGGTCTTAATCAATTAGTACACAAAATATTTAATTAATTAAGTGTCTAATCTGTTATAAATATTCTAGTTGACAAAGGCTCATCCGTGGAGGTTACTCCAGAGAAATTTTTAGCACTGGACATGACAGGAAGAGTAATAACTCATGTGAAGATACCACCCTATTCTCATCGTTACCAGTTTGTGTCTTTCAAGGTTTGTAGAAACTATAGCTATATTTAGAAACATATTTAAACGCAAAGCTATTGATGATAGTGTGTATATTTTTCGCATCGGAGGTTTGTAGGACGTACTTTCACGGTGATGTCTGCCTGCTTCTGTCTGCACTTCCACTTTGATATTTTTGCTATATTATGTGGAATGGCAGATAATACGTACTAATTAACGTTTATAGATCTTAGCATAAGCGACTGACTGGTCTTTTTCAGATCATGCCTCGAGCTCAAAATGCTCACGCCCAAGTTAACGCAGCATTTCTGTACGAGTTTGATGAGCATGATAAAGACGTGGTATTATCAGCTCGAATCGTCATCGGTGGACTTTCAGCAAAATTCGTTCATGCTCACGAAACTGAGAAGTTTCTTCACATGAAAAAGATATTTACAAACGAGATTCTGCAACAAGCCCTTAAGACACTAGAAGGTGAATTAATCGTTGAAGAAATTGCTGGTGAAATGAAACCGGCTTATAGGAAGAAATGTGCTCTTGGCTTATTTTATAAAGTAAGCGATGAACTTGTGCTCTTTTATGATTCTCGTCATCATCTTCCTATCCTTGGCGCATGCTCCACGGGATGCTAGTCCGTGCAATACGTTTTTTTCTTTCATCCATTATGCATCTATTTAAGTACTTCTTTTCGTCATCATCATAAAATCCATTAATCGTTTATTTTCTTAGGTAGCTATTTTGTAACTGGTTTTATACAAATATCAAATATCTTCTCTTCCAGGGCTTGTTGGTTCTGATTCCCAAACAACGCCTAAAGCCTTGGTATCGTTCAGGAGCAAGAGACTTTAGAAAGACACGACCAGTATCGAAAGGTTCCGAAGTCTACGACACGAACCCCATAATTTGGCCAGTCAACGAACCGATGCCGAAGCTCGACGCGTTGATCCAATGTGCAGGAGAGGCTCAGTATTGTAATGACTTACCCACGCAGCCTAAGGAGGTTTTCTGTGCATTTGTCACATCCGATATTTGTACTGGTGAGATAGAAAGTATTGATGCTACACCGGCTTTGGTAAGCTCCACTCATTTAGATATAAACATCATCGAAATGAAAACAATGCCCTTTTTTTGAACACTTTTAGACATAGTTATAATTTTGCAGAAAATACCCGGTGTTTTGGCATTCTTCTCTTCTAAAGACATCCCTGGAAAAAACTCGTTTTTATCACAAAGAGTACCTTCTCAATTAGTACCGGAAGAAGTGTTCGCTGAAAAGTTTATTAAGTACTACGACCAACCTGTAGGACTGATTGTTGCTGAAACAGAAAGACTAGCTAACCAAGCTGCTTTGCTGGTCAAGATTAACTATAAAGTAGATAAAAAGAAGCCTGTCTTGACGATAAAAGATGCCAGAGAAAGAGAACCGGATCGTGTCACATTGCTCATAGTCTTCCCAGCGAGAGAACGCGGTGTGAACGTGCAAAGAGTTTTCAAAGGTTGTGATGAAATCTATGCGCAGTATGTCTTCCACATGGAGAATCAAACCGTGGTCACCAGGCCTAGTGAAGATGGAATAGATGTATTAGCTAGTACACAGTGGCTGGATTCTTTCCATATTGGTTTATCTGAAGTCTTGAATATACCGCAAAACAGGTAAGAAAGTTTAAATATTAAAGAATCAACTATGGTATGTGTGAGAAGGTATAAATAATAGCTTGCTTTTTCTATCAATATTATTTTTGCGGTTTGATTTAATCAAGTGCATTAGTGCAGTATATTTTTTGTTTACATATTTAATATGCACTAACTAGCTTTTGCCCGCGGCTTCGCTCGCGTTAAATTCGGGGTATCACAGTTCCCCTTTCTTGATTTGATTAGGCACCTGCTACCTGTAGTTTTTGCCCTTGCGCCTTATTGATTGTAATAGTATTACTAAGTTTTCCATTTCCTCCCTCTTTCTCCCTCATTTCCTACTTTTTTTAAAAAAATAAGTCTATATCCGTCTCCAGGGTCCCAACTATCTTTGTAAAATTCATCAAAATCGGTTTAGTCATTAAGGTGTAGGTCGATTGGTACTTGTTTGTTTGTTTGTTACGTAACAAACAAACAAGTACCAATCGACCTACACCATCGATACAACAACATAATAAAACTGTTTTGCATCCGTAACCCCTCCGATCCAGGTCCAGTGGAAAACCATTGTCGGGCACCAGTTGCCGATAGTTGCTTTTTGGGTAAAGGACCTATTTGGAGCAGCCGTAAAGCACGCAGTGTTGCATATTATTGTTTATTTTTTCTTTTATTGTTTTATACTGTGTGAATTTGTTACATGTCCCAAATAAATGCATATTTTTTTTTTCTTTAAAGTGAAATATACCACTACGCATATTGCGCTTATTACACTGTACAAATACAATAACATAAGACAAGATCTTCTCAACTGGTCCTTCTGGACTCCCGCGTCAGCTTCACTTTTAGGCATGCCCAACAATCTATGAGCGTTGAGCTACGAATTCAAAGACGTGGTGGGCTTGTGTACAACAATGCGAATATTATAGGTTTATTATGCTTAACAATCTGTGTTTTCAACTCTGATATTATGTAGTTCGGTTTTCCTTTATACAATTTCCTCCATTTAATTTCCAGAATAAATATAGAAGTACCTCGAAATGGCGGTGCATATGGGTTGAAAATAAGCCGTGCGAACCATGTAGGAGCCGCATGCGCCTTGGTGACTCACCTCATGGACCGACCCTGCCGGTTCGTCATGAGCATCCAAGCTAACTTAAGAGTGGTCGGGAAACGCTTTCCCTGCACAAGGGACTTTGAAGTGAGTTTAAAAAATTTGAAAAACAACAAAGCTGAAGTACTTTATTTCTGATTTCGTCACAGTTCTTTTCTGATAATGTTCACCGCGGGATACAAGATAGTTTCTCAATTATTTCAGTTTTCAATGTAACTACTAACTGCAGTGCAATTATTTGCTGTAAGTCCTAATTTATTTACGCTTTGCGATCCGATAGCCAAACAGTAAATACTTTTACTCAAAAACCACAAAGCCGATGCCTCTATCCATCCACTTATGTATAAATTGCCGACGCATACTGCAAACTGACAGAGGGGCCGGCCATGGCAACCGCCTGCCGGGGTTGCGGGTTGTTCAAAAGAGATACCGCGCCCCCGGAACATAAAACGCAAAAGGAAGAACATGGGTGAGTTTTAGTCAGTACAAGTCTGACACTCCGATGATTTCCCATCTGCAAAAAAATACTGCATTTTAGTTAAACACAGATCTAATATTTGGGCAGTAACGCACTTAACTTCGAACTTGTTCCTTACGCAGGTCGGCGTCAACAATGACGGCGAGATCCAGTATCTGGAGTACCATATCTATGAAGACAATGGATACGTGGTCAGTGACCCTGTCACGCCTCTGTTACTGTCAGCTGTTAGGAACTGCTACAACAACCGGCGGTGGCAGTACAAGGTATTCAATGTAACTACGGACACGGCTTCCAATTCGTATGCTCGAGCACCAGGTACGTTCACCATTTACTACACAAATGCAAATGCTGCTGCTGCATTCGTAGTAAGACTCCAAACATCTATAAACCTTTCAGATAAGTTTTTTGGCCAAAAGGTGTCCCATATCGACGTTTATCCTCGCATCGGATCACGACGACGACGTTACGTGTTTCGTTTTTATCTAATCATGATTTAAATGTATTTTTTTCTTATTTTTTATGAAACTGTTTTGTATTTTATCTAACGGAGGCTCCGTTGCAAATAGTAGCCCTCCCTGCATTTCAAACAGGGTCCGAGCTTCGCTGGTCAGGGCTCTTGAGTGAGGAACCTCCTAAAAATAAGCGCCGTGTTCAGAAGTACTTTCTGAACCAAACCTTTATTTCAGCTGCCAAGCGAGAGTCTCCTCAAGTTGCTAATCGTTCTTTGCTTTCACGAAGTTCACTCTGTGGCATGCCCGACATATTTGTAAACCATACCATCGTTTACTATGTATTTACGGTAGTTATTCGTCATCATAACTTCGTCAGTGATTGCACAGACAAAATTTTCGGTTTCCACAAAGAGGTCTTCTGAACGCAGACCGGTTACTGACGCTTAGAAGACGATATCGGCCACATTTCTGGCCCGGTAAAAGCGGCCGTGAAGCTCCTTGCTCTGTCATACTTCTTGATTATTATATTTTTTACCATTGTACTATTGTATTCATCCGAGTGATTCAAAACCCATTGAAAATGTTACCAGAACTTATGAAATGTTGTTTTACAGGATCATTGGAGGCAATAACAATGACAGAAAAGATAATGGAGAGGATATCCTATGAACTAGATCGTGATCCTGCTCAAGTCAGGATCAATAACATTGAACCGACGTACGTTGAAGTTCAGGAGATAATACAAACTTTACTCAGGGACGCTGAGTACAACAAACGCAAAGATGAAATACAGAACTACAACAAACTGAACAGATGGAAGAAGAAGGGACTTAGAGTAGCTTTCATGAATTATCCTGTTCTTGTTTTGGTTGATTATCATGTTCTTCTCTCTGTGTACCATGGAGATGCTACGGTTGTAATCCATCATGGAGGCATTGAAATGGGACAAGGCATTAACACCAAGGTGATCCAAGCTGTGGCGTATACTCTTAACATTCCCATAGAAAAAGTCAAGTGTAAGCCTCCTACTGTTTCTACAAATCCTAATAACTTCACTACTGGATCAAGCAGGACTACGCAGTGCGCCTGTTTTGGCGCTATAAAGTGCTGTCAAATTATTCTAGACCGTTTGGCGGTTGTCAGGGAAACTTTAACAGATCCCACATGGGAGATATTGATTGAAGCAGCTTTCACTAGAGGAATAAATCTGCAGGCTAGCTACAGGGTCACCGCTAATGACCAAGTACCGTACAGGAGTGCGGGAGTATGTTTGACTGAGGTAGAACTGGACATTCTTACTGGAGAACATGAAATACTAAGAGTGGATATCGTAGAAGATGTTGGTACAAGTATAAATCCTGAGCTGGATATTGGACAGGTAAATATATTATTAAGAAAGTTAATATAAGAAACGGTTGCATAACAGACGTAAAGAGTGGCAGCAGATGAAAACAACTAGAATATGCCAATGTTTTGGATTCTAAGACAAAGACATTAAATGTTATCCAGACCACTTTATGAAATTGTGTATTCTCGCTTGTTATGTTGCGAAAAGTGTCAGGTTGACATGTTATGAAAATATACTATACTATTTCATTTCTACTATTTCAGATCGAAGGTGCTTTCATGATGGGAGTCGGCTACTGGACGCACGAAGAGCTAATCTATGACGAAAAGACTGGAGAACTGCTTACAGACCGTACTTGGTTCTACAAAGTGCCACTCACCAAGGATATCCCTATAGACTTCAGAATACAACTCAGGAGGAACTCTTACAATCCTATTGGTACTTTGGGAGCTAGGGGTAAGTGAACTTTTAGTCGTTACCGCGAATGGTTCTTCATGGAAAAGGTTGTTCGGAAGTTTTAGTTAAGAATTGTCACAATTGGATTACAACAACATTAATACAATTAAGGAAATACATTTATTTAGTACAGACAAGGAATGAATATTTTGAAAAAATAAACCAGATACAAAACAAAAAGTGCCCCATTTCATATTTCTAGACTTTCTGTCCAGCTAAGAAAAAAATATCAGACAATCATCATTTATTACATTGAAAAACGTGATGACACGGTACATGAATTTAAATTAAAATTCTAATTAATGTGGTAAACGCTGCCACAACCAATGACGTATTATAATAAATAGATGCGTCACACACGAACATTGCTACATTTAAAAATAATGTAAGTCATAAATGTAGCTACATGCAAACAGTGCGCGAAACTCAAACTCAAAAGCATTTATTTCAATTAGACCATTACAAGCACTTTTGAACGCCAAGAAACAAAATGTTGAAGCTACAGTCCCGGTCACAAGACATAATAACTTGTGAAAGTACTGTAGTTGCCCATTCAAAGCGAAGAAAGGAAAAATCACATACAAAACCTGTTGTGAGAAAGAAATGAACATAGACATTTAGTTACCTAGGCGTAGGTCACAACAGCTCGCGGGAAAATAGTAATACGTAAACCTAAACAAAAAGCAATGACGCATGAAATGAGACAAAGGGTAAAGGGAGTTGACAGACATACAGACATAAACACGGACAACAAAGTGATCCAACAAGAGTTCCGTTTTTTCCTTTTGAGGAACGAAACCCTAAAATTAATTAGTCCGCCAACTTTTACTTGCGTCTATCAAGAAGGCAGCCATAACTATCACAATTATAGGTACAATTTTTTAATAATTTATATTCTAATGACACATTTCAGCTGTTGCTGAGCCTCCCATATGCTTGTCAATAAGCGTAGCTTTCGCTCTGCGGGAGGCCATTGCAGCGTCGCGAGAAAACACTGGTTATCCAAAAAATAAATGGTTTGAAGTGGGTAAGGTCTAGCTTAATTTTTAATTACTATCGTCCACAAAATTGACGTCGTGGAAATATAATGGAATTTTGGGCAATGAAGTTATGTGAATGATTGAATCAACATTAAACTTTAAATTGAAGAAATAAAAACTTAAATCTAAACACAAAAATTTTCTAAGCACAAAATTATTGTGTGTCTCACGGCTGCGCTAAATAGGCCTAGTTCAGCAAATCCCAGTTCGGCAACTGGTTCCCGACGCTGGTTTTCAATTGGACTTGTGATGGTGTGTTGACAAGGGTATGTGGAACCTTCCTGGATAAGCGGACGAACTCCTTTAACTTTTAGTGACCCATCCGAGCTCTGCATGGTTGAAGATAGACAATAATATTTTTTAGTTATATGAGAGATATCGATCGCCTTTTCACACCGACAACCCCTTTTATTGCAACTTTTTCTCAAATTGTTGGTGCCGTTTTTGAAAACGTGTAGTATTTATAACTTGTGCTCAAGGCCTTTTTAAGAAAATCAAAACGTTTGGTTGACACTTCCCGTGACGCAAGGGACTGGCTTTTACTTTCGCCAGAGGGTAAGCGTTGCCATACAACGTGGCTATGCGGCCAGTCTTTTGGGCACATTGCCAACTGACAGCGTTGAGGACGTAAGTTAGGTAGTAAATTCTTTTGATGTTTATTAGGAAATTTGAATGGTTTTTCAATATGTATAACTTAGTTACAAAACATCAAAACCATCTAGCTGACTTTTTTTCGTACAGTATATGTAAAAATTTACAATAGAGGATCTAGTTTAACAAAAACGTTTCTAATTTCCAGATGGTCCATTCACACTGGCTGCTAACGTGTTAAAAGCAGACGTCCGGCTCGACGAGTTTCTGTTTAATTAGTTGATTATTTAACGAAATATCACTATTTTTCTAAACCTAGACACAAACATATGTCAATATGATATCCTTATACCTTTAGTATCAATGATTTTTTCGGTTGCGATTTAGATTCACAGCAATTTAACAACATGAGTACCAACAAACTTATATGTTAGTAAAGTCATTTGGTTCTAAAAACGAGACGAAGAATAAGAAGATCTACATCTTCGCCGACAACCATTACAAAATCAAGAACATATATTACAAATCATATCTATACCAATAGATAGAAGTCAAAAAATTATCGGAATCTCGATATAAATAACAAACATGGTAAATATCCCGTTTCAAGTGTTAATTATTATACCAATAGATGTATAATTTTTACAGCGCACGTACGCTAAAACTACTGATTAGGAAAAAAAAATGTAGCGATTTTTCTCAAATTTCATTTTGTTCGTACTACATATAAGGTTTTTATTATGAACTAAGTTGGAAGGAAGATATTGTCAAAATACTGCTTTTAGGCGCCATTTTTTCGATGTAGCGGCGCGCGCGGCAAAACTACGAGGTGACGCAGTTACAAAGATTTTAAAATCCTCTTCCATAATGTGGGTACACTTTTACTATTTACAAAAAAGCCTTTATTTCGGTAATAAACTTAAGTTTAACAAAGTTTGAAGCCATTTTTCTCATAAATTTTCAATAGTGCCCGAAAACAGCTCGCATGTGTCGGCATGACGTCACAGTTAAATAAAAATGACATTGTTTCTATAACAACGTCCCATAAATCACATAACCGTGACGTCATACGCTGTGATCGGTGTTTCAGTCAAAATGGCCGATTGCAGTATTTTAATGTTTTATTTTATTGAAAATCTTAATAATCTGTTATTTTTAAATAAAACTAAACCTGTGTTTACTTTTTTTTTAATATGACTTCTCCCTTGTCATCACTGAATCAGCGATTTTTTTATACTGTCGTCATGCCTATTCGAAAAGACCAAATTGAAATCTATAAAGTCACCTATTCTCAAAACTTCCCGAAAACTTTTTAGGTACCTAAGACTAAAAAATGACTGTACGATATACCTATTGAAATTGGCAATAAATATGGCTCGTTTCCTTTTACATTACTGGACATTGGCTGGCGGTGAGGTTTATCTTAATGTATGTACTAACACATGTTGTATAACATTTAATTAAACATTTTAAATTGAAACTGTTTTTATATTGGTAGTCTCTATACTTAAATTACCATGCCTAATATTATGTTTGTATGTAAATTGTATGCTAAAAATGTTCGATTTTCTTCGTGTGCACCTACTAAATAAATATTATAGTAACAAAAAAAAAACACACTTTCTCGTATTTTTCTCAACAAATCTTTTCATTTTATATCCATAATATGATGCCGTGT
This sequence comes from Ochropleura plecta, assembly GCA_905475445.1. Taxonomy (NCBI): domain Eukaryota; kingdom Metazoa; phylum Arthropoda; class Insecta; order Lepidoptera; family Noctuidae; genus Ochropleura; species Ochropleura plecta. Next base: position 17,410,161 of record FR997736.1, read on the forward strand.
CGTCTGATAGGGGAGAGAGAATGGAAGTAAGAAATGTTTTGCGCCGACCCCAAATAGAATGGGACGAGGGCAGGAAAATGATGATGATATTGATGATCCATATTAAAGGTATGCATCAAAATAACTAGCAAGTCATTTCTAATAAACAGTATACGCTTTTATAACAAGTTGCCAAAATCAGTTATAGAACTGACAGATGGAAAGTTTAAAAACTACATAAAACGTGTCCTTATTAAAAACGCATATTACAAAATCAAGGACTACGTTGAAGATAAAGAAGTTTGGCTATAGTTCCTTCTGCGCATGCGGCTTCCCTGGTAGCTATAATCAGCACAAATTTGTGGATGTCTCTAACTATTCTCAATCTTATTTATTTGTGTGATCTCTTTAATCATTTTGTTTTTTTTTTTTTGCAATAGTTGTCAAATCACATATTTATATCACCCTTGTTCTGAATAGTTACAGTACTGATAGCAACATCTGTGTGACTCGTCTTTTAGTTATTATTTTGTTTTTGCAATATTTTTTTATTTATTTTTTTACTTTTGTATAGATTCTTTTCTACCTATTAGTTGTGAATGAGTGGACATGGTTGGCCTTGTAGATTCTTAGACGCTTGTTAACTTTTGTTAACGTATTATTTTATTTTACTTTTTGTAAAGTAAGCAATGACTTATTGTCGGGCCTACGTTGTCCTCTCATACTTAAGTGCTAACGCTGTAACAACAACAACATTGTAAAACTAAATGATTTTAAAAGAGTAACCATGGAGTTTCTTGCCGGTTCTTCTCCATAGGAAACGACCAACCCGAACCGTGCATCTTTTCTCGACGTTTTATAAGTGCCCATGTAGGCCTATGTAAAATAAAAATATTTTGATTTGATTTGATTTGAGCCGCCATGTTTGGGAGTCCGCCATATTTGATTTGGAATGACGTCACTTAGTTCACTAAGTATTGTCATACAACCTAAACAAAAATTTCAGATAATCCGTTAAGTATTAAGTAAGTCATGCTTCCAGAGTTTATACAAAGTTAGTAAGTTGCTTACAGATGAAGCTAATCTATCGCCAGCTATCTTTATCTAACAACTCGCAACCCAGCAGTGACTCTTCACTGCTGGGTTGCGGCTTGTTAGAAAAAGATACCACCCCGGAACACAGAGAGCAAAAAGAGGAACATAGATGGGTTTTAGTCTGTACCAGTCAGACTCTCTTCCGCTCCACTAAAAGCGGGAGAAGTTATTAGATGATTTCCCATCAGAATAAAAATGTGAAGTTAATAAACATTAGGTAAAAAGCCAACAAATGCGAAAATTTCCCATAATTTTTCAAGCTAAGTAGGTGAAACGTCAGTTCGAAATAACGTGTCGTCGGTAAATTTTCGTGGAAGTTAAGGACTCGCGAAATTCCCACGAACAGCAGGTGTTTCACTGATATGAGGAAATAGACACTGAAGGTTTTTTTGCGTAATCTATACGGGGCCATTTTTTTTTATAAGTAAGTGTGACAAATCTAACAATATGAGGATTTACGAAACAGAATCTCAAACAGCAGTAACTAGTATCAACGAAACGTCAAATAAAATTACTTTTGGTGATAATTCATTTGTAAATTCGTGTTGAGTAAGTAAAATTTTAATTAGAACACAATGATGTGAAGGGGTCCACCCTTTATAGCAGAACTTTTTATGTCATAATTTTATTTTGCATAACAACGGATGGCATAAACTTCACTTCGCAGAAAATTGTTTAGCAGACACTCATTTATCATACATTCTAAACTCATAATTTTGTAAGTCAGAATCATCTCTAGGCATAAACTTCATATCCATAATATTTAAAAAGTAGAAACATCATATCGCAGAAAGTTCACAGTCAGAATCGTCTTTTGGCATATATTTTATATCGATAATCATTAAACGTCAGAATTGTCATATCGTAGAAAGTTTCAATTCAATTCAATTCAAATTATTTATTTCAATTAGACCATTACAGGCACTTTTGAATGTCAAGAAACAAAATGAATCTACAGTCCCGGTCACAAGGCATAATAACTTGTGAAAGTACTGTAGTTGCCCATTCCAAAGCGTTGATCTCTATGGAGAAGAATGGGCAAGAAACTCCATGGACACTCTTTTAAATTATAATATTTTAACAAAATCGTATTTACATCATTCATGTTGAGATTATACAAATATGTGAGAACGATGTAGAAAGACGTGCACAGTAAGAGCGTCCAGAGTAAATAAAAAGCAAAATTTAATTTTAAATCTAAATAAGTTTAAAAATAAACCGTGGTAGCTAAAAATGACCAGTCTCAACTGACAGCGCCCGTTCACGAACATGACGTATGGATCAGCCCCATTCAGCTCGACCATTTTGAAGGGAGCTAAATGACCCGACACACCCGCCACCATCAGCGAGACATTTAAGTGAGCATGACACTATCAACCACCAGGGCTTCGTCAAGTCAATGATAATACATAGCACTCACAAATGGGCTTAATAATTATACAATACTAAAGAATTGATTCTATACATTGCAAAGATAGTCTTACAATCTTCTGCAGCTTCCACTATAGCTTCGGATACTGAGTTTACCCCTATGCTTGTGGAGCAGGACCAGCATTGAGCCAAGCATTTTTATCATCAACATAATCCCCCAACTTATAATATGCTTGCCTACATAGTGTGCGTTTAATACAAGATTTAAATTTCGTTTCATTCAGTTGAAGAATGTGGGGAGGTATTTTATTGTAGCATTTCAAACAGTACCCCATGAAAGATGAGTCTACTTTAGCTAACCTGAAACCTGGTTGAACTAATTGGTCCCTATTTCTAGTATTATAATTGTGTCTGTCACCTCTTTTACTAAAAAGATGCAAGTTTTTTTTTTTAAGGTTTATAGTTTAAGGTCATCTTTGTCATTATAAGTTGTACAAATACAAATACAAATAATTTTATTTGTTACAATGCAGGTATATAGTTCACAATAGGTGTTAAAAATAATTATGTCAGTGCGCTGCATTCTGCTTTCAAGCATACAAATATTAAAAACACATTACATAAGATTCTTTTCTTTTTAAATGTCGAGAGGTATGTCAAATAATAATTAAAATGTCAGCCAATAAAATAAAATTGTAAATGAAGTCAAAATAAAATAAAAATGTGTTATCAATAATAAATTTAACAATCCTCCATAAATTCAGTCGTAGAATAATAAGATTTAATAATTAAAAATTGTTTAAGTCGCTTTTTAAATAAAACTAAATTGAGTTCCTTTATATGTCGGGGAATTTTATTGTACAATACTGAAGCCATTTGAAATATACTTTTGCGGAAAAGAGCTGGGGCCTTAGTCTGCTATTACAATAGTGTCAGAATGGTCGATCACTGATCGCATAATGGTTGATTTTGACATCTACTACATACTAAACTTGTCAAAATCAACCATTATGCGATCAGTGATCGACCATTCTGACACCATTGTAATAGCAGACTAAGGCCCCTGTTCTACTGTGGCCAACACGGAAAATATTAGATTCTCTTTTTCTCAGACGTGGATTTGCTGGGGCTCTAATTTCAAACAGGTGTGGGTTTGTTTTAACAAATACTGCCACTTCGTAAATATACAGGGACGGGAATGTTAAAAGCTTTAATGTTTTAAAATACGGCTTACAGCTATCCCTTGAGCGCAGATTGCATATTGCGCGTACACATTTTTTCTGTGCAATGAACACGTCATTTTTATCGGTAGAGTTTCCCCAAAAAATAACTCCGTATCTCAGAACGGATTCTACATAGCTATGATAGGCAGTAAGTACGGGCGGCGTCACGATTCGTAAATTTGGCTAGTTTATAGAGAGCAAAAGAGAAAGTATTTAGTTTTTTACATGTTTCTTTAACCTGCAGTTTCCACGTGAGTTTGCTATCTATCATCAATCCTAAGAATTTTATGTTGTGGACTGTGGAAACTGACACGCCTTTATGATTAATATTTAATGGTTGTGATTGTTTTTGTCGTTGATTAAAATGCATAATATTAGTCTTGTCTAGGTTAATTTGTAGATTGTTTGCCTCTAGCCATTCTATAGTTTGACTTAACGTTTCATTAATTTCTTGGTCATAATTATAGGATTCGTCTGCTTTAATTATTATGGTGCTATCATCAGCAAATAGTACTGTCGGGTGCTTTACATTTTTAGGGAGATCATTTATATACACTAGAAATGATAGGGGGCCCAATACAGTCCCTTGAGGTACACCAAACTTCAACATTCTATCATTTGAACGGTACATCACTTCACGTTTGTTTTTAATGTTAATACTAGTGATTTCCGTGTATTGTTGCCGATTTCTTAAATATGAAGTCATAAGGTCTAGACCCTTGCCACGTATTCCGTATCTCTCCAGTTTGTCAATGAGTTTAGTATGATCAACGTAATCGAAGGCTTTAGTCATATCCATGTAAATGGCGCATACAGGTTTTGCATTGTCTACAACATACATTATTTTCTTCAAAAAATCGAATAATGCAAGATTAATTGATTTATTCCAAGTCCAAGAACCTGGCGTCCAACTGGATTCCCACGATGCCCCAAGTTCTAACAGTACTCAGAAAAATATTTTATAAAAATCCACCCCATGTACTTACAGAATTATACTGATTTCAAAAAAAAAGGGGGAAATGAGCACCCTGTGACACACTTTTGAATGCTGTGACTGCTAATGCTGATAATTTCGATATTTCTTGGAGGTTTTGTAATCTAGGGTATTGCTGTGTCTAAATAGAATGTAAAAATAAAGTACTTATTGTACCATTTTAAAATAAAATATTATTTTAACTAAAGGTGATATGGAAAACTATTGAATTTCGCAACTTTGACCGACTGTAGTGTAAAAAAAATGTACCAAAATAGTATGGCAAGTGACGTCAAATTTTGAAGCGTTTATTCCTCTTTTTAAAAAGGTATAATACTTACACATTAATTTGAAAAAAAATAATTGATAATATTTTTACTCAACAACCCAATTTTTACGAAGTGCCTACCTACTAACGGTAACTGTCGGACCCTTTCTTATCTTAGAAACTGTTATGTTACTACTATTATTTACTTCGGTTCCAAGAGTGAGCAAGAAGGAAATACACACAGGTAGATGGGTTCCCAGTAGAATAAAAGCAAAGAATGTTAGTTTAAAGATATTTTATTACAATAAATGTTCAAAATGTTGACCACCCGCGGCAATACAAGCTCTCACTCTCCTTAAAAAGGACCGCTTTATGTTTCGCGAGTAACTTTTTTGACGTATCACCTGCACTGCTTGTGTTATCTTCTCACAAAGGTCAGCGATGTCATTAATGGGCTTCGCATAAACGAGCTCCTTCATAGTACCCCAGAAAAAAAAATCCAGCGGATTTAAGTCAGGTGAGCGGGCTGGCCACGGGATTGTTCCTGATCGCCCAATCCACCTGTTCGGGTATTGCTCGTCCAAAAACTCTCTAACGGATACGCGAAAATGTGCTGGACAGCCGTCGTGTTGGAACCACATATCTGGTGGGGTCTCTTCTAGTAAGTTTGGCAAATCATTTTGAAGAAAATTTAAATATGATTCGCCAGTCAAATTCTCGGGCATCTCAAATGGACCAATAATATTCCCACAGAGAATACCGGTCCACATGTTCACTTTGAACCGGTACTGGGATCTATCTTCTCGCATCAAGTGCGGATTTTCCACATGCCACTCGTGCAAGTTGTGTAGGTTCATGTAGCCATCCTTCTTAAATGTTGATTCATCTGACCACAAAATTTTGTCGATAAAGTTTTCGTCTTCTCGATGTTTTTGCAGGATTGTTTCACAAAACGCGACTCGGCTCGGATAGTCTCGAGGTAAAAGACTTTGCACTCGCTGTACGTGGTACGGATGATATTCTTCTTTTTGGAGAATACTGTGTGCTGTGCTCTTCGGTATCCCCGTATCAGCTTCTATTCCTCGCACAGAGATGCTTGGATTTGCCGACACCGCCTCTAAAACTTCATCGCGTATGAAGTCATTTACGGGTCGTCCTTCACCAGCTACTTGATTGGGGAACCGCCCGTCACATAGTGATCTGTGCACATTAATGAAAACTCGATGGTCGGGATATCGCGTAGCCCTCGGATACCTTTCTCTGTAAAGTCTCGCTGCAGCTCGTCCATTACCTCTACATTCTCCATAAATGTAGTGCATATTTGCGTATTCTTGCGGAGTGTAGGTCGCCATGGTAGCACACACAAAACACAAACTGTCCAAACACAGGCAAAGGTCGTCGTAAAGAGTTCGTTTCAAAGTCCAGAGCACAAAGAGTAATCGAGTCCAATAAACAAAGCTTTAAATCGTAGTACGTGATCAATGGTAACAATAAGAGAGAGGTGCGTAGTAACGGCAGGAGGCAGTGACGCGTACTGACCGTACTGTTATCCTAAATAGCACGATCCCAGATAGCGTCACTATCTATCCCACTCGCACCTCTAACCTTTTTCTCCCTCACTCTTACCTGAATAATGGGGTACCATAAAGAAGAACCAGCAAATCGCAAAGATAGTTTCTGTCTTGCTCCCTCCTGTTGTAATAACGAATCACTATGGTGAGATGCATGCACATACCGTCCCTTACGGTCTAACCTGTTTTTTTAGAGGCCTGTTGTTATTTTTATGAGCATACAATAGTAATTCTTTAGAGGTTAGATTCAATTCGTCGTAAATTTTTCTTTCTAAGAATTCTGTAAGACATCGTAAAAATTGGGTTGTTGAGTAAAAATATTATCAAAATTTTTTTTTTCAAATTAATGTGTAAGTATTATACCTTTTTAAAAAGAGGAATAAACGCGTCAAAATTTGACGTCACTTGCCATACTATTTTGGTACATTTTTTTTACACTACAGTCGGTCAAAGTTGCGAAATTCAATAGTTTTCCATATCACCTTTAGTTAAAATAATATTTTATTTTAAAATGGTACAATAAGTACTTTATTTTTACATTCTATTTAGACACAGCAATACCCTAGATTACAAAACCTCCAAGAAATATCGAAATTATCAGCATTAGCAGTCACAGCATTCAAAAGTATGTCACAGGGTGCTCATTTCCCCTTTTTTTTTGAAATCAGTATAATTCTGTAAGTACATGGGGTGGATTTTTTTAAATATTTTTCTGAGTACTGTTAGAACTTGGGGCATCGCGGGAATCCAGTTGGACGCCAGGTTCTTGGACACCCTGGACACACTCGAGGAAGCTGGATAACCTGTTATAGATGATTTTTTCAATGACTTTTGAAAAAATGGGTATTAAAGCTATCGGTCGATAATTTTTAATTGAGGTCTTATCCCCTTTCTTGTGCAGTGGTTTAATAATCGATACTTTAAGTTTATTCGGGAAAACACCTTTTTCAAACATAAGTTGATGATGTAACATAACGGATGACTAATAATGTGATGAACTTTCTTAATTACATTTGTTGTGAGGTTATCATTTCCTGTGCTTTTACAATCCTTAAGGGATTGAATTGTTTTTGAAACCTCTATTGATGTAGTTGGATCTAAGAAAATTGAATCATGGACTCTGTCTATTTGACGTGGTTGTTTACTGAAACTTGGAGTAATTTGTTCAATGTCAATAAAGAAGTCATTAAAGGCATTACAAATATCTTGAGTACTTGTTATTTCTATTTCTTTGTGAACAATTTTGGTAATTGGTTCGCGAGGGAGGTCAACTTTATTGTCATTTATTATTTTCCAAGTTGCTTTACTTTTATTATTAGATGTATTGATGTAGTGATTGTTTTGTACATATTTTGTTAGTCTTATAATTTTTTTATATCGAGCTGTATAAGAAGTATAAATATTTTTATTTTCTTCCGTTTTTGTTTTACGATATTGCCATAGAAGTTTACGTTTAATTTTGCTGCATGCTTTGATACCTTTTGATAGCCATTTTTGTTTTCTATTAATCGTTTTAGTTATAGTTTTTATAGGAAAACATAGGTCATAAAAAACCTGAAATGTCGCTAATAATTTGTCATAATATGCTAAATTTGGGTCATCAAGTTCATAAACATCACTAAAACTCAAGGCTGAAATACACTCTATAAACTTTTCTACATATTCAGTTGAGTAGTCTCGAATCTGCACCTTCCAAGAATGTATGGCGCATGTCTTTTTTACATTGCATTTTAATATCTGCGCAGTGTGGTCTGAAAGCGCAGTCTCAATCACTTCTCCATTATTACCACGAGCATTATGGAATATGTTGTCTATACAGGTACCGCTACACAAACGAGTGGGTTGCCTAGTAAGTACTTTGAGATTAAACCCTAAAATTGTATTTAAAAGTCTTTTAGTAACTTGGTCATTTTTAAGAATGTTAATGTTGAAGTCCCCACAAAGGACTATAGTTTTATTCTTTTTTCCTTGCGTAATATGGTAAAGTAAGTTCTCTAATACTTAGAAAAACAGTTCCAGGTGAATTTTGATGTTAGTGTTTTTGGGGACTCTATACATGCAAATGATGACAACGTTATGTTGCGTGAGCTCTATTGCACAGCATTCAACGATATTGGTTTTAGACAGGTTTTTTGCTTTTTGTATAACCTGAAATTCGTGAATATTTCTTACCATTATACACGCTGCAAGTAAGATTACAGGTACCCTTGCTTTTTTTAAGATTTGATACAACTCATGGGAGACTTTTTGTGGGTCCATAACTTCCTCACTTACACACAATACAAGCTTGTCCTGCTGACTAAGGTGAAGCGCATCACATGCATCTGTTAATATTTCTATTGGTGCTTCGCGGTGAATTAAACCCTGTATGTCATATTTGTCATAGTTGCTGTTGCTTCTAGATCGAATTAGTTCAGACGCTAGGCCTCGGCATTGATTGCCTCCAATAATCACGATTTTATGTTGCGATATCTTTCTGTATTCAGTGTAGAATATTGGCCTACCAGCTCGATCTTGGTTTAGTTTTGATTCACAAGCTCTGTCCACAAATACTTGTGCATCCTTGTCATTTGTTGGTGTGTTATTTGAGGATATGCAACAATCTTTTGTACTAACAGGACTTGTAATTGTTGACTTTTCAGTTCCGGTCGGGATGGCGATTGAGTTACGGTTAAGTTGTTTCGAGTTCAGTTCTTTAATGGTTTGATCTTTGTTTATTTGCTCCGGTTTGTTGTTTTCCTCACAGTAACTCAATCTAGTTTTTGGTGTAAATTTTCTCTTATTAACATTTTTATTTGTTGGGGTTGTGTGGCATATTTTCTTTAAATTGTTTATCATTTTCTCATTATTACTTATGATTTTTCTCAGTGAACTGTTCTCAGAAAGTATGTTTTCAATTTCATTTTCAGCTGAGGCTAATTTTTGTTGCAGAGTTGTCACTAGTGCATCCAACTCCTCCAATCTCACCTTTTCAATGAAATGTAAATCCGGACAACTTCTGTTGTGCTTGCTGTTTGACGTGAAGGACGAATATTCTTCATCTCCACTGTCTTCGTTTATCGACAAGGAGTTTTTAATGTTTATGTTCCGGTTGAATTGTTTTCTCACAGTGACATTATCAATATCTTCTATCGAGAGAGCTGAGTCAGTTAGTAGCGGATTTCCCGAACAAGTAGTGCATTTCCAAATGTTTTCTATCGATATTGTCGATTGATTAGTATGTTCACAGTCCATATGAAAGTAATTATTACAACCGGTACACATTAGGTATTCTCGATGTGAAACAATGTCACAATTACATGTTTTGCATATATTTTCCATCGTAATATTTTACTCTGGGCGGTCAGTGCGGTGGCGGTAGATGTAAACAAACGCGCAGTGACACAATTCGGCACAGATCCCGATCCTTTCCAACTGCCTTGCACTGTGTAACACAGTACGAGAGGCGGAGCTTCGCGCGTCGTTGCCGATCGAGTCACTGATAAGAAACGACACGGAACGACACAGATCCCGATACTTTCCAACTAGACGACACAGTGTTTTTTCTTAATAGTTCGTTATTTAAATTTTTAACATGTTTATGTCTATAATTTGAAAACCACATAAGAATTTTAATATCTGATTTGACCACTTTATAGTACGTTCGTTAGATCACATCACAGTATATTACACTATATTGACTGTTATGATTTGAGTACTTTTACAATTTTAAAACAGAGAGGACATTTCGACACACTTCTAACGTTCACGAGCGAACTCGAACTCATAGACTAATATATATAAAATGAGATAGACTGGCAACTGACGTTTTCGGTTTTGTTAGCGACCAGCGCCCTCTGAACGCCAAGCAAAGAACTAATTGAATATGTATATTGTAGGTAGGTACGCATATTATTATGTTGATATATTATTATAGCCTTATATACATTTCTTCGTTTAGATAATACATAAACTGTGTTTTTGCACAAGCAAATTTTCATGGATGTTTATAGACACAAGTTTTAAATGAGAACACAGTTTGGGTTTCTATTAAACGAAATAAATTAATCTTCGGTTGTATAGGATAAAGGAGATGAGATTAATAACACAAAAATATATAATTAAACGAATTTATTACACATTAATTACAACACCCGTTTGCCTCTCTCGTTTTGCACCCTTTGTTTTATTGATATGGTCCAAACTCCTTGCACGTCACAAACACTTTCACAAAGTACAGTCTATGCTGAAATTCGGCTATTTATGGAATATACGGAGGAACTTTAAAGCTCAACTTAACACAAAAACACCGAAAAATAAGAAGAAAAAATGCGCACGCACGAGCATGTAAACACACCGGTGGAAAATTTCTTGTTGTGACGTTGACATTCAGTGTTGCTATTGTTGGTAACAGTTTGCATTAGCACTACTACTTCTTAAGGTTCTAATTTTTGTAAAACTTCCACGAATAATACAAAATATTTCAAAAACAATTCATACTTGATTGTTAAATAAAATTATTAGTAAAAGTGGCCTAATTAAAGTAAAATAGCAAAATTAACAATTAAAGTAAACTAACCAAAAATTTACGATAAAAAAGTGGTAACACCACAATAAAAATTTGTTGCTTCTGGGACAGATGGCGCTTTTCGCAATAAAAAAAATGTTCTAAGTTGCCAGGGCATGCTCGAACTGATGCAATGGCCAAAGAACATAAAAGGCAAAAGAAGGACCAAGGGTGCGTTTTATAGTTCACCGTCCGTCCGTCGATTGACGACAGGCCGTGTCGACGGCGCGGCGCGTTCGTGTTTCACGCGCGCCTCAAAGAGAGTCAGCAATTGTCATTTATTTTGATTAATTATTTCTTTAAAATAATGTTATTTATTTTAGTTCTTGTTTAATTAAATTTGAAATAATGTCATTGAATTCAATAAGTAATTAGGTATCCTAATCTAAATAGTTCAGTTCCGGGTAACCTACTTAAAACAATCTCTTTTTTCTAATAATGCAAGTCGTTTCTGGGACCTTGACTCATGATTTGTTTCAATAAAAGTGTGTTAAAATAAGTACATAATTATATGTTTTAAGTATCTACCTACTCATACAATTTATTATCCTGTTTCTGTACCTATTTTAATCAGAGCGCAGAAAATTTAGCAGTAATTTATTTAGTGACCGCCGCCGCTGCATAAGGATATACCGACACGATGTCCAACGTAACCATTAATAATACAATCAATATTACTGATTTTGGAAATGATGGAGGGGATCCTACTGAACTGGAGAAGATCTTCTGGATCACTGGGTTGATCCTATCAACACTATGCCTGATTCTACAGCTGGTGCTTTTCATAATTAGACCAAAAATAAGGAAGATAGACCAGAAGATTCTCTCGCAGCTGACAGTCGCAAGACTATTGAACTCGCTGTTTGAGTACATGGTGACTTACTCGTGGTTCCACGAGTATACCAAGGACCTGACGTTCGCGCTGTACCAGCAGACAGATATTGTGCTAGTGTGCTGGATGTTTTTGTATACTAAGAACTTGTACGAAAAAGTGGTCCTTGTGTTTGCGTTGCAAAAGTGGAATTTTACAGTTCTATCTCTACTCATTTGGATCGTTACCATACCGCTCGGAGTGTTGTGCCCCCTCGCTATTATATTCGACTTCTTCAACGAATTCTACCAAACCTACGCGTGGCTAAAGTTCATCGTTTTGACTCTGAACATTTTGTTTTTCGGTAGAATATTTTACGTCATTGTGACCAGAAACAAGACCTCTAACAGAAATTTTACCGAAATTTTCAAAACATGTGTAATCTCATTTATTTTGGTTTGTATAACAAGTTTACAAGTTTTTCTCAATGACATTTTATCGTATCTTGAAGTTATTGAAGCGACTAATATATACTGTGTTATTAATTCCTACCAGGCGATAGCGGCTACTATTATATTTCTGATTCTTGCTAAAAACAGTATTTAGGAACTTGAAAATAACGTTTTTGTGACTGTATTTAACCTCTAGAGCCCCAGCGGCACAAAAACGTGCCAATAAACAAGTATTACCGTTGAGCCCCGCTGGCACAAATTTGTGCCACCAAACCCCCACCGATTTAGAACTGTATTTGTAGTAAGTTAAGTCTTAAAATCAGATTACGCTTACGATAAGAGCCCGCCCGGCGGTGCTTGACGGATAGTTGACGTAAATAATGGCGGACCTTGAGAGTTATATAATACAAAACAAAAATGTTTATGGATTTTGCAAAAACAGATTACAACTTTTAAAATTTATTTGTTCGTACTATTGCTGTTGTTTTTAAACACGACTGCCCCAAAAAGGGAGTGTTACTGTTATTGGTGTTCTCAAAAACATTTATACAATTATATTTATTGACGGCACGGTTGGCCAGTAGCTGACCGATCGACTGCAGAGCTGTGGGTAAGTCGCAGGTTCGATCTCCGCAAGGTACAAATATTTGTATTACAGTTGTTTCGGGTCTGGCTGTTGGGGAAGGGAGTTTAACTGTTTGTAAACGCACCCATGATACAGGAGAAATTCCGAGACTGGGGCAACCTAAAAAAAATATTAATATAAATTATTATTATATAGGTCCTATCTCGAAGTCACAATAGAAATTCCACGAGTTTTTATTTTTTTGAATTTTGGGTGTGTTAGATGTATCTTTTATTTATGTTAAGTGTGTGTAGTTTAGAGCTTGTGACTGTATCGCTACGTCAAATTAATCCTCTCTTATCCCTATGAGATAAAGAAGATAGTTTATGACAAAAATGTCATTTACTACCAACTTGACAATTTACTTTAACTATTTACTAGTAACTTTACAGAATCTCTCTATTTTATAGAAGTAAATAATTGAATTTAATTATTCATTTTATAGAACAGGAGGCCTACCATGAACTGTTATTGCGATTCAATTGATGTCCAAAAATAAACTATTTTGCTATTTCATACCACAATATCCTTAACACGATCTTAGTGTAGGCAACGCCAAGTCAAGTCGGCAATTGGATCAAAAACTGTTTTCGTTCATTCATTTTTCATACCATGACGTGACCTATCAGCCTGAATTGGATAGCTTATGTGTCAAAGTAAGCAATTCAAAAAAAGTTGCTATTTCTTTACGTGAAGTGAGTCGTTTTGTTAATAACTTTATAAAAATTTTGATAATATACGTAATTCAAGGTATTTCAGTTGAATATTAGGTGAATTAAGGTGTTGGTCAAGGCTCTTTGCGATTAGTCCATTACTATCTGTACCATGATTTTATGGTCGCCGACCGGCCAGAAGAACCGCCAACATAAACTCCAAAAGAATACTTACGCCATTATTCGTATTACTAATTAATATAACATCAAATAATACTAATAAAATTAAGTCATCAAGCAACAACAATTAAAACTTTCAAAGCAGCTGTCAAATCTGACATGAGTGCGTTCATAACTCGTCTAAATCAATTTATTTTAACAACAACACTAAGCAAATCTTTTATATTTCTAAATTAAATAATTATATAAACTACTATTATTTAATGAGTACCAAAATAGCGTAATGGTATATAATTTGACGCTAGAAAACGTAATTTGAAAATGTTTTGTTGTAATTTTAAAACAGATTAAGTTTCGAAACGCAACGCATATGGTGCGAGTAAAAGAGATAGACTTATGCAACGACTGTACATGTCACGTCATCTCTTTCTCACACCGCGGACCACAGACAAATGATCTTTCATTCAGTCCGTGAGATATTCGAACGCCTGTCAGCTAAAGGCACTTCATGGTACGAATCTGCGCGATTTAGTTTAGGTAGTTATACTGGATTGCATCGGAAGTGAATGGTTAACTAAAAGTTGATGGTAGGCCTACAGAAACATCTAGCTGACATTTTATATAATCTAATAATGTAATTATTGTTATTGTGTTAATTACTTTATATGAATTATTTATGTACTTATTTTTTGTAATAAAATTGTTTGCCTAACGGCGGAACATAGATAGTTTCTGACTTCCTTATTTTACCATCTATATTTTACTTATGTTCACAAAATAAAAGAATTTGAATTTGAAAGGGGAGTGGATATATACTAGTCGGTACCAACGTGTTCTGTTTTATATAAATAGTAAAATAAATAGTTGATAAGTTATTTTTGATAAGCCAATTTTGATTTAAATCAGTTAGGCAAGTAAATAATGTTCAGAGTTGTACAATTATATTATTTTGAACGTCTACGTTTTTGTATTTGTGAGATCCTAACCTTGCCCCTGATTACCAAAACTAAAACCTAGTTTGATGTGACTTGTTCATGCATCACATTGGTGCACGGTGCCACTTGCCCATATTTAAGTACCGTCGCGTCGCGTCGCAACTGCATGTCGCAGAAACTCGTCGGTCGTGGCATTCCCTAAGGCTAAACAATGACTGCCATCTTTTTTAGATAGCTTCTACGTTGGTGGGACAAATTTGAACACAAGACTAGATAATAACAGCCGCCCGGGTCGATTTTTAAGTTAACTTTAATGATATTGCGTGGCTTAAGCCACGCTTGCCTAGGTTAGACCGTGGATCGGTAACTGCACATTATAAACCAAGTTTCATCCTTGGCGAGATTTCGATTTGCTTTGCTTAAGGTGATGCTCAATTCTAGTGGTGTTCTTTTCAATGGATTGCAGTAGCGAAGAAGTATTTGATATTAATTATATCAATGAGCAAAGTAATAGTAACCGCACATATCGCATTTTATGTTATGTACCTAATAGAGGGCGAGCTTAATGCCATCAACCGGTCACCAATCTAGACTACAAGGTTGCTATTGAGGAATTCCTAAAATAAATAATACCACCGACCCGGGCATCGAACCCAGGTTATCACACTAAGCAGTTGCGTTTGCGACCACTACTATCACGAGGCAGTAATAGGGCAGACGTTTAATATCCATATTTATTGGAATGAACGCAACAATCCTACTTAAATAGTATAAATGCGAATGTTTGTCAGGATGTATGGATGTTTGTTACTCTTTCACGTCAAAACGGCTGAACGGATCTTGATAAAATTTGGCAGAGGTAGACTATAGTCTGGAATAACACATAGGCTTTTTTTTTCGATATCACCCGGGCGAAACCGCAGGCGCCAGCTAGTCACACATAAATCACAACACAACAGAAAGAAAATGTAGCTCTCAAGCAGTTATTATTACGTTTTTTCTTTGTATAAATATGTAACGAAATGTCAATCAGCGAAGTGAACCAGGTAAAAAAGCAACAAATGAACCAATCACATCATCTCTTTAATGAATGCATGACGTTTACTGTCAGGTGTCGTTTGAGTATTATTTATGAAGTTAAAGGTTTGTCATCGTAGCACACATTAAGAAACTGGTACTTTACTTAGACACTATCTAATATTTAGATTGCACACCTAGATAATCAATAAATAAATAAATATCTTGGGACAACTCACACACAGCTATCTGATCCCAAGCTAAGCAGAGCTTGTGTTATGGTAACCAGACAACTGATATACATACTTATATAATTTTTAAATACATACATATTATAGATGAATCACACCAAGACACAGAACAAACAATCATGCTCATCACACAAAGTTTGTCCTGGGTGGGAATCGAACCCACAACCTCCGGCTCAGCAGTCAGGGCCACTAACCACTAGACCAACAGGCCCGTCATTCTAAACTAAGACAACTTAAAATTCGAAAGTTCGGTGATCATACGCAACTATCTAGCTAGCACAATGCAGTCAACATAAACTGACATTTAACAACCTATTTAAGATACAAAATAAATGTAACGTTTATAACTCCCCATACTAACAATATTATGCGGTTTTTTCGTCTCTTAACTATTAACCCATAACACGTTTCAATCTAGATATTTAAAAGTAAGTACATACATATACTTGTTTTTAGTACGTGCATTGTACCTACTCATACTGTAATTTATTATCCTGTCTCTGTATCAGAGACTACCTCTGACGCACACGGTATCTGGCATAATATAGCAAAATAACTATTTTAAGCAGCGCGTGTTTAAGTATTCGCAAAGAATGCACCGCGTAAAGGGAAACTTAAACAGTAACTTAGTGACCGCCGCTGCTTAAGGACATACCGACACGATGTCTAACGCAACCATTAATAATACAACCAATATTACTGATGTTGAAAATGATGGAGGGGATCCTACTGAACTGGAGAATATCTTCTGGATCACTGGTTTAATCCTATCAACGCTATGCTTGATTCTACAGCTGGTGCTTTTCATAATTAGACCAAAGATAAGGAAGATCGACCAGAAGATCCTCTCGCAGCTGACAGTCGCAAGACTAATGAACTGTCACAATTTTTCTTGAATTACACCGTTTTATCTGATTTTTGACGTGTGATTATGTCAGTTAGGCAAGTAAATAATGTTCAGAGTTGTACAATTATATTATTTTGAACGTCTACGTTTTTGTATTTGTGAGATCCTAACCTTGCCCCTGATTACCAAAACTAAAACCTAGTTTGATGTGACTTGTTCATGCATCACATTGGTGCACGGTGCCACTTGCCCATATTTAAGTACCGTCGCGTCGCGTCGCAACTGCATGTCGCAGAAACTCGTCGGTCGTGGCATTCCCTAAGGCTAAACAATGACTGCCATCTTTTTTAGATAGCTTCTACGTTGGTGGGACAAATTTGAACACAAGACTAGATAATAACAGCCGCCCGGGTCGATTTTTAAGTTAACTTTAATGATATTGCGTGGCTTAAGCCACGCTTGCCTAGGTTAGACCGTGGATCGGTAACTGCACATTATAAACCAAGTTTCATCCTTGGCGAGATTTCGATTTGCTTTGCTTAAGGTGATGCTCAATTCTAGTGGTGTTCTTTTCAATGGATTGCAGTAGCGAAGAAGTATTTGATATTAATTATATCAATGAGCAAAGTAATAGTAACCGCACATATCGCATTTTATGTTATGTACCTAATAGAGGGCGAGCTTAATGCCATCAACCGGTCACCAATCTAGACTACAAGGTTGCTATTGAGGAATTCCTAAAATAAATAATACCACCGACCCGGGCATCGAACCCAGGTTATCACACTAAGCAGTTGCGTTTGCGACCACTACTATCACGAGGCAGTAATAGGGCAGACGTTTAATATCCATATTTATTGGAATGAACGCAACAATCCTACTTAAATAGTATAAATGCGAATGTTTGTCAGGATGTATGGATGTTTGTTACTCTTTCACGTCAAAACGGCTGAACGGATCTTGATAAAATTTGGCAGAGGTAGACTATAGTCTGGAATAACACATAGGCTTTTTTTTTCGATATCACCCGGGCGAAACCGCAGGCGCCAGCTAGTCACACATAAATCACAACACAACAGAAAGAAAATGTAGCTCTCAAGCAGTTATTATTACGTTTTTTCTTTGTATAAATATGTAACGAAATGTCAATCAGCGAAGTGAACCAGGTAAAAAAGCAACAAATGAACCAATCACATCATCTCTTTAATGAATGCATGACGTTTACTGTCAGGTGTCGTTTGAGTATTATTTATGAAGTTAAAGGTTTGTCATCGTAGCACACATTAAGAAACTGGTACTTTACTTAGACACTATCTAATATTTAGATTGCACACCTAGATAATCAATAAATAAATAAATATCTTGGGACAACTCACACACAGCTATCTGATCCCAAGCTAAGCAGAGCTTGTGTTATGGTAACCAGACAACTGATATACATACTTATATAATTTTTAAATACATACATATTATAGATGAATCACACCAAGACACAGAACAAACAATCATGCTCATCACACAAAGTTTGTCCTGGGTGGGAATCGAACCCACAACCTCCGGCTCAGCAGTCAGGGCCACTAACCACTAGACCAACAGGCCCGTCATTCTAAACTAAGACAACTTAAAATTCGAAAGTTCGGTGATCATACGCAACTATCTAGCTAGCACAATGCAGTCAACATAAACTGACATTTAACAACCTATTTAAGATACAAAATAAATGTAACGTTTATAACTCCCCATACTAACAATATTATGCGGTTTTTTCGTCTCTTAACTATTAACCCATAACACGTTTCAATCTAGATATTTAAAAGTAAGTACATACATATACTTGTTTTTAGTACGTGCATTGTACCTACTCATACTGTAATTTATTATCCTGTCTCTGTATCAGAGACTACCTCTGACGCACACGGTATCTGGCATAATATAGCAAAATAACTATTTTAAGCAGCGCGTGTTTAAGTATTCGCAAAGAATGCACCGCGTAAAGGGAAACTTAAACAGTAACTTAGTGACCGCCGCTGCTTAAGGACATACCGACACGATGTCTAACGCAACCATTAATAATACAACCAATATTACTGATGTTGAAAATGATGGAGGGGATCCTACTGAACTGGAGAATATCTTCTGGATCACTGGTTTAATCCTATCAACGCTATGCTTGATTCTACAGCTGGTGCTTTTCATAATTAGACCAAAGATAAGGAAGATCGACCAGAAGATCCTCTCGCAGCTGACAGTCGCAAGACTAATGAACTCGCTGCTTGAGTACATGGTGACTTACTCGTGGTTCAACGATTACACCAAGGACCTGACGTTCGCGCTGTACGTGCAGACGGATATTGTGCTAGTGTGCTGGATGTTTTTGTATACCAAGAACTTGTACGAAAAAGTGGTCCTTGTGTTTGCGTTGCAAAAGTGGAATTTTACAGTTCTATCTCTACTCATTTGGATCGTTACCATACCGTTCGGAGTGTTGTGCCCCCTCGCTATTATATTCGACTACTTCAACGAATTCTACCAAACCTACGCGTGGCTAAAGTTCATCGTTTTGACTCTGAACATTTTGTTTTTCGGTAGAATCTTTTACGTCATTATGACCAGAAACAAGACCAATAACAGAAATTTTACCGAAATTATAAAAACATGTGTCATCTCATTTATTTTGGTTTGTATAACAAGTTTACAAGTTTTTCTCAATGACATTTTATCGTATCTTGAAGTTATTGAAGCGACTAATATATACTGTGTTATTAATTCCTATCAAGCGATAGCGGCTACAACTATATTTTTGATTCTTGCTAAAAACAGTTTTTAGGAACTTGTAGAAAACCTTTTTTTAGTAATTACAGCAGCAAAGGTTGCACAACTTTTAAAATGATTCATACCTACTGTTGCTGTTGTATTTTTACACGACTGCCCCAAAAATGGAGTGTTATTGTTGTTCCTAATAACATTTATACTTGTATTTATTGACGGTACGATTGTCGCAGTGTCTAATTGATCGATTGCTGCGCTGTGTGTCGCGGGTTCAACCCCCGCACGGAACAAATGACCTACAGATAGTTGTTCCGGTCGCTATTTGTGTATGTGAGTTTAAATGTTTGTAAACGCACCCATGATACAGGTGAAATTCCAATTCTGGGCCAACGTTAAAAAAATAACCAATATTACATAATTTAAATAATAATAATTAATATTGGTTATTTTTTTAACGTCGGATATGATTTAGATCCTATCTCGTATCCTCGCTCGTTGCAATAGAAACTCTACGAGTTTTTTGTAAAATTATGTAAGTGTAGTGTTGCTGAGTCTTTTATTAATTATGATAAGTGTGTGTAGTTTAGAGCTTGTGAGTTTATCTTTACGTCAAATAAACCTCTTTCTTACCCTTACGAGATAAAGAAGACAGTTTCTAACAAAAATGTTTTTCACTACCAACTTGACAATTTACTGAAATACTTTATAGAAATAAATAATTAAAATAAATTATTTTAATTTAGTCATTTACGATAATAATTACTTATTAAAACAAAAATTTTGCTTTTATAGAACAGTAAGGTGCGTGGAAATACTATTCGATGCAAAAGTGTTTTGTTTTATAAAAATGGACGAATAGCAAAATAAGTTGTTGATCAGTTATTTCTTAAGATTCTTCTTGTGGTGTGCCATTTTAGATTTAATTCAGTTAAGTATATAATGTTAACAGTACGTTGTACAATTATATTATTTTGTACGTCTATATTTTTGTTTTTGTTAGAACCTAACCTTGTCCCTTATTACCAAAACCACATCCTAGTTTGATGCGACTTGTTCAAGCATCATACTTGTCTGACTTGCCCATAATTGAGTACTATCGCGTCGCATGTCGCATGATGTGTGAAATCCATCAAAATCAGTATAAAGTTTTTCAACAAACTCTTATGATCCATTTTAGGGTTCTGTACCAGGAAAAAACGGCACCCTTATAGCATCACTTTGTTGTCCTTCTGTCTGTCAAAACCCTTTATCTCAGGAACGCGTAGAGTTGTCGAGTTGACATTTAATTCATATACTCAAATCTGTGGTCCCATTTGTGCTGTGAAACATTAACCCTTTAAATCTGTTGCGGCGTGTTCCCCTATGATGGGAGGTACTTAAATGACAAGTGACTTTAACTTAATAAATGTCTTTAATTTGGTTCCACAATACTTCGTTAAATCTAACTACGTACTAGTATGTGTAGAGGCAGGGCGGTGTCTCGTAAGCGACTGGTCAGTCAGGCGTCCGCTCGCGTCCCGATATAACGTAAAAAATGCAACTCAGCAAATCGCGGCTATCAAGCTGCTACATCCTTACAGTCAAAAGATATGGCCGTTTATGTCGCAAGTTTGTAGGGAACCCTCAGTGTGAGAGACTGATTCGCTCTTGGCCGGTTTTTCGCTAGAATGGTGCTGCACCGGATTCCAATCCTTTTGCGAAATAATCGCTAAATGCTTTGCATAACATTCAATTATTGTTTTACATAAGTTATTATCTGTTTAAAACCATAATTGAATGAAATCGTAATAAATATTCATTAGTCATAACAATTGTAATTGCATTGGCAATGTATGACGATGTCACAGATGCGCTGACCCCACACTACATTACTGATAGGACCTATTAAACGAACATGAATTCATGATTTTAAAAATGAACATATTAATTTGTTTTTGTAGTATTAATTTAACATTACGCCTGTCAGCAAAGCAGAGAGGCCTGCCAGAGCCACCGCCGCCGCCGGCCGGGATTGCGGGTTGTTCGAAAGAGATACCGCGGCCCCGGAACGTAAAGGGCAATAGAAGGAACATGGGTGGGTTTTAGTCAGTACAAGTCTGACACTCCCTACCGCTTCGCCAGAGCGGGGGAAGTTATTTGATGATTTCCCACCCCAAAAAAATAGGCGGTACAGGCGAGATGTTATAATACCGTTGTGCACGCAGTGTCGTTGTGCAAACCTGAGAAGACTTGTTTTGAAACAAGATGTGCTCGTAGATGTCCCATCGGTTGCATAAACCGGTTTCCATCGAGTTTCTATAACAGGAACTATTACCCATGTGACGATTAAAATTGTGTGCATATATAGCATGAATCAAAAAAGTTATGGAGACTCACTTTCTCCTTTTTTTTGGCTGATAGGAAATTATCAAATAACTTTTCCCGCTCTGGGTGGAGCGGGGGGAGTGTCAGACTTGTACTTGCTAAAACCCACCCAAGATTATTATTTTCTGGGGCGCGGGATCTCTTCCGAACAACCTGCAACCCCAGCAGGCGGTGGCCCTGGCAGGCCCTTCTGCTTTGCTGAAATCGCTTTGAGCCGCGGCCTGTCGTCACTGGACGGACGGACGGTGGACTACCCATTGCTCACCGCCCACAGACCCGCATCTAGGGTAGCCGGGAGTCGTTTCAGTTTCTCCCTTGGGTCGATAATTTCATCTTGAAATAATCTCAGCTGTTCTATAATAATGTGCGTTGTTATGGCCCAGAGGTTAAAAAAAAATAAAAAAATCTATTTAGACGTACTTTCCTAAGTTTATCTTGGTCATGACACTGACATCAGTGAACAAAAACATCGTGAGGAAGCCCGTACTTATCTAATATATAAAATTCTCGTGTCACAGTTTTCGTTCCCAAACTCCTCCGAAACGGCTGGACCGATTTGAACGAAATTTTGTGTATATATCGGGTAGGTCTGAGAATCGGCCAACATCTATTTTTCAGACCCCTTAGTGAGCAGCGGGTGAAACCGCTGGGCACAGCTAGTAATTAATATAAGTTTGAAATCGTTTACCGGTCTTGAGCAAGCGCGCGGTGATCAATTCTCGTACCTTCTCTGTATAAAAAAAGCCCTTGCTCAGCTGTGGAACAGTTATAGGCTGGTATTATTTAAAAATAAAACTTCAATTTCTACACGACCAATTTCATGAGCTATATAACGCACTAGCTTCCGCCCGCGACTTCTTCCGCGTGGCAGTTACTTTGGGCTAACGCTAACTTTAACTCGAGTTATGATCGAAAATAAAAATATTTCTCTCCCCTTTTCTTTCCTCTTTATCCCCCGTTTCTCACTTTTTTAGCCTGTTTCCCGTCTCCAGGGTCTCAACTATCTCTGTACTAAAATTCATTAAAATCGGTTTGGCCATTTAGGCGTGAAGACGTAACAAACAAACAAACTCGCTTTCGCTTTTATAATTTTAGTAAGGATAGTAAGAATTTAAAATGATGATATATTTTTGACACATGCTGTATAACGACAGATGTATGAGACTGGAGCTTCACTTGCCGGATGACGTACGGTTTAACCCGCCGCTCATTCTGAACAGGCCTATTGCCGCAGCTCTTTGGGAATCACACTCGCACATCCGTCATTCGGCCATCGGAAATCCCAATGACCAACGCCGCCATTACCAACCGTTAAACGCGTTTAGGGCTGAACGAGTTTTAGAATGTTATATTTGTATAAAGTCCACATATACGACATGACGACACGGTTGGCGCAATGCTGAGCGATCGACTGCTACGCAGTCGCGGGCTCGATCCCCGCACGGAACAATTTTTTTTTAAACTTTGCCCCACACTAGGAATTTCACCTGTATCGTGGGTGCGTTTACAAACATTTAAACTCACATACACAAACAGCCAGACCCGAAACAACTATCTGCAGGTCACACATATTTTTGTTCCGTGTGGGAATCGAACCCGCGACACGCAGATCAGCAGTCAATCACTCAGCCACTGCGCCAACCGTGTCGTCAAATAATTTGTATGGCCTACAAATAGTTGTTTCGGGTCTGGCTGTTTGTGTATGTAAGTTTAAATGTTTGTAAACGCACTCACGATACAGGAGAAATTCCTAGTGAGGGACAACGTTATTTTAAATATATAGGGTGGAAGGGACACCGCATAAACCTACCACGTATACGTACTGTACCAGTACATAATTGTGAGCGCCACTCCTTCTCCTATATAGCTTTTTAATGGCTGTTCCACAATGATTATTTTGATCATGCAGGTTTTGTATTTTAAGAAAACAGTTTCTTAATTACAAATCAAAAATATCTATGAGGAATTGAGAATGATGGACTGAAGACATTTCGAATGGTGTACTGCATAATTCTGTCTTCAAAATACATATTAAAAGAATATGGAGTACTAAATAGCTACACTCGGATTTCAAACACTAGTCTTTATAATATTAACAAGCGGGCGTCCGCGGCTTTGTCTGCATGATATCGAAAAAAAAACCATCTTCACGAGACCTTAATCTACCTCTGTGCCAAATTTCATCAAGATCCGTTCAGCTGTTTTGACGTGAAAGAGTAACAAGCATCCATCCATCCTCACAAACATTCGCATTTTTATTACAGTGTGTCCCATAAGTCCTTTGAAATTTAAATTTCGAATAAAATTCAAATGGCGCGCAGGAATAGCGCGCGGGGTGCGGGGGAAGCACCAATGGTCTTTCGGAATTCGGTCACCATGGAGCGTTTCACCGGAGCGGACCGTGCTTTTTGTGTGCATGAGTTTTATCGCAACAATGATTCGGTCACCATTGCGCTGCGTAAATTTAGAGAGTATCGCAATTCACGCACGTTTAATGACTGTCCTAGTGTTCAAATGATTAGGAATTGAGTTTATTGTAATATTTGACGGGCCTGTTGGTCTAGTGGTTAGTGGCCCTGACTGCTGAGCCGGAGGTCGTGGGTTCGATTCCCACCCAGGACAAACTTTGTGTGATGAGCATGATTGTTTGTTGTGTGTCTGGGTGTGATTTATCTATAATACACACATCAAAAGTATCTAGGGATCAACATATATTTTTGCAATAACTTTTCTCCTGATTGATATTAATTAAAATTTTCTTTAAGGATTCATCAAATAAAGTGTTTTCGTTTGTCACAGTAACGATAAACCAAGTCACCTTTGCATTAATAAAGAAATTTGCCATTTTCCTAATAAAGGGATTTTTGACATTTGAACCACTAACATTAAAGTTCGAAAAAAGACTGAAATAACAGTTTTCTTTAAAATTTTATTGGGTAACTTAAACAATTAATAATCCGTGTTTCTACCGCGAACACTAACAACACAAGAACATCGGTTTGGCATACTCAAAATGAGTTCATCCAAATCACGCTGTGGAATGGCCGCCCATGTTCGTTGCAACAACAAAAAAAGGTCTTCTTGCGACTGGATACCCTCCATATTCGGCAGAGCTCTTCTCTGTAGCATATCCCATGCATGCTCAATCGGGTTCAAGTCTGGCGACTGAGCAGGCCAGGGCAGGACATTGATGTTAGCTGCGGCGAGAGTCTGTCTTACAACTCTTGCGGTGTGCGGTCGTGCATTATCATGCATTAACTGAAATAAGGGACCGATTTGCACTTGTAGAGGAACGATGACGTCTGATACAATCGTCTCAGCATAAATTTGAGCGTTGAGGTTGCCTCTGATCCAAATCAACTCAGTTCTTCCGCCGATCCAAATACCCGCCCATACCATGATGGTTCCACCACTATAAGGATGGACTTCCTGGCAGGATTTTAATCGCTGTTGGCGTCCAGGGGTTCTCCAGTGTCGTATACGTCTTGTATCCGGTCTCATACCAAAACGAGACTCATCAGAAAAGCACACGAAACGCCATTGTTCTTCTGCCCAATTTCTGTGTTCAAGAGCCCATTGATATCGAATCCTACGATTGTGCATTGCTATAGGTGGTACCCGTAGCGGTCTTCGGGAATGAAGGTTCACTTCATGCAAGCGGTTTCTGACTGTTTGGTCGCTAATTAAGTTCCCTGAAGAGTGATGAAGCCTCACGGCTAACATCATGGCGGTTATTGTTGGAGCTCTTCGAGTTAAGATTTGAATGTATCGGTCTTGTCTCCGTGTGGTGCAGCAATACCGTCCTCCATGGCGCTCAGCCACGGTACCAGTGCTTCGGTAACGTGTCCAAAGTCGACTGATAACACTCTGACTTGTATTCAGAGCTAAAGCTACAGTACGTTGCCGGGAACCAGCTTCTATCATTCCCACGGCTCTGAGCATTTCTTCCCTGCTTAAATGACGTCGCCGCTCCATAATAACGTTGGTTTTAATCAGTAGTAGGGAAACAGTAGCACTAATAATGTCTTCAATGCGTTGTATGTTTTTATAGGGAAAATATTGACAGCTTATTTTCATCTTTTACTCGAATTTGATTGAGAGTTCCTGATTAAAATTATGAAATGCACCAAAAAGGATCCATATAAATTTATAAAATCATAAATTTATTACAAAGCCACATCTCAATCTCAAGAAATCCGCATAAAAATGCTTGATCCCTAGACACTTTTGATGTGTGTATGTATGTATTTATAAATTATATAAGTATGTATATCAGTTGTCTGGTTACCATAACACAAGCTCTGCTTAGCTTGGGATCAGCCGTGTGTGAGTTGTCCCAAGATATTTGTTTATTTATATTAGTAGGATAGTAGGAAATCCTACGATTGGTCAAACTGTGTGATAAAATATTGAATGGTTTATTTAATATTTATTTTAAGGTATCCTTACTAATATTATAAAGCGAAAGTGAGTTTGTTTGTTTGTTACCTCTTCACGCTTTAATGGCTAAACCGATTTTGATGAATTTTGGTACAGAGATAGTTGGGAACCAGGAGACGGACATAGGCTATTATTTTTTTTTTAAAAGAGTGGGATATGAGGAAGAAAGAGGGAAGAAACGGGAAAACTTAGCGTTGCTTTTACAAATCAATAAGGCGCTACCGAATTTAACACGAGCGAAGCCGCGGGCAAAAGCTAGTTATTAATATTGTTGACATGCATGTTAATTCTGACTTTTCTTATTTTGCTTATTATTGTATGCCCAAAGGGTGGCACATAGCTGTTCACAAATTATTTATTAACACCAGCTGTGATATGTACACTTTCCTATGATCCACAATCAAGATTATTTGATTTGATCATTCTATGTTATTAATTAACTATGTACAGGATAAAGGCACCAATGATTTTGAAATGATTATGTAATTGTGAAACAAGTACCTACAAAGAATAATAAGGAAACTGTTTAAAAAAATACAATGGTCAATCGTAAGCGGATACATCGTTATAACTGTTTGTTTATCAGAAAAACGTCACAGTAAGTTATATATAAATTGAGTTTGTTTATTAACATTGTTAATCAATATTTATGTCTTGACAATGCTTTATTTTTTCCTTATTTTAACTTAACAATTTATGGAACTACGCATCTAATTTAAATAAACACGTTAGGTTCTTATAAATGTACTGTGTTTTTGTAAGGTTAATTAGCATATATTTTGCTGACAGAACTTGGACTGAAAGACTGTCTTGTCATCATCTGCCTAGCCTTTTTCTAACTATGTTGCAGTCAGCTTCTAGTCTAACCGGATGCAGCTGAATAACAGTATTTTACATGGAACATCTGCCTATCTGACCTCCACAACCCAGTTAGTACTGGGTAATACGATACCCTTTGGTAAGAGTGATTGTCAGATTTTCGGAACACAAAGCATGCATGTTGAACCTAATGCAATAAGAGCTAGTTTTCGAAGAAATGTATTGATAAAATACTTTTTATTCTGTTAATTAATTTATCCAAAAATGTTTTGACTGCTGTTCTCGGCTGCATAACACCCTTTCCTAACGGTTCGGGCGTAAATTACGCCTCGGACGCAATGACACAGTTTCCTCACTTAAATCATAATGTAGTAATTGTGTTGATACAAGACTTATTTGGAATAAACGGTTTTTGAACATTTTACACACCATTTTAATGTCATGATTTTTCGCAAAGCAACACACAGAGATCAAATATTGAAACGTTCATAGTTCAACTCTAAAAATACGGGCTGTCAAAGAGGATGACTATAACGATGCCATTAAATAAACATAAAAAAAAAATCTTTCTTTTGGGTCGATAGAACTCATATTATGTTAGGCCAGTATGTATCCGAATTAAAAAAAAAACATTTATAGGTAACATTACTTTGTTTGACTCTTAGCGGTCGTAAAGATGGGTAGCTTACCGTCTGTCCGTCTAGTAGTGACGACAGGCGGTGTCAACGGCGCGTTCATGTTCCACGCGTGCCTCAAAGAGTTGTCAGCAAAGCAGAAGGGCCTGCCAGGGCCGCCGCCTGCCAGGGTTGCGGGTTGTTCGAAACATGTGTGGGCCGTGATATGCCCCGGAACAAAAAGGAAAAGAAAGAACATGGCTGAGTTTTAGTCACTATGAGTCTAACTTCCCCCGCTCCGCCCAGAGCGGGTGAAGTTATTTGATGATTTCAAGTCCACAAAAAAAAGCAAAAAGAAATATTTTGAAATGTATATTATAAATGTGTTAAAATAAATATACGAAACCAATACTAACGAGCTTAATAAACTAGGTATTTTAGTAGCTCGTTGTACTCGTCATCTTCTTACTATATAAAAATAAGTCGGGTTTTCCTTCCTGACGCTATAACTCCAGAACGCACGAACCGATTTCCACGGTTTTGCATTCGTTGGAAAGGTCTCGGGCTTATAGCAAAGAAAAGGTAGGGTAGGTAGAAAGGTAGAAAATTGCATAGCAACGCATGCCGGGGCACAGCTAGTCTATATCTTCTATCTATATCTATACTTATAATAAATCTGTAGAGAGGTCAATTCTGTACATGAAATATATTTCCAAAATAACTATCAGGGGGTGATTAGTGATCGATACTGATGCCAAAAATGCAATCAGTAAAATTTTTGTCTGTCTGTCTGTCTGTCTGTCTGTCTGTCTGTCTGTCTGTCTGGATGTCTGTATGTTCGTTATAGAAACAAAAACTACTCGACGGATTTTAACGAAACTTGGTACAATTATTCTTCATACTCCTGGGCAGGTTATAGTATACTTTTCATCACGCTACGATCAATAGGAGCAGAGCAGTGAAGGAAAATGTTGGGTAATCGGGAGAAGTTGGTTAAAGCTACACAGAAATCATGTATGACGGAAATGTTCTCCTTAAAATTATATAAAAAATATCCTACGACAGCATAGGTCTATCTTTTATGGTTGACTCACAATAACACGTGTAACTCCCGATAACTTAGCAGTTCGGAGCTATCTGATTATATTTGTCTACTCTTACGTTTATAACACTCCCACTCATCTCTAATTAAAAACAGTTAACATTATTACGTTTTCAATAAAAAAAGAATCATATAAATCGGTATACAAACACCAAAGTTATGCATGAAATACGCTAATAAGCCATCGCGCGTGAATACTGAATCATGCTATAAGGATTATTTTTGTGTAATATTTGGCTGTTGATGCGAATAGACGTTCAGAGTGTTCGACCTTATTGACAGACAATGCTTTCAGCCCGACTTTTAGTCTTTAAATAATTTCTTTTTAGATTTCTTTTGTTGTTATTTTATAAAATAGGTATTAGTTATTTTGGTAGTGTTTAAATATTCTTTCAAATTACAAATTATTCATAGTTAACATTTTATTTCTTTTTAGGTGAAGTAGTAGTAGGTACGCATAGATTTTTAGAAACCGAATTTCGGCTAATTTATGTTCAGTTTTTTTTTATACTATATTGGTAAAAGCGTAGTTAATTATACTAATTATAGTAATCATCATCATCAGGCTATATTAGTCCACTGCTGGACATAGCCCTCCCCTAATGAGCGCCATAGCGTTATAGAGTTATATTCTTTATTATAGATAGGTATTATTAATTAAAGTATTTATAGGTTTTTATTTTTAAGTGAAGTAGGTATACATAGGTAGATAGTATTGGACGGGTTCCCTCTATCTGGCAGAATCTTGATGCTCCGAAATTTATTTGGCATAACACACTTAGCATATTTTTCTTTAAACGAACATTTTAAAGGCATAAAAATTATTTGATATAATTATCGTTTGGCATAATGTTTAAAACTCCGAATTTACAATTGCATAGTTTTAAGATGGCAGAATTACATTTAGTATAATTACGATTGGCAGAGTTCAAATTTCGCATAATATCGTTTGGCATAATGTTCATTTAGAGCGACGAGTATTTGGTATAATTTCACTTTTCATACTATGCAGATGGCAGAATTGAATTAGGAATAACTTTAAGTTTAAAGACTTATATGCCTAATAAGTCTTTAAATTGACATGGTCACTAACATTATTATTAACGGTTAAAACGGGATATTTAACATGTTTGTTATTTATCTTGAGTTTCCAATATTTTGGTGTGAACCGATACAGTGAGTTACAATTGTATACAAAAACATATTAATGCAAAAATAAGATATTTTTGGAATTATATAGAAAAAAAGACATTGTTTTTAGTAGGTTACCCGGGACTCAACTATTAAGATTAGGTTAATTTGTTAAAAAAAAATGCGTAGGTTAGGTTAGGTTAAAACTGTGACCCCCTACGCACGAGCCGAGCGAGCGGAGCGAGCGGTGCCGCGGCAGCGGCCGGCGAGTGCCAGTAACGACTTGCATTGATAGAAAATGAGATTGTTTTTAGTAGTTTACCCGGAACTGAACTATTTACATTAGAATAATAATTACTTATAGAATTAAATGACATTATTACAAATTGAATTAAATAATAGTTAAAATAAATGATATTATTTTAAAGAAATAATTAATTAAAATAAATGACAACAAATAATGATAAAGATGATTCTAACTATAAACCTTCTGCGATATGACAATTCTGCCGTTTAATGATAACGATATGAAATATATGTCAAAAGACGATTCTGACTGTGAACTTTCTGCGAAATGATGTTTCTGCTTTTTGAATACTATGGATATGAAATTTATGTCTAGAGATGATTCTGACTTACAAAATTATGAGTTTTGAATGTATGATAAATGAGTGTCTGCCAAACAATTTTCTGCGAAATGAAGTTTATGCTATCCGTTGTTATCCTTACTAATATTATAAAAGCGAAAGTGAGTTTGTTTGTTTGTTTGTTTGTTACCTCTTCACGCTTTAATGGCTAAACCGACTTTGATGAATTTTGGTACAGAGATAGTTGGGAACCAGGAGACGGACATAGGCTAATATTTTTTTGAAAAAAGTGGGATGTGAGGGAGAAAGAGGGAAGAAACGGGAAAACTTAGCGTTGCTATTACAAATCAATAAGGCGATACCGAATTTAACGCGAGCGAAGCCGCGGGCAAAAGCTAGTATCTAATATAATTACATACCTAGTATTAAGTATGTAAGCTTGGGTAAATTTGCTGTTCAATCAGTTTAATTTATATGAAAATCATATTTTTGTACATCTATGTCGCGCGTTTAAGGAAAAAAACATAATACACTGTTGAAATATTCGAATTATTTCTCGGACCAGTTTTGTTAAACAATTGATTGATTTGCAGTGAAATGATTTTTTGATGTAAAAATATTTAACTGATGAATTTAAATTGATGGACGATAAGGGGGTTTAAAATGGCCGCTTTAGCAGAATCATAATAAGTTAAAATTCATAAAATTGACACAAAGAGACATCATCATTTTCCTGCAACTATCGCGCAACACGCTCTCTTCTTCCATTCACCCCCGTCAGACGTATAACGGCATCATTAACTCCTTTCTCCTTCACCATTCATTACACAATCCATCCATTTTTTTTTGGGGTGGGAAATCATCAATTAACTTACTCCGGTCTGGGCGGAGCGGGGAGTGTGTCAGACTTTTACTGACTAAAACCCACCCATGTTCCTTCCATTGCCCTTTATGTTCCGAGGCCGCGGTATCTCTTTCGAACAACCCGCAACCCCGGCAGGTGGTGGCCCTGGCAGGCCCCTCTGCTTTGCTGACATCTCTTTGAGGCGCGCGTGGAACACTAACGCACCGTCAACACGGCCTGTCGTTAAAAGACGGACGGACGGTGAGCTGCCCATTGCTCACCGTCCACAGGCCCGCATCTACGGTGGCCGGGAGTCGTCTCGCGGCGCCCGACACCCGGGGCGTCTCCCGCGGCGGCTGGGTTGGTTTGAGGTTCTCTCTCTCAAACGCCCGGCCACCTCCTTCGCTAGCATGACTGCTTCCTAGAAGGAGGTGACCGCTTCCCATTCCCTCTCGCTCCAGACCATGGACTGAACCAGGGCCGGACGCGAGAGATCACTGCCGCCGATCGCCTCTACAAGGGCACGGCGTGCCCGGCGCGGCGGCTTTGGCCTTTCTCTCATCGCACGGGTCAACTGCACCTACATCCCATGCAGACATTTCTCCTTAACAGTCCACCACAAAATGGTCACAAAGTGACAATTCACAATATTAACTGCGTCTGTGACTATTTCAAGAATTTTAATAATATAAATTATCCCATTATGATTTTGCTAATGCGGCCATTTTAGGCCCCCTGCTACCCTACCATGACGCTTATTCCACTGAGGGAAAGAGACAGAGCTATACAGGGTGTCTAGCACCATCTCGTTCCCTCAGTGGAATAAGTTCTGCTTTAAAACTTCATGGTAGGCCTACTGTTTATTGATGTCCATTTAAACACATCCCAAATAAACAGAAAATAGAGTTTTATTTTCACATTTTAAATCCGCGAAAATTCGACGAAAAATTGACGAATTTTTGAGTAACATTTTAGCGAGGTAGGCCTTTAGAAAATGGAAGGGTTTAACGTTAAACCGATAGCTACACCGTATAAAGTTCCCCCGTGGGTACTTAAGACACTTTTGGCATTTTGTCTTATGTTCCCCCGTAGGAACTTAACGACATTCAACGGGTGAAACTGACTGTGTGGTTTAGGGGCTAGCGAGTTCAAACAAGGAAACTCTTCAGCTTTATTAAATTATAGATAGACTACAAATTATGTAAGTAGGCACTCCATACTCGTACACTTGGCAACACATCAACTGTACATTCCTGAGAGCTCCGCATAAACTGGTTGTACTTGATTGGTCGCCGTGCATCCAAGTAATCGTAGAAGCCCAACTTGATCACATAATATTATTATGCTGGTTGCTGGTTTTCCTTATGACAACACATTTGCATTTATTTATTTTCTTTCCTTATCATATCCACAATATTCATATTTGGGTAACAGAAACTAATTAGTCGGCTGAATATAAGTGATAACGGTTGCGCTGGACCTGAAATACGTAGCATATACAGGGTTTTCCTGAAACATAATATAATATGGATCAAATCAAGGGGCGTGGCAAACTTTTAAACTCCGAGAATATAGGTAATTTTTTACGGTTTAAAAGTAAAGAACAAGTTTTGTTTTTATGCCACCATACCTCAAGAAAAAAAAAACTTGAAAGGTGTCAAGGGACACCCGGATGGAACGAAGTTATTATTTATTATGTACAAAAAACCTGTATACACTCAACAAAAATAATCGTCGCGACACCACGCTGTTCAATGCGAAATAGAAAAACGAAACGAAAATGGTTTGCTTTCTATGACAAAGAGAGAGAGACAGACAGAGAAACACGCGCACGCCGCCCGGCTTACAACTATAGCAAAAGTGTCGTTAAAACTTTTGGTCTTAATTTTTTTCCGTCTAGCCTTCTTTCACAACGCGCGATAAGGAACTTCGTTCCAACAGAACCCTTATTGGATCACTATGTTAACCGTCTGTCTGTCTGTCAAGACTTCTTGTCTCCATAACGCGTTCAGGTAGCGAGTTAAAATAAAAAAAAAATACTGAAGGCTGCCGTCCCTTAGAACTGTGAAAAAATCAGCCCTTTTAAGTCTACACAATCAAAATACGGTATAAGTTTATGGGTAAGGTTATTTACGTCGCATTTCCATATATTGGCAAAATAAATCAAAAACGTACGGTACGGTCCGACCTGATATTATAAAATTAAAAAATAAAACGAATAAAAACTACCTTTCCAGTTGCCTACAAGTTAGTACGGAACTCTCGTTACGCAAGTAACAAATGATTTGAATTATTACAACTCCGCAAGTCATATTAACGGTCACGATTTGTACATATTTTAAGCAACAAACAACCTGCCGCTTTCCTGTAGGTTGCAAAAAACGTAAGAAAAGTTGAACTTCGTGGGCAACCCTTGGGTACGCCTTCAGGAAAATACACTTTCTGTGGCCGCATTTGATACAAGTAATGAAGCATTAACCGAAATATGTTTTTGAATATCGGCTAAGATACTTTACTGATCGAACTGAGCAGAATTATTGGAATAGACAAACGAAGATCGATTGGTTGAGGTAATCGGAAACAAACATACGGTCGCGTGTGACAGTCGAAGAGCGAGAGAGACAGAAAGAACAATCACGTTAGATGATAGTCTAAAACAATCACAATGAGATCGAAATCACGCACGTCGCATTACCAATTTTTTTTTATTGAATTCTACTAATACATTTTTATTTAAAACTTAATACGGGTATTTAGTTTTGGAAATAATCATGTTTTTAAATTAATTTGTAGATGAGCCCTTGTATCGGCCAACGTTCCTTGCCGTCTTGAACCTCCGGGTCTGAGCAGATCTGATGGAAAGAGGCCGGACGGGCTGACATTGGTACCCTGGAGAAATGGTAAGTGCCTAATTTGGGACGCCACATGTGTCTGCACTGTTGCCTCTAGCCACCTGTGTCGCACCGTCCACTCTCCGTCAGCCGCTGCGGAAGATGCCGCTTCAAAGAAGAGGTTGAAGTATGCTCCTTTGGAACCGTTGTACCATTTTGTGCCCATGGCAGTGGAGACCATGGGCAGTTGGGGTAAAGACGCTAGGGACTTTGTTCAGGACCTAGGGCACAGGCTAAACATTGTCAGTGGTGACTCCCGCTCCAGCCGGTTTCTGGCGCAAAGGTTGTCCATAGCCATCCAACGCGGGAATGCGGCAAGTGTTATGGGCACTTTTGCGCCGGGAATGGTCAAGGGCGGGTTATTTAAATAATTTTGACATGTAATTTTGTTTAGAAATTATGTAATTTAGGTACTTGGATTTATTTTGTGAATAAATTTTGTCGGACTTTCAAAAAAACTATGACAATATCAAAAAAATAAAAAAAAATTGTAGATTTATCGGCACATTTTGCGGTCTCGATCAGGTCCAAATCGGTACGCTTCCCCAGACTCCTGAAAATCGGAACGCGTAATTCGGGAGGCCTGGCAACACTAATCAAATGGACCCGCAATTTGAGAGGTTAATTAATCTTTTATTTTAGAATCTTGGGAATACCCTACATTTATACGGGATGGAAGTGGGGTGATTCCCGAAAAATCTTTTTTTTGAATTATCTTAGTCGTATCTTGGGTTTTTACGCAACGGGGTCCACAGAAACACTCAAATTAAACAATATTTATAGATAAAATAATCACGTAAGTTAAAGATTAGGAATGAAAAAAAAAACAATTACGTCCATAATCAAATCGAAATTACTTTGACCTCCATGGGTCTCTTCTTCCATCGTATGAAAATACTGGGTGTCCTAATTACTCCATTTTGAATTTCCAGTTTTTGTCAAAAAAAGATGTAGATTACTGTAGGAAACTATAACAGATTTTCATGATCAAGCTTGGTGTCGTAAAACGACAAGAGTCCAAGAGACCAAGGAAATAGCTAAACTGTTTTTTTTTATTATTTGGACGCAAAGAGTTCTCTATGCGTAGCTATTCTATGTGCCAAGCAGGAAACAGTCACTAATAGGTACACACGACGACAGATCAACCTATACATAACAAGTTTATGCGGATCTCTCATTGTACTTGAAATCTATGGTGTACGATCCGTTGTTGAGAGAGCAGCATAAACTGGTTTTGTATTGGTTGATGTGTCGTCGTGTGTACTGACGTAGTTCAAGCCCTTTACACAAATAAAATGTAAACCAGAAAATGTCTATTTACCTAATTATTAATTTATTTATGTACACACAAAACATATTATAATGGAAAAAATACATACAGACAAAATAGCACACAAAGGTACTGCTTATTTTATTTAGAAATGTCTTCCAACAGACATGCGATTGTATATCCTGTAAGTATAATTATTTTTAAAACAATTCCTCGAAAACTGGCACTTATTGCACTACAATTAGGTTCAATATTCAATAGGTTTCACACACGTGTTTTCTCATTTATCACAACAAGTCTTAAGTAATGGTTTTACAATAAGTCTTGGGCTTACACAGTCGCAAATGACTGGTCAACCAGCATTCACAAAAAAGTGATAACAAAGAAAGAAAGAAATTAAAATTAAAACAAGTTGCTCTAGAAATTAAAAAAAGTACAAGCATCAGTAACCTTAAAGTTATAGCTAACGTAATGTAAAATTATTAAAAACTAAAACAATTTTGCTAGGTACGGTATTTTACTAACTAGTTTTTATGACATAAATTTAAAACAGGCATGAAATAATAATTATTCGTTTATTCATTTTTGTCCATCCTTTTTTTATTTATTTAAACTTCATGTAAAATAGTGGTACATAGTCCGCCTATGTAAGCAAAACGAATCGTTTTTTGTTTATTGGAACCGGGCGTTAATGCCATAAGGCCAGCCACCAGTCAACCTTTGGGTAAAATACGACAACATTGTGATAGGGTTTTTATATTTTTAAATGTTTCTTATTTAATCATAAATAAAACAAAAATACCGATTGAAATATATATTAAAAAAATAAATATTTTTTTGCATTTATTTTTGTAAACATGGGAAACGTATTTAAGTGTACTATACAAAATTAAATTAAATTTAAATTGGTTTATATTGGTAAAGCACTTTTCTCAATGTATAAATTGATTCGACAGAAAAAACCTACTAAGACACTGAGAAATCAGCCACAAAACTAACTTAACCTACAGGATTATGATTGATGCTAGCCATGGTCAAAAGGGCAGCATGCAATTTTTCAATTAATACAAAACTACTGGAATAAAATATAAAATAACAGACCATTACATATTATCTATACCTACCATATTTATAATATAATATTTGAAAGAGGAAAGATTAGTTTGTATCGAATAGGCTCCAAAACTACTGGACCGATTTTAATTGATTGACAATTTAATTTTGTCACTAATAGAAAGCTACATTATCAGAAAGTAACATAAGCTATACAACATCACGCTACTACCCACGGGAGCGGGGCAGCAACTAAAGACGCGGTTGAAACCGCGCAAGACATAAGAAAACTCAATGAAATAATAGAAACAACTAAATACTATCATACTTTAGATTTCATTCGTTACTTTTTTGTTTATAACTAGCATATTTTACGGGCACAATGCTAAAGAAACTTATTTGCAATAATGACGTTTTACATCTAGTGGTGCACAACTTATTAACATACTAGCTTTCGCCCGCGGCTTCGCTCGAGTTAAATTCGGTATAACACACCAAGCAGACCTGCAGTTTTTGCTCTTGCGCCTGATGGATTTGTAATAGCAACGCTAAGTTTTCCCGTTTCTTCCCTCTTTCTCCCTCATATCCCACTCTTTTAAAAAAAATAATAGCCTATGTCCGTCTCCTGGTTCCCAACTATCTCTGTACCAAAATTCATCCAAATCGGTTTAGCCATTAAAGCGTGAAGAGGTAACAAACAAACAAACTCACTTTCGCTTTTATAATATTATATAATATATATATATATAAAAATATATAATATATATAGTAAGGATTGGGTAACTACGTCAATGATTATTTTTTACTTCATGCCCTTTTTGGGAAGAGGTGTACTCAAACCAAAACAAAATTTAACGTTAAACAATTCTGTTAAAATACACGTTAAAATTTGATATAAGTTAGGCAACTATCTGTTACTTTGACACTGAACATTGCACGACTTACAAGAGCTTCTATATTGTCCTAAGAAAAAACTTGATGCTTGGATTTCTGCCTACCCTATAAAATCAATGCACGATAGCAATGAAGTCAAATTTAAACGACGACACAAAACTTTGGCCACCCTCTTGTTTTTTCTTCACAATTTCGCAAAAAAAGAATAATACCTCTTAAGCTAGTGTAGTTTCCTTAACATCAGATCTGCTAGTGTAAGTACTTGCAGATCTAAAATTGCTCTTAGCAAGAATGACAAATATAATTGTAACCGCTATAACTTGATATGAATTAACAATGCAGAAATAATATGAAACTGTTTGACTCGCTTCTAAGTATGAAAAGATATCACCAACAAAAACTTGTAAACTCGTTATACAAACCAATATGAATGAGATTACACAAGTTTTTATAATTTCGGACAAAATCGGTTTCGTGTTTCTACTTCTGGATATGATGACGAAGAAGATCCTCCCGAAAAAGAGAACGTTCAGAGTCAAAACGATGAACTTTACCCACGCGTAAACTTTGTAGAACATGGAGAAATGTTGAATGAAGAAAGCAAGGAAAATTGGACACAACGCTCCTATTGGTATCGTGAGGATCCAAATAAGTAAAGACAATACAATGAAGTTCCACTTCTGTAACACAAACACTTGCACTACTTTTTCGTATAAAATCTTGGTGTACACAAACATCCAGCATATTAACACGGCGTCCGTTTGCGTGTACAATGCGAACGTTACATCCTTCGTGTAGTTGTGAAACATAGATTTATCTAACACGAATTCCAGGATCGAGTTTGACAGTCTTGCTACTGTCAGCTGTGTGAGGACCTTCTGGTCTATTTTCCTTATCTTGGGTCTCATAATGTAGAGAATTACTTGCAGTATCAAGCAAAGCGATGATAACATGATCCCGGTGATCCAAATATAGCTCTCTCGTGAGGTTGGGAGATTGGAGTCACTTGTGCCGATGTCCTCGACCATAGTCGCGATCTCAGTAGTGTTAGACATAATGTTAATATGTGCTGCTCTGTTGCCGGTCACTGTCACAATAAACTTATTTTACCATAATTCTGACGGACGGACATGCAAAAGGTTATCAATGAGCTGAAAATGTAATTGAAGCTAATCTGTTATTTATGACACATATATATACAGCGTGTTTGGCTTACGGTTTTTTTATAAGATGCGAAATCGTCAAATAACTTCTCCCGCTTTAGGTGGAGCGGAAGGGAGTGTCAGACTTTTACTTACTAAAACCCGTCCATGTTCCATCTTTTGCCCTTTGTGTTCCGGAGCCGTTACACCTATTTGAAATGTGCGTGGAGCACGAACGCGCTTTCGATACTGCCTATCGTCTCTAGACGGACGGCAAATGATTTAAATGGCTAGCCGTGAGAACATTGCTCATCGTCTACGGTGGCCGGGAGCCATGTCGCGGCACCCGACGCCCCGGCGCGTTTCAAGCAGCGTCTGGTTTGAGGTTTACTCCCTCAAACGTGCAGCCACCTCGTTCGCTAGCATGACTGCTTCTCAGAAGGCGGTAACCTCTTCCCATTTCCTCTCGCTACCGGAACCGGGTACCTGAAACATTGTGGAGTCCATGATCTGAGACAGAGCTACGTTGGAATGGCTGTAACTATTAAAATGATAAAAAGAGAGTCAATATTTTAATCTCATTTTGCAGGTTAACTCAAATTCTTCTGAATAAGTATAAAATACTTTCCAACATTTCCGGGTTAATTTTGCAGTATCTAGATAAAAAAGGCATGTATTTAAATCGATATCTGTATATTCCCTTTTTTCGATCAAAATATTTCAAAGTTAAACCAAAAATACTGACTTGCACTCAAATTATGCACACTAAATAAATCAAATTCGATATACTGTTTAATGGTATTTGCAGAACTGTTTTACTGAACGAATAACTATTATCAAAATAGTATATCTAACAATTCTATAATTCAACAAACATATTAAACCTTTTTTAAGGAAAACCATCACCTAATTTACTTTTAGGAACATCGTTTATTCTAAATAAAACCCAATTTAATCAGTCATCTTTATATAATTAGGGACACAAAAAAATAATCAAGTGCTCACTTAACATGCACCAAACATTGGCACACTGAGTGGTAACTCAGTTTAGAAAAAACACTTTAGAAAGGATGGTATTTAAAAGTACTTCAATTTATTCCCATTTCATTTACCTAATTTTACCTGTGTTCCACCAAATATACTGAATGTGCACCAAAATATGTTAATTAAAATATGTCATAACGAGCATCAGCGCACTACAATAAAAAAGTGTTATATCTTTATCCATTTTCTATTAATGCAAGTCGTTACTGGCACTCGCCGGCCGCTGCCGCGGCACCGCTCGCTCCGCTCGCTCGGCTCGTGCGTAGGGGGTCACAGTTTTAACCAAACCTAACCTACGCATTTTTTTAACATTCAGGAAAGAATATTTGGTGCACGATCAGTATTTTTGGTGAACACAAAAATATTATCCCTTTAGAAACAATACTGAGAAATTCCGTAGTAAGAAAGTACAATTTAGAGTGCAAGTTAGTATTTTTGATAAGCAATTCGTATTTTTGTTTTATAAATCATATATCCGATGTACGAACCACATTTTTGGTGTGAATTCGATACAAAAGGTCATCTCGTTTTGTGTTATTTTTTAGTTTTTTTTGCAGTACTTGTTTAGTTAATCAATTGGTTTTTTTTGCACAGCATTCATTTTTCTGGTATGCATTCAGTTAATTAGTGGAGTTACCTAGTGTGCTGAAAAAAATATACAGATGTGCATTTAAAAATATCCCGATAAAAAATAGTATGTTATATCAGTAAGAAGTATCGTGTAAAATTTGGAATTTCCTAATTTTTGAGGTGCTTTTTGCATTATATGTATACAGGATTTATTTTAAAAAATTCGGTGATTTGGCACTAAGGTCTCCTTTGATTAAAATATATTAGGATTTCATTGAACATATTTATTATTATTGCCATTATTATACATATTGCCACCAGCCGAATAGAAAAATAAGATTTAAAAAAAATATATGTAGGTACAGGGTTTGTTTACTAAGTAAAATAAAATTGTTACTGATACCGACATATTTTTTGGGGTGTAAAATCACGTTTTACGGTTCGGAAATCAATGTTACTCACTAAAAACATTGTGCCTACAGATAAATTGTGATTTAGATGTATGTATGGGAGGTATTTAAAAATCACGTCGGAACTTTGACTACCGATATCTCCGTAACTAAAAGGTTCCCTGGTATGGTCTAGAACAAAAACAATATCGCATTTGACAGCGATCGACTGCTGCGCTGCGTGTCGCGGGTTCGATCCCCGCACGGAACAAATATTTGTATGGCCTACAGATAGTTGTTCCGGGTCTGGCTGTTTGTGTATGTGACATTAATTGTTTGTAAACGCACCCACGATACAAGAGAAATTCCTAGTGGAACTATATTTAAAAAAAAAACAGCGTCCTCAAGGGTACTTTTATACCTTTTAAACACAGTCTATATAGGTGTCGTCAGCATATTAAGGAGTAACAAATTTTATTGTCTTACATTATTCTACTATCAGCGGTCACGATATCCCGGGTTGCGGGTTGTTCGAAAGAGCTACTGCGGCTTTGGAACATAAAGAGCAATAGAAGGAACATGGGTGGGTTTTAGTCAGTACAAGTCTGACACTCCGGGGAAGTTATTTGGGGATTTGCCATCTGAAAAAAAGCCGTAAACCAAACATTGTATGTGTACACAAAGTTATTCATATCATCATGTGGCACTCGATAGGCACAATATTATAATATACTAGCTTTCGCCCGCGGCTTCGCTCGCGTTAAATTCGGTATAACACACCAAGCAGACCTGCAGTTTTTGCTCTTGCGCCTGATTGATTTGTAATAGCAACGCTAAGTTTTCCCTTTTCTTCCCTCGTTCTCCCTCATATCCCACTTTTTTTAAATAAAAATTAGCCTATGTCCGTCTCCTGGTTCCCAACTATGTCTGTACCAAAATTCATCAAAATCGGTTTAGCCATTAAAGCGTGAAGAGGTAACAAACAAACAAACAAACAAACTCACTTTCGCTTTTATAATATTAGTAAGGATGTATCACATAAAATGTTGAAAACGGCATAAAATACCTTCTAACTCTAAATATATTATCATTATATGTTCCATTCGGGGTTTTCCTTTTTATTTGGGCTTATCGCTCAGCTCACGCTACGAATATTTTGTTTTGATAACAGCTTTATAACGTACCTATACATACAGACTATGTATGTACACAATAATATTGTTACAGTATATGTAACAAAATTATTTTTCATTACCTAGTATGTATATAGTTTTATGTATGTAGTTATATCGTTTGTAGTAATCCACAAAAAAATAAAATAGAATCCATCTTATGATTTTTTATTGACCTGTAGTTTAAGCTTTC
Organism: Ochropleura plecta; assembly: GCA_905475445.1. NCBI lineage: Eukaryota > Metazoa > Arthropoda > Insecta > Lepidoptera > Noctuidae > Ochropleura > Ochropleura plecta. The sequence goes on from FR997736.1 coordinate 17,452,246, forward strand.
CGTTAATTATTATAAATAGTTAAAAAAAACTAAAACACGCTTAGATAAGGTATGGATTTTTTATAGGATATTTTTTTTTGTGTTCACCAAAAATACTGATCGTGCACCAAATATTCTTTCCTGAATGTTAAAAAAATGCGTAGGTTAGGTTAGGTTAAAACTGTGACCCCCTGGCCAGTAACTACTTGCATTAATAGAAAATGGATAAAGATATAACACTTTTTTATTGTAGTGCGCTGATGCTCGTTATGACATATTTTAATTAACATATTTTGGTGCACATTCAGTATATTTGGTGGAACACAGGTAAAATTAGGTAAATGAAATGGGAATACACTGAAGTACTTTTAAATACCATCCTTTTTTATATAGATTGTTTGCTATTATATTTTTAACGTTTTTTGTTTTGTAAACAATAAATGAAATATTAGAATGACGTTACTTTACTAAGCATGCTTCGTCAACATTCTAACTACACATGTATGTAAAAATTCAACTGAATCGGAAACCGGAGCGTGGATATAATAGCTAATAAAAGCATTTACAATTAGTTAGATCCATTGTATAATGCCAACAATCAATTTGAATTCGGGAGTTGTGAAACGTTACAGTATTGTTTGATGAACATTTATTGTGTCATTCATTTATTATTAATAAGTACTTGCTCCTGTGCTGTACTGGCGCTGCCGATGGGACTGTATGTACCTATCCTTTATCGGCGACTTTTGCGGAAGGTATATTCTCGTCCCGTTCGTTTGAAACCCTGTAGCCATGAGGAACTAGGCTGAGTTTGACGGCACCTATCGTCTTCGGAACCCATTGCCATTATTTTCCTAGCAGTCATCGTGCAAGCAAGATTTGATGACCAAGCTTTATCTTATTTTAGCCTAGCAGCGTTTTCGTTAACGAGATGCTAAAATAATTAAAGCGGACGGATTTAAACTGTGTGTGTAGATATTATTTTTCCTGCTCGGTCCGAATTTAGGGAAAAAACCATAGTGTGATAGTGGCTGGCAATAGAGCAGTACATATTAACATTATGTTTAACGCAACTGAGAACGCGACTATATTCGAGAACATTGAAACAGATGACTTAAGCTCGATAGAGAGCTATATTTGGATAACTGGCATCATCATATCATCGCTATGCCTGATACTGCAAGTAATTCTCTACATGATGATACCCAAGATAAGGAAAATAGACCAGAAGGTCCTCACACAGCTGACAGTAGCAAGACTGACAAACTCGATCCTGGAATTCGTGTTAGATAAATCTCTCTATAACGAATATTACACGAAGGATTTAACGTTCGCATTGTACACACAAACCGACGCCGTGTTAATATGTTGGATGTTTGTGTACACCAAGATTTTATACGAAAAAGTAGTGCAAGTGTTTGTGTTACAGAAGTGGAACTTCATTGTATTGTCTCTACTTATTTGGATCCTCACGATACCAATAGGAGCGTTGTGTCCAATTTTCCTTGCTTTCTTCATTCAATATTACCCTATGTTCTACAAAGTTTACGCGTGGGTAAAGTTCACCATTTTGACTCTGAACGTTCTCTTTTTCAGTAGAATCTTCTGCGTGATCATAAACTTAAGCAAGAACACACAACGAAATTTTTCCGACATAATAAAAACTTGTGTCATCTCTTTCATATTGGTTTGTATAACAAGTTTACAAGTTTTTGTTGGTGATATCTTTTCGTACTTCGAAGTAAATAAAGTTGCAGATTCTTTCTGTATTTTTAATTCTTATCAAGTGATAGCGATTACAATTATATTTCTCATTCTTGCTAAGAACGATGTTACATCTGCAAGTACTTACACTAGCACTTGTTGAAATTAGGATGTTTTAGAAGGATAAGCACAACGTGGTTCTTCTGCACTTGAAATTATATATTTATATTTTGTTGAAAAAAAACAAAATGGCGCTAATGACGGAACCACACATTCGTTTAAGCTTGTGCAGGATAGGCAGTTATTATTGTATTTATTTTCTTGCCAAGAAGCAGATTATTGCTTGAATTAAATAGAATCAATCTCATGTAGGTACATAATATTGAGCTGTAGTTTAAGCTTTCCTTTAATATTATATGCAGTTTACAAAAAAACAAAAAAAAATACGCTTATGAATTCGAATTCGAATGGGCGAAGGCTTTCACAAATTTGTGTTTTTATATTTTGAATTTGTTTTGTTTTGTGCACAATAACTGAATTATTAGAATGAAGTATATTAACTAACCATGTATTTTTACCCAAAATGTTTAGTTTAGATGACAATGTCTGGTTGGCATGGCATGTTTATACTGGTATGTAAAATTCACCTTTATGAAACTGCGAAGTTGGTCAAATAAATAGCTAATAAAAACGTGTTTAAAAACTGTCGCTTGTTTCCCTTGTGCCATTCAATGTTTTAATTTTTCAATATAAAGAAATAAAGATAAGTATATTTTCTTAATTTTTATGTTATAACTGTTTTTAAAGGACAAAAGACGTAATAAACACACAAATGTTGTCAATTTTAGCAATAAGATCAAGTTATATAAAACCTTTTAAAAAAGCGAGGCTAACGCTTTAAAATACTGGCATGTGCTTTTTCAGGCAGGTTTATTAGATAGGTACTTACATATATGTATCGATTATTTGATTAATGAAAACACGATCATGTACATATTTAAATTATTTCACAAGAGAGGACTTGTACTTAATTCTATTTTTCTCTTAATACTAATTATATTTATTTTGTAGAAAAATATTTTCTCGTTTAATAAATGAATATAGTATATAAATACTTCCGAAAACGAATCTGGATTTTATTTTATTGTGCCGTTAGTGTACGATTAAATAATATACTTTTTCTCTACACTTCCTCGTTAACTGGCTCTTGTTGTACCTGCCTACTAGTATTACGTTCAAAATGTGATGCATTACACACTAGTGTTTTTATTTATTTTTTAATTTAATTATAAAGTGTTCAGTTATGTGGCTAAATTGTAAAAGCAACTCGGGCCGAACTTCAAGATTAAACAGCGTTTGCCAAAGTCGGTCCTTGGATGGGTGACCATATAATACAAACCGAGTTTTCTCCGTTACTAGGGAGCACCTTACGCTGTTATTGACGATCATTGGTAGATTCTCGAGATTCCTTACAGTTAGTCAGTGCGTTGAACACTAATAACATTTTATTTCAACCAGAGGATATAACCCAGTACTTAACTGGTTTGTGAAAGTCAAAAAGGCTATCGCTCTATGTAAAAATCGGTATTCAGCTGCATCTGGTTAGACTGGAAGCCGACCTTGACATTATTGAAAAAAGCTAGGCAGATTTTCAGTTTTTATGATTTATTTTGTGAGAAAAACAATCGGTTATTGCTCTTTATCTATATATACTGTACCTTTACAAAAAAAATCGCAATATCAACCTTAATTCACTACTCTTATTAAAATAATACAGTACCATACACCCACTAGTTCCCACAATGTGCACCCCTCTGATATAAGTCGCCATGACACGTGATACGGCACCGGCACAATCAGCCGTTCCATTTATCTTGACCATGTAGGTACTGCAGTTTTGCAGGAAACCGCCATTTTTATTTGGTTTGTGGTTCGGAACTATGTAACCGTTTTAAAAGGCCAACAATGTCCACTCATTCACAAACAATTGGGAAAAAAAGGAAAAAAATAACTAAATGAAACAAGTGACACAGGTGTTGCCATCAGTACTGTAACTATTCAGAATAAAGGTTGTATAAATGTGTGTAACAACTATGTGATTTAACAACCGCAGTAAAAAAAAAACGATTAAAAGGAATAACAAAAAAAAAAGTTTAGGATAGTTAGAGACGAGACATCCACAAATTTGTGCCGCTTATGAGCTACCAGGGAAGCCGCATGCGCAGAAGGAACTATAGCAAGACTTCTTTATCTTCAACGTAGTCCTTGATTTTGTAACATGCTTTTTAACAAAGACAACTTTTCAAACTTTTCAAAGTTTTCAAACTTTCCATCTCATCTTTAGCAACTTGTTATAAAAGCGTATGTACTGTTTAATAAAAATGACACGCTAATTTTTTTTAATTAAATTTCGAATTACAATTTCGTGTTTTCTGCCTGTATTTATATTAAGATTTTTTGACGGGAAACCAGAGATATTATTTATATTATGGAAGTCGCTTCTGATTTTAAAAAGCCCCTGATTTTTTCGGACATATAACATAGATTCTAAATTTAAAGCGAAGGCAGAGTCAGTATTTCGATCTCTTTGAACAAATGAATAAGCATACAGACTGATTTATTGCTTTATTATGGCGAAGGGTGTGTCTGCCACCACAGCTTTCAACGAGGGTGGAGAGGAGTAAGTGTTTTAAGGATTCCGTTACTAAATTACAAAAACATAATTATCATATAGTCGTCCTGAATAAGCAAATTAAATCATAATTTCATAATGATAATATATGACAAAAATTACTTATATTTTTCATTTCATTTCCTTTAGATAAATCTTTGATATAATTTTGTTTTCTTCTCGCGTTTTGCTTTCACAAGTTGATTGGGAAGCTGAGATTTAAAAAAAAACACACCTTAAGTTAAGTAAATGTTGGATTTAAATATCTGTGACCAAAATCAATACCTTGTAGAAATAAATAAATCTAACACGAGTGTGAAATACATCTCATTCTGAACTTAGTCGTCCAGATGCCATGGAACTTAATAAAAAAAAGAAACATATTATCTTAGACATAAATCAAATGCGAAGGGCAGGGCGTTTTTGTGGGACTGTCTCTTGTAATGTAACGTTCAAAAAGTGTTATCAGCCTAATTTGAATAAATGGCTTTTGATTTTGAATGAAATCTTAATAGAATTTTGTATGTATTTATTAGTATTCATAATATTTCAATCCAGAAAAGAATCGTACAAAACACATATCACATACATAGTATAAAACAAAGTCGCTTGCCCCTGTCTGTCTGTTCCTATGTGTGCTTAGATCTTTAAAACTACGCAACTGATTTTGATGCGGTTTTTTTAATAGATTGAGTGATTCAAGAGGAAGGTTTATATCTATAATATTAGTATCTACATTGCACACGTGCGAAGCCAGGGCGGGTGGATAGTTAAAAATAAATAGTGGACATGGTATATTTACCATGTCCATGTTCCATGTTATAAATGTTGAAACGGGATATTCCCCGTTTCAACATTTATAAATATTTAAAAAAAGATTAAACACATTCAAAAAGCTCAAGCTTCTCGACACTTACGATTGTGTTGTGGTCATTTATGTACCTACGTAATACGTGACGACCATAATGTAGTTATGACGTGCGCACAAGATAACTCTGCCTGAGGCTGGTGGTGCGCGGAGGCACTACACCGGGGGGAAAACCCGCTGCCGCGGCAAGTTGCCGCTCGGCGGGCGGACCTCCGGTGCGATCTCATGGTGGCATGGAGAGAGCGACTGTCACAACCCCGTGCAGGGCACGCCACAATAGTGGCGGTAAGTCCCCTCTTTGAGGAGTGGCTGGAGTGGCGTCATGGCGTCCTCACCTACCGCCTGACGCAGGTCCTCACCGGACACGGAAGTTTCGGGAAGTTCCTGCACATCATCGGGCGGGAGGAAGCGCCCGGGTGTCACCATTGTGACGATCGCCCTGAGGACACGGTGGAGCACACAGTGGCGATCTGCCTAGCGTGGGCGGAGCACCGCCGTGCCCTCGTAGAGGCGATCGGCGGCGGCGATCTCTCGCGTCCGGCCCTGGTTCAGGCCATGGTCCGGAGCGAGAGGGAATGGGAAGCGGTCACCACCTTCTGCGAAGCAGTAATGCTAGCAAAGGAGGTGGCCGGGCGTTTGAGGGAGAGAACATCTGCCCAACCCAGCCGCCGCGGGAGACGCCCAGGGCGCCGGGCGCCGCGAGACGACTTCCGGCCACCGTAGATGCAGGCCTGTGGGCGGTGAGCAATGGGTAGCTCACCGTCCGTCCGTCGATTGACGACAGGCCGTGTCGACGGCGCGTTCGTGTTTCACGCGCGCCTCAAAGAGAGTCAGCAAAGCAGAGGGGCTTGCCAGAGCCTCCGCCTGCCGGGGTTGCGGGTTGTTCGAAAGAGATACCGCGGCCTCGGAACGTAAAGGGCTATAGAAGGAACATGGGTGGGTTTTAGTCAGTACAAGTCTGACATACCCCCCCGCTCCGCCCAGAGCGGGGGAAGTCATTGGATGATTTCCCACCCGAAAAAAAAAAGGCTGGTGGTGCGTTTCACAAAAATATCTTTCAACACTTTTAATCTCATTTACCACAATGTGGTTTTATTCGTGTTTTTTTTTTTTTAAATCGTTGCCCCACTCTTGAAATTTCCCCTGTATCGTGTGTGCGTTTACAGACATTTTAACTCACATACACAAACACCCAGACTGGAAACAACTATTTGTAGGCCATACAAATATTTGTTCTGTGCAAGAATCGAACCCGCGACACGCAGCGCAGCAGTCAATCGCTCAGCCACTGCGCCAACCGTTCCGTCAAAGTTTTCAAAGTAATTAAAAGTGCTAGCAAGAATATAATTAAAACCTCAAATGGGACTGGGCAGCTATGTCTACCGGTAAAGCTCACACATTGCAAATCTGGAGTCTTTAGACAATTTATAACAAATAACCTATGGTTGAAACCAGATAGTTAGGAAACATATTGTTCATAGCAAAAATTAACCTATAGGTACCATAAGTCAATGCACGAAAGTCATGAATTTAGACGTCGATACAAATGTAAAGCTAATGATTCATGAAAGTTTGAACTCTAGCTATCCGATCCCATTTTGTTTCTTCTTAACAATTTTAACGCACAATTTCAAAAATATTTAAATGTGTCTAATGACAATTTAATTTAAGCGGCAAAAGAACCACGTTTTACTTTACCTTCTAAAACATTCTGATTACAAATACTGGCAAAAGTTTCCGATCTGCTTGTGTTAGTACTAGCAGATCTAAATTTTTGTTTTGCAATAATGAGAAATATAATTGTAATCGCTAGCACTTGATAAGAATTAAAAATACAGAAAGCATCTGAAACTATACTCACTTCGAAGTACGAAAAGATATCACCAACAAAAACTTGTAAACTTGTTATACAAACCAATATGAAAGATATGACACAAGTTTTTATAATGTCGGAAAAATTTCGTTGTGATTTCTTGCTTAAGTTTATAATCACGTAGAAGATTCTACTGAAAAAGAGAACGTTCAGAGTCAAAATGGTGAACTTTACCCACGCGTAAACTTTGTAGAACATAGGGTAATATTGAATGAAGAAAGCAAGGAAAATTGGACACAACGCTCCTATTGGTATCGTGAGGATCCAAATAAGTAGAGACAATACAATGAAGTTCCACTTCTGTAACACAAACACTTGCACTACTTTTTCGTATAAAATCTTGGTGTACACAAACATCCAACATATTAACACGGCGTCCGTTTGTGTGTACAATGCGAATGTTAAATCCTTCGTGTAGTTGTGAAACATAGATCTATCTAACACGAATTCTAGAATCGTGTTCGTCAATCTTGCCACTGTCAGCTGTATTAGAATCTTCTGGTGTATTTTCCTTATTCCGGGTCTCATAATGTATAGTATTACTTGCAGTATCAAGCATAGCGATGATATGATGATGCCGGTTATCCAAATATAGCTCTCTATCGAGCCTGGGTCATCTGTTCCAATGTCCTCGAAAATAGTTATGTTCTCAGTTGCATTAAACATAACGTTGATTATGTGTTCTGCTGGCCGGTTTCTATCAAACTAATAACTTTATTTATTCCAAATTCCGAGCGTGCGTGCAATTAGTCACAAATGTAATTGACAGTGTAATTTAACGCTATAAAAAAGGCAATTGTTGCCAAAATTAAAAGGATGGTAACTAAAATTGGTAGTCCTAGAATTATAGCAGTCTAGTCCGTTGTTGTCGTCTTGCAATTACGTTCAATCAACAATAGATGCCAGTTGGTGTCACTAAAGCCAATTACCGATTCCTCTATTTCTTGGTTTTTCTTGGTCGGTTGGAAGTTAGAATCGGGTACAGTACTATTTACTTCTTAGATGATCACTTTAATTCTCACTGGAACTCGACTTAGGCACTTTGAATCACAATTGCTCGAAGCTACTATGATCAATCTCCAATTAACTGTTTAAATAAATATTATTTAGTATTGATCAATTTGACATTACAAATACGTTACTGTCGTATTTGTCGAGTTCTGTTAGACTGTACTTATTTGCCTCATTCAACACAACAAATGGTTCATTTGCCAAATAAGTCTGTATTAGTCATTAATATTCCTGGATGTCGATTGATCATGACCAAGTCATCCAGACAGAAACAGAATCGATTAATATGGTTGTGTGAAGTATAGTCACTCGCTGGCAACCTAATATGGGTTTCTCCAGTTAGTGGTTCTTTATCAAAGGAAAAAGGAAAGTAGTAAAAAGACAAAAGAAGGGGGAAAGTACCTAGATAAAAACACGCCAAATACCAGTGATGTCGACGCAACTGGTTTCCCGTGGTTTCTAAATTCACTGGCAGCAATCACACTATCATTCCCCTCCTTTCTTTCATAGTTATCGTTCCTGTCACAGAATCTTCCTGCCCAATGAAAGGCAATCCTTTCATTGCTTGGGGTCGGCGAACTGTGCGGACAGTGTAAAAAGGAAGTAAAACGGGAAATCACCAAATAACTTCCCCCGTATGGGCGGAACGGGGGGAAGTGTCAGACTTGTACTAACTGTATCTCTTTCGAACAACCCGCAACAGATGTTAGCAAGCAGACGAGGCTTGTTGACATCTGTTTTGAAATAAAAACTAAACATTCTTTGACGGCACGGTTGGCGCAGGCCTATAGGTAGTTTTTCGGGTCTGGCTGTTTGTGTATGTGAGTTTAAATGTTTGTAAACGCAACGTCGTTTTTTACAACAAAAAGAAATACTGATATGATGTATTCTTGTAAAATATCGTGTAATGCCAAAACTTATAAATATCATGGATTACAAAACTTTTTCAGGGAGGTCTACAACCAGCTTATGTGATTAGTATTCTTCATTCGTTTGCTCCAGGATAAGAAAATAAACGGATATATTTCATTAGTATGCACGACATGGAACATTCCCTGAACATTGATGCGGAATGGGAACAAAATATCTTTAAAGTAGGACACATAACAAGTTGTAATAAAAACTCTTTGGTATGTTTTCTAACAGAAGGTCCAGAAAAAAGTTCATATAGCTTAATTTCTTTGTTTATGTTAGCTGTGACCGTTTTCTCTGGTTTAGCTACTGCTAAACCAGATCCTAAGTGTACTACTCCCTTAGGATCAAGTTAAATAGCGTAGGAACAAAGACGTGACCACTAGTGAACAAGGTTGATTATGGTAGAAAGACTGATTTCCAATATAAAAGAACATTGTGCACATCTAACTGTATCTGTAACTTTAGGACTTAAATGAGGCAAACGAAATAGCTGATAAGGTCGAAACGTGAAAGTATTTTTTTGTTTTTTTACACCAACAGCATACTAAAACTTAAAAAGAACTATGCAATAAAACGAAAATTCTGTATGTATGCCTATTATATATATATGCAGCATTCACTATAGTGACAAGTGTGACAACAACAAAGTTTGCCTATTAAATTAACACAAAAATAAATGAAATTGTGTGAAAATTACTTAAAAATTAGATTATACGAATATCCTTACTAATATTATAAAAGCGACTGTGAGTTTGTTTGTTTGTTACGTCTTCACACCTAAATGGCCAAACCGATTTTGATGAATTTCGGTACAGAGATAGTTGGGATCCTGGAAACGGACATAGGCTTAAAAAAGTAAGAAAAGGGGGAGAAAGATGGAAGAAAAGGGGGAGAAAGAGGGAAGAAAAGGGGAGAAAAGGGGAGAGAAATATTTCTTTTTCGATCATCACTCGGTTAAAAAGACAAATCACAAAGTTAGCGTTAGCCCAAAGTAACTATGCCACGCGGACGGTAGCTAGTGAATGTATATGTTACAGTCAAAACTGATAATCGGTTTAAACCACTTTGGACTGATGTCAGTAAAAACCATTATTGTATTAAAATGCGAACGCCGCAGTTATAATTTCCAAGAATAACTTTTTCTAAGTTCTTAATAGGGTTACAAAATAAAACCCAGCAACCTAAGTTTCCTAATAACTTTTAGTACATATTTATTAACTAGCTGTTTTTATTTATCGCGACCTTGGTCTCGTGTGAAGTGACTGTAAAAATATGACATCCCTATTAGAATCGGATTTGGTTTACGGGATTTTAAGGTACTCCATATAACTTTAGCTCATGATACCACATCTACTGAGTACGTTTTGTCAATAGGCGATTTTAATGCCAAAATCGGAATTCCAGAAAAGTCCGAGCGTTCCGCTACAGGAGAGTACGGTTATGGCACCAGAAGTGCTCGAGGTACGAGACTAATTCAATACGCGCAAGAGCACAACCTAAAAATAATAAATACAATGTTCAATCTAAAACCAAAAAACCGCTGGACATGGATCTCTCCAGATAAAAACACAAGAAATGAAATTGATTACATCATGACCACGAAACACCGCATGATCTCTAAATATGAAGTACTACCATCTTTCTCCTTTGGATCGGACCACAGACTACTAAGAGCAACAATACACCTGAACACAACAAAGAAAAGTAGGCGAAATTTCTCTAATATATCCACTAAGTTAAAAACTCCAGCAGAGCAGGAAACGTACCTAACAAACCTCTACGGCTTTATACCACAACTTATAGAAAATCAAAACAACTATAACGGGGAGGAGTACTACCAGCAAATCATTCACCACACAAAGATAAGTCTAAAAAACATTAAAGGACCACATAAGAGCAAAATTCTATCCGCGAGAGCGCTAGAACTCATGAAGGAAAGAAGCGAACTACAAAACAAGCCTAATTTAAGCAAAACTGATAAAGAAAAACTTTGTACAAATATACCAATAAAGAAATAAAAAGGTGCTACGATACCTACAGAGCAACAACTATACAAAGACACCTCAATAATAGTAGATCTGCGAAAAAAGCTTATAAAGAACTAAATCAAGCCAAAACATGGGTTCCTTTTCTCAAGTCCGGCAACAAAAAATGCAATTCACGTACGGAAATCATAAACGCAGCTACCGACTTCTACGCTAATCTATACAGACAACCAGACACACAAATACAAAACAGGGTTTCCTACAGCTACACGGCTACCTCTACAATACATCAGTTTACAGAACATGAAATATTGAAACAATTAACGAGACTTAAACCAGAAAAAAGCCCAGGACCGGACGGAATCACAAACGAATGCATCAAGGTTGCGAAGACTCTACTACTGACACCAATAACTATCCTATGGAATAAAATACTTGATGAAGAAGCTGTGCCACATGAATGGATGGTATCAGAAATTATACTTTTATACAAAAAAGGCGACCCAGCTGATATAGGCAACTACCGTCCAATAAGTTTAATGTCTTGTTTTTATAAACTTTTTGCATCCTGTCTACTTGAAAGGATAGCTCCAGTCATTGATGCCCACCAACCAATCGAACAAGCCGGTTTCAGAAGCGGTTTTAGCACGATGGATCATATCCAAGTGGTCGACCAGGTGATAGAGAAATATTTAGAATTTAATAAACCCCTATATTTGGCTTTCATTGACTACAAAAAAGCTTTTGACTCAATTTCACACGAGAGCATCTGGGAGTCGCTGAAAGCACTAAATATTAATGAAAAATACGTCAATATCTTAAAACATATTTACTCTAACAGCACAAGTAGAGTCAAATTGGATAGAGTAGGTGAAATTATCAACATAAAGAGAGGTGTCCGGCAAGGAGACCCGATTTCACCAAAATTATTTATAGCCGTCTTGCAACACGTAATGGGAGAGCTGGAATGGTGTAATAAAGGTATTAATATAAATGGAAAAAATCTAAGTCATCTCAGATTTGCCGATGACATAGTTCTATTTTCGGAATCCCCTCACCAACTAAACAAAATGGTAAACGAATTGAACCAGGCTAGTTTAAAAACTGGTTTGGAAATTAATCTGGAAAAAACTAAAATTATGTCTAACCGCAGTGCAACGCTCATCTCAATAAATAACACTCCTCTCGAGTTTGTCAACCGCTACACATATTTAGGAAAACAAATCTCTTTTAGTAAGGAAAGAAACACTGAAGAACTAAACCGAAGAGTGGCGATCACCTGGAACAAGTTCTGGCACCATAAGGAAATACTAAAATCGCAACTTTCGCTACCGATCAAGAAAATAGTCATGGATACAGGACTACTACCGTGCCTTACCTATGGATGCCAAACTTGGACCTTTGATCTCAAAACGAGGAACAAAATTCAGACTACCCAGAGAAGAATGGAGAGAAGCTGCCTAGGTATAAAATTGAAGCATAAGGTAAGGAACGTAGACATTCGTAAGAAGACTAAAGTATGCGATGCCTTAACATTCGCAATGAAGGCTAAATGGAAGTGGGCAGGTCACGTGGCCCGCTACAAGGACGACAGATGGACTTTACGGTCAGTAAAGTGGTCTGGGCCAAAAGGCACCAGACCAAGAGGTCGACCAAGGGCCAGATGGACAGACGAAATTGTGGCGTGCGCAGGCAAAAGTTGGCTTGAAAGAGCTAACGACAGAGAAGGATGGCACTCCTTGGGGGAGGCTTTTACCCGAACGGGGTCCATGCATTAAACATTGAGTTAGCAGACAAATTAAAACAAATATAAATTAAAGTTTGTAGTTAAAAATAGAATTTATATTTAGAAAACAAATATATTTTTAGTGTATTAAATATTAATCGTTCATAAATTAATTTCTCAATTTTTTATTGTTTATTATCGTTTACTATGTAATTTTGCATGGAATAAATAAAGCTTTATTATTTTATTATTATATTATTATATAACTTTACATATCTGACAATAAAACTTCTGTCAAAATCGGTCCAGCCGTTCGGAGATCGACCGGAACAAACAGACTATCGACATAACTGACTGACTCAAACATTGTTGTCGTTGCTCATTTCTTATATCTGTCTTAGGCATAGTGTTATTTCAAACCAACCCTGCCGCCGCAGGAGACGCTCCGGGCGTCGGGTGTCGTGAGACAATTCCCGGCCACCGTAGACGCGGATCTATTCACGGTAAGCAATGGGTAGGTCGCCGTCCGTCCGTCTATGACAACACGCCGTGTCGATTGCGCGTTCGTGTTCCACGCGTGCCTCAAAGAGATGTCAGCACAGCACCATGTCAGGGGCCCGCCGGAGCCACTCTCCGCCGGGGTTTCGGGTTGTTCGAATGAGATACCGCGGCCCCAGACAGAACACAAAGACCAAAAGTAGGAACATTAATAGGCTTTAGTCAGTGAAGTTTAACACTCCTTACCGCTCCTCGTAGAGTGGGAGAAGTTATTTTATGATTTCCCACCTGAAAAAAAGCGAAAGAATACCCAGCTGTAAGAAACCTATGAACCTAAAATAGGTTAATAGTAGTCAATATTTTCAAAGATTAACAAAAACTGCTAACTGCTCTTAAAGAATTGTATCCTTAATGATGCACAGGGATTCCAAGTTCTTACCCATTAAGTTTTTAGAGCATATAGTCCTGGAAACAGTGGGTCATCTAGGTGTAACACTCCTCATATTGAAAAGGCCCTGTTGGAACATTGATGAATGGGAAGCAATCAACCGTACAATTAGTTAATAAAATCAAGCGCTGCAGCATTGTCTGGCCGCGGCAAGGCCAGGGCCGTCCATTACTGAACGGATGTAGGAAGCGCCACATCGCTAGTTGCTCACTAGACGTCGCACAGTGCTTATCGTGCCAAATAATTATAAAGAATACGATGTTCCATTTTCGGTTTTCGCGGAAAAACTTAGAATTCTAGAACAGTTTTGAACCATACAGTAATGGCGTTACATTTAGAACAAAATGTTGTTTTTAAAAATAAAATAAACATGTACCTAACTAAATATGGATAATTCTAAAGTGTACAAAATCGTAGTTTTTGAGAAAAAAACATACAAGGCCGCTAATTTAGAAGATGATTCATTGTAATAAAACGTGTTTTAAACATCGATTAAACTAATGGCACATTCAATGAGCAGTTGGAAGCGTCTTTGAATATAAATAGACTTCACAAATGCATCAATTCGTTATAATTAAAGTGTATGTAAATAGATCAGTGAACGAATGAATGTGACCGAATTGAACTGAGAGCACTTGAGTAAACTTTGGAGTATAACAATTTGTGTATTTCCATGCAATTTTTGGAATTATAAAGTCCAAGTTGTGTTTGAAACAAGTGAAAATGTGTGGGCAGTGATTTAGCATATTTGCTAAATATTTATAGTTTTCTGGATTCATATGTGTTCAACTGGTGACACGATTCGTGAGTTATTTTCGTTCAGAGTGTTTTTGGGCCTTCTTATTAAATGAAACGGTGAGTACTTTGTTGTTGTGCAAAAACTGTATGTACCTAAGCGTTGATAGGTAGGTACAAAGGTGATATTAATACACATGCACCCATGCGCGAATGTATCGGTACAGTAGATAAAAGCATGGTTATCAACATTAATTTAGATTATAATACGAGTGGCGTAAAGTCAAATACTTAATTATTTTTGCCAAATATGAACTTTATTATATTACTCCATCCAGTTCATATAAATGTTATTGTTACAATTATATAAAATTAATAGTTCTTAAATCTAAGAATTTGACAATCAGATAGTGGAAACACCTTCATTCAACATAGTTTGCAAACGGTTGGTTTTCGTGAATAACAAAATATTTTAAAGTCTAGCTGGCGCCCTTGGTTTCGTCCGCGTGAATAAAAATGAATAAAAAAGTATCCTATGTGTTATTCCAGACCGTAATCTACCTCTGTGCCAAACTTCATCAAGATCCGTTCAGCCGTTTCGACGTGATAGAGTAACAAACATCCATACTGGATGTATCCCATTCTCACAAACATTCGCATTTATAATATGGATGGTATTTAAAAGTACTTCAATTTATTCCCATTTCGTTTACCTAATTTTACCTGTGTTGCACCAAATATACTGAATGTGCACCAAAATATGTTAATTAAAATATGTCATAACGAGCATCAGCGCACTACAATAAAAAAGTGTTATATCTTTATCCATTTTCTATTAATGCAAGTCGTTACTGGCACTCGCCGGCCGCTGCCGCGGCACCGCTCGCTCCGCTCGCTCGGCTCGTGCGTAGGGGGTCACAGTTTTAACCTAACCTAACCTACGCATTTTTTAAACATTCAGAAAAGAATATTTGGTGCACGATCAGTATTTTTGGTGAACACAGAAATATTATCCTTATAATATTAGTAGGATGTGTCAGCTCGTGGCTTAATAATATCAGCCATTCGAATCAATTTTCAGGTTAAGCCGCGCTTGCCTAGGTTGATCTGTAGAGGGTGTCCATCTATATGTATACACCAAGTTCAGTCAGAAAGCACGTTATGCCGTTGGTCCCGGCTGTCATTTGTAGACCTTTGACAGTCGTTACAGGTAGGCCACTGACTACTCGACCGACTGAGAACAATTATTACGAAGGGGTATCGTGTTACCCAGTACTAACTGGGTTGTAGAGGTCAGATAGGCAGTCCCTCCATTTAAAATACTGGTATTCAGCTGCACCCGGTCAGACTGGAAGCCGACCGATTGTTGGGACAAGGCTCAACTGGTGATGAATGATGATAAAGAAAATAAGAACACTATTTAAAAAAAAAAAAAAAACGTTGCCCCGCTCTAGGACTTTCTCTTGTATCGTGGGTGTAATTACAAACAAATAAACTCACAATACACAAACAGCCAGACCCGAAACAACTATCTGCAGGTCATTGTATTGTATAACGGGCTGGTGTCCGCAACTCTACGTCTGAGGCGCGTATTTTGCGATCTGCAGGTCATACAAATATTTGTTTCGTGCGGGAATCGAACCCGCGACATGCAGCGCAGCAGTCATTCGCTCAGCCACTGCGCCAAACGTGCCGTCTATTATACTTGCTACATATTATATTTTGTACTAGCTTTAAATCGCGTTAAATTCGCGATTTCCTGATTTACAGGTACCTAGCTACCTGTAGTTTTTGCCCTTGCGCCTTATTTATTGTAATAGCAATGCTAAGTTTTCCCTTTTCTTCCCTCTTTCTCCCTCATATCTCAATCGTTTTTTTTTAAATGGCCTTTGTCCGTCTCCAGGATCACAACTATCTCCGTACCAAAATTCATCAAATCGGTTTAGCCATTTAGGCGTGAAGACCTAACAAACAAACTCACTTTCGCTTTTATAATATTAAGTAGGATGAGGAGCTCGTGGCTAAATAAATAGTAGCCGCTCGGGTCGATCTTTAGGTTAAGCCGCGCTTGCCTAGGTTGGTCTGTGGATGGGTGACCACCCGTTACATATCGAGTTTCCTCCGTGCCTCGAGCCGTTGGTCCCGGCTGTTATTTGTAGATCTTTGACAGTCGTTACAGGTAGTCAGTGTTCCGAAAGTCTGACAACCAGTCTTACCAAGGGGTATCGTATTACCCAGTATTAACTGGGTTGTGGAGGTCAGATAGGCAGTCGCTCCATGTAAAATACTGACTCAGCTGCATCCGGTTAGACTGGATGCCGACCCCAACGTAGTTGGGAAAAGGCTAGGCAGATGATGAAGTAGGTAAGGATTCACAATAAACATAAATGGTTTTAAACAGTTCCGAACTACACAGTCAGTCTGTCTCATATTTAATGATTGGTTTATTTAACCAAAATGTTGTTTTTAGTAGAACATAGTGGTCGCTGTATCAGACTAAATAATCAGACATGTTTCGTATGTTGTTGTTTCAAAACAAATGCGAATCGTCCAGGTAATGCAAATACCCATTGATTGTGAGTGATATCGTAAACAAATTCGACTACTCAGAGATACGAACCTCATTAGCAACACAAACTAGTCCATTGAAATGTTACATTTGGGGTTACGTTTTTTAGAGGACGCAATTTTATTTTTCTGATGTGTAGGGGGGTCAGTGTAAAGCTAAAACCAAGTTTGTGGGGTCGCCACCCTTGCCCACGGCCGCCATCTTGAAAAAAGGGGTTGAAATTGTTTTTACGATATATTTCTTAAATTATTTGTCTGAAAAAAAAAAATTGTTGTTGCAAATTAATTTTTCTACAACTTTTTGTCGTTGAACCATAAAAAATATATATTAAAAAAATGTTTTAAATAAAAGTTGTTTCTCAAAACACGATCTACAACCCCCACCCAAACAAAACAATTTTAATCCTGGCTGACTTATTTTTGTTTAACATTAAAGATAAAGGTATATTTATTTTGTAAAACATGAGTATAAAGATGATAAAATTTGCAAAGTTGCTACATGTTTTGCCATCCAGGAATGGCGTACAAATTTTTTTGGCTTAAGCCATGCGTTGAAGTTAAAATTAGACATAAAATTTATAAAAACAAAAACTTAAAAATAAACAAAAATATAAAACGTAGCTTAAATTTACAAGAAATGTCGTAATTGTATTTGTTTTCAATCATTTCAAAATTCTGACAGGCTGTAGTAACATTTGGTTAAAAGGAATTTTTTGAGTTGTATTTTAAAGACTCTATTTGGTTATTATTTAATAAGTTTGGGGATTTTATTATAAATAAATAAATGATTGGCGCCAAATAAAATATGCTTTTATGCAGGCGCCAATCATATAGGCGTGTTCAGCCTTACTATTCTAGCCTGTTATTATCACGCCGACTGCGAATCGTACCTTCTGTAATTTTTTTTAAATAATTTGTGATTAGTTTGGACAAAATTAGCTACTTCATATATAAATAGGGAAGGTAAACTAAAAACATTATGTTTAATAAAATAAGGTTTGCAGCTATCTGTAATTTTTAGCCCAAACATAGCCCTCATGCACCTTTTTTGGATATATAACAAGTTTAAGGTTGTCATTCAACTCAACTGTATATTACAAAAGAGGATAATGATGCATGAATTTGATTAATTAATGTTTGTTCGGTATATCACAATGGAAGGACCAAAGGCACATTGTTAGACCGTTTTAGTTAGAGTTTATAGAGTTGATAAAATCAAGATTAGATATTAACAGATAGTATATTATTTTTAAATCATTCAGTTTATCATTTTCCTGCCCTTGTCCCATTCTATTTGGGGTCGGCGCAACACGTTCTCTTCTTCCATTCTCCCCTATCAGACGTCACGGCATCATTTACTCCTTTCTTCTTCATGTCATTCCTTGCACAATCCATCCATCTTTTCTTTGGCCTTCCTCTCGCTCTCCGTCCTTCAACATTCAGATCCATCACTCTTTTAGTCAAATGTGCTTCGTCCCTCCTTATTTCATGTCTTTGCCAAGACAAACGACTCCCTTTATTTTTTTCTGTAACAGGCGCTCCATGTAAAATACTGGTATTCAGCTGCATCCGGTTAGACTGGAAGCCGACTCCAACATAGTTGGGAAAAGGCTAGGCAGATGATGAGGCGCAACTTTCAAACTTCCTCTAATATACTCATTCCTTACTTTATCCATTCTTGTATAGTAGGTATATTATTTTTAAATATGAAATTAAAATTAGAAATTAAATCCTTACTAATATTATAAAAGCGAAAATGAGTTTGTTTGTTTGTTACCTCTTCACTGAACCGATTTTGATGAATTTTGGTACAGAGATAGTTGGGACCCTGGAGACGGACATAGGCAATTTTTTTTTTTAAAAGAGTGAAAAAAAGGGAAAACTTAGCATTGCTATTACAATAAATTAGGCGCTAGGGCAAAAACTACAGGTGGCAGGTACCTGCAAATTAGGAAAGGGGAACTGCAGGCGAAGCCGCGGGCGAAAGCTAGTTTATTATAAAATTAAAATTAGGAACCTTCCGGTGCGCGAGTGCGACTCGCACTTGACCCGTACTTTTTTAGACTTTATTTTGTTTTTACTTTTCGTTACTGATCTGAATCGTATGAGGTACGCCAGTTTACCGTACCACCATCATCAGCCTACACAACTCACACTTGGCAGGTTTTGTTAACTATATCATCTTCCAAAAAAACAAATTCTCCTAGTTTCTTAGGCCTTCCCATGTACTTTAAAGACAATCCATAACTAACAATGCTACAAGTTTAAATTGAAGAGTGTAGGAAATACGTTGCAGTCACCTTATGCCATATTATCAAGACATTTCGTGAATATCTCCATGGCTTAAACTATTTATTAACCTAAAATAAAGCAATCCTACTTCCTACTAATATTATAAATTCGAATGTTTGTGAGGATGGATCTATGGATGTTCGTTACTCTTTCACGTCAAAACGGCTGAACGGATCTTGATGAAATTTGGCACGGAGGTAGATTATGGTCTGGAATAACACATAGAATACTTTTTTATCCATATCACGCGGGCAAAGCCGCGGGCGCCATCTATCTTACTAATATTATGTTACTCTCACGTCAAAACGGTTGAATCGATCTTGATGACATTTGGCACAGAGGTAGATTATGGTCTGGAATAACACATAGAATACTTTCTTTTTTTTCGATATGACGCAGGCGAAGCCGCGGGCGCCAGCTAATAATAAACATAAATCTAGTCTACAAACTACTTCTAGCACACCTTTGAAGGATAAAACAACCAAAATATTATAGACACGCTTCCGTTTCTAACCATAACTAGATTGACCTCTAATGTCCCATTAACAGAAAAGAATTCTTTAATAAAAACACTCTACACAAAACAT
Source organism: Ochropleura plecta (assembly GCA_905475445.1). Taxonomy (NCBI): domain Eukaryota; kingdom Metazoa; phylum Arthropoda; class Insecta; order Lepidoptera; family Noctuidae; genus Ochropleura; species Ochropleura plecta. The sequence goes on from FR997736.1 coordinate 17,472,106, forward strand.
CCTCCGAGCAAAAACCTGCTCTATCAAAAACGCACTAAGTCTAAGATCCCTTGATGTTGGAACAGCTATTATATTTTGACATCAAATAGTCTGTAATATTATGAATACTTCGTTCTCATAGTTTCGTTGGTTCGTGTTTATCTGTCCCGCGCCCATCGACGTAAATAGATTTGACTGTTCCAGCCCGAAATGATCTAATAAAATAGTCACCGGCCTCGTTCGCCTCAGTTGCAGGGATATTATTATTTGTTTTGAATTTCTTTATTTGTTCTACTCTCATAGTCTATAATTCTATATGATGTCTATAATATATCTCAAAGGTACTTAAGGCGCCTCCCCGACCAAAACGCCGCGCAAGCCGTTTTTGTGCAGTTTTCTGGAGCTATCTACTTGTTATTTAAAACGAACTAAGTAACTAAAAAAATACATTAAATTTCTTTATAATCTTGATTCCATTATTGTAGATTTGTTTTTTATTTATATTGAGTAATTATTTAGTAAATCTCCTTACAACAAAACCCCAGAAATGAGAAATCATGATCAATAACTTGCATCTCCTCGTAAAGTAAAAATTGTTTAATTTTGCTACTGACACTAATCGATACACAATGTTATAATGAACATTTTGGTACAAATATTTTTTCCCAAAAACCGAAATCTTTATTTTATAAAGACTTTATTCCAAAAAATTAGCATTATTCACTACTGTTACTCCTGCACGGCAAAGAGGGAACGAATGCTCAAGGTTATTTGGTTAGGGTACGGCCTTAAAGAAATGCAATTATAGTAAAGTTATGCCGTAACAGAAAGGAAAAGAGCGCCATCTTTAATACACATTTTTTTTGGTTGATGGCTATAAGTTCGCTCCTATTCCATAGGGGTTCAAGTTCACTGGCGAAAAGTGAGAGTACAACAGGCGCAATTCTGCTTATTCTTCGAGGATTAGAATCGTCCAGCTCGTCCAGTCATCACCTGCTTAGGCTGGTCATACACGGACAGCTTGAACAGTAAGCTAGTGATTATAAGACACAAACTCCGTGCAGTCAAATTAATGGCAGCTGCCATTGATAACAATTTCTCGACAGTTGGTAGCAATACTGCTCCACATTTCATGGCGAAAGGCGCTCGCGAGTCGGAATGAAGAACACGAGGGAAGGTCACTGCGTGAGAGCAGTCGACAGCTTAAGCATTCAGTGTATGCCTGACGACAACATGTATTCATATTCATATCTTTATTGCATTCCATAATGGTTGAAGATCTTAAAATAGCCTTAAAGCTAAGGTACAATTACGGACCCTGTAGGGCACAGCAAACTAATTAAACAAATTCTTTATGTACGAAGAAAACTGTAGTTTGCTATGCAGTCGCAGCTTGAAATAGCTGTTCGTATATGGCCGGCCTTAGTCTACCGTGTCACCTGACTGTGTCAGGGTTCCACCACTCTTTGGGTATATATAGCATGGCTAGCCCGGTCCCACTTCAGGTTAACGGTTTCTTGAGCGGTTTGTGTTTGTGGATCGCAGAGTGGTGTTGCGTATAGGGTCTGTTAGTTTGACGCCTAGGATACTTTGCTACATTGCAAGTTCACAAAACTTTGAGTTGTTTTTTTGGAAATAGGTTTAATTTTTTACAATAAAGTTTTTATTTCAGCATATTTAGTTATGGTATGCATAATTTTTATCGAGTATTCATTTTCCATTCTTACTTAAAGATTAACAGATCATCCATATAGACATAGAGATAAAAATATGTATCATAGACTACAGTACGTCCAACGAGAAGCGTAACTACATAAGCAATATAAATAATATTGATATACTCTATCAAACAAAAAAAAATTTTGCAAACCGGTCCAGGCGTCTTTGAGTAATCGGTGATCATACCTACATAAAAAATAAAAAGATTCCGACGAATTGAGAACTTCCTCCTATTTTTGAAGTCAGTTAAAAACAGAATACAGTAACTATGGCATGGATTAAAAGTAGGTCCTTTCCTCTTAAACCCCACAGTTAGGTAACTATGTTAATTCAGGATATCACTGCATGACGATTAAACTTCTCCATAAATGACCATGCTCTCCATAAATGTGAATCAAATCATACCCAACAACCTATTTGTGGTTTAATCAAAATTCGTGGTAACACTAAACATACCCATTTACGTCTGTATGACGTTGTATGACATGATTATTAATGAAACTTTCCTTATGTACCTCGTTTACTATTAATTATTTGTAATGATTTACCTATCTACCTGCCCTTAAGCTTTAAACTGAACTTGAATTCGATTGAAACTTTAGACGACGATTGCTCAGGATCTAAGAGCTGTCACTGCCTTGCGATCTCCTGTACGTTATCAATCCGTTTAGATAACATAAAACGAAGCATAAGGCAGAGGTGTAGCTACCGGAGTTTGCGGGTTGTTCGAAAGAGATACCGCGGCCCCGGAACATAAAGGGCAAAATAAATAATATGGGTGAGTTACAGTGCAAGTCTGACACTTCTCCCCCGCTTTACTCAGAGCGGGGGGAACTTATTTGATGATTTCGCATCCGCAGAAAATGAAAGGACCAGGCAGATGCAATAGAGGCGAGTCTTTTATCATGAACCGTGCACAAATCCAGCATCCAATGGATGGATGGCTTCTACTGAGAAATTCCAAATTGAAAAAATCAGCTCAGCAATAAATAAATCCCTAGACTATTGATTGCTACTACACCATAGTTACTTTGCAATCATATTTATATATATATATATATTTATTTAATCATATATACATATATGTATATTTATAAGAACAAAAAAAGAAAAAAACATGTTTTCGCAATTGCTTACAAGCTGCATAACATTTGCTGCCGAACTAGGTTTGTGGCCTGTATTTCAGAAAGCAGCGCCTCAATAATTAGGTTTTTGATTACAATCATAACACACGCACACATGCACGCTGTCGCAGTTCGGGAATTCCGAGTGTGATACGTGACTTAGAAAAGTGTAACACCTAATAACACGTCCCCGTAAGTTCACGAATACGAAACACTTAACAACGAATGCACGCTACCACGAAAAACTTAACGCTGTAGCAATGTGATCTCGAATAACGAAATGTCTAATGTTCACTTTTTCGAAACACTTAACAACGAATGCACGCTACCACTAAAAACTGAACACCGTAACAATGTGATCTCGAATAACAAAACCTCTAAAAGTCATCGTAAAAAGTCTTTATTCATATAACAATCATCCTCCTCCTCTAGCTCCTGTCCACCCAAGCTGGACAGAGCACCGCCGTGCCCTCGTGGAGGCGATCGGCGGCGGCGATCTCTCGCGTCCGGCCCTGGTTGAGTCCATGGTCCGGAGCGAGAGGGAATGGGAAGCGGTCACCTCCTTCTGCGAAGCAGTAATGCTAGCAAAAGAGGTGGCCGGGCGTTTGAGGGAGAGAACATCTAGTCAACCCAGCCGCCGCGGGAGACGCCCCGGGCGCCGGGCGCCGCGAGACGACTCCCGGCCGCCGTAGACGCGGGCCTGTGGACGATGAGCAATGGGTAGCTCACCGTCCGTCCGTCGATTGACGACAGGCCGTGTCGACGGCGCGTTCGTGTTTCACGCGCGCGCGTGCGCGTGTTATACCGCGGCCCCGGAACGTAAAGGGCAATAGAAGGAACATGGTTGGGTTTTAGTCAGTAAAAGTCTGACATGCCCCCCCCCGCTCCTCCTAGAGCGGGGGAAGTCATTTGATGACTTCCCACCCGAGAAAAAAAAACATTGGTTCCAAATTGAGATGCTCGCGACTTGAGAAGCTCAAAAAATAAGCAATAAATTCTCTCATTTTTGTTGGACAGGAGCTAGGGAGGAGGATGATTGTTATATGAATAAAGACTTTTTACGATGACTTTTAGAGGTTTTGTTATTCGAGCTCACATTGTTACGGTGTTCAGTTTTTAGTGGTAGCGTGCATTCGTTGTTAAGTGTTTCGTATTCGTGAACTTACGGGGACGTGTTATAAGGTGTTACACTTTTCTAATCTCGAATAACTAAATGTCTAATGTTCACTTTTTCGAAACACTTAACAACGAATGCACGCTACCACTAAAAACTGAACACCGTAACAATGTGAGCTCGAATAACAAAACCTCTAAAAGTCATCGTAAAAAGTCTTTATTCATATAACAATCATCCTCCTCCCTAGCTCCTGTCCAACAAAAATGAGAGAATTTATTGCTTATTTTTTGAGCTTCTCAAGTCGCGAGCATCTCAATTTGGAACCAATGTTTTTTTTTCTCGGGTGGGAAGTCATCAAATGACTTCCCCCACTCTAGGAGGAGCGGGGGGGGCATGTCAGACTTTTACTGACTAAAACCCAACCATGTTCCTTCTATTGCCCTTTACGTTCCGGGGCCGCGGTATAACACGCGCACGCGCGCGCGTGAAACACGAACGCGCCGTCGACACGGCCTGTCGTCAATCGACGGACGGACGGTGAGCTACCCACTTACTGTGTATTAACACTAGTTTGTAGTTTCGTAATTATGTTCTACTAACAAATATAATATATGGATGTAATCGCAAGATAAATCTGAAGTAAATGATTATTATTTGTATGCCTCAACAAACGGTGTAGCCATTACTTGATGATATTGCATCCGAAACAAAGGCCTAAGTTATAGCTGTTATAGTGCATGTACATATAGAGAGAGAGTAAAGGTATGTACATATTTTTGCGAATGGGAAATCCTCAAATAATTTCCCCGCTCTGGGTGGAGCGGTGTCACACCTTGAACTGACTAAAGCCCACCCATGTTCCTTCTATTGCCCTTTATGTTCCGGGGCCGCAGTATCTCTATCGAACAACCCGCAACCCAGGCAGGGTATAGGTAGTTCATGGAAATCATTAAACAGAATCAGTCATCGTCATAGTTACCAATGCCAGGAAATGACAGATTTCACAGAAATTACAACAGTCTAAAACACTAAGACTCAGATGTTTAAAGGTCACTCAGTACTTTGTATTAGCGTTTATCTTTTGACTGTTATTTCATGAATGTTATGAGTTTCTTTGAAGAAGGAGGAGCTCTTGGCTAAATAATAATATCCCGTCGCGATATTTTAGGTTAAGCCGCGCATGCAAAGGTCGATCTGTGGATGGGTGACATATCAAGTTTCCTCAGTGGCTCAAAAAGTACGTTAAGCTGTTGGTCGTGGCTGTCATTTTGTAGATTTTTGAAAATCGTTACAGATAGTCAGTGGCCCGAAAACTTGACAACCAGTCTTATCAAGGAGTACCGTATTACCGATTACTAATTGGGTTGTAGAGGTCAGATAGGCACTGACTCCATGTAAATATATACTTTTATTCAGCTGCATGAATGCAAATTTGCTGTGGTTGGCTTCCAATCTTACTGAAGTAAGACTGAAAACCAACCCCAGTAAATTTGGGAAAGGTTTTCTTTGCGACAGTTGTTTAAAATTATGGGTAGGTAGACGTGTTGACTTTATTACCTGAATCCTTAAAGAACGACGACACAGTTGGCGCAGTGGCTGAGCGATAGACTTCTGCGCTGCGTGTCGCGGGTTCGATCTCCGCACGGAACAAATATTTGTATGACCTATAGGTAGTTGTTTCGGGTCTGGCTGTTTTTGCATGTGAGTTTAAATGTTTGTAAACGCACCCACGATACAGGAGACATTCCTAGTGTGGGGCAACGTTATTTAAAGAAAAAAAGAAAAAGGTGACTTCTTGAAGATTTCAGGCAACTAAACCTCTGTATAAAATATTCCTATTATAATTCCTGACCAGAGGCCCCAGCCTCCTAGCACAAGTGCAAGGTGTAAACGTTACATAAACACGTTATTTTTTTAATCGAAAATACATTTATCCTAAAGTATTTTAGTTTAATTATTTGCAACAAACAATACCGGCATCATCCACAGTTACAAAATGGTTTTTTTAAGTAATGAAATATATTATAACTAGCTGTTACGAGTGACTTCGTACGCGTTAGGGCGATGCCTTATATGCAATGCGTTGCATTGCATCGACGCAGCGGATCAACGCATAGTATGCCACATGTGCGTTGCGGTGACGCTCGGCGTCGCAGTGCAAGAACACGACACACGTCTAAGAGCACGACGCATGTCTTGTCAGTCTCCACAATCGATCGGAACTAACTTGTTCTATTGTTGCTTTAAAGGCGCCACCGAGGAAAGAATCATACGTCGAAAAAAATGTCTTGTAGTCTCGTATCTTTTGATTCTCTAGCAGTGGAACACTGGCCGTCATCGCAGCAGAGCTCCGACGACGCAGCGCATCACCCTCCCTCCGCTTCGTCTCTCGATCGTCGATCTATTGAAATATGCGACAACGCAACGCTATAATGTGGCATGTCATTTAAAACATATGAAAAAAGATGCAGCGTCACCGCTACGACGCGACATGATTTGCCTTACCTTATATAAAGACATTCTATTCTGATGTATGTCACGACAGTTGTCAGATGTCAATCAATTAAGGAATGTGACATAATGAAATATTCCTCGAACCCCTAAGTTATTACATGTCCGTCTCCAAGTAGTAATCTATCTCCTTGCTAAATTGAATAACGATCCAATAAGCCGTTTAAAGATAAAGATAAAGATAAAGATCATTTTATTTGTCAAAACATGTGTAGGTCATAATAATACATGCAAAAATAGATGTTTACTATAGATGGTACATTACTTATCGATTGTATCAACATGTTTTACCACGACTGGTGTACAAATATTAGTTATTATATGCAATTAATCTAAATAGTAAATGTCAAAATGAAATATCTAAATAGTAAATGTCATGAAATAATAAAGTCTAAAACAATTTACAAATTAAGTCAGTTAATAAGTCGTATAGAGAATTATTATTATGTGTTTCATTTTATATGTCATCCTTCATCTTCAGTTAAATACATTTGTCACTAAGGAAATCTTGTACATGATAGTAAAATTTTTTAATCAGAATTTTCTTTATGGTAGTTTTAAAGCTATTGGCGTTCAATTTTTTTATCGAGTTCGGTATGTGGTTATAAATTAGTGGAGCTCTGCATACTACGCTTTTCTGTAATAGTGCTGTTTTAGCAGGCTGGGCACAAAGTCTACTATTGTCACGGCGTTGACTGTGTGAGGGTACGTGAGAAAAATAATCCAGGTTGTTATGAACGAATAGAGCTGTTTCGAGTATATATAGTGATGGTAGTGTAAGGATTTTATGTTCAATAAATAGTGATCTACAGCTTTCTGTGCTTTGAATACCAAACATGGCGCGTATGCATCGTTTTTGTACTTTAAATACCATCTCTTTGTCGGTGGAATTCCCCCAAAAAATAATGCCATACCTGAGGATGGATTCAACAAGCCCGTAGTATGCACACAGTTTGTCATGCTTAGGTAACAAACATACGAACTAACAAACAAACATATTTACTTTTACATTTGTAGCATTATTAGTATGGATTATGTCAAACGAGTATTTTTCACTTTCAAATCGACGTACTTAATACTTTCGTGCTGGACGCGAGCGAAGCCAAGGGCAAAAACTAGTTAGTTAAAGTAGTATAGTTAATTCATAAAATATCCCAAAGTAATATCACATAATGGAGCTATCAAGTCTGGCGCCATGGTTACCGATCAGAGGGGAGAATTTGGCACGATGATGACGTCATACCTTATGGGTCTAGTCGCCACCTACGCACATATGTATTTATTTGATTTACTTTATTGTCTCGAACTGAAGCCCTAGCACGAGTTCACGGTATAAACGTTAGGTAAATCCTTATCCTTACTGATATTATAAAAGCGAAACTGAGTTTGTTTGTTTGTTACCTCTTCACGCTTTAATGGCTAAACCGATTTTGATGAACTTTGGTACAGAGATAGTTGGGAACCAGGAGACGTACATAGGCGATTTTTTTTTTAAAGTTGGGTATGAGGGAGAAAGAGGGAAGAAAAGAGAAAACTTAGCGTTGCTATTACAAATCAATAAGGCGCTAGGGCAAAAACTGCAAGTAGCAGGTACTGTGTTATACCGAATTTAACGCGAGCGAAGCCGCGGGCAAAAGCTAGTATATCAATAAAAAAACTTTTTTATTTCGGCTTTTTTCTTTATGGTATGATGACATCTCACATACTTTTTTTTATCAAGTATGCAATTTCCATTGGTACTTAAAAGATTAGCAGATCATCCAAATAGACAAGTAAAAATGTATTAGAGACGATAACTCATAAACTACCCAAAGAATATAAATAAAATTGATATGGGACCACCTCAACAGGCATCCTTTTAAACAAAAAAAGAATTATGAAAATCGTTTCACAGTTGGAGAAGTAATCGGTGAACATACATAAAAAATACGGTCGAAAATAGAACTTCCTCCTTTTATTAAATTGGTTAAAAATTAAAATACCCGCTTCACCTGCAGGTTTTTTTCTGATGGCAAAACCATCAAATGACTCCTTCGGCTCTGGGCGGAGAGGAAGAGAGTATCATAGTAGTGTAATACTTTCACAGGTTCTCTGTTCCTTCAGTCTCAAAGACCGATGGGACGCTAATCTGACATGACCGGAGAAAGTCAAGGTGCAGGACCAACGCCTTAACGTGCTTTCCGAGGCACAGGGTTGGCGGTAAGTTACAGGGTTAACTTACCGCCAACTTCCAAACTCCTAACTGCTACTATGAAATTCCTTATGGATGAACCCAATAACTTTTTGCCCGACCCCGAATTGAACCCAAGATACCGTTCTCAGCAGAGCCGCTTGTGAACAGGACACCAACAGTCAAACCGCTAGGCCGGCACTGCTACTTTTTCAGTAACTCTACCAATAGAAACTTGTAGCTTGTATCTAACACAAGACACAAAAGGGTCCACGTTTGTGCAGGGTCTAAAGCAGTGATTTCCTTGATTTCAGCTCCGACATGCCTTTACCGCTGCTAAGGAGATGTTGTTTCTGCATACCCCTGCGGACGGGCTGCTTCATACTGTGCATCATGTCCACTGTAAGTATTAACAGTGTTTTCATAATTTTCATTATGGTTTAACGGGTATGCTTTATTTATTTACGAGCTTTTGCCCGCGGCTTCGCACGCGCTAAATTTGGGATATCACAGTTCCCCTTTCCTGATTTGCAGGTACCTGCTACCTGTAGTTTTTGCCCTTGCGCCTTATTAATTGTAATAGCTAAGCTAAGTTTTCCCTTTTCTCCCTTCTTACTCCCTCATTTCCCACTTTAAAAAAATTGGCTATTTTTTTTGTCCGTCTCCAGGTTCCTAACTATCTCTGAACCAAAATACATCCAACTTGGTTTAGCCATTTAGGCGTGAAGACGTAACAAACAAGCTCACTTTCGCTTTTAAAGTATTATTAAGGATAAGGATAAGCACACCGACAGCACCATACAGTCAGTATGCAGTCACATGCAAATTTAAGAAGGTGTCGTCGATACAGCCTGTCGTCACTAGATAGACGGATGATGAACCACCTATTGCTCACCGTCCACAAACCCGCGTCGTCAATGGCCTAGGAGCATCTCGCGGTGCCCGGTGTCTCGCGGTTTCTGGGTTGGTTTGCGGTTCTCTCCCTTAAACATCCGGCCACCTCCTTCGCTAGCAAGACTGCTCCCCATTCCCTGTCGCCCCTGACCATAGGCTGAACCAGGGTCAGACGCAAAAGGTCACCGCCGCCGATCGCCTCTGCGAGGAAACAGCGGGGCAAACCGCCACTATATGCTTCACCGTGTCCTCCGGGCGATCGAGCCTAATGACCTTGCCTTAGAAAATTTCGAAAGTGTTTGTAAATAGAAGATACTATGAATTATCAATATATTTTATAATCTTCTCTAATTACTATGCCCCTAACAAAAAGAGCATCCATCAAACTCTGAAGGTCGTAGAAGTGGTGAGAACAGTTCAGTTACTGCTACCAATAATAACAACTAACTTTAAGCAGGTGATTTATATTCTGCATCAGTTTCCCGCGTTTATGAGGCGCTCCCAAATACAATAACATTTTGTTTACGCCCCTTCACGAGATCTGACGTCATAGTAGTCGTCATGCTCATATAAACTGTAAGTAGGGTCAGCATTTATTTCATTACGTCACGGCTGTCATCTCCAGAAGTTTAGGCAGAGGTGTACCTAAAACTATACCCACATTTGATAAGTTATACTTTAAGTCCCATGGAGTGAGCTTTTTGCCATAAACAGACCACTGGTCCATGCTCCTTGGCTGCCATTGGGATGCTCCTAAAAAAACCCAATAATACTTTGCCAGACTTGAGCGTCGAATCCAGGACCTAATGTAGCAATTGTGCTTGAGCGCACTAGACCAACGAAGTAGCCGTTTATTTAAATTATACCATTTTTTTTTATTTGTGAGAAAAAATGCTTTTTTTGCGAATGGGAAATCATCAAATAACATGGCCCGCTCTGGGCGGAGCGGGTGCGAGTGTCAGACTTGTACTGACTAAAACTCACCCATGTTCCTTCTATTGCCCTTTAAGATCCGGAGCCGCGGTATCTCTTTTAAACAACCAGCAAGCAGACAAGAAGGGTTTTGTAGGCATTTCTGCTTTGTTACATTTTCAACGCTTACCGCTAAAAAGATTTTGGCTTTCAGTGTTAACTGCAATCACTCTTAGGTTAACTCAATGAAACCCCCTTATGTCTCGATTGGGAACTACTAAGGATGTTATCCTCGTGGTAGTAGCAGCAATATCTACATAACTGTATGAAGTAACAAATACGTGGTTATTTTAGTTTCACCTTGTACGGGACGACTCCGTGCGAGGTGAGACAAATAATGGTTTCTCTGAAAGTAATGTCAAACACATTACGCTAATAGCTAGTAATTGAGTTGGTTTCACATGATCATAAAAATTGTTGATTTGTGTTTTTTGTGATGATAGTTATTTTGAGACATTACAAACTGTACTTTATATAAATACTAGCTTCTGCCCGCGACTTTGTCCGCGGAAAATTTCTTGTTTTAACATAAGATTACACTCGATTGATATTACTGTATTTAATTTTATTAGTAATGGAATCAGATCAGTAACTTAAAAGATTACCGAAGTTCTCTTTTCTGCCGAAGGTAACTTAACCCTTAGTCGCCTTTTACTTATTTAAATTTATTGTCATAAGAATTAATATTTTGTTGCTCAAATAATCAACCAAACGTAAGTATGCCGAATTTTTTTTTAATGCAATAAAAGAAGTATAAAAGATAAAATATAAAAGATAGAGATATGGTATTGCGGACTTTTTTGTAGAAATAATTAAGACGAACCAGGTACCCATACATTGTTTTTAATTTTAAGCAACTGTTTAGGCAGCGCACGCAAATAATTCTGTTTTATGAGGTATTTTTTTCCGACTTGCTACACAAAAGTTGTGATAGCTTGGTTAATATACATGTTATAGTAACAATTTATAGCCTATAGCACTCAGGAATAATGTAGCTTTCTGCCAGATAAAAAAAAATAGAATTGGATTATGTGTTCCAGAGATTACCCCCTACATACAAATTTACAAACTTACAAATTTTACCTCTTTATAATATTATTAGTATTAGTATATTAGTATAGATAAAATATAAAAGATAGAGATATGGTATTGTGGACTTTTTTGTAGAAATAATTAAGACGAACCAGGTAGCCATACATTGTTTTTAATTTTAAGCAACTGTTTAGGCAGCGCACGCAAATAATTCTGTTATATGAGGTATTTTTTTCCGACTTGCTAGACAAAAGTTGTGATAGCTCGGTTAATATACATGTTATAGAAACAATTTATAGCCTATAGCACTCAGGAATAATGTAGCTTTCTGCCAGATAAAAAAAAATAGAATTGGATTATGTGTTCCGGAGATTACCCCCTACATACAAATTTACAAACTTACAAATTTTACCTCTTTATAATATTATTAGTATTAGTATATTAGTATAGATAAAATATAAAAGATAGAGATATGGTATTGTGGACTTTTTTGTAGAAATAATTAAGACGAACCAGGTAGCCATACATTGTTTTTAATTTTAAGCAACTGTTTAGGCAGCGCACGCAAATAATTCTGTTATATGAGGTATTTTTTTCCGACTTGCTAGACAAAAGTTGTGATAGCTCGGTTAATATACATGTTATAGAAACAATTTATAGCCTATAGCACTCAGGAATAATGTAGCTTTCTGCCAGATAAAAAAAAATTATAATTGGATTATGTGTTCCAGAGAATACCAGGGGGTATTCTCTCATACAAATTTACAAATTTTACCTCTTTATAATATTTTATAGTATAGATCTATACTAATATTATAAAGAGGTAAAATTGTTGATTCTATAATCCGTCGGTTTAAGGTAATAAAAATTGTTGATTTGTGTTTTTTGTGATGATAGTTATTTTGAGACATTACAAACTGTACTTTATATTAATACGAATGCCGTGAAAATAAGCAAGGATGCAAGTTGGATCACCTCGTTTCAGTTGCAAACCCTCAGAGACACGCCAAGTATAGCCCGTTCGAAATTTTCTTTTGTAATAGGATCTATCGCGCGATCCTCATTGCCGGAGCTGTATGTAGTTGATATAAGTTTCCTTAAAACCTGGTTCAGTTTATGGTCCGGAGCGAGAGGGAATGGAAATTGGTCACGTCCTCATGCTAGAGAAGGGGGTGGAGGTTTGAGCGAGAGAACCTCAAACCAAACCAAAAACCAACGGGCGCCGCGAGTCTACTCCTAGCCACCGTAGACGGGACTATTGAGCGATGACCGTCCATCCGTCTTGTGACGACAGAACATGGATGGATTTTTGTCAGTAAAAGTCTGACACTTATTTGATGATTTCCTATCCGAAAAAAAGGTTTTTTTCTTAGTAGTTAGTTGTTAATTGTAAAAATATTTTTAACTACTCAAAAGTAGTTATAACTAACTAGCTTTTGCCCGCGGCTTCGCTCACGTTTAATTCGGAGTAACAAAGTTCCCCTTTCCTGATTTGCAGGTACCTAGCTACCTGTAGTTTTTGCCCTTGCGCCTTATTGATTGTAATAGCAAAGCTAAGTTTTCCCTTTTCTTCCCTCTTTCTCCCTCATATCTCATTTTTTTTTAAATTAGCCTTGTCCGTCTCCAGGGTCACAACTATCTCTGAAATAAAATTCATCAAAATCCATTTAGCCGTTACAAAAAGGCGTGAAGACGTTACAAAAAAACTCACTTTCGCTTTTATAATATTAAGTAAGGATTCACAGTTTGGACTGTGAGAAAAACCATGATAGGCTCCAACGATGACGTACTACTGAAATTCCTTGTAAAAATAAAAAAAATGCCTTATTAGTGTTAAACCATCAACTGTTCATAATATTAAGTGCCTTTGTCAATGTAGTATAACCCACAATACAATCATTTTATTGTGGTTGCTACTGTTAAGGTTCGGAAATTTGTGACGGGCTTGTCCTACCAAGAAAAAATACTAACAATAGTCTATTGTTAACCCTGTTTTGCCTACATCTTTACCCGCTTTGAGACTGGAAATTAGCTTATGAGAGTGTACTTCAGGCATAAAAAGCATCCTCTGTCCATATCCAGGACTATGCACGACCTGAAGTCTAAATTAGTCAAAAGCTGTGAAGGCGTCTAGGTAAGAGTTACTGATAGACAAAATTACTGTTACAACTTTGACTGGTGACATGGGTTGTTGAACCATTCCTTCAATCAAGAACATTACCGCGATTTACGATCATGATTTAATAAAATTACTCAAACTCAAAGCATTCATTTCAAGTAGATCATTACAGGCATTTTTCAGTGTCAAGAAATGAAAGGATGAAGCTACAGTCCTAGACACAAGACATAATAACTTGTGAAAGTGCTGTAATTACCCATTCCAAAGCGTTGATCTCAATATTTTTACAAGATCATGGTTTGTAACCATGACATGAGGATCTCGTGGCTAAGCCGCGCTTGCCTAGGTTGGTCTGTGGATGGGTGACCACACGTTACCTACCTACCGAGTTTCCTCCGTGCCTCGGAAAGCACGTTGTCATTTGTAGATCTTTGACCCTGGAGACGGACATAGGCTAGTTAAAAAAATAAATATAGAGTTATGAGGGAGAAAGAGGGAAGAAAAGGGAAAACTTACCATTGCTATTGCAATAAATAAGGCACAAGGGCAAAAACTACAGGTAGCAGGTACCTGTAAATCAGGAAAGGGGAACTGTGTTACCCCAAATTTAACGCGACCGAAGCCGCGGGCAAAAGCTAGATACTATTTAATATTATCATTTTACAAAAACGTCACATAATATTGCAAACCTGCCTGTTCCTTTTTTTTATTTTCTATTTAAACAACCTGAGTTTTCGAACGTTATTGCAAACCAGCCTAGGTAACCAAACCTCTTTAAGGTTTGGTTAATGCTATAAAACCTTCACAGTATCTTCATTATTTTATAAGTATTACTGCGTTATTCTGCCCTCGATCATGATTCACTGGGAGCTAACAAGTTACCAACAATGAGTTGTCCCTACATGCTCATCACGTTCACGTATTGTCGTACATAATGTACAATACGTATATACAAGTACGCATATTTTAATTACCGATGTTTTGTTAACGGTGCGTATGCTGTTTCTTTGTTATTTAATTAACAGAATTAATTCTATGTTTTTAAATGCAATTCTATTTTTGTTTTGTTTTTTTTTTCGCCATCGAATTTATTGACATTTTGTAATTGAATGTTAAATTGAGTGATATTTAGTTTAATTGATTGATATTTGAGATTGATTTTTATGCCACTTATGTAGTTGACATTTGGAGTTTCTAATTTATTGGCATTTTTTTCGTTTCTGTACAATTTGAGTACCTTTATTAATAATAAAAGTTGCTTACTTAGTGGATGGAATTATGGAACGGTTTGTCAATGTTTTTATCTGCTAAATATATTTAGCATTGAAAAACTTTGCATGAAATGTATCATCTGAAACTGACCATCATATCTGTATACCTACATTTTTGCAAATAAATGATTTCTATTATATTTCATCATGTAGGTTTGTGATATACAAGGCTTCATGACGCGGTTGGAATGCGGTAACTTATTAGTTTAATGAATGGTACAGGAAAATAAATAAACCCTGGGCATCCCTAAAAGACTAAGCATAGGAACCTCCAACACACTCATATTTTGCCAGTTAAAGAACATGGACATGTTAAGGCTCTCCTTATTTCAGAAGAATGTCTACCACGACTGCCACCGAAGGCCACATATTAAACTCTTTGGTTTCTCGTCATAAGGTCCTTATAAAAGGGTTATCACAGCTCTTTCAAAAACGATTCCTGGTGAAAGCTGATATTTGAAAAAAAAATGATCCTAATTCAATTAATTAATCTGAATGTTGATGGACGGAGAGCGAGAGGAAGGCCAAAGAAAAGATGGATGGATTGTGTAAGGAATGATATGAAGGCGAAAGGAGTGAATGATGCCGTGACGTCTGATAGGGAAGAATGGAAGAAGAAAACGTATTGCGCCGACCCCAAATAGAATGGGACATGGGCAGGAAAATGATGATGATGATCTTAATACAATTTTAAATTTACTGATCATCTTTTCAGAGTATATTTATGTATCCCAACCAGGCACAACTCTAGGCAACGTGATTGCTAATGAGAACTTCCAGATGGAAAACCCCAATAACACTTTGCTAGACACGGGAATCGAACCCAGGACCTCCTGCTTATGCATAGCACTTACCACCACTAAACCCAACGAGGCAGTCAATGGTATGTACAGACGCCTGCAGGTCAAGCTATCCGAAACTGTCAATTTTTCCCAATGAACCTTGAACCTTATACTTTAGAAATAAAGTCGAAAATCTATCAAACAAATCTAACAGATTGTAGTAGCTTGATGTGCAGGCGTCTGTACATAAGCGGTGCGTGATGAGTTCAGAGTAATAAGTATTTGTTCTCACTGCTAAAGTTATATATGTCATACTACACAAGCTCAAAAATATTTGCATCTCGTGTCTTTGAATCCCTCGCCACCGCTCGAAATCTTCTTGCTTCGAATGATCGTCGAAAATATGTATATTCTATCTCAAAAACATTTTTTTTTTCAACTCAAACCGTATATCGCCCTATACAAACAAAGTAGGTTCCTATATATTAAATTTAATAAAAACACTTTTGTAGATGACCATACCAGTTTTCACTTAGTCGCGAGTTGACTACAACAAAAATAGGTAAAATCGGAAGGTGCTTAACTCACGCGCAGTCGCGAGTTTATCGGTCGCGAGTTGACGAATAAGTCGCACCGAGGGTTCCGTACAAACTCGCGACATTAACGGCCATATCTTTTAACTGCGTAGACTTAGAGGATTGTTTTTTTCACACCTCCAAGGGGTGTGTTTTAATTTCAACTCGATACCCCCACGCGTTCCAAAGATAAAGGGTATTGACAGACAACATAGTGATCCTCTAAGGGTTCAGTTTTTTTCTATAACTCCACGCGTTTCTCAAGGTCTTGACAGATGAATGGACAAAAACGTGGTAATATAAGATAAAAGATAAAGTATGTAATCAGACAGACGGACAAAAAAGTGATCCAACAAGGGTTTTGATTTTTCCTTTTAAGGTACGGAACCCTAAATATCACGGAAGATATTCGAGGAGTGACAATGTAAATTTAATAAAAGTAGTGGCGTTTAAGAAGCAGTAACCAGCACTAAGCTTAATTTTTGATAACGAGGGAACAGGCCATGTTCCAGAGCAAGAAGAAAGCGGCATTTGAGGGAGAGAACCTCAAACCAACCCAGCCGCCGCAATAGATGCGCCGTGAGGAGACTCCCGGCCACCGTAGATGCGAACCGTCCGTCTATTGACGACGCCTTAAAGAGATGTCAACAAAGCAGAGGGGCCTGCCAGGGCCACCGCCTGCCGGGGTTACGGGTTGTTCGAAAGAGATACCGCGACCTCGGAACGTAAAGGGCTAATAGAAGGAACATGGGTGGGTTTTAGTCAGTAGAAGTTTGACACTCCCCTCTGCTCCGCCCAGAGCGGGGGAAGTTATTAGAAGATTTCCCATCCGCAAAAATAAAACAAAGGACTCTATGACAGCCAACAGACCTGTCGGAGTCCCAGCTATGGGACCAAAACAAACTAATTATTCAACACTTTCCTTTATTTTTTCCAGCTGGCCTGTGCAGCCAACATCGCAGCTGGGGCCTGGAACCTTCCTCGTCACAGAGAGAGGGAACCAGAAGATAATTTGATATCCATGAGTATGATCATGTTTTCATCGCTGTCAGCCATCAGCAACCTGATCGCACTGTTCGGGATTATACTGGTGAGGACATTTTGTTTGCTTATGACGTCATAGAAGGAGAGGGACAAAGAGATAAAGACAAC
The DNA here is from genome assembly GCA_905475445.1 of Ochropleura plecta. Taxonomy (NCBI): domain Eukaryota; kingdom Metazoa; phylum Arthropoda; class Insecta; order Lepidoptera; family Noctuidae; genus Ochropleura; species Ochropleura plecta. The sequence continues at coordinate 17,489,523 of FR997736.1, forward strand.
CTGATATCCATGAGGAGGTACTATGATGTGCTCAATGCTGTCAACCATCAGCAAACTGATCGCGCTGTTCAGTATTGTACTGAGGACATATCAGTTGGCTGTCAGTATCGTGATATTTTTTTTATTTAAAGAAACGTTGCTCCTCCCTAGGAATTTCTCCTGTAGCGTGGGTGCGTTTAGAAACATTTAAAATCACATTCGTGTGGGAATAAAACCCGCGGCACGCCGGGCAGCAGTCGATCGCTTAGCCACTGCGCCGAATCATCAAATTATAAATATGGTCGTCGTTATTTAGAAATATCATCAACATCATGCATCCTGGTTGGTCTGGATTTTTATCCGTTGGGAAATGTAGATAATGTTGATGAAATCTCTCTTAACAACATAATCTGTCTATGGTTATCAGATGGAGATGATAATGATGTGATGAGGATGGTCATGTTCTTTAAGCTATTTATAATGAAGGCGCCAAGAGTTAAATAAACAGCCATATTGACTGCGTAGACCTAGAGGGTGGGTAGATTTTAGCACAGCACAAAGGGATCATAGAGCGAAGCCGCGGTCAAAAGCTAGTATACAATAACTGCGGCACTCCGTACGCCACCACGTTTTGTATGACACTCTATCTATACGGTACTTTCTACTGTTGAAAAATTCATCATCATTTTCCTTCCCTTGTCCCATTCTATTTGGGGTCGGCGCAACACGTTTTCTTCTTCCATTCTCCCCTATCAGACGTCATGGCATCATCTACTCCTTTCTCCTTCATATCATTCCTTACACAATCCATCCATCTTTTCTTTGGCCTTCCTCTCGCTCTCCGTCCATCAACATTCAGGTCCATCCGTCCTCATCACATGTCCATACTAAGACAAACAACTCCTTTTCATTTTTTCTGTAACAGGCGCAACTTTCAAACTTCCTCGAATATACCTATTCATTCCTTACTTTATCCATTCTTGTCACTCCACACATCCATCTCAACATTCTCATCTCCGCTACATGCAATCGTTTTTCATCCACCTTTCTTACAGCCCAGCATTCTGACCCATACAGTACAACAGGTCTAATCACGGCCTTATATATTTTCCCCTTTAACTTGAGGGGCACCCGTGGGTCACAAGTTGTTCCAGTGACCTGTCGCCATTTCATCCATCCTGCGTTGATCCGGTGCGTTACGTCCCGGTCTACTTCGCCATCCCCTTGGACAAGTGACCCGAGGTACTGGAAGTTGGAGCAGATCGGTATAGGCGTTCCGGCAAGGGTTATGGGCACAGGACTGGAGAGACCGCCGAAATCGCAGAACAAGTATTCTGTTTTGGTTCTGCTTAATTTCAGGCCACATTCTCCAGCCTTTGCCACCACACTTCCAATCTGCTCTGGACCTCTTGGCCGCTCTCGGCAACCAACACAATGTCATCAGCAAACAGCATGCACCAGGGAGCTTCTTCCTGAATGTCCGACGTGAGAGCGTCCATTATCACCAGGAAGAGGTAACGGCTAAGAGCCGACCCTTGGTGCAGACCGACAGCCACATTGAAGGTGCCGGTAGTGCCCGTTGTGGACCGGACTTGGGTACTGCATCGACTGTACATCGCACGGATCAACTGCACATACTTCGCAGGCACACCTTTCTCCTTAAGAGCCCACCACAAAACCGCACGCGGTACCCAGTCGTATGCTTTTTCGAGGTCGATGAACACCATGTGCAAGTTATTATGTGCACTTCTGTATTTTTCGCACAACTGGCGGATAGCGAAAATGGCATCCGTCGTTCCCCGACCAGGCATAAAACCGAATTGGCTCTGTGTAATTTCGCTCTCTTCTCTCAGTCGCCTTTCAATAACTTTCTCCCAAACTTTCATACTGTGTGACATTAGCTTTATTCCTCTATAATTATTGCACTCCAGCACATCACCTTTGTTTTTAAAGATGGGCACCAGCGAACTGTTACACCATTCGTCAGGTATGGCCTCTTCTAGCAACAGTTTATTGAAGAATAAAGCTAACCACGTCCATCCGTCCATCCGCAATAACTTCCATACTTTAACCGGTATTCCGTCCGGTCCTAATGCCCTACCATTCTTCATTCCATACACTGCAATCCTTACTTCATCCATACTAACATTTCTTACTAGTCCCTTATTCACTGGTTTATTTTCAAGCACACTATTCCAGTCATTCTCTTCATTCATTAGTCTTTCAAAGTAACCTTTCCATCTATGCTTAATTTTCTCATCATCTTTTATAACCATTCCAGCTTCGTCTTTTACGCATTTTATCCGACAAACATCCTTCGACTTTCTCTCTCTAGCTCTAGCAAGCCGGTAAAGGTGTTTTTGGCCTGCTGGACTATCCAGTGTGTCATAGAGTTTGTTCTGGGCTTTCGCTCTCGCTATGGCCACAGCTCTTTTGGCTTTTTTTCTTGAGAGCATCATACTCACTCTTCCTTACAGCTTTCAAACTAGCACTCTCATTTCCAACACTCTGCCATTCTTTGAACTTCTTCTTTTTTTCTTTCAGCACATTCTGTATCTCTGTCGACCACCACCATGTAACCCTTTCTATTGTGCCCTTTCCTTTCGTCTCTCCCAAGAGACCTTTTGTTGCGCTCCTAATACACCTTGCCATCTCATTCCAACACTCATTTACACTTAGGTCATTCATATCACCCATCTCTACACACACATGTCCATTAAAATCACCTCCAACTATCAATTCCTCCTGCACCGGGTTGTCATCAAAACTGTATCAAAATCCTCCCAAAACTTCTCTTTCACTCTTTCTTCACATCCTATCTGCGGGGCATACGCACTAATCACGTTCAAGACCATATTTTCTAACATTACTTTCAGAACTATTAACCTATCATTAATCCTTTTTACATCTATGACACTTTCTTTCAAATTACTATCTAGGACTATTCCCACGCCATTTCTTTTCCCATCACTTCCACAGTAGAAAAACTTGTATCCTTCACCAATTTCTCTTGCTTTTGTACCCTTCCATTTAGTTTCTTGTAAACACGCCACATTTATTCTTCTTCTTTTCAGCACATCCGCTAATTCTCTGGCTCTTCCAGTCATTGTCCCAACATTCCAACCAGCATACCTCAATCTCACTTCCTGAGCTCGCATCTTACGTCGCACCCGCCCGGGATGGTGCAACAACCCTTGTCCATTTCCCACGGGGGCCGGGTGCTGCCCCTGCGCGTCGCCTGCGGGGTACGCCCTAACCCTATCGCGCATCTCATTCTGTCTATCCATGTTGCTTAGAGTTTTAGCTAACGTTTTATAGTCAGCCGCCTACCTGACACTAACCCCTTGGGAATGCTTTTGTTGGTGCATAACCCGTCACCATTCGGGTGACCCAATGTGCTCGATAGTCTGCACTAGGTCATAAGTTCCCTTAGTCGCCTTATATGACACCCACGGGATGAGATGGGGTGGCCGTATTCTTAAACTCCGGGACCACACTGAAAAATTACTAAACAGAAACGATGAGCTAACCTTCTGATCTCCACTTTTTTCAGAAACGTCCTTCGAAGCTGCAGTGGTCACTGGTGTTCAACTCAGTGTTCATATTCTGCATTTTTCTGGTTGCTATAGTGACGTGCCTGTTCCGGCTGGATGACTTCCTCAAGGGGCCTGCTCACATCGCTCTCATCGTGTTCCTCTTGATCGGTGGGGCTTGTAAGTATCAGAGCATAGACAGATTTTCTTTTTTTACTGCCACCATGGTTCATTTTTAACTTATTTAGATTTAAAATTAAATTTAGCTTTTTATTTACTCTGGACGCTCTTACTGTGCACGTCTTTCTACATCGTTCTCACATATTTGTAAAATCTCAACATGAATGATGTTTTTGTTGATTTGTTTTTGTTTTTGATGATTTTGTAAAAATATTATAATTTAAAAGCCTGTCCATGGAGTTTCTTGCCCATTCTTCTCCATAGAGATCAACGCTTTGGAATGGGCAACTACAGTACTTTCACAAGTTATTATGCCTTGTGACCGGGACTGTAGGTTCATTTTGTTTCTTGACATTCAAAAGTGCCTGTAATGGTCTAATTGAAATAAATGATTTGATTTGATTTAAGTTGGTATTTTGTTCACCGATTTTTCTACTGGTCAGAGTTTTATGATCTTAAGCTAGCCTAGCGTAGTACGATGGGTAAATACACACATCAAAAGTGTCTAGGGATCAAGCATTTTTATGCGGATTTCTTGAGATTGAGATGTGGCTTTGTAATAAATTTATGATTTTATAAATTTATATGGATCCTTTTTGGTGCATTTCATAATTTGAATCAGGAACTCTCAATCAAATTCGAGTAAAAGATGAAAATAAGCTGTCAATATTTTCCCTATAAAAACATACAACGCATTGAAGACATTATTAGTGCTACTGTTTCCCTACTACTGATTAAAACCAACGTTATTATGGAGCGGCGACGTCATTTAAGCAGGGAAGAAATGCTCAGAGCCGTGGGAATGATAGAAGCTGATTCCCGGCAACGTACTGTAGCTTTAGCTCTGAATACAAGTCAGAGTGTTATCAGTCGACTTTGGACACGTTACCGAAGCACTGGTACCGTGGCTGAGCGCCATGGAGGACGGTATCGCTGCACCACACGGAGACAAGACCGATACATTCAAATCTTAACTCGAAGAGCTCCAACAATAACCGCCATGATGTTAGCCGTGAGGCTTCATCACTCTTCAGGGAACTTAATTAGCGACCAAACAGTCAGAAACCGCTTGCATGAAGTGAACCTTCATTCCCGAAGACCGCTACGGGTACCACCTATAGCAATGCACAATCGTAGGATTCGATATCAATGGGCTCTTGAACACAGAAATTGGACAGAAGAACAATGGCGTTTCGTGTGCTTTTCTGATGAGTCTCGTTTTGGTATGAGACCGGATACAAGACGTATACGACACTGGAGAACCCCTGGACGCCAACAGCGATTAAAATCCTGCCAGGAAGTCCTTCCTTATAGTGGTGGAACCATCATGGTATGGGCGGGTATTTGGATCGGCGGAAGAACTGAGTTGATTTGGATCAGAGGCAACCTCAACGCTCAAATTTATGCTGAGACGATTGTATCAGACGTCATCGTTCCTCTACAAGTGCAAATCGGTCCCTCATTTCAGTTAATGCATGATAATGCACGACCGCACACCGCAAGAGTTGTAAGACAGACTCTCGCCGCAGCTAACATCAATGTCCTGCCCTGGCCTGCTCAGTCGCCAGACTTGAACCCGATTGAGCATGCATGGGATATGCTACAGAGAAGAGCTCTGCCGAATATGGAGGGTATCCAGTCGCAAGAAGACCTTTTTTTGTTGTTGCAACGAACATGGGCGGCCATTCCACAGCGTGATTTGGATGAACTCATTTTGAGTATGCCAAACCGATGTTCTTGTGTTGTTAGTGTTCGCGGTAGAAACACGGATTATTAATTGTTAAAGTTACCCAATAAAATTTTAAAGAAAACTGTTATTTCAGTCTTTTTTTCGAACTTTAATGTTAGTGGTTCAAATGTCAAAAATCCCTTTATTAGGAAAATGGCAAATTTCTTTATTAATGCAAATGTGACTTGGTTTATCGTTACTGTGACAAACGAAAACACTTTATTTGATGAATCCTTAAAGAAAATTTTAATTAATATCAATCAGGAGAAAAGTCATTGCAAAAATATATGTTGATCCCTAGATACTTTTGATGTGTGTAGAATAAAGGGTCATTTAAAACACAATATAAATATGTAGTATAAATTGGTTTGTTTACCAGTAAAGAATAGACTTGAAATGCAATCATCAACAAGCGGGCTTTGATTAAAAGGTCGTTGATTCATTATCGATTCGTTGACTGATTCTGGACGCTCTTAAAAAGGTTATGAATTAAATGAGTGTCCATGGAGTTTGTTGCCCATTCTTATACATAAAGATCTACACTTTGGAATGAACAACTACAGTAGGCTTAACGCCCGTTCCAATAAACAAAAAACGACTCGTTTTGCTTACGAATGGTAGAATTTGTACATAAGTTCCATGAGACGTCATGTCAAAATCCTACTATCCGTAAGCAAAACGACTCGTTTTTGTTTATTGGAACCGGGTGAAGTTGACAATCTACAATCATCAACGCTAGTAGAAAACTAATCAAATGTATGGGAATGACGTCATCTTAACGATAAGTCACGTGGTCAGAACAAAAGAATAGAAAATTCGTAGACAACTGGGACTGTAGCTTCATCTCTTTGTTAGGTACTTGACATTCAAAAGTGCATTCTTCTACATAAAGATTTATGATTAATTAGTTTATTATCGAACTCTACAATCGGTGAAGGGAACCGAAGAACCAAACTTCGAATCTTCCCGCAATCGGCCCGCGGATTACAGCCTCTGATAAATATGTTCTACTAACTTTTGCTCACGGCTTGGCTCGCGTTAGTTTAGAATGTGTCCATCAATTCAGGTTGTACCTTGCTCTTTCAATCATTATTCGAAAAAAATTGGCGCCATCTACTATCCGCCCTATCCACTATCCCTCCATACCCTATCTACTATATAAGAACGTTATTGTTGTTAACCTCGGGAACAATAATTTTGTCATAGATGAATGAACTGATATGGGATACCTGCCCTATGTCAGTTTTTGTACACCTGACAACTGATATGCAAAATTTGAGGATGATCAGTTCAGTATTTTAGGCGTGAAAAGGTAACAAAAAACAAAAATACTTTCGCATTTATATTCACAGTTAGAGGGCTCTGATAAAGAGGCAAACTGACCCAACAGTGGGAATATTCTAGGCCGCTTATGCATGAATGAGAAGTACATTCAACACAAAGGCCATATATTGTAATAAACTAACAGGTTAGCCTTATCACACATGTAGGACACATTGTTCTTGCTTGGTCATCCTTTGTTTTAATGTGCGACTAACACTAGAGTATAAGCCGCTTGTAATACTAACAAAAAATGAACCCCGTTGTCCGAAATAAATGAATTTAAATTTAATTTATCGCCATTAGTCGGTTAGTCAATGACTGAAAATAACTCATTAGACTCAATAATTTATTTAAACCACAAAAGATTAATATAAACTAATAATAGTATAAACAGCTCATAAATTTACTTACTTAATTATAAGCATTTATTTTAAATTACAAATGACAGAATACTAAAGCATGACTGTTGGTTTATTTATAAATAGGTTGGAATCGGGGATGCACCAAGATCACTCAGATCCAGCCTGTCCCTTGCTGTCCCTCAGCGACGCCCTAAGCCGAGGCTCGTACCCCACAGGGGGTGCCCTTAACGTGTAGTCGCTTAGTTTATAAGTTTATACCCTGGCTGGAGGTCTTAATTTTTAAGGCACCCACAGGATTCGCCCGGTTAAGCAGACGACAACCTCCTTGGTTGAACTGCGAGATGCCATTCATAAAAAAAAGATGCACCAAGAAGTTCATTCACAGCAGCATACGGCTTAGCAACTCATGTCTAGATAGTTTCCCTTCATATGAATATGGAGGTTTAATCGTCCACTGATATCCTACTAATATAATAAATGCGAATGTTTGTGAGGATGGATGGATTTATGGATGTTTGTTACTCTTTCACGTCAAAACGGCTAATCGGATCTTAATGAAATTTGGCATAGAGGTAGATTATAGTCTGGAATAACAGTCAGGATATTTTATTTCGATATCACGCGGGCGAAGCCGCGGGTGCCAGATAATATCTATGATGATAGGTATCAGAGCTCGCAGGCCACACTATGCTTTGATGCGAACCAAACAAATGAACAGCGAAGACCTCGCAGTGAACATTTATCGTAGCATGGAAAAATTGTAATTTATAAGCATACTAGCTTTTGCCCGCGGCTTTGCTCGCGTTAAATTCGGGGTAACACAGTTCCCCTTTCCTGATTTACAGGTATCTGCTACCTGTAGTTTTTGCCCTTGCGCCTTATTTATTGTTATAGCAAAGCTAAGTTTCCCCTATTCTTCCCTCTTTCTCCCTCATTTATCGCTTTAAAAGCCAAGCCAAGCCGCGGTTTAGCCATTTAGGCGTGAAGACATAACAAACAAACAAACTCACTTTCGCTTTTATAAGATTAGTAAGGATTCGTAAATCATGGCGCTTTGTGCAAAAAGTGGGCCGCAAACCACAAGTTCGCGCAGATTGATATGGTAGACGACACATATTTTCGATTTTTCTACGACAGGTTCTTAGAATTTAGTTGACGACCACGACAGGGCCTACTAGGGCAACCGCCTGTAGGGGTAGCGGGTTGTTCGAAAGAGATACCGCACCCCCGGAAGATAAAGGGCAAGAGAAGGAGCATGGGTGGGTTTTAGCCAGTAAAACTCTGGCACCCGCTCGCCTAAAGCGGGGGAAGTTGATGATTCCGATGTCCGCAAAAGAAGAAATCCAGTGTCCATATCTAATATATTAATTAAATCTTCTTTTTTATCTTTTCAGTGTACTCCTTATACTACTTGACGATGATCAACAGCCTCTACCGATTGATGAAGATGGCGTACGTGGAGACAGCCATACCTATTTGAGTCATCATCGCGGGAATCTTGCCAGTATTTACCTATATGTGCTTCGTTGGTTTGTGGTGTAAAAACGACTTTAATTGTAGGCTTTAAAGGACAATTTTGCTTAAAAGCGTGGATTTGATAATATAGGGTGCAAAGGACATCCGTGCGTAAATTCAATAGCGGGAACCAACCAGTATAGAAACGTTTCGTCAGAAGTTAAAAATATTTTTTTTTTCAATACACTCAAAATTCGGCTCTTTTTGCACTAAGTTTAGGTTTAATATGCAATGTATTTCACACGCGTGCTTTTATCATTTTTATCGAAGGGTTTTTATTTCTGTTTCATCACGGATGACAATAAACTACTGCTCAAATCCCTATAGCCGGCAATTTAAATTTTTTGAGCAAAGATGCGCTTGTTTTTAAGACTTCATTTTTTTATTGTCTTTAACAACAGGATATCACAAATAAACATGATCATTTATAAAAAAAAAATCTTATAACAACAAATTGATATTTTTTGAGTTCTAAATTCAAAAAATATTTAAAAGAAATTCAAAAAGGCTGTTTAGTGATGTCATGCCTTTGTTTCTCTTTCATTATGTGAAGACATAGCGCGGGGAAAAATCAAATTACATCATAGTTTTATATTGATTAATGACAAAAGTACTTTTTGTTCTGCTATTTAATTTCTCCAAAGTGTGTTGAAATACGTCGTTTAATTGAGCTAAGAATTTGTCACTGGTGTTGTCGGCTCCTTAACGCTCTCGCCTGGCGGCTCGTGCGTTAAATCTGCATCGGCTACAATGAAAGTTTCCTTACTTAAATCAAAATGTACTATTGACTGTTAGGCATAATGCACTTTTTATAAAACAGCAGCATCAGCGGTATTATAGGTATCTTGTACAACATATTTGGTTGCAATATAACCGTTCTTGTGTATTGTTGTAAGATATTTCGATATTATAAAATAATCATTACAAATGTGAAAAAGGCACACTTCACGTCTTTTTTTGCAATGTTATGTTGTGTTATTTTGCATTCGAAATCACCAAATAACTTTTCACGCACTGACTGAAACCTATCAATGTTCTTTATTTCTTCTTTTGCCCTTTGTGTTCCGGGGCTGACATATCTCTTTCGAAAAACCCGTAACCCCAGCAGGAACAAGCCACAGTTTTATTCGGATGGGAATTCATCGAATAACTCGCCCGCTCTGCCGGAAGGGAGTGTCAGACTTTAACTGATCCATGTTCCTTCTTTTGCCCTTTGTGTTCCGGAGCCGCGGTATATCTTTTGATCAACTCGCAACCCCGGCAGGAACAATTTACACTTAAGTATGTATATACGTACTTTAAATTTAAATTATAAGTACCTACTTACATACATACTATTACAAGAACACAGTACTTACTTACATATAACCCTTTATCTTTGTCCACGTTCGTCCATCCGGGTCACAGGATGTGGTTTCTTCTAATCAATTAAATGAATATGCTCCGATAATTAATAATACAGTAGGGTTTTAAATGTGTTTTGTTGTATTTAATTGGTAATGTACCCGGTTTTATTACTCATAGCATGGTATAAATTAACAAACTGTAAGTTCTATTTTTATAGAATTTCAAAATGATGAACTTCTATATTTTACCCAATCAGGGGAATTTCAGAAAGGATTTTCAGATATTCTTTCTTAGGATTCTCGCGCTTGCGGGTTAGTGATACCGCGGCCCCGGAACATAAAGGGCAAAAGAAGGAACGTGGGTGGCTTTTAGTCAGTAAAAGTCTGACACTCCGCCCAGAGCGGGAGAAGTTATTTGTTGATTACCCATCCGAAAAAAATTGTCCTCGCGCTCTACATGACCACGACAAAGACTTGGCCTTAGAACCTTCTAGTCGGAACCAAGAAGAAAGTTTAGTTTGTTATGGCGACCAATCAAGCTATAAAAACCAGTTTATGCGAATCTATCATTGTACAGAATCTATGTATAAAAAGTGAGGCCTATTATACTGCTAATTCTACTCAGACCCAGCCTATCCCCTTCCTGTCTTCCCCCAGCGACGCCCTAAGCCGGGGCTCGTATCCCACAAGGGGTGCCCTTGGCGTGTATTGGCTTAGCTTTTATTTTTTTTGCCCTGGCTGGAAGCCTTAATCCCAAGACATCCACAAAAATTGCCCGGTTAAGCAAATAAAGAAAAGCATACAACAACCGCCTAGGCTGAAATGCGTGTAGCCATTAAAAACAAAAAAAACTGGTAATGTGTGGCTTGATGTGTCGGCGTGTATATCATAAATAGTTTAAGTAGTTCAATATTGCGACCTGCTACCCTACCATGACGTCTTAAAGCAGAACTTATTCCACTGAGGGAAAGAGACAGAGCTATACAGGGTGTCCAGCACCATCTCTTTCTCTCAGCGCGCAGCGGAATAAGTTTTGCTTTAAGACGTCATGGTAGGCCTACAGTTATAGTACCAGTTATAGGACCAGTGATAGTTGTGGTCGTGGCCACATAGAGGGCGAACTCCCTTGGGCACTTTCGCTGCAGACATTTTATGCAAATCGTCATGCTGTCCTGCTGCTAGTTTAAGGGAATATACGTTGTCTATCAGTAAACAATTAAACTTTTTTTTTTAACGAATATCAAAAGTCAAAATCATTTATTTCAAGTAGACCAGTTACAGGCACTGTTGAACTGTCGAGCTATTGACAACAATAAAATGAAGCTACAGTGCCAGTCACAAGGCATAATAACTGTGAAAGTACTGTAGTTGCCCATTCCAATGCGTAGATCTCTAACTCCATGGACACTCTTTTAATCAGAATATTGTTACAAAACCTTGGTTACATCATTCGTGTTAAGGTGAAAGCTCCAACCTACCCGCGAAATTCAAATTTTCTTACGTTTTTTGCAATTTTCAGGCCAGTGCTAGGTTGTATGTTCATTAAAATATTATTCGCGGCTGTAGTTACAGAATTATAATCAACAAAATCATCACTACAACGCTCTAAGTTCATAAAGCTGTAGGAAAGACTTTTTCTGTTTTTTTTTTGTTCCTACGCCTTTATGAACTTGGAGGGTTGTATTGGTGATTTTGATGATTATAATTCTATAATTACATACGTCTTACAGCCGCGAATAATATTTTAATCAACATACAACCTAGCACTGGCCTGAAAATTGCAAAAAACGTAAGAAAATTTGAATTTCGCGGGTAGGTTGGAGCTTTCACCTTAATATGGTAAACTATGTAAGAACGATGTAGCAAAATTGTTAAATGTGAAGTAGATATGAATGAATAATGGACAACTAAAATTGGTTATATCAAACTTCACTGATATTCTAATAATTCGTTTTACAAGTGCTCATGTATACATGTATATCATGTTGAATAAAATACTATGTCTCAATAGAAACCTTAAAAAAAAAACACTTTTCAAAAATGTAAAATTAGATTTAAAAAAGTTAAGTATATTTTTAATTATTATTCTTTAAAACGTTGCCCCACATTGGGAATTTCTCCTGTAACGTGGATGCGTTTACAAACATATAAACTCACAAACATAAACAGCCAGACCCGAAACAACTACCTGTAGGTCATACAAATATTTGTTCCGTGCGGGGATCGAACTCGCGACACGCAGCCAACAGTCGATCGCTCAACCACTGCACGGTTGGCGCAGTGGTTTGGTAGCAAATTAACCAAAGAATATTTTGTTTGTATTTATTTTGTAGATAAGTAGGTGAAGTTTATGCTTTATTAAAGGAATATAATTATTCACATTGACAGCTAATCTTACTAATATTATAATTGCGAATGTATGTATGGATGTTTGTTACTCTTTAAGTCAAAACTGCTGAACGGGTCTTGATCAAATTTGGCACAAAGGTAGATTATGGTCTGGAAAAACAAATAGGACTCTTTTTTCGATATCTTGCGGGTGCCAGCTAGTCATTTATAGTTTTATTTCATTTGACCTTTATATACATAGTTATAAGTTTTGCAGCTATGTACTTAGGATAACTTGTAACTGTACATAACATAATATTAATATAATAATAGTCTTATGTCATGAATAATGTGCAAATATCGTGCCTTTGATGTTGTGGGTGAACTATTTATATTTTGTATTTACCTACATTAAATACTGAGTAATTCTGTTGTATATCAATAGCTATTAGTTTATAGAACGTAATAAATTATTAAAAATAATTAGTTTATCCTGTGTAATTTTGTTAAAGTTTAAACAGGGTCATATAAAATTAGCTAAAATATTCACAAGCGCTCCGATTGGAATTCGATTCAACAGTATCCATACCATGACGTCTTAAAGCAGAACTTATTCCATTGAGGGAAAGAGACAGAGCTATACAGGGTGTCTAGCACTATCTCTTTCTCACACGGGAATAAGAACTGCTATAAGATGTCATGGTAAACCTACAGGTCTGTCCTTTTTAGAGTTCCGTAACTCAAAAGAATAAAAACGGAACCCTTATAGGATCAGTTTGTTGTCCGTCTGTCAAGACCTTTATCTTTGGGAACGAGTAGAGGCATAGTATAAAGAGGGGAAGTACGATAACTTCATACAAACGCGTAGCGCGCGGCTTGTATGTGTGCGCCGTAGTATCTATGCGTCGCCATCCATAGTCGCTATCCGCCGTCTGTCTGTCCCTATGTATGATTAGATCTTTAAAACTACGCAACGGATTTTGATGCGGTTTTTTTTAATAGATAGAGTAATTCTTAAGGAAGGTTTTAGTATATAATTTGTTAAGTTTTTGTATTTATTTCTGTGTACATTAACGATATTTGTTGAAGATGTCGGCAAAAAGTATGCTGTCTGGGAGCTTTCAACGAAAACGCTGCCTAAACCCTTTAAGATATAACTAAATAATGTATGGTGTAATTATGTATCTTATTGATCTACAGAAAAGTCAGCGGTGACATATGTCTATATCTTAAGGATAACATACTATATCCATTTTAATACTTTAACAAATGGTCAATTATAAAGCGCTAACTTAGAAAGCTATTTACACAAATACAGTATTAATCCTTATCATTTTAAATAGGTTGGTTGGCATGAACATTTCATGAAGATTATTTTTTCCCTTTACAAAGTCAAAGTCAAAGTCAAAAGTCATTTATTCAAATTAGGCTGATAATCAGCACTTTTTGAACGTCACATTACAAGAGACAGTCCCACAAAAACGCCCTGCCCTTCGCCACTTCCTAGTGTTTTAGCTGGGAAGAAGAAGTGGCGGAACAAACTCCCCAGCAACACATCTGTCTGTCAGGTTAGAAGAACCAGATTTTATACAATTTATATTATGACAAAAAATTATATAAAAAAAAATAAGAAATTATTCATTCATTGTCACTTGTCAGCTAGCAAACACCAATTATATGTAAAAACAAAAAAATACCCAAGTCTAAATAATAAATTCACCAGTCTAAAGGGTGTGCCCGCTTACACGTGCAGTGAAGAAGTCACAGGTGATAAACTAGGACCATAATGCAAAAGAAATAAGCTAAGCATAAAAAGATAAATATAAATAATTATATTCAGTCAATGCTCGAGGTCACTAGTTAACCACATGCCAATAAGTAAAAAACACACAAAATGAAACAAGTATATAAACTAAAAAAAAGTAAAATATAAAATTACATGACGAAGACATGTAACGTATCAATAAGCTAATTTGGCGAAAAAACATGAAGGAGAAAAAAAAATAAAAATAATCGTCTTGAGTTCAACACAGTGACCAACTATGCTTATCATCTAAATAGTCTATTCATCTCAATAGCCTTTACATCATGCAGATTAAATAAATACTTTAGGAGATACAGCAAAATCAAAATAACGCGCCACAAAATTAATTTCGTGTCGCCGTGACTAGGCTGGCCCGCGCGGGCGGGGTGAGGGAACAAGTCGCTCATCGCTCGAGTGCGCGACCCGAACACGGGCAGACGCGTGAGCACAGAGTAGGTACGTTGAGTTGACAGGTTCCTTACAAACTAAATTCAAATCCTTTATTTGTGAACATAGGTACAATAAGATTTAATTACATCAAATATAATAAAACATAGGTTTTATGAAGTTTTATAATACATACCTATTAGTTAGATCCGTACCATTACCTATGGACGGACGGACAGCGAAGACTTAGTAATAGGGTTTTTACCCATTGGGGACGTAACCTTAAAAATGAAACGTAGTTACCTAATTTTATTTATACTTCGATTTTGTTATTTTTGCTATAGGCTGCTTTTTATCAACACACCACGCGGGCGAAGCCACGGGTGGAAGTTAGTTATAAATAATGCTGCTCTGTATCTTGAATACATTTCTATATTTGATAGGAAAACCATTGTTGAATTTTATTGACTATTATGAGATCTTTGACAGGGCTGGGCTTTAAACTAATGAATTTGTGATAGTACAAATTAGAGAGGCCTGACAAACCCTGTACCCAGAAAATAAAAGTAAAAAATACAACTTCTCGACCCTTGCCGATTTATAGGTACTGAATTAAAATTTAGCTAAAAGTGACAACCCTATGACAGTAGGCAATTATATCGCGAATTGGGCCGGAGATAACCTACTTCCCCTCTATTTACTTTGGTAGAGGTGTCGAGTTGTAATTAAAACCATATACCTACTCAAATCTGTGGTCCCTTGGACCTGTAAAATTTTAAACCTCTAAGTCTTCGAAATCACAAAATTTCGCCGTTAATGTCGCATGTTGGTACGGATCATGCGTGAAGTCGACTCGTACCTACTTAGCTGGTTTTTGAAGTTACGAAAACGAGCGAGATAGACAAACGAAAGTACTTTAAATAAGTTCCCGTTTCCTTACCTTTGTCTCCTATGCTAAACACATGACATTGGCTAAATGCACAAACCGTGGGAAGCAGAAAAACAAAAACGACTTTCCGAATCGATTTCGAATCGAAGCGCTTATCAATACAACATGACGTCTTATTCCAGTGAGAGAAAGAGACAGAGCTATACAGGATGTCTAGCGCCATCTCTATCCCCCGCTACCCTTACCCCACCCACCTGCCCGAATTTTCACGAGCGCGTCACCCATGTGATCGGCATTTTGACGAAAACGAATTTCGGATCCTAGAGAATCTTGCGAACATGTCTTACCTATTGAATTTAAAAAATGTACCTATACCACAAGAATAATAAATAAGAATCCAGTTTGCTATAACTTTTCTTTTATTTTTCAATACCCAATGCATTTAACAAAGCGTTGTACAACAGTCACAAACATCAAAATTTCTATAAAATTAAATTCAATTCACATTGTAAATAATTGTTACAACATTTAAAGCGTTTATAATTGATCGATAGTTGTGCAAACATTTAAGTTATGAGCCTATTTACATTGAGCATGATGGACTAACCATTGTTAGTTTCATCGAATAACATAATTAGGTATGTATCTTGTGTTTTGTTTACTTCAATCACACACTGCTTAAGGTTTTTTTTTCGGTTGGGAGATAATCAAATAACTTTCCCCGCTCTGGACGGAGCGGGGGGGAGTGTCAGACTTGTACTAACTAAAACCCATCCATGTTCCTTCTATGGCCCTTTACGTTCCGGGGCCGCGGTATCTCTTTCGAACAACCCGCAACCCCGGCAGACACTGCTTAAGGCTAGGTTCACATTAGGTAGCACTGACTGTTTTGCGGCTGGCTGATCATCACGTCTTGTTGTTCACACCAGAAGCATGCCGGTCCTACCTATACAAAGCAGTATGCCACTATTATGTCCGACCCGAATTACGGCTGAACGCCCGGCAAATGTGTCATCGCCGACAATTTAATCGGGTTTGCCTTATGCATCAAATCGTTGTTCCGAAAAACTGTCGGTCTGATCTAATGTGAACCCGTTCTAAGAGCCGGGGCAGCCCGCGAAATTCAAAATTTCTCACGCCCTTTGCAATTTGCAGGCTACTTGCTTGACTTGCCAGGTTGCATATTGATTTAAATACAAATTGCGACCGTAACAAATATGGTTTTACATATTTATAGTAATTAAAACCACAATACAAATCTGTACACCCTAATAGATGACTGGTAAAATGTAGTCAAACGAACTTTATTGAGGGCTTTGTTGAGGATTTAAATTATAATAATTTTGTAAACTCATTTTATAACGGTTTCAATTAATATTTTAATCAATATACCACCCGACACAGATCCAGAATAATTCGAATTTCGCTTCCCTGCCTCATTCACCTGAAATCGCATTTTTTTTGTTGTCATATACAACATTATTTTTAGTATATGCGAAACCTGAATATAGTTTGTTCAGAATAAGCAACTGAATCGATTCCAATCATTTTTACATCATGTTATTTTTTCCCAAAAAATATTTAAAAATGTTTATAATATGGACACCATGCGACACTAAGTACCTATTCGCAAGCACTACCCTACACTTGACCATTACGACAGTCCAAGCCTGCCAGACAGTGTGATGGAAAATGTATCACCAGTTAATTACCCACAATACAAACTGAGACTGAGGAAGCGCCCGGGTGTCACCATTGTGACGATCGCCCTGAGGACACGGTGGAGCACACAGTGGCGGTCTGCCCAGCTTGCGCGGAGCACCGCCGTGCCCTCGTGGAGGCGATCGGCGGCGGCGATCTCTCGCGTCCGGCCCTGGTTCAGGCCATGGTCCGGAGCGAGAGGGAATGGGAAGCGGTCACCACCTTCTGCGAAGCAGTAATGCTAGCAAAGGAGGTGGCCGGGCGTTTGAGGGAGAGAACATCTGCCCAACCCAGCCGCCGCGGGAGACGCCCATGGCGCCGGGCGCCGCGAGACGACTCCCGGCCACCGTAGATGCGGGCCTGTGGGCGGTGAGCAATGGGTAGTTCACCGTCCGTCCGTCGATTGACGACAGGCCGTGTCGACGGCGCGTTCGTGTTTCACGCGCGCCTCAAAGAGAGTCAGCAAAGCAGAGGGGCTTGCCAGAGCCTCCGCCTGCCGGGGTTGCGGGTTGTTCGAAAGAGATACCGCGGCCTCGGAACGTAAAGGGCAATAGAAGGAACATGGGTGGGTTTTAGTCAGTACAAGTCTGACATGCCCCCCCGCTCCGCCCAGAGCGGGGGAAGTCATTGAATGATTTCCCACCCAAAAAAAAAAAAGACCTTACTTTGTGGTTTTTCATGATACAGTTTAAAAATTTTGTGCATAGATTCTTTATATAAAAATACTGGACCGGTGTTTCGGCTTTCGCTTATACTAAAAATAATGTTGTATGTTTTTATTTTAAAAATCCTCTCTTGTATGCTTTTTTCTTCGTGACAAAAGTACCTATTATGGAACCGTGCTTATATGTTTTTAAATATATTAAGTCGCGGGTTTTCAATCACCACAATCACAAACAAATTACTGCGGAATTTATGAAATCTCGCTTACTTAATTACACTTAATTAGAGTTAAACAACCTTGCATCTTATCATAGTATAACATGTAGTCCCTTCCGCTGTCTGTTCGCTTAGATATTTTAAACTACTCAACAGATTTTAATGCTGTTTTCAGCAATAGATAGAGTGAATCAAGGGGGAGGTTTAAATGTGTAATATCCCAGTCTACGTTGGTGAAAACGGACACAGCTATATTTAAATAAAAATTAACATAATTATATTCACAGTTTTAGAATCCAATGTGAATAGGCTCATACTACATATTAATATACATTTATTATAAAAACGTTTCTAACAAATAATTTGAGTACACTGTAAAGGGGAAGTACAGTTATAATGTAGGTAAATATTCGTAAAGATTTTTAGTATAAAATATAAGAAAACCCTTTAATAACCTTAATTCTGCAATAAATACTGATGATTTAGTAAAAAAGAATGGTGAATGTTTAGGGGATTCTCATATTTTTAAGATTTTGGGGAAGCAAATAGATTTGAAACTAATATTTCTTAATCAAAAATATATCCTTAAAATAACTTTATATGTGAAAATAAATGTAATGTAAACTATGCATTTTTTTTGTCTCGTCCCTGATCCCCGCACCACGCAACTCAGTATTCTGTAAGAATTCCGAAATCGCGCTGCCGCAGCATCAAGTCCGCTGCGCTCGACGCTGTATTCTTAGCGAATTGCTCTACTGTTGTTAATCGCTGGTTCTCAGTGACAATCGTGACGTCGCATATGCAAACAGGAACACATAATATCATCATCTGCCTAGCCTTTTCCCAACTATTTTGGGGTTGGATTCCAGTCTAACCGGATGCAGCTGAATATCAGTATTTTACAAGGAGCGACTGCCTATCTGACCTCCACAACCCAGTTAGTACTAGGTAATACAATACCCCTTGGTAAGACTGGTTGTCAGACTTTCGGAACACTGACTACCTGTAACGACTGTCAAAGATCTACAAATGACAGCCGGGACCAACGGCTTAACGTGCTTTCCGAGGCACGGAGGAAACTCGGTATGTAACGGGTGGTCACCCATCCACAGACCAACCTAGGCAAGCGTGGCTTAACTTTAAGATCGACCTGAGCGGCTGCTATTATTTAGCCACGAGCTCCTCCACACAGCTGAGCTGAGCTGAGGAACACAAAATATAATAACGTTTAATCCCGTAAAAATAAACGATTAAGACTAAAATTATCAAAATAATTATAAAATTGAAATTTGTAGCTATGTGTTGCTTAGACTTTTTTGTTGAGTGTACATTTAAAATTGTTTTGTATTTATCTATTTGCTTCCCTACAGTGGACAGGTACAAACATGGACACGATAAACTATCAGCTAATTAAAGCGAAGGACGTATTATTGTCGTTATTTAGTTTATTTGGTACCTACGAACATTAAATACACATCCATTTTTAATCTAATTTATACAGTACGAAGCATTTTCTGAGAAAACAGTACCTTCAATGAAATCTGATTTAAAACCTTAAAGTATTTGTATACAGTCAGTCAAAAAATGCAGTGTGATATTTTATCTGCTTGGGTTTATATTTTTTTAATAAAACATTTAAAGATTATGATATGGTAGCGAGTCTTCGATGATTTACGTAAGTAGGTGAATATTGACAGCGGACGTGCTTGGTAGAACTAGCTGACATTGCACACAGCACAGAACATATAAATGTTCACAGGCCATATCGCCACGCGTTATATTAATACGTTATACATGTTCTCCGTCATATTTTGTATAATATGTTGGTCTGCAATATAATTACTTATACAGCACTGTAAAGCCTACACGTTTACAACCAATTCTTATGTTCCCATCATTATATTTACTGGCATACATGGACACTAGAACAATCACAGGCTATTTAATACATTTCCTAGATCGCCCACTAAGTAACAAACCTAATATTACACAACGCCACAGCGATATTTGAAGAATCGTTGCTTGACAACTAGAATTTTTCGTTTGATAGTAGTAATTTTTATTTAAATTAAAGGAAAAATAATTAAGTATGTGTACATTTGAAATATTTTTACTATAACAGACTTTGATAAGTATTTAAATATTTATTTTGTTCGTGCAATATAAATCTGTAAAGCTCCTCTTTGTCAAACCCTATGACCGTAATACATATCCAAATTACGTAAATGATGATAAATGAAAAGATATGTATATTATATAGTATGTGAGTATAGAATAATTCTTCCGAATACATAATATGTATGTGTATCGCTTAAAAAATAATCATGTTATTAGAAAGATATTTATAGAAAAACAGTAAATATTTTCATAAACCTAAATTTAAATATTTGTGTAAAATTTCAAGAATAATTAGGGTAAAATTTGAATTTGGTACAATTAGGGAAAAATTGCAAACCGTAGGTATTTCTGACGATACGTGGTATTTTTGCGAGAATTAATATTTGCATTATTAATTTTATTTAACTCTATGTTTTAAGAAGAAAATGTTACACACCAACAACTAACTGTAGTCGGTTGTCGAAGAAACATCGATATCTGAAAATACCTGAGAGCAACACTATACAAAAAGCGATTGATTTAAAAACGTTGCGTATTTCTGCAACGACTGTCAACAGGATTGACATAAGCTTTTAAGTCACCCACGTCAATCACAAACTTTACATTTACCTAAAAACCCTTTTTTTTTCACAGGAATAATGTGTACCTATTTGTCTAGTTAGACCTCTTTGTTTCGTCTCAACGACAACCGATTTACAATAAAACGTGATCTTTCAAAACGTCTCAACAAATGATGACCACTTAAATCTATAAAATGGAAGACAAATCTTCATATCAAAACGATATAAAATAACATTTTACTATACATTTATACAAATGTCGTATTATACAATCAAGTAATGTAGCAATAAAAATGTTACTGCGGAAGTTTTTCACAACCAGAATAAACTATGAATGTTAAGTTTTCATCTTAATAAGTATTTGTTTAAATTTTCGAAAGTTTCTGGTAATATTCACGTTAATACGAGTACAAGTCTATTTTCTTACCAACATATTAACATTAAAAATAAAACAAGCAAATATGTTTATGGGAACTAGGTGAGGTGAAAGGACATTTCATTAAAACGCCTGTCAGAGTCCGCGACTTATCCGTACCGGTTTGATCGAACTTTGACATTATTTATTAGCTAGCTGCAGTTGGCAAAACGTATCTAACTTGTTTTCATAATATGTATATAAAATATCTATGGATTCGAGAACCAATCAATGCACTGTATGGCTGCAAATCGATTTTTAGGTAGATTTTAAATATAACCTAAATATGTAACTTATTTCAACTTAGAAAAAATCCTCAAATATTGGACCAGAAGCTGTACTTTTTTTAAAAGCGTTAATATTAAATAACAATAAATAATTTTGATTAAGTAACGTCCTTCTTATTTGCCAGATAAATAACATTGAAACATTAAATAGCAATTCATAACAATTATTTATATATTCAATAAACTATAGGATACGAAACAGACACTACTTTATGGCGCTGATGATACTTACATTTTTTTAACTTCTGCACTGGGATACATGTTCATATTGATTAAGGTCGCGACTAAAATAGCAGGCGATAGAAATTCTGAAGTCTGCGGGGACTGTATATAGGTACCTTTATTTTATTTTCCTTTTTTATTTTCAGCGAATTATAATATTTTTAAAGTGTTACAGGATAACAATATTTTTGTACTGCCTATGCAAAATGTACAACCCTGGTTAACATGATACCCGTAGGTAAATCACACGACAGAATGTAGGCACAAGTATAATAAATACCT
Organism: Ochropleura plecta; assembly: GCA_905475445.1. Taxonomy (NCBI): domain Eukaryota; kingdom Metazoa; phylum Arthropoda; class Insecta; order Lepidoptera; family Noctuidae; genus Ochropleura; species Ochropleura plecta. The sequence continues at coordinate 17,511,362 of FR997736.1, forward strand.
AATCAATAAAAAGATAAAAGATCTTATTGTTTAACTAGCGGACCCGACAGACGTTGTCCTGTCTACACGTCTTTAATTTGAAAATTTCAAACTTTTTTTAATAAGCTAAAACATTCTGGACCATTTTGATGAAAATTATTATTCTCAGTACCTTTTAATTTAATATTTGATCCAGCACATGGTCTACAATAACACAATGATAACAAAACTTTTTTTTAATTTGATCGCAGCGCTAACTGTCGGGACAGACTAAAACTAAAATTGGAATATTATTTAAAATTTGACACTGCGATGGTAGCGCCGTCTGTCGGATCCAATGTAAAACATTCCAAAATCAACAACTACTAATAAATTAAAAATTAATTAAAAAAACATTGTCCAGCGGACAAAATTGTGAATCTAAACCATTCCAGATCCCCTTGAACACACAAAAAATTTCATCAAAATCGGTCCAGTCGTTTGAGAGAAGTTCAGTGACATACACACTCACAGAAGAATTATATATATAAAGATTTGTACCGTCAGCGCCGTCTAGTGTTCGATTAATAAACAATGTTAAACTGATAACGACAGTTATAAAAAGACAGATCAGAATAACTTGGTCCTTTTAACTCTTCTTCCTCATATCAAAAACCCATAAAAAAGTTAGTTCTTTTACATCCGCTCTTCGATTAAGTATTTTATTTCTCCAAAGCTCTCTTTATAAGTTTGTAAAATTTAAAAAAAATTAAGAACCCAAAATCAATATGGATTGAGAAAAACATTTTCTGATATGTTTAATTCTATCTAGCAATACATATCAACAGTCTATACAATAATAGGTTTCCTACGCATGTAACGCCATCTATCGGTACATTTACCTAAACGCTGCTATTACACACATTGGCGGTTTAAACGATAATTTTGTCTAGGACACTATACAGAGCCCTACAAAACCTACAACATCAGTAATAGGAATACAATTGCATTTATTACAAAAAAAAATGTGACAGCGAAATTAAAAATTAAACACAAAAATGTCTGACTATAATGTGGGTGTGTTTGTGCTTACCCTTAATAATTATAATTATTCAAATAATATATTGAATTTCGTTTTCGTGCCTCAACTCCCTTTTTTGTTGCTAGTTGGAGAAGATAATAAATTACTCGGAATAGAATATAATAAAAGGAACTATTTACAGGACACCGTCTTCATTGATTGATATCAAGTAGCTTCTGATGACCACGATGTAGTATAAGTTTTCAGCTGAAAATTATAAAATATACAATTCAGTATGGGCCTGGGGTAATTCACAAACATTCGGTTAAGCAAAGAACAATGGCAGCCACCCATACATTAATTTAGCTGAGATTAAACTCTTGCGTCTTTAAATGAAAAATATCTTGTTAAACTCGGCGTCAATTTCTGAATTAGTTGGTGCAAGAATTTTTGTTCGAGAAAGCCGGAATTAATAGAAATTCAGTCGTGAACTTTTGTAGGTTATGTCAATAGTAATTTCAATTCGAGAAAGTTAAAAGGGCAACATTGCATTAGTATTGTCCTTAGCCAGTTATTTTAGCATGCAATGCCTTGTAAAAGGTATAAATACTCTTTGATAGGCCTTACCTTAGGTATACTTACTACACGACTGTGTACAATTATAGGACCGAGGCTGCCAGTCACCGTCAGCATTTTTTAGGTATTGAAGCAATAGGATTATAATAGTGTTCTGGGATTTTATAAATACTTGCTAACATTCAGATAAATAAGAATTTATAAAATCCTAGAATCCGTCTAGAATATGTTGAGTATGTACATCAATAAAACAAGTTTTTTTTTTATATTAAATAATATTTATTCTTCGTCATCCTCTCTTATAATTATTTCATCCAGAAATTCTGCAGGTGCTGAAATATTTTGTTGATGTCTGGCCCATCCTAAATACCAGACTAGCGTCATGACATGAGCGCAACATCCTACTGTGCGCCGACCAACCAAGCAATTACAACAATACTCGCTGATTCCTGTCCTACCAGGAATATCATTTTCTATTAAAATATACACATAATATTGCTTCCTGGATACGTGACGTGATTTAATTTTTTCTCTTATAAGTGTCGTCTCTCCAATGCCTCTAAGATTGTATTCAGAGGAATCAATGTGTTCACTGGAAACTTCAATTCTGTACCCGCCGTGGAAACGTACATGCTCGCCATAATATGAGCGAGCTTGTCTTATTTGGTACGTTCCCAGGGCGAAGAGAATCAAATCTCTATATTCCAGGGTTGGGAAGCATAAAACATTATTGCGATCAGCAGTAATGCTACGAAATCGTGAGGATCGTCTATTCATATTTAAGGCTTCTACCATATTTGCCAGATTGTTTGGAAAGTTCATCCTTTCTCTAATTATTTGAAGTATTTCATTTGCATATTCATTATTTTGAAAGCGAACACCAAACTTGTTCAAAAGGGCTGCCGCTATTTGGAATGTTTGCATCATATGTGGTAGAGACCGATGAAAGTATTCTTGCCTAAAAACTTTAAAATCACGTTTAAAGTGGCCATTCACAGCCTCTACCACCCATCGGCAGATAGTGACACAGCGACTTCTGTTAGCTTGAGCTGTAGTTAATTGGTGTTCGCGTTCTAAAAGTGATTCTGGCATACATGTTCTAAAGCCACATCCCTCTAGTAAACTTATACTGTCCCTAAAACCCCTATCCAGAATGAACACGTCATCTTCTCTGAAATACGATCTTAAAGAACTGCCAGAAGAAAATAAACCGGACATAATTTCAGCGTCTGATGTAGTTGCTTTATACGGGCCATAACAATCAACAATATATCCATCACATGCAACAATCATAAAAGGTTTTAGCAAGTTCCTGTACTTATGTAGAGAATAAGTTTGTTTTTGAAACATGTAGTTTGAACTTTTATTTAAATATATGTACGTGCCATCACATATTACTATGGCATTGTTACCATTTCCGTAGAGTCCATTCGGTATTAGCAAATTATGTTGTAATAACTGTTCCCGCCTTAACTGATTTATGCCCAAATGCATTGGTACAAAATCCTGAAGGAGGATCTCTCTAACTTTGTCCATTAAAGACTCCAAGGTACGCTGTGGAACTTTAACTAATGTGGCAATTCTCTCGTCGGAATCACCAGTTCTCATTTTTAATAATAATGCTGCTAAGCCTAAACTTCCTCTTTTTATTTGACTAAGGCGGGATACCTCTTGTAGTAAAGTATTGAATTTCTCTTTTGTTAGGCCTATCCAATATTCGAAAATGCTATCTTCCATTTCTTGCACATTCTCAAAGTCTAGCGATGGATGGAATGCATTCACAAAAGAAAATACATGCTGTACTTGCTGAGCAGTAAATGTATCCATGCTGTTTTCAGAATGGAATAGTGTCTCCCATGAATTGCTTATTAAATGTTCTGAGCAGATTCGAGCTAGGCTTGGCAAGTAATATTTATGATTACTTAAAACAGTTGCTCGTAAATTATCTGATATACCATGCAGTGTGGTACTAGCACAATTTGGATATACGCAATGATGGGTAGCATTGGCTGCTCGTCTGTATTCCGGTAAAACTATACTCTGGACATCCGCTTGACGATTGGAACTTGGCTCTGATGCATTCGAGGAGGGCTGATCATCCTCTTGAGATTCCTCTTGATCTGGGTTGGAACTACTAGGTACAGGTCTAGTGTCATCTACAACATTACCACGTCGTACTTCTCTTTGAGTGCGTAACCAACAAGGATGGCACACACGATCAGATACAGTAATCTGCAAATAAAGAAAAAGAAAATAATATGCAATTTAATAGTACCAAGTAGTAGTAGCAGCAGTAGTAGTAGTATAATGTAGTTTAATACCTGTCGTGGTGCTAATCTGCTCTCTAGAATATTTATCATAGACTGCTGTAGTTCAGAAGGGTTTTCTCTCAGTATTCTGTCACTTTGTCTACGTAGAATAGAAGAGCCACATAAAAGACACACATTAGTGTGGCCTCGGTGACTTGATTCAGCTTGTTGGTTATCATTGCTCGAAACTTCTTGTTGCAAGTCTTGATTTACACTAAACATAGCAAGATCTCTGCATGCTTCGCAAACATAGTCATCATCAGTAATCTGAAACCATTTGAAAATATTGTTATTTGCAATTGTTCCCTATCAGAGCCTTCTAGTAAAATAACACAGAACCTATATAATTGTAACTGCCTTGTATTCATAAAAATGTTCTTGGTGTCAATTTCAACATTTCCAATTGAACAAAATATAAGTGTTGTGATATCTAAAATGTAAACTAATAATAGTAAGGTACATAATCAGGAATAGCTACTTACGATTCTGGGATGTACCCAGCTACACAGTAATGTAGTCACTCTAGTCTCAAGTTGCAAGGCATTATATCGGCGCAGTGTATTGATGCATATATTGCAGTTGATACACAGAATTCGTGTCGGTCTGCCACGACGACTTTCCATCTTAGAGGTAGGTACTAAGCAAACAATTAGTTCACTAATAACTAATCCAAACCGTGAGAGAAGCTCGGTGTCCAGTAAAGAAAAAGCACAATGTCACACAGGGAAAATCTCGGAGTCCTTAAACACGCACAGGGTCACAAAGAGGGAATATCACAGTCCATAAGCAGTCCGGGTCAAGTAAAAATTAAAAAAAACGGAAAACAATCGAGAACAAGTACACACGAAGCGCAAGCGCAAGCGTCTGTGACATGAGTAAAACCATTGTCAAAGTCAAATCAAGTTTTTTTTATTGGGATATTAGTCTTTTTGCCCGTCATTAATTGAAAGTAATTAATTTATTTTTACACTACAATGTTTTTAATTCCCTGCAAAGAACACTTCCACTTAGAAATAAACAGTATTGTTAATTCGTTTACTCCATTTAGTTATAATAACAAACAAAAACTGATTTTAATACAATAATGCTGTACTTGCTGTCACTTGGCAGAAAAATAACTTTTCATTTCAAATATCTTTTTTACCCGGCTTTAACTAGTTAATGTGATACTTTGAAAAAACGTAGAAAAATAATAGAATTGCCTTCGTATATTAATTACTTTTAGACGCTCCAATAAATTTCAGCTATGATTTCGCCATTGTTCTTTACAAACTTACAAATTTTACCTCTTTATAATATTATTAGTATTAGTATATTAGTATAGATAAAATATAAAAGATAGAGATATGGTATTGTGGACTTTTTTGTAGAAATAATTAAGACGAACCAGGTAGCCATACATTGTTTTTAATTTTAAGCAACTGTTTAGGCAGCGCACGCAAATAATTCTGTTATATGAGGTATTTTTTTCCGACTTGCTAGACAAAAGTTGTGATAGCTCGGTTAATATACATGTTATAGAAACAATTTATAGCCTATAGCACTCAGGAATAATGTAGCTTTCTGCCAGATAAAAAAAAATAGAATTGGATTATGTGTTCCAGAGATTACCCCCTACATACAAATTTACAAACTTACAAATTTTACCTCTTTATAATATTATTAGTATTAGTATATTAGTATAGATAAAATATAAAAGATAGAGATATGGTATTGTGGACTTTTTTGTAGAAATAATTAAGACGAACCAGGTAGCCATACATTGTTTTTAATTTTAAGCAACTGTTTAGGCAGCGCACGCAAATAATTCTGTTATATGAGGTATTTTTTTCCGACTTGCTAGACAAAAGTTGTGATAGCTCGGTTAATATACATGTTATAGAAACAATTTATAGCCTATAGCACTCAGGAATAATGTAGCTTTCTGCCAGATAAAAAAAAATTATAATTGGATTATGTGTTCCAGAGAATACCAGGGGGTATTCTCTCATACAAATTTACAAATTTTACCTCTTTATAATATTTTATAGTATAGATCTATACTAATATTATAAAGAGGTAAAATTGTTGATTCTATAATCCGTCGGTTTAAGGTAATAAAAATTGTTGATTTGTGTTTTTTGTGATGATAGTTATTTTGAGACATTACAAACTGTACTTTATATAAATACGAATGCCGTGAAAATAAGCAAGGATGCAAGTTGGATCACCTCGTTTCAGTTGCAAACCCTCAGAGACACGCCAAGTATAGCCCGTTCGAAATTTTCTTTTGTAATAGGATCTATCGCGCGATCCTCATTGCCGGAGCTGTATGTAGTTGATATAAGTTTCCTTAAAACCTGGTTCAGTTTATGGTCCGGAGCGAGAGGGAATGGAAATTGGTCACGTCCTCATGCTAGAGAAGGGGGTGGAGGTTTGAGCGAGAGAACCTCAAACCAAACCAAAAACCAACGGGCGCCGCGAGTCTACTCCTAGCCACCGTAGACGGGACTATTGAGCGATGACCGTCCATCCGTCTTGTGACGACAGAACATGGATGGATTTTTGTCAGTAAAAGTCTGACACTTATTTGATGATTTCCTATCCGAAAAAAAGGTTTTTTTCTTAGTAGTTAGTTGTTAATTGTAAAAATATTTTTAACTACTCAAAAGTAGTTATAACTAACTAGCTTTTGCCCGCGGCTTCGCTCACGTTTAATTCGGAGTAACAAAGTTCCCCTTTCCTGATTTGCAGGTACCTAGCTACCTGTAGTTTTTGCCCTTGCGCCTTATTGATTGTAATAGCAAAGCTAAGTTTTCCCTTTTCTTCCCTCTTTCTCCCTCATATCTCATTTTTTTTTTAAATTAGCCTTGTCCGTCTCCAGGGTCACAACTATCTCTGAAATAAAATTCATCAAAATCCATTTAGCCGTTACAAAAAGGCGTGAAGACGTTACAAAAAAACTCACTTTCGCTTTTATAATATTAAGTAAGGATTCACAGTTTGGACTGTGAGAAAAACCATGATAGGCTCCAACGATGACGTACTACTGAAATTCCTTGTAAAAATAAAAAAATGCCTTATTAGTGTTAAACCATCAACTGTTCATAATATTAAGTGCCTTTGTCAATGTAGTATAACCCACAATACAATCATTTTATTGTGGTTGCTACTGTTAAGGTTCGGAAATTTGTGACGGGCTTGTCCTACCAAGAAAAAATACTAACAATAGTCTATTGTTAACCCTGTTTTGCCTACATCTTTACCCGCTTTGAGACTGGAAATTAGCTTATGAGAGTGTACTTCAGGCATAAAAAGCATCCTCTGTCCATATCCAGGACTATGCACGACCTGAAGTCTAAATTAGTCAAAAGCTGTGAAGGCGTCTAGGTAAGAGTTACTGATAGACAAAATTACTGTTACAACTTTGACTGGTGACATGGGTTGTTGAACCATTCCTTCAATCAAGAACATTACCGCGATTTACGATCATGATTTAATAAAATTACTCAAACTCAAAGCATTCATTTCAAGTAGATCATTACAGGCATTTTTCAGTGTCAAGAAATGAAAGGATGAAGCTACAGTCCTAGACACAAGACATAATAACTTGTGAAAGTGCTGTAATTACCCATTCCAAAGCGTTGATCTCAATATTTTTACAAGATCATGGTTTGTAACCATGACATGAGGATCTCGTGGCTAAGCCGCGCTTGCCTAGGTTGGTCTGTGGATGGGTGACCACACGTTACCTACCTACCGAGTTTCCTCCGTGCCTCGGAAAGCACGTTGTCATTTGTAGATCTTTGACCCTGGAGACGGACATAGGCTAGTTAAAAAAATAAATATAGAGTTATGAGGGAGAAAGAGGGAAGAAAAGGGAAAACTTACCATTGCTATTGCAATAAATAAGGCACAAGGGCAAAAACTACAGGTAGCAGGTACCTGTAAATCAGGAAAGGGGAACTGTGTTACCCCAAATTTAACGCGACCGAAGCCGCGGGCAAAAGCTAGATACTATTTAATATTATCATTTTACAAAAACGTCACATAATATTGCAAACCTGCCTGTTCCTTTTTTTTATTTTCTATTTAAACAACCTGAGTTTTCGAACGTTATTGCAAACCAGCCTAGGTAACTAAACCTCTTTAAGGTTTGGTTAATGCTATAAAACCTTCACAGTATCTTCATTATTTTATAAGTATTACTGCGTTATTCTGCCCTCGATCATGATTCACTGGGAGCTAACAAGTTACCAACAATGAGTTGTCCCTACATGCTCATCACGTTCACGTATTGTCGTACATAATGTACAATACGTATATACAAGTACGCATATTTTAATTACCGATGTTTTGTTAACGGTGCGTATGCTGTTTCTTTGTTATTTAATTAACAGAATTAATTCTATGTTTTTAAATGCAATTCTATTTTTGTTTTGTTTTTTTTTTCGCCATCGAATTTATTGACATTTTGTAATTGAATGTTAAATTGAGTGATATTTAGTTTAATTGATTGATATTTGAGATTGATTTTTATGCCACTTATGTAGTTGACATTTGGAGTTTCTAATTTATTGGCATTTTTTTCGTTTCTGTACAATTTGAGTAGGTACCTTTATTAATAATAAAAGTTGCTTACTTAGTGGATGGAATTATGGAACGGTTTGTCAATGTTTTTATCTGCTAAATATATTTAGCATTGAAAAACTTTGCATGAAATGTATCATCTGAAACTGACCATCATATCTGTATACCTACATTTTTGCAAATAAATGATTTCTATTATATTTCATCATGTAGGTTTGTGATATACAAGGCTTCATGACGCGGTTGGAATGCGGTAACTTATTAGTTTAATGAATGGTACAGGAAAATAAATAAACCCTGGGCATCCCTAAAAGACTAAGCATAGGAACCTCCAACACACTCATATTTTGCCAGTTAAAGAACATGGACATGTTAAGGCTCTCCTTATTTCAGAAGAATGTCTACCACGACTGCCACCGAAGGCCACATATTAAACTCTTTGGTTTCTCGTCATAAGGTCCTTATAAAAGGGTTATCACAGCTCTTTCAAAAACGATTCCTGGTGAAAGCTGATATTTGAAAAAAAAATTATCCTAATTCAATTAATTAATCTGAATGTTGATGGACGGAGAGCGAGAGGAAGGCCAAAGAAAAGATGGATGGATTGTGTAAGGAATGATATGAAGGCGAAAGGAGTGAATGATGCCGTGACGTCTGATAGGGAAGAATGGAAGAAGAAAACGTATTGCGCCGACCCCAAATAGAATGGGACATGGGCAGGAAAATGATGATGATGATCTTAATACAATTTTAAATTTACTGATCATCTTTTCAGAGTATATTTATGTATCCCAACCAGGCACAACTCTAGGCAACGTGATTGCTAATGAGAACTTCCAGATGGAAAACCCCAATAACACTTTGCTAGACACGGGAATCGAACCCAGGACCTCCTGCTTATGCATAGCACTTACCACCACTAAACCCAACGAGGCAGTCAATGGTATGTACAGACGCCTGCAGGTCAAGCTATCCGAAACTGTCAATTTTTCCCAATGAACCTTGAACCTTATACTTTAGAAATAAAGTCGAAAATCTATCAAACAAATCTAACAGATTGTAGTAGCTTGATGTGCAGGCGTCTGTACATAAGCGGTGCGTGATGAGTTCAGAGTAATAAGTATTTGTTCTCACTGCTAAAGTTATATATGTCATACTACACAAGCTCAAAAATATTTGCATCTCGTGTCTTTGAATCCCTCGCCACCGCTCGAAATCTTCTTGCTTCGAATGATCGTCGAAAATATGTATATTCTATCTCAAAAACATTTTTTTTTTCAACTCAAACCGTATATCGCCCTATACAAACAAAGTAGGTTCCTATATATTAAATTTAATAAAAACACTTTTGTAGATGACCATACCAGTTTTCACTTAGTCGCGAGTTGACTACAACAAAAATAGGTAAAATCGGAAGGTGCTTAACTCGCGCGCAGTCGCGAGTTTATCGGTCGCGAGTTGACGAATAAGTCGCACCGAGGGTTCCGTACAAACTCGCGACATTAACGGCCATATCTTTTAACTGCGTAGACTTTAGAGGATTGTTTTTTTCACACCTCCAAGGGGTGTGTTTTAATTTCAACTCGATACCCCCACGCGTTCCAAAGATAAAGGGTATTGACAGACAACATAGTGATCCTCTAAGGGTTCAGTTTTTTTCTATAACTCCACGCGTTTCTCAAGGTCTTGACAGATGAATGGACAACAAAGTGGTAATATAAGATAAAAGATAAAGTATGTAATCAGACAGACGGACAACAAAGTGATCCAACAAGGGTTTTGATTTTTTCCTTTTAAGGTACGGAACCCTAAATATCACGGAAGATATTCGAGGAGTGACAATGTAAATTTAATAAAAGTAGTGGCGTTTAAGAAGCAGTAACCAGCACTAAGCTTAATTTTTGATAACGAGGGAACAGGCCATGTTCCAGAGCAAGAAGAAAGCGGCATTTGTGGGAGAGAACCTCAAACCAACCCAGCCGCCGCAAGAGATGCGCCGTGAGGAGACTCCCGGCCACCGTAGATGCGAACCGTCCGTCTATTGACGACGCCTTAAAGAGATGTCAACAAAGCAGAGGGGCCTGCCAGGGCCACCGCCTGCCGGGGTTACGGGTTGTTCGAAAGAGATACCGCGACCTCGGAACGTAAAGGGCTAATAGAAGGAACATGGGTGGGTTTTAGTCAGTAGAAGTTTGACACTCCCCTCTGCTCCGCCCAGAGCGGGGGAAGTTATTTGAAGATTTCCCATCCGCAAAAATAAAACAAAGGACTCTATGACAGCCAACAGACCTGTCGGAGTCCCAGCTATGGGACCAAAACAAACTAATTATTCAACACTTTCCTTTATTTTTTCCAGCTGGCCTGTGCAGCCAACATCGCAGCTGGGGCCTGGAACCTTCCTCGTCACAGAGAGAGGGAACCAGAAGATAATTTGATATCCATGAGTATGATCATGTTTTCATCGCTGTCAGCCATCAGCAACCTGATCGCACTGTTCGGGATTATACTGGTGAGGACATTTTGTTTGCTTACGACGTCATAGAAGGAGAGGGACAGAGAGATAAAGACAACCTGATATCCATGAGTAGGTACTATGATGTGCTCAATGCTGTCAACCATCAGCAAACTGATCGCGCTGTTCAGTATTGTACTGAGGACATATCAGTTGGCTGTGAGTATCGTGATATTTTTTTTATTTAAAGAAACGTTGCTCCTCCCTAGGAATTTCTCCTGTAGCGTGGTGCGTTTAGAAACATTTAAAATCACATTCGTGTGGGAATAGAACCCGCGGCACGCGGGGCAGCAGTCGATCGCTCAGCCACTGCGCCGAATCATCAAATCCTTACTTCCTTACTAATATTATAAAAGCGAAAGTGAGTTTGTTTGTTTGTTTGTTTGTTACCTCTTCACGCTTTAAGGGCTAAACCGATTTTGATGAATTTTGGTACAGAGATAGTTGGGAACCAGGAGACGGACATTAGGCTAATTTTTATTTTAAAAAAGTGGGATATGAGGTAGAACGAGGGAAGAAAAGGGAAAACTTAGCGTTGCTATTACAAATCAATCAGGCGCAAGAGCAAAAACTGCAGGTCTGCTTGGTGTGTTATACCGAATTTAACGCTAGTGAAGCCGCGGGCGAAAGCTAGTTATAAATATAGTCGTCGTTATTTAGAAACTGCATCCGGTTGGTCTGGATTTTTATTTGTTGGGAAATGTAGATGATGTTGATGAAATCTTTCTTATCAACATAATCTGTCTATGGTTATCAGATGGAGATGATAATGATGTGATGAGGATGGTCATGTTCTTTAAGCTATTTATAATGAAGGCGCCAAGACTTAAATAAACAGCCATATTGACTGCGTAGACTTAGAGGGTAGATTTTAGCACAGCACAAAGGGACTATAGAGCGAAGCCGCGGTCAAAAGCTAGTATACAATAACTGCGGCACTCCGTACGCCACCACGTTTGTATGACATACAAAAATTACTAAACAGAAATAATGAGCTAACCTTCTGATCTCCACTTTTTTCAGAAACGTCCTTCGAAGCTGCAGTGGTCACTGGTGTTCAACTCAGTGTTCATATTCTGCATTTTTCTGGTTGCTATAGTGACGTGCCTGTTCCGGCTGGATGACTTCCTCAAGGGGCCTGCTCACATCGCTCTCATCGTGTTCCTCTTGATCGGCGGGGCTTGTAAGTATCAGAGCATAGACAGATTTTCTTTTTTTTAAGTTGGTATTTTGTTTATTGATTTTTGTACTGATCAGAGTTTTATGGTCGCTAGCCTAGCGTAGTACGATGGGTAAATAGAATTAAGGGTCAGTTAAAACACAATATAAATATATAGTATAAATTGTTTTTTTTACCAGTAAAGAATAGCCTTGAAATGCAATCATCAACAAGCGGGCTTTAATTAAAAGGTCGTTGATTCATTATCGATTCGTTGACTGATTCTGGACGCTCTTAAAATGAGGTTATGAATTAAATGAGTGTCCATGGAGTTTGTTGCCCATTCTTATACATAAATATTTACACTTTGGAATGAACAAATACAGTACTTTCAGAAGTTATTATGCCTTGCGACTGGGACTAGCTTCATCTTTTTGTTACTTGACATTCAAAAGTACATTCTTCTACATAAAGATTTATGATTATTAATTTATTATCGAACTCTACAATCGAAGAACCAAATTTCGAATCTATCCGCAATCGGCCCGCGGATTACAGCCTCTGATAAGTATGTTCTATTAACTTTTGCTCGCGGCTTGGTTCGCGTTAGTTTAGAATGTGTCCATCAATTCAGGTTGTAACTTGCTCTTTCAATCATTATTTGAAAGAACTTGGCGCCATCTACTATCCGCCCTATCCACTATCCCTCCATCTACTATATAAGAACGTTATTGTTGTTTACCTCGGGAACAATACTCTTGTCATAGATGAATTAACTGATATGGGTTGCCTGCCCTATGTCAGATTTTGTACACCTGACAACTGATATACAAAATTTGAGGATGATCAGTTCAGTATTTTAGGCGTGAAAAGGTAACAAATAAACAAAAATACTTTCGCATTTATATTCACAGTGAGAGGGCTCTGATAAAGAGAAAAACTGACCCAACAGTCGGAATATTCTAGGCCGCTTATGCATGAATGAGAAGTACATTCAACACAAAGGCCATATATTGTAATAAACTAACAGGTTAGCCTTATCACACATGTAGGACACATTATTCTTGCTTGGTCATCCTTTGTTTTAATGTGTGACTAACACTAGAGTATAAGCCGCTTGTAATATTAACAAAATATGAACCCCGTTATCCTTTCCTTACTAATATTATAAAAGCGAAAGTGAGTTTGTTTGTTTGTTTATTTGTTTGTTTGTTTGTTACCTCTTCACGCTTTAATGGCTGAACCGATTTTGATGAATTTTGGTACAGAGATAGTTGGGAACCAGGAGACGGACATAGGCTATTTTTTTTAAAAAAAGAGAGGGAGAAAGAGGGACGAAACGGGAAAACTTAGCGTTGCTATAACAAATCAATAAGGCGCTACCGAAGTTAACGCGAGCGAAGCCGCGGGCAAAAGCTAGTCCGAAATAAATGAATATTAATTTAATTTATCTCCATTAGTCGGTAAGTCAATGACTGAAAATAACTCATTAGACTCAATAATTTATTTAAACCACAAAAGATTAATATAAACTAATAATAGTATAAACAGCTCATAAATTTACTAACTTAATTATAAGCATTTATTTTAAATTACAAATGACAGAATACTAAAGCATGACTGTTGGTTTATTTATAAATATGTAGGTTGGAATCGGGGATGCACCAAGAAGTTCATTCACAGCAGCATACGGCTTAGTAACTCATGTCTAGATGGTTTCCCTTCATATGAATATGGAGGTTTAATCGTCCACTGATATCCTACTAATATAATAAATGCGAATGTTTGTGAGGATGGATGGATGTATGGATGTTTGTTACTCTTTCACGTCAAAACGGTTAATCGGATCTTGATGAAATTTGGCACAGACGTAGATTATAGTCTGGAATAACACTTAGGATATTTTATTTCGATAACACGCGGGCGAAGCCGCATGTGCCAGCTATATATAGCTATATATATATATAGATCTATGATGATAGGTATCAGAGCTCGCAGGCCACACTATGCTTTGATGCGAACCAAACAAATGAACAACGAAGACCTCGCAGTGGACATTTATCGTAGCATTGTATGGAAAAATTGTAATTTTTAAGCATATTTATTTATTTATGCACACACAAAATACATGACAGGACATTACATACTAGCTTACTAGCATACTAGCTTTTGCCCGCGGCTTTGCTCGCGTTAAATTCGGGGTAACACAGTTCCCCTTTCCTGATTTACAGGTATCTGCTACCTATAGTTTTTGCCCTTGCGCCTTATTTATTGTTATAGCAAAGCTAAGTTTCCCCTATTCTTCCCTCGTTCTCCCTCATTTATCACTTTAAAAAAAATAGCCTATGTCCGCCTCCAAGGTCTCAACTATTTCTGTACCAAAATTCATCAAAACCGGTTTATCCATTAAGGCGTGAAGACATAACAAACAAACAAACTCACTTTAGCTTTTATAATATTAGTAAGGAAGTAAGAATTCTTAAATCACATGGCTCTCTGTGCAAAAAAGTGGGCCGCAAACCACAAGTTCGCGCAGATTGATATGGTAGACGACACATATTTTCGATTTTTCGACAAAAGGTTCTTAAAATTTAGTTGACGACCACGACAGGGCCTCCTAGGGCAACCGCCTGTAGGGGTAACGGGTTGTTCGAAAGAGATACCGCACCCCCGGAAGATAAAGGGCAAAAGCAGGAACATGGGTGGGTTTTAGTCAGTAAAACTCTGACACCCGCTCGCCCAAAGCGGGGGAAGTTGATGATTTCCCATCTGCAAAAAAGAAATTCAGTGTCCATAATGTATTAGTTAAATCTATCTTTTTTTATCTTTTCAGTGTACTCCTTATACTACTTGACGATGATCAACAGTCTCTACCGATTGATGAAGATGGCGTACGTGGAGACAGCCATACCTATCTGAGTCATCATCGTGCATCGCGGGAATCTTGCCAGTATTTACCTATATGTGCTTCGTTGGTTTGTGGTGTAAAAACGACTTTAATTGTAGGCTTTAAAGGACAATTTTGCTTAAAATCGTGGATTTGATAAAATAGAGTGCAAAGGACATCCATGCGTAAATTCAATAGCGGGAACCAACCAGTATAGAAACGTTTCGTCAGTTCTTAGAAATAAATATTTTTCAATACACTATAAATTCGGCTCTTTTTGCGCTACGATTAGGTTCAATATGCAATGTATTTCACTCATTTATCGAAGGGTTTTAATTTTTTCTGTTTCATCACGGATAACAATAAACAACTGCTCTAGGCTTAGAGTATCGATCAAGTATCTGGATCTGGCTCGCGAGATTGTCGACATGTGGCACGTAAATACAGCAGTCATTGTGCCGATAGTCGTGTCGGCCAATGACTTAATAGCCATTAGCCTCGACCAACACCTGAGGAGGCTATCGCTTGGCAGCTGGATCAAGGGCTTGATTCAGAAAGCAGTATTTCTCGACACGGCCCGTATTGTTAGGAGGTTCCTCTCTCAAGAGCCCTGACCACCGGTAGCTCGGACCCTGTTCCCGATGCTGGTGGACTACTATTTTTTATATTTTTAAATGTTTGTTTTTATTGGTTTTTTTTACAAGAATATTTGTAAAAATATGTATAGAAATGAATAAATGAAATAACAACAACTGCTTAAATCCCTATAGCCGGCAATATTAATTTACAGAGCAAAGATTGAAGCAAAGATATTTATTTTAAAAAAATGTTTTTATCAATAGAATATCACAAATAAACATGTACATTTATAAAATAATTTGCTTATAAGCACAAATTGATAATTTTTGAATCCTAAATTCAAAAAATATTTAAAAGAAATTCTTTTTTTTTAATTTTTATTATTAGGTTGTTATGCCTTTTTTTTTTTTTTTTTTTTTTTTTTTTTCGGGTGGGAAATCATCCAATGACTTCCCCCGCTCTGGGCGGAGCGGGAGGGCATGTCAGACTTGTACTGACTAAAACCCACCCATGTTCCTTCTATTGCCCTTTACGTTCCGAGGCCGCGGTATCTCTTTCGAACAACCCGCAACCCCGGCAGGCGGAGGCTCTGGCAAGCCCCTCTGCTTTGCTGACTCTCTTTGAGGCGCGCGTGAAACACGAACGCGCCGTCGACACGGCCTGTCGTCAATCGACGGACGGACGGTGAACTACCCATTGCTCACCGCCCACAGGCCCGCATCTACGGTGGCCGGAAGTCGTCTCGCGGCGCCCGGCGCCCTGGGCGTCTCCCGCGGCGGCTGGGTTGGGCAGATGTTCTCTCCCTCAAACGCCCGGCCACCTCCTTCGCTAGCATTACTGCTTCGCAGAAGGTGGTGACCGCTTCCCATTCCCTCTCGCTCCGGACCATGGCCTGAACCAGGGCCGGACGCGAGAGATCGCCGCCGCCGATCGCCTCCACGAGGGCACGGCGGTGCTCCGCCCAAGCTGGGCAGACCGCCACTGTGTGCTCCACCGTGTCCTCCGGGCGATCGTCACAATGGTGACACCCGGGCGCTTCCTCCCGCCCGATGATGTGCAGGAACCTCCCGAAACTTCCGTGTCCGGTGAGGACCTGCGTCAGGCGGTAGGTGAGGACGCCATGACGCCTCTCCAGCCACTCCTCAAAGAGGGGACTTACCGCCGCTATTGTGGCGTGCCCTGCACGGGGTTGCGACAGTCGCTCTCTCCATGCCACCATGAGAGGCTGTTATGCCTTTGTTTCTCCTTTAGTATGAGAAGACAAAGCGCAGGAAAAATCAAATTAAATCATAGTTTTATAATGATTAATGACAAAAATACATACTTTTTGTTCTGATATTTAATTTCTCCGAAGTGTATTGAGAAACTTCGTTTAATTGACGTGAGAATTTGTCGCTGGTGTTCTCGGCTCTATAAAGCTCTCGCATGGCGGCTCGTACGTTAAATCTGCATCGACTGCAATGACAAAGTTTCCTCGCTCAAATCAAAATGTACTATTGACTGTTAGGCATAATGCACTTTTTATGACACAACAGCATCAGCAGTATTATAGGAATCTTGTATAACATATTTGGTTGCAATATACTTGGTCGTTCTTGTATAATTTTGTAAGATGTTTAGATACCCTTACTAATATTATAAAAGCGAAAGTGAGTTTGTTTGTATGTTTGTTTGTTACGTCTTCACGCCTTAATGGCTAAACCGATTTTGATGAATTTTGGTACAGAGATAGTTGGGACCCTGGAGACAGACATAGGCTACTGTGGGAAATGAGGGAGAAAGAGGGAAGAAAAGGGAATACTTAGCTTTGCTATTACAATAAATAAGGCGCAAGGGCAAAAACTACAGGTAGCAGGTACCTGCAAATCAGGAAAGGGGAACTGTGTTACCCCGAATTGAACGCGAGCGAAGCCGCGGGCAAAAGGGAGTATCAGACTTGTAATGACTGAAACTTATCCATGTTCCTTTTTTTGCCCTTTGTGTTCCGGAGCCGCGGTATATCTTTTGAACAAGTCGCAACCCCGGCAGGCGCAACCCCGGCGGGAACAATTCACACTTAAGTATGTATGTACGTACTTATAAATTATAAGAGAGAGGAGCTCGTGGCTAAATAAATAGTAGCCGCTCGGGTCGATCTTTAGGTTAAGCCGCGCTTGCCTAGGTTGGTCTGTGGATTGGTGACCACCCGTTACATACCGAGTTTCCTCCGTGCCTCGGAAAGCACGTTAAGCCGTTGGTCCCGGCTGTCATTTGTAGATCTTTGACAGTCGTTACCGGTAGTCAGTGTTCCGAAAGTTTGACGACCAGTCTTACCAAGGGGTATCGTATTACCCAGTATTAACTGGGTTGTGGAGGTCAGATAGGCAGTCGCTCCATGTAAAATACTGATATTCAGCTGCATCCGGTTAGACTGGAAGCCGACCCCAACATAGTTGGGAAAAGGCTAGGCAGATGATGACTTATAAATTATAAGTCCGTGCATACATACTATTATAAGAACACAGTACTTACATATATAACCCTTTATCTTTGTCCACGTTCGTCCATCCGGGTCACAGGATGTGGTTTCTTCTAATCAATTAAATGAATATGCTCCGATAATTAATAATACAGTAGGGTTTTAAATGTGTTTTGTTGTATTTAATTGGTAATGTACCCGGTTTTATTACTCATAGCATGGTATAAATTAACAAACCGTGAGTTCTATTTTTATAGAATTTCAAAATGATGAACTTCCATATTTTACCCAATCAGGGGAATTTCAGAAATTTCAGAAAGGATTTTCAGAAATTCTTTCTTAGGATCCTCGCGCTTGCGGGTTAGTGATACCGCGGCCCCGGAACATAAAGGGCAAAAGAAGGAACGTGGGTGGCTTTTAGTCAGTAAAAATCTGACACTCCGCCCAGAGCGGGAGAAGTTATTTGTTGATTAACAAAAAAAAGGGTCCTCGCGCTCTACATGACCACGACAATGACTTGGCCTTAGAACCTTCTAGTCGGAACCAAGAAGAAAGTTTAGTTTATTATGGCGACCAATCAAGCTATAAAAACCAGTTTATGCGAATCTATCATTGTACAGAATCTATGTATAAAAAGTGAGGCCTATTATACTGCTAATTCTACTCAGACCCACTATCCCCTTCCTGTCTTCCCCCAGCGACGCCCTAAGCCGGGGCTCGTATCCCACAAGAGGTGCCCTTAGCGTGTATTGGCTTAGCTTTTATTTTTTTTTTGCCCTGGCTGGAGGCCTTAATCCCAAGACATCCACAAAAATTGCCCGGTTAAGCAAAGAAAGAAAAGCATACAACAACCGCCTATGCTGAAATGCGTGTAGCCATTAAAAACAAAAAAAACTGGTAATGTGTGGCTTGATGTGTCGGCGTGTATATCATAAATAGTTTAGTTCAATATTGCGACCTGCTACCCTACCATGACGTCTTAAAGCAGAACTTATTCCACTGAGGGAAAGAGACAGAGCTATACAGGGTGTCCAGCACCATCTCTTTCTCTCAGTGGAATAAGTTTTGCTTTAAGACGTCATGGTAGGCCTACAGTTATAGTACCAGTGATAGTTGTGGTCGTGGCCACGTAGAGGGCGAGTTCCTTTGGGCACTTTCGCTGCAGACATTTTATGCAAATCGTCATGCTGTCCTGCTGCTAGTTTAAGGAAATATACGTCTATCAGTAAACAATTAAACGTTTTTTAACGAATACCTATCAAAAGTCAAAATCATTTATTTCAAGTAGACCAGTTACAGGCACTTTTGAACTGTCGAGCCATTGACAACAATAAAATGAAGCTACAGTGCCAGTCACAAGGCATAATAACTGTGAAAGTAATGTAGTTGCCCATTCCAATGCGTAGATCTCTAACTCCATGGACACTCTTTTAAATCAGAATATTGTTACAAAACCTTGGTTACATCATTCGTGTTAATATGGTAAACTATGTGAGAACGATGTAGCAAAATAATTGTTAAATGTGAAGTAGATATGAATGAATAATGGATAACTAAAATTGGTTATATCAAACTTCACTGATATTCTAATAATTCGTTTTACAAGTGCTCATGTATAAATGTATATCATGTTGAATAATAAAAAAAACACTTTTCAAAAATGTAAAATTAGATTTTAAAAAGTTAAGTAAATTTTTAATTATTATTCTTTAAAACGTTATTTTTTAATTTCTCCTGTAACGTGGATGCGTTTACAAACATTTAAACTCACAAACATAAACAGCCAGGCCCGAAACAACTACCTGTAGGTCATACAAATATTTGTTCCGTGCGGGGATCGAACCCGCGACACGCAGCCAACAGTCGATCGCTCAACCACTGCACGGTTGGCGCAGTGGTTTGGTAGCAAATTAACCAAAGAATATTTTGTTTGTATTTATTTTGTAGATAAGTAGGTGAAGTTTATGCTTTAAAGGAATATAATTATTCACATTGACAGCTAATCTTACTAATATTATAATTGCGAATGTATGTATGGATGTTTGTTACTCTTTCAAGTCAAAACTGCTGAACGGGTCTTGATCAAATTTGGCACAGAGGTAAATTATGGTCTGGAAAAACATATAGGATTCTTTTTTCGATATCACGCGGGTGCCAGCTAGTCATTTATAGTTTTATTTCATTTGACCTTTATATACATAGTTATAAGTTTTGCAGCTATGTAGGTACTTAGGATAACTTGTAACTGTATATAGCATAATATAATAATAGTCTTATGTCATGAATAATGTGCAAATATCGTGCCTTTGATGTTGTGGGTGAACTAAGTATTTATATTTTGTATTTACCTACATTAAATACTAAGTAATTCTGTTGTATATCAATAGCTATTAGTTTATAGAACGTAATAAATTATTAATAATTAGTTTATCCTGTGTAATTTTGTTAAAGTTTAAACAGGGTCATATAAAATTAGCTAAAATATTCACAAGCGCTCCGATTGGAATTCGATTCAACAGTACCCATACCATGACGTCTTAAAACAGAACTTATTCCACTGAGGGAAAGAGACAGAGCTATACAGGGTGTCTAGCACCATCTCTTTCTCACACGGGAATAAGAACTGCTATAAGATGTCATGGTAAACCTACAGGTCTGTCCTTTTTAGAGTTCCGTAACTCAAAAGAATAAAAACGGAACCCTTAACCCTTAGGATCACGTTGTTGTCCGTCTGCCTGTTTGTCTGTCTGTCAAGACCTTTATCTTTGGGAACGAGTAGAGGTGTCGAGTTGTAATTAAAACCATATTATATACCTACTCAAATCTGTGGTCCCTTGGACCTGTAAAATTTTAAACCTCTAAGTCTTCGAAATCACAAAATTTCGCCGTTAATGTCGCATGTTGGTACGGATCATGCGTGAAGTCGACTCGTACCTACTTAGCTGGTTTTTGAACTTACGAAAACGAGCGAGATAGACAAACGAAAGTACTTTAAATAAGTTCCCGTTTCCTTACCTTTGTCTCCTATGCTAAACACATGACATTGGCTAAATGCACAAACCGTGGGAAGCAGAAAAACAAAAACGACTTTCCGAATCGATTTCGAATCGAAGCGCTTAACAATACAACATGACGTCTTATTCCAGTGAGAGAAAGAGACAGAGCTATACAGGATGTCTAGCGCCATCTCTATCCCCCGCTACCCTTACCCACCTGCCCGAATTTTCACAAGCGCGTCACCCATGTGATCGGCATTTTGACAAAAACGAATTTCGGATCCTAGAGAATCTTGCGAACATGTCTTACCTATTGAATTAAAAAAATGTACCTATACCACAAGAATAATAAATAAGAATCCAATTTGCTATAACTTTTCTTTTATTTTTCAATACCCAATGCATTTAACAAAGCGTTGTACAACAGTCACAAACATCAAAATTTCTATAAAATTAAATTCAATTCACATTGTAAATAATTGTTACAACATTTAAAGCGTTTATAATTGATCGATAGTTGTGCAAACATTTAAGTTATGAGCCTATTTACATTGAGCATGATGGACTAACCATTGTTAGTTTCATCGAATAACATAATTGGGTATGTATCATGTGTTTTGTTTACTTCAACCACACACTGCTTAAGGTTTTTTTTTCGGTTGGGAAATAATCAAATAACTTCCCCCGCTCTGGGCGGAGCGCGGGGGAGTGTCAGACTTGTACTAACTAAAACCCACCCATGTTCCTTCTTTTGCCCTTTATGTTCCGGGGCCGCGGTATCTCTTTCGAACAACCCGCAACCCCGGCAGACACAGGTTCACAGGTAGCACCGACAGTTTTGCCGCTGGCTGATCATCACGTCTTGCTGTTCGCACCAGAAGCATTCCGATCTTGCCTTTACAAATCAGTATGCCATAATATGTCCGACAGAAATCGTGGCTGAACGCCCAGCAAATTGTGGCGTGGCTGAAAACTTATTGGGTGTGCCAATATACATCGTATAATGTTTTCGTTCCGGCAAAACTCTTGGTCGGACCTTATGTGAACCATCATAAATTCTCACGTCCTTTACAATTTGCAGGCTACTGTTAGGTTCCATGTAGATTTAAATAGAAATTATTAGATCCACAAAAACGTCGAATAATTTGAATTTCGCTCAATAATTGAATTTGGCTCTATCACATGAAATCGCATTTTTTTGTCATAAATGTTTTTATTTTAATTCTAAACTAACAGACATACCAGCATATTTTAATATATTACCCTCTCTCGTATGCTTTTTTCTTCGTGACAAAAGTATTATGGAACCGTGCTTATATGTATTTAACAGGGCCGTCTTTCACCTATTAGAGGCCCTGGGCACATTAGGATAATGGGGCCCCTATGACGATAGTAATAAAGCACTCTTTTGTTAGAATAAGCAAAGAACGTAGATGTGCAAATTTTAGCTTTTTTTATTTCTTTACAGTTATATTATATACCATATAATAAATAGATAATATAATGTAAATCACACTTAATAACCAGCATCCACGATGAGTCCTTATATAAGTGTCTATGCTGATTGAAGCGGTAGGTACCTTTCTAGATTTGAGTTGAGCAAAATCATTAATCACATCTTCAAAATCTATGTTTTTGAGCAATTCACATTCTATCGACATTAGCGACAAACTTTTTTCATTATTTCTTAATTCATTTTTATTCGTTTTAATTTGGAGAAAGAGCGTTCCCCACTGGAGTTGCGAGTGCAATTCTACAAATTGACCATAGTCGGTAAGCATTTGTTAAGACTGATTTTCAGGCAAGAGTAGAGTAGCTATCGGTTTTCGTTTGGTAATGGAGTAGGGACTAGACTAGGGGGTCCCAATCCATCGCGGGGCCCTGGGCACGTGCCCAGTGTGCCCAGTGGGAAAGAGGGGCCTGGTATTTAAATATATTAAGTCGCGGGCTTTCAATCACCACAATCACAAACAAATTACTGCGGAATTTATGAAATCTCGCTTACTTAATTACACTTAATTAGAGTTAAACAACCTTGCATCTTATCATAGTATAACATGTAGTCCCTTCCGCTGTCTGTTCGCTTAGATATTTTAAACTACTCAACAGATTTAAATGCAGTTTTCAGCAATAGATAAAGTGATTCAAGGGGGAGGTTTATATGTGTAATATCCCAGTCTACGTTGGTGAAAACGGACACAGCTATATTAAAATAAAATAAAAACATATTTCCACAGCTTTTAGAATCCAATGTGAATAGGCTCATACTACATATTAATATACATTTATTATAAAACGTTTCTAACAAATAATTTGAGTACACTGTAAAGGGGAAGTACAGTTATAATGTAGGTAAATATTCGTAAAGATTTTTAGTATAAAATATAAGAAAACCCTTTAATACTCCTAATTCTGCAATAAATACTGATGATTTAGTAAAAAAGAATGGGGAATGTTTAGGGGATTCTCATATTTTTAAGATTTTGGGGAAGCAAATAGATTTGAAACTAATATTTCTTAATCAAAAATATATCCTTAAAGTAACTTTATAAGTATGTGAAAATAAATGTAATGTAAACTATGCATTTTTTTTGTCTCGTCCCTGATCGCCGCACCACGCAACTCAGTATTCTGTAAGAATTCCGTAATCGCGCTGCCGCAGCATCAAGTCCGCTGCGCTCGACGCTGTTTTCTTAGCGAATTGCCTTACTGTTGTTAATCGCTGATTCTCAGTGACAAACGTGACGTCGTATATGCAAACAGGAACACAAAATATAATAATGTTTAATCCCGTAAAAATAAACGATTAAAAATAAAATTATCAAAATAATCATAAAATTGAAATTTGTAGCTATGTGTTGCTTAGACTTTTTTGTTGAGTGTACATTTAATATTGTTTTGTATTTATCTATTTGCTTCCCTACAGTGGACAGGTACAAACATGGACACGATAAACTATCAGCTAATTAAAGCGAAGGACGTATTATTGTCGTTATTTAGTTTATTTGGTACCTACGAACATTAAATACACATCCATTTTTAATCTAATTTATACAGTACGAAGCATTTTCTGAGAAAACAGTACCTTCAATGAAATCTGATTTAAAACCTTAAAGTATTTGTCAGTCAGTCAAAAAAATGCAGTGTGATATTTTATCTGCTTGGGTTTATATTTTTTTAATAAAACATTTAAAGATTATGATATGGTAGCGAGTCTTCGATGATTTACGTAAGTAGGTGAATATTGACAGCGGACGTGCTTGGTAGAACTAGCTGACATTGCACACAGCACAGAACATAATTATAAATGTTCACAGGCCATATCGCCACGCGTCATATTATTAATACGTTATACATGTTCTCCGTCATATTTTGTATAATATGTTGGTTTGCAATATAATTATACAGCACTGTAAAGCCTTCACGTTTACAACCAATTCTTATGTTCCCATCATTATATTTACTGGCATACATGGACACTAGAACAATCACAGGCTATTTAATACATTTTCTAGATCGCCCACTAAGTAACAAACCTAATATTACACAACGCCACAGCGATATTTGAAGAATCGTTGCTTGAGAACTAGAATTTTTCGTTTGATAGTAGTAATTTTTATTTAAATTAAAGGAAAAATAATTAAGTATGTGTACATTTGAAATATTTTTACTATAACAGACTTTGATAAGTATATAAATATTTATTTTGTTCGTGCAATATAAATCTGTAAAGCTCCTCTTTGTCAAACCCTATGACCGTAATACATATCCAAATTACGTAAATGATATAAAAGATATGTATATTTTTAAGTATGTGAGTATAGAATAAATTTTCCGAATACATAATATGTTTATCGATTAAAAAATTATCGTGTTATTAGAAAAATATTTATAGAAAAGAGTAATTAATTTCATAAAACTAAATTTAAATATTTGTATAATTTCAAGAATAATTAGGGTAAAATTTGAATTTGGTACAATTAGGGAAAAAACCGCAGTAGGTACTCTGACAATACCTGGTATTTTTGCGAGAATTAATATTTGCATTATTAATTTTAATTAACTCTATGTTTTAAGAAGAAAATGTTACACACCAACAACTAACTGTAGTCGGTTGTCGAAGAAACATCGATATCTGAAAATACCTGAGAGCAACACTATACAAAAAGCGATTGATTTAAAAACGTTGCGTATTTCTGCAACGACTGTCAACAGGATTGACTTAAGCTTTTAAGTCACCCACGTCAATCACAAAGTACATATAAAAACCTTTTTTTTTCACAGGAAGAATGTGTAGGTACCTATTTGTCTAGTTAGACCTATTTGTTTCGTCTCAACGACAACCGATTTACAATAAAACGTGATCTTTCAAAACTTCTCAACAAATGATGACCACTTAAATCTATAAAATGGAAGACAAATCTTCATATCAAAACGATATAAAATAACATTTTACTATACATTTATACAAATGTCGTATTATACAATCAAGTAATTTAGCAAGAAAAATGTTACTGCGGAAGTTTCACAACCAGAATAAACTATGAATGTTAAGTTTTCATCTTAATAAGTATTTGTTTAAATTTTCGAAAGTTTCTGGTCTAATATTAACGTTAATACGAGTACAAGTCTATTTTCTTACCAACATATTAACATTAAAAATAAAACAAGCAAATATGTTTATGGGAACTAGGTGAGGTGAAAGGACATTATCAGTAAAACGCCTGTCAGAGTCCGCGACTTATCCGTACCGGTTTGATCGAACTTTGACATTATTTATTAGCTAGCTGCAGTTGGCAAAACGTATCTAACTTGTTTTCATAATATATAAAATATCTATGGATTCGAGAACCAATCAATGCACTGTATGGCTGCAAATCGATTTTAGGTAGATTTTCAATATAACCTAAATATTATGTAACTTATTTCAACTTAGAAAAAATCCTCAAATATTGGACCAGAAGCTGTACTTTTTTTAAAAGCGTTAATATTAAATAACAATAAATAATTTTGATTAAGTAACGTCCTTCTTATTTGCCAGATAAATAACATTGAAACATTAAATAGCAATTCATAACAATTATTTATATATTCAATAAACTATAAGATAGGTACGAAACAGACACTACTTTATGGCGCTGATGATACTTATATTTTTTAACTTCTGCACTGGGATACATGTTCATATTGATTAAGATCCCGACCAAAATAGCAGGGGATAGAAATTCTGAAGTCTGCGGGGACTGTATATAGGTACCTTTTTATTTTCAGCGACTTATAATATTTTTCAAGTGTTACAGGATAACAATATTTTTGTACTGCATATGCAAAATGTTCAACCCTGGTTAACATGATACCCGTAGGTAAATCACACGACAGAATGTAGGCACAAGTATAATAAATAATCAATAAAAAGATAAAAGATCTTATTGTTTAATTTTGTACCGTCAGCGCCATCTAGTGTTCGATTAATAAACAATGTTAAACTGATAACGACAGTTATAAAAAGACAGATCAGAATAACTTGGTCCTTTTAACTCTTCTTCCTCATATCAAAAACCCATAAAAATGTTAGTTCTTTTACATCCGCACTTCGTTAATTAAGCATTTATTTCTCCAAAGCTCTCTTTATAAGTTTGTAAAATTTAAAAAAAATTAAGAACCCAAAATCAATATGGATTGAGAAAAACATTTTCTGATATGTTTAATTCTATCTAGCAATACATATCAACAGTCTATACAATAATAGGTTTCCTACGCATGTAACGCCATCTATCGGTACATTTACCTAAACGCTGCTATTACACACATTGGCGGTTTAAACGATAATTTTGTCTAGGACACTATACAGAGCCCTACAAAACCTACAACATCAGTAATAGGAATACAATTGCATTTATTACAAAAAAAAATGTGACAGCGAAATTAAAAATTAAACACAAAAATGTCTGACTATAATGAATGTGGGTGTGTTTGTGCTTACCCTTAATAATTATAATTATTCAAATAATATATTGAATTTCGTTTTCGTGCCTCAACTCCCTTTTTGTTGCTAGTTGGAGAAGATAATAAATTACTCGGAATAGAATATAATAAAAGGAACTATTTACAGGACACCGTCTTCATTGATTGATATCAAGTAGCTTCTGATGACCACGATGTAGTATAAGTTTTCAGCTGAAAATTATAAAAGATACAATTCAGTATGGGCCTGGGGTAATTCACAAACATTCGGCTAAGCAAATTTATTGAACAACATACTGAATTCTGTTTGTGCCCATCGGCAGATTTCGTTCGGCATCTACCTTCGTGTTTTCGAATGAAATAAAACTTAGAGCTAACTTTGAAATCAAGTGTTGAATATGGCAATGATTACAATTATTTATAACTGGCAACACTGAATTTTGGTCTACGGCTTAGTTAATAAAATGTAAATCCCTTTATAAGTATCACATACAATTAAGTAATAACTCTGCCTCTTATTAGAAAATTCCATCATCAAGGTTAGATGAGATTTCGACGGCGATATTATTGATGGTAGCCGATTGTAAGTTGATGCTCTTTCCACCAAGTATTAACCACAAAGAAAATACTGCAGTAATATAAAAAAGAGAGCCATCAAATTTGCGAGTCGACACGACACAATTATTACTAAGCAGAGCTTCTGTTCGCCTTATAAGGTATCTATGGTCTTACCAAGGAACATGATCTGAGCGATGACATATCCAGCGTCCATGTGGAACAGGGTCTTGAGAAAGCCAATGATAAATAGCACCAGGAAAATGATCCAGAAGATGCAGTACTTCTTCATGAGGCCCACTTTTTCCTGAAAATTCACAATCCTGCATTAAGTACTTTGCTATGATAATTTACCGGTAAAGCAAAACCCATATAAAGGATCCATACAATCAGTACCTACTGATACAGCTCTAGACATTTGATTCTGACAGATATCGTATTTTTTTTCATATGGGAAATCATCAAATGACTACTGTCGCTCTGGGCGGTGCGGCAAGGGTGTCAGACTTAAACTGACTAAAATCCATCCATGTTCCTTTTTTTGAAATAAAAAATAAAGTTACGATACAAATCGTAACTTTATTTCGTCCTTTTTATCGTAACTTGTTCAGCGTTAGTAATCAAGTATGAGAGGACAGCATAGTCTCATTGCTTACTTTATAAAACGTAAAATAAAATAAAAATGTTAACAAAACTACACATAGATCACGATAACGTCTAATACAAAATGGCGGAACCTCACCCTGTACACAGAGTACACAAAGACCAGATCCAGCAGGAACTTGACGAAGAGTAACACCACCAGTAGCACAACGATGGTGTATACCACGGAGGACATGCCGGAGTCGATGTCATCGCGCTTCATCTGCGCCTCCGTGGGGTCCCGGATGTTCACCGCGAAGTTGATCAGCAGAAGTGACAGGATGAAGGTCACGATCTGGAGAAATGGTTAAAGCTTATATTAACAACTAGGTAGCTGTGCCCGGCGTGCAAATACGTCGCAATGCAATTTTTCTACCTAGCTACACTATAAGTAGTGTAATCTAAAAGACGGACTAACTAGAATGTAATTACTTTGACCCTGGAAACTACCCTAGTGTTATAGTAGTTGTACGGAATAAGCGCTGCGACCTACTTTTCGCTCCGTGTTTTATTTACTTTTATATTTATTTACTGGACCATAAGCTGGAGGAGGCTTGGTATACTACTTACAGAATTGATAAATCCCATCACGATACATCCTGTACTCAGGTCGAAGATGAAACAGAACTTGTCTAGCACTGGGAGCTCCATCTTTATCTGAAATATATCGTAGTTGATATTTGAAAAACAACAACAAATATGTACTTAAACTCATGAATCTAAAATGGCCACTTTAGCAGAATCTTATTGAGACAATTATATGAATTACGTTTAAGTTCTTAAAATGGTCACAGACGTACTAGGTAAAACTGTGAATTGTCACTTTGTAACCGTTATACGAATGGTAGCGTACCTAATTCATATTGGTTACCTATTTTGAGTCTGCATTATACGGTCATTTTAGACGCCCTGTACACTTATAATAAGAATCAATAAATAAATAATTTATTTCATTTAGGTACCTACCAGTTTAGAAACTTATACAATATTCTTACAATAGAGGCCTCCTTTTAAGTATTGATACCTGTGATAGGAGACCCCTTGTAGCAACTATAAAAGTGTTATTCTTCTTTTTTTCATTAAGGGTATTTTTTACAACAGTTCGTAGGGCACAGATAGTCCATTGCAATGTTGCATTTTTTAGGCCTTACCCTGCGTTTTTTAGAGGACGCAATTTTATTTTTTTTATGTGTAGGGACAAAAAGTTACTGGACCAAAATTGTAGAGAATTTAATTTGCAACAAAAAAAAATAATTTATCAGATCATAAGAGATATATTGTAAAAACCATTTCAACCCCTATTTTCAAGATGGCAGCCGTGGGGCAAGGGTGGTGACCCCACAAACTTGGTTTTAGCTTTACACTGACCCCCCTACACTTCAAAAAAATAAAATTCCGTCCTCTAAAAAATTGGACTAAGTGTAGCACTGGCATTTAAGCTTAGTGTTAAACAAAATAGCTACCTATATAGAAGTGTGGTTTCGACCTTAGTGATATCGAGTATAAGCAGCAACGACGACAACGGCTACAAGCTTCTTCATGGTGCGTCAATTGACAATTCAGCACGTCCAGCAGTGTATGTGTGTGCGATGTATGATGATCATGATGATGCAATAGTCACAGACGTCCGCGCTTATTGCGTCTGTCTCACAATCAAATCAAGACTAAAGCAATGAATGCATGCGTATTTGACTAAGTATAATCGTTTTTCGCAGCTGGTTTAGAAAAGCGTGGCGATGTGTTGATGGGAAGCCTGAAAGTATTATGATTAAATATAGATATATAAGTACCTTTTTTGTCTCTTTTAGTCCCAGTAAAGCTTGAAAGTTGGAAAAAGTCGGTTATAATATATTCAAGTTGGTTTTTATGCAAATCAGGTTAGTTCACAGACGATTAACTTCTGCTCAAATGTTTTACAAAAAAAAGGAATATTTGGTACCATTCAAAGGTTTTGAGTTGTTATTAAGTCGTAAAGACAGAAGCTGTAAAGACAATTTTGGGATTTAATTACTGGATATAAAAGCTTTTTAAATTATCTCCAACACACAATGTTGTTGAATGTCTCACAACACGTGTCGTCTTCCTACCATCTGGTAGCTACAAGCAGATATTGTCAATCCAGAAATATGCATTCTACTAGGTATGTGTATGGCAATCCCTCTTCGATCGTTCACTCTAAGGATCAGCTGATACGATCACAGTGTTAGACATTTTACTAAACAAATGGTAGGTAATCATAATTAAATAATAAGCATTTGATAAAAAGGTACCAAAGACAGCTAACGAAGACTTGGTGGCAGTAATCACGAACAAACACCAAAAAGTGCTTAACAAAGCGACTCGTGAATCTAAATGTACTGATCATAAAGGTCTGATAACAATAAAACAACGTTTCCCTTTTTTATTTCAGAGGAAATAATAATCATCAACTCCAAAAAAAACAGCTGTAGGTTATCAATAAAGGTGTAACAACGACCTATGTTTCGTCAATACCTACAATAGAGTCTTACTGTAAATGTCACATTAAAATACTGGGTCACAACAGAAATACTGCCAAATCACTATGAATTGCAGAAACAATTACAATCTCGACCAAAACTGTTCATCATTCAATCCTCACTTAATTCATTTTAGCCTAAAGACAGCAAACACACAACGCTAATCTTTTCAACGATAAAGAAATGAATAATACATACCATTATCTGATTAATTACAAGAAACACAAAACTGGGCAGTTCAGTCCTGTCTCACGATATAACACAGGGGTATGACATTTTAATAGATTCACTATGGGAGCGACAACTTTACTAAGCAAGGCGTCTCTGATTGAAGTCAGCACGGTAGTTAAGGCGGTAGACGGCAGACTACGGTGTTAAATTTTGGTAAATAATTAATGTAGGATACTAGGAGATCTCTTGTAAAGAGAGTCAAAATCAAATTAGGAAGAGAAGATGGCATTAGACTGTATAGGTAATAATCTCAAAGCTTTTTAGAATTCCGTACCTCCAAAGGAAAAAACGGAACTCTTAATGGATCTTTTTGTTGTCCGTCTGTCTGTCAAGACCCTTTATCTCAGGAACGCGTCGAGGTACCGAGTTGAAATTGAAACCTTATACTCAACTGTGGTCCCTTTGTGCTGTATTCAAATCAACCCTCTATGTTCATGTAGTCAAAAGATATAGCTGTTTATGTCGTAAGTTTTTACGGGAACATAGGTGCGCAAGTCTGGCTCGCACTAGGCCTTTTTTAGGGTTCCGTAGTCAACTAGGAACCCTTATAGTTTCGCCATGTCTGTCTGTCCGTCCGTCCGTCCGTCCTCGCTTAATCTCTGTGACCGTTAGCACTAGAAAACTGAAATTTGGTACCAATATGTATATCAATCACGCCGACAAAGTGGTAAAATAAAAATTGGAAAAAAATGTTTTATTAGGGTAGCCACCCTATATGTAAAGTGGGAAGTGATTTTTTTTTAAATTTCAACCCTAACGTGTGATATATTGTTGGAAAGGTATTTAAAAATGAATAGGGGTTTACTAAAATCATTTTTTGATAATGTCAATAATTTCGGAAATAATCGCTCCAAAATTAAAAAACAATGTGTCCCCCCCCCCCTCTAACTTTTGAACCATAAGTTTAGAAAATATGGAAAAAATCTGAAAAGTAGAACTTTATAAGGACTTTCTATGAAAATCATTTTGAACTTGATTGACACAACAGTTCAGTCTTTTTTGTACAAAAACTGTTGGAGCGCCTGTCGCGGAGCGTGCAACATTGCACGCTCCTCCACCTTTAAACTCATAAGTGGGAACACTTATTGTGACCTACGGGAAACTACGGAACCCTACACTGAGCGTGGCCCGACACGCTCTTGGCCGGTTTTTTTTTGTTAGCGTATCAATACCAAAAAGTATGTTTACACAAGGCTGTTCTTAGTTTACTGTTTGACCAAAGTAGAATTTAAAAACTACTTTCATAACACATTTCACACTTTTGTGGTTATAAACATCAGTAGTTTAAAATACGATAGATACTGATTTAATATTTGTTTTTTATTGAATGACGCAATACTCACGTAGTTTTAAGACCTTTGTTACTGACAATTATGAATTATAACTTGGTCAGGAATAAATATTTAATTAAGCCTTTTTTGGGATGGGAAATCACCAAATAACTTCCCCCGCTCTGGGCGGAGCGGGGGGGCGTGTCAGACTTTCTAAACCCACCCATGTTCCTTCTATTGCCCTTTACGTTCCGGGGCCACGGTATCTCTTTCGAACAACCCGCAACCCCGGCAGGATTAATTAAGCCTATAAAAGCCTGAAAGTCAAGAATTGTATCACCATGGTCTGGAGGATTTTCATTACCATGGCTTGTTCGTTCAACCATACTTATATTTGATTTCACGAATTTCCTTATGCTCCTACATGCAGGTTACATGATCATCACATTCAGCACCAACATTCCATTTATTTAGGGTAGCAATCACGCAGAACGGCTAAACGGATCTGGATGAAATTATCAGATAGATTTTAGTCTAGCGTATCTAAATACGATACTTTTTTTCTCACACTTACACATACAATAGCAAGCACTTCTCTAGGTATAAATCGTTATCAGAATAATCACCCCTCAACAAATATCTTCATCATTTGCTTAGGCTAAGGCTTTTCCCAACTATAATGGGGTCAGATTCCAGTCTAAACAGATGCAGCTAAATAGCAGTGTTTTACATTAAACGACTGCTTCTACGATATTTTTTGGTAAGACTGGTACTCAGACGTTCGTCATACTGACTATCTGTAAGAACTGTCAAAAATCTACAATTGACAGCGGGGACCAACAGCTTAACGTGCTTCCAGAGGCACGGAGGAAACTCGGTAAGAAATAGGTCACCCATCCACAAATCAACCTAGGCAAGCACAGCTGAACCTATAGATCGACCCGAGCGGCTGCTATTATTTAGCCACGAGCTCCTCTTACAGCAGACTCGACAGCAGACTTAGGTATATAGCTTTAATTTCAACTCAATACCGAGATACCTAAATGGTCTTGACATTTTCATAGCTTCAAAGGACCACAGACTTAAGTTTATGGTTTTAACTTAAACGTACGGAAGAAATATTTGTATGACCTACAGGTAGTTGTTTCGGGTCTGGCTGTTTGTGTATGTGACTCTAAATGTTTATAAACGCAACCACGATACAGGAGAAATTCCTAGTGTGGGGCAAGGTTTTATATAAAAAAAAAACTCGATACCGAGATAACATGTCTTGACATACAGACAGACCACCTAGCTCTTCCACCCCTCTACAAATATTAAACAGCAAAAATTAAGCGAGTATCAGTCTTAGCCTTAAGTTGGAGGCTGTACGGACCATGCGCAGTGCGATACGAAACTGCGATCGATATCACGCGGACGCTCCCGCCTTTCGATATCCTGCCGCCATTATTGTGTATACATCTATAGCCTAGTCTCTTATGTACTGTCAGTAAAAGGGATTAGTAACCAGACTTGTCAGATAAAACCTACTTGATTTTTTCTAAGACACGCCTTAAACACTTTAATTATCAGTTTGTTATCTATGATTTTTTAGAGGATAATAACGTAATATGAGAAATTATTATGAATGTAGTTGCCTAATGTTATGTTATGTTCAGTTTAATCAATAAATTTGATACTACCTTTATGTTTTCTTTGTAACAGAACACATTTTGCAAACAGATATTTCAAACAAATAAATCTTTCTTGCTTTCTATTAAATTCATTTAACTTTATTCGAAAAAATTCATGGATTTTTCAGAAAATTTCAACTTCTCTGACAAGCCAAGGGCTAAAATGACCGCTTAAACAGAATCATAAAGGTTAATAATATGAATTAGGTCATAGACCCAGTTCTCGAACATGGCAATATCACATTGTACTGGGATCGATCCATCATCACTGACAGGACTATTGTTGCCAACAAGCCTGATATAGTGGTGGTGGATCGATCAGAGCAACGCGCAATGATTGTTGACATAACAGTCCCGCATGATGAGAACCTCGTGAAAGCCGAGAAAGATAAGCAAATCAAGTATATTGACTTGGCTCGCGAGGTTGTTGACATGTGGGATGTGGACTCAGCGATCATTGTGCCGATAGTCGTATCTGCCAATGGCTTAATTGCTAAGAGCCTCGACCAACACCTTAGGAGGCTCTCGTTAGGCAGCTGGATCAAGGGCTTGATACAGAAAGCGGTACTCCTGGACACGGCTAGTATTCCTTTGTCTTTATTCCTTTCTCTGGAGCCCTGACCGCCGGTAGCTTGGACCCTGTTCCCGATACCGGTGGGCTACTATACTATATATTTTTAAATGTTTTGTTTTTTGTTTATAAGAAATATTTAATTTAATATGTAAATAAAACAATAAATGGACTAGATGAATTAGGTACGTTACCATTCGCAAAATGGCCATTAAGTGCCAATTAACAATATTAACTGCGTCTATGATCATTTTAAGAATTTTGACGTAATTCATATTATTATACTAGCTGCGCCCCGCGGTTTCACTCGCGTGCTGATAGAATATACAATATATCTTTATGAATTGTAGCCTATGTGTTTTTCTGATGTATAAGCTATATTATTGTAAAGTTTCATTGAAATCCATTCAGTAGTTTTTGCGTGAAAGAGTAACAAACATCCATACAAACTTTCACGTTTATAGTATTAGCGGCCATTTAAGACCCTCTGGTTACCTATCTCATTTGCTGACTGTACCCATGTGTGGGTAAAGCATTTAACACGTAATAGGTACTCGCACTATCTCGTCAAACGATAATGACGGTAGTAAGATGTTTCTGCGGTTATGGCGTTCATCTCCCAAGTTGATGAAGGCCAAGGCAGTTTTCGCAGAGTGATTGTAGTTTATTAACATCATAGAGAATAGAACCTTAAACCACCGTCACGGGAGACGCTCCGGGCGTCGGGCGCCGCGAGACGACTCTCGGCCAACGTAGATGCGGGATTGTGGACAATGAGCAATGGGTAGGAAGTCGTCCGTCCGTCCAGTGACGACAGGCCGTGTCGACGGCGTGTTTGTGTGCCACGCGCGCCTCAATTAAATGCCAGCAAAGTCAGGGCCTGCTAGGGCCACCGCCTGCCAGGGTTGCCGGTTGTTCGAAAGAGATACCGCGGTCCCGGAACATAAGGGCAAAAGCAGGAACATGGGTGGGTTTTAGTCTAACACTCCCCCACGCGTCCAGAACTGGGCAAGATATTTGATGATTTTCCATCCGCAAAATCAAGCACACCAAGAGTTTCCTTGTGACTGGGACCTGACTGTACCGTACAAAAACAGTTGAGTTTAATGTATGTCGAAATGAGACTCAATGTATGAAGATTTAAAAACTTTTCTGCAGAAGCACCAGAGAGAGAGCACCAGGGTTTTTTCATAAAAATAATCTCAGTAGCCCGTGAAACGTGTGCTCTCTCAGCAATCCTACTAATATTAAAAATGCGAATGTTTGTGAGGATGTATGGATGTTTGTTACTTTTTCACTTCAAACCGGCTGAACGGATCTTGATGAAATTTGGCACAGACGTAGATTACAGTTTAGAATAACACATAGGATATTTTTCTTTTCGATATCACGCGGGCAAAGCCGCGGAAGCCAGCTAGTTAAATATAGTGCTTGCCATCATTTATCCAGTGAGGCAACTAGGTAAACACCTATACACACAATCTTCATTACCCTGCCCTGTTTAAATTTTTTAATGAATTATTATGTTCTCCTGCGTACATTCATTTTATATTTTTTTAACATTTTAATAATATAAAATTATATTTTTCTTTTTTTTTTGCCCTGGTTACACCTCGTATATAGGTAGTAGTAGCCACAAAATGAACGAATAACTTTGAAGCAGAAGCCGTCAACTATGAATGCTGTACATCACTCACTAAGCAACTCTACGCAAAAAATATTGCTGGAAAACTACTTTCTTTATTTTCTCAAAACATGGTGCTGATGGATGTATTGTATGCTTGGGGTCAAAAGTAAAATTTTAACATGGATTTCTTGCCCATTCTTCTCCATCTATGGAGAAGAATGATCTCTAGATCGACGCTTTGGAATGGGCATCTATAGTAAATTAACAAGTTATGATGCCTTTTGACTGGGACTTTAGCTTCATCTTTGTGTTTCAAAAGTGCCTGTAATGCTCTAATTGAAAACAGTTTTGAGTTTGAGTTTAAACATTAACAATACACAACAACAAAAAGCATGTGAGAAAGTTGTAACGTTGACCTTCAATACTTCCGTTACTAGAAGATTCCTAGGTCCATTATTTACATCAAAAGTGAGAGAGAGGAAAATATGTGCCTTTCGGCTTCAGTAGGGCTATTCTCTAAAGCCCCGTTCCAATAAACAAAAACGACTCGTTTTTGTTTATTGGAACGGGGCTTAAGAGCGTTTATGCCAATGCAGCGCACGGCGATTGTAGGTAAATTTACTCACACAGCTTTATAGCACACAGCCGTGTGTGTTGGAGCGTACGGCCCCGTATCATACAGCGCATTGATCATTTTGATACTTGGCCAGCTATTTTATTAGTACCTATGGAGTGTTTTAATTTCTTTGTATTATTTTTGAAGTTGGGATTTAATTAATTAATTGTAATTGATAAGCAATATATTTTGTTTAAAAACGGTAATGTTAAAAGTAAATAAAACATATCGTGTAAAATAAAAATATATAATATTTGTCGTCTCTAAGTTTCATAAATCTTGCTTTACGGGGATCTACAATCTCGGGTAAAAGATATTTATTATAAAAACAGACCAGCCGATGTTCCATGTTTTCGCTCCAAAATGTAAAGCCCCTGATTACCTTTTCTGTTTTCAATTTGTGATCTTTCCCTGTCCACATAGAGACACAGTAGTTTTGTTTGTTATGTGTAGCTGCCCCTGTATTTGATAATACCAGTCATGTCGTCGATTCACAAATTCATTTACTGTCCAATTTTTTTTTGGCTTATATTGAGTCTGATCCAAATGCTGAACTAGGACATTTAATTTAGACGATTCCATCAGATTCGATCAGTCCATCTAGCGAAGCACCTGTGATCATAATAATTTGACTTATTACTCAATTTACTACTTATTAATGGAATTCAAAAATAAAATACACTGTTTTTAGAAAATTTTAAAACCTCATGTAACTAAGCAAGTGAAATAATAAAATATATATCTAATGAGTTTTGGAAGTGTAAGTGCCGAATTTTTCAGGTATATAAAATCACAGTAATACAAATCGTAAGCACCGTGACCGGTGATTTTTATTTCACTTAACACATGATACTGTGAAAGTAAGCATAGTATACTAACCTAGCTGTGTCTACATCAGTTAACTGCCCAATTTTCCTTACTGCATTATGCAGCTGAGCTGAGCCTACCCGAAAGAGTTCTAATGTGCGCGCCCCATGGCGTTTTGAATCGATAGTCATCCCCGAGAACACAGTTTTTGCTATAACATCAAGTCTTTTGCCGTCAAAATTCAAAGTTAAATCACGCTGTGGTACAATTGAACACTTAACTTTAGACACTTGGTTTTGTTCGAATTCAGTAAGAGATTGTTAGCTGCGAACCATTTCGATAGGATGGTTAGACTACGACATAATAAAATATACATCAGGTTATTTAAGCTAGAAATATAATTATTTTCTTGCACAAGATTGTCAGCTGGATATAACTAAATAATGAAGAAATGTCTCATTTATTTTCCATAATACATATTTTAAACAGACTATGCCGCGTATTTTTTTCCAATTCCAATTTTTCGACTATGATGTAAACGCCATGTGCCATTATCAAAAGCAGACAAAACATCGCCTTCTTCATTCTTTATGGAATGGTTATTGACTAACCTGGTTTCTATGCCGCCAATATCTCCCAACATGAAAAATATCTCTCAGGCATGCTGGTTGCCTCACTCAAACATTGTGAGGAGAGACCGTTGGGTTAACGGTCTCTCCTCACAACACTAGGAACTTCTCCTATATCGTGGGTGCTTTTACAAACAATTCAACTTACATACACAAACAGCCAGACCCGAAACAATAAATATTTGTTCCGTGCGGGAATCGAACCCGCGACACGCAGACGGCACGTTGTACCGTCACAATGTTTTTGTGAAAACATCCGCGTTAATCTGAAACTTGGCTATACTAACAACACTACACTACACGATTGTATTATAAATTATAACTAATGGCTCAATCAAAATTAAGAAAACACCATTTCTTTGGATACAAAATTCTAGGAAAAAAATACCAACAAGAGTATTTTCATTTACGTTTGGTTTTCGAGTATTTGAATTTCTTGGTTCTGCCTATAACAACAAAAAAGTTACTACAAAAACTTTTTATAAAAACGACTTTCGAAAATTATTTCTGAGTTTTTAGTTGTATACCTTTAAATAACAACTCATTACAATTTCAACAAACCCAAACACGGCTATGTTCACCGAAATAATATAAAGTTCTGGTATCTTTCGGCTTCATCATCAGTTTTACTTTATTAAGTGGTACTCTAAATACAAATAAATATACAAATGCTTTACTTGTTTTGTTTGTGTTTGTATTCCTATAAAAATTGAGAGTTCTCTCGATATTGAAATCGAGATCCGAATGACCATAGAAATACCTGGAAACTTTACCCTTTCAAACAAACAAAAGTATTTTCTAAATCAGTCTAGTCATGTTCGAGTAAAAGATTCCGATGAATTGAGAGCCTCCTCCTTTTTTTCAAGTCGGTTAATAAAAATCTGAATTGTTCATAACCTTCGCCATATTTTCGTATGATGTTCCTTTTGTCCAATATGCTTTCTTTTGTTTGCCATATCTGCAAAAAGTAGGTAAAATAAAAATACAGTTACAGAAGTCTAATTTAATCTTCTTACGTTCATTACAAAAAATATTTACTCACCACAATTTTGTTGTATAATAAAACTGTATTAAAAAAAATCAATAGTGTCACGATGTCGCGGTCGCGCTATAAACTCGAGAAATAAGGATAATATTTTACGCAGCGCGCGGCGACCAGAGCGACATAGGTCCTACCTCGGCAAGGCCTCGGCCGGCTCTGAGCGCTGATGCCATTTCGGGCCGAATATATACTAAGACTAAAAAAATCATTAAAAATTAACAAAATGTGTTTTTTAAAAAATATTTATTCCATGTTTTAGAACGTTAATGTCTTCATTTACTAGGTCTAAAAAAAATAGAATTGCTTCAGTTTTTACCCTTATCCAACACGTTTAATATCTCGAAAAATGGCTAAAAGTTACGGTTTTTAAATATACTTTTCTTGAATGAAAACTTAAAGAAATTGTATTTTTTCTAAAACCATACACTAGTAAATGTTATTGTTTATTTAAAAGTTATTTTTTTAATAGTTTTTAATTTACGGTTTTACTAGTATCTGGCATCTGAGTAGACCGTGAACCGCCAGTTTTAAAAAAAGGGTTGAATAAAAACTGTACTTATAGTAATACCACACAAATATTTTAAAATGTTTTAAAACCAAGCACTAGATTATGAAATTTCCAATCATATGGTGCCAGTTTTCAATCTAGTATGTAAACACATTTTGGTTTTATTGTCCGTCGAAAATGGTTAATTTTGAAGATTGAGTGAATTTTTTGGATGAACGTTCTTAAGAATACAGCGTCGAACGCAGCTCCACGAAACTTGAAGCTGCGGCAGCGCTAAGCTCGATGCTCTATTCTTGGAGAATAGCCCTACAGGCGTCTTCGAGAGATCGAGGAACATTCTTAAAAAAAACTGCTTATTTGAAGTCGCTTAGAAAGAAGATGAGTAGATCCACCTACTGCATACCTGCTAGTTTAATAAAGCAAAAGAGTTGGTGACATTACACTGCAAAGTTTCATCAACATCCATTATGTCGTTATTGAGTAAAAGAATATCTAAGAACACGCACACACACACAAAAACATCCATCCATCCTCACTCACAAACTTCCTTGTTTCTATACAAGAAGTAAGTATGATAAGATAAGTAAGCAAACATCTACACTACCCAACAGTCATCTGGTTAACGTCCATATTACACGCTCCCTAATTATTGCCGTGACCCGAACCTCGTACGCTTCACTTCTCAGTGACGTATTCATAACGTAACGATCTAGTGTCAAACATGCGCCCGCGCAATGTGCTCGCGTTCTGCGCGGTTATCGCCGTCGCACAGTCTGCGCTGCGAACCGGTACGTATGACCTTGAATAAATATTACAGTTTATTAGGTTCTTAAATTTTATGTTTAATTGATTGTTTTAAATTGGTATTGTGTGTTCGTTTTTAGGTTATGTTGTTAATTTGGGGAATTATGTACCTATTCAAGGTTAAGTCTGATTTTCTGTTGTATTACAATTGGGTTGAATGAGTGCTGTGTTGTGTAAGATAACATAAAAATGCTTTATTGTCTTCTATTCGCAAGCATATTACGTAATATTATGAATGAGAAAGTTTATGAGAATATACCTATAATGGATGTGTGTAAGACTACACTATTGAACGAATTTGGTTATAGGAGATCGCCAGAAATCCATAAGTACCTACATCGTTGGGCCAAATGTGAACAGTAACCATTTATGTGTTGTTTAATAGATAAAACACGTACATATTAGTATCAGAAAGATTTTTTTCAAAATTCTATGGGAATTAGGAAGAAAATAAGTTTTTGGGTCACTAGGTTAGGTGGTATATGCAAATGGTAAAAATTGTATTTATAATGGCAAAATGTATTTTAAACACCATAATTAAATAGACACAATGATTTAATTGTTTTAAAACATAGTTGTATGTTACTATTACATAGTTTATTATTGCATAGCACAAAAAAAGGAATTAGGCACGAGTACGAAAACGAATGACGGGACTTGACGGGAATGACGTGACATTGAAATTTTGACAAACATCGATATTTTTTCGTTTTGAAACAGTTTCCCGATACACGATTTTGAACGAAGTTTTTGTTAAATAAATAAATAACTATTAGAAAAACAAAAATAATTTCATCAAATGTCCTTTTTCGTTTATAAATGACTAGCTTTCGCCCGCGGCTTCGCTCGCGTTAAATTCGGTATAACACACCAAGCAGACCTGTAGTTTTTGCTCTTGCGCCTGATTGATTTGTAATAGCAACGCTAATTTTTCCCTTTTCTTCCCTCGTTCTCCCTCATATCCAACTTTTTTTAAATAAAAATTAGCCTATGTCCGTCTCCTGGTTCCCAACTATCTCTGTACCAAAATTCATCAAAATCGGTTTACCCATTAAAGCGTGAAGAGGTAACAAACAAACAAACAAACTCACTTTCGCTTTTATAATATTAGTAAGGATTATAATGTCCATGACAGATGCTAAAACAAAATAGATATCGTTTTTTTAATCAATTCTTTAGAACTACGAGTTTTAGAACGATCTTAAAATGACCTGAAAGCTTGTTTACGGAGCTAGTTTTAGACGAACATTAAATTAAAAACTATAATTAAAAATTATAATTTCTGGCACATTCCAGTAGAAAGTTATTATTGTTACATGTTATTTTTAATCAGTAAAAAATCTAGTTTTTTTTTTAATATACCTACTTAATATCGTTTCTGTACATACTTTAGCCCAATTCTGGCTGTCTCCTTTGGCAAACAGATCGGCTATTACTTGGATTAACTAACACATAGGATTCCAGTTCGTTTTTTTTCGGATGGAATATTATCAACTGACCCCTGCACCTCTTGGCGGAGCGGAAGGGACTATCAGCCGTGTACTGAATAAACCGATCCATGTTCCTTATTTGTGTCGGGGCCACGGTAAGTCTTTCGAACGACCCGCAACAATGCTCCTGCCTGCCTGTGCAGTGGTTCTGATGGGCCCCTAAGATTTACTAACATCCCTTGCGTGCGCGCGGAACAGGAACCCGCCGGTGATTCGACGTGTCGTCGTTAGACCCCCAAAGACGGATGGACGGTGAGCTACCCATTGCTCATCGTCCAGAAACTCGCGCCTTTACTGTGGCCCTTTTGTTTTTTCTTAATCTTGTATAGATTCTTTTTTACCAATTCGTTGTGAATGAGTGGACATGGCCTTGTAGATTCTTGAAGCTTGTTAACTTTTGTTAACGTATGATTTTATTTTACGTTTTGTAAAGTAAGCAATGACTTATGGTCGGGCCTACTCTGTCCTCTCAGACTTAAGTACTAACGCTGTAACAACAGCATTGTAAAACCAAATGATTTTAAAAGAGTAACCATGGAGTTTCTTGCCGGTTCTTCTCCATAGGAATCGACCAACCCCTCTCGCACTTGTCCTCTTTTTTATTTTATTATTTGCTGCCAGGCACGAATCCAGACTCCGTATCCGTGTTGCTAATACATATGCTTACATCACTGTATTAGTACAAGGACACAGCAACCGAAAACATCTTGTTTTAAATAGAGTTTAAAATAAAACAATATCCTTTTGACTTTAAGTTTACAAACAAGCTACACATTGTTAAACATGCATTTAACACTAATATTTACTTTGTGATATACGATAATGAACGCTATGTTTAATTAGGGGCAGTTTTAACCATATCACGGAGATGTAAAAAACCGGCCAAGTGCGAATCGGCTTGACGCACCGAGGCCCGACGGTTCCGTACAAACTTGCGACATAGACGGCCCTATATCTTTTGACTGCGTGGTCTTAGAGGGTTGATTTTTTGAGAGCACCAAGGGACAAAAGACTTAAGTAGTTTTAATTTCAACACAATACCGAGATCTCGAGATCCCGAGATCGAGTCTTGACATTTTCATAGCTTCAAAGGACCGCAGACTTGAGTTTTTGGTTTTAACTTAAACGTACGGAAGAAATATTTGTATGACCTACAGGTACCTAGTTGTTTCGGGTCTGGCTGTTTGTGTATGTGACTCTAAATGTTTGTATACGCACCCACGATTCAGGAGAAATTCCCAGTGTGGGGCAACGTTTTATATGAAAAAAAACTCGATACCGAGATAAAGTGTCTTGACATACCTACAGACAGACAGACGGACAGCAAAGTAATACTATAAGGGTCCCGTTTTTTTTCTTTTTGAGGTTTGGAACCGTCGCGGTAAAAGAGGGCCTTAAATCTCAACACAGCAACTTGTCTTTCTGTTCTGGTCACCAAGAACAATCGTTGTTTCAAAATATTGAATGAACAAGAACATAATAATATTGTGGAGTTTGGTTACAATACAATATCAAAAATAACATACATAATGCACTAGTTTAATTCCTTTATCTGTTAAAACGCACCGTAAGATAACTGTGTAAATTTTGATATAGTACATTACGATATTAGTGCGTTATGATGGTTATAACATGCGAGGCGGAATTTCAGCCCGAGCCGAAGGCGAGGGCGTAATCGAGCCGAGCATGTTATAACCAATACGCACGTATATCATACGACGTTTTTTAACACTTTTGCGAGGAAACAGAAAAAAACATTTCACAATACAAGTACAAAGAAAAGAAAATTTGAGAAAAATGGCGCGAGGATTATTTTCTGCCGTGGCTGCGTGAACATGTTGGCAAAGACACTAGACTTCACTAGAGCATGCAGCCAAGTTTTTAAATTACCGAATAAACTGTTTTTTTTTTTAATTTTAAATAAACTCAATCTGTGAATGCACACTGTTGCTTTCGTGGTTGCTTTAAAATGGCGATTAGTTCGAAATTTGAATAGCAACAGCGCGCTGCTCACTAGCTGGTCAGTCGTGCGGCGGCGATCAGTTCCAAATTTGAAATGGCAAATAATACTGTTATGGAATTTGTATAGACTATAACTTAACTATTTGCTTTGATAACACACGCGTTTTTTATGACCCTCTTTACATATTT
This sequence comes from Ochropleura plecta, assembly GCA_905475445.1. Lineage (NCBI taxonomy): Eukaryota > Metazoa > Arthropoda > Insecta > Lepidoptera > Noctuidae > Ochropleura > Ochropleura plecta. Next base: position 17,555,465 of record FR997736.1, read on the forward strand.
AAAACCGGTGGAATTACATCAGCTTTACGAGCAAGGGTGTTAAAAAAATACTTACTTAATTATTCTGTATCGATATCGAAAAAAACCTACCACTGCGCCAAATTTCATCAAGATGCGTCCAGCCGTTTTGACGTGAAAGAGTAACAAACATCCATACATCTTCACAAACATTTGCATATAAAATACTAGTAGGATAGGATAAATAAATGTGCATAAATATAAGACTTAAGGAAGACCAAAGAAACGATGGATGAACTGTGTAAACACTTCTTCACACATTCTATTCTGGCAAGAAAGGAGGTGTCTGATCAGGTGACACGAGTAAGAGAGATGAATGGAAGAAGAAGACATGGTTCACCATGAATTTGGATAAGGGCAGGAGAATGATGATGTTGATATTAAATAATCTGACAACCATTCATTTTGACGATACGTTTGGCGCAGTGGCTAAGCGTTTGACTGCTGGTTCGATCCCTGCACAGAATAAATATTTGTATGGCCTACAGATAGTTGTTCCGGGTCTGCCTGTTTGTGTAGGTAAGTGAGTTAAAATGTTTTTAAAATGCACCCACGATACAGGAGAAATCCTTACTAATATTATAAAAGCGAAAGTGAGTTTGTTTGTTTGTTACGTCTTCACGCCCTTTATCTCGGGGACGCGTGAAGGTATCGAGTTGAAATTGGAGTTGTGGTGGATACATCATATCTATAAGGCTACGCAGTCAAAAAATATGGCGATTTATGTCGTAAGTTTGTACTGAACCCTCGGTGTGCGTGTCCGTCTTGCACTTGCCCGGTTTTTAACTTTTCAGAAAATCCAACCTCTGCTGTAGCCTGACTGTTTATGTGCTGCTTTATCATTCATTGTACATTATAGGTACTTACAATGTTTACATAAGATTTTTTTTAATAGGTCGCGATGGGTCGCAGCGTAATTGATTATTTGTGATAAACTTAAAATAAATGTTTTAAGTGATATAAATTTGGCACGCAAGTTTTAACAAAACATTTATATTTAACTTTACGTGTAATTAACCCTTTTCTACGATATAACTAAGATTCTTTTAAAATAAAACAATGGCGATTATTACATTGATAGGTACTTCTAGGCAGTGGATCCATGTAAAATTCTGGCCGCTTCGCGTCCGATTAGACTGGAGGCCGATTAGCTGACCCCAACATAATTGGGAAAAGGCTAGGCAGATGATGACGACCCAAGCAAAGCTCGGTCGCCTAGGTACAGTATTGTAGCGACACAAATATATAAATGTGGCGAAAAGAACTACAGCGCCATCTATGCAACTGCTGAAGAATAACGGCGAATTCCTACATCTCGCAAGCAAAGTTATCCGCGAGTTAAGCATATAAACCAGCATCCGACGAACATTTGTTGGGCAGTGGCCCCCCAGAGACGACACCCGTCTGGTCGGAGGATCCTTTCTTGTCTTTAAAGGTTGGAGAACTTTACACCCTGTACTTCATACTTCCAAAGTATATATAGTTGGGGGCAACCGAACTTTGTTCAGATGGAAATAGAGAAAACGAGTACTTATTCCTAGATATGAGTCCTATCAATTTTCGGCCGTCTTAAACTTCTGTAATACAACCTGCATCGAAATGCTAGAGCAGTTTTTGAGAACGTGACTACAAAAATCATTGAATAGTTTAATCATATGAGAATTTACATGAGTTAAAAATGCCTTCTCCTTAATTATCCTAAAACAATATAAATACAGAGCGCTTGGTACGTACGATGATAGCTGTAGGTATATACCTTAGTGCAGATATCTGTTGAATAGTTATAATCACGTACCTAGGTACGTGTATTGTACTTGTTGAAGATTAAGATAAGAACATTAATAAGGATCTTTACACCGAGTAGGTTATGTGTTCCAAACTCTGGATATGATAATATGCTTCAATTGTTGGCACTTTTCATGTTTTCCTCGTCATCGCTAAAGCTAAGGATGAGACACCTTCTGGCCGAGGACATACGTCTTGTAAAGAAGAGATCGAAATCATGCTGTGTTTACCTACATAGGTATATTATTGTTATCATATACATAGCACACTAGACCAGCCTAATCAAAACCAAATTATATCTATATACCTACATAAGTTACGATCATTGGTTATATTGTCATCAGATCAAAAGTTCTGGTCGGATCTCGCTGAAAATGAGCTGAACGAAGCTCTCAAGATCAAATGGAACCTCAACACTGCCAAGAACGTCATCTTGTTCATTGGGGATGGCATGGGACCCAATACTGTGACGTCGACGAGGATATACAAGGGTGGGGAGACTCACAATCTGGTGTATGAAAAGTTCCCGCATGTTGGACTTTTGAAGGTAACTTCAAGTCATTCATAACGATACGCCTGTAAATTATCTCATTGCACAATAAACACCTCTTTTTGAAGTCTCTGACAGCATTAGAGACCATAAAGATCCTATCCAAACGGACACGGTTGTGTCCACCATCAATCAGAAATAAATAGTTGCCCAGAATTATTTAACTGCTACAGTCGTATATTCCTTTATTTACCTATTTTTTTTTTAAATGAACTGTACATGCAATTTTTATAAAATAATCAGCCCACTAGTACTGGGAACAGTATACAAGCTACCAGCGGCAGCGGTCAGAGCACCAGGGAAAGGAACCTTCTAACAATACGAGCCGTGTCCGAGAGTACCGCTTTCTGTATCAAGCCCTTGTTCCAGCTGCCTAACGAAAGCCTCTCGATTAAGTATACTAATTAAACAAAGCATACGTCTGATGTATCCTAAACTGTTTACATTTCCAGACATACTCAGCCAATAAAATGGTGCCGGACTCAGCTTCCACAGCCACGGCAATGTTCAGCGGTGTGAAGACCAATCATGACACAGTGGGAGTGGACGCTACTGTGCCGCACGGTGATTGTGACGCCAGCCTCAACCCTGAAGTAAGGCTGCAGTCGCTTGCAGCATTGGCTTTGAAGGCTGGAAAAAGTGCAGGTAGAGAGAAAACCTCAAGATTTTTATACAATCGTACTGCCATGAAACAACGCCGTCATGGTTGACTGGCTGTCGTCATATCTACTTAATATCGTGATTAAAAGAGTTAAATGTTCCTGCATGCTACCTCAAATAATGACTTTTTTTTCTCCAGGTCTAGTAACAACAATGCGCGTCACACATGCGACCCCGAGTCCCCTATACGCACACAGTGCGAGTCGCAATTGGGAGTGTGAAGGCTCTTTGCCAGAGGGAACAGCCTGCAAGGACATCGCCAGGCAGCTGGTTGAGGACTGGCCTGGGCGGGACCTGCATGTAAGTTGATACCTACAGATGGCTTTTTAGGATGGTAAATCATTTAATCTCTCTCGCTCTGGGTGGGAACGGAAAAGAATCGGACTTTTATCGACTAAAACCCATCCATGTTCTTGTTTCTTCTTTTACCCTTTGTATTCCGGTGCCGCTGTATCCCTATCGAACAACCCGAAACCCCGGCTTTAATCAGCTGGTACGCTAGATATTGAACCGGCAGTCCAGATCTAAAATATGTATCTACTTATAAAAACCCCACTAAATACTAGGTACTTAGGTTAAAGATAGAAAGCAGGGAACTATACTACTACATATATAGTGAGCAAGATTATGACTATAAGAGACTCTGAGATGATGCGTCCTAAGGTGGATTTTACCTATTTGCAAAATAAACATCGTTTATCTTTGGTGGCGGATTATGCTTAAACCTATCCAGTAGACATCAAGGGACAATAATTTAGTACTAATTTCAGGTAGTCATGGGAGGTGGCAGGCAAGCTCTGGTGTCAAACTCAAACGGCACTACCTCCGATCCCATAAGCCTCGCGCCATGGACCTGCTACCGTAGGGACGGTCGCAATCTCATAGAGACCTACAAAGCCGACAAGACGAGTCGGGGACTGAAGCACAGCGTGGTTATGAATAACAAGGAGTTAGAAGACCTGAATGTGGATGACACTGATTATTTATTTGGTGAGTTTTTATAAATATATATATATGAAACATCACCCCTGTGAAGCAGTGATCGCCTGGTGGTGTGATCGTCGGGAAGGCGTATTGCACAGTTTCTTACTTAAGTATGTGAAGTATTATATCGCAAGAAAACCAGCTTGTTTGAGAGTTATTTTTCGAAGGCGTGTTAAGTGAGAGGCCCATGGGCCGCTTAAAAACTTGACACCAGGATAAAGAAAAGACTCGTTTCCAACAAAATTTTAGGGGGAGGAGTAGGTATAGGGCAGCATCAATTCACCGGTCACGTTTAAGTATTAGAGAGTCGAGACTTTATATTCTAAAAACAACGATCATGAATTATCTTAAAAAAGGTGAGGTTTGAGTTCTGACATGATCAATTTTGGATAGACTAAAATTCTTTCTCTTTTATTCGTTCCAGGTGTTTTCTCGAACGAGCACTTGAATTACGAGCATCTAAGGGAAAAGGGACCGGAGGGAATGCCTTCAATATCCGACATGACGAAAGCCGCAATCAAGGTTCTACAGAAGAATGAGAAAGGATTCTTTCTTATGGTCAGTATTTCGCTATTTTATTTGCAGCATAGACGTAAAAATGTTTAACGTCTGCCCTTCATGAACAGAGACAAATCTGTTTATGTTTAACACATCAGACCTGTATACGTCTATAGAGCATTGTACCAGAACGGTGTTACGTTAGATGTTCAATAAGTGAATTGAACCACTTTCTTCATGGTACTACCATCTCGCAGTGAAATAATCTGCTGTTAAGTACAAAACTTTCAATCGCGATTTCGGCGGTGGTCCCATGGAGGAATTATTTTTGCCCAATGGTCTGAATTCTTTTAATGGTTATCAAACTTTGCAATTAGTGAAAGGGGTAGTCCTGGAATTAATATTTTGGTGTAGACTACACCATCAACCTTATCTCATGGTTTCTCATCATTCAAGGTAGAAGGTGGCAACATAGACATGGCCCATCATCGCGGCTGGGCCAAGACAGCCGTCAATGAAGCTGCCGCCATGGAAGCAGCAGTCCAGCTGGCTGCCAACATGACTAATGAAGAGGACACCCTACTGATCGTCACTAGTGACCACACGCACTCGCTGGGTATCAACGGATACCCGGACAGAGGGACCAGTATTTTTGGTGAGTGTCTTTCCTTATTTGTTGGAAAAAAAAATAAGTTTAATTCTAAATGTGCCTCTTAAAACCTTCCAAATGTTTCCAGGTATTGCCCAGCCGTCCAGCTTCGACGGCGTTAACTACACGACTCTCTCCTACGGCACGGGAGGCCCTGGCTCCTTCCAGTACTACGTCAAGACTGATGAGAATGGTACCAGTACAGTAGCCAGACGAGACCCGAGTGAGGACGATACGGAGAAGTTTGATTATACCCAAGTTGCAGGGATCCAACTCGTTGAGAATTATCATGGAGGTGGCGATGTCGCGATTTATGCTCGAGGTAAGCCTTTTTGTCTTTCTAACGCCTGATACGAATTCCATATGATGAATACATTATGGGCACAATATTTATTTTAGTAAGGCAAATAGGTAGGTCTCTGGTCGCTAAATCTGATATCCTCATCTGAACGTCGGAAATAATCGGCCCAATCAGGTCATTGACATAACAATAGACGAAGACTCGTTTTCAAATGATGGACTAAATTGAAGTAATGAAATCCATCTGAACTGAATGAGACCAATGAAACATTAACCCATCTACAAATGATTCATTTTTGTTCTGTAGTTACGTAAGTACTTAAACTTGCACACTGTGTAGCGTATTTCTTTGTGTTAAATACGAGCATTTTAGATGCTGATGTTTATTGTGTCACTGTAGCAGTCTTAAACTTACAATTACCATGAATCCTTTACAATATAACCTCATTCTTACTCAACCGTTTTTTCCAGGTCCACATTCGCACCTGTTCCACAACGTTCACGAGCAACACTACGTGTTCCACGCGATCTCCTACGCAGCCAAGATGGGCGCTTACAGCAACACAACAACATCTGGAACCGTCATCAGTCATCAGTCAGCCGTCAACATCTTGAACCTCGTCATCCTCACTATCGTCAGCATTGTATTGTTGTGACTGTGTAGAGTGATGTAGATTTAATATCAACGTAATATTTATAAGTTGGAATCAGCATCACTTCGATTCGACTCGTTCTTCGATGAAATATCATACTGCAACTCGACGGTATCAGCTGTGCTAGGGATCCAGTTGCGTGCTTACTTTGGGTGGCCAGCGGTGCGATACGGAGCTATGCAAGATGTCTAGGGCCATCTTTTTCCCACATTGAAATAGAATTAAATACAATCCTGCTTCATTTACCACGTTTGTTATTTATTTCGAGTTTCCGATATTTCGGCGATGTTGCAAACGCCATGATCACGGATGAACAGAAACATGGTAAATATCCCGTTTCAAGTGTTAGTAGTGATGTTCATGTTAAAAAAATATCGATATTATTTTCGATATAATATATCGTAATGTTCTATCGATACTTTGCGATATATCGAACATATATATCGATATTTTTAAAATATCGTAAGTAATTTCCTACTTACTTACTCTATTAAACTAGTTTCTAATATTAAATAGGGAAGGTTGATATTATTAATATGAGTCACAACATCTAGAACAAATCAACTTTATTTATATATCATGCAAATGAAATCAATGGCCATACGACCCAAAAGTGAAAGATTTATAAATCCCAGTATTTCTTCTCTAAGCTTTGCAAAAACAAAATTTTATTGACCCTTTTGGCTTGCAATCTGCTTCTCTGCTGTGTAAGAACCTGTGCGGCTTTTGAGAAAAGCCGTTCAGATCGAACTGAGCTAGCCACCATAGTTAAATATTTAAAAGCCACATTGTATAACGTTGGGAACTGTATTTTATAGTCTGCCCACACTTCTAATGGGTTTTCGTTAAATCTACTCACTGGAGTCCTCAAATAAAGCGATAACTCATCTGAAAGACTTTCATTGGTATTATTTGTTTTCCAATTTCGTTGTACCAGTTTATGGTGATCACTCCAAAGATCCGATGATAGACTAATTTTGTCTGAGTTGTCAGAGTCAGATTCCACAGTAGATTCATCCAGTTGATTCTTTTTAATCATCTCTTTAATTTTAATGACGGCATTTGCACACGCCATGGCATCTTCAAAATGAAGTTTTTTAAATCTTGGATCTAATATTGTAGCGATAGCTAATGCTGATACCTGCTCGATTGCGCCCATTCGTTTATTAATTTCAGTAAGAGTGCGTTTTTGTATGTACATCCTTGATTAAAGATTCTTCAATGACTAGGTTTTTTAGTTTTGATATCATGCAGTGCACTAACGGAATGATTTTGCTACTAGAGCAATATTTAGCTAGTTTATCTAGTATGTATCTATCATGTCTATATCATATCAGTATCTAGTATGTAGTGTATCTAGGCTAGTTTATCAATAATGTATAAAATAATGTTTTTATTGTCACTTAATTTGTCAGTGTTGCACATTTAAAGGAATAAGCAATTCGAATTAATTCGATTTTTGGTATATCGGATGAAATATATCGATATTCAATTCGATACTAGGCGTTTCGATAATATCGGATGGAAGCGATATTATCGCGTAATGTATCGATATTTTTTTAGTATCGATTTATATCGCCCACTACTAAGTGTTAGTAATAATCCTGCTATGAGACTTTATGGCAGTCCACCAAGTTTTTGCGATTGTAAATCATCAAATAACTTCTTCCGCTCTATGTCATTCGAACAACCCCGGCAGGCATTGGCCTTGCCATGCTCATCTGCATTGTCCTCGTCCGATGTGTGGAGGCGACGCTGATCCCGTACACTGCTTATGAGGCTTTGATCAACCTACCACCGATTTTAACAAGGCTTTTTAGCGTTGCACGACTTTGGTTTCTGTTCCAAATGTATCATAGATATGTCTACCTTTTGTGTTAAGATATAAGGTCTATTTTATTAAACATGCACGTCAAAGAGGTTGATCAGGACGACTATCTGTCATCATGTCACAGTGGAAAATATGCTCTATCCAGTTACCCTAAGGTTAGGTTAGCAGTGCAGTCAACAAATATATGGTTTGTTTGGCAGTTTCTGTAAGTAGTTGTTAATAATGTTATATTTTTTATACTTTATGTCAAAAGGTTTTGCTATTTTTGTTATACTGTAACTTTTCAACTGTAAAAACGTAAAACGCTGTGATAGTTAAATATGCATTTATGTAGGTACTAAACGTACTATACACATTATAACAAAAACACAAGTTTCTGAACATGTCACCCGACTAAAACGATTTTAAAGACGTTATCACGTCAAAAAAAAGATATTAAGTATAAAATTAGATTATAAAAAAAAATATTTATTAAAAAAAAATAACATCAAGTCACTATTTTCTACTTTATTGCATCACATTTAACCGTATAGTTCGGTACGGACCCCTTCGGGGGCTCGACATTCAAACCTCCGCTGGCTCGGTACTGGCCCCGAAAGGGGTCGAACATTTAAGTCATACGACCTCCTCATTATTTTTGTAAATATTTTATTTTCTGGTTAAAAAATAATATGGGTGTGCATTCATTAAGATAGTAGAATAAAAATCTCATATGTAAACGTCGTTAGAAGTTCTTTAATTATTGAGCAAGTTTCTTAATTAACCTTTATAAAATCCATGTGCGTAAATTACGATCATAGCCATTTTGATGGCAGTGTAGGTCGACGCTAAAAATCATAAAAAAAAATGGTTTTCGGACATATAAGCTCCACATTGTTGGGCCTGATTAACGTGTCCTTTTATTACGTGCAGAAATCATTCGTAATTGAACTTAAATTAGCAGTGGTAATGATACATTTTGAAATCTAAAGTCGAAGTTTCGCGCCAATCGTGCTTGTTTACATTTTTCATTCCACATTATATCACACGGACGCGAATAGATTCTATAACAAATGAGACAAATATCATTGCAAATATTATAAATAACATGAACATGCCCAGATCTTATCGTAATTTGCAATAATAGGACCATTAACACGTAATATTCATAACCACTGCTAAATTCACTTTCGAAAATGACGTCCATTTCTTTTTTTTTTATTTTGTGATGTGTAAATGCGATTATTTCAATCGATTATTTTTTTGTAAATCAATCAACTCGAATAATTAAATTGTAGAATATCAGAAATTGATAGATTAAAATAAGAATAATTTTGTAATACGTGTAAAATACTATAAATATTGATAATAATATTTTTTACGCCACTAAAACCGACTCAACAACAAATAGTAGAATCTGATCTATGGCTAAATTCGCGCCAATTTTATTTTCAGATAAAAATTCAAATAAGGAATGCGCTCGCTGTTTGAATATAAATTAAAATGTTTATTTGCTATTCTATTAATAATTTGGTTTTGTACCTACTATTTGAATGTGAATTGCAAACAGAAATAAATAAGGTTGAATATAGAACGCCCTTATTATGATCTTGGTAGGCACAGTAAAAAAATCAGCCAAGATAAATTATATTTGTTCGACAAAATTGTTTGTAGTATGGTTTGATTAGTTATTTGAAAAGCGTTTTCATTCTTTCCTAAAACATGGCTCGTAGGCCAAAGTGTTCTTGGAGTGGAAGCCTTGGGGTAAAAAGGAGTTTGGAGTTTTCTTGATGTCGTGTACCGGGTTTTTTTTGGGGTGGGAAATCATCAGATAACTTCCCCGCTCTAGGCGAAGCGGGGGGGAGTGTCAGACTTTTACTGACTAATGTCCACCGATCGATGTTCCTTCTTTTACTCGGGGCCGCGGTATCTCTTTCGAACAACCCACAATCCCGGCAGGACCCTACCGGGGTTGCGGGTCTGACACTCCCCCCCGCTCCGCCCAGAGCGGGGGAAGTGAGGCGCCACGGCATCCTCACCTACCACCTGACGGAGATCCTCACCGGACACGAAAGTTTCGAGACGTTCCTGCACATCATCGGGCGGGAGGAAACACCCAGGTGTCACCCATGTGACTATCGCCCGGAGGACACGTTGGAGCATACTGGCAGTCTGCTCTTTTGAGCGGAGCACCGCTCTGTCCCGGAGGAGATGGTGATATTTGAAGGAGAGAACCTCAAACAAAGCCAGCCACCGCGGGAGACGTTACAGGGGTCGGGCGCCGCGAGACGACAACGACTTTTTGTTAAAAGTGTAACAGGAGCGGATATTTGATGATTTCCCATCCAAGTAGCCCAAGACCGATATAAATGGCGGAATTTAAAGTAGGCCACCTTTAAATTCCTAAAGAAGTTTATGAGAAGGCCTCCTTAAAATTCCTAAAGAAGTCCTTAAATTCCAAAAAAGAGAGATAGGTACACTATTTAAAAATACTTTTTAGGGTTCCGTACCTCATAAAAAATAACCCAAATATCAAATCTGTGGTCCCTTGAAGCTGTGAAAAAAACAACCCTCCAAGTCTACGTAGAGAAAAGATGACCGTTTATGTCGTCAGTTTGTACGGAACCCTTGGTGCGTGAGTCCGACTCGCATTTGGCCGGTCTGTTTTTAATAGGCTGAACCGCTTACTGCTACGCAAAGGTCTCCCTATACCTTTCAAATTTTTTTATCCAACCAATACTTTTAAGTGTCAATATTTTAGAGCCCCGATGTGTACTTGTGTACGGAGTCCCTGTATGTCTAAATAGGCTCTACTGCGGAGGCATGGCTTTCTAGGTCCGGTACGGTATTGTTGTGCCGGCTGGGCTGCCTGACTGGCTACCTACAGAATTAGCATGACCTACAAAATTGGCCGCCATTTTCATTTATCGTCATTCAAGAAAACAGCCAAAATCTTTTACCGCGAAACCGTTTGACAGCAAATGTACCTCAAATCTGGGCGCATAACAAAATAATTATAGCATAATAAAAAAGCACGTGACAAAATGTTGTTGTCTTTCTTTTATTATCGATATCATAGATACAACTAACATACAACTAAAATATCTATAGTAGAATGATATGCCATCTCCATAGGTAATTTCCTCAGTGGTCCCAAAACTTTTCTTTAAAGTTTACTCTATTACGATTATCGATTAGGTTGAATGCAACTTTTTAATCGTAATGATGAAACTTAGTTTTACGGTCAGCTCTAAGAAATGTCATATTGCAACACACTTTGTAGTATTTTTTGTCGAGATTTGTATCGTGTTTTTTTATTAATTTATATGTAAAATAGCAAAAATAAGAATGCAGATGGAATGTCACTGTTTTTATTTTAGATTTCCGACTTTATTATCAAATGGTTATCTTGTGTATGTACATTATTTCCAGTGTTTTTAAAGTATCTAATTTTTGGAAGGGTGTAGTAATATGTATTTTACACACATTTTGCAATAGATTGACGCCGTTTTATCGACCTTATGAGGTTTTTGGAAATATAAACCTCAAACCTATCGTATGAAACAGCCGCTGTGATTTATTTTTAGTAGCAAAATTGAATGCTGTAAATTGATGAAAAATCTTGAATTTCATGACAATTCGCGTCACCCCACCGATTCAGCTGATGTGTCATATGTCAAAATCCTGTCGTGCAGAGTGGTTAATAAGATAATAAGTGAACCAAACTGATTCATAAAAAAACTATTTGTACATTATGTACTTTATTCGTATTACAAAATAAATGCATGTTAAGAAGTACAAATATCTAAATGGTTTAAAAATGCATTCACTTAGTATCAAAATAACTTTTATTTATTACCAGTAAGTAGCAATGTAATAATGGCGAATTTAAGGTTTTGTTAACTAATATTTTAAATTCAAAGATTCAGTAGCCCAAGCACCTAAATAAATATTTCAAATAAAATATTTATTTATAAAACATAACGAAGATAATATATCAAGTAAGCAAGACCTTAAAATCTATAACTTATTTAATTTAATTAATCTAAATGTTTTTGTATTTTCTTTTTTATATATATTTTTTTATGCTGATTCTATTCGCAATGTAAATTGTTACTGTTTAAATAAATTAAATTGAGCTAGATTTTAACTTTAAATCTAAATGTGTACGTAGATTATAAAATCTCTTTACAATATAAATACACACTTCTACATTACACAAGACCAATAAAGAACGCATACAGCTAACTGGTCAAAACTGAAAGGTGAGATTTTCTGACGATTTTCACGAAGAGTATTTTTTGTAAGCGATGCCGATGACAATAGCGATCCCTAAAGCCAGCAGCGCCCATTTCAAATACGAACTAGAAAAGAAAACCATGTTTTACATAACAGTCATATTAAATACCATAAAATATTTTAATTTTCGATACCTACATTTTGTAACCTACTTTCAATAAAATTGCATCTAAAATACTTATCTAAGTACATACTTCAAAATTATCTATTAAAAATAAATTTATAAATACTTTTTTTTGTTATATTTTAACTTCTAATTGCAACAGTAGGTAAGTACTAGTGATTAATAGTTATCTACATGGTACCTACATACAATCTATATTTTACAATATGGTGTAGTTACAATACTTACAATTCCGCATAGGAAAACACTATGAGAAATAAAATAAATATATCAAATTACGGTCGCTCTGGTTCCGGTTCTGGTTCTGGCTCAGGGGGTGGTGAGGGTACAGGGGTAGCAATACAAAGTTCAACAGGAGATATCCTTCTCCTACGAGGTGGGCTTCAAAGAAAAATTAACTCAACATTATTTAAATCCTCGAGCTGACAGACAAGGACTAAAGAAACTCGAGGAAAACCAACTTTCATAAAGTTTTTAATACGTTTTACGATACGATTTTAAAACAAATACCTATGCCATTTTTTATCCTTTAGTAACATGTACATAGAGCCCTGTTTTTATTTTTATTCATTATTTTACATCATACATGCGCAGCGGTTTATAGAAAATATTTCAACTTTCTGGTGCGATAATACCTACTTTCGGGAGTAAAATGGCTGTGGTATACGGACAGAGAGAATCTGTTAGGGTTTTGTTTTTGCCTTTTAGCAACAGAACCCTAAAAATGTTGTCCTGTATTGTGTTATTTCTCATAAAAACATTACAAAAACATTTGAGCTTTGTCATTATTGTTGCAAACAAGCGCTTTGTATTTAACCATTAAGTATTTAAACACGTTAGGACATTCTTTGTCCTAACGTGTTTAAATACTTAATGATCAGTTTTCCTGTAGAGCGTAATATTAAAAAGAAGCAGTAGCAAACCATGATGGTCAAACGCACCCATTTTGACAAATATTTTAAGAGTTTCCGTTATTCATCATTGCTAATATCATATACAAACGTCCTAGTATGTTTTGCACAAATAGGCGCACATTTGAAAAAAAAATATTTATATTGTATTAATCTTTCATACTTTTTTTTACGAAAAGTAATTTCACTAACGAAACCACAGTACTTTAGGTGTTGCATTATTTATACTTAATTATACTTAAAATGTTTTTCTTTGCATTAGTGTTGTATAAGTTACAATAAGTCTATCATTATCTTGACGGTTGCGAACCACTGCGCCAGAAAAGCGGCTAAATAAGTAAGGGTTTGTTTTAAAGGTATTTTTTTTAAACTTTGCCCCGCTCTAGGAATTTCTCCTATATCGTGGGAGCGTTTACAAACATTTAAACGCACATACACAAACAGCCAGACCCGAAACAATTATCTGCAGGCCATATAAATATTTGTTCCGTGCGGGGATCGAACCAGCGACACGCAGCGCAGTAGTCAATCGCTCGGTCACTGCGCCAACCGTGTCGTTAAATAACATAAATGTAAAACAATGTTTAGAATCCTTACTAATATTATAAAAGCGAAAGTGAGTTTGTTTGTTTGTTGCTAATTTTTTTTTTAAGTGGGATGTGAGGGAGAAAGAGGGAAGAAAAGGGAAAATTTAGCGTTGCTATTACAAATCAATAAGGCGCAAGAGAAACTGTGTTACCCCGAATTTAACGCGAGCGAAGCCGCGGGAAAAAGCTAGTATTTAATATTTGTTATAGTTGTTCTTAGAGTCACGTTTCGGAAGTGCACTAAAATGTTGCCAATATAAGTACCACATAAATAATTTCATATCACACATAACATCCAACACCACATCCCTTTGAGTTCTGCATAAGAAAGGTAATTGCGAGCGTGAAGATATAAACATAATAAACTACTTACTTTCAAAGTTTCAAAAATAGTTTTAATAAACTATCTACTCTAGAGGTAAACTAAATTGTTTCTATTCTACATAATGCCTCTTCTATTTTACAATAATACTGAAACATACTGAGAACCTTCTTTACGGATTACTCCAGCATTGAAGCCGTCTCCTTGCTTTTATCACTATGTCAGAGATGTAACGGAGCTTCGATTCCGGTTCCGTTAAGTCGGAACTTCCGATTATTATTACACTTTCGGTTCCGACTTCGGTTCCGATACTTTTGTATCGGATGTTAATCGGAGGTCGAACAAAACAAAGCGGGCGGCGCGCCACGGCCTGTGCCGAACAGGTTCATACATGTCGCGCTGGGAATCACCCGACCCCCACTACGTGCACTCTGTCATCAAATTATTTTTTCACTTGTTATTATTTGTTACGCCCACGACACGTTTTAGGTTATAGATAATTGTTTTGATTTTTGCGGCTTATTATCAATGAAAGTGATCTGTTTTTGTGTGGGATAATGAAACCTAAATCCAGTTGTATTTGGAACTACTTCAATGAAGTTAATTCAGATTCGGCAAAGTGTAAACTGTGTATGAATAATGTAACCAAATGTAACACGCTACTTTGGGTTTTAATATAATTAAACTTTAAATTCATTAATTTTATCTTTTGTTTATTTGGAATTATGCCAATTTTTTTCACAGTTGTTTTTTATTTTATAATAAAAAATAAAAATGAAAAGAATTGACTATAAATCATGTTTTATTTGTCCTTAAGCAAACTGACCCTGCCTCCGATTTCGATTCCGATTCCGATAAACCAAATTTGAAAACTCCGATTCCGATTTCGGTTCCGATAAAACTACCTCCGTTACATCCCTGCACTATGTCGATGGTATGTCGACAAGGGTAGGTAGGGTCTACGCAAGGCGAGCTACGAGTGGCGCACGAATTCGCCTGGCGGGAATACTCGTTTGTGGCACGAATTCTCCCTAAAATCGTTTGTAGTTCGCCTAACGTAGTTTTATGACGTCTATCCTGAAGAGTATCTTCTTAAAGCTATGCCGATACAAACAGCAAGACCCAATGCGAGCAGCACCCATTTCAGCTTGGAACTAGAAAATAAAACCACATTTTTAATTTGAAACTAAGTTAGTTATTACAATAATAATTAACATCAAACAAAGGTATTGTAAATAGTGTACACTAAATATTTTTAGTAACTTACTTTTAAACAGAATACTTACTTAACTATAACTATAACAACGTTATACGAAAACAATAGGTTATAATTCATTGCTAAATACAAGTCTTGTATCATAATAATTATTTCACCAAACATTCTCATTAAAAAGCGTACCTATGTTTTTGTACTGGTCTAAATACTTTTCATTAGGTTATCAATACAAAGAAATATATATACATAATAGATATAAATTCTATCAAAATAACTGGAGAGAAAAAAAGGCGGTATAAACTAGGCAAAAATATTCAAAACACTTTTTTTAACAATGTTTTTTGGCAACAGTACTAGAAGCCAATTAGGTAATAGGTACCTACTTGATATTCTACAGACAAGAAATAATCTAATATTTATCTTACATAACTGCGTACATATAATTATACAAAGTGTAACAAAATAAGCACAAATCTTCTCAGGTCTCCCAGACCATGAAACTGAACACATATTGTTGTATGACTTTTGTAAATTCTTTTTTTTTAAGATTTCCCATACATGTTGTTCACGGTAGGTACCTATAATAGGTAGCACGGAGGTGGATGGCGTGCAATATGACGAGTCACTGATCTTGTTATCATATTTTAAGCATCAAACATCGTGTGTTATAAGTAATTTCCAAAACAAAGTAAATTTTTTTTTCGAATCTTAGAAACTGGTGGAACAATAGTTGTTCAGTTCTATGGTCCGATAGACCACCCGGGAGCTCTTACGGTTATTATGTTACACCTTGTATGATAAACTAGCTGCGCCCCGCGGTTTCACCCGCGTAGACTGGGATAAAAAGTAAGTAGTTTGTGTTAATCCAGGATACAACAAGCGATATATTTTTACCAAATTTTATCTAAATCGATCCCACCGTTTGAGCGTAAAGGAGTAACAAACATACACACCAAGAAAGTTTCGCTGTTATAATATAAAAAGTAAATAAACTCTAAAAAAAAAACTAATTACGGTCTCTCAGGTTCTGGCTCAGGGATAACAACAGGAGGGGGATGCCATAGCTTACGTGGTGGGCTTTAAAAACAAATAAACTCATTATCTAAATCTTGAATCTCGCATACCTACAGGATCCGCAGAACATGAAATACAGAAACAAAATCGTAAAAATATACACAAAGTAGGTTTGAATAGAAGTTTTATTAACACTAGCTGTGCCAACTATTCAGTAAAATAAAAAACAAATTACTGCCAATTCTCAGACCTACCGAATATGCATATAAAATTTCTTAAAAATCGGTGAGCCGTTTCGGAGTAAACATGTGACACGCGAATTATAAGATTTACCTAGTATTTGTATCACGAGTACGCGGCGTTAACGTATCGTAAAAGATTAAAAATACTCTCTTCAGAGAAAATACTTTTATTATTTTTGGAATTTATTGATGGTAACTGTTTGGGCTTGTCGCAAACAACTTAACTAAAAGCTACAGGATAATTATATTTTCGATAAAAAGTCGACGTATTTAAGGGCACCTGGTATTTATACTTTGTAACAACAAGTAAAATTGTACTAGGTTTAGTTAAATGAACTGGGATATGTACCACTTACTTAGTTTGTAAAGAGCGAGAGTTTACAATGAGAAGCAGTGACCATATGGTTTATCGCATCCATTTTGTTATTATTTTCTTTTACAGATTCCTTGATTTATGGTTTCCATGATTAGGTTTATTTTATTTCATGGATTAACACAAATAGCGATGGTCAAAAACAATATCAGACAGGTTTTAGAAAGTGTGGAGGCGCTAAAATTGTGTGCCTTTAATAATAATAAACGATATTCTCTCAGAGTTCTGCTTAAGACAGGAAATTGCGAGTATCAAGATTTAAATCTACATAATAAACTATTTACCCTAAATATCTACTTTAAAAGTAAGCTAAATTGTTTCTTCTTTACATAATAAATTTTACGTACATTTTTTCTTTTCTTTACCTTTCTTTTGGAGGACGCCTAAGTTGTTACACCAGCAGTACAGCCATCAACATCTGGCACCTTTCTATCACTTTTAAAAGCATTTTGCTTCTTATTCTTGTAACGACGATAAGACTACCAGCCATATTCAGGGTCTACAATTGCTAAGCGTTAACCACTCGCGTTTAATTGGCCTAAAGTTGACCGTAGACGCAGCATAATAATACATTTAACTGTGCAATAATTATAAAATATTGTAGCTGTTTGGGCCCAGTAGGTGACCACATGAATTGTCGTGCTATTGCGTATGTGTAAAGTGAAGTAGATTTAAACACCGCTCTTAAAATGTCAAGTGAGGAGTATTTTTAATTGTTAATTGTGGACATTGTTGGACATCACTAAATAATAGATACCCAAGTCAATTTAACAGTACCGTGGTACCTGTGTGTATTAGTTATTAAATACGCAAATCGTAACACTTTGAACAGGATCACTGCCTGATTTCAAGACAGAGTCGGCAGATTCAACGTGTAAGAGTTGGTTGTTTGTGTTGGTGTTTCCTTTGAATTGGGTATTTTATAGGTTATGTACTGTTATGTACAGCATTATAATCGTTTAACATGCATTTAAGTAGGTAACCAATATTCAATATGCTTAAAATAATTAGTGTAAAATAAATAAAATTACATTGAAGTCATTATTTACTATTTTATTGCATCATGTCACGATTACGCAAAACTTTTAACACTTGTTTATAAGGATTGTGCCATAAAACGTTTCATACAAAATAAGTCAGTGTTAAGAAACAGACTTTTCTGATAAAAAAAGCTTCCGTTGTTTATCAAAATGAATAAATTGACGAAGACTTGTTTCGTTGAGTAATATTTAGATTTAAAATACCAATAAAAAAAATTGGTGAAGCACCGCAATAAATATTTTACCAGAAATATTAATTTAATCAAGCTTAGCTACTGATATACCAAAGAAATAAATACAGTGATTTTGACCACTAACACACACACAACTAATCTAAAATATTTAGAAGAAAAATTAAAACAATCCCAATTCGGAATAGGTATTTGCATTGGCATTGCAGACTACAATAATTTCTGCCAAACTTAAGCGATAAACATGGCAATAAACCATATTCCTCAGTGTTTATGAAATGCGAGACATTTCCCCGCCTACTATTATATAATTACAAAACAAGTTAGGCTTAGGACTTTTGTTCAAACCCGGTTTTTGCCCAGCACGGCGCCGGAAAAACGCTAGCCCGGCTCAACAGCTGCGTATGGTGGTCTATAAAGGCTTGTTTGTTATGATAAACTGGAGCTGACACTCAATGTGTGCAACTATGGGCGCTTAATGACGAAAGAGAATAATGGAAAGAAATGGCCTCTTTCCATCCAGCAACCAGGTTCGTGTACAAGCACAAAACGGCGCCAAACCCACGCCGTGCCATACAGAAACCGGTCGTAAACAAATGCCCTTACAGTAGGCCTAACTGGATTTACCAGCTATATTAGACCTCTACTGTATGTTTACTTTTTTACGAAGAGTATTTTTTATACACGATGCCGGCGATTATAACGAGACCCAAAGCCAGCAGCACCCATTTCAGATACGAACTAGAAAAGAAAACCATCTTTAAAATATGAGTCACATTTTGTTGTGGATTAATTACTTCACTATTTAATCTATATAAATAAATATCTTGGGACAACTCACACACGGCTATCTGATCCCAAGCTAAGCAGAGCTTGTGTTATGGTAACCAGACAACTGATATACATACTTATATAATTTATAAATACATACATATTATAGATAAATCACACCCAGACACAGAACAAACAATCATGCTCATCACACAAAGTTTGTCCTGGGTGGGAATCGAACCCACGACCTCCGGCTCAGCAGTCAGGGCCACTAACCACTAGACCAACAGGCCCGTCATATTAACCCACTGTCCAATAAAATGCTAAAGTATAATTTATTTTACATCTACATACAACTAATACGTCTCAATATACCAAAATAAACATTTACAAATAAATTACTAAATAATGGTTTCTAAATATTGCACAGATTAAACAGATAACAGAAAAATATGTTATCTACATAATCAATATTCTCGTTTAAAAAAATAACTAAACCTTTTACAATAGAAGCTAAGCAATAGTCTCGAGTAATATACGACCTATTAAATTTCTTACCACTGCATAATATTAAGGCGGAAGCGATTGGGTAGCCCGCAAAAATATTGGAATTTTATTTTATGTTGAGCAGGTCAGTAACAGGCTGAATGCACACTGCATTCACCCCCACCCAGGAGTCAATTCCTGGTCAAGCCGAAGCTACAAAATTTAAATAACCCAAAAAAACTGTTCAGAGAAGGAAAAAAATTGGTTGTTTGTAAAGTAGGTTTACGATCGAGATGTTTACGTGATAACGTCTTATTGGTGATATAAGTTATCACCAGTAGTGACATCTAAAATGAAATTAAGTACTAATTCAAAGTTTTTTTTTCGAGCCAAGTAACAGATGGCGCTACCATCTTTATGAAATGTCGCTCGTGAGGTTTACAAGTTTCTGAACATGTCACCCGACTAAAACGATTTTAAAGACGTTATCACGTCAAAAACAACATAACAAAATTATTTATATCAACTTATAACATGTCAGAGTAACAACACTTCAAAACTTCGACAACTACACCCCGCGCGTCGCCTTCTGAATGCATGAAAGTTTTTTTTTGTCCATCACACATTCGTATTAGTTATTTAAATTTAACGCTTGCTAGAAACATTCAACTTCGGCTAAAATTTCGTCCCATTTTGGCCGAAGCCGAAGTCAAGTTATGTACTCTTTCACGAAATTATGACATTTGAGGCCAACAATAACTTGAATCATTCTGTAAGACTGCGAAACTTAAAATTAATTGGTCTTTAATTCTTGGTCCTGACCTGCAACAGTAAAAACGTAAGAAAATTTGTATTTGTTGGGCTACCTTGGCGCTTCCTCCTTAAACAATGTTATTAATAACTTTTATTCTAAGATAAATATTAGTATTATTTAAATGCAATTACGGCTCTGGTGTATCAGCTTCAGGAAGACAGCGAAACCGTCGCTTACGTGAGCTTCAAACACAAACAAACTCAACATTATTTAAATCTTCAAGCTCGCACACCACAGAAGCCGCGGAACTCGTGAAGGTACGGAAATACATTTTGAATTAAAAAGTACCAGGTATTTTCTACAACCAAGTATTTGTACCTGGTACTTACACTTGGTAACAACATAAAGTGAAGTATATATAAGTACTGGGTTTAGCTAACCAAACTGGTATGCCACTCGGTGTTCAGTTTGTGTAAAGCAAGAGTTTACAATGAGAAGCAGTGGCAAATGGTCAACATACACATTTTGTTGTTATTTTAATTTTGCTCACAAATATTTTTTTCTTTTTCGTGCCAGATTTGTTCGAATTATTTTTTTATTTTTTAATACGTTTTAAGAGTAAACTTTTATTAAATGTGAATTTTGCACTAAAATGTTATATTTGATATCAATGAACCAAATATACAATATGTTAGTTTAAACGAGGGACGTATTCAAACCCACAATAGTGCATACTTACATGATACTAATAAAAATATGAACAAAAAAAAAACACTAATAAATAAAAGACTGAACCCTACCAAAAATTTCGCATAAGTCTCGCAACGTGTATATACCCTTGCGCTAGCGATTTAATACTATCGCAGAACATGTGTGCGTGTCAATGACCTTTAGGTATAATCCATTTTATATTCCATTTTCCCTTCATACTTTAAACCTGGCTTAGGACGCCTTTTCGGTAGAATCGGCGCGTAGGTATTTTGCCGCGTGATTTACTTCACTGTTAACAAGTTTACTTCTCTCGCGCTCAGTGTTCATGAATAATGTATTTTATTGGACAATTACGTCAGAAATTAAGGTTATAGGTTTTTTACATATTTGGGACGAGAATCGAATACTGAATACCCTCCCTCAATAAGTCCCTCGTTTAACCTAACACTCTGTATAATTTGATATAAAATGCAACATGACGTCACTTAGAATTCTGCCTAGAAAAGGGAATTGCGAGCGTGAAGAAATATGCACAACAAACTATCAACACAACACAAATATATACTCTACAAGCTAAATTAGTTCTACTTAACTAATTAATCATAATGAACTTACCTTGCAGAAAGCGTTCCTTGCGAAGAACACGGCGGGCAAACCCAGCTGTACAGTAGTCAACATCAGGTACCTTGCTATTGTCACTCTCATAACACTGCTATGCAGATTGAAGTTTCTTTAAGAACCGTACCTAACGTGAAGTTGTGATATTCTCATTGTTAACAATAAAATCGTTCAATAATAAATAAATAAGATTCTAGGACTATCCCACTGTCTGTCTAGGTTGTCCCACCACTAAAGACTCAGAGGAATGTTTAACATTTCTATGTCTATGGCCTGGACTAGAACGGGAAAAAAATTATTACAGTCAAATAAATAAAAATTCATTAACTCACTATTTACTACTTTATTGCATCATGTCATATTTAATTAAAACATTGTAACAGTTGTATAAAAAGATTTGTACATAATTCGTATCACAAAATAAATGAATGTAATAAACTACAAATAACCCATAAAATGCTTTCACTTTGACAAGACAGTGTATTCGTGATGAACTTAAGGTCTTGTTAACTAATATTTAGATAGCATCGCCCAGTCATTCAAAACATGTAAAAATACATGCAGATTTTAAAAATCTGATTTATACTGAAGAATATTAATACTTACACACTTTTATAATAAATACGACAGCGATTTTGACCATTGATGCGACCACACACCTGATTGTAAACATGTAAAAAAACTACAAATATTTCGAAACAAATTCATTGCATACTAAAACAATTTCTGCTAAATTGAGCGGCGACTTAAGCTAAAAACAAACCAACATACTAGACGAAACATTCCTCAATGGTCTAGAGGAGTGAAAGAAATTCCCGCCCACTCGTACATACTTAAGTTAGGCTTACACTAGGCGTGACTGGATTCACCAGTTTTTTTTGTACCTCTTCTGTGTATTTACTATTTGTCTATGATGAGTATTTTTTATACGCGATGCCGCCGATTATAGCGAGCCCCAAAGCCAGCAGCATCCATTTCAGCTTCGAACTAGAACAGAAAACCGTGTTTAGTATTTTATATTTAAGACTAAGGCACAATAAAATTGTAATTGAAAGTGGGTTAACTATTTCGATGATAATTATTAAAAATATTGAAAAACTCTACCGGTAAACATTAAATGTGGTTTATAACCCACTCTCAAATATGATATTCATTATGCATTTTACTTTACATTTTAACTTATACAACGTCTTACTATACTAAAATTAACATTTATGAGTAAATAATAATACCCCAACTGGTTAATTACACTATTTCACATTTTTTTTAAAATAAGCTTTACCTTTTAAATTGCAACAGTGCTAAAAGCTAATTATATTTTATACGCGAGATACAATCAAATCATTTCTTACATCGCTGAGTACTAAGAAGTCTCTTACACAAACAGAGTGAAAGAGATATGGACGCACTAATTACCACGTATCCAAATCGTCTTTTTAGAATTTTCATTAAAAAACTGCTATTTCCCACAAAAGTGCAATACCTACACAATTCATTACAGATGAAAAATGTATATGCCTGGTTTGGAGAACTTGGTAAACGTTTGTGCGTCGATATCTATTCCACAATGTTTCAAACAATATACATATTATTAATAAACCGACTCTAAGAGATATATAATAAATACATCAAATTACAACCTTGGTGGAGGAGTGCGAGGACGCCTACGTGACCTTCAAACACAATTACAAACTCATCGTTATTTTCTTCAAGCTCGCACACCAATATCCGCAGAACTCGAGGAAGTAAAGAAATCAAGGCTTGAAAATCCCAATTATTTGTACTTGGTAATAACAAATGAAGTACTGGTACAAGTGAACTGGTATACCACTCGGGCACTCGATATTGAAACAATGAGTAATATGGAGCTTAACACAAATTCATTTGAGTATAGCTACAGTTCGATGAGAAGCAGTGGCAAATATGGATGTTCAAACGCACCTATTTTGTTACAAATACAGTTTAAGTTAGATTCCGTGACAGGTTATAATACGTTCAAGAGGTTTGATAAATTCCGCATTTAAGAAACAAAAATATTTAGTTTTAGAAAACGTTAATACTGCTCTAACAGTGCTTTTTGTACGAATGTACCAAAACAATAGTTTTATCCCATATGCAATTGCTGATACGCTTAGAGATCTGCTTAAGAAAAGAAATTGCGAGCGTGAAGAAATATACGTAATACACTACTTATTCTTAATACCCACACTCGAGCTAAGCTTAATTATTTCTACTTTACATAGTAAATGATAATTAAATATACTGAGGACCTTCCTTGACACGGCGGACCTCGAGGTCGACGTCGTCTTAAAAAGAAAGATTTAATTACTTCTTTTAAAAAATGATTTAATTATTCAAGGGTTCATAATAATACATTTTAGGACTGAAATACTAGTATAATACTAGTAGTAGTAGTACTAATACTACTATGATTGAGGTATTCCCAACTTGTCATATTTAAACACAAAACTAAAAAAGGTTATGTTCTCTAAATGTCTTGGCCCTTTGATTTTTTTTCTTCCTAAGAATTAAAGTCGCCGTATTATATTAAATACTTAAACAAAAAATAATTGCTCTTTTTTCCCAATATTTTTAAAATAAAATTATAAAATACCTAGGATCGTGCGGCACAACTACTTGTTGGATTCTTCTCTCTGCCCTAGGGGAGACAGGAACTTTATAATTTGACTTCATAGATTTGGTTGACCGACTTGGGCTGTTACAAATTTAATTATTAATAAAACAAATAGAAACATTTACTAATCGAAAATTTACATCGCATTTCTTTTAAATTCTACTAAAATTAATAAGTAATCTAAGCCCTTTTTTGTATGCATCAATTTTCTACGTCAAAAAATACTCAAAATTAAAAACTCATTAAACTAATTACGATTTTTGCTATAAATGTACTGATAAATGATCCAAAATACTTTATTGCACCACATGGGTGCAATAAAAAGTATGCACAAGCAGAACTCCAAGCGATGTTTTACGACATCACAATATCATCATCAATCCCACATCTGAGATACCACAATACACATATTTATGTTCTTAGCACTCTATTAAAAACAAAAGAAAAAGTTTTGTTGTTTTCGTGTAGTGTTTTGTTCATTTATAAACATTAATCATGTTTTTTTTAATATCTAACAGCAATATCAAGTTTAGTTCGAAATCTAACCTGACTGACGGGCTGTATCTTAGCCACGGCTTCTCATCGCTTTGTAAACTGGCGCTGGCAAAAGAGGGACAGATATGTAACAGATCACAGCAAAAAATCACTGAAAACTTTCACCCATTATGCGACTACGAAAAATAATCGAGAGATGGTTACAATCAATCTCCAAAATTGACTGGCGAAAGAACTGCAGTCACCAACCAGGCAGGGTGATTACGACAGGGTCATTATTTGTTACGATAAACGTCCAACAAGAAGTTAACAAGGGTATTCATTCGTTTTAAATTTCGTTATTTACACTAGGCCTGTATGACGTGATATTAACCTTGAATTTAAAACGCAAATATCTTTGAGCATCTGTGTTAGAGACTGCATGTCACATTTAATCAGGGCTCTAACGTTATTTTAGGTGCAAGTGCAAAACTAATCTTGCTCTAACAACACTATTTTTTTCGAAAGGATGCTGTAATCTTGCCAGCTGGTTAATTATTAAACCCGTACTTCACAATTTGATCAACTTGCTTCTTCCAATCGTTTCAGGGATTAATTGATTTAGAATGGCTTAAATAATGTATTTCAAATCTACTATAAAAAAGAAAAATAATAACCTGCCAATGTCACATGCGGTGCATTCGCGGTGGTATTTTGAACTGTTGAGATTGCAAAAAAAATGTTAAAATAATAATTACGGTTTAAAAAAAAACAAAAATGATCGCATATATATTCTACATCTCCAGTGAACCAGTGAAGACGATCTACGGATACTAAACTTAAATTCAGAACAGTTATGGCATCGCAAACCCATTGACTTACATTAATTTTTTATTTTATTATTATAAATGGTTACTCAAAAATTAACACGAATTACGTCAATTAACATAATTGCCAAATATTCTGAATATAAGTACATAATAAGGATTAAGGAACTCTACGAATAAGGAGTGAACTTTAGAAACTTGTTTGATTTGTTGAGGTTGAATTGAATTAAATGTCGATAGAGATAACTTTGAGGAAAACTTATGTAACATAGGCCCTTGGCTGAAAGCCAATGAAAATAGCAATAATCATGGTGCTTGAAAATAATCAATTATTAGCAAACAATAAAAATATGCCAGATTTAGATATTTCAAAGGATATGGCCAGTTTGAATTAGTTCCCCGAAATTATAGACAGGTAATTTATACGCAGATATTGGCCATGTCCTTTTGTTAGTCTATTAAAGTCACTGATTGATAATTTTTAGGTACTGTCCGCCTTATAAACTAACAATCAAAATGGTCACAAAATTGTATAATTTATTGATACATGATGTAAAATTACGTTTAGACGGTTTAATACACTTACATGAAGTGTAAAAAACCGTCTACGTTCACAATTTTTTATAACTAAATAAATGATCATAATGATGATGTATTATTACATATAATTTTCTATAATAAACAACTAAAATAGATTGTTTCTTTGTTTTCCTTATAAATAGAAACACACACAGGGGCCATCTTTTAATCACTTAAGGTTTTTAGGCCAATTTTATACCTAATTTAAACCATTAGCTAGCCTCCCCCTAGCTCATACGTCATGGGGGAAATGGGGAGTTTGAGCTACCAGTCCTTCCCTTGCCATCACAGTTTCAGAAACTGTTTTATTGGAAACTTGAAATGTTATGTGGTCACCATTCAATTCAATTCATTACTGTTTTTTGCAGACACCATTGGCCCCTTGTACGAACCTCACGTGATTGAAAGTCGCCCTCATGCAAATACACACCTAAATAGCTATACCGAAACGATAAAATAACTTAGAAACTGTGATTACTTTGTTGTCCTTGCTAAGCTAAAAAGAAGGTGTAAAAAGTTTGTGACAATAAAAAAATACAAATAAACTTCACCTTGGTCTCCATATTTTGGGTTTCATTTTACAACTGCAAACAATTTACAATACTTTTATATCAGTCCTTGCACTTTTACTTTTTTTATTAAAGTACAATTTGGGTTTTACAATTTTTTTAGGTTCTTGTTTTCATTGTGTGAAAGGGAATCTACCTATGGAGAACCAAAAACATTTCGAAATCATTTTATAATAGATTTTTTATGGGACACTTTAATTTTTTGCTTTTAAATTAAGTACTTACCAGCCTTGTCCTGGAGCTAGGGAACCGATTTTATATTTCCTCAACATACCTCTGAAAAAGAAACAAAATGTTTTTATTAATTTTTTTATTTATAAACCTCTTAAAAAATACCTGTTATTTTTATGAAACCCTGGATGTTTTATAAAAATAACAGGTATTTTTTTTATTATACTAGTAATTTTTAAATCACTTGTAAACTACTACTTACTATATTTATAGTTTAAAAATTACAGGTTTGTAAATCATTGTCAAGAAGACAAAACTAGTTCTCAATAAAAAATTGAATGTATGAAGAATTATCTACCGTGCACTAGCACTGTGGCCAACATCGTCAAATGCTATTGTGGCATCTTGTCCTGCTGCCTCCAATAATGGATCTTCACCTCCAGGATGCTGGAAATAAAAAAACAAATATTATTAAAAATCAAACTAATTTTTGCCCAACTTTGCCCATGTGGATGTCGGAAAATGTAAGTTTTTTGTTTTATTATGGCCTTTTTAGTTGTGATATGAAGACATCTCACCCAAGTTCTAATCAATCATTAATTTTCTATTGTTACTAAAAGTAATTGATAGAAGAAAACTCATAAACTAACAATATAATAATTGTATAAGTCGACCGTGGTGATATACTCTATCAATAGTTTTATGAAAAAAAAAACTGCTGTTGAGTCTAAGTTTACAAAGAGTGTTAATTTTTTTGTTATTATATTGTTTGGTGCTAAGGAACCATGTGAGTAAGTCCGACCCTGACTTCGCTGATTTATTTATAATGGAGAAAATGCCTATCTGACCTTCACAACATGTTATCAGAGCAATGACAAATACCTAAATATAGCTTGCAAATTGAAATTATTACACAACATCCATCCACACAAACTTATGCATTTGTAAAAATATGGTAAGATGTTGCAATGTTGCCATGCTGATAAGAGTTTTTGTAGATATTATCTATGATATTACAGCTGCCATATTATTTGACTGATTTTTAAGATAAGAATTTGTAGAGATGGTGGAATTAAATAAAATCTTATTAAAATAAAAAATAAAATAAAAAGAGGCCATAAATTAGAATTATTTTTTATCTTGATTAACTTGGGAAATAAACCCAGGACCCAGAAAGGTATTCTCGATACTTACCCATGGGTACATAAAATAACTATGATGTATAAGAAAATTGGTTTATATATTGGCCTTGTCAAGGGAACAGAAGAATACATCATCATGAAATATGAAATGCTAGTAATTGAACCAAAGGGGTATTGCCATCCTTGTCAGTAATATTTATAAAGCAGCTAATCAGATTCAAATTGTTGTAGATCCTAGCCCAAGTCATGGTATGTCACATTGCCAGATATTATCAACAGCTCAGCCGTAAGGGCCAAAAGGGTAAAAAGATGGACAGACAGATCTTCTTTAACACTCCGTTACACGCGCCTCTAATAATTACATGATTTCACGCGCGGGGCACCCCCGTGCCCCAAAGTAATTGATGGATTTTTAATTATTGGGTAAGAAATAAATAATACATATTTTTTATACGTAATCAGTCTTTATTGATACCTATAATAAAAACAAAAAATAAGCCCCTCTTAATTAAAATAAAAAAATAAAAACCTTTTTTTCTGCATCCTAAAAAACTTTGAAATATCAACATAGGATCTTAAATTTAAGATCTTAGTCATCAATACGTGACCTATCAAGATCATTTACACTTTGGTTATAACACTGGATACATACACTATATTATATAGTATATATAGTATATTATATACTATATATAGTACCTGAAATGAGCAGAATACAAATGTTATCACAACAATAACAGAAGAAAATAACATTGTTTAGAAATGTACATAACATTTCTAAACAATGTTATTGAAATTAATTACATAAATATTGAAGAAAATAACTAAAACTGCTTACCTCTGTCGTTCGTCAAATTGTTACGTAATTACACGCACGGGGCACAGGTGTGCCCCAGGAGCACTAAACTGAGTATATAAAGCACGTCCGTGCGCCAACGCAGCCGACGCGACACTGACGTACGCTCAAGGACACTAGCAGCAGCTATTAAACACGGCGAGATTCTAAGTCAATTTTTTAAGTAATAATACGCAAAAATATATGACTGGGGCACGCCTGTGCCCCGCGCGTTTAACGGAGTGTTAACATTTTCAATATTAGTATGGTCTACTGTGCAGTTGACCTACTATTGTAAACAGTAAATCACAGAACATATGGATGAACATGCAGTTCACCGAAGCATAGCATGTAAACAGGTTATAAAACACACTTCAGTATCCGGTGCACTAAAGCAATTGTAATTAATTTTAAGTTTCTGTCGCTTATTCTTAATTATTCAACAGGTGATGTTTACACGAAATTCACTGACGTCATTTTATACAGCTTTTCGGAACACATTAGATTTCTTTCTCAGGTACAAAATAAACAATTAGACAACAAAATTAAAGTGTTGACCCATGTCCGATGATTGAATCGAAAATTATTAAATCTCTCACCTCTTCAACAAATGCTGTGACATCGTAAACATCATTGCGTATCACCATCCACACACTTCTCCTAGTATTGTGTTTTTTAACCTCTTCGGCCGTAAAAACTTTAGACATCTTGAATATAAATGTTTTGTAGATTTTTTATTTGTAATTTACGAACCAAATTGGGCCGAAAAAGTCAAGGCTGCTAACCTCTAACGAGGAAAAATTTATGTCACTGTCACAGTCAAAGTCAGATGATAGCTGTTGATTGGTTTCGTCAACAGATGACAACCATGTGGTAACCAATCAGGTGTGAAACATGGCGTGAAAACAAAATATGTACGTTTCATTGATCGTCGTTCATACATAAGCCACAAAAATATTTTTGTGGAAGACAAATGATATCGATCACTGAACAAAGAAAAACATATTTTTATTCCATAGTTTAATAGGTAAAACCTTGGAACATTTAAATTAGCACTAACAAGTAGACATCAAATTATATTTTGCGTTTAGTTATTGCACCAAAAAATGTTGAAGTCCCAAGCTTGAAAAATCAGAATAACAACGACATAACCTAAAAGTTGTTGATTTTTGTGATTGTGCAGATTATCTTAAGAACATAATCGTCTATTATGATAATAAAGAGTAAAAAAACTGCTAATGGCTGAAGAAAGAGATTTTAACGATCTTTTAGATGATATTGTACTCAGTGAGGAGAGAGAACATAAGGTAAGTTATGATCAAGGCTTTAAAGCTGGTAGTGAAGCGGGAAACCCTGAAGGTTATCACTTGGGATACCATAGAGGAGCAGAATTAGGTCGTGAATTGGGTAAGAACATTAATAAACACCATGTAACCTTATTTTTGGCACTATTTGCGAGGTAGTCAGTTTATCATAATCATATTTTATTATAATTTCCAGGCCACTATCTGGGTATTGTCTCACACCACATCAACCTCAACGAAGAATCTGAAACGAAATACTCTGATAAAATACTTACACAGCTGACCAGAGTAAAAGAACTTATTGATGCATTCCCGAGGACTAACTCAGAAGAGCATGATATACTGGGCATGGCGGAGACTATAAGAGCTCAGTATAAGAAAGCTTGTGCACTGTTGAAGATATCTTCTGCAAATCCTTATGATGCAGGAGTTTCTTTCTGAAGATAGTGGTTAGTAAGTTTTTAGTTCTTTCCATTGCTAGCTTTGTAGATATTAGATGAAGTAATTAAATAATAAAAATATGAATACTTATTTTACAATCATCCTTCATATTGATTGTTCTGTGTATATGCATGGAGAAAGTAGCTTTTAAATTGTGTTCTTATTAATCTTGCTTTTATGAACATTTTCTGTTTAGTCCCAGTCTCAATCCACCAAAAAACCCCTTGGGTGCAATTGGAACTAGATTTTAAATACTTTTAAAACTAGAATTGGGCTTCAAACATTGTCATCTATTCTAATACTTACTAATAATAAATCATCTTCATGTCTTTGTCCCACATTATTTGGGGTTGACGCAAAATGTTTTTTCTTCCATTCTCTGCTCTCAATTGTCATACTATCATTTACTCCTTTTTCCTTTATATCATTCCTCTTACAATGCATCCATGTTTTCTATGGCAAAATTGGAAAAAAAAGTATTGCATTGATTCTTTGCTTCTCATTCCAGGAGCATCAATGAAGTCAACCATCAGTAAAATCCATCACCACATAGAATCTATCACTAAATACTTGACACCTCTCCTGCCTATTGCTAACTGTCATATGGTAGAGTTCCTCACTCAACAGCACTGGGAGAGGCTCATACCTAGGCCCTTGAGGGAAACACTAGAGGGTCTGGACCTAAATGAGGCGTTGGAGCAGTTCTGGAGTACTGCTGGGGGTCAAGATACAAAATGTAAGGCTTTTTCTGGTCATTAATAGATATAAGTCAATCAGTACAGGTAAGTATGGCTAGATAAAATAAAATAAGGCTGAATTTCAAGATTTTTATGACATAAATTACATGTAATAAAAATGTCCCATAATGTCTGCCCTTCACTCCCTAAACTCCAAAAACGCATTGCTAAGTTAGTTGCATTGAAAATCAGGAGTCAGTATGTGTTAGCGACATTCTCATGAATTCTATAAGTAGCATCACTAGTTAAGCTTAGAGGCAGGACACTGATATGCTTGTTAACACGCCATTTCCTTTTTTCTGCACACGCGGCCACATTTGTTCTTGGTAAAATGCAATAAACGTGTTTGCAAAGTTCAACTGTATTCTTGTTGCACCAAACCTGCTAGTTCCTGCAGCATCACCCTTGAAACTGTGTCTGTACACTCTTACCTGATTGAATTGGAACTACCCAACTGATTTAGTTTTTGTGAATTTGTAATGTATGTAAAAGCTATTGTATATTGTTCCACTAGAGACTGTTATGTTGGATTCTTAATAAAAGATGTCCATTAAGTATGATACTGGTTTATTGACAGGAGACACGGGAGGTATACATCGTAAGACATGACAGTAAGAAGTGAGGCAGAGCGCCATCAGATCACAGATAATACATAGACTAGTGAAGACCATAATAGTACAACTAAATAGTGATGTTACAACATCCCCCTTGTTGAGTTCAAATTAGACCCCTGACTGACAATTAATATAAGTGCTATGCTATTTGACTTTATACAAGACAACATGCTTAATTATACTTAAACTTTACTTATGACTTTATTTATAACTTAACTTAATCAATTTCTTCAATTAACCTTCTGGTAGGTTTTACAATACGACCTGACCTAGTTGTTACATTTGAGGATTGTTGAGATGAGGATCCTTGATGCCTAGACTCCTGTCTGTCACCTTCCGCTCCCCTTTGTGACGAGTTGGATTGCATGGGAGGGTTAGCACAATTATGAGAATATTTATGTCTTAAGTGAATTCTATTCCTCCTATACCTAACTCCATTGACATCCTCAACAACATATGATCTATTATTTGACAATCTTTGCTTAACAATAGCTTGTTCCCAGTTGCTACTAGGGTGTCTCTTAAAATAGACATGATCATTATGATGTAACATAGACATTGACTTGGCATTCTTATTGTAGTATTTTGACTTATTTTGATCATTTTTCTTGACAGACTCTTTGTAATCTTTAAATGTTACCACTTTTGGCTTTAACTTCTTATATGATGTTGGAATGTTATCTCTTAAGTTCCTAGACATGAGTAACTGTGCTGGTGATGAAAAATTATTTTTACCTGTATTTCTATATTGTAACAATGCTATGTATGGATCTGATCCATTTTCTTTGCATTTTCTTAGCATGTTTTTTATAATTTTGACTGAACTCTCTGCTTGTCCATTAGACTGTGAATGATATGGGCTAGTAACAACATGTTCTATGTCCCATTCTTGCAAAAAATTTTTGAATTGGATTGACTGAAAAGGAGGTCCACCATCTGAGACTAGTGACAATGGTATTCCATGGCGTGCAAAAATTGACTTTAAATGAGTAATAACATTTTGAGATGTACTGTTTTTATTTAATAATGCTATTTCTATGTATTTTGAGTAATAGTCTGTGACAATTAAATATACTAAACTATCAAAATGCATTAAATCAATACCTACTTGTTGCCATGGGTATGAGAAGAGGTGGTCAGGTCATATCTCACCTCTTTTACATGGATGATCTGAAACTCTTTGCCCCCAACAAATTGCGACTGATGGAGCTACTGAAAGTAACTGAAACTTTTAGTAACGCCATCAGGATGGAATTTGGTGTGGACAAATGTGCAGTCATGTATGTGAAACGAGGGGAGATTATGGAATCCGAGGGAATTCATCTCTCGGATTCCATACACCTCAGATCCCTTTCCTCATCCGAAAGCTATAAGTATTTGGGTATGTCGGAAGCGTTAGGCATTAACGTAGCTGACATGAAGCAATTGTTGAGGGAGCGTTTCTTTGGTCGCCTGAAGAAGGTATTAAAAAGCCTTCTTTCGGGAGGGAACAAGGTGCGCGCCTTCAACAGTTGGGTCATGCCGGTTTTAATGTACTCTTTCGGCATACTCAAATGGACGCAGACTGAGCTCGATGCCCTGGATAGGAGAGTCCGTACATTGCTGACTGCAAATCGGATGCATCACCCACGATCATCGGTGATGAGACTGTACATCCCACGGAAGTGTGGGGGTCGAGGCTTTTTAAACGCAAAGACCCTCCACAACCGAGAGGTGTGCAGTCTCAGGGAATATTTCTTAAAAACCGACGTGGGTATGCACCGAGATGTAGTCGCAGTGGACAAGGGACTCACCCCGCTGTCCATGGCTAAAGAGAATTGGCGCAAACCTGTAGTACTTACTACCGATTACCGCAAGGAAGTATGGCAAGGTAAGGAGCTTCACGGGCGCTTCTACAAGGCTCTTCATGGACCTGATGTAGATTTTCTAGCGTCCGTGTCTTGGCTTCGATTCGGTGACCTTTTTGGGGAAACTGAAGGTTTTGTCTGTGCGATTATGGACGAAGTTATGTTGACGAACAACTACCGGAAATATATTATGAAAGACGGGACGGTTGACGTGTGTCGGGCATGCCACCGTCCGGGTGAGTCCATCAGACATATTATTTCTGGTTGTTCTCGTCTAGCTAACGGCGAGTACTTGCATAGGCACAACCAAGTAGCCAGGATTATTCATCAGCAACTTGCTTTGAAATATAATCTTGTTGAATCTGAGGTACCGTACTACAAGTATGTGCCCGACCCAGTTCTCGAGAAAGACCATGTCACGTTGTACTGGGATCGGTCTATCATTACTGACAGGACTATTGTCGCCAATAAGCCTGACATAGTGGTGATAGACCGATCAGCGCGCCGCGTAATGATAATCGATGTTACCATCCCACATGACGAGAACCTCGTGAAAGCTGAGAAAGAAAAACAACTAAAATATCTTGACTTGGCACACGAGGTTGTCGACATGTGGAATGTGAACTCGGCTATCATTGTGCCGATTGTCATAACGGCCAATGGCTTGATTGCCAAGAGCCTCGACGAACATCTGTCGAAGCTCTCCTTAGGCGGTTGGATCAAGGGCCTGATTCAGAAGGCAGTTCTCCTCAATACGGCTCGTATTGTGAGGAGGTTCCTGTCTCTGGAACCCTAACCACCGGTAGCTTGGACCCTGTTCCCGATACCGGTGGGCTACTATTTTTTGTATTTTTAAATGTTTCTTTTTTTTATTTTCTATGTTTTTATTAAGAAATATTTAAAAATTTAATCAATATGTATTTAGCTGAATAAACGAAATAATAATAATAGTTTATTTTCCAAATACTTAGAACTAATTTACAGTGGCAATATGGCAACAATTTAAATTAGGCAAAGAGATTAGCGTCTGTAACCGAACTAGGCATAGCCTGTATTTCGGCTATCAGCACCATTCCCCTCGAGTATTTATAATACAAGAATAAGTGCCAAGCAATAGATGCTTTTAAAGTATAATCAAATCAGTACTACAGCAAATTGCAAACAGGTAAGTATACAACTTAAAATAATTATTAAATGGATTGAGTGTATGTGTTCGTGTGTGTTTGTGTGATGTATGTAATGAGTATATTTGTGAAAGTGTGTGTGTGAGAATTATTATGAGGTGAGTGTGTGTGTGTGAGTATGCGTGAGTGTATGTGTGTGTAGGTGAGCTTAGTAGTGACGTAGGTTGTATGTGCTCTTAGCCGTATTCTTAGATAGGTAAGTATAGTAGTTGTTCCGTCTCCTCGTAGCTTAATTTCTGTAAGTATTGGCATACTTTTAATTTGCATTGTTTTCTAGTCAAGGGGTATATATGTATTATTTTGTTAAGTTTATTATAAAGGTAAGGGCCTAGAAAGTTTACAAATCTTTTACCAAATTTTGTTTTATATGTGGTTGAGTTGTCACATACATGATGTTTGCGACGTCTCTGTAATAACAATGGGTTGTAGGGCTGTTTTTTATGTTCTTGCAGGATAATTTTTAGTAAGAATAACTGTCTTACTGTCAATACTCCGCACAACTGGTACAGCGTAATTGTAGGAAAACGCATCGGTTTGAACGTGCTAACCTTCAGTATAGCTCTCTGGGCGACCTCAACCGCCTTTAGCGTGGTTTTGCAGCTGCCTCCCCAGGATGAAATGCAGTAGGTAAGTAGCGACTGACACAGAGCCTGATATATTCGCTTCAGCAGCGCAGGGTCCGCGACATGACGTAGGTTTTTAAATACATAAATTAATTTTCGTACTCTATTACATAGAATTTTGACGTGTTCTTTAAAGTTGAGATTTTTGTCTAGAGTAATACCGAGGTACTTTAGAGTATTAACGCGTTCCAGAGGTGAACATGCGCAATTATCCACAGAGATGCATTCATGTGAGACAATTTGTAGGTCGCCACTAATGTTCACCGCCTGCCTTATGCTGTAACAAATGTACTTAGTTTTATCCACGTTTAGAGTAAGTATGTTTTTATGCAGCCATTCCTTAGTCATATCAAAGCCATTTTGTGCGACAGTGAAGACCTCTTCCCAAGTATCACCCGCAAACACCAACGCGGTGTCATCCGCAAAAGAGATAATTTCACCTTTGGTAAGTTTCAGACGAGTAAGCTCATTTATGTACACGAGGAATAAGGTGGGCCCCAGAATACTTCCCTGAGGCACGCCGTGTGTAACTGGAAGGTGTGTACTTTTGTGTTTGTTCACTCGGACACACTGAGTTCGCCCAGAGAGGTAGCTTTTGAAAAGTTCAAGCTGGGTGCCCCTGACACCCAGAGTCTCCAATTTGTTGAGTAAGAGGGAGACAGAAATCGTATCAAATGCCTTTGCCAGGTCAAGAAAAATAGAAAGACATTTTTTCCCTTTATCCAGATTGGAACTGATAAATTCTATAAGTTTATTCACTGCCTGTTCTGTAGATTTTCCGTGCCTAAACCCGTATTGGTTTACTGAAAGAAGTTTATTTGTTTCGAGATATTTTACAAGACGAGTGTTAATAATTTTTTCAAGAATTTTGGATATTGCGGGTAGTATGGATATCGGTCTATAGTTGTTTATACGACTTCTGTCTCCGTTCTTATAGATTGGACACACTTCTGATCGTTTTAGGGAATCGGGAAACACTCCAGTTTTTAAACAATCGTTGAAAATTTTTTCCAGAGGATGTACTAGAATATCTTTATATTGTTTTAGGAATCTACTGCTGATATTATCACATCCTGGTGCACTATCCGTTTTTAGACCCATGATAAGGTGTCCAATCTCGTATTTGTCTGTTTCTATTAAAGCGAAAGAATTGGGGACATTTAGTATTTTATCTTGGGTATTACTTAGTAATGGTAGATTCCGGAAATTTACATTTTTTTGACAAATTTTATCTGCCAGTGAGCTACCCACATTTATAAAATAGCTGTTTGCTACGTGAAGTGATTGGTCAGGAGAAGATGAGAGAGCTAAGAGATCTTTATGGTGTTGTGTTGTTTTTGTTGTGTGTGTGATGTTTTTGATGACTTTCCATAATTTTTTATTGTCGTTTTGTGCTTCCAGGATTTGGTTTTTTTCGTATGCTCTTTTTAACCTTCGTAATAGGTTATTACAGAAATTTCTGTATCGTTTGTAGGTAATTTTCAAGACTTCGTTATCCGGATCAGTGCTTGCTTTTTTGTGTAGTTGGTCTCTGTTTCGCATGCAGCGTAGTAGTCCTGGGGTTATCCAGGGCTTAATGATTTTTTGGCGTCTAGAAAGTGTAACGATGTTTGTATTTTTTTCTATTTCTTTTTGTAAGCATTGTGTTAGGTAATTTAGACTAGTGTTTGGGTTTTCTGTTTCATAGATGGGATCAAAATTGATATTTAAAATGTCTTGTGCTAATGTTTTATCGTTAATTATGGCCTTTGTTGTAGTTGCATGTTGCCGTGTTTTTTTTAAATTCAAACAAAATAAGACGGGATGGTGATCCGTTAATGTTGCATTAGGGACTATGGTGTTGGAGGAGACTTTAGTTTTTATAAGGACATGGTCTATGCATGTTTGGCGAGCACTACGTGTAACTAAAGTGTGCGCTGGCAGTAGGCCATGCGAAGCAGCTAAGGTTAGATATCGTTCCCCTTCAGATTTAATTTTATTTGAGTTAATTGCTAGATTCATGTCGCCTATAACAACGATATGCTCGAAGGAAGACACTGATTGTAACATATTATCCAACGACAAGAGGAACGGCTCCAATTTAGTGTAGGAAGGCGATCTGTATAGGGCCATAATAGCAACTTGTTTTCCAATGGTGGTTATTAAGCAATTACTTTCATGGAATTCAGGTTCTGTTATAGTTAGGTTAATGTTTTCTTTGTAGTAGATAACTACTCCATCATTTTGTATGGGGTTGGAATTTGTTGCTACATGAGAGTAGCCAGATAGGTGAGGGATTACCGTTGCACTTTTTAGCCAACACTCTGTTAAAATGAGTATATCGCATTTAAGTTTAAGTCTTTGTAGTAATACTTCCAAGCCGGGCAGATTTCGGTTTAAGCTTCGTATATTTTGTGTCAATATAATTAGGTTGTCCGTAGTAGAAGTAATAATATTTTGACAATCCTCAAGGTCCGCGGTTTGTGATTGAGATACGGATAACTGGTCAAGATTTTCAGATAGATTAGTTATGTCGGCGAATGATTAACAATAGAGTAAGTATAAACAAGAGTTGTGGTCAAGGTAGGTACACCGATTATGGAAAGAGTTTGTATGTAAATAGTAAAACAGTGTTTATGTGTTTGATTTATGTGTAGAGTGTTTGAGATTGTAGTTTGATGAGTAGGTGAGTTGTGAGAACGAAGTATGTTTGAAAAATGAG
Organism: Ochropleura plecta; assembly: GCA_905475445.1. Classification (NCBI taxonomy): domain Eukaryota; kingdom Metazoa; phylum Arthropoda; class Insecta; order Lepidoptera; family Noctuidae; genus Ochropleura; species Ochropleura plecta. Next base: position 17,593,714 of record FR997736.1, read on the forward strand.
TTGTGTGTATTACTGAAAAAGTGTTCAGTTGGGCTAAGGTTATGATTACGGAGTATTTTAATTGATTTTGGCTTTCCCTGAATGGATGTGAAAAATCAGTGTGATCGTTGAGTTGTGCTTTGTAAGTGTGAAGATAATCTATAGAATTAAACTTAAAATTAACATGCAATCTTATAGTTAAAGTAATAACAAGACAAAATATATAGGGGGCAACACATAGTCACAGCGGTTTAACATTATTTCGTAATTTTTCCAAATCAGCGTCGTTGTTTATCCGAATATGTGAGGAGTCTTCATTGTTTTTTAGGTAAACAATACCATTTGCTGTCCAGCAGAAGCTGTACCCATGGCTTTTCTTGAATTGACGGGCCAAATAATACAGTCTCTGGGTTTTATGCGTGAGGGCCTCTGATATGTATATCGGTTTTTGACTAAAACTTGGGTTAAGATGGGTCGTGTTTAGCTTGTTGCCTTTTTGTTTAATTTTGTTGAAAGTTTTTACAGATTTGAGGACTTTTTCTTTCAGGAGCACAGTGGTGAAATCGACTACAATGGGGTCTGAAGAATCTTTTGATTTTAACCTGTATATATCTTTTATATTACTGGTGTTAATATCAACATTTAGTATTTCTCCTAATTTAGAAATCTCACGTACAAGAGTATCCTTAGTTTCTCCATTTTGTTTAGGTATGTTACGAATTTCTATCCCAACCCCACGAGTCTTCCGTTCCAGAGTTTCCAGTTTCTCCTCCAGTTCTTTGATAATTAATTTGTCTGACTGTCTTTCTTTCTCAAGATAAGCTATTTTCGATAAAAACTCGTCATATTTATTAGACATAAGGTCTATACTTGCTTGCAAGTCTTGAAATCGTTTTTCTTGTTCATTGGAGAAAGAAGAGAACATATTTTTAATTATTTCTAAAAGATCGGATTTTTCCCCGTCATATTTCCGCTTTTTTCTTTCAGTTATGTTAGCTGCTAGGGTATGAAGATCGGGTTCTGACTCGCAGTGCAGTAGGGATGTCTCACATTGTTCCTTTGTCGACGCAAACATTATTGCACCACGGGTGCTTTCCGTGGGCGTTAACGGGACGGGTGTAACTGGTGGATTTAGCGGCATACCTTTACTTGTAAAGTACTAGGACAACAAGCAGAGGCAGGAGTATATAAATTACTGTTTGCAGTGTACAGTCTACCGTTAATTGCGTATCCAAATACTCTCACAACACTGCTAAATTATTATTTAAGTATAACACAGCGATGATGTATAGGGTATGTACCCCAATGATCATTTATTACTACTAGGCGCCCATACAATGCAGATGGTAAAGGTTCTTCCCGGTGCTGCACACTGTGCGCACCCCTTGTTACACATAGAACAGTAAAGTTGTGAACAGTGCGCACGCGCTGATGCGATGTCCTGAGATAGCGAGTACTAGGAGCGCAGACAGCAAGCGGAGTGATCGGAACGTTGCTAGCGACTCGAAGCGTCGCGTGCGTGCGACAGAGATGGTACTATACCTCTGGGTTGCGCTGCAGATGGGTGGAGTTTCTGTGATCACGCTGCCACGCCGTGTACTTGTTCGCTGTAGTTGAAACCGCTGACTTCTTGGAGATATGCACTCCTATTTTCTTAGTTGATATTTAATTTTGAATTTTGAATTGAAAAGATAAATTAAAATAAAACTGCGTAGATCTATGGCACGTCTGCTCGTGTCCGAGGTCCGGGAGGAAGGGGATCTTTTGATTGCTTTGTTTAAACTTAGCACATATAAGACATTGGTCTACTAAATTCTTAATATCACTTGACATATTTGGCCAATACAGAGATTCTTTAGCTAGTTTTAAACATTTGTTTATACCCTGGTGACCTTTGTGAATCTGTTCTAACATTCCTTTGTACATAGACTGTGGTACTATTAATTTTGAGCCTTTGAAAAGTAAATCTTTAATTACATGAATTTCCCCTTGAATATTCCAAAATGGTTTTACCAATGGACTGACATTGTTTTTATTGTTTGGCCATCCTTCATTATAATATTTTTTTAATAATTGCAAGGATTCATCCTTTCCGGTTTCCTGTGCCAATTGTGTACTATATTCTTTTGTAATTGCTAAGTTAGCATACATTAGATTGACATGACAAGACATTTCTGATTCATTTTCAGGTATATAGTGATCTTTCAAGGCGGCTCTTGACAAAGTGTCTGATATAAACATTTCTTTACCTGGGACATGTATAACTTCTAAATCATATTTTTGACAAGTTAACATCATACGCTGTAATCTAGCTGGGACATCATGTAATGGTTTTTTAAACAGATAGACTAATGGTTTATGATCAGTATGAACTGTGACTCTGTTACCATATACATATTGGTGAAATTTTTCACAACCAAATTGAATTGCTAGCAGCTCCTTCTCTATTTGAGCATACCTTTCTTGGGTTTGAGTTAAAGTCTTTGAACTGTATGCTATAGGCTTATTTTTTTGTAAAATGACTGCACCTAACGCTGACTTTGACGAATCGACTGACAAGACTAATGGAATCTTGGGATTATAATGAGCTAAAACTGGTGAATTTGTAATTTCATCCTTCAGTTTCCTCAGACATTGACTATGATTTTCATCCCAAGTCCAGACTGCATCTTTTTTTAAAAGATTTCTTAACATTTGTGTTTTTTCTGACAGGTTACTTATAAAAGGTCCTAGGTAGTTTATCATACCTAGTATTCTCTGTAACTCTTTGACATTTTGTGGTGTAGGCATGTTGACAATTGCTTTGACCTTCTCAAGATCTGCCCTTGCACCATCTTTACTGAAGACATAACCTAAAAAACATACTTCTGACAGTGAAAATTTACACTTTGACTTGTTAAATTTTAAATTGACTTGACGAGCTCTTTGCATGACTTTATGTAATCTTTCATTGTGAATTGACTCGTTTGGACCATACACTAAAATATCGTCAATAAAAATTAGAACTCCTTCTATATCACCAAATAAATTCATCATGACTCTTTGAAATATTTCTGATGAGGCATTTATGCCGTATGGTAATCTTAAATATTTATATCTACCAAATGGTGTTTGAAAGGTACATAATTCTGAACTATATTCATCTAAACGTAGCATCCAAAACCCTGAAAATGCATCTAAATGAGAAAAACATACAGCCCCTTCGAGCTGAGACCTAATCTCATCAATTGACTTGAGTGGATAATGTTCCCTCATGATATTTTTATTTAAATTTCTGGGATCAAGACAAATTCGTAACTGACCTGAACTTTTTACTGTTACAACGACTGAATTAACCCACTCTGTAGGTTTTGTAACCTTTTCTATGACTTGCATTTTCTCCATGCGATCCAACTCCTCACGCAGTTTCCCTTGTAATGCGAATGGGACTTTCCTGGGCGGATCCACACATGGTACTGCATCAGGCTTGAGTTTTAGATGACAGACTGGAGGCAGACAGCCAAGACCCTGGAATACATCATTATATTGTGTATGAATTTGTTCACAAAAGTCTTGTTTTGATACTGAAAAGACACGTTTTATTATACCTAACTTTTCACAAATTGGGAGACCAAGGACATTTGGACACTCTATATCTGGTATTATAAACATTATGTTTTCAACAATGTTCTTATTGTTTAAGCAAAAATTACAAATTAAGTTGACTTTGCCTAAAATCGGAATGGATTTTCCACCAAATCCTGTGACATTTATTTGACATTTGACAAGTGAGAATTTTGACAGCTTATTTTGACTTTTAACATTTTGAAATGTTTGTTTTGACATTATATTGACATCTGCACCTGAGTCTATAATGCATTTGACTTTTGTATCTCCTACCAATAAGCTAATTTCCCACGACTGCTTTGAGTGATTCAAAGTATTGACCACTGATGATCCATTGTGTGACTGACTGGACGACTGTGCCTTATTGTGAAATCCCTCAGACATGTGACTGATTTCATCATTGAGACTCTGACACTTTTTCTTTTGACTTTTTGACTGGACATAGGACCTGACTGGACTGACTGACTGGTCTGACTGACTGACTGACCGTGACTTTTTGACTGGACATAGGACCTGACTGGACTGACTGACTGACTGACTGGTCTGACTGAGTGACTGACCGTGAGAATGACTATTATGACTTTGACCATTATGACTTTGACTATTATGACTTTGACTATTCAGTATACCTACGAAATAATCTTGACTACCCTTATCTGAATTAAACGATTGCAACTGACTGACTTTTTTATTTTTGAGACAAAATTTAGCAAAATGATTATAAGATTTACATGACCTGCATTGAACTCCTTGAGCTGGACACTTGTAGCGATGAGACTGCCCACAGCGGCTACATGTCTTCGAGCTGCTTGAAGCTGAAGGTGACTCGCGACTGCCTGAAGCTGGCTTGCGACTGCTTGAAGCTGACTTGCGACTGGAAGCTCGCTGTCGACCATCTCCTCGACTACGGCTCCTCCGACTGAGATGCATGACGTTTTCACTGGCGATGCTGCTCCCTTTGACTATTTTCTCAGCATCCTGCTGTGCGACTATGAGCGTCCTCGCTAGCTCTTGCATTCTCTGATATGTTAAGTCATGTTCTTGCAGTAACCTTTGACGCACATGTGACAAGTCCAAGTTGAGGTTTGCAGTGAAAATATCTTTGATGAGCGATTCCCTGAGCGTGCCAAACTCACATTCTCTGCTTTTATTCTCCAAATCCATGAGGAATTCGTCGATGCTTTCGGATTTTTCCTGCTTACGTGTGAAGAATAGGTATCTGCACATCGTGATATTTTTTCTTGGCTCGAAATATTTATCAAATTTTGTTTTCACCTCTTCAAGCGTGCTGCCATTGATTGTTAGGTTAAAGGTATTGAAAATGTTCAGACCTGGCTCACCGATTGAGTGCAGTAGAATGGCTATTTTGCGTTTCTCAGTTGCTTTGTCAAGGCCTGTCGCTAGTAAATATAGCTCAAATGCTTGCGACCATTTTTTCCATGATTCAGCGTTGTTATGAGCTGGATCCGACGATATGTTGAAATTTTTGATATGTGAGTTGAACGTTGACTCACCGTCATGGCCGACTTGCCGGGTCGCGTCGACTGGGTTGGGCATTCTTCTTTAGATTTCGTTTCTTCAGATGACTTCTGACACCATGTTATGTTGGATTCTTAATAAAAGATGTCCATTAAGTATGATACTGGTTTATTGACAGGAGACACGGGAGGTATACATCGTAAGACATGACAGTAAGAAGTGAGGCAGAGCGCCATCAGATCACAGATAATACATAGACTAGTGAAGACCATAATAGTACAACTAAATAGTGATGTTACAACAGAGACCAAAGAAACTGAACCCCAAAACACAGAGTATCCTAGTGTGGGGTTCAATGTCATTTAAATAATTTATGTACTATTTTTTAAGAACAATAAATCCTTACTAATATTATAAAAGCGAATTTAACGCGAGCGAAGCCGCGGGCAAAAGCTAGGATAAAATAAATAAAGGTAGGATTGTTTCAGACCTAACTGTTGTTGCCATACTGCCTGGGCGGGTTGCTATTAAATCATTTAAAATAGGCAGGTTCCTTATCTAACACTTTACTTACTCAAAAACCATGCCTATTTTCCAGATAACTCAGTCCTCTCCAATTGGATCAGCTCAGCCCGTTCCCATTGCGTGTCTGTCAACAATGAATACTGCCTGTCAGCTGAACAGCTGCAGGAGCGCATCAGGATATGGGGCGGTGACATCAGACCTGAGATACGAGTCAAAGAGTTCATGACTAGCAAGAAGAGCTATGAGGTAAATTCCAAAGAACTTACTGTCTCTATCAAAAACGTTTAGATCAAAAGCTTAGTATGGAACAGAAGATTTAGCTGTTTGTTCTGAGCATCAGAAATCCACATAATAACATTCATAAATTTACACCATAAATTAAAATATATTTTTATAAAAACTCAATCACTCAATCTGTGACAAAACATCTGCTCATAGTCAAAGGACTGATTGCACGATATAAAAATTAAAAAAAAAAATGACAATGTGTTATACACATACACATCGACATTTTACACACACCCGCGCCACAAATGCAGCGAAGCAGGGATAGCAGATGTTAGCTGAAATAACAGAACAAGTTTGCCTGCAAAATATATGTACAACCATTCTTTTAACAGGTACAAACTATGTCCCGACTAGTAGCCTCCCTCCACTCCGCCTGCGGTTCAACATGCTGCGTAGAAGCGGGCGGGGGACGTGGTCACCTGCCCGTGGCATTATGTCTAGCCTACGGAGTGCCCAGTCTTACTGTGGACTGCGATGCCGCCGCGGTCGCATCTGGGCCGAGTAGGATTAAGATTATACAGGTAAAAAATAAAATTATACGTCTCTAAATAAAATTATACGCTTCAGAAACTGTCGTCTATCTACGGTCTTTGAAACACTCAATGTTGACATTTAATATAGAGCTGTTTCAACTGTGGAAGAACAATTTAGTGTGTTAATAATGCAATTAAAAATGCATTTCAAAAACTGGCTATTCCACTAACTGGAGCTTGTAATCTCACTTGTAGCACAGGGAATCCTATTTTAAGTGTCAGAGTATTGTTGTTGTATTCTCATTGTCTTTTTAATTAATAAACATATTTGTAATCTGCCAAAGCAATACCTACATACAGACGCATAATCTCTAATACCTACCCAAAGTAAATCACAATAAGTCTGTCGAATACCGTGAGCCTCACTTGGTCTACAATCCTTACTCCTTACTAATATTATAAAAGCGAAAGTGAGATTGTTTGTTTGTTTGTTACTTCTTCACGGCTTAACCGATTTTGATGAATTTTGGTACAGAGATAGTTGGGACCCTGGGATATAGGCTATTTTTATAAAAAAAGATTGCGATGTGAGGGGAAAGAGGGCAGAAAAGGGAAAACTTAGCATTGCTATTACAATAAATAAGGCGCAAGGACAAAAACTACAGGTAGCAGGTACCTGTAAATCAGGAAAGGGGAACTGTGTTACCTCGAATTTAACGCGAGCGAAACCTCGGGCAAAAGCTAGTTACTATATAAACTACTAATAAATAATAAAAAAATACTACTAGTTAATTTTTCATGCTTCTTCCCTTACAGAAACAATGGCACGCCATAGCTAAGCGCATAAAAGACGGCAATGAAGAACGTATGAGCGAGAGCATCAACAAGAACCTGCATAGATTCGCGACAGCCTTCATTACAGAACACACAGATTTGACCAGTGTTGTCAAGGAAAAGTTTCCAGAGTTCGCTGAGCAAGATGTTAAACTTCTACTAACAGGTATGAAGGAAAAGGTGTGGTAGAAAATTATGAGATCTTTGTTTAGCAGTAAAATTGTGGAAATATTTAGAAAAAAACCGGCCAAGAGCGTGTCGGGCCACGCTCAGTGTAGGGTTCCGTAGTTTCCCGTCCGTCACAATAAGTGTTCCCACTTATGAGTTTAAAGGTGGAGGAGCGTGCAATGTTGCACGCTCCGCGGCAGGCGCTCCGACAGTTTTTGTACAAAAACTGTTGTGTCAATCAAGTTCAAAATAATTTTCATAGAAAGTCCTTATAAAGTTCTACTTTTCAGATTTTTTTCATATTTTATAAACTTATGGTTCAAAAGTTAGAGGGGGGGGGGGACACATTGTTTTTTACTTTTGGAGCGATTATTTCCGAAATTATTGACATTATCAAAAAATGATTTTAGTAAACCCCTATTCATTTTTAAATACCTTTCTAACAATATATCACACGTTCGGGTTGAAATTTAAAAAAAAAACACTTCCCACTTTACATATAGGGTGGCTACCCTAATGAAACATTTTTTTCCAATTTTTATTTTACCACTTTGTCGGCGTGAGTGATATACATATTGGTACCAAATTTCAGCTTTCTAGTGCTAACGGTCACAGAGATTAAGCGAGGACGGACGGACGGACGGACAGACAGACATGGCGAAACTATAAGGGTTCCTAGTTGACTACGGAACCCTAAAAAGTGGGAGTCGTACTCGCGCACCGAGGATTCTTAAACTTGAAACTTGGGACATAAATGCATGCACGGTTGGCGCAGTGGCTGAGCGAACGACTGCTACGCTGCGTGTCGCGGGTTCGATCCCCGCACGGAACAAATATTTGTATGGCCTACAGATAGTTGTTCCGGGTCTCGCTGTTTGTGTATGTGAGTTTAAATGTATGTAAACGCACCCACGATACAGGAGTAATTCCTAGTGTGGGGCAACGTTTTTATTAAAATAGAAAAGAAATGACCATATCTTTTGGCTGTGTAGACTTTGAGGGTTCATTTTTTACAGCACCAAGGCACCACAGACTTGAGTATATCCTTACTAATATTATAAAAGCGAAAGTGAGTTTGTTTGTTTGTTACATCTTCACGCTTTAATGGCTAAACCGATTTTGATGAATTTTGGCACAGAGATAGTTGGGAACCAGGAGACGGACATAGGCTAATTTTTATTATAAAAAAGGTGGATATGAGGGAGAAAGAGGGAAGAAAAGGGAAAACTTAGCGTTGCTATTACAAATCAATATGGCGCAAGGAGAACTGTGTTACCCCGAATTTAACGCGAGCGAAGCCGCGGGCAAAAGCGAGTGGTATTATAATTTCAACTCTTCGAGTTCTCGAGGTAAAGGATCTTGAAAGACAGACAGACAACAAAGTGATTCTATAAGGGTTCCGTATTTTGTTTTTTGAATAACGTAACCCTAAAAAAATGTAAAAAAGTGGAAAATAACTTTACTATCGGAAGTCGACGACTGTTTGATCGGTTAAAAAGGTTTGATAATGCAGACGACAACTTTTCACTTTCAATGTCTAAAAACAAAGTGTATTATTGAATGTCACCAAAAACCCATTTAATTTCAATCCCAGGTCTCCATACGTGCGGGAACCTCGGCCCAGATTCGCTGCGTATCTTCTCCTCCCAGCCGTCCACTGCTGCGGTGTTCAACGTGCCGTGTTGTTACCACTTGCTGAGCGAGACCGTCGATGTCAACTTGTTCGACGTGTTCCAACGGGACTATGGCTGCGGGGAGAGTAGCCAGGGGTTTCCTATGTCGCAGTTTTTGAAAGGTATCAACAACAAAAGCCATTACATTGTACTCTTCTAGCCGACGCATGACACAGATGTGCAGGACTACGATTTATGTTATGCGAAAATGCGTTGCAAATTTATGTAATACTAGCTTTTGCCCGCGGCTTCGCTCGCGTTAAATTCGGGGTAGTACAGTTCCCCTTTCCTGATTTGCAAGCACGTGCTACCTGTAGTTTTTGCCCTTAAGCCTTATTTAATTGTAATAGCAAAGCTGCGTTTTCCCTTTTCTTCCATCTTTCTCCCTCATTTCTCACTTTAAAAAATAAATAAATAATAAGCCTATGTCTGTCTCCAGGGTCTCAACTATTTTTGTACCAAAATTCATCGAAATTGGTTTAGCCATTTAGGTGTGAAGACGTAACAAACAAACAAACTCATTTTCGCTTTTATAATATTAGTAAGGATTATCATTGGGGTTATAGAAACCGAGATGATCACGAAAAACCGATTTTTGTGACTTTGACAAAACTTTTAGAACGCAAAAGTGAAGCTGTATACAAATCTTCAGCCTATCTCTCATTCTTTGGTGAAACTCCTTGAATGACTGGATTAGAAACGATCGCGATGTAGATAATTTAAAAGGCATCGTATTTTTGCACGTCAAACTTCCACTGTTGTCCGGTGTCAGCGGTGTCAGCAGATTAACCAATACAATATTTCTTCAGGGTACAACCTGGGCAGGAACGCAAGAATGTTGGCAGCCCAGTCTATAGATAGGGTTGTCCACCAACGACAGCTGCCTTCTAAAAGTTTGCTGTATAGAGCTTTATTGCAGGTATGGTTTATTTATTTCTGAACTCAAAACGTTTTAAATTTTACAATCTTTTTTGGACTGTCTCATTATTCTAGGTCGTTCCAGGTCGGGCAAAGTGTTATTGCGGTTTTCTAGTCAGTTTTGATTCGTCCCCGGTTGATGGCGATAGGCTCGTCCCCTATTACATGGGACTTAGACATAACTGGAGAAAAGTAAAAGTACTATTTGGTACACGTCTGCCACTCTGCCTAACCCTTTTGCGATCACAGGCGTAATGTTATGTGTCAAACGTTTTACTCTTTACATGGCCGTGGCGTATATGAACGTTTTTATTCAGATAATACATATTCCTCATTGTGCCTTCAAGTTAAATCTCGCCAGAAACATTCACCAACGCCATGCCTGCTTCTTATCTGTTGCCACGAGCTTATGTTTTATTCTTGAACATTTTTTCCGCAGGCAATAATCGAAGAACAACTACCCGACCACAAAATCTCCGAAGGCAAACTCAAAAAGATAACACCGAAATGTCAAACATTCCAGCAGTACTTCAAAATGGCGGACGATATTTTAAAATTGGAACTCTATGACAGTTTACCGGACAATTTCTTCACAGATATACATAAAACTATGGACTGCCAGTGGAAAAAACTCGTGTTATTTTATTTATTAAGGTTATGTTTGGCGCAAGTTGTTGAAAGTTTGATACTATTAGATAGATTAATGTTTTTATTTGAAAATGGTTTTGACAATGTTTATTTGGTTAAGTTGTTTGATGCTGTTTTGTCCCCGAGATGTCATAGTATTGTCGCTGTAAGATAAATATTTGTATAAATCAGTAGAACCTCTATAAGTCGAACATCAAGGGAGACGCCAAAAAATTCGAGTTATAGAGTTTTCGACTTAGGCGGATTTTAATTCGACATAAAGAGTTTGAGGTTTATTCTTATAAATTTTGAGCTAGAGAGGTAAAATAAATAAAAAATCAACTTTCAGAGGTGACAAACATGTTTTTTATTTATTATAAATCAACATTATTTCAAATATGTAATTTTAAAATAAAAAATATGGCCTTAAAAAAAGTCAGTATTTTTTTTTTTGCTTTAGATAGTTTGTTTGTTCTCTATCTATAGCATTGTCTAACTAATCTATAAAGAGCAGAAAATTCTTCTTCTTCAGTTACTGGTTTGCTCTATAAAATTACGTAAGGTATTCAATGCGGTTCGCGCCTCTTTCATGGAAACCCATGGGGCGCATGTACTATTCACGTCTTCTATGTCATCTAAATCATTAGTATCGGTTTTCTGAGCTACTGAATCGATAATTTCGTCATCAGATAATGTCCCAGCAGTCATAACTCCATCATCGCACGAAACAAAGTCCTCAAAGGATATTCCTGATTCAGATACCACTGCGTTCCATTCTGCAGGAGGTGAAATAGAAATATCTTCGGTTTCAGCTACTACTGTTGACGACGATGAAAAACCACAGTGTACATAACAGTTTTTTTATTGTAGTCGCAGTAACATTTCGCCAAGCTTTATCAGCCATTCTCATGGCTTGCAATACATCTATAGTAGAATTCTTTTTTTCTTCCATATTATCCAACATGTTCCTGACAACTTCTTTTCGATACAATGACTTGAAGTTTTTAATGATACCTTGGTCCATAGGCTGTAATTTTGATGTGGTATTGGCATGCAGGTAATGTATTTTAACAGCTTTCATTTGTGGAATATCATTATGAGCTGTACAATTATCAAGGAACAACAAGATTTTTCTTTTTTCTTTGGCCATTTTCTTATCAATGCTTATGAGCCAGTTCTTGAAAATTGCAGAAGTCATCCATGCTTTTGTATTCGCTTCATATTGCAGTGGTAGTGATTTACATCTTGAAAAACAACGAGGTTTTTTAGATTTGCCGATGACTAATGGTGAGAGTTTTTCTGTGCCCGACATGTTTGCTCCTAGCAGGATAGTCAAACGTTCCTTGCTATGCTTCCCACCATGGCACTTATCATTTTTAAAAGTTAGAGTCTTATCAGGAAAACATTTAAAAAACAGGCCTGTTTCGTCAGCATTGAAGATATTGTCAGGTTCGTAACCATGTAACAAATCTTGCAATTCACTTTTCCATTTACTACAGGTTTCAATGTTGACACTTGCACTTTCCCCACAAACTTTTTTAAAAACAAATTCCTGTCTTCTTTTGAATTTTTCTAACCATCCATTACTGGCTCTGAAATTAACGAGTCCCAATGATTTAGAGAATATTTGGGCTTTTTCTTGTAACAGTGGTCCACTAACACTGATATTTTGGCTGCGACACTGCTCAAACCATTTAAGTAAGCACTCCTCCAAGCCCGGATATTCTGCAATTCGTCGTCTTTTGCAGGACAAACTTTGACCGTTTTGTATTTTTCTCATGATGTCTGATTCATTTTTTATTATTGTTGAAAGAGTACTCATTGGCAGGCCAAATTGTTCAGCAACATCTTTCTTTTTTTGACACCTCTTCACAGCTTCGAGCACTTCTAATTTTTCAGCAAGACTCAATGTTTTTAGTTTACGTTTCACAGCACTCATGTTAACTGTTGTACTCATTGATGTATATTGCAGTAGAACCAAACTATGTACTTCTGACAGTATTTAAGTGGAAAACAAAAATGACTTGCTTTATCGTATACTCCTAAAATGTTTTCTAAGAAACAATAGTGTACTCACATTGTCGGCAAGTTCTTAAAGTCGGTAACTTATTTTTGTTCGAACAATAGAGGTAATAAATTCCAAATGATCAAGTTGTAAAGGTTTTGGTGTTTGAAGGGAAGGGAACAAAACATTTTTTCGAGATTTGGAGGTTTTTGACTTATCGAGGTTCGACATAACGAGGTTCTACTTGTGTGTGTATAATATTTTATACAAAGCATTTAACTATACCGTGTGTATATCAAATATTGTAGGTTTATTGGGCTTGGAATAATAAAATTATTGAAACTCCATTTCGAGTATTTTTATTGTTTATTTGCTTTAACGAGCGCTTTGTAGGAGCTCGTGACTAAATAATAGCAGCCGATCGGGTCGATATTAAGGTTAAGCCGCACTTGCCTAGGTTGGTCTATGGATGGGTTACCACCTGTTACATACAGAGTTTACGCCGTGCCTCGGAAAGCACATAGAGCTGTTGGTTTTAAGAGTCGTTTTATATAGTCAGTGTCCCGAAAGTCTGACAACCAGTCTTACCAAGGGGTATCGTATTACCCAGTACTAACTGGGATATAGAAATCAGAAAGGCAGTCTCTCCATATAAAATATTGGTATTCAGCTGCCCCCCGTTGTAATGGAAGCCGACCCCAACATAGTTAGGAAAAGGCTAAGCAGTTGTTGATGACTTTATGGGCTACTGTTCATACAGTAATTTATTGTGCGCGGTGTAGCACTGATAACGTACCCAAGTACCTCCGCCATTTTCCGGCTTTGCGTGGGTAAAAAGTAGATACTAAATAATAAATATCTTGGGACAACTCACACACGGCTATCTGATCCCAAGCTAAGCAGAGCTTGTGTTATGGTAACCAGACAACTGATATACATACTTATATAATTTGTAAATACATACATATTATAGATAAATCACACCCAGACACAGAACAAACAATCATGCTCATCACACAAAGTTTGTCCTGGGTGGGAATCGAACCCACGACCTCCGGCTCAGCAGTCAGGGCCACTAACCACTAGACCAACAGGCCCGTCAAACTATATACTAACTAGCTGTGCCCCGGCATGCGTTGCTATGCAATTTTCTACCTTCCATACCTACCCTACCTACCCTACCTTTTCTTTTGCTATAAACCTCACGGAGCCCGAGACCTTTCCAACGAATGCAAAACCGTGGAAATCGGTTCGTGCGTTCTGGAGTTATAGCGTCAGGAAGGAAAACCCGACTTATTTTTATATAGTAGATATTATACATAGAAACCTTCCTATTGAATCATCCATCTATTCCTGAAAACTGCATTTAAGTCCGCTTAAGAATTAAAAAGGTGTAAGCGAACAGACAGCGGAAGGAACTTCATATTGTAAGTAGGTACCATTTTTTCGTCAATAGAAAGCTAAATTATCTACACAGGCTACATAACATCCCCAAAGCCACAAAATAATAAAACTAAAGATGCTGACCTATTTCTGCGTTTCTTTGTTTTGGCTTCCAACCCACATGATTCGTACTTTTCAGAGTTCTATGTAGGTAATCGCTGAAAAAGTTTTGATTGCTTGACAATTCCTTGAACCGTGCGCGAATTGTTTTTCAAGTGCGCACGTAATGCGATTAGTTTGGACTCGTTTTAGGTTGAGAGCGTTCATTGCAAGATTAGGCGGTCTAAATTGGCCGCTCTGGCAGAATCATAATACGATAATATAATAGGAAATAGGTACCTCCGTTAAGACGCTGAATGCCGTTAGTGAGCTGCGATGTGTCGGTATTTTTAGCCACGCCCACTATTTCTCCGGTATCTACGGTATGCACGCCCCCAGTGGCAGAATATGATGAGACCTTTATTTATATTTAAGACCTTAAAAATGTACCATATTCAGACAATTAAATGAATTTGAATTTGTTAACATTCTTAAAATAACCACAGACGCAGTTAATAATTGTGAATCGTCACTCTTTTGTGTCCGTAAACATTTTACGAATGGTAATGTAATTCTTATTATTAATCTATTTTCACTCCTTTCATACAAGAAAATCAGGGTACCTAGTCCTCGTGGACGTGTGGACGGTGAGCAATGGGTAGCTCACCGTCCGTCTGTCTTAAAGACATTTCAACAAAGCAGAGGGAGTTTAAAGCGAACCTAGTCCAAGAAAAAATAAAAACAATAACTTTATACCTACATTACTTGCCTATAATATCCTTACTCCTTACTATATGAGTTTGTTTGTTTGTTACCTCTTCACGCTTTAATGGCTACACCGATTTTGATGAATTTTGGTACAGAGATAGTTGGGAACCAGGAGACAGACATAGGCTATTATTTTTTTAAAAAGAGTGGGATACGAGGGAGAAAGAGGGAAGAAACGGTAAAACTTAGCGTTGCTATTACAAATCAATAAGGCGCTAACGAATTTAACGCGAGCGAAGCCGCGGGCAAAAGCTAGTAGTTTTATAGTTATCAAAAAAAGGAAAAACAATAAAGCCGATTGCCATCAACCGGGCTCAAATCTAGAATCTGTGTCTGCTACTGAGAAATGATGAAAAAACAATTAACACTTAGTTCAACCCGAGAATCTAATCCGTCGACGCCGATGCTCAGTAGTAGCGCTTGCAACTAATAGAGCAACAAGGCAACCAAACGGCTAAAGAAGCCTACAAGCCTTTTGTCGACACGGTTGGCGCAGTGGCTGAGCGATCGAGTCCTGTTGCGCTGCGTATCGCGGGTTCGATCCCCGCATGGAACAAATATTTGTATGGCTACAGATAGTTGTTCCGGATCTGGCTGTTTGTGTATGTGATTTTAAATGTTTGTAGGTAAACGCACCCACGATACAGGATCCCCATCATCCCCATCCTAGTGTGGGGGGCCAATGGGGCAACGTTTTTTTTTAATAAAAAAAATGATCACTTAGGAAATAAGTGTAGTTTTCTGAAAGCCCCGTAAGACCTCTTTATTTAAGTAGGTACCCTTTTGTAGGATTTTATTACCGGTACCTATCTAAAAAGTTAGGTACATGTTCTTTGGTACATATTATAGTAGTAGGTAAGTAATTTACGTACCTTTGGCTTCATAAATAAGATTTATCGTGTCGTAAATCCATATTTTGATATATAAGCTTCTTCAAACAAGTCTTTGTAAGTATTTTGTCTGTGTTTGTAACTAAAAAACGAAGTAAGATAAAGAATATTGAAGAAAATTGTATTCGTCCTGGCGAGTAAATGTGATGCTGTTACACAAAGATGGGACACCGCCAGATAAAACCCACCCATGTTCCTTCTTTTGCCCATTATGTTCCGGGGCCGCGGTATCTCTTTCGAACAACCCGCAACCCCGGCAGACGGTGGCTCTGGCAGGCTCCTCTGGAGGATTACCCTGGAGCTTATTTTGTTACCCTAGGTATCGTATCCTGGGTTTGCTATTGTTGGCTCAATACAAGAACTGATGGACGCTTAGGAAGGTGTTTGACTCGTAGAAATAAAAAAAACTGCAACAAGCAGTTTATCTAGGTGTCTAAAAAATGAAAACGCAAACAATACTGGGGTAATAATAAGCGGGTGCAACCGGGTTGCCGGCATGTTTTAAACATAAACGCAACAATACAAATGTCATAAAAGTTTATGGCAAATGCGTGATCTCATAAGCATACAAAATGACATGGCTGAGTACCACTTATTATTAACAAGACGATGGAAAGTATTGTAGACTTTACAGATACTTACGTACAATTTTATTGATCAATCTGTTAATGTATAATTTCTGGGAAGTATATACTGATAAATAGACACTTAATGAATTTATAACAAAGATGCTCAGAAAAAGATATAAGTAGGAAAAGACAATACGTTTATTTAGCACACAACATCAGACAAATAAAAAAACATAAAATTAAATTTAAAAGAAAAACTAAACACAAAAATTTATAATTATTGTACCTATACTAAATGGCGCCCGCGACTTCGCCCGCGTAATATCGAAAAAAAGTATTCTAAGTGTTATTTCAGACCATAATCTACCTCTGCCAAATTTCATCAAGATCCGTTCAGCCGTTTTGACGTGAAATAGTAACAAACATCCATACATCCATCTATCCTCACAAACATTCGCATTTATAATATTACACAGTAGGATCTGTTCATGTATATCTGGATAATATCTGCAGCTTCCGTGCAGTAAGTATATATATATATCTAAATATATATATATATCTTGGGACACCTCACACACGGCTATCTGATCGCAAGCTAAGCAGAGCTTGTGTTATGGTAACCAGACAACTGATATACATACTTATATAATTTATAAATACATACATATTATAGATAAATCACACCCAGACACAGAACAAACAATCATGCTCATCACACAAAAGTTGTCCTGAGTGGGAATCGAACCCACGACCTCCGGCTTAGCAGTCAGGGCCACTAACCACTAGACCAACAGGCCCGTCAAAAAGTAGGTACCTTTTTAGAGTTCCGTATCTCAAAAGGAAAAATCGGAACCGTTATAGGATCACTATACTTCTGAAACGCGTGAAGGTATGGAATTGAAATAAAAACCATATACCTACATACTCAAGTCTGTCCCTTGGAGCTGTGACACTCTAAGTCTTAGCAGACAAAATATATGGCCGTTTATGTCGCAAGTTGGGAACCCTGGATGCGCAAGTCCGACTCGCACTTGGCTGATTTTCATTTGTGGGAAAACCCATACCATCCTAGCATATCAACTGATGATCAACCCGAGTTACGGGGTGTTCCAAAAGAAAACATCAAGGGCAAAAAAAAGAACATGTAGATATGGGCTTTAGTCAGAAAAATTCTGACACTCCCTCCCGCTCCACCCAAAGCGAAGGAGTATTTAAAGATTTTCCATCCGAAAAAAGAGTCAAAATTCGAATGTTCCAGACAGAATTTGGTATGCTCCGTAAACTAAAACTAAGTTACTACTAACTACCTAGGCGTACAACCTTCTCATCCACCAAAAAACATCAATAATACTCCATCAGCCCACTCTCCATCAACACACTTTTGCTCATAATAAACACCGAAATAAAAATAGCATGAGGTCTATTATTACAAGCAATCTTTCGGGAGATTGCGTTGGTTGTGGTGTTAAGTTAACAGTTACGTATTTCAGGTATTTACAAGAAAAATTGGAAACCTATAAGTGCCAACGTAATCATTCAAAAATTCTTCGGTGACGGGATTAGCAGTATTTTATTACAGCATTAGCGGTATTTTTAGAAATTAATCTTGGGAGGCTAATCAGTAAAAAGTGGTGACAATTCGAAAGAGCATTTGAGCTCTAGAAACACATGATAGGTACGGTGAACGAATATCCTGGTATATCATTTGCAAAGTACAGTCAGCAAAGGAGATAAGCAACTAGGCTTGTCAGATGCAATTGTTTTTATCTTAAGAGTCCATGAATGTTTTCAAATAAATTTATTGAATAAAATACAATCAGTTCATTAAATAAATTAAATTTGAGTTGAAAACGTCCATCGGTTTTTAAGAAAAAAAATACTGAAACTGACGAGCGATAAGTAACCAAAATTATTTCGTAGATACCTGCATAATAATGTACCTACCCGAGTGCTAACAAAACAATTAGCTATGACGGCTGCTAAATAGAAAGGACCGCTGGGGCTTCATTACAGATTCTGAGAATAATGCGCTCTAGTTTTCACTCAGATCTCTGTGAAACTTAGGTACATCTTTTATTTGGTTTAAAAGCCTTGCGTAAGCCTTTGGCTATACCGAAGACAGCTTTGTATTACATAATTCCAACAAGGATCTATGACTAAGCATGGGATTCAGAATAACTTTGAATCTTAATTGGTCTCAATTGTTAATCCAAGCTGTTATACAAACTAACGGCATTTATGACTTAATTCTCATTTGAAACGTAGGCATTATCACCAAAATTTCAATTCATTTCAACCAAAATTCATATATTTCACATCTAAACACTTTTTTTAACTTTGCCCCGCACTAGGAAATTCGCATGTATCGTGGGTGCATTTGCAAACATTTAAAGTCACATGCACAAACAGCCAATCAATTAAATTTAACTTCTTGGCGTGTTTCGATAGAAAAAAGGATCAAATCAGTTTGAATAACCAAGAAGTTCGACTGAATTAGCAATATCTAAGATTATATCCGCCTACACTTTATTTCATTGTTAAATTCTTATTAGCAGTTCGAAATTGCGGGTTGTTCGACAGACATACTGCTGCGGCCCCGGAACACAAAGGGCAAAAGAAGAAACATGGAAGGGGCTTTATTTAATACAAGTCTGACACTCCCTTCCGCTCCGCCCAGAGTAGGAAAAGATTTGATGTATAATCAGAAAAAAAAACGTGTCAAATCTCAAATGCAATATAATTTGAGTCGCCCCAGAAATGGGCTACGACTTTGGTGCCTAGCTTCCTGAAATAAGATCGTCATCTGCCTAGCCTTTCCCCAACTGGGTGCAGCTTTCCGTAATACAAAACTCTTTGATAGAATGGTTGTTAAACTTTCAGTCACTGTGCTTGTATCGACTATCAACGATCTACAAATGACATTGGATTTTTTCCTGTTTTAATTTTCGTAAAACGCACCCTGCGTTTTACGAAAATTAAAACTCATAAACGCAAACAGCCAGACTTGAAACAAATATATTTTGTAAGTCATCAAAATATTTCTTCCGACAGCAATCTTATTGACATGAATTTTGACTCATATTCCAAATTCTATAGAATAATTACTAAAGATGTTAAATTAGTTAATTATTTTCTCCACCTTATTGTATCTCTGCTTGTTTTGTTTAAACAAATTTTACTTTAAATTGTGTTAGTCTAAAAATTCTACCATGAAAAATTATTTTAACCTTTTTTATTTCATACAATTATGTATTATTCTTATAGCAAGCACTAGCTTGCGGCACAGCTACACAATATTATGTTTATGATGCATGCGGTGCTAACCTGTAAGATTTTGTCATTAGCCTAAGTTTATGGTAGACCGGCTGCGCCCCGCGGTTTCACTCGCGTGGTGATAGAATAAACGATATATCTTTATTAAATTGTAGCCTACGTATTATTCTGATGTATAAGCTATATTATTATAAAGTTTCATTAAAATCCATTTAGTAGTTTTTGCGTGAAAGAGTAACAAACATCCATACAAACTTTCGCGTTTATAATATTAGTAGGATGCTTTAAATATTTACAGTGTAAACAATTGTTGGCTGGCCAATACAGAAAAATAAAAAATATAAATAAAATACTCCTTCCGAGAATCTCCTGCTTATCAGAACCTTGATAGTATATCAAATCAAACTAATTTAGAAGCACTAACTAACACACAGGATTCAACAATAAACAATGCCATAACTTCCCAGATTCTTGGAACCCGAACAGTTATTCCAGTGATCGCTGGATAATTAGAAAATGACCATTTAACGGATACGGATCTGTGTGGGCAGTTTCTGTTTCGGAGAAGCGACGGCCGATGGCGGTTATGGACGGCCGAGTGATTCAGTATTGTTTCCGAATTAGTCAAGTACTGCCAGCACGTTTTTTGATGTGTTTTTCGACGAAATATTTGGAAAAATGTTTGAATT
Organism: Ochropleura plecta; assembly: GCA_905475445.1. NCBI lineage: Eukaryota > Metazoa > Arthropoda > Insecta > Lepidoptera > Noctuidae > Ochropleura > Ochropleura plecta. Next base: position 17,613,960 of record FR997736.1, read on the forward strand.
TAGCTGATGGCTTTGTTAGGGCTTTCAACAAGAATTAAGTTTCGTCTGTCAACTTGTGCAAAACTAGCAAATGCACTGAAAAGTGTAAGTGTACTGCTGCAGCTCTCCTTTGACATTCTGCCTTACTCAAATACTCCTTGAGTGATGCCGAAGGACCTCTTCATTGTTGTCGGTATAAAAATAGCGTGATTTTTCAAAGTTATAATAAAACAAAACGAGCGATCAAATTGTACATTCTTATTAACAGAATTAAATCTAACCGCTCCCAAAATACTAAGAAAACGACTTGGTGGTTTTCCTTGAACATTCCCATTTTCTCTTGAAACTATTTTGCTATGCAGAAACTTGTAATATTAGCGGAATCAACAGCTACACCACCTGTTGTTGACTGATATCCTGTCAAACAACATAGGTATGTTTTCCCTATATTTATCACATTCACAACAATATTATAAAGGCGAAAGTTTGTAAGTAAGTTAAGTAGATATTCTCCGCCACTGTCTTTAGAATACTGTTGTCACTGTTCCTCAATCTCGTTATCAAGGACGAGATTTTTTTCGAATGACCGCATAAAAGTCGTCAGTCCGATTCAGCTAAAACCCAGATGCTGAAAAATCCTGACCAAGAACTATATCAATAGAACTTCATGATTCATAGTTTTCGTAGCGTCGTAGACCCTCGCCTACGCGGCTACGCTGCTACGAAAAAAAATCCTTTGTATTTCGCCCGTTATACTGATAATAGCATATTATCATAAATTCTAGTAAATAGTGTAAATAGATTCAATGAAGTAAATAAAAGGGAAAAATGGGGTTAAAGCACATACATTTTTATTCGTGATTAACGGGCCCTCGTTTGACAGAAAATGTGGGGGAAGAATATGATAATTTATGCACTGATAACTGTCTGTAAGGTAGGCGTCTTGTCATGTTTTAATCCTATTTCCTACTATATATTATAATTATATTATATTATAAATGCGAATGTTTGTGAGGATCTATCCTCCTGTATGGATGTTTGTTACTCTTTCACGTCAAAACGGCTGAACGGATCTTGATGAAATTTGGCACAGAGGTAGATTATAGTCTGGAATAACACATAGGATACTTTTTTTCGATATCACGTGAACGCCAACTTGTTTTTTATAACCTTGAGCCGTTTGACGTTTTCAGCAACCGCCCCAAGAGAGCCCGCCTTGCTAAGAAGATGGTACAAAGGGTGTCGACACATGTTGCATGCCACACCAAAGGCCGACCCATCTTCCAAGGCATTATTCTATGTCTTGTGCTAAGTCTAAAATGGCACCCTATAATTCCTGAAAGTCTATGTTAAGAAATCTATGTTGGGATATTTTTTTGATATTCTTTAATCAAAGAGTTCGTAGTAGTATTTTAATGGCCAGGTTGCGAAAAAGCAATCTTTCTTTGTCTAAATAAAATATTGAAGCAATTTATTAGGGTTTGTATAGACTATAGCTGATTTTGATGACTTAGGTGACAATGTGACTTTGGTTATACGAAATCCTAAAAAAATACATCGATGTCTTGGTTTTTTTTTTCGAAGAATGATGAACCAAATATTTGTAAAGGTCAGTTTTTTCGGGATCGCCTACGGTTGAAATCAAACAAAATGCAAATATAAGCGAAAAACCGGGTACTCCTACATTTTATCGTTGAAGCTGGATTTCATTAAGGGCTAAATTAACTTTTTGAGCTGTAGGCGTCGTGATTGGCCAAAAGTTATGCGCCATTGTTCTGGTGTCCACCCACAAACATTTTGAGAAATTCATTTAAGTTTGTAGTTTTAATTTCTTATCCTGTAATTAAAGGTTCATTTAAACTATTTCGCACTTTTTTCTTTGACAGCGATGTGGTAGATTTTTCTTATTTTAAGACTGTAACTATTAATCTTATCTTTTTAAACACTAAGTAAAGTTTTGCAGTGTTTTTACATCATAAGATCATCAGCCAATTAGTGTTTGGAACTAGGTATACTAGTTTCACAGTTATAGCCATCCCAATTCCTGCCTAAATACCCCGTGAATAATGTGCACAATATGCTATATGTAAATCGACATACATATGTGTGTACTTTTCGCGTAATCCATGTATGTGTATTATATATCCGGGAAACTCGCGAAATCTCTACAAGTAATAATTATGTAATTGACCGCCTACAGCTATTTGTCGCAGACCGCAGTCTACGGCGTAGTTCGTAGGCCGCAGTCTACGGCGTAGCTCGTAGGCTGATAATGTTATTATCTTACCCAATACAATACCGTCTTTGTTTTACGATGTAACCACATGGCCGGTAGGGCACAAAATAAAGATGACCAGAAAACCAACTGGGTCCTTCGTGTGAGAGGCTGATCTATAGGTTGGAAGGATCATCCTCCCATTAACACAAAGAAAATAGAAAAAAACTTTAGACTTTATAAAATTGATATAAAAACGTTATCATTATCCTAGACTTTCTCAGATAAATTTTACTTGAAGTATGCTTAGAATCGGTCTGAACGCATGTGTGTGAGCTTAGATTGCGACTATTTGTTCCTAGTAGAAATACTGTATGTTAATGTTAATATGTCGACTGTGGGTGGAGTCCTTTACTATAATCGCGAAGATAGTACAATCAGGGTTAATCAATCTGATATTATTACTACGACCTGTTTTGTCGTAGCTCGGTGTCTACGGCGTAGCAGCGTAGGCTGACATTGTCTTTATTATCGCCTTTTGACTATGGAACCACATGCTTTTGAGTTTAGACCATAAATTTGCTATCCTTACTAATATTATAAAAGCGAAAGTGAGTTTGTTTGTTTGTTACCTCTTCACGCTTTAATGGCTAAACCGATTTTGATGAATTTTGGTACAGAGATAGTTGGGAACCAGGAGACGGACATAGGCTAACTTTTTTGAAAAAAAAGTGTGATGTGAGGGAGAAAGAGGGAAGAAAAGGGAAAACTTAGCGTTGCTATTACAAATCAATAAGGCGCAAGGGAACTGTATTACCCCGAATTTAACGCGAGCGAAGCCGCAAGCAAAAGCTAGTGATAATATAATCTCAGAATAGTTGAGGAAGATTGAGTTTTGTTTGGTGTAACATCCGCTACGGCGTAGGCAGACATTGTCTTATATCAAACAAAAGCTACGTTTTGAAATAGAAAGCTCTGTGAATACTTAAAATAGGAAACGTTAATCTAGTGGTCGTTAGCGCGACTGCAGAGCGTGAGGTCTTGGTTCGATTCCCGGTCGGACAAAGTGCTATTGGGTTTTTCCACCACCAGGTATTTCTTAGTAGCAGATACGGAGTCTGGATTTATGTCCGATTCAACGGAGTCTGGATTTATGTCCGATTCATTGTTAAAGGTTCACCTCCTATTACCTAGGACTTAAGTAAACATAGCTGGTGAAATGTGGGTGTACTATTAGGTACACCTCTGCCTAACTCTTCCGAGATCACAGGCGTGATGTTTTGTTACCTAACTCTTCTAGTTAAGTTTGTCGTAGCGTCGTAGACCACCGTCTACGGCGTAGCCCGAAGTCGTAGCTTGTTTTCATGCTCAAAAGTAAAACAAGCACCGTTCGTCCGTCTAGTGCAGACATGCCGTATGGACGTTGCGTTTGTATTTCACGCGCGCCTCAAAGAGATGTCAGCAAAGCAGAGAGCCCCGTCAGGACCACTGCAAAAAAAGACAAAAGAAGAAACATAGATGAGTTTTAGCCAATAGAAGTCTGACACTCCCTATATGGAGAAGTCATTTGATGATTTCCCATCAGCAAAAAAAAAACAGCTCAATGCACAAGAGTTACTACGATTAAAAAAACCTGTAAGATTATCAATCAAACACATCTACCAACATGTGCGTCAAAACAAATAGCTACCCACGCAACATGGCCACTATGAATACTACGCTGGTATATTTCATTATTATTTCACGAATACAAAGTCGTGAACTATTGTTGACTAAAATAGAGTAGAGAGAGAAGGCTGTTGATATTTCTAGATTAAATTATGGTAATAAATTATATACATTAACCTTGCACTGTCTTTGTTAAATATGTTTACCTCTTTACGTATTGTGGGTGAATATTATTGCGTAAGTGGTTAATGTTAAGAGGCAAGAGGTGAGGTTTAGTAGGATAGTGGAAACCTTTATGGAATAAATATTATAGTTTAAAAAAAAACTTACTATATCCGACCAATAACTAAGGAAGCTCTCGCTAGGCAGCTAAATCAAGGGCTTGATACAGAAAGCGGTAGGCGGACCCTGTTCCTGATACCGGTGAGCTACTATTTTCAAATGTTTTTTGTTTTATTTATTTTTGAATGATTTTGACGTATAAATATAAAAATATGTACATGAATGAACGAACTAAATAAACCGCTTAAGTTGAGGGATTTTTAATATGCTAACCCTATTTCATATATTAAATGCATGTCTTGTGCCAGTTGTTTCAAAACTTTTTTGTGAACTCGGAAGATCTTAAAAAAGAAACCTACCCTTCACCCAACAATTCCCTCCATCCCTCTCTCCCACCGTCCCGAACACCCAGCCTCCTTCATACCTAATAATTGGGATTTCCATTGAGAATTTCTCAGTGATAGCTAAGAGTTTGGAAGTTGGTGGTATGATACCCCCGTGCCTCGGAAAGCACGTTAAACTGTTACCCCTACGCCTGATCTCTATCGGACTAAGAGGTCAGAAACATTATTATTACTCCTTCTGCTTCATCCATCATACACCTGGGTCACCTGGTATCGTCAAAACGCACACCAGTTGATAAAAGAACGAACCTGACTTACATTACGACTTTCTAGTAAATGAGTTCATGATAAGTATCAACCAGCTTGATACTTTTACTACAATCGAACCCCCATTATTGAAAGCCACATTTACGGAACATCCGTCACTGTTTTCACGGTTCCGTACGTCAAAAGGAAAAAACAAAAAAAACAGACTATGGTCCATATAATATTAGTAAACACAATTACTGACACTGACAAGCGCAATTAAAGATTTTAATTAATAAATCTGCACCCGCCCGACGCACTTGGTACATGCATGAAGGCATTAACTTATTAATGTAGGTACTCGTTTTAATTATTGCCTAATAAATACAAGCCCACAGTTGGCGTTACTCGTGGGACTACCCACAAGTCAAGTGGAGAGGTCACAAAGTAAAGTTTTTACAGCCTACCTAGTACCACAAAGACCACTATTATGTATTCCCTGAAGAGTGAAACTATTTAAATGAAATACCAAGAGCTGCTAAGTTAGTTGAGCCTAGATCTAGCGTGGGATTAAAAGAAAATCATAGTAATATAACGGACCTGGCCTTGTAGGTTCTTAGACGCTTGTTAAGTTTTGTTAACATATGATTTTATTTTACGTCTTGTAAAGTAAGCAATGACTTATTGTCGGGCCTACTCTGTCCTCTCATACTTAAGTACTAACGCTGTAACAACAACATTGTAAAACCAAATGATTTTAAAAGAGTAACCATGGAGTTTTTGCCGGTTCTTCTGCTTAGGAAACGACCAATCCGAACCGTGCACCTTTTCTCGACGTTTTGTAAGTGCCCATGTAGGCCTATGTGAAATAAAAATGTTTTGAAGTTGATTGATTTTGGACTAGCTGTTTTACTAGCAGCCCGCAGGTCAAAAATTTCAGACTATAAGTATTCTTTTCTAAACCAAATTAGCCTTAATTATAGTGTACCTGTGCGCCTTTCTTCGATGCCTGTTCAGCCTGTGCGCTGTGAAAAGGGGACAGACACACCGTTCCCGTCAGAATTACTCTCGAATAACAAGTTTTGCATAGTTATTTACAAACTTAAAATAATAAGAAATACATAAAAGATATTCAGCTGCATCCGGTTAAACTGGAAGCCGACCCCAACATAGTTGGGAAAAGGCTAGGCAGATGATGATGACATAAAAGTATACATTTATAAAACAGTCGACGAGATTTGTGCCCAGGAATACTGTCAGTATTGCCACGTTGGATTGCAAAGCCGATTTATTAGCCTAAAAATAGACCAGCCCTCTTGTCACGAGAAGAGTCAGCCGACTTTTAGCGATGTTCTGAAAGACTAGGTGGCTGTTAGATCCCATGGCCCTATTTTCAACCCCAAGTGGCTCTAACATATTGATTAGTTTTCAACTCAATGTTACGACAATTAAAACAGTTTTTACAATGACCGACCTTTACGTACTTAGCACCCCCAAAACAATATTTACAATGACCGATTCCTACGCAAACCCCCAAACACTATACGTAGGGTTGAAGTATGAATGGATGGGCACACTAAACAAAACTAGACTTATCACTGGTCTAAGGAGGTCATGTTATTGACAGTCAAACTACGACGTCCATCAGGATATCCCAATGGGGCAATTTCATTGGAATTGATGCCTATATGTGTGATGTTTACAAAAAAATACTGAAACTTGTTGGAATTTGGCATTTTGACTGCCTCGTCGGTGTATTGTTCTCAAGTGCGACTGCTCAGCATGATCGAGGTCCTAAGTGCAAATTCAAGGTTTCTAGCCAGTCACAGCTCGAACCACCCGCCCTTTGCCCTCGCTTGGACCACGATGCAGATCTTGTCAGTGTGGCTTCTTCGACTTTTATATATGTTTTTTTTTAAACAATGTTGCCCCACACCAGGAATGTCTCCTGTATCGTGGATGCGTTTACAAACATTTAAACTCACATACACAAACAGCCAGGCCCGGAACAACTATCTGTAGGTCATACAAATACATATTTGTTCCGTGCGGGAATCGAACCCGCGACACGCAGCGCAGCAGTCGATCGATCCACTGCGCCAACCGTGCCGTCAAACAATATAGGCATATATTGACTGTTATTAAAGGCTAAACCCTCAATACGTAGCACGAAGAGTCCGTGTACAGGCTACTCAGTAAACGTTTCGGATCGCTAACTGTTTAACTGTCTAACTTCATTAAAGCTGCCTAGTTCGAAGTGTTCTAGTTGGTTTGTCTGACTCAGTGCAATGTATTTCACGTTACTGTAGCAATCTCAGTTCCATATACACCCGTATCTATAGTCAAGTTAAAGTAATTACTTGATCTTAAACTTATGCAATAGACAAGAATTTAAACGAAATAAGAACCGGTAAATAATGAAAACCTTTTTAAAACTAACTTTTGAAAGTTATGAAGATAAAGAAGAAGAGTTTAGACGGCACGGTTGGCGCAGTGGATGAGCGATCGACTGCTGCGCCGCGTGTCGCGGTTTCGATCCCCGCACGGAACAAATAATTGTATGACCTACAGGTAGTTGTTTCGGGTATGACTGTTTGTGTGAGTTTAAATGTTTGTAAACGCACCCACGGTACAGGAGAAATTCCTAGTGTGGGTCAACGATTTAAAAAAAAAAGACAACGTGATGGCGCTGAGGCAAAGCGCCTAGCCTCTCATGCAAGAGGTTGTGAGTTCTAAAATACCAATGTGACTTTTGCAATTCATATGTACTTTCTAAAGTTTATCTAAGACATCACAGATGTCGGTGAAGAAAACAGGAGGAATCATGGACTCATAATTAATATGAGTCTGAAATCGCCAACCTGTTATTTATTAATAAGATAAATGATATTTATTTTGCAAGTAGGTTTTTACAAACACTTTTACACGTTTTTTAAAAAAAAACTAGATGAAGCCGGTGTTTCGTACCCGACTACTCTGAGAAGAAACAGCCGAAAAAAAACTCAGTTGTCTCTTTTACGGGACAAACAAAAATCTTGGTCAACTTACATGAGGATTTTGCAGATTAGTGTATGAATGGTCTTTTTAAGAAAGCACCACACAGATTTAGTGGTTCGTCCAGTCGGTGCAAGGATTTGTCAGTTATCGGGTAGCTCGACTCATAACTCAAGGAGCTCAACGGCACGACGAGCAATACCAAAAAAGGCCATTTGTGTAGGTCGCTTATAGTACTCACTGCCAGATAATTGTAATTGAAAGTTCTAACTTCAAACAATTACTAAACTATAAAATAAAAATCGGTCAAGAGCGAGTTAGACTCACGCACTGAGGGTTCCTTACAAACATGCGGCATAAACGACCATATCTTTTGACTGCGCAGATTTAGAGTGTTGATTTTTTCACAGCACAAAGGGACAACGGTGTATGGGTTTAATTTTAACTCGATACCTTCAAGCGTTCCGAGATAAAGAGTCTTGACAGAGAGACAGACACAGAACAAGAGACAGACGGAAAACAAAATGATCCAATGATGGTTCCGTTCTTTCCTTTTAAGGTACGGAACCGTGAAAATTACTTTTTTTCAAGTAAACACTTGACTTGTTTATAAATACGGGGGGGGGGGGGGGGGGTAGAATTAAATATGAGCAGTGCTTTTTTTCGGATGGGAAATCATTCTTTGTCAGTTTTCTTATACCTAATAAATAAGAACATTATGAAAAACTTTAAATAGTCTTTCAACAAAGTTTCATGTGGTAGAGTTTACTCTAGATTAAGTATCTTGAATTAATTCCTACATAAAACTTTGCAATGGTATGGTAACGTAAGTACTTGTAAGACCCTTTTTCTTGCGGATGGGAAATCATCAAATAACTTCCCCCGCCCTGGGTGGAGCGGGGGGGAGTGTCAGACTTGTACTGACTAAAACCCACTCATGTTCCTTCTATTGCTCTTTATGTTCCGGGGCCGCGGTACCTCTTTCGAGCAATCCGGAACCCCGGCAGGTGTAAGACCCTCAAGTAGCCGTGTCGACGGCGCGTTCGTGTTCCACGCGCGCCTTAAAGAGATGTCAGCAAAGCAGAGGGGCCTGCTAGGGCCACCGCCTGCCGAGGTTGAGGGTTGTTCGAAAGAGATACCACGGCCCCGAATTAAAAGGAGCAACTCGAATTAACGGAAGGTCAGTAAAACTGGTCCTCCCCGCTCCGCACAGAGCGGGGGGAAGCTAAAAAATACCCTCAAATACTAAAGAAGAGCATAAAAATATATGTTCGGATGGCGTATTACTTAAATATTCTACAGTTCACCCCATTTAATTTTGGTGTTAGATGCACAATAGTTTTTGATACTATTAGGTATAGTTTCATTCTATAAAAGATAATAAAGGTAAAATAATTACTTAAAATTTGACAACATTGGTCCACTGGTTGGTACAGAAAAACTTATCGACTAAGGATAAGCATTAATTAATTTACTACAAACAGTTATTATATTCAGCACTGCCGCAATATATCAGTGACTAAAAAAGCCATAAGTGATAAAAAAAAAACCTTAAAATAAACTGAGTACAAAATAACACGTCCTAGTCCATAATGTATGTAGTCTCCTAAACAAGAAACCTGAATAATATAAAATCAGTGGTGTAGACGAAAATAGAGTTCATTATGAATTTACGACACATAGAAAACATGAAATATTCTTTGAGACCAGATACTGTTTGATGCCATGAGTATGTGTAGGTAGTGAATCATGGCCGTTTTTACTAACATTATGCGCCCAACACCCAAAATATCCTTACTAATATTATAAAGCGAAAGTGAGTATGTTTGTTTGTTACATCTTCACACCTAAATGGCTAAGCCAATTTTGATGAATTTTGGTACAGATATAGTTGAGACCCTGGAGACGGACATAGGCTAACTTTTTTCAAAAAAAGTGCGAAAGAAGGAAGAAAAAGGGAAGAAAAGGGAAAACTTAGTGCGAAATGAGGAGGAAAGAGGGAAGAAAAGGGAAAACTTAGCTTTGCTATTACAATAAGTAAGGCGCAAGGACAAAAACAACAGGTAGTAGGTACCAGCAAATCAGGAAAGGGGAACTGTGTTACCCCGAATTAAACGCAAGCGAAGCCGCGGGCAAAAGCTAGTACTTAAATAAAAACGAGTTATTCGATTTTCAACTTTCGGGGCCTTCGGCATTGGTGTATTATTGTTTACAAAAAAAAAAAGTTCTGTTCTCTTTTGATTCCATAAAAAAGTTCAATTTTCACAAATTATCTGCTATTTGTGTTATGCCCGATGTAAAAAATACAATTTTAAAGGGATTCTAAGTTAAAGGGGTCAAAACAAGATATTTTTAACGTTTATTTAACGAAAGTTTACGTGTTAATTAAATATATTTGTACGCTTCTGGGCAAAACATAGAGGATCTACCTATTTATATGTAACATCTCACACGTTGTTACTTGACCTATGTTTAGAAATAAAGCATTCTGATTCTGGGTGAGTCCAGCTCGCAGTTGACTGGTTTTTCAGTCATGCTATGGCCGAACGACAAAATTCAACATCGTTGGATATAACTATAGTTCATAATATTTTTGTTTTGCTTTGATTAATTTGGTTATCATTCGAGTCACTTCAAATAAAGAAAGACTAATAAACAAAACCTAAGAAAGCAACTCTGCTATAAAACACTATTTTCTATGATAGTTACGTACACGCTACTTGATAAAAAAAGAACACTTTCCCCGGTATCCTAATAGTGAATTAGTGATTTAGCTTCCATCCTAAGTTCTAGAAACAACAGATTTGTGGCATCACGTTGCGAGCCCATGTGTACTCGGTAGATCGAAAGCTAATTTCGGCAGATTGATTTGTATATTATAGCAGTAACCAAATACGTAAATAATTACCCACGCCGACCGTATTTCTGGAGGTCATCGTACCCTGTAATCAAAAAGGTAACACGACAAAATAATATCTCTGTTTTTAAAGGTGGTCGGTGTGCATTAGGGAATACGGTAATAATAAAAACCAGTATTTACTGGCCTCTTATTTGACGTACAACCAGCTCAATATCAAAGCACTGCCACTCATGAGCGGATCGAAACTAAATCTATTTTAAAAAAAATACTGGAAAAGTAAATGGCAATATTTTTACAACTTTAATTACGATAATGCTATTTTGATTGGAATACCTTCATAGCCCACAGTCAAACAGTCTACAAGGAATACTTAGTAAACATTAAATCAATCTAAAAAATGCAAATGAAACCACAAACTAATAACTCTCCATAAAAATAATTAATAGCAAACATTTCATTCAGAAAAAATGTAACCAATATCAATTTCTCAGAGATTATAGAGGGAGGGATATTGCAATTCGATTAAACTCGATACCGATATGTACGTGTAGGTAATAAATATTAGAAATGTGACAAATGACCATAGATTACTCATACCATAGAGACAAAGGTCGTTGCGTTTTGTTTTCTTCGCGCCAAACGCCAATAGAGGGTGTGTTTTAACGCGTAATTGTTGCGTCAACATTTGTAATTTTTTAATGAATTACAATTCGTACGAAACAGGCGAGTTACGAGGTAGTAAACGGTTTAAATGGATTCTATGGCCTTTGTTTACTTACAACTAATAGGCTAGGTAGGCTTTGTCTGTTATTTGTAAACTATTAACTAATGTAGGTCAATGTGTAGGTGACCCATTGGCAAAATCTAATTTAAAAAAATGAATATCAGGCTTCTACTCTTCTCTAAGCTTGACATCTAAAGACCCCGGTCTTAAAAAGTCTTTGAAGTAGCTACAAAATAGACAAGAATGTGTTTTATACAATTACAACTTGGGATCACGCATCAAGCCAAAACAAACCACAACACAAAAAATTATGGTACAAAAAATGCAGTATGATACTCTCACTGCGATGAGATCCCAAAATTGACAAAATATATTATTGTAAAATAATAATTTATTTGAAAAATCCTTATAATATAGTACTGACTGAAAAACGCGGGCGGACTAGACACATAATATTTTGTACGCCGCTGTCACATATATGTGACAAGCAAGCGCCAGTCCTGGGGCCTTAGTCTGCTATTACAGTGGTGTCAGAATGGTCGATCACTGATCGCATAATGGTTGATTTTGACAAGTTTAGTATGTAATAGCTGTCAAAATCAACCATTATGCGATCAGTGATCGACCATTCTGACACTATTGTAATAGCAGACTAAGGCCCCTGGACGCCAGCGACACAAAATGTGATAAAAATTTAGGTAAAATGATACGCTTGCATGGCACATGTGCGTTTATTGCTCTGGTGTTCAAAAGGTTAATAATATAATTGTATCATAAGGAAATTGGAAGTTATCTACACGTAATTACGTTTTATATCAAAATAAATAAGGAAAAAATATATGGAATTATCCCATTGACAAAATTGGATCTCAATAATAATATATACATTGTTCTTAGGTACAGTTTTCCTACATATAAGTAATGAATAACGGCATTGTTTGTACGTAATTGTATCTAAATTGGTTCATCTAACGTCATACTTTTAGTCGTTATTAGAATTGTTCGGGGTCGGGATTTAACATTCTTGACTTATATGTTAATTAGGTAAGCACCTGCCTAGGTAAATGTAACGCCAAACACTACGTTACAAGTCCTACCCATCTAATTTAGGTTTTATTAATTAATTAATTAAAGTTAAATTACAATAACATAGAAAAATCCGGACAAATCTTGTTTTTATCGAGTCAGACTTGCGCTCCGGGGCCGCGGGGGTTTCGTACAAACTTTCTACATAAACAGCCACATCTTTCGACTGTGTAGACTAAGAGGGTTAAATCACACCACAGAGAAACTACAGAGGTTGGATGGTTTTATTTTCAACTCGATACCTCCACGCGTTCCCGAGATTAAGGGTCTTGACAGACAGACGTACAACAACGTGATCCTTTAAGGGATCCAGCTGTTTCATTTATCTAAAATAAATAAATTGCAGTGCTTTTGTACTCTTCTGTCTCAAATTCTATATATATCCTGTGTTCAAAATTTTGTGTGTATATAAATAAATGAAACATGCATTTATTTCAGGTAACAATGATTACTTCAAAACAAATTATTAAAATTCACGAAAACTAGCAGTAAACACGTAGCAACGTATCGTGTCGCAGTGTTTGTTACCAAACTCCTCTGAAACGGCTGGACCGATTTGTATGAAATTTTGAGTGCAATTTTGTGTGGAATTTTGTGACCAACATCTATTTTTTATACCTCTAAGTGAGAAGGGGATCTGAGAAACCGGTGAAACCGCTGAGCACAGCTAGTTTTATATACTAATAGCTTCCGCCCGCGACTTCATTCGCGTTGCATAGTTACTTTGGGCTAACGCTAACTTTAAACCGCGTGGTGATCGAAAAAAAATCTTTCTCTCCCCTTTTCTTCCCTCTTTTCCCCCTTTTCTGACTTTTTTTTAATTAGCTTATGTCCGTCTTCAGAGTGACAGGGTCCCAACTATATCTGTATCAAAATTCGGTTTGGCCATTTAGGTGTGAAGACGTAACAAACAAACCACTTTCGCTTTTATAATATTAGAAAGGATTTACTCCCATGTCATTCGTAATTTTATATTGTTACTAACATGGTATTTAAGAACCCTTACTATTATGAAACAGGTGCTATCTAAAACTTGGAGTAGTACTCCACGAGGAAATCGCTTTTGAAATCTCATCTGATCAAAATGTACAACTTTACTTTCCACTAAATCCGAACACGTATTTTGTTTACCCTACCACGAAATTAAAACCATAAAGCCTCCTATTCAAATAGGCTCGAATTTCCAAAAAAAAGGGCTCATCTGCGACACCTACGTCACAATTACGTAGCATGGTTACGTGCCGTTGGCGAGGGAGGTACATCCCAACAGCTCTAATGTTATAAGGCCGTCCCGCGAACATCGCCCGCCATTCGTAACGCAACGATGAAACCATACGCAGCCTGCACGACCGCGGTGCTTGCCTTGCTGCTGGCCGGTTAGTTTCTCAAGTTTCTTTTTTTTTGTAATGCTAGTTGACTTTCTATCTGTTTTTGGTAGGTAATATATTTCTTTTTTCGAGAAAGTTTCGTTCTTTTTTATTTTAAAAAACGAATTATGAAATACTTTTCGTATCATTCAACATTAAAAAAAATATTCTAACCAAATCGATTTAAAAATAATTTTCATGAAAAATCGATTAAAAATAGAACAAAGAATACTGGCTGGAAATTATAAAAATTTTCATTTGTTTAAAAAGTCATCTTGTTCTTTTCTGCGTATGCAATTTTCATTGTTTCCCCGCGGTAATTTTCCTCCCTACATACCTATTTCGAAATTATTTTTCACATAACTTTTCTTTTTCTCTTGATTTTAATGTGTGTTTACAAATAGCTTGGAGCTGCTTGGTAAGTTATTTTTACCTTGTTTTTAAGCTGGATCAACTTTACTGAAACAAAAAAATTTCGTTATCATACTTTCGGTCTTCAGGAAAAATGAATATTCATGATCTTAGTGAAATTGGTCTGCCACAAAGTTGCCAAAGCGTGAATAACTTGTTGAATTCAACACATAACTATTTACTACGGTGTCACCCATTTTGGATAAAATTTTACGAAGAATATTGAAATGTTTATAGAGGATATTCCTCGTTTTAATAACTGTAGCTGTTGGATGACATTATCTTGTTTTCCTTTTAATCATATAAGCGTATGGTTGTTTTAATTTTACGGTATACCGGTGCTATCACTAAAGGAAAAAAGAACAGTGTTTGCAGTAATTTAAAAAATGTGTAAGTAATCGTATTGGGGTTGTTATTTTCCAAATTAATTGCATACAATGACTTACACCATGAATTTTAAAGGCAAGAAAAAAAGTATATAATTTTCCGTTTAATGCCGATCTAAAAAAAAATTAAACTCGAGTAGGCATTTTATGTATGTACAAAGTTTAAGACACACATTATCCTGATTACTCATAAAATTTGGATGGTAATTATCCTTCTTCTCGGGATTGGGCCTCGTAGAATAACGTTATTTAAAATATAGTGTTACCTACATAGGTACTATGTCATATGATCATATAAATTATTATTGTCTACAGTATTAAATCTGTAATGAGGACCTCTTTCCTTTCATTAAAGTTAAGCAACTATGGGCTGAATTATCTACTCTTTTTCAATGAATCTGTCGAGAAATCTCTTGTCTCTATACAATTTGAATAAACTTGGTATCTTACAAAAACTTGTCTCATAATACATATCATCATCACTTTCCTGCCCTTGTCCCATTCTATTTGGGGTCGGCGCAACACGTTTTCTTCTTCCATTCTCCCTTATCAGACGTCAAGGCATCATTTACTCCTTTCTCCTTCATATATAAGGTATAGACTATTCCAATTAAATAATAAAACCAGCATATTATCTCACTTAAGAGCTCGACAAACGGTGGCTGTTCTGTTACGTGAATTCATGAGAATATAAGCTGCTTGTTTGCTCTAGGTGGTTTAATGATTTCAGGAATAGATTAATAAATCAAGATCAGATTTCCCCGATAGGTAGGCCTGATATATGACCCGGATTTGAACACAGAATGAGAGAGTGAAGACTTTTTTCCATAACAAAAAAAATGACAAATCTAAAAAATAATACAACAATCTTTTCGAATTCGAACTTGCAACCACTAACGCAACAAAATAAGCGCTAATACCAGTTCATCTTATTCATTATGTACCTAAGCTAACGTTCTCCCTTGATTGCGGGTTGTTCGAAAGAGACACCGCGGCCCCGGAAAATAAAGGACAAAAGAAAGAACATGAGTGGGTTTTAGTCAGTATAAGTCTGACACTCCCCCCCAATCCGCCCAGAGCAGGGGAAGTTATTTAATGATATCTCATCTGCAAAAAAAATACTCGTAGGTACATACCAGAATCAAGTAAAATACTGATATCAATGTACTGAAGATAAATGCGTTCATGCTTATATTTTCCTAGATATTGAACTATTTTGTAATACGCAACCGGCGTGCTTGGTGTATGACAAAGCGTAAGGAATATTTCTGCCTAACCCTCATGGGAAAATGGCGCGACTTTATGTAGGTATGTATGAACAACTTTGTTGTGTATGAGTTAAATCTTGTTTATTTAGTTAACAGATTGATCTCGATAATCTTTTATTGCCCTTAATTTTTTTATTGTAGAAAGGTTTGTTAGATTTTTGTGGACCATGGAGTTCCGGTCCTTCTCCATAGAAAACTAAAAAACCCGAACAGTGCATCTTTTTTTGACGTTTTTTATGTGCCCATGTAGGCCTATGTGAAATAAAAATATTTTGATTTTGGTATGAAGCGTGGCCTTCTTAACTTCCACCATTTTTTAAGCGGCTAGTCATAAAACTCATATTAATCACTGATTTCAATACAAACAAGTATTGTATAAGACAAAATCTACTGACGCGTCCATTTTCCTAAATATAAGCTATCAAAGTTGTATATACCTTTGATGGCTTATAACTCGGAAAAGTGACTCTTTAGAAGATTTGATATAAAACTTGTTTACCTTGGTGTCAACTGTTGGTTTTAACCGTGACCGCTATTTTGAAAATAATATGAAATAGCAAATATTAAGGCAGGCCAATCCGCGGAAAAGCTCATACCTACTTGTGCTATACAGGTTGTAGAAGAACTTATCATAAAACCATAAACCAAGTATTCTGTATTTGAAACTCAAATACTCTACGCCATACTGTTACGAAATAAATCCCTAGCTCAAAGTAGAAACCACTTTTTTACGAAAACATATTTTGACATTTGGTAAATATGTATATTTGCACACACATATTGCGGTGACTGTACATCGGACATAGAGATTCTAGTAAATACATAACATTAAAATTAAAAACTTAAAAAATATGAACTGAGACCGTTAGTATTTTTGTAACTTGAAACCAAGTTCCCAGGTATACCTGGGAACTGGGAAGCTGCGGATGCTGCGAAAAGCGGGGAAAAATAAGTCGTATTACGGCTTTGTTAAAGTTATTTCCGCTACATTAAGAGCTATAAACTCAATTTTGTAACCCGATAAATGTTTATACGAAACTCCCATAACCACTCAGACTGTAATTAGATTACGTGTCAATTAATACGTTCAATCAACTAATTAGTAGGTGCTAAGTCAAACAACAGCCGAACATCAGAGCGGGCCAAACAAACCAAGTTTGGGACCACCTGTTGACGCCCTACTTAATTCAATGAGAACTTGTAATTTGTAGGATATTTTTATACTAGTTAGTGGTATTAGGTATGATATACACAAGTTAATCACTACTATAATATTATAAAAGCGAAAGTGAGTTCGTTTGTTTGTTGTTACGTCTTCACGCCTAAATGGCTAAACCGACTTTGATGAATTTTGATACAGAGGTAGTTTAGATCCTGGAGACGGACATAAGCTAATTCTTTTAAACAAATTGAAATTAGGGAGAAAGAGGGAAGAAAAAGGGAAAACTTAGCTTTGCTATTACAATAAATAAGGCGCAAATGCAAAAACTACAGGTAGCAGGAACCTGCAAATCAGGAAAGGGGAACTGTGTTACCCCGAATTTAACGCGAAAAAAGCCGCGGGCAAAAACTAGTTTCTCATACATCAGCTGTTATACTCAAGGCTATTATTACTTTCGATTCAAAAATATGTTATTTTTACTTTGTATTTTTTAGGAACGATTCCAAATTCCGGTTTATTTAGTTCCGGTTTCATAGGGTCCTTTCATAAATATACCTACCTACAGATTCCCAGCCGGATCGGAACCGATTGGTTTGAGTTAAATAGACCTTACAGTAGTTAAATACATTCGTATAATGGTCACAAAATGACAATTCACAACATTTTAAGAATTTTAACGTAATTATTTTTGCTTAAGCCGCCATTTTAAACATGTGTACTTTCTCTATTTAATTGTACGCACGAAGACTAGTAAAGCTATACAAAACCAGTTTATGCAGATCTCTCAGTGTACGGGAAATATATGCTTGGATGTATCGCCGTAAGTAAACAAAAATATATCAAATAATAAAAACACGAAAAAATAAATTCGGGCTCGGAAACCCTCCGTCTTTATGGAAACACACACAAAAGCGTTTTACTTTGTTTTTTTTTTCGGAAGTTGAACGCTAGCGTATGCGCACATTTGGTCACCGCAACTGTCAAAGATATTTTGACATCAAAAGGAGACTATTTTTCCACGACCGCACAAAAATCGTTGAAAAAAGCGACTTTAAAACTAAAACCCGTGCTAAAACTATCGTGTATGCTGAAGTTTACTAGTTTTTTTTTCTTATAAAAAGCCCCGTGTTAGATGTGAGTAAAGCGATGATACATCGAATCTATCGAAGAAAGAAATATGTGAGAAAGACACGGCGCTAGACATCCCGTCTATAGCTCTGTCTCTTCCCTATTGGAATAAGTACTGCTTTAAGACGTCATAGTACCCCACCAGTTATTCTAAATACAATATCTATCTCCAGCAAGAAAAAAAAAGCCTATTTTTGTTGCGGGTGGGAAATCATCAAATAACTTCCCCCGCTCTGGGCGGAGCGGGGGGGAGTGTCAGACTTGTGCTAAATAAAACCTTCCCATGTTCCGTCTACTGCTCTTTATGTTCCGTGGCCGCGGTATCTCTTTTGAACAACCCGCAACCCCGGCAGGCGGTGGCCCTGGCAGGCCCCTCTGTTTACTAAACAGGCTTACGTTCAGCCACAATTCGCCTGATGTGAAGCGATGATGCGACCTAGGGTGGAGTGGGCTTATCTAGAAGAAACCTAAATCAATTCACTCAAACTTTTAAAAGATCTAGATAGAGATCATATATAATGATCAGGGAACAGAATAGCCGGCAGAAACCTTTGCTAAAGTAGAGGTCTCTAGAGGACGGTGAGCAATGGGTAGCTCACCGTCTGTCCGTCTAATGACGACAGGCCGTGTCGACGGCGCGTTCGTGTTTCACGCGCGCCTCAAAGAGAGTCAGCAAAGCAGAAGGGCTTGCCAGGGCCTCCGCCTGCCGGGGTTGCGGGTTGTTCGAAAGAGATACCGCGGCCCCGGAACGTAAAGGGCAATAGAAGGAACATGTGTGGGTTTTAGTCAGTACAAGTCTGACATGCCCCCCCGCTCCACCCAGAGCGGGGGAAGTCATTGGATGATTTCCCAACCGAAAAAAAAAGTAGAGGTCTCTGCGCAATTTTCTGAGCATTACTAAGAAAACTAGGTCACCTTACGATTCTTTACAACAAAAAGTAACTAATTAAAAAAAGAAAACCTTTTTAAAGGGCACACAATAATGGATAAAACGCGTACCAACTCATGTTTATTTAACACATACGCTGTTTTAACTTAATGAATGTTTTTAACGATTCATACCCTTTTTCAAAATGATCCGATAAGGTTTAGCAGAATTAATTTATTCGTTTATGTTCTGATCGGAATCGGGAAATCGGGAATGTTAAAATAGTAACATTCATCGCCCACAGGGAAATATATTATAACCTATGGACTGATGTCAAATATCAATGAAAAACAACTCATAATTAATCGAAAAACCATCAAAATAATGAGAACATTGATTATTAAAATATCGTGCAATCAAAATACACATCGATACCCGGAAGCACTAAGTCGGTAAGTCGGTATTGGACGTTTTGCCGTTATGACAAAATCGTCATCTATGGATTTTTTTAGATTTTTCTTTAAAGTAATGGCGAAGGTATCCTTACTAATATTATAAAAGCTTAATATATAAAATAAATTAGCTAATTGTTTGTTACCTCTTCACATCTTAATGCCTAAACCGATTTTCGCTTCATGGTATCCTACCTGGGCATTTGTTACCGACTAGAGATAAAACATGCCTAGATCACTTCATGTTAAAAATAAATAAGAAGAAGTTTTCCGCGACTATCGCTATCCTACACTCTAACATTACAGATCATTTCACAACGCTTTTAGTATTGTCTAAGCAAAAACATAAACATGCTATACCTAAAACTACTACTTCACTTAACTATGAACAGGCTCTCACACATTTGCAAGAAAAGAACATAAGCGATTTGCTATTTTGTAATGACCCGGATTATTTATGTAAACACTTGTTGCAATCTCTTACCGACACAATTAACTCTAACACTACTACGACAAATATTCCTAGCAGCAAACGCATCATCAAACCATGGATCACTAAAGGCATCTTGCGCTGCATACAGAATCGCAATAAACTACAAAGGAAGCTTCGGCATGACCCAGATAATCTAATACACAAAATAACTTACACACGATATAGGAATTATTGTAACAATTTATTGAAAAGGTTAAAAAGAAAATACGAAAGAGAGCTACTTTCAAATTCAGTAAAAAATTCAAAGCAACTCTGGAAAAATATCAAATCTATTACATACACTAATAAAACAAATAATCAAAACATAGAATTGCTAAACTTAAAATCGTCTCCCTCTGAATCTATAAATTATATCAATAGTTATTTTGCTAATATAGGTAGTGAGCTAGCTCAACAAATTCAACCTACAACTATGAATTACCCTACGCCACTCAGTGATACACCCACACAAGCTAATTCTTTTGTACTTTTAGAAACCGACTGTGATGAGGTATATCGAACTCTAATGAATCTTAGGTCCAACAGCGCTTCGGGCTGGGATAACATATCCACAAAGTTTTTAAAATATACTAGCATTACAGTGGTCCCCGTCATCACACACCTTATAAATCTGTGCTTTACGAAAGGAATTTTTCCGACCTTGTTAAAAGAAGCTATAATCACGCCGGTCCACAGGGGTGGAGATAGAGACGATATCAGTAATTATAGACCAATTTCAGTTTTAACTGCTTTATCAAAAATCATTGAAAAATTAATAAATACTAGGCTACTAAATTATTTGAGTAAATTTAATATATTATCCGACTCACAGTACGGCTTTAGAAGAAATATATCTACCGAAGATGCTGTTAGTGCTCTTTCCTCTCTAATAACCAAGCATTTAGATAATGGAGAAAAATGCCTTACTGTCTTTTTGGATCTCAAAAAGGCATTTGATACCGTCTCTACCTCTATCCTTGCCAACAAACTGGAAAAGATTGGCGTTCGAGGAATAGCTCTTGACCTTTTAAAGGACTACCTTTCAAACAGGAAACAAAGAGTGAAGGTTGGCCAGCATATCAGTAGCGACGCGGCTGTATTGTACGGAGTTCCTCAAGGAAGTGTATTGGGCCCAACTCTCTTTTTAATATATATATAAATGACCTCTGTAGCATGAATTTACCTAATGCTAAAGTTTTCTCCTATGCCGATGATACAGCCGTTGTCTTTTATGGGAGCTCTTGGCAAGATGTCAAGCACCAAGCTGAGGCAGGTATTTCTCGTGTCGCTGATTGGCTAAAATCCAACCTTCTAACGTTAAATACCTCCAAAACGAATTTTATATGTTTTAGCATTTCCAAGCGTAATGAACCAACTGATGAGTTTAATATCTTTATACATTCATGTAAGGGTGAACTCGGCAATAATTGTAACTGCCCGTGTATTCACAAAGTAACTGAGGTTAAGTATTTGGGTGTAGTAGTGGATAATAGACTGTCATGGTACCCTCACGTAGAACAGGTTACCGCCAGAATTAGAAAGTTAAGCTGGTTGTTCAAAACCCTAAGACATGTTGCACCTATGGTAAAAGCGAACAACAAAAGCCCGTCTAGAAGTTTACTCACACAAATTTACCTTGCCCTAGTACAATCTGTGCTCGCATACTGTATTCCGGTTTGGGGAGGTACAGCAAAGACCAAATTGATAAATCTAGAACGAGCACAACGCGCACTCCTGAAGATAATGCATTTTAAAAAACTAAGATTCCCAACTGTAGACCTTTATCAGATCAGTGATGTACTCTCTGTCAGAAAACTGTACATCGTTCAAACAGTATTAAAAAAGCACAAGTTTTTGCCTTTGAATGTGAGTATTGCACCGAAAAGGAGAAAGTTTACCATAGCGGATGTACCTGCAACTAAGACCAAATTTGGATGCAAACAATATAGTAAACGATCAGCTCAATTGTACAATAAAATAAATAAAAATATACATATACACACCAAAAAAATATATGACTGTAAAGAAACACTAGTTAAGTGGATAAAACCACTTACGTATGAGGCCACAGAAGCATTGCTATAACACGGAATGATTCACAAGTACACTCACAGACTTACACACCTATATATATTTGCACACACGTACACACACACACGCGCACACACACACACATACACACACACACACACACACACACATACACACAGCCACACGCACACATCTATAAGCATGTTCTCTTTTTAATTTTGTATTTTCATTAGACTAAGATTTTAAAGTTAACTTCAATTCAATTCAATTTATTTTTGTTTTTTCTTTTTATTATTGTGTTAATTATTACGCTATACAAAATAGGGAGGAGCGGAGTCTTCTACTACAGGCATTGTTTGTCTAAAAGAAGGTTCCGAACACAATTATGTAAACGAATTATTTGACACAATAAATTTTATTATTATTATTATTATTTATTATTATTTTGATGAATTGGACCCTGGAGACGGACATAGGCTATTTTTTTAAAGATTGAGTTTTGAGGGAGAATGAGGGAAAAAAGGGGAAACTTAGCATTGCTATTACAATAAATAAGGCGCAAGGGAAAAAACTACAGGTAGCAGGTACCTGTAAATCAGGAAAGGGGAACTGTGTTACCCCGACTAAAACGCGAGCGAAAGCCGCGGGCAAAAGCTAGTAATGATATAAAGACGAAAGAAAATAAAAAAAAATAAGTCGCAAATGACGAAGAGCAATCAAAAGAAACATTAAACATATAGCCAAGCATCACAGATGTTTCTAAATACATACGAAACAAAATATACATTAGCTTGCACTCAGCATGATGCAGTGTCCAACCCGTGAATAAAACGTTCGAAATTCAAGACATGCCGTCTTGAATTTGTCTTGAAACATTCATATTAAAACCATATATAAAAAAAGAAAACAGTTTTTGGATTACAAAACAGCCGTATGAACTGACGTAAAATAAAAAAAAATAAAAAAATTAATGTATGCACAGGCCATGGCGTGATTTTTTGTCTCATTCTCTCTTTCTCTTTCGATATACACCTTTATATTCGTATATATAAATATATATGTATGCATTGTATTTATATTATTTATACATTTGATTAAATAGCTTGAGTGTGTAGCATTACGCCCATGAATACACCGTTGACTGCCCCTGTTATATTTTATGATCGTAAAGACCATCCAAATGTCTATCATATCAATAAGACCGCCATTGTAACCATAGAATAAGCAAATTCTATAAAACTGTTATGCAACACAAATACATTTCATAAAAAAATAACTTGAATTTGTTGAATAAATCTATATTTATATTCCCACGCACTGAAAAGATATAACAATAACAGTCAGACTTTGTTCCTGAAATTACCGACTTATTGGTTTGGGGCATCGACATGTTTATTAAAATGATCCTACGCCATTTTCCACAACAGTACAACGTTCTTCCAAAAAATCGGCAAAAACGGGTAAAAATAATATTTTGTTAGCCACTACAAAGCTTCTTACCTGACCACCCAAACACAATTGGACCGTACATTTCCTCACTAAATTAAAATATACGACCATAGTTGACAAGATTAAATTACGTGGGCACCCAATATTAAAATGGCCTCGTCAGAAATCCCTGAAAGTATTATTGAAGGCTCTTACGTGTGCAATCCTATACGCTTGTACCCGCCTGCCATCTGAGATTTATATTAAGATCACTTTTCTATAAGAATAAATACTGCTGGAATATTTTTATCTGTAATAAGAGTATTTATCTCAAGATAAATGAATTTAAGGTCACATTTTGGAGGATTCTGCAATGACACTCATGCGATTATGTTGAAAACACACATATAAATGACATCACGCCTGTAATTCGCGAAAGATTTGACAGAAGCATACCTAATTGCTAGTAAATTTGTTTCCAAAAACAATTACTTTTAGATATATCTTATCTTATCTTTATACAGCGTGTTGTTTTGCATCCTCGTCAAATTCAAGGACGTAACTATGCTAATGATTCTCGACCCGAATCGATAATAAAATAAGTAGGTTTTTTTTTTACTTTTTTCGTATTTTCAAAAATCGGTAAGTGCACACAGGTGCGTGCATGCCGCTGTATGATACGTATGCGCCGACGCTCACGCACACTGTTCTGTGTGTTCTGTAGGTGATTCTCTACTTTTGAAGTGAAATATTCTGTAATACTGTTAAATTTAAACACACAGAGACAGATCATAAAAGCGCCGTATATTATTATTGATCAGGTACCGTAATTTTCATTGATTATTTATGACTTTTACTAGCACCTCCTAAATTTTGACGAGGATGCAAATCAACATATTGTATATATAATTCTTCTGTGAGTGTGTATGTCACTGAACTTCTCTCAAACGACTGGACCGATTTTGATGAAATTTTTTGTGTGTTTTCAAGGGGATCTGGGAATGGTTTAGATTCACAATTTTGTCCGCTGGACAATGTTTTTTTAATTAATTTTTAATTTATTAGTAGTTGTTGATTTTGGAATGTTTTACATTGGATCCGACAGACGGCGCTACCATCGCAGTGTCAAATTAGACAGCTTATTAGCTTATTAAAAAAAGTTTGAAATTTTCAAATTAAAGACGTGTAGACAGGACAACGTCTGTCGGGTCCGCTAGTCTATCTACATATATATATAAAAATGAAACCCGTTTCCCGTTGTCACGCCATAACTTGAGAACGTCTAGACCGATTTGGCTGATTATTTTTTTGTAGTTTTTTAATACTCTGTAGAACGTTCTTACGGAAAAAAAAATATTAAAAAAAGGTTTTAGAAAAATTGAAAAAAATACATTTAATTTTGCATATTTTAAAAAACGCGCGTAACGAATGTCAACGTCATTCACAGCCATAGACTATGTTGAAAGAGCATCGTTTTTTCGGAAATGTGGTTACTTAATTAAATTCTATCGCACTAATTTACTATTTTTTTTAAAGGGGAACTGTGTTACACCGAATTTAACGCGAGCGAAGCCGCGGGCAAAAGCTAGTATATAATAATTTTTGTACCCTATCACAATGTTGTCTTTTTTTTACACAAAGGTTGACTGATAAAGAGAATGCATTATGGTATTAAGTCCGACTATGTACCACTATTGTACATGAAGTTTAAAAAATAAATTCACATGTTAGAGTTATGTTGTTTAAGTCCTATGTAATAAAAACATATTTCCAACAAGACTTCGTAGCTGCAATAGGGAAATTCCTAATGGGAAAACTAATTAAAACAGAACCTTCTGCTCAGCAGTCAAAATGAATACACAAAGAAAGAAACAGACAAAGTCTGACTATTTACAAATTCTAAGATCCCTATTTTCGGCTATTTACGTGTCACCTACTTGGAAAATTTATTCCTCGTTTTCCATACAATAAAGCCACACAAAAATTGATAATAACTATTAAAGAATTGATGGAAAGAACGTTGACTAATTTTTATTTGTCAGAAGTTTTAAACTTTTTCACTTCAAGACATTTAAACAATCAAGTTTCAGCATTTTCAATTATGGACCACAAAGCAAATTATTCACCGACAACTTAATAAACAAAGTTTAACAATTAGAGAACGCTTTGCGATAAATATTGAAAGAAGTATTTAAACAAAAAGGTTTAAATTTTTCAATCAACGCGGGAAAGTGATGAAAAAGTTTTACATTAATAAACCTTTGGGTTGCTACTTTCGAACGTCAATTCGCTTCTTTCCCGGTTGGCACTGCATAAATTAAAGCAAAAAACGCTGATCTTGTTTTATTAATTGTTTCTCTGTGTCAACTAGACGTGAAAATTGTAACCTTTTGATGTCGCCAATCAATCAAGCTATTTTTATTTTCATCCTTGACTTTTGCTCTGAATCTACTAAGACTGTGTGCTAAATACTACTGCCTACCTTTTCATGGCATAATAGCATTATCAGCACATAATCAGCTGGGACACATGCCATAAATGTTGTGTTGAAACGAAATCCAGCAAAGAAACTTTAGAGTTTCTGTGTTTTATTTTGTATACTTGTACACATATCCACGGTGTTAATGTAACCAAAAACATCGATTTTAAAATACCCGCTTCACATATTATATTTGAAAATATATTTTTAAATTTTATTCATATTTATGGATGAAACTGATTAATTATTAATAACATTTGAAATGGGATATTTACCATGTTTTTATCAGGGTTCCGTACCCAAAGGAAACCCTATTACTAAGACTCTGCTGTCCGTCCGTCAGTCACCAGGCTGTATCTCATGAACCGTGATAACACAGTTGAAAGTTCACAGAATAAATTATTCTGTGAACTTTCAAACATGTATTTCTGTTGCCGCTATAACAACAAAAACTAAAAAACAGAATAAAATCAAAATTTAAGGGGCTCCCATACAACAAACGTGATTATTTTCCGTTTTTTTAAATAATGGTTTGAATCCCTACGTGCGCGAGTTGTTGCACTTGGTCGGTTTTTTTTAATGAGTTCCCGATATTTTGTCGATGCTACAAGCGCCATGTTAAGGAATTAACTGATTTATGTGGGTGTGGATTTTAAACCAGACAAAACGGTCTACTCTGTTTTCGTAAGTTGTTTTACTACTGACTCGAAATAATAAACATGAACAACAAACTCATTTTAAATAAAAAAACATGGTAAAAACCCCTTTTCAAACGTTATTAATGATGTTATGTTAGTTTAAAAAGTGACAGTAGAATCAACACTTTGCTTATTGTGAAATGCTAAAAGATAATTGTGTTTTCGATTTTTAAATTGACGTATACTACTTTAAGATTACACCGCGCGCCCGAACTAGGTTCTTCTTCTTATCTAGTGAAATTGCAAGTGCAGGCAAAAAGTTAATGGCTGAGCAAAACTATCTAACCGTTAAACAATTACAGAAACCATTCAGGTGTGACAAAACCCAGTAATAACGCCGAATTAAACCTGTCCCCAGCAAAGCGAGATGAAAGAGAACAGATCTACATTATCTTAAGATGCCTTAGGTGCGCTTTGTTCCTTAGTATTAAGTTCTTAGTCTGAAAAACCACTTCCCCCTTTTAATTTAGAAAACCGACCGTTTTTGACAGACTTAAGGTAATTCTCTTTTGCTTGGATATCTTTATTGTGAGATTTTTTTAAAATTATTTCGTGTTTATTTCCGTGCGCGTGATGGTGGTCCTTCGTTCAATTCCCTGGTTAAGCAAAGTGGTATTGGGCTTTCGCATCAGGAATTTCTCAGTAGTATCCACGGAGTTTTGATTTGTTAACGGTTGATGGCAATAAGCTCGCCCATTACACTGAAAGAAAAGAAAGAAAGAAAAAACATTTATTAGTCGCAAATTACGACGAGCAACAAAATAACAAATAAACAAAAATAAACATTCAACATGCATCAGAAACATTTACAAATACATATATGACACAAAATAAAATAGCTTGCACGTCGTGACTGCGACAGGTAGGTCACCACTCAGCATGATGCTGTGCTGGGAGTTAAAAACATTACTGGCGATACGTGGGTGCTACTATTAGGCACAACTCTGCCTAACCCTTCGACGATTACAAGCCTGACGCTGTGTGGTATGTGATATTTTCTTGTTAACAATACTGAGAAGGGTTTCAAGTTCGAACAAATTTTATCAATTAGAAATGTTATTTGATGCTGAAACTTTTGAACTGAAATAGGCCTGTGAGGGCCTGCAGGGGTTGCAGATTGTTCGAAAGACATAGATAAATACCTCAACCAAAGGGCAAAAGAAGGAACAAGGTTTTAATCAGTACAAGGCTCACACTGCGGAGAGGAAGGACCTCTCCGCCCACAGCAGAATGAGATATTCGATGATCTCCCATTCGAAAAAACAAAAGCCTGTGGAGAGCCTGAGGAAATTAATCACTTAACGTAATTCACCATATGAACCCAGTGCGCGTTTGGTTATGAATTCAAATAAGCTAAAATAACAATGTTTTACCGCATTTAAAAAAGTTTGCCTGTCATGCTCGTTTCAGGAAAAAGTTAAAAATTCACAACAGTTACTCTAAACGTGTTTTTCCACCCTTGAATACATGCACATTTTGATGAAGTAGGTACTTTTAATATAGCATGTTAGAATTTCGCAAATAAAGAAATGGTATATTTACACATTAACAAGATTATAAACTTAAGGAAATATGCCCTTTTATAGTCAGTTGTTTGTTAATAACTAAAACTGTCTTATAACAACAAAGACTAGAGAAGATAACTAACTTACTTTAATACGGTGAGATTTATTCCTGAATTCTAATAGTAGCTATAAGAAGGCGCTTTCTTTTCTTTTAGGCCTAATCTGAAGAAACTAGACAACAATGAAACACAGATATTTATTATCTTCTATTTAGTTTTAATTCTGCTTGAGACGAAGGCGACAAACCATTTTTTTTGCTTAATTGTATCAGGACGTGACCTTATAACAACTCTTTTTATTCCGTCTCATCTTGCTAAAATTAATCTTTTAAAACTTTGAATCATCAATCACTAACCATTTCAACAGATAATACAAAATGACGAAATGTTGGATAAGCTAAAAATTCAAGTTCAAAATGTTACGAAAGAGGAATTTTAGAATAAATAAACATAATATTTACCTACAAGAAACTAACTTTATAGTAAATTAACTGTTAAACACTTAGTAAGAAAGGTCTGTTTTCCTTGACCATCCAATATGACAGACAGTTAGACGCAATGGACTGGAGCTAGACAACTTCATCGTCTGAAAGATCTAACATATCATCAGGTCCAAATATACGAAGAACTGTCAGGTTCAAGTATTTCGTCTGTGAATACTCACAGTTATGAATTCTAGATGAAATGTGGCGTAGGCGCACGTTAAGACATGCTTTTTTATTTCCTTAGCATTTAAGATAAGTAAGTATAAGTTATTACAACAAAATTAAAAATTAAATGAAAATGAATTGTTATTTTGAAACTGTATATATTTTTTCATTAAACTGTTTGATCGAACAGAGTCAGCTGTAACTACATTCTACCTATCTATTCAAATATTTACAATCTTTTTTTAACTGAACGTGGCAGCCTATAATTAAGGCAACACCACAAAATTTAATTAAATAAAAGCTTTAACTTGTAAGTTGGTGTATGTCTTGGTGGCTGTCCTTAAATAAATAAATACATGTATGTTGGTGGGAACATAATTACGTGTAATAAGTTAAATGTATGATAGCTGTCCAGTTGCCTTATGTTTGAAAATAAGATGCAATGATGAATCTATCTCTTCTTAAAAACTACACGACGACTTTGATTAAATATAATTATATTAATAAAAATGATTTTGATGAAAATAATGATTTCTCAATATTACTTAGCAAAATCTATTTTTGTAAAGTTAACGTGGCTAACGATTTATATTTAACTAGCTTCCGCCCGCGACTTCGTCCGCGTGGCATAGTGACTTTGGGCTAGCGCTAACTTTAACCTGCGTGATGATCGAAAAAAAATATTTTTCTCTCCCCTTTTCTTCCCTCTTTAGCCTATTTTCGTCTCCAGCCAACTATAAATATAAATATATATTAGATAAATTCATCAAAATCGGTTTGTCCATTTAGGCGTGAAGACGTAACAAACAAACAAACTTGCTTTCGCTTTTATAATATTAAGTAAGGATATAGACATGGCACAGTAATTGCTATTGTAACCGATCAAGTACTTAGGAGAATTGATATCTTCGTCTTTCCCTGCGTCCCGCAAACTTTTAGTAAATATAATACTATGGTTAAAGAATACCGTGGATATAAGAGCTCGCTCTGGCATATCTTGCCTGAGTTATTCCATGAATTATTGACAACCCATTACATACCGAGTTTTCCGCGTGCCTCGGAAATCCCGATTATAATTTGTAGATCTATGGTAGTCATTACAGGTAAGGGTCGAAAGTCTCACAACTAGACAGTTACCAACGAGTATCGTATTACCCAGTACTAACTGAGTTGTGGAGGACAGAAAAATAATGGTATTCTAGGCCTGTACCGAGAATGGATACTAACCAGAGCATAGCTGGTAATAGACTAAGTAAATAATTATTATAAAACCGTTGTCTGCAAAGTGGCACAATTGTCCAGAGATATTTTAAAATAGCTCTACATCTTCCTCATCTGCCTAGTAGCCTTTCCCGAACTATGTATTGGGAATCCGAATGCAGCTGAATAACTGTGTTTTATAATATATGAAGCGACTGCCTATCGGACCTCCACAACCCAGTTAGTACTGGGTAATCCGACATCCTTTGGTAAGACTGGTTGTCAGACTTTCGGGACACTGACTACCTGTAACGACTGTCAAAGATCTACAAATGACAGCCACGACCAACAGCTTAACGTGTTTTCCGAGGCACGGAGGAAACTCGGTATATTGCTGGCTGGCAAGCTCGGCTTAACCTAAAGATCGATTGAGCGGCTGCCATTATTTAGCCACGAGCTCCTCTAAAATAGGTCTACATCAAATTAATAAAATAGTTTATTCTGGTTATAGACAAGCAGGTACACAGGTGACCGAGAGTGGTGAGAGGTAATTTTATATACAATATACATAGGTAAAAACCTATTATATGATTATTATAGTTAACTATAAACCTTACCTTAATAAGTACTCGATTAACCACACGATGACTTGAGGATACTGCTCGTTAAGAACAAACATTTTGCGCTGCGGATTTTCCGTAGTAAAACAATTGATTAAAAGGAGTTATAGCAACAACTTGACAGGCAGAAGGATGACCGAAAAAGGAGAATAAAACTTACTACAATTTCCGATAAGATACCAAAGCATCACTAAATAACATTTCCTTACATAGGACTATCTAATAAATCCCATTATCCGTGTACGTTTAAAAAGCCCAAACAATAAGCTCGGAAAGCAAAGACAATCTTAATAATAAATATATGTAGGTACATTTTAGGTTACACACTGCGTAAAGCCGTAGCCAACTACGCAGTATGGTCAAGGAGCTCTTAATTTATTAACGTCCAATCCTACTCGTAATCAACACCAATATGTTAGATTGTGGGTACTTCTGGGACAGGAACTTGCTGAATGGACTGGTCGATAGCCCTTTTTTTTTTCGGGTGGGAAATCATCCAATGACTTCCCCCGCTCTGGGTGGAGCGGGGGGGCATGTCAGACTTGTACTGACTAAAACCCACCCATGTTCCTTCTATTGCCCTTTACGTTCCGGGGCCGCGGTATCTCTTTCGAACAACCCGCAACCCCGGCAGGCGGAGGCTCTGGCAAGCCCCTCTGCTTTGCTGACTCTCTTTGAGGCGCGCGTGAAACACGAACGCGCCGTCGACACGGCCTGTCGTCAATCGACGGACGGACGGTGAGCTACCCATTGCTCACCGTCCACAGGCCCGCATCTACGGTGGCCGGAAGTCGTCTCGCGGCGCCCGGCGCCCTGGGCGTCTCCCGCGGCGGCTGGGTTGGGCAGATGTTCTCTCCCTCAAACGCCCGGCCACCTCCTTTGCTAGCATTACTGCTTCGCAGAAGGTGGTGACCGCTTCCCATTCCCTCTCGCTCCGGACCATGGCCTGAACCAGGGCCGGACGCGAGAGATCTCCGCCGCCGATCGCCTCCACGAGGGCACGGCGGTGCTCCGCCCAAGCTGGGCAGACCGCCACTGTGTGCTCCACCGTGTCCTCCGGGCGATCGTCACAATGGTGACACCCGGGCGCAATGGTGACACCCAAAGCGGGTCGATAGCCCTTGTTGCTATATACAGATTCGTTATTATTTATAAGACATTCAAAAAAGAGTACCTTTTTAGGGTTCCGTACCTCAAAAGGAAGAAATGAAACCTCTTTTTTTGTTTTGCGGATGGGAAATCATCAAATAACTTTCCCCGCTCTTTACGGAGCGGGAGTGACTTGTACTGACTAAAACCCACCCATGTTCCTTCTATTGCCTATATTCTTTATGATCCGGGGCCGCGATATTTCTTTCGAACAACCCGCAACCCCGGCAGGCGGTGGCCCTGGCAAGCCCCTCTGCTTTGCTGGCATCTCTAAAAGACGCGCGTAGAATACTAATCTGCCGTCGACACGGCCTGTCGTCAATAGACGGATGGACGGTGAGCTAATGGAACCCTTTTGTGATCACTTTGTTGCCCGTCTGTCTGTCTGTCAAGACCTTTTGTCTCGGGAACGCGTGGAGGTAACAAATTGTTGAAATTAAAACCATATACTAATAAATATAATAAATAATAAATATCTTGGGACAACTCACACACGGTCATCTGATCCCAAGCTAAGCAGAGCTTGTGTTATGGTAGCCAGACAACTGATATACATACTTATATAATTTATAAATACATACATATTATAGATAAATCACACCCAGACACAGAACAAACAATCATGCTCATCACACAAAGTTTGTCCTGGGTGGGAATCGAACCCACGACCTCCGGCTTAGCAGTCAGGGCCACTAACCACTAGACCAACAGGCCCGTCGCATACGGCAACATACTCAAATCTATAGTCCTTTTGTGCTGTGAGTTTGAGTTGCCCCAATACAAACGCCACGCAAGTAATATATTAGTCTTTCTCATTATGAGACTCGACAGCTACCACTAAACATTAAAAACAACCTTGTAAAAAACAAACCAATCATAAACCTTTAAGCTTGGCATAATTTACTTATGTAAATAAACTTCAAGAAATGGTCTCGAACTTACTGGAAGCTAAACTAAGATCATAGTTTCATGATGAATTAACTATTATTAGAACGCATTACTGAAGTGACATATTAAATCCTTCAATTATGAATTCAGAAATTAACACCCGGTTTGAGATGTCGAGTCAGATTACAATATTTAATTCTTGAGATAGAAGTGCTTGGGAGAAATCTGACTATTTCTTATGACTATATTCTCATAGATTTGCATCTACTATTTGTACACTCCTGACTAAAAATAAGTCTTAACAAAAAGACATTTAATTTAACATTTTTTTTCTTTAATTGTATTCAAGGGTTCATTCCGCCTGCCGGGGTTGCGGGTTGTTCGAAAGAGATACCGCGGCCCCGGAACGTAAAGGGCAATAGAAGGAACATAGGTGGGTTTTAGTCAGTACAAGTCTGACATGCCCCCCCCGCTCCGCCCAGAGCGGGGGAAGTCATTGGATGATTTCCCACCTGAAAAAAAAAAGGGTTCATTCCTTGGATATATTTGCGAGTAAGTACTGAACTGAGATTCCTGAACATCGCTACATGTTACCTGGAGTCGGTTGCTACTCCTACTACAATCTCCTTGGACTAAATAGATTGACATACACAAATGTCCTTTTTTTGGTATTGTTTGTCGTGGCGTTGAGATCCTTGAGTTATGAGTAGAGCTACACGATAACTGACAAATGCTTGCACTGACTAGACAGATCCTCTCAATCTGTGTGGTGCTTTCTTAAAAAGACCATTTCAGACACTAATCTGCATAGTCCTCATGTAAGTTGACCAAGATTTTTGTGTGGACCTTAAAAGATACTATAACCTCTGAGTTTGTTTTGGCTGTTTTGGCTGTTTCTTCTCAGAGTGGCCGGGTACGAAACAACAGCCTCATCATGTTTTTTTAAAACGACGTGTAAAAGTGTTTGTGAAAACATACTTGCAAAATAAACATCATTTAACAATTATGATCTCAGTCAGTCAGTTATTGTTTGTAACTGACATTAATAACATTCAATTTATTGACACTGATAATTTAGTTACTGTAATATCTTGTAATTCGAATTTGTTACCTATGTCTAATTTTTATACTGAATTTATGTTTAGTAATTTAATTTTGTTATTTCTTATATGTTTACTGACCTATAACTCGTTTGTGTGGTGTATCTGTTAATTCGAGATGATTATTAAAAAATAAAATAAACATCAGAGAGAAATAGAGACTTTTTAGAACACACAAAAAAAGGCTTAAAAAGCCTTACTGATTTTGTTTGGCAATTTTAAAAATAAAGTGATTTTTATTCAATGTCTGTAAGAACTTTTTTTGTTTTTTTTTTTTTCTAAAAAAAATCCGGCATTACTTCAACTGAAGTAGGTATCTACTACTATCTAGTATCAAATAGTAACTACAATATATTTTTGGTTTTCCGGGTTCATGTGTTTACGT
Organism: Ochropleura plecta; assembly: GCA_905475445.1. Classification (NCBI taxonomy): domain Eukaryota; kingdom Metazoa; phylum Arthropoda; class Insecta; order Lepidoptera; family Noctuidae; genus Ochropleura; species Ochropleura plecta. The sequence goes on from FR997736.1 coordinate 17,648,064, forward strand.
GTGTTTGTTTCCCTTTGAACAAAACCACTACATTAATAGCTCGCAAAACTGTTTTCTAATTAATTTAATTCTTGTTCAGTTTCTGCACTTGAGACAAATACAGAAAGGGAATAAATTATCCTTGTGTAAAATCAAAAAATAATTTTATTTTACCTTTGTCAACATTAATTACTACCTACACAAACGACTCACAAAGTGGTCATTCCTATTAATTCATTTTTAAATCCGTAATATTTTATTAATTAGATAATTTTTAATTAAGGAATTAATATTAATTGATAATATTTAATTATTTTATAAAATTTGATTAAGGTGCTCGTGGCTAAATAATAACAGTCACTCGGTTCAATCTTTAGTTTAAGCCGCACTTGACTAGGTTGTTCTGTGGATGGGTGAACACCCGTTACATACCGACTTACCTCCGTGCCTCGGAAAGCACGTTAAGCTGCTGATCCCGGATTTCATATATAGCTCTTTGAAAGTCGTTACAGAAAGTCAGTGTCCCGATAGTCTGACAACCAGTCCTAGGGGACAAAGGTTCAAGGGGTATCTTATTACCCAAATACCCAGTACTTACTGAGTTGTAGATGTCAGATAGGTCGCTCCATGTAAAATACTGGTATTCAGCTGCATCCTGTTAGACTGGAAGCGGACCCAAACAAAGTTGGGAAAAGGCTAGGCAGATGATGTATATAAAATTTATTTGATTAAAAAAAACCAGTCAACCAACTACACAACGCATTTTAATGCAGATTTTGCAGAATAACATTTATCAGCTTCGATTCGTATTAAAACCTATCTATTTTTGGACACAATTATACGCACCGCAAGTCAAAGGCCAATCACATCAATTTGTTCTGGTTTGTGTATCAGCACTACACGCGTGTGCACTGATTAATTGCTACTAGCGTGGATCATGAATTTGCTTGATTAAGCATCATTTCACATTCACAAACGTTGATGGGTGAAGGTAAACACCCTTTAACAGTTTGTTGCCGAGAACTCAGCGTATGAGTCCGAAATGAATTGTATAATTTGGACTGGGCAGCGAAAGTGTTAACCTCGATTTGTGGCTAGAAAGTGTTTCCCTACCCAACCCATACGTGTCACTTGTTGAAAATCTCCTACTTGGACGTGAACCTATTCAGGTGGGGTTTCTTAGATCACTCTGTCCTGGAGTGTAAATTTGGTGTTGCTCCAAATATGATGGGACACTTGAGATCGTGTTCTGCCTGTGCTGTTGCTTGCACACACAAGAGCTGATAGACGCTTCTGAAAGTGCCAAACTGTCATTAAACAACATTCGTTCTATTATGCTTTCGCTTGATAAATATAACGTCACGCTTGCAGAGGGTGTACCTAATAATACTCCCTAAATTTCGCCAGTTATGTTTAAGTCCCATAAAATACGGGGCGAGCCTATTGCCATCAACCGGACACAAATCTGGACTTCGGGGCAAGCCGAGAAAGCTCTTTATGAAAAAACACATACTCAAAGGAGTGTGTGTATTTTTGTACTGGTGAATATGCACCAGTCACACTGCACGATCCTTAGGCCTATCCTAGGCCAACGAGGTAGTCGCTTGTTTGATTCATGTAAAATTGACTACTACCCCCGAGTCTTGACAAAATCGTGTCTTGGAAAATATGAAACTCAACTTCATAAGTCGCACAATTACTGTTATTGTTAGCCCACATCCCACGGCTGGACAAAGGCCACGCCACCATTTCCCAACGACTTCCAGCTCTATTAATCCAGGGCTAAGACGGGCCACTGGTCATTGGTTATGTCCCCCCATCTTCTATAGTCGCGCAGTGTGGCTATAAAATAATAAGGGCAATAAGTCCGTTTATTAACGCGCAACGTAACTGCGGGAGAAGCAGTATTGATGTCATAAATGTGCTAATGAAATAGTTTGCTCGCTCTCTTATTTTTTCTGGTTTTCGATTAAATACCAACCAAACTCAAAATCACGTTCTAATCATTCTTGGTGTAGAACAAAATATTAATTGTAAAATTTAAAAACAACAACATTTATTTCAGATATCTCAAGATTCAAACCCGTGTTCAAAGTAAATTTTAAAAAAATATAACTACTATCATACTACACACTCGCACATCCTTACTAATATTATAAAAGCGAAAGTGAGTTTGTTTGTTTGTTACCTCTTCACGCTTTAATGGCTACACCGATTTTGATGAATTTTGGTACAGAGATAGTTGGGAACCAGGAGACGGACATAGGCTTTTTTAAAAAAAAAGTGGGATGTGAGGGAGAAACAGGGAAGAAAAGGGAAAACTTAGCGTTGCTATTACAAATCAATAAGGCGCAAGGGGAACTGTGTTACCCCGAATTTAACGCGAGCGAAGCCGCGGGCAAAAGCTAGTAATTAAAAAATTAAAAAATCGACAGCACAAAATATTATAGTTTATCATCATTAAATTATAATAGGTTATCATCAAGATATATTAAATTACTCGTCTCACAAATGACCTCAAAGTGGGTATGAGATCCTATCCGGTACAGTCCCTACAACTCTGATAAAATAATGTGAAAATATTAATAGCCCCTTCGAGGATTAAACAGGCGTGATGTTATGTAATTTAAATTCCAAAAACATGGTCTGTGAGGATAGTCAAATAATGAAGAGAACCAAAACTTTATTTTAAAGGAGAATATGTCAAAAGGTTTTCGCTAACTTGTGATGATCATAATAAAACTTTTGCCAGGACTTCCCAAGGAAGTTCTCTTCGAGCTCCGTTCTCATGTATACGTCACATTTGTACGTCATTCCTGTTTATTTACTTGTAAACTTGATACTCTAATGACAAAGTACATGCGTGCAAGTTTCATACGTATTATGTGATCTGTCAAAGGAGCCTAATTTTCCAAATTGTCGTCAATTGTGCAAAGATATAATTTTGTTGAAAGGATAGTTAATTCAGTGAAATATACTTTGTTGGTTTGTGTACTGCAGATAGTCCAATTATGTACGAGTTTTATTTGACGTCATATGAACTCTGTTTCTTTCAGTGTTTCATTATTGCAAGTCTTTTGTGAAAATATGTAGGTCTAATACAACTTGTTACTACTTGAACGTGTATTAACTATTTGCACACCACATTTAATGGTAGAATGTAAATGGGCCACATTAATGTTAGAATCATACATACTACTTGTACACGTACATTCTGGCAAATAAATTATTCTTATTCCTGTAATCCTGCCGGGACTGCGGTATCTCTCGAACAACCCGCAACTCCGGTAAAAGAAGGAACATGGGTCGGTTTTAGTCAGTAAAAGTCAGTCATTCTTTCGCGCTCCGCCCACAGCGGAGGAAGATTTCTGATGATTTCCATTATCCGCAAAAAAAATTGTAATAAGTACCTTAATGTACCCTGTAATACATTGACACTTGAATTGAACTATCATAAACAAATAATTTATACACTTGAAAACTTTAAATTAATCCGATCGTTTATTTTTCAAAACACAGTCCGTATATTTGCCCAAACACAGGAAAACACCAATAAAATCCGTATCTCTGGCTATCTTGGAAATAAAGTGTCCTATTTAAACTGAGAAAAAACGCGTTTTCAGCCCTTTACGATACTTCGCTGACTTTTTAACGGCTACACAATTTGCCCACAATTATTTTAATGGGCCACTTGTTTGCCTCGAGGTTAGCAACATTACACAGATTACATTAATACACCCATATTGTTTTAAGAGATTTTTAGACTGGCAACCCTTTTTGAGCTTGTTTTCAGCAAGTGTTGTAGATTTTTCTTCAACTTTACGAAGCTAGGAAAGTCTATTGCGTAATAAGTGTTTCATTTAAAAAGTACCTTTCAGCTGATTAGTATTTTACGGTGAATATGTATATTTTCTACTTGATTTTTTACTAGTAGCTTTGTATTATTTATAAGAAAATAGCTTCTGCGCTACTAGTTACGTAGCGTCATTTTCTAATTTGGCGGACTCCTAAAAATGGCAGACTAGTTTTTTTTTGTTATCAAATGGCTTGCTTTGCTGACAAAAATAAGAGAAAGTGTGTTTTTTATGTTTATATACAGTGCAGCATGTTTAAATTCTTGATCTAAGCTATCTTTTTTTTATCAGTTTTTGGCGAATTAATCCTCAAAACATCAAAGTGTTTACCTTCTTAAAAGTTAAAGCTTTTTGATAAACAATAACATTGACACGGAAATTCAGATAAGTGATTTTGTACTTACTTGAAGTTAATCAATTTTCTATGAAGACCAAACAGGATTAAAAGTTGAACGGCATTACCAACACCGCAGTGTGATGGATCTATTAAGTATGTTCGGGGAAAACGCTGTTTGTTTCATAATTGAAATTAAGACCTGCAGCTGAAAAAAATACTATAAAGACAGTAAAGTACATATAACCAACCATTTATTTAAATAAACTAAATTGAAATGTCTGTTTGTAATTTCAAAATAACACTTGAACACGCACTGAATGCATTTGCAATTATTATTTTATCTACGGTCCTTATAACATAAATACATTATTTAATACATTGTTGTCTGTTTGTTCCGGTAAAGCTCTGAAAGTACTGTAAGAGGTTTTATAACAGCAATGCTGGCTGATATAGCATAGATAACGTTCTAATACTGGTAACTACTACTACTAAAACGGGTAACTGTTAGTTTGCCATATGCTACACCGCAGTCCATTATAGTACTCTCTATTCAGGGTTTTAAATAAACTGAAGAAGATGTGGTCAAAGTTCATTTAACTTGAACTGTTTAAGTTAAACGTGTTAAGTTAAATGTGTGTTTATCATCAAAACAACGACAAATAACACGCCGTTAAGTAATAGTTTCGAGAAAGAAAGCTGGATTTAAAACATTAAAATTTGATACTTACTTATATAACTCAAAACCTTTTCGGGTAAAAAAATCAAACTCGGACGACCTTCAATTGCGCTTGTAAGTAAACTTGAGAGTGTCATCCACGTAATCAACTGTCATTACAATAAACGTAACAGTATCATTTCTGCTGAAAACGATCCGACTTTTCGACCATATCAGTTCTAAAACGATCATTTTTCCGTGTATTTATCATACATTTCTTTTTACACATTTATTATTTTAAAAAAATCCTGGTATTGGGACAGGTTCCATCCAAGCTACCGGTGGAGCTCCAGGGATTAAAAAAAACGATCATTATTATAACAGACACTTGACTATAGTTGTTTGCACAGCTATACGGTGTAATGTTGGTTAAGAGCTGTATTAAATTTCTAATGAACCTAATAATATTGGGTAACAAAGGGCTTTTTGAGGAAAGTTGTGATGCCACGCTTGTTTGGACCCGCGTCTTTTATCATAGTGTAGTTAGTACCTACCCTTTTTTTTGCGGATAGGAAATCAACAAATAACTTCTTCCAATCTGGGCGGAGCGGCGCGGCGGGGAGTGTCAGACTTGTACTGACTAAATGTTACTTCGATTGCCTTTTACGTTCCGGGGCCGCGATATCTCTTTCAAACAACCCGCAGGGCCCTCTGCTTTGCTGACTTCTCTTTGAGGCGCGCGTAGAATACTAACGCGCAGTCGTCGGCGTCGACACGGCCTGTCGTCAATAGACGGACGGACGGTGAGCTAGTGCCTAACCTGGTGTCAGAGAATTTATGCTGCTCATGGTCCTCTGAGAATTTCTCTAAGGCATGCTGGTTTCCTCACGATGTTTTCCTTCACCGAAGCAAGTGATAATTATACAGTATGTACATGAATTCTAAAAATCAGAGGTGGGTTCCAACTCGACTTGGCAATCCGACGGTCATCCTACTTCCTGATGTATGGATGTTTGTTACCCTTTCACGTCAAAACGGCTGAACGGATCTTGATGACATTTGGCACAGGGTAGATTATAGTCTGGAATAACACATAGGATACTTTTTTTTTCTATATCACGCGGGCGAAGCCGCCGGCGCCAGTTAGTTCGCTGTATAAGCGTAACCTTTTGCAAGCTACGAGTACATAATGAAAGGTTTGTAATCAGCAAGCACTAGAAGGTGCTTGCTGATATATGATATATGTACAGCAGCTATAGGGGAAGCACTTGGGAAATCAATACCCGATCTGCTTACGACGTTATAATAAAGCTATTAACTACAAAGGTGGGCTCTTAGCCGGTGTAAATTGATGAGGTTGTGGTGGGTGCATTATAATGTATGCATGCGCGTGGAGCGTTGGGGCATTTAGAGTTAATTAACAATGCTGTAGGGCCAGGCGTCGCGATTTGGGTGCCCTTAAAAGTTAATTTTAATATAACAGGGTTATCCAATCAATGCACCTTACCGTATTTCTATAGAGAGTAAATAAAACAAGGTTCGAAGAAAAAGCTCTTTCTGCAAAAAAACTGTTTTCCAAAACAACACTGAAATTAGAAAATGACTACTTTCAGTAACGGTGGCTTTTGGTTGTTTAATTAACTTTTTTGTTACTGACTTTCGGAAGTTATTTCCCAATCTTTAGTGCTTGACAGAATTTTGAAAATCGGCCCGGAATTGACGAAGTAAAAACACCGTCAAATTGATAACCTACTCTTTTTTGTGATATTCAGTATCATCATCAGTTTATGACTCTTAATTTAACTAAGATTAGATGATTGATTGATTAAAAAAATCATTTTTACGTTGGAAGTCAAACTATGTATGAGCTACGGGTAAGAACGTCTCTAAGCTTTCAAATGGCACAATTTCAGAAATGAAAAGTCATTGGATTTGCATTGATGTTCTGAACCCACCCTGGAATTCCGTACATGCTAAAACCCGTTGTCAGATTTTAATAGCTACGCAAATTACTTACTTATTGATCTTTATCGAATGATGTTGGTTGTTTTTGCTTAGTAGTTGAATAAACTTAACTTCTGTGAGCTCCTGATATTTCACACACACAACTCACAGTAATAACAATAGAAATAGGAAATAAGGAATATTCTGTAACTTGTTTTGTTTACTAACAAATTACTAACGCCTTGTTATTTTTATGTGGAGTTACTATCAACAACCCTACTTTGAAAAAACATATGGACTCATGTCTGAAATAAACATAAATTAATGAATAACAAATCACGGAATTTAAAAATATAGTTAGAAACCGCTAAAAATTAACAACGTATAACTAAATTTGAAATTCATAAATGTAGCTGTGGCGGAAGTTAGGCGAGGCCCATAGTCTGAAATGATGATGATGAAATAAATAATAAATATTTGGTGTGGTGTGTGTCCCTTAAGGTGTTTGTGTGCGTTAGTGTATGTCCCTTATGTTTAGATTATATTATCGTATGATATTTTGTAACAGTGTCTCGATGTCGTCATAGTTCTTATAATTTAGCCAGTGTATTTTTTTTAAATGTTGATAAGTTAGTAAGTTTTTTGCCGACTATCCATATATATATAACTTTAGTAGTATTGTAGTTACAAACAAATCCTACCTAAGTTGGTGTTGAGTCTACCCACAAAGTGCACCAAATTGATTAGTTACCAGGGTGGGGTAACGTCCCCTTACATTTAATTAAAAAAGAGGTCGAACGGAAAAAGTATGTATCTAGTTAGAGACGGTCAACAAACCTGTGTCCATGTAAACAACTAAAACAAGTTTCTAATTATAATGTGTTTGTATTGAACAAAGCTTTTACAACAACATTATTTAATCCAAATATACAATCCTACTTCCCACTAATATTGTAAATACGAACGTTTGTGAGGATGGATGTACGGATGTTTGTTACCCTTTCACGTCAAAACAGCTGAACGGATCTTGATGAAATGCCCGGTTGATGGCAATGGGCTCGTCCCTGATTACTTAAGACTTAAACAACAATAATACAAAAAAATCATAACTGGGGTTTCAGGCGCGACATTATGTTTTCCTATATGCAATTAGACCAAAACAAAAGGATTTATTGAATTATAATATTAGCTGATGTTATCGTTTATTTATTATTGGAACGAAGTTCCTTATTGCGCGTTGCGAAAGGGAGCTAGACAGAAAAATTTAAGACCAAAAGTTGTAACGACACTTTTTGGTTGCATGTCATTATAAAGTAATAGTTCTCCATATTTTGCCATCACATGGCGGCAAAATATGGAGAACTATTACTTTATAATGACTCACATATACGAATACCCATGTTTGCAAAATTAAACGATTATAGCTTCGTAATTAGACTATTTCTCACACAAGTCATTTCATATTCCATCGATCTTTTTTTAGTCGACTGTTCGCCGTCGTTCCTCCGCCCACCACATGCCTTTGCCCATGCTCCGTCTATCAGTTTGTCATATTTTTTGTCTAAGCGCTGTTTTCCAACCCCCACGTCAAATCATCATCTTAGGAATGATTCAATCAGGGCACTCATTCAATCATTGTCTTCGTGTCGATTCGTGAAATGTTTAACCTCGAGGTTGTTCAAGTAGTAAGTACACTTAAATCAAAAAGTGAAACGACTAATCAATATTAAAAAAAAATATAGACGAAAATTGTCTTTTTGGTGACCAAAAGTACAAGGCCACTTTTAAGTTACCGCAACACGTTTTCTTCTTTTATTCCCCCTGCCAATCGTCACGGCGTCATTAACTCCTTTCGCCTCCCACGTCTGACTACACTACAATCAAATCCAGCGATAGTAATAGTAACAATAATCTCGATTTTAACCTCTGGAAGCAATGTTGTAGCCACATCAGATACTTCAGCGCAAGTTATACTGTAAAATACAAAAGCCTTTACAATATAGTCTGTATTGTCACCTCTAGTCTTTTGATGTAGTTTTTTGTTGACTACCCACCAACTTTGTACGGACAACAAATAACAGGTTGAAAACTATTCAGTATTTGAAAATGTATTGGAATACCGCTACCGGTCTGTCTTTGTTGGAATAAACGTAGGTGGATAATAATATAAGTACTCTAAAATATACCTATAGAAGATATCCCAAATTCCTGAACAAGTTTATCAAAAAAAAGATTGATTACCGTTATTCTTACTTGAAATTTATTATTATTGCTTACTTGAAATTTATCACTAATAGCAAAATACCATAGCGTTCACAATAAAAATTCTTTAAAATAACTAGGATTTTTTGGTAAATAAAAATAAATTTATTCTTTACGCATACCATTCTGCTTCTACAAAAGTAACCTTTCATAATACATAACCTTTCATAATAACTACTATTTCCTGTATCGAAATTTAATCAGTGTCGTTTGCCAATATGTATGCATATTACAGAAGCTTCATATTATAGGCACCGGATACCATCGAATCAGTCATGTGAAGGAGATCGTATAACTTGTCAACATTAAATTGAGATGTATCCGATGGAACCTTTTGTCAACCGTTAGCGTTTGACACGGGTCTACAAAATTCACCCTACTTTATTTATAATGAGCAGATTTTTGTGAGGAGATCGAATTCGTAGGCATATTTCTTAAAACATTCCCAGGAAATACTTATCCTAGGTTTTGCAGGTTGTAAATTGAACCAAGGCAGATAACACCCGGGGTTGCGAGTTATTCGAAAGAGATACCGCGGCCCCGGAACATAAAGGGCAATAGAAGGAACATGGGTGGGTTTTAGTCAGTACAAATCTGACACTCCTCCCCGCTCCGCCCAGAGCGAGGGAAGTTATTTGATGATTTCACATCGGCAAAAAAGGCAGGTAACACACACAGAGGGACCACTACGTCTGTATTTTCCTAAACAGCTAGACAGATTACCCACATGTGCGTGTGTATAGAACACCGAATTATTTTCGCCTTAATTCTCACGTAAAATGGGCGAGTATTTTAAATGCTAAAATATAAAACATGGGCAAGCGAAATTCTTTTTCGATTTTATAAATACGATGGTAAACTCGTAAATAATTTCCTCTTCCATTCTTTGAGTGAAATCTTTACCATACCGACTCATGTCATCATTAACTGGAAGCAGGGAGTTGAAGCGGGGGGGGCTGTATAGCATTAAAATTCTCAGGAAACAGTGCGAGATGAATATGTATACATTCTTAGAACTGCATACGGATTAAGAAAGAGATGAATTGCACATGGTTTTTCTCGCTATTCTCATCCCAGACCTCGTTTTGCTCTTTGATATTTTTTTCTTATGTGTTGCATCCATCATACGTTTTTCTTGTTTAGAAACACGACAATACTTCATGCTCGTGGTAAAAGCAACATACATGGTTGAATGAGATATTAATTAATGAAGCAGTTTAGTAAAATACTGTTGGTATTGTCGGAATCCTTTTGCCTTTTTTAACTGGTTACCAAAATAATCATATTTTTCGTTAATTTTACTTTTTACTCCATTTAAACTCCTACAAAATATTATCATTGGTAAATAATTTGTATTTTTTCCTAAATAAAAAGTAAACATAGATTAACTTAGTCAAATAACTAATAATAATATGTGTTTATTTCTCTTACAACAATAAATATTGGATCATAATTGAGTAAATATGTTACGGATTCATTTTTATAGAATGTATTTGTAATAACAAAAAGTTTATTTAAAAATAATTGATCGTTTCAATAGATTTCAACGTACTATATTAAAGTGGCTGGGTTGTACTTAAATAATGACTTGACTTAATTAAGCATCATAAAAAATATTGATGATTCATCAACATTGTTAATCAGGGAAGCCTCCAACAAAATAAGGAATAGAATAAGCAGATATGCAGTATACGTAATATGATCAACAAGTTTCGGATCACCATTTGTTCCTAATATAACCAGAAGATAGTACGAACCATATTTATTTGTATTCTCTGCATGGGGACATGAAACACCTATATTACTTTTCAAGCACAATATTTGTCTCAAACAGCGGACAATTTTCACGACCAATATAAACAAGCCGAACAACGAGGTGGGCTGGGAGTTAGAGGTCGATAAAATTCGCCCTGTACTGACAGGTTGTCCTCTCATCAACGACTTACTATTAATACTATAAGAACCCTTTCCTTTGGCCAAAGTTTATGATAACCATATAAAGCAGGATTGTTTTAATCTTATTCTAGTGTGGGAAAGAGATGGCTCCAGACATCCTGAATAGCTCTGTCACTTTCTCAAACTGGAATGAAATTTAAAGGCGAGATTTCAAAACGTCGTGGTAAACCCTCCCGAACAAAATAAGATTCTTGTTGCAAAAGAGCAGAAAAAATTGTTGTTTAACTCACGCGAGGTTTTAAACGATCGAAAATTTAAAAAAAGGAATAATATACCTGTTACACACCTGTCATGCTTATGCAAAAGGCAACCTATATGTACTCAAGAAAGGTAACAACATGCTCCCTTATATGATTTAACTTTCCTGAAATTACGCTTTTTACGTTCCATAAAAGAAAATAAAGAGCTTGAATAAAAAGTTTTATAGTAACCATTTAGCACCCAACAACACATAATCCACACTTTACAAGTGTAAACAACAGTACAAACACAATGAAAATTTACAGAACACCATCAATCTTCCATCAGTACCGTCACACGTGGCACTGCGAATAAAAAACTTCGCTCGTGGCACCACGGAAGCGAACACCTGTTTTTGTTTTATGTGAAGTGGACACGCTCCTAATCCACTCACTCCTCTTTATTGAAAGTATCAGGTGCATATACCTGACAGATCGAAAGATAATGGATGGAGCACAAGACGTAAAAAGTAAACGCTAATAATCTGATAAGAGTAAAAAGTGCTACGGAATAGCTACGACGTAGCAAGATCGCCTACGAAATTTTGTAGCAAGGAAAGTGTTATCGTATAATCAGCTTTACTTTTGAGAGTTATGAAAAGCTGTTATTGTTTAAGATTAGTTTAGCCAACATTCCTTAGATTCTCATTAAACTAAAACTATATAAGTGTCGTAATTATTAAAGAAAAAAACCATTTTACAATAATTGATTGTAACATAAATAATTTCGTGTTTGTTCATAACAAGCTTATTTAATATAAAGACGACTTAGCGTTTAGTTTTAAATATTCACTTCCACTATTTGGCGAGTACGGTAGGTGGCGGAACATATTTTATTTATTTATGTACAACCAAACACATTTATTAAAAAAAAAACATACAGACATGAGAGCAAAAAGGTGTTTATTTAATTAAGAAATCTCTTCCAGCAGAAAGAGCGTAGACACAGTTTGTGAAAAGAATAAATTAAGATATAACTTAAACAAACGTAATAATATCAGTATAGAATAAACAAACATACATAGTACTAAAATAAATATAAGTGTATGGTATTTACGTATATTTAAATAATATATACAAAATATAGATAAGAGGTAGATAATTATCCATTTATAAATTACTAGCTTTGCCCGCGGCTACGCTCACGTTAAATTCGGGGTAATAAAGTTGCCTTATTGATTTGTAATAGCAACGCTAAGATTTCCCTTTTCTTCCCTCTTTCTCCCTCACATCCCAATTTAAAAAAAAAAAGTAAGTATCTATAACATCACGTCTGTAATCCTCGAAGGGTTAGGCAGAGGTGTATCAAATAGTACACCCTGTTTTATCCAATTATGTTTGAACTAGCTTTTGCCCGCGGCTTCGCTCGCGTTAAATTCGGGGTAACACAGTTTTGCCCTTGCGCCTTATTGATTGTAATAGCAAAGCTATATTTTTCCTTTTCTTCCCTCTTTCTCCTTCATTTCACACTTTAAAAAATAGCCTATGTCCGTCTCCTGGTTCCCAACTATCTCTGTATCAAAATTCATCAAAATCGGTTTAGCCATTAAAACGTGAAGAGGTAACAAACAAACAAACTCACTTTCGCTTTTATAATATTAGTAAGGATTGTTTTAAATTGATAACTCACACAAGACAATAAGATGAACAGGAATGTGTCTGACGGGTGGCTTTTGTAGGTGTTAAATAAACACAAAGGATTATTTATAACTATTCCACATAGGATTCACAACTAGAACATTACTTCCAGCAAATTACTTAGAAAATTACTGACCAATTCACACCTTTCTAAATGATTGCCATTTAATGAAGTAAACATAAGTAAAATCCCACTTAAATGGCAGCGTATAGTATATCAGTGTGTTTTAGAGTGTTTTGGAATTATTTCCCAAAGGAGACAAAGCTTTTAGGCGCAAATTAGAAGGAATCTTAATGACAATGACCATTTTTAGTTGTCTCTCGGGAGAGTAGATGCCAATGTATGTACCTATATATGTGGCCAGTTCAGTAGGGTGGCGGTAAAACTAGAAAAAAAATACGTAAATGCATCTTTTTAAGAAAAAAATAAAGGGGATTGTTTGTTTAGGACTTACAGACGGTTATATATATATTTAAATTAAAATAAAGGCAAAAAAAATTAAAACCTTGTAATTAAAACTTGTTTTTTTTAACAATTATAATAAAAACAAACGTTTTTAATAACTAGCTTTTAAACAGTTATATGTGTGATATTAAACAGTTATACTCATATCATGAGAGTGCAAAAAAGTAACAAATCCACCATCTTTGAAATATATCCTTACTAATATTATAAAAGCGAAAGTGAGTTTGTTTGTTTGTTTGTTTGTTACCTCTTCACGCTTTAATGGCTAAACCGATTTTGATGAATTTTGGTACAGAGATAGTTGGGAACCAGGAGACGGACATAAGCTAATTATTTTTTTTAAAGTGGGATGTGCGGGAGAAAGAGGGAAGAAAAGGGAAAAATTAGCGTTGCTATTACAAATCAATAAGGCGCAAGAGGAACTGTGTTACCCCGAATTTAACGCGAGCGAAGCCGCGGGCAAAAGCTAGTTAATTATAATTCCAATATAGCGACATATTGGATTTATAACGATGCCACTTAGCTATATAATAATATGTTTACAATATTTCAGCTATATAGGTTACGAATAACTGTTTTAAACGTTCGTTTCGCTCATAATATTTACTCTTTCCAAGACTATTCTTGAGATCTACAATTTTAGCGTGTATATAAGTGAATAGTTTTATTTTAATATCAAAACATCGTTTGATTAACGCATTGACGTCACTTGATCATGTAAAATGGAATTTTAATTTTAAAAACACTTTGTACCTTATATAGTTTGTAAGTGTATCAACTATCAAGCCATTAAAACTTCCATTAACTTTTCAAGTATACTAATACATCTCAGGTTGCCTGCAATATTTTTTCTCCCTTACTGAGGGCAGATCATTAAAGAAAGAAAACATGATATGCCAACTTCAGGCGCGGTATTTATAACTTAAAACAAGGCCTACGTTAAAGTTTAAGCTTGGGGAAAATTCATCACTTATACTTAAGGGAGGTTAAGTTTTAGCCGAGATATCTTTAATCTTGGGAAACGAAAGGTGACTAGATGGATTTACGATTTGTTTAGTTGTTTGTGTGTTATTTCATACATCCAGTCAGTAAAAGATATAAGTAACCGTAATCGACAGATAATATTTTTTTTTTCAAAAAAACTTTTTGAAACAAAAAAATTGTTTTCGAATAAAGTTAAATTTATTTGATAAAATCAAATTAATTCAGGCACCCGATGTGTATATTTGCAAGTTGGTTATAACGAAAACTTTATCACGTCATTTAAAAAAAAAAAAATGGGGAAGCTGGTGGTGCATATCCGACTTCTCTGAGAAAAAACAGCCGAAACAATCTCACAGTTCATACATACAAGCCAGATAAAAAAATAACCTGCATGAGTGAGTACTGTGGGAGTTGTGTAGAATATTTCAACAAAATGCGCATATTTCCTTTTAAGATTATATTTTTAAATTATTAGTCTAGTCAACAAGTGCTTTTTTAGTCAAAACTTTTTAAAAGGCTCGGAAAAATATGGTTAAGGGCTCATTCGATTCGGGATCGAATCTAGAAAGTTTTTGAAAAAATTCAAGACCCGCTCGAAAAAATTGCAAAAGTTATTAACAAATTAGTAAACAAAAAAAAAGGGGTTTAGTTTTTTTGGTATATCTTAAAAACTATTTGATATATTTTGATTTTGAAAAAAGATTCAAAAAGAGGAGAAAATTTCCTAAAAAAAACTCCCTACTCGCGAAATTGTAGGACCAATATTAAAAATTTTACAGGGAGCTGAAAATACGCCTGAAAACGGGTCCTCGGGTTTCCGCAAGCCACGCCCCCTTCGAGCGCTTTAATGAAAAATATTATTTAAACATATTAAATGTTGATATTAAAATTTGAAAAAATTCAGACATGTACAGGACAAATTAAAGAATGAAATACCGTAGAAAAAATATTTTTATCGCGATTTTATAAAATGTTATCCATAAATTAATTAACAATTTCTTCCGACTGGGCTATAAACATTGCAAGTTGCATAATTGTTAAACCAGAAATCTCAAATTTTTTTCCTCTCGTGGAGCTATTCTTCAAAGATTAAAGAAAGGATTTCCGTTGAGTAAATTAAAAAATTGATAATTTTCAATTTGTTATTAACAAATTACCTAGGCGGCAAATTAAATATTTAAATAAATACTACAAGAATTATTTTTTTTTCCAATGTCGATGATCATTCGTTTTTCTATCAATAAAAGCTACCTAAAAATATTTTTTTATAAATTTTAATTCTTTTTGTTTATAAAATTGTTATAAACAAATAGATTATTTATAAGATAATTGAAATTTTTATTTTGAAAATATATTTCTCGTAAAAAATAATGAATTTTAAGATAAAAAACGATCCTTAAAAAAAATTTTTATTGTTAAAAAACCGTTTTGTTAATTAACATTTTTTTTTTTAACCACTTGTTAATAATATTAAGGTACGCTTTTTTTTAAATATGATTATTTATTATCCTCCTTAATAATCAAAGAAAAAATTTCTTTTTTTTATAAATTTTCATTGTTTATTAAATAAACAATTTGTTATAAACAATTAATTTTTTTTTGTATAATTTTTTTAGAATTCATTACACTAAAATAAAACCGACCAATTACCTTTTTGCAAAAAAAAAAATGTATTTATATTTATTATCGAATTAATTTTTCTTTCCGCAAAAATGTAATTGGTCGGTTTTATTTTAGTGTAAAGAATTCTAAAAAAATTATACAAAAAAAAATTAATTGTTTATAACAAATTGTTTATTTAATAAACAATGAAAATTTATAAAAAAAAGAAATTTTTTCTTTGATTATTAAGGAGGATAATAAATAATCATATTTAAAAAAAAAAGCGTACCTTAATATTATTAACAAGTGGTTAAAAAAAAATTGTTAATTAACAAAACGGTTTCTTAACAATAAAAATTTTTTTTAAGGATCGTTTTTTATCTTAAAATTCATTATTTTTTACGAGAAATATATTTTCAAAAAAAAAATTTCAATTATCTTATAAATAATCTATTTGTTTATAACAATTTTATAAACAAAAAGAATTAAAATTTATAAAAAAATATTTTTAGGTAGCTTTTATTGATAGAAAAACGAATGATCATCGACATTGGAAAAAAAAATAATTCTTGTAGTATTTATTTAAATATTTAATTTGCCGCCTAGGTAATTTGTTAATAACAAATCGAAAATTATCAATTTTTTAATTTACTCAACGGAAATCCTTTCTTTAATCTTTGAAGAATAGCTCCACGAGAGGAAAAAAATTTGAGATTTCTGGTTTAACAATTATGCAACTTGCAATGTTTATAGCCCAGTCGGAAGAAATTGTCAATTAATTTATGGATAACATTTTATAAAATCGCGATAAAAATATTTTTTCTACGGTATTTCATTCTTTAATTTGTCCTGTACATGTCTGAATTTTTTCAAATTTTAATATCAACATTTAATATGTTTAAATAATATTTTTCATTAAAGCGCTCGAAGGGGGCGTGGCTTGCGGAAACCCGAGTACCCGTTTTCAGGCGTATTTTCAGCTCCCTGTAAAATTTTTAATATTGGTCCTACAATTTCGCAAGTAGGGAGTTTTTTTTAGGAAATTTTCTCCTCTTTTTGAATCTTTTTTCAAAATCAAAATATATCAAATAGTTTTTAAAATATACCAAAAAAACTAAACCCCTTTTTTTTGTTTACTAATTTGTTAATAACTTTTGCAATTTTTTGGAGCGGGTCTTGAATTTTTTCAAAAACTTTCTAGATTCGATCCCGAATCGAATGAGCCCTCAACCATATTTTTCCGAGCCCTTTAAAAAGTTTTGACTAAAAAAGCACTTGTTGACTAGACTATATATTTTAAGTTACATGTCACACTTCTATCTCGTGTAAGAGGTTTTAATATTATATTATATAATTTAAGAGACCTTAACCTCTTACAGTACAATGCAGATTAGTGTCTGAAATGGTCGTTTTAGGAAAGAACCACACAGATTTGAGAGGACCTGTCAGTGCATTTGTCAGTTTATCGTGTAGCTTAATTCATAATCTTAACTCAAGGAGCTCAACAACACGACAAACAATTAAAAAAAAACTAATTTGTATAGGGCGCTTATAGTTCTTAAACTGCCAGACAATTTTTAATAATAAAAAAAAGAAACTACCTCACATTCACAATAGACAACTAAAATGAATAATTACTAACAAAATTATTGTGTGCATGTGGCTCTACTTTATTCGTTGCTTGTCGTCTGTTTCTGACAAGGATATTATAATAAGAATGATGTTCCAAATGTTTATTTATTTTGTCGAAACTGACGAAACCGTAATAGGGTATGTTTAAGTAGACATGTTTCCTTATAAGTAAACCATAATTTAATTACACATTAAATTGAGTAACAGATCTACGTAGGCGTATTGCTTTTTCATTTTTTTTATTAAGGGCAGCAACGAAATAGTTAGAGATGTTATGTTGTCATGTTATAGAATGCACATTTCCCGTTCTTTTTGTGTTTTATAAACTTTCATCTTCTTCTTTACTTGTCTATAAAACTAATTTTGCGTTAGACCAGTATGCACTGTTCTTACATTTGCTTCGTTTAAAACCTGTAAGGTGTAAGGGATTGTACAGGATAAGCAGGACAGCAGGTGGGTCATATCGCACACAGGGGCTTCAAGTCAAATGCAAAGTAAAGGCCATACTTATGCAAATAAACGTTGTTCTTTTTGTGACCATCAGAATCTGGTAGATACATTTTCAATCAACAACCTTTATTTAACTAGCAACATCTCCTCCCTCAGGATCCACTCAGGCCCAGCACAGGGACTACCGAGGCCAAAGCCTGGACCTCCTTCGTCTCCTCGCTGATAAACCATGGATAGGCGCGGGGCCCCACAACCGCTGGGACAGAGCGCCTCGCATCGACATGGAGTTAGGAAACACTGGCCTTGGACCTCGGCTACCACCTCCGATACAAGTTGCTGAAGATGGAAGAAACTACCTCGATGATGAATTTAGGTATGCTCTTAATCTCTTAAACTTTTCATTCAAAGTAAAAAAAAGAAAGGCACATTACTGCCGATTTATATAGAATATAATTTATATGTATAACGCCAATTATCATCATCATTTTCCTGCCCTTGTCCTATTATATTTGGGGTCGGGGCAACACGTTTTCTTCTTTTATTCTCCTCTGTCAGACGTCACGGCATTTTTTACTCCTTTCTCCTTCATATCATTCCTTACACAATCCATCGATCTTTTCTTTGGCCTTCCTCTCGCTCTCCGTCCATCAGCATTCAGATCCATCAATCTTTTAGTCATGTATAACGCCAATTATAAGCCTCATAAAATATAACGTGAAGGGAAAGGTTTGGACACTACACACCAAAAATAGTCAGCAAGTTTCCTACGCGTTCAGTTAACATATCCATAAGTATACAGATTGCTACTGTTTTTTTTATATATGATATGGTTTAAAACTCTACGCTAAGCAGTCTCACTGTCTGTGCTTAAAACGTCCGGTCAAAGTGACCTCATTGATGTTACCTACGATGACGTAGAAGATGTGAACTTTTAGACCAACAGAATTTATACTAAATTGACTAGAATGATATCAAGGCTTAATTTTGAACTAAAGATAGTATTCGACTCCTAAATATTGTCTTTTTTACAGGGGTACATCTGAAAAGCGGTCAGCAGTAGCAACGGCCCTCAACTCCGGCCGCCGGAGACGGCAGCCGACTCCGGCGCTCGGTAAGGCAGTCACGCCGTATGTCGGCGTCGGTAAGCAGCCGGGGCACCGCTATATTCCGTCGATGTTGTAACTAACTCGCGCTGTCACTCTTCAAGCTTTTGTTGTTTTTTGTTAGAGTGACACTTTCCTGTCAAAATCGGTGCTGTTCCAAAGACGCCTGACACACTGCTAAACAGAACGGTAACGCCAACCAATGCATATCGTTACGGTTAATTGCAATCACTGTGGATTGGGTTTTCTTCAATTGGTATTGAAATTGGTGGTGAATGAAATTCTTTAAAAATAATAGGGAACAAAACCAATATACTGCCTAATAATGAGTGTAAAACTCCGGATATTATAATTTAATTACACGCAGACACAAAATTGGGATAATGTCCACAGCGTGTGTGCGTTTGACTTGACCATTTTGTGAATAAACATAGGTTTATATCAACCTATTTGTTTAATTTACTGTTTAAAAATTGAATGGAGAAAAACGTTGCTAAGTGTTTAGAGAAAAGATAATGGAATTTCGAAAAAAAATTGTAAAGAAAATGTTGTCATAAGCAACCCTAATTACGATTGGGCAGGTCGCCTTCGGAACAACCGGAGCAACCTGGATAATCGAACCTTACCGTGATGAACTGACCTAGAAAACAATTCTGCCACTACTTGGCACTATAAGGGTGTTCTTAGTGGAAACTGCTACCAATAGTACTTACAATAGAAGTAACAGTCGCTATTTCCCAGCTTTATATGTCACTAGAAACCGTTTGATGTTGTATATTCCCTTAAAGTGTATCTCCAAGCTATTGGCTACACTAAGCGGACTAGCTACTGGAGTATTCAAATCCAAAAGTTGCTCAAAAATGAATAGCATTCATGAGCATATCCACTAAGTATAGTTTAAAAATTTCCTTGGTAGGTAGTCATCTTGTAACCATCTAGCATATTGTTATGTGCAAAATATTCACCTTTTTTTGCGGTTGCAAATCATCAAATACCTTCCCCCGCTCTGGACGGAGCGGGGGGAGTGTCAGATTTGATGACTAAAACCCACCCATGTTTCTTCTATTGCCCTTTACGTTCTGGGGCCGCGGTATCTCTTAACCTACGGTGTTTTTTTTGGAAGCTGACACAGTTGCGTCATTTGCTTTAATTTGTGTGTGACATGTAGTCTAACAAGCTTTTACTTAGTAAAATATAGTTCGTATAATGTCTATTTATACCCCAATTCGACATTCATATTACAGAAACGTTAAAGCATCCAAGCCTTACAAATAATAAATTATATTAGTCGCTTGCATTCCTTTTATGAAGACAAATAAACAACACTAATGTCTACTTACGCCCCTAATTAGTCTAATGCAAGTCGCAAAGCACTGTAAAACTATGCATAAACATTAAATATATGAGTACATTAGCACTAAATAGAATAGAGCACGCTACGGAAACACCCAGTGCCTACAATAAAGTGTATAGCAACACTTTGGTACATACCCATCTTCAACTGATTGCTTTATTATACGTACAGGCGTCATTAACTTGCTATTATTGGCAAATATAAAGTTTTATAATACGATCTGTGCTATGGACAAATACTTATTACTTATACCCCAGGCTAACCTGCAATCTATAGATATAAAATTACCTTTTCATTTTTTACATCCCATTAAGTTTGTTTTACATTGTGTGATTTTAATCATGTGTGTGTATCAGTTACCAATTCCCCAAATATACACAGTACCTTGCCTACGCAGGTGTGCTAAACGACATGGGCTCGTTCTTCGACTCCCTACGTGACAACCTGGAGACGCTGGTCTCCCTGTCTCCTCAGGAAAGGTCCACGCTGTTCCAGGATCCACCTTCCGTCGTACCCGCACCGGCTTCGAGTGAGTTTTATATTTTGAAAATATGTGTTATTATAATGTGGACTCAGTTAATTGTTGTCGAGAAACGGTAGGAGTTTTGGCCAGGTGGTATTCTTTTTTTTTGTTTTGGCAGGAGTGGGATATCACCTCGACTATCTCACAGGTTGTGAAATAGTCGAGGCAGTGCCGGACTCGAACCAGCTAAAACCACACTCCTGCCCCGCTAGTGTCCCTCTGACATGTTCAGAGACCTTTTTAAGCGAGTTTTTTGCCTTGATTGCGATCAATTATTATGAGGCCAAAGAAACCTTGCTCTATGTATTTGAATTTAATGGTTTAGCTTTAATTCTTTATGACATCCGAATTGCTATTTATCTATTGCTTTTATAATTATTAAAATAAAAAATGGTTTACTTAATATATTGGCCAGATGGTATTCAGAAGGTAGCAGGTAAGACCCGATACTGCACAAGCTAGGTCAGCAAATTCAGCATGACACAAAAGACGGGAGGCCTATGGGAGGACTCAGCAGTAGGTGTAACAATCCTAGATCATTAATTAGAGATAAAGGTGTAGGAAACTTTTATCTCATTACTCTACTCAAACACAACAAAATTTGCATAAAGAAAATAAAGCTACACGTAAGTACAGTAATTGGGCCGTAGGTTTAGTATTCACGACTTGTTCTAACGATACCGTACAAGCGTATCTACCTTGCCAGAGTATGAATGATATTTAATTGGACATGTAACTAAACAACCATACACAAAATATTTATTTCAGACTAGCTTTTGCCCGCGGCTTCGCTCGCGTTAAATTCGGTAGCGCCTTATAGATTTGTAATAGCAACGCTAAGTTTTCCCGTTTCTTCCCTCTTTCTCCCTCATATCCCACTCTTTTTAAAAAAATAATAGCCTATGTCCGTCTCCTGGTTCCCAACTATCTCTGTACCAAAATTCATCAAAATCGGTGTAGCCATTAAAGCGTGAAGAGGTAACAAACAAACAAACAAACAAACAAACAAACAAACAAACTCACTTTCGCTTTTATAATATTAGTAAGGAAGTAAGGATGTATTTTTTCTCTTCTGACAATATTCATAAAAACTTGTCCTTTCAGGTAATATAATTAGTATTTGTGTAAACTCGTCTCTTTAGCGCCTTGCAGACAGAATGATGAAACTTAAAAAAAAACATCTATGGTGAGGTACCATAGATTTTATTTCATTTTTTGTTCTAGTTATTTAGGGTTTAACAACCTACTTTTAATAACCTACGGACTGAAAAGTTATTCATTCGCTTCTTCTATTCTTAGGCAGACACTATCTACAGAAATACCTACATACACACCCACCTTTTAGTCCCAGGGTAGTAGGCAGAACACCACAGCCGATATTATAAACTCGTATGCATGCAAAATTAAACAATATTTTTTCTAAAAACAAACCCAATTTAACTTTCCATAATGTCACACATATAATCTAATCTAAAAGTGAAGTGTAAACTGGACATAAAAACGCGCTTTTCATATTAAAAAGGGAAACTTTCACCGTCAGTCGTATAGTTTAGATAAACTCTAACAATAATGTGTTGTGGACAACTCTCTCGGGGGCTGGATATGGACCAACTAGCTCATTAAAACTTCACGCTGGTGCATATGCAGAAACCTCTAGAGTATAAATTGTAAATTTTATAATTATATTACAAATAGCAATTACCTATAAGTTCAATTCTTCAAGGTGCTTTAATTTAAAGCAATAAATCTTTTTTCTCTGCCCCACATTTGCAATGAAAATACGGTTCTCGCTTTCTGATCGCTATCTAGTTCTGGTTATCCGAGCCAGTTTTTTTTTGGTAGATCTAATACCTTACAAAGATTGATGTAAACAGGCCTCAAGATATTAATAAATAAGTTATAAATAATAAACAGGTAAACTTTGACAGTTTAGAGTCGCGGAGGCGCTAGCTACGCCTCCGCGACTCTAAACAGTCCAACATCCGGTTAGACTGAAAAACAACCTGAACTTAGCAGCTATGCAGATGATGATTTATCTAGCTATAAATACGAATGATCAATGCATTTAAAGGTCGATTTTTTTTCCACCACATTTGTTTTTCCACCATTCAATTTTATTTAAGTTACTCTAGAGAAACAGACTATGTGGCGAAGGTTCACAAATATCTTCAAATCTACAGAACCCTCGTACATCATGTTAGACGTTTAGTCTATAGTTAATTAAAATAAAAAAGGCCAATACCCGTCCATTTAATTACTCGGTTGTGTCTAGAGATTTTCTTGAAATTGTGAATGAATCGAGTAGGTACTAAACTGGTATATTAACAACGACTAGACCTCACAAAAATAATACTCTTGAAAATAGAGATGGAGTTGCGAAAACTAATTAAACTTTGTTATCTGAATCAGATGGACTATTTTCAACTTCAACTTAGTGAGATTACCGCATCATCTAGTTCCAAGATTATAAGACTATTCTTGTCAATTTCAATAAATGGAAAGTATTTTCCGAACGTATTTTTATCCTGGTTTAGAACTCAATAATATGCAGTGAAAGTCTAGTGGTGTGACCGTTGAACTGCCATGTCATAGGCCTTGAGTTTGATTTTTCGGATTCATATGCATCCTTATTTCCTTACCTAGTATTATAAAAGCGAAAGTGAGTTCGTTTGTTTGTTACGTCTTCATGCGTAAATGGCCAAACCGATTTTGATGAATTTTGGTAAAGAGATAGTTGAGACCCTGGAGACTGACATAGGCTAAAAAAATGTGAGAAAAAGGGGGGAAAGAGCGAAGAAAAGGGGAGAGAAAGATTTCTTTTTCGATCGTTACGCGGGTTAAAGTTAGCGTGAGCCCAAAGTAACTATGCCACGCGGACGAAGTCGCGGGCGGAAGCTAGTATTATCATAAATATAATTATTTTTTGTGAATCACTGGTGCCTGTGGTAGGTAATGAAACCTGGCATTTTGAGTACTTGATGCGATCTAAACAAATGTCCTTTTTTTGGTATTGTTCGTCTTGTCGTTGAGCTCCTTGAGTTATGAGTCGAGCCATACGATAACTGACAAATGCTTGCACTGACTGACAGACCACTCAAATTTGTGTGGTGCTTTCTTAAAAATACCATTTTAGACCCTAGAAAATTATGTTTGGATCTTAAAAGAGACTATCTCTGAGTTTGTTTCGGCTGTTTTTTCTCAGAGTAGTCAGGTACGAAACACCGGCCTCATCTAGTTTAAAAATAACGTGCAATTGTAAAAACCTATTTGCAAAATTAACATCATTTATTAACAGTCTATCCATCGTTTCTTTGGCCTTCCTGTACTCCTATACCCATTCATACTCATCAAAACTTTCCCCTTTCACTGCACTCACCTACTTAACAGTTTTATTTCTCTGAGGTCACCAGTAAGGTACGACATGACATTTACTACAACCGAACTTATCACAAAACAAATCAACCTCATTACCGTATGACACGCATTATTTCACCCTTCAACAACCCACTGGAGTACTGACATGTCACTGTTATATACTTAATTATTTATGAAGGAATGAAGCGTTTTCCTTACTTTTACGCTTTATTCTAGTACCGCCGCAGTAGCAACAGTTTATTAACCTCTTTTGTAATATTAATTGAAATACCCGCAATACCGTGATGTTAAGGTAGTGAGTTTCAATGAAAAATAAACAAGACTATCTTGTGGCAGGTACAATAACTACCTCGGAATGATCATGATGGATTGAAGGCAATAATTATATAATGAATGAAACAGCCTGCAGATGTGTTTAAAAGACTACAGAATCGATATGACAGTAAATTGATGTTTTTTTAGGGTTCCGGAGTCCCCATTGGATCACTTTTTTGTTCGTTCTTCTGTCTGTCTGTCAAGACCCTTATGTCATTATATCGGTAACGCGTGGACATATCGAGCTGAAAACCATAAACACAACTCTGTGGTCCTTTTGTGCTGTGAAAACCTCAACTCTCTAAGTTTACGCAGTCAAAAGATATGGCTGTTTATGTCGCCAGTCTGTACGGAACCCTTCGCTTTTGGCTGGTGTTTTCGGATGGGACATCATCACATGACTCCTCCTACTGAGGGACGAGCAGAAGGGAGTGTTAGACTACTACTGACTAAAACCCATTCATGTTCCGTCTTTAGCAAGTATGTTTAGGAAACGTTATAAAATGTTTACTGCAGTATCATAGTTTCCAATTTATACTCTGTCTCTAGATAAAAAAATAATTACTATGTATGTAAAACCTAATTGTCATTTGATAGCTTTGAAAATGTCGACATCAATCATTTTGCAATCGACACATTTTTTTATGTAACATTAAAATATTTTTAAAATCATGTAATCGTTATTTCGTCCTTCGGAACTTGAGAATAGAATTTATGTAAACAGTCTCTAATGTGCAAATAATTTGAGTTTAGCCAATTTACGCTTTGAAGACTTTTTATTGTGGTATGCAGAAAATGAATGAAATCTTTATCTTCATGGAACGGTTTATAGTGGCAGCAATTAGTTTCCAAAAATAAAACAATAATGAACACACTCTCCACTACCTCTTTGCTTTGTAGGAGAAACAAGTGAAGAACAAGTCTTGTAATTTATTCAAAATAGGCTTACGAACTTGTCCTTTTTTTATGACAAAACTACAAAGAGCCCTCCAAAACCTACCTTAGTGTAAACACTAAGAGAGGTAAAAGGTAGGTGTTACTGGAGAAACGAAGAAAGCAGACCAGATTCCCCACTAGTGAGTTCCACACATCTACAAAACCAATTATTTGTATTCAATACACTAGCTAAGGCCCGTGACTTCCCTCGTGGAGGCGATCGGCGGCGGAGATCTCTCGCGTCCGGCCCTGGTTCAGGCCATGGTCCGGAGCGAGAGGGAATGGGAAGCGGTCACCACCTTCTGCGAAGCAGTAATGCTAGCAAAGGAGGTGGCCGGGCGTTTGAGGGAGAGAACATCTGCCCAACCCAGCCGCCGCGGGAGACGCCCAGGGCGCCGGGCGCCGCGAGACGACTTCCGGCCACCGTAGATGCGGGCCTGTGGACGGTGAGCAATGGGTAGCTCACCGTCCGTCCGTCGATTGACGACAGGCCGTGTCGACGGCGCGTTCGTGTTTCACGCGCGCCTCAAAGAGAGTCAGCAAAGCAGAGGGGCTTGCCAGAGCCTCCGCCTGCCGGGGTTGCGGGTTGTTCGAAAGAGATACCGCGGCCCCGGAACGTAAAGGGCAATAGAAGGAACATGGGTGGGTTTTAGTCAGTACAAGTCTGACATGCCCCCCCGCTCCACCCAGAGCGGGGGAAGTCATAGGATGATTTCCCACCCGAAAAAAAAAAAAAAAAAAAAAAAAAAGGCCCGTGACTTTGCTCGTGTGGAGTTCAGTAGTTGTCCTCCATTTAAACTCACATACACAAACAGTCAGACCCGGAAAAACTATTTGTAGGCCATAAAAATATCGCAAATCGATCAATCGAACCCGCGACACGCAGCACAGCAGTCCCGGAGACAACCGTGTCGTCAAATATAAACATTCAAATTAATTCTATAAGTAGTCTGTTCAGAAAAAATACATTCATCCATACATCCTCACAAACTTTCGCATTTATAATATTAGAAGTAATTTGTGCACATGTTCCGCACAAAACTATCAACAAACCATAATAAAAGTGTCACGCTAGCTTCTCCGCACTTCTCAAACACATCATAATTCTCTATACGATATCAACGACCTCTGCCGTCACCATTGAGCTCCACGCCGCTGGTATCTCAATTAGCCTCGTTTAAGGATACTTTACTGTTTCCTCCGCGATACAGGGGAAGTAGGAAAATGTCGGAATGTAGGAACTGTCAATAACGATGTCTATCAAATTGCAACAGGAAGTTATCTTTTGTTTATGGTCGGATCTTGACGACCGATCATTTCCGATGTAGTGGGTCACGCCTACGATGAGATGGGCATTTGAGATCTTTGGTTGGTGTTTCTGCGAAAGTGTCGTAAAATTCTCATCATTACGTAGGATGACAGTGGGTGTAAGCAATTGAATGAGTTTTGGAAATATTTAGATGACAGTGCAGTACGTATCTATAACATCACGCCTGTAATCCTCGAAGGGTTAGGCAGAGGTGTATATAATAGTACACCCTGTTTTCTCCAATTATGTTTGAACTAGCTTTTGCCCGCGGCTTCGCTCGCGTTAAATTCGGGGTAACACAGTTTTGCCCTTGCGCCCTATTGATTGTAATAGCAAAGCTATTTTTTTCCCTTTCTTCCCTCTTTCTCCTTCATTTCACACTTTAAAAAAAATTGCCCATGTCCGTCTCCAGGGTCCCAACTATCTCTGTACCAAAATTCATCAAAATCGGTTTAGCCATTAAGGCGTGAAGATGTAACAAACGAAAAAACTCACTTTCGCTTTTATAATATTAGTAAGATTATGTAATAGAGGGCGAGCCTATTGCCATCAACCGGGCACTAATCCAGACTCCATGACTACTACCGTGAAATTCCACAGTGCTCTGTTATGTTGGATTCTTAATAAAAGATATTCCATTGGGTATGATAATGGTTTATTGACAGGAGACACACGAGGTACACATCGTAAGACATGACAGGAAGAAGTGTGGCAGAGCGCCATCAGATCACAGATAATACATAGACTAGTGAAGACCATAATAGTAACATACTAAATAGTGATGTTACAACATCCCCCTTGTTGAGTTCAAATTAGACCCCTGACTGACAATTAATATAAGTGCTATGCTATTTGACTTTATACAAGACAACATGCTTAATTATACTTATAGTTATACTTAAACTTTACTTATGACTTTATTTATAACTTAACTTAATCAATTTCTTCAATTAACCTTCTGGTAGGTTTTACAATACGACCTGACCTAGTTGTTACATTTGAGGATTGTTGAGATGAGGATCCTTGATGCCTAGACTCCTGTCTGTCACCTTCCTCTCCCCTTTGTGACGAGTTGGATTGCATGGGAGGGTTAGCACAATTATGAGAATATTTATGTCTTAAGTGAATTCTATTCCTCCTATACCTAACTCCATTGACATCCTCAACAACATATGATCTATTATTTTTCAATCTTTGCTTAACAACAGCTTGTTCCCAGTTGCTACTAGGGTTTCTCTTAAAATAGACATGATCATTATGATGTAACATAGACATTGACTTGGCATTTTTATTGTAGTATTTTGACTTATTTTGATCATTTTTCTTGACAGACTCTTTGTAATCTTTAAATGTTACCACTTTTGGCTTTAACTTCTTATATGATGTTGGAATGTTATCTCTTAAGTTCCTAGACATGAGTAACTGTGCTGGTGATGAAAAATTATTTTTACCTGTATTTCTATATTGTAACAATGCTATGTATGGATCTGATCCATTTTCTTTGCATTTTCTTAGCATGTTTTTTATAATTTTGACTGAACTCTCTGCTTGTCCATTAGACTGTGAATGATATGGGCTAGTAACAACATGTTCTATGTCCCATTCTTGCAAAAAAAAATTGAATTGGATTGACTGAAAAGGAGGTCCACCATCTGAGACTAGTGACAATGGTATTCCATGGCGTGCAAAAATTGACTTTAAATGAGTAATAACATTTTGAGATGTACTATTTTTATTTAATAATGCTATTTCTATGTATTTTGAGTAATAGTCTGTGACAATTAAATATACTAAACTATCAAAATGCATTAAATCAATACCTACTTGTTGCCATGGGTATTTACAGATTTCAAAATTTTGTAGTGGTTCCTTTTGATTGCTTTGTTTAAACTTAGCACATATAAGACATTGCTCTACTAAATTCTTAATATCACTTGACATATTTGGCCAATACAGAGATTCTTTAGCTAGTTTTAAACATTTGTTTATACCCTGGTGACCTTTGTGAATCTGTTCTAACATTCCTTTGTACATAGACTGTGGTACTATTAATTTTGAGCCTTTGAAAAGTAAATCTTTAATTACATGAATTTCCCCTTGAATATTCCAAAATGGTTTTACCAATGGGCTGACATTGTTTTTATTGTTTGGCCATCCTTCATTATAATATTTTTTTAATAATTGCAAGGATTCATCCTTTCTGGTTTCCTGTGCCAATTGTGTACTATATTCTTTTGTAATTGCTAAGTTAGCATACATTAGATTGACATGACAAGACATTTCTGATTCATTTTCAGGTATATAGTGATCTTTCAAGGCGGCTCTTGACAAAGTGTCTGATATAAACATTTCTTTACCTGGGACATGTATAACTTCTAAATCATATTTTTGACAAGTTAACATCATACGCTGTAATCTAGCTGGGACATCATGTAATGGTTTTTTAAACAGATAGACTAATGGTTTATGATCAGTGTGAACTGTGACTCTGTTACCATATACATATTGGTGAAATTTTTCACAACCAAATTGAATTGCTAGCAGCTCCTTCTCTATTTGAGCATACCTTTCTTGGGTTTGCGTTAAAGTTTTTGAACTGTATGCTATAGGCTTATTTTTTTGTAAAATGACTGCACCTAACGCTGACTTTGACGAATCGACTGACAAGACTAATGGAATCTTGGGATTATAATGAGCTAAAACTGGTGAATTTGTAATTTCATCTTTCAGTTTCCTCAGACATTGACTATGATTCTCATCCCAAGTCCAGACTGCATCTTTTTTTAAAAGATTTCTTAACATTTGTGTTTTTTCTGACAGGTTACTTATAAAAGGTCCTAGGTAGTTTATCATACCTAGTATTCTCTGTAACTCTTTGACATTTTGTGGTGTAGGCATGTTGACAATTGCTTTGACCTTCTCAAGATCTGCCCTTGCACCATCTTTACTGAAGACATAACCTAAAAAACATACTTCTGACAGTGAAAATTTACACTTTGACTTGTTAAATTTTAAATTGACTTGACGAGCTCTTTGCATGACTTTATGTAATCTTTCATTGTGAATTGACTCGTTTGGACCATACACTAAAATATCGTCAATAAAAATTAGAACTCCTTCTATATCACCAAATAAATTCATCATGACTCTTTGAAATATTTCTGAAGAGGCATTTATGCCGTATGGTAATCTTAAATATTTATATCTACCAAATGGTGTTTGAAAGGTACATAATTCTGAACTATATTCATCTAAACGTAGCATCCAAAACCCTGAAAATGCATCTAAGTGAGAAAAACATACAGCCCCTTCGAGCTGAGACCTAATCTCATCAATTGACTTGAGTGGATAATGTTCCCTCATGATATTTTTATTTAAATTTCTGGGATCAAGACAAATTCGTAACTGACCTGAACTTTTTACTGTTACAACGACTGAATTAACCCACTCTGTAGGTTTTGTAACCTTTTCTATGACTTGCATTTTCTCCATGCGATCCAACTCCTCACGCAGTTTCCCTTGTAATGCGAATGGGACTTTCCTGGGCGGATCCACACATGGTACTGCATCAGGCTTGAGTTTTAGATGACAGACTGGAGGCAGACAGCCAAGACCCTGGAATACATCATTATATTGTGTATGAATTTGTTCACAAAAGTCTTGTTTTGATACTGAAAAGACACGTTTTATTATACCTAACTTTTCACAAATTGGGAGACCAAGGACATTTGGACACTCTATATCTGGTATTATAAACATTATGTTTTCAACAATGTTCTTTTTGTTTAAGCAAAAATTACAAATTAAGTTGACTTTGCCTAAAATCGGAATGGATTTTCCACCAAATCCTGTGACATTTATTTGACATTTGACAAGTGACAATTTTGACAGCTTATTTTGACTTTTAACATTTTGAAATGTTTGTTTTGACAATATATTGACATCTGCACCTGAGTCTATAATGCATTTAACTTTTGTATCTTCTACCAATAAGCTAATTTCCCACGACTGCTTTGAGTGATTCAAAGTATTGACCACTGATGATCCATTGTGTGACTGACTGGACGACTGTGCCTTATTGTGAAATCCCTCAGACATGTGACTGATTTCATCATTGAGACTCTGACATTTTTTCTTTTGACTTTTTGACTGGACATAGGACCTGACTGGACTGACTGACTGACTGACTGGTCTGACTGAGTGACTGACCGTGACTTTTTGACTGGACATAGGACCTGACTGGACTGACTGACTGACTGACTGGTCTGACTGAGTGACTGACCGTGACTTTTTGACTGGACATAGGACCTGACTGGACTGACTGACTGACTGACTGGTCTGTCTGAGTGACTGACCGTGAGAATGACTATTATGACTTTGACCATTATGACTTTGACTATTCAGCATACCTACGAAATAATCTTGACTACCATTATCTGAATTAAACGATTGCAACTGACTGACTTTTTTATTTTTGAGACAAAATTTAGCAAAATGATTATAAGATTTACATGACCTGCATTGAACTCCTTGAGCTGGACACTTGTAGCGATGAGACTGTCCACAGCGGCTACATGTCTTCGAGCTGCTTGAAGCTGAAGGTGACTCGCGACTGCCTGAAGCTGGCTTGCGACTGCTTGAAGCTGACTTGCGACTGGAAGCTCGCTGTCGACCATCTCCTCGACTACGGCTCCTCCGACTGAGATGCATGACGTTTTCACTGGCGATGCTGCTCCCTTTGACTATTTTCTCAGCATCCTGCTGTGCGACTATGAGCGTCCTCGCTAGCTCTTGCATTCTCTGATAGGTTAAGTCATGTTCTTGCAGTAACCTTTGACGCACATGTGACAAGTCCAAATTGAGGTTTGAATTGAAAATATCTTTGATGAGCGATTCCCTGAGCGTGCCAAACTCACATTCTCTGCTTTTATTCTCCAAATCCGTGAGGAATTCGTCGATGCTTTCGGATTTTTCCTGCTTACGTGTGAAGAATAGGTATCTGCACATCGTGATATTTTTTCTTGGCTCGAAATATTTGTCAAATTTTGTTTTCACCTCTTCAAGCGTGCTGCCATTGATTGTTAGGTTAAATGTGTTGAAAATGTTCAGACCTCGCTCACCGATTGAGTGCAGTAGAATGGCTATTTTGCGTTTCTCAGTTGCTTTGTCAAGGCCTGTCGCTAGTAAATATAGCTCAAATGCTTGCGACCATTTTTTCCATGATTCAGCGTTGTTATGAGCTGGATCCGACGATATGTTGAAATTTTTGATATGTGAGTTGAAAGTTGACTCACCGTCATGGCCGACTTGCCTGGTCGCGTCGCCGACTTGGTTGGGCATTTTTCTTTAGATGACTTCTTCAGATGACTTCTGACACCATGTTATGTTGGATTCTTAATAAAAGATATTCCATTGGGTATGATAATGGTTTATTGACAGGAGACACACGAGGTACACATCGTAAGACATGACAGGAAGAAGTGTGGCAGAGCGCCATCAGATCACAGATAATACATAGACTAGTGAAGACCATAATAGTAACATACTAAATAGTGATGTTACAACATGCTCAACCCGGGAATCGAACCCAGAACCTCATTCTCAACAGTCGCGCTTGCGATCACTAAACCTGAGAGACAGGCATTCGTGGTAAAATAAATTCTAATTACGAAAACTTTGATCTTCCTTGAAATATAATTCCAGAAAATTCCACAAGTGTCTCAGATCACGAAGCTTGTATTATAAATTAAAATAACAGGCCACTTTGGTGTCAAATTATTTCCGTACACATAAACGTCAAGGTAATTGCTGCGTTACCATAGAATCACAGCTTTGTCTCCGCTTTTGCAATTCCACAAAATGAAAAATGAGGAAAATTATTTTTTATTTCTTTGACGATGTAGTGTTAGTATCTACATCGTAATAAGAAGGTCTTACGTAAAGACAGGGACTATTGTTAGTGGAAGTAATAGAAGCACCTGCAGATAGTGTCTGATTCTCTGAAGTATTTGAATAACGCAAGTTTGCCAACTACAGCAATACTGAGAACTTTTACGCTTTGAAGTTTAGACATTGACGAGCTACAGGAACTTCTATCATGCATGATGTACTGTGTGCATTTATAATATCTACTATTATAATAGGATATTGGAAATTCAGGTGGAAATGATGAAATAGAGACGGTAGGTGGGTTTTCTTGAAGAAGATTTATTTTAGGATTTCAAAACTCAACGAGAAAAAAACGGAACTCTCTCACTTTGTTGTTCGTCTGTGTCTGTCTTTCAGGACTCTTTATCACGGGAACGCGTTAAGACGCGATCAAGCTGTAAACCATATACATAACTCTGTCGTCCCTTTGTGCTGTGAAAAAATCAACCCTCTAAGTCTACGCAGTCGAAAGATATGGCTATTTACGTTGCATGTTTGTAGAAAAAAAACATATATTTTAGACGATAACTCATAAACTAGCTAAGCAATATAAATAAAATTGATATGGGACCATCTCAGAAGTATGTACCCTTTCGAACAAAAAAAGAATTATTAAAATCTGTCCACAGTTGGCGAAGTGAAGGTGAACACACATAAAAAATACGGTCAAACATAGAACCTCTTTTTTTAAGTCGGTTAAAAATTCAAAAGCGGTTTCCTCCTACTGTATTGATCAATGTTTTACGGTTCCACGAACATAGTATTTAAGAAGCCATAGTATTACGAAATAAGTTTTATCTCAAAGAGTAGAAACAGTTTTTTTCACGAGAAATACTTACGCTTTTGAATTTAGTTATTGCTCGT
The DNA here is from genome assembly GCA_905475445.1 of Ochropleura plecta. Classification (NCBI taxonomy): domain Eukaryota; kingdom Metazoa; phylum Arthropoda; class Insecta; order Lepidoptera; family Noctuidae; genus Ochropleura; species Ochropleura plecta. The sequence continues at coordinate 17,681,769 of FR997736.1, forward strand.
GACTGTACGCCTCTGCCTAACCCATTGGACATTATAGTCGTCATAGTTATATTAAACTTTGTTTTCTCGTACAGATTCTGGTAGCGGCGGTAGTGGCATCAGGAAGCTGTACGCCCTGCGACCTCTCAGACCTACAGGCAATATCAGGTGGGCAATTTCACAATATAAAACCTTCTTTCCTTGTTTCTTAACCTCTCTGTATTGTTATTGTACCTGTTGTTCGCACATCGTTTTACTACAGTAGAGTCCTTGTCAATCATTGTCAATGAAACTGAATCATACACTTCTAATATTCATGATTGGCCTAACATGATCTTAGTTTAACGATTCAATAGATACCCCTGTTTGCCCCCATGAATGTATTGTAAATATTTTGTTTTAAAATCCATGGGCTGATAGTTTTTTTTATTGTTATTATTTCATATACTTATTTGACGGGCCTGTTGGTCTAGTGGTTAGTGTTCCTGACTGCTAAGCCGGAGGTCGTGGGTTCGATTCCCACTCAGGACAAACTTTGTGTGATGAGCATGATTGTTTGTTCTGTGTCTGGGTGTGATTTATCTATATTATGTATGTATTTATAAATTATATAGGTAAGTATGTATATCAGTTGTCTGGTTACCATAACACAAGCTCTGCTTAGCTTGGGATCAGATAGCCGTGTGTGAGTTGTCCCAAGATATTTATTTTTTATTTTATTTTATTTTTATATCACCTTACGCTTTAATCAGCATTACTAAAACTTAGTTTAAAATATCGTTGTACGTAGATCTTACAACCGCAGATCTCTTGTGGAGGCGGACGGTGTCTACCCGGGTGCCAACCACCACGACCCTGGCTTGCTGTGGACCGGTCTCGGCCGGTAGACGCGCACACACTCCCGACGAGCATACACACACACCCCCCGACACATCACACACACACTTCGACACTTACTCATACACACACCCACTGTACGCACCCAATGACCAGCGTATGAAAATGAACCATGTATTTCAGCCACGGAAAGCTCCGCGCATTTCACATTTAAAACCTAATTATTTAGATGTAAGTGGTGCATCGTTACCAGAGATTATTTTAGCGTTGCAAGAGTACTGCTATCTGTGAACCTTGAGATTGTCTGTTATCGATCTCTTATCTTATCAATTGATCTGGTTAAAATTGGAAATCTTACGATGTTACTAGTACTTAGCGTATTTCTCGACACTTAATTACAAATCTTCACAACTGTATTTCAACAGCATTCTCAAAGTTTTGAATGGGCCAAAAGTAATTGTATCTTGGTGGAGGAATTCCGTTAGCTATGTATTTAGAAATGTTAATATCATGGGTAGCTCAGATTATTTGTAGTATTTCGCATAGTTACTTCGTATAGCCTCTTATTTATTGTTATATAGAAAACATAAGTCTCTGATATATTATAATTTTACAGACCTATCTCTTCGTAACTGAAAGTAAAAAAAAACAATCTTCATATTCCTGTGAATGTGTATAAGAATTTTATCAATTAGTGTCTAATTAAAATAAATTAAATCTTTCATTTTCCTAATTTTAAGTCTTGCTACAAAGTGTTTGTACCTATAAAATAGCATTATCTATTTCAAAGTTATACTAACAATTACATGCAGGATTAAAAAAATATTGTTATTTTTATTTTTTGGCATTTTGACACCTTAATTACGAAGTCAGATTGAACCTCAATACGAAGATATTTTTTTCTTAATACATTTAATGTAAAGACAAAAGAGAAAAAAAGCTGATGTAGTGGGAATTCCTTTACAAACATAAAAGACACAAAAAGTGATTTTAATACCTCAAAAGTAATAGTTATGTACTTACTTACGACATCCTGCTTTTAAAAACCAAACTGTAAATGCATATTAACTGTTGAAAAGGACAACCCTAAATTTCATTTAATATATTATTTCGATCTATTTACAATTTCTTACTTTACCTGACCTTATGATCTTTTCACGAATAGATTTAAAAACGTATATTACTTATAACCTATGAATTTGATCTCTAACACGTACTTACAACAGTGTAATGTACTATGTACCTAATGTATTTAACTCTAATTACAATTTTACTGAAAATTCCTTAAGGCCATTTGGTAAGTATTTAAACTGACATTGAATATTGACGACAATTTCATTTAATGCTGAAGTCCGTTTACACCACAACTGACTAATCGCGTTTAAAGCTGAAGCTAACTAAACCATGGTTCTGCATCTGCATTTGACAGAAATAAAACGTTTTAAATACTTTTAGTTTTAAATGTATTTTATTTTAAAGGACAGTAAGCAACTGCAATATAATAAGTTAACAAACAAAATAGGTTTATCAATAGTATTAACAATATCTCAGCCAACTACACTGTCCGCGTGTTAATAAAATATTTTTTTTTAAAACGCAAAACAAATAATTGTTCAAAAAATTTTACATTCTTAAATTAAAACCAAAAAATTATGGACATTTCTCTATTCCTACAGATATGAAATAAACAAGATAAACTTTTCAACATATTTATGCTGCCAGCCTTCTGGGCAGTTTCCTATTGACATCGATGTACTTAGACGATTTTTTTATCGTAGTTACTCTAAATTATTAAAAAAAACAAAAGAAGATGTAGTATTGCCATCATATTCTTTTATCACTGTATTTAGGGATTTATGGTGTAAAAGAGCTTGTATGTCAAATCAATAAATACAATTATATCTTGAAAAATACTTTGAAATCATTTCTGATTTATAACAGTATTGAATGTTAGTTTACATACAAATGTACCTATGTCGTAATAAATGTTTTACTAAATATTTAATGTAAATACAATATTTGTCTTCATTGCATTTAATGTACGTTTTAGCATAAAATTAATAAATTATAGAAATATTTAGCTTTTAAGTATTTAATTGTCGCGATATATTTATGAAATTAATGATATATTACAATGCTGATGTGTTTTATTTACGAAAATATACCTAATTTAAGAAAACACCTTAGGGGCAGCCAGAAGCAAAGGGGCCTGCCAGGGCCACTGCCTGGCGGGGCCGCGGGGTTGCGGGTTGTGGCCCGGAAATACAAAAGGCAAAAGAAGGCACATGGTTAGGTTTTAATAAGTAAAAGCCTGATGGAAAGTTATTTGATGGCTCCCCGACCGAAAAAAAAATGCACCTAGAATGTGCACATTCATTAACCAGGCTTGTCGGATACAACTGAAGTTTTCTTAAAACACCATCCGTATCTAAAAAAAACGTGTGCATCTGGATTGAGGGCCCAAATTTTAAATCTTCTCAAAAGAAAATAAGATTTACAGGGAATTTAGTTAAAATTTAGTAAAACTTAGGGCAATATGCCATAAATTTCTTAAACGCGAAATAAAGCTGCTATGATGAAATAACTAGGGCTCTCAATCCAGATGCCTGCATAAAGTGGCATAGCCTGAATCTCAAAAAGTACTACCTCTGGGCTCATAATTTTTATTTAAGGATTTAGTTAAGATATTCTTACAACTTTTAAGAAATTCCCAAATATGTAGAATACGATATTACAGAGTTATAGCGGTATATCTTGGGCCCTCAGTTCATAAATGTTTGTACCGAGGAATCATCAAACTCATGGATTTATCTAAAGAAATACTTAAATACGACTGTAATATATTTTACTTAAACGCGTCTGTAAATTAGTAAAAAAGAAATAATGACAAAAAAGTTAATAGTTAAAATGTAAATGGAGATTGAATTTTCCTAAAACGTCTGAACTGAGGGCCCAATATTTTTGGCAGTATTGACTAGGATAAGCCTTCTACACTACCGCACATTAGGGTAAGTATTTTAACTAATTTTTAATTAAAATCTTACAACGCGTCCTTTATTCTAAATGGCATACTTTAAGAGAAAATTGATTAATATTTTTATATAGGAGAAAGTTCTGTAGGGTGACCATAATGTTCCATGTAAGTATAAACAAGTGTTCGACGTATTATTATATAAGCTGAGAACCACCGACAGTTGTAAGCCCTATTTCGTCCAATATAAAATATTGACACTGACCTCCCTTAACATTCTGGAAACAGTAATGTTTATTAGAAATCCTTACTAATATTATAAAAGCGAGAGTGAGTTTGTTTGTTTGTTACCTCTTCACGCCTTAATGGCTAAGCCGATTTTGATGAATTTTGGTACAGAGATAGTTGGGACCCACGAGACGGACATAGGTTTTTGGAAAAAAGTGTGATATGAGGGAGAAAGAGGGAAGCAAAGGAAAAACTTAGCTTTGCTATTACAAATCAATAAGGCGCAAGGGAAAAACTGTAGGAAGCAGGTACCTGCAAATTCGCGGATGGCAGATAAATTTCCCAGAAATAGACGTGATCAAAATCAGCTGTGTCTTCACGGGAGTAAGACTGCACTTATGCACAAAAGTGTTTTTGCATGGCTCCTATTATATGTAATAAGTTACCAAAACGTTGGAGAGAGCTTTAATAACGTACATTTGAAGAAAAAACTAAAATCGTTCCTAACTGACAAAGCATTTCTCCATTTACTGTGACATAGACGTTTGACATATTATTTTGTTCTTTAAATTTTATAATTTTGACCTTATTACTAAACTCACTGATTTTTTTTTTGCCATGTATAATTTTAACATTTGTAATCTTTTGCTAACTTCACTAAAAAAATAATTATGTTGGTATGTGATTATTTAATGACGACACAATTTTAATATTTAAAACATTTGCGCGTTATAGTATATGGCAAACATGTCTGAACCATTTTTATTATTTTTATATCATCATACATGCATTTTTCTTTCTGTATGTAAACACATGTTTGAGAAAATAAATATATCTTATTTTATCTTATAATATTACTAGCTTTTGCTGACCTGCTACCTGCAGTTTTTGCCCTTGCGCCTTATTGATTTGTAATAGCAATGCTAAGTTATCTCTTGTCTTCCCACGTTCTCCCTAATATCCCACTTTAGTTTGTTTGTTACCTCTTCACGCCTTAATAGCTAAACCGATTTTGATGAATTTTGGTACAAAGATAGTTGGGACCCAGGAGGCGGACATGGCTATTTTTTCTAAAAGAAATGTGGGATTTGAGGGAGAAAGAGGGAAGAAAAGGGAAAACTTAGCTTTTCTATTTAAAATCAATAAGGCGCAAGGGCTAAAGCTGCAGGTAGCAGTTACCTACAAATCCAGAAAGGGGAACTGTGTTACCCCGAATTTAACACGAGCGAAACCGCGGGCAAAGGTTAGTTAATAAATATATTAATTATCCATTATTTTTATTTAATTCAATAACCTACATACGTCTAATAAATATTTTAATGATTATTGATACGTTTTTTTATTTTATTGTTTCACGATACGTAGGTGCGGGCACAGCACAGCTGTCGTATATAATTATATAATTCTCCATCTGTGCTTTACAAAATACTACAAGAATACGTCGAACACTTGTTTATACTTACATGGAACATTATGGTCACCCTACAGAACTTTCTCCTATATAAAAATATTAATCAATTTTCTCTTAAAGTATGCCATTTAGAATAAAGGACGCGTTGTAAGATTTTAATTAAAAATTAGTTAAAATACTTACCCTAATGTGCGGTAGTGTAGAAGGCTTATCCTAGTCAATACTGCCAAAAATATTGGGCCCTCAGTTCAGACGTTTTAGGAAAATTCAATCTCCATTTACATTTTAACTATTAACTTTTTTGTCATTATTTCTTTTTTACTAATTTACAGACGCGTTTAAGTAAAATATATTACAGTCGTATTTAAGTATTTCTTTAGATAAATCCATGAGTTTGATGATTCCTCGGTACAAACATTTATGAACTGAGGGCCCAAGATATACCGCTATAACTCTGTAATATCGTATTCTACATATTTGGGAATTTCTTAAAAGTTGTAAGAATATCTTAACTAAATCCTTAAATAAAAATTATGAGCCCAGAGGTAGTACTTTTTGAGATTCAGGCTATGCCACTTTATGCAGGCATCTGGATTGAGAGCCCTAGTTATTTCATCATAGCAGCTTTATTTCGCGTTTAAGAAATTTATGGCATATTGCCCTAAGTTTTACTAAATTTTAACTAAATTCCCTGTAAATCTTATTTTCTTTTGAGAAGATTTAAAATTTGGGCCCTCAATCCAGATGCACATAAAAAAACAACTTGATCTAAAGAGAATGGTACTTATGTATTTTGCTGACTGTACTACCTACCAATTACCTATGATTATATAGGTATAGTCAAAGAACTAAAAATATTCACACCATGTGCATAGAATATAAACAAACCAATATGATGCAATAGGTGCATGACGCAATTACTTGGAAATAATTAACTCCACCTACATAGGTACATACACATTATATATATGAATCAGTTGTTACTTTATTTAAATAGATATCTAAACGCACAAGTGGTAGGTATAGGTACCTAGATTGCGTTAAGCAAAGAGCTTCGGCCCGATCAAATCTCAAATCAATAAACATAAAATCCTACTAAAATGCGAATGTTACTGAGGATGGATGTTTGTTACTCTTTCACGTCAAAACGGCTGAAAGGATCTTGATGAGGCACAGAGGTAGATTATAGTCTGGAATAACACAGGATACTTTTTTTTAATATATATCACTCGGGCGAAGCCGCAAGTGCCAGCTAGTGAATCTACATAAATAAATTAATATAATGGTGTCGATTCAATTGTAACGAACTAAACTAAAATATATTCTAAAAAATCACGAAAATTTAGTTTATTCCTGACATACGACGTTTTCTAAAATTGATCATGTATAGTGGCACAATTTAAGCAGGTACATTATAGTTTTACAGCATCAGATACATAGTTTAGTTACTCTATTTAGAGAAAATCAAAATCTCACTATTCTGAAATTGACGTTTTTCACTAAAAAAGTAATAGGTAATCGCGACTAAAATGGTGTGGAATGAAATTGGATGTGATAACGAACACCTTTTGGTTATTGTAGGTAGTCTCTTAAGAATAAATACTTACTTATGTCTACGAGAGTCGTTACGGTATGAAGATTACACTTAACATTATTCAGGCAAAAAAGTGATTCCTTAAAAATCTTAGTATCAGCAGAGGGTCTGCCAGGGCTACCGCTGCCGGGGTTGCAGGTCGTTAGATACAGAAACCCTAGAACATAAAGGACAAAAAAAGGAACATCGATGGGTTTTATTTCCCATCCGCAAAAAAACGGTCCGTAACACATTCTGTACTTATACCTACACACTTTTCTAATATAGTCAGTTACTGACAAGAAACAGTCGGCATAGATGCTGACTGATAACACAGCCAATTGCCAGTAATTCCAAAGGCGTACAGTCAACACTTCCTTATTGTCATCCAATTATCGTAATGGTCCAGTGAACGACAAGCGATCGACTTTTTGGAAGACATTATCTAATCTAGCTAGATTGTGGCAACGACGCCGCGCCCACGCAGTGTTGGAGACAGTAAGACAACTGATGAATTGTGACATGTATTGAAAGTTTGTAACTCACAGTTTCCTTAAAAAAGAGTTTCCAAGGAGTTTCTTACTCATTCGGCTCCGTGATATCTTCGCATCTGTTCATTCACAAATACAATAGTGGTACCTACGTAGGTAGACTTAATGACACAAAACATTCAATTTAATTTGGGCCGAATCAATTGCCTTCAACCGGCAGAAAATTCTCGATCCTTGCTGCTATTCTGAAAGTTTTGATGGAAAACCCAATAACCAAAACCCAAATTAAAGTATTCGGTAATCCAAACTAGACCAACGAAGCCGGCTTTGAGATTTTATTCCCTGGCAAGGATAGACTGTCGTAGCTCCCACATTCCGCTCCTCAAGTCCGCTTTTGTACCTTTTTTGTGCGTGAAAATGAACCGGGTACATATCAAAACTCCGGGTGATTAATGAGAAATTCCTAATGGAAAACTCCAATAAACCTTTGCTCGACCTGGAACGCTTGACGATAGTTGGATAACGTGAAAACTAAACTGAAGCCATGTTTGGCGCAGTGGTTGAGCAATTCTCTGCTACGCTGCATGTAGCGGGTTGGATTTGCACGGAACAAATGTTTGTAGAGCCTACAGGGCTGTTACAAGTCGTTCCAGGCGTGGCTGTTTAAAAGCGAAGGTTAAAATATTTGTAAATTCACAGAGGATATAGGAGAAAATCATGTAGTAGCATCTAGACTATCAACTCCCGAAGGGTAGGAAATGAATGACATTCCATCGGCATTAAAGGCATGCTGTCGTAAAGGATTAATTGAGATGCACGCATTGGCAGGATTATTGTCGTCTCTGTTGAATAGTGTTGTCTTAAGCCTATTCAGTTACAATCTTGACTTACATTGGGTTCTAGGAAGACGCTCAAACGCTCAGTCAACTGGATTTGAAGCGAGATTAATAATGACGTCAGAGATAGTACTTATGCCTGTGAAGTTCGGTAATTGTCCCATAGGATCGTTCTACCGGGATTAAAAATATCCTATGTGTTAATCTATTTAGTTAACAAAATTTGATCAATAATCCGTTCAGTAGCTTAAGCGTGGAAAGTAACAAACTTCCATACATTCAGAAACCCAGTATACATTCTCACAAACTTTAGTAGTTATAATATTACAGTAGGATTTGCATTTGTAGAAGTTATACCCTCTGGAGTTGAAGTTATTCTCTGTCTTTTTCAGATCACAAACCAAAGGAAATAACTTTTACTGATGAGAACACAACTAACTATAAAACTCAGTGATAAATGAGCTGAAGACCACATCTATCATTTCATTTGTACTTTTTAACAGACTGCATCAAAAGGATGAGGTTCTTATTTCGACTATATTTTTTTTTGTATTTTTGCTACGCGATTTCTCCGTCTATTGTAGGCTGATTTAAAAAAATCTTTTAATAATCGAAAGGGTATAGGTACTGCCGAAGGGTTCAAATGTAAATTTTATCTATATTGCTTGGGTAATTTAGCAGTTACTAGCTTTTGCCCGCGGCCTTTCTTGATTTGCAGCTAGGTACCTAGGAAATAGGAATAGGCTACTTGTAGTTTTTGCCCTTGCGCCTTATTTATAGTAAATAGCAAAGCTAAGTTTTCCCTTTTCTTCCCCTTTCTCCTCACTTCTCACTTTAAAAAAAAATAGCCTATGTCCGTCTCCAGGGTCCTGTCTAAACTATCTCTGTACCAAAATTCATCAAAATCGGTTTAGCCATTTAGGCGTGAAGACGTAACAAACAAACAAACAACAACTCACTTTCACTTTTATAATATTAGTAAGGATCTTCTATAAAACATTTTTTTCTTCCATTTTATATGGAAGATATGCTAATTTCTCTTAGTAGTTGTAGTTTTCACGTGTGCTGTGCATGTTTTCTGTATGAAATTACTCTCATAGCAACCCCCACGCATTTAGCATACCACACCCCTTTTATAGCTGTTGTTGTAAAAAATCGCTGTTTACTAAAACACGCCAACCCTTTCGTCAGGGCGCGTGTAAGTATGTACAGGAGTCATGAGCGTGGAACCTTTGATTTTTTTCATAACCAGAAGATTCCCAGTTATGATGCATATGAAAAAAACGGCCAAGTGCGAGTCGGACTCTCGCAGCGAGGGTTCCGAACAAACTTGCGGCATAAACGGCCATATCTTTTGTCTGCGTAGACTTAGATGGCTTTGAAAGACCACAGATTTGAGTATATGGTTTGGTATTAATTATTTCAACTCAATACCTTGCCGCGTTCCCGAGATACACTTTACTGACAGACATACAGACAACAAAGTGATCCTATTAGAGATCTACTTTTTCCTTTTGAGATAAAAAAAATAGCTTTCTCGTATTATTCTTAGCCAACCTTATCATTTGATACCCATATCATAGGAATGCATAAGAACTAACAAGTCCGCCATCTTTAGGAGTTCAGCCATATCAGATTAAAAATGGTATCACCTAGATTACTATCCATTGTCATCCAAACTTTACATGTATATTAATTAAAAGTTCCGTAGATTCCAATGTCAATTCGCAAAACAAATGACATCTGATTGATACAAATTCACACTTGATGACGAGGTTGATAAAGGACAAAAAAGGGACACGTTGTTTTTTAAAAATAAAACATATTTTTATTTTACACTTTTTTATTTTATGATGAAAACTAAACTTTTTTTAAATTACTTATTTAAAAAATCTTTTTTTTTGTTTATATCATTCTAACATATATGTATATACATTTTGACTAAAATCGCTATATTGGCGACCATAAATGATAGGCTATTTTTTGCGGATGGGAATTCATCAAATAACTTCCCCCGCTCTGGGCGGAACGGGGGAATCTCAGACTTTTAGTGACTACAGCCTACCCATGTTCTTTTGCCATTTATGATCCGGGGCCGCGGTATCTATTTCGAACAACACGCAAAACCGGAAAGTGATAGCTGAAGGGCTTTTAAGGCAATCTCCACGAACACCATAATTATCTAGAATCCACTCATAGTGCAAACTAATTCATTAACATGTCAAAGCAAACATTAGTCTGTCCCGTGGGTTCAGATTGATACATTGTTATTAGGTACAGTTATCATCGACACACAAGTTGAATCACGGTCATTGCCTTATCACATTAATTGTGATAATGGTTGTAGTTAATTAAATCAGAGCTTCGAAGTACTACCAGTGGTTTGGTAGTTGCCACGACAACTACAGTACTTTCACAAGTTATTATGCATGACATAAATAATTGAATATGTCTGGGACTGTAGATTCATTCTTTTGTTTTTAGACATTCAAAAGTGCCTGTAATAGTTTTATTGTAGTTATTCGGGATTTCACATTGAAAAAAAATCTCATACCCACTGTTTTTTCTTAATGGTATTCGCAGGTCAACCTATGAGGGTGTTAGCTGCTCAACCGGACAATCCTGTAGGTGCCTTGAAGTAAAGGCCTCCATACTAGGTGACTGCACCTGCAGCCTTTTGCCAATGACATTGTGGTCGGCTTCCAGCCAAACAGGATAAAAAGAGTATTTATTTGACTTGCACAAGACTAAACAGTAAAAGAAAATATTAAAAAAAAAATGAAAATATTAAAAAAGGAGACATACCTACATGAAATAAATTAGCCCCCGAAGCTAAAAAGGTTCCTGTATCAGCACGGCGCTGTTAGCTCCTTACTAATATTATAAAAGCGAAAGTGAGTTTGTTTGTTTGTTACGTCTACTCGGCTAAATGGCTAAACCGATTTGGATGAATTTTAGTACAGAGATAGTTCGGATCCTGGAGAAGGACATAGGCAATTTTTTTTAAAGTGATAAATGAGGGAGAAGGAGGGAAGAAAAGGGAAAACTTAGCGTTGGTATTACAATAAATAAGTCGCAAGGGCAAAAACTACAGGTAGCAGGTACCTGCAAATCAGGAAAGGGGAACTGTTTACCCCTCAGTGTTACCCCGAATTTAACGCGAGCAAAACCACGGGAAAAAGTTAGTTAAAAAAACAGTGCTGGTATTCTGATGCAGCTAAATACAAGTAATAACATGAATCAACTGCCTATCTGAGCTCTACAAACCAGTTAGAACTGAATAATACGATATCCCTTGGTAGGACTGGTAAACTTTAATCTACTGCGTAAATATTTAAAACAATCACATCTACTTCAACCTCTGTCCACTACGTCTTCTGTTTATGCCAGCCGTCACTCAAGATTCTTTACGCACCATTTAGGGTAGTCTAAACTTAATCTTGTGTAGTGGCGCACAAGGTTTATTAACCCGCGGTAGGGGCATATAATATTTATGTGTGTATATTAACATTTGATATAATAAAACGTGTCCTGTTAGCTAGGGTGACTGTGCAATAAGTAGGAGACTTCCACTCCTTGACTTGTGAGAAATTAGAACCGTCAAAGGCCCCAGCTTGAACGCGCTACGTAAAAGTAACGTTAATCGAATATTTTTTGGAAATGTGTGCTCATATTTAAGAGTGGGATTCCATGGGACTATCATCGTTAACTTAAATAAACTTAAAAAAAAAACAGTCGCCCCATTTGGATCGAGTTATCATCACGAGGATGGTCGCATGGAAAAAGTTGTTAAGTTTGATTTGAAACACCCTGAAATATAAGTACCTACATCTTTCTAGTACATGCCATCTCTGGGAATTTATTGAAAGTACTATGTATAACCATGACAGATACCAGAAAGGAAGTCATTCAGTGTTGCCACAAGTAGACAATTATATTTCAAAATAGTTCGGCAAAGGTGTTGTTTACTTTTCAACATCCTCCAAATTCAAATTCAAATTCAAATTCAAATCATTTATTTCAATTAGACCATTACAGGCACTTTTGAATGTCAAGAAACAAAATGAATCTACAGTCCCGGTCACAAGGCATAATAACTTGTGAAAGTACTGTAGTTGCCCATTCCAAAGCGTTGATCTCTATGGAGAAGAATGGGCAAGAAACTCCATGGACACTCTTTTAAATTATAATATTTTTACAAAATCGTATTTACATCATTCATGTTGAGATTATACAAATATGTGAGAACGATATAGAAAGACGTGCACAGTAAGAGCGTCCAGAGTAAATAAAAAGCAAAATTTAATTTTAAATCTAAATAAGTTTAAAAATGAACCGTGGTAGCTAAAAATGACCAGTCCCAACTGACAGCGCCCGTTCACGAACATGACGTATGGATCAGCCCCATTCAGCTCGACCATTTTGAAGGGAGCTAAATGACCCGACACACCCGCCACCATCAGCGAGACATTTAAGTGAGCATGACACTATCAACCACCAGGGCTTCGTCAAGTCAATGATAATACATAGCACTCACATATGGGCTTAATAATTATACAATACTAGAGAATTGATTCTATACATTGCAAAGATAATCTTACAATCTTCTGCAGCTTCCACTATAGCTTCGGATACTGAGTTTACCCCTATGCTTGTGGAGCAGGACCAGCATTGAGCCAAGCATTTTTATCATCAATATAATCCCCCAACTTATAATATGCTTGCCTACATAGTGTGCGTTTAATACAAGATTTAAATTTCGTTTCATTCAGTTGAAGAATGTGGGGAGGTATTTTATTGTAGCATTTCAAACAGTACCCCATGAAAGATGAGTCTACTTTAGCTAACCTGAAACCTGGTTGAACTAATTGGTCCCTATTTCTAGTATTATAATTGTGTCTGTCACCTCTTTTACTAAAAAGATGCAAGTTTTTCCTGACATACATGATGTTTTCATAAATATATTGACAAGGTACTGTCATGATGTTAATATCCTTAAACTGTTCCCTTAAAGAATCTCGCCTACGTAGGTTATATATGGCTCTGATGGCTCTTTTCTGCAGAATAAATATAGACTCGATGTCTGCAGCCCGTCCCCAAAGTAAAATACCGTATGACATTATACTATGAAAATAACTAAAATAGACTAGTCTCGCGGTATCTACATCAGTAAACTGACGGATTTTTCTAACAGCATATGCTGCTGAACTAAGGCGTCCTGCAAGAGATGTTATATGCGGACCCCATTGTAGCTTTGAATCGAGTGTTATTCCCAAGAAAACAGTTTTTTCGACGAATTCTAGTTTCTCTTGATTCAATACTATGTCACACTCACTGTTTTTGACATTTGGTAGAGCAAATCTTATGCACTTCGTTTTTTTCCCATTTAATACTAAATTATTAGCGGTAAACCAATTATGTACCTGCATTAGGGCATTATTTACGTCGTCAAGATTTGAGGCACGTCTGTTTATCTTAAATATTAAAGAAGTATCGTCAGCAAATAACACCATTTGTGGTTGGTTTTTAAACAAATGGGGTAGATCATTAATATATACTAAAAAGAGGAAGGGACCTAATATCGATCCTTGTGGTACACCCATTTTTACATTTAAACCCATTGAATTGACACCATTTATTTGTACTTGCTGCTGTCTATCATTTAAATACGATTTAACTAAACTAAGGGCAAGTTTCCCTAGGCCGTAATGTTCAAGTTTTAAGAGAAGGGTTTCGTGGTTCACGCAATCAAATGCTTTTGAGAGGTCACAAAAGATCCCTATGGCATCCTGTGCTTCTTCCCACGCAGTAAATATGTGTTTTAATAGGGTGACACCGGCGTCAGTCGTACAACGTCCTTTGGTGAAACCATACTGCTTCTCATGTAAGATTTTATTGGTGTTAAAATGGTTGAGCATTTGGTTAAGCATTACCTTTTCAAACACCTTGCTGAAAACCGGCAAAACGGATACGGGTCTATAATTATTGGTGTCTTTACTGTCCCCAGATTTGAAAAGTGGTATTACCTTGCTGTATTTCATAAGGTCCGGGAAGACTCCTTGGTCCACACACAAATTAAATATAAAGGCTAAGTACGGTGCTATAGTCTCAATGATAGCTTGACAAACTTTAATAGACAATCCCCAAAGGTCTTCGGTTAATTTGATTTTTATTTGTTTAAAAGCTTTAATGACTACAGTGGGGTTAATATGCTTAAACTGAAACTCAACCGGGCATGGTAAAACGTTTGCTCTTAATAAGTCAACAGAAAGTAAGGGTGAGGAATTTAACGTTTCTGTAGTTTTAATTGGGATACTAGTAAAGAAATCCACAAATTCTTGAGCAACTTCGTTTTTAGTGGTTAGAAGACCACGTGAAGATTCTAGTGTTATATCATTATTATATTTTTTATTTCTATTAGTTTCACTATTGATTATTTTCCAAACCGTCTTAATTTTATTATCAGCGGATTTAATCTTGTTGCTTATGAATAAGGCTTTAGCTACCTTGCAGGTGTTTTTAAATATTTTTGAGTAAGTAGCAACATAGCGATTGAATGTTTCCGAGTTGATGTAAGGCTTAAGGCCGTAAAGCTCAAACAGTCGTTCCCTACTTTTTCTTATACCCTTTGTTGCCCAATCACTAAATATAAACTTTGGGCTAATAGATTTAGTTTTTATTTTTAGCGTATCATTGAACTCTGTGTAGACAACCGAAAAGAATTCCTCATAAAAATTATTTACATTATTAATATCATATCCCGGAATGCCTAGATTACTTATTAAATTATTATTAAATTTATTTAAATTAAATTTATTTAAATTCCCTCAAACATAAACCCATTTTGGACGAACAAAAAACATTATCGGTCTAGTTTTTTCTGAACTATATTGGGGTCGGCTTCGAGTCTAACCAGAACCAGCTGAATCCCTGCATTTTACTTGGGGCGACTGCCTAACTGACCT
The DNA here is from genome assembly GCA_905475445.1 of Ochropleura plecta. Taxonomy (NCBI): domain Eukaryota; kingdom Metazoa; phylum Arthropoda; class Insecta; order Lepidoptera; family Noctuidae; genus Ochropleura; species Ochropleura plecta. The sequence continues at coordinate 17,697,060 of FR997736.1, forward strand.
CCACTATTCAGTTAATACTGGGTAGTACAACACCCCTTGGTAAGACTGGTTGTTAGATTTTTGGGACACTGACTATCTGTAACGACAAAGATCTACAAATGACAGCCGGGTCGGCAGATGGACCTATCTTCGAATTTTTAGCTTTTAGACATGCCAGTGGCCGGCCCTCAGCGCGTTTGTGTTAGGCCCATAGCGAAGGTCGTTGAGGTCAATGGCATCTTTTATGTAACTAGAATAAAACTAACGATCTTGTTTTCGAAGTATTTCGTAAGAGCACCAGAAGATAGATTAGTCGCAGATACCTTGATTGTTTATAATAGTCATTGTGTGGAACAGTGGCAACGTCGTGTGAAAAGCTGTAAGGGAAACACAAGTAAACCGTCATTATCTGCCTAGCGTTTTCCCAACTACAATGATATAGAACAGTGCTTGTAAGGCTGGTTGTGTTGCAGGTTAGTTAGAGCAAGAGTTACCGCGACCCCGGACCACAAAGAGCAAAGAAGAAACATGGAAGGGGGTTTAGTCAGTGCTAATCTGATATTTCATCAATCGGTTCACTTTCAAAGTAAAAGCTTGGGAACATTTGCTTAAGAAGCTAGCAGATTCGTCTGCTATTACTTGCCCAGGTGCTAATCCATCCTAAAACATCATCATCACTTTCCTGCCCTTGTCCCATTCTATTTGGGGTCGGCACGACACGTTTTCTTCTTCCATTCTCCCCTATCAGACGTCACGGCTTCATTTACTCCTTTCTCTTTTTTCAATGGAGACTTATACGATGTATCTTATTCCTTAACAAAAATAATTTTAAGAACATTGTATGGCAATGCTTATTCCTAGTCAGCTCACGGGTCACGGGAAGTATAAACTAAACATTTTGAAATGTAGGGCAAAAGGTCATTTAATTTTCATCTAATTATGGAGAAAGATATTGTGACATATCCAAATAACGTGACAAGTTAAAATCGGTTTGTTTCTATCTGAATCCTTTCATCTGCAAACTGATCACGAATGGGATCACAAGCCAAGACACCGACTGCATTTAATAGCAGTTAACATGCAATGTATTGAAGAGATAGCAGGCACGACAAGGCAGGTCTTAGCACAAGATATCTTTGGATGCTGGCAGCATAAGGCAGTTAATACCACTGGATCTAGTTGCGAATCTAACATGGCGGTGCGGTATATACCGGGTAATGTTGCTCGATGCGGGCAAGACGTTAATTAAAAGACTTTGTTGTATTCAAATAGCTGTATTAAATTCATTAAGGTGACAGGGTTTTTTTGCGGATGGGAAATCATCAAATAACTTCGGTTTAGGAGCGGGAGGGAGTTTCAGACTTGTACTGACTAAAACCCACCCATGTTCCTTCTATTGCCCTTTACGTTCCGGGGCCGCGGTATCTCATTCGAACAACCCGCAACCCCGGCAGGCGGAGGCTCTGGCGATGGCGGGCGGGCCCCTCTACTTTGATGACATCTCTTTGAGGCGCGCGTGGAACTATAACGCGTCGACACGGCCTGTCGTCAATAGACGGACGGACGGTGAGCTACCTATTGCTCACCGTCCACAAGCCCGCAAAGTGACAGGGGTGAACTAGCAACTCTTGATAAAGATGCCTAGCTAAACACTCACACAAATACAGCGATTGAAAAAATTCAAATAAGTTACAACTGCAGACTTACAGCGGCCAAGAGCGAGTCAGACACGAGCACTTAGGGCTCCGTACGTACTTACGACATAAACAGCCATATTTTGTGACTGCGTTAACTTAGAGGATTTTTTCACAGCTTCAAGGGAGCACAGACTTGGGTCTATGGTTTTAATTTCAACTCGTTAGCTCCACGCGAGCCCGAGATAAAGGGTCTTGACAGACAAACAGACGTACAACAAAGTGATCCTTTAAGGGTTCTGTTTTCTGGAGGCGATAGTCCTCGCGCGCCTGTTTGAGTGGCGCGCGGAGGCACTACACCAGGAGGAAAACCCACTGCCGCGGCAAGTTGCCGCTCGGCGGGCGGACCTCCGGTGCGATCTCATGGTGGCATGGAGAGAGCGACTGTCACAACCCCGTGCAGGGCACGCATCAATAGTGGCGGTAAGTCCCCTCTTTGAGGAGTGGCTGGAGAGGCGTCATGGCGTCCTCACCTACCGCCTGACGCAGGTCCTCACCGGACACGGAAGTTTCGGGAGGTTCCTGCACATCATCGGGCGGGAGGAAGCGCCCGAGTGTCACCATTGTGACGATCGCCCTGAGGACACGGTGGAGCACACAGTGGCGATCTGCCCAGCGTGGGCGGAGCACCGCCGTGCCCTCGTAGAGGCGATCGGCGGCGGCGATCTCTCGCGTCCGGCCCTGGTTCAGGCCATGGTCCGGAGCGAGAGGGAATGGGAAGCGGTCACCACCTTCTGCGAAGCAGTAATGCTAGCAAAGGAGGTGGCCGGGTGTTTGAAAAAAAAAAAACAAAAAGGGTTCTGTTTTTTCCTTTTGTGGGACGGAACCCTAAAAATTGTCTCTAAAAATGTATTTTACTCAAGAAATCACTTTGACCTTGCTTTAATTAAGCCACCGAATACTCTGACTAAGTAAATACGTACCTACTCTATTTCTTAAACTTTGTGTTTAATGTTCTGACAAAGTCTATTCGACATTGTAGTTTTGAACTTTTACAGAGCATTGTCATTCACAGTTAGATTATTTATTAATGAAGATTCAGAAGTTCTTAACTACTGAATTAGTAGCTGTGCCCAGCGGTTTCACCCGCTGAGGATTAGGGGTATGAAAAATAGATGTTAGCCGATTCTCAGAATTACCCAATATGTACCCAAAATTTCATAAGAATCGGTCGAGCCGTTTCGGAGGAGTACGGTAACTAACATTGTGACACGGAAATTTTATATATTAGATTTATTACTATAGTCGTTTTTAGGACGTAGATCATCCCATCTGCACCAGAAAAGTAACTCCCAATTAGATTTAAACTTCAATTTGGCACAAAGACCATCATTTATCCTATCTAATTACTTGCTAATTAATTTATAAAAACTCATTATTTTCCGTTTAAGAAACAATGTCACAGCTAATATAATAAGAAAGACAATAAAATTAATGTTTGGCATGTTTTTTTCTTTTTTCATTATACTTTTGTAAAGAGATTTTATTTTTCAAAATTTTGTTTTTCCTAGTTTCATACTAGACAGGGCCACCGCCCGGCATAGCATATAGCATAGCATAAGCATAGTATGGGTTGCGGGTTGTTCGAAAGGGATACCGCGACCCCGAAAAAAAGAGAGCTAAAGAAAGAACAGGGGTGGGTTTTAGTCAGTAAAAGTCTAACACTACCTCCCGCTCCGCCCAGAACGGGGGAAGTTATTCGATGACCCACAAGCAAAAAAATGGCGTCTAACTTTGAGACATGGTCGTCATTAAAAAAAGTGTTGAAACGGTTGATAGGACTTGGTCTGAAACTAGGATAAAAATACGATTTAAAACTTTAAAATTTTCTGTTCTAAAGCTAGTACCAAATATAAGCAGAACCCAACTCCAGTCCGACTTTCGTTTTTTCGTAGACAACAAAAAACAACATTCATTTATTTGCTAGTCAGTCCACAACCAGAGCTAGGCAGCTCGAAAGCTTAGCAATATAAGTTTCTTATACTAGTCGACGATTTTTATCAAGGTGACCGTCTGTCTGTCTGTCTGGCAACTGCTGGAAATGTGTTGCCAGACAAACCCGAGCATCACGAATGTGTTGTCGTAACTTATTCTCGCAAATTCTTGAAGTTATGTAACGAATTACCATTCGCAGAAAAAGCACCGCCAAAATAATGCCAACATTCATTTTGGCCTAGTTATTAACACTTTTACTGCTTTGTTTTTTACTATTACTGTGGTCACTGATGGTTGGCAATTATAACAGAAATCTGCACTATAAATAAATATTACACATTTCAACGTTGCCCTTATTCTGTCCCAACCAAAATCATAGATACCCTACTGTCCGAAATAAACCGTACCTAATAACGCTTGTGCGGTAATAAACTGAGGTGCTTGTTGTCTTAAGACACTGCCTCCATCTTGAGATTGTCACTACGTGTATACCTGGTACAGGACATGACAGGGGAATTGAGTAATGACGGTAGGTACAAATTGCTGGACTAGACACTATTTTTGGCCCCATTTGTTTAAGACCCCGGCTAAAAATAGAGTCAGCGTTGTCTGAGAAATGGTACTTCATTGTGTAGTGCTCCTATATTTCACTTACTAGAAATTTCGTTGTAGAGGTCGGATAGACATTAATATTACTAAGCTGCAGCCGTTTAGACTGGCAGCGGACTTTGACATAGTTGAAAAAATTACTCCATACAGTATGCAAATGGTGATGACACATATTTAAACAATCTATGAACAGCTATGTTTAAGGAATCTTAACTTCACAACTATGTGAAGCATGATCGCTGCTCACCCCGTCTAGTGACACAGCGTGAAGACACGCCACCGAACTATCGCGCGACGGTTTCTCAAGAACGCCAATTGTCGCATCGTCACCGGATGACCGCTAAACGCTGGCTTCCTTCGATTCTTGATGGGGCAATTCATGAACGGGTTGCGGTATTGGCGGAAGACGCCTGTAAACCTAAGCCCATAGGAAATTTGTCAAATAGACCTTTCACAGGTACTTCTGAGCTATCAAAAAACAATAAGATGATAGCTACATCTTGATCTTTTCCCTAAATTAGAAATCTTTACTAATATTATAAACGCGAAAGTGAGTTTGTTTGTTTGTTACGTCTTCACGCTCAAATGGCTAAACCGATTTTAATGAATTTTGATACAGAGATAGTTGGGACCCTGGACACGGATAAAGGCTATTTAAAAAAAAGACTGAGAAATGAGGGAGAAAGAGGGAAGGGAAGTGAAAACTCAGCATTGCTATTACAATAAATAAGGCGCAAGGGCAAAAACTACAGAATTCAAATCACGAAAGGGGAACTGTGTTACCCCGAATTTAATGCGAGCGAAGCCGCGGGCAAAAGCTAGTAGGCTATAATGACGACACGGTTGGCGCAGTGGCTGAGCGATTGATTGCTGCGCTGCGTGTCGCGGGTTCTGCAGGCAGATGCTGGATGCGGCAAGCTGAAGACATGGCTATGGCGCTTATTAGGGGAGGGCTATGTCCAGCAGTGGACTAATATAGCCTGATGATGATGATGATGTGTCGCGGGTTCGATACTCGCAGGTGAGCAATATTGCATGATGTCGTAAAAAGTGGCGGGTATATCAGCAGCTGGTATAGAAACTATTATATTATTATTTATGCAGCTAGTACCTAAATCAAATTTATGAGTGATTAATACCTTTGTCATAAGTAAAAAATGCCAGTTCCTCGGTATTTTCTAGATTACCCTGAAGTATATGAGTCAAACGTATGTAATTTTGTATTACACATTACACGTCCTACTTATTTATATATTTAGCCTGTCCTACTTCTTACTTAATATTATTAATGCGAATATTTGTGAGGATGTATGAATGTTTGTTTATACTCTTACACATCATAACGGCTGAATTGATCTTTATGAAATTCTCCCTAAGGAAACGTTGTCTGATTCATGTGAGAATTTTTCGGGTCTGGCGGGTCAGGCGAAGGTGTTATACCTTCGCCTGGCGGCTCGGGCATTAACTCCGTCTCGGCCGCAATGACAAAGTTTCCTCAATTGAATCAAAATGTACTATTCGGCATGATACTAATGTGACATCTGAAAGATCACTGGTTCGTTTTCATGATTTAATGGTTGTACGGTTCACGTAGGTACATGCAAAGTGCTAACGCTACAACCTACTTTTCGCTACGCGTTTTAGTTACTTTTATATTCAACATTATTTAGTTGACCAATAGCTGCCGTAGCGCTATAACTATAAACGCGGATTAGCATCCAAAGGAACCTTCAGTAACTTGTACGAATGAAACTAAAATATCGTCAAGTCTGTGGATTTCGTCAACTCACATCCAACAACTCAACACTAACTAACCGGCTACCTCTGAACCATACAACGGTTTACCTTTTTGATTTGATGCTTTTGCTCTTCTCTTCTTCTTCTCAGCAGCTCGTGGATAAATAATAGCAGCCGCTCGCGTCGATCTTTAGGTTAGGCCGCGCTTGCCTACGTTGGTTTGTGGAGGGGTGACCACCCGTTACATACCGAGTTTCCGTGCCTCGGAAATCACGTTAAGCCGTTGGTCCCGGCTGTCATTTGTAGATCTTTGACAGCCGTTACAGGTAGTCACTGTTCCGAAAGTCTGACAACCAGTCTTACCAAAGGCTATCGCATTACCCAGTACTAACTGGGTTGTGGAGGTCAGATAGGCAGTCGCTCCATGTAAAATACTGATATTCAGCTGCATCCGGTTAGACTAGAAGCCGACCCCAACATAGTTGGGAAAAGGCTAGGCAGATGATGATGCTTCTGCTCTTCTCCCTTCTTAGCTTCTTCGCTTGCTTCTTCTCGTGAATCTATATATTAGGAGGTGCAACATCAATACAATACCTCATCGATCCCGCTATATCTCACATCTTGCACCACCCAGCTCTGCTGACCGCGTGTTAACCCACGTGTGTTATCTCATGCTACGTCGAAATTCGTTTCATCTCACTTTTACTCGCAGTCAGATCCCATCTAGATTGCAGTTCGCTTATAATTGGGCTGACTGTTAACGTTACACGCAAGTCCTGGGGGAATTAAATTAATAAACAAGAGCTTAAGAAGGAAATGTTTATTTCAATGTCATTTACCGTATCTTCTCAGAGTCCTACTTTTATTATTACCTACTAGATTTTGCCCGCAGCTTCGCTTGCGTTAAATTCGGGGTAACACAGTTGCCCTTTCCTGATTTGCAGGTACCTGCTACCTGTAGTTTTTGCCCTTGCGCCTTATTGATTGTAATAGCAAAGCTAAGTTTTCCCTTTTCTTCTCTCTATCTCCCGCATTTCCTACTTAAAAAAAATAGCCTATATCCGTCTCCAGGGTCCCAACTATCTCTGTACCCAAATTCATCAAAATCGGTTTAGCCATTAAGGCGTGAAGACAATCAAACAAACTCACTTTCGCTTTTATAATATTAGTAAGGATTAATGTCATAAATGTGAATGATTGTGAGGATGGATGGATGTATGGATGTTTGTTACTCTTTCGCGTTAAAACGGCTGAACGGATCTTGATGAAATTTGGCACAGAGGTCGATTATAGTCTAGAACAACAATTTTTTTGGGCGTAGCCGTGGGCGCCAGCTAGTATTACAATAAAACTCTACCGAAAACTGATTAATTAAATTATTTTTCATCGATTACGATATTGGCTATTGACATATTATTGTAAATTGTGAGATTAATTTTTGCAGATAGGAAATCATCAAATAACTTACCCGGCTCTGGGCGGAGCGGGGGAGAGTCAGACTTGTAGTGACAAAAACCCACTCATGTTCATTTTTCTGCAGTTTATGTTCCGGGGCCGCAGTGTCTCTTTCGAACAGCTCGCATCCGGTGGTAGGTACCAGAGTGCGTCCCTGATGCAGCTCTAGAGCAGGGTGATAAAGGCGTTGCGTTGGCTATGTCGAGAGACACCGCCAAAACGACCCCAACCCGGGACACTGTAGCGCCCGTCGTGACGGTTCTCAAACGCATGATGGCGTCTACCGTCGAGCGCTAAAAACCGCTTTCGATTTGCATAAGACTTTTTTAAGAAATATGTTTTTATTTTATTTAGTAAGCCCTCACGTTTTTGATTACTAACTAGATATACCGATTAAGAACAAAAACGTGGCATATAAGGATTGAATTTCCTTGGGGAATATTTGAACAAAATATTATATTAGCCATATATTATGTAGGATTTCTTTTTGTTGTTATGCTTACTTTAAATATTCTACAATAACTTCAAATTATAATTTAACTAGCGACCCGCCCCAGCATCGCACGGATTCAATGTAGATACTAGGTAATATTATAACCTTCCTCTTGAATCACTCTTTCTTTAAAAAAAAATGCATCAAAACCCGTTGTGAAATTTCAAAGATCCAAGCATACCTACATAGAGACAGACAGACAGACAGCGGGCGCGACTTTGTTTAATACCATGTAGTGATTTGTTAGCTAGCCTTAACAACATTTATAGATATTTTTTATAGAAATCTTTGAATCATTAACTGTCTTTTCTCAACGATGTTGCGTTCGGCTTCCAGTCTAATCGGATGCAGCTGAATATCTACCAGTATTTTACATAGAACGAATGTTTATAGGTCAGACACCTCCACAACCCAGCACTGTGGGCAATACGCGATACCTCTTGAAAAGACTGGGTGTCACTATCGGGCCACTAACTAATAGAAACCTTTTAAAATATACCTTTTTTTATGTAAATCTTTGATATAATAATGTGTTACGAATAAAACATACAAATTGGTCACAATTATGTCTAACTTAATTACGAACCATGGCTAAACAACCAACAATTCCGATTATTCATTTGCAATCAACGGGACAGCTCATAATCTTAGCCATTCCAACAATACCTTTGTTTACTATGAAACGCACACATGCACATTCACGCGCACACACACATGCATGCGTGTGCGCAAGTTTTCCTGAAACATGCGCGCGTTCTTCCGGCCACGCGCAAAGAATATGCAATTAGGGGAAAATGGACGAGTTTATTTACTTGTTGAGAATTTAAGATGAATATGTTTTTACATATACATATAATCACGCTTCTATTCCCTCTAGAGGGTAAGCTCAGGTGTACCTATAGTAATTATTGAGTCTACAATAAATAATTGATTGATGTCTTGGTAGACAGTATGATACCAAAAAAAAAGAATGGGGAGTAGATTAGACAAATTCAAAATCTTATTATCATGTTTTTCTGGCTGGAACTATGTTTGGGATTAGTCTTCAGTTGAATTTTGTATGATCTTAACATTCTTAGAAAAAACGTTAGTGGTTTAACTCCAGCATTTTATTTTTTTTCGCTCAAACCCGATAGTTACAACCCTGTCTATGCCTTTGGGGAGAAAACGTGAAAATGATAGTGTTGTTTATGTTCGCTAACCTAACACTTTTAATCAGCATTACCACTTTATTAGAAAAGAGATTTTGTCTTGAAAATCGAAACAAAAACAATCAAAACAATACTGTAGTTATCATTTAAATAAAACAATGTTATCGCTGGTTGAAGTTAACGAATTACTCATGTGTCCCCACTCCTAGCCGCATGCTCTTTGACCGGCGCCCGCGCATATTATAAAGCAACAAAGGTCGGCAACGAACCGCTCATCCGTACAGTCCGGTCAGTCAGCGTCGATCGTGCGAGTCGAACACACGTTAGCGCGCGATTTAAAAACGAATAATTAAAAACAAAAATGTTGTTTTTCATAACAGTTTCTGTGCTTATCATCAGTGCGAACGCAAAGTTCTACACGGACTGCGGTAATTATTTCTTTCTTTATTTTTTTTCTTTTCGAATATTTCCGGTAAGGTAACTGTGTTATCTGATACAGGCATTTATTATGCTTTATTAGTAAATTGTGTACATTGTGTAGCTGATTTAAGATGGTCGAGTGCGAAATGTTGTAAATTGTAATATGGCGGTGTGCGTTTCAATGCAATTGCAATCGTTGGCCGAAACGTGATACCCGTATTTTACGTACCTACCCTTAATTTAGCTTCATTTACAAGTCCCCAAGTACCTACACAATTATTGTCGGCGTAATTCTGTCGCCTCATCCCTTATGACAACATTGAAGATAACAATTTTTAATTTAAGTCATTATATGCATTTTCTTGATGGTTCTTTTTCACAGGGAACGAACGACATAACTGTGCTTCAAGCTTAAGTAGTTTCATAAATGCCCCCCTATTTTTAAACGTGAAATAATATTTGATCTTCTACATATTCTTTCTTCTCAGAAACATTTATTTTACTCTTGCTCAAAAGTTCGCCATTGTAGCATATCAGCTACCCTACCATGACGTCTTAAAGCAGAACTTATTCCACTGAGGGAAAGAGACAGAGCTATACAGGGTGTCTAGCACCATCTCTTTCTCACACAAGAATAAGAACTGCTATAAGATGTCATGGTAACCCTTCAGAACGGGGGAAAAATTGCATTTCATCCTCTAGGGGAGAAGTTTTTGTTTATTTTACGAACGAACCTACCAAAACGAAGGGTTTATTCATTTATAAACAGAATATTCATTAAAGAAGACTCGTCATATCACTGTTTCCCAAAACAAAATGAGAACATAACATTTTTGAAAATGGAACTAAAGCGACGATCTCTTCAACAGAACGCGTTCATTGCGTTGAGGGAGAAATAAATAAAAAACAATGTCATTGGCGCGAAATCTTTAGATTTTTAATTTCAACAAATTGATTAATAAACGTAATTTATTTATTTTTCTCGCAATCGCAGTTTAAGTTCAGTGTAACACACGGCGCTCAAACCCCATTATAAATCGTTGTCTCGTATGTCAGTATAGCCCTTTATATGGCAATCTACTATTAATCTTATCTCTTATCATATTTCTACCCTTACCCCGTTTTACTACTTAGTTCTTATTAATTCATATTCCTTGCAAAATCATTAGTCACACAATCCATCCATGCATCCATCCTTTTCCTTTACTTTCCTCCATCTGTGTCATGTCTCCATCCATCAAGAGTCCATTTGACGGGCCTGTTGGTCTAGTGGTTAGTGGCCCTGACTGCTGAGCCGGAGGTCGTGGGTTCGATTCCCACCCAGGACAAACTTTGTGTGATGAGCATGATTGTTTGTTCTGTGTCTGGGTGTGATTTATCTATAATATGTATGTAGGATGAATGTTACTAAAACATTTCTGAACGTAGAGGAACTCTGTTTCAGAACGAATGAATGTGTGAATAAGAGGGAAGGAATGAATGGGATTAAGAAAAAATAAAAGATGGCGATATAGAAGGATTAGGCTATTGTTGGGGAATTTTAGGGACTCTTCAAGGAAACTCCAAAAATGCTGATAACTAGTCAAGTATGTAATGCCTCGATAAAACCATAAGATGAAGTGAAGATGACATATGTACATAGATTGAACCTTACAACTAATTAGCCTAATTAAAATACATCGCGCCGTTGATTTGCTCAGTAAAAACGAGCAGGCGTTTGATTCGAACCCAAGCTCGAACATGCCCCGGGACCTTGGAAGCAGCAGGTGTGCTTCCAAACAGACGCAGAATCAACAGGCAGCGGGCAGATCCTGTTAAAGGCTCTTCTGATGACACCAACAGAAGTTTTGATGTCAGCCACGCGAACAATTCCATCGGACCCTGGATGAACGGCAACGACTCTTCCCAGCCTCCATTTAAGGGGAGGTAAATGTTCCTCCTTTATAATGACCAAAGCTCCCAACTTCAGTGTGTCTTTGCAGGTGCGCCACTTAGTCCTTTGCTGCAGCTCAGATACAACTTCCTTGCTCCAACGGGCCCAAAAATGCTGGCGTAGCTGTTCAATCCGTTGGAATCGGGATAATGATGAAGTGGAGTAGTCCTGGAGATCTTGTTGTGGAAGTGACGTCAGCGGCCGACCAACAAGAAAATGACCCGGAGTTAATGGAGTGCAGTCCGCTGGATCAGATGACAGTGGTGTCAGTGGACGGGAATTCAATATCGCCTCAATTTGGACTAATGTGGTGTTAAGCTCTTCGAACGATAAATGACAATTTCCCAACACTCGCCTAAGATGGTACTTAGTCGACTTAACACCCGCTTCCCAAAGTCCGCCAAAATGAGGAGTGTACGCGGGGATAAAGTGGAAATTAATTCCGTCATTGGCCAATTGTTCGCTCAAAGAATTGCAGTTAGATTTAAGGAACTTCGAAAGTTCATTACAGGCGCCGACGAAAGAGGTACCGTTGTCGGAGTAGATGTCATTGGGTTTTCCTCGTCGCGAGATAAATCTAAACAACGCCAGTAAATATTTATTGCTGGTTAAGTCACTCACCAGCTCCAAGTGAATAGCCTTGGTTGTAAAACACACAAAGATTGCTATGTACACTTTTACCAGCCTACATCCACGACCTTGCTTATTAGCAGCCATGATGGGGCCAGCATAATCCACACCAGTAGTCTGAAAAGCATAGCCGCCCGGAAGGAGACGCTGCTGTGGCAAATTACCCATCAAAGGAGAAATTGTTTTCCCCGACAAGCGACAACAACGCACACAACTACGATAGCAACTCTTTGATAAATTTCGTCCGCCTATAGGCCAGTATGAATCCCTGATTGAAGCCAGCAACGACTGAGGGCCTGCATGCATCAACCTTTCATGTTCATAGTTAAAAAGTAATTTTGTAAATTTATGAGTGGACTGTATAAGAATAGGGTATTTTTTATTAAAAGAAAATGTTGAATTAGCTAAACGTCCTCCAACGCGCATTATTTTATTATTATCTAAGAATACGTTGAATTTTATAAGAACGCTTTTACACGGTAATTTCTGATTATTAAGGAGTAATTTATACTCGGGAAAAGACTCAATTTGGCTTCTAATAATAATAATATTCAATGCATCCTGTAAATCCGATTGTGATAGAAATTTCCCAACAGTAGGATTTTTTCTACACAACTTAATAAATCTGAACACGGTTGCTACACAACGAATAAGTCTTAAGTAACTAGAAAAACGATTAAAATCTATAATCGTATCACATGGACTATTAGTACTAACATTAGCGCTCAATACAGCATGAGGTCGAGTTTCAGGCAGCTTATCTAACTCTAATGATTTATGTTGAGAAGGCCAATGCGATTGCATTTGTTTTAGAAAACTGGGACCACTCCACCACAAGTCCAAAGATTGCAGAACACTAATCTCCACGCCACGAGATATAAGGTCTGCAGGGTTCTTGTCGGTTGGGATGTGTCGCCAAGTACAGTGCCCCGCCTTGTCTAACACTTCAGCAACGCGATTGCGTACAAAAGGCTGAAGCTTAGAAGGCAACATCTGCAACCACCCCAACACAACGGTGGAGTCAGTCCAGCAATAAATGCGGCTGAACTTAAGTCGCAGTGAGCACACAACCTTCTCACATAAACGAGCTCCTACTACGGCGCCACACAATTCCAGCCTTGGAATTGTAGTCGGCTTAATCGGCGCCACTCGACTTTTAGCGGCTAAAAAACGAACCATGTACTCACCCTGATCATTGGCACTGCGTACATAAACGCACGCGCCATACGCACGCTCAGATGCGTCGGAAAATACATGTAATTCCAACGTAGTACATGCGTCACAAATAGCGTGTCGTGGGACACGAAAATGATTAATAAGTGGTAACGTTTTAACAAAAACATTCCAGCTTGCATTAAGTGCTGGGCTCAGAGGCTCGTCCCATGAAAGTTTATCTAACCACATACGTTGTAAAAATATTTTCATTGAGATTACACAAGGAGATAAAAGTCCTAGAGGGTCAAAAATACGTGCGATTGCAGAAAGAACGTCACGCTTTGTCACATTATTTTTAGAAGGTAACGTTGAACTAGAAAACCCAAATTCATCCGAACTAGAAAACCAGTTTAGTCCTAATAACTTATTGGGTTCATTAGATCCTTTATCCAAATCTAATGACAGAGCATCTCCGGTGACTAGTTCAGGGACATTAGACCTCCACTTTCTAAGTGGCATGCAAGCAGATGCAAGTGCATTAGTGACCTCTGTGCGGATAAACGTAACTTCATTTAAATCATCAGCTCCAGTCAGAAGATCATCCACGTAAAAATCATGCAAGATGACGTCAGCGACCTTATCTCTGTTACCCGAGCATGACTCACCTACAAAACGCGAAGGGATCTTAGTGTCACTGTTTTTATAATCCATCCCTAGTTGCTTGAGGCAACGCGTAGCTAGAAATGGTGCACTAGCCGTGCCATATGTGACGGTGTTTAATTTATAAATTTTAACCCGATCACATTCGTTATTGCGCCACAAAATCTGTTGTAGATACCTATCTGACGGATGGACGTATATACACCTATACATCTTCGCAACATCAGCTGACAAGACGAACTTGTGTTGTCGAAACCGAAGTAGAATAGCTATGAGATCGTCTTGCACCGTTGGGCCTACCATCTGCACGTCATTTAAGGACACTCCAGAGGAAGTAGCACTACTGGCATTGAAAACTACCCGAAGCTTAGTAGTAGTGCTACATTCACGCCTTATACCGTGGTGTGGGATGAAATATCCACCGGGACTGCCACTACCCTTTGTTTCGGTCATATGTCCTAAAGTCTCATATTCAGACATGAAATCGCGATATAACTTGCCGAACTCTGGCTGGGACTTCAGTCTGCGTTCCAGAGAAGTTAGACATTTAGAAGCCCTTTGAAAAGATTCTCCTAAAATAGAAGGGCTTAGTTTTAAGGGAATACGAACACAAAAATGACCGTCATCTAATCGTGTCGTGTTCTTGACAAAATGTTCCTCACATAACTTCTCCTCGGGTAAATAATGTGAAGATTGTGAGTTAATCTCCTCCAGGTTCCAAAATTTAACTAAATCGGCTTGAATTTTATCTAAATCGCCGTTATTAGTGGAACCGGTTTGAGTAAAATTACATAACAAATCATTCGATATTGATTTACTACTTTTAAATATAACAGGGCCAGAAACAATCCAACCTAACAACGTTTCACACAACACTGGTTTACCTGTACCTAGTTTTATTCTCTGTGAGCCGACCAAGTCCCAGAAGAGATCAGCACCTATAAGGACATCTACTTCTGAAGGCTTATAAAACGTGGGGTCAGCCAAACAGATATTATCTGGAATATTCAGGTCCGAAACGTCGACTTCTCGACAGGGCACTATAGTCGTTAATGATGGTAAAATGAAACAATAAAACCTTGCAGAATAATTGTTGTCTAACGATGTCATTTTTACGTGACATGTTTTACCTACGCGAGAACTCACGTTATTAATGCCATAGACCGAACCATTTACCTCACTAGTACATAAGTTAAGCCGTCTACATAAACGTTCCGTTATAAAACAAGATGTGCTGCCGCTATCAAGCAGGGCTCGTACTATGTACTCACGATCATTACGATCACATAACTTGATTAGAGCGGTGGACAATAACACACCGTGTTGTTTACGCTCACCACAAGACGAACTAAGATCCGCAGCCAAAGTAAAATTATTTGCACTTGTATTAGTGCTAGCCACGGCGTCAGTGGGCGATGACGTTGGTACGGAATGGGACGAGCTACTGTGTGATTTGTTGTCTCCACTAGAATTCACTATAGTTTTCTTTTCCGACGAATGTAATAAAGTGTTGTGTCGGCGCTTACATGTCTTGCATCCCGGCTTTTTGCAACGGTTAGCAAAATGACCTGTACGAAAACAGTTGTAACATACTTTATAATTGGGTATCAATTTGAGTCGAGCGTCAACACTTAATGCTAGAAATTGTGTACAACTACTTAAAACATGATTAGCCTTGCAGTGCGGACATAGTTTATCCAAATCAGTGCTGGAATTATTTGAATCCTGTGATACAACCATAGATTTTACTTTATTAGCATAGGAACTAGACTTGGCGGGAGTGGAATTGTTGCTATTTCGTGCTATTTCTATCGTTTCTAAAAAGTCAGCGCGAGTGCGAAGGAATCCAATGAACACATTAAATGTTATAGTGCTATCTTTGTCTATGTGACCTTTATGCTGCTCCCACTCTCGGAACGTTAACTGATCCAGTTTCCTGGTTACAATATAAATTAATAACGTATCCCAATACTTGATAGGCTCACCTAACGATTCTAAAGCACGAAGGTTTTTGTTTAGTTGATCAATCAAACCTTTTAAAGCAACAGAAGACTCCTTTCCTATAGTATTTAAGTTAAATAAGGATGACACATGATTTTGTATAAGCAACCTTTTATTGTCGAAACGATCACAAACAATCTTCCAAGCTATATCGTAATTGTTTGCGGAAAACTCAATTGCCTGGATCACAACAGCAGCAGATCCTTCCAGAGAGGCTCGCAAATAGTGGAATTTATTAATTTGGTCGATTTCGTCGTTGCTGTGAATGAGACTGGTAAATGTGTCACGGAATTCCAACCAAGAACTATAACAGCCATTAAACTTAGGTAGCTGTATCGTGGGCAACTTAACAGGCTTGCGTTGACTGATACGAGTACACTTATCGCTAGTCATCGACTCATTATCATTATTATACTTACTTAACAACTCCTGCGCCCGAGACAGCGCTTTGTAATACAATGACTCGAATTCACTACGCTCAGAAAATTGAGATTTTACATCGTCTACGAGACATTCTAATCGCACCTGTACCTCATCGTACTGTTCGTACAAAGCCTCGATTCTTCCAATTCGTAACTGCAATTCCTTGACCTCACAACTGGTTAAATCCTTTTCGGTGGATGCATCAAGGAAATTAATAAATGCAGTTAAACGTCCCTTGTAGCTTCCTCGTTTTTTAACTAGGTCTTTTTCCTCGGGCATATTGGGAAACGAGTGTCGTCAACCTGTAATTTGTACAATAATAATTTTTAAACAACTGAAACAATACGAACAACTTGCTAAGGTGCGATAGCTACTGTGGTTACAATTTAACTAACAATGTAAATACTGTAAATAGTCACTGATTACTACTTTATATAATATGATGTAAATACAATATGCGATTTTAATTTGTACTATATTTAATTTAAATTACGACTCAAAACCTAAAATTTAATTACTTACGTCGGTATCTAAAAGCATTACAATAATTAAGAATAAAATAAAATAACTAGTACGGTTTGCATAATTTAACTACATCAAGAACAATAAATAAGTCTTGTTATCCATCTAATACCAACATAAATTAACTACACCTGGGGACCTACGCACTAATTGCTTTTTAAGAATATTTCAATAAAATGCAGCTATACAATTAAAAATGTAGTAAAATATCTACTGTACTTTAATATAATAAAATACGTTTAATCATATTTGCTACAAGTATCAGAAAATGATACAGAACTATCCACATGGCAAATAGGTAACGGTACGTTATATAGTATTCAGATAAAACACTGACCTTTTATAAATTAATCCGTATATACTACCTGAACGAGTGTTGGGTGATGATAATTGCGTTAAAAATACTTAACACCGTAAATGAGCTTATTTCCTTTGTCTCAAGTCACGTTGCCGGCTTATAACCTCCACGGCGAATTCCACGATAATTATATTTGTCCAAATCCACTGATTTTTCGTAAATCCACTGATATAATCCTAATCCGGCTCGAAGGACCAAAATGTTGGGGAATTTTAGGGACTCTTCAAGGAAACTCCAAAAATGCTGATAACTAGTCAAGTATGTAATGCCTCGATAAAACCATAAGATGAAGTGAAGATGACATATGTACATAGATTGAACCTTACAACTAATTAGCCTAATTAAAATACATCGCGCCGTTGATTTGCTCAGTAAAAACGAGCAGGCGTTTGATTCGAACCCAAGCTCGAACAGCTATGGAGTTACGTTTTGTGATAAAGGGGAAAATAAAATAGTAAAATAGTAATATTGTTTTATTCTGGAAATCCCGATTCTACAACTTGGGGGCTCGTCCGGGATCCAGAAAAAACAATAAATACGAAGATTGCCTTGTGTGTGCATCGCGGTAAGGTGAGCCGTGACCACGTGCGCCAGGCAGAAAATTAACGACGACGAAGATATAAGTTTTAAAATACGACGCGACGATGTCCGACGAGAAGAACCCCGTTCCGACAGTCAACTACGCTGATATTATATCAAAATATAACGGCGTCGACAAGACGTACTCGTCAGCAAAATGGGCGCAGGACATAGAAGACAACGCGGAGATATTCGGGTGGACGGCGCAGCAAAAGCTCATTATTGCGAGAAGGTCATTAACGGGCACAGCAGAATTATGGCTCAGATCCGAAAAAGCCTTCAAAAGTTACGAAGAATTACGGACGGCATTACTTAAAGAATTCCCAGAAACCGTCAACATTAAAGAAATGCACGAGCTCATGGCGTCCCGTAAAAAGAAAAGCACTGAAACATACTACGAGTACATGTTAACGATGAAGGAGTTGGGTAAGCGTGCTAAATTCCCGGATTATGTGGCAATACAGTACATCATAGACGGGATACAAGACTATGAGTCAAATAAAACGATCCTGTATGGCGCGACCACATACTCGGTGTTAAAAGAAAGAATCATTATCTACGAGACCATGAAGAGTAAAAATAAGAAAAAGCAAGAAGATACGACGAAGCAGCAGAAGCAGGACCTAGAAAAGAAGGGTCATTCGGAAAAGTCGAGTCGCCGATGTTTTAAGTGTGGTGAGACAGATCACGTCGCCAACGCGTGCAAGAAAGGTGTAAAATGCTTCCGATGCAACTCGTTCGGTCATATCGGACGAGAGTGCAAGGAGCCAATCACAAATACAGATTCGCAAGGTAAGCATAAAGATGGCGGCGGCGGTCATAGTTCTCGCACTTCGATGTTGTGTACGAAGATTTTGCCGGAACTTGGCGATGGCGATGGCGTCGCGGATCCGGAAGGAAAACATCGCGGCCACAATGAAGATGAACGAGGAAGGAACGAACGAATGACACGTGTGAACGAGTCAGTGTTAACGTCAAAGTTCTGTCAATCATGTCAGTGTCATAAGTGTCAAAGTGAAATGGTGTTAAGTGTAAACAAAGACCTTGCGAGTAACAAATCAGTTAAAAACATTAAGATTAGTGGAATAAATGTTGATAGCCTTGTAGATTCTGGTAGTGATTTGAATTTAATAGCTTCTAATTTATTTTTCGAGTTGAATGTAACATCATACGAACAGGTAAGAGTCACACTGTCAGGACTCGGTTCTGCAAGCGTGTTTTCGCTTGGAAAGTTCAATGTAAACATAGAAATTGATGGTTATTGTTTTGATATGTGTTTTTATATCGTTCCACAAGAAGTAATGCCGTATAAGGTTATTTTAGGCCAACCATTCTTAGTAAATGTTACTGCTGTCATTGATAAAGGTTCAGTCACTATTATGCCACACCACAATGATGTTTTGCTGCAGTGTATGCATGTCGAGGCCCCAGAACCAGTATGTTATGTTTCTGATCCACAGATACGCGAACTGGCTCAGAATTTGGTTGACAACTACCAACCTAAGAGGATAAAGGAGGCTCCGATAGAAATGAAGATTATTTTGAAAGATGACATTCCTGTTGCACAGCGTGCACGAAGGCTATCACTTGCTGAGCAGAGGGAAGTAGAGAAACAAGTAAGTGAATGGTTACGAAATGGTATTGTTAGGCCAAGTTTCTCTGAATATGCAAGTCCGTTAGTGCTGGTAAAGAAGAAAGATGGATCTACAAGGGTGTGTGTTGATTATCGAATGATCAATAAAAAAATAGTCAAGGACGAATTTCCACTTCCAGTCATAGAAGATCATATTGATAAGTTATCAGGAGCTAAGGTGTTCAGTAAATTGGATTTAAAAGATGCATTCTTTCATTTGAGGATAGAAGAAAGTTCAGTTGGGTATACCTCTTTTGTAACACACCATGGTCAATTTGAATTCCTCAGAGCACCATTTGGATTGTCAATTTGTCCTAAGTATTTCACAAGATTTATAACAATAATTTTCCGTGATCTTATAGCCAAAGGTCATATTCTTATATTCATCGATGATGCCATTATTCCAGCAAATGATTATAAAGAAGCAGTTGAGAGGTTGCAAGGGGCACTACAAGTAGCATCAGATTATGGACTTGAAATAAACTGGAAGAAGAGTGAAGTTTTGGCAACGAAAGTTGAGTATTTGGGTCACATTTTGCAGGATGGTGAAATCAAACCCTCCACTGAGAAAACTGAAGCGGTTGTCAAGTTCCCTGAACCCAAGACGGTGAAACAACTACAAAGCTTTATGGGGTTAGCATCATATTTCAGGAAGTATATACCTCATTTTGCTAAAATAGCTAGTCCATTGACTGACTTGTTAAAGAAGGATCAAAGTTTTAAATTTGAAGATGAACACAGGTGTGCATTTAATATTTTAAAGGAAAAGTTAGGATGCAGTCCAGTACTAAAGATTTTCAACCCAAAAAGACGTACAGAACTACACACAGATGCCTCAAGTATGGCTTATGCAGCAGTATTAATGCAGTGGTGCGAAGACAGTGGCTTACATCCTGTATATTATATGAGCCGGAAGACCAGTGATGTAGAAAAGAAATATTCTAGTTACGAGTTGGAAGCTCTTGCTATCATAGAAGGTGTAAAGAAGTTTCGACACTATTTAGACGGCATTCCATTTAAAATTGTAACAGATTGCCAAGCCTTTCAGATGACACTACGAAAGAAAGATCTCTCAACTAGGGTAGCTAGGTGGGCGTTGTTATTGCAAGAATTTGATTTTCAGGTTGAACACCGGTCTGGTACAAGGATGAAACATGTAGATGCATTGAGCCGCAACCCATACATAGGAGTGACTACTAATAGCCTACATGAACAAATAAAGAAGGCACAAGAGCAGGATGAAGGTTTGAAAGCTATCATGGAAGTTCTCTCTGAGAAACCCTATCTTGACTACTACTTGGAAAGCGGTCTGCTGTATAAAGGCCTGGAAAGAAAACTGATAGTACCTAAGAACATGGAGATGGAAGTCATAAAGAGAGTGCACTCAAATGGGCACTTTGGTAAAAAGAAGATGACAGAGCTTATAAATAAAGATTATTATATTAAAGGTTTAGCGAAGAAATTAGAAGATTTTATCATCACTTGTATCCCATGTATACTTGGCAGCAGAAAAGAGGGCAAGGAAGAGGGATTTTTACACCTTTTAGAAAAGGAAGATACACCCCTACATACTATTCACATTGACCACCTTGGGCCAATGACGGAGACAAAAAAGATGTACAATCATCTACTCACAATGGTGGATGCGTTTACGAAGTTTGTGTGGATATTTCCCACAAGAAGTACTACGAGTAAGGAAACCATAGAGAAATTGAGAATCCACCAGCAGCACTTTGGAAATCCCACTAGAATAATAAGCGACAGGGGAACAGCATTCACTAGTCAAGAATTTCAACAATATTGTGAAGAAGAAGGAATCAAACATGCCAAGATTACTACTGGAGTACCTAGGGGAAACGGGCAGGTAGAAAGAATGCACAGGACCATAATATCAATCCTTACGAAGCTATGCATTGAAAACCCTACCCAATGGTACAAGCATGTCAGTCATGTGCAAAGAGCACTGAATAGTACTTGGCAGAGAAGCATCAATTGTACTCCATTTGAACTGCTTGTAGGAACAACTATGAAAACCAAACAAGACATTGAAATCTACGACTTACTAATGCAAGAAGGAAGAGATATCTTTGTTCAAGATAGAGAAGAAAGCCGACGAAAGGCGAAAGAACACATTTTGCAGGTGCAGGAAGAAAATATACAAGCTTTTAACAGAAAACGTAAAGAAAGTACTAAGTATAAAGAAGGCGACTTGGTAGCAATCAAACGAACTCAGTTTGGCTCTGGAATGAAGCTTAAGCCAAAATATTTTGGACCGTATAGCATCACTAAGGTCAAAGGGAATGACCGGTACGATGTACAGAAGATGGATCCCACTGCAGAAGGACCAGGTAAGACATCCACTGTTGTTGACTTCATGAAGAAATGGCCCAATGACTGAACCATTACCATTTGAGCTTAAAACTTTTTATTACTAAGATAAGTTGATAAAACTATAACAATGTGTAAGACTGTATTCTTGTCATGTGTTATTAGAATAAGTTGATAAAACTGTAAGAATGTGTAAGACTGTATTCTTGTCATGTGTTATTAGAATAAGTTGATAAAACTGTAAGAATGTGTAAGACTGTATTCTTGTTATGTGTTATTAGGATTAGTTGATAAAAAGTAACAATGTGTAAGACTAAATATTAGTATTGCGTCAAGCAGGCTAAAAGATTGTGTTCTTGTTAGTGCTGTATCATTTCTGAGGTCAGAAATATTGGCAGGATGGCCGAGTTGTAGGATGAATGTTACTAAAACATTTCTGAACGTAGAGGAACTCTGTTTCAGAACGAATGAATGTGTGAATAAGAGGGAAGGAATGAATGGGATTAAGAAAAAATAAAAGATGGCGATATAGAAGGATTAGGCTATGGAGTTACGTTTTGTGATAAAGGGGAAAATAAAATAGTAATATTGTTTTATTCTGGAAATCCCGATTCTACATGTATGTATTTATAAATTATATAAGTATGTATATCAGTTGTCTGGTTACCATAACACAAGCTCTGCTTAGCTTGGGATCAGATAGCCGTGTGTGAGTTGTCCCAAGATATTTATTTATTTATTCACTAACCTTCGAGTCACATGCATTCGATCCTTCATTCCCACCGACCTACCTAGTATCTTTGAGGCTTGAAAAAGAAAATTCTGTAAAGAAAATTGACAGATTTATCAGGAAATCCAAACGGTTCAAGCGTTGAAGACTAGGCTAACCACCTCCCTTTAAGGTGCTAGGTAAATGTTATTGACTTCCCACTCAAGATTCCAAGACGAGGACACTATTCATGGTCAGGTGATGTTTGCAACGATTAAATTAAAAGCTAAATTTTGCCCTCGACTTGCGTTGAAGTCGAAAGTTATCCAACAGAAACGTACCACCGATATACAAAATTATAATTTGTCCAAACCCACCCCGAAATCTCCATAACATCAGCCTCTCCCTTTTCCTGTAATCCATCCAAAGGGTGTCTTGAAAATCCCGCCAATTCTGCCAGCATGCGTGAAATATCTTCTTTTATGCGGGGGTACCTACATGCAATTTGTAGAGTATCCATAATAATCCTTATTACATGAGACTTGTTACAAATACATGTAGTTTAGTATTTTAATTAATTTAATCTGGAAAGCTAATTTCTTACATTTCTTTATTTTAAAGTGTGTAAATTATTGTAACGTATGTTGCATGGAACAAAAGCCTTTTTTATTTTATTTATTACATGAGACTAACAAAAATAACTGGCGAAATGTTCTTGTACCTACTATTGGATACACCTCTGCCGTATGATGTTTTGATGTTATATTGAAGAATATAATGTATTTAATATTCTATTCTACATATTATTGCAGTGCACTGCTAGTTAAAGGCATTTCCCAAGCAATGCCACAATAACATAGTCTTCTTGTGTCTCGCATCAAAATCCTTTAAGGTGCGAAAATATGGACTGACAAACAGTGTCATCCACATCCTTACTTAATATTATAAAAGCGAAAGTGAGTTTGTTTGTTACGTGTCTTCACGCCTTAATGGCTAAACCGATTTTGATGAATTTTGGTACAGAGATAGTTGGGACCCTGGACACGAACATAGGCTAACTATTTTTTTTTAAAGTGAGCAATGAGTGAGAAAGAGGGAAGAAAAAGGAAAACTTAGCATTGCTATTACAATAAATGAGGCGCAAGGACATAAACTACAGGTAGCAGGTACCTGCAAATCAGAAAAGGGGAAATGTGTTACCCCGAATTTAAACCGTTCAGTATGAAAAAGTATATTCATATCTTTATTTGCATTCCATAATGTGTGAAGATCATATCAATGGGCTTAAAGCTAAGGTATAATTACGTACCCTGTAGGGCACAAAAAGTAGAAATTAATTATGGACTAAAATTTATGCTAATTCTATTAAAATATCCTTAATATTAATTAACCAAATATTAACATTAATTTTGTTGCGATCAGTCACAACAAAATAATTATTAAATTAATGATGATAACAGTAATTGTCCTGACCAGCTCCAATTGAGGCGCACGGTTCGGTCCCCAACGTCTGACGGCGGATATCGCAATAATTATGTGATCAATCAGTCATA
This sequence comes from Ochropleura plecta, assembly GCA_905475445.1. Lineage (NCBI taxonomy): Eukaryota > Metazoa > Arthropoda > Insecta > Lepidoptera > Noctuidae > Ochropleura > Ochropleura plecta. The sequence goes on from FR997736.1 coordinate 17,721,017, forward strand.
AAAAATAATAGCAAGACGATTTAATAACAATATTCATCTATGTAATAACTAAAGTATTCACACATACATTATACTGCACTAAACATTTAATGGGTCAATGATTACATGTTAATAACGACATTTTATGGTCCATTATCATCATTTTGCTTGGCTGATCTTGGTGATCAAGAGTTGTTCAAGGCTTTCTTTATATTTCCAAGGATAGTCTGTGCTTCAGTTTCTGAACGCTTTTCGAGTCTCTACTCCTCATACTAATAAATTCTATTCACCTTCATAAAAAAATGTATTTTGAAAAACGTTGTCCAAATACATTTTTTAATTTACTCACTTGCATGACTATTGTGTTATGCAGTTCGTCCAGTCATTTTTTAAAGCTGGATAAGGCTTTCAGTAACAGCGTGTTTATATAGGTATACTAGCTGTGCCCAGCGGTTTCACCCGCTGAGGTTTAGGGGTATGAAAAATAGATGTTAGCCGATTCTCAGACCTACCCAATATGTACTCAAAATTTCATAAGAATCGGTCGAGCCGTTTCGGAGGAGTACGGTAACTAACATTGTGACACGGAAATTTTATATACAAGATATAGGAAAACCATGGAATTTTAAATGATTTATTTGAGATGGTTAGTTTAGGCGTCACCATATCAGCCTTTAGTATATCCACCGGGATTGTCGGTGTTCTATAGAGATACTGCGGCACAGGAACACAAAGGGCAAAAGAAGGAGAGTATGATGTGTATGAGTTTTAGTCAGTAAGTCTGACACTCCCTCCCGCTCCGCACAGAGCGGGGAAAGTTATTTGAGGATTTCCCATGCCTAAAAAAAGCCATTTACATATATCAAAACCAATTCAAAGTTCACCAAGGAGTTTTTCTAGAGTTTCCCTACTTAGAGAAACTATCAAAAATACGTGACAGATATAAAATAATTTTGAGTGACCTATTATAACAATGAACTTTTATTTTGTTTCACACATTTAATGTTTGTTTAATAAATTGATAGAGGCAATATCAGCTGTTGTATTATCAGTAACAGAGAGGTCAATGTTCAGCGGCGACCTCTGGCGTCCGGCCCTGGTTCAGTCAATGGTCCGGGGCAAGGGGGAATGGGAAGCAGTCACCTTTTTCTATGAAGCAGTTATGCCAGCGAAAGAGGTGCCGGATGTTTGAGGGAGATAATTGCTATTGACTGAAGTCACTCTAATCAGCAGTAGGTTAATATAGTTTGGTTTAACATGACAATTGATCAGCATCAGCATCAACAGCAACACCCATTAATCAGAAAAAGTCATGATATGTGTTACTTGAAGTGTGCACTGGCTTCCAATTCAACTTCTCCTTAATCAAGTCACACGGAGACTTTATGCCGAAGTCAAATCGAATAATGTTTGTAGGAACTCTTTCTCGCAAATATGGTGCAGCCACAGGTCTCAGTCGTGAAGTTAACACTTTCCCAAAAGGCGAACACTTTCCCATCTTGATCTTCTGTTTCAGTATGTATGACATGTCTGTCTTAATAGGTAGTAATGGCTCAGGCTCTGGATGTGGTATTAATTCTACTGATTGTGCCCGGTTTGGTGAGTTGCTTACAAACTCTTTGTAATCCACGATTAGAGACTCAAAAGAGCTGCTGGGGCTGATGGTTTCTTGTGTCTGTTGCGGTTTTGGTACCCCAGGTCGACACACGGCTTTCATCAGGTCAATCACACAGTTTTTCTCCTCAAGGGTCATTTTTCTCAAATCCTCTTGTAGTTTCTCTTGCTCAAGCTCTTGTTGTTTTTTGAGCTCTTTAGCTTTGAGCATGTTAGACAACTGCTCTGAGAGGACATTGGTGATGGGGCTTTCACTCAAACTGAAGGACGGGATAGGCAATCTTTGCGGAGGAGATGAGAGCCTGGTGTCTGACAACCCTACAGGGCGATTTAATTTCGGCACCGGCAGCGATCCCACTCGCCCATCTGCGCTGGGACTGTCGTCGTTCAAATTGCACTTTGATAAATGGCTGTCTACCAAGGCAAAAAGAGAAGTAAACGAACTGGAATCAGTCATTTTGAATAACAACCACCTTTGTTCTCAAATCAAACAAAATATTTAGACATCTTATGATGAAATATCCTCAACCACATACACTTCACGATAGACTTAGAGTATATGAAAATAGAGAGTATGTCATTTTTAAGCACGTTCATCCTAAGTTACCTAATTATTGTGTCGTTTAAAAACTTTCTATTCACATTTATTAGACAAAACTATGTATTATAAGTATTAAAAGAATTGTGTTATCTTTTTGTTTACTAAACACGAAGACGTTGATTTTAACGACTGTCAAAGATCTCCGATTGACAGAAGGACCAGGGTTGCCAATTTGTGAGGAATCTCAAGTCGATTGGGGATTTATTGGGGATTGGCATTATTGTGGGGGAAATGCGGGCATTTTGACATCTTATTCTCATGTGTAAATATTTCATCATTCATCGCATCGGGCATGCTTATTTTTTTTTAAACTATTCATTCGTTAGGTGTGTCCAAACATTGAGCAGCAAGAGCGCGGCAGCAACACGCGGCATTTGTAGGACACATTTCTGCCGCGCTCTAGTGTGTACAAAGCCAACGAATGTTTGCGCGGCAGTACTGCGCGGCACAACCAAGATATGCCGCGCGCTTCAGTTGGCATCAGAACTGTGTCGTAGCTCTGCTTATTATTAAAAAATTGCGTAAAAGAGCTAAGAAGAAACATATTTTAACGAGAAACCACTTTTTCAACGGAGGTTACAGAATATTGAGTCAATCAATTATGAAATTAATTACCTAGTCCATTGAAATGTTACATTTTTTAGGCCTTACCTTGCGTTTTTTAGAGGACGCAATTTTATTTTTTTGATGTGTAGGGGGGGTCAATGTAAAGCTAAAAACAAGTTTGTGGGGTCGCAACCCTTGTCCCACGGCCGCCATCTTGAAAATAGAGGTTGAAATGGTTTTTACGATATATCTCTTAAACTATTTATTTCATAAAAAAAAATTGTTAGCATTTTTTATTGCAAATTAAATTCTCTACAACTTTGGTCCAGTAACTTTTTGTCGTAGAACTATAAATAAAAAAGTTATAAGCGAAAATCTTCAAAAATTCCAGAAAAAAAAAAATTTTTAGATGTAATTTTTTTTTATCATTTTACGAAAAAATTATATCTGACCATTTTTGTAGATCGTTTTTTGAGGAACAACTTTTAGTCGCAACATTTTTATTTATTCCTTCTGTCGAGGATCCCATAACTCTTTAAAAGATCCATACATTTCAATTAAACGAATCGATGGTTCGTTGTCCATGTTTGTGCGCAGAAATACGTCCAAACACAATTACTGCCGAATGTTTACTAAGAATGTTCGCGCGCGGCAGGTAGCCAGAAACGTTCGCGCGCGGCAGTCGTCTAATCACAGCGCGGCGGGCCGCGCGCGGCAGCCGCGCTCGATTGCCGCTCGATATTTGGACACACCTTTACTATACCGTGCACGATGTTTTCAATAAATTAATTTCATTTCATAGACTGGGATACAAGTATTTTAAGTCTAACTTTATTTTTTTTAAGACTATTTATTCAGTGTTTTCGTATCAACAATGAAGAATTGAATGAACAATTATGAATTATGAAGAATATCTGTTCTGTTTTCTTTTTATTACACAAAAATCTATTCTATTTTTTAATATGGCATACGTGCTACGTGACAACTAAGACCGTGACATTGCATTACAAGTTATTCGATTTATGAAGCGACAGCACAAAAATAAGCCGATGAGTGGCGAGTTCACGCTATGCTGGATTTTCATCAAAATGGGCTAAACACTAAATTCAATTAGTGTCAATCAATATGATGCTGAATGTTACTGGGTTAAAATGTTTCGCTTGAAAAACGCTACGGGAAAAAACCTGTTCCCAAACATAAACATTGTTATTTCGTTGTTGCTGAAACTGCCTTTTTCAAATACTTACATCGGGTCGAGCGCAAACATAGTGATCTTAAAAATTTAAAAACTGCTAACCGCAATCGACTTGTAGCGACACAAAGATGCAAGTGGCAAAAAGTACTACAGCACCATCTATCCAACCACTGAAAAACTAACGGCAAGATTCCTACATCGCGCAAGCAAAGTTGTACCCGAAGTTAGCATATATACGAGCACCCGACAATTGTACAAAAGACAAAGTAATTGTCGGGCAGTGGCCCAGCAGATACGACACCCGTCTGGTCGGAAAATCCTTCCTTTTCCATAGAGGATGAAGAACTTTACACCCTGTTCTTCATACCTCTAAAGACTAAAACCGATACTGTTTTGCAAGGCTTATTTATGGCTGCAAGGGAAGGGATTGAAAAACTGGGTGGCAGTGTCAAGTCAAGTAACCCTTCGAACCAAATGCTTTCCACTAAAATATGGAAAAAATACAATAAAAATAAAATAATAAACAATAAAAACGATCTAAATAATTGAATATAGTTTCATTTCTTATAAAACTTTCGAAGGGAATTTGTGTGGAATCAGCTGATTTTTGTCCCCAATTTGGGGAATCCAATCCGGATTTTTGGGGAATACGATAAATTAGCATTGGCAACCCTGACAACAACTAAGAAAAAATAATCTCACTAGTTCCACGATCAAACTAATGAATCGAAGTAATGGGAATGAACTGAGGAAACTCCGTATGTAATGGGTGGTCACCCATCCACAGACCAACCTAGGCAAGCGCGGCTTAACCCAAAGATAGACCGGAGCGGTTACTATTATTATGCCGCGAGTTCTTCTTTGTTCACCCATTATAATATATTTCACCCATAGGTATTATTATGGTCAATCTATCTATATGGGCGTCGCCGCGTCCGCGTCGCACTGTAACTATTCATAATTATCATATTCAGCCTGTCATTGTCCAATGCTAAATACGAATCAACTAATTAACAATATAATAATAATGGTTTTATCCGCCTGCCAGTTGCTTAATTGCCAAGAGCTCGACCATAGAGACTATTTTATAGTCTTTGAGCTCGACCAACACCTGGGCAGGCTTTCGTTAGGCAGCTGGGTCAAGGGCTTGATACAGAAAGGGGGTCTTCTGGATACGGTTTGTACCCTGTAGTTTGGACCCTGTTCCTTATATCTACTGGTGAGCCTCCTTTTTTCAGTTGTAATGTTTCTTTGTTTATAAATATAAATAATAAAAGGAATAATGGTTTTGAAACATAGGATTCCTCTACACTTAGATTTTTAATAATTAAATAATAAACAATAGTCTCTGAAAGCGATGGAAACAAATAATGATTTTGATTTCAACTTGTTTTAAACCGTCGCGCGTCGATTTCGCGCACCGAACGTTCCGTACAAACTTGCGACATAAACGGACATTAATATTTTAATCGCGTATACATGGAGTTGATTTTTTCTCAGGCCCCAAGAACCACAGACTATTGATACCTAATTTCAGCTCGAAACCTTCACGCGTTCCCGAGATAAACGGTCCTGACAGACAGACGGACAACAAAATGATCCTATAATTGGTCCGTTTTTTCCTTTTGGGATATGAAACACTAAAAACAACATCCTCACACAATACATAATAAGATAAAGATTTCACAGCATGAAATGTCTATTAGCAGTGCTTAAATGAAGACAATCCATCCAGCAATATCGTGTAATAACAGTCACATTGTCAAACAGAGTGATAGCAATCTATACGCAGGCGGTAGTGCCCAGCATTATGTTGCCCCTGTTTCTTTTATTCTTCTTTAGATGGGGAGATCCAAATATGCAAGGCACTGACTGTGCTATTCGGACCACTACAATGATTTATATCTACAAACTGCGCAACACAATGCTTCGTTACTGTGTTTGTTTAATTAATTTTTAGGTTTTTAATAAATAATTCATTCGCCTTTTAGATGATCTTAAAGAAACGTTATAAAATTCGCTGTTTTAGGTTAACTACTAAATTCTGATAGAACCAGACCTAAGACAATCCCCCAAAACGCCCAACCTTCGCCATATCCTAGTGTTTTAGCTGGGAAGACGAAGTGGCGGAACAAACTCCCAGCAACACTTTTTGGTAGGTTTGAAGAACCAGATTTTATACAATGTAATTGTGCAACATTGTAATTGTGAAAGATCACATTTAATTGTATCGCCACAATGAATTTTTAAATAGGCCAATTTCAAAGTAGGTCAAATTGCTGTAGGTACACTCAGCAAAGGAAATAAATAACTAGGCTAGTCTGATACAGTTGAAATTTCCTTTTAAAATTCGTGAATCTTTTCGAATAAAGTTTAATTTAATAGAAAAAATACAGTTAATTAAATAAATTAAATTAGAGTTTAAAACGTCCATAGGTACTGTTCGTATTTGGCCAAATTTAAATCCTAAATTGTGATGCACTAAGTAAGCAACTCGCACTAGTTCAATTTATTCATTTTTGCAATTTCTAAATCACAGCTAAATCACTAGATCATGATAAAAAGATAATAACTACATTACAAACAGTGCCATTAGTGTTTTGACACAAACAATAATATAATAATAGGCCTTATCATAATGTTTATTTAATAGTAGCAGTGCGTTTAAACGGTTCTATTATGATCATGCAAAATGATGCGACCATGGTGATTTAGCTAGTACCTACTTGGTGACTAATTTGTGGCAAGACATCGTATCAAACGGAGTAGCCTTGTTTGTGTAAATAAGTGGCCAACTAACTTCGTAATAATAATCCGTTTTACGTTACGTAGTTTTCTTTCAAATAAATTTTATTTTATTCGGAAACATTCATGTATTTTTAAGACTGTATCCGGCGAGGCTGGATATAAACCCTTTGTCGTTTCCTTCTTATTTAAACCTAATTAGCATATATACCCGTGACTTCAATCGTTTTTTTAATGCATTTATGATCTGTGATAATTAGAGATGGGATATTCGGATGCAAATTTAAGATGTAACATTCTAAAGTTAAGATGTTGGCTATAATGGGAAGCACTTTTTATCGATTAACTCGAGTGATCCCGGGAAAGTCAATTTCAGTGAATACTCTGTGAGATGTAGTAAACCCAATTTGCTTAACGTGCTTTCCGCTTCCGATGCAGGAGGGTATCACCTTCACCGAGAAATTCATAGTGGAAAAACCCAATAACACTTTGCCCGACCCGGTAATCGATACCAGGACCCCGTGCTCAGCATACCTATCTACTAGGTTAACGTAACTGTCTTTAGTTTCTGCCTACTCCCATAGAAAAAAGGTGTGATTATATATTTGTATGTAGGTACTAGCTTTTGCCCGCGGCTTCGCTCGCGTTAAATTCGGGGTAACACAATTCCCCTTTCCTGATTTACAGGTACCTGCTACCTGTAGTTTTTGCCCTTGCGCCTTATTTATTGTAATAGCAATGCTAAGTTTTCCCTTTTCTTCCCTCTTTCTCCCTCATATCTCAATCTTTAAAAAAAATAGCCCATGTCCGTCTCCAGGGTCCCAACTATCTCTGTACCAAAATGCATCAAAATCGGTTTAGCCATTTAGGCGTGAAGACGTAACAAACAAACAAACTCACTTTCACTTTTATAATATTAGTAAGGATGTTAGAAACGTAAAAAATAAAGCCTTTACAGTAAAGGAAGCAATAAAAATGATTTAGAAAGGGTCTACAGAAGCTCATATGGGATAAGTATATCCAGGTGACAGGTATATGGGATATCCATTGGATACTCTGTAGGCAGTTTGGGCAACAGATAAACATGTTATCAATTGACAGAAAATGTTCAGCGTATCCAAATGAATTAACCGACACTGGTTGTTCTGCTGATAACCTCGTGTATACAGGACGCAATTCGCAACGCCACACAATGGCTGCGTTCAACTAATGTTTTCGGACAATTGTGACAGTTCCAAATGTTTTAGCTATTCGGATCGGATGTTTTTATCGTCTGACGCTATTTAGATCTCATCTACAAAGGTTGAATATCAACTGTTTCAAGGTTCTGGGGAAATATACATTGAAAACGGTAAAAAGTAAACTATATCATTAATTTATGTACAGTCAGTAAGGGGGATATAAGTAAATAGCCGGGCTCGTCAGATAAAGATGGAATTTTCTTAAAAATCCTTCAGTATTCTCGAATAAAATTCAATTTATTTGATAGATATCAAGGAGTTCATTATATAAATTAAATTTGAGTCGAAGACTCTATTTGTTTTCTAAGAAAAAATAAACTACGTATATCTGACTAGCCTGGTTACTTTTCTCTTTTGCGGATTGTACTTCCAAATCACGTTTTATCTAACAAAACAGCATGCCTTATATTTGTTCGCCCAAGGATTCGGCAGAGGTGTAAGTACCTAATAATACACCCATGTAAAAACCCAATAACATATAGCCCGACCTGGAAATCAAACAGAAACATCTTACTTATTTATAAACAGTGGCAGTGGTTGGCGCAATGGTTGAGCGATTAAATGTTGTGCTTCGTGTCGCGGGTTCAATTCTCGCACGGAACAAAATATATTTGTATGGCCTACAAATAGTTGTTTCGGGTCTGGCTGTTTGTGTATGTGACTTTAAATGTTTGTAAACGCACCCACGATATAGGACAAAATCCTAGTGTAGAGCAACGTTTTTTAAAAGAAAAAAAAAATTAATATGGATAGCACTGCACACTTCCTGACTAAATGAAAAGTATTGTTCCTAATGCAAAATGACTAAAAACCGAAATAATGAAAAACCACAAAATTTTGGCGCGAAGCATTACTACGCCATAGCTGATCTACGGCGTAGGCAGTGGACAGTATCCCTTCTAAACCCACGTTCTTTTTGTTCACATAAATTACTTTTGCATATTTTTTTAAAAGGATAAAAGATACCCAGCTCCATTCTCAAACAGTGAGGGTGTCAGGTTGTCGCTATCTTTCTTAATTTTCTCAGTGGAGATGTGAAATTAATTTGGTCCCAGTTTTGCTCACAAAACCTCATTAAGTTCGTTAACTCAAATTACCTGCTTGACGTCAAGTAGCTGCTACCTATTTCTGGAATATTTTAAGTAGCTGAATGGATTCTACTACAATGTCGTATAAATGTCATAGGTATAAACGTAGCTAGGGTAGGTGGGGTTATGATTCATTCATCAGACTTTGTACGTCACACGCCGTACTTTATAAAACCGGCTGAGTGCGAGTCAGAATCGCGCATGAAGGGTATCGTACCATTATCTATGAAAATGGCAAAACAAACATGTTTGTTATATGGGAGCCCACTTAAATATTTATTTTATTCTGTTTTTTAGTATTTGCTGTTAGATGACAAGTGAAGTCTCTTGTGAAGCGTTCAAAGATCTTGAGCCACACTGACTTGACTATCTCCTGTTTTTTCTGTTACCATAGCGCCCTGCAATTAACTGTCACATTCACATAACTAATATATTGTTTTCTGTTATTTCCAGGTTCAAAACAGGCAACCGTGCAGAGCGTAAGCGTCAGCGGGTGTGCGGAGGATGCCAAGGAGTGTATACTCAAGAGAAACACTAACGCCACCTTCAGTATCGACTTCACACCTAGTGAGTACATGCCTAAGGGAACTTTGCTACTAGCCTACTAGGTCGAGGACCACGTAATCGTGCTGTTATGTTCCTAATGCAAGACTACTGCCATAATCTATCACAGTGGAAACTTGTCCTCGATTTTTTTATGCACGTGGGAAAATATGGAACTAAACTAATGTACCAATTTTGATATACCGATGCATATTTTCTTGACAAGCACCTTTAACTGCACACTTAAAGCGGACATGTTTTCGACACCGTTTTTAGAACTGCTGGATTTGTACCCATTCAGGCACCTCTTAATCTAGACTGCAGATCAAATTCAACCAAATTAGCCTGCTTAGAAGCTGGTGTCTTATTCCATGGGAACTCCGCATGGACTGTATGCTATCCTGAACCAGATCAAGGTCAAAATATTACCCGCCTTATGCGGTCGACTATGGGTCCAATCCTCAAGTAATAAGTGTAAGCAGAACAAAACTATAATGTTCATACAATTATTATTGCCATGCATCACCTGCGAGGAATTGTGTTTAATTTGGGTCAAGGTTTAAAAAGATCAGACGCTAAAAACAACAGTCTAACTAGAGCTATATTAATAGACATTTTCCTGCCACGTCTATAGGCCAATTTTGATGTAATCAAAACATTAAAAACACAACTAAAACATGTAGATTGTAAGTAAAAATACGGAATAGTATGTAGAGCACCATTTTTCCTGTTTTGACAAACAAATACATAAAGGACCAGATACGTGGGTACTTATCTACATAGAGAGGAATAATGCGGATAAGGAGGGCACGGTTAGCGCAGTGGTTGAGCGATTGACTGCTGCGCTGCGTGTCGCGGGTTCGATCCCCGCACGGAACAGATATTTGTGTGGCCCACAGATAGTTGTTCCGGGTCTGGCTGTTTGTGTATGTGAATTTAAATGTTTGTAAACGCACTCACGATACAGGAGAAATTCCTAGTGTGGGGCAACATTTAAAAAAAAATGCGTCTATGGATAAAGCATCATAAAACTGGTTGATACAATCTGGCCCTGTGTGTGTTTTGGCGAATTTAAGTGTTGACTATGTTTTGTAGCTATAGATTGCTAACAAAATTATGGAACAATGGCTGGTCCGTGTTTAAAACTTAGGGCTCACTGTACATAGGATTTTAGCAAATCATGTTGTTTATGCCCAATGTTTGAACGTGATTAATGGCACGGATTTTTGAAAATTATGAATGAGCTGTTTGATAATTTTCTAGTAACTAGACAAAAAACCGGCCAAGTGCACGTAGGACTTGCGCAACGAGGATTGCAAACTTGCCACATAAACGGCCATATCTTTTGACTGGGGTATTATTTTTTGACAATTCCAAGGGACCACAAACTTGGATTCCTATATGGTTTTATTAATTTCAACTCCTATATTAGGTATATACTTCCACGCATTTCCGAGTCCAGTTACAGGGTCCTCGACAGATAGACAGACAAACGACCAACAAAATAATAAAAACGACTAAAACCGCATTAAAATAGAGCTTACCCAATTTACCCATAAAGTTCCTAGAACGCGTCATTCCTCACGTACCTCCGTGGGCTTCAAGTAGTCCCTGGAGCCTAGTCTAGTGTCTACGTACAAAACTCATGGCACTCTAATTTTACTCAGGTAAGTAATCACCATAAACCACACATTTACAAGAACTATGAAAATTACGTAGACTATTCTATTTTATTTTCCACTCCCTAAGTTTGTTTTTCATTTATTTTGTTCAAGACAGTGCGAATAATTTCGGGCTCGCCCAGTTTCATTGTTTCGGGTTCTACAGTTATGAAGTGGGTGGTAATTGGTCCTAGATGTCTTTTGGCGTTCCCTCATGGGGAGCATTCACCCGTAATATAATAGTTAAGATTTAGGCCTGAAACAGCTTAAAACGGGCGAAAAAAGTGAACTATCGCGAGGACACGCGCGGGGCCCACCATCGCTAACACGCGGGTTTGTCCAGTCAATGACGCTAGGCGACGGGCCTTCGCATACAAACAGAAACCAGCGTGTAGGTAGACACGCGGTGGGCGCTTAACGCAGTTTCAGCCCTCATTAGTTTCTGTACAAAATCGAATCTTAGATTGTTACTTTTCACGCAAAAGCTTGCGGTAAGAGTGCACCGTTATATCAAATTTCCCGTCTATGCAATCAGTCCTTCACTGCGAAGGATTCTCATTCAAACGTAAAAAACCAACTCAATCATTTTCATTGGCTGGACTAAAATAAATAGATAAAAGATTTATCAATCAATTCTTCCCAATGCCAAACACCATGGCATGAAACCTGAGATAATGTTTTCAATTTACCTAACATTGTCGCTCTTGTTGTAAAGGAATTTTCTTTTTGTTTCCAGACAAAGAAGTGAAAGGAGTCCAGACGGTGGTGCATGGAGTGATAATGAACTTACCAGTGCCATTCCCGCTGCCCCAGCCCGATGCATGCAAGGATGACGGACTAACCTGCCCTCTGCCGGTAACTAGTACTACTACTACTCACTTAATATATACATCGCTGTGGCGCACTGGTTTAGGCACGGTTTTGAACAAACCGGAGACAACATGCGGCGTGCCTAGCCAATAATACGGCAACTCCATAAGACAAGCAGCTGTCCAGAATCCAGAATATCACGAAGAGTAGTAGATTTTATAGGCAAGACAAGCTTTCAGGTTTGTGTGAAAATGCCGCCACTACGGGTTTGCGTCTTGTTTGCATTCCACATCGCGGCTTTTGTCAGTCTTGGGACTCGGCGAACCTTGATCATGCCTTCGGGAGGCTCGGCCCCACTCTGAATAGTGTCTCCCTGGAAACTGGCCTTAACATTTTTGGTTTAGGGCTTTGACCGACTACAACGCAACATCTAAATCGAAATTGGCATGCATATGTAGTAGGTAGTTGCAATTGTACCTAAGCTTGTTTCCTTACTTTATATCTGTACCTAAAGATACCTAATTGTTTAGAGAGTAGGTACTTTAATATTCTTAACGTTATAAACTTCGTTCTTTTTCTCGGGAGAGTTCGGAGAAGAGAGAAATTTAAACACACAGAACAATTTTCATCATTATTGAGTGCAATTATTAATATGAGATCTTTCATTTTCCAGGCGGGCACGCAAGCAAACTACCATACAACCATGCCTATCCTGAAGTCTTACCCCAGGGTTAAGGTCGAGGTCAAATGGGAGCTCAAGGACGAAAACGATGAAGATCTTGTTTGTATCATGATACCCGCCAAAATAAATTAAGGAACTAAAACGACTGATTCCTATGTCTTAACCTCTGGGTTGTGGAAGCAAATAATAGCCTACAGACCGTTTTTATGACTGATAAACCAGCTCGCGGAAAACTTCAATTTGTATGGAATAACTTTGATTCGCATTTTCGTCACCGGGTGGCGATAGTATAGTTTGATATTTACGTTACGCGATCAACTTGGTGTAAAAACTCGAAATTAGTTTGGCTAAAAAGCCGCACTTTCAAAAATTAAGGGTAAATATTCGACGGAAACTGAAAACTAATTAAGTATTATTATAAATAAGTCAAATCGCTTTGGTGCCTTCAGACTTTTCTTAAAAAAATAACTAAATCAGTTAAGTGTTTTGCACCGTAGACATAGGAAATCAGAATTGAACTTAAGTTTTACTATAATTTCTAAATACTTAATTTTTATTTTCATTATTTTTTATTATTTTCAAAGCAAAGTTCCGAATTTCTAAGAACTTGTTCTTTTTTGTACTAGAAAAATATGTTAGCTAATTATTTTTTCCACTTTTATTTGTCATAATTTTATTAGTGGAACAAAAAAATTATGGTTGTGTTTAAATGACAGTTATCTTAAATATTTAAATTTCGCGATATTTTTTTTTTCTTACTCTATTGTTGTATAAGTCAGTTCCCACAAAATGAGTTCGTGAGAACAAGCCCTTATAAGTACCTACTCAATTATGTCTTCAACACCATAAATAGGAGATTTCCTTAATTTATAATTGTTTTCCACTAAATATAGGTTAAGGATCGTGGTTTTGTACATTATAATAAATGATAGTAGTGTGTAAACACAATGTTTTATTCCCAGAAAACTGCAACTCTCCAGAAAAAATAGTATCTACCTATTTGTCTGATTTTTTCTTTTTTTTTCTATTCCTTATTTCAGTAAGTGATATGAAAGGTGTTCTGCATTTGGATCATTTTGCATCAACAGCCCATAAGGTAGGCTGACTATACAGAAACCCTAATTAAATATTCGATATAAATTAATTATTAAATTATGAAAAAGTAGTAGGGTGTATTATATGGAAACTAGTAATTTAGGAAGTCGAAGTAAAACATTTAAAGTTTTGGGATAACAAACTCGCTGTCATTTAGGTAATTATGACAAAAGCTCAAATTCCAATTATTCAGGACATTTTTTTTATAAATGGTCAACGGTCGCTAGTTTAGCTGATGTTGAGAAGTTTAGAAATAAATTAAAACAAAGTGTCTTTCACAAGTTTCTATTACAAGTTACATTAAATATTTCCATTCAGATTTTCGTTAAATACCTAAATATTTATACATCGATTCAGTCGTTTTAATAAATACATTTTTGATGAGTAAGTAAGTTAAGGATTCAAACCAGTTCATGGATTTTTTATTTAATGTACTTATATGTTAAAGTAGATATGTAACTTAAGTACTAACTCTTCAACTCATAGCTGGATAATAATAGCAATTTAGTATCAAATGCGAAATCGCAAAAACGCCCAATTAAAAAAACATAGGTAATTACACATAACATGATCACATAGAACAATAAAAATAAAGATATGTAAGAGATCCTGTGCTATTGGAGAAGTCTAAATCTTCATAGACATAAATAAATTAAAAGGCCTTCATCTCTTGGGATCGGGCAGCAAAAGCAGAACTGGGAAGTACTTCGATAACCCAGATACTCACTCATTGAGTTTAGAATATACCGATAACAAAATACACGCTTAGTAATCATTGGATTTGCGGTCATATTCTTGATAAACCATTACTTCTTGATATACCATGAGTTACTGATGACTAAATAGGTCAAAAATAGTGGGCCTATTTAGTAACAGTGTTCAAAGATCACTTTTGGCGCGCATGATTTTTTAGGCGTGTGGCCATATTCAGAACAAATGGCGCCATCTTGTTTTTTTTAAATTCCTACATAATAATCACGATTTTTTTTTATTGGCTACAGTCGTTGCCTAATTCTGCCAGCATCTTCTAGTGATACTAAGAAGGTGGGCAGTTTAACTTAACATTTTGTGGTACCTAGTTGCTTCTGATAACAACACAAAAATTATATTGGTTGAACTTCACACCAAATGAAAACACCGGCGTGAGTTTAGGTTTCGCTTAGTCCACGTCCATACATCTCGTCATACCTGCACGTTTCACGTCGGTTGTGGAAAAACGACAATAGACAATATTCGTCAACTTCACACCGTTCTAGAAAAGAAAGAACTTGCGCCAAAAAAATCTTACTGCACTTGTTACACCACTGTTGCTAGGCAAACGTTTACCAAAGACAACGTTTCATTCGGATTTAGTATAAATCTAGGGACATCCGGTTAACGTGTGTCAAATACCTTATGATCGCTTGAGCCATAAAAGTACTCTGTGCTTCAGCCACAGATCCACGCTCTCCATGTGCGTCACAATCTAATAGCGTCATTAGACAATTATTGTCTTCTAATTAAAATATAAGTAGTCGTTAAAATGATTTATTGAAGGTTGTGGTTTTATTTGGGTTTAATTTGGCATATATATGGGCGGAAGACGTAAATGGATCGTCGGAAGATCTTAAATGAGATATGCATAATTTCACTATGATATCGCGTAATCTCCAAAGGGCCAGGCAGAGATGAACCCTTTAGTGCATTTCACCAATGCAAAATCCATGTAATAAAGGGCTACCCAATTGCTATCAATCGGGCACGAATATAAACCCCAAACTGCTTAGAGAAATCTGACGGCACGTTTGGCGCAGTGGCTGAGTGATAGACTACTGCGTTGCGTGTCGCGAGTTCGATCTCCGCACGGAAAAATTATTTTTATGACCTAATATTATAGGTAGTTGTTCCGGATCTGGCGGTTTGTGTATGTGACTTCAAATTACGATACAGGAGAAATTCATAGTGTGGAGCAACGATTTAAAAAAAATGGTAGAAAAACCAGTTACAATGCCCAATACGGGAATAACATCATGATCACACGTTATAAAACCATGAGGTGTGGAAAAAAGCAAAAACATGCAAACTGGATTCCTATCTACCTCCTATTGAATTGATTTTTTGATTGATTGATACGCAAAATACACGCCTCAGACGTGGAGTATGCGGACATCAGCCCGTTATACAATACTACCCCCTATTGATATAAAAATACAAGTATCGACAAAGTCCATACAATTGTGATTACCTCATACTTTTTAGCCATATCGAAAGATACCGTTAAATGATGTATTGTCAAAACGCCAAAAATATCGTTGACTTGTGGAATTAAGCTGCGTTACATCACACTTAGACACTTAAGTTACCAATTTAATGGTATTCTTGAGTATTGGTGATTGGTAACAGCATTTGTAGAGTAGGTTAGAATTACAAAATTGTAGTCCCTACCTACTAGTCTTGTAACCAACCATAGCCAATTAACTAAATCAAATTAGCCAATAGGGATACTTTTACAGATTTTCCTTTGACAATAACATTCACTTTTTCTTAATAGTACTCTTACATCGACCACACAAAGCTTGTTCAGTCTTCACTTTCCCAAAATGTATGTTAAACTCTTTGCTAAATATCCTCCTATACATTGATTCCTTCACAGGCACAATATGCTCTTTATTGCATTCACTTAAATACGTATTGTACATGTGTTTGACACACAAACTTGGATCTATGTATTGTTTTTTCTTCGAATATTGTATGACAGGCTTTGAATCGAGTGTTGTGTAAGACAGTATATGCTTTCTCACTCTATCTTTTGATTCAATGGGTAATGAATGTGCGCTAGCTTTTGTATGTCCTCGCCCATCAGGTTTCGGGATATTCAAGTCCGTTTTCCCCATATGCACATTATAAACTGGCTTTTGAGATATAGCTAGTGTTCCTAAGTAGAAATTTTTGCAAACAGTATGTCGTTCAGACTTTAAGTGGAAAAAATATTTAAATGTGTATTTCCTTTTATGGCTGCTGGACATTTTATAATGTGCTATGTATGTTCTTTCAGTGGTGCTAAGTAGGAAATACTTCTTATCATTTGTATTGAGGGAGTAGAATGCTTTGAAGATATGTTCACGGTCATCATCATTGATTTTTTCGTTGCATTTATACTTGCAACTCTTTATACAGTCTTTAGTGTTTTGTATCTGTCTTTCAGGCACAAACTTCCCTCGTCTGCTGATGTAGGCTTCTCCTCGTTGGTGCTTCATCTTGCGTATATTGCATGCCCACGTGTTTGGGTCTGGTATTTGGCTGCGAGATCTCTTCTTTTGAGGCTCTGCGGGTTCTATTTGAGATGTGTCTGTTTCACATCTGAAAAAAATAATTTGTTTGAACAGTGTTAATTATTATAGTGAAGTACTAAAACTTTATGCAAATTATGAATAAGCCGAATTCTTCAGGAAATTGTTTTAGCAAATGCGTAGGGCTTATGCATTTGATATGACCTAAGAACAGGCAACACATTCAATTAAAAATTATATATTAAGAAAAATACAAAAAATACAATACTCGAGGCAAAACACCAAGAATAGGGCACGCCACAATAGTGGCGGTAAGTCCCCTCTTTGAGGAGTGGCTGGAGAGGCGTCATGGCGTCCTCACCTACCGCCTGACGCAGGTCCTCACCGGACACGGAAGTTTCGGGAGGTTCCTGCACATCATCGGGCGGGAGGAAACGCCCGGGTGTCACCATTGTGACGATCGCCCGGAGGACACGGGGGAGCACACAGTGGCGGTCTGCCCAGCTTGGGCAGAGCACCGCCGTGCCCTCGTGGTGGCGATCGGCGGCGGCGATCTCTCGCGTCCGGCCCTGGTTCAGGCCATGGTCCGGAGCGAGAGGCAATGGGAAGCGGTCACCACCTTCTGCGAAGCAGTAATGCTAGCAAAGGAGGTGGCCGGGCGTTTGAGGGAGAGAACCTCGAACCAACCCAGCCGCCGCGGGAGACGCCCCGGGCGTCGGGCGCCGCGAGCCGACTCCCGGCCACCGTAGATACGGGCCTGTGGACGGTGAGCAATGGGTAGCTCACCGTCCGTCCGTCGATTGACGACAGGCCGTGTCGACGGCGCGTTCGTGTTTCACGCGCGCCTCAAGGAGATGTCAGCAAAGCAGAGGGGCTTGCCAGAGCCTCCGCCTGCCGGGGTTGGGGGTTGTTCGAAAGAGATACCGCGGCTCCGGAACGTAAAGGGCAAAAGAAGGAACATGGGTGGGTTTTAGTCAGTACAAGTCTGACATGCCCCCCCGCTCCGCCCAGAGCGCGGGAAGTCATTTGATGATTTCCCACCCGAAAAAAAAAAAAAAAACACCAGGAGTGGGATAGGAATGGGAGAGGCCTTTGGCCAGTAGTGAGACAAAATAGGCTAATAAAAATCCTACTAATAGTCTAGTCAACAAGTGCTTTTTTAGTCAAAACTTTTTAAAAGGCTCGGAAAAATATGGTTGAGGGCTCATTCGATTCGGGATCGAATCTAGAAAGTTTTTGAAAAAATTCAAGACCCGCTCGAAAAAATTGCAAAAGTTATTAACAAATTAGTAAACAAAAACAAAGGGGTTTAGTTTTTTTCGTATATCTCGAAAACTATTTAATATATTTTGATTTTGAAAAAAGATTCAAAAAGAGGAGGAAATTTCCTAAAAGAAACTCCCAACTCGCGAAATTGTAGGACCAATATTAAAAATTTTACAGGGAGCTGAAAATACGCCTGAAAACGGGTACTCGGGTTTCCGCAAGCCACGCCCCCTTCGAGCGCTTTAATGAAAAATATTATTTAAACATATTAAATGTTGATATTAAAATTTGAAAAAATTCAGACATTTACAGGACAAATTAAGGAATGAAATACCGTAGAAAAAATATTTTTATCGCGATTTTATAAAATGTTATCCATAAATTAATTAACAATTTCTTCCGACTGGGCTATAAACATTGCAAGTTGCATAATTGTTAAACCAGAAATCTCAATTTTTTTTCCTCTCGTGGAGCTATTCTTCAAATATTAAAGAAATGATTTCCGTTGAGTAAATTAAAAAATTGTTAATTTTCGATTTGTTATTAACAAATTACCTAGGCGGCAAATTAAATATTTAAATAAATGTTACAAGAATTATTTTTTTTCCAATGTCGATGATCATTCGTTTTTCTATCAATAAAAGCTACCTCAAAATATTTTTTTATAAATTTTAATTCTTTTTGTTTATAAAATTGTTATAAACAAATAGATTATTTATAAGATAATTGAATTTTTTTTTTTGGAAATAGATTCCTCGTAAAAAATTATGAATTTTAAGATAAAAAACGATGCTTAAAAAAAATTTTTTATTGCTAAAAAACCGTTTTGTTAATTAACATTTTTTTTTTACCACTTGTTAATAATATTAAGGTACGCTTTTTTTTAAAATATCATTATTTATTATCCTCCTTAATAATCAAAAAAAAAAATTCGTTTTTTTATAAATTTTCATTGTTTATTAAATAAACAATTTGTTATAAACAATTAATTTTTCTTTGTATAATTTTTTTAGAACTCTTTACACTAAAATAAAACCGACCAATTACCTTTTAGCGGAAAAAAAAAAATAATTCGAAAATAAATATAAATATTTTTTTTTTTTGCAAAAAGTTAATTAGTCGGTTTTATTTTAGTGTAAAGAATTCTACAAAAATTATACAAAAAAAAATTAATTGTTTATAACAAATTGTTTATTTAATAAACAATGAAAATTTATAAAAAAACGAATTTTTTTTTTTTATTATTAAGGAGGATAATAAATAATGATATTTTAAAAAAAAGCGTACCTTAATATTATTAACAAGTGGTAAAAAAAAATTGTTAATTAACAAAACGGTTTTTTAGCAATAAAAAAATTTTTTTAAGCATCGTTTTTTATCTTAAAATTCATAATTTTTTACGAGGAATCTATTTCCAAAAAAAACAATTCAATTATCTTATAAATAATCTATTTGTTTATAACAATTTTATAAACAAAAAGAATTAAAATTTATAAAAAAATATTTTGAGGTAGCTTTTATTGATAGAAAAACGAATGATCATCGACATTGGAAAAAAAATAATTCTTGTAACATTTATTTAAATATTTAATTTGCCGCCTAGGTAATTTGTTAATAACAAATCGAAAATTAACAATTTTTTAATTTACTCAACGGAAATCATTTCTTTAATATTTGAAGAATAGCTCCACGAGAGGAAAAAAAATTGAGATTTCTGGTTTAACAATTATGCAACTTGCAATGTTTATAGCCCAGTCGGAAGAAATTGTTAATTAATTTATGGATAACATTTTATAAAATCGCGATAAAAATATTTTTTCTACGGTATTTCATTCCTTAATTTGTCCTGTAAATGTCTGAATTTTTTCAAATTTTAATATCAACATTTAATATGTTTAAATAATATTTTTCATTAAAGCGCTCGAAGGGGGCGTGGCTTGCGGAAACCCGAGTACCCGTTTTCAGGCGTATTTTCAGCTCCCTGTAAAATTTTTAATATTGGTCCTACAATTTCGCGAGTTGGGAGTTTCTTTTAGGAAATTTCCTCCTCTTTTTGAATCTTTTTTCAAAATCAAAATATATCAAATAGTTTTCGAGATATACGAAAAAAACTAAACCCCTTTGTTTTTGTTTACTAATTTGTTAATATCTTTTGCAATTTTTTCGAGCGGGTCTTGAATTTTTTCAAAAACTTTCTAGATTCGATCCCGAATCGAATGAGCCCTCAATCATATTTTTCCGAGCCTTTTAAAAAGTTTTGACTAAAAAAGCACTTGTTGACTAGACTATAATATTATAAATGCGAATGTTTGAATGGATGGATGTTTGTTGCTTTTTCACGTCAAAACGGCTGAACGGATCTTGATGAAATTTGGCACAGATTTCAGTCTGGAATAACACATAGCATACTTTTTTTTTCGATAACACGCGGGCGTAGCTGCGGGCGCCAGCTAGTATAATAGATATATGGCGCAGTGGCTAAGTTGAACTACTGGCTGCTGTGCTGCATGTCACAGGTTCGATCCTGGTTGATGGTGGGATCCTGTTCGTGGTCTGGCTGTTTGTGTTTAAATGTTTCTAAAGCTCCTGATTGCAAGAGAAAAACCCTGGTAAAAAAAAGCTGTAAATAAACTCACTCATTATCCTTATCCCTCAACTGCACTTCAGGTTCAATCTTAGCTATATAACACTGCTCTTTCGGATATTCATACTGCCTATAGTACGAGTGCACTCCCGTTATCATATGCTGCGGCACTATCATATGTGAAGCAATCTGCAGAGATTGGGTCATGTCTGAACTCTGCAGTACCTGAGACTGGACTTGTCCCTGCAGAGGTTGAAGACTCTGTGGTCCTTGCTGACAAGACATCACTATTTGATTCTGTGACATTTGTATTTGACTCTGTATTTCTGTTACATGATGCGATGTTACCGGTATGTGTATTGACTCGGATGTGATAGTTTGCTGGTACGTAACTTTGCCCTGTGATGTTGGCAGCCCTGGGTGTGATATGTGGATGATCTGAGGGCTCTGAATCTTTGTGTTTGATACAGACGGTTGGTAGACTTGTACGAGATGTGGAATGGAAGCCTGCTGTAGTTGCTCCATGATTTTAATCTGGAAATGTTGGATGGAAAATAAATAAATTTAAGTAAACAATATAAGGTTGTTATTTTAATCAAGATTAATTTTAATATGGTTTAATAGCAAAGATGCAAAGATGCATCACCAATACCAATTATTGGAGGGGACTATCAGTAAACAGCTTGATGAAGGGCATGATTCAGAGAGCAGTAGTACTGAACACGACTGGTATTTTTAGGATGTTCTAACTCGAGCCCTGGCCATCTAGCTTGCTTTTAATATACTTACTCATTTTAAATGTCTTTATATTAATAGAACGTTTAAAAATTTAATTAATACAAGTAGGTATGTAAGGAAATTAATAAAGGACATGACATATCATATCTTATCATATCTTCACGCTATGTTCTTGAGCGGTAGCAAACCCAGATCTATCTAAATTTTCAAATTAACATAACAAGTAGCACGGCCAGTATTATCATGTCTAGTTCATATTTATAGGAGTACGAAATGATTTATGAATTCAGCTACTTACTTACTTCAAAATACTGACTAAACAATAAATACAAAGTCAGCAGATTCTTCACTACTTGCAAAGTTTCTAGTGAGTATGCCACAGTTCCATCTTATTTCAGGTAAACAAGACAACATGGATGAATTCAATGACCCGATGCAACTTCGGCACATCAAGAAGCGCTTTACAGTTTCGCGTCAACAAATAGTACCCTTTCTCTGTCTATCTAACTTAAAGCAACAAAGACTAAATATTTAACCATGCTTTAAAGTTGTCACAATTTCGCAAATCTTAAGATGGATATGGAATGGAACGCACACAGCTGTCACTAGTGTTGCACCTGCTTTCCTAAACCGTAATTTATTTCTTTTTCGGTATTCTTCTAGTCAACTTCATATTAAATTAATTTTATTATTTATGTTGTATAAATATAAAAAATAACATTGAGAGATGTCACTACAAAAGTAAATATGACTTGTTCAGCATGTAACATACAGGTACAATTGTTTGATATTTAGTTTACGGTCCGAGACCTTTATTTGTGAAGATTAATATTTTAATTATTTGCTCCAGGCGACCTGAATCCGATAAATACTTAGAAATTTTCAAATTAGCCAGTCAGGTCATTCATGGCCAAGTGGAAGGCTATTAGATGGTTCGATGAAACTGTCGGCGTGTTAAACAGTTGAGGACATATTTTGTTGTAGAGGTTTGAATTTGCTGAACAAGCTGTACCCATATGGCATGCAGTTTGTTCACACACTCAAACTTGTATGACCTTTCAACTTTAGCATTTGAAATTGTTACCCAAGTTAAGTATACAACTAAAGCCGGTTCGTCACTGGCAATGAAAATAGAGAATAGGTCAGTTTCCATCAAGAGGACCCTTGCATCCTCTTGGCTATTCACACCAAGAGCAAAGATACGTTTGAGACCTGTGTGTTCGAGGCAATGCGCTGCAGAAACTTGCTGGGATTGCTCCGTTGGCACTGGTAGTTTACAGTGACGTGACGTGCGCGCTTGTTGAAGATGAATATGATTATTATTTCAAAATTGACCAAACGCGCGAGGGCCCTTAACACCCGCGTCGAATTTGATACTTTACGTTTTGTTTTTGGGCTAAGGAAATACGACCACGTCTCTCAATTCCGCAAGGAACTAAAGTGGCTGCCTATTCGTCTTCGCAGGAACACTCGAATATTGTGTCTTCTATTCAACATCCTTTATAACGCTGCTTATCCCAGCTACCTACGTGACCGTTTTTTATTTACCCGTCCTCCTGACGTTTTGTGTAGATCGCATTTGAGTCATCGTCTCAATTTCCCTTCCCATAAAACAGACTTTTATTCTTACTCCTCTGTCCATGCAGTACGTCTGTGGAACTCACTTCCGGCTAGCATCTGTGGCGCCAAAATGATTATTTTTTTTAAAAAGAACAGATTTTTTTTTTAACTATCTCTATATTTAAAACTGCTTTGATATATTGTATTTTAGATTGTATATATGCAAACATATCATATTTATTATTTTTATTGGTACTTAAATAATATATTAATAAAGTTTTGTTTATTTAAGTTAGTGCTTAAGTTGATATTTTTACACACTGTGTCTACGTATTTTTTCCATCTGTCCTATCGCAGGTCTGCTGGAAGAGATTTTTTTACGAAATAGGCAGTACCTGTGTGCTCTTTTGGCTGTATGTATTTTTATTTTTCATAATGTTTTGTGTGTACATAAATAAATAAAGGCAATACTGAAAAATACATAGTTTGCCGAGTGACATCAAAAAAGCGCGACTTTATTTTCGCTTGGTGAAAACTGTCCCTACACAGGTGAGCTAACGATCAACGGGTAGGGGTTGCAAAGAAAATCCAAATATAATAACATAATTTATGCAAGTGTCAACAAAAATAACATTATTTTCTACTAAACTATGTATCTAACAACAATAGATATAAAGTATGTAGTACAAAAATACCTACAGCACTTACTGTTTAGTAAATAAATGCTTTAGCAGCCCTATCACCATAGGCACTAAGTAAATAATAAATGTGTCAAGTTAAATATTATTAATGAATATAATTCTTATACATTATTGTATTGGTTTACTATTGCATTTAACTTTAGTTAACATTTATTAAAGGCACTGTTATCACAAAACTATTTGCTAAATTCGCTTAACAATAGAATTTAGGAAATTATATCGATACCGGAAATTTCAATTGTCGTAAAGGACAAAACACGAGTTTTCAGTATAGACAAAAAACAAAAAAAAAATATTTTTATGTCTAATATCTTTTTCAAATAAAGTGCTATATTTATGATGTCAAAAGAAACCCTAACTATTTTTTCGTGCTCTATCCCTATAAATACACAAAATAAACCAAACTTAATTATTGACGAAAATTAGTGTCCTTTACAGCCCACAAAAATTGAACCGAAGTACTTTACAGCGTCGAAAAATTGATTATGATTAAATCAGATGTATAGCAAAGGACTAATTTTGATCATCAATGGGTAGTACAAGTCAATTTAATCAGAGACTAAGGGGGTAAAAGGACCAAAAAAACTAAACATCTAGTTAAGAAATACCTACAATAGGTTGTAAAACTAAGTGAAATAAAAGGTGTTTGTTATTATTTTTTATTTATTAATCAATATATTAAGTAAAAAAGTAACAAAAATCTTATTCAAAGATAACATCACCCGGAGGCAAGTCCTGGATAACGTCAGCGGTAAGTACCTCGCCAATAGGAGTAGTCTGAGTGATCTTCTTCATTTTAGGCTTAGGCGCAAAGACAACATCACCCGAAGGCAAGTCCTGGATATCGTCAGCGGTAAGTACCTCGCCAATAGGAGTAGTCTGAGTGATCTTCTTCATTTCAGGCTTAGGCGCAAAGACAACATCACCCGGAGGCAAGTCCTGGATAACGTCAGCGGTAAGTACCTCGCCAATAGGAGTAGTCTGAGTGATCTTCTTCATTTCAGGCTTAGGCGCAAAGACAACATCACCCGAAGGCAAGTCCTGGATATCGTCAGCGGTAAGTACCTCGCCAATAGGAGTAGTCTGAGTGATCTTCTTCATTTTAGGCTTAGGCGCAAAAACAACATCACCCGAAGGCAAGTCCTGGATATCGTCAGCGGTAAGTACCTCGCCAATAGGAGTAGTCTGAGTGATCTTCTTCATTTCAGGCTTAGGCGCAAAAACAACATCACCCGAAGGCAAGTCCTGGATATCGTCAGCGGTAAGTACCTCGCCAATAGGAGTAGTCTGAGTGATCTTCTTCATTTCAGGCTTAGGCGCAAAGACAACATCACCCGAAGGCAAGTCCTGGATATCGCCAGCGGTAAGTACCTCGCCAATAGGAGTAGTCTGAGTGATCTTCTTCATTTCAGGCTTAGGCGCAAAAACAACATCACCCGAAGGCAAGTCCTGGATATCGTCAGCGGTAAGTACCTCGCCAATAGGAGTAGCCTGAGTGTTAAGTTGTTGTGATTTTCTGTTTTGACATATTGCAAACGGTGGTGATAATAATATATTAACAACACTGGAAACTACCGAATTTTCACCAAACTTAGTGGATCGTAAATATCTCCTCAGCTCTCTTTTGGAAACTTTTTCATTTCGTTTAATATTTACTTTGCTTTCTTGTCGAGTTACATATATTAGGAAAAGTGTTCGCATTTTCACAATAATTTTCTTCATCTGTATCATCTATTACGTCACTACTATTAGCAGAAGATTGAAAAGAGTTCCCACTGGGACGTTCCTGAAAAAACATAAACTTAGTAAGCCTGCTGTAATAGTATCAAGAATTTATGCAAGTATTTATCCGACAGTTGTATTATCTAGAAAATTAACTAGCTGCGCACTGCAGTTTCATCCATGTAAGTCCCGATCCCATATAAATATGTGGGTAAAAGTACATACATGCGTAATCAGCCTATAACGTTCCCACTACTGGGACACAGGCCTCCTCTTTTTATGAGAGGGAACAGTAGCCTGTGTCCAGTCAGATGTCTACATTCCAAGTTTCATCACAATCAGTTCATTAGTAGGTATAAATAATATTCACACACATTACACACACTTTCGCTTTTATTAAATGTGATAGATATTAATAATTATAATGAATTTAACTTACGTAACATTATTGTTATCGATTTCAAAATATTTATCTTCAACCATCGTTTTTTCAAGAATGGAACGTTCATTTTCAATACTTGTACTGCTTGGGTCAACATCACAATAATGCTCAGCATCGACTCTAAAATAGTATCAAATCAATAGGTAGTAAATGTATAATAGACCGAGCAAAGCAAATGTGAGTCTACTAGGATTAGGACAAATCGGCGCTTGTATGATATCACTCCGACGATAACTCAGAAACCGTTTATCTGGTTTGGATGAAAATTGAAGGGTTTATAATTTGGTTCAATTAAATTTGCAAGTTCGAAGATCAGTCAAAGTCCAAATCGGTCAAAAGGTTCCAAAGATATGAGGATCGCAAGTTGCAAGATTCAAGTACGCAATTCGCGCGCTAACCACTATTAGTTTATAACGTGTAGGTACCAGACTTACGTAGTAAAGGACATCATAGCCAGCAAAATCTTTTTAAGATGTCCTTTACGACCAATACTTTAACTCCCTTACTTATAAACGACTAGCAGCGCCCCGCGAGTTTACCCGCGTAGTTCCCGTTGCCGGAAGAATATTAGGATAAAAGGTAACCTACATTATGTTAATCTAGGTTATAAACTACCTGTGGGCTAAATTTCATCTAAATCCGTATCGTATCGTGGATCGTATGAGTTGCGATCCTCCCGCACCCGTTATTTACACCTTCGTTGCCCTAGGCATCGTGCCCCCGCGCAATTTGTCGCCTCAGGTCGTAACCTGTCGCACATTCCTTGGCGCCATCGGCATTATGAACGAGACAAAAAAATGAGTTTCTCTTAAAATTAGGGTCGTAAAGGACAATAAAAAGCAAACGAC
This sequence comes from Ochropleura plecta, assembly GCA_905475445.1. Classification (NCBI taxonomy): domain Eukaryota; kingdom Metazoa; phylum Arthropoda; class Insecta; order Lepidoptera; family Noctuidae; genus Ochropleura; species Ochropleura plecta. The sequence goes on from FR997736.1 coordinate 17,747,947, forward strand.
ATTTACGACCTAGTAAGATAAATATAAAGCAAAGCATAGATTAGGTCGTAAGGGTTTCAATTATAAAATAATATGTTTACGACCTTTTGATTTGTAATAATAATATTGTTTATAATGTCGTATAAACAGTTCAATACAAAAATAATCTTACGACCGCATAAATAATTAAAACATGACTTTACGCTCCATAATGAAAATTATTATCACGATAAATCCCAAAAAGTAAAAAAAAACGAGCTAGAGCGGTTGAACATCCGGGTCGTAAGGGACTTTTTTTCAAAGATATGATTATTTTAAATATACCAATCGATAGAGCTCGCGATGCTGTTTCCAAATATATATATAACTTATTTTCGGCAAAATGTCCTTTACGACAATTGAAATTTCTGGTATCGATATATATCAACATTTGGGCTATGAAGTTAGTTAAAAAGAGATATAAGAAGTGTAGGCTCTAGCAGCACAAAAACGATTTTTTGTATGCTCCATCCTTTTCTGTCCCTCGGGGTCGTTATTTGCTAGAGCGTGCTGTCAACTGCATCTTCGACGCTGAGCACGCTTCAGCGTCGGAGATGCAGTTGTCGAAAGCACTCCGGCTCGATTCTTACTTGTTACCAGTTATTATCAATATTGTGCGTTAAGTGAGTAGTCTTTAATTTAGCACATCCATATTATTGAAAAAATAATCATGTATCTATACTTAAGTTTGCTATCATTTTTGCTATCACTTTTGCTAACTGTACGTATCCGTAAAATAGTTTGATTACAATAATCAACTTTACTAACAATAGTTGTGAATAAAATTATATATATTAAATATTTTAATTGCTACAGCTACCCCATCTAAAATAACTTGCCAATAGCATGACAACATTGGCAACACAAAATGTAACCATAGACAATATTTTTACCCAAGTAGAGGTCTAATTTTGATTAGCTAGATATCAAAATAAGACCTCATAATCTTAATTCGATTCAAAAGAGTATGGCACAGATCCTACTCTTGAAGTTTTATCATTTTTACGTATTGACATAAACATAAAGATTTAGTAGAGTAGTCTAAATAAAATCATAAAGAAACTAAACAGGACAATTTGAAATAATTAAATGTAACAAAATAAATGCCTCGTCTCTTCAAGAAATCTGAGAGACTATCTTATCAGTCAAGTTATTTTAAACAAGATTATTTGAGCTACACAATATTCTGTTACTATTTGTGCGAGTATCTTCGGCAATAGGTTCTCCCTAGTTAAACTTTTTCTCTAGGAAGTGGAATACGTAATCGTATACGACCAACATGATAGCGCCTCCGGGCCCCAGACGCATGACTTTGGGTAGCAGTCCTTTGTATAACGCGCGGAATCTGAAAAGAAAAACACGTCATGTTTTCATAGCAGTTTTTTAGGGATCTTACCACAAAAGGGCGCACAAACGCGGAAATCTTATTCCTATAAGGGTTCCTCTTATTTTCCTTTTCAATTCGTTGTCCGTCCGTCTTTCTGTCAAGCCCATTTATCTCGGAAACGCGTGGAGGTATCAAGTTGAAATTAAAACCAAGTCTGCGGTCTCTTAGAGCTGTGAAAAAATCAATACACTAAGTCCGATATGGCCGTTTATGTCACAAGTGTATATGGACCCTCGGTGCGCGGTGAGTGGGATTACTGTAAACCACATACTCAAGTATGTGGTCCCTTAGTGCTGTAACAAAAATCAACCCTCTAAGTCTACGCAGTCAAAATATATGGCCGTTTATATCGCCGGTTTTTATGGTAATAAACAATCGATTACTATGTTTACTCTATCTAATACAGGGCTAGCTTAAAGCCATCAACCGACCGAGCACTCTGACAAAGACCCAATAATATTGCTCGATCTAAGAATCGAACACAGGACTTCACGCTCAGTTGTCGCGCTTGTGTGACTACAAGACCACGAAGAAATACGATTCATAACGTTAAATAGTCAATCAAGTTCAACAAAGTGCAATGTCCGAGTATCGCACTGGAGTAGTCTGTAATACGGCTAATTGCGGCTTACGTTCCAATTACAAATAAAACAAAATAAACTAAAAATGTTGACTTTAGCGTCATCTAACAGGAAAATAGCCACGACCAGGCACTTCGTAGAACAAACCATAAAATGAGACCTGCACCTAATTAATATGTACATGTATTATTATTTATTATCCATCTACCTAACTTTTTACCAACTTTATTTTTATTTGTATGAGACACAGTGTGTAGAAAAGACAAAACAGGTAAATTTTAAATAGGAATCCATGCTGGGGTCGGCTGCCAGTCTAATCACTAATAGCTTAACGTACTTTCTGAGGCACAGAGGAAACTCGGTATGTAACAGGTGGTCACCCATCCACAGACCAACCTAGGCAAGCGCGGCTGAAACTAAGAATCAGCGCGAATGACTGTTATAATTTAACCACGAGCTCTTCTTGCATTTTAATTAATTACTAGCTTCCGCCCGCGACTTCGTCCGCGTGGCTTAGTTACTTTGGGCTAACGGTAACTTTAACCCGCGTGATGATCGAAAAAAAAAATCCTTTTCTCCCATTTTCTTTCCTCTTTCTCCCCCTTATTTCACTTTTTGTAAGCCTATGTCCGTCTCCACGGTCCCAACTATACATATATAGTACCAAAATTCATAAAATCGGTTTGGCCATTTAGGCGTGAAGACGTAACAAACAAACTCACTATCGATTTTATAATATTAATTAGGATTATAATCATGACGAAGCACAGTGGTCAACTTTGTACGTACTTACGCCAACATCATAATTCGGCAACAAAAGCTTGCATTTAATCCAGGTCGAATATAAATAAACTAGGGTTTCTCGTTAGACATGCGGTGCTAATGTTAAATATCTATGTAGGTACAGTAGGTAGGTATAGTGTGCACAAACTAAATATTGTCGAGTCTAAAGTTCGAACATAAGCGCCGTCAAAGTATATTACGAGTTCTTACAAGACAACGCGTAACAGGACGGTTATCTGATAGTATATATTTGTATAGTGCACTTCAGGTATTTCTACAAACGTGTTGGTATTTATAAAAAAAGAATTTGAGTTATGGAATGAACTTTTGAGTATTGGACCACGAGGCCCTTAAATGGCCGCTTAGGCAGAATCATTATAGGATAACAATAGGAATTTCTTTACGATTGGTTACAAAGTGACAATTAATTAATTAAGTCTGCACGTTAATTTTATGAATTTGACCATTTTAAGAATTTGTTCTTCGGGCTAGTTACTACTGGTAATGTAACACCAATAACCCAATGAATGAGCTATGGAAGTCACGTATTCGCTCTATCCTTACTAATATTATAAAAGCGGAAAGCGAGTTTCTTTGTTTGTTCCGTCTTCACGCCTAAATGGCTAAAACGATTGTGATGAATTTTGGTACAGAGATAGTTGGGACCCTGGAGACGGACATAAGCTACGGATATAGAAAAGGGGAGAAAAGGGGGAGAAAGAGGGAAGAAAAGGAGAGAGTAAGATATTTTTTTCCGATCGCACTAAAGTTAGCTTTATCCCAAAGTAACTATGCTACGCGGACGAAGTCGCGGGCGAAAGCTATTTCCATATAAAATATTGGTAGTCAGCTGCATGCGGTTAGACTAGAAACCAAACAAGAACCAACGTAACTGGGAAACGGATGGCTTGGCAGATTGATTCCATGGATAGAGATTGAATAGGAGTCTATTGGCCTAGGGCAGGTGTTCCCAAACTTTTAGGATAACGGAACACACACCAAATACCTGTAATTCTATGAAACACCCTTTCTATGAAATACAAAAGTCTTACAAATGATACACAAATAGTCTTTGATTTATAAGACTTGAAAAGGAAAGGAACATTTTAAAAGCGAATACTACTACAATCTGTCAGATTTCTTTGATAGATTTTCGACTTTATTTCTAAAGTATTAGGTTCAAGGTTCATTGGGAAAAATTGACAGTAATTTCGGGTAGCTTGACCTCTGGCGTCTGTACATTAGTTTTAATAGTAACTAATACAAATGAAACCATAAAGATCGAATGGTGAAAATAGTTTTTTTTTAAACCTACTGTATGTACAATTGGCCTGTATCCAATTTGAAAATAATATTTGTACCTACTTAAAAATGGTGGTATTAAAAAAATAACGGAAACCTGGTGTCTTTTGCTGCCGTTTTTTTTAATTTTGAAATTACAGCAGGGTGAATAATCCTTACTGTTTAAATAAACAGGCAAAACGATTCATGTATGGTTTCGTTTTCCCAATCATGCAAATAGTAAGTAGGTATGTACATACGTTCACTGCAGGCAAAATAATAACCAATTTAGTAGGTAATTTACTGAATATAGTCAATTTGCTTAAACCAGTACTTGCTAGTAATGTCTACAAAATGGATGAATATAAGGTCTTATATTCATCCATTTTGTATATAAATAAGTATTCGAAAAAATGACGACTGGTTTTTGAAACGTAAATTAACACTCCATTTTCAATTCTATGACAGAAGTAAGTGATTGGTTTACTGCATTGTCATTAGCCAATCGGATCATTTAACTTTATTGTGACACTTTGTTGGTTTCCTTTCCATAGACCGGTTGATCTTTTACAGCCTACCTACGACGTCGTTGTACACTACACACACTTCGCCATTTTGTTTGTCTGTCTGTTTGGGACCTAAATATCTTTTTCTTATTGACAGACTTTGCCCAGAATATAATTCCAAACCTTTAATATGGAATCGACAATACCAATGGTAGGAAGCGCATTGAAGTGCTTATAATGGGGTGCAAGTTGAAATTGTTGTTTGCGCGTAGGTCGAAGAATTAATTATTTTATTCCAATAGTTCTGTGTGTTCTTTCCAAATAAGACTTTTATAAATTGTTAAACCTATGAATTTTGCAGAGGCTAGTTTTTTTAAAAACTGATCTAATACCTATACATATAAAATTCTCGTGTCACAATTTTCGTTCCCATACTCCTCCAAAACGGCTGCATCGATTTGAACGAAATTTTGTGTGCATATCGGGTAGGTCTGAGAATCGGCTAACATCTATTTTTCATACCCCTAACCGAGCAGCGGGTGAAACCGCTGGGCACAGCTAGTCTTTGTATATATATATTGAGGTTTGGTGGTGCTAAACATTGACTAAAGAATATAATATTAGTTTTGGCTAGGTTGATTAGACAAGCTACGTTTCATAAACAGATCTTCCAACTTCTAACCCTTTTCGGAGTTGGTGTATATGGGTGGCAGTAACTGCTCCGTTAGTCTCAAGCGCGATTGCTGAGCACGGAGTCTTGTGTTCCATTCCCGGGTCATCAGGAATTATAAATTTCACAGTAGCAGCCCGCAGTTTGGAAGTTTGCGGTAAGATACCCCCGAGCCTCGGAAAGCAAGTTAAGACGTTGGTCCTGCGCCTGCATTTGGACTATAAGAGTGAGGGGATAGTGAATGCACTATCCCCTCACTCTTATATATCTCAAAAGGCCGAAAACGGTCAGGATGACTATAGATATCCGTGGTTCTCAACCGTACTGATGTTTTTCTTGCCTTTTACCACAACGAGGTAAAAACCAAAGTATGGCACAGCTTATTTTTGGCAAAAAAACACTATTATAGGTCATTGAACAATAAGTGACTGACGTGACAAACAGAAACATTTCGTGAATAAGAGATTTCATTGTTACACTTGGTTTGAGAAAGTTTCCTTGGCATCATGCCCAGAATTCGCGCAAAGAGACAGTATGCACAAAGTACATGCAAATTTATATTTATAGACAGCGTATTTACGGAATGTTGGGGATATTACAGAAATCTCGATGATGTTGTTTGGTGCCTTTACAGCAAATTGGTGGAACTAAATTGATTTTTAAGTAAAAAGATTAAAACTTGTTTTTGTCAGCATTCTTTGACACGCTTATTGCGTGATGTTTACTACTGAGTGCGGGAATTTTCTGGGTACCTATATATTTCTAGTTCAGCCAGGTATTTTACTTACATTACTAGAAGTGATAACGTATGAATGCCAATGAATATAATATCTTGAAATAATCAGGAGTAATGTGTATGACATAGTATTTTTCAATCGCAATCTGTATTAAGTAGTATAAATTAATTTTAAATGACATAGGTACCCAATATTTGTACACCTAGTACTGGTGAAACATGTTGAACTTATCATTATTGTATGTACCATCCTCAACACCATGTTTTTGACAAATAAATTACTTTGACTTTACTTCTTTACTCCAGTGATAGATTGCATAAATTGTGATTTGGACTAATGAGATTTTAAGTGGATACCGTTAGGGCTATGCTTCACTTGGTTGCCGAAAGATACGAAAAGGAGCATTTTTTTGCGGATGGGAAATCATCAAATAATTTCCCTCGCTCTGGGCGGAGCAGGGTGCAGTGTCAGACTTGTACTGATTACAACCCAGCCATGTTCCTTCTTTTGCCCTTTATGTTCCGGGGCCGCGGTATCTGTTTCGAACAACCCGCAACCCCGGCAGGCGGTGACATCCCTTTGAGACTTTGCTAACATCTCTTTGAGGCGCACATGGAACACTAACGAATCGTCAAAAAAGGAGCATTGGTAGACCAACTGCCGGATGGATGAACGGTCTGCAGAAGACCGCTGTAAGACCTTGAGACCCTCGCTGACTAGAGACTCATGACACAAGAGGGAGGACGCCGATAGCCACCATTGCGTAGAACTAGGTTAAACTAAGCTCTAATGAAACCATGGACGATTACCAAAGGCCTATCTCGTGATAACACTTACACAAAAACATCCCACAGTAATTTCAACTTCTCTGGTAAGAACGACGGATGGGATTCCTATAAAAGAAAGCATTACTTACCATTATTATATGTACTTATATACCAGATGTAGTGCTCGACTGGTGCCGACATACAATGATGCGGCCTGACTCCGTCTGAGGACCCTAAATCTCACTCTTAGCCACGTTGAACGATGTGTTGATGCAGGAATCATGGTCTCTTAATGTGAATAAGTAATTACTTACCCCTCCTCTTTATAAACAAGATGCAAGGCCCCAGTGGTACTCGCATACTTGATGCGGCCCGGTTCCGGCTGCGGACCCTGGATGCGACTCTTAGCCACATCGAACGGTATGTTGATGCAGGAGCCAAGCACTCCTGATGTGAAGCCAATAGCTAGTTTTCGCCCGAATTCTAGGATTGGATCCTGTAATTAATAGCCAATATTAACCTCAAGATTGTAATCCCCTCTATAGGCTATAGAATAGAATAATTTGAAACACACATAGAAATTGCTAATTCTATGGTTATAATGGCGGTCTTATCGCTAATAGCGATATCTTCCAGACAACCTTTGGATGGACTGTAGGAATATAATAATACAATGGGGGGTAGTCAATGTGTACACCATTGATCCCCGTTATATTACCTACTGCTAATACTAGACAAACAATTAAAATAATATCTAGTACATACATTAACACTCATATGTCCCAGTTAGGGCTGTGTAATATAAGTGTGCATGCTGAAATAGGGGCTTTTTGACCTCATACAGAACTAATTTAATTAAGTGTATTTTTATAGTTTTATTTTTATTTTTGTTGTTCCCTTTTTTTTGTCCTGTCCTGTACAAGTGTATTAAATCGTTTTTATTTTTTCTTTACCATAGTACGAGCCTATTGCTTTTATCGAGGCACCAACCAGTTAAATACCTGATTGAAAATCTAATAACAATTTGTTTGACCTAGTAACGAATTTAGAACTCAGGAAGACATAGTTCATCATTTTAATTTCCTGATGATTTAAGTGCAGTACGCACTTTGCTAATCTAGATATTATATGTTCTTGAAAAACTGGCCAAGTGTGAGTCGGACTTGCGCACGGAACCGTACCATCCTTACTAATATTATAAAAGCGAAAGTGAGTTTGTTTGTTTGTTACGTCTTCACGCCTAAATGGCCCAACCGATTTTGATGAATTTTGGTACAGATATAGTTGGGACCCTGGAAAAGGACATAGGCTAGTAAAGTGAGATGAGGGGGAGAAAGAGGGAAGAAATCTATCTTTAAAAACAGCAAAAAAATATAGTGTTTGTTGTGTAGCTCTTGAAATATTTATTTTATTCAGTTTTTTAGTATTTGTTGTAATAGCAGCATCTGTGTAATTTTACCTGTCTAACCATCACGGTTCATGAGATACAGTCTGGTAGTGACAGATGGACGGACAGCAGAGTCTTTGTAATAGGGTCACGTTTTACCCATGGGGTACGGGATGCTCAAAATCGAGTTTTTGTATTGTTTTACTTTTACCATCTAAAACTATAAAATTGGCTAAATACAAACCTGATATTCTGGTACAATGCCTTTCACGCTGTGATAGAATCCAAAATACACCATGTTGAACACACCATTTCTGGCTATCGTCGCAGTAAGGCCCTTATTAAGGCCTCTTCTCCCCAAACCATTTGATCTCACAATCTCCCTTGTCACTGACCAGGTGCTGGGTAGTTCTTTTGTCCGAGCCTTGTTTGACATCAAGGTCACTTTAACTACTTCAAAGGGATTGACGAGGATTGCTTCTGTGACACCTGCTCCAAGACCAGCTAAGGCAAATGTCTGAAGAAAAGTTTTGAAATTAATATTATGATAGGTGATATTATGACATTCATATGTTGTAGAGCTATAAATGTGAGGATTTGTGTTAGCATTTATTCATGGACTAGGTTTTTTGTTATGCCAAAAATATAGTAAAATTAAACTTTTTTGCCATATTGTATAATTGAGAAAAACACTAAAATGCATGGTAGTAATGTCGTGTTTAATTTGGAACATCAATACAAAACAAGCAATAAATATTATTATAGAAATTTCACTCAAAACATACAGGGTTGAATTAAAAAATAATGTGATTTCATCTTTGTGATTTCCTTATTTCATAGGGAAATGTTTTGAGTAAGTTTTAAACAAAACATTGGATAATATTTCAACTCTGTCTTTTCACACATCTTATCAGTCACTTGACTTTGTTTGTTTTGGTTTCTAGATAAAGTGCAAGATTTAGTTTGTTACATTTACATACCTACTGATTACAATATTGGAAGATTATTATTTAATTATAATTTGCATAACATGAAGCCTATTTTTAACTAATAATCTCTTCTTAGCTTTCTTTGGTTTTAAATTTGAGTGAAATCATTTATGTTTATAATAAAGGTTAGTAAGTTTTAAAGTAGGTAATTATAACAAATAAATTATTGTATTGTTGAGATTGCTTTGGAATTAGAGTGGTCAAGAACTGAACATGAATAAGACATTAAAAAAAACATAGTGAATATTAAGAATGGATTTTTGAAAAAATAAAATAATAAAAAATAAAATATTCTCACTACAGGAGTTGGTGAACTGGCGCCAAACAGAAAAAGCTTTTTGTATTGCTCAAAAGTGGCAAATTTCACAGCTCGCTTAGGAGTTTCAGCCAAAATAGGAGGCAATATACCCTTCCAAAATGCAGTAACCCCTTCGTACTTATACATTTTGATCATGCAATCCGCTACCCCCGTGTAGTAGTGAGGATCAGAGCGCGCTAAAGTGGATCTGGTGGCTTGGAGCTGCAGCCTCGTCTTAACCAAGTCTAGAGGCTGCATGATTAACACTTCCACAAACCCTGCACTACCACCGGCACCAATCTGCATAGCAGCCTGCTTCAGTAGCCGTTCCATATCAGCCATTTTAACGAACACACTAAAACTTGCTTCTACACAACACTCGTAAAGTTTTACAACTGATTGGCTTTTCGTCGTCGCCGAATCACAAAAATAAATAAATCAGATGTAAGATGACAGATGAATGAAACAACTGAGTTCAGTTGCTACTTAAAAAAATCAGATGACATTAGACGGTTTTTAAATCCAGGTTCCGCACTGTGCGTGAATAAATGGTATTTGGCAACCCAGTCGTTAGCTGTCAATGAGTCTCCAATGGAAAGTGTTGTTTCGCTGATTTTATCCATGTTTCTTAGCTCAAATTTATAAATTTGTTTGTCCATATTTTAATTAGGCTAGCCTTATTGTTATTTACAAATGTTTATTAAGATAAGGACTCGCTACTAATGTAGGAAAACGCGTGAATTTAGCAAACAATCGATGTCTTTAAAGTCCATTTTCGCGTGGAATCTATCATTCAAAATGGCAGTGGTATTAACAATTTGCAGATGTGAAAAATGATTTCGTGAGTTAAAAACAGTGTCGGTGTGGGTGGATGGTGAATTAAACGCGGAAATGTGGACATAAAGTGTAAGATGGGTTCCCAGACACTAGAGATATTGCGCCAAGGTGTTTGGGCATCGTTAACTGGGGGATGGTTTTATGATCCTCATCAGAATTTGTTTTGCAACACTGTGCACCTGTATGTGTGGTTGTTCCTGCTATGTTTGCCGTTTTCTATCTACCTGGTGAGTTATATTGTAATCGTACATTCATAGTTTGTAATAATATGGTTTTTCAATGGTTAAATCAAAAGCAGGTCAGTGGCCAGATTGGTTAGGATGATTGTTATTCAGCATTGTGTCTTAGTCATTATGGTCATTGCCCTTACGAAGCCTTAGCAATAGTTAAAGCTAATCTGTTGGAAACTGCACTTTCAAGGTGATTTTGGTTCTTGAAATAACTAGGACAGTGTTACTTGAACTACTTTTTATTGTTTATCTATGTATGTTATTGCGCCATAATTGACGTAGTTAATTCTAGTTACAATTTGTTTTTAGGTTATATTTTGTAGTGTAAACAGTTATGATAACATGACATGTTTAAGTTAGAACTGCATTATAATGATGATAACATACTTTCTATCTCTTCTTATCTACATAATGGTTTGCTAATCTATTTGTGAACATATTAGCCAAATACTTGTCAAATTCCCAATACATTATAAACAACAATTTACCTAGAATAACTACTTACCATCAATTCTAAATGGGTAATTTGGTATATAAGTACCATCTCAGCCACCTCTCCACCTCAGGGATAATGTTATGTGGCACCACTCTTGTAGCTTTCTAAATAAATGTTATTTTCAAATGTACTAGAAACTAGATTTAAATAACACTCAAAGTCTACATACTATACAACTAGATTTTATACTCATTCGCTTTTCCTGTGTTATAAAAGAGGCTTATTTTTAGCCAGAGATGAAGATTACTCAACTCTATAAACTTGTCTTAATAAAACAAGAACATGAAAGATAAAATAGTATGTAGATAGTGTACATTATATTTTTTTTGTTAGCCTAAACTGTTTTACTTCTGGGTAAAAACTTCCCCCTGTAAATAAAATAAAAAAAGAATTTTAAACAAAGTTTTTAAACTGCACATTTTTTGATTATGCAGTAATTTAAGACAAAACTATATACTTTTATCTTTTGCCAATAATGTAAACAAGAGAATGACACTCAAAGGTAAATAAAATTCTGTAATATAAACCCGCTCTTAAGATAAAGTAAAGTTTAGACAAAGTAAATTATTAAAGTCAACTTCATGTCTATCTGCAAGACAAGAGGTTGTAGGTCTAGAGTACAACCATTTAAATGATAAAAATAAAGAAGACAGCATGAAGTATGATGCACAATTTAAAAGATAGATAATACTTCTACTCATCTAACATCGCAATTTTATTTAGAGTATTAAAAAACATTAACACACTAGGTATTTGCAAGAAATCTATCTATATTAAAATGTATTTAAAGCAAAAGTAGGTATAGCTTTGGTTGGTACCAAATCATTAAAAACAAATAAATTGGTTTCATCTTACAAACAATTTCATCATTTGCTACAGTACAAAAGTGACTCACACAGTTTAATAATTTGTTTTAAATAAGACAAGTGTATAATTCTATTGTACTGCATTTTATTATAAAAAGGAGGTATGTAGCTGACTCATCCTACATGCTTGAAATGTAATATAGATAAACCTAATTTAAATACAATACTGCTAAAAGACATAGTGTGAACTGTAGTTACAACTTAGATTTAAGGGGCCATCTTTTAATACCATAAGGTTTTATGCAACTTTTATAATCCAACTCCCTTGGTGAAATATTGTAAGATTTTAGGCTATCCATCCTCCCCCAACTAGCATAAGGTGTATCTTTTTATTATTGAAAAGAAAAGATGAGATAATTTTAAAATCAGTAAGAAATTCCAGTAATATTATAAATTTTTTACTTACACTTTTAATAACACATTAAACTATTTTTAGGTCCCATAAAAAATACATCTGATTGTAATTTTATGCTACCACACATGATACCTCCCTCTGGGGGGAAGGGTCAGAAATTGTTTCTACCCTCACCTGTTTAAAGGACCTTTGTTATTTGTAGGTAAAACCCAATCAGGTATTTTAGTTTTGATGATTTATTTCACAGAATAGAGAGCTTTGATAGAAGAAAGGGGAGGCCTTTGCCTGGCAGTGCGATGAATGAGGGGCTAAAATAAATAAACCTGTGAGGACCTGATACCCAATCCGTCACTTAGATGATGTTTGTGTCCCAAAATTGTAGTCTAATGATGCACAGTTTTAGGAACAACCTACACAGCATTGTTTTTTCCTGCTATATGATGAGAAGCTAAATTAAAATTGTTAACGGAAAACCTACTATTAGTAATTGGCGGGAAAAAAATATGAACAGCTTTGAACCAATATTGTATACTTACCTACTTGTTTGTATGCTTTTTATAAAACTGTCATCAATTATCCTATTGGAGTATGTTGGTTTAATATGAGACAATCAGTTTGTTATGACTGGCACAAGTTTATTTTGCAGCTTGTCAACTGTTTTGTAACCTTCTAATTTTATTATTTTCAATCTTTCTTGACCATGAGTAGATTTCATATTGTTTTGCTTCATAGATTGCACTCTGGTCACTACCCATGTAAAACTTGTGGAACGGTTGAAGATGTTCATCATATACTTGTAGAGTGTCCTACGAAAAAGAAAGAAAGAGAAACACTGTGGAGTGGCTTAAAATTAAAAGAATACGATAATGGTCCATATGTTCAAATTCTAGCACAACCCTCTCTGGAAATAGCAATTCTCCTTGCCGTTAGTTTTGTTATAATAATTTGTATCATAAGTGTGTAGTTAAGTTTAAAATTTAGTTTAAGTTATGATGAGGCTGACTGTATAAAAGAATATAAAAAAAGGAAATCTTTCTTACCATGATATTGGTAAAACAATGGTGTCTCATCTGCTGAAGTCACATATCAAAAGTTGAAGTCAATACATCAATTATATTAATTTTCTCTGTTAAAAATACCAGAAGATTCTACCACCTATAATATATTATAAACTACTAGAAACTTGCAGTTCTTACATGATGGATCCAATAACACATTCATAAAAAATATTGAAAAAGTTAGGTAGTTTCAGAGTTTAATATGAATAAACATTGTGATACCAGATTTTAGCAGACAGCAACGCAAACAGCATCAGTATGTATTTGTTTTCAAAATTCGATGCTTTCTTTTTGTCAATGTGTTGTCACCATCATAAAACTGCTATTTCTACCACACAAAAAAGCCCACATTTAAAATAGGGCTGCCTCTATTTTTATTTCTTTCATAATTTCACATCATATTTGTGTAGCAGCTTATAAATCTAACTACTGTCCTAATTTCAACTATGTAATGTCAATAGTCTCAGAGTAAAATGAATGTGACAAACGGACATACTATACGCAAAATACGCGCCTTGGACGTGGAGTTGTGGACACCAGCCTGTTATACAATACAATAGACAGACAGACAAACAAACAGACAGAGTACATCTATATGGGTCTCTTTTTTGCCAATTGGCAACAGAACCTTAACAAATAAAATTAATTTACTATAAATTAACAAATCAATAACATTACAGCTGTGGGTCAGCTGTAATGTTGTATATATTAATAACATTTAGCCTACATTCAATCCATTACTTTCACCCGAGACCAGGTATCGGCAACCTGCGGCTCTTTCAATGTTAAGTTCTCACCCCCACCAAACGTGTCGTACCTCGCGTTGTGTTGCAGTTGTTTTAGCTTTCCTGTTCATAGTAAATTCACTCAACACAAATACAAATGTTATCAACATTGAGCCATTGAGTTTTCATTTTCCATTGTTACTAAAAGTTATTGGCAGATCATCCATATTTTAGAGATAGAAAAATAAATAAATTAGAAGATATCTAAAAAAATACCCATGAAATATAAATAAAAACTATATATAAGTCCACCTCAGGAGTATAATAAAAAGAGATTTGAAAATCGACCCAAAATGTACTGAGAAATCACGTAACAAACAAACAAAAAAAAAACCGTCGAGTTGAGAACCTCTTTCTTTTTGTAGAAGTCTGTTAAAAATAAAATTTTGGTGGGTCTTTCAATGCTGCAAAATTAAATTGTTACTTTTATCTCCTCCATCTCAAAAGGTTGGCGACCTCTGCCCTAGACACTACAACTAATTGACTTTGAACTAGTGTGTATATACTTAGTAATGTGTATACTTACTATATGGTGTAATTGCAAAACTACACCTTGTATGTATGGAGGATGTAAAACGACTTGAAGCTCGTTAACATAGGTACATTTACATTGACCATTAACTTAATATATGGGTGTGATTGGTGTGAATTAATTACCTTAACAGCTATTCTGTTCTTATAATTAGTTTTTGTCTATGGCTTCAGCCAAATGGAGGTCGGAAATGACTCATGTGCAAACTATCCTATATCAAATTTCACAGAAATCTGTTCAGCCGTTTAGTTTTGAAAAGGTAACAGATAAACATTCAGACAAAAATACTTTCGCTTTTGTTAATATTACATTAGTATGGGTTGTTGTTTTTATAATTAAGTAAAGTTAATTCTAAATGCAGATTTTATCTTCTGTAAAAACTAAACATTTGTAAAGTTTAATTATTCTCTTTTACTTGTGGCTGCAGATAATGTTTAATTCATGAAATGGTTTTTATGTTGAGTCGTTTTTAATTTTATACAAATTATTATCACTTTATACTGAGTATCTCATAAGATAAAAATACTATTCAATAACATTACACTTGTAATTATGGAAAGTTTAAACAGTTTTTTTTTTACTATACCCTACACCAGGAATTCCTCCTGTATCGTGGGTGCGTTTACAAACATTTAAACTCGCATACACAAACAGCCAAACTCAGAACAACTATCTGGAGGCCATAGAAATATGTATTACGTGCAGGGATCGAACCCGCAACACGCAGAGAAGCAGTAGATTGCTCAGCCTCTGCGCCAACCGTGTCGCCAAGAGATGTACCTTCACTTAGATTTAACCAGTTCTATTTGACTCCTATATAAAATATGGGCGAGTCTTGCCTTCAACTGGGCTGAGATTTAAACCCTGGGTTGCTACTTAGAAAATATTGATGTAACATCCCAAAAACACTGCATAACCCAGGACCTCATACTACTTCTGAGGGGCCACGGCCAGCCAGAGCCCTCGCCTGCCAGGGTTGTGGGTTGTTCGAAAGAGATTTCGTGGCCCCGGAACATAAAGGGTAAAATAAGGGACATGGTAAGGGACACGGCGCCAGTACAAGTCTGACACTCCCCCTCGCTCCGTCCAGAGCGGGGGATGCCATAATATGATGATTTCCATCCACAAAGAAAAGGACCACATACCCGGAAAAGCCGCTTATTTTCGTTGGATCCCAGTTTTTGATCCCACTTTAATATTTTTGGCGTTGGATCCCACAAAACATTATTATATATTTCCGTTGAATCCCAAATTTGAAAAATACTAAAAAAATACGTGTTATTGCCACTGAATCCCAAAAACTATTTCCGTTGGATCCCAGATGTTTAAAAACATCTGAATGCGGGTACATCCAACAACAAAATCACAATAATATTTTAAGGCGAAATTTTGTATGTATGTTTGTTATTCCAACACGCTCAAACTTCTAGACTGATTTGGATGAAATTTGGGTATGTGGATAGGTTATGTTAGAATAACGGGTGCCTGCCGTTTTTCCGAAAAGATTTGGACAAAATTTCATTACCCAAATAAATTATAGGAACCGGGAACTAGGTTTGGTTAGGTTAAAACTGTGACCTCCTACGCACGAGCCGAGCGAGCGGAGCGAGCGGTGCCGCGGCAGCGGCCGGCGAGTGGCACAAACGACTTGCATTTATAGAAAAAAGAGATTGTTTTTAGTTGTT
Source organism: Ochropleura plecta (assembly GCA_905475445.1). Lineage (NCBI taxonomy): Eukaryota > Metazoa > Arthropoda > Insecta > Lepidoptera > Noctuidae > Ochropleura > Ochropleura plecta. The sequence goes on from FR997736.1 coordinate 17,764,195, forward strand.
TACCCGGAACTGAACTATGTAGATTAGGATAATTACTTATTTACAAAAAAAAAGGTTAGGTTCAAACTGTGACCTGTGTGCCAGAAACGGCCACATTATATAAAAAAAAATATGGAAAAATTATGACGGCAGTATTTTTTTTTGAGCTTAGAGGCGCTTGTTTTGAAGGCGTTCATATTTATTTATTTATAAACATCACAAATAAACCTGATCATTTTTAACTCATGCCAGTCTAGTACTATTTGGAGTACATCATTTGTCTCATTTATTCCCCAGTGGCAACAATCCTAAAAAATCCAAAATACACACACGGTGTTTTTGAAATATTTAATAAAAGTAAATCACTTTTCTTCTGAAATGTACACATGTTGTCATAAAATGGGATTCAATGGTAATATCAAATGGGACCCATCGTTAATACCTAAAAAATGGGATCAAAAACTGGGATCCAACGAAAATAAATCGGAAAAGCTCTTGCAACTAATAAAGTCGGTAACCTTTTATTATCTGTGACCTCTTAGCAAGTAAGAAACACGGTCCCCGCATAATCGAGGGCATAATGCACATAATTACGTCATATACAAGAAAATATTCTATTTCTGTGTAACCTGACCCACACTATCTAACCATTGAAGTGTCATTAGTATTCGTTCACCTTCTAGCTAATTAAGCGAGTGAACTATCAAATTAGTTAATTTCGTTAAGTCTGTTTCGATGAGAAGGAAAACAATGTGTTTATAGCTGAAAATCCTTACTGATATTATAAAAGCGAAAGTGTTTGTTTGTTTGTTACGTCTTCACGCCTAAATGGCCAAACCGATTTTGATGAATTTTAGTACAGAGATAGTTGGGACCCTGGAGACGGACATAGGCTATTTTTTTTTAAGTGGGAAATGAGGAAGAATGAGGGAAGTAAGGGGAAAACTTAGCTTTTCTATTACAATCAATATAGCGCAAGGGCAAAAACTACAGGTAGCAGAGGTACCTGCAAATCAGGAAAGGGGAACTGTGTTACCCCGAATTTAACGCGAGCGAAGCCGCGGGCAAAAGTGATGTTTATAAAAATGTCTTTGTAAATTAACTTTAAGTGACCTCACAAGACCACGTCATCGTCAGCAGTCCATTACTGGAGATAAACCTCACCATTCGCACCCCATTTTTTTACGGATGGGAAGTCATCAAGTTTCATATAAACTCCCCCTCCGCTCTGCCCGGAGCGGAGGGGAGTGTCAGACTGACTGTCTAAAACCTACCTATGTTCCTTCTTTTGCCCTTTATGTTCCGGGGCCGCGGTATTTCTTTAAACAACCTGCAACCCAGGCAGACATTAGCCCTGCGAGCCCCTCTGCTTTGCCCTCTGCGCGCAACGCGCCTCCAACCACGAATCAAATTCGATTATCGGCAACTTGCATGCAGCTGCAACCAGTTACTTTGTGAATATCGCACTTCAGCCCAAGGATGTTTTACACTACCGTAATCAGAGATATAGAAGTTGTGACCAAGAAGAAAGTGTGATACGCGACAAGCGATCGGCAGTGCGCGTAGTGTGTAAGGTCCCTAAGGCTGCAAACTTTCTTTCCGCATACACGGTCAGTCATGACGTCTTGTTGACATTTACGGAAGGTTCCTATCTGATAATGACATCAGACGAATGTGAACGAATGTACAAAATCGTTACTCAGTCCGGGACCTTCAGAATTCAGATCGCCATTAAGAAGAAAATATTAAATGCAAAAGATTTAATGTAAACCTTTCTTTATAAAACATAAAATACTTACCCTACCATCTATATATATTCTGGAAATATGCAAATTTGTCCGAAAATATACGAACTTTTTTACAACCCGCGGTGATAAACATGGCGACCGCTCTGTTCGATACAAAAACATGTTAATGTTACCCTCTTCGCGCATGAAACTACATTCTAACAGCCCCTACGTAATGTCTATAAAAATATTTAATAAACTACCAGATGCAATGAAAAATGAAACTAGCGACAGAACTTTTACAAATAAACTTAAACAAATATTGATTAAAAAAGCATATTACTCAATAAACGAATACATAAATGACAAACAAATACATTTAACACAAACAGACACTAACCTTTATTAGCCGATAGATAGATAGTATTATTGTAAAGTGTGCTTTAATTTAATAAATACGAATAAATTTAATTTTAATTCTAACAATATGTTCTTATAAGTGATCTCAATTTTTATTTTATTTTTGTTATTATTTAGTTTTTTAATATTTTATTAGAATAAGTATAATTTAATAATTTTGTTGACTTCAATATGAATAATTTATCTATAATTTGGTAATTAATATTAAGAATTTGTTTAATTTGTTTGCTGTGCCCTACAGGGTCCGTAATTGTACCTTAGCTTTAAGCCTATTTTAAGATCTTCAGACATTATGGAATGCAATAAAGATATGAATATGAATATAATTTTCAGCTGAGATTCAGTCACGTACTGCCGTTACGACTGGTGTTGCGGGTTGTTCGAAAAAGATACCGCGGCCCCGGAACGCAAAGAGCAAAAGAAGGAATATGGATGGGTTTTAGTCAGTAAAAGTCTGACTCTCCCTTCCGCTCCGCCCAGAGCGTGAGAAGTTACTTCATGACTTTCCATCCGAAAATTAAAGGGCCCGTCACGTTCGTCCCTGAAATGGCAAACATCTGTGCATTTTTTGCGTCTAAACTACCATCATATTACATGTTTAAGGGTCTTAAAAAAAGATACGGCTACACCTTTTATGAATTCGTAGGAATGTCTGTCATTATTATTTACATCTCGAATCAACGAGTTATACCAAACTCACCTCTGTCCACGAGGTTGAGGTCAAAACTGGGCCCATTAAAAAAAAACAACTTCAAAGCGAGCTGTCGCATAGTCGATCGCTGTAAAAGAGCTTTCGCCTCTAATGTAAAAACGAAGATTCGAATTTTCGTTGTTATAATGCGGGAAATAATGCAGGGATATCGAAGTGTAATAGTTTCGCAGTATACGATGTTTCGTAATAGATTATCAATGCCAAGTTGCTCCGTAGTTTTTCGCGGTAACGTGCATCGAAGTTAAGTAGCTCGTGGCTAAATAATAGCAGCCGCTCGGGTCGATCTTTAAGTTAAGCCGCGCTTGCCTAGGTTGGTCTGTGGATGGGTGACCAACTGACCACCCGTTACATACCGAGTTTCCTCCGTGCCTCGGAAAGCACGTTAAGCCGTTGGTCCCGGCTGTCATTTGTAGATCTTTGACAGTCGTTACAGGTAGTCAGTGTCCCGAAAGTCTGCATCCGGTTAGACTGGAAGCCTACCCCAACATACTTGGGAAAAGGCTAGGCAGATGATGATGTGCATCGAAGTTAAGTAGTATCACAGTGAAGATCTATCGCGGTAACGTGCATCGAAGTCAAGTAGTATCGCAGTGAAGATCTATCGCGGTAACGTGCATCGAAGTCAAGTAGTATCGCAGTGAAGATCTATCGCGGTAACGTGCATCGAAGTCAAGTAGTATCGCAGTGAAGATCTATCGCGGTAACGTGCATCGAAGTCAAGTAGTATCGCAGTGAAGATCTATCGCGGTAACGTGCATCGAAGTCAAGTAGTATCGCAGTGAAGATCTATCGCGGTAACGTGCATCGAAGTCAAGTAGTATCGCAGTGAAGATCTATCGCGGTAACGTGCGTCGAAGTGTAGTGGCTTCGCAGAGACGGTCTTTAGCCGTAATGTGCATCGCAATGTTTTAACATCGTATTAACGTTTATCGATATTTTGTGCGTCGACATTCCGTATTCTACTCTCTATTGACTACGTAGACTTGGAGAGTTGATTTTTTCTCATCTCCAAGAGACCACAAACTTGAGTATAATATGGTTTTAATTTCAACTCGATAACTGCACGCGTCTTCGATATAAAGGGTCTTGATAGACAGACGTCTGTCTGTCTATCAAGACCTATGGACAACAACGAGAGTCTATGGACAACAAGGTGATCCAATAAGGGTTCCGTTTTTTCCTTTTGAGTTATGGTACCCTATTTTTTGTTTAAAGTACTCTTTGATAGTTTATTCATTTAAAGAGAATCAGTGAAACACGACTAGCAATAAGTATTTACAAGGCAGATATGAGGACCAACGCCAAGTGGGGACGTACTGACTTTATTGGTGAAATTCTTCAGAAGGCAGGCAAGCTAGCTAAGCTTGCAAGCGGCGTGCGTGTATAACCAGATGTACGAAAAAACGTGGGCGAATCAAAAGAAGTGTGCAAGGATCGTAGCATGTGGCATTCTGTGGTTCCTGCCAACCTCCTTGGGAAATAAGAGAGTTAATAATCTATGATTCGAATTTGTATAGAAACTAGTTGTTGTTACAAGTTGTTTCATTACAAATTGCGCACTGTTTTGATCAAGAATGAAAAATGCTCCTGGTGAAGAAACGCAAACACGCAAAGATATACCGTCCATATTATGCCAAAAGTGGCAAGTCATAATACATTACATATATGTATTTGTAACTAGCTGTCCATGCGTTGCAATGAAATTTTTCTACCTACCTACCCTACTTTTTTTTTCAGAAGATTCTTCTTCTGACATTAACCAACACAACAAAAACAAACAGAATTAGCGAATTCGGTTCAGCTGTTCTCGAGATTTGCGCTTAGCAACAAATTCGAAAAAAATATTTTTATATTATAGATGAGAGCGAGGTGGTATTACCTTCGTCTCTAACGAGAATGTATGCGTCATCAATTTGATGTGAATGACATCTGATATTTACTTTGTTGAGTTGAGATTAAACATAAACCAACCGTGTAATGTGTAGGTACATTGATAAATGATGCTCCTGATTAATGGATTTTTGATGTCTTGAAAATCGTAGCAAATAGAGCGTATAACTTCTGTCTTAGTAATTTTCGACTATTCAGAAACGAGACCAAATGTCAGGTTTGGATTTCTTCCAAGCCCGCCATACTCTTGCCAAACTACTGTAACTCCCAGTGGCGACCACCAGAAAAGCATCGAAGTCCCGGAGAAACACTTAAACTGTCTGGCTCTGCCTGTCTGCCTGTTAGACTGTTTGTCTGTCTATGTGTGTGTCTATGATTGGTCTATTCTACTACTTCTTTGAACGTATTAAACGACAGCGATCGGCCGCTATTTTCAACAGATTAAAAAATTAAACTACCAAAATAGGATTTAAATTCGGGCAGTAGCCCACCAGATAAAAACCTATATAATCGAAAGATCCTCCCTTTTCTATAGTGATGCACTATAGAAAAGGGAGGATCTGAAGAGGAGCGAACCATTCGACCCTTTTTCTCATACTTCTATACATTTGTACAACATAAAACGTCCCAAAAAGACATATTTAATTAGTGAGACTCTTCAAAAGATCAGGTGCTTAGTGCTCGTACACGGGATACGAATATGGCCAGATGTATGAACGTAGACGAGGTGAAAGGCGCGTCGCCCACCTGACCAACAGTCGAGGCGCGGGCGCATTAGGCGCGTCGCCCACACGACATTTGTAAAGAAAATCTCGTTGCGGCGTGCCTCTTATGTGCCTGCACCTCGACTGTTGATCTTGTGGGCGACGCGTCTAATGCGCCCGCGCCTCGACTGCGCCTCGACTGTTAGTCGTGTGGGCGACGTGCCTAAGGATCCCAGCAGGTGGCGTTCTTCTGCCAACCTAAAAAGTGTGAGTTGATGAGAGAGATGAATTCTTTTGCCCCTCAGTACTTCCCGCCAGCGAGCCTCGGTTGGATTATATACTGCGCGCTAGTTGCGCTGCTGTTCGCCGGGCTGAAGCTGCTGAACCACGGGCTGCATCACATGTACGATACCACGGAGTGCATCATCGTGCAGCCTCCCACTGATCCCAACGCCGCAGAAAATCCTGCGTGAGTAACAATTGTGAAATAGGCTAGTTGACACGCTCATGACTGTGCTCTAAGCGACCTGTGCTTCACTAGGTTTGAATCAGACTAAAGAGGTTTAGCTATTTTGAAATGCGAAATGACTTTACCCATGACGATGTTTGGAATTAGCTTCGCAAACTAACCTAACCCCGTCGGGGATTACATACGCGATAGCATGTTGTGTTAAAGATTGACCATTTGTGATTTAAATGAATGGTCACTTGAAATTGGTAAATAATTGGGCCAGCAATTATGGTTGTAAGTTATTGTTTTCATATCCGGCAGTGCTGAAGAAGGCATGGAGATGCAAATGTTGAAGTTAGGCGAAGCGCCGGCGACGGGCAGCGACAACGAGTCCGTTACCTCTCTGGAGTACCACAAGCCTAACACCAGTACCATAGGTATGTACCCTTATCGTAGTGGAATATTTGGAAAGGAGATGTAGTGACCAAATACGGTGATTTTAGACATGACTTACTTCAATTTTAATGTATAGATTATGTTTCTTGAAAGAAGAAGTAACTCGGAACATCTAACATAAAATTGCGCAGAACATAATTTTAAGTATCAGAGGACGCATCGTCTTGACTGTAATGAGCAGTCTGACAATCGCAGCTAACTTCCGAGCCTGCCATTAAGTTTAATATTGCATAGCACTAAGGAAATCCTCTATGCTCGTCACTGAGCCAAGTTTAATAAATTGTTTGTAAGAATCCTCGAATTTGACAAATTATACTAACTATGACGTAATCCTGAAGAACATACTCCAAGTAGCTTTTCCCTCTTGTTACAGATTTAAAAGTAGATGTCCATCGGAAGAACAGTTCGGAGTCCAGCATAGAGGAGATCGCCATGACTGCCAAGCAGACGCAGACGGAGGTCGTAGCCGCAACCAAGTCAGACCTATGCGTGCAAGCCGAAATGCCGGGCCCCTCCAAAACCCGTCCAGCCAACAGGAGCCGGTCAAAATCAGGCCACAGAAGGGATCATAGGAACTCTAAAAGAAGGACTGGCACACGAATAGACGAGTTAATCGGTGAAGCGTCTAGAAGTGCGAGGACCGAAAATAACTTGCCTGTTCATATGCTAGTCGATGAAGGTCCATTTGCAAAAGTCAGTCGCCGTTACCACGAGTGCCCACATCGCCGCGGTTCCAGTAACAAAGACTTTTTTAAAGAGTGGCTTTATTTGGATGGTACGGAAGCTTCCGGAGAACCTTACCAGTCGAAATTTGCGCGGCAACTCAGTTCAGACTCAAGGGATAACTCTGAACCGAGTGTTGGTCCCCCTTCGCCGAAGAAAAGGACAGCGCATCGACGAAGGTATGCCAATTACCCAGATGAAAGCTGTACTAAGTCCGCAATGGCGCTTGCGACTCAGCAGTCATCAAATATGAGGAGGAATTCCAACTCGACCATGTCCACCATACAGTTACCGCTGTTGAACTCAACTGCGCAACTTGTATCTCATATGAGAAGGCACTCGAACAACGCCGATACTGGGTTCTTCGCTAGCGTGGAGCTTGGTGAATACATGATGGTGAAAGCTGAAGCCCCAGTCGGCGAGACAGAGAAAAGTAAAGGAAAAAGTTCGGGCTTTAGACGAATAAAAAGCGCCGCGTTAGAAATTGGTTGCCCACCCCCAAGTGTGTCCAACCTATCCCCCCATCCAAACAGTGCAGAAACTATCGGTGGGCAAATGCTTAAAAATCCCAAAAATGCAGTAATTCCACCGCCTAGCAAAAGTTTGACCCGCGGTCCACATTTAAATCTATACCCAAAGAACGAATCTGGAGAAGGATGTAGCTACCCATATTTAACTTACGGTTCGGAAATTGTGTACCCAATAGCTGAAATCTCTGATGAAATGCAAACATCACAGAAGGAAACTGACCTGGATTCTAGCGGAGAGAGTTACAGTGATTATGATGATGAGAAACAGTTCCGAGGGTTTGATTGGGATGCAGAGCAGTCGCCTGCCATGCGTTCCAGTGACTCCGACTACGAGAATAACGGATCCAGGTCACCGCTACTTGATAGACCATCAGACGTAAGAGTGGTGCGTAGCAAAACTCACGCCGACGGCAAGAAACACTGCTGCGAGCGACACACTAACAAACATAACTTAGACTGCCCCAACGACAAAGGTAAACCTGTAAGACTGAAAAAGCTAAAACATGAGCAACAGTACGAAGCTAAGCGTCCTTCTGAAAGACCAATCCCTTGCTGTGAGTGCAAAAACAGCATCAACCCTAACGTTGATTACTTTGAGAAAGCCAGTGCAACTTCCAAAGACTTGCTAATAGAAAAATCCAGTTTAGAATCCAATGAGAACCAAGACCAGTCTAAAAACCAACCGGACGAGAAAAAAGTCGTCGAAAAGAAACCTTGGGACCACGATATATGTAATTCTAGCAGTAGTAGTGATACTTATATGGATGGACCATCAAAAAACAATAAAATAATTGTCCCGGAAACCGAAGAGTCGCAGTTGACGGGGACGGACAGCAAGAGTGCAGACGAGAGGAGCGTGTACAGTTTAGACTGGCTTTTTGAGGAGTCACAGCAACCACAAGCAGGATGCTGTAAAGAAGCTGGAGCCTGCGCTCTCCCCGAAGAAGTCCTAGTTCAAAAATTAGCCAACGCACTCGGTGAATCGTCTTGTAACGTTCCAAAAAACTTGGGCGCTATACCAAAGCAGATAAAAAACTTAGCACGTTCACGAGCTTCCTCCCAGAAGGAGAACAAGAAGAGAGATTCTAAGAAGGAGAAAGATGAGAATCAGAACGAGGAGGTGATACTCTTCGACGCGGTGGAAGCTCAGGCTGCTTTGGTACAAGGATTGGAGTGCTTATTCGCGGCGACCAACGCTAACACGGTCGTGATGCCGCCGTCTAACCGGGAGGAAAGACCACGAAGTCACAGACAGAGCATTCGCGGCGATAGGGAGAATTCGCACAAAACTAGAAAACGCTCCATAGAAGAAGTAGCACAAACGTCGACCAACACCCTCCTCCCTACTTCCATGCCTTTACTGGCAGCATTCCTCAACTCAAGAGTAGATTTCGGACCTTGCTGTCTACCCTCCTACGTGGCTAACGCTGCTGCTGCTGCTGCTGCGGCTACAGAATCAGCTGCCACTCAGACCGCGCAGCCGTCCGAAGAGGGACCAAGACTTAGACCTTTAATGGACAGGAATCATAGAAACCGTGTAAGGAAGATAAAGCGTTCGACTCGCCAACGAAACAATCCTTCACAGCAGAATAGCGCTGATAAGAAGGATAACTCGAAGCCACCAGCTCCCGATAACTCGAATAATTCTACCGCCGTTCATTTTGCGACGTCGTTTGATGACACGACTGACGGCGCAATACATTGCTTTATGGACGAGTATGGTAACTGGATGTCGTATACATTTGACAAGAACAGTTCAGGGCGAGCTCAGGCGCAGCCTATACCCTTGCCAGAAAAAGAAGATCAACAGAACATGCGCATCAACAGGGTGAAACCTATTGACAATCCTGACAATTCCCAAGAAACCGCCGGCGAAGGCAGTTGTGGCTCTCTAGAATCCGAAGCTGGGAACAGCGAAAGTATACCTAAGAAACGCGGAGACAGCATCGACCAAAGTTCCTCTAATCAGGGCAGTAACAATCCCTTACTGTCGAGCAATAATAACGTGTCGCAAGTAGTTCCTATCAACACTAATAACGCAAATAAAAGATTCTACGTGTTTGATGGTGGGACCGGTAGCTCCCACGCTGATCAACCACGATCACCAGTAGCATATGTCACCGATAGTTTACTAGAACAAATTGAAGCCGAAAGACAATCCCGAATGGGGCTGCCGAGTATGCACATAAACTTCCTAATGAACCAACAAAGAGCGCAGCAGTTAGCAGCACAACAGCAAGCTGAAAATCCATATGCGAGTATACAACCTATACCGAGTTTAATGCCTTCCATAGGCGAAGAAAGTGTAGAAATGAGGAGCAAGTTCTCAAAGTTAATGGACGAAATGGAGAAGGCGAATCAGCCGAAACCAAAGAGTTACTACAAGTTTAAACTTTCTAAATGTTTCGAACTGAAAGTGTCTATGGATAGACTGCAACTGATGGCGCTTTTTGACAGAAACTTGACGTGTAAGGAGACTTTTGTTACGATATTTTTGGCTGTGATGGTGGCCGTTTTAGGGTCTATGGTCTTGAACCTTGGTTTCTACAGGGACATATACGCGTTTTGGTTTTGCTTCATCATGGCGGGCAGTCAGTATTCTTTACTGAAGAGTGTTCAACCGGATTCTGCGTCGCCAGTCCACGGTTTTAACAAAATGGTCGTGTTTTCTCGGCCGGTATACTTTTGCATATGCACAGCACTATTGTGCGGCGTGCATAGCTACTTGGAACAGACAGCGCCTTTTACTGATGAAGTGCATACGAGAAGAAAACGAAGTTTCGATGATACAAAGCCGATTACAATATACGGGTTCGAGATGAATGAAAGAGATTTTTTACACGTCATACAGGAGATTCTGTCAAAGTTTTTGCTGTTTTTTCCTTTGGCATTCAGCTTGGGGTTATTTCCCCAAGTTAACACCTTTCTCATGTACTTACTGGAGCAGATTGACATGCATGTGTTTGGCGGTAACGCTACAAGCAGCTTAAGCGCTGCAGTGTATTGCGTCGTACGCTCAGTGGCAGCTATTGGGGTGCTGTACGGTTTCGCTTACAGCGGCTTAGTTGAAGGAAAGAAATCACAGCATCAGAAACACAACATCCTATTCTCGATATTCTGTGGTCTCCTCGTACCTATAGCATACCACTTAAGTCGCAGTGCAAGCGACTACACCCTTATCTGGAATCTAATAAAGAAGCACTTACTACCACCTGAACTGTACGCCATACCAAATCCAGAAAGTTCTCCAGAAATTGACAAAACAGACCCAAACACACTGACTGATGATAAGAAGAACAATTCAGAAAGTAACATATCAAAACAAAACTCTATTGGGAGTTCTGCGTCAAAAATAAACTTCAGTTCGGAAACGAATATTGCTAAGCAAAAACGGTCACAAACATCCAGTGTTAGTTCTTTGAAAATGGATCCTAGAGGGGGGGACACTATGAATTCAACGACCTCCTTAAAGGCCGACCCACCAACTGAAGACGATAAAACCCAGGACACAAACACGTCTAATGTAAAGTCAGATTCAGAAAAACCCGATGAAGACATGGAAGATCCGTTGCCCAAGAAGCTGCAGGCGACTGTGAACGCTCGCCTTAAGAATGACGTCATAGTGTGCACTTTTCTGGGACTGTTCGTATTTGGACTGCATTGTACGACGGTGTTTACGACGCTTCGACCGCAGCTAAATACGGTAAGTTGACTTTGGGTTTGTTTTTCGCTTGTGTTGAGGCCGAAATTGGGCTAGATCTACTATCTATACAACAAACGCGAAAAAGTCGTTTGAGAACTGACTCGATATACTCTTAAGACAAGGAAATAAAGTCTTTTTTGTTTGCTCGAACTGATTCTGCGTCAACTCTTTTTAAACAATAGCTTAAAGAGTCTTTCATGATGATTCTCTTATACTAGGGTTTGCAACACAAAACTAATTTGACATCTCCCAACTACCAGGTTCTATGGATAATCGCGGGCATCCTGGGCTGGGTGCTGCACTACCTGGCCCCGCAGCTGCGCAAGCAACAGCCGTGGCTGTGCCTGGCGGGGCCGGTGCTGAAGCAACACGAGCACGCGCAGTTCGAGGTCACCGAACCCGCCAGGCTCATGTGTTTCGAAAAGGTAAGATTACTATGCACCTAGAGTTCGGGAAGAAACAAGATAATTTTAGTATCCAATAGGGATTCTTATACTTTTATCCGACTTAAAAAAAGGAGAAGGTTCTATGTTCGACTGTATTTTTATTTAGAAAGAAAAAGTATACTTCCGAGGTGGTCCCATATAAATGTTATTTACATTGCTTGGGTAGTTAATCAGTTATTGTCTATAGTACATATTTTTTCTTCTGATTTTATGGATGATTTGGTATTGTATTTTATTAACAATGGAATATGAATACTCGATAAATAATTGTGTGAGATATCATCACTAAAAATGCTGAAATAAAAAGTCAAAAATGACTTTACGGTTGGTGGCAAAAAGTCAACGAAACCAACAAAAGTCACCGATTTCCGGAAGTACAGTCTTTTCATTTCAGCATTTTTATTAGCAGCTCCCAAATTTATGACTATGACATTAGGTTCGTTAGTAAAATTACGATTTTCTTCGCCCCTAGACGATAAATTAAAATACAAAATAATTTAGCATTAGCATAATTACATTTAAACATCTAATATTAGGTCCTTACATATGAAATTGGCGTTTTGTATGGAAGGAACAAAAAGTCGAATATTTTTTAATATAATATATTTAATTAATCAAAGTATGAACCATTGTTGTCAATGCACTTTTGCCATCTTATAGGTAGTTCATTGATCCCTTTACTAAAAAAACCAGTCGGACGGGAATCAATAAAATCTTTGAAGGCGATTTGGACTGCCCCATCGGAGTTGAATTTTTTCCCTTGCAAAAAGTTATCCAAATTGCGAAAAAAATGGTAATCTGTTGGAGCAAGGTCCGGGGTGTACGGAGGATGTCTAAGACATTCCAATTCAAGCTCTTCTAATTTGGTAGCCGTCTGTTGCGCAGTGTGTGGTCTGGCGTTGTCGTGAAGCAGCAGTGGCGTGGAGCGATTGACCAGCCTTGGTTGTTTAGCCGCTAGCTTTTCCATCATGGTTTGTAATTGCTGACAATAGACATCAGCTGTAATAGTCTGGCCAGATTTGAGAAAACTGTAATGAACAATACCGGCACTAGTCCACCAAACGCTTACAAGTAACTTTTTTGGGGTTAATTTTCGCTTGGGGCAGGATTTGGCTGGCTGGCCAGGATCCAACCATTGCGCTGAGCGCTTCCGATTATCGTAAAGAATCCATTTTTCATCACAGGTAATGATTCGGTTTAAAATACCTTCATTGTTGTGCCGGTTCAGTAATGTAACGCAGCAGTCGACGCGCGTTTGCCGGTTTGCTTCAGTCAATTCGTGAGGTACCCACCTTTCAAGCTTTTTAATCTTCCCAATTTGCTTCAAGTGAATTAAAACAGTTTTATCACTAACATCGAAGCCTGCAGCTAACTCGGACGTGGTTTGCGATGGGTCCGCTTCCACAATAGCCTTCAATTCTCCATTATCAACTTGGGTCTCAGGCCGTCCACGGGGCTTGTTCTGCAGGTCGAAATTTCCAGAACGAAAACGTTGGAACCAAAAACGAACTGTGTTTTCTTTTGCAACATGACCGCCATACACATCATTCACCCTTCGAGTCGTTTCCGCAGCACTAGTGCCACGGCGGAACTCGTACTCGTAAATAATGCGATATTTTAAATTTTCCATTTTGTAAAATGAGTGACGCAAACAGAAAAAACAGAAGAAAAAAAACAAATGAATGACGGTCATCGAAGCACAAATACATGAGTAAATAGCTGTACAAATTTGAATTTGGAATTCCTTACCAAAGAGGAGAAATTCGTGATTAAAGTGGCCAGTACGAAAAACGCCAATTTCATATGTAAGGACCTAATATATAACTTCTGAGGATACATGCTTTGTATTCTAATCCGTATGAAGTGTCACACAGCGTGTCATCTTTTTCAGATTAATCTCTTTTCCTTAGTTGAATTGGGATGCACAATGCATCTATTACATTACTAGCTTTTGCCCGCGGCTTCGCTCGCGTTAAATTCGGGGTAACACAGTTCCCCTTGCGCCTTATTGATTTGTAATAGCAACGCTAAGTTTTCCCTTTTCTTCCCTCTTTCTCCCTCACATCCCACTTTAAAAAAAAAGTTAAATCCTATGTCCGTCTCCTGGTTCCCAACTATCTCTGTACCAAAATTCATAAATCGGTGTAACCATTAAAGCGTGAAGAGGTAACAAACAAACTCACTTTCGCTTTTATAATATTAGTAAGGATGTGTTTGCGTCATACCTGAAGGTCTCATCTCCTATTCAACTATTATTTTGTCCGCAGATGTTTGTGTACCTGTGTTTCCTGGAACGCAACGTATTATACCCGGGCGTAGTAGTGGCGGCGACGACGCAGGACGCGCCCGCCATCGCCGCTAAGTACGGCGACGCTGTCGGGGCTCTCATTATATGCGTGTGCGCATTGAAGTGTAAGTCATAACTTATACTTACTTATATACATCTAACATTCTATGTAAATATATATTACGAAATTTTTAAAACAAATATGAAAGTATATATGTAGTTAAAAAAAAACTTACGAACAAAATTTTTATGAGTGTTTGCTTTCCTGCCCTGAGGCGAAATATAAGAATCAGTATAAGAATCATCCTTTTATATTTGTGTTACTAACAATAGTTTTTTAAGTCAGTACGTATACTAACCATTGGATCAAGATATCCGTAAAATAAATAAATTGAATTGAATTGAAAAACAGGTTCTTATTGTCTCAAATATAGAGCATATTTATAGCAAAACCTCAGTCTATCCCCCGCAACTGTGCCCAAGTGTGGTATTTTGAAGGGGAGGGCCCCTTGCACGGGTCACATAGTATGGGTACGTTTCCTTAGTAGTTGCTTGTAAGTCTTGTAACTTGGATTCTATCAAACGACCGACTTGTATGTGGGAGACAATACCGCTTGGCCACCACTGCTGAAAGTACTGTCTCTTAAAAGAATTGACGGCACAGTTGGCGCAGTGGCTGAGCGATCGTCTGCTGCGCTGCGTGTCGCGGGTCCGATCCCTGCGCGAAACAAATATTTGTGTGACAGGTAGTTGTTTCGGGTCTGGCTGTTTGTGTATGTGAGTTCAAATTTTTATAAACGCACCGACGATACAGGAGAAATTCTTATTGTGTGGCAAGGTTTTTTTTTAAAGTAATTGTAATATTCAAATCTCGCTTCACATAGGTATTATACTCAAATCATTCGTTCCCAGGTCTTCGAAACGCCTACTCAGAACCGGAGTCCCAGTATCTAATCCTGGTATTCGCAGTACTGCTGTTCCAAAGAGACCTGAGCAGTCAGAAGATATCGGAGACTTTCCTGGTCGACTACTTCATCACTGCCATCATCTTCAGCAAAGTCTACGAGTTTCTTCTCAAGGTAAGACGATGATGTTCTTTGATGCTATGCGTTTCTTGTTTTAGAGTCAGACAGATGCGTCGGTACAAGAGCTGCTGTGGCGTATCATACTGATCATTTTTCAAAAATAATTTTTTGCTCAAATTGCCATTTGGCTATAAGTGCCCTTATACATTTACCGTGACCGTTTATCTGTCTGTATGTCACAGCCATTTTACTCCAGGACTATTAGCATCACATACTTGAAATTTAGATAGTAGATGCCTAGAGCCTTCTCTGAACCGCTACACAAATAAAATGCCAAATTTATAAATAAGGGTGGCCCTCTATACAAGTAACTAAGGGTTGAATAAAATCGGGAAATATCGATATCGTGGTTTCTTATGTACTTTTTTTTCTCAAGTTGATGAAATATTTACTTCTAAGTTGTAAAAATTTGGTCCCACCCTCTAATTTCAAGTTTGTAGTTTGTGTTTGTTTGTAATAGGCGGAAAATACTGAAAAAAAAAAAAACATTTTCCCACCAGGTTCAGTTCGTGGTGACGTACATAGCCCCGTGGCAGATCACGTGGGGCAGTGCGTTCCATGCGTTTGCGCAGCCCTTCTCTGTGCCACACTCCGCCATGTTGTTCCTACAAGCTGCTGTATCAGCACTTTTATCATCGCCTTTGACACCGGCTTTAGGTAAGTCTCTCTTAGAGCTCTGGTTTAAGCAGAGGGGTCTACCAGGGTGTTGGCCCTTCTGGCCTGCTGGGGTTGCGAGTTGTTCGAAACAGATACCGCGGCCCCGGAAAACAGAGTGCAAAATAAGGTACAGGGATGGGATTTTAGTCAGTAAAAGTCTGACACCCCCTCCCGCTCCGCCCAGAGTGGGGAAAGTTATTTGATGATTTCTTTATCTCTAAAGACCCCGCTCTGGTTTACACTGGTTTCTGCCCTCAATCTTGGTTGTTTATACATCATGTTTTATTTGCAGGTAGCGCAATATTTATGACGTCATACGTTCGCCCGGTTAAGTTTTGGGAGAGAGACTACAACACGAAGAGAGTTGACCAGAGCAATACCAGGCTGTCATCACAGCTTGAGAGGAACCTTGGAGCTGGTGAGAATGCAATGTTACTTGCCTATTTGTTGGTACTTACGTGCAAAAAAATGCCCCATACAATTTTTTGAATTTAAGAGTAACTTTAACTGACGTAGACTTAAATTATCACGAAGATTTAAATAAACAATATTTCAGGAAAGTTATTGTTTAATGTTGACTGCACGGTAGGCGCAGTAGTTAAGCGATTGACTGCTGCGCCGCGTGTTGATAGTTCGATCCCCGCACGGAAAAAATATTTGTGTGACAGATATGTAATTGTAACAGGTCTGGCTGGTTGTGTATGTGAGTTTAAATGTTTGTAAACGCACCCGCGATATAGGAGAAATTACTAGTGTAACATTAAAAAAAGTGCGCTGATAGTTGAAATCGCTCGTTGAACAGTGAACGCTCAGAACAGTCAGCGCGCGCCCGTTCTCGCTCCGAAGTAGGCGTAAAACTTGTCAAGGGGTTGGTTGAGCTTCATCTGGCAGCACGGTATTGTTCGGAACCACCATTTGCTAGATTGAGAAATAGCTGCCGATGCTGCCGCGTGCGATAGCGCATTTGCGCTCTGTCTGCCAGTTTTTTTTTTTTTCTTTATAAAACGTTGCCCCACACTAGGATTTCTCCTGTATCGTAGGTGCATTTACAAACATTTAAACTCACATACACTAACAGCCAAACCCGGAACATTATCTGTAGGCCATACAAATATTTGTTCCGTGCGGGAATCGAGCCCGCAACACGCAGCGCAGCAGTCGATCGCTCAGCCACTGCGCCAACCGTGTCGTCAAAATTCAAGTTTCAATCCTGTCTCGGTCTAAAATCGAAGAGCATGAGGCGGGTTGATGTTATTACACGCGACAGTACTTTTAACCACTATTTTGGACTATTAATGTAATTCTAATAATCCTGAATAATTTACAGACGATAACAACCTGAACTCGATATTCTATGAGCATCTAACTCGGTCACTACAACACTACCTATGCGGTGATCTCATGCTTGGACGATGGGGGCAGGTCCAACAAGGAGATTGTTTTGGTAAGAAGAATTAACTTTTCTAGATAAATTTGTAGGTGTAACGCATTAAGCTCAATATCATAAGCCTCTTACTTGTGTGTTTTTTTCGAATGAGGAAAGGCCGAACTAGAATAAAAAAAAATGTATTCCCGTACACAATATTGCATTGGGAGACGGATTAGTATAAGGAGTCCACATGTCTTTCTCAATGTATTCGATTTTCTTCTCAATCGTATGGTTGGTGCAGGCCCACACGAATAACCCAAAAAGACTCCAGGTTAGGACCTGGAGTCAATGCAACGGGTCTCTAACTTGGCTAAGTATGCTGAAATATCTTCCAGGCATGCTGGTTTCTCCTCGTTATTTCCTTCACCGAAGCAAGTGATTTTAACACAATGGTACACATATAAATGGAAAGTTAAAATGTTTTAATTATATTTTTATTTTTTTACAGTCCTAGCGTCAGACTACCTAAACTGCCTAGTTCACATCGTGGAGATGGGTAACGGCCTGGTTTCATTTCAACTGCGAGGGCTAGAGTTCAGAGGCACCTACTGCCAGCAGCGGGAGGTGGAGGCCATTTCGGAGGGCCCGGAGGAGAGTAGCGGTGAGGGTTTATCCAAAACTTCTTTATTTCTTGAATTCATTTATTCATTGTTACCAGTCAACTTAAAAAAGGAATTCTGGAAGCATGCGCAGGAGTTCTTTACATCGTCTAGAGATACTTCCTTTTTTAGTCATTGTCCTTGTTTCCACTAAACTAAAAACAAACTGAGCGATCATAAGAAAAATGGAAATCGGCCAATCACAAGAAAGCCATATTGTCCGTCCGTTCTTGCATGCGCATATGTGTGTATTCGATGCATATGCTTACGTCACGCTACTAGTCTGACATCGTCCATAGACTTTCATGTATTGAATCCGATGCGTGCACGCACTTGTCAAAGTAAACGTGAACGCTTTTTATGTTTTAGTACTTTTTGATCTTGTTCATATTGTATCTAGGCAGATAGCCTTTTCTCAATTATGTTGGTTTCGGCCTCTAGTCTAGAGCAACTGAATACCAGTATTTTACATGGAGTGACTGCTTGTCTAGTCTCCACAACCCAGGTAGTACTAGGTAATGCGCTACTTCTTGGTAAGACTGGTTGTCAGACTTTCGGGACACTACCTGTAGCCACTGTCAAAGATCTACAATTGACAAAAAGCTTAAATATGAAATTCGGTATAAAATGGGGATCTACGGACTAACCTAGTGTGGTTTGATCAGAAGATCGATCCGACTGGGTGTTATTAGCTATCCACAAGTTCCCCAGCGTAGTTTGTCTCCCCCCCAGAGGGCGTGTGCACGGGCGTGTGGTGGTGCGGGGGCCGCGCGCTGTCGTATCCACAAGTTCCCCAGCTTGTATGTGTCCGCAGAGGGCGTGTGCACGGGCGTGTGGTGGTGCGGGGGCCGCGCGCTGTCGTATCCACAAGTTCCCCAGCTTGTATGTGTCCGCAGAGGGCGTGTGGTGGTGCGGGGGCCGCGCGCTGTCGTATCCACAAGTTCCCCAGCTTGTATGTGTCCGCAGAGGGCGTGTGCACGGGCGTGTGGTGGTGCGGGGGCCGCGCGCTGTCGTATCCACATGTTCCCTAGCTTGTATGTGTCCGCAGAGGGCGTGTGCACGGGCGTGTGGTGGTGCGGGGGCCGCGCGCTGTCGTATCCACATGTTCCCTAGCTTGTATGTGTCCGCAGAGGGCGTGTGCACGGGCGTGTGGTGGTGCGGGGGCCGCGCGCTGTCGTATCCACAAGTTCCCCAGCTTGTATGTGTCCGCAGAGGGCGTGTGGTGGTGCGGGGGCCGCGCGCTGTCGTATCCACAAGTTCCCCAGCTTGTATGTGTCCGCAGAGGGCGTGTGCACGGGCGTGTGGTGGTGCGGGGGCCGCGCGCTGTCGTATCCACATGTTCCCTAGCTTGTATGTGTCCGCAGAGGGCGTGTGCACGGGCGTGTGGTGGTGCGGGGGCCGCGCGCTGTCGTATCCACAAGTTCCCCAGCTTGTATGTGTCCGCAGAGGGCGTGTGCACGGGCGTGTGGTGGTGCGGGGGCCGCGCGCTGTCGTATCCACAAGTTCCCCAGCTTGTATGTGTCCGCAGAGGGCGTGTGGTGGTGCGGGGGCCGCGCGCTGTCGTATCCACAAGTTCCCCAGCTTGTATGTGTCCGCAGAGGGCGTGTGCACGGGCGTGTGGTGGTGCGGGGGCCGCGCGCTGTCGTATCCACAAGTTCCCCAGCTTGTATGTGTCCGCAGAGGGCGTGTGCACGGGCGTGTGGTGGTGCGGGGGCCGCGCGCTGTCGTATCCACAAGTTCCCCAGCTTGTATGTGTCCGCAGAGGGCGTGTGGTGGTGCGGGGGCCGCGCGCTGTCGTATCCACAAGTTCCCCAGCTTGTATGTGTCCGCAGAGGGCGTGTGGTGGTGCGGGGGCCGCGCGCTGTCGTATCCACAAGTTCCCCAGCTTGTATGTGTCCGCAGAGGGCGTGTGCACGGGCGTGTGGTGGTGCGGGGGCCGCGCGCTGTCGTATCCACAAGTTCCCCAGCTTGTATGTGTCCGCAGAGGGCGTGTGCACGGGCGTGTGGTGGTGCGGGGGCCGCGCGCTGTCGTATCCACAAGTTCCCCAGCTTGTATGTGTCCGCAGAGGGCGTGTGGTGGTGCGGGGGCCGCGCGCTGTCGTATCCACAAGTTCCCCAGCTTGTATGTGTCCGCAGAGGGCGTGTGCACGGGCGTGTGGTGGTGCGGGGGCCGCGCGCTGTCGTATCCACAAGTTCCCTAGCTTGTATGTGTCCGCAGAGGGCGTGTGCACGGGCGTGTGGTGGTGCGGGGGCCGCGCGCTGTCGTATCCACAAGTTCCCCAGCTTGTATGTGTCCGCAGAGGGCGTGTGCACGGGCGTGTGGTGGTGCGGGGGCCGCGCGCTGTCGTATCCACAAGTTCCCCAGCTTGTATGTGTCCGCAGAGGGCGTGTGCACGGGCGTGTGGTGGTGCGGGGGCCGCGCGCTGTCGTATCCACAAGTTCCCCAGCTTGTATGTGTCCGCAGAGGGCGTGTGCACGGGCGTGTGGTGGTGCGGGGGCCGCGCGCTGTCGTATCCACATGTTCCCTAGCTTGTATGTGTCCGCAGAGGGCGTGTGCACGGGCGTGTGGTGGTGCGGGGGCCGCGCGCTGTCGTATCCACAAGTTCCCCAGCTTGTATGTGTCCGCAGAGGGCGTGTGCACGGGCGTGTGGTGGTGCGGGGGCCGCGCGCTGTCGTATCCACAAGTTCCCCAGCTTGTATGTGTCCGCAGAGGGCGTGTGCACGGGCGTGTGGTGGTGCGGGGGCCGCGCGCTGTCGTATCCACAAGTTCCCCAGCTTGTATGTGTCCGCAGAGGGCGTGTGCACGGGCGTGTGGTGGTGCGGGGGCCGCGCGCTGTCGTATCCACATGTTCCCTAGCTTGTATGTGTCCGCAGAGGGCGTGTGCACGGGCGTGTGGTGGTGCGGGGGCCGCGCGCTGTCGTATCCACAAGTTCCCCAGCTTGTATGTGTCCGCAGAGGGCGTGTGCACGGGCGTGTGGTGGTGCGGGGGCCGCGCGCTGTCGTATCCACAAGTTCCCCAGCTTGTATGTGTCCGCAGAGGGCGTGTGCACGGGCGTGTGGTGGTGCGGGGGCCGCGCGCTGTCGTATCCACATGTTCCCTAGCTTGTATGTGTCCGCAGAGGGCGTGTGCACGGGCGTGTGGTGGTGCGGGGGCCGCGCGCTGTCGTATCCACAAGTTCCCCAGCTTGTATGTGTCCGCAGAGGGCGTGTGCACGGGCGTGTGGTGGTGCGGGGGCCGCGCGCTGTCGTATCCACAAGTTCCCCAGCTTGTATGTGTCCGCAGAGGGCGTGTGCACGGGCGTGTGGTGGTGCGGGGGCCGCGCGCTGTCGTATCCACATGTTCCCTAGCTTGTATGTGTCCGCAGAGGGCGTGTGCACGGGCGTGTGGTGGTGCGGGGGCCGCGCGCTGTCGTATCCACATGTTCCCCAGCTTGTATGTGTCCGCAGAGGGCGTGTGCACGGGCGTGTGGTGGTGCGGGGGCCGCGCGCTGTCGTATCCACAAGTTCCCCAGCTTGTATGTGTCCGCAGAGGGCGTGTGCACGGGCGTGTGGTGGTGCGGGGGCCGCGCGCTGTCGTATCCACAAGTTCCCCAGCTTGTATGTGTCCGCAGAGGGCGTGTGCACGGGCGTGTGGTGGTGCGGGGGCCGCGCGCTGTCGTATCCACAAGTTCCCTAGCTTGTATGTGTCCGCAGAGGGCGTGTGCACGGGCGTGTGGTGGTGCGGGGGCCGCGCGCTGTCGTATCCACCTGTTCCCCAGCTTGTATGTGTCCGCAGAGGGCGTGTGCACGGGCGTGTGGTGGTGCGGGGGCCGCGCGCTGTCGTATCCACATGTTCCCTAGCTTGTATGTGTCCGCAGAGGGCGTGTGCACGGGCGTGTGGTGGTGCGGGGGCCGCGCGCTGTCGTATCCACATGTTCCCTAGCTTGTATGTGTCCGCAGAGGGCGTGTGCACGGGCGTGTGGTGGTGCGGGGGCCGCGCGCTGTCGTATCCACAAGTTCCCTAGCTTGTATGTGTCCGCAGAGGGCGTGTGCACGGGCGTGTGGTGGTGCGGGGGCCGCGCGCTGTCGTATCCACATGTTCCCTAGCTTGTATGTGTCCGCAGAGGGCGTGTGCACGGGCGTGTGGTGGTGCGGGGGCCGCGCGCTGTCGTATCCACATGTTCCCTAGCTTGTATGTGTCCGCAGAGGGCGTGTGCACGGGCGTGTGGTGGTGCGGGGGCCGCGCGCTGTCGTATCCACATGTTCCCCAGCTTGTATGTGTCCGCAGAGGGCGTGTGCACGGGCGTGTGGTGGTGCGGGGGCCGCGCGCTGTCGTATCCACAAGTTCCCCAGCTTGTATGTGTCCGCAGAGGGCGTGTGCACGGGCGTGTGGTGGTGCGGGGGCCGCGCGCTGTCGTATCCACATGTTCCCTAGCTTGTATGTGTCCGCAGAGGGCGTGTGCACGGGCGTGTGGTGGTGCGGGGGCCGCGCGCTGTCGTATCCACATGTTCCCTAGCTTGTATGTGTCCGCAGAGGGCGTGTGCACGGGCGTGTGGTGGTGCGGGGGCCGCGCGCTGTCGTATCCACAAGTTCCCCAGCTTGTATGTGTCCGCAGAGGGCGTGTGCACGGGCGTGTGGTGGTGCGGGGGCCGCGCGCTGTCGTATCCACAAGTTCCCTAGCTTGTATGTGTCCGCAGAGGGCGTGTGCACGGGCGTGTGGTGGTGCGGGGGCCGCGCGCTGTCGTATCCACATGTTCCCTAGCTTGTATGTGTCCGCAGAGGGCGTGTGCACGGGCGTGTGGTGGTGCGGGGGCCGCGCGCTGTCGTATCCACAAGTTCCCCAGCTTGTATGTGTCCGCAGAGGGCGTGTGCACGGGCGTGTGGTGGTGCGGGGGCCGCGCGCTGTCGTATCCACATGTTCCCTAGCTTGTATGTGTCCGCAGAGGGCGTGTGCACGGGCGTGTGGTGGTGCGGGGGCCGCGCGCTGTCGTATCCACATGTTCCCTAGCTTGTATGTGTCCGCAGAGGGCGTGTGCACGGGCGTGTGGTGGTGCGGGGGCCGCGCGCTGTCGTATCCACAAGTTCCCCAGCTTGTATGTGTCCGCAGAGGGCGTGTGCACGGGCGTGTGGTGGTGCGGGGGCCGCGCGCTGTCGTATCCACATGTTCCCTAGCTTGTATGTGTCCGCAGAGGGCGTGTGCACGGGCGTGTGGTGGTGCGGGGGCCGCGCGCTGTCGCTGGGCGCGGCGTGGGCGCTGCGCTGGCTGGCGTGGCAGCTGGTGGCGGCGCGCTACGTGCTGGAGGGCTACTCCGTGTCCGACAACAGCGCCGTCTCCATGCTGCAGGTCTTCGACTTCCGGAAGGTGCTGCTCACCTATTATGTCAAGGTGGGTGTTAGCTTTACTCATGTTTTGGACGAATATCAATTTGTGACGGCTGTTGCTTTAAATTAAAAATTAAGTGATAGTTGAGGAAATCATGAAAGAAAAACACGTTTTCAGTACATTGAAGTTAACCTCGCTCTATACAACTGATTAAAATTGTCAAGGCTTCACAGAATTTGTCGGAAATTCACTTCTTTAGTTTCGCAAGTATGAATGATTATGATATATTCGCGAAACTTAAACACAGTGATAGTCTTGTAGCGTTGTCCATACTGACTGTAACAGGGCGTTGTAAGACTCCGTATTAAATCGCCGTTGGTTTTCTAAATAAATAAATAAGACAGTCAGTATCGTGCTGATTTGCGGTATTCGTCACTCGACCGCAACCATATGCGGCAACGTCGTTATTTAATGAAGTAACATAGATACCAATTTTACCATAGCAATCAATCTCTTAATGTGACGGGAGACTTAGCCAATGCAGCATTGTCGATTTCGGAAGTAAACATAAGCGACCTCTCAAAACTCTCCCCTCTTATCTCCCGTTCATTGCTGGAAGTTTGTTCCGCCACTACTTCCCAGAAAGGCTGGGATTTTGGTGTCTGTCTTTAGTAAACTTTGCCATTCAAAAAGTCCTAATTTGTATAAATGACTTATTGACTTCTTAGACGATTGTTAACTTTTGTTAAGGTATTATTTTATTTTACGTTTTGTAAAGTAAGCAATCACTTATTGTCAGGCCTACGCTGTCCTCTCATACTTAAGTACTAACGCTATAACAACAACATTGTAAAACCAAATGATTTTAAAAGAGTAACCATGGAGTTTCTTGCCGGTTCTTCTCCATAGGAAACGACCAACCCGAACCGTGCATCTTTTCTGGACGTTTTATAAGTGCCCAGCCCATGTAAGCCTATGTGAAATAAAAATATTTTGATTTTGAATGATTTTGTTGCCTTCCACAGAGTATAATCTACTACACGATCCAATCAGCGAAGCTCGAAGAGTGGCTAGCTTCCACCATGATAGCAGACGCTTTGAAGCCGATGAATGAGAGGAACTTCGTCGATCTGGACCCCATCTTCAACGTCAACTTGGATGAGGACTATGATTTTAGAGCTTCTGGGATTACTAGGTACTTATGTTTTAATATCAATAATTATGCTGGTTACGTATCTCTTTTGTTGACCGTACGGTCGTCAGCTATAGTTATTTTGTTTTTTTTTTCTTAGAAACCGTTGACGTCTTTAACCCATATTTCATGGGGTTTTATTGACGAATTGTAGTTTATCTTGATTCAGTCATATTTTTATGTTAACATGTGTTGTTTGGGGGTGTGCGCAGGAGTCGTTTCTGCGCGATGTACGGCGAGTGGATAGCGCACTGCGGCGCGCGTCGCGGCGCGGCGTGGCGTCGTCGCGCGTCGCACGCGCAGTCCCCGCTCACGACGCTGTGCTTCGCGCTCAGCCTGCTGGGCCGCCGGGCGCTGGCCGCCGCACAACATCTCTCAGCCTCCAGGTTCATTAACACATACAATCCTATTTTATTTTTAAACAGTATCTTTCTAATGTAATGTAACACACACACACTGGAAGTGCTTCTTTTTTAAATTTCGAATTTGTGATTAAACAACTATACCGCATGTGTCACTCGAGTATAAAATCTCGCATGGTGTCAATACAAAAATTATTAACTCTCTGCGTGTCTAGTCCTCTCTCTCTCTCTGTTTGGCTCTGGCTGCTTAAATAACTTTGATATTCATACATAACTAGCTGTACTAGCAGTTTCACGCTGCTCACCTCTATTTCTGAAGAGGACCATCCTTATCACTTACGGGGTACGAAAAATAGGTGACGACCGATTCTCAAGACTTAAGTCAAGCCATGTCGAGGGAAAATAGCAACTAGAACTATGACACTATAATTTTATATACAAAGTGGTTATGACAATACGACAATAAATTAAAACATTGACAATACTAGTTCATACGAATAATTCTAAACTATCAAAAAAACCTAATACCAAAAACAAACTAAATGGCATAAAAGTGAAAGCAAAATAGAACAATATAGGTCCTTTATAAATAGGTCACTAACCTGTGAAGTACGTGCAGTAGGAGTAATGAACAAATCCCGAGTGACGTCTATGACGCAATGCGTTACGGGCCAATTTCCCCGCCCCCGCGTCTCACTTCATACCACCAAAGGGATCAAATAACTCACTTTTGCTCAGGTCAAAGTCAGCGCTCAAGAATCGTGAGCCGCCCGGTCGTTAACCTGTCAGTACTTCCCTATTTTTAGATAGGTACATCGTTTAGCATATTTTAAAAGTGTAAAATAATTTCCTGTGACTAAACTACTGGATATATTCAAATGATTTTTTATAGGTAGGCTGAGAACGTTTTGAGGTATGCGTAGTTTAATTTATTGTCGTATTATCTTAACCACGTTGTATACATTACATTATACATTATTATATTATATCTTACCTAGATATAATATAATAATGTGAGAGAAAACGAAGTCTGTTTTCCTTATTCCAGCGTGGAGTTCTTCCTATACGGGCTACACTCGCTGTTCAAGGGCGACTTCCGCATCACGTGCGCACGCGACGAGTGGGTGTTCACCGACATGTCGCTGTTACACTCTGTGCTCGCGCCCGCCATACGTATGGCGCTCAAGTTGCATCAGGTAATGGATTACGACTAGCGACTGGGTTGCACTTGGAAACCAGCACTGCAATGGATTACCCAAGCTGGTCATTTCAATCTATTCTTAATTCCAACAACAGCAAAGACTATTCTTGACAAAACGGATAGCTTTTATTGTAGTAGTTTTTGACCCTCGGTTTTACCTTAGCCTTAGTTTGCGATGATTTTTAAACCATACGATAGTGTCGCTTAGGAAAATATTAATAAACTTGCATCAATTTTTTTAATGACACCCACAGCCCTGTCATCTTCGCAGCATTATGTTCTGATTTCTCTTTAATTCTTCGCGGTTATAAGCAACTATAAAAAAGTATGCAATTAAAATCAGAACCGCCGATTATAGGGATTTGACTGGTTTTTTATTGTTACCTGTGGCAAAATAATAAAATATAAAAAAAAAAATGAGAAAAAAGCACGCGTGTGAGATAAATGTTGAAACTAATCGTAGTACACAACAAGAGCCAGTTTTCGAGAAAGTGTATTGAAGATGTCATGATTGACGTTCCCAGGACCACTTCATGTTCCCCGAGGAGTACTGCAGCAGTTCAGCGCTGTACTGTGCCATCGCGTCGCACGCGCAACGACTCGTCATCTGTCACGAGGCGGCGCCCGCCTGGAGGTACAATGTGCTGCGGGGGGCGCCGCATTTGTTAGCGCTGAGGTAAGCTATGACTCGTCATCTGTCACGAGGCGGCGCCCGCCTGGAGGTACAATGTGCTGCGGGGGGCGCCGCATTTGTTAGCGCTGAGGTAAGCTATGACTCGTCATCTGTCACGAGGCGGCGCCCGCCTGGAGGTACAATGTGCTGCGGGGGGCGCCGCATTTGTTAGCGCTGAGGTAAGCTATGACTCGTCATCTGTCACGAGGCGGCGCCCGCCTGGAGGTACAATGTGCTGCGGGGGGCGCCGCATTTGTTAGCGCTGAGGTAAGCTATGACTCGTCATCTGTCACGAGGCGGCGCCCGCCTGGAGGTACAATGTGCTGCGGGGGGCGCCGCATTTGTTAGCGCTGAGGTAAGCTATGACTCGTCATCTGTCACGAGGCGGCGCCCGCCTGGAGGTACAATGTGCTGCGGGGGGCGCCGCATTTGTTAGCGCTGAGGTAAGCTATGACTCGTCATCTGTCACGAGGCGGCGCCCGCCTGGAGGTACAATGTGCTGCGGGGGGCGCCGCATTTGTTAGCGCTGAGGTAAGCTATGACTCGTCATCTGTCACGAGGCGGCGCCCGCCTGGAGGTACAATGTGCTGCGGGGGGCGCCGCATTTGTTAGCGCTGAGGTAAGCTATGACTCGTCATCTGTCACGAGGCGGCGCCCGCCTGGAGGTACAATGTGCTGCGGGGGGCGCCGCATTTGTTAGCGCTGAGGTAAGCTATGACTCGTCATCTGTCACGAGGCGGCGCCCGCCTGGAGGTACAATGTGCTGCGGGGGGCGCCGCATTTGTTAGCGCTGAGGTAAGCTATGACTCGTCATCTGTCACGAGGCGGCGCCCGCCTGGAGGTACAATGTGCTGCGGGGGGCGCCGCATTTGTTAGCGCTGAGGTAAGCTATGACTCGTCATCTGTCACGAGGCGGCGCCCGCCTGGAGGTACAATGTGCTGCGGGGGGCGCCGCATTTGTTAGCGCTGAGGTAAGCTATGACTCGTCATCTGTCACGAGGCGGCGCCCGCCTGGAGGTACAATGTGCTGCGGGGGGCGCCGCATTTGTTAGCGCTGAGGTAAGCTATGACTCGTCATCTGTCACGAGGCGGCGCCCGCCTGGAGGTACAATGTGCTGCGGGGGGCGCCGCATTTGTTAGCGCTGAGGTAAGCTATGACTCGTCATCTGTCACGAGGCGGCGCCCGCCTGGAGGTACAATGTGCTGCGGGGGGCGCCGCATTTGTTAGCGCTGAGGTAAGCTATGACTCGTCATCTGTCACGAGGCGGCGCCCGCCTGGAGGTACAATGTGCTGCGGGGGGCGCCGCATTTGTTAGCGCTGAGGTAAGCTATGACTCGTCATCTGTCACGAGGCGGCGCCCGCCTGGAGGTACAATGTGCTGCGGGGGGCGCCGCATTTGTTAGCGCTGAGGTAAGCTATGACTCGTCATCTGTCACGAGGCGGCGCCCGCCTGGAGGTACAATGTGCTGCGGGGGGCGCCGCATTTGTTAGCGCTGAGGTAAGCTATGACTCGTCATCTGTCACGAGGCGGCGCCCGCCTGGAGGTACAATGTGCTGCGGGGGGCGCCGCATTTGTTAGCGCTGAGGTAAGCTATGACTCGTCATCTGTCACGAGGCGGCGCCCGCCTGGAGGTACAATGTGCTGCGGGGGGCGCCGCATTTGTTAGCGCTGAGGTAAGCTATGACTCGTCATCTGTCACGAGGCGGCGCCCGCCTGGAGGTACAATGTGCTGCGGGGGGCGCCGCATTTGTTAGCGCTGAGGTAAGCTATGACTCGTCATCTGTCACGAGGCGGCGCCCGCCTGGAGGTACAATGTGCTGCGGGGGGCGCCGCATTTGTTAGCGCTGAGGTAAGCTATGACTCGTCATCTCGTTACCTCTGTAGAGGGTAGTTATGAACAAAATTGCAATATCTGGGATCTATAGAACAAAAATAGCTCTAGATTGAGTCAGTGTTCCACGTGCGCCACAAAAAGAAGTCAGCAAAGCAAGGGGCCTGCCAGGGACACTTCCTGCTAGAGTGAAGACATACCGCGGCCACGGGCCACAAAGGGCAAAAGATGGAACATGGATCCGCTCCGGAGCGGTATCTTTTATTTGAAGATTTTCCATCCAAAAAAAAGCAGACTTATCTATGAATCTCCACTTGAACTTGTATTCCTTTCCCCAGACACGTAATGGACGAAGGTAACGACGACTACAAGATCATCATGCTGAACAAGCGGCACTTGGGCTTCCGCGTCATCAAGTTGAACCGCGAGTGTGTGCGCGGCCTGTGGGCTGGGCAGCAGCAGGAGCTCGTGTACCTGAGGAACAGGAACCCTGAGAGGGGCTCCATACAGAATGCTAAGCAGGTGAGCGGGGATACTAAATAGTTTACCATTCAACTGCCCTTATATGTACATACTGATTTATTATATACTAGGTTATGCCCGCGGCTTCGCTCGCGTTAAATTCGGGGTAACACAGTTCCCCTTTCCTGATTTGCAGGTACCTACTACCTGTAGTTTTTGCCTTTTGCCTTATTTATTGTAATAGCAAAGCCAAGTTTTCCCTTTTCTTCCCTCTTTCTCCCTCATTTAATACGCTAATACAGGCAATGTTTCACTGACACTTTGATTGCACGACGAGAATACATCGTATCATCGTACGATCTTTGTAGGACGCTGCCTTAGCTCTTTTGAGCAGTAACTGTCGACATTATACATGCACAACATTTGTGAACTAATGCCACAGAAAACAGGATTCAGTATGCAACATACATAAGGAAACCAAATTTTTCTACTATAGAATTTAAATACTCCCGAAAAATATAACTTTTAAAAAAATATGGTTTTGTAAATCCATATAACTAGAATCCGACTTGAAAAGTGAAGATTTTATCTAATACTATTCCTACGGAAAATAAACTAGTCAAGTGCGAGTCGTACTCACGTACCGAGAGTTCCGTACAAACTGACGACACAAACGGCCATATCTTTTGACAACGTTGACTTAGAGGGTTGATTTTTTCACAGTTCCAAAGGGCCTCGCGTCTTGATGATTTTAAAAGAGTAACCATGGAATTTCTTGCCGGTTCTTCTCCATAGGAAACGACCAACCCGAACCGTGCATCTTTTCTCGACGTTTTATAAGTGCCCATGTAGCCCTATGTGAAATAAAAATATTTTGAGTATATGATTTTAATATCAACTCGATACCTCCACCGCGTTCACGATATAAAGGGACTTGATAGACAGACAGAAACACGGCCAACAAAGTGATCCTATAAAGGTTCCGTTATCCGGGTATTTTTTTCTCTCCCAGAACTTAACCGGGCGAACGTATGACGTCATAAATATTGCGCTACTTACAAATAAAACATGAAGTATAAACAATCAAGATTGAAGGCAGAAACCAGTGTGAACCAGGGCCCCCTTTTGTAGGGATAGGAAATCTTATAACTTCCCCCGCTCTGAGCGGAACGGGGGGGAGTGTCAGACTTGTACTGACTAAAATGTTCCTTCTATTGCCCTTTACGTTTCGGGGCTGTTATCCGGGGTTGCGGGTTGTTCGAAAGAGATACCGCGGTCCCGGAACATAAAGAGCAATAGAAGGAATATGGGTGGGTTTTAGTCAGTACAAGTCGGACACCCCGGGAAGTTATTTGATGAATTCCCATCCGCAAAAAAAGGTTCCGTAATTATTGTCATTTATTTTTTATATTTTTACATATTTCTTATCAAAAACAAAAAAAAAATATATAAAAAGTAGCCCACCGGTATCGGGAACAGGGTCCAAAGATATATGTGTATATATTTTTATTTTTGCCTTATTGGGACATTTAACACATTACAATAAAGTATGACAATTTAAATTATTAAAACTAAAAAAATATGCAAATTATTTAAACTAATATATGTCTAGATACAGAAAGCGGTACTCCTGGACACGGCTCGTATTGTTAGGAAGTTTCTTTCTCTGAAACCCTGACCGCCGGTAGCTTGGACCCTGTTCCCGATACCGGTGGGCTACTATTTTTATATTTTTAAAGGTTCCGGTATTATTGGAACCCTGAAACGGTTCACTATATAAATAACGTTTTATTTCAATCAATCATGACGACCAGTTCGATATTTGTTGCACTTCACTCGGGCAATTCAAGAACCAAGTCCACCTAAATATTGTTTAAATATTGTTTAGATATATTATCTCACCATGTTAAGCACACGGTCGTAAACATTGTAAAATATATATATTGTTAAGTGTTATTTCTGTACCTTTTCTTGTCTTTACTCAAATTTTATTTTTGCTATCTGTGTTTGCCGCATCATATTGTACACTTAGTCGAATTCTTTCTGACTGTATTGTTTTTAATTATCAGTGTAACAATTGTAGGTAAACCAATAAATAAATAAATAAAATAAATAAATTTCGGCAGGCACTCCGCAACATAATAAACTCGTCGTGCGACCAGCCCATAGGCTACCCCATCTACGTGTCTCCGCTGACGACGTCGTACGCCGACACGTCTCCGCAGCTGTGCTCGCTGCTGGGCGGGCCGCTCACTGTGGCCGCCATACGGGGCCGGCTGGCACAAGCCTGGAGACGGTCACTACTTTTATTAACATCATTTACCATCTTTTAATAAAAAAAAACGTTGCCTCATACTAGGAAGTTCTCCTGTATCGTGGGTGCGTTAACAAACATTTAAATTCACATACACAAACAGCCAGACCTGAAACAACTACCTGTCACACAAACATTTGTTCCGTGCGGGAATCGAACCCGTCGCAGCAGCGCAGCAGTCAATCGCTCAGCCACTGCGCCAATCGTGCCGTCAAACATCATCAACTACTTGAGCCTTTTCCCAATTATGTTGGGGTCGGCTTCCAGTCTAAACGGAATTTTACATGAAGCTACTGCCTATCTCACCTCCACAAGCTATAAAAACAAACCTACCCAACCGTAAAAAGCCCCCTGGCTGGAGGCCTTAACTGCTAACCATCCACAAGACTGTTCGGTTAAGCAGATAGTGACCTCATAGGTCGAACTGCGAGATGCCATATAAAAAAAAACCGTAATAAGTGAGATCAGAACCATTCAATAACAATCCTCCCCAAACCCTGTGACAGACAGACGGACGGAGAGTGGAGCCTTACTAATAAGGTCCTGTACCCTAAATGGTTGACTGCTAAGATTTTATTTGGCTTGTTCTTTTACTCGCTCAATCACTTGTCTTAAAAGATTGAGAGTGTAATTTAATTGTTTTATGTCTTACGCCCGGTTCCAATAAACAGAAAACGATTCGATTTGCTTACGGATAGTAGTATTTTGACATATCATAGAACGTATGTCTAAATACTACTATCCGTAGGTAATCAAAACGAATTGTTTTTTGTTTATTGGAACCGGGCGTTAATTGTTTTTTTTTTTGTTTTAATTGTTTTCTCCGTTGTCAATGCCATAACATACTAATCACGACTGTAATTCCCGAAGAGTCACATAGTTATTCCTAATATTACGCCCACATTTCGCCATTGTAATGAATTCTTTTTTTTTATATCTAAATAAAATATTTTTCCAACTATCACCGTGCACAGTATCCGTCGTCGTTGCGGCGAGGGCTGCTCGTCGGGCGGGGCGGGCGGCGCCGCGTGCGACGCTAGTGCGGCCGAGGCGGGCGCCGCCAGGAACAACACTCCGCGACATAACGCACTGCACCTGTCTAGGACTTCACTAGGTAACTTTGTTATAATGTTACAAAAAAAAATACGTGTGGCACTCGAGGACTGCCGCGGTAAAGCTATTGCATAGCATTTTTTATCTTATCAACTTATGCAATAAATAAAAAACATGCAAACCTAGTAGTTTATCTTAACGCAGTTAGTTCTACCAAGACCTGTAATAAAGTACGCAGTTGGTTCTACGCTGAATTCGTAATGAAAGTGTTAGGTTTTTTCGTTACGAAATTTCTGGATTCGGTCTCCACGCTCAAGGTCCGCGATAGAAGCTATGCAATAGCTTAAAAAACTGGGAAGTGCAAGAGAGTTATTGTGGTTAAATTATAGTAACTGTGTCATTCGGAATGTGCGTAAATACGATCACTGCCATTTTGATGCTGCCGGTAACAATACCAATACAATATGAGTCATTAAACTGACATGGTTACTAACATTATAATTAACATTTGAAACGGGAAATTTACATTCGTGATCGTGGCGTTTGCGACATCGCTGAAATATCGGAAACTCGATAAAAATAACAAACCTGGTAAATATCCCGTTTCGAGTGTTAATAATTATAATAAATTATAAAACGAGCGATTAAAAAAAAGCTTTGCGACTGATGATGACATACTGTATTAATAACGTGAGCGGTATGAATTTGAGTAAGCGAAAAATTAACTAAACTAACGACGAATATTGATTAATAATAAAATCCAGAACGAGCTTACAAAAAGTGGATTGTGATTAATCCATTTCATATATTAAAATTTTATCCGAGCGACTACATTACTAAGTGAGCGACTGGAAATACAGAGAGGGCAACTAGAGGTTAGGTTAGATTATTTTATTTTTGTTCATTTTAATTTTTTTTCAAAGCTCATTAGTGTATTTTTCAAAGTGGTTTTTGTATTCGAAACACTTCATTTAAGATAAAATGCCGCTCAATATAAAAAATACATTTGCCACTTATTGAAAAAAATGCAGGACGTAACGTTGACACTCAAACAAATATTAAGTCGCTCAAATATTATGAAGCTGCTCATTTTGTATTTTAAGTAACTCAAATTAATGTTTGTAAGATACTGTTCTGTTGCTTTCTCGTCACTTACAGTCAGTCGCTCACTTAGTAATTATATAACCCAAATTAATTAATTTTGACACTTAAAATTGTAATTTACAGTCACTCGTTTTATTGCTACCCATTATAATACCAATACAATTATTTTATCTATGGCAACATTCCGACGTTCATATAAAATTTTATTTGACATTCTAAAATGTCAAAACTATATTTTAAGTGACAATTAGCGG
Source organism: Ochropleura plecta (assembly GCA_905475445.1). Taxonomy (NCBI): domain Eukaryota; kingdom Metazoa; phylum Arthropoda; class Insecta; order Lepidoptera; family Noctuidae; genus Ochropleura; species Ochropleura plecta. The sequence continues at coordinate 17,797,745 of FR997736.1, forward strand.
GCATGACCAAGCCAACACCAGTAATGAATTTTACCTTTGCCTATCTATATATATAAAAATGAAACCCATTTCGCGTTGTCACGGCATCACGTGTGAACGGCTGAACCGATTTCGATAATTCTTTTTTTAAAATGTTTGTGGAAGTCCAAGGATGGTTCTTACGGAAAAAAATATTAAGAAAATCTTTCAGAAATATTGAAAAATATACATTTAATTTTGCATATTTTAAAAAACGCGCGTATTCGAATGTCAACGTCATTCACAGCCATAGACTATATTGAAAGAGCATCGTTTGTTCGGAAATGTGGTTAATTAATTAAATTCTATCGCACTAATTTACAAATTTTTGAAAATAACTCGCCACGGAATATTTAGTAATAAATAAATATTATTAAATGTACCGACTTTCACAGTAATATTAATAATACCAGTGATGATTTCATTTTAATGGAAGTATTTAATATCTAATAATAAAATAAATGTATACTATGAGTTAGATTTCAGAACGCACCTAAACAAACTTCGGATAACCTATTTAGTAACCTGTGGTAATCTGTGACATACCTACATAACCGGGCTAATAATATTTTTTAAGTTTTTGATAGTTTGTTTTGTTTTAAAGACTAAGAATTTTGGTGTTTGATAATAAGTGTTTGTTAATCACGGTAAGTTCACGGTAATTTCGATTTTTGATAACTTTTGATGACTACACAATATTAAAATTTGGTATACATTTGGTTATACAGAAAATATAAGGAAGTATTTTTTTTATTTTCAGTTGGATTTTCATTTTTAACCCTAGATCACTAAACTTTTTTTTTTCAAACTCTGTCACTAAACATTAGTCCTACAAACTAACAAAATAAAACCGCAATATTTATCAAAACTAGAGTATTTATTTAGAAAAAGTCTACTTAAAATATGGAATGTCTTTTAAATTACCACATAATAAAACAAAAGGTTAAAAAAAATTATTCTTGGCAGTCGGCACACACTGGAACCGTATGTTCCCCGCAAATCGCCGTCTTGCAGCGGCTGCAAACATATTTAGTCATCCTGTGTTTTTTTTAAGGACAAAAAGAACATATTTTGCGCTTATTTTGTTGCGCTTGAGAGGTACTAGGAGTAGCATCTGTTATTATAGATAAAATCGTAAATAAAAAGAAATCTTTCATAACTTACCTTTCTTCACTTTTGTGGCGCAATTACTAAACATTAGCCTGAGAGACTACTATTGCGTAATATCTCTGGAAGTAGGAAGCGTGCGTACGCAATGCGAGTTCACGGGTCACTGATTAGCCGAATTAGGAAGGTACTGAGCGGCTGAGGGGGGTGCGGTAACGGGAACATACATAAACAGCGAATGCGTCAGAGTCGTGTAGCCTGTGAGACTAATGTTTAGTGATCGATCTACCACGGTCATTTTTTTTTAACTTATTTAGATTTTAAATTGAATTTTGCTTTTTATTTACTCTGGACGCTCTTACTGTGCACGTCTTTCTACATCGTTCTCACATATTTGTATAATCTCAACACGAATGATGTAAATACGATTTTGTAAAAATATTATAATTTAAAAGAGTGTCCATGGAGTTTCTTGCCCATTCTTCTCCATAGAGATCAACGCTTTGGAATGGGCAACTACAGTACTTTCACAAGTTATTATGCCTTGTGACCGGGATTGTAGCAGCATCATTTTTTTGTTCTTGTTTTTTTTGACATTCAAAAGTGCCTGTAATGGTCTAATTGAAATAAATGCTTTGAGTTTGAGTTTGAGTTTGAGTTTGATCTAGGGTTAAAAATGCCACCAAGCAGACGTACAAACTAAGGCAAAAAAAGAAAAAGAAAGAAGAAATATAAAATATAAGATGTGAAATGGGGATTCATTTTTATATGGCGGATATTATAGACTCCAGTTCAAATTGAATAGTACTCATACCTAAGATAGGACAACTGTCAGCTATACAGAATAAAGTAGTGCATCAAAGCTATGCTAAGGCGGTACAAAGTTCGCCGGGTCAGCTAGTTATTTGATAAAAAATAAACAAAACACGAAGGTAAGGCCAACCTGACAAGAAAAAACCGGAACCGAGAGATCCGTACAAACTTGCGACGTAAACAGTCATATATTTTGAATACGTTTACTTAGAGGATTGATTATTTCACAGCACAAAGGGACCACAGAGTTGAGTATATGGTTTTAATTTCAACTCGATATCTCCACGCGTTTCCGAGATAAAGGGTCTGGACATACGGACAAAAAAATGGTCTTATAAGAGTTCCTTTATTTTCCTTTTGAGTTACGGTACCCTAAAAAGCGGGCATAGATGGTTTTCACACCATCATGCGCATGCGCACGCGGCAGCCCCAGCAGCAGCCCACGCACTATAGCGGACAGCTGCGACAGCCCCATACTGGGACATTGGATACACTTACATGCAAGTGTGGCGTGAAATTTATGATTGTTTTGCTGTTAGATCTAAGTACTAACATTAGTTTTTAAGTTGTGTTGTACTAACCAAATGGACTTTGTAATAAAAGATATTTTTACTTTTTAAAAGTGTTCGATAATGTAGATAATATTTTAATTGACTAGTGTACAAAACATGTTTACGTATACTTTGCAGCGGGCACCCGCGGGAGTCTAGCGAGCGCAGGCAAGCCGACCTCGTCGACCCTCGCGTCGCTAGCGGGACTGCTGAGGGAACACTCACATGAGAGGACTACGCATGATGACACTGGTATGTACACCTTCATATTTTAATTTTAACTAGCTATCGCCCGCGGCTTCACCCTCGTGATATCGAAAAAAAAGTATCCTATGTGTTATTCCAAACTATAATCTACCTCTGTGCCTTTCATAAAGATCAGTTCAGCCGTTTTGACGTGAAAGAGTAACAAACATCCATACGTCCATCCTCACAAAAATTCGCATTTTTAGTATACTAGCTGTGCCCAGCGGTTTCACCCGCTGAGGTTTAGGGGTATGAAAAATAGATGTTAGCCGATTCTCAGACCTACCCAATATGTACCCAAAATTAAATTTCATAAAAATCGGTCGAGCCGTTTCGGAGGAGTACGGTAACTAACATTGTGACACGGAAATTTTATGTATTAGATCTAATATATAAAATTCTCGTGTCACAGTTTTCGTTCCCATACTCCTCCGAAACGGCTCGACCGATTCTTATGAAATTTTAAATGCAAATGCAGTAGGTCTGAGAATCGGCCAACATCTATTTTTCATACCCCTAAGTGAGCAGCGGGTGAAACCGCTGGGCACAGCTAGTATATTGTATATATTAGTAGGATTATACCAAATTAACACGACTTGTTGTTAACTGCCGCAGTTCTGAGTGACAAGTTCGTTTGTGTTTTTCGTTTAGTTCTGCTTATTCTTAATTGAACACACAGATAAAAGAAATACGCGCTATACTTCTATATCTATTGTGTGAACTGCTAGTCTGTGGAATTCACTGCCGGCTTCTCTGTGATCATTATTTATTTATGTACACACAAAACACATAATGATGAAAAAAAGGTACTTTCAGACAAAAGAGCACAAAGGTACTGCTTATTTCATTTAGAAATCTCTTCCAGCAGACCTGCGCAAATATCATATTAAGCACTAACTTAAATAAACATAACTATATTAACCTCTCAAGGACCGCCATTATTTACGTCAACTATCCGTCAAGCACCGCCGGGCGGGCTCTTATCGTAAGCGTAATCTGATTTTAAGACTTATCTTTACAAATACAGTTTTAAATCGGTCGGGGTTTGGTGGTACAAATTTGTGCCAGCGGGGCTCAACGCTAATACTTATTTACTGGCACATTTTTGTGCTGCTGAGGCTCTAGAGGTTAATATACAAAAACTTACATTGTAATCTGGGTCATTTCAAAATTCGAGTGAATTAATGACAGACCATAGCAACACGGACTGTTTACTTGTCATTCTATGGTTTTTTTTACGGACGGAAAGTTATCAAATAACTTCCCCCACTCTGGTCTGAGCGGAGGTGGGGTCCTTTATGTGCCGGGACCGTGGTATCTCTTTCGAACAACCCACAACCTGCTGCAATTCGCGGTCTGCGGTAGCCTTTGGGTATTTTGTTGTCACGTTATCAGTGTTATAGTATATAACCAAAGCTAAACTATTTTTTTATTACTTTTTGCTCAAACAAAAGGACTAGATATCTTGAAGATTTATAACTGTAAGTGGTATTTGTATAATGTAGTTCATATAGACTGAAGATAGATTTACATTGTTAACTAATCTGCAATATGTTAAAAAAAAACCGCTCCGATCCGTTAGGTATACCAATGACGTTATCAAATAAAATCATCATTCTCCCTGCCCTTATCACAAATTATTTGTGGTCGGTCGATAAACTACCGCAGGGTCCCTTGTGTTGCCATTTTATTTTGGTTTTTTTTTCTTGAATTTTTACTTTTAATTGTTATCCAAAAAGGGTAACATAAATATAACCTAATCTTGATCCCTAAGAAAACAGTTACGGATTGGATAGTTTTTTTTTACATATTGTATACCAACATGGTAGAATTGGTTTTGTAGGAATTGTGTCGCTCAAACGAGCTCGTGAGTCTTTTTTGTTCATGTAAAAACGTTGAAACCGAATTCAACGCAACTTCGGCGCCTCTCGTTGAGGAACAAATTCCGATAAGCTTAGCTTACGCTTTAAGGTTCTATCAACCCTGTACAGACCAAAATTGCGGACGCGGTTCTGCAACTGATTCTCATTTTTTCGTACAAGTTTTACTGATCCTTCACTTGCAAACCATTACAATAGGGTAGTTTCGAGGGTCAAAGTAATTACGTTCACAGGGTCAAACGTCACCCCTTGCTTAATTTTTTCGCAAGAAGTGACGTCACACGTAACTTTAATTCTTTGTAATTTTAGGTCTAATTTACAAACAGAAAAATACGTGTCCCTTATTTTTGAATAATCTAAAAGACGGACTAATCTTTTTTTTTTGGAAACTAGCCTATTATTGCTGTGTAATTTCATAATGCAATGACCGCATTGTTAAGTGAAGTATAAGTCCAGACATAACAAGTACTGTATATTGTAGCAGCAGCAGTAGTATCGAGCAACGGCGTCCTCATGGAGAGCGGCAACTCTCACCGCGTGGTGCGCGAGCTGGCACCGCGCCGCCCGCGCGCGCGCACGCCCGCCAAGGAGCCCACACGACAGGTCATAATTATATACTTTTCTAATTCACACTAAGCAGACCCCCCTGGTCACCCTTGCTGTCCGGTTTTTTTTTTAATCTTTGCTCCACACTAGGAATTTCTCCTGTATCGTGGGTGCGTTTACAAACATTTAAATTGATATACACAAACAGCCAGACCCGAAACAACTACCTGTAGGCTATACAAATATTTGTTCCGTGCGTGAATCGAACCCGCGGCACGCAGCACAACCGTCAATCGCTCAGCCACTTCGCCAACCGTGCCGTCGGTTTAACATTAGCGTAACATGACTTCCATCTTAACTTATCATCTGATAGAAAGAGCAATAAATAGAAACTTTGATTATGGAATAATCTCAAAGTTTCTAAAAAAATATATTGTATAAATCTTTTGTTTCCAAAAAAAATCTGTATGGACCCAACACTTGAGCCTCTCTGAGTTGAACAGTGAAAGTTCTACATGAATTTTTTTAATGATATATTTCTGGCTTTTGCCCGCGGCTTCGCTCGCGTTAAATTCGGGGTAACACAGTTTCCCTTTCCTCATTTACAGGTACCTGCTACCTGTAGTTTTTGCCCTAGCGCCTTATTTATTGCAATAGCAACGCTAAGATTTTCTTTCTTCCTTTTTTGTCCCTCATATCTCAATCATTAAAAAAAAATAGCCTATGTCCATCTCCAGGGTCCCAACCATCTCTGTACCAAAATTCATCAAAATCGGTTTAGCCATTTAGGCGTGAAGACGTAACAAACAAACAAACTCACTTTCGCTTTTATAATATTAGTAAGAATTTGTCTCCATATTTTGTGTCCATCTATCTGACATGGCCGCCGTGACCTAATGTAGTCTGTCCCCCTGGTGCAGGCCCGCGGGCGCGCGCGCGTGCGTCGCGCGGCCCCCTCGGGCGCGGCGTCGTTCCGCCTGCTGGCCGCGTGCGACAACATGCGCGCGGAGCCCGCCGGCTGCTCCGACCAGCCCAATGACGACACGCAGGTACGGACACATACATACTGCCCCCCCGGTGCAGGCCCGCGGGCGCGGCGTCGTTCCGCCTGCTGGCCGCGTGCGACAACATGCGCGCGGAGCCCGCCGGCTGCTCCGACCAGCCCAATGACGACACGCAGGTACGGACACATACATACTGCCCCCCCGGTGCAGGCCCGCGGGCGCGGCGTCGTTCCGCCTGCTGGCCGCGTGCGACAACATGCGCGCGGAGCCCGCCGGCTGCTCCGACCAGCCCAATGACGACACGCAGGTACGGACACATACATACTGCCCCCCCGGTGCAGGCCCGCGGGCGCGGCGTCGTTCCGCCTGCTGGCCGCGTGCGACAACATGCGCGCGGAGCCCGCCGGCTGCTCCGACCAGCCCAATGACGACACGCAGGTACGGACACATACATACTGCCCCCCCGGTGCAGGCCCGCGGGCGCGGCGTCGTTCCGCCTGCTGGCCGCGTGCGACAACATGCGCGCGGAGCCCGCCGGCTGCTCCGACCAGCCCAATGACGACACGCAGGTACGGACACATACATACTGCCCCCCCGGTGCAGGCCCGCGGGCGCGGCGTCGTTCCGCCTGCTGGCCGCGTGCGACAACATGCGCGCGGAGCCCGCCGGCTGCTCCGACCAGCCCAATGACGACACGCAGGTACGGACACATACATACTGCCCCCCCGGTGCAGGCCCGCGGGCGCGGCGTCGTTCCGCCTGCTGGCCGCGTGCGACAACATGCGCGCGGAGCCCGCCGGCTGCTCCGACCAGCCCAATGACGACACGCAGGTACGGACACATACATACTGCCCCCCCGGTGCAGGCCCGCGGGCGCGGCGTCGTTCCGCCTGCTGGCCGCGTGCGACAACATGCGCGCGGAGCCCGCCGGCTGCTCCGACCAGCCCAATGACGACACGCAGGTACGGACACATACATACTGCCCCCCCGGTGCAGGCCCGCGGGCGCGGCGTCGTTCCGCCTGCTGGCCGCGTGCGACAACATGCGCGCGGAGCCCGCCGGCTGCTCCGACCAGCCCAATGACGACACGCAGGTACGGACACATACATACTGCCCCCCCGGTGCAGGCCCGCGGGCGCGGCGTCGTTCCGCCTGCTGGCCGCGTGCGACAACATGCGCGCGGAGCCCGCCGGCTGCTCCGACCAGCCCAATGACGACACGCAGGTACGGACACATACATACTGCCCCCCCGGTGCAGGCCCGCGGGCGCGGCGTCGTTCCGCCTGCTGGCCGCGTGCGACAACATGCGCGCGGAGCCCGCCGGCTGCTCCGACCAGCCCAATGACGACACGCAGGTACGGACACATACATACTGCCCCCCCGGTGCAGGCCCGCGGGCGCGGCGTCGTTCCGCCTGCTGGCCGCGTGCGACAACATGCGCGCGGAGCCCGCCGGCTGCTCCGACCAGCCCAATGACGACACGCAGGTACGGACACATACATACTGCCCCCCCGGTGCAGGCCCGCGGGCGCGGCGTCGTTCCGCCTGCTGGCCGCGTGCGACAACATGCGCGCGGAGCCCGCCGGCTGCTCCGACCAGCCCAATGACGACACGCAGGTACGGACACATACATACTGCCCCCCCGGTGCAGGCCCGCGGGCGCGGCGTCGTTCCGCCTGCTGGCCGCGTGCGACAACATGCGCGCGGAGCCCGCCGGCTGCTCCGACCAGCCCAATGACGACACGCAGGTACGGACACATACATACTGCCCCCCCGGTGCAGGCCCGCGGGCGCGGCGTCGTTCCGCCTGCTGGCCGCGTGCGACAACATGCGCGCGGAGCCCGCCGGCTGCTCCGACCAGCCCAATGACGACACGCAGGTACGGACACATACATACTGCCCCCCCGGTGCAGGCCCGCGGGCGCGGCGTCGTTCCGCCTGCTGGCCGCGTGCGACAACATGCGCGCGGAGCCCGCCGGCTGCTCCGACCAGCCCAATGACGACACGCAGGTACGGACACATACATACTGCCCCCCCGGTGCAGGCCCGCGGGCGCGGCGTCGTTCCGCCTGCTGGCCGCGTGCGACAACATGCGCGCGGAGCCCGCCGGCTGCTCCGACCAGCCCAATGACGACACGCAGGTACGGACACTTCGATACTTTTTGAAGATGACCATAAAGCTTCCATTCTTTATTATTGAGGTGTGTAGTGGATACACAGCTTCCACTTAGTCAAATTATTAAATTCTTTCTTTTTCAATTCAATTTAATTTATTCAATAGCGATTTTTACATGAAAATGAAAAAAGTTTATTTGTCTCAAATAAAAAATTAAATTATGTATAAATGAGATACCCCCAGTAAGTTATTTGTAATACTTGTGTTGGGGCTATCTCGCTCTTTCCTTTAAATATTAACAATATTGAGACACTTAACTATACTATTGTTTAAATTACAAAGGTGTCTGAATCTTCTATAACTAGCTACATACATGCCATTCTTTAAATCAAATACATTCATCCAAAACAATTCAAGCCAGAGTTATAAAAAAGCATATTATAAATTTAATTAATGTCATAAGTCAATTCACATATGATTCTTTCTTTTTTGCGTGGTTAGTGCCTAACCTGTTGTCAAAGTTTCTCTGACTTGGCGTAACATGCCGTCCAGAAATTTCTCTCAGACTGGCTGGTTACCTTAGGCGCGTCGCCCACACGATTAAAGCCGCGTATCCATTATGCGCTCCTGCCGCGCGCGGCATGAACACCCGCGCCGAGAGTGCGTTCCGCGGAACGCGCTCCAAATATTTCAATGATATCAACTAAGCGCGCGTGGCAACTGTTCCAGTGTTTGGTCGTTCAACATGCAGGCCAGTCGCGTACGAGCAGCAGCAGGGTTTTTAGTAATCATTTTTCTCGTCTATAAGATGACAAGAGCACAGTCATTTCTTTCTTCAAATCTGGCACAGGGACTCCCATTTCACAACTTATTTCTCTCCAAGCGTCTTCTCTGAGCGATATATTGTGATAAAAAGAACTTTTGCTATTCTACAGCAGTTCTTTTGTACCATAAAGTTGAATTAACTTACGACAATTCTCATTATCCATTGCTCGGAACACAACGAACACAATATGATAATATCCCGTCTCAACTGGCGCGCGCGCCACAACTGAGCGTCCTTTGATGCGTGGTAAAAAACCGACTCCAGATGGAACGGGCCGCTCCATGTTCGAGCGTTCCAACAAACACATTGGCGCGCGTTCCAAAATGGTAACAATTTCGCGCGGCCAGAACGCGCGCCAATGTTCGTCCTCTTGGAGCGCGAAGTCGATACGCGGCTTAACAGTCGAGGCGCGGGCGCAGGAGTGGCGCGCCGCAACAAAGTTTTCTTTACAAATGAATGGCAGTGCGCTCATAGACAAGAGTCGCGGCGCGGGCGAGGTGGCGTCGGGGCGGAGGCGAGGTGAAGGCGAGGCGGAGGCGAGGTGCAGGCGCAGGTGGGGCGCTCAAGTGTGCCCAAGCCACGACGCCGCCGCCATTTTGTCATTTGGTTTCATGCGGAGCTGCGTTTAGACGTTTTAAATATGCTCGACGATTTTGAAACCAACACAAAACTCATTGAAATTGTTCAATTAAAATTTAAATCCTTGTATTTATGACCAGTAACCAGTAACCTTTCTTCAGGGCAAATTGATTTCCTCCAGTTAGTGTTCTTCTTCTGTAAACTATTCTTCGTTTTTTCAAACAGTAAATGGAATGTTTCTGGTGACATTTCATATAACTTTTTAAGTCACGTGTAGCTCTAAATAATTTAGTCACACTGTCGCAACATATATGGATGCACCCAAAATCTTCTTCTATTTAAATTAAGAACTTGTATAAGTGGTAGTACGTCTTCGTTTTCTGACGACTGACGACGACATGGTGAATGAATTAATAATGTGAAGGAAGCATAGCCGCCTGCGCCTCGACTCCTACGCAGAGACCTATCCTCGCCCGTGCTGCGACGCCACACCGCCATTGACGCGACGCCGCCTCGACTTAGCAGTGAGCGACGCGCCTTACGATATTTTCCTTCCGAGTGATAATTATACAATACACACATAAATCCGCAAATCGAAAGAGACCTTCAGATTGAACTCGAGAAATCTATTGTTTTTGACATTGTTCATTGTTCCATTGCTAGTCCCAGTACTATATTTAATAATTTTGTTCCATTCTATTTTTTTTGCTAATTCTTTAATAAATAAAATGTTTATTCAGTCCAATAAATACAGTACAATATTATCGTGAGTTTGTCCCTGGACTCCACACTAGTATACCCTGTGTCGTGGGGTCCAGTCTCTTCCCAAGTAGGTTACATTCTAGATTTGACTGACTTGATTACAAAAACAAAAGAAAATATAAAGAAAAAGAACATAAAGAACTAAACCTAATTAAAACAATAAATCAATAAATTTCATAACATAAAAACATACCGGCCGAATTGAGAACCTCCTCCTTTTTGGGAAGTCGGTTAAAAAAGAGAAAGTTTTATATCAAGAGGTTCTAATTGTGACTGTATTTAATTTTCCTGTTTAATTATCTTTTATTAACAACCGATAACTTGTATGACTGGTGTTAACTGTTAGTATTAGTTGGTTATAAATAAATAAATGAAAATTCTTATATTACTTTTCTAAGACTAACAAGCGATGAGAGAGCTAACTAATGTTTGTGTGGGCAGAGTGCGGCGGGCAGCAACTGGGAATGTGCGTGGAGAGACCAACCTAGACGAGCAGCCAGTGCAAAGGTAAATAACAGAAACCCGGGCAAGTACGAGACAGACTCACACCGCGAAGGTGACATAAACGGATAAATCTTTTGACTGCGTGGGCTTAGAGGGTTAATTTTGCTGTAAGCTGTAATGCAATCATCAAGTACCTTCCGCCGCTCTGGGCAGGGCGGTGGGCAGTGTCAGAATTTTACTGACTATAACCCATCCATGTTCCTTGTTTTGCCCTTTATAGTATCTCTTACTAACAACCCGCAACCCGGGCAGGCGGTGGCCCTGGCAGGCCCTCTACTTTGATTTACCCTCAAAGATTCTTTTTGTGTCTCAATCAGATTTTCATTGGCAAAATTTTAATGCAACGTACAATTCAGGCCAATTAATCCCCTCATTAATAACCCTCTTCTCGCCAGGTATCAAGCAGCCGTGGAGGTCCAAGCGCAGAGTCCTCGTTAGAAGACCTGACTCTAACCCCGACAAGCCTGGACCTGTCGCTGCCCGACTGTAAGATCATCGCCAACAGGAACGCCAGGCAAGACAGAGACTTTAAAAGGTATCCCCTCGCACGCATTCATACATCCATTGTCCACACGGCTTGGCTACGTACTTCGTGATTATAGGTACTTGTAAACGAACTAAAACGTTTTAGATAAGGGGGCGTTCATAAAATACGTGAGATGTTTAAGGGGAGAAGGTGGTCTATACAAATCTCATCTAATCTTACGTTGGAGACAGGGGGGTCTCGGGAATCACGTAATTTTTTTCTGAATGAAAAAAAAATACTATTTTGGTCCATTTAATCCAGATTGTACAGGCTTAAGATTTAATCTTAAGCGTAATCGTTGTTATATTAACTTTTTTTTCTTTTTACAATAATAATCCAAGGCGTTTACGGAAGAAACCGACATTTTGAAAAATCTCACGTGAGATTGGGGGATGGGGGAGGGGGTCGAATAAAATCTCACCAAGGACGGGGGGGAGGGACAGAAATTTTTTAAAAAACACCTCACATTATTTATGAACCCAAGTGTATTTTAGTTCGATTGGTTTTACGCCCGTATACTCGCGTCTTTTGTTTTAAGCGTGACTCGCACGTTTGTTGTGGCGCTTAATAATCCAATACGCGTGTACGCGCGTTCTATGTTTTACCCTTTTGAATGCCGTTGTCATATATTTGTGACAAGTAAGCTCGTACCCGGGACGCCAATGATACAAAAACAATCGCTAGTGTATTAAATAGCACACAATATTGAATACTGGTATTCACCTGAATCCGGTTTGACTGGAAGCCGACCCCAATATAAATCGGAAAAAGGTTAGATATATCATGAAGACAAACGAAGCATCTTACAGGATTCACACCATCTCCATAAACCATATTAACTATTTTATAACAAATCACCGCTTTGAATGATTTTTATTTTTTGGTGTGCGACTAGAATACTAAAACAATTTTAATTTTAACCCTCTCATGTCATTTTCATATAACTTCACTATTTTCCTGTGTTTTTCAGTAACAAGTTAGGTCTTTAAACAGTTAATTTACCTCTGACAATAGCAACTTAAAAGCAACCTTATTGCAACTTGAATAAAGATCTCCGTGGATTTGATTCATAATCAGAGAAAATGTTATAACTGTGCGTGTACTCTGAGGTACATTTCTGCCTAACTCTTCTAGGATTACAGGCGTTAAGTTATGTCAGTAAAGTTTTATGGCACGGTTAGCGCAGTGGCTAAGCAATTGACTGCTACGCTGTGTTTCGCGGATTCGATCCCCGCACGTTGCAATAATATTTATATGACCGACAGGAGGTTTAAAATGGCCGCAGGAAAATTTTATAAATCAAGTTAAAAATTTTAAAATGGTCACAAACGCAGTGATAAGTCTTTAAACTGACATGGTCACTAACATTATAATTAACTTGAAACGGGATATTTACCATGTTTGTTATTTGTTTCGTGCAAACGCCATGATCACGGATGAACTGAAGTTATTGCGGGTGGATGTTTATGAGCAGACAAAACGATCTACCCCCTTTCTTATTCGTTTTTTACGTTCTGTGCCACTAACACCGTCACATACAGTGACAAACAGTGAGTTTTGTGTGTCGAGAGCAAAAACGAACCATTAAACGAATATTAACGATTTTTTTTTCTTTTAAAAAAACGTTTTCCCACACTGGGAATTTCTCCTGTATTGTGGGTGCGTTTACAAACATTTAAACTCACATACACAAATAGCCACGCGACACGCAGCGCGGCAGTCGAACGCTCAGCCATTGCGCCAACCGTGTCGTCGTATTCATATTATTATGATCCTGTTAAAGCGGCCGTTATTTTAACTCTGGCTGTTCGTGTATGTTAGTAAATGCACCCATGATACAAGTGGAATCCTAGCCTGGGCATGAATAATTAAAAAAAAAATCTCAGAGGTAAATAAACTGAAAGAAGCATAACGTCAACAATCATCTTCCCCAAATAAAAATGAATTAACCAACATTCTTCCATACAGGTATTACGTGAACGAAATGACACCAAAAGACTTATCGAAACTGAGCAAGGAGATTCGACACGAACGAGAATCTTATCGAGAACTAACTGGAAGGTATATAGAAAAACCTGAAGCCATACCTTTAAAAGAAACACACTATTCCGACTTGTCAAACAAAGAGTCAATACTCAAAAAAGAATCGAAAAAGGACTCTAAGACGAAAGAAATAAAGACAAAGATTAAACGGTCGGATTCTGGCAGGAGTGAGTTGAAAGTGAATGTGAGTGTGGGGAGTAAAGTGTTGATTATTGAGCCGTTGGGAGTGTACGATTGTATTAACTTGGGGAGGAGGATCGATGTGCAGTGGCCCTCGGAAGCGGAGAGGGAGAGAGGGGGCAGGAACTTTTGGGGAAGCTGGGTGCCTCTAGCAGGGATGGATGGACTGGTGAGTGATACTTTTGGTATTTCCAGTTCGTATGCTTTTATTTCTAGTAGGCTAGTTACAGGCACTTTGTAACTGTTGAAACAGTGACAACAATAAAATGAAGCTACAGTCCCAGTCACAAGGCATAATAACTGTGAAAGTACTGTAGTTGTCCATTCCAAAGCGTAAATCTATATTGAGAAGAATAGGCAAGAAACTCCATGGACACTCTTTTGAATCGGAATATTTTTACAAAACCTTGGTTAGATAAATTTATGTGGAGGAACTCTTTTCTAATGTACCAGAAATAATAGAAAAAAGTTTTGTCAAGAATGAGGTTGAACCACATCAATAAACAGAGCGCGAGTGACGAAGGCAATTTTAGACTATAATCTGCATAGTCCTCATGTAATTTTTGCATTGACCTTATAAGAGACTATAGTCTCTGAGTTTGTTTCGGCTGTTTCTTTTGGAGTCGGGTACGAAACACCGGCATCGATATGTAGGATTCTAGAAAGATTTTGCTGTTCGAAGTTCGATTCTCGGATGGCGTACGAAAAAGAAACTAAATATTGGAAAATAACTTTAATTCCGGAAGTCGGTGACTTTTGTTGGTTTCGTCGACTTTTTGCCACCGACTTCCGAAAGTTAAGTTATATTCCACTTTTAAATTATTATTTTTTGGAAGCCGGTTTTTTATTTTTTATTTCAGCATTTTTAGTTAAGGTATAATGATATGACACATAATTTTCCATGTAGACCAGGGTAGCCTTTAAAAATAGTAAAGTGAAAAAAATAATAATAGTAGGATGAAACCCATTAGAAAAGGAGGGGAATATTATAAAAATGAAAGGAAAAATAAATTACAGAACCAACACAAATAGTAGGTATGTATGTAGGAAGACCCAGACCCGCCTAGCCCCTTCCCCACTTTTCCATGAAATACCTTTTGATGTAATTTTTCGTAGGTCGCTCAGGTATATAATTTATCTTAAAATAGTTATAAATAGGCGACGCATGTAATTTAAAGAAGATTCGACAACTTTCTCCAAATATTGTAGATGTCTTATTAAATATTAATTTTATTAACTTATTTGTTTGTTAATTATAGTAGTATATTTTGATTTGCAATTTTTTTTTATCAATGTAGCATGTAATCTAACGTTTTTCGAGTAATTAAAGTGTAAATTTTAATAAATTGCTCAAAATTATTTATAATAATAAAAAAATTCCAATTCGAGTTTTTCTCGATTTTTTGCATTTTATGAGAATACTAGCTTTTGCCCGCGGCTTCGCTCGCGTTAAATTCGGTAGCGCCTTATGGATTTGTAATAGCAACGCTAAGTTTTCCCGTTTCTTCCCTCTTTCTCCCTCATATCCCACTCTTTTTTATTAAAAAATAGCCTATGTCCGTCTCCTGGTTCCCAACTATCTCTGTACCAAAATTCATCAAAATCGGTTTAGCCATTAAAGCGTGAAGAGGTAACAAACAAACAAACAAACAAACAAACAAACAAACAAACTCACTTTCGCTTTTATAATATTAGTAAGGATAGTAAGGATTTACTATTGTAACATATTTTTTTTTCACCGTCGGAAAGTAGAGATTTCAACGAACAGAAAACATACCAACTTTTTGAAAAAAGCTGATATTTTGACGGGTGAATTTTCGATTGAAAATGAGGGTGCTTTTTCGATATTAATTCAAAATAAGGTGAAAAAATAAATATTTTTAATCAAATAAATTACATCGTATTTAGGACATAAAATAGTAAGTTTTCACCAAATTTCGTTATAAAAAAAATTATAAAAGATAAAAATAAAAAACCAAAAACTTGGTTTTTTGAATTTTTCACATAAATTTTGAGGTTATGTGAAAAAAGTGTGAATGCAAAAGTTTTAGATCTTTTTATTACCTACAACTTTGCCATTTGACTTTTTTCGATAGGACTTTTAGTTTTGCCGGAAATCGAGAAAATCCGTTTTTTACCCTTAACACCCCCCCACCCCCCCATCCCCTTCCCGACCTCAGATCGCCCGTAATTTATTTTTCCTTTCATTTTTATAATATTCCCCTCCTTTTCTAATGGGTTTTATCCTACTATTATTTTTTTTTGGTTTTTAAATTATCGACCCTAGTCTAATGGTTACTAAAAAGATTAGCAGATCATCCATATAAACATAGAAGAAAAAAAACATGTATCATAGACGATAACTCATAAACTACCTAAGCAATATAAATTAAATTGATATAGGACTGCCTGGGAAGTATACCCTATCAAACAAAAAAGATTTCGACAAATTATTTATTTATTATTTATTTATCCATTGCGCTTGCTACTCTGACTATACTCTCAAAACTGCATTTAATTCAGGACTATCAACGTGGTTTTTTTTTTGTAAAGTTTTTCTTCCTTTTTTCAGGTTGTACACAAATGGACACCAAACCACCGAGACCCGAAACTGCGATCTCACGTCGACAAAAGCATACTTCTCATACAAATTGACGACAAGTACGTTCCCATCGCCGAAAACTGCGTCCAAGACCTCGGCGATGAAGTTTGAACCTTATCGTAGACAATACAAGGTCGAAATCAACGTGAACGAAGTATGAACTTTACTCCATTCTAAAAATGGAAACCTATGAGCTATGACAGTGAAGTCTGAACCTTATTTATATAAAAATAAAGGTCAATATCAAAATCTACTAGATAAATAACTTTTATCGTGATTAGAATTAAATTTGAAAATTACACCTTATATTTCTTATCGGATTAGTTAAAATTGCATGCAACTTCGAAATTGACAACGGTATAGTCGAAAGTTGCGTGTGTGATCTCGGTGTTGAATTATGAACCTTAAATGTACGGAAGTAAGGTGTATTATGCAAGGCTATTGTGAAACAGATTCTTTATCTTACTAATGCAACTAATACAGTTCCTCCAACACTTTTAATTTGATTAATATCCAAAGAGAGATAAATTAAAATTTTAGGAAATTATATTCCTGTTTGCTTTGCGGATATTTATAGATGAGTCTGTCCTGAAGAATAAATATGGCACTGTTCCACTAATGATGGGACATTTGATATCGTGTCGTCATATGGTATCGTGTGTCGTGTATCGTGTCCTGATGTTTGCACATCATAGGTGCTGATGGACGCTACTGAAAGCGCCAGTCGTTGCTAAAGTTTGAACTGAGTTAGCTGACACGCATTAACACGCTTAGACAGCCCTTCAAATCTTCCCTTATCATGTGGTTAATACCTAACCTGGTTTCAGAGATTTTATGTTGACCTTGGACCTCTGACTTATCGTTAAATAACGCCGAAAAATATCTCTTAGGCATATCTGGAAGAGATGTCTGCAAAGCAGAGGGGACTGCCAGAACTAGCGTTTATCCGGGTGAAGGATTATTCGAAAGATATACTACGGCCAAGGAACATAAAGGGCAAAAGAAGGAACATGGGTGGGTTTAGTCAGTACAGGTCTGACAGTCCCCCTCGCTCCGCTTAGAGCCGGGGAAGTTATTTGATGATATCTCAATCGCAAAAAAGGCATATCTCGAGACCTAAGAAAATCTAAAATCAATAAATATCTCTCGGTGGTAATTAGTCATGTTATAAAGTGTTCTACTAATACATATAGTGCGAAGGTAACTTTTATGAGCACATAATTAATAAAATTAATAGTACCGATATTACTTAGATATCAATACGAATTCCTTTTGACAAAATATGCTCCTTATCTTCATAAATTTTTGAAGATCGAGTGTTGGGAAATCCCAGATCCCAGAGAACAAGATTACTTCAAGTATGGGCATTTCCATGATAACGTTAGCTCCGTGCCTCGGAAAGCACGTTAATCCGTTGGTCCCGGCTGACATTTGTAGATCTTTGACAGTCGTTTCAGGTAGTAAAGTGTCCCGAAAGCCTGACAACCAGTCTTACCAAGGGGTATAGTATTACTCAGTGCTTACTGGGTTGTGGAGGTCAGATATGTAGTCGTGTCAAATACTGGTATCCAACTGCTTCCGTTTAGACTGGACTAGGCAGTTGATGATGATGATCATTTTCAGAAAAAAAGGATATTAAAATATGTGTTCCGTATTGTTTTTTTTCTTAATTCCTTATCTTGGACGGCATTGGTATCAAAAGTAGTATTTGGTAATTTAATATGAAATGTCACAAAGTAATATCAAGCAAAGACAAGTACAGATCTTATGACAAGTATGTTATGAATAAGTTAAAATGAAATAAAAATAGACAATCCAACTAGCAATGTGTTTTCAATCTTAAAACTTAAACAGTAAAGTGCAATGGTGCATGACGAATAAACGAAATTCGAATCTCTGAAAACAAAACATCATATCTTATTGATGTAATTTTCAATCGTATGTTGAACTGGAATAAGGTTGAAAATACAATCAGCAGTCTGTTTATATAGGAGTTACTTAAAAGCGGCTCAAAGTCGTCCATAATTGACTTACACGTATAATTATGAAATAATAGTTAAATTCTACCATAAGGCCGTCTGTCTATTTAAGAGGAGCGAATGACCATACTTATAGAGGTGAAATTGGCTTGTCCAGAGCTGACTGCTCGGGTGACGCAGTGTGTTAAGCGATTGGCTACCGCGCCGCGTTTCACGGATCGATTCCCGCACGGAACAAATATTTGTGTGACCGACAATTAGTTGTTCCGAGACTAGCTGTTTGTGTATGTAGTTCAGATGTTGGTAAACAAACCCACGATACATGAGAAATTGCTAGTGTGGGTCAAGAATAAAAAAAAATAAAGAACTTGTCTAAGCATTAAAAGCGAGAAAGAAAATCGTTTTGGCCTGCTCAAGCCAATTCCACGTCTATAAATGCGGTCCTTAAATGGTCACATAGCCCAAATAAAATAAAAATAGACTTAAATTAAAATACAAAATACTTTTTTTTTATTTCGCACTTATGCCATTACGTTTTGTTTAGATGTTAACTGTAATATATTCCGGTATTATTAAATTTAAGTTGCGTTTTGTCGGTCCCGTGATGTAAATAGTTATGATTGGTTGTGGCGCAAGTCGAGGTTATTACGCGAATTAAAAATAAAATAATATCTTAAAGAGCTCTTTTACAATGCTCTTGAATAAAGTGTTCTTTAATTGTTGCTGTTTACTTCTTGCCAATAAAAAAACACGCTTATCGTATTCATCTCGTAAATCACCATTCGATACACTTATCATAGAAATCTATACAAAATAATTAGTCCGCCATATTTGATTTAAAATGGCGGCACTTAGCTAACCATGCATTTTCGTCCTGTTTCCTCATACTACAGAATAAAACGTGTATTATTCTGTATTTTCTTAATAAGTATAATTTTGGGACAAACCCAGTTGCGAAAATTTTTTTTTTTTTTAGTTTAATATCTAAATTGTTTACTAGTATGAGTAATCATATACTATAAGGAATCATGCTATAACATTGGACTACACTGTTCCTCTCAATTATTTTGCTTTTTACTTCAAGTGAGATATTATAAAAGTAAGTTTCATGACCAATCTCAAGCGAATCAATGTGTATATAACGTTCTATCAATAATCAAAGTAAAGGACGATGGACAATTCTCTTTGAAACTCTTTTAAATAAAATAATTTGGCAATGAAACATCAAGCCATTTAATTTAACATGTAAAATAATAAAAAAATATAAAATTAATAATTGTAAAGTCATCTAAGACTTGCGACACAACACAAGCTTTGTTGTATGTGGGTAGCTTTACAATGTAAATATTTGTAAATAATGTAAAAAAAAATACGAAAAAATGTATATTCGTCTCTTTAATATATAAAGAAAAAAAACATCTTATTACAGTACATAAGTAGAAACCCTTTTTTTTATTTTTGTTATTATTTTTTGTCGAAATTCGTTTTGTATAAAAGTAAACCGTTCGCTCCAAATACCCTTTTAGTCTGACACCAAATGAATGTGTATTGTGTATTTAAATTATTTATAAATTATAAAATTATGTAAGTGACTGTGTGTATGTTGAGGCAAAGTCGAATATTCTTTTGACTACCCAAACCCATTTTCTACAAGTCTAGTAAAATTTCACCTTATAATGATGATTTTAAAGACTACTTCCTAATATAAACTTTAAAAACAGTCAAGTCGAATACCTTAATACTCAACTGCTTACTAATAACGAAAATAATTCAATTTTGCATCTGTGATACCTGATCAGGTGGCTTTGCATATACTACAAATGAAAATGTATTCGTTACAAAATTCTGAGGGCGCACTTCACGAATGAAACTATCAAACAGCGTTGACGAGCAATCCTTGAACACCGTTTAGGTAGCGTAACGTGCTTCATTTCCATGGTGAAATCTGCCCTAATTACCTAAACATCAGACATAATTATATAAAAAAAAACAATATTGGCTTTGTTGAAGCTAGAATACACACAGTTTCTCTATTTGTTCACTGTTGCTATGTATACTATATATCACTTTATATGTATTGTTTACCTAAATAATGGACAAATTATAATGATAACGTTGTGTTTTGCGAATTTAAAGGGGAGTGAAATTATTAAATGTTGATGTTCGAATCGCGCAATGTAACTTTTAGTATTCGGTGCATTTGATTAAAAAAAAATAAACTATGAAATAACATTGTGATGTCGTATGTTTTATATCAATTCTTAGCATAAACGTTAACGAAAGCATTCCTAACCAGACTTGAATTATATAATGTTAGAATCGGCTGCGTAGCCTCTCCACTATCAAAATATGGTTCTGAAACCTGGTCTTTGACATGAAGAGACCGAAGTTAGCGAGCGGAGTATCCTGATTGGTAGTTAAGGCTTACATAGTGTTATTTCATAATTTAAAGAGAGCCAATAATAAATGAAAAGATACATTTTCAATTAATAAATTTATAAACCAAAATTTTCACTAAATCCCCAAGTGTTGAGATCATTTAAAATTTAAATTCAATTGTTCACTTTAAATCGTCACTGATTTGTTATCATCTGCTAATATAATCATTAGTTAAAAATAATAATTATTAAACTAGCCTTTAATTTAATTATCTGTGCTGTAAACTTTGCATTGAGTTGTTTTAGTGTTGCCATGGAGGGGCTAGACGAAGTGATAACAATGCTGGAAAGGTTTAAAAAATCGTTGTAGAGAAAGAGAGAGAAGAAACGCTGTGCAATCGATCGCTATTTGTCTAAATCAGCGGGTTATTTTTAGGGCTCGTGTGTTTTTTTGAGGCTCGAGTAATGTTTTCGGGATAGTTCGTAAACATTTCTGAAATTGTCTATAGATGAAAAAAATGAGATGGTGGCACTAGTTTTGACTATGGCCACGCGTCAAATGCTAGTACTCTTTGACTAGGGTGCGTTTAGAAAGTTGGCAACGCCGAAAGTAGCTATATGTTTGACGCCACCTCTTCAGTCTGTAAAAGTCAAATAATTTTTTTATGATTTCATTGTTAGCAGATGATATTCGAATTAAAAGTGATTCTATGCACTCTGCACTTTGACACTCTGTGTCCCTTGTGGTATTCATTCGCGTTCGCGTTTCAAATAAATTAATTTAAGTGTGCATATATTTGTTTCAGCCCTAGTTTATTGAAAGCGTTAAAACAAATTGAAAATAAATTTAAATTATATAAAAGGCCATTGTGGAAATTGTATCTAATGAGTGAAAGTTAAATAAATAGTTATACACACAAGATACCAAATGGGATATAATAACAAAATTTTGATGAAATAATAATTATATTTACAGCCTAATAAAGTTTTGAACACAATATTTTCTCAAAGAATTGATAATCTTCTCCATTCTTGAAGAAAGTTTAAAAAATAAGATTTGATTAATCAAATCACGCCTCATCTGAAACTTCTAAATATTTTTTATCTAAAACGCGAACGTATCCACAACTAATATATTATGAGTATATATTATATTCTCAAGTTGCCTTAATATATTTTAGACTGATTTTTTATAATCGTGATGTGTGTCAAGCCGTTTTATAGATAGTTAAGGTGAAACTGCGTTCGTTCATTATTTCACTGTTAAGATCGCAGTGTACTTATGAACTTAATGTTTTGGCGGTTTACTCATTTACTTTTTTGATGTTGAACATGGATATTTGTCGTTTAAAAAATAAAAAAACAAAAACTAAAAAAGTTCTCTGACATTCCTCGATGTTTTTATGCATTTTGTCGAAATATATTACTTATATTATATACCAGAATAATTCCCTAATTTTCATACAGACTAGTAAAATTCTTAGTTTTATCACTTAGTCGTCACTAAACGCGACAAATATCTATATTAAAAAATCCGAATTTATATTTATTACTTTGCAGAAACGGTAGCTTTCCGTTTGAGCTTGGTGTATTCTGTGTGTTAGTCTAAATTGAACTTTATTGCAATGTAAAAGAGTAGATGTTTGTACAGTAGAAAGGCACAATCCGTCCACAAGTGTTTTTTTCTGCATATGCAATAATTTTGTTTTGAATCTTATTTATTTTGTTAGTATTTTATTGACATCGATGGATGAACAAATTAAATATTTTGCATATTTTTCTTAGAACAGGCAAAAACGAATAAAATTCTAGTGGCAAAGACCTGTGGTCCCTGAACGCCTTCTCAATATTTGCTATCAAATTACTCTCAACTGTTTTACAAATATCTCTCTTGGGCTTACTATTTGTACCTGGAATCTGTGTTTGCCTTCATCATAGAGAAATAATTGAAATATATATATAAGCTACTGGGCGCATCGTACGCCCAAAACTGTAGATGAAAAGCGTTCTACTAATTATAAAAGGATATTTGCCCTGCTTTACTTCACACTTGACGCAAAGGAGAAGGATCAGCTAATTAACCACCTGATACAAAACCAACCTGGCTGCTTAATTGGTTTGTTGACTGGAAGACTGAAATAATGTACTAAATTATTCGTCTAAGTCAGCTACGAAGTGTTATTTTGAACGCATTCGCTTCTAAAAGTTTCATTGTCTATGCTTCTATCTTCATATTATCGATGTCAGTAAAGTAGCTTCTTCTCAATAGCATATGCAGGCAAGACGTGGTTGTTTTGTGAATACGCGTACTGGTAAACCGCCGCTCCGTTGATTTGTGTCACGTTATCAATATCAGAATTAATACTGAATAAAATGGTACATGGATAACTTAGCGTTTTATTCATAACTATTAGTTATGTCACTCTTCCTAAGGACCTGTTCATAACCTGAAATGTGCATTTGGATTGAGTTTGGAAATGGATGGGTTCCCTTACCGATCCAGGTTAAGCACCAAAGCCATTAGTCTCATCTTGGCACCTAGTTTTTCGGCCATGAGTAAGAAGATGGGATCATTATACTTAAAATTAGGCCTATGTTACGTCTCAGTACCTATGTTAAAAAAATCTCATTTTGTGTTTTTCTATCTACTTGCGGTTTTTGACCCCTCTTTTGCATAGCTTGACGCTTCCTGTAGAGTAGTCCATATTATTTGTATTTTAATATTCAGTTAATATTTTTCACTGTACTACTATTTAACAATTTTTTCACAACACCTCAAAGTCAAGAAAAGCAAGCCGGTAGGTTTCTGCACATAATCGGGCGGGAGGAAACGCCAGGGTGTTACCAATGTGAGGATCGTCCGGAGGAAGCAGTCGGTGGAACACACTAGCGTTCTGCTCAGCTTTTGCGGAGTACCGCTGTGTTTGTCCGAGAGGCGAGTGGCGGCGTATATCTCTCGCGTCCGGTTCTGGTTCAGTCCATTGTTGTAGCTCACCATCTGTCCGTCTAGTGACGACAGGCTGTCCGTCTAGTGACGCGTCTGTGTTCTACGCGCGCCTCAAAGAAATGTCTGCAATGGAGAGGGGCCTGACAGGGCCACTGCCTGCTGAGGTTGTGGATTGTTCGAAAGAGATACCACGGCCCCGGAACATAAAAGCCAAAAGAAGGAACATAGGTGGGTCAATAAAAGTCGGACACTCCCCCCCGCTCCGCCCAGAAAGGAGAAGTTATTTGAAGATATCCCAAAATCAAAAAAAAGTATAGCATTGCTTTCATTGGATTTCATTACAGCCCGCTGGGCAGTAATGTGTTTCCAATTTGGAACCATGAAAATAAGGGCGTGTTCCACTTGGCAATCATAACGTCCAAAAAAACTAACTTCGCCGTACTGTTTGACGTCTGTGAACGTTGTGGTTACGGTGAAAACGTCACAATGACATCATTAAAAGCCGTTTATTATTTTTTCCTCAAAGAATATCTATAACGTAACCTTACTTAATAATTAAACAATGCCCAGTGTCAAGCACAATATATTTTAATAATTTATTAGAAGAAGTTTTTTTAATGTAGGTATTACAATAAGGTGTTATCAAAAGTTTTTTTTTATCTTTATTTATTAAAGAGGGTTTGTTCACATTTCGAACATCTCACCCTCATAGGAACACTTAATTACATGGAAAACTTATAATCTACGTTTAATCCCTAAATTAACTAATTTATAAATAACTAGCATTTGCCCGCGGCTTCGCTCGCGTTAAATTCGGGGTAACATAGTTCCCCTTGCGCCTTATTGATTTGTAGTAGCAACGCTAAGTTTTCCCTTTTCTTCCCTCTTTCTCCCTCACATCCCAGTTTATTAAAAATTAGCCTATGCCCGTCTCCTGGTTCCCAACTATCTCTGTATCAAAATTCATCAAAATCGGTTAAGCCATTAAAGCGTGAAGAGGTAACAAACAAACTCACTTTCGCTTTTATAATATTACTAGCTTTCGCCCGCGGCTTCGCTCGCGTTAAATTCGGTATAACACACCAAGCAGACCTGCAGTTTTTGCTCTTGCGCCTGATTGATTTGTAATAGCAACGCTAAGTTTTCCCTTTTCTTCCCTCGTTCTCCCTCATATCCCACTTTTTTTTAATAAAAATTAGCCTATGTCCGTCTCCTGGTTCCCAACTATCTCTGTACCAAAATTCATCAAAATCGGTTTAGCCATTAAAGCGTGAAGAGGTAACAAACAAACAAACAAACAAACAAACAAACAAACTCACTTTCGCTTTTATAATATTAGTAAGGATTCTAGCTGTTTTTGAAGCTGGAAAGGCTAAAATCGTATTGCATCTCCTAATTCCCGAACATTTATAAGTATTTAACTGGTCTTGAATCTCAAATCTTTCAACCTCGTTCCGGACACACTCCGCCATAATATGAAATACATCTTCCACCATATTACCTACATTCCGTACAGTTTGGAGATGTTACTTTGCCCATCAATGCAGCAAAACTATTCAAGGGGATGTATCCGGGTCTCAAACTTGTTACAATTTCTTGCCTACTCATATCGGTATTATCAAACCAAGGATAATTATGGATAGTCGGCTGCATTGTTATATACCAAATATCCTTGGTTAATGACTTCTCGTCGAAATATTCTTTCCAAATATCGTAACATTTTAATTTAACTTTGCTTAAAATATCAGTCCAGTAAGGTTTATATGCCAACGGAACACCTTCGAAACACGCTTCTTTAGCAAAAATATCAACTTTATCGTTTTCTTCAATGCCTATATGGGAAGGCAACCATTGTAAGACGATATTTTTACCTTTATCTCTTAGTCTCCTTATTTGATCTATTATTAAATATGCTATCGGATATCCACAGAAATTTCCTACACACCTTATCAAATGTTGGAGTGCGCTTCTACAGTCGGAATATACATATGACAGAATC
Organism: Ochropleura plecta; assembly: GCA_905475445.1. Lineage (NCBI taxonomy): Eukaryota > Metazoa > Arthropoda > Insecta > Lepidoptera > Noctuidae > Ochropleura > Ochropleura plecta. Next base: position 17,823,351 of record FR997736.1, read on the forward strand.
TTGAAAATTCATCGATTCAAGATATGATCAAAAGTTCACGAGTCCATGCTACAAACATGCTACATGCCAAACGATGTTCAAACACTAAGCCTCAATAAATTTAAATCTTTTGTAAAACGTAAGCTATCTCTGAAAGCTTACTATAATGTTAATCATTACCTTGAAGATAAAAAACCGGCCAAGAGCGTGTCGGGCCACGCTCAGTGTAGGGTTCCGTAGTTTATTTTTTTGTTTGAAAAAAGATACGTTCAGGATAATAAAATATGTAAACGAAGTTAAAAAAAATGCTTGCTACGATTATACTACAAAAATTATTTTGTACAACTTTTTGTCTTTTTTGTACAAAAACTGTTGTCTCAATCAAGTTCAAAATGATTTTCATAGAAAGTCCTTATAAAGTTCTACTTTTCAGATTTTTTTCATATTTTCTAAACTTGTGGTTCAAAAGTTAGAGGGGGGGGGGACACATTGTTTTTTACTTTTGGAGCGATTATTTCCGAAATTATTGACATTATCAAAAAATGATTTTAGTAAACCCCTATTCATTTTTAAATACCTTTCCAACAATATATCACACGTTAGGGATGAAATTAAAAAAAAAATCACTTCCCACTTTTCATATAGGGTGGCTACCCTAATAAAACATTTTTTTCCAATTTTTATTTTACCACTTTGTCGGCGTGATTGATATACATATTGGTACCAAATTTCAGCTTTCTAGTGCTAACGGTCACAGAGATTAAGCGAGGACGGACGGACGGACGGACAGACAGACAGACATGGCGAAACTATAAGGGTTCCTAGTTGACTACGGAACCCTAAAAAGGCTTGGGATTAAGCTGCTCCAATTTAATTTACTCAGTGAGTGTCAAAATTTTTCTTTGTTTCATTTATTTATTGTTTATTCCTTTATTTTATACACTGACATTTGATGATTTGACATTATTATTTATATTTTATTAATTTTTATTTTTTTTATACTTTACATTTTTTTTTATTATCATTTTTGATTTGTGACATTTTATGATTTCATTATGATCTCATTAATTTAATTTTGTAAATATTTTCTAGTCTGTAGTTGTTTATTGTAAATGTGAGGACCATGTGGACCATAACTTTTATTTACTTTGTTTGTTTTTGACGATTGTCTGGCAGTTTGAGTACTATAAGGGACCTACACAAATGTCCTTTTTTTGGTATTGTTCGTCGTTTCGTTGAGCTCCTTGGGTTTTGAGTCGAGCTACACGATAACTGACAAATGCGTGCACTGACTGGACAGGTCCACTCAATCTGTGTGGTGCTTTCTTAAAAAGACCATTTCAGACACTAGTCTGCATAGTCCTCATGTAAGTTGACCAAGATATTTTGTCTGGACCTTAAAAGAGACTATGACCTCTGAGTTTGTTTCGGCTGTTTCTTCTCAGAGTAGTCGGATACGAAACACCGACCTCATCTAGTTTAAAAAAAAGACGTGTAAAAGTGTTTGTGAAAACCTACTTGCAAAATAAACATCATTTATCATTTACATTCTGCCTTTCGGAAATCGTTTTTGAGTAAACACAGGTTTAAGATACATTTTCTTTTAATTACTTAGGTAAAGTACGGCCAACGAGAAGCGATACGAAAGGTCATTAACCTAAAGAACAACTGTGGCGTTGACAATCTAATATTTATCGCTTTCAATCTTGTGCCTTTGTCGTAATGTCTCGTTCTCCCGGCAAAAACATGACAACGTTAAGACGGGTTCGACAACATTCGGGCGGCCATTTTAGATGGGGTTTTAGCATGGGTTTTGTTTACATTTGGTATCGCTTCTCGTTGGCCGTACTTTAGGTACATACATACTTATACCATTTCAGTTTACTAGTACAAAAATTAAATTATAACATCAGAAAAAACATCGTTCGGTTATAGAGTACCTAAGTAGTAACATTTTTCTAACAATAAGTCGGTTAACCGTTTTTTTGATTATTCTTAATTTGGTTGTTCTTTAATAACTTTGGGTAGGTAACTTATTGTATACCTTTGGCATCATACAAATGACGCTTTTCTTTGATAGCGTATTGTTAAAACTACCTGTGTGCAATAAATTTTGATAGGTACTGAGATCTCATAGGTACCTACAATTCGTCCTCTTTTGTGTCTCGTTTGACGAGGGAAACAGGTGAGGGTTGGTTTTCACAAAAATGGCTCTTGGAAATAGCCATTTTTAGTAATAGAATGTACCGACATGTAAAGGTTAGTAAATGTAATTTGAAAATAGGAACACAGCTGTCTGTAACCTGCAAGTCAAAAATTGATCCAACGTATCGTAGGGTAAGTTCGCCCTTTCGCGTCCATCGCCCGGTTCGCGTCCATTTTACGGATCTCCCTTTAAAAATGCTCGAAAATAAGCATACTCACACACTAATAAAATGGAAAGAAATGACCGCCAATACCTCAACATATAAGAGATATGCACATATAAACAAAAGTTCCGCCCTACCCGCTAATCCTGTTTAAAAAAAATATTTTGTCACGGTTGTTCAACAGCAGAGTGCGGACTCGCTGGATGTAGATAAAAAAATAGTGTGCAGCGGTGCGTTTAACGGTAAGTATTTTATTGATTTATGTGATTTTTAGGAAACATAGCTGTGTCTAGACATTAATAATGAAAAAACGAATACTATGAATTATGAATTTGTTTGTTTTTTTATAGTTAACAGTTAAAATAAGGTGGACGCGAATTACAACACCGAATTTATAAAACGTGCACTTTGCGTCCGCAGTGGACGCGAACTCGCCTAATTATGTTTTCTTTAGTTGTTTATTTTTATGTGATTAAAATATGAAAGAGAAATTGGATTTTTGTTTATTTCAACACTTATAGTATGCAATTGTAATAATCAATTTGCGTCCACATTATTATGATTGTAGTAAAAGATAGACAATATCGATTTAATCGATTACACATGGACGCAAACTAGACCTACAGGGGATAATATTAATAGCAAATTGCGTCCATTTTTTTATTAAATAGAAATGATAGCATAAATACTATACATTTTCATAATTTAAAATGTATAGTACAGTTTTGATTAGGACTGAGTTTAAAATTCAATTTTTACTACTGCAATGAAGTGCATAATAATTCTTTATGTTTTCCTTTATAAGAGGAGTTCTTCGGAGATAAGAAAGAAGAATGAAAAGAAAACCTATACAGAAGAAAATTAAAGAAAGCATTAGCCGCTAAGAGTAGATGGTGAAAAAGGTAGTTCAATGGCTTCTTAACATATCGATGTTGAGAAGAATAAACAAGTTTTTTATTTTATTTTTAAAATGATAATTATGTTGATTTTTTATAACTTTAATCTTAAATAAAGAAATTGTTAAAATCCAATCTTTCTTTAAATTGTATTAACAATATCACCCTTATATTCCTTCTCTAAACTGGTGGACGCCAAATGGTCCACGGGTGGACGCAATTTGGATTTTGTGGACGCAAAGTGGGTAAAAAGCCTAATTTTGAAATTTGTCTATTTAAAATAAAAACACAAGAAGTTTCTAACAAAACTGAAAGCTAATCTTAAAATAGACTATATAATGAACACATTACATTATTTTTTTCATTGAAACTAGTACTGGGACATTTTTATTTTCTCCTTCAAACTTGCCAACTGCACTAAATGGACGCGAACAGGCGAAATGACCCTATTTGGGCTTTGAAAATGTTTTCTCTTTCGCAACTGTTACCCCAGAATATAATGAAAAATCTCAGCTTTAAAATCACGACGTCATTGTAAGCAACGAGGACTGCGTTGATATAAACTTTTTTGGAAACGCTGTACTTATACTGTGATAATCGTGTAAGCGTAAGTACTTAACTTTTTTTAAAAATAAATTCCGCTTGAGGTATCCATGTTAGATTATTGTCTTGTTTATAATACTTATATATATATATATTTTTAATTACCTATCTTGACAATTTCAATCATAAGACCATCATAATTGGCGTTTAAGTCTTTGGGATTAATTCTCTAAAAATGTATATTTTTAATTTGGTGTGGAAGGTCTTTGATATACCTAAACATAAAGGCGGACTAGAATGCTTCCTTGTGGGACGCCAGGCATTTAAACTTAGGGACTGGTGATCTAAACCTTACCTTAAAGAAGCAAAGGTACACACAAAAAAACAATCAATTTAATGATTAAAAATCAGGATATATTAAGTTTTAGCATTGCATCAACGCTCAAAACACACCGATTTTTACATAGCGGTATCAAAAATAAAACCTTGTTCGAAAATCGAACTGGCTCTGATGATGATAATTAAATAGTCTTCGCTGTATTGTGTACCTAATAATTAAATAGATATCAATAAAATTAAATTCTAAAATAAAAAAAAAAATTGACGAAGGTACTTTCTGAGAAACTATGCCCATTTATTGTCGAGTCTACTCGTAAATTGAGTGATTCTGTCATTTGGTCATTACAGGTATAGGCACTTCATGTTTTAGAAAATTGTTGTCATGAGACCACACATTTCTAAAACTTGACTTTCCAATTAATCTCACTTCTTTTTGCAAGGAATTAAAAAAAGATGACTCAATCCAGATGCAAATCAACCTGAAGGGTTGCGCCCGCGCCGTACGCTCACTTGTTTTACACGTGCGGTGCGATACTAATTATCTTTTTCTGATGTGTAGAGAGTTCATGAAATTCTCTAGAGATAGGTATAAATTTCATGTTGATTAACGAGAAGTTGAATCACAATTTGCACAAAAAAAATATTTTTAATATTTTCTGTACCTATTTATTTAATAAACAAGATATAAAAAAAAATGTCTTCTCTCTTTTTGGGAATTATTTGTTGCCATTTCTTTTTTTGATTATGAGAATGGGTGACCCGATTCACAAGTTAGGTACCTACCACAAGTTGACATGAAGTTAGACATGAAGAATTTGGGACACTGATAATTCTCAACCAAGTCAGTTTAAACAGTTCTTATGAAAATATTGTGTCCGTAAACCTTTATGAAAACAACATTGACTTCGGTGGATAGTATGTTTTAAGTGACTCTTCATCTTCTAACGGCAAAAGCATTTTAATCACATGTGTAAAGCTAAAGTTTCAAAATTAAAAGTAAAATTACCTGTTAATTGAAAGCAAAGTCTTGGTTTATTTTTAGAATAGTATAATTTATTCGCCATTGAAATGATTTCACATTAAATCATCGAAGTTCAGTCATTAATTGACAATAATAGAATAAAACTGCCGGACAAGGGCCAGGTAACTTAAAAAAATCAAGCGCTTCAAAAACTGATTTGTGTGATGATGATGCGCCGAAGACTCCCGAACTGAGTAGATCTGTTGTAAATAATTCCAACAACAGCGGATCTCAAATTAGCGATCTGTCATCACCGGTAAACATTGGCGGTGTGGCCACGAAACCAAAGGTGAGAGCAGTCATAGAAGCGCGTAGTAATCATGCTATTGACAAGGACACAATTAACGCTGACAATGATGATCAGTGGAAGACCGTCAATCGAAGACGCCGGTCTCGTAAAGTGGTAACTGGAACTGGCAAGACTGATAATGAACTGTTAACAGTAGAGCGTATGAGGTACATTCAGGCATGGTCATTTCGACCTGAGACTTCGCAACAGAACGTGCTGAACTACCTCAATAAAATTCAGCAGTGTGAAGAATACTATGTCGAGAAACGTGACATTAAATCGGACAAGCATGCTGCTTTTGTGATTGGGTTCCCCGAGAGTATGTACGAGCGGTTCTCCTCACCGACTTCGTGGCCGCCGCAAGTGAAGGTGTCGGACTGGTTTCGAGTGCGCCCCCGCGGGGAGCGGGGCAGCGGTGATAACAACAAAGCCGGTCTCTGAGACTGAGACGTCGCCCGGGCCAGTACAACGAGGCAGCTGTGACGGTGACACTACTGTATGCAAAAATGTAGCAATCCAAAAAGTTATTGTATGCCATCAAAATATTGCGTCGATTGATAAAAAAACAATTAAGTTAGAAGTTCTATTACGCAGTGAGTTAATGTGTGATATTCTTGCAATTACGGAGCATTGGTTAAACGAATCAAGTCTTAAATGTGTTGACATAAATGGTTTTAAGCTTGCTTCTAGTTATTGTAGACAGCTCATTAAGCATGGCGGTTCATGTATATATGTTCGAAACGGGATTAAGTGCGTGGAGAATGATGATTTAGTATCGATGTCGATTGAACAAATATGTGAGATTTCAGCCATTGACTTAATAGATTTTGACATAAGTGTAATTTGTATTTATAGAACAAATTTAATTAGTGCTAATGACTTTTTAGGCAAATTAGAACAATTGCTCGACAAGATTTGTGAGCTTGACATTGAATGTGTCATAGTGGGTGATTTTAATATTAATACGTTAATTGAATCAAACGACCTAAAAAGGTTGTTGGATATTCTTTCGGCCCATAACATGACGAATGAAGTAGAATTCCCAACTCGCATAAGTATGACAATTTCCACGTGTTTAGATCATGTTTACACGAACCTGCAAGCGGGATCGGTCAACACGGCACCTGTTGCCACGCACTTGAGTGACCATCTAGCAGTCAGGACCGAGGTGACGTGCAACAAACACACAGTAGCACAGGCTGCACGCTATGTTCGGTCGTTTTCAAAGGCCAATCAGGCCAATTTCGTAGCGGCTATTGAGAGTATTGACTGGGACGAGATAAAAACGCGCAATAGTAATCCGTCATTAATGGCTCGCGCAATTATTTACATAATATCTAATAAGATTGACATTTGCTTTCCCCTGATTAGACGTAATTCCAAAAACACTGACTCATCATGGATAACAACTGATATTGACGACTATAAATTATTACTGTTTGAATTACTTGACATTTGTGAGCGTTACCCTTCTAATGACATGCATAATTTAATTACGGACATGCAATTAAAATATCTTAATTTAATTAATAACAAAAAATCTGGCTATTACTCTAACATAATATGTTGTTCTAATAATTCTTCCAAGGCAATGTGGGCTGTCATAAATAAAGAGAGAGGCAAGGGCAACTCTCCAAATTTAGACTTTACGGATATTGTAAGAAATTCGGACGGAACACCGTTTCTTACAAAAGAATCGGTTGTTGACGCGATGAACCAACGTTTCCTGAGTGCGGCCGCCGCGTGCGGTGCGCCGCGCGCTGACGTGCAGCGCGCGCAGTACGAACTGTGCGCGGCGCGGCCACCGGCTGACCACTCGCTTCGACTTACTGCTTTTAGTGCGTATGAAATCTATCAGATCATCACATCACGTATCCCACCTAAACCGTCGAAAGATGCATATGGCATATCGATGAAACTTATGAAATTGGTAGCAGCGCCACTAGCCTCCGTCCTTTCCGAGTTTTTTAACGCCTGCATAAGGGAGGGTTCCTTTCCCACACCATTAAAGTTCAGCAAAGTGTCACCTCTTTACAAAGGGAAGGGTAAAAAAGACTGTATGGACAACTACAGACCAGTCTCTATTATACCCACCATCGCCAAAATTCTTGAGAACGGTTTGTGCTCCCGGCTGATTAAATTTCTTTCAGAGACAAACGCCCTTTCTGACCGCCAGTATGCGTACCGCGAAGGCCGCTCAACCACCTCTTTGGCTCGCGAACTCGTACATCGAGTCATGTTTGCACGTGAGCAAAAGATGCAAGTGGCTGTACCGCACTGATGGCTTTCATGCAGTCATCCGCAAGAAAACTGTATCCCTGATCTGCAGAATGCGTGGCAGCTGCAACGGAATTCTTAAGACTGTTGCAAATAGGATGTCTTCTCCGCTATGGAGATGTCTTATCAAACGTGTAATTTAATGTTTTAAATGTAACCTTATTTGTAGTTTGATTATTATTAGAGCTATTTAATTTAATTTGACTCAAGATAATTTAATCTAATTTATATTAATCAAATTTAATTTAATTCAATTTAATTTATTTTAAACTAATCTAATTTATTTTGTCTAATCTAATTTAAATGAAATTTAATTTAATAAGTCTAATCTAATTTAATTTAATATAATTTATCTAATTTTAATTTAATGTAATCTAATTTAATTCAATTTAATTTAATCTAATTTAATCATATTTATTTAATTCATTTGTGATTTTATTTTTAATTGAGTTGCATATTTCATTTCATTTTTGTTTATTTTATTTTTGTTTTAATGTGTTTTTAATATGGATCCAGTTATCCGAAATAAATGAATTTTATTTATTATTTAATATGCTGCGACCTGTCCAAAGCGTTCGATGTCGCCGACCGCGCAGTATTAGCTGTAAAACTACAGCATTACGGAGTGGTGGAATCGTCGTATGCCTTGTTGACTGATTTGCTTCGCGACAGGACTCAGGTAGTGGTGGGAAGCCAAGGGAAGGTAATGTCCGCGCCTCTGAAGTCGGAGATAGGAGTGGCTCAGGGTTCATCGGTGTCCAACATACTGTTCTCGCTACTGCTGAATGACTTGCCAGACGCTGTGACTGACGCAGTAGTATTAATGTACGCTGATGATGTGGCAGCGCTGGTGACAGCAGAGTCAGTGGATCAGCTAGAGCAGAAGTTGAATTACACCGCGAATCAATTGGCACTATGGTTTCAGATAAATGGTCTCGCTCTGAACCTGAAAAAGACTCACTTCATGCGCTTTGTGCTGTCAGGACGGTCATCGCGACCACTGGCGGTATCTGCGGGTGGAGTGGCTTTAGTTCAGGTGAAGACAATAACCTTTCTGGGGTTTGAAATTGATGAATGCCTCAAGTGGGATCGTCAGATCGAAAAAATGTGTGGTAAGTTGGGTAGTGCGTGTTACGCCCTTAAAAGAATATCGCGCGTTTTACCCGAACGCGAAGTGCGGTCTTGTTACTTCGCGACGGTGCACTCGCAACTCCAATACGGCGCTGAGCTATGGGGACGTGCTGCCGACTGGCTGCGCGCCTTCCGAATGCAGAAGCGAGCCGTGCGGGCCATCGTCGGGATACCGCAGGACATGTCTGCTAGACCGCACTTTATTAGACTAGGCATCCTCACGCTACCTGCTATAATTATTTATCAGGTCGCTCTGTACACAAGGCTGAACCTGGATCTGTACCCTAAGGTGGGCAGCCGACATTCATACTGCACTAGAAGCAAGGGTCAGTTATCGTCGGTCTCGTGTAAGCTTATAAAATCATCCAAGACGACTCATGTTATGGGTCCGACAGTTTATAACCAGCTGCCGGCTACCATTTCTAGTGCCCCGACCATTGGAACCTTCAAAGCCCGTTTAAAAAAATGGCTTGTCGAGCAAGCGTTTTACTGCTTTGACGATTTTTTTAATATTTGAACTTCGACTTGAAATTAATGTGTTAGATTTTTGTGTTTTTGTTTTTTTATTTGTAATATTTCTACCTGTTTGACATTTTGATTTTTTATTAATTTGGACATCTTTGATTGATTTGACATTTTTTATTGATTTGACATTTTTTTTTTATTCATTTGACATTTTTTATTAATTTGACATTTTTTATTGATTTGTAACTTTAATGAAATGAATATTATGAACCTGTGACTTATAAGAATCCCTTATCAATAAAATACTATGACTATGACTAATAGAGAAACTTTATTGATTCGTCATTCGAATAAATTTTGCCCAACTCTGCGTGCTATGCGACTCACCGATCTATTTTTGCATGATTTAAGCAAAGGCTGCTCAACCCTAGGCTCATAGCCATACTATAGCCTACCACTTGCGATTAGCTAACAACTAAGATTACAAAAATTTGAAACCACACTTTAAACATCTTTATAGAAAAATCCAGTCACAGTAGTCAGAAATAGTAGTAGTATAGTCAGAAATTGGCCTCAAAAGCAGACATTATTGCAATAGGTATGTAAATTTGCTTTACATTGAGATAAACAAACACCAATACTACCATTATTTGCAACTCATATTCAGAATTAAGTTTACTACTTGACTATTTAGGGGTATGAAGAACAGGGTGTGAAGCTCTTCATCCCCTATAGAAAACCTTTGTCGACACGGTTGGCGCAGTGGCTGAGCGATCGACTGCTGCGCTGCGTGTCGCGGGTTCGATCCCCGGACGGAACAAATATTTGTATGGCCTACAGATAGTTGTTCCGGGTCTGGATGTTTGTGTATGTGAGTTTGAATGTTTGTGGACGCACCCACGATACAGGAGAAATTCCTAGTGTGGGGCAACGTTTTTTAAAAAAAAAAATGATCAGATGGGTGACGTGTCTGGTGGGCCCGACAGTTGTCGGGTTCTCGCGATGTAGGAATTTTCAGATTAGTACTTCAGTTGGGACATAGATGGCGCTGTAGTACTTTTTGCCATGTTCGGAATTATAGTGTCGCAACAACTACAATAAAAGCTAAGTAGTTATCTACGTTACAATAGGCAAGTGTTATAGTATTTTTTCTCTTTTTTAGTAGCTCAAGGTAAACTGGTCACACGCGGTCTCTGGGACCTAACTCATCAACACGTCAAAATTATGCAACGATTTACTGTTCATTATTCAGGCAACTAAAAACAGTGATTTGCACTAAATGAGATGTTTTTAGCTAATTAAATTGATTACTGTTCTAGAAACTGGGCGTACATTGAATGCCTAGAACGTTAGCTTCTAAAAATATGTAAAATACGACCATTTTGTTGCAATTTGCGGAACCTTAAACGTTTTCAAAGAAAAATTACACAATATTAAACGGCAAATAAGTATACCTTTGCAGAAATTGCATGCGATGTTGCCAATTGCGATAATTTCTTTATACCTATATACAAAAGTATGTTTGTAAGGCTTGCCCGCCCACCCCGCTAAAGACAGAAACTAGAATTCTTGACTGTAGGTAGTTTAATTTAAAACGAAACTGTAAAATGAAGAGATGAAATTGACGAATTCGTTGATTGACTGCCTCATTGAAGTTAGTGGTCGCAAACGCAACGCGGCGCGTGAGATTCTGTTTATTTCCGTCAGGAATTCCTTAGTGGGTCACGATTTGTGCTCAGTTGATGACAATATTCTCGCCCCCAATAACATGATGCTAAAACGTAATTAGCGAACTGTGGTTATAGGTACTATTACGTCCACCTTCGGGGGACTACAGCCGTGATGTTATGTTAAAGAAAATTCTTGTTAGGTACCTACTTTTCAATAACAATATCCGATACAATTGCCAGGTTTTCCAAAAATCAACCTTTGTCAGTTGAAAAGTGGGAACAGGTAAAAACCCTTATTTCTTCAATTAACAAACTACTTTGAGAAAAAATAGAAGAATCTTAATGATACTTTAGAGGTATGAAGAACAGGGTGTAAAGTTCTCCATCCTCTATGGAAAAGGGAGGATCCTCCGACCAGACGGGTGTCGTGTCTGGTGGGCCACTGCCCGACAGATGTTTGTCGGGTGCTCGTATATATTAGTATTCGTAGACTTCGTGCACAACTTTGCTTGCGCGATGTAGGATTTTGCCGTTTAGTATTTCAGTGGCTGGATAGATGGCGCTGTAGTCATTTTTGCCACTTGTATCTTTGTGTCGCCACAATACATTTCCCAAAACCAACCGCCTGAATTAAAAATAGAACGGAGAGTGTATCTAGAAGGGGTGCTGAAGTTTGAAGGGAAATTACGAAATCCAAACGGACGAAGCCGCGGGCAATGTTTTAAGGCTCAGTCCAGGTCAACGTTAATTGCGATTTCTTAATGCAATAATGACAGAATTAGCGATTATACCTGAATTAATTATTATAAAATCACAATTGCTCAAATTAATTATCGATTATTATTTTTCTAGAAAAAACTTAAGTCTTCTACAATTAATTGCATTCTTAATTTGGTTGACTTTTTTATTTCGCTTGTAATCGTTGCAATCATGTTGTTTTCCGATCTCCCAGAAGATTACAAACTTAGTTTACACCGGTACTTGTTCCTATTGAAATGTATTGGTATAGATTTCTTTGACAAATCGAAAAGTTATATTAATCAGAACAATATGAAGATGTGTTTGTTTAGTATGACTTTCTATCCATTGTTTTTGGGACAATTGACTCTGATCTCTAATATCAGAGCTGACAATTTTCTGGAAAGTGTCCGCGTTGTGCCTATTGACCTTATGTTTGTTCAGGGTGAGTAGAGTTAATACCTAATTACATATCATATTTGATTAAATTCTATCACGTCTGTGATCCTTATACTTAGAGCTGTAGATACTTACTAATACCTACATTTCGTTACATAAATGTTCTAAGACGCATGTACAGTGCCGTATTATCCATAAGGCACTTTAGGCCAGTGCCTAGGGGCCCACTGTGACCAGGGGCCCAGCACTCCCAATGAAAAAATGAAAAAATGGGGATTGTGTGGTTTTATGAAACCAAGGTAAAAGTGAAACGTTTTTCACTTGAAGGAAGACGTATACCTTTGCAATGTGATAACTGAAGGATGACGATGATGGTACCTTGATTCTATTTCGTTATATAGACAGTAAACATTTCCAAATTGCGTTGTTGTGGTATGAAAAACGGGGGGGGGGGGTAAAACGAGCCGTGCCTAGGGGCCCCGAGATGGTTAATCCGGCCCTGCGCATGTAGGTAATAGGAGTCGTGTTTCCGTGACTCCATGGCTGCTACCGAGAAATATCAGATTGGAAAACCCTTAAACGCCTGATCTGAAAATCAAATCTCGGCATTCGTACTTGCGATCATAGACCAAAGGAACCTTAATTGAAAGGGGATATTCGCTGCCCGTCTGTGCTAAATATTTGCTAGTTTTAGTAGGTAGGTATCCATAGTTTTGATAAGAACTCTTACTTGGTCAAATTATATTTGATAACAATAATCAATATTCTTGTCCCGATTTTTATGGGACTGAAATATAATTGAGAATATGGGGGTGCCTTTTAAGATACCTACTTTGTGCCTAAGTCCTAACTATTCATGAATCATAGTAGGTACCTAATGTATATGCAACTTTATATTTCCAGATACAGTCAAAATGGCGATAGCTGTATTTAGAAAGTCTGAAATAGAGGATATGATAATGGAAGTCGGTGAGCTGTGGCCAAGAGACTTGGAGGTTAATCACCATAAGGCGGTGATACTGAAGGCTTGGTTACGACGCATCAAGATTCCTCTTGACGGTAACAACTCTGTTGTTTTGTAGACTATAAGATCACTCCGAATTCCCAAACCTTTTGAACCGACTTATAGTTTTCGACTTTATGTTTTTGTTAAGCAATTTTTTAGTCAAAGTTGGCCTGAGGTAGTTCCGTAACAATGAATTTATATTGTTTGGGTAGTTTATGTATGGAGTTATCTTCTGTAATTTATTATTAGAAAACCATGTACAATATAACAAAAAACCTAAACTATTGTACCTACAGTTAAATGAAACATATGTAGGTATATAGGTACATATTAATGGGTATGATAAACGATTAAATAAATTCATTAAAAAATAAAAACTCATCCTTCGTCCATCCTCACACGGGAAAAGCACAAGAAAAACATCTTTTAAAATAGGACTACTACATTTATGTGTTCGATGCTAATAATTTTTTTTGTAACTATGGAAAATGAATACCCAGGTACTCAATTAAAGTTTTGTATAATAAAGACTAAAAAGGCACAAATACAATAATAAATCTCACCGACTTCAAAAAACCACTAAAAAAGAAAAATACTTCCGAAAGTTGGTAGCAAAAATTTCAATAAAACACAGACACGTTTTGACCATTATTGTAACCTGATCCTGCGCCAAAAACGATTTGGTAACAATTAAATATCAGCGATTTATCGCAAGCAATTTACAGATATCCGAGTAAAAATATGTATTTATTTATTAAAACTTTATGCACAAGTAAAAACTGTACAAAGGCGGACTTAATGCCTTAGGCATTTTCTACCACTCTACCTTAGGGTGATGCAGAGACAAAAACAGTAGGTGCGATAACAGAAAATCGGAATTTCGGTAGTTATCGTCAATTTATTCAGGAATAACATACAACAGAATTCATGAGACACACAATTTGGGGTCTTCTTATGGCTATCGATCTTAAGATGACACAATGCGTTCTCGTCTCAGGATGAGTTTATATTTCAAACATACAGAACTACAGATTTCTTCAGAGTGTGCTAATTGAAGCTCGCAAGCCATCGCGCGAGCACAGGCAAGGTTTAATTGACCATTTTCATCGCACGTCGAGAACGCAGCGTCGCCGTCGCGTCGTATGACCCGAACTTACCTATGTGTACCTAATCCTAGTCACCCATTAAATGTGAAATCTTCCATTTCAAACAATTTATTATAGTAATAAGCTATGTTGATGACTTAACTTTTATTTTTTTTATTTAGGTTCTAAAGTTGTAAGAGCTTATTATTTTCCAGTATTCTTCTCATGTGCGATAACGAACCTGGGTCTGTTCGAAGTGATACCGTTTGTGATATCCATCTTCAACATGTGCAGTGGCGGCGTCGATATTTATTTGTTCCCGTTTCAACCTACAAACTTATGGGAAATCAATTCGCTGTTCAGTTACCTGATGACTTACTTGTGGGAGGTAGTTAGCTGTAAGTATTCTTGACAATGAAGGTTAACCTCTTTGGAGGCTACTTTGTGGCGTGACAATCGTATTCATCCGGAAACACGGAGATTACCGAAGCGAGTACTTGTTCTAGTAAACTAACTAACTTACATACAAACCTAAAAGCTTGAATTGTCCTTATAACCTACCACTGTTCATGATGTTAGGATTTCTGAACAGTCGCTTGTCTTTTGGGCTTGCTGTGTTATTTATAATACATACTTCCTTGCATACATACTTCCTTAATATACTTGAAAGAACTTCGCGAGGCTGAGACGCCAGAGACAACTAAAGTTGTTTATCACTGGCGAAAATGCCAAACACATATATAGGTATAAACAATTTTACAAGACTTGGCATCGGGGAAAAATAACTTAAAAAACGCTGACATGCAAAAGGTCAAGGGATGTGAGGGAGACTTGTAGTAAAAAAAGAACACCTGATAAGGTCCAGTCCGAACCACATCATGCTGCCTCGGCTGTATGTTTTGGGGCTCATAGACAACCTATAGTTTAGTTTGCGACACAGCCCAAGACCCACACCCCGTTGCTA
Organism: Ochropleura plecta; assembly: GCA_905475445.1. NCBI lineage: Eukaryota > Metazoa > Arthropoda > Insecta > Lepidoptera > Noctuidae > Ochropleura > Ochropleura plecta. The sequence goes on from FR997736.1 coordinate 17,838,522, forward strand.
TTCCATTGAGGTACCCACAAGTTCTAACGAGTTTGGAGTTACATCTTCCCACTTGAGTGCTCCACGATAATGTCCGCCTTCACTCTTCATACAGTGAAACAACCTGTCTTTGCCTCTAGCGGTGCCCGTTCAAATGTGTCTCTACCTGCCATTCGACCTAACAATCGTTATCATGACATCGAATGTAAGCGCTCTCTTTCGACTACTGCAAGTGGACTTGACGAACGCCGTTAAAATACATGATGAAGATAACAAGTTGAAGAAGGACGTGAACGTTTCTGATCCTGAGAGTTATGAGGAGGTGAAGAGGATCGTTGTCATACATCAACGGCTTCTGAGGTAAGATATCACCTATTTTAAAAGAAACTTGAACAAAGACACGACGCGTACGGCGACAGTTTCGCCAAATCTGCAGCGAAATAGCGTGACCAATTTCTTTGTAGAATATTTTGTAATCAAAATAGCAGGACCACTTTCTTTGCGGAATATTTTGAAATATTATAAGCGTAAAATTTTACTATGCAAGCATGAAATATTGTATTGAATCCTATTCACATGATATTCGAAATACATACCTGTCGGTCTCCCATCATCTTGACGTTCTTGTTTTTGCGTCAGTGTCCTTTCCACCCTGTATGATTAATTATTATATTAATTTTTAAATTTATAATTATATTTATAATTATAATATTTTTAATTATATTAATTTTCAAACATTGGTCATAATTTCCAGGATAGCAGATCAAATGAGCAATATATTCGGCTTGGTGATCTTCATGCACGTTGCGTTTGCTGCGCTTGTGATTTGCTTATTTGGATTCTTGACTATGGTTAGTTGTTATTTCTTTAAACACTTATTTAATTCAGTCTTTAAAACCAAAAAACGTTTTTGCATTTGTTGCCTATCGTGCTATTCTACAAGAATACAGCGTCGAGCTTAGCGCTGCCAGCGTCAAGTTTTATAGAAAGTCGTCTGGGTGCAGCGCTGCCCTTACGGCAGTATTTTTAGAGAATAGCACTACTAATGGTTTCAGTATAAATACACCGTCATCTGTCTTGCCTTATTAGCCGTTCTATTCTTATGCAAACCGTGACAGTTGTCAATTGCCAAACAATTAGGACGTATGGATATAATGCAAAATTGCTCACCCCCCCCCCCCCCCTAAGTTATTAGCGTCATATTAAAAAGCCTATGTCAGGAGTCGGCAAGCTTTTGAGATGAAAGAACCACTTAAGGCGCGGTAACAAGCTAATCTTTAGGTATTTGCGGAAGTGAGGCTAGATGCATACTGGGCATGGTCTGACACAGGTACACGACAGTAGTGCATCGAAAGAATAGAAATAAGGTCGAAAATATTTCGGTGTTTAATTTTATTTGAATATCATGTCCGCCAAAATGTAGGTCATTTTGCAGTTTTAATTGAATATAAAAAAAAATACAGTTCCGTGTTTCAAAAATTTTAGATATCTCTTTAGTCTATAACATTTCCTTTGTTATAGATATAAAAAATATGATGGTTGTCGCTAAAAAAATTGAGAATTTCGAGACGAAAAATTTTTATTCGTGGTGTTTTAAACATTTTTTTTTTCGTAGTACTAGACCACTTTTGTAAACTGATTTTGTTTAAGTCTTTATTTTATGTATTGAACTATACACGGTATTTTTTTTTTGGTTAGTGGCATGTACAGATACGGCTAACTTTGCGACGAAACTTGCAACAAAATCGAAGAAATTCTCAATTTGACCGTGTTTTTTTTTCAAAACTATTTTATAATGGAGTTCCCGATGTGGATGTTCTATATAATTTTAATACCTGTATATTGCTTGGATAATTTATAATTGAGGTATTTTCTATAATGTATATTTTTAAGCAATGTATGTGAGGAAGATCTGCTAATTATTTTTAGTAGCAATAGAAATATAATACCCGTCAAGAATGTGTGTGCCTATAATACCACAGCTAGAAAGGTTGAAATAAAAAAATCTTTTTACAAAAAAAAAACACTAAAACGTGGAAAAATACTTTATTTCCGGAAGCGCAAAAAAAGATTATTTTTAATTTAGCAGAATAAATATAGACTCGATGTCTGCACCCCGTCCCCAAAGTAAAATACCGTATGACATGATACTATGAAAATAACTAAAGTAGACTAGCCTCGCGGTATCTACATCAGTAAACTGACGGATTTTTCTAACAGCATACGCTGCTGAACTAAGGCGTCCTGCAAGAGATGTTATATGCGGACCCCATTGTAGCTTTGAATCGAGTGTTATTCCTAAGAAAACAGTTTTTTCGACGACACAAACAGCCAGACCCGAAACAACTATCTGCAGGTCATACAAATATTTGTTCCGTGCGGGAATCGAACCCGACACACAGCGCAGCAGTCGATCGCTCAGCCACTGCGCCAACCGTGCCGTCTTCTATACCCGGATGTCATCGTCAGCATTCCAAATGGCAAATTCTTTGTAACATTCTGGAAAACTATTCTGTACGCCGCCGAATCTCTCGCGACATCTGTCCACTTGTACTATGCGACGGGCATGCTTTTCTGGACCTCCTTATCCTCCTCCTTCATTTGTATTGTAAGTGGAATTACTATGAACGCGAAAGCTAAAATAACAGCAACACAACGCGAGGTACGACGTGGGTGGTGGGGGTGGGATAAGAGTGGAAGTGGCTGAGCGATAATGGTGACGCAGTAACTGACTCGTGTATTATTATCGGATTTTAAGGCCTTAAAATCCTTACTTATATTATAAAAAGCGAAAGTGAGTTTGTTTGTATGTTTGTTACGTCTACACGCCTAAATGGCTGAACCAGTTTTGATGAATTTTGGTACAGAGATAGTTGGGACCCTGGAGACTGACAGAGGTTAATAAAAAATAAAAAAAGTTGAGAAATGAGGGAAGAGAAGGGAAAACTTAGCTTTGCTATTACAATAAATAAGGCGCAAGGGCAAAAAGTACCCCGGACGTTGGGCGCCGCGAGACGACTCCCGGCCACCGTAGATGCGGGCCTGTGGACAGTGAGCAATGGGTAGCACACCGTCCGTCCGTCTGTTGTCGATAGGCCATGTCGACGGCGCGTTTGTGTTTCACGCGCGCCTCAAAGAGATGTCAGCAAAGCAGAGGGGCCTGCCAGGGCCTCCGCCTGCCGGGGTTGCGGGTTGTTCGAAAGAGATACCGCGGCCCCGAAACGTAAAGGGCAATAGAAGGAACATGGCTGGGTTTTAGTCAGTACAAGTGAGACATTCCCCCCCGCTCTGATTATTGCCCACTCCAAAAAAAAAGGTCGTAGCAGGTGGCGCTAGCGCTCTGGTTTCTGCCTATCCTATGGAAAAAGGTGTGAGTTTATGTATGTATGTCTGACCTCGCCAGCCCGCCAACGCCAACGGTGATCAGTGGTCGTGCTTTCTCTGTACGAGAAGAGCTATTTGCCCAGCTGTGGGACAGTAATAGGCTGCTATTATTATAAGCTTACGATCAAGTTTATGTTTCCAATACTCTGTTTCAGGTACATGGTGGACCCGCAGAAAAACTTGCCAATTTTATGACGGTCCTGAACGCGATATTCACAATACTTCTTCTAACGCTTTCGGGACAACTCTTGTGTGATATGGTAAGTTTGTGTTACAAATATGTTACTGGCGTTTATTTTATAAAGCGTGTAACGAAGCCGAGAAAGATTTTTGTCACGCGATTTCTCCCTCAATTCAAAATTAAGTATTTTTGTAATATTAAGGGTATGTTTCCGAAGTGGTGCTGCATCAATTTAATCTAGATTGCTGATGAGTTATCCTTACTAATATTATAAAAGCGAAAGTGAGTTTGATAAGTCTTCACCCCTAAATGGTCAAACCGATTTTTTAAATTTTGGTACAGAAATAGTTGGGACCCTGAAGACGGTCATAGGCTAAAAAAAGTGAGAAAAGGGGGAGAAAGAGAGAAGAAAAGAGGAGAGAAAGATATTTTTTTTCTATCATCACGCGGGTTAAAGTTAGCGTTAGCCCAAAGTAACTATGCCACGCGGACAAAGTCGCGAGCGGAACCTAGTCATCTATAAATATATAATTTTCTTCTAGATGATATATTTACCTACATAACTTTAAGTAGCAATGTCAAATGAATACTCGATAAAAAATTGTGTGTATGCATCATACCAAAACTAAAAATATGTAAGTATGGTATCTGTTGATAGTTTTAAAAAACAGATATATATATAGAAGTTTCTTATATGTAGGTACTTGTACTTATATGTAATTTTTTCTCAATTATATGGTTGATCAAAAATTTGATTCTTAAGCCGTAAAAATTGTTGCGGGTTGTTCGAAAGAGATACCGCGGCCTCGGAACGTAAAGGGCAATAGAAGGAACATGGGTGGGTTTTAGTCAGTACAAGTCTGACATGCCCCCCCCTGCTCCGCCCAGAGCGGGGGAAGTCATTGGATGATTTCCCAACCGAAAAAAAAAAGGCGTAAAAATTGCCCCACCCCTTTCTAACTTCTGAGTGTAAATTTCCATGACACTTTTACAATAGGCATGACGACAGTATAAAAAATCGCTGATTCAGTGATGACAAGGGAGAAGTCATATTAAAAAAAAAGTAAACACAGGTTTAGTTTTATTTAAAAATAACAGATTATTAAGATTTTCAATAAAATAAAACATTAAAATACTGCAATCGGCCATTTTGACTGAAACACCGATCACAGCGTATGACGTCACGGTTATGTGATTTATGGGACGTTGTTATAGAAACAATGTCATTTTTATTTAACTGTGACGTCATGCCGACGCCATGACACATGCGAGCTGTTTTCGGGCACTATTGAAAATTTATGAGAAAAATGGCTTCAAACTTTGTTAAACTTAAGTTTATTACCGAAATAAAGGCTTTTTTGTAAATAGTAAAAGTGTACCCACATTATGGAAGAGGATTTTAAAATCTTTCGTCACGCCTATTGAATGCATCCATCAGCTATGTTTTGAATGCGTCGTTTATAAGCAGTCATACTTAAGTACAAATATTTGGATGACAGCTTGACGGCTTCGCGGTGTGTCTTCTGTGGTAATGTGTTACAATTTTTCAGAGCTCAGATATTGCCGATGCAGCTTATCAAAGTTATTGGTATGAAAGTGATGTAAGAGTCAAGAAGCTCATCTTGACTATTATAATAAGGTACCAAATCTATACATTTTAATAATAGCGTTGCGTCATTATCCTTTTAGGATTCCTGTAAAGGAAAAAGCAGAACCCTTTTAGGATTGCTTTGCTGTTCGTGTGTCTGTCAAGACCCTTTATCTCGGGAAAGCGTAGAGTTATCGAGTTGAAATTCAAACCATTGTATTGTATAACGGGCTGGTGTCCGCACGGATACATGGTTGTTCTTTTTTTTAATTTTAATATAATTTCAGGGCTCAGCGTCCCAGCTATTTATCCGCACTTGGATTTTCACAATTGACACTCAGATCTTTTACAAAGGTAAGTTATAAACATGATGACCAGCAGTTTGTACCTTATTGCTTAGTAACATAAATATATGCCTAAATCAAATCCTTTCTTAAACTTTAAAAATGCTTGTTTAATGGAATCCTTTCAAAAACCATTTCAAATGTTTGTTTTTATTATATTTTGCCTTCTACTACTAATGGAGTGCCCGGGGTGTTATAAACAGCAAAACCTCGAACTCAAAGCACAAATGAATGCTATTTTTTAAAAATTATAGCTTAGTAAACAAACGGATTCACTGTAGCTGAAGTCCGAGGTCAAAATCCCCATGCACTCCACTTAGTGCTCAGTCAGTTTGAACTTATTGTTCCTTCTTACTTCCTTAAATAGGTAGATAAACGCCTGAATGGTAATCTTTTAAACATTTCTATATTACTTATTAATATCATTTGAAACGGGATATCTACAATGTTTATTATTATCCTTACTAATATTATAAAAGCGAAAGTGAGTTTGTTTGTTTGTTTGTTACCTCTTCACGCTTTAATGGCTAAACCGATTTTGATGAATTTTGGTACAGAGATAGTTGGGAACCAGGCTAATTTTTATTTAAAAAAAGTGGGATATGAGGGAGAACGAGGGAAGAAAAGGGAAAACTTAGCGTTGCTATTACAAATCAATCAGGCGCAAGAGCAAAAACTGCAGGTCTGCTTGGTGTGTTATACCGAATTTAACGCGAGCGAAGCCGCGGGCGAAAGCTAGTTTATTATATTATTTGATTTGACGGCTCGGTTGTCGTAGTGGCTGAGCAATCGACTGCTGCGCTGCGTATCGCGGGTTCGATCCCCGCACGATACAAATACTTGTATGACCTACAGGTAGTTGTTTCGGGTCTTGGCTGTTTGTGTATGTGAGTTTAAATGTTTGTAAACGCAACCACGGTACTGGAGAAATTCCTAGAGTGTGGCAACGTTTTTTTTATTTTTTTAAATGTTTATTATTTATTTTGAGTTTTCAATAAAACACCCACCCGCAATAACTTCAGTTTTACCGTGATCATGGCGTTTGCAACTGCGCCGCTATACTTATGCAGACAAAATGGTCTAGCCTTTTCCCGATTCGTTTTTTGCTCTCAGTATCGCTACAACTGTCACTCACAACTTCATTCTGTAGGCCTACCATGGCGTCTTAAAGCAGAACTTATTCCACTGCGGGAAAGAGATGGTGCTAGATACCCTGTATAGCTCTGTCTCTTTCCCTCAGTGGAATAAGTTCTGCTTTAAGACGTCATGGTAGGGTAGCTGTTCTCGACACACACTGGATTCCAGGCAGGGATTTCTATATTTCTTTTCTTTTTACAGATCATGAGCTCCGCTTGGACGTACTTCTCATTGTTGATACAGGTGTACGGAGACACCTAAGCAAGTCCTTAGACTACATACGCGTAAAACAGTCCTACTTAAATTCTTCTTTCAACTCAATGCACCAACGTAATTTACTGCATTCCTGAATAATTTATTTTACTCAGCAGTTTGCATTATTTATCACATTTCACATCGTTTGTGTAATTTAGTTCATCACCGCTCCCAAAGCAGTGGAGGAAAGCATAGTGATAAAACTGTCCTAGAAACGCGCGCAAACGCGCGAAGAGAAGATTTGTGACTGGGAATGTACGATTGTACGTGGTAAATTACAGCCGCCTCTTACAGAGAGGAGCCCTGTATCCCAGCATTGGGAAAGTTTAAAGCTTATTAATTATTGCTTTTCATATTGTAATTCAAGCAGGTTCTTGAAATTGCTAATAATACAATATTCTGCTTACGATACACACAAAACTACAGTGTTTTATTTAGTTTTTTATCAAGTCCTTATTAAGGAGACTGTTTTCTAAAGTATTTATCTCCGTCTTCACCAATGCAAAACGATACTTGAACAAATGCCTAAATGAAATTGTACTGTTCAACTACCAACGGTCGCCGCAGCGCTGAATGTTGAAAATTCAACAGCGCTTTCTTATTACGGCATTCATTAAAGTGGATGTCACCTGGTTTTACTCAAAACAGACAGTTAATTTCAATACTATGTACCTAGTTACCAAGTAACATAAAATAACATCAAGCCTGTAATTAGGTTAGGCAGCAGTGTATTTAATAGACACCCCCCTGTAGGGATCGAAATGCTGAACATTGAAGAAAACTGATGAAAATGATTGCATGCAGTAGAGGTGAGAATGTTGAGATGAACGTATGAAGTGATTAAAATGGATAAAGAAATAGGTATTTGCGTTGCGCCTGTTACAGAAAAGATGAAAGGAGTCGTCTGTCTTGGTATGGACATGTAATGATGATGGATTGAGAGGGAGAGGTAGACCAAAGAAAAGATTGTTAATGATAGCGTGACGATTGACGAGAAAAAAATGTGTTTTGCTGCGACCTTATACAGTGTGTTAGGTTAAACGAGGGACTTATTGAGGGAGGGTATTCAGTATTCGATTCTCGTCCCAAATATGTAAAAAACAGTTTATTCCCGTTGTCCCCGTATGCCATATCCCCGTCACGGGGACAGCGGGACGTGATTAAATTTATTTCCAATTGTCCCCGTAACGTACATTCGGCTAACGGGGACAACGGGAAGTAAACTTTTCACGAGTCGTTGTCCTCTTCGTTTAGCATAATGTTCATTTAGAGCGATTATTATTTGGTATAATTTCACTTGGCATATTATGCAGATGGCAGTAATGACTAGGTTAGGTTAGGTTAAAACTGTGACCTCCTACGCACGAGCCGAGCGAGCGAAGCGAGCGGTGCCGCGGCAGCGGCCGGCGAGTGCTAGAAACGACTTGCATTAATAGAAAAAAGAGATTGTTTTTAGTAGGTTACACGGAACTGAACTATTTAGATTAGTATAATTACTTATTGTATTAAATGACATTATTTCAAATTCAATTAAATAATAACTAAAATAAATGACATTATTTTGAAGATTTAAATAATTAAAATAAATGACAACAAATAACGACAAAGATGATTCTAACTATAAACTTTCTGCGATATGACAATTCTCAATTTCGGGAGGGGACAACGGGAAGTATTTTTAAATATTTAATTGAAGTACCGCTGTCCCCGTAGGACGGGGACAGTGTACGGGGACAACGGGAAGTATTTTTAAATATTTAATTGAAGTACCGCTGTCCCCGTAGGACGGGGACACGGTGTACGGGGACAGCGGGAATAAACCTAAAAAACCTATAACCTTAATTTCTGACGTAATTGTCCAATAAAATACATTATTCATGAACATTGAGCGCGAGAGAAGTAAACTTGTAAACAGTGAAGTAAATCACGCGGCGAAATACCTACGTGCCGATTCTACCGAAAAGGCGTCCTAAGCCAGGTTTAAAGTATGAAGGGAAAATGGATTATACCTAAAGGTCATTGACATGCACACATGTTCTGCGATAGTATTAAATCGCTAGCGCAAGGGTATATACAATACACGTTGCGAGACTTATGCGAAATTTTTGGCATGGTTCTGTCTTTTCCGTTTATTTATTAGTGTTTTTTTTTTGTTCATATTTTTATTAGTATCATGTAAGTATGCACTATTGTGGGTTTGAATACGTCCCTCGTTTAAACTAACATACTGTATAATGGGGACCTTAAATAAATGGGTTGGGTTGGAAGATGGTGACTTCGCCAGTTATGTTGAAGTTTCAAGCCAAAAGGTAGACGAGCTTCCCTTTTGTCATTAAAGGGTTCTAAAAGCTTACAAATAAAATAACATCAAAAACATTATCCAAGAAAATATATTTCCTTCTAAACACAATTCGGTATTATTGTGCCACAATTTATAAATTAAATTCATTTCAATTCCGTATTGCTATGACAATTAGGTACAATGTTTAATAAATAAACAGTATACATTTAATAAATTTGGACGAGTTTGGGGTTTTCTAATTGCATAAAAATTAATTTATAGGTTTTATAATCTAATAATACTTATGATTCATGAACATTTCTAATAAGCTAAATATACTAAGGATAGAGGCATACTAAGTGAATTCGCAAAATGTTCAAAACTATGCAGATGGAGCTACAACCGCTTCTGTCACAATGCTTATTAAAGATGGCGTTACCATAGACGCATTTCAATCACTTGTTCTGCAGGTCCCAATCTGACTAATGAAATCTCATATTTTGAAATATAAAATGACACAATGACATGAAACAGATTTTCAACCAATGACGGTGCTTGAAACTATGCAAGCGCCATTTGTTTGACAATTGCCTTCTCCATAAAAGACTTCTGACAGACACACGGTTGCAGCCAATTCTGCTTGACAAAGCTCTTTTTGGTCTGGCTATTTGCGATTTATAATCGCAGTAGTATTTCTACATGTATTGACCGTCATCAAAATATTTGGCCGATGGTCCAATGCAATGATATTTTGGTCTACGAATTATTGAGAAAAAGTATTCTAAAGGTCCCTGTAGAATTATCGTTACAAGCCAAATATCTAAATCTAAGCAAATTCTGGTTGCCTAATCTACGAATGGACCCAAATATGGTCTGTAGGACATTGGTTTATCTAAGCTCGACGATTTAAGCTACCTACGTTTGCGTATATATTGACAAGCGAAATATGTGAGCAGCTCAGTACCTAAATGTAATGTTTACCATTTTTATACAGGTAATAAGGGGACTTATCTATGTCAATTTGTAAAGTACTTTATAGGTAGATATTCTATGATGTTCTTTATTAATATCGATGGAGGCATGTAGTTAGTTTGTGCTCCTCTATTCATCGACAAAGGAGAACGGGCGAAAGTTTATTACGTCCCTACATTGTTCTCTTATGTTGCATCGCCAACCAAGGAGGTTATCCGCTACTTAACTACGCAGTCCTTACATTTATATGCTTTATTCACATGCATCCAATCAGATCCCTTCATACGTAAAAATAGTAAACAATTCCACCGACTGCTCACATCATTATGCAGGTTATTAAAGTTCTAAATCGCTACAGGTAAACGGGGATGGACTTATAAAGCACCTAGATTCTAGGTTCTAGTCTAGATTATGGCCTAAGATTGCCAGCTACAACTACCTACAACACACATTTTCACTATTAATTTAATTACCTACAAAACGGATTTTTAGATATTTTTAATAATTATAATAAAAGTGTAATCATTGTTCATTGACCAAGTGTCCTCTCATCTTGAGGAAACGGGTATCACGAAGTCCAAGAACCAAAACTTCGAAGACTCGCGATTTCCATCAACCTCCGCGGTGGCTTACAGCCTTTCCTTCTCATAGAGAGGCGTCGTTAGCTAATTTTCAACAGTGACAACACTCATATCATTACACTTTTATAGAAAATAATGCAGTGACAGTCACAAACTGTCACATTAGTAAAATGTTGCTATCAATTAAGATACTAGTAGCGAAGGCAATACCTATGTGAAGCGGGAAAGCATTTTATTCTACAAGAGATGATTAAGTAAACAGTGTATATTTAGAAAAATATTTAGTAACATTTGTCAATATTGATATAAACTCCTAATATATTTTTTATCTAATGTAGTTTCTCTAAACATGCGTGTAGGGGTGTTGGGTCGTTTGTTTTAAAAAGAAAAGTGAATCCTGGTCGCCGGTGGCGCCACCTACCTTGACGGTTTATGATCGTGACAACTACCCTACACGTGAAAATAGACTAATTTAGAAATGACTTAGAGTACAGTGAAAAGTGAAGTGTAAAAAATAGATGTTTTTCGTTATACGTTAAGTTGTACACAGTAAAACTATCTGAATCTTTATCTATGTAAAATGACAGTCCAAAAGCAATGTAAATACGTGTCGTTCACTCCAATTTCAGGAGTGTGTATATCAAGTACAAAATGTTAGAAGATTGAGTGCGTTATAGTAGTAATATGTTTTCGGTGCAAAAATATACTTAAGGAAGTAGAGGATAAGGCAGGCTCAGTTTGTAAAGCCAAGATATGTTGAATTGCACACAGATTGGAAGTAACAACAGTGATAGAATTTTCTAGATGTCATTTATATCTAAGCTACACACACATACCAGGAAAGAAGAACGAAGAACTGAATAGAAAGAGTGCTGAAAACAGTCAAAAGTGCGGAATAGACAAAAACTAAACAAATTCATAGAAAAAATATATTTTCAAACATACAAAAAAATCAGACAGACAAGACTAGGCCTATTATTTTAAACAAACAAATAAGCAAATAAACGTAAAACTCTAATTTTAATACAGATTTCAAATATATTCATAATTTATGGTTGTTACACATTACAAAGGGCGACTACTTGATATTTTCAGAGTTTTGAAATAAAGACAAGTCTAAGCATTATTTTGAACATCTACAATAGAGTGGTCAACTTAAAATGAGGGCTGATTTAGCCATTGAAACTCAGCCAGCACATCTGAACCTGTATTGACTTCAGCAGCTGTCACTCAAATGAAATCATACATCATTCTTCTTTCTGCCCTTAACTTCATTTAGATACGGGCAGATGAACGGACAGTGTTTCTTTCAAAATACAAAATACAGGACAACAGGACTCCAGAGAAAGGAACCTCCTAAGAATACGATCCCTGTCCAAGAAAACCGATTTCTGAACTAATCCAGCTTCCTAACGAGGGCCCTCGTTAGGAAGCTGGATTAGTTCAGAAATCGTCCTCAGGCATTAGGCGAGGCTCTTGTAAATTGGTTGAAACGACTAACGGCACAATGATCACTGAGTCTACATCCCACATGTCGACACGTCACGTGAATCTGAATGAAATCATGGATAGGACAGCTCTGTTTATGTTCAGATATCCTGATTGCGTTAAGTTTCGGTGGTGAAATTCACCCTTATTCTATCCATACAATAATGTGAAACAACCCTAATAAACATTGAATAAATATAACAATAGATTTAACTAACATAGGAACAATAACATGTTAGATACCTTGTAAAGATAGAAAGATTTAAAATATATCAATATTATCTATCATTTGGCTATCATAACCTAAGGCAAAGACGTTAACTGCACCCTCCATTTATTTATTTATATTTTTCTAGATATTAACATTTTTTTAACAGGGTTCATTTATGATTTTCTTTAATTAGGGGTATTTGTACACAGCACACCCCCTTTTTGCACTTAGTCAAAATAATAAATAAACATAATCAAAATGGCGGGGGCCTACCAATGGAGAACAGAGTAACAAGCTAATTGTAGATGGCGCCACCATAACTAGTTCACAATCCGACCAATGAGGTCAAACTATTTTGTTTAAAATAAGAATGGTATTGCTAGATTTTCAACCAATCAAGATGCTTAGAAACAGCTATGCTAGCGCCATTAGTTTCACAGTTGCCATTCTCATAAAATATTAACCTTATACATTGGAAATAATGTTATATTAAATAGCAGCCCTTGTAATAATCTGAGAGCGAATGATTATGGTAACCCCCAAAAGCTGTCGTAATCATTATTACATATGGCAGAGCTTCAATATTTTTATTTATAAGTCCATCAGTTTGTAGACTTCAAAATATTCTAATGGAACATTTCATTAGTGTTATTACAAGTTCTTACAAATCCAACATAAAAAATATCAAGACACTGCGTGGAAGATTAATGAATTTCTCTGCAAATTCACTTGAGCTCACACATACATTCATTTGTAAAGAAATACTTGAAAATTATATATTTTTTTGATGACACAAAATAATGTATTGCTACTGTAAACTCCAGTGACACTTAACTGGTACAGTTAGCATCAAAAGTGAATTAGTTTGAAAGTAATTTATCACAGGAGCGAATCATTGTTCTTTTATAAAACCATTTATTAAACCTCAAAAGTTTTAGTAATACGGATAATTCTATTAAAAATATTCGGCAAGTTTCAAATGAAAAATCATATTAATTTACTTTTGGTGCTGGTTGTACAGTCACGATCAATAATATCTATACAATTACCAAAATTCAAATCCGATCTCCTCCTATATTAATGTATTGATTAAAGTTACGGTTTCACGAACATATTATTTTGGAAGCCATACTGTTACGAAACAAGTCTTATCTATATGTGGAAACCATTTTTTCATGAGAATTTTCTCATAAATTTTAAATTATGGTAAGTGTTATACATATTTATTGCTCGTGATTGTACATCGAAAACACACAACTGTACGAAAACAATTTATTACGTATAACTGATATTAGCTAACTATTTTATTTACAATCGTAGATGTCAGCTTGTGTCGTTCCTCTCATTCTTCATTAACTAATTATACTCGTGCCTTTAAAAATTGTTAGGACATTTGTTTCTAATACTAAATAATATCTAAAAAGTGTGATGTTCCAATAAAAAACAGAGGCACGTTGCTAGTTCTCTAAGTTACAATAACGGAAGTAATCCGCAACAGCCAACCGCAGGTACACTCAGCAGAAGAGATAAGTTACCAGCCTCATCAGAGAAAAATTAAATTATTAAAAAAAAAACAAATAAAGTTGGATTTATTACATAGAAAACAAAGAGTTCATTTAATATATTAAATTTAAGTTGAAGCCCAACACAACAATGCAGTCCTAATTTCCACACTCAGAGACGCCACTCAATAATCACCAACATCAATGTACTGTTTAAAAAAAAATGTCAATTTGTCTAACTGTCAGGGTCTAAACTAGAAAGTCAAAAAATCCAGTCAAGTCAAATTATACAGAAGACCATATTTTAAGTGTCACCCTCTTAAATTCCGCCAAAGAGCAAGTAAAAATGTCCAATCGCAGAGACACGAATGTTGAGTATATTTATTGTTCGCCCACCGCAAATGCATTTTTTTAAATTATTTTAGCTTGCCTTGAGGACAGAGATGAGGTTGACGATTGGACGAGGTAACCCAAAGGAAGCCTATCAACTCGCGACTTAAATAGAATTTTGTCAACTAGTACGTACAAGTAGCAAAAACATTGAACATCTTCTCTAAGTCTAAATATCCAGCGTATCCTTTACTGTCTCCGCAAGCGACACCCAAAACCGAGACTCGTACATCAAAGGGAGTGCCTTTAACGTGCAGTCGCTTAACCTTTTGAACGCCATTGTCACATTTATGTGACACCAAGCGCGTGCCCTGGATGCCAACGACACAAATATGTGAGAACAAAATTAAGGTAAAATTGTGGCTTGGCGTTACGGGCACGCGCGTACCTTTATGCTCCGGCGTTCAAAAGGGGCTTTAATACCCTGGCTGGAGAGGTCAAGTTGACCTGCTAGATGCCAACGAAAAAAAAACTTCTCTTCGTAACACAAGCTGACACCTCAAAACAATTTGATTGGTACATTCTGTGCTATATTTACGTGCTGTCATTCTTTTTTCCCGCCATCCGGTCTATGAGCCCGGTGATCATGTCTGCATCCACCAGGCCTATGAACTTGTCCACTATGATGCCATTCTTAATTGCTATAACTGCTGGGACTGCTTTTACCTGTAATTTTAGAAACATACATATCTTACCACTATTTATAAATGCGAAAGTTTGAGAGAATGGATGAATGTTTGTTTCCCGGACGACGAGTCAGATCTCTTGGCGAAGGAGTTCAGTAAACTGCCCCCCGTCACGTTCGATCATGTCGATATTACACGGCTGCTAAAGGACATCACTTTTAGTTATAAGTTCCCGTGGGATAATTTCAGTAAACCGTGGACGGAACCGTGTGCAAAACCTATGGTATGGTAGGTATGCTAATATTATAGCGAGTCTTTAAACAAAGTCAAAACTAATGAGGAAAACCAATACGAGAAAAACAATAATAAGAAAATGAATACGGATAAAGTTACAACATTCAGTGACTGTGTTCTATTTTCGAATTACCTTCAAGTAGGAGGTTAGACATACACTAAAAACAAAGCGACACCTAAATTTTTACTTGACAAAGGGCGTTGTTGGATTTTCTTACTAGGCGCCAAATATTGGGCATTTAGTCGCTTCAGAAACTAGCAGACTGACAGAACAATCTTCATCATTCTCAACTTTTCGGATTCAGCTGAATACTAGTATTCTACATGGAGTAAGCCTATCTGACCTTCACAATCCATGTGGATTGTGGAGGTCAGATAGGCTCCAAACCTAAAAAAATTATACACCAACCTCAAACGTATGCACCAAGTCAGCATTGTCTTCCACATCCACTACAGCGAGGTCAAGATTAGTGAGGGGTTCTATCAGCTCCTTCAACTTCGGAGTGAGGATCTTGCAGGGCTCGCACCAGTCCGCGTGGAAGTTCACTATCACTGGCTTGTCACTGTTCATTACCTGAAAAAAAATATTTTTGGAATGACCGTACGAACACTTAGGACTTATACACCCTATAGATTTTTCGCTCTGTTGGTTTTTTCGCGTTAAATCTCATATCGGCTGTAATCGGCTTACACCGTGCAACATTTTTCAAAAAAACTAAACGCTTATTTCTGTTGGCTTGAACGGCGGGTTCACTTAGATTGTCATCAAAACGCGAAGAAGAAATCAGAAGCAATATGGAGTAAGTAGATGATTTCAGAGAGAGATGATTTTTAAGCTTATAAGGCTTCACAGGCGGAAGCCTGTATTGGAAAATAACGAACCTATACGCGCACGCTAAATCTGCAATCGCTTTACAAACGCTGGTCATGTCGCGATGTTTCTTGGAATGCTCGATGCATATTCTTTCATTTGTTTTGTATAGAATGGCTGGGAAATCAACAAATGACTTCTCCTATAGGCGGAGCGTAAGTGAGTGTTAAACTTGTACTGACTAAAACCTATCCGTGATTATTTCTCCTTCGAACCAACCCGCAGCCCTGGCAAGGTCGCAACACACTTGTCAGTCAAGACTGAATCAATAGCGTATAATATTTTCCTTCGACAGTTGTTCTAACATTCATTGAGAACCTCATGTTACGTATATCAACTAACATGATATGACTGCCTAAATTGAATGCTATAATAGATAAAATACTATACTTATCAGTCACGTAATTTTACTACATACTTATCATGTGCAAATCTAATCCTCATAAAATACTATTATAAGATAAAACTATTTTATTTGCAAACTTGAGAAACAATTTATATAATACACACTAATAGAGGATTGCCACGTTGGTCGAGTGGTCGCAAACACATCATGAGATCATGAGGTCCTGGGTTCGATTCCCGGGTTGAACAAAGTTCTATTGGGTTTTTCCATCAGGAATTTCTCAGTAGCAGCTACGGAGTGTGGATTTGTGCCCAGTTGATGGTAATAGGCTTGCCCCCTATTACATGGAACTTAAATAACATAAATGACGGGCCTGTTGGTCTAGTGGTTAGTGGCCCTGACTGCTGAGCCGGAGGTCGTGGGTTCGATTCCCACCCAGGACAAACTTTGTGTGATGAGCATGATTGTTTGTTCTGTGTCTTGGTGTGATTTATCTATAATATGTATGTATTTATAAATTATATCGATACCGGAAATTTCAATTGTCGTAAAGGACAAAACACGAGTTTTCAGTATAGACAAAAAACAAAAAAAAAATATTTTTATGTCTAATATCTTTTTCAAATAAAGTGCTATATTTATGATGTCAAAAGAAACCCTAACTATTTTTTCGTGTTCTATCCCTATAAATACACAAAATAAACCAAACTTAATTATTGACGAAAATTAGTGTCCTTTACAGCCCACAAAAATTGAACCGAAGTACTTTACAGCGTCGAAAAATTGATTATGATAAAGTCAGATGTGTAGCAAAGGACTAATCTTGATCATCAATGGGTAGTACAAGTCAATTTAATCAGAGACTAAGGGGGTAAAAGGAACAAAAAAACTAAACATCTAGTTAAGAAATACCTACAATAGGTTGTAAAACTAAGTGAAATAAAAGGTGTTTGTTAATATTTTTATTTATTAATCAATATATTAAGTAAAAAAGTAACAAAAATCTTATTCAAAGATAACATCACCCGGAGGCAAGTCCTGGATAACGTCAGCGGTAAGTACCTCGCCAATAGGAGTAGTCTGAGTGATCTTCTTCATTTCAGGCTTAGGCGCAAAGACAACATCACCCGAAGGCAAGTCCTGGATATCGTCAGCGGTAAGTACCTCGCCAATAGGAGTAGCCTGAGTGATATTCTTTATTTCAGGTTCAGGCGCAAATATAACATCACCCGGAGGCAAGTCCTGGATATCGTCAGCGGTAAGTACCTCGCCAATAGGAGTAGTCTGAGTGATCTTCTTCATTTCAGGCTTAGGTGCAAAGACAACATCACCCGAAGGCAAGTCCTGGATATCGTCAGCGGTAAGTACCTCGCCAATAGGAGTAGTCTGAGTGATCTTCTTCATTTCAGGCTTAGGCGCAAAGACAACATCACCCGAAGGCAAGTCCTGGATATCGTCAGCGGTAAGTACCTCGCCAATAGGAGTAGTCTGAGTGATCTTCTTTATTTCAGGTTCAGGCGCAAATATAACATCACCCGGAGGCAAGTCCTGTATATCGTCAGCGGTAAGTACCTCGCCAATAGGAGTAGTCTGAGTGATCTTCTTCATTTCAGGCTTAGGCGCAAAGACAACATCACCCGAAGGCAAGTCCTGGATATCGTCAGCGGTAAGTACCTCGCCAATAGGAGTAGTCTGAGTGATCTTCTTCATTTCAGGCTTAGGCGCAAAGACAACATCACCCGAAGGCAAGTCCTGGATATCGTCAGCGGTAAGTACCTCGCCAATAGGAGTAGTCTGAGTGATCTTCTTCATTTCAGGCTTAGGCGCAAATATAACATCACCCGGAGGCAAGTCCTGGATATCGTCAGCAGTAAGTACCTCGCCAATAGGAGTAGTCTGAGTGATCTTCTTCATTTCAGGCTTAGGCGCAAATATAACATCACCCGGAGGCAAGTCCTGGATATCGTCAGCGGTAAGTACCTCGCCAATAGGAGTAGTCTGAGTGATCTTCTTCATTTCAGGCTTAGGCGCAAAGACAACATCACCCGAAGGCAAGTCCTGGATATCGTCAGCGGTAAGTACCTCGCCAATAGGAGTAGTCTGAGTGATCTTCTTCATTTCAGGCTTAGGCGCAAAGACAACATCACCCGAAGGCAAGTCCTGGATAACGTCAGCGGTAAGTACCTCGCCAATAGGAGTAGCCTGAGTGTTAAGTTGTTGTGATTTTCTGTTTTGACATATTGCAAACGGTGGTGATAATAATATACTATCAACACTGGAAACTACCGAATTTTCACCAAACTTAGTGGATCGTAAATATCTTCTCAGCTCTCTTTTGGAAACTTTTTCATTTCGTTTAATATTTACTTTGCTTTCTTGTCGAGTTACATATATTAGAAAAAGTGTTCGCATTTTCACAATAATTTTCTTCATCTGTATCACCTATTACGTCACTACTATTAGCAGAAGATTGAAAAGAGTTCGCACTGGGACGTTCCTGAAAAAACATAAACTTAGTAAGCCTGCTGTAATAGTATCAAGAATTTATGCAAGTATTTATCCGACAGTTGTATTATCTAGAAAATTAACTAGCTGCGCACTGCAGTTTCATCCATGTAAGTCCCGATCCCATATTAATATCTGGGTAAAAGTACATACATGCGTAATCAGCCTATAACGTTCCCACTACTGGGACACAGGCCTCCTCTTTTTATGAGAGGGAACAGTAGCCTGTGTCCAGTCAGATGTCTACATTCCAAGTTTCATCACAATCAGTTCATTATTAGGTATAAATAATATTCACACACATTATACACACTTTCGCTTTTATTAAATGTGATAGATATTAATAATTATAATGAATTTAACTTACGTAACATTATTGTTATCGATTTCAAAATATTTATCTTCAACCATCGTTTTTTCAAGAATGGAACGTTCATTTTCAATACTTGTACTGCTTGGGTCAACATCACAATAATGCTCAGCATCGACTCTAAAATAGTATCAAATCAATAGGTAGTAAATGTATAATAAACCGAGCAAAGCAAATGTGACTCTATTAGGATTAGGACAAATCGGCGCTTGTATGTATATCACTCCGACGATAACTCAGAAACCGTTTATCTGGTTTGGATGAAAATTGAAGGGTTTATAATTTGGTTCAATTAAATTTGCAAGTTCGAAGATCAGTCAAAGTCCAAATCGGTCAAAAGGTTCCAAAGATATGAGGATCGCAAGTTGCAAGATCCAAGTACGCAATTCGCGCGCTAACCACTATTAGTTTATAACGTGTAGGTACCAGACTTACGTTGTAAAGGACATCCTAGCCAGCAAAATCTTTTTATGATGTCCTTTACGACCAATACTTTAACTCCCTTACTTATAAACGACTAGCAGCGTCCCGCGAGTTTACCCGCGTAGTTCCCGTTGCCGGAAGAATATTAGGATAAAAGGTAACCTACATTATGTTAATCTAGGTTATAAACTACCTGTGGGCTAAATTTCATCTAAATCCGTATCGTATCGTGGATCGTATGAGTTGCGATCCACCCGCACCCGTTATTTACACCTCCGTTGCCCTAGGCATCGTGCCCCCGCGCAATTTGTCGCCTCAGGTCGTAACCTGTCGCACATTCCTTGGCGCCATCGGCATTATGAACGAGACAAAAAATGAGTTTCTCTTAAAATTAGGGTCGTAAAGGACAATAAAAAGCAAACGACATTTACGACCTAGTTACGTAAGATAAAGCAAAGCATAGATTAGGTCGTAAGGGTTGCAATTATAAAATAATATGTTTACGACCTTTTGATTTGTAATAATAATATTGTTTATAATGTCGTATAAACAGTTCAATACAAAAATAATCTTACGACCGCATAAATAATTAAAACATGACTTTACGCTCCATAATGAAAATTATTATCACGATAAATCCCAAAAAGTAAAAAAAAACGAGCTAGAGCGGCTGAACATCCGGGTCGTAAGGGACTTTTTTTCAAAGATATGATTATTTTAAATATACCAATCGATAGAGCTCGCGATGCTGTTTCCAAATATATATATAACTTATTTTCGGCAAAATGTCCTTTACGACAATTGAAATTTCTGGTATCGATATAATTATGTATATCAGATGTCTGGTTACCATAACACAAGCTCTGCTTAGCTTGGGATCAGATAGCCGTGTGTGAGTTGTCCCAAGATATTTATTTATTATTATTATTAAATGGTGAACTGTGGGTATAGGTATTATTAGGTACACCTCTGCCTAACCCGTCGGGGATTACAGGCATGATGTTATTTCAAGTGTACATCCTAAATTATTTTTTGCAAAATAAATTTGGATGACAAGGATGACCAGGGACGAAGCACATGTGACTAAAATAGTGATGGATCTGAATGTTGATAGTCGGAAAGCGAGAGGAAGGCCAAAGAAAAGATGGATGGATTCTGTAAGGAATGATCGACTTGGCGAGGGCACTGCCGTGCCCTCGGATATGTAGGAGAAAGGACTACATGATGCCGTGACGTCTGATAGGGGGGAATGGAAGAAGAAAACGTGTTGCACCGACCCCAAAAGGGACAAGGGCAGGAAAATGACGATGATGAATTTTGGATGACAAGAAATTAGTCAAATACATCAAACAAATATTTTACCTGATACAGTTTATGGACAATGTGACATCATAAAACATGTCATGAGGTCATCAACGACTGAGTGACATCATCATGGCAGTTCCAGTTGGAGTATACATACATACACATTATTTTATTAATTCTCAGTCATGGCAATAAATCTAAACCAAGTTCTGTTTGGTTTCTAGTGTGGGAAAGATACAGGGTGTCTAGCGCCATTTCTTTCCTGCACTGGAATGACACCGGTCTGCTTTTTGCGGATTGGAAATCTTCAAGTAAATTTCCCCGCTCTGGGCGGAGCGGGGAGGAGTGTCAGACTTTTACTGACTAGAACCCACCCATGTTTTTATCTTTGGCCCTTTATGTTTTGGGGCCGCAGTATCTCTTTCGAACAACCCGCAACGCCGGCAAACGGTGTCCCTGGCAGGCCCCTGTGGTGACACTTGCTTTAAGATGTCAAAGTTACCCCACAGGTCTTCGTATAACGTATTTCAAAGAAAAGTACTGACATCTATTTTCAATGAGAGAATTATATACAGAAACTACGAAACTAGATTTTATGATTGTACCCAAAAAGTCTTTTGTAGAGCTAATGGACTAATGATTTAAAAAAACTGACATTTTAAAGTCATTATACTGAAAATTATTTAATTTGATATTTTTATTTTATTCTGGACGCTTTTACTGTGCACGTTTTCCTACATCATTCTCACATAATTATATTTCTTAACATAAATGATGTAACCATAATCTTGTGAAAATATTAAGATTAAACATTTTAAAAGAGTGTCCAGGGAGTTTCTTGCCGGAGGGAGTTTTTGACGGGCCTGTTGGTCTAGCGGTTAGTGGCCCTGACTGCTGAGCCAGAGGTCGTGGGTTCGATTCCCACCCAGGACAAACTTTGTGTGATGTTTGTTCTGTATCTGGGTGTGATTTATCCATAATATTTAAGTATTTATAAATTTTATAAGTATGTATATCAGTTGTCTGGTTACCATTACACAAGCTCTGCTTAGTTTGGGATCAGATAGCCGTGTGTGAGCTGTCCCAAGGTATTTATTTTGCTCCACGGTGATCAACACTTTGGACCGGGCAACTACAGTACTTTCACAAGTTATTATACCACTAGCTTTCGCCCGCGGCTTCGCTCGCGTTAAATTCGGTATAACACACCAAGCAGACCTGCAGTTTTTGCTCTTGCGCCTGATTGATTTGTAATAGCAACGCTAAGTTTTCCCTTTTCTTCCCTCGTTCTCCCTCATTTCCTACTTTTTTTTAATAAAAATTAGCCTATGTCCGTCTCCTGGTTCCCAACTATCTCTGTACCAAAATTCATCGAAATCGGTTTAGCCATTAAAGCGTGAAGAGGTAACAAACAAACAAACAAACAAACTCACTTTCGCTTTTATAATATTAGTAAGGATGTGATTGGGCCTGTAGCTTCATCCTTTACTTTCTTCACATTCAAAAGTGCCTATAATGGTCTAATTGAAATAAATGCTTTGAGAGAGTAAACAATACATACCTTATTAACAAACTCATCATTATTCTTAACTAGTATAGTCTCATTGTGCACGACTGACGTAGATATAGGACAGGCTCGTCTCAAGCTCGCAAGACATCTTATAGGTGAACGCAAACTCTGACATATTGCACTCGACATTTTGACTGAAACAGAAAATTTTTGATACATTAGTATTTCAGGAGGCCTTATAGATTTTGTTGTACTTAAAAATAAATGTGCACCAAAATCATTATCTAATACCAATTACTGGAAAAGCAAACTTGGATAGCTACAAACAAATTATTGAGAATACAGACCTATCCGAGTTTTAAAATAATCTTGTTCTAATCAAATTAAATTGCGAAAATATGTACCTACAGCTGATCCTATTTATGAAAAGTTCTCTAGACCATAACATTCCATGACAGTTATGCAAAATATCTAATACTATAAAAAAGTCAACTTGTAAAAAAACACTCAATACCAATTTAGCTAACTTATCATCTGCCTAACTTTTTCTTAATTATATTAGGGTCGGCTTCCATTCTAACTGGATGCAGCTGAATACCAGCATTTTACATGGAATGACAGTCTATCTGACTTCCACAACCCAGATAATACTGGGTAATACGACACCCTGTGGTAAGACTGGTTGTCAAACTTTCAGAACACTGACTATCAGTAACAACTTTCAAAAATTTACAAAAGCACGGAGGAAACTCGGTATGTAACAAATGGTCACCTATCCAAAAACCAAACTAACTAATGCTGCTTAAGCTAAAGATCGCCCCCAGTAGCTGTTATTATTCTTCCACAAGCACCTCCCTTATTAACTGATCTAAATTAAAAAAATAACATGATTCACCTAGTGATGATTAACTTTTAATAAATAAATATGTGAACCTAGTGACCCAAACACAGTCAAAACAACCATTATCAGTGATTCATTCAACCCAAGTTAATCTTTTTAAATAATGCTGACTTCAAACTGATTAAACAGTTTGTTTACTATGTTCTTATTGCTACAACAATCTGGTAAAAGCTTATTTACAATGATGATTAGGGTTGATCTTCAGGTTGGTCTGAGAATGGGTGACCACCTATTATAGCTTCCTCTGTAGGTACCTTGGATAGCATGTTAAACCCATTGGTCCGGGTTGTCATTTAGATCTTTGACAGTTGTTATTGGTAGTCAGTAGCCCGAAATTTGACAACTAGTCTTACCAAAACGTTTTGCCAAGTACCCACTGTGTTGTGGAGTTAAGATAGGTAGTCAGTTGCTCTATCTATACTCATATTATAAAGAGGTTAAGTTTGTGAGATGCCGTGTGGTATTCTCTGGATTGACTGAACCAATTATGAATTATTTTTTACCGATAGAAACCCACACTAATAGTGAGTGCCATGATATGACATCACGCTACATCACTTAGAAGCTGTGCAGCGGATGAACCCGCTGGGCTCAGCTAGTGTAAAATACTGGCATTCAGTTGCATCTGGTTATACTAACCAAATTGACTTATTTGAGTAAAAAAAAAAATAGTTTTATTATTTTTTTAATTATCCTGTTAAAACCAAACACCTCCCCTACACCATTCAAATCTCCCTTTTGTTTTGCATTCTCCAGTCAATCAGTCAGGGACCCTATTTGATTTGAACACAACCCTAACTTAGGGTTGCTTAGATGTAATATTTCCTTGTTCTTTCTGTATTATCGGATTACAGCTATGGGGCTGATTGCAGATATAATAATTTAAGTAAAAAATTAAGTATTTTCTTGTGAGCAACAAAATTGTTTATTTAGAAATAAATGCTGATTACTTTACATTTTAACTGGTTCAAAGGGCTGATGGTTTTTATTGTTTGATAAAACACAATTAGCAGCTAATTAACAGATTTGTGCTTTATTTGATTGCTTGGAATAGGTAATGTGGTAATTACAGTACGGGCACAGAGTACTAAATTCATTCTTGTTTTTTTTTTATTAATTTTATCTTGATTATCTGGAAAGATATGGTGGAGGTCTTTGCCCAGCAGTGGGACACAAAAATTTATAAAAAAACACATGGTTTCAAAATAGAGATAAATACTCATCATCATTCCCCTGCCCTTTTATTCAGAGTTCTTGCAAAATTATAAAATTTTAATAATAATTAATAATACCTTTTACTTTTTTTTATTAAGATATGTTTATAAATAGGTATGTAAAATTTGTTAAAATGAATAAACAATAAATAATCAAAATTTGGTGCACATTTCTTTCCAACACAGTTGCCAAAAATCAACTAATGAATGACACTTTTTTTTTGTAAAGATTTTTACATAACATACCACTTATTTTGCACATCATGTACGGACAGCAAAAGAGATAATACTCAGGCTTTTCAGATATTGCTGAATGTTTCTTAAACATGATGGACATCTTCAACTCAAATTTAATTTATTTAATGAACAGTTAGTTTTATATTAAATAAATTTAACTTTATTTGCAAACATTAATGGATTTAAAAAAAACATCTGTGTTTGCTGAACCTGGTTACTTATCTCTTTTACTGACTGTACATAAGCTTACGTTAGAATAGCAAATAGCAGCTACGTGCAGATGTTATGGTAGGCATTGTCAAGATGATAGTGATAACAATGATAACCTGTGTTATGTACTCAAAGAATTATTTAATGTACACTTGACAGTGATGAAAAAACTAGGTGACAAGTTTCATGCATGTATATGGGGATAAAGAAATATAATAAAGGTCTATGATTCTAATAGCCTAAAAAATTCTGATACCTTTCTGTAACTATCCTTCTTTTTTAAAGATCTTTTGAATTTGCCCTACCTACACTATTTACAAAATATTCTTTAACTGTAAAAGTGAATTAAATTATAACTGTTATCAATAAACATCAATAACAAAAACAAAATCGCAACCAAATGAAGAACTTACCAAAGCGGACTATTAGAAACTCCTTACTTTACGAGTTTGGACAGGCACAAGACAAACATTGATAAAACAGAATATAGCACCGAAGGCCGCACTAAATACCAAAAACACGAGGAGCACAAACCGCGGCACGTATAGCTTGTCGTAAAAATTGGCACTGCTCGAATCATACGACTCGCCTTTTGGCAAACATACCAAAACCAACGTTACTATTGAAGTTACGATCAAAGCAATTTTCCCAATACTATGCCCAGTACGCATCGAAACCCAGCATAACATTAATGTTACACACCATAGCATCGTCAGAAAATACAACCCTACACCGAAACTATTCATTTCTGTTACAATAAACAAAGCGGATAGACGATTATCAGTAAAAATAGTTTAATGATCATGCATTAAAGTTAATGAAATTATTAATTAGAGAAGACGGCACATGTATTTTAGTTATGATAGCTTCCCCAAAAGCAGTTATATCTTGCTTTTCTATTCAATTATAATGATAAAAACCTGATAGTATTTTATTTTCACAAGATCACGCTGCCACTGTTTGACAAATTGTCATGACGATGACGTTAGGAAATGATGGTTGATGACACATTGGGATTGGCACAAGTGAAATTCAGAAATCAATCAAATTAAAAATTCACATTGATTGACTTTACCTTTTAGTTTACTTTACAATATTTATTTTATTGTCATCACAGAATGATTAATTAATTTCATGATAAATAATAAATTGGTAATTTTAAATAATTATATTTTTCTTGTATTGCATTAACTAAGGGTGTCTTCACACTTACGTTTGTCTAGCGCTTTCTTTTAAATTGTTTTAAAGGCAAGGCACAGCCTAGCGTCTGACTTTCAAGTACATTGTAATTACATAATGCAGCTATTTGCGGAGCTGTAAATAGCAGAACGAAAATCAATGTGTGTTCATCTCAAAAATGCAATTATTGTAACCAACAAGAACTTGACGTTCTTCATTTGGTCCATCCAAAGATTGTCAGGATGATATCGCTGACATCAATTGAAAAAGCAGTCATTTTAAGACTCATGGTTACAGCATGCATTTTTTTTATTATTTCTTATGAATAGCATCTCGCAGTTCAACCTGGAAGGTTGTCGTCTGCTTAACTGGGCAATTCCTGTGGATACCTTGAAATTGAGGCCTCCAGCCAGGGCCATAAACTTTTAAACTAAGCTACTATACGCTAAGGGCCCTGCCTACCCTGTGGGTAACGAGCCTCGGCTGAGGGAGTCTCTGAGGGAGGACAGCAAAGGGACACTCTCGATCTGTGTGATATGGCATGCCACCTAAAGATAAATTATTTATACCAAAATCCCACCTCTCTTCGTTACAAATGCAAATTGTTGGGCACGCTCACCACAATGGACAAGTGTGATGAGGCTCTAAGCTGGAGCGACAATGTTACGTTTAGTTAATGCGTTATTTTTTCCTTTTCACTGTTTTTTTGAAAGTATTGTTAAGTAAAATGTATTTTATTTGATGAACGTAATGGTATGATTTCAAATACATTTGTCTAAAGTGAATTCTGTTGCATCAACTCCATTAAACAGCTGTAGCTGTGATGAATAATTAAACGTTTTCAAGATTACAACATACGTGCATGAGCTTCAAAATCGTTTTGACATTTATGTTGGTAGCATTGGCAAAAGTGAATTTTCTAGTGCTGTGTATGTGTATTGCTGTCAATTATTAGAAAGGTGAGTGATTTTTAGAGATTTTTCTCAAGATATTCATGGTTAATGTGTATTTTCTTCTAGTTTTATTCTTTAGCTACATGTACTTCAAAAAATTACCTGGATAAAAGTGGATAAAACTACGAAATAACCGTAAATTTGAAACGCCATTTTCCGCTTCGGAGATCTATTCTAATGTATTTTTTATATTAAGTTGCCGTGACTAAGCTATTGGACTTTATTAGGTTTGTCAATGTTAAAAAAAGTTTTCTCTTTGAAGAGGCATGTTTCCGGAGGTTTGCAATATTTTGATATCTTATTCATTTCTGATGACTAATGTCTGCTAACAAGGTCCAATTTTGCGAGGGCATCTAAACGCCAGACTGCGTTTGTATTGTGGAGTTACTGACCTACTATTGATTAGTGTTAATTGTCCAGGCCTTTCGCAAAGGGTAGTTACTTTGACGCCCTTTTCAAACTACTTGACATTTTGTTTTGATTTCAATGCAGGTGCTGTGGTGACAGACACAAAGTCGGTTTATCACAGATTAAATTATCATAAATTATGATATCACCTTTCTATATTGAAAATTGTGGGTGTTAAAAAGTTCAGAAACATGTCTACCCCATTTCTCCAATTTTATATTAATTTGTCCTATTTAAAAAATAAAAATCATTTACTATAATTCAAATTTAGTTAAATACCAATTCAAGCTGTTATTAGGAATGGATAAAAACTAAACTAAAGTAGGTACTTATAAAAATAATTCGTCACCAAAACTTAAAGTGTATAAAATATGTGAATAACCAGATGTATGAAGTGTGTATGGACAGGATAATAAATACACATCATGTCTATTTCTTCATAGACATGATGTGTATTTATTATCCTGTGATTGAAACTATACAGCTGATAGTAAAAACAATAGTACAGATAAAATAACTTGAATTGCCTGCTCTCATCTAGGCTGATTGAAACAGTACAGTGGATATCAAAGGGTTTAGGTGGATCATGCAGCATCAGACTCTCACTCCTCAACAGTTTTCTATGTATACTCTATGTGGTGGTAATCGGGGCTGTCAAAAATGTGAATGAAAAACGATTGCATTGCGGATGTGAGAATGTTGAGTGACAAGAATAAATAAAGTAAGGAATGAGTATATTTGAGGAAGTTTGAAAGTTGTGCCTGTTACAGAAAAAAATTGCCTTGGTATGGACATCTAATGAGGAGGGACGAAGCACATGTGATTAAAAGAGTGATGGATCTGAATGTTGATGGATGGAGAGGGAGAGGAAGGCC
Source organism: Ochropleura plecta (assembly GCA_905475445.1). NCBI lineage: Eukaryota > Metazoa > Arthropoda > Insecta > Lepidoptera > Noctuidae > Ochropleura > Ochropleura plecta. The sequence continues at coordinate 17,867,042 of FR997736.1, forward strand.
AAAGAAAAGATGGATGGATTGTGTAAGGCATGTTATGAAGGATAAAGGAGTAAAAGATGCTATGGTGTCTGAATGGAAGAAGAAAATGTGTTGCGCTAACCCCTAATAGAATAGAACAAGGGCAGAAAAATGACAATGGATGCATTTTAGTTATGACCTTACATATAAACATTTGAAACACTTAAGTCCAACACAATGACAACACTGCATCTACATAGTTTGTGTAAGACACCTGTAAACATTATTATGATATTAAAATATTATGATGTCATATGTGATGTGGGGTGTGCCATGTGTCATAATAAAGTCTAAAAACTTGTGTCTACATTATCTGTTCTATGTTATACAGAATATTTTGCCCACAGAACTACATTTGATAAGTAAAACTACGTTACTACGTTGGTATTTGTTCTCTGGGCTGGTGGTGATCATAGAATTCATAGACAACAACTTATGTTATTCTTATGAGATTCTTAACCTCTCAAGGACCGCCATTATTTACGTCAACTATCCGTCAAGCACCGCCGGGCGGGTTCTTATCGTAATCTGATTTTAAGACTTATCTTTACTACAAATACAGTTTTAAATCGGTCGGCGTTTGGTGGCACAAATTTCTGCTAGCGGGGCTCAGCGGTAATTCTTGTTGACTGGCACGTTTTTGTGCCGCGGGGGTTCTACATGTTAATGTCAAAAGCATGGGATTGCTTTTACTTGTTCCTGCACAAGTTTTGGTCCAGGTAAATTGTAAGCACTGTTTAAGTGTTTCAAAATTAATATCTTGCAGTCACATAGTCATGAAAAATCCGGAATTTGTTGTGGTTGGCATCCAGTCTAACCAGATACAGCTCAATACCAGTATTTTACATGGAGCGACTGCCTATCTGACCTCCACAACCCAGTTAGTACTGGGTAATACGTAACCTCTTGGCAAGACTAGTTGTCAAGACTTTTGGGACACTGACTACCTGTAACAACTGTCAAAGATCTATATATATATATATATATATTCAGAAAAAATACTATAGAATGTTCCTTTTCTTATTTTTTATGAATAGAGTTGAAACAAACCATTTTAAAGTAGCTAGAAACCTGTCTTCTAAATTATACACAACAGTGACCTTGACCCAGCGTTTTATTTCTACACATGATTTAGACAGTTGCTTAACTGCAGGCTGTCTCACACAATGACTATTTCTGTGTACAGATACATTACAGGCGACATAAACTTGTTTAAAGTGTTTGATATGCAAACAAACAAGTCTTTTCATACAGTTTTTTTTTTGAGATATTTTATATAGGAATATATAAAAGACATGTACTGTAACATAAATATGAACTTAAAAGCTCTTCTTTAAATTATTTTTCTGTTTTATTTAAACAATAGTGTAGCTTTCCTTCAGTTAAACAATATTTGAAATTGGATGAGTAGTATAAGATATTACCTCCTACATCCAACACACAACCTCTTTATATTAGTATGGATTCTTCACAAATTTTTATTGTGCATACAATATTTTTTTTATATAAAAAAACTTTCAAGCCAGTAACACAGTAGTAAGTACCATAAACAAGATTACTTCTTAATGGTTTGTTCATATTATTGCCGACAGACCACAGCACAATGCAATGAGTATTTAATGAAAATACATTGCACTGACCCAGATTCTCTTATTAAGAATAATAGTTGTGTGTAAATAGCTATTTATTCTAGGCAGGTTGTTTATTTTGGTGAACAAAATGAGGTAGGAAATTGGTACATGATGAAAATGGATGGTGTTTTAATATAAATACCCTTTTTTATTTTCACCTCAATGCTGAGATATGAATTATGTAGTCTTCTGTAGTACAGGCCGCTCAAGCTGTATATGCTGTATGAAACAATATAGAAGAAATAAAACCTATAGTATGATGTAATTTCCTTGAGTCAACACATTTTAGTTGTCAGACTCGTTTGTGGCTGCTCCAGTGTTGGCAGCCACAAACGAGTCTGAGTCTTGTTTGATCTAAGATAACACAAAGTTTGCGTTTAGCTGAAAGTAGTACTAGATGTGGATTATATTTACATCACCTTCACCATTATTGTATTTCATTTAAAATGTATTTTGAACCCATAAATTTTTGCATGCCAAAATTTTGATAATATATTGTAGCTTAGTTTCTATACAAATAAAACTTACTCTTTTTATCATATTATCAGCCTATTGCTATTCACTGCAGAATGTAACCCAAAGAACACGGATGGTCGCCACCCTGTTTATTCACATGAACCAATGTAATATTGTAATTTAATAATAATATAAAAAGCAGCATTAACACAAGAGGAATGATAAAGTAGATAATATTTATTTTGCTTTCCCCCTCTGGGCGGAGTGGGGGGAGTGTCAATCTTCTACTGACTAAAACCCACTCATGTTCCTTCTTTTGCTTTCTATGTTGGCCGTGGTATCTCTTTCGAACAACCTGCAACCCCGGAAAGTAGGTAATTAGCCTCTTAATTCGTAGTTTTCCGCTTGTTGTTAGCCACTGCATCTCATTTTCAATGGTCAGTTAATTTGAAAGCAAATACTTTCTTTAAAGAGCCCTTTGAAATACAAAAAAACTCTCAATATGTGAATATAAAAATGAATCGCAGAATGTGTTGGTAAGCCAATTTAATAACTCAACAACGCCTGGACTTATTTTACCAATTCTTTTTTAAAATATTCGTTGGAAGTCGCGGATGGTTTTTACGGCGCGAAAAAAAAGAAAAAAATAGCTAAAGGCAGTAAAGGTTTTTGTGTAGTTTAGGTAGGTAGGGATGGTAGGTAGGGTAGGGTAGGTAGATAGAAAGGTAGAAAAATGGCATTGCAACGTATGTACAGACGCCAGCAGGTCAAGCTACCCGAAACTGTCAATTTTTCCCAATGAACCTTGAACCTTAAACTTTAGAAATAAAGTCGAAAATCTATCAACGAAATCTGACAGATTGTAGTAGCTTGATGTGCAGGCGTCTGTACAACGGGCACAGCTAGTATGTGAAAAAACCTTTAAAAATTGGCAGAATGTACAAATTGAAGAAATAAACTAGAATCTGACATCGGAGCAGTTTCGCTATAATAAAAACTACCTGCTTGGACCTGTGCCAATGTTTTTACTAACACAGTTATGTTTGAGTCATAGCTCAGTGCATTACCTAACTAAAACACTGAAGTAAAACAAATTAGTGTTAGCCTTCAACTCAAGGAGGTGGCCGGGCGTTTGAGGGAGAGAACCTCAAAGCAACCCAGCCGCCGCGGGAGATGCCCCGTGCGTCGGGCCCCGCGAGAGGACTCCTGGCCACCGTAGATGCGGGCCTGTGGACGGTGAGCAATGGGTAGCTCACCGTCCGTCCGTCTATTGACGACAGGCCGTGTCGACGGCGTGTTAGTGTTCTACGCACGCCTCCAAAAGAGATTTCAGCAAAGCAGAGGGGCCTGCCAGGGCCACCGCCAGCTGGGGTTGCGGGTTGTTCGAAAGTTACCACGGCCTCGGAACGTAAAGGGCAATGGAAGGAGCATGGGTGGGTTTTAGTCAGTACAAGTTTGACACTCCCTTCCACTCCGCCCAGAGCGAGGGAAGTTATTTGGGGATTTCCCAACCCAAAAAAAAAGGCTTGAACTCTGCAGGGCTCTATGGCTCTCCTCTCTATGGCTTCTAGGTCCTTAGATCCAGCGCTAATGTGAAGCCACTAGTCGTTGGTCTTATCCACATCATCCCTCTATTCTACGAGGTATGCCACGACACTTTCTGACTGCGTGTGGGTTCCGCGTCACAGACTTTTTTGACCCGCAGAATACGCGTTACATTACGCCTTGTGGTTAATAATAAATCTTGCATACACTAAATAGGTTAATGCTCTGTAAACTAATATATCTAGTGCTTGTATTATTATGACTTGGTGCCATGGTTGTAAACGATCATGAAATATACCGTGAAGAGGTACAGACAAAAACACCCGTAGCAATTGATTCTGAATTCGTTTCGGGATGTGCAGACAATAGTCAGACGGAATTGTGATTCAGACCATTCTGGTAGGAACAATATATTTAGACCGAGTTTACAAGATCTGTTTTTGCGTTCGCTTGAATGTCTTTTTATCGTGAATGCGTTAACTACCATTTATTCCACTCAGCCAGATTCGGAAAAACTAACAATAGGATATACAAACGCGACGCGCAATGCAGCATCAATCGCTCAGCCATTGCGCGAACCACCTCCGAATTCGATTGCTTTTGTGATAGAACACTACATCCTCCGATATTACATTATTTGTAGAGGTTGTGTTTGGGTAAAGGTTGAATATTGGTTGCGCAGTCTTTTATCCTCAACCAAATTCTCTTAGCGTGAACAATATTCTTTATTAAGAACTAGCTTTTGCCCGCGGCTTCGGTCGCGTTAAATTCGGGGTATCACAGTTCCCCTTTCCTGATTTGCAGGTACCTGTTACTTGTAGTTTTTGCCCTTGCGCCTTATTTATTGTAATAGCAATGCTAAGTTTTCCTTTTTCTTCCTTTTTTCTCCCTAATTTTCACTCTTTTAAAAAAAATAGCCTATGTCCGTCTCCAATTCATCAAAATCGGTTTGGCCATTTAAGCGTGAAGACGTAACAAACAAACAAACTCACTTTCGCTTTTATAATATTAGTAAGGAAAAAAAAATCCCCTGGGCAGTTTCTATCATCGTTTGGCCCTACGCATCCCGTTTTAAAACTAGATAAAATAAAACACTAACAAGTGTCAATAGAGTCGGGTACATCTTGTTTATTAATTTGTCTTGAAGTGCCCCTCAATAACAATGGTTAGCTCAATTGAATAATTCCGTGAGTCAGAAGGTGTCTTTGAAGATAGGTATAATTAACTTAGGTTTCAAGAAATAAAAGTGATGTAACTAGTACACAAGCGGAATCCTCTAGAAAACGTGAATTTGTCATCGACTTTGATCCTAACGAAGTTAAGGTCGACTTCCACTATATATATATATATCTGGAGTTGCGGGTTGTTCGAAAGAGATATCGCGGAACCGGAACATAATGGGCATAAGAAGAGGAACATAGGTGGGTTTTAGCCAGTAAATGTCTGACACTAGAACTACTGAAGGTATTTGAAGATATCCGATCCGCAAAAAAAAGCTATCCACATGCATCTGAATACTGGTATTGTACATGGAGTGACTGTCTCTCTGACCTGCTTACTACTGGGTAGCTCCGTAACCCTTAACTTCTAACTATCGTCAAAGGTGTATAGGACTATTCGCCAAGACACGAAGACACGAAGTGTGAAAAAATTGTATTAATGGGATTAGTATTACCGAATTGATCATTATCATCATAAAAAAAGACTAAATTCACTAACTTAGTAATCTTATCAGAGGATCCCATTCGTGCGAAAAGACACTTGTCTTCGTATCCGATGCCCATTGATCCGTAGGATAGAACAATGCACATGGAGGTACGCTGCGCCGGCGCAGGGTTGCCGTGCCCTCGCGCAGAGTTCACGGTCGCGCGCGCCGCCTGTTGACAATGACAGACCTGTCCCTGCAACAAGTGGGCGGGTGTTCGCTTTAGAGGTTAGGGTTTTTTAAATTTTAATTATGAAATAATAAAGTTAAGGGCAATGGAAGCTGATTAAAAATGACTTATCCCAGTTTATCGTGCAGAATGCCTTTTTTCATACTCTCTTATCAATGGTCAATTATTTCTCTAATGAAAAATATTCACTGATATTTCATCCCATAACCTGCTTAGAGGAGCTCGTGGCTAAATAATAGTAGCCGCTCGGGTCGATCTTTAGGTTAAGCCGCGCTTGCCTAGGTTGGTCTGTGGATGGGTGACCACCCGTTACATACCGAGTTTCCTCCGTGCCTCAGAAAGCACGTTAAGCCGTTGGTCCCGGTTGTCATTTGTAGATCTTTGACAGTCGTTACAGGCAGTCAGTGTTCCGAAAGTCTGACAACCAGTCTTACCAAGGGGTATCGCATTACCCAGTACTAACTGGGTTGTGAAGGTCAGATAGGCAATCGCTCCATGTAAAATACTGATATTCAGCTGCATCCGGTTAGACTGGAAGCCGACCCCAACATAGTTGGGAAAAGGCTAGGCAGATGATGAACCTGCTTAGAAAAAGGTCACAAGCGTCTATTATATTTGGCTGGTAGGTAACGTAAGCATGGCTCCTACTAGTTCAGTATTTTTATTTATATCGTTGAGTAAGTACTTATGAACGTATTATAACAGAGACACAAATGAACGAACCTAATTATAATTCCCATCGAACTTAAAAAAGATGTAAGTATGTACTTTATCTGAACAAGTTATGCCATTAAAAAAGGTGCAAGTCTAAAATAGACCGCAATTAATCTTAATAATACTTGGAAGGAAACAATTTGTCCGTTCGACACTGCTTGATGGTCTTGATTGTGTAGCGGAGACAACAATACATCTATAACTAAGAGCTATAAAAACGCCATTAAATTGCCGTCGAGTAATTTACGGTGCTAATACATTGCAACGATGCACGGCTATTTGCGAATGCACAGAACATTTCTTCTTTTTACCCGTCCGTCTGTCTACGCGGGCTAAGGACCGGCCGGTTTCAGCCTATTGAATCGATTAAAATGCGCAATTGTATTATGTAGAACCGGCCTTGTATGTATCAGCAACGGAGGATGTCTGGTATGTAGAGGTAATTGACTCCTCTACTCAGTACGGTTACCATTTCATGAGCTCTAGATGTCTTGATAATATTTCCTGCAATTACGGTGGTAGAAAATGTTGGTGGTCAATCATTAATCAAGTCTTCTCGCTTAACGATGGTTGATCGAATGGTTCATCAAGCTACAGTTATCTGAACAGTATTTGGCGTAAGAATTTCTATTGCACTCGGAATAATGTTTTTATACAATTAGCAATTAGTAGCTGACCAGCAGCAGCAGTACAGAATATTTCTTTATCGAAATACAAGGACCAATCTAATAACCACAAATGAGCTGCTCATTTCATAAACAGCAAAGCTTTTTTTATGGTTCAAGTTCGATCAGATTTGCCATGAACATTAACTACATATTTTATGTAAGCTACACGAGACATGTTTTTGTCGCATGCGATTATTCCCAAGCTATTTGTGTTAATTCGGTCCCCATCCGTTGGTAATGGAATGCTGTTCCATTATTTTAGCTCCAGGTTCTGTCCCGAATAACCTTGACCTTCTGTAAAGAATGAACAACGACTGAAATGTATCAAGGAATGGATGAAATATCTGACCTTTTTATGCTCGGCTACCTTTTGTTCTGGAATTCTTCCGCGCTTTTGTTGTTTGTTGCTTTGTAGTATTTCATTTTTATATTGCTCAGGGAAGTCTTCTCCGTCTTCAATTTATTAATGCACATCATAAATGTTAAGCTCTTTCTTGTTTTAAGTGGTTAAGTTTTCTTATGTAAGGAACATGCACTTGAGATGTCGCACTAAAATTCTTGTAACTAATGTATCATCTAGTGCTGTTAAAGTACTTGTTTCACCTTAGTAACAAAGAAACACTTAAAGGTTATTAATTAAAAAGGGAAAGTAATAGATGGAAGAGAAAGGCTGAAGTCTTGACCCAATTTTCTCCGTAAGCTTCTAATTCAATTATTTCGTTCATTTGGGCCACCTGCCGTTTTTTTGAATCACAGCCATTTGCGTAACGGACTTTATGGTTGTGATGATTCACTTGAAACTTTTTTTCATAAGTTTTTGCGTTGTACAGGACGTCTAGACTGAATCTGTTTTACTTGAGTTGATCTAGACAAGTGATTTAAAAGTTTGATGTTATCATTCTCGCAATGAAAGTTTGAAGAAGAAACAGACTAGATTCAAAGTTATTTTAATGCAAAAATTTTGTTAATCTTATCAGTCTCGATCTTAAAATACTATCTAAGTTACTTCTATTTTGAATAATACTTTGAAAATATTTTAATGAGAAACCGAATTACTTTCTACGTTCTTTGTTTTTAATCTATTCTACTAACATCATCTCTGACATTTAGTTTGGCATTCTTTACTTTCATGTTATCAAGGTTATCTTGAAAAAAAAATCTTTTAAATTTTATATCTAATAGAGTTATTAAGCCCGAGGTGGATAATGCCAGTGATAGCTATATTATTATTGATGCATTCACTCCCTGCAATTTACTGTGATCTTCAAATTTGGCACGGTGGAATCAGCCATTTCTTGAGTATCTATCAGAATTTCTATATTGTTCTCGGTACGATTATTTTATTATGCTGTTAAAATACTTTCTTAATGGTTTTCGGTGTCGACTTGCGCGTACCAATAAAACGTAATGGTTTCATCCAGCCTGACTCATCGGAGCTCTGTCTGATTGCCTGTAAAATGCAGGGAGAGTATATTTGTTTTGCATGAGGTAGTGTTCTGTGAATCATTGTGGCAAGCTATGACGGTATTTTTTAGCCTTCAACCTTTTTCTCTACTTTCTTTATATTAGTCATTAATAACTTAGTCACTGGATTCATGTGTGCTGTGTGGAGCATCTTTTGAGCTGTATTCATATGCTCATTAAGCCTTCGCGCGACAAACTTTGCACACGGGTGCAAAGTTTCATACATTACCCTACATTTTTGTAAACAATCGTGCGACGGGTTAAGGTTCCTTTTCTCTTGTATTTCAACTTATCTTTGTTTCTTCTTGTTGACGCTCGTGTTTTTTGTGTGTTGTGGAGCGGGTTCGCTGGCGGGATGTTGACCGACGAGTGTTCGGAGGTAGCAGGAGGAGTAAAATAACAACGCCGTTTTTCTTCTGTTTATTTTCTCTTGATGTTTCTGCTTACACTGCTGGATTCGGAATGCCCGACCACCGAAAATGCCCCCTTTTTATTAGGCAAACCCGTAGGGCTCTGACCAATCAAAACCCTTCAGTTTTGCACACGGCACTAATGCCCCGTCCCTTGACCAATCAGGGCGTAGGTGCCCTTTTTGTATGGGGAACTTAAATCTTCCCTTTTTTCTGTGGTAGGACACTCTTTACAATATTTTCTTATCTTCTAACCTTAGGACTAATAAATCTTTATTATTTACATAAAAATCAGCCTTAAAATCCTTAATTAACACCTTAAAATAATAAAATTACAGAAACGGTTCTCGTTACGGTAAAGTTCTCTGGTACTTAAAGTTACGTATGTAACATGGCGCTAGTGGCGCCTCTAGTAGCTGGAATGTTCAACATTCTTTAACTTAAATTCTTAGATACTAACATAACACAATATGAGACAAAACAAGTTATCTGGAGATCGAATATATAAAAAGTAACTAATTACGTATCGTCGCTAACATTCTCCCCCACGGTGCGCAGCACTGCCCTCCTCGGGAAGCGACGATGCCGCGGGAACCAGCACGATGACTCGTCGAGTTGGGCGGCGAAGTATCCCTCCCGATGTCCGCACGTCCAGCACTCTGGTTCTGCCGTCCGGTCCAGGATATGTCTTGATGACTTCTCCGCGGGGCCATGAATTTCTTGGTAATGAAGCGTCTACTATTAGGACGATATCTCCTTCTCTTGGGTCTTTGGTTTCTTTGCCTTCAAGTTTTCTCGGCATCAAGAGTGGTAGGTATTCTTTGACCCACCTCCTCCAGAACTGGTCTGCAAGTCTTTGGGTGGTTCTCCAATTTGCCTTCCCGATTAGTTCTGTGTAGTCAAATTCTCCCGGCGCCATTGCTCCGCACGATCTCCCCAGTAGGAAATGGTTCGGGGTCAGACTCTCTTCATCTTCTGGATCCATGCTGACCGAGGTGAGAGGTCTGGAATTGACGATGTGCTCGACCTCTGTCATTAGTGTATGAAGCACTTCTTCGGGTGGGCTTCTTTCGTTGAGAACCACTGCCAGTGCTGTCTTGACCGTGCGCACGAGTCTCTCCCAAGCGCCTCCCATGTTCGGAGTCCCTGGGGGAATAAACTTCCAATTGAAGCCCTTTTCTTGTGCGGCTTCTTCTAGCTCCCTCTTGGCTCCAATAAAGTTCGTTCCGTTATCGCTGAATATGGTTTTTGGGGTTCCTCTTCTGGCTGCCATTCGACGAAGTGCCATAATCATCGAACTAGTGCTAAGAGAGGGCACTAACTCGAGATGTACGGCTCGGGTGGTGAGGCAGGTGAATAATGCCCCCCAGCGCTTCTCCGCCCTTCTCCCGATAGTGACCTGCATCGGCCCGAAGTAGTCTACGGCCGTGCAGGAGAACGGGAACTGATGGTGCTGTAGTCTCTCGCTAGGTAGGTCTCCCGTCGGAGGTATCTCTGGCAAACTCTTCTTAGTCTTGCACCATTGACAGCTGTGTGCGACTGCCTTCAGAGTTGCTCTCAGGCCCAGGATCCAATATTTTTGCCGGATCTCGTTCATTACGGTAGCAGTGTTTCCGTGAAGGAACTTCTTGTGGTAGTATTCTATGAGGAGACGCGTTATTCTCTGCTTTCCGTCTAGGATGACGGGATTCATTCTTCTCTCGCTTTCGTCGCGGAATTTCATTGTTCTGCTTCTCAATTTGATGATTCCGTCGTCCCCCATATGAACGTCGATCTTCTTGAGCCGACTTGCGCTCTCTAAGGGTTTTTCCAACTTTAAATTCTTAATTTCCGACGCGAAACTATCGTTTTGGCTTATCTTCATCAATAACTCTTCGGCCTTCTTTAAGTGTTCTTCTTCCAGGGGTAGGTACTGCCGCTTGTTTTCGCTTCTGTTGGCTAGTTGGGTTGAGGTTCGCGTGTCTTTCTTTTGGGTTCTTTTATGAGGTTTCCAGGACTCGTCTCTCCGGTGCGTGGCTGCGGTGGTCGCTTTGCGGGTCTTCAGTAAGCGGTGCGTGAAGGCGACCACTCTGGCTGTGGTGCGCAGTAGTCGTTCCCAGCTTGAGAACCTCTCTGGATCCAGAAGGACGTCCTCAGCAGCTTTTATCGCCATCGCCTTTTGCTTGTTCTTCTCTTCTGGCATAATACCCTCTTGCTTGAAGTCGCGAAATGGCCACTCTTCTTCTGGTTGACGGAGAAATGACGGACCTTTGAACCACCTGGCGTTGTGGTCGAATTCGATTGGGGTTCCCCTTGTGGCGTCGTCCGCCGGATTTTCTTTAGTCGGTACCCATTTCCAGTCTTCTGGCTTGGACTTTTCTTCGATTTCTGCTAGCCGGTTGGCCACGAAGGTTTTGAACTTCCTCGGTTCCGCCTTTATCCACTGCAGTACGGTGCTAGAGTCGGTCCAGTAGATCTTCTTAGTTACTTCGAGCTCCGACTCTTCTTCGATCGTGGCGGCCAGTCTGCTGCCAAGTAATGCCGCTTGTAACTCCAGCCTCGGAATTGAGACTGGTTTTGTTGGCGTCACTCTCGCTTTGCCGGCGATCATGGAGATATGGACTTTCCCTCCGGGCTCGACTGTCCTCCAGTAGACTACCGCCGCGTAGGCTTCTTCGCTTGCGTCGGTAAACGTGTGCAGCTGTCCTTTTCTGCTGCGGGGTGAGACGCACCTTGGGATCCTCAATCTTTCTAATGCCGATACTTCTTCTAAGTAGTTCGTCCAGGCTTCTTTTTGTGGCTCGTTAATTTCTTCGTCCCAGTCTATTTTCGTTCGCCAGATGCTTTGAATTAGCTTCTTCCCTTGTATTAAGACTGGTGTTGCAAAACCCATTGGATCGAAGGTGGACATTACTGCGCTCGTGACCTCCCTCTTAGTTGGAGTTCTTCTACCGTCTTGAAGGTCTCTCGATGTGTTGCGCAGCCCGACGTTGAAGGCTAGTGTATCTTTCCTTACCAGCCATCTTAGCCCTAGAGTCTTCTCTTCTTTTGTTAGTTGCAGGGAATCTTCTTTATTTGCGTCTTCTACTTCTGAAAGTACCCCCGAATCGTTACTGGCCCAACCCTTTAGATGAAAGTTTGCTCTTGCGTGAATCTCTTTAACTTCCTTTGATATCTTCTTTGCTTCAGCTGTAGACGCGAAGCTCTGCAGATAGTCGTCCATGTAATGGTTTCTATTTATTGCTTTTACTGCTTCGGGATGAGTCTTCTTGAATTCTTCTGCGTTCTTGTTCATTACATATATCGCCGTTGCTGGTGATGACGCTGCGCCGAAAATGATTGACGACATCCTATACTCCTCGGGCTTGCCTGTTCTTCGGCTTCCGCGCCACAGGAACCTGAGACTGTCTCGGTCCTCTTGTCTGACTTTAACTCGAAGAAACATGTCCTGGATGTCAGCCATGACAGCCACAGGTCCTTCCCTGAAGCGTAGTAGCACGCCGAATAGTGATTGCAGAAGGTCAGGGCCCGAGAGCAAGGCGTCGTTGAGGCTCTTCCCTTCGAACTTGGCGGCTGCGTCGAACACTATTCTCAGCTTCTTCTTGATTGGATGCACGACGGCGAAGTGGGGTAAGTAGAATATTCTTCCTTTGTTTGAAGTTACTGGAGCTTCCTCTGCATATCCCTTTTCAATTAGACTCTGGATCTGCTTCTCGTAGTGCTCTTTAGTTTCTTGGTCTTGATCTAATTTCTTTTCGATGTTGACAAGACGTCGGATTGCTTGATTGTAGTTGTTGGGTAGAGTTACGTCTTTTTTCTTCCACAAGAGTCCTGTTTCGTATTGACCACTTGACAGTTTCTTCGTAGTTTTCTCGAGGGTTTCTAGTGCTCTTCTATCACTGTCGTTGGTTGGTGACTGATTTTGAATCCCAAGAGATTCCAATTGGAAGTGTTCTCGGACGATTTCTTCTACGCTTTCTTCGTCAGTGGTCGATCTGCCATAGTGAGTGAAGTTTACTAAGGCAGTCGCCCCTGTTTCGCATCCATGTAGCACCCATCCTAGGCTGGTGAGTGAGGCTACGGGATCGGATGGTTTGCCCTTCTTCAGTCTTCTTGTTATTATCAGCCCCCAGTTGTCTTGGCCTATCAGCAGCTTGGGCCGTTCGGTGACGTAGAGGAGTTGATTTTCAATTGCCCTTAGATGCTGACAATTCTGCACGGTGTCCTTGTTTATGTATTGTTCAGACAACTTCAGGTCGTCGATGGTTCTTGCGGAGATAGTTCTTTTTTCTCTTCTATGAGCCCCCTTTATCTTGAATTCAATCTTCTGTGAACTATCTTTTCTTAACACCTTCCCGCCAACCGTTTCGATTGTGAGTTTTTCTTGTTTTCCTTCGACTCCAATCTTCTCAGCAACAGATGCGTCTAAGAGCGTAACGGTTGACCCTTCATCCAACAATGCTAGTACGCGAACTTGGCCTTTTGGACCATAGAGGTCCACCGGGATAATCTTCAGGTATGCCTTCTCTTCCCCTTTTGCGTTATGGATTGAGGCGACCTTCTCTTCTGACGCGCTTTCTTGATCTTCTTTGTTCGCTTCTTTTCCTACTGGAACTGGCCGCTTGTCGGAGTGTAAGATAGTATGGTGCCATCTCTTACACTGCTTGCAGACTGGGGCTTTACAGTTGATTCTTGAGTGCTTGAACTTAAGACATTTGAAGCATATCTTAGCCTTCTTGATCATGTCCCATTTTTCATCTATGTTGGCTTCTTTGAACTTCTTGCATTCGATTGCGAAATGCTCTTCTTCACAAAATGGACATGACTTCTTGTATTTTTCTTGTGACGCTTCTTGTACCGAATGTATGGGTCTTCTTATTGCTTTCTTTTGCTCCGAGGACACTTCAGGTGGAGCAAAGTCCCCGCACATGTCGGCTTCTATTTCTAAGAACGCTTCGACGAGTAGTAGTTCTTGAATTTCTTCATCTCTTCTGCTTTTATGGTAGGCGAACCAACGAAATTTCATGGACGTTGGCATCTTGTCGACGATAGCCCTCAGTGTTTCAGGAGAACTGAGGTACTGTGGTTTCTTCAAGGCTTTGATTGTCTCGACGGCGTTCTTCACTTTACTTGCAAATACACAGATGTCGCTTGGGTTCTCGCCGACTTTCGACAAGTTCTTCATTTTTTCTAGTTCTGCTAATGCCAGCGCTCCAGGTCTTCCGAATCTTGCTTCCAGTCCCTTGATTACTTCGCGTGGATCTTCAGTGGTGAACAGCAGGCTTTGGACGGCTTCTCTTGCTTTTCCTTGGATTGCTATTCTGAGGCGCGCTAGGTTCTGATTGTTACTGAAGAAAGCGGCCATATCCTCGTATGATCTCTTGAAGGGTAACCATTCTTCACAGGACCCGTTGAAGTGAGGGAGTTCGGGATACCTTGGTGAAGCGTTGTCACGTGACTTCTCTGATAGCTTAAGTATGACTGAAGCCAACTCTTGGATGTCACTCTTCTTTTCTTCTGCCTCGATCGGCCTCTGATCCTTAGACCTTTCTCCGGATTGGATGATCCAGTGCTCGACTTCTTGAGCTTGTTCATACAGCTCTTCTTCCTCTTCTTCTGAACCCGCGGCGAGAAGCTCGAGCTCGGCTTGAGCGACTTTTGATCGTGCTTCTGCCAGTTCTAATTCCCTTAGTGCTATTGTCATTCTTGCTTGCGCTTCTGCTTTCTTCCTATGCGACGAGCGGACAGAATGGGTGGCTGGGTCGCGAGTCGTCTTCTTAGGGTGAGGCCGCTGCAGACTCTCTTCTCTGGATGTCGGTATACTTTCGTTGTTCCGACGCGTTTTCACTGCGACGCTTCTTTCTTGAATCTGCGGCGCTGGATGACATTCTTCTTGACGAGCGGGAATTGACGCTTCGGTTGTGCGGGTCGGGGGGGTGGTATGACTCACTTCCCCTGGTGTTGATTCTTTTCCGGCAGCGTTTTCTGGCTGACAAGCGAGTGGCGGTCGTTTCTTTATGCTGGGCGGTGGCGTCCTCCTTGTGAGTGTTGATCGACTCGTAGCTGACGTGCCCGTAGTTGACTCGCTTGTAGTTTCGCTTGGCGTGTTCATACTCCAGTCTGATGACGATGTATTTTCTTCCGTAGACTTCGAACTCTCTGCTCCTGTTCTCGTAGTAGGCATCTTCCTTAACCCGATCCGGCTTTCGAAGGACCAATGTTGACGCTCGTGTTTTTTGTGTGTTGTGGAGCGGGTTCGCTGGCGGGATGTTGACCGACGAGTGTTCGGAGGTAGCAGGAGGAGTAAAATAACAACGCCGTTTTTCTTCTGTTTATTTTCTCTTGATGTTTCTGCTTACACTGCTGGATTCGGAATGCCCGACCACCGAAAATGCCCCCTTTTTATTAGGCAAACCCGTAGGGCTCTGACCAATCAAAACCCTTCAGTTTTGCACACGGCACTAATGCCCCGTCCCTTGACCAATCAGGGCGTAGGTGCCCTTTTTGTATGGGGAACTTAAATCTTCCCTTTTTTCTGTGGTAGGACACTCTTTACAATATTTTCTTATCTTCTAACCTTAGGACTAATAAATCTTTATTATTTACATAAAAATCAGCCTTAAAATCCTTAATTAACACCTTAAAATAATAAAATTACAGAAACGGTTCTCGTTACGGTAAAGTTCTCTGGTACTTAAAGTTACGTATGTAACATGGCGCTAGTGGCGCCTCTAGTAGCTGGAATGTTCAACATTCTTTAACTTAAATTCTTAGATACTAACATAACACAATATGAGACAAAACAAGTTATCTGGAGATCGAATATATAAAAAGTAACTAATTACGTATCGTCGCTAACACTTCTTCTTAAATGCTTACACCATTGAACGCTTTGTTTGCGCCACTTGGATATGCCTTACAAATAAGCAGTGTTGTCGTAGTTCCTACTTCCTTTGCCAAGCTATTCTTAACAGCAATTGGCACTTAATTGTGTGTGTCGTACTTATGACATTGTGAAAGGCTTCAAATACTGTTCCATTACCGCTTCTATATCTTTCTGCGGAGAGTTTTCCAAATCCTAACAGTGTTAAGAATTAAATGGTAACAATAGATAATCTAAGGTTACGTTAATATTTGTAATATAGGTCTCTAAACAATAATACGAACAATCGAGCAGCTGTTTATAAATACCGAGCTGAACGTATCGAGCAACAATGTCATGACCGCTTCAGATCACGCAGCCACAGACGCAGCGCTCGCGCCGCCATGACTCATAGCCTAGGGTTGCTAGGTTTATGACACGGTGTGTTAACGTTGTGATGTAAAAGATTTCACGACTTATACGGTATTGTCTAGCGGTAGATGTAACTTCAGTATTCAAATGTATAATAATTGTGTAGCTTACTGTCTCAGCTTGTTTAAGTAGATAAAAATTCTTGGGTAAATTGCGAGTTGCAACAATAGTATGTACTTTACGTGAAGCTTGGCACAAGCAAAGAGATGCGTATACGCAGCAGTGGATGAGGTACTCTACCTTAAATTAAATAAAAATGAAAATGGCACATGCTTCTAAGTTACCATGTTCTTCATCCTGCTAATTCGAAAATTATGCCAATCCATAGACGGTAGTATTGCCTTATGAGATTTTGTTTGTTTGACGCCCTGAAATGTCTTAAGGCCCATGAATAGGAGCATCTGGAAAAAAATATCAAGAATCTGAATCTTCTAAAACATTAGATCATGGTTGATGACCCTACTCGTAAAACACGATTAATCGCGCAGAATTCGTTCCACATGATGCGACGCTTGAAAGCTAAAGTAACATTTTTAACGACTATTAATTTCCGTTTTCACGACGTCGACATGGAAGTCGGATTGTAACTAAATCATTGCTAATGTCCGCTAATTAAAGAAGACTGTTATTAAATATTATACGACGCAAATGGTTTATTGTTATGAAGTCTTATCGCGTGATGCAAGTTGATTCAGAGTTCTATTGTTCACATAAGACTCATTCTTCCTTCGTCGTTGTTTACTGTGAGACCTTTCAAGTGCCTTGAACTGCTAAAGGTCACGTTTTAAAACAAGCAAAAACGTAGGAGATGAAGAAAAGGCTGTAATACGGTCACACAGTCATTTACTTTACCTCTTTATGCTAATAAACGCATTACCAGCACAAATTAAAGCCTCATAAACGTTCGCTTTATGACCACTGCATGGAAACAAGTTTATTTGTAGTGATGAAGCATGTTTCTAGTGAAATGCATAATTTTCGCTCATATTTTCGTATAATTGAAGTAAACATCAACGTGTAACATTACATTTATAATTTGGTCATGATGCAAGCTTTTTTTAGTGGCATCGTTAATTGCAATGATCGCAGTCTGAGCGAAATAGGTCAAACACTCATTGAATTCCCATTTCCCTGAACGAAGCTCCTTAATTTGCAAGTCCTCTAGGAATCCGAAGCCCTGATTGCTTCGATCTGTGGATCTCGTTTCTCGCAGCACTAGTTTCCTGAGTACTTAGAGATGTAACAGCCGGCAATCAACGAGCTCTAGTGCGCACTCAATTTGCCGAGATTATCGGTTTTTGCCCTGCATTTACGTTAGTTGCACTTAACTTCGTATCGGAGATCTTAGGTTTTGATATGTCGGCCAAGATCATTACGGTAATTGGTTTTCAATAATATTGTATGTAAGCCTTTAGGAAGAGCTGGTGGCTAAATAATAACTGCCGCTCGGGTCGATCTTGAGGTTAACCAGGCTTGCCTAGGATGGTCTGTCGATGGCTGATCCTCTATTAGTCTATTACATACCGAGTATCCTCTGTGCCTAAGAAATTACGTTAAGCCGTTGGTCTGGGCTATCATTGGTCGATTCTTAACAGTCGTTACATGTAGTCATTGACTCGAAAGTCTGACAACCAGTCTTACTAAGGCTAGGCAGATGATGTAGCCTTAGCTTGAAGTTTAAAGTTTCTGATCCTATTGTTACTTAATGTTTATATTGTATGTTCTTGGAATTCATGTGAAGCCGAATAAGCTAGGAGACCATGCTGATTGCGATTGGCTACGTCATTAATCACTTAATATGTGGGTGTCGTAGCAAGTCTGTTAGGACCACTGCGAGAGATAGGTTGTGCTATTTTTGGTTCGGGACCATACTACAAATTTATTGGTCCAACAACCTGTGATATGCACACTCGTATAAGTACAGTTTTACTAATATTATATATTCGAAAGTTTGTGAGGATGTATGAATGTCTAGATGTTTGTCACGCTTTTACGCAAAAACTACTTAACGAATTTGGCACACAGATAGTTTATAACCTGGATTAACATATTGGATACTTTAAATCTCGGTAGAGCAATCCCATGGGACAATTACCGAACTACAAGCGGGAAGTACCGCGGTCATGAGCTCGTATAAAATACTAGCTTTTGCCCGTGGCTGCGCTCGCGTTAAATTCGCGGTAACACATTTCCCCTTTCCTGATTTACAGGTAACTGCTACCTGTAGTTTTTGCCCTTGCGCCTTATTTGTTGTAATAGCAATGCTAAGTTTTCCCTTTTCTTCCCTCTTTCTCCCTCATAAGTCAATCTTTTTTTAAAAAAAACTATCTCTGTACCAAAATTCATCAAAATCGGTTTAGCCATTTAGGCGTGAAGACGTAACAAACAAACAAACAAACTCACTTTCGCTTTTAAATATTAGTAAGGATTTGCTCTCGATGTAATTATAACCAGCATAAAAGTTATCACAAAACAAAAAGTTTGTTAACATTGAGATTTTCGATCGTTCAGCGGCAAGGTTCCGATCGATTCGTTCTATGACGAACGACCGGCTGAATTATGTGATTGAAATACCGCCTTACTTTCTGTAATAACTGAAATAGTTTTACAGAATTTAATGGAACTAATCTAGTTTCTCGACAAGCTAAGCTGGGGGAATTAGTTACTGTGATTACTAAATTACATTTGCCTTTAAATATTGATAACATTTTGTGCAACCTTCTTGCTTATAATTTGACCGGAGACCGGATACATTGGAGATTCCATACGATTAAGAAATCAAAAAACCTCCAACCATACCTTTCTCTATTGGTATTTATTAGTTCCACCTTAATCGTGATTTGCAGTAATATGCACTTCAATCTTTGAATAATAATCAATGTCATTATTACTTCTTATAATCAAAACACGCTAATCGTAATTGGCTATCACAAGGGAAAGCTAATCGTCTTGAGTAAAAAGTAGACTTGCCTTTGTAGCCGAGCCAACTATTACAAGATAATGGATTTCTATCTATAGTACATTATTGGTTTCATATTTGTTTAGTGTATTGTTTGTAGAGAAAGCAATTTCTTTGTTGGGATTACTTTTAGTGAACGTATCTTCTTCTTTCTAATATCTATGGTCTGTATCTTCAGGGAAAGCAGATTGTTCCACATCTGATTACTATTCTTTAATTTATGGAATCTAATTTTGGTTCAATCTGCTTTTTACTTAGATTCTGTTGTATTCAGATACAATTCTTGTTTTTCAAGTTCGGATAAAGAAATAAGCGGTCTTATTCTTAAAAAAAACTGACTTTAACCAACTGTTTTCAGTCATCAATTATTTTTGGCTTCCCAACATTGTCTAAAATATACTTTGACGGATATCTTGGCGGCCATTCGACCTTTGTTCGTATCCTCTGTGTAGCTATATAAAGTCACAAAAAATGGGTTGAAATTAAATGACTTCTGGGAATCAGTTTTTATCAGACATTGAGTGAAAGACTTCTTTAACATAAGGTACAGGAGGTACCTTATGTTAAAGACCTTATGTTATTGATATTCAAACAGTGCTTGTCTACGTGTAAAGCGAGTGAGTGAGTCATTTGGAGTTCAATGAAGTTTATTGAAAGTATTCGTGAATGCTTTACTTTGTCACTTTCTGGCTTACTGTCAGCTTGATGCATTATTTTCGTTTGTTAACCACGTCAATGTATTGTTACATTGCTGCAAACAAAATAAGAAAGCATAATGTAATGATACAATAACTGTTGAAGAATAATATGATTAATTACATTTTAACAAATATTGTTAAGTAGAACATTGTATGAAAGACAATGGAGATAGACTGTGTAAAGGACGATATATCATAAAAAGGGAGGTGTCTGAAGATGTGACGATTAATAGAGAAGTAAAAGAAGAAGACAGCATGCTGCCCTGACCCTAAATAAATAGGTAAATATAAGGGCAGGAGAATGATAGTTATGTTAAGTATCAGCCATTAACAATAAAGGAAAAACCATAGTGTTTGAGAATTATTTCCTTCTATGGCTGTCTTATTTGATATTGAAATGGTCTAAAAGATGATGTTTTTCTCTAATTATCAAACACAAAGCGAAAGAACTGAATAAAGACAGAAAACTTTAATTATCACTTATAATACCACAAGAGCTTCAAAATTATCGGGTATTTTCCGATAGGTTCGTTGCAAACAAATGAAGGAGTCAAGCTTTTCTTTTCAGGTTAAAAAATCACGAGCGCGAAGCGCGAGTGATTTTTCCTGAAAAACTTGACGATTTTATTTGTTTGCAGGGAACCTATCGGGAAATGCCAGATAATTTTGAAGCTCGTGTGGTATTCGGGGGATTATTTTTCCGTCCCAAATGTCGGCCAATAGAATTGCACCATGTTTTGTTTTTTATGCATAGCAACGACCAGATTTTCAAAAAATTATCAGTATAATACCATGTAGGTTGTACCACGTGACGTCGAATGGTGCAATTCTATTGGTCGATATTTGGGTCGGAAAAATAATCTCCATAAACTACAAATTGAACTAAAAGTTATGCTATAGTCACGCAAGTATTTCATTGTTTATAAACACTTGTTAGATAATAGTTTTCAATCAACTCTTACAACTTCCACAAGGTAAATATTTTTCTCAGTGTATATTTTTCTTTGATTCTTGTACTGCTTGGAAAGACTATCATATTTAGAAATACGTTACGATTTCAGTAGTCTTATTTTTAGAATCAATTACGTATAATACGTAATGCTTATTGCTTTACGACTAGTAGTACCACTTAAACAAGAAGTGTACTTTAGTGTACCACATCTAAACGAATGTAAGCAACCGAGAAATCTTATGAAAGATGTAGATGTCTATTTGTATCTTCAGACTGATAAGATAAAGATAGAAGACATGCTTAATAAGCTGATAGTGAATCAGCTAAACCTCCACTCGGCAGAGTAGAGGAAGAAAATCACTACAAACGCTATAAAAAACCCTCCAGTTCCCATCCAGGGCAAACTAACCTAATCAACTCTGATTTAATTAACTGCTTGAGTCAAGCTGATACGGCTAGTTCTGTACAAAGTAAGCATTATCTTCACTCCCTTAGCGTTCATTACATAAGTAGGTAAAAGTAGAGGTTCTACTACGTCACTGTGAAAGTTTTTCGGCACATAACGTGGGAATTTAATCAACTGTTTGATTTTAATTAAAACCTTATCGTTCCTTTGTTTTCTGTTTGTTTGTTGTGTAATTTTGAATCAGGGCCTTCATTGTGATTAGGAGTGGTTGTTAAAGGTGTTCTATGAAGATAGTACTGATTGGTTTAAACTTTACTGAACTTTCAATTGGTTCTATTGTTACATTTATATGTTGCAAAATAAGTCGCCTTTATCTCAAAATGTATTACAAGATAAATGAAATAGTATCCCAGGATTTGGCTTAAGACCGATTCGTGACCTAAAAAGAGAAACAGCAAATTCATTTTAAACGAAACGCCTTTGCTGTCGTTTTCGAGCCACGAATTTTCTCGAGAAGTATTTGTAGTAATACAAGGGTTAAAGGTCCAATATCATTTTGTTAATATTCAGAACAATATTTTCTTTTCTTTTGAGTCACGCTAAAAATTCATTACATTTTCGCTTTGTTCCCGTTTACTCACCATATTGTGAATTCCTTCCGAAATGAGTCTAGCTTGCCAGACGAAATTAACATTTAGCTAATTACCATAGCGCACACTTTCTTCTGCTTTAATTTCATATTTATTTTGCGCTCTATATGGCCATTGTACTGTGGATACATGAATGTACGGTTATTTCGTGCCTTGCTAAGTAAATTCTGAACTGGTGACTGCAAAGGTGAAAACTATAAAAGGTTAACTTGAGGAACTTGAACCAACCATTTGCCCAATCTTGGGGACACAAAAGGTTCACGACAATGCTTTTAACATCTTATTATAATATTATAAATGCGAATGTTTGTGAGTATGGATGTATGGATGTTACTTACTCTTTCAACTCAAAACGGCTTTTTTCGATCATAATGCGGGCGAAGCCGCGGGCGTCAGCTAGTATCTCATAAATTGCGTTTGTTACGATGACAGCGGCAGTTAGCCGCCATTTCGAAATAACTTTTCACTAAGTAGATAACATTTAAAGTTATAGTAATACTGCCATGTTACAATAACGCACACAATGCCTTTGCATTCCGTGTATTGTTATAGGTAATAATGACACTCGTGTTATCGATTTCTATAAAGCTAAAACAAGCCATAAAATGCTGGTATACGTATTGTCCCAACTTTCCAAGCAACCCAACATTGTAATATAGTACATACGAAGCGTTATTAGGTAAAAGAAGAACAAAAGTAGTGGTGGAGTTTACGTAGAAATTGGCGGAGGTATAATATCCAACAGCGGGCAATATAATGCACGCAAGCTAACCACACAGGGTGACCATGCAGCAGTTTTACTCACCCAAGGGCTGAAGGGGTTAACATTATCTCGGGGTCGACAGATCCGAGGTTGCGGGTTGTTCGAAAGATATACTGCGGCCCCGGGCACAAAGAAGGAACATGGATGGATTGTAGTCGGCACAACTCTGACACTCCCTTCCGCTCCGCCCAAAGCGGAAAAAATTTCGGAAGATCTGGAAAACTGTCTCAGTAGGAAAATAATTATTTCATTTGAAACTTAATATGGTTATTTTAGGTATTCTTTGTTGCTATCCTTATTATTGTTACAAATAGGGAAGTTCTGGCTTTCAGGAAGTATGCAGAAACAGATTAACAAGCTGTTGTGAGACAATTGCTCCCGTTCATTTAACTCTTAATAACATTGCCTGGCGTTATTAATTCCAATAATCAGACTTTGATCGAGTTTCTAAACCCTTGCAAGTTGACTGTAAGTAAGTGACTGGTAATCTTAGTATATGGGTCAGGAAGTTTCTCGTTAGGTGGTGAGCTTCACCTTGTTAAAGGCTTTAGTTAAATCTTTGTACAACGTTGGTTAAGTTTGAAGTTCGCTCGATTAGTTTCTGCTCTTGTTGCTCTCTGGTTTCAAGTACTAAGTAGTTAATGCCTTAAGCTGAGAGCATTTGTTGCTAATTAAGTTAGACTTTAACATCTCTATTCGATATCAGCTTTTCCCGAACACTTAGCGACAAAAGTACGAGATTTTAAACCAGAAAGACAGACCTCTGTTTTTGCTCTACCGTCTTAATACCCCAATTTCTCTACAATTCTCGCAAGATAAGCTGGGAGAGAAAATTCATTGTTTTCATCTTCATTCTTAGCAATGCGTTGGCTCTGTTTACTTGCTAGACAATTTGGCGTCTGCGTATTGATTCGCCTGACCTTGCAAGCTTATGTAACTTTTCAGTTGAAGGTCTCGTATCCCGCCCCTTCATGTTTTTAGTGAGGTTAGCTTTAGTGGGAATGGATGTGGTGATAACGGTTTGAGGTAATAGGATCGGGTAGGTATTGAAGATATTTTTGCGATTTCGTTGGCTGGTAGAGTTGTCAAGACATTTTCGTCAGCGGTAGACAAAATATAACTACATGCTTGGCAACAGATCCAACGTCCTGGCTGTCATTCATCAATTTATTTTCTTTGTGTTCAAAGAAGAGACATTTACATATTTTACAAAATTAATTTATAAAATGCAAATTAGTAACAAACATTTCATAAACAAAAAACAGATAACAATAATAAATAACAAGATCAAAATCTCCAAAAGTTCAAAGTGCCATCACCCTTATTAAAAGCTTCCCTAAAGTTTTATCAGCACATTCATCATGAACCATGGTTACCCTGCATGTTGTCTTTGTGTGCGTCAGTGCATACGCGTGGCTTGCACTGAGTGTGCTAGTACCGAGCAGGGCGTGGGTAGGGGTGGCCACCCCAGTTAACACGATTGGAAAACTTTAGGGCGGTGCAATCGCTCGAAAAACGAGAATATATTTTTTACTTCGCTTTTATTCGATTTTGATTGTGGGATTGGGAATCGAAATCTGAATAAGAGGAGGATTTTATTCGAAAATTATTTTCGGAACTCCTGGTTCTTGACAAGGAAAATATGATCCAAGAGAAATTAATCAAAAGCTTTATCATATCCTCTACCGTATCAGATACGCATACCAGTTAGGAAGCTATAAATGTCAAATGAGTAATTGAGTTCTGTTAAATAACTGGTATTATCAGGGTTGTATCATAAATGTTATGTACATAGTATGTAATATGTAGCTTGGGCTGCGTCACCCCAACACGTGTGATACAAGTTGCGTTTATTATTTTCACAGTCCATTTATAGAGTAATCCACTTGTCGTTATTTTTCTACATCTATCGACTCGATAATGCTAATCGAGGCGCCTAGCTGCGTGCGCCACACTATACACGGCCTCGAGTCGATTTAGTTTAGTACGCAACGAGCGACCGACGCGAACGGACGTCGCGACGCTCGACAACGTGCCGGCATCATTATAAAACACTTTTTTTAACAACATTCACGCGTCCTTCGGAACCGTCCTCAGTTTACTATCGCAATTATCAGTGTCAGTGTTATGTTTATGCAATACCTTGGAAGGATTATTACGAATGCGCCTGGAATTCCGACTGCTTTCATCAAATATTTTTACCCCTTTTTCCTATTGCACAGCGGTTATTTACGCTTATCGGACGTTCAGAATTTCAAATACTAAATTTGTATAAATTTTTTAAATTGCATGTTTAATAACTAGGTCTAATAATTGTGTTTATACATAACAAGCACGTAATGGATAAACGTACGTAACGTGTACGCCGCTGCATTAGCAACCTATTGGAAATATTTTAATTAAATATTATACAGAAGACTTTCTTATTTATATCTTAACACGTAAAATAAAAATGCCGACGCATTATTAATTATGTTTGATCTATTGTAGATACTACTTAATAAAAAAATGACTGTTACTAATTGTAATCGTATAAGAAAATCAGTTTTCTGCACATAGTAATTAAAATTCCTATCAAGCGTTCGATTGTCGTCATCTTTATACGCGATCTTAATTATGACACTTTCTTTACGATCTCATACTTTCTTTAATTAAAATCAACAGGTTTATCATAAATCAATATGGCCTAGTATCGAAAAAAAAAATATATCTATAACTTTAAACATGTACTAAAAGTTTATCGTGCACGTTTTATCACTAAGCTATTACTGCACTAGTGGTTAACCACGTTCTCATCGTCAAGAGCATCTTATCTAAATTAAAAACGGACTCTATAATTTGCGTTGAAGAGTTGAATATCGTTAGATACATTTTCCAATTTGCGGTTAGAAGATTTATTGATGACCATACTCTTTATGCGTTTAAATAATATCCGCTCTTCAGCTTAATGTCAACGTTGATAACGAATTCTAAAAACAATGATTAGCCATTTATATTGTAGGCTATAAGACTCATGTTTTACTTCAGATAATGAAGGAAAAGTAAAGCCATTATTTGCGATAGCCTGGGCCAGTCCATTAACATTGTTGGACAAATTGGTTAAGTTCATTTGTGGCGATAACGTCTGTCAGGAACTCGGGACGTATTGCCGAGTTCAGATGATTCGCGGCTAGCGAACCGCTGACCTATTTAACCAAGTGACTATTTTAGATATGATTACAAACTTCAACAGATGTCCTCACACCGTGCGTTTTATTCTTCCCGAGCAGTTGGGTCGAAATTATTTATTAGCGTTGGCATTTCCTTGGGATAAATATGGTCTATATTTTTTTACAGCAGCAAAAACGCTTCTTGCTTTTCTACTCTTTGTATTCTCGTGTCTTTTCAAACGTTTAATCGCCTAATGTGTTTTCTTTCCCAAGGGTGAGCTCGGAGGATCGCTTAATTCTAGACTAAACAAGAGTTGTAGGGGTATTTCAAATAGTAGTCTTGAGTCTTTTACGGGTCTTATAGACGTACGTGTGAAAAACTTATTTTTATTCTAAACGGGCTTTTGACTTCGAAGCTACTTTCAAAAGTAACCGGCTATTAACTATAACATTTTACCATATAATTCAAACTCTGCATACAATAAGTCCATTACTGATTCACGGAGTGATATCGACCTTCCATTTGAATTCATACCGTCAAAGCGATCCTTTTCCAGCCACCTTTTCAAAGGCTCTTTACATTTCTTGAGATTTCCCTCAGGGATTTCACTGAGCACTCTTGATAAAACTGCCAAGGAACTCTATTTTCAGTTACTTAAGACTTGCTAAAATAACGTTTCTGACGTTGTTACATTTATTGCAACTGCTTTGAATTTGCTGTACATGGCTTCAGTAAGCTTCTTATGTGTAGTAGAACAATGTGAAGCCGATGAGGAATACAAAACTATGTTGTGTAAATTTATCATTTATAGGTCTTAATTAAAAAGTCATGGTGGAGAGAACTTCAGACGGTATTATCAAATATATAAAATTTCCGTGTCACAATGTTAGTTACCGTACTACTCCGAAACGGCTCGACCGATTCTTATGAAATTTTGGGTACATATTGGGTAGGTCTGAGAATCGGCTAACATCTATTTTTCATACCCCTAAACCTCAGCGGGTGAAACCGCTGGGCACAGCTAGTAATTTTTATTATAATACTATTATTTATTGTCAGAAGACTGAACTAGATCCTTTATCAACTAAGACTCCACCAAGATGTTAATAAAACCGGCTTTTCTGTACGGATAGGTACTTACTCGTAAATGCAAGAACTCGTCTAGCTCAAAGATTTTACTCACCCCTCCAAGAAACAACCCACTCAGAATATCGTTAATTAGCGCAATCCTAACGGTGAAAACATCGTGTAGTTTCTGATATAATTGATTTATAAGCAAGTTAGACTTAATACGGTTAAGGAGTACTTGCGTTACCGGAATCGCCGGCAGAACGCCGGTGGCTATGCAATGCTTGTTAGATTCGCAAATAGCGCCTCGCTACATTTAGCCAAGCGTTGATTAAACGTTCAGGTTAGAAGATGCCTTCGTGATTTTGTGCTAGAACGAATGATAAAGAATCTAGGCTTTCTGAATCGTAAGATTTCATAAATGTGGGTAACACGCACGATACGAGTATTCTTTTTCATGCCGAGACCTAAAATTGGCTGCTTGAAATAATATTTATTCAAGTAAGATTACATTCCAGCAAAAGTTTGCTACAAGCTTTTTTTAACAACGAATATTGCCGAAGGAAAAATAGGACCTTTTCATGTTTTTTCTCTAACATACATATCATAATAGAGCAGCACCCTTCTTCACGATCAATATTTAAACCAGGACAAGCTGTGTTTTCAGTGTGGCCATCCGAAAGTCGTTTGGCTCTGCAGACTGTGGCCTTTTTGTCAAAAGAGCCTCATAACGCTATGGTTCAGCAAAATGTTACTTAACTTTCTTGTGTATTTCATTTTGCTTTTCCTTTCATAAAATGTAGGACAAAGAATTTCATGTAGATATTAATATTTTAGCTACAAAAAACATGCATGGTTTACCTAAATCTTTTTTGTTTACACAGTCGCTAAAAGCTCCTTAGAGATGAGGATATTCTGACTTGAAATATACATAAGCTACCCAGGTTAACACTCAAATTATTTTAAAATTTAACATTGGTAGGTTTTGTCGGACATTTTCCTCCTTTTAATTCTATATGAAAAAAATATGAGCGGAGAAAGCTTTCAACTAAATTAGCTTCTCCATAAATTGTTCAAAGTTAAATGGAGTGTCCTTTCAACTTTTCAAACAAAGTAACACAAACTTGAGTTATATTTATTGAATATTCAAAGAGTGTTTGCGCATTGCGTCGTTGACAAACTTTTACTAACAAATTTGCTTCTGCAACGATACTGTTTATTCATATCTTCAAAAGTTTGAATGACGTCTGTGTCGTCGAAATGTCCCAAAATAATCTCGACCAATTTATCATTTTTACGACTTCATCAAATCAAAACAAAGGTCGGCCAACGTACTCAACGACCTACAACTGGCTTTTGATCTTGATTCGTTTATAATTACAAAATTTAAAGATCTAGACGACTAAATCGTCGCAGATAATGATGTCCTTGGCAACATAACAAATATTTTTGTTGTTATTCTTATTATCGAAACATCAGACGACGCTGATAGCAATATGAAAACAAACAAAGGCAACGGAACGATTTCTGAAGGGATCAACGACACACACACCGTCCCACCAGCTTGCGTAGGAGTCGGGTCTATTTTCATACTTCAGTTTGTATATCGATCTCAGTTTAACATTACAGAAACGTATAACTCTGTCTCTGTTATCTATTGTGCAATAATTGGCAACATATTTATTTGTTCCGTGCCGTGTGTGCCAACAACACACGTGGATGACCTGAGCCCAGATAGATAATACAATTTTGTAAGTGGGTTCCTTGCTTCGTCATACGAAATGATTCCGTTAACGTTATAAATACGATGAGCGTTTAGCTAAGCTTAATCAACTTCTTCATTATTTAGTGGACCTTATTTAATAGCTACACACGCGAGATTGATCTCAATAATTACATTTAGTATATTCATTTCAATGTTTTTTTTTTTTTTGATTTTACGAATTTTACTGGTAATGGACCACATTTCTGTATCATCACCAGGATTTACTACAAATGAACGTGACATGTATTGTGTCACCCACACGGCTATCAACGCCAGATGCTACTTACAAAAATGTATGTACCACCATATTAAACGAGGTGCGCAATTTTATCTGTTCAAACCAAACTTAAACAGGCGTAACTTCGGGATTCGTACGATTAGCTTCATATAACCTCAAATTCTTACTAACAAGTTTTATGTTCATGTTTATTCAAATACCCAATTTTATTGTTCAGCGTGATTCGCGTTTTAGTCCTTCCAAGGTCGTCACTAAAACTGTCGTGACCAACAATCATTGTATGTTGTACCGTTTATACCTTTTCAGTGGACAGAATATAAAACGTAGCCGCTTATTTTTCTATACGTTTATTGAGTGCAAGTATTACAGTGTGAAAATGGTTTCTTCGTGTTAGTGCAGTGGAGTGGATTGCATTTGTTAGTTCAGTAACTTCAACTGTTGTATAATGTCGAAGACTCTGAACGCCTACAGAATGTAAGTATGATTTTTGCCATTGCGTTTTATTATGTATGTAGCACTAATTAAATTGGTCGGATAAACAGAGATACCCTCATCACGGATCGGCCCGTAAAGATAGGCTAAAACGTAATAACGTTTAATAAAAATCTTTTGTATGATTTAACTTTAATACCGGTAAGCAACGCTGGTTTGTCACTACTAATAACTTGATTTATTTGTCTTTGCTTTGTCCCCTTTAGAGCTACCGATTCCCTTTAGAAGTTTAGACGATATCTAATATATAAAATTTCCGTGTCACAATGTTAGTTACCGTACTCCTCCGAAACGACTGGACCGATTTCAACGAAATTTTGTGTGCATATCGGGTAGGTCTGAGAATCGGCTAACATCTATTTTTCATACCCCTAACCGAGCAGCGGGTGAAACCGCTGGGCACAGCTAGTTACTTCTATAATAAATCAATTTCACCAAGCCTCTCAACAATTCAACTTGGTCCTCTTAGATTTTTTCTGGAATATATTTTAGTTTCTATTGGTGCACCATCGTTATCAGAAGTTGTTGGGCCGGTTTTATTGCATCTGCTGGTCAACCTTTAAGTTTAAAAATATGTCGTTTGGTTTGTTTTATGCATATTAGGTACGTTAGGTTATGTAGGGTACGTTAGGTTACGTTGGTTACATAGGGTACGTAAGGTTACGTAGGGTACGTTAGGTTACGTACGTTCTTCTTAGTTTTTCTTATATACTTAGCGGAGGGATCACCTTAAAGAAAATTATTTATTATTTTAAAGGCATTCATTCTAATGACTAATACATACAGACTTAGGTATCATACAGAATACACTTACAATGATTGATCCAACGGATGGCTGCACTTTTGACAATGAAATTCAATCAGATTGAATGCGTCTCATTGAATTTGAATGAATTACCATTTGTTGCATATATCAATTTAATTTCTAACGTTTATATCTACGACATAAATGATACACTTCTCTCTTAAAGGTTTTTCGTATAAACAGTTGATCGATGACGGAATTGGGTCATAATGTGATGCGGAATGAGTTTGCCTTTATTTATTTGGAGCAAATCTAATCTTGGGTCATTGTGTAATAGCGATGTTGCCTGCGAAATAATCCTAAATAAATTGGGAATGTTTGTGTAGCGATGTCTTCAATAATCAAATTGACTCAATCATTGCAGTTGAATATCCCCTCAGTGTAACAAGGTTCTTCACTCAATTAATTATACATCTTCATTAGCTCCATTAAATGTCTCCATCATTAAATCAGAAGTATCATCAGTCATGCCTGGGTTCTCGACGATCAGTTAATTAATCACTGAAAGTCACATGAATCTCTTGCCCCGAACAATTTGCGATTAGCAGATTTATAGGACCCTATTATGACTTGCGTTATTACCATCGTTAGTTATGGATTGGAGCTGGTCTTGATGTAGATTATTATTTTATGGCCACTACCTATAAAACTGATTATTACACGTAATCTAAATTCGTTATCAAGATTTTCACCGTCTTTATGATCTTCAAGTCCAGATTGAGACGAATTTCCAAAAACATAAAACTAAAATCCTGCAAATTCTTAAAAAATTAGGGGATCATGTTGCCTTAAGCATTTTCACTCTTGAATTTACCCCGCCACCACTGTTGTTTTGCGCAGAGCTTAGGCCGTATTTATTAGACAAATTTTGTGCCATACCTACATCGTAAAATACTGTTAGCAACTCAGAGATAAATCCTGAATATCTCGAGGCATCGCTTTATTATGTATTCATTTAGATAGAACAAAGGAATATACTCTTCAAAGGACTTCGTATTATAATTTAAGATTTTTGTTACTGAAGTATTTTATTTTGGAAAACCATTTACTTACCAAATCTACATAATCTGATGTAGTCTGGAATATAAATGATCCATGTAGAACTACGATAAACCTCACAACAGACTTATATCAGTCAGTCTGAAGGATATTACGGCATTTACGGTAAAGTTAGTTTGCAAGAACTGCCAAGTTGTTCCTTGTTAGATTTACTTAAAAAGTTAGACTTCAAGTCGATCTTGCTGTAACTGGGACTTTTAACTTATAAGCCGGGCGATGTTAGCTTTACGTCCGTGCTCCGTTCGTTTATTTTCGAAACTATTCCTTAAATTTCAAAAAACTTTTGCATCATCGTTTTCGAGTGCAATAGGATATGTTTTCCTGATCGTCTGAGTCGCATGCTAAAGCTATTACGTAAATTTTCGCATTTTTTAATGTTTCTTGATTGCATTCTATCGGTTCATTGGCAACTTCTTCATCCTGGCGACCTTAAGGTCCTGAAATTAAGGTCGCTCGACCCTGACCTTTCCATAGAGTATCGAGCTCATCCGGGCCCAATGTCACCATTGTACCCTCGAATTGAACTTTCAGGATTACTTCAGCCGTATTAATGTAGCCTCCTACGCGTGTTTCGCTTTCAAGTTTTGCTTCAGTGGTAATTGTTCAGAGTAATAATTCATGCTTGTGAACTGATTACAATCCAAAGTTTGATTCATTTAAACCTTTTGATATTGTAATTTAACATTGTACTGTTTTTGTTTAACCTGTCGTATTTTGTTAGTACTTAATTTAATTGATCCTAAGTATTATTTTGACCAATATACACATCATTAGCGGTATTATTTTGTTGATACTAGCGCACACTATTTTATATTAATTTTCCTGTCTGATAACAATGCACAACCCATGCCTTTATGATAGAAAATTATATGGTATCAAATGCTCGTTGTTCCGCGCGATGATTTAGCTTGATATGCGAACAACTAATCATCGTTGCATTTTGCACTATTATTAAACAGAAAATACTAGAGTTTAAAGTACATTTTGAAATTCGCCAGTAATCCCAAAAGGCGATGTTTCAAATGAAATTGCAACATTTGTAACCCTGTCCCATTCAGTTCTCACATTTTACAATTTGCGTCCAAACTGTCGCATCTGCATTACTTATTCGTACGCGGTCCTTTACAACCCGGTTGACATAAAACTGAACGTTATATCTGTATGTGCAGAAATTTTTAATGCTACCCTCACTGGCGCCTGGTCTGTGTCTAGACGCATCGATTGGACTAGCCCTTTGTGTGGTCTCTGTAATTGCATTAAGAGCAACTACCTATAACCCTTTTGTTTTATCAGACATTAGTGGTTTTTTTGTCTTTTTAGTCCTTTTAGGAAGGTTCCTGTGTATCGACTTTGAATTTCCTGTTTGTCTGTCGTTTCTGTACAAAATACTGCATATTAGGACGGGCGTGAATGAACTTGTCTTTCAACTTACATAGTAAATGAAAGTTTTATACTAATTCATTTGCCTTTGACGTCAAGTGAATAATTTAGTAAGGAAATAGCTTATTCTCATGCAGTGCAGCAGACGTTCTGCGAGTGACTAGCGCCAGTTCAAAGAAATAATTAACTATTCAATTCTACGCTGACTCACGCAAATGTTCAACAGTCATATCAATAACCATATATAAGAATGAAATAATATAACTATCTATACTATTCAGTTACAGTAAATTTTCCTTGTTACTGAAAAACGGAACGAAAAGCCTGCATTTGCAGGCGAAAGCAAATAAACCATCGTACAATCTCGGCGTATAATTTATGCGTTGAAAAGCATATTATTACAACATTTAACACCTGGCAACTCTCCAAAACCTTATAAGTCTTACAAGTCTCCCTCCCCGTATGATCCTTGGTTTTACGACATTTTGTACAAGTCTTCCTGAAGAATTTACTGCGTTTCAGTGAGCTCGTAATTATAAGGTCTTGCGGGATTTTTATTATTTCTCATACGGTGTAGCTTTACCGCAAAAATCATAAAATTCGTCGGAGTTTGCTTTGATGGGAGGCATAAAGTTTTAATTGGTGATAACTAGACGAAAAACTTTCAGACATGTGAATAAGGAAGTATTTCAGACGTGACTGTCTCGTTAGTCTGGTGGGTGTATACGCTATCTAAATACTGCTGGGGATATGGGATCGTGGGTTCGTTTCCCTATTCCGGCAATGTGTGATTGCAGATTTTCAATCGATGAATTTCTCAACGTAGCGGACCAGAGCTGACTTTGATATTGAGTGGACGAGACCATTGCCACCAACCTTCTTCAATTTTCTGAACTTTCAGATCAACCGCTTGATGGCACGCCCTCTATTACATTAATTACAGGTGAAAATATTACGCATAAATCCGTTGGCTACTAGTATCCATTCAGGTTAGTTGAACAAACTCCTTGTAAATGGTATTTACTAGCAGTTTCTTCAACTAATAAAAAGCTACTTTCTGGTCTTATGAAGTGCAATTGTCGTTTAGCTTCGCTAGCAATGCGAGAAGCGTCTACCAGCACTTAGTCACCGTTTACGACACCCACGGGGACAAGAGCCTAACCCTTTCTCAGCTACCCGACGTAATAAACTATGTGCATTCAGAAGTTTATTTGTATATTTACTGGACCAACCAATGTTTATGTTATTGTAAGATTTCATTCCCTTAGTTCAAATTCTGTAAGGTTCCGGTAAATAGCCTGCAAATGCATGAAAAAATATGCCATTAGCTTCTCTAATAGGTACTCACCAATTACCAGTAAAAATGAATTAAACCACGCATAGCTTTAATGTTCTCATTCATTTACAATACACGACCAATCTCTATGCCCAAATTAAATATTGTCGTTTGCATTCCACTCAGCCGTTAATATTTGCCGAACTTCAATCAACATCGGCGCACCAAAATAGTCCCCAATTAGGGGTTAATTAATTACTTTCATAACAATCAACGAATTAATTCAATTAATCATGCTGCTATGTATAGTTTTCTTTAACCGAATCATGTTTTTCTTCTATGTCAGTGTCATTATTTTACTACGGCTTTATCTGCACGAATTGGTTCGGTCAATAGATTGTGTTACTGATATACTAGTTCAATTCAAGTGTTTTCTAATCTATGATCCACCATTTGTTTTGTATTTATTTAACTGTTGTTTTGTAGTTGTGTGTAAATATCTTCATTCCAAACAAAATAGAAATTATCATCCAAGAACGCAATTGTATTCTTGCAATTTCCGATTCCTAATGTCTTCCCCTGCCGCACCTTACTCGGAAATATCTGTCAAAACATAATCAACAGAAGCAGAAGTATCTAAATTACCCCGAAGCTCCACTTAACCTAGCTCATGTCTTACGAAATTTTCTAATTTTCCGTGCAAACATTGCGTGGCTCGCTGGCGGAGGGTTGTCGCCCTTGGTTGTCATAGCAACGGGCATTTTATGCGCCCCACGTTGCCTTCCCCGGCCCTCTGGAGGGGTAAAATAAATTTTGGCAAGGTTACCCCTTCTCCCTTCGCCCTAAGGTCTGGAATCCAAGAGTTACAATTATGTATCGTAGCTTACACGTGGTATATTATACGGGTTTCTTTTGATACAGCCGTCTCATGTTTATTATTATAAATTTTGCTGTCTTCAGTTGAATAATATTTAAATTGTGGGTTGAAATACAAACTTTCCAAATTAATCCACACAGGTTAGCTGTATGAGAAACGTTCAAAGGATTATTGTATTTTTGGTCGAAAGGTTATTACTGTTAATTGTTACTAAAAAAAAATGCCATTTTGATATTGGTGGTTCCGATGATTACCAACTTAATCTACGTAATTGATTGTATAAAATTATATTCTTATCAATAGAGGTCTTTAACCTACTTAAAAGATCATCATTATCTGTTAACGGTTCACGTTGACCAAATACGACTGCGGGCTGTATGATGTTATTGTACTCTACGCACAGAGTCTTTATATTCCTATCCTCCTAGCCCGAGGGATCAATTTGTGAAACTTGAAAGGACTGTATAATTATGGACGCTCCCTCCTCTTTAATTTCTGTAAGTGCTCCTAAGTTCAGACACGTTTCTCTCACATTTTCTAGTTCTTGATCATAACCTTGACGTGGCAACCGCTTCTCATAGTCTATTGTTTTGTTTGCTATAAAAAGTGTACTCACATGAATCATCTACGCGATTATAAAGTTTAAATTACATCGTTGAATGGGTATTTCCTTGTACATGATATAGTTATATTTGACCATGTTTATCAAGTGTGATAGCCTTCCTCAATGTGAACATGTTTGCTTT
Source organism: Ochropleura plecta (assembly GCA_905475445.1). Classification (NCBI taxonomy): domain Eukaryota; kingdom Metazoa; phylum Arthropoda; class Insecta; order Lepidoptera; family Noctuidae; genus Ochropleura; species Ochropleura plecta. The sequence continues at coordinate 17,902,400 of FR997736.1, forward strand.
AAATAGATTTGTCAAGAACTTGATTTATAAGTTTATTGATTTCTTCTTTAGTTTCTCTCTAAATAATACGAATATCATATTCTAATGGACTATTAGGTATTCAGTGTAGTCATTAGAGTAGTTCTTTGTTTAGCATCTTAACTATTGTAATTTTTTCACCAATCAATTCAATGACATTGCCTTTATTCCTGAAAACAGCTGTTAGGATAAAAATTATACATGACAGATTCTGAAATCCGACAAAGACAACTCCCGAACTAGACACATCAAATATGTGAAATAGAAGACAGGAATATCATCTCCCTGAGCAGAATATACTTGTATGAATGTAAAGCGAACCCGGTGTCACGTTAACAACCTAATACTCGGCAATAATTTAGCGTTTCCAGACACGTCTTAACGCGGAGGCGACGTCACTGGAACTACCAGACTATACACCGATAAATGGAGGGTATTACGATAAAGTTTGACGATGCTGTTTATGGAATAAGGGTAGATGTAGATAGGTTGACAATATTATCCTTGTAATTTATTGGCAAAGGAACTTCGCAGACATTTGCTTTAATTGGCCCTTTTGGTCACGATTTATTCTAATTCAGCCTTTTATAGAAAGGAGAATGCCCATTCGAGGCCCACAGTGGACAACAGACTAGAGAAAAACTAATTTATGCATAAATTTTAGCATAATAAAATATGTTTTTACTTTCTTCCATTTATGCGTCACTACAATCCACAACAATTATTTTAAAAAAGTAAGTTTACTGATAAAATAAGCTGTATTTTCCTATTTAACGCTAGCAAATATTGCCAGCAGCAAAAAATATTTTGAGTATAACGACTAATGAATCGATTCGAATTGATTTATGAAAAAATACTATAACCCCAATATCATACCCACGAGACTTTACGGGTATTGTAATTAAAAGCAACTTACGGAAATATAAAAAAAAAGTTTGTACCCTCAAAAAAAAAAGAATGAGGATAATAAATCAGTAATCGGTTTAGAAAAAAATAATCGATTTAATGTTTTTTTTCGTGGTAGTGACAACACTGAACTGAATTTGATTCTGACACTGACAATTTGCTTGTTGCTTCTGCCAAATGTGGATGTTTTGACTTGTGAACAAAATAGCAACCTATCAAGTGAATTACTAAATGAGAACTGCTATCTTTTCTCTTAATTATAATTTGATAAAAATATATTAGGATCATCCCTCGTATTATAATTTAATTACCAAGTATTGATAAAGAGAAGTTTTCTTATTATCTCACACTCAAAGACATTATTAAATGGAAAATAAACCCCAAAATGTTATTTGTTTTTAATATTTCTAAAATAGTGGCGTCAATTTGAATAAATTTTTTAGATATCTAATACAGTTAAGATTTTAAAACAATCAACTTTTATTGTAATATTTGATGTCCACCTTGGGCCTAGGACACCATGGAGAGTGGGCATTCCCCTTTCAAGACCAAAAAACCGAAGTACGAAGGTTTAAGTTCAAGTTTGATAATTTTTATTTTGAAATAGGCTTTTAGTTTTGGATTTCAAAATTTGGTTTGAAGTTTGCAAGTAACCTGTAAACAATCCATGCCAAAGTTGTGATCTTGAGGCATTCAAATATATCGAACTACCAGTATTGGGTTACGCTTTTCCTAGGTTATTTCTACGATTCATAGATTATTTCATAGTTTTTGGTATCAAATTAACATGTTGTAGTAGGTCTGTATAGAAATGTACGCAGATCCCATGTTTCCACATTCAATTAACAACCATGTGTTAAGGCATTGTGACGTATATTTACGTAACCGGTCAACATGACAGTCTGTCAAGGTTGAACCACTTAGATACTGCTAGATAACAATGTTTAACTAAATTGTATTATATTTAGACAAACCCACTGTAAACATTGACTTTATGAATGAAAAGTAATTTGTTTACTTGGATGGATGATGTGAAAAAACTGTGCTCTCTTCGAAAAAGAAAAAACACTTGCAGTTTTTATTATATGAATACTAGCTTTTGCCCGCGGCTTACCACACACACAGTACCTGCTACCTGCAGTTTTTGCCCAAGCGCCTTATTGATTTGTAATAGCAACGCTAAGTTTTTTTCTTCCCTCTTTCTCCCTCATAACCCACTAAAAAAAAAATTGCCTATGTCCGTTTCCTGGTTCCCAACTATCTCTGTACCAAAATTCATCAAAATCGGTTTAGCCATTAAATCGTGAAGAGGTAACAAACAAACTCACTTTCGCTTTTATAATTATACTAGCTGTGCCCAGCAATTTCACCCGCTGAGGTTTTAGGGGTATGAAAAATAGATGTTAGCCGATTCTCAGACCTACCCAATATGTATCCAAAATTTCATAAGAATCGGTCGAACCGTTTCGGAGGAGTACGGTAACTAACATTGTGACACGGAAATTTTATATGTATACTAGCTGTGCCCAGCGGTTTCACCCGCTGCTCACGTAGGGGTATGAAAAATAGATGTTGGCCGATTCTCAGACCTACTGAATATGCATATAAAATTTCATAAGAATCAGTCGAGCCGTTTCGGAGGAGTATGGGAACGAAAATTGTGACACGAGAATTTTATATATTAGATGAATGAATATGCGACAAGAGTCGAGAAGAAGTGCGATGCCGGGAAACAGAAACATACTTATGGCAAGTGTTGCCAATTAGTGTGCTTTTTCTAGTTATCCAATTAGTGTTACCCTTATGATAAAACACTTACACGTGCTGGCAAAAATGCTGCATTTCCTTAGCTTTACTTTATAAATAAAGTAAAAGTGAACTATTAAGCTAGACTTTCTCTAATTCCGTGTAAAATTCTTCATACCCCGTATCTTATTCATAATTTTGGTTTTCCCTTCGCATCGGATAAATGTATATAATTGTTCGTCGTTCAAGATCGGAAACGTTCAACGTCGTAACCGCATGTTGTTTGCGAAGCCTTACCTGCGTTTCCGCGGTGCATACCATGTGCTCGTTTACGTTGTAATAGTTTTTCCGCATTGCGCCACTGTTACCCATTCAAAGTTCATTATCCACATGTCATTTCGACCTTTCTCCTGTTTCTATGTTAAATTGTACCTTGTAAATAATTTCATCAGGCATTATTTTGGCCTTAGCGTTCAAAAGTTCATATTGGTTCCCACAATTTAGCTCAGTGAACCCATAGTCATAATAAGGTCTTATCTTTGTATTCGTGGTCTTCTTTCACTTTTATTCCTTCTCTGAATTATGTCTTTAAAATCATAACGATGTCTCGTATCACATTCAATCCATCGTCTCGTTTGTTTGTATGTTCTCGTACGAGGAATGAAATTGATACAGTCTGGATAGCAGTAGTGTGTAATGTATAAACAAGCGACGCGACCCCAGTTGACTTAGTCAACAAGCGTAACATGATAAATTCATCGAGTCTTTATATATATATTGTATCGAAAGCAATGAAGTACGTGCGTTGACCCCTTTCAATTAATTTAATACAATTTTCTTCATCCAATATGTACTATTTGAATACTGCCACAAGCCAGTGTGCCCGATGGTAATTCCCATCGTCAAATACAAACTTTCACTCCCGATGAATCCCTTGGGAGTGTTTTTTTTTTTATAAATGGCATCTCGCAGTTCAACCTAGGAGGTTGTCGTCTACTTAACCCGGCCTTGGGAGTGGAATTTCCAAAATATTTTATAGATTTCTAGATATTGCGGTGCGTTGTCAGTCAGTAAATGTATAAATATAAGTTCTGTTTTACTAAGTGGTATGTCTCCAAAACTTTTATTGTTTACTTGTAGGTGAAAGTATGTACATAATAAAGGCTCTTTTTCATTTTGCGTGTTTCAATCTCACCTCACCTTTGCTTCCTGTGAATTGCGCGCATTTCCCAAATTGTTGTCCCTTGGGTTTAGGGTCGGGTGTAAAAGAAAAACATTTACTGTTTGTTTTTTTGCCCACAGTTTTGTGCCCACAACTCCACCATCCAACTTCCGAAGGTGATTCGGGTTAAATCCCTGAAGTGTTTAGGATCCAGTTAAAATTAATTGCTAGAACTTAGTCAGCCTTCATGGGTCAAGAATTAATTATAACTTTTGTGGTTGCAACACGCAACTGTAGCGTTCCTTTTAATATAAATTCTTTTAAGATTGTGTAGCTACAGACATTTATCTTCTAGAAGAAAATTTTCGTTCGCACAGAAAAATTTACCGAACAAACGTCCTGCAGAATTCTTGAATTCAATTTATCTGTTGCCGTATTTTCCAGTGTACATAATATTATAAGGGAACACAAAGCCGGGTTTTGTACTGTTGGCTTTCAGGCTAAAAAGATTTATTGCTGCATTCTTCTGTTTTCAGTTCAGTCACATTATTTTCTGCATGGTTGCTTTTTATCTCGACAACTTGCAACGTTTTGCTGTAAATGAAATGCTGTCGCCATTTGCAAATATTTAACGGAAATTCAAATGTTTTTTTTTCGCTCATTTACTAGATTCACGTCATGGAAATGATAAATTAATATCCAACTAAGATATTCATTATTCTTAGTTAAATATACATTTTTTTATTTTCTTTGTGTAGAAACAATCACGTTTTCGAAATTCATTGCTAAGTATGATACGAAAATAATTCTACAAAGAAAATGAAACGTCTAGACATTGTTTTTCCAATTAACTCCAGTCTTAATTAGTTCTTGGAATCATATAAGACTATCTTTTGCCCGCGACTTCGGTCGCGTTAAATTCGCTATAACACAGTACCTGCTACCTGCAGTTTTTGCCCTTGCGCCTTATTGATTTGTAATAGCAACGCTTAGTTTTCCCTTTTCTTCTCTCGTTCTCCCTCATATCCCACTTTTTTTTAATAAATATTATGCCTATGTCCGTCTCCTGGTTCCCAACTATCTCTGTACCAAAATTCATCCAAATCGCTTTAGCCATTAAAGCGTGAAGAGGTACCTAACAAACAAACTCACTTTCGCTTTTATAACTTTTATAATATTAGTAAGGATTCACAGAGTTAAACCTTGTTAATATTCAACAAGTCATTGTACTATGGACATTTTAATTGGAATATTGTATAAGCAGCTTAAACAAGCAACAAAAGTTACTTCTTCTTGCTGACCTACTTGCCATTAAAACGTGCCCGTTTCTAAAACCAATTTGTTGGCAGCTTTGAAGCAGACGTCATTTCCAAAGTACGCTTAATGGAAAACTGACTGGAATTCTAACGATCAAGGCATATTGTAAGCTCGGTTCGTGTCTAAAATTCGGGGCGGGATCATTACGTTTCATTTTTGGTTTAAAATGTGCACATAATTTATCGAAGTTCCTGAGAATTTACTACCATTTGTTTTTTCTCACTTCTGTTATTTTCTTAATAATTTGGATTTCAAAGTAGGTAAGTTGAATCTATATTTTTGTTGTTCACATGCGGCAGTTACCCCTTACCGAGCAGATGACTCCGCATGCTAACGCTCGAAAAACTATTCAATAAACACTTGTTACAAAATTACCTTTTTAATATTACACTTCATGTTGCAGTGCACTTTGCCTTTTTACGGGGCCCTGTTTTTCGCAGTGGACTTATTTATACAAATTGCATCGTACGTGAGATAAACGGATAGGTTTACAACTGCGTTTACAAGGAAATAAACTCGCGTGAAAGTTATAAACAGTGTAATACTACGGATTAAATTAATATTGGGAGGAACTGTGCTTACGGTAAATGTTCTTTTTGGTGTTGTATTATTGGGATTTTTAGTAACAAGTCGCCTCTTGTAAAGTACGGATTTAGCTGTATCTGGTTAGACTGGAAATCTACCCCAACATAATTGGGAAAAGGGTTGGAAATGATTGCATTTTTATACATATTTGTAGCTGTTGCAGTTATTTTTTTTGTAGGGAACATATTACCCTACTATCAACTAACTCAGCCTTTATTTTAAATTTTTTGCGGATGTTTAATCATCAAATAACTTCCCGTGTCAGACTTTTACAGACTAAAACCCACCCATGTTCCTTCTATTGCCCTTTATGTTCCGGGGCCGCAGTATCTATTTCGAACAACTCGCCACCACCACCCCGACTGACCTGGACTGCAAAATAATACAAAAAATTGTTACTGACTGCACCTACTTCAAAATCAGATCACGCACAACGAAATATTATTAACGGATCGATAAGCTAAACAAAAAGATCGCACGTGTCAGGAAACTTAACATCACAGAGGAAGTACCACAAACCTACTTCTAAACCCAGATTATTGGACGTGATCATACATTGACGTGCAAATCATGAAGTTATGCATGCGAATATTAATAGCTCGAAGACTATAAATATTTTTGTAGCAAATATAGACATGACTTGTCTACGTCGGGTTTTGTAGATGCTAAACAGGTACACGCTATATTGATTCCATAGGTGTTAGCCGTTAGCCCAAGGTTGTGTTTGGTCCTTATTTAAAAAATTGAAAGCTGGCTAAGTAGTAGATGAGCTCTTTGTAGATCTCAACTGTGGAAGTATCGTACCTAAGGATTCTTGCGTCCTACGCGACTTCGACCCCGACTGCCACAGAAGCTCCGATTAGGTACAAAGTTTGGTCGCTTACCAGATCAAGATGCACCATGCGTTAAATTGTGGTCGTTGCGGCGTAGTGTGGCAGGTCCTCATCTTAAAACATCTTATTCTGTCGCTCGTTGTTGTGTCCATGGTATACGAGACCTTTCACAGCGTTGTCTTATGGATGGCATTTGCGATGCCAGAATGTCTTGCCATCAGCTAGAAGTAGTGGTCAAAGTTCTCCACCTGTCTTTCCATCGGTCCCGGTTATGTGCCACTTCTTACTAACTCTTTAAAAAGTCGGCAAATATCCGTAAAAACGTTCTGAGACCACCTTTCAACACGAAAACCGGGTTTATTTTCAATATCTTTCAACCTGATGATGCGGTTGACCGCTCCAAAGTGATATACCTTGTCCGTCAATGCGTCCTATTTTCCAATACACTAAACTTCCTCTCTTACACACGCAATAAATCCTTTCAGATAATCGCCTTTCACATATCCTTTGCGCATGGTTGAACTTTATATGCTTAGAAATTAGGTATATATAATCGAGTAGTTAGAAGTTGAATGGAATTCACTGAGAAAATCTTTCAAAGTAAAATCAAAACGTCAAAAGACGAATATTTCCTTTAGTAAATGAAACTCGCTAATCGGCTTTCAGCGGCTTCTTTCTTTAATTTACGTAACCACAGAAATCTGAGCCTCATTATGAGATTTAAATGCTCCCTACTAATTTTGCTGTGAAACCAAAAGTAATAAGTAGGACTTCAAGGTTTCAAGGGTTTCAGCGAAGCCTTATTACAATTCATTAACTATTTTGTTTCTCCGTCCGTTGTTTGAAATTAGCTGGTGAGGAGGCTCTTTAAAAGAAATGCTAAATGCTGTAACACGATGTAAAAATCTATATATATAAAAATGAAACCCGTTGTAACGTCATAACTTGAGAACGGCTAGGCCGATTTGGCTGATTTTTGTTTTTGTAGTTTTCTAATACTCTGTAGAAGGTTCTTACGGAAGGTTCTTAAAAAAATATTAAGAAAATGTCTCTAAAAAAATACATTTAATTTTGCATATTTTAAAAAACGCGCGTAACGAATGTCAAGTCCTTCTCAGTTATGGCGAGACCAGGGAAATAGGGATTCATTTTTATATGGAGGATATTATAGATTCCAGTTCAAATTGAATAGGTACTCATACCTAAGATAGGACAACTGTCAGCTATACAAAATAAAGTAGTGCATCAAAGCTAAGCTAAGGCGGTACGAAGTTCGCCGGGTCAGCTAGTTGACAATATAAATCTACTAACGTACGAAATATTAAATACTGTTTATATAACTTCGATTAAACCTAAAAATGTACGAATGGTTTCCTGTGAATGTCCCTCGTCCAAATTCATCCATAATCTCATTTGACAAAGGGTCAATTCTGCAAATTGAACGGCATGGAAATCGTCCTAGTTTCAACCATAACCCGTACTGAAATCCTGGTTTAACTTGAGTCTATTGATGATGGCAGACTTAATTTTATGCCGTATTTTGAACCCGCTGGGCGTAGAGACAGCCAGCTAAAATGGCGGCTCATGTGGAATAAGGAAACTTTATGACTCCTACGTGCCCCAGTTAAAATGCTTAAGGCTGTACTGTACGAAGATTATAGCCTGCATTTCACAAGTTTCCCGACGTTGTTCTACCTTACTGGCGATAAAATGGTCCCATCTTCTTGTTTTCTATTAAAAATATAGCTGCGTTAAAATTCTTTAAGCTGCCAAAGAATATGTGCTTCTTCCTTCCTTTACAGATTTTTTACCAAACTGTATAAAAAGACTCGTATCTTGTGCTCTATTAAAAGTATATTTCGTGACGTAAGCTTCTCGTCTCCGCCGTTGTGGGAAATGGGCCTTCAAATGTCATTCAGAATTTTCTATCTCGGGAAAAAGAAACATTATCGATACAAAAAATGTTTCGGAATAGAGCAGTGTGCCAGAAATGACTATGTACCTATATCTAGAGAGGTAAGTTGATTTGTAAATTCATCGCCTACATCCAAAGTTGTAAGCGTAACCTCGTTTTCTGGCCAACTAAATCTTACAACCGCGTAGGAAGATATGCTACGCAATTTTCATTGGATAACATTACCAATGAAGCGTGAAATAAAGTCGCTACTATCAAATTCGTTTTACTCTTCGGCTTTTACATAAAAAATCATGTCTTTTCCTTAAGGAGCGGGGAATACCATTGTTTCAGCTTCCACATTCCTGCATTTTTGGAACATGCAAAGTACCGCTTATCGATTTGGTTTGTTTGTCTCACTTCTATTGACTGCAATCCTATTGAACAGACCGTGTTGTCCCCGGTATTTGGCTTCCTACCCAATTGGGGAATACCTTTGTTACGGCTCATGCATTTTCCAAACATACGAATCCCGGACATCGATATGTTTTGACCCGTTGACTTCAATTGCTGTCATCCCATTCACGACGTTCCAAATTCTGGTTCGTGGCCAATTGTTCTGCTTCTCACGTATTGTTGTGACCCACCCCTGTGTCGTCACATCCACGTCTGCGTGCCCAATGCGTTTGGCAGTCGTGTCGCAAGTGGGCGCGGTAATGTGTCGCTTCCGTTGCGATATAGATACTCGCCAGTTATGATGCCCTCGTGGCTCGAAAGTGTTGGCCGTTTGCAAGTTAAGGGCCTTATTGCTTAAGTATTTTAATTAAGGTGCAATTAGGGAATTTAAATGGTTTGTGTTGGTCACAATTGTGTGTAATTGTCGGGTAATGTGTTAATGTTAATTTAAAAGGTGCTCACCCATCCACAGATCAACCTAGGCAAGCGCTGCTTAACCTAAAGATCCTGAGCGGATGCTATTATTTAGCCATAAGCTCCTCAATTTGTTCAGTAAATATGTTATTAAGCTTTAACTAGAATCCACGACTTTTGCTCCTCAAGTTCATTACTATCAAAAATTTCAAATCAAAGCACCATAGTTACTTTCTAGTTTGGTTAAGTTTTCACACGGCAACTATTTTTAGTATAAAATCAATATAATGCCATTGTAAGGTCACCGCGAGGCACGCCGAGGTTCACTGTATACTATTACAAACTTTTACAAATAAATAACGAGTTCGTCCACTAAATAATAATCAAGAGTATGATAATAACACTAGTTTTACTCGCGTATTAATGTTACTGGCCGACTAATCGGTTGTCGGTTAAGCCGAGGGTTGCTGCCGGTGGAGTTCAGGGAGGCACCGGCAATGTCTGAGGCATTTCATGTTCGTATGTATGCACAGCTCAGTCTCTTGCATTGAATACATCGTTAAATATTTAGATTTAAAAAAGGGAAATTGTGGTAAATGATGTCAAATCATGGCCGCAACAGTCACTGGCGATTGAACTGTAGAAAATTTTAGGAATTTAATTTGATTTTCGCTCGCACACGTTTCTTTTCGAAGTTAAGAATATATTTCTCTCGATTAAGTTGAATTGTAAACAACCAAGAGTTTCAATTCCTAGATTATAATATAACAGACTGAAAGCCTAGCCATATTTTAAATTAATTTAATTCATTGATTTCATTTCAATGTCTCCAGTCGCCTAGTCAGCGCTTTTTGTCGTCTAGACGTCGACTACAAATATGTCGATAGTCGACTTTCCCAATTAGTCAGCACATCTCTAGTTTTTGCAAACTAGTGATAAAAGAAAGCATAATTTAATGGGCATTCATTCATAAATTGGCGTCTGGTATCAATGAAGTGTAATAGTGGGTATCTCGCATTGGTACATTAAGTGTATCTATTGTTTCAATAACAATTTATCACAAGATAGATTTGTTACAACATCCGACCTTCCCTTGACAATCTGTTTACCTTAACAAAATAAAACGTGTGCTCTTCTTAGATAGGAGGAAAATGAAAAAAAAAACTAGCCAAGTGTTAGTTGGACTCCTACATCGGTTCCGTACGAACCTGCGACATAAACGGCCATATCTTTTGACTGCGTAGACTAAGAGGGTTGATTCACAAGTCCAAGGGACCACAAAATTGTGTATACAGTGTTATTTGTAAAACACTGGCAACGTCTGGCAACAGGACCATGTTACTAACATCATAATCAACAACTTTTGTTCTAGGACATTTAAACATTTATCATATTTTAGTTTATCAGATTTTCATACAAAAATAAAAATATTGAAATTGAACGCTCTAAATGTTACGAAATCTATGCGAAGCAAACCTACCTACAAGCGGCGGTGTAGGTATGTAGGTACAGCAAAATACGGAGTTGAAATGTGTTAGATAGGACAATGAAATCTTGAAGATGTGTTTTTGGTAAATGTATAAAATTTTGTAAAAAAAATCTAGAACAAAAGTTGTTGTTTATGATGACTGTAAAACAGTCCTGCAAGGTTGTCGGTGTTTTACAAATAACCCTGTATAGTTTTAATTTCAACTAGATACCTCCACGCGTACCCGAGATATAGGGTCTTAGCAAACAGACGGACAAAATAGTGATCCTACAATAAGAGTTCCGCTTTTTTCTATAGATATAACCCTTATAAAAATAAAATGTATTTTTTTAACAAAATCTTTACGCAACCCCAACCCTTTATAAAAGCCTAATAAAAAAAACGTCAAGGTTTCAGAGCCTCCCCTTGATTTATTGGACGCACAACCCTTCTACCTACGTCACGCATTGTCTTTTTTTTTTATAAAAAACTCACGATTCTTATTACGCCCACTTCGATATTGAACATCGATTTTCGTTTTAATACAGTTGTTTCTTCTATGAAACGACAAAAGAAAATATGTGGAAGCAAGAGGTTTAGGGATTCCTTTAGAATGTTTTTTAAAACTCAAGCTTATTGTTTGATAGATTGAGTGTCTTTTTCACAAAAACACTGGTTACATTCATTTACATTGCCATTTTTAGTATTTCGTATCTCAAAAGGTAAAAAACGGAACCCGTATTGGATCACTTTGTTGTCCGTCTGTCTGTCTCAAATCTTATCAATCAAAACTTTATCTCAGGAACGTGTGAATCGAGTTGATATTAAAACCACAACTTTAAGGGACCACAGACTTGAGTATTCAAGTCTGTGGTCCCTTAAAGTTGTGGAAAAATCAACCTTCTAAGTCTACGTAGTCTAAAGATATGGCTGTTTATGTTGCAAGTTTGTACGGAACCCTTGGTGTGTGAGTCCCACTCGCACTTGGTCATCGTCTTACTGACTTGGCCCGATTCTATTTGGGGTCGGCGAAACACGTTATCTTCTTACATTTTCCCTTGTCAGACGTCACGGCATCATCTTCCACTTTCTATTTCATATCATTCCTTACACAATCCATTTTTTTTGTCCTTCCTCTCATCCATCCATATTCATCACTATTTGATTCGCTAGTTTTCGCAAAACTATGATACTAGGACCCAGCAATTCGAAGGTATTTGGCACACTGACACATCTCTCTTACAAAGAGGAGGTGACAAGATCTGGATTATCAAGAGAGGAAACTTTCTGTTCTGATTATGTAAAGTTTGATTTTAAATAAATTAATTCTTTAACCCACGTCCTCAAAGAACTTGCTACTATTATCTGCGTGAAACAATAGGGGTATAGAACATCGATAGTAGGTCAAACAACTGGTGATTTGAAATTAAAATGCATATGCCTGCATAAGTATCTTCAATAACATGCGTGAAGGAAAGTGTCGTTTGCATGTCATAATGGCGTCATTTGCCAGACTAGGGAATTGCAATCTCGAGAGATTCGATTTCGACAGATTTTCAAGATCTGGGATAGCTTTTTTTTAAATTAAGCAAATTATGAATCCCAGGGCACAATTAAAATTAGTATTATAATTATGGATAATTTTTACTCTACAGCATTAAATCATCTGCCCTGCTCGTCATCCGTCGCTAATATTCGTTTTAAAGTCGGGATAGTTCGCTTTCGCTGTTCGAAAATCCTAGCCGTCAGTCGCACCGACCGGACGTGTGTAACGTCGCTGACTACCGCCGTCCAATCCGGTCAATCTCGAGCAAGATATTGTCATATTATGATTTGGGATCGATCTCGAAAAATGACACGAGATCTCGCAAAATCAGGATTGCATTACCTGATTATGGCGTTACGTTATTGGATTGGTGTTGGTATGCCTCGATTTACGCATTGCATGCGGTGGAATTATTAAGTTACTATAAATTCCGATGTTGACTAGCGCATTGTGGAACAGTAGGACCACCTTGAAAAGACTGATGTTTAAATGGGTTGATGAATTGATTCAGTACGGTCAAATTGACTTGATTCAATTGTAGTAACGACTTGTGTAATGACACGTTATGAATTACCTATGATTGAGTTCTTCATCGAATGCTGCCTGCTCATCATAGTGGACCGGAGAGGAACCACCAACTTTATAAAATGATTTACCTAGTTCTTCACCGTAACTAGTCTTTGATGGCTGCAAAAAGGTCTCAAACGTGTAGATTCCTTAGCTCAAGCTGAGGATTTTGCAAATCCCGCCTACACTTCACGACTTCTCCCTGTCCGACCCTATCACTGATGTTAGGGTTGAATATTGTATGTCTTGCAAATCATAATTTATCATAGAGCATTAAAAACTGATGATAACTATGGGTTGGTTTTCGGCAAATTTTCAAAATGAGCTAAGAATTTACAGGACAGACCTCATTGCAGTCTCGAAGTTTGTAGTTGCGGTGAAGAGCTAGCAAAACCTTTTTATCTCTCTGATGAGCAGGCAGCGTTCAATGTAAAACTCAGCACATCACCAAATTGAATCAAGTCCCCAATCTGATTGCATTCATCAACTCATTAAGACATTAGTCTTCATTTGCATAAATCATTACACGTAATGTTATTGTTGAACAGTAATGCCAATGGAAGCTGAGATGGGTATTGAGTAACCCCAACAAGCATAATGAATGACAATTCTATTGAATTGAGAACAAACAGCTATAAATATAGCGGGCCATATGAGATGTGTGTTATTAGATGTTGGTACATAACATCAATAATTATTATGTGAGCATTTAACTTCAAAAAAGGAGGAGGTTCTCAATTCTTCTGTATTTTTTTTTGTATGTTAAGCGATTTCTCCGTCGATTATGGGCCGATTTTCAATATTATTTTTATAATCGAAAGGAGTGTATGTATACTCCTGAAAGGGTCCCATTTGAGTTTTATCTATAACTAGCTTTTGCCCGCGGCTTCGCTCGCTTTAAATTCGGGGTAACACAGTTCCCCTTGCGCCTTATTGATTTGTAATAGCAACGTTAAGTTTTCCCTTTTCTTCCCTCTTTCTCCCTCACATCCCACATTTTTATAAAAATATTAGCCTATGTCCGTCTCCTGGTTCCCAACTATCTCTGTACCAAAATTCATCAAAATCGGTTTAGCCATTAAAGCGTGAAGAGGTAACAAACAAACAAACAAACTCACTTTCGCTTTTATAATATTAGTAAGGAAGTAAGGATGTTTGTAAACACACCCATTATACAGGAGAAATTCCTAGTGTGGGGCAAGGTCTTCTTTTTTAATATAAAAAAAAAATCCAAAATAATATTTAAAAAAATGAAAATATATTTACTTCCGGAAGTTGGTGGCAAAAAATCTATGAATCAAACAAGTCACCAAAATCAACGACGCAATCTACAATACTAAAGTTCTAATGTTTCTTCTTCCTTGTCCACAGAAAGAAGATCGAATCCTTAGGCAGGATGACGGCGATGACGCAGGAGGAAATGGTGGCGGGTGCACGCACCGTCGCCGCAGGACTTGAGGCTCTGAGGGCGGAACACGCCCAGCTGCTAGCGGGGCTGGCTGCAACCACAGAACATGAACACGAGAAGGCGTCCCTTGTGAGGAAGAGCATAGACGCCATTGAACTTGGATTGGGAGAGGCACAGGTCAGTTTAGAATAGTTTTTGATGGTTTGAAGAGCTCCTATATAAAATAAATGCCATGGTTACTCTTTCAATCTTATTATGTTACAGCGTTAGTACTTGTAGTATGAGAGCAGTCTAGGCCTGGCATTAAGTCACATGACATTTTTATAAAACAGTTTGTTTTTCAATTTTTGGTGTGCAATAAAGTATATTCTATTCTAAGTCGTTGCTTACTTCTTAGAAAGGGAAAAAGCTAGAAATCTACAAGACCGGGGTTCTAGTTTCCATTTGGTCCAGATTAACGTCTTGTTTTGCTGGAAACGCCAGAATAGGCCGCTATCTATATTATACTATAATTTTCGTACGTTTCCTGCATTTTTCAGTTCAAAGTCAGGTTTTATTTTACATAGTTTTACTGATTTATAATCGTTCAATACAACCCTCTTAGTTCATCTAATCTTGAATGGCTTTCATTAAATAGTCATATATAGTCTAGTCAACAAGTGCTTTTTTAGTCAAAACTTTTTAAAAGTCTCGGAAAAATATGGTTGAGGGCTCATTCGATTTGGGATCGAATCTAGAAAGTTTTTGAAAAAATTCAAGACCCGCTCGAAAAAATTGCAAAAGTTATTAACAAATTAGTAAACAAAAAAAAGGGGTTTAGTTTTTTTGGTATATCTCGAAAACTATTTGATATATTTTGATTTTGAAAAAAGATTCAAAAAGAGGAGAAAATTTCCTAAAAAAAACTCCCAACTCGCGAAATTGTAGGACAAATATTAAAAATTTTACAGGGAGCTGAAAATACGCCTGAAAACGGGTACTCGGGTTTCCGCAAGCCACGCCCCCTTCGAGCGCTTTAATGAAAAATATTATTTAAACATATTAAATGTTGATATTAAAATTTGAAAAAATTCAGACATGTACAGGACAAATTAAAGAATGAAATGCCGTAGAAAAAATATTTTTATCGCGATTTTATAAAATGTTATCCATAAATTAATTAACAATTTCTTCCGACTGGGCTATAAACATTGCAAGTTGCTAAATTGTTAAACCAGAAATCTCAATTTTTTTTCCTCTCGTGGAGCTATTCTTCAAAGATGAAAGAAAGTATTTCCGTTGAGTAAATTAAAAAATTGTTAATTTTCGATTTGTTATTAACAAATTACCTAGGCGGCAAATTAAATATTTAAATAAATGTTACAAGAATTTTTTTTTCCAATGTCGATGATCATTCGTTTTTCTATCAATAAAAGCTACCTAAAAATATTTTTTTTATAAATTTTAATTCTTTTTGTTTATAAAATTGTTATAAACAAATAGATTATTTATAAGATAATTGAATTTTTTTTTTGAAAATAGATTCCTCGTAAAAAATTATGAATTTTAAGATAAAAAATGATCCTTAAAAAAAAATTATTGCTAAAAAACCGTTTTGTTAATTAACAATTTTTTTTTACCACTTGTTAATAATGTCAAGGTACGCTTTTTTTAAAAATATCATTATTTATTATCCTCCTTAATAATCAAAACAAAAATTTCGTATTTTTATAAATTTTCATTGTTTATTAAAGAAACAATTTGTTAAACAATTAATTTTTTTTTGTATAATTTTTTTAGAATTCTTTACACTAAAATAAAACCGACCAATTACCTTTTTGCAAAAAAAATATATATTTATATTTATTATCGATTTTTTTTTTTCCAAAATTCCTAGTGTGGGGCAACGCAAAAAAAAAAAAAAGAATGTGCGTCGTCAAAGGTTGTATCAAAATCACCTCTTGTTTTTTCCGTATATTTTAATACTTATATCAGCTATTCGGCACAGAGACAAATTTAAAAAATCAATATTCATGAAAATCGGTCCAGCCGTTTTCGACTTATAAGTGTTCGAACAAACCCGACTTTGTTTTATATATTAAGATGTTACCATGAAAGCTATTTTGTGTATTAGTTTTTCTTTGACCACAAAGTATGCCTGTCTTTTTTCCATGTACTAATAATTCCATTTACTAAGGCTAAGCTACTTCATACAGACGTTCCCTATATAATAATAATAGTTTATTGAAAACAATTCCTTACAATATGCTTAATCTCTTAATAAACAGTGTGAATCATTTATCTGGCATTGTTTTGTTTTTTTATTGTACTGCATCTACTTGACACTACTTTAGTTATAACATTATATCTCAGAGATATAATGTTATATGTCATGCATTCCTGTTATTTGCTTGGTTACTGAAATGCCGTTTTAAGATGTAGGTTATTTCTATTTGTATGTATGTAACCGTGCTGTTGGTGTGCTTATTATAAAGAAATAAATAAGAAGCCATTATTAGTATAATAATATGGAAAACAGAGTGGCCGGACACAATTTTATTCATTACTAACATTATTTGTCTTGAAAACACATTGATTTCGAAATGCATGTTTACTGTTACAATATTTACAATTCATTAACCGAAACAAAATACACACTGCTTTTGTGGTATTTTTAAAAACCTGCTTTGGCGGACCTGTTTACATCCTTTGTCCTTTCATCACGTTTTCCAAACGATGATAAACTCGTGACCACACATTTGCTTAACAAATAATACTTTAAATTAACACCACTGCTGAGCGTGATGTCCTGCTGGGTTCTATTCCCGAAACTTTTTTAGGGATACGTACTTCAAAATGAAAAAAGGAACCCCCATAGGAGCGCTTTGTTGTCCTTCTGACTGTCAAGACTCTTTATCTCGGGAACGCGCGGAGGTATCGATTTGAATTTAAAACCTTCTACTCAAGTCCTGTGAAAGAAAGTCCTGTGGGAGGAGCTCGTGGCTAAATAATAGCAGCCGCTCGGGTCGATCTTTAGGTTAAGCCGCGTTTGCCTAGGTTGGTCTGTGGATGGGTGACCACCCGTTACATACCGAGTTTCCTCCATGCCTCGGAAAGCACGTTAAGCCGTTGGTCCCGGCTGTCATTTGTAGATCTTTGACAGTCGTTACAGGTAGTCAGTGTCCCGAAAATCTGACAACCAGTCTTACGAAGGGGTATCGCATTACCCAGTACTAACTGGGTTGTGGAGGTCAGATAGGCAGTCGCTCCATGTAAAATACTGATATTCAGCTGCATCCGCTTAGACTGGAAGCCGACAACATAGTTGGGAAAAAGCTAGGCAGATGATGACTCAAGTCCTGTGAAAAAAGCAAACCTCCAAATATGGGTGTACTATAAGGTGTTCCAAATAGGACACCCTGCCAGCCTTCGGTGATTACAGGACTGATGTTATAGAAACTCCACGTGTGTACTTTGTAAACAAACATGATGCAGGTTTCACATTCCAACGCACATGTTTTGTAATCAACATGCCTGGATTGCGGCCTGCGGTTTGATACATCTTGGTCGTATATCGTATCACTAAACAAACAGATATGACTGTCTTTAGCAGGTTCTATTGTGTCTTTAAAATTCCTCTTTTTACATGACTACCGACAAAGGCTAGCCCAACTCAAATCTTCCCAGTAATTATGAGTCCCGACTGTTAAAAACAGTCAAACTATTGGACTTGTCAAGTTTTTATGTCGTATTTTTAAAATTAATGTTTTCACAAATATACAAATATAATCCTACTTGCTGTGAATTCCTTAAGTGGTTAGATTTGAACATTTTGAAACCCTAAGTCAACATCATTCTCTTGCCCTTTTTTTGCGGATTAGAAATCATCAAATACCTGCTCTGGGGTGAGTGTCAGACTTGCACTGACTAAAACCCACCCATGTTCCTTCTCTCTTTATGTTCCGGGGCCGCGGTATCTCTTTCGAACAACCCGAAACCCCGGCAGGCGGTGGCCCTGGCAGGCTCCTTTGCTTTGCTGACATCTCTTTGAGGCGCTCGTGGAACACTAACGCGTCGTCGACACGGCCTGTCGTCAATAGACGGACGGACGGTGAGCTACCCATTGCTCACCGTCTACAGGCCCGCATCTACGGTGGCCGGGAATCGTCTCGCGGCGCCCGACGCCCGGGGCATTCTCCTGCCCTCATACCAAATTTTATTAGGGGTCGGCGCAGTAAATCTTTTTTTTCTATTGCTCGTCATCTAACCAGACAACACCTTGTAATATCATCCTACACACATTCCATCCATCTTTTCTTTAATCGTCCCCTACTATTAAACCCATCCGGCAACAACAAGTACTAATTACCTCTCCAAGAAAATTGCTAACATCTTTATAAGCGTTTTATCTAGATAAGCAACACGTTTTCATATAAGTCTACACGCGAAGCTCAAAGGGAGGTGAACAACTATTGATCAAACGTTAAGGCTAAGTAACAAAGGGAAAACTCTTCGTACATTTCTTTTGAAGTAGCCACAAATAATAGATTATTCTGAGAACTTTTCTCTTATATTATTTAAAATATCCTTGGAAAAAAACTTGCATATTTCTTGGCATTCCACCTTAAATATTTTCTTTGAGATGAATTCCATAAATGTAAACCTCTAACGAAAAGAGGTCAAGAATTTAGTCATTGAACAGCTCGGCTTTGAAAAACCCATATAAATGAAAAGCCTGGCGTTTCCACCGCGAAAGACAAACCGCCTCGAGGTAGCCTAGATTCGCTGAATGCCTTAAAGGACTACCCGTTATAGCATCATTTAGGTCACACCTACCAAGCTTGTACTTCCGCTGTACAAACGCGAGTTTCCAGAGTGTAAAAGGAAACTGTATTTTCGAAACAAAATGTCGAAGAGCGCTTTCAGAACTTTGCTTTTAGAGTTTTCAATTCCAATTTTTGTGAAAGATTGCAGGGTTTTGGGTTGGGAGTAGAATGAGGGAATTGCTTGTTGGTTGGTAAACAAAGTAATGATGGATTGCGCGGGCATGTTTTGTTCTTTATTTTTTATTTCTAGTCGTGACTGTGAGTCATTGTATCAGATGCGTTATTAGAAGGTTTTAAAAGCTGTCGGGAACCAAAAGTTACTAAAACTTAGAGATCTGGTCAATTTTCACTACGCGGAGCCACAATCAAAAGCTAGTTAGTTAAATAATGTTTGTAATGTTAGATAAAACCGTTGAATTAATTTCAGCATTTCTCAAATCAAAGTTAAAAGTTAATTGCCACTTTGTAATTGAATTCCGAAATTCACTCAGTTTTGCGAGCTAGGGGTCGAATAATTTCCAAATATTTGAGTTAGCTTTGATTGTAATACATTAATACAATATCAGGCGTCTCAGCATCCACCTCAAAAACTAATTCAATATGGGTTTTAGACGTTTTCAAACTTAAGCGCGATCTGTTTGAGATAGATTAAATTAAATTCCAAGTTATAAGAATGTAGTTAGAACATAACTCGGCGTATTTATATGTATGTAGATGGGTATAAGTGTAGAGGAAGACAGAAGAAGCAATGGATGGACTGAATGATGGATGAAATAGCAAGAAAAGAGTCTGATGAGATGTATGGATGAAGAAGACATGTTGCGCCGGTTCTAAATAGATTGAGCTAAGGGCAGGAGAATAATGATGAAGTATTTAGAACTTAGACAAATAGATTCGTTTTTGTCATTCCGTTTAGCATGCACAATCAAATTTAAAATAACGTAGCAGTAGAGCCAAACAAATAAAAAATAACGGAACAATAAGTACCTCTATATTGAACAACAGATGAATAGAAATTCAAAATAGATCTCACAAAAGGCAGCTTTATCGGTTTCAGGGATCTCTTTCAATAAACATTTAACCAAGGAATATTCTATTGTATCTGTCTTTTGTATGCTCTGTATTCGACATAGCCTTCAATTGAACATACCAAAGTCCCGCACCTCATTCGTGTTAAAATGTGAATACATTTTAACATTACATACACACATTAACCGCTAACATTCCGCCGCCATATTGGCTAAATTGCCGCCATATTTCCAGCGCCATTTTTCATAAAAGCCACAGAGTAAAATTAAGTTGCGTGAGTGAATCACGGGGCGGTACAAAGTACTCCATCCATTCAGCCTTGCACAAAGGCACGCGACACCCTCTTGTGAGGTTGACGACGTTCAGGTTCTATGTCGAGGGCAAGTCTGAAGATAAGAGCGGTTTGATAGAGATAATCGAAATATTCAGTCGCAGTGTATTTGAAGTTATTTGGTATTGATGTAAGTGCTTGACTATTCGAAATATTGGTTTTTCATTAGGCAAAAGATTACATATGCCTTTTTGTATGATTTTTTAAGTCTTCTACAGTCCTCTCCCTTTTACAGTTTTACTGGAGTGATCTTGAGAATAATGCTTTGTTGGTTTTCTTAACGCGATGTAAATCTGTAAAGATTAAAATTAAATTCCCAGAACTTAGTTACGAATTTGTTGCTACCAAGGGTGTGTGCGGTGGTAACTTAAAAAAGCGGTCAAGTGCGAGTCGGACACGTGCACCGAGTGATTCGTACAAATTTGCTACATGAACGGCCATATCTTTTAACTGCATTGACTTAAGCCCCGTTCCAATAAACAAAAACGACTCGAGGGTTAATTTTTCCACAGCTTTAAGGGACTACAGAAGAGAGTATAAGGTTTGAATTTCAACTGGATACCTCCACGCGTTCCCGAGATATAGAGTCTTGACAGACAGGACTTAAAAAGGAATAACTTTTTTGAAATAATCGTTTGCCAAATGTCGAATACCATATTACCTAATTTCTCATAAAAATAAGCATGTTCACGACAAAGCCACTAACAACTTTGACCTACTTATGGACTTCCGTAATCAATACGAAGATTTTACCTTCGACATGTTTGCGTAAACTTTTCAAGGAATATAAATAATCTATTGCCTTGTAAACTGATCAACCGAACACTGCCTGCAAACCGAGACCAAGGTCCAAAATTGTCTACTGGGCCCAAAATAAAATAAACAATTTTTTATTTATTTTTTATTTTCAGGGGTTCGAAATAGCCTCCGATTTTTAAATATACATTTTTGTTAAAGCAATGCCTACTTTGCAGTGCTTTAACAGTTTTCTGTAGTCCTATCTAACTAGTGATCTCCGCTTTTCCTTTGCACTATCACCACAACAAGACGTCATACGTACTTGCCTTTAGCAAACGCACTGATAGACGTGAGAATGTTTGTTTTTTAAAACACAAAGGGATGCTGACGTTGCGCCGCTGGCCTTGGAGTTGCCATGTGCCTCTGTTTTGTGTATACTCTGTAGATTTGGAGAGTACCTATTATGTAAACTTTTGTCTTGAGATAATAGATTTTGAATGATGGATTTTGAAAGAATGTAATGCCTCGTTGATTTATGTTGAGAATCGATGTTGGTGGGTATTTGCAGTTGAATGATTAGTATTTTAGTACTAGCTAGATTAGATACTAGTGGCGGTACATTCATACAAGCCTACAAGTTTCACTTGCCCTCATAAATCCCCAACTAAAACAAAAAAAAAACTACTCTTCATTTTGGATCTGTTTGCCTTATGGGGTTGATACTTGTATTTGACTTCGTCTTGAAGGTTCAGTTCTCCAATGTCTCCCCACAGACTATGGTCTACCTTCCATCTTGCAAGGCGTGCCCAATTACCTTCTCACTTGATGATCTATGTGCCTATTATACTGCATCCGTCAGTGAAGTACGCGTTGCTGAGTTTTGGACTCAATGCATTTACCCTTCCTTTTGCCAATAGATACACTTAAAACATTAGACTACAACGCACAAATTACGTAATTATTTAGTTCTGCACCTGCCACTTCAAAAAGTCCACGTTATAATAAAACCCCCAGTAGGCAGGTAGGCTATATTAAAATAAATAATAAACCGCAATTACCATAGACAATTTCTACAGTAAATAAAGACTCACATTAAACTTAAAACCGCTCCATCATTTAAAATCACGACACCGACACAGGACGGCACGACTAACGACGTCTCATTAATCAGCGAGCTTTATTTACGTCTCGGCGTCACCTACCCGCACGCACCCTCCGCGGCTTACACCCCGTATAGGGTTACCTCATTACAACATTTTAAAAGTTTTAATAAAAATCCGGACATTTGCAAAAACAGTTCTAATATCTTACTCTTTTAATCGTTTTATCGGTAGAAAATATAATTCTTTTCTGTACATAAAATTACATAGATATTTTTACAAACACGCTGTCGTTACGCAATATTGTCAAATTCAAAGCCGTAACTTTGCTGATGATTCTTGACCCGAATCAATAATAAAATGGGTAGGTTTTTTTTTAAATGGAGATCAGTAATTGCCAAACCACACGCGGCTTTTCTGATCTTTGCCTTATCGCGTTTTCATAAACACACGCAAAGATTTATTCGATAATTTTATTGCCTAGACCACGACGACGCACGCGCACTCGATCTGAAATCTACTGTCTTTAACCAACCAAAAAAATCAGCGAATATTATTGACCAGGTCCGACCGACCTCCTGAATTTTGATGAGGATGCAAATCTGCACCTTGTATAAGGTAAGGAAGTTGAAAATGCTGGAAAGAGTCCGGTCGAAGGGCCAAACATGTCTGATTGGCAACCCTATTCACATCCCTCTGCTCTTACCACTTAGTAATGAAAACCTCGTCTCTTCACACTTTGAGAAAAAAATGTAAATACATAAAGCTGAAAGTCGGAATGAAAGCGATTTACGATGTTAAAGTTGGAGCCAGATTACCCCCTCTTTTTTTTACAAAACATTGCCCCACTCTAGGAATTTCTCCTGTATCGTTGGTGCGTTTACAAACATTTAAACTCATATACACAAACAGCCAGACCAGAAACAACTATCTGCAGGTTATACAAATATTTGTTCCGTGCGGGGATCGAACCATCGACACGCGGCGCAGCAGTCGATTGCTCAGCCACTGCGCCAACCGTGCCGTCGAACGTCGAGTCTTTGATTGGAGGGTGGAGAGTGGTGTTTTATAGTATACTAGCTTTTGCCCGCGGCTTCGCTCGCGTTAAATTCGGGGTAACACAGTTCCCCTTTCCTGATTTACAGGTACCTGCTACCTGTATTTTTTGCCCTTGCGCCAAATTTATTGTAATATCAATGCTAAGTTTTCCCTTTTCTTCCCTCTTTCTCCATCATATCTCAATCTTTTTTTTTTAAATATCCTAGCCTATGTCCAGGGTCCTAACTATCTCTGTACCAAAATTCATCAAAAGCGGTTTAGCCATTTAGGCGTGAAGACGATTTTATAATATTAGTAAGGATACAGGTAAATGTTACTATGTACAGAATCTTGAGGAGATGCGGATCTCGTGCAGTGTTATTTTAACGATAACCATTTTCTTGACCCTACCAATAGAACCTTTTCCTTGATAAAATGGTTTTAATAGTGACACTTCAATGCAGGCCTCTTTGTCTCTTTTACAAGATAGTTAATCTTCCTTCTCTCTTTTCCAGGTGATGATGGCCCTAGCCTCCCACTTACAATCAGTGGAGGCCGAGAAACAGAAGCTCCGCACCCAGGTGAGGAGGCTGTGCCAGGAGAACGCCTGGCTCCGGGACGAGCTCGCGGCCGCTCAGCAGCATCTGCAGGCTTCGGAGCAGCGAGTGGCTCAACTGGAGGAGGAGAATAAGCATTTGGACTTCATGGCTTCTATACGGTGAGGTTCTAGCTATTCTTACAAGGCGTACACGGAGCCTTCACCGCCCCGGAAAGCACGTTAAGCCGTTGGTCTTGCGCCTGATTTCTCTCCAGTCGTGACTGATTGCCGTCCCAACGGGCTATGAGATAGATAGATAGATAGAAAGAATATTCTTTATTATGTACACCATACAAGTAATAAGAATAACACTAAACAACTTATAAATAGGGTGACACAATGGGCGGTCTTATCGCTAAAAGCGATCTTTTCAAGACAACCTTTGGATGGATCTTTTGAGAGTGAGGGAACAGAGATTGTACCTGTGCCTACGCACACTCTTGTGCACTATAATATCTCAGGCGCCGATGCCTCATCTCCGCCGAGGCTGAAAACGTTTAGCCGGACTAGACACGGACCCTTCACAAAACCAAGCATTCTGTACATCAGAGGGGCCTGTCAGAGCCACCGCCTGCCGGGGTTGCGGGGTGTTTGAAAGAGATACCGCGGCCCCGGGATATAAAGCGCAATAGAAGGAACATGGGTGGGTTTTAGTCAGTACTAGTCTGACACTCCCCCCAAGAAATCCCTCATCCGCAAGAAAACTCAATTTTATTTATTTGCATAAATGGATGCCCTGTAGGCGTACCTATTTAAAATCAATAACCAAAGACATTAATGATCTGTGTGTGTGTCACTGATCTGTGTCATTGACCTGCTATGACAATAAACAAGCTTTTGGATTAATGGGTTTTCATACTGTGAATGTTGTTAATATTACAGAGAAACAATTCAAGGTTGGCAGACTGCCAAACTGTAAAACCGATTTTCCATTATGCTGAAAAAAGAAAAAATTAGACCACGTAATTTCGCGGGCCAATAAACTGGATTCATTTAAAAACGAAAATGATATTGTTGGTATTTCTATGCTGAAGGAAATAATAATATTAATTAGGGCACGGCGCTTTTGTTTCAAAGTTTTGTATTGAGTTTTCTTTTCTCGTCGCAGAAAGTCAGAGGGAAGGAAAATAAAGTCTCAAGGTGTTGTTTAGACATTAAAATAAGCTTACAAAGTGTATCTGGTTTGGTTTAGTTAGATAGATAAATGTAATTTAATAGATAGATGTAATGCAACAAAAGACAATACAGGAATCAACACAAAAAATAACAAGCTGAGAGAAAAGATAGAAGTTAGATTGACCCATAGACAAAAAGACATATCACATACATTCAGAACGGCCGTCCACTACTGGGCGGTGTGTGTGGCGTTTCTTTTGTTTCGAAGCTTTTTTTTGTTTGTAAGCCTACACGGGCACTTATAAAACGGTTAGAAAGAGATAGCGGGGCCCCGGAACACAAAGGGCATACGAAGGCTGAATGGGTTTTAGTCAGTAAAACTGAAAAAAGCGAGGGAGTAATTTGATGATTTCCCATCGAAAAAAAGGTGCACTCTTCGAGTTGATTGATTCTTATGATGAAGAATCGGCATGAAACTCCTAAAAGATCTTTTAACCGAACTACACTTTAAATCCTGCCATCAAGCATTGTCTATTGTATTCAGTTTTTCACAGATTATAATAATTAACGTTGTATTACAGCAAATACGACAGTGACATCACAGAGGATACGGATAATAACCGTAGCGGGCAGAGCGAGAAGAAGCGCGACGATCCCATGGTGGACCTGTTCCCGGATGATGACCACGAGGACAACAGGAACAACAAATGTAAGTAGTTTGTAAAATAATGGACCTCCTAAACCTTCAAAAATACACTTTAAGGCCAACTAGTAGCGATACGAAAGGTCATTAACCTAAAGAACAACTGTGGCGTTGACAATCTAATATTTATCTCTTTCCATCTTGTGCCTTTGTCGTAATGTCTCGTTCTCCCGGCAAAAACATGACAACGTTAAGACGGGTTCGCCAACATTCGGGCGGCCATTTTAGATGGGGTTTTAGCATGGGTTTTGTTTACATTTAGTATCGCTTCTCGTTGGCCGTACTTTTAGTAACCTTATAGAGATCAAAGTTATCTGACAATTTTGAGAGACTAAAACATTAAATATTCAAATCATTTTGATCTCTATAGGGTTACTAGAAAGTGCATTTCTATCTCAACTCTGGCATGCATGTGGATTAGTTGTAAATAGGTCCAATTTAACCTTAAAAATGGCAGCCATACAAAGGAACTTACATTGCGCTTTCACTAGCTCAGTGTAGAACTTCTGACTTCACACACAAAGAGACAGCAGTCGCGCTTGTAACCACGAGGTCAACCGGGCGGTTGGTATCGTGGTCACTAGTGCGACTGCAAAGCGTTGGGTTCGAATTCCAGGTCTCAGCAGCAGCCTTCCGGATTATAATGACCCTACTGTAACGTACAAGCGAGCAAGGCTGTCTTAATGGGCCCGAACGCCACGCTACGAGTATAGACACACTAGTGATGTGCGCAAATCTACTAATCTTAGTGGTGTCCGTTACCCTGGCCAGAAGTTGTCGATAATGGTCATTTGAATCTTATAGATAATTAGTTTTGCGGCTTCTGTAATTGTTGCGCACATTTTTAAATTTGTTGCGCTTATAGTTTTTTAATTATTTCACAAAAACATTTCCTGCTGGCGTAACGTTACGCCAGCCAGACCTTTTTCTTTCTAATGGGAATAATTAAATAAATATTAGCTATAAAATTAGTTGTCTAGATAAAGTAAATGTTGTGCCTTATTTTGTATTTGTTCTTTCTTCGGTTGCGAAGTTATTCGAGATTTTGCTGGGGTAACGTTTTTGGTTTTGCTAGATCTTTGAAATGGTTAAGCGGATTCTTATCATATTTTGTACACGACTTCCTAGGACTTAGTTAAAATTTGTTCTGCAATAACAAAACCAAAATAATGCATATCTTAAAGGTTATTTCATTAAATAGAAAAACACTTCAATTGGTCCCAGCACTCTCAATAAGAAGTCTAAAGACTTACTTTAAACGTTATTTTAAAGCTTGTAACTGCCTTCAAATGTATGTGAAGTTTCATTAGTATCCTGTAAGTATTTAACAAGTTATGATGATATCCAGTTCTTCACGAGCACGGTCTTGATGCGCGCGGTGTTATTTGGCCACTGGATTGGATATATGAACTGAATGTTATGTCAATTATTAGTTTTTTAGATCAGTTGTATATCAGTAAAATTTCAGCTCAGTACATTGGATAATTAATGAAATAATACGATTAAAGTCATTAGGAAGTGAATGGCCGTGGTAACCCGACCAAGTTAAGGTGGTTACGAAAAAGCGAAAACGCAGAACATTATGGTACCTTCTAAAATATGTAGGATAGTGTTATAAATTTAGTACAGACATGTACAAAAGTTTTTAAAAAAACAACATGATTATTAAAGATTTTTTATTGAAAGGTAAAAATAATCATTTCAATTGAACTTTACTTATAAAAACTTGTGTTGCTTAGCAACCGATTAAACATCACCTGTCATGGTCATTTCTATTCCAATGAATAGAGATGGCAAGTGACTTAAGAGCTATTTAAGATAAGTAACGTTTTATCAGTGTTTATAAGTTAGGGGGTTTAAGTATTATTATACTTATACTTAAAAACAATCACAGATTATAATTACAGATAGAAATTTTGCTATTTTTTTTAAATATTCTATTATTTTTATTTAAATTATAGATTTCAGTATACGCAGTACACAGTTACAGTTTTTATTTAAATATACACATATTGGAATGTGTAATGATCACAGACAATAAATAATATACAATGGTTTTTTTCAGTTAACACTAAACTTACGTATGTCTACTAATACTTACTTATATCAATTAAAATCACAGATCAATGGTAATATTATATGACATCACAATGTAGTAAAATGTTCTACTGTTTTGTTGTCTTATTTCAAATATCACATTTTTTTCCTAAGTTTATACACATAAAATGAACTTAAACTAACTAAAAATCACAGATCAAAAATAATAAAATTAAGTAACATTCTCAAAACTCAAAAAGTCAACGTGAGGTACATTCTAAAACTTTGATAGTTTTTGTATAAAAAATCACAGATCATTTTGTAAAATGAGTATACAAATACGTAAGTAACTTTGTGAAACAAAAGTTGTCATAAACAGAGATCTAGTCACTCTACAAGATGAATTATGTGTTTATGGAGCATGTTTAGTGCGTTATGCAAACAATGTATTACCCCTTCACCCCACCCCTCCCGCGTCCCACCGAACGGCATGCTCTAGCGGTGATTTTTGATAAGTTTGTGCAACTGGAAGATAATAATAATGTTTTCATAGTACAGATAATATTATATTATTATTATATAGGTAACAGTGTACGCGTCTGTACCGAAATTGTAAGGTGTATTATACTAAACATTTCAAAAGATAGTATAATGTTCTGCGTTTTCGCTTTTTCGTAACCACCTAAACTTGGTCGGGTTACCACGGCCATTCACTTCCTAATGACTTTAATCGTATTATCTCATTAATTATCCAATGTACTGAGCTGAAATTTTACTGATATACAACTGATCTAAAAAACTAATAATTGACATAACATTCAGTTCATATATCCAATCCAGTGGCCAAATAACACCGCGCGCATCAAGACCGTGCTCGTGAAGAACTGGATATCATCATAACTTGTTAAATACTTACAGGATACTAATGAAACTTCACATACATTTGAAGGCAGTTACAAGCTTTAAAATAACGTTTAAAGTAAGTCTTTAGACTTCTTATTGAGAGTGCTGGGACCAATTGAAGTGTTTTTCTATTTAATGAAATAACCTTTAAGATATGCATTATTTTGGTTTTGTTATTGCAGAACAAATTTTAACTAAGTCCTAGGAAGTCGTGTACAAAATATGATAAGAATCCGCTTAACCATTTCAAAGATCTAACAAAACCAAAAACGTTACCCCAGCAAAATCTCGAATAACTTCGCAACCGAAGAAAGATCAAATACAAAATAAGGCACAACATTTACTTTATCTAGACAACTAATTTTATAGCTAATATTTATTTAAATATTCCCATTAGAAAGAAAAAGGTCTGGCTGGCGTAACGTTACGCCAGCAGGAAATGTTTTTGTGAAATAATTAAAAAACTATAAGCGCAACAAATTTAAAAATGTGCGCAACAATTACAGAAGCCGCAAAACTAATTATCTATAAGATTCAAATGACCATTATCGACAACTTCTGGCCAGGGTAACGGACACATCTTAGTGATGGGATTCCAACAATAAATTAATTAAAATGAAACTTTCGCTCATTATTTAAAATTATTCAAGTGATGTTTTTAATTATAATTCAATGTTAATGTATTATATTTGTTGCCTTTTAATAGTTTATTCTTTATTAAAATTACTACTTTTATTTATTGTGCAATTCTAATTAGAATATTTGTACGCCGCTGACGGCAAGACATGGCGTTCATTTTTTTAACATTGACATGATCTGTACTTGTGTTTGGTTTACCTATGTTCTAAAAATAAAATTATTTGAATTTGAAAAGAATCTCTCTAGCTATCATTTGTTTAGCTACCTAAAGCTAACTTGAAACATGAATTCGTTCCAGCCATGTCCCCGACGCCACCGCTGCACTTCGCCCAGCAAGTGAACGCGGGCTACGAGATCCCAGCGCGCCTGCGCACGCTCCACAACCTGGTGATCCAGTACGCGTCGCAGGGACGCTACGAGGTGGCCGTGCCGCTGTGCAAGCAGGCGCTCGAGGACCTGGAGAAGACGTCGGGACACGACCACCCCGATGTCGCTACTATGCTCAACATACTGGCTTTGGTGTACAGGTACGTCTAAAAATGTGTTAGTAGTGAGGGACTATTATTTTTAACCATGACATCTTATATGCATAGTTATTTTATTGTACTTATAGCTTTTGCCCGCGGCTTCGCTCGCGTTAAATTCGGGGTAACACAGTTCCCCTTTCCTGATTTGCAGGTACCTGCTACCTGTAGTTTTTGCCCTTACGCCTTATTTATTGTAATAGCAAAGCTAAGTTTTCCCTTTTCTTCCCTCTGTCTACCACATTTCTCGATTTAAAAAAAAAAACCTATGTCCGTCTCTCTAGGGTCTCAACTATCTCTGTACATCAAAGTCGGTTAAGCCTTTTAGGCGTGAAGACGTAACAAACAAACAAACTCACTTTCGCTACGTTTGTGACGTAGAAGTCCCCACAAGCCTTTTTTTCATAGCCCAACGCAGATCACCGAATTGTTTTTTGGTTTTCCTGATCTACTTCATTCTTAGACAAAGGCCTCTCTTCATTCTTTCCATTTTTCTCGGCATTCGGCTTCGTCTCCCTAGTTAATGAGAAAACCATTAATCTTCTTGCTGTCTTATCAAAATGTAACACTAATTATCCCGTGCCATTGTCCACAGAGACCAGAACAAATACAAGGAAGCTGCCAACCTGCTGAACGATGCACTATCTATTCGCGAGAAGACTCTCGGAGAGAACCACCCCGCTGTCGCCGCCACGCTCAACAACCTCGCTGTGCTGTACGGGAAGCGAGGTGAGACACAACTCATACATAACATGATTTGCAAATGCCGACCTGTATTTTCCCACAGCGTGTTTAAAGGTGCTGATAGACTTGAGCATTCACTTATAATGAGCATTTGTGCGAATGTGAATGAATCATGGAAAAATACGAGAACATTTTAGCGAGCGTTCTGGCGAGCAATCTAGCGAGCATTGCTTCGACCTATTTGGCGAGCCAAACTTCGGCCCGTTGCCACCATCTTCTATTTTCTTTACATAACCCATAAGTATAAATGCAGCACACTCGACCGTCAAGTCTGACATCTTCGTGAAGAATGACGCGCATCGACTTGGCTCGGCTCGTTGTTCAGTTCGACAAATATAAAAACGCCGAGTGCTCGATGTTCTGTTCGTTACAAGTGAATTGCTCAAGTCTATCAGCACCATAAGGGAGAATCTCTAGGGTAACGAAATTCAAATGTACTTAATGTTTTAAAAGTTAAAACCATTCAAGGAGATTGGATGAACTGGGAGGGTTGTTTCGATGATTTTAATGATTATGACTATACTATGCAAATTGTATATGCTAAAATCTAAGTACTTTTAAATAAGACTGTTTCTTTGACACTGACACTTGACTTTGACGTCACGACCGGCATTATCTCAGGCGATGCGTTTTGTGTTTGCGTTCCGTTTCACCAAAAATACGAAACATCAAATAATAAATTGTAAAATAAGTGCTGTAATAGAAAATACAATAAGTGTGCCATATTTTTAATGATACAAGACAAGGCATATAAAAAATAAATACAAAGTTTTGCATTGCTTGCATGTTCCATATTCTTTTTAATATTGCGCTAATGTAGTATTTTATGAAAATGGAAAAGTTCTACTCTAGTTTTGAACACCTGTGTTTCTGTCTTGTTCTGTAACTTCGTGTTTTTCAAGCAATTATCTAGCTTAAAATAGAATACTAGTTTAGAATAAAAAAAAAACAAGTCTAAAATGTTGTTTTGTTCAAGTTTCGATTTATGTTAGTGTAATTGTTTCGTTGTCGTGTGGTAGGCAAGTACCGCGAGGCCGAGCCGCTGTGCAAGCGCGCGCTGTGTATCCGCGAGGCCGTGCTGGGCCGCGACCATCCCGACGTCGCCAAGCAACTCAACAACCTGGCGCTGCTGTGCCAGAACCAGGTAACCAACATCACCACACAATCCGCGAGGCCGTGCTGGGCCGCGACCATCCCGACGTCGCCAAGCAACTCAACAACCTGGCGCTGCTGTGCCAGAACCAGGTAACCAACATCACCACACAATCCGCGAGGCCGTGCTGGGCCGCGACCATCCCGACGTCGCCAAGCAACTCAACAACCTGGCGCTGCTGTGCCAGAACCAGGTAACCAACATCACCACACAATCCGCGAGGCCGTGCTGGGCCGCGACCATCCCGACGTCGCCAAGCAACTCAACAACCTGGCGCTGCTGTGCCAGAACCAGGTAACCAACATCACCACACAATCCGCGAGGCCGTGCTGGGCCGCGACCATCCCGACGTCGCCAAGCAACTCAACAACCTGGCGCTGCTGTGCCAGAACCAGGTAACCAACATCACCACACAATCCGCGAGGCCGTGCTGGGCCGCGACCATCCCGACGTCGCCAAGCAACTCAACAACCTGGCGCTGCTGTGCCAGAACCAGGTAACCAACATCACCACACAATCCGCGAGGCCGTGCTGGGCCGCGACCATCCCGACGTCGCCAAGCAACTCAACAACCTGGCGCTGCTGTGCCAGAACCAGGTAACCAACATCACCACACAATCCGCGAGGCCGTGCTGGGCCGCGACCATCCCGACGTCGCCAAGCAACTCAACAACCTGGCGCTGCTGTGCCAGAACCAGGTAACCAACATCACCACACAATCCGCGAGGCCGTGCTGGGCCGCGACCATCCCGACGTCGCCAAGCAACTCAACAACCTGGCGCTGCTGTGCCAGAACCAGGTAACCAACATCACCACACAATCCGCGAGGCCGTGCTGGGCCGCGACCATCCCGACGTCGCCAAGCAACTCAACAACCTGGCGCTGCTGTGCCAGAACCAGGTAACCAACATCACCACACAATCCGCGAGGCCGTGCTGGGCCGCGACCATCCCGACGTCGCCAAGCAACTCAACAACCTGGCGCTGCTGTGCCAGAACCAGGTAACCAACATCACCACACAATCCGCGAGGCCGTGCTGGGCCGCGACCATCCCGACGTCGCCAAGCAACTCAACAACCTGGCGCTGCTGTGCCAGAACCAGGTAACCAACATCACCACACAATCCGCGAGGCCGTGCTGGGCCGCGACCATCCCGACGTCGCCAAGCAACTCAACAACCTGGCGCTGCTGTGCCAGAACCAGGTAACCAACATCACCACACAATCCGCGAGGCCGTGCTGGGCCGCGACCATCCCGACGTCGCCAAGCAACTCAACAACCTGGCGCTGCTGTGCCAGAACCAGGTAACCAACATCACCACACAATCCGCGAGGCCGTGCTGGGCCGCGACCATCCCGACGTCGCCAAGCAACTCAACAACCTGGCGCTGCTGTGCCAGAACCAGGTAACCAACATCACCACACAATCCGCGAGGCCGTGCTGGGCCGCGACCATCCCGACGTCGCCAAGCAACTCAACAACCTGGCGCTGCTGTGCCAGAACCAGGTAACCAACATCACCACACAATCCGCGAGGCCGTGCTGGGCCGCGACCATCCCGACGTCGCCAAGCAACTCAACAACCTGGCGCTGCTGTGCCAGAACCAGGTAACCAACATCACCACACAATCCGCGAGGCCGTGCTGGGCCGCGACCATCCCGACGTCGCCAAGCAACTCAACAACCTGGCGCTGCTGTGCCAGAACCAGGTAACCAACATCACCACACAATCCGCGAGGCCGTGCTGGGCCGCGACCATCCCGACGTCGCCAAGCAACTCAACAACCTGGCGCTGCTGTGCCAGAACCAGGTAACCAACATCACCACACAATCCGCGAGGAATGGAATGGGCAACTACAGTACTTTCACAGTTATTATGCCTTGTGACTGGGACTGTAGCTTCATTTTTATTGTTGTCAATGTTTCGACAGTTCAAAAGTGCCTGTAACTGGCCTACTTGAAATAAATGATTTTGATTGATTGAAACTTGGGTTGTATTTAACAAGTCTACTCCGCTACTTGTGCATTACCAACGCTTTCATTTGCCTCTCTAAACGCATTAACACTCTGAACAACCGAACATTGACCTTACCTGGCGATGTCTGGCCTTGTATGAGTTCACTGACGGGCAAACACTGCTCACCCTTATACCGTGAGTAATAAGGGTAAAAGTTGGTCGACCGTCACTGAACGCGGTAGTAGTTCGACATAACTGAGACACATAAGCGCTGCTGAGCTTAGCCTTGAACTAAACAGGACACTTTATGAAAAATACAAATAAACGTTACAGTTTTTTCATTAAATACGCGACAATTATTTTGAACACTATACCTTCGTTTTCTCAGAACAAATATGAAGAAGTAGAGCAGTATTACCAGCGAGCTCTGGAGATCTACGAGAGCAAACTGGGCCCCGACGACCCCAACGTCGCCAAGACAAAGAACAACCTCGCGTCTTGCTATCTCAAACAGGTAAACTTTCATAATTAAACTTTATACAACAGCTAAGAAGTACTAAGAGCATTTTTTTTAATAATAATAATAAATTTGGTTTATTTATCTCATCACAATAAAACAGTACATAGTCATAGCATCACTACTTAGAGACTGGTGTCTGTGTTAGGTAAACCTGTATTACAGATCACCAGGCCAACCCTCCGTCGGACATTTAAATATGACATTATGGTACCTTTATTACACGATTAAATAACATAATTAGATTAAATTAAATTAAATCAATTTGCTGTATACATATCGAGATAAGTGCGCAGGCGCAACATACAGTTGTGTGGTAAGATAGATAACTCGAGTAAATACAGAGTGGAAGAGACACCGACCGCGAGGTAACATGTTTATGTGGAAGTTACAGCGTGGGGGTTCAACCATCCTTTTTCCTTCATTTGCCCCTTTACATTCCGGGGCCGCGGTATCTCTTTGGATCAACCCTTCACCCCAGGTACCAGCAGGTAGTGTCCCTGGCAGAGGTCCGCGTGGAACACTAACGCGCCGTCGACACAGCATCATCCTGATGTTATCCCTTGTTACTTGGGGTGGGCGCAAAACGTTTTCTTCTACTATTCTCCTTTGTCAATCGTCACACTATCATTGCATCCCTACTCTTTACAGTAAAAAATGTAGTAGTAATATGTATTTAATAATACTTTTATCTTTCTTATGAGGAGCTCGTGGCTAAATAATAGCAGCCGCTCGTGTCGATCTTTACGTTAAACAACGCTTGCCTAGGTTGCTCTGTGGATGGGTGACCACCCGTTACATACCGAGTTTCCTCTGTGCCTCGGAAAGCACGTTAAGCCGTTGGTCCCGGCTGTCATTTGTAGATCTTTGACAGTCGTTACGGGTAGTCAGTGTTCCGAAAGTCTGGAAGTCTGGGTTGTGGAGGTCAGATTGGCAGTCGCTCCATGTAAAATACTGATATTCAGCTGCATCCGGGTAGACTGGAAGCCAACCCCAACATAGTTGGGACAAGGCTAGGCAGATGATGACTCTTATCTTTCTTCTCCAGGGCAAGTACAAGGAAGCTGAGACGTTATACAAGCAGGTGCTGACAAGGGCTCACGAGAGGGAGTTCGGAACTATCGACGGTAAGTCTTAGCTTGCAAATATTGAAATCTCACAACTTTAAAGGTGTAAACGGATCTTTCGCGAAGTCGTCAAACAAACATTGGGTATGGATCGACAAAATAATTGAGTGACCAGGCTCACTGTAGGAATTTTCTTAAAAATCTTTGAATGTTTCCCAATAAAGTTAAATTTATTTGATAGAAAACAAACAGTTCATTAAATAAATTAAATTTGATTAGAAGACGTTCATCGGTTTCTATGAAAAAAAAAAATACATAAATCTGACAAACCTGGTTACTTATCTCTTTGAGGACTGTACACATGTATAACTGAGTTATTATGAAAAAATCACTTCTTGAAAAACAACTTCTTTTGCTTATTACTGTAGAGCTCAATTTAACTTGCACTTAGAATATAATGCAGATATAAGCATTGTATAAGTACAGGGGTCATGGAAGTATTTAAATTAGGGTTATAACATAAAAAAACTCATGAAAATGTAGGAACTTTGACCTCCCAATATATCCGTATCTAGAACAATCCCAGGTGTGGTAGTATAGGACAAAAAAAAGAGATTACTGGACAAACAAGTGCTTCTCGGCTTCGTAAAAAGTGTATTTACACCTTTTATAGTGTACCTGGCCGTGGAAATGATACAATCGAGTTTTAAAAAAGGTTGGCTTTTTTATAATGTTGCCCCACACAAGGAATTTCTCCAGTAATCGTGGGTGCGTTGACAACAATTTAAACTCACATATTCAAACAGCCAGACCAGAATTCATATCTTTATTTGCATTCCATAATGTGTGAAGATCTTACAATGGGCTCAAAGCTAATGTACAATTACGGACCCTGTAGCACACCAAGAGTATAAAATATTAGTGAAATAAAATTCAAATCATTTATTTCAATTAGACCACTACAGGCACTTTTGAATGTCAAGAAACAAAATTAATCTACAGTCACGGTCACAAGGCATAATAACTTGTGAAAGTACTGTAGTTGCCCATTCCAAAGCATTGATCTCTATGGAGAAGAATGGGCAAGAAACTCCATGGACACTCTTTTAAATTGAGACTGTAGCACCGTACTTAGCCTTTATATTTAATTTGTGTGTGGACCAAGGAGTCTTCCCGGACCTTATGAAATACAGCAAGGTAATACCACTTTTCAAATCTGGGGACAGTAAAGACACCAATAATTATAGACCCGTATCCGTTTTGCCGGTTTTCAGCAAGGTGTTTGAAAAGGTAATGCTTAACCAAATGCTTAACCATTTTAACACCAATAAAATCTTACATGAGAAACAGTATGGTTTCACCAAAGGACGTTGTACGACTGACGCCGGTGTCACCCTATTAAAACACATATTTACTGCGTGGGAGGAAGCACAGGATGCCATAGGGATCTTTTGTGACCTCTCAAAAGCATTTGATTGCGTGAACCACGAAACCCTTCTCTTGAAACTTGATCATTACGGCCTAGGGAAACTTGCACTTAGTTTAGTAAAATCGTATTTAAATGATAGACAGCAGCAAGTACAAATAAATGGTGTCAATTCAATGGGTTTAAATGTAAAGATGGGTGTACCACAAGGATCGATATTAGGTCCCTTCCTCTTTTTAGTATATATTAATGATCTACCCCATTTATTTAAAAACCAACCACAAATGGTGTTGTTTGCTGACGATACCTCTTTAATATTTAAGATAAACAGACGTGCTACAAATCTTGACGACGTAAATAATGCCCTAATGCAGGTACATAATTGGTTTACCGCTAATAATTTAGCATTTATTTCAATTAGACCATTACAGGCACTTTTGAATGTCAAGAAACAAAACTAATCTACAGTCCCGGTCACAAGGCATAATAACTTGTGAAAGTACTGTAGTTGCCCATTCCAAAGCGTTGATCTCTATGGAGAAGAATGGGCAAGAAACTCCATGGACACTCTTTTAAATTATAATATTTTTACAAAATTGTATTTACATCATTCATGTTGAGATTATACAAATATGTGAGAACGATGTAGAAAGACGTGCACAGTAAGAGCGTCCAGAGTAAATAAAAAGCAAAATTTAATTTAAAATCTAAATAAGTTAAAAATGAACCGTGGTAGCTAAAAAAATGACCAGTCCCAACTGACAGCGCCCGTTCACGAACATGACGTATGGATCAGCCCCATTCAGCTCGACCATTTTGAAGGGAGCTAAATGACCCGACACACCCGCCACCATCAGCGAGACATTTAAGTGAGCATGATACTATCAACCACCAGGGCTTCGTCAAGTCTATGATAATACATAGCACTCACATATGGGCTTAATAATTATACAATACTAGAGAATTGATTCTATACATTGCAAAGATAGTCTTACAATCTTCTGCAGCTTCCACTATAGCTTCGGATACTAATCAATGAGTTTACCATTAAACATTTTTATCATCAATATAATCCCCCAACTTATAATATGCTTGCCTACATAGTGTGCGTTTAATACAAGATTTAAATTTCGTTTCATTCAGTTGAAGAATGTGGGGGGGGGGGTATTTTATTGTATTAAATTTTAATTAATACAATAACCAAATAATTCTTTCATACAAATACTTGTTCCATGTGGGCATCGAACCCGCCACACGTAGCGCAGCAGTCAAACGCTTAACCACTGCCATACGTGTCGACTATCATATACGTGTCGTTTTGTAGCATAGTCTCCGTCGTTCATTCACAACCAATCAAGGATCAATCACAGACAGAACCAGTTTTTGCGGATCTCTCATTGCAAGACAGGTTTTTAATTTAGCGAGACCATAATTATTATACTAGAAAATAACATGGATATGTGGCTGTGTACCTAGGACTGTAATATTTAACTTGCTTTGGAAAGTGTGTCCATGGAGTTTCTTGCCTATGCTTCTCCATGTAATCTATAATTTTGTAACGGGTAACTACAGTCCATTCACAGTTATTATGCTTGCGACTAGACTTTTGTAGCTATATTTTTGATTATGCAAAAGCGCCTGTCACAGGTGGAATTGAAAAATATGTTTTACTAGCTTTTGCCTGCGGCTTCGCTCGCGTTAAATTCGAGGTAACACAGTTCCCCTTGCGCCTTATTTGTAATAGCAACGCTAAGTTTTCCCTTTTCTTCCCTCTTTCTCCCTCACATCCCAGTTTAAAAAAATAAAAAATAGCCTATGTCCGTCTCCTGGTTCCCAACTATCTCTGTACCAAAATTCGTCAAAATCGGTGTAGCCATTAAAGCGTGAAGAGGTAACAAACAAACAAACTCACTTTCGCTTTTATAATATTAGTAAGGATTTTTTCGAATAGTAAGTCATCAAATTGCTCCTCCCGAACTTGTACTCACTAAAACCCATCCAGGTTTCTTCTTTTGCCCTTTGTGTTCCGGGGCCACGATATCTCTTTCGAATCAACCCGCAGCCCGGAAATAAATTCTAGAGTTTGAATTTATATATGACAGACATTGGTGAAGATATTTCTTCCAAAACTCGGATGTATCATATTCACCCCTGGGTACTAAATGTAGCGACGTGCTTGAAGGCTGAGCTTTCGTAACCTAAGTTGTAATAGAAGAGATACATTTATGCTATATATCTTCTATTTGCATCTTCAAAACTACTTTATGAAGGGGGAAATTAATCAAAAATATCGAGCTTTGTTTGATTTTATTTAGTGGATAGAAGATTATTTCTAATTTTAAGTTTGGTTTTCGTTATTAATTTTATGTATTTACTTTCTTGCATATAAATTGACTTTGTATTTTGTTTACCATTTCAGAGTATATAGCATCATTAAATGCAAAAAAGCCTCTTAAAAAATAACAGTCAGCTGCGCATAGTATATGATAAATTTAAGACAAACTAACAAAGTTGACAGAAGATAAAATGCACTACTGCAACATTCCTATAGCATAATAGAATTGAAAATGGCGGCTAAAACTCTAATCAATTGATAATGACAAGGGAATGACAAAATATACTGAATCAGCTCATTAATGAGACAGGTTTGGTCTCCTTAAAAAGGAGAGGGTTCATGATCCACCTCTTGGGTCTAGGGTAGATTGGTGCATATTACATTATCCACCTCTTGGGTCTAGGGTAGATTGGTGCATATTACATTGTATTGTGTCTACGAATTTCGACACAAAAAGAAACATAATTATTTTGAGCTATATAAGATACAGTTTTAGTTGCTTGCCATTGTTGAGTTCGTTAATAAAAAGCTGACTTTCAGTCGCACAGGCGTGTAAGCAAACTTGAATAGGTATTTTTGTCATTCCTTTGACTGGTGAAGGCTGTCTAAATAAAGTAACATTTTGACCAAAGCACAAAGTTTTGTTGAGCAATATATTTTGTAATAAAGTTTGTTTTTTTTTCTATTCCATATTTTTTAAGGAATAGGTATTTGTCTCGACTTAGCTCGAATTTGTACATAATAAACAAAAAAATACAAAAATATTGCATGTTAATTTGTTTAAGTGAGTTTATTTTTTTTGGTAATTTGTTATTTGTGATTAATTTATTTGTAGGCATAAATTAATATTGAGTGAAATGTTATCCAATTTAGTAAAATATTGAATTATTTGATTTTTAATATTCGGTAGCTATTGAGGCATGCTATAAGTTGACAATTGATGTTTTACTCGACGCAAAAAATATCGAATACAAATATTACTTATACAAACCTGTTGTCATGATGTTTTTACAAGTCGTTATTTGCGTCCAGTAAAAGTACTTTATTATTTAGTTTTTTTTTTCTAACAATGGTGCCGATTCTGATGAACCTCCGGATTAAACTAGCCTTAGATTAAAATGACATACCTAATCACATTTATTTTTAGTCGCTAGTCCGATTTAACTTGACAACCACTATTTTTTTGAGAATAGTGTGTTTGAGATTTTCTGTAAATTGTTCAACTAATCTATCATTAAAGCTGTTTAACTATGCTATAGTTAAGTTTTGCCACTTTTAGAATAAAAAACGTCGTTTGACAGGAATAAACTAAATTATAGTGATTTTTAGGGTAGTTTTAATTTAGTGTGTGATAACAAAATCGACACCAATGTGTTTTCTTTCTTGTTTAGATCTCTTTATGCATTTGGTTTAGAATTGAGAAGTAGGTGTTAGTATTAGAGGCTTCATTTTATTAAGTCTTGCCATTAAGTAAATAAATAAAAAAAATGGTTACTATTAGGTTGTAATAGCTGAGAGCTCATGCATGATAGTTAAAAAAAAATATTGTCTTTGTCTTGACTGTAATTGAAAAATTCACAGTATCAAGAGATTATTCATCCAATATGACAATCTCAGTTGCCTTTGCTGAGTTCTAAGGGAATCTGGACGATTGATGAAGCTATTTTCATTATGTAGTTATTTTATTCAATTACCTTACGTTGCCTTATTATATTTAGAATGTCAAATAATGGGGGTCTAATATGGCAGCTTTAGCAGAATCATACTAGGATCAATTACGTAAAGTGCTTAAAATGGTTACAGACGCAGTTAAAATTGTGAATTGTCACTTTGTCACCTCAAATGGTAACATAATTCATATTAGTAACCTTTTATGATTCTGCTTAAACTGCCATTTTAGACCCCTACGTCGCTATTGTGTGCAATTAAGAGTGGAGAATGCTGGTTATTGTGATTTGTCTCAAGTATAATAAAAGTTAGTATTATGTACTTGAGAATATTAATAAAAAATCCATACTAATATTATAAACATATGAAATAAAACAAGGCTGAAGTGTAACTACATCCATGCAATATATTTACATCCAATTTAGATAGATAAAATGTTAATTGACCTTTGTTTTTATTTGTGGTCATTTACATTTGCTTAATTTTGTTTTCCACTGCAATATGTTAAAGTTATGTATTATTTTATCCGATCATTTTACATAGACATTTTTGATATTGTTTAGGCACAATAACTGATTAAATTCAATCCCATTGATAGTTTATTATTCAGAAAAAAATTAAAAAGGTTTTAAGAGCGCTTTAACAAAATCGCATTGCTCAAGTTTAGGTAAATTAAACGGCGGGCGGCAGCGGTCGCGCTCGTGTGCATCTAGTGAACTATGTGACGCACACATGCAAACCGCTACGCGGATCAAATGAACTTGAGGCTTTGCAACTTTTTTTCGAAATAATATTTTGCAATATTATAGTTCGTGAAATATTATCTGTACCGACGAATATTATAACTTAGTACGACTTTATGAGTTACACTAGGGCCATACTTTATTTGATTTTTTTATAAGTTTATAACACTAAGTGGTATTACTATCTTTTTTCACGGAGTTTCTTTAAAGGCCAGTTTTTCAGATGGTAGGTAGCTACTGTAGTATTTATTTATAAAAGTTAATTAAAAAAAAAGATAATAATGGTATCGATAATAGTGGTTCATACTATTTTTTTTTAAAGAGTAGGTAGTTGTTTACAGGTTTTTATTAATAGTTATTTAAAAACGATTTCT
The DNA here is from genome assembly GCA_905475445.1 of Ochropleura plecta. NCBI lineage: Eukaryota > Metazoa > Arthropoda > Insecta > Lepidoptera > Noctuidae > Ochropleura > Ochropleura plecta. The sequence continues at coordinate 17,944,264 of FR997736.1, forward strand.
TCTTTAATTAAAAATACTTCGTATTGATGCAATCTTTACTTAATGTTTGTGTATAGGTATCGTTCGGAATACTTATTTATTTTATGGATGGGTACAATAGGTGTAAGTAAAAAGAAATAAACTAAATAGAAATAAAGTATAATTGTAAAAATAAAATATAATATTTTTCGAAGTGGCATAGACCGCGCTTTCCTCGAATCTATGATTTCCAGAAGAACGCACTCCTCATAAAACTTTATTAAATTGGGCAACATTTTGACGTTCCAGAAATCATGATCTTTGTAAACTTTAATAACTTTTAGCGGGTACTCAGTTCCAGTCCAGACCGCAAATAAACAAACATTTTTATTTGCAATGTGGAGTTGACTTTGTATTTGGTAATACCAATCATGATTATGGGCTGGGCACATTGCCCGGAGGGCTGACGACCGATGGGGCACAAAGGTCCTGGAGTGGCGACCTCACACTGGAAGACGCAGGGTAGGCAGGCCCCCCACAAGGTGGACCGACGACCTGGTCCGAGCCGCGGGAACCCGCTGGATGAACGCGGCGCGGGACCGTCAAACGTGGAGGTCATTGGGGGAGACCTATGCCCAGCAATGGGCGCCTTCCGGTTGCGAATGATGATGATGAATCATGATTATCATTAAAAATGATATCACCATTAGGATCAAATTTAAAGCATTTTTTTTTTTGTTGAAATAGCCATGTCAGGATCCATCCCAAATGCAGATAAAGGACACTTGATCTCAACAACACCGTCTTCAAATACTCCATCGGATGTAGCTCCTAAAAAGAAATGCTCCGTGCTTATAAATAGGCCACCTTCTCTATACGTAAACCCATTTACTGCTCAGCTTCTATTAGTCGTAGCGTGATGTTATAATTATAGCCTACTAGCTTTTGTCCGCAGCTTTGCTAGCGTACATAAATTAGCCTATGTCACTCGGGAATAAACCAGCTTTCTATTGGTGAAAAAACTTTGGAAATCGGACCAGTATTTCCAGAGATAACCCCTACAAACAAACAAAAACAAATTTTGTCTCTTTATTATATTAGTGTAGAAGTGTAGTTTTTTTTTGTGGATGGGAAATCATCAAATGAATGAATTTTGACTGCGCCAAATGTTTTTTTTTTGTCTCTTTTTCCCATTATGATGAATATTGTCTGAAAATAATTAATAGAATTAAAGTTGGAGATTACATTACATAAATATTTCAAAAATAGAAGGAAACTGAACAAAAAAAAAGTATATGTACATAAACTATGTGGGTGTTACCATATACATAGTTTAAGTACATATTCTTTATAACCAACATCAAAAACAAAGAAGGCATTAGAATATCATAGTAGTACACTAAAACTTATTACATCTCATTCAGATCATCATGACTCGTCAATAAAATACAAACTCACTTGTATCAAGAAGTGTTAGTCGCGCTATATTCTTGGCAAACTGGCGAAATTACGCTACGTACAAAGCGGCAACAGCGAGCGACGCGTCCTTCCTCGGTAAGCACTTGGCGCTGACTAAAGTTGAACACCACGCGTCACAACATTTATATTGATTTTTTGCATTGCATACAACAATTATTTAAAAATATTATATAACTTTTAAATAGGCCAATTTATTTTTTTCAAGATATATAGTAATGCGACCTTAGTTGTTAAATATTTTTTATTTGAATTTGGATTATAATTTCGTAGATAAAAATTATAGTTTCGTACGGAAAATTGTCAGTAGATCTTGGTTTTACAGAATTATTTTTGGTGTATAACTGTATGAATTGTAATAAAGTGGTTTCAGCACTCCAATATAGAAGATACAGTTGTATCATAGACATTTTTATAAATGAATAATCTTTAATATCTTCGGTGTACCAAGGCGTCAAAAGATACCCAAAAGCAACATTTTATAAAACATCCTTTGCGGAGACAAGGATTTTACTGATTTAGGTAAACAAATTGAAATATTTATTTAAAGCACTCCCAAGATAAGTTATCAAACTTTCTTAGCCATATTTTTGTTATTTTTTTATAGCTATATCTAAAGCATAATCACACGTCAAAAATCAGATAAAACGGTGTAATTCAAGAAAAATTGTGACAGCCCTCTTAAGCAATCACCAAAGCAATTGCATTGAAGTTTTGTTTTTACTTCTTAACATAGAGAAGGAATTTCTTTCAAAAATCAATGATGCCAAAATATTTCCTATTTTATGTACCAAATATAGCGAACCGCTGAATTTTATGTAGTGTGCAATAATTTTATATAAATTATATTTATTTACATTAAATGGAAATCATAAAATGTTTTGTTTATTTATCTTATGAGTTATTTAGGGTACAGGAACAATTAGTATTTTACCTGTAATACACGATTTTAACTTAATGTCTAAAATATTAAAAACATGAAAATATGAACTGATTTCTGCATCAGAAATAGAAGAAACATATAAAAGTAAATACAGTGTCATTTTAATTAATATATTAGTTTAACTCAAAATTATATCCAATTTTGTGAATTTGTTTATTTAAGTAAACAAAATAATTTATACTATTCGCGATGTTGCCAGCTTCCAGAACACAGCTTAAATTACTGAATGTTCCCTTACTCTACCCATCCCTGTACCAATATACATCAGCATAACACAACTAGAAATGGCTTCAAATTGTGGTTGCATGGTACTATCCCTCAATTGGTGCGATGTGGATGGATGGTTATACGAAACTAAACCTTAGGTGAGTGACACAAGTTCGGATACTGTGTGGCACAGGTAGGAAAGGCAAAGAACATAACCTTTTTTTTGTTTTCATTTTGTACGTTTTTTTTTTTTATTATTTGTAATCGTCTTTTGCCAGTGTGTCACACCTTCCCGACTTGTGTCACATTTTATATAGAAATAAGTTTGGCTATGGCTTTTTATTGTTTATGGCTTTTTAATTTATGATACTGTCTTATATTTTCTTGGGCATGAATGGTTTTGGAATAAGAGCCTCGGATATTCTATTATGTTTTCTGCTATACATCGATTTTTGTGGAAAGGAAATACGCTGTAATAGATGCGTTTGCTTAGCCCGCGAAATTCAAATTTACTTACGTACTTTTCAATTTGCAGGACGGTGTTCATTAAGTCAAGTTAATCTAATCCCATTTTCTGACGTACTACCCTGCCCTGCGCGTTTTGACCCTCGCCTTTGGTTACAGCCCCGCTCCCATGGGTAGTGATGCATGATGTTTTATAGCCGTCTTTTTTTAACTTCGTCCGCGTGGCATAGTTACTTTGGGCTAACGCTAGCTTTAACCCGCGTGATGATCGAAAAAAAAAATCTTTCTCTCCCCTTTTCTTACCTCTTACTCCCCCGTTTCTCACGTTTTTAGCCTATGTCCGTCTCCAGGGTCCCAACTATCTCTGTACCAAAATTCATCAAAATCGGTTTGGCCATTTCGGCGTGAAGACGTAACAAACAAACTCACTTTCGCTTTTATAATATTAGTAAGGATGTTACTCAGTGATAATGTAGCTTTCTAATGGCAAAAGATTTTTTGAAATCTGTCCAGTAGTTGAGTTTATTCATAACATACAAAAATACAAATTTTTCCTCTTTATGATATTAGTGCAGAATTCATAAAAAAAACTAATTCAATGGGATTAAATGAACTTAGTAGGTTGTTCGGACTATAATCCTAAATACACATGTTATACGGTCGCGAATCATTTATTTCAAGATTCAGCTTGACACTAACAAGCAAATTGCAAAAAAACAAAACAAAATAACACTTGAACTTTCGGCTACATTTTCACCTTATGCTTAAAATATGACCTATAGCGCTTTTGTTCCACTTCTGTGATTGGCAACAGTGCCATGAACAACCAGCCTATATTAAATACGATGTAACTCTAAATAAGTTACCCTGACCACAAAAATCAAGATGTAACATCAATGTATTGTCGTTTAAACCTCTTCGCCAGTGTGCTGTCAACTCAATACTAAGTGAACGTTTATATACAAGTGTCATGTGTTTACAGGCGACAACAAACCCATCTGGCAGGTAGCTGAAGAGCGCGAAGAGAACAAGCACTTGCAGAAGGAGAATGCTCCTTATGGAGAGTATGGAGGGTGGCATAAGGCTGCCAAGGTAAGATAAGAACTTAACATCTACTAGAAACAAATGATTTAAATGCTAAGTCCGGAATATTTGAATTACCGTGTTCATTGAAATCCAAGGTGGTTGTGACAGCGTATCTTGTCCAGGTCCAGGCGTCTTTGAGTAATCGGTGAACATACATATTGAGAACCTCCTCCTATTTTTTGAAGTGGTTAGAAATATATCCATGTAAATTACTAGTATACATGTGCATCCGATGCCTAATTCGTTAGTAAAGGACTAAGCAGATGATAGTTAACCCATTACTTTTCTGTTCACAGGTTGATTCCCCAACAGTAACAACGACATTGAAGAACCTGGGAGCGCTGTACCGACGTCAGGGCAAGTACGAAGCCGCCGAGACGCTCGAGGACTGCGCGCTCCGCAGCCGGAAGGAGGTAACCACTACTCCAGCTAAAGATACATAGACAATGGGATGATAAGGCTAGTGTTGCCTTACGTTAAATGATGTCGCCTGCTTAATACTTTAATCATAACATCGCGCCTGTAACTCTAATAGGGGTTTGGCAGAGGTTTATCTAATTGAATGTCGCCCAGTTATAAAAGACCAATGTAATATGGGGTGAGCCTTTTGCTATTAACCGGTCATAAATCCAACTGCAGCTGCTACTGAAGCAATATCCTGCCTGAACTGGGGATGGAATCCACGGCAGTCGTGCTTACGACCACTAGAAGAACGAGACAGAGAGTAGACCTTATTCCTAGACAGCATATAATCTATATTCCAATGAGAAGTTTCTCGAATCACACTTAAGTTTTATATCATAAACTAATTTTAATTGTGTATAGTGCAATTATGATTGCATCTAAAAACAAAGTTTGCATTTAATAATCTGACTTTTTATACCATTCCGATTTGCAAATGATTTGAATTAATTATTTGTCCACAAATAGCCATAGTGTTGAGCAGGATACATCTTTTAATATGAAGTAGGGTGGGATAAATTATTAAAATAAGCGTTTTATAACTTACACAGTGTGTGATTTTGCCAAGTTGAATTTGATTAATATGGGAGGGATTTATTAATGAAGTTATTCACAGTGGTTTTAATTATGCTAACACAATTTTCATACACTGCATTGAAAATTGATGCACTCTCTAGTAGTTGCGATTGAAAAAAATATACAGCATTATTTATTTACAATTTCTAACGTTATTTTTTGACTTTATTTATTTAAAATCTCTTTATTTATTATATTCTTCTATTTTATGGTTTTAATATGCTTCACAACGACACGCACACATAAATTACAATATTTATTTATCTAACGGACTTCGTCATACCCATACGTTGTTGGGTTTATGGTAACAAAGTTTGGGAATGTTGTCAGTATTCATTTTATATCTAAACAAATCACCTTAGCTTAGATAGGAAGAAATAGTATGAAAGTAATTTTTGTATGATACCACTCTCTTAGTTCTCAGTTTTATACTAGGGTGGTATTATCCACATATCTCTTATTTCCTTGTCATTAAGCCATACCTAGCCAAACATACTATATTTTTTTTTAGATTTCGGCTCATTACCCCGACTTTGTTAACATTTTCTAGACAGTATGGTTAATAATTGTGGTCCGGAAAACAAATGTACTTACAACAAATTCTAGCACAATTTAACGTACAAATAATTCGTTTTGCACGCTGCCTAGCACGTTCAGCAAGTAAGTCACGAACAACGCTAATAACGATTATCGCTTCAAATGTTACGATTTTTCAGGTGGCTGATAATTGGCGATAACTTTTGTTTTATTTACGGTGTAGTAGTAAAAATTGTCGTTTCTTTCTAAATTGGTTTCTTGCAGTTATTTATGGCAATTGTTTTTAAGATCTAGACAAGTATAATTGCGAATTTAAACATTTTTTCTTTGACAGTATAATTAATTATGTTATTTCATGTAGGTAAGATTTGGACAGTACGTCAAATAATTTTTTTTAATAGATCGGGCGATGGTATTTAAATGACTACTCTGAAAAAAAAACAAATAAACTTAGATGCCAGTCTGTTAGACGTTGTCAGACATGACCTCTAAAGAAACTTATAACATGGACATAACTTCAGCTTAGCCGCTTAAGTTATAAAACCGAAGTCCAATTTCAGAAAAGTTTTAAATAACACAAGAAGCAAGAATCTCTTATTATTCTCTCTCATTTTAAATCTTCTTAAAACTGTCGCCGGTTGGAGAATCCTTTTCAATAAAACCCATGTAATTCAGTAGGATCTGAAACGATCAAAATTCGCAATTTTAAAATTTCGCAAAATACCTTAGGTAATAAACCAAAATTGTGAAGCAACTTAGCTAATAAAATGGTGACTGGTATAGGCATTGGACATCGTGAAGCAGTCCCGCGCCCGTAGCGGGCGGCAAGGCAGCCGCGAGAGCATGGAGCCGCACCAGGAGCCGCACGACGAGGTCAGCTCCGCGCCCAAGGGCTTGTCGGCTGCTTAGGGACAAGGTGGCTTGCTTTCATCGGGGGAAAAGACGAAATTGCACTTACTTTCATATAGTGGGGAGGGGTTGCACTTGGGGAAAAAATGAGAATTTTGTTTAAAGTTAAAGTCTTTTGGGGAGGTGCCGCTCCGGTTTCTAACAGCTGAAGCTCGCTATCACCACAAAATATGCGTTTAGTTTGTTCATATTTCAAAACATCATTCTGTCTCGTGTCATCTTTGATTGACAGAAACAACGATGTTTTAAATACGATTAACGTTTAACCCATTTAGTGATATGCGGTGCAAGCGAGCCTTTTATGTCTTATTACTCAGAGCATAAGGGTGAAAAGCGCAAGTGTCCTTGATGGTACACGTTTGATGCACACTTACGCTAAACCAACATTTAACGTGGTTAGTAAAACCTATTAATGTAAAAAAAATAAGCTGTTGGTTTTTTAGCATACCAATCGTTACACCTAAGTTTACTTATCAAACACTTAATAAGCTATTAGAAACTGTGATTGGGTATTTACATTATAATTGATCAAAATTAAAAACTTTTTGAGAATAGAAAGCACAGCATGAAAATTCACCTAAGGAAATCAAGCCACCTCACATCTAAATTGGTTGGGTTGTCAATGTCGTGATTCGTCCCGCACATCAATTTAATACACATCTGATTGGAGCTTAACACTTCGCATGTCCGGCAATGTCACGTAGTATGCACAGGTTTTAGCACAGGACGCGATACTCAACCTGCGGTCTGCACAGAGGTGTCAGAAAGAGGTCTTGAATGAGGCACGTTGATATATAGCATGTAAACGAAGCCGTCTATGAGATGGGGAGTTTGTTCCGCCACTTCTTCCCAGATAAAACACTAGGAAGTGACGAAGGGATGGCGTTTTCTGGGACTGTCTCTTGTAATTTGACGTTAAAAAGTGCTGATCATCAGCCTAATTTGAATAAATGGCTTTTGATTTTCGATTAGTTTTATGCATTTTGTATCAAACTAAGTAACTCTATACTCTACGCAAGAATTCTTCCTGGGAAACTACTTTTTTTCACGTTTTGCGGAAGAACTTAATGATACGCATTGAAAACATTGTGTTCATTAATGCGTTGTATAGTAAGGGAGTCGGGGAGATATTTAAAGTTAAGCTATAACATAAAAAATACTTAATTCGAACTTTGACCCTAACCTGATCTCTCTACTACGGTGTGCGATTCGTAGTAGAGAGATCAGGTTATAATAGTTTGGTATAGGTTCACCTGCTGTCGTGTGTACATTGTTGTTTTGACCGTAACTCCACGTCCACAGGCGCACATTTTCATTTACACCTGAACGAGACAGAAATATCAAGGAAACGCGATAATGATCGTTTTCAACTGTTTTTCTTTCCTGTAGGATTACTGGACAGTTTCATGAGTAAAATTCTCCCTACGGAATAAGGTTGAGTATTGCTACATAGCCATGTGTGCCGTTGTACAAGCTACAGTTTCACATATCAAATAACGGCTATGACAGTTCGCGTGATCGTTCACTTGAATTTATCCCGTTCCCCTGTTTTTTTTTTAATATATTTTATTAAGTTATTATTTGCGGAGCTTTAAATGTTTTAATATGGTACTGTTATAACTAAAGACTATATGAGAAATAAAAATAAGCTTGCAAGGTTGCATTTAAAAGGTGCTTTTTCGTGAAATAAGATTTAATGATGTTTGGGTTTTCGGACGTTTATCGGTTCAATACTTAACTAAAAATGTGTACGTCTTGTTAGGTAGCTGGCTTCCAGCATATGATCACAGCCACCTTTCATTCTCTCAGGGTCCATAGTGTTGTACCTCATTGGGCAGCGTTGCAAATATTTTGATGCTTTATCACACTTTCATACATTTGTTTATATGTGGTGTCGTGTTTATTTTATATGTTTATTTTTGTGTTGGGTTTGGGAGTTGGATTCATATTACTTTGATGGTTTATGAAACTGACTCTTGCTATTATTTCAGTTATTATACTATTTTCTGTGTTTTCCCATTGGTGCACCAAAACTATGTCTACTTTGAAAGTATAAAAAAATAAGTGAAGGATAAATATTGCATTTTTTATAACGAAATTTAACTATAAATAATAACTGTAAAGGCCGCGAAACCGCTCAATCGTTGACAGATACAGCAACATGACTTCTTTCTAAGTAACTCTATGTTTTTTTTTTTAATATCATATGGCGACATTGCCGCCTTATGTCGTTTTAATAGAGTTATATTAAGATCAGTTTTATCGCGGAGATCTGTCATTGCGAATGATTTTCCTTGCGATTGCAATTGCCTTCAAAATCGTACGCACGTCGACCAATCAAGCTATTTAAAACCAACCAGTATAATCGGATCTCTAAATGTATAAAAACCGAGGTCATGTTATACTAGACATGTTTGACTTGATACTTGAACTTACAATCGCTAATTCTACAACACAAACTTCACATACTTTCGAAGTAAGCTAGTTGACTTAACCACCACTTTTTATTTCCGCAGCTTCTCAATCACCACCTGTTATTTTTTATTTTGCACTTTTTATTTTATGTTTGTTTCCGTTATAGGGCGCGAACCAAGCGAGCGAACCACGCATGAACCTTAAGTCAAAGCTGTTCAATGCGCTAGGCATCAACACTGGCAGCAATCCGCCTCACCAGTAGCCACTTAGTGTACACTAGGGTTTAAGTTGTCACTGCTTTACGCACATGGTCCTTTTAAACTAATAGGCAATGGCTTTGTGATGTAGTTGTAGACTATGCTTGCTTTTGTTATGCGTAGTTAGAAACGACATTCTTTTTAAGATGAGATTATTTTTTATGAACTTAATAGGCTTGCGTTTGGTCGCAACTCGCCTAATTGATATTGCCTTTAGAGGAATTATAATTTGATTATTGCAGGGTATTAAACAGCTGTCATTAATTAAAATTAAACTTATAATAATACAGTTTCTGTCAAGCTTGTTATGATGCAAAAACAAAACCATTGCTTGTATTTTGTACTCGACTAATGTCCGCTCACTATTATAAGGATCACGTGCGTTCCACACTTAATTTGCCGCCATTTTGAATTTTTTGGTCAACAAACATAATGCTATTTTTCAATGGCCTAAGCCTTAATAAAGACTCATTTAAATGAAAAGCATTTTATCACGACAAATTCAAAATGGTCGCGTAGTAGCTTAGTATTATTTATTAGCATGCGATATAATTATAGTAAAAATAAAAGTTTTTGAAAAAAAAAAAGAAAAAAATATATAAATTACAATAATTGAACGTGTGATAGAAGCATGCCAGCGAGCCGTCCTGCTATAGTATACAATATTTTGTTTATAAATAAATATAAAGTATCAAGACGGTGTATGTATGCTGTTTTATATGGTGACACTTAGTCATTTGTTGCTGAAATGCATTTTATATAACCAAGTCGTTTGATATCATTGGATTCTGATCTAGAATTGAGAGTATTAAATCATTATAATATGTATGTACATATATTATTTTTTTATAGGTGCATATTCTTCTCACTTGTGCTAAACATTCACTATAAAACTTTTCTATGAATCATTTTCTTTGTTCTAGCAAGAACCTAGGTATCAACAAAAAGATGTTGATTATATAAAGTGTACACAAAGTTGGAGAATTTATAAGCTGAATTTTGCATTTATAATAATCATTGAAATATTTATAAATATTATCATTACAATAATTTTTATTTTATTAATAATTAATTTGCGCATGTTTCAACAACGATTTTATTCGCTTACAATATCAATTTTTAATTTACTGATTGTATTTTTAATCGATGTATGTCTTATTCTTTGTTATGAAGAATGCATGAATGTGAATTTTATTATTGTGAACGGTTAGCTTTACTCAACCTAGGAAAAATACTGGTCGTTTTAGAACGCAATTTTAGGATATTCTAGTTTTAATCAATAAAAGTTGTAGACAAGACGCTAATGCAACTTTTTAAATCTGTCTAGTGTGAAATTAAATGTTTTATTAACATTTTCTTTTGCAACAAGCTGTACGGTTGAGTATAGCTGTTTTATCTGTTTTACCAATAGTCATGTTTTTATCATTATCATCAGTAATTTTATGCTTAACTTTCATTCCAGTGTTAGCGTATGTCGATCTAAGCTTTACGTGAGAGTAGGTGATAAATATTATTATATAGTATTTTTATATACACTGAATTTCTTTTAAACTATGGGGGTGCTTGTAATGTGGATTATTTCTATGTACATTAGATTACAATATCGGCATAACTTTAAACTGTTTTTTAAAAGAATCTCCCTCTAACAACCGCCGCGTCACAGCAACGAGAATTATTTTTTTATTGTCTCGATTCACGTCGAATGGTAATTATAAAAATTGTTAATAAATATAATTTATGTAACATTATTTTTGGTTTTATTTATTTTTATTTCGGAAGAAGGTGAGTCTACAGTGTTATGCAATTTATAGCCCACGAAGCAAACAAAACGCATGACAAACGAACCAACAGACACACAAACACAATGTTAATAACGGCTTTCGCTGTTAGAGTAGATGCATGGTGGCATCTCATCCACTAACTTAATGTTTTGTAAATTTCATTCACTACTATCCTACATATTAGTTACACTTCTCTGTCTTTGTAGAGTTTTGTTTATCTGTGGTTATTTCCCGCCATTTACGTTTTTGACGTTCCTGGCATAGGTATATATTTCATTCAGTCTACTCCTCCGTACTTAAAAAAAATTGTCTCAAAATTCCAAAAAGACTGGCCTCTCAATCTTTCATTCAGACCTTACTTCTCATCAACAACTTTTTCATATTATTTTGAACAAAATGGAGTGTAAATTGCATAACACGGGGGCAGGATTGTGGCGCGGTGTCTCGGAGCGCGAGTTTCTCGAAACTGCGCGAGTCGCTGCGGCGCTCGTCCGCGCGCCTGTTCGGTCGGCTCGCGGGCCGCCACTCCGCCCACCTGCCAACTGACGTAGACTTCACCGACCCTGAAAGGTAACCACGACACTGCAGTCACCATGATGACAACTCCAGTATAATGAAGTAGTACTGTACAAGCATATAGTGTGTGTTGGCAAAATATTCGCGTTACGCAGGCAATACAAATTTACACTATGGTTCCGCTCTTGTAACTAAAAACATGCAGCATGGTTCTTTTGTCGCTTAAATGCGATTGTCTGTGGAAATTGTATTAAAAAACAAGATGGCGGCGTTAGCCCGTCTATGGCTTCCAAAAACTCATGAGACACTCGTCTTTGCAACTGAAGTTATTAAGTTTACAGTTGGAGGGGTGTCTAAAATAAAGTGAATTTTGTATTAACGAATTAAGGCAAACATTTGCACAAACACCCTTAGTGTAACGCCAGGCCCAACACATACCATGTTCCCGAAGAGAACGTTTCTCAAAAGCAGAAGAAAGATATATATACATACTAAAAAAAAGCTCTGTAATGGATATTTATGCCAGTATTGTAATAGCATTGGTCTATAGTCTTTGTAAATTAAGGTTTTCGCAAGCCAAGCTAATTCCTGCTTGCTATCGCATACCTTTGCTTAAATTCGGCTTGATAATATTATATCTGGTGTATGGTATTTTTATTCAACAAGTTGCAGTAAAAACATCTAAATTCAGGTAAATGATATATTAATATTTTTAATCATAGCACATTTCAATATGTGGCACTAATCTTGTCAATCATTTGTAAACACAAAAATGCAAGACACTTTTATTTATGAGCAAGTATTCTATCTAAGAAAATGAACCTGACCTACGATAAAATTGCACCAAATTCCACTTTTAATGAAGTCTACATGTTGCCTGCATATGTCGCTATTTTATATTATTTATTTAATATTCCAGATTTAATTTCAGAACCCGTATTCTGTTCTCCTAATTTATTTACTAGCAGTAACATTCAACAAAAACGAATGATTCTAATTCTTTTATTTAATTAAGATTTCAGATCGATTTTTCTTTTCCCTTATCAAACTTTAACAATTCACAAAACACCGGCAGTATTTCGTAAAAGTTAATTTGACTATCTACTCAGACGCCATCTTTCTTTCCCTGTAGCATGAAGCGCGCAAGCTCCCTGTCCGCGCTCAGTAACTCGAACCCGGCCAGTCCGCGCCACTCACAGCAGCGGTAGCCGACAGCAGCCACCAGGACTAAGACTATCATCAAATATACCACCATCACTTTCATCAGGCTACTGGCATTACAGTCATGACCTTTGGTGAAACAATGGCTGCGTAAACGGTGCCTGTTCCATGCTCTCTGGTTTAAAAAATAACATGTACGTAGATATTGATGTTACATGGATGTAAATGTCACTTTATTTAAATAAAAAAACGAACTTATGATAGCGACTTGGTACAAAGAGCATAGAGAGCGGTTAATATTGTATCATAATTTGATGACAAGGAATTTTAAACATAGGATTAATAAAATTTGATATTCCTCACACACCTGACTTATGCTTCGTCTTTTCTATAAAAAAAACTGGTAAGATCCTAAAAGTTACATATCCACATTCGTTTTTTCATTTAAGACTTTAAAGTCTATACAAAGAAGTTTTCGGATTGCGTTAGCTTCAAACTCAATTCTGAGGAGCACTAGGAAATAGGCTGCTAAAGAAATTATTGCAGTTACTTCAATGAAAATTAAATTATTTAGTAATTGTTATTTCAGGTCATTTGCCACCTGGCACTAGGCATGTCCGCCCCATTATTAGTAAAAATATGAACAGAATGTTAAATTGGTCAAAAAATAGCATCCAGTGGTAAAGAAAAATAATACTTTGACGCAGCATGTGCAATACCTACTTCAATCACTAGAGTGGCTTTATTGTAGATAAGCATAATTATTATAAAAAGCGTGAAAATGGCGGGAATTGTCTATGACCCGTAGAAAAGTGTAAAAGAAAATAACCACATGATAGTATTGATTGGGTATTAATGAATTAGTATTTAAGTTTTTATTCCAGCAAGGTGTCTAATAAGCTTTATTTTTATTCCAAGCTTTTATTGTCTCCGCATTTAAAATAATATTTATATTGTCAAAGTTGCTGTCGGATTAAATAAAAAAACAAACTGATAATTATTTGTAGGTGCTACTTTTTACTTAATAAATGACATAATAAATTCGATAGATACTTAAAATTATTTCAAAGAAACCCAAACCCAATAAAATAATCTCCTACCTAGCAACAAATTAAAAACAAAAACCCATTTTTTTTCATCGGAAGAACCAAGATGCAAGAGGTAAAAACAATCTTAGCATTTTCCTCTTAAACTTTATCTGACAGTAACTTATAAACTATATTTTTTTAAGTAGAGGCTACGACTCATTGTAATGTAATCATAACCATTATTATGTGATAACCTGCTACTGCAAGGGCGCTTGTGTAACTTATTGACTAAATATTTTTATTGACAGTGATTTTAATAAATAAAAATCTTGTTGACAATTTTGTTGTTTCATTACAAATATCCTGAAATCATTCAGGAATTTAAAATTCTGGAAATCACAATTGCTTGCTTTTGCCAACCAAATACGATACCCCAGAATGTAGTAATCTATGATGACACTTCTAGCGCTTGAAATCGGTAGGACGTAATTAATTAATTATTTTACCTCCTGTAATGTACATAACATTCTAATAAGATGTAAAAGTTGTTTATGAAATGAAGGTATCTAAATCTACATACAGGATAATTCAATGCGATACTTAACTATCGCAAAACTATCAGAGTTGTCCTTGAATTTTGATTTTAGAATTAATACAACGCATGATCTGCCTAACCGGATGCAGCTGAATATCAACTAGGTAGTATTTTACAAGGAGCCACTGCCAATCTGACCTCCAAAACCCTAAGTAGGTAGCTACTAATGGTAATTAAATACGATACCCCTTGCTCAGACTGGTTGTAACACTTTCGGGCCACATCCCTGTAATGACTGTCAAAGATCTACAAATAACAACCGGGACCAACGGCTTACCGAGGAACGGGACACTGGGTGGGTATGTATCGAATGGATACTCAGAAATAATACAACGCAAGAATACATAGATATATACATAATTATTATACGTAAATAAATCCTGCTAATCCATAAGTTCTGGCAAAGCTAGCTTAGTCATCTAGTAACGTACCTAATATTCACTCTTCGCGAGATCGTCAGAAACACTAAGGCGCTTCTGGTACATATTTCTGGTGGATTGTAATAAATTCCCACCCGTACGCAAACTACGCGCCTTAGCCGTAGAGTTGCGGACACCAGTTACACAGGACACGGTTATAGGTACAATACAATATAAAGTAATATTCACCGAAAGTTGGTACAAAGTGAGAGTAGCTAGTGACGACGGCGAGTTCGTGAATCGTGATCCACGCGCGCCTTATAAGAGATGTCAGCAAAGCAGACGAGCCTGACAGAGCCACTGCTTGCCGGAATTGCGGGTTGTTCGAAAGACATACCACGGCCCCGGAACACCGTAGGGAAAAGAAGGAACATGAATAGGTTTTAGTCAGTAATAGTCGAACCTCCCGTTGCGCCCAGAATGAGGGAAGTTATTTAATGAGTTGCCATCCGAAAAAAAAGTGAGACTACCTATGTTGAAATACAAGTAAGTTCGTACTACATTAAATATATAAACTCAATGAACAATATGCGTAACGATGACCTGGATATTTCGTCACAACTATAATAAAATAAAGCAGTATCAGTAGGTACAAAACAAGTAGTGTCCGAAATAAGACAACACAGATATAATGAAGTGCCGACTATAAATAAAGAGTGTTATGTGTTTCATAGCGTCTGCTAAGCTCATCAGCGCCGCAGCCGATGTATTCGGTGGTAGGGGTGTGCGAAGCAAGTGTGTGATGTGCCTGCGACTGTGTTCCCACTATGGTCAGGAAACCAAACAAAATAATTATCATCAATCAATTTTATTATCAGGCCACCGTAGTCCATAAATCGTCGGTCCCTACGTACATAAAGACATGTCGAAAATGGCACTTTTTATTGTATCATTGGCTTTAGATTATCTATGCGCACATGCTGACATACGATTTTTATTATATTTAATATATATATTAATTTAATATATTTACCTTGTTTTAGAAATCGTATAAGAGACCAAGTATTATAAATACAACGAATAAGTGTCGTAGAAACGGTCATCTATCAGTTTTTCTAAGAAAACGTGATAAAGTGAAATACTTATGTGTAAATAGCATTATAAAGCCCTCAACAGTTTTAACTGTTAAAATATTGTAGAAAGAGTAGAGTATTTATTACTAGCTTTTGCCCGCGGCTTCGCTCGCGTTAAATTCGGAGTAACACAGTTCCCCTTGCGCCTTATCGATTTGTAATAGCAACGCTAAGTTTCCCTTTTCTTCCCTCTTTCTCCCTGACATCCCACTTTTTTTAAAAATAAAATTGCCTAGCCTTTGTCCGTCTCCTGGTTCCCAACTATCTCTGTACCAAAATTCATCAAAATCGGTTTAGCTATTAAAGCGTGAAGTGAAGAGGTAACAAACAAACTCACTTTCGTTTTTATAATATTAAGTAAGGATTGCTTATAGAATTATTTCTAGGGCGTGTTGAACACAAATTACGCTCTCCTGTAAACCTCGGTTTTTGACTTAATCATTGTACGTAGGAACCGTCGAAATAGATTATAATACACAAAATAATCTTGAACACGCAATTATATAGAATTATTTTAACAAATGTGTAAAAAATAATAAACGAATAAAAAGTTTATACTAGGGACAACCCTTAGAATTAGAAACAGGACACGAAATAAAATAGTAATAACTTTATTATTATGTACTTATGCTGTCTTATTTGGTCACCTCTGACTCGAAGCCAATCTTTGAAACGTGAAGTCATTTATTGTCCTCTGTGTACGGTGGGCTGCAGCAGTTGGGTATCCCAGCCAGTTGCATTAAAATTAACTTTCAAGGGTGGTACCCAAGTTGCGGGTTGTTCGAAAGAGATACCGCGGCCTCGGAACGTAAAGGGCAATAGAAGGAACATGGGTGGGTTTTAGTCAGTACAAGTCTGACAGGCCCCCCCGCTCCGCCCAGAGCGGGAGAAGTCATTGGATGATTTCCCACCCGAAAAAAAAAAAAAAAAAAGGTGTGGTGGTACCCAAGATGCGGGTCTGTGGACGGTGACCCATGGGTAGCTAACCGTCCGTTCATCCAGCGACGACAGGCCGTGTCGACGGAGCGTTAGTGTTCCACGCGCTCCTTAAAGAGATGTCAGCAAAGAAGAGGAGCCTGCCAGGGCCAGGGCCACCGCCTGCCGGAGTTAGGGGTTATTTGAAAGAGATATCACGGCCCCGGAACATAAACGGCAGTTAGTCTAACACTCCCCCACGCTCCGCCTAGAGCGGGGGCAATTATTTGATGATTTTCCATCTGAAAAGGGCATTGATATGGTAACACACAGCATCATTCTTGTAGTCCAGCTAGGTGTAAGCAGAAGTAATTATGTCGACACACTAAGTACCTACATTTTTTTTTACTACATGACCCAAATATAAAATTGTATTCTGTCATGCCCTGAATATTGCAGCATGTTGGAATGTCAACTAAAGATATGCTAATGCAAATCGATAAAACAAAATGTATGCGTTCAGTTTGCCTACCTTTTTTCGGAACGTCATCATTCAGCATTCATTACTCAATCAATTAGAACCAAGAAAGAATCAATAAAAATCAACGTATCAACACTAACCAATAATTCGTCGATCTCTGTTATTATAACGAAGCTAATACAACAGCAGGAGAGGCAGTGACTCAGCTCAATTACTACTGTGTGTGCATACATTCAGAAGGGCGGTGAAAAGAAACATAAGCGCTTGGCCACGACCTTATACACACTGAAGTTGCAATCAGACTGATTGGATCTGTTAGGTTACAATATTACTTTAATCTCAATAATAAATAATGTTTTACTAGCTTCCGCCCGCGACTTCGTCCGCGTGGCATAGTTACTTTGGTCTAATAAGTAGGCTAACATTATCCCACTTGATGATCGAAAAAAAAACAAAACTTTCTCTCCCCTTTTCTGACTTTTTTTTTAGCCTATGTCCGTTTCCAGGGTCCCAACTATCTTTGTACCAAAATTCATCAAAATCGGTTTGGCCATTTAGGCGTGACGACGCGACGTAACAAACAAACTCACCTTCGCTTTTATAATATTAAGTAAGGATTCATTTAAGTAGGTATTTAAAATATTTTATGTACGCTGCCTAGCTAGCTACCAGCGTTGTGCTGTGGGCTCCCATAGCATAGCATCAAGCTGAGTGGTGACCTACTTGTCGCAGACACGGCGTGCAAGCTATTTTTTATTTTTGTTCCACATGTAAAATGATTGTGATGCTTTGAATTTTCAATATTTTTTTGTTATATTGGGTGCACGTCGTAATTGCGACAAATACATATTATGCTTTCTTTCTTTCTCTTAAAGCATACATACCTACTAACCACCTTGACTGCTTAAAGACGTCATGGGAGGCCGCTTGACCTAGCTCTATCTGCAGGTCTTAAACTTTCACACATACCTACTTCGGCACAGTACGGCAACTTTTAGTTGCAGAATGATTTTAGATGTAAGATGATTTTAAATCCAACAACACATCTAATAGGCTTGTCCGTGTTTTGAAAAAAATAGTGTTAAATAAGACTATTTACTTAATAATTTGAAAAATATTTGTAAAATATTTTAATCCTTCATTTATCTTCGATCGCGGGGAGAGTGTCGCCTTACGTTCTGATGCTTGTATAGAAAAATGCGATGTGTCAAACTTGGTACATTTATTTTAGTTCTTTGTTTTCACGTTGCATTTGAAGTGTACAAAAGGGATGAGTATCTAGGCTCGTGAAGTACGGTTTATTTTTCTTAAATTCCATGAATGTTTTTGAATAAACTTAAATTTATTTGATAGAAAACAAACAGTTCATTTTAAATGAATTGAATTTGAGTAGAAGACGTCCATCGGTTTCTCAGAAAAAAACAACTACCTACTTATATCTGACGACCATGGTTACTTAGGTAGCTCTTTTGTTGACTGTATATTTATGTAGCGAAGACCGAAGTCCGGTACAATCGGATTGGACGCACGAAATTGCTAAGAGCATGACACGATTTGTGACGCGAAGGAAAAAAGCAAGACAGCCTCGTGTTTATTGTCAAAGTCGCAGCGCCTGAGGTCGCACACGGGGCCTTAGAGGGGCAGTAAAAAGAACGTAAGAGTCGTCATAAGTTGCTCATCGTGGACGTACGCGCAGCTGCCAAAACATGAAGCGAAGGGTGCGTGCGCGCAGTAAAACAAACGAGGATCAATTTGATGATTACTTTGTTATTATGTGGTAGGAATTTGTCACCTCGTTTTTGTTTTGAGAAAAAAAGAGTAAAATGTTCTGGTCCACTAACTATTTGATGATCAAGCTTAACTTATGAAATTAATTGATGCGCAAGCTAGTCACCCAACTCGAAGGCATCTACCGTTTTTTAGTTATATTTAATCGTTCTATAATTTTGTATACTAAAATAGATATTAGATAGATAGGTAACAACCAACATAAAAAGTGTAACAAACTTTACTTTTTGAGAAACAACATTAGCACTTGTAGATAAATGTTGCATTGTTGAAATATAATCGTCATAATAGGTGAGTGCTTCAAACAAGGGCGGATCTATATAAGGACTTTTTGGACTGTAGCCCAGGGCCCCTTGAGGGTGAAGGGCCCCCAGTCACCATTTAAGACAGTAGACAATTGTGAATAAAAAAACAAACTATAAATTACCAGGTTTACAACTCTACCATAAGCAACCTTACCAAACACAAAACTACTAAAAAGCTGAGCTATAAGTATTATGCTGCAAATGCGCTTGCTAAATCGTAGGTAGTAAAAAAATGTAACAACCAACATAAAAAGTGCAACAATCTTTACTTTTTGAGTAACAATTTGTAGATAATATATATAATAAAAAAAATCTTTAATTATTGAACTAATAATTTAACATTAAATGTTGCAATGTTGAAATATAATCGTCATAATGGGTGAGTGCGTATGCGATATACCTATTACATATTATATTGTTATCGAAAACAGTTTTTTGACATATGGGTAATGGTAATGTTTGTAAACGCACCAACGATAAAGGAGAAATTCCTAGTGTGGGCAACGTTTTTTTAAATAAAAAAAAAGCGTTAGTGAATCGGGGGGGGGGGGGGAGGGGCAGGTCACAAGTATTGGTAATCATTTCATTCATTTATTTCCATTCATAAACAATTTTGTGTTGAATATACATGCAATTTAAGTACGAAGACAACCATGAATTATTAGGTCACATTTCAACAAATATAATGTAAAATAGTTTTAAATATTTTGAGTTCCTTTAAAAACGAATTTGTAATGGCAAATTATTTTAATTTATATAATGTCAAACAAGTTTTATGAATCTAATTATTTGATAGAATTATTATAAAAAGAAATTACAATGTTAAATGATTTCTTAATAGTTAAAGTAATGTCAAACAATTTTTAATACTAATTTATTTACCGTCAAACAATAATTGTAAAAAAAAATAAATAAAATTGTAAAGTTTTAAATTGAATGTATTAGATTATAAATCAATAAATATATGTAATGCAGAAATTAG
Organism: Ochropleura plecta; assembly: GCA_905475445.1. Taxonomy (NCBI): domain Eukaryota; kingdom Metazoa; phylum Arthropoda; class Insecta; order Lepidoptera; family Noctuidae; genus Ochropleura; species Ochropleura plecta. The sequence continues at coordinate 17,964,599 of FR997736.1, forward strand.
TTTCAAGGATAATGTCAAAGGAATGAATTTATTTTTAAGTGTTAAAATTATTGAACAAAAAAAATACAAAAGAAACTAATTTATTATTGTGCCACAATAATTCAGATTCTGCATAAACATTTTTTTGAAATTCTTTTTTTTCAATAATTTTCAATCTAGAAGCTGACTACGTAAGTACCTACTTAGTAGGAAGTGCAAGCCAGCCGTGTAACCATCCCGTCGGACCAGACAACGGCAACGCCAATCGGCAGTGACGTGCTGTATTAGGACGCTACAGTAGTAAATAGCCGACCCGTTACACCAATATCTCATCCGTTTTATCAAAACTAACTATTGGTACCCATATATATAACTAGTATTGTAGCTGAAACACGGGTTTCCCCCTCGTAGACTGTATTATTATATGGGATGCTAATATTATAAAAGCGAAAGTGAGTTTGTTTGTTTGTTACGTCTTCACGCCTAAATGGCCACCGATTTTAATGAATTTTGGTACAGAGATAGATGGGACCCTGGAGACGAGCATAGGCCAAAAATGTGAGAAAAGGGGGATAAAGAGGGAGGCAAGGGAACAGAAAGATATTTTTTTTTCGATCATCACGCGGGTTAAAGTTAGCGTTAGCCCAAAGTCAATGCCACGCGGATGAAGTCGCGGGCGGAAGCTAGTTATACATATAGGTAAACCTTCCTCTTGAATCACTCAGTGCCGGAAACTGCATTGAAATCAGTTGAGTAGTTTAGTCAGCGAACAGTCAGTCGCAGCGACTTCATTTTCTATGTTGTAAATGAGTTCGATTATCAGGTCGGGCGGTGTTATTGGGTTTTTACATCAGGAATTTCTGTGTATTCATGTCTGATGGCAATAAGCTCGCTTCTGTTCCACGTGGGATATGGAATATAAGCACTTAGGTATACGCCTGGCAATCCCTTCGGAGTTTACAGGCGTGATTATATTTTATTGTGTAGCTAGCAGGCACCCGCAGCTTCACCCGCGTGATATCGAAAAGAAAACCCATGTGTTATTCCAGACTATACTCTACCTCTGTGCCAAATTTCACCAAGCCAGCCGTTTCGACGTGAAAGAGTAACACACATCCATACATCCAAACATCCATCCTTCTTCACAAACATTCGCATTTATAATATTAAAATAAAAATATAGTTGGACTAACAGGCACTCGCGGCGTCACCCGCGTGGTGATCGAAAAAAAAGTATCCTATGTATTCCATTCCTATGTATGTATTCTAGACTATAATCTACCTGTGTGCCAAATTTTATCAAGATCCGTTCAGCCGTTTTGACGTGAAAGAGTAACAAACATCCATACATCCATCCTCACAAACATTCACATTTATAATATTATTAGGATTAAGTAGTACAAGTACTAATAAATCCTACTAATATTATAGGTGAAGTTACAAGACCGTAAATATTTTATACTTATATATTTGCATCCTTTAAAGAAAACAAGCACTATGGAAATGTTCTGCGTGTGTGTTATTTGCAATTCCCATACTATCTAAGCAAATGTAAGAGTAATAACTATGAAAACTCACATAAAACTATCATCACATTTAACAGTTCTTAATTACTCACTCACCGTGAGAAACAGGGGGCAGAGGGCCGTCCCTAGGGGCACACCACTGCCCCATGTTAACAAGACTCAGAGCGGTCGCACCTAAATCACTCGATTATATTAATCGATTTGTAAAGAGGATGTATTCGATTAGTTTGTTGTAGAAATTATTGAGTTGACTAATACATAGGTAGGTATGTTAATTGATTACCCTTACTTATATTAGTACTAGCTGGTGAGTGCGGCTTCGCCCGCGTAATATCGAAAAAAAAGTATCCTATCCTATGTGTTATTCCAGACCATAATCTAACTCTGTGAAAATTTTATCAAGATCCGTTTAGCTGTTTTGACGTAACAAACAGCCATACATCCATACTACATCCATCCATCGTCACAAACATTCGTATTTATAATATTAGTAAGATAATACGTGAGGAGCTCGTGGCTAAATAATAGCAGCCGCTCGGGTCTTTAGGTTCAGCCGCGCTTGACATCACCCATCCACAGACCAACCTAGTCTGTGGATGGGTGACCACCCGTTACATACCGAGTTTCCTCCGTACCTCGGAAAGCACGTTAAGCCGTTGGTCCCGGCTGTCATTTGTAGATCTTTGACAGTCGTTACTGGTAGTCAGTGTTCCGAAAATCTGACAACCAGTCTTACCAAGGGGTATCGCATTACCCAGTACCTACTAACTGGGTTGTGGAGGTCAGATAGGCAGTCGCTCCATGTAAAATACTGATATTCAGCTGCATCCGGTTAGACTGGAAGCCGACCCCAACATGGTTGGGAAAAGGCTAGGCAGATGAGTAAGGTAATACGTAGCACGTATTTATAGTCCTCCTTACCGTTTTCGGCAACGGCGGCAAATCTCAGCAGAGATTAGCCATCGGCGTGGGAGATATTATTATAGTGCACAAGTGAATGCGCAGGCACACGTTCACTCTCTGTTCCCTCACTCTCATAGTCCGATAGAACAGCAAACGGACACAACTGGAGAGAGATCAGGCGCATGATCTACGGCTATTTTTTTGGGGTGGGAAATCATCAAATAACTTCCCCCGCTCTGGGCGAAGCGGGGGGGAATGTCAGACTTGTACTGACTAAAGCCCACCCATGTTCTTTCCATTGCCCTTTATGTTCCGGGGCCGCGGTATCTCTTTCGAACAACCCGCAACCCCGGCAATGATCTACGGGTTAACGTGTTTTCCGAGGTACGCGAGTATCTTCGCCAACTTCAAAACTCCGGGTTGCTACTGTGATATCCCTAATGGAAAAACCCAATAACACTTTTACCTTTCCCGGAAATCGAACCAAGGACACCGTGATCAGCAGTCGCGCTTGCGACTGCGAGTCCAACCAGCAGAAAGAGCGGAGGAGCGGATTAGACATGTGACTACATAACATAATACACAGTGGCCCAGTTGTTTTGTTACCAAGCAGTGTCGTATTGAAATTGAAAATATTTATTTCAGACCAGGCACATAATGTGCCTGGTCTGAGTCTACAAGTCCATCCTTACTAATATTATAAAAGCGAAAGTGAGTTTGTTTGTTTGTTACCTCTTCACGCCTAAATGGCTAAACCGATTTTGACGAATTTTGGTACAGAGATAGTTGAAACCCTGGAGACGGACATAGGCTATTTTTAAATAAAAGTGAGAAATGAGGGAGAAAGAGGGAAGAAAAGGGAAAACTTGGCTTTGCTATTACAATAAATTAGGCGCAAGGGCCGAAACTACAGGTAGCAGGTACCTGCAAATCAGGAAAGGGGAGCTGTTTTACCCCGAATTTAACGCGAGCGAAGCCGCGGGCTAAAGCTAGTATAATAATAATTATGTTATTAAAAGAAACTAAAAAACTATTACCTAGGACTAACAGGGTTGTGTAGGTTATATAGGCAGTCACTCCCTGTAAAATTCGTCTGCATCCGGTAAGACTGGAGGCCAACTCTAATACAGTTGGAAAAAAGCAGGCAGGTGGTGATGACTTACTTTAGGTATTAATCCACTTCTCACTAACAAATGTTATTTTATTTTATTTGTATACTTTTTGTTGTCACTGTGGTGAATACTGCGTATAACTGTAATAGGCATACAAACCAGCACTTTTGTATTATTGCATAGTTCCTTGTAAGTTTGAGTATGTTTTGCTCTTGGTGTACCAAATAAATAAATAAACAATGCAACATTGAGCTTTATTCATTATCTTCCTAGCGATTTCCAAACTAAGGGCAACATGAGACAGTTGTTATACTTAGTGCAGAGATATATTGGACCAGACCAAATGCTGTTCTGGCCTACAGGATGTGGCTACCAAGTCTTAATTCACCATAAAAGTGACCCATCTTCAGAGATAAATGCTGACTACCTTTTTGGAGATCTATAGGATTATATGCGAAACTAACGTTAAGTTACAAATTATGATATTCTCAAAATTGAGTAGATATCGATTTAAACTAAATAAATGATTCTCTCGATGTATCAACAGATTAGCGAATCATCTATTAATCATAAAAAATAACAACTAAGAAGCAATCACAGCGTTGAAATGACAAATTAAAGTATCACACTGCGTTGTCAAAGTCTCCGCCCTAAAGCTAAGCCCCGCCCAGCGTGCGTGCGCGCATCTCAGCTGAACGTTCAGGAATCATCCGCTGAAACTCGGGAGTGAACAGACGTGTCTAGTTTGTACCTTTTTTTATAGAAGAAATCTTTAAAGTATGTTGTTTTAATTTATTTTTCCAATAATAGGAAGTGCTTAAAATCAGTCTAAAAAGGCCTTTTTCTTAGCTTTATGTGTGACAAGTCTAAAAATACTTCAATGATAAGTTAATGCAAATTCGGACCACAATATTAAAATCAAGCTCTACAACGAACCCGATTTAATAAACCACGAGCCTTCTAAAAAACATTGAGGAAACCTCTTCACTTCTTACAAAACTATCGAAGATTTCAATAACGAAAGCTCTATGGAATACCTAAAACCATCCTTCGTAGAACAAGCAGATGAGTCATCAAAATACCCAGAGAACATGGAACCTTCTCAGTTCCAGCCTCTTTTAGACCAGGAAGTACTCAGTTCCTCCAGTGAGTTCTTCCACCCAGGATATCTGCCGTTCTTCTACGACTACCGTGCGGTGGACAGAGGCCTCTGTCAGGAGCGGGAGGCTTGTGATTGGGAGTGGGAGGAATGGGAGAACCAGGTTGTGGTGAAGGAGGAGAATGAGGAGCAGGGGCGAAGGTTGGGTGAGGAAGGTTAGTCCCTAGTTGTTTTTATGTAAAGTTTTTTGGGGTAGTACTGTGATGGTAGGCACGGGTTTAAGGGAGTTACAATTATTTCGTTACTAGGGCTTCGCCCGCGTGATGATCGAAAAGAATTGTATCTTTTTTTTTTTCGGGTGGGATCATCATCAAATAACTTCCCCCGCTCTGGCGGAGCGGAGGGCGTGTCAGACTTTTACTGACTAAAACCCACCCATGTTCCTTCTGTTGCTCTTTACGTTCCGGGGCCGCGGTATCTCTTTCGAACAACCCGCAACCCCGGCAGGCGGAGGCTCTGGCAAGCCCCTCTCCTTAAGAATTGTATCTTATGTGTTATTCCAGACTATAATCTACTTCTGTGCCAAATTTCATCAAGATCCGTTTAGCCGTTTTGACGCGAAAGACTAACAAACATTCGCATTTATAGTAAGACTAGCTTTTGCCCGCGGCTTCGCTCGCGTTAAATTCGGGTAACACAGTTCCCCTTGCGCCTTATTGATTTGTAATAGCAACGCTAAGTTTTCCCTTTCTTCCCTCTTTCTCCCTGACATCCCACTTTTTTAAAATAAAAATTAGCCTATGTCCGTCTCCTGGTTCCCAACTATCTCTGTACCAAAATTCATCAAAATCGGTGTAGCCATTAAAGCGTGAAGAGGTAACAAACAAACTCACTTTCGCTTATAAAATATCAGTAAGGAAGTAAGGATTTTAAGTCATATTTCACACCTACAGCTTAACCTTCATACACATATACTCACGTTTTTTTCTCATAGGGTAAGCAGTCACCACAGAACGCCACCTGCTACGATCCTTACATACTCCTTTTCCTTCGTTCACATTCATTCATCTTGGTCGTACACGCACACAGGTTGCGGGTATTATGCCCCAGCCTTTTCTGAAGAACTTACCAATAACATCAAACGTGTATGTCTTAGAAAATAAACTTATTAGGTACTAGCTTTTGCCCGCGGCTTTGCTCGCTTTAAATTCTGGGTAACACAGTTCTTTCCTGATTTGCATGTATTTTTCGTTAGTAACAAAGAGTGTGTGTACCAATTTTTAGCTTCCTACCTTGAAAACTGCGAAAAGTCAAATATAAAATTTTATCCCTTCTTTTAAGCCAGACCCGAAACAACTACATGAAGATATCATACAAATATTTGTTCCGTGCGGTGATTGAACTCGCGACACGCAGCACAGCAGTCAATCGCTCAGCCACTGCCAACCATGCCGTGTTTCTAATTAGTAGCTTACTGGATTTGTCCCGGTTGGTGTCAATAGGCTCGCTCCAAATGGCGAAATGTGAACGAAATCTACAGGTTTGCGTAGGGTTAACTCTACGCTGATTATACTGCGTGATGTTACAGATATAATTACAGCTATTTCAACGAATCCTTACTAATATTATAAAAGCGAAAGTGAGTTGGTTTGTTTGAATTTTGTGTACTTACAGAGATAGTTGAGGCCCTGGAGACGGACATAGGCTATTTTTTTTAAAAAAAGATTAAGTTATGAGGGAGAAAGAGGGAAGGAAAGGGAAAACTTAGCATTGCTATTGCAATAAATAAGGCGCAAGCGCAAAAACTACAGGTTGCAGATACCTACCTGCAAATCCGGAAAGGGGAGTTGTGTTACCCCTAGTTTAACGCGAGCGAAGCCGCGGGCAAAAGCTAGGTCCCTATAAATCACAGTCATAAACTAATAACAATAAATGAGCCACCTTCCTGTCACACCTCATGTTCAAGACACGGTTTACGAGTGGAAATGCGCCCGCGCAGGATTCGCGACACAAACAATGTCGGTCATAAAGCAATCATAAACAATGGACAGTCGGCGCCGGCGCCGGGTACATCTGCTAGTCGTTAGTAAACGGATGCTATTGGCTATTAATCGGTAGTTTTAGATTAGCGTGTGTAAGAGCTCTTTTAAGGTCTTGTAAGATTGTGAACAACCACACTGAAATGGTTTGAAAGGTAAAACTGAACTGCCTTGATGGTTTTGTGATCTCAAGTGCTACAAAGGGTCCTAGCCCGTAGTCTGGATAAGTGCCCGGTTCATAGCAATGGACTTGCTCTGTACCAGGAATGGCGAACCCGTGCCGTTGAAGGCACGCGACACAATATTTTGGGCATGCCAGCAATCAAAACGGTTTGCATCTTTATTCAAAACTAGCTTTTGCCCGCGGCTTCGCTCGCGTTAAATTCGGTCTAACACAGTACCTGCTACCTGCAGTTTTTGCCCTTGCGCCTTATTGATTTGTAATAGCAACGCTAAGTTTTCCCTTTTCTTTACTCGTTCTCCCTCATATCCCATTTTTTAAATAAAATAAAAATTAGCCTATGTCCGTCTCCAAGGTCTCAACTATCTTTCCTTTTCTTCATCAAAATCGGTTTAGCCATTTAGGCATGAAGACGTAACAAACAAACAAACTCACTTTCACTTTTATAATATTAGTAAGGATAACCCACTACTAATTTGGCCAGAGCTCAGTACCTAGTCTGGAGTTGCTAGTTTGTCCAAGGACTAAAGACTTCTTTAGTCTGATCTTCTTCATCGCCCACAGATGCACGGTCTCCAGCTGGCAGTCGCAAGGAGCGCACAGCGTTCACTAAGGCGCAGATCCGCAGCCTGGAGGCCGAATTCACTCGAGCCAATTACCTGACGCGGTTGCGACGATATGAGATTGCTGTGGCGTTGCATCTTACTGAACGACAGGTATTGCGTACTAATTTTTATGTTTTTTAAAAAGATATATTTAATACCTACTTCATATGGAACTGAACTTTATTGGTAAAGCTCTAATGTTCATTTTTTATGTTTTTTTTGATCAGGCGATTGAAAGACATTTACTAAATATTATCAAGCTGAAGAGTTTATTTAGTTGAACGCGTTTATCTCAATAACGGGTTCGAATTTTAAAAAAATAGTTGTTATATTAATGAAAGTCTCAATGGTTCTGTACTTCTCAGTATATTTTATAAATGTTTTACATTCAAATCAACTTATCTCAATCACATTTTTACATAACCTGACGCCTAGAAGGCGGGCTGTCAAAACTAACTCATTCACATTTTTATGGATTTGACACCAAGGCTATTAGCCCATACAACACGCTGTCTTTCCACAAAAAGATACATAAATGGAATCAATTTAATCTAATACATAGTCTTTCAGAAAAGCTGGAGCTTTCTTTTCTCTTCTAGGTCTAGTTAATAATGGACTAGGGGAATTACTAACTAATGGAGCCTTAGAAGTAGATTGAGTAAATGGATTGGTAGCTACTGAACAGTTATGGGTTTCAGGATCACCTAAGAGATCAACATCTAAACTGGTTGCAGTAGCATAAGGAAGTGAGACAGCTTTATCACTATCCTGTTGCACCGATGAAGCCATATTTTCTTGTTCAGCAACTGGGAGTTGTGGACTGATATTTGTGGTTTCAGATACTTCTGTTGACTGTGGTGAAAGTGGACGAATGTGTACAAGGTCTCTTCTATATATTGAATCATTCACATCAACTAAGTAGGAACGGTCTGAAAGAATGTCTGTAATTACTCCAGGAGTCCAAGTTTTGTTAGAAGCTGGGTGAACCTGAACTGATACGGGCTGTCCTATTTCTAATGTGATTGCTTTTTTTGCCCTTTTGTCATGGGAGTATTTCACCCTCTCTTTGTTGTTCTTGATGTTTTCAGAGACATTTTCAACCACGTTTGGTTTCAGTAAAGTTGTGATAGTTGGTAGGAATCCTCTTGTTCTTCGTGAAAATAACCTTTGCACAGGACTTGAATCCAATTTGTTAGGGGTATTTCTCAAACATAACAGACTCAACCAGATATCTTCTCTATCTTCAATAGCTTTTACTAATAATTTTTTTGCTATCTTCACTGTAGCTTCAGCCTTGCCATTGCCTTGAGGATGATGTGGAGATGATGTCACTTGTGTAAAATTCCATTTACAAGCAAAGTTTGAAAATTCTTCACTGACAAAGTTTGTGCCACCGTCTGTGACAACAATTTCTGGAATTCCATGTCGTGAAAAGTTTTTCTTGCAAATTTCTATTACTTGCTTGGAAGATAAGTCTTTTAGTACATCAATCTCAAAGAAATCTGAGTAGTGGTCCACGGTTATTAAATATTTAATTTGTTTACCATTCTGGTTAATAAAGAAAACATCCATAGATATTATTTGGAATGGATATTCAGGTATTTTGTGACTTTGCATGGTAAATCTTTGCTGACTTGGTTGGTATTTACTACAGGTGTTACAATTTTTTATCATTTCCCTTATGTCATTAGACATTGATGGCCAGAATATAGCATCTCTAGCTAGTTTTAATGTATTTTCAATTCCTGAATGTGCTTTATGTAACTTACTCAACATTTCTTTTCTTAAATTTTCTGGTATAAGTATAGCTTGGTTCTTAAGTACAAGACCATTGTATGTTGTTAATTCACTTTTAAAGTTATGGTACTGTTTAATGGCATCTGGTATATCTCTCATATATCTTGGCCATCCATGAAGAATAAAGCTTTTTAAGGCCAGAAGATTGTGATCGCTTGATGTGGCATCCTCTATTTCCTGAATGCAGTTATCCGATATAGGTAAGTTTAGCAAAGGGTTAATTTTTTCGATAATTTTGAATATTTTCATGTCTTTTGATCTATCAATGTCTTTACATTCCAAATAAAATCGAGATAATGCATCTGCCATTATGTTTTCTTTTCCAGATACAAATTGTAACTCAAGACTGTATCTTTGTAGCATCAGAAGCATGGATTGAAGCCTTTTCGGAGCTTGAAGAAGAGGTTTTTTAAATATATTCAATAATGGTTTGTGATCTGTTTTGATGATTGTTTTCTTGTTACCAATAATGAGCTGATCAAATCTTTTGCAGGCAAACAGAACGGCCAGAAGTTCCTTTTCTATTTGGGCATATTTCTTTTCAGCCGGAGTGAGGCATCGTGATGCATATGCGACTGGCTGGTTCTGTTGAAACAGTGCTACACCCAGGGCTCCTTCGCTGGAATCGCATTCTACAATTAGTTGTTCATTTTTATCATAATATTTCAATGTTTTTGTGTCACAGATCATAGATTTTAACAAATCAAACTCCTTTTGAGCCTTTTTATCCCACACCCATTCTGTTTTATCATGTGTAAGGTATCTTAGATATACTGAGTTGGCACTCAAGTTAGGAATAAACCTACTGAGATATGTCACAACACCCAGAAATCTTTGAACTTCTTTTTTATTTCTTGGGATTGGAATATTTGAAATAGACTCTATTTTTGATGGATCTGGTTGGAGGCCTTTATTGGAAAACACATGTCCATAATATTTTACTGAAGTTTGTAGTAGTCTAGTTTTGTCTTTGTTTAATTTACAATTGTATTTTTGTAGTATGTTTAGTAAATTCTCGAGATTTTTGTTATGATCTATAACAGCTTCCGTCATTGTATCTCCAACTCCATATACAAGCAGATCATCTACTAATGCCTCTATACCATTTAACCCTTGTATCATTTCACTCATTTTTATTTGGAAATGATCTGGTGCTGAAGAGATACCAAAGGGGAGGACCTTCCATCGGTATTTACCAAATGGTGTCCAAAATGTTGTTAATTTACTGCTTTTTTCAGATAGTTTCAAATGCCAAAATCCTTTTTTGACATCAAATGTAGAGAATACTTTAGCTTTACCTAGCTCTGGTAGTATTTCTTCGACTGTGGTAAATTGATAATTAGGTCTTTTAATGGCTTTGTTTAATGGAATTGGATCTAGACATATTCTGAAGTTTTCTTTCTTTTTTATAATTAGTATATTGCTCACCCAATCTGTGTGATTATCTTCTTTTGTAATTATCCCTTCTTCTTCCAGTCTCTTTAACTCTTCTTTTAACATTGGTCGTAGAGCTACTGGGACACGACGAGCTTTTTGGATGACTGGTGAAACCGCCTCATCAATTTCAAGATCAACTTCACCTGAAAAACTTCCTCTGCCTTCAAAAACTGAACTATACTTATTGACAATTTTTTGTGTATCCTGTGAATAATTGCATCGCACTTCCTTGCAGAATTTCACAAGACCCATATTTGTACAAGCTTGACATGATAGGAGTGGAATGTGTTTGTTGTTTACTATTTGAAATATTACAGTGTGATTGTTTTTATGACCTGAAATGTTGGTTCTCAAAGTTAACTCTATTTCCCCATGTACTGTAATATGATTTCCTCCAAAACCATACAGATTTTTCTTTGAAGGGCGCATTTTTTCTAGTATGTAACCTTCGCCCAACATCTCCTTGACATTTTGTAAACCAATAAGGCACTCATCAGCTGCTGTGTCCAGTAGGCATTTTGTGGTTTTCCATTTCTTGTTATCAAAGTATTCTAGTGTGCATTCCGCTAGATTTTTATTTTTGTCATTTATAATTTTATTGATAACATATTCGTCCGAGTCTGAGGCAAGGCTGTTATTTTGCTCTTCTTTTACCACCTTCACTTGTTGTCTCTTCTTTTTACAAACATTCTGTAGATGGTTTTTGCCCTTGCAGTTTTCACATTCCTTACCCCAAGCTGGACATAGTTCTTTTTTGAAAACATGATAATTCGAACAATACCTGCACTTTCTTTTTTTATTGGTATCTTTGTCTTCTATTTTCTTTATTTCATTGGTTATTGTTGATCCTGATAGATCTTTCATGTGTTTTTCAGTAGCCTCTGCGGCACGGCATAAATTCACTGCATCTGATAGAGTCAGGTTATCTTTTTTCAATAACTCTTTCTTTGTTTTCATATCTGTTATGCCTAAGACAATTTTGTCTCGTAACATTTCATCTTTGAATGTTGCATATTCACAGTCTTCAATCAGCCTAGTTAGGTCTGCATAGAAAACATCAAACATTTCGTATTTTTGCTGCATTCTGCTTAAAAAGATGTATCTATTGTAGATGATGTTTTTCTTAGGGAGCATTTTGGTAGATATAATCTGTAATACCTCGATGCATGTTTTGTGAACTTTTTCTGTGTCCGTAAGACCGAAGTTCCCATATTTTTTTAGTGCTTCGACGCCTATGGCGCTGAACAAGACGCTCACCTTTCTCGGTTCCTGTTCCGCAGACCACTCATTCATTTGGGTTGCGGAACAATAATTGTTCCATGCAGATAAGAACGATTTAAATGCGTCTTGCGGGTCCGCATCTGTGTTGATAGGCGCTGGCCAGGGCACATTTATGTTTTGAGGGGGTGACTTCTGAGATAGTCTTGCGATCTCCTCCTGCATAGTCTTCAGGAGCATGGTTTGTTGCTGAATTACATTCATTATTGAAGTTTCTTCCATTTTTGCGCTGCCACCATGTTATATTAATGAAAGTCTCAATGGTTCTGTACTTCTCAGTATATTTTATAAATGTTTTACATTCAAATCAACTTATCTCAATCACATTTTTACATAACCTGACGCCTAGAAGGCGGGCTGTCAAAACTAACTCATTCACATTTTTATGGATTTGACACCAAGGCTATTAGCCCATACAACAATAGTGTTGGGTAGGTACCCCTTTTATCAAGAAAGGCTACCTATGACTATTATATTACCTATATGAAATCACGCCACGACACTTAGAAGCCAAGCAGCGGATGAATCACTGGGCACAGCTAGTATTAAAATAATGACTAATATTGATCTGTGGCAATTCAGATATGAACATTATCTACGTCAGTAAGTGATTAGAACAGACAATTAGAGTGCTCAACCGGTGACTAAATCTACATTTTTTTTGTTTCTATAGAAAATCGAGTCAAGCACAACACTATTTATGTTGTTTAGCAAAAAGTTCCACATTTGAAATGATGAAAAAATTTGGTATTTGTAGTAAAAGCATTCTGGTTATTCTCTGTACAATCAAAATGCAACTTTATTCTAAAGAAGCTAAAGTTTACGCAACTAAAGGGTTTAAGGTACAAATTTTTGAATTTTTTTTCTTTGTTTTCTGAGTCAGGATTTGTGCCCGTTTCATGGCAATAGGCTCTATTAAGTACACCTCTGCCTAACTCTTCGGGGATTACAGCCGTGATGTTATATTTTTTCTTTGTTTTCAGGTGAAGGTTTGGTTCCAAAACCGAAGAATGAAGTGGAAGAGAACAAAGGGCGCATCTAAACATTCCAAGAAAAAGGACGTCAATCATTCAAATTAGACTTAAGACTTCTGTAGGTTTATTTAGTTGGTTTTAAAAGTAGACTTAAGTTACCGCCTCAAAAAATGCAGAACTGTTATGTTAGAATTTCTGTGTATTTATTAAGCTTTTATATAGTTTTTTTTTACTAGCAACATTAAATTATCTGCAGTCTTTTGCCAAGTATGTGGGGGTCGCCTTCCAATTTAACCAGATGCAGCTGAATATCACTATTTTACGTAAAACGATTGTCTATCTGGGCGCTTTAGCATAATCATAATATGCTAGTTTAAAAAAAATATTAGTCAGTCTTTTAGTTTTAGATTATTTAAAAAATGTGACGTCACGCGTTGCTGCATTTTTTCGCAACGAGTGACGTCAAACGTAAGTTTAATGCGCTATATCTTTGTCATTTTTATTCTAATTTTCAAATAAAAAATACGTGTCCCTTATCTTTGAATAATCTAAAAGACGGACTAAATAGAATGTAGGTAAGTAATTAGAATTACTTTGACCCTGGAAACTACCCTATTGGATAATAATATAACCTATTATATGATTCTGTTTAAGCAGCCATTTTAGACCCTCACATACCTCTCACTACAACTGGTTGTCAGACTTTAGGGCCACTGACTACCACAAAAGACAACAACTTATAATATTTAAATATATTTGTAACATAAAAAGAAAACACAATATTTCAGGAGATAAGATATGTTTATTAGACAATTCATACCTCCGGCACGAGGCGAGCCATGCCGAAAAATAATAACTAAACATAATAATAATATTGTGAACTATCGCACTATCTTTGGAAGAAACTAAACATCCGGGCTATGGGTGGCTACAATTTGTTCAAACTTAAGAATGGGTCACGTAAAATTATAATGATTAATAACAACAGCGTGGGGAACTTCCAAATTACTAAGATACTAGCTGTTTTCATATCATAACATTCATTGCGGGAGACCACGGGCACGACTTGTGGGATAAGTCACATACAGTTTCCAAATTGCACTCACAATACTCATTATTTTATTGGTCTTTCTACTTTTGGTAGGATTTCCAAATTAGAGAGGTATTTATAGGACCGGCGGTAGAGTAAGATATCACAAAGTCTTGATACATAATTGCCTTGAAACTACCGACTCAAAAACGATTTAAACTACATAATTGCAAATTACAGTTACTTAACCTAAAGCAGTTATCGTCAAATAAAACAGTCGATAGCCAAGACATATTGGAAGACTACAAAAAGTTTTATACAGGAAATAATCTTACAGAGAGATTCAATAAGCAATTTAACAAACAGATAACTATACAATAACAGTTAAGGAGAATAGCTTCTCTTAATTTTTTCAGAAACTGTATGTCACTCAAAGTGAGCATATTCGTCGTTAGCAACGTCGCCTTAACTCGCATTAAATTTTCGTGAACACTACGTTTAACATTGGACCTAGCTATATCGTTGGACCAAAATAAAATAGCTAATTTTCAACAATATAGATTTATAATTATCATGTTTTAACATACGCCGCTACGCTTGTCACCGTAGTTACTGCAACTATGGGGTTCATATAGCCTGTCATATCGATTCACGCAATGAAAATAAATAAACGGTTCAAAACGACTTTGCGTTTTGAATATATACCAGATTTTAACTTAACTATCTGACCCTAGCATTTAAGTTAAAAAAATATACTTTAAACAACACTGAGGCTCCGTTGACAAACGCAGCGGTCACTCAACCGTTAGCTTTAAGTTTAATATTATATAAAAGTTGTCAGTAATTCTCCATTTATTGGCTCCCAAGATATTATGTACAATGTGATTATCTTCTATATTCATCTGTCAGGCACAAATTTAATCACCAACTTTTATGTTTTTTTTAAAATGTTTTAGTTATTTTTTTATGTTATTGTTATGTAGGGACATTTATAATTAGCTAATTATAATTTTAATGAATTGGTGTCTCGCTGTGTATAGTGGATTCACAAAAATATTGTGTGTACTCTAAAAATGATATTGATGAAAAATTGTCTTGAAATTATTTTTCTGCGAACAAAATTGGTGCTAGCATAAGTTCTAATAAATAAAATAAAAGTAACAGATTGTACTTTATTGCTTTTACTAACTGTAAATGTCCCTCTTGACTAAATAATGTAAGGTACGAATTCAAATGAACATGTAAAATGTGTATTTATTCAAAAATTATAGCTTTATTTCAACTTAATCGGGATTTAGCTCTAAATGAGTTTCTTATGCATCCTTATATATAATTAACAGTTGGAAAAATATGTTCCGAGTGATATCCTTACAAAGTTACACTATACATTACTATACATAGATTGTCTAGGTTCATGCGAATGATACGAGGTGATGCGGCAGTCCGTATGTCCTATAGCTATGGTGAGCGAATGACATGAAACATGTCTTGTCTACAATTACTTATACCACATGTAATGCAGTAACAGGAAGATGTTAATGCCAACTGCGCTGGATCGCTCTTAACAAACTGAGAGCTGCTGTTGGATTTTCAACCATCGACGCTAAGCCGAACGTTGCTAATACAACAGCGCGCTAAATGTCCCTTACAACATGTCAAATGTCTGCTGTCGATATCTCAGTATGACAAGCGACGCGTTGTTGACATAAACTTACTGTTACCACTCATGCATGTGCCTCTACTTTGCGTATACACAATCCATGACAGGATAAATAAATAAATTATAAATGCATATTCCCACCTGACTAGAGAATTTTGAATGTTTCTCAGCAAGGAACTATATTTTCGTTTATTATAGTCAGGTTATTTATAAAATATTAACTAATATGTAAGCAGGCCTCTTTCGAACTTATAATAAATTAGTATTTATGTAGCTAATGCTGTTTTTATGGTCACAAACCTAACTTTCCTTTCACAAGAACTTGATTCTAGCAATCATTTTAGAAGGTAAGGAGTTGGAACATTTAGATTGTGATATTACATACTAATTTATGTAATGAAATCTAAAAGTCATTTTTATAAAACTCAATTACAGACACAAATCTTTTCAAGTATCTTTCTCTGCCTACATAATTAAGGTCTGTGAACATTTAGCATCAGAAATGATATGATATCTATCCCTAACAACCGGAAGCTTTGCTCAAAACTAACAGGATCAGCACAAACCATCGCATCATTTGCACAAAAGAGAAAAAAAACCTTTCAGAGTAATATATTTAACACAATCCTTGTCACCATTTTCACAGCACAATGTCCGTCACTACACTAATATATACACAGTATAATTATTAAGGCTTTTCAGGTGCTTTCACTTATTGCAAATGTTCACGCGTCGCGTAAAGTTCACGTTATGAGGTCGCCGCGGTCGCGCGCGGGCGGCGCTATACGACCACGTACATCAGGCTTCGTTATGGACGCTGGCCATCCGCGGCCACGCTGGCGCCGCCTGGCCCACTGCCGGCCAGCACCATGCCGGGCGGCAGCACGGTCTGCGGGATCACGGTCAGCGAGCGCGGGATCTTCGGCATCGTCATGTGGGACATCAGCGGAGGAGACAGGACCGTCTCGCTCATTATAGACACCGATGGTCCGAGCTGAGGGATCTTGATCGGCGTCGACGTCACCAGCAAAGATGGCGACGACACGATCGGTGACGCGACAGTCTGTGACGTCACCGTGGCAGTTTTCTGTGGAATCGGGGCTATAGTAATATTCTTTAGCCCTACATTCTTGAGAATATTGGCAGCATTAGTGCCTATTTGAGTCATTTCTGGTATTTCCTTTTTATCTTGGGACTTGTCATCAGGGACGATGTTCTGTACGACGGAACCTCCGTTGCCGAGCATAGCGCACTGTGCATTCGAAGGCTGTATCTCCGTGACCACCGTGTTCTCGTCCGTGGACTGTCTCTTAGTCTTCTCCCCGTCCTGTATCTGCTGCAGCTTCTCTCGTCTCATGATACACATCTTGTTGTAGTCCTGCAGCGTGATGTGGTATCGTTTGCCGGATGACATCACTTGCACGAGACTGGGGAGTGTGCGACCGTCGACCGCTATCTGTGTCGGTTCGCGGGCAATTTTGGCTAGGTTCTCCTGTAAATCGCAAAATGGTTATGTTAATTTATTTACATTTCAGCAATATTCAGATCAAAGAACTTCACAACTGGTACCATAAAAGTTTTTGTTAGAGGTCACGACGTAAATTAAGATTCGACATTGAATTGACATTTAAACATGTGTTAACATAATTCTTTTAAATTAGCATAAATTGCTAACGTGTCAATTTCAGCGAAACCAATTTGTTTGCTAACGCTTAATTTATAATAGCAATATTCCAATTAGCTCATTGAAAAGAAAAATATTATTTACAAATAAATGTTTTTTTTTGTTTTCTTTTTGGTGTAAATATAAAGTTTAGGTTTTTAAATCATGGACCATATCAATGATTTGTTAGTTAAGTTTAACAAAAAGAAAAAGGTTTAAAAATATTTACTTGAGTAATAGGCATAAGCGTAGGCCTCCAGGGCTTGCTGGTAGTCCTAGTCTTTTTCGGGGTGTCCTCTTTCTTTGGAGCCTCCTTCTTCTCCTTAGGAGGAGGGACGACGGCAATCACCGGCGGAGGGTCAAACTTGGGAGGGACCGCAGTCACCGTCGCCGCGGGTAAGGGCGCAGCTGCGATCTCGGTGGGATCCGAAGCTGACACGCCTTTGACGAGCTGCTGAATGTTGTGAAGCACATTCTGGATCGCTTTACGTCCTTGTGCGTTTGGAGTGTTGATAGCTATAAGCTCAGGCGGCAAAGGCTTTGACTTCACCTTCTCTGGCTTAGACTTCTGTTTAGGTAACACATTAGGCGGAGGCGGCATGAACTTTTTCGTCTCTTTTTCGCCTTCATTCAGGTTCGATTTTAGCAAACTTTTACCGTTTATTGAAGGTTTCTTTCTGAATTCTATCAAGCTTATCGCAGGCTCGCCTCGTCTAGGCGTGTCATTGACGACATTGTCATACGCTCGCAGTCGACTCTGCACGGAATCGCTGTAGTTCGCCGCATGAGGAGATGCATTATGAGCCAAAACTAAATCCCCACTTCGGAAGTACTTCTCTAAGAGTATTAAATGCCGTAGGAAGGACGATTGGTTGCCGTAAGGTCGCTGTAACTCGTTCCACAGCTTTCTAGTCTCAACATCATACTGTATCATTGTATTACACTTCTCCCATCCTTCTGGCGTTACACCCTTAACGTTATTAAATTCTATATTACAATGTAAGTTCATTTCTTCCTCGCCTGGGAACAACTCTCGAACAGAAATCGAAGGGTTTGTTTCCAATCGCTTCACAGGATTCGAGTACTTCACCTCTGAGATTTTCTTATGATGCTCTGGTTTATTCTTTGATAATTCGCTCAGGTTTTTCTTGACTTGCGTGAAACTTTCTGACATTTGCCATTTGTTTTTCAGCGTGTTTATGTCGGCGGGTCGCTTGTTTGGTATAGATTCTATGGTACATTCTTCGTTCAAAGTTATGTTTTTGAGGATAGGTATACCATCCCTTGCTCTCTCTTCTTCATTATCACTCCTAGGTTTCTCTTTATGTGATAAAATCTGTCCTAATTTGTGTATTCTCTTCGAATTCTTCTCCATGATCCTGTGTTGACTTGCCGGTTTTTGGATACCGGACAAATTATGTAGTTTGAGAATATTCCTCTGTTTCGTAGTCAAATTAGGTTTGGGCAGGAACTGTGCAGGGTTATTCTGTTTCTGTAGCAGGTACTGTAGTTCTGTCTGTTTGTCTAGAGGTAGTATGGCCGCTTCCATGTCCTGCATATCAGGCTCCGAGCCATCGCTTTGGTGGTTAGGGTCTGTGGACTTCATGTTGGGTACTAAGATCTTATTTGAGGAGATGAGGCTCTCTATATCTTCTTCTAGAGGATGTTCTTTGCAATCACTGTCTTCTTTCTTCTCTTTCTCTGGGGTACTCTCGCTGGTTCTCTCAGATCTTTCTGAAGACTCGCTGTCCATTTTGTCGGGGTCCGTGGATTTCCTTTGCTTGGATTTGGGTCTTTGTTTCTTCTTGAGTTTGTCTTCTTCTTGAGATGCCATGCTGCCATCTTCTGTCTGTATCTCTGATATCGGTGGTACTTCTATGTTGTATATTTGGAGTAATCTGGAATATGAGGGAAGATTTTGTTAGTATTGAGTAAAGGTTCATAAAAAAAAATGTGGTGATTTAAGCTTAGTTTAGTCTGCAAGGCCTCCTCCGAAAGGCTCAAGCTTGGTGTACTATTCATAATAAAAGTGTAAGTTTGATTTTGGAATATTAGAGAATTATGGACGAAGCAGAAAAAGAAGTTCGCAAGGATCGTAGATGGCATTTTGTGGTTTCTGCCTACCATCTTGAGAAAAAGGCGCGAGTTTATGTATGTATTGGTGATTTTTTATGTGAAGTTTTTTTTCCATAATGAGGCGACTGCTATTAAAAAAAGGAACACTTCTGAGGTCCCGTTTACATCCTAGTAAGGCGATGCAACTTGCGTTCAAGAGAGATCTTGTTTACTTCGCATCAGTGCTATCAAGTAGAGGTGGGCGTTGAATCAACAAACAGTTTTTTTTAACGACTTTTTATTCGTCAACGAGTTAACTGTTATTCATCAATGAAATAACAGGTTGAAAATATTAGCTGTTAATTTACGTCAACATGTCTTTACACATTACTTTATTCAATAATCTTCAATATTACTTGCAACAAAATTGTTATTGATCGAAAACGTTGACATTCTCTAATGAACGTCAATCAACGTCAACGTCGTCAACTTTAAAAATCTTCTACCAATAAATTTTAATTTAATAGTCCTAATATTCTTCAATAAACTGTTTACAACAAAACGTTAACTCATAATTTAACAGTTTTTTCAACCTGTTGACAATGGTCAACAGGTCAATGGATGATTAACAGTTAAATTACGTTAACCATAAAACCGTCAATGACACACGTCTACTATCAAGTCCAAAACTTTTGTCGATTTCGAGATACGTGATCCGTGGTACCACAGTAGATGAGAATGTTGAGATGGATGGGTGGAGTGACAACAATGGATAAATTAAGGAATGAGTATATTAGAGGAAGTTTGAAAGTTGCGACTGTTACAGAAAAATTGAAGAGTCGTTTGTCTTGGTATGGACATGTAATGATGGATCTGAATGTTGATGGACGGAGAGCGAGAGGAAGGCCAAAGAAAAGATCGATGGATTGTGTTAGGAATGATATGAAGAAGAAGGGAGTAAATGCTGCCGTGATGTCAGATAGGGAAGAATGGGAAAAGAAAACATGTTGCGCCGACCCCAAATAGAATGGGCAGGAAAATGATGATGATATCTGACACTCATTCTTGTCTTGTATAAGGACACCTATGCAATATATTATGTGTCATTTAAGGCAGCAGTGGTAACATTAAAAAACTAAAATATCTATAAATATTTGAGAAACACAAAAATAATTGTTCAAAATCTACTTACTTTCGTCTGTATGCTGAGGCATAGGAGTCGTTATGTCCAGGCCGTGGCAGCAACGTGCAGTAATACCGACAAGTCTTGCACAGCACCGGTCGCTCAGTGAACTGTACTGGCACGCTGGCTGCCTTCAGATACGGGTTCAATTCCGTATAGCCCTGGGGACGAAATTAAATTAGTTAACAACTGTGTCACAAAATCAAAGGTTATTTACAGTGAAATCTGGGTAAGTGAGAGTTCAAGAGACCCCACCTCATTCTCGCTTATATAGGTTTCTGTTTCTCCCTGATGCAGGTAGGTACGTGGGTAGCGTTTCTCTCGTATAGAGGTACGCAGCAATGACAGGTCAAAAATTCATGCTCTATGTAATTTTATTTTATTTAGAACTAGCTTTTGCCCGCGGCTTCGCTTGCGTTAAATTCGAGGTAACACGGTTCCCCTTTCCTGATTTGCAGGTACCTGCTACGTGTAGTTTTTGCCATTGCGCCTGATATTTTGTAATTTCTTCCCTCTTTTTCCCCTCATTTCTCACTTTTATTTAAAAAAAATAGCCTATGTCATATGCCCATGTTAGTTAATTAATTGAAGTCTCAGTCGTATTACAATTAATTAGGAACGGCTATCGGTAAAAAAAGTATGTTTTGTAAATTTAATTGCATATTTGGATTGTATATAGCATTTAGTCGTAACTGTGACGGCAGTACATATACTTACATGGTGTATGAAGTGCACGTTGTGATGCTTGGTGATCCGTCGCGTGCAGAGCGCGCACGCCATGAGCGGCGCCAGCGCGCGGTAGTGCGCGCCGCACAGCGGGATCGTGTGCAGCCCCGGGTAGTCGCACTTCAGCTTCAACTGGACGGACATACAACCAGACATGCTTACATGGCAAACTTGCACTATAACTACAGGTAGCACACGAGATGACTCCCGGACGGATGGCAAGCAGTGGGCAGCTCTCCCTCCGCTCGTCTAATAACGACAGGCCGTGTCGACGGCGCGTTAGGCGCGTGGCCCACACGACCAACAGTCGAGGGCGCAGTCGAGGCGCGGGCGCATTAGGCGCGTAGCCCTCAAGATCAACAGTCGAGGTGCAGTTGAGGCGCAGGCACATAAGAGACACGCCGCAACGAGAATATTCTTTACAAAAGTCGTGTAGGCGACGCACCTAACGCGCCTGCGCCCCGACTGCGCCTCGACTGTTGGTCGTGTGGGCGACGCGCCTTAGTGTTCCACGCGCGCCTCAAAGAGATGTCAACATAACAGAGGAGCCAGCCAGGGTTTGCTTGGCTTACGGGTTGTTCGAAAGAGATACAGCGGTCTCCGATCACAAAGGGCAAAAGAAGGAACATGGATGGGTTTAAGGCAGTAAAAGTCTGGTATTACCATAAGCTCCAACTAAAGCGGAAAAAATCATTTGATGTTTCTTATGAAAAAAAGTACAGTCAGCAAAAGAGATAAGTAATCAGTCGTCAAATATACCTAATTGAATTTTTCTTAAAAACCGATCGACGTTTTCAAAACAAAAAATATATGGATTTAATAAAAATAAATAAACTGCATTTGACGAGTCTGATTACTTATCTCTTTTGCCGACTGTACATTCATAGTTATAATTCATAAACTGATACTTTGGTACTGAGATTTCGTGTTGAGAGAGTCAGTGATTTTCTCTTTTATGTGTATACTAGCTTTTGCCCGCGGCTTCGCTAGCGTTAAATTCGGTGGCGCCTTAT
This sequence comes from Ochropleura plecta, assembly GCA_905475445.1. Classification (NCBI taxonomy): domain Eukaryota; kingdom Metazoa; phylum Arthropoda; class Insecta; order Lepidoptera; family Noctuidae; genus Ochropleura; species Ochropleura plecta. Next base: position 17,986,859 of record FR997736.1, read on the forward strand.
TAAATTGTAATAGCAACGCTAAGTTTTCCCGTTTCGTCCCTCTTTCTCCCTCAAATCCACTCTTTTTAAAAAAATAGCCTATGTCCGTCTCCTGGTTCCCAACTATCTCTGTACCAAAATTCATCAAAATCGGTTTAGCCATTAAAGCGCGAAGAGGTAACAAACAAACTCACTTTCGCTTTGTTGAGGGGATAAGGTTCACTTTACTCTGACCGGGGTTTTTATGAGAAAAAGACGTGTGTGTTACTTCAAGTGTATTGAGCGACTAATTAGACCAAAAGAAATGCCCATTATTAAATCTATGTGACATATAGAAACATATCTATAACCTTATTATTTATCCCTTACTATAGAACTAGGTGTAAGCGTAAATCGCTATACGTCACAACACGCTTTTATAATATTATTAGTAAGGATATTAGTTTATGGTACTCACCAACTTATTAACACTACTCCTCATCTTGATGAGCCACTTGCGGCGTATGGAGTGGTCGGCGACGACGGCGCAGGCCTCCGTGTGGCACAGCGCCGCCCGGCCCGCGCCCGCGCCCTCCTCCGAGCTGTCCTCCTCCAGCGGCGGAGACCCGGCCTTCTCCGTCTGAGTGCTGACAGGGAGGAACGAACATTGGATTAGTCAAAGCACGTTAAGGTGAAAGCTCCAACCTACCCGCGAAATTCAAATTTTCTTACGTTTTTTGCAATTTTCAGGCCAGTGCTAGGTTGTATGTTGATTAAAATATTATTCGCGGCTGTAAGACGTATGTAATTATAGAATTATAATCATCAAAATCACCAATACAACCCTCCAAGTTCATAAAGCTGTAGGAAAGACTTTTTCTGTTTATTTTTTGTTCCTACGCCTTTATGAACAAAAACGTAAGAAAATTTGAATTTCGCGGGTAGGTTGGAGCTTTCACCTTAAGACTTTGTTCTCGGATTCTCGGTTCTCTGTCGACAGGGAGTTAAGAGGCCCGAAAGTCTGACAACCAGTAGTGGACTCATTAAAGCCACTTTATGTAAAATATTGGTATTTAGTTACATCCGGATGGACTAAGATCAACGCTTTGGAATGGGCAACTACAGTACTTTCACAAGTTATTATGCCTTGTGACCGGGACTGTAGATTCATTTTGTTTTTTGACAGTCAAAAGTGCTTGTAATGATCTAATTGAAATAAATGATTTGATTTGACTGGAAACCGAACACCATAATATATATATCGCATCCCTGATGTGGCGGGTGCGTGGCAGCGTGGCAGCGCCAACAGTCTCTTGATGACCGTAGCAGATAGGACTGATGGCTTTATTTGTACACTGGACGACGACGTTAGTGTTGCCTTCAAACCATAGTCAGAAGTATGTGTGCTTTGTTATTTTATATGTGTATGTATTATTTAGCTTTGACATATTACGAATTGACCAAAGTATTTATTTATGTTCTAACATTAGTTAGTAAGTGGTGTATGTATTTACTAACAATAATGGTTTATAAAGATCTGACAAATAAATAAATAATAGTTGGGAAAGAGTACTAAATAATACTCTTATTAGGAGTTTTTTTGCGCCACTTCTCCCAGCTAAAACTTTAGAAAGTTGTAGGGGACTGTCTTATGTTGTATTTTTATAATTATTTGATGTTCAAAAAATTCAATAGGCAAATGGCTTGATTTTCTCCAGTACACGGGGCCTGGACCAGTCCACTCCTTGTCAAAATAGGAGACGTGTTTCGACAGTGTACTTCATGGGCTAAATACTCACTTGTGCAGCGAAGTGATGGGCGGGTCCATGGGTTGCTTGCCGAGCGGGCGCTTGCGGTAGGACGGGCAGTTGGCGCGGCGGTCCACGTGCCGGTAGCAGGCGTCGCACAGGCAACTGTCTATGGTCAGCTTCTCTTCATCTGGTGGGGAAGGAGGGGTTTACTCTATGGTCTAGGTACATAGAGGTAGTAGACACAAGGTTTTCAAAAAGTCAAATGGTTTAATGTTGATTTATACGTCGCTTAACTTGTGCAGTGCAAAAGCTTAAACTTTGTGGTTTTAGCTTTTGCAAACTAAAATCAATGTATCTATTGTATGCTGAAAAAAAGCTTCTATAAAAAACTTTAAAAATATAACTTTACTACACTTTGACTTTATGAAGTGTTTACACTTTTACAACAATCCCTATTTCGACAGGGATACAAATACTTGGAGTCTGTGCCTTGTGTTTTAAATCCCATGTGATAGGGGCGACCCTATCGCCATCAACCGGGCCCAAACCTAGACTGGGCTGTTACTGAGATATTCTAATTAAAAAAAAAAAACAATTAACACTACCTGACCTGTAGCAGTGACGGCCACTAGACTAAAGAGACAACTTTATGAATAGCAACATAAATGAATAAATGACACTCACTATCCAGAACCTTCTTCTGTCTTTCGGAGCTCTTAATCTGTGCAATATGGCACGGTGTGTCGAACAGGCCGAACTTCCCGCCACAGTAGAAGCATTGGTCCATGCACAGCCGCCCAGGGTGGATGCTAAACGAAGACGCCTTCTCCGGGATCACCAGGTTCAGGGTCTCTTTGGGCTCCACTGGCTCCGGAGCTGCTTCTGTGTCTGTGGAGAATATTTCTTACTGATGGGTGGGGTGTAGTGGGGGGCCTGTGCCGTGGTTCGGCTCCTAAGTGTCGTAGCGTGATGTTATATAGCCTATAGCTTTCTGCTACAAATGGGCTATCCATCACTAAAATAGTTTCCCAATTCTATTTAGTAGTTCCCGAGATCAGCACGTTCAACCAAACAAACATACAAGACTCTAAAACTTTTTTCTCTTCAAAAATCAAGCGGTACCTCTCCTCTATAGGTAATGTAATATTCTGCATAATTATATATTTTAGATAAGTATTTACTATATCAGTATTTATTTTTGTTTTATTTGTATATATGTTTATTTTATGATTGATAATTTAAAATTTTCCTGTTTTGTTCTTTCTACACAGTGTCTACATATAACTTTCCTTTCGCAGGTCTGCTGGAAGAAAATTCTAATGAAATAAGCAGTACTTTTGTGTTCTTCTGTCTTAATGTCCTGTCAAGTATTTTGTGTGTACATAAATAGATAAATAAAAAAAACTCTAAATTTGTATGATATTAATATAGATTTATAAAATGAAAATGTGTAAACTTTTTTTTTATCTGGGTCTCATCTGTACTAATTGGACTATGGAGGTCAGATAAGCAGTCGCTCCAATCAAAATACTGATATTTAGTTGCATCCGGACTAAAGGTCTACCCCAAGTTGGTTGTCTTATGCTAGCTAGGCAAAAGATAATATAGACCTTATCTGGTCAAGAATGAAAAGTTAAGGTTGACAAAATAAATAATCTTAAGTATATAGTGGCCCTCCAATTGTTACTCGGTGTTTTGTCGCATTATCGTCTAAAATCAATTTTAAGATTTTGCGCACCTTACTATTTATAATAGAGATATCCTAATTATTTTTTTATTAAATGACCTGTTTTTAACCAAATCTAAGAATTTCAGCGAGGTGTAGATTTCTTCTTATACTTTTTTAAGTTTGTAAAAAATTACGTATCAGATAATCCATAATTACTGACAGTCGAATACTATTCAATATTTTATTATTGATGGTGTGCAAATATATTAAAATTGAAAAAAAGGAACAAAATTTGGTAGGGTTGGTATTATAAATCTCAATCTTAAAATAGATTATCGTGTCTCAAATCAGAGACAAAGTGTCAATATTTCCAACGAAATTCGTTTCTAGCTTTCTAAATCCAAAAGTGACTTCACACATACATAACAGGTTACATAAACGACAATTAAAACATGCGTTACTATAGTATATCATGCGATTAAGCTCTTGTGGACAGACTGTACAGACAACCGCACGTACATGTAACATTTTTACATTGACAGCACGTTTATGTCGCAGATGTAAGGTTGCTTTTTGTATCTCGAGAGTTAAGTAATGTACAGTTGACTGTAGTACTTGTTAACAAGGTTAGGTCTGTTTGCGAAGGCCTGTGTCCACGTGATACTTGACTTAAAATGTACATTTATTATAATTACTGAAATATACTGTTGAGTAGGTGAAGTTTGAGATTATAATATGCTTAATCTAGCTAGACTATTGGTGTAGATTTTTTGTAGTACTTAAGAGAATAATGTAAAAGAAACTAGCTCTAGACTTGGGCAATAGGCTAGTTTCCAAAAAAAAAATATTGGTCCGGTTTTTAGATTATTCAAAAATACGGTACACGTATTTTTTTAGTTGTAAACGCGTTGCTGCATTTTTTGGCAACGAGTGACGTCACACGTAAGTTTAATGGGCTATATCTTTGTCATTTTTGGTCTAATATACAAATTAAGAAATACGTGTCCCTTATTTTTTAATAATCTAAAAGACAGATAAATAGAATGTAATTCCTTTGACCCTGGAAACTACCCTATTAATGAAACCTAATGTGAAGACCAATTGGGGTATTTCTAAGAATATAAGTTTTCTTGTACCAATGGCAGCTACAAATAAAAACATACCAGTTAACCTAACACTAGAATAATCAAAACATTTGCAAAAAATTGTTGAATGAGTTAGAAGGTTCTTGAAACTTCTTTTATTGATGGTTTTTTTAAAAAGGTGCAATACACAGTAGGTGATACTATAAATACTAGTTTCGCACTTGTACATCGGTACCCACAGTCAATAATGTGACCCCTGTAACAGGATGTGCACGCTGCGTTCAGTAATTGAGCTGTGGTGTCGCTAAAGGAAACTCGCGAGGACATTATAAGGAAAACTATGTTATAGTCTACGAAAAACTAAAATACAGTGCTAAAATATGAGCAGACTGCGAATTCATGGTGCCAGGGACATCAACGGACATTGAAATTCTTTGACGGTTACTAAAAATGCCCACACATTTTGATCGGCACTTACCCGACTGCCGAAAGGAGGAGGTTTATGTTTTTTTGTATATATTGAGCTCTTTAACTACTTAATTTGAAGAATAACAATAGTACTGGAGGCAGAGTGGAGAGTTTCTGACAAAATCAGCAACATTAATTTTATTGAATGTTGCTGATTTTATTTCTCTTTACTTTTGAGCGCAGTTGTCACAGATATGTGACAAGTAAGCGCGTGCCCTGGACGCGAACAACACAAATATGTGACAAAAATTTAGGTAAAATGAGGGGCTTGGAGTGAACACGCGCGTTTATATTTTCTAGCGTTCAAAAGGTTTGAGACAAAAATAAATTAGAGGACATGAATATTTTTCAAATTATTTTAGTCCCCTCAGGTTCAATCCCAAGTAATATAAATATAATTTTACTAATCCGTGTGAAAAATGGGACATTTCTGCATTTTACCCTAAGCAAGAGTTAAGAGTTTATTTTATGCCGTAGAGAAAAATAAGATCACCAAGGCAAGATTAGCTATGGAGCAGAATGCGAAATGAGCGTCAATAAACATTTGGAGATTTGTATTTGTATTCTATACGAGTTAAAAAATGTCAGTGCAAAGTTTAATTTGGTGTTACACGAATTTGATATAAACTAACCTTATGTTTAAAAATCATAAAATGAGTACGTGCTTACAAGTTAATTTTTAAAATTCGTATTTCAATTTAGAAATTGACCATGCATTTAAAAAAAAAAGTATTATATTTTAGTAATTCGGGTGAGTAAGATTAGAAAAGTCATGCAAAACGTAATGAACTTAGTTTTATTATATTTTCATTAACCGTCAGTGATTATATCAACGTTTATATTGAACACAGCAATGTTCCTTCATTATAAAATTTGATATAACTGACTAAATTCGCTAGTGCAAACATGATATCCAGTTTTAATAACATCAAGCCTATAATCCTCCAAGCGTTAGGCAGAGGTATACCTAATAGTACACCCAGGGGCGAATCTATACAGGATTATTTGTAAAACACCGGCAACGTCTCAGGACCATGTTACTAACATCATAATCAACAACTTTTGTTCTAGGACATTTAAACATTTATCTTATTTTAGTTCATCAGATTATCATACAAAAATAAAAATATTGAAATTGAACGCTCTAAATGTTACGAAATCTATGCGAAGCAAACGTACCTACAAGCGGCGGTGTAGGTATGTAGATACAGCAAAATACGGAGTTGAAATGTGTTAGATAGGACAACGAAATCTTGAAAATTTGTTTTTGGTAAATGTATTAAATTTTGTAAAAAATCATAGAACAAAAGTTGTTGTTCATGATGATTGTAATACAGTCCTGCAAGGTTGTCGGTGTTTTACAAATAACCCTGTATAAGGGCTTCTTCGGCTGTAGCCCAGGGCCCCTTGAGGGTGAAGGGTATTTACCATTTAAGACAATAGACAATCCTTACTAATATTATAAAAGCGAAAGTGAGTGAGTTTGTTTGTTTGTTACGTCTTCACGCCTTAATGGCTAACTCTATCTCTGTACCAAAATTCATCAAAATCGGTTTAGCCATTTAGGCGTGAAGGCGTAACAAACAAACTCACTTTCGCTTTTATAATATTAGTAAGGATATTGTTATTTTGCTTATTTTTTTTTGCCCTAACTTTGTACGCCATCTATTGGCATAACATAGTGAATATATTTTTTATTATATTACCTGTAAACCCACCTATGATCTACGAAATAGTTTGATTGATTGAAAATGGTAATTTTCGTACGACGATAATCGCATTATTTAGAAAGAAAAAGTCGCACGGTTACAGATATCATGTGTGCACTAAACGATAGTGTGTAGTGGGGTGAATGTATCCACACACCATGGTTAAGACGATTACTGTAATGAGACTTTCTGTGCCCACCGTCAGATGCCGCGCCTGGAGCACCCTGTAGACAAAACATTTAACATTAGTATATATATATATCTCTTAGTACCTATCTAGAAAGAAAACAAACGTAAGGGTAAAAATGTCTGGGGTTGCAGGTTGTTCTAAAAAGATACCGCAGTCCCAGAACATAAAGGGCAAAAGAAGAAACATGGGTGTGTTTTAGTCAGTACATGTCTGACACTCCCCCCTGCTCCGCCCAGAGCGGGAAAGTTATTTGATGATTTCCATCCGTAAAAAAACCCTTTTGAGTCCAACCATACACTGATTTTTAAAAGTAAAATTAAGTTATTTCCCAGAAATGAAATTTGTGTGGATTTACTTAGTAAGATGTATGGAATACTTAGTTCACGGCTTTGTGTAGGGGTTGCTTACAGCCTGTATATTAAAAAAAGACCGGGTATGTGCGTCAAGGTGTCGGTACAACGTACAAATTTGCGACATTAATTGTCATATCTTTAGGGCCGGCGCCCATTATCGGCATCGGCACGACTGAGGATTTTAGGTGGCAAATAGCAATATACATTAACGTAATGGCAATAAAGTAGAAATTTCCATTATATATGGTCGTAATAACAAAAATACCGCTTCGGTATGCTTGAGGCTGCTGTATCGGCAGTCTTGAGAATGCTTCGGGATGCTTCGGCATTCTTCGGTACGCCGACGGCGCCGCGGCAATATATTCGGCAAGCTACAGGACGGGACGGTGCGGATGCTTAAGGACGCCTCGTCATCCCTAAGAACGTTGCAGCATGCCAAAGCATAGTTTCCGACAGTGTGCGCTTGCATATAGGATGCCAAAGGATCCTTTTCCTTGCCGATGCCGATAATGGGCGCCGGGCCTTAGACTGCGTTGACTTTGAGATATGATTTTTTCACAACGCCAAGGGGCCATAAACTTGAGTATATGTTTTAAATTCCAATTCGATACCTTCACGCGATCCCGAGATAAAGGACCTTGACAGACAGACAGATGGACAACAAAGTGATTCAATAAGGGTTCCATTTCTTCCTTTTTAGGCATAGAACCCTAAAAATACCTATATAAACTAGTTTCTGCCTTAACAAATATTAAAACTAGCTACTAAGTCAAAATGCTCTTTAATTTTAGGTAAGAGGCCAAAATGACTACAATAAATCCGTTATTTAAGTTTTTAACGGATAGAATTAAGTTTTTTTCTTCTTTTACTTAAGACTCAAGCATAACTGCATATTATGTAAAAGATGTGTTTATCTTTATTAATGTAATTATCAAATACATGACTACAAATAAATCCATCATTTAAGTTTTAACAGATAGAATTAAGATTGTTTTTTTTTTACTTAAGGCTCAAGCATAACTGCATATTATGTAAAAGATGTGTTTATCTTTATTAATATAATTATCAAATACATGACTACAAATAAATACATCATTTAAGTTTTAACAGATAGAATTAAGATTGTTTTTTTTTTACTTAAGGCTCAAGCATAACTGCATATTATGTAAAAGATGTGTTTATCTTTATTAATGTAATTATCAAAGACATAAAAGTCAATGATTTATGTATAGAGATTGAACAATAGTCAAGTATTTCTTGGTCAACTTTTGTTCTGTTCAAGATTTAGATTTCAAATGCTGTAGAGCTTTATCTTAAAGCTCTCAGTGAACTTAGTAAGGATAAATGCAGCTGCTAAGAGCAATGCAAAAATCAAATGGAACTAGATGACAATTTTCCTGTTCTCAAATGGTTATAGAATCTTTATATTCCCAATTATTCCCAACCAAGTGTCATTATATTATGATGACTCTTAATTTTTTTTCTTTTACTGGTAGTAGATTAAATATACTACATTATTGTCAAAAATAGAAATGTAAATAAACAATATGAGTATATTTCTAGGATTTGGTATCTGCTTCTAAATTACTGAGCTTAAAAGCCCATCAAAACAGTCTTGTTGAACAGTTTTTAATAAAACTTAAATTCATATTTAAAAAATTCTTATAATAATAACATTTTCTAATATGAATTGATGACAAATATTTCAAGCCAATACAGAAAACTTGACATCCCAGTTTTCTATTATTTCGGAAACATTGAAAATTATGGATTACTAGTATTAAAATATTTAGTCATCGCTGATTTGAACATGCCTTATTCTAGCCTAATTAGAACTAAATTTATAGCAAATTGAACTGGAATCTATTTCGGTTCTAGTATCTACCTAAACATAATGTTATTGAATAACTTTGCCAGCTATGTATGTATCAGAGTAACAGCCCAGAGTTTGGAAGTATATAAGCACGGTATCCCCCGTGCCTCGAAAGGCCGAAAACGGTCAAGAGGACTATATATGTGTGAGGACTTTTCAAAGCAACACGGAGACTGGATTTGGTAATAACACTGTTTCTTGGTTCTAGACTGCTCTAAATAATTCCTAATGGAAAAACAAATATATGCCAGCTATTTGCCCTAACCAGGGATTTGAACCCAGGTGCCTAGAGCAGTAACAAGGCATTGGGATAATACTGCAAAATAAAAAGTGTTTTTATGCTCACCTCGCGCCGCTCAATGGTGTAATAGGCGTCATCTTCGTTGGCTGCCTCGCCCACCTCTGGCGTCGGCTTCCCGGACCGGTACTTGCTCTTCTGGAACGTCATCTTCAGAGAGCTCCTGTGCTTCTTCTTGTCAACACCCCGATTCAGCTTGATCACAGTCTTCAAAGTCCCTGTGTAGTCACCCTGAGCTTTTGACGCCTTACTCTTGTTAGACATCATTCCACCATAATTAGAACCATAGATCCTCTCTTTTTCTTTTAATTTCTCAATTTTCGCCTCCTTAGCTGCCTTGTGAGTCAGTAAGCCAAGAGTTCTCAACACGTTTTCTTTGCGTTTTTGACTCTCTGGCGTCTCGTTCAGTGCATTGCTGGGTCCTGCCTGACTTTCTATAGAGTTGCGTGCAGATTTGGGCTTGGGACTCTTTACTGGCTTGACTTCAGTCTCCACTGGCTTGATTTCAGGCTCTGCAGGCTTCACTTCGACAACTGTCTCAGTCTTTTCTTTTTCTTCTACTACTGGCGCTTCTTTAGTCTCTTCAGGTTTTTGTTCTGGAGATTCTGCAACTTCCATCTTCTCTGGTTCAGCTGAAATTGGAGTAATTGGAGCAGTTGGGATTGGAGTTTCAGGCTCTTCAACAGGAGTAACAATTTTCGGTTCCTCTTCCTTAGGTGCTTCAACAACTGGAGTGGTTTCCACTTTAGGGACCTCGGCAGCTACAATATCAATAGACTTTATAGTTTCTATTGGCGGGGGTAGTGCTTCAGTTTCTACAGGCGCCGCTACAGGTGGCGCTTCAGGCGACTTGATGGCAACCGGTGCAGATGTGATCGACACAGCAGGCGACACACTCGGATGCGGCGGCGACTTGATTTTCTCGATGGTGGCCATCTTGTCTTCAATATCAACTGTAGATTCAGAGGACTTACGAGACATCGACTCCCTTGATTTTCTCTTACTGATGATTTGAACGTCATTGTTGACCTTAGGCTCGATGACACGAGGCGTGATTGAAACCTGACTGGAATCTAATAATACGCCGCCGAGGTTAGCGACAGACGTGTTAGGGTGGAGTGTCGCGAACTGGTGCAAGTCTATCTGAGTAGTGTGGGAGGCCGACTTGTCCACAGACTTCCGTATTTCCGTCAGGGTGACATCCCTGCCGAGCGACTTCTCGAATATACTAATAGCATCAGATTCTTTCGAGTGATTCGAACTCGTAGACTCTTTCCTTGAACTGAAACTATTCCGTTTAATTAGAGTGACTGAGTTTGGCATGTCAATATCGGTGGATTTCCTTACTTGATCTCTCTTGACTATTGAAATAGCTGAGTTGTTTTCAAAGCAGCTCAAAACATTCTCCTTTTCAAATGGTTTTTCTGGTGACCTTACAGACTGTATGTCTTTCAGCGGCTTTATGTCGCCAGACTTGGGTATCAACACCACATCATTGGTCACCATCATTGGTTTACCACCATCAGTGGCTTTGGACTCCATTTGTCTTCTCTTATCTAATTCCTCGAACTCTTTGAGCCTGTCCATGAGTTTGTCAATACTGGCGACAGGACTACACTTGTATGGTATCTCGAGCTTGGCGCCATCTATAGGTTTATCAACAGAATCTTCCTCATAATGCAGGCGTATGTTCTCACCGTCGTCATTCTTGGACGGCGTGTTCTCGTTGCTAATAGGAGATATAATATCTTTGTCTTTTACAGGAGTTGCAGGTGTGGGGACATTGTCTCCATTGTTCAGAGGTTTGGCTAGGCCATAGAATTTAGAAGCAGTCTTTGTCTGCAATTGGTCAGGGGTGCTATCAGTAGTTACTGCAGTGCTTGCCTCAGGGACCATCTGCATGTCGCCGTCGATGTTCTGGTCGAGGTTGTTAATGAGGTCATTGATCTCCTTGGTGAGCGTGTCGATGGTCTCCACCTTGTCGTCGGCGGCGTCGGCGGTGATGGTGCTAGGGATGCAGCTCTTGGGCCCGGAGGAGGCGGAGGCAGGGGCGGCGGCGACAGCCGGGGCGGTGGCGGGAGCCGGGACGTGCGCAGGCGCCGGCCGCGACGCCGCCATCACCTTACGCCCCCGACGCGCCTTCCTTATATTCTTCGACATCTCCTTAGAGTTGAATGTCTTAGACATGCTAGTCAATATACTACTACGAGCATCAAAAAGCTTATTTTCAGTCTTCATTATCAATTTTTCTTCTATTTCATTTGAATTTAAATCATCTAAGTTTATCCTATTACTATTATTGTTGTCCGAGTCTAATGAAGTACTTCTGTTTAAGCTCAGCTTCTTATCTTTTGCGTTTATGTTACTACTAGGCTCCGGGAGGTTCTGTTTGGTTTCAGCTAATTTGGAGTCAACAAGAGAAGGCACTTTTTCAATAGTCGAGATCTGTACATTATTTTCAATATCTATATCTAGGTCAGTCTTAGATTTATCTAGTTTTTTATTGAGCTCCTTACTGTCTGAGTCGTTGAGTGTCTCACTCAGGCTCAAGTCTGACTCAGTGTTGTCTGAGCACTTGGAGATCTCACTGCCATCACGAGAGCATGAGCGTCCCCTCTTCAACTTCTTACAGTCCTCAGGAGTCTCTGCAGTATCTGAAGTTTTAGAATCAGAATGCAGTCTACGCCTTTTCTTCTGTTCCTTGATAACAACCTCACTCAGTAAGTTCTTGACTTTCCTGGGTTTCCCACTGCGAAGGTTCTTTCCTTCAAACATTGAGGGACTGTTGCTTCTTTCAGAGCGCATTGAGTAAGGGCTGGTGCGTGGCCCCAGCACCAAGCTACCTGGAGAGTCACCAAGCATTGTCTTCATCATGGCCATGTCGGAGCTGAGTCTCTGCCTCCTCCCCGCTGTCTTGGGACTCGAGGACCTTGAGTTGGGTGTTGTGTCTTCACCTGGCTCTGTCTTAATTTCAGAAGCAGGTATTAAAGGGACGGTTTCTTTATCTTGGGTCTCCTCAGTATTTACCTTCAAAGCAGGCTTTCTTCCTCTCTTTGCAGTTTGTTTTATAACATTTTTTACCTTTTCTTTGACAACAATAGTTTTTTTGCTTCTCAAAGTTTTTCTGATGCCCAAAGGTCTTTTCTTGACCACAGTTTTAGGTTTGCCTATGGGTTTTTTAGTTTCTTTGGACGTTTTAGGCTCATCTGGGCTGGATTTCTTGTCATCATCATTAATGTCTGAGGCCTTCTTACGGGCACGGGTCTTGGGTTCTATCACATTGTCCTCATCGAGACTCTTGTCTAGTTCCTCCTTAGTTTGTTTAGTTTTCATGTTGGAATGTGTGGTGGGAGATGACCCCGTTCTTCCGACATCAGGTAGAGGCTGGCTGTCAGCTTTGCTCCGGTTAGTCGATCTGAGCTTGATCGACGAGTTGCCCCGACTCTTGTCTGAATGTTTATGTTTGCTGGCCTCTGAAGACTGGCTCTCACTGTCTGTATCCTGTAGATTGGTGTCAGTTAAGCTCTCCTCAGGGCAAGTATCACAACCACTGTCGTCCTTATTCAAATAACAAGCAGTTTTCAGTTTCAGTGACTCCTTATTCTTTGTGTTGGGACGACTTTGAGCCATAATACATCTCTATATTGTGCCATCTGGACCTGGAAAGCGATAAGCATTCGTTAATTACACTTACGGCCCTAGTATTAGCAACGTGGTATTAAAAATCACTTGTTGAACAACATCGAGAATAACTCCTAACTTAAGTTGGTTAAAACTGTGATTTTTAAATAAAGGAGTAGCCGTAACACTAAATGAACGTACTGTGTACTCAATTGTGGTATAATTTGGCACAATTCACATATAAATCGTGTCTACAGATCGTGGTAAACAAAAGCCAACGCGCGCTAATCAACAAGTTCGCGCAATATTATCACATTTATTTCACTTGATATGGCCTTATTTACGATATATTCGGGAACACTAAACTATAGTCAACCTAAATCTGTATCAAAACAACTTTTCAAATATATCAAAACATATAAAATCGCGCCGGAAAATTCATGAAAAACCCGATGTTTTGGTGGCGAGGCCGCGGGTGACACCTAACGCCACCTACAGCTGAGCGAGTGCGTATGCGTCGAGCGAACGAAAGCACCAAATCATTTCCCCAGCCGTGGCGCACCTCTGCAATGTCCTCACAAAATACTCACAATTTATCCAATGAAACCTCCAAAAACCACAATAAACAGTTAATTGGATACACAACGCACCATAATATGCGAAAAAGTTCAATATAAACTCGCGATTAAACTTAGAAAACGATTTTTGAAAAGCCCAAATGACTGCAGGCGTCCGCCATAATGTTTCCTTCGAAACGAATAATATAGTTCTTATTGCTCTTGTAGCAATTCTCTATTCGCTATTCAAAATGGCGACTGTGTGGCGATCGCAGTGCGCGTTTGCGCGACTTTTTGCTGGAAAAACTGGACAAATCCTGAACAACGCGACTGATTTGGGTACAAAACTTGGTCCGGGATCACAATCGGTAATTATTTAATTATATTTTCACTCGCGTCGAGTCGTAATGTCGCTTTGACCGCGACATGTGACAGAACTATGGATGTACACCCTTCCGCACAAGTTTCTCGGGGCATTAATATTTTTTGTGACATTAATTTATTTTCAGAATGACTTTGATTAATGGTCTATTGAGAAGTTTAAATATTTTTTAATAAGTTTTATTATCAAATTATTGTTATTAAAAGATTTATGGTTTGAGGTTATATTTTCATGTGTGATATGGATTATTTTTCAGGGAAGTATTTTTTTTTCTAAATATTTTTTTCTATTGTTTCAGGCAATATTTTCAAGAAAATACTCAAATTACGCGCAGTCTCCGCTCGTTACCAAAATAAAAGAACAATATGACTTCGAAATTGTGAAGAATCCTCCGGAATGGACTTATGTGCAGAGACTTTTGCCGTTAGACACAATCCCTGCGGTGACTCCGAAGGAGAGCTACCCTTCTGGTTGGGTTCCGCCTAAAGAAGAGGCCAAGAGTCTCCCATATTTCATATTAAGAACAAGAAATCACGAAGTTCCGATTTATTTACAAGTCACGTACAGGGGCGTCCGCAAAATAACAAAAATAAAACGTATTGAAGGTGATATCTGGCTCTTGAACGATGAAATAAAAAGTTACTTGAAAGAAAAGAATAATAGATATGTAGAAACTCGTGTTCACGAAGTCGGTAGATTTATAGAAGCAAAGGGTGATTATGTTACCCAATTAGTAGACTGGGCTCATTCCAAAGGTTTTTAAATAAATACATAATTTTTAACACTGAAATGGTTCAAATAAATTGATATAGTATGAAGTAATCGTTTTATTTACCCTTACACAATTTCAGAGCACATCTGCCTAACATAAATGATTGGCCTTAGTATCGTTATTAGTCTTTAATACAAACACAACTTGGTATTGATAGTAGTAGAAAAAAATTGTAGGTACAATTGTGTTGAAAGTCGTTTTTAACGTAATTACTTAAAGTATTTACTAATTGGTGAATATTACTTAAATTAACTAGTATTTTGATGGGAAGCCCCTCGAACGCAAAAACTCGTATTAACAATTTTTATTAACGATCATTTAATTAAATATCTCATTTACTTAATCTTACCTTTCTCAGAAAGTTTAATCTCACATATTATGCTCATTAATGGTACCAAAAATATGAAACGTTTTTTTACTAACACTTACCACATAACATTTGTGGCAAACGTTACGATCCAATTTTCCAGTAAAATCGTTATATTTGGCAATATTTACTGTAACTACACCAATAGACAATGATACCCAACAAAATACTTGCTAATGTGTACAATATTCACAAATTCAAACTTCAAAAAAATCCTAACAAAATAAATAATATTGAATTAAATAATCCGGCAAAACCTCGTCGAAACTTGTTGGGAGGGTTGTACACGGCATGAAGTTTGATGATGTTCGCCGCCGCTAGGGGCGCTGCGCACGGCGGAAGGTTTTATCTACGTAGCTATATAACATCCGCCCGACTCCGATGGGCCTCTTCACGAAACATTATTTTCGATACAAACTCACTCTTCTTTGTTAAAAACAACTTTTCTGTACATGTTAAGTGTTTATAAACGCTATAGTTCGCTTTTCGCAAGTCAAATACACTACTAAACACTTTATAACTTTTTAGGTTACTTTTATTGCAATTAACTTTGTTGTCGAACGTTAATTCGTCTTTATTCACGTAATTGGGTCTGGTATCGTTTGAAACCTCATTTAAATCGGCATTTCAAAACATACAAGCTAATCGGGGATCGATATTGAACATTTACGGTTTTTATTATGTAAGATGATTGGTACAAAGTATGTTACATAGTTATAATGATTTTCAAGGCCGGGCGCTTTCAGAATGACACGTGTACGTTGTAGGTATTGTGATTGCACAACTAACTATGATAAATATGGTCGGGGGGTGGTATTTAATGACCATCGACTGCGTCAAAGTTGTCTTTGACCAACAATTTGCATTATCTTAACAAATTTTAATGCAAATAGGTAGATGTTCATTGTAAGTTTCGTAACCAAGACGGCTTCATTCTTTGTTTATTTAGAGTTTTGGATGAGAAAGAGTATGTTTGAACTTTTTGAGTGTTTTACAAGACGTAGGTAAGCGTCGTAATGGAGTTTCAATGCGTCCCTAGATGCTTTGTTTTTACTTAGACAACAATAGGGTTCGAAATTGTATAATTTCATAACATAGTATGGAATATCTTTAGTATAGGTACCTACCTATGTCTTACCTGCGTAACTTTCAATGGGAGCTTTAGTTAGGTACCTATTATTTTGGAATGAATTAGAACTTAAGTAGTAGTAGGGGAAGGGGGGGCATGACGGGGTAGCGGGCAAGACGGGGTACCAGTGGTAGTAGGCAAACTAATAAGCCAATCACGATTATTCTATCACGAAACGCAGCGCGGCCATGATGGCTTTTAGTTGACAGTGCGACTGAGCGGCGAAACCACGTGCTTTAATTGTTTTTTTGGAAAAATATATTTTTTGGCAGTTTGCTTGTTATTTTTGTATCGCAGTTAAGTCGTGTTTCTTCCTTGAATAACAACTATTCAAACTGAGTGCTAAGTTATTTCCTTGTGTCAATGATTACGCCAACAGGTAAGAACTTGTTTATCTCTGTACTTTGTAGCGTTATTTTTTAAGAAATTTTTAGACTGACATAGGCATGAAAGGGCAAGATGGGGTATGAGGGTACCCCATCTTAGCCTCCAAGTTTTTGTCTGCATTTTTTTTATTAAAATTATATAAATACGTAACGTTTTATGTTTTTCGGGTATATTTTTTATATATTTATTTTGCAGCGTCGCTTATGACAAATATTCCGCAAGCTGAAAGATCGCCAGTTACTGTAGCACCAACTGCAGCCACTACAGCTCCGACTAGTGTATCGGCTACTGTGACAACAACGTCATTGATAACGGATAATCCACAAGCCGAAAGAATACCGACCACTGAAGCACTAACTGCAGCCAATTCAACCCCGGCTAGGGTATCGGCTAGTGTGGCAGTGGCAACGACTTTAGAATCAGAACAATTTAGTCTATCTGCACCAAGTGTTTCTGAAGTTATCAATTTGGAAACCACTACTGCAACATCACCGTCAATATTGCAAGCACAGTCATCATTTGGTGAGCTTGAAAAAGAACAGACGGTTAAACCAATGGTTGATACAGTATCAAGAACAACCATGACTTTTCTCTTCATCTACCGTGCCACAAATACCAGACGCCACACCCGGATGTTCTTTTTGGCCGGTAAATACAGAAATAGACAAACGACCATGTACTCCACAAAAATCGGTATTTTCTGTTATCAGCCCCAAACAATTAATGCCCCATCCAGGAACACGAAAAACTTCTCGCACAACAAGAAAACGTGGAAAAACTGCTATTATTACTTCATCTCCCTTTAAAAATTAACTGGAAGAAACTATAAAAAGAAAAAAGCTTGAAGAAGAAAATAAAAAGAAAAGGAAAGAGATGAGGGATCTAAAGAAAACTTTGAAAACAGCAATTAAAAAGAAGAGAGTGACAAAAAACAAAAAAATTGCCAAGACCTCATCGGCAAGAGAGAACAGCGACAGAGATGTTGAAAATACTCCTTGTCTGTTCTGCGATGGTTGTTACTTGGATTCAAACGAAGGTTGGGCTGCTTGTGCAGCATGCGGCAAATGGGCTCATTGCAGCTGTGCTGGAGTAGAGGATGAGGATGAAAATTCAACCTTTACGTGCGAATTTTGTGAGCAATAATGAGTTAATTTTTGCATACCCCATCTTGCCTCAAGGGATACCCCATCTTGCCCTCTCTGGGGGGCAAGATGGGGTGACACGACTTTTTTACTTGTTGATTTTTTATTTCTTTTTTATAATACATAAGTTCCTAAAAGTACTTAAAAACGAAAGACTGATTACCAAGGAAGATTATTAAAATAAACCAGATCTCATGACTCAAATATTGTAAGTTTTATTACTCCGCTAACGTTAAGGACCCCATCTTGCCCCCCTTTCCCTGTAATAGCTTGTAAAATAAGGGGGGCGTTTATCAATCAAAATCAATTATTTGTAATTACTTGATAAAAGAAGCATAAAACACTTTTACTTTAAATTACTATACTAACTACTTATAGGTAGGTACTTTACATTATTACTAGCTTTCGCCCGCGACTTAGTCTGCGTGGCATAGTTACTTTGGGCTAACACTAACTCTAACCCGCGTGATGATCGAAAAACTATCTCTATACTAAAATTCATCAAAATGGGTTTAGCCATTTAGGCGTGAAGACGTAACAAACAAACTTACTTTCGCTTTAATAAAATTAGTAAGGATTTTAAAAATACATGTCACATCAATGCAATCCTGTTCTCTTCTCTCTATTTTTTTGATTCTCTATTTAAACTAATTGAGTATTCGAACGTCATTGCAAACCAGCATTCACTTAGGTTTGGTTAATGCTATACAACCTTTACAGTACTTAGGTCCTTACTTCATTATCTGCCTGTAGCCTTTTCCAAATATGTTGGGGTTGGATTCCTGTCTAACTGGATACAGCTAAACAGGTAGGTACTAGTATTTACATGGAGCAACTACCTACTCAGTCTCCACAACCCAGTAAGTTCCTATCCTTTGCCAAGACTGGTTGTCAGACTTTTGGCTACTGACTAGGTACTGTATATGCGCTATATTACTTACTACAATAAAAGCAAATATAATAGATACTTTAAGATTATATTTGAAAGATACATCTCACACTTCCTACGTCGTTTCTAGTCTTCGCCTTTCTCTCAGTCTTTATTTAAAACGACCTGAGTATTGGAACGTCATGGCTAACCAGCCAGCATTCTGCTTTGGTTAAGGTATAAAACCTCTTACAGTACCTAGCAAACTGTATCCACCGTCAAAGGTGTATCAACAAATGACAGCAGACACCAACGAGGAAACTCCTTATGGAATGGATGCTTACCCATCCACAGTCAACAACCTGCAGATGGCTATGCCTATGTACTTTATAATTGAACTATATGATATGAATTATTATGAAAATTAGCCACATCCAAGCTTATCAGCTATGGCTATAGGTAATCTTTTCTCGACGTCTTCAGTTCACTGTTTGTTTTCTATCAAATAAATTTAACTCTGTTAGAAAACGTTCATGGTTTTGTAAGAAAATTTCAACAGTGTCTGATGAGCCTGGCTACTTGTCCCTTTGCTGATGTCTCTCATTCCTGGGCAAACACTTCTTCTCATACAGTGAAGGCAAGAGCATTGATCACCACACTTACTCCAGACGGGATTGCGATTTCAAACAAGTATTAATTTATAAGTCCAGGTTTCCTTACGATGTTTTCCTTCACCGCTGTGATGTCCAAGAGTACCTATTAATTTATAAGTCCAGGTTTCCTCACGGTGTTTTCCTTCACCGCCTGTGATGTCCAAGATAAAATTAAAAAAGTACATATGAATTTGACGTAGGCTAGTATATTTCTACAAAAAAAAAACAGTACCAGGCATTCAGTATCATAACGTAGACCTCCATAAGCATCTGAACAAAATAATTCCAATATGGGATACTAAATGATAAATGATGTTTATTTCACAAACACTTTTACATGTCTTTTTTTAAAAACTAGATGAGGCCGGTGTTTCGTAACCGACTACTCTGAGAAAAAACAGCCAAAACAAACGTCTGAAATGTCTGAACTAAAAGTCTGAAAACCAGTCTTACCTACACAGAGGTATTTTGTTATCTAGTGGGTGGATTGTGGCGGTCATATAGGCAGTCGCTCCATGAAAAAATACTGGCATTCAGCTGTAAATTGTTGAACTGGAAAATGACTGAAAAGGATGATGACTCATTGTAAAGGGTACGCCAACTAGACGATCATAAGAATTAATATGCAGGATCTTTTAAGGAACCTTTCAGTACTTTTAAAAAACCTCCTCGTCTTAACAACGAATGGACATCTGGTATATAACGGATAACATATATGGATAACATAATCACTACATTTGTAAAAATGAACTAATGTTAATAATCTGATAAAACCTGGTATCCGGAACATCTTAGAGACAAAAAATTGTAAAAACACTCAAACGTTTGCTGCCTTAATCATCAAACTAGGCTGCAATAACGGCGATTAGAGGTTGGTATTGTAAGCAGAGCAGGGCACACTGCCTAGCCTTTTAATTACAACCTTTAGTAGTCTATTATGAGACCACAGACTACAAAAGGAGAAGTGAAAGATATAATAAGTTTATTCATCAAAAAAACAAAAATGAATCATCATTGTCTATCGGTGAGCAACTAACTAAGCAGCGCTTGTATGTTGTGGCTCAGGAATACTTTTCTATTGGTAAGTCCATTATTTATTTATTGATTCAACGTCTATAAATAAAGCATACAGAAAAATAATCGCCTATCGATGTCGTAATATCTTAATGAGTTTTATGTAGCTATTTAAATAGGTACGTAGCTAACACACGGTGTCCCTAAAGTGCATCAGCAAGGACAAATAATAGGTTTTTTTTTGGATAGCTATTTATTCCCCATTTCTCATTTTTTTTAAAATAAATTAGCCTATGTCCGTCTCCAGGGACCCAACGGTCGGTTATGCCATTAAGGCGGGAAGACGTAACAAACAAACTCACTTTCGCTTTTATAATATTAGTATAGATAAATTATAATTTTGTAAATACACAAAACCACGAATTATATCTATTTCAAGATAGCTTGCACCCTGGATTAATACATTCGTAGGCTTTAAACCTGATCTACGCAAGTGTAACCGCGGGGCGGAAGGTAGTAGGTACCAGCGGAAGGTTTCTAAGGAAAGAAAGTAAGTACGAACATTTTAATGTGGTATTTTATCAATGTACGGTATACTTGGAAATAAAAGTTTAATGTTATCTTCAATCTTCTTTCGTAGCAGCCTTTAGTAGTAAACACATCAGGCACCTGGAGAATAGTGGAAACGCAGTTAACTGTCCAAAGATGACCGGAAGTGCGTTTAACGCAAAATTTTACGTCACTAGACTAAGGTTGTAAAAACAACAATGATTTTAACCGACTTCAAAAAAGGAGAAGGTTCTATGTTCGACCGTATTTTTTTTACTCTTCCAACTGAGTCGATTGCATAATTCTATTTTTAGGGTATGCTTAACATGTGATTCCATATCAATTTGATTTATATATTGCTTGTGTAGTTTATGACTTTTATGAGTTTTCGTCATTAATACATAAGTATTTTTTCTTCTATGTCTATATGGATCATCATCATTTTCCTACCCTTGTCCCATTCTATTTGGGGTCGGCGCAACACGTTTTCTTCTCCCGTTCTCATCTATCAGACGTAACGGCATCATTTACTTCTTTCTTATTCATATCATTCCTACATCTTTTTTTTTGGTCTTCCTCCCGCTCTCCGTCTATCAACATAATTATTTATATATGGATTATTTTATAAAATAATCCATATATAAATAATTATGTTCACCGACTTCCGGAAGTATTATTGTTTTTATCCCCTTTAATCAGCGATTATAATTGGTGCAAATGGGTCTCGAAGAATCAGCAGACCAAAAGCCTGTCTACCAACATAACAAAAAAAACTGCAAGGTGTAGCGCTACAAAGAGTGCTACGTTAATCAGCGCGTGCGCACCGTGTGGGCGGATTGTTTGGTGACGTCATCACGAAGGCCACGTGTACTGCGAGCGCCTTTGTAGCTTATAAACGTTGTTTTACGTAAGAAATACTTCCTTCTTCCTGTTAGTTTAGTGGGTAGCGCAACGTAGTAGGTACCTTGCAATTCCCTTCTCATCAACATTCTCCCTGCCCTGATCCCAGACCATTTGGGGTCAACGAAGCATCCTTAAAACAGAAGATAAAATATTGAGGTTTCTTTAATTCCCTTCCTTGTTGTCATGAAGAGGAAGATTCAATAATCACTTCATAATTACTTAGTCCTGAAAAAAAAATGATTTAAAAGAGTGTCCATGGAGTTTCTTGCCCATTCTTCTCCATAGAGATCTACGCTTTGGAATGGGCATCTACATTACTTTCGCAAGTTATTATGTCTTGTGACTGGGACTGCAGCAGCATCTTTTTTGTTTTTATGACATTCAAAAGTGCCTGTAATGGTCTAATTAAAATAAATGGTTTTTTTTTTCGGATTGGAAATCATCAAATAACTCCCCTCTGGGCGGAGCGGGAGAGAGTGTCAGACTTGTACTGACTAAAACCCACCCATGTTCCTTCTTTTGCCCTTTACATTCGTTACGTACGGCCGCGGTACCTATCTCTTTCGAACAACCCGCAACCCCGGCAGGCGGTGGCCTGGAAGGCCCCTCTGCTTTACTGACATCTCTTTCATCGGCCTGTCGTCAATAGACGGACGGACGGTGAGCTACCCTATGCTCACCGTCCACAGGCCCGCATCTACGGTGGCCGGGAGTCGTCTCACGGCGCCCGACGCCCGGGGCGTCTTCCGCGGTAGCTGGGTTGGTTTGAGGTTCTCTCCCTCAAACGCCCGGCCACCTAGTTCGAAATAAATGGTTTGAGTTTGAAGTTGAAGTTTGAAATTAAGAACACTTCTAACTGTTCTTAATTTTACACAAAAACCTGTTTTCATGATCTTCCTAAGCATTTCCCAACTCAGTTTGGGCCACCTTACAGTCACACCGTATGAATATCAGTATTTTCCATGGAGCGACTGCTTATCTGATTGGTTTATCAAACCGCATACATGCCTGTGTGAAGGATAACGCGGTCAAACGGACAGACTTAGGTACTTTCTAGGTAGGTACGTATATCTTAGACATTGTTTAATAT
This sequence comes from Ochropleura plecta, assembly GCA_905475445.1. Taxonomy (NCBI): domain Eukaryota; kingdom Metazoa; phylum Arthropoda; class Insecta; order Lepidoptera; family Noctuidae; genus Ochropleura; species Ochropleura plecta. The sequence goes on from FR997736.1 coordinate 18,009,647, forward strand.
TATGTAATTTATTATGTATTACAAAGTTATCTGTCCTATCACTCTCTATCATCATTTATAATTTATCTATTACAACCTTATTTAATTTATTTAGGATCTCCAACAAAGGATGTACCTACAGGTCATGTGACGTAAATCATGGACGATAATAGTATCACGTAGGTGCACCCCTGCACTTAAAAATTGGCTTGCTGTTGTCTATGGTTTAATTTTATTAAGTTTCTTTTTAGGCTGTAAGTCCTCCATACTGTAATAAATAAATTATCTGTCATCATGTTTTGTGTAATCATAATGATGACTTGAAATATTTACAGATGATGTATTTCTGTCGCTATTATAACAAATACTAAAAAAACAGAATAAAATAAATACTGAATACAATAAGCATGTTTTTTGCCGTTTTTATTTAATTAGTTTTGACTTTTGCGAATCTAAGACACACTTTTTCGTTCAGTTATAATTAAATATATTACAAAACTATCTTCGGTTTACTTATACTCTACAACTTTCTAGATAGTAAGTTGTCAGGAATGGGCAACTACAGTACTTTCACAGTTATTATGCCTTGTGACTGGGACTGTAGCTTCATTTTTATTGTTGTCAATGTTTCGACAGTTCAAAAGTGCCTGTAACTGGCCTACTGGAAATAAATGATTTTGATTTGATTTGATTTGAATGTCTTTCAAAAATAAATAAGCCAAATCAACTCCAATCTGTTTGTATATAAATTATGAGGTTTTGTATTGACAAAAATACTGAGCAAATGCAAGCCGGACTCGCGTATCGAGGGGACCTTACAAACTTGCGATATAAATGGCTATATCTTTTGACTGCGTAGACTTACAGGCCGTTTGTTTTTTTTGAGGTACGGAAACCTTAGACTTAGACCATTTTTATTTTATCAATTGCCAACACACGTATTGTATGGTGATAGAAGTAGGGCCACAATGTCCCACCGTGTATCGTATCGTGGGTCACCTGACCTCAAATTTAATTAAAGGACGCAAGGTTTTCCCAGAGTCGCGTGGTGGGCTCATAAATTGATATGACGTCATGTGCAATTGAATGCCAGCGTCACTCGGTCCTGTCAAGCGTTGTATTGATAATATCTGATACAGTCTTTGTAGCTACGTTTTTGCTGGACTACGGCGTAGCCAAATATATTTGCAATCCTACAAGGTGTCTAAAATGGCCTATTTTTCAGATATATAATAGGACTAGCCGGCGGCAGCGGCTAGGCCCGCGTGATGTTCGGAAAAAAAGTATCCTATGTGTTATTCCAGACTATAATTTAACTCTGTGCCAAATTTCATGAAGTTTCGTTCAGCCGTTTTGACGTGAAAGAGTAACAAACATCCATATGTCCGTCCTCACAAACATTGGCATTTATAATACTGGATGGAATTTTGTAATGCCACCTGAAGGGGAAGTACTCTTAATACTTTAGATAGAAAATTTTACTCAAAGAAAAAAATCCTTTATTTTTGAAAAGAAAGAAAACGGCATTCAAATATTTTTAAAAATTCGCTTGCCGCACACGGTAATCGAACCGACTAAAATCTGTAAAAGTTGCACCCTGTACTTTTATTGCATCGATCGTTAGGGTCAATAAGGATGAAGTGAGTGAAATGGTTTCCCCGAGGAAGAGCGAAACCAAATAATTCTACAACAAGATGGTGCTCCAGCCCTTTCTTTTCAAAAATAAAGGAATGTATTCTTTGAGTAAAATTTTCTATCTTAAGTACATATTAAGAGTTCTTCCCCATTTTTTTTTTTCGGGTGGGAAATCATCCAATGACTTCCCCCGCTCTGGGCGGAGCGGGGGGCATGTCAGACTTATACTGACTAAAACCCACCCATGTTCCTTCTATTGCCCTTTACGTTCCGGGGCCGCGGTATCTCTTTCGAACAACCCGCAACCCCCGGCAGGCGGAGGCTCTGGCAAGCCCCTCTGCTTTGCTGACTCTTTTTGAGGCGCGCGTGAAACACGAACGCGCCGTCGACACGGCCTGTCGTCAATCGACGGACGGACGGTGAACTACCCATTGCTCACCGTCCACAGGCCCGCATCTACGGTGGCCGGGAGTCGTCTCGCGGCGCCCGGCGCCCGGGGCGTCTCCCGCGGCGGCTGGGTTGGGCAGATGTTCTCTCCCTCAAACGCCCGGCCACCTCCTTTGCTAGCATTACTGCTTCGCAGAAGGTGGTGACCGCTTTCCATTCCCTCTCGCTCCGGACCATGGCCTGAACTAGGGCCGGACGCGAGAGATCGCCGCCGCCCGGTGACACCCGGGCGCATCCTCCCACCCGATGATGTGCAGGAACCTCCCGAAACTTCCGTGTCCGGTGAGGACCTGCGTCAGGCGGTAGGTGAGGACGCCATGACGCCTCTCCAGCCACTCCTCAAAGAGGGGACTTACCGCCACTATTGTGGCGTGCCCTGCACGGGGTTGCGACAGTCGCTCTCTCCATGCCACCATGAGAAGAGTACTTCCCCTTCAGGTGGCATTACAAAATTCATCCTGTATATATATATTAGTAGTATTATAATATTAGTAGGATAATTATATGAATTCCGTTAACATTCGCAAAATGGTAAAAAAGGCCAAAAGACAATTCACTATATATGAACTCCCGTCTGTGACCATTTTTTCAATTTTAAGGTAATTCATGTTAATCCTATTATGATTCTGCTAAAGCGGCCCCAGAAAGGTTTGTAATGTGCAAACAGAACTCTGAAAAGACCCGTCCAAAACACCCCTAATTATTTGTTATTTCTGTAATTTGTAGTAATATAGTATATTCTATCTCTATACTATCCCTGGTAAAAAACTAGGTAGCGGCTGAAATGGCGAATATAGTGAAACCTTTATATATATATATATCTTTATATAGTTAAATCTTAAGAACTTATATAAATATTAAATACTACCTATCTTGCGAGATTTCACCCGCGTCTTTAGTTGCTGCCCCGCTCCCGTGGGTAGTAGTGTGATGTTTGTGTGGCCTATGTTACTTCCTAATAATGTAGCTTCCTATTAGTGAAAAAATACTTAAAATCGGTCCAGTAGTTTTGGACTTGGAGCCTATTCGGTACGAACAAACAAATCTTTCCTCTTTAAAATATAATTATATTTTCGTTCGTTTATTGATTTCTTTACATATAAATTACATTTTTAAATATTTCTTTATAATAACAACAAAAAAAAATTTATTTAAAAATATAAAAAAAACGGTATCGGAAACAGGGTCCAAGCTATCGGCGCTCAGGGCTCCAGAGAAATACGAGCCGTGTCCAGGAGTACCGCGTTCTATATCAAGCCCTTGATCCAGCTGCCTACCGAGAGCCTCCTCAGGTGTTGGTCGCAGCTCTTGACAATTAAGCCATTGGCAGATACGACTATCGGCACAATGATCGCTGAGTCCACATCCCACATGTCGACAACCTCGCGAGCCAAGTCAATATACTTTCATATACCTATATATTTTTTTTTAGTATGAGCCACTTGTGTCCCACTGCAGGGCAAAGGCTTTCCTTGCTTCCTCCCATTTTTTTCTATCTTTTGACCCAGTCCTTTTCGTGGAAGTCTAGCTCATCACGCCATCTCCTTCTGGGCCTACCGCCTAGCCGGGTCCTCGGTTGTTCGGAACCCAATCGGTTGATACTTTCATATATGACGGACCTGTTGGTCTAGTGGTTAGTGGCCCTGACCGCTAAGCCGGAGGTCGTGGGTTCGATTCCCACCCAGGACAAACTTTGTGTGATGAGCATGATTGTTTGTTCTGTGTCTGGGTGTGATTTATCTATAATATGTATGTATTAATAAATTATATAAGTATGTATATCAGTTGTCTGGTTACCATAACACAAGCTCTGCTTAGCTTGGGATCAGATAGCCGTGTGTGAGTTGTCCCAAGATATTTATTTTTATTTATTTTTATATATTATATTATTATTAATTATGGATATCATTCATTTATTCAAAGAGTCGACTTGGGTTCCTTTGACGTTCCACTGTGTAAACTTTAAATTTATTGTAAGGATATGGAGCGTTAAGTGGGTAAGTCCGTTAGATGACGTCATTTCCCATTGAAGGTTGCGTAGTGTTGTATTGTGTTAAACGCTTAAGTTGCTTGTGCAAAGGTTAGTTTAAACTAGCATGATTTAAAAGTCTATTTCTGATTGTGATAGAAGCTTTTATTAACATACAAGTTGTAAGTATATTATTATAATGAGGTTATAAGTTGATAGTTAAAATTTTTAAGGAAAAAATAATTTTATTCTTTTAAGAGCGTTTTTTAAGTAAAAGCATTTTCAAAAAAGTTTTTTTGCTTTTAATTTTAATGATCAACTGTTACACAATTCCCCTAAAAACGACTTTAATAAAAAACTTTTTTGTAAGTCGGTGGCAAAAAGTAAACAACGAAACCAACAAAAGTAACCGACTTCCGGAAATAAAGTTATTTTCCACTTTTTAGTTTTTTTTGGAAGTCGGTTATATTTTTTACAAAAACGTTTTTTATTTCAGCATTTTTAGTTATGGTATTATGATATATCTCTTATTTTTTTTTATCGAGTATTCATGGGTAAATCATCGCCTTCTGAACTACCTAACTTTTACCAACTACCTAATTTGCGGTTTCACTATCACTACATAGTATAAAACAAAGTCGCTTTCTCTGTCCCTATGTCCCTTTGTATGCTTAAATCTTTAAAACTCCGCAACGGATTTTGATGCGGTTTTTAGTAATAGATAGAGTGATTCTTAAGGAAGGTTTTAATATATAATTTGTTAAGTTTTTGTATTTATTTCTGTGTACATTAACTATATTTGTTGAAGATGTCGGCAAAAAGTATGCTGTCTGGGAGCTTTCAACGAAAACGCTGCCTAAACCCTTTAAGATATAACAAAATAATGTATGGTGTAATTGTGTATCTTATATACGTCCACAGAAAAGTCAGCGGTGACATATGTCTATATCTTAAGGATAACATACTATATCCATTTTAATACTTTAACAAATGGGCAATTATAAAGCGCTAACTTGGAAAGCTATTTACACAAATACAGTATTAATCCTTATCATTTTAAATAGGTTGGTTGGCATGAACATTTCATGAAGATTATTTTTTCCTTTTACATCATGCAGATTAAATAAATACTTTAGGAGATATAGCAAAATCAAAATAACGCGCAACAAAATTAATTTCATGTCGCCGTGACTAGGCTGGCCCGCTCGGGCGCGGTGTTGGGAACAAGTCGCTCATCGCTGAGTGCGCGACCCGAACACGGGCAGACGCGTGAGCACAGAGTACGTTGAGTTGACACGTTCCTTACAAACTAAATTCAAATCCTTTATTTGTGAACATATAGGTACAATAAGATCTAATTACATAAAATGTAATAAAACATAGGTTTTATGAAGTTTCATAATACATACCTATTAGTTAGATTCGTACCATTACCTATGGACGGACGGACAGCGAAGACTTAGTAATAGAGTTTTTACCCATTGGGGACGTAACCTTAAAAATGAGACGTACTTACCTAATTTTATTTATACTTCGATTTTGTTATTTTTGCTATAGGCTGCTTTTTATCAACACACCACGCGGGCGAAGCCGCGGGCGGAAGCTAGTATGTAATAAGTATTGATGTGTTGATTAATAAGTATTGGGAAATTAGTTTTTTGGTGTGAAAAATCAGTTTATGGGTAGCGTTCAATGTAACCCATTCAAAACACTGTGCAGTGAGTGCATTGATTTGTGGCTCATCGTTTACCAAGCTTTTCCCAAGCTGGGTCGGCTTCCAGTCTAACCGAATGTGGCGGAAAACTAGTTAGTATTGATTAATACCTAACCCTTTCTCAGACTATTATAGAGGTATTTTAATAACAATGTGGGAAAATGTTGGGACATTGATCTTATAGCCCCGTTAAATAACGAAATCAGGGGTAGAAAAAACTGTGTTGATGGTGCGTTCGTGTTCCACGCGCACCTCAAAGAGATATTATCAAAACAGAGGGGCCCACCAGAGCTGCTGCCAGCCGGGGTTGCGGGTTGTTCCAAAGAGAAACAGCGAACACGGAACACAAAGTGCGAAGGAACATGGATGGGTTGTAGTCAGTAAAAATGTGTCATTGTCTGACATTCGCCCCCGCTCCCGGAGTTATTTAATGATTTCTCAACCCCAAATCAAAAAGGGGAAGAACGAGTGCTCTCGGGTTTATCAAGGGTATCTTAAACACTCTTATATGGTTTACTAAGTATGATACCTAATTCAACGAATAAGAGAATCATACAATATAATTTGGCCAAATGCCATATTATATTGACACCCACACCTTAACCGTTGTTATCGGATAGTATCTTAAAAGTACATGAAAAAAAGACAATTCACGTGTCTATTATTGTCCAACCCTGGGATAGCTCAAAATACAACTTATCTTCGTAAAAACAAAAAATGCGTTCATATCGAACACAAGATAGAAAAAAAAATATTTTAGTGCATCCGTTTATTTATAACTAGCTTCCGCCCGCGACTTCGACCGCGTAGCATAGTTACTTTGGGCTAACGCTAACTTTAGCCCGCGTGATGATCGAAAAAAAATATCACGTTTTTCAGCCAACTATCTCTGTAAGTACCAAAATTCATGAAAATCGGTTTGGTCATTTAGGTCGTGCAGACGTAACAAACAAAGAAACTCACATTCGCTTTTATAATATAAGCAAGGATTTTGTATTATTTAAAATATATTTGCAAGCAAACGCGTCAGTATCATAAATGAGTGTGCTGCAAAAGTTCTTCGGCATATCTTTAGGGTGCTTCTGATTTGTTGTCTGATTGGTCCATATAGCTTAGCACTGGTAGAAACGGGTTCAACTAGGCATAACTAAGGTTTCCGTTTCCTCAGAAGGAAAACGGAAACCTATAGGATCTCTTTGTTGTCCGTCTGTCAAGGACGCGTGGAGGTATCGAGTTGAAATTAAAACTTGTATATATATATATACCTGCTAAAATCTGTAGTCCCTTGGAACTGTGAAAAAAATATACGGAACACTCATTGCGCGCGTCGTCCGACTAGCATTTCGCCAGTTTTTAGATGGATGCGTGCATGCTCTTAAAAAATGGATTTCTTTATTGTTTTTCGTGGTGAAATCAGAAGGAGCACGTGGCTAAATAATAGCAGCCGCTCGGGTCGATCTTTAGGTTAAACCGCGCTTGCCTAGGTTGGTCTGTGGATGGGCGACCACCCGTTACATACCGAGTTTTCTCCGTGCCTCGGAAAGCACGTTAAGCCGTTGGTCCCGGCTGTCATTTGTAGATCTTTGACAGTCGTTACAGGTAGTCAGTGTTCCGAAAGTCTGACAACCAGTCTTACTAAGGGGTAACGTATTACCCAGTACTAACTGGGTTGTGGAGGTCAGATAGTCAGTTGCTCCATGTAAAATACTGATATTCAGCTGCATCCGGTTAGACTGGAAGCCGACCCGAAGATAGTTGGGAAAAGGCTAGGCAAATGATGTAGTGAAATCAGAAAAAAAATTAAGCAAATATTGCGATAAAAGAGAAAAAGGACGCATGTAAAATACATTGCATGTTGCACCTAATCGTAGTGCAATAAGAGTCCGTTTTCGAGGAAGTATTTTCAAAAATATCTTCCTCATTTAATCTTACGTTTAAAGCTAATAAGTGTCAGTTTATCATTGTTTTTATTATTTGACGCCTTGTCTATACTTTATTTAATTAAATCAATTACTATATACAAACTAAAATAGACACAAACTAATAATAAAATATATACAAGTAAAAAATGCAAAATTACAGGGCGTCAAAAATTCGTCCGTATCGCATTCAACAGGTAAAGTGCCCAGAAGGCTGGCAGCATTAACGCGTTGGATGGCAATGCTTATGCAAAAAACAGGCCAGCCCTCTGGTCACGAGAAGAGTCGACCAACGTTGTCTATACTACTCTGTCTATGACTATTCATAGTGCACGTTCGTACAGGCTGCACGGATGTATTCGTTTCCTGCGCAGTTTATACAAGCCAATTTCACACATCCACCATCCGTTGATCCAGGTTATGCAACAATGTAGCGTCAATAATAATAGACAACAAAAGTACTCAGTCATGCAATCTCACGATGTTGGGTAATTGGAAACAAATTGTTCATGGTATTATATGACTCATAGAGCCGAATTGGTGAGGAATTAATGAAAAAACATTTTTATTAAAATTAAATACTTACGTTAAAAATTTAATTACGAAAAGTCCGTACGGACGCCCTAAGCCGAGAGGACGCCCGAGGCTCGTACCCCGTAGTTTGCCCTTAGAGCATAATCGCTTAGTTTTTAGGTTTTTTGCGCGAGGCATCCACAGGATATTTCCGATTAAGCAGACGACAAAGTCAAAGTCAAAGTTATTTATTTGTGGAACATAGGTACATGGTTTATGGTATAAAGAATTTTGTTGTCTCACTATGTTTTGCCTTGCAAGGCGTACAAATTAATTACAAGAAAAAGTTTCAAAAACAAAATAGAAAAAATAACACATAGATCGGACAGTTTTATTTTATGTTGTATCCTCTAAAAACTTATTAATAGAGTAAATAGTATGCCTTTTCCACTAAGAATATAAGATTAGATTTAAAATGCTTTGTTGTGGAAATACTTTTTAACTTATTTGGTAGCTTGTTAAAAATCTTAGGACACATGCCTAGACAACTCTTAGAGAAAAGCGCAGTATTATGTCTTTTCGACTTAAGTGTGCTTTGATGACGTCTAGTATTGAGTGTGTCAAATTTATTCAGATTGTCTTTAACAAATATTGCAATTTCGTAAATGTATAGAGATAGAAGCGTAAGTATTTTTAGGTTAACGAAATATGGTTTCCAGCTTTTGGGTGACTTTTAACTTGTATATGGCTCGAAGACATTGTTTTTGGGCTTTAAATGCAATTTCTCTGTTGGTAGAGTTGCCCCAAAACTAATGCCGTAGCGAAGAGTTGTGGAGACATATGCATGATATGCAATGAGAACAGTATTATTGCAACTTTATTTAAATTGTGTAGAGCGTAGCAGAATTGATTGATTTTTTTAATCATAATGTCCATGTGTGTTTTCCATGTCATATTTTCATCTAGCCAGATTCCCAGAAATTTGGTTCGTTTAGTTTTAATAATCTTATTTTGGTCATAATTAATGTCAAGAATTGTAGGATTAGTTCTTTGTTTAAATGTCATTATTTGAGTTTTATTTAGATTATTATAATTAACACTTGAAACGGGATATTTACCATGTTTATTATTTATATTGAGTTTCCGATATTTCGGCGATGTTGCAAACGCCATGATCACGGATGAACTGAAGTTATTGCGGGTGGATGTTTACGAGCAGACAAAACGATCTACCCTCTTTCTTATTCGTTTTTTGCGTTCGTTACCACTAACACCGTCACTCACAACTCGATTTTGCTCTCGACACACAAAACTCACTGTATCAAGTAGCGATCTTTTTTCCCTACTTTTTGGGTTTTTACACAATTGAACCACTGGATTCCAGGCTCTTGATAATTGAAACCCATCTTCTCGGTTGAAGTTCCTATATTTGGTAATCTCGATTGCTTCTCTTACCAATCTAGGAATATAGTGGCGTTCTGTCGAGATTACCTGAGGGTTATGTAACTCAATCCAGTGGTTCGATCCTGCTTCCAAAAGATGTTGAGCTATCGCCGACTTTTGTGTGTCATTATTTTTCACTGCCCTAATGTGCTCAGAAATCCTACAAGCCACAGTACGTTTCGTCTGACCGATGTATGATTTACCACAGCTACAGTCTACCTTATAAACACCGGGTTTTTCCAGCGGAAAATTGTCCTTCGGCGAACGCAGCATCTGCGATACTTTCTTGAACGGAGTGAAGATAGTCTTTACGGCGTATTTCCGAAGAATGTTTGCAACCTTATCTGTCACTCCCTTCACGTATGGTAAAAATGCTGGCTGCCTCTCAACCTCGCATTTCCGGTGCTTAAAAAAGGTTTTTCGTCTACGATGTGCGGTCTTCACATTATACCCATTCCTCTGTAGGACGTTCTGCACATGCGCTAACTCTGCTGGTAAATGTTTCTCGTCACACAGATCATACGCGCGGTTAGTAAGTGAGGTCACTACAGAGTTCAGCTGTCTCGGATGGTGGTGAGAATCAGCGTGTAAATAACGATCTGTGTGAGTTGGTTTCCTGTAGACAGAGTGACCCAAAGACCCATCAGCCCGAACTCTTATTTCCACATCCAAGAAGGAAATTGTCCTCTCGTTTTCCATCTCATAGGTGAACTTAATTTTAGTATGTATGCTGTTTAGGTGTGCCAAGCATACTTCTATCTCATGTTCGTCTCCTTCTATAATAGCAAAGACATCATCAACATACCTTTTCCAAAGTTTAATAGGTGTAGAATGTAGATACAGTGGAAATAGCCAGTCCTTCAAAATGCTCCATCCAAATGTTGGCAACTACTGGAGCCACTGGACTGCCCATGGCTACACCATCAATCTGCAGGTAATACCGACCTTGATAGATGAAATAACTGGTAGATAAACAATGGTGTAGTAACGTGACGTATTCTACCGAGATGTTATTTTCTTGCAATTTCCTCTTAACTACTTCCATACAGTCCGCTACTGGAACATTCGTGAATAGGGACTCCACATCGAAACTGATCATTACGTCTTTTGTTTGGAGTTCAACGGATTGCAAGATGTCGATGAAATGCCGAGAGTCCCTCACATATGATGATGATCGTCCAACCAATGGCTGAAGCACATTCGCTACATGTTTCGCTAAGTAGTACGTGGGCGAGTCAATCTGACTGACTATGGGCCGTAGCGGAACATTCTGCTTGTGTACTTTTGGTAAGCCATATAGTTTTGGCGGTTGTATATTTCTTGGACGCAGCAAGTACTTCGTTATATCATCTGTGATTATATGTTGATGCTCTTTTATCACCTTGCGTGTACTACGGTTCGTTCGTGCTGTCGGGTTATAATTTACTTCTTTGTAGGTGTTCACATCACTCAATAAGTTGCGAATCTTAGTATCGTACTCCGTAAAGTTCATGACTACAGTTGCATTACCTTTGTCCGCTTTAAGTACCAGTACGTCCTCATCCTTGCGGAGATCACGTAGTGCCGCTATTTCATCACCGGTGATATTCGGTGTTGGAGGTTTAGCGTGACGTAGCGCTACAGCAGCATCCTGCCTCAACACATCAGCATCACATGAAGGTATCATGTTACGTCTTATCGCTTCCTCTACACTTCCAATCACCTGTTCATAAGGGATGCGTTTCGGAGTAGGAGCAAAATTCAAACCTTTCTCAAGAACTTTAAGTGCACTTTGTGACAATTCCTTGCTGGACAAATTAATCACCGTTCGAGTGTCGTGTGAGTTGTCATAGTACCTCACCGGTTTTTGTTTTTGAATTAGTGATTCATATTTTTGTTGCTTTCTCAAAGCACTCATCTCTCGTGAGCGTTCAGCTTGCAAGTAGGTAATACGATCACAAACATCGAAATCACTCGGTGTCAACAAAGCACTGCATTCCAGATGTAAACAATACAACTCACGGTTGATCTCATCCATTTGGTGTCTGGTATTACGGATAACCTTACGCAACAATGGGCAGTCCAGTGGCTCCAGTAGTTGCCAACATTTGGATGGAGCATTTTGAAGGACTGGCTATTTCCACTGTATCTACACCTATTAAACTTTGGAAAAGGTATGTTGATGATGTCTTTGCTATTATAGAAGGAGACAAACATGAGATAGAAGTATGCTTGGCACACCTAAACAGCATACATACTAAAATTAAGTTCACCTATGAGATGGAAAACGAGAGGACAATTTCCTTCTTGGATGTGGAAATAAGAGTTCGGGCTGATGGGTCTTTGGGTCACTCTGTCTACAGGAAACCAACTCACACAGATCGTTATTTACACGCTGATTCTCACCACCATCCGAGACAGCTGAACTCTGTAGTGACCTCACTTACTAACCGCGCGTATGATCTGTGTGACGAGAAACATTTACCAGCAGAGTTAGCGCATGTGCAGAACGTCCTACAGAGGAATGGGTATAATGTGAAGACCGCACATCGTAGACGAAAAACCTTTTTTAAGCACCGGAAATGCGAGGTTGAGAGGCAGCCAGCATTTTTACCATACGTGAAGGGAGTGACAGATAAGGTTGCAAACATTCTTCGGAAATACGCCGTAAAGACTATCTTCACTCCGTTCAAGAAAGTATCGCAGATGCTGCGTTCGCCGAAGGACAATTTTCCGCTGGAAAAACCCGGTGTTTATAAGGTAGACTGTAGCTGTGGTAAATCATACATCGGTCAGACGAAACGTACTGTGGCTTGTAGGATTTCTGAGCACATTAGGGCAGTGAAAAATAATGACACACAAAAGTCGGCGATAGCTCAACATCTTTTGGAAGCAGGATCGAACCACTGGATTGAGTTACATAACCCTCAGGTAATCTCGACAGAACGCCACTATATTCCTAGATTGGTAAGAGAAGCAATCGAGATTACCAAATATAGGAACTTCAACCGAGAAGATGGGTTTCAATTATCAAGAGCCTGGAATCCAGTGGTTCAATTGTGTAAAAACCCAAAAAGTAGGGAAAAAAGATCGCTACTTGATACAGTGAGTTTTGTGTGTCGAGAGCAAAATCGAGTTGTGAGTGACGGTGTTAGTGGTAACGAACGCAAAAAACGAATAAGAAAGAGGGTAGATCGTTTTGTCTGCTCGTAAACATCCACCCGCAATAACTTCAGTTCATCCGTGATCATGGCGTTTGCAACATCGCCGAAATATCGGAAACTCAATATAAATAATAAACATGGTAAATATCCCGTTTCAAGTGTTAATTATAATATTAGTAACCATGTGAGTTTAAAGACTTATTTAGATTAATCTGTAAATTGTTATTATTTAGCCATTGAATAATTAAACTTAAGCTACTATTTATGTTATTTTCATAAGTGTCTGTATTTTTACCAGAAAACAACCTAATAGGTTAAAGGGCGTGATGCCACAAAGAAAAAACAAACTGGCAGTCTTACTCTTAAGGCACCCTTCACATCCGGGGTTGCGGGTTATTCGAAAGAGATCTCGCGGCCCCGGAACATAAAGGGCCATAGAAGGAACATGGGCGGGTTTCAGACAGTACAAGTCTGACACTCCCACCCACTCCGGGGGAAGTTATTTGAAGATTTCCCATCTGCAAAAAAAGAGGCATCCCCACAGCATAGTCCAGTTGAGCAGCTAATTACCTCATAGGTTGACATGCGAGATGCGATTCACAAAAAAAGTGATTATTCCCGATGTCCACCACTTGTCTGGCCACCACTTTGGGACAGCGAGACAACTTTAAAACATTATTCTCGTTGTCCACCACTGGGGGACAGCGTCTCAACTTTGTAAATTATTTCCATTCGCCACCACTGGTGGACAGCGACACGGATTTTTTAAAATTCCCTATGGCCGCCGTTGGGGGACAATGGCACAACTCTTTTGATACGATTCCCACTGGCCATCAATTTAAATTGTTTTATCTAGAGACCATTTGGTTTTATGCTGAAACTACTTTTCCACGCTCCGCCCAGAGCGGGGGAAGTTATTTAAGGATTTGACATCCACAAACAGAAAGCTAGTTTTATTACGAATAAGATTAGGGTTCCATGACAAAAATACCTTTAAAAACCTAATCTTACACTATCAATCGATCCTAACGATATGGGTAAATCGCTATAAAATCTATAAATATTTGACAATGTCACTCGCATCCAATCACACGCTCCATTGGCTAATAAAGGTTACGTATCACATATTATTAGATCGTGTCTTCACTCACAAGTTTTCTTTTTTAATACATAATATCACGCCTGTAATCACTGAAGTTCTAGGCAGAGGTGTACTTAATGGTATTGTAACAGAGTCGATAATGCACCCCCTCTGTTGCCTCATCCTCTTTATTCCTTCTGGATCAACATTGATTTTAAAATTTCAGATTATTAATATTTTGAATTTCATTGTGTCATTTGCGTCATCTTCAACAATCATTTTTTTGGGTCATTACAATTTGATCACGGCTAGCAGCTACAACTGTTTTGTTTGAAATATCCTATTTTATAAGAGCTAATTCATTATTTAAAACCTAACCTGTGTGTGCTTCCTCCAACTCTGAACAAGTTAAGATTACTGCTACTGAAATGCTATAAAATATTATCTACCCTGTTAAAGGTATGTTGTAAACTTATTTAGATTGTAATAGTTACCTACCTCTGCAGGTCTTCAAGACCTTTAGATATGTGTTGAGTGTTTTGTTTTTGTTCTATTGTTCATAGGGCATTCTTACTTCACCCGTCCCATCACTCATTACTACTTGCGGCATCATCACAGTAATCCTACAATTCGCCAGTTGAAATGTTTTTTAGTGTGTGAAGACGATGATTTTTGTCATCAACTGGGTACATATCCAGACACCGAAGCTGATATTGAGAAATTCCTCCATATAGCACTTTGACCGGCCTGGGAATCGAACCGAGGACCTCATGCACAGCAGTCCCGTTCTTTGTTATTTTTTTAAAACGTTGGCCCACACTAGGGATTTCTCTTGTATCGTGGGTGCGTTTACAAACTTTTTGCTATACTTGTAAAGCCGTGCGGCGTGCGCGTGTTTCTCTGTCTGTCTCTCTCTCATAGAAAGCAAGAGAGTTATTTTCGTTTCGTCTTTCTATTTCGCATTGAACAGTGTGGTGTCGCGACGATCATTTTTGTTGAGTGTATACAGGTTTTTTTGTACAGACGCCAGCAGGTCAACCTACCCGAAACTGTCAATTTTTCCCAATGAACCTTGAACCTAATACTTTAGAAATAAAGTAGAAAATCTATCAAAGAAATCTGACAGATTGTAGTAGCTTGATGTGCAGGCGTCTGTACATAATAAATTATAACTTCTTTCCATCTGGGTGTTCCTTGATACCTCTCAAGTTTTTTTTGTAATTTCTCAATATCAGCTACGGAGTCCGCATCTCCATATTACACGGGACTGGAACATAACTGGCGAAATATGGATGTACAGACGCCTGCACATCAAACTACTACAATCTGTCAGATTTCTTTGATAGATTTTCGACTTTATTTCTAAACTATTAGGTTCAAGTTTCATTGGGAAAAATTGACAGTTTCGAGTAACTTGACCTGCTGGCGTCTGTACAATAGTAGATCCATATTTCGCGAGGTGTAGGTACTTAATAAAGTACACCTGGGCCTACCTACGGGGTTTACAGGCGTTGATTCAAAAGAGTGTCCATTGAGTTTCTTGCCCATTCTTCTCCATAGAGATCTACGCTTTGGAATGGGAAACTACAGTACTTCCACAAGTTCTTATGTCTTGTGACTGGGACTGTAGCAGCATCTTTTTTTGTTTTCATGACATTCAAAAGTGCCTGTAATGGTCTAATTGAAATAAATGATTTGATTTGATTTAATGTTGACGACACGGTTGGCGCAGTGGCTGAGCGATTCCCGGGTACGATCCCCGCACGGAACAAATATGTGTATGAATTACAGACAGTTGTTTCGGGTCTGGCTGTTTGTTTATGTCAGTTTAGATGTTTGTAAACGCACCCACGTTACAGGAGAAATTTCTAGAAAGGGGCAACGTTTGATTGAAAAAAAAAGGTTATGTTATGATATAAGCGACATAGTAGTTTTGAAAAGGCCTTACATATTAATAACATTTCATATAAATAACTTTTTAATGTAGATATGACAAATCCATAGATATATTTACAAGTACTGACCTGAGATTCCTGAACACTGCTTTCCGTTACCTGGAGTCCATTGCTACTCCCAGTACAAAGTCCAGTCCAGGTACAAAGTTATAACCTAATTATATTGATTATTTTTATAATTTGCATTTTTTTTTAACTATTATACATATATTTTTTTTGCAAAATTTAATTGTGGCTGTATTTAATTTTCTTCATTTTCATGTACAACCGATAACTTGTATGTCATGTGTGGTATTAGCTGTTAGTATAACTCGATTATAAATAAATACCTCATAAAATACCTGAATTTTGTGCAAATCCACGTGCACTTAAAGATAAATGGAAGTCATGTGTTGTCTTCCGTACGTTTTACTCATGGATTGACCACTAAAAAACAGCGCTGTGTTGTGGGCTCCTATAGCACAGCATCAAGCTGAGTGGTGACCTACTTGTCGCAGTCACAGCGTATATCCTTACTATATATATATAAATATGGCCCTAATAAAATTCATCAAAATCGGTTTGGCCATTTAGGCGTGAAGACGTAAACAGACGTAAAAAAACTCACCTCGAAAGTGAGTTTTTTTGTTTGTTACGTCTTCACGCCTAAATCGCCAAACCGATTTTGATGAATTTTGGTACAGAGATAGTTGGAAGCATGGAGACAGACACACAAAAAAATTGAGAAAACGAGGAGAAATAAATCAATTTTTCGAACATCACGCGGGTTAAAGTTAGCGTTAGCCCAAAAGTAACTAAGTACCTACCTATGCCACGCGTACGAAGTCGCGGGCGAAAGCTAGTGTTTTTATAAAGGTTTGTGTTGCTTTCATTGTTTTTTTTTGTTTTTTTGTGTGTTCGTCGTAATTGCGACTAATAAATATTTTTTATTTATATTTTCTTTCTATGTTGTCTGAAGTCCGAAAGCATATGGGTCGTAGCTGAAACCTACTCAAAACTAAATTAATCAAATAATACTAGGAATCGTCGATACGACGACGAAGAAGATCAAAGAATCCTGAAAAGTTGCCGATAGGAAATCCCAACGGATTATGGCTTGGGTCGATGGCGCTTCCAACCTGTTTTGTAAGTTTTTGTTATTTACTTTCCCCATGTAATAGGAACCATACTAACTTATTTTTGACCTCATTCTTGAACTGAAGACAGAGTTGAGATCAACGATGGAACGAGCGAACCCAAAATAAAGCCTATTAACTCACGACTTGAATAGATCCGGGTAATTTGAACTCGGGAACACCGACGCATGTTATTTGAAAAAGCTTCAATTTAATGCTAATCTAAAAAAGAAAAACCAGCCAAGTGCGTGTCGGTCTGGCGCAACGAGGGTCCTGTAAATACTTGCTATATAAACGGCCATATCTTTTGTTTGCGTAGACTTAGAGAGTTGATTTTTTCACATCTCCAAGTAACTAGAGACTTTAGTATAACGCTTTAATTTCAACTTGACACCTTTACGCGTTCCCGAGATAAAGGGTCCTGACAGACAGACAGATAGACGGACCACAAAGTTATCCTAAAAGGGTTCCATTTTTTCCTGTTGAGCTGCGGAACCCTAAAAAGAGCAGCTGTTTACTACAAAACTGCAAAAAAAACCTATTCCATATATTTTAACACATGCGCTGAATCACGGTAACGTTGGTGCGTCGATATCCTGTCATAGTCTTACATTTGTTGTCAGTGATCTCAGTCTGACAACCAGTCTTACTAAGGCTTATTAATTACCTAATACTAACTGGATTGTATGGTCAGATAGTTGGGAATAGGCTAGGCAGATAACGCTACGATTAGGTTTGCCAAAAAAGCAATACTCACTTGTAAATAATGCTTGTCTTAACAACAACAATTATTTTATAAGGAAAATTGTTGCTAATGATATCAATTTTTCAAGTCCCACGAAGCCCGAAATACTGGTCTATTTTAATTCATTTAATTAAGTCAGAGCGTGGGTCGTGGTTGTCGTGGGTGGTTGAATGAAAACGAGAAAGGGCACGAGCCTACACAACAAATGGCCAGACGATTTAAGAAAGTGTAAATGATAGGAAAAGATATCTGTGGCAGTGGAATAAAATTATCATATTCTTATTAACTAAACTCTTTTTTCATCTTTGATAATCTATTTAGTTGTAATGATTAAATCATTTATTAATTAGTATCTTATTCAAAAGAGTATATGTAATTTATTAAACTTTGCCCACACTAGGAATTTCTCCTGTATCGTGGGTGCGTTTACAGATTTAAACTCACATTACACAAGCAGCCAGACCCGAAACAACTACCTGTAGGTCATACACATATTTGTTCAGTGTGGGGATCAAACCTGTGACACGCAGCGCAGCAGTCGATCGCTCAGCTGCTCGTCAACCGTGCCGTCAACTTTAATAACTTTGTTTATAGTAACCTCAAGAAGCGAGCAGACATAACAAAATAAACATACCATTAATATAAGCAGAGACAACTTAAAAAAGTTAATTTTACTGGAGACGAAAAAAGATATAAAACATTCCGTTCGAATGGGATTTCATTTAAGTTTCAATCAGAAATAGGTTGTAAAATGTCATTGTATGTAAGTTGTGTTTTGTTAGATAGGCAACTATTTAACAAAACACAACTTACATATATGTCGTGTATGTATGGTCACCGAGCATTCGAATATACTTACCACTCAGAAATCACGATTTTTGAGTTTTCTCAGCTTATTTTGAGGTGTGCGATATGTTTTATTACATTATAAATGTATATACATATTACATTTTAATCTCATAATATAACACTTTTTAAAATCTTAATATTTTTACAAGATCATGTGGGAATATTATGATTTAAGACTGTTGCCATGAAATTTCTTGCCCGTTCTTCTCTATTTAGATCTACGCTTCGGTATTGGCAACTACAGTACTTTCACAAGTTGTTATGCGTCGTGACTGGGACTGTAGCTTTATCCTTTTGTTTTTGACAATTAGAAGTGCCTGTAAAACCTTGATTATGAGTTTGAGATATTTATTTTAAGTTCCCATTAGCAGCCCGAACAAGCTTTACTTAAGAATTGAATTATGGCTTAATCCTAATTGAATTATGGCTTAATCCTAATTTTTAACTGTCGAAATGTGTCCAATCTCCGCTTACCTACCAGTTCAGAGAAAACAAGCGTGAAATTACGTATAATATGACAAGAAACGTCAGCAATTTATCACTTAGTAACAGCTGCCACAACTCAATGTATTCAGAGACAACACAGATAACCTTATTAGAACTACTTCCTATATTTGACTTGCACGTGGTCACAAAACGTGAACTGGAATAAAACTATTCCATTATCAAATGTAAAATAATTCATACAGGATAGGAATTCAGAGCTCGTGGCTAAATAATTCAGCTACCCTACCATGACGTCTTAAAGCAGAACTTATTGCACTGAGGGAAAGAGACAGAGCTATACAGGGTGTCTAGCACCATCTCTTTCCCTCAGTGGAATAAGTTCTGCTTTAAGACGTCATGGTAGGCCTACATGTCGATCTTTAAGGTGATGTCACACTTCCTGAGGTTGGTTTGTGGATAGGTCACCATCATTATTACACCTGGCTTCCTCTGTGCTGTCGTTTGTAGACTTTTGATGTACGTAACAGATCCGAAAGACGAACAACCAGCCTTCAAAATATAACCGTAGTACTAACTGGGTTATGGAGGTCAGGTTGACAGTCGCTTTAAGTTAAATATTGGTATTTAGCTGCATCCGGTTAGACTGGAAGCCGACCCTAACATAGTTGGGAAAAAGCGACGGCACGGTTGGCGCAGTGGCTGAGCGATCGACTGCTGCGCTGCGTGTCGCGGGTTCGATTCCCGCACGGAACAAATATCTGTATGACTTGCAGATAGTTGTTTCGGGTATGGCCGTTTGTGTATGTGACTTTAAATGTTTGTAAAAGCACCCACGATACAGGAGAAATTCCTAGTGTGGGGCAACGTTTTTTTTTAAAAAAAGAAAGGAAAGCTAGGCAGATGATGTGAAACAACCCATTTACTTATTGATTTTGAAATAACTAAAGATTTATGATTTCAATAAGACCTGCCTTTTTTATTTTAAACTAGTTTTCGCCCGCGTCATATAAAAAATAGGCATATTTCACGTCAAAATTGCTGAACGGATCTTGATGAAATTTGGCATAGAAGTAGATCATAGTCTGGAATAACACTTAGAATACTGTTTTTTCCATATCACGCGAAGCCAGTGAAAAATAAAGAATCGCTTGAATCATACAAGTAATCAGGAAGTAAACGAGGTACATTAATGAAAATAAAGAAACCTATAAAGAAGTCCGTCAAAACAACTTTTGATATCAATAAAACATATTTAAAAGTACCATGTAACTTAAGCTCCAAAGTTATTAGAAAAATAATATAAATTCCAGTAAAAATGCCACTTAATGTTAAGTTACAGCATTTTGGCGTGGTGTTAGTCTATTAATGCGTTGTCCTAATTTAAGTCCTGCGGACGAGGTCACCCCCTACCCCTGGTTTTAACGTCGATACGGCTTATGTACTTACCGGTATATATACATTATTTACTTACTTGCGAGTTATGTAAAGGATTACATGACATGACGGCACGGTTGGCGCAGTGGCTGAGCGATCGACTGCTGCGCTGCGTGTCGCGGGTTCGATTCCCGCACGGAACAAATATTTGTATGACCTGCAGATAGTTGTTTCGGGTCTGGCTGTTTGTGTATGTGATTTTAAATGTTTGTAAACGCACCCACGATACAGGAGAAATTCCTAGTGTGGGGCAACGTTTAAAAAAAACAAAAAAAATGTTAAGGTATCCTTAACGAAGCTGAAAGCCAATTGATCTACTCGTCACTGTGTTTTTTTTTCTACGCTATACTTCTGAACCTTCTAGCTCGTGGCTAAATAATAGCAGCCGCTCAGTTCGATATTTAGGTTAAGCCGCGCTTGCCTAGGTTGGTCTGTGGATGGGTGACCACCCGTTACATACCGAGTTTCCTCCGTGCCTCCGAAAGCACGTTAAGCTGTTAGTCCCAGCTGTCATTTGTAGATCTTTGACAGTCGTTACACTAGTCAGTGTCCCGAAAGTCTGACAACCAGTCTTACCAAGGGGTATCGTATTACCCAGTATTAACTGGGTTATGGAGGTCATATAGGCAGTCGCTCCAAGTAAAATACTGGTATTCAGCTGCATCCGGTAAGACTGGAAGCCAACCCCAACATGGTTGGGAAAAGGCTAGGCAGATGATGATGACTTCGAAACCTTCTAGTTTCGGAGACATTGGGGTCAAATATCCATCTTTTTACAAGTTTTTAATGTTATAGCTTGACCTTAAAATACCTCTTCCACACCGTAATATAATATTCAATGCATTCATTAGC
The DNA here is from genome assembly GCA_905475445.1 of Ochropleura plecta. Lineage (NCBI taxonomy): Eukaryota > Metazoa > Arthropoda > Insecta > Lepidoptera > Noctuidae > Ochropleura > Ochropleura plecta. The sequence goes on from FR997736.1 coordinate 18,030,887, forward strand.
ACAATGTTTTGCAGAGTTATTTTTTATGCTTAAACTAGCTGGCGCCCGCGGCTTCGCTGGCGTAATCATGAAAAAAAGTATCCTATGTGTTATTCCAGACTATAATCTAACTCTGTGCCAAATTTCATTAAGATCGGTACAGCCGTTTTGTCGTGAAAGAGTAACAAACATCCATACATCCATCCATCCACCCTCACAAACATTCGCATTTATAATATTACTAGCTGGCACCCGCGGCTTCGCCCGCGTGATGATAAAAAAGTATCCTATGTGTTATTTCAGACCATAGTCTACCTCTGTGCCAAATTTCATCAAGATCCGTTTAGTTGTTTTATCGTGAAAGAGGATCAAACATACATCCATACTCACAAACTTTCGCATTTATAATATTATATTAGTAGGTTAAGTAGGATATTAAATGGAAAAAAAAGCACAACGAATATATGGGTCATCGGATCCCCCTTGAAAACCTGTCTCTATCTTAAGAAAGAATATCCGTTCAGTATGAGTCTATAAAATAAAGGCTGAGCCTATTAATACGGGTACCAACCATCGCTTCGCTCGCTCGGCTCGTGCGTAGGAGGTCGCAGTTTTAACCTATCCTAACCTAGCCATTTCTGCCATCTGCATAGTGTGCCAAGTGAATTTATACCAAATAATCATCGCTCTAAATAAACATTATTATCTTAAAAGTATGCCATTGTAAATTCGAAGTTTTAAACATTATGCCAAACTATAATTTTATCAAATAACAGAACAAGCTAATTATCCATTCATTCTTAATTAAAAAAAAAAGAATAAATAAATAAATATAATTTATTCGTCCAGTACCCGTACGAATAGTCACTACCTAAAATAAAATATACACAAAATTTAAGACCTCTAAGACTCATTATAAATATTTTGTATCGTACAGTGGGCGCACATTGAGTTTTGAGAGCGTAACTTTGAGTTCAGCTTTAAAAACAGACTTTTCACCCAAAAAAAGTCCTTTAATTTTTGTGTAATTATTTAGTTTGATGAATAGAATGCATGTTGGACGGCTAAGGGAAGGGTTTGTTTGCACCCTGCTTTATTTATGGAAATTGGGGAGTTATGTTCGTCTTGAAATCTCTTGTATACTTTACTTGTAAATTCATGGGGGAGGGTCAAGTCAAATCATACGACACTTACCGAGGGACTCCTCCCTTGGCAAATAGATTTGACTCGGGGGTCGATATAATTCTCTAAAAATGCAACACGTAATTAATGGATGCCCTGTTGATAACCAATTAATTTCCCTGTCGATGCACAATTTGTGTTAAACATACAAACACAAATTGAAAAAATTAAAAATCGCTCACATGGGCTTTCGTAGCATTAAATAATATAATAATATCTTTAAAGCTTATTCATTCATTAAATGGACACAGGGAACCTAAAAATTGAAAACAAGTAGGTATGCATAATGCTGTGTTCTCCAAACATTGACTAACAAATAGGCAGATATGTCTGACCTGTATTCAATGTAGGCCATCACGTCCCTTTGTGTGGCCGGATTTCAGTTACAGTTCTCATCTGCACTTTCAATTTGTTGATATGACGGGTATTTATTTTTTAGCCCGTAAAATTCCACTGCTAAAACGCATTCACGATATTTCTGCGTGTATTTATTTTACAGTCATGAATGAAGTTCGAGTTTGTAGTAAATGATCGTAATGAATTAATTTACATAGTTATGGTGATGACAATGAAAGCATTATATGTTTTTTTTAAAGATATTTCAAAGTTTCTTAACCCTTAAAAATGGTTAACACCTGATTAACTGTATTCATAGCTAATTATTTAAATAAACTAACTTAATAAACTAAGAAGCCGTTTAGGGTTGAAACTCCGAGACCGTGGGATCCTTGTATCCACAGCCTATAAGGATATTTCAAACCGTTTAGTTAATACTTCCCTTGATCCAAGAGCTGGCTTTTACTTTGGCTAGAAGCCTTGCCCGTGAAGATTTGCCTATTTAAAAATGTAAGTACATAATAAGCGAAAACATGAATAAAGAAACATACATACATTTAAACTAACATAGAATCTATCAATTTTTCTACGCTGATGGCGTAGCATGTAGCCACATTTACCCTAACATCTAACAATTCTTCTACGCTAACCGAGTACACATTGCTACATTCACATTTACGTCTAACAATTCTTCTACGCTGACGGCGTAGCACGTAGCCACACAACACTCACGTCTAGGAATTCTTCTACGCTGACGGCGTAGCACGTAGCCATATTCACACTAACGTCTAGCAACGCTGACGGCGTAGTACCTAGGAACATTTACACTTACTTCTAGTATTTCTTCTAAGCTGACGACGTAGCGCGTAGCAGCATTCACACTTACGTCTAGCAATTCTTCCACGTTGGCAGCTTAGTGCGTAGCAGTATTCACAATTACACCTAACAATTCTTCTACGCAAACGGCGTAGCACGTAGCCACATTCACACTTGCGTCTAGCAATTCTTCTACGCTGACGGCGTAGCGCGTAGACACAACACATTTATGTCTAGTCATTCTTCTACTTATGATTTATGTTTTATAGATATTGATCCTCATTGTTACCTCAAGTGTTTCTAATTCGGCGGCGATCTCTCGCGTCCGGCCCTGGTTCAGTCCATGGTCCGGAGCGAGAGGGAATGGGAAGCGGTCACCTCCTTCTGCGAAGCAGTAATGCAAAGGAGGAGGCCGGGCGTTTGAGGGAGAGAACCTCAAACCAACCCAGCAGCCGCGGGAGACGCCCCGGGCGCCGGGCGCCGCGAGACGACTCCCGGCCACCGTAGATGCGGGCCTGTGGACGGTGAGCAATGGGTAGCTCACCGTCTGTCCGTCTATTAACGACAGGCCGTGTCGACGGCGGGTTTGTGTTTCACGCGCGCCTCAAAGAGATGTCGGCAAAGCAGAGGGGCTTGCCAGAGCCTCCGCCTGCCGGGGTTGCGGGTTGTTCGAAAGAGATACCGCGGCCCCGGAACGTAAAGGGCAATAGAAGGAACATGGGTGGGTTTTAGTCAGTAAAAGTCTGACACGGCCCCCCGCTCCGCCCAGAGCGGGGGAAGTTATTTGATGATTTCCCACACCAAAAAAAAAAGTGTTTCTAATTCGCTTTTCTTAGCTTCAGCTGTAGCTAAACAAAAAAATCTTAGAAGTTTATTTTGACACTTCCTGGAGAGTTTGTTTCATACAATATGAGTTTTAAATATAGCGATGCATTTTCATGATAAGGGTATTAAATGAAAGGATCTGCTGAGAAAAATACGAGAAATAAAATGATGTTGCTCAAAAGCGTACCTACTTTTTTTTTGTCACCAAGCTTAGTCTATCATCATTTTGCCTGAAAGTTTAAATACATATATGCGTATTTCATGCTATTTATTCATTAAAGGGAAGCTGGCCTTAATCATACAACGTGGCAATGCGGCCAGTCATTATAGAACATTACCAGTTGACAGCGTTGAGGACGAATTTTTTACACATTTTTTGCAAGTTGGTTTCTTTAATTTATTTTAATACTAAATTTTGCCCGCGGCCTCGCTCGCGTTAAATTCGGGGTAACACAGTTCCCCTTTCCTGATTTGCAGGTACCTGCTACCTGCAGTTTTTGCCCTTGATTGATTTGTAATAGCAAAGCTATGTTTTCCCTTTTCTTCTCAATTTCTCCCTCACATCCCACTTTAAAAAAAATAGCCTCCTGGGTCCCAACTATCTCTGTACCAAAATTCATCAAAATTGGTTTAGCCATTAAGGCGTAAAGAGGTTACAAACAAACTCACTTCCGCTTTTATAATATTAGTAAGGATTTATAAATTATTGGACAATTCTTATTTTATTCTTTTCTACGCAGAGGTCGTATCGCGTAGCAGCATTCACACTTACGTCTACCAATTCTTCTCTGCTGACGGCGCGGCGGGCGTAGCGCGTAGCGGCATTTACACTTACGTCTAGCAATCCTTCTATGATAGCGTAGCACGTAGCCCCATTCACACTTAAGTTTAACAATTCTTCTATACTGGAGGCGAAGCACGTAGCAGCATTTCCATAGTATGGGTATTAAATGAAAGGGTCTGCTGAGAAAACTACGAGACATTAAATGATGTCGCTCAAAAGCGTACTTTCTATTTATTGTATTATAATAATATTTATTTACATAAATAGTCATAAATAGTAGCCTAGTCTAACAACATTTTGCCTGAATGTTTAAATATACGCGTATTTCATGCTATTTATCCATCAAAATATAATAGAATAAACTTTATTGTAAAAAAATCAACACAACTGTTTTACAATATTGCTAATTCTATGGTTATAATGGCGTTTTTGGTTGTTTATTTTTTAATAAACTGTTTTGTCCTGGGCGAGTCTAATAAATAGTTTTTATTTTTTTCTAATCTGTAAACACAAAACCTTACTGACAAACATGCAAGGAAAGAACATCGGCACCAACCGTCCTCTGTCGGTCCGTTTCTGAGAGCCTGTTATTTGTTATTGTCACAAAAACAGGAAATTATTTTTGTATAAAAAGTAACTATTGTACGAATAAGTGATAAGTATTTATTTACTTTAATTTTATTATATTTCTCAATGATAATTCATTATCGAGAGAAATAATACGGTTCTCCAAACAAAAACAGCCAGACAAAATTATTGATTGCCAAATTAAATAAAGGTATCTACCAAAACTAATATTTTCTGAGAAAGAGTATAACTAACGCTTGTTTCGAATATATTTAAGTCTTTGCATGCGTTTTAATACGATGGCTAAAAAGTTTATCAATAAAAATATGAATATCGTAAATTTGAAACATATAATATCGAAACACTTTTTAACAAACAACGTTTTGAATGAAATAAAGAATAAAACCATTTAGTTCAACATTCGCAACTTGACTTTCATCCGCCATGTTGCCAAAGAGTCATTGACCTCTTTACTGCTAAAACCGTAACACATCACGAACACACACGACCATAAAATAAATAACAGTCTAACTACAAAATACAGAAAATAAAATGGTGTGTAATAGGTTTGCACAATTGCCAATCATTGGTCACATTTAACTTTGTGAATTGAAACTTATTTTGTAAATCCTTCTTTTGTAGATTGTCTGCTGGCTGATTTTACTGAAAAAATGTACGGCCGCCATTACAATCCTGAAAAGGAAAAAATAGCTATTTAGTTTTAATGGTGTTAGTGGCTGTTTTTATGTTTTTTTACAACGTTCGGCCAGTATTATTGACAATGTTTATTTCAATTTAAGCTGTGGAATTAATAATTATTATATCTCTTCTAACATAATTGAATATCAAAAATATTCAATTATGTTAGAAGATTTAAAATTAAAGGAAAATAATTGGGTAAATTATGTTACAATTGCTATTCAACCTTTATGTATCAAATAATTAATTAGTATATTATAGATGCCATAAAAAAAAAGATTTTGAAAAATCTTCAAAATTTTTTGTTTATTTATTAGAGATGGCATAAAAAAAACTAAAAGAAAAAGCTTTTGAAGGGACGCGGTATACGTTTTTAATTGCAATACGTGATAAGGTGCTTACAAAGACTTAATTAACTTTATGACGCAATTTTCTATTAAATAGTTTTAGTCAAAGCCGGGAAAAACGAGTGTACCTCCCGGATAATATAATTCACTGGTTTATTAACTCAAAATGCAGCCAGGCCCAGGTTATAGTCAATGGTGATCTCGAGAAATTTGAAGAAGGAGAGAAAACTGACTGCTGCAAATGAATCGGGTAAGTTAGTAGAAACATAGGTGTTTTATTTTAAAGTTCGGATTTAACTATTCAACTTAATAACTAACTGCTGCATGAGAGAAATAATGGCTAAATAAAAACCGCTTGCTAAGATCGATCTGCGGATGCGTGGCTGCGAGTTTCGTCCATGCATCAGAAATCTCGTTAGGCCGTTGGTCCCCACTGTCAAATTGTAGATCTTTGACAGTTCGTTCAGGTAATTAGTGACTCGAAAGTAGGGTTGATTTTTTAGCTAGAGCTATAACAAATTCTGATGATGTCCCAGATTCAAGTAGTTTCCTCAACATATCTGTTCCTTGTACAGACATAGTTCCTCTGTTGAAAAAAAGGTCCACTGATATATGGAAAAGGCACTGGAATCACACAGTTCAAATTGAAAATAAAGGTATGTGGTATGCAGTATACAATATTCCCATAGGAACCATGCCTTGGTTCTGTAAAACCAATACTTACATGAACAGGAAGTTTTACTCCACCATACTCAGACTTCGTTTTGGGCACTGTCGGCTAAATTATCATTTGTCTCGTCTGAAAATTGTACACAGTCCTCTCTGTGATCATTGTAATTCTCAAGCAGAGCAATCTCTTACTCACATCTTCTTTGAGTGCTCATCTTTTGGCATCCAGCGCCTTGTGCTGATGGATGAGCTAATTGCAATTTATGGTAGCCCTGATTTGGTACCGCGCTCCATTCAGGCTCTTCTTGTAAATAGCTCGACTTATTTACCTTTGTTTAATTTTACTAATAGTACAGTTGGACAAATTTAACTCATGTTGTCTATATAAATAACTGTAATGTATATATTTCTAAATATCTTTTCATTGACTTTCATTTAGATAATTTGTATGCTAAGAATTAATTAATCTATGTTCTAAGAAAGAGCAAAAACTACTTAGAAACTACAATGTTTAAAAATGTACAGTATATGTTTATGTAATGTATGTGTAGCAATGTATGAAAATGTACATTTACTTTACTCTTTGATGTACACATACTGTGTGATGTACTGGTATTGGTATATGTTATCGTTGTCAGTTGCTTCCAAAAAAATTGAGTGATTTGGGATTATAAAAAAAAAAAAAAAACTATGGACTTGATACTCGGAAACATTGAATGAAAATTACTTGGACTTGATCGAAGATTTTGTGGAATAACAAATCTTAACATGGATTTTATTTAAACAAACTGAAGACTTTAAACGGAATAACGTTACATGGAAAATAAGTAACTGATGAATTTACCTGGAATTGACTACCTATGGATTTAATACTAATGACTTCAACTGGAACTACTTACCTATGGATTAATTAAAACTAATGAATTTTATTGGACTTCCCTATATTACGGAGTTACATACTGAAGAATTGAACTGGATCTACTTAACCAAGAAAAATGTTAACTGATGACTAGGCAGCATGGTCTCAGACCTTCGCCTGTTCCGTAAGGAACTAAATAAAAAAAAAAAAAAAAAAAAGTGACTCGAAAGTATGACAACCAGTCCTAGTAAGGGATATCGGATTACCCATTACCAGCTAGGTTCTGGAGGTCAGACAGGCAGTCGTTCAATGTAAAACATTGAGTTCATGCTTCATCCTGTAACACTGTAAGCTAGGCTGTTACGAAAGGCAGATAAGACTTGTTAATTACCTAAATCATATTTTTTTAAATTGAAAAGTATGTTATACCACCGGGTTTGCGAGTTGTTCCAAAGAGATACCGCGGCCTCGGAACATAAAGGGCAGTAGATGGAACATAGGTGGGTTTTAGCCAGTACAAGTCTGATACTCCCCCCTGCTCCGCCCAGAGCGGGGGAAGTTATTTGATGATTTCCCATTACAAAAAAAAAGTATGTTATACCAAAAGGTAGATATATTCGTCTTTTTCTTTAAAACTAAGTTTATAGCTTGTATTAAAAAAAAAATAGAAATACCAATTATTTCTTAATTACTTAATAAAAAAAAAGTTTCCGAACATTTTTATCGTCTACAGCAAAAACAACAAATAAAGCTGTGTTTTGCAAATTGGCTAGGCAATTTAGCACCTTGTTTTCGTAGTTAGCCTCATTAACGTTGTAACGGTTTTCTCTAGATTGACTCTGAAGTTTTCTTGGCTTGCCTTTTCAGCCATTGAAAGCATTAAAAGCTCCAATTGGCTTTAGAATCTTTGCAAGGAGATACTCGTAGTCCATCTGTTTAGAGAACCCAGCAAAGTGCGAGTCGGGCTTGTGGTTACGGCGTTCAGCAAGAACCAAAATAACAACAATTTTTATCGCTCGTTTATTATGATAGTATACCTATTAGGCGCTGCACAAACGTGGACACTTCGGTGTCTTGTGTGGATAGTGTGGATACAAGTAACAAGCTTCCAAATTCTATACAATACAATAACTGGTTAACCAGTTTGTGATCAGCTGCTACATGACACATCTACTACTACAGCGCTATAGGAATCGGTAGCTTGTATCCGACACAGAACACAAAAGTGTCCACGTTTGCGCAGCGCCTTAGGAAAAACAAAGTTACTGTTGCAGCACGTAAAAGTTCAAATATCTTAAAAATTCTTATTCAATCCAATGTGCATTGATGATTTTGTGCAACGTTCTTTCTTTTTAGGGTTTTCCGTATTTCAAAAGGAATAAACGGAATCCTTACTGAAATACTTTATTTTACGTCTCTCTGTCTGACAAGATCCGTTATCTCGGGAACGCGTGGAGATAATAATAATAATAAATAAATAATAATAAAATTTATTGTGTCAAATAATTCGTTTACATAATTGTGTTCGGAACCTTCTTTTAGACAACAGACAACAATGCCTGTAGTAGAAGACTCCGCTCCTCCCTATTTTGTATAGCGTAATAATTAACACAATAATAAAAAGAAAAAACAAAAATAAATTGAATTGAATTGAAGTTAACTTTAAAATCTTAGTCTAATGAAAATACAAAATTAAAAAGAGAACATGCTTATAGATGTGTGCGTGTGGCTGTGTGTATGTGTGTGTGTGTATGTGTGTGTGTGTATGTGTGTGTGTGTGTGCGCGTGTGTGTGTGTACGTGTGTGCAAATATATATAGGTGTGTAAGTCTGTGAGTGTACTTGTGAATCATTCCGTGTTATAGCAATGCTTCTGTGGCCTCATACGTAAGTGGTTTTATCCACTTAACTAGTGTTTCTTTACAGTCATATATTTTTTTGGTGTGTATATGTATATTTTTATTTATTTTATTGTACAATTGAGCTGATCGTTTACTATATTGTTTGCATCCAAATTTGGTCTTAGTTGCAGGTACATCCGCTATGGTAAACTTTCTCCTTTTCGGTGCAATACTCACATTCAAAGGCAAAAACTTGTGCTTTTTTAATACTGTTTGAACGATGTACAGTTTTCTGACAGAGAGTACATCACTGATCTGATAAAGGTCTACAGTTGGGAAACTTAGTTTTTTAAAATGCATTATCTTCAGGAGTGCGCGTTGTGCTCGTTCTAGATTTATCAATTTGGTCTTTGCTGTACCTACCCAAACCGGAATACAGTATGCGAGCACAGATTGTACTAGGGCAAGGTAAATTTGTGTGAGTAAACTTCTAGACGGGCTTTTGTTGTTCGCTTTTACCATAGGTGCAACATGTCTTAGGGTTTTGAACAACCAGCTTAACTTTCTAATTCTGGCGGTAACCTGTTCTACGTGAGGGTACCATGACAGTCTATTATCCACTAGTACACCCAAATACTTAACCTCAGTTACTTTGTGAATACACGGGCAGTTACAATTATTGCCGAGTTCACCCTTACATGAATGTATAAAGATATTAAACTCATCAGTTGGTTCATTACGCTTGGAAATGCTAAAACATATAAAATTCGTTTTGGAGGTATTTAACGTTAGAAGGTTGGATTTTAGCCAATCAGCGACACGAGAAATACCTGCCTCAGCATGGTGCTTGACATCTTGCCAAGAGCTCCCATAAAAGACAACGGCTGTATCATCGGCATAGGAGAAAACTTTAGCATTAGGTAAATTCATGCTACAGAGGTCATTTATATATATTAAAAAGAGGGTTGGGCCCAATACACTTCCTTGAGGAACTCCGTACAATACAGCCGCGTCGCTACTGATATGCTGGCCAACCTTCACTCTTTGTTTCCTGTTTGAAAGGTAGTCCTTTAAAAGGTCAAGAGCTATTCCTCGAACGCCAATCTTTTCCAGTTTGTTGGCAAGGATAGAAAATAATGAGTTGAAATTATACAAAACTAGCTTTTCCCCGCGGCTTCGCTCGCGTTAAATTCGGGGTAACACAGTTCCCCTTGCGCCTTATTGATTTGTAATAGTTTTCCCTTTTCTTCCCTCTTTCTCCCTCACATCCCACTTTAAAAAAAAAATAGCCTATGTCCGTCTCCTGGTTCCCAACTATCTCTGTACCAAAATTCATCAAAATCGGTTTAGCCATTAAAGCGCGAAGAGGTAACAAACAAACTCACTTTCGCTTTTATAATATTAGTAAGGATATAAAAACCATATACTCAAGTCTGTGGTCTTTCGAAGCTGTGAAAATATAAACCATCAAAGTCTATGCAGTCAAAAGAAAAGCCAGTTTATGTCGCAAGTTTGTACGGAACACTCGGGGTGCGAGTCTGACTCGTTCTTGGCCGGTTTTGCTTTTATGCCACTCTTTTATTATCTTTCATAATTATTTGTCATTATACTTCTGTAGCGGTTCAAAGAAGACACCTATGCTCTCCAAATTTCAACTGTGTAGCCAACAGTCTTGGAGTTAATTTGCTTTGGCGTACAGACAAGATGAAACTTCATTGTTTTTTTTTCCATTTGGCTACGGAACCCTTAGAACACACATGTAAACTATCTGTTCTTACATTTTAAGTCATGAAATGTCAGTCACTAGGTTTTACGTTACTTTACAGCCATCGAACTTCTTTTTTTGAATACTATCCCCCGTTCTGGGGGGAGCGGGGTGTAGTGTTAGACTTTAATTTGCGCTTTATGTTCCGAGGCCGCGGTATCTCTTTTCGAGCAACCCGCAACTCTGGAGTTATCGAACCCTAACACGGTAATGTATATACGAGTAGCTAATTGTGTTCATAAAAGAACTTGGAAACGTAAAACGCAACTTGGAAATTTCTTTTTACGGTTTTAACGGAACTACCCAAAGGGTAAAACGGGAACGTATTACTAAAACTCCACTGTCCGTCTATCACCAGGCTGTATCTCATGAACCGTGATAGCTAGACAGTTGGCTTTTTTCACAGATTATGTATTTTTTTTTGTTATAACAAAAAATACTAAAAAATAAAATACATATTTAAGGGGGCTCCCATATAATTAACATGTTTTATTTTTTTGCCGTTTTTACAAATAATGGTACGGAACACTTCGTGCGCGAATACGGCTCGCTTGCTAATTTTGCTGTAAACTATATTGCCGATGTTAACACCATCATGTGTTATTTTTACTCAAAAAGAAAATACTTTATCCCTACTAATATTATAAAAGCGAAAGTGAGTTTGTTTGTTTGACGTCTTCATGCCTAAATGGCCAAACCGATTTTGATGAATTTTGGTACAGAGATAGTTGGGACCGAGTCGGGCATAGGCTAAAAAAGTGAGAAAAGGGGATAAAGAGGGAAGAAAACGGGAGAGAAAGATATATTTTTTTCGATCATCACACGGGTTAAAGTTAGCGTTAGCCCAAAGTAACTAGGCCACGCGGACGAAGTCGCGGGTGGATGCTAGTATTACATAAGTCTTTATGGGTACTTATAAAACGTCGAAAAAAGTGTAAGGTGGTCATTTCCTATGGAGAAAAACCGACAAGAAACTCCACAGTTACTCTTGAGACAATAACGTAGACAGTTAAGATCGAGGAACCCCAATTATTACAGTTTTTCCAAGAACTTCTGTCTATAGGTGAAAATTCAAATAAAGCACAACTTGGGATTGAATTATTTATTTTCAGTGGAAAAGCGCTTTTGAGAAGAATCTTTAGGAGTTTTAATATAATTATTGAGGAAATTCGGAAAACCTCTTATCGTATTTCCCTTTATTATGGAATCTTATTTGTCTTCTTAATTTTGTATTTTCAATTCCATAACAAATATTTTCTGTAAAAATCTCTTCGCTTGCTAATATTTTTTGAAGAATTCAACAAATTGTGGTTTAACTAGTGAACGGTGATTATGAAACTTATTAATTAAATTAATTTTCAATCTGTTAGAAGAGGCTCCAATGACGCGTGCAATTCGTACTCTCAACCACATAACGAGTGACATTGATCGTTTCTTTGTTCTTTGAATGAGCTCATAAAAGTTGCATTATTTGTAATTAGTTACAAAACTGAATTATCCGTATTATTGTGTACACTATCGCATTAGGGAACCCTGTAAGGTAATAGTCGTAAGATGGAGAATAAATAAATTTTCAGAAACTGTATTAGGTTTTCAATCGGTCGGTATATATCTTTGGGATAAGGGTAGGCGAATGATGTCTTTTTTTATTTTATTTTACTATTTTAAGGTTAACAAGTTGTATGTATTATTTTATGTTCGTTGAGAGATCGCAAGCGTGACTGTTGAGCAAGATGGTTCTATAGGTTCGATTATCCGGGTAGAAAAAAAACTTGTTGGGCTTTATAATCAGGAATATTTCAGTAGCCGACACGGAGTCCGGGAGTGCTCGTTTAATGGCAATACGGTCGCTTAAATGACTTAAGCATTACTGGCGAAAATTGTGTGTAATATTAGATATAGCTCTACCTAACCCTGATGAGATTATATCCGTGATGTTGTGCTATTTTTATGCTCGACGAATACTTAACTAAACGAATATCCAAAAGAAAATTAAGCTTTTATTTTTAACTGGGTTCATTTTGAAAAAATACTTTTGAAAATTGCGAATGATGTCGCCATCACAATTAAAACATTTGTTAATGTTTTTAATTATCATATGTCATATATATAATATTTTGACCTTCGTAAATATGATCACATCGCTTCCTTCCGTACTCAGCTTCAATGACTGCTCAACAGAGTCAGGAGGTCCCTCTCTGTGTATGCTGTACTCTGTCATGAATGATCCATGTGCTCCTGATTATTTAAAAACTTATTTTAAAGTGTTGAGCAGTTCTCGCAGTCGTATCCAAAAATCTACTCTAATGTTATATGTCCAATTCTTACGCAGTCTCAACAATAAAGCTCTGGAACGCGCTACCCTTTGGTATAAAAATCTGAAAGCGCTTCGACTTTTAAAAGAAAATTCGCAAGCACTATTTAGATCCTACTAAATAGCTAGAATTGAAAGTCATAGTAATTACTACTGCAATGTAATAGTAATTAGTCTTTATTTTTTTAAATGTATTTTTGGGTTTATTTTATTTGGAAATGTGTATTAGTATATGTATAAGTATATAAGTACTTAAAATCAAATGGTTTTTTTAGATATAATTTTACCCTATCACAATGTTGTCGTATTTAACCTAAAAGTTGACTGTCTGACTGTCTTTTTTTTAAAAGACGTTGCCCCACACTAGGAATTTCTCCTGTACCCTGAGTGCGTTTACAAACATTTAAACTCACATACACAAACAGCCAGTCCCGGAACAACTATCTGTAGGTAATATTTGATCCGTGCGGGTATCGAACCCGCGACACGCAGCGCTGCAGTCGATCGCTCAGCCACTGCGCCAACCGTGTCGTCTTATGGCATTGAGTCTGCCTATGTACCACTATTGTACATAAGGAACATTAAATAATAGACAAATAAGCATTCACCTGACCTTACTGGTGAGGTTCTTCAGTAAGGTCAGGTGCATAGTACTCGAAACCTTATAGGATCAGATGTATGACTATGGATGGGGCCAAAAAATTGTGCAGGGATGGTACCAGTCGGCGTTCTGAGGTCTCTGCCTTCCCCCTTTGAGGAAAAAGGCGTGAGTTTATGTATGTGTGTTACCGTTCAAGTTTAATTTAAAAAAAACTTTTTTGCAAAAAATAAAACCGACTTCCAAAAAAAAAGTGGAAAATAACTTTATTTCCGGAAGTCGGTGGCAAAAAAGTCAACGAAACCAACAAAAGCCACCGACTTCCGGAAATAAAGTTATTTTCCACTTTTTTTTTGGAAGTCGGTTTTATTTTTTGCAGAAAAGTTTTTTATTTCAGCATTTTTAGTTATAGTATTATGATATAATTCGCAAACATGGTTATTTTTAGCTTTTTAGTGCGTAGGTCCATTCTTAAATACAAGCTTTAATTCCACATCACGCTATAGTATTAAATACTCTCAAATTATGCTTTAGTTTAAAACCAATTCAGAAATCATATGCATCATCGCCTAGGGGATACAGCTGATACTTGATCTGATGATTATGTTTCTTATTGACTAGGTGAGGGGAGGGGAGGGGGTACGGGCACCCTGCTCCCACTCGCCTGCCTACCCTGGCGAAACCCATACTTATACATGTGATTGCAGCAATCACGGCAGATTTGCGGTTATTTATTGAAGAGTTCCGTTGTATATCACTGAAGATCTATCACCAAATTAAAATACAATCACCTCAAAAAACTGCGATGACCTTCCAAATCATAGCGCTTTTTGTTCATTTGTCTTCGACAACTTCTAAAATTATATCATCAACGTAGACGAAGTAAATCTCATACACATTATTAAAGATAACTCAAAAACTACTGGCCGGATCTTGATATTTTTTTTATGGGACCAAACGACAACCACCAGCTTTCGAATAAAAAAAGAATCATCAAAATCGGTTCACCCAGACCAGAGTTACGAGGTAACAAACACAAAAAAAAAAAAAAAAACAGTCGAATTGAGAACCTCCTCCTTTTTTGAAGTCGGTTAAAAATAAATCCTACTAACATTATCCTTCCTACTAATATCATAAATGCGAATGTTTGTGAGGATGGATGGATGGATGGAAGGATGGATGTATGGATGTTTGTTACTTTTTTACGTCAAAGCGGCTGAACGGATTTGGCACAGAGGTAGATTAAGTCTGGAATAACACATAGGATACTTTTTTTTCGATATCACACGGGCGAAGCCGCGGCGCCAGCTAGTAATCTATAAAACTGCGTCAAAAATTCGTCCTCAACGCTGTCAACTGGTAATGTCCCCAAGAGACTGGCCGCGTTGCCACGTTGTATATGGCAACGCTTGCCTCTGTCCAATGAACCATCCATTTAAGTTACTGACGACAACAATGCCGTAGTTTGCATCGGTGTTATATTTCAGAATACAGTAATACCGCCGGACTAACGCGGTTGGCGGGTCCGAGCGATTGCCGTGTTAGTCGAATTCACGTAAGTCGGGGTTCAACTTTGCATTATAAATACATATGTGTTTTTCTTTTCTTGTTAGGCTCAAATGACTAATTTTTCGTTCTTTTAGATGACATAATTAGAGATTATGAGTATAACGCTCTGCGCACGTAAAACAATTCCACGCGGAACACGTTTAAACCTTTCGCAAACCGAACACTGAGAGGAGCGAGAGTTCCGATGCGCGCGGCAATCAAAATGAAAAACCGCGTATCTCCAAATTCGCGTAAAACGGGGTTAGCGTAAGTCGGGGTATTACTGTACACGCTTTCTTTCTATCTTGGCGACTGAAACAGATAGTTTATCTACATCACTTAGTTTGAACAACACGATTGCCTCCTCTATCAGATTAGGAAACTTTTGTGTCCCTCCCATGTTTGAGCCGCACTCTCAAATGATATGCAAATGTATGCCTCGACTTTGAGAGACCACAAACACTGCTTAATTGCTTTTATGGGACCTATATTGGCTCACACCTATTATTAAAGCGCTTTATGAGCTATATTTGTATTTGACTATAGTTAGGTTGTATAAATGGTTTGAAATTAAAATAGCATATACCTACAAAACTGTGGTCTTTTGTGCTGTGAACGCAGTCAAAAGATATGGCTGTTTATGTCGCTAATTTGTACGGAACCCTCAGTGCGCTAGTCTGACTAGCTCTTGACCGGTTTTTTATAACTCATACGCACCTATTTTTGTAAAAGTTTAGTATACGTTTTTCGTAATAATAATGTTACCTGTTAAGATTCTCTAATATTTATATGCCATTATATGGTAGAACACGTAAGTTCATAACTCTATTTGTAAAACCTTATGTACCATGTTTTACACTAATAAATATTATTCTAATCTATTATTTTCTTAGTGTTCGACCGAAGTTTCGGCTTCGGCCATCTTCGGAATTTGCATTAGTCAGCAAGCGCCTTTGAACAAACTGTTAAGACTGCGTGAGAGACCAAAAAGAGCTTGTGTGAACGTGTTTGAGAAAAGGTTGAACGGATGATGATTCGCTGGCTGGTTCGCTATTGTACATATTGTTTAAATAAATAAATAACTGGAAAAAAATGGTACAGGGTGCTGTGGTGGTAAAATCAAATCATTTATTTCAATTAGACCATTACAGGCAGTTTTGAATGTCAAGAAACAAAATGAATCTACAGTCCCGGTCACAAGGCATAATAACTTGTGAAAGTACTGTAGTTGCCCATTCGAAAGCGTTGATCTCTATGAAGAAGAATATGAAAATAGGTCGTAATTGATGTAATTATTTTCAAATTTAGACCTACCATTGTTTATCTCTGCATTACCCAAATGTTGGCTAGTAGAACATGCCTATGGCATTCTGCCTCTGCACTCTGTCCATAAAGTGTTAAACAAATGAATAATGAGAATTTTATGATTGGAAAACTTTATTCAAATCATCAAACTTTAAGGCTTTGTTTGGAAATCTTGCGATTTGCTGAATGTAAGTTTTTCGTAAGATTAATCCAGGACTTAACCTAGTGAGTTCCTATAATCATCTACGTATTTAACCACTAAAGAGCTCGTGGCTAAATAATGACAGCGGCTCAGGTCGATCTTTAGGTTAAGCTTAGCTAGATGGTCAGTGGATGGGTGACCACCCGTTACATACCGAGTTTCTTCAGCGCCCCGGAAAGCACGTTTAGCTGTTGGTCCCGGCTGTCTTTTGTAGATTTTTGACAGTCGTTAGAGATAGTCATAGTCCCGAAAGTCTGACAACCAGTCTTACCAAGAGGTATCGTATTACCCAGTACTAACTGGGTTATGGAGGTCAGATAGCAGTCGCTCCATGTAAAATACTGGTATTCAGCTGCATCCGGTAAGACTGGAAGCCGACCCCAACATAGTTGGGAAAAGGCTAGGCAGATGATGTATTTAACCACTAAAATTATTAACATTTGTTTGAAATAATCCATGCGTCATGCAATACACTATGAATTCAATTTTCCGAGTAATTTACTTGGATAACAACGCGATTGAGTATCATTGTGGCGACACGCGGCACGTCAATATTACGGTGTATATCATAGGCATTTGATTGTTCCCAATAGTCATCACACTAATATTATAATGGCGAAAGTTTGTATGTGTTTGTGTATGTTACTTCTTCACACTCAAGCTGCTAAGGGTTTTTTTAGCTTATACCCTGGATTAACACAAAGGCTACTTTATATAAAGAAGGAACATCGGTTGGTTTTACACAGTAAAAGACACTACCCCCCGCTCCGCCCAGAGCAGGGGAAGTTATTAGATGATTTACAAAAAAAAGGATCAGTATTGTTTAGAATAGAAAAGAAATACTCTGTTGCACACCGAAATTTAAACACCTTCAAGGATTAACAAAAGTATATTATCCTTGTAGACTGTAATTTTTTTACAGCCCGGAACACAAAGAGGAAAAGAAGGAACATGAATGGGTTTTAGTCAGTGAAGGCTTACTGACTAAAACCCACTGTGTTCCGAGGCCGCGGTATCTTTTTGGAACAACCCGTAACCCCGTAACATCGACCTATTATTGACATAACGTTTACACCACTCGTGTTGTGGCCTCTAATGACGTGTTGCATAAATATCAATCCAGTACTTATAATATTCCCCTGAGTCTATCAGCGCTTTCTATTGCTGGCCTCTTGGGTCTAAGCCAAGGTACAAGGTTCAATGCTATTGTCTCACTTTCAGAGAAATGCATGAATAAGAGAGTGTATTTTTAACTATGAGTTTGTCGTTTCTCTAAATTAGATTAATAAAAGAAGATCACACAAGAAGTTAACTTTTAACACCATTTAATTTTTTATGGAGATACAGTTAAGTGTCATGGTTACATTAAAAACATTGCACAAGTACCTATACTTCGAAAGTATCGTCACTAAAAGGGAGTTGCGATAAGGTAAGCCCCGAAATAAATATAGCTATACTTACGGAGTCACAATAATTAAAATTAGGAGATTCCTTTCTCTCTAGAGCCCTGATTGCTGCCTGATATCGGTGGGCTAAAATTTTCTATATTTTTAAATGTTTTATTTATTTTTTAATAAGAATTTTGTAAAAGTATAACATTTGAAGATTTCCCATTTGCAAAAAAAGAGTTCTGCGCTTTTGTGTAAATGTATTTAAGTATGTATTTATTTAAGTGGCTAATAATATGGCAGCCGATGTCGGTACTTATGGTATAACAATGTGTTTTGCGATTCCGTTTTGAATTAAAAGGAATAAACGGCACCCTTATTGGATCACTTTGTTATCCATCTGTCTGTCAAGACCCTTTATCTCGGGAACGTGTGGAGTTATCAAGTTGACATCAAAACCATATACTCAACTCTTCGGTCTATTTGTGCTGTGAAAAAAACCCTGTTCAAAAAAAGTCGCAAGTTTGTACGGAATCCTTGGTGTGCGAGTCTGACACATACTTGGCCGGTCTCTTTATTACTTACCCCTTGTTATATTAACTCCCCTATATCGCAGTCCGTTCCGTTAACTGTAACCGGAGATTAAAATCGTCAGTCACCAATCGTTTTCAACCCGCTGTTTCACTGCTTCAAAAGTTTGTCCCGTTTCTGTTTCGTTTTGACATCTTTTTTACACATGATAAGCTAAAGACTTGACTGCTTGAGGCTGAGTCCAAAATCGTTTATACTATAACTTGTTAATAACAGCCATACGAGTCGATCTTTCAGGTTAATCCGCGCTTGCTAAGCTCGGTCTGTAGATGAGTGACCATCTATTTTATACAGATTTTTATCCGTTCCTTGGAATGCATTTGAATGCATATATTTCAATTAGACCATTAAGTGCAGGCACTTATAATATTAAAATTAAGCTACGGTCCCAGACAAAATGCAAAATGACTTGTGAAAGAATTGCAGTTGCTCTTTCTAAAGCGTTGATCTCTAGGGAAAAACCTGTTGGTTCCGGCTGTTAGTCGAAGAACTTTGACAGTCGTTACAGGTAGTTAATGGCCGGAAAGTCTGACAACCATTCATACTAAGGGGTATCGAATAACACAGTACTAAATGGGTTCTGGAGGTCAGAGAGGCAGTCGCTCCATGTAAAATACTGGTATTCAGCTGCATCCAGTTAGACTGGAACCCAACACCGACATAGTTGGAAAAAAGCTAGACAAACGATGAGCTTTTCACGTTTATAACAGCTGGTCTTTCGCCTTCTAATATGTCTTTTACATTTTTTGGAGCAAACGCGTGGCTCATTCAGAGAAGAACCGGCTAGAAACTCCATGGTCGCTACCATGGAGTTTCTTGCCGGTTCTTCTCTATAGAAAACGACCAACCCGTACCGTGCATCTTTTTTCGACGTTTTATCAGTGCCCATGTAGGCCTATGTAAAATAAAATATTTTGATGGCCAAGTATTTGTATAAAATTAGAAATACTGATTAGTTTTTTCTAAACACGTAGTTGAAGGCCCCAACAAATGTCAGTTTTGTTAATAAACTTGCTAGCAACCTAGAAACTATTGGATAATTCTAATTATAGTCTGAAACTAGTATTTACCCTTCGCTTTGCAGATGTCTAGAGTTCAATTAAGTTAATTAATAGATAGTTTAACTACAGGGTGGAGAAACGAGTAAGTTTGCTGACCGTTAAGTACCTTCCAGTGGTTTCAATAAGCATATTTCTTTACTGTGATGATTTTAATCGTGTAGTTACTTAAGTACAAGGGCTTTTTTTTAAATATATTGAGTGAGTTCCTATATATATATATAAGCTTTTAACACTTCTTGTTACTCAAGGAAATAATCCATATGTTTATCTAGTCAAGCCAGTTGGGTCTTTTCAACTAAGTATGTAATTAATATATCAGTTATATTAGACTTCCTTTTTGAAATTTAGTTTTCGCCATTTGTTTTTGCATTAAAATCAATCAAATGAAAATATTATTATTTCACATAGGCCTACATGGGCACTTATAAAATTTCGAGAAAAGGTGCACGGTTCGGATGGTCGTTTTCTATGGAGAAGAACCGGCAAGAAACTCTATGGTTACTCCTTGGTTTTACAATGTTGTTGCGTAAGACCAACGAAACTGCTTACTTCACAAAACGTAAAATAAGATAAGAAGTTATCAAAAGTTAACATGCGTCTACAAGGCCCACAAAGAAAGGACATATTGTTTGTTCTACAGATCGCTTTAGAATGAAACTTTTGTAGTTGTCAATGTATTTACAATAAGTACTATGTACAACGTTTTCTTCTCTCAATTTACTAGTGTAATTTCTATGATAAGCAGCACATACATCCAGTGTAAGTATTATTTGTGTAAACAATGATGATATTGTTTGTAAGCGTGCATGTTTTGTTCAACATATTTTTTTTGTCCTATCTTTGTTAATCTATTAAGTTCTAATGATTAAATCATTGATTAGTAATGTCTTAATTAAAAGAATATACAGGGTGGAATTTTGTAATGCCACCTGAAGGGGAAGTACTCTACTCCTCACGGGCCTTACGTCAGTAGTTATGTGACTTTTATGTTTACGCTACGGTTCAACATAAAGTGCTTTGTCACAGAAATCTTATCCTCAATTTGAAAATGGATGTACCTGCGACGTCAAGAGGTAAACTTTTACTTCGGGTCTTCAATACATAACATTATTTCACAAGCCCAAGAGGACTTCAATTCCCTATCTACGTGGTTTCAATACAACCTTCTAACAATAAATACCTCCAAAACATGCTATGTAATATACTGTATGTAATTTATTTAAACTTTGCCCCACAATAGGAATTTCTTTTGTATCGAAGGTTCGTTTACAAACATTCAAACTCACATTCAGATAGTTGTTCCGGATCTGGCTGTTTGTGTATTAAACAGCCAGATCCGAAACAACTATGTATCTGTAGGCCATACAAATATATGTTCCATACGGGGATCTAACCCGCGATACGCAGCGCAGCAGTCGATCGTTTAGCCCCTGCGCCTACCATGTCGTCAATATATTTTTCGTTCTGTCTTATTTGTAATTGATTACTAAGAACTATATTTTCATTGAAACTCTTCTACTAAGCGGCATCTAGATAATATGACACCAAAAATAAAACAAAAACAATTCAGTTCAACGTTTATTATTCTGCAAGTTTGTTTACTTAAAATTACTTCACATTTCAGTTTGTCTTGTCAACAATCATTTGACTCGGTACCCCAATAACGAAAGCTCATGACAAGTTGCTCAAGTTAAACATTTTTATCAACAATTGACACTTAATCGTGAACATCCTGATTATCTGACATAATTAACGTATACAAGGGGAATTGTTACCCTATAAAAATAAATTACAATCGTACCTTAGGGGGTAGTAAAAACTTACCTGGTTACTAAGACATGTGTCACACATATAGTCGTATTTCTCGACTTTCCTCGTGTTTTGTCTGTGCTGTGCTAGGCTTAGTGTTCATGTCTTCGGTTAAGACATATCACGTGGATGTTTATTACAATATCTATCTTACACTACGGCCTTAGTTAACGTTCATGGATTAAAAATAATGCCTTATATAACTTGTTACAAAAAGTTACATAAACATAACCAAATCAAATATGGGTTCGTATTCGCAAGTTATGATGCCTATACGAAAAGTAAGGAAGAAGATATACTGCCCCGACCTGAAAAGAATTGGGCTTAGAGCAAAAGAATGATGAATTGAAATTCGCAAATGAAATGGATCACCTTTGATTGGCTCTTCTCTCTTAGTAATAAGAGTAAATTATCTCAACTTCAAATTGCTGCTTAAACGTATTAGCTGCAGTTGTTTTCTTTGTACACTTTATTCCTTACAATCAACCAGCCCCGGTTATCACGGGTGGAATGTAGGTACTAATATTTTATAATATAAAATATTAGTATCTTATCAACCTTCTTCTTGAGTCACTCTATCTATTACAAAAAAAAAACGCATCAAAATTTGTTGCGTAGTTTTAAGGATTTAAGCATACAAAGGGACAGACAGACAGCGGGAAGCGACTTTGTATTATACTATGTAGTGTACTTAACATGCATCAATAAAACAACAACCGATAAAAACGGTGTTATTAAACGCACCCAGGCCGTAGCATCAACGAGACAGCTCGTCACAATCAAAACATCTTCCTCACGATTTTAACCTTACATTACAAAAATATCTAGAAAATTCTCCATGGACCGTTAATCAGTTCGTTCTAGAAGTTTCCTTACGAGTCTCCAGTCTTCCATGATATCAGCGTCTGGTAGCATGTAGACCACGTAAGGAGGGGCGACTGTTACTTGTCTTCGGCGCCTCTTTCGACCCCATTCTGGGCCACAAGACCAGAGGTCCACCGTGTGACGTTCCTCTTCCAGTTTTCTGATCTTTTCTAAGGTTTCTTCTTTTAGATTCTCGTAGGCCAGCCATTTTTCACTCTGTTGACAAAAGAAAATATTGGTTTAGCATCTTGAACTACAGATGGGACAGAGTAATTGGGTTTAGATGATTTAAGAGATCGTTTTTATTTGCTAATAGTTTTTATAAAAATACGCTTAAGTAAGGGTATTATGCCGGCAACTTCAACTCTTCATTAATGGCTTTTGTGGACGAGAGACCACAATTTTGCCAATATTACGTGCGGACTGTTAATAAACCATGAAACGCTAGAGAATATAAACATAGAAACAATAAAAGTATTTCTTTGCGGATGTAGATTGACAATTCATGATAGTATTACAGAAACAAAACCTATTTTCCAAGCTAGGAGAAAAAGATAGAGTAAAACGTGTTTGACGACACGGTTGGCGCAGTGACTGAGGGATCGACTGCTGCGCTGCATATTACGTTAGATATTTATAACCTATTTATTTTATGTCTGTAAAGCAAGTCTCCATCACCACGCACTACATTTTCCATTTCTTTCATCATTCTTTCATTCAAATCATTATACTTTCAAGCGAGCATTCCAAACACCGATCAACCTCGCGTCGTTGAACGTCATACCGTAGGCCGTGGTGCGCGCACGCAGGGCAATTTTCGACGAAACCGGTTTCCGTCCTCGCCATGATGAATTTACCTGACATTTTATTGAAAAAAACACCGGGCTGTCTGGCGGGATCGTTGCTTTTTGGGTTTTGTTGCAAATTTCAATGATTGAAGGCTTTTGAACGTAGGTGGAACGGATGAGACTGCTTACTTTGTATGTTTAGAAATAAGTACTAAGGTTATTATGTTAAATGATCAATCGGAAGTGGTTCTAGATCTGTTAGATTAGCATTCTATTGAAACGTAGTCATAAGAACGTTATTCGTGGTTAAGTACTTCTGTATGCTGATTATTTCAAGCTACTGTGAGTTTTGTCAATCAAAAAAATTATATTATGTAAAATATGTTATATAAATTAAATGAAAGAAAATTATCTTTGTATTTCTGACTGCTTCGTTAGTCTAGTGGTCGCAAGTTTAACTGCTGCACGTGTAGGGGTTTGGGTTTTTCCATCGGGATATTTTCAGTAGCACCCATTGAGTCTGGATTCGTGACCGGTTGATGTCAATAGGCTCACCCCCTATGACTAGGGACTTAAAAATATATTGTCGAGATGTGCGGGTACTATTAGGTACAGCTGTCTAGCCCTACGGGGATTACAGGCGTAATGTTACAGGCGTCTATGTTTTATGAAATAACTAGCTTCCGCCCGCGACTTCGTCCGCGTGGCATAGTTACGTTGGGTGAACGTTAACCCGTGTGGTGATCGAAAAAAAATATCTCTCTCTCCCCTTTACTTTCCTCTTTTTCCCCCTTTTCTCACTTTTTTTTTAAATTGGCCTATGTCCGTCTCCAGGGTCCCAACTATCTCTATAAAAAAAATCATCAAAATCGCTTTGGCCATTTAGGCGTGAAGACGTAACAAACAAATTCACTTTCGCTTTTATAATATTAGTAAGGAAGTAAGGATTATTCAGAAATTAGCATAAGTCTATAAAACAAGATAGAAAATGTATATAGAGATCAAACTGAAACTACGTAAAAAGATACACAGATCGAATAGATATAGAAAATAGAGTATTTAATACTCTGTATACAATGTTCACAATAAAATCCAATTACCTCTACAAAAGTGCACTTGTGTATAAACTGAAACTGAATTGTTTCAGTAAATTACAAAGTAAAATGAATAGTTTCATGCATTCGTTCAAAGTTTAATTAATTATACACGTGTTCTAGAATTGCATCCGGATATTTACTTAAGTGCAGTTTTCTTATTATTATGTAGTTTCATTTACCATGTAAGTACATAAGTTACGCTGGTTCAAGTAGACTGTGCAGTGGTATATAAGTGGTTATGATGTAAATACGTGGGAGAAAAAACGTAACCATAATAAGTGTTTGCATTAGTCATAATGACGTTTATTCATAGACAACCTATGTGTCCTTTGCAATGAGATTTAAGACTTATAGGGCGGACATTAGGAATATTTTCGTACAAAAATTTTAATACAAAACATTTTCGTTATTGACACATGAATGCGCCCTCAGACAGAACGACTTGCAGAGAGGGGCAGGGCCTCCGCCTGCCGGGGTTACGGGTTGTTCGAAAGAGATACCGCGGCCCCGGAACGTAAAGGGCAATAGAAGGAACATGGGTGGGTTTTAGTCAGTACAAGTCTAACACTCCCCCCCGCTCCCACCAGAGCGTCGGAAGTTATTTGATGATTTCCCGCCCCAAAAAAAAGACAGCACGACTTTTTACCAAGTAGTAACAAGTATTGGATTACGATTTTCTTCGTCTTGTTCTATCATTCCTAAATATTTAGATGTCTTTGGTATTTTGGGATATTCGGTTTTAATTTTTGTAGTGCTCATAAACAATTAAGCATTATTATAGATTAGGTATTATAGTTATGAAAATATTAAAATTAAAAATATTTTAAGCAGTATCTTTTTACTTGACATGAAAGTCGCACGTAAAACACTATGGCCAAACAACATCCTTACTAATATTATAAAAGCGAAAGTGAGTTTGTTTATTTGTTTGTTACCTCTTCACGCTTTAATGGCTAAACCGATTTTGATGAATTTTGGTACAGAGATAGTTGGGAACCAGGAGACGGACATAGGCTAATTTTTATTTAAAAAAAGTAGGATATGAGGGAGAACGAGGGAAGAAAAGGGAAAACTTAGCGTTGCTATTACAAATCAATCAGGTGCAAGAGCAAAAACTGCAGGTCTGCTTGGTGTGTTATACCGAATTTAACGCGAGCGAAGCCGCGGGCGAAAGCTAGTCATCTATAATTCAAATAAAATAACATCGACAATTTCAACCCCACACAACATAGTAACGTAACAAAAAACAGTAAGTACGCAACAATAGCCAGCCGTGGGTTTGTGGGCTCGTTGGGGCACCCAGGTAGATCGCGATCAATGGCCCGCTAATAATAATATCCGCACATCTGCCCGTGAACGGCGCAGGCGCATGTACCATCGAGGACACCGATGTCTGACCACTTTTCAACCTTATTACTTAGTGCATAAGGGTTAAAAAATGGTTAGGTGAAAAGTCCTAGATGGTACACACGGCGACACATCAAGTTTTACATTTCCAATACAACATGATCTCGCTTTGTAAAGATATCACTTACAATAAGAGATCTGCATTAATTAGTTTTGTATAACTTGACTGGTCGTCGTGCGTACGTATTGAGTGAGATGTTTTATTTGTTTTGTACGATATCCTACCCTTGTTGGTAAAAAAACGAGGTTTGTATGGATCTGATAGGGTAGGTAGATGTACTTACAAAGGTCATTTGCAGTACGCAGGTAGTAAGATCAACATACATGCTTGCATTCGCGCCGCTTGAGAGTAAGGGCCTAACCTTTATGAAGAACATTAACTTTAAGTTATGTGTATGGCCTTTAAAGGTGCTCCCTCACCGGGAGCATTCGCGTGTAATGTAACGTTACAGATTTGAACATTACATCAGTGAAGGAGGAGAACCGAGCATTACAATGCGCATTATTATTACAATACCTTTATTTTGCCGGTTTTGAAATAATTCATGACACCAATATCGTTTCTTCTGTGGTTTTTTTTACTTGCTATGAAATGCTCAAAGTCGAATCAATATGTTACATTACACGCAAGTGCTCGTTAGTCAGGGAGGTATTATTGCAATGTAATGCTCAAAGTCGAATCTATATGTTACATTACATGCAAATGTTCGTTAGTCAGGGAGGTATTATTGTAATGTAATGCTCAAAGTCGAATCTAAAATGTTACAATACACGTGAATGCTCCCGGTGAGGGTGCACCTTTAGGGGCAGGGCTACCATGAATACTGAAACACTGACCGGGACATTTGGAATTGGAATATAAGTAGGATAAAACATAGTGAGGATGTGAGCAAGAAACATTTTTTGTGAATAGATTTAATTGTCAGTTTTTTGGCAAACTAAACTTTATTATCCACTTAGTAGGAGCGTAGTCAAAATTTTTGTATTTAAAACGTTTGTCGAAACATACCAGAAACAACATCTTTAACACATTAGCGGAACGTGAGAAAATTTCACGATTCTGTTCATATAGGCAAACCAATAGAACCGGGACAACGGACTTATTGACCGGGATACAGCGTCCCAAACCATGCTCCGGTGTACTGCAATATATGACAGCCCTATTATAAGGTGGCCCCATGTTTTTTTTTTGTGATGGAAAATCATCAAATAACTTTCCCCGCTCTGGGCGGAACGGGAGGGAGTTTCAGACTTTTACTGACTTTATGTTCCCGGGCCGCGTGAACTCCATGACCATTTGACTTGGCTTTACACGCCGATGTTTTAGGTACATGATTCTTGTTGACGCTTGATAACATCTTATTGATTAAGATAACACACGTCATTAAATAATCATTAAGATTCTTTAGAAATTAAATTATTAGAGCTGGTATTTTGCTTTTATGATTGGAATCGCGACTGCTGGTCTTACGGGTTTCGATTCCCGGTTAGGCGATCAGGAGTTTCTTAGTAACAGCCTCGGAGATATGGATATTTGCCCAGTTCATGGCAATAGACACACCCCTAATTACATGGCACTTAAAAATAATTGGCCAAAATGCGGGTGTACTCTTAACTACACGTAACTCACGCCAGTGATCCCTGAAAGATTAGATTCCCCCGGGGATCACTGGCGTGAGTTTACGTAATGTTATATTTACGTCTATTACGAAATGACAAACACAAAGTATTTTGTCGTTGACTAAAGGCAAAGTTTCATAAATATGGCTTCTGTCTGACGTAGGCTTTTTGTTTCCAAATTTTAAGAAACAGGGTAAAACGAGACACAAAGGATCTGAACCTTGAAGTTTACTTAGAATTCATTTCTACCTATTGTTATTTATTTCATACGGCCCAACTTTGGAATTTTTAGGAAATATTTCTTATATACAAAATGTCAAAGTTCTCCTCACCCTTTTTAATGAATTATTTGGTAACTTTCAGGGATGATTGTTTTATTTAAATATCCTTTAGGAGGACCTTGTAAAAAGAAACACTCACGCCGAACTTAGGGCTTCTATTTTTACATCAACCAGCCATTTCATCAACTAGACATTTACGTCAACCAGCTTATCGAACGACTGAGCAAAACACATGTCGGCTGTCACATAGATGGTACGTGTGTCAATAATATAAGTTATGCTGATGACATGGTGTTGCTCAGTCCGTCGATAAGTGGACTAAGGGAGCTACTATCGATCTGCGAGACGTATGCGGAGGGGCACTTACAGCCGCGCGGGTCGATCCTGAGGATAAGCCGCGTTTGCGAAGGTCGATCTGTGTATGGGTGATGAGTTTATTTCGTGTCTCAGAAAGCACGATAATCCCTTGGACTAAATGACAGCCGGAATGCTATTTGAAGATCTTTGATAGTCGTTACAGATAGTCAGTGACCCAAGTCGAACTACCAGTCTTACCGAGAGGTACCGTATTACCCAGTACTAACTGAATTGTGGAGGTCAGATAGGCAGTCGCTCCATGTAAAATACTAGTATTCAGCTGCATACGGTAAGACTGGAAACCAACTCCAATAAAGTTGGGAAAAAGCAGATAGATGATGACCTAGATGCGATACAAAAAAGTTCAGAAATAACATATTTCACTGCTTTTTCAGCAGTATTTATTTCGGTATGTTACCTGGTTAGTATTTGAATGAAATCTGAATATAAAACATACAACAAAGGTCAATACTTCGTGAGTTAATGACCGTACCACTATTGTTTTATCATAAATCGTATTCGGACAAACACATAACAAGCATTGTTTGAATGATTCCTGTTAATGTTTGAGTTTTTATTCGTTTAATTCAGGAGTTTTTGTTATATGATTATGGTTTAGCTTTTTACTTTTAACTAGCGGATCCGGTAGACGTTTTCCTGCCCCTTGTACAGCAATTCAAACTTCCTGACTTAGCGACAACAGCGCCACCTACCGGGTCCAATAGTTTTTTCAAAGCATCCATGAACCCATTGAAATATACATAACTCAAACCATTTATTTCAATGAGACCATTACAGGCACTTTTGAATGTCATAAAAACAAAAAAGATGCTACAGTCCCAGTCACAAGAGATAATAATTTATGAAAGTACTGTAGTTTCTATTCTATATTATATACCGTGTGTATATTTAATATAGTATAGAAACTACAGAAGAATTACATATGCTTTTTAAGAAGACTAGCCCCCCGTCCCGGTATCGCACAGGTGCAATTTTCTACAGAAATATTTAAAAAATGTGTCATACAAACCATGTCCTGACAATTACGAACACAACAAAATAAACAACACCCAAATCGGTTGAGCCGTTCTCAAGTGACACTCCGTCATACGAATACATGTGGCAATCGATTTGTATGTACCATAGATTCAATTTACTTTAACTATGTACTTGTTGGTGGTACGAGTGAAGTTAGTAAAGTTATAAATTTATGTTTTAAGATCGTAGAGATGTGTCAAAATAGTTGTATAACCACCCACTTGACGAAGTCTTAATAATCTGTAAGAAACTACTTGTTCTAAAAAAAAAATCTCTTCTTCCAATTTAACTTAATCTCCAACACAATTTATTATTATTTTACATTCATCATCAAAGTTCATAAAACAAAACTTAAACGCCAACATAATTTACAACTGCGTTGCATCAAAGTAAACATTCAAAATAAAATGTTCTCTCGGCACGCTCCCTATCGCTTGATTACAGCGCAGCGCAGGCGCATGTGTGCGTCACGTTGCGAGTCCCGTGCGCGCTCACAACATGGCGGCCGCGCTGCGCAGACGCCGTTTCCGGGAAACACTGCGCGCGCCAAGCTGCCAACCGACGCACCCGCCATCTTGTTTGGTTGCGCGGTAATTTATGTAAGCGCTTTAGAGAGTAAAGGTCTTAGAATTTTGATTGTTGGGAGTTTATTTTAGTTAAAAAAAAAATATTTTTCATAACTTGATTAAATTTTGGGTACTTACTTAAACGTAAATTTATTACATAAAACGAATGAATGTATGCATGAATAAAGAGAGAAAGTGGTATTTGTGCATTGGACGACGCAATAATGTTATTAGAACACAGACTACGTGTTGGGTATTGTAAGCAGAAGTACCTACTATTTGCTGATCATTTGCAAAAGTAAAATTCGTCATCACTACATTTAGCTTGGGTTGGGCTGATCAGATCATGGGTCACCCTCACCTTGGTTTAAACACAAATAGATTTTGAGATAAATCTTGCCGTGAATATAATTATTTTGCCAAACAATATAAAGAAAACATTTGGTTCAGGGTCGCCGTTTATAAAACCACTGTATATTTCCTAGAAAATATACCTACACTGGAGACTTGTATGTCCGATAGCTTTGTCTACGTACACTCGGCAAAGGACATGAGTGACCAGGCTCGTCAGACACAGTTGAAATATTCTTAAAAATCCATTAATGTTTTCGAATAAAGTTAAATTACATTTGAGTTGAAAACGTTTATCGGTTTCTAAGGAAAAATCAACTATATCTTACGAGGCTGGTTCTTAATGTCTTTTGCTGACTGTATATAGATCTGGTTATACACGAACGCTGGTTGAGAGTTCTACACACCTGACCCTTCGGTAAAAACATTTTGTTTTTCAAATTGTTTGTTACTAACTAGCGCTCGCGACTTCGCCCGCGTGATGATCGAAAAAAAGTATCCGATGTGTTATTCCAGACTATAATCTACCTCTGTGCCAAATTTCATCATGATCCGTTCAGCCGTTTTGACGTGAAAGAGTAACAAACATCCATACATCTATACACCCATCCATCCATCCTCACAAACATTCGCATTTATAATATTAGTAGGTTAGGATAATCCTAAAGTATAGACGACTAAATTGAATATAGTCGCAAATACAAAGAGCACCAAAATGCAAAGATTGCAAGCCACGTCAAGTAGGTCACCACTAAGCATGATGCTGTGCTATGGGAGCCCAAAGTAAAGCGTTGGTTCTTAAAAAAATCTCTTACAAAAACAAAATAAAATTCTCCTATAAATACCCAAGAATCAGTGCTACAAGTAAATCTTGGCAAAGTTATCGCCGTGCCAGAGTACACAATACATATTATGACGTCACTTACGCAAACACAGACGACATTGCGAAGTATGAACGTCGCAGCAACTACGGCTATTGTTTGTACATTATGTGGGCAACATTGGAAGGTCGACAGATTTGATTCGCAGCGCTGAAGCTTAGCGAAAACATATCGTTATTGCTATACCTACCATATATTGCTTTACAATTGGGAAAACAAGAAATAATTAATACTTATTTGTCACAGGGACATGACATGCACAATAAAACCAAACAAAACTAAAAACTAACAAAGGAGTTTGTTTTCGGATCATGAAATGACCCCTCCGATCGAAGCGGAAGGGTTTGTCTGACTTGTACTGACTAAAACCCGTCCGTGTTCCTTCTTTTGCCCTTTGTGTTCCGAGGTCTCAGTATCTCTTTCTAAGTCAACCCGCAGCAAAGGCAGGCAGGGGCCCTGACGAGTCCCTCATATAACATACGAGGAATAGCAGATATTAAATGTCACAGCATGGAAAAAAGGATGACAGCTCGCACGTGGTGAAATCGACAAGCAGTTGGATGAGGTAGTTTTCAGTGGTCATCTGAGAAAAATACTTACTGAAGCAACGTTATCCTTTTGCGAGTGTGTCTGTCTGTTTGTAATAGGGATGTATCTTTTAAATAGTAATAGCCAATACTCGAGGTTAGAACGCTTCGTGTAGGAGAAGTTAAACTCGCACTTGATCGTTTTTTTTTTGGAAATTATGTTGGAGTTTGTTGCCAATTTTAAGGGTACTTCAGAAGGAAAAATACGGAATACTGTTGTTCGTCTGTCTGCCTGTGAAGACCCTTTATCTCGGGAACGCATGGAGGTATCGAGTTGTATATTTAGTATATTATAATTCTCAATTCTGTGGTATCTTTGTGCTGTGGAAAAACAACCAATCCTTTAAGGCTACGCAGTCGTAAGATATGGCTGTTTATATCGCAAGTTTGTACGGAAACTTCAGTGCGAGAGCCTGACTCTCTCTTTTATCGGCCGGTTTTTTTATAATGAATCTATTATTTGGATTGAAGATTTGCATCCAGTACAAAATTATTCCCTTTTTTTATTTATGTAAATTGTGTTCACACAAAATACTACTAATACTACATATAAATTAAAAGTCGAATCTAACTAGTAAGCGGCGCTCAATCATACCGAAAATGTAATGTAAGCTGATATCAATTCATAATCGATAAAGTAAGATAATAATTATGAAATTCACGGTTGTTTTTACGGAAATCATCAAATACTGCTACTAAACCCACTAAAACCCACCCATGTTTCTTTTTTTGCCTTTTATGTTCCCAGGCCGCGGTACCTCTTTCAAACAACCCGCAACCCCGGCAGGCAGTGGTCCTGGCAGGCCCCTCTGAGGAAATTCACGGATTAGAGCTGTCCGCACCAGTCGAGTAACTGCACTATTCCGTAGGTATTTCTCTATTATAAAGAATTCCAGATTTAAACATAACCAGTTTTCTTTACTCAGTATTTCTCATTAAATCTTACAATAGCTACTTTAAATACGTAAACTTACTTATTCCAGAGTTCCATTAGTGGGATTACTACAATTTATAGACAAGAAGCCGTAACTATTTAAGCTAGTCTCCATAAACTAACTTAAATTGGTAAGCGTCTGCTAGCTTTCAATATTAAATTCTAGTTACTATCATTTAGAATTTATTGTACTGTGAACTTGATTTACTATATCTATTTTACTGTATTAACTTTAGCTTAACACTTGACTACATTATGGTCTTAATGGAATGTGCAATATATGAGATTAATTAAGCAAGTTATTATTCGTGTAGATGATATCTACGGAAGTCTACAAGCATGTTGAGTCATCGTCTACCTAGCCTTTTCACAAATATGTTTGAAACGGTTTCGAGTCTTACCGGATTCAAATTTTACCCAGTTAGTACTGGGCCTACTGGGTTATACAATACCCCCCTAATAACCCCTTCTTTGCATGTGGAATCATCAAATTACTGGCGATGTGTCAAGATTTTACTGTCTACAACCCGCAGTTCCTTTTTTGCCCTTTTTTTTTTTTTTACATCTTGGGACAACTCACACACGGTCATCTGATCCCAAGCTAAGCAGAGCTTGTGTTATGGTAACCAGACAACTGATATACATACTTATATAATTTATAAATACATACATATTATAGATAAATCACACCCAGACACAGAACAAACAATCATGCTCATCACACAAAGTTTTGTCCTGGGTGGGAATCGAACCCACGACCTCCGGCTTAGCAGTCAGGGCCACTAACCACTAGACCAACAGGCCCGTCACCTTTGTTTCGGGACCGCGGTATCTTTTTCGACCAACCCGCAACCCTAGCAGGCAGTGGCCCTGGCAGGCTTTTTTTGAAGTGCTTGGAACAAAAACGCGCCGTCGACACGGCATACGATACTCATTGGTAGGACTAGTTGTCTACACAAAACGACGGTCTAAGATCTGCAAATGACAGCCAGGACCAACAGCTTAACCTGCATTCCTTTCTTTACTGAAAATACTGAAACTAATTCAATAGTCAATACAATCCATTCTTTTTCCAGGACTTCAGTTAAACGTTACTAATACATGATGTTATGAATAAAACAGAGGCAAAAGCTCTTAGTTTTTGTTTTCTCTCCCAGATTATGCTTTTCTATTCTAATCCGTACCCTGACGTCAGTGGCAAAGCGTACATTTTCCGAGAATGGTACATGATGCATTAATACTGGGAAGCTGATTCATCAAACATTTTCGTTAAATATCTGAAGGCTTACGACGACGTATGAGTCATGGGGTTTTTGTAGCCAATTGCGTTCTATTGTGACGAAATGTGATCGAGGTGGAGCGAAAATGGATTCAATTGTAGCACTAGATCATATTGTGTTGTGATATGAGCTTGCGAAATGTGAATGCACTATTGCATAGATCTCTGTTTAACCCTTTAGGAATTACTGGCGTGATGTAGCTTGCTCTTATATGGAAGAACTTACAAAACGGCAATGCTGGTTTTTTTACGGTAGGGAAATACTTCAAATAACTTCCCATCAGACTTGTACTGACTGAATCCCACCCATGTTCCTTCTTTTCTTCTTTATGTTCCGGGGCCGGGTTGTATCTCTTTCAAACAATCCGCCACACCGGCAGGCTGTGGCCCTGGCAGGCCTGCCACAGCAACGCTTTATATCTCAATAAATAACCCTTATAATATAAGTATTGCTATTCAAACCAAAACACACCTCAATGAAATTATGTAACGATTTTAGAAAGTTATCAGTAATAGGTAAATACTTGAAAACATAAACACTGAGTCCAAGTTTGATTAATTTGAGGAGCTCGTGGCTTAATACAATAACAGCCACTCGGGTCAATCATAAGGTTAAGCTGTGCTTGCTTAGGTTGGTCCTTGGATGGCTATACACATACCGAGTTTCCTCCATGCCTTAGAAAGCACGTTAAACCGCTGTAGAGGTCAAATAGGCAGTCGCTCCATGTAAAATACTGGTATTTAGTTGCATGGGGTTAGACTGGAAGCCGGCTCCAACAGAATTGGGAAAAAGCGACGCAGGTCATTAGTGCTACATATGGACTATATATACATGACTGACTATTTATTTATTTATAACTAGCTGGCGCCCCAGGTTTCGCCCACGTGATGATTGAAATAAAACGTATACTATGAGTTATTCCAGACTATAATCTAACTTTGTGCAAAACTTCCTCAAGATCCGTTCAGCCGTTTTGACATGAAAGCGTAACAAACATCCATACATCCTCACGAACATTCGCATTTATAATATTAGTAGGAAGTAGGATAAGCACACCAACAGCACATACATACAAGTTCAAATAAACTAACATCTAAAAACGGCATTTCAGTAACCATGCAAATGACAGTTATGTTTGACATTGACATGATGAATATTAGACAAAATGCTAAAACTAAAACTGTCAAGTAGACCCAAATCCAGTACACTAAAAAAAAAAACAATAAAGTTAAATGGAGATTCATGGTTTACACTGTATATATGGGGAAATACTTATAAGTTATAAAATTCAGGGATTTTGTTTCAAATTCAGTTCGTTTTACAAAACGTTTTATATGCTGTCGATGACACAACAATTTCGAAACACCACAATGTATGTAAATAACGACCTTAGTTCTGGTATTGCTTACGTGTGACACATTCACGTTTTATTATAGTTTACAGTGTAACTCACGACCTTGTTGCGTGAGCAAATTATCAATTTCTTTTCTCGAATCGGTTTCAATAAAAGAATAGCTTATGTCCGGGTTACTTTTGTGTCAGAGTAAGGTTATTAAAGGGTATTTGCTATGGGATCAACATCGAAAAAAATTGCTTTAAGCTTATATTTTTTTCGGATTCATCATCTCTTCCCAACTACACTCGGGTCGGTTGTCTAGCCGGTTGCAGCTGAATACTAGTATTTTACATAGAACGCCTGATTAGCTGACCTCCACAACCCAGTTAGAACTGGGTTATACGATACCCCTTGGTAAGACTGGTTGTCAGACTTTCGGGAAATTGGCAATCTGTTACCAATGTCAAAGATTTACAAATGACAGCCGGGATCAACAGCTTAACGTTCGAAAAGTCGAGGTAAGTAAACTCAGTATATTAAAAGGGTGGTGATCCACAGATCAGCAACCTAGGCAAGCGCGGCTCAATCTAAAGGTATTATTATTTAAGGCTATTATTATTTAGCCACGAACTCACGAGCTTGTTCGAGTTAAACGAACATGAATTTACAGACCAGCAGATTCTTTAATCCATTTCAGTGTTTTAATCATATTTACTGAGAAACTTATGACACAGCGAGACATCAAGAGGTGAAGCATAATTTGTGATGCTCCACGGAGGAGAACAATGGGAATAAAACAACCTTCGACGAAGTCAAAAGTCATTTAGTCTCCTCGTCAATCGTCATTGACGAGACTTGGGAATCTTTTAGCTACGGAGATACTGGAGGTTTAAGTGCCAACTTCATCATGTTTTATAGAAAACATACGGGTGATGTGTGTGATATGTTTACTTTATATTCCTCAATGATGCCTGTAATATTCATTGCATTCAGCAAAACGATTTTAGTGTATTACATTCGGTCCTATCGTGAGCCGTAGTTCATATACATATACCGCCCGCAACTATTTTTGCGCAGACTTAGGTACAGAATGCTCGGTTGCCAGCTTCTTGCAAGTAAGTACCTGACCTAACTTTCGACACTCGAAGATCATCATCACACTCCTAACCTTATCCCTAATAGGGTAATTTCCAGGGTCAAAGTAATAACATTCTATTAACTCTGTCTTTTAGATTATTAAAAAATAAGGAACATGTATTTTTCTATTTGTAAATGAGACCAAAAATGACAAAGATATAGCCCATTAAAGTAACGTGTGACGTCACGCGTTGCTGCATTTTTACGCAACGAATGACGTTACACGTAACTGTAATGTTTTTTTTTTTTTGGAAACTACCCTGTTATTTGCGGTCGACAGCAGCATGTCTTCTTCTTTCATACATCTCTATTACCCGAGATCTCATAAGTTTCGACACTCAAAGATGCTATAAAGAATAGGAGTCTTAGTTGATCAAGTTTAGATACCCCACAAGGAAACAAACACAAACATCTATTGTTTATACCTATTTCAATAACACGCGATACAGAGTGATCTTGTCGCTTATCTGTCACTTATCGGGACCTACACGTGACGGGAGTTATCTTACGAATAATAGCGTCGTAAGACTCGTAACATACGTCGTACATTGAACTAGTAATGTATGGAATTATTTATGTGAATCCGATGAAACCACTGATTAAATTGAATACCATAAAAATGTACCATATTCAGACCAATATTTGAATTTGTAACAACGAGAATCTAGCATTACCCTTTTTTGCGGATGGGAAATCATCAAATAACTTCCTCTGGTCTAGGCGGAGCGGGTGGAAGTGTCAGACTTTTACTGAGTAAAACCGACCCATGTTTCTTATTTTGCCCTTAATGTTCGGGGGCCGCGGTATCTCTTTCAAACAACCCGCAACCCGGCAGATATAGCATGACCCTTCCATTACTATTTCGAGTTTTATTATTAAACTAGCTATCTTGCGCGATTTCACCCACGTCTTTGGTTACTTCCCCGCTCCCGTGGGTTGTAGCGTAATGTTATATACCCTATGTTACTCAGTAATAATGAAGCTTTGTACTGGTGAAAGAATCATTCAAATCGGTTAAACAGTTGGAGTTAAATCGTTAAAAACAAAACAAATTTTAATTTTGGGCGTAGTTTGTACGAAACGTGAATGTATAAAAAACAAAACAAATTTTGAGGCCCTTGACTTGTAAACAGATAGTTGTTTAGTTAAATTATGTAATAATGTCGAACTTGAACTACGTAAAACAAATAATAATTTATGTATATTGTGGTGAGAAAATAAATAAATTATATAAAAGAGTTACAAACAAATAAATATGTCAGTTACAATATTTATAAAAAGATTATAAATTAACAACTTATACTTGTCTAATCAGTGTAGAAAGATATACAAACGTTAACGTTAACGTTTCGTAAACTTTAGTGGTTTATCATTTTTAACCATCTGCCCTGGCGACCTAAATACAGATGCCAAGGTTTATATTACGAGTATCATGATAAAATTTAAATAACGTTATCGTTATTGTATATAATTTGTTATTCAGTCTTTGAGAATATTATGAAAGAGAGTATAAGATATGGAGATTTTCAAGTGCTTTGAATGAAAAGTAAGAACTTTGAATAAAACTAACTTAAAGCATTAAACATTGTTTTAATAAACATTACATACCTTGAATCAGGTATATATGAACCTTTTGTTGAAGTAAATAAGTTCTATTTACTATAAACAGAACATCACGCCATTTAACATGTAAAAGGGGGCGGGCCTATTGCCATCAATACACGTGGAAGGTTGTATTAATAAAATTATCGTAAACATTATCGATAATTATAAACTTTTATCTTTATTTAATTTTACACTTATTTTTTTTGTTGTTAACTAATTATTTACAGATTTTAAAAGTTATACATAAAGGTTATTTATACAATTTATCATTTTGAATTTCGTAGCACCAACCCTCTTAAACGAATATTATCTTAACGTTTAGTAAAATTAAGTCATAAAATAACAAAATTCAAAAACATATTTTTTTTAAATTGAAATGTAATTTATCCTTATTGACATTCTAATGTGTCCCTCTTATAATAAATCGCAAACAAAAATAATATCAATATTGCATTATATACAAGTATACATATGTACAAGTAGTACATATTCCATTTCGTAGCACGTCTGGTGCTACGAATTTGCTACGCGCTACGAGGTCACTCATCGATCGGAAAACAGACAACAAGTCCAGAATCCATTTTTTTACGTACGAAAGTCTGACTTTCCTTTTACTTGAGCAATGTCACTTTATTTAGAACCTTATCGTAATAAGATAAGATTCAAAATCATGTACTGTTTAGTAAAACCAATTTGTACCAAGCAATATTTTGCGTATCTTTTAGAATGTCGAATATCTGTTTTTGTGGAATTCACAGAGGCTTCTTATATTTGCCCTAATTAATTACAAATATTTCAGTTCTTACTTTATAAGTCTCGTAGCAAAGGTTATTAAAACTTAGTTGTTTAGTTAATTTTTGTAATGGTCATCGCCCATTATAAGTTGAACTATAAATTCTATAAATATCATAGGTTCGATGATTCAATTTATGCTGGTTATTATACGTAGTCAGAATCTTTAACTGACAGATAATTATAATAACGTGAATAAAATGAAAAAATATTAAATATACACCCCCTGATGAGGTTAGATGGGGTATGAGCATTTGTAAAGTGGTTAGACATTTTTACTAATAGGAAATTCTTTCAGACCCACGGCATGTATATAATTATTGATTTTCTCGGACTTCGTCTGACCATGTCTCCGCTAGGCTTGGCCTATAAAATACGACGCAATTTTCAAGATAACATAATGACTGCGTAGATTAAGTATTTATTCTCAATATTATTAGTTCGAACCATTTACTTTGTTCAAAGCTGGCTGAAGTGTTCAATATATTTACAAAGCAAGCAACGTTAAAATCATAAGATCATCGGAATAATATGTTTATAAGCTAGCTACAATATTAAAATAAGTTATTAGGGGCACTACACACTTAATCGGTTCGGTAAATTAGATTCTGTAGCTACCTACTCAGAAACGCTTTAATTCGGGAAGTCGTATATCTGTCTCGCTTGCTTTCGTAATGCCAAAAAAGGTAAGCAGACTATGGCTTGTCGAACCGAAACGATTGTGTATTCACAATCGTTTCGGACAATCGACAGGACAGACCATAGTCTGCTTTGCTTTGGGGCTGAAGCAAATACTGGATCTAACTATTCGGCCGTCATTTGACTTGTGCCGATCGGAAGCTTACTTCCGTTCGGCATATATCTCCGCTTAGCCGACCCGAACATGATTAACCCTGACACATGTTTTACACAATTCAAACTAAGTGCAGTGGCTTTTTCATGAACTTATAGGCATTTTTGGCCGCCCGGTTATGCCGAAACCGAACTTGTTGTCAAGTCATTCATGGGTAATTTTTTTTACAGTTTCTTAGTCAGAAATATTATTAAGATGTAGTTTTATGCTTAGCTCGAAGTAACATAACATTAATAGGTATACCAATAACCGTACCGATATTACATAAAACAACACAAAAGATTATACAGAATTAAGATTACGTTTATCAGCGATTATTTTAGATACTGAGCCTGCACGTTTTATAGATAGGGAAACGAAACAAGATTATTTGAAACAATACCATTTATCGTATTACGTACATCCTCTAAATGTTCGATTATAGAATCGAAAAACCCTGGTGTAAATTTGCATTAAAAATCAAATCAAAACATAATATTTTTTATTTCACATAGGCCTACATAGGCACTTATAAACGTCGAGAAAAGGTACACGGTTCGGGTTGGTTGTTTCCTATGGAGAAGAACCGGACAGAAACTCCACGGTTACTCTTTTAAAATCATTTGGTTTTACATTATTGTTGTAACAGCATTAGTATTTAATTATGAAAGGATAGAGTAGGCCCGATAATGACTCATTGCTTACTTCACAAAACGTAAAATAAGGTAAGAAGTTAACAAGCGTCTAAAAATCTACAAGGCCCACAATGATAATCTGCATCTTTCCTTAAAACTTACTTTGTAAAATCTTGGCATTCCATTAATTAGGTAAAACCCATTCTGTCTTCATTACCATCTGATACAGATTTAAAACTAACATTTAGGTAGAATCTTTAACGTTTTTCCTCAAATGACTTTGCATATCATCATCTACCCAGCCTTTTCCCAACTATGTTGGGGTCGGCTTCCAGTCTAACCGGATGCAGCTGAATAACAGTATTTTACATGGAGCAACTGCTCCACAACCCAGTTAGTACTGGGTAATACGATACCCCTTGGTAAGACTTGTTTTCAGACTTTCGGAACACTGACTACCTGTAACAACTGTCAAAGATCTACAAATGACAACCGGGACCAACGGCTTAACGTGCTTTCCGAGGCACGGAGAAAACTCGGTGTGTAACGAGTGGTCAACCATCGACAGATTAAACTAGGCAAGCGCGGCTTAACCTAAAGATCGACCCGAGCGGCTGGTATTATTTAGCCACGAGCTCCTCAAATGACTTTGCATAACTAGCCTATATTGGCCCCACTGTGACAGAGTGTGGGTTACGCGGGCTCATTGCTGTTAATAGATGTTACAAGTCTTCGATCGGTTCGGTTCTTAAGACATGGATGAGGCTGGACATGAGAATGGCTGGAGGTTGTTTGAAAGAGGTATCGTGGCCCCGAACACAGGGCAAAAGTAGGAACATGGATGGATTTTAGTCAGTACCAGTCTGTCACTCTCTTTCGTTCCGCCAAGAGCGGGAGAAGTGACTTGATGATTACCCACCTAAACAAAAGGATATGAATGACATGTTTCTAGGTATAACGAACAGAATAATGATGGTATTGTATAAATGATGTGTTGCAAAATGGCGAGTAGCTCTTGGCTAAATGATAACCATTGCTCGGATCAATCTCCAGGTTATGTCGTGCTCGTAGATTGGTCCGTAAATGAGTGACGACTCATTACATACCGAATTTTCACCGTGCCTCGGTAAGCAAAACAAAAAAAAATCTTAGTAGATTTTTGGCAGTCATTACAGTTTGTTATGGGGCCCGAAAGTCTGACAACCAGTCTTACCTGGAGGTATCGTACTGCCCCCGCGTAATTGGATTGTGGTTAGATGCTCTATATAATATACTACCCCAACATAGTTGGGAAAAGGCTCGGCAGACGATGATCTCTTACAAAATTGGAGACCATGTGATTTAGAAGTTTAAACCACCATCATGTAAATCAGAACTTAGACAATTCCTTAGCTCGGGTTGCGAGTTGTGCCAGGGTTACGGATTGTTCCAAAGAGATACCGCGGCCCCGGAACATAAAGGGCAAAAGAAGGAACATGGGTGGGTTTTAGAAAAGTCTGACACTTCACAGTGGAAGTTATTTGATGGTTTCCCTATCGCAAAAGAAAAGATAATTCCTTAAAGGGTTTTAGTTAAATAATCAAAACAGTTATTTCTTAACAGAAGTTTAATTTGGCTGTAGCATTTTAAGGCTTTGTAACTACGTATTTACGTCATGATCCGCAATGCGCGTCACTGGCATGATCCGAATTGATAAAAGATATGTGCGAAACACAGAGATGATATTTTGAACGTCAAAGGTCATTATTTTGAACTAATTTGCTGCCATTTTATAACGAGTATCTAATTCAATTGGTCTAGTTTACAAATGTCAAGTACGATCGCAATTGACTGATTCGATATTCATTCTAATATTAGAAAGGGCGACACTCAGCAATAATATTCATGGGAAAAAATATTTTAGCTTAACATAACACCACGAATCTAATTCCCGAAGGGTTAGGCAGAGGTGTAACTAATAGGACACCCCCATTTCAAGGGGTCCCATTTAATAGGGTCGAGCAGAAATCTAGACTACGTGGCAGCTACTGAGAAATTTCTGATGGATAAACCCAATAGTAGGCTGTATGTGAATTTAAATGTTTGTAAACGCACCCACGATACAGGAGAAATTTCCTAGTGTGGGGCAACGATTAAAAAAATACTTTGCCCAACCTGAGAACCATCAAACCAAAAAGTTTTCTTCTTGAATGTTGTCCTGCAAATACGCAACATACTTATCTATAGTCCTCTTGTACTACTACTGTCGACTATTTAATTTCAAAAGTTCAGAACGAACAACAATCGTTACCAATATCGACAAGTTATCATAGAAGTGTTCTGGATTTCTATGTTCTTGCAAAATACCTCTAATTTATCAACAATTTCATAAGCTGTTATGCAATATTCTTTGAAAACGCTACAATAACTTCAATTGGTTCAAAAATGATACTATAATACGAATTGGGGTTAAAAGAAATTAATCTACCTGCTACAGTTGCGAGTTGTTGGAAAGACCATGCCGAAAGAATTACCGTGGCCCCGGAACATGGTTGGGATTTAGTCAGTAAAAGTCTGACTCTACCCTAACTCCGCCCAGAGCGATCGAAGTTATATGATGATTTCCCATCCACAAAAAGCTGACTGTAGCTTTCTTATTTTGAAGTATACCGCTACATCCTTTATCCGAACTTGAAAAACAAGAATTGTATCAGAATACAACAGAATCCAAGTAAAAAGAAAATTAAAGCAAAATTAGATAGGTACTATAAATTGAAGAACAG
Organism: Ochropleura plecta; assembly: GCA_905475445.1. Classification (NCBI taxonomy): domain Eukaryota; kingdom Metazoa; phylum Arthropoda; class Insecta; order Lepidoptera; family Noctuidae; genus Ochropleura; species Ochropleura plecta. The sequence goes on from FR997736.1 coordinate 18,073,521, forward strand.
TAATCAGATGTGAACTCGACGATCTGCCTTCCCAAAAAAAGATATCAATCTCTGATCTTAGCAAGTTCGAGTATCAAGATCAATATTTTCCTGCATCATAATTTAAAAACGCGTTTTAAATGTCATTTACCTATCTACCTTGCAATTGATTACATAATCATTCAAAATGTTAACAGATAGTCAGAGTAAGAATTTAATTGATCACGTCAATCAATCACTGTCAACATTTGAATTGGTTTGGACACTTCAAAATAACAAAAAAACCTTCTATATATAAAATAAAATGTCTATAGACTTAAAAGCAGTTTTTGTGTCAATAAGGTAGGTTTGGGGCAGAACACCTCTGAATTAACTTTCAGGAAATTAATTCAGAGGTCATTTATGTTAAATTAATGATTAACAATTATGTTAATCATTAATTTAACATAATTGGCCTTTATGTTAAATTACCTTATTTTCAATTTAAAGTAATGATTGTCTATACATGGGATATAAGTAAGCAACTCTAAGTTTCATAAATTATCTTTTACGCTCATAAATACACTTTTAATCACCGGATTTTGTAGTAAAAAGTATAAAGACGAAAATAAATCATTTATCTAGTAAATAATCAAAGATTAATAACAAAAAACCACAGCCAGGTACAAAAAAATCCCTCCTGAAGAACTATCGAGCGCCTTCCGTCGACTTATTTACCACATAATCCTTATGTACAGTTCTCGTACGTCATGGCCGCATCGTGGCCGTCATGCGCACAACGCCGATCGATTCGACCTTACAGTACACTAATGTTATTCTATTTCAAGACTTTATTTAGTACTCATTGGGAGATTTGACTATGGTTTTGTATGATATATTGGTAGAACGTTGTTTTTTTTTTATATATGATGATGAAATTGTTTTTGTTTGTGATTAGTTCTCTTGATAGGATTTATTTTGGAATGAAGGAGATATTTAAGAGAAAGAAAGCAAAGATGGATGGACTGATTATATAAAGGAAAAACCGGCCAAGAACGAGTCAGACTCGCGCACCGGGGGTTCCGTATAAACTTGCGACTTAAACAACCATATCTCGTGACTGCGTAGACTTAGAGAGTTGATTTTTCACATCACAAAGGGACCTCGGAGTTGCGTATATATGGTTTTAATTTAAATCGACACTTCAACGCGTCCTTGAGATAAAGGGTCTAGACAGACACAGAGACGGATAACAAAGTGATCCAATAAGGATTTCGATTGTTTTCTTTTGAGGTACAGAACTCTAAACAGGAGTAAATATAAGCGTGACGATTGACTGGGGATAATGGAAAAAAGAACGAGTAGCGTCGACCTCAAATAACATTGGGCAAGAGCAGGAAGATGATGATGATGTTTTGGGATAAGGGAATTGGTGATTTCCTGCAGTGATGTTAACGTCTTTTTTAACCGACTTCAAAAAAGGAGGAGGTTCTCAATTCGACTGTATGTTTTTTTTTTTTTTTTTTTTGTGTTTGTTACCTCATAACTCTGGTCTGGGTGAACAGATTTTGATGATTCTTTTTTTATTCGAAAGCTGGTGGTTGTCGTTTGGTCCCATAAAAAAAATATCAAGATCCGGCCAGTAGTTTTTGAGTTATCTTTAATAATGCGTATTAGATTGACTTCGTCTACGTTGATGATATAATTTTAGAGGTTGTCGAAGACAAATGAACAAAAAAAAAAAAAAAAAAAACATACAGTCGAATTGAGAACCTCCTCCTTTTTTGAAGTCGGTTAAAAACGCTATGCACTATGATTTGGAAGGTCATCGCAGTTTTTTGAGGTGATTGTATTTTAATTTGGTGATAGATCTTCAGTGATATACAACGGAACTCTTCAATAACTGACCGCAAATCTGCCGTGATTGCTGCAATCACATGTATAAGTATGGGTTTCGCCAGGGTAGGCAGGCGAGTGGGAGCAGGGTGGCCGTACCCCTCCCCTCCCCTCACCCAGTCATTAAGAAACATAATCAATCATTAGATCAAGTATCAGCTGTATCCCCTAGGCGATGATGCATATGATTTCTGAATTGGTTTTAAACTAAAGCATAATTTAGATAGTATTAAATACTATAGCGTGATGTGGAACTAAGGCACTTGTCTCACCGGCAACGATTAACGAGTAACGAGTAGAGCTAGAACTGGAAACGAGTTAGCGAGACGTGGGGAGCAAGTGCGTAGTTCCGATATTTGTGTAGCTCGGCTATAAGCGAGTGTGCGAGTGAGGCGGGCGATTACTCGCATCACTCGCTCGCGGCAGTCAAGCGTACAGTCAGTCTTGCGGCCTCATACGCGACCAAATGACATGACCACTGGTTGCTCTCTCGGCGTGATTTCTAATCGCTTGGCGAGTATTGCCGAGTGAGTGTTATCTTTCATAGCTCTTGTCGCTCAGCTACAAACTAGTGAAGCGAGTGCTCGCCGGCAGTGTGAACAGTCAGCGATCAACTGTTTGTATATGCATCTCTTTTATTCACACGGAAAGTATTCTATTGTACGTTTCTTGAGCGAGAAAATAGCCGATAGTTAGTCGTTTTCTCGTCGTTGGTGAGACAACTGCCTAAAGCTTGTATTTAAGACGGGACCTACGCACTAAAATGCTAAAAATAACCGTGTTTGCGAATTATATCCTAATACTATAACTAAAAATGCTGAAATAAAAAACTTTTTTGCAAAAAATAAAACCGACTTCCAAAAAAAAAGTGGAAAATAACTTTATTTCCGGAAGTCGGTGGCAAAAAAGTCAACGAAACCAACAAAAGCCACCGACTTCCGGAAATAAAGTTATTTTCCACTTTTTTTTTGGAAGTCGGTTTTATTTTTTGCAAAAAAGTTTTTTATTTCAGCATTTTTTTTACTTTGACAAATTATTTTGTGTATTATAGTGAGAAATAAATACATTGGCGAAGATCAACGAGGTTTAATGCTAAATGTCTAGAGTTTGTTCTAACAAGTCAATTCTAAGTAAGGACGTTTACGTAATAGTAGATTTCGATGAATTTTATTCATTTCATTAGACAATTACGACTTGCAAGTATTCATGGTCATGCTCACTTAAATGTCTCGCTGATGGTGGCGGGTGTGTCGGGTCATTTAGCTCCCTTCAAAATGGTCGAGCTGAATGGGGCTGATCCATACGTCATGTTCGTGAACGGGCGCTGTCAGTTGGGACTGGTCATCTCTTAGCTACCACGGTTTGTTTTAATTCATCTATTAAACTCTTGCTAATTATTGCTTTTACTCTGGACGCTCTAAATGTGCTCGTTTTTCTACATCGTTCTCACATTATGTATAATCTCAACATGAATGATGTATCCATGATTTTATAAAATATTATGATTTAAAAGAGTGTCCATGGAGTTTCTTGCCCATTCTTCTCCATAGAGATCTACGCTTTGGAATGGGCAACTACAGTACTTTCATAAGTTATTATGTCTTGTGACTGGGACTGTAGCAGCATCATTTTTTTGTTCTTGTTTTTATGACATTAAAAAGTGCCTGTAATGGTCTAATTGAAATAAATGCTTTGAGTTTGAGTTTGAGTTTAAGGGGACTTGACCGCTTTAGCAGAATTATAAAAGAATAATAATATAAATTACATTAAAATTCTTATAATAAATAGTCTCAGACGCAGATCATATTGTGAATTGACCATTGTTGTACCATTTGTGGCCATTTTACGAATGGTAACGTAATTTATATTTTTAACATATGATTCTGATTAAGCAGCCATTTTACACCCCCAGATAATCGTTTATTTCATTTAATTGTTTATAAATTGATTTTATTGACTGCCTCGTTAATCTACTGGTGAGCATAAGATCCTGGGTTCGATTTCCAGATTAAGTATATTGTTATTAGGATTTTCCGTCAAGAATTTCTCAGTAGCAGCTACGCAGTCTGGATTTGTGCCTGGTTGATGGAAATAGGCTCGCACCCTATTCATCATTATTTTCCTGCCCTTGTCCCATTCTATTTGGGGTCGGCGCAACACGTTTTCTTCTTCCATTCTCCCCTATCAGACGTCATGGCATCATTTACTCCTTTCTCCTTCATATCATTCCTTACACAATCCATCCATCTTTTCTTTGGCCTTCCTCTCGCTCTCCGTCCATCAACATTCAGATCCATCACTCTTTTAGTCACATGTCCTTCATCCCTCCTCATTACATGTCCATACCAAGACAAACGATTCCCTTTTAATTTTTCTGTAACAGGCGCAACTTTCAAACTTCCTCGAATATCTATTACGTGGGACTTAAACAAAACTGACAAAATGTCGGTGTAATAAGGTAGGTACGTCGCCGCTTAAACTCTCGGGGATTACTGCCGTGATGTTATGATTTGTTTATTGACTGGCAAAATGTGAGTGTTTAAGTAATCATACTCAATATTATAATGGCGAAAGTTTGTGTCTGTGTATGTTTGTTACTCTTTTACGATTTATCGGATTCGGATGGGTATGTAGATCGCTAATATGAATAAACCGCGGAGTTTAATATAATTTCTGCCTAACTCTGGCAAAAAAAAACTTGATATCACATTTAATTAAGTAAGTAAAATACCAGCCAATTGCGAGTCGGACTTGCGTACGAAGGGTTTTTATCTATAAAAAATCATAATTGGGATCCCCCTTAAATATTAATTTTATTCTGCTTTCTAGTATTTGTTATTATAGCGCCAACATAAATACATCATATAACTATCACGGTTCAAGATGGTTCAAGATGTTCACAGATGGACGGTCAGCAGTCTTAGTAATAGGGTCCAGTTTTACCCGTAGGGTACACAAACCTAAAAACAAAAGGATCAAATCACTGCATCGTACAGCTAAAACCTACGTCAACCAATGACTCGTGCGTCATCCGATGTGTTTACAGCAATTTTCCTTCATGACCGTCTGTAATACCTACCTATTTATTGAGTTTTATGAACTCACGTTTAGCAGTGCTTTGTTATATTATTGAAGTTAATTAAAGAGATGAAAATGTTTAGTTTAATTTCATTATTTATTTATGCACAAACAAAATACATGACAGAAGAGCACAAAGGTACTGCTTATTTTTTTAGAAATTTCTTCCAGCAGACCTGCCAGAGGAAAGTTGGATGAGATATGTAGACAGTATGTGGAAAAGACAAAACAAGAAAATTATCAATCATATAATAAACTTACATATAATACACATATAAAAATAAATATTGAGATAGTAAATATTTACCTAAAATATACAATGTGTCCAGTCAATGACTAGCGATATTCTATGTACTTATATAACAAACATTCTAGTACTCAAATTCATAGATTTTTTTAAAAAACTACCATTTTTTTTTCACAAAAAAGTTTACAAACTTTCGTTGATTTGCATATTTTTTTTTGGACTTTAATTTTGTTTTCTAAAGTTACGAAAATGTAAGCTCATCATTTCTTAATGTAAACGATAGACAATATTGTTGGCCTCTGAATAAACTTACTGTCGTCGCAGTAAGACCAATACTTTGAGAGATATGATTATTTTTTGTACACGCATAGTGAATATCTTAAAATGGCTGCCAAAAAGCGGGGAAGTGAATTAGACTCGAGAGTGTAGCGTAATAGTACTACTCTGTCAAGAAAGTACCGGGAAAAGATCAATAATACACAAAATGTCTGTTATTCATCCAAATTTATTTTATCACCTTCAAAGTATGCTCCTTTAGAAACGATACACTTGCGCCAACGAATAATCCATTCATCAAAACATTTTTTAAACGCTGCTTCCGGAATTGAGTTCAGTTCTCGCCGCGAATTCTCCTTTATGTCTTCTATCGATTGAAAACGGGTGCCACGAAGTGGTAATTTGAGTTTAGGAAAAAGAAAAAAGTCAGCAGGAGCCATATCTGGTGAATATGGTGGTTGCTGGATGGTATTTGGTCAAAATTCGTTCACAAAGATAGCCTTGTGCGAAGGCGCATTGTCGTGGTGCAAAATCCAAGAATTTTCTTTCCACAAATCTGGCCTTTTTCGTCGAATTTGCTCTCTTAAACGCCGCATAACGCTCAAATAATATTCTTTATTTACCGTTAGACCTTCCGGTAAGAATTCAGAGTGAACAACACCGCGATAGTCAAAGAAAACAGTCAACATGACTTTGACTTTTGATCGACTTTGGCGTGGTTTTTTCGGTTTCGGTTCAGTTGGAAGGCGCCACTCCGAAGCTTGTTGACTAGTTTGCATGTCAAACTCGTAAACCCACGTCTCGTCACCAGTAACAATTCGTTTCATGAATGTTGGGTCCGAACTGACTCGTTCTAGCATGTCCTCAGCGACTTTCATGCGATTGAGTTTTTGGAGAAAATACAGATCGTTTAGGAGTAGCCGAGCAGCAACATGTTTCATACCCAAATGATTAGTTACAATGGTACGGATCGACTCGTGAGATACAGAAAGTTCGGCGGCTATCTCTCTCAGAGTTGAATGGGGATTTTCAATCACTATTTTCTTCACTTTTGCGATGTTAACTTCAGTTGCAGACGTTGACGGCCTACCAGAGCGAGGCAAATCTTCCATCACATCTCGACCGCTTTTGAACGCTTTGAACCACTCATAAGCACGAGTTTTTGATAAAGTCGATTCACCGTAAGCCTTCTGTAACATTTTCAGTGACTCCGAACACGAAAGTCCATTGGCGATGCAAAATTTAAGACAAACTCTTTGTTCGATATTTTTGTCCATTATGAAATTCGCAATACACACTATATATGATATTACTAAAACCAGCACTGTATTTAATATAAATAACAGATGCAACTCAAACTCCGCGCCAAAATGGAAAACAGTTGTGCCAATCTAACAACTACAAAAAAAACAAAAATTTTAATTTGGAACCATAAACAAATCATCCATTTCCGATACTTTTTTGACTGAATGTATATTAAAACACTCGTTACATAAGTATCTAGAATATCGCTAGTCCATGATCGGGCACATTGTATAATTATGCAGAATATGTAGAAGAGAGGTAATTAATGCTCTTTGACTTGCTTTTTAAAGATAAATAAAGTTGTTTATGTCAATAAACAACTTTCAGGATAAACATGCGTCCTATGATAATTGCCATGTGTTTGTTTTTCTGACAATGATTATATGCAAGTCGCCTGATGCGGAGAATCTCGATGCCACTTGGGGGCCTATAGTTACATTTAACTGGATCACGCTTATATAAAAGAAACCGATTCTATCAATCTTTACGAACGACGAAATTAAAGTAAAAAAAACGGACATATGAAATGCTGAAATATAGAGTACAAATATCGATGAAGCCTCAAATATACGTTTGATATTGGACGACACGAGCCCGCCTTCCGAGCCGCTCACACAAACATTCAATCATCATTCCTTAGGTATTACTTCGTGAAATTACTTTGTCATTCAATAGAATAGGCCATGACGATAACCATCCTTTTTCGGAGAACAAAACTGACGAGTTACAATCCTTACTAATATTATAAAAGCGAAAGTGAGTTTGTTTGTTTGTTACGTCTTCACGCCTAAAAGGCTAAACCGATTTTGATAAATTTTGGTACAGAGATAGTTGGGACCCTGTAGGCGGACATAGGCTAAAAAAAGTGAGAAAAGGGGGAGAAAAAGGGAAGAAAAGGGGAGAGAATGTTTTATTTTGTTCGATCATCACGCGGTTTAAAGTTAGCGTTAGCCCAAAGTAACTATGCCACGCGGACGAAGTCGCGGGCGGAAGCTTTACAACTTTAACAGCACGTCAGTAAACCCCGAAGGGTTAGGCAGAAATGTACCTAATAGGGCACTCACATTTCGCCAGTCAAATATAAAGTCCCCAGTAATAGGGGGGCTAATAAAATAGCCTCTTGTCATACAGGGACAAGTCCAGATTTCGAAGTTGCTGCCGAGAAGTTCCTGATAGATAAACCCTACCTGAGAACCGAACCCATACCATACCAGGACCTAATCTCTGCAGTCGCGCTTGCAGTCACTGGACCAACGAGGCAGTTGAGGACAGAGCGGAGAGGGGGGAGAGGGGGTATTTTTCAGTTCTACTCATTTTCATTTCAGTTGGCATTAACAACATGCGGATTGGTCGATCGAAGGTAAACTACACTAGCGAAGGACCGTCCATATACGGGTAACTAGCTTCAGCCTGCGACTTCGACCGCGTGGCATAGTTACTTTGGGCTAACGCTAACTTTAACCCGCGCTATGATAAAAAAAAATCTCTCCCCTTTTCTTTCCTATTTTTATTATCCTATGTTCGTCTCCAGGGTCCCAACTATCTCTGTACCAACATTCATCAAAATCGGTTCTAACTCACTTTTGCTTTTATAATATTTGTAAGGATTTCAGCAATAATTACATTTCGAGACATCTTCTCACACGGTCAGCCTTTGGTTCTATTACTGGTTTACTGAGAGTACTGACTTTAATCCTAAGGTCAAACAATCAATCAGGTTTTTACCAAGAAATTCTGACTCAGGATTCCAGGATCAGATATGAAGGAGAAAGGAGTAAACGATACTGTGACGTCTGGGGGAGAATGGAAGAAGAAAGCGTGTTGCTCCGAGCCCAAATAGAATGGGACTTGGCCGGAAAAATGATGATGATTTCAATATTTCCTGGATTCGCCCTTTTTAATTTTTAAGTTCAACTTAGTTCGCACCTTTGCTTACTTATTTGAAAAATGAAAGAGCCGATTTATATGTTATCAGTATAACTGGGATATTTACCTAAAGTTGAGATGTTTGCTATTATGGAAAGCATGTTTTATAAAAAAAAACTGGCGATCCCGGGTAATTCAATTTAAGTGAGTTATCCCGTAAAATTAAGTAAAACCAATATAACACAAATTACTATTACAACGGAAAATGGTTGCTTTTCCCTACCTTTATGTCAGTGAATTGGACGAGAGTTGTAACAAATGTCAAATCGAGCTTATTAACCTCAGGGAATATAAGTAAATAGGAAAGTAAAGTAAATATAAATCCATCCGATTAGTGAAGCAATCCCGAATTCCCGGGATTTTATTTTTAATAAAAATATCCTAACATGCCGCTTTCATACTTTGTTACCCAAAAAATAACCTGAAAAATAAAATAACCCACAATATTCTGACGACACGGTTAGCGCAGTGGCTGAGCGATCGACTGCTGCGCTGCGTGTTGCGGGTTCGATAACCGCACGGAACAAATATTTGTATGACCTACAGGTAGTTGTTTCGGGTCTGGCTATTGATATATGTGAGTTTAAACGTTTGTTAACGCACCCACGACATAGGAGAAATTTCTAGTGCGGGGCAATGTTTTTTTAAAAGAAAACTTTTGGTGATAATGCATCCGATTATCCCATATCTAGTTATCTGTATTAGGTTAATAAATATGAATCTTCACCCTGTTTTCGTATGGATTGTTTCCAGTCGATCGCGCATCTAAATAGAAGGTCTCAAACCAACCCTTTCCTCAGTCGATGTTATTTTATTTATGGCCTGTGGGGATCTCAGGTAGCCAGGCCAATGCTGCGACCCTGATGTTGTTTTTAGGATTCCGTATCTTAAAAGGATAATACGGAACTTTTTAGGATTGCTTTGTTGTCCGTCTGTCTGTCAAAACCCTTATCCTAGTAAAAAAAAGTGGAGGTATCGAGTTGAAATTAGAAACCATTTACTCAAATCTATTGCCCATTGGAGCTGTGTAAAATCAAACGTCTAAGTCTACGCAGTCAAAAGATATGGCCGTTTATAAAGCAAGTTTGTACAGGACCCTCTGTGACAGTCCGACACGCACTTGGCTGGGTTTTTTTTTAAGATTAGCATTACATAAATTGAAGCTTTTTCTAATAACATGCGTCGCTGTTCCCGAGTTCGAATGGAACTGAATTGCCCAGATCTATTCAAGTCGCGAGTTAATAGGCTTTATTTTGGGTTCACTCGTTCCATCGTTGATCTCATCTGTCTTCAGCTCAAGAATAGGTCTGTTTAATATCTATGAAAAGAGAAACGTGGCTTAATGTTGCTAAATTTATTTCCGGATGTCTGTGACTTGTTTGATTTATAGATTTTTTTGTCATCAACTTCCGGAGATAAATTAATTTTCTGTCTTTTTAGTTGTGGTACGATGGTATCCCATACAAATTCATATCGAGTATTTATTTTACATTGCTACTACATATATAAACTACAGATATTAGCATATCGTCCTTATAAATCACAAGAAAAAATATGTCTAATAGGTACTCATAAATTACCCAAGCAATTTAAATTAAATAAATATGGGACTCCTTCGGGAGTATATTATTTATTTATTTATTATACCCTTTCGATTATTAAAATGATTTTGAAAATCGGCCCACAATCAACGGAGGAATCGCGTAACAAACACACAAAAAAAATACAGTCGAATTGAGAACCTCATCCTTTTTCGAAATCGGTTAAAATAAAGAAAGGTTGGTTGGTTTATGTTGCTAAATTGCTTTAACCAATAGATATTAACTTAAGCTTTTTAAAATATAGTGATGGTGGTGTTTTTTTAAAAAGTTCGTGTGCGTAGGTAGTACTCGTAATGGGCGTGCGTGTATCATCTGATGTATGATTATGGACGAGAGGAAGGAATATGTAAGGATCGCAGCAGGTAGCGTTTTCAAGTTTCTACCTACCCCCCATAGGAATACGCGTGAGTTTGTGGTCTTCATTTACATGAGTCTAAGACATTTTTAGGTTGACTTAGCTCAAAGAAATAGCCAGATATTATTTAAAGCTTGAAGAGCGGATATATTTTGATTGAACCCACAAAAAATAAAATGAAAATATGTAAGTTTATTTCTTATACAATTTAATGAGTTAATAATGTAAATTAGTTTTATTTGATTTTTTCAAGCAAATGTTACAGCTGTGCAGGTGGCTGGCTACTGGTCTAACACAAAATGAGTTTCATCGACACTTAATGAAGAAAAAGTTTTAATCATTACGAAATAGAGAAAGTAATGAAGTGAGTTCCTTATTTCTTTTATTTATTTACCTAACATGTTATAAACAATTTTAAAATATTTGTGAAAAAAAAAATTGGTAGCCTATCGGTATTGGAAATAGACTCCAAGCTTTGTCTAGACTACCGCTTCACCGCTCCCTGAATCAAGCCCTTGCTCCAGCTGCCTAACGAGATCCTCCTCAGGTGTTGGTCGAGGCTCTTGGCAAGTAAGCCATTAGCTGTAATGACTATCGGCACAACGATCAAAGACTTCACATTCCATAAGCCGACAACCTCGTGTGCCAAGTCGAAATATTTTATTTCTTAAGTAGTTATCCTTACTTTAATATTTTAAAAGCGAAAGTGAGTTTGTTTGTTACGTCTTCACGCCTAAATGGCACAACAGATTTTGATGAATTTTGGTACAGAGATAGTTGAGACCCTGGAGACGGACATAGGCTACTTTTTGTCTCTTTCGAACCCCCCACTTTTCTTAAAAGAGGGGATGAATTTTTAGATGGGACTTTTCACAATTTTTAAGGTAGGTAACTAAAAATCGGTACACACACTCTTTGTTTCTTTTTACAAATCAGGAAAGGAGAACTGTGTTACCCCGAATTTAGTGCGAGCGAAGCCGCGGGCAAAAGCTAGTTCTGTTATAAATGCCATTTTTAAATATTTTCAAAAACAAAATTATATTCAACATAAGTATTGCTTTCGAAGCAGTAATAAAGTCTTAACAGATTTTAATCCCTTCTGTTTATTTCTAGAAAACCTCTTTATTGGCAACACGTATAAAGAGGGAAATGAAAAACTGCAAGCCATTTTCACAATATGTGGTTCATACTCATTCATCATTAAAAACCGACGCAAAGTGCTACTTTGTTGTATTGTTTGTATTCCCGACGAGCGAGCAGGAAATATAAATATTCAGTGTTTTTGCAACACAGCCAATAATATGGTCGACTATTAATAGCATGAACTCCACCAACCTTGCAGGAGGCATATGTAAAAACTATTGTATGTAGCGAATTACGAATAAGGTTTTAAAGAAATGTTCTCTTTATCGTGTGGTTTCACCAGATTAGGCTATCCTAATCTAGTGTCAATCTGTATGCAGCTCATAACTCTCTGACTTACCTTTACATATAAGTTATGTATTTTGCAATCATGGGTACAGTACATGGTAACAAATTAGTAACAGCTAGGTTCAGCTACATTTTACCAATAGCCATGCAAAAGTTGGAGTTTGAAGCTTAAACAATAAAGGCAATTAGGCTATTGAGGAGTTTGTTTAAAACTCCGTTCGGTAGTGTCTCTTCGACAAAAAATGTGATGGATACGTAGATAAAAAAATAAAATAAAAAAAATCAAAATAAAAAAGTAAATCTATTTAGCTTAAGTAAAAAAAAATATCAATGTATCCAGTCTAGGAGCACGAGTATAATTTTAAAACAAAAACCTGTTAACAATTAAAACCATTAAAAAGACCGCAAAAAAAAAAACTCTCACGATAGTTCAATTCAGGTGCCTAATTGAACGAAAAAATGGTTTACCAACCAAATAATAGATGAAAGAACAACTGTCTTATAAAAACAAAATTACCTTATTAAGACCGTGAGTCAGAATTTTTTAACTTCAAAAATTACAGAACGGCCCCACAAAAGAGGGGGGGGGGGGACTCCACAGCATCATACCTGGCTGAGCGATAGAAAAACTTTACTTATCGAAGTAAAGCACATATCGAAGCTTAAAAAAAACATGCTTCTCAGAAGAGATTTAAAATTGTTATTATGACGTGTAACCGCTTTATCTTATAGAAACCAAGATTAGATATGGTGTAAAAAGACCCTTGCCGAAATCAAAGAGCACTTGACCTCCTCATAATTGAAATATCGGAGATATTGCAGGTCAAAGTTTAAGACTTCCAGTTTTTCCCCGTTTTTCTTTTACCCCTGGTAGTATCCAATGCATTGATCAGCAACATTTGTTTGAGTTTTAGTGTTTTGAATGCGTTACATTAAGAAGGGTTTCTCTCAAATGGTACCTAGTACCATCGAAGCCTAGTACCTTGCATCAAAAAATCTTAAAAAAATTACAATACTTTGATTTACATTGCACTCGAAATTTCGAGCTAATGGATACATTGAATAGTACAGGCGCCGCGCCGCCCGTGGAGATATTTCAATTAATAAAATTTCAATCCTATATTTAATAGAAATTAGTTGGAGGTTTGACCTTCAATATCTTTGTTACTAGTATGTTTCCAGCTAAGGAAATAAAAACAATCTAAATAAAATATTTAAAAAGTACTTCCAATGAAAAGAAGTCGCAAAAAGAAACATTTTTTTATCAACTTAGACAATAAATAAAAAACTAAATATAATATTTAAAAAGTACTTCCAATGAAAAGAAGTCGCAAAAAGAAAAACAAGACCTTGGGTTTGATCCAGCGTAATGTCGATTGACTATCCGATTCTCTACCAAACACGCTATTAGAACATTAGAATCGGGATTGAAATAACTGACCATATTGTGTAAACGACGTTAGACAAGCCACACCTCCGTGCCCGTCGGAGTGGGGAGCGTCAGGTTTTTTTCCGTTACGGAATTCCTGGATTCGGTCCCCGCGCTCAAGGCCCGCGATAGAAGCTATGCAATAGCTTAAAAACACAATGACGGATAGAACAAGTGCCTCGGGTCTCGACTTAGTTCAGGATGTATTTGACCCTTTTTAATCGTTTCTGCTTTCCAGCTTAGTGGAATCCTGACTACCTGAAGATTAAACATATATTTTCATTTAGAGTAAAAACAATAGCTGTAAATCTTCATGCTCTAAGTAAAAACAGAATAAAAACTTTATTTCCTTCACTCTGATTGCATCTCACGGGCAGTTGCAATCGCCCGTCCATTAAACTGAAACAAATTGGATAAACACACCGGTCTAGCGAAATGAAACTTTCAGTAGAAAGTCGGCTCTTTGCTTTACAAAGTCTTCTTCAAAGATAGTTTGTATTATTTCTCCTTTTTGTTTTCATTGAAAGCAAACTGTATTAAATAAAAACATAGGAAATACTGTTTTTTTTTCAATTTGCTATACTTTTAGGTTATTAAAATATCGTTTAGTCGGATCCATTCCATGATTTTACATTAGGGCTAGATAGAACTGGCCACTTTTAGTTGTCTGGTAAGGAATTCCAAATTCAAAATATATTTTTAGCATGTGTATTTTGTGTTTCGAATTTGGTGATTCATTTGTGTTCGTGCCGTCTGATTTTTCTTTTGATCTTAAAAGAAAAGTAAAAATATAAAAAAAAATACTTAATATGAGATATTTTCAAAGTTTTCTCTCTAGATGTGGCCTAGAGTAGCACGCTTACCTAGAAGAAAATCTATTCACTCAAAACTTTGAAGATATCTGTATAGTGAATTCCACAGACTGGCGGTTGGCTCAATAAATGTGGAAGTATAGTGTTTTTGGGTTCGTGGAACTGTAACCATATAAAGCCAACGCTTTGCCATAATCTCTGCTCGTCGACGATAGAATAGGGATGAGGGAGTTAGATTGTGCAATTTTATAGCACACTCCCCGAAATGTATCCGATTAAAAAACCGGTTAGCTTGCAACTTAGACGGCAAAGTTAGTGCAGTGGCTGGGCGATCGACTGCTGCGCTGCAAATCGCGGGTTCGATCCCCGCACAGAACAAATATTTGTATGATCAACAGGTAGTGGTTTCGTAAATGTTTGCGCACCCACGATACAGGAGAAATTCCTAGTTTGGGGCAAAGCTTTTTAAAACAAAAAAAACTTTGCGGCTATATTCAAGGCTTTGGAGTTTGCTTAGACAAGTCGCTCAATAGCTTCCAACGCTTGTAGTTGGTACTTGGCTGATCCATCCCAGCAATGCAAACATTACTTTATGAATGATCTAGCTTGGTATAATGTGAGCAACTGGTTCGGGGTGAAGTACTTTCACATCTATGCAAGATGGCCAGCATTGTAGGCCTTTGCACTTCCGCGCGTCCTCATTGAGGACTGAACCAATGCCGAGCTTTGCCGGATAGATGTACGTCTGAATATAGAACAAAATACTTCATAGCCACGTGCAACACGGCCACATTTACGTACACCAATGGGCTCGCGCTGAATAAGTGTATGGTGAGGCTCCTGTAAAAGAAAGGTTGTTTTTTCCAAGGAAAATGTGCTGAAGGTATTTTTTTGCTTTTACTGCACTCTTGCGAATCTGAACCACGTCTCTTACGACGCAATAAATGTATTTAATTAAGTCAATAAATGTCTGGTACACAAAAAAATGGAAGGCAAAATTGTGATTTTAGTTTAAATAAACAGTTTTTAATAGCAATATCATAAGGCCATGCGGGTTGGACGTCGACTATGATATATATACATAAGCCACCAGTAGTTCCATCCTCCAATCCAAAAAATCTACGTCACAACATTCCAAAAGACTCGTTGAACTCTTTTCTACACTTATTTGACATTCCAAATTTGAACACTTCAATTGACCCAAAATCATAAAACCTTTTCTAATTTAACACTACATTGACATCACGTGTGATTATGTATATTTTATTAAGTGTTAAAGTTTTAGCCGACTCTGTCCTAGTTAATCAGTTAATTGGTTGGTCGTTTGCATGTGACCTACTCGGCGAAAACCTCGAAAATGTTCAAATTGTTTACCTCACCTTGCTTTATAGGGTTAAGCAGAGTTTAAAGACTTGTTTATTGTAGGTAGAGAGTGTTTGGGGAAAGTTACGTTTGGTAAACCAAAGGTTTAAATCGTTAGATGCACAAAAAAGTCGTCACTAAGAAGAGCTCGCACGTAACGATAGATAATGACTTTGAATAATGACATTTGACAACGATTTTTGACATTTCAATTGTATAATAGTCAAGCTGCTTGGTTGGTTTAGTAGTTGCAATCACGATTGCAGAGTTGGTTCTGGGTTCTATTCACGGTTCGGCCGAATTGTTATTGGGTTTTCCATCAGGATAGCAGCCATGAAGACTGGATTAGTGCCCGGTTGATGGCAAAAGGCCGCACCCTATTATATGTGGCGAAACGTGGGTGTACTTTTATTCCTTCTGGGATTACAGGCGTGATGTTATGATATTGTAAACTCGCTGAGTGAGCGAGACAACTATTCCAAATGTCATTGACAAAAAGACAGCATCGTAATTACTTTGTGACGCTATGCTATAAGGTGAATCTAAGGACATAAATCTTTGTGCTTTGCCGTATATAGTCACAGATAAAAGTACTCAAATGTATACTTTCGTTGTACGTAATAATTTGAAGTGGTAAACATTTTATGTGGAAGTTCAAGATCATAGCCTGATATATCGTACTTATAATCTCAAATGCCTTTTTTTCGGGTGGGAAATCATCAAATGACTTCCCCCGCTCTGGGCGGAGCGGGGGGGCATGTCAGACTTTTACTGACTAAAACCCACCCATGTTCCTTCTATTGCCCTTTACGTTCCGGGGCCGCGGTATCTCTTTCGAACAACCCGCAACCCCGGCAGGCGGAGGCTCTGGCAAGCCCCTTTGCTTTGCTGACATCTCTTTGAGGCGCGCGTGAAACACGATCGCGCCGTCGACACGGCCTGTCGTCAATCGACGGACGGACGGTGAGCTACCCATTGCTCACCGTCCACAGGCCCGCATCTACGGTGACCAGGAGTCGTCTCGCGGCGCCCGGCGCCCGGGGCGTCTCCCGCATCTCAAATGCCTGACAGATATTTCTAGACGACATGTTAAGCAAAGTCTGATGCCCAAGAGCGGCAAAATAACTCTGACACCAGGTTACGCACTAACTAGAAGACCTCCAATGATGAAATACACTTAATGGTTTTACGGACTTGACTGCTCACTTTCGTATTTATGATAATTAAAATTCTAGCACATAGATGATTTTATTTAAAGCCGGTTCAGTTCTCTAATGAATTAATTTCTCACTAATTATATAATTTCATCTGCCTAAAAACAAACTAAATATTTTGCGATCGGCTTCCAGTCTAACCGGATGCAGCTATAGACCAGTATTTTACATGGAGCAACTGCTATTTGACCTATACAACCAAGTTAGTACTGGGTAATACGATACCCCTTGATAAGACTGGTTGTCAGACTTTCGGGAACATTATCTGAAACTGTCAAAGATCTATAAATGCGAAGCTCAAACTCAAACCATTTATTTCAATTAGACCATTACAGGCACTTTTGAATGTCAAGAAAACAGCCGGGACCAATGGATTAATGTGCTTTGCGAGGCATGCAGGAAACTCGGTATGTAACGGGTGTTCACCTATCCACGGACCAACCTACGACGACCGATCTTTGACGATACGGTTGGCGCAGTGGCTAAGCCTTTGACCTCTGCGCTACGTGTCGCGGGTTCTCCGCACAGAACAAATATTTGTATGGCTTACAGATACTTGTTCCGGGTCTGGCAGTTTGTGTATGTGAGTTTAAATGTTTGTAAACCCACCCACTATACAAGAGAAATTCCTAGTATGGGGAACGTTTTTTTTTTAAAAAGACTTTAACTCAATATCGAACCGAGCGGCAGTATTTAACCACGAACTTCTTACTTATTTTTTACTAATTAAATCTTTCAAGCAATGGCACTAGGTGTCCATAACACAAGTTTAATTCAAATATTGTGTTAAATATTTAAGTAAAAGCCTAAAAAATCAACAAAATACTTTGTAACCCCAATAAAGAACCGTTCACAAGTTTAATTCTAAACAATGAGTGGTCTAGTTTTTTAAGTGTAGTTCAGCAGTAAACGTAATAAAACAGCCTTGAGGAAGTAGGTCAGCGTGTCGGGTGATCCTGCAAGGTGAACGGAGCTATGTCTACTTATTCATGTTTTCGTCACTTGCCAACCAATGCAAGACTAATATGGCATGATTTTCTCTTAGGACAAATATTTCATTAATGTGAAATTGAATACGATCAGGGGGTTTAAAATGGCCGCTTTAGCAGAATTAATATTACTAGCCACGCCCCGCGGCTTCGCCCGCGTGATAATAAAAAAAATATATCCTATGTGTTATTACAGACTATAATCTACCTCTGTGCCAAATTTCATCAAGATCCGTTCAGTAGTTTTTTCATGAAAGAGGATCAAACATACATCCATACTCACAAACTTTCGCATTTATATCTAATATTAGTAGGAAGTAGCATAGGATAATATTACAATAACACGGACAACAAATGTATGTATTTAAACTTTATGTACAATAGTGGCACATAGGCGGACTTCATGCCATAAGTCATTCTCTACCAGTCAACTTTTGGGTTATACAAGACAGCATTATGAGAGGGTACCTGAATTATATTAAAATATAACTATTTGTTTTCAAATGACTTTTGACTTCGTTAAGGATATTTTTACAACGAAGACAAGTGACCAACATCCTTTATCTCGTATTATTGTGACAAACAGAACTAAAACATATAACAACGCACATAATAAAATCCACATTGCGCTACTTATCCTCAGATGGTAGAAACTCGACAAAGTGTCGTGTATCGAATGCAACAACGGTGCAACCTACTAAGCCGTCGATTGTAACTGTTCGCCCTACTCGCCTCTCACTACATTCGACTACTTACGACAATTGATACTAAACGAGTTTAAAATAAAAAAAAACTGGCGAAATTTGTGTTTACTATTAGGTACACCACACCTCTGTCTAACTTTTCAGGTCATAAAGGCGTAATGAAATACATTAACACTAGAAGCAGAGCTTAGGGTGCTGGAAGCCATTTTTCTTTTTTTTTTGCGGATCAGAAATCATCAAATAACTTCCTGTTCTGGGCGGAGCGAGGGTGAGTGTCAGTCATTTACTGACTAAAACCCACCCATGTTCCTTGTTTTGCCCTTTATGTTCCGGGGCCGCGGTATCTCTTTCGAACAACCCGCAACCCCGGAATTGGACCCCATTATGTTGTGGTTTGTGGATTATAGGTTCACCGGATGGTAATTTTTTAAAAATAAGTCTGCTATGTCCGATCATTGACGTTTGATTGAATTCATCTAATCATTCAATTATCATGAAATAATGCAAATACATCTACGTTGATGATGCTGACATCAATTTGATGATGCAGGTGTTGTTTTTATTTTCAATGAAAATGAAATGCGTAATAGCTTGGATGTTACGTTTATAGCTTTTAACCAATGAGTAATAGTTTAATCTGTA
Organism: Ochropleura plecta; assembly: GCA_905475445.1. Taxonomy (NCBI): domain Eukaryota; kingdom Metazoa; phylum Arthropoda; class Insecta; order Lepidoptera; family Noctuidae; genus Ochropleura; species Ochropleura plecta. Next base: position 18,092,746 of record FR997736.1, read on the forward strand.
AGTCCTGTAATATATTTGCAATTTTTTTTCTGAAAATACAAATAACTTTATTTACACTAGTGTGTAAATAAAGTTTTTTTCATGATTTTTTAACGTATATTATGGAACAAAAAAGACAAATGGGCACAAATGTACTGCTTATTTCATTTAAAAATCTCTTCCAGCAGACTTGCGTTAGGACAGATTTATAAGACACGTAGAGACACACGTGTGTAAAAATAATAAATTAATCACTAACTGTAAGCTTTTCTAATATTTGCTTTCAGTGCTTACAAACATCTTGTCAAAGCCTGTACAAGTATTGAAAAGATGTAGGGAGCAGATTATTAAAAGTTGTTAGAAGTTTAATTCTGTTTATAATATAGAAACTAGGTCCGCGTAAAGGTGGTTCCTCACCGGACCGTTCGCAATTATTGTTACAAGTAGTATCGCGATCATTTGTTCGAGTGAATCGGTTTTTTCCAAGCAAGCCTGCTCTACCTTAGGCCACATGATCGCTTCACATCAGGCGTGTTGTTGCCAAACGCAAGTCTCATCATCTTCCTGCCGTTCTCCTATTCTTCTATTGGCGCAAAACGTTTTCTTTTTCCATTCTCCCCTGTTAGACATCATTTACACCATTTTCTTTCGTACCATTCTACAAAATCTATCTTTACCTCATTGAAAAATAAATACAATTAATGAAATAAAATAATCTTTAATATAGTTTTTTTTTATAAATGCAAATATTTGTAAACCAGAAATGGTAGAATATATGAGTCTGTAATAACTGTAACATCTTTTGTATGTAGGTACTAATAGCTTCAACCCGCGACTTCGTCAGCGTGGCATAGTTACTTTGGGCTAACGCTAACTTTAACCCGCGTGATGATCGAAAATAAAAAATCTTTCTCTGCCCTTTTCTTCCCTCTTTCTCCCCAAAAACTAGCCTATGTCCGTCTCCAGGGTCCCAACTATCTCTGTACCCAAAATTCATCAAAATCGGTTTAGCCATTTAGGCGTGAAACCGAAACAAACAAACTCACTTTCGCTTTTATAATATTAGTATGGTATAGTAAGGATATTCTGATAAATTAACTCTTCTTTCTTTTACTTTGCAAAATGCCAGCCTATTTAGTGTATAAAGCAACTTTGCGCACTGTAATGCTGACATTTCTTCAGTCGATGATATAATGTTCGAATCTGAACCGTTACATTATATGCTATGTGAATGTTGTGCGAGCACCTTTAAGACACAGCCCCGTAAGTGACTTTATAGGAAAGATTTCTCACTAACTTATACATGCGAAAGTTTGTTATTTTATTTCGTATTTATGTTAGACGCTTCTCATTTGCAACCTAAATATGAGTCTTGATACCGTTTGTAACAACACTTAAATATTTTAGTTGTTTATATAAAAGTGACGGATGGAAATGTAAACAAATGGTATGGTTTATTGATTAACCTTAAAAGTGTTTTTGTAGGTACCTATACATTGAACCCCTATGTATGTTGATTAATTTTCAATTACAAACAATAACTGTTGGATGAGATGGAAGAGATGAAAATTAAGTTTTTTAATTCTGAGAGAATAATAGGACTATTTTATAAAAAAAATTGGAGATGAATTGATGTTCGCGTAAAGAATTTCACGAAAACAGGTTTTGTTTACATTTAATTAAATACGGAATAGACAGAAAAGTGCCTTTAAAGAGAAAATATACATAGTAGTATAATACTTGTCGAAATAGTATAAACCGAATCTCTGTCAAAAAAAAGTACTACGACTGGTAATGTTAACCTCAAGTCATTATTACATTACAGTCTGAAAAATTATTAAATATTTTAATAAAAAAACTATTTATAGAGTTGGTTAAAATCTGAATTCGATTTAAATAACCCACCTTCAACACACAAAACTTCAATTCGTGATATTCATATTTTTATAATCCCGCAGACAAACAACAAGGAAAATTTCAACGGTACTGAATAAAGTTCGAAAAGTACAGACATGCACATCAAGCTACTACAATCTGTCAGATTTCTTTGATAGATTTTCGACTTTATTTCTAAAGTATAAGGTTCAGGGTTCATTGGGAAAAATTTACAGTTTCGGGTAGCTTGACCAGCTGGCGTCTGTACATAATCATTAATATTAGCGTCGACAATAGTAATCTAAATTAAGTCAGCCTTAACTTTGGACGAGCTTAGTGCCTTCAGTGACGTCTATTGGGAGAATTAAGTTGGCCGCTTCAGCAGAATAATTACAGGATAATAATAAGATTCATATTAATCCTATTGTAATACTTTTAAAGGGACCATTTCAGGTCCTCTATTCCTGTAACGTGTAACAGAACTCGAAGGAAGTACCCAATATACGTCGGAAAAGATGTAAGGTTCTTACGTGCCCATTAGATAAGCTAGCGAAGGAGGTGGCAGGGCGTTTGAGGGAGAGAACCTCAAACCAACCCAGCCACCGCGGGAGAAGCCCCGGCCACCGTAGATGCGGGCATGTAGACAGTGAGCAATGGGTATCTCACCGTCCGTCCGGCTATTGGCGACAGGCTGTGTCGTCGGCGAGTAAGTGTTCACGCGCGCCTCAGAGAGATGTCAGCAAAGCAGAGGGGCCTGCCAGGGCCGCCGCCTGCCGGGGTTGCGGGTTGCTCGAAAGAGATACCGCGGCCTCGGACCATAAAGGGCAATAGAAGGAACATAAGTGGGTTTTCCATCCCATTCGCAAAAAAAGGTGTCCATTAGCTGTTTGTTTCCTTAGGAGCTTGACCTTAAAATCCTATTTACATAAATATATTTCACGGAATCCACTTATTCAATGATGAAATAAGCAAAAGTAATCAAATGGAAACCTAATAACAAGAAACGAGCTGAAAAGCTGACACATTTATTTCGTTTCATTACTTTCAGAATCGGCCGTGTCAATCTTAACTTTCCGTGTTTTCAAGTCAACATTCAGTAAGATAACTTACATTTAGACTTGTTTTTACATTTGCTTAGCCACTAGCAGCATAGTATGTATAGATACCTAATATATAAAATTCTCTTGTCGTGGTATGTTAGTAAACTCCTCCGAAAAGGCTGGACCGATTTGTATGAAATTTTGTGTGTATATAGTAAATGGTTTGAGAATCGGCCAACATTTATTTTTCATACGCCTAACTGGTAAGGGTAGTCTGAACAGCGGGTGAAACCGCTGGGCACAGCCAGTATATTTGTATAGAAGTATGAACTTTTACCAAGATTGTCTTTTGTAACGAAGGTTAGCTGTTAGTTCGTATAATCTGCCTAGCCTTTTCCTAGGCTGGGGTCGGCTTCGAGTTGTACAGGATTCAGCCAGGCAAGCTTAGTCTCAAGATCGACTTGTTCGGTAGCTATTATTTAGCCACGAGCTCTTCCTTTAGCAGTTAGAACTAAGGAAAGATATTTGAAAATTCATTCCCTAAAGGAAAAATAGTCAAAGTTCCTGGATTGAGGTATTGTTTGCCATTGAAAATTCCCATCGGGTCCATTGCTCGTAGTCGCAATTATAGCTAAAGCCCTATTACATCCTGCTGGGCTTGCGGGTTGTTCGCAAGAAATACCGCGGCGCCGGAACATAAAAGACTTTTACTGACTAAAACGCACCTTACTCTGGACGCTCTTACTGTGCACGTCTTTCTACATCGTTCTCACATATTTGTATAATCTCAACATGAATGATGTAAATACGATTTTGTAAAAATATTATAATTTAAAAGAGTGTCCATGGAGTTTCTTGCCCATTCTTCTCCATAGAGATTAACGCTTTGGAATGGGCAACTACAGTGCTTTCATAAGTTATTATGCCTTGTGACCGGGACTGTAGATCCATTTTGTTTCTTGACATTCAAAAGTGTGTGTAATGGTCTAATTGAAATAAATGATTTGATTTGCACCCATGTGTTCCTTCTTTGGAAGTGTTTTAGCCAGCACAAACAAGTCTGACACCCCCCCCCCCCGCTCACAGTTATTTGATGATTTCCCATCCGCAAAAAAGCATTGCATGGACAAAATTAAATGAGATGACTGAGATTGTAGAACACGGAGTTATGCAGTTCCTGCTTTACCCATTGGAAAAGACTTGAGTTTTTTTGCTGATGGATGGGAAATCATCAAATAGTTTCCCCTCGGGAGGGACTGTCAGACTTGTGCTGACTGAAACCCACCCATATTCCTTCTTTTGCCCTTTATGTTCTGGGGCCGGTATCTCTTTCGAACAACCGGCTATCCCGGCAGGGAAGACTTGATCTTACGTGACATATTTCTTTATGTATGTTCATTCATTGATACGTCTTTTGAGAGTACCCCTACCTGCTATAATTCTTAGCCTTACACACTCGTTACATTTTGGAAAGGAGCTCGTGGCTAAATAATAGTAGCCGCTCAGGTCGATCTTTAGGTTAAGCCGCGCTTGCCTAGGTTGGTCTGTGCATGGGTGACTACCCGTTACATACCAAGTTTCATCGATGCGTCGAAAAGCACGTTAAGCTGTTGGTCCCGGCTGTCAATAGTAGATCTTTGACAGTCGTCACAGGTAGTCAGTGTCTCTAAAGTCTGACAACCAGTCTTATCAAGGGACATCGTATTACCTAGTACTAACTGGGTTGTGGAGGTCAGATAGGCAGTCGCTCTATGTAAAATACTGATATTAAGCTGCATCTAGTAAGACTGGAAGCCGACCCCAACATAGTTGGGAAAAGGATAGGCACATGATGACATACTCGTTGCATTTTGTCCTGGAAAATACATCACTGAAAATAGACTTAAAGAAACCTACGCAAACACACAGCTCTGAACAATCTAAATAAAATACACAAAAGCGAAGTTTGTTATAAATATAAATGTACAGAAGTGGAGTTGTGTGGGCAGACAGACGGTGACGTCACTCGGTGACGTCAGACTTGCCCACTAACGAATGTAATCGTGTTGGATTGATGAATCTGAGCTATTGAAGGTTTTACGTTTATGTACTAAGGCGTGAAGGTGCTCTGAAAAGGGGTAGGTTGAGATGTTGATAGTTTACTTTTTAAGCGACTTAAAAAAGGAGGTGGTTATCAATTCGACTGTTTTTTGTTTTGTTTGTTATCTCAGAAATTTTGACTGGGTGAACTGATTATTCGTGTGACATACCATCATACCACTACTAAACACTGGAAAAAAAACTTTTTTGAAAAATAAACCGACTTCCAAAAAAACGTTTAAAGACTACCAAAAATCTTTTTTTCTTAGTAATGCCAATTTAGATTGACTTCTGGAACTTCTTCGTCGTTTAGAAGTCGATAAATTTTGTTTGATTTATCGATATTTTTCCACCTACTTCCGGAAGTAAATTTATTTTCCGTCCTTTTTGTGTTATCTTTATTTTTTGCAATAAAGTTTTTTGTATTGAAAATTTACCAATATCGTTTATAGGACTATATTATTTCTACTGCTGGGCACACGTCTCCTCTTTATAAGAAGGAATAGGCTCCAGGGGGAGGAAATGAGAGCGTATTTAGCTTTATGTAAAGGAAAAAGAGCCATTTGTATTGGTGGACGATACTGAAAGTTTCCAAGTTCTAGGCCACGGTAGCTATATTTGATTTGGACCGCATTATTGTTTTTCGAAGACGATCCATTAATTTAACACTTAGTATACTGAGCTCTACTGCTCGTTGAAAAACCTTGAGACTTCTGGTTGTTGGTCAAAGAGCAAGTCTGTGCACATAGTTCAGGTATTTTTTAGTGTTCTTCTAGTTCAGTCTTGTCTCTTTATCTATTTCTAAAGTATTATTGCTAGGCTATAGGTTAATCTTAAAGATGAACGTTGACATTTTCCTATTGTTTTTTGACCAATCATTGTCTGTCCTATTATTATAACATACCAATTCTATTAGCTTCTCTTATTTTATTCATGTATTATTTAAATTTGCATGCTAGTTTAAGCGAACTGTAAAAAAAACTCGACCATCTATAAATTACTACAATTTTAGCAAACACTGTCCCACAGCTGGACAAAGCCTCTCTCCATTCCTTTCAACGGTTACGATTTTGCGCTACTTCTTTTCAATTCTCAAGGCAGACATTCAGTTTGTTCATTGTTAAGTAATTGTGATAAAGTAACAAATAGAAGATAGATAAAGAACAGTGACTATACAGATCTAGAAAGCCAGAAAAGATAGAGAGTTACTAGTGTGTAATAACACATATTCCATCCATCCAAAGAACGCAACTGGAAAAAAAATTGTATTGGGATATGTATTAGAAATTCTTTTTAGCTACCACTTAAAATAAAAAGACAATGATAACAGAGTCTCAACGAACGCTTACATTGTGCACATTTTGAAACCGGCGACCCCTCATGAAAACTTTAACCCTCCGGCTGCAACGTGGCTTAAAACTCCCCTTCCACGCATGAAACGATCCCAAACTCCCTATAATTTAACACCCCAAAAGCAAATAGGATTTACACTGCGTTGCAATACGACCCCTGTGCTCACAGCGCCATCTATCCGTGTCGACGAAGAGTTTAAACCCACACATGGAAAGATTCTGCTATACTACAGATGTAGTTGGTACATAATGATGCTATACTATGTTTTCATAATATGAAATCGTGTCGCTCTCGCAATGAAGAATGTTAATTTTAGTAACATGTCTCGCTACGTGGACCGCGTGGCTGTGTGTTTCGTAGAATTGTAGAGGTATTTTGTTTGTTTGTGTGGCAACGTGATGGTAACACGGGGTTGGTTGAAACATGAGTAGTATTGGAGGGTTGTCTTTAATTAATAATAAGAATTCTCGTAATAAGATGCTGTTTATCAATTAGAAGGTTGCATTAATGGCTACAATAAATCAAGATTTATTTGATTGAATTTTACATTAGGTACTCTTGATGATCTATTTACTGCATCTGTCAGCGGAGTTCGCATGGCTAAGTTTTGGGTTAAATACGTTTTAACTTTTGGTCATCGATATCCTAAAAATCCGGTCAAGAGCGAGTCAGACTCACGCACCAAGAGTTTCGTATAAACATGCGAAATAAACGGCCATATCTTTTGTCTGTGTAGACTTAGAGGGATGACTTTATCATAGCATAACATAAAGGGTCTTGATAGGCAGACGGACTACAAAGTGATCCAGTAAGGGGAGAGTCAAATACAGATTTTATTTTTTTGTTTTTAAATTTACTGGGAAAGCTTAACATACATGAGTTAACAGAAATCACTAACCAGACATAACCAATAACGAAGATTTTATGATTCTTATCTCTCCAGAAACAACTGATCGCTTCAAGAACCAATAAAGTCAGTTTTCGGCTATTTTTTTACAGATTCTTGCAAAAGGAAATAACAATGTTTACACAGTCATTGCTTGTTTTATCAGTACGCAAGTCATGTCGATTTAATAATCTGACATCATATGTTGATGTTTTATTAATTAGCTCACACGACGTGTTTTACGTGAGAGACTTTCGAAAACATTGACGTTATTGTCAACTTGATTAATTAAAACGTGTTGTAATGAAAACATGCATCACGCTACTCTGGGCCTGCATGGTGGCTGGCAGATTGAAGGCTTGTGTTCCAGCAGTGATACTTCTATCCACATCTAATCTTAAACCAATCAATCAATCAATCATTTATTTTGTAGACCATAGGAGTTTACAGGTAGTATATGAAATATAGGTTCACTCTGTTTTGCCAATAGATGGCGTACAAAGTTAAGGTATAAAAAAACAAGCAAAAATAACACAATTATAAATAAAATAAAACTATGTCAATCACGTAAAAAGTTGTTAGTATCGTTATTAAAAATTAAATCAAATTGAAATAAGTACATCATTTGGATAATATTACTGATTATTTAATTATAAATTATTGTTATTAATTAGCATATCGGATCTTCATATTCCTGTTTAACAGCAATAAATTCTGTGATGGAGTAATAGCATCTACCCAAAAGAAACTTAAACAAGGACTTCCTAAAGGATTTCAAACAGTCTTTAGTTTTAATAGCTACTGGTATGCTTTTTGTATTTTGGGTGCCATACTGAGTACCATATCATCACGTATGTGATTCCCGTAGACGTTAGGCAGAAGCTTACCAAATAAACCTACATTACAGTCATGTTTAAGTCCCATATAAAATGGGGCAAGCCTATTATCATCAATCGGACATAAATCCAGACTCTGCGGATGCTACTGAAAATTTTATGAACTACTCAAAAACAAAATGGTCGAGCTGAATGGGGCTGATCCATACGTCATGTTCGTGAACGGGCGCTGTCAGTTGGGAGTGTTGGGACTGGTCATCTTTTAGCTTAATTTATTATGATTTTTATATTGAATTTTGTTTTTACTCTGGACGCACTTACTGTGCACGGCTTTCTACATCGTTCTCACATATTTGTATAATCTCAACACGAATGATGTAGTATTCTAATAAAATTTAAAAGAGTGTCCATGGAGTTTCTTGCCCATTCTTCTCCATAGAGATCAACGCTTTGGAATGGGCAACTACAGTACTTTCACAAGTTATTATGTCTTGTGACCGGGACTGTAGCTTTAACATTTATTATTTTTTATGACATTAAAAAGTGCCTGTAATGGTCTTATTGAAATAAATGATTTTGACACTTTTTTATGCACGGCAGCTGCGCTTGGCATCTTATATACCTAATATAATCCTTACTAATATTATATAAGCGAAAGTGAGTTAGTTTGTTACGTCTTCACGCCTAAATGGCCAAACTGATTTTGATGAATTTTGGTACAGAAATAGTTGGAACCCTGGAGACAGACATAGGCTATTTTTTTTTAAAAGTGAGAAGAAATAAAGTAACTATGCCAGGCGGACAAAGTCGCGGGCGGAAGCTAGTGTGAAAATAACTTTAAATAAGATAAATGAATATAACTTAAAAACCAACAAATAAAACTGTTGGTTTTGCTAGACTTTTATGTATCCGTTTGGGAAACAAGGGTTATATGCTAAAGATATTTCGATATTTTCATAAAACATGATATTAGACTACCTCGTTGGTCGAGTGTTCACAAGCACGACTACTGAGCAAGAGGTCCTAGTATCGGCTCCCGGGTCGGGTAAAGTGCTTCGGGGTTTTTTCATCAAGGATTTCTTAGCCACGGAGTCTAGATTTGTGCCCGGTTGATGATACCATAACGGGGATGGGTGGTTAGTTGGTACACCTCTGCCCTACCCTAGAGTAGAGAATACAGGTATGAAATTCTTTTTAAAAAACACGTTGCTCCACACTAGGAATTTCTCCTGTATCGTGGGTGCGTTTACAAACATTTAAACTCACATAAACAAACAGCCAGACCCGAAACAACTATCTGCAGGTCATACAAATATTTGTTGCGGCCATGGATCGCACTCGCGAAACGCAGCGCAGCAGTCGATCGCTCAACCACTGCGCAAACCGTGCTGTCAAATAATGATATAATATGTATAATACATATATATGATATTGATATTGCTCTCAGATTGAAAAGTACCGTTAAAAGTTTAAAGAATAGTCCTGAACATTCCAGGTTCGCCCAACTCGAATGTAGGCCGCATGAAGCGAACACACCAACAGCAAAATGACGGACCAATCAGATTAGCGATGCAACCCACGTAGTACAGGAACGTTGTGAGATACGTTATGTATTACGAACGAAACAAAGTTAACTGGGAATGACGTAAATGAACAAGTACGCAAAAACTTTTAAGTAACAATAATACCAATGGCATAAAAACTTTTAAGTAACAATAATACCAATGGCATAAGACCCGAGCACAAGTTCGCGGTTTGAACGTAACGTACGTACGTTTCTCCCTCTTTCTCCACCTTATCTCACTTAAAAAAAGAAACCGTCTATAGGGTCCAAACTATCTCTGTAGGTACCCAAATTTATCAAAATCGGTTAGGCCATTTAGGCGTGAAGACGTAACAAACAAACATACAAACAAACTCACTTTTGCTTTTATAATATTAATAAAGATATTCACTTGAAATTGGCCCTTAGTACTGTGACGGAATGATGTTACACTTTTGAGGGGTGAGTGTCGACAGGGATGATTCAGAGAGCATTACAAATTGTGTTGCAATATCTTCTTTTACCTAACGTGACGTCAGACAGGGGATAATGGAAGAAGAAAACGTGTTGCTGTCCTTGTCCCATTCTAGTGAAATAAATTCTAGGAAAATCATCGTTTTTAACTAAGTATTGATGTTTTCTAGCAGAAGGTAAACTGCTTTCCTTTACACCGCACCGGTTTTATGTCCAAATTATACGTAATTTCAACAATAAAGCTCTGGAACGCGCTACCCTTTAACATTAAAAAAGCTGAAAGTAAATTTACTTTTAAAAGAAAAGTTCGTAACCACTATGTAGGTCCGTCTACCAATTAAAAGTTATTTATTTTTAAAATGTATTTATTAGTTTATTTCATACGTATTAGTATATGTATAAAAATATACGTTTCCGAAAACAAATAGTTTTAGATATAAGTACCTTAAATTTTATATAACTTTTGTACCCTATCACAATGTTGTCGTATTTTACCCAAAGGTTGACTGGTAGAGAATGCCTTATGGCATTAAGTCCGCCTATGTACCACTATTGTACATGAAGTTTAAATAAATAAATAAAAGAGAAATTCTATTAACAAGATATCGCAATTCTCCTACATGTTGTAGCTACATGCATTTAAAATTGTGATTTATTCCGATCTCGGTTAGGAGGGAGTAGTCCATACCACAGGGTATTCCACAAACCTTTGCCCCTCCAATATTTGTAACATTATATGTTAATTGTACTTTGTGGGAGATAATAAATCGTTATTAATAAATGTCTATAGAATAGAATAGTACTTCATTGCACACTAACATTGAAATTAAATAGATCTATTTTGTAGCCTATTTGAATAGATTTTCATCACATACTTTTGGATAAGAGCATGCCAATGGTTAAGATAGTGTTAACTAACGCGGAGATGTTGTTTCATAATTATAGTTGAACTAACTGGCGCCGATGGCTCCACCCGCGTGATGATCGAAAAAAAGTGTTTCCTAAGTGTTATTTCAGACTATAATCTACGTCTGTGCCAAATTTCACCAAGATTCGTTCAGCTGTTTTGACGTGAAAGAGTAATAAACATCCATCTATCCATTCATCTTTACAAACATTCGCATTTATAATATAATATATAAGAAGGATTATAATATTCGTAGGAATTAGGATTTATAGACTAAACCTATAAGTTAAGGCTGTGTCGAGGGCGCGTTCGTGTTTCACGCGCTTTAAAGAGATGCACGCAAGGCAGAGGGGCCTACCAGTGCTTTCGGGTTGTTCGAAAACGATATCGCGGCCCCAGAAGATAAAGGGTAAAAGAAAGAACATGGGTGGGTTTTAGTCAGTACAAGTCTGCCACTCCTTTCCGCTCCGCGTAGACCGGGAGAAGTTATTTGGTGATTTCTTTATAATAAAAACAAAACTATAATTACAAGATTATCCCCCGAATACTGAAACGTCACTCAAAATTTAAGTAGCACTTATATTTAACAGATACTCAAAAGTGACGTTTGACAATACGAAATCTAAAGTTTAGGAGCTGCTCAAATGTTAAGCAGCCCTTAAATTTTGAGTGACGTTTCAGTATTCGTGGGTAAGTCTTGTAAACAAAATACGTTTGAATGACCCCATGTAAAGGAATATCGAACAACGCAGAATTGTATCGCATCCTACGTAAATGTATTTATCTGCTACCAAATGAGATCAATGCACTTGTGACATGTCCCAGCAGTAATAACAACGGATAAATGGCCGAGGGGATTTCGTTCTGTTATATGTGGACAATTTCAGTTGTGTCGCGTTCAAAAATCGAAATGCCTCTGTTTAATTTACTTTATAGCATAAACAAATTTCGATATTATCTTTCATAAATATCGAAATTCGTTGTTTGTCACATAACTTCTCCTAAACGGCTGAACCGATTTGGAAGATTTATCGTGTGTATTTTTATAGGCTCCTGAGTGATTTGAGGACACAATTGGACCGGGTGTGCTGGCTCTGCTGTCGGTATGTTACAAAATTTGCTGAAGCAGGATAACCAGCTTTTGCCCGCGGCTTCGCTCGCGTTAAATTCGGGGTAACACAGTTCCCCTTTCCTAATTTGCAGGTACCTACTGCTACCTGTAGATTTTGCCCTTGCGCCTTATTTATTGTAATAGCATAGCTAAGTTATTCCTTTTCATCCCTCTTTCTCCTTCATCTCTCACTTAAAAAAAATTAACTCTATGTCCGTCTCCAGGGTCCCAACTATCGCTGTACCAAATTTCATCAAAATCGGTTTAGCCATTTAGGCGTGAAGACGTTACAAACAAACAAACTCACTTTCGCTTTTATAATAGATATTAGTAAGGATCCTACATTCTCCTACTATAACATTATAAATGCGTAAGTTTGTGAGGATGTAATGTTTGTTACTCTTTCACGCAAACAAGTAAACGGTTTTTGATTAAATTTGTCACACAGATAGTGTATAACCTAGATGAACACATAAGCTACTTTTAATCCTAATACTACAATGCCTTGGTATAAATTCACTACCTATCGAAATATTAGAGTAATTAATACAGAACAAAAATTAGACATTAGGTACTTCTGAGGTGGTGTTGCAAGACCCCCTTCATAGATCTACAGCGTCTACTTCATCATCAATATTATCATTAAGCCACCGGATTTTGCTGTCTATCCATTGATTATGAACCCTAAGTCACCAACCACATTAGAACAAAAAGAGTGGTTTCTTTTCAAACAAGGACAGCTCTAAACGATGTTATTTACATTTCATGAAATTAGGAATACAGATATCATCATCTTTCTGCTCTTGTCCCATTCTATTTAAGGTCGGTGCAACACGACACGACATCATATTCTTAGGTAATTTGTTACACAACCCATCCATCTTTTCTTTGGCCTTCCTCTCCCTTTACATCTATCAACATTCATATCCTCTTCACACTTTTTATCAAACTCACAATACAGACTAAAAAAATGTAGAAAAACATCATAATAACGGTTTATAACCTAAAACATCATCTTAACTACAAACACTGCAAAATATACTTGTATGAATTCTAATCATTATTCAGATAATTTGTTCGAGATAAGCAATATTATCATTCAAGGCTTCTCATTCGATACTAATCAGTAACAAATGGCAATCGTTTCGTATTCCAAAATACCAAGCGAAATCTTGTAAAGTCTGGATACTTAATCGAGCATTTCTATTCGCCCCACGTCAACTTCAAGTGCCCGTAATTCAACCCAAGCGAAGACAACTACATGAGAACAACGTACGACTTTGTCTCGAAGTTAATAATAATAAAAAGAGAAAAAACGAGCTGCCGACGACGAGGGGTTAGCCGTCTTCCGTGAGATAGTGTAAATAGATGGCGACGGGCAAAAAACACCATGTGACTATTAACGCGCACAGTTTTAACTGCGATTTCTCCAATTAATACGTCACAAATCCCAAACTTAGCTGTGGATTTAACTGTGAAACAATCCAAACTTGTATAAAATGCTTCAGAACACAAGTTTTCAAGTGTAGAATTCACCAAAAACATAAAAACAGTAAGTTGAAACACATTCGCTGTATTGAGCACGCACTCGGTATCGCTCGGGTGCGCTCGGCAGTTTCCGCCGTCGCCGCGTCGTTCGGTTAACGGCTCTTTTCCCCAGCGTGCAGCGTGCGCGCAGACTTTCGCTACAAAAATAAACGCTCCTTGGCATCAAATCAAGGCGAGCCTTCGGTTTTTAGCATTATTGGACTCAGTTTATGGGCGGACTGCCATTTGAGTTGCGTATTTGTGTTGTTAATTAGTTTTTACTAAACTTTCTACGTAATATTGTAGGTTTGATGATGGGCCCTCTAATTGCTGAGTAATCGGTCGGCAAGTGAGCTTGGGTTGCCCAAGTCGGTTCTTTGTTACGTAAAGTAAGACAGCTATTTCAATATCGTGTGATAGAGAATTAGAGACCTTTGGCCAGCAAATAGAGTATTAATTACTTGTCGCGTGTATTTATCAAGTTTATGATATGAACGGCAATGCTATACTAAAATTATATAACGCTTCTTTGCACTATACAGTAAATATCTATGTATTTTCTCAGGGAAACCGGGAGAGTTAGACGAGGGGGGGGGGGGGGGGGGTCGCGCGGAAGCGGGGAGGTAGATAGCGTTCTGTTTATTCGAAATCGTAGCTATGAAAAACGAGACATCATTTGCGTCCCGATTTTGGACAAAGGATCGTTTAATTCGTAATACTATTTGGTTTGGAATGACTGGTCCCTTCAAAACACTCAGAGTAGTTTCACCTTTCAATGCTTCTGAAAGGAATAACTTAATAAGTTACTATGTTCTTAAGTTTTTTTTTTAATTCGCACCGCGTTTCTTTTTATAGCAGTCAGTATGGACTCTGGTATATGAAATAGCCATTGGCAGAATTGGGTAAACCTGCTTAAAAATCAAAATGCGAAAGTTTGTGGGGATGTATGGATGTTCGTAACTCTTTCGCAAAAAAACTGAAAGGATTTGGGTGAAATTGGGCAAATAGATCACAAATAAATCATATTCATCATCTTCCAAAACCATTCTAATTTTACTTTAAACTAAAATACAACAAAAAAATTACCTAAAACCTACAAACCGGCCAAGTGCGAATCAGACATGCGCACCGAGGTTTCCGTACAAACTTGCTACATAACGCTCTCCTGAATTTTGACACAGGTTTAGATGTTTGCGGATGAATGGAAGGTGATACTGTTAGAATGTTTGAATTTCTGTGAGAAGAACAAATGACTGAATTTAATAAATTATATATGTTTAAATGGTGTAATTGGCCTCAGCCGTTCTATTTATAATAAATAAATAATTAAACGGCCATATTTTTGACTACACACATTTAGAGTTGGTTTTTTTCACAGCTCAAGGGCACCACCGACTTGAATGCGTTCTCGAGATAAAGAGTCTTAATAGACAATCAGACAGATAGACGAACAAGAAAGTGATCCTATATAGGTTCCGTTTTTTCCTTTTGAGGTGCAGAAGTTACGGAACCCTAAAAATTTAATTATTAAAAAATATGTTTAGAAAGAAATTGGAATTGGAGTTGGACGGCACGGTTGGCGCAGTGACTGAGGGATCTACTGCTGCGCTACGTGTCGCGGGTTCGATTCCCGCACGGAACAAATTGTATGACCAAAATACCGTATGACCGGAAATATTTGTATGACCTGCAAATAGTTGTTTCGGGTCTGGCTGTTTGTGTATGTGAGTTTATATGTTTGTAAACGCACTCACGATACAGGAGAAATTCCTAGTGTGGGGCAAAGTTTTTTTTAAAAAAAAAAAGATTAAAGAAAAGAAATAAACCAGATAAGAAGTTTGATAGAAATAAAAACAGTACCTATGTTAGGAACGATGCTAACTTTACAATGTACCTTACCATTTAAACGTTTCTAGCTTTTAAACATTTTACAACATCTACAAAAGGCTGCAAACAATGATATAATTACGATCTGTTATAAGTTTACCAACATGGCGGCAACCGTGTTCCCACACTCGTGCGCACATCCGCGAGAATGTTCGCACCTGTCTCCGTTGGCTCAAGTGTTGCCACATATTAATATGAGTAACGAGTTGCTTGTTGTAGAAAGGCCATGTTTCATATTATAATAAGGGCGGCATTGATGTCATTTGGCAGTTTCGTATGTTTGTTTACATGCTTATTGTATCTTTACGTATTTGTGGCTAAATAACAAAATCCAATCGCGTCGAACTTCAGGTAAAACCACGCTTGCCTAGGTTGGTCCGTGGATGGGTCAGAAAGCTCGCTAAGCCGTTTGGTCTCGGCTGTCATTTGTAGATCTTTAACAACCCTTTTAGTACTGGGTAATATGATACCCCTTAGTAAGACTGGTTGTAACTACCTGTAGTTACGGTTAAAGATGTTCAAAGGACATCCGAGATCAGAGCCGTGACCAACGACCAACGCAGCTGTTATTGAGCGACTGTCAAAGTGATGTCAGCAAAGCAGATGAGCCTGCCAGGGCCACTGCCTGTCACCCTGTCGGGGTTGTGGGTTGTTCGAAAGACATGACGCGACCCCAGAACAAGTGCGAAAGAAGGAACATCCAACAGGATTTTAGTCAGTAAAGTACGACAATGCCTTCATACGTAAATTACGATTTAAATAAACCCTTGCTTATATGTGGATTATACTGACGTAGGTATAAAAATACTTACCTTTCAAAAACCAAGTTACTCGACTTACTTGAAATGAATTTAATTGTGCATGAGTCATTTCAGTAATCAAAATTCACTAGTTTAATAGTTACTAACATAGCTTGCGGAAGTGCCTGTTAAAATGCTAATTAGTATTGGTTCACCACTGAAAAAGCTAGTTTAATATGGTTTAACAAACTGATTAATACAGTTTCTTGTGGTCTATTTTCCTTGCATATGTCAATTTTAACAGTTAACAACAAAATGTTTATGACGTAATTTCATTATAAATCAGTTATTTCAGGTCCAGGGCCATTTCAGATGCGGGTTGCGGGTTGTTCGCGGCTCCGAAACATAAAGGGCAAAAGAAGGAACATGTGTGGGTTTTAGTCAGTAAAAGTCTGATATTTCCCCGCGCTCCGCCCAGAGCGGGGCAAGTTATTTGGTGATTTCCCATCCGCAAAAATGGCCCATCAAGACGGGCCTGTTGGTCTAGTGGTTAGTGGCCCTGACTGCTAAGCCGGAGGTCGTGGGTTCGATTCCCACCTAGGACAAACTTTGTGTGATGAGCATGATTGTTTGTTCTGTGTCTGGGTGTGATTTATCTATAATATGCATGTATTTATAAATTATATAAGTATGTATATCAGTTGTCTGGTTACCATAACACAAGCTCTGCTTAGCTTGGGATCAGATGACCGTGTGTGAGTTGTCCCAAGATATAAAAAAAAAACATTATAGAAACAACAATACAACATTCAAAAATCATGATTATGATTGGCAAAACAGTATGCTATGTTTTGGAAATCAACACCATTCTTGTAACCTCAAGGGTTTAGCAGAGATGTTAACATCTACATTCCATAGTGTTTCTCGAGTAAAATTTTCCCCAACCCGAAAATCGAACCCATGACTACACAGCATTCTACCTAGCAGTAGTGCTAGACCAAAAAGCCAGTCTTATAAGTATTTAGATACCCGTGTGAACTTTGGTTCACACGGGTCTGGCGAAGTAGCAATATATTTCTATTACTTAGAAACGTGATTAACGTTAATATTAACGACATCGGCGCTACACGTGTAAACGTGGTGATGTTGAGACGTAGTTTATTTATTTTCGAAACGCTATTTTAGTCATTCGCAGGAATATTTAGTGTAAGTGTGAATATTTTGGCATTTCGTCTACTAATCTAGTTCCTAATACCCACTTGAAATTTAAGAACCGAACCCAAGAAATTACGCTCAACAATAGCGCTCAAAAGTCCGCACTCGGGGTCTGCCAGCGAGCTATGGTACGAAGCATACTAAACGTCAAAATTTCTGACCGTAGAAACTAGAACAATAGAAAATTAGAACCAGTATGCTTCACTCCAAGACCCAAATAGCAGATGTTGGTAACACAGCCACAAAATTAAAGTGGAACTGGGCTGGTCACATCTGCCACATGTCGCATCAAAATTGGGCCAACGTAACGACCGATTGAGTTCCGAACAACGGCTCCTGGCGATGCGGTAGGCCCAGAAGGAGATGGCGTGACGAGCTGGACTTCCATGAAAAGAATTGTACCAGAACAGCAAACGACAGGAAAAAATGGAGGAAGGAAGGGAGGCCTTTGCCCTGCAGTGGGACACATCTGGCTCATAATAAATAAATAAATAATAGCGCCCAACCACTACATAATTGATTTGGTAGTCTTATTTACTTATTTATTACATAAGGAAGACTTTCAGTTATATAAAAACTTAACAAAAGAAAGAAATCATAGGCAACAGAAAGCCAATTACAAGTCCTAACGTATAGAAATAGACTAGAAATTATGAACCCACGTCAGTACGTTGTGGTAATTTGAAAATTATATATTTTTTATCTATTTCACAAAGACAGATTTACTTACAAAGGCTTAGAAAGTGATTATCATAAATTGCTGTGTTTACAGTTAAATCATTATTTTCCTGCCCTTGTCCCATTCTATTTGGGGTTCGCGCAACACGTTTATTTCTTCTATTCTACCCTGTCAGACGTCACGGCATCATTTATTCCTTTTTCCTTCATATCATTCCTTATACTGTCTATCCATCCTCATTACATTGCCCATTAAAATTGTTATATACTCGATCCCACATTTTGTTAATTTGAAAATAAACTGTTAAGTCTGGGATCTTGTTCTATAACGTTCAAACAACACGTGTCGACGACCTAGCGCTGATATGGTAACTTATAACCTGTCTGTTAGTTACGAATTAGACGTAACTTTATCGACATCAGGACTACACGTGTAAGCGCGGTATTTAGAAGTAGTTTGCAAATTTTCATAAACTTTTTAATGGCAGTCAGTTCAGAAGTATTCTGAAGCTTTTAATGAAGAGCACCGCCGTGCTCTCGTAGAGGCGAACGGCGGCGGCGATCTCTCGCGTGCGGCCCTGGTGCAGTCCATGGTCCGGAGCGAGAGAGAATGGGACGCGGTCACCTCCTTCTGCAAAGCAGTCATGCTAGCAAAGGAGGTGACCGGGCGTTCAAGGGAGAGCAGCTCATATCAACCCAGCCACCGTGGGAGACGCCCCGGGCGTCGGGCGCCGCGAGATTACTCCCGGCCGCCGTAGATACGGCCCTGTGGACGGTGAGCAATGGGTATCTTACCGTCCGTCCGTCTATTAACGACATTCCGTGTCGACAGCGCCTTAAAGAGATGTCAGCAAAGCAGAGGGCTGCAGCAGCTAAATACTAGTACGTTGAAAAAAAAAACGGTCGAACATAGAACCTCTTCCTTTTTTGAAATCGGTTAAATAGAGCGACTGCGAATCTGGCTGCGCTACTTCTTATCCTGCTTATCTTATCTAACTTGACTTCCAGGGATCTAGAGGTGATGTAGCAATATCTACCTTTCAGTAAGTAAGTATAAAGGGTGGAAGGGAAACCTATGGCATATCTCGACAGCTACAAGATGCAGTCGCTGTGGCCTCGAAATCGCTTAGATGGCATTACCATCACATCACCTATAAAGAAAACTATCAACAGTAATAAAAAAAATCACCTGTTCCATACAAATTGACAAAAAGGAGGTTTTCAATTCGATTGTTTTTTTTTTAATTTATTTGTTTCCGTGTGTGAACCGAGTATTATGATGCTTTTATTTGAAAACTGGTGCTTCCCCTGTAGTCCCATTTCAATTTGGTTTAGGTCTGACTATAGCATCCATGAGAAAACCATATATTTTTTATTCTTCATATTTTTATGGATGATATGCTTATTAAATATCTTTTAGTAGCATTGGAAAATGAATACTTGATAAGAATTTGTGTGAGATACCATCACATCAAAACTAAACATCCTGAAATAAAAAAAAACCCTTTTTGCAAAAAAAAAACGGCTTTTAAAAAATACACTACACCAAACCGACCGTAGTCGGTGACTTTTGTTAGATTATATTTTTTTTTGCTACCGTTTTTTTATGGATGTCGGTTTTACTACTTATTGTTCAGAATTATGTACTGAAACTGTAACCAGCGTCAGTGCCAAGTTAGACATAACTTTTAATGACATCGGTGGAACACGTGCGAGCGCGATTGAGTCGTAGTTCATGTATCCTTATGACGTTGTTACGGTAGTTTTCAGAACAGAATATTTCAGTACCTGGTGAAGATTCGAGTTTAGTTTTCGTACAGTTAATGTAACCTAACCCACTTATGATAAAGGTCTTATGTGACTTTTTATGTATAGATTTTGAACCGGACACAAAAATCTGAATTGCTTCTAAGAATTTACTAATGAAAAACGATTCGAATTGTACCAATGTTCAGCAGTCACATTTCATCTTATCAATTCTAGATTTGTTTAGGTGGGGCTTAAATATAACTGGCGAAATGTTGGTGTATTATAGGTAGGTACACCTCTGTGACAGAGGTGTACCTACAGACAGAGGCGCTGTCTATCCCTTCGGGGATTACAGGAGTAATGTTTGGTTAATTGGTTATAACATCACGTATTGACGGTAGCAGAGGTGTATTAGGTACTTGGAACTTCAGTTTACTAAGATAACTGCTTCTTTACATAAATAATATCTAAGCTTACTGATATTATAAAGAGGTGAAAGTTTGTAAGAAACAAGAGTTAAACTTTATTACTAGCTTCCGCCCGCGACTTCGTCCACGTGGAATAGTTACTTTGGGCTAACGTTAACTTTAACCCGCGTGATGATCGAAAAAAAATATTTTTCTCTCCCCTTTTCTTGTCTCTTTCTCCCCCTTGTCTCGCTTTTTTTTAAATTACCCTATGTCCGTCTCCATGGTCCAAACTATCTCTGTACCAAAATTCATCAAATTCGGTTTAGCCATTAAAGCGTGAAGAGGTAACAAACAAACAAACTCACTTTCGCTTTTATAATATTAGTAGGGATTTTCGTAGCTGTGCCTGCGATGCGCTGCAATGCTACTTTTACCCTACCTACCCTACCCACTCTACCTAACGGGATAAAATGTCCTATGTTACTCTTCTGGTTCTAAGCTACCTCCTTACCATCATCTGCCTAGTCTTTACTCAACTATGTCGGTGTTGGCTTCAAGTCTAACCGGATGCAACTGAATACCAGTATTTTACATGGAGCGACTGCCTATCTGACCTCCATAACCCTGTTAGTACTGGGTAATACGATACCCCTTGGTAAGACTGATTGTCAGACTTTCCGTATATATTAAAATAATTAAAGAAAACTAATAAAACATTTAACTAAACTAAGCGCCAAAAATTTCCTCAACGCTGTGAACTGGTAATATTAAAAAAAAACAAAATCTATTTTTTTTATTTCACTATTTAGCCACGAGATGATATTTTTACTAATTTACCTGCGACATCGATACTTATAATGTTTTATTATTTTTTTTGGGATGTGCTTTTGCTTCTCAGCGTACTGGTATTTTTAACTACATTTACGGGTCGAAACCAAAGTAAATGCAGCGTGTGGTGTGTTATGTTGAGGGTGTGTTGTGATGAGGACCTTATTATTATTATTCGTTCATTTATTTCTTTCTCCACATATCATTAAATTTTTAAATATTTCTTAAAAACATAAAAAAAAAAACATTTAAAAATATAAAAATAGTAGCCCACCGGTATCGGGAACAGGGTCCAAGCTACCGGCGGTCAGGGCTCCAGAGAAAGGAACCTCCTAACAATACGAGCCGTGTCCAGGAGTACCGCTTTCTGTATCAAGCCCTTGATCCAGCTGCCTAACGAGAGTCTCCTCAGGTATTGGTCGAGGCTCTTGGCAATTAAGCCATTGGCAGATACGACTATCGGCACAATGATCGCTGAGTCCACATCCCACATGTCGACAACCTCGCGAGCCAAGTCAATATACTTGATTTGTTTATCTTTCTCGGCTTTCACGAGGTTCTCATCATGCGGGACTGTTATGTCAATAATCATTGCGCGCCGCTCTGATCGATCCACCACCACTATATCAGGCTTGTTGGCAACAACAGTCCTGTCAGTGATGATGGAGCGATCCCAGTACAATGTGATATTGCCATGTTCAAGAACTGATGAACTCAATATTACGTAATTATTATGAATTTATATTTTACGAAATAAATTTTCGCCCGACAGGGTTCATGTAAACTGTATTATTTAACACCTTGTAAAACACATGTGTGATGCAATAAATAATTGAATTGAATAGCTTGCTTTATCTGATTTCTAGCTAAGCGTAAATTTGTCTTAAAGCTTGAACTACACAATTAGACGAACTGTATAAAAAATGTGTTTGCCCTTTTCACTATACCGTTTATCCACATAAGAGAAACTGCAGCTTTCCACTTATTTGACGGCAAGTTCAACATTATTAGTTCGTGTTATTACGTAAATTGGATTTAGTGCGACGCAGCTCCGCCGTAATTACGTGTTCCGACTAGTCTTTGTGTTACAGCTGAATTAAACTAGGTTTGTCGTGTTCTGTGTTTTATTTTCAGGTTCGTTTTTCATGATAAAAGGTAGATAAACATTGTACTATAAAAATAAAGCCTCATATTCTGAGCTTTATTGGTACCAAAATTTTGGAAACCTTAAATTTTGGAGGCTTTTATCAGGAGACACTGCTGTCTATGATAAACGGGTTCATCTGTACAAATTCTTCAGCTTTATAATATAGAACTATAGATAAATACTAGCTGTGCCCAGCGTTTTCATCCGTTGTTCAGCTCCTTTTCAGAAGAGGGGTATGATAAATTGATGTTGACCGATTCTTAGACGTACCCGATATTTCGAAAGAGTTTGGTAAAAAATAAACCAACAGCGCGACACCAGGATTTTATATACTAGATCTTCAGTTGATAATGTTAATACTGATATTCAGCTGCGTCCGGTTAGCCTGGAAACCGACCCCAACATAGTTGGGAAAAGGCTAGGCAGATGATGATGAGTTGATAATGTTTAGATTTCTGGGCAACAGAAGGGCTGGACTGTAATCTACGATTCGAGAACAGTGCGGGTTGATGCACCTCTGCTTTTTTAATACCTTCTTGTATTTGTCTGCCCAATCACCTGCTGACCCTACCCTGCCCAACTCACACACACAAACAGCCAGACCCGGAACAACTACCTGTAGGCCATACAAATATTTGTGGAGGTCAACGTCTTAAGCCCCGTTCCAATAAAAAAACGAGTCGTTTTGCTTACGGATAGTAGGATTTTGACATAAGTCTCATAGAACTTATGTCTGGCTGTTTGTGTGAGCCCTAAAAGAAAAGTTGTGACTTCTTCCGTCTTTCTCTTCGTCTTTTTAGGCTCTAAGACTTTTCAATTTCTTCAAGATTTTTTCCCTCACCGATTTGAGAGACTCACATAAATTAAATTTTACAGAAAAATAATTACAAAAACAGTGCAACAGAAATAAAGCGTAGACTCACGAATGCATTGCAAATAAATCGAGTTCATTTACATGTGCGATTTAAAAATAATCGTGACAAATTAATTAGCCGCGTCTATACGCCCATGTTTTTCTGCGTATTAATAAATCACTGTGGTTCTTGGCTTCATATCGCAGAGCATTACGCTAAATGATTGCTTTCATGTGTTTATTACAACATCTAATTAAGCTTTTAGGAACTAATTGTTTGGCAAATGATGTAACCCTTTTTAAGTTATTAGATTCCGTACCTTAAAAGGAAAAACACGGAACCCTTATTGGATCTCTTTGTTGTCCGTCCGTCTGTCTGTCTGTCTGTCAGGACTCTTCGTTTCGAGAACGCGTGGAGGTATCGAGTTGAAATTAAAACCATATACACAACTCTATGGTCCCTTTGTACTGTGAAAAATTAACCCTTTAAGTCTACGCAGTCAAAAGATATGGCCGTTTATGTCGTCAGTTTGTACGGATCCCTCGGTGAGGGAATCTGATTCGCTCGTGGTCGGTTTGGCTTGTAGTGAAAGAAATGTTTTCTGTGTTGAGAACAGACTAGAGTACCTAGGCTAATTTAATAAGGATTACGGTAATGCGTACGATGCAAGGAAACATAACATCGCGCCTGTAATCCTTCAAGGGCTTCACAGAGGTGTACTTAATAGTACACTCACATTTTGTCAGTTATGTTTAAGCTCCATATAATAGGGGGCGAGAATATTGCCATCCACTGGACTTATTTCCAGACTTCACCGCTACTGTAAGCTACTGATGAAAAAATAATAATAAAACTTTTCCCGACCTAGGAATGGAACCCAGGACATCATGTTAAGCAGTCGCGCTAAGAACCACTAAACCATCGAGACAGAAAAAGCGATATAATTACCTAGTCTTGTCAACAAAATTATGTATCAGGTATGAACGCACGGCGGGAAACGCCCTGGTGTCACCACTGTGCCAATCGCCCGGAGGGCACGGTGGAGCACACTATTGTATACTTTCCCGAATATTCCTATGTAGGTTCTATCACCAAAAAAAAATACTGACCACCGTCGTAAGGGAAATTCTTGCTAGCAGCGCCCGGCTGCATAAACACACAAAAAACTTTCTCTTTCTTAAAGATAAAGATATATTTATTGCGTAACTGTGTAGATACATGAAGTTCTTATTAATTAACATTACATTTTTGGTTCCAACAGTCTACCCAAGTCGGATACGCAATAGTATTTTATGAGATTTAGGGTACATACAAAATATTATTTTTTTGCAAAAAAAATCATGCAGATTATAAAACACATTATCAATTAACATTTTTTTTCAATTTATTTTTAAACATATTTCCATTTAATTGCTTAATAGCTGGCGGTAAATGGCTGTACACTCGAATAGCGGTTACATAGGTACTTTTATAATATTATATATCATATTGTTGATAGCTGGTAAATTAATATCATGTTTATATTGTTTCCGAATGTTTCTTTTAGATTTAAAATTATGTACTTATTGCATATTGTTTTTAACAAATAAACATAATTCAAGTATATAAATACCAGTCAGTGTCAGGAAACCCTCCGTTTTGAAAACATCTCTCAATGAATCGGTACTGTACATGTTATTCATTGTTTTTAGACATTTTTTCTGGAGAATGAATGTAGATTGTACCTTTGTCGAGTTCCTCCATTATTATACCATAACTTAACAGTGGGTAGGTATACATTTCCAAAATAATTTTCTTTTTATTCCCTATCTGCCGAAAAAGGGGGATCGAAACTTTGTGAACATTAATAGCGCCTGAGACTTGCACACTCAAAAAATATTTAAAAAAACCTTTTTTTCTTAGTTGTGGTGGTGTCATTCACGAGATTTTCTTTTAAAAATGAGCAAATTCAACTTTTGGTGATAGTACATTATATTTTATCTGACATCAACGTCTAAAATACAAGTACACCTACGTCAAACCACAATCCTCATGACCCCGAATACGCAACCCACCTGTTGCAACAAGTGCACACGGCAGTGGAACCCCACACGTTTGGCCATTGCATGCCATGTCTGTCGGGCCCACTCGCCTCAATTACTGTACAAAACAGACAGGATCCCGTACGTCATTCGTGACATATTTAAATACATGTTCAAAGTTTAGTACACTAGTTATATAATATTGGAAATATGTTATAAAATCACTTCATTTTTTTTTGTTGCTGTTGTCTAAAAACCCAAAACACAAGTTAAATCTTACATTGGTGTCGCAATCAATCAAATCATTAAAATTTTGTTTATTCCTGTGAAATGACGTGTCTTGTTCTGAAATTGATAAGAGTGACACAACTTAACTATATTAGAGCTTGACAGCATTAATGATAGTTTAGTACAGTAACTCATTGGCACACTTGGCAGATGAATTAAAACAAATGGCTGGCCCTCTCTGGACCAAAGTGGCACACAACAGAGAGACATGGGCGGGCATCTTTGGAAAAGGCCTTTTCCCATACAGGGGTTCTTGCAGACTAAGATAGTCAAACTATGATAAATACTAACCAACTAACAATAAAGAGTTAATCATTAAGTTAAAACTAACCATAATATTAAGAATAGGAATCAGCATTAACATTAAACTAAGTACTTAATTATGAGAACATTGTATAGTGTGCAAGAAATAAATGGCTTTTTTATTTTATTAATTTATTAGTAAACTCATTTGAGAGAAAATGGCAATCTCGCCATTCTGAAATTGAGGTTTTTCACCAAAAATAATGGTTATCCAGCTAAATTTGACTATCTTTAATCGCGGCTAAAATGGATAATGGTTAGTTAAGTTTGATCCGGCGGTTCATTAGAATCGGCATCATTGGGTGCCAGAGTTCAACGAAAACACTTCCGTTGTTGTAGTCGTTGTTAATTAAGAGTTTATGTACAAACTAAAGATAATAATTAAAAAATATTAAAGGATATTAAAAGAGACTAGATATTTATTCCTCACACATTGTTTGTATTGTTCATACTCAATATGTGATAAAAATAGACTCCAGTTAACACAAGGATGAAGAGTTAAACCCGGTTGTCATCAGCGTTTTTTCTTGGCAAATTGACAAACTGCATTTAGAACAAGCGTACCTAATGAGCTATTACAAATAAAGTTAGTACATGTAGCCTAGCCTTGTAAAACTGCTTATACTGAATTGTAAATAGGTGTCAGTGGTGTTGGGTCTCAAATTTGAACCCACGATATGCACCTCTCTTTCTCGCTTTTCCTTCACTTGCTTGTGTGAGGGAAAATATCGTGAGAAAACCAGCATGCTTGAAATTTTTCTCGAAGGCATGCGAAGCCAAGTCAAGAGGTCCATGGGTCCGGTATTGCGGGTTTTTCTTAAGAGATGCCGCGGCCCCGGAACTTAAAGGGCAAAAGAAGGAACATGGGTTGGTTTTAGTTAGTAAAAGTCTGTCACACACATTCCGCTGCGATTTTATTCGCAAAAAAAAACATGACACGCACCTCTGATTTTACGGTTTCATGTGTGTTTTGTGTAATTATCACTTCGATGAGGGAAACATCGTGAGGAACGAGCATGCCTGAGAAATTTTCCCTCGACGGCATATTAAGCCAAGTCAGAGGGTCATGGCTGGCATAAAACTCTGACTCCAAGTTAAGCTCTAATCACACGATAAAGAAGAGAATAGGCGTTTTAAAGCCTTGTTTATTAGTGTTAATAGTTTTTTTGTGTTGTATATCCTACATTGCCCCAAAAACATCCAGCTCAAGTGATATGAAACAAAAATACAATTGAAAGTTTTCTTCAACAAACCTAAATCTTAATATACTATCAAAATATTGGTTTGTGGTATCAGCAACAAAGTAACGTGTTTGGTACATCGTTATCAGTTGTTATCAGTCTACGTGCCGCCACATACGGCCACAAGTCGACGCTCGGAATGTGGAATAGCTTTTAAATTGTAGAACACGTTATGTCAATAATTATGACACGAATTTGATATTGTGTTTTTGTAAATTGATATTAAGGAGCTCGTGGCTAACCAATAACGTCCACTCGGTTCGATTTTGAGGTTAAGCAGCGCTTGCCTAGGTTGGTGGTTCTTGGATGTGTGACCACTCATGTACCAAGTTTTGACGGCACGGTTGGCGCAGTGGCTGAGCGATCGACTGCTGTGTCGCGGGTTCGATTCCCACACGAAACAAATATTTGTATGACCTACTGGTAGTTGTGTCGGGTCTGGCTGTTTGAGTATGTGAGTTTAAATGTTTGTAAACGCACCCACGATACAGAAGAAATTCCTAGTGTGGGGTAACGTTAAAAAAAAAGTTTCCTCCATGCCTCGGAAAACATGTTAACCCTTTGGTGTCGGTTGTCATAAGTATATTTTTGACAGTCGTTATTGGTAGTCAGTGCCTAGAAAGTCTGACAACCAGTGTTACAGAAGTAGATACCTACCGCATTACCCAGTAATAATCTTTGTTGTGGAGGTCAGATAGGCAGTCAAGCGGCATGTAAAATGATAGGTATTCTGTCACCACGCGAGTAAAACCGCGGGGCGAAGCTAGTAAAACATTAATGGCGAAATATGGGTCTACTAATACACCTCTGCATATCCCTTCAGGGATCACAGACTTGATGTTATGTTATGTTATGAGCGAAACACCTTACATACTTGTAAAACGTTCAGTTAAACCTATTAGAATGAGAGATCTGGTACTTCTAGCGATAGAGAATGAATCGCATCGAAACAGGAGAAAACACAGGAAAACAACAAAAAAAACAACGTACAAGAACACAGCTTCTTTATTCTAGGAAAAAAAATAATTTCCACGTGAGATTACTTCTTAATAATTATCAGTTATCTAAGAAAGGATAAACGCAATAACTACTAAACTAACACTGATACTAATAATACGCATAAAGGTTAAACTGGACTGAGTAAAGCAAGTTATCACTATTTAGGCGACTATAACAATCATTAAAGCTGAAACTTTATCATGGGACGTGACTACGGCACGGTCCGGTATTGGTGTTACTGAAAGTTACGTAATCTCGTGTGACAATTTACGGGGCGGATGTAATAATGGACCAGTTTGGGAATTATGGGTATTGAAAGAGGTAGGTAACAAAAAAGGTTTGTTTTCTTGTAACATGTAGCGTGGTATAGATTCAGAGGCAGCTTGCTTGGGAAGTCCTAATTTATTTATTTTAGAAGGTAAAGGGCAAAAGAAAGAACATGGGCGGGGTTTAGTAATGTCTAAGTCGTATATATTTGCTCTTGTATTTTGTAATTTGTAATGTATATTTGTAATTATGGGTGTACTACCTGAAATAAATTAATTTATTATTTAGTCAGTAAACGTCTGGCATTCTCCCCCGCTCCGCTAAGTTATTTGATGACTTCCCAAACGTAAAAAAGAAAAATGTTGGAAACTTGATTTAATAAAAATATACCTTTTTATTTGTTGTACCTACTTATGGTTTATTATCTCAATGTGTGCAAATGAAGATTACCGAATTGGTACACAATACAGCATTCATGCAAAACAGTCTGTTTTCATGTACGAAAAATGATGTAGTACTTATTTGCAACTTAATATTCTTAAGAATTTGAACATAATGGTGCCGATTCTGATGAACCACCGGATTACACTATACTAAGATTAATCACATACCTAATCACATCTAATTTCATTCCACACCATTTTAGTCACGATTAAAGATCCATCCGTCATAGTAAAGGTAGTAGAATAGGGAGATACCGATTTTTTTCTAAATTGAGTAACAAAACTATCATTAATGCTGTCAATATAATGTAGTTAAGTTGTGTGAGTGGTGTCACGTCAATCAATTTTAGAATAGAAGATGTCGTTTGACAGGAAAAACTAAAATTTTAGTGATTTTTAAAGAGTAGTTTTAGTTCAGTTTGTGACAAGAGAATTGACACCACTATCAGCTTCTTCGGTTAGTTCCGAAACATTACAAGGTAAATAGAGATTAGTTTACCATTCAAAACACGAAGCTCACCTATAAGCTGTTTTGTGAAAGGGTCGCCCCCTACTACATCAGAGTTAAACATAGCTGGCGAAATGTACCTACTACTGGGCACACCTCTGACCCCTTTAGAGTTTACAGGGGTAAAGATATGTTATTTAATTTGAAAACTATGCTGATTGGGTACAGCACACCTTACTGCTAGGGAGATAGTGGAACCTTTATTCAAATGAAATTTGTAACTTAATAAAATCTCAAAATAAAATCTTTTGCTAAAAAAACCGACTTCCAAAAAAATTACAAAGAAGGAAAATACAAAATTATTTTCCGTCAGTTTTGTTTTTTTTTTTGGCAAAAAAGTTTTTTATTTCGGTTTTTTTAGTTGTGGTATGATGATATCTCACACAAATTCTTATCAAGTATTAATTTTTCATTGCTACTAAGAGATATTAGCAATTCGTCCATTTACATTAGAAGAAAAAAATATGTAAGTATTATAGAAGATAAAATTCATATGGGTCACATTGAGAGTCGATTATAAAAAGATTTTGAAAATCGGCCCACTATTGACGGAAATATCGCAATAAGAACATACAAAATGAAACAGTCCAATTGAGAACTCCTCCTTTGTCGAAGTCGGTTAAAAAGGAAGAAACTACTAAAAACATAACCTAATAATAATTATTAAAAGATGTTTCTATAATGCAGATTAAAATGACAAAGCCAAGTTACTTTACAAAGGTTATTCGAACACAATGGAGGTCGAAAACTAGTCGGTCTAATGCGCTCTCATTCTGTTATCGACAAATGCAGTCCAGCGAGGTATTCATAGCTCCATTATTCATAAAAACTTGACATTTATATGTACTGCTGTCCTTGTCAACGTAATACGATTTAGGTGAGAAGGCACTATTGCCTTCTGCGATTGCTCTTTACTATCAAGATATGATATCTTTTATTATTTAGACATAAGTTTACATGTACGTGTACACAAAAAAACATCACGCTCGTTTTCCTCGCAATGGTAGGCAGAGGTACCGAAAGTACAGTCCTTTTAAAGATTCCGTACCTAAAAAAAAACGGAAGCCTCATTGGATCACTATATTGTGTCTGTCTGTCAAGACCCTTATCTCGGGAAAGCGTAGAGGTATCGAGCTGAAATTAATAAAATAAAAAAAATAAATTCATTTATTGCAGACAAAGTCCATTTGGTTAGTACAATACGCAACTTAAAAAACTAATGTTAGTACTTAAATCTACCAGAAAAACAAAGGAAAAAACAATCATACATTGTACGCCACACATAAATGTAGGCGTATCCAATATCCCAGTATGGGGCTGTCCCACCTGTCCGCTATAGTCCGTAGGATGCTGTTGGGGCTGCAGCGTACCCTGCGCATGATGGAGGCAAGTCGATGAGAAATTAAAATCATACACTCAACTCTGTGGTACCAAAATCAACCCTCTAAGTCTACGCAGACAAAAGATATGGTTGTTTATGTTGCTAGTTTGTATGGAACCCTCGATGTGCGAGTCTGATTCGCTCTTGGCTGGTTTTTAGGGTTCTGTACCTCTAAGTGAAAAACGGAACCCTTTTAGGATAAATTTCTGTCCGTCTGCTTGTCTATCAAGACCTTTTAGCTCAAGAACGCGTGGAGTTATCGAGTTGAAATTAATACCAAATACTGCGGCCTGCAGTCCCTTAAATCTGTCAAAAAAAAACAAACCTTTAAGTTTACGAAATCAAAAGATATGTCGTTTACGTCGCAATTTTTAAGTTTAGGGTATTTTCCGTTGACCTAGAATCATTAAATTTAGCAAAAATCAATATCGTAGAGTACCAGTAAAGGGAAAATCCGAAAACTGTAAATTTGTAGAAGCATAACTAAAAAATTGGGCCTAAAAATTTCATTGCACTTCGTAAACTAACTGCGACCAATGTACTATGTATGGGGACAACAGTTTTCCAACGGCTAAGTTCAGTTTGTCATTCAATACAGTTTATCTTTTCGTTAAAGAAATGTTCGGTACTTTCATTAGTTACCTACAAGTTTGTAAGGAACCCTCAGTGCGCGAGGCCGACTTGCACTTGGTCAGATTTAGCACATACGACGCTGTGCAAAAGTGGCTAAGTACTGTAAGAGGTTTTATACCTTAAACAAACCCGATTGCTGGCTGGTTGGCCATGACCTTCCAATACTCAGGTCGTTTTTAAATAAAGAATTAGAGAAAGATGAAGACTAGGAAATGGCGTAGGAAGTGTGAGATGTATCTTTAAAATATCATCTTAAAGTATTATATGTATGTGCTTTTATTGTAGTAATATAGCGCATATTTTACAGTAGTTTTTTTCTGAAGAAAAAGAAGAATGTATTGCTACTACGGTAATGTAAGAAATGCCAGAGCCATCTTTTATCGCGATGACCTGACCTGCCGTTATTTAATTGCTTCTATACTATAAGAATAAAGAGCTAGTTGTTTATGCCGGCGATGTCTGTTTATAGATAATGAAGTTTCGAGGTCTTGTATAGACTGGCTGTCCTGCACGGTTTCATTCGCGTCTTTGGTTACTGCCCCGCTCCCGTGGGCGTTATGTTATATAATCTACTAGCTGTGCCCGCGACTTCGTCCGCGTGGAATAGTATTTTGGGCATCATATTTATTTTTGCAAACAACCTCCTCAGCCTTATTAATTATAACTGTTACCCACGACTTTGTCCGCGTCTTAGCCCAAGTTCCGGAATTCTGTGAGGATAAACGTTGAGAACGTTCAGCGCTTGATTCCCGTAGTCGGTTCACCAAAGTTCGAGAACTCTGTGAGGCTAAACGTTGAGAACGTTCAGCGCTTGATTCCCGTAGTCGGTTCACCAAAGTTCGAGAACTCTGTGAGGCTAAACGTTGAGAACGTTTAGCGCTTGATTCCCGTAGTCGGTTCACCAAAGTTCGAGAACTCTGTGAGGCTAAACGTTGAGAACGTTCAGCGCTTGATTCCCGTAGTCGGTTCACCAAAGTTCGAGAACTCTGTGAGGCTAAACGTTGAGAACGTTCAGCGCTTGATTCCCGTAGTCGGTTCACCAAAGTTCGAGAACTCTGTGAGGCTAAACGTTGAGAACGTTCAGCGCTTGATTCCCGTTCTCGGTTTATCAAAGTTCGGAAATTTTGTAAGGATAAACGTTCAGCGCTTGCTTCCCGTTGACGGTTTGCCGAAGTTCGGAAATTTTGTGAGGCTAGATACTGCGAACGTTCAACTATCGATTCATTAGCACGGTTTTGTTCACTGATTCCTCTTTGAGTAGCCAACCTATGCATATTTTCATTCTCTGTTTCACTGCTGCGCAAAGCTCGCAGCCGCTTTGCGGTAACAGTCTGCCGAGAAAGCTGAGTTCTTTTTCTAGGCATTATAGTGACGAAGAAAGAAAATAGGAAATGAAAACTTAACCAAACCGTAACTCGTAATCAAGAAAAAACAAACGTAAGGTTAATAATTAGGATCCTAATTATTGTTACCTGTATTTGGTACTTACGTAAAATATAAGGTTAACTAACTGTGTACTTAAACTAAAACCTAACCTAATAAGGGCTGATTTTTTAATAGTCAGATAATTTTTATCTGAGGAATAAAAATAGCAGTTTGACATATTTTCTATAGATGAGCTGTCAAACCGCCATTTTTATTCCTCAGATAAAAGTTATCTGACTATTGAATAAACAGCCCTAAGAATAATTATGTAGATGACACCTATTTACAGGTATTATCTACAATTTTTTTTTTAATAATTGTGAAATTTATAAAAAAAAAATAGCTATGAGGAGCTCGTGGTTAAATAATAGCAGCCGCTCGGGTCGATCTTAAGGTTAAGCCGCGCTTGCCTAGGTTGGTCTGTGGATGGGTGACCAGTGACCACCCGTTACATACCGAGTTTCCTCCGTGCCTCGGAAAGCACGTTAAGCCGTTGGTCCCGGCTGTCATTTGTAGATCTTTGACAGTCGTTACAGGTAGTCAGTGTTCCGAAAGTCTGACAACCAGTCTTACCAAGGGGTATCGTATTACCCAGTATTAACTGGTTGTGGAGGTCAGATAGGCAGTCGCTCCATGTAAAATACTGATATTCAGCTGCATCCGCTTAGACTGGAAACCGACCCCAACATAGTTGGGAAAAGGCTAAGCAGATGATGAATAATTGTGAAATTATTGGAACCAAAATATTATCCTTGACAATCGTAGAGCTATACCCCCCCTCCGCGTCGCCCGCAAGCAACGCCTCTCCTCGCCCATGCCCAGCGTCATGTTTTGCACATCATGCGGCGCGTGTGAATTTTATATCGGAGTTATTTTAAAACTGTAATATCTTCTAAGATGTTCATTGAAATTAAGTGATGTCAAAGACAATTTTATTCACAATTAAATACTGTTAATTAACAACACATTAATTTGGATAAAGATTAATATTATTATGTTGAAACAACTCTAACAAATAATTGGTAATCATGCATTAATTTTGACCAAATAATAATAATAAATAAATAAATAAATAAATATCTTGGGACAACTCACACACGGCTATCTGATCCCAAGCTAAGCAGAGCTTGTGTTATGGTAACCAGACAACTGATATGCATACTTATATAATTTATAAATACATACATATTATAGATAAATCACACCCAGACACAGAACAAACAATCATGCTCATCACACAAAGTTTGTCCTGGGTGGGAATCGAACCCACGACCTCCGGCTCAGCAAATTTGATTACCATAAAAACGGTTCTAGTGACTTAATCTTAAAAGATAGACATATACCGTCACGGACATTTTTTTAGATCATTTCAAGAGGAAAAATTCTTTTCTACATATTTTTTTGATATCTTGAACCGTTTTCGCAGCGCACGCAACGAAAGGCCTCAAAGATGAATAATTTTCCCCGTTTTTTTCACATTTTCCATTGTTTCTTCGCTCCTATTAGTCGCAGCGTGATGTTATATAGCCTAAAGCCTTCCTCGATAAATGGTCTATTCAACACAAAAAGAATTTTTCAATTCGAACCAGTGGTCTCTGAGATTAGCGCGTTCAAACAAACAAACAAACAAACTCTTCAGCTTTATAATATTACAATAAATAATAATAATATACTAGCTTCCGCCCGCGGCTTCGCCCGCGTGGTGTGTTAATAAAAAGCAGCCTATAGCAAAAATAACAAAATCGAAGTATAAATAAAATTAGGTAGGTACGTCTCATTTTTAAGGTTACGTCCCCAATGGGTAAAAACTCTATTACTAAGTCTTCGCTGTCCGTCCGTCCATAGGTAATGGTACGAATCTAACTAATAGGTATGTATTATGAAACTTCATAAAACCTATGTTTTATAACATTTTATGTAATTAGATCTTATTGTACCTATATGTTCACAAATAAAGGATTTGAATTTAGTTTGTAAGGAACGTGTCAACTCAACGTGCTCACGCGTCTGCCCGTGTTCGGGTCGCGCACTCAGCGATGAGCGACTTGTTCCCTACACCGCGCCCGAGCGGGCCAGCCTAGTCACGGCGACATGAAATTAATTTTGTTGCGCGTTATTTTGATTTTGCTATATCTCCTAAAGTATTTATTTAATCTGCATGATGTAAAAGGAAAAAATAATCTTCATGAAATGTTCATGCCAACCAACCTATTTAAAATTATAAGGATTAATACTGTATTTGTGTAAATAACTTTCCAAGTTAGCGCTTTATAATTGCCCATTTGTTAAAGTATTAAAATGGATATAGTATGTTATCCTTAAGTTATAGACATATGTCACCGCTGACTTTTCTGTGGACCTATATAAGATACACAATTACACCATACATTATTTTGTTATATCTTAAAGGGTTTAGGCAGCGTTTTCGTTGAAAGCTCCCAGACAGCATACTTTTTGCCGACATCTTCAACAAATATAGTTAATGTACACAGAAATAAATACAAAAACTTAACAAATTATATACTAAAACCTTCCTTAAGAATCACTCTATCTATTACTAAAAACCGCATCAAAATCCGTTGCGTAGTTTTAAAGATTTAAGCATACAAAGGGACATAGGGACAGAGAAAGCGACTTTGTTTTATACTATGTAGTGATAATATAATATAATATATAGTATAGATATAGTATAGATGTTACTCAGTGATAATGTAGCTTTATAATGGCAAAAGAATTTTTGAAATCCATCCAGTAGTTTTTGAGTTTATACGTTAGAAACAGAAAATACAATTCTTCCTCTTAACAATTTTATTAGTCAAGATAAGCCATTGACACTTATAAAACGGAACAAAATACGTAGGTGCGCGGTTCGGGATGGGTGAAGAAGCACAGGCAAGAGTATCCATGATTAAATAAAGTTTCGTAATTTGCTTATAGATATGACATTGGCATATAGAGGAGCTTGCATTTACATAAATAATAGCAGCCGTTCGTGGTCGATCTTAAGGTTAAGCCGCGCTTGCCTACGTTGGTCTGTGGATAGGTGCCCACCTACTACATACCGAGTTTCCTTCGTGTCCCTAAGTACTGACAACCAGTCTTACTAAGGGGTATCGTATTACCCAGTACTAACTACTGTATGTATTCAACTGCATCCGGTAAGAGTGGAAGCCGACCCCAATATGGCTGGGCTTTTCCAGCTAGGCAGATGATCAATTTGCTTATAGATATGGACGCGTAAGTGCCAAGGAAGGAAGTAAGTAAAATGGGATGGGAAAATAACGGGACATTATCTATACGAATAATAAGAGGTAAAAGTTTGTGTGTTTGAGTGGAGACCGCGACTCGGCAAGCGTAGTGTAGGACGCCCTCCGACCAGGTGGGATGACGATCTAAGAAAGACTGCAGGCAGATGCTGGATGCGGCAAGCTGAAGACAGGGCGCTATGGCGCTCATTAGGGGAGGGCTATGTCCAGCAGTGGACTAATATAGCCTGATGATGATGATGATGATGATGAAAAGTTTGTATATCCGGAACTACTGATTCGATATCGAAAAATCTGTAACTGGTTTGAGGATAAGTCGTTCTAAGTTTTAAGCTGTATATGACGTAGAGCTTGTTAGATATGATCCTGAACAGTCTAAAGTTCCAAGAAGTTTCCGCCTTAAACATCATACCATTGCAGCTTTGCAACTAAGAATCGGGGAACGAAAACGTACTCCATACAAACGTTCAAAGGAGGTTTGTAAGGACCCTGTAACATCCTGCGTCTGTTTTTCACCAGACTATGGGTCATTTTTTTTGTGATCTGCGAATTCTTTATTAATATCCTGTGTTTTTTGTTTGGGTTTATACACTCATATTGGGATTAAAGTACCCATGGTGAAACTGAAAGAAATTTGTTCTCCTAGTCATTACTTTTTTTTTGTTTACTAGAAATTCGGACATTCCAGTTTTTTTTTATCCTTTAAATGTTATCTCGACTATTCAATGAGCACAGTGTTTTGAGTACATAAAATTGAGTTCTACCGTAGAATGAGTACTTTTCACTCCAAAATAAAAGTAGTTTTATTACTCGTAATTACGAATGATTCGTAATTACGAGTAATACATATTGTTTATTTGTTTCTTCTTTCATTCATTTTTGCGTGAAGTTACTTAATTTGATGTAGAAAAATTGTGAAAATTACGAATCATTCGTAATTACGAGTAATACATATTGTTTATTTGTTTCTTCTTTCATTCATTTTTGCGTGAAGTTACTTAATTTGATGTAGAAAAATTGTGAAAGATTAGTTTACACTCTGTATATTGATTTCCAAAACAAAATTACAATTGTTAAATTAAACATATCCTTACTAATACCTATGAAATTGCCGTTTTGTATGAAAAAAAATTCATGTATTTTTTATTTGTATTAATCGAAGTAATCACCCATGCAATCAATGCATCTTTGCCAACGCAGTGGCAATTTATTGATGCCCTTCTTAAAGAAATCAGCTGGACGGGAGGCAACAAATTCTTCAAAGGCATTTTGTACTGCCTCTCGGGTATTGAATTTTTTTCCCGCCAAGAAGTTACCCGAAATCTGGAAAAATAGTAGTCTGTAGGCGCAGGGTCTGGTGAGTAGGGCGGATGACGGAGAGCTTCCAACCCCAGTTCTTGCAACTTGGAGACCGTCTGCTGTGCAGTATGAGGTCGCGCGTTGTCGTGCAGGAGCAGCGGAGACGAGCGATTGACCAATGCTGGTTGGAGATGTGCCAGCTTCTCCATCATTGTGTTCAGTTCTTCACAGTACACATCTGCAGTAATGCTCACCCTGTTTGGTAAGAAGCTGTGATGAATCACACCGGCGCTAGACCACCAAACAGTGACCATCACTTTTCTAAGGGTAAGTTTTCGTTTAGGGCATTGTTTAGGTGCTGAACCAGGATCCAACCAACTTGCTGAGCGCTTGCGGTTATCAAACAGAATCTATTTTTCATCGCAGGTAACAATGCGGTTTAAAATTCCTTCATTTGTGTGTCTCACACACACACAAACGAGACGTGTCTCGACGCGTACTTCACGCTGGCGATCTTTGAGTTCGTGGGGCACCCATTTGTCAAGCTTTTTTACCTTGCCAATTTGACGCAAATGGACCAATATTGTTTTGACGTCGAAAGCTGCTGCTAATTCAGCCGTAGATTGTGTATCATCAGCTTCCACAATCGCCTTTAATTCGTCATTGTCGACCAAAGTCTTCGGACGACCGCGAGGTTCATTTTTCAGGTCGAAATTTCCAGAACGGAAGCGAGCAAACCAATAACAGGTGGTGCGTTGGTTTGTAGTGTTAGCTCCGTAAACGTCGTTGATGTTGCGTGCCGCTTGTTCCGCGTTGCTGCCACGACGGTACTCCATATTCCATAATTACTCGAATTTTTAACGTATCTATGATGACGAAAAAGATTGAAATGCGATGAAAATATAACACTAATCAATAAACAAATGACTACTTTTGGACAAAAAAACCATGTTTTTAAAATAAAATTAATTTGAAATTAGAATTCTTAGCCAAACAAAAATTATTTTGATTTGAAATGGCCAGTACCTACTGCAGAACGGCAATTTCATAGGTAAAGACCTAATATTATAAAAGCGAAAGTGACTTTGTTTGTATGTTTGTTACGTCTTTACGCCTAAATGACCCAACCTATTTTGATGAATTTTGGTACAGAGATAGTTGGGACCCTTCCCAACTATGCCACGCCGACGAAGTCGCGGGCGGAAGTAATGTAATAAATGACTGAATAAAAAATAAAAATGAATTTTAATTTTTTATTAAAATTAAATTAGTTTCAGTATATATTATCTATTTCATCTTCTTTCCAATAATCTTTCCTACTAAGGAAAGATTAAAGGAAACTAAACTCAAGCAAAATAAAACTAAGTTAACAATGTTACCTGCTCTATTGAACGGGATCACAGCACAGGAATCGAAATAAACTTACCTAACAAGATGGAAGCGAAGCGGCGGTGTAGATAGATTTAGTAATTTCCTGATATTCTGCCGACTCCCGCCAAGTTCCAGTCAAGGTGTGAAACGGGGAAAATCGTATTTCAATGTTGCACTTTGAAAATGGTACCGATTTTCGTTTTCTTTTAACACGTATTCACAGACGATTCTAGTCGAGAAGTCTCCGATTCTCCTGAATCGAAGCACCCTGAATACTGAGGCTGAAGTGATAAAGTATTTGATATGCCGGAAAACGGAACCCTTATGGATTTGCCTGTCAGTCTCTATGTCACAGCCATTAATACAGTGTCATCCTTACTAGTATTATAAAAGCGAAAGTAAGTTTCTTTGTTTGTTGCATCTAAATGGTCACACCGATTTTGATGAATTTTGGTACAGAGATAGTTGGGCCCCTGGATACGGACATAGGATAATTTGAAAAAAAGTGAGAAAAAGGGGAGAAAGAGGGAAGAAAAGGGGAGAGAAAGATATTATTTTTTCGATCATCACGCGGTTAGCGTTAGCCCAAAGTAACTATGCCACGCGGACGAAGTCGCGGGCGAAAGCTCTAGTCTTATAATAAAACCGTATGCAACATAATCTCCAAATTACATAATACTTAAACAAAACAAAAAGCAGTAACATTTATTTGCAAGTTTAAACTTTCTATTAGCTAAGGAGTGTTACATAAACAGTATGCTAGCCTGCTAGTTGGACTGAGGTAATAGCTGATTTGCATCCAGTTATAACTTGGGAAGACCAGGAAGGCTGACTGGATCGGATTTTGGGATAAATGGTACATCATTTACATTTGCCGTTTGAGTAGAGAATAATTTGGCAACACGGTTGGCGCAGTGGCTGAGCGATTGACTGCTGCGCTGCGTGTCGCGGGTTCGGTCCCCGCACTGTACAAATATTTGTATGGCCTACAGATAGTTGTTTCTGGTCTGGCTGTTTGTGTGAGTGAGTTTAAATGTTTGTAAACGCACCCACGTTACAGGAGAAAATCCTAGTGGAACAACGTTTAAAAAAAATGGGTTTACCTGAGCAATAAGTGTAGGTATATAATACAAAGAACTTTAAGAGGTTTTAGGAGTAGATTTTTTTTTTTTTTTTATCTTGGGACAACTCACACACGGCTATCTGATCCCAAGCTAAGCAGAGCTTGTGTTATGGTAACCAGACAACTGATATACATACTTATATAATTTATAAATACATACATATTATAGATAAATCACACCCAGACACAGACTAAACAATCATGCTCATCACACAAAGTTTGTCCTGGGTGGGAATCGAACCCACGACCTCCGGCTCAGCAGTCAGGGCCACTAACCACTAGACCAACAGGCCCGTTAACAATGAATGTATGACTTTTGTGGTAAACATAGTTGTTTTAGTATGGTTAATAGTTACACAATCCTAAACGAAATACTTAACGTAGGCACATTCACACTATTACTCAAATTCACGCGCACGCGCATTATCAAAAACACGCATTCACCACACAAGTGCGCTTTTCGTATTTTGGATTTTTAACCGACTTCAAAAAAGAGGGGGTTCTATGTTCGACCGTATTTTTTTATATATGTTCACCGGCAAAAAGAAACCGACTTCGACAGTCGTTGACCCTTGTTTTGTTGACTTTTTCACCACCGACTTCCGGAAGTAAAGTTATTTTTCACGTTTTTGGTTTTTTTAAGTTTTTGAAAAAAGAAACTTTTAACTAATTAAAGAAGTTGTTTTTTCCTAAAGACTTAAGATAGGCTTAAAATTACTATGTAAACTAGCTTTTGCTGCCTGCCGGGGTTGCGGGTTGTTCGAAAGAGATACCGCGGCCCCGGAACGTAAAGGGCAATAGAAGGAACATAGGTGCGTTTTAGTCAGTACAAGTCTGACATGCCCCCCCGCTCCGCCCAGACCGGGGGAAGTCATTGGATGATTTTCCACCTGAAAAAAAAAACTAGCTTTTGCTCGCGGCTTCGCTTCCGTTATGTAAATAGATTAACTCACGAGAACGTTTTAAATGTTAGTTATGACATTTGGGGATAATGTAGCTTCCAGTTTGTGAAAG
This sequence comes from Ochropleura plecta, assembly GCA_905475445.1. Classification (NCBI taxonomy): domain Eukaryota; kingdom Metazoa; phylum Arthropoda; class Insecta; order Lepidoptera; family Noctuidae; genus Ochropleura; species Ochropleura plecta. The sequence goes on from FR997736.1 coordinate 18,133,446, forward strand.
AATGAGGACAAGACAAGATTAGGGTCAAAAGTAGGCCCACTTAAACAAATTGCATTATGATACGATCAGCCGTTTAGTCGTGAAAAGGTAACATGCAAACAAACGTACAAAAAATACTTTCACATCACACAAATATTACAAAGACGAAATTTGGTATATAGATGGCTTATTTCCTGTATTACTTAGGTAACTTTTTATTCCGGTCTACGCGGGGTGCAGTTATTTATAATATTAGTATCGATTAAGTATAGATAAGAGGTTCTGTTTTTGTTGTTTAAAAAAACCGTTTCCTTTAACCAGGATTTTCTCCTGTAGCTACCCGCATGGGTGCGCTAACAAACATTTAATCTGACATACACAAACAGCCAAACCCCGAAAAACTATCTGTAGCCCTTACAAATATTTGTTCCGTGCGGGGATCGAACCCGCGACACGTAGCGCAAACGTGTACCTCTGCGCCAATCGTGTCGTCAATATAAGTTTTTAAACTGATACGGTCAATAACATTATTTAATCGGGATATTTTTTTTCATCAGTATCTAGACTCAGAATGTCTTGTTTTGTCTATAAATATGTTTTTGTTCTTAGATTTCAAAGGACATGAAATTAATGATACTGATATTCATTTGGTTGTGAGTTTATTCTAGACTTTCTGCGTGTTCCTTTGGAACAAAACACTGTTAGGTTTAACAATTACTCATCATTAAATAATCTTACCATTAATTATTGTTAATATGTTTCATTTAATTGTGCAATAGTTTAAGGTTTCTGTAACGCTGCACATGTTTTTTCTCAAAGAAATCGCAATCTTATGCAACTCTATCGCAATAGATGCGGGCCTGTGGACGGTGAGCAATGGGTAGCTCACGGTTCGTCCGTCTATTGACGACATGCCGTGTGGACGGCGTGTTAGTGTTCCACACGCACCTCAAAGAGATGTCAGCAAAGCAGAGGGGCCTGCCAGGGCCAACGTCTGCCGGGGTTGTGGGTTGTTCGAAAAAGATACCGCGGCCCCGGAACGTAAAGGGCGTTAGAAGGAACATGGGTGGGTTTTGATTACCTATCCGCAAAAATAAACCCTATCGCAATGAAGTAATGTGAAGTTTTCAGTACACATCAACCGTTACTGATGCAACTAACTAATAACTTTTTGTCATCGATACCCTAAAACGAGTCGCCTTCGACTAGCATCATGAACGGCCATATCTATTGACTCCCTAGACCTAGGATTGGTTTTATTTCAGCAAAAAGGGACCACAGACTCGAGTACATGGTTTTAATTTCAACTGGATTTTTGCACGCATTCCCGAGATAAAGAGCCTTGACAGACAGACAGACGGACAACTAGGTTACCCAATGAGTGTTCTGTTTTTTTCCTTTTAAGTTACGGAACCCTAAAAAGGAACCGTTACTGTTTAACATAAAAATTATTTCCATCGCACCCCTACCCGGTATACTTACTCAATTATACCTACCGGCTCCCTATCTACCATTAAATGGTTTATTTTATAAACAGTCTATCAAGATAGACATTTGAATTTTCTCAGCCGGCTTTCCCTCTTCGTGGGAGGATATTTTCGATTTATCTAAGGGGCTGCGCTTACGTGGACACTTTTTGCTACCGACAAGGCACACCATTACCGGAAATCGTATTTTTAAATCAAGGTAGCTTGTATACGACACAAGACACAAAAGTGTCCACGTTTGCGTAGCACCATGGAAATTTAATATTCATTGGTAGCGTGTATCCGATCGAGGAAGTTTGAAAGTTGCGCCTGTTACAGAAAAAATGAAAGGGAGTCGTTTGTCTTGGTATGGACATGTAATGAGGAGGGATGAAGGACATGTGACTAAAAGAGTGATGGATCTGAATGTTGATGGACGGAGAGCGAGAGGAAGGCCAAAGAAAAGATGGATGGATTGTGTAAGGAATGATATGAAGGAGCCGTGATGTCTGATAGGGGAGAATGGAAGAAGAAAACGTGTTGCACCGACCCCAAATAGAATAAGACAAGGGCAGGAAAATGATGGTAGCGTGCGTGTATCCGACACAAGACACCAAAGTGTCCACGTTTGAGCAGCGCCTTAGTCTCTAAGATTATCTTTATATTATATTCTGGATTTTCCTCCAGCTTTATATTACGACGCAGCAGAATGAATATTATTTTATGATATATTGACTGAATTTATTTGATTTTGGGGCTTCATGCTTATTATTAAAAATTAGTATAAGCTTACATTCTTGTCAGTGGGGCAGTAAGGACTATCAATGGAAAAACAACTTCCTTCCTAATTGTAGGTAGCTAATGAAAGTACCTATAAGGAAAAGATAAACTGTATTGAAGGACAATTTAAACTTTGCGAATGGAAAAATGTTGTGCCCATACATTGACATGGGTCGCGGTTAGTTTATCTACTGCAATTGAGTTTGTAGTCACATTTTTGACGTGATAACGTCTTTAAAATCGTTTTAGTCGGGTGACATGTTCAGAAACTTGTGTCACACCAAAACCTCACAAGCGACATTTCATAAAGATGGTAGCGCCATCTGTTACTTGGCTCGAAAAAAAAACTTTAAATTAGTACTTAATTTCATTTTAGATGTCACTACTGGTGATAACTTATATCACCAATAAGACGTTATCACGTAAACATCTCGATCGTAAACCTACTTTACAAACAACCAATTTTTTTTACACATTTACAAATTTTGTTTTTGGGATTTTTCTCTTTACTGCTGCTCTATGTTGTTGCTTCATGTCCAATGTCATGATTCTAGCCCAACAGGAAGTACCCTGTTTGTTTGTTTCCCTTTGCAAATATATGAGAAATGCGACATAAACATACATTTATCTCAAAAGATATGGCTGTTTACCAAAGCTGTGAAAGAATTAACTAAGTTCACTAACTTAGAGAGTTGATTCTTTTATAGCTCCAAAGGATAGCTTCAATATTTGGCATTAATTTCAATTTGACCTCCGCGCGTTACCGAGATAAAAGGTCTTGACTGACAGATAGACGGACGAAACGTTTTTTACTTTTGAGGTCCGGAACCCTACAAATAAAGTTTACATATTCTACGTAAATAAGGAAAGATTTTTCTCCTACGAGATAGGTTTATGGATCCTACGAGAAAAATAGATGGCCAATACTGCCGGGCGCGGTTTATATACTTATACGTGATATTTAGGCGTATTCTTTCAAGGTGAAATATCTTATTTTTTGTGATTTGACACTTAATTGACAGCATTATTTGAATAGTTTATAAAATAAACGTGTGTTACTTATAACAGTTGATAACCATACTATCGAATGAGGTTTAAGGCGCGGTTAGAAGCTAATCTTTAGTTATTCGCGGAGGTGAGGCTAGCTGCAGACTGGGCGTGGACTGACTCAAGTATAAGACAGTAGTGCATCGATAGAATAGGAATAAGGTCGAAAATATTTCAGCGTTTGATTTTATTAGAAAATATCATGTCCGCCAAAATGTAAATCATTTTGCAGTTTTAATTGAATATTTAAAAAATTACAGTTCCGTGTTTTAAAAGTTTTAGATACGTCTTTAGTTTATGAAATTTCCTTTGTTATAGATATAAAAAATGTGACATTTGACGCTGAAAAAATTGAGAATTTCGAGACGAATTTTTTTTTTGGTTATCTTTTAATAATTTTTTTTTGTAGTTCTACACCACTTTTGTAAACTGTTTTTGTTAAGTCTTTTCTATAGGTATTTTGACAATACACTATTTTTTTTTGGGTGTGGTATGTACAGATACGACTAACTTTGCGACGAAAATCTAGACGTTTTCTAAAGTGTTTGCTATGTACAGCGCCTTAACAACTGAAATGATAGTTAGTAATTCGAATTAATAAATAAATCTTAGTGTATGTTCCGTTTTTAGGGTTCTGTAACCAAATGGTTAAAACTGAATCCTTATTAGATTCGCTTTGTCCGTTTGTCTGTCTGTCCATATGTTGTACCTATGTACAACCATTTTACTTAGAAACTTTATTCGCCATATAGTTGAAATTTGGACACAAGATGCCTTCTATCTGGCTTCTTCGTGGCTAAAAGATAGCAGCCGCTCATCTTTAGGTCTAGCCGCGCTTGCCTAGGTTGGTCTGTGGATGGGTGAGCACCCGTTACATACAGAGTTTCCTCCGTGGTACCGGATGTCACTTGTAGAACTTTGTTAGTCATTACAGATAATCAGTGTCCTGAATGTTTGACAACCAGTTATAGTACAGGGTATCGTATTGCCCAGTACTAACTGGGTTGTGGAGGTCAGATCGCTCCATGTAAAATACTGTTATTCAGCTGCATCCGGTTAGACTGGAAGCGACCTCAATATATTTGGGAAAAGCATAGGCAGGTAACTTCAAACGTAGCAGTATAAAGAACAATGAAATATAGTTGTTAGAATGCCAAAGTGCCATAATGTGTATTGGGAAAATATAGTTGCGTCATTTTATTGTAGCATTTAGACTACGTGTCTCTCATTGTCATCATCTAGGCAGATGATGACACGTACCATCAACCGAACACAGACCCAGATTACGTGCCAGCTAATGAGTAATTCTTAATGGAAAAACCTTAAAACAAGCGAACCTAGAACCCCATGTACAAAGTAAATTATCAAGGTTCCCAAATGATCCAAAGTTGCAAGTTGTTTGAAAGAGATACCGTGGCCCAGGAACATAAAGGGCAAAGGAACATGGGTGGGTTTTAGTCAGTAAAAGTCTGGCACTACCCGCCGCTCCCAGATCGGGAGAAGTTATTTGAAGATTTCCAACCCGCAAAAATAAATACAATGATTCCGATTAACAATTTGCTTAGCATTCCATAACATCATCATCTGCCTAGCCTTTTCCCATCTATGCTGGGGTCAGCTTCCAGTCTAACCGGATGTAGCTGAATACCAGTATTATACATGGAGCGACTGCTTATCTGACCTCCACAAGCCAGTTAGTACTGGGTAATGCGATACCCCTTGGTAAGACTGGTTGTCAGACTTTCTGAACACTGACTACCTGTACCTGTAAAGATCTACAAATGACAGCCGGGACCAACGGCTTAACGTGCTTTCCGAGGCACGGAGGAAACTCGGTATGTAACGGGTGGTCACCCATCCACAGACCAACCTAGGCAAGTGCGGCTTAACCTAAAGATCGACCCGAGCGGCTGCTATTATTTAGCCAAGAGCTCTCCATAACAAAACGTTAATACCAAAGGATCAATAACAGAACTCCAACTTAGATCTAAATAAAATTAAGTTGCTAGATATTGCGCCACTAACTTACTTGAATAACTGGAACATTTCCTGATCAAATCTTAGTAATAACGTCGCGTCGCCCTATTGTGTTCTGACGTTCATGCTTTTATATTTCAACACGGAAACGCGACGAAAGCTCCATTTTGAAATGTGTTAAATTAAATGTTGTCTCAATTTTGTGTATTGTTTTCGTGTAGTATTTCTAACACCCTGCACGCCTGTAATCCCTAAAGAGTTAGGCAGAAATTGTATCTTATATCTTTTGGGGATGGGAAATCATCAACTAACTTCCCCCGTTTTAGGCGCGATGGGGCGCGTCAGACTTTTGCTTAATAATCCAATTATGTTTCTTCTTTAGCCCTTTATGTTCCGGGGCCGCGGGGTATCTTTTTCGAACAACCCGCAACCCCGGATTTTTATGGCTTATAGATAGTTGTTCCGGGTCTGGCTGTTTGTGTATGTGAGATTAGATGTTCGTAAACGCACCCGCAATACAGGGGAAATTCCTAGTGCTGATTAAAAAAAAAAAATTTAAATACAAGATTTGTTATCCCCATTCCAACTAGCATGTTTAGTTTTAGAGAAAATCATTGTTGAACATCGTCAGCATAAGAGACGTCTACATGTTTCTAAGACTACAATTGTGTGCATTACTTAGTTTAATTAAATTAATTATTTTAACATATTTATACTTGTAAATATTTTTTTAATTGGTTTAGGTCTATTTGTTCTAGTTCTAGTTTCTTAATAATGGTAATTAATAGAATGAGAGAAATAACCTAACTAATTTGTAAAACAAAAATATAGTTCAAGAAAAATATTTATTATTCTAAATTTCCGGTAAAATAAATTACGATTTTAAAATTTTTTTTTTAAAAACTAGACATGCTATTTAAATAGTTATATACATATATCCGAAAACAGGTCTTCTTTAAACACAATGTGATGTAAAGCTTTCTCCTTTTTACATTTACTTGGCTAAGTAATTAAGGTAAGGTAATGCTTTGAGAGAGCAGTGGCCTTGCGGTCTTTAACCCTAGGAGTAATCCCCAACTACGGATAACTTCTCCTTATAGGGATAAACCTAGGATTGGATCGCTCGACATAATTGATTTATAAGCTGATATAGCTCTGTGATGTTACAGCGTAATCATTTAAGGGTTACCGTTTTAGTGACAGTTTGAATAAAATAACATAACTTCACGCCAGTAATTTCTGAAGTTTTAAGCAGAGGTGTTTCCTACTAATATTATAAATGCGAATGTTTGTGAGGTTGAATGGATTTTTGTTACTCTTTCACTTCAAAACGGCTAAACGGATCTTGATAAAGTTTGGCACAGAGTTAGATTATAGTCTGGAATAGCACAAAGGATATTTTTTTCGATCATAACGCGGGCGAAGTAGCCGCCATCTATGTATTTCGCTAATTATGTTTAGAAGTTCCATGTAGAAGAGGGCGACACTATTGATCACTTCAAAAAAGTCAATATTCAAATTCGTGGAAATAACATCAATTAAAATAAATAAATATCTTGGGACAACTCACACACGGCTATCTGATCCCAAGCTAAGCAGAGCTTGTGTTATGGTAACCAGACAACTGATATATATACTTATATAATTTATAAATACATACATATTATAGATAAAACAACAATTTGACTAGCCTTTATATCAAGCATCTCTACTGCACACGTAAACTTTAATGTGGATTCTCAACATTAATGCTTACACGTCGTAATTAAAATCAGTAAATTGTCTCATTGCTTCAACGTAGCTATCAAACAATTTATCAAGGAATCATCTTACGAGTGAATCACAGCGACTCACTGGCGTCATGTTTCACCGTTCATGTTTAATTCAGGATTGGGACTGTCCAGATTCGTCAGCGCATCGTTTAAGGAGAATGAGTCGCGATTTGTCGAAGAAATTGAAGAACACAAACAATTGTGTCCCTATTTCATTTATTGACACGTATTACAGGTGAAACAAAGAGTTTTAATACGCCTTTATATTTGTAGGGAAATTTACTTTTTTTGCGGATGATAAATCATTAAATAACTTCCTCCGTTCTGGGCGGAGCGGGGGGGAGTGTCAGACTTGTACTGACTAAAACCACCCACCCATATTCCTTCTTTTGCCCTTTATGTTCCGGGGCCGCGGTATCTCTTTCGAACAAGCTGATAAAAGGCTTCTGTAAGCATTTCTGCTTTGTTAGATTTTCAACGCTTGGCGTCAAAAAGATTTTGGCTTTCAGTGTCAAAAGTTGTTTTAACTGCAATCACTCTTAGGTTAACTCAATGAAAACCCGCTTATGTCTCAATTGGGAACTACTTAGGATGTTGTCCTCGTGGTAGTAGCAACAATCTGAGGAGCGGGGGAAGTTATGACAGTGTCAGACATTTGCTAACTAAACCCCACCCATGTTCCTACTTTTGCCCTTTATGTTCCAGGCCACAGTATCCCTTTCGAACAGCCCGCAACCTCGGTGTCAATGTACTTGACTCCCTCGTTGGTCGAGTGCTAGCATCGCAAGCACACCTGAGCTTGACTCCTGGTTCTAGTGACCACGAGTCACTAAGTGCTAATGGGTTGTTCCAACAGGAATTTATCAGTAGCAGCCAGAGAGTCTGGACTTGTGCCCAGTTGATGTTAATGGGCTCTTTTTAGGTTAGGTCCTTTTATCGTCGATGTCCTTCCTGTCTTAGATTAAGAGCAGGCCCATTCGTGGGCCTAGATTAAATATTATACAAAAATTTAAAAAAATATTCGCGCTCTATTAGATAGAACTTAAGAGGGATGCAGCAGGGTAGTCTGTGAAATTCAAATTTTCTTGAGTTTTTTTTTTAAATTACCAGGTCAGTGATAGGTGGTATGTTCACAAAAATATGATTCGCGACCGTAACCAATATGGTTTTACAGAATATTTATAATAATCGTCAACACAACCCTCGTATGTTTGTGTAATCCCTATAGTGACTATTATAAAAAGAAAAAGCTCATTGTATGGATTTAAATAAACTTAGAGAATTGTATTGATTAAATAAATGATTATAATTCTGAAAATACAAACTGTTGCAGTAGCAAATATATACTCAAAGTACACCTTGATACTGAACAGCAAATTGCAAAAAAAAAAAATTAAGAAAAAATTAATATTGCGGGCTATCCTGGGGCTTTCACTTTAAACATAACTACTCCTGAATCTTAAGTAACAATAAGTTTTCATGTAGGAACGAAAATCAAATCATGTTTAATTGTTACTAGCACCCCAAAACATCACACTGTGTAACAAGGTTCCTAAATCTCAATAACGGACCCCCTCTGTTCCCTCCCTATGGTTCTAAATCCGATGCGTCCGGGCGCCATTGTTTTCTGAACTTAGTGTGGCAAGATTGGTTTTGTTAGAAATAGTTTTGAACGGAAATAATTTATTTCATCCGCCATCATGTGGTTTTTGTTTTGATCATTATCATCATCAAATAACTTCCCCTGCTCTGGCCGGACCGGGAGGGGGGGAGTGTCAGACTTTTACTGAAAGGTAGCGAACCTTTTCATATTAACCGGACTCTGTAGCGGTTATTGTAAGAACTAGAATGACTGTTTCATGAAATAGTTAAATTGAATGAACCTGCAAATTGAAAATGTGAGAACATTTCGCACACCTAGTACAGGCATATACAGGCATGTCACTGTATGTACATATATAAATTGTGTTATGTTATGTTAGATAGTTTCGTATGATCACCGAGCATTTTAATAGAAGCAGAAGGATAACTAAAAAAATACGTTAGTAAGCTGTTTCTTGTTTAGATTTCTTTCCGCGGGCTACTCTGGCGTTTCCACCTCAATCAACATTCCCTACTCAATTTATTTATTTGGGCTTGACTCAGCATGTCTTCTTCTTCCATATTTCTACTACCCTCAACTACCCCCTTCCTAAGCATTGTGATCTTTCACTTAGTCCATCCATCATTTGTTTGGTGCAAATTAATATCATCCCGTAAATAGAGATTATGATGTTTCTCACATTTTCCTTTTACTATATGGGAATCTGGTACACACACAATACTGTGTTGTTTTGTGTGTTGTAGTGTCTCAGTAGTATTGTGTTGTGTGTGTTTTGTGTTTCTTGGAACTCTCTCACTATGGAGTAGCCTCGGGATGGACAACAGTCCTGAAATTATCTACGTAAGAAATAATAAGTCTTATTATCCGTCGTATAGAGATTTGTTTTGATAACGTGATTATTGTTAAGAAGTTGTTGCAGAGAGAAACTCCTTGTGCGTTACGATGCTTAACTAATTGAGTTCATCCGTGATCATGGCGTTTGCAACATCGGAAACTCAGATTAATACCAAACATGGTAAATATCCCGTTTTAATTCAAATTCAGTCAAATACAAGTGAAATATTGGTTCTTATTATTATTACACATTACCTCGCTGTAATATATCTTTAAGGTGTACAAATATTTAATGCGTCTTTCAATATTCGTTTAACATTAAAATCACAAATCATTCGAATTCAACGTCCATCATTCACCATAGAGTTAAGTGTTTTTTGTAAGTATTAATAATAATTGATCTTTAACTCAACTAATTTAACTAATTGAGGTATCGATGTATGCTTTATTGGCGGTAAAACCTTGGAATTGATTTTTATTATACCTTCATTATTGAGGAAATCACGTTAAGTCGTTAGTCCCGGCTGTCATTCGTAGATCTTTGACAGTCGTTGTTACAGGTAGTCAGTCAGTGGCTCGAAAATTTTACAACCAGTCTTACCAAGGAGTATCGTATTTCCCAGTTGCTAATGGGATGTGAAGGTCAAATAGGCAGTCGCTCCATGTAAAATACTGGTAGTCTGCTGAATCCGGCTAGACTGGAAGCCGACCCCAACATACTAGGGAAAACGCTAGGCAGATGATAATTATCAATAAGTTATTTTCTTTAAAGTGTATTAGTGTTATGAAGTAATAAGTTCTAAACGACAATCTTTGCTATATTCATTTTTAATATTCTGACTGCAAAGAGCTTCGATCCCACCTCTCAAAGCTCTCCTTAGGCGGTTGCATCAAGGGCCTGATTCAGAAGGCAGTACCTACTCCTCGATACGGCCCGCATTGTGAGGAGGTTCTTGTCTCTGGAGCCCTAACCACCGGTAGCTTATACCCTGCTGCCGATACCGGTGGACCACTATTTGTTTATGTTTTTTAATGAAATATGTAAATGTGAGAGGGAAAGTAAATCATCATCATCATCATTTTCCTGCCCTTGTCCCATTCTATTTGGGGTAGGCGCAACACGTTTTCTTCTTCCATTCTCCCCTATCAGACGTCACGGCATCATTTACTCCTTTCTCTTTCATATCATTCCTTACACAATCCATCCATTTTTTCTTTGGCCTTCCTCTCGCTCTCCGTCCATCAACATTCAGATACATCACTCTTTTAGTCACATGTCCTTCATCCCTCCTCCTTACATGTCCATACCAAGACAAACGACTCCCTTTCAATTTTTCTGTAACAGACGCAACTTTCAAACTTCCTCGAATATATTCATTCCTTACTTTATCCAAGTAAATAAAGGTATATAATATTATATTATATTGAGGTAATCTTTAAGGTTGTAGGGAAATCTCTGGATGTAATGAACCGGTTCTAAAATATATTTTACCATAAGGAAGCCATGTTATTTGTTTGTAGCGGGCATATAACATTGTTTGTAGCGGGCATATAACATTACGCTACGTCATTTAGAGGTAGAGCAGCTGATAAAACCGCCTGGCACAGCGAGTTTTTAAATAAAGGCACGCCGTTAATAAAAATAAGCATAGTAACTTACCTTAATTAAATCTTAAACTGCTAATTACCTGAAAAACGAAAACCATTGTTAATATTAATGTAAACAAACACCACACATTAAATACTCATCTACAAATCTATTTAATAAAAATGTTTAGTTGGTTGGTGTACGATTCAAAAACTCAAAAACTAGTGGTTCGAACTGAAAAATTATTTTAGTGTTGGATAGACCATTTAACGAGGAAACCTAATAGACTATATAAATAATGAGCATTCGCTGGGCACAGATTATTATTTATAGAAGAAAGTAATTCGTAGATTAGTAGAATATTAAAAAAGAAAGCTAATTATTTGGGGAAAACTTTATCTTTGAAATCATACTTGGTATACTATTTAGTCAAATTTTAATCGTATTTAGTAGTGCATTAAGATAACTATGTAGAAAAAAGCTTTAAAACACAAGCTTATGTAGTCGCTCCGTCGGTTCTAAGCTGACGCTGCCGCATCGTCTCCAACGGTACCACGGCTGTGTTCATTCACCCCGCAACGGGAAACAGCGTGACAATACACACGTGCATACCAATCTAATTTACTTTAATTATAATTAATTAATTACTTTATTTTCTACATTCCGTTTTATTTTATTACTAGCTGGCGCCCGTGGCGTTGTCCGCGTGATATCGAAAAAAACGTATCCTATGTGTTATTCCAGACTATAATCTAACTTTGTGCTAAATTTTATCAAGATCCGTTGAGCCGTTTTGACGTGAAAGAGTAAAAACATCCATACATCCATACTCACAAACATTGGCATCCTATAATATTAATCTACAATAGGATTCTTCTCCATTCCGTTTTGTTTTATGGACTGGCTTGTTGGTCTAGTGGACGCATCTGCGACTGCTGAGCATGAGGCCTTGGGTTCAATTCCCAGGTCGGGGATAGTGTTATGGGGTTTTTCCATCAGGACTTTTTCATTAGCTACCACGGACTAGTAGGCTCGTTCCTTATCACATGGGACTTAAACTTAACTGGCGGTGTGGAACTATAGCTCCTCTGTCAAACCCGTAGGGTTCTTTATAGGCGTGATGTTTAGTATGAATTTAGAACACCCTAAAATGTAAGACGGGTTTGAAGATGGCTTGGAAGATTGCAATCAATAGACACCTTGACATTGATAGATTTGACTATATCAGACTATTATAGATTTTTACTTAGTTTTGTAAGATTCAGAGTTAACTTGCAGTGTTTTACTTAGTGGAAATAAATTTACTGATAGTTATATTACATTAATATATAAAAGAAACAAAGCGCAACACAGCATTATTTACTTTTTATCAACAAAACAAGTTTACACCTCCAAATATCATTTCAAGTCCGAGACGATTATTTCTAAGTCCTTTAAAAAATTTCATAGCTCAGTGCCCCACCCTGAGGCTGACGTGTCAAATGATAAATGATCGCGATCGATGCTCGAACGAGCTGCGTGCTGCCATCTGTCGTCTTAGCTCTGCGCGCGCGCCGGTTAGAGGACCGTTTATGTAATTATGTTTGTACATAGTTCTGCTTTTAGGATATCTGATAGCGTGGTTATTTTTAGAATAGGTTTGAGTCTATGCTCGTTTATGGTAAGACAGTTTATTTTGTCTATATCGCAGTAGAACTCAATACTAAACATAGTTACGAGAATTTAGGTATATTTGATTGATAAGATTAAGATTAATTCTACAAGTGAAAAAAAAAACATTTTCATCAACGAATTATAAAAACTCAAGATATTGTGATAACAACATACTATAGAGTTAACAACTTTACATTATTTAAAGAAACTTGTTTCATTTAATAACATGACGTGTTTCATGGACGTACAATTCAGGATATGGGTAATTTATATAACATTGACGAAATGTTAAGCCAACTTCGTATGAAATCAGCGATAACAAGGATACCGGTTAAAATACCTATCCATAATTATCAACTCAACACATGTATTGGGGGAAACTAAACTCTATAGTTTATCCATAAAGGAAAAAGTCATGTTAAAATACCGATTTCCTTCTAAATATCATTGATTTTCCCCTAAAAATATATAGAATTGCAAATTACAAAGCTACTTTTCGATGAATTTGCATGCGCCGATGCAAATCGTGAGTCATACTACCGAACGGATCAGATGCTACCTTATTATCATCATCTATAAATATAACTATAACGGCAATACAATACCTTTATAAAAACTTTTACATTTGTTAACCAAAGCCATCTAATTCATTTAAAGAGAATAAAACAGTTCCATCCCAGAGCGTTCCACAACATTCAAATTTTCGAAAAGAGAATTCTATGTAAGCGTTGTACATAAAACAAAATGGTGGTTCGCTTGTCCGCGCCGCCCAATGCACTCGCGTTTATCGCCCGACATATCGAGTGGCGACTTGGCAACGCTGCGGCCGCATTCCTGCAGTACACACACGGCAACGTCGCAATCGCAGCCGCGATCACTACCCGTGCCTTTGTTGATGGCTGTGACGTCGCGAAATGATAAAACGTTAAATGTTTGCAATGAGAAAACTTATCAAAATCATTGAGAAAATCGATTTTGTTTTTTTTATTTGTTGGTAAGGTGCGCTTGAGCATGTTTATTTCGAGTCGGGGGTGGAGAGTACGCTTTCTCTCGTAGCTCGCTTAGAAATCGACGGACGTGCATTGTTGCTTCTAAACACGTCTCGCCCATGTTAGTTCTACATAAGCGGATTCTTCGCTCTTTCCAATCTGACTTGTATCCTTAGCAACAGTTTGAGTTATAGACACTTATAGGTTTGTTTGCGATGATAAATACGTTCTGGCGGGGCGTGGTCGACACTCTAAATACTTCCTAATTGTACTGATAACTTCAACTCAACTCTTCATTAATGGCTTTTGTGGACGAGAGATACCACAATTTTGCCAATAACACGTGTACTGGTAATAAACTATCAAACGCTGGAGAATATTTAGCATGTAATCACAGATTAAAAAATTTAAAAACAATAAAAGTATTTCTTTGCAGATTTAGATTATCAATTCATGACAGAATTACAGAAACAGAAAAGAAAAGAGACTACAAGTAAAAAAAAAAACAACGATCCAAAAAGTTACAACTTAATTTTATTAATTTCGATGAATAGTCACATAGTTTGAAAACAAAAGGAGAAAACACAAAAGAAAGAAGACATTTAACAGAAGTTGGACGAGAGATATGATACTGATAACTTCGTTCGAGAGGCCACTAGTTGTTTGTCAGTAAGACATATTTTCTGATATTGGTAGCTATGTTTCTTATTTCTCAGCGTGGTCATTGATTTATGACAGGTAACATAAGCGATGAGGTCATTACTGAAGTATTTTAGACAAAAGGTTTATCTCCGGTTATTTTTATAATGTTGGCCAACCAACAGATCTTGTCTATAAATAGGAGCCACCGTCGAACCCTTTAAATGCTCACTTGTATTTTACGAGCCATATAAAATGTATGAATTTACAACGTAAATAGGTAGTTGCTTATGATAAAATATACTCATAACGAAATTATTGTTACATTATAGCTTTACAGGTACTAAATAGTAGGTGAAGATAAATATAGCACCAATTATAATATGTACCTAATTTTAAGAAATTTGAATATATATATATTTCGGCTGGAGCCAGGACTTGGTGAAGGCAAGTGGCCTCATGAGGTCATCCGGGCAGGAACTTGACCGATTCTCGGACATGTTGTATCAAAAACCTCAGTATATTGTTGATAACTGATTTATTAATACAAAATTACAATCAACTAATCGTTTCACTAATAAACTTTCACAATAAATTGTATTTATGACTCAGGTGTGATCCGCATCACAATTCCGAGGTGTTGACACTGCGACTGCTTCGGTAAAACTGACTTGTGCCCGCTAGCGCGCCGCCTTATATTACTCGTCCCCCACCTCGCCTGACTCATGGAGTGGTACGATGATGTCACATTGCGCACGTGCACGACGCACGTGCGCCGTTGCAGCTGTGTTTGTCTTCTCAGCGCCGACACGGCCATTCTGCACAAAGGTCGCCCTCGACCTTAAACAAAGAAAAACTGCGCAGAATATCAAGGTTCAACTATGTCACACATTACAAACGTAAGGAGGCTCCCGTCCTCATGTCACATACGATACACATTGGGAAGTAAGGAGGCCCCTGTCCTCAACTTACGGATAAAGCATACTTGCAAACATAAGGAGGCCCCTGTCCTCAACTTACGTCCAGTACATACCACAAAGTAAGGAGGCCCCTGTCCTCAACTTACACTCAACACACATACTTGCAAACATAAGGAGGCCCCTGTCCTCAACTTACGTCCAGTATACACCACAAAGTAAGGAGGCCCCTGTCCTCAACTTACACTCAACACACATACTGCAACCATAAGGAGGCCCCTGTCCTCAACTTACGTCCAGTATATATCACAAAGTAAGGAGGCCCCTGTCCTCAACTTACGTTTAATACATATCGCAAAGTAAGGAGGCCCCTGTCCTCAACTTACGTCCAATATATATTGCAAAAATAAGGAGGCAACTGTCCTTAAGTTAAATTATGAACAAGTTATGCAATACTTTTAGAACAGTTATGGAGTAATGAAGTTTTTTACCTTTACTACTGTAGACTTTCCTCCAGAAGTTGAGTCGAAGTTAGCAATAAGACTGCCAAGACTGACAGAGTTGGACGGTGTAGTCTGTCTACACTCGGTTGTTCCGCTAGTTACTAGTTAGCTGCACCCCTTCTACGAGCGTGTCCAAGCGCGCGCGCGAAGACGAATTCTTAGATGGCGCTGTTTGCATTGTGCCATCAATCCACGACACGGCCATCCCTGACTAGCACCCGTCCTCGGATGTAGTTCCTGTGGACAAAATATGCTCAAAGAGTAATCTAGCTCGGCTTTCCTGCCAATAAAAACAAAAGGTATCTGGGTATAGTTATCAACTTTAATGGTTTTACTATGCCCTGTCACAGTACTCCCTGCTCCACATAATTCATTGAAAAGAAATCCGATCAACAAGTTACAAAACAAAGTATCTAA
Organism: Ochropleura plecta; assembly: GCA_905475445.1. NCBI lineage: Eukaryota > Metazoa > Arthropoda > Insecta > Lepidoptera > Noctuidae > Ochropleura > Ochropleura plecta. Next base: position 18,149,610 of record FR997736.1, read on the forward strand.
CAATTTTATTACTTTTTATCATAGTTCATAAGCAACGCATACTCAAATCTAATTCTCGAGAAACTTTGTGATCGGGGTCTCCCTCACACGATCATGAAGGTATTTGTATATTTGCTTAGAGTCAAGCGCCTTTAGTCGGTATCTATCCCCGTCTAACACTTCAATGATCTCGAATGGGCCTTTGAATTTAGGAACTAATTTTGTTGGAGTCTTTTCCCTCAATTTAATTAAAATAATCATTAACAACTAATTTAGAAACGTGAACCTTATTTTTATGAAATCGTTTTTATCGTAATTAGCATTTTTTTTTTTTTTTGTAAAATTCTGTGTCGCATGCCCTCTCATCTTATCTAAATTAACGTCAGTCACGTCATTATGAACGGTCACTACGCCAAGAGGACGTGCTACCCCTACGATCATTAACTCAAATGGGCCAGATTCAGTCACCCTATTAATAGTGGAGTAAATGGCCAACAGAACCTCTCCCAATGGTTCCTGCCAAGAGCCGTCACGACTAGTCTTTACAGCTGTCAACATAATTTTAACATAATCTTTGATGAGAGAGCATTCGGCACCAGAATCGTAATAAAAATGGATACGACTCACCAGAATTCATCAGCGTACCGCTGGCATTACTGACTTGCTGTACCACCATCACAGAATGCTGCAAAGCTACTGGCGTTAATACCTCCTCCCGCTCCTCGGCCAAATTAACCCTCTCAGCCTCATCTGCCATCCTCCCGAAGCAGGACGACTCAACATGTCCATTCCCGCCACAGCAATTACCCCCGGGCTCCGGACGCTCTGCGCGGCTCAAGGACTCGCTGGAACCAACGGCCCAAGACCGCCCGACCTCGTCCTCCCACCGCCCCTGCCACAATGTGCCCGTACATGTCCTGGCTTAGTCACAATAAATGAGACCACAAGAGCCATTGTAGCGAAGGGCTGCCCTCTAGGGGGCGTCCTCTCGCCCCTACTATGGAACCTAATAGCGGATAGCCTAATCCGATGCCTAAACGCCGAAGGCTTTTACACCATAGGCTACGCCGACGACATCGCTACCTGATGCGCCAAGCCCTAAGAATAATGGAAAAATGGTACGAAGAATACGAGCTAACCGTAAACCCCTCCAAAACCGAACTAGTCCTTTTTACTAGAAGAGGAAACTGACAACACTACAGCTGCCGATTTTCTTCGGCACCACGCTAAGCCTAGCAACTGAAACCAAGTACCTGGTCGTTTATCTGGACAAACAACTAAATTGGGCAACACACGGACTATATCACCACCAAAGCTAGCATATCCCTATAGCAGTACAAAAGACTACTCGGCAGGAATTGGGGTATAAGCCCCAAAATTATGCACAGGCCTCACAGGCCCCGCAGGCCCCACAGTCATCAGACCCATAATAACATACGGCTGATGATGATGGCCCAGAACAGAACTGAGCACGACCCAAAAAGACCTAGAAAAACTGCAACGCCTTGCCCGTGTAGCGATCACCAGTAGCATGGGAAACCGCACCAACAGCAGCCCTACAAACAATGCTAGGGCTCTCGCCCCTACATCTCACGGTACAGGAGGAAGCGGCTCTTGCGGCTTCAGACTAGAAGTCTCTGGCACACTGAGTAATGACTCCAGGATAAAGCACACCAAAATCAAAGCAGGAGCCGTCTAAAGGCAACCTCTGTAAGCAGCACCGACCGATAAGATCACCAAGATACATTGCCTCCAAAAACATTACGACATACAGCTCACGGAGGAACCATGAGAATACACGGGATCAAACAAACTGAGAATATAATACAGATGGCTCGAAAACCAGAACGGGAACAAGGGTTGGGGTCTTCTCCTACGACCTAAACATTAAAATTTCTAAACCACTCGGAACGCTCAACACAGTCTACCAGGCTGAATGTATGGGCATTATTCAGGCCGTCGTAGCCATCGAGGCCAGAGGAGTCGCGGACACCAACAACCGAATACTCTCCGACAGTGCCTCTGTTCTTCAGTCCCTAAACAATAGCTGCTTCAACACAGCTCTAATATACGAATGCCACAACCTACTAGAACGAATGACCGCACACAACCGCAATACATTAACCTTACAATGGATCAAAGGACACAGTGGCTCCCTAGGCAACGACGCAGCGAATGAACTCGTCAGACGGGCGTCCATCTCTCCAGCACTAGGACCGGAGCCAATTGAACCCATCCCTTTCAGCCAGATACGCAGCTGGCTGAAGGAACACACCTTTTCGAATGTACAGGAATCACTGAAATCCGGAAAGTGACACTGGATATACTAGGGTCACTTGCGGACGCCCTCAAGAACCCATCTGCTTCTGGAAGGAGGTGGGCTGGCTAGAGTATGCGTAGAGTAGCGGCCATCAGGTGCATGGCATACGCACAATGGTCCATTGCAAGGACTAGGTGTGGAAACCGGACCCCCCTCCAAGAAGCGGAGTCCACATGAAGAAAAAGAAGATGTCCTGCTTCCTACACCCAAAACAAAGCATATGACCGTCTCCAATGCTTCTCAATCCCGGTCGCTTAGCAGGTGTTTCATCCCGTCGAAGCTCTCGTTGCTCGACTGCAGCCGCCACCGAAACCAATTCGGGAACTGAGGAACATTAACCAGACAACAAACGCAATCTAAGGAACTCATCGTTGACGCAGCCAATCATGGCCCCCACAGCATCCCCGTCCTTGTCACCATCAATGACCCGTCTCCAGACAGGGGCCCGGTTGTCGCCAAAGGCACCGGTACCCTCCTCCATGTGAGCACTCGGAGCCGAGGAAGCTCCGAGGTCCATCCCGCTTCTGATTTCGGCTGGAGCCAGGACTTGGTGAAGGCAAGTGGCCTCATGAGGTCATCCGGGCAGGAACTTGACCGATTCTCGGACATGTTGTATCAAAAACCTCAGTATATTGTTGATAACTGATTTATTAATACAAAATTACAATCAACTAATCGTTTCACTAATAAACTTTCACAATAAATTGTATTTATGACTCAGGTGTGATCCGCATCACAATTCCGAGGTGTTGACACTGCGACTGCTTCGGTAAAACTGACTTGTGCCCGCTAGCGCGCCGCCTTATATTACTCGTCCCCCACCTCGCCTGACTCATGGAGTGGTACGATGATGTCACATTGCGCACGTGCACGACGCACGTGCGCCGTTGCAGCTGTGTTTGTCTTCTCAGCGCCGACATATATGTTACTGTAAAAGCCCGAACTACGGTAAATCTTAAGATTTTCCAGTAAAACCTAAGATTTACCGACATGAGTTGGTAAATGTAAGTATTTATTATAAAGGGACGACATTTTCGGACTTTTGCCATTCCAATTCAGGACATGCTAGGTTTTACCAATGTGGGCTGGTAAATGTTGGTTTTAGGAATAATAAGGCGTAAAAATTATTTGATATAATTATCGTTTGGTTGTTTAGAACTCCGAATTTACAATGGCATACTTTTAAGATGGCAGAATGAAATTTAGTATAATTACGATTGGCAGAGTTCAAATTTAGCAATATTTCGTTTAACATAATGTTCATTTAGAGCGATGATTATTTGGTATAATTTCACTTTTCATATTATACAGATGGCAGAATTTCATTAAGAATAATTTTAAAAGGCATATAAGTCTTTAAACTGACATGGTCACTAACATTATTATTAACGGTTAAAACGGGGTATTTACCATGTTTGTTATTTATTTTGAGTTTCCAATATTTACACAGATAAAGATTATGATATGATATATGATTTAGATACAGTGAGTTATAATAATATACAAAAAATATTAAGGCAAAAATAAGATTTTTTGGGAATAATTTAGAAAACCAGATAATGTTTTTAGTAGGTTACCCGGAACTCAACTATTTAGATTAGGTTAATTCCTTTAAAAAAAAGAAATGGGTACCTAGGTTAGGTTAAAACTGTGTCCCCCTACGCACGAGCCGAGCGAGCGTAGCGAGCTGTGCCGCGGCAGCGCCCGGCGAGTGGCAGAAACGACTTGCATTAATAGAAAAAAGAGATTGTTTATAGTAGGTTACTCAGAACTAAACTATTTAGATTAGGATAAAAACTTATTGAATTAAATGACATTATTTCCAAGAAATAAATAATTAAAATAAATGACAACAAATAATGACAAAGATGATTTTAACTATAAACTTTCTGCGATATGACAATTCTGCCGTTTAATGATTATTGGTATGAAATATATGCCAAAAGACGATTCTGACTGTGAACTTTCTGCGCTATGATGTTTCTACTTTTAAATATTATGGATATGATGTCTAGAGATAATTCTGACTAAACTGAAAATTATGAGTTTTGAATGTATGTTAAATGAGAGTCTGCCAAAACAATTTTCTGCGAAATGAAGTTTATGCTATCCGTTGTTATGCAAAATAAAATTATGACATAAAAAGTTCTGCTATAAAGGGTGGACCCGATTTTATTCGACATTTACCGTTCCTTTAATGTAAATCCTAAGATTTACCAAGTCAATGATGGTAAAAGTTCGAATCCCAAACTTATATGGACATTTACCAATCATAATCGGTAAATCTTAGGTTTTACTGGTAAATCTTAAGATTTACCGTAGTTCGGGCTTTTACAGTAACATATACATTTTATAATTTACGTAAAGTACGGCCAACGAGAAGCGATACCAAATGTCAAACAAAACCCATGCTTTTGTTTGAAATTTGGTATCGCTTCTCGTTGGCCGTACTATACCTATATTATTTCACGACTATTGTATGCCCAAAGGGCGGGACATAGCTGATCTATTTAATTATTTAAGACCTGTATTATGTACAAACCTATGATCCACAATAAAAACATTGAAACATTAAAGTGTTGGTGCAAGCTATTCGGATGCTTTTTTTTGCGGATGGTAAATCATCAAAGAAGTTACCCAGTGTATTGACTAAAATCCACCCATGTTCCTTCTTTTGCCCTTTATGTTCCGGGCCCGCGGTATCTCTTTCGAACAATGCGAAACCTTGAGATTCGGATGCCGGATGGATTAAATAATATTTTGGATATTCTTAAAATGTTTCCATTTTCCATCTACGTTTACCCTTTAAACTCCTTTTTTTATACAGATGCGAAAACGTCAGTGTCAGACTCTTGATGACACTTGACACTTTTTAGAATAAAATTTAGACAGTACATGTGATAAATGTGATGCACTGACTTCGTAGTGAATCAACAAAAAATACTGAAATCACTTTTTCGTAGTGGCCTAACAAATATAAGGAGGCCAGTACAGTCACGAGCAAAAAGATGTACTAACTTACCAAAAAGTATTCAAAACCGATTCCTTCCTACAGTATTAGATAAAGTTTTACGGTTTCAAGAACATAGTATTTTTGAAACCATACTATAACGAATAAGTCTTATCTGAAAGTTCGATTCGGAGAATATTTTCGATTATAGGTTCGAAGATTTTTTACGACAAAATCGCTTTTGTGTTTTAGTAAGTGCATACATGTTAATGCTCGTTTCTGTGCATATTCTTTAACACAATCCTTAGACGTCAATAATTATACTCCTGGGTAAGGTCTTCTCACTGAAAAAACATGATGCTGATCAACTCTTCTGTACATGGTCTGTTTAAGACCATATGGTCTTAAATATTTCCCGGGTGATCAGAGGGTGGTGAACGCGCGGTGTAAACAATTAATTTGTTGTCAGTTTTTTCATAATAAATAGCTTTACCTCTTTTTACTTTTGTTTTCGTATGTATATATATTATATATTTATTATAATTAAATACATATATACATACGAAATTTTACTCTGAAATTTTCTGGCACCTAATGTTTTTGTCTCTGCATCACCCTAAGGTTGCCTGGTAGAAAATGTCCACCTTTCTACAGTGTTTGTACATACTTACGAAGTTTTAATAAATAAATAAAATACGTAAACGTCGTTAAGACGTAGATTTTAAAATAAAACACTTCACATATGTATGTTTTCATACTTATTAAGATATTTGCTTGTTGCAACAAAATTAAAATAAACTATGGATAGTTGTATGTTGTTGTAAATTAAACTAAACTATGGATAGTTGTATTTTCGATTCTAAAAACGCGTGTTTATGCGAGCCGAGGCCTCAAAGAGCTGACGAAATAAAAGAAAATGAAGTCCTGGTCACTGTTACCAGGTATGATGAAGAGAACTACACCACGGAACGCTACAATACAAGATAAATCAATATGTGCTCATACTAAAAATATAGAAATTGATCTGTAAAACCATAAAAGAGAATATGATAAGGTATCAGTAATATGATCTCGTGTGCATGTCCGAAGTAGGTAAGTGTAGGTTTCTAAGCAATCATGAATAGCTAGACATTTATATTGATTCATCATTATACGCATATGATGCTTATTAAGATGTATAAGGTTACTTGCGTATAAGGCAACGTTTAACAAAAAATTGAACAGTTTTGAACCTATGAAAATCCATAAAGATATTACAGAAACACCATGTTTTTTATTATTAAAGTTGGACATAATAAACACAGCACAGGTAGGATGATAAACAAAACAATATATAAATGAGGTAGCTGTATAAAAAAACACACGAGTGACATTAACTTCCATATAAAAAGGTTTTTTGTCTGAAATCTTGTGTTATGAATGTTTGAAAAAGTATTTTCAATGCACTTCCTCGAAAATTGGGTCTTATTGCACTACGATTAGGTTCAACATGCAATCGATTTCACACGTGCTTTTTCCTCATTTATCGTAACAAGGGCTTTCATTTTTTCTGTTTCATCACGGTTAACAATAAACAACTGCTCAAATCCTTATAGCCAGCAGTTTGGTTTTTTTAGAGCAGAGAGGCTAGTTTGTAAGCCCTTCATATTTATTTAAAAAAAAAATATAAGTTTGTCAACAGAATAACACAAATAAATTTGATCATTTATAAAATAATTTGTTTATAACAACAAATTGATATTTATTTGAGTTTTTAATTAAAAAAATATTTGAAATGCATTTGCAATGACAAAGTTTCAACACTTAAATCAAAATGTACTAATTGAAAGTTGCATTTAATATAATCAAGCTTGTAAGGGATCCGTACCTGAAAAGGAAAAATCGGAACCCCGATCGGAGGACCTCGGGAACGCGTGGAGGTTGAAATTAAAACCATATTATACTCAAGTCTGTGGTCCCTTTGTAGTTGATGTCGCAAGTTTGTATGGAACCCTAGGTGCGAGAATCTGACTCTTACTTAGCCAGTTTTTTTATAATTTTTACTTACATTATGATAATTTTATGTATCAAATATGATGTAAAGAAAGACATTTATTATTACGTGTTGTTTAAGTTTTAATATAAACATACCAACACATCTGTTTGTTGATTAATTGAACAGAATTGTGATCGTTTTTTCGCAAAGCCACTTAACGTGTGGAAGCTGAAAATCACATTCGGAAACTCGTGAAACTTATTTATTTATAGTTTTATGATATTTGCAATTAATAAGACAGCGAGGTATAGTTATCAATTAATTATAACTTCGACCTTTGGGTTACAGTAAAATTTATATTTGTTTATGCAGAAATAACTTAATTTGATAGTTCCTGGAAAGTAAGACCTTTGTCCAGCAGTGAATCACTTGGAAACAAATATTTGAATATGGAATATATTGTGGGTATACTTAAGAGTACAATCATGAACTAGCCATTGTGAATAAATAGAGCAGCAATTTAAGGTCTAAACACAGTTGCTATAACGGCTGTGAACGATTACGAAGGCCATAATCAAACAGCCATTAAAGATAATTAGCGTTTTCAATACGAATTAGATATCAGCAAGGCACTGCAAGCATGAGGTCATGGGCGGCTGGCGCCGCGAGATAACTCCCAGCCACCGTAGATGCGGGTCTGAGAACGGTGAGCAATGGGTAGGTAGCTCACTGTCCGTCCGTCTATTGACGACATGCCGTATCGACGGCGCGTTCGTGTTCCACACTCGCCTTAAAGAGATGACAGCAAAGGAGAGCGGCCTGCCAGGGCCACCGTCTGCCGGGGTTGCGGGTTGTTTGAAAGGATACCGAGGCCCCGGAACATAAAAGAAACATGGGCGGGTTTCAGTCAGTTAAAGTCGGATACTCTCCCTCGCTCCGCACGGGAAGAATCAAGATGTTTTCAGTAGCGTCTGGATTTGCGCCAGCATAATGGCGATAATGCCCCCCTATTACACGGCACTTAAAGTTTATTACGTAATTACAAGAAAAACGGTTGTTACGTTATTGTTTAAAGAAAGTAGAAGGAGTATGGAACAAGGAGACACGCTGCGACGACAACAAATAAATTGGGATGAGAGGAGAATGATGATGAACAGCACTTGAGCTTAGGAATGACACAGCGTCTGCGAGAATTCACAAGGAAATTAAACGTGTGTAGAAATCCTCGATGGATGTCGAGGATTTCTACACGTTTTTTCTTTAAAAGTTTTTTTCTTTAAAAAGAAACATTACAACTTTTATCGTGGGTGCGTTTAAACTCACATACCTACACAAACAGCCAGGTCCGAAACAACTATCTGTAGACCATACAAATATGTGCGTGCGGGGATTGAACCCGCGACACGGAGCGCAGTAGTCAATCGCTCAGCCACTGCGCCAACCGTGTCGGCAAAAGTCGTGTGACTAAAGCCACACGGTGTTCCTTCTCGTCACTTCTGACTGGGGTGCGGGCACACAATCGCATTAAGGCACACAATCACCACAGCAGAAGACCTGGAAGCCTACCCCAAAGTTGGGAAAAGGCTTGCTAAGATGTTGATGAAATAGGCCGTTCCTAATGCTTAAATTGATGCAGAGGCCATACTTAAGTGTCACTTAAGATATGCAAGCTTTATTACTGCAATACAAACGTCTATTTCGCTTTTATAGCCTAAGTGTGAGTTTATTATAAATGGAAATTATGCGTTCGCCAATCGTGAGAGACGGATTTACACTTTGTGAACTAACTACCTATTGTCTACGGCTTCGCTCGATTTGAAGAAGAACAAATTCTTCTTTTATTTTCATCACTGAACGCGTAGACAAATTTTCGTGTCCGTGCTATTAACAGTTGAGGGATTAATCTCATGAGAAGGCGATCCTGACTGCAAGATCATGTATTGTCATCGGAACTAAAGAGGTGTGCATAAGTTCAGGTCAATCGGATCAACAAGAAGTCGATAAATGTTTTGTAAATTTTGTAACGTTTTGCATTGTGCTTACCCTTTACTAATTTCTAACTATATTGGGGTCAGCTCATGATGATGATGTTTGGGGTCGGCTCCCAGTCTTACCGGATGCAGATTCAGCTGCATTTATTTACCAGTATTTACATCCAGCGACTGCCTATCTGACCTCTACAACGAAGTTTATACTGGGTAATACCTGAGAAAATTTAGGTCTAGGTTTAGGCTACCTTTGCTTCCGCCTTAATGTTGCATAGTTTTCCCGAAGACACAGAAAAACGTGTTTTCTTCCGCTTTAATTAATTTTAATTTAACTTTTCTAGGTAGGACAAATGCTACGTCCAGTTTATTTATTCATTTATAAGTAGCTGGCGCCGGCGGCTTCGCTCGCGTAATGATCGAAATATCCTATATGTCAATTCAGACTACCTCTGTGCCAAATTTCATTAAGATCCGTTCAGCCGTTTTAAAGTGAAAAAGTAACAAACATCCATACATCCATCCATCCTCACAGAAATTCGCATTTATACTATTAGTAGGATAAGCACACCAACAGCACTGTTACATACAAATTCAATTAAACTAACATCTAAAAACGACATTTCAGTAACCATGCAAATAACAGGTATGTATGACATTGGCATGATGAATATTACAGACAAAATGCTAAAACAAAAATAGTGTCAAGTAGACCCAAATCCATTACACTAAAAAAAAACAAAACAATAACAGTTAAATAGACATTCATGGTTCGCACTGTTTATATATAAGGAACGTCTGTATAAAGCGAAACTCATAGAGAAACTTAAACAACCAGTTCAATACTTTAAACGGCACGGTTGGCGCAGTGGCAGAGCGATCGACTGCTGCGTGTCGCGGGTTCAATCCTCGCACGATACCAATATTTATAACGTCCTACAGGTAGTTATATCGGGTCTGGCTGTTTGTGTGTGTGAATTCTGAATTTAAATGTTTGTAAACACACTCACGATACAGGAGAAATTCTTAGTATGGGGAAGTTTTGTAAAACAACTTGAACATAACTGGCAAAATATAAGTGTACTATTAAGTACGCCTCAGCCTTCCAAACTTCAGCCGTGATTCAATGTTAAGAATTAAATTCGTTTAAAACCAAAGCGATCTCAGACGTGCCGAAACGACCTACTTACTGATGCAGCCCCGTGTGTATGAAGCGTGAAGTTTCGTAGAATTGTGCCGTGTACACCGTACACCGGATCCATTCTTGATATTAAGTTCGAACATAGTTCAAACTCGACTTCTGACTATGTTATGAGTTTGGGAGTTCTTCAGTGTGGAGAATGCTAGATCAAAAGGGTTACCAAGACATCTTATAGCAGTTCTTATTCCTGTGTGAGAGAAGAGACGGTGCTAGACACCCTGTATAGCTCTGTCTCTTGCCCTCAGCGGAATAAGTTCTGTTTTAAGACGTCATGGTAGGGGCCCAGCTTATGTTAGAGATGTTTATTGACCTGAATTTGTTCTAGGTTCCAGTCACAGGTTAGTCAAAGTGTTATTGGATGTTTCCATCCGGAATTTCTTAGTGGCAGTCAGGGTGTCTGGATGTCCGCCTGGTTGATGATGCCTGGCGATAGGGTCGCCCACTATAACATGGTGCACCTTTTCTAGATGTTTTATAAGTTCCTATGTACCCCTATGTAAAAAAAAATGATTTTGGTTCTTTTTTCGATTTCAGACTTATATTGTTTACTAGCTTTTGCCCGCGGCTTCGCTCGCGTTAAATTCGGGGTAACACAGTTCCTCTTGCGCCTTATTGATTTGTAATAGCAACGCTAAGTTTTCCCTTTTCTTCCCTCTTTCTCCCTCACATCCCACTTTTTAGCCTATGTCCGTCTCCTGGTTCCCAACTATCTCTGTACCAAAATTCATCAAAATCGGTGTAGCCATTAAAGCGTGAAGAGGTAACAAACAAACTCACTTTCGCTTTTATAATATTAGTAAGGAAGTAAGGATAGTACGGATAACGCCCGGTTTCCTTACGATGGTTTCCTTCACCGAAGTATAAATGAAAAAAAATAGCCTTTATTGCTGTTAAATTTCTTACAATAGTTCAATGCATGCCTACTTAAAACTAAATTGGTTTCCGTAATTAATTTAAACTATTTATACAATTATCGGCAACTGGTTGATTTTGTAGAACAGCTTGTCTGTGGACAAAGGCTTCCTCTAAAGATTTCCACGAAAACCTGTCTCTTGTTAACCGGCTCCATACGAGGCCAGCTCTTTTCTTTAGGTCATCTTCCCATCTTTTGATTTATCTGTCTCTATTTCTTTTTCCATCTCTTGGATACCATTTTGTTACTATCGCACACAGCCTACAGACAGTTGAAATGGCGTTGGACGGGACATATGTTGAGAGAAAAAAGAAATTAAGAAAAAAAAAAATGGACTAAGATAGTCACCGAAGTATATGTCCAAGATAAACATAGAAAAGTACATATAAATTGAAACTCACATTAGAACTTGTCCGGATTTTAACCCACAACTTCGTGCATGAGGGGTGAGGCCTTAACCTCTGGGAAAACACCCTCTTTGATCCTATAGCCTTGGGAATTGTGCGTTTGTTTCTGTATAATTGAACGCAATATAAACACACATACGTTTTCAGTGACGGTACTAAATTAATTCTTTTTCAGCAACCAATGATGACGACTTGATTAGTAAGTTAGGTTATATAAAGGGTGTGAACTCTTAAAAAGCCGAAAGGAATTGTTCTCCTCGTTATTGCATATTTTTATCTACTATAGACTCATCATTTTCCTGCCCTTATCCCATTCTATTTGGGGTCAGCGCAACACGTTTTCTTCTTCCATTGTCCCCTATCAGACGTCACGGCATCATTTACTCCTTTCTCCTTCATGTCATTCCTTACACAATCCATCCATCTTGTTCTATAGACTATACTTGGGAATTTTCTAGGTACAGAGATGTTGGGGGTCAAAGTATCAGCTTTATCACATTTTTTTTAAGTTAAATAGGTTTTCATGTACTTACACTTCACTTTCAAATACCTCACAAACTCAAAACGCATCGTCTGAATAATGCCGGTAGTGACGTCAATGTCCATGTGTCAAAGCATGAGAATTTAATAAATATTTAAATTTTCGCTAAGATTTTAATATCATATTGTTATTGCACTTTTTGCTTGAACAAAGCTTATACAATTGATAGTTTTTTTATTTAGAGTTAAAAATCGATTTTAAAAAGATATTGTAATAAATGACGTCACATCATGGCCACAACATTCACAGGCGTTTGAACTGTAGTAGAAATTAGTTTAATTTTATTTTTTTGAGACAATTAATAGTTAAAATTAACTTTTAATGAATTTATTTATTTAGTGGTTTACCTACAATTGTTACAATGATAAATAAAAACAATACAGTCACAAAGAATTCGACTAAGTGTACAATATGATGCGGCAAACTATACTTTGGTTGTTAGTACAGTTTTTCATTCATTAATGTAAAGAAAAACTTCCCTATTAGTTTCGTTGTGTAACCTTATTTTACCAAAAACTTCTTACAAAAATTATCGTATGCATCACACAGCTATATTGTCTTATCTTGTCTATGAGCAGAACCACAGACAATTCTAGATTATAATTACAACGAGGGCCAATAAAATGCATTGACATGCACTATCAGGTGTCACATTGACACAGATTAGCTGGAGTGTCATACACTTCACATTACGACAGTGTCATAAACCCTTGAGCTTTTGAAATATCACGGCTATCTTGATTGATATATATAGATAGGCAGAGATTCAGGTCTGTAGTTAACTAACGCCCGGTTTTAATAAACAAAAAACGGCAGCTTACGGATAGTAGTATTTTGACATAAGTTCTATGAGACGTACGACGGACGAACCGGGCGTAAGCCTGGTGAAACGATTTAAAATGGACGCTTAGTTGGTTCAAATCAAATCAAATCATTTATTTCAATTAGACAGGCACTTTTGAATGTCAAGAAACAAAATGAATCTACAGTCCCGGGCACAAAGTTCTGTCATTTAAACATTAACAAACCGTAGAGCGTATAAATATAGATTTTTATTTTATAACATTTTCTTTAATCCACACTAGGAATTTCTTCGGTATTGTGGGTGCATTTAAAAAACATTTAATCTCACATACACAAACAGCCAGACCCGAAACAACTATTTGTAGGCCATAAAAATATTTGGTCCCTGCTGAGATGCCAAAAGCTCATCCACTGCGCCAACCGTGCCATCAATTAATAAAACATAGGCTAGCATATTAGTATACTATTCGAATGGTACCTTCACACCCAAGGGACCAAAGAGAAAGAAAAAAATATGTAAGGAAATACAATGGATGCGCCAAAACATCTATTATAGAACGAGTGAAAAGAACATGACAGTTTTATTTAGCTTACACTGCGGGAAATGAATCGAGATATTTATTTCCTATTTTTCTCCTTTATCTTAGAGAAAATGATACTATCACAAGATATACAAAACTAACTGAAATCTTTGTCCTACGACGCAAAACGATTTCAGCCTTACCAACTTTCGTACTGTTGGGGCTAGTGATTGCAATCTCGCAAAACGGGATCCAGCATTCCCGCGGGATCCCGCACCACTTATTAATGTTGTGGATCCCGCAGCTTTAAAACGCGGATCCGCGGATTAAGAAAGCGAGTGGCGCGAGTGCGACGTTGCCGTTTCGCACAGTGGCGGAGGTTGGCGGGGGGCTTCGTGTCGGTTCGTGCTGTTCGACGACGACGCGTGCGGTGCGACTGACTGCACGAACAGTGTTCGTGCAGTCAGTCGCACCGCACGCGTCGTCGTGTCTGTAGGTGACAGTGTTAGTGTTCTCGTAATACCGTCCAGCGTGCGTGCGTTCAATTCAACGTAAGTATATTATTAATTTTGATTTAGTTTTTTATTTGTGCTCTTTTAAATGCAGATTATGCTGTAAATAGCAATATGATGTTGTAATGATAATGTAATGTTGGATATTCACGTATAAGTTATTTTTGTTTTAATTAAAATGTTTTTTTGTTTTTTATAGTTCACCAATATGCATCATGACTGTTCAGCCTACTAGCGTAGAAGCCGAGAGAGCGTTTTCGGCATCAGGATATATTTGTAGTTCACTCAGAAGCAGGCTTGGAGATGATACTATAAATGCCATTTGCTTTTTAAGAGCGTATTTTCAAAAGTCACTGTCGTAATAATACCATTTAGTTATTTAGATAAGAGAAAGTTGTGATTTGACAATGATTAGTAGTTATTATTTTTGTTGTTGTTGATAGTTGTGAATCACAACTTGTGATTTCTTTAGTCATTATTATGAATAAGACTGAATAACAAAATAGTATAAAACTGTTGTTAGATGTAAGGGTATAATTAAACAAAACTTTGATGCCAAACACTTAAAAGCTAAGATTAGTAATAGTAAGACTGATTACTAAATTACTCGTACTTAATTATATAATTTAATTGTTATTTTGTTCGAAAACAAATATTTTTTGTTGCATAATGTGAGACATGTTTAATTACTCGTAATAAAACTTGATTATTTAAATAAAAACCTGTAGTTTCAATTCGATTTTATAACATAATTTTAAAGATGCGGGATCCCGCGGGATCTTGCGCGGGATTGATCAATCCCGCATATCAATCCCGCGGGATTGAATGAGCTGCGGGATTGCAATCCCTAGTTGGGGCGTGTTCCCCCACCAGTGTTATCGTAAGCGACTGGTCAGCCGTCCGCTCGCGTCTCGATATAACGTCAAAAATGCAACTCAGCAAATCGCGGCTATCAAACCGCTACAGTACTATTTAATAATGACTATGCATCTTAACAATCTTATTTATTAGGATGAGCATTGCATGTTATTTATTAAAAATCAAATTATCAAAAATCATTATCCTTACAAACGAACGTAACAGCAATCTCTTCACAATCTAACAATTACAATCGCTTACCCCAAATGTTTTGAACCGGTATTTAAACTTTATTTGCCGGTAATCGAGTCAAGTGGCCCACACTGGCCACTTGTGGGGGATCAAGTGAGGGTGCGTTAATTAGACTAGAGTGGATGTACCACGTACAGTCGAGCAATTAATTTGGTACGCAGGAAACATTCATCTTTCCACGACAACGCCATGTGTGCATTTCTAAACTTATACTCTAATGAACTCTAATCTATAATTGACCCTGACCGTGCTATGTCAAAGTAGAGAAGTTAAAATCATAAATTAATTTACGACAACTCTCATGACTGTTAGGCTCAGGGTCTGAAAACATGAAATTTACGCAAGCACAAGAATAAATTGGTTAACAAAAGTGAGCATTATGGAATGAGTTTGGCAAAGCCTGGAATTAGTAATTTTTACCGATCGGAAATCCTATCACAATTCTTGACTTGACTTCATTTGACATCTTTAACAGTGTCTAACTTTCGCATCACACCCACAATTTCGTTTTGAAAGTCGTGACATGAAAATAGTTTGTTCGACTGTACATTTTCCCCTATGCAAACTAGAGTGTTGTTCATTGCTTCTTTAACAAGCATTTGAGGCCATTTCGCATACAAATGCATCGGTGGATGCAGTTTTTTCTACGTTGACTTGACTTAGCAGGGGTCCTGTTTAGGAATGTTTCCGTGTTTAAGAGAGTTCTATCCATTACTTTGTTAGTTTGAGCTTTATAAAGTCATTTGCATACAAAAACATCAATGGTTGTAGTACTTTCAATGTTGGCCCGACTTGGTAGGGGTTCCAACCAGCTGGGTGAATGAGTTATAAGACTATGCGTCTACCCTATCTCACCGAGAACTAGATGCATTGCAACATTTATTAGAGCATTGAAGAAAGTTTTGAATAGAAATGTATCAATGGATGTAAATTGATGGTATTTGAAATGTTGACAAGTTAACAGGGGTGGGGGCATGCGTTTGAAGTTGCATTCAATGATTGTATTATACAGCTTAAATTTTAACTTGTTAAATGACATGCTTTGACTATTGATTTTTAATCCATAAAGGAAAGAAACGAGTACTTAAGAGGCAGTCTGAAAGTAGCGCTGGAGACTGAAAAGTTGTGTGGTAATCGCTTGTTTAGTATTTGATGCAGAGGAATGAGGAATGTTGTGAGGTAAGTTTTGAGTATGGTTGTGGATGGGTATAGTAGAAGAGGAAGGCCGATAGAAGAAAGAAACGATGGATGGATTGTGTGAAGAAACGAGGTGTTCGATGAAAAGACGACTAATAGATCAGTATGGAAGGAGAAGACGTGCTGCGGCGACCCCAAATAACTTGAGATAAGTGCTGGAGAATGATGAGGGGTATTTTTATTGTTATCAAGAATGCTATACCTAAAATAATTTAGGTCATAAGGACTTCTAGATTCTTTGAAATCTGTATTTATCCTTTAAGTAATTTGAGACTTGAAATCAGAGCTTTATAATTTATGTCTTGGATAGTTTCACTGAATTTCAGAAAAAAAATACTCCTCACTCTCAAAAATTATGTGTTTTTGATTGAAAACTTTTTTTTTGCGGTTAGGAAATCAATAAATTACTTGCGGGGGAGGAGTGTCCGACTTTTACTGACTAAAACCCACCCATGTTCCTTCTATTGCCCTTTACGTTCCGGGGCCGCGGTATCTCTTTCGAACATCCCGCAACCCCGGCAGGCGGAGGCTCTGGCAAGCCCCTCTGCTTTGCTGACATCTCTTTGAGGCGCGCGTGAAACACAAACGCGCCGTCGACACGGCCTCTCGTCAATAGACGGACGGACGGGGAGCTACCCATTGCTCACCATCCACAGGCCCGCATCTACGGTGACCGGGAGTCATCTCGCTCGGTGCGTCTCCCGCGGCGGCTGGGTTGGTTTGAGGTTCTCTCCCTCAAACGCCCGGCCAGCTCCTTGATCCAGCATGACTGCTTCGCAAAAAGGAGGTGACCGCTTCCCATTCCCTCTCGCTCCGGACCATGGACTGAACCAGGGCGGGACGCGAGAGATCGCCACCGCCGATCGCCTCTACGAGGGCACGGCGGTGCTAACGCTAGCGGTTTGGCCATTGAGGCGTGAAGACGTAACAAACAAACAAACTCACTTTCGCTTTTATGATATTAGTAAAGATGATTGAATCGACCTAATATTTTTACTAATATCCCTGCGACAGTGATGCTTACAATGAACTCAGTATTATCTAAATTAGATAATAACTCAATTTTATGTATTTACTAGCTTTTTCCCGCGGCTTCGCTCGCGTGAAATTCGGGGTAACACAGTTCCCCTTTCCTGATTTCCAGGTACCTGCTACCTGTAGTTTTTGCCCTTGCGCCTTATTCATTGCAATAGCAATGCTAAGTTTTCCCTTTTCTTACGTCTTTCTCCCTCATTTCTATTTTTTTTTAAAGTTAACCTATGTCCGTCTCCTAGGTCCCAACTATCTCTGTACAAAAAATCATCAAAATCGATTTAGCCATTTAGGCGTGAAGACGTAACAAACAAACTCACTTTCGCTTTTATAATATTAGTAAGGATTATGAATTTATTCATTTATATTTTACGTTAATTATTTAGTTTAATGATTTAAGACCTTGTAAAACTAATGTGAGATGCAATCAATAATTGAATTGAATTGAAAGGCTAGGCAGATGATGACTAAGATATGAAGTTTGTTTTGTTTGAGAAAATTGCGTTTTTTTCTAAATGCCTCCAATTTGGAAAAATAGAGTTTTAAATCTTAAAAGCTTTTCTTCGTTTTGTTTACAAATATTGCTTGACACAGCAAATAATAGCTATATTTCGTTCCTGATCATTTTAATCCTTTCATGAGTCTTTCAAAAAGTGTACAGACCGTTTTTGAGCATCATAACTTGATAATACTGGGAAAATGTATGCAAAATCAAAAGTCATTTATTCAAATTAGGCTGGTAATCAGCACTTTTTGAACGTCACATTACAAGAGACAGTCCCACAAAAACGCTCTGCCCTTCGCCACGTGGGTTCGATTCCCGCACGGAACAAATATTTGTATGACCTGCAGATAGTTGTTTCGGGTCTGGGTGTTTGTGTATGTGAGTTTAAATGTTTGTAAACGCACCCACGATACAGGAGAAATTCCTAGTATGGTGCAACGTTTAAAAAAAAAAAAAGTCCCCACTCGAGCTGAACGAGGATGTCAGATGTGTGTGAAACAAAGCAATAGTAAAGCTTCTTTTTCATAGCTTGAGCTAAGTTAGCTATGTGATTGGTTAGTTTCACACACATCCCTCGCTACGCATCCTAGCTCATCTCATGTGGAAACGCCGCCTTAGTTTCCAAATAGGTATATGTACAATGTGTCCGGTCATGGACTAGCGATATTCTAGATACTTATGTAATGAGTGTTTTAATATACTATTACGCTACACACTTGGGTCTAATTCACTTCCCCGCTTTTTGGCAGCCATTTTGAGAGCTCTATGTGTTGTATACACAAAAAATAATCATATCTCTCAAAGTTTTGGTCTTACTGAGACGAAAATAGGTTTATTCAGAGGGCAACAATATTGTATATCGATTAAATTAAGAAATGATGAGCTTTCATTTTCGTAACTTTAGAAAACAAAATTTAAGTCCAAAAAAATATGCAAAACAACGAAAGTTTTGTAAACAATTTGTGAAAAAAAAGTGTTTTTTTTTTTAAATCAATAAATTTGAGTACTGGAATGTTTGTTATATAAGTACATATCGCTAGTTTGTGGCCGGACACATTGTATATGCATCCCTACAATCAAAGGTCACACAAATCCCTGGCCACAGGTATGTATTTAATTACATTAATTAACTATTCCCGTCTGAGTCCGCACACGAACCGGACACCGGACAGATCTGCGCCTAGACGCTCTCCCTATTAATTCTATTAACCCCTATTATAGTTAACTGGTGCTCACTGCTTATCCCAGCGGTGTAAACTCGTTATGTTATGACTTGGGCTCATGTTAATTTAGTAAGTAATTAGTTGCAATAATTAAGGTTTATGTTAAGAAGACATTACATATAGGTTTTTTAACCTTGCATTTCTACACACAGAATGTTGTATTTCAAAATAAAATTTTGTACAACTTTAAATTAAAACAACGTAAAGAAAGTAACTTATTAATAAACTATATAAGCGTCGGATGATAATCTGACAATGCGCTTTTATTTATTAAACACTATAAGCACAAAGAACAGAGGCGTACTTAATGCTATAGGCATTTTCTACCAGTCAACTTTTGGGTGATGCAGAGACAAACAATGGTAGGTGTAAATGGAAAATAAATTATTATTTCATACTACATGAATTTATAAAATACTATTAATATCAAACAATGTACTATAGCTACATATCAAAATGTAGTAGACTATATTATGTCAAAATGTGATACACAATGTGGAGAACAATAAAAAGACAAACAATGGGGAAAACTTTAACGATGTGACGATACTGCCCACTTTTTACGAATATGAATTTGAATTGGTTACATCCTGTTTTCCCGGGGAAGCGCATATTTAAACATAAGCTAAGCCACTGCTCAGCCCCAATGATGATAGTAAAAAATGGTGGTAGTTATGTTATATAGCCTATAGCATTAGTCGATAAATGGGCTACCCAACACTTCTATTCGAACCAATATTAGCGTTTTCAAGAAACAAACAAACAAAGTCCTCAGCTTCATATTATTAGTAGGTATAGAAGTATAGATTAAATTCAAGAGTCGACTAATTTTAGCGAAAACGGGTATATCTCTGTGCACATTCCCCATTCCAAATTAAGCGTTCCAGAATAAACCGTATTACGACGTGTAGTGTGTGGGGAAAATGGATTAGGTACCTCCTCATACAGGTACTGGTACTAAATGGTTACTTGGAACTGTGGAATAAACTATGAGGTGTGTTTCAGGAAATTAGGATTTCTTTATTAATTAAAAAAAAATGCCCCCGGTTTGGAATTATTCCAGTAACATTTAAACACACATTCACAAACGACCCGTAATTGACCCGGAACTTGGGTTGGATTACTAACTTACGGTTATTTTTAGGTTTAAAAATATTTGTTCTGTACGGGGATCGCACCCGCAACATGCAGCACAGTACCTAGTCACCGCGCCAACGTGCCATCGTCGAAATATTAATAAAGATAATAGCTCGCTCTCGCCATGAAAGTTCAGATAGCACTTTTTAAGCATTTGTTATCGGGGTATTATTTTTAGGCTTATGTACTTACCACCAGATATAGTAACAAATAGCAGACAAAAATTGTAAATGATCACCAAAATGAAACCCGCATCCTTACTAATATTATAAAAGCGAAAGTGAGTTTGTTTGTTTGTTTGTTTGTTTGTTACCTCTTCACGCTTTAAGGGCTAAACCGATTTTGATGAATTTTGGCACAGAGATAGTTGGGAACCAGGAGACGGACATAGGCTATTATTTTTTTAAAAAGAGTGGGATATGAGGGAGAAAGAGGGAAAAAACGGGAAAACTTAGCGTTGCTATTACAAATCAATAAGGCGCTACCGAATTTAACGCGAGCGAAGCCGCGGGCAAAAGCTAGTTTTAATATAAAATTATAACCAAAGTTTTAACACTTTGCTATCCTATTTAAGCAGAATGACTCCAAATAAATCGTGGTTAACCCAAAAATAGTAAATGATCATCAAAATTAAACCAGCATTTTAAAATAAAATTATAACCAAAGCTTTTATTTCTGGGTGATTTAAAAAAAAACCGCTCCGCTCCGCTACGCTCCCGCCTTAGCCTTCTAACCTAACCTATCCGAGTCGGGGTACTCTGAGTCGTGGTGTTAACCATAATGAGGTTATAATTCGATTAGATTTGGTGATCATTTACTACATTTGGTGGTCGTCGAATACAATTTAAAGTGCAGTCGTGACTGAAATAGCTGGTACTATTTAATTTTAGACATTATTTTTTGGTGTTAAGTAGATATTTTTGGTTACATAACTAAGAGTATCAAAGCATTTTATGGTGGTCATTATATTTAAACCCTTATTTTTAGTATAATTGAAATAGGTACGAATGGTATCAATATATTTTATGTAGATTCGGCTTCGCGATGCGACGATCTGCCTAGTCTTTCCCACCTTTGTCTGTCATTGGTAAGTCTGGTCAGACTTTCGGGACACTGACTACCTGAAACGACTAACAAAGATCGACAAATGACAGCCGGTACCAACAGCTTAACGTGATTTTCGAGGCACGGACGGAAAGTGGTATGTAACGGGTGGTCACCCATTCACAGACCAAGCTAGGCAAGCGCGGCTTAACCTAAAGATCGACCCGAGCATCTGCTATTATTTAGCCACGAGCTCCTCAAAAAAGGAAGTAAAGTTAATTAAAAACTTAACGTCACATTATCACAAGGAAAATGTTACAATGTATTCACCTATTTCACATACCATTGAAACGAAATAAAACCGAATTATTATCCCGTTAAAATTGCTAAAAGAGAAATAATAAAAAGATAATCATTTTCAATAACTAAACTAAGTTGGCAACACTAAATACCGACAACATAATATGGCTCACAGCTTCGCACATTATTTACTATTGCTAACAGAGAAAGAATGAAAAGTAAATCATTTTCAATAACTAAATTAAGTTGGCAACACATCGGCTTTGATTTTTCTAGCGAAAATAAATACCGAGAACATAACATGGCTCACAGCCTCGTACATTATTTACTATTGTTTTGTATCATAAAGGCAGATTTTGGGAAGAAAATAATACACAAAACACATGAATAAAGAGAATCAAGATGATTTTTAGGAACAGCAAAACGAAATAAAATCTGTTAGCTAACTTGTTAGCTGGACTACTTATCTACCTTTTTTTTGTCGATGTGGAAACCTCATGGATGTCCCCCGTCCGCGGGGAGGACGGGGAGGTCTGTCAGTCTCCACTGACTATAACCACACCGATGTTCCTTCTCACACTAGTGTCAGGGGGCAGCGGGAACAAATGCGACTTCCGCTGCCCCGGACTAGTGTGGCTCGCTTGACCTGAGCGGACCGTGTCTCGAGAGGGGGGAGCCTAATCTAACTAGATTTTTAGGATTCCGTATCTCAAAAGGAAAAACGGAACCTTTATTGGATCACTTTGCTGTCCGTCTGTCTGTCTGCCAAGAACCTTGATCTTGGGAACGCGTGGAGGTATCGAGATGAAATTAAAACCGTTATACTCAGTCTGTGGTTCCTTAGTGCCGTAAAAAATCAACCCTTTAAGTGTACGCATTCAAAAGATATGCCTGTTTATGTCGAAAGTTTGTACGGATTTTTGTTTTAGTTTAGGCCACTTGTAGTTCAGCTCTATAAGGTTTTAACAAACAACTAATTTTGTTTGTTCCGGATTATCCTGTGGTGACCTCAAACGAATTTAAGGCCAGGGTTTACAAACTAAGTTATTAAACTAATTGACCGCTCGCTAAGGACACCCCCTGTGGGGTACGGACCTCGGCTTAGGGCGGGCATTGGGAGATGGCAGCTAGAGATGGGCGGATTCAAGTTATTTTCGGGGATATTTAAAGCTACTGGTTCAGCTTCGCGGGCTGGTTCATTGATCAAAGGACGGGTTTTCTAACCTAAACACAGATTAATTCACTTTTCATGAATTGCAATTGACATTCACAGGTTCTTCTAATTATAGCTCAAGCCGCAATTATCCAATTTCATCATCTGTTTAGACTTTATCCCAATTAAGTTGGGATCCGCTTCCAGTCTCCGAACGCACATTAATACCAGTATTTTACATGGAACTACTGTCTTTTTGACCTCCACAATCCAGTTAGGTCTGGGTAACACCCCCCTCCTTGGTAAGACTGGTTGTAAGACTTTCGGTTCACTGCCTACTTGTAACGACTGTTATTTATGGATCCTTTGGCTGAACGTGCTTTCAGAGGCAAGAAGAAAACTCGGTACATCATTATATACTGAGTTTGATTGTGGTCCCCCATCCACGGACCAACCTAGGTTAGCGCAGCTTAAGCTAACGGTCGACGAGACTGTCACTGCTGGGGTGATTGTGTAGAATGCGATTCTGTCCCCGCACCCTAGCCAGAAGTGACGAGCAGGAACACGGTGAGGTTTTAGTCAGTAGGAGTCTGACAGACCCTTCCGCCATGGCGGAGGACATCCATCGAGGATTTCCATACGTAAAATAAACATCGACCAGAACAGCTTTTATTAGATTTAGTAACGAGCTTCTTAAATTAAATCAATTTGCACTTAATTAAATTATTTTAAGTACCTATTTACCTTATACTTATTAATGCGAGTATTAACTTTTCAGACCTCTAAATAAAACTCAAAGGGAAATATCATTATATAAACAAATATTATAAGGTATATAGCGTGGGTGTTCTCCTCACGTGGTAGGACCTGTGGTTGGACTGCGTAGGAAGCATCCAGATATGTTTATTGGAATCTGCGTTATATTAGCCAGCAAGCTTTTGCTCACAGCTTCGCTTTTGTAACGTAGGTACGGAAATAACCGCGATGTTTCAAACTTGGGAATAATGCAGCTTTCCGTCGGTGAAAGAATTCTTGGAATCGGGTTAGTATACCCAAAGATTACACTCTACATACAAACTTAGAAACAAACTTTACCTATAAATAATATTGAGAATTGATTCTTTGAATCTGGTAGTCTTGACGCTTTCAGGATATCAAGCTTTCTGTAGATGAGAAGAATTCAAGAAAAACGTAAGGTAAGGTGGCACTATTGTTAAAATGGAACTTTTATGGGATCTTTGTATTCCGTCTATCTGTCTTCATCTCCGGAAATTGTGGAGGTATCGAGTTGAAATTAAACCTATATCCTCAAGTTCGTGAAGCTATGCAAAAATCAACCCTTTAAGTCTACGCAGTCGAAATATATGGCCATTTATGTCGCAAGATTGTTCGGTCCTTCTCCCACTTCGCCGCTTTTCTTACGTTTGGCTGCAACTTGCATGAAGTGAAGCGAACTTTCTAAAGTTTATAAGTTGGTTTCTACGATTGCCGGAAACGGACATTAGGTCTATCATAGAAGTTTATTTCAAATATACAGCAGAAAGATTGCTTTAAAATCTGAATTTAACTTTGACAACAGTAATGTAGTGTATTATTAAGACCTGAAGATTTAAATAAATAATCAGGATACACCAACACATATTTAACTCTATTATTATTTATTTATTGAATACTTCTAGCACAAAGTACAGAGGCGAACGTAATGCCATAGGCATTTTCTACCAGTCAACCTTTGGGTGATGCAGAGACAAACAGTGGTAGGTGTAAAACAGTTATTTTTGTATTAATTATTAATTTACACTATATAGATATATAAAATCTATAAATTTAAAACAAAATACTATAAATATATATCAAAGAATAGATAGACTAAATAAAAATACAAACAATGGGGAAAACATTAACGATGTAACGATACTGCCGACTTTTTGCGAAGAAACTCACGAACTTTATGTTCAAAAGATAAACATTTAGTTGCCATCCTGACTTCCTAGGGAAGCGCATTCCATAAAGAAATAGACTGGACGAAGAATGATCGGTGAATCTATTAATGAAACACAAAGACACGAATCGTCCGAATTCACGGATAACGAACTGAATGAGCGATAGATAACGCTTGTAGAAAGACCTCGCCCAGTTTGTTAGCAAACCTTTCATATAACTGGCATTTTCTATTTATGCTCGCAATGTGAACGGAGAATTCCATTAGAGCAATAGGTTCCCATTACGAGAAGAACGCACAAATATAGGAATTTTAGATCAACAGCAATTTCTATTTCATTCTTAGTAAGAATAAAACACCTTACAATCCTTACTTTATATTATATAAGCGAAAGTGAGTTTGTTTGTTACGTCTTCACGCCTTAATGGCTTAACCAATTTTAATGATTTTTGGCTGGGCAGACCGCCATTGTGTGCTCCACCGTGTCCTCCGGGCGATCGTCACAATGGTGACACCTGGGCGTTTTCTCCCGCCCGATTATGTGCAGGAACCTCCCGAAGCTTCCGTGTCCGGTGAGGACCTGCATCAGGCGGTAGGTGAGGACGCCATGACGCCTCTCCAGTCACTCCTCAAAGAGGGGACTTACTGCCACTATTGTGGCGTGCCCTAACTCAAGACCTTATTACAGCATTCTGTCCTTCCCTTGGACAAGGGAGGCCAGATTGATGTACAGGCTCACTCAAATGGGCATTAAAAATAGAATAACTAATTAAGTAAATCTACTGTTTAATTGTTTGTTGATTTTGGATTGTTTTTAATTAATTGTATTACAAGGGTGACAAGTCGCCCCAAAAGGTGGTGGCCATACGGCTTATCCGGGGCTACCGCACGATCTCCGGCGAGGCAGCGAGCCTCCTTGCCGGATTGCCACCGTGGGATCTGGAGGCGATAGTCCTCGCTCGCCTGTTTGAGTGGCGCGCGGAGGCACTACACCGGGGGGAAAACCCGCTGCCGCGGCAAATTGCCGCTCAGCGGACAGACCTCCGGTGCGATCTCATGGTGGCATGGAGAGAGCGACTGTCGCAACCCCGTGCAGGGCACGCCACAATAGTGGCGGTAAGTCCCAGCTTGGGCGCAGCACCGCCGTGCCCTCGTAGAGGCGATCGGCGGCGGCGATCTCTCGCGTCCGGCCCTGGTCCAGGCCATGGTCCGGAGCGAGAGTGAATGGGAAGCGGTCACCTCCTTTTGCGAAGCAGTAATGCTAGCAAAGGAGGTGGCCGGGCGTTTGAGGGAGAGAACATCTGCCCAACCCAGCCGCCGCGGGAGACGCCCCGGGCGCCGGGCGCCGCGAGACGACTCCCGGCCACCGTAGATGCAGGCCTGTGGACGGTGAGCAATGGGTAGCTCACTGTCTGTCCGTCTATTGACGACAGGCCGTGTCGACGGCGCGTTCGTGTTTCACGCGCGCCTCAAAGAGAGTCAGCAAAGCAGAGGGGCTTGCCAGGGCCTCCGCCTGCCGGGGTTGCGGGTTGTTCGAAAGAGATACCGCGGCCCCGGAACGTAAAGGGCAATAGAAGGAACATGGGTGGGTTTTAGTCAGTACAAGCCTGACATGCCCCCCCGCTCCGCCCAGAGCGGGGGAAGTCATTGGATGATTTCCCACCCGAAAAAAAAAGGGGTGACAAGTTCAAATTGAACAAACCCCTTTAAATAAAGAGAAAAAAAAAAGCTCTCACTGCTCTACAACAATTTATTATGTAATCTTGCGTCATCACAAGCATATAAATTACTCCAAGTTTTAATGATAAAGTATTTATCAATAAACTTCCTCTAAAACTGACGCTTATTGCACTACGATTAGGTTCAACATGCAATGTATTTTAAACGCGTGCTTTTTTCTAATGTCGGAACGAGGGCTTTTATTTTTTCTGATTACACCACAGATTACTATAAACAAGTGTTCAAATCCCTATAGTCGGCGGTGATTTTGTTTTAGAGCAAGGAAGCGCATGTTTTAAAGGCCTTCATTTAATTTAAAAAAAAAAAGAAATGAAAAATTAAATTGTGTTTATTTACAAAATATCACAAACACACCAATTGACGTTTTTTTTTTACTTTAATATTTTTTTTACTTATTAAATGAATTTCCTATTTATAATTTTGGGCTGTTCATACCTTTGTTTCTCTTTCAGCCTGAGAATCCAAAGAGCGGGGAAAAACAAATTTAATCATAATTTCATAGTGATTATTGGCAAAAACACTTTTATTTATTTATTTAAACTTCATGTACAATAGTGGTACATAGGCGGACTTAATGCCATAAGGCATTCTCTACCAGTCAACCTTTGGGTAAAATACGACAACATTGTGATAGGGTACAAAAATTATATAAAATATATATTATATCTAAAACTGTTTGTTAACGAAAACTTTTCGTGGAAATTGACAATGCTGTTCTCGGCTCTATAACATCCTCGACTAATGGCTCGTGTGTGAATTCCGTCCCGGGTCAATGACAAATTTTCCTCACTTGACTCAAAATATACTATTCTATTTCGGTGTAATTGTAAGTTAAGTGTTTTGTTTGTATTAACTATCTGCCCTTCTGACTACACTAGCGTGGGAAGAATACAAGGATCATGAGAACAGTTTAAATGTCAGACATTAATAAGCCCTTGTCTTTATTCAAATTGAAAAAAAAAAAACAAGATTTAATAGAAACCTTATTTTATAAATTACTAGCTTTTGCCCGCGGCTTCGCTCGCGTTAAATTCAGGGTAACGCAGTTCCCCTTTATTAATTTGCAGGTACCTGCTACCTGTAGTTTTTGCCCTTGCACCAAATTTATTGTAATAGCAAAGCTAAGTTTTTCCTTTTCTTCCCTCTTTCTCCCTCATTTCTAACTTTTAAAAAATCCAGGGTCCCAACTATCTCTGTACCAAAATTCATCAAAATCGGTTTAGCCATTTAACCGTGAAGACGTAACAAACAAACTCACTTTCGCTTTTATTATATTAGTAAGGATTTTATGAATTGTGGCGTGATTTCAACCGCCGAGACCGAGATAAAAGCAGCGTATGTGTATAATCCAGGGTATAAACTATGTCCATACCAACTTCCATCCAAATCGTTTCAGCTTAGAGGAGTAACAAACACACACACATACAAACTATTGCCTTTATAATATAAAAAGTCAGTCCAGTCATTAAAGCTTGATGGATTAACAAACGTACAAAACTTTGATATTAAACTTAAATATTAGTAATGATAATTATTCTGTACTTCCTCCTACATCCAGGGATTTCCAGAATATTTTTTACGATATCGTCAACCCAATGAGCTTTTAGACGGCCTTCTGCAGCCTAACCTTGGTCACCACTCAGACTTTATGTATTCTTACTAATTTTATAAAAGCGAAAGTGAGTTTGTTTGTTACGTCTTCACGCCTAAATGGCTAAACCGATTTTAATGAATTTTGATACAGACATAGTTGGGACCCTGGAGACTCACATAATATTCTTTTTTAAAAAGAATATTATGTGAGTCTCCAGTCAGTCAGTCTGAGAAACAGTCTGAGAAAAGGGGGAGAAATAGGGAAGAAAAGGGGAGAGAAAGAAAGTTTTTTTTTTCGATCATCACGCGGGTTAAACGCAAAGTTAGCGTTAGCCCAAAGTAACTATGCCACGCGGACGCAGTCGCGGGCGGAAGCTAGTATTTATATAACAACAATGGTATGTAATCAATGATCATCTTTTCTGTATTTGAAGACGCTTTGGTCTCTTGATAAGGTGAGATGGACTCAACAAGGAGTATCGTATCGTATCGATATTTTATCAGATAGCTCCATGTAAAATACTGGTATTCAGCTGAATCCAGTAAGACTAGAAACCGACCCTAAAATAGTTGTAGAAAGGCTAGGCAGATGATGATGCCCTGCATAGACGACGATTGCTAATTGAGTTTCAATTGTAGAGAACGTTTGTGATTTCTACCATCCTCGAATCCGTAGTTGGATTCAGCAAAAGATACACAGTCTTCAAATCGATATTTTTCTGTCATTTTCTGTCAAATCTAAGATGATAAAGGTCATTAAAAAAACGTTTAATTTGATCTGTAGTGAAGGATCTGTCAATAATTCAAGATTTGCATAATAGAAGACTATAAATCGTTTTATAAATAATAACATTATCCCAGGCTATAAGTGTCCCACGGCTGGGCAAAGCCCTCTTCTCACATAGAGAAGGCACGAGTATTGACCACCACGCTTGCTCACGACGGGTGGCGATTTCAGACTTGTATAATAATTATAAATCCAGGTATTCTTACGATGTTTACCTTCACGGTTATCTGTGATGTAATTAGATAAACTCTATAAAGTACATATGAATTGAAAAAGTCACATTTGTACTTGCCGGATTTAAACTTACAACCTTGTGATATTAGAGGCACTTAACCTCTCGGCCATCACGACAGCAATGCATGAAAGAAAATTCGATATTAATAAATCGATATTTAATTAACTGTATGAATAGGATCACCATCATTGTGGTCATTAAAGCAAGAGATTGGACTGACGGGTTCCAGTACTACCAGATGAAGCTGTAGTAATATCAGTATTTTAGCGTCAGCCTATTTCACCTCCACAACCCAGGTACCCTTGGTAAGACTGACTGTCAGACTTTCTCGTTCTAACTCCCAATAACGATTGTCAAAGATCTACAAATGACAGCCCAAGGTTTAGCGGGCTTTGCGACTCATTGAGCCACGGATGGCCACGCGTAGCTTAACCTTCAACCATACGGCTGTGAAAAACATTAGCTACGAGCTCCTAGGCTATGAGTGCATGATTTCGTAAATAGATATCTAATGACTTGATAACTGATGACAATAGACAGATATGTTGAATTGTATATAACACTAAATAATACACAAAGAGATGAAGTGATTCGAAATAAATATACTGTTCTGTACTGCGTTATCATTGATCTAATAAATCTCGAAGTTTTAGCTAATATGAGTAAATTAGTTGATTAACTAATAGATGTCAATTAAGTATTATTTCAAGTACTAATTAGGAATACAAATTAAAAACAACAATGTCTTATAACAACTAATATGAAGAATCGTTAAAACAACTCCACAAAAAATACATTTCAGTCATAATTTCATCAAGCAAGCTGAATACAAACGGCAATTAAGAAAAAAAAAACTCATCTCTCGTCAGTCATAAAACAAAATCTGCAAATTGGAACAACCTCGTCGCGCCTGCACAAGTTTGCGCGTGCGCAAGGGTACGTCACCTTGACACGAGGCCCCACGGGGTACTCTCGCCATCCCTCTCACTCAACCGCGTAGACAATCAGCGAGACAGAGATACAAACATCCGTAGACAGACGCTTTCAGAAACGCTACGCCGCTTATTTGTGGCCGCCATTTTGTATGTTCCTTTTGTCGAATGATATTAATTTGAGGACCTTATTTATGGAGCATTATTTTTAACGGGATATCCTTCTATGGTTTATATATGCATTTAATGATCGACGGGGAATGCAATATGCATTTTAGTGTATTCTTAGCCGTCGTAGCGGTTGTAACAAAGCGTAAAACTGAATATTTCTCAATTTAGCGTGTTAATCTAATCTGTCTTGACCCGGAATAACGATTCCAACGACCTCGCTTGCTTCGTGTAGTTATTATAGTCTTACTTACTCATATTTAAGCATTTTCTTGGGTAAATAATACTTTACAATTGAACAAAAAGAAAGTCGACGTCATATAAAACCCTTTTACCGAATTCCAATGAATGCATTTATCGAGATTGAATATAATGAAACGATAATCTAATTACTTGTGACGTATGCTCCATTGTGTAAAACGCATTAGTCGGTAAACGTATATACACAGCGTAGACCACACCACGTTACGTGACATTACAAGAAATTGCGCATTACAATATGGAATATATAATAGCTATGTGTATCTATATAACAGATAAGATAACGCTAACATTGCTACGAAATCAACTTTAAAATAGAATCCATGTTAATTTTCGTAGCAAAATACACATTTTGAATATGGAAAACAACTATTTCGCAAATAATGTGTGTTACAAATAGTTTATATAAGCGAAAAAAGTGTCAAAACGTGATTACTGACGTAACCTGAAAACTGTCGCGAGTGTAAAACTTTTCGGTACTCACAGCGCCATCTATGCGTCAACTTGGTAGTTTGACGTGATCTTCACAAGGTTAGGCTGTAAGCCCACGGGCTGCGCTATTTATATAAACACTCAGGTTGTGACATGTGTTTATGGTCTCTTTTATAACGCCATTAATTCTTTATGTGTTAATAAGGAAAATTAGGGAAATTAAACTTTATTGTTTTCGTAGAGGATTTTGTCTTTGATTTTCCATAGATTGCTCGAGTTGACGTCACGAGGCGACGTGTTGAAATACATCGTGAAGCGTAATGAGTTTATCAGATATTGTTTATAGAAGTTTATGAGCGTTCCATGTTGAGGAAAACTTTTACAACGCCATTGTACTTATGAATTTGTGATAAACCATAAAACACACATGATTTTGATATATTATATTTGTGTTTATGGTCACCAAAAGAATCATCATCATAGAAATATTGAAAACCGAGAAAGGAGCTATAATACCCTTTCATTCGACAAGGGCAACGATCAATCCACACAATACTGAAGGATTCACGAATAATATTATATTCGTAGCGACGTAGCATGAGAATTTGCGCTACAGACATTTTAAACAACTGTACTAATTACCTACGTATTTGCTTTTAAAACAAATGTTGACAAGACCGTGTGAACGTAATCGATGAAACGTTTAGCATGTAACTGCGCATTAAATAACTTGACAAATACTAACAGTGCATGGTTAAATTAAACTGCACTGAACTTTAAATTTAAATTACACTGAACTCCACACTAGGATACCCCGCAGTGTGTCGTGTGGTTTAGTCTCTTTTGTCTCTAGTGGAACAGTATACAACAACATATATATTATATAGTGTTGTTTGTTACAGCTAGTTTGTACTATGTGACCTCTGGGTTTCATCAAGATCTATTCAGCCTAGGTTTCACCCGCTGCTCAGGTCTCCTTCTCACGTAGGGTTTTGAAAGTAGCCGATTCTCTGCCTTGCTGAATATGCATAAAAAAATCATAAGAATCGGTCGAGCCGTTTCGAAGGAGTATGGGAACGAATATTGTGACAGGGGAATTTTATATATTAGATATATTGACTAAACAAGTGATGAATATAAACGTCGATGCAATGAGAGGAAGACCAAAGAATAAATAGATGGACTGTGTGAGGAACGATCTGAAAGAGAAAGGAGTGATAGGGGAGGATGGAAGAAAAAATGAATTTGTTGGTGCGTCCCTTAGTAGAATGGGGACAAGGGCAGGAAGATGATGATCCTTAGATACTAAAATATAACCACAATCTCAATTTTAAGTCAATTAATTTACAGACACAAGTCCCAACGTAATTCGCTGGGTCTAGGAGTATGCAATTTCGTACAAGAGCTTCTTTTTTCCCAATGGCGGACACTGTAGCTAGGTTTAAATAGGGGGTCGAGAACGTTATTTTTGCCCACATGGAAGCCCATCACACACAGTTTATAGTCAATAAATATAGGAGAGAACAAACTGGCCTATTTTTTGTCGTATTTATTTGTAGCAATATTCAAAAGAAATGAGTACTGCGACTTAAATGATATTATTTGTGAGCCACATACAACAACAGTATTTAATGACTAAATTAAATAAATATGAATTGCAATAATAACATTGGAATCAATTCTATAAAAAAAGTAAGTATACACGCGTTTGGAAACCTTTTAAATTCTACTAATATTATAAATACAAATGTTTGTGAGGATGGATGGATGGATGGATGTATGGATGTTTATTACACTTTCACGTCAAAACGGCTGAACGGATCTTGATGAAATTTGGCACAGAGGTAGATTAGAGTCTGGAATAACACATAGGATACTTTTTTTCGATATCACGCGGGCGAAGCCACGGACGCCAGTTAGTGCTTTATAAGTTTTTTAAATGACATGGACTAGGACATCATCACTTGAAACGGGATTTTATTGAGTTTCCGATATTTCGAAGCTAGTTTGACGCCATGATCACAGTTCGACAACGGACGAGTTTATTCTCGATCATGACGTTTACAACAGCGCCAAAATATCGGGAATTAACGTGTTAAATATCTCATTTCAAGTATCCCTTTCTCGGGGATGGGAAATCATCAAATAACTTCCCCCGCTGTGGGCGGAGCGGGGGGAGTGTCAGAGTTTGATAGACTAAAACAACCCCATGTTCCTTCTTTTGGCCTTTATGTCCCGGGGCGGCAGTATTTCTTTCGAATAATCCACAACCCCGGTTTTCATGCAACTAAAACTAAATACTCTGTATCACGATATTTTAAATTCATAATGACGAAGGATAATGTGTTGAAGATGAAGGCGGAATCTGAAGGTTAAGTCGGTTGTTGATAATGTTCGTCCTTCTTTTGTAAATACCATAAACAAAAGAACAATGCAATTGATGACGTATGTCAGCATTTTGCAGCTGTTTACACTTTCGCAAGTCGCGATCGACGATCGATTAACACTTGTGTTGGGGAGCGCTGTAGAAAATAATTTCTGCTACTTGCTGGAAAGCTTTAAGGGAAAGTTTATAATAGAAAATGTCGTTAGAATAAGATTGTATTTGTATATAACGCGAGCTATTGAATGAAGAAAATGTACATAATACAAATCTTAGATTCACCAACAGGCAACGTACAGGGACAAGAAACATATTTTTTACAAAACATAACATAAATCATAACATCACGCCTGTAATCCTCGAAAGGTTAAGCAGAAGTTTGACGAACTGCGGCTGAGCCATCGACTGCTGCGCTGCGTGTCACGGGTTCGATCCCCGCGTGGAACAAATATTTGTATGGCCTACAGATAGTTGTTCCGGGTCTGGCTGTTTGTGTATGTGAAATTGAATGTTTGTAAACGCATCCACGATACAGGAGACATTCCTAGTGTAACGCAAGGTTATATTTAAAAAAAAAACCTTATAAGTAGTACCACCCACATTTTGTCCGTCCCCTGAAAGTCCCATGAAATAGGGGGCAAGCTCATTGCTATCAACCAGGAGATAGCAGGAATGATTCAATTATAACATCCTTACTAATATTATAAAAGCGAAAGTGAGTTAGTTTGTTTGTTTGTTACCTCTTCACGCTTTAATGGCTAAACCGATTTTGATGAATTTTGGTACAGAGATAGTTGGGAACCAGGAGACGGACATAGGCTAATTTTTATTTAAAAAAAGTGGGATATGAGGGAGAACGATGTAAGAAAAGGGAAAACTTAGCGTTGCTATTACAAATCAATCAGGCGCAAGAGCAAAAACTGCAGGTCTGCTTGGTGTGTTATACCGAATTTAACGCGAGCGAAGCCGCGGGCGAAAGCTAGTAGTATAATAAAGATCCAAAGTAAGTTATAATTATAAGTTAACTCGTATTATTCCTGAAGAAAAAACTTAATAAGACTGCCCGACCCGGCAATCAAACTCAGGCCAATTTGGGAATCAAACTGAAGACTACGCGCAGTCGCGCTCACGACCACTAAACAAACGAGGCAGCAACAGTTTATCCTCAGATTAAAGCCTGTTTGGTATGCATCGCTTGGACTCCGTAACTGCAACCGCACTGGTGTAGTCAGTTCATTTCATACAACGCAGACGAATCGCATGCAAATTGCCTTATCAGTGGTTTGGGATTTTCAGTTCATTAAAAGCATGTAAATTGTAATCATGCATGTCGAGTTCAACAAATAAGAACTGAATGACCTGCTATCAACAACTGAAGATATATAGAATAGCATACATTAAATCTACTGTACTGTTCTCGCTGTAACCGTTCCTCTTCAATCTCAAACTTTTTCTATCTGAAAGTTTTTTAATAAAAGCAAAAGTGAGTTTGTTTGTTTGTTACGTCTTCACGCCTAAATGGCTAAACCGATTTTGATGAATTTTGGTACAGACATAGGACCCTGGAGACGGACATAGGATATTTTTTTTTAAGTGAGAACTGAGGGAAAAAGAGGGAAGAAAAGGGAAAGCTTAGCTTTGCTATTACAATAAATCAGGCGCAAGAGCAAAACAGGTACCTGCAAATTAGAAAAGAGGAACTGTGTTACCCTGAATTTAACTAGAACGAAGCCGCGGGCAAAAGCTAGTTACTGTATATAGGCATTACCCTGAACATCATAATCGTAACAGCCGACCCATAATAGCAATACATCCTATTTTTTTTTACTTTTTACATTTACTTTTTTTTTTTTTTTTACTATCACTAAACATGTCTTTTCATGTAATGTCACCCGCATCATGCTAAAGCGAAAACAGTATAGTGGGTGATTTTGGAACGAAGTTCCTTGAAAGGAGGCTACACGGAAAAAAATAAGACCAAAAGATGTAACGACACTTTTTGCTTAAGACAAAAAGTTGTAACGACACCTTTGCTTAAGACAAACTGTTGTAACGACACTTTTTGTTAGTTGTAAGCCGTGCGGCGTGCGTGTGTTTCTCTGTCTCTCTATCTCTCTCATACAAGCCAGTTATTTTCGTTTCGTCTTTCTATTTCGCATTGAACTGTGTTGTGTCGAGACGATTATTTTTGTTGAGTGTATACAGCTTTTTTGTACATATTAAATAATAACTTCTTTCCATCCGAATGTCCCTTGACACCTCTCAAGTTTTTTTTTTGTGTGTAACTTTATCTAAAATTTATTTGAAAACAAGATCAGAGATTTTCAAATCTCTATCTCTTCCTTAATCGAGGAGACTAGTGTGTATTGGTTACCCCGGGTGCAGTACGGAATAGCCCAGGATTTAGGCATCATCTTCTGCCTAGCGATTTTCTATGTCGGGGTGGCTTCTTGGCCGGATACAGCTGGCTAGGTATGCACAAATCTAAGATAATATTCCTTTAATTGACTTCTTTTAGATTTCGGCTTATCAAGCAGTACAACAAAAACTTAAAACATAAATCCCATATTTCAAATAATTAAAATAACCTTATCCTTTTTTTGAAGTCGGCTAAAAAATTAAATAATCATTTCATATTCCTAAAATTTAAAGTGCATTATTATTAAAGTGCTTTGGCGGTGAGAGGTAACATGTTGGCCCGCAGATTTGCCCGCTGTTCTGAACAGGTTAAAATAACATTATTTCAAGCTTATTGTCAAAGCTTTTATACGGGAAATCTGTGGGTCTGTCACACCAAAAGATCGTTGGAAGTCCTGCGTGTCCAATACAACAACATCTTCAGAATGATGTTGGGGTTGCCTCGCTTCTGTAGTGCATCGGGGATGTTTGCGCTGTACCGCACTGATGGCTTTCATGCAGTCATCCGCAAGAAAACTGTATCCCTGATCTGCAGAATGCGTGGCAGCTGCAACGGAATTCTTAAGACTGTTGCAAATAGGATGTCTTCTCCGCTATGGAGATGTCTTATCAAACGTGTAATTTAATGTTTTAAATGTAACCTTATTTGTAGTTTGATTATTATTAGAGCTATTTAATTTAATTTGACTCAAGATAATTTAATCTAATTTATATTAATCAAATTTAATTTAATTCAATTTAATTTATTTTAAACTAATCTAATTTATTTTGTCTAATCTAATTTAAATGAAATTTAATTTAATAAGTCTAATCTAATTTAATTTAATATAATGTATCTAATTTTAATTTAATGTAATCTAATTTAATTCAATTTAATTTAATCTAATTTAATCATATTTATTTAATTCATTTGTGATTTTATTTTTAATTGAGTTGCATATTTCATTTCATTTTTGTTTATTTTATTTTTGTTTTAATGTGTTTTTAATATGGATCCAGTTATCCGAAATAAATGAATTTTATTTATTTTATTTATTAGTAAAATATTAGCATTTAAAAAAGGACTTAATAACCAGGTGAATAAGGCACTAAAAGGCATCGCAGAGTTATCAAATTCTGAAACTTTCAGGACTGCAAGCGTAGTTTGTATTTCTACAACAAAACGGTTTTAGCTCCCTCTCTACGTTTCCACATTAAAAAGTTCTACGTTCATTTATTTTCAGTAACAGCGAAAAAAGCTAAAGCTGGCTCCCAACGAAGTTTTGAGCAAAGGAAAGCTGATTATAGGAAAATTCTCCCTAAAAAGCTTTATATCTAGAGTATTATCAAACACATATCCATACTAATACCTATTATAAAAGCAAAAGTGAGTTTGTTTGTTACGTCTTCACGCCTAAATGGCTAAACCGATTTTTATGACTTTTGGTACAGTGATAGTTGGGACCCTGGAGACGGACATAGGCTATGTTTTTTAAAGTGAGAAATGAGGGGAAAAAGAGGGAAGAAAAGGGGAAACTTAGCATTGCTATTACAATAAATAAGGCGCAAGGGCAAAAACTCCAGGTAGCAGGTACTTGCAAATCAGGAAAGGAGAACTGTGTTACCCCGAATATAACGCGAGCGAAGCCGCGGGCAAAAGCTAGTAAAAAATTAATAAAATACTTTTATTACAGACAAAGTCTATTTGGTTAGTACAACACAAAAAACGAATACTTAAATCTACTAGACAAACAATCGTAAATTATACGCCACCCATGCATGTAGGCGTATCCAATGTCCCAGTATGGGGCTGTCCCACCTGGAGCTGGGGCTTTACATGTAGTCGAGTAATATCACTCAGGCATGCGGTATCTTCTAGAAGTTTCTTGCACCGAAGCAAATGATAATTATACAAAACGCACAAGCATTCGAAAACTAAGAGCTGCGTGCCTAAGGTTCGAACTCGTGAGCTAATTCTTGGCAGTGCGACGGCAACACCACTTGGCTTTATTACCACTGTGACTCCATGTCCTTTCACAACATAATAAAAAAATGACGAAAAATAAATTTACTGCCAGAACTCGGTGAAATTTGTTTGGATTTGTTTTGGTGTTTTTTGGAAGTCGGTTTTTTTTGCAAAAAAGTTTTCTTTTTGGACTTTTTAGTTGCTTTATGATGGTAGATGGTGATCTCACACAATTTTTTATTGAGTATTCATTTTCCATTGCTACTAAGAGATATTAGCATATCGTCCATTTACATTAGAAGCCAATAATTCTCATGGATGCCATTGGACCAGGACCACTTGACCACCGGGAAGCACCAGCTTTCAAAAAAAAAAGATATCAAAAGAATCGGTTCACCCAGTCGAAATTTCTAAGGTAACAAACAAAAAAAACATACATACATACACTGATGAACACATTACCCTCCTTTGCGGTGCGCAGTCGGGTAAAAAATACAGTCGAATTGACACCATCCTACTTATATTTGAAGTCGGTTTAAAAATAGCGTCACTATACATACAGTAAACAAGTTTTCAATCATTTATCACACATTTCTGTTGTCTTAATGTCCAGAACGGCCATGAACTTATTTATGACGTTTCTCGATCAATAAATGCTGTAACAGTAAATATTGTCCAAATCTACATTCAGAATATAAAGTGGGCATATAACGGGATTGCCAAGACCAATTTTAGGTATAAGACTAGCTTATATTATTAGGACTTG
This sequence comes from Ochropleura plecta, assembly GCA_905475445.1. NCBI lineage: Eukaryota > Metazoa > Arthropoda > Insecta > Lepidoptera > Noctuidae > Ochropleura > Ochropleura plecta. The sequence continues at coordinate 18,188,021 of FR997736.1, forward strand.
AATTGAATATGGTGAAACAGGAATTCATTCATTCTCAATTAGTGGTAATCTCAATAGCCATCTATTGAGATTACCACTAATTGAGAATGTATTTATTTACTAACTTCAGCCCGCGGCTTCGCCCGCGCGATATTGAAAAAAACAGTATCCTATGTGTTATTCCAGACTAGAAATCAGAATTTCATCAAGATCCGTTCAGCCGTTTTGACGTGAAAAAGTAACAAACATCCATACATCCTCACAAACATTCGCATAAATACTATTTATTAGATTAGATATTAGATTTAACACTTCAAGCACAAAGTACAGAGGCGGACTTAATGCCATAGGCATTTTCTACCAGTCAACCTTTGGGTGATGCAGAGACAAACAGTGGTAGGCGTAAAACAGAAAATAAAAAATATTAATTTATATTATATGGATATTTAAAATACTATAAATATAAAACAATGTACTTACTGTAAGAGGTTTTATAACCTAAGCAATGCTGGCTGAAATAGCATAACCTTCAAATACTCAGGTCGTTTTAAATAGAAAATAGAATAGGAGAATAGTAGGCTTGACAAGAAAGTGTGACATGTAAATTAAAATATTAATTAAATTATAATCCTTAAAATATTATATGCGCTTTAATTCAAGTAGTAGTATCCAGTTACTACAGTACTATAAATATTTATCAAAGTATATATGGGCATTACAGAAGACAAAGAAATGCTGCGCTGACCAAAAATACGGGCAGGAGAATAATGGTCGTGGCCAAATAATACCAACCGTTCAGGTCAATCTTCAGGTTGAGCCGTGGATGGGTGAACACAAATTAAATACGGAGTTTCCTCAGATTCTCGGAAAGCACTTTACGCCGTTGGTCCTGGCTGTCAATTATATATCGTTTGAAAATCGTTACATGTACCTAGTCAGTGACTTGAAAGTCTGACAACCATCCTTACCTAGGGGCATCGTATTACCAAGTACTGACAAGGTGATCATCATCATCATCTGCCTAGCCTTTTCCCAACTACGTTGGGGTCGGCTTCCAGTCCTACCGGATGCAGCTGTATACCAGTATTTTACTTGGAGCGACTGCCTATCTGACCTCCATAACCCAGTTAGTACTGGGTAATACGATACCCCTTGGTAAGACTGGTTGTCAAGACTTTCGTGACACTGACTAGCTGTAAGTAACGACTGTCGAAGATCTACAAATGACAGCCGGGACCAACAGCTTAACGTGCTTTCCGAGGCACGGAGGAAACTCGGTATGTCATGGGTGGTCACCCATCCACAGAACAACCTAGGCAAGCGCGGCTTAACCTAAAGATCTACCTGAGCGGCTGCTATTATTTAGCCACGAGCTCCTCCAAGGTTATAACTAACGTAATTTCAGTTACTTGATAGCTCGTGGCTTAATAATAGCAGCCGGTCAAATAAATCTTTAGGTTAAGCCGCGCTTGCCTAGGTTGGTCTGTAGATGGGTAACCACCCGTTACATACCGAGTTTCCTACGTGCCTCAGAAAGCACGTTAAGCTATTGATCCCGGCTTTCATTCATTCAGTCCAGTGTCCCGAAAGTCTGACAACCATCCGGGCATCCTTGCCAAAGGGTATCGTATTACGAAGTACTGACTGGGTAATGAAGGTCAAATAGGCTGTCGATTCATGTAAGTAAAATATAAGTATAAACTGGAAGCCAACCCCAACATAGTAAGAAAAAGGCTAGGCAGATGATGATGGGAACGATGATAAATCCTTACTAATATTATAAAAGTGAGTTTGTTTGTTTACGTCTTCACGCCTAAATGGCAAAACCAATTTTGATGAATTTTGGTACAGAGTTAGTTGAGACCCTGGAGACGGACATAGGCTATTGTTTTTTCTTAAAAAGTGAGAATTGGAGAGAAAGAGAAAAAAAGGGAAAACTTAGCTTGATTGCTATTACAATAAGGCGCAAGGGCAAAAACTACAAGTAGCAGGTACCTGCAAATCAGGAAAGGGGAACTGTGTTACCCCGAACTTAACACACACACCTAGTGATGTCATAAGTAACTAAGTTCTTATGAACACGATGGGGTCGCTAAGAGCCTTATCACTCGAGGGTGAATTTTAGAATTTGAATTCAGTTGTTCAGGGAGACGGACATAGGCTACTTTTTGTCTCTTCTATCCCCCCACTTCCCTAAAATAGGGGGTGGAAGTTTGGATGGAGCATTCCACAATTTTCAAGGTAGGAAGCTAAAAACTGGTATACGAACTACTTGTCAGTAACAAAAACATCGTGCATCATTTTTTCTTGGAAATCTGCTCCCAACCCCTTAAAAGAGGGTTGAAATTTTATATGGGACTTTTCGCATTTTTCTAGTTAGGAAGCTAAAAATCGGTACATACATACACTCTTTGTTACCAACGAAAAATATCTGCAAATCAGGAAAGGGGAACTGTGTTACCCCGAATTTAACGCAAGCGAAGCCGCGGGCAAAAGCTAGTTGTGTTATATAAATAATAAGTCTTATTTATAATAGGATCAGCCGTCATTTTATTGGGGTTGGTAAGCATAGCCGCGTTTACATAACGTTTATTTAATAAATAGGAATGATTAATTCTCAAGACTCAGTAATCTAAAGACTAACAAGTTTACGAATAACAATTCTAGTGAGTGTAGTTTAGAGCTCATATTTGTAAGTTATTTTTAGTCAATAAATATCGTCAATTTTACAGTCACTTTATACCTGTAACTATTGCCCCCACCTTTACTGTAAAAGCAGAAATAGCTGGATTCTATGTGGAAAATTAACACCTGTCAACGATTTAATAGAATGGATTATCCTACTAATATTATAAATGCGAATGTTTGTGAGGATGGATGGATGGATATACATCCATCCAAGATGATGTTCATCCTGATGTTCAACATCCAGATGTTTGTTACTCTTTCACTTTAAAACGGATTAACGGATCTTGATGAAATTTGGCACAGGGGTAGATTAAGGTCTGGAATAATACATAGGGGGTAAAGCCGCGGGCGCCAGCTAGTACTTTAATATACACCATAAATTAATATAATATGTAATGCTTATTCTATAGGAACAATGGCGCTGTTATCGCTGACAGTGATACCTTGCAGACAACCTTTGTATGGACTGGCTAATCCAGATAGTATAGCATTTTCGTAAAAAGAGAGCTCTATTTATAAGGTTCTTCGTATAGCCAGAATTCAGATAATTCAGTTTGTGAATACTGAACGAATTCCAATTATTCCCAAAAAGGTTGTCTGGAAGATATCGCTGTCACCGATATTGAACACACTACTGTAATTTTCATGAAGATCGGTGAGACACGATAGGGTATAAGGCTTCGTCCGGCCCTGGTTCAGGGCACGGTCCAAGCAAATAGGAAACAGAAACCTCCATCTGCGTAGCAGTTATGCTAGCGAAGGAGGTTGCTGGACGATTGAGGGAGAGATCCTCAAACCAACCCAGCCGCCGCGGGTGACTTTCTGAGTGAGTAGCAGCCACAAAGTCTTGATGTGTGCCCAATTAACGGCAATAAATGGCATCAATATATTTAATATAACTAGCTGTGCCCAGCGGTTTCACCCGCTGCTCACTTAGGGGTATGAAAAATAGATGTTGGCCGATTCTCAGACATACTGAATCCTTACTCCTTACTAATATTATAAAAGCGAAAGTGAGTTTGTTTGTTTGTTACCTCTTCACGCTTTAATGGCTAAACCGATTTTGATGAGTTTTGGTACAGAGATAGTTGGGAACCAGGAGACGGACATAAACTATTTAAAAAAATAGATTGGGATATGAGGGAGAAAGAGGGACGAAACGGGAAAACTTAGCATTGCTATTACAAAACAATAAGGCGCTACCGAATTTAACGCGAGCGAAGCCGCGGGAAAAAGCTAGTATGCATATAAAATTTCATAAGAATCGGTCGAGCCGTTTCGGAGGAATATGGTAACTAACACTGTGACACGAGAATTTCATATATTAGATAAGGTCACCTCCTCTATTTGACTTAAATATAGCTAGGGAAATGTGGGTCTATTATTAGGTACACCCACCCTGCCTAGCCTTTCGACCATGACAGGCGCAATGTTAATCTTCCCCATAACTTTACTTGCACGATGAACGTATTAGCGTGACGTCACATATCATGTTTGCAATCTGTTTTCTTCGTAGACTAAACAGATGTTTGTATTTTCATAACAAGGTGAAGTTTTATAGATGTAAATATGAGAATTTCCCGAGTAATGCGCACAGATATTCATAAAACAATGTTTGTTATAATAATAACAAACATTATTATACTAGTTCGTAATTCATACGCAAGAATCCTGAGGAATCGATTTCAGAGGATGTAGACTAAGCGGCAATCTATGCATAAGTTTTAAAGATTACTGAAAAGGGAAAAACTACTGAACGGACATATCAGCTGCCTAGCCTTTTATTTATTTTTTGCGGATAGGAAATCAGCAATTAACAGGGGTGTGTCAGACCTTTACTGACTAAAGCCCACCCATGTTCCTTATTTTGCCCTTTATGTTCCGGGGCTGAGGTATCTCTATCGAACAACCCGCAACCCCGGCAGGCGGTGGCCCTGGCAAGCCCCTCTGCTTTGCTGACATCTCTTTGAGGCGCGCGTGGAACACGAACGCGCCGTGGACACGGCAGCTGCCTACCCTTGTCCTACTTATTTAGGGTCGGCTACTAGTACCTATTATACATTGAGCGTCTCCCTATCTAATCTCCACAACCCAGTTAGTACTGGGTAATACGATACGCCTTGATAAAACCTGTTGTCTGACTTTCGGGACACTGACTGTCAAAGATCTACAAATGACAGCCGGGACCAACAACTTCATGTGCTTTTAAAGGCACGGAAGAAATTCAGTACGGGTAGTGACTAATCAAGGCAAGCGCGGCTTAATCTGAAGATCGATTAAAGCGACTGTTATTGTTTAACCACAAGCTCCTGACCTGAACTGACATAAGCTACCGAAAATTGAATATCAATGTTAAAAGTCGTTTCAAAAATTCGAAACGTTATTGAAAGCGATTGTTTCTTGGCCTTCACGGGTTCCATTTCTTCAGGGCCAAGCGACAATTGCTGTGGACAATTATCATTGTACAGAGACATGGGGCTGACGAGGTCAAAATGGTAGTCGTTCCATTTAAATCACTGGTATTCATCCCCATCCAGTGACCCCAACATTGTTGGAAAAAGCCTAGACAAATGATGCAGCTCAATATATCAGTATTTTATGTGAAACGACTGCCATTCTTCTGTCTTTCTCAAAATTTATTTGGATTCAAACTTGGAGTTCAATTTGAACAATATTGTCTATGTATGTATTTATTGTTATATATTTTTACTGTCACATTGCACCAACTAAGTTTGTCTCTGCATCACCGTAAGGTTGACTGGTAAAAATGCCGAAGGCATTAAGTCCGTCTTTATTCAATGTTTTATTCACATGCGCATGAAGATTTAATAAATAAATTAAATAGTCTGCGTTACCGCCAAAGTTCAAATAAAACTTGCACCAATGAATTAGGCAGACTTATAAGTACACCTACATTTTGCCAGTATTGTGTAATACGGGGCAACGGTATTGCCGTCAACCAAGGCATAAATCCAGACTCTGTGGTTGCTACTAAGAAATTCTTGATTGAAAAACCCAATGTCACTATGCTCGACCTAGTCAACAAACCCAAGACATAACACACTCAAAAGTCGCGCGACCACTAAACCCACGAAGTAGTCGAAGTTTATTGAATAAAAAGCACTGCTCTTGCTTCTTTGTAAAAACGCTACTATTATTGAACCTAGGGTCAGTCCGAAGCAGCTTAGTCATGAATCTTTACTTAAACTAGATTAATGGCCTGGTTCACAAACCTTCAACAGTGGGCTGGTTTACAAAAAAACATTCGAATACTCAAGTTTTTAAATGGAGAATTAATAAAAAAAGAGAATAGTGTTGGCAATGGATGAAATGTTTTGGTGAAATATAAACTAAAAATGTAGTCTTAAAGAGTAAAGCTTCTTTTAATATCGAATTTAAACCAACTCATTTGCAGTACTTACATAAACTCATGCCCTTTTCCCATGTGGGGGTAGACAGAATTAACATAAGTAACGCAAACTGCTACAATCCTTACCATACCATAATTCTTTTGCTTAGTAAATCTGGTCAAAGACGCGGCTTCAGAATTAGTTTAAGTTTCAAGTTTTTTTTAATTTTTTTTTATTCCGATTAGCTTATTTTTACGGATTATTTATGAATGAGTGGACATTGTGGGCCTTGGAGATTCCTAGACGCTTGTTAACTTTTTAACGTTTTATAAAGTAGACAATAATGATTTAATATCGGGCCTACGCTATCCTCATACTTAACCAACGCTATAACAACAACATTGTAAAACCAAATTATTTTAAAAGAGCAACCATGGTTGCTGGTTCTTGTCCACTGTTAAATCCACTAAGCATCATCTACGTCGCATAACTAGAACCGTGCACTTTTTCTCCATGTTTTATGTGCCCATGTAGGCCTATGTGAAAACACATATTTAATTTAAAGTACACCTGCCCATTTCGACGAACTTTACTATCGTGAAAATGGCGAAATTAATGACCGATGAACTTTTTAAAACAAGTCGTGTCAGAGTGTCCAAAGACAATCGTTTATCAGATACCTTCAGAAATATACCAACAAATAAATATAGATTATTTAAGTAGGTACAAAATCTTTAAGCCTCATTCTAAATATTTTATTACATTAAGTTTCCAAGCCCTTCATACCGTAACGTTGGCGTCTGAAAACGTACGGGCGTCCGTTGACCCCGCGGGCCGTTGAACCTATTTCGGAGCACGGTACTGTTCACACTAATTTCGGGTCATTTTGTTATACAAGGCCATTAATTGCCTTAGGCCGATTATATGCGTAAGTGATATGAAAATATTTTATAGGAATAACATACATAACAACAAAGCAGAGGTGTACCTATATGTTTAAGTATATGGGGTGAGCATATTGCCGTCAACTCAAACTCAAAGCATTTACTTTAATTAGACCATTACAGGCACTTTTGAATGTCAAGAAACAAAATGATGAAGCTACAGTCACGGTCACAAGGCATAATAACTTGTGAAAGTACTGTACTGTTGATCTCAATGGAGAAGAATGGGCAAGAAACTCCATGGACACTCTTTAAGTTATGATATTATTACAAAATCGTATTTACATCATTCATGTTGAGATTATACAAATATGTGAGAGCGAAGTAGAAAGACATGCACAATAACAAAGCCCAGAGTAAATAATAAAAAGCTAAATAAATTAAACGTACAGCTAAACCTGCCTCATATCCCAGGCTGTACACTTGTTCAGGGATAGGAAGGTTATTATGAAAGTTGTGAAAGATAGGGAGAGAACCTCAAACCAACACAGCCGCCGCGGGAGAAGCCCCGGGTGTCGGGCGCCAGCCCGGACTCCCGGCCACCGTAGATGCAGGCCTGTGGTGAGCAATGGGTAGCTCACCGTCCGTCCGTCTGTTGACGACAGGCTGTGTCGACGGCGCGTTAGTGTTCCACGCGCGCGTCAAAGAGATGTCAGCAAAGCAGAGGGGCCTGCCAAGGCTTCCGCCTGCCAGGGTCGCAGGTTGTTCGAAAGAGATACCGCGGCGGGATAACGTAAAGGGCAATAGAAGGAACATGGGTGGGTTTTAGTCAGTACAAGCCTGACACTCCCCCGCTCCACCCAGAGCGGGGGAAGTTATTTGATGATTTCCCATCCGCAAAACAAAAGAAGAGATCAAGCCACGTGGTATTCAAAAATCGCAGCTAAGTTTCTTTGTCTTTTTATATATATCAGGCCATTGAGCTCTGTCTTCTATTCATGATTCATTTCTACAAAATATGTAAAAGAACTAATTTTGAGAGATCTTAGTAGACAAACTTGTAGCACCTCATAAGCAGTAACATTGATTCGGGCTGAATCATTCCTTATTTATTGCATCAATTATATTTAAGTTTCCATAGACATACTATAATTTGTCATAAATGTAAAACTATGAAAGGGAATGAATATTTATTTCCTAGAATTGAAGATGATGATGGTAAAGACGATGTAGATTGTTCTTTAGATGGTCAAGTTGTTCAAACAATTGGCTTAAACTAGCATACAAAATTATATTTATTTATTTAAACTTCATGTACAATAGTGGTACATAGGCGGACTTAATGCCATAAGGCATTCTCTACCAGTCAACCTTTGGGTAAAATACGACAACATTGTGATAGGGTACAATACATAAAATATCTAAAACTATTTTTGCGAAAACATATTTTTATACGGATACTAATACACATATACATATCAAATAAACTAATATATCCATTTAAAAATATTGAAGACATTAAACAAATAAGTAAAGCTAATAAAATTGGTGTGTTATAATTAGAGTTGTGATTATCGGACGCATATTTACCTAGTTAATATTCGGTTAACGAAGTATGGAAGCGGTTTGTTAGGATAATTATATAAAAAATTAAATCCGGGATTTCGAAATTGCATCACTAATCAGATGTAGTATGTATATGTATATTTACTTATCTTACCTATTTACTTATATTCCAATATGCCCGATTTCATATTTGTTACAAACCTACGGAAACAATAAATAAAAAAAATAAGGAAACAATACTACGTAATCATTACTTTAATATTATAAAAGCGAAAGTGAGTTTGTTTGTTTGTTACCTCTTCACGCTTTAATGGCTAAACCGATTTTGATGAATTTTGGTACAGATAGTTGGGAACCAGGAGACGGACATAGGCTATTATTTTTTTTAAAAGAATGGGATATGAGGGAGAAAGAGGGATGAAACGGGAAAACTTAGCGTTGCTATTACAAATCAATAAGGCGCTACCGAATTTAACGCGAGCGAAGCCGCGGGCAAAAGCTAGTATACAATATCTCACGGAGTAAACACTTAAAGGTGAAGGAAGATACTCATCCACGCAATATCTATATGACATGTAACATTTTTATAAATTAATAAAAAATACAAAGACCAAGGCGATTATGAAAATAGTAAAGCTTTCAAGCCACGTGTCCTTCGAAAAATATCGCCATTTTGTTTCTTTGTCATTTTCATTTAATTTTCATGTTTTCATCAATAGAAGTTCATGGCCAGACCTGTTCGATTGAACCCTCGAGTTTCATCGGTTGCCACTATCATCTGACAGAAAGTTTACAATAGTATGCCTTTGTAGCTAATCATTACACTATTACAGCCGCTCAGATCGATCTTTAATTTAAGCCGTGCTTACCTAGTTTTGTCCGTGAACGGCTGACTACCCAGTACATACCAAGTTATCTCTGTGCTACGGAAAGCACGTAAAGTCGTTGGTCCCGACTGCCATTTTTAGATTGTCTTGAAAAGATCCGTTTTTGCAATTAGATTGTATGATTTATTTTCGTTGGATCCCAGTTTTTGATCCCATTTTTTAGGTATTAACGATGGGTCCCATTTGATATTACCATTGAATCCCATTTTATGACAACATGTGTACATTTCAGAAGAAAAGTGATTTACTTTTATTAAATATTTCAAAAACACCGTGTGTGTATTTTGGATTTTTTAGGATTGTTGCCACTGGGGAATAAATGAGACAAATGATGTACTCCAAATAGTACTAGACTGGCATGAGTTAAAAATGATCAGGTTTATTTGTGATGTTTATAAATAAATAAATATGAACGCCTTCAAAACAAGCGCCTCTAAGCTCAAAAAAAAATACTGCCGTCATAATTTTTCCATATTTTTTTTTATATAATGTGGCCGTTTCTGGCACACAGGTCACAGTTTTAACCTAACCTTTTTTTTTTGTAAATAAGTAATTATCCTAATCTAAATAGTTCAGTTCCGGGTAAACAACTAAAAACAATCTCTTTTTTCTATAAATGCAAGTCGTTTGTGGCACTCGCCGGCCGCTGCCGCGGCACCACTCGCTCCGCTCGCTCGGCTCGTGCGTAGGAGGTCACAGTTTTAACCTAACCAAACCTAGTTCCCGGTTCCTATAATTTGTTTGGGTAATGAAATTTTGTCCAAATCTTTTCGGAAAAACGGCAGGCACCCGTTATTCTAACATAACCTATCCACATACCCAAATTTCATCCAAATCAGTCTAGAAGTTTGAGCGTGTTGGAATAACAAACATACATACAAAATTTCGCCTTAAAATATTATTGTGATTTTGTTGTTGGATGTACCCGCATTCAGATGTTTTTAAACATCTGGGATCCAACGGAAATAGTTTTTGGGATTCAGTGGCAATAAAACGTATTTTTTTAGTATTTTTCAAATTTGGGATTCAACGGAAATATATAATAATGTTTTGTGGGATCCAACGCCAAAAATATTAAAGTGGGATCAAAAACTGGGATCCAACGAAAATAAGCGGATTGTATCACCTTATGTGAAATGTTTTCTGTAAAAGTATTATTTTTGTAGTGTAAAGTATTCTATGAAACTGTAAACCAAATTTTAAACTGTAAACATAATTGTAACCAAGGCCTACCTCGCTAAAACGGTACTCATAAATTCGTCGATTTTGGGAGCGTTTTGGCGTGTTTTTTACGTAGTAAGGAATGTATTGTTTGAGTAAAATTTTCTAACTAAAGTATTAAGAGTACTTCTCCTTCAGGTGGCATTACAAAATTCCACCCTGTACTCATTCCTTACTTTATCCATTCTTGTCACTTTGATTGATGAACCTAAAATAGTATTTTGTCATTTTATTCTCTCGCTAGCTTCCGCCCGCGACTTCGTCCGCGTGGCATAGTTACTTTGGGCTAACGCTAACTTTAACCCGCGTGATGATCGAAAAAAAAAATCTTTCTCTTTCCCGTTCTTCCCTCAGTCTCCCCTCTTACTTTTTTAGCCTAGGTCCGTCTCCAGGGTCCCAATTAGCTCTGTACCAAAATTCATCAAAATCGGTTTGGCCATCTAGGCGTAAAGACGTAACAAACAAACTAACATTCGCTTTTATAATATTAGTAAGGATTAACCAAATTAATGAATTAAAAAAAAATAGCACGTATTTCCTTTTCAAAAAAGGTATGAGTATATCAGTCGATTGCGAAAGTCTTTTCAGAATTTTTAAGAACGTTGTTTTTCCATTTTGGTACTTCAATAACAAAAAAACTGAATATAAAAGATTTTCGGGGACTGACAAATAGTAGTCTCCTCTGAACTTTAATGTTTTGACTGAATACACAAATAAAAATATTTTATTTTACAGACGCCTACTAAGGCATGGGTTGGTCGTTTTCTATGGAGAAGAACCGGCAAGAAACTTCATGGTTACCCTTTTAAAATCATTAAGGCAGTTTTACAATAATTTTGAGTGACAATTTCAGACTGTGTTATCAATGTAACTTAATTACATGGTAAATAGTAATGATGATGACTTGCAACCGACTTCAAAATAAAGGTTTTGCTAGGTATGAGGTCCAGGGTTCGATACCCGGGCCGGGTGGTTATATTAGGTTTTCCATCAGGAATTTCTCAGTATCGTTCACGTAGTTTGGGTTCGCGCTCGGTTGATGGCAATAGGCTCGTCCCCTATAACATGGGACTGCAACATAATTGGTGAAATGTAAGCGTACTATTAGGAACACCTCTGCCTATACCCTTCGATGATTACAGGCGTGATGTTTGACATTAAACAATACGGTTCAACTGTTTATCCGTATTGTACTCAAACTCAAAGCATTTATTTCAATTAGACCATTACAGGCACTTTTGAATGTCATAAAAATCAAAAAAGATGCTGCTACAGTCCCAGTCACAAGACATACTAACTTGTGAAAGTACTGTAGATGTCCATTCTAAAGCGTAGATCTCTATAGAGAGGAATGGGCCAAAAACTCCATGTACAAGCAACAACCATCTCTATATAAATAAATAAGGTATCGATTACAAATCGATTTCGCAGCGCAGTCGTTTGCGTAGGCGTCGCGGATGTGACGTCAGAAAGGTAGATTGCGCTGCTATTGTTAGAAGATGTGGGTCAAACGGATATCTGAAGGATTTCTGTTGATGAAAGTGGCACACACATCACCACAATAACACCTACACATACGATTCAGCAGAATTATAATTAAAATAAAGATGATAAAAGAAAACACGTTTCTATAAATAACTAGTTTTTGCCCGCGGCTTCGCTCGCGTTAAGTTCGGTATAACATAGTACCTACTACCTGCAGTTTTTGCTCTTGCGCCTTAGTGAGTTGTAATAGCATTGCGTTTTTTAATTAAAAATTAGCCTATGTCCGTCTCCTGGTTCCCAACCATCTCTGTACCAAAATTCATCAAAATCGGTTTAGCCATTAAAGCGTAAAGAGGTAACAAACAAACAAACTCACTTTCGCTTTTATAATATTAAGTAAGGATAGTAAGGACCCTGCGAGGGTTGCGGGTTGTCCTGCCGGGGTTGCGGGTTGTTCGAAAGAGATACCGCGGCCTCGGAACGTAAAGGGCAATAGAAGGAACATGGGTGGGTTTTAGTCAGTACAAGTCTGACATATCCCCCCGCCCCACCCAGAGCGGGGGAAGTCATTGGATGATTTCCCACCCGAAAAAAAAAAAAAGTATAGTAAGGATTGTATACAATCCTTACTATCCTTACTAATATTATAAAATTATGTTATTATGATAACACCTGAATTGTCTAATGATAAATCTTCTTCACAAAAATATCAACTATATTATAAAACAGAGCTTCCTCTCTGTACCCTGTAGGGCACAGCAAAAGGGTAGACTTTTGCTGTGCCCTACAGGGTCCATAATGATCTCATTATTATAAAAACTACCACCTAAATACACATTATGGTAAAGCAATAAATATATGAGTATTGAGTATTGGCTGTGTGTTGAGCTGTGCTATTTTATATTTGCACATTGGATTCTAGAGGCATCTAATCAGGCCTTTTATTTATCGATCAATTTTTGTCCATTTATTATTATTTAACCTGTTTTTTGGTCTGGGCGGAAGGGGGAAGTGTCAGTCTTGTACTGACTAAAACCCACCCATATTCCTACCCTTTACGTTCCGGGGCCGCGGTAACTCTTTCGAACAACCCGCAGCCCCGGATTTTGTCAACCTTCAATAATAATTAGTATTCCTTACTAATATTATCAAAGCGAATGTGAGTTTGTTTGTTTGTTACGTCTTCACGCCGACATGGCTAAACCGATTTTGTTGGATTTTGGTACAGAGATAGTTGGGACCCTGGAGACGGACATAGGCTAACTTTTGTTTAAAAAAGTGAGAAATTAGGGAGAAAGAGGGAAAAAGGGAAAACTTAGCTTAGCTATTACAATAAATAAAAGCGCTAGGCCAAAAAGTACAAGTAGCAGGTACCTGCAAATCAGGTAAGGGGAACTGTGTTACCCCGAATTAAACGCGAGCGAAGCCGCGGGCAAAAGCTAGTATGAAATATATCGGATAAGTGGATTAAATCCTGCAGGTCTAAATTGGTCCCATTAGCGGAATCATAATAGGATAATTATTAATTACGTAACAATTCTTAAAATGGTTACAGACGCAGTTAATATTGTGACTTTGTGATCATTTTACGAATGGTAACGTTATTCATATTATTAACCTATTATGATTTTGCTTAACCGGCCATTTAAAGCCCTCTTGTCGATTGACAATAGGGTATTTAACTCTATATCAAAGAAATTTTAAAAATATACAATTCAGATAGCTTAGGCAATAAGCAGTCGGAAAATGTTAGATTTAGTTAATAAAATACCTAAATAAATTTTAAAATTGATTTCAAAGTTTTCACTTTTTTTAGTCTGTTGTTTTACTAAGCGCAACAGTGTCCGCCATGATTATTACATCATACGGTCATGTAAACAAAAAGTGACAACTGTCAACTGAGCAACGTCTGTTATTTTTGTATTTAAAATGTAAAACTTTACATTTTAATTTTTATTGAAATATTAGTATTAATACCACGGAAGACGGTTTCTTAAAAGGAGACAGTACATTTTTTCATTTTAAAATTATAGTGAAATATACAACTAAACAGAAAGACTAATAACAGCGCATTTGTTTACATGACCAACTGACGTCATGACCACATAGTAACATGGCGTCAAGCGTTTTTGTGATTTTACGCGCGAAAATAGAAATTGTAAAATTAAAATGCAGTTTTATGGCACTTATCGATTGAATAATTTTTTTTTGTTTTTTTTGGTGGTTAACTAGGACCCTAGGATCAAAATGAGATACTTTTTAAAAATGGGTGTAATACCGTATTATAGTCCAGGATTAAATAAATTAGATTTCCATCCGGGTAATTCCTCTAAAATAAAGCAAGTAAATAACGTTTATGTATTTTTATACCAAAACAAATTCTACTGGCTTCCAACAGAAATAGGTTATATAATTATTAAATAAATATAATATAGACTACGGATTATTATTGGTAGAGACGCGACATTTTTAATTATGTGATGCAAAGGAAAATGGTTTTAAGGTTCCTTACCTCAAAAGGTAAAAGCAGAACCCTTATAGGATCACTTTCTTATCCGTCTGTCTGTCTATCTGTCTGTCAAGACCCCTTTTATCTCGGGACCGGATGGAGGTATCGAGTTGAAAAACCATATACTTCCTCAGTCAAAAAAAATGGTCCAGACGTCCTGATGTCAGAATGTCTGACCACTTTCTTTACGTGTTTTTTCGCTGTCAGTCGAGGTACTAAATATTTGAAGACTAGCTTTTGCCCGCGGCTTCGCTCGCGTTAAATTCGGTATAACACAGTACCTGCTACCTGCAGATTTTCCCCTTGCGCCTTATCTATTGTAATAGCAGTGCTAAGTTTTCCCTTTTCTTTCCTCTTTCTCCCTCATTTCTCACTTTTAAAAAATAGCCTATGTCCGTCTCCTGGTTCCCAACTATCTCTGTACCAAAATTCATCAAAATCGGTTGAGCCATTAAAGCGTGAAGAGGTAACAAACAAACAAACAAGCTCACTTTCGCTTTTATAATATTAGTAAGGATAGGTATCAAGTAGTAGTAAAATGGTAGTAAATTTTGGTATTACACCAAATATCTCTATTGGTCCAAGGGTCCTGACGCTTACCTTTTATGTCGCAGTTTGTACGGAATCCTCCGTGCGCGAGTCTGACTCGCTTTTGGCGATTTTTTTGGAAATAAGTAGGTAATATTTAAAATTCATTTGTTATCAAACTTTATAGCTTAACTTACTTTTCTTTGCCTGACTCAGTTTGTGTGTACAGTTTGAAACTTATTAAAAGAGAAGTAAATCCCAAAGTTGTGCTCGAACTGGGTCAGAGCCAAGTTTTTCTGAGTGAAATAAAAGTTAGCACGACGGCGTGCGGCGCGGTAATGTTTGAGTAACACTGACTATTTTGTTTTTGGTCAAATTGGATTTTTTTTTTGTGACAGGTGTTTGAAAAATATTCACTTAGACAAAGTTTTTGGCTGGGAATTTAACAAATGTCTCCTGCTCTGGGCACAGCTGAAGGGAGTGTCAGACTTGTACTATCTAAATCCCACCAATATTTTACCCAAAGGTTGACTGGTAGAGAATGCCTTATGGCATTAAGTCCGCCTATGTACCACTATTGTAATATAATAATAATTAATAATAATAATTGTTTATTTTTTATAAAAGGACATAATTTACAATAAAATTATCTTGACATCTAAAATAGATCACAGTTTGCACAGTTGCCTGAACTAGGTTGAACCTGTGTCTCAGGCTAGACAGTACATAAAAAATCTTATTCGAATTATAAATAAATAAACAGTGTAAAATACTAAAATTAAAACTAACATAGCGGAAAACTAAAGTGGAACAGAGTGTTATTAAATATTTGCTGACATAAAGTAAAAATTGTCTGGGCGTACATGGCTCTAGGTATGCAACGCTGCGCAAAAAAGTAATTGCTGTCTTTGTACATAATTGTAATACATCAACTTAAAGATACATGATTATCTACGTAACCTAATTAATACCTATTACATTCTAAAAACAATTAATAATTACAAATTACGATAAGCTAAAAACTAAAATTGTACATGAAGTTTAAATAAATAATATTCCTTCTATTACCCTTTATGTTCTAGAGCTGCGGTATCTCTTTCGAACAACCCGCAACCCTGGCAGGCGGTCGCCCTGGTTCGAAGGTACTGGAACTCGTGGGGAGAGCCTTTGATCAGCAGTGGAGGGTGATGTGGGCTAACAGTAACAATCAATTTGACAAACCTACCAGTTTCCGATTTAGTTGAAATTTTGCACGGATATGTATGTTACGTGACAGTCAATTATTTAGATGATCCATGTCATCATCAGCTTAAATAAGTGAGCTTATTTGACGATTGCCCATCCGTAAAAAATAAACTTACTACGAGGTCCGCCGCGTCGCCTTCTACATGTCAAATTTAAACTCAAACTCAAAGCAGTTATTTCAATTAGACCATTACATGCACTATTGAATGTCATGAAAACAAAAAAACGATGCTGCTACAGTCCCAGTCACGAGACTTAATAATTTGTGAAAGTACTGTAGTTGCCCATTGCAATGCGTAGATCTCTATGGAGAAGAATGGGCAAGAAACTCCATGGACACGACTCACGAATCACGTTGAGGTGTGTGATTTTTTTATAAAAAAATACTATACAATGATAAATACTGAACTATGCTGTTTCATTAAAAATTAAAATATTTGAGAAGTATATCATTGTGACTAAAAGAGTGATTGATGGATCTGAATGTTGATGGACGGAGAGCGAGAGGAAGGCCAAAGAAAAGATGGATGGATTGTGTAAGGAATGACATGAAAGAGAAAGGAGTAAATGATGCCGCGACGTCTGATAGGGGAGAATGGGACACGGACAGGAAAATGATGATGATCATTGGTAGATAGGGCAGGGTTTCGTCCGTCAAAAGTAGATCTTGGGTCTATTCAAGTTGGCCACTCCTGTTATACATGCATGTGTGTAGAAAAACGAGCACATTAAGAACGTTCAGAGTAAAAGCAAAAACAAGAGTTTAATAGATGAATTAATAATTTAAAATAAAACTTTTTTAACTTGCAAAGTTCTATCATTCATTTCAAGATTTACAAGGTAAACACAAGCTTGTAAAATAAGTCTTAACCTATGATTACACATTGATTTATCATTGAAATAATTATCACATAATAGAGTAAGATGTAACTAAGGTTTATCTATGAATAGCATCAAAATAACTGTGACAGACGTACTTAGTGGTCATATTCGGAATTACGGCTTAGCTCTGTAAGGGTTCGTTTAAAAAGAAAGAAATACTGTTCATTAGACTCGCACAGGACCAAACAATAAAACAAACCATTTTTAATTGTTTTGTTTTATTATTTGGTCCTGTAAAAACCAAACCAAAAAATATGTTAAAAAAAAGAACTTTTTTTTTACTCTAAGGGGACAATGACGATGTCGCCCTCCAAACAAAATTAAGATACTTAGGTAACTAAATTGGTACTGTACGAAACTAAAAGGCATCTATTTCAGCATGGTGATTCGACACGGCAACCATGGTGCAACATTCGTCATCAGCCATCACTGCGATCAGTATTATTAGGAATTAATGTCATTTATACGCCACTGTCGTTATTGTCCACAAAAAGAGAGATTAAGACGGGTCCGTTTTCCTTCTTTGTCGAATCGTGACGGCACGGTTGGCGCAGTGGCTAAGCGATTGACTGCTGCACTGCATGTCGCGGGTTCGATTCCCGCACGGAACAAATATTTGTATGACCTGCAGATAGTTGTTTGCTTGGCTGTGTGCTTTTTAACAATACAGGAGAAATTCCTAGTGTGGGGTGGGGAAACGTTTTCTTAAAAAAAAGAATCCTTGAGAAGCGAAAACTTAGGTTTTATGCCTGTAAACTTGTTTAGTATTTCTATCCTTGAATTTATTACGACACAGTTCAACAAGAACCTTTTGCGAATAACCTCGACTTGAGGCGATGTTGGTAAACATTTTTGATATTGTTTTGTTAAAGGTATTGTTAACTTCAAAGGTTTAAATCATTAGTATAGTTTTTTTTAATAAATCATCATCATTTTCCTGCCCTTGTCCCATTCTATTTGGGGTCGGCGCAACACGTTTTCTTCTTCCTTTCTCCCCTATCAGACGTCACGGCATCATTTACTCCTTTCTCCTTCATATCATTCTTTACACAATCCAAAGACTGACGGTACGTACAATAAATGTGGGTGTAAAACGCAGCTTATGCTGAGACAGGGACCTTTTTGGCCTCGCACAGACAATAACCTTGTCTGTACTATTTTATTTCATTTTTTTTTATTGTTTTACTTGTTTTGTGCGAGTCCCAAATAAAAGTTTTTCTTTCTTTCTTACTTCCACATTTCTATACTCCCCAAAATTAGGCGACAGCAAACAAATGTACAGTAATCACCACACATACGTGTATCATATTATTACAAGGTAAAAGAAACAAAAGCGGTGCCAGAGAAGAGAGGTGATTAATTTTAGCCCACATCCGCTCGGGGGAGATGTGGACGAATTGGATAACACCTCGTTTAACGAAACAAAATGTGGGTGAAAGATTTAAGGATGCTGGATATAAACGTGACTTAATGAATAAGGTTTTTGTTTTACCAAAGATTTGAGGTTTAGGTTGTAGAATTACTGGTTTTATTACAAAGAAAGCCAGGACTCTCGGATCATACTAGAAATCGCAACTAGAAAGTGGTAGACGATTTTTTTTTTCAGATTTAAAGTAACTATGTTTTTTGGTATAAAGTCCTACTAATATTATCAATGCGAATGTTTGTGAGGATGAATGAATAAATGGATTTATGGATGTTTGTTATTCTTTCACGTCAAAACGGCTGAACGGAGCTTGATGAAATTTGGCACAGAGGTAGATTATAGTCTGGAATAACACATAGAATACTTTCGATCATCACGCGGGCGAAGCCGCGGGCGCCAGCTAGTTTGGTATATAAGGATCTTAAAAGTTTAGTGTTTTCGTGCAGGACACATTCCGCCATAATTATAGCAAGCAAATTTAAAACAAATTTCCATGGCATAAAATTTAACACGACAGGTATCTAACTGGCATAATACCTATCAATACATACAATGATGTACATTAAACATAGACAAAAAGTACCCACGGCCTAATATCCTAACTAATATTATAAAAGCAAAAGTGAGTTTGTTTGTTTGTTACGTCTTCACGCCTAAATGGCTAAGCCGATTTTGATGAATTTTGGTACAGAGACCCTGGAGACGGACACAGGCTATTTTTAGTATATATTTTTTTAAAGTGTAAATGAGGGAGAAAAAGGGAAGAAAAGATAAAACATAGCTTTGCTATTACAATAAATAAGGCGCAAGGGCAAAAACTACAGGTAGCAGGTCCCTGCAAATCAGGAAAGGGGGACTGTGTTACCCCGAAATTAACGCGAGCGAAGCCGCGAGCAAAAGCTAGTACATAATAAACATTCAAACCAACAAACAAAACAATAATACTAAAATTCCTACACCATATACACATTTAAGCAATCCACGTAACGTACACTACCATGACCTCCCTAATCCTAGTCCTCTATTCTTTTATGATTCATTTTGTTTCGGAATCTAAGACAGTTAAATTGTTTCTTCGGGACTTCATTTATTTATTTCATTCATCATTTTCCTGCCCTTGTCCGATTCTATTTGGGGTCGGCGCAACACGTTTTTTTCTTCAATTCTCCCCTATCAGACGTCACGGCATCATTTATTTACTCCTTTCTCCTTCATATCATTCCTTACACAATCCATCCATCTTATTTTTGGCCTTCCTCTCGCTCGCCGTCCTTCAACATTCAGATCCATCACTCTATTAGTCACATGTACTTCATTTATTCTAATTGATGTACACACAGTGGACAAGACAAGCAAAAAACATTTAAAATTTGAGTACTTGATTGTCTCGGTTGCCACTGTTGATTATGGCTTTCAGGAGTTACAATGTTTTGTGAATAAAAAAGCGGGCTTGTCCCAAAAAACAAAACACTACCATACATAAAAGTCATCGAAATTGCACACACAAGCTAATTTGATGACTTCCAATCCAAAAAAGGGGGTCGCACGGCGTTCTCTACTTCTGCCTATTCATGGAACAAAGGCGTGAGTTTTTATTCCAACCTCATTAATATAGTGGTTTCAAGTGCTAGTAATACTGCATAAGGTCCTCCTGAGTCCGATTCCCAAATCGAGCAAAGTGGTATTGCGTTTTCCATTAGGATTATACACTGATATAGGCTAGCCCTATATTGCATATCATATTCATATCTTTATTTGCATTCCATAATGTGTGAAGATCTTACAATGGGCTTAAGGTGAAAGCTCCAACCTACCCGCGAAATTCAAATTTTCTTACGTTTTTTGCAATTTTCAGGCCAGTGCTAGGTTGTATGTTGATTAAAATATTATTCGCGGCTGTAAGACGTATGTAATTATAGAATTATAATCATCAAAATCACCAATACAACCCTCCAAGTTCATAAAGGCGTAGGAACAAAAAAAAAACAGAAAAAGTCTTTCCTACAGCTTTATGAACTTGGAGGGTTGTATTGGTGATTTTGATGATTATAATTCTATAATTACATACGTCTTACAGCCGCGAATAATATTTTAATCAACATACAACCTAGCACTGGCCTGAAAATTGCAAAAAACGTAAGAAAATTTGAATTTCGCGGGTAGGTTGGAGCTTTCACCTTAAAGCTAAGTTACAATTACGGACCCTGTAGGGCACAGCAAAGAGTATAAAGTAGTTGTGATATTAAATTAATACATAAACCAAATAGCTCTTAATATTAACTAACCAAATTATAACATTAATTTTATTGAGACCAGACCAGAGCCTGGCCCATCTTCTGGAGTGCACTGATGCAAAAGTTAACAAAATTAATTTGAAGGATCCATATCCTGCCGATACTGCGGAATTTTATGAAGAGAAGAGATACCACAGCCCTAGAACACGAAGGGCTAAACAAGGAAGATGGATGGGCTTTAGTTAGTGAAAGTCTGACAATACCAGCCACTCCGCTCGCTGCGGAAAGGGTCAATTGATGATTTCCCATCAGAAAAAACCGTCTATTTCATGGAACCTAAAACTAGCGTTCTAAGCTATCAAACAGATTAAACCCGATTAAATATGTAATGTTAATGTACATAACTAGCTAATATATTAATTGCTCTATCGATTTTACTCTTAAAAAACCGGGCAACTACGAGTCCAGGGTTCCATTTAAACATGTGACATAAACGGCCATTTCTTTTGACTGTGCAGACCTAGAGGGTTATTTTTATAGCTCCTAGGGTATTAATAGCTCAATACCTCCACGTGTTCTTGTCTTGACAGACAGAATACAACGTGATCCTATAAGGGTTTCGTATTACCCTATTGAGGGATAGGGTAATAAGGGTAGGGAACATTAATAAGTAAAAAAACGTATAGGATCTATTCCTTAACTAAACATCAAAACATATAGCAGTATGCCTGGCATCCACAGTCCACACGCCAGTACACAAGTATCACAGGAGCCATACACAATGCGCGCGCGCAGGATGTGACGTCAGCGCTTCATGAATGACCGCAGTGTCGATGACACGCCGCATTGTTCGTACATATGTGGCGGCTTATCTCTGTACCTATCTATATATACGTAGGACGATATGTTGTCGATGAACTTTTATGTCGAAAGGGCAAAGTTTTGTGGATGGCGGATATTAATACTGCGCAGAGTATCTTAAGATATTTTTGCGTCTTTTGTACATCACGATTGTAATTCCCGAAGGATTAGACAGTGGTGTAGTCACCTAATAGTTTCGCAAGTTTAAGTTCCAATTGGGTTCGAGCCTAATGCAAGTAGCCACAAGCTCCCATTCCTGATCCCAGGATCCAGTTGACGCCAGGAACTCTGGCTCAGCAGTCAAGCTTGTGAACACTCAACCAATTAGGGAATTGTACATTACTGATTCCAAAATAATTATTTGTAGTGAAACACATTACACGAAAGAGATACCGCGGCCCTGGAACATAAAGGGCAAAAGGAGGAACATGGGTGGGATTTAGTCATAAAAACTCTGACACTACCCGCTCCGCAGCGGGGGAAGTTATTTGATGATTTTCCATTCGCCAAAAAAGAACTAGTTTTATTTTAGAAAAAAGATTGGAGTTCCTTGCAAAGAAATGTAAACCCACGAATTGATAACAAAATCCGATCCGATTCCGAATAGAAGTAATTTTTTTTTATAATATATTTAATCGAATAAAGGTGTGCCTAAAGGTTATAACGAGATCTAATTAATAAGGATATAATAAGGACCAGTTTTTGAAATGGGAATTTATAAGCGTACAACTTCCAAGTACGTTGCGTAGGTAAGTGGGTTCTACGAACTGTCGCATACCATAAACAACTACTACTAACTTTCTTATAAAAAAATACTAGTTATAAGTACTTGGACATAGGCTGGTTATTCACTTTTTTTTTCATGTTCTAAGTAGAAGGTTTAAAAATAAATTGTTTTTCTTTAGGTATGGAAGCAAGTTGAATAAATCGCATCGTTATTTTTCAGGAGACGAACGAAACTATTACAGCTGGTTTGAGAAGTTATGAACATTAAATTTATTTTACATAATTAGTAGGTTGTAAAATGTCATTGTATGTAAATTATGGAATGTAGGATAGTTGCGTATGATCACTGAGCTGAACAAAATCGTGTTGTGAGTGTCGGTGTTAGTGGTAACGAACGCAAAAAAACGAATAAGAAAGAGGGTAGATCGTTTTGTCTACTCATAAACATCCACCCGCAATAACTTCAGTTCATCCGTAATCATGGCGTTTGCAACATCGCCGAAATATCGGAAACTAGAAACAAATAACAAACATGGTAAATATCCCGTTTCAAGTGTTAATTATACTTTGCCCGTTGTCCAATCTAAGTGAGAGGTTAATTAGAGTTATTATAAATTTTCGCTCGCGTTAACGTAAACTTCATTTGTATTAACTAAACAAGCAATGGAGGTCTAAAGTGGCCACTTAAGCAGAATCATAATCAGAGGGGCTTGCCAGGGCCTCCGCCTGCCGGGGTTGCGGGTTGTTCGAAAGAGATACCGCGGCCTCGAAACGTAAAGGGCAATAGAAGGAACATGGGTGGGTTTTAGTCAGTACAAGTCTGACATGCCCCCTGCTCCACCCAGAGCGGGGGAAGTCATTGGATGATTTCCCACCCGAAAAAAAAAAAAAGCAGAATCATAATAGGTTAATAATAAAAATTACGTTACCATTCGTTAAATGGTTACAAAGTAACTATTCACAATATTAACTGCGTCTGTGACCATATTAAGAATGTTAACGTAATTCATAGCTTTTGCCTGTGGCTTCGCTCGCGTTAAATTCGGGGTAACTCAGTTCCCCTTTCCTGATTTGCAGGTACCTGCTACCTGTAGTTTTTGCCCTTGCGCCTTATTTATTGTAATAGCTTAAGTTTTCTCTCTTCTTCCCTCTTTCTCCCTCATTTCTAACTTAAAAAAAAATAGCCTATGTCCGTCTCCAGGGACTCAACTATATCTGTACCAAAATTCATCAAAATCGGTTTAGCTATTTAGGCGTGAAGACGATACAAACAAACTCACTTTCGCTTTTATAATAATAATAATAATCAGTAAGGATTATGACCCTGGTGATCCACAACATACAATATTCATATGTGGAATACAACATTCTTCCACAGACAAAGAAGTTTACTGTACGAGGTCGATTCAGTTTTGCCTAGCCTTTTCCAAACTATGTCGGCTTCCAGTCTAACCGGATGCAGCTGAATAACAGTATTTTACATGGAGCGACGGCCCATTTCGGCTCCAGAACCCAGTTAGTACTGGGTAATACGATACAACTAGGTAAGACTAGTTGTTGTTACTATAAGTGATAAAAAAAATATTGTTTACAAAAAACTTAACTTGCCCGCAAGTGCGTGTCAGACTCGACACCGTGGGTTCCGTACAAACTTGCGACATAAACGGTCATATCTTTTGACTGCGTTGACTTAAAGATATGATTTTTTCACAACTTTAAGGGACCATACATTTGTGTATGTGGTTTTCATTTTAACTCGATACCTTCACGCGTTTTCGAGATAAAGGGTCTTGACAGACAGACGGACATTACAGTTATCCAATAAGGGCTTCTTTTTTCCTTTTGAGGTCCAGAACCTTAGAAACACCGTTTCTCGTATGCTTCTCAGTAAACTTTTTCATTTGATGATCGAGAACCAGCCTTTTGAAGGTGATAGTCACCAAGTTTTGGCGCACTGTCAAAACTTTTCAAAGATGCAATTTAATAACCATAACATGAGATAGCATAAAACATCTAGACAGCCATCTTTAAGTCGTCTACATGTCGTTCTCATATCTCCTTTCGCAGGTCTGCTGGCAGAAATTTCTTAAGAAATAAGCAGTACCTTTGTACTCAAATTTTAAATGTTTTTTATCCTGTCTAGTTTACTGTGTGTACATAAATAGTTAAATAAATAAATAAGTGTCCGACATATTTGATTAATTATGAAGGCACGTAGCTTAAAAAGTATTGTCATCTAAACATGTACTTAAGTATGCAAAATATTAACTTACCGGGACAACGGATACCGGGAAGTTGGTCATGGCTTTAACTTCTAAGACTTGGTTGCATACGTTTCAGGTGAAGCTAATTAAAGCGTGTTAAGATTAAATCGCCAGGGTTACCCGACAACATTTCTTACGTTTTTTTTTTGCAATGTGCAGGTCAGTGGTAGGTTGCATGTTGATTGATGAAATTAAATTGTGTAAAATCTAGTTCTTCTAACCTGACAGACACAGTGTTGCTGGGCAGTTTGTTCCGCCACTTCTTCCCTGCTTAAACACTAGGAAGTTACTGGCGAAGGGCGGTCGTTTTGGGGGACTGTATCTTGAAATTAGACGTTCAAAAAGTGCTGATTATCAGCCTAATTTGAATAAATAACTTTTGATTTTGATTAAAATTTCGAACGTAACAAATACGTTCATTGTACCCCAATAAATGTCCATTTCACGAAAAACTCACTTAATAGGGTTAAATGACACTAACCTGCAAACGGCAAAAAAAATACTTCATGGGCTATTCTGGCACTTCCACTTTCAAAAGAAGTACTAGGCACACAGCATATAGAGGAGTTGTACTCAAATTGGCTTCGTGAATGATAGTCAACCTTAAAGAGCAACTTAAATGGATGTTTCTAAGTACTTGTAGGCACCAACGCCAGAAAGATTTGGCAGCTTTTATTTCTAATGAAGTTTGTAAGCCAACAGAAGTTCAGAAAAGTTTAGGTATTAAAAGATTTCGGCCACAGCGAATCAGATTGCTTTTCGAGAGATTCTGGAGAACTGAAAAGTAATAAGTTCCAATAAGTTTCCTTTTTTTTCATATGCTTCATAAGGAAAAGAAGGATCAAATTTATTAGTATTATGACGACACGGTTAGCGCAGTGGCTGAGCGATCGACTGCTGCGCTGCGTGTCGCGGGTTCGATCCCCGCACGGAACAAGTATTTGTAATTTTGTCTGACCTACAGGTAGCTGCTTCGAGTCTGGCTGTTTGTGTATGCGAGTTTAAATGTTTGTAAACGCACCCACGATACAGGCATAATGTCTAGAGCGGAGCAAGGTCCTTAAAAAAAACCTCGTTGGTCTTGTGGGCTTGAGAACCTGTGTGCGATTCTCGGGTCAGGTATACGTGTTATTGGGTTTTTACATCAGATGTCAATCGCATACCAAAATTTAGTTAAGTGGCCGGTTGATGGCAATAGGCTCGCGCCCAATTACAAAAGACTTCAATATAACTGGTAAAATGTGGGTGTTCTGGTACCCCCCTGCCTAACCCTAGGAGATTGCAAGCGTCATGTTTTTATTACATTACGACTGTCAAGAATAGACCGATTGCAATATTGCTCTCTTGTTTCGAAGCGTTTATGTAAGTCTATTTGCAAGCATCCTAAGATATCGCGTATGTGTATTACTAAAATTTGAGTTACCGTAGTCCAGTTTTCATCCTTACTAATATTATAAAAGCGAAAGTGAGTGTGTTTGTTACATCTTCACGCCTAAATGGTTGAACCGATTTTGATACAGAGATAGTTGAGACCCTGGAGACGGAATAGGCTATTTTTTAAAAGTGAGAAATAAGGGAGAAAGGGGGAAGAAAAGGGAAAACTTAGCATTGTTATTACTATAGATAAGGCGCAAAGGCAACAACTACAGGTACTTACAAATCAGGAAAGGGAAACTGTGTTACCCCGAATTTAACGCGAGCGAAGCCGCGGGTAAAAGCTAGTAATGTATAAACGTTAATTAACATTGTGATTTCAAGTCTTGTATATAACACTAGCTGACCCACAGTGTTTTCACTCGCAGCGGCACCTCAATTAATGAACTTTCCAACACTAACAGTATTTTTCAATTCGAACCAGTAGTTCCTAGCTCGTGGCTAAATAATAGCAGCCGCTCGGGTCGATCTTAGGTTAAGCCGCGCTTGCCTAGGTTGGTCTGTGGATGGGTGACCACCCGCTACATACCGAGTTTCCTCCGTGCCTCGGAAAGCACGTTAAGCTGTTGGTCCCGGCTGTCATTTGTAGATCTTTGACAGTCGTTACTGATCCGAAAGTCTGACAACCAGTCTTACCAAGGGGTATCGTATTACCCAGTATTAACTGGGTTGTGGAGTTCAGATAGGCAGTCGCTCCATGTAAAATACTGATATTCAGCTGCATCCGGTTAGACTGGAAGCCGACCTCAACATAGTTAGGAAAAGGCAGGTGATGAGTTCCTAGGCTTAGCGCGTTGATCCACACAAACTCCAGCTTTACACTTTATAAGTAAAGATTAAAAAAAAAAACATTATTTAAACAGCTTTGACCTACATTCTTATTCAAAGCAGTCTTTCATCAAACTTGACATTTGTAAACACGATCTATACTTGTCGTTTTTATATCAACAAAGTTGGAAAGTAAACTTTTTTATTTTTTTGTGTATAAGACACGTAGGAATGTTGGGTTTTTCATGGTTAAGCTGTTGTTGGCTTGCAAAGGTCAATCCCTGGATGGGTGACCATCCATTACATACGAGTACAGAGATTCTCTCGTGCCTCATAGAGCACGTTATGCCGTTGGACCTGGCTGTCATTTGTAGATCTTCGGCAGTTGTTACAGATAGTCAATCCTTATTTTTAACTTATTTGCGGATAGATAACCACAAAATATCTTCCCCTGCTCCGGGCGGAGCGTGGGGGAGTGTCGCTTTTACTGCCTTAAACCCAAAAACCCACCCATGTTCCTTCTTTTGCCCTTTATATTCCGGGGCCCGCGGTATCTCTTTGGAGCAACCCGCAAGCCCGCGGCAGTAGTCAGCTTGATGATGATTTAATAAGTAGGTACCTACATCATTTCTATAATGTAATTTTGATGAATATTATCACGGTATATGCACTACATATCTCTTTCTACCAATTTGTTGAACATGTTGGAAATTTTCTGTTTATATATTATTACTAGCTTTTGCCCACGGCTTCGCTCGCGTTAAATTCGGTAGCGCCTTATTGATTTGTAATAGCAACGCTAAGTTTTCCCGTTTCTTCCCTCATTCTCCCTCATATCCCACTCTTTTTAAAAAAAATAATAGCCTATGTCCGTCGCCTGGTTCCTAACTATCTCTGTACCAAAATTCATCAAAATCGGTTTAGCCATTAAAGCGTGAAGAGGTAACAAACAAACTCACTTTCGCTTTTATAATATTACTAGCTTTCGCCCGCGGCTTCGCTCGCGTTAAATTCGGTATAACACACCAAGCAGACTTGTAGTTTTTGCTCTTGCGCCTGATTGTTTTGTAATAGCAACGCTAAGTTTTACCTTTTCTTCCCTCGTTCTACCTCATATCCCACTTTTTTTTAATAAAAATTAGCCTATTTCCGTCTCCTGGTTCCCAACTATCTCTGTACCAAAATTCATCAAAATCGGTTTAGCCATTAAAGCGTGAAGAGGTAACAAACAAACAAATAAATAAACAAACAAACAAACTCACTTTCGCTTTTATAATATTAGTAAGGATTAGTAAGGAAGTAAGGATATTAGTAAGGATAAGGATTATATTGCATGCAATCTATCATGAACATCGTGTTTAAACAAATAAAATTATACTCTCTGAAAAAGCATGTTGAAACGCATTTATTTCCGAATGGGTAATAATTAAATAACTTCCCCCGCTGTGACTTTTACCCACCCATGTTCTTTATTTTGCCTTTTCTGTTCCGGGGCCGGGGTACCTCTTTTGAGAACCCCGCAACCCCGACAGGCAGTGGCCCTGGCAGGCCCATTTGCTTTGCTGACATCTCTTTGAGGCGCGCATGGAACACGAACGCGCCGTCGACACGGCCTGTCGTCACTACACAAACGGACGGCGAGCTCGCCGTCCACAGACCCGCGTCTTCGGTAACCAGAAGTCGTCTCGCGAGTTTGAAACCCTGGCCTTTAATCCAATATCCTTAGTAACAACAAAAAGTACTACTCATAGCAAATCAATAAACCAAACTAACTCGTTGTAAATTGTCTAAGTGCCGCCTCAGACGGTGAGAGCTCTCAGCAGCCACTTCCAGACATCCTAATCACTTCTAAGTTAATTGACTGACGTGTTCGTGGCTTAGTAAGTAACTTTAGATGTCCCAAGAGTAGCTGACATGGGTTCGAATAAATACACTGAAAGAGCTTAGGTAGGCAAATCTTTTTGTTACAAGTATTTAATATTAAAAGCTAAACAAACAAAAAACAATAACTTAAAGAATTTAACTTATTACTAAATTAAAAAATGGCGTTCAAAAATTTGTCCTCAACGCTGTCAGTTGTTATAGTCCCCAAGAGACTGACAGCGTTGCCACGTTATATGGCAACGCTTATCCTTTGGCCAGAGTAAAAGCGAGCTCTTGGGTCACGAGAAGTGTCAACTAAACGTTTTGTGATATCCTTAAAAGTCTGTGATCACAAGGTCCCCACGGCCCCAGAGTTTCAACCCCAAATGGCTTGAAAATATAGTTACCAATAAGGTTTTATTACCAATAAACTATATTTACGTCGCTTGAGGTTCTCGGCACGAAGAGCTAGTAAGGTGGGATGGTGCAAGAGTATCAACACAAGTTGCGTTGCCTGTCACACTAAAGGCTTAAGACATTAATGACATTAGGTTGGTTGGTTGGTATTTTTTATTTACATAATTCTTCTTGTATACAAAATTCTCATATCACAGTTTTAGTTGCCACACTCCTCCGATACGGCTTAGTAGATTTTTATGAAATTTTGTATGTTTATTAGGTAGGTCTGAGAATTGGTCGTAATCTATTTTTCATACCCCTAAGTGATACGGGTAGCCGTCTTCAGAAGGGGATCTGAGCAGCGGGTGAAACCGCTGGGCATAGGTAGTCATTATAAATTGTTTAATGGGTTTTTTTAGTGTTTAAAAAGTTTCATTAAAATTTGTCCGTGTTTTTCCGCGAATCACTAACAATTAATACCTACTCATCCATCCTTTCTTACAAACATTCACAGTTATGTTCCGAAAACTTATTTTTGACTATTTTGTGTTTTTTTTGGGTTTGTAACCATGGGCTTTACAACAATAATAACGCCTGAAACGAATGTTAGATCGAACCATTTTCTACGTCAATACTATGCACCTACAGTTGACTGAATCGAAGAACGTAAGTAACTACAATTCTACAATTCAGTCGACACTGGATTTTAGTCTCAAATTCCAAATGGATAATGGTGACGTGATGGTAAATAAGCTGGAGTGCGAACTCATAGTAATTAAAGTAATTAATCATAATCATTACGCCGAAAGTGATTAAGAGTGCTAGCAGGGATATTATCATGAAACACGCCACCAATCGCGCGCAGAGTTATCATGCGCACACTCTTATCGTATTCTCGAAAATTATACTACTTTTTATTTTATGTATTACCTCTTTGCACGTGTTACAGAAAAATATGTTGCCAAACGCAGTTAACATATTGTCACGTTTTGACTTTACGAATAAACTTAAAAAAAAAATTACGACACTTTAGGAATAAATTTATGATTTTGTGGTCTTTTTTGTGGCCCCAGAAAACACGTGTATCCTACAAATTGAATACTTAAATGACTATACCCTTTTCCATCAGTAACAATAACTTTCAGGGTTTCGTGCCCTGAAAGACTTACTAAGACTCTGTGATATGACTTATTGTCGGGCCTACGCTGTCCTCCCATACTTAAGTCCTAACGCTGTAACAACAACATTGTAAAACCAAATTTTAAAAGACTAACCATGGAATTTCTTGCCGGTTCTTCTCGCTAGGAAACGACCAACCCGAACCGTGCACCTTTTCTCGATAAAGATAAGTGCCATGCGTTCATGTATGCCTATGTGAAATAAAAATATTTTGATTTTCTGCTCTCCGTCAGTCTGTCCGTCTGTCACCAGGCCTTATTTCAAGAACCGTGAGACAGTTGAAATTTCACAGATGAATGATGTATTTCTGTTGACGCTATAACAACAAATACTAAAAACCAGAAAAAACTTGAAAAGGTGTCAAGGGACACCCGGATGGAACGAAGTTAGGATTTATTTTGTACAAAAAATCTGTATACACTCAACAAAAATAATCGTCGTGACACTACACTGTTCAATGCGAAATAGAAAGACGAAACGAAAGTAACTGGCTTGCTTTCAATGAGAGAGAGAGAGAGAGAGAGAGAGAGAGAGAGAGAGAGAGAGAGAGAGAGAGAGAGAGAGAGAGAGAGAGAGAGAGAGAGAGAGAGAGAGAGAGAAACATGAGCACGCCGCACGGCTTACAACTATAGCAAAAATTGTCGTTACAACTTTTGGTCTTAATTTTTTCCGTCTAGCCACCTTTCGCAACGCGCGATAAGGATCTTCGTTCCAATAAAACTAATATTGAAGGGTGCTCCTATACAGCTAACATGATTTTATTGCCGTTTTTGTCAGTCGAGCGGTTTTGAATCTATTAATATAACAAAAGATCAGATTTTAAAATGTCACGCGAAGAAAAACCTACGCATTTTGTGGAACAGTGTAGGTCGAGTTATTGATTTTATTACTGTAAGAACTGAGGCCTTTGTAAGGCTTCTTTCAGTAGTACTTCATGATAGAACATGTAAGTTTTGAAGTCAGGCTTATCCTATTAATATTATAAATGCGAATGTTTGTGAGGATGAATGGATATATGGATGTTTGTTAGGTACTCATTCACGTCAAAACGGCTTATCAGATCTTGATGAAAATTGGCGCAAAGGTAGATTATAGTCTAGGACAGGGTACTTTTTTCTTCGATATCATGCGGACGAAGCCGCCGGTTCCAGCTAATGATACCATAAAGGTCAAGTATTAAACGCCTACATATTATCTGGAAAAAGCAATTAGACTTAAGTAAATTAGAAATGCCTTTTTCTTTTACGGATGGGAAATGATCAAATAACTTTCTCCGCTCTGGGCGAAGCAGGGAGGAGTGTCAGACTTCTACTGACTAAAACCCACCCATGTTGCTTCTATTGCCCTTTATGTTCCGGGGCCGCGGTATCTCTTTCGAACAACCCGCAAACCCCGGTCTGCTTAACCCATCGGATATTACAAGCCTGATGTTATACAATATGTTAGTTTAAACAAGGGACGTATTCCAACCCACAATAGTGCATACTTACATGATACTAATAAAAATATGAACAAAATAAAAACACTAATAAATAAAAGACAGAACCCTACCAAAAATTTCGCATAAGTCTCGCAACGTGTATATACCCTTGCGCTAGCGATTTAATACTATCGCAGAACATGTGTGCGTGTCAATGACCTTTAGGTATAATCCATTTTCCCTTCATACTTTAAACCTGGCTTAGGACGCCTTTTCGGTAGAATCGGCGCATAGGTATTTTGCCGCGTGATTTACTTCACTGTTTACAAATTTATTTCTCTCGCGCTCAGTGTTCATGAATAATGTATTTTAATGGACAATTACGTCAGAAATTAAGGTTATAGGTTTTTTACATATTTGGGACGAGAATCGAATACTGAATACCCTCCCTCAATAAGTCCCTCGTTTAACCTAACACTCTGTATAACTACGTGCTATATCTGATTGCGGTGTAACCTCTGACCTAACGTAGCATTGTATGAGGATTCACTTATTTTCATCTGACTTTCTATTCTGTTCCGAGCCAAGTGCTACGTAACGCCACGTCGATACTTCTTTTTCACAAGCTAAGTCCGTAGACATATTGAAATGGCGTATTTATTAACCGACTTTAATAGAAGGAGTTTTAGTAGTTTATTTTTTTTTTAATAACGTTGCCCCACACTAGGATTTCTCCTGTATCGTGGGTGCGTTTACAAACATTTAAACTCACATCACACAAAAACACACAGACACACACAAAGTTTTTACCAATTGGGTAGTTTATCTGAAAGAACACCTTATTCTATAGTCTAGTCAACAAGTGCTTTTTTAGTCAAAACTTTTTAAAAAACTCGGAAAAATATGGTTGAGGGCTCATTCGATTCGGGATCGAATCTAGAAAGTTTTTGAAAAAATTCAAGACCCGCTCGAAAAAATTGCAAAAGTTATTAACAAATAAGTAAACAAAAAAAAAGGGGTTTAGTTTTTTTGGTATATCTTGAAAACTATTTGATATATTTTGATTTTGAAAAAAGATTCAAAAAGAGGAGAAAATTTCCTAAAAAAAACTCCCTACTCGCGAAATTGTAGGACCAATATTAAAAATTTTACAGGGAGCTGAAAATACGCCTGAAAACGGGTACTCGGGTTTCCGCAAGCCACGCCCCCTTCGAGCGCTTTAATGAAAAATATTATTTAAACATATTAAATGTTGATATTAAAATTTGAAAAAATTCAGACATGTACAGGACAAATTAAAGAATGAAATACCGTAGAAAAAATATTTTTATCGCGATTTTATAAAATGTTATCCATAAATTAATTAACAATTTCTTCGGACTGGGCTATAAACATTGCAAGTTGCATAATTGTTAAACCAGAAATCTCAATTTTTTTTCCTTTCGTGGAGCTATTCTTCAAAGATTAAAGAAAGGATTTCCGTTGAGTAAATTAAAAAATTGATAATTTTCGATTTGTTATTAACAAATTACCTAGGCGGCAAATTAAATATTTAAATAAATACTACAAGAATTATTTTTTTTTCCAATGTCGATGATCATTCGTTTTTCTATCAATAAAAGCTACCTAAAAATATTTTTTTATAAATTTAAATTCTTTTTGTTTATAAAATTGTTATAAACAAATAGATTATTTATAAGATAATTGAATTTTTTTTTTTGAAAATAGATTCCTCGTAAAAAAATATGAATTTTAAGATAAAAAACGATCCTTAAAAAAAATTTTTTATTGCTAAAAAACCGTTTTGTTAATTAACAATTTTTTTTTACCACTTGTTAATAATATTAAGGTACGCTTTTTTTTTAAAATATCATTATTTATTATCCTCCTTAATAATTAAAGAAAAAATTTCGTTTTTTTATAAATTTTCATTGTTTATTAAATAAACAATTTGTTATAAACAATTAATTTTTTTTTGTATAATTTTTTTAGAATTCATTACACTAAAATAAAACCGACCAATTACCTTTTTGCGGAAAGAAAAATTTATTCGATAATAAATATAAATATATATTTTTTTTTTGCAAAAAGGTCATTGGTCGGTTTTATTTTAGTGTAATGAATTCTAAAAAAAATATACAAAAAAAAATTAATTGTTTATAACAAATTGTTTATTTAATAAACAATGAAAATTTATAAAAAAAACGAAATTTTTTCTTTAATTATTAAGGAGGATAATAAATAATGATATTTTAAAAAAAAGCGTACCTTAATATTATTAACAAGTGGTAAAAAAAAATTGTTAATTAACAAAACGGTTTTTTAGCAATAAAAAATTTTTTTAAGGATCGTTTTTTATCTTAAAATTCATATTTTTTTACGAGGAATCTATTTTCAAAAAAAAAATTTCAATTATCTTATAAATAATCTATTTGTTTATAACAATTTTATAAACAAAAAGAATTTAAATTTATAAAAAAATATTTTTAGGTAGCTTTTATTGATAGAAAAACGAATGATCATCGACATTGGAAAAAAAAATAATTCTTGTAGTATTTATTTAAATATTTAATTTGCCGCCTAGGTAATTTGTTAATAACAAATCGAAAATTATCAATTTTTTAATTTACTCAACGGAAATCCTTTCTTTAATCTTTGAAGAATAGCTCCACGAAAGGAAAAAAAATTGAGATTTCTGGTTTAACAATTATGCAACTTGCAATGTTTATAGCCCAGTCCGAAGAAATTGTTAATTAATTTATGGATAACATTTTATAAAATCGCGATAAAAATATTTTTTCTACGGTATTTCATTCTTTAATTTGTCCTGTACATGTCTGAATTTTTTCAAATTTTAATATCAACATTTAATATGTTTAAATAATATTTTTCATTAAAGCGCTCGAAGGGGGCGTGGCTTGCGGAAACCCGAGTACCCGTTTTCAGGCGTATTTTCAGCTCCCTGTAAAATTTTTAATATTGGTCCTACAATTTCGCGAGTGGGGAGTTTTTTTTAGGAAATTTTCTCCTCTTTTTGAATCTTTTTTCAAAATCAAAATATATCAAATAGTTTTCAAGATATACCAAAAAAACCAAACCCCTTTTTTTTTGTTTACTTATTTGTTAATAACTTTTGCAATTTTTTCGAGCGGGTCTTGAATTTTTTCAAAAACTTTCTAGATTCGATCCCGAATCGAATGAGCCCTCAACCATATTTTTCCGAGTTTTTTAAAAAGTTTTGACTAAAAAAGCACTTGTTGACTAGACTACTAGACCTAAGAACTCCATTCATTTCAAAATAACTTTAAAATTCGATTTTTAGTTGCTTTTAAATCAATAAATAGTTGCATCATTGACTTGACAACTTAGTGACGTCATCGGTTGCGAGTCTCATACAAAATCTATGGGGGAAGCGCGTTTTGACAGCTCATAAAAAGTATATCAATTGATTGGTGGTATCAACTACCCTATTCTTTGTGAATTAGTAGAAGAACCGGCAAGAAACTCCATGGTTACTCTTTTAAAATGTTTTTACAGAGTTAGGACTTAAGTAAAAAGCGTCTTAGAATCTATAAGACCAACAAGGTCTTGCAGATTCTTAGACGCTTGTTAACTTCTTATCTTATTTTAGGTTTTGTAAAGTAAGCAATGACTTATTGTCGGGCTTACGCTGTTCTCTCATAACGTAATAACGCTGTAACAACAATATTAGCTAGTTTGAATTAATTGACGGGCCTGTTGGTCTAGTGGTTAGTGGCCCTGACTGCTGAGCCGGAGGTCGTGGGTTCGATTCCCACCCAGGACAAACTTTGTGTAATGAGCATGATTGTTTGTTCTGTGTCTGGGTGTGATTTATCTATAATATGTATGTATTTATAAATTATATAAGTATGTATATCAGTTGTCTGGTTACCATAACACAAGCTCTGCTTAGCTTGGGATCAGATAGCCGTGTGTGAGTTGTCCCAAGATATTTATTAGATATTTATTAATTATTTAATTTTGGAATTGTTTTTTTTTTTTTAATATGGACACTTTAAACGTGCACGCCTTACTATTGATGTCATTGTATCGACAGTTCAAAATTGTCTGTAACTGGCCTAATTGAAATCGAACACGGCCTTTTACGAAAAAATATGTTTTTTAATTATTTTCTTCCTACTCTTTACTTTACTCCTACGTATCCCCTTCTCTTGACAAACATGATTATTATTTTTTATTGTGTTAAAAATGTTGATTTGAAAAAAAATGGTAGGTATTTGAAACATCAGAACTGCATTAAAAATCAATAAGTACCTAAGTACATCACCACAAAAAGCAATCGTGTATCCAGTCAACTATATAATACATTTCATTCTCTTTGTTCTATACAAATAGAAATTTTTTATGAAAATAGAAAAACAATGGCTGAATAGAGCGAGCGTTGCGTTGAAGTCTTTTATGGGGGACCTACGTCATACATGGAGTTGCCATGCTAGTTATATTACCTATTTTATCGAATAAAAGCATAGAAACCAGCTTTATGACGAGCATTTGTATCGATAGTCTAATTAGAACATTCAACAAACAAGTCTGTTTCCTATTACCCAATGTCACATTTAAAATAATCGATTAAACTAATTGTACAAAAAAAAGTTAATCGATAACGAAATTAGTTTTAAGAAACACGCTTCTTCACAACTTAAAGTTGTTAAAAATATGTAAAAGAAGATGAGGAATTTAACAACCCCTCCGAGTCGTAAAAAGTTTTACGAATGCATTTCACGTCGCCGTACGCTGAAATTAAGAACTGTTATTGCCATCTAGTGGTGCAATTTGACATCATAAGCGAACAGATGTCTATTGTTTCTTGAGAACAGCGCCATCTAGGATATTTTTAAGACATTTTTAGAAGAACATACAACTAATAACGTTTTTAACTTATATCTTCGTCAAAATACTCGTTTTCATCATAATAATGAGCTTAAAAGTGCCTGTTAACAGTTTGACGTATCTTTAAAGTGCAGAAACAGGAAATTCATATTGATTTCTGGAGTTTTCTGCTCATTTGCACTTCAGAATAAGCTACATTATCGTTTCAAACTGCTTTTTAAGCTAATCCTACCTTAAAATGCTGGTGTGCCGCTTGCTCCTCCGCCTCGTACTTATGCTTTATGTTTTCTATGCGCATCTGCTTTAGTATGCCCGCCACCTCGATCCTGATACGAGAAAATAAGAAAAGCATTATTCCCATAATAAGAAAAAAAAAACATTAACATATTATCAACTAGCTGCGCCTGTGGTTTCATTTATTGGGATAAAAAGTTATTTATGTGTTAATCCAGGGTATAAGCTATCTATCTACACACCAAATTTCATCCAAATCAGTTTAGTTGTTTGAGTGTAAAGGAGTAACAATCATACACAAAAATTCGCCTTTATAATATTAAATTAAGTGTGATCATTCATTGTGAGACATACAAAGTAAGTTTAATTAGTACGATGCTGCCAGTGGTGTTGAGGTTTCCAATGCAAGAATTTATTATCATTTTTCATTTGACACGCCCACCCTTCGCAACTTCCTAAAGTTGCGAAGGGTGGGCGTTTTTGTGCCTAATTTGAATCAATGACTTTTGATTTTGATCTGTCTTGTTATAAATAAACAGGATATTTTATGCAGGGTGATGGTGGAGCTGTGGCACTGTGACTAACTGTATTTCACCTTTTATGCCCTGTACTACACTGGCAATGATTATCTTTCCAGGATATTATTGGGATTACTTAATTTGAAGTTAAGGCAAATATACTCCACCTTTTCAGATCTCTGTTTATATATCTACACTAATATTATAAAGAGGAGAGATTTATATGTTTGTAACAAATAAACTAAAAAACTGCTGGAACTATTTTAAAAAAATTCTTTCACTATTATAATTCTACATTATTATTGAATGAGACAGGCTATAATGATACATAGGACATACACATAGCATTTGTTCTTTTTTTCGTTACTTTTATTTTTCATATTTTGTTTTACTATTACACATTATACATATTTAGTCCTGTGAGTATCAACGGGACTTGGGAGTAACTGCTAGGCACTGCTAGTAATATATATTATTAATTTTGTTATAATTTTTTGGCACTTTTACCTGATCCTCATATTCTCCTGCAATCTCCGGAGAGGTCCGAGGTACTCCTGGGAACGTCCTCCGCGAACCTCTGCTAGTTGGTGATCCACCTGCTTCACTCTCTCACAGTACAGCTGCTCACGGAGCACCGAGAACTGACGTTCCAGGTTAGCTGGAAATAGAGAGTAAGGGTTTAGTGTACGGTAATTTGATATCTTGTGCTGAAAGAAGTTTAAAGACTAGAGAGGAGTATTGTAATAAACAGTGTAACAACACCATGAAACAAACTTTTACATATGATTCTAGATGCCTGCCTATAAGGGGGGCAGTCAGGCATCCCAATTTAATGTCAGTTATTATTAAAAAACAGCTGTTTAATTAATTATATTATTTTTATTGAGCCATAGTTTATATCTTGTCCCAAGATATTTATTATAGTTTATAGAATCACTGGCAAAAGTTTATGTAATTTAATAATTGATTGAAATAAATATATAACAATTATAAAATCAAAAATTGTAATTGGTATTATATTGGTTTGGTATAATTTGTACTGGACAGCAAAAGGGTTAATGCCCATTATGTCACCTATGTGAAATGTTTTCTTTTAACCTTTTAAACACCATAGTGTACAATACATGCATGTATTTATATGTATGAGCCCTCCCTGACAAGCCACTCATTTGACCTCAAATTTTGAAACATATTTGTGTTGTTGGCATCGAGGCAAGGGTTTGAAAAGGTTAAGAATGTTATTTGTAGTGTGCAGAACATTATTTTGTATTTAAACAATTAATAAATCTCTTTTTATTAAATACTACCAGAAAAGGCCTGATGAGAGAACTGTTACTACATTCCTTATGTTGATGTTGTAATTAAAGGTGATATCCAAAGGTTGTCTTGAAAAGATTGCTTTGAGGGATAAGACTACCCATTGTGTGGCTCATTTTAAAGGTATGCATGGCTCTGTTTAGGGCTGTATTGTATAACGGGCTGATGTCCGCAAACTCCACATCTGAGGCACATATTTTGCGTACGGGGCATCCATGGGTTTGGGGCTAAACACGCTAGAACCTTATGTCATTGATTAGTTAAGAAGTTCTATATTGTGATAAATGTAATTTGTATTACGTACAAATACATAATATCTCTATATACCCTCACAAAACCTCAGCCTGTTGAGAGAACTGACATGTACTACGGGATCTATGCCTAACAATATCTGACAGCCAAAACCACAAACATGTAAATTACAGGTATTAAGCAAAGGGAAGTTGGAGAATCAATAAGTACCTACCATCAAAATAACTTTCTAGTACCAGAGGCATATTGTTAAGAGAGTTTATAGTATGATGGGTGCACTGTCCAAGATGAGTGAGTCTTATCTATGCTTTGAAAATTACAAAAACAAACAAACTATTTCTCATACTGTATCTTGAAGAAGATATCTTACTCTCTCATAACATGCAGAGACAATACATCGTATATAACGATTGGTGTGCAGGGCTTAGACAATCTGGGTCAAAAGACAAAAAAAATATCTGGTTAGAATGCCAACCCATCATCTAAACACATAAATTACCAGCATTTTTTTAAAATAATAATCAGGTATAACATTGCACAAGATTCCTTTACAAACAGATAGTGAATAAAAACAAACAATTATCAACAATTCCGCCAAAAACATTGATGTTTTGTAAACATAACCTCAAAACATAACAAGGATACTAACATAAGTTATCGAGGCACTCGTTCCTTCGTCTCTCGCACTCGCTCTCGTCCATCTCCGAGGAATCATCAGAATCGGGTTCATCAGCCTCTTCAGCACTCGAATCTCTATCAGGTCCTCTAGAAGATCCATTGGAACGTTCAGTCTCGCCCCCAGACATCTCCCCGTCACCATCACTGTCACCCTCCACTTTCATGGACGGCATTTTAACTGAGATCCAATGATTTGGTGGGTTTGAATGAGTTTTAAGTTGTTGAGAGGAACAAATTATAACAGTTTGTTGATTTTCGCTCCCTTTAGTTTAGAAAGTAAGACGTCAGTTGTCAATATTAGAAAAACGTCATAAATACATAATGTCAAATCTGTCAACGTCAAATTTTGGTTTGCCAGCGCAAAAAAGAATTAACTACTAAAAGTGTATTTCTATGAAATAGTCAATAATAATATGAAACTTTAATTATTTAAAAAAAAAATATACTACCTTACTTGTAAATAAATTAAATTAAAAATAGCCCAATAAATTCGTCCTCAACGCTGTCAGTTGGCAATGTCCCCAAGAGACTGGCCGCGTTGCCACATTGTATGGCAACGCTAAGCCTCTGGCCAAAGTAAAAGCCAGCCCTTGGGTCACGGGAAGTGTCAACCAAACGTTTTGAAATTTTCAGAGTTTCAACCCCAAACGGCTCGAAAATATAGTTACCAATAAGGTTACTATATTTACGCCACTTGAAGTTCTCTGCAGTCGTAGCAGCAGCGCCAGCGCAGCACGAAGAGATAGGAAGATGAGATGGCGCAAGAGTATCGACGCACGTTGCGTCCCACACTAAAGGCCTACCCAACTTCCACGGAAACAAAGACATCCCGTCCGGTCTTTTGCCATCGTCGCGTGCCAAGCCATTGGGTTCTACTAAAATGTTTCATATCAAATCATTTATTTCAATTAGCCCATTACAGGCACTTTTGAATGTCATGCAAACAAAAAAAAAGATACTGCTACAGTCCCAGTCACAAGATTATAATAACTTGTGAAAGTACTGTAATTGCCCATCCCAAAGCGTAGATCTCTATGGAGAAGAATGGGCAAGAAATTGTGTGTTTGAATGTTTGTCATTAGATTAGATTAGGTAAAGACGCCACCGACGACTAGAGTTGTCTAAATTACAATAAACCAAATATAATCGAAAATGTTCCATCGCTAACTAAAATGGCTAACATTTAAAAATATCTTGGCGTCGGTATGTATCTCCTACCTACATTATCAAATAATTTTTCGTTACTCGGTGGAGTAACGAAAAATTATTTGATAATGTAGGTAGGAGAAACATAGATATAATTTATATGCTATTTTTAGATAAATAGATTATAATCTTAGATTCGTTTACTCATTTTTACACATTTTTATTTTGTATTTTTACAAATGCAAAAAAATGACACAACATAAACAACGAAAGTCTTGACGACTTTCGTTGTCGTACACATATGTAAAAAAAAACTTGTAACAAAAGTTCAAAAACATCCAAAAACACACTAAAAAGTGGAATAGTACTTTACTTGTGGAAGTCGGTGACTTTTGTTTGTTTTATTGACATTTTTGACTTTTGACTCGGAAAAAAATCTTTGTAATTCTGAAAATCGCCCTAAAATTTATGGAAATAGACACAGTCGAATTGGGAAACTCTTCTATTTTGTAGAAGTCCTTGGGGAAAAATCTAATATTTCAACCTCGCTTTGTTCGCTTTTCGACGAAGACTTAATTTAAACCTTTCAGAGTGTGAGCCATAAACGCAGTTAAGTAGGTACACACTTTTTTATTTCTCTTTCCGATGTTTTCTTTTTTTGCTTCGACCAGAATACAATGCCCAAGGACTCCTTCTAGGACTAGATATGCCACTGTTCTTATCCGAAATTGTCTACAGATAAGATTTCCGTTATTGACTTATTGTTGCTTTTCGAGGGCTACGCATACAGAGTGCATTATGTTTGAGCAGTGGTTCACTGAGTCTTCCTATATGCAGCATGCATACTGGGAAAAGGCAGCAAAGGGTTGAACCACATCTATCAGCACGGGATCGCATTTGTCCACAGTTCTTTAGTTCTTTCTGTGTTTCGCTCAGAACCGTCATTTGTTATAGTAGAGCAACAAAAAGAGAAAATGCTACTCTGGTGTACGGTGATATTTCCGTTCTGTCTAAATTGATCGATAGAATCATTCAAAATAATGTTTTTGGGGTAAGGACTCAAAATAATAATTATATTGAAGTCCAGAATAATATTTAGTTAAAAAATAAAACAAACATTTTATCTGATATTAAATTTAATAGGTATTCTATTATTTACAATAAATTGTTCACTATTAACATGTTATTTATTTATATCATTTCCTCAATTGTTAATAAATTATATACATGGCTATTTATAAATAAGATAATATCAATACTGTGAAGTTCACCAAATCCACAATTTCGTATTATGAGCAAGAAATATGTATGGAAAATTGTTCTTTGATGAAAATTGAAATACCTAAGTACACTCCAAACAAAAATCTTGCTCATATTAGTTTAACAATAACTTAAAACACAAAGAATTATGTTAAAAAAGAAAAACAAATTATAGTTTACAAGTTTTAGCACCTCCACAGGTTACAACTGATTTATGTTTTATTCAAATAAGAAATAACTTCCAAAACTAAAGCTATTTCGAGATGTATAAAAAAACTTTATATGACACTAAATCTCGAAATCAGTACACATAACAAGTGGTAATGATGAATACCTACAACATACAGATAAAATAACATAATTATTTAAAAATTGTGATTACGTTAAAAATGAATAATAAATCCACATTTCTTCGTGGCCTTATATATTTGGCACTAAATTATTTGGATGCACATGTCTATCTACATAGATATACAAATATTAACGGAACTAATAATCAGGACATATTATAGAATATTATTGGCGTAAGTATATTAATTTGTATTGCAACGAACTATATCGCAGTGTTATA
Source organism: Ochropleura plecta (assembly GCA_905475445.1). Classification (NCBI taxonomy): domain Eukaryota; kingdom Metazoa; phylum Arthropoda; class Insecta; order Lepidoptera; family Noctuidae; genus Ochropleura; species Ochropleura plecta. Next base: position 18,230,667 of record FR997736.1, read on the forward strand.
TTCGTAACCAGATAATATTAATACTAGGTAATAATTCTAAATCATGTCTTTCAAACTTTGTACCTAGTGTTGTAACAGCTGCGAATTCATTTAAGATACTGTAAATAAATCTATGTATTTTTATTCATTAAAGTATAGGATTATCTCCAGTATCGGTGGTAGAATCACTTCCTCGAATATTATCCTATGTTATTATTGTCTTGGACAGTTTGAATCGAACTTATTTTATCTGTTTCATTGAAATAATTCTTGCGGCTTCTTTCTGCTGATTTTGAAAATCATTCACATTATTTTTTTGTTTTAAATACTTGCGTAAAGATTGTAAATTATTAATATTTTCTGGTTACACTAACGGAACCATGTAGACGCAGTTGTATAAGACACCCAGTTTGCGAGCATTCATTCTAATATTTAATTTTATCTATACGTTAAATGGGTAAACTTGCCAAAAAGAATAATTTATTGGCCGAAAATGTTAATTGAAATAGGTATACTATAAAAAACAGATATGTCGTTGTACAGTAGGTAAATTGATTATACGGATATAAAATATTGCTTTTCTACTCACTATAATAGCAGTGTTAATTTTAATTGGTTTTATTGTAACTATAAACGTCCTACCACCGAGTCGTTTCTTTATAGAGAAATCCACAAGAAGACTACAGGAGAAATTTTTCAAAAAATTCTATTTTTTATACCTACGTACCGTATAAATTTGGCATTTTAGAGACATATTTTATTGTTTTATCTTCGTATTTATTATCTATCTATTTTATTCATCGCAAACTATAAATTCCTCTGCATTATTGTTGGTGTTTAGAATTTTTAACAATCTTAGTACTTTTTAACATGCTTAATATAATTTATTCGGACTGGCAATACATGCGAAATATTTTCATAATTGTATAATCACAAGCATCTTTGACGACGTAATTTTATAGTTGGAAAAGTTTAAAATTATGCAGGATTGCAAAGAAAAATGAATGAATGTTTGCTTTGGACAGTCTTCGCAATTCATAGTACCGATTTACTTTTAAATACTACTAAAGGAATGTATTCTTTAATTACTTTGGAATGTACATAGTATCGTAGTTCACCAATTTATTAGTAAAATTATAATACCTTAATTATTGAAACCCAAAGGTTTATGAATCATCTATAATATTTTTAAAAGGGGCATTGTTTCTGCAGATATAGAGGCATTGTAAGTTTTTTTTCAAGAAAAATATATTCCATGTACATTAATCAATGAGCTTGTATAAATTATAATATCAAGCAATAAATATAATAACATACCTTTATTCAAAGAGGGGAATTTAGTTTATATTTTATTGGCGCTTAAATACACTCATAGTTTTTAGTTTCAAAAGTTTGGGGCGTGCGTTGCCGAGTCAGTCAGGACAAAACGTTGAAAATATTATCTCGAATTTTTATATAAATGTCTAAACTACCGAAGGATTTAATGACTGACTCTCGGGGTCATTTATTATAATAACTATTTCTAAATATTATTAAAATAAGAAACAAAGATAACACTAACCTTCCTTCGTTTCTAATTTTAACAAACAGTTACTTAGAAGTTTAAAATGACATAACATCCACGATAAGGCAGTATATTTTGTTAGAATTTTAAAAAGAATCTCGCTATGGATTTATAAGATAAACTCACTCTTTTATTGTAATCACTATAATTATGCACGAAACATTCTTACCACCAGACAGTGATTTTATTGCCAACTTTATTTATTTTCGAAATGAATAATTCATCAATTAATACGGATAAAAACGTACGAATTTCGTGGTACATCGTCTTTATTTAATAAATATTATTTTATTTCTCTCATTTTGATTTCATAACACCACTTCTACGCTCATCTTCATAAGTAAATCGCACCTCACTTGTAACACTTATAATATTTTTGAAATAAATCCGTAACTAAACTAAAGTGATGTTTGAAACGATTAAAATACACTCGTTCTGTAAAAATCGACTCGAAAATACAATCGAGTTACACTAACGTAAAAGATCTCGTATTCTCGTTTTGATTTAAATATTGAATTTCAACTAAACAAGATTTTGGGAACACATTTCTAAATTCTATATTTTCATCTACAACGTTACGATCTGAGAACGCGTCCGTCTCTCTACTTGCCTCTCTATCGCTACCGAGTACGCTCATATTCGACTTTGATTTAAATTTCTTTTTGATGTCGCAAACGTTTAGGAAGTAGAAAAGCAAATGTAAAACCATTTGCGTGATGATATCGAACATCAAGATCAGTTTGGTCACACTGAAGTCCCTAGCGACGTGTATGACGCTGACGGGCGCGGAGGGCACGGGTGCGGGGGGCGGCCGGTCGGGCGTTTGGCGCGGGCGTGCGGGCGCGAGGCGCGGGCGTGCGGGCGCGAGGCGCGGGCGAGCGGGCGCGTGGCGCGGGCGTGCGGGCGCGTGGCGCGGGCGGCGCTAGGTGTGCTTGAGCCAGTGCGCCGGCACCCACTGCGGCTCGCGCTCCAAGCTGTTGATCTCGTTCAGCAGCTGCTGGTAGGCACGTTGGGTATCGTTATTTATGATAATCATGTCGAACAAGTGGCCCCATCGTAGTTCCATATCTCGTGCGGTTGCGATTATTTCTTTTAACTCTTCCTCCTGAAAATAACAACAGATTTACGTTAAATGTTTGTCGGCATTTACCACTAGCTCAGATACGAATTCTGAATATAAAACGAATCATGACATCATCCTCATACACCATGCTCTGTTAAACAATTTTGCCTGAATGACAAAAACACAGTTCATAAGGAAAATATAAATTGAAACTATAGAGTGAAGTGTGGAGTTAACCGAGCTGCGTCGCAAAAAAACTTCTATATCCTTTTATCAACGCGAACTCTTAACAGAGATATCTGACGTAAGCCTTATGCCAGATCTAATATTTCTAATCGCCTACAGTCTACACAATACACGGGGTTTTTAAAGTTACACTACCTTGAAAGCCTCTCCGTTTCTGATCTTCTTTTGTCTCAGTTTCTCCAGACTGGGTGGTGCGACAAACACGGTGTAAGGCTTCAGGTCGGAGTTGCGGAGGATCTTCAGCGACTGAGGGTGTAGGTTCAGCACGCAGATCTTCCCTGAGTTCACTACTTCTCGAATCGCTTCTAGCGACGTACCTGGATAAGAAATTGAGCAAAATTGAAAAAAATTGAAAAAAATATATAGAATTACTTGCTGCTCATCCTTCATGATTGTTTCCTTTTTTTTCATTTATTCCTTTTTTCTCTTTTTTTATTTGGTGATTTATGTTCCACGTCTTAACGGGGAGCACTTTCTTGAATTGGTTGGTGTGACTTTTTAGGATTTTGTTTTTTAATTCTCACTTCTATATTTAAACGTCCGTTTCCTTATTTAATATCGTCGTTATTCCGTGGACAATGGTGTGGGTTATGCGTTTTAAAATATTTGTATTGTACTCAAACTAAATTTCAATATTGTAACGTGTAACTGTTTTTTGTCCCAAATAAATAAAATAAAAAATCCTTTTCTTAATATTATAAAAGCGAAAGTTTGTGAGGCTTGAGTAAGTATGTTTGTTACTCTTTCCGGCAAAAACTACTGAATGGATTTTGATGAAACGTCATAATAATATACCTTACATATCAGAATAACACATTAGCTACAATTCATAAAGATATATTGTATATTCTATCACCACGCGAGTTAGTTAAGGATACCTTTGATTCAGAAAGCTGTGAAGATCTATTGAGTCTCTCTCTTCGTTATTATAACAGCTTTTACCTTCGACTTCACCCGCGTCCCATGTGACTCGGTGGAAGAGTAGCTTTCAAACAGTGAAATTCTTATCGAAAATGGATGAGAACCTACCTAATTTTGCAAATTACTCAATAGATCCAAAATTAAAAACTTTAGTGCCCTATAATATTAGTATGGAAAGTTTCTATTCTTACCGTAATAAGCTTTCTCGTATTCTCCGTGTTCCACAAACTTTCTGTTTAGAATGTCTGCTTCGAATTGCGTGCGCGATATGAAGTGGTAGTCCTGGCCGGGCACCTCGTGGTCCTTGCGAGGACGTGACGTGTCTGTGACGTGATAAAGATGGTAAATTTATTTATCAAACCCACTGCGTACAATATTATAAACTTTCTATCACAATCCTATGGATGTTAGAGAAAATTCATTAACAATTATTTCATAATAATTTGAATATCGTTGTTTGGAAAACATTAATTACCAAATGCATGTATTTGAATTCTCATATTAAACTCATTGCCTTTTTAAAAGGGTGTTTTTGTATCTGCGGATGAGAAATCATGATATCCTCTTCCGCTCTGACAGGGCAGGGAGGGCGCAGAGGAGTGTCTGACACTCCCTAGTGTCAGACTTTTACTGACTAAAACCCACCCATGTTCCTTCTTTTGCCATTTATGTTCCTCTTTCGTTTGTATCTCTTTCGAACAACCCGCAACCTCGGCAGAATTTCGAAGGTGTTGCGATTGACTTACAGTTGTCTATCGGGTTCTTGATTATTTTCATTAGTAAAACTTACGTGGCACAGCAGCAGCAAATCTCGAGCTGTCTTCCATTAACCTCTGCCTGAGTTCATGTCGGCCGATATTAGGAGGACCAATTAGCACGATGGGTCTCTTGTGTGACGCCCGCGGGTAGTACAGCGCGACCTCTTCGTATGTCAGGATCTCCTCTTGCTCGTATTCTGGAAGGTTTAATCTCACTAATCTCACTTATAATGTTTTTTTGTGGGATTACTAAGTAGGTTGGATATTTGTATGAGGTGAGTTTTTGAAACACACTGCATTTGAGTTTGAGGTTGATTAGTACTTTTTTGGTACCTAATCAAACTAAATAATAAAAATAGAGCTGGACGAAAATTTAAAGCAATTTCAACCATCATAATTTAAAAAAAGCACCCGGATTTTTATTTTTTTTTTTATTTATACTCAAAACGTTGCATACCCACTATGAGTAAAAATCTACCACTAATCAATATTTATTTGATCTGTTCACACTAAAAATTAAATATCTCGAAACCATAGATTCTATGTCAAAGTGTTTTAGTTTCGCTTACTTCCAAAAATAAAAAAAAGGATTGTGTAGTTTTATGAAACCACGGTTAAAGTGAAACTTTTTTTCGTGTTATAGACATTTAGACGTCCCTCCTCCGCGGCCGACTGTCACGCGACTTGCAAAACACAGACGAAAAAGTTCGAGACGATGTAATAAAAGTTTCACTTTAATAATATTAGATTAGGTGCACCTCGCTTATAATGCTAGCCCATCACCATAATTACGTGACGTGAAGCAACTCACCATCCCCGCCAGACGTGGAGTACAGCGGGTATCCAGCTTCGCTTGTAGCCTTCTTCCCTTTCTTCTTTCGCGGCGGTTTCTTGGCACAGAGTAGAGTGCCTCCTTTGCGGGGTTTGTCTCTGGCTGCTACTTCGCCGGCTAGGGTTAGTTTCATTGATTCTCGCCTGGAATAATAATATAAAAATAATAGAGATAATAAGTAATTATCATTTCATGGCTATATATGATTAGGTACTTATAGATGTATTTTGTTGGAGAAGTTTCGATGGCGAGACTGAGGTACAATACTTAATATAAAACCATTGTTCAGAGAGAAAAGAAATATAGATAGAACCTCTAAAATCAAGCAATACAACTAAAATATTGGTTTTACTTGTGTTTATAAAAAGAAGAAGAAGTAGGTAGGTACTCATGTTCCCTCATTACCTATATCAGTGTCAAAATGTCTTGTTCAAGTTAAGTGACACATTGAGTCACCCACACAGACACAGTGAGACATTAAAAGCTCTGTATCAATACTCACTGGTGCTGGAACGCCTGGCTGGGTATGAGTCCGGCGAGGGTCTGGTCCTCCTCGCCCTCCCGGAACGCTTGCCACCAGTTCGGGTCTTCGCGACTGATAACATGAAGAACATCGCCTTTTTGGAAACTTATACCTGGAATTTAGAGATTCAGTTGTTAAGACTAGATGCGAATATAAAACAATGACTAAAAGTTAACATAATATCGCTAAGGAGGTACTTTAGTTGGATTTGGAATTCACCCATAAGTTATTAATTAATCTAAATTGTATACGTTTTAGTTTAGAGGCCTAGTGACTCGTAACATTGGTATTTTCTGCTTATTTTAGGCAACAGTCTCTCACAAAATGTTCATATTTTTTAGATTACCTAAGTATTTCTGTTTACCATAAAAAGACAATATTTTAAATTCTCTGACCGGTATGTTAGTAGGAAAGATAGTCGTTAAGATTTTTGTGTAAGAAGTCGCCCACAGAAAATCCGTGTACACAGCATGTACGAGAAATGTATGCCCACACATTCCAAGGTGTGATTCCAACGATTAAACTGAACAACTTTTTCTATGGGAACTCCATCGAAACCGCGAAAAATATCAATGGGTACCTGCTTGACCCGAATATACCTATGGTGAGTCCGAGGCTCATTACCTCGGACTAAGCTTCAGTTAATCATGCATTGTTGAAGATTTAGCTCACCAAGCTCCCGACAGGGTATGTACACATCATCCTCGGGATCGTAGTCGAAGTGCGCGCGCACGTGCAGCACGCGGTGCGAGGGGGGCGCGCGTGACGTCACGCGGCGCGGCGCGAGCACGACGCACAGCGTGCCCGACAGCGCGCCCAGCACCTGGCACACCTCGTGCACTGACTTGCCGCGCATCGCCACGCCGTTCACTTCGAGGAGCTGGAGGAGATACAGATAGGATAGGTAAGGAAATTATTCAAGGTGTGTTCAGGGCATAAGTTTTTTTTTGTGTTCACGGATAGGCCAAATTCTGAAGAATTATATCCGGAAGCCTTGGCAACAATAATGTGAACATTATATAGGTACTAATACAAATACAATTATTGATATTTGTTGAACACAGGTGAGTTAGGTAGGTACAGATATTGTCAATTTCAAAAAGTAGGCAAAGTTTGTCAGTTAGGTATTCGTTCACCGTATAATATGCTTTTTCATATACTTAGTAAGTATTTTAAATGCCTGTTATTCTTGCTTGATGGTCTGGTCCGTAAACGAGTTTACAATCCGATTATGGCAATACTAAGACTGGTCCACAAAATCCCAGTATAGCAAAACACTGGCAATAATATTTAGGTGTTTATGAGTATCAAAGTGATGGAGTTACCTCATCTCCTTCATGTAACAGGCCTGACTTTTCTGCAGCGCCACCTCTTACTATCCTGCCGATTATTACGGCCTCGCCTTCGTTTCTTACAGTAGCACCTGAAAATGAAAAATATAGACAATAATTATGTAAGTACATCTACTACTGCTTGAATATTTTGGGAATGAGGTGAAATTTAGAAAGCTTGTTACACAGCTTCATGTCTTCATGAACAAGAATGAATTGTTAAAGTTTTACATTTGATTTAATCAATGATTATTAATTGCCTTACCGATTTCGATGTTTAAGTTTTAACCCTCTATATCACTGTGTAGACTGTAGGCAACATACCGTACAAACGCTTTTTTTTAAATAATTGATTTCCTACCTTAATAGCGTACTGTAGCCTATAGTCCACATTTTGAACTAACGAGCTAGTACCTACCGACCAAAAAATACGACTCTTGAGCTTAGTGTTACTTACAAGCAACATTGGGATATTTTTGTAATTTTGTCTTGTTTGTTAAAAATAATAAAACCCAGAATACGTGTATTTTATTTTCTTGTAGGTAATCATCTCTAATCCAAAAAATCAAATAAATCTCAGTTTATGAGTGATAGAGGGCTGACTACCGAATTACCGATTCAGATGTTTGTTGCATCCACGTTACAAGTTTTATCATTACGTTACATTACGGGCGAATACCCTCATCGGGGAGGTACCTTTAGCTCAGTATCAAATGATGATGAATGATGAATGCTTACCAAGTGGTTCGTTAGTCTTCTCGATTTTGATAATTTTAATATGTTCGCTGGGGTCGTCTGGCGAGAGCGCAGTCAGCGCCTTGTCGTTCTCACCCTTGTGATTGAAATTGTTACCAGTCTGAAAAAAAAAATAGTTTGTTTTTTTTTTAAAACAAGTTGCCTGATCCTAGGAATTTCTCCTGTACCGTGGGTGCTTTTATAAACATTTAAACTCACATACACAAACAGCCAGACCTGAAACAACTATCTGTAGGCCGTACAAATATTTGTTCCGTGCGGGAATCAAACCCGCGATACGCGGCGATCGCTCAACCACTAAGCCAACCGTGCCGTCAAATTAATAAAAAAATTATTTAGGCGTGGCTTTTGTTTAGTGGTTTCAATTCAGTAATCATTTCTGGAATCCCTGAATAAAACAGCTATTACTATTACATTTGAATGTAAAATATATGATCTTTGGTACTTCAGTCTATAATTATATATATATTCAGGCTATAATTGAAGTTACTACAATACTTATAAAATACACAAGAACCGTTTTTCTAAGATACATTAAAAAATACCAGAAACAGCGTTTCTAAACTTCACTCAGCTATAACTTTTCTCTTAAGCAATACTTTCGAAGTTTCAACAAAGTCTGAACTTTTAAGTTTTCAAATCGTAGTTACTTTTTTTCGCTAAGTTTTGTTCACTAGGTAGCTATTGGTGAATGAAAACTAGCGTATTCATGTTCAATAGCCAAGCTTATCATTTTTGATACAGTTTTCTTTGGCAATTACTCTATTTGAAAGAGAAAGATACATTTTTTCGATCATCACGCATTTTAAAGGTAGCGTTAGCCCAAAGTAACTATGCCACGCGGACGAAGTCGCGGGCGGAAGCTAGTAAACTAATAAATCTGTTCACTTGCTCGCTTTTCTCTTTGTCAATTCGAATTGCTTTACATCATTGCATCATATTGTGATAAACAGTTACGAATTCTAATTTGAGGATACTTTTACAACAGGTAAATCTCTCGCATTTCCAATGAAATGTCTGAAATAAGACTTAGTAACAATCTTGAACGAAATATTCTCATAGAAACGTTTTTACAATTTATACGAGCGCGAACTTTTCGAACTTGGGCAGGAATGTCCGAATACATAAGTACCGTTTATGAATTTTACATTAAAATTATTTGCTATTTTCTTAGACTGTTTGGTTTCTCTACAGTTATTTTGATAAGATGGTGGTAAGAGTTTGTGTTTATGATTATTTCATTTAAAACGTATACACATCCACATTGTGTTAGTCTAGAAATCCAGAAATGGTTTTCAGGATGGACTTTTAAGAAATTTGCATTGCTTAGACACTTTATGGATCTAAAAAAAAGAACCCTTATTATCACTTTGTTGTGTGTTTGTCTGTCTGTAGGTCTATCTGTCAAGACTCTTTATTTAGGGAACACGTGAAGGTATCAAACACAAGTCTGTGGTCCCTTAAAGCTGTGAAAGTTAACCCTCTAAATGTAAGCAGTTAATAGATAGATATGGCCGTTTATGTCGCAAATGTGTACGGAACCCACGGTGCGCGAGTCTGAATCACTCCTGTCCGGTTTCTTTTTAAAGATGTGTTACTAATCTTGTCGTTCTCACCTTATGCCTCTTGCCCCTTGTAAAGCATGCAGGGTCGAGCAGCGCCGCCGCCTGGTCATGCGCCTGGATCAGACTCTCCAGCTCCAGCCCTCCCAGGATCGACAGCAGCTCGGCCGCCAACGCTGACGACTCGGCGCCTGTCGACGTGTGCGCTCCTAGTACGTCCATGCACTGTTGAGAGAGCTTTGGGTTAGAATTTGGAAAAAGAAACATTGAAGGACAAAGGGACCTTCGAACCGGATCCTAGCTTCGACGTATTGCTTAATGGTTACAAGTTTATTGAGAATTTGTTGTGTAATAATAAAATTGAGAAATCGCTGATGCTATTACTGCTACTTACTACTCAAGTCGTGGTTCAAATCTCTGTGCGTGTTCAGTCAGTCCCAGTTATAACCTTACTCACTAAAACTGACTGATAGGGTAGCACTTGCATACAAAAATACTAATTATCATAATATCTTGTGGAAGCCCTGAAGATACCATCGAAGAACGAGACCTTACAGTTCCACATTGACATTCTGTTGATTTAATTAGTGGATTTCTTTGGATCAATAAACAACAAAAGAGCTTGGATATATATCCTCGGATAAAGGCCAGTGAAAACCGTTTTAGTGGCTTTTATCCGAGGATGTCTATCCAGGCTGGTTGTACCATGGACCGGTTCCTGCCACACTGGACAAACCAACGCATTTACCACTGAGCAAGTTTAAACTTTAGTTTGGTACACTTACGTCTTTCAATCGATCAGTAGCACGATGCGTGTGCGGCGGTGCTAGCCCAGACCGCTTGTGTCTCACCGCCGTCAGCACAGCCGACCGCGTGGCCAAGGCTGTGCGTAGCGCAGGACACAGCAGCGCTCCTGCCGCACCCGCCACCCGCGCCGCCAACGCTGACTCCCCGCTCGCTCCAAGTGCCTTCTGCACGCGGGTGAGCGCTGCACAGACTTCTTGATAGTCTGGAAATAATAAGGTATGGAGTTATTGGTTGAGGGTTAACACCGAGGAGGTCAACTCTTTGCGGCGTGTGGCCCTGCAGTGGGCACGCTCTAGGTTGATTATATTACGGGTTGTTGGGTAGCCGAGGACCGACATAAACTGTGTACGAAGGTAATATGAGAGCTTTGTATCCAGCGGGAGTCTGATATATAATAGGCTGCTAATGATTCTCCACATAATCCACCATTATTTTCAATTATAATGGTAATAACTATAAGTGACTCACGAAGAACATGTTCTGAAGGAATTCAATGCGATTGTTGATACGGTATGCAATGATAAGACAAGAAACATAGCGTTGTCAAGCCACTTCAATAAAAAATATTTTAATTGAATGCATTTGTACGACACATACAGTGAATATAAGTAGGTATATTAGTTAACTGATTTCATTCGATATTGCCAAAACTGTCTTTAATCATCTCTCTCGCCTCCTTGTTTAATCCATTGAATTAAGGAATCATTGAAGATGTACGTTAGAACGGTCAACAACGGTAAAAGGCGACTTAATTCCATAAGTCATAGAACAAAATTTGTTTAGTTCCATGGTCTAACACAACACACGATAAGAATTTCATTTATAGTGTTACATCCTGTATAAGGGTTGTTGCACGTAACGTTTTGTAGTGTCTGCCAACCTCCATGGAATAAAACCGGTCAAGAGCGAATCAAACGCAGAGTTCCGAACAAAGTAGCCACATAAACGGCCATATATTTTGACTGCATAGACTTAGACAGTTGATTTTTACAGCACAAAGGGACCCCAGACTTTATTTATTTAGAGGCTTTTACCTTACAAAGGTATTTCAGCCTCATCATACCCTAATCTAACTAACTACTACCTTATTTAATAAACCTTAATTAAGTATAACATTATTGCCTAAGCGAGGGAGATAGTGATGCAGCAACCATTTTGTAAATCAGTATCGTCTCTTTCGCACTAGGTATGAACTACAGACTTGGAGTAATTGTTTTTAATTTCATAAGTTCCCGAGAGAAAGGGTCTTTACGTCGGTCAAGACCTCTTCTGTCTTGTCTGTCTATACAGACAAACGGTGTGATCCTCTAAGGGTTCCGTGCTTCCGTTCTTCGTTCCGTGGACGGTGAGCGACGGTGAGCAATGGGTAGCTCACCGTCCGTCCGTCTATTGACGACAGGCCGTGTCGACGGCGCGTTCGTGTTTCACGCGCGCCTCAAAGAGATGTCAGCAAAGCAGAGGGGCTTGCCAGGGCCTCCGCCTGCCGGGGTTGCGGGTTGTTCGAAAGAGATACCGCGGCCCCGGAACGTAAAAGTCTGACACGCCCCCGGGGATTTTTTTTCTTTTGGGGTAGGTACGGTACGCTAAAAAAGAAGAAGTTTATATGTGAACGAGAGAAGTTAGTATTTACTTAATGAAACTGATTGTTTGTTTACTAAGCAACCCTTTTCCGTTTGACCTTCAAAACCTTTACAGAATCCTTAAAGATGTTATCAATATACGGGTCGAAACCGCCAACGAACCTTTGATACACGCGATATCGAGGGCTCCTTGTTTGTATAGGTGTCTAGGTAGGTACGTAGGTACCTACGCTTGACAAGAAGAAGAAAATATAAAGTTTGTGATTGGAATTAATCGTGCAGTACAAACGTGGGTATTTTATTTTCAATATACTTCCTCGAAAACTAGCTCTCATTGCACTTGTCCATCTGTCTTTTTGTCTGTCAAGCCCATTTATCTCGGGAACGTGTAGAAGTATCGAGTTGAAATTATAACCAAGTCTGCGGTCTCTTAGAGCTGTGAAAAAATCAATCCACTTGGTCCAATTTGACCGTTTATGTTGCAAGTTTATAAGGAACCGTCAGTGCGCGGTCAGTGGGATTACTGTTGCCGTGAATAAAATTCAGCAAATGATGCAAGTTGTTGCATCAACCTTTTTCTAATTGTGCTGGGGTTGGCTTCCAGATGTAGCTAAATACCAGTATTTCAAATGGAGCTGGATAAAGAGGCTATACGATACCCCTTGGTAAGCTTGGTTGTCGGACATTCGGGCCATAGAGCACTTATAACGACTGTCAAAGATCTACAAATGACAGATAACACAACGGCTTAGCGTAATTTCCAAAGCTCGAGGGAAACTCGATATGTGGTTACCCATTTACAGACCAACCTATGTCCTAAGATTATCCTTTCCAGAAACAAAGTTATTAATTTTTTATGAAAAAAAAAAAAACGTTCCCTCCATAGGAATTTCTCCTGCATTGTGGATGCGTTTATAAACATTTAAACTCACATACACAAACAGCCAGACCCGGACTACCTGTAGGCCATACAAATATTTGTTTCGTGTGGGGATCGAACTTGCGACACGCAGCGTAGCAGTCGATGGCTTAGCCACTCCAACCGTGTCGTTATATGCAAACAATATTATGTCTAAAGCCAGGTAATCTCCTAAACCCGAAAACTTAGCAAATATAGTTGTAGTCAGTGACTTATCTACGTGATATGAAGGAAGTTTAACCCTTACCCTGGCCGGGTCATCAATCCCGACAGGGTCAATCAAGGGACCGTTTTCCACGTAAGCCTGACACTTATAGGGTACGTGTTGATATCTAGGAGATCCCGCAAGTGAAGAGTCTTCAAGTTTGACGTGTGAGACAACCATAGGTCGTATGTCTAACTGGTTACTTGTAAGGTCAATTACGTAGAGGTAGTGGAGAACTGCAGACCAGTGAAATGGAAGGATGGGTTAGTAATAACAGCTGTTTCGGTTAATGTTTGGGTTAAGCCAGGACTAGGTTGGTCTCACTGCAGGGGTGATTGTTTAGAATGCGATTGTGTCCCCGCACCCCACCCAGAAGTGACGAGAAAGAACACCGTGTGGTTTTAGTCAGTACGAGTCTGGCAAACCCCTCCGCCATGGCGGACGACATCTATCGAGGATTTCCACACGTAAAAAAAACAAAAAAGGACTAGGTTGGTCTGAGAGCACACCGAGTTTTCTCCGTGTCTCGGAAAACACGTTTTCTTTTGTAGATAGAAAAGACTCGCTGTCAAATTTTCGGGACACTAACCAGTAACGATTATCAACAAATCGTTACCTACTGGTTAGTGTCCCGAAAATCTAACAGGAAGTCTTTTTTTTTTGGGTTGGGAAATCATCAAATAACTTCCCCCGCTCTGGGCGGAGCGGGGGGGGGGAGTGTCAGACTTTTACTGACTAAACCCCACCCATGTTCCTTCTATTGCCCTTTACGTTCCGGGGCCGCGGTATCTCTTTCGAACAACCCGCAACGCGAGTCTTAAAAAGTGGTATCGTATTTCCCAGTACTAACTTGGTTGTGGAGGTCAGATTGCCAGTCGTTTCATATAAAGTACTGTAGTATTCAGATGCACCCCGTTTGACTGAAAGCCAACCCCAATATGGTTGGGAAAAGTCTAGGCAGATTATGATGAAACGCTTAGAAAGACCCAGCTGCGATACCATTCATTCATAAAACAAAACAGTCTATCTTACACAGAAACTGGATTTATTATTCACCAACCCAGAATGATTTTTGTAGCATATGTTGTACACTTACTATAACGGGTAGACTCACTCATTCCTTTAACGACAACCAACCGAAGAATAAATTGCCTCTACATCAATTTTCCTATATATCTCTGGGAGTCTTCTTTTCCCATAAACTAAGTAAGCGTCTTAACCACTGACCAAGTGACCACATACCGAAAACCCTAATACCTTTATCAGTTCATCAGCAGACAACTTGGCGCAAGTTTAGTTGGGTGTTTTAATTTTATCAGCCATCTTACACCTCTTTCACAACCTCAGGCGACACGACTTGCGTCGAACGGCACGCGGATTTTTTTTACAGCTTTTATTTAACTTGCCATGTTTGTATGTTTGTTTTGGTAAAACCTTGCAACTGAATGAACTTGCACTTGCAAGTTCATTCAGTTGCAAGGTTTTACCACTCACATCCGAACTTATAAAATTTCGGTTCAATCACTGGATTGAACCGAAATTTTATAAGTTCGGATTTCAATATAAGTGGATCAGTGAGATTATTCTAAATCCAATATGGCAGACTCCCAAATATGGCGGACTAGATTTTTTTATGCATTCCCATGTTATGGGTGTAAATTTAGAGGGTTTGCCAAGCAAAAATACGTCACACCTTTTTTTTACTTGTTTTATTTATTTTTTTACTATAAACTTGTAATTTGTTTTCTTGACGAGAGAATAGTAGGAGCGCAAGTCACGGGGCGTTGAATTGCACGTTCTAAACAATTTCTTTCATTCGTTCGCAAGACGTTTGTAGTTGTCTGCCGGGGCTGCGGGTTGTTTGTAAAACATGCCAATGCCCCGAAACATAAAGGGCAAAAGAAGGAACATGCATGGATTTTAGTCAGTACAAATCTGAAACTCCCTTCCTCTACGCCCAGAGCGGGACGAGTAATTGATGATTTCCCGTCTGAAAAAAAAAACGTGTTGGTTCGTGGCCAAGCCTTTACGTTCTACTTCCCGAGTAATGTCGTCCGAACGACGAGTGAACTAGCGACAAGCGAACTGGAATTAACACGAACCCTAGTTGGTCGGAAAACTAAAAATATGGGCCAGTGGGGAAAATATATCGTTCCATATCGGTAGCTGGTTAGGATTTTTTTAAATTTAAAACTGGTTTTTATAAAATTATGTGACACTTTTATTAAATACCCCTATGCTAAGCTCCTATGTGTGATGTTAAATAACCTATAGACTTCCTCGATAAATGGGCTGTCAAACATTAAAATAAATTTTCAACTGGAACCAGTTGTTCCTGAGATTAGCGCGTCCAACTAAACAAGTTTAATATAATTTTATTAATAAAAAAAGAATTTATATTTTTTTTTTACAATAAAAATGTAAAGTTTTAATTAAACTATATGAACAGAAATATTAATGGAATTAAACCACATATTAAATAACTTTAAAAAAAACAAATATGTAGGTATAGATTTATTTTTGAAGGCAGATTATTTCCTACTTCAATATTAATTTGCATTCATTCTCTTTATTTCCAACTAAACAGGGTCTCGAACCGTTTCACAGTGGTCGTAAATCCTCGGGGATTAAATAAAGGGAATTTTGGAGCATTAACCCGTAAATTAATAACACCATACAGTAAGAGCATGGTCTCCCTAACGGATTGCAAAAGTCGAGCTATAATGTAGATCAGATAAATATGCATAGTAGTACCATTTGATTGTGCCTTTTGAAAAACTGGGTAGGTTAGCAATATAGCTCTGAATTTTGGACACTAATGTAGAGTATACATCAGTGACATTAGAGGATTTAACATTACTAACTAACTCGAATTAACAGTTATACACCACACAAACGAGGGGTCAGTAAACAAAGCCTTACTAATATTATAAAAGCGACACTGAGTTTGTTTGTTACGTCTTCACGCCTAAATGGCTAAACCGATTTTGATGAATTTTGGCACAGAGATAGTTGGGACCCTGGAGACGGAAATAGGCAATTTTTATAAAAAAAAATGAGAAAGAGGGAAGAAAAGGGAAAACTTAGCTTTGCTATTACAATAAATAAGGCGCAAGGGCAAAAACTACAGGTAGCAGGTACCTGCAAATCAGGAAAGTGGAACTGTTTTACCCCGAATATAACTCGAGTGAAGCCGCGGGCAAAAGCTACTAAGAAATAATAAAAAAAAAACCAATACATGAATACAGCATAAAAATTAGAAACTAGACATAGGTGGCAAATTAGAATTAGAAGATATATATCGTTGTCAATAAATTATATAAATTGAATGTTACATACAATAAACTAAAATAGACTGAGATCACAATAATAGTGGTAGGGTTAGGTAGAGGTGTACCTAGTAATATTTCGCCAGTTATGTGTAAGTCCCTTGTGATCGGGCCTGTGGACGGTGAGCAATAGGTAGCTCACCGTCCGTCAGTCTATTGACGACAGGCCGTGTCGACGACGCGTTAGTGTTCCACGCGCGCCTCAAAGAGATGTCAGCAAAGCAGAGGGGCCTGCCAGGGCCTCCGCCTGCCGGAGTTGCGGGTTGTTAGAAAGAGATACATAAAGGGCAGTAGAAGGAACATGGGTGGGTTTTAATCAGTACAAGTCTGACACTCCCCCCAGGGGAAGTTATTTGATGATTTCCCATCCGCAAAAAAAGACCCCGTGTCATAGGATGCTGAGAGATTACTGATGGAAAAACGCGGTAACAATTTGCCTGACAAAGGAATCGACCAGGACCTCAAGCATAGCAGTCGACCATTGCACCAGTAAGGCAGTCCAATAAAAAGCTGCTTGACCTTTTAACGCTTTAACGACAGATTTTAATTAAGTGTCCTATACCAGAGCACGGCAAAAGACTCCCTAAGTTCCATCCACAAACTCTTTTCCCCTCGTTACTGGATGACCCAGGTTATATTTTTAGTTTGAATAAGATTTGAAATACATATTACTTACTAACTACAAATAATAAAAATATTTATAAGTCAAAAATGGGATATCAACATCGCTGTCAATAGGAAAAGTGCCCAGAAGGCATTTGTCACGTCGGATGGTAATTATTACTGTTAATTTCTATTTTCTCAGAATTGAAAGCCGGAAAGGTTTTCAAGCGACAGGGAAATAAAGATATCACAGCAGAGCGCCTTAAAAATCCAAAATCTAATACATTTTCATGCAAAGTAATTTCAAGCATCACTGAATTATTTGCTTCACTTGAAAATTTCGCTGATCCGCGGGAAAAATTACCGCGAAACGGACGTGATCCGAAAATTAGATTGGTTTCGTGGATTTTTCTCGGAATTCTTTCAAGATATCGCTACTTTTTTATGCGAATTTGATTCAGATTTCAAAATGGAAGACCAGATGTTTGCAGATCATAAAGAAGAAAAGTATGGGGCAGATCCGAATGAGATTGAATTAAGATTGGGAGTTTTAGGGCTTAAAGATGGTGGTCTGAATCCAGAACTCAAAACAAACCGTAATAAGTCTCCATGGCGCGAACAACGACAGAATCCTTTATGCCTGTTTTCATCAAACCAATAATGATCGAGCCAGCTCCAGATGCAGACCAATATCGTCCTTACCGTGTTATTGTTAAAGTTATTCTTTCAGATTGTGCGTATTCTACGGACACAAAGTCCGAGGCAAATTTTAGTGTAAGAACCTAAGTATGATACCAATAAGTAGTTTTAATGTACACTTACCGACAACAGCATACAGCTGCGTGGAATCATCGCTGGCATCGTCTTCGTACGCGTCGTTGACGAAGGCTGTACCCGACGAGGGAGGGTTGGACTCCAAGGCCTGGAGCTTGTGGGATCCTCGCAGGGATGTGCGCAGGAATTCATTCTGGGCTGCGATCCTCTCTTCAGCCTCCTTGCGTTGTCGAAGCTGTTCCTGTTGGCGAAAGAGAATGAGAAGTTAGTCATTTAATTCGTAATTTGCATATTTCTTTTAATTTTGCATCTTTGGAAGTACTATGCATATGCATTGTTACTTTTTAAATTTACGCAAAATTTTAGCTCTGGTTTCTCTTACCGTCTGCGTCTAATTACCAATAAGGTTTATCCTTTCTAATATTATAAAAGCGAAAGGAAGTTTGTTTGTTACGTCTACACGCCTAAGTGACCAAACCGATTTTGATGTATTGTGGAACAGAGATAGTTGGGACCCTGGAGACGGACATAGGCTAAAATAAGTGAGAAAAAGGGAAGAAAGAGGGAAGAAAAGCGGGAAAGAAAAGCGGGAAAGAAAGATATTTTTTTTTCGATCATCACTCGGGTTAAAGTTAGCGTTAAGTAACTATGCCACGCGGACGAAGTCGCGGGCGGAAGCTAGTAATAACATAAATATATTATTTCGATCGAGAATTGTCAGTACAAGGTAACAACTATTTCAATTTACAATTCCTAAAAATGGTCATATCATATACCATTTTGTAATACTCATTGGGCAAAAACTATATACAGCTATTTAGTTCACAATTTAACCGAATGAAATGGCAAAAGTTCACATGTGGTGTTGCAATCGCGTCGATAGTTCACATGGTCAATGCGCCACAGATAATTGTGTGCCCTGCTGTGACCGTTCACACGGATACACTATTGGGTAACAACGTTATGATACCCCATTACTCTTCTATCACTTCCAAGAAATAACAGCCCTATATGGTTATATTGCCGCGTGGCGATAATCGGAACTAAAGCCGCCATCTTGTTTTATCAATGACATTTCCAGAGACAATTTCACAAATGTTTACCAACAGCGGCCATTACAATGTCAATATTAGCGTCAATATGGCGGACTCCTAAAGATGGCGGACTTGTTATTTTTATGGACTGCCATGGTACGGATATCAAATGAAAGGGTTTGCCCAGAAGAATACGTAAAATAAAATGACGTCACTATAAAGCGTATTTTTTAAAACTACAATATTTTATTTATCAAAGATGGATTCATTAACATGATCACAAAGCTAGAAATGGATGTTAACTAAATGAGTCAATTGTCCTTTAAAATATGGTGATACTCATTATAAATTACTCACTCATCAGCCTGATATGAAAACACACTTGGTGACACACATAAGCAGTCACTTAAATCGTATAACAATGGGTTTTCATTGCTCAACGGAGTGCCTGCCATATGTCAACAACAGCTGACTCCTACGCTAGCACGCTTGGTTCGCGAATGGGTGACGACCACCCATGTCATACCGAGTTCCTCCGGGTTTTGAAAAGCACGGTAGTCCCGGTTGTGATTTACATGTAGAACATGCCTTTTTTTGCGGATGGGAAATCATCAAATAACTTCCCCGCTCTGAGAGGGGGAGTGCCAGACTTTTACTGACTAAAACGCACCTATGATCCTTCTTTTGCTCTTTATGTTCCGGGGCCGCGGTATATCTATCAAATAACCTACAACCCCGGCAGGAGGCCCCTCTGTTATGATGTCATCTATTTAAGGAGCGCATGGATCACGATCGCGCCGTCGACACGGCCTTTCGTCACTTGACGGACGGACGGTGAGCTACCCATTTCTCACCGTCCACAGACCCGAATCTACCGGCAGGGAGTCGTCTCGCGGCGCCCGGCGCCCGACCGACCCCCGAGCGTATCCCGCAAACAGCATGTCTAAGATATGTTTCACGACGGCGTTTTAAGCCAAATTAGAGTTCTATGGGAGGGGAAAAATTCAGGCTAGGCACTAACCACATGACAAGACGAAAGGACGGACGACACGGCACGATTGGCGCAGTGGCTGAGCGATCTACTGCTGCGTTGCGTGTCGCGGGTTCGATTCCCGCACGGAACAAATATTTGTATGACCTGCCGATAGTTGTTTCGGGTCTGGCTGTTTGTGTATGTGCGTTTCAATGTTTGTAAAAGTACCCACGATACAGGAGAAATTCCTAGTGTGGGGCAAAGTTTTTTTTTTTTTAAAGGATGAGGTGCAGCGAAATTTTCTAGTTAGTTCTTAACTTCAAACGAATTGTGTTGGATGGCCCTGTTCACCTCGACCGTTAAAACGTTATCACATCGATCACCCGTCGATAAATCTGTGTCACTAATATCTCAGCTGTCGTACATCACTACTTAAGGCCATGTAGCCTTAAAACATGCCTTGACCGACTGTATAACAAGCTTATGTAATGTTTACCTATTTATTATATTTAACATAAACATTTTCCATTGCTAATGTGCAGCTAATTTTTGTTATTCAAAGTGGTTGTTAGTTATTTTTAAATGGTGTTTTAATCTGCTATTATTAGGGTTTAAAATTGTAGCGTTAACTTCTTCGTCTAAAAAAAAGAACCAATGCCTCTTATAAGACTAGCCTATTACTGTCCCACTGCTGGCCAAAGACATCTTCTCATACAGAGAAGACACAGGAACTAATCACTGCGCTTGCTTAAGACGGGTTTGTGATTTCAGACTTGTTTATATCCTTACTAATATCATAAAAGCGAAAGTGAGTTTGTTTGTTACGTCTTCACGCCCAAGTGGCTGAACCGATTTTGATGAATTTTGGTACAGAGATAGTTGGAATCCTGGAGACGAACATAGGCTATTTTTTTTAAAAGAGTGAGAAATGAGGGAGAAAGAGGGAAGAAAAAGGAAAACTTAGCATTGCTATTAAAATAAATAAGGCGCAAAGGCAAAAACTACAGGTAGCAGGTACCTGCAAATCACGAAAGGGGAACTGTGTTACCCCAAATTTAACGAGAGCGAAGCCGCGGGCAATAGCTAGTTAATTATAAGTCCAGGTTTCCTGACGATGTTTTCCTTCACCAATGTCTGTGATGTCCAAGATAAGTTTCCTAGTTAGGAAATATACATTTATAACAGAAACATCACATTGGTACTTGCCCGGATTTGAACCCACAAGCTCTTGCATAAGAGGCGAGGACTTAACCTCGGTACCATCACAACACGACAAAAAAGACTCTTAAAATCCTTTCAGGCCATTTGACTTTCCATTCTTGGTAAATTTACTTACAAACAAGAAGAAAACAGTGTAAGAACTTTCACAAAAACATAATTTCTATTCTAACACGTCGAGACAATGATTTACCGTAATAGTCTTCCGAAACATTAAGCCCAAACTTAAAACAAAAGAACACTAATTGTTTAGTCAAACGACTGCTTTCAAGTCTGCCTAAACATCCCAATTTGGTTTTCAAAAACATCTGGCCCAGACTCCTAGTTCCAATTTGCTTTTGGTCTGATTTTCAGTCCAGCGGCCTGGATCCGTTCACGGTGCATCGCACACTCATCTCACTGGCCAGACTGCAAGACCAACTAAACTTTAAGAAACTATTCACTTCAATTTAAACTAACTTTGTCTGGATGAGATAGCTTAACTGTGCTAGCCAAATTACACCCTAGCTCCGTGGTAAACCATACATTTTAGGAATGACGAACGAAGCACGCAATCATTCTTATACCCACAAATGAACTTGAAATTATTACTTTGAAACCTGATATAATGAATGATGATAATGAAAAAGTTATAAAAGCTGATGTAAAAGCAAAGCTGTATAAGCGTAGTAACATCGTCCCTAGTAACAATTTTGAAGGAAGAAAAGTTATTTTTGAACTAATAAAGAAGTCAAGCTATAAACCTTAAGCCTCCGGCACTGAAGCTCTTATGTGGAGTTGACAATTCAAAGTTCCAACACACATGATGTAACTATAGAAAAAAAATGTTAAAGGAAAGTAGGTATTCATAATCATAATCATTTAATTATTTGTAAGACATAGGTAGTTACATTAATAGGATGTTTTAAGTAAAGCTCGTTCTTGCTATGTCTTGTCATGCTGACATACAAATTAAAATTATAATTTTAAAATCCCAATATACCAAAATAAAAATAAAAACACATTAAAATAAAAAAAAATAAAGAACAATATTGTTTTTCAACAGTAATGAAAGCACAGCTTTACCTTTAGTACCTTTTACCGTGTTTAATGCATGAACTCGTACAAATTCAAACAGAGTATTTTGTTGAGGACAATACGAAAATATTCAAAATTCACGGACCATGACATACAAAGTACAAACTAACCGATATGGTACCATTTGGTCTGCGTTGTAAACGTCGCGTTGTTTAGCATACAATGGTGGCCGCAGAATTATGTATGTCGTGTATGTTTGCGTGACGTCAGCGCGTTAACTGATAGCCGTGCTGGACAAACAGATCCGGTCGTGTTATGGGGTCAGGAGATATGAGAGAGAGCAGATTTTCGAAATTTACGAAAAGATACACGGGGTATCAGAGAATAAACAGCCAATAGACATAAAAGACACAATTAAAAAATTTACAGCACAGAGCTATAAGGTTCTAAGTAATAAATCGGGAAAATGTATTTCATCGCTGTCGTATTTTATCACTCGTGGTTTCGTACCAATATTTAAGCATCCGTAAAGTCTAAGGCACTTAACATGAAAAATCTTAAAACATATTTCGTGAAGTTATTCCAGAAAATCTAAGCGGGGTCATCTTATCGAACTGGCAGCACACTCGGTCTACAGACTGGCCCTATTCTGCCGAAAAATTCGCTGGAAATTTAATAAAAAATACATTCCCTTTCCCCATTATGAACATCAAATCATTTCCTTCGAGCTCTCATTCAATACTTGGTACTTCTAACGTGGGTGTTTCTTCATCTTTGAGTTATTTTCGTCTTATAAAAGTCTTCTAACGTATTGGATCTAGTAGGTACTAATCTGATCTCAGTAACCCAGTGTTCATTTTATAAACGGTTAAAGATACTATTGCAGTCACTACTGTTTCTGTATATAATACAATATTTTATAGGAAAGCCTTCTTAGATGGTTATTTTAAGTTTGAAATTGTAGGAAAACGGGGGAACGTTTTATTAATAACAGGACTCGAGAGCTATCTAATGCAGTGGCATTATTGATACTTGCAAACGGAAAATATGAACATTGTAACCTGCTTAAAATACCCAACTAGATGCTGTACTATATTATTATGTTATGGTAGATGGTATAAATGTTTACTTTTCAAGTGCACTGATTGTAAATCTGAATACGCTTTTTCTTTTTTTTGACATGTTTGGACTAGGTTTTGTACCTATTCCCAACATTTTTCTTGATATAAATTTGTGTGTGTCAAATAACATACTCACAACATGAAATAAAACAAAATATATTCCATCTAATTCGCCAAGTGTCCGAATCACAAACTCAAAGTTTTAATCACAAAATGGAAACTTTCATTTCGTTTGGGACATTATGTCTATTAGACTGAAAGCGGTGCATTTACGACAAGCAATTTGCTTTTGGCAAAAGTTTAAAGACTATTACTTTAGAAATATGTTTTAAACTCAGTCGTGCATTAGACGTTTGCTTGCGACGCAAAAATTGATCAATGCTTTTATCATTCTTGTCGGTCTCTAGTTTCTAGTGTAAAATTTTGGCGAGAATGCACCCATCCATTTAAGCTGCAACAGCTACCATTCTCTAGTTTCATTGTCTTTGTTTGCATTTATTTTGGCATCATCATAGATGTCCCATAAATTCAATCCATCTTTATCACCTGGAATTACCTTCCTTCTTTCATAATTATCATTGGAATTAGTTTTTTAAACTCTCAACTAATTTCTATATTGTACAAGTACTTGTCTTTTAAGTCTACCATTACCATACCTGCTATTTCTTTATTAACTACAATCCTACACAAACACTCGTACAAATCAGGTACAGCTCACCACAGCAGTGCATTTTCAATACATCTTATCCGTGACATATTATCTTTGTTTGCCGGGTCCCCGATTGTGCAAGACTTAAGAGAGAAAGCCCTTGGTACCAAACGAGATTTATCGATGACAAACTGTAATGGTCGCTTATAAACATCACTTACGAGATCAAGATACGGAATGGAGCGATTTAATCAATCAATATTATGTTTCCTTATTCGTACTGATTCGGAATTATGAATGGGAGGAAGGGCATAAATATTCAAGAGTCAGAGACATTGCTAAAATCGACATCGATGACGTCAGTTTCATACCAGCTCTAATAAAGCTCTCTGATATAATATAAAAACTGTTTGCAACACATGGATATCTGTGAGTAAAATATGATTGGCAATATTAAAACTGTCACTTTTTCTCTTTCGCCCTGTTGGAGCAAAAAAGGAACAAATAATCCTTCCAAATTTAGCCAATCGGTTGACCTTAGAAGCTACTTATTTCCTCCATAACAATAGCCTCCTCAAAATATCCAGCTTGTAGACGTCACAGGCAAATTACTTCTATTTCCACGACGCTGCGCCGTATACGGGCCGGTTCCGAATATCTGTCGCATTTCGCGCCAAACGGCCCGGACATCACGATGTTTTTACGTTCTTACGGAGCCTGGTATGACGTCAGTGAGTGGTATCACAAGATAGGTGGAAGCAGAAGATCAGATTATACATCAGTTTTTTAATTTAAGATATAAACCAACCCTGGATGAAGCGATCAACCAAGTATTTTGTACATCACACTAAGAAACTAAGTTATCCATTTAATTTCAGATTGTCTAGAGTTCTAGACCCTCAGAGGCGCTAGCGTAAGAATTTCAAATAATTACAGTTGTCAGTTGCACGATCGACTTACTATATATGTTCGTGTTGTCATAGATTTATGTTCTTGTCTGACAAGATGATTGTGTTTCGATGCATGGTTTGTCTGCTTGCGTGATTTGATTAAATTATAATTCCGGATTGATATGGCGAAAGTGTTAATATTTACGATCAACATTAGTATCAGCAGCTGAATCTCAGTAGTTTACATGGAGCCTGCCTTTCCGAGCTCCACAACCCAAATAGTACTGGGTAATAAAATATCCATTAGTAATACTAGTTGTTTGGACTTTCAGGCTACAGACCACCTGTAACGCCTGTCAAAGATCTACAATACAAACGATAGCCGACTGTCGGCTTAGCGTATTTTTTCCGTCTCCCATCTCAAACTCAAAGCATTTAGTTCAATTAGACAATTAAAAGCAATTTTGAATAATTTAAGTCATGAAACAAAAGGATGAAGCTACAGTCCTAGTCACAAGGCATAATTATTTGTGAAAATACTATAGTTGCCCATGCCAAGCGTAGATCTCCATGGAGAAGAATGAGCAAGAAACTCCATGGATACACTTTTAAATCCAACCTAGACAAGCGAGGCTTAACCTGAAGATCGATCTGCGCGGTTGTTATTATTTAGTTGGTTGTGACTTGTTAAAATCCTAAGTTGTCCTTCGGCACCACTTTACTTTGTGATAGTAAGGCTCTTACTAAGAGTTCAGTAACAGCTACTATGAATATTTTTATAGAGCAATTTGTACAATTCCGTTATTTCTGGCTTTTGGAGAAAAACAGGTGAGACCGAAAATTTTGTGCCCGTTTTCACTAACACTAACTGACACTTAAACAAATGCTTAAATACTATTAGGATTTCAAGTCTTGGAAAGAACCTTTCATTTAAAACTTAGCTTTGCTATTACAATAAATAAGGCGCAAGGGCTAAAACTACAGGTTGCAGGTACCTGCAAATCAGAAAAGGGGAAGTGTGTTACACCGAATTTAACGCGAGCGAAGCCGCGGGCATAAGGTAGTATGTCAGATTTATTCTTTCTATAAAAAACAGAATCAATTCATTTAACAACGTAATTTAAAAAATAATTTTTAATAACATCGTATTTCGTGCTGTGGAAGGGCAATCCGAAATTATTAATGAGATTTCTCAATTAGCAATGCTAATTATATTCAAAGAAGGTAGTTGTAAAAATGTTTCATTGTTTAGCTGCAATCATTGAATGAGGAAGTGTGTGTTAATGTTTTCCACGAAATTAACTATGAGGATGGCACCATTGCAGAGGGGCCTGCCATGGCCACCGCCTGCCGGGATTGTGGGTTGTTCGAAAGAGATACCGCGGCCCCGGAACATAAAGGGCTATAGAAGGAACATGGGTGGGTTTTAGTCAGCACAAGTCTGACACTCTCCCCCGCTCCGTCCAGAGCGGGGGAAGTTATTTGATGATTTTCCATCCGCAAAAAAAAGGTTGGCACCATTTGTAGGTAAATGATAACCTTTGGAAGAAGAAGTAAAAATGCTGGGTCAACTTCAAATAAATTGGTATAAAGGCAGGATAATAATAAACATTTTGAATATCATTTTACGGTGCGTTAAATATCCAGGATTTAATTAGATAGATCAGTCAAGATTTTAAAATAACTAAAGTGCAATAACAGGCCTCCAACAATGGACTGTCGTGAGTCGTGAGAATTCGATCATGAAATGAATAAATACTTAAATATAAAAGCGAAAATCACTGACACATTCATCACAAAATCTCAGAAACAAAAAGGGCTGGAAGTCTTTAATTTTGTAAGTGGGATTTTTTTAGAGCATAGATGTTTATGACTAAGGCGAGATTTTGCAAAATTCGTATAGGACAATACGATACCTTGCCGCGATTGACTTGAAATTTTGCATCTTTCACGAAATTAATAGACTATAATTATAACGTCTGAGCAGTGCGTGAAACCGCTAGACACAGCTAGTATCTCATAAATGACTGTTAATTGAGTCAAGCATTTACAACAGGGTAAACTAAGGAGCCACTAAATCGTGGTTCTTCAATTAAAGGAACACAACACTGTGTAAGTATATGAAAGTAATATTCGTTTCGTTTTCTTATTCTCACAAGTTTGTAATTATAACGTTACATTATAATTACGACATTTTGTAGCAACACTACATTGCTTCGAGTCATTCCAAACTGGATTATTGCTAACATTGCTTAAACGTTTTTACAATTTTCGTTCAAGTCTTTTAAGACAGAGTAAACGCTTTTACAGTCCAACATAAACCAGTGGATAAAACGGTTTTAATAGATGAATGTGAAGTAATCAAAATTACAAGTAATTAAGAAAAAGAGCTGGCATCAAATGTGAAAGTGATGGAAAAGATATATGAGGACTAAAAAAAAGAAAAAAAAAACGATGTATGAACAATTAAATAGAGAAGAGAAGAAGGTGTATCAATTGATACTACATCAGTTTTAGAAGATAACCAACATCATAAAAAAAACAGAGAAAAAAAATATTAGGGAGAAATTGAAGAAAAAGGAATAAAGCAGCTCGTGGCTAAATAATAACACCTGCTCAGGTCAATCTTTAAGTTAAGCCGCGCTTGCCTAGGTTGGTGGTGCCAGTTTACATCAAAGACCTGATGAAGATTGATCATTTGACTTACATAAGAATGAAGCAGTGAAGAATATGGAATGAGATGGCTTTATACAGTTAAAGAATCAGTACCATCTTCGGCCACGTATGTGGGCGTGTGACGAGCGGTACACTTCTATCTACTTTTTTAGGAATACAAGCGTGTTAAGAATTCTTATTACCATCTCCTTGTTGCTCTCTTTAATATCCTGTTTATCGTACGTGGCATTATTACTTGCCAATGTGTGTAGGTAATATTTTTTCAGATGAAATATGATAAAATATTCAATACAGATGCCTTCTCTTATCTTTTCATATAATTCACATTTTCATGTCAATGTCATGTTATCTCTGAATATGGAAATTGTGTGTGATAGAAATGAATCAGTATGGTTGGACAAGTATATGTTGGCGCGTGGTCGCGTGTTTTTTAATTATTCTTTATCCTGTTGTTTATGTGCCTAACCCGGGGGTCTAAAAAAGAATGGCTACAGACGCAGTTAATATTGTGAATTGTCACTTTGTGACTATTTTAAATTGCTAAAGCGGCCATCTTAGATAACCTAGTATCAAGACTTTTTGTGTCGCCCATGAGGCTATGTCTTGGCTAAACAGATCAAAAATTATCTCACAAGCATGCTGGTTTCTTGACGATGTTGTTTGACGATTCTTGACGATTGTTGTTGTCTTTCACGGAAGCAACTGATAGGTATACGCACAACATATGAATCCGAAAATTCAGAGGTGCGTAACTGACTTGGCAGTCCGACGATCACAATTATACTATTACTCTTTCTACACATTTTGATGAAATAATAAACACAGGTATGTACTAAAAGCGGCATCTTATTAACGAAGGTACGTAAAGATCAATGCAGCTTTTTTCTACATTTATTAATTCTGAGGCGTTCGAATGTAGTGCCGCATGCCGTTGCAACCAATCATATTTCTCGAATGCGTTCGGAGCTCTACTTTTGAATTTGGAACGATCGACTATGATGACCGACTGGCATTGCAGTTGACGTAAAAGAAACTTTTTATTTTTAAATTATGGAACGATTTTAATGGCATGTTATAACTTTTTTTTTTCAAGATGGACAGTACAGACAACGTAGAGTAAATAAATTAGAGAAAGAACTGCTCTAGTTTGAAGCTTAAAAGCATGAATTTAAGGCATTATTAAGTTAATTAAAACACCTAAGTGCCTACTCTACCAAATTTCAACGTTATTTTAAATACTTGTACCTAAAGTACTAGATTCATTTTTGCTAAGAAAACGAAAATATCCCTTTATTTGCCAATTCAATACGTCATCAATCACCAACATTATCAAATATTACTTGTACTCACATGCCATTATTACATCGTCACATACTAGGACTCTTAAGTGCCTGCCCACGCTCCACTAGCGGCGAGTACTGGCATCAAGAACTAGCTCACTACAGTGTACGAGTAACATGGCATTACGTGAGAAACGTTTTACGCAATGGAGCCGTTGGGATGTTGGGATGAGCCGAAAATCGGGCCCCGAAAATGGCGACTGTCAATGACTTCAATACATCGAAATCCTTACTATTATTATGAAAGCGAAAGCGAGTTTGTTTGTCTTCATCGTCTTCATGCCTAAATGGCCAAAGCGATTTTGATGAATTTTGGTACAGAGATAATTGGGACCCTAGAGATGGACATAGACTATTTTAAAAAAAAAAGTGAGAATCGGGGTAGAAAGAGGAAAGAAAAAGGAGGAGAAAGATTTTTTTTTTCGATCATCACGCAGGTTAAAATTAGCGTTAGCCCAAAGTAACTATGCCACGCGGACGAAGTCGCGGGCAGAAGCTAGTTTAAATATAATGAAGAACTACTGGTGATCAATATTGAAAAACAAGGAAAAGCCAGGCTATATATATGTCAAAATGCTGCGGAAAAGTTTTTAAAACACTTGGTTAATAAAACTGCCATACATAACCGATCCATGTTGTTACTACAATTAGATTAGAATGAGAAGCCTCACAAAGTTTCTTTTTGTTCTATTGAATTATGCAAGTTTAAATGGAATGGTGCAACTATGACGCCTACGCCTTGTTGTTCTACATTGTTCCAAATTGAATTACTTACTTACAAGCATGTTGCTGACTTAAACTGTGGCAAATAACTTGCGCAAATAGAAATCATACAAAAAAAAACTAGTAGTTATATATATAACAAAGGAACTAATTTAAAAAATCCAGAAAAAAAAATTCTAACAGACTAAAAAAATAGGAGGCTTTTGGCGAAATGTTTATTAGCTTCTTGGTATTAAAGACTTATTTGAGAATTAATCTTTGCGTTGTTAGTTACGTGTAGATTTTTGGCATTATCAATAAAACGTGAAAGAGGAACTTACAATGAAAATACAGCTTTGACATGACAATTTTTTAAGCAATATAAACAGGTACTGGCCACATTGATTGCTTTAAGTTCAATAAAAGCGAAAAATTATGACGGACAACAGCTAATCGACCGCTATTCTCGAGGCCCCAACTCACGGTCACGTAGTGTTTCAAGCAACTCCGCCTAGCACTAGTGCACTGGCTCTCTTACTATCCTGCGATAGCATTACTAGTCCCGGCAAATAAATCCTGTTTGCATTGATGACTACGTTTACTCTGCAGTTGCCACCATTGGAAAAATATTATTTAGAAGGTCCACAAACTTACAAGTATCCTAAAGTTTACCTCTTACTGTTAGTTTTTAAATTCTCGCAAACTTTTTCTCTATTAGCTTCACCTCTAAACTTTTTAACTACACATTTTTTTAGGGTTCCTTTCCTCAAAAGAAAAAACGGAAGCTTTATTAGATCACTTTGTAGTCTTTCTTTCAAGACCCTTTATCACGGAAACGCGTGAAGGTATCGAGTTGAGATTAAAACCACATACTCAAATCTGTGGTGCCTTGGAGTTGTGGAAAAATCAACCCCCTAAGTCTACGCGGTCAAAAGATATGGCTGTTTATGTCGCAAGTTTGTACGGAACCCTCGGTGCGCTTTGACAGTTTGACAGTCGGTTTTTTCTACTAGAAAATCTATCAAGATTGCCTTTGTTGACCAGCCGTTGATTAAATCCTTACTAATATTATAAAAACGAAAGTGAGTTTGTTTGTTACCTCTTCACGCTTTAATGGCTGAACCCATTTTGATGAATTTTGGTACAACAGAGATAGTTGGGAACCAGGAGACGGACATAGGCTATTTTTTTTAAAGTGGGATGTGAGGGAGAAAGAGGGAAGAAAAGGGAAAACTTAGCGTTGCTATTACAAATCAATAATGCGCAAGGGGAACTGTGTTAACCCGAATTTAACGCGAGCGAAGCCGCGGGCAAAAGCTAGTTAAACATAATTTAACGGATAATTCAAGGTTATCACATGTCTGTTGACGATTTTTTCCTGAGGAAATAAGGTAGGAAAGTGAAATGCGGAAAGTTTTCATCATAGAAAACTGAAGGGAACAAGATGAAAGGAAATGGCCTTTAGGGAAATCTATCGAATCTAATAACTCCAATAGAACGAAAGAAGATGCCTTTTTCTTATATTTAAAGGAAATAAAACGATTCCTGATCATTTAAAGTTATTCACTGTTTCACAGAAGTTGTTCAGAGAGTTTATTAGAGAAGCTGATGGTACATCGTATATTTTCAACGCA
The DNA here is from genome assembly GCA_905475445.1 of Ochropleura plecta. Taxonomy (NCBI): domain Eukaryota; kingdom Metazoa; phylum Arthropoda; class Insecta; order Lepidoptera; family Noctuidae; genus Ochropleura; species Ochropleura plecta. The sequence continues at coordinate 18,261,673 of FR997736.1, forward strand.
AGCTTGCACCTTTGATTTTTCAGAATTGTGCGGATTGTTTCATTATCACTTGCTTGTAAGGAAGACATGGTGAGGTAATCAGCATGCCTGAGAGATATTTATCGACGACATTGTGTAGACAAGGCAGAAGCCTATGGACTGCATAGAAACTCTGATACCAGCTGACCACACGATAGGGAAGAGATCGCATGCTAGCTCAACAGAAATGAGGTTAAAGCTTGAAATTGTATTATAATTCTGTTTAGTTGACAATAAGATTCGAACAATATTGGGTCTATTAAATATGTAGTACGGTGCGAAATGGCTCTTCTAAGTTGCCATGGTTGCGGGTTGTGCCTGGGTTACGGGTTGTTCGAAAGAGATATCGCGGCCCCGGAACGTAAAGGGCTATAGAAGGAACATGGGTGGGTTTTAGTCAGTAAAAGTCTAAGTCCCCGCGGGGAAGTTATTTGATGATTTCCCACCCCAAAAAAAAATGGCTCTTCTGAGTACACCGCGCCGCCTAAGATTGCATCGAGCACATCTTACAATTCAAATCTTTGACTGCTCTGGTGTACACACGTAGATACGAGTACAAAGATTTAATCGAACAATTTATTTTCCACAGATACTGTTAATTCATATCTCAACCACTCAAATGAAGGCTGACGGTAATCAATTCAACTGGTGCTCATAAATTATGTATATTATCGCTCTAGGCACTAAATTATAGCAGTTATTAGTAATTGAGACCATTTAGCCTGTGAGGCATGTTAGTTATATGAGGTATTTATTTTTAAACAACTATTTTTAAAGACAAATTTGAACTTTACGTAATTGTTATAAACATCATTGATCTGGGTAGATGTTTTTAAAGCTTGATATTTATTTATTTATGTACAAAACCGGTTGGGCCCCCATAACCCTCAAACTTAACTGGCACTGAAGTAAAACTCTCCTGCAGGAGTTGCGGGTTGTTCGAGAGAGGTACCGCGGCCCCGGAACAGAAAGTGCAAAAGAAAAGAACATGGGTTTTAGTCAGTACAAGTCTGACATCCACCCAGGCGGAGGAAGATATTTGATGATTTCTCATCCACAAAAAAAGGAAAAAACTTTTGTCTAACCATTAAAGAATTACATAATTGTGATGAAATGTTTTTGTTACAAAGCAAATAAAGAAAACACAAACGTACTGCATATTTCTATAGGAATTACATCCAGCAATCATGTACAGGAGGGAGACGTAGACACATAGTTTAATGACCTAGTAACCTTACATTACACATGACATTGGACAAGAAGGAAAAACAACGATCCAAACTGTGATCGTCTTGGTAATCATTGTAAGGAAAATCGGACGTAATCAACAGATCTTTCTAGAACAGAAATACACTGTGGGGCACTATAAGTACTGCAATAATCCTTCCGTTCACTTTTATGGTCGATGCATTTAACGAATGTGCATCTGGGGAAGCTCTCGAGTGCCCCGACGAACTACAACAAATGTTCACTTAGAAAATCTTTAAGTTGTAAAAACAGTGTAATGGTATAAGCTGATACCGAAATGTAGATACCTAATACTCAATAACATAATGTTAAGCATGCCAAAGTTTGAACCATAATACGTACAGACATGCACAGGACGCTTTTTAAAAAATTGCTAGACTCGCAAATTTCAAAATTAAAGTCTTCGATATATTTTAAAATGTATTAAATTACTATATACTAGCTGTTTTTTTTTAAATAAGGAAACTACAAACTTTCGCAAAACACAAGTTTTAGGGTACAACGATGGAACTAAATATCGTGTCTTCTTGGCGTTTCAAACTCACATGAAAAATGCTTACCAAGCTAGTGCTTCAGCTCGGATATTTGAGCAGACAAGCAACTTAAACAAATCTGACTTTGAATCAACTGTTTATAAGATTCGAAATCTATCTTTCCATCCCTCCAAAACTTACATGCTGAACTATCACCAATATTCCCCAAATAGTAGTCAATACATACAAATAAGGATAACGCCAATTTCTCTTATTAGCTTGTGAGTAAACAACCTCGCCGGATATTGTGCTGACCTTATCTCTTGACCTCTGAGGAGTGAGGACCTTGAGTCCCGACACTCAAGAGGTATCACTATTTTCCTCAAATACGAAGGTTTTATTTCAAGATTAGTTAGTTCCAAGAAATTTGTCAGATATTAACGTTTTATAAATCAAAATTGTGACAGTGTTGATCTTCGGGGCGTTCGCGACTAACGCCACAATTTGTGGTCGTCGAATTTTATCCCAAAGGAACATAGTATCGGGGAAAAAAGCAAGAAGAGGTAAACCGCAAACTCCTTGGATGACAAATGTTGGATGGACATGCAAAAGCTTGGCCTTACTGATGATGATGCTAAACAGCAAAATAATAGGCACCGAGGAATTAAAAAAGCTGGCCCCGCGTAGCGGGGAGAAGCGAGGGCAAGGGCAAAAGAAGAAGCTACCCGAAAATAGATATACATCTATGTTGAGGTTAAGCCACGCTTGCCTAGGTTGGCCCGTTGATGGCTAACCACCAATTACATACGAGTTTCCCCCGTACCTCAAAAAGCACGTTAAGCTGTTGGTCCCGGCTGTCATTTGTAGATCTTTGACGTTACAGTCGTTTCAGGTGGTCAGTGGCTCAAAAGTTTGACAACTAGTCTAACCAAGAAGTATCGTATTACTCAGTTGTTAAATGGGAGATCAGACAGGCAGTCGCTGCATTTGAAATTCTGGTAGTCAGCTGAACCCGGTTTGATTGGAAGCTGACCCCAACATAGTTGGGAAAAGGCTAGGCAGATGATGATGATAGTAGTAGAATTACTTTCTACAAAATAACTCCACAATTTTTTTTTTTTTTTTTTTTTTTTTTTAAGAAAAAAAAACGTCGCCCCACACTAGGAATTTCTCCTGTATCGTGGGTGCGTTTTACAAACATCTAAACTCACATACACAAACAGCCAGACCCGAAACAACTATCTGCAGGTCATACAAATATTTGTTCCGTGCGGGAATCGAACCCGCGACACGCAGCGCAGCAGTCGATCGCTCAGCCACTGCGCCAACCGTGCCGTAATTGTTGACCAACAGCGCCTAACTACCGACATGATTCGAGCACCGAAAGATTCTTGTACTCTACATCCAAAACGTATGGTAGGATGTCAAATGACAGTCGAAATGGCAGCGGTATTATTGCGGAAGCTCATAAATGGCATTAAGAGACGCCTGTGCCTACATAATACCACAATATTAAAAAGCAGATGAAATACTGTTTGATTTAACGCCTACGGGCTTAGAAACAGCCGCACTCAAAATCCAGAGGGATTGAAAAGGGGAGGGTTTGAAGATTTTCATAGATTAGAATAATTTGTTTCAGTTGAAGTAAATATGTTAGGGATTATAGACCTTTCCGACGCAAACGTGTGTGTGGTGATGTCCAGAACAAGACTCACTTTTAAGTACAAGAATGTCCCAAATGCCTATCAAAACAAATCATTTATTTTTGCAAACATGGGTAATTGTTACATAGATGTTTTCGTATATAATAAGGTCCTCCATATTCTACCGTCGTATGATCATGCAAATAATATTCAATTCCAAATTTAAAAAAAAGGAAAGAAAGCCTAAAGGGCTAGTTATATTTTGGGGACCTAATGAAGGCCACTGACACCTACTCGGGCAAAATTTTAAAACAACCATCATCTGCTTAGCCTTTTCTTAACCATTTTAGGATAGGATTACAGTCTAATCGGATGCAGCTGAATACTAGTATTTTACATGCAGCAACTGCTTATCTAACCTCTACAACCCACTGCTGGATAATTCGATACCCCTTGTTAAAACTGTTGTTAGATTTTAAAGCCACTGATTAGCGATTAGCTGTAACGACTGACAAATATCTATAAACTAGCTGGCGCCCGTGGCATTGCCCGCGTGATGATAAAAAGTATACTTTGTGTTATTCCAGACTATAATCTAACTCTGTGCCAAATTACATCAAGATCCCTTCAGCCGTTTTGACGTGAAAGAGTAACAAACATCCATCCATCCATCCTCACAAACGTTCGCATTCATAATTTATTAGTAGGATCCCATACGCAAAATACGCGCCTCAGACGTGGAGTTGCGGACATCAGCCTGTTATACAATACAATACAATATTAGTAGAATGATAGCCGGGAACAACGGAGGCTCCAAGGAAACTCGGTATGTAATGGATCACCCATCCAAGGACCAACCTAGGCAAGCGCGGCTTAACCTGTAGATTGAAGCGAGCGGCTGTTATTATTAAGTCATGAGCTCTTCTCACTACTAAATGTCAAAGGTCTGTCACTGCAAAATGCTCCTCAAGGTGGAAAACTACGTCAAAACACACTCTAGCAGTAAAGCAGTATTTACCTAAAACCTTTGCCCATAGCCGTTGCTCAAAGCACAACAAAGCTATCCAGTAAGTCCGGTTTATATCCGGAAGTGCCGGGAGCAATACAATTCACAGAACCGTGCACGTTCCGGCCCGGATATCAACCGTTCCGATTGTAAACACTTATGTGTTTACTGACCGGGTATAAATGTTACTACGATTAAATGTTTAATGCATTATGTACAGTTATTGTGCTGCAAGTCTCCATACAATGTTATTTTAACATAAATTTAACGTCACGCTTGTAATCGCCGAAGGGGGCAGCAGAGGTGTACCTTTGGTAGAACACAAAGCTTAGACATGAATAAGTCCCAAGTAATAGGGTCGATTTTATTGCTAATTAGCCACACAAATCCAAATTCCAAGATGCAAATTAAATGCTGAGGAATTTATATTTTGTAGAATCAATAGCATATTTTGATTCAAGTGTGGAAAGTGTTAGTCGTTGCGACCGAGGTGGAATTCACACGACGGCGACATTCAGAACAGCTACAACTGAACAACCTCATATTACAAATAAGAAATTCAAATATATTTGAATTTAGATCTCAAATAAATGTCCATTTGTTGTTTAAAACTTTATTTTCATAATATGACTTGATTTTAAACGCAAAAGATCTCTCTAGTAAGCTTTAAAGGATTATTATTTCCTCAAAAGACTAACATATAACTTTTTGCAAGTTATATCCAAGACTACTCTAGAATTCGAATAATTCGTTGGCATTCTAGAGATGAATCCCAGTAGCATTTTGTTTAGAAATGTGTTGTACAATTTTGAAAGCACTGATACAAAACAACATCTGGAGAAACCTCAACTTCATTTGTTTCTTATGTAGCTAACTGGGGCCTCTCATAGCTACAATGCGGGAAGAAATAAGCTGTACAGGAGTCCTAGCTCTCTCTCGTTACAGTAAGATTAAAGTAATACCTACTGCTAAAAGAGGTTCAATCCCTGATGAAAGCAGTAGATACATAAACGCAATCAATGTAAATAAAATGTATATAATCAAGAGAAACTCACTCTCATTTGAAAGTAAACACAAACAACAATATACTCACAGAGTAGGCCTTTATTCTTTCTGGGTCGACATCGTGTTGCGAGCGAGCCTGCGCGCGCGGCGATGACGACACCATGATCTATGGATCACGATCTATGCGCTCGAGTAACGGTTTATCCAAATGGGAATGTTGAACGCCATATCACATTGCACTTTCAGAATATTTTTTTTTGTTGTTGGCAACACTATAAAACACTGTGTTTCACTTGTATTATACTGGAGGACCAAAATTAAATAAATAATTTTTGAAGTTTATATTTGTGTGTTTAACAAAAGTTGGTGTATTTAATGTTTTTATGTGAGATTCGTTCATTGGGTATTATGTAAGAGATTTTGTAACTTTTAATTGTTATAGGCACAATTTTATGTTATTTTTAACCGACTTCAAAAAAGGAGGAGGTTCTCAATTCGACTGTTTTTTTTTTTTTTTTGTTTGTTACCTCATAACTCTGGTCTGGGTGAACCGATTTTGATGATTCTTTTTTTTAATGATTTGTTTTTTTTGTGGCTCGTGGCTAAATAATAGCAGCCGCTCGGGTCGATCTTTAGGTTAAGCCGCGCTTGCCTGGGTTGGTCTGTGGATGGGTGACCACCCGTTACATACCAAGTTTCCTCCGTGCCTCGGAAAGCACGTTAAGCCGTTGGTCCCGGCAGTCATTTGTAGATCTTTGACAGTCGTTACAGGTAGTCAGTGTTCCAAAAGTCTGACAACCAGTCTTACCAAGGGGTATCGTATTACCCAGTATTAACTGGTTGTGGAGGTCAGATAGGCAGTCGCTCCATGTAAAATACTGATATTCAGCTGCATCCGGTTAGATTGGAAGCCGACCCCAACATAGTTGGGAAAAGGCTAGGCAGATGATGATGTTTTTTTTGTGAACTAATAGGTATGTGCTTGTCAAAAATGACAACCTTTAACATTTGTACCTATTTTCTGTTGCTGTCTTTTATTTTTTCATAATAAACAGATTGGTCTATTTCATTGGTATTTTAGTTAGTTACGTCACAAATCACAACCATAATAGATGTGAATAACGTAATAAATTATGCTGTTACGATTACGATGCCAAGTAAGTAGTTGAGCATTACGTTATGCACGCACTGGTAAACACTGCGTACTTGTTACGAGCGCACAGTGGGTCGGAAGTGGATTATCGGGAAAAAAGTTGAGCAAATAATTTTGTTGTTGTTTGATATTTTTGGTAATAGACGGTTAGAGGGAAGAGACGTTCACCTTGAAACTTTTTCGAGTTTTATTTTTTTTTATTTTTAGTAGAGCAATATTGAATATAGAATGAAATTGCATTCCACCGTAGAACATCGTTATATGAATTTGGCTATTAAAAACTAGCACTGGGGAGCAATAGACAACGTAGATTAGAAAAGTCCATAAAACATGATTGCTATTATTATAAAGCTGAATAGTCTGTTCGGTTGAACGCACTTATCTCAGGAACTACTGGTTTGAATTGAAAAATGCTTTAAGTGTTGGATAGCCTATTTATTTAGAAAGGTAGGTATATAACATCACGCTTCGGAGCTGAACAGCGGATGAAACCGCTGGGCATAGCTAGTCCTCAAATAAAACCATACCTTACAATACTTTATTAAAAATCAGTGTCAACATGGACATGGTTAAACTTAGTCATTCATACAAGTTGGGCAGGCTTTCAAATTATTAGAACCTGACATTCACCACAAAACTCAAGCCTAAATGTCAAATTCTCAAAGAGAATGTTCTAAAGTCTAACGTGTCTTGTGCCTGTACCGTTGTGAGTGGGAAAGAGATGGAGCTACACATGTCTCGTTCTATCTCTTGCGTTGAAGTAACAATATTGCTATATAGGGTGATGTTAAGGTGAAAGCGCCAAGGTAGCCCGCTATACCAGAGGGGCCTGCCATGCCAGGGCAACCGCCTGCCGGGGTTGTGAGTTGTTCGAAAGAGATACCCCGGCCTCGGAATATAAAGGGCAAAAGAAGGAACATGGGTGGGTTTTAGTCAGTAAAAGTCTGACTCCTTTTAACCTTTCCATTCTACAATTTGTAGGTCAGTGTCAGGTTGCATGTTGAATAAAATACATTCGAATTGAGAACCTCCCCTTTTTTTGAAGTTGGTTTAAAATTATGAATCCTGACCGTAACGAATATCGCTTTACCGAATTGTAAACATTAAAATCAGCCAATACAACCTTTTTAGTTCATTTATTATCGTGAATGACTATTTCATGACAAAGTCAAAACGTGTTACAGGGGTTTCTTATATTTTAATCAACATACAACTTGACACAGATCTGCAAAACACGTTAGTAAAATTTAATTTCGCGTGCTATCCTTACGTTTACCCCTTAAGCCCCTGCTCACCCGTTCTCTGTCTAAAACACTTCACAAATATCAAGTCTTAGTACTTGAATACCTTCTTGTAGTAAAAGTAGCACTTGAAATGTTACGATAAGAGTTCCAAGGTCAGAAATCGATTATGAAACAATTCGATGAGGTGAAATTAATCGGTAATGTGGATGTTAGAGTATCGAGAGGTTTGTGGCGGCAAACTGTGAAGAGTGTTCGAATATTTTTTTTTTAATTGGAATGTTTTTAGAGTTGCACCACGTCGTTTTTAGAAATATGCTTTTGTTGGACCATGATTGATGTATGTGATCGATAAACCAAATTAAGTTTGTATCTGGATTGTTAAAGTACTTTAATATGTATCAATATCCGGGGCCTTTTTATAACGAATGGGAAATCGACAAATTACTTTCCTTGCTCTGGGCGGAGCGGGGAGAAGCGTCAGACTTTTACTGACTAAAACCCACCCATGTTCCTTCTTTTGCTCTTTACGTTTTTGTGCAAAGATATTGAGTACCGCAACAACTTTACTATTCAAAAATGTCTTATTTTCCTGTGATAATAGTGCATTGTTACCTATCGGAAAGATAAAACTGATATCTTATCGTTTTCTCAACGTCATTGGTAAAATAGGCTGCATTGTTTAAGAAAATCAATCATTTCAAATTGTATAATGTCTTATTTCAAACAGTTAATGCTTTAAAAAAATAAATTAAAAAAAAAACATAAAAACATACATTTAAACAAACGTAAAAAATAACAATAAGTACTGAGCTAATATACTTTCAAAGCGAATATTTTACAAGTGGTATTCCAAAACCACAGCTGTAAAAAGTACTTAAATACAGATAAGTTCAGGCAAGTACTTAGGTAACCTTACATAATATGTAAGTGGCTTACTGATGTTTAAATACAAAATCTAGGTACATACTTTTTATGAAACAAAAACCCGCCAAGAGCCAAGTCAGACTCGCGCACAATGTTTCATTCAAACTTGTGACATAAACGGCCATAGGGTTGGGTTGCCATAATATTCTTCTTACTCCCGATGTAAGGAATGTTTTGTTACTCCAAGGTTACTTCTGGTTTATTAATGAAGTTCTAATTACGATGTTAATACTTTGTTACTCTCGGATTAACAAGTCCAAGTGTAGGTAACGTCAGATTATCTTTGGAATAGCTGATTTTTATTAATAAGACCGAGAGGGTTGAGAGGGTTTTTTTCACAGCACAAAAGGACCACAGAGTTGAGTATAAGGTTTTAATTTCAACTTGATAACTCCACGCGTTCCCGAGATAAAGGGTCTTGACAGACAGACAGACGGAGAAAAAAGCGATCCTATAAGGGTACCGTTTTTTCCTTTCCTCGCACAGAACTCTAAAAAGAACTAATTACGTTTTGAATGTTGTTTCATGCTGCTGCAAGTGCTTAAAAAGCAGAATAAAGTTACATGCATCGCTTCAAAATCTAGGTTAAAAGGCTTGCTGTGTATAAATCGGTATTTCCAAGTCTTGGGCTTGGTTTAATATAAAAGTGAATGTACTCGTATAGCTTCCAAAGAGATGGTTTCATCGGAAACTACGAAGATTGGCTAAAAAATCTAAATCTTTTGAACTCGTCTACTAGGTATGAGGTTTTGTTAAGTTACGAAATATTTGAAAATGAGTAAAACGATGGAGTTTCTTGTAAATTCTTCTCAATATGAAACTCATCATCTGCCTAGCCTTTTCCCAACTATGTTGGGGTCGGCTTACAGTCTAACCGGATACAGCTGAATATCAGTATTTTACATGGAGCGACTGCCTATCTGACCTCCACAACCCAGTTAGTACTGGGTAATGCGATACCCCTTGGTAAGATTGGTTGTCAGACTTTCGAAACACTGACTACCTGTAACGACTGTCAAAGATCTACAAATGACAGCCGGGACCAACGGCTTAACGTGCTTTCCGAGGCATGGAGGAAACTCGGTATGTAACGGGTGGTCACCCATTCACAGACCAACCTAGGCAAGCGCGGCTTAAGCTAAAGATCGACCCGAGCGGTTGCTATTATTCCTCCTTCTCCATATGAAACAACCTTTCAAAAATTCACTAATACTGTTAAAAGGAAAAATTTGTGTTTTTAAGTAGGTAAGCGAATAAACTCAAAGACTACAGGATCGATTTTAAAGGTCTTTTGCAATTAATAAGCTGTAGTACCTATCACTAACTAACATAGGTTATATAACATCACGCTAGTACCCACGGGAGCGGGGCAGTAACCAAAGACGCGGGACAGATAATAACTGATATTTTTTTTAACAAAATCAAAAATCTTGTACTTAATTCTTTACTAGATATTATTAAAAACCCATATTTCTCTCAAACAAAATTGCTAAGGTACGAAAATGCTCAAAATTGTTCTAAAAATATTTGTGTATACGGATTATGTCTTCCAGAATCTTCTGAATATTTCAGCTTTAGTAGTACAGTCACCTACATTGATATGTATCATTCTCGGCAAGATTGAAAAGTGATTTCCATTATTGTATGATACAATAATGGAAATCACTTTTCAAACTTGGTCAGGGTCCCAACTATCTCTGTACCAAAATGCATAACAAACAAACTCATTTTCGCTTTTATAATATTAGTAAGGATACAATTTGTATCCTTACTAATATTATACAAACAACAAACATTTCCAACAAACGTTCCAACAAACATATTTTATGTTTGTTGAAACAAAATAAATAAAATATTACCTTAAAAATAAGTCTTATTTCAAAATCTAATAGTAATTATACACAGTTGAAATGTTCGCTGTTCAGCAACATCAGGTAGAGAAGCACAAGATCAGCCTTACTCAAACTACATTTATTATTTTTTCTTTGCGGATGGATAATCATCAAATAACTTCCCCCGTCTGGGCAGAGCGGGGGAAATGTCTAACTGTTACTGACTAAAACCCATCCCGTCCCCATCCATGTTCCATCTTTTGGCTTTTATATTTCGAACAACCTGCAACCCCGGCAGGCAGTGCCCCTGACAGACCCCTCTGCTTCGCTGATATCTCTTTGAGGCGTTTGCGTAGAACACGAACGCGCCGTCGACACGGCCTGTCGTCACGACGTCGTCTAGACGGACGGAGACGGTGAGCTAACCTACATCTACCCTGTGGTCACAAGCCATTCAGGAGCAGAATGACCCCGAGATCTAGGTAAAAATATATCGAGTTTATTCAATCGGTTTTAACTCTGAGATGGAGGGAGAATTTAATTTCCGCAACAGCCTGGAACTATCCAAATAAATCGAGTACCAAGTGGAAAATATCTGAAAAGAAATACTTATGTACAATTTACTTGTTTGACATTAAATAAATGATTGAAGATTTTTTTTATACAGACTATTAAATTGTTGTTGTTTGTCATGGATGTCCTTGTGCATTTAAGAGATGTGCACAAAAAGCCATAAAATCGTATGTAACAATTTCTGAAAACAGTAACTAAATCATTCGGCTCGTTTGAAAGAGAAACCGTGGCCCCGGAACACAAAAGGCAAAAGAAGGAACATGGGTGGGTTTTAGTCAGTAAACTTCTGACACTCCCTTCCGCTCCACCCAGAGCGGGAGATGTTATTTGAAGACTTACTCCAGTAACCATGGAGTTTCTTGCCGGTTCTTCTCCATAGGAAACGACCAACCCGAACCGTGCATCTTTTTTCGGCGTTTTATGAGTGCCCATGTAGGCCTATGTGAAATAATAATATTTTGATTTTGATTTTTTTTTTCACAAAGTTTGTGATGAAAATTACGACGTGATATAAAATGAGAATTTGGGACCTTTCTTACCGCAATATCCTTAAAAATCGAACTCCATAATTAAATACCGAAATGAATCTCCCAATTTATGTTTAAGTCTCAAGGTCGGGCGGATGAACTGTGAAATTAGACATCTTGAGCCCCTATACTTCAGTCAGGCTTCGCGCATGCGTGGAGCCCAATTCATTCATTACTTACAATTAATATAAATGTTAGAAGTTTCTCTGCCTCGCTCGGGGACATTTTATCATGCTCCAATTTCCGGTATCCGGTATAGTTGTCACCCCTAATTAGAAGTGAGAGGAAATTAATATTTGCGAGAAAATTCTCGATGCGAAGTTCTTTTTTTTTGTATTGACTTTTTCATTTACTTTTTTCTGTTTTTTTTTTTTGGTGGCCAGTGTCAATTTTATTCTTGTTTGAAATTAAATTAGAACGTAGATTTTTTATGGATTGTTATTCTTATTAATTTCTATATGTCGAACTTGAAATTTTAACAAGCCAAAATGAGTATTACATAAAAAAGATCGTCGAACGTATGTGGCATTGTGTAGTTACATCTTACCCACGCGGGATATTAGACGTGAGTGTACTAATATCTGGTACTCGCGGTTTCGGCCATTCGGTAACAGTCCCACGGCATGGCTTTATCGGGATAAAAAGAATTCTATGTGTTAAACCGGGTTATAAATTATCTGTGTGCCAAATTTCATTAAAATCCGTTCAGGAATTTTTGCGTGAGAGACTAGCAACCATCCATACATGCATACATAATTTTAGTATGAAATAAGTTTGGTTAAGAATTAAATTACAACTTTTATACTATTGCTAGCTGGCGCCCGCGACTTCAACCGTGTGATATCGAAAAAAAAATATCCTATCTGTATCCTACGTGTTATCCCAGACTATAATCTACCTCTGTGTCAAATTTCATCAAGATCTGTTCAGCCGTTTAGACGTAAATTGGAAAAAACATCCATACATCCATCCATCTATCCATTCTCGCAAACATTCGCATTTATAATTATAAAGTAGGATTAGGTACACTTCAAGCTTATTTTATCTCCAAAGCAAAACACTAAAACTGATTTCAAAATCCAATAAAAATCCGCTTAACCCTCTAAAGATCATACGCATAATTTTATGTGCCAAATATACCCCTCCACATCCAGGTCAAAGGGTTAAGGGCTTAAAGATAACACCTGGAATGCCAAAAGTCATGACATTACAAAGGGATGGGAACACGGAGCTATTTTTAGTGTTCCCCGTTTTCACAAATGTATTACGTATGTCGATATATGAAGCTGTTGATAACCAGTATATGAAGAGCTCTCTTTGTAGGAAAAGCCTTTAAAATGTTGGGTCAACTTATACTAGAAATGAGAATGGCTTAAAGGCTTTCTGTCCTTAATTTTTATAAAACATATGTATAGTATCAGATTAGCAGGATTAAAAAGCAGCAATTTTAACGTTTAATGTTTATATAGAATATAATTATTGATAAACACTATTTTTCGTAATATTATTATTACATTGAGCTCCCGATATTCCGGAGCTGTTGCAAGCGCCATTATCGCCAATATCGGGAGATCACAATAATGGGAAATCACAACAGATATCCCGTAACTCCCGTAAGTGTTATGATAGTTTTTACATCTGTCATAATGATTTCTAGATGTTTAATTAAATTCACTACTTATCAGATTTAATTCCTTCTGTTTTTTTATCTACTTGAGTTAGAAAATTAAATCTTAATCCTTACTAATATTATAAAAGCGAAAGTGATTTTGTTTGTTTGTTACGTCTTCACGCCTTAATGTCTAAACCGATCTTGATGAATTTTGATACAGAGATATTTGGGACCCTGGAGACGGACATAGGTTAACTTAAAAAAAAAGAGAAATGAGGGAGAAAGAGGGAAGAAAATGGAAAACTTAGCATTGCTTTTACAATGAATAAGGCGCAAAGGCAAAAACTACAGGTAGCAGGTACCTGGAAATCACGATCGAAGAAATGTGTTACCCCGAATTTAACGCGAGTGAAGCCGCGGGCAAAAGCTAATTAATATATTTTAAAAAAAACTGTACATAATAGTCTATATTTATATCTATCCGCGAGAGGGCTACAAAATCAAGAATGCGGATCGCTCTTATCACAAGATAGCAACTGTATGATACTATCTAATATCTATTATCTCGTATCGATCTACCACGCTCTAAATATTCTTGCCAGAACATCGAAATATCTAATGATGATAGAACAAAAAGTAAACTGGGTGATTTTTAAACTTTTGCAAGACTTTAAGGGCGTGTAGTGCTCATGAAAATTAACAAGTTTTCCTAAAAGACATATAATATTAACAGAATACTGTTGTCCCCATATATCGACAGGTAGCAGTTATTTTACCAGCTTCAATTAAAATTTGTAATCACAATATTTAGGAAAACCGCAACTTGTCAAAGTCGGTATTTCCCATTCAATTAGCTGATATAGGTGTTGGCGTGCGTGTGATTAATTGAATTAAGATATTTTATTTATTAATCACTTTAAGATCTATTGGAATAAGTGCAAAATAAATTTGTTTGACATTTAATCAAAACTTATTAAAATAGTTATCTGATGACGGTATAGGTTATGAATTTGAGTAGCTAGTGGAAAATATAAGTATCAACAATTTATTTGTACACTCTTGATAAGCAAATGATAATTTTAATAATTTATGTATTGTATTAAATTACACAATCAATAAACATCTATAAACACAGCCAAGACAAAAATTATGAAATTTAACTTTTTTTTTGTACAAAAGTAAAACTTTTTGTCCGAATGTAACCTACTTTTGAACCACTGTTTCTGGTATTATGCAAAACGGCGAAATAAAATGCATAGTCTTTTATTTCAGTTTCTTAACTATTCTAGATTTAAGACACAGAAATAAAAGAATAGTTTCAGTCTTGAACTCTTACCCAACATTTCATTAACAAAACGAGAGACAAAAAGCGTAACATGATTATAACAGATTTTTTTTATAATCTGTACAAAAATATCATGTAAAAAGTATGCCAAACTATAAAACAGTTTGTCGACTTAATTATGAACAGGTATCATGGCCAATTAGATATTTTTAAAGAGGCTTAGAGTAAATTGCCAATAGGATCTTTGCTGAAGAGAAATCCTATTGGCAATTTACTCTAAGCCTCTTTTCGTGTCACTTTTGTAGAAGTTCTTGATTTTATTGATTTATAAGTCAGATCTAGGAAAAATCAATTACATATTATATGCTATTTCCACGTGCTTTTCACACAAACCTTTTAATTAATTATTTTATCAGTACTGAGATCTTATCGATCAAATTATTACCTAAATAAAGTTACTGAACTATGTATCTATTGATTAACCCGCCAGCCGATTAAATTATATGAAGGCTAACAGATTGATAACAGTTACCGTGTAAATCACTATACTCGACTTTGTGTCTCTAAGCATTAAAGCTAGTTTCCATTGTTTGATGTCCATAAATGTTTTAGTATGATTCAGAATGCATTTACAAACAAAAGAAAAAAGAATTGAAACAAATGACTGAAGTTTTCATTCGATCGAATTTCAAAAAGGAATATTTCTTTTTTCGTTTGTGGCCAGCAATAGAAAAATTACACATAAATAATAAATTATACTATTGTCTAAATACTTTTATAACATAATAATATGATTATTTATACCAAGGCGGGGAAGGCGAGTCTAATGCCACCAACCGGGACGAAATCCAGACTCCAAGGATGCTACTGAGAAATTCCTGATGAAACAACGCAATTACACATTGTCCAAGCTTCATGCTCAACAGTCGAGCTTCACCAACACAGCAGTCCATAGAGCATAGACTTCTTCATAAATCTAATCTAATACCACACAGGTTTTAGTAGACCCTAGTCCTATTAAACGTCGATCTCGTGAGTTGAATCTCAATAAATATCGAGGTTATGTAGTTACGATCAAACGGGAAAGTAAAAGCATTTGCTGTATAGAAACCGCATTAAGTGGGTTGACCATCTCGTTAAAGGAGACCTTAGCACGAACTTAGAAAAACATAACTTAAAGAAAAGTTCGTAACCACTATTTAGGTCTGATTAAATAGCTACCAAATAAAAGTTATAGTAATTACTGTTAAGTATTCTTATTTTTTTCTTACTTTTAATATTTAAAAAAAAATAGTTTATTTTATTTGTAATTGTGTATCTGTAAAAGAATGTAAGTAGGTACTCGAAAACAAATAGTCATATTTTTGTACCCTATCACAATGTTGTAGTATTTAATCCAAAAGTTGACTGGTAGGCCTTATGGCATTCCGCCTATGTACCACTATTGTACATGAAGTTTATATAAATAAATAGAATAACAGGACGCCTTTATCGGCACCCACATTTTGCTATTTATAGTGTTTAACTATAAAAGGGGAGCATACGGCCCACAATAGAACATCGAACTTAGAAAAAAAATCTTAAACGCTAAAAGTCGTGAGAAATTATGTAATTATAATATTTGTTTCTGAATATCTTAACTATGATATAATGCTAGTTTCAACTATAACAAAAAGAGACGGAAAAGTATGCTGTAATCGTCACAATCAGTCATGCGGCTCAAAGAATTCTCACGTAAAGACAAATCGTGTCGAAAGAAAACAATTTTCCCCAAAATGTAACACAATGAAGATGGAGTTGTACCTATTTAATATCTAAGCTGCTTATATTTTCAAGGCATTATCAAGGTTTTATCAGTTGATATCTGCACACAATGGCAATACCTGTAATCTTCCGTATGTAAGATCTAGGCTAAGATTTAGTAAACAATCCAGTGCTAACTAAATAAAAACTTCTTAGGTCTAAAACAACGGACACATTATTACCTCAAAAGCCTCATTATTGCCTTCGAACCTACGGCATAAACAGAAGTGCTTCAATCTGTCCACAGTCATGCAACATCGCGTCGAATCCAAAAGGTACGCGTTCAAAGTCTGTAAAACCTTCGCCATTTTGAACTTTGACACTGATCACTGGTAACACTGAGATGAGAAACGTCAAATTGAAAATGACATGACTACATTTTTTTTTGTGGTGTTATGAAATCTTTTTTGTAATACAGGTGTGCACGGTCGGAAAAGTGTGCTAGTACTGGCTGTTATCAGGCCAGACTATCTCGAGTTCGTCACGCCAGATATTGTGTGTTGTGATGACGATAACACGAGGGGCGTACGACCGGCTTTGTTTTCAAAACAAAAATAGATTTTTGTCTGAACTGAGGCTGTATTTCAAGAAAACTTTATGTAATTTAAAACCGAATTAAAAAAATGGAAGTCGTTCTCAATTCGTTAAATTTTTTTAGGTGTGTTCCCCGATTACTCGAAGGCGCCTGGACCGATTAGGAAAATCTTTTTGTTCAAGAGTTTTTTTTTAATTAGAAGGATATATAGAGGGATAAAACAATTAAAGAAAAGTTGTCTCGTTAGTTTAGTGGTCGCAAGTTAGACCACTGAGCCTGAGTTTAATTCCCAGGTGACACAAATTGTCATTTGGTTTTTTGACTATTAAATTTAGCATTTGTGGCCGGCTGATGGGAATAGGTTCGCTCCATATTAAAAGGACTCAAACACAACCGGCAATATGTGGGTGTACTATAGGTACACTTCTGCCCAACGGTAGCTATACCAACGGTGGGTACGGTTCCAATTACTTGTGCGTGAATCGTCACGCTTTTTACTCAACACGCATAAAATATAACTGGTGGGCATTGTTTAAAAGTACAAACAATCAACGGAACTGTTACAACTAATTAACTTTTATCTGTTCATTGGATACCTGCTTACCAACTCAATTCATTACCACTATATAGCAATTCATTATTTCTACATTATTATAATATTAATTGAAACAACAAACAATTTAAAAAGCCTTTGAAGGCTGATAAAATTATGTTCTATTTTTAACGTTGGCAACACCAGCTGTAGGTTCCGCAGGTGTCAAAACAGCTGTCAGGGACATCCGCTGGATAAATTCTTTGGTCATATATGGATTTGAGTATTCTATTGAATAAGAAACAGACTTTGTATCTAGCTACGTTAGAATACGAACTCATCTATACTATAAAAAATATTGTAAATTTGAAAGTGGCTCTGTTTGTTTGTATGTTACCTTTCTCGAGTAAACGTTTGATCGGATCGTGATATAATTTGACAAGGAGATAAATTACAACTTGAAAAAGGACATAGTATGTAAATGTTTTTGCTAATAATTTAGGGGCGGCGTACATGCCATACGATAAAATAGAACGGCTATAGGGCAAGGTAAAACGGCAGACAAACCGCGGGTAACAACTAGTTTAGAAAAAAAAAGAAATTTTCTCGAAGCAGTCTCCGTCTCATAAGATATTAAAATGATCAAGTCCAGCCAATCCTCTTTTAAAATAAAAGCACTAATTAAAACCTTGGATCAAGAGATTAGTATGATTTATTTGCGGGTTCTTTCATATCGTGTCATTTACTTACATCATTTTAGAAAATCAGTTTCATGATTCTTTTCCGTTGACAATAGAATAGAATATTACAACTAACATTCTTAAAAGAAAAAAAAACATTTCACCGTATGGATTACAATATTTTCAAAACACCCTTTGGATAGACTACAGAAAGAGAATATTGCAGGTAGTCTGTGGTGTATCTATTTTATAATATATACATAAAGCATATACAGATCTATATGCATTATATACAGTAATCATGTAACAAGAGTAGAGACATTATTCTTTTATTGCCAAAAATATAAGTACATTAAAAGTTTTTAGATTGACCCCAAGACAGGCAGACTACAAACCAGTGCCTCGGAAAGCGCGTTATGCCGTTGGTCCCAGCTGTCATTTGTCATTTGATCTTTGACTGTCGTTAAGTCGTTCTTTGAAGTCTGACAACCAGTCTTACCAAAGGGCATCGTATTACCCAGTACTAACTGAAACTGTAAAATACTGCTATTTAGCTGCATCCGGTTAGCCTGGAAGCCGACCCCAACATAGTTGGGAAAAGGTTAGGCAGATGATGATGTGTGGTTAACCAGCTGATTTATTTCTACCACGTGCACCTAGTAAATAAGCCTCTGCCTAAACCTTTAGAATTACAGGCATGATGTTATTCCTTTAACGTTTAAATGCCTTCCATTCTGACCGCTGAGCGGTGTATCTAGGTAAAACGATTGTAACTAGGCTCTAAGACGTCTGGGCTGTCAGATGTAATGCCAACCTTGCCAGGAGCCTTGGCATACAAATCTCTTTTAGTTGCCATCACCTTTACTGGGAGATGCTTTATGTTTAAAATATTGTTTCTAGAATAAATCGGCACTGTTTTTATTATCTATGGTTTCAATAAAAACAAAAATAGAGCAGTTTTCTTTTTTTTTAACTGAATGTGAGTCTAAAAGAATTTTATTTCAAATATCGTATCGCGTTAGGTTAAATTGTTAGTTGAACTAACAATTGATTCTAACGCGGAAACAATGGTATTCGAACAGTTCTATTTTCAAAAAAGTTCAATATACGCCCAATTTGATTAATACTTTTAGTAAAAACAATGAATTGTTTTTACTCTTGCAACACTTAAAAATGTATTGTCACAAAAAGTTTTATCACCAAAACCTTTTTATTCTAATTCTGTCTATAGCAAAAAAATAGGTACTGGCACCATGTAAATAAAATTTATTCCAGTCAGATGGCCGAAATTTTTATTGCGATAAAAAAACTTAGCAATAAAAAGGTCCGACATGATGACCTTTAGAGGTACTCTGTGAGGGTACGTAAGTAGTTTATAGGTCTCGTAAATATTGCTCGCACCGAGGATCTAATGTATACGAGTGTGGCCACATTTGGTTTTACGGCCCTACTGGTATATGGAACTACGGTAGAATCTTGATTAAAAAAGTTATAATTTTTTTGAAAAGGTCTTTTATAAAAAATGCCGCAGTTCATTCAGACACTCCCTTACATTACGGAAACCTATTTCTTAGAAAATGTCAACAAAAAAAATACTGTAATGCATTGGGTGTTCCATAGCTTGCTTGCTTAACTAGGAAACTGTCTTGTAAGTAATTCAAAAGTTCCCACAACGGTATGCGTCATAGGGCACGCCACAATAGTGGCGGTAAGTCCCCTCTTTGAGGAGTGGCTGGAGAGGCGTCATGGCGTCCTCACCTACCGCCTGACGCAGGTCCTCACCGGACACGGAAGTTTCGGGAGGTTCCTACACATCATCAGGCGGGAGGAAACGCCCGGGTGTCACCATTGTGACGATCGCCCGGAGGACACGGTGGAGCACACAGTGGCGATCTGCCCAGCTTGGGCGGAGCACCGCCGTGCTCTCGTGGAGGCGATCGGCGGCGGCGATCTCTCGCGTCCGGCCCTGGTTCAGGCTATGGTCCGGAGAGAGAGGGAATGGGAAGCGGTCACCTCCTTCTGCGAAGCAGTAATGCTAGCAAAGGAGGAGGCCGGGCGTTTGAGGGAGAGAACATCAGGCCAACCTAGCCGCCGCGGGAGACGCCCAGGGCGCCGGGCGCCGCGAGACGACTCCCGGCCACCGTAGATGCGGGCCTGTGGACGGCTGAGCAATGGGTAGCTCACCGTCCGTCCGTCTATTGACGACAGGCCGTTACGACGGCGCGTTCGTGTTTCACGCGCGCCTCAAAGAGAGTCAGCAAAGCAGAGGGGCTTGCCAGAGCCTCCGCCCGCCGGGGTTGCGGGTTGTTCGAAAGAGATACCGCGGCCTCGGAACGTAAAGGGCAATAGAAGGAACATGGGTGGGTTTTAGTCAGTACAAGTCTGACATGCCGCCCCGCTCCGCCCAGAGCGGGGGAAGTCATTAGATGATTTCCCACCCGAAAAACAAAAAAAACGGTATGCGTCATGCACAGGGGCCTGCCAGGGTCGTTGTTCGAAAGAGATACCGCGACCCCGAAATATAAGGTGCAAGTTTGACACCCCCCGCTCCGCCCAGAGCAGGGGAAGTTATTTGACGATTACCCATCCGCAAAAAAAAACGGTTTGCATCACCAAAATAACGAGTTAATACATATAACAGTTAGAAGATAAAAAGCAAATCATTCCATATAGCACAAAGTTTTTTTTTCAAAGCAATTTATCCCAGCTGAAACATTGTCAGCTATACGAACCTAGAGCCAGCAATGCATTCCTGAACTAATCCACTAATCGATCACTGTACCGAGGTTTTCTGTTGGAAAACTCTCTGTTATTTATAGTAGCAAAACGGAAAAAGTGTTGGACAAATGACAAATTGACGATAGGCTTAACGTAAAAGATGGGTAAACAAAAGAAGATCGGAAACCGAGGCTTTTTAGTCCGGTCTTAATATGGCAGCTGAAAATTAGGTACCTATCTAATACAGCTATATTTTTCAACCGAATTTCAGTCTCACGAAAGTATTTTCAAGAATATTTGGACATGCATTTAAAATTAAAAGATCTCGACATATTGATACTGACTCTTTTAATAACGAATAATATTAATTTGGGTCATCCTATTTAGTTGTCATTTATTTAAAATCCTTAAAGGACCAAAACTCATAACTATTTACCTAATTGTTAAATTAGACTTGCAACATTGCATTTTAATGTCAAGCAAGATTGTAACGTGCTATTTGATTGTCCATAGCAGAGAAGAGTTTGCATTCCAGTCATTGCAGTACTGCCCTAGGCCAAGAAAACAACACTTAAAATCATACTGTCGAAATCCCAACATATACTAGTGTTTTTATTCGGATGTGTTATCATCAACTTTTACCGCTGTGGGTAGAGCGGAAGGGAGTATCAGACTTTTACTGACTAAAACCCATCAATGTTTCTTCTTTTACCCTTTGTGTTCCGAGGCTGCGTATCTCTTTCGAACAACCCGCAACCCCGGCAGGCAGACTCTTCTGTAAATACTAGTGCTTACTAAAACAATATGAAATCTCATGCTTTGGTATTAATCATGACAACACAAATACATGACATACATTTGTGACTTAAAGCGTGTCCTAAACTTACAAGCAGAATAGTATTGTTCTTCCCAGAATAACACAAGAAAAGCTTCTGAAATCGTCCTGTCTCTCTTTGTGTAGACAGACAGTGAGTTGAATTTAAATAGCTCCGTTAATTGCTTTCCTTGCGTCTGTGAAGACGTATTAATTACTAATGTGTCAGTTACATTTATTGTAAGTATCTGGGGAACGTTTGGTAGGCGTAATATACTCCTTAACTTAGTAACACTTGAATAACTTTGAAGCCCTGTGCGATAATTGTTGTGTTTACGCAAAATCGCTTTTTGGGACTCATAAATGTTTTGTGGCTATGAATTTGTAAAGCCGCCCCGTTTCTTCTATAGTTATCATTCACGATATGGTTCAATGTATGATAAAATACTGACTATTATGTATAGGTTCCAAAAATGTAATATCTGCAAAAGTCCTCACTTAATTTACACATGTCGAAAAATATAGTACAGTAGCTTTTGCCCGCGGCTTCGCTCGCGTTAAATTCGGTATAACACAGTACCTGCTACCTGAAGTTTTTCCCCTAGCGCCTAATTGATTTGTAATAGCAACGCTAAGTTTTCCCTTTTCTTCCCTCTTTCTCTCACTTTAAAAAAAAAGCCTATGTCCGTCTCCTGGTTCCCAACTATCTCTGTACCAAAATTCACCAAAATCGGTTTAGCCATTAAAGCGTGAAGAGGTAACAAACAAACTCACTTTCGCTTTTATAATATTAGTAAGGATTACAGACTATTTCCTTTTGCCTCCCAAAAAGCAAACAGAATTCACTGTGTTACCAACGTACCGACTGCAACAAAATTAATTAAAGCAGCAACAATGAATGAATCCAATCTAGGCTACCTTAATAAATTTGAAGCAGAATTAAAAGCGAGTGTTTGCAACATTCCCGGAACCGTCCATTTAAATACAAATTTATTTTAGACTGTACTGTGGGCACATAACACGCAATCCCAAATATACTCAAGGGCGGTCAACGCGTTCAACTCCATGCCTTGGAGCTGCATCAGGGAGGCACTCCAATACCACCGGATGCCGACCTATCTTCGTCGTGTGGTCGGGGCATATCTGACGGACAGGGCCGTCATATACCCCGGTCGCTCTGGAGAGTGGAACCGGCGAGAGATGTCGTGCGGTGTCCCACAGGGATCGGTCTTGGGGCCGCTCCTGTGGGACATCGGTTACGACTGGGTGCTGCGCGCCGACCTCCCCAGCGGCGTCAGTGTAGTTTGTTACGCTGACGACACGCTCGTTCTGGCTCAGGGGGGGTCGCACCAGGCGGCGGCCGACAACATGACACGCGGGGTTGCGATAGTCGCGGAGAGGATCCGGCTACTGGGTCTCGAGGTGGCCTTGCACAAATCCGAGGCCATGGTCTTTCATGGCCGCGGAAACACGCCACCGTCGGGATCCCAGTTGACGGTAGGAGGGGTTCGCATCGGCGTCGGGTCGACGATGAAGTACCTGGGAATCGTCCTCGACAGCCGGTGGAACTTCGTCGAACACTTCCGACGTTTGGCTCCCAAGCTCGAGCGGACGGGGGCTGCTTTCAAGCGGCTCCTGCCCAATCTGAAGGGGCCAAACGCCTCCTGCCGTAGGCTCTATGCCGGAGTCGTGCGGTCCATGGCCCTTTACGGGGCCCCGGTATGGGCGCGTTCTTTAGGGCGGCGCGCCGCCCACTACCTGAACGCGCCCCAAAAGGTGGTGGCCATACGGCTTGTCCGGGGCTACCGCACGATCTCCGGCGAGGCAGCGAGCCTCCTTGCCGGACTGCCACCGTGGGATCTGGAGGCGATAGTCCTCGCGCGCCTGTTTGAGTGGCGCACGGAGGCACTACACCGGGGGGAAAACCCGCTGCCGCGGCAAGTTGCCGCTCGGCGGGCAGACCTCCGGTGCGATCTCATGGTGGCATGGAGAGAGCGACTGTCGCAGCCCCGTGCAGGGCACGCCACAATAGCGGCGGTAAGTCCCCTCTTTGAGGAGTGGCTGGAGAGGCGTCATGGCGTCCTCACCTACCGCCTGACGCAGGTCCTCACCGGACACGGAAGTTTCGGGAGGTTCCTGCACATCATCGGGCGGGAGGAAGCGCCTGGGTGTCACCATTGTGACGATCGCCCGGAGGACACGGTGGAGCACACAGTGGCGGTCTGCCCAGCTTGGGCGGAGCACCGCCGTGCCCTCGTGGAGGCGATCGGCGGCGGAGATCTCTCGCGTCCGGCCCTGGTTCAGGCCATGGTCCGGAGCGAGAGGGAATGGGAAGCGGTCACCACCTTCTGCGAAGCAGTAATGCTAGCGAAGGAGGTGGCCGCGCGATTGAGGGAGAGAACATCTGCCCAACCCAGCCGCCGCGGGAGACGCCCATGGCGCCGGGCGCCGCGAGACGACTTCCGGCCACCGTAGATGCGGGCCTGTGGACGGTGAGCAATGGGTAGCTCGCCGTCCGTCCGTCGATTGACGACAGGCCGTGTCGACGGCGCGTTCGTGTTTCACGCGCGCCTCAAAGAGAGTCAGCAAAGCAGAGGGGCTTGCCAGAGCCTCCGCCTGCCGGGGTTGCGGGTTGTTCGAAAGAGATACCGCGGCCCCGGAACGTAAAGGGCAATAGAAGGAACATGGGTGGGTTTTAGTCAGTACAAGTCTGACATGCCGCCCCGCTCCGCCCAGAGCGGGGGAAGTCATTGGATGATTTCCCACCCCAAAAAAAAAAAAAAAAGGGCGGTGGTTTTACTATCAATAGCCAAAACAATTGGAGCAATTATGTAAAACAAAACATTGCGTGAAATGAACTGAGTTAAATCGAGTTTGTTTTTAACGAAGATTATTGTTTCAAACAAAATAGAAACTTTGAAACCTTTGGATAGGAATGAGGAACTGGAAGACGGAGATTTGGATATAGCGACGTAACTTGAAAAGGCCTTAAAGACAGGAATAGACTGGATTGGATATAGATAGATTGAAACGTGTGCGTGGAATTTCGCATACTGAATAGATAGATTGAAACGTGTCAGTGGAATTTCGGATACTTGATTTGATCTTTATGACAAAGAGGATTCGTAATTTACATGCAGCTCTTGGTAATTTGATCAATATGCGTGGGAGAAGAACTCATATTAAAATTTATTTTATTTAATTATAAAATTTATTTATTTAATTAAAAAACATTGACTTAAAACATGAAATAGAGTTGGATCATAAAGGACCTCTTAATATAAAATTGCATAGCTTAAACAATGTCGTAGAGCTTAAATGCACCAATTGACACAGATTGCTGCTGACACCTAAAACAGAACCGCGTGACGATACATACATACATAATTCATCAAGCTAATTTGAGGACTTAACAAGTTATATACGTCGTGAATATTAAAAAGTCGTACATTGTCCGCTCATTCACAATTATAAAACATTGAATGGACTCAGAAGCGGGGATGGATACCGAATTGTGCGATTCAATAAATACTTTTTCGAATGGAATTAAGGATCAATTTTTTTTTGTTACAAATAACAGACTTTACTTGTTTGCGAAGACTCAACCACATTGGATACCTAGTTTAAAATTAATGCTGAAAATTCCAAGTTAAAACAACTGTTATCTGATAAAATAATTGGATGAAAATATTTACGAAATTACTGTATAAACTTATACGAAGAATAATTCATTATCATCGTCCCCTAATTTAACAAACTTAAACACGCGCGCCTCAAAGAGATGCCAGAAAAGCAGAGGGGCCTGCCAGAGCCAATACAAGTCTGATACTCCTCCCCGCTCCGCCCAGAGCGGGGGAAGTTATTTGATGATTTCCCATCTGCAAAAAAAGCCGTGTTATAGTAATGTGAAAGTTACTAGACTGATCAGACCCAGAGAAATATTTATTTGTATGTGTACCAAGTACGCCTTAGTTTAGAGGAAATTCGACAGCAATATTAATTCAAACAAATATTTGTAATGCAATGTATGTACCAGACTAATCCACATAAGTCAAACTTATGGTGTTTACAATATCGTGAGATTTGAAGAGAATGATAACATTAAAATGGTGCGCATTAGAGTTTAAATTGTAATTACCGGCTGTGACTTATGTGCTTTTATCGGTCGATGTGTAACTAACTAATAACTAACTAATTAAAAATAACAAAAAGCAAGCAAAAGGACTTATGTCGACTTTAGTCTGACGGTCCTAGATTTGTGAAAATGAATACCATTGGTACTTTAGCTGTTTAGTAATGACGTCACAGAGCTGTGTTCGTCGTTCGAAAAAGTTGCGTTTAGTTTTTCCATTTCATCGTCACTAAAAACAAAGAACACTGTGTGTATTTTTACACACTGGACAAAAATTACATCGCACAATACAGAGCGATCAAAAATTCAACTCAGTTATAATAGTTAATTTCATAAGTGCTTCTGTGCGGACTATGTTATGATCCAGAATAGTTGAATAAAGGAAAAATTTCATCGTACCTACATTTGCAGACTCAGTACAAAACTGCACGGTACATTTAGTTTTATTTGCAACGATTTTTACCATCTCCAGCAGATTTTTATACAGTTCCTCCATTGTATTGTAGTTAAGTTTATGATTTTTAGTAGTTTTGCCCCGGTGGAGAGTAGTTTGTAGTTTTATTGCGAATATGAAATTATTATTTAGTTTTTAAGAAGCCAGTTTGGTTGCGAATCATGTTGCTGTTATTTTTAAAAGCCAATGCAATGCTATTCGTATTAATGTTATAAGTATTTGTACCAGATAAAGTATATTGAATAATGTCGAAAAGTTTTCAATTCCCTCTATTAAGAGTTGGAGAGAAAAACTCAAGTTTGGGGTGGAAAAGAACTAAATAATCAGTACTTACTATTTCGTAGCTTTTTATGTACTTTGACAGACTATACCTTTTTATTCGGATGGGAAATCATCAATTAACTTCCCCCGCTCTGGGCGGAGCAAGCGGAAAAACCCACCCATGTTCCTTCTTTTGCCCTTTATGTCCGGGGCCGCGGTATCTCTTTCAAACAACCCACAACGGAGTGACTATATCTACAATCTAACATATTATTATATCAAGAGGATGATTATGATGATAAAAGGCCGCCAATAGATAATGCTTTACCCGTATTATTATTAATCGGTTAGTTCAAATAGATGAGTTACAAAACTGATTAATACGGATTGACATGAAGTCATTCATTACTATCACACATAATTCATATAGCATTTACTTTTCTTCTTAATATGGAACAGATTATGATAAAAAAACTTTCTTAAAAGTGGTAATTATCATAAATCATAGAGACAACTTAATACCATTCCGTAGATATTTTAATTGACCTTTATTTAATGAGTTTTTTATTTATTTATTGCCGGGCATCTGTTTTGAATTAAACAGTTTCTTAACGCAAATAAATCAATTAGGATAGTCAACTTTCGAAACCTCATCGGTTGTCATCAGATAGCAAAACATTGAACAAAACCACTTCAAATTAAAAACAAACTTAGATTCTTCACTTTCTAGGTTTGTTACCTAGAAAGTGAAGAATCTAAGTTTGTTTTTCTGTTAATTCTAGATAACTTTTATTTGGATACCAAAAAATAACAAAAGCACGTATTACGTGTAGTATACGAACAAAACCATCGTCTAGATATACGAAAAAACCACACACAAACACATCTATAACATAATCCTTTGACAAGTTTAACAAATTCACTTAACTTAACCAAACCTTGGACTGAAACCAATCGGGAGAACAATTAGCATCCTTCAAGGCAACGTAATTACACCGATCACCATTTTATCGCCATTCGGACAAATAGGAGAAACGTTTGGTGCGAAAAGTGCTACATAGCCAGATTCGCTCCTGGTCCTCTGGGACCCTCAACAAACGTGCAGTTATTTGTGATTAGCTCACAACTTCTGTGGGACCTTGCTGATGAAGAATTCAATGGGTCTCCGTTAATTGGGAGTGAACCTAACTAACTTAATTAAGTTATTGCAGTAGATACTATTGTTAGACGAAGTTAATGACATATTTTTGTTGTCACTGCATTGGCTAAATTGGATGTTTTGATATTCAAGAAAATAGTTATAAGATCTAACCTAACCCAACGAATAGTTTTAAAAATCATTGCTATTTTTTAAAGGTTTTTTAATTAAACTAATTCAGTTAGCAAGTCAGAAAACAACCAGCATGTAAAATCGGCCATCTTCAACAAAAACCAATCCGGACCTGAACGAGAATAGGTACTAAAAATCCATCCACCTGCATTGACACGTTGAATGCATTTGATCGCACTATCTCTGTCCTTGTCACATTAGAGGGGGACAATGAGACGGAAGACGGTAGGGTGTGCATTGATTCAGTAGACGTCGGCACTGTCCGGTGTTGGCAATCGGTTGCCACGACGACTGTACCTTGGGTTGTGGCTATAGAAAATGCGGGAGATTTAATGGCTTGTATTATAGCTTCTTCTTATTTCCTAAAAAGATGGTATCACTAATAGGTATAGGTATTAAATCCTTGATACATACCAGGTTTATTATTTTACCTGATAGTATGTGAAATAGTAAACAGGATTTTTAGAATTTTAGTCCTTCAACTCAAAATGCTGGTGTTTAGCTGCATCTGGTTGGAATGGAAGCCGACCCCAAAAGTTAGGAAAAGTCTAAGCAGATACTGATGATGTAATTATTCAGAATCGCTAATCATTGAAATGATTGAAATCGTACAAATAGGTATTCTAACAGTTCCAGGGTCCTATTAAACTGAGCACGGATGTAGGTTAAACCCGAATTTGATCAATACATGTATTATATTTTCCGAAAATAAAATTCCTAGTAAAAGTTCAGTATCTGTATACAAGTGAATCATTAACTTTTTATGAATAGACGAACATAAAAGTATTTCCCAATTTTTGTACCTCATCGTTAACAAATGTTTAGAACCTTAATGCGTGGGTATTAAGGTACAGTAATGAACATAAAACATCACCGTTTAAGTCTTATGAGTGGTTTTATAATTAACCATAAAAAAGCCTTAATTGCCGCCATTACAATCATTTAAACATTTAGAAATAACAATGAAGGACTATGTTAATTTTTTGAAATGGAAAGTTATTTTTATTTTTTTGCACGCTTATTTATTCGGACGATGACCTTGATGAGAAAAGACACTTATTTACCCACTGAGATTTAAAGTTTGAACGAAAATCCAATACCTACTAAAACCAAATAAAATTTCGAGTGTAGTGTGTATTTGTAAAACAACACTTGGTAGTTAAAAAAGGTGTAAATAACCAAACACAATAGACAAACGCTTTGCTATCTCTGCATCGCTGAACACTGAAATGCTAAATTATCGCGGTACTCTATAAAAAGAACCTCTATTTTCACCACAATGGATCTCTTCCCGCTTTTAAATACATAATCTAATCTGCAGAATAGATGTCCCAAAAAGGCCAAAAGTCTGACCTCAACCTGTCAGTTGCATGCAACCTTTTTACACAGAGCTATTTCTGTCATTCGAAACAAAAATCGCACATCCGAAAGATGTGACCAGAGACAAAAATAGAATTTATTTATAACGCAACGCCCGCGCATTTAAAGGCCTGCCCACAGCCGGCACGTACTTCCCGCTTCCTTTTTATGAATGCTGATACGACCGATGAATGGCTGACTTTATTGAATGCTTACTTTTGCATGGGAAGTCGGAGACAATGGGCAGTGGCGACAAAACTTCACACAATAACTACGAAACTATTGACTGGCGATATGAAACAATAATGCTACAAGAAGATAATGGTGTTATAGATAGAGAGGTACAAAGCAAGATGAATAGTATTGGAAGTGCCTGGTAGGTTAGTAAACAATCGTAAGTAAATAAGTAACATCATCACCACATTGCAATGTAGTGCGAAAGACCACCTCTTTATACTGCTACGTTTGCATCTGCCTAGCCTTTTCCTAACTGTTGGGGTCGGCTTCCAGTCTAAGCGAATGCAACTGAATACCTGTCTTTCTCATGAAGCGGCTGCCTATCTGACCTCCACAACCCAGTTTGTACTTAGCAAAACGATTCTTTTGACGGGCCTGTTGGTCTAGTGGTTAGTGGCCCTGACTGCTGAGCCGGAGGTCGTGGGTTCGATTCCCACCCAGGACAAACTTTGTGTGATGAGCATGATTGTTTGTTCTGTGTCTGGGTGTGATTTATCTATAATATGTATGTATTTATAAATTATACAAGTATGTATATCAGTTGTCTGGTTACCATAACACAAGCTCTGCTTAGCTTGGGATCAGATAGCCGTGTGTGAGTTGTCCCAAGATATTTATTTATTTATTTATTCTACTTGAAGAAGACTGGTTGTCAGACTTTCGGGACAGTGACTATTTTTCATGGCTGTTAAAGATCTACAAATGAAAGACGGGACCAACAGCTTAAAGTGCTTTCCAAGGCATGTAGTAAAATCGGTATTTAACGGGTAGTCACCCATCCATAGACCAACCTAATCAAGCGTGGATTAACCTAAAGATGTTGTTATTTAGCAATGAGCTTCTTGGGCAGATGACGAATGTCATGTTGGCAGTATTCATATTTAACTTTTGAATTAATCACTTTAAACCTACCTAACATGTAACCCATCGAAGGTTACAGTTACGCATTAAAATGTAATTTTTAACGTTTTTACAATAGCTAGGTACACAGAAATTATGGACAACAGACGTCCTTCAAATGAGATCATTTCCTAAAAAATGTTATTGTACATAAAAAAACCCCAAGGTTATAATGACAATTTAAACAAAATTCGAAGATTACAATATAGAATAAACATCAGAAGTACGCAACAAGTCATCATGAATTGAATTATAATTATCGATGAGTCACATTAGATTTGTATCGGTGACCTTCAAATTATATTCTGCTGAGGTTATGTCAATGAATCTGTTGCCTAAGTTAATATGACAATGATTAAATTACTTTCTAAAGAGTTCATTTTTCAACATCATTAAAATTTTAATAGATGTGTGACAAACTGAATCAACAATTAGCTTGGAGTTTTAACAAACCCATTTATAATTTCAAAGTTTATTGGAACGAAGTTCCTTATCGCGCGTTGCGAAAGGGACTAGACGGAAAAAATTAAGATCAAAAGTTGTAACGACATTTTTTTGCAATAGTTGTAAGCCGTGCGGCGTGCGCGTGTTTCTCTGTCTGTCTCTCTCTCTCTCTCTTATAGGAGAATCAAACCAGTTATTTTCGTTTCGTCTTTCTATTTCGCATTGAACATTGTGTTGTTGCGACGATTATTTTTGCTGAGTGTATACAGGTTTTTGTACATAATAAATAATAACTTCGTTCCATCGGCCGGGTGTCCCTTGACACCTCTCAAGTTTTTTTTTATTGTAATGCAATGTTTTACAGTATGGTCTGTGCTACTATCGTAACGTATTTTACTCGAACCGACTTCATTACCTATTTGTATAGCTTATGAACTCGGCCTTTCTACTTAACAATTAGAATCACAAGAATGAAAGGATTGATATTCTTTAACTTTATCATCCCCTAGTACTGTTGCAGGTTGTCAAGCAAAAGCATAAACCAATAACAATTTACATAACCACATCACAGCCCTACACAAAATTGTCCATAGCAACCAAACCGTGGTTAAATCGATGATAGTTATCCTTATCATACATTGTCTACTACAGAGTGTGGTGACCCTACAGATATGCTCACGCGCACATAGTCTCACTCACCACAACTATAGGGCTGTCACAAACCGGAAAAGCCAGCGTAATGCGAAGCTGCTCAATTTGGTGAGACGAATCGATGCTATCGATGGCATTCACCTGATTTGATACACTGACGTTGTGGAGGAATTTGAAGAGGCCTTACCGTTTTGATATTAAATCTCTCTATGTCGTTGGCAATGGGAAAATAAAAAATTGTAGACTATTTTACATTTACGGTATAAAGTGAAACTGTTTTTTTTTATTTTCAATTATTACTGCCAGAAAGATCCAGTTATTGTATGAACTTTTTTATACCAAAGAGTTTACCGCACGTTCCTCTATAACGTTATGCAACGTAGATGTTCAAAGAAATACAACCCTAGTTGTGGCACATTTTGTAGGAGCCCTGTACCTACTATATAAAAAAAGTTGAAACCCGGGGCCACCCAACAATAAATACCGAACCTTCTAAATAAAAATACTTGTACACTATCAGATCGGTATCTGGTAAGGAAGGTGTCGGTAGGTAAGCCACATGGTGCCCATAACTGGTTAAAACCGGTCCCGAGATCTCTCCCCGCTGATTGACCTACTCTCAATTATTTTTACAATCACATTGTATACCATGCTAACCGTTTTACACGTGGGTAGCTTGTTGTTTAATGTCCAGTATATCTTGGACGATAGCAAAATAGGAATTAAACTTAAAAGTAGGATCTAGGTATACTTTTGAAATATGCCTTTGCAAACAGCGTTTCATAGTACAGGTAGTCGATACAAAATACTGACAGAATGCTCACTTTGATTGAACAGGGTAAGGTTCTCTGAAGAAAAACGGTAAATTAACGTTTGTAGTTGATATTTCATAAGAAAAGGAGCGAATTGTTTTAGCTTCGTAAACAAAGGACAGATTTATCCCCAGTAAAACATTTTTACGATTGTAAAAAGTCAGCTTTGTGCTGCTCTTGTTATAGCGATT
Source organism: Ochropleura plecta (assembly GCA_905475445.1). Classification (NCBI taxonomy): domain Eukaryota; kingdom Metazoa; phylum Arthropoda; class Insecta; order Lepidoptera; family Noctuidae; genus Ochropleura; species Ochropleura plecta. The sequence continues at coordinate 18,294,069 of FR997736.1, forward strand.
TCCACTTCTTCGTTCTTTAATTTGTCTGACTAATGACCTGCCGCGCGTTCTTTTATTGATTTTCTTTCTTTGCATACTGTTATCTCATCTACTCAACCTTCTTTAGGATAGCAATGGTACTATATACCTTAAGATTATCTGAATGAATTCACCAAAACATCGATGGCTATTCAACCTGTGTATTCGTATTGAAAACTTAGGACTACCTATCTATTTTCATATCCTCCTCTTGTTGTTCACTCACACATCCACAACACACTAACCCAAGGTAAACTACAAAATGAATCAATTTCACCAGATCAAATCAAGATAATCCCAGTAAAGCACGTGTTTTCTAACGTTACTCCTAGAGCAGGTAAACCAACGGTATCGCATACCTTGAGGGTTGCACCCGATTTGAGATCGTAATACTGCGAACAATAGGTCGTAAAAGCTAGCCAATCGACTATAATGCCCAAGTTATGTTCAGGTGCAACTGGTGCGAGATGATAAGGTGATAACCTGGGTATATGTAGATGTATCGGTCATGTTTATGCAAAATATGGAAGAGAATAAATACAGTACAATGTTTAACACTAAACGCGAGTCATTTATAAAACAGATATGGCTAAACCGATTTTGATGAATTTTGGTACAGAGATAGTTGGGACCCTTGGGACGGAAATAGGCTATTTTGCCATTTAAAAAATAAAGATTGGGATCTGAGGGAGAAAGAGGGAAGAAAAGGGAAAACTTAGCATTGCTATTACAACAAATAAGGTACAAGGGCAAAAACTACAAGTAGCAGGTACATGTAAATCAGGAAAGGGGAACTGTGTTACCCCGAATTTAATGTAAGCGAAGCCGCGGGCTATAGCTAGTAGATAATAAAGTTAACACATAGGGACATACCACGGTTTCTAAAACTAATGCATCTTTGATTGGAGAAAACGTCAGTAATAAAGACCTTCAAGTATCTAGAGCATCATTCATCTTATGCGTCCTTGACATTGGCATCGGAATTTAGCATTGACACAGTCTACGGTAGCACAATAGAGAGACAAATTCTAAAATTAGAATTTGGAAACCTCTAGATTGACAATAGCCTTTGAAGTGAAGATAAAAAATATATTCGCATACTTAGATTTGGAGAATACAATGTAGGTGGATCAGGTACAGCGAGGTGAGTTTTGACAATTGACCATATATTATTTGACCCAAAAATCAAACTACCAAAACAGAAAACTTCGATCTCTGTGTGACGTCAATCCTATTGTTATCATGCAAAAATGTACGTTAACTTGGAACGGTTTCAAGTAATTTAAATAAAGGATATGGGAGACTGCATTACTAAAACAGGAAGGTTTGTATCGTAGTCAAACGTCGACAGGAAAAAGAATAGTGTATATCATACAAATGTGAAGGAAACTTATCTGCACAATAGAAAGAAGCTTGCCAATTCTTTGACGTAAGTCGGTCAATCTCAAATATCACAAGTCCATAAGCCCTTAAAGAATAGCGGCCACATGCATTGCATTCATTTCATTAATTGCACTGTTGGATTTTCTGTTTCGCTTATTGCATAGATTTGAAATCCTAACAGTACAATAATATTTTGGCGTTGTGTTGTGGTAGTGGAAACGGGTCTCAGTCTCCTAACAAATCCCTCTTCAACGCTACACGCAACTAAAATTCACAACATCAACAGCAAAACAGAACAAGCAACAGCGGGTAGCACGCTAGTTAACCCTACTATTTGCATTCTTAACTAAACACTAAACAAACATGAAACGAACAGTTTTTAGTTGTTTATTTACTCTCCTACGAACACTACCAAAATAGGTGAATAATATGACAGAAGCAAAATCCAACACTGCACAAGTTCCTAGTAGTATTCATATGGCGTTTGAAAGCTTTTTTTCATCTAGAATGCCGGCAGTTGGTAATAAAATGAGTTTAAAAAGTAGATAGATTGAATTTGAGATGTAAGAGTGCACGCCAATTCCAATTTCGAATCTAAACTTTTTAAATTGGACGCGATAGGAAGGCCTTATGGATAATGTAATAACGTATTTGGTTCATGTTTGATTAAATTTACCTAACTTTGGTCAGGAAGTGACAAGTCTATATTTACTTTCGCAAGCTACGAGAACCTTTGCTCGTAAACTTGAGCCTTATAAACTCGTAAAATGAACGATCACACAGGGCAACATCATAAATATCACGCCTGAGCCTAGGATGGGTGTCCGTAGTAAACAACATTTCATAAAAGTTTGAATATGCCTCGTGGCCTAGATTAACTATTTTCCCCCTAAAATTCCTCGAAAATTCATCCTATCTACCGCTAGAAATATCACGTTTTCATTCACCATTGGAATTGTTTTGTTAATATGTGCTTTTGTATAGTAGATTCCTTTGGCAGTCACTCTGTCATACATTATTACAAAGCTAAATCCTCGAGTAATAAATATAAGGATCTTGGCAAGAAGTCAGGATAAAGCTTCGAAGAAAAGAAAAGACAACTATTTCCTCAACCGCGCTCGGTTTAGAGAGGGCGCACTCATCTTTATTATAAAGTGTTTTTGGCAAAATCAAAGACGTTGGTCTTTTCTTATCCCGATCTTTTGAATCCCCTAAAGATTTATCTCAAGGATATAACGTATTCAGCATCAATCGATTCATTCATTACCACTGTACGTGCGATATTATGCATCTCTTCAACTTCATTTCCATTTTATCGTGTTCCATTGAAATAACTGATTACAACGAACGTGTACAAATTAGAAAATTTTCGTGTTGTTTTCTTGAAAATTTCCTTTTCACATCGAGTTATATAGTAGTAGAGTATTATTTATTTATTTATTTATTTATTTAAACTTCATGTACAATAGTGGTACATAGGCGGACTTATAACATGAAAATAACAATTTCTAACTCAAAGAAACATACATTTTTTGCTGTATATTCATCGGTTGACATACCAGAGCGACTGCAAATATTTTCACTGCAGCCTAAAATCGAACACATGAAAACCTACATTTTCAGTTAACAGAAAATATTCCCGTCGACGCTGTGACTCGTGTATCATCCGCTATAATTCTTTTAGCTACAAACGATTCGATGCACAAACGGAACAGCTCTGACACGTTATTTTCTTTCTGTACGAGAAATGTGGAACAAATAAATGAAACAATATCCATGATGCCAAAGGAGTGGGAAACAACAAGTATATTTTACGAATCAACGGCATTGATATTTATTGTCCTTAGCATTAATAGGATGGACAATATATTATTGGAGATCTTGCAGAAATAAATCATATCGAAAGAGATGGATGGATAGATCGTTGTTCCTAAGGAAAATTGTAATAACCCCTAGCCACAAATATTGTTCCAGGAAAATAGGTGTATAAAAAAACATAGTAACGGATAGAAGTAACCTAACAGAATTAAACAAATCCAATGCTAATAAACCAGATCACAGACAGTTAATTTAATTCAGGATCTCAATACCGTTAATCTTTCCGCAGAATTAAAGCTAATGATAGGAAATAGGAATGATAAAGCTATCGACTATTCAAAGATTATTACATTGGCGTTGAAACGCTAGCAGTATTTCTAGAGATTACTATTCCAAATCCTCCTGTTCCCCAATAAAGATAATATTATACAGTAGCTTGGTCTACACTACTTTCAGTAATAACTGTTTAAGCTTGAAAGTTTGCTCGCGATTTATATTTAAGATCTTTAGAATAATGAAGAGCATGAATTGCATCTTTATAGCTGCTAGCGTTTCCTCTTCCAAATTTTAGGTTATTTTAAGAAAGTTGTTAAGATTTGAATTCAAATTTAAACTGAATTGTACATTGGCAGTGTGAGTAACACAGACCATTTCATTCCAAGTATCAATAATGGGAGTAGCATTGAAGTTAAAATACTAAAATTTCGGACTGAATTGTGAATTCTATCAGACCTGAATTCAGTTCCTAAAGAAAACCATTAAGTAATTGGTAGCCGACCGTCCGTCAGACAATTTAATTAAATTAGAGACCAAGTACCCACGAATACTGTACTCTCATTTTTAAACTAGCAACATGTTTTTAATTCTCACTTTAATGTGATTAAAAATATAGCTAGACAAACGTGTAACATAGAACTATGATTAATATTTTTTCTGGAGTGTTATTATAAAGGAAAACTTAAAGGGCAAGAAAGAGTGTATCTATAAGCACTATAGGCAATGAAAAAACCAAATAAATTAAGCAAGCTTAATAATCTTGCACCTCTTTCCAATGATCCATCACAAACATTCCTTGGATCTTCGAAGCTTGACACCAAAATAAAGGGGATCACACAATCCTTACAGAATACATATAGTCTTAACTAGAAATATTTTAAACGCAACCTCTTTGGAGTCGTGAAATTATCACGGCGGAGCAATAAATCCTCTAGCGTCCAAATGTCAGGGGTCATAGCGTTAGTATTCAGCCAGCGGAGTGTGAAGCGTGGGTGTATGCCCGCGAAATGGACTGCCAGCCAGATGAGGTGATGGACGTCGTCGGAGAGATAGTTTTAAATAGTTTTCTAAGGTATTCTTGGTTTGATGTTATAGGTGTTTTGGAGATATGGACTGGGTTATATCTACACTACAGATACCTCTAATCTGGTCTACGACAACGACAGATTAGTGTGTAAAACTAGATAGCACCCACGGCTTCACCCGCGTGATATCAAAAAAAAATCCTATGTGTTATTCCAGGCTATAATCTACCTTTGTGCCAAATTTTATTAAGATCCGTTTAGGCGTTTTGACGTGAAAGAGTAACAAACATCCATACATCCATCCATCCTCACAAACATTTGCATTTATAATATTAGTAGGATCTATACACTAATGAACAACACACAGCCTCTTGTCTCTTTCATGACAAAACTTACTACTAAGGAATTATTTTTGACAATTCATTCCCACCCCGAATTAAAAAAGAGAATGATAAACTCATCATAAATTTAAACGATAACTTTGTTAAGGCAGTTGTTACTTAGTTGTGTCATCGTTTTCTGGAAAGTCATGTGGGTTTGTAAATAGGTGGTGGTGGGATTACCAAACGGTCAAACAGTTTTTCTTAAAAAAAAAACTCCACTACTCTTCAATACCCATTAGCACAAAAGAAAGTCGAATGAGAATAAGTTAGTAATATTTTTAGCGAGATTTAGTTGTTTTGGGGAGACCGAACATTTTCAGACTTCTAACACGGAAGAACATGGAAGCGGCCCATTGAGCGTCTGGTCGAAAGCTTTTCCAATGTTCCAAGCTTGTCAGATGCCAGTCACTGGAGCCCCTTAAATATTTCTGTAATCTTCAAACATTTTATGTTCAAAGAAAGTTTACGTCAAACTCACATTAACTGAAAATATACGAGTATTTGCCAAACAATTTGTCGTCCTTGATATCTTGCTGTACCGTTTATAACTCATCAACTCTTGTTCGAGAACACTTGCTTTGAAGTGAAAAGTTTTGTCTTTTATTAAATTTTGCCGACCCAAGTGGAAGTACTGCATGCAAAATATAGCATGTTTTGTTAAAGAAAATCCTTCCCAGGAACAATATCTCTACAGTTTCTGCTAACTGCATAGTATGAGCCGTAACCTACATTTGTTTTAAATTACTAACAAGATTTACAGGCGTGCGTCACTCGGTTATAAGAACAGCTATGTTATTTAAAAAGCCACTTTAAAATACAACAATTGAAGTTATATTCTTTTGAACAGAGAACAAGACCAAGTGAACACTGGCTGCTATGGTTTCACACTAGATTTAAGTCAATACAGAGAGGGAGTTACTCGTATAGCCCGATGCATGTCCGATCACAGCTTCGCAGTTTTCGTTCAAATATTTTTTGTGGATCGAATTCAGGAAAATGGTGGTACGAATGCAAATTCAAATGCAGTCGCACAAAGGCTACAGAGTTGGGTGCATATATTTAACAAAATATACACAGGCGACAGTATACCTATTAGTTTTTCAAATTCGTCATCCATCGAACCGCGATGGACACGCGTGATGGATCTCCCTGTTCTGTGAGACGAGGCTCCGGTTTCAGAAAAAGGAATGGTATTAGTTACTTCAGCGTTATTGAGTTTACTTAATTTTATTTTTATCTTTCTTTTAGACTGATCAGTCTTGAATACTTTAAGCAGATGTGGTAAGTGATATTTGGCAGTTGGAGTATGTTCTCTAGAGCAACTACTCATAGGTGTGGCATGTATTTGCAGAAACAATGTATTTTTTGAGACGTCAATCCAACGGCCAGTTCCTTTGGGTACCTCTCCAGCTTATCCAGGTATGTTTACGTTTTGGCTTTGATTTCCTGTTTCAACGAATTTATCTGAAGAAAATCACTTCTATATATAGAACTCAGCCTTACAGCACAGTCTATACCGACTCGAACAGAATAACAATGCATTCAAAATTTATTCAGCTTCGTAATACCAAGCGATCGTTCAAAGGAACATGAATCCTGCATACCATTCCTCCAACGTATTATGTCTTGACAAAGAGGCAACCAAAAGGCATTCGACCTCCTAAATAATTCTAAAACACCCTGCCCATATCATGTAGGGTTCCTGATATTAGCTGTCGTCAAACCCCCTTTATCTGGCGGACCTTTTCTATATTTAAGCACATTGTTGGCCTGATTGGTAGTAGAATGGCTCAGGGGAGGGTAGTAATACAAAGTTACGCAACCAACGGATGTCCTCATTCCTCGGACAGAAATATCTGTCGGTTGGTCTCGGGGCGAACTGTCTAATGCCACCGAGTTGGAAGATGAGGCGTTTTCAGTATCGTACTGTGTTGTGTCGTTTATTCTAGAATTTCTGCTTGAGACAAACAACACTTGAAAACTCAAGTCTCAAGTGCCAACTGACTGACATTGAAACTCTATCATGAACGTTGTCGACCGAGTTATATGTCTCAAAATAGCGTGGCATAAGTTTTTAGGATCGCTTTCGAGATAGAGATCCACAATTGTGCTTAGATTGTGGCAAAAAGCTCACCCCTATGTCATGGGACTTAAACATAAGAAGCAAAATGTGAGAGTACTATAGGTACTCTTTGGAGAATATTTTAAGTACGGGGCTATATTAAGCAACGCAGGTTATGTTTCTTTCGCTACATCTCTTAACTCCCACCAACCAATCACATATGCCGTATAGAAGCCTCTTAACGCAACCGCTGACAGCCGGCAGAAGCCTTGAATGCTCACTCTTCGCGCATCGCTGACATTTCACAATCAACACACACTGACACTGACGTTTACTGACACTCGTGCACTAAAGTTGAGTTTCTATGTCGGTCACTATATGTAGAAGAAGAGAAGAAACTTTCTTTAGAATTTTAATCAGACGGTAAGACCAAATCATCATCAACGTCTTTTTCTAATTATGATGGGGTCCATCCCCTGCCGGGGTTGCGGGTTGTTCGAAAGATATACCGCGGTCTCGGAACATTAAGGGCAAGAAACATGGGTGGGTTTTAGTCAGTAAAAGTCTCTCACTACCGAGAGCAGGGGGGAAGTTATTTGAAAACTTCCCACCAGCAAAAATATGGGGTCTATTCAAATTTTGTTAAATGATGATGAGTGCCAGAATTTCACTTGGAGCGACTGCCTATGTCACGATAACACACAAAAAGTCAATAAATACTACTGCATTGTGTACAATACTGTCTCTACTCCTTTAAATCCATCCAAAGGTTGTCTTGAAAAGATCGCTTTTAGCGATAAGAACGCCCATTGTGTCACCCTATTTATAAGTTGTATACTGTTATTCTTGTCATTTATGTGGTGTACATAATAAAGAATATTCTATCTATCTATCTATAAATTGTAGTCCTTGGTAAAATTCCGTGTGATTTTATTAAAATACTAGAAAGTTTAGTAAGGAAGAAAATTGTAACTATAATTTTCATGGTTCCCTTTCTCCATGTTATTCTATGCGGTGACGAGCCGCTAGTCATAAACAAGTATGGGACAAACAAATGACAGATGGCGAACGTCAGAAAGTTTTGAATGGTTGATTTGATTCGGACGACTGTTTTTGTTTATGTTATTGTTTTCAAACAGTCGGTTTGTTGATTGATCGACGGTATTCACAGCTGTGACCTCTGAGCTCATGTCTTTAATTCTGATGTTGTCAACAGATTTATTATAGTAAATCTTGAGTTCTTATTGGCAAGTTTCACCGCAAAGGAGATGGCTAAATGGAAGTATGGACGACTGCCCCAGCAATGTATAAACATGGAACTTTGCAATATGTAATTCTGAATAGCTGAATTATTAGTATTTCATGTGAAAAAAGTTTCAAGAACTTTTCATATCTTTACAATCCTGAAAATAAAATCGAGTAACTCCTACGACAATAGGTTTAAAAAACTGCAAACAAATGACAAATTGCAATGAACTTTTACCTAGGCGTTTGAATATTTCTGCAATGTTTTACGATATTTTCGCACGGTGGTACCGGGTACGTGAGTATATATCTACAAAGAGGTAATTACGGGCTTTCTACAATCCACGCAAAAATCACTCGCACCCACGTGGATCCATAATAATGTATTTTACCTAGCGGAATTGTATAATTATCTAGGTATCTCAAATACAAAAATCTATAATTGTTTGGATGTCTGTTAATATTAATCCCTATTTTCACATAGGTTCATCATTTCAACCACTTATTTATATTATTAAATTAACTGTGAAAACTTTCTTTACTTCAACTCATTATCCTACACGAATGTATGCCTAAACCTTCCGGAAGAACCAGTCTACCTACTAGTGACAACCCCATCAAAATCTGTTTGTTGATACATCCGTAGGCAGACAGATAAATGCGCCAGAGGGACTTAGTTTAGTAGGTAGGTATGTGGTGATTGATAAATCCTGCCTAAACTACGTTATCTAGTTTAGGCACTGAGTAACCAAGGACATAAAAGATATTGAAATGAAACAACAAAAATACGATTTATTTTCATTCTGTGATTTTTACAAGAATATTATCTAAATATGAAATGGCGTCTGTTCTGTTGTTGAATGTATGTCATACAGATTTATTTTCGTTGGATCCCAGTTTTTGATCCCATTTTTTAGGTATTAACGATGGGTCCCATTTGATATTACCATTGAATCCCATTTTATGACAACATGTGTACATTTCAGAAGAAAAGTGATTTACTTTTATTAAATATTTCAAAAACACCGTGTGTGTATTTTGGATTTTTTAGGATTGTTGCCACTGGGGAATAAATGAGACAAATGATGTACTCCAAATAGTACTAGACTGGCATGAGTTAAAAATGATCAGGTTTATTTGTGATGTTTATAAATAAATAAATATGAACGCCTTCAAAACAAGCGCCTTTATGCTCAAAAAAAAATACTGCCGTCATAATTTTTCCATATTTTTTTTTATATAATGTGGCCGTTTCTGGCACACAAGTCACAGTTTTAACCTAACCTTTTTTTTGTAAATAAGTAATTATCCTAATCTAAATAGTTCAGTTCCGGGTAAACAGCTAAAAACAATCTCTTTTTTCTATAAATGCAAGTCGTTTGTGGCACTCGCCGGCCGCTGCCGCGGCACCGCTCGCTCCGCTCGCTCGGCTCGTGCGTAGGAGGTCACAGTTTTAACCTAACCAAACCTAGTTCCCGGTTCCTATAATTTGTTTGGGTAATGAAATTTTTCGGAAAAACGGCAGGCACCCGTTATTCTAACATAACCTATCCACATACCCAAATTTCATCCAAATCAGTCTAGAAGTTTGAGCGTGTTGGAATAACAAACATACATACAAAATTTCGCCTTAAAATATTATTGTGATTTTGTTGTTGGATGTACCCGCATTCAGATGTTTTTAAACATCTGGGATCCAACGGAAATAGTTTTTGGGATTCAGTGGCAATAAAACGTATTTTTTTAGTATTTTTCAAATTTGGGATTCAACGGAAATATATAATAATGTTTTGTGGGATCCAACGCCAAAAATATTAAAGTGGGATCAAAAACTGGGATCCAACGAAAATAAGCGTGTCATACATCAGACCATAGATAATAAATATATAAAAATAAATACACTAGCATCTGATATGACGTTTGTTTTTTCCTAAAGAAGGGTTGAACTTCAAGTGTATCAGAATCGATAAAAAAATCGAATAGGTTGAAAGAAAAAAAAAATTAGTTTTTATCGACCACTATTCAGTTTATATTTTTCGACACAAAATAGTAGTAAGATTAAACGAAGAAGCACAGTCCGAAGCTTTCAGTTATTTTTATTAGAATAAAGTGGAATTGAGTAAAGTAGATTGTCACTTTAAAACCCTGTGAAAACATAATAACAAGCAACTATACAGGACACCGAATTGAACCCCTTAGTTTCAGAAAAACCTGTTATCAAAAATCGATTTAAGTACCTGCAGTTTCATTTGACATTCTGCAAAAGCGATAAGACCCCTCCCTAGCTTGCAGTTAGTGTTATTTCCGCTTGACCTTGTCATGTAAATCAAAAAAGCAAATAATATACTTTTAATTATGTTTAACATTCACGAAAGTTCTAGGAAATTATTAAACACTAAATAATTCATGAATGATTTTTTAAATATTACGAGTTAATATAAGATTCCTATACATGCTGGGGGCAGTCATTTAGCCATGTCCTTTGTGTTATGAGACTTATATGAATAAGGTCTTTACATACATAGATAAACTCACGCCTCATTTTTAAAAGGGTTGGCAGAAACCACAGAACGTCAACTGCTACAATTCTAGCACACTTCTAAGTAAATAATGTGCACGAAACAAGTACAAACGATAAAGGAGGAGGTAAGAAGGCTCGTCAGATATAGTTGTTATTTTTTTCTTAGAAAACGATACACGTGGGTTTAAATATTTAAACTCACATACACAAATAGCCAGACCCGAAACAACTACCTGTAGGTGATACACATATTTTTTCCGTACGGGGATCGAACCCCCGACACGCAACGCAGCAATCGATCGGTCAATTATGGCACTTATCGATTGAATTTTTTTTTTGTTTTTTTTTGGTGGTTTACTAGGACCCTAGGATCAAAATGAGATACTTTTTAAAAATGGGTGTAATACCGTATTGTCACAAACTTGGTGACTTATCTGATCTGCTTTCCTGACTGTACTTATTTATATTTTAAAACCAATCGACTTTCTGTTGCTTGACCGTCATGAAAGATGGTTTTTCGTCCTGACCGTTACGATCAGCAGATTTCCAATGCAGCATTAAAATCAGGATCCTGATCCCCATATTTTTTTACTTTATTATGCAATTTACTACGTGTCTAGAAGTTTCAGCGCGATAAAAACGTAATTGGGTTGCTCTCTTTGAATATTTAGATCAATAGATAATCCGGGATTGGAATCAGGGCCGATAAATGGCTATAAAGTCTCCCCTGTCACGGGGACTCAATACCAGCTTCAATGCTCGGAGAGCGACAGTTTCTAATGGGCCAAAGATCTATAGGGAATGTTCTGACACATTGGTTAGTGTGTAGTGTATATTTACTGCTTGCCTTGAAAGTATTCTTCATTTGCTGTAACCCGAAGAGAACAAACAACTTTTTATCAGTAAAAACGATGTCCAAAGTGGATTAAGTATTTAACATAACACATGCTACCGAAATCGGGCATGTGGACCGTGAGCAATGGGTAGCTCACCGTCCGTCCGTCTATGGACGACAGGCCGTGTCCACGGCGTTAGTGTTCCACGCGCTCCTTAAAGAGATATCAGCAAAGCAGAGAGTCTGCCAGGGCCACCGAATGCGGGTTTGCGGGTTGTTGGATAGAGATATCGCGGCCCCGGAACGTAAAGAGCAATAAAAAGAACATGGGTGGGTTTTAGTCAGTACAAGACCGACACTCCCCCCCCCCCCCCCCGATCCGCCCAGAGCGGTGGTAGTTATTTGATGGTTTCCCATCCGCAAAAAAAAATACTGAAATCGTCATCATCATTCTCCTGCTCTTATCCCAATTTATTTGGGGCCGCGCAGAATTATTTTTCTTTCATACTTCTATTTAACTCGTATATCAGCGGTCCCTGCTTTTGTGACCATCTTGCACAGAGTCCATCCATGATTACTTTCGTCTTCCTTTAATCTGATAGCCATGCAATCATGCTGCTCAAAATTATTCTCACTACAGCGAAACGAAGTCATCGCAACTTGTAGAGACCCTCTGTTTCTCTAAGCTACATGTGTTAGCTTGAAACATACATGAACAACTTCAAGGTTAGATCGTCATTTATTTCTTAGGCTGACAGAACATCCAATTGCGATTCGAATTTGTTTTGGAAAGCCCTCGAGACTTGAATACGTACCTACATGTTATATTTCTCAGAATTGTTTTTACGGATGTTTATTTTTGGTGTTTATAGGAACATATAAAGGAATAGTTGATTGGTTGTCCTTGGTAGCTTGATTATTGGGCCATAGTCTAGACTAAGGCTGGAGAAGAATGTAAACAACCATTTTATTGGATGTATTTTGAATACGGATTTGAATGGCAATTATATTTTTTTACCTTGTAATTTATCCATAGATTACAAATATATAGATAAGATTGAACAAAAATGTAATCATATCGTCATTGTATTTGTTGGCTACAAATGCACCAACCTACCAACTTATTCGATGACTTATCAATGTGTTGTTTTGGCAAATTGGTTGCCATGGTAACTGACAGGGGCGACATAAATATTCTAATGCTTTTTGTAATGTTACTGTGTAGCACTAGTAACACCCCTTATATTATTTTGAAAATTATAAATAATTCAGAAAATATACAGAGTGTCTTGTGTTTTACATTTTTTTGTGATCTTCAGATAGGATATTTCAGAAGCTAATATTATCAATAAATAAAGTTTGTAGATTCTGTAAACCTTGCCCAAGCATTAGGATGAAGTTTGTTTACGACGATGATTGGGGTCGGCTTCCAGTCTTACCGGATTCAGCTGACTACCGGTATTTTACATGGAGCGACAGCCTATCTCACCTCCACAACCCATTAGCAACTGGGTAATACGATACTCCTTGTTAAACTGGTTGTCAAACTTTCGAGCCACTGACTACCAGTAACGTCTGTCAAAGATCTACAAATGAAAGCCGGGACCACGGGCTAAACGTGCTTTCCGAGGCACGGAGGAAACTCGGTATGTTTCGGGTGGTCACCCATCTACGGTTCGACCTAGACATGTGTGGCTTAACCTCAAAATCGAGCCGAGCGGCAGATTTTATTTAGCCATGCGCTCCTCAGGTCCTATATATACATGCAACATTTAAATACAGCTACAGATGTTATGCGCGGTATATTAATATCGCAAACTTTCTCTTTCCAACTAGGTACTTGGCCATTAACGACAATGATTTATAGTGAACTAAGAACAAAGTTAATTAACAAACGACCCAATTTCTTACTCATTGTTAATGTAATGAACTAACGAAGCGTTTTGAATAGAACAGAAGTTATTATTGCGGAATCTCTTTAGGACTGGATTTAAGTTAGGTTTTTGTTTGTTTACAACGAGAAAAATGCTGTTCAATTGGAAAAACTACAGCTAAGAGAAGCCTCCAGCTAGGGTTGCGGGTTGTTCGAAAGATATATCGCGGCCCCGGGACAAAAGATTAAAGAGCAAAAGAAGGAACACGGGTGGGTATTAGCCAGTAACAGTCTGACACTCCACCCCTCAGAACTCAACAAACTAATGGAAGCAAAAATATACTTGAAAACTTAAGGAAGAACAAGGCAAATGTATCAATTAATCACGAACAATATATGAATGGCAAACATTCTCTTATCACATACGCACACCTTCTACAGTATAGGTATTCGATGCAGCTCACACAAGAATTGCAATATTAATAATGGAGGCAATTTCAACCAACTTTGGAACTAGAATCTTGGCACTATACTACGAGGAACAAAAGACGATGAATGTATTTAAAATGTATTAAGGAACAAGCAAAGGAATTGGTGCTATTCTACACTGGTTATCAACATTTTAGACAATAAGAGCAGGTTGTTTTAGATAAACTTAACTTATAGGAAACAGTAAAAATGGCGCTAACTTTCGTTAGAACAAAAAAATTTTTGTTTCACAAAATGGCGACCATAACCGATGCGTTACCCATGAGTTATAGTCATTTTACGGAATTTTAAAAGAGCAATAGTTAATTCTGATTCGCAACTTAATTGCTGTTTAAATTCTATCTCATAGAAAACAACTAAGAGATTCAAGCTGATTCAGTAGTTCCATGTTAAATATTCCCAAAGCGAAAAAGGCCACAAAATTAACACCATAAGTCAAAAACTATTGACTTTAAAACCCCAACCTTGTTATTAACAATAATTCATTAGCGACCCTGTATTAAAAGCATAATATCCCTTTTAATATCACCCCCAAAATCGTATATCAGCCCCGAATATTTTGTTGTTGGTTACAATCATAAGGGTTCGTCCTAGTTGGTACCTAAATGAATTTGGTGCAATCTTAGATAATAACACTTGATCAAACACGGTAACCATGACCAACGCCTTGTAGGTCTAGTCACTTGGGTAATACCAAACAGAGTACAAGAAAAAAATACGCATTCAAGGTTATTAAAGCCTTCTGTGCTAAGCTAAAGCGAAGATACGACATTGATACTTTTATTTAACTAATATTATAAGAGGTAAAATTTGTTTGTTTATTTGCTACACATTTACTCAAAAACTACTTAACTTATTTGAAAAAACCTTTCATCATTAGAAAGCTACATTATAAATAAAGTAACATAGGCTATATAACATCACGTTACTATCTACGGGAGCGGGATAGTAACCAAATACGTGGGTGAAACTAGCAGGACAGCTAAGTGTCCGATAAAAACCATCGATTCGGTCTCAAAATATTGTTATTTCAGCATTGGCATCCACACATTCTTCGACCAATATTTTGCCAAGTAGGACGAAGCCTATGGGTCAAATTGTATCCGGATTTTAACCATACTCAATAATTCAGAACAACCACTGTATTTATGATCATATTACCGCGAAGTGATAAGGGTTAAAATTAGATTATGTAATGAGGTTTCAGAATACATCGTTAGGTTAAGCAACACTATCCAAGGACGGATATTTGAGCGGTGGTTGTTTACCAATGTTATTAAGGATGATATTACCTTGGGAAGAATATCCTTTTTGGGGTGAGATTAGTTATTATTATTTTAGTTTATTAGTTTTGTAATGTGGTTCATATTACGAGTAACCTCGTCGGCTTAAAATAATAATTATCAACTTGTTTTTGTAGCCTAAACCAGAGTACATGAGAATAATCAAAAAAAAGTTTGTATGAATATAAAACCTGTATCGCTACAGGTATGGTAACATTTAAGGAGAACCCTATAGACTATATCGACCTGAAAACAAGAATCATAGACACTATCACCTTAATCGCGAAAAAAATATCAGCTGTCGAACACATTAATATTGAAAGTCGAGTATTGAAATTTTGAATTGAGCTACAGCTACATTTTGATATTAGGTGATCAAAGCCATAGACTGTTTTGTCGTTGGTAAACTACAAATGTGGAACACAGGACCAAATTTTTCCAGGAACCACTAACGAGCATGTTTCTATTACAAGACTTACATTATGTTAGACAATATACCAAGTCAGGCTGGACATTTGCATGAGATGAAAGTATAGAGGCGCAGCATGCACGATAAATAAATATTTAAGCAAGCAGTTGTAGGCCAAGTCTTATTTATGTAATATAAGATTCTAACTGTGGTCATACGTAACGCGCTCGGACGGTTAATGAGGCTTTAACTGAATAATAAGTTAACCGCGGATATGAGTTAACCGCGACTGGAATTAATTACAGCTGTTTCTATTAAAATGTGAGATAACTTTGTTATGAGCTTGATGTAACTTTGTTGTAAAGTTATTCACATTTTTAAGATTTAGGTTTTAGTGTTCCCTCGGGTCGGAAATACGAGATAAAATAACTTATTTTTAATAGAGGAACTGGTGTGTATGGCCGAGGCAGACGGCTGACTGGCCTATGTATACAATGGTATTCATTCCGACTACTGACCGATCACTGTTTTCACTGTTCACACAAAAAAAACAGAATTTCGACGGTCCCTACCTACATAAGGTTAAGTCAAAAACCGAGGTTTACAGGAGAGCGAAATTTGTGTTCAACACGCTCTAGAAATAATTCTATGAGCAATAATAAATATTTTCTTTCTACAATATTTTAACAGTTTTAAGAGCTTAATGATACCATTTACACATAAATATTTTATTTTTTCACGTTTTCATATAAAAACTGAGAGATGACCGTTTCTACGACACTTATTCGTTGTATTTATAATACTTGTTCTCTTATACGATTTCTAAAACAAGGTAAATAAATTAAATAAAAATCGTATGTCAGCATGTGAGCATAGATAATCTAAAGCCAATGAGACAATAAAAAAATGCCATTTTCGACATGTCTTTATGTACGTAGGGACCGTTTATTTGTTTTCATTATATTTTGGAAGTCTATTTTATTTTCTGCGGTTAAGATTACTCATCACAAAAGCTTCGTGCTAACACCACTCTGCGAAGCCAAGCCAATAAAGCATCATCTTTTCCAACTAACTCGCTAAATTGAACTCGCATTTTCTTTGTGAAGATAAAACCCTGTGGTAGGATATACTTATGATCTTTTACATTCGCCGACTCTACTTTGAAGTATGCTCAAATTGTACTAAACAGACGATTTAAAACATTACTGTCTTTAAAAACTGAAAATCTCAGAACTGACACTTAATGGGGACTTAACATTGAGCTGAGTTTCGAGTTGCTCTAGCATTAATTTTTAGCAAATATAGCAAAATAACGACACTCAACTCATGATCATGATATTTCTCATAAATTCAAATTTATGGGCCAACATCAACTACAGTTTACAACACAAATGTCTGTAGGTCATCTTAATGAAAACCAACATGGTCCAAGATTTCTATTAAATTATTTAAAAGCTATAGAAACACATCAATAAGGAAAATATAGATACAACAGACGATCATAATAAATTCATTGTTGAATCGTATTAGTAACTGTTATCCTTATTTGTAATTGCTTTTAACAGGCTTAGACTCTAATTAGAACGGAAACAAGAATTGGAAGTATTAAGCATATGGAAATCAAATGATAATAACAATGCTGATAACTAAATCTACATTTTATCTTTTGCAGAAAGGTAGATAAGCCTCAAAGACATCGTTAGAAAGCAGCTAACAGAAGGAAATTTAAAGAAAGAGTCTTGTGTTGTTGCTTCAAATTTACTTGTGTTTGTAAACAGACTAGATTCTAGAATGGATACAATTACAATTTAGTTTTGGCATTAAACAATTATTTGTTCTCAAATACCTGCCAATACCTATGACCTCAGTGGTTCAGATTAAATAGTTTTCTAAAACAAACCTCGATACAGCACAAGTCATAAAGGCACTCACACAAACTCAAGTTGGTATATACATAGGTACCAAACGTTGACTGGTGACTAACCATTGAAACAATAACTTGTGACAAGGTTAATAAGTTCTTGTCTTTGAAGACATCTAAGTAAGCATTTTAATTCACCGAAGTGCGCAAAATATTTTTGTATTTCGTCATTATTGTTATTTGGCTATGCTATATGTATTAAAAAGTCATGTCAGCTGGTTTTCGTTAATCACTATCAAGAGCTTCAATAATTATAAGACAAATAGCAATGAACACAAAGAAATCATCGAGATACGTCAACTCTAAAGGTTAGCTTTTAAAAAGAATAGATGACGAACCTGTAGATACTAAATTCATTCCATTTCCAAAATAACAGCTGTCAACACATACTATACTGCTTTTTTATTTGACTATCTAAAGTCTTATTAAATACAACACTAATTTACTAAAACCCCGTAGCTATATCCATTAAGGATTCGAAATATCTTGTACAAATTGCAAAACTTTGAAACTTGCTACAGAGTAAAAAAACAGAAACATCAAGCATAACTGGTTACGAGTTATTTAAAAACCTTCGAAGCGACCCATTTACCTCCTGACCCTCGACATCACGTCATGAAAGGAAGTAACTAGTACACATTCCCCGTTTACTTGCAAAAGAACTCCAAACCGAAATAACATTTTTTGAATGTTAACTTTGAATGGGCTTTTTATATTTAAACGCTAAGTTTTGAATGATAAGTGGGGAAATCTCTAAGTTGAGACCAATAGAGAGTCAGTTTGAGCAATAACTCATTAAGCCCCTTTGGATTTAGTGAGTGAATGCTTTTAATCCCTCACTTCCACTCAAAATTAATTTACCGAGTTTAGCATTGGCATACCAGGATCCAAATAGGAATTAAAGTATTTGAATATGAAGTAAAATATTACCACACTCAAGTGAAATCGAGTGTGAAATGTAATATACCGGCTTCAAACGAACGCAGTGAAAATAAATTTTAATAAACAAACTTCCTTTCATTTCAAAAATTGTTTCGCATTTCGAGAGTACTTCCATTTTAAAACAAAATTCATTGCTCAATTTTTCGCCAGACTCATCTGTGTTTGTATCGAGTAAAATAAATAAAAGCCTAATGTAATTAATAAACATTAATTTATGGCAATGATTGCGTAATCGATAAAGAATTTTATTTACCAATAAATAAAGGTGCTTTAAATGTTACTTATTTTACTGGGGATATTCTGGACACAATTTATAAAAGGATCAATCGTTGATTTGGGAGCGAATTAGAGGCAGCCCCTTTCTATGTTGGATATGGGTTGTAAGTGTCACGTGTACCCACTTTTATGAGCTCACCAAAGCTTTAAAGATCAAACAAACTTCACTTAAAGTTGCACATTTCGTTGAAACACGTTGGACCACAATTGAGTGGTGAACCGGTGACAGGTTGTCAGACTATCGCCCACAACACAACCAACCACAACAATAACCAGTTTCATTTAAATCTTACAGCTTACAAATCACAAGTATAAATACGATGTTTTTCTTTGATTCCGTGAAACGAAATATACGAGTTTATTACCCAATGAACATTGACGATCACATACAAAACATTAACATAAACACACACATATAAACGATTGGTTATTCACAATTTGAATACACGTCACAGCACAGTTCGTGTGATATTGTTGACACTCGGGACAACCGAAACGCGTGGCGTCGCGGCCACAGCGAGGAAGAGACTGCCGGTTCGCGAGCGTGCCTGCCCGGCCGGTCGCCTTAGGAATCAGGCTTACTAAGACCTCTGTTTTGTTAGTGAGCACTGAAGGAGGTATTGTTATTGTTTTGATTTCATTAGGTCAGCGTGCTGTTTGGATATAAAATTTTCAATGTACGTGTTTATTTGGGAGCCTGCACGAGAAATACGATTTCCGACTCATTTAAAAGTGAAACTACTGCATGAATCTTTACATCTATTTTGAAGGTAGGAAACTCTCTTTTATATCCTTTCAAGGTATTTTACTATGTTCACAGAAGAAAACAATGCTAAGTAGTAACATAAACAGTTAATATTTTAATAACACTATCACTGTATTACAATCTGCTTTATAAACACAGAGCGCCGCAATGTTATAATAACATTACCCTTTAGTTCAACAGAGTAATATACTTAGGATAAATCTGAATAAAACAACAGTGAAAGTGGAATATCAATGCGCTACACCGCATTTTATCTCTGATCCTTTGCAACAGAAGGCTTTAAAGGATTGTTAGCAATCCGCGAAGCACTGACTTGTTGCTACCCCATTTGAGTTAAGTACTTTGCTTCTTATACTAACTATCGTTTTTAATGTAACGAGCCTCTTTATAGCTGCAGGGACGTACGTTACATTGCTTTTATTTGAAACGCATTGAATGATATTGCATCTAACAATGAAAATGTTTACACGTATGATTCCATCGATCTCAACGCAGTGTTACAATAATATTGATATTATCGAATAGTCCTGCTCATAGATCAACTGTACAGTCGTCTACACAAGTTTGTTTAAAAATATTTGTTCGTGAGAATCGTGAGCTAATAACTTAACGGCTTGGTCACAAACAACGAGCGCTCGGATTAATAAAGGCCCAAGAAAACCGTGGTCCTTTATCCGGGTCTACGTTGCTAGGTTAAAAAGGTTTTATAGAGTAAAGCTTGCTTTCGCAGGTTCAACAAAAAAAAACTAAATTAAGGTACAAATTACATTAGCATTATTCAGAAACACGTTTTGCGAATCCTAATATTTTCATATTTGGGTCACGGTATATTTCATAGAATGGGGAACAGGAATACCCAATTATTAATATCACGAGCATAATTTAATACATAGATGTAACTAATTAATATTATACATTAATTTACATAATTGGTATGAATTAAACAGAAATACGGAGAACTCCACAAAAGTACTGGCACGTAGCGCCTAAATGTGATGAAGTGATAAAACGACCTAATTGATTGAATTAACAATTACAACAACGTATTACAAGTTTTAAAAACAGTAACAACAGTTTTTTTTATTTTGTTTTGAACATAGGTGATTTAATCTATGTAAATTGAAAGTATGTAATAGTTTTCACCTTTTGTGAGAAAACATTCTTATTCTTAGTTGTATTAAAAAAAAACATTTAAACATTTATAACATATATTAAACTAACTTTATCAATTTTTATTCATTAATAAAAATATTAAATTAAACCCGACACGCGGCATAAATTAATTCCATTGCCGCGTCCAAGACTTCTAACCTCCTTGTAAATGAATTTTTATTTCATAACGTTGAATGTAACCTGTTGTATTGCTTCAATCTCGTAAACGCTGTGTAGTTGCACATTAAACGATTTTTATATCGAATACTAATGTTTTTGATTCACTACATCTGCTTGAATTTGATTCAATATAAAATGAAAAATACTGCATGGGTTTTTTTTTCTATCAAAAATTTCTCAGAGGCAGCCCGCAGTTCCGGACTTTTGCTCGTTTGATCGCAATAGGATCGCCCCCAATTACGTACAACTTAAACATAGCTGTCTTAACGTAGGTATAGATATATAAGTTCACATCTACCTAACTCTAGGGAAAAAACGTATGGTGTTGATCGCGTGATTTGATCGAATATACAGCGGGATTGTTTTGTCAGTGCAGTTCTTTAAGCATTTCTATCCTTAATCTCCTTTAAGATCTTTTTATCTAAACTTCCACTTAAGAGTTTCTTTGAGAAAGCTCCAATCTTAACGTAACATCAAAATACAGTCAACTGCACCTGCAACTAGGATAAACAAGTTTTTTAAATTATTTCTAAAACGCTGAACATGAGCATCTGAGCGACAAACTAAGTTATGCACCTGTGGTTCAAAATTAGTGATGTCTTGTCAGGCGGAAAAAGAAATCCACTTTTAAACTTTTAATATGTGTTAAAGTAGACTCTTATAATTATTAACATTAGAGCTGAAGTTTTCTCAACAATTTATATTGTTAAATAAAATGTACAAAATATAACATCCCACCGGCACTACCTAATAGTAAACCCATATTTCTCTAGTTATGTTCAAATCCAATGTTATTAGGAGTCAAGCCTAATGCCAGCAACCAGGCCCAAATTAAGACTCCTTAGCAGCCACTGAGAAATTCCTGATGGAAAATCAAAAAAATACTTTCCCCAAATTTGGAATCATAATCTTTAAAATCAGTTACAAAAAATATAGGGAAAGCATAGGGAATCCAAAGACCAAAACATTTAAATTTAAGTCCTTAGAGCGTAAATCTCACCGCTTTCATTTATAGATGAACTAACTTCCGCCCGCGACTTCGTCTGCGTGGCATAGTTACTTTGGGCTAACGCTAACTTTAAACCGCGTGATGATAGAAAAGAAATTATCTTTCTCTCCCCTTTTCTTCCCTCTTTCTCCCCCTTCTCTGAGTTTTTTTAAATTAACATATGTCCATCTCCAGGGTCCCAACTATTTCTGTAAGTACCAAAATTCATCAAAATCAGTTTGACCATTTAGGCGTGAAGACGTAACAAACAAACAAACTCACTTTCGCTTTTATAATTTTAGTAAGGATAAGACGCTGTGGATTAAAAAACCTTATTATAAGGAGGTTGTTAAGGCTAAGAATGTAAGCAACGTTTGAACTGATCATAACTTGCAAGTCTTTTACAAGTACCAAACGTGCATAGCACTCACGAGCAAAAAAAATACACTTTACTTTTCAAAGTAGGTAGGTAATTTTTCTTCCACTTTATTTCAATTTCGTGTTTCTGCGAACAAAGTATATTGAAAGATAGATGAAAACATGTTTATTTTGTATGGCACTTGCCCTACAAAAAATATAGTGCCGTGTGGAAATTTTGAAATCTATATGATTACAAAAATTTGAAGTATTGTTTCAAAGATGCAAATTCCACAAAAAAAAATGGCGCTTGAATACCGGTAAGTGTTTATAAGTAAAGTATTCATTCTCCGCAGCAATTTTAAAATATTTCTATGGGTAAACTGATTTGGCGCGGCTGCGGTTGGTTTAGTAAACATATTGTTGCTCACGACAGTACTATAGAAGTATCTGAAAACGTAAAAGGTGTCTCTGTCAAATTTATTATTTATCATTCACTGTACAAACAGCGTATCTATAAATAAGGCGGTCCTTTTGCCAGCAGGTATTCCAAACAGAATTAACATAACACAAGCAGTAACGATACTAATTAAACATTCATGAGAAATTAATCACCTTACTTAATGATGTGCTCGGCGAAATGTCCGGAACGACTTACTGGAAAAGTTGGTCAAGCTGGAGTAGAGTGTCCATCATTATGAACGCCACAAAAGGAAGGCCATTATCAAGAACCACACTTACTTTATCCAAAATATTTTAGTAAAGAAAACTTTTTTTGCTACGTCCAAATCCAAGGCGCAACACCCATATTTTGCCAATCATTCTTATTCCCAAAAATAAAACTGTCCTAAGCGACTACGTTCATTACATACTTTTCCTTCAATTAGTCTTTGACGGATCTATTTTTACTTCTATTCCACTACGTCAGATAGATAGATTGATAAATTATTTATGTGATGCAACAAAAGACAAAATACTGGCGGAAGACTTACAGCTTATATAAAACCTTAACAAAATAAATAAATCATAGACAACAGAAATGCAAGACATTGACAATTGAATGACAAGTCCTCACGCATAGAAATAGTCTAGAAATTATGTGAACACACGTCTGTCATACAAAAAACATCAAAGTGAGAAAAAAAACAAGGATATAAAAAGATAAAAGTTAGAGAGTTATTCTCAAATCCAAGTCAGCAAAAATAACACGTAGGATAAAAAAAACAATTTTAAACTTCCAAACTGTAGCCTTACGAGCACAATAATAAATTTGAAGCAACTTTCTCTTTTCCAATTCATTGCATAACAGCTCGTGGTCGATCGCTGTGGATACAGGCCTAAGCGCCAATACAATGCACTAACAAATAGGGTCAGAATATGGCCTTATTGTTTAGTAGAGAGATTATGATTGATTACTTCAGGTTTTGAGGTTAACCTGTACTGTTGCCTGGGGCAGTAAATCGGGTTGAAAATTTTTCGATCAGAGTTGTGTGTGAAATCTTGAGCTAGGCTAATTGAAAAAGGAATTCCAAGACTACACCCTTTTTATCTTTAGAACGTATCAAAGAGAAAAAGAGCATATGTTTTCTGTTTGCTAAGAAATAACAGGATATCCTGGTCCCAAAAGTGTCTAAATTGAGACGCTAAATAAGACAGATATTGCCTGCTTCCACTACATATTTCTGTATCTAGATTAAGAATAAACAGAACATAGATGCCTACAGGCTCAGTCAAATAAATTAATTTACCAGGAAAATTAATTTCTTGAACCTCTTTCTGTACCTACTTACGTTCTCTGTGTAATTTTTCACACTGTGTCGTGAGCCTAATATTTTAAGCCGTTGGTCTCTTTAGGACGGTGAGGAATGGGTAGCTCACCGTCCGTCCGTCTATTGACGACATGCCGTGTCGACGGCGCGTTAGTGTTCCACGCGCGCCTCAAAGAGATGTCAGCAAAGCAGAGGGGCCTGCCAGGACCACTGCCTACCGGGGTTGCGGGTTGTTCGAAAGAAGTACCTACTGCGGCCCCGGAACAAAAAGGGCAGTAGAAGGAACATAAACAAACCCACCCGGTTTTAGTCCGTACAAGTCTGACACTCCCCCCCGCTCCGCCCAAAGCAGGGGCAGTTATTTGATGATTTCCCATACCAAAAAAAAAGCCTAATATGTATTCTCACACTGTGTCGTGAGCCTAATAATCTGCTTCATAAGGATTCAGTTGGCCCTTTAATTATGATATCCTCGGTTAGGTGATTTTAATTAACACATCACGGCCTCTTTGTTGTTTTAAAACAAAAATAATTAACCTCCAGTTGGTGTCTACTTTGTACATAAGATAAGAGATGGTTAACCTAATTTTTGACGTTGAGTTGAATTGTTTGTTCCGTGTTATCCTTACTAATATTATAAAAGCGAAAGTGAGTTTGTTTGTTTGTTTGTTACGTCTTCATGCCTAAGTAGCTAAACCCATTTTGATGAATTTTGGTACAGAGATAGTTGGGACCCTGGAGACGGACATAGGCTATTTTTTTTAAAAGATTGAGATATTTCCTGATTTACGAGTAACTTCAGGTAATAGGTACCTGTAAATCAGGAAAGGGGAACTGTGTTACCCTGAATTTAACGCGAGCGAAGCCGCGGGCAAAAGCTAGTTCTGCCATAAATAAAGTAAGTTAAATTGTTTTATTTACACGAGGGGGTAATAGAGGAGTATGGATGAAGAATTCAAGATGCGCCCACCCCAAATAATTCGAGATAGGAGCAAGCGAATGACACCATTGGCGCAGTGGCTGAACGATCGACTGCTGCGCTGCGTGTCGCGGGTTCGATCCCCGCACGGTACAAATATTTGTATGCCCTACAGATAGTTGTTCTGGGTCTAGCTGTTTGTGTATGTGAGTTTAAATGTTTGTAAACGCACCCACGATACAGGAGAAATTCCTAGTGTGAGGCAACGTTAAAAAAATATGTTGATAATGAATGGCAAATCTAAGTCACATGGAATTAAAAGGAGCTTGCCAGGACCACTGCCTGCTGGGATAGCGGGTTGTTCGAAAGAGATACCGTGGCACCGGAACGTAAAGGGCAAAAGAAGGAATATAGATAGGTTCTAGTCAGTAAAAGTCCGACACTCCTATCCAAAAACAAGTACCGCTTGATTTCGGCCGCTATCGTTATTGAATACTTTCAAAGAACTTAGAAGTTTGTTTATAATAAAGTTTTTTTTAATAAATGTATTTATGTAGCCAAAGAAAACAAATTCTTAGCAAATATTGTCATCAACTGATGCTGACATGAAATTATTACATACTAGATTTTGCCCGCGGCTTCGCTCGAAAATAGCCTATGTCCGTCTCCTGGTTTCCAACTATCTCTGTACCAAACTTCATCAAAATCGGTTTAGCCATTAAAGCGTGAAGAGGTAACAAACAAACAAACTCACTTTCGCTTTTATAATATTAGTAAGGATTCTCTGAAAATACACACCAACTGCGACTAAACAGTCCGATTTCCTAGTTCTTTTGTAAAACTGTTATATTTTCAACTAACAGAAGCACGATAAAATTGTAAATTCCAGTTTATTTTAAACCCCACAGTTCGTCGGCAAATGTTTGAAAACTTTCATTTGAATTTTTATTTAGTCGACACAGTTTCTGAAGTTGCCTTTTATAGAGAAGCTAAAGCAAAGGCATTTCAATGGTAATATTAAAAATACATAATTTTGAGTTGAAGACTTCATTAAAAAACTAGTTTGCAAATTGCGTCATAGATATTATGACTCCATGCTTGTAATATGAAAGCAACTGTTTTACTTTTTATACAAAAGTATGTTAAAAGAGGACGGACGAAGCACATGTGACTAAAAGAGTGATGGACGGAGAGCGAGAAGAAGGCCAAAGAAAAGATGGATGGATTGTGTAAGGAATGATATGAAGGAGAAAGGAGTAAATGATGCCTTGACGTCTGATAGGGGAGAATGGCAGAAGAAAACGTGTTGCGCCGACCCCAAATAAAATGGGACAAGGTCAGGAAAATGATGATGACAAAAGTATGGAAGAAAATGTGTTGCGGAGACCCCAAATATATTGGTATATATCGGCAGGAGAGAATGTTAATGACAGTGATGGATTTATCTTTACTAATTTGAATTGTAGTGTATACTGAAATTGCAGGCGTGTTATGTTATGTATCGTGAGTACGATTTTTAGACTAAGTTCTAAGGTCAGAGTCAGCCAAAATATATTTGTAGTTTTTTTATAGATGTGAAAAATTTAGATACGTTCCTCACTTCACAAACTTGTCTTTGATTTTCCCCAAGGTAAACCTACACCCTGTAAACTTATCCAAGTAACTACTCAACTACCACTTAGTTTTATTTAGGTATATTTTCACTCCAAACTGAGAAATGACACAGAAAATACAAACACTAGTATTTAAAAGTATATGAAAACACATATGTCGGACGCGTAAACACTTCAACAGGATTTACAAAAGGAAAGTTTTTCAGCAACGTCATATCTATTTTCCAATTTTAGTCCAAAACAAAATTGGGAACTTTTTCTGGACCCCGGTTTAATGTCTGGCTGTTTAAATATTAAAGAGTGCGCAGTTTGAGTGCTGTCTTTTTTATTTAGTATCCGATGCCTTCACCGACCCTAATACAAAATGTAGAATGTGAGGAACAAATTTGTGGCTTTGAATTTGTTACAGAGTGTGTATCCATTAAAAGTAAATAAATCATCATCGTCATCGCATTTTCCTGCCCTTGTCCCATTCTATTTGGGGTCGGCGCAATACGTTTTCTTCTTCCATTCTCCCCTATCAGACGTCACGTAACGTAAAAGTAAATAAATATGGTTTTAAAAATAAACTGAAATCTAAACTAGAGGAAATTGATTAAAAATGTTGTAATTAACTATCGCTGATATGCTCTGAGGCAGGGTGAGTGCGATAGTGTCGAAATGAAAGCTTTAGTTTCAAGTCAACTAATTACAGACACTTCTTAAGGCCGTACCCTACGCAAATAACCTTGAGTATTCGCTTCCCTCTTTGCCGCGCAGGAGTGACTGAGTGAGAGCAGTAGTGAATAATGCCTATTTTTTGGAATAAAATCTATATAAAATTAAGTATTGGGTTTTTGGAAAAAATATTTCTACCAAAATGTTCATTATAGAATTGTGTATCCATTAGTGTCAGTAGCAAAATTAAACAATGTTTACTTTACGAGGAGATGCATTTTATTGATATTTTTTCTCATTTCGGGGGCTTTGTTGTAAGGAGATTTACTAAATAATGACTCAATAAAAATAAAAACTAAATCTACAATAATGGAATCAAGATTATAAAGAAATTTAATGTTATTTTTTTGTTACTTAGTTCGTTTTAAATAACAAGTAGATAGCTCTAGAAAACTGTACAAAAAACTGTACTGTTTTGGTCGGGGTGGCGCCTTAATCCAAGCGTTGTTGCGTCGGGGACCTTTCTGTTTATCATTTTCTGTGCGTATCTCACTTGATTGCACAAGGCGATTTGTGTGATGTTGGCGAATGTTACTAATCTAAAAATATCAAAGATAATGCTTTTTACTTTTAATGTATTTGTAGACAAAGAATCAAAGTAATGGCAAGGCTTCCAAAAAAAAAATTTGATTTTTGTAATGGAAGATAAACAATTATTTTTAAAATTGTGACAGTTATAGATAGGTACCGACTTTACCCTATCGAACGCCATGTAGGTAAAGCCGCGGGCGTAACCTAGTATCTGCATATTTTAGTAGGTGTGGTAAATGGAATATTTATAAATTAATTACACACAATAGAGTAGCCTTGAATATTAAATGATACCAACATGAAATAGCTTGTGGTTTTAAATTCCTCGAATAGTCTTGTTAGTTTCCTGTTAATCATCGCAAATACGTGAATACAGATAAGTGAAGTGGTTCTAAAAGTTTATTTAAAACAGAATATATACTAAAACGGCTGAACGGATCTTGATGAAATTTGGCACAGAGGTAGATTGTAGTCTGGAATAACACGTAGGATACTTTTATTTTCGATCATCACGCGAGCGAAGCCGCGGGCGCCAGCTAGTTATTAATAAAGCACTTGTAACAGTGTGAGTAACAAAACATTATCTGTCGTCCATTTTAAATTCGAAAGCTGCAAAAATAACAAAAATCCGGAAGGCAGCACAGTTTTAATAACAGTGACAAACAATGCGTTCACACAAATGACACAGGTCAACCGTGTCTATGGGATGGGATGAGGATTTTACTGCTATGAATTATTTTTATGAATTTTGTCGTATTTGACTGTGGCTTCACTAGCTTGGGTTACCCTGTTGCAGTGCCATGCTGAGACAGGGGTATTTTGGCCCCTTACAGGACCAATTTAGTTGAATGCCTCAATTTTTTTAAAATTTTATATATACTTATATTCGTGTTTGATGATCTTTTTTTAAAAAAAAAAACACGTTGCCCCACACTAGGAATTTCTCCTGTATTGTGGGTGCGTTTACAAACATTTAAACTCACATACACAAAGAGCCAGACCCGAAACAACTCCCTGTAGGTCATACAAATATTTGTTCCGTGCGGGGTTTGAACCCGCGACACGAAGTGCAGAAGTCGATCACTCAGCCACTTCGCCAAACGTGCCGTCAAAAAAAAATTGTTGTTTTTTTTCTATGATGATGACGTTATATTATTTACTCTATATGGTTGTATTAGCTAGTGTCTATCACCTAATGGCTGCGCCCCGGGGTAGACCTGGATATAAGCAGTCCTACGTGTATCCAGGTTATAAACTGTCCGTGTACCGAATATATTTTATCTAAATCCGTTCAGTCGTTTACGCATAAAAGAGTAACAAACACCATGCATATGCAAAAACAAATGTAGTGCATGCAAAAATAGCATCTTCATAAACTTAGGCATGTATAATAATAACACACGAGGTTGTCGACATGTGGAATGTAAACTCGGCTATCATTGTGCCGATTGTCGTAACGGCCAATGGCTTAATTGCCAAGAGCCTCGACGAACATCTGTCGAAGCTCTCCTTAGGCGGTTGGATCAAGGGCCTGATTCAGAAGGCAGTACTCCTCGATACAGCTCGTATTGTGAGGAGGTTCCTGTCTCTGGAACCCTAACCACCGATAGCTTGGACCCTGTTCCCGATACCGATGGGCTACTATTTTTTGTATTTTTAAATGCTTCTTTTTATTTATTTTTTATGTTTTTATTAAGAAATATTTATAAATTAATATGTATTTAACTGAATAAACGAAATTAATAAGATTAACGAAACAGTCTGATACAACCAGTTCCTGTTAATAATTTTGACGTAATCAAACGAATTATACAAGTTAGAAGGAACGCTGACGCACATACGCTCTCAACGTATTCAGTAACTCATTTCGAACCCCTCCAAATAGCCATTTAAACATCATCATCATCATCATTCTCAAGTAGGGTTACCATCACGTCTTAAAGCAGTATTCAAGCCAGTATGGAAAAGAGATGGCGCTAGACACCCTGCATAGTTCTGTGTCTTTCTCTTAATAGAATAAGTACGGCTTTAAAA
The DNA here is from genome assembly GCA_905475445.1 of Ochropleura plecta. Lineage (NCBI taxonomy): Eukaryota > Metazoa > Arthropoda > Insecta > Lepidoptera > Noctuidae > Ochropleura > Ochropleura plecta. Next base: position 18,323,854 of record FR997736.1, read on the forward strand.
TGTCATGGTACCCTGGTACCCCACCTGACCAGGTTACCATCACGTCATAAAGCAGTACTCATGCCAGTATGGAAAAGAGATGGCGCTAGACACCATGCATAGTTCTGTCTCTTTCTCTCAATATAGTAAGTACGGGTTTAAGATGTCATGGTACCCCACCTGCCCTTATCCCAAGTTCTTCTTCAATACTCCTCAATTACTCTTCATTTCATCAGACACCCCTTTTCATGCCATGTCTTCCTTCACACAGTCCGTCCAATAGGGTAGTTTCCAGGGTCAAAGTAATTACATTCTATTTAGTCCGTCTTTTAGATTATTCAAATATTAATTTGACGACACGGTTGGCGCAGTGGTTGAGCGATCGACTACTGCGCTGCGTGTTGCGGGTTCGAATCCCGCACGGAACAAATATTTGTATGGCCTACAGATAGTTGTTCCGGGTCTGGATGTTTGTGTATGTGAGTTTAAATGTTTGTAAACGCACCCACGATACAGGAGAAATGCCTAGTGTGGGGCAACGTTTATTTAAAAAAAAAATATTATTTGTAAATTAGACCAAAAATGACAAAGATATAGCTCATTAAAGTTATGTGTGACGTCACTTGTTGCGAAAAAATGGAGCAACATTTTTGGTCTAATTTACAAATTGAAAAAAATCTGAAAGACGGACTATTTTTTTTTTGGAAACTTATCTTTTGCAATCAAACAACGTGTTTATCAAATGGGACAGGAATCGATTTTGCTTGTTTTGTCTATGTGTAGTGTGTATACTCGTAGGCACTAGGATTAGGTATAACAGAATAAATAATGGAAACGAAGACTGTCAAGTATTATTTTCCTTCCTCGTGTTATATGTAGTCCCTTATTGATTATAATTGTTAGTTTTAATAGTTTTCCTTGATGTACAAGTCATCGACTTTAAAACAATAAAGGGCGGTTTCTTCTATTCCATGTTTTTTATCAATAGAATAGTGTGTTTTTTATTTAAATATTATGTATTTTTATTTTTAGGATGCAAGTAATACTGGTTGCGGGTTGTTCGAAAGAGATTTCGCGGCCCCTGAACATAAAGGGCAAAAGAAGGAACATGGGTGGGTTTTAATCAGTACAAGTCTGACACTCTAATTAAAACACAAAATAACTTAAGGCGTTGAAGAACTCCTCTACAGCGCTGTCGACCGGAAACGTGCAGAGAAGACTAGCAAATGACGTACCTATTGTAATTTGAGGATGCAAATATATGCATGAAACGACTTTGAATTAGCTCTTTGACCTCCGCCGTCATTGGTCGAGATTGCCAAAAATAATCTCCTAATATATTTTTAAAAAAAAATTAAAAATAAAATTTCGCACACACGACTACGAGTCCTTAATAAAAGGTTGCTTCTTCTTCTCCATAACCACAAAAGAAAAGCCACTGACCTGATGGTATTTCTTGATGGAGTCCATCTGCTCCTTGCTGACGTTATCATGCGCAGGCGGGCGCGGCGGGGCGTCCCGCGCGGTGTCGCGGGGGGGCACCGCCGGCGCCGCCGTCTTCGCAGTTCCATTCACCTGCTGCAAACAGGAGCAGGGTTATAGCGGGGTGAGGAGCGAGGTGGAGGAGGAGCTACCTTCCTTTCACAGTTGTTTCAGCACGGACATTGCATCGTGGAACAAGCCAGAGTGATCTTATTGCTCGTTAGAATAAGGTTGTTATTTTTAGAGTAAGGTTGTCAAAATTTGGTACAGTAATCTTTATTCTAGTTTTAATTAGGTTGTTTTTTGTTCGATGGGGTTCTGCTGTCAGAGGTGAAATAACCGTGAAATTAGAGTAGATGTCAGATAACAGAGGTGGAAGATAGAGCTAGCTCATAATTATCAAGATAGACAATTCGGTATATGTTCGATATGTTTTTTTTTTTGTAATGTATCGGCCGATAATAGCACCACTGTATTTCTTGGGAATCGAACCCAGATTTACCAGAAATGATTATTGTGGAAGAAATATACGAACATTATAAAAAGTTTTACAAACAGCAATTCAACCATACAAGGAGCAAGAACAATTTAATTCCAGATAATTGAGTTCCATACCAGAGAAAACTAAAATCTACTCAAGTAGCCTCTCTCAAAACTGGACAAAATTGCTCTTAAAAATTTTTGTTCACATAAAATTAGGATCCCAGTTTATACACATGCTTTTTACCCATTCATTATTTTACGTTACTAAGGCTAGGTACAGAATTATAGATGCTTACATGAAAAACATTTGTTATTTATTTATTGCAACATAATCAACCTTTAATGTGCCCACGTTCTTAGAGAGTGGACCCACTACACAGTTTTATTTGACGAAACTCAGGCTGCATGCTTAAGTGAGACCATGCTTGAGCTGGCAGCGCGGTGCGGGAGGGGGTAGTGAGTGGCAGTCAGCCAATGACAGGGCTTTCGCAGTCTTCCGAAGGCGTCAAAACCCCTACCGGACCGCCCAGCTACGACAGGCATGGTTTTATTTAAGCCGCCTTATTACCATCTGTACCCACCCTTAAACGTCAAAATGCAAGCCAACCTATTCCCAGTTTTAAGGCAATTTCAGACATGCATTTTGATCTAAATTAAAAATATCTTAAAGGTAACATATTCTTCACATTTCTAGACACAAGTAAATTTTAACCATTTTCTTTATTCCTACTGCGGTGTCGTTTACATGATAATTTACGGCTCAAGTTCTGACATTTCTTGTTATATAATCATTCACTTTAACAGTTAATCATTTAAGTAATACAACTTTTTAAATAATTCGTTTAAAAGAGACATTTGTAGTGACAAGAAAACCTTTTCTTCCGCTTTTTGGACTTTTAAAAGTTTGAGAAAAGTTTTGGGTACATTTGCAGGGAATAATTTGTTTTGTTTAAACTACGCAAACTCACCATGAAGTAATATTTATGTTATAAAAGTGGGGTGAAACAAAAACCTTTGAATCATTATTGTTTCACAACAAGAAACAGCTACCCTACCATGACGTCTTAAAGCAGAACTTATTCCACTGAGAGAAAGAGACAGAGCTATACAGGGTGTCTAGCACCATCTCTTTCCCTCAGTGGAATAAGTTCTGCTTTAAAACGTCATGATAGGCCTACAGTTGTCAGAAGTAAATGTACAGAATTAAAAGTATGTTTTAAATGAAGAAAGAGAAAATGAGCCACTAAAACATTCTTTAAAAATCCAGGCAAGAATATATAAGACAGTAAATAATTATTTTTGAAGTCAGATATTCATCATTATTGCCCCCGATACAACATGCACAATTTAGAAAACATTTATATCTACGCTATATAATAGATTAGCCTCCTGAAAAAGAAAAGAGTATTATGTTAAGACACGATATTTTATACATAAATAAAGTATAATAATATATTCTAAAGCAAACAGTTGACAAATATTTGGGTTATTGGAACAAACTTTGTTTTAGTTGTATATTAAAATAATACAAAAATATACATAGTAACCTACCTATTATATGAAACGATTTCAAAATATATTCAACATCAACAAATAATATAAATAATAATATAGTACATACTTAAATAAAGGCAACTTCAATCAAGCAAACAAGAATAAAAATTTATATTTCATATTATTCTGTCGTTACATATTACGTGGCATAAAATATACTCGTAAGCTCTGTAAGAAGAGAAATAATTGCGTATATTTCAAAGTATTAGACGACCTTTTCGAAGGGATATAAGCTATCTACGCAGATTATGTCCCCGCATGAGTACGTCTATGAGAAATTGAGGGCATTTTCCTACCATTTAAGAAAGGCATTATGTCTTGTTGATCCATTACGTAATGTTGATAGAGGACAAAAAATATCTATTAATCATTTTCTTATGATCATAATGCTCGGAAAAGCCGATGAAATCTAGGGAGGTAATAAAAATATGGGGTTTAACTTTTTCTGACTTTCTCAATAAATATATATTAATTAGAACTTAGGTCGAGGCACCAGGGAAGCCCGCTAAATTTATTTAAAAGAATCCCTCATTCATTACTAGATTCATTTCCAATTGAAAAAATAATGACTCTGTAAAGCCATATTTGTTGTGGTCACGAATCATATTTTTTTTAACATACAGCCTGGTTATCTAAAACGATCATCATCATCATCATCAGGCTATATTAGTCCACTGCTGGACATTGCCCTCCCCTAATGAGCGCTATAGCGCCCTGTCTTCAGCTTGCCGCATCCAGCATCTGCCTGCAGTCTTTTTTAGACCTAAAATCTTAATTTCTGAAACGATCGCTTTAGCAGAATCAGAATTTATATTTTTTTCACGTAAGTTATTCATAATTATGTTAAAATTCTTAAAATGGTCAAAGATACAGTTAATATTGTGGTTTTTCATCACTTTGTGACCATTTTACGTAATTCATATTATTAACCCATAATGAGTCTGCTAAAATGGCTATTTTAGACCCCCTGATATGCAAATTGCAAAAACTAACATGGTCTACCTTGCCGCTTCCACCTTAAAAATTAAATAGTATTTAATTTTCTGTAGTCTCTTAATAAAAATAGGATGGTATTTAAAAGTACTTCAATTTATTCCCATTTCATTTACCTAATTTTACCTGTGTTCCACCAAATATACTGAATGTGCACCAAAATATGTTAATTAAAATATGTCATAACGAGCATCAGCGCACTACAATAAAAAAGTGTTATATCTTTATCCATTTTCTATTAATGCAAGTCGTTACTGGCAATACAATAAAAAAGTGTTATATCTTTATCCATTTTCTATTAATGCAAGTCGTAGGGGGTCACAGTTTTAACCTAACCTAACCTACGCATTTTTTTAACATTCAGGAAAGAATATTTGGTGCACGATCACTATTTTTGCTGAACACAAAAATATTATCCATACAAAATATAGAATAAATAATGTTTTTTTTATACCAATACTTCTTAATATTCTTTTATACACTCAAAGCATATACCGAAGAAACAGCCAAATGCGATTCAAACATATTTTAAATTTTAACGGTCATGTGTTCCAAATAAAGATGGCCGAACATTCCGCGAACAGCTGAGCGTTTTAGTGCAATAAGCGTGGTTTATGTTAAGAGATAGATGAAAGTGAAACTGATGTGATGACCTAAGCGATAGATAAAGCTTTTAAGGGAGGGTTTGACATAAATATAATTTTCGTATTACTATCATTACATGGGGTCTGCACAACATTTTTTCTTCTTATATTCTACCAGCCGTCACACTGTCATTCACTGCCTTTTTATTGTCACTCCCAACTGTTGGGGTCGACCTATGTTTTACATAGAGCTGCCTATCTGCCCTCCACAACCCAGTTTGTACTGGGTTTATAAGATACTCTTTGGTAAGACTGGTTTTCGGGCCACTGCACTGCAGTGGTTATAGGTATAACCACTGCTAAAGGCGTACAAATGGCAGCCGGCACCAACAGCTAAACGTGTTTTAGGAGGCACATAAAAAACTTTGTATATAATGACGCGTCTTAACCCAAAGATTGACCCATAGTTATTATTTAGCCACAAATTACTGTGTTTCTTTAATTTCATTCCTAACACAATCCATTTGTCAAAATTTATATTTTTAGACACATGCGCATACCAAATCAATAAAATGTGGTATCTATGAGTACGATAGTTTTACTCAACAAGCGTATCGTTCGTCACTGCAATCATTATTTAACTAGCAATGCAACAACCATAGACAAACTGTCTTCCATATCCTGGCTTTTACAAATCTTTCACGCTAACATTACAAGTCATTTAGCAGTTTCAAGTTTGTTTTCAAATATTTTCCTTTCCCTGCTAAAGATGAAGTAATTTGAACACTGACGGCTTCAAAAGTTTACTTTACTGGAGACTGAGAATATTAAATATATAATAATGAAAAAATATCACAAGGTGTAAAAAATAAATAAACGCAAGACGGTCCGTGTCTCTCACTCAGGTCATGAAATTTAACAACTTTTGTACTAAGAGATTTTAAAATTCTAAAATAGATTTAACGCACAATCAACATGTATGGTAAAACTAAAAAAAAAACAGTCAGATGTGAGTCAGACTAGCGCACCGAGGGTTTACAAACTAGCGACATAAACGGCCATATCATTTGACTGCATAGACTTAGAGGGTTGATTTTTCAGAGCTCCAAAGCCACAGACTTAAGCATATGGTTTCAACTTGATAGGTAGAGGTATCGAGTTGAAAGGCGTTCCCGAGATAAAAGATCAGATAGACAACAAAGTGATCCTACGAGTACCGATTTTTTCAATTCATTAAATTTTCAAAAGTCATAGAACAAAAGTTGTTTAGTCACATGGTTTCAGACATTGGTTGTTAATTATGAATAACACAATTAATACACGAATGTATTGAATGTAATAAAAATAAAATTAAAGGCTGAACTAGATAAAAAAGTTGATCTCTGCTCTTGAAATTAACAACATCAATGATACCTCAGTTATTACAAACACTATAAGAGAAACAGACAGATTAAATAATAAGAATGTGATAATTACTGATAATAATGATGTCGTGATTCGCGTATTTATTTAACTGGGTGAAGGTGATAGAATGCCTGTAGTTGGTAATTCTGAACTAAGTAGCCTTATCTTAGTGGCAATGTAGATAAAAACGACTATTTTTAGATCCCTATGAGGCTCATTTACAAAGTATTCACTACAGTTAAAAGGTATGCTTGTTGTATATCATTCTCGAATTGATTTACCGTTTGCCGTACTATTAGTATCTAAACACGAAAGTAGTTATCTTCTACCATATTACAACAAGTATACCAATAAAATATTAGTACTACCCCGTACCGCGCCACTGTTGGGAGGACTTCCTATATTCCTTCTATCGGTCATCATCGTTTCATCATTTTCCTTGCCTTGTCCCATTCTATTTGGGGTCAGTTTAACACATTTTCTTCTTCCAACTCCCCTGTCAGACATCACGTTATCATTGACTCCTTTCTCCTTCTTACCATTCCTTACACAATCCATCCATCTTTTCTTTTTCCATCAATAATTTACAAGAACATATTCGCAATTCAAAAAGAAACTACGAATGTCTCGATGAACGTTCGCTTTCTTGTAATAAAAATAAGGATATGGCTCATTTGACTAGTAATATATTTCTATATAATTGTTGATGGCGTCAATACATACACTTAAGTAAATCAAATAAGGTCTGTTTCAATATTTGCCCAATAATTTAACAAATAAAGAAAAACATAGTCCACCTACGTCATTTTGAATCGCATCTAATAAACGCCCTATAATCACTCACTTAAACATATCGTAATCGATCAACGTCGAATCGTAATATAATTACTTACTGAAGAAAACAATGTTACAGAATCAATCTTCAAAGAATAAAAAATGGTTTGCGAATTATAATGAGATGATGATCGTGATTAAAAATGATTAAAATTAATAATTAGACAACTAATTACCTTCCACGACAATGTTAATGATTTTGTTAATAACTACTTAAGACGAATTGGTGTTAGTCATGATGTTAAAGCCCAACCAAATTCCGACATCCATTGAATATATCCTACATATCATCTTAGTTCCAAGTTAATACAATGCCGACGGAGACCCTTTTGACCCTTCAGACGATTAATGGGGCGGAATCGAAATGATGCGTAGCAATATTGAAGGCAAGGAAAAGGCTGATTTGATAATAGATGCCAATTAAGGTCAAATCAAATGAAATATGTTGCCCGATATGATCCAATGCCTGTTGGGTTTTATTCTTTTGCGTTACTCTTAGGCCGTCAATTTAGAGGAGGTTTTAGCGTCCAGCGGGGCGCTAAATGTGCAGATTATGCACGCTGCAAATAAACTCTCCTCTAGATTTCCAGCCTCAATATTTAACATTGTATTCAAGGACCAAGATGACATACCGACAAGTACCCACAACTCCAATGTTCCCATGACAACCATGCGTAGCAATGTGCCCATTACCTGAAACAGCACGCTCTTTCTGTCCACGGTCGCGGTACCCGGGTATTTAGGAGTCGTTTTCACAATTTGGACAAACGTTTCGGGAACATCCACGGCCACCTCTCTCCCGAGGAGCACTGGCGTCGTGTCAAACCCAGGAGGCAGCTTGTACGAAGCGTAGACAGCCTCCCTGATCAAAACAGAATCTGTTCTCGCTGAGTACGTGACCGCATCTCTGCAATCTATCAAAGAATCCTCGCCATTTGATATTAGGAGCTGGATTTTGTGATCGCTCAGATTGTGAGTGTTGTTTGAAGCTACAGAGTCTGATCTTTCAGAAATGAGGTCTCCACATTTGGCTGTTTCTGACGATCCTTTACTTTTCTTGCTGCCGAAGCTTCCCGAGCCATCGGAGCTTTGTGGGAGGGAGAGGAGTTCTATGGTGCTGTTGTTCTTAAAGCTGCCGGACCCATCGGAGCTGGGGGCGGAGATATCGATGGTATGAAGAACGGTGCTCTGCTTGCTGCCGAAACTGGTGCCCGAGCCGCCGGAGGAGAGGAGTGGCTCGTCATCCCTGGAGGTCCGGAGGCGTACCTGCGGGGGCCGCGGGGGCGGGTAGCGGGGGGGCGTTTTGTTCCTCGCGATGAAACTGTCCGGAACATCCACCGCCATCTCGCGGTGGGGACCTGGAAAATGAGATCATGACGTGAGTATTAGGGAAGTCAAACAATTTGGCGTGACAAGTTTACTTTACGATATGTAAATAATATCGTGTCTCATTTGCAAAATTGGAATAAAATCTTGTTTGTTATCAATATGAAGTTTAACGAAAAATCCATGCAATGCCTAAGTTTCATCAGAGAGTAATTCTTGTATTTTACAGACCTTTTGCATTTTCAAACCGACAAAAATATATTTAATGTACCGACATTTTTGACAAGTTTTTGATATTTACTGTCGCTGAGCCACGGCGCTCTGGCAAAACTCCTTTTTCATTTTATCAATTACAAGTTATATATTACCGTCTGTATCCAACCTTAGTCTATTAGCCCATTTTGCAATGCCTATATCGTCTAGTATACATAGATATATTCAATTAACACGTATACATGGCGATACATCAAATTATATGAAACCAATTAACGCTAATCTCTTAATATATGTGAAGCTCATACAAAGAGAGATCAAGTTATACTAGATATGTGTAGCGTGATGTGTAGCCGTGTGTACAACATCGCATCTGTCGGAACATATCAGTGTCGCCATCTGGTTGACGCGCAGCAACCAATGACCCGCGAGCAACCACAGCCAACCACTTATCTTATCTAACTACTAATTATATAAAACACTGGCCTGAAATAACTCGGATATTTATTGCCCTTTGTTGAATGACAGACAGGTATTTGTGTTTCATTCAGGTGGTTGGTTTTTTTTGTTAGATGTGAAGCGAAGATGTACCTAATACGGTGTTTATTTTTGTAGGAGTTGGAATTACCAGTGATTTGGCTGGTGGAAATAGGTTTTATTTTACGTTTTTGTCAATCCAACTTCAAATGCTGTAACATAATAACATTGCTAACCAAATATTTTTTAAAAGAGTAACTTTGGAATTTCTTGACGGTTCTTCTCCATTAGAAACGACCAACCCGAACCGTTCAACATTTAGGTATCCATGTTTTAAAGTAGGTCTACGTGAAATTAAAAAAAAATATATTGATTCTTCCGACTGCAGTCATATTCCAGGGTATGATGTTCTGTATAAAGATCAGATCCATAGAATTAAACCACTGTCTCCAAAGGAACTTCAAAGAAATCGAGAAAACATATCTGTACAGAACTAGATTTTTTTTATGTTTAGTTAAGCTATACAAAGCCAGTTCATAGGGTTCTCTCACTGAACTGTCAATCTATACAAAGCGAGCCCATGTTATACTAGAAATGTATATCTTGATGTGTCACCATTAACGCTATAATAAGCTGTATGACAATGAGATAATTTCGCCAAAAGAAGTGTTCTTTTTTCAAATAGTGGTCATCGACGTAATACACTTCAAGTTCCAACTAGTCTATTTGGCAAGCATGATTTATACAAAAATACATCAAAAAGATGCGTTTGTTTCGTCTGACTTAACTATCAATTAACAAAATAATCAAATTATTCTGTTAAAAGATCTATACAAGTGCCATTTACGTTAATTACAAGGAATATAGCTGTGGCTTCCTTATTTTTTGTGCCATTGTCTGCTTGGAGGTCGTTTGGAAACAAAAACTGATGAAAATAATGTGTTAGAGATCTTAATGTTCTAGAATAAATATAGTAACCATTCTTGGTTGGCTGGCTGTTGTTTTCTATTTTAGATTTCATTTGTGTTCTTGGTTGTATTTTGGTAATAGTGAATTGCTCTTGCTTTAAGGTTAAAGCAAGAGGAGATTTATTTCGTGTTGTAGGTACAACACGAAATAAATTTTGTAAATAAAACTTCTGTACTTTGCTGATGCTGCAGAACACCAATATTTTTCATGGAGGGATTGCCTGTCTGGCCTACATAACCTAATAACCTGGATAATACGATACCCATTGGTCAGACTGAAAACCAAGCACACCCAAAAAGGCATTCTATTCCAACCCAACCTCTAATTTGGCAATCAGAAAAAAAAGAAAAACCACAAACCAAATAAAAATTCATACTTTCAAATATGGAACGAAAATTTAAACTAACACGGCGGAGAAAATTATTCAGGAAAGACACAAAAGCCCGTAATAACGCGAATCCAGCGAGTTTTGTCAAAAAAATAATGAACGACTGAATTAATATCTGACAAAATTGCGAAGTTTCATTGCCTGTCGGGAATTTTTTGAAGTTACCTTTTTTGTCGTTTTATCATGAAGTTTTTAATCTAGCACCTTGGTGGACAGACGGAATATCAATGTATGATAAAACCATATTTCTTTTATTTCTCTTTTTGACAGTTGGTAGCTTTCAAGGGATATTGTTTTTGCATTAGCTGCATTTCTGCCACGTAATCTATGCAAGTATGGTACATACGACGAGAGGTAACTGAAAATTTAGTTTTATTGTAATTTAGAAATCTTTGAGCTTGCTTCAAGTAGTCAGGGAGGGAGGGTCAATAAAATTACAGAAGCCTAAACCGACCATGATTGAATAAGACGTAATTGCCAAATAAAAGGGGGAACGAAAGGCTCTTCAAGACTTCATATCCCAAGTGATTTATAGCAAAATTAGTATTAATGATGATAGTTTTGTTCAAGTGCAGTTGGCGCAGCCTTTTTTGTGTTCAAATTAAAGTTTTTTTTTGTTTCATGCTGTGTACTTATTATACAAGTGCTTGTGGAATGTGTCAAATAAACCTATTTCTTTTCTTTCTTTAGTGGTACCATAAATAGTTTTCTGCTAAACTTAAAGGCTGTCTAACCGACCAGGTATTTTAAAAACTGAAAGGATGGTTTCGGTAATTGATTTTATTATTATATGAATTATTCATTGTGACTTTATTTTTTTTCTATATTTTTTTATAATAATATTTGTTTTGAGCTTTTATTTATTTCTTGAACCTTAGGTGTATTTTTGATCAGTTTTAATAAATGAATTAAACTAAACTCAATCCGACACTGTCTAGACAGACAGTGTCACATTTTGCCAAGCATAGTTAGGGTTATAAATATGTTTTTTTTTTAATTTATAACCTACTTATATTTATTTATTTAATACTTCAAGCACAACGTTCAGAGGCGGACTTAATGCCATAGGCATTTTCTACCAGTCAACCTTTGGGTGATGCAGAGACAAACAGTAGTAGGTGTAAAACAGAAAAAAAATATCTTCTATACTAACAGTTAACACCAAACAATCAAGTTATCGGTTGGAAATAAAACATGAAAATTAAATTAAATGCAGTCACAATTAGAATAAGCAAAGAAATAAAAAAAAATAAAAAAAAGGAATATAATTATTTGATGCTTACCGGTATCAGAAGTGAGTGATAACATGGTGAGCATGTCTTTGTCGTCATCCGGCGGCGGGCGTTTCTCGTCTTCGGCGCCCAGGACTACTATGCTGGAGCCAGAGCGTCTACGCGGCCTGAAATGTTACATACAGACAATAAATATATGTGAAACATACATAATATCTCGACTGTTCCCCCGAAGTATTAGGCAGAAGTGAAGATTAGTGAGAAGATACACCATATTAAGTTTCCCATCGTTATCCACAAAAGGGGTCTTCGTAGGAGATTCTTGACCTGCCAGGGTTGTTCGAGGCACCGTGGAACACAAAGAGTAAGGGAGGGGAAGGAACATGGATGGATTTTATTCATTAAAAGTTCTTCGCTCCGTCTAGAGCCCATCCATCCGTCCGAAAAAAAGGGGGATTCTTAAACCACGATAATGGTGGAAACAGTTAGTCCATGTTCCCTGCACGATCAAACGGCGACATATCAAACTATGCATTTGTAGTATAACATAGCCTCGCTGTATATAGATTTTCTATACAATTCGGGATCCGCATAAAGTGAATGTATAACTTGATTGGTTGCCATGCGTACACTCGTATACCGTGCATTCCACCTTCCACCACCGTGCGTTCTGTCTTCACCCATGCGAAAAGAACCTAGTCTGGTTCCCCCCACATAACGGCAAATTCCAAGACTTTAAGTCATAATAAAAATAAAGGCGTCATCACATCCTTACTAATATTATAAAAGCGAAAGTGAGTTTGTTTGTTACGTCTTCACGCCTTAATGGCTAAAACGATTTTCATGAATTTTGGTACAGAAATAGTTGAGACCCTGGAGACGGACATAGGCTATTTATTTTTTTAAGTGAGAAATGAGGGAGAAAGAAGGAAGAAAAGGGAAAACTTAGCGTTGCTATTAGAATAAATAAGGCGCAAGGGCAAAAACTACAGGTACCGGTAAATCAGGAAAGGGGAACTGTGTTACCCCGAATTTAACGCGAGCGAAGCCGCGGGCAAAAGCTAGTTGTTAATAAAAGGAAGTGTGTCCGGCAAGACCGACGGCCTGACGTGACGGCCTGACGTGACGGTCTGACGCGACGGCCTGACGGGAGCAACGGTGTGAGACGTCAGTCGTCACGCACTCGTAACTTAACGCGTTACGTTATGTAACGGACTGGCTGTAATTACCGTGGTGTTTAAGATCTCGGCATAATACGTATCTGTAGAGTGTATTTTTCCACGATAATGTAGTATTTTTATTCAAAAATCGTGTTGCTGGAAAGATTGTTCCGCTACTTCTTCGTCCCAGCTAAAACACTAGGATGTGGCGAGGGACGGGCGCTAAGGCAAACTGTCTCTTGTAATGTTGTCGTTCGAAAGTACTGATTGATAAATAAATGATAAATGATGTTTATTTTTCAAGTAGGTTTTCACAAACACTTTTACTTGTATCCGACTACTCTAAGAAGAAACAGCCGAAACAAACTCAGAGGTCATAGTCTCTTTTAAGGTCCAGACAAAAAATCTTGGTCAACTTACATGAGGACCATGCAGATTAGTTAGTATTATTAGATTATTAGCCTCATTTGAGTAGGTATATAACTTTAAATTTTGATTTTGTGGGACAAAATAAAAGCTCTAACTAAACTTAAGCATCTACCCAAAGATCAAAACTAAGTAAGTTTCAAAACTAGTTGCTAGCAAAAATCGGAGCCTCACCCAAGAAAATTGGCACTCTGAAACTAAAGTGAACTTTCAGTTTCAACTCCGTTACTAAACCCTTCGGCACAGATATCGCATAATTACACACAGATTCAGCACTTTTCACAATTTAATAACGAAGTCAGCTCATTTTGTTAAACCACCATATTGGGCTCTTTTCGATTTAAACCCGTAGCCACTTAGCTCCTAGAATCTTGCCCTGATCACGACCTCAGAAGACGCAACTTCGCGTCAAGCGAGCTTCAGTTGTATTTTACGCGAGTAGTAGACGATAGTTTATGTGCAGTTTTGCATGTATACACGGTGACACATCAAGCAATACGTTTTTAATGTAAAATGGTCTCACTTTGTATAGGTTTCCGGTACGATGAGAGACCGCGTATCGTTTTGCATAGCTTGATCGGTCGTTATGAGGATATCCTTACTAATATTATAAAGGCGAAAGTGAGTTTGTTTGTTTGTTACCTCTTCACGCTCTAATGGCTAAACCGATTTTGATGAGTTTTGGTACAGAGATAGTTGGGAACCAGGAGACAGGACAGACATAGGCTATTTTTTTTTTAAAGTGAGATGTGAGGGAGAAAGAGGGACGGAAAGGGAAAACTTAGCGTTGCTATTACAAATCAATAAGGCGCAAGGGGAACTGTGTTACCCCGAATTTAACGCGAGCGAAGCCGCAGGCAAAAGCTAGTTTACTATAAAGGCTTGCATGAACATGTGTAGGAGACAACTGTACAGTTATCCTTGCAATGGAACTCGGCTTTGCATGCAAAAAATATGCCATGAAAAGTAAAATTTTCATGGCCTAACCTAACTTGTATTGTATCCTGTCAGGTCGCGATGATTCGTGGAGAAAGTAGAAATTGCTCAGAGCATTCTTAGATATTTGTCGCTACACGCTTCTCGCTTGAGTTCGTCGGTTGTGGCCGAGCGTTTAAACCAATCAGAGAGGCCAAAATATAAATAATAATGGTAAACGCAAAAAAGGCAATTTTCTTCATTTATGAATGGAAGCAATTCGGCAATTGTAAGGGTGGGCTTTCATTGTCTTCTTTGTAGATATACGTGAAAAAATTGTGCAAGACAAAAGTTCTAATACTTTTTGTTAGATGAAATGAAATGCAATTTGAAAAAGGGACTTAAGGCGACGTTTTACCAATTTAACTTCTGGAATTGCTTCCACAAATTTAAGAAGGAAAACGATGACAAATTATTTCATTCAAGTTGAACATATGCCTTGAGGCTTGATGAAAATCAAAACATGATAAAAATTTGATGGCTCGACAAAAATACCACAAATTTAACACTAACTTACGATTTTAAATGTGCATTTCAATGAAATTTTGTATTGGAAAAGTTGGTTTTTTTTTATTACATTAAATAATAAATCTTGTTTTTTTTAAAAAAAAAAACTAGGCGAAAAAAGATTTCTATATAGGTTCCTATTTTTTAAATTATTACAACCAATGAGCGCTGATACAAATCGTCGCGGTAAAAGAGGCACTTAATTTTTAAAGTTAATCTATTTTTGCGTTTAGTGATTCTAGCTGACACGCTGATCTCTTTATCAGACAGAGGAACACCAGCCTCGACCGCAACGCAGTCCCAGTGCGATATATGCTCGGACGAATGCAGTGATCATTTTTGACGGCACGGTAGGCGCAGTGGCTGAGCGATCGACTGCTGCACTACGTGTCGCCGGTTCGATCCCCGCACGGAACAAATATTTGATGAACTAAAGGTAGTTGTTCCGGGTCTGGCTGTTTATGTAAGTGGGTTTAAATGTTTGTAAATGAACCTACGATACAGGAGAAATTCATAGTGTGGGGCAGTTTCTTTTTTTAAATAAAAAAGAAAATAAATAGTATTACATGTCCGTTACTTTCCCACAAACAACTGCCACAAAAGAAAATAGTTTTGTCAATATTTTACAACAATTGTATGTATTTCAAACACTTATTTCTGTCCAGACGTACATACGTAAGTCAAGTTTAAGTTAATTGTTTGTTTTTTCAAAAGACATTGACTAATGGCTAAGAGGAAAACAATACGACAAGTAAAAGCTAATTCACTTCAACATCTCTAGACAGACCAAGTATCGTTTCTAACTTACTATATCTGCTAATCAATTGGATTAAATAAACAAAGGTTTGAAAACAATTTTTATGATTATTTCTTTGTTAAACTCGCGAATATTTAAACGATAACACACCTAATATTGACCTACTAATTATATAAAGAAAAAACTATAAGAGACTTCCTCGTTGGACGAGAGGCCGCAAACGCTAACCATGATGTCCCGGGACCGATTTCCGGATCGGGCAAAGTGTGATTGGGTTTTTCGTCAAGAACTGTCCAGAAATAGTCATGGAGTCAGAATTTATGCCAGGTTGATGGAAATAGACTCGCCCCCTATCAATTATGGAAGTTTAAATGACCTAATATGGGTGAACTATTAAGTAAATCTCTGCCTAACACTTTGTGGAAAGGAAGCGTGATGTTATCTCAGTTTCGCTGGCATTCGTAACCCAATTCTGCACATTTAACATGGTATACAATCAGTTCCCCTAACCATGCAGACGAGGATATTGTCAAACAATGCGAATGATTATTACGGCTAATTCCGCCAGTAAAGTGCTTACTTTTATTGTCTGCCCGGTCGTAGGCGGGGTCGGGAATAAAACTCACAGTCTTGGGGGTTGGCGCAAGAGTATTCAAAGAACTGTAGGGATGTGTGATAGGAATTACTACATAGTATAAAACTAAGTCGTTTCCCGCTGTCTGTCGGTCCTTATTTATGTTTTTTTTTTGCGGATGGGAAATCATCAAATAACTTCCCTCGCTCTGGGCGGAGCGGGGAGAGTGGCAGACTATTACTGACTAAAACCCACCCATGTTCCTTCTATTGCACCTTATGTTCCGGGGCCGCGGTATCTCTTCGAACAACCCGCAACCCCGGCAGGCGGTGGCCCTAGCAGGCCGCTCTGCTTTGCTGACATCTCTTTGAGGCGCGCGTGGAACACTAACGCGCCGTCGACACGGCCTGTCGTCAATAGACGGACGGAACGTGAGCTACTTATTGCTCACCGTCCACAGTCCCCCATCTACGGAGGCCGGGAGTCGTCTCGCGGCGCCCGACGCCGTCCCTATGCATGCTTAGATATTTAAAACTAAGCAACGGATTTTGAAGCGGTTTTGTTAGATCGATTCAAGAAGGTTTATATATTTAACATTAGTATATTAGATAGATTACATCGGGTCGCAAATCATTAATAGAGATGATAAAACAGGGTGAAAACGGCTTCATGTAGTTTCTGCCGTTTTATTATTTTTAGATAAAACAACGGCTTTTTTTTAATGACTGGCGGTAAAACAGCGTATCTTTTTTATATTTTAGTCTAAAATTTTGAGGATTGGTCAGTGACAAAAGCCCTTTTTAAGGCTTTGGAAATCATGATCATCAAAACTTCTCCCACTCTGGGCGAAGCGGGAAGGAGTGTTAGACAATGACAATGCCTCTTACATCCTGTATCCAATTTAAAATTTATGTTATTTAATTTACGTGATATATTGTCTTTATCGAAGAAAAATGGTTCATCAAAATGCATTTTTTTTCGATAAGATCCGTCATTTCATTCGTCAAGTTATGTCACAATCTTTTATGCAAGCTTGTTTTCTTTTTAAAGAATTGGAATGTTCTATATTTAAATTTAATTAAAACGAATCATTTGTGTTTGCTTATCTCACCACAGTATTAATTTGTAATCGATTATGACGGCAAATCGGAACGTTATATGACGTGGATGGATGAGTCAAATTTCTAGACGAATCTAAACATAAATGTAAAATGTGAGATCTAATATTTTATCTAATCAGATAAAACAAACATTAAAACCTCTTGATTTAACTTTTGACTTCGAATTTAACTATTGACACACATTTTGTAGACACACTACTGCTTTTGATCCTTCAATACGAAACGTTATTTAAACACAGAAGATAGAAATTACTTATACTCCTAAATTGGCCGTTTTATAAGCAAAAATCCAAAATCAACAGTATTACTGAAAATTTTTGAAGAAGCACCTTGTATTGTAAGCTTATCCCTCGCTCCACACCCTAGGGGCGCAATATTCCCAATTTCAACGTCACCCATAAAACAAAAGACCGGACTAGTGCGACCATCCGCTAGCATAGTCCGGGAATTCTTTACGTAAACTATTAATATTAGGTCAGTCCTTCAGGGGGTATAAGATGGCCGCTTTAGAAGAATCATACTAGGATATAAATTACGTTAAAATTCTTAAAATGGTCTCAGACGCAGTTTTGTGAATTGTGACTTTGTGGCCATTCTAAGAATGTTAATGTAATTAATCTTCTACTATATAAAATTCTCGTGTCACAATTTTCGTTCCCATACTCCTCCGAAACGGCTCGACCGATCACACATCGACACGCTTATCAAAGGAATAAACTTGGCATCTTTCAAGCGTTTTCCCCTACCATATGAATACCATAATTAAATCTCTAATACATAAAATTCTCGTGTCACAGTGTTAGTTACCATACTGAAACGGCTCGACCGATTTGTATGAAATTGTGTGTGCGTACGCACCGATTCCCAGACCAACCCGATCACATCTCTTTTTCATACCCTAAAGTGATAAGGGGGACCTGAGCAGCGGGTGAAACAGCTGGGCACAGCTAGTGCTGTCTTAAACATAGTTTTTTGTTAAAACAGGAGGCCGAAGTTACGGTCGTTTCCTTCTCCGTATCACTTGCAAACATAAGATTAGTTAGGAGCCCGAACTAAAAAATACATACATACATTACCTGTCAAAATCATAACCCTCCTTTGGGTTGGGACTTTGCCGTAGTCGGGTAATGAATGACAACCCGATTTGGCAGATACCCTTCTCTTAATGAGCTTCCAAAATCGGAATATAATAGGTAATATAACGGGGGTTAATTTTGAAGTATTGAGACTACTTTCTACGGGCCCGCATTTTCATTGATGGACTAAGAGAATACACCCCTGTATTGTTATAAATAAGGTCTTAAATCGCAAATTTGCAATAGTAATTCACGAGGAAATCGCTTGTGAATTTGGGTAAGTGTATTTATATAGAGGTCGTGACTGTACGAAAAGGGTGCGTCGACGATTGTTTTATTTGTTATTGGAACGGAAAAGTGGGCCTGTGTTTTATTTGCTTATTTTTTGCTGAGTTATTTATGTGTGAACTACTTTTTAGTGGTGGGAGTATGTCCTATGGCGACTTACTTTTTTGATGGATTTATATCATCCCATCATATTAAGTAAGTTTATTTATAGATCCCACCGAGGCAAAGATGGCGGAACGAACTTGACGTATATCTTAACATTACAATTATCTGACATTTAATTGAAATTGGAATGCTTGCGTTTTGTGTTTAATGTTAAATACTTAAAATGAGTCTTTGTTACTTGAAATAAATGAATAAATAAACTGACCGGCCTCAACAAAAAACAAATTTGTTTGGAAAGCCTTTTCTCTGCAATCGAACCATACAAGGTTGTAAGTAAGATACATTAATTAAGTATAATATTTATAATTCAAATAAAATATACTATTGACATGTAGGTATGTCGTTACAATTTGAATTTGTTTTGTTTTGTGACAGATATTTCAAAGCTTTTTGAGTGCTTAGGAGATCTTATTACTAGCTGTGCCTAGAGGTTTCACCCGTTGCTCAGCTAAAATTAATGTTTACGATCGATTTTCAAACCTGCCGAATACACATACAAAATGACATAAAAATCGTTCAAGCCGTTTCGGAGAAGTATGGCAACTAAAACTGTGATACGAAATTTTATAAATAAGACTAGCTGTGCCCAGCGGTTTCACCCGCTGCTCACTTAGGCGTAAGAAAAATAGATGTTGGCCGTTTCTCAGACCTACCCGATATGTACACAAAATTTCGTTTAAATCGGTCCAGCCGTTTCGGAGGAGTATGGGAACGAAAACTGTGACACGAGAATTTTATATATTAGATTTTATCATAGCGCGACGGCACAATAGTTAGAAAGAATATGAGAAAGACGTGAACTAGTTATTAGTTAACCATACTTTGTCATTCAAATTAAACCTGAATACAAAATTTCAGTTTATTCGGAAACCGGGACGTTGGTCAAATTTGACTCCTTAGATTTGGTTACACAGTTAGTTACACGGTTACACAGTTGAAGCTAAAAACCTTGTCAAAGATTTCATTACGACAACGGGACAGAACTAAATAAAAGCTAGTTAAAAATAGAGAAGCGTTTGTTCGTAAAACCATGTCCATAAAATAAAATCTCAACGACTTAAACCACTATCTTACCCTGACCTATAAAACATTGGAATGACGAAAAGAAAAACAATTCACAGTAGCAACATGGCAACCCTAAGGGGCGCAGCTTCTGTCCCGCGGCTCAAAGGATCAGCATAAGATGCAATTATCAAAAGTCTGCCAACACGCTCGGCTTCTCTGTTTAAATAAATAGAAAACTCGCCTGTAAAGAGTTCCGTACGAAGAGTATGTTTTTACCGCAAATAATTTAAAAAAAATACTGAAATCTAAATTATTTATTCATTTTACTAAATAATGTTAAAATTATTAAAAATATATATTTGAAACTATTTGTCTTCAATTTACCAATCTTAAAAAAAAATAAGATTAGGTACAGCATTGTAGTCTTCAAAACAGAGTAATGATTCCAAATGACTGTGATTTGTGTAATTACATTTATGATACACTGATAATTTTGTGTACATATTTTGCCGGTATTAAGCACCGCCATTGGGCCAAGTGTGAACCCACCTAGTGCCTAATTTACTTGGAGCGACTACCTCCACAACCAAAAATGGATATTTGGTTTAGCTCATGGCTAAACAAAACGGGTTTACCAAAACTACAACAATATATTAAAATACTTATAAATAAGAGCAGAAAACGTTAGGTGATTACGTGCTTACTATAAGACATAGCGGTGAATCGAGTGCAGTGCGGAACATCGAGTGGAACAATTCGAATTTGAATCGATTTGCGGTCGTCCGATTATGGTGCGCGGTGTTAATGAACTATTGTTGTGCAAGAGAATGGACTGGCTGGTAATATTGCAATGATTGTAGTCATTTAGTCTTCTGTGATTACAGGGTTGAAGAATATGAAACATATTGATATTCAGCTATATACAGTAAGACAATACTGACTTCAATACAGATGGAAAATGGCTAGGCGGATAAGGGTTGAAAGAGGTAAAAACTATAGTACAGCTCTAGCAGCGCCCTGCGGCAGAGCATCTATGCAACAGACATAGACCGGGATAAAGCCTGCCGGGGTTGTGGGTTGGTTCGAAAGGCAAAAAAGGAAGATGGATGGGTTTTAGTCAGTGCAAGTTTGACACCCCCTTCAACTCCGCCACCAGTAACCATTTGATTGATTTTTTGATTAGAAAAAAAACCTGATAAAAGGTATAGCCTTTGTGTTAATTCAGGTTATAAACTATCTGTGTCACTGTGTGCCAAATTTTATCCAAATCCGTTCAGAATTTTTTGCATGAAAGAGCAACAAACATTAATTAATCTACAGGTATTTTTGCATGAAAGAGTACCTAACAAACATCAATCTACCCATCCTCACAAACTTTCGCATTTACAATATTAATAGGTTTTGTGGATAAACAATTATTCTTCTTCTTCGTGCATATGATAATTTTACCATTTCCAAAGCATCGTCAGTTTTCAGGACGACGCTGTGGACGAGCTAGATTTGACTGCAGTTTTTAGTGACAAAGTGGACAAGGGAAGGAGGCATTGTCTACGTTGCAGTTCCTAAAACACATTCTTGATCCGCTTTATCGAGGCATCTACATTTAACTTTACTATATTAGTTTTACAGCTGCTCACTCGGGCTCTTGAACAATATTTATGTTTAAACAGACAATCCTACTTATATTATAAATGCGAAAGTTTGTGGGTATGGATATAAGTTTGATTCTCTTTCACGAAAATACTACTCAACGGATCCTTATGAAAATTGGCGCAAAGGTAGTTTATAGTCTGGAATAGCACATAGGATACTTTTAATTTCGACATCACGCGGGCGAAGCCGCGGACGCCAGCTAGTAAAATATATTTTCTTGTTCTTAGCGTGTCGCTGGCTATCTTTGCTGCTCAAACTCAAACTCAAAAACATTTATTTCAATTAGACCATTACAGGCACTATTGAATGTCAAGAAACAAAATGTTGAAGCTACAGTCCCGGTCACAGGACATAATAACTTGTGAAAGTACTGTCGCTACGCTTTCAGTAGTGTCCTTCAGATTATATAATGAACAAACTACAGGACACGCAGAACACAATATTAAGGCGCGGCAATAAGCTAATCTTTAGGTATTCACGAAAATTACGCTAGCTGCATACTAGGCATGGTCTGACACAAGTACACGACAGTATTGCATCGAAAGAATAGAAATAAGGTCGAAAATATTTCGGTGTTTGATTTTATTTGAATATTATGTCCGCCAAAATGTAGGTCATTTTGCAGTTTTTATTGAATAAAAAAAAAATACAGCTCAATGTTTAAAAAACTTTAGATATCTCTTTAGTATATACAATTTTCTTTGTTATAGATATAAAAAATATGATGGTTGTCGCTGAAAAAATTGAGAATTTCGAGACGAAAAATTTTTTTTCTTGGTCTTTTTAAACATTTTTTTTTTCGTAGTACTAGACCACTTTTGTAAACTTACTTTGTTTAACTCTTTACTTTATGTATTGAAGTATACACGGTAATTTTTTTTGCTAGTGGCATGTACAGATACGGCTAACTTTGCGACGAAAAACTAGACGTTTTACGAAGTGTTTGCTTTGTACAGCGCCTTAAGTGCCTCATCGACTGTGAAACAGCACAACATTTACATTCCAGGCGTTCAGTAACAGAAGGGCCTGCTGGGACCACCACCTGCCGGAATTGCGGGTTCTTTGAAAGAGATTCTGCGGCCCCGGAACATAAAGGGCCAAAAACGACCATGGACGGGTTTTAGTCAGTACAAGTTTGACACTCCCTTCTGATTCGCTGAGAGCGAGAGTGTTTTAATGAACCAAACACCAGACTGACCAGAACCACAGAAAAGAAAACACCTCAAAATAATCTCTTCTCTTAAACTATCCCTAACATTTAGAAAGACAGCTTTTAACAATACCTATCACTGAACAACGTAGGCCTGTCACAAACGGCTCTACACAGCTATCTTCCGACCTGTCCCTCCACGTATAGGAAACGGCCTCAATAGCACATTATAAAGGTGGTTTCACACCGGCGAGACGTGCAATGGGCGGAATCATAGATATTAATTATATTAGCTTACGCTGTTCTCTCATACTTAAGTACTAACGCTGGAACAACAACATTGTAAAACCAAACGATTTCAAAAGACAAACCATTGAGTTTCTTGCCGGGTCTTCTCCATAGGAAATGACCAACCCGAACCATGCACATTTTTGACGTTTTAATTTACGTGCCCATATTGGTCTAGGTATGTGAAATAAAAATATTATGATGTTTATTTTGAGAAAGGAGGGGGTATACCGTATACGGGCTATATAGTTGAAATATCAGAACCATAGATATTAATAGAAAGGAGTTTTTAATACTTCTATGGGCCGAATATACGAGAATTGTTTCAGCGGGCCAAAGCTAGTTCGTCTACGTTTAAGACGATTATCTTTCGCCACCTAGTGGGAATTGATGGACTTGGCTGTTTAAGTACCTAGTTAATTTAATTACGTATAGGTAGTCCGGTCATGCCCCTAGCATGTCCCAACTGCGGGTTAATTCGAAAGAGATACCGCGGCCCCCGAAACACAAAAGGCAAAAGAAGAAACACGGATGGGGTTCTAGTCAGTACAAGTCTGACAATCCCTTTCTAGCGAAAGAGATTGTCGCCTAGAACGGGGGATGTTATTTGATGATTTCCCACGAAAAATGATGCACTATACAACCATATTTCTCTACATAATAAACGTTTCATAGGCAGCTATTCAATGTTCTACACTATTATAAATAACATACTGTAATACATATGTACTACTAACAATAAGCTTTATGGTAACATAGATATCTTTATATTATTTCCCCTCGCCTGCCGGACATGTCAGCACAGACACTATCGCACATTACGTTGTAAGTTGACTTTGTGCTGTAGGCTTTCATGACTATATGTTATATATATATTGTGTGTCAGATAGTATGGAGTCTATGGAGATGGGTCGTGATTGTTTTAGAAGGACTAAGTTTTTGTTTGTTTGAGTGAATGACGAGTCATAGTTGAGATATTTTAGTGATAGATAGATTTTAGATTTTTCGTGACAAGAAGTATTTAAAGGATTAGGTACTTTTTTTCGGTGTAACTGCCCCCGCTCTTGGCAAAGCGGGGGGGGGGGAGTGTCAGTCTTACTAAAACCCATACATGTTCCTTCTTTTGCCCTTTCTATTCCGGGGGTATCTCTTTTGAACCAGCCCTCAGCCCCAGCAAGGTGGATATCCTTACGATCGAGCACCACGCATATCACACATGCCCACTATGAGCAATGTAAGTAGGCAACAATAGGCATTGTGTTCGCCATCTTGATATACACGTGTTTGACATTTTCCTGCCAACGTTACATATATGTAGCTCATATATGTAACGTAAGCAGGAGAATAAAACCGTCAGTACCGTCACTATTGTATTGTAAACTGTCGGAATTGACTGACTGTATCTGTAAACATTTTGATGGAAAGGATAACTTTGAATGATAAGGCGAAGGCCTATGTGAGCGATAGCTTCCATTTCAAACTACCTTCTCTCCTGAATCTCCTCATCATTTTCATCTCCCTAGTCTTTATTCAACTATGTCGGATACCAATCTAACTTGATGCAGTTAATACCGGTTGCAATGTTGTGGTTTTAAAAAAAAAAACCTTTCCTCGCTGTATTAATTTCTCCTGTATCGTGGGTGCGTTTATAAACATTTAGGTACTATATTTATTTCGAGTAACCGATATTTCGGCGCAGTTGCACACGCCATGATCACTTTAGTAAGACCAATATAATAAAAAGTTTTCTGGTATTAGAAGCATACAATACGATTTTAACTACAACTTCTAAAACAGTAGGAAATAAAAATTAGTTATCTTCTTAAAATATAAAAAAGGAAAGAAAAAATGACGAAACTTTCAAGTGTCTATATAGTTTTTAGCTACAACACAAAAATATGAGTTTTAAAAAGAGATATTGTCACCTAGAAAAATCTTATAAACAACACACGGAAAAACTCGATCCTGATAATAAACTTTAATATCAAAATAACGTTAAACACGGTCCTATAAAAACTATTATTAAACCATTTATAAATACAGAAGCAAGGGAAACAGATACTGAAATAGTTATTGGGTCAGTAGGTCTGAGATCGTTATTACGTAAGCAATAAGGGTCAGAGTTATTGGAAAACTGTTAAGGGAACAATGTTCATTTTCGTCTAAAGTTTTTCTCGTAAGTTGAAGAAGGATGCCCGGATGCTTCAACTCTACAACCTACTTTCGAGGCGTTTTATATGGAACTAGTAAATTGTGAAGAATTAAATGCAGGATTTCAAATATGACAAGGTAAAACGAAAGAAAAATCTTTTGCTATTCGAGTTGATGAAACAGAAATTGTGTTAGGCTAGTATGTTGCAGGGAGTCTAATACGACCGCTTAATTATTCTTATTATCATATTATGATTCTGCGGAAGTGGCAATTTTAGACGCCTTGCACGACTCCAACATTTTCTTTGTCTAAATCCTGATAGGTGGGTAACCTGTGCTGCCTATAGTACAGGTATTTGGGGTACATCCCGTAAAGGAGCTCCACTCCGGCATGGTGTTTTGTTTAGATCGAGGATACCCCATTTGGCCAAATTATATCGACAGATGCAAAATCTAGGCCAGCTAGTCGGTCAGGAGTTTTGTGATAAGAGAGATAGTCAAAAGAGTCTAAAGGCAGTTACCAAATTAGCTACATCGCAACATTGCATGAAAGAGAGTCGTTTGTCTTGGTATGGGCATGTAATCAGGAGGGACGCAGCACATGTGACTAAAACAGTGATGGATCTGACTGAATGTTGATAGACGGAGAGCGAGAGGAAGGTCAAATAAAAGATGGATGGATTGTGTAAGGAATGATATGAAGGAGAAAGGAGTAAATGATGCCGTGACGTCTGATAGGGGAGAATTGAAGAAGAAAACGTGTTGCTTCGACCCCAAATAGAACGGGACAAGGGCAGGAAAATGATGCTAGATTGCATGTCATCAAAAGATTTGTGATTTTCAAACCTCAAAACTGACAAATATTTAAATAAAGAAATGATTGGAAACCTTGTCGTTACAGACGGATCACTTCAGGTAAAATTGAAATTTGAGTTATTTTTTGATGGAATATTGAAAAAAGATGGTTTCAAAAAAGAAATGAAAGTGCATACAGCGTTGGACGATCCTGAATCAACAACAAAAAAATCGAATGCTACTAATGACCCGAGTGAACAGTTAAATTTAGTTGATTGTCATTCAATCTTCGTCATGACAGTATAAACATGTAACACGTTTGATTGACATGTGAATGAGTTGCCTATTTTGATGACTAACGCGTTGTTTCCAAATTGGAACATGAACTTCAAGTTCAATTGCTATTTGCGGTTAATGGCTTTTAAATCCAATTATAACTTTACTAGCTATGCCCATTGGTTTCACTCGGTGTTCAGACCATCCTTACTAGAAAAAATAGATATCTGGCCGATTTTTAGACCTACCCGATATGCACACAAAATTTGATACAAATCGATCCAGCGGAGCACCGAGGGTTCCTTACAAACTTGGAACATGAACGGCCATATCTTTTGACTGCGTAGACTTAGAGGGTTGATTTTTTCACAGCACAAAGGGACCACAGACTTGAGTATATGGTTTTCATTTCAACTTGATACATCCACGCGTTCTCGAAATAAAGGATCTTGACAGACAGACGGACAGCAAAGTGTCAATGTCCAATAAGGCTTCCGATTTTTCCTTTTGAGGTATGCAACCCTAAAAAACATAATAATCTACAAGCAATACCACATTCAAACAACATATTATAAGTTCCAACGAACCTCTGCAAAAATAATCCAAATGCTCAAACACTGCTTGCTAATTCTATTGAATTGAAACCGTTCATATCTCGCGATCATTCCAACCACGTTCGGCAGCTCGCACGCCCACCCTTGTATTAATAAAACGCCCACTGTACCATTGTATGGCGAAGTTTTCAATATTGCTATTACGTTAGAAGATTATCTATTGATTCGTTGGTAAGGTAGTGATTTTATTGTGGATTGTGTTTGGGTATTGATTGTAAATTCGTAATACAACATCATGCTTGTGTTTCGTCAAAGGATAAGTTGACGTGACTACAGTCACGACATTTACCAAAATACCGATGCGATTTTTTCAAAAAACGGTTTTCACTTTGAAAGATGAGCCTTTTTTACGAATGGGAAATCATCAAATAACAACCCCCGCTTTAGACGGAGCTGAGGGGAGTGTCAGTTCAGTCTTTTACTGACTAAAACCTTCCTTTTTTGCCCTTTATGTTCCGGGGCCGAGGTATCTCTTTCGAAAAACCCACAACCCCGACAAATGAGACTTATATATGGCTTCCAAAACCCTACTTTTGTGAAACCGTAAAGCGTCAATCAATACAGTAGGAAGAAATTGGTTTTGAATTTTGGTAAGTCATCATCTGCCTAGCCTTTTCCCAACTATGTTGGAGTCGGCTTCGGCATTTGAATTTTGGTAAGTAAGTACATGTTATTGGTCGTGATTGTACACCGGCGAAGGGCAGGGCGTTTTTGTGGGACTGTCTCTTGTAATGTGACGTTCAAAAAGTGCTGATTATCAGCCTAATTTGAATAAATGACTTTTGACTTTGACTTTTGACTTGACACCCAATAACCCCACATTTCGTTAATTTTGTTTAATTTAGTCATATGTATATGGGCAGGCCTATTCCTATATACTGGGCATGAATCTGAGAAGATGCAGATCGAAAAATACCAAGTATACTAAGCCAGACCTGGAAATCGTACTCAAGATCGCTTGTTCGGTAGTAGCACTTACGACATGGTGGGTACCATTATTTATTCCGAGTTTAGTGGTCGCAATTCACACGTGACCAACGACGAGACAAGCCAGACGGGGACGTAGGTACCTTATTATTGTAATTGAAAGCTTTTGGAAAATGTAATGAACGTCTTTAGACGAATTTAGACGTCCCTACTCCGCGGCCGACCGTCACGCGATGCAACACACAGCCGAAAAAGTTTGAGACGATGTAATAAAAGTTTCACTTTAAAAAAAAACCAGAAATGTCTGGCATCCCACATAGCTTAACCAACACCCACAGTTTTCAACTGTAAGTGAAGCCTCATTAATGCAAAAAATACTAAATTAAAATCTTTTTCAAATGTTAAGGCAACAAGTGCCGCCTCCGAAAACGCCTACTTTGATGGTTTCTCTTGTTTTTATTAAATACCGAAAGTTGTTTGCCATTAATGTGGTAAAAATAAACAAGAGTTTGAGTAGGAGTATCTAAATCTTAGTTTAAAGGGGTGATATTTCAATCGCTTTAAACCAAGATCTAGGGCGTATTTCTGAAGATGATCGCAATCTGCACCGTCTGAATCTCCGACTGGAGCTGTCAGTGCCAACTTTATCAAAGACTTATCATCTTCTTGCCCTTGTCCCACTCTATTTTTAGTCCGTGGAATGTCTCCTGTATCGTGGGTGTGTTTAAAGAGAAAGAACAACGATCTTTAGGTCATATAAAAATTTGTTCCGTGCGGGGATAGAACCCGCGACACGCCGCGCAGTAGTCAAAAGCTTAGCCACTGCGCCAACCTTGTCGTCGTCAAGTACTAACCGAGGATGACAAATTTGAAACTAAACGAAGTTTTAAATGCGTGTAGCATTTATTAATCTGTGGTGTATACGAGCCATAGACTACACAGCGCAAAAAAAGTCCCAATAACCGATTGTCACTTTTTTCTCCACCAAGATGATGTCGGTAACATTGAACATTGTGAACTAGTGTGCCAGCACCCGTATTGTTTTATTGTTTAATTCCGTAACAGGCGTGTATTTATAACGTTTTTGTTGCATTTTTTCTTGTCTTTGTTACATCCTGACTATAATGGGTTTCATTAACATTGTTTTCACGAATGGCAGATTCGAGATGATAGTGGTTTTATTTGTTTTTTAAAGATGAGTTGGTTACTTTAGTAACTATGGAACTTTGTGCAATTGTCCTGACTACAGCTAATTTTCCGGGTCGGGGTAGGTACCTATCTTTACCTAAATGCATCTAAATAACCACGAGTATTTAAGCAAAGAATTGGATACTGCAGTATAGCTGTATCATGCATGACACTCAATTTTTTACAGTTATTTTTAAATCCAATGAAGAAGGGGCAAGCCTTAAATAGGTCGTTCAAAAAGATGCTGCATCGCCGGAATACAAAGAAAGAACATGACATGTACAATCATGACAGTAGCTACTTCATGCTTACTTAACTTCATCACAATGTGTTGTCTTCTAACAAAAAACGGGGGAAAAGGGTAACACACAAATGACATTAAAAAAATCAAATACACTAATATTTAGCTACTCTTTCAACGACTCCTCATGACTACAACATCCACGATCAAACAGCAGTCAGTGACTGACTACAATCGCATGTCAAACATGGCCCATTATGTAAAGGCGCCATTACCATGCTATAAAGTTTTTACCTAACGCGTAATTGCAGCTATTACCGTGAGTGGTGTCAATTGCTAACTATCTGTATATCTTCTGTCAACACATATAATGGCTAGGCTCAGTGTATCATAATATGTTGTTTTTGTATTATCAAATATACATGATTGTTGAATTAACAACGTTTCGGTAGTCTGATACTGCATGTTTGCGAACAACTCTTTTAAAAACATACTATGATGACATAAGGCATGTATTTCGGAGGAATGAGAAAAATGTTGTGAGGAATACTTTGGAGTATAAATGTGGATGGGTATAGTAGATGAGGAAGGGCAAAAAAATACGGACACAAAGATGCAAAACACGACAACTCGGCAGACCCAAAAGAATATGGCGGGATGAGCTGGACTTTTTCTCAAAGGTTTGGCCTACAATCGCACTGGACCCCGAAAAGTGGAAAGAGGGAAGGAAGACTCTCTGCCCTGCAGTGGGACAATATAGGCTCATAATAATAATGTCATGTCTATCTGCCAATGGCTTGATTGCCAAGAGCCTCGACCAATACCTGAGGAGGCTCTCGTTAGGCAGCTGGATCAAGGGCTTGATACAGAAAGCGGTACTCCTGGACACGGCTCGTATTGTTAGGAGGTTCCTTTCTCTGGAGTCCTGACCGCCGGCGCCGGTAGCTAGGACCCTGTTCCCGATACCGGTGGGCTACTATTTTTTTATTTTACAAATGTTTTTTTTATGTTTGTAAGAAATATTTAAAAAAATAATGATATGTGGAGAAAACAATAAATGAACAAAATAAATGTCATGTCCTGTACGAGTCAAATACATTTTCTTTTTTTTCTTTCTTTTAGAATAACAGTCTGAAGCCATGGTGTACCCTGCCGGGGTTGCGGGTTGTTCGAAAGAGTACCGCGGCCCCGGAACGCAAAGGGCAATAGAAGGAACATGAGTGGGTTTTAGTCAGTAGGTACAAGTCTGACACTTCCCCCGCTCCGCCCAGAGCGGGGGAAGTTATTTGATGATTTTCCATCCACAAAAAAAAAGCCATAGTGTACACTACTGGCCTACACTAAACATTTTCACTATAACACAGTACTTACACGTCTTGGTGAACAATTTAATCACCTGCATGGTTAATGCTTTGCTTTCACCGGTTCTGAGTGGTTTTTAATCACCGTATACGCTTTTTTCGAGGGCATAATTTATCTAAAATAGTAAAAAAACCCTGTTATTTATAGACAACTAAAATTGATAATTTATAGTAATACCTAATCCTACTAATATTATGTGTGTTACTCTTTCACGTCAAAACGGCTGAACGGATCTTGAGAAAATTTGGCACAGAGTTAGATTATAGTCTGGAAAACATATAGGATAGTTTTTTATCGATCATCACGCGGGCGAATCCGTGAGCGACAGCTAGTTGTAGATAAGTATTATAGGTTTAATTTAAATAAAAAACTGTGGTTATCAGCACAAATATGTTAAATATTAAATGGAAAGTTTAATTTATACTTGTGGTTTACCCATTTATTATTAATTAAATTGCAAACTCGATCAACACGACAAATAGGTACCTATCGGTATCCATGACAACAGAGTAATAACTTTTAAAACAACACTTTCACTATTTAAACGTGATCATGGTAAATATCCCTAAAACATGTTAATATTTCGAATGTTATAAATAAAATTCTATAATTTGCAACTATGGTTACGAAAATTTAAAAGAAAAGTAAATAAAATCCATCACATAAAATATAATATCATACCTAGTAATCCTATAATTATAGGTCTTCCTAAAAAGGTATTTCAACAAAGGTAATACTTTTCATGGTAATTTTTATTTAAAAAAAAACCGTGACTCTATGGACCACACACATAGTATTTAAGTAGACTAAAATTAATAAGACCCAGTTCGGTTCTACGTCTATCAATACAAATTATTTATAGAAAAGAGCAATCGAACGCACTCACGATACAAATTACAAATAACTAGTTTTGTATCCGATGTAATGACAGGTATTGGACCAAAACATCAAGCAATACAAGTTACACACAGGAAATGGTTGAACAAGCGAATCGTCCGCACCTAGGTGTGAAAGAGAAGGAAGATATCGACATCTCTGTCACACGTTATCAGCTGGTCGCTGTAATGGCACCTGTTTACGCGGCCTTCGAAATGTAGGTGGCGTTTTGGAAAACTCATTAGTTTTGTTGTTAATTTTTTGAGGTGTTTTTAATTAAAATCATGTTATTTGATGTTGTGTTTGATTATGACTTTCAATTGTCAAAAATAAAGGAGTGTGTGAATTAATAATGGTAGAAGGTACTTATTTGTGGAAATTCGCAACCACGGCTTAAAGAAGAATGTTAGTGACTTGCTGGAGTGTAAAAACAAAAGTTATTTATTTAACGTGATTTTTGCAACGACAAATTACAAGAGACAGTCCGACAAAACGCCCGCCCTTCACCACTTCCTAGTGTATTAGCTGGGAAGAAGAAGTGGCGGAACAAACTCCCCAGCAACACATCTGTCTGTCAGGTTAGAAGAACCAAAATATACGATTTCATTTATAACAAGGTAAATTTAAGAAATAATTAATTTATTGTCACATGTCAGCAGCTAGCTAACACCAATTATGTATAAGTATAAAATAAAAAGTAAATAAGTGTAAGTGAAAACTGAAAAGCAAATCACGATAGTCAAAGGAAACGACAATATTAACTTAAAAATATTTGTTTTTATTAAAAAAAAAAACTATCTAACCTATAAAATATTTTTTCACCACGCCCTTTTAAAAAGCTTTATTATTTGATGTTATTTTCAAATACTTTTCCGATGCATAATTTCATAGAAATACACGATGAAATTGTAAGGTTTTTACATTCCTGATTTATTTTATTGATCCGGCAATATTACTTCGTATTTTGATTTTCACATACCCTCAGGTCATTTATGTATAAACACCTAGAATAATATTATTTTTATGTCTAACTTTGATAAAATATATTTTATGGTTTTTGTGACTACAAACATCATCTGCCTTTTCCTAATTGGGGTCTGCTTCAGTACAATCGAATGCAGAAATAAATGGCAGTTAAAGAAATAAATCACTGTTAAATAGCAGTATTTTTACATGGGGCGACTGCCTGTCTGACATGCACAACCCAGTTAATACCGGGTAATACAACAAACAGCATAAATCATAACAAATCAATCAGAAGAAATAAAATATTTTATGCAGTTCTACCGATTTTTATGAATACCAACCTACTGGCACTTTCCTTGGATTGACTCATTCAATTTCCGCGAAGAGATAAGAACCCGTAACCGAACTGTTCATTCATTCAATTTTCAGATCAGTGCAGCATTCATTTTTTAAGAATCTTTCGAGTGATTGATTCGTTTTCGTAACATTTTCTCTCTTATTCTATTTTTCTCTTGCCATTCTTACTAAGGTAATATTTTCAATAAAGTGTATTATATTTTTAGTCTTAGCAACTTGTCACTATATATTACAAAATACTGTCTATGCCCGTTTTGCAGGGCCACACTATCTAGAGTTGCACAAAGACAAATTTAATGGATGCAATAATGCTAACAAAAAATAACCCTGCCTTGGTGATCGGGTATAAATTAAACGCAAGTTAAGTGGTCTAATTTTGGGCCGTCCGTCGATTGACGACATGCCTTGACGACATGCCGTGTCGAAGGCGCGTTCGTGTTTCACGCGCGCCTCAAAGAGATGTCAGCAAAGCAGAGGGGCTTGCCAGAGCCTCCGCCTGCCGGGGTTGCGGGTTGTTCGAAAGAGATACCGCGGCTCCGGAACGTAAAGGGCAATAGAAGGAACATGGGTTGGTTTTAGTCAGTACAAGTCTGACATGCCCCCCCGCTCCGCCCAGAGCGGGGGAAGTCATTTGATGATTTCCCAACCGAAGAAAAAAGTGGTCTAATTTGGCATTGACAATTATGCCAACCAAAAACAGGGGGTCTAAAATGGTCGAAGCAGAGTCATAATAAGTTTATAATATGTAAAATGGCCACAATGTGACAATTTACAATGTTACTGCGTCTGTGATCATTTTAACGTAATTCATATTATGATTCTAGTAAAGTGACCATTTTAGGCCCCCTGAGCAGTTAACGTACGATGGACCTTTTTTTGGTTATTTTTGCGCTGGTTTTCCTTCCAGAAATCGAGCGTTATCATTTCATAGAGTTCTTCGTCATTCTCTTTATCTACTTAGGTACTCACACTATTCACAGACACTCATTTCCGTTGCATCGTTGCTGTTACACTACTACTAAAAGAAGTTTTTATTTCGATAAAATTATTTGCGCGTATCATAGGCCGGCTATAAACTTATTATATTAAATTTCATCTGATGACGGATGGATGCTGGGTTTTCAGTTTTCGCTTTTATTAATAGGTTTAAATATTAATACCACTGTTCAATTATTTGCAGAGTAACGAGCGTTTTTAATCGGGACGAAATTATTTACTAGTATTGCCTCTTATTTAGGTTTGTTCGGTTTTTTATCATTGCAGCTGTAATTGATACTTTAATCAAAAGCTTATCATATAGAGGGTACTAGAACATCCCATTTTCTTCTATATTTGTAAGCAGCATTCAATCCTCGATATCCATGGTTACAAATCTCGCGACTGATATACGCGTCATCCTTTGCCTTGCCTTTTCCCAGCTATATTGGGGTCGGCTTCCACCCTTACCGGATGCAGCTAAATACAATTATTTTACACGGAGCGACAGACTTCCACAACCCGGTTAGTACTGGGTAATACGATGTCCCTTGGTAAGACTGGTTAACTGGTGGACGTGGTTGACTGGTGGTTTTTCTGGACACTGACTACCTGTAACGACTGTCAAAAATCTACAACTGACAGCCGGGACGGGTATACGCGTAAAGAAACCAATTAAATCTCAATCAAAAGCAGGAATGAATCAGAAAAACAAGTACGTGCATCTTCTCATATTATAATCTAAAGAAGAGGAAAACAGAAGGTCAAGCAATACAGGAAAACAACAGTACATAGACGCAGGTCAACGAGGGAATAAGGAAACTATTTTAGCAGTAGATAAGTTACTGTATGTATTGTGGGCACCAATAGAGTGTCTACCAAACCTGTCCCATTGACACTTTAAGACATGGTTATGTGTTTGAACTTGATGCTTTTTATTATGTTAATTGGATTAGCTAACGTATAATTGGATGCGCAATTCTTTTGTGAAGCTAAACAGTGTGCTGTACTATCTGAGTAGAACTTTCTAACTTTTTTGTATGTAGATAACATTGGAGTGCTAAAATTGTTGGAGTGTCTGCTATGAAAACTTATGACGAGGAATTTGTAAATCGAAATGAAATATTTACAAAACTGCCTAAGAATGAAGTGACACTTAAAACGCAATATACGAAACCAAACCTTTGCTCCGATTTTGGAGAATCCGCAAAGAATTCACAAAACAGCACTTTTCGGAACATAACACCACTGTTTACTTTATTCACATTTCAAAACTTAAACACAACACAACAAACACCACTGGCCACATAGGAAAAGTACAAACAAAAGAGCGAACTCGACTAACAAAAAAATTTAAAGAAATGGGCGTTCGAAACATTTACGATAAACGAAAATTCAAATTAGAAGCGGGCGCACGTCAGGTAGGTTACGCGGTGACTAATTGCCGGAGCACAGATAACGGCTGATAAACAAAACGCGCCAATAGGTGGGTGTCTATGGCCGTGACGTCACGCGCTAATGTAATTTTGCCGGGATTTGTCGTACTGCACAACACGTATTGTCCGTTCTATTGATTTTAGTTAACTGTATGGAGTAGGAAAGTGCTTGGTAATACCACCATGTTGTTAATTAAGTTAATAGTGATAGGTATATTTTAGTTGTATAATTGGACAAAATAAACAATTGCCACACGAATGATCATAACAATAATTTGACAACTGATAAGTCTCTGATCCCTTTCGAAATATTTCGTTGACTTGATCAACAGTGGCTGCTTGGAATTTTGGTTCTACGAATGTCACTGCGTCAGGTTCACATTTGAATTCCTTGTTTTATATGATTAGGATTAGTTTCCGTACTTAATCATTCTACGTTTTTTTTTGTCTATTTTCAAATATATCTTAAAATTCTTAGTATAAATATTGATGGTTTTTCCAAAACTGACTATTAGAAAAGGATTTTATGACTAGAAATGAATCCTTTTCAAAACGTGATTCATTCTTTGCACATCGTTTAATGTTTTGAAAGTGTGTACCGTCTAGGTGTCAGCTATTAGAGCAGAAACGTTCAAAGTAAAAGTTTTATTATTACGATTTGTTATTTATACAAACGCAACATAAGAAATTCCCATGACTGTGGTGTGGTATTTGGGTAATACCGGAAAAATGAAATTCGAGACCGAATTCTATTGTTGCTTCTCCATTATGGATTGTATTGCCGTCATCAATAATCTGCGGTTTGCCTATACACACACATTCCGTAAAATACTTTCGTCATCAAAACTAGGCTTTATCAATATACTCATTAAAGTCTTTTTGTATTGCATACTTAAAAATTTCACTATCAAACGTTTTAGTTCTTTCTACGTGGCTCCAATAGTCGTAGAGAGGTCCGCTTTGATAGCTTTCTCTTCTTTTAGCTTTATAGGTATTCTTTTTTCTTTTTTTTCGAAAAACGTTGCCCCACACTAGGATTTTATCCTGTATCGTGGGTGCGTTCACAAACATTTAAACTCACATACACAAACAGCCAGATCCGAAACAACTACCTGTAGGTCATACAAATATTTGTTCCGTGCGGGGATCGAACCCGTAATACCCAGCGCAGCAATCGATCGCTCTGCCACTGCGTCAACCGTGCCGTCGAATATCGTATAGCTGTGTTGATTCCTAATATTATTCCTATAGTCAGCATCTTGTATCCAACAAAAAAATGGTCTGTAAAGTCAA
This sequence comes from Ochropleura plecta, assembly GCA_905475445.1. Taxonomy (NCBI): domain Eukaryota; kingdom Metazoa; phylum Arthropoda; class Insecta; order Lepidoptera; family Noctuidae; genus Ochropleura; species Ochropleura plecta. The sequence continues at coordinate 18,360,374 of FR997736.1, forward strand.
TTACGACATAATTTCCTTTGCCTCTCTTCACAGGATTACCTATTCTATCGTACAAGCTTTCATCGCGTTCATCACTACCCAATTCCCTAAGCTATTAACAAACCTGTGTTGCGGTGCTTTATCTGACATCATAATAGCCCTCCCCTCTGTCACTCTCATCCCCTCAGTCCACCAACACACTTAATTATAACGTGAAACTCCTCTACGTTTAGCATATAAAATGGCTGCATTGTTGAAGAATACATTGTGTTGTAGGACTTGGCAACGCATTTGTTGAGTTGGACGACACATTTGTTTGTTTGCTCTGCACATTTGCGGAACTTATGCGATACAGTTGTTTCAGAATTGTCCTAATGTTCCTGTGTGATGTTTTTGTGTAGTATAGCAGTAGGTACACCTACTCGTGCCTCGGAAAGCACGTTAAGCCGTTGTTCCCAGCTGTCATTTGTAGATCTTTGACAGTCGTTACAAGTTGTCAGTGTTCCAAAAGTCTGACAACCAGTCTTACCAAGGGGTATCGTATTACCCAGTACTAACTGGGTTGTGGAGGTTAGATAGCCAGTCGCTCCATATAAAATACTGATATTCAGCTGCATCCGGTTAGACTGGAAGCCGACCCCAACATAGTTGGGAAAAGGCTAGGCAGATGATGATGATAGCAGAAGGTACACCATTACACATATTCGTACAGTCCATCCAAAGGTTTGGAAGATATCGCTTTCAGTGATAAGACCGCCATTGTAACCATAGAATTAGGAATTCTGGTTTAACTTTTGGTGTGCATTAAAGTAGGTATATTTTATTCTATTCCATTCTACTCTATGACGGCGATCGTCGCAGATCGTAGATTTCAAGGGAAATTTGCTATGATTACCAACTCTGGTTTCTGTTTTAGCTTTAATATCCGACATATCGAATATATTTTGGATAATCATGTTTGAGTAATTCCTACGGTTATACTCAAATGTAGTCTGTATAGCTTAGTCATCATCTACCTAGCCTTTTCCAACTAAGTTCCGAACGGCTTCCAGTCTAACCGGATGCAGTATTTTACATGGAGCACCTGCCATCTTATCTCCATGACAAAAATCTTAACTAAACCTTGTAAAACAATAAATCATATATTTCTTAAAGACTGGTCTACTCCTAACCTAATATATTACGAGTATATCGGAATTATTTTGCAATAACGCTGGCGTCATAAATAAATACAAATGGAACTTCTACCGGACAAATAAAATAATGGTGCTGCATTAGTTTCGGTCGATAAGAAAGGTAAATAATACTGGCCACTTTTATTTTTAGAATCCATTTAGTTACGCTTTTGTTTATGAATCCGCGATACAGTCTAGAATGGCACGTGCAGAATAATCTGAAGTTACAGATCAAAGGGTTAAGAGAAACATTTTTGGGCCGATTTTTCAATCATTAGATAACTTAATGTGACGTTCACAAAAAGTGTCAAAATGACAGTTGGATGATCGTTGGATAAATCTTAACTGGCGATTGAAAAATCGGCCCTTAGCAGAACATCTAATAATATGAATACTATGCAATTCGTGAAATGAGCGGAAAGTGACAATTCATAATATTAAAGTCGTATGTGACTGTTTTAGGCTCCTGGGGGTCTAAAATGATTGCTTAAGCAGAATCATAATAGGTTAATAATATGCATTACATTACCTTACCATTCGTAAAATGGTCACAAAGTGACAATTTACAATATTAAACTGCGTCTGTGACCATTTTAAGAATTTTAACAGTATTTATATCACTATCCTACTATGATTCTGCTAAAGTAAGCATTTTAGACCCCCAAATCTTTAAGCTAAGCTAACTAAGCCATACTTTAGACTTGTCTTGGATGCATTGTGTGAAGATGATAATCATCTCTATAAACTTCTGTAAACTAAAGATAGACGGATTGTCGTGCTTTCCTAGACACGAAGGAAACTCATCTACGGATCAACCTAGGCAAGCGCAGCTTATCCATTATTTAGCCACGAGCTATTCCTCCAAACACATTGATCTTTCCAAAAATAAATATCTCACATTGACTGATAACTTCGCCCGTCACAGAAAAGAAATAGGCGTGTCTACATAAGCATAGCGGCCCGCGCTCCAACTGCAGTGGAAAGTGGAAAGCATACCGCCATTACAAATTCACCGCGTGTTTCCAAATGGTCGGATCTTGAACTTGGCTCGTTATCTACTGCTGTTCACGTAATGGCATCTTTGAATAGTAATGCAGGTGATAATGTACTGGTTCTTCGTTTTATTCCGCTGTTATCAAGGGTTCAGTGTTTTGTAATGTTTCAGGGTTTTTTTGACTGTTAACTAAACTAAGAAGTTTCTTTTTAACTGACTTCAAAAAAGGATGATTCTATGTTTTTTTTTTTAATTTTTATGTATGTTCACGGATTACTTCGCCATTTGTGGATCGATTTTCATAAATATTTTTGTGTTCGAAAGGGTAAACTTCCGTGGTCCCATATCAATTTTATTTATATTGCTGGGGTAGTTTGACAGTCATATACAAAGAGCTGCGGTTGCATAGTGGTCTTAGTCTGAACGTTGCTGGCGAATTTGAAGTTGGTATTGAAACTAGATATTATTGAAGGGGCCATTCAAGATTGACTGACAAGCTAATTAGTAGGAACTTTAACACATTTTTTTTTACAAACTTGCGTAGACTCTTTGTGCTGTGAAAAAATCAACCCTCTAGGTTTATTTTTTCACACAAAGAGACCACAGAGTTGATTTGGTTTTATTATTTTATTTCAACTGGTTACCTCCACGCGTTCCCGAGATATAGAGTCTTGACAGACAGATAGACAGACAGACGAACTACAAAGTGATCCAATAAGGGTTCCGCTTTTTCCTTTTTAGGTACGGGACCCCAAAAACGACAAATATTTCATATTAATCACTGATACATTTAGTTTTTACTATAAACAGCATGTTCTATTGTTTTCCTACAAATGTAACTGAGTCGCACTTGATTGTTTTATAAACTGTTCTAATTGGAAAAACACCTTGCTCAATAAAAACTAGACGTTTGTAGACAAAACATACGCTGTTTATCACCCACAACACACGCCAACCTCCTAACCACCGTGATTGAATTCTAACGATCAATCGATTATCCATTCAACTGCTCTACAATCGATTACAGTATCATAATTAGATCGATTATTGCGTTAATCGTCCATAAGCCCTCCATATCCATCCATTCCTTAATCAAGAGCTTATTGTCTGACATAATTGGTGTCTTTGACAGTCATATACAAAGAGCTGCGGTTGCATAGTGGTCTTAGTCTGAACGTTGCTGGCGAATTTGAAGTTGGTATTGAAACTAGATATTATTGAAGGGGCCATTCAAGATTGACTGACAAGCTAATTAGTAGGAACTTTAAAATAGACAAAACTTTAAGACTATTGCTAAAAGTTATTAACAGTTAGTTGTTACTCATTTGAGTATTTTTTCTTTCTTTCTATTATTTTTTAAACACCCCACACTAAGAATTTCGCCTGCATCGTGGGTGCGTTTACGAACATTTTAGTTTTTATAGATAACTAGCTTTTGCCCACGGCTTCGCTCGCGTTAAATTCGGGGTAACACAGTTCTCCTTGCGCCTTATTGATTTGTAATAGCAACGCTAAGTTTTCCCTTTTAATCCCTAAAAAAATAGGCTTTGTCCGTCTCCTGATTCCCAACTATCTCTGTACCAAAATTCATCAAAATCGGTTTAGCCATTAAAGCGTGAAGAGGTAACAAACAAACTCACTTTCGCTTTTATAATATTAGTAAGGATGGTACGGGAACCCTCCGAGCCCGAGTCTCAGTCACACTTGGTCGGTTTTTTTTAAACATAGGAAGTAAATAGTATAATTATACTGTCTTCAATATACTAAAAAATGAATGCCGTACAAAAATATTTTACATAGAAATGATGTGTAGGTTAAATATATATATGTTTAAGCATACAGCAATCCTACTAATATTATAAATGCGAATGTCTGTGAGGATGTATTGTATAGATGTATGGATGTTTGTTACTCTTTCACGTCAAAATCGCTGAACGGATCTTGATGAAATTTGCGCAGAGGTAGATTATGGTCTGGAATAACACATCAGGTACTTTTTTTCGATATCACGCGGGTGAAACCGCGGGGCGCAGCTAGTAAATAGTATTGTATTAAAGATTGCAAATGCTATCAATTCCACAAACATGGATCACAAACATCGGGAAGTAATAAATGAATGACGTGAAACCAATTTTTCACCCACATTCACAAGCCTATACAATCAATGGTGCAGCTCAATGGGATCGTCATTTGGCACGCCTCACAACATCGGGCCACATCGGAGCAGATCGGAGTGAATCGAGGAGTGATGCGTGGGAAGCAGTTGATGCACAATGAGAGGCAGGCCATTGTATGAAAATGTGCTGTACACTAGCGAAAAGATTTTGGTTTGGTTGCATTTTTGGACAACCGACAAAATTACTTTTGACAATTCCATATTATATATAAACACGAATAATACGGAGAATGGAAGAAGAAAACGTGTTGCGACGACCCCAAATAGAATGGGCCAACAAATGAAATACGAATAAATAATAATATTTTTTTTATTCATCTTCATTCCCCCATACTTAGCAGAGTGTTATCAAAATAAAAAATCATTTATTTCAATTAGACCATTACAGGCACTTTTGAATGTCAAAAAAAAACAAAATATTACAAGCTACAGTCCCGGTCACAAGACATAGGTGTATATAACCTGTGAAAGTACTGTAGTTGCCCATTCCAAAGCGTAAATAATGAAAAAACTCACATTAGTGTCGTTCTTTGCAGGTCTGCAACCTTGGGTTAATAATACTAATATTGACATAACTCTAATAGTGTCAATGTATGAATGAAAATAAAACAAAATTAAACATTGAATGAAGGTTTTCATCAACACTTTATAATCACGGTGATAGAAAGCGTGATAACGTTGCTAAATTCCCAACACACAGACCAAGCCTGGATAGAACGACGAGAGTGTGAAGAGATTTAACTTCATTTAAAAGTTACGGGTTCATAGTTACCGCCAGGATATTATCATGGGACCGTTTGAACCTCTAAACTTAACTACACATATGGGAGAAGTTTTAATTTTTAACACCGTACAGGTCTGGAATTTACATTTTGTTAGAAACAAACGGACCAGTCTACCTACGTCTAGGGATACCCTAGACGTAGGTAGACTGGTCCGTTTGTTTTTATCGTGATAGCCAGCAACTGGATTGTGGTGGTCAGATAGTCAGTGACTCCATGTAAAATACTGGTGTTCAGCTGCAGCTGGCCAAACTGGAAGCTGAACCCAACATAAATGGGAAGGCTAGGCTTTGCAGATGATGATGACAAACACGCTTGATAACACGGTTGGCGCAGACGCTGAGCGATTGACTGCTGCGCTGCGTGTCGCGGGTTTGATCCCCGCAAGGAACAAATATTTGTATAGCCTACAGATAGTTGTTCCGGGTCTGACTGTATATGTATGTGAGTTTAAATGTTTGTAAACGCACCCACGATACAGGAGAAATTTCTAGTGTAGGCAACGTTTTTTTAAAAAGAAAAAAAAGCAAACAAGCGTACATTGTAAGTCTATTTTACAATAATAGTACTGAATAACTGATCAATGATCGTGAATAGACAAGTCTTTTGTTTGTAGTTTTTGCAGTCCTTGACAAATATGGACAAGAAACCGATTGGAGATGACAATGCAATGTGAAGCATTGACTTTGGTCTTGGAAAATATGTCAACAGTTCAATTGTTTACGATTCTTGCGAATTGTCGGTATTGAATGGCGATAATTGTATAATTGGTCCTGAATTTTCATAAAAACGATCAGATATCAACCCGCTTTTGTTCTAGCAAAGTGAGGTTATAAATAGAACGTTTTTTTTTCTATTATACGAATAGAGCAAACTTTCAAAAACGATTAAAGACAATCAATGGAAGTTAAAATTAATACGTATTTAACCTACCAATTATTTTCCAATGAAACCAATTAATTTCAGACATGAATCGGAGAAATACTCTCAAAAGCAATAAACGGAGCCCTTATATGATCATTTTGTTGTAAGTCCACAAATCTGTGTCTACGGGCGCGTCATCAATACAGCCTGTCGTCACTGGACAGATGGACGGTGAGCTACCCATTGCTCACCGTCCACAAATCTGTGTCTACGGGCGCGTCATCAATACAGCCTGTCGTCACTGGACAGATGGACGGTGAGCTACCCATTGCTCACCGTCCACAAATCTGTGTCTACGGGCGCGTCATCAATACAGCCTGTCGTCACTGGACAGATGGACGGTGAGCTACCCATTGCTCACCGTCCACAAATCTGCGTCTACTAGTCTGAGACATGCTGGCTAATGTTAAAAGCGAAGCGCAGCTTAAATTGGTAACGTGAATGCAAAAGTATTAATAAATTTCATTAAAAATCTAGAGATACTAAAATCTCAGTTCCCAGTAAAAGCTCACCTCAATTTAGACATTGACCTTTGAATACATTCCATCTCTAACAGGTTTATATTTAAATACTTCCTGTCCTTCTACCTGTTTCAATCTAATGACCTAAATCCGCGACTAAACTTAGACCATTTCTAGAACAAACTGGTATTCTTCCTTTATTTAAATAGGAAGATTAGTGCAATTTTTATCATTCCTAAAAATTATCGTGGGTGGAGCTAATTCGATTTGATGAGGGATTTCTGACTACTTATCATCTGCCTAGCATTTTCCTATCATCATCTGTTGGCGTCGGCTTCCAGTCTAACCGAATGCACCTAAATACCCGTATTTTACTTGGAGTGACTGCCTATCTGACTTCAACAACCCTTTTAGGACTAGAAGGTTTGACAATCGGTCTTACCAATGGTAGGAGCGACTGTCAAACTTTCGGACTATCTGTAACGACAGTCAATGATCTACAACTTACAGCCGGGACAACGGCTTAACGTCCTATCCAAGGTACGGAGAAAACTCGGTATGTCATGGTGACCCATCCACAAACCAACCTAGCAGCGGTGTTTTTATTTAGCCACAAGCTCCAGCATAAGCTGAGTTAAATCTTGTGCCTGTTTATATAATTCATTGAACATTTTAAATGTAATTTCCAAATAGGGTAGTTTCCAGGGTCTAAGTTATTACATTCTATTTAATCCGTCTTTTGGATTATTCAAAAATAAGGGACACGTATTTTTTGTTATTTGTATAAAGAACAAAAATTACAAAGATATATCCCATTAAAGTTACGTGTGACGTCACTCGTTGCGAAAAAATGCAGCAACACGTGACGTCACACGTAACTTTAAATACGTGTCTCTTATTTTTGAATAATCTAAAAGACGGACTAATATTTTTTTTTTGGAAACTAGCCTATTCTTCAACCCCACAAAATACAAATCTCCTTTACTTTGTATTCGCTTCTTAACAATAAAACGCTTAGTTATTCGTCTACCTGTCCAAACATTAGCAGGTTGGCACACGGGAAGTAGGGTCGGGATACTCCCCGGTAGCACCTGACGCGAAGACCCGTATTATTAGTTGTGGGGTCGGCAGGTCGGCTTGCAACTGTTTCATTTATGTTAACAGTCCCTTCTGAGGGGAGGTGAATTTCTGAAGTGATGTAGGTTAAGTTAGATTGAAGATATCAGCTGTGTACCTTTACTTATCATTTGCTAGGGTTTCTACAATCTAGAATACTTTTTGCGGATGGTAAATCATCAAATAACTTCACCCGCTCTGGGCGGAGTGTCAGACTTGTACTGACCTAAAACCCACCCAAGTTCCTTCTATTGCCCTTTATGTTCCGGGGCCGCGGTAACTCTTTCAAACAACCCGTAACCCCGGAATCTAGAAAACCTAAACTTAGTAGGTATTAAGGCTTTGTTTTGTCTTCTACTAGCATACATCCGCATCATCAATTGGAACTCAAAGAAATTAGTTAGGTAAGTAGAGAAGATATCATCTTTTGCTTAGCCCTTTTCCAACTATCTTCAAGTCTAACCGGAAAAGAAGAAGCAGGTCCGTATCTTAATCAAATTACAATATTACAGTTAAATAAACTAAAATAATTACAGTACATACAACAGACTATAAAAGTAAACCAAAAAACTCGTCCTTAACGCTATCAGCTGGTATAATGTACCCAAAAGACTGGCCGCGTTTGAGGAGCAAGGTGGAAAGTTCCTTTTTTTTCCATCATTGCTCATACATCCTTATCTCACAGATAATCAATCGAGAGTCGATAATAGAAGGACACTTTTGTGTGACATAGAAAGAAGGAAAGATTAAGAAGAAGAAGAAGGGTTTATTTAGCATATGCCACAAGTGCACACGTCATGAAACAAAGAAAAAAAACAAAATAAAAACATTTTTTTTTTAATTCAACGTGTCTCACGGCTGCGCCACACAAGGTTTTAATGTAATATCAAACTCCATATTGCAACATTACTATAATAACAGCCAACGTTTCTACAAACAGCTGCAATAATAAACAATGACAACAAATACTAGCAAAGCATATTCAATGACTGTAACACCAATAGTAAATATCCAAATAATGCGGCGCAAGAACATGTGGGACCTAGAGTACCTACCTCCTGCTGATACTGAAGTCCGTCTAACGGTAAACAAGTGTCAGGTGATACTTGATGGTGGTATAGACTTACGAGTTAGCGTCAAGTGACTGGAAGTAAGTTGAGATCGTTCTCACGGTAAGAGACAGGTTCGGTTACCAACTGACACATGTAGATATATTTTTGTGGACTTTTAATCCAGTTCAATTTGTTCCAGAGTGTTTGGACAAAGTTTATAATCTACTAGGCGCCCGCGGCTTCCCCCGCCTCGAAAAAAAGTCTCTATGTGCAATTCCAGACTATAATCTACCTCTGTGCCAAATTTCATCAAGATCCGTTCAGCCGTTTTGTCGTCAAAGAGTAACAAACATACATACATCCATCCTCACAAACATTCGCATTTATAATATTAGTAGGATTGGCTATAACAAGATTAACAAGAACGGAAAGTTAATTAAAAAAACCGGCCAAGAGCGAGTCAGACTCGCACATCGAGGGTTCCGTACAAACTTGCGACATAAACAGCCATATCTTTTAACTGCGAAGACTTAGAAGGTTGTTTTTTTTAAACTAAGGAATAACAAAGTTATGTATATGGTTGTAATTTCAACTTAAAGGGTCTTGACAGACAGACTAAAATTATATAGTCTTTCAAAACTGAACGCGACCGCCTTTTTTTTTGAGGTTGGAAATCATCAAATAATTCAGTATCAGACTTTACTGACTAAAACCCACCCACGTTCCTTCTATTGCCCTTTACGTTCCGGGGCGGCGGTATCTCTTTCGAACAACCCGCAACCCCGGCAGGCGGAGGCTCTGGCAAGCCCCTCTGCTTTGCTGACATATCTTTGAGGTGCGCGTGAAACAAACGCGCCGTCGACGCCTGTCGTCAATAGACGGCCGGACGGTGAGCTACCCATTGCTCACCGTCCGTGTCCGTCTTGTGAGGAGGCGTACCTGGGTGCAGGATCAAGTGTTGGTTAGTTTAACATGTACGTAAGTTTATTATGAAATAAAACGCTTACATACCTATATTATAGATATGTTTTATGCATCGTTTTTCTATATAACGTTGCCCCACAAAGGAATTTCTCCTGTATCGTGGGTGCGTTTACAAACATTTAAACTCACATACACAAACAGTCAATTCAATATCCTAGCAAGTATAAAGTTTGTTTTAATAGAAAAAATGCGGCACAAATTATAGATTCTTGAAGTGTTTCGTAGTTTCGAAACAATAGTTCATATGTAATGCCGAAGAAAACTTTAGAAAGTGCTCGGATTAATTCCTCAAACACGTTCACTTTCTTCGTATCTCGCGCAGACGCATCCAACGATATACTATTACATTTTGCATGTTAATTAACATCACAATTTACGTCTTCATGTGAATTCATGTAATACTTTCTTTTACTGCTTAGAGACTATCGGTAAGACATAATCTAGTAGAAAGTCGTTAACTATAGACCAAATTTTACTAGGCATAAAAATAAACCTTTTTTTTGCGGATGGGAAATCATAAAATAACTCCCCCCGCTCTGGGCGGAGCGGGGGGAGTGTCAGACTTGTACTGACTAAAACCAAACCATGTTCCTTCTATTGCCCTATATGTTCCGTGGCCACGGTATCTCTTTCGAACAACCTGCAACCCCGGCAGGCGGTGGCCCTGGCAGGCCCCTTTTTTTGCGAATGGGCAATCATCAAATAACTTCCCCCACTCTGGGCGCAGCGGGGGGAGTGTCAGACTTGTAGCTACTGATTAAAACCCACCCATGTTCCTTCCATTGCCCTCTATGTTCCGGGGCTGCGGTATCTCTTTTGAACAACCCGCAAACCCAGCAGGCCTCTCTGCTTTGCTGACATCTCTTTGAGGCACGCGTGGAACACTAACGCGCCGTCGACACGTCGGACGGACGATAAGCTACCCATTGCTCACCTTCCACAGGTCTGCATCTACGGTGGCCGGGAGTCGTCTCGCAGCGCAAGTTTAGCTCTATAGAAGCTCGTGGCTAAATAATAGCAGCCGCTCGGTTAAATCTTTAGGTTAAGCCGCGCTTGTCTAGGTTGGTCTGTGGATGGGTGACCGCCCGTAACATACGGTTTCCTCCGTGCTTCGGAAAGCACTTTAAGCCGTTGGTCGTAACTGTCATTCGTAGATCTTTGACAGTCGTTACAGTTAGTCAGTGTCAGGAAATTCTGCCAACCAGTCTTACCAAGGGGTATCGTATTACCCAATACCCAGTACTAACTGGGTTGTGGAGATCAGATAGGCAGTTGCTCCATGTAAAATACTGGGATTCAGCTGCATTCGGTTAGACTGGAAGCCGACACCAAAAAAAGTTGGGAAGAGGCTTGACAGGTGATGGTGAAATTTAGCTCTGTTTCTGCCTCTATTCCTTATAAATACGACACAAGATAGAATAAGACTGACTATACCTCATGTATGGTCACTCCAAAATCTTCACTAATAACTGTGTGTGACTGTCAAAACTGTGGACTAAATTGAGGATAAAATATGGTCATCTACTCCTGCTATAGCTTGGGCATGTACATGACAAGGTCAAACCTATTCCGACCCGTTTAGAGTAACTTTGAGGGCATTACACTGATCAATCTATATGACTGAAACATAAAATTGGAAAACATGGTTTTAGAAATGGGTTCCCTCTATCTGGCAGAATCTTGATGCTCCGAATTTTTTTTGGCATAACACACTTAGCATAATTTTCTTTAAACGAACATTTTAAAGGCATAAAACTTATTTGGTATAAATATCGTTTGGCATTATGTTTAAAACTTCGAATTAACAATGGCATACTTTTAAGATGGCAGAATTACATTTAGTATAATTACGATTGGCAGAGTTCAAATTTCGCATAATATATTATTTGGTATAATTTCACTTGGCATACTATGCAGACGGCATTAATGGCTAGGTTAGGTTAAAACTGTGACCACCAGAAACGACTTGCATTAATAGAAAAAAGAGATTGTTTTAAGTAGGTTACCCGGAACTGAACTAGTTAGATTAGGATAATTCAAATTCAATTAAACAATAACTAAAATAAATAACATTATTTTAAAGAAATAATTAATTAAAATAAATGACAACTTATAATGACAAAGATGATCCTAACTATAAACTTTCTGCGATATGACAATTCTGATGTTTAATGATTATCGATATAAAATATATGCCAAAAGACGATTCTGACTGTGAACTTTCTGCGATATGATGTTTCTACTTTTTAAATATTATGGATATTAAGTTTATGCCTAGAGATGATTCTGACTTACAAAATTATGAGTTTAGACTGTATGATAAATGAGTGTCTGCTAAACAATTTTCTGCGAAGTGAAGTTTATGCCATCCGTTGTTATGCAAAATAAAATTATGACATAAAAAGTTCTGCTATAAAGGGTGGACCCTTTAGAAATAAACCTCTTTGCTATTCCCCGACGGTATTTCCATAACCATAATTATCTGAGCAGGCAACTATCAAACTTTAACTGAAACTCAAAGCATTTATTCAATTATACCATAACAGGCACTTTTTTTTGGGTTTTGGGAAATCATCAAATAACTTCCCCCGCTCTGGGCGGAGCGGGAGGGAGTGTTTGACTTGTACTGTCTAAAACCCACCCATGTACCTTCCTTTGCCCTTTACGTTCCGGGGCCGCGGTATCTCTTTCGAACAACCCGCAACCCCCCCGACAAGAATACAGGCACTTTAGAATGTCATGCAAAAAAAAAAACAAAAAAAAATGCTGCTACAGTCCAAGTCACAAGACATAATCACTTGTGAAAGTATTGTAGTTGCCCATTCCAAAGCGTAGATCTCTATGGAGAAGGAAGGGCAAGAAACTCCTATTTCTTAAACCAATACTTTCCTTCCCAGCGTCCATAAAACAAACACTCTTAAATTATAGTAATTGAAACCGTTGAATCTCTCCCGATAGCTAATCAACGACACTCATAATATTTATGTTAGCGCTATAAGAATATGTAAACAAACAATTAGTTATTATACAACTTGAAATAAATGACCACACAGAAGTGACTATAGGCAATTAATTATCTAATAAGCAGCATTATACATAGTTATTCATTTAATATTCTTTATGGTAGCTGAGGAGTTTAATATTCTTCATGCTTAAAAGAGATTTAACATGTTCCTCGTCTTTCGTGTCTAGGATTCCATACCCACTACTAAAGCCCCGTTCCAATAAACAAAAACGACTCTTTTTGCTTACGGATAGTAGGATTTTGACATAAGTCTCATAGAACTTATGTCAAAATACTACCATCCGTAAGCAAAACGAGTCGTTTTTGTTTATTGGAACGCGGCTTAAGACCGCTGTCGGCCCGTCTATCCGTCTGTCACCAGGCTGTTAGGCTGTATCTCATGAACCGTGATAGATAGACAGTTCAAATTTTCACAGATGATGTATTTCTGTTGCCGCTATAACAAGAACTACTAAAAAACAGAATAAAATAAATATTCATGGGGCTGCCATACGACAAACATGTGTTTTTACCATTTATATACGACTAGCTTTTGCCCGCGGCTTCGGTCGTGTTAAATTCGGGGTAACACAGTTCCCCTTTTCTGATTTGCAGGTACCTGCTACCTGTAGTTATTGCCCTTTCGCCTTATTTATTGTAATAACAAAGCTAAGTTTTCCGTTTTCTTTCCTTTCTGCCTCATTTCTCACTTTGAAAAAACAAAAAATAGCCTTTGTCTGTCTCCAGGGTCCCAACTCTACTCAATCTCTGTACCAAAATTCATCAAAATCGGTTTTGCCATTTAGGCGTAACAAACAAACTCATTTTTGCTTTTATAATAATATTAATAGTAAGGATAGTGGTTATACTTCTTATATTGTTTCGTCGCGTGAAGCAAGTCAGATGTCTCACTTTCACAGTTCACCTCTTAACATTTAATCTTATTTTAACAGTTTCCACGGTAGCTTATGCAAGGTAGTTTGTCAGCTGACATTTTCTTACGGATCCTGGATGTTGTAAAAGCGTATAAAACTTCGTTCAGAGAGAAACCATTTGCGAGATTGCATGGTATCATTGGTAGTGTTATTAAAATCGATGAACATAAGAAATGAAATGAGTTTGTGTTTACATTTCTTAAGATTACTAGCTGTGCCCAGCGGTTTCACCCGCTGCTCACTTAGGCGTATGGAAAATAGATGTTAGCCGATTCTCAGACCTACTGAATATGCATATAAAAATTCCATAAAAATCGGTCAAGTCGTTTCAGAGGAGTATGGTAACTAACACTGTGACACGAGGATTTTATATTTTAGATTTATTTTAACAGTTTTGTGTCAAAAACACTTCCGTCTGAATTTACATTTGCAATTTGAGCGGGTCTAGACTGTATTGTCTCGCTCCCTGGCTGGAGCCCTTAATCTCAAAGCATATCCACAGGAATTGCCTGGTGAAGCAGACTAGTTGGTTGCTAAGTGTAAAGATTGCTGTAGGGCTTGGACAAATCTGTCAAAATCAACGTGATCTTTATTCTCGTTGTGGTGAGGTTAAAATTACGTTGTCTAAGGTTAAGTTACTTTTAATGGATCAATCAATCTTTCCAATACAGACAAGCATTGTCTTTTCTTTCGGGAAAAACAGTCATGCTGTACCATGCTTACTCAAGGCATCGACAGTCATAATGTGTTATTCAATAACATCCTCAGCATTATGACTAATAAGTTCTGTTTACTAGAAAGGTACATTTTGTTTAACAATTCCACAGTACACCCACAGGCAGGCTTTGCCTTTCCCTTTTCGAATAAGTAAGATTCCTTCACGGAGCATTTTGGCATCGTTTCAAAACTAGTGTCGTTCATTGCGAGTAGGTATATCGGATCGGTGCGCGGTGATAGAAAATGTACATGGTGTTAAATAAATAATTCTTAAATTAACCTTTTATCTTTCTTCCTTATTATAGAAAAAAAACGTTGCCCGACACTAGGACTTTCTCCAGTATCGTGGGTGCGTTTTCAAACATTTCAACTCACATACACAAACAGCCAGACCCGAAACAACTATCTGTAGGTCATAGAATTATTTGTTCGCGGGGATCGAACCCGCGACACGCAACGCAGCAATCGATCGGTCTGCCACTGCGCCAACCGTGCGGTCCAATCTAACTCTTCTTCGTGTCTGGCACGATAATATATTAATCCAAGGAAGCAAATTTAGACCCGTGAGCTTCACAAACGATGACCCACATACACTCCTGTGGGGTTATCAAGACATCTTAAAGCACACTGATAACATGATGGGGAAAGAGATGAGGCCAGACTTCCTTGTAGGCACAGAGAATCTTATTAAAAAGAAGAACAGAAGTATCTATTCGAGTATCAGAAGTTACATAATTATTGGGAAAGAGTAGTAAACCTAAAATTAAACAAATAGATACTTAATCCATTGATATGATTTTATGAAAAAGCAAAATGCGGAATACAACCTGTAGCTTACGATTGTGAAGTAACGTTTGCTGAAGTAATAAGATACATAGGTTATCGATAAGTTAATCCTAGTTATATTAATATTATAAATGCGAATGTATGTGAGGATGGATGGATGTATGGATTATGGATGTTTGTTACTCTTTCACGTCAAAACGGCTAAACGGATCTTGATGAACAGAGGCACAGAGATTATAGTCTGGAATAACACAAAGAATAATTATTTTTTCGATATCACGCCGGCGAAGCCGCGGGCGCCAGCTAGTTTACAGATTATTGTAAATGTTGATATAATTATTATGAAGGAAAGAAAGAGCAAATGATAGCGAGTGATTGTGTGTTGTTCCCAGGTATGGTCCATTCTCTTTTCTCTCCTGTCTACACGTTCTAGTTACAAAGACATTGGGAGTTCAAAGTTCCAACTTTTTCAAATGTTTTTTGTATTAATCCAAGGTTTTAATGTTATTAATTACCTACCTTCATCAACAAACAATACAACATACAATGCATCCATCAACATAATGTTTTAGTGCGTAACATACAGTTCAACCCCAAAACATAATTTTTAACCCCAAAAAATAAAAAAGTCGTAACCCAGCAATATTTTTTGCGTACAGTTACTTAGTTTTATGAACATAATTTAATGCATGGTTGACGGCTTCGTAAAGGATTGTTTTACACCCTGTATATTATCTTAGTAGTATCTACAGTCTCGTTTAGCCAAGTCCATTCCAGTCAAAACACAACATCATACATCTCAGTCTAACATCTTCCATTCTACACGAAACAATGTAACTGACAGCAAGACGTATAGCGGCCATCTTGGAAACGTTAACAACATCTTGCCTTACATGAACTGCAACGTCATTAGTTATTAGGAAACTAGCGTTTTAAATATATTAGCTTTCTATGGTCGTTGGGGAGAAAACATTGAGCTTATGTATTGACTGCACGCTATCTATTATAAAATAACAGTTTCCATCTACAAAGGTTACTTTACTTTGTGTGCTTTATCTGTTTAGTCAATGCAAGCCCAGTTTGCGCATTAGACCTCAAAAAAATATTTCTTACTAGCTTTTGGCCGCGGCTTTGCTCGCGTTAAATTCGGGGTATCGCAGTTCCCCTTTGATTTACAGGTATCTGCTACCTCTAGTTTTGCCCTTGCGCTTTATTTATTGTAATAGCAATGCTAAGTTTTCCCGTTTCTTCCCTCTTTCTCCCTCATATCTCAATCATTTTTTAAAATAGCCTATGTCCGTTTCCAGGGTCCCAGCTATCTCTGTACCAAAATTCATCAAAATCGGTTTTGCCATTTAGGCGTGAAGACGTAACAAACAAACTCACTATATGTTGTTTTTGTAACCTCAACCCAAACCGAACACAATAATAATTGTCCATTAACACCCCCCTTCACCCTTCAGGTGAAGATCACACTCTTCCGAGCTTACTGTACTTCTTTCTACACGTGTAGCCTTTGGGCCAGATATACTCAAAAGTCGTACAGCGCTCTCCGCGTTCAATACAATAATGCGTTTAGGGTACTGGTGGGGCTGCCTCGCTTCTGTAGCGCATCGGGGATGTTTGCTGACGCACACGTAGATTGCTTTTATGCGACCATGCGAAAGAGGTGTGCTTCTCTGGTGCGCAGGGTGCGGGCCAGCTCCAACAGTGTCCTGAGTATGATTGCTGGGCGTCTGGATTGCTCATACGTAAATCGTTGTTGTGTCGTCTCGCATGGGGTGAAGCAGCGGTGACTCGTGTGAGTTGATTAATTATTTTTAAGTAAATTAAATTGTGAAACGTTACTAACATAGTCTTAAGTATTACTAACATTATTGAGTCATGGTTACTCGAATAAAGAATTTATTATTATTTCGTTTATTCAGCTAAATACATATTGATTAAATTTTTAAATATTTCTTAATAAAAACATAGAAAATAAAAAAAAGAAACATTTAAAAATACAAAAAATAGTAGCCCACCGGTATCGGGAACAGGGTCCAAGCTACCGGTGGTTAGGGTTCCAGAGACAGGAACCTCCTCACAATACGAGCCGTATCGAGGAGAACTGCCTTCTGAATCAGGCCCTTGATCCAACCGCCTAAGGAGAGCTTCGACAGATGTTCGTCGAGGCTCTTGGCAATCAAGCCATTTGCCGTTATGACAATCGGCACAATGATAGCCGAGTTCACATTCCACATGTCGACAACCTCGTGTGCCAAGTCAAGATATTTTAGTTGTTTTTCTTTCTCAGCTTTCACGAGGTTCTCGTCATGTGGGATGGTAACATCGATTATCATTACGCGGCGCGCTGATCGGTCTATCACCACTATGTCAGGCTTATTGGCGACAATAGTCCTGTCAGTAATGATAGACCGATCCCAGTACAACGTGACATGGTCTTTCTCGAGAACTGGGTCGGGCACATACTTGTAGTACGGTACCTCAGATTCAACAAGATTATATTTCAAAGCAAGTTGCTGATGAATAATCCTGGCTACTTGGTTGTGCCTATGCAAGTACTCGCCGTTAGCTAGACGAGAACAACCAGAAATAATATGTCTGATGGACTCACCCGGACGGTGGCATGCCCGACACACGTCAACCGTCCCGTCTTTCATAATATATTTCCGGTAGTTGTTCGTCAACATAACTTCGTCCATAATCGCACAGACAAAACCTTCAGTTTCCCCAAAAAGGTCACCGAATCGAAGCCAAGACACGGACGCTAGAAAATCTACATCAGGTCCATGAAGAGCCTTGTAGAAGCGCCCGTGAAGCTCCTTACCTTGCCATACTTCCTTGCGGTAATCGGTAGTAAGTACTACAGGTTTGCGCCAATTCTCTTTAGCCATGGACAGCGGGGTGAGTCCCTTGTCCACTGCGACTACATCTCGATGCATACCCACGTCGGTTTTTAAGAAATATTCCCTGAGACTGCACACCTCTCGGTTGTGGAGGGTCTTTGCGTTTAAAAAGCCTCGACCCCCACACTTCCGTGGGATGTACAGTCTCATCACCGATGATCGTGGGTGATGCATCCGATTTGCAGTCAGCAATGTACGGACTCTCCTATCCAGGGCATCGAGCTCAGTCTGCGTCCATTTGAGTATGCCGAAAGAGTACATTAAAACCGGCATGACCCAACTGTTGAAGGCGCGCACCTTGTTCCCTCCCGAAAGAAGGCTTTTTAATACCTTCTTCAGGCGACCAAAGAAACGCTCCCTCAACAATTGCTTCATGTCAGCTACGTTAATGCCTAACGCTTCCGACATACCCAAATACTTATAGCTTTCGGATGAGGAAAGGGATCTGAGGTGTATGGAATCCGAGAGATGAATTCCCTCGGATTCCATAATCTCCCCTCGTTTCACATACATGACTGCACATTTGTCCACACCAAATTCCATCCTGATGGCGTTACTAAAAGTTTCAGTTACTTTCAGTAGCTCCATCAGTCGTAATTTGTTGGGGGCAAAGAGTTTCAGATCATCCATGTAAAAGAGGTGAGATATGACCTGACCACCTCTTCTCAACCGATAGCCTAGACCTGAATCCTCCAGCAATGTGCTTAGAGGATTCAAAGCTAGACAGAACCAAAGTGGACTCAAACTGTCGCCCTGAAATATTCCCCGTTTAATCCACACAGGCTCATCGTTCCCCTGGATTTGTCGACATCCTGGATATCGAAGGACCGTCCTCCATTGTCCCATACACGACTCAAGAAAGGTGCGTAGAGTTGTATCTATCTTGTACAACTCCAGCACCCTCTTGAGCCATGTATGTGGCACTGAGTCGTAGGCCTTCTTATAATCTATCCAACATGTCGACAAATCCTTGCGGGATCGACGAACCTGTTGGCTAATGGCCATGTCGATGAGGAGTAGCTCCTTAGTACCGCGAGACCCGTTCCTACATCCATTCTGAGAGGCAGATATAATTGAATTTTTGACAATGTGTGAATTAATTTTCGCTCTCAAAATGGACGTAAGAAGTTTATAGACCGTCGATAAACACGTGATCGGCCTATAATTCTTGGGTTCCGCGGGACTGCCTGACTTATAGAGCAGGTGGGTAACGCCTGTTGTTAGAAACTGTGGCAGAGAGCCGGACTCAAGGAAAGATTGAAATTATTATTATTATTATTAACAAAGATAAATAAATAATAAAGATAGTCATCATGGTGTTCTCCATTTCTCTCTTGCTGAATGATCATCTCTTCTAAATATTATAAAACTGTTTTGGAAATACGCACAAACATTATCATTTACGTGACCAGGAAATCTGTTCTCAACCACTCCTACGGAGTTTCCTTCCTACTCCAAAACAAGGCGTACTCCACAACTTACCTATCAATAAACTACTAACTCAAACTAATATTAAAAGCTCGCAAACATAAAAACTCTCTGCGAATAATGAGCCAGTTCTGAAACTTGGCCAATATAAGGCCAAACGATACTTGGCCAATAAGGCTAGACGATAAATAACGCACGACGCTTAGAAAAGTGTTATTAAGGCTCCGCCGCCTTAAATATTCTTGGCATTACTCAACATTAGGGTTGGTGTTGCAAGTTATGTATTTTCTTCTTTTAAGGTAAGCTTTTCGGGAGGGATTTTTGCAAATAAAAACCAAACAAGAGAAGTAAACTTCTTATAACGAAGAACAGCTACCCTACCATGACGTCTTAAAACAGAACTTATTCCACTGAGGGAAATAGACAGAGCTATACAGGGTGTCTAGCACCAACTCTTTCTCACACAGGAATATGAACTGCTATAAGATGTCATGGTAACCCTACAGGTAACGTTTAAGTTAGGAACTATGACAGAATTTTAAACTAAGAAAACTGGTAGCTTTTTATTCAGACGGTATCTTAGTATACAGTTGATAAGGCCTAGATTCTTTTGAAGAATGTTCACAATTCTTAGTTTACTCGCTCAAATTCGGACCTACCCGATGTCATCATAATCTACATATGATTTTGGGCTGACAAAGCTCTACGCATAAGATATTGCACGGAAAACATTTGCCTTGTAAAGCAAAATTCATGAATAAATCACCATGGTAAAGGATTAATAAGTTCTGTCCATCGTGTTAAATAAACATTGAAACTGTGAACCTGTTGGTGAAGCGCATCAGAATAGAAGTGATCAAAATTGACCAAAAAGGTTCTAGAATTTATGACAACTTCTGGAAATCAAGATGGCGTCATTGATTTCTTATAAATCAGTGACGCCATCTTGATTTTCATCCTCGTTCCAATTCAAATTCCATCTTCATTCTTTCGCAATTTTTATCTTGACAATCCCTTACCATGCATTTTTTGAATAATTAGGAAGAAGTTCTGGCTTTCTGTAATTGTTTGCACCTTATGGAAAGAGGTATTTGCTATCGAAAATCAGCTGCAATAACAGTGATATTTGAGACCCTTTGCAGACCCAGTCAGAATGTTGAAATGTCTGATGAGTACACCTCATGAAACTTAATAAAAACCCTTACTTGCATCTGCTCTTAAAACTTCCCTGCAATAGACATTAATAGAAATAAAACTTGTCAAAATCCTTCAGGAAGTGTCCCAATACTCAAATATACACTATATCCCGGAATGTAATAAAGTCGGTTAAAACATCCTAAGCGACAACCCTATCGGAGACGGATTAGGCAGCGTTCACAGGCACGTTGCAAACAGCTCTTATCGGTCGTCTCGGGATACTTGACTTATTAGTCACTTAGTTTGTTTTACTAGGGTACCCTGTTATAATGTAGCTATGCCCTTACTTACTACATAATACACAGGTTTCAGGCGGTTGGAAATGAAAAACATAACTTAGTCGGAGATTTGGCGTGATTAACTTCTAGGGTTTTATTTCTTGAGGAAATGTGTCATCAACACACGTCGCGGTTGTTGTCGTATCTGTGTGTGTTATTTGTATTTTTTTAAAATTTTTGTTGTTCCTTATTTGATTTATTTCCTTTTTTTTTTGTTCAGTGCGAGTTTAATTAACAGTTCTTCTTTCTTTCATATTCTTCCTGGTTTTCTTATAGTACCTACTAAATTATTATCTCAAAGGACACTCACTTGGAAAGACTTGCTTTGGACTCACGGAGTTCTCTAGGTTTGGACTCGTTTCCCTATTTCAATACGGCACAACATTTTTGGACAGTTAGTAATATTAGAGGTATTGTATGTAGTTTCCAAACAGCTGTTATCTCAAGTTTGACCGGTTCTTAGTCACAGTGTTTAACAATACGTTGTAAATTACAACATTGTAAGGAATAAGAAGATAAGTAAAACGGTTATTTATACTGTAAGATTTACAAACCATAGTTGCAACTAAGATAACAACAAATTAATTTTTTTTTAAATATATTTTATTATAACAAAGACTCCTTACGAGCTAGTAAGTCATAACTGCAGCAATAAACCAGGATTAAGATTAGACCAACAAATTAAAAAATAAACCACGAGAAATTCTTCCGAAAAATAACACTATTTAAGCTTACTACCTCCAAGTAAAAGTGCTACTTATTACAATAACAATAACACGGTATCCCGGTGCACAACATAACAATAAAATAAAAAATCCAAATACACGTGGACATAACGTGGAACCCCGGACGAAATTCTCACGAAATATTTAGCGAGCCTTTTAAAAAAATTAAGTAACAAAAGAGGTCTACTCGAAATTCGAAATATAAACACAGTTCGAATACCAACCGATTTTGGACGCGGAAAAAATGCAGGTAACAAATTATGGGTGACGTAAGCGGGACCGAAGTCCGGAGTCCGGAATAACGTGGTTGTTTCTTTCTTTTGTTTTGGAGCAAAAGAAATTGCTGGTTTAATTGTTTTTGGTATGATGTATGTTGTCGAATGCTTATGATGAATTTGAATGGCCAAAAATTTTTATTCTTGGAATTTGTTTGAAAGAATTTTTGATGTTTATTTCTCAAGTTCATCCACCTTTTCAAATGATACTTGGAAAGTAATGAAAGGGAAAACCCACGGAAGTATTTATTACGATTCAACTGTATCTTTGACTTGTCGCAACTACATTACAAAATTCGTAAAATATTTATAACCTATAAAAAATATGTACAGAAACTTTTCTTACACAACACGAATCAAATAAACCTAACTAAATTATTTCCTACACGTCGAGATTCCCACATTAACGCTAATAGAACTGCCACATCATAAATTATGTTCATTTTTAGTTGTAATGATAATTTCATCTGCCTACGTATTTCAAAATGGCTGGATCACGCATGCCTGACCCATCAAGGCTTTCAAATAATGGGAATGGACATTAAGAGAGAATACCATAAATTCTCCCGGGCCATCCGTTTTAGGGTCCCGTCCGTGATCAGCTTATTTGAATAAGCCACTTATGGGATAAAAGTAAAGCTTAATTACGACCCTATGGATGCCCGCGGTGTTGTTTGTTAGTTTTGTTACTTTTACCATGAAATTCAATAAAAAATATTTAACTCGAATAGACAAGCTCATGCAAAAAACTATTGATTCTATTTATTGTAATATTGAATCGTGTATAATCACTTGAATCAATAATGGCGACGTAATAATTGATTAAAATGGCTAAAGATCATTTCAGTACTACCATAATGATGCAGGGTGTTTGAAAGAGATACCGCGGCCCCGAAACATAAAGGGCAATAGAAGGAACGTTGGTGGATTTGAGTCAGTACAAGTCTGGCACTCCCCCCCGCTACTCCCAGAGCAGGGGAAGTGACTTTATTTAAAATCATGGAGGAGGGTTTTACCCAATCTTGAGAAGTATTTTTTTTTTGTATTTTATCTGTTAAGATTTATAAATACATGGTAATTTATTTATTAATATTGTTTATTTATTTGAACACATTTTTTTTTATATTTTCACATATTTCCTAAAAAATAGTTTAAAAAAATAAAAAATTGTAGTCCACCAGCATCGGGAACAGGGTCCGAGCTAACGGTGGCCAGAACTCTTGAGAGAGGAACCTCCTAACAATTTATTATTAAAAATAATAAATGGGAACATTATGAATAAGTACTCTTTTCTCATGACATACAAAAAAAACTTCAAACACTTTACCAAATGAAGCCTTCAAAAACCGAACCTTTTTCTTCAAATTCCTCGCTGTCGGTAATCGTGACTTACGGTTTAAAACGAAAGCTTAGAGAATTTACTTAAACTTAGCTTCAACTTATTTTATGTAGATATTTCTATTTTGTAAGCGCACATTGGCCGTTTTAAAACTAGTGTGTACTAGGTGTGTACCAATCGTAAGTTGGTAAGCAATAGAAAGGGTTTAAGAGGATTATTAAGAGAAACTTGTTCAGATACTTATTATTAATACTTATTAATTTTATGGACTATGGTGTTAAGAATGATGGGATGCGCTCGTGGCTAAATAATAGCAGCCGTTCGGGTCGATCTTTAAGTTAAGCCGCGCTTGCCTAAGTTGGTCTGTGGATGGGTGACCACCCGTTACATACCGAGTTTCCTCCGTGTCTCGGAAAGCACGTTAAGCTGTTGGTTCCGGCTGTCATTTGTAGATCTTTGGCAGTCGTTCCAGGTAGTCAGTGTCCCGGGAGTCTGACAATCAATCTTGCCAAGGGGTATCGTATTACACAGTACTAAATGGGTTGTGGAGGTCAGATAGGCAGTCACTCCATGTAAAATACTAGTCAGCTGCATCCGGTTAGACTGGAAGCCGACCCCGAATCCCGTGGTGTATGATGGTATACACAATACATACTACTGATGATGTTAAGACAGATGGTATTTCCCAATCAATGGTTTTAGACTTTAGAAGGAACTAATTGTAGCTAATAATTCTAATTAGTTGTACCTATTTTAAAATTATACCTATTTTTGTTTGGATGGAGACCTACTTGTTTTGCGGATGGGAAATCATCAGACAACTTCCCCCACTCTAGGCGGAGCGAGGAGGAGTTTCAGACTTGTACTGACTAAACTCCACCCATGTTCCTTCTATTGTCCTTTATGTTCCGGGGCCGCGGTATCTCTTTCGAACAACCCGCAACCCCGGCAAGCGGTGGCCTTGCCTGGCAGGACCCTCTGCTTGGAGACCTACTGCCACCAAGGTTTTCTAGTTCTAAATTAAGACTCTCAACATCATCATCTACCTAGCCTTTTCCTAATTATGTCTTGGTCAACTTTCAGTTTAACCGGATTCAGTTTAATACCAAAACAAAATCTAGAAACCTGACTGTACATAAATTAATTTGATTTTAAATAAACTAACGCGTCATCTAAAACATCATACTGATTTGATTAAACATAACAAAATCAACAAAATTCTTCAGCATGCAGCCGTTATATTGACAGACGATTAAAACTACTTACAAATCAAGAGTAAACGAAAATATCTACAATAAATAAATGCTATAAAAGGTGTTATCTAAAAAATCTGAAGTATCTGTATACTTAACTTGCTAGTAATCGGTTAAAAGCATAGATAACGCACGTTATTTGTCGGTTAACTCACAAAAAACGGTTCCAGTTAAGCACGGCTTAAGTTGTAACGGATTTACTTTTATAAAGTACCTACTTTCTATTAAATGAGATAGTTGAGTTTTTACATTGTGGTTCGTTGGAAATTGATTGACGATAAATAATGATTTTAGACAAGGGAAACTCCATATGGCTGTTTTTATGTTTTTTTACTTATATGTATGTAGCTATGTATAAATAGAAAATTAACATGATGCAGGTAGGTAATTAAAAATAAATAAATATCTTGGGACAACTCACACACGGTTATCTGATCCCAAGCTAAGCAGAGCTTGTGTTATGGTAACCAGACAACTGATATACATACTTATATAATTTATAAATACATACATATTATAGATAAATCACACCCAGACACAGAACAAACAAACATGCTCATCACACAAAGTTTGTCCTGGGTGGGAATCGAACCCACGACCTCCGGCTCAGCAGTCAGGGCCACTAACCACTAGACCAACAGGCCCGTCAAATTTAATTACGTCAATTGTAATTACGTACAATAATGTTTCCTCAAAAAACTAATATGTTCGGAAATACAATGACAGTAAAATGAAACATATCCTTACTAATATTATAAAAGCCAAAGTTAGTTTGGTTGTTACGTCTTCACGCCTAAATGGCCCAAACGATTTTGATGAATTTTAGTACAGAGATAGTTGAGACCCTGGAGACGGACATAGGATAGAAAATAATAGGAAAATGATATTTTTTTATGATCATAACGCGGGTTAAAGTTAGCGTTGTCAGCAAATCAGAGAAGCCTGCCAGGGCATGCCGGGGTTGCGGGTTGTTCGAAAGAGATACCGCGGCCCCGGGACATTAAGAAATATGGGAGGGTTTTAGTCAGTAAAAGTTTTACACTGCTTATTTGATGAAATTACCAACCGCAATAAATTAGGTAAATCCTAAAACCTTTTAATCGTGTTTAAGTTGTGTTTTGAAAGCTAACCGGCACCATGTTTAATTTGAAGTTTAGATTCCAAACTAGCACCTTTCTTTCTTTTCCTATGCGGGCATTTTACGACTGATTGAATGATAAGCAGATGACAGATGACCTTTTAGACCGGAGCAGAAGATTTTTAATGTTACTATTTTTATAGTATTCATCGTCTGCCTAGCCTTTTCCCAACTATGTTGGGGTCGGCTTCCAGTCTAACCGGATGCAGCTGAATATCAGTATTTTATATGGAGCGACTGGCTATCTAACCTCCACAACCCAGTTAGTACTGGGTAATACGATACCCCTTGGTAAGACTGGTTGTCAGACTTTCGGGACACTGACTACCTGTAACGACTGTCAAAGATCTACAAATGACAGCCGGGACCAACTGCTTAACGTGCTTTCCGAGGCACGGAGGAAACTCGGTATGTAACGGGTGGTCACCCATTCACAAACCAACCTAGGCAAGCGCGGCTTAACTTAAAGATCGACCCGAGCGGCTACTATTATTTAGCCACGAGCTCCTTATTTTTATAGTATTAAAGAGTTATTATTATTTAGCTCAACTGAATCGGTTAATTCAGTTGAGCCAGGCCCCTGGCAGGCCCCTCTGCTAGGATTTAACGACTGCGAAAGAGTTTTCATAATGCAAGGTCCTGTTCATAAAGATCTGAAGCTGCTAACCAATTTTATAAAGTATGATAGCTTAAATTTCATAGACGTCGATACGAATCAGTAATTTGCTTCGAGATTTTTGGTCAAAATTAATAAGGTGTTCGTGTCTCAGTTATATTTTTAACCGACTCCAAAAAAGGAGGAGGTTCTACATTCAACTGTACTTTCTTTTGTATGTTTGTAACGCCATTTCTCTGTCAATATTGAGCTGAGTTTCAAAATGAATTTTACTTACCGAGGTGCTTCCATACCAATTTTATCTATATTACTTGGGTAGTTTATGTATGAGTTATCTTTTATAATTAATACTTTTTCTTCTACAGTAAGTAGATGATAATGCTTTTTCTTTTAATAGCAACCGAAAATGAATACTAGATACCATCATAACTAATAAGGCAGAATTAAAACCTTTTTAAGTAAAAAAAAAACAATTTTTAAAAATAAAAGTATTTTTTTAATACGTAGTCATGATTCATGTTATTATAGAAATCAATTTGTGCTTAGAAACCTTATACCTGAGTGCACTTATTACTACCAAAAACGTGCATTTCTAAAATTCTTTACGAACCACAAAAAGGGCATTGAAAAAACTTCAAAACAGCTCACACTCAATAAAAACAAAGCGAATTTCACGCCCCTAATTTTTCAATTACACAACACAAAACAAGACAGACGACAATATCCGTTTTATTATATATTATACATACACGAAACGGCATCCATAACAGTCGTTTCCACAAAGGAAATTTGTATCAAAACTTGCCATTGTTCATGCCTTCGCAGTGA
Source organism: Ochropleura plecta (assembly GCA_905475445.1). Classification (NCBI taxonomy): domain Eukaryota; kingdom Metazoa; phylum Arthropoda; class Insecta; order Lepidoptera; family Noctuidae; genus Ochropleura; species Ochropleura plecta. The sequence continues at coordinate 18,387,445 of FR997736.1, forward strand.
CGACGTTTCTTAAGAGAACCGGCCCGTTTTCATAACTCCACGTCGGCATCCTACCAGTAATGTTTGAGCAAAATGAATTTTATCTCTTAAGGGATAAAGTTGATTATGTTAGCTAACAGTTTCTGAGATGAGTCGTTATGGAACAGAGCCAGGAGACAATGGGAGTGCTCAGTATTCAAGTGATGTGCGTGTTTCCCGCGATATCGCGTTAATATTCGTATTAGGTATCGGATTAAAGCATAGGAATTCGGATACGCATCAAGTAAACGTTTTTAAACGATGTTTTAACTGACACGGGGTTATTGCGATGTTTTTCGGTTGCCCTTTTTATTGGGGTATTAGGTCGGGTAATGTACTGGAGGCAATATGCTCCGGAAATATTATGTCGTTTTTATGAATTAAGTAGATGTTTTTTGCACGAAGTGGGTATATAAACAGTTTACCCATCCAATTGCGTAATGTTGTGTGTGTTTTGAATATTTCCGACACTTTGTCCTGTTGTATAATTCACAGTAATCGTGTTACAATGACGTAATATAACATCACGCTATGTAATCTAGAAGGGTAAGGGAGATGTGAACTTAATATTACCACCCCTATTTTGCTAGCTACGTTAGTAAGTCCCATGTAATAGGGGGCGAGCCTATTCCCATCAAACGGGCATAAATGGCTCCTTGGCTGCTACTGAGAAATTCCTTATAGAAAATCGAACAACACTTTTCTCGGCCCGAAAATCGCACCCAGGGCATCATGCTCAGCAATCACCCTTGTCATCACTAGACCAAGGTTAAAAAACAACTACAGATATCTGTCAAAGACGCCACTGTTGACGCAGTGGCTGAGCGATCAACTGCTGCGCTGCGTGTCGCGGGTTCGATTCCCGCACGGAACAAATATTTGTATGACCTGCAGATAGTTGTTTCGGTTCTGGCTGTTTGTGTATGTGAGTTTAAAGGTTTGTAAACGCACCCACGATACAGGAGAAATCCTAGTGTGGAGCAACGATTTTTTTTTAATTTAACTAATCAACAAAAACTACAAAAACTCGTTTAAAATCTCACCGAGTGAACATCACGTATTTACCTAGGAACTATAGAATTACTTAACAAAAACAACACGTAGGATAGCTGTTGACAATACATTTCCCACGTCCGATAATTATCTAGCCAATGTCAAGTTGAAATGACGAAGAATTATCATTACCTTACAATTCCTTCCGTAAAAAATGTACGGAATTGCAAAAAAAATGTATGAAGTCGTAAAAACGTGATGGTTACCGCAAGACATTGCCGAGGCCCTAGCTTATTTTGAAACAGTGAAAAAATTGTATACAGTGTCTTAACAACAAAAATATTTTTACTGTGGGAAATAATATTTCTTCATATTATATTGCTTATTCCATTAGCGGTCAAAATTGGGACTTACAAAAATTGCACAAAAACATCTAAATTATAGTTAGTTTCCAAAAACACCCTTTTTTTTTTTTTCGGGTGGGAAATCATCCAATGACTTCCCCCGCTCTGGGTGGAGCGGGGGGGCATGTCAGACTTGTACTGACTAAAACCCACCCATGTTCTTTCTATTGCCCTTTACGTTCCGAGGCCGCGGTATCTCTTTCGAACAACCCGCAACCCCGGCAGGTCCAAAAACACCCTGTATACGCAATTTGACGTTCCTATTAGGATAATTCTAGTGTTTTAGAACTAGGCAAGCTGTTTCAAGACCTAAGTACGGACAGAAAAAGGTCGTCTAAGCGAAATTATATTACAAGAATCATATCTTAGGACTACCATCTTAGGACCTAGTTTCAAGCTCATGCCTTTGAAGACTCTTCTAGACGAATATAATACTAAACTACGAAACCCATTTTTAACCGACTTCAAAAAATGGGAGGTTTTTTTTCGTATTTTTGTTACGCGATTTCTCCGTTCATTGTGGGCTGTTTTCAAAATGAATTTACTTCTGGAAGTCACTGGCAAAAAACAAAACTATGAATCAAACAAAAGTCACCGACTTCTGAAAGTAAATTTATTTTCCATCTTTTTAGTGTTTTTTTGAAGTCGGTATTTTTTGCCAAAAATGTTTTAAAATGGTCTCCCAAGAATATTAATACTATGGCTATATTTTGACACTATGCGGCCTGTGATTTTTTAATTAAACCCTAAAGCAATGGACAAAGGTATTGTTGTACAGTCAGGAGCAAAAAATCTACACACTTAGCAAAATTCAAAAGTGATTAACACCTACTGTACTTTATTGATTAAAGTTTTACGTATTAAAGACCATAGTATTTTAGAAACCAAACTATGGCGAAACACATGTTATCTCAATTTCACAAGAAAATTGCAATTTTACTTAGTGTATTTTTTTTGCTCGTGACTGTAATGTCATCCGCAAATCAGTTGTAACAATTTGACATCGACAGCACCCTTATTTCGTAGCAGTAAGGGAGATTCTCTTTGCAAACCTTACCACAGACGTGCGGTTTTCTGTACACCTACAAAACGGATGAACTAAGCACGTAAGGTCTGACACATCTTCTCCGCATGGACCCGTAACTGCCGCTGCTCTCAGCCTACATGACAAGGGTAAGAACACTACTCTAGGGAAATTACCATGATTAATGTAAAACCGTAAAACAAAAGCAGAAACTATATTTAGGTACCTTCACAATGATGACAATTCTCATATGATAGGGGCGAGACCACTTGGGGAAAAACCGAAAGAACGAATAATTGGAATAGACAACAACATTGTCAGACATTCTTTCAAAACAACAAAAAAATCGATAAGGTTAACGACAGACTATTGATTCTGGATATGAGCATTTAAAAAACTAGCAGAACTCGATCTGTGATCCAAAAGATCACTTCACACGCAACGACACGCGCGATCAAGCCGCTCCAATATTAATAGATGCATAGCAAGCGGTGAGAACGGACGATATACCGCTATACACGGGTAAACTTGCTATAGAATGTACGAGTGCTTGAAAATTTTACACGCCCGTGTAGCTTACAGAATACCGATTTGGTGTGAAATGCAAAATACTATTACAAAGACCACTGACTGATCACACACTCACACACTGAGCTAGAACAGACAGGAGACACTTAGTCTAAATTACTCACGACGAATCAAATAAAGTTATTGAACTAACAGAACTAGTACAAGACCCAAATATAATAGATAAGATTAAAGCAACTAATACAAAGACTCGTGTGAAAGGCGACTTTGCCGACACACAAGCCGCTCTTATTACTCGGTAATACTACCGGGTCCGCCTCAAGGCATCGTGTGTAGCCGTCCTTAATGCATACTTTCTTGGGAAAGTTACAAAAAATAAGTAAGTAGAAGTGTAAGAAGTTACAAACGAACCCCAGTAAGGATTAATAATGGAGGCGCCTGCGGGTAAGAGATGGTTCTTAGAAACTTTGATGTGTTTTGTACTGTACATAAGCTTTATTATGAACCTGTTTCGCAGTATCTGGGCTTTTCACATTTTTCAAGATTTTATGGAGAGGTTGATGAAAGCAACTGAAGTGATATGGATGAAAAACAAGAAGGTAAGAAAGGTAACTGGGGGCTGAAGATTAGCAATGCTCGTCCATTAGAAAACTAGCGATTTGATTGCGGCAGGAATTAAATAAAAAAGGGAACACGATGCAGTTCTGATTGGACAAAATAATTTCAGCGATGTTATGATTTAAACCTCAAATGATTTGTATTAAAGTAGAGACTAACTGTGATCTATGTGTCATGGATGGTAATGAATGACAATAACAACCCACACGGGAACTAAACATGGCATTATGTGTTTTTAATAATTGAGTAGGTACGAATTATTTGGTCCATCAATCAAATTCTCCGTAAAACTGCGGTGACTGCACTTTTATTACCTACACAGAGGTATATTAGGTATTTATAATTCGCAAGTCATATTTATTTTATGGATAATTATAAGAATGGCTTGACGTCACGTAGTCAATTTTAAGCTGAATCCGTTCTAGTTTGAAGTCAAATGACTCAAATAAACTTAATGTAAAAAACAAACTTATATATGCAGTTTTTGGTTTTAAAAACAATCATATTAGATTAATGCTTTGAGAAGATGCTCCAAAGTTAAGGGATTTGGTGATTTGAAGGTTCAATTTGGCAGATGTATCATTTCGATTATCCATCCAGACCTTTAGACCATTTAGTCTGGATGGATAATCTACAGGAACACAAACGAATTGTTAGCAAAAAACATAACAAACAGATTAGGTATATACAAAATGATATAGCATTATGATTTTGACAAATAGAAAGTTAACAGTTTTGAGCAAATGCATTTCTAATATTTCAGAGCTACGTACCGCTTTTACTTTTACACTAGTAATTAATTGGATGCACATAATGCTCAAAATATTTTAAATTTTGACTGATAAACTCCTTGAGGTTAAAAAAAACAAGTCAACGAACTAAAAAAGAACTGTACGCAAAAGCTATTAACAGAAACCATGAGAAAGAAAAAGATAAAGAAGCAATTGTAGAATTTAATAGAGAAACAATTATAGATAATTCCATTAAAATTACAACGATTAGTGAAGAGAGAGAATTCTTCTAACGATTGTTAGCAAATCTAGGACACGACGGTGTACTGCCGGCTCACATGGACTGGGAAATACCTGTTCAATGTACAAGTCATATTGAACTACTTGTTTATAATATCACACTTCACTTGTAACGGGTTCAGCTGAGCTAAAAGTAATGCCAAAGAACTTGAAAGTGTATCTATAAATATAAAACAGTTCCGTGTTTGATTGATTGGTATAGCTGACTGGCGGATAAATAGCGTTAATCATTGAGATTAAGATAGAAAGGTTCTAAGGAAAACAAGTACATATAAAAGATTTTGGAAGGAGAATTACGTAAAATATCAAAAAGAAAGGAACACCACCTTTTACTTTATATGCATCTATATCATTTTGGGAGTTAGGATGTTTGCATACTACGTTATCAAAACAGCAATTAAATCCTGTTGAAACTAGAAAGAACTATTGGGAGAAAGGGAGGTGCAGCTGTAGGATCTACAGTCACACCATGGCCTTATTCGGGATAGCAGACGTCGTGATGGTGGTGAAAATGTAGTGAGAACTCTGGGGTATCAAGATTATCTTCTTTTCAGTTGTTAATAATTTCTACGGAACCATTACAATCCGATACTTTCATCCAATCATCATTAAGTAAAACCGCAAACATTTTCTTGAATTCAACAAAAAATATAACGTTTGCTTTGCTACGTATATTTGCTACATCTCAATAATGTGAATACACAACTGGGGCGCGCTGTCGGCCTCATGCAATAGTTTCTTTACTCTTACAATTACACCATATTTTTGTTCCTCGGTCTTTACACCTGTGCAAATCATCGTCACACACGTTAGGTGATAATTTTTAATAGACCATTCCAAATCCTATCTTTAGTTTTCAGAATTTTAATCATTGAGCTTATTGTTTAGCATTTGGAGCTTTTGGGAAAGCGTTATTTCAAACTTTATATTTTTTGTTTTGAAAAAACTTTTAAGGGAAACATCGTTTCTACATTCTTGACAAGCTTGTATTTTAATCAATATGTTGGAAAGATGTCAAATCGTCCAATGTTCTTTAAAACAAATTCCATTACTCATTTGAATGATTTTTCATTTTTGTTCATTTCATTTTCTCCGACACAAGTACTATTGGTAACTTACTGGGTCTGCCTCAACTTATGTATGGAACCAATGCTTAAGATAAAATAAATATTATGTATTTTGTTATTAAAAAAAACAACGTAGATAGTTCTGGGTTTAAAAGATTGTTTCAAGCGATTCTTGCTACATTTTCGATCCCAATTCATGCACCGAATTTCGCAACAGATGTTTTAACATAATCATTCTTAGTTACATTATATCAACCTACTTGTAATTTGTACATCCTGTGAGCGAATACCGTGGGAATTATTTCTGTAATACCTAGTAATCAAAGAAAATGACAAGTTATCGTTAAACTACTTATCAATGGTGCTGTGGCCTTAAGTAGGTATTTTATAATTACACACATCATATTTCAAGAAAGGATTCTAGAATACTGACCTGAATAACTTTAGAAGGAAATACTATAAATAACGCATTTACAAGGATATGTGGCAAGTAATCATTTTTTAAGTGAACTCCTAAACTGCAAAAGTCATACAAAAGACATAAATGATAACACAATGAAAGCAAATAGGCAAAACATTAATATTTCCTCAAGAATCAATAACAATATAACTACAATTCCAATTGTTCATAGTTTAAACCAAAACAATTAACACTCACTGTAAGATTCAGAACCGTTTGTAATTTTCCAAACATTCACTCAACGCTTACTAAGTTACTACATAATCCACGTTTGGTTAACAAACAATGATCTCAAAGGCTGCGTTTAACGACTTCAAAACTTCGCTCCGGGGACCTCATCACAACTTTACGAAACGGTAGAAACTTACTGACTATAAAGATAAACAAACAGAAACATTACCTCTTAAACAACTGCTTGTAATGCATCCTAGATTAACACAATGCACATCACTGCACACCACAAAACAAAACACTAAAGAATACCAAGCACTCAGAAAAAAACACGCGTCCAGCGGTGGGTATCACGAAAAAATTCTAAACACAAATACTGGGATGCGTGGGAGTCGGGTAGCGGGCGACAGCGGGAGGGGGGGGGGGAATAACGGACAGGTGGGGGCAGGTATGCACCCTGTCCTTCCTTACAAAGCTTTCGACAAGTGCTGCTCGGGCAAGTGCCGGCGATTGACTGAATCAGACTGATCTACCTGGGTGGGTGCGCGCGCGCAAGGCTGCTTGATCTATTGTTGCGAGTAACGGATGAAAAGTTTGAATTTTCCCTGTTTATGGGATGTGTGGAGTGACGCTGTGTATTAATGATAGTTTTTGTGGTTAGTCGATACATAGTGTTTTAATATGTCAATGGGTTAGACATTATTATTATTATTTAGTAAACAGTTGTTATTGTTAGGTTAGGTATGGATTGGGTAAATGCAATTGTATAAAATCTGGTTCTTCTAAACTGACAGAACATGTGTTGTTGGGAAGTTTGTTCCGCCACTTCCTCTTCCCAGCTTAATCACTAGGAAGTGGCGAAGGGCAAGCGTTTTGATAGACTGTCTCTTGTTATGTTAACGTTCAAAAAGTGCTGATTAATTTCACTCATTGAATAAATACCTTTTGATTTTGGTACACATCCTATTATTATAAAAGCAAAATTTTGTAACGATGTTTAGCTCATTCACGCAAAAACTACTGAATGGATTTTGATGAAACTTCACCATAATATAGCTTACTTATCAGAATAACACATAGGCTACAATTCATACAGATATATTGTATATTCTATCACCATGCGAGTGAAACCGTAGGGCGCAACTAGTAAGTAATGTTTGATTTTATAAATTATCGAGATACCTAAAAAAAAAGCCTATACCTAAAACATGTACCTACTTAATTAATGTTTAATGATAATTGATAAAGTATTTAGGTACGAAAGTACTACGATATAATATGGAGCAAATAATATCACATTGAGATTAACACGAGATAGGTTCTAGAATCTAAATAGTCTACAAACCATTTTCTATCTAAATAGTCCACATACCACTTCTTATATTATTTGATACTAGCTGGCGCCCGCGGCTTCGCCCGCGTAACGATTGTAAAAAAATATCCAATGTGTTATTCCAGACTATAAATTAACTCTGTGCCCAATTTCATCAAGATCCGTTCAGCCGTTTTGAAGTGAAGAGCAAATATTCGCATTTATAATACATATTATAGTAGGATAAGTAGGAAGGATTTCTATCCAAGCTTTAGACTCTTATCATTCGCCTGCCAAAATATCAATTTATGTCAGGTCAGTGCAGCATGTCTTCTTATTCCATACTTCTCCATCACTCGTCATCAGATCAGACACCTATATATTATCCTTCAAACTGTCCATCATTTCTTTGGTCGTACTTTCACCAAGTCTTTACAAACACCTTCCAAATCCCGGAAATGGTCTAATAGCAGAACAAAAATGACATTTTATTGACACAAAAAATCAAGCCCACTTTGCCGATCAATTGGCCACACTTCAATAACTACCCGAATTCATATCCATTGTGCTAACATTATTCACATCGAACATGGGAAGGTCTGGTCGCCATTGTGTGAAGGCACTACCATGCATGGCGAGGGTGGGCTCCGACGATGCGGAACACTGATGATTGGACCGAGACTGCTGGCGTTCTAGATTCATATTCACTTGTTTTTTATAGATACAGAGGGCATAAACAAGTGACGATCTATATCGGTTCTCGCAGATTAAGAAAAATAAATTGTCTATGGCAATTTTTTTTGAAACACTAACTCTTATCTCTGGTTTTTTCTAAAATTTTATTTTCTAAAAGCTTTGTTACCAATAACCGTTTGTTGCATCTAATACCACAAACATTATTAACCTAAATTTAATTTAGTCATTCAAATTAAACAGTGAACTTAATGAGGTTGACTTTATTTTATGTAAAAATAATATTAATTAGTTATCCTTATGAGAAAAACCCAAATGAATTTGAATTCACCAGTAATTAATGGGAAAATGCATGAGGCTTTTTCGAATCTAACCACTGACCTAGACAGTGGTAAATGTGTTGGTAACAAACGTACGAATGTACTTTACATCTCTACTTATCCCTTGAACGATTACAACCGTAATGCACACCAAAGTCTTCGACTAGGGTCGAAAGCCATCAAATGCAGTCACTGTGGCTGATTTCGGCTAGATGACATCGTCATCATCAATAATATACCTACATGTCTTTTACGTGGAGAATTAACTTTTTAAACTATTTATTTTTATCCACTCCTATGCTATGATTTTTGGGTAAATTAAACGAGAAAATCCCAGCAAAAAACATAGTAAATTGAACCCAAAATTCATTACAACATGCTACAATATCCAACCAGCTCAGTATAATTCCCCAGAATCTAGATTTCTGCACAAATCACCATCACGTCTCGATCTACAAACGTGCAATAGCAGCAGTCCTGCCATCTAGCGGATAATGATGGAGATAACGTGTCTCATACGTAGTTGCCACTAAGTAGTGCGTCTGCGTCAACCAGCGAACAGGAAAATTAACTGGTTAATTTGGGTTCCTTGGTCTATGCCTAGAAACAACACTACACAACAAAATATTTATTGGCTGAGACTTAACTGTCACAGACAAGCATGCTTCAAGGCTTCATTAATTAAACAACATAGGTATACACATTTATCTCGTAATAAAATAGTTGTCAGTGATAGAAGAGGAGCGCATTGATGCAGACTGTCCGGTAAACACTAACCTCAGGTATTTAAATACCATAGAACTACTACACAAGTAATGATACTGTATTCCTAAATATATTATAACCTATTACCTTTCCAAATTCAAATCTTTTCATAGACAAATCAGCCAGTACATCAAAGAGTTTTTAACAACAAAAAGTCCACGCTATCTGGAAAATGCTGCGATGAAAGGCCGTGTAATCAAATTAAAACGAAACTTTTAGTTTTCTCTGTAGTTTCCAGGAGAGGTGCTCGTAGTAGCAAAATGGAAGTGTCAGCGGAACTAACTCGGATGGTGTCTGCGCAAATTGGAATTTGCATTGGTTGCAACGTCAGAGGAAATCAGAAGTTTGATGCAATTTGTACCATATTCATCTGCAAGTCTGGCATCTGAGACCTAGCTTCGGAAATGGATTTATGGGCTCAATATCGTACTAAACTTGTGTCAGGACAGCCTATATCAATCGTTGTTGCTGATTATGTTTAGTTTTGGTTTTCTATCGGCTTTATTCACTAAAAAGATGTATGAACAGAGAATGAAAAAAGTGAGTGACTGGACGCTCTAAATGTGCTCGTTTTTCTACATCGTTCTCACATATATGTATAATCTCAACCTGAATGATGTATCCATGATTTTATAAATATTATGATTTAAAAGAGTGTCAAGGGTGTTTCTTGCCCATCCTTCTCCATAGAGATCTACGCTTTGGAATGGGCAACTACAGTACTTTCACAAGTTATTATGTCTTGTGACTGGGACTGTAGCAGCATCTTTTTTTTTGTTTCTGAACCGCCCATGTAGATTTTCGCCACTCGACATCTTTCACTCTTGCTCCTAATAATGTTAAAATAAATAAAATGAGCGAATGCACGTTCATTTAGTACTCGAGTGAATGGTTCATTCATGAGATCGTTTGAGGGTACCAAAAAACTCACGCTGTTTATGGAAATATAAAACGCGTTAAACTTGACTTGTTACAGTTGGTTGCTGACTGCCCTGAGCGATCGAACCTCTGTGGTCACCTATCGTCACTGGAACAGGTCCATATTATCTACTTTAACAGTGTTCTTAACTACTCCGATTGAGGAAGCCATTTATACTTAAGACATGGTCATGGACTAAATAAATACTTCAACGTACAGAACCAACTAGTTGATTAAGAACCTGTAAACGAACGTAGATACGCAACGCCAACCACTACGCACTCAATACTGAGCCACTGAGACAGATTTGCGCATCACCAAGATCTTATCGCTGCTAATTACGATATACCACTCATTTGCATAGTTGCTTGGTAAGTATAGGAATAAATATAAGATATAGATGTTAATACGTTGATTGGAGGAGCTCGTGGCTAAATAATAGCGGCCGCTCGGGTCGATCTTTAGGTTAAGCCGCGCTTGCCTAGGTTGGTCTGTGGATGGGTGACCACCCATTACATACCGAGTTTCCTCCGAGCCTGGGAAAACACGTTCAGCCGTTGGTCCCGGCTGTCATTTGTAGATCTTTGACAGTCGTTACAGGTAGTCACTGTTCCGAAAGTCTGACAACCAGTCTTACGGGGTTTCGTATTACTCAGTACTAACTGGGTTGTAGAGGTCAGATAGGCAGTCACTCCATGTAAAATACTGGCATACGGTTAGACTGGAAGCCGACACCAACATAGTTGGGAGAAGGCTAAGCAGATGATGATAATGTTAATAGTGTAGAAGATGATGTGGGGCCCCGATGTAGATTGGATGTTGACTATGTTAAAGTTAGAAAATAACTATAGCACATGAAATACGTAGGTTTTATAGGTACTGTAGAGATGATCACAATTATTATGTTACTAATGCTAGCTTAGGCAAAAAGAAACACTAATCAAGATAGTTAACCTTGCCGAATTTTTTGTCTAACGTGTCTTTGAATGAAGGTAACGGCTAAGTTGGAACGCTTTTTTTTAGGGATGGGTAATCATCAAATAACTTCTGAAGCTCTAGGCGAAGCGGGAGTTTGAAAGTTACAAAAAAATTTAAAGGGAGTCGTTGTCGTTTGTCTTGGTATGGACATGTAATGAGGAGGGTCGAAGCGCATAATATGACTAAAAGAGTGATAGATATGAATGTTGATGGATAGAGAGGAAAAGGAAGGTCAAAGAAAAGATGGATGGATTCTGTAAAGAATGATATGAAGGAAAAAGGAGTGAATGACGCCGTGACATTTGACAGGGGAGAATGGAAGAAGAAAAGTATTTTTGGGAGTGTCAGACTATTACTGACTAAAACCAACCCATGTTCCTTATTTTGGCCTTTACGTTCCGGGGCCGCGGTATCTCATTCGAACAACCCGCAACCGCAGCAGGCGGTGGCCCTGGCAGGCCCCTCTGTAGTATACTATAAGAGTCAGGACAAAATTGAATGCTTTTGTAACCATCCTTTAGTATTCTTTTGAATTGACAGATCTTATAATTTTTAATAATGTGCAAATTATGAATCGATTTAAGTCTTTATTGTATTCGTTTTTGTCGATCCGAGGTATCGCATTCTGATGTATCGATATTATTGTAAGATTGCTCATATTTTTATAATCAGGCAAAAATGCCTCCATTAGCTGGGACACGTCATGTTTTCCTGCCGGTTTCCTCGCGATATTTTCAACATACATGTCTAAGAAAAAATTGGGAAAGTAGTCAGTAATGAATACCTAATAATACCAGCCTATAACCGTCTCACTACTGGAAGAATTCCTCTTTTCACATACGAAGACACAATCATTGATCACCACGTTTACTCAATACGGGTTAGCGATTTAAGTTTTCACTTATATCCTATCATACTATAATATTATAAATGCGAATGTTTCTGAGGATGTATGGATGTTTGTTGCTCTTTCACGCAAAACTACTGAATGCATTTTAATGAAACTTTACAATAATCCTTACTTCCTTACTAATATTATAAAAAGCGAAAGTGAGTTTGTTTGTTACCTCTTCACGCTTTAATGGCTAAACCGATTTTGATGAATTTTGGTACAGAGATAGTTGGATAGTTACAGAGATACCAGGAGACGGACATAGGCAAAAAAAAGTGGGATATGAGGGAGAACGAGGGAAGAAAAGGGAAAACTTAGCGTTGCTATTACAAATCAATAAGGCGCAAGGGCTGCAGACTGCAGGTAGCAGGTACTGTGTTATACCGAATTTAACGCGAGCGAAGCCGCGGGCAAAAGCTAGTATAGCTTATACATTACAATAACACATAGGCTACAATTCATAAAGATATATTGTATATTCTATCAGCACGTATTGCGTATTGTACATTCGTGACGCAGGCGCAGCTAGTTACTTATAAAGCCAGAATTCCTCACGATGTTTTTCCTTCATCGATGTTTGTGATGTCTTAGATAAACCTACTTAAATCAGCAGAATTCCTTAACTGAACTTTAAATCAAAGTCCAACGTACAAAGAAAAGTAAACATAAAAACATTAGGTAACATTAAATAATTGCTTACTCGATGGATTAATTTCTTTCAATAATTAGGTTTAACATTTTTATGATGGCTCAAGTAATCATAGATCATACAACAATTGCTATTTGATGACGTCAATATAGAGTCAGGGATTGCCCAAGTCAGTAATTAAATACATACCTACATCTACGTGTATGTTCACACTGTAATATAAAGAGGAAAGATTTGTATTTTTGTTCGTCCATACTTATTTTATAAAAGAGGAAAGGTTAGTTTGTATCGAATAGGCTCCAAAACTACTGGACCGATTATAACAATTTTTTCACTAATAGGAAGCTACATTATCACTGAGTAGCATAGGCTTTATAACATCACGCTACTACCCATGGGAGTGGGGCAGTAACCAAAGACGCGGGAGAAACCGAGCAGGACAACTAGTATTACATATGACAGCAGAATACAGAATAAGATATTTAATAACACGCAAATTGCAACAGTATTTCAATTAGAAAACATGCTAGATTTGAGTGCACAAATCTGCAATGATGGTTCTATACGCTACTGGTGTTAATCATAGATGAGTAATTAAAATTGATGATGAACCATATAGTACTTCTACTTAAAATTTGGACGTATAATTTAGTATTTATGTCAATTTAAAATATACTAACTTTTGCCCACGGCTTCGCTCGCGTTAAATTCGGGGTAACACAGTTCCCATTTCCTGATTTACAGGTACCTGCTACCTGTAGTTTTTGCCCTTGCGCCTTATTTATTGTAATAGCAATGCTAAGTTTTCCCTTTCCTTCCCTCTTTCTCCCTCATATCTCAATCTTTAATTTGAAAAAATAGCCTATGTCCGTCTCCAGGGTATAGAAATAGTTGGGACCCTGGAGACGCATTTAACGCGTGCGAAGCCGCGGGCAAAAGCTAGTAGATAATATAGCCAGGCAAACTTTCGAAGAACGAATCTATGAAAGAAAATTCAATTGTAATAATAATATCACTTTTCCATTGCAGGACAAGCAAAGCCCTCAAACAGAACGTTATTTATCATGCGATTTGCTTGGTTTGAAAAACGAGCAAAGTAGAACTAACCTTTAGTTCTGTCTTCCCAGCAGTACAAATAGTAGGTTAAAGTAACTCCTATAGACACCTTTCCCCCGAAAGGTGTGTACAAGAGAAACCATATTCTGTAAATAGCCCTGGGCGGAGGGTAAAGCTTTTCAGACTTTAACTGACTAAAACCCATCCATGTTCTTTTTTTTTGCCCTTTATGTTCCGGGCCGTGTAGTTTTTTCACACAACCCACAACCCCGTCAAGCAGTGGCTCTAGCGAGCCCCTCTGCTTTGCTGACATCTCTTTGAGGTGGATCACAAATGCGCCGTCGACACGGCATTGCTCAACGTCCACAAACCCGCGTCTACAGTCTTCTCGCGTCCTATACCTTGGATATCAATCTTCGTTTTCAAATCGTTCAACAAGTGAACACGGAAAATACGTGCATGTAATAAAAATAATCATTACGTCTCATAATGATAGAAACAGATTAAGATTTGCATACAATTTTATCGTCAACATTACATTAATCGACGGTGCCCATACAAGGACTTTTATACACAGGCTTATAATATACAATCAAATATTGCAAGACATTAACGTTGATATAACATGGTCGGCAATATAAGATACTTAATTGAAATGTAAACTTGACTGTAATTAAAGGTAGCAGACCGTATTTTATAGACATAACTTCGATTTTAAAGGCCTAACGGTTTTCATGTCCCTGTCACACAACCCATTAAACAAGATGGCGGTTACAAAGCCTAGCATAAGCATCAGCTTCCCAACCATACCGTCTTCAGTACTTATTCCAGTGAGAAAAAGAGACAGAACTATAAAGGATGTCTAGCGCCGTCACTTTCTCACTCTGAAATAAGTACTGCTTTTAAAACGTCATGGTTATCCTACTGGGTTCTACTCCAAATAAGGACCTAACTAGTACTTTGTACCTAGTGACTTGCTTACCCTTTCATGATTTTAGTATCGGCACAGCACAACTACTTCTTCTTTAGACGTGCTAGTTACATATTAGGATCTTCTGAGCCTCAAAAGATTTTATAATTGGCATCTCGCAGGTCAACCAAGGAGGTTGTCGTCTGCTTAACATGTCAACCTCATTAACCGACTTCAAAAAAGAAGGAGGTTCTCAATTCTACCCTATGTTTTTTATGTTTGTTATGTCCTCATAACTTTTGACTGGCTAAACCGATTTTGAAGGTTCTTTTCTTATTAGAAAAGTGTCGCTTCCCATGTGTTCCTATTAATTTATATTGCTTAGGTAGTTTATGAGTTAATGTCTATAATACATATTTGTTCTCTATGTCTATATGGATGACCTGCTAATCTTTTAGTAACAATGGATAATGAAAACTCGATAAAAAAAGAGATATATCATAATACCATAGGTAACTAAAAATGCTAAAATAATAACTTTTTGTAAAAAATAAAACCGACTTCCAAAAACAAACGAAGTCGGTGGCAAAAAAGGCCCTCCTAAGCGTAAGCCACATTATATGCTCCTTAGGAACTACAAGGGCTTAGACCTGGAGGCTTTGCTGCGTGATGCTGGCAGCATTGATTGGACGGATATCCTCGAGAGCTCGTGTATCGACGATATGGTTCGTACTTTTAATAGTATATTGCTTGGTTTATACGATCGTCATGCCCCTATTCGTCGAGTAAAGATCAAATATGTTCCGGCTCCCTGGCTTACCCCTGCCATTAAGGATGCGATGGCAGGTAGGGATAGAGCTAAAAGAAGGTTGAAACGCTGTCCTTCGGAACGCAATCTAACTGCGTACAGAATGTTGCGTAATCGCTGCAGTCGTTTGTGTAGAGATGCTAAGAGACGCTACTTCCACAATTCTCTCGACAGCCGTAACTCCACAGAAGTCTGGAAGTTTCTAAAAACTGTTGGCATTGGCAAATCTCCAGTTGTTTCTGGAACTGACATTGACTTGTGCGCTCTAAACAATCATTTCTCACTACCCCCTGTAACTTTGGATCCACAAGTCAAGTCAGCTACATTGAATAAACTGTCTGGTTTGCCCTTGCCGCAATGTTCTGCGTTTAATTTAAGCCCAGTGAGTGAGTGTGAGGTTAAGAAATCTATTTGTGCCATTTCCTCCTCTGCGGTTGGTAATGACCACGTTTGCTCAAGAATGATATCTCCTATCCTTCCCACTATTCTTCCCGTATTGACTCACATTTTTAATTACTCTTTGTTTTCCTGCACTGTTCCCAAGGTCTGGAAACAAGCCCATATTATCCCCTTACCTAAAATTCCAAACCCGGTGTCACCGACCGATTTCAGACCCATTTCCATACTTCCTTATCTCTCCAAAGTTCTTGAGCACATTGTACATCAGCAGCTCACCGCCTTCCTATCCAGGAATAGCCTTCTGAGCAATTTTCAATCTGGTTTTCGTCCTGGTCATAGCACTGTAACGGCTCTTTTAAAGGTTACCGACGATATCCGCTGCGCTATGGACCGCAAATCTCTCACTCTACTCGTACTTCTGGACTTTAGCAGCGCCTTCAACTCTGTTGATTTTGACATTCTTCTTGAGATCCTCAAATCTATTAATTTCTCTTCTTCCACTGTATCTTGGTTCGAGTCCTATCTGAAAGGCCGCTCGCAGCGTGTTCGTCTTGATGAGTCTTTTTCTGATTGGTGCTCACTTGATGCGGGTGTGCCTCAGGGTGGCGTTCTCTCCCCTCTCATTTTTTCTATTTTCATTAACTCTGTCACCAGAGTCATTGCTTCCTTCTTCCATCTGTATGCCGACGATTTGCAGCTGTACCGACATTTTGTGAGGGAAGATGCTGAAGCGGCGGTATCTGCCATGAACAAGGATCTGGATTTAATTGGTGAGTGGTCGCGCTCCTTTGGACTGCTGATCAACCCTAACAAATCTCAGGCCTTGATCATCGGTGGCAGGTATATGCGGAACAGGCTCGATGTTGCGTCGCTGTCTCTACTCTGTCTGAATGGAGTTCAGATAGATTACGCAACTAAGGCTAAAAATTTGGGGGTAATTATGGACTCATATTTGTCGTGGACCTTCCAGGTTGCAGAAGTGAGTCGAAAAGTGCATTACACTTTCCACTCGCTCAAATGTCTCCAGAGCTTTCTGCCTCTGAAGACTAAAATCTCCCTTGCGCAGACTCTCATCCAGCCCATCATAGACTACGCCGATGCCTGTTATTTGGATGCCACCGAGGAGCTCTTAAATAAACTTGAGCGTTTGCAAAATATCTGTATCCGTTTTGTTTTTAACCTTAGAAAATATGATCATGTTTCCAACTTTCGCAAAATACTTAAGTGGCTCCCAATTCGACTTCGCCGGAACTCTCGAATATTGTGTTTGCTTTTTAACATCCTTCATAACCCTAAAACGCCATTCTATCTGCAGGAACGTTTTTCCTATTTCCGTCCTTCTGATGCTCCTTGTAGATCGCATCTTAGGAATCTCCTCCAACCCCCTCCCCACTCTACCGACTTCTACTCCTACTCCTTTACTGTTCACGCTGTGCGGTTGTGGAATTCGCTTCCGCCTGACATTAGGGACTGCCAAACTGTTTCAGTTTTTAAGAGAAGAGTAAAAGAACATTATCTTTCTATTTCACCATAGTTGCATAGGTATTTATTATTATATTTTATTTTGTATTTATGTTATATATTTGTCTTTGTACTTGTATGTATGTTAGTATATTCTTATATTGTATTTAGTCATTATTTGCTTTTGTTTTTATGTATTCTTTTTACGCACTGTGTCTACTTCTCTTTTTATTTACTCTCCTTTCGCAGGTATGCTGGAAGAGATTTCTATAGAAATAAGCATTACCTTTGTACATGTTTTCTATTCCTGTCTTTTTTTTCTGTATTCAGTGTACATAAATCGTTAAATAAATAAATAAAAGTCAACGAAACCAGCAAAAGTCACCGACTTCCGGAAATACAGTTATTTCAGTTATCAAATTCGACAAATCATTAAAGCAATGTAGCAAAACAGCTTCACAAACTTAACAGCACACTGGGGACCTAAATATCACGAAATTAAGAACATCATTAAGATAGTGTTACCATCATAAGAATGTAAGTTGATAGCTGTGATATATGATACAGAGATAGGATCGACCTTGGACGACACAGCCGAAGTGCCAATGTTACTGCTTGCTAGCTCCTTCACTTTCTATGACAACGCTGTTTTAGCGGTAGTAAATTCGGTTGTTTTAAATTATTTAATCGAACTGATTGACAATTTGGCGTAAGACAAAATATCGAAATACATCGGCAACGCTCTCGAATTACGTGCCATAGGTCTTTGGTTCAAACAAACCGAACGTTCAAAGACATGGAATGCAAGCAGAGTGTTCAGAAACCCTTAAATCATCATCATCATCATATTATAAAGAGGAAAGATTTATGTGTTTGTTTGTATCGAATAGGCTCCAAAACTACTGGACCGATTTTAACCATTTTTTCACTAATAGGAAGCTACATTATCAGAAAGTAACATAGGTTATACAACATCACGCTACTACCCACGGGAGCGGGGCAGCAACTCATGATGCGGGTGAAACCGTGCAAGACATCTAGTAGATAATTTAAGCAAGCCAAGCTCTTAGACTTGTATTACAGTAAAGGTACTAGTAAATTAGTAATATCAGTGATAGCGACGGTACGGTTGGCGCAGTGGCTTAGCGATCGACTGCTGCGCTGCGTGTCGCGGCTTCGATTCCCGCACGGAACAAATATTTGTATGACCTGCAGATAGTTGTTTTGGGTCTGGCTGTTTGTATGTGTAAGTTTAAATCTTTGTAAACGCACCCACGATACAGGAGATATTCCTAGTGTGGGGTAGCGTTTAAAAAAATATCCACTAACGCCCTGGGCACGCATAGTGGAAACAACAACTAAACCATTAGCAATGATTAAGAACTTAATGAGTAGCAGCGAAATGCATCCGCGCCATGGCGGGTATACGCTCTTGGGAATCATGTAATCCCTTTAAAAAAAAAAACAAGATATTAATACTTCCAAGTCTATTTATCTCTGAATGCGCTAAACTTGTTAAAATCCACCCGGAATTATTTAAAAAATCTCATGAAATATTTCCAAAAAGCAGCAGGCACAAGAATAGACTAGTTTTGCCCATTATTCCCAGAACGGCACTATTAGTAAAAATAGCTATGCGATGTGTGGTCGTATATTTAATGATTATATAGCAGACACTATTAAAATCTTACCAGTTAATAAATTTTCGAGGTATCTTAAATAATGGCTATTGGAAAAGAATTTCTACTCAGTAAGTGACATATTTAATAAGAGGTTGAAAAAATTATAACTTGACATCAATTATTTATACATATATTTTTAATTTATCAAATAATATAATATAATAATATAATACCTTATTAATAAAATCGTCTCAATTGACATTTTTACTAGTTTTAATCATTTTTATCAATAATGTATAAAAAACGATTGTGTGGTTTTATGAAACCACGGTAAAAGTGAGACTTTTTTCACATTATAGACATTTAGACGTACTCCGCGGCCGACCGTCACGCGACATGCAACACACAGACGAAAAAGTTTGAGACGATGTAATAAAAGTTTCACTTTAATAAATAAATAAGATCCCAAATGTTTGCATGTCACATTATTATGATCTGTAAATAATAATTTGAGACCTATACTGTATCAACACTTACTGCAAATAAATTGAATTGAAATGAGAAGTTTGTATTGTAAACTACTCCTTATAAAGTTGCTGCGATCCGGAACTACCAGAACAAATAATAAAAAAGAAAATTACCCCTCTGCGATCGTAAAACATCTTTGTATGTGCGCAATTAAAAAGATAATAAAAAATGGGAAAAACAGACTCGCTTCCAATGTTAATACTATTATGAAAAACTACATCCGTTTTGATTTTTGGTCAATTTATGTAAAATGAAGACTGTTTTTGTTTGAATCAAGCGAGTCATTTTAACTGACCTTTGAATTTGCTTAATAATAATTGTAATTTTTTTTAAATATATCTTAATAAAAACATAGAAAAAAAAACATTTAAAAATACAAAAAATAGTAACCCACCGGTATCGGGAACAGGGTCCAAGCTACCGGTGGTTAGGTACTGTAACGTTTAGAGAATATTTTTCAATCTTAGTATACAACTGTCTCCTAAGAAACACTGCAAATATTAGCTAACTAACGTGAATATTCCAATATTTATCAGGCACAGGAACAGACTTTAAAAGTGCAATAAAATTACTCGTATTATCCATCGATATAATTTTCTTTTATTGTTTTTGCTTTTTTATCGAGTGCACTTGCGCCATGTGCCAAATGAACGTTTTTCTATTTTATTTATTATCTTTTGAATCAAGATGAAATTGAATGTTTAACAACATTTTGCACACCATCCTTAGATAAGCATTTACGTCTAAAATTTACAGAATATCATCTGAAACTTACCGGTTCTCTCCTGGTCCAAGTTTATTGTTCTCAACTATAGCCGTTGCTCTGATCCTATGATCAGGTTGTTCCCCAATCAGTTTCTCACTCCTACCGTTGTTCAAATGCTCCCTAGCCACACTGTACGATATGTCACAAATATCCCTATCAACAACCACACCACTATCACTTTCACAAATCACTTTAACTTTCTCACTCGTGTCAACTTCGTGTTTCTCGGGTTCCACTTTATCTTCTTCTTTTATTATGTCCTTCTCTTTCTTTTTGTCGATGCCGTTGGCTATGACGGGCGCTGGCTTGGCCTGGAGGGATTTGGGTTGGGCTTTCGGTGAGGAGATGGTAGGTTTGCTCTCGATTGCTCCGTTCTCGTTTATTGATGTCACGTAGACTGTCGAGTTTGCTATGTAGCCGTTGAGCTCTTGTCTGTTTTCTGGCTGAGTTCGTTTCCGACGGTTT
Organism: Ochropleura plecta; assembly: GCA_905475445.1. Taxonomy (NCBI): domain Eukaryota; kingdom Metazoa; phylum Arthropoda; class Insecta; order Lepidoptera; family Noctuidae; genus Ochropleura; species Ochropleura plecta. The sequence goes on from FR997736.1 coordinate 18,408,302, forward strand.
AGCTGGAACAAAAGAATCAGTATGAGAATAGTATTTTTCATTGTAAATGATGATGAATGGATAGGGTGAAGAAAGGGTAAGAAAGTAATTGATGGATTGAGTGCGTACAAGATGATGCTGCTGCAATGGAGAAAAAAAAGGAGTTGCGTCTACCCAAAATATTCCGGGACAATGGCAGATTGGAGACGATTATTACATAGATGTATGCATGATGTATAACATGGTGATTTTGTCTATGGTAATCATAAGAATCAGTTCGTTCGATGGGTTGTGCCCAAACTGTTTCTTGAGGACCTCTGAAACAAGTTCCAAGTTCAGAACTGTCACGTCTATCCGATTATATCAAAGACAATTAACCGAACGACAATGTCGTCTTGACCTGATTTCAAGACACATTAGATAATAAAGTTTAGGTACTACCTCAAGAAGCTAACATGCAATATTGATGGCATCAAAACTACATTAGTTGCCTATGGAATTACATTAGTTATAGGTACTCCTAGTAATGATGTTCGTACATAAGAACAACATAATGTTACACTAGTTCCAGATCGTGGCTTTATTTACAATGATGTTGAACTGAACAAGCACAAGGCTCTGTCACACTGTCGACGGGAAAACGACTTCATTTCGACCGTTTCCTTGCTGGAGACCTCGCTCAGCAAACGCACATTCATCGAATAGATATAGGCACGTGTCAGTAAAAGAGATGATATAACGATACACGAAATACGATATAGATGATATTACGTTAGTATCTTGACTTGGCTCGCGAGGTTGTCGACATGTGGGATGTGGACTCAGCAATCATTGTGCCTATAGTCGTATAGATCTGCCAATGGCTTAATTGCCAAGAGCCTCGACCAATACCTGAGGAGGCTCTCGTTAGGCAGCTGGATCAAGGGCTTCATACCGAAAGCGGTACTCCTGGACACGGCTCGTATTGTTAGGTGGTTCCTTTCTCTGGAACCCTGACCGCCGTAGCTTGGACCCTGTTCCCGATACCGGTGGGCTCCTATTTTTGTATTTTAATATGTTTTTTTCTGAATATTTAAGAAATTATGTAAAAATATAAATAATAAAAAAATAATAATAACAACTCGATTCTAGTTTATAGGTCTACTCGCATTTCGCTAATCACGGATAGTGAGACAGTTGCCTAAGAAATCGTTGTTCAAATTCTGTATCTGCATAATAATAAATCTATTAAATTACATTTCGGTGCCGATCGAGATAATTTGAAAAATATCAACACAATACATTATTAATAACACCAAAACACTAAATTATACAATGACACCTTGCTAAGAAAAAAAAAGCGCAGATTTAAAACCTTTGATTGTATTTATTGGCTTGCTTTAGAACGTACTCAAGGTTCCATAGACAAGTGCAGATAATAAAGCAATTATTGCTATAGAAACATGATAATTACAAGTTTTTTATTCTATTTTAAATGTAATATAAAACACTGGCCACCTGGATAGAGGCCTCCCCATATTTTTCGAAATATTTTTTCTTGCGCCACCAGCTATTTTTATAATTTTACTTTAATATGTATGTACAGACGCCTGCTGGTCAAGCTACCCGAACCTATTAATTTTTCCCAATGAACCTTGAACCTTATACTTAAGAAATAAAGTCGAAAATCTATCAAAGAAATCTGACAGATTGTAGTAGCTTGATGTACATAGACCAGTGGGTTTACTATGACGTTTTAAAGCATTACTGTTTAAGCCCTATTCCAATGTGAGAAATCTCTTAGCTACCACGGTTTGTTTTAATTCATCTATTTAACTCTTGCTAATTATTGCTTTTACTCTGGACGCTCTAAATGTGCTCGTTTTTCTACATCGTTCTCACATTATGTATAATCTCAACATGAATGATGTATCCATGAATTTATAAAATATTATGATTTAAAAGAGTGTCCATGGAGTTTCTTGCCCATTCTTCTCCATAGAGATCGACGCTTTGGAATGGGCAACTACAGTACTTTCATAAGTTATTATGTCTTGTGACTGGGACTGTAGCAGCATCATTTTTTTGTTCTTGTTTTTATGACATTCAAAAGTGCCTGTAATGGTCTAATTGAAATAAATGCTTTGAGTTTGAGTTTGAGTTTGAGAAAGAGACGGCCCTAGACGTCATATATAGCTCTGTCTCTTTCTCACACTGAGCACCATACCAATAATTCACTAATCATGTTTTTATTCGCATGTATAGGGGCAAGCCTATTTTTGCCCAACTTGGGAATCGAACTGAGGATTCCATAATCAGCTGTCGCACTTACGACTGCGAGTCCAATGGAGCATTCCTGTATAGTACGATATAAGTAGGTATAGTGAATTGTATGCGAACTCAACCATGTTCAAGTCATCCCGCAGCCACTTATCGCCGTTCTCAGCACATTTAACACGATTACTGAAGTGTGGATTTCCGTACCGCTTCAAGATGGTGATAAAAAATACACAGACATAGCCTACTACGTTGTAATAAACTAGCTTTTGCCCGCGGCTTCGCTCGCGTTAAATTCGGGGTAACACAGTTCCCTTTTCGTGTTTTGCAGGTACCTGCTGCCTGTAGTTTAGCCCTTGCGCCTTATTGATTGTAATAGCAAAGGTAAGTTTTCCCTTTTCTTCCCTCTTTCTCCCTCATCAACCACTTTAAAAAAAAATTGCCTGTGTCCATCTCCAGGGTCCCAACTATCTCTGTACCAAAATTCATCAAAATCGGTTTAGCCATTAAGGCGTGAAGAGGTAACAAACAAACAAACTCGCTTTCGCTTTTATAATATTAGTAAGGATACACACTGCACACAGATATGCAATGGCGATGGAAAAAGCTTCAAGACTAAAAATTTGCCTTAATTGATGCTTCGAACGACAATTACTCCGGGCGCCTGGAACTCTAAACTTAAGCAGTCTCTCAATAATATTCCCACTGCTGGGACTCTGTAACCGCTGTAAGAGGAGTTGCCGTGCTGTCAGATTAGTGACATTTGCAAACAGGCACTGTTATGCTGCGCTGCGTGTTTGATTCCCGCACGGAACAAATATGTATTTCCTCTCGCAGGCCTGCTGGTAGAAATTTCTTTAGAAATAAGCCGTGCCTTTGTACTCCGTGTTTTTTTTATAATATTTTCCTATGTTTTCTCCTGTGTATTTAAATTATTATTTAAAAAAGTGCACTACAGGTAGTTGTTTTTTTTTGCTTCGAAGTTTCATTCTTATATTTTCAAAAGCAGCTATGATTAATTTTTTAACAGGGAGTAAGCAAAAACCGACCTGTATTAAAAATACCCTAGTTTTTTTTTTATTAGCAGTAAAATTATAACAAAAAGCGAAAATCATAATAAAACATGCCAAAAAGGACTGGCATGTAGAAAAATCTGGTCATAACGTTCACAACATGAAAGTGTCATGGTTTTTTATGAAAAATGCTAATGGCCCTGAACAATATGTCACCGTATGCGACCCCAATTAGTAGCAAAAACACCACTTGTCTATAAGCACGTTTAAAAACGTGGAATGCAACAAGTGGGCCCTTGATCTACCTATAATATCGTGGGGTAAACCTTTTTCTAAAGAAGTGAAGACTCACGCACTTGGAAGGAATTTGTGGACTCCGCGGAGTACGTGTTGTGATTTTTTTGCCGCCTTTTGTTGATTAATATATCAATTGTTAATAACCGAATCTGTACATATATTTTGTATTATCATATTGCAAAAATATGTGGCTATGGTGATTTAGGGCCAGCCGTGAGACACACAACCTTGTCTTATTTTAGGATTTAGATACTTTTTTGTTGTGTGCTTGTGTGGCAAGTGTCAATTAAACATGTTTTCTTTCTTTCGTTCTAAGAGAAAGGTTGGACGTCAAACCGCAAGATGGGCAGACGACATTGCTGCCATCGCGCGAATACCCTGGGCGAGGGTGGAGCTTGGCACAAGCAAAGAGAGGCGTGAAATCTGGCTGTAGATGATGCTGTGGTGGTTTTACAGTCGAACCTAAGGTGTCTTATCGTATGCACTGGGTTTAACCTCTCAAGGACCGCCATTATTTACGACAACTATCCGTCAAGCACCGCCGGGCGGGCTCTTATCGTAAGCGTAATCTGATTTTAAGACTTATCTTTACCACAAATACAGTTTTAAATCGGTCGGGGTTTGGTGGCACAAATTTGTGCCAGCGGGGCTCAACGGTAATACTTGTTTACTGGCACGTTTTTGTGCCGCTGGGGCTGTAGGGGTTAAAGTTCCCTTAGTCGTCTCTTACGACTCCCATGGGACAAGATGGAAAAGCCTTATTCTTGATCCAGGACCACATACTACAGATCATAAAATAACATTACACAACCTTCTATTATGCCCGCAAAATACATACAGGATCAAATTAAATTAGTTAACGAAATTCAATAGCGGATGTCAGTTTCTAAATACGACAAACAAAGATATGTTTTTTAGTTCCATCGTGTTTTGGGTTTTTAAGCATTCATTGTAAAAAAGCTGCGAGTATCTGTGGTCTATATTCCTATAATTGAATCAACATCAACAATTGGATAATTGCTTCAAAGTTTGTCACATCAATTGCCAATTATAGGTTCATGGACCAAACCAAGATCAGAGTCAACAAATTGATCTGAATGAGATCATTCTTGATGTAAACATTGAAACCAACATCATAAAAGAAAAGGTTTAATTAATAAAACCGGCCAAAAGCGAGTCAGACTCGTAAACCGAGGGTCCCGTACATTGCGGGTTGTTCGAAAGAGATACCGCGGCTCCGGAACGTAAAGGGCAATAGAAGGAACATGGGTGGGTTTTAGTCAGTACAAGTCTGACATGCCCCCCCGCTCCGCCCAGAGCGGGGGAAGTCATTTGATGATTTACAACCCGAAAAAAAAAAAAAAAGTGTCCCGTACAAACTTGCGATATAAACAGCCATATCTTTTGATTGCGTAAACTTAGAGGGTTGATTTTTTCACAACACAAAGAAACCACAGACTTAAATATATGGTTTTAATTTCAACGAGATATCTCCACGCGTTCCTGAGATACAGGGTCTTGACAGACAGACAGACGGACAACAAAGTGATCCAATAAGGGTTCCGGTTTTTTCATTTTGGGGTGCGGAACCCTAATAAGACGACATGCATCATCTGCTTAGACTTTTCCCTACTAATTATGTTGGGGTTGGCTTCCTGGCTTCCAGTGTAACCAGATGTAGTTGAACACCAATAGGTACTTAAAAAAAAAAGACGTTGACCCACTCTAGGAATTTCTCCTGTATCGTAGGTGCGTTTAGAAATATTTAAATTCACATACAGAAACAGCCAGACCCGAAACAACTATTTGTAGGCCATACAAACACATGTTCCTTTGAGAATCGAACCCGTGACACGCAGTGCAGCAGTCAATTGCTTAGCCACTCACTTTACATGGAGCGACTGCCTACCTGTCCCCTGCAACCCAGTTATAAAAAACAAAAACCAAAAAAAAATCCTTACATTAAAAGGTAAAAATCGAAAGAAAAGTAACCCACTCACAAAGCAGTGAAGGAGATGAAGAAGCTAAAACAGAAATGTTTTTCACCTGTTTTAACTGCAAATGATATTGAAATAATGTGGAGCAAGAGAGAGAATCAAGTGCTCTCCAACTACGAGTGAAGTAACGAATGGCCGGAGACGATGGTACGAACGGTTTGTTGTGTGGGACAAGTGAGAAGCGCACGCAGTTATAAAGATGCAAAATAATCCTTGCTACTTTTATTATAAAAGCGAAAGTGAGTTTGTTTGTTTGTTTGTTACGTCTTCACGCCTAAATGGCAAAACTGATTTTGATGAATTTTGGTACCGAGATAGTTGGGACCCTGGAGACAGATATAGGCTACTTTTTGTCTCTTTCTAACCCCCCACTTCCCTAAAGTAGGGGGTGGAAGTTTGTATGGAGCATTCCGCAATTTTCAAGGTAGGAAGCTAAAAATTGGTATGCGGACTATTTGTCACTAACAAAAACATGTTGTGCATTATTTTTTTTGGAAATCTGCCCCCAACCCCTTAAAAGAGGGGATGAAATTTTACACGGGACTTTTCGCAGTTTTCAAGGTAGGAAGCTAAAAATCGGTACACACACTCTTTGTTACCAACGAAAAATACCTGCAAATCAGGAAAGGGTAACTGTGTTACCCCGAATTTAACGCGAGCGAAGCCGCGGGCAATAGCTAGTTGTTAAAAAAATCCTTGGTTGAATGTTAACTGCATTTATGCATGTATTGCCTCAAAGAGATTTCAACAAAGCAGAAGGACCTACCAAAGCCAGAAAGGGAAGGGTTGCGGGTTGTTCGAAAGAGATACCGCGACCCTGGAACATAAAGGGCAAGAGAAAGAACATAGGTGGGTTTTAGTCACTAAAAGCCTGCATGTGAGAACACGCTCCGCCCAGATCGGGGGGAAAGTTATTTGAAAATTTCACAGCCCCAAAAAACGAAAAAAAAAAAATAACCCAAGAACATTATCATCCACCAAGCCCTTTCCAATTAAAATGGGGCTGCGTTTAAGTCTAACCGGGTGCAGCTTAATACCAGTGTTTACCGCGGTTGCGGGTTGTTCGAAATCCCGATACCGCGGCCCCGGAATATAAAGGGCAATCGAAGGAAACTCCCTTCCGCGTCACCCAGAGTGGGGGAAGTTATTAGTAATATGAAGCGACTGCCAATATTATCTCCACAACCCAGAAAGATAGATAAAGATCAAAATAAAAAAACCAGCCAAGTGCGAGTCGGACTCACGCTAAGTGGGTTCCGTACAAACTTGCGACATAACTGCCATATCTTTTGATTGCGTAAACTTAGAGGGTCGATTTTTTTACAGCTGAGTATATGATTTTAATTTCAACTTGATACCTTCACGCGTTCCCGAGACAACAGGTCTTGACAGACATATAAACAGACAGAAGAACAACAAAATCATCCTATAAAGGTTTATTCCCTTGAGTTACGGATGCCTCAAAAAATTACTTAAAATATACACGGCAAAAACCCTTACTAACATTATAAAAGCGAAAGTGAGTTTGTTACGTCTTCACGCCTAAATGGCTAAACCGATTTTGATGAATTTTGGTACAGAGATAGTTGAGACCCTGGAGACGGACATAAGCTAATTTATAAAAAAAAGTGAAAAAAAGGGGAGAAAGTGGGATGAAAAGGGGAGAGAAAGACAATGTTTTTTTCGATCATCACGCGGGTTAAAGTTAGCGTTAGCCCGAAGTTACTATGCCACGCAGACGTGGTCGCGGTCGGAAGCTATTTAAAATAAATTAAAATGCCTCTCTAAACTTGCACCATCATGGAAGTGGGCTCGCCAAGTGGAGTTGAACTGAATGCAGCCCAGCTCACTTGGTCCCATTGTCCTAGCTAATCTATTGTACTCTTTCCATTATGTGTGCCCGCCATGTACACGCTGTCTCTCCCAACTTGGACCATCGAGTCGAGTGGCCTCAAGTAGTGGACTGAATGCAAGCCAACTCGCTCGCAAACACTGTCCTGGCCAATTTATTGTATGTAGTGTTATACGTATGTACTGAAATACTCTACAACCTTATGTAAACGTACTGTATTTTACAGCATGGGCCTGGAGTCGAGTGGCCTCGTCGAGTGGACTAGTCGAGTGTTGGACTTAGGGTAGTCCAGCTCGCTTGTTCTAACTTGACTATTGTACGTTGTCTATACAAACGAGTCGGTGTCATAACCTACGGCTGGAGTCGAGTGGTTTGTTCAAGTAGTATTGCTGCTTAAATACAGGCAAACTCACTTGCCCACATTATGTTATATTATAAAGCTTTATTGATTAACTAGCTGCGACCCGCTGCTTCGCCCTCGTGATGATAAAATAAGTATCTTATGTGTTATTCCAGACTATAGTCTACCTCTGTGCCAAATTTCATCAAGATACGTTGAGTAGTTTTTTCGTGAAAGAGGATCAAACATACATCCATACTCACAAACTTTCGCATTTATAATTTTAGTAGGAAGGATAGGATATTGGTAGGATTTACACATAATCGGGGCTTATGTATAGTCTAAATGTAAGATACATACCCCAAGTAAAATGGGACAAGAGTAGGAAGATGATGTTGTAGAAGATAAATATTTCCCTAACAGTACGTTCCCATTGACGAAAAAAACGGATATATGGCATGACATATTAAAATCTCATGTTTTTCTCTTTCTTCATTAAGTTAAAATCTTTTATCTGATAAAACATTATGTTTTTTATGTAAATGTTTCGCAAGTGAAGACTCACTGCACATTACATCTACACGCTGTCGTTTACAACTTCGGCCACCGAGTCAAGTGGCCTCGTCAAGTTGAGTGTTGGACTGAATACAGGCCAACTCGCTCGCATACAATGTCCTAGCTAATTTATATTATGTTCTATTTAACTGCACGTACAAGTACATTTAAACAAAGACATTTAAATATACCTACAATACAAAAGACAAAGTGAACAACATCCTAATGTATTTGCTACTAGCAGGCGCCCGCGGCTTTGCCCTAATGATCGAAAAAAAATTATCCAATGTGTTATTCCAGACTATAATCTACCTCTGTGCCAAATTTCATCAAGATCCGTTCGGTTGTTTTCACGTGAAAGAGTAACTAACATCCATACATCCATCCTCACAAACATTAGCATAATATTATATACTATATAATACTCGCTTTTGCCTGCGGCTTCGCTCGCGTTAAGTTCGGGGTAACACAGTTCCCCTTTCCGATTTACAGGTACCTGCTACCTGCAGTTTTTGCCCTTGCGCCTTATTTATTGTAACAGCAAAGCTAAGTTTTCCCTTTTCTTCCCTCTTTCTCCCTCATTTCTCACTTAAAAAAAAAGCCCATACCCGTCTCCAGTGTGCCAACTATCTCTGTACCATTCATCAAAATCGGTTTAGCCATTTAGGCGTGAAGACAAAACAAACAAACTCACTTTCGCTTTTATAATAACCAACTGCAAAAACTGCTTAAATACACCGTCTATCAAAAAGGTGTTATTTCAGGGTATGATTCAAACCACATCGGACTGAACAACTTAGGACCACCGTCGACAAAACATCAGCTGTCTCGTACAAAACTTCATATCATACTGGCTGCCAAATGAAAGGCTGTTTATTTTAGCGATTCAATCACACCATGTAATATGAGAACTTCTTACTAGTACACGCTGTATCCTTATACTGTTTCACAGCCTCACTGCGACATTAAATCAGTTTTTCTGTGGCTGTTTCTCCGATAGCCTCTCTATAGTATCTTTGATTACATTGGTAAAAGTCCTTAGACTTACGTGTCGCAAGTACGATCCGACGGACCAACTATTTGTGTAACTGTTCCGGGTCTGGCTGTTCGTGTATGTGAGTTTAAATGTTCGTAAACTCACCTACGATGTAGGAGACATTCCTAGTGTGGAGCAGTTTAAAAAAAACATATTCTTCTACCATAAATAACGCCGGGAGAGGAACCCCCTGAAAGGACAAACGCTGACCCTATTGGTAAGGTTCTTCAGAAAGTTCAAGTGCGTAGTACTCAACAACAACCGGCGTGTGTGTATGACAGCTGGTCATACACAGATGCCGGTTATTGTATGAACGTGGACGCGGCAAAAGTAGTAGGTGAGGATCGTAGCAGGTGGCGTTCCGGGGTTACTGCCTACCCCATGAGAAAAAGTCGAATTACTTATTTCTATAACATATTTGCCTAACACTTTTTTTATGTAAGTAGTTTATTTTTTATGATTTTACACAAATTCATGCTATATATATACCTTTTTAAACACAGAAACACAAATAAATATAAAACTATTTTACGTCCGTCACATCAGGGTTAAGGTCCAGTTGAAAACCAGCGTCGGGCACTAGCTGCTCGGCAGTTTGCTGAACTGGGCCTATTTGGAGCAGCCGTGAGACACACAATTACGTATTTGTTATTATCGTTTAGTTTTAAGTTTTTATCTCATTTTGTGTGCACTTGTGGCATCGGCCACATAAATGTTTTTTCTTTCTTCTATTTATTTAAATAATCATGTTTCTAGTTTTGCAACCGGTACATTCTAAAACTGTCCAAAGAACGTCGAAATAATTTGCAAGTGATAATACAAAATATCTAAAACTGTCGACTGGAAGCAAAATTCCAATTTAAACAGCTAATAATGGCTATTAATTGTTCACTTTCATAAGGGTGCGCACACATTGCTCTTTATAATTCCATGACGCGCGTTCCAATGCGCAAGTTACTCGCGCAAGTTACTCGCGCATTCATTAATGTGTCGTATATTAACACCTTGACTAGCTACGTAAGGTATCTGCATATATTACGCAAGTAAACAAGACTTAACTAGTGCATTAACATGTAGGGCATGTCGCATTATCCTTAAGTCTACAGACAGTTTGGACATGTCGCGTCAAGAGGCGTGATTCGCTTGAACGACGATGAGCGCTGCGAGCGATGACGGGCGCTTGGCTAGTAATATCAATCATTGAACACAAAGACTACTGTTTCTGGACTGCAGTCTCTGCTACTATACACGTATTTATCAAATAATTATTAGCTGTTAAATCACAGTGCCCTTCCTTATTTATATTTTTTAGATTTGAACCCACACGCGGGTATAAATCCATCTTCTTCGAGGCATACCGAATCTGTCCTCTGGAATCCCATCAGTCGCTACTTTCTTCTAAATTTCATACAAAATACGGCAAGTCTTTTGGTTTGGCAGCTGTGTTGTTTATGCCTGCAATTTTTGTTTATGGATGCTGTTCCATTACGGTTAGTAATCTTGAACTCTCTCTTCAGCAAATTTTATTCTCACTGACAGCAAATTCACACTTATATATTGATTGTTTAAGTTCTTACCTCTACAGACAACTTGGACATGTCAACAGGCGTGATCCGCTTGAGGGCCGAAAGCCGCTGCAAACGCTGCCGCGCCTGCTCCTCCACAGCAATGAGGAAAGCATCCTGGATGATGTTGTGGCCAATGTCTGATACTGTGAACAAGAGAGAAAGTGGTTAATGGTTTTTTGTTATGAGATACTAGTACTATACAGTTCAAACCATCACATTGTCTTTAGGTTACGTAAATTAATTATAGATACGAGTGCAGCCATGCCAGTGCACATTGAGCTAGAACAGTGGGTAATGGCCCATTTCCCTTAATTGAGAGGAAAGCAGATTCCCAGCAGTGGGACCAGCTGCCTATACACTGCACCATAATTTATTACTACCATGTTCTATTAAGAAAATAATCACTTTTATATCTAATAAAAGTGATGATTTTCTTAATAGAACTAAGCATACAATAATAAACGTGAATAAAAAGTAATTATTTTTTAACGACACGGTTGGCGCAATGTTGGAGCGCTCGACTGTTTGAGGGCAATCGCGGGTTCGATCCCCGTAAGGAACAAATATTTGTATGGCGTACAGATAGTTGTTCCGGGTCTGGCTGTTCATGTATGTGAGTTTAAATGTTTGTAAACACACCGACGATACAGCAGAAATACCTAGTGTGGGACTAGGGTTTAAAAAAAAATCACGCGTCCTACGCACGTTAACATCAATGTGTACACACCCTTAAATACATTGAAATGGCTAATGCAGCCGCACAACGTCCGATAGATTGGATTAAGAGCTTACCTATTTCATTAAGCCGTTTTAAAGTAATCCTTAACATTAGGTATGACACACGGGTGGAAGGACAAATCAAATAGCTGTCGTGTTAATTGGTAGATCAGCTTAAAAAAGCCATCTATTTATCATGATCGACTTAATGATACTAAAAAAAACGGCCAAGTGCGAGTTGGACACGCGCACCGAGGGTTTCGTACAAACTTGCGAAATAAACGATCATATCTTTTGACTTTGGAGGGTTAATTGCTTTTTCGGTCCGACTTTGGAGGGTTAATTGCTTTTTTAGTCCGACTTTGGAGGGTTAATTGATTTTTTGGTCCGACTTTGGAGGGTTAATTGTTTTTTGGACCGCTGGATAGCTTTGCTATACGTCTGTCTGTCTGCCTATCAAGAACCTTTATCCCGAAATTTAAATTCACTCTACTCAGTCAAAAGATATGGCCGTTTAATGTAGCAAATTTTGTACGGAGCCTTCGGTGCGCGAGTCTGACTCGCACTTGACTAGTTTTAATATCATCATCTGCCTAGCCTTTTCCCAACTATGTTGGGGTCGGCTCCCAGTCTAACCGGATTCAGCTGAATATCAGTATTTTACATGGAGCGACTGCCTATCTGACCTCCACAACCCAGTTAATACTGGGTAATACGATACCCCTTGGTAAGACTGGTTGTCAGACTTTCGGAACACTGACTACCTGCAACGACTGTCAAAGAACTACAAATGACAGCCGGGACCAACGGCTTAACGTGCTTTCCGAGGCACGGAGGAAACTCGGTATGTAACGGGTGGTCACCCATCCACATACCAACCTAGGCAAGCGCGGCTTAACCTAAAGATCGACCCGAGCGGCTGCTATTATTTAGCCACGAGCTCCTCAACTTGACTAGTTTTAATATATCAACCAGCAATACCGTCGAAATGAATAATCTAAAGACATATACATCAAGATCGATGGAAACAATTCGCGTGCCGATGGTGCAATTAATATTCAGCCGGCAATCGAGGGCCTCTCAGATGAGTCAGCCATTGCGACTGTGAATATATAAGGAATATAGGTAGGATTGTAGAACCTGAGACACTGGCATGGATGATTTTTGATCAAATCTATATTGGATAGTTTGGTAGCATTTTGGTTAAATTTTTCCCCATGGCAATAAAAAATGAAAACTAGATTTCGGAATTTAAAAAAAAACTTGAGAGGTGTCAAGGGACACTCGGATGGAACGAAGTTATTATTTATTATGTACAAAAAAACTGTATACATTTAACAAAAATAATCGTCGCGACACCACACTGTTCAATGCGAAATAGAAAGACGAAACGAAGTAACTGGCTTGCTCCCTATGAGAGAGAGAGACAGACAGAGAAACTTGCGGCTTACAACTATAGCAAAAACTGTCGTTACAACTTTTGGTCTTATTTTTTTCCGTCTAGCCCCCATTCGCAACGCGCGATAAGGAACTTCGTTCCAAAAATTGATAAAACTTATAGATAAATAGAGAAATCTTTAAGAAATTTTCAATATTCAGCCTACACTAATGGGAAAAAAGTGTGAGTCTATGTTTGTGAGTCCGTCAGTAATTGAATGTTAATGTAACATTCAATGTATGGCAATGTTTACGTTATGTAACATTAGGTGTTTGTATTTAGGCTGAGTTATTTTGAATACCTACCTAGTTCATTCATGAAAGACACTACAATATTATGTTTTGGAATTTGTGAAGCCTGAAGCCGATTGCAGTACCTGCACAATTTCGACAAGGCGGTTGGCGCAGTGGCCGCTTAGCCACTGCGCTTTGACTGCTGCGTTGCGTGTCGAATTCGATCTCCGCACGAAACAAATATTTGTATGACCTACAGGTAGTTGTTCCAGGTCTGGCTGTTTGTGTATGTAAGTTGAAATGTTTGTAAACGCACTCACGATACAGGAGATATTCCAAGTACAGTGCAACAATTTTTTTTTTAAGAAAAAAAAGTTCTGCAAACTGCTTGGTACTTGAATTTTTATATTTGGTGTACTTAATACGTTGAAGTACCTATAAGGTTATGTAAGAGTATTCTTGTTTGAATTGAGTCATTTCCAGTAAATTCATTCACAATGCAAACCTTACTGCACTCTGTAGGTATTTAGATGTTAGTTAACAATTTATAGGTTTGTCATTGACACAATAGACAAGACAAGCAGGTCATAATCCTTACTATATAGTTAGGTATCCTTACTAATATTTTAAAGCGAAAGTGATTTGTTTGTTTGTTATGATTTTGATGAATTTTGGTACAGAGATAGTTGGAAACCAGGAGACGGACATAGGCTAAAAAAAGGGGGAGAAAGAGGGAAGAAAAGGGGAGAGAAAGTTATTTTTTTTCGATCATCACGCGGTTGTAAAGATAGCGTTAGCCCAAAGTAACATTGCCACGCGGACGAAGTCGAGGGCGGAAGCTAGTTCAATATATAAAAAAATATGCCTAAGTCTTTAATCCTCCTTTGTACCTACCTAAAGTGTTTTTTAAATACACCATTATTTTTGTGTGATGGGAAATTTTCAAATGACTTTTCCCGCCCTGGGCGCAGCAGAAAGGTGTCAGTACACTGACTAAACTCCATCCATGTTCCTTCTTTTGCCCTTTGCGTTCCGAGGCCGCTGTATCTCTTTCAAACCAATCCGCAGCCCCGGCAGTCTTCATGTGCATCAAGTTTTTAATAAATAAATACCTTACGCTTTTAACTAGAAGGAGACAGACAGAAAGAAATCATCGTGTTCCTGATTTTTTAAAAACTTATTTTAAAGTGTTGGGCAGTTCTCACAGTCGTAACCTTCGAGCTTCCAAAAATCTACTCCTCCAAATTCCTTTACACCGCATCGGTTTTATGTCCAATTCTTACGCAGTCTGAACAATAAAGGTCTGGAACGCGCTACCCTTTGGCATTAAAAAAGCTGAAAGCAAATTAACTTTTAAAAGAAAAGTTCGTAACCACTATTTAGGTCCGACTTAATAGCTCCAAATTAAAACTCATAGTGATTACTGTTAATATTTTATTTTTGTATTAGTATCTATATGTATAAGTAAGTTTATAAGTTCTCGAAAACAAATACTTAATTATATTTTTTTTATAAAGTAAGTAATGTTAGTCGTATTTAACCCAAAGGTTGACTGGTAGAGAATGCCTTATGGCATTAAGTACCTACCACCATTCTACATGAAGTTTAAATTAATAAGAAGCTACAAAATAAATTCAGCTACAAAAATATGGCCGCATTAAAATTAGAATAGTCTTTGTTGGAGGATATATCAGGAACATAGCTACTTACATATATAAAATAAAAGGCGTGAGAATGTAAATAGAGAACCGAATACCAGAGGATTGCACATTAAACAGCTTTGGCAGTTACCCCAGCGCCCCTGGTGTCGCTATGAGGAAAACCACACCAAATATTGCAACAACATTCAAATCAACACTTTCCTACTATCCGCGAACCACGTAAAATACTCAGACCCGAATAAAGCGCTTTGCTTCTACATTTATTGTGCGAACCCTTAGTCTGTGGAATTTACTACCGCCTTCTCTATTATCTGATCAATATAATCTGGATTACTTCAAAGTTCGACGACACGGTTGGCGCAGTGGCTGAGCGATCGACTGCTGCGCTGCGTGACGCGGGTTCGATCCCCGCACGGAACAAATATTTGTATGGCCTACAGATAGTTGTTCCGGGTCTGGTTGTTTGTGCATGTGACTTTAAACACACACATGGTACAGGAGAAATTCCTAGAGTGGGGCAAAGTTTAAAAAAAAAATGGAGAGGTGTCAAGGGACACCTGGATGGAACGAAGTTATTATGTATAAAAAACCTGTATACACTCAACAAAAATAATCGTCGCGACACCACACTGTTCAATGCGAAATAGAAAGACGAAACGAAAATAACTGGCTTGCTTTCTATGAGAGAGTCAGAGAGAGACAGAGAAACACGCATGCCGCACGGCTTGCAATTATAGCAAAAAGTGTCGTTACAACTTTTGGTCTTAAATTTTTCCGTCTAGCCCCCTTTCGCAACGCGCGATAAGGAACTTCGTTCCAAAAAGAAAGAAAAAGTTCGATTGAATCAGTTCCTTCAACACAAGCGTGCTCCACCCTAGGCTACGTCATCATTCCACATCAAACGGGCAAACGCAAGCCTTATTAGTACATTAAAAATCTTCACAACATTCGAAACAAACTTTCCTAATAAATGGCACTTTAACCCACGCAAAACTCACTCACAATTTCCTCAAATAAACATACTTTCTGCTAGAACCCGGATGAAAGGTCTCGACGATGATCAACCGCTCCCCAGGGGTAGCTAACTTATTTACTATGCCTGAAATTACACTGTAAGGGGACGACCCATAAAAATGAAAAATGTGCCTCCCCTTTAGCACTTTAGTGTAGGAAAAGCGGGAAAATTTTAGGGATTTTTGAGTTCCTTAGAAAGGTCATTTGATGTGGAATTCCGGGGTGTGTAAGGTACTGTGAACGTGAATGTGGGCTTTGGGATTTGAATCCGAAAGAATTTGGTAGGTCCCTATGGTATGTACAACGAGCTCACTGAAAGTTAACCAATTTTAAACCTTATTACGCACATGGGTGAAAAGTGGTGGACCGTCACTGTCTTCGGTTATACTTAGATATATTGTAAAGGATTTCTTTAATCTGTTTACACCCAAGGAACTAACCTTTGATTTTTCGGATTGTTATAATAATTATATTTCATTCATTTGCACGAAATATGGTGCTTACAGAACATAAAATACAATAGACACCGTACCTACTCCACATTTCACCTACTAAATTCAGCATGCAAATTTTTAGATGTGCCATGTTTCTTACTAATTTAACAAAACAAGGAATTACAAAATATGTCAAAATACACACATCAAAAGTATCTAGGGATCAACATATATTTTTGCAATAACTTTTCTCCTGATTGATATTAATTAAAATTTTCTTTAAGGATTCATCAAATAAAGTGTTTTCGTTTGTCACAGTAACGATAAACCAAGTCACCTTTGCATTAATAAAGAAATTTGCCATTTTCCTAATAAAGGGATTTTTGACATTTGAACCACTAACATTAAAGTTCGAAAAAAAGACTGAAATAACAGTTTTCTTTAAAATTTTATTGGGTAACTTAAACAATTAATAATCCGTGTTTCTACCGCGAACACTAACAACACAAGAACATCGGTTTGGCATACTCAAAATGAGTTCATCCAAATCACGCTGTGGAATGGCCGCCCATGTTCGTTGCAACAACAAAAAAAGGTCTTCTTGCGACTGGATACCCTCCATATTCGGCAGAGCTCTTCTCTGTAGCATATCCCATGCATGCTCAATCGGGTTCAAGTCTGGCGACTGAGCAGGCCAGGGCAGGACATTGATGTTAGCTGCGGCGAGAGTCTGTCTTACAACTCTTGCGGTGTGCGGTCGTGCATTATCATGCATTAACTTAAATAAGGGACCGATTTGCACTTGTAGAGGAACGATGACGTCTGATACAATCGTCTCAGCATAAATTTGAGCGTTGAGGTTGCCTCTGATCCAAATCAACTCAGTTCTTCCGCCGATCCAAATACCCGCCCATACCATGATGGTTCCACCACTATAAGGATGGACTTCCTGGCAGGATTTTAATCGCTGTTGGCGTCCAGGGGTTCTCCAGTGTCGTATACGTCTTGTATCCGGTCTCATACCAAAACGAGACTCATCAGAAAAGCACACGAAACGCCATTGTTCTTCTGCCCAATTTCTGTGTTCAAGAGCCCATTGATATCGAATCCTACGATTGTGCATTGCTATAGGTGGTACCCGTAGCGGTCTTCGGGAATGAAGGTTCACTTCATGCAAGCGGTTTCTGACTGTTTGGTCGCTAATTAAGTTCCCTGAAGAGTGATGAAGCCTCACGGCTAACATCATGGCGGTTATTGTTGGAGCTCTTCGAGTTAAGATTTGAATGTATCGGTCTTGTCTCCGTGTGGTGCAGCGATACCGTCCTCCATGGCGCTCAGCCACGGTACCAGTGCTTCGGTAACGTGTCCAAAGTCGACTGATAACACTCTGACTTGTATTCAGAGCTAAAGCTACAGTACGTTGCCGAGAACCAGCTTCTATCATTCCCACGGCTCTGAGCATTTCTTCCCTGCTTAAATGACGTCGCCGCTCCATAATAACGTTGGTTTTAATCAGTAGTAGGGAAACAGTAGCACTAATAATGTCTTCAATGCGTTGTATGTTTTTATAGGGAAAATATTGACAGCTTATTTTCATCTTTTACTCGAATTTGATTGAGAGTTCCTGATTCAAATTATGAAATGAACCAAAAAGGATCCATATAAATTTATAAAATCATAAATTTATTACAAAGCCACATCTCAATCTCAAGAAATCCGCATAAAAATGCTTGATCCCTAGACACTTTTGATGTGTGTAAGAATACAGGCATGTCAAAATTTATATAATTACAAAATTAACAAATTAAATTAAATTACAGGAATTTGTGCGTATTGCATAATTTTCTTTTTATGTTGTTTAATGTTATTCTTGTTATTACGTAATTAAGAATATTCTATCTATCTATCTTCGGTTCAGACAGACAAATGACAATGAATTAGCAAGGATTAACGGTCATAATATTGATTGACTTGATCACTATAGAGATATATATGCAAGAGAAAAGAGAGGATCTTCTGTCAAGTAGTGCTATTCTCTAAGAATACAGCCTTGAGAGCAGCGCTGACCCTAAACGACTTCCTATGGACGCTGCGGCAGCTTAACGCTCGAAGCTGTATTCTTATAGAATAGAACACAGATGTCTTCTATCAGGGGCCTTAGTCTGCTATTACAACAGTGTCAGAATGGTCGATCACTGATCGCATTATGGTTGATTTTGTTAATTTTGGTAATCTACTACATACTAAACTTGTCAAAATCAACCATTATGCGATCAGTGATCGACCATTCTGACACTATTGTAATAGCAGACTTAGGCCCCAGGGCTGTTGTTGATACCCTCAACTCGTCGGTTATTCAAGATATAATGAGAATTAAAAAAAAACGTATTCATTTGATACATTCATATACCGGTATGTATGTATGTATTCATTCAGAAAAACTTGCACAAATCTGCGCCATGACTTATTTGATTAATGATGATTTGTTTTTGTAAGTCGTTACTAGATAATATTATTATAACTATTTTAATGGCATCTAGCTTTTGTAATTATATCAAGCTATGGTTTTGAAAATCATATCCATCCATTGCGTTAGCGATGTCAGTAAATCGGTCCGTTAGGGGCACTGCCTGCCGGGGTTGCGAGTTGTTCCAAAGAGATACCGCGCCGGAACTCCAAGGGAAAAGAAGGAACAGTATGGGTTTTAGTCAGTACAAGTCTGATACTCCCTTCCGCTCCGACTAGAGCGGGAGAAGTCATTTGATGATTTTCCATTCGAAATATAAAATAAAAAGGGCTGTTATAGATATCTTCATCTCGTCGGTTATTCAAACATGTTCTTGTTCTGTTTGTATTGTCTTGCGCCTCTTTTTTATAGAATTCTTCAAATTCAAAATATAATGGAAAAAAAATATATTGATAATGATTTTTTCACCGCGATAAGTTATTGCTACATTTCATTATAACTTTTTTAATGGCATCAAACCTTTGTTATTGTATCTAGCCATGGTTAAAGCCTTGTTCCAAACAACTTAAAAAAGAGATCCAGCTTAATCCGCAGATACTCACACATCGTCCTTGTATAAAAACTAGACCTCGCAGGCTCTAGACCAGACACAAGTACATATAATAAGTACCGTTCTACCGTTTGCACTGGAATGTATATTAAAAACTGGTTCCGTACTAACCGGAGTACTAGCTGACCAACTTGCTGGACAAAACAATTGATTTTCTACTCTATTTGTTGATGGTAAGTTTTATTTCGGTTTGAGAGAAGTGGTGGTCGCTTTCTGATGTCAAAGATACGTGATACATCATCATTAGTGATGTTTTGTGGGAATCTGATGGTTATGTGGTTGTGTTTAGGGATTATTATTGCTTGGTTAAGAGTGTGTTTGAATAGATATAGAACTATCTTGTATGGTAGCTGCGCAGACGATGCTCATTTGAATTTAGGCAGCATCATGCCTTTTATTAAGGATGATTAAGAAAACAGCTTTTACATCTGATGAGACTGACTGATGATGCGGCCTAGTGTGGAACACACTTTCTTAGAAGAAATCGATTCACTCGAACTTTAAAGTGATCCAGATTGTAATGATCAGGGAACAGAAAAGCTGGCAGTGAATTCCACAGATTGGTGGCGGTTTGCTCAATAAATTTGATATTTTGCCAAACTTTAGCAACTGTTTCTTACAATAAATTCCTGCAATACCTACACAGTCAAAATGTATTGGATAGCGGTTTTTTTTAAGCGAGGAGTTCAAAATGATGTACTGAATACGAGTTTACCGTGTAGCGTCGGTGTCACTTCCTCCTTGTCATCATCCATTTAGCCTTTTCCCACCTATACCTGTTTGTTTTTCAGACAAAGTCCATTTGGTTAGTACAACACACAACTTAAAACCTACTGTGTGTGAAACAAAAGCAGAACAATTATAAATTATACGCCACAGTTACATGTGACGCGTATCCAATCCCCCAGTATGGAGCTGTCTCACCTATAGTGCGTAGTTAGTATGCTGTTGGGGCTGCCGCGTACCCTACGCCTGATGGAGTCTCATCGCTTGCGCTTGATGCCGTGAAAGCGTGATGCCGAAAGCACTGCAGAAGCGCGGAAACCGCCCCCACCCCCCATGAAGCGGGGTCCAGATGAAGAAGAAGAAAAAGGACTTACAGTACGCTGTGAACAGCGTAGCCTTCATTTTGCAAATTTGCGAGCCAAAATGTTGCAGCGGACAGCCAACGCTCTGCGCTCACGCACGATGTCCAAGCTCTTCTTTAGCTATGGGTCGGTTTCCAATCTTACCTGATTCAGCTGCATACCAGTATTTAAATGGAGCGGCTACTTATTGACCTCCACAACTCATTTAACAACTGAGTACCTAACTGACTGTACTGTAACGACTGTCAAAGATTTACAAATGACAGCCGGAACAACGGCTTATTGTGCTTTCCGAGGCACGTGAATTTCAACCTTAAATACTAACATAAATAAACCACGTGTTTCATCAATATTATTCTCGCCTCAAAGGAATTTTGTGTCACACATTCGATTTCAATTTGCATTAATTCGTCTGCTCGGCATTTATAATAATATAAATAATGAAATAAATACTACAGCCATAGATGTTGCATAATTAAATACTAGTTATGTTGATCGGAATATTTTAAACAATATTATGTTAACAGAATCATTTCACAATATTGGAATTAGTTTTGAGCTGGAAATCATACTTAATATAATAAAGGTGAAAGTTTGTAACTCCTTCCCGCTCAAACGGCTAATCGGATTTTGATGAAATTTGGTATGTTGATAGCTTATACCATGGTTTAAAATATATACTCTACTAGCTTTTGCCCGCAACTTCGCTCGCGTTATATTCAGGGTAACACAGTTCCCCTTTCCTGATTTGCAGGTACCTACTACCAAAGCTAAGCTTTCCCTTTCTTCCCTCTTTCTCCCTCATACCTCAATTTTAAAAAATTGTCTGTGTCCGTCTCCAGGTTTCCAACTATCTCTGTACCAAAATTCATCAAAATCGGTTTAGCCATTAAGGCGTGAAGACGTAACAAACAAACAAACTCACTTTAGCTTTTATAATATTAGTAAGGATACCAGTCTACGCAGGTGAAACTGCGGGTAGTATGGGTATAAAGATGTGGCGATGTAAGTTTCTTATTCCAATAGTACGATTCCGTAGGAGAATTACCGAACTCCACTCGGGCGAAGCCGCGGGCTAATAACATTATAATTACTTGTTTCTGAGACATAAGTATTAAATAAACAGTTAAACCCGTCTCTAACAGATACCATCTCTGCACACTTAAAAGAAAAAAGTGAATTGCCGACTGCTGATTCTCCAGATAATGCAACGTACTTCGAGGCAAGTAATCGTGGCGTTAACATTCTTCTACACACGATTTGGTACATTCAAAATTCCATCACGACAATCTAGGATGTTCAAGATGTATGATCTTGGATATCACCAGTTCTCTCTTATCCTTGTCCCATGTTAATTACTTGGGATTGGCGCAACACGATTTTACCTTCCATTCTTCTGACAACTGACATTAGTCCTACCTTTGCGAAAGTATGGAAGGCAACATAAACGGCCATTTCTTTTGATTGCAAAGACTTAGAGGGTTGATTTTTTTATAGCTCCAAGGGACCACAGACCTGTGTGTAAGGTTGAATTTCAACTCAATACCTTTCCGCGTTCCCGAGATACAGGGTCTTGACAGACAGGCAGACAGACAGATGGACATGAAAGTGATCGTATAGGTATTCCGTTTTTGCCTTTTGAATTACGTAACTCTAAAATTAAACAAGATATAAATTTCCAAGAATTTTAAAACATACTCAAACAAAAGGACCAGTGCGATGCTAGCAACTACTAAACCTAAAATAGTATTCAGACAGTCAGATATATAAACCAATTAGATACTCTAATAGTGCTATTTGTCCATTGGTTAAGTGCAAACATAAGTTTTCTTTTTGAACTTACTCAATTTGGTCGAAATAAGAGAATCTAGAGAGCTCTCCTCACTATTAAGTTAGTAACTAAACAAGTAAGTTTGGTCCCAAGTAGTCATTAAGAGACATCTTGGTTGACATTGACGTTCGAAAAGACAGCACAATTCCATTGGGAAAGAAAATGGATGGTCAGTTGACGGAGATTTATTTGGAAGTTATACTTTGTAGTTACCTATACTTTCTTACTGGCTGGCTCACCTTAAAAGAGTTATTATATCTTCAATTATAGGCAGCTGTTTTTGTGACATTACAGTCGAAAATAGCTCTTGCCATACAGAAAGGATTTCGAGCCTCAAGTTGATCCCTAAACTTGTAGGAGTCGTGCGATATTTATTGATATTTAATGGGTCAACTCTTCTTCAGAATCTTGTCCTGAAGACAGAGATGACGATGGGACAAGCCTACGCAATGATACCTATCAAGTCACGACTTAAATAGATCCTGTGTTTCGGGACCATAAACGCAGACAGGGAATGCCACTCTTTGGCTATAAATCAGTTTTAAACTGAATAACGGATTTGCGTCTCGTCTTCATATCTGTGATAAAAAAACTTTCAATAAAATATCATCCTTATCAAGAAGGTAACCAGGAAATAAGGTTCCAAATGAAATATTCATAAAACACACCAAGATAATTAAGATCTCTGATAAAGAAGCACATTCACAAGAAAAGTTATTTAAAATCAGATACGAGAGTCTTGCGTGCATAGTCAGATATAAATCTAAACTTCTAATAAGACCCGCTACTTAGAATAGTTAGAAACGTGATAATATCTATAATTTTAAATACTTAGCTATATGACTTTACGTGCGTTGATTAGGTAACACCAACGCACTCGGTTGAATCACCATTATGTCGCAAGAGCCTGCGGATTGTCGCAGTCTGACGCGATTTGTCGTAACGAACAATGATACGACAGTCTCAATCCGTTGTGATTGAAGGATTGAGAAAGCGGCGAGACGCGTTTGATGCTCGAAACTATAATGGAGGATGTTTTGATACATGTATTCATGTCATTCGAAACAACGAACTTAAGAATTCAATATAGGAAGAGAAGATGTTGCCCAAACTAACATGCGTAACCAATCCATTTCAAAAGACGTAGGTTGACAAAGATAAGAACCTATATAAAGGTACCTACCTAATAAAACAGAACAATAGAATGTTGTTAATAGTTACGCAGAGATTTACCATTAAGACACCCACATTTTGCTAATCATATGTGAGTCCATTTTACGATGAGTCTTTAGTTAACAGCTGAGCAGAAATCTAAGTCAAAGACTGTTTCTGGAAAAAACTGAAGTGAAACCCTCCTTCATAGGACAAAATGGCGACGTATAAGGACTATGAACACAAGAACAACAAGACAAGCAACCAGAATACAAAGAGCCATCACAGAGGCGACAATACAGCAAGCCCATAATGCAAGCAAAGTGTTACAGAAACTGACTGATGAACTGAAACTGATGTGTCAAAAGCATTGTCTTTTGTTTTGCGGGTGGGAATTTATCAAATAACTTGCCCCGCTCTGGGTGGAGCGCTCTGGGGGGAGTGTCAATTTTTTACTAACTTAAATCCACTCATGTTCTTACTTTTGGCGTTTACGTTCCGGGGCCGCGGTATCTCTTTCGAACAACCCGCAACCCGGCAGGCGGTGGGCTCTGGCAGGCCCCTCTGTTTTGAGGTGCGCGTGGAACACGAACGCGCCGTCTACATGGCCTGTCGTCACTTGACGGACGGACAGTCTGCTGCCCATTGCTCACCGTCCACAGACCTGCATCAACGGTGGTCGGGAGTCATCTCGCGGCGCCCGACTCCCGGAGCGTCACCCGTGGCGGCTAGGTTAAAAGCTTGGCTCTCCAAAAATACCATAAACCGGAAGATAATTACTCAAAACAAGTGACTGAAACTTGTTATCAAAGACGATAGTTATGCCTAACAAATGAGTCAAATTGTAATCAGTAACAATGGCGACGATAATAGCATTGCACATGTCCAAGCCACGCCTTGCTTTGTAAATCTTTGCCATAGAGCAGAATGTGTTGCCAACATTCCGTCAAAACTACATAATTGGTTCATCATTGATTAAGTCAAGCAATTATTTGGAAATTCCAATTACTGTCTGATTGGTTGTGGAGAAATATGATAGCTACTGGGCACAGAAGAAATAAAACCAATATTAGGTACGATTAATCAAGGGAAACTGCAGGATAACTTGTGACATATAAAACAAGTTTTGAAAGGGATATGTTTTGACGAATCCTTACTAATAGGTATTATAAAAGCGAAAGTGAGTTTGTTTGTTTGTTACGTCTTCACGCCTTAATGGCTGAACCGATTTTTATGAATTTTGGTACAGAGATAGTTGGGACCCTGGAGACGGACATGGGCGTAATTTTTTTTAAAGTTAGAGAAAGAGGGATGAAAAGGAAAAACTTAGCTTTGCTATTACAATAAATAAGGCACAAGGGCAAAAACTACAGGTAGCAGGTACCTGCAAATCAGGAAAGAGAACTGTGTTACCCCGAATTCAACGCGAGCGAAGCCGCGGGCAAAAGCTATTATATATAACTTAAGGTATATTATTAACCGTAGAAGCGATGAATGAACTGTATGAAGGTGATAATCATCTACCTAGATTTTCCCCAACTATATTGGAGGCGGCTTTCAGTCTAACCGGATGCAGCTGAATACCAGTATCTTAAATAGAACGACTGCCTATCTGACCTCCATAACCAAGTTAGTACTGGGTAATACGATACCCTTTGATGACACTAGTTGTCAGACTTTCGGGTCACTGACTACTTGTAACGACTAGAAACGACTCCTTAGTCGTGTCTGGTTTTTATTTAAATTTTGAATGAAGATTTTCTTGTGCTAACTCTACATAAATTGAGGTAAGGTCAGAGAATGATGATGAGCTGATTAAGTAGGTTAATCTGCTCAAAATATTGTGTCAGAAAATGAAAGAAAACAATCAATTCTGAGAAAAAAAAACAAAGTCAATGATTTGTTGTGATGATGAGAATTTAAATTCTAGGTAAGCAAATCCAAGTAAACTGTAAGTAAGTACTATAATTCAACAGGTTGCACATATTCTGTGAAATATGCTTCAACTCAATTAATACTAACAGTAGTTCAGATAACTTTGTTGCAACATTTTTTTAACTTTGACGGCACGGTTGGCGCAGTGGTTGAGCAATTGCCTGCTGCGCTGCGTGTCACGGGTTCAATCTCCGCACGGAACAAATATTTTTATGGCCTGCAGATAGTTGTTCCGGGTCTGGTTGTTTGTGCATGTGACTTTAAATGTTTGTAAACGCACCCACGATACAGGAGAAATTCCTAGTGTGGGGAAACGTTTTAAAAAAAACTCTTTCATACTTCGACGGCATGGTTGGCGCAGTGGCTGAGCGATTGACTGCTGCGCTGCGTGTCGCGGGTTCGATTCCCACACGGAACAAGTATTTGTATGGCCTACAGGTAGTTGTTTCGGGTCTGGCCGTTTGTGTATGTGAGTTTAAATGTTTGTAAACGCACCCACGATACAGGAGAAATTCCTAGTGTGGGGCAAAGTTTAAAAAAAAATCTACTGGTAGAAACTATTGTTAATAGAACTACTGCATTTTTTTTATGAATGGCATCTCGCAATTCAACCTTAAAGGTGGTCGTCTGCTGAACCGGGCAATTAAAGAACTGCTGCACGAATAGGTACATCAAAAATAAATACCGTTACAGCAGAGATTAAAAGTTTAAAAGTGGCGCTTGTTACAGCAAAAATAAGACGGAGTAGTCTGTTTTGGTATAGACATTACGTACGTGATGGGAAGGGATCAAATATATGAGACTAACCTAAAAATAGATGGAGAGGAAAAGAAACACTTAAGTAAAAATATTGTGTGGGGAATGATATGAAGGAAAAAGGAGTAACAATAACGTGATGATATGACAGAAGGGAAGAAAAAACCGGTCAAGTGCGAGTGGAATCCCGCGCACAAACATCCGAACAAACATTCGACCACAGATATAGATTGACATATATAACGCAAGTATCACGATCTGTCTGAAAACGAAGCGTGCCATTTTTTGACTACCTACTATGACGTCTCATGCACTATATTTTAGTGAAGTGACGTCTATTTAGTGATTGACGAAAGTTTTTTCAATTTATTACACAAATTAACTATTTTTAATTTGATATCTGACGTCCAACTAGTGGCACACCGAGTCTATCTATATCTATGCATTCGACATAAACAACCATATCTTTTGACTGAGAGTTGATTTGGGACCACAGACTTGAGTAAATGGTTTTAATTTCAACTGGATACCTCCACACGTTCCTGAGACAAAAAGTCTTTACAGACAGACAGAAAGACAACAAAGTGATCCAATAAGGGTTCCGTATTTTCCTTATGAGAACTAGAACCCTAAAAAGTCACGTGGCACATAGAGCTACAATATAATCGTCAGCCATCGTGACGTAACGGCAGTAATACCGTGATGTGTTTAAAACCGTATATTGCAGTACACGCATGCAGATTTACTAACAGAAGATTTAATTCACATAAAAACGGCTCTAGTTGGCAATCATTTGCAGAAGCTAGAGTTTTAACTTTTACACTAAAACGCATGGGCTAGCAATAGCAAAACAATTAATTAATAACAACTATGCAATCTATGTACATATTATTTACAAACTACAAGTAGACATAAACTAATAATAAAAATATCATTAGGTTAGGTTAGCTCTTGAGCCCTGACTGCCGGTAGTTTGGACCCTGTTCGCGATACCTTTTTTTAAATGTTTTTTTGAAGTTATACTTCTTTTGGCGCGAAGGAGAAAAATGATGAGAGTGAATTTTTACGATGCGTGCGCACACCGACAGCGACATCGTGAAGTTAGTTCTAGGTGGCATGAAAATCGACAACTATGTTCAAGTTGTATATTCTAGTATTTTTATATTTAGAACACGTGTTTCGTAACAGTACAATTAAACAGTGTGAATAAATAAATATTATTTTGGTGTTTTTTAATATATTTGATTCATTGCCTCAATGATTAACGGTTGTATATTTTTACTGTGTTGTCATATTTTTACGTTAATAAAACCTTTTTTATTTAAATAAAATCTTTTTGATTAATTTTTATATTTATCGTTAATCACTACAGCATTTTAGTTATTTTTTTTCTATACGCCAAAGAAGTAAAACTTCTAACGCGTGTACATAAGTACACACACTCTTTTTTATTTTTATAAAGTAAGAAATAATGTGAAAGTATAAAAAAATTATAAAATAAATAAACGAAAATATGTACAAGTATAAAAATGGTAAAAGAATTAGAGACCGTCGAAAAATTCGTCCGCATTGCTGTCAACAGGAAAAGTGCCAAAAAGGCTGAAAAAGCAGCAATGAAACCCTAAAATAACAAATTCAGTCGTCTAAAGATATAGACCGACCAAAATTTGACAGATGTTGAAAATATCGACTGTATCTGTCTATCCCTTTGAAGATTACAGGATTGATGTCACGTCATGTACCGAATGGATCTTCTGCATCTGTTTACTCCTCCCAGTAGACCACTATTGTCATTACGACGATTCGCGACCGTTACTCGAGACGCTATTGTTCTCAAGACAATATGTTTAAATAACACTGAATGTAAATCTTTGTGCTCTTTCATTTACGGAGCGAGTTAGTATTATTAAGAGACGTCGTCTGCCGTGAATGTAAGAAAAAAAACTAATTATTTTAAAATTACGAATTAAATAAAACTACAATATAAACGTGAAAAATGTAATGAAGTTATATTACAGACACAATACATGAATGAAATTTTAATCTAATAATAAATAAAAATAAATAAATATCTTGGGACAACTCACACACGGCTATCTGATCCCAAGCTAAGCAGAGCTTGTGTTATGGTAACCAGACAACTGATATACATACTTATATAAGTTATAAATACATACATATTATAGATAAATCACGCCCAGACACAGAACAAACAATCATGCTCATCACACAAAGTTTGTCCTGGGTGGAAATCGAACCCACGACCTCCGGCTCAGCAGTCAGCGCCACTAACCACTAGACCAACAGGCCCGTCAAGTTAGAAGTATTATTAAGAGACGTCATCTGCCGTGAATTTAAGAAAAGACACCGGCCGTGCGAGTCAGACTTGTGCACCGAGAGTTCCATATTACCTTGCGACATTAACAGTCATGTCTTTTGACTTGGTAATTACCAGGGTTGATTTTTTACAACACAAAGGGACCACAGACTGTATATGGTTTTAATTTCAACTTGATACCTCCAAGCGTTCGTTGGAGACAAAGGGTTTTGACAGATAACCGGAAAACATAGTGGTCGTATAATGGTGTTTTAAAAAAAAACTTTTTTTAACACAATCTTTGTTTAAAAAAAAATGGTTGCCGTAGAATTATTGTCGTTTGTTTTTTAAAAGCTAGTAAATAATAACTTCGTTCCAACCGGGTGTCCCTTGACACCTCTCAAGTTTTACTTTTTTACAATCTTCAATTTAATTCCTTAATTCATTTGTAAACAATAGAACATAGAGGTCTTAGAGAACAAGCTAGCTATGTGAACCAGTTATACCTAAAATGATAATAAAGTTAGATAACAAAATGTCATTAAGATGAAATGATTAATGATTAGTGTCGACTTAGTTACAATTTTACAATTTGTCTTCGCCGGAACTCTCGAATATTGTGTTTGCTTTTTAACATCCTTCATAACCCTAAAACGCCATTCTATTCGCGGGAACGCCTTTCCTATTGCCGTCCTTCTGATGCTCCTTGTAGATCGCATCTTAGGAATCTCCTCAAACCCCCTCCCCACTCTACCGACTTCTACTCCTACTCGTTTACTGTTCACGCTGTGCGGTTGTGGAATTCGCTTCCGCCTGACATTAGGGACTGCCAAACTGTTTCATTTTTAAGAGGAGAGTAAAAGAACATTATCTTTCTATTTCACCATAGTTGCATAGGTATTTATTATTTTATTTTATATTGTATTTATGTTATATATTTGTCTTTGTACTTGTATGTATGTTTGTATATTCTTATATTGTATTTAGTCATTATTTGCTCATGTTTTTATGTATTTTTTTTTCTTTACGCACTGTGTCTACATCTCTTTTTATTTACTCTCCTTTCGCAGGTATGCTGGAAGAGATTTCTATAGAAATAAGCATTACCTTTGTACCTGTTTTCTGTTCCTGTCTTTTATTTTTCTGTATTCAGTGTGTATGTACATAAACCGTTAAATTAAATCCGTTAATAAATGCAAAAGACAAAAAGCCTCATATTCCTATTCTGTACAAAAGGATGGTCATAAACTTCACGACCAACGATATCCCTAATTCCTAAATCCCGAAAATACCTTCAGAACTCAACTTAAATCATGATGGTTAAGACCCTCACACACTCAATGGGTACGGCCGTGTTTTGAGAACGTCTTAAGCCAGAGAAGCCGAGTTATGGCACAAAATAATACTGCCTCGTTAAGTCTGTAGCCTGCTTGGAAGATATAGAGAAGAGGAAATTATTTCAGGATAACGTCGTAGTATGAGTCGTTTTTTTTTTGTTTTGTCGTGGAAATCATCAAATCCACAGATATAGATTGACATAGATTACGCAAGTATCACGAACTGTATGAAAACGAAGCGTGCCATATTTTGACTACCTACTATGACGTCTCATGCACTATATTTTAGTGAAGTGACGTCTATTTAGTGATTGACGAAAGTTTTTACAATTTATTACACAAAATTAACTATTTAAAATTTGATATCTGACGTCCAACTAGTGGCACACCGATGCAGACTGAGCGCGAAAGTAGCAGCTTGCGATTTTTGATCGTAAGTTTGGCTCGCAAAGTGGCACGCGTAGTAGTTACCCTTGCGTTATCTATGTCTATCTATAACTATGATCAAATCAGTCAGACTTGTACTGAATAAAACCCACCCATGTTCCTTCTATTGCCCTTTACGTTCCGGGGCCGCGGTATCTCTTTCGAACAACCCGTAACCCCGGATTTTGAGGCGCTTTAAATGATTACTTGGCCTAGTTTCTAGATAAACAAGAAATTGCTTCTTTTTATAATTCCGTACCTCAAAAGAAATAAACGGAACCGTTTGTTGTTCCACACCACACAAGGAATACTTTGTTTTCCGTCTGTCTGTCTGTCAAGACCCTTTATCTCAAGAACGCGTAAAGGTATCAAGTTCCCCGGAACATAAAGGGCAATAGAAGGAACATGAGTGGTGAACAGTGGTGGGGTGAACAGGAGCTCGTGGCTAAATAAAATAGTAGCCGCTCGGGTCGATCTTTAGGTTAAGCCGCGCTTGCCTAGGTTGGTCTGTGGATGGGTGACCACCCGTTACATACCGAGTTTCCTCCGTGCTTCGGAAAGCACGTTAAGCCGTTGGTCCCGGCTGTCATTTGTAGATCTTTGACAGTCGTTACAGGTAGTCAGTGTCCCGAAAGTCTGACAACCAGTCTTACCAAGGGGTATCGTATTACCCAGTATTAACTGGGTTGTGGAGGTCAGATAGGCAGTCGCTCCATGTAAAATACTGATATTCAGCTGCATCCGGTTAGACTGGAAGCCGACCCCAACATAGTTGGGAAAAGGCTAGGCAGATGATGAGAAGGAACATGGGTGGGTTTTAGTCAGTAAAAGTCTTACACGCCCCCCCGCACCGGCCAGAGCGGGGGAAGTTATTTGAAAATTTCCCACCCCAAAAAAAAATGGGTATCGAGTTAGAATTGTCTCTTGTAGTTGTGAAAAAAAACCCTCTAAATTCACTCAGACAAAAGATATGGCTGTTTATGTGGCATGTTTGTACGGAACCCTGGATGCGCGAATCTGACTCGCACAAGGCCGGGTTTTGGAACGAAGTTCCTTATCGCGCGTTGCGAAAGGGGTGTAGACCGAAAAAAATTTAAAGACTAAAAGTTGTAACGACACTTTTTGCTATAGTTGTAAGCCGTGCGGCGTGCGCGTGTTTCTCTGTCTGTCTCTCTCTCTCTCTCTCTCATAGAAAGCAAGCCAGTTATTTTCGTTTCGTCTTTCTATTTCGCATTGAACAATGTGGTGTCGTGACGATTATTTTTGTTGAGTATACACAGGTTTTTTGTACATAATAAATAATAACTTCGTTCCAACCGGGTGTCCCTTGCTTGACACCTCTCAAGTTATTTTTTTACAATCTTCATTTTAATTCCTTAATTCATTTGTGAACATAGAAACATGGAGGTCTTAAAGAAAAAGCTAGCTATGTTTAAACCAGTTATAGCTAACCTGATAACAAAATGTCAATAAGATGAAATGTTTATATTATTTTAAAATTACGAACCACATAAAACTACAATTTAAACGTGAATAATGTTATGTAAATATAACAGACACAATACATGAATTAAATTTTAATCTAATATATAAAATTTAATTCATGTATTGTGCCGTGTCGCCGAAACGGCTGTAGGTACCGATTTTTATGAAATTTAATGTACCTATAACGAGTAGGTCTGAGAATCGGCCAATATCTATTTTTCTTACTCTTCTCCAGACAGTAGTTCTTCTGTTTGTAAAGGGTAATCAAAATTTATTTTGTTCAAACATTGATCACTCAACAAGGCCAACATTAATAAGATCTCTGTATAAAAATCTTTTATATACTTACAGGCAAATTTAAAACAGCACTGCTGAAAAAAAATATTATGCATATGGGACCCGTGGTATACAATAAAATACCTGATGATATAAAAAAATGTACACTACAAATATTTAAAACTAAATTAAATAAATTGCTAGTTAAAAAATGTTATTATACAATAGATGAATTTTTGAATGACAAATCCATATGATTATTTATTAACAATGATTTTCCTGAAGATTTTTGTTTTTTAGCTTAATTTATATTTTGATTGTATTATTGACTAATTAATAACTTGCATTTGACATTGTATATTTAACTTATTATTGACATTGTATTGATGACTAATTATTAACTTATTATTAACATTTTATTATTGACTAATGATTGATTTATTTTTTTGACATTGACTACTTAATGAATTTACAATTTGAATGATTTATATTTTATTGATGATTGTTATCACTTGACATTAGTTAAATATTTGTTTCTTTTATTTCGTTTATTTAATTAATTTCGATCCTTCTCTTACTCAACACCATATTTCTGTACCTACATCCATAGCAAATAATTTTCATTTCATTTCATTTCACAAGGAGCTGAACAACGGGTGAAACCACTGGGCACAACTAGTGACATAAATTGTAGGTTTGTCAAATAATTTATTTTTAATCAAGTTTTAAATGCTAATTATTTAGTAACACTATTAGGCCTTAGAGGTCAAAAGTCCTTTTACTTTCCTATAAAAACCTTCAATGATTGTTGCTGCAGTAATTCAATTTGCAAATAACTATACAATATCGGTGCCAAACAAAAAAAATACTGGCTCAGAGCGAGCCAGACTCGCGAGAGTTCAGTATACAGCCTTATCAAATGACTGCGTAGACTTAGAGGGTTGATATTTTCACAGCACAAAGTGACCACAACGAAATCAATAATTTCAACTCGATACCAGGGGCCTAAGTCTGCTATTACAATAGTGTCAGAATGGTTGATCACTGATCGCATAATGGTTGATTTTGACAAGTTTAGTATGTATTACCAAAATAATCAAAATCAACCATAATGCGATCAGTCATCGACCATTCTGACACAATTGTAATAGCAGACTTAGGCCCCTGCTCTTCGCGCTCCCGAGATAAATGGTAACGACAGGATCAAGGACAGACAGACGGATATCAAAGTGATCCAATATTAGGGTTCCGTTTTTTTACTTTTGCAGTACTGAACCCTAATATACTGCTGTTTATTTCTAGGGAAACATATAACGTGATTCATATTCCGATTACTTCTCATTTTGATATTCTGAAATTTAAACGGTTCTCGTTTAAACATTACTGCAGCATTCACGTTGTGAAATAGCAATGTTGAGGACTATTTCTAAGGACTATCCTTTACATAAACACGATTTCCTAGTATTTTTTCAAAAGAAAAATACCGCAAAGTTACCTCTAAAATTAATTTCAAATGGATGATATTCTATTAAAAACTCAAATTTGGTCATGACATTTTGGAGGACAGTCGAACTATGTTTAAGGGAGGGATTATCCGTTTTCCTTTTTTCCTCGTGAATACCTTTCCTCTGAAAATTTAAGCTTTTGACCCAGTCACAGCTCAGACCGCACTGTCATAGGGTACGCCTTAAACAAACCTATTGCCACCAAAAAAGGCCAATCCTTTTACAGAAGACTAGTGTGGCTTTACGATAACTGACACCAAAATACCCAAAAAGCAAGGGAGATAAGAGGGAAAACGGCACTATTGGATTTTCAACACTCTGCTTAGCGTAAAGAGTTTAAATTCTAACGTTTAAGTACAGTGCAGGTTCATTCAAGTATTGCAAACTGGCTTACTGAAGGCTCTGTTTGGGAAAGGCGTCATGAAACTCTAACAGTGGAACGTGAAGAGTAGGAGTTAATTGATTGATTCATAAAGATAATAAAGTTCTTATGATTACTAAAAAACATATATAGAGAATCGCCGGGAGAAGGAGACGAAGACCATCACAATCCTAATTCACTTACATATTCATAATACGGTATTACACCTATTTTTAAAAAGTATCTCATTTTGATCCTAGGGTCCTAGTAAACCACCAAAAAAAAACAAAAAAAAATTATTCAATCGATAAGTGCCACAAAACTGCATTTCAATTTTACAATTTCTATTTTCGCGCGTAAAATCACAAAAGCGCTTGACGCCATGTTACTCTGTGGTCATGACGTCAGTTGGTCATGTAAACAAATGCGCTGTTATTAGTCTTTCTGTTTAGTTGTATATTTCACTATAGTTTATGGTATTATTATATGGTAGTATTTATTTCTTCCATGGTATTATTACTATTATTTCAATAAAAATTAAAATGTAAAGTTTTTTAATACAAAAATAGTAATAGTTGCTCAGTTGACAGTTGTCACTTTTTGTATACATAACCATATGACGTAATAATCATGGCGGACACTGTTTCGCTTAGTAAAACAACAGACTAAAAAAAGTGAAAACTTTGAAATCAATTTTAAAATTTATTTAGTTATTTTATAAACTAAATTTAACATTTTCCGACTGCTTATTGCCTAAGCTATCTGAATTGTATATTTTTAGAATTTCTTTCATATAGAGTAAAATACCCTATTTACGTTCTTCAAATCATTAAAACATCACAAAATTGGCGATAAAATAATGATTACTTCAAAGTATGTGATGAGAATAATTAGCGCCACCGATTACTACATAGCTATGTTTTTATATATGTAAACAGGTATGTGAACTATTGCCTCGACGTGATACATCGGATACCTAATCCGCTGATGACTAATCATCGGTTCTCTGATGTTTATCCGCAAATTACGTCGTATCTCGGAAATGTATACGATTTTTCACATGACTATGTTCGCAAGCTTGCTTGTTAGATATACAATATCTGTAGACCAGTTCTACTAAAATTATTGACAAAAGCTTGGTAGAGTTCTGTTAAAGACGTAGTTTAAATATTAGGCATTATATTTTCCATATGGTCCATATTTTTGTTTTACTTTCTGAAAATCAAGGTATGAATTTAATCATACATGGCTTTAAAAACAGTCCTAACTGCAATATCAAATAGTAATGAGTGTCATGTCATTACAAGCAGATCTGTAGTATCTACTCAGTTAATGTTTTATCAGAAAAATGAATTTGATTACAAGTCCAAAGAATATAAACACACAATTTTAAACGAGGGAATATAAGTAATGCATAAGAAAGAATTCCTTTGAAAAAATTAAGAAAAAATAACATGTACGACGGCAAACAGTAAATAAAAACACGAGAATGATAATGTTTGCACTAAAATAATAAACGACGAAATTAGGACAGTAACCATTGCAGTGGCTACTAAAAATGATAAATATGAAGTATTCATATTATTCCTCACGACATTGCACGCGGCTTATGACGTAATGCCAGACAATTATCACTGCATCAATCAGATTGCATGCAGACACGACTTTTGAGAAAATGTTTCTTTATTGGCGAATGAGATACAGTTTGAAGACAAGTTTAGGCGACTAGTGGTAATAATACGAAAAAGCTAAAACTATGAAGAGAGATATTTGCACTTTCTATGGTTAGTGCAAAACAAAACAATACGGAATGACTAAAAACCCAAAAGCACTAGGTTTGTGGTGGCTAAGGGCTTGCTGCGTCTTACAGAGCTGAGAGGCTTTACGTCCCAGCTGTTGGAACCTTTCAGGCCGACCACCTATGTTAAAAGACCAGACTGTGGATGTATGATTGCAGTTAACTCACTGATACCTCTTTTTTTTAAAAGGTAGTCAATAGCTGTCCATGGAGTCTAAAACCCAGAGCTCAGACAACACAATACGATCATAATTTGATCTCCGTAACTGTCCTCTCTTAGCTAAGTAAAATAAGAGAAATGCTTATGATGAGTGTAGCGTATAATAAATACCAACACGCTTAGTGGTAGGGCGAGCG
Organism: Ochropleura plecta; assembly: GCA_905475445.1. Lineage (NCBI taxonomy): Eukaryota > Metazoa > Arthropoda > Insecta > Lepidoptera > Noctuidae > Ochropleura > Ochropleura plecta. The sequence continues at coordinate 18,444,393 of FR997736.1, forward strand.
GTGGTGGGAGCGCGCTCAGTCATATTAATGCACTGAGCGCTCACTCGCTTCTGGTCCGCCGTGCTAGTAAGACGTGCTCATTGGAGACAGACTGTTGTTTAATTTAACATACCTAACACACTAATAGCGTAACCTGTACAATGAGAAGCCAGCTTAGTAACCCAATGATGAAAGAGAACCAGACTGATGTACATAATCCAGAAAGCTATACAGCGATCTGCCAAAAGTTCGACATTCAAAATAATGAAAATATTCAACGCACAATGATATTCATCACGACTGGTGCTACTGGATTCCAAGCCTCGAAGTTCAACATTGTTGGCTAAAGGCTAGTCAGACAAATTCATATTCATACAAGTAACACACATAACTATACTGCTCATGACTACGCCGACAAGGCCAGCCAGTTTTTTGCGAGCTGATTGTTCGGGGGTACGACAAGGAAGACGAAATCCTTGGAAGAATCTGCCGGTCATATTTATAGCGATAATTATTCATCTTAATTTGATACTGATTCAGAATCTTAATTGAAGTGGCATAAGTTTTATGTTCTTGTTCATATTTATCAGTGATGGAATTTAAGGTACTATGATGAATGTGAAAATACTTTGGATCTTTTTTTTCCATCCATCCATCGGAGATTGGGAGACGAGACTGTCTCAAATTGCGGTTATCAAGCAGTAGGTGCTTGATAACCGTTCAACTGTTCCTTAACAATATAGATTTATGTTGGCTCTGAGCGAATGTGAAAAATTGTAAATGTAGGTACATATCACATTAAATAATGCTCTTTATATTCATTATAATGAACAGTGACATTAAAATGCAAGGGGAAGAGAAGTGTCTAAACCCAATGTATCAAAAGATTGTCAATTTAGAGTTCATCGTCATCTTCCTCCATTGTCCCAATCTATTTGGGATCGGCGCACACGTTTGTATATTTTACAAGGTTCAAATGTTCAATGCAAAAGTGAATTAAGTATTTTTTTGCAACTTCACCTCACTGCGGGATTCAAACTTGAACTTGTCTGAATCGTTTTATTTTCTAGTCGTAACATTATTAAAGAGTACGTGTGTCATAAAATATGGAAGTTATAGAATTTATACATAATACATATATTATGAGCTATGTTATGTATAATGGCGAGAGAAATGGTCATTTCTAATTTTCACTTTTGTGAAATTGTGGCTGAGATGAAACCTATGAATAGAGAGAATATAAAATTGAATAGGTAAACAGAATATTGCAGCTGTTACTGTTCCTAAAATAAATAGGAAAAGAAGTAGGTATGCATAGTAACAGTAGTCAAGAAGAAGAAACGTTTAGTTGACACTTTCCGTGACCCAAGGGGTGGCTTTTACTTTGTTGGCCAGAGGCTGAGCGTTGCCATACAACGTGGCATCGCAGCCAGTATCTTGGGGACTTTAGCAACTGACAGTGTTGATACTATTCTTTTGTTAATCTATAAGTTAGTTTCTAGAAGAAATTCATTTGTAATCTTGTGTCCTCGATGTTAGGTGATACCTCAATAACCTTCAAATTCAAAGGATGAACTCAAGAAGCTTCGCTCACCAGACACGCTTACGACTACGAAACTGACGAGGCAGTCCATAATGTAGATTACTGACGTTTATGAATTATAAAATGCTTTGCTTTTAAATTATTAAGATTCCAATGTAGTCACGTAAAGTAAATACAAAACATACGCATATCTGAACGTACGTATGTAAGGACGTAATTACTTTTTAATAGCTAAACTATTTGAAAAGGCTCCGAGACGTTATCATAGTGATGTGCAGTTTGTTTTTATGATGCAATGTGGAACGGGGTCATTACCAAATTCTTTAGTCTACGATGGAGAAGTTTTAAACAACGTATCTTTGAGGACTTTCGGTGCAAAATGAGTGCGTTTTATGTGCATTTCGTAACATGTTTTATTTAAAAACAAAGATGAGGGGTTTTCCAGAATGGAATACGAATACAAGCTGGCATATGATGATGCGACATTTTTACTTTCTTCAGTCGAACCTGGATAAGAGGACAAGAGGTTTGGAGATGAACACAAGTAAAGATTAGGTGTGTGCTTTTGTTTCAGTCATTTGGAGATCTTTGACAGTCATTACAGATGTTCAGTGGCTTGATAGTCTAAAAACTAGTCTTACTATCGTATTACCCAATACTAACTGGGTTGTCGAGGTCAGATAGGCAGCCGCTCCCAATAAAATACTGATATAAAGCTGCATGTGGTTAGACTGGAAGTCGACCCTAACATGATGGGGAAAAGGCTAGGCTTATGATTAAGAATCACTTAGCTATATGATAAAGATACGGTAGCAAAGAGCAAAGACCCAGTTGCTATCGATCGTTAAAAGTAGTAAAGTAACTAATAAGAAGCCGAGTAACTTTTAACCGGACTTGATTAAGTTAGTGTTACGTAAGATCTAGGAGATTATTTTCAAACTTCCTAAATTCCCGGTTTAGAAACGCGTTCCAAGCGTCCAAGTACGAAGTATCAGGTTTATTTTGACATTCATTCAAAAATTCACCACGTTTGAATGCCTATAGGCCTTATTGCCAAAAACTGTATTCCGCACGAAATTTGGGAAGATTCGCGTTAAATGCCAATGAGTGGTGACCTGTCACATGCACGTTGCTACCCTCTGCCATTGGATTGGCAACCTGTTGCTGATTTATTATCCAGTAACGAGAAATGATAAACAGCTGAGAGACTTATAATGTTCAATATTATTTTGTACTTAATTCGTGAATATTTACAGCCATATACCAAAAATACGAAATTATAGAGCAACTGTCTCTTGCTCTCCATTTAAAACTATCATTGCACTAACTTTTTTTGTAATTAGAGGTTGGCACAGATACTGACCAGTTAGCGAATGGTAAATACCAATACATAGGATCCATCCTAGGTACCTAGCTAGGACTAGAAAACTCGTATCTTATTGCATAAAAAAACGTTTATAAACTACAAACTCCGTTATTAAAGCCAAGTCTCGGAGGATAGCTAGCAATACTGGACATTAACCCTGATATCATGATGATACAGACAACAAAAAAGCAAAGAACGATACAGGTATCAAGACAGGATCCGACAAACGTTTACTTTACATCCCATACAACGCATTAAGAAGATGGATAATTGATTGTAGTATTTCACAATACATTAATCGTGGTAAGAAAACGTCTTAGAACTTTAACACTGACAGTATCGCACAGAAAACGACCATCGACAACGACGACGGCCACTCCAGAATCCAGAAGCAAAGGGCAAAAGCCTTACTGCGTCTAAGTTCACTCACCTCTGACAACCTCCTTGTTGAAACTGTCACTATTTCAACACTGAACACTAAATACACCACATATTGTTGAAGGAAACGTATCGGTTCAAAACAGGAGATTGTTATTAAATATTATTTGACGATGTTTTAAGTGAACACTACACGTAAGTCGTGAACGCTAACAAACCTGTTACGTTCTTTCTCACTCTAGGCTGTATAGGTTGGGTTGCCGTGCGCTGGCTTACGTTTTACCGTAACGTCAGTGAGTCATTGAGTGTCTGGTTCAATAAAAATGTAGCCGTCAAATTGAATTTGAATTTGGAACGCGTGTGTTTTGTTTTGAAGGTCTTTCTTGTCAATATTATGTATGTAAAAACTACGTAAATAGCTGGAGGATTCTATTTAGTTTCAGATTAGAAACGATAACGTTGAACTCTTGTGTTCATAATGTACCTTACAGGATTTACCTTCTTATTGTCCCTCTTATCCTTTTAATCTTTTATTGAAAATGATGTGTGATATCGTATTTCTTATTGGAATTTCATAACTTATGACACTACCTATTTATGCAATTACTTAAACCAAGTGAAATTAGTTACATTCTTGCTCTTTAAATGTCAACCTAATCTTAAATGATTAATTCCTACAAAGTTTTAACTCCGAAAGCAACAACGCTCTGACGTCAAAACCGCTTGATTACCCACTTAAAAGTACCCAAGACCGAAGCAACGTCTCTAAATATGGCAACACTAAAAATATAACCTCAAAGGCTGCCATGTCCGAGCGAAAACGCGGCGAGCGCGTTCAAAACCACGATCGGGCAATACAGTTACATGAGCAAATGTGACAAGGTCCCATAAAGTCGAATGCTCAACGACATTAGAACCATTTCATAATAACATACATTCGTTGTTTTACGAGCACAATACGGTGGAATGACGTACTGAAACTTATTCGCTGTCGTTTGTTAATTAAGTAAAGGAGTTTAGACTTTAGTGTGTAGCAATAAGGTCGTTAGTGGAGTTTGTAGGTTGAAGTTGCATATTGGTGTAGCTGCAGCAGAAGCCATTGAGACTGGCCGTAATCATATTACTGCAAAGAGAAGAACAATCGCAGTACCCGTGGTGCAGCATATATTAGGAAATGTAGTTTCGCTTTCTAGGTGGCTTTTTCTTTTGGTCACCTTGGTACCTAAATATATTTTATTTAATATCCTACTTATATCGTCTTGTCTTTATGGCCGATGACACATCCCTTTAGATTTGGTGTTGTTTGTAATTTTCATTGAGAACATTTTCAAGTATACATGGTATTCATTTTGCTACGTCAAAGTTTAAAAAATATTAAATGAATGCTATCATTTCCGGGTCACGTTTTAAGAATCGATTAAGGAAAATTGCAAAAGTCTTAAGTCATAATGTGGCTTTAAATAGATACGTAGAGTGCTAAGATATCCATTCGCCACCAGACAGTGTTTTTTCATGGAAATTTATTGAGAAACAAGCCGGATTATCCATCAGCAAAATATACGAACTACTTGGCCGACATAGATTTACATCTCACATTTATTTAACCTCTTCATTTAAGATGCCGTGACGTCTGATAGGGGAGAATGGACGAAGAAAACGTGTTGCGCTGACCCCAAATAGAATGGGACAAAGGCAGGAAAATGATGATGATTTATTAAACCTCTTTAGGGGAGGCATCTTCAAAAATCCTTCTGTGTTTAATCGTCGAATTGACAACGCCTGGAAGAGCTACTGGTCCATGAAGACGTTAATGAAAGGAGATCTACCGATCTCCTTGAAACGAACAAACTCATCGGTAATATGTATCTTGCCTATCCTTGCCTGCGGGGCTCAGACCTGGTCACTCAACGAACTGCAAAAATTCCGCCTTGAAGTCTGCCAAAGAGCAATGGAGCCGCAGCATTCTGGGTATGTAGAGAACAGAAAAAACGGAAGACTACGTTGCGCTCAAAAACAGGAGTTAGAGACGTAAGCAACAAGAGAGAGGTTGCCAGACTTAAAAGGGACTGGGCGGACTACGTGAAGTCGCATGCATAACAACCACTTTTACTGAGTCCTTCCGCTCTGGGTGGACCGGAAGGAGTGTCAGACTTGTACTGACTAAAACCCAACTATGTTCCTTCGTTTGTCCTTTGTGGCTGCGGTATCAGTTTGGAACAGTTCTGGCAGGCCATTGAGACCGTTGGGCGAAGGTTCCAACGCGATGGGTGCGTGAAGATGATTGATAAATAAAATTTTAGATGCACAGTTTTTTTAAAATACCACATCAGAAAATGTCGTCAATAAATCAAAATGAAATCACAAGTTCTAGTTGACTAAAAACAAATTTGAACTATGCGAGCAACGGACCTTATATCTCGTTTCTGATGCAATCCTCGAGAAACTATGGCTGTCACAAGCAATACAAAGTGCGCAAGATTCGAAATTGCGCGCACTTTTTCTGTAAATTTATGTATATAACCCTTCCTAACTTTACAGCATGATATTAAACTTCTAGACCTTGAATAGAATGTGCAATGTCTGGCAGTCAATGAATTAAACGTTTTATTATTGTTTGCCGTCGATCAATTTTGCTGTGTGAAAATTGCGAGTTTCGAACACAATCGATTTCCTATTTTAAAAAAGGAGTAAGTAAGTTTCTTTAGCAAAACGTTCAGAAAAGTTCAACAATAATTATCTACGAAAGTTTTCATCCCAATATTGCTTAAAGAAAGAAATATTTGTCCACGTATTTATTTCGCAAAGTACAAAACATAATTAAGTATGTAAAAGAAAACAAAAAACAAATATAATTTAAAAAAGGAAAAACAGACATTTTGGTCCTATACGAAAACAAAAGGGCTCTTATTTCTCTGCATGGTGCCACAACATTAAAAAGTGTTTCTTCATTCAAATATTTACTGGAAACGACGAATAAACACGTAGTCTAACACTTGTTACTACTGTTTAAAAAAATTACGTCTATTGTCACGTTCACTTGTCACTCAGGTAGCATTCATTGTGTTAAAATCGAAAATGTTCGGGATCAAAATATTTGTATGAAAACATTCCTAATGTCCGCTCTATGAGTCTTTTAAATATCTTTTCTTTCAACAAAATGGGTTGAAAATTGAGAACATACTTCAGTAAATTCAGTAGTCGTCATCCAGGGTCTGAAAGCTAGCTACGGAGACGGCAAATCTGGAGTTAAACAACATCACCTACATAGAAAATCATATCACGCCATGAACCATTCCACCTATTTCCTATTTCTTTCCGACAGTTTTATTGAGTTTAAAAGTATGATTCTCATATCTTCGCAATATTGAATCATTGCCAGGACACTGTGATTTGATACTGGCAACTTTAACGTGGAATTTTTATTTTTCACTTTGGGCGCATTCAGAGCCAATGAATTGTTAGGTTCTAATGTGAAAAATACCGGTTTCATGGGATTTATTTCGAATAAGATTTTAATCAATTTGTTTTTGTAAGCGATTATTTATTGCAATCGACTTAACGTGCAGGCAACACCGAAACGGAAAAATTGTTATCTATGGAAAAAAAGCGTGGAGCGCGGGAAAAATGGCGGGAAAAGGGATTTTTTTGAAGGGACTGGTTCGGTTGGCAATTGAGGAGGTCGGAGGCACAGCTTGTCGGTTACATTCGATAATTGCAATTAGCATAATCTGTTCTAATCTATCTATTCTGTTGTTTCTGTTGTATCTAAATACATAATTTAATTGGAGTGCTGCGGTTTTATTACATTTCAGAAGTGGTAAGAACACGCTTACGTATAAGTACATGATATGTGGTTTGCTTTTCTACAACACTGTTTTTTTTTTAACCCAGTGACGATAAAATATAGTTTTATTAGATCTGTGACGATCAAATATCGTTTAAGTAATATGATTTGTCAGTAATTAAATAGCAGGGTAGATTAGATAAATCAATTTAAACTTGATTTTTGTAGAATTCTGATTCTTGTCCCTCGGGTGTCCATTATGAAAGAAACTTCCTATTTTTGACTTCTGATGCACCGTTTCTGATATAATTTCTTACAAAACCTTTAAATCATTTATTGTGTCGTTAGTTTGGTGTACCAACTTGTTTCTAAGCCCAATTTAATTTCTGTTTTATGGATTTCAAACCATGCCACGCGATCGGGCGACTACCTCGAGGCGCCTATCAACGCCAATAAGAGGTTCATCAGCCGGACCAAGATCGACGGCGCGAGACAACGGCAGTGCGCGAAGAAGAGAAAGTAGGCGAAGCACGCACGCAAGTCACGGGCGCCTTCAAAGTCACCAAGCAGCTGAAGCTAGATCAAGAGCGGGCAGCGGCGGCAGTGCGAGGCGTCTCCGAAGGCGAAGTCGCGATCGCAGTCTTCGCCGGAGCTATACTTCATTGAGTCTACGCGAGAAAAAGCTGGAACGGGAGCGGGAGCGTCTTAATGCTATGGAAAACGAGGTTAGCAAGGCACGTCATCGTTTATTATCAAAGCGCCAGTATAGTCCATATTCTCGGGAATCCTCAGTACATCGCAATAACTGTGCTAAGTCATCTCATCGTCGTACGAATGATTGCAACGACTATGATACTGTTTCTAATAAGGCGGAACAACCTGTGACATCGAGTAGCGTTTCGTTTAGTGCGAAAGATATAGCTCATTTGTTAAGTTCTATTAAACAACTCGCGTCCCAGCCATCCACAAGTTCATCCACAAACCGTAGTAGTGATTCTAAAAATATTTTAGCAGAGTTTAACCCTTCATTGAAAAACCAACGCATTGACGTATGGCTTAATAAGGTTAACGAGTGTGCTTCTGTTTATGGGTGGGACGAGAGAACAACCATTCATCACGCAATGCAAAAACTTCAGGGGTTGGCCAAAACCTGGTACGAAAGTTTGAATTCTATTTTGTTAACGTGGCCTCAGTGGCAAGAAAAGTTATTGAGTGCATTTCCGTTCGAACAAAATTATGGCCAAACTCTGGAAGAGATGCTGAAGCGAAGAAGTAGATACAATGAACCCATTGAAAACTATTTTTATGATAAAGTAGCTCTCTTAAATCAGTGTGATATTTTCGATAAACGCGCAGTTGACTGTATTATTTACGGTATTAGTGACAAGTCACTTAAATCCGCGGCTTTGGCACTTAGGTGCAGTCATCCTGATGGATTGTTGCAGTACCTGATGAGCAGCAAAGATAATAATGTATGCGAACGCGTGGCTAATTCTAGGTTCAAATCAGGGAACGATTCAGATTTAGCAAATGTTAAGCCCACAACCAAAACGAATGGTTCCTCAACTTATCATTGTTTTAACTGCAAAGAAAAGGGACATATTTTCTCCAAATGTCCAAATCCTCTTATAACGTGTACTAAGTGTAGTAAGGTTGGTCATAATGCTGACAAATGCTATTCACATTTTGACAAGAACTAATCTAGAGAACCAACCAAAACCTTGCTTATTTCGGCATCTAAACCATATTCCAAATTCATTAAAACAATAAAAGTTAATGGTCAAAATGTTAAGTTTCTTATAGACTTTGGTAGTAAAGTCTCGTTGATTACAGAGTCTCTTTGAGTGGAATTTGGCCGCACGACCGCGTACAAACGGTATTGAAAGGTTTTGGTAATGAAATAGTTCTATAGGTAGGAAGAGTCAACGTTGAACTTTCTGTAGACGGTGTTCTCGCTAACATGACTTGTCGCGAGGTGAGCGACAAATCTTAGATGTACCTGTTTTAGTTGGTCAGACTCACAGAACAGCCGCCTGTTATTGTGCATAAAACTGCCACAGATTTACAATTTATGAATGTTGATGATGAGATGCCATTTGTACAAAATCATACAGCTAGGGATAGTTAGTTAATGTTTGTGTATTCAACAGCGTGATAATATTTGGAAAGGCTTCGGTTAGAGTTTCAGTAGAACCTTGTTGCGAGGGGTATGTAAGTTAGATGGCAAGTTGTTAGGTAAGCAGCATCAGCAGTGTATAGTGGCGGGTGGATTACACTTAGTCAAAAATGGTAAAACGGTGGTCGATTTAACGCCTTTAGTTCAGAATTTTCATTGCTTGTTGGGTCAAACCTAGGCCGAGCAGTAATCGTTAAGGTTGAGAGCCGTTGTACCAGACACGTCAGTCTCCTCGGAACTCTAATAATCTTGATTGTAGACAGATTCGGGTAGGAGAGTTTATAACAGATTCTGACAAGTCTAAGCTAATCTATTGTATTACAATAGATCGAATAGCTTAGACTTGTCAGAATCTTTCAATTCAGGCATCTATTGTATGCCGTTTGGCTTAACAAATGCGCCGGCGGTCTTTCAACGCATGATGAATAAGGTTCTGGGTTCTGCGCGTTTTAATGAAGCTATAGCATATTTGGATGATCTCCTTATTTATGGAACCAGTGTCGATAACTATTTGGTTAAGTTAGAGCACAAATGAAAGTTGCTTGAGAAAGCCAACTTAACGCTTAACCTAATCAAATGTGAATTTCTAAAAGATAAGTTAGATTATCTAGTGTATGAAATTAAATCCGCGGGCGTTAGGCCGGGTATGAAAAAGATACAATCAGTTACAGATTTTCCTCGTAGTATTTGTTGTTAGCAAGCTACTTTCGCAAATTTATTCGAGATTTCGCACAGGTCGCACATCCTCTAAGTAAGTTGTTAAAGAAAGACGTTTCTTGGTTGTGGTCTTGCGAACAGGAGCAGGCATTTAATACCCTTAAAGAAAAACTTGTGTCAAGACCAGTATTAGCTATCTATGATCCGTCTGCTGAAACTGAGCTACATACTGACGCTAGCCGTATCGGAGTCGATGGTATTCTCTTGCAGCGTCCGTTTGGCTCAGAACTATTCAATCACGATGATATTGGTCATCTTGGCGTTGAAAAGACTTTAGATCGTATTAGAGGGACTTACTGGTTTCCTCGTATGACACAATTCGTAAAAAAATATGTGAAAGCGTGTCTCGAATGTGCGTACTCTAAAACAAGGTCAAATAGGTCCGAGGGCTTCTTACATCCTATACCCAAGCTTAAAATTCATTTCCATACGCTCCATATCGACTATCTGGGTCCCTTTGTGAAAACTAAGAGAGGTAATTCTTACTTATTTGTGGTAGTTGACGCTTTCACTAAATTTGTCTTTATAAAACCGGTGAGAAATACAAAAACTTTGACTGCTATCAAATTTTTGAGGTTTTTACTTTTTAGACTACCCGATCGCATAATTAGTGATCGCGGTAATGTTCGGTAAATGATAAATGATGTTTATTTTGCAAGTAGGTTTTCACAAACACTTTTAAACGTCTTTTTTTTAAAACTAGATGAGGCCGGTGTTTCGTACCCGACTACTCTGAGAAGAAACAGCCGAAACAAACTCAGAGGTCATAGTCTCTTTTAAAGTCCAGACATTAAATCTTGGTCAACTTACATGAGGACTATGCAGATTAGTGTCTGAAGTGGTCTTTTTAAGAAAGCACCACACAGATTGAGTAGACCTGTCCAGTCAGTGCAAGCATTTGTCAGTTATCGTGTAGCTCGACTCATAACCCAAGGAGCTCAACGAAAACGGTACTCAAAGGAGTGGTGAAATAGATCCACGTTTAAATGAAAAACGTCAAAACACTAGGGACGCAACTGATCTTGTCACTATTCGCGACCAGGTGAAAGATAGAATCGAATAGAATAGAAATAGAATCGAAGAGGAACAGGCAAAACAGAAACATCGTTATGATAAGAATAGACGTCCGGCTCGTACGTACGCAATAGGAGAATTGGTCAAAATTACGAAAATTTCATTAATTAATGACGGCAAAAGCAAAAAGCTCAATCCACATTATGTAGGCCCATATCGAGTAATTGCGTCGCTCAGTAATGATCGATATGAATTAGCCGCAATCCCCGGATTGAGTACTACGAAAAACAAAAGTAAAACGGTAGTAGCTGCTAATCGAATGTTACCATTGGTTCATTTAGTCACTTTAGAGTTTTATGAGAGTAGTACTGATGATGATGAAATTGACGTTAAGGAAAGATTAAGTGATTAGTTTTGTTATTTTAGTATATTTTCCAAAAGAATACTATTATAGTAAATATGATTTTAGTAAAAACAAGGTCGTAAATGTTTCTTATGTTTTTTAAAGAATGCGTTAGTTTAAAAAAAATGGTAGTATTAAGATTTATAACAATGTAGTAATAATTGTATGATATTTAAGATGTGTTATTTCTCGAAATATGATTTGAAACTAGTTTTTTTTATGAAAGTCAATAGAGCAATAAAAAGTATACTTACTTTGAGGTGTACCCTATTGTTTTGTTCCAAAAGTAGAGAAATATGGGTAATCTCCAAAAGTGGGAGATAGTTTAGAGACTCCAAAAGTTGGGGAACTCCAAAAGTTGGAGACATATGGGCAACCTCCAAAAGTTGGAGAACTCCAAAAGTTGGAGACATATGGGCAACCTCCAAAAGTTGGAGACATATGGGCAACCTCCAAAAGTTGGAGAAAGTTTAGGGACTCCAAAAGTTGGAGAACTCTAAAAGTTGGAGACATATGGGAAACCTCCAGAAGTTGGAGAAAGTTTAGAGTCTCCAAAAGTTGGAGAAAGTTTAGAGACTCCAAAAGTTGGAGAAAGTTTAGAGACTCCAAAAGTTGGAGAAAGTTTAGAGACTCCAAAAGTTGGAGAAAGTTTAGAGACTCCAAAAGTTGGAGAATGTTTAAGGACTCCAAAAGTAGTTGGAGACATATGGGGAATTCCAAAAGTTGGAGACATAAGGGAAAATTCCATAAGTACGGAAAGTTTGGGGACAAAATAGAAATGTTGCGAGTACATATACTTTTATTCATTTGATGAATATTTATATTAGTTTTAAAATGTATTATGTTTCACCTAATTACCATCTTGGTTATGTAAAATGATAATAGTGTACTGAGCCAAATGTTAGGTATTGGTTTTTGCCTGAGTGTGTATGAGGACATACACGTTGTCAGGATGGACGAATGTTAGGTTCTTATGTGAAAAATACCGGTTTCATGGGATTTATTTCGAATAAGATTTTAATCAATTTGTTTTTGTAAGCGATTATTTATTGCAATCGACTTAACGTGCAGGCAACACCGAAACGGAAAAATTGTTATCTATGGAAAAAAAGCGTGGAGCGCGGGAAAAATGGCGGGAAAAGGGATTTTTTTGAAGGGACTGGTTCGGTTGGCAATTGAGGAGGTCGGAGGCACAGCTTGTCGGTTACATTCGATAATTGCAATTAGCATAATCTGTTCTAATCTATCTATTCTGTTGTTTCTGTTGTATCTAAATACATAATTTAATTGGAGTGCTGCGGTTTTATTACAGAATCAATCCGAGAAAAAAATTGGTATTGTTAAATATTACGAGGTCATAGACTTAATTCTTCTTTCTTTCTTTTCTTTTGTTCTTATTTTTTTTTAAAGGTGAAGAGCGTGATTTTTTCTATGTATTTAAACTTCATGTACAGTAGTGGTACATAGGCGAACTTAATAAATAAATAATAAATATCTTGGGACAACTCACACACGGCTATCTGATCCCAAGCTAAGCAGAGCTTGTGTTATGGTAACCAGACAACTGATATACATACTTATATAATTTATAAATACATACATATTATAGATAAATCACAACCAGACACAGAACAAACAATCATGCTCATCACACAAAGTTTGTCCTGGGTGGGAATCGAACCCACGACCTCCGGCTCAGCAGTCAGGGCCACTAACCACTAGACCAACATGCCCGTCTTAATGCCATAAAGCATTCTCTACCAGTCAGCGTTGTATGACAATATGTTATGAACTTATACGAAAATATATATCGTATGCTTTCTGTCAACACCCATGGGAAAAAGTATGAGGTTCTGTATTTTAAGTTTGTATGGAATCCTTAGTGCACGAGGTTTCGTCAGTTATCTCTTGTACATACAGAAAACTAAATCGACTAGAATCAATTCTCTAGTATTGTATAATTATTAAGCCCATATGTGAGTGCTATGTATTATCATTGACTTGACGAGGCCCTGGTGGTTAATAGTGTCATGCTCACTTAAATGTCTCGCTGATAGTGGCGGGTGTGTCGGGTCATTAAGCTCCCTTCAAAATGGTCGAGCTGAATGGGGCTGATCCATACGTCATGTTCGTGAACGGGCGCTGTCAGTTGGGACTGGTCATGTTTTTTAACTACCACGGTCATTTTTTTTTAACTTATTTAGATTTTAAATTGAATTTTGCTTTTTATTTACTCTGGACGCTCTTACTGTGCACGTCTCTCTACATCTTTCTCACATATTTGTATAATCTCAACACGAATGATGTAAATACGATTTTGTAAAATTATTATAATTTAAAAGAGTGTCCATGGAGTTTCTTGCCCATTCTTCTCCATAGAGATCAACGCTTTGGAATGGGCAACTACAGTACTTTCACAAGTTATTATGCCTTGTGATCGGGATTGTAGCAGCATCATTTTTTTGTTCTTGTTTTTATGACATTCAAAAGTGCCTGTAATGGTCTAATTGAAATAAAAGTTTGAGTTTGAGATCGACTCGAGTGGCTGCTATTATTTAGCCACGAGCTTCTCTGCCTTTTGCTTTTACCTTTTGAGATACGGAACCTTAAAATCAGGTAAAATAAACGTTAAGTTCAAAAGCTTATTCTTTTCAAAATACTTTCGATATAGGTTTAAAAGATATACCAAATATCAAATGTCTCCAGAGCTTTCTGCCTCTGAAGACTAAAATCTCCCTTGCACAGACTCTCCAGCCCATCATAGACTACGCCGATGCCTGTTATTTGGATGCCACCGAGGAGCTCTTAAATAAACTTGAGCGTTTGCAAAATATCTGTATCCGTTTTGTTTTTAACCTTAGAAAATATGATCATGTTTCCAACTTTCGCAAAATACTCAAGTGGCTCCCAATTCGACTTCGCCGGAACTCTAGAATATTGTGTTTGCTTTTTAACATCCTTCATAACCCTAAAACGCCATTATATCTGCGGGAACGCTTTTCCTATTGCCGTCCTTCTGATGCTCCTTGTAGATCGCATCTTAGGAATCTCCTCAAACCCCCTCCCCACTCTACCGACTTCTACTCCTACTCGTTTACTGTTCACGCTGTGCGGTTGTGGAATTCGCTTCCGCCTGACATTAGGGACTGCCAAACTGTTTCAGTTTTTAAGAGAAGAGTAAAATAACATTATCTTTCTATTTCACCATAGTTGCATAGGTATTTATTATTTTATTTTATATTGTATTTATGTTATATATTTGTCTTTGTACTTGTATGTATGTTTGTATATTCTTATATTGTAATTAGTCATTATTTGCTCATGTTTTTATGTATTTTTTTCTCTTTTTCTATACGCACTGTGTCTACATCTCTTTTTATTTACTCTCCTTTCGCAGGTATGCTGGAAGAGATTTCTATAGAAATAAGCATTACCTTTGTACCTATTTTCTGTTCCTGTCTTATAATTTTCTGTATTCAGTGTGTATGTACATAAACCGTTAAATAAATAAAAAAATAAATATACTTACCGATTGCTAAGAATCCAGCATCACTTAACGTCTTATAAAATATTTATAGTTCCGCTCTATTCCACTATCGCTTGATAAAATATTCATCTGCCGTAGATGATCGCACTGAAAGAATCGGAGGTATCTCTTATTTATACCTAAGAGTTGATTCACATTTCTGTCGAACATGTTAACACGTTCTCTTTGTCAAAGATGAGAATGGGGTTATCGGCGTCGCTACCCTAGCTACAGATTTAAACTCAAACTCAAAGAATTTATTTCAATTAGACCTGACTTTTAAAAAAAAAACTTCGGAACTTTCTAGTAGACAAAGTATATTATGGTGTTGCGGATTTTCTATTCGAGAAGAAATTGTTTGAATGTATATTATACATGTATTTTAATAAAAAAAAAGGATATAATATTAATTTATTATGTTAGTGACTGATGAATTAGAACAATTTTATTTTTGAATGAATTGACATTAAATACATGTATAATTAATTGATGAATACGCTAATGATATGTATTGATTTGAATTGTAATTAAATATTTTTCTTGTAATGTAATAGTAGCAAAAATTTAAAAAGTTTCAAACTTCTATAGTTGCGTGGTTTAAACTCTGTACTTTTGCATGCCTTGTTATTGGAAAAATATGGCTGTTTCTCTATTTATTGTAACAATTTTACTTGTACCCATTTGCGAAATAAAAATCTTATCAATTTTGAACGTCTTAAAAACAGTTCCAGTCACAAGACAAAATAACTTGTACTGTAGTTGCCCATTCCAAAGCGTAGATCTCTATGGAGAAGAATGGGCAAGAAACTCCATGGACACTCTTTTTGAACATAATATTTTTACAAAATCATAAACCAACATGATTCATGTTGTGATCATAGATATATGTGAGAACGATGTAGAAAACCGATCACATTAAAAGCGCCCAGTGTAAAAGCAGAAACTAGACTTTACTATATGAATTAAAACAAACCGTGGCATCTAAGAGATGACCAGTCACGACTGACAGCACCCGTTCACGTATCTAAATGTCGATCAAACAGAATTTAAGTCATCAACTTGAGAAGAAGCAAAAGGAGACGAAATTCATGTTCATCACGAATCATCATCGTCATCATCATTCTCCTGCACTTATCCCAAATTATTGGGGGTAGGCGCAGCATGTCTTCTTCTGCGTATACTCCTCTCTTGCTCATTATCTCATCAGACACACACATCCATGCTCATTCAGTATTTTTTTGCTGGTGGGAAATCATCAAATAACTTCTCCCGCTCTGGGCGGAGCGACTAAAACTCACCCATGTTCCTTCCATTGCCCTTTACCTTCCGGGGCCGCGGTATCTCTTTCGAACAACCCGCAACCCCGGCAGGCAGTGGCTCAGGCAGGCCCCTCTGCTTTGCTGACATCTCTTTGAGGCGCGCGTGGAACACTAACACGCCGTCGACACGGCCTGTCGTCAATAGACAGACGGACGGTGAGCTACCCATTGCTCACCGTCCACAGGCCCGCGCTCACCGTCCACAAGCCCGCATGCTCATTCAGTATTAGGCCAGATTGTGGAGATGCGCCTGATTGATGGGAAAAGGCTAGCCGTATTACAAGAACTTATACATAAATGGGTGTGCTATATATCTAGATATACTACCTCTTTTATTTTTGCGTATGGAAAATCATCAAATTACTTCGGAGCGGGGAGGAGTGTCAGATTATTACTGACTTAAACGCACCTATGTTCCTTCTTTTGCGTTTTATGTTCCGGGGCCGCGGTATCTCTTTCGAACAACCCACAAACCCTGGTGGTGGTGGCCCTGGCAGGCCCCTATAAGTTTACTGCTTTTCTCTTTGTGGTACACAGGCAGGATAGAATGCATTGAAATACAAAATAATGAAGAATCATTTCACATTTTATTCTAATACACTTAATTGCTGACTTTTGCTTACAAACGTTTTATTTCTACAATATCATTATAATTTCTCGCTGACCATTCCTCCTCATTTACTGAAAGATATTTAATACTAATTGCAGCACAATTCAAAGTCTGTTGTGGAGCAAGCTTTGGGGAACTGGATACCTGTATACGTATATCAGCTTTGGGTCAAAATGGGCCATAATGAGAAATGAGAAGCGAACCATACCATGAACCAGCTATCAGATGTAGATAAGACATGATATACTCGGATTTTGGGAATCGCTGGCTGGATTTTAATCTATCGTCATATTTAAAAATATAAGCACGGTAAGTATTGAACTATTGTATGGGACCACTACCAATGACCTTAGAACGTGCTTATCTCAAAAACTACTGATTCGAATTGAAAAAAATTGGTTGTTTGTAAAGTAGGTTTACGATCGAGATGTTTACGTGATAACGTCTTATTGGTGATATAAGTTATCACCAGTAGTGACATCTAAAATGAAATTAAGTACTAATTTAAAGTTTTTTTTTCGATCCAAGTAACAGATGGCGCTACCATCTTTATGAAATGTCGCTTGTGAGGTTTTGGTGTGACACAAGTTTCTGAACATGTCACCCGACTAAAACGATTTTAAAGACGTTATCACGTCAAAAATCGTATAGTGTTGGATAGCCCATTTATCGAGGAAGGCTATAAGTTAAATCACATTACGCTACAACAGTAAGGAGCTGAACAGCAGGTCAAATTGTTGGGCACAGCTAGTTGAAAAAAAAACTTGAGAGGGTGTCATCTGGATGGAACTACGTTATAATTTTTATTATATATGTATATACAAAAAACCTGTATACACTCAACAAAAATAATCGTCGCGACACCACACTGTTCAATGCGACATAGAAAGACGAAATGAAAATAACTGGCTTTCTTTCTATGAGAGAGAGAGAGAGAGACAGACAGAGAAACACGCGCACGTCGCACGGGTTACAACTATAGCAAAAAGTGTCGTTACAACTTTTAGTCTTAATTTGTTCCGTCTAGCCCCCTTCCCTCCAAAACCGTACGCAAAATAAATGCTTTGGAAGTTGAATTGCAGACACCAGCCCGTTATACAATACAATTATGGATGAAACAACACAGTCATCGTACCTAATGTTTTGACGCTATTCAAAATAATACGTTCAGTAACAGTACTCACATAGCTTGGTCTCGCTCCGTCGCTTCACTCGCAGTTTGATGACACACGATGAAATGCACTGCAACAAACAACACTGTTGTTATTAACTGTCCAAATATTAGTGGCGCTATGTTGTTATAAGTAAAGTACACGCTGAATGCTTGAATCAACTGAAAGGTGTTTATTTTCTCACTAGCTTCTCCATCCAACTTTGTCCGGCATGTGTAACTAAAAATAGTTGCAATTGGATTACGTTTTTTCGTGTTTTATCCTAATATCCTACTAATTTTATTAATGCGAATGTTTGTGAGGATGTATGGATGTTTGTTACTCTTTCACTTCAAAACGGCTGAACGGATCTTGATGAAATTTGGCAGAGAGGTAGATTATAGTCGGGAATAACACATAGGATACTTTTCTTTTCGATTATCACACGGGCGAAGCCGCGAGCGCCAGCTAGTCTCTCATAAATTTGAAGTTAGCGCAGTGGCTGAGCGATCGACTGCTGCGCTGCGTGTCGCGGGTTCGATCCCCGCACGAAACAAATATTTGTATGACCTACCAGGTAATTAGTTTCGGGTCTGGCTGTTTGTATATGAGGGTTATCAATCATACCTTGTCGATCCACAGATTCGTACAAAGCGCTTTGTATTTTGCATTTTATTACGTGCACAGCAAGGAGTTAAATTCCTAGCCAGCCTTTGTGTTACCTTGTTGCTTACAGCTCGGATCTATTCAAGTGAAGAGTTAACTTTTTTTTCATGTGCATATACTATTACGATCTACTTCAAACACTCGAAAGATGAAAATGAACTCATCAGAATCAAAAAAATATAGTGTACTAGCTTTTGCCCGCGGCTTCGCTCGCGTTAAATGCGGGGTAACACAGTTCCCCTTTCCTGATTTGCATACCTGCAAATAGGTACCCCTGCTACATGTAGTTTTTGCCCTTGCGCCTTATTTATTATAATAGCAAAGCTAAGTTTTCCCTTTTCTTCCCTCTTACTCCCTCACTTCTCACTTAAAAAAAATTAGCCTATGTCCGTCTCAAGGGTCAACTATCTCTGTGCCAAAATTCATCAAAGTCGGTTTAGCCATTTAAGCGTGAAGACGTAACAAACAGACAAACTCACTTTCGCTTTTATAATATTAGTAAGGATTTGAACTCGAGTTACGTAAAAGGTCCAAAATCAGTCTCTTCCAAACTACAGAAGACAGATGCTCTACCACTGCGCCATTTAGATCGCCATTTATTTAAGTACCCTCCTATTTTCCCTCCGAGGCACCCTCACAGAGGGCGGAAAAGCGCCCCAATGGCTAGCTCTTTAAAAATAGATTGATTCAACGACTACTCACTGAGTTTCTAACCACGTAAAGTGATTGTGGTTAAAATGTAATGACAAGTATTCAATCAAACTTTACTTTGCTAGATTTTGTTTATTTATTAAAACTTTTTGCACAAGTATAAAAAAACACTGTACCTAGGCGGATATAATGCCTTGGGCATTTTCTACCAGTCTACCTTAGGGTGATGCAGACAGAAAACATATTAGGTGCAGGGTGCATAACAGAAAGTTTTCGAGAAAACGTTTACAAACGAAATATAACGATAAATACTTATATACATACATACAAAATAAAATAGAGTTAAACATTCATAAATAAATGTACAAAAACCATTTTTTCATTCGTCTCATCTGCCAGTGTCTTAAATAAATGTGTTCGAGTTTTTTTTTAAAGTGAACCGATTATTGGCCATCCTGATATTCAGAGGGAGCGCATTCCAGAGGAAGACCGCTTGGACTGGGAAAAAAAACGAGAGCGGTTTTCGTTATGGTTTTACAATTTCCCCCTTCTTTTTGGGTTGGGAAATCATCAAATAACTTCCCCCGCTCTGGGCGGAGCGGGAGGGAGTGTCAGACTTTTACTGACTAAAACCCACCCATGTTCCTTCTATTGCCCTTTACGTTCCGGGGTAGCGGTATCTCTTTCGAACAACCCGCAACCCCGGACAATTTCCCCCTTCAATGATAGGTATTATTGATGTTATTGGTATATCTTAACTTGTCAGTATGTTGGTGACGCCTGATTGACTAGTCTATCCTTAACTAATTATCACTAGATAGTATATAACTAAGTCGATTCCCGCTTCCTGTCTGTCCCTATGTATGCTTAGATCTTTAAACGCAACGGATTTTGATGCGGTTTTTAATGGATAGAATTATTCAAGAGGAAGGTTTATATGTTACTATTAGTATCTACATTGCACCCTTGTAAAGCATAAACTACAAAAAAGAAAGCTACATTATTACTGAGTAACAAAACACAAGCTATATAACATCACGCTACTGCCCTCGGGGGCGGGGCAGTAACCAAAGACACGGGTGGAACCTCGCAAGACAACTAGTTAAATATAAACTAAGCAATAGAGAGAATGCAAATTGGTGGAACTGCAAAACTAGTACCTACACTTTTAAGACTTAAATTATGCGGGCCTTGTTTTTTTATTGATTGCTATAATCATCAAATAAATTCCCCCGCTTTGGGCTAAGCGGGAGGGAGTGTCAGACTTTTACATTATGGCCATTTTTGTCTTTACATAATCTGCTTAGCCTTTTCCCAACTATGCTGGGGTCGGCTTCCAGTTTAACCGGATGCAGCTAAATACCAGTATTTTACATGGAGCGACTGTCAATCTGACCTCCACAACCTAGTTAGTACTGGGTAAAATGGTGAGACCTTGGTAAAACCGGTTGTCAGACTGTCTTACAGTGTCCCAAAGGACACTGTAACGACTGTCAAAGATCTACAAATGACAGCCGGGACCAACAGCTTCACGTGCTTTTCTAGGCATTGAAGAAGCTTGGTATGTAAGGGGTGGTTATCCATCCACAGACCAAACTAAGCAAGCGCGGCTAAACCTAACGATCGACCTGAACAGCTGCTATTATTTTCCCACGAGCTCCTCCTCACTTTTATCTCTACAGGATTAAAAAAAATGTATCCTATCTAATGGAAACACAAAATACATGAAGCCGCTAAATGACTCATTATTTTTCAAAACTCCTAAGCCTTTTACACGAGTTTGCCCGTATTGTGGAAACCACAAGTCCGGGAAACGTTGGACTTTAAAACAAACATGCTATGTGTTGCACAATCCTTTATAATTCTCACAGAGGGATAAAATTGCTGTTGCCATGGATATTTTTATTTCAAAAAGTTTTACGGTAGAGGGGCTTTCGCGTCAAGCATGAATATGCTTATGATCGAGTCCTTAAATTTCAGTAACATCTTTGTATATTGGTTTTACAAGCTTACATACTCCATCATAGATTGAATAACTTATTAGAAATATTTTCTGTTTTTCTAACAGTAAAGTAAGGACCGAATGAAGATCAAATCTTGATACAGGTCAGAGTATTTTAGAACGCTACTAATTGAGTTTTTTTTTTATCTTATGATGCTTTTTTCAATATGTAATACAGTCTGTTATAAAAAAATACAAGGTGGGCTGAAGTCCTAGCCAAGTTTGCGGGAATCCGCTAGATGATTATCCTTAATTCCAGTATTTTAGGATTTGCAGCCTATTAAGTCCAGCCATTGTGGCAATGCTTGGATTGGAAGTAACTTATATCCAGTGCGAAAATTCACGGATACTTTTACAATGTGGCGCATTTAAACCTTATAAGTAAAACACCTTCTGCGATTCAGCTTAGAGGACAAAATGAACTACGCCATCTATTGGCGCAAACGCTAACCTTTTGCCTATTTATTAAACCGGCATGTACAGGTAATTGTACAACATTAGATATTATTGTCTTTGACGTCTTATAATGATGAAGAAGTATTTCCAAAGTACTAACCTCATGTATATGTCCGAGCACCTCTGCCCTGGACATGTCCTCGAGCCGAGTCTCGTTCACGTCCATGATCTCGTCAGCCAGCTCCAAGTTGTCCCAGTTCCCAGCTGACGGTGACCCTATGAAAAAAAAATATATTTTAGCTTAGCTGAGCCGATTTCAGACCATGCATTTGCAGACCTGCAGTTTTTGCTCTTGCGCCTGATTGATTTGTAATAGCAACGCTAAGTTTTCCCTTTTCTTCCCTTGTTCTCCCTCAAAATTAGCCTATGTCCGTCTCCAGGTTCCCAACTATATCTGTACCAAAATTCATCAAAATCGGTTTAGCCATTAAAGCGTGAAGAGGTAACAAACAAACAAACAAACTCACTTTCGCTTTTATAATATTAGTAAGGATTGGATGGCGTCCATTAAGCCATTACTACTGGCAAGCTGTCATTTCTCATCTTTGTCATTCGCTGTCTAAAATGGCCGCTTAAACAAAATCATAATAGGTTAATTATATGAATTACGTTACCATTCGTAAAATGACCACAAGGTGACAATTCACAATATTAACTGCGTCTGTGACCATTTGAAGAATTTTAAAGTAATTCATATTATTATCCTGAAGCGGCCATTTCAGACCCACAGAAGCCCAAATGTCTGACAACTAATCTAGCAAGGGATTGGCCGACTGCAACATAGTTGGGTACAAGGTAGATTGGATTGATGATTTTTTGATGGGAATTATGGCAACAGATCGATGGCCATTCTGATAGGCTGTGGTCATAGAAATATTTAAAAAAAAACTCTTATTTGATATCTATGGTCGTGGTCTAAGTGGACCAAGCTGAATTGTGTAATTGTCTATGTCTGCTGAAACGTTGTTTAAACAGCGGGTAGTGTTAAATCTTCTCTTTATAGAGTGGGTCATGGTCCACGAGGACCCAAATGCAAGTTGCTAAGTGAGGATATATAATACCTCTACAAAGTACTCAACATGAAAGCGTTTGTAATCCTGCCTTTTCTCAACTTTTGCCACTCTTTTAAACTTTGTTGCGGAGCGTAAATTTAATAAGAATTGTTTCGAAAAAAGGGGTTATTGCCACCGTGCCTGCAACCCACTTTAATGGTGTACTTTTAGACCTTTTATAGTTATAAAGGGTCTAAAAGTACACTTAACGAAGCCAAAAGCCCGGTCTCGTTCTCGTCGACATTGCGTTTTTTTTTAGACCATACTTGGGAACTATTGAGGGTCAAAGTTATAATTTTTTCACAAACTTTAGTTTTAATATCTCTTCGATCCCGTAGGTACTATTCAATGCATCTATAAGCTCAACTTTGATCGTGTACCATTGAGTTTTACCCTAAAAGAAGATTTTTTACTCCAAAAAAATCTCCAAGCAATAATTTTTGCGTAGAGATACTTAGTTTGATGCAGAACGCATTGTTGACGGCTTCATGAGGCTTTGCTTAAATCCCTTTAGAGCAACCACTATTTATATTTTTTTCGTAATATGACATCACCTTTGTGTAGCGGTTTACCGAAGACACCTACTATCCAATGGCAGACGTATGGTGCCAACAGTTTCGGAGTATAATGGCTGTGACATACGGGCAGACTGACAGACGGACAAAACGAAGTTCCATTTTAGCCATTTGTCTACGGGACATTAAAAATCAATTTTATTTTGTTTATAGTTGAGTTTAGTTTCAGCAAAAAGAGTTTTTATGGATCAGCAAGTTGTAGTTCCAAGCGTATTGTCCTTTCTGCCAATCCAATTGGGAAATAACTTCATGTGGTTTTGTATACGTTTCAGTCATTCAGTTATTACTTTGGTCTACGTGACCTTTGCTGGCTTTGTTCTAAGTATTTAACAAGTACCCAGAACTAGGACTGGCTATCACAACCGATAGCAGTAGTTGCCCTACTGTACCGATCCTTGAAAGGTTTGTGTTAATGATGATGATGAGTTTTGTGTGCATGTTAGTCACTTGACTGTACTGTTTCCGTATTACCAATCTAGCAGTGAAGTTAATTAAGTTCAAAAAGTTATTACCTTGTTTCCTTTCACATTTTATGATTTATACAAAACTACGGACCAGGCGTTGTCCTGTTTCTCATACAGCTAATTAAAATTGGTCAGATACCGACAGCAGCGTCTCCTATCGGGTCCTGTATTTTCAAACCATCCAGGAACCCATTGAAATATACACTCAAAATCCTACTAATTAGTCCAGCCGTATAGGAGGAGTTGGGTGACAAAAACAGAAGAATTATAACAATATGTAGATAAAGTGTATGTTTGGGTTCTTTACACAAAAGCTACAACTGGTGGATGGTTGATGGTTGTCCACTCCATCAATGCGACTGGATGCGACTAATTTGTTTTTTCTTAGGATCTTTTCTATTTCCGGCGGGTGTCTAGAATAAATATAATCAATGAATCTATTTCAGTTTTCTCCCCTCTATTGCGACACTGTTTTTTACTGGTCAACAGGTCGTCTTAGAGGCTGATACATTATTATTTATTTATTAAAACTTTTTACTAACGCTCAAACGGCTCAACGGATTAGGATGAAAAATAGTATGAAGATAGCTTGCACCCTGGATTAACATTTAGCCTACCTACCTATTTATCCTATTTCTTTAAAATTTAAGGATTTAATGTATCATAACTTCTCACTGCGAATACCAGATTATCTCATGATCGAACCGGCTTGCGTCCCCAGACATTAATAACGTACTTAGTCATTTGGAAAAATCACTAGCCACTACCTAATGGAAACTAAAATACAAATCAATTTGATATAAAAATTAAGCCTCCTCTCTTTTACAGTACGTCTGCACCTAAATAATAAATGAACTAGCCTAATGAAATGGCATAGCCTCCGGATAGTCCGGATTCCGGAGGGTATCTTTGTGAAAGCAATGTAAATAATGAAGCGCTCTGCTGACAGCCTCTTCCTTCCTTTCTAGGTACTAGGTACTGGTGTTCTACTTGAAATTAATCAATCTACTCTTTATTCTAGACTGTTGACCTAGATGTAGTTGATAGGTACTTGTTTGATTTGAATCGTCGGGATTTATACTTTTTTTATTGCCGCGGCTTATTGATTTGTTTGGGTGTTTAAAATGGCCACCATAATAGGTTAATAATATGAATTAAGTTACCACTCGTAAATAGCCACAAAGTGACAATTAGTAATATTAACTGCGGCTGTGCCCATTTTAAGAATTTTAACGTAATTCATATTATGATTCTGGTCATTTTAGATCCCCTGGTCTTGTTCAAAATGACTTAAGTATGTAAGTGTATACCAAAAACAAGACTACATTTAACTTAAAATTTTTTTAAAAATAAAATCGTATTCCTACTCTGAAGTGACTTTTAAAAGTGTTTGGCAATAAGTATTTTGATGTTTCTTGTTTTTATCCTGAACCAAGAGGTTTCTGTACTTAAGATCTTTAAAAATGCTGTTAAGGCAATATGCGCCTTTCTATATTAAAAATAGGTTTCTATATCATACACGCACTTACTACTCTAATATCGTTCTTATTCTACAGAACAGGCCTGGGGCAACGCAGCCCCTGACCTCGCTCCAACTTGAGCCCAGGAAAAAGGCTCCAGCCGAGTCCGAAGTTAGTCGAGCATGCCCGAAATATGCACATGAGTAAAGCCATTAATCGTAAACAAGGCGATACCTATCCCAAAGCAAGTAAATTGTGAAAAGAGCCATAGATAATAGAGGATACTGGCTGGTTTGGAATAGACAAATATTGTTTTGATTTTTTAATTAAAGAAGGTTTGTTGCAGAAAGCAATATTACTCTCTACGTAATTGAAAAAGCTATGTACTAAAGTTATTTAAAAGAAAAACCTTTTTATGGATAGGAAATATGACTATAATAATGTTAAAAGCTCGCATGATCGACTGAAAACGATGGGGAATCCAACTGAGTGTTTTCTGTTCTGCCTATAACAACATTCAAAGGTTTGCCATTTAAATTATGAATTAAAAATAAATAGGTTTTGGACAGTGACACTAAACACTACATTAGATAGATCTTAGCAGAAATCTTTGCGCATTCACACAGTTTTTTTGCTTTTTGTCGCAGAAAGATTCGGGGGAAAACTGAAAAACAGCTCTTTTAAATGAAAATATTTCAGCAGGAACTAGCAAAGGAATCCTTATTTAATTCACAACGAAACGTTCTTATTACTTACCATATAACTTGATTTTATTATCTTTAGTTTGCACTACTATAATAACATAGCCTTCTAGGTCAACAGATTTGCATTTCACCGTTGTCATTTTATCAATCGCATTTATTTGCGTGGTTGGCGCGTTAAAAGTATTCATTTTGCTATATTATTAAATTAATTACTAGGTTTAAACACAAAATAGCTATGAAAAAGATCCATTCACGCCCGCTTCGAAAGAATCAATGATTATTTTTTTAATTTCATGCCAACGTTTACGCCAACGCCACTTCAGACACAGCCCACTTTTTGAACAACTATTCATTTTTATTATTTTCCACATTATTTTTTAAATTCTAACCCGGAGATAGTAAATCGGCCATTATTATTTTTGATTCGCACTCGTAACAAACTTAAACACTGCTTTGACATCTAAATAATAATTATCACAGTTGATTTAGTGTATGTGTTAACGTAATTTCACATGATTTCAGTGTATTGTCGAGGTATAGGCGAATTTCAGAGTATTTTCACAGTGAAAAGTCACGTTATGGTGTTTAGAGTAAACGCGATCGGTTTATCACACTCCCTAAATGTTTAGTACATTTTCTTATTCACGTGTACGTAAATTAAAGGATTTTATTCGGTTATTAATCTAATATTTAAGGCGTATCAACGTGTTTTTGAGAGTGAAAAACCGGTCCCACGTCCGCGGGCTGGGTGGTCGCCGCGAATGGATACGACTATCCCATTTTCGCGCGATCAATAATGCTCCCTACCCAGCATCCCTTCAGACTCCCACAGACTATCGTTCTGTTTTCCTATTTGTGTTAGTACGGGATTTTTTTCGTGGTTTTGTTCTACAACATTTTTAGAAATATATTAATACTGCAAAAAAAGATGTAAAAAATAAGTAAATTATTGAAGGATCCAAAAGAGATTGTCGCAAGGTCCCACCGAGATTTGAACTCGGATCGCTGGATTCAAAGTCCAGAGTGCTAACCATTACACCATGGGACCGCTTGAGTGTCAGCGTGAAATTACTGTCAAGTACATAGCACTTTTAATGATGCAAAAGATATTACAACATCATTCTGTAGTCAACAAAAACACGAAAACTTAAAAAAAAGACTGGAAGGATCTCCCCAATTTTAGTACAAAACTACGCAATAGTTACCAAAATTTCATTAGATGGCGGTACAAAATTGACAGTGAATTGTAATTAAATGTGAACAACGCCATCTATACAATTGGTATGACAACTTTAACTGAAAATATGTTTTTGTTAACTTCATCAATAAAATGTTGGTATTTAAAACAATTAATAAGTTGTTGATCAACTGATTGGTTGAAAACTGTTAGTATTTCTTAAAATTATTATTAAATGGTGTGACATTCATTATTTTTTCGCAAAATATTTTTTTGGTTTCTTTTTTAGTACTTGCAAGCATCTTATTTGTGTATTTGGTTTCTAGCAACACTAAATGTCAGTTTGTCACTGACTTCGCAACGGTATGGTTGTCATTTCGTCCGTCTATCAAATAACGTGATAGATGAATGGAAAATAATTAACTTTATCGCAGCGAAGACGCCTCTCGTATCTCCTCAAAACGAAACGTCGCGTGTGTTACAACACATTAGTGATTACAAAAGGGTGCTCGCGTTGATACAACACCGCCATGATCGATGTTAGAAACAAAGATGGCGGAATAATACGGTGATCATAACCAAACGCGTTGTTTTGTCGTGTGTAGCGTTATGTGCTGTGGTGGGCGGCGGCTGCAGCAGTGTCGGGGTGCGTGAGTGAGGAGGAGAGGCGCGATGGGGGCGCGGCCGGGGTGATGCCGCCGCGGCCAGCGGCCGGCCGCGCGGCCATGGCGGCCGACAGCGAACGCCCGCCGCTCGCTCTGTTCACCGCCGTGTACGACTATGTGGCGCAGGGAGAGGACGAGCTTTCCCTGCGCCGCGGCGAGATCGTCGAGGTGCTGTCGAAGGACGCCAACATCTCAGGAGACGAGGGCTGGTGGACGGGAAAGATCGGCGACCGCGTCGGTATATTCCCTGCCGTGTATGTGACGGAGGAGGACCCCCTGGCCGTGGAGCCGCCGCGCGTGTCGTTCTCCGAGCTTAAGCTGGAGGAAGTGATCGGTGTGGGCGGCTTCGGAAAAGTGTACCGCGGGTATTGGAACGGTGAGGTGGTGGCGGTGAAGGCGGCGCGCCAGGACGCGAACGAAGACATCGACGTTATAAAAGAAAGTGTGCTGCAAGAGGCGAGACTGTTCTGGGTGTTGCAGCATGAGAATATAGTGTCATTGAAGGGAGTGTGTTTGGGGGAGCCAAACTTCTGCTTAGTGATGGAGTATGCGCGCGGCGGGCCGCTGAATCGGGTGTTGTCGGGGCGGAAGATCCGGCCGGACATCCTGGTAGACTGGGCCATCCAAGTGGCGCAGGGCATGGCGTATCTGCACGTTGGGGCACCTATGTCCCTCATCCACAGAGACCTCAAGAGTTCTAATGGTAAGTGCTTTTTCAATATCATAATGTCAAAAAGCTGTATTCAGATGTTGATTCAGGATATCAAACAATTGAAACCACTTGTTTTGGTGGTTTAGTAGTAAACTTACATTATTTCTTTAATAGAACGTTGCCCCACACTAGGAATTTCTCCTGTATTGTGGGTGCTTTTACAAACATTTAAACTCAATATATAAACAGCCAGACCCAAAACAACTATCTGTAGGTCATACAAATATTTGCTCTGTCGAGAATTGAACCCATGACACGCAGTGCAGCAGTTGGTTGCTCAGCCACTGCGCCAACCCTGCCATCTTACATTGTTTTAAGAGTCTTTACAACATAGTAAGAAAGAAAGAAAGAAAAACTTTTATTTGGGACTCGCACAAAACAAGTAAAACAGTATCAAAATAAAATAAAATAGTACAGACGAGGTTATTGTCTGTGCGAGGCCAAAAAGGTCCCTGTCTCAGCATAAGCTGCGATATTATGTTTCCATGTCCAACTATTCCAGCTATCAGTAGATTTTCAGTTCCTCTTCCATGGGGTAAATACTGTTTATTATGAAATAAAACTCAAAACCTGCATATAATCTCACTGCATAAAGTTAGTATCTGTGACTAGTTACTTAGTTTCTCCATTCGTTTCATTTCGCGAAAGGTATAAAAGGTCAGAATTAATTAATTCTGACCTTTTATACCTTTCGCGGTAACGAAACCATAGCGAGATCTAATTCGACGCCAACGCCATCCATCGAGCGCGGTGACAACTCTTGACAAAAAATAATATTAGATCACGCTATGATTTCGCTCCAAACCCCAACATCTATTGTTTTCTGCCTCTTGGTTATTGCAGACACCAGCCTGATAAACAATACTGGCAGTATCTACAATACAAGATGAACTAACACTGTTGTCTGTGATTTCTTTAACCTGTCGCACAATTGTTTACAAAAATGTAGGGTAACAATGTATGAAACTTTGCACCCGTGTGCAAAGTTTGTTGTGCGAAGGCTTAATCACAATTTTGAAGTGTATTATGTGTTTCTTGCATCAACTATTCCATTTATTTTAGTGTAATCAACCAAAAGAAAACTCCATTCTATTTTGCTAGGCATCTATATTATCTTTATAATATTGTTTAAATGTCATTAACCTATATCATTATCAGTTGCCAAATATCCTTGAATGTTAAACCCAAGGTCATCTCTACAGCTGTGTTATCAAACGGATACTGTCAACATTCCAATAGAGATAGCTCTATTGACTGATTGATAACTCTCATGACAGCTGTCTTGCCCATTTGAAACAATGTTTTTTATCAATTTCAGACAAATGCTTACAAGATTAGTTTTGTTTGCTATCTGTGTTTTTGTATGGCAATATAATAGGTTTGTTTTAGGCTTGGTGTTTGAAATTGATTGGATTAAACAATATTGTTTTACCTTATTGTGCATACCAGGATGGTGGACTTTGAATTATTCTTGCAAATATAAGTTTCTGAAGTCTTAGCTTTGCAAGTTATGTTGAATGTTTGTTTGTGGTTTGGTTGGTTCAATATTGGATTAATTTAATCTAAAGTTTTTATTTTACAACTAATTCCAACATTAAAAGAAACAATGGGAGATTTTAAATTTATGGCTGTATAAAGCAGTATTAAAACAAACACTTCATCACATCACTTATTATTGCCATAATCTCAGCCTAGAAAAAGAAAAAAAAACTGTACCAGTACCACCTATTAAGTTAATGATTAAAATAACCTACATACAAATCTAGATTGATCTAGCTAAGTCCTTGATTTTCTATCAGAGCATTACACAACAGTTTGACATATCTACCCACATTCATTAATTATGAATTTGCCTACAGACTTTAAAGCCACTCATGCCTGCATAATTACAGGAGCTTGTGGGCTAAACAAATAATAGCAGCTGCTCAGGACAATATTTCGGTTAAGCTACGCTTGCCTAGGTTGGTTTGTTTGTTTGGTGACCACCAATTACATGACAAGTTTCCTCAGAAAGCATGTTAAGCCGTTGGTACCGGCTGTCATTTGTAGATCTTGATAGTTGCTACAGATAGTCGGTGTCCTGAAAGTCTGACAACCATTCTTATCAAGGGATGTCATATTATCCAGTACTAACTCTGTTGTGAAGGTGAGATAGGCAGTTGTTATATATTATGTAAAATACTGGTACTTAGCTGCATCTGGTTAGACTGTTAAGACGTGTAAAAGTGTTTGTGAAAACCTACTTGCAAAATAAACATCATTTATCACTGGTAGCCGACCCCAACAATGTTGGGAAAAGACTAGGCAGATGATGACATATGTGTAATCAACCCATATGTTCCCAATGTTCCTCCTCTATGAGAGGGTGCCATGTCATGTGCCCACTGCACATGACATAATCAACATCTTACTTTTTTGATTTTTATACATGGTGTAATAATTACTTAACACTTGCAATTATTTACTTACCACCTTATAAGTTACAGCTATTCGCTATTGTATGCTTTAAATGGCGTCAAAGCAGCAGATGTTAATCGGAATTTTTCTCACCTTTTGGGGACTGCATAATTGACACTTCTTGAAACTGTACTTAATTGGACACTTAATGAATTTGCCTTTTTATTGATTACTTTAATGGGCTTGTTTAAAAGTGTGGTAATGTAATCTTGTTTACTGTCACGTATTTGAAGAATATATTCAGAATATGAATGAGGAGAAAAGTAAATTAATGAATGTCAAATGTTATCCAGCATAAAATTCTACTAGCCAGCTCGCAGCCAGTCGGCAACCAGCTTTTTTATATTAAACTAGCTCCCGCCCGCGACTTCGTCCGCGTGGCATAGTTACTTTGGGCTAACGCTAATTTTTAAACGCGTGAAGATCGAAAAAAATATTTATTCTCTCCCCTTTTCTTCCCTCTTTCTCCCCCTTTTCTCACTCCTTTTAGCCCATGTCCGTCTCCAGGGTCGCAACTATCTCTGTACCAAAATCCATCATAATCGGTTTAGCCATTTAGGCGTGAATTCATAACAAACAATCAAACAAACTCACTTTCGCTGTTATAATATTAGTAAGGATTAAAACTTCATGGCGGTCTTAATGCCTCGGGCACTTTCTACCAAAGACCATTGGGTTATCTAGTTGCTGGGCGTCCCATGCTACGCATGCCATACGAAGGTCTCCACACCAAGACTCGTTCTCACCACCATCGCGCGTCCTTCAACAAATGCCAGGTCACTGCCACTTCAAATTGCTTGTCTTTTGAACTGTAATTTTAACATGCGTAGTGATAACTGGCGGTGGTTTATGCGCCCCTTTATACTAACACTAGCTTTTGCCCGCGGCTTCGCTCGCGTTAAATTCGGGGTAATACAGTTCCCCTTGCGCCTTATTGATTTGTAATAGCAACGCTAAGTTTTCCCTATGCTTCCCTCTTTCTCCTTTAAAAAAAATAGCCTTGTCCGTCTCCTGGTTCCCAACTATCTCTGTACCAAAATTCATCAAAATCGGTTTAGCCATTAAAGCGTGAAGAGGTAACAAACAAACTCACTTTCGCTTTTATAGGTAATATTAGTAAGGATTGTTGAGCTTATAGGAGCGGTTTCAGACCAGAGCGTTATAAATGCAATAATACGCGCTTCACATTTTATGCATTTAAAAAACGAACGCGTTTTTTACACTGAGTTGGCTTGCTTTTCTCGCTTGATGTGAAGCGATGAAGCGGCCTAGAGTAGAGAACGCTTGCTTAGAAGAAACCGATTCACTCGAACTTGATTGATTGTAGTTATCGGGAAAAGCGCTTTTGTCGAGTAAAAATACGTGCGAAAATGCGCCATTCTGAAACAACTTTAGGACCGCAGTTATTCAGTTCGTCTTCTTTGATAATGCCCTAATACTGAATATTTCAACCTCTTCTCTGAAAAAGTGGAATTCAGTACTTATTTCATTTAACAATTTTTTGATCACATCTATTTCTTCTTTTTTCTTTAAAAAAAAAACGCTGCCCCACACTAGGAATTTCTCCTGTATCGTGGGTGCGTTTACAAACATTTAAACTCACATACACAAACAGCCAGACCCGAAACAACTATCTGCAGGTCATACAAATAATTGTTCCGTGCGGGAATGGAACCCGCGACACGCAGCGCAGCAGTCGATCCCTCAGCAGTGGCGCCAACCGTGCCGTATTATTATTTGCTTACCTTACATAGTACATTTTATAACTGAAGTAAACTAGGCCACGAGTGTCATTCCGCCTGCCCAAGGGTCTGTGACCTCTTTTCATACGATTAAACAATTCAACAAATTATATTTGTACGCAGTTTTTGTCGCCTACACCTTACTGTTCGGATTATTGTGCAATTATGTTTTTATCAGGTAATTTAAACACTAATGAACGCTATTGTCCGTTGTCATTACATTCTGCAGAGTGGTAGGTCCAAAATCCAATTGTGCGCTTTTCTCGGTGTTATCTAGGTCTACGTGAAAACTGGCAATATTTACTGGAAAAGAGTTAATTGGTTAAAAGCCCCATGGGTTTTCCGTACAACTAATCCTGTAAGAATACTCCCAGAAAGCCCTAAGGAGTCAAGAATTAAGTAAACGGTTCGCTTCCATCACATAATAACGACCAGCTGGGAACGTCGGTAATGACCATGATACCATGTACCATTTTTGCTTAGACCTCGATTTTTCAGGGGCTTGATAATTGAAAAGGATCTAACACCAAGTGATTTGAGTATCCTAGAATCAACAAAGCTTCTTAAACCGCAGTCCAGAAAAGTCTGCCCGATCTTCTTTATATACGACGAAGCTCTATGATCGATCATTTGTTATCCTTACATTATTAATGGCGCAGACGATGTCCAGGCCGATGCATAGTCACAGTGGCCAGTTATAATTTTTAATGCGGTTTACAATAAAATACAAATAAATCTAATAATTGGCATCTGTTGTGTAGACATGACCACAAAGTTATTCAATTTACGTAAATCCACAATTTAATTACGTTTACTAGACGTCTTATAATGACTGTGTTTAATTTGATCAATGCTTGTTTTACCCCAACATTGGGTGACACCTAAATAAAACCGGCCCGTGGATTTTCAACACACGGTTCAACACCAAGACTGTAAATTCCAACAGCAACCATATTAAGGTGTCGTTTAGAGTCAGTGAATACAGCCATAAGTTTTAATAATAAAAGCGCAAGTGAGTTTGTTTGTTTGTATGTTTGTTACCTCTTCACGCTTTAATGGCTTAACCGATTTTGATGAATTTTAGTACAGAGATAGTTGGGAACCAGGAGACGGACATAGGCTAAAAAAAAAAGTGAGAAAAGGGGAGAGTAAGATATTTTTTTTTCGATCATCACGCGTGTTAAAGTTAGCGTTAGCCCAAAGTAACTATGCCACGCGGTCGATGTCGCGGGCGGAAGCTAGTTTAATATAAAAAAGCTGGATGCGGACTTTTTTTAAAAAAAACGTGGAAAATGGAATACTTAGCGTTGCTATTACAAATCAATAAGGCGCTTGGGCAAAAACTGCGGGTAGCTGCAGGTACTGTGTTTTACCGAATTTAACGCGTGCGAAGCCGCGGGCAAAAGCTAGTATTGAAATAACCTTAAGTTCATCGATCCACGCTTGTAAACAAAGGTTACATTTGAAATGTCACTAACCCTATTAGTAATAAACGCGGAATAAAGGACAAACGCATTACTTACGATATGTATGGCTAAACAGACGATAATCGTCCTTGATTGAGTGTTTTAATAATAAAGGCTTAATGGTTTCGTAAAACTACTGTTGAATTGCTTACAGATGCTAATGGTATATATGGAACTGTACTTTAATTGCCAAAGTCACTCTTTATGGCATTCTTTTTTTTGGATGGGAAATCATCAAATAACTTCCCTCGCTTTGAGCGAAGCGGGGGATTCCGAGGGAACCCATCCATGTTCTTTCTTTTGCCCTTTGTGTTCCGGGGCCGCGGTATCTCTTTCGAACAACCCGTAACCGGCCGGAATCGCCCGCGGCGTCAGACGCCCGGAGCGTCTCCCGTGGCGGCTGGGTTGCTTTAAGGATCTCTCCCTCAAACTTTCAGCCACCTCAGTCGCTAGCATAACTGCTTCGCAGGAGGTGACCGCTTCCCATTCCCTCTCGCTCCGGACCATGGCCTGAACCAGGGCCGGAAAACTCCTAGGCTATAAATGTTCAGTTAATCATCTCAACATATATTGGATTCCCTGGGCTGGCTGTGTTAAATTAACTAAATTAAAGTGATTCTCATTAGGAGTAGATTACAAAACCATTGTGCAGGTGTAAGTCCTGATGGTACGTCGTCAATACTACAGTTTTTACAATTGACGAACAAAAACATCGTACATAGTTCTATCGACGTCAGAGTTGTGACGCAATATGAATTGTGGCGTCATATCTGCATGCATTTGCGTAGCAAAACAAGTCACCTCATCGAAACTTTAGACGACTGTTTTGTTAGTACAATGCAACAGACGATGGCGCGGAAGGCTAGATTAGTCACGCTCAAACCAGGGCAGCATGGCACAAAAGGGAGAATGCCTGTAGACTCAAGTCCAGTCCTTTTTAAAATCTACTTCCTACTAATATTATAGATGAAAAAGTTTTTGTGTACATGTATGTATGTTGGTTACTTTGTAACACAAAAACTACTGAACGGATTTGGATGAAATTTGGCACTCATGTAGTTTACAACCTGATCCTGATAAAACGGCGTGGGACCGTTACCGAACTTCACGCAGGCAACGCCGCGGGTATGATCAAGTATTATCTAAAATAACATAGCACTAACATGTCGAATTGTGCATAATCAATTAATTATTAGTTTACCTTGATAAAGCAACATAATAGTGCAATGATCTACTGCTTGTTTACTCGAGTCAAATCTTGAAACGTGTCCGAAATAGAAAGCAGTTTCTTTCTAGAATAAAAAGGCCTCTTTTAATTAATTTAGATTTTGATAGGAAAAAAAGTATTTTTATTCAGATATAGATGCCTTTTTTGCATGAATTTCCGCTATTACAAAAAAACTAAAACTGCACAGCTTTATTTCATTAGTCAAGGAGTAATTAAAAATATCTTGGCGTATTGTAAAAATTGCATAGAAAAAATCAGCCCAGTAGTTATAAAGCATTTTTAAAAATTTAAAACACGCGAGCACGATTCCGAATCTTCGATATCATGCCAAGGAATACTTCAACAAGCTGAGAGGTGAAACTTCCAATATTTCAATCTCCCCTCAGTCGAGCCCCTACGGATGGGGCGCTAACCCTTTTACACCGTCCAATCAGCTGAAAGCTTCCTGTCATCGTCGCTGCCACGTAATTGGACGATATTAAACGTAAATACGGATTTCCACCGTAATCGCACATTTCTGGGCAACATTTTGAACGGATTTTCATTTCCGCCTTTTGGTGTTTGGCGATTACGCGGCACTTTTAGAAGCAATGTAAATCCAATGTTTGGGTTATTCAAGTTTCGCAAACTAGGGAATGAGTTTTAGTGCGAAGAGTAGTATTTCAAAAGAAGAAATTTGAGCTCTACTATCTCCTGAATGATATCAGTAAACCATACCTTATCGTCATCATTAATAGTCCGAGATCACGAAATCAGCTAGTGTTCCTTGGCCTCCCTTAGCTTCTGCACGTTTCTGTGCCTATCTTATCCAGGTTAATTCCGCGATGGCCTATCATCTTGCTCACCATACAAAAATCTAAATATTTTTATCATATTAATTAGCAAAACCAGAATATATTAGCTACTAATTTCGTAACATAACGCAAACATTTCTCATTTCTGCTCAACCTTGTCTGTATGTCATGGTCGCGTTACCGTTCAATCTCCTCGTGTATCCGTTGTTTCATAAGATTCACATCCTTTACCATCAGCTCGGCTTGGGATTTAATTACCTCCTTGTTAAGCTTCTATAAGTCATGTTGAAGGTCTAGAATTTTATAATTTTCTTATGTATCCAGGGAATCGGAGGCCAAATTACACCACCACCAAAGGTACAACACCTTTCAAAATTCCAGGTTCAACTGAGCGTTTTTTTGAGCTGAAGTTAAACCCATTATGAACGGATGTTGTGAACACTATCAACCGCAATCGATGTCAATGATAAGGTCAAGTATTTTGTATCACAAACAGACATAATAATTTCGCAGTAGTGAAGATTCTTACACTATAAGCTAGATCTACCTGCTGTTCTGTTATGGTTAGTATCATTACGAAGACAACTTGGGATTTTTGCAATTTAGGTATCCTGTTCACTCTGAAAAGGAATTCACACTGATTGCAAAAAACTGTGTTAAACTTTCACTTGTCAACTTGTTATTGAAATAAACATAATGCAGCTTATAATTGATCGTGCCAAATTCAGGCCTGCTGTGGTATTTTGCAAAAGTAATATTAATACAGAATGCTTGAATCATAAAGGTTTTGGAACCACATGTGGTGTTGAGAATGACGTGGTAATGATTGAAGGTACAGCTGGTTATTACTACTCTGACATTTGATGCGACCTGACTTCAGTGGATGTCGTAACGAGTGGCGACGTGTGTTAAAACAATACCGAGTGTGTATCGATTCTCAGTTACGATAGACTTGAATGAAAACTTGAGCATTATTAGCAAAAAATATAATATTTCATCATCTGTCTTTTCGAAAGTTCCTTCCTAGTCCTATTCTTGTCTAACTAGGTGCAGTTGAATATCAGATTATTTTTCTTACTGACTTGCGACTGCTTATCTGACTTCCACTACGCAGTAACAGGGTAACATGAGTTTTAAGCTTTCAAAATGATGCCAAACAAAAAAAAATGGACGTTACTATTTATTCTGGGGAAAGTTCTTCGATAAATATTCTTCCAAACCATTCCATCTATTCTCTAACAATACTTAGCATTTGATAAAACTAATTTAATGCTTTGTGATGTAACACTTAGTGTCCGTATTACGTATGCACAAAATAGGACATCCACGTCGGCGTCCGCGAGCTGAGGCCAATCGTATCCGTTTGTACGCAACTTTGAGCATGTGTGATGCAAAACGCCGTCGTAACAGCTTGGTGTTTCTCTAAAGCCTTTATGTTACAGTATACGTCATATCTATTTTATAGACCTTGATCCCTCCCGTCAGGAAAGGCTAATCTGGAATGTTATTGGCATCTGGAAACGGGTCCCTTGAAAAGTGGTTCGACGGCAAAATTCGCACTTACTTGATTATAAGGGCGATTGTAGTGATAGATATCCTTAGGACAATATAACCTCTTTGTTACAATCTTTGTAAAAAAAAAGATTGTTATGAAAAACAACTTTTTTTTTTTACAAATCGATTTTTAATTCAATTTAATTTGCATTTAATCCACCCTTTTTTTACGGAAGCCGGGATGGCTTCCGTAAAAAAAGGGTGAATTTACTCTTTGAAGAACGAATTTCCAACCATAGAGATACATAGAGGTACATTTTGTTTCAGTAGTGATAAAACTTCGTCGTCTTTCTCCAAAACTAGTTTAGTTTCCAAATTAATTGTCCTCTTTTACTATGTTGACCTCTCGAAAGTTTTAAATTGAGTTCGAGACCGTTTATCTTAGTTTACCCAAGACTTTATCTTTAGTCTTCCATTATTTTTGTGGAAGACAGAAAACCACTTATATTCAGGGGTTATTTGATATTAGGGATACGTTAGAAAACTAGCAAGGTCATCGAAGTAATCCTATTAATAAGAAGAAAGTCATGATGGACTCCCCTAATCGATTGAGAAGTACGCCATTTTTTTTTAGGATTGTAAGTCATCAAATAACTTCCACCGGTCTTGGCGGAGCGGGGGTGAGTGTCAGACTTTCACTGACAAAACCTCCTATTTTCCTTCTTTTGCCTTTTGTGTTCCGGGGCGGCGGTATCTGTTTCGAACAACCCCTGAAACCCTGGCAGGCCCCAAGGTGTAAGGCTGGTTGTAGGTTTAATTGTTAGTTTTTGAGAATTATGATAAAGATAGATTATAAAGTTAAATTATAATCAGTTCTTAATTTTAGAAAAATACTATAATACCGCTATTAGATGTCTATCTTTCTTCTAAAATAAATGACTAGATTTATCTAAGAGCACATTTATCTTCGAAATGGCGACCATTACCCGCTAAATAACCTTATTTGTTGAATACGGATCGACGGAAGAAAAGCGGATACCGATCGGCTTTCGTTTTACCGTGAGAATATTGCGACATTCTAGCCATTTCTGTTTTTAATTAAAATACCGATTTTGTAACCCGTATTGCCAGTTGGTAGCAATTTGTTCGTGCGAATTGACCACGTTAATCTTTAAAATCGAAATGTTGCAGAAATTAAAGCTTGAATTACTAAATTGTTTGTTTGTAAGTTATTGCCGCGGTTTCCTGGATGATATTTCGTTATGTTTTCTGCTGTGTACTAATAATTAACATAAAGAAATAGCAGTTTGACTGAAATGGTTTTTAATAACACGTCCGTTGTGCGTCTGCTCCCTTTTTCCGCTAAGCTTTCATAGCAGCTACCTCATTTTTTTTATTATAGAAATACTAAAAAAATTGATCTTTCATCGACATCCTCTTCATGTTGGAGTCTGAGTCTTCCAATATAACAGTATGGCTAGTACCTACTCCAAATCTTCAAATACCATCTGGGTAAATTATTGAATTTGACTTTGTATAAGTAGCGAATAGAAAGAAGCAACATTAAACTTAATTTAAAAGGCAATAGGATTCTGATAACTTAAACGGTTATTTCGTTTATTTCAGATTCGAATTTCCAAATTTCAAGCTTTATCTAAAGTAGATCGTAAAACGAAATAATCCAGTTAATTTTATCGCGATATTCAGACGCAATTGAAATTGTTGAAAGTGTTAACTGTTAAAAATACCATTCTTGAATACCTTTAGTGTAACATTTATTTTAACTTTAATTTAAATCTAAGGTTTAATTGGTTTGCTACGTACCAACCGGGTTATGGGAATATGCTGTGCAATTGCTTACTCTTTCTCCTCGTGTACTAAAGAATTGAAATCCGTTAAGTCCTTGACCTAAAACAAAAAAACCAAGCCTCTCCAATCTAACCAACCATTAACTATCATAGAAGACAATACAAGCAGACCAACAACAGAATTATAACTATCTAAACGAAATCTACTAAAACAATAGATTGATTGATGTTGCCATAAATCAAGGCCTAATAAAGTCTACCTCGCAATTATTTTATCGCTTTTGATAAAGTAATTCTTCATTATCATTGTTTTGCCCTCTATCCTGATTTATTTGGAGTCAGCTCAGCATGTCTTCTTCTCCATGCTTCTCTAAGACTATCAGCCATATCTTTCGTTCAGTTTACCCATAGTTCCTTTCCGAAAAACGCCCATACTCAAAACTATTCTCACGACACTTTCCTCATTTCACCACTTTTGAGACTAATTTCCAGTAAATTGTGCACAAACGTTGAAAATATCTAACTGTGTAACTTACACCGTCTTCGAACGTGCAAATGACATTCAATCTTACAAATATTATAAATGCGAAAGTTTGTGAGAGATGTATTGTAGATGTTTGTTACTCTTTCACGCATAAACTGCTGACCGGATTTTGATTAAATATGTCACACATACAGGTTATAACCTCAATTTACAAACAGGCTATTTTTATCCCGATGTTATATCCCTTTGGAATAAACTCCGACGTCCACGCGAGCGAAGTCGCATTCAATAACTAGTATTAAAAATATGGTGATTTAAAACAATTACATAATCTACTATACCGACTAAAAACATGCCACGAGCCACGGTGTTTTCGTAAGATACCCGCATTGCGGTGTGCCATCGTAGTACTGCAATTAAAAGGGGTACATAAGATGAAGGGAAAACTAAAATCGTGGTTAAGATTAATGGGCTATTAACCTAAAATGTTACCGTTAACTTAATGGAGCTGGAAACTGAGTTAACTTTGTTGAAATTATATTTTAGTGGTTCTTAATTTTCTCATGGAAATGAATGGGAAATTGCTCGTTAGTACTAATGATGCTGGTGTTATTTGTTGTATTTCGTTTTTGTATAATAGGTACTAACTGGTTATTTATTTTGTTAATTGTCTTCACACGGGCCATAAACTAATTTTATCCAGAAAATGGTCAGTTGAGTTGTAGTAGCTTCTAGCGCAAATATAAAAACTTAATAACGTGGTCAAAGCTAATGGATTCTGTAAGGATCGTTTTGTAGCTTCTGCTTAATTTCATGTGGTGAAGCCGTGAGTGCTGTGTCAACAGAGCGTTTGTGTTCCACGCGAGCCTCAAAGAGATATCAGCAAAGCAGAGGGACCTACCAGGGCCACTGCTTGCTGGGGTTGTGGGTTGTTCGAAAGAGATATCGCGGCCCCAGAACACAAAGGGACATGGATGGGTTTTAGTCAGTAAAAGTCTGACACTCTCCTTCGCTCCGTCCACTGATGAGGAAGTTACTTGATAAGCCGTGAGTTTGTGTTTGTTGGTTAGTTCCAAAAATACACCTTTTTCCTGCACAACCTCTAACATTTTTAATTATACCTTTAAATCATTTTACAGTAAATTTATTAACTAGGATATTTTGGCAAGAAGCCATATTTGCTGACCGTTCAGTAAAACGCATTGGCGTACAATCGAACTAAAATAATGGATAATTTTGATATATCAAAATTATGAATTTTAGGAATGGGGTTTGCACTGCACTCTAACTACATATATGTAGTTAGAGTGCAGTGCAAACCCCATTCCATTCAATATTGCTCGATAGTTCCCGCTCTATTCAACGAAATAAAAAAAAAGATAAAAGCACGTAAGTTATTTGAGTATTCATTCAACCCATTGATCCCCCTAACGAGTACTTTCGACTGCACTACAAGATGACGATTTATAGAAACATAAATAACTTGTGCTTGTAAATTGACCCTATCAGCAATATGAAATATTCAAAATTCCCAACCTTGTTTCCTTTTTGCGAATGGGAAATGACAACACAGTTGGAGCAGTGGCTGAGCGATCGACTGCTGCGCTGCGTGTCGCGTGTTCGATCCCCGCACGGAACAAATATTTGTATGGCCTACAGATAGTTGTTCCGGGTCTGACTGTTTGTGTATGAGAGATTGAATGCTTGTAAACGCACTCACGATACAGGAGAAATTACTAGTGTGGAGGTGTCTTTTTTTAAACAAAAAATTATATAATATATCATTAATAGGGAGTGTCAGACTGTTACTGACTAAAACCCACCACCACCATGTTCCTTTATTTGCCCCTTATGTTCCGGGGCCACGGTATCAACCCCGGAAAAGTCCTGCCCTCTCGTACATGGATCTTGAACATAACCAGCAAAATGTAGACTTTGTACTATTAGTACACGTCTGCCTTATCTTTCAGATATTACAGTCGTGATGTTACGTCAAGAATCATAATTAAACCGCCGCCGGTTACATGAGACATAGTTGTCTGCGCACGCGCCGCTCGTGTCAGCCGTGTTATTGTAACACAAGATGTTTTACCAAAATTAGGCAAAATGAAACCAGTGTGTTAAAGATTATAAAGGCTTCTATTGAGATTGCACGTATGTAAGTAGAAGACTTCAAATAAATTGAGAAAAGGCAGTGACAATCATAAAAAGTAAACCGAGGGCGCTCAGACCAAGTGTAACTACGGCGTGTAGTTGACCGTACCTCGTTATTAAGAACCTTAAGAACGCCCTCCCCCCCTTGCCCCTCTATTATATAGGATTCAAACATAACCTGCTAAAGGTGGGTGTACAATAGGTACACCAAGTCTGTAGTCCTCGAAAGGGTAGGCAGAGGTCCTCTGCCTACCCTTTCGAGGACTACAGGCTTGAAGTTATTTCAAGAATCATAATTACAGACAGGCCGGTTACCCGAGACATGGTTGCTGTCTGCGCACGCGCCGCTCGTGTCAGACGTGTTATTGTAACACAATATGTTTTACCAAAAGTGGGCAAAATGAAACCAGTTGTAATGCCACTGTTCTGATTACAGTACCATTTCGAATATGGAAGTGATATTTAATGGCGGCTATATTTTTGTAATTTTCAGTTTGCACTCTTTGTCAAGGTTTTGGAGCGATAGTTGCATAGAAAATGGACTAGAACATCATTTTGAACTCTCCCCAAAATAAAGTTTTCTTTATTTAAACAAAATAATCAGTTACCAGTACCTACACGGTCAAATACTATAAAAGAAAAAAAAACAATGTCAAATTCGGTTCAGGATGATCATGTCCTGAACTCCTGAATATATAGCAACCGTTTGTGTGTCAGTGAACCTTCCACCCGGTATATCCTTACTATCCTTTACTAATATTATAAAAGCGAAAGTGAGTTTGTTTGTTACCTCTTCACGCTTTAATGGCTACACCGATTTTGATGAATTTTGGTACAGAGATAGTTGGGAACCAGGAGACGGACATAGGCAATTTTTTTTTTAAGTGGGATGTGAGGGAGAAATAGGAAAGAAAAGGGAAATTTTAGCGTTGCTATTACAAATCAATAAGGCGCAAGGGGAACTGTGTTACCCCGAATTTAACGAGAGCGAAGCCGCGGGCAAAAGCTAGTTAAAAAATAAAACTTGTTCGATATCGGTAATCATGACAGGTCGTTTCAGATTTTTTTAGAGAAAAGAGATATTCAGGCATAAAGAACACATTAGTACACTCATCGACTTGATCCAGCCAATAGAAACATGTCCAATGAGGGCTGGAGTCGTCTACTCCGAACTGCACCTTCCCGCATGACGTCTTATGTTTTGTTGTACTGTTACCTTTCGACTGATTCCGCCTCGCTTAATAGTTGGCTAACTTAACTTCTAATAAACCTTTAACCCACCTCATAAATATTCACGAGTCTAACATTTTTCCAAGCTTTTATGGGTCATAATTAACAAGAAACGCACCCAAACGTAGTCACGGTTTCCATACTGTTAAACATGGTTGAATTTGTTTTAAAAAAAAGTTGCCTCAC
Source organism: Ochropleura plecta (assembly GCA_905475445.1). Classification (NCBI taxonomy): domain Eukaryota; kingdom Metazoa; phylum Arthropoda; class Insecta; order Lepidoptera; family Noctuidae; genus Ochropleura; species Ochropleura plecta. The sequence continues at coordinate 18,487,986 of FR997736.1, forward strand.
ACTAGGAATTTCTCCTGTATCGTGGGTGCGTTTACAAACATTTAAACTCACTAACAGCCAGACCCGGAACAACTATCTGTAGGCCATACAAATATTTGTTCCGTGCGGGCATCGAACCCGCGACACGCAGCGCAGCAGTCGATCGCTCGATCGATCTAACCGTGTCGTCAAAGATACTAAAAAGATTAAGTTGTTAAACCGATAATTTTACTCATGAACGGACTTGCGTCACTAGGCCCGCCTGTTGCAATATATTTAAAAACATAAAAAATTCTATTCAAAGCCACTTAAACGTTGCAATTACATTTTGGGCTGTTAGGAAGAGTGCCGTATGTTAACTGTTTATTAATTTACGGCACGGTTGGCGCAGTAGCTGAGCGATCGACTGCTGTGCTGAGCGTCGCGGGTTTGATCCCCACACGGAACAAATATTTGTATGATGACCTACAGGTAGTTGTTCCGGGTCTGGGTGGTTGTGTATGTGAGTTTGAATGTTTGTAAACACCACCACGACTGGAAATTCCTAGTGTAGTACAACGGTTTTAAAAAATATGGTTCGGATACTGTTAGAGATGGTCTAGTTTACAGATATCCAGGGTAGGATATTGGCAATTAACACACACCTTTCCAATTTTCACCGATAAAGTGCCAACAGTCTCGAAGTGAAATGGTTTTGTAATATCCGGACAGGCGGACATACGAAATTATGAGGGTCCCGTTTTTGCTCTATGGCTAAAATGGTAAATTCTGCGAATGGAGAGTGATTTTACCATTGAAATATACCCCAAATATGCACATAATTCTAAGCACAAGTATTTTCTTCGAGATTTGAGGCTGCGATAAATGTTATTCGTTAACTTACATCAAGTGATCCTTTTCATCTGATGATAAGTGATAGCCCTAGGTATACTCTTACCCTGTTGGTGTACCCTTCGGACTGCCAAGTGGTCCCAAGTTTGAATCCAAGGCATACACCTCTGATTTTTCAGATTCATGTGTGTATTGTATAATTATCACTTTGATGAGGAAGCAAGCATGCCTGAGAGAAATATCTCTTCAAGTCTGGCGGCATAAAAAAATAACAGCAAATTAGGCACAAGATTAAAAAAAAAACCTGGCAATTATAACCCAGGTACCTAATTAGTTTTTTTTTAAATCCCAATATAATCATTTAGCATCGTCCTACATCTGGCACACATATGCCACTACTACATGTGCTTTAAAACTATTGAGCAAGTATGTCCACGTAAATTCCAAAGAAACTGATACGGTACACTGATAACTGACCGTTCGCCCGACTAGATCGTAAAGCAGGTTAATTGTGAAACGCCCAGTAACGAGAGCGTTTAGGTTATACGCCCTTTGTTGACTTTATCACCGCGGCTTTACGGCCTAGTGAAAGCTTTAACACTGTTTCCCGCCACATTACCTTTAATCTTTTCAGTTTAACGATACGGAATAAATTGTCTGGTGTTAGGGCTTTAGCTTCATAGGCTGCAGTACCAGATTCGCTGGTTTGGCTCAATTGGTGGCTGGTTTACGTTGAGTGACGAGAGTTGCCTTGTGTTTTTTTAGATTAAGGTTGTTATTTTTCGTTTGGGATAACCCCGCTACTTCATGCCTTTGGTCTAAATGGCCGTTTTAGCAGAATCATAATAATATGAATTACGTAGGGTAGTTTTTTTTGGTAGGGTTCCGTACCATTCATAAAAACTGACAAACAAACATGATTTATTTGTTTGTAATTATTTATTTTATTCCGTTTTTTAGCTTTGGTATTAAAGCGGCAACAAATACATCATCTGTGAAAATTTAAACTATCACGGTTTATGAGATACTACCTGGTGACAGACGGACGCACGGCGGAGTCTTAGTAATCGGTTCCCGTTTTACCCTTTCAGTAAAGAACTCTAAAAAGGAAGAAAAGAAACAAAGTGAAGAAAAAAAAAACTTATAACTATGCACATTGTCACCATTTACTACTGAAGAACTTTTATTAGTATTCAACCAATAAAAATACAAGCAAAGGGCCGTGGGAAAATATATCCATTCTCAGTACTTTGTTGTTTTTTCTAAGAAAAACTACGTCATGAGCTGTCAAGTTGTACCATAATAGCATAGTGTAGGTTAATCTTGGAAGGCTGTCAGTATTTTCAATGTCACTAAGATCATAATCAAATGATTCTGTAACGACATAAGACACTTTTTAATTTAAGGTCAGTAGAATTTTAAGATTGATTAATGATTTCCCTTCACACATGGGACAGCCCTTCTAGTTAAGCAGTCTTGCGAGACGTAGTAGACGTTGTAAAGCAAGGTCAAGGAACTAGTAATTTGCGAATGATGTTTATCTCTTAGGTGACGTACTATGCGTTTCAACTGCGACGTGTATTCCATCAACGCGGCAACGTTCTTAATTCTTTAAGGTAAATAAATAAATAAATAATAAATATCTTGGGACAACTCACACACGGCTATCTGATCCCAAGCTAAGCAGAGCTTGTGTTATGGTAACCAGACAACTGATATACATACTTATATAATTTATAAATACATACATATTATAGATAAATCACACCCAGACACAGAACAAACAATCATGCTCATCACACAAAGTTTGTCCTGGGTGGGAATCGAACCCACGACCTCCGGCTCAGCAGTCAGGGCCACTAACCACTAGACCAACAGGCCACCACCACCAACAGGTACGAAGAAGAGACTTTGAACCCAACACAAGCAACTCTAGTATTACGAATTTGTGTGCGTATCGTATAGTTATCATTTGCTTTGGTGAAGTAAAACATCGTGAGTAAATCAAGCTAAGGCCTGGGAGATATTTCTTGACGATATGTAAAGTCAAGTCAACGGTCTTTGGGCTTCATTTGAAACTGACACCAGGATAGGCAACTCTTCTTCTTTAGCCTTTTTCGATCATTGTGGTTTAGGCATAGTTCATATTCCTCCATTCCTCACGGATAGGCACTAGTCATACGAAAAATTAAAAATATGTTTGGTAGGTACAAAATGTTTCAACGAAATTGTTTCTATTCGGATCTGACAGCAAATATAGTTATGGTAGTCTAACGGCCGTTCCCAATAACCTATCTATCACCAGTTTTCACCTACTAACGATAGAAAATTCTATCTATCATCGGTTTTGATGTCCCAATATAATACTGATGGTTATGACAGCTAACTGCCATACGCTATCTATCGATGGGAGGGGCTATCGCATAGTGCAGATAGATATTTCTATGAAATTGCAACATTATGCGTCCCAATAATCTTTTCACAGCTATCTGTCAGTGATGTCAATACTAAAGATAACCAAATTTGTCAATCCGTCGAATTGCAGGGATATGCGTTGTTTATTGTTCAAAAAAATTTGTAGAAGTGCAGTGTTTTCATCATTCTTAATAATGTCTGAGTCTAGTGAAAGTGATTTATCAATCTTAATGGAATTATCTGATTGGGACAGGGGTTTTGAAGATGAATCCCATAAAAACTACAAGACCCGCGTAAACCATATGAACGAACTAAATAGTAACGAATTCACGTATAGATTTCGCTTAAAAAAAAACTGCTGTTGGTAATTTATTAACAGAAATATATCCTTTGTTAAAAGTAACTTCAGAAAGGTAATAACCAACTTGGATGAGAAATATACATTCATTTAAATGTTAATTACTCATTGTAATGTACCTATAACATTTCTTAAAGCATTTTTTTAAATTTTCAGAAATCATGGGATATCTCCTTTGTATCAGCTACTTTTAACCCTAAGATTTTATGCATTAGGCACAATGTCTGTTGCCGACTTTGTAGGAGTCTCAAAATCATCAGCGGGGCGTATTGTAGCCAATATCTGATCTGCAATAGCAAGGTTATATAGACATTATATACTTGAATAGGAACGTATATAATAATGTCTGGTTACAGTGCTCATTATATGTAAAAAAATAAGCAGAATTCACTAAACAAACTTGATAACACAACAATAATAGCGGTAGTGTCTCTACGAGTTGAAACTTGAATTGACACTTGACTACGTTTCGTTCTTCCTTTTTCTTGACAATGAAACAGATCACTATGATTACCAATCTTATTTTAGCATAAAAATATCACCAATGCTTTAATTTGATCAATTTGTATTGTTTTACGAAAAAGTTATATGAAATAATATTTGTTTAAACGTTGTTATTTTTTTGTAGCTTTTGTAGTAAAAAACGTATGGGAGGGCTGGATAGCTGAGCTTATCTACCGATGTCGATGCCTCGATAGACGTTATCGTCAATTGTGGGACGTAAAATAAGGATAGATAGAAGTCTACTATTTATCGTTCATAACAAGATATCGCTTACTGAGGATAGAATATTGGGAACGGCCGTAAGAACTTCTATTTTCTTCAGCAAGCCAAAGTTTCGTTACTTACGCAGGCACAAACAGCTGACGTTAAGAAGCTCGTTTGTTTAGGTTAAGAAACAATGCAAAGTGGCCTGCTAGCTACCACAAATAATGTCTACAGGACTATCCGTTTCGTTCGTGTTATGTTCACGCGACTGCTGCCTATTGCGCTCATCTAGCTTTATGGACGTCGCGGCAAGACCGCCCAGTGCGTTTTCAGCCTACATCGAAACAGTTAGAGAGATTAAGATATTAAGTATTTCTCCATAATTCTCACAACTCTAAACAACCAGAACCAATTGGTTGCTACAATTCGTCTCGGAACAAGGCCTCTATACAATTTAACATACTTTTCCGTAAACAGGTAGGTATATTATTTGCGAAAACAATTCTCCAGTTTCAAGTATTTGTCTTTGTCGTTTTATTGCCGTTATTTGCTAAACAATGTATCTGATCTGTTATTTTAGTTTTCCGAAAAGCTAGCACATGCAGATTTGACGATGAGTAAAACCCATTTAGATGATTCCATTCAGGTTTTTTTTTCGATTTCGTCTATTTAAATATCTTTATTATGTATTTAATAATAATATCATGCTAGTATCTACCAAAGAGTCGATACCCACATTTTAATAGTTATATTTACAATTACTCAGTTTTGTTTAGTATCAAATTGAAGCTCAGTAACAATACTGCTTACTTAAGTTCTTGATGTCACATCATTCTTTGTTCAAAACAAAGACAAAAGCTCTATTTTACATATCGTCAAATTTTATGTAAATAAACCCATTGATATCAACAGCCGATCCTCCATCTAATATTGTTTTGCGTATAGAATAGTAATGTAAACGAATATACCAACAGTTATTTGCCTTATCGTCCACGCTTCCTCAAAACATGTTTAGCATGCGCCAATGTTATGCAAAATGAACGATTATGGGTAAAACCCAGTACTCTTGTACCGGTAGACGGCCGATTGACACAAAGTAACAAAGGTTCTCAGTACACGCGGCAAAAGTGTTCGCTTACCGGTAATTTATTAACTGTCAAAGATTTTTGCGCAACGTTCTGAAGACTTGCGCTGAGAGATTAAATAAATAAATATCTTGGGACAACTCACACACGGCTATCTGATCCCAAGCTAAGCAGAGCTTGTGTTATGGTAACCAGACAACTGATATACATACTTATATAATTTATGTATGTGTCTGTCAATACAACAATCATGCTCATCACACAAAGTTTGTCCTGGGTGGGAATCGAACCCACGACCTCCGGCTCAGCAGTCGGCCACTAACCACTAGACCAACAGGCCCGTCAGATTTTGATTTATTTCAGTCAACTGATCATAAAATAACTTCATAGTTTGTTAATTTTGTTAGTATGCCCTGGCTAGGGGCCTTAAATTCATTTTGAGGTCATCACAGGATGCCCGGTTAAGCAGTAAACGACTATCTGGTGTTGAAAGGCGAAAGGTCCTAATATAAAAAAAAATCCTCTTTTATTTATTTACGCCTCTTTAAAGTAATACGTTAGAGATAGGTTCATAAAAATCAAGGGGTTACGAACAAGAATTCAACCAACTAAACCTCCAAAAGCGTACGATCTTGCGAAAAGTCTGTTTAAAAATGCAATCCTTTTTATTATTAATCTGTTTTGCTCATCGTACATGTGCTGCCAATACCCACGTTTGAACAAGTGACAAGAAACTGGTATAAAACAATAGAATTTCAAGAATTATTAATTAATTAATGTGGTTTTAATATTCAAATAGGGAAAATGTTTGTATCGCGAGATTCTTTGTGCTTTTTATGCAACCTTGAGGTAAAAATACTGCACGCGATTATATTTACTTAAAGGAAAGTATTCCATTAAATTCTCTACCAAAGAATTGTTCGTAATTGTATACAGTTTCTAACAAAGAAAGGCGTTCCTTGCAATGCGATTTCGTTTTATTTTTAAACGCACTTCAAATTAACTTAAACGCCCACATACCATCACTAGTGGGTGACTGACCCAGTCAGTGTGTTTGTTCGCAGAACAATATAACGCTTAATTACGACGCTGTTAACGTTTCATTTCGTTTGTCACTTAACCGCCCTTCAATTCCTTTTGCGACTCACTAATACCTTTTCTAAATTAAATAATTCATATTATATTTCTTAACATTGTATAATCAAACACAATCTTTGCGGCACAAAGTTTAAGTTCAATTAAACAACAAGTATGTTAATTACAACCTAAATAGTTGACATGTATAAACAGGCGACAGGCAATCTTAATTGCCGAAATCAAATACTGTCATGCAACGTTGCAAATGCGACATAAGGTACCGTGGGATCCAAATACTTGATCTTTAATCCGATTGCTATATATTTATGTTATGGATCTGATGAATATGTATGAGGTTGAGCTTTTACGGACACCGGTAATACTGGATTACGAAAGAGATGTTTATCGATGGACAGACGAACAGTAATCGCACAGAATAAAGAAATGCAGAAGGCCTGCACTTAAGCTTTTGCTGTGAAAAGCCGCCAAACTAACACTCCAAAGTATTGGTTCGTCTTCTTCTTTTCGTGTCGATGAAACTGATATTGTGGTGGACCAGTATGTAGCCACCTGCACACCTCTAGCATTTGCTTCGTTTGAATTCTTATAGGTGCAAGTGGTTTTGCAGGATGAGATGAAAATATGGGGCATATCCTGCAAAAGGCATTGAGTTATTATTCTATTTGGTATTACAGGAGATCTAAAATAGTTCCTGGTATCTGCTTCGCCGCACGGAATCAGAAACATTTCAGTTACGAAATCATTAATTAGAAGATCATCCATAGGAAAGAAATAAGGCTGCTGGACATAAAAACCACAGCTATTTCGGAAAGGTTCTGAAGTGGGGCACAAACATCAGAAGATTAAACGTAAATGAATCGCCGCTTGTTAACTTTGTATACGTGTTATTTTACGTTTTGTAAAGTAAGCAATGACTTATTGTCGGGCCTATGCTGTCCTCTCATACTTAAGTACTAACGCTGTAACAACAACATTGTAAAATCAAATGATTTTAAAAGAGTAACCATGGAGTTTCTTGCCGGTTCTTCTCCATAGGAAACGACCAACCCGAACCGTGCATATTTTCTTGACGTTTTAAGTGCCCATGTAGGCCTATGTCAAATAAAAATATTTTGATTTTGTTTTTTTTTATTTTGAATCTAGCTCTGTGCAGTCTCTGTTCATGTCGGTGGATCTTCTGTCTTTAATTTGTAATAACATGTTGGATGTAATGCGGATCTGGCCGTCTATTACGGATGTGCTAGTCTAGGTTTTCGTTTTGTTTTATTGCCATTCTGCGGTACAACTGTTTGTTTCGCCCACGATTCTATCTTTATCGGATAATCAGTTTCAACAGTGGGATGACGCTGTAAGTACCTTCGGGCACGTGTTTAATCTTGAATACATTCAAAGCGAAATTACTTACTATATGTGTAGCATCAGTCCAAACTGTGAAGGTTCAATGTCTTCTCGTTTCAAATTGACATAAAATTGGACATCGTACCGTTAACTTTTTGATGAAGGGGTCCACATCGAAACCGGAGTCGATTAGGTATCATAATAAAATCTTATATCCATAGCCTGAAGTCAAATTGGGCGACACAAACAGAAATTGGCGTTAATTAAAATGTAAGCGAAGTTCGGGATCTCTAATGGAGTTTTTACGACTTTTTAATGGGTCAAAATGTTTAAATATTCGATTTTCCTTGATTATTTGTTAAATTGGGAGTCGAGTAATTGTAAGGACTTGTTTGTTACCCATACCCGCTTCTTTTTAAGTCCATATTGAAATTATTAGGTTCTACATTACCTATCAACTTAACATTTTTAACTATACACTAAAACTCGTCTTTCGGACCTATTATGATTCGCCTTCCACTCATTTCAATGACAGGTGAACTATGTTTTAAAAAAATGCATCTGTAAAAAATCAAAACCTTCAGTGATCCAACTTTTTGATATCCATGTTTTCGCGCTAGTTCTGTTGTATCTGTTTTTAATATATGTATTAATTTTGTAAATCCTGAGGCAATTAATCCAATGAATAGTAATCGTAACCATCCAGCCACAGACACTAAACTCGTGACACATATTCAATTACTAGTCGTTTGTATAATCTATAAATAACCAGTTAGTGACCACAATCGTACAGGGGCTCAAGTGGTCCAAATGTACGAAACCTGCCTAGCTTGACTGCCTGAGTCACGCAGAAAGCGTTATTTTTAAATCTCGATGATTCATCGCTGAAGAAATCACTTTCGACTGGCCAATCTTGCAAAGTTTGGTTGGGTTGATGCATAGAATTTATTATGTTATCCGATAGAAATGACGACACGGTTGGCGCAGTGGCTGAGCGATCGACTGATGCGCTGCGTGTCGCTAGTTTGATCCCCGCACGGATCAAATATTTGTATGGCCTACAGATAGTTGTTCCGGGTCTGGCTGTTAGTGTGTGTGAGTTTAAATGTTTGTAAACTTATCCATGATACAAGAGAAACTCAAGTTCCTCTCATAGATTTATTTGTATGAGGTGTGTCACCAGCGAAATGAAATGTTGATATAACATTTTGTTTGTTTTCAACCAGTTCTGATTAATGTGATACATGCATGTTATAACTTCCTAGCTAACCCATATCATTATTGTCCAAGGTTCATTCCACTTCGTAGTATTTTGTATTTTGCTAAGATTGTTTGATAATTAAGATTCCAAGTCAAGAAATTACAACCAAGTAATGAGTCAATTAGTCCGTCAGGCAAGTCAACCCAGTATCAATTACTTATTTGTTACTATCGACTATTACTCGTATCTACGTTAGATAAGTTAAATAAGTTACCGTATATTTTTACTGTATTAGTAAACGAATGATAAATTCGAATCTTGCATCTCTAATTCCTTTCATCGGTTAAAAATTATCGTCATTACGATAATGAATCCTCTAAACATCGTTATCTTTGAGTATTGACCAGAAATATTTGCGCAGTTCACACGGTATCTCTAACTTGTTTACTTCTTTGTATCAAATTCATAGAATCCTTTACAGTTATGATCGTACGATTTTAACATTTAACCTTGACTGTGGCGAGACGAACTGTAGACGACCCCATAGTTGTGGTTTATAGCCTATTCAGACAAATAATAAGTAGTATTTTTAGTAAATATCATATTCTGTGCGAATGGGAACATATTTTATATTTATGTTAGCGAGTTTGGTAGCTTTAATTGCTTCAGAAAAACATCTTAATCGTGATTGAATTTGTATCTATTGGAATATAACTCGAGAGTTGAAAATAATATTGTAGTATGTACTTCATCTTCAGAGTGACTCGCGTAAGGAGAATCAATTACCCAATTGCTTTCTGTAGCATAGTAGTCATGAGGTGAGCTAACGATTATATTAGGAACATGAGCTGTATCCACTTGACTACTGTCTTTTATGTTCTCATCAGCTCTCGGAACCATGATCAAACGTGGAAGTGGACTGCGGACCTGTTCTGTGCATTATGTAACTGTGGATGACATCATCAGCCTTTAGTAGTTCTCTACTGGAGCTTTTGATTCGTTTTCCTCAATGGTGAGGGTTGTGGCCACAACGAAGTACTTTGCAGACGATGGCTTTCCAAGTGATTTGGTACTCAGCAGTGTGTATGGCTTCGCTGAATTTATGTTGGCGGTGTCGCGTATTTGATCAGTTCAGCGCATGGAACTTCTTCCTCTTGGTCTTATCCCTGTATTTTTTCTGTCACCAATAAATTTATTTATTTATTGAAACTTCATGTACAATAGTGGTACATAGGCGGACTTAATGCCATAAGGCATTCTCTACCAGTCAACCTTTGGGTAAAATACGACAACATTGTGTAATAAATTCTCCAGGTCCTCTCGAACTTGTCCTCTTCTGGAGCTAGGACTCATCAAATATCATACCACAGAGTTCAATCCTTAGCCACTCTTCACGACACACATCGTATGATGCATCATACGTTCATCGTATGTTTCGGTGTGTGTTTCATTTCATAGGTCAAGTGAATTTTTAATACTAATTGCTTTATAGGTTTTCCCCATATCGAATTTGATTTAATATTCGAGGTCGCCGCTAGCTTGTAGACACGCGTTGTTTGTTCACGTGCCGTTGGGTAATACGGGTCGTGGTGGTGTGGTGTTGCTGTGTGGTTGTGGATGCATTGTTAACCTTGAGATGAAGATAGGAGTAGACTTGGTAATTTATGTCTTCATTTGAATTTAACTCATTGTTGCTACAATGTTTGTAACTCAATCAATCTTTGACGGCTGTATATATTTGGATTGGGAGGTAGGCTATGACGCGGACAGTCACGCGCCAAGTTTTTTTGCGTAAGTAATTAGTTTTATTTAAGTTCTTCATAATGGACATATTTTGAATACACTTACGTTCGCCTTATCGGGCTTCCCTAAATCGTTTCGAACTGATCATTCGACGAGGTTGTGAACCGACATTTTCGGCTGATAATAAATCCCGGCACAGTATTGTGGTTTTTATTGCATATTTTTATTATTATCCCTCGCCTAATCAGGAAACGGATCATTGACTCGTTAGTAATGCGTAATGAATTGTGATAATTGGTTTCCTCTCTAACATTATCGGCTTATTCTTTCTCTATCTCTTCCGTATCCTTGTTAGAAGTATTATTTTATATTTAGTAATGGATGATTCATGAAATACTCAGCCTGAAATGTTTCTTCATCATTCTTCAACAACTAAGTTTGTAAAATAGGTACTACTTAATCTGTACTGTTTGTTATTAAAACTGTTCCTATATTAATTATTGCTGGTTCTTCGTTTTACTGAAACATTGGCTGAGGAAGCACCAACCACATATGTACACCAACGTTGCGAATTTGTTCAATAGGCTCTAAAACCCAGTTCCAAAGTACAAAACATTGCACTTAAACAATTGAAAAAAATATTGAAACCACGGATTTTTTCGAATTTGCGAGCTAAAACCTAATGTCATGGTGACTCTCAGTTTTGTAGCACCGTTCTGTGTCGTTGGCCTCACTTCTGAAAACCGTGACTTTTTAGCAAAGGCGAACGGCAGGGTTGTATGGGAGTTTAGTACACCTAATAAAATATCGTGTTTTGGATATATTTTCGTTTAAATTGGTAGTCAATACGATAGTCAAGCCCTTTTGAAATTCTTAGATTTTTAGGAGTTGGGACCTAAAAGTTATAACCAGTTTTATTTTTGAGGTTATGTCCTAAAAATATTATTACGTGTAAGCACATAAACATTGTTTTGGTGAAAAACGATATGTTCTAGATAGCTGGTGCTATCTTTGTAGTATTTTACTTATCATTAAGTTAGCAAATTGACATGAGAACTGTACCTATTCAGTAGAGTGCTTTAGGAGACCTACGTCCAGCAGTGGTCTGTAATAGTTTGATGATGATGAATGATGAAGTGCTGATGCAGTTTTGAGTGTGGGTAAATAAAACAACTTTGTTTTTGCAGAACTTACATTAATTGATTCTTAATATTATTTTATCTAAGAAAGGGGCAGGTCGGGTCATATCTTCATGGCAAGCGTAACTAAGGTACCAAATAATGCTTATAACATGTGAGCAGCATCCCATCCAGTTACAAAAATCATTAAATTCAGTTTCGTTTAATAAATCTCTCTATGGTGGCATTATTTGTAGTGGCACTATATGGTCCGCGTACATCTATAATATATCCATCAGAGGCACAGAGGACAAATGGCTTTAATAAATTCCTATATTTATGAAGGGAATATGTATCCTTTTGAAATAAGTAATTACTACTTTTTTGTGTATATATTTATATTGCATCAGCTATTGTCTCTCATCAGGTGGTGCATTAGCTCACAAAAATGTGATCGGCAATGTATGAATTTCTTGCTGCCACTTGCTTCCTTCTTAAATGACTAAAACCAAGAAATCCTGGAACATAATCAGTTAGCAAAATATTTATTGCTACAGACATTAATGTCTCTAGGGTCCTTATCGGAACTTGAAATAGATATGACAATCTGTCCTCTGAATCCCCAGTCCTTAATTTACACAATAAGGCTGTTAATGCAAAACTATCCCGATGCATATTCCTAAGCCTCGTTGTAACATCCAATATTTGTTGATGTTGTTTATTTATGCCTATAAAGTACTGTACTTGGTCATTGGAGTAGTTTTGAATATTCTCATAAGAGATGTTACTTAACCCTTCCATTAAAATAAAAATTATTTCCTCTATGTGTGTGGAAGTACAGCTATTAAGGCTATACTCAGCAGTATACAGGTTTTCATAATAAAATTAGCGTCCTGTCTATGTAAGGAGCAAATACGAGCTCCTCTTGGTATAAAATATTGATACTTAACCAATACAGCTTGCCTGGTTTCTTCAGGCACAGTATTTCGCTCTGGTTCCATGCACTCTTTGGAAAATGCAGTGTCTTGGTGTTTCAGCCGCTCTTCTTATATTGAGCAACACAACATGTTGGGATCTTTCTTCTGGTTCTTCTGGAACATAAAAGCTCAAATCTCGAGCTTGGCCCCAGCAAACTCCACAAACTTCATTCATGGATGACATCTGTAAATAAATAACATTTATGAAATACAAATTAAACACTAAGTTTGATAGACATAAATTGCGCCCATCATGACCAAGCTACAGAATAGTTTATAACATCCAATGATTGGTTTTCACCTTACAGAAAACCTTTACCAAAAATATCTATGTTGTGTTAATATGAGAGAGCAGGGCTATGTGAAAATGGTGAAACCAGTATATTTTGTTGATAGTAGAGCCATCATGACTGTCCCAGATTTAGCATTATAAAATAGTAATTGCCATTTGCATGACACATTTTTATAAGCTAATTACTATTTAAATTAAATATAATTATTATTTCATATATACCTGCTGGTGCTACAACAATCGAACAGTGTTGTCGCGATTCCACTCTTGATCTGATTTTGGGGTGGATAGACTGACCACATACAGCACACATCAAATCATAATGATCACCCTCCAGATGATCAGGCACAATGAGTTGAATATTTTTATTTGGTGAAACAACCCTAGTTCTTCTAGCTCTTAGACAACACGGTACATAAGCTTCATCTTCAGAACGAAGCTAAAATAAAAATTATTAATAAAGAAAAGCTTGCATTTAAAAATGCATGGTATTAGTGGAAAATAATTTACATTGTTTTAACACATACATACATCAAATCAAGATATATGTGTATATGATATATGCTATACCTCTCGTGGTTGGATACATGTAGCAACTGTGTTAGCCATTCTTTGTTCTTTTCATTTGCATCTTTAATCAAAATCCTGCGTCAACTGATTCATAGTATGGATTGTCCGCACACAACACAAACACTTAGATGGCATTATTATGCTTCTCCTCGGCATATTATCAGAAGAATGTGAATGAGTAAGTCAGCAGGTGTTATCTGAAAATAATTAAGTGATTTTGAGTGAACAACATTGCTTTATATGACTATGACACTATGACAGTCATACTAACAGAGTAATAACTATTATAACAGGCAAGTAAACAATACATATAAACGATCACTCAAGTGTTTATACAGGATATAGGACAAAATGTAAATATTTTACAACCACAAGTGTTTGTTATTTTTTCAAATAATGTTTAGATTTGTTTTAGTATACACATTTTATTTTAGTATCATATCGCGTAGATTAAATGGTAAGGACTACTTTTTAACACGTAAAAGTTATAACTTAACGTAACTGACACACTCGTACGCAAAATGTTATTTGGAAACTACTTACATCTCTAGGATATACCCACAGCCGATTAGTATTGACAATATCTTCACTCTCATCGGATACAGCGTCCTTTCGCGAAAGTACTATCAACAGATAGAGTACGGAGCACCAGTAGTTTAACTCAACGTAAAAATGGCCAGATAATTTGCCATATTGCTCAGATGCAGTTACAAACTATAAACCAAAAAAACAACAAAGCACACACAAGAAAAGATTTTCGGGATTTTTCTATCCTGTCAAAAAAATTGCCAACACAAAAAAAACTTTGATGGCGAAAATAATTCCTATAGTTAAATAGTTAATAATTAAGATTGTATGCAATAATTATTCATTGTAAGGTATAATGTGTAATAGGTTAATTTTATTTACTCTTATTTCTATTTTTAAATAATCATTTATCATTTTGAACCTCGTGATATTTTACAAATGGCAACTTCTAAAAACATAACCACATTTAGTTGCGTTCAGTTTAAGATGATATTACATTTAATTACTTAAATCTTTTAATTGATATAATTCATTAATGCAGTGTTCTAAAAATACTAACGTTACATGAAAATGAATGGTTTAGTTGCCTTAATAAGTGGTACAAATTCTATCACAAAACAACAAAAAAAGTATGCGGTACGAATTCTGCCGTTCGCCTTTGTTATCAGATGGTCTTGCGTAAACAAACTTCCTTTGCTTTTATTTTTTTGCTTTATGGGATATTGTAAATCACCCAACAAAATAATGACTAACTAGTCTTACGTTTGACCGCAATTCGCCTGATATGAATTTGGGATGCTGCCTAGGGTGGAGTACGCTTGCCTAGAAGAAACCGATTCACTCGAACTTTGAAGAGACCCAGATTGTAATGATCAGGGAACCGAGAAGCCGACAGTCAATTCTATAGACTGGCATTTCGCACAATAAATGTGGAAGCATAGCTCTTTGTTCGGGTACGTAGAACTATAAATTGCTGTATTGTAAGGTGATCCGGAAGAGAACCAAAGTAGTCGACATAGCTTACAGAATAAACACGTTCACTTAAGTGGCAATGTTCCGGCCATACCACCTGTAGACTGTTGAAGTAGACATCATCCTTGATTAAAGACCACAAATTGGTAACCGTATGCTAGATAACTCTCGCGCTAGTGGAGCGAAAGTCTTTACATGATGGCCGGTAGCAACTTGATGAGAGTAGCCGAGGATCGATTTAAATGATGACAGCATGAGATTGGAGCTGGTTAGCCATGTAGTAGTTTATGACAAAAGTGACGTAGCAGTCAATCACTGCTTATTGTTTATCTCAGTCAGTTTGTTTAACGAGTGGTATCGATGCGATATTGACTACTACTACTACTTGTGTCATATCAATAACTCGTACATACTTGTAATAAAATTGATTTGATATAATATTAATAATTTATTGAAAGGCTGTTAAACTTATTTTGAAATTTTCAACCGGTGGGCCATCTAATAAATGAAACTGGTATAAAATAACCAACTAACTTCGCTTTTCACATTTAAACAAAGCTTTCAGTTAGTATCTCATTCTTTCTTGGTTATTGACTTTCTGAAAATAAATTTCATTAAGAGCAACAATTTTCTTGCCTACATTCTAATGCGTTGATGAGCAACATTGAGGTCTGCGAGCTTGGGGTTGAGCAGCCTTGATCTAGTGTCTTCCAATGCTATCTATAATGGCAAAGATAGTAATAGTCAATGCTTCATCAGCATGCATTAATCTATAACAGGCATATATTAGTCGGAGGCCTTCTCCACAATCATTTCTGTTCTTCATAAATCTTGGTTTTTAAATCTTTAATCGGCGATTTCTCAGCTCGTCTGGCAATACTAAAGCTGTTTACAAATCTAATGTATTACATGCGAACACCTGTACCACTTTTGAACAATCTAGAATTCTAGAACCAGTTAATTCCATCTGTATTTGCATATTATCTTGATCCAAGTAAATATTTGCACGGCAGAAGATAACTATAAAAGCCATAAACGGTTAAATAACCGGATTGATTCCTGATAAGGTTAAAATAAGTTGGATTAATTTGGTTGATACCAATGTTAGCTTATCATTTACTTATGATATAGTTATATAGATTTGAGGACTAACACATGTTTTTTCATTATCATGTTGAATAATTAGACATTACATGATGTATTTTAACATAGATTTCAACTAACTAATTAATAAATAAATAAAATAATAAATATAAATATCTTGGGACAACTCACACACGGCTATCTGATCCCAAGCTAAGCAGAGCTTGTGTTATGGTAACCAGACAACTGATATACATACTTATATAATTTATAAATACATACATATAATAGATAAATCACACCCAGACACAGAACAAACAATCATGCTCATCACACAAAGTTTGTCCTGGGTGGGAATCGAACCCACGACCTCCGGCTCAGCAGTCAGGGCCACTAACCACTTACCAACAGGCCCGTTAATGTATCGTATGATCTGTAGACACGGCAACATATCAAGCTAATAGGTTTCTAGTATAATATGGCCTCCCTTTATATAGACTCCCGTACATTGTACGATCCCCTTAAACTGGATTTGCAGCGTCATAGCCTACCTCCCAATCCAAATATATACAGCCGTCAAAGATTGATTGAGTTACAAACATTGTAGCAACAATGAGTTAAATTCAAATGAAGACATAAATTACCAAGTCTACTCCTATCTTCATCTCAAGGTTAACAATGCATCCACAACCACACAGCAACACCACACCACCACGACCCGTATTACCCAACGGCACGTGAACAAACAACGCGTGTCTACAAGCTAGCGGCGACCTCGAATATTAAATCAAATTCGATATGGGGAAAACCTATAAAGCAATTAGTATTAAAAATTCACTTGACCTATGAAATGAAACACACACCGAAACATACGATGAACGTATGATGCATCATACGATGTGTGTCGTGAAGAGTGGCTAAGGATTGAACTCTGTGGTATGATATTTGATGAGTCCTAGCTCCAGAAGAGGACAAGTTCGAGAGAACCTGGAGAATTTATTACACAATGTTGTCGTATTTTACCCAAAGGTTGACTGGTAGAGAATGCCTTATGGCATTAAGTCCGCCTATGTACCACTATTGTACATGAAGTTTCAATAAATAAATAAATTTATTGGTGACAGAAAAAATACAGGGATACGACCAAGAGGAAGAAGTTCCATGCGCTGAACTGATCAAATACGCGACACCGCCAACATAAATTCAGCGAAGCCATACACACTGCTGAGTACCAAATCACTTGGAAAGCCATCGTCTGCAAAGTACTTCGTTGTGGCCACAACCCTCACCATTGAGGAAAACGAATCAAGAACAAGCTCCAGTAGAGAACTACTAAAGGCTGATGATGTCATCCACAGTTACATAATGCACAGAACAGGTCCGCAGTCCACTTCCACGTTTGATCATGGTTCCGAGAGCTGATGAGAACATAAAAGACAGCCGAATGCAAGTCGGGACTGTCGTGACATACGGAGAGACGACAGCGGACAATGAATCTATAAGGGTTCCCTAAAATGACTACAAACTTACTCAAAATGTTTCAATTGTGTCCGATGTTGCCAGTTAAACTGCAAAAACAGCCTGTATCACTTAATGTTATAGCACCACGTTATCTGAACTGACTTACTACTTCCGAAACAAATTCCGGAATCACTTCCCCGTCATATTCTTCACAACAATCTAATCCTCAATCCATACATCTAAAACTGAAACGTGACGAGCGGTAGTCTTGCCAATGCGGTACCAGTAACCTTGGCCGATCGTGCCATGCTCGGCCCGGCACTGGTGGCGAGCCGGTCCGCGCTAGTGATGTAAAAAGTCTTCTAGTCGAGTACTGTACTCGACTTTTGACACGGTCTAAACGAGGCTCAATATGTTGTGTGTTACTGGGGAAAGTTGTGAGTTATATAGGCCGTCGATAATGCCTCGGGCCCTGTCTAGGTAATATGTCAGATTGACAGCGTGTTACTATTAGTTTCTTAAGTGTAGACTGTACAAGAGTTTCTAGATTCTTGTTTTCCCTTGGGGCTCTGTAAAAAAATGTGAAATTATAAACTTTCTGCTGTTATTACTTCCTAAAATATTGTTATCCTAGTTACTGTTAATGGCCTAGGTCACGCTTCATACAGTTTAGCTTTTATACAGAGAAATCTTAACACAATTACAGAACCCTGCATAGCTTGACCCGTCTTCTCTTTTGCTCTGTAGAGTTTGCAGGGGTACACAATTTGTAGGAGTCTTTTTATTGGAATATTGTTTTGAAAGTTCAACTTTTAAAACAATATTCTAATAAAAATAAAATAAAATTCTCAGCACTAGTAGACAGCGCAGTGCCATGCGAAAATGTCACCGACAGTCTTCTGCCCCTAATGTTTTGCATTTCTTTAGACGTGTTCATTTTAACTCTATTATCTACTAAATTGGTTGAAATTCAATTTCTGCAGTTAATTTAATACGTTTACGTTTTCTGGGATTATTGTAGGCGGGTCATACCGGAGAATATTATGTTGTGCTATTCCTTTTCGAACTCTTAAGGTTCATTCATGACACTTTACATGTATGGTTAAGACAACGGTACAAATTGCTGACGTAGCTCCGGATACCGGACTCTAACGAATCATTTACACTCACGAGCAAATAAATGAATCCACTTGTCCTACTGCATTGATTTACCTTTTACGGTTTCACGAACATAGTTTTTTGGAAGACATACAATTACGAAATGTGTCTTATCTCAATGTAGAATTGCTTTTGCTTTTTTTTAATTATTTAACGTATGTATACGTTTCATTGCTCGTGACTGTATTCAAGGATCTAACAGTCCGGGGTTGCAGGTTGTTTGAAAGCCGTGGCCCCGGAGCAAAAGAAGGAACTTGGGTAGGTTTTAGTCAGTCAAAGTCTGACACTGCTCCGCGCTCCGCCCAGAGCGGGGAAAGTTATTAGAATAATTTCCATAAGCAAAAAAAATTAAAATGATCCAACAGCGTCCAGAATCTTAAATCAAAGAGTAGCTTAATTAGGTTACAGAAGTATTCATTATCCTTTATACATTCTTGTGAAATTATTTTTACTTACAATTTGTTTTCTTGTTACAGGTAAGAAAGACATCGAAACTTGTCGACTAATCAATCATCATTACTCAGTAAGATTACTCCAACATAATCTGCAATTTCGTACAAAAAGACCAGGTGCTTTAGTATCCACTGGCGAATTCTCTTCTCTTTTATACTTTTATAATACACAATATCTTAAACTGTTCATCACAACAGATCAATGACCTGCTTAAAGATTCTATCTAAAATTCTAAATCAACACTAGAGTTTCAAGTGGTGTATAGTGTCCTAAGAGAAGCCAACAAATTATAAGGAGAAGCTTTTACACAATACACTTGGACATTTAAACGCACTTAAGCTCAACAACTTTCACGGTTGTCACCTTGCCCAAACTAATTAGGAAACAATTCTCTAAGATACAATAACTTACAACTCATCAAAGGGGTCTGACTACTCGGAATGCGTGGTCTTTCGTCATGCACACACACGTCACAGTAGAAACAACCTTGAATGTAAAACTCTAAGATCGATTTTGCATTGACAAAGCATATTGTTTACGTTGTCGGGAGAAACCTGACGAAACGATGGAGCCCCATAAGGTATGTGGGAGACAGGCCTTGTCTAAAGGTGTGTAGACATGAAACGGGTGTGCTTGGACTCATTTCGTGGTTTGCAAGAACAGAATGTCGTATTAAATGTTCTAATTTAATAAAAATAATAAAAAAGCTTAATTGCATAAACGGTGTTGCAGTAAATACAACAAAACAGTTGCACTTATAAACTCTGGTATGCTACAGTAAAAGGTTGGGGTAACTGTCATCTTAGATAGGCTACACAATAGCCTGTAGTAAAGAGAAACAATGCCGTAATTTCAATAGTAACGGTATAATTATATCGTCTCTTTTCGGTTGATAATTAATGAAAAATGGTTTATTATTTTAAACAGTACCTTAGCAAGTACTGATGCATTGCCTTGTGATGTGACCGTTGGACTTGCAAGTCATAGGTCTCGAGTTCGATCCTTAGCCACGCCCCCCTGATTTTCCGATTAACGTGCGTATTGTATAGGTAGTATAATCTTCACTTGCTTAACGAAAAACATCGTGAGGAAACCAGCTTGCCTCTCCTCGGCATGTTAAGCTAAGGCAGAGGCTCATGGGATAAACTCTGACGCCAGGCTTGGCACTAACCACACGATAAGAATTATTAATGATTGCGGCTTTTTTTGACCCCGATGAGCTGGCTCTTCCATATTCGATTGACTTGCATGCTATCTATACTCAAGTAACAATCCGAATCGGGCGGTGGTTAGTCGCTCATGTGTTCTCACCTTTAAGAATTTGAAGAAACGGCTCCTTGTGCATTTAACTGGTCAAAGGATCTTCGTTCGTGTGCATATTTAGTAGAAGATTTAAAGACATGTAAAGTTTTTAACAATTAATGATTCCGAAGGTTTCTCTAATACCCAATGATTGTAAAAAATAAAGTCAAATCAATGACATCCTTAAATAACAAATACAAAAACATAGTCACAACAATGGTCAAATTAATTTACATGAAATAGCTTCATTATCATAAATTCACCCAACGATTAGAACGCTTGGATAAATGTGATGTTTTCGTTTGCTCAAGAAATAATGAACAAATTCGCGGATATTCTTTGTTGCTAAGTGTTCTTTCTGATATTAACTTTCATAATCTTATGACTTTTCCCAAGACAAATCATCGTAAAACTGATCAATATCAAGTAATAACACACTATTCTCAATATCAGCAAGAGCCAGATGTAACGAAATATCTGTTATATGAGTACAATTAAGATAAGACTTCATAAGACCTGTATAAGGCTTGATCGTGGCTCAAGCAGAACTATTAACTTTCGACCGTACACTATTTATGGCGATTGTAATCACCTCGATGGACTGTCCGGTGATTATTTACCAATTAAGAGGCTATTAACGTTTATACGTCTATTTGATGGCCCAAAGAAATGTCTAATGACGTGGTATATGGTAGATAAGGCCTCGCTTTTTGCGAGCCTAGAACAATTTCAGTAAACGGTACTAATATCTTTAAAATTAAGACAAAAAATGTATTAGTCAATAAGAGACGAAGTAGGAAAAACTTGCTAATACCAAGTCCTAAAACGTTTCTAGTATATTATGTCTAGCCTATCTAATTACCATAATACATTGTCGAAGAAACAGACCCGACTACATTTATAGAACATTGATCTTATATACTCGTTTCTCAGAAACTCTTAACTACCTCTAACTACCTGGTAACATATCAGACCACGCACGTAAACAGCATTTTTTCGCACGTGATGACATTTGCGTCTTTTTGCGCGCATCGTGTAAGTTCTATTCGTATACCGAGGTGGCAGAATTCGTGTATAAACGGATACGGTAATGTTATTAAAGCCGTAACTGCCATATTAGATTATGCAAGATATTTCCATTTTCGCTGAGTTTTAAAAAGGCGTTTATCTATTTTATGGGCAGTGATTTGGAACGTTGATGATTGATCCTTTTGCTATTTTTGGACGAAGAAGCAATTTCTTCCTTATAAAAATTCATTGTATATTCAACACTTTTGATGGATGGAGAGGGAGAGGAAGACCAAAGAAAAGATGGATGGATTGCGTAATACTTACACAACCCATCCCTCTTTATGAAATTAAAGAGAAAGGAGTAAAATGACGCCGTGACATCTGACAGGGGAGAATGGTAGAAGAAAACGTGTTGCGCCCGACCCCAAATAGAATGGGACGAGGGCAGGAATATATTGAAAACTTTTGCAAACATTTTGCATTTCTTCGCTTAATTTCATAAGACCTTCCTTATCCCGACTATTCCCGACCATTTCACTTCTGTCGCAGTCGCAATGAAGAAAAATTGTCCAAGTGGAAAAAAGGCTTATCTACAGCATTCCGTAATGTATTTAAAGTAGCTTGTTAAAAACAAAGTGAACATTTAAATTCCGATTTCTCAAGATTTAAAAGCAGACGCAATTTGCAAGGATTTTCTTAAGTTTTACGCTTTGCAAGCGAGACGAGATAATCGGGAACGGACGTGATATTGCTGGTGAATATTGTGATAAGCTGGAGTTGTTTCGCTAGAGAAGTTGTCGAACACATAATTTTTGGGTGGATTTTAGCATTGATATTGAACATGATTGATCATCTACACGTTCTAGAGCTGTCCCTATCCATCATTATTGTGGAATATTGACACGGTTAGCTCTTGAGTGGTTTAGATTGTACTTACTACTTATCACGATTTGATGAAATTATCCCTAAAACACCAAACGTCAACGGTAAATTAAATTATTACTGATCAATTATTTGGATAATATCTTGTAAACTACTAGTTTGTGCCTGCGGCGTTGCTCTTATGTAGTTCAATTATTGTCCCACGGGATTTTTTACCGGAATTATAAGTATCCTATGCGTTAATTTAGGTTATAAACTATCTCTGTTGGAAATTTAATCCACGTTTAGTATTTTTTACGTGAAATAGTAACAAATATCATCACATCTTCACTAACTTTCGCTTATGTAATAATAGTAGGATAAGTATTGTCTAATTCGAAGTCCAACGTCAAAGTCAAATCGATATTGATCAGCTGTTTTATGCAGCTGTGCAGTGACATTTGCAATCAAATCAGACAGATACGAAAAACGCCGTTAAAGCATTCGCCGACAGCAGAATTGTCAGCATTTCCGTTCACCGTTTTTAAATTGCAAATTCTGCGTGTGAACGCTATACAGTAACTGTCATTTTAAATTTGTGGTAATCGTTTTCCAGTATTAGTCGTTTTACTTGTATTTGAAACTATTTAGGGAATATGTTAGCGCCCAAATTCTGGCTGGTTGCTTGAAGGCACACATAGTTTTATTATAAATGTCAGAATATTATAATTAATTTAAACCATCCCAAGTCATATAAAACATTAGTCAATTAATGTTAAAATTTCAATACAGCATATTTCAATATTTGGGCTATACTATTTAGATTGATGCCAGTAAAATTATATTAAAATAATGGTTACCTAAAATTGCAAATATAACATAGAAAATATACAAAATAAAATCTTGTCTTAAGTAAAGTAAAAATAACATAGTACGCTAGTACACCTAGTACTAGCGTACTACTTTTTCATCCAGAAACTCAGTCCCTCAATGCGCCAGGATTCGTCTTTAAACCTCATGGTGCGTTTCCAGTGGCGTATTTACCCTATAACCGAAAGGGTCATGGCCCAGAGCGCCAGACTGCAAGAGACGCCACAAACCGCCCCCCCCCCCCCCCTTGTTTTCTTGATTCCCCATTGTGTTTGCTCAAACGTATAATGTGCCAAAACACAGAAAATAAATACGCCAGAGAAATTCCCAAAACATTTTTCCACCCACACTGTCCTAGAACCGGTATGGCCGAATATGTTTACGTTTTAATAGCCATGCTTACTACTGTTTTAGCGATTATAGAGCTAACGATGACGGAGTAAAGTATACTCGCTCGTAAAACTGCTATCGCTTCCACGATGCGTTGTGATACGTACTATAATGGACTTTGTCATCGACCTGTCTGGCTGTCTGGCTTTGAAAGCTTTGTTTTTACCTGAGTATAGAGTTGTGAGATTTTCTTTTCTTGGAATTTTCTGTTGCTTTGTTCATTTTGTAGAAAAGCTTTTGTCGTTGTTTTCACCAGATTTACTGCCACTATTAGAGACTAATTTGATTAGTTAAAACATGTCTGTATTGTTTTTGAAATACAATTTCAATTACGACAACGACAGCAGAAATTGCCTCTAAATCTGACCACTTAATTCAGACCCACCAAGTATCAAACGGCTCCGAAACAACAGCAACATAAAGGGAAAACTGTTAATTTATTACATTAGAAACCTATTTACATGTACAAAGGCGGGCTATAAATAATAGCGACTTAGTGACAACTTCGAATTCAACGACCGGCAGAACAGAAGCCTGTTTATCCGTCTGTCACCGCTGGCGCCTGATTATAAATACGACTCCGTACCTACACGCGCAAGCGCAGCTATTAATAAAGCCCGGTTTTGTTCAGACGCTAAACCTCCCGTTATGGGAGAAAATAAATTTTTTTTTTAGCTATTACCGCTGTTAATTGGCGATAGATTCTTGTAGGAGGCATGTTGTTGAAAGTTTTTGTTAAATTGAAAAGCTGTTGTTTCGTTCGATTGATGTTCACTTTATGTTTGTAAATATCAATAATGTGACTAATAATGAATAAATCAGTATTTACTGCATATTTCCATATCATCATTTCAGATTTTCTAGTTCAAATGTATAGTATAAAAGTTTTGGTGAAACTTAATCTTTTGGCATACCCTAGTTGTATATTGGCTCAAAACTTGAATAAGAGAATAAAATGGAATCGTTTTAGCTATCCCATAGTGTTGTAACCAATTATTTTCAGTTGTCTGATCCTAAACTTATTTAAGTTACGACATAATGCAGCTTATTTACTATACCATTTAACAGAAGCACTATAAAAAATCCTATCAGGATATTATATTACACACTTTACAACTTGAACACGAATGCTGACATAAAGTCGTAAACGCACAGAGAGCCTTTATTCCCCATCATAAAAAAGATCAACGCACAGACAGCAATTCAGATGTATATCAAACATGTAATATTGTACCGTGGTGCAAGTCGTGGGTGGTCTACTCATGAGGCGCCGCGGTGCAAGCCAATGATGTTTCAACATCTTTGTAAAACTAAAGCAGATTTATCGTTATTACTAATACTGTTGTTATTTGCTTTTAATTGTTCTATTCGAACATCTGTTCTTATTTCCTTTGACAGATGGTTAATTAGTTTATTGTGTTGTGTCGAGTGTATTCTTGTTTTCCTGTCGTCAAGCTGAAGGAGCTTGAAATATGTATGGCGACATTATCTGCTTAAGTGAAAAGTATTTAAAGAAACACTTAAGGTAGTCTTGTTTAGTTGTTCCGATTAAACTTGTCCCTTAGAGAGCCCCAAACGACAACCTAAACCCAGGCTCGTACCCTCCGGGGTTGCGGGCTGTTCGAAAAAGATACCGCGGCCCCGGAACATAAAGGGCAATGGAAGGAACATGGGTGAGTTTTAGTCAGTACAAGTCTGACACTACCCCTGAAGTTATTTGATGATTTCCAACCCAAAAAAAAGCGCTTATTTTCGTTGGATCCCAGTTTTTGATCCCACTTTAATATTTTTGGCGTTGGATCCCACAAAACATTATTATATATTTCCGTTGAATCCCAAATTTGAAAAATACTAAAAAAATACGTTTTATTGCCACTGAATCCCAAAAACTATTTCCGTTGGATCCCAGATGTTTAAAAACATCTGAATGCGGGTACATCCAACAACAAAATCACAATAATATTTTAAGGCGAAATTTTGTATGTATGTTTGTTATTCCAACACGCTCAAACTTCTAGACTGATTTGGATGAAATTTGGGTATGTGGATAGGTTATGTTAGAATAACGGGTGCCTGCCGTTTTTCCGAAAAGATTTGGACAAAATTTCATTACCCAAACAAATTATAGGAACCGGGAACTAGGTTTGGTTAGGTTAAAACTGTGACCTCCTACGCACGAGCCGAGCGAGCGGAGCGAGCGGTGCCGCGGCAGCGGCCGGCGAGTGCCACAAGCGACTTGCATTTATAGAAAAAAGAGATTGTTTTTAGTTGTTTACCCGGACCTGAACTATTTAGATTAGGATAATTACTTATTTACAAAAAAAAGGTTAGGTTAAAACTGTGACCTGTGTGCCAGAAACGGCCACATTATATAAAAAAATATGGAAAAATTATGACGGCAGTATTTTTTTTTGAGCTTAGAGGCGCTTGTTTTGAAGGCGTTCATATTTATTTATTTATAAACATCACAAATAAACCTGATCATTTTTAACTCATGCCAGTCTAGTACTATTTGGAGTACATCATTTGTCTCATTTATTCCCCAGTGGCAACAATCGTAAAAAATCCAAAATACACACACGGTGTTTTTGAAATATTTAATA
This sequence comes from Ochropleura plecta, assembly GCA_905475445.1. Classification (NCBI taxonomy): domain Eukaryota; kingdom Metazoa; phylum Arthropoda; class Insecta; order Lepidoptera; family Noctuidae; genus Ochropleura; species Ochropleura plecta. Next base: position 18,514,391 of record FR997736.1, read on the forward strand.
AATGTAAATCACTTTTCTTCTGAAATGTACACATGTTGTCATAAAATGGGATTCAATGGTAATATCAAATGGGACCCATCGTTAATACCTAAAAAATGGGATCAAAAACTGGGATCCAACGAAAATAAATCAAAAAAAGGCTCGTACCCTACCAGTGGCCCAAAAAAAAAATAAGTTTCTCACGGCTACATCATAATATTTACATTATGTATGACATTGTATTTTCCTGTAGTATTTTCCGCAACTTACGGCAATCACCATATTATGCCGACGTCCGTCCAATTCCGTTAGTTTCCTACCCACAATCTGTCATTATACATATTTGCATTGCAAGTATGGGTTCCAAGTTCTACATGATAAATGTTAGCTTTTATATGTAACGGTTCTATCTTATACATAAGTACTATGATATACTGTGGTGAAAGGGTCTTGGATCGTCTCAAGTTACAAATTGCGAGGCTGAACTGGCTTTTAGATAGGTATTTTAATTATCTTATTAATTAATGTAGCGTAATGTAAATTGTAGGTGATACGAGTGCCAATACAGGTCTAGACATTTCTCACATATTTCCTGCATGATCTTTAAAGTCGACTTTTGCCCAATCTAAAGAAACTCACCAATAGTACGAATCTTGAAAAAAAAAACTAATATTGGTGACAATATTCTTGGGTATAGGTTACGTAAAAACTAGGTCACATGTGCTGTATTTTCAACTTCGAATCTCCATTTTCTTAGACGTATATTTCCCTAAACCTTTCGACTTAAGTCTGCCACACGCTTCGAACATTGATATTCCTATAAGCTGGGATCTGCAGAATTTTCTCTTACGAAACAGCCAAAGTATAGGAAAAGCTTTCTATTGTATATATATTGAATGACTGTAAAACACATTGCATTTCTTTTTTTTCCTTAGAAAATCTTCAAGTAAGAAAAGTAACATTTCGAACCTAAAGGCGGATTTGTACCTACTATATTATCACATCTTTGGTGTAGAAACATTTAGTAGATATATAACATATTGCTAACACTCACTATTGTCTTACATCGAAGTAAAATTACCCTTATTCCTCAACAATAATATTTTCACCAAAGCAAATCCTTCAAAAACACGTCTAGCTAGGATCCTGCCAAACAATAGCTGTCTGAGAACCAGGCACAGCTCGTTAATACAAGAGCCCACACAGTCTGTTTAATTGAAGACCTACTCATCTCCACTTGTTTTGGTCTCCCTGGTAGTAGCTCCCGGGGCTCTGAAATGTTCCCGCGACATAATTAATGCTGCACTCCCAGCATGCTAATTGTGGTAGACGTGTGTTGTTTGCGAATTAATAAGGACTATTAGCAACTAAGGACTTGAGGAGTAAAATTATGTGGAGATTTTAGGGTTAAGCAAGGTTGTAACTTTTCTGGACGATTGACTTCGGTCGTTTGAAATGGTTAAATAAATCGTTTTGGATCGATAAACTTCGAAGAACGGACTCTCCGAAGTCAATATCTGTAAGATCAAGAAGGTATTCTTCAAGATTTAATACGTCAGCTTTCTCAATAAATCCAATTCGCAAAGAAACCCCTCGTAATAGGCAAATGTTACCGGCAATAAAACAGGGATCCAAAGTCCATTTAAAGGGACGACAGACAAACTGTTTCTCGAGGGAACAAAGAAAGAAAGTAATAGCATAAGATTGTTGCCATCAATAACATTTCCGGACAAGTTTTATTTTAGGAAGTCGTTTGTCAATGTCGTCATGACACCCTTGCTTCAACAAAAAGCCAAGGTGTTATGAATTTACAACTTGTACCGTATAGTTTTAAGACCAAAGTAACTCATAACTTTGTGAACGAGAATTTTATATGCGGTCGTTTGGTGTCCCAAGGTCTGTCGACCCTAAAAATTATTTACTACTTTCCATTCCTTTCAGAAGTTCTTTTATGTTAAAATGTAGGTCAACCTCTCGACGTACGGATAAATTGCCATCAGCGGATATTAGAAACAAATATACGAGGCTGTTCGGTCCCTCAAGGGTTTTAGTGGTCGACAAAATATATCCTGGTTACGAAATAACTTTCCTTTTAAAGTTGCGAGTCGACATACGCGAAGATATAGAAAATGTAATACTTCTAAGAAAGAAAATGTGTATTTTTTTTAAAAATACTTACGCTGCGACAGAATTCTGCAGTAGAAATCGCATTCTCGCAATTTTCTCCGTCAGCCACCTGTTCTGTCCTGTCCATTCCCACATTTCCTACTGGTTACAACTGCAAAGCGCTGATTAAATATTTATCTGAATTTCTAAGTCCTTAGACGCCCATTAGATCTATGCATTATTTATGTAAGTGTCTGAACCGCTGAAAATTTAAGTAGGTCCCAGTTCTAGGAAAGAACTGGAAGAAAGAATCTGAATTGAATGCAAGGCAATACAATTTTGTGCACTCATAAACGGAAAAGTTAAGAGATATTATCGCATCCCGACTCCCGTATTGTCTGCTTCAGTGAGATATTATACCCAAGTGACTTAGGTTATATAAAAATACGGCAAACAAACGACGCAAAACGTAAACTACCGTCTGGAAAATATTCAAATAAGTTCATATTTATTCAGGAACAAATAGAGGAATAAGTAAAGGCATCGTGTATGACTTTGGCAAGCATAAATGTGATGGTTACGTCTGCCGGTCTGCCGCTGTAATATGAGCAATAAAAATATTTTCGTAGCAGCCCGGGAATTCGATTGCGAAGTAACAAACTACCTTTTAGTTTGAAACACGTTTTCTAAAAGGAATGGACGTAGTTATGTTATATGAGGTCGCCCGTTTCATTCTACTTTCGTATCAATCTGATTCCAAATGTAACTTGTTCTCATTACGAAGACTCCACACAAAACTGTTTCTTGCCTACTTTGTATATGAAATACCTAAGCAACTTCGAAAGTATTTTGCCAAATAAATTCAATTCTCCCTGAATGCTTCAAACTTTGGTATATTAATAATACAGTTTATAGGACATTTGCAAACATTGAAACCACTTTCACTGCAGAGGGCTTCTAAACTTCTTTGTTGGAAGCTCTTTTGAAGTATTTTTTAAAGATATTTTATAAGAGCTGTCACAACTTTTGTGTGAAAAATAACCCTTTGCCGTGGCTGGCACCGGTTTAACGACGTTTTCAGGAAACTCATTTTAACCTTCTGCCAATGACAAAAAGTGTTTTGAGGCGTAGAATTATAACAAAAACGGATCTCACCAGAAACCCATTAGGGTAGAATGGTACGGAAGTTTGAAACAAAGCCCTTTATTCTTCCATCGTACGCCCAATTTCACTTCAGACATCCCGAACACGCCTCTATTTCCATATTATCTACCCTTTCGGTACATAAAATTTGCTCGACGCGTATAAGGTGATACAAACAATGCACCCTCGTTTCCCTCGCCCTTTCCATGTAAATGCCACGGTAAGACCCATTTTCGATCCGACCGACGGGTATTTTAGGCTACAGCATTATACGGAACAAATTCTAAAACTCAGCTAGAAATAACAGACGCTAGGGATTAAACTGCAAGATTCGATCCTAAAGTTTTCCGTGTAATCTATTTTACAAATAGGGCAGCGTGTGCCTTAGGGATTATCTTTGAACCGCTATATTCAGTTTTACAATTCTTTCCTGATGTTTTTAGATTGAATCCTCCTAAGGTTTTGATAAAATACGGATTTAGATGAAATTCTGCCGGGTCGGTGAGATATGAATAGGGTTTATCTATGTAACTAATATTATAAAGAGGAAAGATTTGTTTGTATCGAATAGGTTCCAAAACTGCTGGACCGATTTTAAACATTTTTTTACTAATAGGAAAACTACAATACCAGGAAGCAACATAGGCAATACAACATCACGCTACTACCCACGGGACAGCAGGGGTGAAACTGCGCAAGGCAGCTTGTTTAAAATACGGTTGATTCAGGTTCCTACATGTAGTTTCTCTCGGATGAGAGTGAATCCACAGCCAACAGCTAGTATTAAAGTAATGTTTTCGTGTTCTGTTATGCCTTGGTGAAAGAAAACACCATGTCGGCTGTTAATCATCAAGAGTGGTGTCAACTGAGACGCGTGTGGGTTACTAATGGTTCTCATAAGTAGGCTTGTCACGACTTGAGAGCTTTATTAGTTTTGGTGTTATTTCAAAGGTTACTGTTACCAGACGTTTTCAATACTTATGACACCTAAACATGGTAGGACTCTGAATTGTGCTACCCGAAAATAACAGAAAAAATACCGGCCAAGAGCGTGTCGGGCCACGCTCAGTGTAGGGTTCCGTAGTTTCCCGTCCGTCACAATAAGTGTTCCCACTTATGAGTTTAAAGGTGGAGGAGCGTGCAATGTTGCTCGTTCCGCGGTAGGCGCTCCAACAGTACAAAAAAGACAAAAAGTTGTACAAAATACAACTTTTTGTCTTTTTTGTACAAAAACTGTTGTGTCAATCAAGTTCAAAATGATTTTCCTAGAAAGTCCTTATAAAGTTCTACTTTTCAGATTTTTTTCATATTTTCTAAACTTATGGTTCAAAAGTTAGAGGGGGGGGGACACATTGTTTTTTACTTTTGGAGCGATTATTTCCGAAATTATTGACATTATCAAAAAATGATTTTAGTAAACCCCTATTCATTTTTAAATACCTTTCCAACAATATATCACACGTTAGGGTTGAAATTAAAAAAAAACACTTCCCACTTTACATATAGGGTGGCTACCCTAATAAAACATTTTTTTCAATTTTTATTTTACCTCTTTGTCGGCGTGATTGATATGTAACATATTGGTACCAAATTTCAGCTTTCTAGTGCTAACGGTCACAGTGATTAAGCGAGGACGGACGGACGGACGGACGGACAGACAGACATGGCGAAACTATAAGAGTTCCTAGTTGACTACGGAACCCTAAAAACACATGCACCGAGGATACCGTACAAACTTGCGACATAAACAGCCATATCTTTTGACTGCGTAGACTTAGAGGGTTGATTTTTTCACAGCACAAAGGACTACACAGTTGAATATAATTTCAACTCGCTACTTCCACGCGTTCCCGAGATAAAGGGTCTTGACAGACAGACGAATAACAAAGTGATCTAATTGGATTGGGTTCCGTATTTTTTCCTTTTGAAGTACGGAACTCTAAAAATGAACAAACACTGCAAAAGAGATAGTTTAAACTTCAAACAGTAGTAAACGTACAAGGTTGTCAATGTTAATCTTTGCAACAAAGATAAACTTAAAACATCACCCTGTTCCCCTTAATTAATTACGCATACGTTCAACACTCAACAATTAAACCTACCAATACTTATAAATAAAGATTACGTATTCAATCGACTTCAGATAAGTCCAAGCTAAAAATAGACCTACACTTATAATAAGCTAGCCCTTATCTATAACGCATAAGATCACCACTAGATATAGGTACAACGGTTTTCTGGAACTAAAAACGTCATGAACAGCCATTGTTTGCGAGAAAAAGAAGGCGTAGTTTAAATACCGTCTCACTCTACCTTAGAACATTAACTAAGTCTGCAGCCGCTGCAGTGATCTTCGGTCTTATTGGATTATTAGAAATAGTCGCAAAACAACGTTGTATGGGTTTCTTGTTTATGCCATAAGTAGGGATTTACTTGACGAGAGTTCTTGGAGAATAAACTTTCATGTTTGTGAAATTTTCAGTGTGTTCAAGATAGTTTTATTACATTCAGTGATTGCAAAAATGATGCAGAGCATTTAAGTTCTCTGGCGTTACCGTGGTAATCGTTAAAAATCAATGAATTTAAAAGAAAGAAAGAAAAACTGTTTATTAGACTCGCATAGGACAATAGAATACAACAAAATTACTTACATGAAAAAGAAAATTAATTAAATTAGTCCTGTACGAAGCCAAAAGGCTCAAAAATCTCAGCATGATGTTGCTACATGGCACCCATGTACCATGTTCCATGTGGCTCTGACATTCTGATAGAGCCCAAGCTAGTGAAGCTACGGTCAGATACGATAAAACAAAAGCGTCCATATGGACGCGTTTAAAACAACATATAGGTACCTATATTATGATTTTCAGAGTTGTAGACAAACCACATCAAACTCCACAGCTAATAAATAGCCTACAACATCCTACTAATATGTATTATAAATGCGAATGTTTGTGAGGACGGATGGATGTATGGATGTTTGTTACTCTGTCACGTCAAAACGGCTGAACGCATCTGGATGAAATTTGGCACAAAGGTAGATTGTAGTCTGGAATAACACATAGGATACTTTTTTTTCGCCGCGCATAAGCCGCGGGCACCAGCTAGTTTTTTTATAAAACCGTTCCTATAGGTCTCCAGATTTAGTTATCCTCGATAGCGCAATAAGAGTTAACATTTCACTTGCTTTTAAAAATTAAACAATAACTATAATATTCTCAGAAATATCTCCATTATTTTTGTCGTCGAACCACTTGTGTATTCACTTCGGAGGAAACATTACGTATGCACACATGTAGCACTACCGCTGTTTCACGTGTCTCGAATCAATACGACACAAACACGATGTCAATTTATGTACAGGCTAAGCAATGGTAGATTTGTACCAATATTCCAATTATCAGACAGATGTGTTGCCGACGTTCGTCGTTTAATAATAACAACCGCTCGACTTACTCAGTGTCTTGGAAATCACGATAAGCCGTTGGTTGACCTTGTCATTTGAAAAGCTTTGACACTCGTTACAGGCAGTTAGTGGCCCGATAGTTTGAGAATCAGTCGAACTAAGGGGTATCTTATCAGGCCGTGTCGACGGCGCGTTCGTGTTTCACGCGCGCCTCAAAGAGAGTCAGCAAAGCAGAGGGGCGTGCCAGAGCCTCCGCCCCCCGGCAGGCGGGTTACGGGTTGTTCGAAAGAGATACCGCGGCTCCGGAACGTAAAGGGAAAGAACATGGGTGGGTTTTAGTCAGTACAAGTCTGACATGGCACCCCACTCCGCCCAGAGCGGGGGAAGTCATTTGATATTTTCCCACCCGAAAAAAAAGGGGTATCTTATTACCTAGGACTAAGTTGTGGAGGTCAGATAGGCAGTCGCTTCATGTAAATTACGGGTTTCAGCTGAATCCGGCTAGATTGGAAGCAAACCCCAGTTTCGCCATATTTTCACCCCACTTAAAACACAAGTTGAAAATTGCTTGCTAAGACGACAAATTATATAATTTACTAGCTTTTGCCCGAGGCTTTAAATTCAGGGTAACACAGTTCCCCTTGCGCCTTATTGATTTGTAATAGCAACGCTAAGTGTTCCCTTTCCTTCCCTCTTTCTCCCTCAAACCCTACTTTTTTTTTAAAAAAAAAAAGCCTATGTCCGTCTCCTGGTTCCCAACTATCTCTGTACCAAAATTCATCAAAATCGGTTTAGTCATTAAAGCGTGAAGAGGTAACAAACAAACAAACTCACTTTCGCTTTTATAATATTATATGATGATTTTGACGTTTAAAAGTACTGGTTGCGAGCTTTGTTCCATGTTCAGAAACTTCGTTTAGTAATATAGTTTTAAAAGTTACCTCAATAACTTAATTAAAACTGAACTGTCCCTGAACTTTCAGTAATCCGGGCATCTTCAATCTGGGTCAAATTCAAGTATTGTTTGGATTAAAATACGTCAAGTAACTAAATAGTTTGACTGTACATTTTGGTCAAATGTCAATGGTCCTTGTTTAGCAATTTACTCAATTGACGGGCAGGGACACGTGTGACGCTAATCGTGTGTTTACCTAGATTAAGTAAGTCAATTCCGGTATTTAGAAACCATTTTTAGGTTCATATTATACGAACTCAAGTTGCAATCATTCAAAACTTGTCTTCGTCGTAAAACTCCGATTAAAATGATTACATAATCCAATATCCATAAAACCATCAATAAAACCTGTCTACGACTTCCATTCTTTACTTCCTCAATACATTTCTTCAAAGATCTCCCGAACAGAGGAACCGGAACTGTATCCTGCCGGTGGTTCCCGCGCTGAATAATTCATGACGCGTCGAGTCGTGTGCGCAACCCATTGATTGACGGCGGATCGGCGAAACTGATTCTTTAGACGATGACATCAGGGGCTAACGCTAAAACGAAAGAAAAAGTTATAACCGTTATACATTGATTTGGGAGTACCTTGAACACTTCGAATAGGCGATTAGGGTTTTTGTCCGCGAAAAAGTCGCGAAACTTAACTGGTACAATGTCGGTGTGCTATAGGTACCTCTGCCTAACCCATCGGCAATACAAGCGTGCTGTTACAGTATATACATACATAAACTCACGACCTTGTTCCCAAGGGGTTAGGTAGAAACCATAGAACGCCATCTGCTACGATCCTCACATTTCTATATCTGGACATAGTGCATTTCAATGAATATTTAAGCAGACGACAATTTCAGAGAAAAGATTTATGACCGTAATTTTTTTTGGAATTGAAAGGAATTTTAACCACGCCACTGACGTCACAGATTCTTTGAACGATGACTGATTTTTGGGAGTTCCCAGTTCCTGTCTGGATGATAATCATCGATCGGTTACTGATAAATCGGTGAATCAATCCAATGCTGTAGAAAAGCCGTCATGGTTGAAATTCCGACTGAAAATACGAGTAATGCTGATGGTTTCCGTTCAGAAAGTAGACTAAAGAATCAGAACTCTTTAAAGATGAATTGTTCGTAACTTGGCAACGATTTAATATACCTAACTGTATGTAAATGGGCGACTGATTTAACTATATGGTCACTGGGCGGCTTCAAGAAAAGCTTTAGTATTCCGTCTTCACACTAACCACGGAATAATTTATCGGTAAAATCGATGGTTGGAAAGACGGCTGTTGTAGGAAAATTGTATATGAGAATCTGTTTTGACTAAAGCGTTAGTTCCATTGATTAGAGAACCTTACTTCTTTGAAATGAGTTAACAATAAGAGTAGTAGTTGAGTACATACAATGTTGAGTCTACGAGAAGACAAGCTAAATCATTGATGAAGTTGTATTGTTCAACCGAAGAGATTTCTTGATTAGTAGTGATTACAACCTTTCGGATCCTTTAGATTCTATTCTCTATTAGTACATTGATAGGTGCTGGGAACTGCAAATGAACCGTTTTACCACCAACAAGGTTTCAAGGTTTGGGTACTGAAACTGACAAGGTACAGAACTTACCTATATATGTTACTGAACAAACACATAAACTCACGACCTTATTCCCAAGGGGTTAGGCAGAAACCCCAGAACGCCCTCTGCTGCGATCTCACATACTCCTTTTGGCTCCTCCATTTTCATACATCTTCCATACACGCACGCTGGTTGCGAGGGCAGTACTGGACCTTTTTATTAAAGAAGTTAGTAAGTAACACTAATTTACATGTTAAGGAAAATATTGAAGTATTTTACTCAACTTGACAGATTATCATCATCATCATTATGTCAACCGGCAAATAGGACATTAGCTGGTCCCATTTACTTGACATAATAATGACTGAACACCGACAGCAAACGAATAATGACTACTTAAACCAAATTATCTTCTGTCAACCCTGCAGAAAATATTACCAGCAATTTATCCTGGAAGCAGCAACAATATAGTCATGTCACCGTTTTCGTACAAATTGCTCATCAAAATATCACCGTTTAATCCTCATTACGGACTGTTACAATCGGCTGTCAGTCGACTGACAAGCCCGCCTGTCCCTTTGTGAGATGATGGACGTATGAATTGACTGTGTGTGAGATGGTAATGTAAATGCTTTTGCGAAATCTCTGTCGCTGTGGGTAATGAGGTCTTAAGACGTAAATTAATAGAAGGGGTGAACTTTAATCTTAATCCGAATGTTAACCACTTAAGCTGTTTTTTATTCACTTGTTTTTAAACTTGTCCACGAACACTAAAAATCTCAAAAATTATAGTCGGTTTTCAGTCTTAGGGATGCAGCCAAATACCAGTATTTAACATGGAACGAGTGCCTCTCTAATCTTCAAAATTGTTTAGGTAATTATAAACTACATTTAATTGAAGATCATTATAAACGGCATTGACGCACCGGTTGACACATTGCAGTACTAATTTTCCTTTCCATTTGTATTTCCACAAGGATAAGAATTTAGGATTATTCACCAATTCTTCACTTTTGTGTCGGAAGGCATTAATATTCATTATATTAATATTCTAGAATATTCCATGCTTGGAACTCTACAACCGCCAACTTAAATTTTCTCTGCTCCAAAATTAGGCTCAGATGGGATTTCCCTTTCACTTCCTTGTTTAGCAACTTGAGAGGGGATGAATCAATAAAAGGTTTAGTATACTACGAAATAAATCCTTCGCTGATACTTTGGTAACGGAACCCAGCGGTTTTGACTGCATTCTGACATTAAATTAATTAATATAAGATTTTTATTTTGTTGACGTCTTCGTTGCTGGGGTGTAAACTCATAAGTATACTGGCATCGCAAAAATCGCAATAGTTAACTTGAATTAAACTTATTGAAAGATATTAACACAAAAAGGGAGACATTGAAAAATCTTCCACGACATAATAAATTCAACACAAGATGGGGTAATAATTAACTTGTACTCGATGCAAGTCTGATGAAACCCGCTCCAAGCATAATTTCGTTCATGACTAGTCGTTATGTCGCAGAGGCGTGACCGGTACCTATATATCATCAGAAGATACCCGGCGACATTTTCTTTAAAATACCTTCGTGTGCTCGTTTTTCAATTATTGGTACACACGACGACCAGCCTAGCTATTCAAAACCAGTTTAAGCAAATCTCTTATTGCTCTGGAAACCCATACAAATCGACGCCATGATAAGTTAGAACTGTATAACTTAATGTGTTGCCGTGGGTACTTAGGCAAAGAGGCGTGGCTGGTATATCTGTTATTAGTTAAAAGCTCTGTAGTCTAGAGGATTGGCTTTTGAACGAGCATACGTATATGTTTCAAGGCTAAGGGTTATTGAAGTTGAAGTTTACGACTTCAAGCGAATTTATTCCTTAGGAATTGCTAAAGGTCACCCAATACCTCAACACAGAATATGAGGTGGTATTCCCTGATGAAAGGGGACTTCATGAAAAAAATGTCGTAGTTAAAGATATATACGCACAGTAGTAAATTTTCAAAGGTACTCATTTATTTATTACAACTTGCCTTCATTCTAAAGCTGTCCAATATTTGTTATTTCACGATACTGAAAATGCCATAAAAGAAAACGTAACCCCTTTATTTTTCGTTAATCAATATAAAGGGTACGTGAAACCTTCGCTTAATCGCTCAAGTAATAAAATTCAAAGGCGAAAGAAAAAAATACGACTTTAATATCTAATCAGATATCCCCAGATAACATTTTGAAAGTTTGCATCAACGCTTAGACGATTAGACACAGCTAGACAGCACTCCACAGCTTTCCAGTAAATTGTATGATCCTTTTGATTCCCTGTTGTTGATAAAAAAGTTCATTCAACTCTTATTTGGTACTACAAAACCCAGCGAATGCTGCTTCCTTTTTCATCATAAACCTATTTCGGGAGGTTTTTTTTAAATAAGGGGTGCATCTGCCTAGCCTTTTCCCAACTGTATTCGGGTCGACTTTCAGTCTAACCGGATGCAGCTGAATACAAATATATGGAGCGACTGCTTATCCACAACCCAGTTAGTACTAGGTAATACGATACCATTCGATAAGACAGGTTGTCAGACATTCTGGATACTGATATCTAACGACTGTCAAAGATCTACAAATGACAACCTGGACTAACAGCTCAACGAGGCAAAGAGGAAACTTGGTATGTAACGGGTGGTCACCTATCCACAGACCTACCTAGGCAAGTGCGGCTTAATCTTAAGATTGACCCGAGCGACTGCTATTATTCCGGAACCAACAACTTTGCGTGATTTCCGAGGCAAGGGGAAAACTCAGTAACGGGTGACACCTATCCACAGACCTACAAAAAAAAAACAATTTTGTTTTACTTTACATAGGCCTACATGGGCACTTATAAAACGTCGAGAAAAGATGCACGGTTCGGGTTGGTCGTTTCCTATGGAGAAGAACCGGCAAGAAACTCCATGGTTACTCTTTTAAAATCATTTAGTTTTACAATGTTGTTGTTACAGCGTTAGCACTTAAGTATGAGAGGACAGCCGGCGTAGGCCCGACAATAAGTCATTGCTTACTTTACAAAAAGTAAAATAAAATAATACGTTAACAAAAGTTAACAAGCGTCTAAGAATCTACAAGGCCAACCATGTCCACTCATTCACAACGAATTGGTAGAAAGGAATCTATACAAGAGTAAAAAAAAAAAAAATATTGCAAAAACAAAATAATAACTAAGAGACGAGTCACACAGATGTTGCTATCAGTACTGTAACTATTCAGAACAAGGGTGATATAAATATGTGATTTGACAACTATTAAAAAAAAAACAAAATGGTTAAAGAGATCACAAAAATAAATAAGATTGAGAATAGTTAGAGACATCCACAAATTTGTGCTGATTATAGCTACCAGGGAAGCCGCATGCGCAGAAGGAACTATAGCCAAACTTTGATTTTGTAATATGCGTTTTTAATAAGGACACGTTTTATGTAGTTTTTAAACTTTCCATCTGTCAGTTATATAACTGATTTTGGCAACTTGTTTTAAAGCGTATACTATTTATTAGAAACCTGGGCAAACGCGGCTTAACCTTGAGATGCGACCCGAGTGAATTTTATTATTTAGCCACAAGCTCTTCTACCAAACAAACGTTACAATATTCCCTAAAATACTGCTCCATTCCAATGTCAGGGTCCATATCGTGCGTACCATGTACCATTCTTTATTACTATGTCTACAATGTTAATGCACTGGCTGCCTGAAGTAGTCTCAATATTCAATGAGCTTGCTTATGTACTCCCTGCTCGAGTATTTGTGTTGCAGGTCACGTCGCCACGCCTTATGGGTATGGTGGGATCTGGGAATTTCGTGGTATGAAGGTCGTCTTCCGAATATTGTTATGGATTCTCTTTAAGTTAGTTGGTGCTTTCGGTCTGGTGTAAGTTTGGGCTGATGAGTCGCATTGATGTAAAAACCTTAGCGTGTCTACTTAACCTTTTGGACGGTATTGTCACTTATAGCTGGGGAGGTAGCGTTGCATTTTTGATGGTGATTTCTGTACGATTAATTTTGATTGATATTGATAGCTTAGATATGGGCAATAATTGAATCAAGCGTCAGCAGGCGCACCCGGGGTGGATCAAGTGGGAAAAAAAATATTATTATGTCAAAAAATAAAAAACCAAAAGTGTAATCTGGTCGTTTGAAAATTTGAACAGCAATAGTTTAAACAATAATAATAATTATAGAAATAATCAGCAGTAAAGATAATGGTGGGTTGTACGTCAGCAGGTCATATCCGCACATATTAAAAATAATTATCTTTAATTCATTTCTGGTCGAATGAAATTGATACATATTATTCTTTATGCTATTAAAATAATTAAAAAATGCCTCAGCCGACCTATTGATAGGGGTAAGATCGTCAGCAGGGGGATTATAAGTAACTATTTGTATTATCCAACTGACGACTTTCCCCTCTTCAATGCATAGTGATTACGATAATTTTATAAATAAATTGATTTCGAGTCGCTTGAAATTAATATTAAGAGTATTTTAAACAACATATTAAACAAAAAAGATAGTCAGCATAGTGATTGAAGAGGGGAAAGTCGTCCGCCAGCTAACATATAGTATATAGATTATATATGCAATAAAAAAGGCATTGTTTATATTCAAATTAATTTCTGGTCGCTTGAAATTAATACTGAGAGTAATTTAAACAATATATTAAATAAAAAAATAGTCAGCAAAATAATTGAAGAGGGGAAAGTCGTCAGTTGGATAATACAAATAGTTACTTATAATCCCCCTGCTGACGATCTTACCCCTATCAATAGGTCGGCTGAGGCATTTTTTTATTATTTTAATAGCATAAAGAATAATATGTATCAATTTCATTCGACCAGAAATGAATTGAAGATAATTATTTTTAATATGTGCGGATATGACCTGCTGACGTACAACCCACCATTATCTTTACAGCTGATTATTTCTATAATTATTATTATTGTTTAAACTATTGCTGTTCAAATTTTCAAACGACCAGATTACATTTTTTTTTTTTACATAATTAAATTTTTTTCCCCACTCGATCCACCCCTTCTGAGCCTGCTGACGTTTAGATTATTAAATAATTATCCATAAAGAATAAGTTCAGATATGAATCAATCGACCAGAAATTATTATGTGAAATGCAACGCTACCTCCCCAGCTATTATATGCGACAAGCAAGTGCATGGCCTAGATGCAAACAAGGAGACAAATATGTAACAAAAATTGAGGTATAATGAGTGGCTGCTAGTTGGCTTGCTAATATTCTTACAACCATAATGCACTTAAAATGCGACAGTAGTCTATTATTTGTTTCTTTATTTTTTGTACAGACGCCTGCACATCAAGCTACTACAATCTGTCAGATTTCTTTGATAGATTTTTGACTTTATTTCTAAAGTATTAGGTTCAAGGTTCATTGGAAAAAATTGACAGTTTCGGGTAGCTTGACCTGCTGGCGTCTGTACATAGTGTTAGAGTCAAATCAATCGACTAGCACATCCCTATTATCGCCGCGTCTCGTTGCCCGCACAAGCGTCTGTTTGGCATATGGGAATTGCTCTTGTTTTTGGAGTGTCAACTGAATAAAATATTTCATTACACAAAAGGTATTTTATCTTTATTATTAGATACACCATGGCGTGGATTAGAAAATCACAAAACGTAATTTTCCCAGTAATACGTCCCTTAGCGGTAATATGCGATTCCCACGTGGACGAATCTGTAGCAAAAAGCTATATTAACAAGTTCTTGCAGCTACGAAAGAACGTTTCATGATTTATACTTACAAGCGTGGAAAGTCTAATAGGTACTCGTTTAAAATCAAACCTCAATCAATTCGAGGGAATACCTGCAACCACTTAGAGATAAAATTGTATAGCACTGCATAATATAATATCTAGATAGCGTAAACGATAAGCCAGGAATTCTGTTGAGTGCGTGTAACTATGTTATTACTAGAAATACAAACGTATGTACTTGTACATGATGTACAGTCAACAAAAGTGATAAGTAACCAGGCTTGTCAGATATAGTTTTTTTTTTTAATCGATGGACATTTTAAACGAACTTGTTGTTTTCTACCAAATAAATAAAATGATAGTAATAAAATCGTTTATTTTCTCTACACAAGTTACTTAATGCTAGATTTACAGACATATGCGTAGTCAAAAAGTTAACTTTGTATGAGACTGGTGCCTGAAGTAGATTTCAGTGATAAACCTGTATTACGGGTCACCAGGGCCCTCCCGCGGTTTAGCAATTCGATTCTAGCACAGGGACTACTAGAAACAAAACAAAGGATGCATTCTTCCTGCCGGGGTTGCGGGTTGTTCGAAAGAGATACCGCGGCCTCGGAACGCAAAGGGCAATAGAAGGAACATGGGTGGGTTTTAGTCAGTACAAGTCTGACATGCCCCCCCGCTCCGCCCAGAGCGGGGGAAGTCATTGGATGATTTCCCACCCGAAAAAAAAAAAAAAAAAAAAAGGATGCATTCTTACAAAAACAAAAACATAGAAAAAAAGTAGAAATAAAAGAAAATTAAGTTAATTTAAAAACATTCAAGGATTTTTAAGATAAAATAAACTGTATCCGACGAGCCTGGTTACTTGTCTCCTTTCCTGACTGTACAAGTGATTATTGTATGTCAGACACAATAATACACTTGTTTAGTCAGGACCATTAGATATGATTTCACAATACTGCTCGAAAGTATTGCGCACTGCTTTTTCCAATTATTGGATATTAAACTGTTTAGCGCTCAGGAACTGTGGATTTAACATAGTCTCTCAAACGTAGTTTAGTTGCCAAAAACAAAAATAAAAACATTTTATTTCACATAAGCACTTATAAAACGTCGAGAAAAGGTTACTCTTTTAAAAAAATCATTTGGTTTCACAATGTTGTTGTTACAGCGTTAATACTTAAGTATGAGAGAACATCATAGGCCCGACTTCAAGCCATTGCTTACCTACTTCATGAACAGTAAAATAAGATAAAAAAAAAATCCAAGCGTATAGGAATCTACAAGGCCACCGCAATGTTCACTCATTCCCAAAGAATCGGTAATGATCTTATTCAGTTTTAAAAAAAAAATCCGTAAAAAACAAACCCTTGCTTCCAACACTCCACAATATTTAATCAACTTATACTTCTGTAATGCAATCCATTACGAAATCGTAGGCGGAAATATTCTCGCCTACAAGATTTCTATCTGTATTTAGGCCATATTTTTTCACGAACGCTTTAACCAGCAATACATTGATGCGTTCTGGCAACCTCCGCCAAGAATAAAGTTTATTCGGAGCTTCAGTTCATTTGTCTTACATTCCGGACTTTTCTTCCTGTTTTTTTTTATGCGAAACAGTCGAACTCGAAGGATGTCCATAAATCAATCGATTCTCGATTTTGGCGCTCTATACTTTATGGCCAGCAAGAGATCGATGTTATTCTTATGGTAATATTTTTTTGTAGGCCAAGGGAGTGAAGGAAAAACTATTTCAGCTGAAGTGATCCCGGCAATCGCTATGTATTTACAATCTTGCATTGTTTATCCTACAAAAACTTTTTTTGTTTAACGTCTTCTCAGCATCGCTGACAACAATTTAATGAGTATTTTAATTACTTTCAAATGTGAGCGTGTATGTTTTCAAAATACCTTTAAACCGTTAACTTTTTATAAATCTTCGCCAAGATAAAGATAACCTTGTTCGATTAAATGATGAAGAGATCTGATCACTTAAGTGGTGCTCGCGACGATTGCGGCAATTGTGTGCAATTATCGTTGATTTTGATTGATTTCCGCTGCGTACTATTTTTTAATAAAATACTTCCAGCCACTTTCAGTTGAGTTATTGGATTGAACTTGAAACAGGATAATAATCGACGTGAAAAAGTAAATTATTTTTTGATTTTTGGGCAGGGCTATAGATTACTTTTGGGCATCATATCAACCGAAACACGTCCACAGCTGGACATCGACTCCCCCAAAAGTCGCTACTTTGACAAGTCCTTTCGTGTTCATGGGAATACACCTTTCCCCAGCTAGTTAGTCCACTCTTTTGAACATGCTAGCTTCACACTATATCATTTACATTATCGTGTGGTTAGTGTATCTGGTGTAGCATGGGCCTCTGACGTGGCTTAACATGCCGTCGAGAAATATCTTTCAGACATGCTGGTTTCCTCACAAAGTTTTCCTTCACCGAAGTAAACGATAATTATACAAAACGCGTGCCTTGGGTTTGCACTCGAACCCTCCTACGATCTCACTACAAGGCTATCACTTAATCACTGTTTCATCATTTGATAATGAACACAAAAATAATGACTTTCAGCGGGGTTCTATTATTTATTTTCACCTTAATAGGCTTTACAACTAAATGATGACAAAAGCTGAATTAAGTAAGTAGCTAATAAGCACTACTGATCGATAAAAATTAAGTAGGTACTTACTTTTTTTTGTGATTGTAATGACAATCGCAGCTAAGTTGTTCAATAAGTTTTTAATACCTAATAAATAGGTTTTGTCTCCTCGAAATTATTACCCCACTATTAGATTTTAATTGCGGTCAGTCTTGTTATTGGAAACTTGTTTTCTTTATTGTCATTAATTTTTTGTTTTTTTTACCTACCTTACTTAAGTTCAGTTTTTTTAACAATTTGGGACTTAATGTAAGTAGTCAATATTACGAAAGGATAGTATGATTTGAAAATCGTATATGCACCAAGCATAGCAGACATCGTTGGAAGACAAGGGCCTGATAAATTGTGTTAACAGCAGTTTCAACTCACTTTTAATTACATCAAGGAAGTTTCATTATTTGGGCTCCTTTTCTGTCCCTGTCGGTCCAGTCTTGGTTCATCAAAACTACCAGACAGTTGTGTTGCTGGGGAGTTTGATCCGCCACTTCTTCCCCAGCTAAAGCTAGAGCCTCCCCTCCCAATTGTGAATATTTATAATATTGTATTTACATATCTGTGTATATATTTTAGTGTTATGTATTTATACAGGTATATATTATTAATTTTTACATATTTCTTTTTATATTTTTAGATATTTCTTATAAAAAAAAAAAACAAAAAAACGTTTAAATATACAAAAAGCCCACTGGTATCGAGAACAGGGTCAAGCTACCGGCAGTCAGAGCTCCAGAGAGAGGAACCTCCTAACGATACCAGTCGATTATTATACTTATATGTGTACTTATATTTAGGTTAAGACGTTCATATTTTAGTTACTATCCTCTTCCTGTTCTCACACACTACGTTTCTTTTCTTCATATTCCGTCTTGCAGGCCTGCTGATAGAAACTTCTTTTGAAATAAGCTGTGCCTTTGTACTCTATGTTTTTATGGTGTTTTCCTGTGTGTACATAGATTATTAAATAAATAAATACAAATAACACTAAAACCCCTTCCGTACCAATATTTGTGGTCAGAATTTCGTACATCTGATTATTCGTGTCGACTACCAAAGATCGACAACGATGATATTTACCAATCTTAATTCGACTCGATTGCACTTCACACTTAGCCATTCAAGTAACTCCTGCCTAAAACGAACGGAATGTATTTGTGTGGCCCAACTCCAGTCTATATTTGGCTTAACACTTCTGAAAGGCGGCCACACGACGACTCGAATAAAGCGGATCGATTTATGTTGCTTTTGCATGTGAACTACTTTGAACACGAGACGGAATTTGACGGGTTATGTACCCTGCTACTGATGGGGTCAAGGGTTGGTTTATTATGAATTTATGCAAATGATCTAAAGTTTACTGTGGCTATTTTGAATGGAGCTGGCGGAAATAGCCTTTTTAATTGTATAAAACTGTTTGGCCATGAAATTCATGGGTCACTTATCGTTATGGGTATACGCATACCGAAAGATAGAAAACGAAATGCGTTTATTCAGCATTATTAAAAAAACACACTTTAAATTTAAACTAAATAATGCCAAAAGGGCCTCAGCTCAGTATAATGCCAGATTGCAACACAAGGCCGCTACTTGACGCTGTTTTTCACTCTTAATAAACTCAGTAGCATCTGCAGTCTTAATAAACTCAACACCTTTTTCCATGGGTGGTTTGCAGAAGCTACAAAATGTCACTTGAAAAGATCCTTTACTATTTCCTTTTAAAAATAGCCTGAAAACACCATACAAGCATTTTACCAAGCATATGAAGCGGATGTATTTTCACTTCTTAAAATTGAAGCTCAAAAGATGGGTCATAAAAGTTTTATTTCTAACATTTCTCATAATGATTCAGGGATAAAATTCTCCGAATACATACTTACAAATACTTTTTCTCAACTTCCAGTGTTACTGAGCGAGGCCATCCTGCCGGATGACCAGTTGGAAGACAAGACTCTCAAGATCACGGACTTCGGTCTAGCCAGGGAAGTGTACAAGACCACAAGGATGTCTGCCGCGGGAACGTACGCGTGGATGCCGCCTGAGGTGAGAGGAACCTAATCTAGAGATTATTATTGTCGAAATTTATTTTTTTGTTCGAAAGGATACTTTCGAGGTGGTCCCATATCAATTTTATTTCTATTGTTTGGGTAGTTAATGAATCGTTTATGGTACATATTTTTTCTTCTACGTCTATATTGATGTTCTGCTACCATCTTTTAATAACAATCGAATATAAATACTTGATAAAAAATTGTGTGAGATATCATCATACCAACTAAAAAGTGGAAAATAACTGTACTTCCGGAAGTCCGTAGCATAAAAGTCAAAGAAACAAAACAAGAGCTACCGACTCGGTTATTATTTTACCTTCTCACCAGCCTACAGTCAGGCGTATGATGTCAGATGTAAACTTAATTAAAATAAAACATGTCAGCCTCAGTACATGACCAATAACTATGTTACTCCTACGAAATCCAAGGTGAGACAGGCAGATCGAAATCATAGCCCACACCGCGTGACCGTGAACTAAAATACGTTACTTATGAATTAATTACTGCCAAAGAGCCGATACGCTATCGATAGTTCTTTCATTGTTCGGTATGTGACTTTAGCGTAGTTGTGGTGCGGGTTGGGTGCGAAGGAAAATCGATCAAGAATTTGAAGTGTGGGGTATGTTTTAATTGTTTTATTAATGTTTGTCGAAGCCCATGTGACTAAAAGAGTGATGGATCTGTATGTTGATGTATGGAGAGGGAGAGGAAGGCCAAAGAAAAGATGGATGGATTGTGTAAAGAACGATATGAAGGAGGAAGCAGTAAATGATGCCGTGAAGTCTGACAGGGGAGAATGGAAGAAGAACACTTGTTCTACCGACCTCCATGATGGTATGTTTTAATTGTCACAGTCACGTTTTAGGTCATTTTTGGTCGGTCTCGTTATAGCTATTGAAATATTACTGCTTGCGGATAACATCGCACACCTAAACTGAGACATCACAAAAAAGGATTTTTTTCAGGTGACTATAAAATTGTATTACTGTTTGCATGGGAAGTTATGATCATTACATTTATTGAGTTGTCTCAGTTTAGATCTAGATGCTCGATATAGAATCGGATCTCCAAATTTCGATGTAAAATTTCTGATTCCTTCCTTCTGAGCTATGCTCAAGCGAAACTTAGATTACTGTTCAGATTTTGACAGCTTCCTCTCAAATTCCAGGTGATAAAACACTCAACATTCTCTCACGCATCAGATGTGTGGTCCTACGGCGTGTTGCTATGGGAACTACTCACGGGAGAGACTCCATACAAGGGCATCGACGCACTGGCAGTAGCCTACGGAGTCGCCGTCAACAAGCTGACGCTGCCCATACCCAGCACCTGTCCTGAACCCTGGCGGGTATTGATGGAAGGTAGGTCTGTGGATGTAAGAGAAAGGGGTGACTCCATACAAGGGCATCGTCACGTTAGCAGTAGCTTAAGGTGTTGCTGTCAACAAACTGACGCTCATCCCAGCACTAGTTTGAACTCTGGGGGGTGTTGATGAAAGGTCTGTTGGAGCGTGGTAAGAACTTGGAAAACCTAGAAGTACCATGATGCTTTCTTCACTAGTGATTAATTAAATTTTCCGTTCTGTATAGAAGTCGGTCTATATAGAATTTAAGTAACCGTTGCCTCTGCTGTTATTTGGCCACGGTAAACATTTAATTGAAAGCAACTCTTCGCGTGTCATTCTTTGAATACCTTCGTACCTAGTGTAACCCCGTGGATACTTAACGACATTCGACGAGATGTGTTCCGACCAGCAACATAACGCTCTCACAAAAGTTTTTAACGTACGGATAAATGTTCACTGCTCCTGGTGTGATTAAACCAAAAGTTCACTTCGGGTCGTAAGCAAAATACGCGCCTTAGACGTGGAGTTGAGGACACCAGCCCGTTATACAATACAAGTTCACTTGGAATACCAACTTATCATTCCCTATTTCATTCTCCACAGCATGCTGGCGGTCAAACCCGCGCGAAAGGCCCCTCTTCCCTGAGATCCTGGAACAGCTTGAGAGGATCAGACAGTCTGAGTTCACACGCGCCCCCCACGAGTCCTTCCACACCATGCAGGACGGCTGGCGACTGGAGATCGAGGAGGTGCTGCGAGATCTCAGGAGAAAGGAGAAGGTATAGTGAAGTGTTGAGGGAATTCGAGTTTATCGGCTTTTACGAAAAAACTGAACACTTATTTACCCAGAATTTGAGAGCTTTGTTTATCACCCTTTTTTAGCCCTAGAATATTGATAGGGACAGCTCCTAAAGGCGATTAAGGTGTGCTGATCATGTTCAGTGTGTTTGGGAAATTCCCCCTGAAGACCCAATTTCATGCGCTGAGTTAGTCTTGCCTGTAGTTCACACAAAATCAGATAATGCTGTTAATAATGCCAATGATTAAATGAAAAGGAGAGAACTCTTTAAAAATAATCAGACTTGACTTCTAAAACCACGAGAGCCACAACTGCTAATCCACTGCTACACATAGGCCTTACAAATCACAAGCCATCTTATACAAACTTTTAAAATTGCCAGCTGTAGTCACTTGCACACCGTATCAATAAATAAATTGATAAAAAAAGCTTTTTTAAAAGAAAAGATCAAAGTACTGCTTACTTATTGGTATATCAGAGAATAGAATTTGATTTATTATAATTATAGACAGAATATTTTCTATTTTGTCACACGAGTGCTACTAGTTAATAGCGGGCTTATGAAATTCGACAGACCAATTTCTAGATGTAAACAAGTTTTGAATTACGATTTTCCGTCTATCGCTCATAGATATTTGTGCGTCTTTGCGTATAATGAAGAATGTAATCTTGACTATATTATTGATGCCAGTCTTTCTTCTCCAATTAGTGTTAGTTAGTGTCCAATTTGGGGTCAGAATTTTTATGTCGACCAAAAACCTCTGACTTGGCTTTATAATCTTGGGTTATAATCAATCATCATTATTTCCCATGAATTAATACAATTGTCATTATTGTCAATTATCATTTTCCTGCCCTTGTCCCATTTTATTTGGGGTCGGCACAACACGTTTTCTTCTCCCAGTCTCCCCTGTCAGACGTCATAGCATCATTTACTTCTTTCTCCTTCATATCAATCCTTACACAATCCCATCCATTTTTTCTTTGGCCTGCTTCTTCCTCTTCATCCATCAACATTGAGATCCAGCACTCTTTTAGTCACATGCGCTTCGTCTCTCCTCATAGAATTTATAAAATTGTCACAATTTTTAATGGTTAACATGAGTGAAGATAAATCAGATCATATAATGACTGCATAATTTCGCCATTAAACCTATCATCATCATTTTGCTGCCCTTGTCCCATTCTATTTGGGGTCGGCGCAAAATGTTTTCTTCTTCCATTCTTCCCTATCAGACGTCACGGCATCATTTACTCCTTTTTCCTTACACAATCCATCCATCTTTTCTTTGGCCTAAACCTATCTATTTATTTATTGTAGACTAGAATGTACTAACTAATATAGATTTAGTGTTTTCCATCTACTAACTAATAGGTACTAATACATTGTATTTTCTCACAATGCTTGCGGATAGGAATGCAAAACTATAGAGGAGGTTAGTGATTGATGTATTAGATTGTGTGTGCATATAAATATTATGCTTTGTTTTAAATATGTGTTCAATGTTAAGCTTTTTATATGAAGTTACGTATTAAACTGTGGTATATTTAAATAGTAGTCTAGTTCAATTCAAACTTAATGACGGCTCGGAAGTTAGCTACGAGTGACGGTCTGAGCATCGTACAGTCGAGACGATGTGCTTAAAATTGTGTCCTTTACGATAGATATTCCGAACCACCACCATAATGTTTGAACAGAATTATACTAAAAATCATTCTGTATTTGCATGTGGACACACGACGATACTACAACCTATACACAACCAGTTTATGCGGATTTCTCATCGTACGGGAAATCAATGGCGTGTGATTCGTAGTTGAAAGATCAGCATACACTAGTTTTGTATAATGATGTGTCGCCGAGTGTAGTTGTGATGTTATTTTTGTTTAATTGTTTCAATGCCATTAAGCCATTTCTATTTCTAGCCAGTTATAATATTTATTATTTTGTTATAGTTGCTTCTATTATAATGTTGACCCTACAAGGCAAACAATAGAACGATTATTTATTTTGTAGTGTAATTAATGTTAACTGTAAATATTCATACATATCATTTATCTGAGGGATATAGATTGTGTGTTTTAAATTTGCCGTATATTGTACTATGTGTTAATCAAATACTGAATTGACTGTTATAACCAAATTGCCTCAAGGATTTCTGTGGTGTTTTTTGTTAGGTGCCTATTTTCCCTAGCTTCAGTAAATCAATGCCGAAATTATAATTATTGCAAGTGTCGCCTACTATTAGTGAAAACAAACATTATTCATTGACATCTCAATCAATTAGCACTTACCTGAAAAACAATAAAATGCTTCTCTTCATATTTCCAGGAGCTTCGTTGCCGTGAAGAAGAGTTAACCCGAGCCCAGCTGCAGCAGCGACTGATGGAACAGAACCTCGCACAGAAGGAGAGGGAGTTGGAAATGAGAGAGATCGACCTTGTTGCCCGGGAGCTCCACATACTGATATTCGCGAGCAATATGTCCGCTAACCAGCCGCCACAGCCTAATAAACGAAAAGGTAAATAAAGTCGATCTTTAAGTTAAGTCTTCTAGGGTTGTAGTTGTAGGTTGTTCGAAAGAAATATTGCGGCCGCGGAACACAAAGCGCAAAAAAGGAACATGGATGGGTTTTAGCAATTAAAAGTCTGACACTTGCTTTAGCTCAGCTCAGCACTGGAGAAGATATTTGATCAGTTCCACCCGAAAAAAAA
Source organism: Ochropleura plecta (assembly GCA_905475445.1). Taxonomy (NCBI): domain Eukaryota; kingdom Metazoa; phylum Arthropoda; class Insecta; order Lepidoptera; family Noctuidae; genus Ochropleura; species Ochropleura plecta. The sequence continues at coordinate 18,538,925 of FR997736.1, forward strand.
TATAAATGTAAATGTGTGTAAATAATAAAAGTTTGGTCACTGAATTGGTAAACCTATTACCTACCGAGTTTCCTCCTTGCCTCGAAAAGCACATAAAGCTATTGGTCCCGGCAATCATTTCTAGATCTTTACTACGTCCTAGAAGGATCCCCCATGCAAAATTTAAGTCTCCTAGCAGTTGTATTTTCTAAGATTTCGTGATGACTGAGTGATTTTCGCTTTCAAATAATAGTATACAAGTAACACATTCTTACACAACAACCTTGCATTTCTAACAAACTATCGCTTTTTTTTTTGTGGTGGGAAAAAATCAAATAACTTCCCCCGCTCTGTGCGGAGCGGGGGGGAGTGTCAGACTTTTACTGACTAAAACCCACCCATGTTCCTTCTATTGCCCTTTATGTTCCGGGGCCGCGGTATCTCTTTCGAACAACCCACAACCCCGGCAGAACAATCTATCGCTTACCTAACAATATTAATAAGTGCTGTGGGTTTTCTCCAATGGCTCAGTGCGTCATCTCATTGACCCAGTGACACCGTTCGGGGTTCGACGCGCCCTTGGTAATGATTTCGTTACTAACCTTGATTATGACAGTTTGACAGTCATTCATAGCCTGGAGTTGTGACATGTTATGTGTGATGTATTTGGTATGGGTATCTTTATTTCATGAGTTGTGCTAGTCATTGTCTATGTGGTAATATGTTTGAATGAGTCAAAAGTTAAATTTCATTGTTCTCTGGTTACATAGATAATAATTAATTAAATAATGGCTGCCAATGGCTTAATTGCCAAGAGCCTCGACCAATACCTGAGGAGGCTCTCGTTAGGCAGCTGGATCAAGGGCTTGATACAGTGCGCGGTACTCCTGGACACGGCTCGTATTGTTAGGAGGTTTCTTTCTCTGGAGCCCTGACCGCCGGTAGCTTGGACCCTGTTCCCGATACCGGTGGTCTACTATTTTTATATTTTTAAATGTTTTTATTTATTTTTTAAGAAATATTTAAAAATGTAATTATATGTTATTAAGACAATAAATGGACGAAAATTAAATAAGAGAGTAAAGTGCCCTTTTTCTGATTGGAAATAGGGTACAATACAAACCATTTATTGTTTTTTTTTTGGTACATGGTATTAAATTTGTGTTGTGAAGAACTCATTTAGGAGAGATCTTGTTTGCAAAGGAGTTACAAACTAACTTGGTGCTCTCGCTCGCAAACTACTATGCAAAGATTTCTGACCTGAATTCTTTTATGATGAAAATTTTTCATCTCATAAAATAGGGCTTCCTCTCCTCTACTTATTTGCTGTGCCCTGCAAGGGTCCATAATGATCTTTGATTATAAACTGCCACCTAAGTACACATTATGGTAAAGCAATAAAGTTATTGAATATTGAGATAAATTGCCATCTCATTAAGGTCATTTTTTAAATTTTATTCCCTAACCTAAAAATGTCTTGTTCCAGGCAAATTCAGTAAGATAAAGCTCCTAAAGAAGGACACGATCTCGTCTCCGCTGGACTTCCGGCACACGCTGACGGTGCGTCCGTCGGAGGACGAGTCCAGCGTGAAGCAGCTCGTAGCCGTCGCCAAGGACACGCCGCCCGGATCTCCCGCCATCATGAGGGCTATCGCCCGTACGTCTCACTTTATTACTAACTAGCTTATGCCCACGACCTTCGACCAAGTGCAATTATTATAAAAGTATACGTATACGTTTTGCGCAGTGGCTGAGCGATTGACTGCTGCGCTTGGTGTCGCGGGTTCGATCCCCGCACGGAACAAATATTTGTATGGCCCACAAATAGTTGTTCCGGGTCAGGCTGTTTGTGTATGTGAGTTTAAATGTCTGTAAACGCACCCACGATACATGGGAAATTCCTAGTGTAGGACAACAATTTTATTTAAAAAAAAAACAATTTTACATGTACACTAGCGTTTGCCTGTAGCTTCGCTCTCGTTATAGTCGGGAATTATTCCTAGAAAGATTATCCATATGCAGCCTATAACATTCCGCTGTCCGTTTTTCTCGCGACTGCTGAGCAGAGTCCTGGGTTCGATGAGTGGGTCGTGTAAAATGTTATTAGGAATTTAACAGTAGCTGTTTCGTAGTTTGGAAGTTGGCGGTAAGAAACCCCCTCGTGCCTCAGTGCGGACGTGCTGCAAGCTACAGGTTGCGCGTGATGTTTGTCCTCGTGTGTGGCTCACGTCACAGACGCCTGTGACAGTGCGGGAACAGTGCACCTGTGCCTGCGCACGCGCCTGCAATACAATACTTCCCGCGCAGAATCTCTGCTGAGATTGTCCTCCGTGGCCGAAAACGGACAGGAAGACTATAATTATAAAATTCGGGGATAATTGCAGCTTTGTATTAGTGAAAGAATTTTCAGATTTGGATCAGCAGTTCCGGAGATCACCCCCCGACATCCAATCTTACAAACACATAGACTTTATCTTTTAGGCACAAGCTAGTGTATTATACACTAGCTTGTGATTTTAGCGATTTCACCCGCTACTCAGTTCCCCTTTAGAAGAGAGAAGAGCCACCCTTATTTAGGGCTATGATAAATAGATGTTGGCCCATTCTCAGACCTACCCGATATACACACAAATTTATACAAATCGGACCAGTCGTTTTGGGGTAACAAATACCGCTACACGAGAATTTTATACATTAGATTTAGTATGGACTAGCTTTTCTCTTATTAACTGGTATTTAGCGCCGTGCGTGATGCGTTGATGACCCAGAGGTAACGGCCTCGCCTGTCGCACACGAGGTATGAGATAATTCAGGCAAGTACTATCAATGTGAATTTTTAAATTCATAATATGGCTTTTGATGGGAAAAGACGCAATATCGCGCTAAGTAGAAGGGATGAGGAAGTTTTTGTCTAGGACAGACCAGGCTAATAAAAAAAAATGTTAGGTATAGATATTTCAAGAAACGATGGAAGAAGAAAAAGGATTGTATGTGTCGTGGTTTTATGAAACCATGGTAAAAGTGAAACATTTTTCACATTATGGGCATTTAGACGTACTCCGCGGCCGACCGTCACGCGACATGCAACACACAGACGAAAAAGTTTGAGACGATGTAATAAAAGTTTTACTTTAAAAAATGGTCTTTCTAATCTTACATTACTGACATTGGTTTATTGACATTTTGGACACTTGAGATTATGTTTTAATTTTTTGTGTGCAATAAAGTATATTCTATTCTATTGGTGAAGGAAAAATAAATTTAATTCTAAAATCGCCAACCTGTCTTAAATAAGCTTGGTAATGAATGCTCATGACTCCACTCTATGGAAAGATTCCTTTATCCAGCTGTGGGATAGTAATCGTTTATTATTGATAAATTATGCCCTTGGCTTTAATATGGCTTGCCTCCTAACATACTTGACACAACGCGTTCTTCAGTGGACGAATCCTGAATGAAACAGTCTTATGCTAAAAATATATTGAGCTGTATGAAGATCCGCATCAGATCTCCATAGCTAAGAACCAACATAAAAAGAGGAGATATTTGAAGAACGTTGTAAAATATTTTTCAAAACGCTTCCTTGAAAATTAGCTCTTTTTGCACTACGATTAGGTTCAATATGCGATGTAATTCACACGTCATTTATCGCAACGAGGACTTCCATTAAAAAAAAAAACACCTGTTCAAATCCCTATAGCCAGCGTTGACTTTTTTACAGCAAAGGAGGCGCATGTTTTAAGGCCTACATATTTAATTAAAAAAATCATCACGAATAACCATGATCATTAATAAAATAATTTGCTTAAAACAACAAATCAAAAAAACAAAATGTATTCGAATCCTGAATTCTCAAATTGTTCCTGTATAAAAATTTAAAAAGTGACTCATGTAAAATACCTAGGTATAATCGTTGATCAGCGATTATCTTGGCATACTCATATAGATATGGTCATGGCCCGTACAAGAAAATGTTGATATTCAAGAACCTAAGACATGTGACAACTAAAAAAATGTTAACTGAAATCTATGTCTCTCTCGCTCAGTCAATTCCTATCTACTGCATACCCGTGTGGGGCGGTGCGACAAAAACGAAGTTTCTTAAGGCCCTGCCTTCAGCCAGAAATAGAGGGATATTACCCCCGCAAAGCTACCTCTCCCCTACGAGTCCTACGACTATACCTCTCGCACAGTCAAACCGATTTTTTTGGAGTGAACTACACTATTTCAAAAACAGTGAGTGTGACATAGTATTGAATCTAGAGAAACTAGAATTCGTCGAAAAAACTGTTTTCTTGGGTAACACTCGATTCAAAGCTACAATGGGGTCCGCATATAACATCTCTTGCAGGACGCCTTAGTTCAGCAGCATATGCTGTTAGAAAAATCCGTCAGTTTACTGATGTAGATACCGCGAGGCTAGTCTACTTTAGTTATTTTCATAGTATCATGTCATACGGTATTTTACTTTGGGGACGGGGTGCAGACATCGAGTCTATATTTATTCTGCAGAAAAGAGCCATCAGAGCCATATATAACCTACGTAGGCGAGATTCTTTAAGGGAACAGTTTAAGGATATTAACATCATGACAGTACCTTGTCAATATATTTATGAAAACATCATGTATGTCAGGAAAAACTTGCATATTTTTAGTAAAAGAGGTGACAGACACAATTATAATACTAGAAATAGGGACCAATTAGTTCAACCAGGTTTCAGGTTAGCTAAAGTAGACTCATCTTTCATGGGGTACTGTTTAAAATACCTCCCCACATTCTTCAACTGAATGAAACGAAATTTAAATCTTGTATTAAACGCACACTATGTAGGCAAGCATATTATAAGTTGGGGGATTATATTGATGATAAAAATGCTTGGCTTAATGCTGGTCCTGCTCCAGAAGAATAGGGGTAAACTCATTGATTGGTATCCGAAGCTATAGTGGAAGCTGCAGAAGATTGTAAGACTATCTTTGCAATGTATAGAATCAATTCTCTAGTATTGTATAATTATTAAGCCCATATGTGAGTGCTATGTATTATTATTGACTTGACGAAGCCCTGGTGGTTGATAGTGTCATGCTCACTTAAATGTCTCGCTGATGGTGGCGGGTGTGTCGGGTCATTTAGCTCCCTTCAAAATGGTCGAGCTGAATGGGGCTGATCCATATGTCATGTTCGTGAACGGGCGCTGTCAGTTGGGACTGGTCATTTTTAGCTACCACGGTTCATTTTTAACTTATTTAGATTTAAAATTAAATTTTGCTTTTTATTTACTCTGGACGCTCTTACTGTGCACGTCTTTCTACATCGTTCTCACATATTTGTATAATTTCAACATGAATGATGTAAATACAATTTTGTAAAAATATTATAATTTAAAAGAGTGTCCATGGAGTTTCTTGCCCATTCTTCTCCATAGAGATCGACGCTTTGGAATGGGCAACTACAGTACTTTCACAAGTTATTATGCCTTGTGACCGGGACTGTAGATTAGTTTTGTTTCTTGACATTCAAAAGTGCCTGTAATGGTCTAATTGAAATAAATGGTTTTGACTTTGATTTTGACTTTATTGATGGATATAGGATGTCAGGTATTAAAAGAATCTTTTTTCACGATATATTTTGTTTAAATCTCAATGATATTTTGTTTTCACATTCTATTTAAACAAATAAATTAAATTAAAGTATCTGTTTGTAACTTCAAAATAACAGCGTAATCTTTGAAACGACTAGGCCAATAAAATTTTGACAGTACTTTTACTGAAAGATATTTAAGAGTAGAAGGAGTGTTAGTGTTTTATGTAGTTTGAGATTAAAGGAAAAAACCAACCTCAAATGGTGTGGTTCGCTGACGATACTTCCATAAGATTTAGGAAAAACAGACGTGCAACAAATCTTGACGACCTAAATAACGCCCTATTGCAGGTCCATAATTGGTATACTGCTAATAATTTTGTATTGAATGGGTAAAAAACGAAGTACATAAGATTTGCTCTGCCAAACGTCAAAAGTAGTGACATAGTATTGAATGAAGAGAAACTAGAATTCGTCGATAAAACTGTTTTCATAGGAATCAATCCCCTCGAATCAGTCCCCTCTTTGAGGAGTGGCTGGAGAAGCGTCATGGCGTCCTCACCTACCGCCTGGCGCAGGTCCTCACCGGACACGGAAGTTTCGGGAGGTTCCTGCACATCATCGGGCGGGAGGAAATGCCCGGGTGTCACCATTGTGACGATCGCCCGGAGGACACGGTGGAGCATACAGTGGCGGTCTGCCCCAAGCGGTGCCCGACCTGGAGGCCATCGGCGGCGGCGCTCTCTCGCGTCCGGCCCTGGTTCAGGCCATGGTCCGGAGCGAGAGGGAATGGGAAGCGGTCACCACCTTCTGCGAAGCAGTAATGCTAGCAAAGGAGGTGGCCGGGCGTTTGAGGGAGAGAACCTCGAACCAACCCAGCAGCTGCGGGAGACGCCGCGGGCGCCGGGCGTCGGGCGCCGCGAGACGACTCCCGGCCACCGTAGATGCGGGCCTGTGGACGGTGAGCAATGGGTAGCTCACCGTCCGTCTGTCTATTGACGACAGGCCGTGTCGATGGCGCGTTTGTGTTTCACGCGCGCCTCAAAGAGATGTCAGCAAAGCATAGGGGCTTGCCAGAGCCTCCGCCTGCTGGGGTTGCGGGTTGTTTGAAAGAGATACCGCGGCCCCGGAACGTAAAGGGCAATAGAAGGAACATGGGTGGGTTTTAGTCAGTAAAAGTCTGACACTGCTGAAGTTATTTGATGATTTTGATGATTTCCCACCCCAAAAAAAAAGGCATCACGCTCGACTCGAGGCTACAATGGGGTCCTCATTTAACATCTTGCAAGACGGTTGAGTTCAGCAGCATAAGCTGTAAGAAAAATCCGTTAATTTACTGACGTAGATACCGCGTGACTAGACTATTTTAGTTATTTTTGTAGTGTAATGCCATACGGTATTTTACTATGGGGACGGGCTGCAGACATTGAGTCTATATTTATTCTGCAGAAAAGAGCCATCACACCCATATATAATGTACGTAGGCGCGATTCCCTAAGAGAACTGTTTAAGAAAATTAACATCATGACAGTACCTTGTCTGTCAATCTATGAAAACATTATGTACGTTAGGAAAAATCTGCATCTATTTATTAAAAGAGGTGACAGACACCACTTTAATACTAGAAACAGGGACCAACTAGTTCAGCCAGATTTCAGGCTAGCTAAAGTAAACTCCACTTTTATGGGGTACTGTTTAAAATGTTACAACAAAATACCTCCAAACATCCTATATCCAATTGAATGAATCGAAGTTTAAATCTTCTATTAAACCCACATTATGTAGGCATAGGCATATTATAAGTTAGGGGATGATAGTAATGATATAATAATGCTTAGCTAAATGCCGGTTCTGCTCCAAAAAAAAAAACTAGTTTTAATATAAACTTGAAGTTTTTACGAGATCTCGATAAAGACCATGTCACGGTTTTTTTTGAGGATATGAAACTGATGCCCTTGCACAAGTACAGTTCTTAATTTATTTATCAGAATCTATACAAATATATTATATATATATCTCTTGGTTGTCTCTGGTCTTTGGTGGTCAAAAAATTGAGAAGGTAAATAAATGTACCTAACATTTATTTACCTTCTCAATTTTTTGACACAATAAGATTTTGATTGTATTTGTAGTGAACTGTATTTTCTCTTTGATTGTGTACCACTTCTACTATTTTCTAACTTGTTATTGGAGAGGCCTCCTAGCATAGGTATATCTTTTACTTAAAAGGAGGTCCTTATGTCATATTTACTGTAAAAATTGTACAAGTTTCTGCAAGAAATCTTTTTATTTTATAATGGCGTCATCATGGGGCGGCATAAAAACGTTGACACCGGGTTAGACACTAACAACACGATAAAAAAAAAACTTTTTGCAAGTTCGCCAATGTAAACTTTCTTGTTTCAATATAAAATTTGTCTTATGGCATTAAACGGTAGTGTAGTTTTTTTTATTACGGAAAGAATGTTACGATCTCTAATTAATATACTACTTTCACTTGGTTTACAATCATAAGTTTGGTTACTCACGCAAGTCGGCCGGGAGTGCTACGCTCTCTATCTTTTTGAAGATGTTCAGTTGATACGTATGTGTTTCATTCCAGTGCCAGCAGACGGTGTGAAGGGCAAGACGTGGGGCCCGTCCACCGTGCACGGGCGCGCGCGCACGCAGCTGGCGGCCGCCGCGCCCGCGCCGCGCCCGCGCCACGCGCGCTTCTGCAGCTCCGCGCCCGACCTGCCGCCGCACCCGCGCCCAGGTAACGTGCCCCCCCGCGCGGCCCGCCCGCCCGCGCGCGCCGACCTGCCGCGCAAGCGCAGCGGCTCGCACGACGACCTGCTGTACGAGAACACGTCCCCGCGCCGGAACCGCTTCCTGCTGTGTCCCATGTTCACGTCCACGGCCGACATCCCGCACCAGTACGACACGGTGTTCGACGTCCCGCTGGAGCGGCCGAGCCGCAAGGGCAGCCACGGGGACGTCAAGCGCAGCTTCCTCAAGAGTATCCGCTCCAACAGTCTCGCCGGCCTGCTGGCCGTCGCGGGGAACCTCTCCTCCGAAACGACAGAGCTACTTCGAGACGATTAGTTTGGGCTAAAGTTCGCATACCCACCGTCCACGCCGAGAGAGATCGAGAAAATATGAAAATAAAAAAAAAAAAGAAAAATTCCATAATAAGTACGTTCGTGGACGGTGCTGCAGTTTTTTATTTCGGAATTATTCCAATTCTTTTTTTGCTACTTCCTTCTGTGGACAGTACAAAAATGTTGCCATATTAAAGACATATCATTTCTTACTAACACATTCCTCCGCATTGCATTTGAAATAAAAAATAAGTTTAAATTCAACAAAACTTTATCCCAAACTACAATTTCGAATAACGAGATCGAAACCTTATTTCTATTCTTCGAGAGTCTTTACGAAAAAACGAGTTCACCTAATATTCGATTATAATTCGACGCGAACTAAATATTTTTCGAAAGAGACGAAAATTATCTCGAAAATCGGCTGATACATCTTTTATATCTGTAAATATGTTACTTAGTAGATATTGAAGTTCCAAGGATTTGAATTTAGTACGTAAGTCTAGTTTGTAAGGATTTTAAAAAGACTTATTTTTTTAGTGTGTATTATTTAGTCGTTATCGTCAATACCAGTGTCTGTCTTCTTTTACGAAACTATACGAGTTTTACCGCGGTAAACTACAGTAAAAAAAATATATAAAATTATGTTTTTCGTATATTATGAATAAAATTGTAACATATTAGGCATTTATTTCGTAAAAATATAGCTTACCGCGGTAAATAATCATATTTTACATGCATACTTTGACAATCGAATGATTTAATTTGAGATCTGTAATTTTTTCCTGTAATTAATCAACTTTTCAGCTTTATTTTGTTTAACTTTACGTGTTGTTTGCCCAATTAACTAGTCCTATTTAATTACTAGCTGTGCCTAGTGGTTTCACTCGCTGCTCAGCTATATAACCTTTATCGATAAATTAGCTATCCAACCGTAGGCATTTTTCAATTCGAACCAGTAGTTCCTGAGTTTTTGACGCGTACACAAACCAACTTAACATTCATATATATAGACTAGCTGTTTCCAGCAGTTTCACCCGCTGCTCAAGTCTTCTTCTGAAGACGGCCACCCTTCTCACTTAGGGGTATACAAAGTAGATGTTGGCCGATTTTCAGACCTACCCGCACACAAAATTTCATACTAACCGGTCCAGCCGTTGCGGAGGAGTTTGGTAACAAACACCGCGACTCGAGAATTTTATATATTAGATGAGCTAAATGCACAATTAAAGATTTTACTTCCACATATAAAAGATAAAAAGCAACGATATTTTTATTCTATTAATTTTCTTTTCAATATAGGCCAGGTATAAAGGTTTTCGAGAAAATGCAAATGTTTACAGTAGTAATCGATTAGGTTTATTATTTTGACATTGGTGCTTGCTTTAGTTATTGGTCAAATAACAGTAAATGTTTAAACAGCCAACATCAGCATTTACATGAAGATATGAACGATAGACGTACTAAATAGTTCATAATTTATCTTGTAGTAAGTAAATTGTTAAGAATCTTCTATTTAAATTAAAAGACTACGTTTACTGTGAACTGTTTCGACTGACCGCAAATTTTAAATTTTGGATCTTGCCAAATTGTGTAAAAATAATCACAATAAATCAATCGCAAAGAAGAAATATTGTAAAAGTATTTTTTCTTTATGATTTGTCTATTGTAATAAAAGGAAAAAGATAGCCAATCGTATGAATGTTCTTTTTTTAGTAAATTATTTGTTAACGTCAGCCATTTTGTTTGTTTACTTGCTGCGCTAAAGGAACCTCTCAGGACAGCTTACTTTATCCTTGTGAGTATGTTTTTATTATTCCAAAATTCATTAAGAACGCGTTCTAATTTATAAGTGCTTAAGAGACTCGCAAGTAATTGCTACACGCTAAACAACGTTATTTGTAAGTAAGTAGCGATTTTTTTGTACATATTTTTATAGTAGCTTGTATTTTGTTGTTATTTTCAGATGAAGATTTTCTTTAAAACCATTAATGCATGTTTTTTTTATTATATTGAGTATAGTAAAGGCGAACTTTCGTGACATGCGTGGTCATAAAACGTGTGAGCGAGACAGCACGAGACTCGGTATAGAGTTCATAAATCGTGTGTCCTACTTGCACACTTAACGCCGCTACTGTTACTATAGCGTTTACTACAGTCTTGTTCAGTACAAATATCCCCCACCCGTCCCTTGCAAGAGCCAGCCCGCGCTGCTGAGCCAGTAAGTTTAAACCAGTCCATAAATAATATCATTCAGATCCAGCCTGTCCCTTGCTGTCCCTCAGCGACGCCCTAAGCCGAGGCTCGTACCCCACAGGGGGTGCCCTTAGCGTGTAGTCGCTTAGTTTGTAAGTTTATACCCTGGCCTTAATTTTTAAGGCACCCACAGGATTCGCCCGGTTAAGCAAACGACAACCTCCTTGGTTGTTGAACTGCGAGATGCCATTCATAAAAAAAAAATACAAATATCCTGTGCTATTAGTTGCTAGTCTCAGTTTTTAGTCTGTACTAGCTGTGCCCGCAATGCGTTGCAATGCAATTTTTTACCTACCCTACCTACCCACCCTACCTACCCTACCTACCCTACCTACCCTGCCTACCCTACCTACCCTACCTACCCTACCTACCCTACCTACCCTACCTACCCTACCTACCCTACCTACCCTACCTACCCTACCTACCCTACCTACCCTACCTACCCTACCTACCCTACCTACCCTACCTACCCTACCTACCCTACCTACCCTACCTACCCTACCTACCCTACCTACCCTACCTACCCTACCTACCCTACCTACCCTACCTACCCTACCTACCCTACCTACCCTACCTACCCTACCTACCCTACCTACCCTACCTACCCTACCTACCCTACCTACCCTACCTACCCTACCTACCCTACCTACCCTACCTACCCTACCTACCCTACCTACCCTACCTACCCTACCTACCCTACCTACCCTACCTACCCTACCTACCCTACCTACCCTACCTACCCTACCTACCCTACCTACCCTACCTACCCTACCTACCCTACCTACCCTACCTACCCTACCTACCCTACCTACCCTACCTACCCTACCTACCCTACCTACCCTACCTACCCTACATACCCTACCTACCCTACCTACCCTACCTACCCTACCTACCCTATGTCCGTCTCCTGGCTCTAAGCTACCTCCTCACCAATTTTCAGCTAAATCGGTTCAGCCGTTCTTGAGTTATAAGTGGAGTAACTAACACGACTTTCTTTTATATATATAGATTAGGACGCGTTCTCTTCATGTCACAAACCTTTGGTAATTGTGGCAAATAAGGGAACACTAGACTAAGTTAGTTCGTATTGTTTGGAATTGATTTGTTTGTATAATATCGTTGTGTCGAGCGTGTGATACTGAAGTGTGCTATGTATAGTCCTTTTGTTTATTTTATTATCTGATGACGCGGCCAATTACGATGAAAATAACCTCAGAAATAGTTGGACCCTCTATTAAAATCAATAGAGGTGTGTGCATATTATTTTCGATAAAAAACGGTGTCTCCAAAATACTGTTCGGTTTTTTTTTTGTCTTCAAAAGGTTATCGATGATTGGCCGCACTATTCTGCACAGTTTGTATTTTTTATCATTACAGTAATCTAGTTACAGTTTTTTTTTATATTTTTTTTGTTTGTAAATTGTAAGCATTTGTTTGCTTTCAGCCAAGTTTTTTTTCTATTAATTTTAAACACGTTATCTATAAGTGCTATGCATGCTTACCAGTTCATAGTATATGCTATATACAGATTTTAAGGTATTTATGTATCTGTTGTACTTACTTATTTGTTAGTTATTATGAATTTCGCTTTTATCACCACGTCATTATGGCACGCTTTCAAATGTTTACAATGATTCCGATATCTAATAACGTGTATTTGGATGATTATATGATTCTTTTTGTACGCCTCTGTAGATTATTATTTTTTAATTTGCGATTTAATCTTTTATTTTGTAGATAGTTTTTTTTTTTTAAATCTCGACTGCCAGTTTAGTTCTCGCTTACTTTGAATGTCCCACTCGAAATACTAATTTTAAAATGTCTCACAGACAAAAGAATCTCATATATAAAATCATATATTCGTCCAGGTTTTTGTAGCGAGTATGTACGGAGTACAAACTGAATCCCCTGTAACAATCAGTAACAATGTTCCTGACGGTGGTGGATAGTATTACTATACGATATTACTGACCGAGAGGCTCGCGTCGCATAAGACGTCTCGGAGCGCTGGACTGCCCGTATGTCCTGAATTTGGAACATTCGTGACGTATTTGGTACATTCGTAACGTATTTGGTACATTCCTAACGTATTTGGTACATTCGTAACGTATTTGGTACATTCGTAACGTATTTGGTACATTAATGACGTAAATGGGAAATTCATGACACAAATGGGACTTTCGTGAAATGAATGGGACGTTCATGACGTAATTGGAATATTCGTGAATGAAATAGGACATCCGTTATACCGCTGATATTTTCTTAGATGAATCTCTTTTGCTTTGATAATATAATGTGGATTAGATAATATACTAGTTGGAGTAAGTAATTTTAAGATAAAAAATGCACTCTAGTTCAGAATATAAATGAAGATTTTCTATAGTTTGATGTCGCGTTTTTATTGAAGCACTTTTTAAGTCACGCATTTAGTTTTCGTAATAAATAGAAGTTAAATCGGGATAAACAGTTAATAGTTTTAATAAATAGATACCGGGACATACGGCAGCCCTAACCTCGATAATTATAAGACGCTCGAAAAACAATTTGTAAAAAAAAGACTATAGCTCTTCGGTGATCTGGTTCTTTCATAGTTATATAGATTCTTTTTTATATATCAAATAAACCTTTACCATAAAATCGAAACTGGTGTATTTTTTTAACATGGGTTTTACTAATCATTTAGTTACTAACATGATCCCTTTTAACATTAAAAAAAACTGAAAAAGAGCCATAGAGTTTCAAAATACAGATAATGAAAAATAGATACAGATTAAAAACCGGTGTTGGATGACGCGCTTACGCTTGCTCACTATGGCTATCCTAATTCGGGAACAAGGTTGGAAATGATAACAAGATTATTATTAACAATGATATTTTGATTTGTTATAAGTTTAAAAGTGCTATCAAGTATTATTTGCACAATGTAAGTATAATAGATCCTTGTTTTATTTTGTTTGTAATATTTTTATAGTTTCTTTTTTGCTTTTTATTGAATGAACTGTTTGGCATGTATAGTATGAGACTATTTATTTTTCTTGCATGATATTTAAAAACTAAAATAGAGGAAGAATGAAAGGTTCTTTTTAGCCGACTGTGGCGTATCCCAAAAGGAGGGTAATGATTTTTAAATTATTTTCACAAATCTCTTGAACAGTTTGCATTTTCCTCTATTTTCATTCAATATCGTTTATTAATTAATTGTTTACACTGTTTACTTCACACTTCGGTATTGATATAAATAATATGTTTATTTCCTTGTATATAACAGTGTATAAATAGCTATAATGTGCGGACTGTGTAGTTTCGATGTGAAATCATATTAGACTTTATTTCATTCGGAATAAAGATCATTTTCATTAGAGTTATGTGAAAGGCAATCGACCTGCAAGATAATAGAAATACATAATAATTTTTCGTTTACCCTGTAGAGTATTAGTGCCTGTTTTTGTGTATTTTCCTGTATTCAATTAGTTTTTAAAAAAGAAAAAAACTAGAATATTTATTTGAAAAACTAAAATGATGTTTATTTGAAAAACTTTAATCTAGACACAACAGTCACATTAAGTCTGACAACCAGTTCTACCAAGGGATACCATCTATATATCTAACTGGGTTGTTGAGGTCAGATATGCAGTCGCTTCTTGTAAAATAGGTACTGATATTCAACTGCATCCTAAATTTGCAGTAACTCATGTTTTTAATCTCACCTAGGCAACGAATTTCTTATATCAACAAAAATACTCTTGGTTTTCACTTTTTGATCTAACTTTTCAATCTGGACAGTAATCATATTATCCAGGCAGATAACTAATTCTAATACAAACATTCTGCGCCGACCTGTCAGAAAGGAACACAATATTTGACCTGTCTTAATGCAAGGCAACGTCAAGTTCACAAGTTTTAAGTTGCAACTGCGTGACTTTTGTGATGGCTCCTAGTATGGTATTGTGATTAACTGACAAGTCCGTTACAGTCCATATCGTGAAAGTTCTTGTCAGTTCTTCTTCATAGACATCAACGCTTTTGGATGGGCAACTACAGTACTTTCACAAGTTATTATGTCTTGTGACTGGGACTAGCTTCATGCTTTTGATTTTTACATTCAAAAGTGCCTGTAAGGGTCTAATTGAGATTAAATACTTTTAGTTTGAGTTTGATTTGGTCCGATCAAAAGATTGCTCTCCGTTTTAGCGTATCGCCTGCACTGCAGCTCTGACTGAAAAACAAATAAAACCGGCCCAGCGCACAGAATTTTCCATACAAACAAAATAAACGCCCATATTTTTGACTGCGTAGACTTGAATAGCTGTTGTTTCCACAGTTTCAAAGGACCACAAACTTGAGTATATGGTTTTAATTCCAAGTCGATACCTTCACGCGTTACTGACAAACAGAAGCACAACAAAGTGACTCTATAAGGGTTTAATCTTGATGTACAGAACCTTAAAAACGATATTTATAAATACAGTATTTCACATCGAACCTTCCCATCCGTACACCGACTCACGCACGCACATAAACACACTAATCCCTATGTTTTCATTCACATAGGTTGTTTTCTTCCTTATACAGACTTCAGTCCGGACGATTGGGGGCCCGAGTTCCCCCTGTCTTCCGCTTCAAGATACTCCGTGCCGATGCCCACCTTGTATAGTACTGAAGGTATGTTGATTTGTGGGGTTGAGAGACATTCCTGCAATTTTTCTCTTACTAGGTTATAACAATATAGCAGCCGTTCGGGTCGATCTTTAGGTTAAGCCTTATCCGTTACATACCGAGTTTCCTCTGTGCCTCGGAAAGCACGTTAAGTCGTGGTCCCGGCTGTCATTTGTAGATCTTTGACAGTCGTTACAGGTAGTCAGTGTTCCAAAAGTCTGACAACCAGTCTTACCAAGGGGTATCGCATTACCCAGTAAAAATTTGGAAAATTCAAAAGTGCACGCCTCATAGCGGTCATTCACATTTAAAAAAAAAATCTAAAACAAAATCTCAAGTTTTTTAAAACAAAATAACAAAAAATTCCCAATGTACTTTAAGCGTGATTTGTAGACAAGTATAATAGTGCCATCTGAAGATTGCAGGTGGAATTATAAAAAACATCATGAATTTTTTTTAATCAATGCACAAAAAATAAAAATTATAAATCATTCGTTTACATTTATTTATTTTTATTTTACTTCTTATGACGAGATGATAAAAAAAATAATAAAAATAAATGAAAATGAATGATTAAAAAAAACAATAATATAAAAAATATATAGTGGCGCCATAACTCTAAGGTGAGGAAAAAATATACTAAAAAATAAATGTATATATAGATATACAAATACACAGTTAGGAATCAGCCCAGGGTATAACTTTATATAATAAGAAAAAAAGTACTCTGGTACGATAAATTTTTCGACCAATTTCTCTGCCACTTACATGGATCCATAAACACAGACTGACGGACGTCCAAGAATGATTGATTTTAATGTTATTATTTACTATGTTAAACAAAATAATTGTTCATAAAAAATACCATATGTGCTTGATAGATTATTTAACTCGATTTTAGTGCACTCATATTATCCTGTAAGTGTTATATTAGTGAGAAAAAAGTCATTCAAGTTTCGAAAGACTGGGTTTTTTGACATGTCGAGAGTAGAGCACTGCCTCCGCTCCGCTAATGAGGCGTGCAATAACTGGGTTGTGGAGGTCAGATAGGCAGTCGCTCCATGTAAAATACTGATATTCAGCTGCATCCGGTTAGACTGGAAGCTGAACCCAACATAGTTGGGAAAAGGCTAGGCAGGTGATGGTTATAACACAATGTCACTTTCCGGATATCTTCCGTGATTTTTATTTAGCTTCTGATATTTGGACGCTGTTGCAAGTGCCATTGTCTCAGGATAACTTGTAACATCTTTTAAATATTGGTAACTCAAAATGAAGGAAAATTACGCAAGATATCCCGTAAGTGGCAGTGTAAATATATATTTAATTGATGAATAAAGTCCTTTTTGTTCTGTTATTTAATTTCTCGGAAGTGTATTAAAAAACGTTAAATTCCCTTGAGAATTTGTGAGTGCTGAAGGTTTACCATGACATCTTATAGCAGTTCTTATTCCTGTGTGAGAAAGAGATGGTGCTAGACACCCTGTATAGCTCTGTCCTACAGGTATTTAATTTTTTGAAAACCTTGAAATTAAGTTGGTCTCAAAACAAGATCTTTTCAAGGTTGCGGATTTTCGAAAGACTTACAGCGGCCCCGAATCACAAAGGGCAAAAAAAGAACATGGATGGATTGATTTTAGACAATAAAAGTCTCACACATCCTCTCGCTCCGCCTGAAGTGAAAGAAGTTATTTGATGATTTCACAGTCGAAAAAAACTAAGATGTTTGATGCTACTTAGAACATTCTTTATCCAAGAGTTAAGAGCCAAGTTACTTGTTGCTAATTTTTTTAAGGGTTCTTACCCTTAAGTTCATGATCATGTTAAAGTTGTTGATCCAGGCTGTTCTTTAAAAAAATAGGAGACAGATAATGCATTAAATCTTTTTTGTGTTGTAATGTCAATTTGATTTTTATGACATTTTCTGAGGAGTTAACATTATTAAAAATTGGATATTATCATTCACATTCAAACCTTGCAGGTTATAAGGTCAAAAAGCCGAGTATAATCGAATTAGTCCTGTACAATATGGCGGCGCTGCTGGGTGGCGTGGCGGCCGGATATGACGTCAGAATGTCTAATGTCAGCCCGCTGCATCCGACCTTACAGCCGCACAGGTAAGACTCATCAAGAAAATATGAAAAGTATTAGGCGTCATCCTAATTGGCTATCTTGCTAGTCTTGCGTTCTATGCTTTAAAAGATTCTGTTATTGAAGTAAACCACAGCAATTGGAGTGTCAGTCAGAGCATAAGTGCCCTCCACGCCGAGATACTTATGTTATCTATAATTTTGTCACATATCTGTGTTGTTGGCGTCCAGGGCACTCACACTTTTGTCGTTCAAACGTTTAAGTTGTTTTTATAAAAAGATTGATCATATTTGATCTGAAATAGTGTGAGAAGGTGTCCAGGGGCCTAAGTCTGCTATTACAATAGTGTCAGAATGGTCAATCACTGATCGCATAATGGTTGATTTTGACAAGTTTAGTATGTAGTAGATTACCAAACTTGTCTACACTTCTGACACTATTGTAATAGCAGACTTAGGCTCCAGGTTTATTGATTACTAGCTTTTGCCCGCGGCTTCGCTCGCGTTAAATTCGGGGTAACACAGTTCCCCTTGCGCCTTATTGATTTGTAATAGCAACGCTAAGTTTTCCCTTTTCTTCCCTCTTTCTCCCTCACATCCCACTTTTAAAAAAAAAAAAAATGCCTATGTCCGTCTCCTGGTTCCCAACTATCTCTGTACCAAAATTCATCAAAATCGGTTTAGCCATTAAAGCGTGAAGAGGTAACAAACAAACTCACTTTCGCTTTTATAATATTAGTAAGGATTCATAATCAATAATTCAATCAATAATTTCAGAGCGGAAATAGAACCAGATCCATTAAGTTCCTCCGTGTACGAGGGGTTTGGATATGCACATAACACGTATCACGGGCCTACAAGACACTTGCGAGCGCCGCTCAATGCCATCACCGGCTCACCTGTAAGTACCATACGATATTTTTTTTTGTTGTTGTAAAAGTCATTGTAATTTGAACCTTCTGCGTGTGTTGGAGAAGTCATAATTACACTTAGCAAATCAAACGACAAAAGCTTTGTTTTTTTTACTTTTGATTATACCAATATGTACACTATTGATGATTGTTTTTTACTCTTTCTAGATATCGGGCATCCAATCAGACGAACAGAAGCCGATCAGGTTCACCGACTCCCCCACGCACTACGCGCACCCGTCGTCGTCGTCCGGCTACGGCCACTCCGCGCAGCCGCTGTCCGGCACGTCAGGCCTGGGCACCAACTACACGTCCACGCAGCCTCCCACACCTTCACCGAGAAGAACCTCTTCATCCACCTCCGACCACCTCGCAGACCTCTACCATAATTACAGAGAAAACTTTCAACCATCACCCTCACAAGATAGAGACTACTTCTATAGAGCAGAACCGTACACCTACGACAGAACAGCGGATTACGTCGTCAAACACCCCCCATACTACGGCTATGACGAGTGCTCTTTCGAGTACAGAGAACCGACGCCCGACTACCGACCCTCACCACCGCAGTACCTCACGCACAGAAGAACACCCTCAAACTCCTCCGCGTCCAACTCCCACCCAGAAGAATTCTCTCCTTCTAGACAATACAGAAATAAAGAGAAAAGAGAAGAATACAGACCCAAGACTGAGTACCCGCGTAAATCCAACGACTATTCCTTACCGAGAGACTTTTATAGACAAGAGTCTCAAGAGAAGAGTGAGGTCGAACGACCCGCGAACTTAGGACTAGAATTAGCGCCGACGAAACTGAGATCTAGCTTGAAGAAGTACAATAAGAAGTCGAGCGCATCCGGCGGGAGTTCGGGAGGTGGCACACCGACGAACCCGACCCCTCCGGACAGTTTGACAAGCGAGACTGACAGTTCTTACGTATCAGCGAGGGACGCATCCAGCGGCTCGCAGTCCCGGGTGCGCTTCAGCCCGGAGACCATGGAGGGCCCCGTGCTCGAGCGCAGGCCCTCGCGGCACACGTAGCGAAGGCTGAAGAAGTTCGACGACTACCTTGTTTGACGCAAACTGTACATACGCTTGCGGGTAGTCCGAACGCTTCGCTTCATAGTTGTTCATTTCAAGTGACTGTACGCAGTTCTGATGTTAGTGGACGTAGCCAAGGCAGGCTTGTGACTGTGGTTTGAATAAAATTGTAAGGTTGTTTCTGCATTTAGTTGAATTGTAATTTCGAACGCATTTAATATGTAAAGGAAAAGACTAAAATGTTTGTACTTATATCGGAGTTGTTTGATCACTGGCTCCAATCGTATTTAAATCAATATTTATATACTTACATATCCTCACTAGACAATTGGACATTTCAGAGGAATATTATTTTCATTAGAACTTTCTAGAATGTATCATGAATGAATGTTGGTCCAACTTAGCTGTTGATAAGGAAGTCTTTGGCTACGAATAACTGCAATAAGCTAATGTATAAACGCGATTGTGTTCATTATTTAATGTATGCGTAGTTTCCATTGTACATTTTGTATGATACGTCGTCATTATAAGATGTATTTAGCCGTCAATGTAAAGCGAATTGCTATTTCACAGTGCCTATCGCGCGGAAATATTATTATTAATTCCTTATCGCGTGATGTAGTGATTAAATAATATGATTATTTGGAGATTTTGTTTGGGGCAAGCACGCAATGAAAAAATTTTTTAGATTTTGTAGCGGGAGTATAGTTGAGAGTTCTACAGCAACATCGGCAATGTACCTTCGTTGCCTGGGTCACATCGAGACTTCCTTGCGCCAAATAAAATCTACAAGTGTCTCAAATTGTTTTAAATTATATTCTGGTTTGATGTTAGCAATGAGGAATAGATTAGGCACAAACTAAAGCATTGTACAAATTGTAAATATCTGATCAAAACTGATGTCACAGTCAGTAACTTCTTCGTTGACGTACGATTTTTTTACTTTCGTTAAATTTATAAATAGTACAAATGTATTTGTAAGTGTCATAGAGTTCGAACGCGTGGCGGAGAAAAAAAAAACATATTTTTAAGTAAAACGTAATCAGTGTATATTTTGAAACTAACAATTAATATATTATGTAACTTATATCACTAAGTTGTATGCATTTTGTACAAAACGTTAGATATTTTTTACTGAAAAATATCAGTAACATTAGTATCTAGTATTGTGAGCAGCTTTTATATCCCACAATTAAATAATGTAAATTAGGTAAAAATACTAGTCGGAAGTTTGCGGAAATCCTAAATATTGCATATCCAGCTAAAAATTGATATTATATTCGATATTACGCTTCCCTTATCTGAGAAACACTGGATTACTTTACAATCGATCGAGATAACACAATTTATTTTCGTTCAGATTATGGCCTATTATCGGGAAGCTTGAAATTATCACTTAAATTAGCGTATAAATTAAAACGTAAGATGTATATCGGAAACATTCGAGTAAAATTAGCTTTGATAATTATTGTTAGCCCGAATCAGTGCCTAATGTTTGCTGGGACGGTACTTAGAGATTAGCCAAGGAGTGAAACGATTTTATCTTAACGATTTTTTTTGTTTTACAATTTATTATGGCCAGTAAAATTTTATTCGACAACTGGAACGTTGTATTTATTTTTTCAATTTTTATTTTCATGTGCAATATGTGAAATTATTTTGCGTCCATTTTATTAATTTAATTATATTTTTATTATTTATAAAACAAATCGTCGTGAATGTAACAGTATTTTATACAGTATTCGAAGTATTGTATATTCGGAAAGATATATGTATCATAATTTGTATGTAGTATAATTTATTAAGTTAGCTTTTGAACCAGTGCCAATGTCGTCCAGTGTTTTACATTATCTTTTATTTCCATTTTAGTACAAACCAAATCCTAACCAAATTATCGTAAGAATCTCTTGTAAAATTAAGTTTCAGTTTAACAAGTCACAAATTCTGAGTCAACGATTAAAACGATATTATGTAAATATTTATCTGAGATTCACGGCGCGTTTACTTAAAAAAAAAAAACTCTAGTCCTGAATTTTTTATTTTATTTGAATATCTGGCTTGTAATCGAATGGTTACGAACGACTGGCGAACGTACTTCGAATGAAAAAATGTAGTTTATTGGGCATTCCTGTGTTTTATACATTCCATTATGTTTTGAAGTGATATTATTGTAATCAGTGATGCGTTTATCAAGTGTAAAGGTTTTGTGTGCCAATAACATGAGGTGGGAGGATGCCTTACGTCTGTACGTTGAATCGACAAATAAAAATCTAGATTAAGCTTTTTATGAAGTCTTATTATTCCTTCTCCTTCCTAATTTATTTAACTACCGCTAAACACAACTTAAGGAGGGTTGCTTTTCTATGTTTATTCAATAAGTATGTAAATTAGCAAGTCAATGATGAAACTGTCCAATCATTTAGATGCAAATCTTGTAACAAGAATTCACAAGGCATACACAACTGGATTCTTTCCTGACTAACAATTTTTAATGTGTTAGACATGGATTCAGTAAAAATAACTAGTTTCTAACGGTTTTGCAGTTGGGGTCAATCGGAAAGCTAAATCAAGATGTAGACCTAGTTGTTCCTTGAGCTGGTTTATAATTAATTAATGTTCACATTCCACTAACTTTTTGATCCACGCACGCCGTAGTGACGAAAAGTCGGGTTCCATGAATAATTCAGTTCCAAGATATAACAGTTCTACAAACACGCTACTTCGTCCGTGACTAACGTGTTAAAGGCGATATTTTTTATTCTCATTAAGAACACACGACTTGTAGGTATTACTTCAAAATACGCATGGTAGACATTCCGTTCTCCGCTTATCTGAAAATAAGGAAAACGGCACTCTGTTTTCGACTGCGAACAATTTCGTAGGTACCTATTTATAAATAGATGCCCTAAGTTGGGCCACTTGCACCGATTTGCAAGGCATCTAAGGACAAGGTCTAATTTTAGGGTGTTGTACCCGGGTGCCAACCGGACCTTATCACTACGGCATCACTTTGCGTTCGTCACAGCAGCATCTCATTACCTATCCGTATTAGGTACATTTAAGATGTTCGGTGTGTACTCTTGTTGTGGTCGCTACAACAACAGAGGTTAAAAATGAAAGGTATATTGTTTTTAGTACTTACGGAACTCTTAGTGTGCAAGACCGACTCGTTGTTTCTGAGGTAGATGTTAGTATCAACCTATGGGAAGATTTATTTAAGTTGTCACCTTTGAGTACTTAAGGTTAATTTAGAACATGATGAAATACACTTTGAGAAGAGGTAAAAAAAAACCTATCCTTAAAACTTGCACATCATTTCGTTAACAAGTAGGTACCTATTATGCATCACACTATTAATGCAACAACATAATAACCCCTATCCGAGTATTTCAGTAACAGAAGTCTTCTCTTAATTTCGTAATCAAACTCATATTATTCTATTTGACGTTAGCGTTACAGTAGTAGAAGTAATTGATCAGCTCCACACTCAATGAATCAACCTGTGTATATACCTAAGTTACCTCGCAAATAACCCGCTCCATTCAATAGCAGGTCGTGTTCTTGAACTCCATCGAGTCGATTGTAGCCAATTAAATGTTCATTACACCCAGACTTATCACTTTCTCTTATCGCTTCTACAAGGGTTACAAATGAGACGGGGACTTTATATAAAAACAATTTATTCAATACTGCATAACTAAAATACTATGTCAGTGCCATGTAAAAATATTCTTAATCAGTAAATAGTGCTCTTACAGGCTAAAATATTTACAGAATAAAAGCTTCTGCCCACCAAGGTGTATCTTCATACAAATACGTCGAAACTTTATTGCTCTACGGAAAGTAGAAGTGGACCATTTAAAAATAGTTTGATTGTTCTCTCTATTGAAGCCTACAGACGAGTAATGATACGTCCAAGTAGACAGAATACTTTAAACATTTCTGCGGTAAGACGGGAGTGATGCCTACTGCAAATTAGCTAAGAGCACTTTTGACAAATCGATCGCACATTCTCTCTGCACAATGGACGGGAAATCTCTCGGCTGCTCACTTCTCACGGTACTTGTGTAATTTTCTCTACCCGTCACAGTTTATCTTCAGGTCGTACTTTCGTAAATATTTATCACACAGTTACAGTAGTAACATCTGCAACATTATTATAATCTTATGCCGAATCAATTTGTGCCAAAAGTGCCATTGCTAACTTTGCTAGTCACGAACATTTAAAAACCGTAAATGAATCTAGTGAAATTGATATTTCTTAAATAATGCCTTTTTCAACAAAAAAAATGTTTTACATTGCAAGAACTATGTTCAACCAACACAGGGTAAAGAATTTATAATTCAATCGAATGAAGAATCGTTAAAAAAATGCATATCAAAAACACCCTGTGACAATAATCCAATAAGTATTAATTTAGGTTTAGAACCAAAGTTCTTATGTCTAAGTACTGGATATTACCAGAAATATCACAATCAAGTGTCCTTACGTCCATCTAATCTCTATTTCGTCTTAATTCTAGAGAAGTTGAGTCCATTTGACTAGTGGATGAACTGTGGTTTATGTTCTTAGAAAGGAAAGACTTATTAAGTAAGTGGGTAGTAGTCTCTCGTCTTAACTTCCGACTCTAAGGACATAAGATTAAATTGTTTGCCAACTTCATATTTTTTTAGGGACTTGTATCTTTCTTTCCAGCCATCTCTTGCTTTGTAAATTAAAATATAACCTGCCTTCCTAATAAAAATGATCTCCAAATTATGTTTTCATGCATCTACAAGACTAAAATCAGTCTATTTAACGAAAGCATTCCGAACTCGCAGTAACCACTATTATTTATGTTACATCACACACATGATTTATCGTTATACATACATGCAGAATGTTAGCATAAATCCAAACTATAAAGTCGTTTTAAAACATTACCGACCTCGAATTATGACATTCGAAGCGCGACTCGTGTTTATCTTAAACATTAGGAAGCAATAATCTTTAATAATAGTTCGGATCGGCGAAAAATCTGCACATTCTCAATAAAAAGTTTTCGCACCTTCGAAATATGCTAATGCTCCATCTAAACAACATTACTATTCTTATTCTGGTCGTAAAACCCAGTTCGCTTGTCATAGTTACGATATTATAAAAAAAAGGAATACCTTCGGCCAAGACGAGTTAAAATTGTATGTTGTTGGTTGCATATTTGCAAAAGGGGTCCCCCCCTACCTTCTTTTATTCAACCTGTTTTTACGTCCATCGCTCATGTGGCAAAGGGCCAATTATATTACACTCATATTAGTCAATCTGGAGTCTCATCAAACTGGAAAATTTAATAACATTACCATCAACGCAATACCTACAATTTTTAAGTGCGTTTTAGTAGTGCTGTTTCTATCACTTCCGGGATGTTAACGCCTATTTTAATTAATCAGTATAAAATGATATGATTGTCGATAACACGAAATGCTTGCCAAGTAAAATTTAATTTAAAATCAAAATTCACATTATTCTTATTGCAAGTTCAGCGACGGACTAGTGTTTTTATGCCGTCTTCTAAGTAAACAATCATGAACACCTAAACACACATTTTGGTGCGCATTATTCTCCCAATGCTTGCTTACATTTTCAGTTTCAGAATATCAATGAGTGATATTTATTTTTATCGCCAGTATTGTAGTTCCAACGCGATCTAAAACCCGTATACCTATGGTCGCTCGCTCGATTTTACAATTAAAATCTTGTTTGCGAATAAATATCAGAATCTTTAAAATTTAGATAGTGGCGCATTTATTCTGTGTTCTTTCAGAAACGCGTCCGCGTTACAACCTTGACCTTTAGCGTTACATTCGTGCGGTTCTATATATTGTTTTTTGAACATTTTAAGCTTGTTATCACTAATTAAATCATATGAAATGAAATTATAGTTGTTGCCACAAAACTCATGGGTTTTCAATCAATTTGTCGTTCATTGTTTAGGTCCTGCCGTCTATTTTGGTGTAGTCGCGTGGTTTGTGCTCACAACAGCTTCCGCCGCTATAAATCTCGGATAACGGGAACAGGGAACACGTCATATCATTTTAATATCCTAAGCTTGATAGATATCGCCAGAATTTATGAGAATCTGCTGCCTACATAGCATAGCAATATTGAACAAAACTATCAGTGTACATACGAAAATTATTTTTTATACATTCGGATTTTTGCTTTCTAAATTAAATCGTCAGACAACAAACGAGTTAAAGCAATCAAAGAGATTAACTAGACAAGCGTCGGCACGAATTGAGATAAATTGCAACCACTAAAGCCAATAGCGAAGACATACAATGCAAACAAATAGGATTCGTAGGGTGATTTGCTTACGAGAATATTTGTTTACTTAGGAAAATAATCGAAGATTAACCTTTTATCCGTCAGGTTGTTAAAATGTTACCGGTATCGGTGTTGAGAAATAAAACTGCCTCGGCTGTTTTAATAGACGCTTTATTAGCATAACACCTGTGCGATAAACTTAAAAACGTACAAAAAAAACTACCGACGTCCTTCGTTTCTGCGTAAATGCATGACCGCGTGTCAAGACTATCGCAACGCGCTCCTAAATAATTGTTTTAACGACTCATCGAAATACAGCAAGTCTGAGGGGCATTCACAACGATGCGGTAAGCACCCATTACGAAGGAATTTAAGGGGATTATTTTGAAATTCGACCCTCAAAAACACGAAATGAGAAATATATACTTTTACGAGCTCCTATTACTTTGCGCTGAAAATTTCTCATTACAAAGGCTTCTTGGTTTGAAAGGGAAATTCCTAAATCTGAAATGGACTGATTTTTTACAATACGTCCGTATCTAATTCGTAAACGAGAATACGTTGTAACAATATTGCGTGCACGATTTTAGCAGATGATATAACTTAAGTGCTACGTATCGTACGAGCTAGCACGTAATTATAAAAGCGAAAATGAATAAATATTGATCAGAATTTGAGCGGTCTAACAAGAAACATTCTTAACATTTCTTTGTACATTACTAAGTTACCAGCATACTTAATTTACTGCAAAACGAATTAGTTTTCGGAAAAAAATATGAGACATGAGGTGAGTTTTTACGCTACGGTTATTCAAATCATTACGTGTAACCGCTATAACTCTGGTGTTGCAAACTAAAAATACAAATTACTTGATTATGGGCATCTATCTAGCTTGTCGATAACGGTAGTTCGAGTCGCGCCACTAAAAAACCAGCCACTAAAACTAACATGTTAAATCACCGCTGAATTTATATAATATTTTCCGCATGTTCTGTGAAAACAGCGCAAAGGTTTTTCATATTTGCGCACTTTCATCTGAAAATGCTTCTAACAAAATTATCGTGTTTTATATTTGCGACATTGGATTCCTCATTGTCTATATTAAAGTATCAGTCTGCCTTCGTTATTCATTAGACGCCCTGCTGCGTCGCTGGTCTAATCCTTATGAAAAATCAATACATACCCAACCCAAAATGCGAAAAGAACTTCTTAGTTGCGATGTATTACAATCTTTATCCTAAAATATTTTCCAATGTCTCAAAGCAAATGCAAATTAGATGCTTATTAAATGACATTGAAATCTAGAATATAAAGTCATTCAGATTTTTCTACATTAACATATTATAAAGACAGTCCTCTCAGCTCGAGACTAGTCTGGCGACAGACATGGAAAAGGTCGTCGAATCTTAGTAAGTGTTTATATGTCTTTGCCCTTGAAAGGACGGCGAGTCCTAAACTCATTGACCGAGAGTTTGCACACATGCGTCTCGAGACATTTCCACATATAGAGCATTTATTTTATGAAAACATGACAAAAGAAACATCTACCGACATCTACGAAATAAAACAAAATCGATACTTTGCCTACAAAGTATCGATTTTGTTTTATTTCGTTGACGTATTCTCAGTCGATGTATTTTATCCTCTTAAGTTTATTATAAGTCAAGGCAGGATCTACCTAGTCAGGAATTTTAGGCCCGTCTATTTTGGGCAAGGACGAGACGTCTACAACAGCATCCTCAATACTCTTCGTGCACACACACACATTTTCTGATGTTGAGGAGACAAGGCGGTAACTAACTCTTACTAAGAACTTTCTAGAATCCTTGATAAATAAATCAATCGAGCTTAAACCAGGCGATACGTTAGCTAAGTTTTCGAATTTGATCTCGTGACGTCAATGAACAGGGAAAATGGCGGGAAAGGCCGTGTGGCCAGAATGTATTAATACCTATGTACACAACACTCAGGGACGATATATCAATAGACCACTTAGCTGTCGAGTTTTAGTCAGCTTTAATTATCAGTGCATTGGACCGAGTTATCTCTACTAACTAGTTACGTCATGTGGATAACAATATGCGTGTTACCGCGTTGGCCTAACTTACTGGACGTTGTCAGACATTCTGATCTTTGAAGCTCCAATTACTTTAACAGAAACACGGTTGGCACATGTTTCGGTAATATTTTATGTGCATCCAATAGCACGACGACGTTTGTGAAAAAACAAAAGTCTCCTCGTTTACATAGGCGACAGACCGCTCGCTAAATGTAAACGGTTAATAATTAAAGGTAATATTCAGGAATTAAATACCTATTTAAAAGAACATCGATGGCAAAATTTAAATAAACATTTAGGTCAACCTTCCACGATGTCCAGAATTTTTAACGATCGATGAGTCAGTTTGGAAGCAAGTTAATAATTAAAGGTAATATTCAGGAATTAAATACCTATTTAAAAGAACATCGATGGCAAAATTTAAATAAACATTTAGGTCAACCTTCCACGATGTCCAGAATTTTTAACGATCGATGAGTCAGTTTGGAAGCAATGTAACGCAAAATATACTGTTGCTGTACTTTTGAAGTTGGGGACGAATGAGTCATGGGTTTATTGATTCGAACATTTACTGATATGGGGCATGAAAGATATTATTTGACTTTGCAATTATTTCTACGAATTTTAATAGTAAGCGGCCATACAAGGTAACGAGCATGTGCCGAAGTTTATAGTATTTCTTAAATTACAACTTAGGATTTATCGCAAGAAAAGGCATAAAACTTAACAATTTATAGCCGATGGATTATTGTACCTACCCAAAATGTGATAACAGAACACAATCAACATGTAACTACAAGTATCAACCTTGCTTAATTCATACAACGCTAAGCTATCCCTAGCGGACTAGAATTACTTAAGACTGAAAAATACGTTACGTTTTAAAATAATACATCATTACTCACCATCTAGATGTCACGGCGTAATACTTACTTTCTACTTTCTCTCCTAAAACCGTTGTTGGGTACATGATTGTCCCAAGTAAGAGGCACGGAGGGATAGGCACCTAGTGCTTTTACTCTAATTTGTGGCAGTCTATTGTGAGTTAAAAAAAATTGTTTGGACCACATCAGTGTTGGTATTTCAGTATTATCTTATCGGCTTCCTATGCTCTGGCGCGTCCTCAAAGATAACCAGTATCCCTGTCGCTACAGGCCTGAGTCCGCGCGCCAGCACGCCCTCTACACCTACCTACCCTAATGGACTCGAAGCCTTAAAAATGTATAAGAGATTAAAGCTCACTTTTCATTCGTCCACGACGGTATTAAATAATAAATACATTCACACAGTAATGCTACATTTTAGAAATTAGAAGGCCTGACTTGTTACTGCGCCAAAAATAATATTGAATAAGTAACTAATGACGGGATAAAACAATAACGGGAACCATAAACCCTGAGGTAACATAAACAAATAAAAACTTATTTCTGGTCTCTCACTACATACACAACATGCAATATTTAAGCGGTTTTACACAGCCGACCTGCCGCCGACAGACAATACACACATATATTATGTACATGTTAAACTACTGCCACAAATAATTATATTATGTATTATTACGTATTATATGTAAGTAAATAAAGGACACGATAGGGCGGGGGATAAGTATATAGAAAAAAAAATAGAGAAATATACAATAAACTCTATTTAAACATGAAATTTATTAAAGATAAAAAACATACAATGTTTTGTTTTACACAAAATAAAATACCTGGAGGGTTATTGACGGGCGCCGGGGCGGCATTAGCTGAGGCGGGGCGCGCCCAGGCGCCCGCGGCAGATATACATAGTGCGACAGGTCCATATATAGTCCAATAATATAATACCATAGCATATGATAAAAAGTGTACACATATATGATACTGTCAAGCCAACTAAAACTCACAAAAAGTCATGTCGCGCTCTCGCGAATATAAAACTATGTTAAATCTTACAAAAATACTTATGTGACTAATTTGAAATGCACATATAGGATCTCGCTTTCCGTCTACAAAAATAATCTGAAATTGGAATGAAAATCTTTCTTAAGCATTCGGCCTGGGAACGATCACAAAAGTTACGGCGTTCACAACGTCCGTACACTTATTAATTATTTCTCTTCTGAGTCTTAAAGCTAACCGATAAAACCTGCCCGTTGAGCGTGTATCCATTGAGGGCCTGGATGGCCATAGCGGCCTCATCATACTCACGCATATTCACAAATGCAAAACCTTTGTTTTTCTTTGTCTCGGGATCTTTGATCACTTTAATGGAGTCGATTGCACCGTAGGGACCGAAGAGTTGCCATAGAGCCAGCTCCTCGGTGTCCTCACCGATGTTGTATACATACACTGTGGTCTGATGAGGCGCGGGCGCCGCGCCAAGCAACGGCACGGGGCTGGCCGGCGCGCCCAGCAGCGGGAGCGGCGAGTGGTTGCTAGCAGCCATCGGGTTGAACCTCTGCTGGCCCTTGTTGATGAAAGGCAGCGCCTTGCCAGGCGACGGCAGCAGTGGCGGTGGGGACGCCTGAGGGAAACCTGGGGTGAAGGCTGCCGGCCGCGCGCCAAACGCTGCGCTGAGGTTGGTGCCGTTGAAGGCGGCTGGCGCGGTGCCGTTGAACACAGCCGTGGCACCGTTGTACGCCAGCGGCGCAGCGCCCACCGCGACGCGGGGCGTCGGCCGCGGCGCGTTCTTATTCGCATTTGGCTTGTTCGCGAACTTGACCACGATGGCGCCCGCGGCCGGTATCGGAGTCTGCCCGTTCATGTGTTTGATTGCTTCTTCGGCCTGTGGCCGCGTCTCGTAGCACACGAACCCGATGCCTTGCGACACCCGACTGTTCGTTATGACACCGAACTGACTGAATAAACTATTTAGACGTTCTAACGTCATGTCTGGAGGTAGATTGCTAATATAAAGGTTAGATTCCGTGTCAGGTTTATGGCTGACCTTATTTTCGGGGTTGAGAAGTGCGAATGACACTTTCAGAGTCTTGCCTTGCATGAGGAGGCCGTTGAACGCCGCCCGCGCCTTCTCGGCATCCTCGTGTTTCTCATACTCCACAAAGCCGTATCCCCGGTTAGCTATAAGCTTGCAACTCTCTATTTTGCCCATGGCGGAAAAGAGCGCGTACATCATATCCCGCGTCATCAGCTCGGGTATGTAATTGACCATGAGTTTGGTCGGTGACACATTGTTGGCGTCGCCGCCGCCATTCTCCATTTCGTTTTTTAACATTGTTCTTTAATTGTGGAAACTACACTACAGAAAACAAAATACTAATAAAACTCACACTACGAATAGTTGTTTACTTCATTTGCGACATCTATAACGAACAAAGAACGAACACAAAAAGTCCCAGTCACACTAAAATGCCACAGCGACGCCGGTTCACAAGTTCATCATCACACGAACGAGTTTGTTTTTGGAATGTTACCAGGTTTTGCCCTTTTTGTTTGGCAACTATGAAATGCAACTGGTAGTTTCTTTGAATAATAACATTTCACTTCGTTTCTTTCCGTTATTTCTCCAATTTCTATAGACGATTAATTAATTTGGCACGTGTTTGGATATTTGGTTACTGTCAAATTAATAATTTTATAAATTTTTGATCGCGTGGCACATTTTTATTTTTTTGTCTATGATGTTAATAACCGTTAAAAAATTGCTGTAGAACGTCTTTGTTTTTGATATTTTAATATTTCTCTTAAAATCTCTCACACGCTGTGTTGCATATTTAGATCTGATAATTACTGTCTTTGTGAATTATAATCAACTACAACATAAAAACGGAATTCTATTTATTTAGGAAAAGTATGAAAAGAAACACCTTAAGATACAGTTTTATGGTATTTTAAGGAAATAATCGTCAAACTTATATTTTATCTTACGCCCAAGTGTCCCATTATCGTTGTTGTGAACATATTATGTTTGTTTAGAATTACTAATAATTAAGTTCTGTTTTTGAAGATATGTTGTAAATATTAAGAAATTAATAAATTTTATAGTCAAATTGTAATCATATCATAGGAATCTTTTTTATAAAATAACTAACTATTGCAGATTACCGGTATAGTCAAAAACCAAATGGTTAATGGTCTATGGGCAAGATTAAAAACCATGAGATAAAAACATTTTTGATCTTTTTGTGAGAGGGGGTTATGAAATGCTTGTGTAATATCTATGTCTACAACCAGTAGTGTCACTTTGACGACTAATGGAGACTACTGATTGGTTACATTCCAACCTTTGTGATCAGCTGGGCTTGTCATGTGTCAACAGCTGCTATGTGACAAGTGGTCGATTATTTATCCTTGTGTCACTGTCACACAGCTGTCAATTGAACTAAATTGTATGGTGTTTTGCTAGGATTTTGTGACTACAATTCATTGGTTCTCAACTTCTCATAAAACAAGAGGATTCAGAACTATAAAGATGTTCCTCACAAATATCCTGTTAAAAAAAGCCAAGAGCAAGTCCGTGTTTTATTTAGATATTAATAGGCATTTCCAATAAAAGTCTTGGACCTAACACCATTTCTCGTTTCAGGATGGTCATGGTGTTAATGGAAAGTGTGGTCTCTGGTCATCAGGTTACGAAGATAAGAGAGCGTTTGGCTGATAAATTGGAATATATTCGTTTTGATCCATACAGTGAGTAATTTTTTCAATTGATTATAACCTCAAAATTTAGATTTTTCAAAGTTAGTGTAGGTTTAAAACAGTTATAGGTATCTCAAATATATTCTGTAATGATATTACAACAAATACTCTTTTAATTAACAGGGATCAGTTGCATAGTCACTTAAGTATGCTAATCTGAAATTTGTTTGATTAAACGCCACTAATCTTTAGAAAAAAATACTGGTTCGCCATGATTTTTTTATTGTTGGATAGCCCGTTTATTGAGCTGTTAAGATCACACTACAATTCTTAGAAGTTGAGCAGCGGGTAAAACAGCTGGCTAAGGCTAGTGTAGTTATAAAACTAAGGGCTGCGATTATTACTTTCTTGATGACTTCACGAGCGAGTCTAGTAAGATATCTTGGTTTTTTATTATCAGTATTGTGCATCATTCTTAGGTTACCACTACATATAATAAGCGCTTCCAATCAATACTCTCTGTATAACTGTCATGCAATTAGCCGCCTTACTAGTCACCCTGTGGATCACATCACATCATGCCAAAGGGTTTGCTACTCAAAAGTGTCCTATTTAAATTCTGAACTATCTACCCAGGTTGGTTGATTTTCCAGGAATAGTAAAAATATTTTAACATTCTATCAGATCTTAAGAAGAGGACATTGTGCCTTTTTATATTATGTACTAATATTAAACCGGCTGGATAGGACAACAATCTGTGCAGGACGGCTGACAGCAGCTGGTGGGTGTAGCCAAACATCAGGCTAAGTGGCACACCTTGAGAGATGCCTATGTCCAGTAGACTGACACAGGTTGATAATGATGATGTTATAGGATTATCAAATTCTAGTAAGATTTTAATTTACTGGCATAGTCCCGTCACAAAAATCTATCCTGTTTAAATGCGTGTATTTTCCTTTAACATATTAAACTAGCTTTTGCCCGCGGCTTCGCTCGCGTTGAATAAGGGTAACACAGTTCCCCTTTACTGATTTGCAGGTAATAATGTGGGTATCTTCAAACTTGTGTAATATTCTTTTATAAAAATATTCGCTAAGTCGAGGGTATGTTGGCGTTACACACATGTTTTGTACTGTGTCATGCTACTCAGCTCAATAAACGGATTTACTTAAATCTCGGAGTTTTAATGGACATAACAGTTACAATGACACAAATTGAATAAATTTTGCTAAAGAATAAGTCAAAATATAATAACATGAAGCTTTATTCAATAAATGTCATGGTACAGTTGGCCCTGTAGGAGCGAGAGAATGACAAATATTTATGTGACCCAGAAGTAGTTTTTTCGGGTTTGGCTGTATGTAAGTGTTTGTTAAGGCACCCATGATATAGGAGACATTTCTCAAATAACTACTACATCCAACCTTTGACGAAAAAATCTGAGGAGAAAGAACACTATTGACGACATTGCAAGAGGTTTTCAAGGTCACGACGTTTTGAATCTACTTGCGACCTACTTTTCTTATCGAAGGCGTAGCAAGCTTATTGTAATGATGATAAATATTAATTATTAATTTAATAGTAATTTTGACTGCCATCAGTCAGAGGTAAAATAATTAAGAAAAGACTGATTGAACTGAATCATACAATTACAGCATCTGCACCTTAATGCTATTTGATTTATTGCTTTTGCAGAGGAAATTGCTGAAATAGTTAAGTGTAGTATGAACAGGTTTCTTTCACTTTCTGGGTTAAAACAAACTAAGAACTCATGATGGTTTTCTACCAATCAACTCAGCCTTAGATATGCTATGATAACAGCCTACTGCTGCCCCATATGTGTTTCTCCATCAAACTACTACATCCCATCCCTAACCGCATTGGAACTAGTCACAATTTTAGGCTGTAGGTTGTCGAGGTGCGGACAGGGCTAGTAATGTTCTAAACTATTGGTTATTAACTAGAGGTGATACCAATGAATATGAGTGTTTTGTTTCGGTTGTGGAACCACTAAAAATGTATTATTTTGTTTCAGTCCAACAAGAAAGTTTATATAAAGAAAGGAAAAAGATCAGGAGCATCAAGTCGTCGTAGGTCTGTAACTATTTGTATTTGTGTGTAGGCATTAGGATAAAATAATATACAACATGTTTTAAATGTTATAATTTAGTTATTGTACTTTAAACAATAAACAAATCTTTGGATATAATGCGTTTCACTATAATTACTAGAAAATTATGAAACCTCTGTAATTAAGTACTGCATGTTACAATTTGCTACCAAATTTAATCGTACAGAGCAGAGTCTAATATATGTTCAATATAATGAGTTTAGAATATATGCTTTACTTTCCAATTTCTTACGGCTAAGTCCGATACTGTATGCAATTGAAAGAATTTCAAAATTACATGAAGTTACGTGCTTCTCGTCCAATGTGCCTTATTCAGACAAAAAGTGCTAATAGTGCTAATTAAAATAAATTACAATACAACGTAAAACACCTATTTATTTTAATAATAAATTTCGTCACTACTAGGTAGGACCCAGCCCAGATAAATCTAACTCTAATAAACTTTTCAAAAGAGAATTCTCAATTTATATAATATAGGCCAAATATTGATTAATACATAATATTTCTCATATTATATCTCAATACAAGAACTAAATAATTTAAAATTTCGTTTATGATAATTTTTAAATATTAAAAAGAAAATTTTCTACGTTTTCATATTTTAATATATGAATAATTTGATTATTCTCAATTTTAATAATGTGCAATTCCGATAATTTTTCAACATTCAGTTTCCAATAAATGTAAATATTTTTTTTCCAATCAATAAACATTTTTCAAACACTTATTATTTACTCTCACTGTATTCTTTAAATCTATCTCGAATCTAGAAGGTTAAATATATGACTTACACCCTTAAAATACCATTTAAGGCTTTATCTATAAGTTCTAATACTGTGGCCACATACATTGCAACCATGATATTGTTGAAAACAAAATAATTTGAATGAAATTGACTAGAATGTAACATTAATGTACTTAGGCACCTAAATGAATCTCTTTATTATTAAATATTCCAATAATTGAATACAGCATTTTAAAATTTTGTTTATAATTAAAATATTTACACATACAGATGAAATAATTTTGAAAATTTTATATTGACATCAAAAGAGTCCTTAATTGATTTAAAATCAAATAAAACTTACAGTCTAGTTATGATAAATGTACATTAAGAGAAAATTCTTTGGCTTACGGTAGTTAGATACAAAGTATAATTAAGATTAGAACGATTTGAAATTATAGGAAGTTGGTCCTCTAACGACACTGTAATGGTAGTATAAAATTTTAATGGAATGATATTTTTTTTTTATTTCTTTATAGTTTTACATTATAAATGCACCTATCATGAATTAAATTTTCTGTAACTGACCCTAAGCATGGGAACTATTTCTTTTGTTGAATGAGTACCTAGACTTAGATTAAATGAATTTCATAGAGATAAAGTCGAGCCACAGAGTAGCAATATTACATAGGGAAGACAACATATAGGCACAAATGCACTTTTAAATGTCCTATTTGCTTCTTCTATGTATTTTATCCATGAAGATTTCTCTCGATAGCCTTACTTATCGTTATATTAAATGATCAGATTTTTTTATTTTTTTAATTTAACAGATAGGTACAATAATAACTCTTAGAACAATCGAAAAAAGTTTGATTGATCCCATATCAACGATTTGAATTTAGATAAATAAAAGATATAAAAGTAGACAATACATGTCATGGAATACACAAGAATAATATTAAGTAATAGAATAATAATTTAATAATATAAACATTTACGTATAATATAATAAATAAAGAGAATATAACAATATTACAAGTTCCTAAAAGACTAGATTGTCACTGAAAGTTACATTATTATATGCATTAATAAAATTACACTGGAAATTATTTGAAAAATCTTAATAGTGATTACAATTTAAATGATTTCAGATGTTACTTAGAACGATAATTCTGTTCAGCTCAAATTCAAATATTCAGACAATTTTTAAAACAATATGTTTAACAGTTTATTTAGAATATGTCTACATACATCGTTATGTATACCCGTACATTTAATTTACAGAATTCGATGGATACTGACAATTTCGTTTTTACTGCCATTGTTTCAAGAGCATGCAACATTCTGCACTCTGGCCATATTTATACCTCGGCTCGTTGTCTCTGATTTTGGGAATCAGAATCTTAATTGTCAGTAATCCCTCTAACCGCAAGTGGTAACTTACTAAATAACTTAGAAACTATAATTTATTAATTTCGAAAGGCCGAAAAATCACTTCATTTTTTTTTGTCGTTAATTTAGTCGTTCCAATTCTTCGATAAAATATAAGATATACAGCTACCAACTTGACCGAATGTGGCCATTTCAACAATTCCTTTGTTGGTCTGAGACCCACCCTTTATTCCACCACCCTCTAACGCAATCCTTATCAATAATAATGAATAATAGAATCCAAGAATCCAATAATATCTTAATTTTAGTAACGGCACGCGATATGAAATATGAAAAATATATTCTTACATAGTTAAAAATGGCGGAATTCCCGCCAAGCGTGCCGTCGAATCAATTATAAAATTACTTTTAACATATTGATTACAATTTGAAATAATTTATTTATTTCTACATTAAAATCTTATTATCTAGGTACCAGTTATAATTAAAGTGTTGAATTGAATAGTTTATTTTAGAGAGATCACTTATTCACTCACTTTTCAAGTCATACGCTCTAACAGAGGAGCTATGTCGGGATACTTTCATGCAAAGAACTCCGTTTTTGTTGTCATGTCGAACTCGGACTCCTCCATCTTGTACATCTCGATCAGCTGGAACAAAATACGATACTAAATTCATGATATTGTTTTAACGCAAATGTTCCAGCATAACATATGTTTTTTTTTTAATAAAAAACGTTGCCCCACACTAGAAATTTCTCCTGTATCGTGGGTGCGTTTACAAACATTTAAACTCACATACACTAACACCCAGACCCGGAACAACTATCTGCAGGTCATACAAATATTTGTTCCGTGCGGGAATCGAACCCGCGACACACAGCGCAGCAGTCGATAGCTCAGTCACTGCGTCATAATAAACCTGGGTTGCAGTCAATTCGATATTTTTTTCTAAACATATTTTTTGCTGCACAGGTTACGTGATACCTTCGGACTTGAATCGGTTCGACCAGTAAACTACGTTGAGTATTTACCATTGCTGAATCATATTCCACCTAAGCAGAGCAATGTATTACCGTCCAGAAATATACATTACTAGCTGCGCCCAGCGGTTCCACCTATTGCTCAGGTCCCCTTCTCACTTAGGGGTTTGAAAGATAGATAGTAGCCGATTCCCAGATTTACTAAATATGCTTAAAAAGTCATAAGATTCGGTCGATCTGTTTCGGAGGAGTATGGGAACGAACAATTGTCACGAGAATTTTATATATTCGAAACTCAAACTCAAACTCAAACTCAAAGCATTTATTTCAATTAGACCATTACAGGCACTTTTGAATGTCATAAAAACAAGAACAAAAAAATGATGCTGCTACAATCCCGGTCACAAGGCATAATAACTTGTGAAAGTACTGTAGTTGCCCATTCCAAAGCGTTGATCTCTATGGAGAAGAATGGGCAAGAAACTCCATGGACACTCTTTTAAATTATAATATTTTTACAAAATCGTATTTACATCATTCGTGTTGAGATTATACAAATATGTGAGAACGATGCCGATGTAGAAAGACGTGCACAGTAAGAGCGTCCAGAGTAAATAAAAAGCAAAATTCAATTTAAAATCTAAATAAGTTAAAAAAATGACCGTGGTAGTTAAAAAAATGACCAGTCCCAACTGACAGCGCCCGTTCACGAACATGACGTATGGATCAGCCCCATTCAGCTCGACCATTTTGAAGGGAGCTAAATGACCCGACACACCCGCCACTATCAGCGAGACATTTAAGTGAGCATGACACTATTAACCACCAGGGCTTCGTCAAGTCAATGATAATACATAGCACTCACACATGGGCTTAATAATTATACAATACTAGAGAATTGATTCTATACATTGCAAAGATAGTCTTACAATCTTCCGCAGCTTCCAATATAGCTTCGGACACTTATCAATGAGTTTACCCCTATGCTTGAGGAGCAGGACCAGCATTGAGCCAAGCATTTTTATCATCAATATAATCCCCCAACTTATAATATGCTTGCCTACATAGTGTGCGTTTAATACAAGATTTAAATTTCGTTTCATTCAGTTGAAGAATGTGGGGAGGTATTTTATTGTAGCATTTCAAACAGTACCCCATGAAAGATGAGTCTACTTTAGCTAACCTGAAACCTGGTTGAACTAATTGGTCCCTATTTCTAGTATTATAATTGTGTCTGTCACCTCTTTTACTAAAAAGATGCAAGTTTTTCCCGACATACATGATGTTTTCATAAATATATTGACAAGGTACTGTCATGATGTTAATATCCTTAAACTGTTCCCTTAAAGAATCTCGCCTACGTAGGTTATATATGGCTCTGATGGCTCTTTTCTGCAGAATAAATATAGACTCGATGTCTGCAGCCCGTCCCCAAAGTAAAATACCGTATGACATTATACTATGAAAATAACTAAAATCTCGCGGTATCTACATCAGTAAACTGACGGATTTTTCTAACAGCATATGCTGCTGAACTAAGGCGTCCTGCAAGAGATGTTATATGCGGACCCCATTGTAGCTTTGAATCGAGTGTTATTCCCAAGAAAACAGTTTTTTCGACGAATTCTAGTTTCTCTTGATTCAATACTATGTCACACTCACTGTTTTTGACATTTGGTAGAGCAAATCTTATGCACTTCGTTTTTTTCCCATTTAATACTAAATTATTAGCGGTAAACCAATTATGTACCTGCATTAGGGCATTATTTACGTCGTCAAGATTTGAGGCACGTCTGTTTATCTTAAATATTAAAGAAGTATCGTCAGCAAATAACACCATTTGTGGATGGTTTTTAAACAAATGGGGTAGATCATTAATATATACTAAAAAGAGGAAGGGACCTAATATCGATCCTTGTGGTACACCCATTTTTACATTTAAACCCATTGAATTGACACCATTTATTTGTACTTGCTGCTGTCTATTATTTAAATACGATTTAACTAAACTAAGGGCAAGTTTCCCTAGGCCGTAATGTTCAAGTTTTAAGAGAAGGGTTTCGTGGTTCACGCAATCAAATTCTTTTGAGAGGTCACAAAAGATCCCTATGGCATCCTGTGCCTCTTCCCACGCAGTAAATATGTGTTTTAATAGGGTGACACCGGCGTCAGTCGTACAACGTCCTTTGGTGAAACCATACTGCCTCTCATGTAAGATTTTATTGGTGTTAAAGTGGTTGAGCATTTGGTTAAGCATTACCTTTTCAAACACCTTGCTGAAAACCGGCAAAACGGATACGGGTCTATAATTATTGGTGTCTTTACTGTCCCCAGATTTGAAAAGTGGTATTACCTTGCTGTATTTCATAAGGTCCGGGAAGACTCCTTGGTCCACACACAAATTAAATATAAAGGCTAAGTACGGTGCTATAGTCTCAATGATAGCTTGACAAACTTTAATAGACAATCCCCAAAGGTCTTCGGTTAATTTGATTTTTATTTGTTTAAAAGCTTTAATGACTACAGTGGGGTTAATATGCTTAAACTGAAACTCAACCGGGCATGGTAAAACGTTTGCTCTTAATAAGTCAACAGAAAGTAAGGGTGAGGAATTTAACGTTTCTGTAGTTTTAATTGGGATACTAGTAAAGAAATCCACAAATTCTTGAGCAACTTCGTTTTTAGTGGTTAGAAGACCACGTGAAGATTCTAGTGTTATATCATTATTATATTTCTTATTTCTATTAGTTTCACTATTGATTATTTTCCAAACCGTCTTAATTTTATTATCAGCGGATTTAATCTTGTTACTTATGAATAAGGCTTTAGCTACCTTGCAGGTGTTTTTAAACATTTTTGAGTAAGTAGCAACATAGCGATTGAATGTTTCCGAGTTGATGTAAGGCTTAAGGCCGTAAAGCTCAAACAGTCGTTCCCTACTTTTTCTTATACCCTTAGTTGCCCAATCACTAAATATAAACTTTGGGCTAATAGATTTAGTTTTTATTTTTAGCGTATCATTGAACTCTGATTTCGATATATTTAATTCGGCAGAATTGAATATATCTAATACTAGCTTTTGCCCGCGGCTTCGCTCGCGTTAAATTCGGGGTAACACAGTTCCTCTTGCGCCTTATTGATTTGTAATAGCAACGCTAAGTTTTCCCTTTTCTTCCCTCTTTCTCCCTCACATCCCACTTTTTTAAAATAAAAGTTAGCCTATGTCCGTCTCCTTGTTCCCAACTATCTCTGTACCAAAATTCATCAAAATCGGTGTAGCCATTAAAGCGTGAAGAGGTAACAAACAAACAAACAAACAAACAAACAAACTCACTTTCGCTTTTATAATATTAGTAAGGATTCACAGGATGAAATGCAGGTTGTACCATTTTTTATTTAATTTGAGTAATTTGTGATGTACCTACTTTAATTTTATTATAAGTAATTGGAACGATGTACAAATGTTTAGGTACATTTGTACATCGTTTCAATTACTTTTATGTATTTACAATTAATTTTCTTATTGTTACTTAAAATAATTGCAAGCAATACTGAAAAAAAGTCTTGATT
This sequence comes from Ochropleura plecta, assembly GCA_905475445.1. NCBI lineage: Eukaryota > Metazoa > Arthropoda > Insecta > Lepidoptera > Noctuidae > Ochropleura > Ochropleura plecta. The sequence goes on from FR997736.1 coordinate 18,580,261, forward strand.
ATATCGGGCGGAACGTACTGAAAAGATTTCTTTAAGCTCGTAAAGTGAAAAATTAATTGTTTTACATACGTTATCAATATCCTTGGAGAGCTCCTCCATCTGCTTGTCGTGGGTGACCTTTAGCTTCTCCTTCTCGCGGTTCTGCTTGATGGTTTGCGTCTGAAAGTATTTTTATAACACCTGTAGGCCTACCATCAACTTTTAGTTAACCATTCACTTCCGATGTAATCCAGTATAAGTACCTAAACTAAATCGTGCAGATTCGTACCATGAAGTGCCTTTAGCTGACAGGAGTTTGAATCTTCATGGACTGAATGAAAGATCGAAATTTGTCTGTGGTCCGCGGTGTGAGAAAGAGATGACGCTATACAGACGTTGCATAAGTCTGTCTCTTTTACTCGCACCATATGCGTTGCGTTTCGAAGCATAATCTGTATAAAAATTACAACAAAAACATTTTCAAATTACGTTTTCTAGCTTCAAATTATATACCATTACGCCATATTTAGTACTCATTAAATAATAGTAGTTTATATAATTATTTAATTAAGAAATATAAAAGGTTTGCTTAGTGTTGTTGTTAAAATAAATTGATTAAGACGAGTTAGGAACGCACCTCCACAGACTAAGTAACCTGTCGATGACAAATGACGTTCTGTTTTACGTAGTTGAACAAAAAGTTGATCTTACATAATTATTTTTTATGACAGGAATCCGTAATAAAAATCAGTATATTAATTGATTTAATGCCTGCACACTAATTGTATTCAATTGCAGTCAACAACTATTCTACTAACTAAAATAAATAGATAAATAGAGTTCTTTACTTAATTTTATTAGTATTATTTGAAGTTATATTAATAAGTAATACGAATAATGGCTGAAATACCTTGAATTACGTATATTATCACAATTTTTATAAAGTTATTAACAAAACGACTCATTTCACGCCAAGAAATACCAACTTTTTTTGAATTAGTTACTTTGACACATAAGCCACCCTTTTCAGGTTGATAGGTCACGTCATGGTATGAAAAATGAATGAACGAAAACAGTTTCGAAGCAATTGTCGACTTGATTTGGCGTTGCCTAAACTGGATCATGTTATGGATATTGTGGTATGAAATAGCAAAACAGTTTATTTTAGGCCATCAATTGAATCGCAATAACAGTTGATGGTAAGCCTCCAGAGTCAGTAAGAGAAAGAGCTTAAGTTTATTCTTGATGGATGTGACTAAAAGAAAGTAGAAATAAAGTGGATGGATTGTGTGAGGAATAATATGAACGCGCACCGAGTGTTCCCTACAAACATGCTAAATAAACGGGCAAACTTTTGACTGCGTAGTTTTTTTTCCTTTTAAATAAACCTTGCCCCACACTGGGTATTTCTCCTGTATCGTGGGTGCGTTTATAAACATTTATATTCACATACACAAACAGCCAGACCCGAAACAACTACCTGCAAGTCATACAAATTTTTGTTCCGTGCGGGGATCGAACCCGTGACACGGAGCGCAGTAGTCGATCGCTCAGCCAATGCGCCAAGCGTGCCGTCCAAGTTTCAGAGGGTTGATGTCACAGCTCCAAAGGATCACAGACTTGAGTACCTACCTAAAGTACGGCCAACGAGAAGCGATACCAAATGTAAACAAAACCCATGCTAAAACCCCATCTAAAATGGCCGCCCGAATGTTGGCGAACCCGTCTTAACGTTGTCATGTTTTTGCCGGGAGAACGAGACATTACGACAAAGGCACAAGATGGAAAGAGATAAATATTAGATTGTCAACGCCACAGTTGTTTTTTTTAGACCTTTCGTATCGCTGCTAGTTGGCCTTATTTTATATGGTTTTAATTTCAACTCGGTACCTAAACGCGTTCCCGAACAAAGTTCCTTGGGTCGGAACCCCTACAAGAACCCACCTTTCTCTCATCCAAGAACTTCTTTGTGTTGTTCTGCTTCTTCTCTCGCAGCCGGCGATCCTTCTCCTGCTTGGTCTTGAGGGTCTTGTCGTTGGCAACCTCCTTGCTCGTCTCCATGCTGATTTTAGCCTGGCGGGCGTTCATTTCTTTCAGCTCCCTGTAATTTTAGATGGAAATGTTAATTGCTATTACGACATTTTGTTAAAAGCAGACCATAAAACCGTAACTTATAATGACGTCAATCGCGTTCTTAGTCTGCTTTGTGTTCGGAGTTTTTCACCCAAAGTCGGAAATCGACGGTAAACCGCCAAAAGACCTCCTAACTGACATATTTTGACCAAATGCTTTTACGTATAATCCAAAAAATACGAAACACAATACGAAAACCTCTTAAAGAAAATCCCATAAAATTTTGTCATTTTGAGTTAAGAGGTGTTGACGGTTAACCGTTGTTATGCTAGTCACTTTATGGTAAACTAGCTTTTGCCCGCGGCTTCGCTCGCGTTAAATTCGGTAGCGCCTTATTGATTTGTAATAGCAACGCTAAGTTTTCCCGTTTCTTCCCTCTTTCTCCCTCATAACCCACTCTTTTTAAAAAAATAATAGCCTATGTCCGTCTCCTGGTTCCCAACTATCTCTGTACCAAAATTCATCAAAATCGGTTTAGCCATTTAAGCGTGAAGAGGTAACAAACAAACAAACAAACAAACTCACTTTCGCTATTATAATATTAGTAAGGATGAGAGAGCAGTTACTGATCCCGGCAAACAGCCGCCGAATGCGGTAAGGCTGAAATCGCCTAATGGCATCATCTGACATCGATAGACAGTTCTGTATTATGATTAGCATCTAAAGAGTTGCCAGTGGGAATCGTTTAAATAAAGAGATACCCCTTTTTACGGACGGTTTTTCATCAAATAACTTCCCCCGCTCTGGGTGGACCGGGGGGAGTGTCAGACTTTTATTGACTGAAATCTACCCATGGTCCTTCTACTGCCCTTTATGTTCCGGGGTCGCGGTATCTCTTTCGAACAAACCGCGACCCCGGGAATGTTACCCCTTAGAATTTATTTGGTTGTTGTGGTGTGATTCTCTTGTTATGTGTCGAGGTTTCCTACTATTTAGCTTAATGATAACCTTGAAGCTTCGGTCGTATCGAGGCAAAACTCGCGCAGGATGTTACGTAACATTCTTTTAATCAGTTCGCATCTTTGCCGTCTATGCAAGTTAGTTTACACAATCGGTGCGAGCGAGTTCTGTCCTCCATCTCGCCACAATTTGTCCACAGCTTTTTTCTATTTTGGATGGTATATCATCAAATACTTTCTGCCGCTCTGGGCGGAGTGGGAAGGAGTGTCAGATCTTTACTGAATAAAATCCATCCATGTTCCTTCTTTTGCCCTTTGTGCTCCGGGGTCGAAGTATCTCTTTCGAACAGCAACCCCGGCAGGCAGATGGCCTTGGCAGGCCCCTCTGCTTTGCTGACATATCTTTGAGGCACGCGTGCCATACGAACGCGTCGACTGATTTGGTTCGAGGTTCTCTCCGTCATCCACATAGCCTTGTAAAGCGGTGTTCTCAAAGAATAATTATTGACACTTTAAGATAAGATCTACAGTTTAGCTGTCAAAAACAATATGATCTTTATTTCCGTTGCATAAGGCTTCTGTTGCATTGCTGCCACGTATCCAAAGCTTACGATTTGATTTATGATCAGTAAGTAGGCATCCAGAAACCAGAGATTCAGTTCAATCACCTATTTTACCCATCAAACAAGAAATAGCTTCATTCAATCATCGGTCGGCCATTAAATTATTTTCACCAGACAATCATAAAACATCCGCTAAGAAATGAATCAGAGTAAAAAATAGGTTCAGATTTAAATGTTCACGTTTCAGAATTAAATTGCAAATCTATTGGACCATTCACTGTTTATGATATATCAAATAAATCTAGACGAAGTGTTCATCTGTTTTCGCTGAGGAGTTTCGTTGAGTTTTACAAGTTTATATAAACTGATTCTTTTCATAAACCCAGTTTCCTCTGTTGAGTTTATTCATAGTTTTTTTTGCCATCAATTTTAACGCGTTCGTTTTTAGGGTATGCTTTGACGCGTTCGTTTTTAGGGTAGGTGCGCTTTGAAGCAAAGATCTAAACAAACTGGGTCGGTTATTTATTTTGAGGTGAGGTCCTTAAGAATGTTTGGCAGGGACTAAGAATTGATCCATCAGTAAATTCTCAGTATCAAGCCCGTACCTCAGTCTGACCACTTAGTGGTAATAAACTTAAAATTCTTCTATTAAATGGTAAATAAATATGGCTACAGCACATCAACGGTTTGCAGTCTATTTCTTCGAGTATTCTTTGTTTCCTTATCGCGTGGTTAGTGCCTAACCTGGTATGCACGTAATCCGCTTAAAATGCCGCTGGTTTCCTCACAATGTTTTCTTTGACCGAAGCAAGTGATAATTATATAATACGCATATGGATCCGAAAAATCAAAGGTGCCTATGACGTGGCAGTCCGGCGATCGCAAAGTAACATAGGTACACATGACCTACACAAAACCATTTCAACCTGATCTCTCTACTACGGTGTGCGATCCGTAGTAGAGAGATCAGGTTTTAATAGTTTGGAATAGGTTGACCTGCCGTCGCGTGTACAATCAGCAAAGAAGATTATTAACCAGGCTCGTTACTTACAGACAGTTGACATTTTCTTAAAAATCCATTAATGTTTTCAAATGAAGTTAAGTTTGTTTGATAGAAAACAAACAGTTTATTTAATAAATTATATTTGAGTTTAATGCATGCATCCATCGGTTTCTAAGATAAATTCTACTATTTCTGACGATCCTGGTTTCTTATATCCTTTGTATCCTGAATCTAAAAAAACATCATATAATGTTTCTAAATCCCCAACCTCATTGTATTTGCGCAGGATTTCCATGAAAAGTATTTTCGCTCCAATAAACGTAACGTAAGTATATTTTACAAAATAAATGCGAAAGTTTGTGAGTATGGATGTATGTTTGATCCTCTTTAAAAAAAACTACTGAACGGATCTTGATGAAATTTGGCACAGAGGTAGATTATAGTCTGGAATAACACATAGGATACTTTTTTATCATCACGCGGGCGAAACCGCGTTGCGCAACTGGTATAAAATAAAAATATATAAAATGCCCATCTCTCAACATCGTCTCACCTCTCATGTTTTCCCTCCAACTGCTTCATCTGTGCCAGCTGGGTGGCTTCCATCATCTTCTTGAGCAGTTCCCTTTGCTCATTCAAACGGCTGCGTTCGCTGGTCCACTCCTCGACGCGGTGCTTGGCTACCAGCTCGCTCCAGGCTGTGGCTTGCTCGTTGACGAGCTTTCGGAAGGCCGCATCGTTGCTTAGCTGGTCCTTACTGAAAGATTACGATAATTCAAGTTTAGAGATAATCTCGAACTCAAACTTAAAGCATTTATTTTAATTAGACCATTACAGGCACTTTTAAATGTTATAAAGATAAAAAAAGATGCTGCTACAGTCCCAGTCAAAATAAATAATGACTTATGAAAGTATTGTAGTTGACCTGCCGAGGGCTGCGGGTTGTTTCGAAAGAGATACCGCGGGCCTGGAACACAATAGGCAAATAACGAAGATGGATGAGTTTTAGTCAGTACTAATCTGACACTCCCTTCCGCTCCGCCCATAGCGGGAGATGTCATTTGATGGGAAAAAGGGGTAGGTAATCTAAATGATATATTTTTTTTAATTTGATTTCATTAAATAAGTTAAATTTTAGTTGAAAGACCTCCATTGGTTTCTTAGAAAAAAACAATTTTATTTTTCTCTTTTGGTGACTGTACCTAAAAATCATTATCATGTAATGTTTGTAAATCCCCAACCTCCTTGCATTTGCGCAGGATTTCCCCGAAAAGTATTTTTTCTTCAATGAACGTATATTTCACAATGAAATAGTGGTAAATATTTCTCCTTATTTCAAGTTTACAAATGCAACATGTCAAGTGAACACTAAACAGAAATCACGGGACATTGCCTGCCGGGTTTACAGGTTGTTCGAAAGAGATACCGCGGCCCCGGAACACGGGGCAAAAAAGGAATAGGTATGGATGGCTTTCATTCAACAAAAGTCTGAACACCCAAAGCGTCCTTTTAAGATTTGCCTTAAAACAAACGGCCAAGAGCGAGTCAGAGTCGAAAAAGAGAGTCGAGAGAGAGAAAAAAAATCGATCGATTAAGACGTATTACAAAAGATTTTTTCAGCCCTTTATTCAAATACTTGCATATTGCCAGAATGGATGTATCTACAAATTTTTTCTACTCACTTCTTTCCCTTAATCATCTTCTCAAGCGCGGAGCACTGCGTCTTCTGCAGCGCCAGCTTCTCCTTAGAGTGCCGCTTCCTCATGGCGTCCTGTTCCTTCTGCTGCTTCCTGTTAGTCTTGACGAAGCCCTTCTCCTGGCGAAGGGATTCCACTGTGATCGGCTCGAACACTAGAGGAGGTTCTGGAAAACAAAATAGAAGCGAAATTAGGGAGGGACAAAGTATGATAAAGATTTTCTTTGAAATGACCTTCGGAACAGTTTAACTTTCTGAACGAAAACTTTTGGTGTGCCTAGACAAGTGTTAATCAGATAAGAATGAACTCGTTTGTCTAGTAAAAGCAATGATCTGAAATGCACTAGAACTAAGATTGACTGTTAGGTCCATAATTCGAAAATTGTACTCTATGTAACTCCCGGAAGACGCACTAGGGATGCGAATTATATGTTCTGGCATCACAATCATTGAAACTGTCCACGTCCCCGCTGAATCACCAAAATCTAAATTAAAAAAATATCGTTTCTCAAAAATAACCATACCTATTCGCGATAAAATAACACACCGCAGTAGTAATTTCCATCACCAAACAATCACACAAGGACCAAGGCTACACAAATAATAAATAAAAACAAAACAATACCTAAACAAAACGATACAGTGCTCATTTTGCTTGGCACACTCACGCGCAGTCTACTTGAACGAAACTCGGCGTATAGAAGATATCTGATACGAAACATCTGTATCTTGAAATGTTTAAGGTAATACGTTTGGTGTGGGGTGTGGGGCATAACCGAAGCGAGTTTTTGTGGAATGCAGGTAAAATCCAAAAAGCCAAGTGGAAAGTTCTCGGAAGAATCACATTTATGATTCGTCATAAGATCCTTCGACTTTTCTGGTGACTATAATGTTATCGGGGAAAAATGGCCAATTTGATTTCATACAAACAGTAACCACTGTAGTCATAAATGAACGCTTGTGCAATATATTTCGCTTTTCCAGACTTATCATTTAGGCTCATTTTTATCAGTGAAATCAAAGATTTTTTTAAGGGCTAAGACACCTTTCATAAAAAAATACTAAATAAAAATCTGTCCATTCGTACAAGAGCTATGGTGCCACAGACAGCCACACAGATACACACTTTAGACTTTTAACACCCCTTTTTTTGGTCAGAGGTAAAAATACCAGGTATATGACTCTTATCACAGGTGAGTAGGTACGAGATTACAAGGTATAGATGTACCTACTTATTTATGAGAAACTTAGATGTTTCGATTATTAACCTTTTTTTAAAATAATCTACCTAATAGAGATGTTTTGACTTATGAAATGTAATTAGCTGCGCCCAGCGGTTTACCCGCTGCTCAGATCCTTAAATCTTAAAATCTGATCCCAAGCTAAGCAGAGCTTGTGTTATGGTAACCAGACAACTGATATACATACTTATATAATTTATAAATACATACATATTATAAATAAATCACACCCAGACACAGAACAAACAATCATGCTCATCACACAAAGTTTGTCCTGGGTGGGAATCGAACCCACGACCTCCGGCTCAGCAGTCAGGGCCACTAACCACTAGACCAACAGGCCCGTCAGGCCCGCCTTAGTGTTGCAGCGCGATGTTATAGTGTATTAATTTCGTAAAAAAATGTCTAGTCAAAATTTTAAGTCCAGCCAAGAGATCGCGTTCTCTCATACAAACTTTACCCCCATGTATACCCTCTTAGAGGTTGAATTTTGCAAAATCGCATCTTAGTAAGCAAATACGTCTTAAAAAAATCCCCATGCAAAATTTGGGAATCCTAACACTGTTGTTGTTGTTTCTGAGATTTCGTGATGTGAGTCAGTGATTTTTTTTTTTATATTAAGTCTAGCTGGCGCCCGCGGCTGATAAAGAAAAAACTATTCTATATGTTTTTCCAGACTATAATCTAACTCCGTGCCCATCAGGACACGTCAGCCGTTTTGACGTGAAAGAGTAAGAAACATCCATACGTATTCCTCACAAACACTCACATTTCTAATATTAGTAGGATACGTAAGAGGAGCTCGTGGCTAAATAATAGCAGCCGCTCGGGTCAATCTTTAGGTTAAGCCGCGCTTGCCTAGGTTGGTCGGTGGATGGGTGACCACCCGTTACATACCGAGTTTCCTCCGTGCCTCGGAAAGCACGTTAAGCCGTTGGTCCCGGCTGTCATTTGTAGATCTTTGACAGTCATTACAGGTAGTCAGTGTCCCGAAAGTCTGATAACCAGTCTTACCAAGGGGTATCGTATTACCCAGTACTAACTGGGTTGTGGAGGTCAGATAGGCAGTCGCTCCATGTAAAATAATGATATTCAGCTGCATCCGGTTAGACTGGAAGCCGACCCCAACATAGTTGGGAAAAAAGGCTAGGCAGATGACGTACACCTACTATTTCAAGAATGAATAGCTTTTTTGGGAAAGCTCATCCCATCGTTGTCCTCGGGTAAGATTGAGGTCAACAGTAGGAGGTATTTAAAGTAAAAAAACGGCAAAGTGCGAATCAGACTCGCGCACCAACATAAAAGGCCATATCTTTTGACTGCGTAAACGTAGAAGGTTGACATTTTCACAGCTTCAAGGGACCATAGATTTGAGTATATGATTTTAATATCATACCTTCACGCGTTCCCGGTGTTGACAGACAGACGAACAATAAAGTGTTGCAATAAGGTTTCCATTTTTTCCTTATGAGGTATTTGGATATAGTTAACATCATTTCTTTTTGTTTTTTTTATTATTGTACTAGCTTTCGCCCGCGGCTTCGCTCACGTTAATTTCGGTATAACACACCAAGCTGACCTGCAGTTTTTGCTCTTGCGCCTAATTGATTTGTAATAGCAACGCTAAGTTTTCCCTTTTCTTCCCTCGTTCTCCCTCATATCCCCTTTTTTTACATAAAAATTAGCCTATGTCCGTCTCCTGGTTGCCAACTATCTCTGTACCAAAATTCATCAAAATCGGTTTAGCCATAAAGCGTGAAGAGGTAACAAACAAACAAACAAACTCACTTTCGCTTTTATAAAAGCGAAAGTGAGTTTGTTTGTTTGTGAGTTGTTGTGTATACAAAATAGGGAGGAGCGGAGGAGGAGTCTTCTACTACAGGCATCGTTTGTCTATAAGGTTCCGAAGACAACTATGTAAACGAATTATTTGACACAATTTTTTTTTTCTTTAGATGTCTACATCTAGTTAAACATGCTGCATTTTCGCTTCTAGCGAAAAAAACGCTCCGTCTTTACACTTAACCCACACCTCACCATAGAATGATTCTTAAAATATCTGCTGCATGTCATATACTCGGCGGATTAGTTGGGTTAAGCTGCTGCGTAAATACAGGTCAGAATTATGAATCCATATTCTATTTGTAGCTCACTGCAGATCTTGTTAAACTAAACATGCTGGCAAAAATCTCCCGTTTACAGCCGCCGACACATGATTTAGTTAGGAATGTAGTCAGAATGTGAGTTTATACAGAATCCCTGGTTTGTTTATGGAATTGAATGTGTTTATCCTGGGCAAATTGAGATGTTGGGGTGAATGGAAAGACATGAACATACAATGAGTAACAGGGTAACTAAAGTTTTTGAATTGACAGATTGGCATATCGCCCACCTAGATCTAAACTGTGACAACTAAAAAAAGTATTTTTAAGGAGATGAAATCAAAATCAAAATATTTTTATTTCACATAGGCCTTACTGTTTGTATGGTAAAACTGTTTGTATGGGAAGTTTTGAACATAAAATTTATTTTAGATCATAAATAGGTTATGAAATATCACTGTATATCAATTGGGTTATATAGTTAGCGTATGATCACCGAGCATTCGAAAACAAGGATAACTGAAAATCCATGATTTTTGAGTTGTCTCAGTTTTATTCAAGGTGTGCGATATGATTATTTTCTTTGGCTCGGTATTATGTGCCAGTTATTAAATGATTGGCAGTTGTTTTCAGACTCGACAAGTCGTGCGATGGAATTTCTCATCAGAAAACATGACGAACTCACAAACTTTCAACTCTTTTTTGTTAGTGTCAGACTTGTACTGACTAAAACCCACCCATGTTCCCTCTATTGCCTTTTATGATCCGGGGCCGCGGTATCTCTTTTGAACAACTCGCAACCCCGGATTTCAACCCTTTGGGGGTGATTTTGTAAAAGTCCTTCCTTACTGCTCGTTAACGGCACGTTTGACGCAGTGACTGAGCAATTGAGTACTGCGCTGCGTGTGGCAAGATCGATTTCCGCATGGAACACATTTTTAATTTTGTATGGCCTACGGATAGTGTTTCGGGTCTGAGTTTAAATGTTTGTAAACGATAGGTACAGGTAAAAATCCTAGCGTGGGAAGACGTTTCAAAAAAATCTAAAAAATAAGTACATTAAAGTGAAACCTAAAGCTTTATTGCAGGAGTGGGTAAGCAGAACCGAATGATGGCGATTTTTTCTGCCAAAGTGGGCAATCGAGAAAATATAGGAGGCTTTTTTGCGGATGGGAAATTCCTGCTCTGGGGGGTGTCGGGGGGGGGGGGGGTTAGGCTAGACTATTACTTTTTAATGACGCTTAACAGATGAACACAAGATGTCTGACGAATTGTTAAATTCGGAGCTCGCGGCTTTAAAACACCAGCCACTGGTCGATTTTTAAGTTAAGCCGCGCTTGCCTTGGTCGGTCTGTGGATGACTAACCACCTATTACATATCGAGTTTCATCCGTGCCTCGGAAAGCACATTAATCTCATGTTGGTCTCGGATGTCATTTGAAGATGTTTAACAGTCGTTACAGATAGTCAGTATCCCGGATGTATGGATGTTTGTAAGGATGGATGTATGGATGTTTGTTACTCTTTCACGTCAAAACGGCTGAACGGATTTTGTTGAAATTTGGCACAGAGGTAGATTATAGTCTGGAATAACACACAGGATACTTTTTTTTCGATAGCAAGCTGGCAAAGCCGCGGGCGCCAGCTAGTCCTAGTAGTAAAATATTTTTAATATTTTTGTAATTTACGCATTCTTACAACATTGCATAAAATCATCATGTTATGAAAATCTCACCTCACTCAAGTACATTAAAATCAAGGTAAACAATAAAGTTTATTTTTGCCTATAGTTAACGTAAACAATACATGTTCTAACCACATCGGTATGACTATAAAAGCTTCATGGTTTCTCCTACGCAAATACGTGAATAGATCCTACTTTGAAAGCAGAAAAGAAAGAAAGAAAAAGTATTTATTTGACTCACACAGGACAAAATAGTAAAATAAAAAAATAAATAAAAAATGTAACAAATAAGATAAGAGGAAAAATATTTGAAAATGAAATAAATTAGTCCTGTACGACGCCAAAAAGGTCTGTTCTATTTACCATTATGCACTTGCATTCGTTTTCATAAAAAAGTGCTGGTGACTTTTTTGGCCACCGTGATTGCACCACGATTTTTATTGTTTTTTTTTAAACTTAGCAATCTAGCGATAGCTTTTTGTACAACCATGGATTATGATTATTTATTTTAGATTTTTCAGGTCTAGTGGAAGCCCAGAATATCTTCGTTATTGCATATTTAAGTCGTATTGGTTGATGATGAGGAGATGAAACTCAACTTCACAGAAAATTATTGTTATTTTGGCCGTTTATGGATTTTATGGACTTTCAGATGGTGGTTTTGCCATATCTATGCAGCTATTACGTTTTTATGTTGAATACTTGCCGAATAACACTAGGTTCCCCTGAAATACGTTTTTTAACTAGTCATAAAACTGACAGGTATTTAAAATCGACTGTCTTCAAACCACGATAAAAACATCTTATCAGATTATAGCCATGAAAATTCGTGAAACAATCTAAAAAAAACACCCAATTTCCGAGGTCAAAGGGTAAAAACTAGTAAAAACAATTTGAAGTTTTTACTAGATTTCTGCTTCTCGATCAACACTTTCTTCTCAAGGCCGAAGCGATCAGGTCCAACACCAGCAAAATGGTATTTTTTCTACAACCTAAAATAAACCCTATGCGAAAGTATGAGGGTATAATCTCACTTCTCTTCTGCATTTTTCTCTTCGATCTGGCTTTTCCTCTGGCTGCGCAAATCATGAGTTGCGATTCTAATCCAAACAACCTAAATTAGATCCTATTCCAAAGCATGAAGGTGAATTTTACCTGCTTTCTTCTCCTCGATCTGCACTTTTTTCTCGGGGCCGGTCTCCTCGATGCCGAGCTGCTTCACTTTGTCGTTGCGCGCGTCCGCGGCGCCCATGAACGCGCGCGGGTCAGACAGGGCCGCCATGAAATCTATGTAGAACATTTAGAATTATAGTTACCATTTTGTTCTTTTGTAATTTTACTCAGTCAACAAGGACAAATGTTGTACGAGGCGTGACAAGACTGAATAAGTTCTATTGGCTAACTAGTCCGAAGGACCGCATTTACTGGACTGCATGTCAGAAGGATCTTTAATCCTCTATTTATCCAAAGTGTGTGTGCGGCCATGTTAAGCCATGGTCCGATTTGTAAATTTCAGGCTATTACAGGTATTAATGGAAGAGGAACAGGGTGTATATTTCCTTATCTCCCTTAAAAAGGGCAGGATCCTCTCGGGTGTTGTGTCTGGTAGTCTACGGCCTGATCTTGATGTGACGTATGTCAGTTTAGCTCGTGTGTAGATGTCACCATAAGTCATTTACCTTCAAAGCCATCCGGCACATAGATCTTCAGCTCAATATTACAGAACAGCATAGGGAGTGACATGGGGAAGTTGGCTTCAGTCCGGAGCGAGATGTGCCGGTAGCCAGCCTGTAAGCCGTCCAGAGGCAGGATGCGCTGTCCCAGCAGTTTACCGTTCTCGTCGTACACGCCAAAACGGAGGACGGCTAGGTCGGGAAGTACAACCTGCAGGAGAAAAGGTAGGTTAGAATGTGACAAAAATATATTCATATGTTTATTTGCAGAAACTAAGATGACAAGATACACAGCTAAGGTACAATACTGATCTTCTTTTTCGTGTGGTGAGTGCCTTATCTGGTGTCAGTCTTTATGCAGCCCATGGGCCTCTGAATTGGAACACATGCCGTCGAAAAATATCTCTCAGACATGCTGGTTTGATTTCCTTCACCGAAGCAAATGCTAAAATCATTATGCAAAAAAATCAGAGGTGAAGATGGAGGACTTGGGAGTCCGAGGGTCACACCAAGGCTATCACTACTATATAATACTGTGGAGAGCCTTTATAACTTCTGGATAAAAGTGTATTTTACTCAGAAAATTAATCCAGACCTTCACATTACGTCTTTCTTCAACATAAGTGAGAACCGTGTTCATAGCAACCACCTTGAATTTTCTAAAATAAGGTTTAAATACTTTTTCTTAAAATATATAGTCCTCCTGACCCTTTTCGGCTACGGTGGCCAATCTCAGCGGAGACTACTGAGGCTGTTTGCCCGGGAGGTATTATAGTGCAAGCGTGTGTGCGCAGGGCAGGTGCACTCTGTTCCTTTACTCTCATAGTCCTATGGAACGGCGAATCCGACACGGGCGAAGAGAATAAGGTTGCAGGACCAACATAACGTGCTGCTTTGACTGCTCTGTAGGTCTCGCAGTAGCTAGCGCGACTGCTGAGCACAGGGTCCTGGGTCCGATTCCCAGGATTCATAAGTGTTATTGGGTTTTTCCAATAGGAATGACACAGTAGCAGCCCGGAGTTTAGAAATTGGCGGTAAGATACCCTCGTGCTTTGGAAAGGACGTTTCCTAAAATAACTTGTGCTAATACACCACTTAACTTGTGCCACATGTTTTTATCAGCCAAAACTTGCTTTTTTTCTTCCTTCTGAAACTCCAATTTGCTCATTCAGTTAAAGTTCCTTACCTTCCTGAACAAAAACGGCTCTTCATTATAAACAGGATTCAGCCCATTGGCCGGCACCATGCGTGTCCTGAACTCCTTGCGGATGGTGTCTGACGGTAGACCGTACATGTCCACCTCCACGTATGTGCCGATCTTTTTGTCCGACAAGAACTGACCGGCGATGACCTGGTAACAATTAATACATGTGGTTAGAAACTGGTTTTCACTGAGTTGATGATAAACCTTAGTATAATGAGCCTGTGACAAAATAAATGCGACGGCAAAAAGTACTGCAGCGACATCTATGTCACAGCTGAAAAACTTACAGCACGTTCTTACATTGCGCAAGCAAAATTATCCGCGACTTAATCGTATATAGTGGCAGGCAGGGGCCCACCTGACTCGACAGCGACACCCGTCTAATCGGAGGATCCTGCCTTTTCTATAGGTAATGAAAAACTTGACACCCTCTTCTTCAAACTCCTTAACGCCTGTAATCTTCCACTCAGCAACATTCACCATGAACGCCATTGCGGGTTTGGCATGACAATAAGAAAAGAATGTTCCTTGTAGCTCAGGCACAACAAGGTAATAGGTAAATCAAAATCATGTTTGCTCTGGAAAACCCACTATTAAAATTATCAGATTTAGATGTCGAGCTTTGATAAATGTGAAAATCCATTTTTGACCAGGATATGCTTAGTTATAACTTAATTCATGATTCATGTGGACATGCAACATGGATCAGGTATGTGTTTGGTCTAGAGGTCACGCAACTGCGGAATATGAGGTCCTTGGGAATATGGGTTCAATTCATGGGTCAAGCAAAGTGTAATTAAGTTATTCCATCAGGAATTTCTCAGTAGCACCCACGGAGTCTAGATTTGAGCTCCGTTAGTGGCCATAGGCTCGCTCCTATTATATGAGACCTAAACATCATCGGCGAAATGTGGGTACCTCTAACTCACCTTTCAGAGTTTACAGTCTTGATATAATGTTATGTTATAAACCATGGTTTATGATATAACATGTGTGTGTGTATGTGTGTGTTCACCAACGACTCTTGGTTGAAGGTGTTATGTGTGCTTAAATTGTGGGTGGTACCTGCACAGAACACTGAGCAGCAATTACACCATCTACGGGCGCATCAGCAAACGGATCGAAGCTCCTGTCAGCTCGCCGCATGAAGTCAGGCTTCAGCAGGTAGCCGCAGTTGCCGTTGTACTCGAACTTGCCCTGGTTCAGCTGCATCGGCAGGTCGGATGTCTGGAAGTTCAGGGACACCATCTGGCAGCCGGCGTTCCAGAACACCTGTGGAGAAAGATTTATTACAATTATATTATTTGCAGTATTCATTTTGGACATCACCTCAAAAGGGAACTATGTAATTGTTTACCAGCTCTTAAGAATAAAAGTGATAAAAAAATCTTGACTTGTTTGGCGAGGTCGTCGACATGTGGGATGTCAACTTAACCATCATTGTGCCGACAGTCGTTTCAGTTAATGTCTTAATTGCCAAGAGCCTCTACCAACACCTGAAGAAGCTCTCAGCTGAATCAAGTGCAAGCAGGATTACCGAACACGACTCGTATTGTTTGAAGGTTCCTCTCTCTGGAGCCTAGATTGCCAGTAGCTTGGACCCTGTTCCCCATATAGATGTTTAAAATATTATGAAAGACGTTTAAATACCGGTATAATAATGCTTCTGTTACAACAAAAGCATTATTATCTACTTATAACTTCCACTATCAATACGAGAACCTCTAGCTTTCCTCATATCTCAACGAAAAAGATGGTAAAACAGGTACTGTTCTGCTCAGTAGGTTCATTGAACTTCATGTGTTCCAGAAAGGCCGATAACCCTACTGTGCAGTCTTAGACCGTTAGACGGTGTGTCTAGAATCTTTTTTTTAATTGCTAACATTTGTAATAAGCAAAATATATTTGTTGCCTATGGTCATTTTTGTCGTTGTAGGGTTCCTTATCTCAAAATGAAAAAATCGGAACCCTTATAGGATCATTTTGTAGCCAGTCTGTCTATCTCTCTGTCTATCAAGACCTCTTTATCTCCGTAACGCGTGGAGCTATCGAGTTGAAATACAAACTAAAACTGTAAAAAATTCAACCCTCTAAGTCTACGCAGTCAAAAGATAACGTCGTTTATGACCCATATTTGTACGGAATTGGCAGCAGATGTCCCTTGCATTTGAATTGTTTTTTGCAAGACAGACAATTGCCGATTTTAATTACATTTTTGGTTACCTCCCTTGTGCATGTCTCCGGTAAGAGTCGCAAATCCAACTACTAGATATCATACCTGTGGCATGTAGTTGGAGGAATCAGCCCTGGTGCCTTTGGGGTAGATACGGGACATCTGTCGCTTGTTGTAGTTCACAAAGTCGATGGCTTGTGTCTTGAGGTAGTTCATGCCGGTCGTCTCCGCGAATGAAGACATGTTGTGATAGATGTTCTTTTCTGCAAGGTTATATTATATTTTTAGTTATTATAGAGGGATTCGTTAACATTTCCAAGAAGTCGATTATTGAGTTTTCAATACCTACAGGTCCTTGAAAACTGGCTCTTACAGGCACTACGATTGGGTTCAACATGCAATGTAAAATACATTGCATGTTGAACCCAATCGTAGTGCCTGGTACACGCGTGCTTTTTCTCATAATTTAACGAAACGAAAGCTTTAATTTTTTCTGATTTCACCACGCATAACAATAAACAGATGCCTAAAGCCGGCGGTGTTTTATTTTTAAGAACAAGGAGACGCATGTTTTTAAGACCTACATCTTATATATAAAATTCTCGTGTCACAATTTTCGTTCCCATACTCCTCCGAAACGGCTTGACCGATTCTCATGAAATTTTGTGAGCATATTGAGTAGGTCTGTGAATCGGCCAACATCTATTTTTCATACCCCTGTGAGCAGCGGGTGAAACCGCTGGGCACAGCTAGTAAATGATAAAAAAATAAATTGTGATTATCAACAGAATATCGCAAATAAACATGATCATTTTATAAATAATTTGCTTAAAACAATAAATTGACATTTATTTGAGTTCTAAATTCAAAAATATTTGAATTTCTTATTTTTAATATTAGGCTGTTTAGCGTTGTCATAACTTTTTTCTCCTTCAGTCTGAGAAAACAAAGCGCGGGGAAAAAACAAATTAAATCATATTATTACATAATTATGTAGTTTCATATTTATTTATGAGAAAAGTTTTTTTTGTTCTGTTTTTAAATCGATTGATTCACGTGAGATTTTTTCACTACTATTCTCGGCTCTATAACACCCTCGCCTGGCGACTCGAGCATTAAATCCGCCTCGGCCGTAATTACAAAGTTTTCTCAGTTGAATCAAAATGTAGTATAGCTTATACTACATTTTGATTTGTTAAACTAATTAAGTTCACGGTTTTTAACTAAACGGTCACTTCCAGGATATCTTCCGTGATTAGTTATTCCTGTGAACTCCCGATGTTTCGACGCTGTTTTCTATGATCACGATATGACTGAACAACCACCCGCATTCTCCAGTCTTACACTGATCGTGGCGATTTAAATATTAAAAGATGTCGTTTAATGCGTAAGATGAATGTTAGCAACAATTCACAATTTTAAATGCCCCTTTCTACTCAAATTTTGATTAAATATCTTAATATCACATATGCAGGAAAATCACCTTCTTGCCATATTACTATGTGTATCCGAAAACATTACGAATATATTGACGAGAAAGTGGCAAGATCAAAACAGAACTACTGGTTATTCGATGGGTATCTTATCGGTCTTTCGTGTCTTCTATACATACCGTACCGGCACGGATCTTGAGCGCTCGGCGGAAGGGTGGGGATGGCTTTGCGCATCGTACACATATGGCAAATAAAACGCACGCCCGTTGATTATTTATTTTTTCTAAGTTACCTACGTAATTTCTTACTGGTTCTATGGTTGAAAGAAAGATTAAATAATGATTCATTAAATTGAAAAATGGAAATTGAGATCAAAGAAGTAGGTAATTAACAAGTATTTCTAAATTAAAATTATAACTTAGTTCTTGTAGTTTGTCAAAAATTACTAAAAAAAACTACTACGTATTTTTTTTGTTAGCATTTTTGACTTCGAATTTTATTTGTTGTAGATAAAAACTTTATCTATTGAATATAGTACATTTCGATACAAGTACAAATAAAATAATTGAATGAAAATAGTTTTGCTAATTACAAACTGACATTATTTTTTTCCCCGTTTTGCTTTCGATAAATATCACCTTTGATTATAATTCCAACGGTATATTTAATAAAAAATCACATAAAATATTTGAATAACATAATTTAAAAATGTTGTCTATTAAATTGGCCGGAATTGTACTCGTCGTCGTGAGGTACATGCAGCAGGAAAAAGAACGAATCCCGAGTGACGTCTATGACGCGATGCGCTACGGGCCAATCACTGCACTTTCCCCGCCCCCGCGCCTCACTTCATACCACCAAAGGGACCCAATAACTCATTTCTGCGCAAGTGAAGGTCAGCGCTCAAGATCCGTGCCGGTAACTTATATCTTGGTATACTCTCGCCATGAATGGACTCGTTGGTACGTGAAATTAATAGTAGTAATATAATAGTTAATAGTAGCTTTTTCAATTTAATAGTCAACTTTTTTTTTCTCTCAAAATAATACTCACTGTCAGCCTCCTCGAAGCCCTGGAACTTGATTGGCTGCGCGTAGTTGA
This sequence comes from Ochropleura plecta, assembly GCA_905475445.1. Classification (NCBI taxonomy): domain Eukaryota; kingdom Metazoa; phylum Arthropoda; class Insecta; order Lepidoptera; family Noctuidae; genus Ochropleura; species Ochropleura plecta. The sequence continues at coordinate 18,599,145 of FR997736.1, forward strand.
CCATGGAGGACAGCCAGGGGTGCACGTTGGTGGTGGAGCCGGTGTACGCCACCGGTGGCGGCGCGTCGTCGCCTGCTGATGCAGCTTCAGCTACGATCTCTTCGGGCTGAAAGGAATTAAGTTATTGTGAGAATGACATGCAATCCTGCGAAAAATTCTAGTAATCTTAAGTTTCATGGAAAACCAGCTATAAAACAATCGGGTTATTTCTGTCTTTTCCTTCAGAAGTTGTTACAGAAGTTTTGGCGATAAACGGAATGACATCTAAAGAAGAAATCACTCTTTGTGGGGCAGCAAGGTGCATCAACATGGTTTTATTTAAATACTAGCTTTTGCCCGCGGCTTCGCTCGCGTTAAATTCGGGGTAACACAGTTCCTCTTGCGCCTTATAGATTTGTAATAGCAACGCTAAGTTTCCCTTTTCTTCCCTCTTTCTCCCTCACATCCCACTTTTTTTTTTTAAAGTAGCCCTTGTCCGTCTCCTGGTTCCCAACTATCTCTGTACCCAAATTCATCAAAATCGGTGTAGCCATTAAAGCGTGAAGAGGTAACAAACAAACAAACAAACTCACTTTCGCTTTTATAATATTAGTAAGGATTTCTCCACGAAAAGGGGCATCGGCCTCGGCAACCGTAGCCAATTTGAGCAAAACTCCTATGAAATCCTATAAATCTTTATCTACCAACCTTCTTATCCGTAATAACAACAGCGCTCGCGTCCTCCTTCTCCTCGTCCTCAATGACGAACTGTCCCTGCCGGAATAGCTCCAGCTCCTGCTTTTCAACCTCAGGCTTCAAGCGTTTGTTCTTAATGAGGATCTTGCGCCTCAGCGCCGAAGGGGGCGGCAGCGGCACCCCAGGTTCCAGCTGGAATTGTTGGGACTTTGTATTTAGGAGCAGTTGCTTAAGCACTGTAACGTTGGGTGTTCTAATTTATTTCATTGTATTATATGGCAGCGGCTTCGCCAGCATTTGGTTTTGGAATTTCTAACAGGGGTTTACCATCGGGAGAAAAAATAAATATCCGGGCGTAATCTACCTGTGTAACAAATTTGGTCGAATTCTGGTCAGCCGTTTAGCGTGAAAAGAAGATACACAAAGTTACTTTTGCTTTTATTATTTTAGTCGAAATTTTTAGCATTAGATAAAAATGACCATCGGATCATATGAGGTTGTGACAGACACTTCAGATTAGTTTCTTAGGAGAAAAGGAATATATCTTATAGATTATTTAGTTAGATAATCACCGTCATAGTTCCAATAAGAAACTTGTTATAAAAACTTAAGTCATGCAGCATTAAAAGCCTTATCGAGATTCGAAATACACAGCTAGCCCGAAACGACCACGAGGCACCTTCCACGAATCATTCCCAAACACACTATGGGCAAACCCCCAAACGCATCATCACAATGACGGCGTGGTTGGCGCAGTGGTTGAGAAATAGACTGATGCGCTGCGTGTCGCGGGTTCGATCCCCGCACGGAACAAATATTTGTATTACCTACAGGCAATTGTTTCGGGTCCTGGCTGTTTGTGTATGTGAGTTTAAATGTTTGTGAACGCACCCACAATAAAGGAGACACTCGTAGTGTGGGGCAACGTTTATTTAGAGAAAAATAAACAATAATACTCACAGGATGTTCAGACAAAGCTTCTTTCAGCAACAAGTCCCCAAGAATCTCATCACAGTACTTCGCCAGTTTATACTGCTGAGCCTTGCAGCAATGGTTCTCAAACGACAGGATCACCGGGTAGTCTGACGTCACGAAGGCTGTGTCTCTCAAGGCGTATATTACATCTTTGAAGAGGATATCTGTACACATTGCCATACCGTGGGTGATGATTGGTTCCTCGTCTTCCCCCTTGCCGTCCCAGCAATCGAGTTCAACGCATCTGGAATGGAATGGAAATTTGTAATAGAAGTTGTGTGTATTGTATATTAATAAATTGCGGTTGCAGTATTTAATGGGAGATTTGATATTGGTATGTGCTTGTGGCGATACTTTTATACAAGCCTGCAAGCTTGGCTTGTCCTTTTAACCTGCTTGTCTTCATGATTTTCGGGTTTCTGAATACCCTGCTTGCCTTTTGGGCTTGCCGTTTTTGGCTCTTAGGTACTCCACAGGTTTGTGCTAACTTTGTATCGATGAGAGAGGATTCTTAATGATAGGACGTTTTCTTGTAAATTAATATTTTGCGAAACTAATTGTTTAATAAAAATAATTACTTAACGATATTTTTGTTTACCAATTTTATTAAGTCTAGTTGATTATAGACATGATGTCATGTTATGGACTTAGCTTTAATCGAAGGGTAAGACAGGAGGTGCCTAATGTATAGCTGACCTACATTTCGCCAGTTACATTTAAGCCCCATGTATAGGGGCGACCCTATTGCCATTAATTGGGCAGAAATACAGACTCCGTGGTTGCTGCTAAACTCAACAAATATATTTTTTTAAGTTGGCTCAGTTTATATCTACGATATGCCCTCTAGATTTTGCATAGGATTATCTGTCACAATTGAGTTAGGTCACCAACTTAACTTCCTCAAGAGTATCAGAAATTTCCTCAAGAAAAACTAAGATAAAATAACGAAAACTGAAACAATAAGAAAACTTCTCAATCACATCTACCATCTTGCCGCAGCAGAAAACCGATTACTAATACATCATCACAGAAACATTCGAACAAAGTTATAAACTCTGAAACTCGCTAATAAATAGACGCGATTAATTTGTATGACGCGGACGGATCGCGAGATGAATTGCTAGTCTACCAGTTTAACTTGACACATAATGCGTTCAAATGAAGAAAAAAATATATGATTAAATGTCTGATTTACATAACTTTTATTGGATCATAACTTTTATTTACTTTGTATGTTTTTGACGATTGTCTGGCAGTTTGATAACTATTATACTATAAGGGTCCTACACCGGGGTTGCGGGTTGTTCGAAAGAGATACCGCGGCCCCGGAACGTAAAGGGCAATAGAAGGAACATGGGTGGGTTTTAGTCAGTACAAGTCTGACATGCCCCCCCGCTCCACCCAGAGCGGGGGAAGTCATTGGACGATTTCCCACCCGAAAAAAAAAAAAGTGACCTACTCAAATGTCCTTTTTTGGTATTGTTCGTCAAGTCAAGTCAAAAGTCAAGTCAAAACCATTTATTTCAATTAGACCATTACAGGCACTTTTGAATGTCAAGAAACAAAACTAATCTACAGTCCCGGTCACAAGGCATAATAACTTGTGAAAGTACTGTAGTTGCCCATTCCAAAGCGTTGATCTCTATGGAGAAGAATGGGCAAGAAACTCCATGGACACTCTTTTAAATTATAATATTTTTACAAAATTGTATTTACATCATTCATGTTGAAATTATACAAATATGTGAGAACGATGTAGAAAGACGTGCACAGTAAGAGCGTCCAGAGTAAATAAAAAGCAAAATTTAATTTTAAATCTAAATAAGTTAAAAATGAACCGTGGTAGCTAAAAATGACCAGTCCCAACTGACAGCGCCCGTTCACGAACATGACGTATGGATCAGCCCCATTCAGCTCGACCATTTTGAAGGGAGCTAAATGACCCGACACACCCGCCACCATCAGCAAGACATTTAAGTGAGCATGACACTATCAACCACCAGGGCTTCGTCAAGTCAATAATAATACATAGCACTCACATATGGGCTTAATAATTATACAATACTAGAGAATTGATTCTATACATTGCAAAGATAGTCTTACAATCTTCTGCAGCTTCCACTATAGCTTCGGATACCAATCAATGAGTTTACCCCTATTCTTCTGGAGCAGGACCAGCATTAAGCCGTCGTGTCGTTGAGCTCCTGGAGTTATAAAGTCGAGCTACACGATAACTGACAAATGCTTGCACTGACTGGACAGGTCCACTCAATCTGTGTGGTGCTTTCTTAAAAAGACCATTTCAGACACTAATCTGCATAGTCTTCATGTAAGTTGACCAAGATTTTTTGTCTGGACCTTAAAAGAGACTATGACCTCTGAGTTTGTTTCGGCTGTTTCTTCTCAGAGTTGTCGGGTACGAAACACCGGCCTAATCTAGTTTAAAAAAAACGTGTAAAAGTATTTGTGAAAACCTACTTGCAAAATAAACATCATTTATCATTAACATAAAATAATTGCCTCTCCAAAGGGCAGCGGTGTGTCTAAATAATACCACCATATTTTGCCAGTTATGTTTAGGTCTCATATAAAAGGGGGATAGACGATACCAACCACCGGACAGAAATCTGGAGTTCAGACTGCTACTGAGAAATTGCCGAACCCAGGACCACTCGACCAACGAAGCTCTCTGTCTGACTTCTGCCCAGTTATGGCTATAAGTTTAACGTAAATAATCTGCAATGATCCCACTGTTGGGAACTGGCTTTCTCTCATCCTTACTAATATTATAAAAGTGCAAGTGAGTTTGTTTGTTACGTCTTCACGCCTAAATGGCTAAACCGATTTTGATGAATTTTGGTATAGAGATAGTTGGGACCCTGGATAAGGACATAGGCATTTTTTTTAAAGAGAGAAATGAGGGAGAAAAACGGAAGAAAAGGGAAAACTTGGCTTTGCTATTACAATAAATAGGGCGACGTACCTTTCCAGTAGTGGAAAAAGTTTCGGAATCGAATCAGTAGTTCCGGGTATTACCTACATAAAAACTTACAAACAAACTTGACCTCTTTATAATATTAGTATTAATACGCACTAAAATACAGGAGATTTACTGACGTACTGAGCTGTAAAAAAAATAATTGGATATTCACAAAAAAGGTTCCGTCTCGTTTCAGCCATTGTGAAAAAATATCTCCGGATTGACAGTAACGCCATTGCGAAACATTCAATAAAAATATTTTTCAAGTTGAGCCCCGCCTTGAAAGACCAAGTAACATTGGGCTCAACGTAATTAAGTTCCGAAGTTGGTCCTCAGAGCGTGCAAGTGTGAAGGCGGCGCGGATGATACGAAGCTGAAACTTTCAGTAAGCGACTATTTTGTAAAGCTTCGGAAGAGTTTAAGACGTCTTCAGTTCAGCGCAATTTTCTGTAACGTGTTGAAATTTATCGTATTACGGATTTGAAGTGTATTTTACGAGTTAATTGTTAATACATTATATTGACGGGCCTGTTGGTCTAGTGGTTAGTGGCCCTGACTGCTGAGCCGGAGGTCGTGGGTTCGATTCCCACCCAGGACAAACTTTGTGTGATTAGCATGATTGTTTGTTCTGTGTCTGGGTGTGATTTATCTATAATATGTATGTATTTATAAATTATATAAGTATGTATATCAGTTGTCTGGTTACCATAACACAAGCTCTGCTTAGCTTGGGATCAGATAGCCGTGTGTGAGTTGTCCCAAGGTATTTATTTATTTACATGCGCTACGTGGTTGTTGGGAAATAAAAGACTGCACTTTTTTAGAATTCTGCACCTCAAAAGATAAAAAGGAAGCCTTATAGGATCATTTTGGTTTCCGTCTGTGACCAGTGCCGTATTATCCATAAGGCACTTTAGGCCACTGCCTAGGGGCCCATTAAAAAATAAAAACCGGCCAAGAGCGTGTCGGGCCACGCTCAGTGTAGGGTTCCGTAGTTTCCCGTCCGTCACAATAAGTGTGCCCACTTATGAGTTTAAAGGTGGAGGAGCGTGCAATGTTGCACGTTCCGCGGTAGGCGCTCCAACAGTTTTTGTACAAAATACAACTTTTTGTCTTTTTTGTACAAAAACTGTTGTGTCAATCAAGTTCAAAATGATTTTCCTAGAAAGTCCTTATAAAGTTCTACTTTTCAGATTTTTTTCATATTTTCTAAACTTATGGTTCAAAAGTTAGAGGGGGGGGACACATTGTTTTTTACTTTTGGAGCGATTATTTCCGAAATTATTGACATTATCAAAAAATGATTTTAGTAAACCCCTATTCATTTTTAAATACCTTTCCAACAATATATCACACGTTAGGGTTGAAATTAAAAAAAAAACACTTCCCACTTTACATATAGGGTGGCTACCCTAATAAAACATTTTTTTCCAATTTTTATTTTACCACTTTGTCGGCGTGATTGATATACATATTGGTACCAAATTTCAGCTTTCTAGTGCTAACGGTCACAGAGATTAAGCGAGGACGGACGGACGGACGGACAGACAGACATGGCGAAACTATAAGGGTTCCTAGTTGACTACGGAACCCTAAAAAGGGGATTGTGATAAAAATACGCAAGATTTTCCTGTTAGAATCTTTGAATTTTCGTTATGTTAAAACCTCTGGACTTGACTATTATTGAAACACTGACTGTCAATCACGTTATTTACTGTATAACATAATCTTTATATATATAATTCTTCTGTGAGTGTGTATGTCACTGAACTTCTCTCAAACGACTGGACCGATTTTGATGAAATTTTTTGTGTGTGTTCAAGGGGATCTGGGTATGGTTTAGATTCACAATTTTGTCCGCTGGACAATGTTTTTTTAATTAATTTTTAATTTATTAGTAGTTGTTGATTTTGGAATGTTTTACATTGGATCCGACAGACGGCGCTACCATCGCAGTGTCAAATTAGACAGCTTATTAGCTTTTTAAAAAAAGTTTGAAATTTTCAAATTAAAGACGTGTAGACAGGACAACGTCTGTCGGGTCCGCTAGTAGGTATATAAAAGGCTACAACATAAAATAAACTTCTTATAAATCACCTACATTTTGTACCGGTCTAATACTCACATAACAACTGAATTCTCTTCAAAACCAAACCAACAAGTGAAGTATAATTTTATGACAAGCAGCTCTTGTCAATAACAAACGTTCTGCATTTAAAATACATTTCTTCCTTTTACCAAAGACAATTACATAATAAAATTCCTTTCTATAACATTTCCTACTCTTTGTTTCATTTTTAAATGACTCCGATACTTCGTCCTGTAGATTGTGGCGAAAGTCTTTTCACTTGAAGGAAGGCAATACAATATACCTTTGCAATGTGATGACTGAAGTCTGTTGTTGATGACAATGGTACCTACCTTCCCTCTATTTCGTAATGTAAACAGTAAAAGTTTCCAAATTGTGTTGTTGTGGTATGAAAAAGGGTTGGGGGGGAAGCGACCGGTGCCCAGGGGCCCCGAGATGGTTAATCAGGCCCTGCGTTTGTCTGTGTCAGGACATTTGATTTAGACGGGCCTGTTGGTCTAGTGGTTAGTGGCCCTGACTGCTGAGCCGCAGGTCGTGGGTTCGATTCCCACCCAGGACAAACTTTGTGTGATGAGCATGATTGTTTGTTCTGTGTCTGGGTGTGATTTATCTATAATATGTATGTATTTATAAATTATATAAGTATGTATATCAGTTGTCTGGTTACCATAACACAAGCTCTGCTTAGCTTGGGATCAGATAGCCGTGTGTGAGTTGTCCCAAGATATTTATTATTATTATTTATTTATTATTTAATTTCGGGAACGCGTTGAGGTATCGAGTTGAAATTAAAACCGTATACTCAAATCTATGGTCCCTTTAAGTTGTGAGAAACTCAACCCTCTTAGTCTACGAAGTCAAAAGAGATGGCTATTTAGGTCGCAAGTTTGAACGCAACCCTCAGTGAGCAAATCGGACTCACAGCACTTGATCGGTTTTAAAATAGCTACAACACTTTCTTCTCAATATAAATAAATATCTTGGGACAACTCACACACGGCTATCTGATCCCAAGCTAAGCAGAGCTTGTGTTATGGTAACCAGACAACTGATATACATACTTATATAATTTTATAAATACATACATATTATAGATAATATGTAAAAAATCTGCGAAGAGTAAGTCAGACTGACCTTCAGCTTTTGCGTTAATTTCGCCTGATTTCAAGCGATGATGCGGATTCCTAAACCGGATTGCGTAGTTTAAAATGAAGTCAGTTTCCGACCACATACCTGCATCCAGCCAACAGGACCTGCCGATACATCTCCACGGAACTCTTGCCACCGAACTGTCGACCAGACAAGTAGGTGTTGTGTGAGGAGTTGATATAGTAGTGTGCTAGTGGCTGGTCCATATCCATGTAATTGTCCAAACGATCCAGGAACACTGGAGCGTTCTCGTCAGACATCAGATAGCGGATGAGACCGTCTTTTGTGAGGCATTCTGAAAGATGAAAAGGAATATTTTGAGGTTATGGTGGAAGCAATAGGCTTGATTTGCAAGCTGTTGAATCAGAAAACCATCGAGTATTGTTTTTAAAGTGTAGTTTCTACTTCAATAACGGAACCCTTAATGAATCAAACGGTTACCAAGCGAAACACTACTTTCTCACGCAAATTTTTTGATTTTTTAGGTGGATATCTATACAATAAAATAAATAAGAAGCTTGCAACTTACCCACTTACAAAAGTCAATTGTAAAAGGGCTTTAACCACTTGGTTAAAGTCCCTCAGCTACGATGAAACAGAAAATTTACTTAAAGTCCCATCCTAGTCTTACTTCATACTACTCGACAACACCCACACTCTCATCCACACCCACACACACTCATAACACGAGTTGAAATTTAAACCATATATATACTCAAGTCTGTGATCCCTTGAAAAATCATATCTCTAAATCTACGCAGTCAAAAGATATGGCGGTTAAAGTCACAAGTTTGTAGGAAACCCTTTTTTTTCGGTTGGGAAATCATCTAATGACTTCCCCCGCTCTGGGCGGAGCGGGGGGGCATGTCAGACTTGTACTGACTAAAACCCACCCATGTTTCTGTTTCTCTTTGAGGCGCACGTGAAACACGAACGCGCCGTCGACACGGCCTGTCGTCAATCGACGGACGGACGGTGAGCTACTGTAGGAAACCCTTGGTGCGCGAGTCCGACTCGCACTTGACCGGTTTTTTTTGAGCTTATCTTCCCAAGGTGTTGCTAATCCCGCGCAATGCTAAAAGTTGTGAATACACTTTTATTCAGACGCGCCCGATTTGTGTCATTTTTTTTTGGCTCACTGTTTATAGTATTCATGATAAATTAGCCAATGACATCTCTACAAGCTTTAGAAAAACAATTTTTAGCTGCATTGAGGAGGGGAGAATCTGCGGCGTAGCCAAGAAGCATCCAAATAGCGTCGGTCTGCATCTTGGCACCTTCACAGACAACTACTCAGACCAATTGAATGTTAAGAGCTTTTAAACTTCTTTGCTGTTTGTTAGGTTAAGCTGCCAAAACGTTCAGGCTGAAATAAATCGTTTTTGGGTACTGTGAAGTAGCCAAAATATAGATTTCTGTGAGACAAAGTTGATTTGTGTTAAAATTCCACCTTTTAATAATGTAACAACCAAAATTAAATAATGCTTGACTAGCTGGCGCCCGCGGCTTCGCCCGCGAGTTATCGAAACAACAAGTAACCTGTGTTACTCCAGACTATAATCTACCTCTGTGCCAAATTTCATCAAGATCCGTTCAGCCGTTTTGTCGTGAAAGAATGTCAAACATTCATAGGTACGGATGTATGAATGTCTCCATCCTCACTAACATTCGCATTTATAATATTAGTGGGATGAACAATCCGGTAAGAACCTACAGGGAGTTAATTTAAAAAAAAAAACAGCATCTCGCCAAACAAAATTATGCAATAACTTATCTAATCATAGCAGTATTACTTATATAACTTTTAACCGTTACATTTGCATCAAACAAAAAAAAATGTTTGCGAAAAAAAAACGACTTCCAGAAAACTCAAAAAAGTAGTAAATACCTTATAAAAATACAGTCGAATTGAGAACCTCCCCCTTTTTGTATAAGTCGGTTTAAAAAAAAAAACATAAAGATCAGAATACTCACTATCGGTCTTAGCCTCATCGCACTGTTCATACGTGTTGATGATCTCGGCAGCGCGCTTCTCATCGTACAGCGGGTACAGGATCTCGTTCAGTCGAGGGTCTCGCTGCTTCTCGTTCAGGAAGTTCACGAACTGGTCCAAGTTGATGCGGTCGGATTTGCCTTGTGTGCTGTCAAGGTTAAAAGTAATCGTTAATAATATCATCATCTTCTCAGACTTTACTCAACATAACGTAACATATCGCCTGTAATCCCAAATCGGTTAGGTAGAGGTATACCTAAAAGAACTCTCACATTTCGCCAGTTATCAATCAACTAGCAGCCACCCGCGGCTTCGCCCTCGTGATGATTGAAAAAAAAATATCCTATGTGTTATTCCAGACTATAATCTACCTCTGTGCCAATTTTCATCAAGATCCGTTCAGCGTTTTTGACGTGAAAGAGTAACAAACATCCATACATCCATTCATCCAACCATCCTCACAAACATTCGCATTTATAATATTATAGTAGGATTTATAATTTTAGTAAGATATAAATCCTAGGATAATAATATAATAATAATATAATATAATATATATAAGTAGAATAGGATTTGTAGGAAGTAGGATTAACCTTATTATCAGGTAACGGAGACCCAATGAATTGTTTGTTTTTCTATCAAATAAACTAAACTTTATTCAAAAACAGTCATGGATTTTAATGAAAATGTCAACTGTATCTGCCGAGCCTGGTAACTTAACTCTTTTGCTGATTGTACTTTGTTTTTTGGTCTAAAATGGTCTGGTAAACTGGTTTGCGTTCTGAAATGGAATCCAGCTTAGCATTTCCCAGGTAGAAATACTTTAGTAGGAATACTTGTCGCTGGTATTCTGCCGAATCCCGCTAAAGCTTTGCATTATCAGAACTTTAAAACTACTTATCTAATTGATATTCCAACCGTTAAGACCATTACTCAATCCTACAATTAAACCGTAAAAAGATCCAATCATAGGTTATCCGTAAAAGGCAGAGTGTTTCATCAATAAATTAAGTGATCGCATAAAACACTTGAAAGTATGGTAGGTTTAAATCTTAGGCATCGGTCCTACTCCTAGAAAGAAGCGATAAGCTTTCAAGCTCCCGGCGCGGGAGACATTATAGTGTACAAGTGTGTGCGCAGACACAGGTGCACTCACTATTCCCTCACTGTCATAGCCCGATGTGACAACAATCGGAACGACCGGAGAGAGATCAAGCGCAGGACCAACGGCTTAACGTGCTTTCTCAGGCAGGGTATATCTTACCGCCAACTTCTAAACTCCAGGCTGCTGCTCTGAAATTCCTAATGAAAAACGCCAATGACACTTTTTGATTCAATCGTGACCGCAAGATCAACGGAGCAGTTCTTACACTTCTCAGGTTCTGATAAGGGCTACACGATAACTGACAAATGCGTGCACTGATTGGATAAGTCCACTCAAATCAATGGGATTTTCTTTCAAAGATCACCATACAAAAATCCAGTAATATCAGTAGGGTTAACCTTGAGGTCTTAAATCAGTAGGTACTTATTTCTGCGCGAGAAAAAGATGGCGCTAGTCATTCTGTATAACTCTGTCTCTTTCTCTCACTGGAATAATAACTGCTAGCTAGTGTGTAGCTCTGAGGAGCTGGTGGCTAAAAAGCCGCTCGGTCATCAATCAATCAATCACACAAATCAATCTTTAGGATGAGCCGCGCTTGACTAGGTTGATCTGTAGATGGGTGGTCACCCGTTACATACCGAGTTTCCTCCGTGCCTCGGAAAGCACGTTAAGCTGTTGGTCCCGTCCGTCATTTGTAGATCTTTAACAGTCGTTACAGTCAGTGTCCCGAAAGTCTGATAACCAGTCTTAACAAAGGATATCGTATTACCCAGTATCAACTGGGTTGTGGAGGTCAGATAGACAGTCGCTTTATGTAAATTCACCTACATCCGGTTAGACTGGAAGCCGACCCCAACATAGTTGGGAAAAGGCTGGGTAGATGATGATGAATCAGTCGCAGAAGTAAATATTATGAATCTTAACAGTTTATCATAGATCCCTAACATTCTTTGCACTAAGTACTACTACTCATTATTATAGATCTCGTTTATCGCTTGCACTGCTCGCTTTCCGCTAATAGTCAATAGGACCAGACCCTTATAGACAAACGGGGCCGTGGTCCCGTCTCCCCTGGGGGCGATAAAACGAGGCTTAGGGAATCCTATAAAGTGGATGGACAAGGATTAGTTGAGCGTTTCTGTGGAATACAGATTTTTTAATGATATTCTATTTGGGTTTGAGAATCTGCTTGTAAATGCGTAATGTGTGGTAAGTAAGTATATTTAAGATTTATCAGCTGAATTGAGATAAGAACGTTTTGTCGTATGTGACTATGGCTTCACGTGTTTGAGAATATCAGTGCTGTGACATGGTTGCCATATTGCAGCACCATGTCTTTTGGCCTCTATGGTTCTCATTTTGAATTTTAAAATTTATATTTTAGTATTTGTTGTTCTTTTTTTAAAAATTTTTGTTTTATTGTTTTGTCCTGTGCGAGTCTAATATGCAGATTTTCATTTTTTTTTTGTATCAATATGTCTTTCAACGTGCGACAGACGAGCGAAGACCACAATAGTGGAGTAAACAATCATCATCATCTTGCCCTTGGTGTTGTTGCTGCCTTGTGCTGACCTCAAGTAGAGGTCGGCGCGACACGGTTTTTTCTTGCATTCTTTTCTGACAATCGTCACACTATTTTCGTATTACAAATCAAATAACTTCTCCCGCTTATGTGCGCTTAGGGCGGAGCGGCAGGGAGAATCAGACTTGACGACTAAAACGACACGGTTGGCGCCTAAAACCACCCTATCAATCCAAGATTTGCGGTCATTTTCGATTGGCATAACGTTTGATTCGTTCGACAGCCTCAAGTTATTAGATTCCTGATTTAGCTTTATGTAATGATATTTTTTTTTTTATTATTTAGAATGAACTCACTCTTGACCTCGATCTCGCCTGATGGTAAGCGACAGATGAGATGATGATGATGATCTGATGACTGATGATATTGTTTCGGTGTGTCAATGCTTGGTGACCCTATCAACGATTGATAAATATCATTCGGCCCTCGGAGTACAATTAACCCCCGCCGACATTTTTAAAAGCGCGTAGTAACTTGTACCTTGTTTAGTTTCTTTTAATTTTTAATATGGTTTATCGTGCTTGTTAGCGATGCTAAGAATTCTACTAGTTTGTCTGTTTTTTGTCGTGAGAACCTGTAATTGGCTTTGTGTTAGTCATACAATTGTTTATCTTCCGTAATAGCTTTTATTCTCATATTTATGAATAAATAACTTTGTATATTGGGTAGGAACCTGCTACCCTACCATAACGTCTTAAAGCAGAACTTATTCCACTGAGGGAAAGAGACTGAGCTATACAGGGTGTCTAGCACCATCTCTTTCTCACACAGGAATAAGAACTGCTATAAGATATCATGGTAACCCTTCTGTTCGTAGCCACTATCAACGCCATCGATGTGGCCAAGTTTACCAAATGTAATTAAATATCTATAGGAACACTGTCACAAAAAAGGTTAAGATAAGAAATACTTACATAGATCTAAACAGTTCTTCAATATCATTCCTGGGACAGATCTTATGGTACAATGCGTAGAATTTGTCGAAGGTGAAGGCTTCCTTCTCCATCGCCTCATTCTTCCCTGAAGGCAGACCTAGCTCTGACAAGCACTGGTAGACTAGCTTCTCCGTCTTGCCTGACGCGAAGGTCCTGGCTACTACCTTCACTGGAACTTTGCCTCGAGGGTCTGTCAGGAAGCAGAGGCGCATCCAACTGGAAATAAGGGTTTATTAGTAAGGGGGAATTAGGGGGGAAAGCCATGTTTTTTTTTAAAGGGCAGAGATTTTTACAACCTTGCTGATTGTACCATTCTGACTCCATGCTTTACCTCGCATTAAAGAATAGATTTCAGACTAGTACATCCAGGTTCTTTTTACACGACACGAGTTATCCGCTCATTTGAAGTTCACCAAGTTATCTTGAACTGACAATAATGTTACGTTGGGAAAATATAAGTTAGGAGGTAAAGTTGACATTTTAAATTATCTTATAAGTATATAACATTCTCGTGGCACAGTTTTAGTAACCATACTTATAAGAAGAAAACAGACAATGCACATATAAGACGAAAGCCAATAACTACCACAGATAATTTCCAAAATTGTGTATTTATATTATTATTATTTTGACGGGCCTCTTGGTCTAGTGGTTAGTGGCCCTGACTGCTGAGCCGGAGGTCGTGGGTTCGATTCCCACCCAGGACAAACTTTGTGTGATTAGCATGATTGTTTGTTCTGTGTCTGGGTGTGATTTATCTATAATATGTATGCATTTATAAATTATATAAGTATGTATATCAGTTGTCTGGTTACCATAACACAAGCTCTGCTTAGCTTGGGATCAGATAGCCGTGTGTGAGTTGTCCCAAGATATTTATTTATTTATTTTATTACAGTGTAAAACCACAGTCTTCATTATTTCCCCCATTAATATCTAAGCTTATAAGTAGGTATCGAAGATCTATACCTACTAACAGGGTATTCTATTGTGGATCTGACGGTAGTTTACTTAAACTTTTTTTTACGAATGAGAAATCACCAAATAACTTCCCCCGCTCTGGGCGAACCGAGGGAGTGTCAGACTTTTACTGACTAAAACGCACCCATGTTCCTTCTTTTACCCTTTATGTTCCGGGCCCGCAGTATCTCTTTCGAACAACTCGCAACCCCGGAGTATAAACTTCAACGCCATGGTAAGCCCTGGTGTTGAAGTTTTAATACCTACAACATCATGGTAAATGATTTTTACAGTTCGAAAAGAATTCAGTCTACTAACACCAATCTTTTCACAGCATATCCTATTCAATACTTCAACCATTTCATTTCAAAATTCACTAGGCACATACATAAAGACAACTTCACATTACATTCCCATCTGGCGTCACAAACGACAAGGTTCCTTTCAAAAGCATCGCATTGAAAACGCTGAAATGATGTATTGAATACAAGTCCTATCTTTCCCTATTCAAAACCACGACATGTGAACTCTCTGTTAATTTATAATGACATACACATTGAATACGTTGCATGATATTCTGGTACCTATACACTGATGAACTGATAACTGCTTTCATCATTTTCCTGCCTTTGTCCCATTCTATTTGGGGTCGGCGCATCACGTTCTTCTTCCATTTTTCCCTATCGGACGTCCCGGCATCATTTTCTCCTTTCTCCTTCATATCATTCCTTACACAATCCATCCATTTTTTCTGTGGTCTTCCTCTCGCTCTCCGTCCATCAAGATACAGATCCATCACTATTTTTTTTTTATAAAAAATTGCCCTTAACGAAGATGATAGACACTGGCACAAATCTTTCGTCTGCCTAGACTTAAAGGGTTGTTTTTTTATGAGCTCCAAGGGACCAAAGACTTGTTACATGATTTTAATTTCAATGGTCGATACCTCCACTTCAACTCTTCATTACACATGGGTTTTGTGGACGAGATATAGCACAATTTTGCCAATATCACGTGCAAACTGTCAATAAACTATCAAACGCTGGAGAATATTTAGCAAGTACTTATGTAATAAACAGTAATTTAAAAAATATAGAAACAATAAAAGTATTTTTATCTATAATATGTATGTATTTATAAATTATATAAGTATGTATATCAGTTGTCTGGTTACCATAACACAAGCTCTGCTTAGCTTGGGATCAGATAGCCGTGTGTGAGTTGTCCCAAGATATTTATTTATTTATTATTTATTTCTTTGCAGATTTAGATTACCAACTAGCTTTCGGCCGCGGCTTTGCTCGCGTTAAATTCGGGGTACACAGTTCCCCTTTCCTGATTTGCAGGTACGTGCTACCTGCAGTTTTTGCCCTTGCGCCTTGTTGATTTATAATAGCAAAGCTAAGTTTTCCCTTTTCTTCCCTCTTTCTCCCTCATATCCAACTTTTTTTTTTAATTAACCTATGTCCGTCTCCTGGTGTCCCAACTATCTCTGTACCAAAAATGTAAATTCATGAAATTGGTTTAGCCATTAAGGCGTGAAGAGGTAACAAACAAACAAACTCACTTTCACTTTTATAATATTAGTAAGGATTCATGACAGAGTCGATACCTTTACGCGTACTGGATATAGAGGGTCTAGACATTGACAGGCCAACAGACAGACATACGAACAACATAGTGATCCAATAAGGATTCCTTTTTTTTTCTTTTCAGTTACCTACGGAACTCTAAAAAGAACACAAACCAGCAAATTACAAGCAAAGCTTTCTGCTGTGGGCCAGTAATTGCATACTTAGATGCATTTCTAACATTTACCTATGTAGTAGGTCGCTTTAAAAATTCTATGTAATGAATGCTTTTAAGAACTGTAAAAGCTACTTCTATGTAAGTTAATCTTTCCATTACCCAAGCTACTGTTTCCTTTCGATTGCATTGGCTTCCATTATAAAATTAAATTGATGACAGTACATTGATTGACACTCCCTTCCACTCCGCCCAGAGTGGGAGATGTTATTTGGTGAAACCCCATTCGAAAAAAAAAGTTAACTTGAAATATATCAGTGTTTATGATTGTACATAAGCTGTCAAAACCACGGAGTCTTACATGGAAAGGGCGGACTATATCGGTATAAATATTGTTTAATGTTTAGGTATCATAATTATAGAAAAAGTTTTATGCTTAATATGAAAAGTCGAGTCAATTAATATGCAGATTTTAAGCCATTGCGTAAATAATGTTTGTCTTCTACTTTTCTTTTCGAACCTTTTAATTAATAAAATTAATTAATATAATTAATTAATTCTTTTTTCTGATTAATGTGCATAATAAGTAATTATTATTACTTGCTATGGTGAAGGAAAACATCGTGAGGAATCCAGACCACACGGTTAGCGCAGTGGCTGAGCGATCGACAGCCGCGCTGCGTGTCGCGGGTTCGATCCCCGCACGGAACAAATATTTGTATGACCTACAGATAGTTATTCCGGGTAAATGTTTGTAATCGCACCCACGATACAGGAGAAATCTTAGTGTGGGGCAACGTTTAAAAAAAAGGCAGGTCTGAGAGATATTTTACTACTGCATGTCAGACGCAAATCGGCGGCATAAAAACTCTGATACCAGGTTAGGTTAGTTGAGCACCATATCCCGTACCTATTGTAAGTCCTTGTGTTATTGGAATCGTAATAAATCAAATCAATTTAACAACAATGCTGCCAGTCAATGCTGGGCACTTTTCCTGTTGGCAGCAATGCGGACGAATTTTTTGACGACCTGTAATTATTTTACTATTTTTATACTTACTTGTAATTTTTTTAAATTATAAGTATATATCTAATTGCAGTTTGTAAATAATAAAGAAAAATCCTTACTAATATTATAAAAGCGAAAGTGAGTTTGTTTGTTACGTCTTCACACCTAAATGGCTAAACCGATTTTTATGAATTTTGGTACAGAGATAGTTGGGACCCTGGAGACGGACATAGGCTATATTTTTTTAAAGTGAGAAATGCGGGAGAATGATGAAAGATGGAAAACTTAGCATTGCTATTACAATAAATAAGGCGCAAAGGCAATAACTACAGGTAGCAAGCAGGTACCTGTAAATCAGGAAAGGGGAACTGTGTTACCCCGAATTTAACGCTAGCGAAGCCGCGGGCAAAAGCTAGTAATAAATAGTTTGATACACAAAACAAATAAAATGGCAAGAAAATTAAGTCGAAACCCTGAAACATTCATTTAACAGAATTACCCCCAGGTTAACGTTAAAAGCTTGAATCATCCTCCATTTAATAACCATAAATCATTTAGGTAATTCTTCCTTCTATATCGGTTAATCATAGAGGGCGATTCTGCATAATTTATATCTTCGGTAAGTGGTATTAAATCCGGAAAATTACGGTTGGGAAGTTAATTTGCGGAATGGCACTGGTCAATAAAAGGGAGTGCGAATTCCTGGAATCTAGGTGCAGCGGAGGTGGGGACCTTTTTATTTTATTAGTGTAAAGGTGTGTTATTATTGGTGGCCGGGCCTTTGAGGGATAGAACCAACCCAGCCGCCGCGGGAGACACCCAGGGCGTCGGGTGCCGCGAGACGACTCCCGGCCACCGTAGATGCGGGCCTGTGGACGGTGAGCAATGGGTAGCTCACCGTCCGTCCGTCCATTGACGACAGGCCGTGTCGACGGTGCGTTAGTGTTCCACGCCCGCCTCAAAGAGATGTCAGCAAAGCAGAGGGGCCTGCCAGGGCCTCCGCCTGCCGGGGTGGCGGGTTGTTTGAAAGAGATACCGCGGCCTCGGAACCTAAAGGGCAATAGAAGGAACATGGGTGGGTTTTAGTCAGTACAACTCTGACACTCCCATGCCATGACAATCACATGCTTCGCCCAGAGCAGGGGAAGTTATTTGATGATTTCCCGTCCGCAAAAAAATTATAAATAAACAAAAAAAGGTGTGTTATTATTAATTAAAAGTGTAACCTACATTCTTATATCGACTTCTCTCAGAGATTCTCATTTCGGCTGGTTTTTCTATGTATGTTTGTCACGCGATTTTTACGTCAATTGTGGACTGTTTTTCATAATTCTTTTTATAATCGAAAGGGAAATATTGCTTCGGTGTTGATGAGTTGTCTTCTATAATACATAGTTTTATTTATTATGTATGTTTATGATATGCTTTTATATTTTTGAATTTGTTTGAGATAAGCTATCATACCACAACTAAAAAAGGTTGAAATAAGAACTTATTTGCAAAAATACCGGACTTCCAAATAAACACTAAAAGACGAAAAATAAATTTATTTCCGGTGGTTACCGGGTTTACTGCCGGTGGCAAAAAATCAATGAATCAAACAAAAGTTACCGACTTTCAGAAGTAAACTTATTTTCTTATTACCATGTTTTTGGAAGTCGATTTTTATTAATTCCAAGGGAAAGTGTGAAAGTGGCGCCGTCGACTGATAAGTAGCGTGTCAAACTGTTTTTGTGGTATGGACATATGATAAGAAGTACCTAACCATGGAGTTTCTTGTCTGTTTTTCTCCATAGGATAAGACCAACCATGAACCTTTTTATTAAAAGAGATCACGTAGGCCAACGTGAAATAAAATCCTTACTAATAATACACACATCAAAAGTGTCTAGGGATCAAGCATTTTTATGCGGATTTCTTGAGATTGAGATGTGGCTTTGTAATAAATTTATGATTTTATAAATTTATATGGATCCTTTTTGGTGCATTTCATAATTTGAATCAGGAACTCTCAATCAAATTCGAGTAAAAGATGAAAATAAGCTGTCAATATTTTCCCTATAAAAACATACAACGCATTGAAGACATTATTAGTGCTACTGTTTCCCTACTACTGATTAAAACCAACGTTATTATGGAGCGGCGACGTCATTTAAGCAGGGAAGAAATGCTCAGAGCCGTGGGAATGATAGTAGCTGGTTCCCGGCAACGTACTGTAGCTTTAGCTCTGAATACAAGTCAGAGTGTTATCAGTCGACTTTGGACATGTTACCGAAGCACTGGTACCGTGGCTGAGCGCCATGGAGGACGGTATCGCTGCACCACACGGAGACAAGAGCGATACATTCAAATCTTAACTCGAAGAGCTCCAACAATAACCGCCATGATGTTAGCCGTGAGGCTTCATCACTCTTCAGGGAACTTAATTAGCGACCAAACAGTCAGAAACCGCTTGCATGAAGTGAACCTTCATTCCCGAAGACCGCTACGGGTACCACCTATAGCAATGCACAATCGTAGGATTCGATATCAATGGGCTCTTGAACACAGAAATTGGGCAGAAGAACAATGGCGTTTCGTGTGCTTTTCTGATGAGTCTCGTTTTGGTATGAGACCGGATACAAGACGTATACGACACTGGAGAACCCCTGGACGCCAACAGCGATTAAAATCCTGCCAGGAAGTCCATCCTTTTAGTGGTGGAACCATCATGGTATGGGCGGGTATTTGGATCGGCGGAAGAACTGAGTTGATTTGGATCAGAGGCAACCTCAACGCTCAAATTTATGCTGAGACGATTGTATCAGACGTCATCGTTCCTCTACAAGTGCAAATCGGTCCCTTATTTCAGTTAATGCATGATAATGCACGACCGCACACCGCAAGAGTTGTAAGACAGACTCTCGCCGCAGCTAACATCAATGTCCTGCCCTGGCCTGCTCAGTCGCCAGACTTGAACCCGATTGAGCATGCATGGGATATGCTACAGAGAAGAGCTCTGCCGAATATGGAGGGTATCCAGTCGCAAGAAGACCTTTTTTTGTTGTTGCAACGAACATGGGCGGCCATTCCACAGCGTGATTTGGATGAACTCATTTTGAGTATGCCAAACCGATGTTCTTGTGTTGTTAGTGTTCGCGGTAGAAACACGGATTATTAATTGTTTAAGTTACCCAATAAAATTTTAAAGAAAACTGTTACTTCAGTCTTTTTTTCGAACTTTAATGTTAGTGGTTCAAATGTCAAAAATCCCTTTATTAGGAAAATGGCAAATTTCTTTATTAATGCAAAGGTGACTTGGTTTATCGTTACTGTGACAAACGAAAACACTTTATTTGATGAATCCTTAAAGAAAATTTTAATTAATATCAATCAGGAGAAAAGTTATTGCAAAAATATATGTTGATCCCTAGATACTTTTGATGTGTGTACTTATAAAAGCGAAAGTGAGTTTGTTTGTTACGTCTTCTCGCCTAAATGACCAAACCGATGTTGATGAATTTCGGTACAGAGATATTTGGGACCCTGGAGACGGAAATAGGCAAATTTAAAAAAAAGTGAGAAAAATGGGAAGAAAAGGGGAGAGAAAAAATATATTTTTTTGGATCATCACGCGGGTTAAAGTTAGCGTTAGCCCAAAGTAACTATACCATGCGGACGAAATCGCGGGCGGAAGCTAGTATTTTGATAAAAAAAACAAACCATTTATTTTAATTACAGCAGGTTTCACAAGGCAGTCTTGTTCTAGATGTTTCTAGAAAATGGAACTCATTACACTTTTGTATGTCAGGAAAAAAAGGTTAGATTTTTAGAGGAATGAGACCAAACATGCATGTTGTCTACCTAAATCTAATGAGTTCCATTTTCTAGAAACATCTAGTCTAGAACAAGGCTGCCTTGTCGGTAATATTTGTCTATTTATCCCTTCTACAAACGTGGGTGACTGTAACCTACGTCAAAACTTGGCTAAGTAGGACAACACTAATATATTAGTGTTGTACCTAACCCGCAGCTGTGTGTAAGTGAATTATGAAATGGTGATTATTTTAGGAAGGGCTTGGCCGAAACTTTGATAATGTGTTGTGTCGTTAGATGTTTTTGCCTCACTTTTTGTGGAGGTTAACATGGAAGATTAACTTCGGTATTCTCGAGTTTTTTTTCCTCTGTCTATATTATGTACCTACATACAACTAAGGAATGAGTATATCAGAGGAAGTTTGAAAGTTTGAAATAGAGTCGTTTGTCTTGGTATGGACATGTAATGAGCAGGGATGAAGCGCATGTGACTAAAACAGGGATAGATCTGAATGTTGATGGACGGAGAGCGAGAAGAAGGCCAAAGAAAAGATAGATGGATTGTGTAAGGTATGATATGAAAGGAGTAAATGATGCCGTAACGTCTGATAGGGGAGAATGGAAGAAGAAAACGTGTTGCGCCGACCCCAAATAGAATGGCACAAGGGCAGGAAAATGATGATGATGTACATACAACATGAACCGGAATAACAGGAGGTCGTGGCTAAATAATTTTTACACTAGGAATTTCTCCTGTATAGTGGGTGTGTTAACAAAAATTTAAACTCACATACACAAACAGTCAGACCCGGAACAACTATCTGTAGGTCATACAAATATTTGTTCCGTGCGGGGATCGAACCCGCGTATAAACGTAGCGCAGCAGTCAAGCTAAGCCACACACACACATACAGGAGAAATTCCTAGTGTGGGACAGCGTTTCAATTTAAAAAAAAAACACAAAAAAGAGATTTTCTTCTATATTCTAGTTCATTCTAGTCTAAAGTACAAGCAGTAAGTAGCAGCCAGCTATTATCATCACGGTCGGGGGTCATTAAGTCATGTTCCAACCAGTTGACTTCGAACTAAGGACACGCCACATTGAACAGGCAATGTCTTTCTTTTGCGCCACATAATAAGAGGGAAAATGGAACAACGTTAAGATGTGACGTGGAAAAATACGAGGTTACTTTGTGTGGGTTCCGTATTTAATAGTAGATAATATTCTTTAGATATAATAACAAATTAATTATTTATTTAAACTTCATGTACAATAGTGGTATGTACAGACGCCAGCAGGTCAAGCTACCCGAAACTGTCAATTTTTCCCAATGAACCTTGAACCTAATACTTTAGAAATAAAGTCGAAAATCTATCAAAGAAATCTGACAGATTGTTGTAGCTTGATGTGCAGGCGTCTGTACATAGGCGGACTTAATGCCATAAGGCATTCTCCAAAAGTCAAAAATTACAACCCAGAAAAAATCAAATATCATTTATTTCCGTAATTAAGGTACAGAAAGTTGACAAGTGGACAAAATTTATCTCTTATTCTGCGTTTAATGTCAGCGTGCAAATTTAAAGCAGGGTAATATATTTTTTTGTCGTGATGGCGCTGTGGTTAAGCGCCTTACCTCTCTTGCCACCACGGAAGTATATGTATAGGTCCACAGTTGGCGGAGTTTAAAAAAAATACAGTCGAACATAGACCCTCCTTCTTTTTTGAAATCGGTTAAAAACCCGTTAACAACTGTCTTGCAGTACCCTACCAGACATGACACCCGTCTGGCCGAAGGATCCTCCCATTTCTATTGGGGGCGTTGAACTTTACACCCAATTTTTCGTATCCCTAAAAGATACACATACTTTAAATTTCCGGGACTGTTGAACCCTAAAATACTGTTTATTGTTCACAACCTAAAAAACACGGTATACAGCTCTATTTGTCATCCTACTTAACCTTCGAACCAAACCCAAGTTTATCACCAAAAAAACATGGATGAGTGCAAAGATTTATACCGTTAGATTTGCTCTAACCCGTCTAAAAAATCACATTTGTGTTTTATTGAAAAGAATATTTGAATAGTAAAATAGCGCTTATTCATATTGAAAATCATATCCATTGTTTCCTCAAGCTCACTCTTCCCAGATCATTTTCATGCCCATATCCAGTTTATTTGGGGTTGGCCCAGCATGTCTTCATCGTCCATACTTCTCTGTTACTTTTCATCTGATCAAGCCCCTCCCTCCTTGCCCTATCCTCCTTCACACAGTCCATCTATCGTGTCTTTGGTCTTCCTCTACTATTGAACCCATTCGCATTAATAGTCAAGATGTTTCTCAAGACACTTTCCTCATATCAAGCCAACCGAGTACCAAATACCAATTCACTCTTACCAGTGGGGTAACCGGTCCATGAGTCTTAAAGAAGGATTGTTTTAGTGCCATTCCAGTCTGGGAAAGAGAAATGATAGGATGTCGCGCCATCTCTTTCGCTATTTTAATCGTGCATAAATATGAACACTTTTTCCTTAAAGCTAACGCGCCCTTTAGAAACTCAGCACTCATCTACACGTAGGTGTCTTTTGGATCTTTATAGCGTCGCGACGACTCGTGCACGCACGGTGAGCGCATATCTAAGATTTAAATCTTTGTCTGAAAACATCGAGACAGTTCAAGGCGCCATGAATAGTGCCACCTTTGAACTGGCCACTGGCAAGTTGCCAAGCTGAAGTTAAAGTTGCTACTTAAAGGACACAATGCGTCGTAAACCATCGTTTAATGATGGCTGCTGGTTTAATGATAATCTTGATTGATAAGTTAAGATTAGTGGTTATAGGTTCTGTTAAGGTTAGTGGCGGTCTTAACTTGATTTTATGAATGTGGAGCTTGTGGCTAAATAAATCATAACAGCCACTCGGATCGATATTTAGGTTAAGCAGCGAAGGGAGTTGCCGTGGATGGGTCACCGCCTACGTTTCCTCCATGGATCAGAAATTTGCGCCGTTTAGTCAGTGGCCAGAAAAATTGACAAACAGTCTCAACAAGAGTTACCATTGCCGTATTAACCCGTACTAACTGGGTTGTGGAGGTTAGATAGGAAGTCGTTTCATGTAAAATTCTGATACTCAGCTGCTTCCGGTTTGACTGGAAGCCGACCCAAACATAGTTGGGAAAAGGCTAGGCTGATGATGAGCTGTAGGGGCTCAATTACGGTTCTGACTCCCGTCAACCGTGTTATATGTCAAACCTAGGTACCATGGAGTTTTTTGCCCATTCTTCTCCATAGAGATCTACGCTTTGGAATGAGCAACTACAGTACTTTCACAAGTTATTATGTCTTTTGAATGGGACTGTAGCAGCATCGTTTTTGTTTTTATGACATTCAAAAGTGCCTGTTATGGTCTAATTCAGGGCCGTCCAAACCATGGCCCGCGGGCCGCGTGCGGCCCGCGGTTTTGTATTATTGCGGCCCGTAGAACCTTTTTAACCGACTTCAAAAAAAAGTCCGGTTCGGTTACACCGACTACAAAGAGATCTGTAGGTACCCACTACATATAATAATAATAATACTTTATTTTAATTAATAATAGTTTTAACTTAGTTATCTTAACTTTATTTAAAACACGCACTGCGACTAGCTACCACTAATATTGAGGTTGATGTTGACAGAATTGTAAAACACAAATTAATGAAAAAGTACATAATAAAATAACGATATTATTATTACCAGTATTTTATTTTTATAAATATTTTGCGGCCCACCAATGTATTTAGTCATTTTTATTGGCCCTGGGTCCCATCTAGTTTGGACACCCCTGGTCTAATTGAAATAAATGCTTTGAGTTCTAGAGAGAATCTATTTTTTCTTTATATTTTGACTATTTTCTTGAAATAGAATTCAAAATCTCTTTTCACTTCAATCAGTTCACTTTCCAGCATCATTCCATCACTTTGTCAGCGATTTTTTTGCTCGAATGGATCACCAAATCAGCCAAAGCGCTCGTTAGCAAGTTCAATACCATTAAGGGGGTGTTTTGAGTGAAAGCCTTCCACTTCACTAACCTTGTGAGCCAACGAACAGTTAAAGATCACTTAAAGTTAAGTTAGGCTTGGGAAATCTACGTCGCGTCGGGTCGATGACATTGTGATGGTGGAATAAAAGAAACCGGTCAAGAGCGAGTCAGACTCGCCGAGGGTTTTGTGCTATTTTGCGATATAAACAGCCATAAATTTTGACTGCGCAGACTTAGAGGGTTGAATTTTTCACAGCTTCAAGCGACCACAGTTTTGAGTATATGTTTTTTAATTTCAATCGATACCTCCACGCGTTCCCGAGATTAAGGGTCTTGACAGACAGACGGACAACAAAGTGATTCTATAACGGTTCCCTTTTTTCTTTTGAGGTATGGCCCTAAAAAAGAAAAAAAAAACTAGGCTTTCAACGATGCATGGCTGTGAGTTTATGCCGTAATGTCTTTTAAGACAGAAGAAACTATAAAGCTGCAAATTACTTAGAGACCGCGGCCCCGGAGCATAAAGGGCAAAAGAAGGAACATGGGTGGGTCAGTACAAGTCTGACAATACCCCTCCGCTCCGCCCAGAGCGGGGAAAGTCATTGGATGATTTCCCATTCTTAAAAAAAAGGCTGCAAATTACTTCAAATAACGATATCTTCAATATCCCACTACTGTATTACAAAGAAAAAGTAATTTAATTCAACTTGATATAAAATTTAAAAGAAGTCGAACATCTGACGGGGAGACGTTCCAACATGTGAGATATTTCTTCTTCAACGACGGCGCGTATAATATCCTGCATTCATGTACTGAATCTATGTAGCTATGTGAAGATATCTTAGATAATGTCGCTTACTCTAACATAGTTCGGAACGATTCAATGTTGAAGGTGCTGGGGAAATGGAAGATTGTAGAATAGAAGATTGGAGATTAGTAGATTGTATTGAACTAGATCTGATATTTTATTAATTTACCTGCGACATTGATGCTTATAACGAACTCAGTAGAACCTAATTATTATTAATTAATTATTTTTATGGTTTACGTTAATTATTTAAAATGCTACGACATATTTAGAATTTTCTCCTTATTTAAATCCATGTAAACTGTATTTTTATTATTAAAGACCTTGTAAAACACATTTATGAGATGCAATAAATAATTGAATTGAAGAATTTCTCTATTGCCGACTTTAGGATAGGTCAAACAAGTTCTTTTTGTTTTGTTTTCGACGTTCGAACCGACTTCAAAAGAAATCTTTATCTTTTCGCAGACACTTGTTCATTCGTCATTAATATGTTTTTGTTTGTAGACTATAACTGGGAATCTTCTAGTCACGGAGATATTGGAGGTCAACGTTCCATCTCTTTAACAAGTTTTAACCCTAGTTTTACTGTGGTTACTACACTTAATGTGGTTAAATACCTCCCCAACTCAGCACTTCTAAATGCATCCATCAGCTAGAGTGCGTAACATTATTATTTTTGCGGATGGAAAATCATCAAATTAGGTACTTCTCCCGCTCTGGACCGAGTGGGGGGAGTGTCAGACTTTTACTGACTAAAACACACTCATGTTCCTTCCTTGCCCGTTATGTTCCAAGGCCGCGGTACCGCCTGACGCAGGTCCTCACCGGACATGGAAGTTTCGGGAGGTTCCTGCACATAATCGGGCGGCAGGAAACGCCCGGGTGTCACCATTGTGACGATCGCCCGGAGGACACGGTGGAGCACACAGTGGCGATCTGCCCAGCTTGGGCGGAGCACCGCCGTGCCCTCGTGGAGGCGATCGGCGGCGGCGATCTCTCGCGTTCGGCTCTGGTTCAGTCCGGAGCGAGAGGGAATGAAAGCGGTCACCACCTTCTGCGAAGCAGTAATGCTAGCAAAGGAGGTGGCCGGGCGTTTGAGGGAGAGAACATCAGGCCAACCCAGCCGCCGCGGGAGATGCCCGGGGCGCCGGGCGCCGCGCGCCGCGAGACGACTCCCGGCCACCGTAGATGCGGGCCTGTGGACGGTGAGCAATGGGTAGCTCACCGTCTGTCCGTCTATTGACGACAGGCCGTGTCGACGGCGCGTTCGTGTTTCACGCGCGCCTCAAAGAGAGTCAGCAAAGCAGAGGGGCTTGCCAGGGCCTCCGCCTGGCGGGGTTGCGGGTTGTTCGATAGAGATACCGCGGCCTCTGAACGTAAAGGGCAATAGAAGGAACATGGGTGGGTTTTAGTCAGTACAAGTCTGACATGCCCCCCCGCTCCGCCCAGAGCGGGGGAAGTCATTGGATGATTTCCCACCCGAAAAAAAAAAAAGGCCGCGGTACCTCTTTCAAACAACCCGCAACCCTGGCAGGATGAGTGCGTAACATTGAATGCTATCATAGAACGTGTTTTTTTCACCCAAAAAATAGTAGTTTTCCAGCAATATTTGAAGATTGTTTTAATGAAATAAACAGTACCATTGAGCTTTTCTGTCTTCCTGTCAAGTATTTTGCGTGAACATAAATAAATAAATACATATTTTTTGCGTAGAGTTACTTAGTATGAATGTATATAATGAATGGTTGGCGGCTTTTGGAAGGTTTCGTTTACACCCTGTATAATATTACTAGATTCCGCCCGCGACTTCGTCCGCGTGGCATAGTTACTTTGGGCTAACGCTTATTTTAACCCGCGTGATGATCGAAAAAAAAATGTATTTTTCTCCCCTTTTCTTCCCTCTTTCTCCCCCTTTCTCAACCTTTGGCCTATGTCCGTCTCCAGGGTCCCAACTATCTCTGTACCAAAATTCATCAAAATCAGTTCAGCCATTTAGGCGTGACGACGTAACACACAAACAAACTCACTTTCGATTTTATAATATTAGTAAGGAGTTTTTCTTTCTTTCCTCTGGCTTTGCAAGGTTAGTGCATTCAGCCAATGTCAATGTATTCTTATAATGAAACGTTGCGTGTTTAATCTTCACAATTAGTTGTCTTTGTAGTGTATTAATTGCTTGACAAGCATGACAGGTTCTATTGTTATTTACGAGAGTACTATCTTAACGTGCTATCTCAAAAACGTTAGGCAGAAGTGTTATTGTAGGTACACATGGCGACATATCAAGCTATATCTTCCAGTATAATATGACCCCGTTTTATATAGATTGCCCGTACGATAAGAGATCCGCATAAATTGGTTTTGTATAACTGTATAACTTGATTGGCGGCAGTGTGTACACCTACATTTTAACAGTTTATTTTACTAGATTTTGCCCGCGGCTTCGCTCGCGTTAAATTCTGTAGCGCCTTATCGATTTGTAATAGCAACGCTAAGTTTTCCCGTTTCTCCTCTCTCTCTTTCTCCCTCATATCCCAATCTTTTTTTAAAAAAAATTTGCCTATGTCCGTCTCCTGGTTTCCAACTATCTCTGTACCAAAATTCATCAAAATTGGTTTAGCCATTAAAGCGTGAAGAGGTAACAAACAAACAAACTCACTTTCGCTTTTATAATATTAGTAAGGATAGTAAGGATTAGTAGTATTAGTATATTAGTATTAGTAAGGATTTCTAATACAAAACATGTTTTTTTCATTAGAATTCCTCGCGCTACCAAGTCGTAGATCAATTTCCATGATGAAACACGCGACTGTAACTATGTATGGTTTAGGCTTTTTATTTTAATAGTATCTGGAATAGGCAACTATAGTACTTTCACAAATAATTATGCCTTGTGACCGGGACTGTAGCTTCATTATTTTGTTTCTTGACATTTAAAAGTTCCTGTAATGGTCTAATTGAAATAAATGCTTTGAGTTTGATCTAATAGAGAACTTTTCTTATATAAAACCTTATTTGGACTATCCAAAATAGGTTTTTAAAAAAAGTTGTCTATAGAAAATTCTGGAAAAACCTAATGTTTTTTTCTACGGGATTTTCGTATGAACTGAAAATCGTAACTCAGTTTGCGGACAACGTCTTTCGAGGCGAATATAAACACTAACTACAACAGGAGATTTGTCTAAAAATAAGCATTACCTTTGTGCCTATTTTCTGTTCCATTCTTCTTTGTATAATTCAGTGTAGGTACACATAAATAAATAAAAAAAAATTGTTCGAATGTAACCGTTACTTTGCATTTACATAAACTATGTAAGTACTAAAACCTCTATCGGGTAGATAGAGGTTTTAGTACCTACATAGTTTGCACGTTTTACATGTTTAGCACATGATAAAGCTCTGGTTTGACACATGACATAGAGTAGAGAGTCAAAGAGCTACAAGATGAGAACGGCATTATTCAAATGGTCTTGTCCGTTTGCTTTTCACGCACGTATATGGTTGGCCACAGTTAATCTACTGAATTACATGTGTGACAGTGGCTTTATTTTGTGGTTAGGTTAGGCTTCACGTATATGTGCAACGAGCTTGTGTTAGATTGTTAAGTGAAAATCAAATCATAATAATCATCGTCTCAGTTAAGCAAATCAAGTATAGTGACTTGGCTCCCGAGTTTGTCAAAATTTGGGATGTGGAAACAGCGATCATTGTGCCGATAGTCGTATCTGCCGATGGCTTAATTGTCATGTGCCTCGACTAATATCTAAGGTGGCTCTCGTTAGGCAGCTGGATCAAAGGCTTGATACAGAAAGCGATACTCCTAGACACGGCTCGTATTGTTAGTAGCCCTCTCCCGATACTGGTGGGCTACTAGATTTTGTTTGTTTTTTATTAAGAATTTTATGTGTAAAAATAAATAAACGAATAATAGTCGTCTCAAAATACAAGGTGTTACAAAATAAATGCAATTATACCTATCGTGTGATGTATCAGACCATGAAACTAAAAAACTTTTGTTCTATGACTGTTAAAAATTCATAAATAAATTTTTAAATCTTCCTTACATTATGTTCATCAGTTGATCGCGTCAGTATAATAACCTATGGAAAGATTTTTCGAATTTCATTTTTATCTCGTCGAAATAGAGTTCAGTTTCATGGTCCGACAGACCACACGAGGATTAGAGGACTAGAGGTCTTGCGTTTATTATTTATGTATAAATTTAAGGTCGTAGCACAGTTATTTTCTTCTAGCAGTAACAACTCAACAACAATATTATTATAACGACAGTAAAAATCAATGTAATATTGACAGTATAGTAAAATAATAAGTAAAAAAATTTAAGAGTTATAATTATTATGAAAAAGTGACACGACGTTAAATTTTATCAGCAGAGCAAAGCGTTAAAAAGTTGTTC
The DNA here is from genome assembly GCA_905475445.1 of Ochropleura plecta. Classification (NCBI taxonomy): domain Eukaryota; kingdom Metazoa; phylum Arthropoda; class Insecta; order Lepidoptera; family Noctuidae; genus Ochropleura; species Ochropleura plecta. The sequence goes on from FR997736.1 coordinate 18,629,382, forward strand.
CAAAATCGAACAAATTGACACTGATGAAAAATAGAACCTTCTAGTAACCAATAAATTAAAAATCAATTCAAATGAATGCATTTTACGACATATTCATATAAGGACCAGTGCTGCAGTGTTCGAATTTCAAAAATAAAATCATTTTTTTTTATAATATCATTATTGCTTGTTACAAGTACTGTTGTGGACAAATAGAAAAATACATCAAGATACACACCAAAACACACCAATTAACTTTAAAAACTAATTAGTAAAAAGCAAATGATAACAACTAAGTACGTACTGTTTCATAAGGTTGGTCCGTGGGCAGGTGTTGCTAATTTTGTTGTTGTGGAATATCTCCCGTATAGCCTCTTTCCATGCCTTTGACAAAGAAAGCGAATGAACGAATGAGCATGCTGAAACTCGTGCAGAATAGCTTGTGAACTTTCCAGATTGTTGATTTTAAATGAAACCCTTATTTATAACCATCAACTGCTTAACCTTCTCCCGACTTTGTAGGGGTCGGCTTCCAGTCTAACCGAATGCAGCCGAATACCAGTATTTCAAAAGGAGGCCTGGAGAAACTATGAAAATATCAATATTTAATATAAAGATTTTTTTTAATATCAAGATTTCGATATATGTTTTTAAAGCTTGTGTTGAAGACCTTAGTGATCCTCTGGGTTCAGTCTTTGTTGGACTCTTTGTGGGCATTTCCTAGAATGGTACTGTTGGATTAAGCCGAAAGCGATCTAATCGAGTCCAGATTAGGTAGGTATTTGATTGTCCACTGAATAAAATATTAAATAGTGTTTTTATTTTTCAACTGTCTCACAATAACTTTCACCATATTCAAAGTTTACAAAACAATTAAAATATACTTGTACAGGAAGTTTTTCGGACGAAAGCGAAACCGCCATATTTCTTTTTAAAAGAAAAAAAAGTTCTGTTATTTTTAAATTTAGAAGTGGAGAAAATGTCTGTTCAAACTTTTAAGTAAGCATCTATCCATCACTTCAAGTGACGGTCTACGATTTCTTAGAAAGCATTCTTCATAATTTTAGCTTAATTGAAAGAGAATTCATTAATTCAAAAATTCATTATTCTAATCCACATCATAAATAAAAAACTTTGGAAATCCATTAATGAAGATTGAAAACAATTAAGTAGTATCATATTCGTTCAAAAATAAAGTAAGCTCAAAAGACATTATAAAATTACAAATTTCGATATTTAAATCATGGGTTAAGTCCAATGATACGACTTTTTCTTTTTCTTTTCGACTGTTTTCAAAATGACACCTTGGAAAGTTCACAAGCCATTCACATCGACACGAAAATAATAATCACAACAAAATTTTAATGAAGCCTCAAAGCAAGTCGAAAATGCCATCAAAATACGTGCATTCTATAAGTCTTTACTCTGTTAGTAAAGGAGGTTACACCACAAATCAGCTTAAAGCGCATTAACTACTACTTCAGTTCGTTACTTCAGTCCTCGGTCGTTTAGTATTCCAAAAAGCGCCCGCCTTGCTTCAAAGCCTCTATATCCGCCTTATTGTCGCTGCCTCGGAAATAGCAATTACTACTTTTGACATTTTAAGTCACAACACATTAGTCATATAACAAATTTTGAAGGAAAAGTGCATTTTCATTGTAAGGTTGTCTTACTCAATCCGAGGCAGAAAATAAAGCGGCGTTTCTAAAATATTCACCAACACTGATACCACAACATTAATAATAATATTTGAATCGCCGTGAATCCAAATCTATAGAAGCCATGCGTCGTAAGCTTTGCTTTGAACTTACTGCTTCTTTAGACATGTCATGGGACAGACGTTGTTCGCTTTCACATTGTGGGTGATCCTCCTGAGTCCTTGCAACCAAACCTTTTTGGAAATACATCGATTATTTGTAGAACAATTCAAAAAAAGTATGACGTCATTTGAAGTCTGCCTCGTGAAAAGCAACGCTGATGCCTCATAGTGAGTAGTTTTGTGCACTTTTGGTGAGGCAAGAGTGCACTTGTGGGCAAATGTAGGCCAGTGTTGATGATTTTTTGAAAAGGCCTGGTATTGCGTTGCATGATTGCAATCCTTATTTTATGAAAAATAAATCTATAAATGTGTATAGCTTTTGAGAAGACCTCAAGAGACAGCAGATATCCAGCTTATTCTAGATGGATCCGGATTATACTGACCTTGGCAGTAGCAGCATCAGGGCACACCACGTGTTGGTAGTTGATGTTGATGTAGTCTGTGCCGCTGCAGATTGTTAAAGACTTCTCTTCTAGATTCTCGCCATGTTTGTTTACCAGGTTCATACTCAGTTTTGAATCCTGTATGGATATTAAAACGTTAAATAAATAAAAAATACACAATTACTAAGACACGTTAGACAAACAGTAGATAATATTCAAAGGAAATCATAAAGTTGGGATTAATAACTGGGGCTTAGGGTTAGTTCGTGAGAGACATCGCGGCCCTGGAACACAAATAGCAAAAGAAGGTTTTAGTCGGTACAAGTCTGACACTCCCGCCCGATGGGAGTAAATAAAGGAGGATCAATAAATCAACCGATTCGAACATAATCCCAGGAGATGTAGTTCTCCCAAATTGCGATACAACACTAAGTTTTCCATAATCCAGATTCAGCAAGTCGCCACAGTTTTTGCATCTGGCACGGAATCCAAACTCGTGGGAGCCTATTTTCGTACCACTGCAGTTAAAAACCATTCTTTTCTTTTTATATCGAATGCTATTTCGAACAACCGTTTACTTCCTGTACTAGGTTCCAAATTTATCACTTCCCCGGAAATCGTGTCCTCCCTAGGGAACTGTTCTTTTGTTTTGGTTCCATTTCCGACTCATTCCATTTGGTAAAACGCCTTCGGTCAACTAAAACATTGCCTTTAACGCCCTGTTCACAATCTCATTCAATGCGAACTGCTACAAGGGTTACCAGTTCTAAATTTGGAAACTGCTTGCTAAAAACCATTTATAAGCCTAAAGTGTGGACATAGAGTGTTGCATAGAGTATTTTAGTTTTACAGACTGCTAATTACACTTTTATTTTGTAAAAAATCCGGTCGGAGACCAAAAGTCAGAATTTGTGCGGACAATGCGGGAGAATGGTTTCAAAATTTGCGTCGTGAATTTAGGTCAAAAGACACTTGTTTCTTTCGCATGAGTACCGTCGCGTCGCAGGTACTCGAAAACCTACTCGTGGCACGATCTAAGCAACTAGAACTACTTCCATCAGTCGCTATCAAAGCGCGTGTGGATCGTGGCCAAGCGATTAGTCCGTTCTATGACGTCAGATATTATGTGGTCGTTTCGCCAATATTTACCTACAATGTTTGTAAACGTGGAACTACAGTGATTTCATGCGTTTCAGGCTTAGGTTACATTGTTTTTAGGGGAATTAATTGTACTGGGATGTACTGTTTTGCTGTCTGGCCGTGGGAGAAAAAAATGGAACACAAAGGGCAAAAGAAGGAACATGGGTGGGTTTTAGTCAGTACAAGTTTGACTCTCCCGTTCCGCTGAAAATGGGAGAAGCCATATGATGACTCCCATAAGAAAAAAGGTCATTTTTGACTTATTCGCTCAAATATTTAACTTTTTTTTATTTAATTAGGACAAGCCCGCCTCACTACACCCAAACAACTGCGACCTAAAAGCCAAAATCAACAGTGACGACCAGAAAAGCACCGCGACAACGAAGCTCGTTGAAGTCCTGGAGGTACCTATAATTTAACTGTCTTGGATTCCGCAACAAAAGTAATCAGAAAAGAATAGCCGAGGAGTAGGATAAATATTTTTTTCACTTCAAATATCATAAACTAGCTGTGCCCCGCAGTGTCACCCGCTGCTCAGCTCCTATTATAGATTCGAATTGCTGTTACATAGCCTATAGCTGCGCCCGGATCTTTCATTCGCGTAGACCGGAATGTTAGTAGGTTTTATCTAGAACTTGCCTGAACAGTCCATACTGTTAAAATGAATACCCCCATTTTTTTTTATTTCACGCAATAGGATTGCGTGAAATAAGTGTCACCCATACAAACTTTGCCACCCTATTTCATCCCTTTCAAAATCCAGTCTTAGTGAGTATCTACGTCCTTAATGGATCCCCATGCAAAATTATATTATAATTGTCTGAATTAATTTTTGAAAAAATCTAAATAATCAAGAATCTAAAATCATTTATTCAAGTAAGGCAACCATCAGCAATCAGCACTTTTTGAACGCCAACATTACAAGAGACAGTCCCCTAAAACACCTGCCCTTCGCCACTTCCTAGTGTTTTAGCTGGGGAAAAGAAAGATGAGGAAGTCAGTATTTTACTTTAATATATATATGTATAGATATTCTTTTCTGCATTCACCTACCGTTTATTTATGTCTCGTTTTGGAACGCCTTATTTCCTAAAAACATTTATTTTTCATATATTTGGTCTTTTGGTAGCCTTTTGACTCTCTCAATCATGATCAAATTTCATCCCATCTTCGTGGAAATTCCTTTAACGTAATCTTTCACTTAAATTAATTGTAACATTAACAAATTTACCTTAGGCACTCCCCCGGATCTGACGTCACTGACTTGGCACAACTCGACGACGTCACCGTCCTGTAGCAAAGAAAAGATTACGTTTATAAAAACGACGGGCCTGTTGGTCTAGTGGTTAGTGGCCCTGACTGCTGAGCCGGAGGTCGTGGGTTCGATTCCCACCCAGGACAAACTTTGTGTGATGAGCATGATTGTTTGTTCTGTGTCTGGGTGTGATTTATCTATAATATGTATGTATTTATAAATTATATAAGTATGTATATCAGTTGTCTGGTTACCATAACACAAGCTCTGCTTAGCTTGGGATCAGATAGCCGTGTGTGAGTTGTCCCAAGATATATTTTTTTTTTTTAAAAAAACAAAATCTGAAATGTGGTGATGCTAGATAGATAGATAGAATATTTTTCATTATGTACACCATACAAATTACAAGAATAACGTTAAACAACTTATAAATAGGGTGACACAATGGGCGGTCTTATCGCTAAAAGCGATGATCAGTGATGATGATGTTTTCTGAAATAATTTTCTAAATCAAAATCTTTTCAATACAAAGAAGAAAATAAAAGGTGCACGTTTCGGGTTAGTCGTTTTATATGGAGAAGAACCGGCAAGAAAGTCCATGGTTACTCGTTTTACAATGTTATTGTTACAGCGTTAGTACTTAAGTATAGAGGACAGCGCACGCCCGACAATAAGTCATTGTTTTTTTTTGTGGATGGGAAATCATCAAATAACTTCCCCGCTCTGGGCGGAGCGGGAGGGAGTGTCAGACTTGTACTGACTAAAACCTACCCGAGTTCCTTTTATTACCCTTTATGTTCCGGGGCCGCGGTATCTCTTTCGAAAAACCCGCAACCCCGGCAGGCGCTGGCCCTGGCAGGCCCCTTTGCTTTGCTGACATCTTTTTGAGGAGCGCGTGGAACACTAACGCGCCGCACTTATAAAACGTCGGAAAAAGATGCACGGTTTGGTTTGGTCGTTTCCTATGGAGAACTCTTTTAAAATAATTTGGTTATACAATATTGTTGATACAGCAGCAGCGTTAGTACTAAAGTATGAGAGGACAGTGTTGGCCCGACAATAAGTCATTTATAACTTTACAAAATGTAACTTAAGATTTAAAGTTGACAGAAGTTAACGAGCCTCTAGGAAGGCCTCTACAAGGCCCTCACTGTCCACTCACTCGCAAAGAATTGGTGAACGACAAAGGTGACTGTCTCGTGGGTATAGTAGTCTCAAGCGCGACTACCGAGCATGAGGCCCTGGGGTCCGATTCCCAGTTCGTGCAAACTTATATTAGGGTTTTCAGTCATATGTCTGTAGAAGCCACAGAATTTGTGTCCAACGAAGAATTTAGGATTTCAAAATATATAAAAATAGTTGTCCGCCTGTGTCTGGAGCAAGCTCCAAGCTGATTAGGGACCGGTGATTAGGGCTCCAGAGACAAGATCCTCCTTTTTTTAAACTTACGTTTAAAAAAGGGATCTTGTCTCTTAGTTCTCTAGTCTAGTCCTCTTGTTCATAGATTTTAATTCTTTTTTTAATTTATCTCAGAACCCACATCAATATGTAGGTAATGAAATAACAATGTCAGCCCTATTAAATAAGCGTAGGTACAGCTTTCATTCAAATTATTTTGAAACCAAGTTCCCTCACAAAACCTCCCAATAAATTCACGAGCCTCCAATACGAGCATAAGCCTCGGATCACTATTATTTAAATCGTGCATTATTCAAATTGAATTCCTCCTCCTCTCGTTAACTCAGGATTCTATAGGATCGTTCTGATGATGAAGAGGTTCTGGCGGCTTCAATTTGTTCGGTAAGCTTATTAGTACGGCAATTTGCCTTCAGCCAGGATCGTAGGTTGAAGGAGTAATTGCCTCATAGTTAGAGGTTTGGTTTTAATTACAACTTGAGTTATTATTTTGGGAAATACGTTGCTTTATTTGCGGGTTTCCAGTTTTAAGGGGAATTAAACTTTGTTACACAGACAATACGAGGTACTTTTAATAGTTTTACATTGGCTTAGTTAGGGTTTCATAACTGAAAAGGAAAAACGGAGCCCTTATTGGATCACTTTGTTGTCCGTGTCTGTCTGTCTGCCTGTCTGTCAGACCCTTTATCTCGGGAACGCGGGAAAATATCAAGATAGATAGATAGAATATTCTTTATTAAGGCCGTACCCTACGCAAATAACCTTGAGTATTCGCTTCCCTCTTTTCCGCGCAGGAGTGAGCGAGTGAGAGCAGTAGTGAATAATGCCAATTTTTTGGAATAAAATCTATATAAAATTAAGTATTGGGTTTTTGGAAAAAATATTTCCACCAAAATGTTCATTATAGAATTGTGTATCCATTAGTGTCAGTAGCAAAATTAAACAATGTTTACTTTACGAGGAGATGCATTTTATTGATATTTTTTCTCATTTCGGGGGCTTTGTTGTAAGGAGATTTACTAAATAATGGCTTAATAAAAATAAAAACTAAATCCACAATAATGGAATTAAGATTATAAAGAAATTTAATGTATTTTTTTTGTTACTTAGTTCGTTTTAAATAACAAGTAGATAGCTCTAGAAAACTGTACAAAAACGGCTTGCGCGGCGTTTTGGTCGGGGTGGCGCCTTAAGTACACCATACAAATGACAAGAATAACAATATTATACAACTTATAATTGGGGTGACACAATGGGCGGTCTTATCGCTAAATGCCATCTTTTCATGACAGCCTTTAAGTTGAAATTAACCGTAAACTCACATTAGAGGTCCTTTAGTGTTTTGAAAAAATCAATCCTCTAGGTCTACGCAGTCAAAAGATATGTCTATTTATATATATCTATTTATATATATATATATATATCTGACACGCTCTTGGCGCGTTTATTACCATCTGTATTTATACTTGTCATACCTACTTCATCTTGGTTATTTTCCGAGACAGAATCTTCACTCTTATACATTAGATAACTATCATAAATTTTCCTAAGTAACCAATATTAATATAGTAAATACAATGATGCCTGTAGTTCAGTGGTTCTCACATAAACTAGGACAATGCAAATTCTATGTAATCTTACACCCACGCTTTAAGAACCTTTGTTCGGTCGAATAGAAAAAAATAGACATGTCGAATCGATAGTTGTCATGTTTTTTTTTTTTTAACAAATTAGACTGTTTATCTAACGTAAAAGCTACGCAATAGCACTGTAATTTGTAAAACGGACCTTATCCTTACTAATCCTTATCCTTACTTCCTTACTAATATTATAAAAGCGAAAGTGAGTTTGTTTGTTTGTTTGTTACCTCTTCACGCTTTAATGGCTACACCAATTTTGATGAATTTTAGTACAGAGATAGTTGGAAACCAGGAGACGGACATAGGCTAATTTTTATTTAAAAAAGTGGGATGTGAGGGAGAAAGAGGGAAGAAAAGGGAAAACTTAGCGTTGCTATTACAAATCAATAAGGCGCAAGGAGAACTGTGTTACCCCGAATTTAACGCGAGCGAAGCCGCGGGCAAAAGCTAGTAGGTATTATAAAAGCGAAAGTGAGTTTGTTTTTTTTGGTACAGAGATAGTTGGGACCCTGGTAACGGACATAGGTTTTTTTTAAAGTGAGAAATAAGAGAGAAAGAGGGAAGAAAAGGGAAAACTTAGCATTGCTATTACAGTAAATAAGGCGCAAGGGCAAAAACTACAGGTAGCAGGTACCTGCAAATCAGGAAAGGGGAACTGTGTTACCCCGAATTAAACGCGAGCGAAGCCGCTGGCAAAAGCTAGTCTTAATATAAAGCAAAGTTGGGTTTTTGCGACCACTTATAACTCGAGAACGGCTGAACCTATTTCCATGGTTTTGATTTCGCCGTGCCAAATAGCAGAATAACTATTAAAACATTCGAAAATTTTATCCCCTCTTATTTCATAATCCGCCAGACCAACATGCCTACTTTTAAAATTTCAAAAACGTAAATCCAAAAAAAATACTGTCACTTCTTAACAGCCTTCAATACAGGCTAATCAACAACAGTCCCGACACATTACATTACCCTTTCACCCCCATAAATCCCCCTGTTTCTGCACCGGACACAGAACTCCCCCGGCGCATTTAAATCATAATAAGTAACCCCCTAGTGCTGACCTTTTCACGAACAGGTCTTGAACACTCGTGCGACAAAGGAAACGTTTCTCAATGGGAAATGAACTTTCTAACAACGTCCTATTGCTTGAACTAGGCTAAGTAATTGAGTCTGACTTTACTATTGTAAGTTTGTACTTTATGGTAAGTAAAAAGTTTTCTACATTGTATGTGACTACAGAGTTATTAATTATGTAAAGATGGATGGCCCACGGTTTCACCCCCGCTCGGCTCCTAAGGGTTGTAGCGTGATGTTATTATAGCTTGAAATCTTTCTCAAAAATGGGCTATTCAACACTAAAATATTTTTTCAATTCGACACAGCAGTTACTGAGATTAGCACGTTTAACCAAACACTCTTCTGTTTAACAATAGAAGTATAGATAGTATTGGTTTGTATGTATCTCATCTTGGTACATAGCTCAGAATCCTGGCAGGATGTACTAAGAGACAGCCACAGAAGCCATTAGGCGATCTGCTTGGGAGATATAGAAGTGCACAAGTGTGTGTGCGCAGGCTCAGGTGCACTCTCTGTTCCCGCCCTACCATGGACAGACACGACCGCAGAGAGATAAGACGCAGGCTCAATGGCAACCCCCTTTTTTGCGGATGGGAAATTATCAAACAACTTCCCCCGCTCTGGGCGGAGCGGGGGGGGGGGGGTTGTCAGACTTGTACTGACTAAAACCCACTCATGTTCCTTCTATTGCCCTCTATGTTCCCGGGCCGCGGTATCTCTTTCGAACAATCCACAACGCCGGCAGGCGGTCAAAACAAAAATAAACCCAAATGCATACTCATAAAGATCCGACATGTAAGTACATAACTCTATGAACCATTTAAATCTCTAAGCCACTTTTAACCCTGGAGTGAATGATTTTAACTCTTGACTGAGACTGGTTAAACTTTGAAGATGTATATTAACTTCAGAAGACCGACAGTTCCCAATATTGTAGCGACATACTGCTCTCGAATAACTTTCTAATTGTTACTTTATAGTTCCTTTGTCTAGTTCTACAGTAATAGGCTTAATACTTAGGCTAAGTAAAGTTGATGCTTCGTATGTTAGTGTCGGTTAAGTTGGGTAGCTCAATAGTAACCGCCCCTCGTCTTGATCTTTAGGTTAAGTTTAATTGGTTTGTGAATGGGTGACGACCATCCATTACATACCAAGTAACCTCCGTGCGTCGGAAAGATCTTTGACAGTCGTTGCATGTAGTTTGTTGCCTGAAAATCAGACAGGCAACCAACTAAGGAGTATAATCCAGTATTGGGCTGTGGAGGTCAGATAGGCAGTCGCTCCATGTAAAATACTAGTATTCAGCTGCATCCGGTTGGACTGGAAGCCAAACCCATCTTTGTTGAGAAAAGGCTAGGCAGATGATTATGTTAATGTATTTAAGTGGTATGGAATGGGTAGAGACTCAATAATTATGCTGCCTTATAGATTTAGCAGTCGCAAGCGCTTTTGGTGGTTGTCAATAGGGCTACTGTAATAGGAGACTTCAAAAAACAACTGTCAAAGACAAGAAAAAAAAAAGAAAATAGAAGAAAAAAAGAGTGAAAACGAAAAAAAAGAATAGAAAAGAAAGAAGAGAAAGCAAAGAAAATAAAGAAAAAATTGACTTGCACAGGACAAAACTGTAAAAGAAAATCTTAAAAAAGGAGACATATATGAAATAAATTTGCCAGGGCTAATTTATATATCTCCTTTTTTATCCCCTCTATTGATTTTATCTTTTTTAATTTGTATGTCTCCTTTTTACTATTAATAAAAAATGTTACAACGCTGGTATTTAGACAGGGACCAACCATATAACTGTCTAATGCACTGTACCCAATTACATAACCATTCGGAGATTGTTTTCTTGATGTTAGGTTATTTAAACCATTTCAGCATCCATTACCGCTACAATATTCGACTTTAAAACCCAATACCTATCGTTGTTCAAAAGGAAGCAGAGTTGAATAGGAAATGGACTTCCTAACCAGATGTCGTGTAGGACGAAACCGACTCCCGGTAGATGTTGCACGCGACACTATTAACCAATTAGCCCCTAACTTGATCCATGTAGGTCTTTGATCAAAGAACATTGCTCTGTGCCCATACATTGTTGGCCCTGGAGTCACGAACATCAGAAAATGATGTGTATTGTATTCTCTATCATTAGTAAACTCCTTTATGATCGTACCAGCTTTTGCCCGCGGTTTCACTCGCATTAAATTCGGTATAACACGGTACCTGCTACCTGCAGTTTTTGCTTTTGTGCCTTATTGATTTGTAATAGCAACGCTAAGCTTTCGCTTTTCTTCCCTCTTTCTCCCTTTTATTTAAAAAAAATAGCTTATGTCCGTCTCCAGGGTCCCAACTATCCCTGTAACAAAGTTCACAAAAACGGTTTAGCTATTTAGGCGTGAAGACGTAACAAACAAACTCAGTTTCACTTTTATAATATTAAGTAAGGATTTTAATGGCGGACTAGCTGCATAATAGATATATTAAAAAAAGATTATTTTGAGGTTATAATCGAAACATAGGTACTAACGAATATTAGGTATGATTTTTCACAGCTCCGAGTGATTTTTATGAAACTGGAAAACGTGTATTATCATAATACATTTAGCTATTTTGAATACCTGCCTAGACAATTAGTAGGTACCTATGTATTTTTTTAAACGCCTAATTGGATGTAAGTGCAACAGTAAAATGCATAAAAACTATTCATATGATTAAATATATAACACAGGGTAGATACATGTATTCTTAACTGATGTCGCGTAAAATACTGTAAAATGTACATTTTGGCATACAGCTAGTCCGTGTTACAGAAGCATTTGCAACTTACGTAATAAAAAAGACAATTAATTATCGTGTATTCCGATACTCTTATTGCTGTGCCCCGCGGTTTCTCCCGCGTTGCCCGTACTAATAAGTTTCTAGCCTATGTGTTAATTCAGGGTATAATCTACATGTGTACGTACCAAATTTCATACAAATACGAGTAACAAACATACATACATACAAATTTCACCATTATAATATTTTAGTGTAATGTTATTTTTCGTATGTAGATATAAATATTTATTTGTTATTTTGTGTACTCTCGTTATTGCGACCAATATTTTTATTTTATTTTCTTCCTCTATCTGTTACGTTCACCGTATTCCAAGAACACGGCAAATAATCAAATCAGTTGGCTACAAACGTAAATTCGGCCAATCCCCTCAGGAGGCTCCCAAGGAGTGTTTGTACCGTTGACCTCGCATCAAGGGTTGTCGGTAACCATTAGAGGGTGATTAGGGTCATTCGTAGGGTCGAGGGTAGCACGCAAATCTACCCCGGAATGGTAATATGATGACTAGGGTGTTTGAGGGTGTAATGATTTAATATCGGACTTGGGAAGAGATTTAGACGGTAACTGAAAAAGTAGGACCTAAAAAAATTGGACGGCACGGCTGCGCTGCGTGTCGCGGGTTCGATTCTCGCACGAAACAAACATTTGTATGGCCTACAAATAGTTGTTACGGGTCTGACTGTTTGTGTACCTATGTGAGTTTAAATGTTTGTAAACGACCCACGATACAGGAGAAATTCCTAGTGTGGGCAACGTTTTTATTAAAAAAAATAATTAATTTAGTCAGTGTAATTTGACGGCACGGTTGGCGCTGTGGCTGAGTGATCGGTTTGATTCGATTCGATCGTGCTGCGACAGGGCGCAGCATCGTGGGTTTAATACCAATATTTCTATGGCCTACAGATAGTTGTTCCGGGGAAAGCAAAAGAAGAAACATGGCTAAGTTTTAGTCACTACAAACCTGATACTCCCCTCCGCCCGCCCAGGGCGGAAGTCATTCGATGTTTTTTTATATATTCCAGTCCAAAAAAAAATTCAATAAAACACAAAAACTTTCCTTGCGGATCTCCGGTTAAAACCCTCTTAAATTACATGTTTAATTGCAGTGCATAGCTTAAAAAAAAAAAACAAAATGTGTCTTTCGCAATTTTCAACGCTAACCACCACCTCTTATCAAATCAAATCATTTATTTCAATTAGACCATTACAGGCACTTTTGAATGTCAAGAAACAAAATGAATCTATCTACAGTCCCGGTCACAAGGCATAATAACTTGTGAAAGTACTGTAGTTGCCCATTCTAAAGCGTTGATCTCTATGGAGAAGAATGGGCAAGAAACTCCATGGACACTCTTTTAAATTACAATATTTTAACAAAATCGTATTCATGTTGAGATTATACAAATATGTGAGAACGATGTAGAAAGACGTGCACAGTAAGAGCGTCCAGAGTAAATAAAAAGCAAAATTCAATTTAAAATCTAAATAAATTAAAAATATTTATTTATTTATTTATTCATTAAATGCACAATGTACAAAAAAGTTACACGCTAGGCTTATAACTAATGAGTACATGACCCTGTTAGGGCGCAGCAAAATGACTTAAAACTAATAAAATTATATTGCAGAATATATCACGTATGGTAGGAACTTTCACAATATTATATTAATTAAACTTATATCTAGCCATAAACAAAATAAACAATATACAGTAAACTTATATCTAGCCTTAAACAACATAAACAATATTCAGTAAACTTATATCTAGCCATAAACAACATAAACAATATTCATTAAACTTTTATCTAACCATAAACATTTAGCACATACATTAATATTTAGCACATACATAATTACCGTGGTAGCTAGAAAAATGACCAGTCCCATCTGACAGCGCCCGTTCACGAACATGACGTATGGATCAGCCCCATTCAGCTCGACCATTTTGAAGGGATGTCTTATAAAATGTTACACCTAACATCATGAAACGATAAACACAGTTTTAGGTACAAAATATATTTTATTCCACAACCTTCTTTACGAAAAACTGTTTACTAAAAAAACCTAAGTATAGTTCGCTAATATTTTCGCTTCAAACAATAAATATAGCTTTTCGCCAAAACCTGGCATGATAAACAGCTGACGCGAACGATATATCAAGTCATAACGAAATGGCGGCAAATGTAACGGTTGAAATATTCGGAATAAAGTTTGGGAGACGTGACAAGATGGATTCGACTTGATTTGACTTTGATACTGTTTGTTTCCTTGCTTGTTTTCGTTATTCGAGTTAGAGAGTTTGTATCAATATGCTTGGGACGTCTGGAGTCTCGTTAGTTTATCAAACCTTGTTTTTTCTTTCGTTATGAGTCATGATTCATTTTGTGAATAGGAAATCATTTAATAACTTCCCCCGCTCTGGGCGGAGCTATGGAGAGGCTTTGATTGACTAAAACCACCCATATTCCTTCTTTTGCCCTTTATGTTCCGTGCCCGCGGTGTCTCTTTCAAACTACCCGCAACCCCGATAGGCGGTGAGCCTTTTTTTTTCGTGTGGTAAATCATTAAATTTTAATGACTTCCCCCGCTCTGGGCGGAGTGGGGGAGCATGTCAGACTTTTACTGACTAAAACCCACCCATGTTCCTTCTGTTGCCCTTTATGTTCCGGGGCCGCGGTATCTCTTTCGAACAACCCGCAACCCCGGCAGGCGGAGGCTCTGGCAAGCCCCTCTGCTTTGATGACTCTCTTTGAGGCGCGCGTGAAACACGAAGGCGCCGTCGACACGGCCTGTCGTCAATAGACGCCCGCATCTACGGTGGCCGGGAGTCGTCTCGCGGCGCCCGGCGCCCGGGGCGTCTCCCGCGGCGGCTGGGTTGGTTTGAGGTCCTCTCCCTCAAACGCCCGGCCTCCTCCTTCACTAGCATTACTGCTTCGCAGAAGGAGGTGACAGGCGGTGGGCCTGACAGGCCCTTCTGCTTTACTGACATCTCTTAGAGGCATCTTGTCGTCCTCTGATACACATTAGTGATGTGTATATAAATGCACATCACACCTAACTTCCGAAGGCTTGGACAAAGATGTAGGCACCCGCATAGTATACCCACATTAGGGCTGCTATGTTCGAGTCCCATGTAATAAGGGGCGAGCGTGGTTATCAACTGGGCGCAGATCCAGGATCGATGTATGGATGTTTGTTACTCTTTCACGTCAAAACGGCTGAACGGATCTTGATGAAATTTGGCACAGAGGTCGATTATAGTCTGGAATAAAACATAGGATTTTTTCATTATCTAGTAGTAAATAACTAGATTTATGTAGATTTATTTCAGTTTAGTTTTCCTACAACGTTATCAAACAACTGTTTATTTTATCCCGAACCTAGTAGCCAACAGTACAAACGAATAAGTAAATCAAAGAAGAAATCCTATATTATTATAAACAGTTTAAATAAAAACCTCATAACAAAATTCATCTTACAAAACTTCCTGATATTAAATCTGCATTTTGCGAAGCTTCCAAAAGTCTACCTTCAATATTAATATCACATTTCACGGGAGACGCTACCTCACAAAAATTCAAATACCTTTCGGATAACAAACATCTTGAGAAGCTGAAGTGTTCTTTGGGTGAAGGCTACAGGGTCCACTTTGGGTTGTCGTTAGGGGTAAGAGCGCAAGGTCGAGTATGTGAGGGATGAGTCCAAGTGTAAAGGCCTCTTGAGAGAGAATCGTGGCCTTTATAATGACCTGGTGTTTATAGGAGCAGTCATTAGTGGCACTGGCTTGACGGTTCTTTCGGGATGTATGTCAGTAAATGTGAGTCGTTCGTTTCATTATTGTATTCGTACTTACCCGTCGCGCTTGCCTAGTTTGGTCTGTGGATGGGTGACCACCCATTATTTACCAAGTTTCCTCTGTGCCTCGGAAAGCACGGTAAGCAGTCGGAACCAACAGGCTGTTATTTGTAGATCTTTGACAGTCGTTACAGATAGTCTGTGTGCCGAAAGTCTGACAACCATTATTACCAAAGGGTACCGTAGTATGCAGTAATAACTGGGTTGTGGAGGTCAGATAGGTTGTCGATCCATGTAAAATACAGGTATTCCGCTGAATAAGCAGAGACAGAAAGAAATAACAAAGTTGAAAAAGTCACCATAGTCAAATTCCTAGTTAAGGTCAAAGCACCAGGGTCACCAGAGGCACCGTCCGTCTATTGACGACAGGCCGTGTCGACGGCGCGTTAGTGTTCCACGCGCGCCTCAAAGAGATGTCAGCAAAGCAGAGGGGCCTGCCAGGGCCTCCGCCTGTCGGGGTTGCGGGTTGTTCGAAAGAGATACCGCGGCCCCGGAACGTAAAGGGCAATAGAAGAACATAGGTGGGTTTTAATCAGTACAAGTCTGACACTCAACCCCGCTCCCCCCAGAGCGGGGGAAGTTATTTGATGATTTTGCATCCGCAAAGAAAAGGGTAGCCACATATTCTATTTAGCTTACGTTACGGTCATTGTTAGATTTTATGTTGAAAACAATATGATTCCCAACTATAAAAATATAGCTTTATAGAATTTTAATCATTAAAATCATCAATACAACTGTCTTAGTTCATGTAATCCTCTTGAATTACATTTTTATAATATGACTATTTAATATTTAATGGGATCATAATTAACTTAGAGAGAAAAATAATATTGTTATCGCTGAAATTACAGAGATGTTTGACGCCAAAGATTAATTTATGTGAAGTAACTTCCAAAATTTTTATAAGGAATATTGAACTACACACATCAAAAGTGTCTAGGGATCAAGCATTTTGATGCGGATTTCTTGAGATTGAGATGTGGCTTTGTAATAAATTTATGATTTTATAAATTTATATGGATCCTTTTTGGTGCATTTCATAATTTGAATCAGGAACTCTCAATCAAATTCGAGTAAAAGATGAAAATAAGCTGTCAATATTTTCCCTATAAAAACATACAACGCATTGAAGACATTATTAGTGCTACTGTTTCCCTACTACTGATTAAAACCAACGTTATTATGGAGCGGCGACGTCATTTAAGCAGGGAAGAAATGCTCAGAGCCGTGGGAATGATAGAAGCTGGTTCCCGGCAACGTACTGTAGCTTTAGCTCTGAATACAAGTCAGAGTGTTATCAGTCGACTTTGGACACGTTACCGAAGCACTGGTACCGTGGCTGAGCGCCATGGAGGACGGTATCGCTGCACCACACGGAGACAAGACCGATACATTCAAATCTTAACTCGAACAGCTCCAACAATAACCGCCATGATGTTAGCCGTGAGGCTTCATCACTCTTCAGGGAACTTAATTAGCGACCAAACAGTCAGAAACCGCTTGCATGAAGTGAACCTTCATTCCCGAAGACCGCTACGGGTACCACCTATAGCAATGCACAATCGTAGGATTCGATATCAATGGGCTCTTGAACACAGAAATTGGGCAGAAGAACAATGGCGTTTCGTGTGCTTTTCTGATGAGTCTCGTTTTGGTATGAGACCGGATACAAGACGTATACGACACTGGAGAACCCCTGGACGCCAACAGCGATTAAAATCCTGCCAGGAAGTCCATCCTTATAGTGGTGGAACCATCATGGTATGGGCGGGTATTTGGATCGGCGGAAGAACTGAGTTGATTTGGATCAGAGGCAACCTCAACGCTCAAATTTATGCTGAGACGATTGTATCAGACGTCATCGTTCCTCTACAAGTGCAAATCGGTCCCTTATTTCAGTTAATGCATGATAATGCACGACCGCACACCGCAAGAGTTGTAAGACAGACTCTCGCCGCAGCTAACATCAATGTCCTGCCCTGGCCTGCTCAGTCGCCAGACTTGAACCCGATTGAGCATGCATGGGATATGCTACAGAGAAGAGCTCTGCCGAATATGGAGGGTATCCAGTCGCAAGAAGACCTTTTTTTGTTGTTGCAACGAACATGGGCGGCCATTCCACAGCGTGATTTGGATGAACTCATTTTGAGTATGCCAAACCGATGTTCTTGTGTTGTTAGTGTTCGCGGTAGAAACACGGATGATTAATTGTTTAAGTTACCCAATAAAATTTTAAAGAAAACTGTTATTTCAGTCTTTTTTTCGAACTTTAATGTTAGTGGTTCAAATGTCAAAAATCCCTTTATTAGGAAAATGGCAAATTTCTTTATTAATGCAAAGGTGACTTGGTTTATCGTTACTGTAGCAAACGAAAACACTTTATTTGATGAATCCTTAAAGAAAATTTTAATTAATATCAATCAGGAGAAAAGTTATTGCAAAAATATATGTTGATCCCTAGATACTTTTGATGTGTGTATATTTTGCTATTCTTCTTTTAAACCCTTCTCTGTCTGTTGTATTTTTGGCATCGAATATTTTCATTCCAAAACGTCATACTCGACAATTAAAGAAACCAATTATTGTGAAAATTGATGTAAGACCTCGACTTTATCATAAGGACATAGAGCCCTTTTTGCAACCTTCTCAAACCTATTCCACGTCCGACATGGCTACTTCCTAAGTATGAATGCTTCAGCGTCTTAAAGAATACCAAACTGGACATCTTTTCAATCTTGTGAACCTTGAGAAGAAACATCGCGAAAAAGATAAAAAGACTTTACGAAAACGTATTTCATGTAGATGCAAATACGATTTCCCGTTGGCCTTCGTATGATTTCGAGATCCTATGAAACTCACAAGCCTATATATTCTTTACAGAGACTTCCTTAAATCTTTGACCTTGACATAATATCCAGGTTACGACAATATCCACCGGCAGGGGGCGTTGTTGTCGCGACTGAAAAGACACAAAGTTTTGGCTTCTTTGTTGCCATGTTTTCGAATAAATAGAGAAAGTTTGGAGAGTGAAGAATCTATTTATTTTGGCACTGTCGTGTAATGAATAATACTGTTTGGGATTTTATGGGACTCGCCCTGAAGGTATTTTTCTTTTATTTGTGTTGTTTCAGCAGAGGGTGAAACCCTTTAAACAGTTAGTTTTGATTGAAGTATAACTTTGTAAGTCTAAGTGGCCCTTTTTTCGGATGGGAAACCACTATTACTTTAATTCTCCCCCTCCGTCCATGTTTCTGCTTTTGCTCTGTGTGAACTAGGGCCGTGATATCTCTTTCGAACAACCCGCAACCCCGGCAGGCGGAGGCCCTGGCAGGCCCCTCTGCTTTGCTGACATCTCTTTGAGGCGCGCGTGGAACACGAACGCGCCGTCGACACGGCCTGTCGTCAATAGACGGACGGGCGGTGACCTACCCATTTGTTTATTTATTCCGTATTTAAAAATATATCAATGAACGATACTGATGGCGAAATTTATTGTATTTTAAAACTACCTCTAGATAACTTCGTATGCTGTGTGAAGTTGCGGCTACTCAAGTTGCGGTCAGTTTATGGTTGGGTGATAATTCTTAATATATTTTAAAGATTTCAGTCATGGATGTGTTTTTCCAAACTTGCTTGCAACGAAAGGGTAGAATACAATCATACAGAAATAAATTTTTGAAACTTTCTTCGCTATTTAGATAACTCATTCAAATATAGGATGAAAGAGACATAGGCACCGAATTAAAAAAAACAAACATCTGTTCCATATATTTTTACATGTAGTGTTGCACTGCAGGAAACAGCTGTTTTGATGGCTTTGTCGGTCTTGTGATCGCGCTTGCTGAGCATTAGGTTCTGGGTTCCATTCACAGGTCAGCCAAAATGTTATCGAGTTTTTCCATCGGGTATTTCTCAGTATCAGCCTGGATTTGAGCCCGGTTGATGGTAATAGGCTCATCCCTTTCTACATGGGATTTACAAAACAGGCTAAATTTTGGTGTACTATTGGGTAGGTAGGATTACAGCTGTGATTTATGTTATGAAGCTGATGTTCCAGCATTTGAGCAAAAATTACTTGCAGAACTGTATAAAAAATACAAACGAAATAATCTCAGTGACACCCCCATAACTTCTAATTGAGTACCAACCCCACAGGTCGTTTGCCCCTTTCATTACAACCCCGAGGGCAAATGGACTGTACTACGACTTAGCTGATAAATTTATCAGCTAATTAGCTGGTTACAAGACAACGCCCCCAGAACAT
Organism: Ochropleura plecta; assembly: GCA_905475445.1. NCBI lineage: Eukaryota > Metazoa > Arthropoda > Insecta > Lepidoptera > Noctuidae > Ochropleura > Ochropleura plecta. The sequence goes on from FR997736.1 coordinate 18,649,049, forward strand.
GAGCCAACGAAAGGGAACGTTCCCTTTGAATTTGGCTCATGTATGATGTATACAGTGTGAATATGTGATGTAGGATATTATGTATTTTTTGAATTTGTGCGAAATTGAATATTATTTTGACATAGAACTCCATATATGAGGCCCCTTCGATTTTATAAAGAACTAGCTTTCGCCCGCGACTTCGTCCGCTTGGCATAGTTACTTTGGACTAACGCTAACTTTAACCCGCGTGATGATCGAAAAAAAAAAGATCTTTCTCTCCCCTTTTCTTCCCTCTTATTCTACTTTTTTAGCCTATGTCCGTCTCTAGGGTCCCAACTATATCTGTACCAAATTTCATCAAAATCGGTTTGGCCATTTAAGCATGAAGACGTCAAACGACAAACATACTTTCGCTTTTATAATATTAGTAAGGATTTTAAAATCGGTACAAAATCGTTGGAGAAATCGCGTTACAAACAAACAACAACAAAAAAGTACAGCCGAATTGAGAACCTCCTCCTTTTTTAAGTCGGTTAAAATCATCGGTAAATAAAAAAAAAACAGATGTTAATATTGTTTCAATTTCACCCCGTATTTCTGGCTGATTCATACATACATACTCTACCAAACCATTTATAAACTTACCCAAATCAACCCTAGAATCACAATCACATTTCTAGTCAAACTCGAAAGCACAAGCACTAGACTATATTCAAGTCTATCTATACGTCCCCAGGACAAAATACCCTCTTTGAAACAGATAATGCTTTCGCAAACCCTTGACGGAAACTACCAGCTACTTATCATACCGCTGAAGTAGCACTAAGGAAGTCTATTGTCCCATTTGTACCTACCCTTGTTGGGGACTTCAGCCCATTGTGACCTGTTATATCTAAAATGACGCTAAATGGGTAACCTGATAGCCGTTTAGTGGTAAATGGATGTCTTTGTCTCGATAATGTGTTTTTGGCTTTGTATTGTGATAGGCAGTTGTTTTTTCACGTGATCTGTTTTTAGGTGAATCGACTTGTATAGATGTTCTTAGAAAAAAAATACGTGTGGCACTCGGGGACTGCCGCGGTAAAGCTATTGCATAGCATTTTTTATCAACTGCAATAAATAAAAACAATCTAAATAAAATATTTAAAAAGTACTTCCAATGAAAAGAAGTCGCAAAAAGAAACATTTTTTTATCAACTTAGACAATAAATAAAAAAATAAAAACTAAATATAATATTTAAAAAGTACTTCCAATGAAAAAAAGTCGCAAAAAGAAAATCAAGACCTTGGGTTTGATCCAGCGTAATGTCGATTGACTATCCAATTCTCTACCAAACACGCTAATAGAACATTAGAATCGAGATTGAAATAACTGACCTTATTGTGTAAACGACGTTAGACAAGCCACACCTCCGTGCCCGTCGGAGTAGGGAGCGTCAGGTTTTTTTTCGTTACGGAATTTCTGGATTCGGTCCCCGCGCTCAAGGCCCGCGATAGAAGCTATGCAATAGCTTAAAAAATAAATATTTTTTTGTGGGCATAGGTATTGATAGATGTTATAGTAAATTGCAGTTCCATTATGTCCTTCCAGCCTCAAATAGATTTCAGGGCCAGGCAGTGGCCCTGAAATCTATTTGAGGCCGGGGTTGCGGGTTGTTCGAAAGAGATACCGCTGCCCCGGAATATAAAGGAAAAAGAACAAAAACTAAAACCCACCCAGGGGTTTAGTCAGTACAAGTCTGACACTCCCCCCCTCCCGTTATTTAACGATTTCCAATCAGCAAAAGAAATGTCCTGCCAAATAGGCATACAAACAGAAAGAACGGTTGTTTGAAAATAGTTACAGAAAAACATGATAATAAAATACATTTATGTATTTACTTGAGACAATACCTAAGTCACAAAAAAACAGTCAATAGCAATTCATAGTTTAACTCTTGTAGCGATTATCAGTTGACAAAAAGACCGCTAGCAAAAACGAATTAAAAACTAAAATTCTGTATCGCGCTATTAAAGTTAAGAGACTTGAGTTCAAACGCCGATGTGATTTTTCAATTCATATGCTCTTTCTAAGATTATTTATTTATTTAAACTTCATGTAAAATAGTGGTACATAGGCGAACTAATGATAGAATTTATTTATTCACTAGCTTTTACCCGCGGCTTCGCTCGCGTTATTTTCGGTAGCGCCTTATTGATTTGTAATAGCAACGCTAAGATTTCCCGTTTCTTCCCTCTTTCTCCCTCAATCCCACTCTTTTTTTTAAAAAAATAGCCTATGTCCGTCTCCTGGTTCCCAACTATCTCTGTACCAAAATTCATCAAAATCGGTTTAGCCATTAAAGCGTGAAGAGGTAACAAACAAACTCACTTTCGCTTTTATAATATTAGTAAGGATTCATTTAACAATTTTATTATTTTATGGGGACTATATTTCTTGTCACCAAACTTTATATTTGTCATCAAGTTGTATCACCTAATAAATATATCTATCGCCACGAAATTTTTTCGTTCTCAGATAAACAAAAAGTGTTCCCAGGTATGAATTATCAAATTAATGTTAGTATAAGTGTAAAATAAGAGATGGATTACCAATAAAATTGTAGTGCATTAGATGAATATATAAACTTCGTTCTTAAAATAATAGTTTTATTACATAATTAATAGCTTTGTGCTCAGATTGGTAGATCTGTCACCAAATAAATCGATCCCTGACTGCTCCCTGACGTTCGGTTATTAAAATAATAGTATTCGTTACCAATTTAATACATCAAATTATAATTTTAATGAAAATATGTTCAAAGAGGCGGAGACAAATTGGCGCGCTTGGCGCAGATGGCATAAATGGCTAGAAGGGTTACTATGACATCTTATAGCAGTTCTTATTCCACTGAGGGAAAGAGATGGTGCTAGACACCCTGTATAGCTCTGTCTCTTTCCCTCAGTGGAATAAGAACTGCTTTAAGACGTCGTGGTAGGGTAGCTGGTTAGGTTAGGTTAAAACTGTGACCTCCTACGAATCAGCCAGAATCGATTTGCATTAATAGAAAAAAGAGATTGTTTTTAGTGGGTGACCCGGAACTGAACTATTTAGATTAGGATAATTAATTATTGTATTAAATTACATTATTTCAATTCAATTAAATTTTCTAGTAACATAATATATGTATAGTTTATTGGTGATCTCTTTCAATTAGTTTGCTTAAATGCTTATTAGGACAAACCTATTATAATATATACAAAAACAATTATTTGGTACTAGACCCTATATATCCATGATTTTATGTGATTTATTGTGGAATTGATTTTACATTTGTTTGGTGACTACATTTTGGTGACAAATCTACTATTTTGCGGGCAAACCCTATTATTTAAGAAACACAAAACTAATTAAATTGGCGATAGCTTAAATGATACTGTGCAAGTCTGCACTAGGTTTTATGTATTGAAACCTTTTTTTTTATACTTTTTGTCTATGTTTTGCTATCTATCTTTATGTTTCTTTCCTGTTTGATTTATTGCACTTTTGTTTTCACTACCAAGAACCAGCGATTTTCATTTCGGTAGTTAATATTGTTCTGGCAGCGATGGGTTCGAGAATACCTGCCTTCGCTGTCACCCAGAAGGGGTGGAGGCAGCGCGCCGTCAATTGCGGAAGGAGATGTGGTCGTAATATGCGACTCAAATTTACCGCGTGGTTCATGGCCCAAAGGCCGAGTCGCGATGTTGTTTCCCGGCAGAGATGGAATAGTACGGGTGGCCGATGTTGCCACTGAGGCCGGCACATTCAGGAGGCCCCTCCAAAGGCTGATAAAGCTGCCTATTTCATAAAAAAGGGGAGAATGTGCAAGTCTGCACTAGGTTTTATGTATTGAAACCTTTTTTTTTATACTTTTTGTCTATGTTTTGCTATCTATCTTTATGTTTCTTTCCTGTTTGCTTTTTTTACACTTTTGTTTTCACTACCAAGAACCAGCGATTTTCATTTCGGTAGTTAATAGATACCCTTATTTGATACTCTACTAGCTTTTGCCCACGGCTTCGCTCGCGATAAATTCGGTATAACACAGTACCTGCTACCTGCAGTTGTTGCTCTTACGCCTTATTGATTTGCAATAGCACTTAAAAAAATAGCCTATGTCCGTCTCCTGGTTCCCAACTATCTCTGTACCAAAATTCATCAAAATCGGTTAAGCCATTAAAGCATGAAGAGGTAACAAACAAACAAACTCACTTTCGCTTTTATAATATTAGTAATAACGAAGGAATATCCTTAATTCCTTCGTTTTTACGTAATACTGGTCGAGAATCCTACAAAGCTTTCTCATCGTCAAATAAAAAGGGCGGGATTACATAAGTTTCCTAGTAAATATACGTCAAAAGTTCTAGAAGTATGCGAAATACTTCCATTCTTATGAGCTGTGCTAGCTTTTCTTCATAAAAGTAAAATGTTATGAATTTCGTACCATTTTCTTGATATATTTTTTGCCTAAAAATATTTTATCGTGAGGTTGTGGGTTTGATTCCCGAGTTAAGTAAAGTGTTATTGGGTTCAGGATTAAGTAAGTTAGTAATTTATTTCATAACAATATAAATTGAGTTGAAAATATAAAAATTTAAACTTGCAATAGATTCATTAAAGCACTCTCGGAATTTCGATTATAATAATGAGAGTGAATGAAAGTACCTACAACCAATTATAAATGTCAATTATAAATAAAAACAAACACAAATTTTCATTATTACAAGTTCGAATGTCAATTTTCATCTATGAACTCATCGATAGTATAATAGCCTTTCCTCAATAAATATTAGAGTTGCCGCGAATAGTGGTTATTGCGAATAGTCGAATACCGATTAATCGCCATTCACTTAGGCGAATAGTCGAATAACTCGACATCACTATTCGACATAAAAAACACATTAAAAATATTTCTAATTTCTTCTAAGGTTGTGAGAAAAGAAAACAATAAAGTTATAAGTAAGGCACAGGCACATATTACAGATAATAATTGATATTTTGTATTGTTTGAATAGGGAAAATAATTAAAAAAATGTTTATTTTTAACTCATTAGTTTTTTTGTTCATTTAAAGTTTATTTTAGACGACTATTCGCCGAATGCCGAATAATACTAGCTATTATTCGGTATTCGACGAATATCAAAAAAATGTCGAGTAATGCCGAATACCGAATAATAGCGAGTATTCGCGGCAACTCTAATAAATATGTCGTAAGTTTGTTTTTAGTTAAGTTTACACTATAAATATCTTTGAATTCTAACTAGTTGTATAAAATCACAAATTTTTCTTTGCTCATCAGTTTCAATTTTGTGCAAATTTATGTTTGATAAAAATAGACTATATACTCGACTATTATGGGGTTTAAACATAATTGGCGATGGTGGGTGCACTATATGGTAGGTACCTACACCTCTGCCTTTTATCCTTTGAAAATACCAAGCGTGATGTTACGTTTGTCACTCAGTAGATAAAAAAATTAAAGAAGTTTGTAGGAAGAAAGTTATCCCATCTACCTACCACATACAATCGGCCTCAAAAAAATCGCACCACTGAAAATTATTTCTGTATTTTTTCACATAACCGGAAACAATTGCGTACAAAAAAAACTTAGTTTATAAGCCTAGTAGATAAATCAATAGGTTTTCTCACAGAAGCGGTATATTATTAACTAATCCTACAAATAACATCTACTTATTAATAGTTTATTAAAATATTATTTGCCCTAGAAACGAGTTAAAGAAATCATCAAGTAATAAAACGTCCTAATGAACTCGGCTTGAATAATCGTAATTAATTAAGAGCTTCTTCTTACGGAATCTTTACTTCAATGAACTAGATATTAAGCTAGAAATAGATCATCATCTGCCTAGCCCTTTCCCAACTATGTTGAGGCCGGCTTTCAGTCTAACCGAATGCAGCTGAAAACTACTATTTTACATGGAGCGAATGCCTATCTGACCTCCACAACCCAGTTAATACTGGGTAATACGTACAAAGGTCCATTGGAAGGATCAAGTGCGGAAACCGGATCCCCCCCAGGAAGCGGGGTCCACATAAAGAAGTAGACTTTGTAATAATACCCGTTAATAAGACTGGTTGTTAGTCTGTCGGGACACTAACTATCTGCAACGACTGTCAATGACAGCAGGTACCAACAGCTCAACGTGTTTTCTCTGTGTGTAAAGAGCGGTTACCCATCCACAAACCAACCTAGGTTAACGCGGCTTAACTTAAAGATTGACTCCTCAGTGAAGTCGTACCCACAACTGAAATGTATCCTAAATGGAAAAGCCAAAGAGATTTGACACCTACCACTGTTTGTCTCTGCAGCACCCAAAAGTTGACTGGTAGAAACTGCCTAAGGCATTAAATCCACCACTGTACTACAGAGTAATTGAAGTTTTAAATATATTTGGTAAAAGCATTGAAAACCAACCAACGATGTTGGTTCCATAAAAAACATTCACTTATCGAGTAGATCGAGCGATTCCAGTTTTATAACGTATCGCAGAATTTATTGTGAATTAGATTTTTAAAAGAAATCCTTACTAATATGATAAAAGCGACAGTGAGTTCGTTTGTTTGTTACGTCTTCAAGCCTAAATGGCTAAACCGATTTCGATGAATTTTGGTAGAGAGATAGTTTGGACCCTGGAGATGGGCATAGGCTGGAGTGAGATAAAAAAAGTGGGATAAGGAGGAGGAAGAGGGAAGGAAAGGCAAAACTTATGCATTGCTATTACAATAAATTAGGCCCAAGGGCAAAAAAACTACAGGTAGCAGGTACCTGTAAATCAGGAAAGGGGAACTGTGCTACCCCAAATTTAACGCGAGCGAAGCCGCGGGCAAAAGCTAGTTGACTATAAATTATAGGTAATTGACAAACAATCCATTTCCTTCTCATCGCCTTCCACCTTTTCCATACGATTAAATACCCAAGTTGCAAACTCAACATTACTTAAACAATGGCAACACACAACATCGTTACTCCCTTTGTCCCCTCCATAAAGGCCCGTTACCACGGACAACTCAAAGCCTGTCAATACCACTCCACCCCCCACAACCCCCCCACTTCTCCAAGCTTGTCGCTTGTCGCGAGTGCAGTTGACAGGCGATCTAGATTGGACAGATACACGCGGCGATGCAAGTGGGGCGCTGGCGCATTCAACACGGTGACAGCGAGTTGGGGGGGCTTTATTTATTCGTTGAATAGGCTAGTTTTGTTTGTTTGATTTAGTTATAGTTAGTTAAAGAGATTAGTTTCTACCTAGCCTCGTAAAGCTTGATAAACCGTTGGTTAGGTTTATCAAGCTTTACGAAAGTCTGAAAATTAGTCTGACCAAGGGGTATCGTATTACCTAGTACTAACTGGAATATCGAGGTCAGATAAGCAGTCGCTACATGTAAAATACTGGCACCTTCAGCAGCATCCGTTTAGATTGGAAGTCAACCCATACATAGTTAGGAAAAGGCTAGGCTGAGAAACTTTTTTTTTATAATGTGAAGTGCATAACTATTGCTGGACAAAGACCAGGAAACGTCTCCAAGGCCTTGAAATATGTAGCGACATGACCTAGACTCGCATAACTAAAGCTAGTTCGAGGTGCTTCAAGAGAATAGTAACCTGAGAGGATATATAGGGAAATCAGTGTGAGTTTGTAGCATTTTTAAGTTACGTACCATTTGAGAAACGAATATTTTCATACATATAGTAGGGATTCCCTAAATCCCGAATTTAAGGCAGAAGAAGTTTGTCACAGGCGATTATGAAGTACTAGCTTTCGCCCGCGGCTTCGCTCGCGTTAAATTCGGTATAACACACCAAGCAGACCTGCAGTTTTTGCTCTTGCGCCTGATTGATTTGTAATAGCAACGCTAAGTATTCCCTTTTCTTCCCTCGTTCTCCCTCCCTGCCTCCATGCCCTTGCGCCTTATTTATTGTAATATGCTAAGTTTTCCCTCTTTCTCCCTCATATCTCAATATATTAAAAAAAATAGCCTATGTCCATCTCCTGGTTCCCAACTATATCTGTACCAAAATTCATCAAAATCGGTTTAGCCATTAACGCGTGAAGAGGTAACAAACAAACAAACTCACTTTCGCTTTTATAATATTAGCAAGGATTCCAAAAATACCTCAATTTCTCTAGTAAGCCACAAGTAACCAATTATTTACACCAACCCGTGGAAAAAATAACTAGAAACATAAATCAACTGGAGTTCCCCTAACTTCCCTATTTTTCTTATGGGAAAGTAACTTTTCCTGATAAAGTAAGTCCTTTTACAACAAAAGTTACTCTGCGACGTTCATTAGTGCTAGGGTCAAGTAATTAATGATATTATAGTTCTGAGGAATAAGTAGAATTCTATGTTTTCAGTAATTGAAGGAACTTGTTGGTACTTACGTTTCTAGGTGGATTTAGTTTTTAGGGTTAAAGGATCACGATGACAGACAGTCAGAGAGGTGGAAAACAACCACCTCTCTGACTGTCTGTCAAGACTTTTTATTTTGGGAACGCGTGGAGGTATCGAGTTGAAATTAAAACCTTATACTCAAGTCTGTTGTCTTTTGGAGCTTTGAAAAAATGAATCCTCTAAGTCTACGCAGTCAAACGATATGGCCGTTTATGGCGCCAGTTTGTATGGAACCCTCGGTGCGCGAGTCTAACTGGCATTTTGGCGGGTTTTTTAAAGGAAAACCAACAAAAGTATACTAGGTAGAAAGGACTCCGAAAATAAAGCACTTTTCTACTTTATCAGTGTTGTGTCCACCATCGTTATTCCTTACTAATATTATAAAAGCGAAAGTGAGTTTGTTTGTTTGTTACGTCTTCACGCCTAAATGGCCACACCGATTTTGATGAATTTTGGTAAGAGATAGTTAGGACCCTGGAGGCGGACATAGGCTATTATTATTAATATTTTTTTTAAAGTGAGAAAAGGGCGAGAAAGAGGGAAGAAAAGGGGAGAGACAGATAACATTTTTTCGATCATCACGCGGGTTAAAGTTAGCGCTAGCCCAAAGTAACTATGCCACGCGGACGGAGTCGCGGGCGGAAGCTAGTTTAAAGAATATTTTGCTGTTGCATACATTTTGACAATATCTGTATTGCAGTTTTATAGGATTTTGCAATTGTTTTTTTTATCTCTATCATAATGGCGCTTGCAATAGTATCGAATATCGGATCTCACAATAGCTTATAGTCAATTTTAGTTATGAAACTTCATATAAGTTGCATGCCCCGTTTCCACATCACTACAGAACCTAGGAAACAGCTAAAATTGAGTCTAGATTTCCAGATTTCCCCAGACGCCCTGCCAACTTACCGACATAGCACATAAAATAGTTTCACTAGCAAATCGATTCAAAAACTTATAATGTATTCCGGAGAGTTATCTCACCCCCCGTCCTCGTAGAGGTGATCGGCGGCGGCGAATGGGAAGCGGTCACTTTCTTCTGCGCAGCAGTTATGCTAGCGAAGGAAGTGGCCGGGCTTTTGAAGGAAAGAACCTCAAACCAACGCAGCCACTAGAGATGCCCCGGGCGTCGGGCGCCGCGAGACGACTCCCGGCCACCGTAGATGCAGGTCTGTGGACGGTGAGTCATGGATAGCTCACCATCCGTCTATCTAGTGACGACAGGCCATGTCGACGGCGCGTTAGTGTTCCACGCGCGCTTAAAAGTGATGTCGGTAAAGCCTGCCCGAGCCACCGTCAGCCGGGATTGCGGGATGTTCGAAAGAGATACCGCGGCCCCGGAACATAAAGGGCAAAAGAAGGAACATGGATGGGTTTTAGTCAGCAAAACAATCTGCGCCTAGAGGAAAATTTCTTGCTAATTTCCCATCCCTTAAAAAAATATAGTACTAGTAGAATATGGGCGAGAATCGCTTCATTTAATATAATTTAGTATTCTCAATTTTCACTCAGAATAGTAACATCTTATGAAGAGTGATATTAGATTGTTCGTGACGTTCAATGGATCAAAAGTCCACTGAATTTCACTGATTTTTTATGCCCTGTCTCAGTGAGGCGGGGTCGCGGCAGGCAACAAAGGAGATGGCATGACGAACTGAACAGGTACCGACAGGAATAGAAGGAAGACGTGCGGATTCGCCAGAGAAACAGTGGTGGACGGCTTAGGCCCAGGCGTAAGTCAGCTCGTACCGGTTTCAATTGAACTGTGTGTTCAATGGAACTGTGTTACCCCGAATTTAACGCGAGCGAAGCTGCGGGCAAAAGCTAGTGATTTCATAAGTAACTAAGTTCTTACGAACACGATGGGGTCGCTAAGAGCCTTATCACTGGAGGGTAATTTTAAAATTTGAATTCAGTTGTTCAGGGTTCCGTAACAAAAAGGTGTCAGGGGAAATCCTGTTGATAACGTTGAGCCATTTATTACCCATTACATTTCAAAGGGTAGGAAATAACTGTTAAAATAGACATTGTACAGTTGTACCTATACTGGGGTTCACTTAAGGGTTGTCACTTAGGCGGGAGGTTGGTAGAAACCTTTTTCGATAACTTGCTTTTGCCCGCGACTCCACCCTAGTAATATTCTTATTAGTCCATTGAAATGTTACATTTTTTAGGCCTTACCCTACGTTTTTTAGAGGCCGCAGTTTTATTTTTTTGATGGGTAGGGGAGGTCAGTGTAAAGCTAAAACTAAGTTTGTGGGGTCGCCACCCTGGTCCCACGGCTTGAAAATAAGGGTTAAAATGGTTTTTACGATATATCTCTTAAACTATTTGTCTGAAAGACCCCAAGGAGGGGTCCATGAGGAAGAAGAAGAAGGTGGCGGTTGCGTTGCAGCGCCAACAGTCTCTTGATGACCGTAGCGGATAAGTAAACACTGGACAACAACGCTAGTGTTGCCTTCAAACCGTAGCCAGAAGTATCTAATGTGAGCAGTGTTATTATGTATATGGTGATGGATTATTATTCATTGTTATAAAGCTTTAACATGTTATGAATTGACCAAGGTACTAACCCTAATTTGTAAATGTTGTACAACTACAGTACTTTCATAAGTTAGATAGATAGAATATTCTTTATTATGTACACCATACAAATAACAAGAATAACATTAAACAACTTATAAATAGGGTGGCACAATGGGCGGTCTTATCGCTAAAAGCGATCTTTTCAAGACAACCTTTGGATGGATTTACAGGAGGAGAAACAGTACTGTAGGTAGTCTGTGGTGTAACATTTTTCAAAAAATATAATATAAAGTTATTATGTCTTGTGACCGGGACTGTAGCTTTAATGTTTTTTTGACATTCAAAAGTGCCTGTAGTGACATAATTGAAATAAATCATTTTTATTTTGATTGTATGTCTTGACTAATATTATTGGATTGTACTGATCTGAAAAAACGGGTTCAAGTCGAGTCGAAAAACTACTGATGGAAAAACCGAATGATGTTGATGACTTTTAGCGGATTTCGGCTACAGCGACTGCATTCAATGGTTTTCTAAGGCAATCGACGAGAGCTTTCATGAGCTGTTCTTTCATGTATTTCCAACTTTGGCCAAGAAACCCCGAGCAAAAACTAAATAGCACTTTCGGGTCGTAAAAAACCCAGGGTCTTATGCACAGTAGCCGCGTTTGCGTCCACTTTTTTTTTGGTTTGGGTACTTATCAAATAACTTTCCCCGATCTGGGCGGGGAGAGGGGGGAGTGTCAGACTTGTACTGATTAAAACCCACCCATGTTCCTTCCATTGCCCTTTATGTTTTGGGCCCGCGATCAAAGAGATAGTGACTTCGCTATTCGTATTGCAGTTATTTTTACGATCATGTAAATTTTCTGTGAGACAGCCCTATTTGCACCTGACCGAAGTACACTTAAATATTTCATACGGATGCATAAATCATATTTCCATTTCGACCCTAGTTGGAGTAAAATGTGAGAAAGGTTGTGTTCGGTATGATTTAGTGGGGATGGAATGAACTAAGGTTTTTTATACGAGTTTTTGAATATAGAGTTGAAATATAGAACTTATTTTATTTTATTATGTTTGGGAAACTTACAGCTATTATTATTGAATAATTAATTACAGTTTTATGTAGCTGAAGGCCAATTACAAATTTCCACTTATAGTTAATATATATATAACGATGGTTAAAGTTGTGATAAAACTGTACTAACCACTTTATTCAAATCTTTATTTCGTCTTCTTCCTCTCCTTCGTATATATATAAAATTAGAACAATAAGTTTAAATATAAAATTATAATAATTGTTTTATTTTAGTTCTAATTTAGAACACGAATCATTGTTATTTTTTTGATAGTGGAAATAATGTTTTATATAATAATGTTTATTTATGATACTTTATGTGTGTTTAAACAGTATCAAATCACATAATAAAACACAGTTTCAATATTCAGAAAATATTTAGGCGTTGAAACGCCTAAATATTTTCTTCTTTGTTTATGATAAAAAAACAATAGTTTTATTTATTAAACAACCACGATGCACTATCTGTAGAAATAAATCACTAGTGCGAAATACACTGCATTCTGAACGTACAATAGTAGTATGTGATTTAAGTTCAGAATGGACACTGCATTCTGAACTATCAGCATTATTTATAACCTATTGATTTATTTCTACTAAGTGGGGTCTATAAGGGCCAGTATTCAAGTGTATTAAAAAAAATGTTGTTTACTTTGACCCCGACAACTTTCTGATACACGGTGTATACTTAATAAATGTCAACACAACGAAGGAAAACCCTTGATGAATTTCCCATAAAAATCCTCCATTCAAATTTTTTTGCCGTTGAGAAAACCCCTCGGGTTTCGGTTTTTGACATTTTAATTCTGTTTACCAAGTCTTACATATATATAGCCACAATTCTCAGAACAACCGAAATAGAACTCTGACAGCAAACGATTGGATCCGATTTACCTTATCAACCCGATTGCACATTAATAAATTGAAATGGAACACGGATGCCGGCCGATCGACTTGTAGACTACGTAATAGAAACGTGAACATGTACGTAATGACGTCACTTCTCCAACCCAACTCAATGACGTCGTTACAGCAATAGGTAAAAGGGATTTGCAGATAATTATTTGCTGACGATAAAAATATGTCAAGTTCATTTGTGTTTGATTTTTTATTGCAGATCTTGATATGGGTTTTGACTAATAGATGGCGTTGGTAGTACGATTTTTCGATTGGGAAATCAACAAACAATTTCTTCCGCTCTGGAAAAAAAGTGATCGCAATGACAGACAGAACGAGTGCTTTTCTGCTCCGCAAAGGGCACATTCTATTTTAAAAGGCGAGATTCTGGCGTCTAGAGATTCGTTCGCCTGGATTTATCCGGACATGTCGGGGTTTATGGCCTCCCTTCCGGACTAGGGCTGGAATTAGCAGCAACAAAAAAAACATCATCTGTGAAAATGTTAACTGTCACGGTTCATGATATACAGTCTGGTGACAAACGGGCAGACGGCCGATCAGCGGAGTCTTAGTTATGTTCCCGTTTTTCCCGTTTGACTGACGCTTCACATCAGGCAAATTGCGGCCAATTAACAAAGTACCAAAGTAATCCTACTCTCCAGAGTTCTGGAGAAGGGAACACGAATCGTGAAACATGTCTCATTCCAAATTTCCATTGTTGACTTACTAAGTTAATGTTATACCAACAGAAATTATAGAAACTATCGAGAACAGTTTCTGTTCCTAAGGAAACTTGCTGAATCCACAATCATCACAATTGATTATGTAGTTTGAATTTGAATTTGTAGCCCGAAATCGAGATCGTGGGGGGAGGGGTCAAGTATAAACCCAGGTCTGGTTTTTTGGATTCATGTATAGTAAATTTTTAATTTGTTAAATACTTTATATTTTTTTCTCGTTTTTTTTTGTGTGATATTTTGTAAATTATAATTTATTTTATTTTTTTATTGTGAAAGTGAGGACCATACGGGTCATAATTTTATTTTATTTGTTGTTGTTTTTTTACGATTATCTTGTAGTATGAGTACTGTAAGCGTCCTACACAAATATCCTTTTTTGGTATTGTTCGTCGTGTCGTTGAGCTCCTTGAGTTGTGAGTCGAGCTTCACGATAACTGACAAATGCTTGCACTGACTGGACAGGTCCACTCAAATCTGTGTGGTGCTTTCTTAAAAAGACCATTTCAGACAATCTGCATCCTCATGTAAGTTGACCAAGATTTTTGTCTGGACCTTAAAAGAGACTATGACCTCCCGAGTTTGTGTCAGCATTTTCTTCTCAGAGTAGTTGGGTACAAAAAAAACGTGTACGAAACACTGACCTCATCTACCTTTTAAAAAATACGACGTAAATTTTTTTTTGTAAATACCTACTTTCAAAATAAATATCCTTTATAAATAGGTACATATATAAATGACGAAAGATTATTTTCGTACCTCTAAATAGTTTGTAAAGATTAATAGCTTTTTTTATTTTTTTATATATAAATAGGTATATATTATTTATATTCGTTTATTCATTTCTGTACATATTTTTTTATATTTTTACATATTCTTATAAAAAAAAAACCAACAAAAAACATTTAAAAATATTATTTATATATTTATTATCAATTGCTTCGGTAGATATTTCTCGACGGCATATTAAGCCATGTCAGTAAGTTCACGGAAGGAATAAATATAAATACATATAATAATATAGCTGTGAGACTAGCTGGTTCGGCAAAACCACATGACAAAGAAGAAGGAACAACAAGAAATAAATGAAGTCATTTAATTGATCCCGTATAACCGTTTAATAGCGTCACGCCACACGCGTATATAAAATGCGTCACGACGCAAATTATAGACGCAAACTAAAGATTTTAAATGTAAATAGACAAGTTCATGTTGTTGTTCTGTAAATGACAGATATAAGGAAATACAGACGTACCTAACAGAGCAAAAAGGATTATGACTAATCCACACTTTTGTATATGTATAAAGTGAAAGTATCTCTGTCTGTTCGATGCTACCGCTTTAACGGCTGAACGGATTTCGATGAAATTTGGCGGATATTGAGGAGTTGAGGAAAAAAGTTACGTCTTCACACCTAAATGGCAAAACAGATTTTAATAAATTTTGGTACAGACATAGTTGTGACCCTGGAAACGGACATAGGCTACTTTTTGTCTCTTTCTAATCCCCCACTTCCCTTAAATGGGGGGTTGAATTTTGTATGGAGCATTTCGCAATTTTCACGGTAGAAAGCAAAAAAATCCGCACTATTTGTCGATAACAAAAGCATCGTGCATCATTTTTTTTTTTGAAATCTTTCGCCTACCCCTTAAAAGAGGGGGTGAAATTTTATATGGAACTTTTCGCAGTTTTCAAAGTAGGAAACTAAAATTCGGTACACACACTTTGTTACCAACGAAAAATACCTGCAAATTAGGAAAGAAGAACCGTGTTACCGCGAATTTAACGCGAGCGAAGCCGCGGGCGAAAGCTGGTATATTTATATTTTAAAAGATGTAGAAAGTAGGATGTTTATCATTGATAGCCTTGATAGACAAATAGCTTCGTAAAAAGTTGAAGTTCAATAAACATCCTGCGAGCAATAATTCTAACTAATGTTGTTATTTAGCTGAATTCTTCAAAACTCAAATTGATAGAGGTATTTATTATCTGCTTACATATAGCTGCTCAAATTCGAAAGGGCCACATGTCGAATAGTTAATTTTGTATAGGAGAGCCTATCAAAGTATTGGTTAGCCAAACAAAGTGTGTAACTGCAAAAAAGGCAGCCATCTGATTGGACCATTTATAATGCGAGAAAAGACACCCAGTCGTTTTTGCATATAAAATATAAAGAAAATTGATACAATTTTTTCAACAGGCTAGTTTAAAAAAAAAATAATCCGTCTTTTAGATTATTAAAAAATAAGGGAAACGTATTTTTTCATTTGTAAATTAGACCAAAAACGACTAAGATATAGCCCATTTTAAAGTTACGAGTGACGTCACTTGTTGCGAAAAAATGCAGTAACGTGTCGTTTGTAATTATTTCCAGGGTCAAAATAATTAAATAGAATCTAATTATTATGATCCTGGAAACTACCCCATTAAAAGTAATATTTGATTATTTTGATTTATGGCCCTTTTTAATTTAAACAGCGATATATAATCTGTTGGTGAGTACAATGATTTACAGTAATGGGTTCATTCGCTTATCCTATAAATTCTATCACAGCCTACTATTATTCCACTTATATATTACACTTTATATATATATTTTAAATTTAAATAATATGAGGGAGAAAGAGGAAAAAAGGGGAAACTTAGCTTTGCTGTTACATAAATAAGGCGCAAGGGCAAAAACTACAGTTAGTGTGTTATCCCTAATTTAACGCGAGCGAAGCCGCGGGAAAATCTAGTAAAATATTGATTCATATATGAGATGAATATACACCTACACATTACAGAAGGTACAGCCTACTGGTCAATGCAAAAAGCACTTACTGTGATAAATTAATAAGGACACTTTTTCATTAAATTAATGAGAATCGCAAATTATACAGATTGCATTTTCATTAATTCACATACGCTCTGACTGAATATGTCGATGTTAATTATATGTTAATATTTAGTAATCATTGCGAAAATAAATGGATTTCATTAATAGCAGTTAATTATAGCTCAGTACTGGATTACTCATAGTTTGTTGACGGTTAGGATTTTAATTATTGTTTATTGTTAAAAACCCTTTTTATTAATTTTTTTTTGGGGTGGGAAATCATCAAATAACTTCCCCCGCTCTGGGCGGAGCGAGGGGGCGTGTCAGACTTTTACTGACTAAAACCCACCCATGTTCCTTCTATTGCCCTTTACGTTCCGGGGCCGCGGTATCTCTTTCGAACAACCCGCAACCAAAAAAAAAACGGAACCCTTATTGCATTGAGATAAATTTCAGGAAACGCGTAGAGTTATAGAGTTGAAATTAAAACCATATACTAAACTCTAGAGTCCCTTTATGTTGTGAAAAAAATCAACCCTCTAAGTCTACGTAGTTAAAAGATATGGCTGTTTATATCGCAAGTTTTTACCAAACCCTCGATGCGCGAGTCTGACCTTTATTTTTTTAAACCCCCACACTAGGATTTTTTTTTGGTATCGTGGGTCCGTTTACAAACATTGAAACTCACATACACAAACAGCCAGACCCAGAACAACTATCTCGACGGTCCCTACGTACATAAAGACATGTCGAAAATGGCATTTTTTTATTGTATCATTTGCTTTAGATTATCTATGCGCACATGCTGACATATGATTTTTATTTAATTTATTTACCTTGTTTTAGAAATCGTATAAGAGAACAAGTATTATAAATACAACGAATAAGTGTCGTAGAAACGGTCATCTATCAGTTTTTCTAAGAAAACGTGAAAAAATAAAACGTTTATGTGTAAATGGCACAATGAAGCTCTTAAAACTGTTAAAATATTGTAGAAAGAAAATATTTATTATTGCTCATAGAATTATTTCTAGGGCGTGTTGAACACAAATTACGCTCTCCTGTAAACCTCGGTTTTTCACTTAACCTTGTGTACGTAGGAACCGTCAATCTGTAGGTCATACAAATATTTGTTCCGTGTGAGGATCGAACCCGCGGCATGCAGCGTAGCAGTCGATCGCTCAGCCACTGCGCCAACCGTGTCGTAATTTGCTCTTGGACGGTTTTTTAAAATATCTTTGTATGTATCTATACAGGAAAATCAATTAGGTACCTATATATTCAAAAATGTGAGTCCATGACGAAGTTTTAAAACAATGGGAAGGCAAATGGTTTTTGTTTCAAGACACATGTGTCACCGTATGAATAATATACCTACATTTATATCTATAATGTTTTTATTAGAAAAGTAGATATATATTATCCAAGTATATTAGAAAGAATTTTACTAGCTGTGATCAGTGGTTTCACCCGCTGCTCTGATCCACTTCTCACTTAGAGGTACGAAACATGGATAATAACAGATTCTCAGACCTACCAAATATACATATAAAATTTCATAAATATCGGTCCAGCCGTTTCGGAAGAGTATGGCAACTAAAACTGTGAAAGAAATAAGTGAATATCTATCATACATGAAAATAACATATTGAACAATTATGTTCGATATTTCATTAGTTTAAATTCGTTTAGCACAAAACATTGAAAACAAAACATTTAACTAGTACCTAATTAAAAACTGCGGTACCTATTAAATAACTTCGCGCAACCCTGGTGACTTATATTTTACGTTAAGTATTTAGAATACTAAATACTATTTAGACATTTCTTTTTATTTAAAAAAAAGTTATTCAAGACTTTGTAAAACACATGTGAGATGCAATAAATAATTGACTTTTCTACGGAACCTCTGTGTTCCGCGGAAACCACTTTGGGAAGCGCTGGTATACAGCATAATAGACATAAGTTTGAACAGAACCCTCGGTGCGCGAGTTCGATTCACACTTGACCAGTTTTCTAACGGCACGACTCCCTCTAAAACAATCCGTCCCTATACGACAGAAAAATTGACAATATCTCCTGAAGGCAACATGGAAATCAATATCACATCACCAAGACTTATTTACTTAGTAATTGAATCTACAAGAGCAGATTTCCCAGGCGATGTTCATATGGAGCTAGGAGAAGAAATTGTTAATGTATTAACTATTTAGAAGTGATTATCAAGGTCTCTGTGTCCGCCGGGAGAAGAGCTTTCCATGTAGTATCGATATCAATATTAATTGGTCGAGCTCAAGGCTAAGTAAATGATCTGAAATTGTTTTGTATACCCTAGACATTTTGAAGGCTGGTACTAGCTGAATGATATAATGCTATCTCTTCAGTCTGTATCTCGGGGTTAGTGCCTTTTTGCGGATGGGGATCTTCAAATAACTTCACCCGCTCTGGGCGGAGCGGGGGAAGTGTCAGACTTTTACTGGGGGTTGGCCAAGGCCCCTCCGGTTTGCTGACATATATATGAGGTGCGCGTGGAACACGAACGCGCCGTCGACACGGTCTATAGTCACTAGACGGATGGACGGTGAGCTACCCATTGCTCACCGTCCCCAGACCTGCATCTACGGTGGCCGGGTGTCATCTCAACCGGGGCTGGGGATCATGGGAACTATTGCGTTTTCCACGATCCCCGCCTGCCACGACCCCATGATCTACCTACCCGCATTTCCGCTTTAAAACTTAACCTCCTAAACCAACCTAAATACAGTTCTAGTCCATAAATTTCCTACGAGCTAAAACCCCTGGGAAATACGACCTTATGATAGACTGTTGGCGGATTTAAATTTGTCATTCCGTCACATTATGTATGGCTCAAAATTAGTTTCCAACTCGACGGGGTTAAGGTGGACCTATGTCAAAGTTGACGGCTGAAAGAAATGTGTTTTATTTGAAAGGGGACTTCAGTTACCTGGTAAAATATGGTTGGGGAGTGTCGTTGATCCAGAGAGGTGTGGATTTAGACTGCTTAAAGGTTTAGAGGGTATACGAACTCGTTGAATGATGTCGTTCAGGGTCATAGATTTTTTTTTAAATGAAATTATTTTCCATTTGATAGATTTTATACAAAAAAGGCTTCCAACGCGCCCGATGTGAAGCGACAATGCAGCTTATTTGCCTAGAAGAAACCGATTCACTGGAACTTGTAAGGGATCCCGATTAAAACGATCAGGGAACAGAGAAGCTATACTATATTCTAGTATAATCAATTTAAGTGAACAGTTCAAGGTGCCGTTGCTTGTTAAGAAAAACATCGATATGTCAAATTCATGAATTTTGTTGACAGTATTTTAAAACAAGATGGCTGACAAAAAATTTACAACAAACTTCATGATCTCAATGGAATATAATGTGTATGACAGAGTGGTCAAAGCAGAAGTAGTATGAAAAGATCAGCTGCCATACCATGACGTCTTAAAACAGAACTTATTCCACTGAGGGAAAGAGACAGAGCTATACAGGGTGTCTAGCACAATCTCTTTCTCACACAGGAATAAGAACTGCTTTAAGATGTCCAGGTAACCCTACAGGCCAGCTGTTTTGTGGTTCTTGTCTAATAATGGAAAACATGAGTGCATTTGTGTGTGTTTTACAAAGCCTTTAAGGATTATAAGGCATAATACTCGCTATGTAAAGTAATTGGATGCCTCCAAAGCACCCTTTGAAGAGCACAAGGCTTTGACGATTCACACAACTGTGCCTTGCTATTGTAGCTACACTCAAAGCTCCGAAATGCAGTTTTGTGTGAATTAGAACCTTCATGTAGAAGTTTCCACTGACTTTTGGCTGAAGAGGACTTTGTTTGTCCAATGTGCAGGGTGTGATGTGTTAATTATTTATTTATGGACACACCAATACAGGACATTACATTAAAACAGAAGAGCACAAAGGTACTGCTTTTTTCACTGGAAATTTCTTCCAGCAGACCTGCGAGAGGAAAGCTGGATGAGTTATATAGACACAGTGTGTAGAAAAGACAAAACAGGAATATTTAAAATTATCAATCAATACGTACACATAATCCTTACTATCCTTACTATAATAATATATAATATTATAAAAGCGAAAGTGAGTTTGTTTGTTTGTTACCTCTTCACGCTTCAATGGCTACACCGATTTTGATGAATTTTTCAATTGGTACAGAGATAGTTGGGAACCAGGAGACGGATATAGACATATTTTTTTTAAGAAAAAGTGGGATGTGAGGGAGAAAGAGGTAAGAAAAGGGAAAACGTAGCGTCGCGTTTACAAATCAATAAGTGGCGCAAGTGGAACTGTGTTACCCCGAATTTAACGCGAGCGAAGCCGCGGGCAAAAGCTAGTACACATATAAAAATAAATACTGATGTAGTAGTGTTAATACCAATTCTGAAGTTTCAATTACTTTGCCTGGATAGTTATCGTTATGTTATATGAAACTAACGGTTGTACGCTATTAATAAAATATGTAAAAGCCTGTTAATGAATAAATTAAGACATTATGTAGTCATTTTTCTGTGTGTCTATTTGAAGGAATAAAAATAGTGGGTTTCGGTAGTGGAATAAGTTGTTTATATATTCTGAAAGACTATTTAAATTTTAGTTTGTGTTATGGTCCTTTTTTGCCGTCTTACAGGCTAGGTTGTTGAACTGTTGTAAAAGACAACACGCTGATGTATTTGAATTTAGAACCGATCAACATATTAACTATGGTGATAGGTTCTAAATTCAAATACATCCTTCGCTAAGCCCGAACGTACGGAGCACACGTAATGTAAATTCGAGAACGTTTATTTAGTTTTAAAAACGTTATTCAATTTTATTGTGGTGATATATGCTGTTCTCACAATTTAAACCACGATTTAAACTAAAATACTGTAGGTACTATCGCAAAGTCTTTTGCTGTCTTAGTAAGCAATGACTGATTGCCGGGCTTACGCTGTCCTCTCATACTAATTTAGTACTAAAGCTGTAACAACAACATTGTAAAACCAAAAGATTTTAAAAAAGTAACCATGGAGTTTCTTGCTAGTTCATCTCCATAGGTAACGACCAACCCGAACGGTGCAGCTTTTCTCGACGTTTGTCTATGCCCATGAATATGGCCTATGTGAAAAAATACTTATTTTTATTTGATTTGTCCTTACATTTGGCGCTAGAACGGAAAGCTAGTGCTAGTTGGTGCTTGGACTTACCTTGCCCTCGCTCTTCCAATATATAAAGAAGCCATACTCGTCGACTTTGAACAGGCAGTTCTGCTCGAACTCTGTGTTGTCCTTCTCTTCCGTCCATCGGTCGAAGGTGGCACCCTGGGGGAGGAAAGAAAATTTTGTATTTACAACAACGACAATATTTTTAAGTTTCTCAATTCGACTGTTTTTTTTGTTTCGATTTTTGTAACGAATTTCCTTATCGCGCGTTGCGAAAGATAAGACCAAAAGTTGTAACGACACTTTTCGTTTTCTATTTTGCGAAATAGAAAGACGAAACGAAAATAACTAAAAATAATCGTCGCGACACCACATTGTTCAGTGCGCTGAACAATGTGGTGTCGCGACGATTATTTTTGTTGAGTGTATATATGTTTTTTGTACATAATAAATAATAACTTCGTTCCATCCGGGTGTCCCTTGACACCTGTCAAGTTTTTCTCCTATAACTGTGGACCGATGTTTAAAATTCTTCGATTTTATAATCGAAAGGATACTCTCGAAGGGATCCCATATATTTTTTTTCATTATTGCTGCGGCAGTTTATGAGTTAGGTATCTTCTATAATGCATATATTTTCTTCTAATTTATGAGGATGATATGCTATCTTTTTAGTATCAATGGAAAATTAATACTCGATAAGCATTTATTGAGACACCATCGTCATCATCACTACAACTTAAAAGGCTGGAATAAACAAAACTTTTAAAAGAAAAAAAAACCGAATACCAATAAAACACAAAAAAGACGGTCAATTAGTTTACCTACTTCCGTAAATCGGTGACTTTTATTTGATTTAGCGTATTTTTTACCACTTACTGCTAGAGCTTAGAGCTATGCTATGTAGGTATACATAGGTCTACATACTTGTTTAACATAATATGAGTATCTATCATCGACACGAAAAGAAGAATCTCAAATTGCTTCCAACGCTAAACGTATTTAAAAAGAAAAAACATCGCACTGTCTATGGCAATACGACTTAAATCGAAAGCAAAGATTCATAAATAAAGTAAAATTTTTATTATTTGCTTCTTTAAATAACGTATTAGATTTCATTTCGGCCATTTCGGGCGCAAACGATACTTTTTCTCCCTACATTTTATGACATCATTTTAACTCCCCGTTTCATTCTGCATAGCTCTAAAGCGTAGCTTTTAACAGCCAATTAAAACCGCGGGTTCCGATAAAGAGTCCATAAAGTTCGAGCCGTTTATTGGCTGCGGCCATTCCGTCGTGTATAGCTACTGTCATTGGTTACTTGAGCACCGCAGCAGGGGCCCGTTGCGTTATAAAACTGAGCTGTTTGTATATCGTAAAAAGGCGTTGTGGGTCCAATTAGTAGTTATTTTAAAATGTGGATGGTAATAATGTTATTTTCTTAGGTACGAATTTAAGGAAATGTTTAGTAAGAAATTCTACGTATTAAAAGAATTATATTTACACTAGTTCCCCTTTCCTGATTTGTAGGTACCTGCTACCTGTAGTTTTTGCCCTTGCGCCTTATTTATTGTAATAGCAAAGCTAAGTTTTCCCGTTTCTTTCCTCTTTTTCCCTCATTTCTCACTTTAAAAAAAAAAAAATTTGCCTATGTCCGTCTCCAGGGTCCCAACTATCTCTGTACCAAAATTCATCAAAATCGGTTTATCCATTTAGGCGTGAAGACGTAACAAATAAACAAACAAAAAAACTCACTTTCGCTTTTATAATTTTATATTTATATTTACATATCACACCCTTGTGATACACGAGGTTTAGGCAGAAGTGTAGTTAATAGCACACCCTCATTTCGCCAGTAATGTTTAACTTCCATGTAATAGGGGCGAGCCTATCCCAATCAATACTGCAAGGTGCAGAACTCACGCTGGCGCACGGGCGCCTCTCCGACGCATTGTAGATACGTATAACACACATTTCATCGGACTTGATATTTTCGCATTTTCAAACTTTAAGTTCAAAAGGATGGCTATTGAATTTTTGAATCGGCTATCTAATGCTGGTTGTCCCTAAATTGCCTTATTTTTTCCGTCTTAGTTTTTTGCTATAATTGTAAGCCGAGCGGCGTGCGCGTGTTTCTCTGTCTCTCTCACTCTCATAGAAAGCTAGCCAGTTATTTTCGTTTCGCCTTTCTATTTCACATTGAACAGTGTGGTGTCGCGACGATTATTTTTGTTGAGTGTATACAGGTGCTTTGTTCATAATAAATAACAACTTCGTTCCATCCGGGTGTCCCTTGACACCTCTCAAGTTTTTTTTTAATAACTATTACTTAAACATTTTCACTAATAGGTAATCGCAATCAGGCATGGTAGCATGCGAACATAAACACAAAAATCCCGAACAAACCCACAATTAAAACAATGGTAGGAACTCTTTGTACAAATCAAATGGAAGAGACATTAAACCCCTGATGTTTGTCTTTGGTATCGGGAGCGGAGCGGAGGTGAGAAGATTATGTTAGCGTACCAAGAATGAGAGGCTTACGATACGGCGCGCGGCGTCGGGGAGATAGAAACAGTAACTGGGGATTGGGTTGGGCCCCACTGTGACCAGAAAGCGGGTATACTTGATAAAGACGAAGGACTTGTTGATCTAGTGGTCGAAATCGAGACTTCTGAGAATGTCCTGGGTTTTTTTCCATCAAGAAATGTTGAATGGCAAATTGCCAATTACTTGTACTCAAACTTGTATTTTTTTCTGCTAATTAACTATTTTTCGTTCATTTATTGATTAATTTACATTTTTAAATATTTCTTAATCAAAACCTTAAACAAAACATTTAAAAATATAAAAATAGTAGCCCACTGGTATCGGGAACAGGGTCCAGGGTCCAAGCTACCGGCGGTCAGGGCTCCAGAGAAAGGAACCTCCTAACAACACGAGCCGTGTCCAGGAGTACCGCTATCTGTATCAA
Organism: Ochropleura plecta; assembly: GCA_905475445.1. Lineage (NCBI taxonomy): Eukaryota > Metazoa > Arthropoda > Insecta > Lepidoptera > Noctuidae > Ochropleura > Ochropleura plecta. Next base: position 18,673,686 of record FR997736.1, read on the forward strand.
GCCCTTGATCCAACTGTCTAACGAGAGCCTCCTCAGGTATTGGTCGACGCTCTTGGCAATTAAGCCAAGCCAATTATTAGTAGCACATTTTAATATAGTTCCTAGAAACCGATGGATACTTTCAAACGAAACTAATAGATCTAGGCCAGTTATACATTTTATTAGATTACATTCGAAAACATCCATAGGTTTCTAAGAAAACCGAAACTATATCTCCTGACCCTGTATACGTATTAAGTTTGTTGCCTGTACATAAATAGAAGATACATTATCCTTACTAATATTATAAAAGCGAAAGTGAGTTTGTTTGTTACGTCTTCACGCCTAAATGGCTAAACCGATTTCGATGAATTTTGGTACAGAGATAGTTGGGATCCTGGAGACGGACATAGGCAATTAAAAAAATAAGATTGAGATATCAGGAAAAAAGAGGGAATAAAAGGGAAAACTTAGCATTGCTATTACAATAAATAAGGCGCAAGGGCAAAAACTACAGGTAGCAGGTACCTGTAAATCAGGAAAGGGGAACTGTGTTACCCCGAATTTAATGCGAGCGAAGCTTCGAGCAAAAGCTAGTAAATAATATAAACACGTGATGTTTGTCTACTGAAACAGGAGCACAGGTGAGAAGATTATGTGAGCACACGACTCCGTTGAGCGGCTTACGACGTGACGTCTACTATACATGTAGACAGTAACTGTGAAGTGTTGGTGCCAGTGTTAGCGGAAAGGGGATTGACTTCGGTCTGGCTAGAGCAGTTAGGTGTTTACCTGTGATAATGATGTATCCATGGTTTTGTAAAAAAAAATGATTTGAAAGAGTGTCCATGGAGTTTCTTGCACATTCTTCTCCATGGAGATCTAAGCTTTGGAATGGGCAACTACAGTACTTTCACAAGTTATTATGTCTTGTGACTGGGACTGTAGCAGCATCTTTTTTTGTTTTCATGACATTCAAAAGTGCCTGTTATGGTCTAATTGAAATAAATGATTTGATATTGAGCATAGAGGATTTTAACAGCTTTTCATCTGCTTAGTCTATTTCCTACTATGTTGGGTTCGGTTTTCTGAATACCAGTATTTTATATTGCGTATCTGACCTAATACTGGGTAATACGATAACCCTTCATTACCCCTTTTGATGCACGTGAGAATTTGTCACTGCTGTTTTTAGCTCCATAACACCCTCGTCTAACGGCTCGGGCGTTAAATCCACTTCGGCCGCAATGACAAAGTTTCTTCACTTGAATCAAAATGTACTATGAGCATACAATATAAACCGCTTCCTCGCTATCACAGACACCATACCCTCACGTACGTTCGGTAAGCATGTGCGATCGACTCTGATTTACGTCGTGATCACACGGACTGACTCGCAGCCATCTTGCAGGTCTTCACGTAACGGGCACAACAGATTGCAAAGGGATTTTCTTCACAGATTGTATGAGATCAGTTCTTTGTGTATGTATTGGCACGTCGGGAACTAATGAAATTGGTTGTACTATTTGTGTCCTCTGATATAGAAAGTTCATAGTTGCGGTTTTTTATGAAGGTAAATGTTTTATGAAATTACTAGCTTCCACCCGCGACTGCGTCCGCGTAGCATAGTTAGCGTAAGCCCAAAGCTTACGCTAACTTTAACTCGCGTGATAATCGATGATAAAATTATCTTTCTCTCCCCTTTTGTTCCCTTTTCTACCCCGTTTATCACTTTAATAAAAAAAAATGCCTATGTCCGTCTCCAGGGTCCCAACTATCTTTGTACCAAAATTCACATCAAAATCGGTTTTGCCATTTAAGAGTAAAGACGTAACAACAAACAACTTTCGCTTTTATAATTTAATTTTTTTTTATTTTAAGAAAACGTTGCCCCACACTAGGAATTTCTCCTGTATTGTGGGTGCGTTTTACAAACATTTAAATTCACATACACATACAGCCAGACCCGAAACAACTACCTGTAGGCCATACAAATATTTGTTCCGTGCGGGAATCGAACCCGCGACACGCAGCGCAGCAGTCGATCGCTCAGCCACTGCGCCAACCGTGTCGTCACATTGGTTAGTATATCGCGCTTATAAGCGCGATTAGCTTCTAGATCTATCTTACATGGAGCGACTGCCTATCTGATCCCCACAACCTAGTTAGTACTGGGTAATACGATCCCTTTTGGTAAGACTGGTTCTCAGTTTCGGCCCTCTGAGTAAACGGTTTAACGAGCTTTCGGAGTCACGGAGGACACTCAGTAAGTAATTGATGATCACCGGGCTAAAAGGCGACTCTGTTAAGCGCTGTTAATTATTTAGTCACAAGCTCATCCCTTAACAAAAGGCAAGAATTCGAATTCCAACTTTATGAATCGCCTGTGTCGTATTTTAAAGATGCTCAACACTCTCCTGACTGCCCACCCAGAATGTGATGTGTTTGCGGATGAATGGAATAAAGTCATGCTAGTATGTCTGGTGTTTTGTGAAACAAAGTATGCAAGAGTGTCCACTGTTCCATGTTAGTATTAATTGAACCTAGTGTAAGTTGTTGTTAATATTTTACATCTATTTCATTTTATGTTTCTATGTTAATTATTGTAATTGGTGTTATACCGTTTTAATTAACTATAAATAATTTTATAGAAACCGTTTCAGTTGAACCTACAAAGCTTAGAAACTTGTTCTGTACGCCCCATATTATGACCCATTTTTTTCCGATGGAAAATAACTTGTCTCTTTCCAGGCGGAGCGTAAGTGGGTGTCAGACTTGTGCTAACTAAAATCCACCCATGTTCCTTCTTTTGCCCTTTGTGATCCAGGGCCGCAACCCCGGCAGGAGGTGACCTGCTTCTTTGCTGACATCTGTCGTCACTAGACGGACGGTAGGTGAGATACCCATTGCTCATTACCCACAGGCCTGCATCTAGGGTGGCCGGGAGTCGTCTTGCGGCGCCCAAAGCCGACGTATCGGCGTTACCCTTTGGGGTGTGATGTTAAATTATAATCCTTACTAATATTATAAAAGCGAAAGTGAGTTTGTTTGTTTGTTTGTTATGTCTTCACGCCTAAATGGCTAAACCGATTTTGATGAATTTTGGTATAGAGATAGCTGGGACCCTGGAGAAAGACATAGGTTTTTTTTAAGTGAGAAATGAGGGAGAAATAGGGAAGAAAAGGGATAACTTAGCTTTGCTATTACAATAAATAAGGCGTAAGGGCAAAAACTACAGGTAGCAGTAACCTGCAAATCAGGAAAGGGGAACTGTGTTACCCCGAATTTAACGCGAGCGAAGCCGCGGGCAAAAGCTAGTGACTAATATTTACCTGAAGCAGTAACTCAGGGACCGGGATCTGCCAGTTGAACTCAAACTTCTTGGTCATGGTGCTCGCTTTACAACACCTTCCCGCTTAAATATTCAGCATGCGGACATTCTTGACGTCCTGGGAACAAGCATAAAATAAAGGTTAATATATTCGTTATGGTATTAGATTCGCATATTGGCGTGGTTGATGGCGATGCGGACGAATAGCGTGAGGAAAGTTTTGAGAGGAATATGGACGAGTTCTTGAGTAGAGGTAGACCAAAGAAACTATGGATGGACTGTGGAAAGCACGATATGGAAAAACAGGAGTGCCAGATAAGATGATGAGTAATTGAGAAGTATAGAAGAAGAAGACATGCTTCCCCAAATAAAGATAGGCAGTAGAATGATGAAGATATGGGCGTGACTATTTCGACGGTTCCTACGTACATAAGGTTAAGTAAAATAATTCTATGAGCAATAATAAATATTATCTTTTTACAATATTTTAACAGTTTTAAGAGCTTTATAATGCTATTTATACATAAGTATTATATTTTTTCACGTTTCTTGGAAAAGCTGCTAGATGACCGTTTCTACGACGCTTATTCGTTGTATTTATAATACTTGTTCATAGATAATCTAAAGCCAATGACACAATAAAAAAATGCCATTTTCGACATGTCTTTGGAGGGACCGTCGATTTGTAGATTCATCTTTCCGTGGTAGGACCGTGGTTGGGTCTATCTACCATCCCTAAAGTCTTGGTTCCCGCTGTCACTCTTCAAACTTTGTCTGTTAATACGGATAGTAAGAAGCTCAGAAGTCTGTCAACTGGGCATGTCCGGGGCTATCGTGTTACCCACAACTGCATTAGTTGTCACAGTAAGATGGGCAGTAATTGCCATTGGTATTCACCTGCATCTAGAGTAAATTTCTAATGAAATAAGCAGTACATTCGTGCTGTTCTGTGTTAATGTAGTGTCCTGCCACGTATTTTGTGTGTGCATAAAATAAATATACGTTGACTCCCAATAACCGTAACTAAAAGGTTACAGGTATGTTCCAACAAAATAATATCTGACTAGTGCTTTTTGATTTCGTCACGGAGACTTTTAATCCCCTTTTGGTCATAACAAGTTTTTAAATTTTTAATCGTTGCCCCACATTAGGAGTTTCTCCTGTATCGTGGGAGCGTTTACAAACATTTAAAGTCATATACACAAACAGCCGGACATGAAACAACTACCATACAAATATTTGTTCTGTACGGGAATCGAACCCGCGACACGTAGCGCAGCAGTCGATCGCTCAGCCAATGCGCCAACCGTGTCGAAAGTTGTTAATGTCTCAAACTGATCTGGACGGATGACAATCTAATTGTATCTACACACATCAAAAGTATCTAGGGATCAACATATATTTTTGCAATAACTTTTCTCCTGATTGATATTAATTAAAATTTTCTTTAAGGATTCATCAAATAAAGTGTTTTCGTTTGTCACAGTAACGATAAACCAAGTCACCTTTGCATTAATAAAGAAATTTGCCATTTTCCTAATAAAGGGATTTTTGACATTTGAACCACTAACATTAAAGTTCGAAAAAAAGACTGAAATAACAGTTTTCTTTAAAATTTTATTGGGTAACTTAAACAATTAATAATCCGTGTTTCTACCGCGAACACTAACAACACAAGAACATCGGTTTGGCATACTCAAAATGAGTTCATCCAAATCACGCTGTGGAATGGCCGCCCATGTTCGTTGCAACAACAAAAAAAGGTCTTCTTGCGACTGGATACCCTCCATATTCGGCAGAGCTCTTCTCTGTAGCATATCCCATGCATGCTCAATCGGGTTCAAGTCTGGCGACTGAGCAGGCCAGGGCAGGACATTGATGTTAGCTGCGGCGAGAGTCTGTCTTACAACTCTTGCGGTGTGCGGTCGTGCATTATCATGCATTAACTGAAATAAGGGACCGATTTGCACTTGTAGAGGAACGATGACGTCTGATACAATCGTCTCAGCATAAATTTGAGCGTTGAGGTTGCCTCTGATCCAAATCAACTCAGTTCTTCCGCCGATCCAAATACCCGCCCATACCATGATGGTTCCACCACTATAAGGATGGACTTCCTGGCAGGATTTTAATCGCTGTTGGCGTCCAGGGGTTCTCCAGTGTCGTATACGTCTTGTATCCGGTCTCATACCAAAACGAGACTCATCAGAAAAGCACACGAAACGCCATTGTTCTTCTGCCCAATTTCTGTGTTCAAGAGCCCATTGATATCGAATCCTACGATTGTGCATTGCTATAGGTGGTACCCGTAGCGGTCTTCGGGAATGAAGGTTCACTTCATGCAAGCGGTTTCTGACTGTTTGGTCGCTAATTAAGTTCCCTGAAGAGTGATGAAGCCTCACGGCTAACATCATGGCGGTTATTGTTGGAGCTCTTCGAGTTAAGATTTGAATGTATCGGTCTTGTCTCCGTGTGGTGCAGCGATACCGTCCTCCATGGCGCTCAGCCACGGTACCAGTGCTTCGGTAACGTGTCCAAAGTCGACTGATAACACTCTGACTTGTATTCAGAGCTAAAGCTACAGTACGTTGCCGGGAACCAGCTTTTATCATTCCCACGGCTCTGAGCATTTCTTCCCGGCTTAAATGACGTCGCCGCTCCATAATAACGTTGGTTTTAATCAGTAGTAGGGAAACAGTAGCACTAATAATGTCTTCAATGCGTTGTATGTTTTTATAGGGAAAATATTGACAGCTTATTTTCATCTTTTACTCGAATTTGATTGAGAGTTCCTGATTCAAATTATGAAATGCACCAAAAAGGATCCATATAAATTTATAAAATCATAAATTTATTACAAAGCCACATCTCAATCTCAAGAAATCCGCATAAAAATGCTTGATCCCTAGACACTTTTGATGTGTGTACATCAGCGTTGACAGCCAATATACATATCCACGACCCGTTTGTCTATACCACAATCGATTAGCAATTAATCATAAGTTAGTTGATGTTAATCGATATTGTCGCTTGCAAGGGACACGGTTTCTGAACGCTTATTCAACTTAAATCCATGTTAAGTCATTTGATCAGCTATCATCTTGGGGATAGCCAATCATAATTGTTTAGTATAGGGTTCGACAGTAAATTAACTGACAGGAGATTTAATCATTTTACGACTTAACACAAAATGTCATGTGATATAATTTATGGTGCAAAACAAGTTTATACAGGGTGTAAGCCAACTGCCCTCACGAAGGCGTCAACCATGCATTCTACATATTAAACTAAGAACATTTTTTTGGATTGCAAAATAACGTTTTACGGTAGAACTTAATTTACGCACGGGGGTAGGAAGTTACAAGTAAAGTTATAATATTAGAAACTAGTATTAAAATAACACATGTGAAAGAGTTGGAACGTCGACTTCCAATATCTCCGTAACTAGAAACTTCCCAAGTATGATCTGCCACAAAAAAAATATCGCAATGATGAAAGAACCTTTATCTCGCATGATACATTATCAAATAACTTCCCCGGGTCTGGGCGGATCGGGGGGAACTGTAGACTTTTACTGATTAAAACCAACCCATGTTCCATCTTTTGCCGTGTTCCGGGGCCGCAGTTATTCTTTCGAGCAACCCACAACCCCGCCTGGCAGTGGCCCTGGCAGGCCCCTATACTATTACACCTGTAAGCTATTTGGTAGCATAGTTGACAATCCTACAGATTTTCGACCTTCCAATCTTCACTCTTACACAATGTCTCTTTAACCAGACTTTTTGTTGACAATATAATCCTAGTAAAAGGCTTAGACTGCTATAGTGACCCAAAACAAAGCTCCACCATCAAGATAACACAACTATTTACCCTCCCAAAGTGATAGTGTGGTGTTATCTCGGTAAGTGTCGGCCTAATGTTAGTCTGCTGTTGGCACTTGACAAATTATCTCCACCCTATTCAGAAGAGATTTTTCTGAGGAGTTGTGCGTGCTAAGGCGTGAGGTTTAAAAGAATGGTGGCTAGATATTGAAGGAACTCGTAGCTGAAGTATAACATCTACTCAGGTCGTTCTTGAGAATAAACCACGCTTGCTTAGATTGATCCGTTGATGAGTGACCAACCACTATATACCAAGTTTCCTCCGCGCCTCAGGAAGCACGTTAAGCCACGTTGGTCTGTCATTTCTAGATCTTTGACAGTCGTTACAGGCTAGATAGTTAGTGGCTTGAAATACTGACAACCAGTCTTATCAAGGTATCATATTATGACGGGCCTGTTGGTCTAGTGGTTAGTGGCCCTGACTGCTGAGCCGGAGGTCGTGGGTTCGATTCCCACCCAGGACAAACTTTGTGTGATGAGCATGATTGTTTGTTCTGTGTCTGGGTGTGATTTATCTATAATATGTATGTATTTATAAATTATATAAGTATGTATATCAGTTGTCTGGTTACCATAACACAAGCTCTGCTTAGCTTGGGATCAGATAGCCGTGTGTGAGTTGTCCCAAGATATTTATTATTTATTTATTTATATTACACATTACTAACTGGGTTGTGGAGGAAATATATAGTTATGTAAAATACTAGTATTCAGCTGCATCTAGTTAGACTGGAAGCCGAAAACAACGTAGTTGGGATAAAGCTAAGCAGTCATCTGCTTAGCCTTATTCCAACGTGGTACAATAACGAACGACATTCCTAAATCATCATTGATTTAGAGATGTCGTTTGTTCGAAGATTTTTCTCTTTCTCTCCAGATTGGTCCCCCATTTACAGACCAACCTAGGCAAGCGCAGTTTAACCTAAAGATCCCGAACACCCGAACGGCTGTCACTATTTAGCCACGAGCTCGACGACTCTCCCTATTATTATCAACTTCCCACCCTTGTCTCATGTTATTTGGACGTTTTTTTAACACGACTGCCCCAAAAAAGGAGTGTTATGTTTTTAGGGTTCATGTATGTTTGTATGTATGTGAGTTTCTTTATTCCATCATAACTTCTAAACGCCTGAATGGATTTACATGTATGAGAATCCTTGCATCGTCGCGAGTAACATAGGCATTGAAAAAGTATATAAATGCAATGTGGCGGGTATGATAAATAAATGAACACCCGCATATATATTTTTTTTATTTATTCTGTTGATGTTAATGCATGTGATTATCGTCTAGGATTTGACAAGTGGATTCCAAAAATTGTTACACTGTTAATCAAATTGTCGATTAAAAAAGGTATTTGTCAGTTGATCCGTTGACAACAAAAAGGTGCACCATCTAGTAGCAATTAGAAGAACTAGTGACGTGTAAATTTATAAATAATCTAGTTCTATCCCAGAAAATCATACCAATGTGTGCCAAACTTAAACTTCATTGGCTTAGTAGGTAGGTTCGAACTTCGAAGCAGATATAGGCAGTTAAATACAGATAACATTTCAAACACGAAATCCTTTAAATGTTCCATTTTTTATGGATGTACGGAACAGGTCAGAAAACAAGACTGCCATGTTTTACATGAAACTTATCACTAAAAGGTTTAAAACCAAAATTTTCATCGCAGTCGGGGGACCAATCTGTAGAATACTTTCTTGTATAAAAAGTTCCCCGACTGCGATGAAAATTTTGTTTCGTTTTCGATTCACTTTCATCTTTGTTCCTAGCACATTCCATCGGCAAATGTAAAACTAACATCTTGTTTTTTTTTCTTTTTAGTTAATTTTTTTGACATGGCAGTCGTGTTTTTTAATTTTTATTTTTTTCTTCCATTCTCCCTTGTCAATTCGACACGGTTTGATTAACTCATCAATCAATTTACTTTTCTTTGGTCTTCCTCTCCATCCATCAACATTTATGTCCACTCTTTTGATCAAATATGTGCCTTCCCTACCCATCATATTATGCCCCCACACATAGGCAGAAGACTCTTTCATATTTTCTGCAATATCCGCCACATAAATGCTCATTAAAATATCATCATTTCCATTTTAGTCACTCCACACATCCATCTCAACATTCTAATCTCTGCTGCATGCAATTTTTCCCTACATCCTATTACATTCTCCTATTCCATACTTCAGTATACAGTAGACTATGGAAGATAAACGCCCAGAAGCTCGAGTAAGTTGACATAATAGTTCAACGAATTTGAACTCCTGACCTCAATCGTCAATGAACGCCTGTACCGTCGTTAGGCGTCGGGACAACGATAGAGCAATACAGCTCAGAGATCATAGATTAATGTACCATAGACTAATATCTATAGACTAGTAAGTCTATGTTGGTGATCTTGTAACATGCGGAGAGGTTCAAAAAGATTGCCTTTTATTGGGATTTTCAGACTTGGCGTGACGGATCTTAAAAGTGGCTTCTTTTTATTATTGAAATCCTTTTACAAATGTAAGTGTAAAGTTATGTGTGTCTTAAGCCCGCTTGCACCACAAGTCTCTAATCGCGTTTAATATATTATTTATGGTTTCGTTCTGATTAACATCTGACAATCGTTTAAAGATGAGTGACAGAAGAGGGTCTTATTGTCATAATTTTAAGAAACCAAATGAGTAAAGAAAACAAATAATCAAATTGGTCATTTTGATTTAATTCGACAGTCCAAGTTATATAACAAACGTGTTAAGGGCTCTAAATGGATTTTGTTTGAGCAGGATCTTCGATTTGGCAGTATTGTTAGCGAAAGTCAATCGAAGCAATTGGTATTTCCGTTCGGCTTCAGCAAAGCCGGGCAGCCTTTTCTCTAACGTTTATCTTTTCGATTATGCCGTTCGGCTTGGCCTAATCAAGTTGACTCCAACCAGTATATGGTACTTCTAACTTATTACCACGTTTGACATTTCCCTATACGGTTTTATTGCAAAAGCGCCCCAACAAAAAACTACCGTGACATCCCTATTTGGGTTAATGCTACCCTCAACGATCGCATGTCAAGCAAGACTTACTCAAAATCTTTCGCTAGTATTTCTTGTCAAGCCCAATTTACCCAGATTGAATTCTTCAGCCCTCATTAACTATCTTATCTAGGGTCTACCGAGGTCGTGTGTTGACCCGGTAGAACCGGTAGAAGCTCGATGACGACCGGACTTGAGCCCATTGGCACCTGCCCCATTATAGGCGATTCGCGATAAGCGAGTAGATAACTTTTACTGTCATCAACTTGTACTGTCATCGACTGCTAATGATTATTATCTCTTTTAGGCATTGAAATAGAGATAGATAAAATATTCTTTATTATGTACCTCATGCAAATTACAAGAATAACAGTATACAACTTATAAATAGGGTGACACAATAGGTCTTATATATCGCTAAAAGCGATCTTTTCAAGACAACCTTTGGATGGATTTAAAGAAGGAGAGACAGTACTGCAGATCAACTAACCTAGAGGTTCTGTATTCAAAAACATTGATTGGTTTGTGGAGGTCAGATAGGCAGTCGCTCCATGTGATATTCAAGAGCACCCAGTTACGCTGCAAGTCCAAGAAGCTCAAGAACACAAATTGGCTGGGAAAAGGACAAGCAAATGATGAAGAGCGGACGATGGACTGAATGAGCAGACATAGACATTTTTTAACAGCTAATTAACGTCAACCAATTGATGAAAAACAACGCGGCAAATAAAGGACATGATTCAAGGTCATTTCTGTACGGCGAACAAACAGTATAATATATATGTTGGGGCCACACGGGACTTACAAGTTTTACTATATTTTATGCGCTTCTTGAACGAGAACATAGTTGATTGCTTGTCGCTTCTTCCCCGGCGTGGGACAAACACCTAAGTTAAGAGGAAGAAAAATCCCGAGCATTTCAAAGGCTTTTCTCAGTATTGAGTTTTGCGCAATTCTGGGAAGTATCCCGAAACTTTGTTTCAGTTTAAGGGAAGTTTGTAATTGTTGAAATTGCGAAATTATGGGAGTTTTATTAGCTGTTGAGGGTAGCTTTTTATGGCTGCTAGTCTGTAATTTATTAACCTTAATATTAGCTGTAGCGATGTTAAACAGAGTTCGGTTAAGTCCATTAATTTACGATCATAGTAGGGTTGAGTAAGGACTTAGTTCCACATTCTTTGGGCCAAAAAAAAGGTCAAAATCTTTTTCTAATAGTGTCGTTGAAACCCATAGAAAACTGTTGTGGTGTGCTGTGTTTTTTGAAATATCAAGTATCATCTTTTATATGTTTTGTTCGTACAGTCCATCCAATTTTTTTCTGGAAGATATCGAAGTCAGATATAAGACCATCCAGGTTGGTTCAAAAGAGATACCGCGGCCCCGAAACACAAAGGACGAAAGAAGGAAGATGGATGAGTTTTAGTCAGTGCAAGTCTGATACTTCCTCCCGCTCCACCTAGAGCGGGAGAAGTGATTTGACGATGTCCCATCCGTAAAAAGTATAAAACCAATTGTTAACTTAGAATTAGCAATTTTGTAAAACAGTTTTGTTTCAATTTTGGTGGACAATAAATTATATTCTACTAGCCCGCGGCTTCGCTCGCGTTAAATTCGGGATAACTTAGTTCCTCTTTCTTGATTTACAGGTACCTGCTACCTGTAGTTTTTGCCCTTGCGCCTTATTTATTGTAATAGCAATGCTAAGTTTTCCCTTTTCTTGCCTCTTTCTCCTTCATATCTCAATCTTTTTTTTTTAAATTGCCTTTGTCCGTCTCCAGGGTCCCAATTGACTCTGTACCAAAAATCTCATCTACCAATTATCAAAATCGGTTTAGTCGTGAAGACGTAACAAACAACCAAACTCACTTTCGCTTTTATAATATTAGTAAGGATTTTACAGAATCTATTCCAATGCTGTATGTAATAGCAACATTACTCGTTAATATTTTACGAAATCCCACTTCTACAAATACTAAAATGTCCTTTACCGTCCTCTACCTCTGACCTTTTCTAAACAAACGTGAAGTTTATTATGTACACAAATCAAATTGTTTTCAAAAGACAATTGAAACGTGAAGGAGAAATTTCACTCGCTTTTTCTATGGTTTCCTAAAGGAACTTGTTTACTCCACTCAGTTTATATTAAAATGCTACTCACGTTTCTGAACTCGTTCAAAAACGTGACCAAGCTTCAAATGATTTGTTTAAAAGTTGCCAGGATTAAAAATTGAAATGCTTTTAGTAGTTTCTTTATGTTGAAAATGTGTATAAAAATGGGTTCCCAGGATATTTATGAAACGAAAATGAGTTCTTATTGTTGAAAGAGAAATTTGTATGAAGTTTATACTTTAACAAAAGCTAATTCTTTTATGGGCTGTGCATTTCGAAACAGTTACTTTAATTAATTTGTAAAAAATACTATCATGATTTCTTTAAACGAGGTTTTTTAAAAGTTGTCAGGATTAAAAATGTAAATGCTTTTAGTAGTTCTTTTATGATTAAATTGAGTAGAAAATGGGTTCCCGGGATAAGTATTTATAAGAGGAAAAATATGTAGTTCTTATTGTTGAAAGAGAAATTCGTATGAAGTTCGAACTTAAACAACAACGAAGTCTTTTTAGCCCTATAAAGACTAAACGGCATAGTTATTTTAATTATTTGTAAAAGTTATAAGAATCAAGATTTCCTCGGACGAGGTTTTTTAAATCCGAGTAAATCGTCATACTACAATATTATAAATAATTATAATGCGCAACTTTATGTTTATTTTTAAGCGCTTTGTGTTGTATTTTTTAATGAAATTTGACATAGGTAGTCCGTGACCTGGACAAACGCTACTTTTATCCTGGATAATGTTATATTTAAATATATCTTATATATCTTATCTTGGGACAACTCACACACGGCTATCTGATCCCAAGCTAAGCAGAGCTTGTGTTATGGTAACCAGACAACTGATATACCTACATACTTATATAATTTATAAATACATACATATTATAGATATATCACACCCAGACACAGAACAAACAATCATGCTCATCACACAAAGTTTGTCCTGGGTGGGAATCGAACCCACGACCTCCGGCTCAGCAGTCAGGGCCACTAACCACTAGACCAACAGGCCCGTCCATGTTATATTTATTTATTTAACACTTCAAGCACAAAGTACAGAGGCGGACTTAATACCATAGGCATTTTCTACCAGTCAACCTTTGGGTGATGCAGAGACAAACAGTAGTAGGTGTAAAACAGAAAAAAAAGAGTGTGTGTACTTATGTATACGCGTTAGAAGTTATACTTCTTTGGCGTATAGAAAAAAAAATAACTAAAATGCTGTAGCGATTAACGATAAATATAAAAATTAATCAAAAAGATTTTATTTAAATAAAAAAGGTTTTGTTAACGTAAAAATATGACAACACAGTAAAAATATACAACCATTAATCATTAAGTGTTCTTAATATAAAAATACTAGAATATACAACTTGAACATAGTTATCGATTTTCATGCCACCTAGAACTAACTTCACGATGTCGCTGTCGGTGTGCGCGCGCATCGTAAAAATTCACTCTTATCATTTTTCTCCATCGCGCCAAAAGAAGTATAACTTCAAAAAAATATCCTACTAATCCTACTAATATAACCTTATACCTTAAAACTATTATAAACTAGCTTTCGCCCGCGGCTTCGCTCGCGTTAAATTCGATATAACGCACTAAGCAGACCTGCAGTTTTTGCTCTTGCGCCTGATTGATTTGTAATAGCAACGCTAAGTTTTCCCTTTTCTTCCCTCGTTCTCCCTTATATACCACTTTTTTTAAATAAAAATTAGCCTATGTCCGTCTCCTGGTTCCCAACTATCTCTGTACCAAAATTCATCAAAATCGGTTTAGCCATTAAAGCGTGAAGAGGTAACAAACAAACAAACAAACAAACAAACAAACTCACTTTCGCTTTTATAATAAGGCTTTTTTAAAGTAAGGATAGTAAGGATGCTAATGTTTTTGAGGATGTATGGACGTTTGTTACTCTTTCACGTCAAAACGGCTGAACGGATCTTGATAACAACTAAATAACACATAGGATACTTTTTTTTCGATATCACGCGGGCGAAGCCGCGAACGCCAGCTAGTACTATCTAAACGTTATCACAAAGGTTATCTCATAATGGTAGAATAGTCAGTACAGTTCGAAGCACAAATGTACCTAATTACGCATCCTTATATTATGTGGAAAGGCTTATCATTCTTATCTCATAGACAAAGTCCGTTGCGTAAACTTGAACAGATTTCAAAACGTTGATGAACGAGATGTTTGGTTTTACTATCTATACGCAAAACTAATAGTGTAAGCTTGCTGTATCCCACTACTGGGCAAGCTGTAAGCTCTGGCAACCGGTAAAGTTCCTCCGTGCCTCGAAAAGCATGTTAAGCTGTTGGTCCTGGTTGTCATTTGTAGATCTTTGACAGTCGTTACAGGTAGTCAGTGTCCCGAAAGTCTGATAACCAGTCTTTACCTAGGAGTATCGTATTACCCAGTATTAACTGGAATGTGGAGGTCAGATAGGCTCCATGTAAAATACTGGTATTCAGCTGCATCGGGTAAGATTGGAAGCCGATCCCCGCACGGAACAAATATTTGTATAACCTACAAGTAGTTGTTTTGGGTCTGGCTGTTTGTGTATGTGACTTAAATGTTTGTAAACGCACTCACGATACAGGAGAAATTCCTAGTGTGGGGCAAAGTAAAAATAGAAATAAAAGAAAATTGTTTTGTTTACGCAACGGAAAATCTTTGAAAATACACATAGGTACAAAACTATTTTGTATTCTTTGTATTTTGAACTAACTTTAAATATTAATCCTGTAGAAAATTCACTTCACTTTTAAAAAAGTGATTGATCTAGTCCCTCCTTAATTTTAAACAGTGAAATGATATTAAACCATTTTTACGGATGGGTAATCATCACTTAACTTCCTGCCGTGGAGTTGCAGACTTTTACTGACTCAAACCCACCCATGTTCCTTCTTTTGCCCTAAATGTTCCGGGGCTGCGGTACCTCTTTCGAACAGCCCTCAACCCTGACAGGCTAAATGTTTACGTACCTACCTCCGTCTTTTCGCTAATTTCACGAGACAGATGTAGCGTCACAATTTCCATTTGTAACGCTAAATGTTAACAAATGATTTCAAGTCCCCATTAAAATTAATTGACAATAACAAATGACGGCGAACTAATTCGAAATCGTGAATAATCGAGCTGAACAAGGAAACATCGATTGTTTAAAAGGAGGATACATTGTTTTTAAGATTTAACGTATTGATCTAATATTTGTTTAGTGGAGATAGGTATTTGTATAAAAAAGGTCTATGAGAGCCTACCAGCACAGCGCTGGTTTTGCGTTCAAACAACATTAGTATGTTTAGTTGACTATTTAGTAATAGTCAACTTTTTATATTTTAGCTCATTTCCATAATCGCTGGCAGGTTGGACTGTCCTCATATCAATTCAATTTAATTCAATTTAATTATGTAATTTGTATTCAGAATGGTTATATTTTTTTTTTAGGTATTTTATAAGTATTTTAATTTGTATTTGTGTTTTTGTATTGGGTTTGATGCCTTTAAAAATAAATAAATAAAAAAAAAAAAAAAATCGCTGTTGCGCTCTCTCACATGGGGTAGCGTAGCAGTAGCATATTTGTCATAAGGTATTTTTTGTTATTAACATAGAATTAAGTTTTATTAACAACTAGCTTCCGCCTGCGACTTCATCCGCGTGGCTTAGTTCCTTTCGGCTAACGCTAACTTTAACCTGCGTGATGATCGAAAAAATATTATCTTTCGCTCCCCTTTTCTTCCCTCTTTCTCACATTTTTTAAATTAGCCTATGTCTGTCTTCAGGGCCCCAACTATCTCTGTACCAAAATTCATCAAAATCGGTTTAGGCATTTAAGTGTGGAGACGTAACAAACAAGCTTACTTTCGCTTTTGTAATATTAGTAAGGATATGAGGGCTGGTCACTTGATTAATATAAATTTAAAAAAATACAAAAAATAAAAAACAAAACCAAGCTATATCTTTTTATACATTTAAATTCACATACACAACCAGCCAGACCTGGAACAGCTACCTACCTGTAGGTCACAAATATTTGTTCCGTGCGGGGATCGAACCTGCCACACGCGGCACAGCAGCTAATCGTATAACTACTGCGCCAACCGTGCGCTCAAATATAAATATATCTCTATTAAGGTGAAAGCTCCAACCTACCCGCGAAATTCAAATTTTCTTACGTTTTTTGCAATTTTCAGGCCAGTGCTAGGTTGTATGTTGATTAAAATATTATTCGCGGCTGTAAGACGTATGTAATTATAGAATTATAATCATCAAAATCACCAATACAACCCTCCAAGTTCATAAAGGCGTAGGAACAAAAAAAAAACAGAAAAAGTCTTTCCTACAGCTTTATGAACTTGGAGGGTTGTATTGGTGATTTTGATGATTATAATTCTATAATTACATACGTCTTACAGCCGCGAATAATATTTTAATCAACATACAACCTAGCACTGGCCTGAAAATTGCAAAAAACGTAAGAAAATTTGAATTTCGCGGGTAGGTTGGAGCTTTCACCTTAATAGCTTTCTCTTAATCCAGTCTCCCAAGCCCCAAGTTATCTATTAACTCGTAAATCGCGCAGTGTCGCTAGAGTTATGACACTAAGTGGCAAGTTGCCGCAACACGGACACCAGTGTCGGACACTAATGGATTGCGGACACAGGCCACAGTAATGCTATAATGGCGTAGTTGGTGGACGGAGAAAACTTTGTTAGGGAAGTGTTCACTGTCGTAGACAGTATTCTTTGAGAGGCTGGTGGTCTAAATTTAAGTGATCTTCAACCGACTTCAACAAGTAGGAGGTTCTCAATCTGATTTTATGTATTTTTTTTTTCAAAATTCACTTTATAATCGAATGGGTATACTGCCAGAGGGATACGATATATGAATTTTATCCATATTGCTTGGGTAATTAACGAGTTATTTTCTGTATTAAATTTTTTTCTTCTAATATATGTATATCTTAGTAGCACTGAAATAATTTGACGGGCCTGTTGGTTTAGTGGTCAGTGGCCCTGACTGCTGAGCCGGAGGTCGTGGGTTCGATTCCCACCCAGGACAAACTTTGTGTGATGAGCATGATTGTTTGTTCTGTGTCTGGGTGTGATTTATCTATAATATGTATGTATTTATAAATTATATAAGTATGTATATCAGTTGTCTGGTTACCATAACACAAGCTCTGCTTAGCTTGGGATCAGATAGCCGTGTGTGAGTTGTCCCAAGATATTTATTTATATCCTTACTAATATTATAAAAGCGAAAGTGAGTTTGTTTGTTACCTCTTCACGCTTTAATGGCTAAACCGATTTTGATGAATTTTGGTACAGAGATAGTTGGGAACCAGGAGACGGACATAGGCTAATATTTTTTTGAAAAAAGTGGGATGTGAGGGAGAAAGAGGGAAGAAACGGGAAAACTTAGCGTTGCTATTACAAATCAATAAGGCGCTACCGAATTTAACGCGAGCGAAGCCGCGGGCAAAAGCTAGTTTATTTATAAATACAAAATGAATACTCGATAAAAAGTTGTGTGAGAAACCACATGTAAAAAGGCTATAATAAAAACTTTTATTGCCAAAAATTTATATTGATGACACGGTTGGCGCAGTGGCTGAGCGATTGACTGCTGTTTTGCGATCATACAAATATTTGTATGATCTACAGATAGTTGTTCTAGGTCTGGCTGTTTGTGAGCGTGAATGTTTATAAACGCACCACCATACAGGAGAAATTCCTAGTGTGGGGCAAACAACCAGGAAGTGATGGCTACCGCTACCGAAGACGCCAGATTCGCAGCGCAGCTCTGAACTGATTCAATTTACATTGCCAAAAACACGCAAAAAAGTTGAAAAACTACGTCAAGAAATTTTCTGGCTGATATAAAATACCAGTCCATCATATCAGTCCATCATCCTACTAATATTATAAATGCGAATGTTTGTGACGATGTATGGATGTTTGTTACTCTTTCACGTCAAGCGGCTGACCGGATCTTGATGATATTTGGCACAGAAATCCTTACTAATATTATAAAAGCGAAAGTGAGTTTGTTTGTTACCTCTTCACGCTTTAATGGCTAAACCGATTTTGATGAATTTTGGTACAGAGATAGTTGGGAACCAGGAGACGGACAGGCTATTTATTTTTATAAAAGAGTGGGATATGAGGGAGAAAGAGGGAAGAAACGGGAAAACTTAGCGTTGTTATTACAAATCAATTAGGCGCTACCGAATTTAACGCGAGCGAAGCCGCGGGCTAAAGCTAGTAGATTATAATCTAGAATAACACAAAGGATACTTTTTTTTCGATATCACGTGGGTGAAGCCGCGGGTGCCAGCTAGTACCTCCATAAATAGCCTCGGTCTCCTCCTCCTTAATTATTCCGTTAATAAACGTAAATATATGCAAGTGCTAGATAATATATTGGATACTAGACCTTGATCCGGGAATAATAGCCTAGGTTTCTGTCTAGACTTCGTGTTAATACCCACATGTTGTTTCTAGCATAACATTAGGTTTTGTGAGGCAATAGAAATGTTATGTGGTTGCTAGGGGTATAATTATGTGCGCTGGACGGTTGAGGGAGAGAACCTTTAACCGTCCGAGTCCCACGATGACTCCCGGCCACCGTAGGCGCTGGTCTGTAAATGATGAGCAATGGGTAGCTCATCGTCCTTCCGTCTACTGTCGACGAGACGAGTCGACAGCGGATTCGTGTTCAGCAAAAGAAATGTCAGCAAATCTGAGGCGGAGTTGATGGTTGTTCGAAAGAGATACCGTGGCGGAACATAAAGGGCAAAAGAAGGAACATGGGTGGGTTTTAGTCAGTAAAAGTAACTGTCTCCCCCTCCTCCCCGCAGGCAGTTATTTGATGATTTCCCAACCATAAAAAAAAAACAAATATCTTTGCAAATATTGAGGCAAGAACAAGGAAATTCGATCCAGATTATGAATGATATTTATTTTCTGCTAGTAGAGGATAGAATAACATTGTCTTTGATCATGATAAAACTTTACAGCATCATCATCTGCCTAGCCTTTTCCCAACTATGTTTGGGTCGGCTTCCAGTCTAACCGGATGCAGCTGAATATCAGTATTTTACATGGAGCGACTGCCTATCTGACCTCCACAACCCAGTTAGTACCGGGTAATACGATACCCCTTGGTAAGACTGGTTGTCAGACTTTCAGGACACTGACTACCTGTTACGACTGTCAAAGATATACAAATGACAGCCGGGACCAACGGCTTAACGTGCTTTCCGAGGCACGGAGGAAACTCGGTATGTAACGGGTGGTCACCCATCCACAGACCAACCTAGGCAAGCGCGGCTTAACCTATAGATCGACCCGAGCGGCTGCTATTATTTAGCCACGAGCTCCTAAAACTAAAACTTTATAGCTGATAAAACTTTACAGCAGATAGAATAATATTCAATACACAGTTCCAATCGTTATCAACAGTTGAAAATTGTTGACGGCACGGTTGGCGGAGTGGCTAAGCGATGGACAGCTGCGCTGCGTGTCGCGAGTTTGATCCGAGAAACAAATTAATATTTGTATGGCCTACAAATGGTTGTTTCGGGTCTGGCTGTTTTTGTATGAGTTTTAATATTTGTAAACGCACCCATGAAACAGAAGAAATTCGTAGTGTGGCGCAAAGTTTTTAATAATAAATAAACATCTGTCTTTATTAACTCTCCTTTCGCAGGGATACTGGAAGAGATTTTTGCCTATTTTCTGTTCCTGTTTATTTAATGTTTTCAGTGTTTACATAAATCGTAAAATAAATAAACAACCTTACATAAGTAAACATAAAGACAACAACGCCACAGATTACACAACTGTACTCTGCCTATACACCCGCACAGCCTACGTGCGACCTGTCGGTCATACAGGCACGTGTTTGTGAATGTGAAATAAGTCCTTATTCAAAGGGTAGAATACCCTTTTTGTACCAGTGACGCATCTGTTTATATAAGGCGTCGATTTCATAAAGGAGGAAGCGAGCAAGTTTCCGATATTTTCTCGTTCAAGAAAGATAGTCATAGTACATATTCATAGTGATTTTTTGGTCACAAAGATATACATTACATTAATCCTTACTAATATAATATTAAGAAAGAAAGAGATGTGTGGAAGGAGAAAGAGGAGGCCTTTACCCATATGGGATCCACATCCCAAGAGCTAAAATAACCCTACTAACACTAGAATATTAAGTTAAAAGTACTAACTCAACTAACAATCATTTGAAATGTATTAATAAGATGTGGAAATAAAAAAAAAAAGGCTAAAATATAAATATAATATTATAAAAGCGAAAATGAGTTTGTTTGTTTGTTACGTCTTCACGCCTTAATGGCTAAACCGATTTTAATGAATTTTGGTACAGAGATAGTTGGGATCGTGGAGACGGACACAGGCTATTTTTTTTAAATTAAGGAAATGTGGAGAAAGAGGAAAGAAAAGGGAAAACTTAGCTTTGCTGTTACAATAAATAAGGCGCAAGGGCAAAAACTACAGGTAGCAGGTACCTGTAAATCAGGAAAGGGCAACTGTGTTACCCTGAATTTAACGCTAGCGAAGCCGCGGGCAAAAGCTAGTTAAGTAATTATACATTGATACATTCTAGGTTAAATAAGCTAGCAAAACAGGATAAAAAAAAAAACATTGCGACGGTCATATCTTTTGAAGGCGTAGACTCAGAGGGTCGGTTTTTTCACAGCTCTAAGGGACCAGAGACTTGAGTATCTGGTAATTTCTAACTGTGTCGCGAGTTCGATCCCCGCACGAAACAAATATTTGTATGGCATGGCACACAGATAGTTGTTCCGAGTCTAGCTATTTGTGTATGTGAGTTTAAATATTTATAAATACACCCACAAAACAGAAGAAATTCCTAGTTTTAGAAATGAGAGAGAATAGTTAATTCAACACACTGACATACAAAATTAAAAAAAAATGTGTGCGTGTACTAGCGTACACTCGTAAGAAGTGAAACTTCTTTATGACGTTATTTTTCAAAAAATAATTTACTATATGCAACTTTACAGATATTGGTTAAATAAAGTTAAATTAGATAAAGTTTAATAAAAGGCTTTTATTATCATAGACATAAATACAAATTCTACAATTATTATATAATAATGTTGGGATTTCAAAAATGTAACTACTCAAAACGGGCCGCAAAATACATTGGAGAATTTACCAATCCCTACTCCGCTGGAGAAAGTATACTTCGAATCACGCGTGGTAGGGATAAGAAAAAGATGGCGCGTAACGGAAAAATGTGACGCGTAACGTTACACTAAATTTTTTTCCAACCCCGATAAAGAAGTTTCACTTCAAAAAATGAAGTTTACTTGTAAGTACTACTTTTGTTTTAACAGCTTAGAATGGCGCATTTATAACTTCTAATATATGTTGTGGAAAATGTCGTAGGTTATACATTTATAACTATTGTATATTTATAACTTAGTATAAGATTCGTGTATAACTGTTCATTTTCCCAAATAAATAAAATAAAAATACAACTCGTTTCTAGTCGTTGCATCTGCTCGCTTGAATCGACGGTGGGACCGGACCCCTTATAGCGAAAAGGATAAAGGATGTATTGTCAGTCGCTCAGGTACTCACAGGTACATACGTTACCCATGACGACGAATTGAAAGAGGTAATGCTATTGAGTCTCCAGAACGAGTTTCTTGGAAATACAGATTTCCAATTATAGAGCGTGTGTGAACTGTGATTCTCCGTTTCTTGGTAAATGCTTTCATGGAGAAATGCTTATTTCGATTGAGTTTTCGTGAATATGTGACAAGTGCTTAAACATGTGCTATTGAGCATTTTATTCTTCCAGTTCAAAGTAATTTCAAATTATTAACTCACTAGCTTTTGCCGCAGGGCTTCATTCGCGTTAAATTTGGGGTAACACGATACCCCTCTCCTGATTTGCAGGTACCTGGTACCTGTAGATTTTCCCCCTGCGCCTTATTTATTGTAATAGCAAAGCTAAGTTTTCCCTATTCTTCCCTCTTTCTGCCTAATTTCGCACTTAAAAAAAATAGCCTATGTCCATCTCCTGGGTCCCAATCCCAACTATCTCTGTACCAAAATTCATCAAAATCGGTTTAGCCATTAAGGCGTGAAAAGGTAACAAACAAAAAAACTCACTTTCGCTTTTATAATATTACTAGCTTTTGCCCGCGGCTTCGCTCGCGTTAAATTCGGGATAACACAGTTCCCCTTGCGCCTTATTGATTTGTAATAGCAACGCTAAGTTTACCCTTTTCTTCCCTCTTTCTCCCTCACATCCGAATTTTTTTAAAAAAACATAGCCTATGTCCGTCTCCTGGTTCCCAACTATCTCTGTACCAAAATTCATCAAAATCGGTTTAGCCATTAAAGCGTGAAGAGGTAACAAACAAACTCACTTTCGCTTTTATAATATTAGTAAGGATAGTAGTAAGGATGAGTGTTTGGCAAACAATTATCTGCGAAATGAAGGTTATGCTATTCGTTGTTATGCAAAATAAAATTGTGACATAAAAAGTTCTGCTATAAAGGGTGGACCCGTACCAAATAAATAAATTAATAAAAGTGACTAAACATTTTCTGACCTCTTTCGTTATCGGAAGGAACAATGGGTGGGTATTAGTCAGTACAAATCTGACACTCCCTCCCGCTCCGCCCAGAGCGGGGAAATACATTTGCTACCGACTTCCTTAGGTACTTTTTCATTCCTGCCTTTTCAGTTGCAGTACGATAGTATCCCACACAAGTCGAATATTTATTTTTCATTGCTACTAAGAGGTATTAGTATATCGTCCATATACATTGAAAAACTATATTTTAGAAGGTAACTTATAAATTACTAAAACAATAATAGATACAATTCACATGAGAACCTTTTCGATTATAAGAAGAATTTTGAAAATCGGTCCATAATCAACGTCTCAAATCACAAACAAAAAAAAGTGTGTGTGTGTCAGCTCCGACGCACGACTGAAGTTTACTCCTTAAGTACAAAAAAAATAAATAAATAAAAAAAAATCATAAAAAAATAATAATAAATAATTAAAAAATATCACTGACGGACGATAAATTTCATAAAGCGCCATCTAGTTATATTCAACTGTACGACAAACACCATAGGTGCGGTTGCACCAAAGTTGCACTAAAAACGTAACGAGGTCATTCATCAGTAGATTTTACACCTCACATTTTTTTTTTTTGTAGGTTCTGCTACTCGCAGTTCAACTCTATTGAGTTGTTAGACTGCTTAACCGGACTATAAACCTCACATTTTTCTCATACCGGGCGCCTTATATTATGAAAATCGATTCTTAAGGAGTAAACTCCAAAAAAACAGTCGAATTGAGAATCCTCCTCCTTTTTTTTTGAAGTCGGTTACTAAAATTCTCGTGTCACAGTTATAGTTGCCATACTCACCGAAAACGGCTTCACTGATTTTTATGAAATTATGCCCGCGGCTTCACTCGCGTTAAATTCGGGGTTCCCCTTTCCTAATTTGCAGGTACCTGCTATGCTACTTGTAGTTTTTGCTCTAGCGCCTTATTTATTGTTATAGCAATGCTAAGTTTTCCCTTTTCTTCCCTCTTTCTCCCTCATATCTCCATCAATTTAACCCCTTGTATGCCGGAACGTAGATCTACGCGAGACACAATGCGTCATTAATTGTGTCTGTAATTCCGGCATACAAGCGGTTAATAAAAAAAAAATAGAATACAGAATATAAAAAATAGCATATGTCCGTCTCCAGGGTCCCAACTATCACTGTACCAAAATTCATCAAAATCGGTTCAGCCATTGAGGTGTGAAGACGTAACAAACAAACAAACTCAATTTCGCTTTTATAATATTAGTAAGGATATACGTATATTCGGTAGGTCTGAGAATCGGTCGTAATCTAAGTTACAAACATCTAGGAGAGGTGCGGAGCAGGGGGTAAAATCGCTGGGCACAGCTAGTTATCGCTAATATTCACTTAGGGTGACAGTCTCTCGCAACAAAGACTGGCCATCACAAAATACAATAGCGGTAACTACTGGACTTTCTTACTTACTAATTAACGTATTTTGTTTCAAAAGCATTTCCAGGAGCTGGCACTTTCTCTTAGAAAGCTTCTTCAATGATGTTTTGTTTACTGCGGGATCAAATTGTAGCTTTTGTTGGCGTTTGTGGGAAGCTGAACAATGGTGCTCATAATTGAGACAAAGATAATCTTAAGAAAGAGTTTGCACATACTTACATACATACATGTAAACACACACATACACGCACCCCACACACCGACACATGCCTTACACCCATACATTTTTATAAATATATTTAAGTTGTAAAAAAAGATAAAAAGAAGAGAAACTGTCAACCAAATTTTCTGTTATGGAAGAACGGAGTCTCCTAATACAGGCATTACTTGCTTAAAAGGAAGCCAATCACAAGCTAGTGTTAATGTATATTTTTTAAATGTTTTTTTTAAGATTTAAGTGATCGAATTAGAAATTAAGAGATCAACAAAAAGAAAAACTTTATATGGCTCACCACAGGGTTTAGCGATGCTTTGGAGACTCTCACCAACTACTTGTAAAACCTTATTTTTTGCTAATGGGCCATCATCAAATAACTTCCCAGAAATGTCAGACTTTTACTGCCTAAACACACCCATGTTGCTTCTTTTGCCCTTTATGTTCTGGGGCCGCGCAAACCCGACAGGCTGTGGCCCTGGCAGGCTCCTCCGCCGTCGAAACTACTCCTTGTAGACCCTGGAACTTACCCACGGTACTTTGGAACCCAAACTTATCGTTATATTAAGTGCAACACTAGTGAACTAAGTTAAGTTCACCCCTGTTCCACATTAACGAATTGTGTAAATTTACTGATAGAACATATCCTCTGTTGACTGGTTATAATCCTTACTAATATTATAAAAGCGAAAGTGAGTTTGTTTGTTTGTTACATCTTCACGCCTAAATGGCTAAACCGATTTTGATGAATTTTGGCACAGAGATAGTTGGGACCCTGGAAACGGACATAGGCAATTTTTTTTAAAGTGAGAAATGAGGGAGAAAGAGGGAAGGAAACGGAAAACTTAACTTTTCTATTACAATAAATAAGGCGCAAGGGCAAAAACTACAGGTAGCAGGTACGTGCAAATCAGGAAAGGGGAACTGCGTTACCCCGAATTTAGCGCGAGCGAAGCCGCGGGCTAAAGCTAGTTTTGAATATATTGACCGTGATTATACCTATAGTTTCAGAATTCCTTCATGCAAGTCGTATTTGAATGACCTAGTAAAAGTTATCTAATAGTCTATAAAAGTGCCAGTCACATTTACGTTGGTAAACGCACCCAAAATGCAGCTAAAATTCCGAGCACGGTGAAACGTTATTTAAAACTCCTGTACTAGAAAACGTTCCAGTATTTCCCAGCTGCTCCAACACTTTGCATACAGAAGCGGGTCGTAAACTATCAAGCGCTCCAGCTAATTTATTTACAATGTGACCTGGTTTAACTTCGACTAGGCAGTGAGTTGTAACCTGTGCTTGTACTAGCCCTAGGGAAGACTAGCGCATTGTGTTGTGTATCTTAGCGACATGAATTAAGGGTGAAACTGAGGATTTGCTTCTGCAATTTTGCGCAAAACGTAACATTGAATTAAGTTATAAATAGTACTAGTTTTTGCCCGCAGCTTCGCTCGCATTAAATTTGGGGTAACACAGTTCCCCTTTCCTGATTTGCAGGTACCTGCTATCTGTAGTTTTTGCCCTAGCGCCTTATTTATTGTAATAGCAAAACTAAGTTTTCCCTTTTATTCCCTCAAATCCCACTTTTTAAAAAAAATTGCCTATGTCCGTCTCCTGGTTCCCAACTATCTCTGTACCAAAATTCAGCAAAATCGGTTTAGCCATTTAGACGTGAAGACGTAACAAACAAACAAACTCACTTTCGCTTTTATAATATTATATAGTAAGGATTTCGGGAAATTTGTAATGTTACGTGTAAATGTATGCGTTTAGACACACATACAGACAGTGTTGTGCTATGTGGCTACATTCACAAAAAACCAGCCAAGTGCGAGTCGGACTCGCGCACCCAGAGCTATGTATTAACTTGCGACGAAAACGGCCATATCTTTTGACTGCGTAGACTTAGAGGGTTGATTTTTTCACAGTAAAAACCGACCTCAGAGTATTAGGTTTCTAATACCTTCACGCGTTTCCGAGATAAAGGGTCTTGCTTGACAGATAAACAGACAGACAGATAACAATATGATCCTTAGGATTCCGTTTTTTCCTTTTGAGGAACTGAACCCCAAAAAGAAAAGAAAAATATACATTTATGTTAAAGTCCCTATGTAGGTAATAATTATGGGTTCTGGCACAAATGCAGTTTCTGGATTTAAACTAAGCAGTTCTTGATGGAACACAATAACTGTAGCCAAGTAACAGCTGCAGCAGTAACGTTTGATACCACTAGACCTATGAGGGTATCTGAAGAAGGTAGACGGCTTTCAGTCTAACATAATGTAGCAGTATATCACATGAAGCGACTGCTAATCTTACCTGTACAACCTTAGCACTGGTTATAGGATACCACTTTCTGATCTCTAACAATGTTTGACGGCACGGTTGGCGCAGTGGCTGAGCGATCGACTGTTGCCGTTGCGCTGCGTATCGTGGGTTCGATTCCCGCAAGGAACAAATATTTGTATGACCTGCAGATAGTTGTTTCGGGTCTGGCTGTTTGTCTATGTCAGTTTAAATGTTTGTAAAAGCACCCACGATACAGAAGAAATTCCAAGTGTGGGGCAACGTTTATATAAAGTATTTAAAAAAAAATAGTGGCAATCCAACGAGGGTAGAAAGTAGGTCTTTATATAAGTTACCAGGTGACACCATTAGAAAAGGCAACTAGAACGCAAGATAGTTAATTAAGTTATCGACCGAACTAATTAAATAATACGCGCATTTCTCATTTATCGCAAGCTGGGCCAGGACGCCCTTGGTCGTTGGATTTTCTACGAACTGTGCAGTAACTAAGTAGGGCAATAAATAGTCACAGAGTAAGTAGTTTACATAGATGAAATACCTTTACATTCGAAGTTAAACTTGACAAATTAAACGAGAAGTAGATACACAAATGATTAATTCTGGTTGAAGATGTGAACACTTCGTGGTACAGCAGTATAAAAAAAAAACTTCTACCTTTTTCCACAGACCACAACTTGTGACATAAACGGCCATATCTGTTGACTGCGTAGACTTAGATATATAATTTTTTCATGACTCCAAGTGACCACAGAGTTGAGTATATGGTTTAAATTTCAACTTGATATCTTCACGCGTTCCCGAGTTAAACGGTCTTGACAGACAGACAGACGGCCAACAAAGTGATACAATAAGGGATTAAAAAAATAAGGGTTTTTCCATTTGAGGTACGAAACCCTAAAAAGTCGGCATACTACTTGCATATTCCTTATATTCCGGCGCTAACATATAACGTATATGTATACACCACCTATTTAACACTCAAGTACTAAAAAAAGCCTTTTTAAATCTAATTTCTACAATGACATTAAAGAAGCCAGTACTCGCTAATGTCATTATAGTATTATGACGTGGCCTGTCTGGCCCCCGTCCTCCGGGTCGTGGCCGGGGACGAAGGGGGTCGCGGGGGCCACGTTAACAGGATTTATTTATTAGCAACTCGTGCGCAAGGTCAATAGATTTATCGTTAAGGGTGTATACGGAGTGTTTTGTACCGAGTTCTTTCTACATTTGTCGTATTGAATAGAAAGCGGGGGAGAAGTGTCAATGAAAATTACATCAGCTAAATGAATTGGGACAGTGATAAATTTGATTTTCAGACGAAGGACAAATAAAAGCGATGTTAACATGTTTTATTTTTCTTTTTGTGGAGCTTCGCTTATTTTAGAAGATAACCGGCAATGTGAAAATAAATTGGTTACAACGTTCATGAATGTAATGACAGCAGTGATAGTCTGGTGGTGCGACCGTAGGACTGCTAAGTCAAAGGTCCCAAGTTCGAACCCAAGACACGCACACGTACCCGGCCACCGTAGATGCGGGCCTGTGGACGGTGAGCGACGGCGCGTAAAGGCTCCTACACACAGTGCCGGTGGCAATGCCGCCGGGTTTATGCCGAGCGGGTATGCCGCCAGCAATACAAGCCGCGCAAAGCCGCCAAGCATCATTCCGGTTGTGACATTCACATAAAACAAGCCGAGTTACCCGCCGGCACACCCCGGTGGCCCTGCCGCCGGCACTGTGTGTAGGAGCCTTTAGTGTTCCACGCGCGCCGCAAAATGATGTCAGCAAAGCAGAGGGGCCTGCCAGGGCCTCCGCCTGCCGGGGTTGCGGGTTTATTGAAAGAGATACCGCGGCCCCGGAACGTAAAGGGCAATAGAAGTAACATGGGTGCGTTTTAGTCAGTACAAGTCTGACACGCTCCGCCCAGAGCGGGGGAAGTTATTTGATGATTTCCCACCCCAAATAAAAAGGGTGGTGCAGGGTGCAAAACAGATAGAATCCGAAAAAATATAATTTTTACAATAAAAATATGACGATAAATATACATCCATACAAAAAAAAAATAAAAGAGAGTTAAAAATACAAAGATACATGAAGAAAAACTACAGCCATTCAATTAGGAGACGATACTGCCAGCTTCTGAAGCAAATGTTCCCGAGCTTTTACTTTGAAATCCTAGTTGCTATGTTAAAAATATGACTGAAACCAATCTCTACAACTATATAATAATAATTTAGGTTACTGAAATAAGCGCCAATAACCGATAACAGCGTTGTCAAGGGCATACAGACCATGTCGCAGGCATGTGTGTGAATTTGTATACGTATCGGACTTTTCGTCGTATTACTAGTACCTACTCGTATTTTCTGTATCGTTCTGCGTAAGATTGACTTTTGTGTTCCTTATTTTGTCAGGAACTTACTAAACAAATTGGGGCGCGAATTTTCTTTGAACTAGGTATTCAAAATTGTAAGAACAACAAAACATACAATAGCGTACACACGTCGACACATCAACCTACACAAAACCATTTTAGCCTGATCTCTCTACTACGGTGTGCGATCCGTAGTAGAGATCTGGTTATAATAGTTTAGTTTAGTTTATAATATTGACTTGCTGTCTACCTACATCCATACCTACCTACATCCGTACCTACATCCATATTTCGCCAGTTATGTTTAACACCCATTTTCTTATTACGAGGCAAGCCATTAACTGGACACAAATTTATTCTCCTGATGGAACAACCCAACACAGGACCTCACCTCAGCAGTCACAAATACGACCACAAGACCAACAAGGCAGTCAAAAAAAACAAAGATATATTAATGCATAAATACAAAACAATACAGGTTTTTTATTTCCAGTCATTCTCTCAAATACCAATTACTTCCCAAAACCGACGGTATAATAATTAAAACAAATAACCATACGTCGGCGTCGGTGTTGCACTTCATTACGCATTTAGTTTCGGAACCAATTTAATTAGCTTGACGTTTTAAGTAGTTCTAGTTACTAACTAAATTATTTTATTGTATTTAGAAGTTGAACATGAGTGAAAACTGAGAAATACTTTTTCTTTTTCTTAAATAAAATGTTGCCCCACACTAGGATTTCTCCTGTATCGTGGTTGCGTTTACAAACATTTAGTTTACTCACATACACAAACAGCCAGACCCGGAACAACTATCATACAAATATTTGTTCCGTGCGGGGATCGAACCCGCGACACGCAGCGCGGCAGTCAATCGCTCAGCCACTGCGCCAATCGTGTCGTCAACCCTACTGCTGTGCACGCGGTCTTGGGATCGATTCTTAAGTCGGGCGGAGAGCCAGTCTTTTGATTGAAGAAAATAGAATACAGTTACTTTTTCGCACAATAAAATTGATAATGCTTTAGTAACAATGGCGTATCACAAGTACAAGATTTACCTGTACTTTTTTCTAACCCACTGAAGAGAAAACGCGTGAGGTTATTTGATTATGTTGTACTTAATTGAAGTAAGGAAATGAAATTTAGTACAAAATCTTTTAAGCCGTCTCTTACCAACGGAACCGCTATTACAGATTCCAAAAAGGAAATTGGTGAGTCGGTAAGTTCAGTCACCGTAAATTCTGAAACGCGGCGATTTTTACTTGATAGATTATTGCAAGTAAGGGAAATTATTGAAGAGGTATGAAAGAATTAGATATAGGGAAACATCGTGTGAAAACCAGCATGCCTTTTTTTTGGGGTGGGAAATCATCAAATAACTTTCCCCACTCTGGGCGGAGCGGGGGGGCGTGTCAGACTTATACTGAGTAAAACCCACCCATGTTCCTTCTATTACCCTTTACGTTCCGGGGCCGCGGTATCTCTTTCGAACAACCCGCAACCCCAACCAGCATGCCTGAGAGATATTTCTCGACAGAATATTGTTTTTTCGATTATTTATTTTTCCACATATTATTTATATTTTTACATATTTCTTATATATAAAAAAAACATATAAAAATACAAAAATAGGAGCCCACCGGTATCGGGAACAGGGTCCATTATTTTTTTTATTATTATAGAATGTTAAGTCAAGTCAGAAACCCATGGGCGGTATATGTACTCTGTCGCATTAGATACACGAGAGAGGTTTATTTTAAAAAAAAAAATTTGCCCCGCACTACGATTTCTCCTGAGGTATCTTGGGTGCGATTACAAACATTTAAACTCACATACACAAACAGTTAGAGTCGGAACAACTATCAGTAGATAGGCAATACAAATATTTGTTACTTGCGGAGATCGAACCCGCGACACACAGCGCAGCAGTGGATCGCTCAGCCAGTGCGCGAACCGTGTCCTCAGGTTAGGCTGTTGCTCCATGTAAAATACCGGTGTACGGCTGCATTCGGTTAGACTGGATAGAAGGGCTACGCTAGATGATTTTTTTTGGATTGGAATTTGTCATATAACTTCCCCCGCTCTGGTAGGAGCGGGGAGAGTGTCTGTCTTTAACTGACTAAAACCTATCCATGTTTCTTCTTTTGCAATTTATTTTCTGCGGCCGCGAAATCGCTTTCGAACAACCCGAAACCCCGGCAGGCGGTGGCCCTGGCAGGCCTCTCTGCTTTGCTGACATCTCTTTGAGGCGCGGGTGGAACACGCGTGGTGGAACACGCGCCGTCGACACGGCCTGTCGTCAATAGACGGACGGACGGTGAGCTACCCATTGCACCGTCCACAGGCCCGCATCTATGGTGGCCGGGAGTCGTCTCGCGGTGCCCAACGCCCGGGGCGTCTCTCTCTGGTTTGAGGTTCTCTCCCTCAAACGGGCAGAGCGGGATGAGTGTCAGACTTCTATTGACTAAAACCTATCCATGTTCCTCCTCCTCCTTTGTGTTCCGGGGCCGCGAAATTTGTTAATATGATTATGCTGTTTAATTGCTTTCCGTAATCTTTAATATATTGGATTTTTTGTGTTGGGTATACTTTCAAAGGTTGTCTGGAAGATATCGCTATTAGCGATAAGACCGCCATTGTAACCATAGATTTAGCACTTTTTTTATAAAACAGTTAGTTTTTTTCAATTTTTGGTGTGCAATAAAGTATACTTCTATTCTATTCTATACTTTGGGCACATTAGGCATTGGTCACTTTTAACCGATTTCAGAAATAGACCTCAAATTGAAAAATCAGAAGTCCTCACCGACTTCTAAAGATCAAGTCAGATTTAATAAGTTTTTAACTTATTGGTGATTTTTTTAAGTCCGAAAAAAGTATCAACAATATTCTATAACCCAATACCAAAAAAATCTTATGATCAGCATAATCCATTTCACGTTGGAAATAAACTCGACCTTGATTTAAAATCACCGACAAAAAATCAGCCTTTTTATTATATTCACATTGAAAAGTATTTCCATGTCACTTCCAACAGTATGTCACGCTTCGTCACGCTTCTCGTCACGGGACATTTCATCAATACCGTGACGAATTGCCGCGTCACAAGCGTGCCGACATCTATTTACCTGTCTATATACTTAAATTGGTGGAGGAGCTCGTGGCTAAATAATAGCAGCCGCTCGGGTCGATCTTCAGGTTCAGCCGCGCTTGCCTAGGTTGGTCTGTGGATGGGTGACCACCCGTTACATACCGAGTTTCCTCCGGTTCACCCTTGTTTGGTCGAACAATGTTTCGTCGAAAATCACTTCGGCGAATTTTAGTTGCAATAAAGTCATTTCGTAGAATTATTCATTTGACCGAATAATTCATTGGTAAATTTTTATTTTGCATAATTATTTATTTGAACTAATTTCATTTGAACAAATTTCATTTCACCGAATTTTCAAATGCACTAATTTTATGCATATATTCTTTTGACCTAAAATTCATGTTTTATGGGCACAGTTCTAGCCTAACTCAAATGGCACTTAATCAAAACTTAAAATATTCTTTGCATGGTCGAGGGCGGGCTTGGTCGACGGAGCCCCGCTTCGCGGGGCTCCTACTTCTGGGTGGTTTATAAAAAAATAACCACGAAGGGGATGGCGGGGTCTATTCACTCGCTTCGCTCGCTCACACGACCCCGCCATCCCCTTCTAACCTAACCTATCCGAGTCGGGGTGCCCTAAAGTCCAGATTGCATCCAGTTTCTCCTGGTAACAATAGTTGAGGGTGGCGGAGATTATGAATATTATAGTAAATGAATAATATGCTAAATGAATATTACATTACATCAAATGAACATTATACCTTTTGATCATTAGCACAAGTGTTGTTATAGCAAATAAATATTCGACGAACTGAAAATTCTGTCAAACGATATTATACTAAGTGATGATTTTCTTAAACGGTGTTCGATTTAGTAACATTGTATCAAACGTTGTTCGACCAAACAAGGGTGAACCGTTTCCTGCGTGCCTCGGAAAGCACGTAAAGCCGTTGGTCCCGGCTGTCATTTGTAGATCTTTAACAGTCGTTACAGGAAAGTCTGACAACCAGTCTTACCAAGGGGTATCGTATTACCCAGTACTAACTGGGTTGTGGAGGTCAGATAGGCAGTCGCTCCATGTAAAATACTGATATTCAGCTGCATGCTTTTAGACTGGAAGCCGACCCCAACATAGTTGGGAAAAGGCTAGGCAGATGATGATACTTAAATTGGTGAAGAGAAAAAGATAGTGTATTGATTTTTCACGAAAGTTTGTTACAAGTATTTATCTTGTAAAGGTTATTTGATACGGAATGGACTGTAGCTGTAGCTGCCGAATAGTTGTTGAGTTTATTCATTAGATAAAAAAAATACGTGTGGCACTCGGGGACTGCCGCGGTAAAGCTATTGCATGGCATTTTTATCAACTTATGCAATAAATAAAAACAATCTAAAATAATATAACCTCTCTCTCTCTCTCTCTCTCTAGACAATGCACGACAAGCCACACCTCCGTGCCCGTCAGAGTGGGGAGCGTCATGATTTTCTTCGTTACGGAATTTCTGGATTCGGTCCCCGCGCTCAAGGCCCGCGATAGAAGTTATACAATAGCTTAAAAAGAAATCAATTTTTTCTTCTTTTACAATATTATTGTAGATGTAGATTGTATATATGTATCACTTTCAATGGTCGTGATTAAATTCGTAAGGTGAGTAAGCAGTTGTATATATACCTATATATATATATTACAACGAAGTTCCTTATCGCGCGTTGCGAAAGCGGGCTAGACAAAAAAAATTAAGACTAAAAGTTGTAACGACACTTATTGCTATTAAAATCAAGACCAAATGAAATCAAATTACATTGAAAAGTATTTCCATGTCACTTCCAACAGAATGTCACGCTTCGTGATGATAGATGTAGATAATTATCACTTTCAATGGTCGTGTTTAAATTCGTAAGGTGAATAAGCAGTAGACCAGCCAGGTACCTAATATACGTATATTTTTATTTAATTTCTTAAACAGTTTTTTGTGTTTTTCATACAATATTTACTCGCTAAACTTTACGTTTGATGGCGAGGTGCGCTCGTTTCCTATAAGTTCACATAAACATTATACTATCTCTCTAAATTCCATATTGTACCGCGACACGCAGAAAATATGTAGTAAAAAAAATACAAATAGGTATTTAAAAATTGGTTTGTTGAAGCAAAAACCTCTTTCAAATCTCTTAATTTTTAATTCTTGACTTTTCCTTGTTCTGGAATAAAATTCAGGAGAAAATATACCATAGGCGTCACAAAGCCGCTATAAAAAGATTCATGTTACAAAATTCGTACCACGCAAAAACGGATTTTGCAATGCCGTTGCTCCAAATAGGTAAAACCGGTGAAAACGCGCTTTTTCATTTTTACAGTGCCTGTTATTCATCCGTTTTCTTTTTGCTCGGTTTATTCGGGACGAATAAAAATTTCAGGAATATACGCTGTTTCCGTGTAGTTTATGTAAAAGGGGGTACAAGATACGTTTTGTGTCCCGTAAAACATTTGCAATTGCTCTGTTGCGATTGGTCGTGGTGTTAGGGTCTTTGTTTTTTTTGTATTTTCTTTATTTTTAGAGTATTGTACTTCAAAAGAAAAAACACGGAATCGCTTTTTAGTCCGTCTCTCTATCTGTAACCTTTTATTTCGGAAACGCTTTAACTTATCTAGTTGACATTAAAACCATGACTGTCTCACTCACGACTGTCAAAGTCAAATTCAAAGGTTTTTATTTGTTAAACATAGGTGTAAAAGGTGTAAATATAAAGTAGGTATCTCCATGTTTTGCCGTAAGCGGCGTACAAATATTTATAAAATAAAAATTAAATTACAAAGACGTTAGCAGCAATCTTCCTTAAAAATTACAAATTTAATTTAACATTTTTATGTTAAAAAAGAAAAACATTTTTTTTTCCTATAAATAATAGCTTAATTAATTGTTATAGGAACATCAACATTAATTATTACAGATTAACTACGTGATAGTGCACATATTTTTTATGTGTTCTTATGTGTGTTCGTATGATGTCTTGAAAAAAAACCCTCTAAGTCTACGCAGTCTTTTTTTTTTACGAATGGCATCTCGCAGTTCAACCAAGGAGGTTGTCGTCTGCTTAACCGGGCGAATCCTGTGGATGCCTTAAAAATTAAGACCTCCAGCCAGGGTGGAAAACTTACAAACTAAGCGACTACACGCTAAGGGCACCCCCTGTGGGGTACGAGCCTCGGCTTCTACGCAGTCAAAAAATATGTCGTTTATGTTGCCAGTGTTGCGACATAAACGACATATTTTTTGCACGCAAGTTTGCACGAAACTTTCAGTACGCGAGTCCGACTCGCACTTGTTTTGAGATATATAACTTAACTTAGACAACTTCAATCGATTTAATTTTCAATACAATGCCCATCCGAAAAAAAAGCATAAGCTAAGCAATGTCATTAACCAAAATCTTGATCAGAAAGCTACTTATATCAACTTTTAAAATAAATGGATTCATCGATCCAAGGTGAGTTCAAGTCAAGTTACAATTTATTGCACATAATGATTCGATTCATTTTCAGACTACTTACCTACTCGATCCGTATTTCAATTTCAGAACGAATTTGATTCAATCCGGCAGAAAAAATCGTTTTGATTAAATCGAGTCTCAATTTTAAGACAGAACGTAGGTCACGCGTATCCCCGTTTTCACTAATTCAAAGTGACAGCTAAAAGTTATACATTATAAATTGCATTGTTGGATTAAGAATTTTAGGCATTGAAAATCCATCATTACTTAATTATTTATAGAAGACATTACATATAGGTATAGCCTGAAATACAGTACCTACACCTTAAAAAGGTAAACTTTAAATATATCTTAATTGCGTAGCCTGTTGCTACTGTGGCAAAAACCGAAAATATGTTTGCATGTGTGTGTGTATGTGTGTATCGAAGGTTAGAATCAAAGACATTCAAATATTTATGAGTGACTAGCTTCTGCCCGCGGCTTCCCTCGCGTTAAATTCGGGGTAACACAGTTCCCCTTTCCTGATTTACAGGTACCTGCTTGCTACCTGTAGTTTTAGCCCTTGCGCCATATTTATTGTAATAGCAATGCTCAGTTTTCCCTTTTCTACCCTCTTTCTCGCTCATATCTCAATCTTTAAAAAATAGCCTATCTCCGTCTCCAGGGTCCCAACTATCTCTGTACCAAAATTCATCAAAATCGGTTTTGCCATTTAAGCGTGAAGACGTAACAAACAAACAAACTCGCTTTTATAATATCAGTAAGGATTCAATAAGTGAACAATGTATGTTCTTCTGAATAAATAAAGAAGCTTTAAACACATTTAACAAACACACACATATAAGCTATATACTTTTATGTGTTTACTTTTACCCTCTTTATTCAGTAACATGTGATGTCTTTTAAAACGATTGACCCTTTTATCCCCGAGAGTATAGTAAATTGTAAGTAATGATCTGACCAGCGACATACAATACTGGCAGAAAAAAACCAATTCACTTGTCAAGACTTCGGATGCTTGTGTTACTGTACACACGACGGCAGGTCAAGCTATACTAAACTGTTATAACCTGCTACCCTACCATGACGTCTTTTTTTTCAGGTGGGAAATCATCAAATGACTTCCCCCGCTCTGGGCGGAGCGGGGGGGCGTGTCAGACTTTTACTGACTAAAACCCACCCATGTTCCTTCTATTGCCCTTTATGTTCCAGGGCCGCGGTATCTCTTTCGAACAACTCGCAACCCTGGCAGGCGGAGGCCCTGGCAAGCCCCTCTGCTTTGCTGACATCTCTTTGAGGCGCGCGTGAAACACGGGTTGAAAATGACCTACCATGACGTCTTAAAGCGGAACTTATTCCACTGAAGGAAAGAGACAGAGCTATACAGGGTGTCTAGCACCATCTCTTTCTCACACAGGAATAAGAACTGCTATAAGATGTCATGGTAACCCTACTGATCTCTCTACTACGGTTCGCACACCGTAGAAGAGAGATCAGGTTAAAATGGTTTTGAAAACGTTGATGTGCCGTCGTGTGTACGTCAATACAGCATTCCGTTTTACAGGCCCGTTTTATCGCACACGTTTTTATTCGACAATGGTTGATGTAGTTGTTTTACGTAGTTCACACACATGACAATACAACAACACTGATCCGTAATCCTTGTATTTCATGTGTAGGAATTTCTTCTGTATCGTGGTTGCGTTTAAAAATATTTAAACTCACATACACAAACAGCCAGACCCGGAACAACTATCTGTAGGCCATACAAATAACTGTTCCGTGCGGGGATCGAACCACGCGACACGCAGCGCAGCAGTCGATCGCACAGCTAACTGCGCCTACTACTTAAGTGAAAACTAGATCAGAAATTCGCCTTAAGGAATAAGATTTGACGGGCCTGTTGGTCTAGTGGTTAGTGGCCCTGACTGCTGAGCCGGAGGTCGTGGGTTCGATTCCCACCCAGGACAAACATTGTGTGATGAGCATGATTGTTTGTTCTGTGTCTGGGTGTGATTTATCTATAATATGTATGTATTTATAAATTATACGACGTGTAACGGAATAAGCGCAAGACCTCATACACCCCAATTAGAATATTAATTTATAAGACTAAAATAACAAATGCAATTTCATTTAGTTAAACCTCCCCTAGTTTTTTTTAATAAGATGTTTACCCTGAGTAAGTGTCAGACGTTTGGGCACATGACTCAATCTGTACGTGTGTGCGTACAGATCGAATCGTGTGCGCCCCGCTCCGCACACAAATGTACCAGCTGACTAGCATGCGTACGGCTGTAGGTACCTACGTTAGTTCAATGTCCGAACAAAATAACGCACAGAATACGGAATAAGATTAATAAATTACGTGTAATGTGACTATTATTGACAAATAATTTGCTAGTAAAATTATGATTCCTTCTTTCCATCAAACTTTCACAGGCTTAAGACTGTCGGATTTAAATATTTTTGTTTAATTTTAAGTAAGTACTGCGATCTATTTATTAGAGACCGCTTTACTATTAAATAATTAATGTTATCTCTGATGCGCAGGGTAGTAACTACCTAACTATTGCGATGTCGTACCTATTCAAAACCGGCGTGTTTAGAAAGATTAGAATCGTAATATTTACAGGTATTAAAATCGATAAATGATAAAATTAGGTACTCACATGATTGAACAAACGAAGAAATAGTGTAAATTAATGTAAATAACATTAATTTACACTGCACTTGCACGTTTTCTTAAGATTAATAATTTTAGTCTGTTAAGCACATTAGTTTCACTTTTCACTACGATGAATGCAAGTTAAATTTTTTCTTTAAGGTCTTCAACACTTGTTACATAAACAAGCTTCAGCCTCGTTTACATAAACAAGCGATTTTATTCGACCCCACAAATAAAAATCTAACGGCGTAAGATCAGGCGACCTGGGTCCAACGGGGGCCATAGGTATTCCGTATCCAGATGCCGTCGCACGTTCCATGAGAAATGCGCGGGTGCACCGTCGATGAAGAGAGTACCGGAGTCCCTCAGACGCTGAGTTGCGCTTAGCATTGTCCGGGCGCTTACTCGGGTACCATATCTAATATTAAACTCGCGGCATGCTAACTCGACATTGTCATTACAACGAGCCAGGGTCCTCACCATCTCCGTGTACTGAATATGGGTGTACTGGAATGACATCGCGCGCGTAAACAAAACACAACTCTTACCGTCCGCGGACAAAAATTTACTAACGTAGGTTACGTAGGTAACGCGTTTGATGTTCGGCGCATGCGGCGGTGCCTATGGCGGCGCCGGTAACACTTTGATTTATACCGCCACTAAGGCGGTATAAACCAAATACAATCATGCGTTTAAATAAGCTTTAATACTTTAAGATAAGTTCTAAATTTCCGCAACTAATATGTTTTTTAACGTAGCTAGTGCAAGTTGAGTGAATTACAAATACATTCGTGCATTTAAAAAGTCTTTATGTCTTTGAGTTAAAGTCACAATTTCTTTAAACAAAATGTATTTTTACCTTGTTATGTTTACGTGGTGGACATATTTTCAATTAGATGAAAGATATTTTCGTGAAAAATTAACACATATAAATAATGACGGGAATCGATTCAGAAGCCCATTCTGAGCAAACTATTTTCAGGTCTTGCGCTTATTACGTTACACTTTGTATAAGTATGTATATCAGTTGTCTGGTTACCATAACACAAGCTCTGCTTAGCTTGGGATCAGATAGCCGTGTGTGAGTTGTCCCAAGATATTTATTTATTTTGTTTATTTATTGAAAGGACTTTTATCAATCTGTGCCTTCTTGATACTTTTTAGTCTTCTGTATTATGCTGTCATATGTAACACTAGTTTTCCTGCGCGGTTTCACTCGCGTCTTTGATTACTGCCCCGCTCCTGTAGGTAGTAGCGTGATGTTATAATATAGTCTTTGTTACTGAGTAATAATGTAGCTTTGTAATGGTGAAATATTTTTTTAAATGGGTTAGTTACTTTGTAGCAAAGATTTAAACAAATAATACTTCTTTATTACATTAGTTCATATTTGCTATCTAATCCCATGTAAATAATGTAATTGACAAATTTCATAATTAACATTATAAAGTTCCAAAACCACATCAAAAGCACTCATAAAAGTGTTTTTCCCTACGTTTTTTAATCGTGGTTAAAACAAGGACAAATCTTAATTTATAGCAAATTTCTTTGATCTTATTTTTATTGACAGATTAGTACCTACGGCTTCGCCTGCTATTAAATATTGTTTTTATTACTTTAAACACAGAAAACGCATTTATTTTTATAAGATACTAGCTGCGCTCTGCGGTTTCATTCGGGTGGTGGTACAATATATATTTCTGAATTGTAGCCGATGCGTTATTCTGATGTATAAGCTATATTATTGTAAAGTTAGATACAAACTTTCTCGTTTATAATATTTTATAAGTAAGGTGTGAATGTTTGTGAGGATGGATGTATGAATGTTTGTTACTCTTTCACGTCAAAACGGCTGAACGGATCTTGATGATGGCACAGAGGTAGTAATAATAAGATCGAGATCCGTCGAGAATAACACATAGGATCTGTACTTTTTTTGATCATCATGCGGACGAAGCCGCGGGCGCCAGCTAAGTGGTATATTTATCTACTGTTGTAACTGTTATCAGTTTTATCTATTCCGTGTCGATACTATACCTCTGCCCAACCCATAGGGGAATACAAGCGTGTTATGTTTTTTCTGTCGGAACTTTTCTAACAGCCCATGAAAATTTATAACTCAGGCTAGGGTAACCATGCGCCTGGGTTTTTCCGGACATGTCTCGCTTGATTTTTTTTTGGATGGGGAATCATCAAACATTGACACACAGAGGAGCTCGTGGCTAAATAATAGCAGCCGCTCGGGTCGATCTTTAGGTTAAGCCGCGCTTTCCTAGGTTGGTCTGTGGATGGGTGATCACCCGTTACATACCGAGTTTCCTCCGTGCCTCGGAAAGCACGTTAAGCCGTTGGTCCCGGCTGTCATTTGTAGATCTTTGACAGTCGTTACAGGTAGTCAGTGCCCCGAAAGTCTGACAACCAGTCTTACCAAGGGGTATCGTATTACCCAGTACTAACTGGGTTGTGGAGGTTAGATAGGCAGTCGGTCTGACTGGAAGCCGACCCCAACATAGTTGGGAAAAGGCTAGGCAGATGATGGGGAATCATCAAACAACTACTCCCACTCTGGGCGGTGTGGAATGGAGTTTTAATCTTTTACTGACTAAACCCCATTCATGTTCCTACTTTTGCCCTTTGTGTTCCGAGCCCACGGTATCTCTTTCGAACAACCTGCAACTTCATGAATTATGTTGCCATGATCTTGTAAAAATAGTATGTATTGAAAGTGAATTGATTAAGTTTCTTGTCCATTCTTCTCCATAGATATCAACGCTTTGTAATGGACAACTACAGTACTTTCTCAAGTTATTATGCCTTGTGATTGGCACTGTAGCTTCATCCTTATGTTTAACATCTCTTCTCATCTCATCTCTTTCGAAAAACCCACAATTCCGGTAGCCAGTGGCTCTGGCGGGCCTCTCTGCTTTGCTGACATCTCTTTGAGGCGATCGTGGAACGCGAACACGCCGTCGACACGACCTGTCGACACTAGACGGACGGGCGGTGAGCTACCCATTGCTCATCGTCCACAGAAATGTGTCTACGGTGGCCGGGAGTTGTCTCACGGGGTTTTTAACTTCGCGTCTCAATGTTGTCTGGCCTTGTCATTAATCTAGATTTTTAAAATAACGAAAAAAGAAAGATTAAAAAAACAGCAATTTTTTTGGAAAGTGTCCGGGTTTTTGCAGATTTTCTTAAAATTTCTCAATATAGTTACCCTACACACAGCAACAGATCTCGTTTACAATGCGACATAAATCATTTTACACGTTCAGTTTCACGCGGCCTTGATACTCGGTTTTTAATAGAAATTATATTAAACAACATAACATAATAAATAATATCTGAAATAGCCTGTACATACAGTGCATGCCCTGTTTCCTCTCAAGGCGTTTTGTGAGGAAAAAAACGTGGATAATTGATATCATCTCCTAGAAATGGACGTTTAATGTAAATATTATCGACTTTATTGATTGATAAGTAGACTACAAATGATTTGAATCGTAATGTTTTACTTTTGGTGTAGTTACGACGCAATTTAGGAGTTTTCTTTTATTTATTGTTTACTGCAACACGTGAAAACTGTGTTTATAAATATGTAACTAGCTGTCTTGCGCGGATTCACCAGCGTCTTTAGTTGCTGCCCCGCACCCGTGGGTAGTAGCGTGATGTTATATAGCCTATGTTACTTCCTGATAATGTAGCTTCCTATTGGTGATTTTTTTTTTAAATCGGTCCAGTAGTTTTCGAGCCTATTCGATACAAACAAAAAAACAAATCTTTCCTCTTTATAATATTATATAATATAATATATATATATACAGGGTTATTTGTAAAACACTGGCAACGTCTCAGGACCATGTTACTAACATCATAATCAACAACTTTTGTTCTAGGACATTTAACATTTTTCATATTTTAGTTCATCAGATTTTCATACAAAAATAAAAATATTGAAATTGAACGCTCTAAATGTTA
The DNA here is from genome assembly GCA_905475445.1 of Ochropleura plecta. Taxonomy (NCBI): domain Eukaryota; kingdom Metazoa; phylum Arthropoda; class Insecta; order Lepidoptera; family Noctuidae; genus Ochropleura; species Ochropleura plecta. The sequence goes on from FR997736.1 coordinate 18,716,195, forward strand.
CGAAATCTATGCGAAGCAAACGTACCTACAAGCGGCGGTGTAGGTATGTAGGTACAGCAAAATATGGAGTTGAAATGTGTTAGATAGGACAACGAAATCTTGAAGATTTGTTTTTGTAAATGTATAAAATTTTGTGAAGAAATCATAGAACAAAAGTTGTTGTTTATGATGATTGTAATACAGTCCTGCAAGGTTGTCGGTGTTTTACAAATAACCCTGTATATATGTTAAGTATATAGATGAGTGTAAAATAATCTCGAACGGTACTTGTTATGTCTTTCCGTCAATGAGATTTTTTTAGGGTTCCGTACCACAAATGGAAAAATCAGAACCCTTATTGGATCCCTTAGTTATCCGACTCTCTGTCTGTCAATACTATTTATCTAGTTGAAATTAAAACCATATACATAGGTACTCAAGTATAATATGGTCCCTTGAAGTCATGGAAAAACATATCTCATAAGTCTACGCAGTCAACAGATATGGCCGTTTATATCGCAAGTTTAGGAACTCTCTGAAACAAAACGGCTAAACAATTGCCCTAATTTTGTATGTAATTAGAAGATCTTTATTTACTTGAAACTTTACACAATGGCTTCATAGTTCGTCACTTAGCACTTAACTTTAGACTATTGTTAGTGGGTATATATGTATTGTTAGTTATGTACTAGTTTACGTGTTCCAGATATTATAATGAGGTTGTTCTTTAGCATATGTAACTTACCTTGAAAATAACACGTGAGCGATTTATATTCTTGTAGTCAATTGTAAGGTTTCAACTACAAAATATTCTTTTTGCATTGATGGAGTTAAACTCGTGGCTAAATAATAGCAGCCCCTCTTGTCAATCTTTAGGTTAAGCCGCGCTTGCCTAAGTTGGTCTGTGGATGGGTGACCACCCGTTACATACCAAGTTTCCTCCGTGCCTCGGTAAACACTTTAAGCTGTTGGTCCCGGTTGTCAATTGTAGATCTTTGAAAGTCGTTACAGGTAGTCAGTGTCCCAAAATTCTGACAACCAGTCTTAACAAGGGGTATCGTGTAGTCGCTCCATGTAAAAAACTGGTATCCAGCTGCATCCGGTGAAACGGGAAGCTGACCCCAAACATAGTTGGATAAAGGCTAGGCAGGTGATGATGATGAGTTAGGATCCCACAACATGGCGCAGTGCCTGAGCGATCGACTGTTGCGCAGCGTGTCGCGGGTTCGGTTCCCGCACGGTACAAATATTTTTATAACCTGCAGATACTCAGTTGTTTCGGGTCTGGCTGTTTGTAAATGTGAGTTATTTAAATGTTTGTAAACGCACCCACCCAATTCCTAGTGTGGGGCAACGTTTTTAAAAAGAGAAAAATAAATTATGTAGTTTCTTGTCCGTTCTTCTGCATAGAGATCAACGTTTTGGAATAAACAACGACAGTACTTTCTCAAGTTATTATGCCTTGTGATTGGGACTGTAGCTTAATCCAGTTGTTTAACATTTATTTAATGGAGAAACTCAAACTCAAAGCATTTATTTCAAATAGACCATTACAGGCACTTTTGAGAATCCCATAAAACTAAAAAGTATCTAAGTATTTAGTCGTTGACAATTCTGTTGGTCTAATTTAAATAAATGTTTTGAGTTTAAGCGTGAATTCTTTGTATTAAATGAAAGTATTCATATTCATATTTATTTGCATACCATAATGTGGAAAGGTGTTAAATAAGTCTTAAAACTAAGGTACAATTATGGACCCTGTTAGGGCACAGCAACATAGTAATTCATATAAAAAATAAATTCATCAAAAAAAAATTATAAATTATAACTATCAATTCATTTGCAATTATTATTAAATATAATAATATAATAAGAAATAAAAACCAAATAATTATTAATAAAGTCAAATTAAATTAAATAATCAAAAATTAAGTACTAATTAGACCATTCCAACCATAGTATAAAGAGGGGAAGTACGTTATCTTCATACAAACGCATAGCGCGCGGCTTGTATGTGTGCGCCGTAGTATCTATGCGTCGCCGCACGCACACTAAACAAAATCTCGGCTCCTTTCGAGGTGCGCCAGTCGGGGCTAACACTGCACGAGGTTCGCGCGTCACGGCTTTTCGGCACCGCTAAACGAATAAAAAATGTCTGATAACCGCGGGAGAAAGTATTGCTGTGTGTTTGGGTGTCTTAATAATTCATCAATTCCAGAATTGTCTCAGTTCAAATTACCTATTGAACAGAAAAGGTAAGCTACTCACTTATTCTAGCATAATTCAATTTTTTACTTCATAATGAGATACCTACCTACTGACTTCTTTTTGTTGTATTAGCATATTAGTTTTCTATCACACAGAGGAAGTAGAATAGAATAGAATAGAATATACTTTATTGCACACCAAAATCTACGAAACAAAACTGTTTTACAAAAAGATGTATCTATGGTTACAATGGCGGTCTTATCGCTAAGAAGTACCGCGAGTTATCGCGAAGTAGGTAGGTAGGTAGGTCTACTTTCCCACTAGAATGTTTGTACTTTTGATCTGTCAACTGATTTACCGCTATTGCTTTGTTTACGTTTAGTTGTGCCGATTTCTCAGTATTGTAGGTATATTAACTAAGTACCTAACTACCCACAGTTATGAAATCGTAATTAAAAATAAGTTATTGACTAATTTTAAATTATATATATACATATAAAGCAAAGTTCGAATCATAACAACAGATTTGATTATAGTCTAAGAGACAGGCAGAGAGTAGACAGACAGTTTTGAATGTTGTTTTACGGTGTTTTTTGTTTAATTATAATATTTTAGTCACTTTAAAATAAAAGTAAAAAATACAACTTCTCGACCCTTGCCAATTTATAGGTACTGAATTAAAATTTAGCTAAAAGTGACAACCCTATGACAGTAGGCAATTATATCGCGAATTGGGCCGGAGATAACCTACTTCCCCTCTATTTACTTTGATTCCAACCGTATAGATTCACGTTAAAAACCGATGCAATTCTTGACAAGTAGTCTCAAGTAGGTAAGCAGCGTTCTCGCCACCATCGTCATCTGCCTAGCCTTTTCCCAACTATGTTGGGGTCGGCTTCCAGTCTAACCGGATGCAGCTGAATATCAGTATTTTACATGGAGCGACTGCCTATCTGACCTCCACAACCCAGTTAATACTGGGTAATACGATACCCCTTGGTAAGACTGGTTGTCAGACTTTCGGAACACTGACTACCTGTAACGACTGTCAAAGATCTACAAATGACAGCCGGGACCAACGGTTTAACGTGCTTTCCGAGGCACGGAGGAAACTCGGTATGTAACGGGTGGTCACCCATCCACAGACCAACCTAGGCAAGCGCGGCTTAACCTAAAGATCGACCCGAGCGGCTACTATTTATTTAGCCACGAGCTCCTCGCGTTCGAGCGTTCTCGCCACCGTGGACCAATAAAAATGCTGTAGAAAATTTTTCAATCTTCAACTTACCGTGCGAGATTGAAAATTTTCTACTTGAATATTGGCTGGAAACTGGATCAGTTCGAAATTGGAATCATATTTATCAGACAGCTTAAAGAAGTTCGTATTTAAATAACATAGGTTGTTGAAATTAGGACAAGGATGATACTGCTGAAAAGAAGGTGACTACTGAACCCACGCCAAATTGTCACCTCCTTACTTTCCTTTGAGAATTTCCTGGAGGTAGACCCCAAAAACAATTTACCCCACCCGGGAATGGAAACCAGGCCCCGACGCTCAGCAGTCGCACTGGCAATAACTTAACCAAAAAATCAAAATATTTTATATTTTAAATAGGCCTACATGGGCACTTACAAAACGTCGAGAAAAGATGCACGGTTCGGGTTGGTCGTTTCCTATGGAAAAGAACCGGCAAGAAACTCCATTGTTACTCTTTTAAAATCATTTGGTTTTACAAAGGGGGCAGTTAACCGAAGTTTGGTAAGATTGTTTCAATGAATCAATGACCAGCTAACCGCGGTCTTTACGTTCACAAGGGCATCAGAATTATCATACCGATTACTTGACACTTCAAACCTTCGATGATGAAGTATGGATGGGACATGAGCTTAGTCCGAAGTCTAGCTACCACAAGAATACTAATATTATACCAATGACACCCGGAAACTAAGAAGGGTCCTCTCGTTTCCTGTTGGCAAATGTAGGATGGTTTCAAGGTAACGTGGAAACTTCTAAAGGGACATTTCGGAATAGTACATTTTGATTCAAGTCAGGAAACTTTGTCATTGTGGCCGAAGTGGATTTAACGCCCGAGGCGCTACGCGAGGATGTTATAGAACCGAGAACGGCAGTGATCTCACGTGAATCTAATGACTTTTTCAATACACTTGTTACGGAGAAATTTAATAACAGAGCAAAAACTACTTTTGTCATTAATCAACATGAAACTATGATTTGATTTGATTTTTTCCCGCGCTTCGTCTTCGCAGACTGAAGGAGAAACAAAGGTGCGACACGGCTATACAGCCTAATTTAAGAAAAAAATTAAGAAATTCAAATATTTTTGAAAGAACTCAAAAAACTGTCTATTTTTTGTTATGATCATGTATATTTGAGATATTCTGTTGATAAACACATTTTTTTTTATTAAATACAAAGGGTTAAAAACATGCTTATCCTTGCTCTAAAAAAATACTACCGCCCGCGCCGGCTATTAAAGGGATTTGAACAGTTGTTTATTGATACCCGCGGTGAAATCAGAAAAAAATATAAACCTAGTTGCGATAAATAAAAACACTACGATTATTTAGTGCATTAAAAGTCAGTTTTCTAGGAAGTGTTTTGTGGCTTATTCTGGACGGATATTGTCAATTGATGGTCTCTCAGAGAGGCAACAGGTTGGACTCTCGCATATGATACAACGTAAAATTGGTACTGCCATCATCTCATCATCAGAATGCCAGTATTTTACATGAAGCGACACGAGACTCCTTGGTAAGACTCGTTATCAAACCCTCAAGCCGCTGATTACCTGTAACGATTGCCAAAGACCAATTAAGCGGCACAAAAATCGACGTCGCGTTAGTGTTCCACGCGCGCCTCAAAGAGATGTCAGCAAAGCTGAGCGGCCTGCCAGGGCTACCGCCTGCCGGGGTTACGGGTTGTTCGAAAAGAAGGAACATGGGTGGGTTTTAGTCAGTACAAGTCTGACACTCCCCCTGGCTCCGCCCAGAGCGGGGGAAGTTATTTAATGACTACTTTATGACAAACATAATATTACATTACGAATATAATCTCCAAATAATTAGGCTTAGATTTTTATGTTTTAAGTCCCATGTAGATAATAGGGGGTGATCCTATATCCATCAACCCGAATCCAAACAACGCGGGTCTAACAGTTTTCTTATCTTTAAAATTTGTCTGTAGGACTCATTATCAAGAAATCGTACGTGCAGTGTCGTCACTTATACACTGAGTCCTTGTTCATAATGGCTTGTGTCAAGTTGACATGTTTTACGCTGTTATGCATCAGTAATCACCGCAAGGTTACCAGGTAAGTATGTATTGTTGCTAGGCATAGCACAATAGATTATTGTATAATGCTAGATGGCTGTTATCTTTGTGTCAGGATTATGTACCTAGGTACTGAATTTTTTCATCTTTTGCTGAGCACAGTTACGAAATAAGTGCCTGAAAACTATGGTTTCTGAAAATAAAACGAACATTTATTATCCCTAATAAAATTTTTGGCTAACCTGGAAGTATTTCAATTAACTCCGAACACTATAGGGGATTGCAAAATCATAAAATATAGAGCACTAAGTAGTTGAGATAAATGTCAAAAAAACACCACTAGTGTAAAATACAATGTTGAGCCTAATCGTAGTGCGATAAGAGCCAGTTTTCGATGAAATGTGTTTAAAAATATGAAATACTAACGCTATACTACTTCCGCCCGCAACTTCGTTTGTGTGCCATAGTCACTTTGGGCGAATGCTAACTTTAACCCGCGTGATGATCGAAAAAAATATATCTTTCTCTCCCCTTTACTTCCCTCTTTCTCCCTTTTTTTTAAATTGCCAGGCCGTTGCCAGGGTCCCAACTATCACTGTACAAAATTCATTAAAAATCGGTTTAGGCGATACTGAGGAATCTCGGGTAGAAAAACACAATACAACTTTGGTCGACCCGAGTATTGAATTCAACATCTCAAGCCCAACAGTAGATCTGTAGACAAACAAACCATTCCAATTATTAAAATATTTTCGGAAATGGTATCGCAGTAATAAATACATTCCGACAAAATTACATTATAATAGCGAGTTTCCGCAAGAATAATATCATCGCCTCCCTAGCGTGACATACTTAGCTTATGCCACGACAAATTGATCGTAATAATATAGGGCTATAATGTCCGATAATATCGCTCGTATCTATTATAGTCTAATGGATTTATCATGCGGTAGCAAGCTTGTTTGTATATGTATTACTTATATTTTTCCTGTTTTTGTTATGTTTTTTCGGTACTAGAAAGTTGTTACTTTTTTTTACTTCTTAGACAATGATGACAGGGGGTTTAAATGGCCTCTTAAGCAGAATCATAATCCTTACTAATATTATTAAAGCGAAAGTGAGTTTGTTTGTTTGTTACGTCTTCTCGCCTAAATGGCTACAGAGATAGTTAAGACCCTGGAGACGGCCATAGGCTAACTTATTTAAAAAAAAAGTGAGAAATTAGGGAGAAAGGTGGAAGAAAAGGGAAAACTTAGCATTGCTATTTCAATAAATAAGGCGCAAGGGCAATAACTACAGGAAGTAGATAAGATGCCTGCAAATAAGGAAAGGGCAACTGTGTTACCCCGAATTTAACGCGAGCGAAGCCGCGGGCAAAAGCTAATAGGTAAATAATATTAATTACGTTACCATTCATAAAATTATAACAAAGTGACAATGCGCAATATTTACTGCGACTGTAACCACTTTAAGAATTTTATATCAAAGTAAACGTGAAATGACACAGAAATAAACATTAGTTATTATAGTGTCTGATGTCAGTTTAAGTTGATCAAAGCTGAAATAGGATATTGTGGCTTGAGACTAATTGTCATTTAAACTACTGTGGTTAACCACTGAATACTCCTTGTACAGAGGCCTGCACATCAAGCTACTACAATCTGTCAGATTTCTTTGATAGATTTTCGACTTTATTTCTAAAGTATTAGGTTCAAGTTTCATTGGGAGAAATTGACAGTTTCGGGTAGCTTGACCTGCTGGCGTCTGTACAATGTACACACGACGGCAGGTCAACCTATTCTAAACTATTATAACCTGATCTCTCTACTACGGATCGCACATCGTAGTAGAGAGATCAGGTTAAAATGGTTTTGTATAGGTTGATGTGCCGTCGTGTGTACAAGCCTACTCGTTTTTACAAGTTAGACCATGAAGCTATTAGGTACTGCACTATTGACGATAGATAGACAATGATAGCAACATCTGTGTGACTCGTCTTTTAGTTATTATTTTGTTTTTGCAATATTGTTTTTTTTTTTTTTTTTTACTCTTGTATAGATTCTTTTCTACCTATTCGTTGTAAATGAGTGGACATGGTTGGCCTTGTAGATTCTTAGACGCTTGTTAACTTTTGTTAACGTATTATTTTATTTTACTTTTTGTAAAGTAAGCAATGACTTATTGTCGGGCCTACGCTGTCCTCTCATACTTAAGTGCTAACGCTGTAACAACAACAACATTGTAAAACTAAATAATTTTAAAAGTAACCATGGAGTTTCTTGCCGGTTCTTCTCCATAGGAAACGACCAACCCGAACCGTGCATCTTTTCTCGACGTTTTGACGGCACGGTTGATACAGTGACTGGCTGATGCTCCACGTGTCACGGGCTCGATCCCCGCACGTATCAAATATTTATGTGATTGTCAGGTAGTTCTTCCGGGCCTGGCCGTTTGTGAGTTTCAATGTTTATAAACGCACCCTTGATACAGAAGATTTTTTTATTGTAGGGCAACAGTTTTGCCCCATACTAGTTGTTTTTTCTAAAATAATTACATACCTTATAGTTCTAATACAGCAAAAAAGGGGAAAAGCCCTCAATGCAAGATTTCCATAAGATTTTTTTTTGAGTTTAGTGAGGAATTCAAGTTATTGTCATTACAGCCTACCTTGACATTATATGTCGAGAAAATGAAGCTTTGAGCAGTGTTATTAACTTGCCAACAATAAGCTCTAGTTATTAGGGCTTTTCGTTTTTCCATTTATTGCATTTGCATCCTTTGCAGTGTTGTATTAGATTGCCCTATGATATACTACTACTTTGGTATCTATCTCTGTTTTGTGACGTGTTAAGTAAAATGTGTCTGCTTATATTACGGTAAATAAACTCTGCTATCTGCAATGATAAATAAATGTCAACTTGTACACACAAAAGCGCTTTGGTGTTGGTCCACAAAGTGCGTCGCTAGCAAAGTTACTTATTAAATATTCAACAACCCACGTCAGCATTCAAAAAGAAAACGCTGAAGCTTTCAGCATTCATGTCAACAAAAGTATTTTATACCTACCCACTTGTGGAGTCTGCCTTTAAATGAGCCTCGAAACAGGACAATGAAACTGACAGTTCGTGTATAAGCGAAGTGTCATGGCGGCAGCGTTGGCGGGAAAACGTTCCGGTGACGGCGCCATCTTGTATTGTTTTGCATGAAAACGTCTTTTATTTAATACCTACTACCTTGTGGAAGATATGAATGTACTAAACTGAATATTATGGGCATAGCGAGTATTTTTGCATGTTTTCTAGCATAATGCCTAGAGTCCATTGTTACTTTTGTATTAATAAAGCGTTGTTTGGCTGTTTTGGTCTATGCCAAAAATAAACCGTCCCTCTTCTTCCCACACTTTCATAAGAGTAAGTGAACATCGTAAGGAGTGATATTTGCTGTATTTATCCACCCACATACAACCAACCTTTTCAAGTAATTGGTCATTGAAGACTCAAATGCGAAGCGAAGTTATACACTTTCGGCGCAGACATTGAACGCCAAAATAATACCACAAGATTTGCAAGATGATGATCTGGAGGATAAAGAATGAGCTTCATAGATTGGCCAACAACCGCATTAGAACGCAAAAACTGGAAAGAGGTAAGAAAGGCTTTCACGCAGTGGGACAAAACAGCCTCATCATAATCACTATCATCAATAAACCGTTATTCTTATTTTTTGCCGATCGGAAGTCTCCAAATCACTTCCCCGTTCGTAGCGGAGGGAGTGTCAGACTTTTACTGATTGAAATCCACGCATGTTCCTTCTTTTGCCCTTTGTGTTCCAGGGCCGCGGTTTTTCTTTCGAACAATCTGCAACCCCGGCAGGCGGTGGCCCTGGCAGGCTTCTCAGCCACATAACAAACCTAAAAGTGAAATCGTTTAAAGACAGCTTTGCTTCATTTAGTTTCAGTGTACTCGGTAGGTGTACAATGGAAACAGTGAGCCATTTCCTTAATTGACTGCCCCGACTCAGTAAACATTCAAACAGCCTTGTTGTTACACTAAAGAGCTTTGGGAGTTCCGACTCCATTATTTAATGTTACTTTGCTTTATTAAATAGTGACTTTTATATTGTGAGGCAAATAAATTAATATCAAAAGCATTCTTGTTCGTTGCGCAGCTGAAAGTAAAGAAAGGATGAAAGTCATAACTTTCATCAAGGGACATAAAAACACAAATTGTTTATGGCAATGTTTTTTTTTTTAATACGTTATCCCACTCTAGGAATTTCTCGTTTATTGTAGGTGCGTTTACAAACATTTAGGTAAATTATTATAATGTGTTTTCTTATAGTAAACTAGCTTCCGCCCGCGACTTTGTCACGTGGCATAGCTACTTTGGGGCTACCGCTAACTTAAACCCGCGTGATGATCGAAAAAAAAATCTCTTTCTCTCCCCTTTTCTTCCCTCTTTGTCCCCCTTATCCCATTTTTTTAGCCTATGGCCGTTTCCAGGGTCAACGGGATTAAGACAACGAGATGTGATATTATCAGCATTTAATTTACACATTAAAAACAGAACATTGTGTATTTTCCCCACACTAGTAGCAACTTGCCAACAGTACAATTCCATAGACTATGTAAACACTCCTAAAGAAACAGAATTGTGGCCCATACCCAGCGCCACCTGCTGTTAAAATCATGAAACTGTGTAAGTTATTGTTTAATTTGTACTACATACTCCTTGTTAACCGTCCGGTATTTATGTTGTAACTTACACGTGCTAGTATTTGCTTAGGAGTTAATTTCTATGTTTACATGAGCATTGGAGGAATTCGTGGATAAATAATGGGAGCCGTTCGGGTCTGTCTTTAAGTTGGTCTGTGGGCTTACCCGTTACCTACCTTAAATAATATCCTTTTTTCTGTTATCGCACCTAATGTGTTTTGTCTCTGCATCACCCTAAGGTAGACTGGTAGAAAATGCCTAACGCATTAAGTCCGCCTTTGAACAGATTTTACTTGTGCATAAAGTTTTAATAAATAAATACTGAATTTCCTCCGTGTCTTGGAAAGAACATTAAGCTGGTTGGTCCCGGTTGTCATTTTTAGATCTTAGACAGTCGTTACAGGTAGTCAGTGTCCCGGAAGTCTGACAACCAGTCTTACCAAAGAGGTATCGTATTACCAAGTACTAACTGGGTTGTGGAGATCAGATAGGCAGTCGTTCCATGTAAAATACTGGTATTCAATTGCATCCAGTAAGACTGGAAGCCCTAACTGGAAGCCCACCCCAACATAGTTAGGAAAAGGCTAAGCATTACTGGGTGGGTCTGTTCCCATGTTCTATTATGCGTCTAGGTAAAACGGGAAAATTCGCATTTTTTTTTTATATGGCACGGGTATATTCGCCCGCAATTTCGTGGCGATTGCGGGGCTAACATGCATGATATAAATTTTATTTTTAGCCCACAAATAATGTAGCTTCCTACCAGTAATATTTATTAGATCTTTAGTCTTTAGTTTTATCTTTAGTATTAGAATTGTCTTTGGAAAAATAAATCAAGTCGTAAACCTAAATAATACCCAAATTAGATTTCCAAAATAATTACGCTCATCAAATATACATCAGCATTGAGTTTTGTAAACCAAATCGATAGACATAATATTCTTAAAATAAGTCAAGTGTTCTATTTTATGTGTTGTAAAAATAGGAAAGCAGATGTATAGTAATGTTAATACAAAATATTCTAACTATTGCACAACACGTTTATAATATTACCATTACACTTCAATGTATTTACTTCAGCTGAATTTAGGTTATCATCGTGGTAATGAGAAGATTACTCGTACATAAAACACCGGATTGCGATACGAACTCTGTATCAATCCACTGCAAAATTTTGATTGTTATTTAACTCTGATTTATAGCAACTTAACGTAAAATCTCGCCGTCACGTTTTGCACAGGTAATACACTCAGTATTCCGTTATTTTTAAGTACTACTTACTGTATTATGTATAATTAATTAATCAGTAATATTATCTAAATTATGTGCATATTTTAATTTGATTTAATTTTATATTAATGATACTGACAACATTTCACGTGAATGACATTAAAAATGAATGAAATTCAGACATTTAACTTCTTAATTTTATTTTATTTATAATTAATTATGTTATTTTTGCTTGTTTTATTTTACACCTTAACTTTGTACGCCATCTATTGGCAAAACATAGTGAACCTATCTCTTTTATACTACCTGTAAACACCTTTGTTCTACAAAAAATATTGATTGATTGATTGTACTATGTACTTACGTTACTATGTAATTTTAGGTAAGCTTATTACCATCAACTATGCAGAGATCCTCGTTGACTGGTTAGGTTAATGTTCTATAAGTCGCAAACGCGACTGTAGAGCACGAGGCCCTAGATTCGATTCTCGACTAGGGCAAATTGTTATTGGGTGTTTCCGACTTTCCGTTGGAAACTTTTGAGTAGCAGCAATTTTTTTTTGCCGATGGGTAATAATGAAATAACTTCCCCCGCTCTAAGCGGAGAGGGGGGGAGCAGTCTCAGACATTTACTGAATAAAACCCACCCATGTTCCTTCTATTGCCCTTTAAGTTCCGGGGCCGCGGTATCTCTTTCGAACAACCCGAAACCCCGGCAATAGCCCGCTATTACACGGGACTTTAAAAAACCTCCGAAATGTGGGTGGTGAGTTAGGTACACTTTTGTCTAGCCCTTCGGCGATAACGCATGATGTTATGTTATGCTGGTACAAAACTGCTGAGAAGTTCCTGATGGAAAAAACCCAGTAGTACCCGACCTGGGATTCCGACTCAGGATTACTTACTTGCTGAGCATAAGCTAGTCCATAAGACCACTGGACCATCCAAAATGAACATCAGACTTAAATTATCTTTGATTGAATACCATTAAAATAAGGTTTGATCTAACCCTTTCTACTGACGTCATTGAAAGCAGTTTCGTAGGTAGATAACGATTTGGTTTACGTCATCAGTGTAATGACGTATACTAAGTATATTGTTAGATATTATTAGTGCCGTGGGAGTTAATAGTAAAGTGTATCTGTTTAAATAGTGACGGTGGACCCGTACGAGTTTCTTTAAATATAATTAACTAGCTTTTGCCCGCGGCTTCGCTCGCTTTAAATTCGGGGTAACACAGTTCCCCTTGCGCTTTATTGATTTGTAATAGCAACGCTAAGTTTTCCCTTTTCTTCCCTCTTTCTCCCTCACATCCCACTTTTTTCAAAAAAATATTAGCCTATGTCCGTCTCCTGGTTCCCAACTATCTCTGTACCAAAACTCATCAAAATCGGTTTAGCCATTAAAGCGTGAAGAGGTAACAAACAAACAAACAAACTCACTTTCGCTTTTATAATATTAAGTAAGGATAAGGATGTCACTTGTAACCTGGCGAAAAACGTTGCCCCACACTGGGAATTTCTCCTGTATCGTGGTTGCGTTTACAAACATTTAAACTCACATACACAAACAGCCAGACCCAAAACAATTACCTGTAGATCATAAAAAAAATGTTTCGTGCGGGGATCGAACCCGCGACACGTAGCGCAGCAGTCAAACACTTAGCCACTGCGCCAACCGTGTCGAGAATCTGAATTCATGATTAAATAATGGAATTAAGGTGATTAGTAGCATAGAGCAGTGGCTTAATAACGTAAATCATTGCGTTTATTTATTTCATACAACATTAACAAAATGTAGGATGAAATATATTGTTACGGGTAAAATACGACACGGTTGGCGCAGTGGCTGAGCGATCGACTGCTGCGCTGCGTGTCGCGGGTTCGATTCCCGCACGGAACAAATATTTGTATGGCCTACAGATAGTTGTTCCGGGTCTGGCTGTATGTGTTTGTAAGTTTAAATGTCTGTAAACGCACCCACGATACAGGAGTAATTCCTAGTGTGGGACAATGTTTTTAAAAATAAAAAATAAATTTCTCCGGACATGCGTCTGGACTTCGTTCAGCTTTTGTCATTTTTGTTATTTATACAAGTACTAGCTTTTGCCCGCGGCTTTGCTCGCGTTCAATTCGGGGTAAAACAGTTCCCCTTGCGCCTTATTGATTTGTAATAGCAACGCTAAGTTTTCCCTTTTCTTCCCCCTTTCTCCCTCACATCCCACTTTTTTTTAAGAAAAAATAGCCTATGTCCTTCTCCTGGTTCCCAACTATGTACCAAAATCCATCAAAATCGGTTTAGCCATTAAAGCGTGAAGAGGTAAGGTAACAAACAAACAAACTCACTTTCGCTTTTATAATATTAGTAAGGATAATAAGGTTTAATGGCTCTGTTATCTGGCCTTTTCTGCACTTGTTGCTTATTTGTCCGGACTTTTCAAATGCCAAAATGGTTACCCTACTGCGACCTGACCTTTGACGGTGACTTTTTTCCAGTTCACAAATTGGGTTATGAAGATACAGTAAGATTATTTGCTTGCGTCTGTAAACACGGTATTACGTCAATACATTTATATTATTACTTTATCTGACGTAAATAATACTGAAGAGTAAGGTACGTTAGTAGTGTTCCACGGGCGCCTCAAAGAGATTTTAGCAAAGCAGAGGGAATTGCTAGGACCACTGCCTGCCGGGGTTGCGGGTTGTTCGAATAAGATACCGCGGCCGCGGAACATAAAGGGCAAAAGAAGGAACATGGGTGGGTTTTAATACTGTGACGTATTTACGTGCAGTGAAAAACACATGAAATCCTTTTACGATAATATTTTATATTATTATTTCACACAGCTCACATTTTAATTTTGAATATTTGAATCTCATAGCAAAACCAGTCTGCACTCGGGTATAAAACCTCTCACAGTAACTCACTAACTAAATAGGAACCAAAGAGTTAACAATATTCCGTTTTTTTTTTTATTTAATTTAAATAAAAAAAATAAAATTAAAAATTAAACATTTTCGAGATCGGTCTTGACAGACAGACAGATAACAAAGTGGTTCAATAAGGGTTCCGTGTAAATACCAACATGAAAACAATTGAACAGAAAAAATGCAGTGTAACAGATATATGGAATATTGTAAAAATCTAAGAACGACATAACCTAATTAATTTTGACATTGTAACTTTAACCTAATTTATAATACTATTAAATCATGTTGGACCTATTATAAATCTGAACTAAATGTACCTATTTAAACTTAAGATTGACATTGTCATTTAATATTTTGTACACCATATTATTGTGGTAGAATGTTTTAGGACTTAACGCAAATGAACATCATACTATGTAAAACTACATTCTTACAAATAAATTTCTGATTTCAGAAGTTACTTGTCCCATAAATTTCATTGCACAAACAAATCCACGACAAAAGCAGAAAAGAGAATGTTTCAATTTGGTTCCCATTATCCTTGTAACGCGGTCTTTTCATATTCCTCATAGTCTTTGATGTGGACTGTTGTTTAGCTAAATAACATCTCCCTAATTATTTTCCTTTCCTCCTGGTACTTTTGATGTGACGCACATTGTTTTTTGTGGACAAGCAAACATGAATATTTCCTCTTTGTATTGAGATTTTTATTTGGGAGCCGTAAACCAGTAGGTACATAATAGTAACTGTTTTCTAAATACATAATATGTAGCTTGTGTATAGGTTAACCGCTTGGCCACGACCTTCACGCTTAAGCGACTCGCGTGTTGTGACAACCACTGGATAAAACAAATGAAATTAATTGCTTAGGGCATGTCACGTGTCACCGCGACGCGACTCATACCAAGGAAACAAGTAGTGTCGTGGTCGCTTGGTGCTCTTTTTTTTGGGGTGGGAAATCATCAAATAACTTCCCCCGCTCTGGGCGGAGCGGGGGGAGTGTCAGACTTGTACTGACTAAAACCCACCCATGTTCCCTCCATTGCCCTTCACGTTCCGTGTTCTCTTTCGAACAACCCGCAACCCCGGAACAACCCGCAATCCCGGGGTCACTTGGTGCTTGACGCTATACTTAAAAAAACCGGCCAAGAGCGTGTCTGGCCACGCTCAGTGTAGGGTTCCGTAGTTTCCCGTCCGTCACAATAAGTGTTCCCACTTATGAGTTTAAAGGTGGAGGAGGAAATTATTTTGTACAACTTTTTGTCTTTTTTGTACAAAAACTGTTGTGTCAATCAAGTTCAAAATGATTTTCATAGAAAGTCCTTATAAAGTTCTACTTTTCAGATTTTTTTCATATTTTCTAAACGTATGGTTCAAAAGTTAGAGGGGGGGGGACACATTGTTTTTTACTTTTGGAGCGATTATTTCCGAAATTATAGACATTATCAAAAAATGATTTTAGTAAACCCCTATTCATTTTTAAATACCTTTCCAACAATATATCACACGTTAGGGTTGAAATTAAAAAAAAAACACTTCCCACTTTACATATAGGGTGGCTACCCTAATAAAACATTTTTTTCCAATTTTTATTTTACCACTTTGTCGGCGTGATTGATATACATATTGGTACCAAATTTCAGCTTTCTAGTGCTAACGGTCACAGAGATTAAGCGAGGACGGACGGACGGACGGACGGACAGACAGACATGGCGAAACTATAAGGGTTCCTAGTTGACTACGGAACCCTAAAAAGATCTTCTTGGTAACGATATTAGTATCGATAACAGTAAGAAACGTCAATAATTACTATCGATACTTTTTTAATATCCTGGCAACCCTGAATGTCAGTTTGACATATGTCACAGAGATCAAGCTATCTCTTTTTTTAACTTTAGATACATTACTTGAGCTCGTGGACGGAGGTATGATTAAGGTTTGTGATGTAAAAACTGATATAGATAAATAAAACTTAATATTAAATTTAGCTAAACTGGTAGATAATGCCACCAAAGCTTAAAGAAGACAAGGCAAAAAAGGACAAGATGTACTTATCTACCTTTGCAAGATAAGGATTTTAATCACTTCTCCACATAATGGTCAAATTGTTAGCCCAGAAACGTTTGTGGTCAACCAAAGCTTATCTGCACACGAGATTACAGTTTTCTCCAATATTTGACTAAGTGATCGACTCACGGCTCACGACCATTTCTATAGGCCGTATGGGCGTACCTCACCGGCGCTTGTAATCCCTACGAGCATAGACTTAAGCCGAGGGCACACACTCAATCCCTAATGGATAGTTGGAAACCAAAGTTTCGCTGAATTTTAGGGGAAGTTTCGCTTAAATACCGTGATTCCACGATATTTAAGAGCATTTACAGAGACTTTTTTTTTTAAAAAAATTGGTTGTTTGTAAAGTAGGTTTACGATCGAGATGTTTACGTGATAACGTCTTATTGCGATCGATCTCGATCGATCGCGCTCGTGAGGTTTTGGTGTGACACAAGTTCCTGAACATGTCACCCGACTAAAACGATTTTAAAGACGTTATCACGTCAAAAAAACGTTGCCCCACACTAGGAAAACCTCCTGTATTGTGAATGTGTTTACAAACATTTAAACTCACATACACAAACAGCCAGATCCGAAACAACTATCTGTAGGCCATACAAATATTTGTTCCGTGCGGGGATCGAACAAACTACAAAAACGACACTCAGCGCAGCAGTCGATCGCGCAGCCACTGCGCCAACCGTATCGTCTAGAGATTATTTACCTTCATTTGTAATTTTTTTCACATCTTTCACATGAGTTTTTAAGAGCGTTACCGAGGCTACTACTATTTATTTCTAGCTGTAAGTAAAATTGCAAACGCTGGCGCTGAGTGGACTCCCTGTGTGAGTGTCATTCTTTTACAACGTAGTACCAACACCCATCCATATTCCATCTTTAGACCTTTGTGTTAACGTTCTCTGCCTACCCATTCCTCACTGTCCACAGACGCTAAATATTCAGGATGTAACAGCTTCTTTGGTGATTCTGACCGTCAGACTGCAGAACTATACTTGAGGAACAACACAAAAACAAAACATGGCCGTCGTATACAAAATATCGCATCAATTGACGGAATTTGGTATGTAAACTTATTTCGGGATTTTTTATTTTGTAGATTGGGTCACTTTAAAGTAACTAATTTAAATGTTTTTGTATTCTGCTGTTCAGAATTTTAATAAATTTCCAAACTCATGTTTTTTTATGACATCAGAGATAAGGCTGAAGATTTTGGTATCTTTGCATGTGTGCTGTTTGCTATTCGAATTAAACATCAAAATTTGACGTTTACTTTTTGCTTTGTAATAAGAATTTTAAACTTGACACTTTTCAAATTAAATAAGTAGTCAAACGTGTGACGTCATTTGGAGGTAAATTTTAAGTAGTTACCTATTTTTTTTTTATTTATAACCCTTATAATATAACGAAAGGTCCAACTTGATGGATTTGCCTACCGATATTTTCTCAGTGAGTTTCGCTTCATACAGACTTTCCCTATAGAAATAGTGCGAACCATGACTGTCGTCTATACTCTTATTGTTTTTTTTTTTTTTAGTGTAATGGGGTTGGGTCTACTTGACACTATTTTTGTTTTAGCATTATGTCTCTAATATTCACTATGGCAATGTCATGCATATGTTATTTGCATGGTTACTGAAATGCCGTTTTTAGATGTTAGTTTAACTTTTGTATGTGACAGTACATGGGCCTTAGTCTGCTATTACAATGGTGTCAGAATGGTCGATCACTGATCGCATAATGGTTGATTTTGACATGTACTACATACTAAACTTGTCAAAATCAACCATTATGGCTATGACTAAGGCCCCTGTTTGTTTGTCTTGGTATGGACATGTAATGAGGAGGAATGAAGCAAATGTGACTAAAAAAGTGATAGATCTTAATGTTGATGGACGGAGAGCGAGAGGAAGGCCAAAGAAAAGATGGATGGATTGTGTAAGGAATGATATGAAGGAGAAAGGAGTGAATGATGCCGTGACGTCTGATAGGGGAGAATGGAAGAAGAAAACGTGTTGCGCCCAAATAGAATGGGACAAGGGCAGGAAAATGATGACGATGAGACAGTGCTGTTGGTGTAATTATTATAAATAAATAAATATCGCACCCTTACCTACCTTCACGCGTCAGGGGGTCTAACAAGCGTATAATACGGGGTCCACATGAGCTTTAAATAATATAATTATCCCTCAACCACGCCGCATTAACGAAGATCTTGGGTCACTTCACATTTAGTTTATTTATTCACGAGAGAACGCATACGGGTCACAGAACTCAGCGATGTGGTTCAACGCCATAATTATTCTTATTTTATGTACGTCAGCTTACGTACATAAAATAAGACAGTATGACGGCACGGTTGGTGCAGTGGCTGAGTGATTGACTGCTGTGCTGCGTGTCGCGGGTTCGATCCCCACACGGAACAAAATTTTTTATAACGTAGTTGTTCCGGGTCTGGCTGTGTGTGTATGTGAGTTTAAATGTTTGTAAACGCACCCACGATATAGGATAAAATTCCTAGTGTGGAGCAACGTTTTTTATTAAGTAAAAAAGTTGAATGTCATTTTTAGGCGCGTGGAGATATTACTCAAGTCTATGTGTGTATAAGTATGTATATCAGTTGTCTGGTTACCATAACACAAGCTCTGCTTAGCTTGGGATCAGATAGCCGTGTGTGAGTTGTCCCAAGATATTTAAAAAAAAAAAAAAAGTCTGTGGTCCCTTGGAGCTGTGAAAAATAATCAACCCTCTAAGTCTACGCAATCAAAAGATATGACCGTTTTTGTTGCAAATCCGACATGCACTTGGCTGGATTTTTATTGTTTCTAGGTCATAATTTTTGTAATCTAATTACTTATATAAACGTTTGTAGTCAGTTTCTAAACATAGATCTACATGGTCTAAAATGCAATTTCATAAGAATACTAATAACAAAACATTAAGTTTATTTAACCGCAAACCACACTGTTTAGTTCGACTTTAGACAGAGCTAACATGCTTGAGAATAGTCTAGAATGATGAAAAACTGCAGACACCTACTAATATAATAAATGCGACAGCAACTCCGTCTGTGTATCGGGATATTTTAAAAACTCACGCAGATTAGGATGAAATTTAGCTTACGGTTAGACGCCATGACATGACCTAGCGTAGATTAGAATTTTAAAAAAGTTTTCCCGGTATTTTGTTCCGAGGGATAATTTCCTTCCACCATAAAGACTACGATCCAGGGAAGTCAAAACACCGAGAGACTTGAAGGCATTTGCCCAACAGTGGGCAAGAAAAAGCTGATTAAAAAATGCGGACGACGCCGCGGGTATAAGCTTGTCTAACTTCTCTGTTGTCTTTCACTCTCAAACACCAAACAAACGATGTGAGTAAGTAAATAAACAAGAATAAAGTGCTCATCAGACGAAATAAACGCAGTGAGACATGGAAAAATATACGCACTAACATTACCAAGTCTAGTGTATATGTTTACAGATATTTACTTTTTAAATACTGTGTTTCCACTTACCCTTTTTTTTTGGGGTGGGAAATCATCAAATAATTCCCCCGCTCTCGGCTGAGCGGGGGGGGAGTGACAGACTTTTACTGACTAAAAGCCACCCATGTTCCTTCTATTGCCCTTTACGTTCCGGGGCCGCGGTATCTCTTTCGAACAACCCGCAACCCCGGCAGGCGGAGGCCCTGGCAGGCCCCTCTGCTTTGCTGACATCTCTTTGAGGCGCGCGTGAAACACTAACGCGCCGTCGCGTCGACACGGCCTGTCGTCAATAGACGGCCGGACGTTTGGCTACCCATTGCTCACCGTCCACAGACCCGCATCTACGATGGCCGGGAGACGTCTCGCGCCCGGGGCGTTTTCCGCGGCGGCTAAGTTGGTTTGAGGTTCTCTCCCTCAAACGCCCGGCTACCTCCTTCGCTAGTTTCACTTGCTTAAGGGGTGCTTTTTGCACATGTTGGGGTGGTTAGACTTGATCTGGCAGTATTTGTTGAGCTTCAGACGTCCAGCCACCTTTTTCACTAGCATACCCAACTGCTTTGCAGAAGGAGGTGATCGATTCCTATTCCCTGTCGCTCCGGACGATGGACTAAACCAGGGCTGGACGCGAAAGGTCGCTTTCGCCGGTACTTGCCTGGAGTTGAACTCTTGACCTATGCATTTATCCTCGTTAAATGATGTACGGCAAACGACTTTTTTGTGAAAATGAGCAACGACAGCATATTCGACTAGGTAGGCTTTGTCGAAACATGATAAGCTTGACCCATGATGCCAGATTGATAAAAATGTTTTTTTATTTAAATGGTCAATCAAAAATCAAAATATTTTTATTTCACATAGGCCTACATGGGCACTTATAAAACGTCGAGAAAAGATGCACGGTTCGGGTTGGTCGTTTCCTATGGAGAAGAACCGGCAAGAAACTCCATGGTAGTGTGTTTGTCGCGTTGAATATTTGTTTATCTCTTGTGTTTTGTCATAAATGTGTTCAGTTAGTCACCATGTGATGTGTATTGCATGTTTTTCCTTCCGCGTATATTTAATTCAGTTTCAAATGGAATTGATGTTTATAGATAGATACCCAGGTATAAGCACCTGTATTTTCCGTTTAAAAAAATTATCGATGATTATACAATGAGTTGACTGATGTTTATCCATGGCAAAATGTGGGTGTAACTTTAAAATCCGGCGCTTCCACGGACAAGTGCCACATGAACGCGCAGTGACATAGTGCAGTGAAGTGCTACTAACATAGTTCTAGGATCTATTTACAAACACGAATTGTATTAGCGATAAATATGATTGTCTGTAAAGTATTTATCTATGGGCCTAAGATACCTGAAAATAAATGTATTAATATTATTAAATAAGGTACATATCTGCCATATCCTTTGGGGATTTTAGGCGTGATGCTATGTTATTTCTTCTAAATTAGAAGACCAGATATGCTGGAGAATTGCTTGCGCTATTTTGACATCCCAGCTAAATACTGGGAAATTTCGAAGACTGTGCAATTCAGAGGAAATGTCTGTAGTAATCGTGTGTATAAATTCGGTATATATCGACTCCCCCTTCCGATTTGTTCATCATCTGCCTAGCCTTTTCCCAACTATGTTGGGGTCGGCTTCCAGTCTTAAAGGATACAGCTGAATGAGACACTGACGACCTGTAACGACTGTCAAAGATCTACAATTGACAGCCACGACCAACAGCTTAACGTGCTTTCCGACGCACGAAGGAAACTCGGTATGTAACGGGTGGTCACCCATCCACAAACCAGCCTAGGCAAGCGCGGCTTAACCTAAAGATCGACCCGAGCGACTGCTATTATTTAGCCACGAGCTCCTCCGATTTGTTGACTAGTCAAATTTTTATTAGCTTCGCTCATCTCCGGACCTAAACAATTGATTACCACATTATAGACGACAGCCATTCGTCCGTATTGTAATCGTCACATTTTGACTCACAAGCATGATTTGTTGACAGTAACGATTACTAGAAACTTCTGAAATCCGGATTGTTTATTCAACATCTGATTCAAGTTGTTTGATCTAGAGTATTTGTAGGAAAAACATTGATTCAACAAAGCTTTGTTGTGTTTGCCCCAAGAGATAATTTTGGGGCAACCGTATTTTTTTAATAACGTTATATTGTGAGTACATATGTATGCCATATATAAACTTAACGTACAGCTTGAGTATTGTATATATCTGTATAGAGTATTCTGTATAGCTTGTAAGAACGAACTAACTAAAACCACCCATGTTCCTTCTTTGTCCTTTATGTAAGCTGGACATGGCAAAGAGATGCTGGCAAAGCAGAGGACCCCTCTGCTCTGCCGACATCTCTCTTTGAGGCGCGTGGAACACGAAAGCGCCGTCGTCACTAGACGGACGGACGGTGAGCTACCCATTGCTCACCGTCCACAGACCCGCATCTGCGGTGGCCGGGAGTCGTATCGCGAGGAGTTGATCTTGATGTCCAGTTCTTAGTGACACTAGGTGAATCTGGTAAATGCATGAAAGCACGCTGTTGGATTTTCTAAGCTGAGACTTCATACTCCAATCCTACTAACAATAGAAATACCAGTTTGTGGAGATGTATTGATGTATGTTGCTCTTCCACGCAAACACTACTGAATGGATTTTAATAATATTTCTCCCACAGGTAGTGTGTTAACGGAATTAACACAGGCTTTTAATCCCGGTACTATATTCCCTTTTTTTGTGGGTGGGAAGTCATCATACTATATTCCCTTGGAATAATTTTTAACGGGCAAAACCGCGGGCAATACTAGCTAGAATTGCAATAATGAAGCGTAGATATAATTTAGATACTCACCATACATTCACGTTAATAAAAAACGCGGAATTATGCAATCGTTGGAAAAACAGGAAATATTTTTAAAGCTACTTACTAAGCGTGAATGATTACAAATAAAACATCCGTAAATTACTGCATTTATTTATATTATTAGGATAAGCAGTTGAAATTATATTTGTGTTGTATAGAAAATAATAAAATGTGTATTTAATGCATGTTTTTTTATCTGTAAATAGGTAGATAATCGTGCCAAATCTCATGAACCACCATACTATCAAACATACTTACCTATCTAATTTTATTCAACACGATGGAAGTGGTTTGCGATCGACTACTGCGCTGTGTGTCGTGTCGCATGGAACAAATATTTAAATGACCTACAGGTAGTTGTTTCGGGTCTGGCTGTTTGTGTATGCGAGTTTAAATGTTTGTAAAACGCAACCACGATACAGGAGACATTCCTAGTGAAGGGCAAAAAAACCCGTGTAAATGAGCCATTAGTTGGCCTACCTAATGGATAGTTCTATAGACACCTATCAGCAATTGTATTGTCGATGTGCTGCCGACCATAACCTATGATAGACATATGACATGAGACTGATTTCCTTTGAACAAATATGTAGCCAGTTGAAAAAAAGAAACCGGCCAAGAGCGTTTCGAACACGCACACCGAGGATCCCGTACAAACATGCGACATAAACGGCCATATGTTTTGACTGCGTAGATTTAGAGAGTTGATTTTTCCACAACTCCAAGAGACCACTCCACTAATTTCAACTCGATACCTCTCCGTGTTCCCGAGATAAAGGGTCTTAACAGACAGACGGACAACAAAGTGATCCAAAAACGGTTCCGCTTTTTTTCTTTCCGAAGTACATGAACCATAAACCTTAAAAAAAATTAGCAATGAATTAAGGAGGGTAATGTGTTCATGTATATGTTTGTATGTTTGTTCCTTTTGAAGCAACATACAGACTGTTTAGACTTTAAACAAAATTAAGTCTATAGTTACTTAGACAGTCGGGACCCATTAAAATCCAGAACGGCTCACACTCCAATAATGGGTCCCGACAGTCGAAGTTACCATAGACTTATTTTTTTATTTAATTACCTACCTTGATTTCTTCTTCTTTATAGTTCCAGATGCAGTAAGTACCTACTTGTTTTTGTCTTTTCAGTTTTATTAGGTACTAGTTGCGCCCCGCGGCTTCGCCCGCGTGATGATAAAAAAAAAGTATCCTATGTATTACTTATTCCAGACTATAATCTACCTCTGTGCCAAATTTCATCAAGATTCGTTCAGTAGTTTTTCGTGAAAGAGGAACAAACATACATCCATACGCACAAACTTTCGCATTTATAATATTTTAGTAGGATGTAGTTTGGTTAACTTTTTACGCAGTCGGGTTTTTTTTATCTCGTTTAACATGATATAATACTCGGGAGTATTCCGGGGTACAATCTTAGGAGTATATAGAATACCTGTGGGTTAAATTCTGAGACGTAGCTACTCGAACGTTGCCGCGAGCGCTAAAGCTTATAGTAAACTAGCTTTTGTCCGCGGCTTCGCTCGCGTTAAATTCGGGGTAACACAGTTCCCCTTTCATTTGATTTGCAGGTACCTGCTTCCTATAGTTTTTGCCCTTGCGCCTTATTTATTGTAATAGCAAAGCTAAATTTTCCCTTTTCTTCCCTCTTTCTCCCTCATTTCTCAATATTTAAAAAAAAATGGCCTTTTTCAGGGTCCCAACTATCTCTGTACCAAAATTCATCAAAATCGGTTTAGCCATTAAGGCGTGAAGACGTAACAAACAAACAAACTCACTTTCGCTTTTATAATATTAGTAAGGATAAAATAATCTGCATGCATCCTCGCACTTACTACTAATCAATGGACTGGCCTCAGTTTATTTCAGCAACATACATGAACTGATTGACGCGATAACTGATTGATATCAGTAGCCGTATGTTTACACGAATACCTACCGATTATGTAGTGAGAAATCAAAATACAGACTCTAATCGTTTTACTACACAGTTTACTTTTCTCTATCAATTGAAGAAGTAACTAAATACACTTGTGTTAATAGAAAAGTGAATCATTTAACACCTGACGCTTGCTAGAAATTATTTAAAACGAGCTGCGCCCCGCGGATTTACACAAGTGGTGATAGAATATACAATACATCTTTTTGAATTGTAGCCTATGTGTTATTCTGAAATGTAAGCTATATTATTGTTAAGTTTTATCCAAATCCTTTCCGTAGTTTTTGCGTGAAAGAGCAAAACACATACTTACATAAATCCTCACAAACTTTCGCTTTTATAATAGACTAGCCTTTGCTTGCGTCTTCACTCGCCTTAAATTCGGGGTAACACAGTTCCCCTTTCCTGATTTACAGGTACCTGCTACCTGTAGTTTTTGCCTTTGCGCCTTATTTATTGCAATAGCAATGCTAAGTTTTCCCTTTTCTTACCTCTTTCTCCCTTATATCTCAATCTTTTTTTTTAAATAGCCTATGTCCGTCTCCAGGTTCCCAACTATCTCTGTACCAAAATTCATCAAAATCGGTTTAGCCGTTTAGGCGTGAAGACGTAACAAACAAACAAACTCACTTTGGCTTTAATAATATTAGTAAGGAATAAGGATGATCTACGTGGCTTAATAATAGCAGCCGCTCGGTTCGATCTTTAGGTTACGCCGCGCTTATCTTCTGTGGATGGGTGACCACTCGTTACATACCAAGTTTCCTCCGTGCCTCGGAAAGCACATTAAGCTGTTGGTCCCGGCTGTCATTTGTAGACCTTTGACAGTCGTTACATGTAGTCAGCGTCCCGAAAGTCTGACAATCAGTCTTACCATGGGGTAACGTATTACCCAGTAGTATCTGGGTTGTGGACGTCAGCAGTCGCTCCATGTAAAATACTGGTATTCAGCTGCATCCGGTAAGACTAGAAGCCGACCCCAACATAGTTGGGAAAAGGCTAAGCAGATGATGATGATGAAATCAGTTATTTCAATGAGTTCAAACCATGACTTCTCGGCCACAAATACCCGGTTAGATCACACGGTAGACGACTTATGACTCAACGTATTATCAACCGCTTATCAGCTGTTATCTACATTACAACATTATTTGTGTTGAACCACTTTGTTTATTTTATTTCGTTTTAGTTATTATAACTGTACGTTTCCGTGTCAATATTGGAGGTATTTGGATTTTTTTACATGAGTTCAGGTGTATTTTTGTAGCAAGCTTAGCTTTATCATCTACTTACAGCGGTTAACCGCTAGTATTTTTTCTTATTAAACTTTATCCCACATTAGGAATTTTTCCTGTATCGTGGGTGCGTTTACAACAAACATTTAAACTTACACAAACAGCCAGACCCAGAACAACTACTTGTAGGCCATACAAATATTTGTTCCATGCAGGGATCGAACTCCGTTTTTTTTTTTGCGGACGGGAAATCATTAAATCAATTCCCCCGCTTGGGCGGAGCGGGGGAAGTGTCAAACTTTTGCTGACTAAAACCGACCCATGTTCCTTCTTTTGCCTTTCATGTTCCGGGGCCGCGGTATCTCTTTCGTATAACCTGCAACCCCAACTAGCGGTGAAGGCTTTGCCCTACAGTGTCAATATGGTATTGTTCCACAAACGATCGGACACTTCTGAATGTCGTGTGGTTTTGTTTGTCCGTTAGTGGCACTGATGGCCACTACGGAAGGCGTGAAACTCAGAGACAAATTCTGTGATGAATCATTTTGTTTGTCGTCATTTTCAAAAGAAGTTGTCTAACATTCTGTCATCAGACCACTTGACTGCAGATTAATTGAACATGCAGTGGAAAAAGAAAACTAAAAAGTAGAAAATAACTTTAGGTACTTCCAGAAGTCGGTGACCCTTGTTGCTTTCGTTGACTTTTTGCCACTGACTTCCGGAAGTAAATTTCGTTAGTATAGTTCGGTAGTATATATAAAGTTATTTTCCAGTTATTAGTTTTTTTTAGGAAGTTGGTTTTTTTTTGCGAAAATTGTTTTATTTCAGCATTTTTATGTAGTTAGGTGTGTTTTTAGTTATCTCAAAATTTGTTTTTTATCGAGTATTAATTTTCCATAGTTACTAAAAGAAATTTTGTGGTGGGCTCTTAAGGAGAAAGGTGTGCCTGGGAAGTATGTGCAGTTGATCCGTGCGATGTACAGTCGATGCAGTACCCAAGTCCGGTCCACAGCGGGCACTACCGGCACCTTCAATGTGGCTGTCGGTCTGCACCAAGGGTCGGCTCTTAGCCCTTACCTCTTCCTGGTGATAATGGACGCTCTCACGTCGGACATCCAGGAAGAGGCTCCCTGGTGCATGCTGTTTGCCGATGACATTGTGTTGGTTGCCGAGAGCGGCCAAGAGGTCCAGAGCAGATTGGAAGTGTGGTGGCAAAGACTGGAGAACGTTGGCCTGAAATTAAGCAGAACCAAAACAGAATACTTGTTCTGCGATTTCGGCGGTCTCTCCAGTCCTGTGCCCATAACCCTTGCCGGAACGCCTATACCGATCTGCTCCAACTTCCGGTACCTCGGGTCGCTTGTCCAAGGGGATGGCGAAGTAGACCGGGACGTAACGCACCGGATCAACGCAGGATGGATGAAATGGCGACAGGTCACTGGAACAACTTGTGACCCACGGATGCCCCTCAAGTTAAAGGGGAAAATATATAAGTCCGTGATTAGACCTGTTGTACTGTATGGGTCAGAATGCTGGGCTGTAAAAAAGGTGGATGAAAAACGATTGCATGTAGCGGAGATGAGAATGTTGAGATGGATGTGTGGAGTGACACGAATGGATAAAGTAAGGAATGAATATATTCGAGGAAGTTTGAAAGTTGCGCCTGTTACAGAAAAATTGAAAGGGAGTCGTTTGTCTTGGTATGGACATGTAATGAGGAGGGATGAAGGACATGTGACTAAAAGAGTGATGAATCTGAATGTTGATGGACGGAGAGCGAGAGGAAGGCCAAAGAAAAGATGGATGGATTGTGTAAGGAATGATATGAAGGAGAAAGGAGTAAATGATGCCGTGACGTCTGATAGGGGAGAATGGAAGAAGAAAACGTGTTGCGCCGACCCCAAATAGAATGGGACAAGGGCAGGAAAATGATGATGAGTTACTAAAAGAAATATGAAGATCATCCATATAGACACAGAAGAAAAAACATGTATTATAGGCGATTACTCATAAATTACCCAAGAAATATAAATAAAATTGAAAAATGAACAAAAACATGGATTTTGAAAATCGAACTACAGTTGGCGGAGTAATCGGTGAACATATCTATATAAAAAATACGGTCAAACATAGTACCTCCTCATTTTTGAAGTCGGGTAAAAAAGGAAAAATACTGCATATTTTAAAAGAGATTTTAACGATTCCGACTAAATATTTATTGGCATTGGAAACAGTTCCTCGAACTCAAATGTTTATCTGTTCCGTGGCGCTTACAAAACAGAGAATAGCATTAGTAATAGACACATAAGTAGTATGTTTTTACCCGACTGCGCACCGCAAAGGAGGGTTATGTGTTCATCAGTCTATGTATGTATGTTTGTATGTATGTATGTATGTTTGTATGTTTGTTCCTTTGAAGCACTATACAGACTAAACGCCTGGGCCGATTTTTATGATTCACACGTCAATCGATTCCTCTTAGTCCTGCGAGTGTCACTAAAGATATGAAATGAATAAAAAAACAAAATGGCGACCATGAGACACCATATTGTGAAAATGAAAAAAATTAAAACCAACAAAATATGTCAAGTGGGGTATCGTTGAATAGGTATTTAAAAATCATTAATAGTTTTCTTACATCACTTTTCGATTCAAGTGACTATTTATTTATAAATAATTAAAATGTAGGCCGTCATGTATTTACATATGTATTTAAACAATACAGCATTAATTTTTATCCAATTAAGTACCTTAAATACATTGTCTATTTAATATAGATCAATATGGCCCTTTACAGCATATAATTTAAATGAATATTTCCGAAGATATTACAGTTTAAAAATGCAGGGACATATTGATGCGGCCGGCCGCAGCGGTGTCCGGGCGGCGGCGCATGTATCTTATATACCTATTCTTTCGGCATCATAAACTGGACCAAAACAGACTTAAAAAAACCTACGGTTTTTTTGGTCATGGTAATGACCAAATTCCGCAAGCATCACCCAAGATCGTGTGTGCAAAGGTTACCCGTTACCCGGAACTGAACTATTAAGATTAGGATAATTACTTATTAAATAAAATGATGAAATTTATGTCTAGAGATGATTCTGACTTACAAAATTATGAGTTTTGAATGTATGATAAATGAGTGTCTGCCAAACAGTTTTCTGTTTATGCTAAACGTTGTTATGCAAAATAAAATTATGACATAAAAAGTTCTGCTATAAAGGGGGGATCCAAAAATAATAATCTCATAAATAATGAATACCTAATAGATACTCATAACTAAAAAGTCAAAAATAAAAAAAATATTTTAAAAAATCAAAAACCCGACTGCGTAAAAAGTGAAACAAACTACACACCTAATAAAAATAAAACTGAAAAGAGAAAAACAAGTACTGTAATCTGGAACTATGAAGAACAGTCGGGACCCATTATTGGAGTGGGAGCCTTTCCAGATATTAATGGGTCCCGACTGTGCTTCATAGTTCCAGATTACAGTACTTGTTTTTCTCTTTTCAGTTTTATTTTTATTAGGTGTGTAGTTTGTTTCACTTTTTACGCAGTCGGGTTTTTGATTTTTTTAAATATTTTTTTTATTCTCATGTCGAAAATTAGCTTTCGACAGGTTATCCCAAAGACGGATGTATTAATGGCACTGATATATCATAGAAATTGAATACATTAAAATAACATTTTTAAATATCCTTACTATTGATGATTATCACATTGTTTGTTTGTTTAAAATGAGGGAGAACCCTCATTTTTTTTCTTTAAAAAATTCTCTTGCATATTATATCTCTGTACCAAAATTCATCAAATTTGGTTTAGCCATTTAGGAGTGAAGGCGTAACAAACAAACAAACAAACTCACTTTCGCTTTTATAATATTAAAGTAAGGATATGTCGCCACTGTTATTTCTGACATTTAGGAGTTGCAGTGGTTTGTGAATGGTGTGGCGGGTTTTACCCTTAAAATACTCTCTCCAAAAAGATATTCTTTTATTTTATTTTTTTCATTGTAAAGAGTATTTTACTGCAACTCTTGAAGGCCAATATCAACAATTACGACCACCAGAAGAGTACCGAGACAAGGAAGCTAGACTTAGTCCCAGAGAAACACAAAAATTAATTAATTAATTAATCAGTAATATTATCCAAATGATGGGCTTATTTTATTTTAATTTATTTAATTTTTAATAACGATACTAACAACTTTTTACGTGATTGATTAAAATTTTAAAAATAACTATGGTTATTTTTAAATTTAGACATTTCAAGCTATTTAACTAACTTTTTAATTTTATTTTATTTATAATTGTGTTATTTTTGGTTTGTTTTTTATACCTTAACTTTGTACGCCACCTATTGGCAAAACATTGTGAACCTACATTTTATATACTACCTGTAAACACCTATGTTCTACAAAATAAATGATTGATTGAACACGAAATTGATCAGAAAAGAATGACGGGATCGTATTACCACATAACTTTCACCTTGAAATGTAGTTTGTAAGAACTACAGGTACACCTCCTTACTCATTATAGAAAAACTGACAAGATAATAAGTAGTATAGAAACAATCATGAACAGCCTAGGCATCGAAGTAAGTCCCCACTTTTGCGACCTAAGAAAACTAATCAATAGTTCTTCTCCTTTCGTTAATTAATACTGAGGGTGGAGGGTTTCATGTGACTCAAGGTACACTGAAAAAACTTTAATTAGAAAAGGTCTCAAATGTCAAGAAAGTAAGGTAACGTTAACTAACTTGGCTGGATCCAAATTGAAAACTGGAGAAATTGAAAGACTGCTCGATCGGAAAGTTTTATAATTGTACAATTGCAATTGCAGTTGGGAACTGTTTTGGCTTTGATTGACTTCCTTTATTTAAGGTTCCTTCAAAATGGTGCGGACGGTATTGCGGACCGGTTGCGGACGTCATACCGGACACTGTCAGTTGTCCAAAGACTTGTCCGGAACCTTTGGGTATGCCCTGTGAGCAGTGGCGGATTTACAAATTTGCCGCCAGTAGGCTATACAATTTTTTCCGCCCCTACTGACCTTTGAAATTCAATAGGTACGCTAGTTTAGTTCACAATCATTTATTTACATTTATTCTGAAATTGTAACTTTATGGTTTGTGTTCTATCGTCCTCATTACATCGTCTCTTTCCCATTATTAGAATGATCGTTTACTGGGGGCTAGTTGTAACCGTTTCTAGATTATTATTGCAAAAAGACCAAATTGCCGCCCCCTGGAATCTGCCGCCCTAGGCTCCAGCCTACTCAGCCTACTGGTAAATCCACCACTGCCTGTGAGTCCCGACTTATACAGGGTAAAAGCGACGCTAACGCAGAGACAGTTACTAAAATATCAGTTACTAGCTTTGAACGCGGCTTCGCTCGCGTTAAATTCGAGGTAACACGGTTCCTCTTTTCTGATTTGCAGGTACCTGCTACCTGCAGTTTTTGCCCTTGCGCCTTATTGATTTGTAATAGCAAAGCTAAGTTTTCCCTTTTCTTCCCTCTTTCTCCCTGATATCCCACGTTTTTTCTTTTAAAAAAAAATTAACCTATGTCCGTCTCCTGGGTCCCAGCTATCTCTGTACCAAAATTCATCAAAATCGGTTTAGCCATTAAGGCGTGAAGAGGTAACAAACTCATTTTCGCTTTTATAATATTAGTAAGGATTCAGTGCTTTGTATCTATGATCGAAGCCAAGCAGACATTTATCATTTTAGCCCGGAATCTGTCACTGCCTTTCTTTTTTACTATTGCCACACTGCCTGGCTCCGTGCGTTTCTGTCTTATCTGGATCGGAAATCGTTAGATAACTTTTCCCGCTCTGGGCAGAATGGAAGAGAGTGTCAGACATTTACTGGCTAAAACCCATACATGTTCCTTCTTTTGCCCTTTATGTTCCGGGGCCAAACAACCCGCAACCCCGGCAGGCGGTGACCCTGGCAGGCCCTTCTGCTTTGCTGATCTCTTTGAAAAGCGCGTGAAACAAAAACGCGTCGTACCCAAGTATGTCCCGCGATTTTGCAGGCAATACTTAGTGTAATTAATTTTCATCACCTGCTTTCTCAAACCGATGAATGAAAACATTTTGACGAAACCGGTAAGTGTATCCTTAATTCTGAAACCAAAGACATCTGACATCCTCCATCCCAGGACCCTGCCAGGGTTGCGGGTTGTTCGAAAGAGAAAATAAAGGGCAATAGCCTTTTATTGTCCACCACCCATGTTCCGCTTATCATCATCATTCAAGAAACTTCAGCTGAATTTAACTTAGCTGTTAGGACTACGTGAACAAATGTCTTATGAACTTAACTAAGTGACGATTGAAAAAGATAGTTTCAATCCAAATTCTTCCCCCATATCATTGACCCTCCTCTCTAGCCCTAGATTACGAAACACTGATATTAAAAACGTTTCTTTCGTCTCCTAAGATCAGCCATGAAACGATCTTGACGGAAGTTTCGACATCTCAAATCGCCAATACAGCAAGCTTTATAATCAATGCTCGCAACTTCTCTCAGGTAAACAATAAGCCGATATTTTGGTGTAGGTATGAAAAATCGTTGGATGAACTATGAAGATTATCTATGTCTAAAAAAAAAGAGGCGACTGCTTATACGGCGAGTAACAGAGAAGTATGTATGGAAGAATATGACATACTGTGATGCCCCAAATAAATGGAGATAAGGGCAGGAGAATGACGATAATGATACGATGCTTGAAGTATATAGAGTTACGTTTCTAGACATGTTTTAAATTTTCATTTGTTTTTATTCGATTCGATTTTGTTTTTTGCGCCGCTCCACACTACCCTACTCTCTAAAAGGATAAATGTTGAATGTTGTTCTATATAAAGTAACCTATTGTTGCGAATGTATCATTAGTTATTGACAATCGATTGGTACCAAACCAACCTATCGGCTGTAAAAATAAATAGCACACATTGTTATATTAATAACGAAGTAATATGCATTGGTAACGCTAAAAACAATTGTTCCTACCATTACGAAATTCTCGTGTAACAGGAATGTTTATATTTCAGACCAATCAGTTCTAAAATTAGAGTATCTTTATAAAATAATTTAGTCTGTGGTTAAAATAGTTTATGGTACCTATGCGCTGTTTTTTTATATTCGATTAATACCTCGACATCAATTTGCCTACTGTCAAAATTTTGACAGATCGACTTGTGTTTCTCAACCATTTGTTTCAATCACTACAACTATTTATTTTTCTTGAAAAACTCAATCTTTGTTTACGCTACAACCCGTGCCTCGCCTTAACACACGGTAGACTAAATAGAGAACTGTTTAGACAAAGAAATCCTTCAGTTTCAATGGAATTTTAAGCGTAAATCAGGCAGAGAGCTTCACGTAAAAAGACACCATTACTTCTGTTCTGCTGTGCAATAAAAAACTAACGATCCTCAGTCCGATCGCAACTACACATCAACAAACAGACAGACAAACAAACCGGGTATGGATTGAACCTATTAACAGCGCATTGAATTGTCGAAACGTGACAGCTTAAAAGATTATTGAAATACTAACCTTTAAAAGTGTAGATGAGCTGTTCCGGGGGTCACGACACACACAATAACAACTGTCCACGTCGCGATTGAGATAGGAATTGTGTTTATTTGATTTAGGTGAGGTTTTTGTGTTATCACGCGGCCGCGGTGTCGCGCAGTCGCGAAGTGAGACGCTGCCGCGGCGGAGCGCTGTCGCGGACTGTCGGTCGAGCGCCACCGAAGTGCGGCTGGATGGGTCGGCTGGCCGCGACACCGCGCATGCGCGCCGTCAAGGTCATGCGCGAGAATACCGCTTGTGTACTCCCGGTGTTTACACACCGACTGTGACCACTACTAATAACACAGCCACCATTGCGCATGAAGTCCCCGTGGTGTTTGAATTCTGCGATTTATGGCGCGCAGTGTATAGTACCAACGATTCCCTACATTGCAATGTCCCTCGATTTAAGTTATCAGCTGCACTGGGAGGTGACGGTTGTAATCACCACGCCCACCGCTACCGGTGATTACCACACAGGTCTAAGAGGAAGTCAGACTTCGGTGATAACGATAACCACAATTGCTGCAAATATTTGTTAGTATTTACATGAAACATTCCACAATTTTGAATCTTTTGACAGTTTTTAGGGTTCCGTACTTCAAAAGGAAAAAATTATTGGATAATTTTGTTATCCATCTGTCAAGACTCTTTTTCTTTGGCACGCGTGAAGGTATCAAGTTAAAAGTTAAGGTATCGAGTTATTGAGTTCGACCGTTGGGGGTGTCTAAAAATCAACCCTCTAAAGCTACGCAGTCACAAGATTATGGCAGAGTTTAAGTCGCAAGTTTTTACGGAACCCTCGATGCGGGAGTCTGACCCGCACTTGGCCGGTTCTTTATAACCTACATTCTATAATTGTATCAATAGCCAAAATAAACATTATCAAGGTGATACAAAAATAACCTTAAGTATTCTGGTTTAGATAAAGAATTTAAGCACCAACACTAGTTTTGAAAACATTCATGTAGGTATTTGTAATAAGTAAACAATTTTTAAAACAAATAAACTTTTATTATTTTTTTTACTCTTAAGAACAATATATCCAAAGTCTTTTTAAATTGGATAAAGAAATAAATAACAAAATCTTATCAAGTTAGCAAAATAACTCAACAACTAGGCAACCAAATAAATGTCAACTTTGATGTAACTTCATGATTCTAAAACAATGATAATAGAAGAAAACTTAACTTACACTAAGTAGTTTAAATAAAACCTCCACCAAAAACCAACGAATATCAAAAGCATTTAGTAACTTACTTATGGCTAATTGCATAGACTTATTAATAAATAAAGTTATTTAGTTTTCAACTATTGTTATATTTTATTACTATATCTTACAATGAAATAACACGGAAAAAGAACTATACTAAAATAAATAAATATTTCCTTAAAAATAAATAAAAGTTTGAGATCCACTGACTTTGAAAATCTGGACTTTTTCAGTTCATTGAGAGTCCACTACTGAAACACTTTGATTTGATCTATTAACTTAGATTAGAAATATTAAACAAACAACTAAAAAGAAACAGTCTACTATCAGTCTTCAATGATTTGAAAAAAATACTTGTAATTAAACTTTAAAAAACCCGAGCACAAAAAAAAAACCTTTTTTTAAACTGATTTCATAATTTAAGTATCCAAAATAAATTACTGAGGGCCTAGACCAGTGATAATCGCCTTCACAGTGTTTCGTTTCTTTACAATCACCATCAGCAGATTTGACATAAGCAGTAGCATAACTCAATCCAATAGGATACGAGTTCTCCTCTAATTACCGCTGTCACTTTCTCTAGGCCCTCAGCATGCTACAAAATTATAAACTACCTAATGGCCCAGCCATTCATTACTGATTCTCAATTATTTTCTGATTTCTATTTTTTTTCCATCTTAACAATCTTTTAGCTGGAGGTATGACGGTGCCATGCTCCTCCGTACAATGTCTTTTTAACTCCGAATACTTTCTAAACCTGGACCCACAGACAAGGCAGTCCACAATCATCTTCCTAACATTATGAACCGTCCATTCATGGTCCCACTTTTCCTTTAAACTCCTGAAGTATTGTCGGCAGAACCTACACCTGGATTTGCTGGAAGTTACTTTAGTATGCGAACATCTTATATGCTTATTCAACATTGATTCAAAATGGAACGTTTTATCGCAATATTGACAATTGATAGGTCGATTTTTGTTGTGATACTCCATATGCTGAGTTATCATTTTTTTAGAGTTGAATTTACGTTGACACATGTCACATTGAAAGTAGGTGGTGCCATGGATCTTTTTATGCTTTGAAAAGTTACTGGAGTCACTAAAAGACTTGTCACAAAAGGTACATTTATAAAGTGTTAGTTTTGCATGTTCTCTCAAGTGAGCTTTGTATCTATCAATCTTTGTAAATACCTTTTCCTGGCAGATCTCACATCGTATGTTGAGGACCCCGAAATTGTTCGCTGGGTTCTTGGCGAGGGTGCTCCTGATTACATGTTCGATGAGATGCCTTTTGAGGTCTCCAATACGGTCGAACTTTTTGAAACACACTTCGCAGGTCTGGAAATATATATGAGAATAATAGCATAATAATAACATCACACTGTTGCTCCGGGAAGGTTTGCGTTACGTCAGGGAGACACGTAATCGAGGGAATAGGTTAATTTCCCTTGTAATAGAAGGAATAACCCTATAAATCTTTTCCAGCCCAGGAATCGAACCCAGGATCGCATGCTCAGCAGTAGCGCTTGTAACTACGAGACAAACGAGGAAATATATCATATATTAGGTGGAGCCCGCGGCTTTCGCGCGCGTGATATCGAAAAAAAATTCCTATGTGTCATTCCAGACTATAATCTACCTCTGTGCCAAATTTCATCAAGATCCGTGCAGCCGTTTTGACGTGAAAGAGTAACAAACATCCATCCATACATACATCCATCCATCCTCACAAATATTCGCATTTATTACATATAATATATTATATACTAGCTGTGCCCGGCATGCGTTGCAATGCAATTTTTCTACCCTACCCACCCTAGATTACCAGTAGCTTTCTTGTGCGGTTTCACTCGCGTTTTTCCGACATTTTTTGCTGTTGTTGCCCTGCTCCCATGGACAATAGCATGATATTGTATAGTCTATGTTACTTCCTGATAATGTAGCTTTCTATTAGTGAAAAAATGCTAAAATCGGTCCAGTAGTTTTGGACCCTATTCGATACAAACAAACAAACAAATTTTTCCACTTGATAATATTAATATATAAGTATAGATCGCGTTATTATTGAGTATATACGATTTGACAGAAACTCACAACAAGTTTTTAAGTTGTAAAGGTAATTTTTATTCTGCTTGGCGAAATAATTATTACGTACCTACAGTTGTTTGAGTAGCGTCTGCGATACTAAGTAGGGAACAACAATGGACAGTTAAGATCATATTAAATCACATCAGGCCTTATAAGCATATGACTGAACATGGATTTGATAATAGTCGCTACGATGACCTGCTATTAAGGAAAATGAACAAAACATCACCTTTTGCAAACAGGATGAGAGAGAGATAGAAAAGTCACATAATTTTTAAGCTAAATATCTACAAAATACTTTGACAAAAGTTCGGCGTACCTTATTGTACTTCCTCTGTTTCTTGATCGTCTTGCTGTGAGTTCGAAATATCTTGTTAGACATCACCTTCGCGATCACGGAGTCAGGAGTTTGAAGGTGTTCGTCTTCTTCTTGCTTGACCAACTCTTCTGTCACAGAAATATCACTGATGCCCTCAAATACACCTTTAGCGAAGTCAGATTTACTGGAAGACTTGGCAGAGTTCAAATCCTTCGTATGAACTTTTTTGTGATCCGTCAATTCTGCTAAAGAATCGCAGACAAACGAACAAGATTCACACATAAAAGTGAAATGAAATTTCGACGAATGTGTGTGTAATTCCTTCATAGTAGAAAATTTCCTTGAGCAGTAACTGCAGGGGAACATTCGGGAATGTATCTTACGGTGATTGCGTAAGGTGAATTTTGAGGCGAAAACTTTATGGCACTTGTTACATTCCAGGTCTGGGTCGCCGTGGCCGAGGCAGTGTTGTTCAAACTTTTCTTGATTTTTCAAGTTTTTTCCGCAGTCTGAGCACATGAACGAGAGATTGCCGGAGACAGAGAGCCGGTGGTTGCTGATCATATGCTGCTTGAAGGCAGAGAGTTGGTCAAATATCTGTTTACATTTGTTACACTGATATTTTTTGGCGCGTGGATTGTTTGTAAAACTCCTGGATGAGTCATCTGAAAAAAAAATATAAATTACTTTTTGTGTTAATTATGTTAATTTAAAGTTTTAGATCCACTGACTTTGATTTTTTTAATAGTTGTTAGGCAAATGTGTTAAGAGAATATGGAGATTTACCTACAAACAAAGATGAAGAACCCAATACATAATAGTGCTTACATGTTTAAAAAAATATTAACTCACTTTAAGTAGGTTAGTACACTATAGAATAGAATATACTTTATTGCACACCAAAATTTAAAAACAAAACTGTTTTACAAAAAAAAAAATTTGCTTAACATACCTAAGTACTTACATAAGTTACTGTTTATTTCAAATTTAAAATTAAAACTAATTCCTATTTAATATAGATCTTTTTATTTACAATACGTCAATCTATTGTTGTATTAATTTTATAATAGGTATTTTTAATTTAATTGTTTCAAATTGATTTTAGCTTCGAGTAAATAAAATATGATATATAGACATCAATATTGTAACTTGAAACTAATAGGTAACAAGAACAAAGAACAACAATCAATATTTTATTGATTGAAAATATTCCCATTTAGCAAATTAATGTACTTTATAATCAACATTTATGACATCCTATTATGATGAAAAACTAAGTTAATATTATTATAATTAATGAACAACTCACCAATAGTAACTTCACTCTCTACCTCGCCAGCTCCGACGCACTCCAGTGTAGGATCATTGATAGCAATATTCTGCACCGTCTGTCCGGAACCAGAATCATGTCCTAAAAATAGTATAGTCTTCTGTTGTTTTGACACAGACTGTATGTTTGTTGACATCAGCTGTTTCAACGCTCCATTTTCAGTCTGAAGACCAATAAATTTCCTCTCATCTCGTGCCCGAGCATCCTTTTCATTGATTTCCTCGGACAACTGAGTCAGGAACACACCACATTCAAACTCATCTTCCTCATACAAATTATAACCGTCTGAGGTCTGTACATTTTCTTGTATCTTCTTGACTGTCTTTTGTTCCTCTACTGGTGAGTACCGAATAGCATCATTACAATTATACACATTTTGAGTAATGTATGTATTGT
Source organism: Ochropleura plecta (assembly GCA_905475445.1). Classification (NCBI taxonomy): domain Eukaryota; kingdom Metazoa; phylum Arthropoda; class Insecta; order Lepidoptera; family Noctuidae; genus Ochropleura; species Ochropleura plecta. The sequence continues at coordinate 18,755,107 of FR997736.1, forward strand.
GCTGTTCAATAGTAACATGGTTCTCATTAGTCTCATGTATGGTGTAAGTCTCAAGTGGCGAATTACAACGGTTGTACACAAATGGGCTCCTAGCTGGGTCTATCCACACTTGAGAGTCATTGTAAGCAGGTATTGTTATCTGATTTGCTTCAGTCAGAATCACTGGTATGTTATCAAGGCTTGAGTAACTATTTGGTGATGCATACCTGATGTTGATATCTCTTCCATCCATGATCTTCACATTACAGAAACCCTTGTATATAGCAGTGTCATTGCCTTCTGTGTCTGGTGATGAGATATTCAAGTGTATAAACACATTTTCTGACAACTCACAGTTAGTTTCCAACGTTGTACACACTTTTGGTATGAATAGTATTGGATAAGGCCCTTGGAAAGTCAAGTCAGACCCTTCGCCTTCCATTTTCGAAATTTAAACCTGGAAAATACCGGACGATACATATTGCTTGATGCTCTTAGTTCAAATAAACCAAATGAAGGTAAATTAAGAAAAATATTAATCATAAAAAGGAGTTTTTAATAAATTGAAGGCGTCTTACCTCGTGTAGCTTTGGTGTCTGCCAAGAAAAGGGTGAGCGGAGGTAGAAGTAACAGACAGACAGTTTTGAATATATCCCACGCTACCCTCCAATTTATGCTTTTTATTATTTCTGATCATTTTTGTGGGTAAGCAACAAATGTGTACGGAGTAAGCCCGTTATTCAAAACAGAAGCACTTTTCTAAAGAAATAAACATTTTAACTGGACATTATATTAATTTTAAATTTAGATTCCCACATAATTAAATCGCCGACTATGTTTTGTTTATTTGAATTTGTTTTGGTTTGAATACAAACCTGCGAATGCTGTGAATTTAACAAAAAATACACTCTACTACTTGGTGTTAAGGTTCATAACGCTCGAAACCAAGTGTCATTTAAAACAAAGTTACTTTTGACAAGCGGTGCGTTCGGATTTACGCAATAATGAACACGTTAAAAATTATGACAGATGAAAAAGTTGAGTAAATATTGAGAATTATTCGTTAATTAATTATTTGTAAACAAATGCGGAGGTCAACTTTTGTTTTGTTGGAAAAGTTAATCTAAAAAAGCTCTCTCTATATCTGGTTTTATTTGCGGATTGGCATATTTATTGCCGACGAATATACTCATATCAAATAATAGCTAAGTATAGTCTTAACTTAAGCAATATTGTCAACGAAATTTTACTTTGTTAAGGTGCAACTGGAAAAAAACCACCAAACTAATAAATAATTCTGTGAAAGAGAAAATATATTTCATTTTAAATATATTTATATCGACGCTTTTAACATTTTGAACGCCAGCGTCAAATATATGGGACAAGCAAGCGCGTGACCTGGACGCCAGCGATACAAATATGTGACAAAAATGTAGAATGAGTTTCTCGGCGTGGACGACGTGCGCCTGCGTTTCTGCTCTGGCTTTCAAAAGGTTAAGCAAGGGTCTTCCACAGTAAAAATCAACTCTTAACATCAATAACAATTTTTATTCTAAATTAAACAGTAAACACCTACTAAAAACTGTCATTTGAAACAACGGCAGATCTTATTCATTTGATTTATTGGTACAATCTCATGATGTCTTTAATCCACTCCTCATAAACACTGATCCTTGTATGCATGTCTGGTACACCTCGGGCACACGGGAAGGCCCAGGATGTGATGCCGATTTGGGAACCAGTAATCCTTGACATAAGGGGACTGCCGGAATCACCCTGGAAAAGAGGACATCAGATGGTATTAGGTGGAAGTATATACACACACACACACACACACATACACGGTCACATTTATAGTCGTTGTATGTAAATAAACTGGTATTATCTTGTTGATGTTATATGTAAAGGTATATCATCATCTGCCTACCCTTTTCCCAATTATGTTGGGGTCGGCTTCCACTCTAACCGGATGCAGCTGAATATCAGTATTTTACATGGAGCGACTGCCTATCTGACCTCCACAACCCAGTTAGCACTGGGTAATGCGATACCCCTTGGTAAGACTGGTTGTCAGACTTTCGGAACACTGACTACATGTAACGACTGTCAAAGATCTACAAATGACAGCCGGGACCAACGGCTTGACGTGCTTTCCGAGGCACGGAGGAAACTCGGTATGTAACGAGTGGTCACCCATCCACAGACCAACCTAGGCAAGCGCGGCCACGAGCTATGTAATGCATGTATATGTAAAGGTATAATGCCTGCTAAATTAATTTTATTGTTGGATCTGCCTCATTCACACCTTTACCGATTTGGAAGAGTTTTGTACGGCACTATAAATGATGCAGAAGCCTAGTTAACTTTCCACAAAAGTTTTTAGCATGTGGTGGCACGAATTCGCTTAACGTAAAAGGGAGTTTTTTTTTAATGTAGTGAACAGTTCATTTTGATATTTCTACGCGGTTAGCAGACAAATGAGTTTCACTTCAAAAATACTTACAAAACATAACCCAGGAATATATGGCTGCATTCCTCTTCTTCCAGAGTAGAAAGAGCAGATCTCAAGATTGGGGTCAACTATTGGTGCATCTGGCCACATGGTGGCGCTAGCTTCGCTGACTACATCCACGCAACTCTGAGGAGTAAGGGTGTTCACCTCTAGGATCTGGAGGTTGAAAGGAGTAATGGATGGCCGGGTCTAGAGAGAAAAAAAGATAAAGATGGTTATCCTTACTATATTATAAAAGCGAAAGTGATATTTGTTTGTTACGTCTTCACGCCTAAATGGCTAAGCCAATTTTGATGAATTTTGGTACAGAGATAGTTGGGAGCCTGGAGACGGACAAAGGCTTATTTAAAAAAAAGTTGGAAAGGGGAGAAAGAGGGAAGAAAAGGGTAGAGAAAGATTTTTTTTTCGATCATCACGAGGGTTAAAGTTAGCGTTAGCTTAAAGTAACCATGCCACGCAGACGAAGTCGCGGCTTGAAGCTAGTAGTTTATATTTCACGCAGTAACAGTTAGTATCTAGTGACTTCCACTCATCCCCATGCAAATATTTTTTAGGATGAACACTCACTTATAACACAGAATAAATAACTAATACTAACCTAGCCTTATGAATAGGTTTATTAATGATGAATTGATTTGTATGATTATTTTTTTTTCCAGTTATCGCATCCGGAAAGCATATTGCATAAAAAAATACATTATACAACAGAAAGTAATAATGGAAAATCATGAAGGAATTCATCAGAATCACGGAACATAAACTTTTTGGATTTGAAAAGTAGTCTTCTAAGACAAAAAAAAATACGCAATCAGGTTTTATACAGCTGGCAGATTTACACGTGTTTAGATATATATAATTTAGTCAGTTTTTTTTTATGTATCAGACCACCTACCTACTACTCTCTTGGAATATTACTTAATGTGGATATCAAAGTTTGAAGATGATTTGATTGATTTCAATTTGAAAAACTCGCGACTTTTAAACTGTGTTCCTTACTAATATTATAAAAGCAAAAGTGTGTTTGTTACCTCTTCACGCCTTTATGGCTAAACCGATGATGATGAATTTTGGTACAGAGATAGTTGGGACCCAGGAGATGGACATAGGCTAATTTAAAAAGTGGGATGTAAGGGAGGAAGAGGGAAGAAAAGGGAAAACTTAGCTATGCTATTACAAATCAATAAGGCGCAAGGGCAATAACTGCAGGTAGCAGGCACCTGCAAATCATGAAAGGGGAACTGTGTTACCCCGAATTTAAAGCGAGCTAAGCCGCGGGCAAAAGCTAGTTCTCTAATAAAAGGCCTCGAACCAATAAAACCTTGGACAGGTGACATAATACGCTTCCGCCTTAGATATGTACCTAATATAGAATGTAATCTGTTACACATCTCTTTTAAGCCATAAAAGATGGCGAAGGTCACCATAATATTCGCATCGCCAAGACAGAATAGGGCAGTCATAACTCGTTTTTATAGCTGTAATCTTAATAACCCCGAAATGTTCGTTAAATATTATTTCTTACTGCGCAAATAGCCCTTGGCTTCGCTAACCCAATACCAACGTTTGTTTTACCAAAAGTTGAAGAAAATTTGATTCCACAAAACCGTTGGAACAATGGTAATGGAATTTTAATTGGAGATTCTAGGTTGGCCTGGATTTTTGACTTATTTAAACAGGACTGGTTTTGTTCGCCCACTTTGAAGTTAGTTAAGTACGGGGTTTATTAATACTCTGTAGGTATGAGTAAGTGTAGGAGAACTGTAAAAGTGAATTTAACCGTAACAAAGAAGGTAAAAAATCAATACTTAAAGGCCTACGTTTATTTATAAATTACTCAAACCATCGTCTGAGCCATTTTATAAAGTTGAAAATATCTAGGGTTCAAATGTCCTTCAAACTTCATCGTTCAACGTCATGCGTCGTACGTGTTTCAAGAATTAAGCCTCGTTGGACAAGTGCTCGCGGACCCGCTTTTGATCTCTATGTCAGGCAAAGTGTTATTGGGTTTTTAAATCAGGAATTTCTCAGTTACGGCTACGGAGTCTGGATTTCTGTTCGGTTGATGATCATAAGCTTTCACCCTAGTAAATATGAGCTCTTGTTTGCGATTCTTGGGTCGAACTAAGTGTTATTGTTACTTAAATGTTATTGTATCTATAACAAATAGGCCTCTAGCTTAGCTGAGAAGACTTACCGCGATTAATCCCCATCCCACCACAAAACCCGGCTCTTCCCTTTCAACAAAGTCAAAGTTCAGGGACACTAGTTTAATTGTCTCTCCAAGCTCCAATAACTTTTCTAGGCGGAGTATTCCTATGTCGTTCTTCATGGTGACACGGTTCCAGTCTGGGTGGATGTGGTAGCCCCCGAACTGGACTGTTAAGCCTCCTTGTCTGAAGTTGTTGGATCCTACCACTGCGTGGAACGTTCTGGAACGAGAAGCGAAAATAAGTCTTTACTCTTACCAAGGGGTATCTGGGTTGTGGAGGTTAAATAAGCAGTTGATATATGTAAATACTGGTAGGTATTCGGCAAAATACGGTAAGAGTGGAAGCCAACCCCAACATAACGAAGTGAGTAACGTAGTGAAGAGGCTAGGGAGATGATGATGAATTTAGGAACTAGAATTGTCGCTACAGACAATTGCAATTCTTGTTTCTCCATATGATATAACGCTTCTGATCCCGAAGGAATACGCAACGATAACCTCATAGGCTAACGTGTTCTCAAAAACCGTTTTTTCCACTTTGACAAATCGCACCCCTAGATCCGTAGTGAGACAACTCAAAAAAGGTAATTTTTGAATAGACGAAAAATGCTTATTTATGGGATGTAATGAACATTCAATTTATTCCAGATCATAAATTGTAAAATGTCACTGTATTTAATTTGTGTTATGTTAAATAGTTGCGTATGATCACCGAGCAAAAAAACACGATTTTTAGATGTCTCTATTTAGATAAAAATGTGGGAAAGATCTACCCAAATAAGGCTGATTTTGCATGATAAGGGCATACAATTTAAATTGACTTACCTCATTAATCCACCAGGGACCTGATACTCATCAATGCAATGCGCCGCAGTGAGGATCAGGTTTGGCAGCAAGATGGTGCCCCCACAGGCCACCATGATGAAGTCGTCTCCGATCAGGATTGCTGCCACGTAGGGGAATTGGCCTTGAGGAGCTTCTGTCCCTCCTATGATGCGGGAGTCGAAATATCTGGCCATGTTGGTCTGAGGGGTGTCTAAAATGGGGACGCCTGGAGAAAAAGTGTTGGGTTAAGCACTTACACGTAAAAGGTAGAAAAACGCCTAAGTTTAAGGAGGAGCATTAAAAATTCATGTTTCAAGTCTGTGCAGCCTTTTTGAGTATTTACACCATACGAAGCGGCATGAGGTATTCTTATATTTTGTTCCACAGAAAAATTAAAAAATAAACATAACTTGCAATACTAAAACTTTAATGCACAACGGCAAGCATAACCCAGAAATTGTTTTCTTACCTTACTGAAATTGAAAAGCTTTTAAATGAGGATATGATTAGGCATACTAATTTGTTAACTTAAAAATATTAACTAATTATGTAAGCAAATACATACAATATACTTAAAATACAATAACATATAATATTAATATTATAATAATACATATAAAATCCTGTAAAAATACATACTTAATAAACATGTTGACAGAAAATGCTTCCTTATTTCTTTCCCACAGAACATATAAAGTTCTTTTCTGAACACGTCTAACGAAGCTATATCGCAAGGAGTGTGTGAAGTGAATTCCAAAGGCGTACAGCACGAACAGTAAATCCTATTTCCTACAAAAATTATAACTGCGAATGTTTGTGAGGATGGGTGGATGGATGCTGATGATTTAGCTCCCTTCAAAATGGTCGAGCTGAATGGGGCTGATCCATACGTCATGTTCGGGCGCTGGCAGTTGGGACTGGTCATCTCTTAGCTACCACGGTTTGTTTTAATTCATCTATTAAACTCGTGCTAATTATTGCTTTTACTCTGGACGCTCTAAATGTGCTCGTTTTTCTACATCGTTCTCACATTATGTATAATCTCAACATGAATGATGTATCCATGATTTTATAAAACATTATGATTTAAAAGAGTGTCCATGGAGTTTCTTGCCCATTCTTCTCCATAGAGATCTACGCTTTGGAATGGGCAACTACAGTACTTTCACAAGTTATTATGTCTTGTGACTGGGACTGTAGCAGCATCATTTTTTTTTGTTCTTGTTTTTATGACATTCAAAAGTGCCTGTAATGGTCTAATTGAAGTAAATGATTTGAGTTTGAGTTTGGGATGTATGGATGTTTGTTACTCTTTCACGTCAAAACGGCTGAACGGATCTTGAAGAAATTTGGCACAGAGGTAGATTATAGTCCGGGATAACACATAGGATACTTTTTAGGGTTCCGTAGTCAACTAGGAACCCTTATAGTTTCGCCATGTCTGTCTGTCCGTCCGTCCGTCCGTCCGTCCTCGCTTAATCTCTGTGACCGTTAGCACTAGAAAGCTGAAATTTGGTACCAATATGTATATCAATCACGCCGACAAAGTGGTAAAATAAAAATTGGAAAAAAATGTTTTATTAGGGTAGCCACCCTATATGTAAAGTGGGAAGTGATTTTTTTTTTAATTTCAACCCTTACGTGTGATATATTGTTGGAAAGGTATTTAAAAATGAATAGGGGTTTACTAAAATCATTTTTTGATAATGTCAATAATTTCGGAAATAATCGCTCCAAAAGTAAAAAACAATGTGTCCCCCCCCCTCTAACTTTTGAACCATAAGTTTAGAAAATATGAAAAAAATCTGAAAAGTAGAACTTTATAAGGACTTTCTAGGAAAATTATTTTGAACTTGATTGACACTACAGTTTTTGTACAAAAAAGACAAAAAGTTGTACAAAATAATTTCTGGACTAAGTTTGTAGTATAATCGTATATGCAACCATTTTTTTTAACTTCGTTTACATATTTAATTATCCTGAACGTATCTTTTTTTAAACAAAAAAAGAATTATTGAAATCGGTTCTCGCAATCCAAAATTACCACCGAAAACTACTTTCGTCTTTGTATTAATTCGTAACCCAATTCCCCGAGAGATGGCGCTGTAGGTACTTATTACATTGGATCGGGTATTACCGAATTGTTCGGTTGGTCTCTCCTTGGCATTGGCGGTATCTTATAACTACATAAAACTTCTATCAAGAACATGCTAAGGCAATTTAGAACAAAACTAAAATTCATTTTTTTAACACCATCAAAATGTTAAGGTAAAAACTAGTTCATAAATGGTTCGATAGAATGATGGCGTTGCGTAATGACGTCATTTTCTTAAAAGTCGATGTTAAGATTTTCCGTGCTTTCATGACCTACCGTGGTAAAGAACACTTATTGTGACGGACGGGAAACTACGGAACCCTACACTGAGCGTGGCCTGACACGCTCTTGGCCGGTTTTTTTTTTCGATATCACGCGGGCGAAGCCGCGGGCACCAGCTATGCCCGGTTTCTGAAGTTCTCAGTTAAACTCTCAATAGCTGATGATTCATTATAGATAAACTAAGTTTAAACTTCTGATAACTGTCACTGCGTTTCCGAGTACTCAACAAGCCATTCTTTAACTATGCAACCGATAAATAGTTTCTGTTTTAGTCACTAGATGGGTCTTTTGAAGAGGTTGACTTTAAAATCAATTTTAACATAATAATACGTCATTAATATTTGATTTTGAAATAATTTGATATTTTTAAATATTAATAAATAATTATGCACTGTTTTAGTAAAAAAAAATATGTTCTAATAAATATTTTTTTTTTAATAGTGGCTGTATGAACGTTGCCATTGTCAACATGCAAGCCGAAAAAAAACGATAGCCTGTTTGCGGCGTCCCGTCAGTTTGTTGTTTTGTTTCTGTTTTGGTGTGTGGTATTATTTTGGTTATCGTAATTTCTTACAATGGAAGCTGGAAAACGCAGCAAAAATTTTACCGAGAGGGAGAAGATGCTTCTTATTGAAGTAGCGAAAGAATTCGTATTAATAATTGATAATAAAAAGACGGATGGGACTACTGTAGAGGCCAAGAAACAAGCTTGGAGTGCTCTGACTAATAAATATAATGCTGTGTCGGAAACTGGATTCAGGACTGAAAAACAGTTACATGCCTTGTATGATAATTTGAAGAAAAAAGCTAGAAAACATATAAGTGATGATAAGGTAAATGATAATCTAATACACTTCTGGACTCATCTATTGGCCCACCTTGTATTTTCAGTTTCGTTTGGTCCTAGCTAAAATTTTATATTAGGTCGAGCAAAAAGTTTTTATGCAGTTTTTAACCTGGCACATTCACAATTTCATTCAATAGTCTTTTTTTGAATTTCGAACACAGAATTTAAAGAAACAAAAGACAATTTGGAGCCTGTTTGTTGATATCAAACAATCGAATACTAAGAAAATCAGGTTTTATTGGTTTACTTGGATTTAATTCTTGAAAAAGTGATTGATATCTTTGGTTTTGCAACAAACATTACTTATTCTTAACATTAAGGTGAGGTTCTATCAATAATCTATGGATACTTCACCTGAAATTGCCGCCCAAGCTGTGGCACTTATTCAGGCCGGACACAGCCAAAGAAACGTGAGTGCTCAACTTAATTTAAGTCGATCTGCGGTCCGAAATGTTTATCGGAGGTACCTAGAGACTGGCGGCTTTGTTCGTCGCCAAGGAAGGCCACGATCTCGGGTCACAACTGAAAGGCAGGATCGATTCATCGTGACGACCAGCTTGAGAAATCGTCACCTTACCTCCATTGAGATACAAAACCAACTTCGCGACTTCCACGGAGTATCTGTAAGCGCTCGAACTGTTCGGAGAAGGTTAAAAGAACGCGATATGGTACCACACAAGCCAGCTAATGGGCCCAAACTAACGCGAGCCCACCGAACAGCGCGCCTTCATTTCGCACGCAGTCATTTAAATTGGACACAGCAAGATTGGAGCCGTGTACTCTTTTCTGATGAGTCTAAAATTGTGTTACATGGCAATGATGGAAGGAAGAAGGTCTACCGACGTAAGGGAGAGCGTTTCGCACAATGCTGCTTTGAAGAGAGGGTTGCTTATGGCGGTGGCTCATGGACTGTCTGGGGCGGTATATCCGCGAGCGGCAAAACTCAACTTGAGGTTGTTACAGGACCACGGCTGCCAACATTAAATGCTGAAAGGTACATTCGTAAGTGCTTAGAACCTCACGTGATGCCATACGCGGACTATGTGGGCCCAAATTTCCTTTTTATGCATGATAATGCAAGAGCCCATGCGGCCGGCATCGTCAGGGAATATCTTCGGGATGTGAACATCACAGTTATGGACTGGCCAGCCAGAAGCCCAGACATGAACCCTATTGAGCACATGTGGGACGAGCTAAAAAGACGTGTTAGGGCTCGTCAGCCAGTTGCCCAGACGATGCAGGAGTTGAAAACTGCCATAGAAGAGGAATGGGAGATGATCCCTCAAAATTTCATAGAGCGGTTGATAAACTCTATGCCTAATCGTATGAGAGCTGTGGTAGATACCCATGGAGGCAATACGCGTTATTAAATTAAACCTTTATTTGATAAAACATGTTTTTTATTCAAAAATCAATTGCCTTTAACAAGGCGCATATCCGACTTGTTAGGCGTAGCTCCATGTCGTATGGTATTCTGAATTCAAATTTAAAACAATACGATCGAAAAAGATGGTAAAATGTATCAGGTTTAAAACTGCATCAACAGTTTTTGTTCAATCTAGCAATCATATTTCGGTAGGGGCCATCGAAACCTAAACTCTAAGGTGGGCCAATAGATGTGTCCAGAAGTGTATATAAAATTTCCGTGTCACAATGTTAGTTACCGTACTTCTCCGAAACGGCTCGACCGATTCTTATGAAATTTTGGGTACATATTGGGTAGGTCTGAGAATCGGCTAACATCTATTTTTCATACCCCTAAACCTCAGCGGGTGAAACCGCTGGGCACAGCTAGTGTTTCATAAATTATAGGTTCAGATAGGTTCTTTTATATTAATACTTTGTAGATCACTAACTTCTTTGATGGAGGATAACAATCCTCAGAGATACTGTGGATAATAATGCTAATAAATATAATTTTCAGTCCGAGATGTACAAGACAGGAGGTGGCACATTTTGTCCGAAGACTACCATGGTTGATGAAAAAGTTGTGGCCTTGTTAACACCACAATTCAACCCATTGCCTAATGAATTTGACTCATCAGCTCCATATCACAAGTTGGGTAAGTTAAGTAAAATCATAATACCACTGCTCACAGTGACTCCGACCAATCTTTCATATATATTCATAGTTCAAAGTAGATATCAATTCAGATAAATTATTTCTTCTACAACAATTTTTGTATGATTATACAATTTCAATTAGATATTTTACTAATTTATTTACTATTTTTAATATAAAGTTAAATTGTATTGAGTGTTTGTAACAATAATAATTTTACTCCCTAAAGTGTAATTGAATAGCAGATGTTGGTATAATTAAATAACACACCAATATTGTCATCATATATTTTAATTTATATTCATTTATTAATTACAGATTTTGTACCAAGTTTACAAAGTTCAGACCTGCTCCTTGGTGAAAATACACAGGTGTGTATTTCAGTGCTGGAACAGGACGATTGTGTGCCATCAACATCCAAACCAGTGGAACATGCGAAAAGGCCTCCTTCACCAGTAGACATCCAAGACACTCCAAAAAATAAAAAGCATTGCTTAACTGAAATAAAAAAAAGGAGCATTAATAACCTCAGTGCTTCAATAATTAAAAGAAAAAATCAGAAACAAACGAATGAAGATGCTATAACAGCGAAAAAATTAGAAATACTGGAATTGCAGAGGAAACAAGAGGAAATAAAATTAGAAAAAACCAAACTTTTACTTGATTTGGATTTACAATTAAAAAAAGTACTTTTACAGAATGCTGAATTGGACTTAGAATTTAAAAAGAAAACATTTAATTTATAAGAGTACATATGTTTATGAATTGGAAATAAATTTATAAAACATAGGTTTATAGTCTTTGTCTTTTATTTTTTGTTATTATGTAACAATATAACATTATACCAACCTAAAATATTGTTCCAACAATAACCGACGGTAATAGTTGCCTTCAGAGGAAAGAGGTTGAGCTATGATAGGTGTATTTTCCTCATGTTCAGATGTGGCACTGTCATCAGAATCGTCTTCATCATCTAAAATAACAGTATCATGTTGCTGCCGAGCTATATTATGTAATACAGCTGTTGCGATAATCACAACTAATGTTGGATTCAACTTCAGCCTTAATTTTTGTGAAAGGCATGGAAATCTTCTTTTCCACAATCCAAATGTCCTTTCCACTGTGTTTCTGGTCTTAATTTGAGCATCATTGTAACGTTTCTCTGCGTTTGAAGATGGATTTAAAAATGGAGTCATAATGTATCTCCCACAGGGATAAGCACTGTCCCCCAGAAGGTGACCATTCATCTCATGGTTGTCTAAGCGTGCTCGCAGGAATGAGTTATGATAAATTGTGCTGTCATGTGTTGATCCATGCCAACGAGCATCAATGTCACGGATGATTAATTTAGCATCACACACAACTTGCACATTGATAGAAAAGAAACCTTTTCTATTTCTAAACAGTTCGGCTTGGTCACCTCCTGGAGACTGGATTGGTATGTGTGTTCCATCTATGCAACCAATAACATTTGGAAATCCGTCAATATTAAAAAAATCAGCCTTAACTTCTCTTATCTCTTCTACACTGGGCATATGTATATAACTCCTTGCTAGCTTAGCGACTTCTCTACTTACTTTCTTAACGACTCTTGACACAGTAGATTTGTGAATGTTAAGATCATCGCCAATTACTACCTGGAAGGTGCCAGTCGCGTAAAATCTTAATGTTATTAAAAGTTGCTCCATCACTGATAATGTATATTTGCGATGTGTTAACGGAGTTAAAACAGGGCTGATAATATCACATAAGTGTATCACAGTGTTTTTATTAAATCGATATCTCACATCAAACTCTTCGTCACTGAACATTTCAAAAGGATTTCTTCTAGATCTTAGGTTTCTGGGAACTGATATGTTTGTAATCAATTCCAGCACTTCCAAATCAGACTCTGATGAGCTACTCGAATTCATAATATTCACAACTTTATCTTACCTAATCAATAATTATAATAACGTAGGTACCTGCTTAGTTTTTAGGTACTATTTATTGCATTGGCACTATTATCAAATAAAAATAAATAACACGCAATAACCTCAAACTTCACACGAAATGAAATGTCAAATAGTTATAGGACCGATAAACGTCCAAAAATGGTCAGTTAAGTTAAAGTTAGTTTAAACTGAGTTTATTTTGAATCGAATGGTTCGGAAACGCATTTTTGACAGTTATTGAACCAATAGCGCTATCGAATAGATAAACTGCCGTCAAAAGTGACTCAGAAACCGGGCACTAGTGATTCATAATACCGACTTGAAATATTTTCTTCACAGATCCTTGCTGGTGCAGTAGTATCACCCGACTAACGACTTATTGTTGTTGTTATTGGTAAGCAGAGACCGATTAATCGGGTTAAAAGGTAACCACCGATTAATCGGGTTAAAGGTTAGACCCGTAACCCATATATTTGATAAACTATTATACGGGTAACCCTTTTAATAAATTAAATTATATTGCTGATCAACTAGACTGAAAGAGGTGTCTAGTATATAAGTAAGGTGTTTGTGTAACCTTAGTATTTTTTTAAGATTTTTAGTTTATAATCTGGATCTATTTTTCCCTTCAAAGTTCGAGTGAATCAGTTTATTCAAAGCAAGCATGCCCTACACCCGCATCATGATTTCAAGTATTTCTATTACTGCAAGAAAGGAATAATTTAATGACAAATTGTGGGCTAAAATAGCAGAAATCTGGTGAACACAGTGACGTAAGGTCATACACGAAGGAATTTGTGGGACGAACTAGACAGATTCTATCAGAGTTGGAAGGAGGAAGCGGGGGTTTGTGAAAGGAGGACGGACTGTAGGGACACCTTTGTCCAGGACATCTTTGTCCAGGGGACAGAGAAGACTAAAAAACTACTTACCATTGACGCAATATCTTACAACGAAAAACAAAATAAACAGGACTTTAAACACCATTATAAAAATTGTTAAAAATATTTTTTAAAAAAAGTAAATAAACGAAGTCCTTATTACAATATTGTAATAGTAACTGATACATAACAGTCAAAATAATGCTATTTATACTTCAAGAATTAAGACCTACAGTCCGTTGACTGATAAACACAATGATGAAAGTAAAATTAATTGAAGACTTTGTCTTTGAAACTGTTAATTTGGTTTTCGTCAAAACAAGTTGCTCTTCTGGAAGGTTACGGCGAAGCGATAAAGAATTTCACGTTCAAGTTCAAAACAGTGTACTAAGTGACTAATAAACCGGTTTCAGTTAAAGGAATGGAAACATGCCAAGTTTTACAAGAAGGAAAAAGGTGGCTTTTGCGGATGAAAAAAATCCAAATCCAAAGTCATTTCTTCAAACAAGGCTGATGACCAGCACTTTTTGACCGTCATTACACAAGACAGTCCCCCAAAACGCCCACTACTAGTGTTTTGGCTGTAAAGAAGACGTGGCGGAACAAACTCCCCAGCAACACAACTGTCTGATAGGTTGGATGAACCAATAATGTATCCAAGGTACACATTAAAAAAAAAACATTATATAACTTCCTCTACTCTGGGCGGGGGAGGGGGGTGGGCTAACACTCTCTCCGCCCAGAGCTGGAGGAGTCTTTTATTCTATGCTGCTACCGAGAGAGTACGTTGGAATCGACCCAGGAGATCATGTTCAACTGTATCGATGACAAGGGTTATTAGGGTCCAAAGTCAAAGTCAAAGAAGATCAAAAAGAAAAAAAAACGGTACCCACATTGGATCTCTTTGTTTTCCATCTGTCTATCTAAATGTTTGGCTGTCTGCCTTTATCTCCCTTACGCGTAGAGGTTTTCGCGCATTGGAAATTAAAACCGTAAACTCTTTGTAGTCCCTTTGTCCTGTGAAAAAGCTTAACCCTGTAAGTCTACGCAGTCAAAAGATAGGGCCGTTTGTGTCACAGGATTGTACTGAAACCTTGGTGCGCGAGTGTGAGTCGCTCTTGCCCGGCTTTTTAACAACCGTCGAAAAATTGAACGTGGGGAGGGTTCAGCACGATCTACTGAATATGTGGCAACTAACATAGCTGTCTATCAGTCTCTTTGTCTGGCGCTCTGGGGCCTAAGTCTGCTATTACAATAGTGTCAGAATGGTCGATCACTGATCGCATAATGGTTGATTTTGACATTTACTACATACTAAACTTGTCAAAATCAACCATTATGCGATCAGTGATCGACCATTCTGACACCATTGTAATAGCAGACTAAGGCCCCTGGTCAATTAAAACATTACCTCGCTTAACTTTAAGTCCGTTTACAATTATTACATAATTTATTGCACGATTGGCGCAGTCGGTGACGAGCGATCGACTGCTGCGTTGCGAGTGACGGGTTCGATCCCAGCACGGAACAAATATTTGTATGACCTACAGGTAGTTGTTTCGGGTCTGGTTGTTTGTGTAATTAGTTTAAATGTCTGTAAACGCACCGACGATACAGGATAAATTCCTAGTGTTGGGACACGTTTAAAAAATACAAAACAATTAGTTAAATCAGATTGAATGATATCTCTTCAAGGTTGCTTTTGCAAAAGTGCATTCAACGAAGATAAGTAGATAATGTTTTGACTGCTGGACATTGCACTATGTAGTCTGTCTGCTAGCTTATAAGTACTTAGGCAACTACAAGAGTACCTGAAGAAGCTCTGAAGCATAGCAGGCTAGCTTAAGCCCGCGGCGTTGTCCGCGTGAAATGCGGTTATCCCATAGGATCTTTCTACTGGAACTATCCGATAATCCGTTCAATCAGTCAGGCCCCTCTGCTTTGCTGCTATCTCTTTGAGGCGCGCGTGGAACATGACCGCGCCATCGACATGGTCTGCGCTCACTAGACGGCCAGACGAAGAGCTACCCATTGCTTACCGTCCACGTCACCTATATCTTATATACAGGGTGGTCCAACTAGTGACGTCAACAATTTTTTTTTAGATTCCTCGCACCTGGGGGTATCCCAATGTACCCAATGTATGTTCCGCGATTTTTCTTAGTTTTCGAGTTATAATTTTTTTTGGGTATTTTTAATGATTTCTGCCAGCAAAGTTTCAATAATACATATCTTTTTCCAAGTAGGTATTTTGCAGTCGGTATTTTTGTGACATAATTGTGTTGAATGGTGTTTTAATAAAAAAAATAACTCAGCTTTCTGAAGTTACTTAAAGTTACTCAAAAAAGGCTTTAAAGTTGAAACTTTAGTTTTAGTAAGATTTACTCAAATCTTCAACTTCAATTTAAAAATACAAAAAGGAGTTTCCATAGATTCTGACTTAGTTTAAAAACTCCGCATGCTTCTAAACTTTCAAAGTCATGAAAAAAAAATTGCACTTAATTAGCCTATTTCTGTTGTAATTAGCCTTCGAAGGCGGATAGGCCTAAAATCATTAAATCACGATTAAAGCATTGAAAATTATTTTATGTACTTTTTATCATTGTTATGGTAAATTAAACTTAAGAATGTAATTTTAAATTAAATTCAGTTGAAATTCCTGTAAGTACAATAACTGTAGCATGTGTAATCTTATAATAATTTAGGTTTAACTAGGCGAACAGGGATTCCACGAACTACGGTTTTAAGAACTCTTAAGGAAGGTGAGTGAAGTTGGTATTTACATAAGCTTTTGATTGTGTTGTAAAAAGGGAAGGTTTAAGGCATTTTTTTTTCATGATTTTGAAAGTTTAGAAGCATGCGGAGTTTTTAAACTAAGTCAGAATCTATGGAAACTCCTTTTTGTATTTTTAAATTGAAGTTGAAGATTTGAGTAAATCTTACTAAAACTAAAGTTTCAACTTTAAAGCCTTTTTTGAGTAACTTTAAGTAACTTCAGAAAGCTGAGTTATTTTTTTTATTAAAACACCATTCAACACAATTATGTCACAAAAATACCGACTGCAAAATACCTACTCGGAAAAAGATATGTATTTTTGAAACTTTGCTGGCAGAAATCATTAAAAATAGCCAAAAAAAATTATAACTCGAAAACTAAGAAAAATCGCGGAACATACATTGGGTACATTGGGATACCCCCAGGTGCGAGGAATCTAAAAAAAAATTGTTGACGTCACTAGTTGGACCACCCTGTATATGTCGCTATTCATTTTGAAAAATGTTACGCCACAGTCTACCTACAGTACTGTTTATCCTCCTTTAAATCCATCCAAAGGTTGTCTTGAAAAGATCGCTTATAGCGATAATACTGCCCATTGTGTCACCCTATTTATAAGTTGTTTAATGTTATTCTTATTATTTGTATGGTGTACATAATAAAGAATATTCTATCTATCTATCTACTCGTCCGATGATAGAATAGGGGATTGAGATTAGGTACTAACCATACGAGAAAAAAAAGATTGACCAGTAAGGCTTTATATACCTGCAAACCTCTCCAGCCAGTCAATAACCACTCTTATGAATTAAAAATAGTACCTGGACCACACTTTGTTTACTTGTACTATTACAAATAGATTCGCTGAATCAGACTTTATGTTATCGTATCAAGGGCACAAATTCAATGAGGAAAAGTGCATTTAATGTAGATTAAGAGATATTAATACATTGGCTGCCGGGCATTGTCCCATGTTACAGTCTGTCTAATGACTTATGAGTTTAGGAGACGAACCAGCGTTAATAGATCCTTCGTTTTGGTTCACAAAAACAATATATTATCCCGCCTGTAGTTCCCGAAGGGCTGGGCAGAGGTGTAACTGCCTAATCCATCTAATTTATAAAATTCTTGTGTCACAATGGTTCGTTCCCATTCTCCTCCGAAACGGCTCGTCCGATTCTTATGAATTTTTTTATGCATATTCAGTAAGTCTGAGTCTGCTACTATCTATCTTTCAAACCCCTAACTGGTAAGAGTGGTCTGAACAGCGGGTGAAACCGCTGGGCACAGCTAGTAACCATATAATATACTCCGACCGAGGCTGCTACTGCGAAACATTTTGCCCGATTTGGGAATCGTACCCAAGACTTCGTGCTCAGTTGTCTGCTCAGGCATCTGACTGAATTTCTGTTTGTTTCTTTATTCTGTTTTGGCTCATTATGTTGGGCATCGGAGACAGCTATACCGCTGCTCCGAACTCTTTATGTGCAATAGTCTGTGGAATTCACTGCCGGCTCCTTTGTTCCCTGATCATTATAATCTGGCAAGCGTGCTCTACCGTGGGTTGCGGGTGGGAGGGGGTTCCCTCACCAGGAATTTCGACCCGGAACAACTATCTGTAGGCCATACAAATACTTTTTCCGTGCAGGGATCGAACCCGCACGCTGCGCGGCATTCGATGAAGTCAAAATAAGGAACATGGATGGGTTTTGGTCAGTTAAAGTCTTACAATGCCCCCCTCTCAGCTCAGGGCGGGGGCAGTTTTTGATGAATTCCCAATCGCAAAAAAATAAAAACGTAGTCCACCCTAAGCCACATCATCGCGTCATCATATTTAATATAAAAATACTACTACGTCGTGTTGTTAAGCCCTATGTATTAAACGACCGGGGCTGATCTCTTTGACCTCCAGACTTATTTGAAGCCATAGTGGTGGGATTAATTTGTTTCAAAGTATCCTTATTTAATGTTCACTGTCACACGAGTTTTGCCTAGTGACCCACATATTTATGTACATTGCTACATTAAGTCACTGATCTCCTCAGAGAGACGTCTTGCTTAGAGTTATCATGTTATTTGAAGTTCTCTCCTGTAGATGATGATGAGAGAATCGGTCGAGCTAACCTCAACACACTCTTGGTTTCCTGTCTAACGGGGTGTAGCTGAATACCCGTTCTACATGATTTGACCACCACAACCCAAGTATTACCTGCTGGGTAATTCCTACGATATCCATAGGTTGGTTGGTTACCCTGGTTGTCATCTCAACCAACCCAGCCGCCGCAAGACGATTCCCGGCCTCCGTAGATTCGAGTCTGTGGACGGTGAGCAATGAGTAGCTCACCGTCCATCCGTCGAGGGACGACAGGCCGTGTCGACGATGCGTCCGTGTTCCACGCACGCCTCAAAAAGATGTCAGCAAAGCAGAGGGGCCTGCCAGGGCCACCGCCTGCCGGGGTGGCGGGTTGTTCGAAAGAGATACCGCGGCTCCTTAACATAAAGGGCAAAAGAAGGAACATAAGTGTTTAAGCCAATAAAAGTCCAACACTCCCCCCCCTACTCCGCCTAGATCGGGGAGAGTTATTTGAAGATTTCCCATGCGCAAAAAAAGACAGGTTGTCAGACCAATTCCACCACTGACTATATACTGCTAAAGATATGCGATCATTTCGCCTCTTAGATAATGAATCTCGACAAAAATTCACAACAATATTGTCTTAAGAAAAACGTGCCTCACATCTGAATATTAATGTTTATTTATTTTCAAAAATATCTTCTTATCACAGAAGTGAGAGCACAATTGTCAAGGTTATGTAAAGTGCAACAAACTGATTACCTACTCATATTTGTTTACTAATTATTATCTTTTACTTAGTATCATAATGAATCGTAATATCTTAGATGTCAAGGGCGAATATTTGCCGAAAGTGGTCTGAAAATTGAAGGGTTATTAGCCATGTGTTATCGTTTGTAGACTAAAAAAGAATGTTTTGTATAAATAGTATATGATTAATTGGTCAGCCATCAGTTGTGTTTGTGAGGAAGAGAAGCAAAGTTAGAGAAGTGATTAAGTTAAGATGGAGTCTTTAGCTTATGGACTTTTGTTTGGATTGATAGCGAGAGAAGCATTTGGTATGTGATGTGACTAGCATTTACCCTAGGCTAAAAGTTGGAATTAATGTCCGATGATTTTTGAAGATTCCGTTTCTCAAAAGGAATTAACGGAACTCTTAAAGGATCACGTTGTTATCCATCTGTCTGTCCGTCTATCAAGATTCCTATATTTCAAGAAAGCGTAAAAGTATCGAGTTGAAATTAAAATCATATATTCTAGTCTGTTAACCCTCTAAGTGAACGCAATCAAAAGAAATGGCCGTTTATGGCCGAATGTCCGAGTCGCTCTTGGCCGTATTTTTAATTTTTATTTTTAACTTACGTCTATCGGTCGGTAGGTCGAATTAAACTAACCCAATTAATTGGATCAAGGTAACTATTGAAGTCGCGTCCATCAACATTCAGATCGATCACTTTTTTAGTCACATGTGCTTCGTCCCTCCTCCTTACATGTTCATACCAAGACAAAAAAAAACAATATAACAGCAAGTTTTCTTTTGTTTTCAGGAATCCCATTGCTACCCTTAGATCACAAGCCTTTCATATATGGTGGAGAGGATGCGCCGGAAGGCTACGCTCCCTACATGGCCGCCCTGGTTGTTGGAGACCGTGTGAAGTCCCATTGGTGTGGTGGCTCCATCATATCCAGGAATTTAGTGCTGACCACTGCCAATTGCGTGGAACCGCTTAAAATGGAAGATGGTAGTTTGTTTGAGTAAGTAACCAATGTATACTCCTGAACGTTTCAGCCAATCTCAGTGGTGATTAGGAGATACTATAGTGGACAAGTGTGTGCGTAGGCACAGGTGCTCTCTCTGTTCCCTCACTCTCATAGCCCGATGGGACGGTAATTCGACATGACCAGAGAGATCTCAGGCGCAGGACCAACGGTTTAACGTGCTTTCCGAAGCACGGGAGTCCTGCCACGCGGTTGCACACGGTTGGCGCAGTGGCTGAGCGATCTACTGCCGCGCTGTGTGTCGCGGGTTCGATCCCCGCACGGAACAAATATTTGTATGGCCTACAGATAGTTGTTCCGGGTCTGGCTGTTTGTGTATGTGACTTTAAATGTTTGTAAACGCACCCACGATACAGGAGAAATTCCTAGTGCAGGGCAACTTTTTTTAATATTCATTACCGTACCCATCACTCCGTGGTCCAACGGAGCAGTTAACAAAGGCTTAGGCAGAACTGTATCTAAAATAGTACACCAATAATACTCCCAATAATAACCCACAATATTATAGAAATAAATTATCAAGAAGTTCAGGACCTTGTGGCTAAAAACCGCAAGCTAAGCATTAACGCTAGGCGCAGACAAAGTTGCTAAAGGAGCACTTGGTTGTGGAATACGACTAGGCAATTGCAGCACTTGTGGCTTCAAAAAGCCACTTGCAGTATCAGAAAGCAGCTGCATTCTGTTAGACTAGAAACCAACCCCAATATACCTACTTAAGAAAAGACTAGGTAGTCGATAAGTAAGTAGGTCAAACTGCCATGTCTTAAAAACGACAACTCTAAGGAAACCAATTATTCTCCTCTTCTTCAGAACTTTCCACATTCGAGTAGGATCCAATCAATGGAAATCAGGAGGCACCGTAGTTCACATAAAGAACTTTCACATACATCCAAAATGGGATTCTACGAATTTGAAGAATGATTTAGGAGTATTGGTAACACAGAAAATGGTACTGTCGGACAAAGTAGTCGCCATTGCGATCGCCTTTGACGTGGTTGGAGAAAACGAGGAATGCTTGATAGCTGGCTGGGGAAGAACTGGACCTACAATGGAAGGTGATGTTTTGGTAAGTGCTTATAGTCTAGAAGTAAGATAAAAATGGTGTAAAAGGTCTTGATCGAGACTTCTTGTACATATGACGATATATCAACCTATACAAAACCAGTTAATGCTGATCGCTCAGCTACGGTTCGTCAGTGAGATTTTCCGTATGAAAGTCCCTGTCGGGGTTGCGGGTTGTGCGAAAGAGATACCGCGGCCCTGGAAGAGAAAGGGCAAAAGAAGGAATATGGATAGTTTTAGTCAGTAAAAGTCTGAAACTCCCCCCCCCCCCATTCCGCCCAGAGCGTGGGAATTTATTAGATGACTAGCTTTTGCCCGCAGCTTCGTTCGCGTTAAATTTGGGGTAACACAGTTCCCCTTTGCTGATTTACAGGTACCTGCTACCTGCAGTTTTTGCCTTGCGCCTTATTGATTTGTAATAGCAAAGCTAAGTTTCCCTTTTCTTCCCTCTTTCTCCCTCATATTCGACTTTAAAAAATTGTCTATGTCCGTCTCCTGGGTCCCTATCTCTGTACCAAAATTCATCAAAATCGGTTTAGCCAATAAGGCGTAAAGAGGTAATAAACAAACTCACTTTCGCTTATAAAATATTAGTAAAGATTTCCTATCAGAAAAAAAATACGACGAGGGATCCGCATAACAGGGGCTTTGTGTTTTTTTTTCGTGGGTTGAAGTGTTGTCGTGTGAAGTGAACGGTGTCTCAGACCATCAAACTAAACGTTTTGACACTCCAAAACTGTCTCTTTCCGATCACCATCAATTGCCTACCCTTTTCCCAACTATAATGGTGTCAGCTTCCAGCAAATCCGGATGAAGTTAAATACCAGTATTTTAGATGGAGCGACTGCCTATCCGACCTCCACAACCAGTCAGTACTGGGTAGTACGATTCCCCTTGGTAAGACTGGTTGTCAGACTTTGGGGCCACTGACTATCTGTAACGACTGTCAAAGATCTAGAAATGATAAAGGAAACACGGTATGTAACGAGTGGTCACCCATCCACAGACCAACCTAGGCAAGCGCAGCTTTACCTAAATGTCGTGTGTTAGCGGTTTCATAGCTTTGTTTCTTCTTCAGACTGAGAAGATAAAGCGCGGGAAAAAACAAATTAAATCATAGTTTCATTTTGATTAATGACAAAAGTAGTCTTTGCTCTGTTATTTAATTCCTCCGTAAGTGTATTGAAAAACAACGTTTGGTTCACGTGAGAATTTGTTTGCTGCTATCGGCTCCATAACACCCTCACATATTGGCTCAGGCGTTAAATCCGCCTTAACCGCAATGACAAGGCTTCTTCACTTAAATCAAAGTGTACTATTTCCGATGATGACTTAATTATTACTTTTAGCACTTGCAACCGACACCAAATGACCTGCAGGCCTTGTACACGGTCACCATGAGCTATGAGCAGTGTCAGAAACAAATGACTGAGGTGTCAGGGGGTCGCGCGCCGTTAATCCAAGATCACAATGAGATTTGTACCTTCCATTCTGTGGGACATGGCATGTGTTTGGTAAGTACCTTGGCGAACATCGCGTCAATTACTAGGTGGTGCCGTGCGTTGCGTGATTTCGAAAAAAAACCTACCAAAGTTACCTATGTGTTATTCCAGAGTATAATCTACCTCTATGCCAAATTTCATCAAGATCTGTTCCGTAGTTTTTTCGTGAAAGAGAATCAAACATACATCCGTACTCACAAACTTATAACAAAATTCGGGGTAACACAGTTCCCCTTTCCTGATTTGAAGGTACCTGTAGTTTTTGCCCTTGCGCCTTATTTATTGTAATAGCAAAGCTATGTTTTCGCTCTTTCTAAAAAATTGCCTAAGTCCGTCTCCAGGGTCCCAACTATCTCTGTACCAAAATTAATCAAAATCGGTTTTGCCATTTATGCCCGAAGACGTAACAAACACAAACTCACTTTCGCTTTTATAATATTAGTAAGGATGTCTATCTGTTTTTCATCAGGGTGACGGTGGCAATGCCCTCGTTAGGTTAAGCACCGGGAAGCTGATCGGCGTCATGTCCTGGGGCTACGACTGTGCTGTAGGGGCCCCAGATGTTTCCGTCAGGATGAGTGGGTACTCCAACAAGCAGTTTTTGGAGCAAACTCTAAACTTGTATTAAGACTGATTAGATTAAAGAATGATTTTTCGTTTGTTGTCTAATTTTAGAAGCTGTTTAAATTTACTTAATACTCAGTTACAATTAATAAAAATATGTAAATTAATTTCATTTCGCACTATATTATTTAAACAAAGAACCCACACCAACTGATTAGTTGCCCAAGATACTGGCGGTATTGCATTATGACATACTAGCTGCGCCCAGCAGTTTCACCCGCTACTCAGCTGCAAGCTTATAGCTACACCTCCCCATTTCTCACGCGTAGAACTAGATAAAAAGTAAGTAGATTCTATCCAGAACTAGTATGTTCAGACCAAACTGCGAAAACTTACAAATAATGTCTAATGGTGGCGATTGTCATTATTTTATGATGTAATCATTTTTAAAACATCCTTAATATGAATGGCACTTTGCATAAGATTTTTGAGGAGCCCCAAAGCCTTATTCTAGCTAGATAGCTGCTGCAGCACTTGCGGCATCAGTAAGCCACTTGCGGCATCAGTAAGCCACTTGCGGCATCAGAAAGCCACTTGCGGCATAAGAAAGCCACTTGCGGCATCAGAAAGCCATTTGCGGCATCAGAAAAGAAAAAAAAAGTAGTTGGGGTCGGCTTCCAGTCTTACCAACAATAATTAGTAAAAAATGAAAGATCAACATAACTTTCAAAGTATTTATATAAAACTGATAAAAGTATTTACAGCCATAATCGTAAAGAAGCTCAAAGTCCAAAATAAAGAGCAGTCGTTTCTTGATCATCTAAGGAGGTCCATCATCTCAGGTCTTTAAACGATGACGCCCCTCAACCAGTTCTGGTAAGCGCTGATCCTGACGAACATGTCGGGTGCTCCACGGGCGCAAGGGAAGCCCCAGGAGACGATACCGAACTGCTGGCCGTTGTCGCTGCGTCTCAGAGCACTGCCGGAGTCACCCTGAAAGAGGAAACAAGATGGTCAGTAAAGTTTTTTTCTAATGACAACACCCAATAAAAAAATGTCCGACTCGCAACCCAGCCGCCGCGGGAGATGCTCCTTGCGTCAGGTGCCGTGAGACGACTCCCACTGCCCGGTGCCGGGCAATAGCTCATTGTCCGTCCACCTAGTGACGACAAGTCGTTTCGACGGCGAGTTCGTGTTCCACGCTAGCCTTAAAGACATTTCAGCAAACAGTGGGGCCCGTAAGGGTCACTGCCTGCTGAGTTTGGGCTTGTTCGAAAGAGATACCACGGCCCCGGAACGTAAAGGGCAATAGAAGGAACATGGTCGGGTTTTAATCAGTACAAGTCTGAAACTCCCTTTCGTTTCGTCTGGACGAATTTGATGAGAGTAATTTGATGATTAATTTTCCGAAAAAAACGGAGAATTAAAAAATAATATGAATCATGCTTAAATTTTTAAAATAGTCACATTAGCAGATTAATGTTATAAATTGTCACTTTGCAAAAATTTTACGAATTGTTATGTAAATCATACTATTACCCTATTATATTTCTGCTAAATCGGCTATTTTGGAAACCCTGTAGTATTGTGCCTTTTCCCAACTACGTTGAAGTAGGCTTCCAGTGTAATCGGATGCAGCTGAATACCAGTATTTTACATGGAGCGACTGCCTGATTAACTTCCACAGCCGAGTTAGGGGTAATATGATAGCCCTTTATAAGACTGGATCTCAGCCTTTTAGGACACTGACTATCTGTAAAGACTGTCAAAGATCTACAAATGACAGCTGGGGCCAACGGCTTAATATGCTTTCTGAGGCACGGAGAAAACTGAGGGAATGGGTGTTCGCCCAACCTAGGCAAGCGCAGCTTAACCTTAAGATAAGATTATCTAACTCCTCGAGCTGTTATTCATGAACAATATACTTACGTTGCAAGTACCGAATCCAGCGGAGTGGAAGGTGCAGACCTCGATGTGAGGCTCGACGGGAGGAGCGCGTACGTTTAGTTCAACGGAGGCGCGGGCAACGCGGGCCACACAGTCGTTGCCGTCCAGGGTGGAAGCTTGCAGCTCCAGAAGAGTAGCGGACAAAGAACCGCCAGCCTGGAATAGGAAAGAAAGATATTAAGGATTGACCACGATGGTCAGGTTTTGCAAATTTTTCAAAGAACAGAAATTAATAAGATCCTTGGAGAAAATAATACGATATAATTATTTCTGCAATACGAACCGGTAATCTAAATTTTTTTTGGGTTTGTATAAACATTTTTATTTCTTTCGCGAGTTACCTAACTCGCGAAAGAAATAAAAATAACCCTTTTGCCTTCGCTCACTACCTAGTGAGCGAAGGCAAAAGGGTTTTTAAAAACAAGCTGTTGATGTGTTCTGCTTGAAGAGCAGAGCAAGACTAATGTTTATTTTCCATGAAAGATTATAAAAAGGCTTATCTCTACTTCTAATAACAAAGGGTTATAAACTTAATGATAATGTCTTCCTGTTATCGAGTACCAGGAAGATCTGTGTACAGTAATCTTATTACCTAATTATTCTAAGTTGTTGGAGTATATGGGATACCAGAGAAAGGAAGTGTTACTTGAAAAACCTTTTATTAATTAATTGAACACAACACATACCGCTATACAACGCAACCGCCATTATACGAGAGAGTTACCATAGTCAAGACCACAGACTAAGAACTCATAATAGTGATGCTACATTGTAATCTCTAATACCCTTCCTCAATGTAAACATCACTCACAATCATAAAACTAACTTTCATCACAATACTTCAATGCAACTATTACTTCAATGCAACTATTACTTCAATACTGACTCTACATTACAAACTACTATAATTAAAAAATCCAAACTTATAATACTAAGAGAACAACATTTCTCTCAACTTAACAAAGGTAACTTTACATAATCCTTTAGTACATATATCAGCAAGCTGATCCCCTGAAGGTACATACTCCAAACATACAATTTTATTCTCAACTTTCTGTCTCACAAAATGATACTTAATATCTATATGTTTAAGGCGCTTATGATATTCTGGGTTTTTTGCAACATGAATTGCAGACTGATTATCAATTTTTATAATAAAACTTTTACAATCAACTCCTATTTCTCCTAATAAATTCCTAATCCAGCAACCCTCTGCGATTCCCTTTCCTAATGCTACATATTCTGATTCTGTACTTGACAATGATATACACTGCTGTTTATTAGAAGACCATGACACTATGTTACCAAAAACTTTAATTATATACCCTGATGTAGATTTCCTATCCCCTTGATCTCCTGCCCAATCAGCATCTGTATACCCTTCTAACGGCACATCTACTCTTTTTCTATAAATTAGTTTTAATCCTATAGTACCCTTGATATATTTCAAAATTCTTTTTAATGCCTTCCATAAGCTCTCATTAGCACAACATTGAAAACGACTTAGATAACTCAATGCATAACACAAATCTGGACGTGTTCCTAACATGGCATACATGAGACTTCCTATTAACTGTCTGCACCTTTTTATCAATTCTTTATCTGTAGTCACTTCTTTTTCTAAGACTAAACCTTGTTCTATGGGTGTTGCTATAGGCTTACATCCTTCCATATTATACTTCTTCAATAAATTCGTTAAATACTGCTCTTGGTTTAACTCAATTACATCATTCTTCTTAGTTATATTTATTCCTAGATATTTTAAATTATTACTCCCTAAGTCTTTCATATCAAATTTTTCTTGTAATGCTTCTTTAAATATTTTTATCTCTTGTTCATCTTCACAAAGTAAAATCAAATCATCAACATAAAGTAAGATATAGAACTTCTTATCCTTCTTATAATATAAACAGTAATCACTCTGGTTTCTTTGGAACCCTTCCTGAACCATAAATTGATTAAATTTGTCATTCCAATATCTTGGAGATTTCTTTAATCCATACAAAGACCGTTGTAATTTCAATACTTTGCCATCTTTCTTCATACCTTTTGGTTTCTCCACAAACACCTCCTCCTCTATGTTCCCATATAAAAATGCACTTCTGACATCCATCTGATGAATATCCATGTTATATTCACTAGCTATTGCTAATAAAATCCGCAGTGTAGGTAGTTTAGCTACTGGAGCATAAATCTCCGAGTGATCAAACTTATCTTCTTGCTTAAAGCCTCTTACAACTAATCTAGCTTTATAAAGATCTTTATTTCCTTCTTTCTTGATTTTAAATACCCACTTAGTATCAATTAATTTCTTGCCTTCTGGTAAACTAACTTCTTTCCATGTATTATTTTCGTTTAGTGCTTCTAACTCTACTTCTATTGCTTTTAGCCATTCTTCTTTATGTTCTCCACTAACAGCTTCTTCATAAGTTAATTGTTCTTCTCCTTGTGCTATCAATGCCATCTCGTAATCTTTTGTCCATACAGGCTTCTTCACTTTCCTTCTACTTCTAGAAATTGTATTTTCTTCAGATGTCTCTTCTTCTGCATCTAAGAATTCTTCCTCTAAGTACTCTTCCATCATGTCAACTTCACTTGATCTTTCATCTTCTACATTACTTCCTAGCCCGTCTTCGTGCTGTTCAACTTCTTTGCATTTTTCTATCTCAATCTCTTTATTTTCTTCCTCCACTTGTTTATCTTCTTGATTCTGTTCCCTGTTGTCTATATCAAGAGGGGGTTCTTGTACAATAACATCTTCATCTGTTAGTAAAATGCTTGAACTTATATTGTTCTCTACTAGTTCTTTTGTGTTTTTGATAAATACAACATCCCTATGAGTTTCTACTCTTCTTGTGTTAGAATACCACACTCTGTATCCTTTTGTACGATCACCATAACCCACAAAAACTCCTAATTTACTCTTAGAGTCCCACTTCAATCTAAGCTGTTTAGGTACATGTGTACATACCTTAGAACCAAAATCTCTCAATAAAGTAACATCAAAACTCTTATTATACAACAACTCATACGGTGTCTTCCCACTCACCTTACTTTTACCTGTCCTATTTATTGTAAACACCGCTGTATTCACTGCTTCAGCCCAAAGTTCTTTCCCTAAACCAGACTGAATAATCATTGTTCTCGCAGACTCAACTACAGTACGCATCTCACGCTCAATTCTACCATTTTGCTCAGGAGTATAACTAACTGTTAACTCATGTACTATACCTTTTGTCTTAAATAAATTCTCTACTACTCTATTCACAAACTCTGTTCCGTTATCTGACCTAAATCTTTTTATTTTACGCCTAAACTCATTTTCAAACAGCTCTATAAATTCCACAATTTTCTCTTTAATTTCGTACTTGTTCTTGATAAAATAAACAAATCTGTAACTACTATAATCATCCTTCAATAAAAGAAAATATGAAGAGCCCCCTATTGACACTTCCTCCATTGGACCGCATAGATCCATGTGTATGAGTTCACCTGGTTCAACTGACCTACTACTACTCTGATGAAAGGGTAACCTATGCTGTTTTCCCTGGATACACGGTAAACACTGATCAGTCTGCCCTTCATATTTTATGCCTTTTAAATCTAAAAACTCTTTTACATACTGATAATTTTGGTGTGCCATCTTACTATGCCAATCTGTCAAAGTTAACAAAGCTACATCACTAAATTTAAATTTCATCACATACATTTTATCATATTTCTCAGCTACACCAGTTACGGAACCATTTTTATAAAACTTACATCCATTAGAATCTGAAACCATCTTGTGACCTTTATTAATGGCTGACCCGAGAGAAAACAAATTCACATTTAATTGAGGCACATACAACACATCATGTAAAGTACACAGAGTATACTCTGAATCATTATAGGCATACACATCAACTTTTCCAATACCTAAAACTTCTAAATTATTACCATTACCAATTGTAACAAATCTTTTAGTATTTATTTCAGAAAACTCTGAATACATCTCTTTAATATAACACATATGGTCACTTGCCCCTGAATCTAACACAAAATTCTTTGAATTTAATAAATTACCTTGAATCTCTCTTGTTACAAAAGAAGTTTTTGAATTGGTTTTCATATTTTTCTCAATAGGTTTATTTTTCTGAAACTTACAGTCTTTCATTAAATGACCCACCTTGTGACAGTTATTACACTTTCTATTTCTACACTCACTCCTTTTATGGCCTATTTTACCACACTCAAAGCACTTTATAGTATGCTGTGCACCGGCTACCAATGCAGAATTTTGCTGTCCGCTGCTACTAGCACTGGAAATGGCACCATTGCCACTGCGCTCCTCTTCAACTAGCAACCTGCCTGTCAGCTCCTGCAATGTCCGTTTTTCTTCTGGAATACTTTCCCAAGCTGAGGCAAAATGTTTGTATTTGTCAGGTAATGACATAAGTATCTTTGTTGTTATCATATTTTCTGATATCTTTTCTCCTGCTGATGCCAACTGGTTAACACACTCCTCAACCTTCGTTATGAACACAGCTATTGGGTCCTCATACTTTATATTAAAAAATCTCTGTTGCAACAAATGCACCCCGACTCTCGTTGCCGGTTCATATAAGGTACATAACTTCTGCCACATTTCACGACTACTGGAACACGAAATCAAATACGTCATCACTGTCTCCTCGACTCTAGTAACGATCACCTCTTGGGCTTTATTTTCTCTCTCATCCCATAATTCTTGTGTTTTACCAGCTTCCGCAGGCCTCACTTCAGTGCCTGTCACGATTCCCAATAACTTCTTTGAACGAAGAACTATTGTTGTTTGAAAACGCCACGCTTGCCAATTGCGACCATTAAGAACGATCGTCTTATGACTCTCCGAACTCGACATTTTTGTTAAGATGCACGCAATCTCACACAAATAGAATTGCCGCGCAAACCACTGCCGCCATTAAACTTCTTGTTTGCTTGTTCGAACCACGGGCTACGTAGGGCTCCAACCTTTGCTACACCGCGACTTAATCGAATCAAACTCGCAAAATAGGTTCTCTCAATCTTTCATGCCTGGGCCCATAACCTGTTGGAGTATATGGGATACCAGAGAAAGGAAGTGTTACTTGAAAAACATTTTATTAATTAATTGAACACAACACATACCGCTATACAACGCAACCGCCATTATACGAGAGAGTTACCATAGTCAAGACCACAGACTAAGAACTCATAATAGTGATGCTACATTGTAATCTCTAATATAAGTAACAAAGGTGGTCCTTGTGTAAGGACATAGATACGAGGACATAACTCGCCTCGCGTCGACATTTTTTTTAGACCTTTGTAGATAGACCCAAGTCCCGGTCCAGTTTGACAAAAGCTTCATTGGTATGGTATCAACAATTTACAATAACATAAATATGGACAAAATATGCAGAACTTCCACTATTCAAATCCAAATTCTGTTTTTTTTATCGATCTATGGTTTCTTAAATCCTTACTAATATTATAAAAGCGAAAGTGAGTTTGTTTGTTTGTTACCTCTTCACGCTTTAATCTTTAATGGCTACACCGATTACGATGAATTTTGGTACAGAGATAGTTGGGAACCATGAGACGGACATAGGCTAATTTTTTTTTTTAAAAAAAAGTGGGATGTGAGGGAAAAAGAGGGAAGAAAAGGGAAAACTTAGCGTTGCTATTACAGATCAATAAGGCGCAAGGGGAACTGTGTTACCCCAAATTTAACGCGAGCGAAGCCGCGGGCAAAAGCTAGTGATTAAATAGATATGTTCTGAATTTTGATATTGTTACTTACTTTAAGAATTTAAATGATCGAAATGTATGACATTGTATGCCTATTTGGTAGGACATAATGGAACTGCAATTTACTGTAACACTTATTAATACCTATGTCCACAGTAAAAATATTTTGATTTTGAGTCTTTTAAAGTGGTTAAATTTAAAACGTTTTAGTTTATTGACTTTTTAGAACTGCTGTCGCTGTTACTGGGATATGCCATACATTTTTTTTTTTTTTATCTTGGTACAACTCACACACGGCTATCTGATCCCAAGCTAAGCAGAGCTTGTGTTATGGTAACCAGACAACTGATATACATACTTATATAATTTATAAATACATACATATTATAGATAAATCACACCCAGACACAGAACAAACAATCATGCTCATCACACAAAGTTTGTCCTGGGTGGGAATCCAACCCACGACCTCCGGCTCAGCAGTCAGGGCCCCTAACCACTAGTAGACCAACAGGCCCGTCATTTGATAAAGTATTAAGTTATAGAGGAAGGAATCGATATGGGTATACAATAGGGTATTTTACTCTATATGAAAGAAATTCTAAAAATATACAATTCAGATAGCTTAGGCAATAAGCAGTCGGAAAATATTAAATTTGGTTAATAAAATAACTAAATGAATTTTAAAATTGATTTCAAAGTTTTCACTTTTTTAGTCTGTTGTTTTACTAAGCGAAACAGTGTCCGCCATGATTATTACGTCTTATGGTCATGTAAACAAAAAGTGACAACTGTCAACTGAGCAACTATTACTATTTTTGTATTAAAAAACTTTACATTTTAATTTTTATTGAAATAATAGTAATAATACCATGGAAGAAATAAAAACTACCATATAATAATACCATAAACTATACTGAAATATACAACTAAACAGAAAGACTAATAACAGCGCATTTGTTTACATGACCAACTGACGTCATGACCACAGAGTAACATGGCGTCAAGCGATTTTGTGATTTTACGCGCGAAAATAGAAATTGTAAAATTGAAATGCAGTTTTATGTCACTTATCGATTGAATATTTTTTTTTTGTTTTTTTTGGTTTTTTACTAGGACCCTAGGATCAAAATGAGATACTTTTTAAAAATGGGTGTAATACCGTATTATCGAGTACATTATTCTGAATCGACCATCTAGAAAATATTCATCGGTTATTTAACAACTCTTCTTTGGCAGTCGGGAAAAAACAATTAGCTATTTCCTATAAAACTGTATTCTACGTGTTAAACAAGGTTATAAACTACATGTGTGGCAAATATTATCCAAATCCGTTTGGAATTTTTTGTGTAAATGTGTAGCAAACATCCAAACATCGTCACAACCTTTCGTATTTACCCGAAGTAAGAAGGAAGACGAACAGCAGTAATAATGATGTTCAACTAATTTCGTAATCGGATTCTTACCCTGATCCTGCCCCAACCAGCGACCCTGGAGTTGACACCAGCACCGATGTGGGAGTATGTGATGGGGACGATGCTGACCAGGTTGTTCAAGGCAACATTGCTCGAGGTGACGAGGATACCGATGTCGTTTTTGATTGTGGCAGCCACGTAATTGGGGTGGGTGACGTTACGGGCCAAGGTGTAAGCAGTGCCACCGCTGTTCCAACGGTTGGTGCCGACTGTCACACGGAGGGAGCTATGGGAGAGAAATTGATAATGAGTAAATCTTTTCTATACAGTGTACAATTTTAATTAGTTTTGACTTGGTAATACTTGGTATCTTTAACCAAGTGCCACGGCATAATTTCGCTTCGTTTGATGACTTTTTTTTTCTTTCTTTTTTAACTGAACCATGAATACCTTTAAAAACAAGGGAGTTAATAGGTTAGGAGATTTTTTTAACATAGTTACCGATGAAGCTAAATGAAAACCGACTAAATGCGAGTCGGGCTGGCGCACTGAGGGTTCCGTACAAAGATGTGACATAAATGGCCATAATATATCTTTTGACTGCGTAGACTTAGAGGGTAAGTTTTTTACAGATCTCGATACGTCCACGCGTTCCACGCGGGGTAGCGGGGGATAGTGTTAGACTTTTACCGCCGTCGACTAGGCCTGTCGTCAATAGACTGATGGACGGTGAGCTATTGATTGCTCACCGTCCAGACTCGCGTTTACGGTGGTAGAGAGAGTGGAGTAAGAGTCTTCTCGCGGCGGAAAACTTGTTAAAAAGACGTGACAGCGTATCCTTACCTAGTCAAAGAACCACCGCTGAACACAGCAGCGATGCAATGAGCAGCAGTCAAGACAGTGCGCTGACTGATGAGGGAACCTCCGCAGAGGAAACTCC
Source organism: Ochropleura plecta (assembly GCA_905475445.1). Lineage (NCBI taxonomy): Eukaryota > Metazoa > Arthropoda > Insecta > Lepidoptera > Noctuidae > Ochropleura > Ochropleura plecta. The sequence goes on from FR997736.1 coordinate 18,788,543, forward strand.
TCACGAGAACTCCACTGGACAGAGCCACCATGTGGGGATGACTGCCGACGGCCGCTTCGGTGCCTCCCACGATGCGGGAGTTAGCGTCGGTGTGGTCGAAGAAGATGGCCAAGTCATCTTCGGGCGTAGGGAGGGCTGGAATAATGGAAAATATAAAGAATGAGAATTGCTCTTTGGTCACACAACTTTTAATTTAGGTAATGAATAATAATTTAAAATCTGGTCTAATCCACTAATTACTTATGAAAAAATATCCAGATTAAAATACTCTTTATCACCCTCATTGACTTAAGTTTTTATCTGATATGTAGCTGATGATTATGAATGCTAATTAATTTTATTTACTATCAGTGGCACCTGTATAATGAATGTCGTTACATATACTGCAATAATCTATCATACTAATACTGGTTCATAACAGGTAACATACAGGTAATATAGGTACCTGATATGCTTTATAGCTTTATACCGCCCAAGTTAAGCTTAAAATACTTGATCTATTGTTTTTTTTTGTTCTGAAAACGTTACCCTTTTTTTTGGAAGGGAAATCATCAAATAACATCAACAAGTCTGCCACTCCCTCCCGCTCCGCCCAGAGCGGGGGGGAGTGTCAGACTTGTACTGACTAAAACTCACCCATGTTCCTTGTATTGCCTTTTACGTTCCGGGGCCGAGGTATCTCTTTCGAATAACCCGCAACCCCGGAAAACGTAACCCTACATTAAGAATTACACCTGTCGGTCGTAGGTACGTTTATAAAGATTAAAACTCACATACACACAAACAGCAAATTACTAACTTGTAGCTAGCAAATTTTTAATTATCAAATTATTCGAGAGCAGTCGGCCGATTTTTGGTCTGATTTGCGCAGTCGTTGATGCCCTAGTGTGCGCGTTAGCAGCCCAACCCGACTGTACTGACAACCCCCAATAAGTCTCTTAAGGTTTTTTGTTGAAAATTATTCCCTGAATGTATTAAGCAATGGGTTGTTATGTTGGGAGCTCCCATTAGGCAGACGTTTCACAATTAAACTTGGACATTCAGCAAAGATAATAATCATGCACGAATTTCAGAAGCCATTGTAGCTAATTATTATGAAAAGTTAAATACATTATTATCTACTAATCAGATTATGTTGGTGAAACTGGATTAAATGTACGTAATCACAACGTGAGATAAGAATTTAATGAGTAATCAATTGATTAGTGAACATGATTGGGCAATTTTATATTTGTGTTTTAAGATTCGTATCGAATAAACGTGATACTATTGTGAAACTAAACAGTATGTTCGACTGAAAAGCGTAGATTCATGTGTTGTTTTGTTGCAAATTTGACTATCATAATGGAGGTGGATTCGAACAAGAGCCTGTGGAATTTCCCAATTGAAACAGAGAACTGATTAATTGAGAAGAGGACTAGCTTTCTACGACGACCCCAAACAAATTGGGATGAGGAAGGAAGCCAGGGGAATTTTAATGACGATCTGAGCCTCAAACTTGCCCTGAGGACAGAGATTGTAGACACGACGGCAGGTCAACCCATTCTAAACGATTATAACCTGATACCCTACCATGACGTCTTAAAGCAAAACTTATTCCGCTGAGGGAAAGAGACAGAGCTATACAGGGTGTCTAGCAGTATCTCTTTCCCTCAGTGGAATAAGTTCTGCTTTAAGACGTCATGGTAGGCCTACTGATCTCTGTACTACGGATCGCACACCGTAGTAGAGAGATCATGTTAAAATGGTATTGCATAGGTTGATGTGCCGTCGTGTGTACGATAGAACGAGCTTACCCAAAGGGGGCCTATTAAATCGCGACTTAAATATATGTAGACGTGATTTAAGAAGATAATTTTCAATTTAATTTCATAAAAGATTGCAACTACAATCTAATTGAAACGGCACAAATCTGCTAGACCGTTTATTACCCCAGTAGAAATGAAATATATATATACTTGAAAAAAAAACTTTGCCCCACACTAGAAATTTCTCCTGTATCGTGGGTGCGTTTACAAACACAAACAGCCAGACCCGGAACAATCTGTAGGCCATACAAATATTTGTTCGAATCGAATTTGGAATCGAACCCGCGACACGCAGCGCAGCAGTCGATCGCTTAGCCACTGCGCCTACCGTGTCGTCAAATTTTAATAAGTAAGGCGAACCAAAGCGGAGATTTGTTTTTCATCTTATTTCGATCTGAATGTTGGGCCACAAAAGGTAAGGAAATATGCAGCGCAGCTAAGAAGAGACAATTAAAAAGTAAGACAAGTGTTGCATGCCAAGATCAAAAAATAAAACCGACTTAAAAAAAAACTAACTGACGTGACTGAGGTGACTTTTGTTCGTTTCGTTGACTTTTTTGCCATCGACTTCCGGAAATAAAGTTATTTTCCACTTTTTAGTTCTTTTTTGGAAGTCGGTTTTATTCGTTCCAAAAAAGTTTTTATTTCAGCTTTGTTAGTTATGGTATAATGATATATCACTTATTTTTTATCGAGTATAATCTTTCCATTGTTACTAAACGATTTGTAGATCATCCATATAGATATAGAGAAAAAAATTTATTAAAGACGATAACTCATAAACTACCTAAGCCATATAAATAAAATTAATATGGGACCGTCCCACCTGGAGGAATAATTTCGCAAATCTGTCCACGCCTCTTTGAGTTAACGGTGAACATACACAAAAAAAAAGATTCCGACGAATTGAGAACCTCCTCCTTTTTTGTAGTCGGTTAAAATATATAGAATATCAGGTAAGTATTAGTAAGCGTATTTTCAGTGGCAGCGTATCAAACTGAAATGCAGGGTTATGAGGAGCATATTCGAAAAATACCAAGAATAAGGACAGATCTAAACAAAGATAGAAGAAAAACCAAGAAAAGAAATGATTGCATAGATGAGGACACATGAAGGTGTAGAAGCAAAATAATATAAACAAAAATAAGTTGGACAGGGTTGGGTTGGACAAGACGAAATAAAGCAGAAAACCCAATGTTTTCGCAACCTAACACTTTTAAAATAAATAATAGAAATAGGGAATAGGCCATGAAGTCAGATAAGAACAAATAAGATGAGTAGAAGTATTTTAATGCTTTAGAAGTTTTACAAATGTTCAAAATAATAGTTTTTATTAAAACTTTTCAAAGTTTAAAGGCGGACTTAATGCCTTAGGCATTTTCTACTAATCAATCTACCTTAGGGTGATGCAGAGACAAAACACAGTAGGTGCAATAACAGAAAAAGAAGGATATAATATCACTCACCGAAGCACCCAACCAGGAGCGTGAACACCAGAAGTCCGGTTTTAATGTCCATTTTTAATAACGCCCGAAGACAGTTTGATGGTTTTACAAAACATACTCATATTTATAACAATTACGAGCGAGATAATCATTAACACTGATTGATTAATATTGATAATCTGAACAAAATAGTACGCAATAGCCGTCATCGAAACCTTATCAATGATGGGTTTTGGTGACGGCAAAATACAAGTCTCGCGTCCGGCCCTGGTTCAGTCCATGGTCCGGAGCGAGAGGGAATGGGAAGCGCTCACCTAGCTAGCGAAGGAGGTGGCCGGGCGTATGAGGGAGAGAACCTCAAACCAACCCAGCCGCCGCAGAAGACGCCCCGGGCGTCGGGCGCCGCGAAACGGCTCCCGGACATCGTAGATGCGGGCCTGTGGACGGTGAGCAATGGGTAGCTCACCGTCCGTCCGGCGCGTTAGTGTTTCACGCGCGCCTCAAAGAGATGTCAGCAAAGCAGAGGGGCCTGCCAGGGCCTCCGCCTGCCGGGGTTGCGGGTTGTTCGAAAGAGATACCGCTGCCACATGGGTGGGTTCTAGTCAGTGCAAGTCTGACACCCCCCGCTCCGCCCAAAGCGGGGGAAGTTATTTGATAATTTCCCACCCAATAAAAAAAGAATGGATGATGGCATGGCATCTCATGGCATACAAATTAAATTTGGTTTAGGAGGAATATGCGACAAAATTACACAAGTAAAATGCGCATGTAAGGAAAAAGGTACCCACCTACTAGAATAAGCCAGTCTGAAAGAACTTTTGAAGTGAGAACATAAAATCGAAAACGAGAAGAAATCAGAAACAGAGCAAACCCGCAGAGTAGAAAACGATTTTTATTTTCTCTCACAGAGGAAGCATGCGTTCCAGTATTATATGTATACTAGCTTTTGCCCGCGGCTACGCTCTCGTGAAATTCGGGGTAACACAGTTCCCCTTTCCTGATTTGCAGGTACCTGCTACCTGTAGTTTTTGCCGTTGCGCCTTATTTATTGTAATAGCGAAGCTAAGTTTTCCCTTTTCTTCCCTCTTTCTCTCTCATTTCTCACTTTTAAAAAGTCGTCTCCGGAGTCTCGACTATGGCTGTACCAAAATTCATCAAAATCGGTTTAGCCATTTAGGCGTGAAGACAAACAAACTCACTTTCGCTTTTATAATATTAGTAAAGAAGTAAGGATTAGTAAGGATTGAAACAGTCGTTCCGAAATCACTTGAACTATCCAAACATAATTGGCTAGTATAGTGAGTCTTAACACGTAATCGTCAGTTCCTACGTAATTGGAAAGCCCGTGTTTTTAATTAATTTAATTAACAAAATACAAATAGTCTTAATCCGTAGATAATGATCTGATGATTATTTTTCGTGATGAATCAAGTTTGTTATTAGCCAATAAAGACTGTGTAAAATATAGATAGACTATAACAATTATCTGGATATCTATTTAGCTTATTTTTTATACATTTTTACTTTTTAATATTGTTTTTATTTTATTATTGAATGTTACTTATTTATACTATTTCCAATTCTAACTTTTATATCTATGTGTTTATTTATGTTTTCGAGCGTATAGTACTCGTCGGCAGCAGCTGAAAATCAGCGTCAGGTGGCGGCCTTGTGTTGCCATCTGGCATTACGCTGAGTTAAGGCCCTTTTGACATTATTTAATTTAATGTTTAGGTGTACCTGTTATTTTTGTTTTTATTAATGCTAAATAAACGTACTTTTCTTTCTTTCTTCTTTACCTATTGCACATATACAGGTCCTCAGTTGTAGTGTTAAGGCGAGTTTTTACCAATTTTGAGCAATTTGAATCCACAAATTTTAATATAAAAAAAAAAAAACATAATGGAGCAATACTTATAAAGTTGAACAAATGACCTGAGGATGTGTGAAAATCAAAACACGATATAAATAAATTACTTGGCTAGATAAAAAAACACGGATGTTAAGATTTCAGGCGTGTATTTGAAGTGGGTTACGTTACGACTGAGAGAACTGCCCAACACTTTAAAATAAGTTTTTAAATTAATTAATAAAAACATTATATCTAATTAGATATATTCCTGCTGACAAGATATTATGGAATCAATTGGTATTATAGAGATATTAATTAACAATTAGTAGATAAAGACTAAGTGTTGCATCGGGGTTAAATAGCCACCGGACTTTTTGTAAAGAGACATAAGGATTTGTCATCAGACGCTCTCAGACACTAATCTGATTAATTTTCCTTTTCTTCCTCAATTATTATCTGAAAAAGATTTCGTATCGACTTCAGAGACTCTGTGTGAGTCTAGAACTTTAGACTTTTCTTTTCTTATCTTTTACTAGCGGCCCGCCCCGGCTTCGCACGGGTACATATATACACACACACATACACCCTTCTTTTTTGCGTCGGGTTTCAAAAAAAAAGTAAAATCATAAAGGAATTTGTTTTTAATGAAATGTTTTTTTTTTGTATATTTTTATTTTTAAATTTTATACAAATAAGATATCAAAAAATATATCATATTATCTACAAAACAAAAGCCATTAGTTTTAGTAAGTCAGAGCTTCCCTGTAAACGATATTTGAAGTAGTTTTATTTTGTGGCAGCAAAATAAATTGATTTTCAGGAGCTCCGACACGTGATAGGCCAACATACAGTTGGCCATGAGTAAACATTCTTTTCGTAGGTCGATCCCTAATAATTCGAAGGTTTGGCCTTGGGACTTGTTAATAGTTAACGCGAAAGATGATTTGACCGGAAACTGAAGTCGTTTAAAAGGGATTGGCAGATCAGTTGGGATCATCGGTATCCTCGGTATATGAGCTAGTTGACCAGCTGCTGGGCCAGTGATAATGGTCGCTACAATTAAATTGTCCTTCAATTCCTTAATAAGCAGTCTCGTCCCATTGCACATGCTCGGAGGGCTTAAATTTCTTAAAAGCATTATTGGAATTCCAATTTTTAACGTCAATTCATGTGGTGGCAGTCCAGAAGGGTTTAGTGAATTTAAAAATTCCTGTGGAAAATGGACTGCGTCTTCGATATTAGTCACGGTATCGATCGATTTGTAATTTTTTATTTGGCCGGAGACTTTTTGAATAATGAGATTGTTTATTTCGTTGACATTATCATTCCTGGGTGACACTATTACCCTTTTTTTTTTTTCGGGTGGGAAATCATCCAATGACTTCCCCCGCTCTGGGTGGAGCGGGGGGGCATGTCAGACTTGTACTGACTAAAACCCACCCATGTTCCTTCTATTGCCCTTTACGTTCCGGGGCCGCGGTATCTCTTTCGAACAACCCGCAACCCCGGCAGGCGGAGGCTCTGGCAAGCCCCTCTGCTTTGCTGACTCTCTTTGAGGCGCGCGTGAAACACGAACGCGCCGTCGACACGGCCTGTCGTCAATCGACGGACGGACGGTGAACTACCCATTGCTCACCGCCCACAGGCCCGCATCTACGGTGGCCGGAAGTCGTCTCGCGGCGCCCGGCGCCATGGGCGTCTCCCGCGGCGGCTGGGTTGGGCAGATGTTCTCTCCCTCAAACGCCCGGCCACCTCCTTTGCTAGCATTACTGCTTCGCAGAAGGTGGTGACCGCTTCCCATTCCCTCTCGCTCCGGACCATGGCCTGAACCAGGGCCGGACGCGAGAGATCGCCGCCGCCGATCGCCTCCACGAGGGCACGGCGGTGCTCCGCCCAAGCTGGGCAGACCGCCACTGTGTGCTCCACCGTGTCCTCCGGGCGATCGTCACAATGGTGACACCCGGGCGCTTCCTCCCGCCCGATGATGTGCAGGAACCTCCCGAAACTTCCGTGTCCGGTTTGCCCTTGAATACAACCAATGAAAGTCCTTTTCGTGCAAATTCTCGATGTCAGGGTATACAGCATCTATTAAATTTTCTAAATTATGGACTATTTGGCCTACAGACTCATCCAGCAGGATGTCACAACTGCTTAAATTTGGAGTGGGAAAAATTCCTTCTCCAAATTTTTGCAGTTGTTGTGGGAAATTACTATCTGTGATTCCATGAAGATGAGCTCTCATATTCGTCCGTAATTTTAAATTTTCTATCGAAGTCCATAAGGGAGACGATATCAAGCATGATTTGATGATATCTGCTCGCGTACCTCTGTTAATGACAGGAAGAGTCTGTCGGAAATCTCCAGCAAATACAAAAGTAATCCCGCCCATGAGGGCAGAGGAGTTTCTAAGATCTTTTATTGTTCTGTCCACGGCCTCTATATGCGCTCTGTGACTCATAGTGCATTCATCCCACATAATCAATGAGGCGTCTTGTAATAATTTACCAAGAGGGCCGTTTTTACGGATTGAACATAACGATTGTTGCTCAAGATTTACGGATAGTGGAAGTTGCGCCCACAAATTAGTGCGCGTAATTACGTTACACGGCGTAAATTCAATTTTGTGATTGAGGAAGTTGCTTTTGAGGTCTAATAAGTAGAATGAGCCGTTTTTCCATCCTTTAAGAGAGTTGCGGCAATTCCTGACGAAGCAACTGCAATCGCTATCTTCCCTGATTCTCTTATCTTAGCTAGTATCAAAGCAAGAAAAGTCTTGCCAGTGCCACCTGGCGCATCCAAAAAAAATATTTTTCCTTTGTTATTATTCACGCTATCGACTATAGTGTCAAAAGCATATTTTTGATCTGGGACTAATTTTGGCAGGTTTTCATTGACAAAAGCGCTCAAATTATTTGTATTATAGTGATGTGCCATTGTATCTGTAGCATTGTTTTTTGTACGAACTGAAACAGGCAATCCAAAATTACTTAAGCTTTTATCATTTAATTGCAAAAGTTTATTTTCTATTTGAATCAAACCTTCATTATAAACGTCTTCACTGTATGGCAAGGCGAAGTCTTGATTTTGCTGTCTGATTCTATATATAATATCTTGACATAAATCATCTTTGAAACGGTCCCATAATTTCAATGGTTCCGATGGCTGACAAAATAAAAGGATGACCACAAATAAGTCTCTCAGTTGTACTCCCCCGTACCCCAGTGACGCTTACATGGAGCCTACACTCAAAGAAAATTCTAAACGTGGCGACCAAAAACCCTTAACAAATGGGAGCCGTCTAAAGGCCTCAGATCCCGCGTCAGAGGAAATTTGAACACTTAACCAAGTCACCGACAAAGGAACTTCGACGCGATATATTGTCGCCTCGTATTAGCGCTGTAAACTTTGACATTGTTCACATGACAATGCAATAAATGATGGGTAAAGCATCGATAGGTAACTTTGTTCCTTCGTATACGGGGTATTGTAAATTTGTTAAAGGTTTAATAACGGTGTGTTTTTACTGTATTGCCACTTCAACAATGTACCTCTGACGCTTCGTTTGGTGCAGTTGTGCCTTTGTCCCTACGTTTAAGGTAATATGTCTCTATCACAAAGGTACATTGTCTCCATGTCTAAGGTGCGTCGTCACATCGACAATATATCTTTGACGCTTCGTTTGGCGCAGTTGTGCCTTTGGCCCTACGTCTAAGGTAATATGTCTCTATCACAAAGGTACATTGTCTCCTTGTCTAAGGTGCGTCGTCACATCGACAATATATCTTTGACGCTTCGTTTGGCGCAGTTGTGCCTTTGTTCCTACGTCTAAGGTAATATGTCCCTATCACAAAGGTACATTGTCTCCATGTCTAAGGTTCGTCGTCACTTCGACAATATACCTCTGACGCTTCGTTTGGTGCAGTCATGCCTTTGTCCCTACGTCCAAGGTAATATGTCCCTATCACAAAGCTACATTGTCTCCATGTCTAAGGTGCGTCGTCACTTCGACAATGTGCCTCTGACGCTTCGTTTGGTGCAGTTATGCCTTTGTCCCTATGTCTAAGGTAATATGTCCCAATTACAAAGGTTCATTGTCTGTCGACAATGAACCTTTGTCACTACGTATAAGGTATATATTATTCTGTCACCACGACAAAGTTCGAAAGTTCGAAATCAGTCGTGATAGCAGACCTGCAAAATAAATGAAAACACTTAGATAGTTTAAATACAATTTATTAATTATTAAAGAAATGTAATTAAACATAAGAAAGACCAAGTCTACGCGTCTACCTTAACACTTACATAAACAATTATTATACTTAGATAGAGAATGAACAATAAAAACAGAAGGGTCTAATATTTTGGAAGACCTACATTACAATAAAATTATTTAAACACAGTCAATTTAGTCTATATTAATTAGTACAAACATAGTTCGTTAACAAATTGTGATGTTATGAAATAGAAGACAGAGATGATCCATATTGAAGTCGGATGATTAGTTACACTGGGTAATATAAATCATGATTATCTTCTTAATTATCGGAAATCGCGAGCAATAATAATAATATTAGCTTGTGTGCAATCCGATTGCACACAGTTTAGCAAAAAGATATGTTTTATTCTAACACGTTTTCCTATGTAAAAGTTTTCCCAAGTACGAAAACCAGCTGGGAAAACTTTTAAGGATGAAAACGTGTTTGGATCCAAATTATTTTTTTCTAAACTGTGTGCGATCGGATTTTTTGTTTTTCAAAAAGTGCGAGCGAGTAGAACATTGATGGTTGTCTTCTCCTTAAAGCTACAAATTACCTACCTCAAATTATATTTTACATAGCCTTAGAGCGGTTTTTTCAAAATGACATAACTTTCAGGAGGAGGCAATATTTGATTAAATAATTCCGAAACATAATTAAAAACGTCATCCACAACGGTTTGTGGCACTTGAGGATTAGCATAAAGTTTTGATCCTAGCATAACCAATGTTTTATGACATGATAGAGCATTTACAGTAGGTTGTATGTTACTAACATTATGACGAATTAAAGAATTGGTACTTTGAGTATGTGTTTGTTGATTTTCATGAATGGTTTCAGAGTCAGTAGATTGATCGTTATCAATGTCCTGAGATGTGAAGGAATTCAAACTTTGAGGGATAGGATGGCATGACTCTATGGCATCAGTGTTGTTTTGGACACAGTTATGGTTTACTAAGTAATGACGGCGATACGAATTAAACAAGCTGTAAGACCTACAGCACCCTGGACTTGCACAGCAATACGTGACTACAGAGCGGTGATAAAAGTCCATATGAGATTTAAGACGCCTAAAAGAATTAAATACCAGATTGCATATTGCGCAATTTATCTCCATTCTTGTTAAATGAAGTTAGTAATAATTTTAAAACCGTTCGCAATCTTTTATTCATTCTCTCAGGGTGACGCTTTTTTCATATAGAACATCAAATTTAGTTATTATTTTAAAGGCTGCCCGTTGAACAAACATCCAACAAGAGGCGGCATCGGCAGAATACTCAATATCTAGAGCGAAATAAATTTTTAAGGCTGTGGTGAGCGCTGATTTTATGTTGGAGAATTGGTATCTCACGGTCTTCGACACTACAACTTCGTACTGTGTAATAGTGGACCATGAAGATCCCACCGCAATGATAAACAATCCGAAAGGGATACCTTTACTCTCTATTAACTTGAGACGATCATCGATGCACCTTTCAATGTCCCCTGGTGAACTCACGTAACTGATGAACGCTCTTGATACTTCACAGCGAGCAGGCTTCCATTTCTTTCCTTTGGATTTTACTGGTACGGGGGCTATTTGTTTGAGCAGGTACGGAATACACCGAAGCGCAGCGACACTTGATTGTTCCTCGCCAACTATTAAGAATAAAAAAATATTAAGAAATGATATAATCTCAGTTACAAGCACTGGTGGTCTAGTGGTAGCGGCCCTGTCTTCCGATCCTACGGTCGTGGGTTCAAATCCGTACTAAGCTAGTACTCTCAAAACGGTGAAGAAAAACATCGTGAGGAAACCATCATGTCGTAGAACTTTTAAACTTCAAAAACATGTTTCAAGTGCACGAAAGGAGCATTTTAAATCATTTCACTACACTGGTGAAAGAATTAGTGACACGGCAAGAAGATCTCCGTTACAATGTTTATTATAAAACTAGTTAACTTAAATTTAGTAATTAATTACAAATGAAAAGTATTAAGTGAAGAAATTTCGTATGACATCTTGAAGCTAAAATGTAAAATTGAACAAAAACTTACCAGTTGCTAAGTCCAGGAGGTCGGTGATAGCCGGTTCAGCTCTAATATCAGTCCCTTTCTCCACTAAAAGCTCCAAAAGTCTTTTTTTGAGTAGCGGGAAACGCTCGTCGAAGGTGTCTGACGCTAGTGGGTAGGTGTTTTCGAAATCATTCGCCAACTAAAAATTAAATAAAAAATGTAAACATCAAAACGTTAACCCATTCGGCCACAAATACAAAGACAGATTTTACTTTTATTATTGATTTAACCTAAATAAACCTATGGATCCCTTCTTCATCGTTTTAACGACAAACGGTTAGTGGGAGACAAAAAACACCAAGCCACTTTTAACCTTTATCAATTCCAGTAACATCATCAACACAACTTGGCTGCCACCGCGGACAGGGCGCGCTCGGAACACCCTTTGGTTATACAGATTCCATAACTATTCAGCTATCCACTGTAATTTTTATTTAGCTCTTTATCTCTTGTGGTTTGCGATCGTCAAGTGTTTTTAGCTAAGGTGTCTACTACGCTACTTTGGCGTTCGCCACCGACAGCCGACTCACGGACGGATCTCGCATCTAGTCACTTGACCCGCCGCAAGTGGTTAGAAAAGATAGAATCGAGTAAATAAACGATTTACGAAAATAACACTTTTTGGCTAAGTCCTCGCGCCATATTGCAACTGGCTACCCTCCAACCGAGAAGGAAATGATAACATTAATATATGGTACAGGTACTTACCAGTAAATACTTGATATAGATGCTCCAATCCAGCTTTTCGTAAAAACTTAAGTAGTTCCGGAGAAGACATATTGACACTCACTGGTTTTACTGTTTTAATTGTTTTATACCAACGTTTTAAGTGATAATAAATTACTTTTTTAACTTTTTTTGAAGACATGCAGTGGGCCACAGTGGGCTAAACACAAACTATATAGAAATGAATGTAACTTAGGTATTATTATAGATAAAGATGCTCTGTGTTGCAACGTGTGGAATGCAATGATGGAGTATTGGAGTCGTGTCACTGTCTCATTACTCGTCGAGTTCTGACTACTTCTGACTCGTCTCGTGTGTGAACAGTAAACGATTTGAGATTTGACAATGTGCTATTGTCGTGTCGTTTATTCGTGTTGTTCAAACTTCAATGTTGCCAATTAACTTATACGACGTCACAACAGTACTTTAACGCTGCGTTGCTGTAACTAAAATTATGACAAAGGCCTTTGTGAAATATGTTTTTGGTGGGTAGGTACATATCTAACATTTTGACAAAGGCCTTTGTGAAATATTTTTTTATCTATGTAGGTATTTAAAGGTAGAATTATTAACAAAAAATTAGATACATAGTATTGTAAACCATAACGTTTCACGTCGTAATATAATATTACTTATTCCTAAGTATTTTTATTAATAATCACCTAAGGTAAATGCTCCAACCAGCCCGCGAAATTCAAATTTTCCTACGTTTTTTGCAATTTGCAGGCCAGTACTAGTTTGTATGTTGATTAGAATATTAATTGCGGCTGTAAGGCGTATGTAGTTACAGAATTATAATCATCAATACAAGCCTTCAAGTTCTTTATGAACTTGAAGGCTTGTATTGATGATTATAATTCTTATTGATGATATAATTAATTGATGTGCAGGAACTTGAAAAAGTAATTTTTACACCTTTATTGGAGGATGATTATAATTCTGTTATGACATTGGAATGGAATTGAAAACGAGCATAGTGTAGGTAGTTCAGCTAGTTTGATTGTGTATAATTATTTTATTGATTAATGGCATAGGAAAAAATAAAAAACTGTTTTTGTAAGTCAGAAATGAGCCACTGTGTACCATGGGGTCGACACAACCAAGCCGTACCTATATAGTTACAGAATTATAATCATCAACATCATCAATACAAGCCTCTAAGATCATTAAGATGTAAAAATGACTTGTTCAAGTTCCTGCACCTATATGGAACTTGAAGGCTTGTATTGATGATTATAAGTCTGTAACTACGAGTATATACGTCTTAAAGCCGCAATTAATATTCTAATCAACATACAAACTAGCACTGGCCTGCAAATTGCAAAAAACGTAAGAAAATTTAAATTTTGCGGGCTGGTTGGAGCATTCACCATAAGCATCTACAAGCAGTTCCTACTCAACTCGTCAACAGTCAGCAGTAAAGGCATGAAATTTTGTGTACCTACTCATTCTGTTAGGACGACGGGTTATAAGTTTGACAATGAAATGGCTACTGCTCTAAGGATTGGCTCCTTATGAGTGTACTCTTCAACGGTTAACAGCACAGACACGAAATTTTCTTTAAGTCTTATCACATGATAGCCGATTTTTAGTTTTACCATGATATGGCTACTGCTGCACTCAAGGATGTCTCCTAGCAAGGAAACTCCTCAACGGTGAACAGCACACACATGAAATTTGGTGTATTATGTACGCATTTTATCATGATAGCTAGTGATAAGATTTACCATGTTATGGCTCAAAACTAAAAACTTCAAAATAGGTAATAAATAGGTGCCTAGGTTCCTAACATTTTTTTTTTAATTATACGGTTCAATAAGTGTTAGTGTGCTCGCGAGGTCTACAGCTCACAGAGCCACTAGTAGATAGAGTGATTCAAGAGGAAGGTGGTTTATATGTTTAGGCTTACTACCTATATATCTATATCATATACCTACTTATACAATCATGGTCTGCTATTTATTTCTTCTGTGCTAATACCTATTAGTCCGCAACGACGGACAAAATGTGCTTTGATTGCTTTCACCTAGAGTAGCCTTACGCAAAGTGTGCTCCGCGGAACCCTAGGGCTCCAGGAGTCCAGGTAGTAGCTCTAGAGCTCAAGATCAAACTAGTTTCTTGTACCTACTTACCTGGATTTGTTACTACAAAGGTATCTAGATAGGTAGTAAGTAGATAGGTAGGATTATAATAAGTAAGTAGGTAGGTGTGTAGGTAGGTAGATGTGTAGGTAGGTATCGGCCTAAGTGTTTCATTCTTGTAGATAAAGATGCCCCCAGAGTCCAGATGGTTTCATAATAATTCCCTTTTGAAACCGTCATTGCCCCCAGAGAAGTAATGTTACCTAATTAGTACAATATCCACTTCAAAAACCATAGGTATCTCCAAAACTAGGTAGGTAGGTACTCATTCTAGACTGGTCGTGTCTCAAGACAAACAATACTTACTTAGGTAGGTAGGTATCTACTTACCTACTTGCATAATACCAGCCTACCAACATATTTTTTGTATTATGTTGGTAGTCTGGTACCTAACTTATGTAGGTACCTACCTAACCCATTATGCCAACCCAACACCTGCTTCAGATTCTAAGCCCTACCTAGCCCTACCAGATACATACCTTACCTACTTGCAATTACAGACTAGGGTAGACCAGGTAGGTACAATTGTATTTAAGCTGTATTGTATTTAAGTATATTAAGCTGGTCTATCTATGAATTTTATAAACTAGGTAGGTAGATAAGTACCTAAAAACAAAATATAACTAGACGCTACATAGGTAAGTACCTACCTACACAGCAAAATTATCACGAGGACAAATTACTTTTACAAAATACTCTGTGGCGGAGTCTATAGACTCCGCCACAGAGGCACGACTGCACCAAACGAAGCGTCAGAGGTATATTGTCGAAGTGACGACGAACCTTAGACATGGAGACAATGTACCTTTGTGATAGGGACATATTACCTTAGACGTAGGGATAAAGGCACAACTGCACCAAACGAAGCGTCAAAGATATATTGTCGATGTGACGACGCACCTTAGACAAGGACATGGGCGTAGCCAGCCTTGGGCTCAGGGTGGGGCAGCAGTCAACTTACCCCCCCCTCCCCCGGTATTTTTTTTTTTGTAACTTATGCCGTTTGGGCTCTGCACCTATGCCAATTTGTTAATCTGTAAATTTAAAGGTTTATATTTTCAGATACAGAAAATAAACAATTACACACAGGATAGATATTAAAATTTTATTTATGAGTCGGTGTTTATAAATTTAAGTTTTAAATAACTTTATAAGTAACTAGCTTTTGCCCGCGGCTTCGTTCGCGTTAAATTCGGGGGAACACAGTTCCCCTTTCCTGACAGGTACCTGCTACCTGTAGTTTATGTCCTGGCGCCTTTTTTCCTTCTATTGCCACCCATGTTCCTTCTATTGCCCTTTGCGTTCCGGGGCCACGGTATCTCTTTCGAACAACCCGCAACCCCGGCAGGCGGAGGCTCTGGCAAGCCCCTCTGCTTTGCTGACATCTCTTTGAGGCGCGCGAGAACGCGCCGTCGACACGGCCTGTCGTCAATAGACGGGCGGACGGTGAGCTACCCATTGCTCACCGTCCACAGGCCCGTATCTACGGTTGCCGGGAGTCGTCTCGCGGCGCCCGGCGCCCGGGGCGTCTCCCGCGGCGGCTGGGTTGTCTTGATGTTCTCTCCCTCAACCCCCGGCCACCTCCTTTGCTAGCATTATTGCTTCGCAGAAGGAGGTGACCGCTTCCCATTCTCTCTCGCTCCGGACCATGGACTGAACCAGGGCCGGACGCGAGAGCGCCTCTACGAGGGCACGGCGGTGCTCCGCCCCGCGCTGGGCAGACCGCCACTGTGTGCTCCACTGTGTCCTCCGGGCGATCGTCACAATGGTGACACCCGGGCGTTTCCTCCCGCCCGTTTATGTGCAGGAACGTCCCGAAACTGCCGTGTCCGGTGAGGACCTGCTTTAGGCGGTAGGTGAGGACGCCATGACGCCTCTCCAGCCACTCCTCAAAGAGGGCACTTACCGCCACTATCGTGGCGTGCCCTGCACGGGGTTGCGACAGTCGCTCTCTCCATGCCACCATGAGATCGCACCGGAGGTCTGTCCGCTGAGCGGCAATTTGCCGCGGTAGCGGAGTTTCCCCCGGTGTAGTGCCTCGGCGCGCCACTCAAACAGGCGCGCGAATGTCCTAGCGCCTTATTTATTGTAATAGCAATGCTAAGTTTTCCCTTTTCTTCCCTCTTTCTCCCTCATATCTCAATATTTAAAAAAAAAATAGCCTATGTCCGTCTCCATGGTCCCAACTATCTCTGTACCAAAATTCATCAAAATCGGTTCGGTCATTTGGGCGTGAAGCTGAAACAAACTCACTTTCGCTTTTATAATATTAGTAAGGATATTACTTCAAGAGAAGCCGGCGTGGGTTCTGGCAGAACCTATTTAGCACTTCTACAAATTTATTCTTTGATTCGGCGATCCTCGTTCTGTTCACAGTTAGCATGCACAGGCCGCTTAGACGATTTTCGCTCATGGTTGAGCAAAGCCATGTTTTAATTTTGACCCGCCGTAATGTGCTGAATGATCGATCTATAGTACAGGTCGTAGGCTGGGCAAGAAAATAGCGAGCGCAGTTTTTACGCTGGGATAAAATTGTTTTTTCGAAATCTTGATCAGATCCGCCACTTCCATCTCCTTCAATGCATTAATTTCCGTATTTTTTTCTTCCCACAAAATATCCTTACGGAGGCGTTGAGCCGATTCTCGGAAGAATTTTATTATTTCTTTTATTGTGCCGATTGCATTATGTATAGCGGCCATTTGATTTAAATCATTATCCACTAAATTTAATTTGCGGCTGGCGCAGTGAAAAAATAGGGCTATATTATATTTTTCTCGTAGCAGTTTTTGAACGCCACCATCTTTACCCGACATTGTGGGCACCCGCCCACACCTTGCCCCCACACACTATTCTGGATTCAGGCACGTTCACGTTTATGATATTATGATTGAAGTATAAGATTTTTTTTTTTTAATTAGGCACCTTGTTGCTCAGAGCCAGGGTGGGGCAAGCGCCCCAGCTTGCCCCAGTGTGGCTACGCCCATGGACAAGGAGACAATGTACCTTTGTGATAGAGACATATTACCTTAAACGTAGGGACAAAGGCACAACTGCACCAAACGAAGCGTCAGAGGTACATTGTTGAAGTGGCAATACAGTAAAAACACACCGTTATTAAACCTTTAACAAATTTGCAATACCCCGTATACGAAGGAACAAAGTTACCTATCGATGCTTTACCCATCATTTATTGCATTGTCATGTGAACAATGTCAAAGTTTACAGCGCTAATACGAGGCGACAATATATCGCGTCTAAGTTCCTTTGTCGGTGACTTGGTTAAGTGTTCAAATTTCCTCTGACGCGGGATCTGAGGCCTTTAGACGGCTCCCATTTGTTAAGGGTTTTTGGTCGCCACGTTTAGAATTTTCTTTGAGTGATGTATTATAGAACACACGGCCTAAAAGCTATGTCATGGTCACAAAATAAAATTCATAAAATTCGACAAAGGAAACTCTTTAGTTGAATATTTTTTTTATCTCAGTATTTGTGTTTTGCCCTAGACGCAATGGCAAGCTAAGCTGATAGAGTAACAAAGCAATAAATTTGCTCTGTTTCCCCGTTACAGTTTACTTATATTACGCTTCTAACGGATTGTTTAGGCTTTTATGTCGTAGTAAAAAAAAAAAAAACATGACGCTACGTGTGAAGTAGCGTCAACGCAGTAACAAAAAGCCGTTGAAAAGAAAAACTTTGTCGTCACGTAAATGTTTACCTGAACGCACGATTTTAACAACTATGTCAGAAGCACAAAACAAAATTTCGTATAGTAATTTTGTCAGTTGAACAACTTTTCATATTAGAGTGTTTTGTCGTAGGCACAAATGTCAAGTTAACGAAGTGACAAAATACTTAAATGTCATCAGTTTCTGCGTTAGTTTGCTTATGTGGCTGCGTAAAATTGCACAAAAAAATATTACGCTACGTTCAAAAGAACGTTTGCGCAGTGACAAAAAGTCGTAAAAATGCGTTCGACAAAAAAGAATTGGCCGTCGCGTTAGACTTTCCGCGAACGCATGGCCTTAAAGCTACGTCAGGAGCACAAAAAAAAATCGACAAAGGGATTTTGGACCTTTAACGGCCATTTTTTTTTTGAGTGTTCATCGCATGCTGGCTAGCTGAGCGCGGTGAGCGGCAACCACGCGACTTTTTTCTAATACTTGCATTTTAAAACTCGTGATATCTTCCGAATGAAATGTCCGAATTGAATAATTCAAAAAGTTATAAAAAGGTATTGAAGCCGTCCTGAATATAAAGTAATTTATTTTGATAAGGATTAATACCAAGGTACAGACGACGACATATCAACCTATACAAAACCAGTTTATGCGGATCTCTCATTGTACTTGAAATCTATGGTGTACGATCCGTTGTTGAGAGAGCAGCATAAACTGGTTTTGTATAGGTTGATGTGTCGTCGTGTGTACAAATAAAGAGCCTTTTCAAGCGGCGGCATATAAATTAAATTTTTAGAACAAAAAACCGCTTACTGTGACATAACTATAATATTTAGACATATGCTGTCGCGACACTTTTTGTAGATAATGATGAGTTCTGCAAAGTCGTAGTAAATGATTTTGTTCTATCATCAATAGTTTTCGCAGCGCACGCGACGTAAGGAATTTTTCAGGTCATTTTTTTACACCTTGTGTTACATTATTGGAGTTTTAGTAAGGATCCCTAATTTTTTTTAAATATAATATAGCCTATGTTACTCGGGGATAATGTAGCTTTCCAAAGGTGAAAGAATTTTTGAAATCGGTCCAGTAGTTTCGGAGCCTATTCATTACAAACAAACAAACAAATCTTTCCTCTTTATAATATTAGTTTAGACTAGCTTCCGCCCGCGACTTCGTCCGCGTGGCATAGTTACTTTGGGCTAACGCTAACTTTAACCCGCGTGATGACCCGAAAAATGTATCTTTCTCTCCCCTTTTCTTCCCTCATTCTCCCCCTTTCCTCACTTTAAAAAAACTTGCCTATTTCCGTCACCAGGGCCCCAACTATCTCTGTACCAAAATGCATCAAAATCGGTTGGGTCATTTAGGCGTGAAGCCGTAACAAACACGACACGGTTCGCGTAGTGGCTGGGCGAACGACTGCTGCGCTGTGTGTCGCGGGTTCGATTCCCGCACGGAACAAATATTTGTATGACCTACAGATAGTTGTTCCGGGTCTGGCTGTTTGTGTATGTGAGATTGAATGTTTGTAAACGCACCCACGATACAGGAGAAATTCCTAGTGTGGGGCAACGTCTTTTAAAAAGAAAGAAAGAAAGAACAAACAAACTAACTGTCGCTTTTATAATATTAGTAAGGATTTATGAAAATAACCGAAGGTAACTGAATGCCTATTCATTTACCTAACGAAATAAGCTACGTTAGAGGTCCTAACTGTAGCTACCTTACACTTAAAAAAGTGCCTACTTAAATAATAAAACTGATCCTAAATACACTACAGCTACAACTAAATAAAACTACAGCTAAATAAATTAAAAAATAATAATTTGAATTTATAATTAACCTGAAAATAATTTAAGTACTAAATTATATATAAATTTTGTTTTTTTTTTAATATATCTAATTATGCCTGTTATCTATAAGAACCTATTAATTACCAAATAAAGTAGGTACTAAAACTAAATAACTCTAATAGAATTATACCCAGAAATATGTAGGTAAGTACAACTTGTAACAAAAAAAGAAATTAAAATAAAGCTAAAACGCCTATCCAATACTGGGTCCACCCTTTATAGCAGAACTTTTTATGTCATAATTTTATTTTGCATAACAACGGATAGCATAAACTTCATTTCGCAGAAAATTGTTTGGCAGACACTCATTTATCATACATTCAAAACTCATAATTTTGTAAGTTAGAATCATCTCTAGACATAAATTTCATATCCATAATATTCAAAAAGCAGAAACATCATTTCGCAGAAAGTTCACAGTCAGAATCGTCTTTTGACATATATTTCATATCGTTATCATTAAACGGCAGAATTGTCATATCGCAGAAAGTTTATAGTTAGAATCATCTTTATTATTATTTGTTGTCATTTATTTTAATTATTTATTTCTTTAAAATAATATCATTTATTTTAACTATTATTTAATTGAATTTGTAATAATGTCATTTAATTCCATAAGTAATTATTATTCTAATGTAAATAGTTCAGTTCCGGGTAAACTACTAAAAACAATCTCATTTTCTATCAATGCAGGTCGTTACTGGCACTCGCCGGCCGCTGCCGCGGCACCGCTCGCTCCGCTCGCTCGGCTCGTGCGTAGGGGGTCACAGTTTTAACCTAACCTAACCTACGATTTTTTTTTCAACAAATTAACCTAATCTTAATAGTTGAGTCCCGGGTGCGTATTGCCATTGTGTATATCAGTACAGACACCCATAGTCTGTACTAGATCACTTTGTGCTCTTAAAAATAACAAATACTCTAAAGCAAACTACGTATTACTACAGAGCAGTCTGTATAAGTATACAGTTTGCTTGCATATTTTTAAAGCAAACTACGTATGACTACAGACCTGTCTGTATAAGTATACGGTTTGTTCGCATATGTCTAAAGCAAAATGTGCTCTCACTGATTACTACCTATCAAAGTGGCTCGACGGAGCCCCGCTTCGCGGGGCTCCTACCTCTGCATTCAAGGTTTAAAGTAACCTAACACGAAGGGGATGGCGGGGTCTTTCAGACCCCGCCATCCCCTTCGAACCTAACCTGTCCATGTCGGGGTGCCCCAAGTCCCGAGCTCTCACTGATTACTACCTATCAAAGTGGCTCGACGGAGCCCCGCTTCGCGGGGCTCCTACCTCTGCATTCAAGGTTTAAAGTAACCTAACACGAAGGGGATGGCGGGGTCTTTCAGACCCCGCCATCCCCTTCGAACCTAACCTGTCCATGTCGGGGTGCCTACTACGGCAGCCAAATTGTCTGTACTCGTATGTGTTTTGCTCTCACGAATTAGAGCAAAGTGTATTTTATTTCAGTCTGTCTCTGTACTGATATGCAGTATGCTCTCTAGCTACAAGAGCATATTGCGTGCGATTACAGAGCAACCCCTGTCTGTGCTAGTATACATTATGGCAATACGCGTCCCGGGTAACTAAGAACGATGTCTTTTTTTTTCTATATAATTCCAAAAATATCTTATTTTTGCCTTAATATGTTTTTGTATACAATTGTAACTCACTGTATCGGTTCACACCAAAATATTGGAAACTCAAAATAAATAACAAACATGGTAAATATCCCGTTTTAACCGTTAATAATAATGTTAGTGACCATGTCAGTTTAAAGACTTATTAGGCATATAAGTCTTTAAACTTAAAGTTATTCTTAATTAAATTCTGCCATGTGCATAGTATGAAAAGTGAAATTATACCAAATACTCGTCGCTCTAAATGAACATTATGCTAAACGACATTAGCGAAATTTGAACTCTGCCAATCGTAATTATACTAAATGTAATTCTGCCATCTTAAAACTATGCAATTGTAAATTCGGAGTTTTAAATATTATGCCAAACGATAATTATATCAAATAATTTTTATGCCTTTAAAATGTTCGTTTAAAGAAAAATATGCTAAGTGTGTTTTGCCAAATAAATTTCGGAGCATCAAGATTCTGCCAGATAGAGGGAACCCGTCCAATACTATCTACCTATGTATACCTACTTCACTTAAAAATAAAAACCTATAAATACTTTAATTAATAATACCTGTAACTATAATAAAGAATATAACTATATAACGCTATGGCGCCCATTAGGGGAGGGCTATGTCCAGCAGTGGACTAATATAGCCTAATGAACTACGCTTTTACCAATATAGTATAAAAAAAAAACTGAACATAAATTAGCCGAAACTCGGTTTCTAAAAATCTATGCGTACCTACTACCACTTCAGCTAAAAAGAAATAAAATGTAAACTATGAATAATTTGTAATTTGAACGAATATTTAAACACTACCAAAATAACTAATACCTATTTTATAAAATAACAACAAAAGATATAAATTATTTAAAGACTAAAAGTCGGGCTGAAAGCATTGTCTGTCAATAAGGTCGAACACTCTGAACATCTATTCGCATCAACAGCCAAATATTACACAAAAATAATCCCTAAAGCATGATTCAGTATTCACGCGCGATGGCTTATTAGCGTATTTCATGCATAACTTTGGTGTTTGTATACCGATTTATATGTTTCTTTTTTTATTGAATACGTAATAATGTTAACTGTTTTTAATTAGAGATGAGTGGGAGTGTTATAAACGTAAGAGTAGACAAATATAATCAGAAAGCTCCGAACTGCTAAGTTACACGTGTTATTGTGAGTCAACCATAAAAGATAGACCTATGCTGTCGTAGGATATTTTTTATATAATTTTAAGGAGAACATTTCCGTCATACATGATTTCTGTGTAGCTTTAACAAACTTCTCCCGATTACCCAACATTTTCCTTCACTGCTCTGCTCCTATTGATCGTAGCGTGATGAAAAGTATACTAAAACCTGCCCAGGAGTATGAAGAATAATTGTACCAAGTTTTGTTAAAATCCGTCGAGTAGTTTTTGTTTCTATAACGAACATACAGACATCCAGACAGACAGACAGACAGACAGACAAAAATTTTACTGATTGCATTTTTGGCATCAGTATCGATCACTAATCACCCCCTGATAGTTATTTTGGAAATATATTTCATGTACAGAATTGACCTCTCTACAGATTTATTATAAGTATAGATAGATTATAATATTAGTTTAGATAGTTTAGATTACACACAAAAATAAAAAAATATAAACACACTAATTGCAATACTAATGCCTATGTTTACCGGCGAGCAAAACCCAGAATTGGGTTTTCTTACGGCATACCTTATTAAAATTGAGAAATTAATAAAAATGAAATGAGGATATGATTATACTAATGTTCATGATTGTGTGTGTGTGATTATTGAAAAAGAATTAACAGAAATATTTTCTAGGTACCTTCGGACATTTAAAACCTTTCAACCTTTGACGAACGTATCAAGGACTCCACAAGCGCAGGGGAAGCCTCAAGATACTGTACCAATCTGCTGGCCGTTATCTGCACAGATCAGAGCACTACCGGAGGCAGGCTATCACAATGAGTTAGAAAAAAATTAAAAAGATGGACCAGGAAACTGTTAATACTGTCGGCCTAAGTGTAGATCAACTCGGTGCAATGCAGCGTGCTTGATGGCATGTGAGTGTTCCACGCGCGCCTCACTCTTTGAGGCGCGCGTGGAACATTTCAGCAAAGCAGAGAGGCCTGCAAGAGCCACCGCCTGCCGGGGTAGGTAAAGGGTTGTTCGAAAGAGATACTGTGGCTCCGGAACGTAAAGGGCAATAGAAGGAACATGGATGGGTTTTAGTCACAAGTCTGACACTCCCCCCGCTCCCAGAGCGGGGGAAGTTATTTAATGATTTCCCAACCGCAAAAAAAGGAGTTTTTAGAAAAAATTGTAGATTTGAAATACCAGAATTCAGGGAAAAATAAATGTATCCCACTCAATATTTAAAATTATCTGATGAAAGTCAAATAGTCTTACATAATTGAATCCATTGTTAACAATAATAATAGTTAGAGATATGTATATGGCTACTTAACTAGTACACAGTTAAATAGGGAAAAACAAACGCCAGCAGCGGTGACATTGTCTTATTGTCGTTGTTCAATACCGAATTACGCAGGAAAAGTTCTCTAAGGAATTTGTAACGACAGAATTCTGAACATGGCAAAAAGTACTACAGCGCCATCTTTGCAGCCATTGACAAACTAATTGCGAATTCCTACATCTTGCAAGCATGGTTATCCGAGAGTATATTTACGCGAACCCGACAACAAAAATCGGGCAGTGGCCCACGAGAGACGACACCCGTCTAGTCGGAGAATCCTCCCTTTTCTCTAGCGGATGAAGAGCTTTACACCATGTTATTCATACCTCTAAAAAAAAGTGTTTTTTTTACTATGATTGTGTGCTGCACTGGTATTTTTTTCTTTGAGGGTGGGCCAATTTACTAGTACCCGATGTTAAGTGACAAGACATGTTCTAATTTTGGTTTCTTCACGAGACAACACAGACTCAGGTAAGGGCTTGCGTCTGTGTTGCCAAGTTACTATACCAATCTATTTAAGTCGCAAGTTAATAGGCTTCTTTTAGATTACCTCGTCCCGTAATCGACCTCATATCCGTTCTGGCATAGCTAAATAGAAGATAATGGAAGATAAGATAATGGAGAAGCTCGTGGCTAAATAATAGCAGCCGCTCGGGTCGATCTTTAGGTTAAGCCGCGCTTGCCTAGGTTGGTCTGTGGATGGGTGACCATCCGTTACATACCAAGTTTCCTCCGTGCCTCGGAAAGCACGTTAAGCCGTTGGTCCCGGCTGTCATTTGTAGATCTTTAACAGTCGTTACAGGTAGTCAGTGTTCCGAAAGTCTGACAACCAGTCTTACCAAGGGGTATCGTATTACCCAGTATTAACTGGGTTGTGGAGGTCAGATAGGCAGTCGCTCCATGTAAAATACTAATATTCAGCTGCATCCAGTTAGACTGGAAGCCGACCCCAACATAGTTGGGAAAAGGCTAGGCAGATGATGATCCGTTCTGGCATAATATTTAAAAACCGGCCAAGACCGAGTCAGACTCGCGCACCCAGGGTCACGTACAAACTTGAGACATAAACAGACATATGTTTTGATTGCGTAGACTCAGAAATAGAAGAAGAAGGGTAGATCAAATCAAAAGACATTTATGCAAAATCGGCCGCAGAACGTCATTACATAAGACAGTCTCCAGAAACGCCCAGCCATCGCCACTCACAGACAGACATACGGACAACTAAGTGATCCTATTAGGGTCCCCTTTTTTTCTTTTGAGGTACTGAAGCCTAAAAATAAGTAATGAAACGAAACATCTCATCCACACAAACATTTTCAGTTATATTTATTAAAATTACAATACAAAGTCCAAATAATTACAGAATTAATCCACCACAGATCATTTTACAGCGTTAATCTTCAAAATTCTTCAAACAATGACGGAAGTCAACCAGTTTTGATAAGCACTGATCCTTACGAACATGTCGGGGGCTCCACGGGCGCAAGGGAAGCCCCAGGACACGATACCGAACTGCTGGCCGTTGTCGCTGCGTCTCAGTGCACTGCCGGAGTCACCCTAGAAGAAGAAAAACAGAGAATTAGAAAGATGATGAGAGGCAAGTGACCCTAAGAAAACCAAGACACAATTATAGACAAGTAGTGACGAATAAAATACTAACGTTGCAAGTTCCAATTCCAGTAGAGTGGAGAGTGCAGACCTCGATGTGAGGCTGAACATGGGCGGCAGGTCTGTTGAACTCGATGGCGGCGTGAGCCACGCGGTTCATACAGTCGTTGCCTTCGATAGTGTCCAACTCCAGCTCAATGAGAGTGGCGGAGAATGCACCGCTAGTCTGAAGAGAGAGTATAGCTTTGAATCCGTTGGTTAAGGTAGAGTTGGCACCATCATCTGTGTGAATATCATAAACAGTGAGTTCAGTTTTGGTCTCCAGTGGGTACCACCATTATGTCGGATTTACACTAGGTTGATGAGTTGTGTAGTGATGTCATAATCTACCTAGCCTAGCCTTTTCCCAATGGCTTCCAGTCTAACCGAATACAGCTAAATACCAGTATTTTACATGGAGCGACTGCCTATGTAACCTTCACAACCCAGTTAGTACTGGGTAATATGACTAAGACTGGTTTGTAGAGTTTTAGGTCACCGACTACCTGTAACGACTGCCGGGACCAAGGACTGAACGTGTCTTTCCGAGACACTGGGAAACTGAAAAATGTGACGAGTCTGTCATCTACGGACCAAGTGACAACGAATGGTTATTATTATTTATCCACGAGCTCCTTCATTCTTCCATCTTTATTATGATTACGTAAGTTGTGACTCACACTGGTCCTGCCCCACCCAGCAACTCTAGCGCGCACACCCTCGTCAATGAAAGAGTAAGTGATTGGTACAGTGGCCACGCGGTTATTAAGAGCCACGTTGGCGGTGGTGATGAGGATACCAATATCGTTCTTAGTGATGGAGGCGACGTAGTTGGGATGGGTGACGTTGCGCTGTATTCTGTAAGAAGTGCCACCGTTGTTCCAGCGGTTGGTGCCCACTGTCGCGCGGAGAGAGCTGTGGAAGATAAACTTAACGTTCAGAAACTAGTAATAATTATCATTTTAAGCCCTGACCGCCGGTAGCTTGGACCCTGTTCCCGATACCGGTGGGCTACTATTTTTATATTTTTAAATGTTGTTTTTTTTTTTGATTATAAGAAATATTTAAAAATTTAATAATATGTAAATAAAACAATAAATGGACAATAATAATCATTTTAACGAATAGTAAGATACAACAAAAAATAAATAAAAAGTTTGTGGATTTTTATCCCCGTCCGTCTGTGTCCGTCAAAGCGGGCGTGGGCAGAATAAATTTAATAATATGTAGTACTAAAAAAACTCCTAGATTGCGAGAAGGTAGTAGAAGTAGAAATAGAAATAGAAATAGAAAAGTTTATTTCACTCATAAAGTTTACAAAAATGCTCTTAATCTAATGTGTAATGTTTGGCAATGAATACAATTTCTTTAAGAGGTTACGTTGACGACTATACTAGTATAAACTGTGTGACAGTCGTCAGCGCCTTCCACACTTATTAATCATAAACATAATTGATTGTTGTTTTTTTTTTTTTTTCTTATAACCAATAACATTAGGTAAACAAACATTAAAAACATTTAATTCAAAATTAAAAAATACTTACCGTTAATTTGAAACTATTACGTATGTGCAAAGATGTGTTGTGTGAAAGAATGTGTGTGTGTGTGTGTTGTGTGTGTACGTGTGTGTGTAAGATGCTTGTGAGTGTGATTTTGTGTGTGTGTATGTGTATTATAAGTGTAATTTCTCAACTATGGTAATTATTCATAATTTCTTCGGTATCGCTATAGTTCAATCGTAAAAGCCAGTTTCGTATTAGTTCTTTACACTTATTGATCGGGAGCGGATAAATACCATTAATCCGATTTGCTACATTATATAAATAGTTACTCATAACATAATATTGTTGTCTTCCTAGTGTCGTTTTGTGTGGCGTCCCTGTGCAAACTCTTGTTTTGTCGCGTTTTGTAATAGGGGTAAATACTGTGTTTCTATGCTTCCGGAGTATTGTAGACAATATGTATAGCTTCCTAACAGTCAAAACAGAAGTTTCACTATACAAAAGATCAGTACTGTATCTTCGTGGTCGTCCAAACATGACCTTGAGTATACCTCTTTGTGCGCGTTCAAGGGGTAAAAACATAAGAGAGCTAATGGATTGTCAACCTTTGATTGGTGTTTTTTTTTTATTTAGGAATATTCATTTAAGAATGGCTAAATTGCTGTTGGTGAAAATGGATATAATTATGAAGAAAAGGGTCAAACTAGTCAAAATAAGTAATTGAAATATCGCAATATTAGCCTTGCTTTTTTATTTCCTTTATTTTTCATTTTCTTTGTAGTGTGTAGTAAGATTTAAGTTTTTATTGTTTTATGATTTAAGTTTTTTTTAATGCATGATAATTGCCAAATAAACCTGTTTTCTTCCTTTCTTAATGTGCATCGTGCTAGGACCTCAGATCTGAGCAAAGTATGTACAAGGTTTACATAACTTAAGGTTTAGCTTTCGTGAATACACTAATTGAACGTTGCCAAGCAGATAATTGATTGTCTTACCCACGTCTTACCTAGTAAGAGAACCCCAGCTGAAAATATGGTTGATACAATGAGCCGCAGTCAGGATAGTTCGTTGTGTGATGAGCGAACCTCCGCAGAGTAAGCTCCTGATTAAAGTACCAGTAGTCAAGGCCACCATGTGAGGGTGGCTGCCATCAGCTGCCTGGGAGCCGCCAACAATGCGAGCGCTAGCGTCTGTGTGGTCGAAGAAGACGGACATGTCATCTTCGGGCGACTCGATGGTTGGGAACGCTAGGGAATTAATGGAGAAAGATTAAAAAGAAGTCTCTCTTTAGTGCTGACGTAAGCTGTGTGCCAAAACCAAAATATTTTATTTCTTAGCTCCACCGTCCTGTTTAGAAGACACAAGTGATTCTCCTCAACATGAAGCATGGTCGAGTGTTACAAAAGTTTTCCATTAGGGACTCTCAACTCCAGCACAGACCACGGCGTATGAAACACCGCCAGTGGTGTAGTGTATCTATTTAATAGATATGTAAACACTATCTCACGACCACAAGTAGTTCGGAAGCTGTCACTAATGTCAACTGTCAGTCAACATGATGGCGGGAAGTTGGAAGGTAGAAGCGTACCTTGTGTACAGACGCCTGCAGGTCAAGCTACCCGAAACTGACAATTTTTCCCAATGAACCTTGAACCTTATAATTTAGAAATAAAGTCGAAAATCTATCAAAGAAATCTGACTGATTGTAGTAGCTTGATGTGCAGGCGTCTGTACTTGGGCTTGGTGGTATGGTGTAGTTAGTTAATTTAGTTGAGCTGTTAGGAGCTGAGCAGTGAGTGAAACCGCTAGGCACAGCTAGTTATAGTAAATTGTGCGTAAACTCACCTATGCACCCAGCCACCAGGACAAACACCAGTAGTCCAGTTTTGATGTCCATGTTTAACAACGCCTGAAGAAAAATTGGAGTCTTAACAATACCAACTGCTATTTATAATATCAATATTATCGAATTTGCACTGATTGTTTTTGGCTGATAATTTTAATTAGGGTTTACCAA
The DNA here is from genome assembly GCA_905475445.1 of Ochropleura plecta. NCBI lineage: Eukaryota > Metazoa > Arthropoda > Insecta > Lepidoptera > Noctuidae > Ochropleura > Ochropleura plecta. Next base: position 18,817,659 of record FR997736.1, read on the forward strand.
ATCTTGCTTACGCGTTATTATGAGAAGGGATTATAAGTTTGCCAATTGATTGACTAATGGTATCGATTATTGGTTACATTCAAATAATCTAGCCTAGTGCGTGCGTGTTTATCTTTTAGCTAGTAGTTCTTGCGTTTGCCGGTATGAACCAGTTTGGGATCATCAAAAATTCTTTGCTTTTTACGACTTCGGTTAATTTTGTGCGGTATTTCCAAATGGTGGGACCTATGGATGATGCCGATTGTTGTAATAATTTAATTATCGGTTTTATATATTTTATAATAATAATTATACCGATGAATACTCATAGGACAACATTTACTTAGGTCTTAGTACTCGTATAAAAGACATATCCGGATCCTGCTCTGATAATGTTACAACAGTTAGATATATATAAAATATACTTTTTAAACAAATAAAAATTAATCCCATAATTGCATGTCCCTAAAATAGGCGACAGAAAATGCAAAAAAGAATGTGTGGTTTTATAGCGGTCTTGCGTTGATCTTGTCACGTATTTTAATTTGTCTTTTTCACCTCAGGCTACCAGAAATTCTTAATGTAGGGCAACGTTTACGTTATTAAAGGGGACTCCCATATAGCACGTTTTTTTGTTAAATAATACGAAACCCTCCGGCCGCGATTCTGATTTGCAGTTGGCCGATTTTTTAGCCACAAGCACATCCCAACAGACAGCTAAACGTTTCATCGTATTCAATTTATACAGACGCCTGCACATCAAGCTACTACAATCTGTCAGATTTCTTTGATAGATGTTCGACTTTATTTCTAAAGAATAAGGTTCAAGGTTCATTGGGAAAAATTGACAGTTTCGGGTAGCTTGACCTGCAGGCGTCTGTACAAGAGTCATCTACGAACTACTGTGTTGACTGTTCACTCGTTCGGATAGTCGGCCTAGCCTCTGGTGTTGCTAGACGTTGAATTTTGAGGTACCTTGTATACAGGAAAAAGGTTTGCGGACGTTGTCTAATAAAAAAGAGGAAAATTTTAATAAAACATTAAGAATATATTTCAAGGTTAATTCGTGAGTGCATGTATGTCTATAATACAATAGTATCACATTGTTCTTATACATAACCATAGCCAACATAAACAATATTTGTATTACACAATGCAATATTTATACATTTTGCAGTTTTTTTAAACTAATATTTAATATTTTAGTGGGTAATTAGTGTAAACGCCATTACAGGCAATTAAGATTACAGTTTTCAAATACAGATTAATTAGGATAATTCATTATCTTACAGTTTATTACGGATAAGATACAAAACGAAGCAAGTAAATTCTTTTAATTCTTATTTTATTTTAAAACAGCTACAGAGCAGTTTCACAACAACTTATGTTTCAAACAATCACGATATAAAAGCTTGATGGTATGAACTTGGCAATCGCATCAGGTTTATTGAAATCTAAACCTTCCCTTAATGTCATAAAGTCACAAATTAATGATCGCACTAGTAGGTGATGCAGTGCCCGACTTGTTAACAGGATCATTGTAATTTATATCTTATACCGTTGTGTTTAAGTTACAAATTCCTCCTGGTAGCACACATCAGTGACACATTGCCTGCGCCACAGGAGCTTGTCACACCGAGAGGGTTCATTGTACGGCAAACCTTATACCAATGCCAATAAGGTACATATTCGTTAGTGCCACCTTAGCCAAAAACAGTACCCACACAACATAGACTTTGCGATGTTTTCGCGGGCTCATTGTAATCTAAACTTTATACTGTAGTACTTAAGTCACAATTTTAGTTGTGGCTCCAGATTATATACTTCCGCGTATTTATGCTAATTTAAACTGTGTATAACAGTCCTTAAGTCACATATAGCTAATGGTCGGCCCAGTCAGTAACACAGTCCCCGCGACAGTGCGAGCGTGTGACGTGCGCGCGCGACACAGCGCGGGATCACCTCAGTAGGTCCGACACCGCGCGGAGGGCTTCGGCTGATACTCCCTCCAGGGCTAGTAGAACTGATAACTCGTCATCTCCTGTGGGATAAAAAAAAGGTTAAAATCACTATGTACAGATTTCCTAGATCAGACTGCCTTGTTGGTCTCGAGGTCAAGCAATTGAGACTATGCATGACGTCCATTTTTTTCTTCTAACAATGGGAAATCAGGAAATGACTTCTACCGCTCTGGGCGGAGAGAGAGTGTCAGAGATGTTCCTTCTTTTGTGTTCCGGGGCCACAGTATATCTTTCGATCAACTTTTTCTTTGCGTATGGTAAATCATCAAATAACTTCCCCCGCTCTGGGCGAGAGGGGGAGTGTCGAGATATGTACTGACTAAAACCCACCCATGTTCCCTCTATTGCCCTTTACGTTCCGGGGCCGCGGTTTCTCTTTCGAACAACCCTTCACCCCGGCAGGCGGTGTCCCTGGCCCCTCTGCTTTGCTAACATCTCTTGGAGGCGTCTCCCCGTCCTGTCATCATATCCACGGACTGACGGTGAGCTACCTATTGCTTACTCAAACATCCCAGTTCGAAGTTATATTATTTTTGTTTTATAAAAATACATTTTTATTTATAAACTAGCTGCGCCCAGCGGTTTCACCCGCTGCTCACTTAGGGGTATGAAAAATAGATGTTGGCCGATTCTCAGACCTACCCGATATGCACACAAAATTTCGTTGAAATCGGTCCAGCCGTTTCGGAGGAGTATGGGAACGAACATTGTGACACAAGAATTTTATGTATTAGATTAGGTGTTATTGAATTGGCCAGTCTTTAGGATTTTTTTAGCGGCTATGTGGTCTGTATTTGTGGCCTGTTGATGGCATTAAGCTCACCCCCTATTACATACGACTTAAACATAACAGACTAACCATACAAAAATTCTAAAATGGAAAACCACCGCCTGACCCTCCCAAGATTTCGGTATCAATAAGACATTGACGGCACGGTTGACGCAGTGGCTGAGCGATTGACTGCTGCGCTGCGTGTCGCGGGTTCGATTCCCGCACGGAACAAATATTTGTATAGCATACAGGTAGTTGTTTCGAGTCTGGTTGTTTGTGTATGTGAGTTTTAATGTTTGTAAGCGCACTCACGATACAGGAGAAATTCCTAGTGTGGGGCTACGTTAAAAAAAACTTACCAGCAGTATCCTTCAAAGCCCCCTTCGGCAAGTCATGATAGACCAGGAACCCGCTCAAAATCTTCTTAACATCATCATCACACGTACTGATCTTCCGACTACTTGGTAGACCGAGGTACTTCCTTAAAAACGGCGTCAGTCTAGCTTCTGAACTATCAAATATGTTCGATACTTTTTGTTTGATAGCTAGAGTAAATTCGCTGGATATTAAGGGCTCGTTCGACGTTTCTTGTCCGTCGACTTTCATTTCGTTCATTGCTCGTCTATTGTGGTTCTCTATTTGTGATAGTAGGAGCTTTATTTGCCATATGTGGTACGATGAGGGGTCTGGTTTCATTGTTTTTATTATCTGTAAAAAAAAAAAATTATTTGGTTAGTGATTTGTAGAAACGTATAATAATAATTATTATTTATAGAGAAATCACATAGATAATTAAATACAATAATAGTGTGCAAATGATAATGTATGACGAGTTGACGACACAGTTGGCGCAGTGGCTGAGCGATTGACTACTGCGCTGCGTGTCGCGGGTTCGATCCCCGCACGAAACAAAAATTTATATGGCCTACAGATAGTAATTGTTCTGGGTCTGGCTATATCTTTGTCAGTATTCATCTTATTTACAAATAAAAGAAAAACAGGTAGGGGAAGTAATTTGAAATTCAGTTGCAACATTCCGCACACAAATCGAAACGGAGACAACTCAGGTATCTTGTTTTTATTACCCTTGTATTCGAATTCTCGGTGATCATGCGCAACTATCCAAAATAACAGAATTTACATACAATGATATTTTACAACCTATTTCTGATCTAAAAGTACATTTGTGCTATTTTATCTTAATGTAATGTCCTGTCAAGTATTTCGTGTGTGCATAAATGAATAAAATCAATATACACACAATTTAATATCCATTTATAGTGAACCTATCTCTTATATAATACCTGTAAACACCTATGTTCTACAAAATAAATGATTGATTGATTAATTTTCAATTTTTTTTTAAATTTTTTAACAGAATTACGTTACATCATGTTTTTGAGTTGTTTAAATCTAGGTGTGCGATTAACCAAAATGTGCTGACTAACAAGACAAATTAAATTAAATCTTTATAAAAAGCTATTATAGCAATTCTCACCTTTAAAAACGTAGTCCAAATCGGCAGCGCACAAAGTATATCCTTAACAACACACTCGTACGTGACCATACCCAAGGTCTGCAGATGTTCCCTCTCCTCCTTAGTATACTTCCTGCACTGACACTGCCTGTTCAACACCACTTCTTTAACTCCCTTCTTCTTCTTCGACAGCACCAAACAATCGGCGCAAACATTTGGTCCACTATCTTCCATCAAGTACTGTCTGACGAAATTTCGGACCTTATCGTCGTTGGTAAAGAGCTCAATGTTATCTGTGTTTGTGGACCAGATGTTGGACTTGTCTAGGGTCAATGTTTGGGCCAGTATGGTGAGGAAACCTTGAGGGTCGTCGATGTAGGAGAGGCAACCGGCGCGCTGTTTAATGTCAATACACCAGGAGTAGTCGAGGAATAGTCTGAAAAACAATACAAATATCCTTACTAATATTATAAAAGCGAAAGTGAGTTTGTGTGTTTGTTACGTCTTCACGCCTAAATGGCCAAACCGATTTTGATGAATTTTGGTACAGAGATAATTGGGACCCTAGCGACGGACATAGGCTAAAAAAGTGAGAAAAGAGGTAGAAAGATATAAGAGATATTTTTTTATCAACACGCGGGCCAAACTTAGCGATAGCCTAAAGTAACTATGCCACGCGGACGAAGTCGCGGGCGGAAACTAGTTATTAAATAAAAACCTTGTGTTGAAACAACGCCTCGGTAAGAATGATACCACCAGGCCGGACTGACCAGAGCGGACAAGAGTCTTTCATGTCTTCTCGGATCTTTTTCGATTGAAGGCAACAGGATCTGTTGCGGGTTGTTCGAAAGAGATACCGCGGCCTCGGAACGTAAAGGGCAATAGAAGGAACATGGGTGGGTTTTAGCCAGTACAAGTCTGACATGCCCCCCGCTCCGCCCAGAGCGGGGGAAGTCATTTTTTTTTTCGGGTGGGGGAAATCATCAAATATCTGTGCGGCGGCGGTATCTATTTCGAATAACCCGCAACCCCGGCAGGATCATGACTGTGTTTACAAAAATTTAAACTCACATACACACAAACAGCCAGATCCGAAACAACTATCTGTAGTCCATACAAATATTTGTTCCGTGCGGGGATCAAACCCGCGACACGCAACGCAGCAGTCGATCGTTCAACGCATAACCAAGTGCGAGTCGAACTTGCGCACCAAAGGTTCCGTACAAATTTGCGACATAAACGTACGCCATATCTTATGACTGCGTAGATTCGGAGGATTGATTTTTCATATCTGCAAGGGACCACAGGCTCGGGTAAATGGTTTTAAACTCGAAACCTCCACGTGATCCCGAGATAAAGGGTCTTCACAGACAGACAGACAGGAGATCCAATAAGGGTTCCGATTTTTCCTTTTAAGGTACGTTTCCGTAAAATTTGTAATTTACTGTTTCCACATAATACATAATATTCTGAATACTTACTATTAAGGTATACAAAGGTCGGTGAGCTTGTGTCAACGCGCATGAATGTATGGTATCGGTGTGTATGTAGTGTGGATGTGTGGGTGCTGTCAGTCGCATAAGAAAAATGGTTGTCGCTTGCCGCGTAAATATTGTTGTGAACATTTATATTAATAAACCATAGTTAAAGTGATTGAAACCTGCGTTTTTACTTATGCCCTAACACTTACTTCAACTGATCCCAATTCCGATCTCTTTGGAAAGTGATGGGCCAGTACCGTGGGTCGTTGATCTTCACTTCTTTCAACGTATTCAGCTCAGGTATAATGCATGGCGCCTTCATCTCCTTTACCGCGTCGTTAAGGTCGATAACCTGTAAGCAAAATCAATATATGCTTTATTATTGCTAAAATAGGGTGCAAAATACAAGAACGGGAGACGCACTCTTTCTGAAACACGTATGACTTGACCAAGAGTGAAGCTCAACTTTAACAGAGACGATTTCTGTTGAGACAGCTTCTTACAACATCAGGGGGGGGGGTCAGCTGAGCCCCCCCCCCCGCACCACACAGCTGCAGCACGCCCCCCCGCACGGCTGCACTTACGCATTCTCTAACATCCTTATATTTTCATGTTTACAATTGCAACTGACCGTTGTATTTAACTTCCTTTCATTAGTAGACATGTTTTCATGTTATACAGTCCACTACATCTTTCACTTTGCTCCACCACGACCCACTGACGCGTTCAATGTCTTCTGAACATGTTTCGGCGTTTTTCTCAATTTAGACGGATAGATGACACTGTCTCATTTCAAAATTGTTTTAACCTCAAGAGCCTCAGCGGCACAAAAACGTGCTAATAAACAAGTATAACCGTTGAGCCCCGCTGGCACAAATTTGTGCCACCAAACCCCGACCGATTTAAAACTGTATTTGTAGTTAAGATAAGTCTTAAAATCAGATTACGCTTACGATAAGAGCCCGCCGGCGGTGCTTGACGGATAGTTGACGTAAATAATGGCGGTCCTTGAGAGGTTAAATCAAAATTTATTTGCAACAATAATAAGTGTTTTACTAAATAAGTATGAACTTCAAAATTAATTCAACTTTTGAAGGGATACGTTATACTAACATAATATAGTTAAAAGTTACCTGTATGTGTGCGTAACAAAGTTTTTCTGTGCTGATGTCTCTAGGCAAAATCAACCTCGCTTCAACAGCCAAGACATAAAGATGTCTGAAAGCTTGCAAGTGATATCTGCAAAAAAATAAAATAATGTTCAAAATCAAAAGTATTTTTTTCAAACTAGGCTGATAATCAACACTTACACACCTACACTTACTTACACACTTACACCTGTAAAGATAGTCGTAAGATAGATAAATAAATAAATAAAAATAAATAAATTTTTAAACGTCATTACTCCAGAAACAAGACCCTCCTCACAATGTGGGCCGTATCGAGGAGTAATGACCATTTGGGGTCCACCCTTTATAGCAGAACTTTTTATGTCATAATTTTATTTTGCATAACAACGGATGGCATAAACTTCACTTCCCAGAAAATTGTTTAGCAGACACTCATTTATCATACAGTCTAAACTCATAATTTTGTAAGTCAAAATCATCTCTAGGCATAAACTTAATATCCATAATATTTAAAAAGTAGAAACATCATATCGCAGAAAGTTCACAGTCAGAATCGTCTTTTGGCATATATTTTATATCGATAATCATTAACCATCAGAATTGTCATATCGCAGAAAGTTTATAGTTAGGATCATCTTTGTCATTGGAAGTTGTTATTTATTTTAATTAATTATTTCTCTAAAATAATGTTATTTATTTCAGTTATTGTTTAATTGAATTTGAAATAATGTCATTGAATTCAATAAGTAATTATCCTAATCTAACTAGTTCAGTTCCGGGTAACCTACTTAAAACAAACTCTTTTTTCTATTTATGCAAGTCGTTTCTGGCAGGTCTGGAGGTCACAGTTTTAACCTAACCTAACCTAGCCATTACTGCCGTCTGCATAGTATGCCAAGTGAAATTATACCAAATAATATATTATGCATATAATCGTAATTATACTAAATGTAATTCTGCCATCTTAAAAGTATGCCATTGTTAATTCGAAGTTTTAAACATTATGCCAAACGATAATTATACCAAATAATTTTTATGCCTTTAAAATGTTTGTTTAAAGAAAATTATGCTAAGTGTGTTATGCCAAAAAAAAAATCGGAGCATCAAGATTCTGCCAGATAGAGGGAACCCGACCATTTGTCGTTACGATAATCGGCAAAATGATAGCCGAGCTCACATTCCACAACCTTGTGGGCCAAGTCCAGATATTTTATTAAACTATTTTTGCGGTTGACAAGCTATGCCTTACCTATTATCTTCGCTGTGTGTGGGGAACTTGGGGAAGAAGGCAGCGAGTAACGCGGCTACTGACGTGGGAGTTGTGCTCAGGGTAGCGCGGCCTCCGCCCAGGAATAGAAGCCCTATGGTGCAGTGAACTGCCATCTGAAAGGGGTCACTTGTGAGCGTTTAAGAGTTATTTTCTTCTTCTTTTTAGGAGTCTGGCGTTTTCAGTAGTGTAATATGTAAAGTAATTAAAAGACGTATAAAATACTTTAAAAGGACAATTTTAGTTCATATTTCACCAATACATGTCACACACTTCCTGTTTTTCTATTCTCTTTTTAAAACAACCTAAGTATTCGAACATAGACCAGCCTGCACTGTCAAAGGTTTGATTAATGTTATCAGACCGCTACAGTAGTTCTGTATTTAAAAAAAAAACAAATGTAATTTAAGTTTAATTAATGGATTGTTTGCATTGTTAATGTCACACGCAATTGAATGAATCACGGTTGATTTCGCTATAAATGCATTCATGTTTTTTATATTCTATCTCTGGAGAAATTCATCTGATTTTAATAGAAAAATCAGTTGAAATGTTTTAGTGACATCAAATAAGATATTAATTAAGTAACATGTGAGTACCTGTCCGCCATGCGTGAGCGCGGGCGCGGCGGGCGCGGGCGCGTGCGCGGGCGTGCGCGCGCGCAGGCGCCGGCACACGCGCAGCACAGACACGTCGCCGCGACCACACATTATCTGGTGACCGAACAAAATTACCTGTGTTATTTCCACTTATTGTAACAACGCGATAAAATGCGAAGTAAAACAGATTATTAAAATAAAATCATGTGTTGTCTATGGCGGTATCTTCACAAAATATCTAACCAGTATAAATCTTACTACGAAAATCTCATAAGGCTAGTTCCGCCTAATGATAACTCACCATGCCCGCAGCCAACAGACAGACACACAGGCACGCCTCTAGCGTGGAGCGGCCGGCTAGTTCGGCCACACTCTTGCCTCCCACATAACATAACATAACTCACCATGCCCGCAGCCAACAGACAGACACACAGGCACGCCTCTAGCGTGGAGCGGCCGGCTAGTTCGGCCACACTCTTGCCTCCCACATAACATAACATAACTCACCATGCCCGCAGCCAACAGACAGACACACAGGCACGCCTCTAGCGTGGAGCGGCCGGCTAGTTCGGCCACACTCTTGCCTCCCACATAACATAACATAACTCACCATGCCCGCAGCCAACAGACAGACACACAGGCACGCCTCTAGCGTGGAGCGGCCGGCTAGTTCGGCCACACTCTTGCCTCCCACATAACATAACATAACTCACCATGCCCGCAGCCAACAGACAGACACACAGGCACGCCTCTAGCGTGGAGCGGCCGGCTAGTTCGGCCACACTCTTGCCTCCCACATAACATAACATAACTCACCATGCCCGCAGCCAACAGACAGACACACAGGCACGCCTCTAGCGTGGAGCGGCCGGCTAGTTCGGCCACACTCTTGCCTCCCACATAACATAACATAACTCACCATGCCCGCAGCCAACAGACAGACACACAGGCACGCCTCTAGCGTGGAGCGGCCGGCTAGTTCGGCCACACTCTTGCCTCCCACATAACATAACATAACTCACCATGCCCGCAGCCAACAGACAGACACACAGGCACGCCTCTAGCGTGGAGCGGCCGGCTAGTTCAGCCACACTCTTGCCTCCCACATAACATAACATAACTCACCATGCCCGCAGCCAACAGACAGACACACAGGCACGTCTCTAGCGTGGAGCGGCCGGCTAGTTCGGCCACACTCTTGCCTACCACATAACATAACATAACTCACCATGCCCGCAGCCAACAGACAGACACACAGGCACGCCTCTAGCGTGGAGCGGCCGGCTAGTTCGGCCACACTCTTGCCTCCCACATAACATAACATAACTCACCATGCCCGCAGCCAACAGACAGACACACAGGCACGTCTCTAGCGTGGAGCGGCCGGCTAGTTCGGCCACACTCTTGCCTACCACATAACATAACATAACTCACCATGCCCGCAGCCAACAGACAGACACACAGGCACGTCTCTAGCGTGGAGCGGCCGGCTAGTTCGGCCACACTCTTGCCTCCCACATAACATAACATAACTCACCATGCCCGCAGCCAACAGACAGACACACAGGCACGTCTCTAGCGTGGAGCGGCCGGCTAGTTCGGCCACACTCTTGCCTCCCACATAACATAACATAACTCACCATGCCCGCAGCCAACAGACAGACACACAGGCACGTCTCTAGCGTGGAGCGGCCGGCTAGTTCGGCCACACTCTTGCCTCCCACATAACATAACATAACTCACCATGCCCGCAGCCAACAGACAGACACACAGGCACGTCTCTAGCGTGGAGCGGCCGGCTAGTTCGGCCACACTCTTGCCTCCCACTGCTATGAATAGCCGCGCGTAGTGCAGGGCTGTGTCTCGTGCGTCTTCGTCGCCTGAGCCCGCAAAACGAAGGCCCATCGCGAAACATGCCCCGGCTATTATATTGCAGTAAGCTTGGCTGGAGAAAAGGACAAAATGTTAGATAAAAAAAAACTGGCCAAGAGGGTTCCGTACAAACTTGCGACATAAACGGCCATATCTTTTGAATTAGAGGGTTGGTTTTCACAGCTCCAAGGGACCACAGACTTGAGGTTTTAATTATATCTCGATACCATCACGCAATCCCGACATAAAGGGTCATGATAGACAGACAGGCGGACAAAGTGATTCAATAAGGGTTCCGTAGAATTTTAAAAAGAGCACTTAGCAAAGAGCTTTAGATTTTACCGTATTTTTATTGAGATTCAGGCTTGATTAATGCAGTTTTGATGCCAATGGCTAAATATACTAAGATCATATATAATTAAATCATGAATTAAAACATACTTCTTCCTGCCGGGGTTGCGGGTTGTTCGAAAGAGATACCGCGACCCCGGAACGTAAAGGGCAAAAGAAGGAACATGGGTGGGTTGTAGTCAGTACAAGTCTGACACTCCCCACCGCTCCGTCCAGAGCGGGAGAAGTTATTTGATGATTTACCTTCCACATAAAAAAAGCAAAGGGTTTCGTAGAATCTTAAAAAGAGCACTTAGCAAAGAGCTTTAATTTTTACCATTATAGCTATTGAGATTTAGGCTTGATTAATGCAGTTTTGATGCCAAATGGCTAAATATACTAAGATCAAATATAATTAAATCATGAATTAAAACATACTTCATCCTGCCGGGGTCGCGGGTTGTTCGAAAGAGATCCCGCGACCCCGGAACGTAAAAGGCAATAGAAGGAATATGGGTGGGTGTTAGTCAGTGCAAGCCTGACACTCCCCCCCGCTCCGCCCAGAGCGGGGGAAGTTATTTTCCCACCCCAAAAAAAAAACATACTTCATGGCTTCGTAATCGATGTTATCTTCAGTAGGCTTGACAAAACAGTACGGCTTGATAGAAGCAGGCACTTGGCTCTCCACCCAGTCTTCAGTTGGCTCGATACTGTCCCATAACACCAATCCTAAAATGAGTATGGTTTTTGAAGTTGGTAACCTTGAATTGAAATTAACGGAAATATGGGCTGAAGATATAAGGACACAGTGAATGGAAAATTCAGTCATTTGATTGTTTTGTCCTCTGACTCCAGACGGCTCAACACTCTTGGATTTTAGTCATGATGTTCTCAATTTCATCAAGCACAGATTGTGACTAAAACTAAAACTTTTTCAAATGGTACATAGTACCTTAAAAGTATCAAATAAAATCCCTAACACTACAAAAAACTACGCGATAGGCGATAGGTATAAATTTCATGTTGATTAACGCCCTGTGCGTTAATCAAGTCAATTAAGAAGTTGAATCATAATTTGCGCAATCATTGAAATTTTTAATATTGTTTGTATTTATTTCAATAAAAAATATAAACATGCGAAATTGAAGAGCATGAATGATTGCATATATTTTGGGATTTTTATTGCCATTTTAAGGTACTAAGTACCATTTCAAAAACGTATATTTTCAGTCTTTAATGCGTCATTCTTGTCGTCACTTTTGCATCATATAATAATGAAACAAGGTCGAAATACAGCCAAAAGGTATCGTTGGGTGAGTGAAGCCAGTCTGATTTTTCAGAAAAAAAATTTCGGACCTCCAAGGTCACATGGTCGTTTTTAGTAAGTCTTTATTTTTTGCTATTCAAATTTTAGATTGTTTATGCTTATAAAGGATGTGAAGATTTTACCTCTAGCAATAATCCTCAGCATCAACAAATCCGGCCTCACGAAGTCCAGCTGGTAGGCAGTATGCGGAGGTTCCAGCCAGCTCGCTAGCGCCTCGTTGTTGGAGCGCAGGTAGATGAGGCCCAGCGCTAGTGTCGCGCCCGGTGACGTCACGTCGAGGTTCACAGTGGCGCCCTCGCGGATTGCGAACGAACCTTGCTTGTATTTCTCTTTTTGGGAACCTTTGAACAAAACATGTCATTTGTATGCACTGGAAAGAATATATGCGTGTTAGGCTCAAAGACTTAAAATGCTCTTTGAGCAAGAAAATCTGGACACGACGCGTTTCAGGAGACAAAAAAAGACATTGAAGCAAAATTTCATGATTCAATTTTCAAAATTTATTTAAGTTTCATGATTTTATATATTATTAATATAGTTTTGTAAGTGTTACTAACAAAAATATGAATCTTTGTGTTCGAAATAAATAAATACTAATAAAAATTTGCGTCCTGGCTGTTTTGATTCTCAACAACAACGCGTTCTGGTACTGTTTTGTTCAGACTACCACGACGCGATGTGGTTTGCGTGGTACTTGCTAACATTGATGGATATAGTCGCGGGTTATGTCTAAATTAAAATTTTAGACAGTAAATGACGAAACCTGAACTTGACTGAAATTTTTTCACAGGTGTTTACGTGGTTATCAGGGAAGCCGATGATGATACTGAGATCAACAAAGGAAATACGAAATAATGCTACAGAGTCAAATGTCATTAAGATGCAAAATGAGTACCTATTGATAAATCGATAGAGAAGGTCTTATGATAACAGTCTTCTTCCATTTCTTGTTTTGACATACTTTTTATTTAATATTCGAGTATAATAATGTAAGGCTACCTGTAAGTGTTGCGGGTTGTTCGAAAGAGATACCGTGGCCCCGGAACAGGGCAATAGAAGGAACATGGGTGGGTTTTAGTCAGTACTAGTCAGACACTCCCCCCCGCTCCGCCCAGAGCGGAGGAAATTATTTGAAAGGAAAAAAACGCTACCTGTAAGTGGATGTTTATCTCCCCCCAGCATGTAGACCCTGAGCTTGTGCGCCAGCTGCGTGAGCTGCGCGCCCCGCGCGGCCGCGCCCGCCATGAGCAGCCCGAGCGCGAGCCCGGCCGCCAGCGCGTAGCCCTCGCGCTCCACGCAGTTCTCCATCTCCGGCCCGGGGGGCTTGCCTGCACAGAACGCACTGTCAAATACTACAAACAACTCGCACCCGAGCGCGAGCCCGGCCGCCAGCGCGTAGCCCTCGCGCTCCACGCAGTTCTCCATCTCCGGCCCGGGGGGCTTGCCTGCACAGAACGCACTGTCAAATACTACAAACAACTCGCACCCGAGCGCGAGCCCGGCCGCCAGCGCGTAGCCCTCGCGCTCCACGCAGTTCTCCATCTCCGGCCCGGGGGGCTTGCCTGCACAGAACGCACTGTCAAATACTACAAACAACTCGCACCCGAGCGCGAGCCCGGCCGCCAGCGCGTAGCCCTCGCGCTCCACGCAGTTCTCCATCTCCGGCCCGGGGGGCTTGCCTGCACAGAACGCACTGTCAAATACTACAAACAACTCGCACCCGAGCGCGAGCCCGGCCGCCAGCGCGTAGCCCTCGCGCTCCACGCAGTTCTCCATCTCCGGCCCGGGGGGCTTGCCTGCACAGAACGCACTGTCAAATACTACAAACAACTCGCACCCGAGCGCGAGCCCGGCCGCCAGCGCGTAGCCCTCGCGCTCCACGCAGTTCTCCATCTCCGGCCCGGGGGGCTTGCCTGCACAGAACGCACTGTCAAATACTACAAACAACTCGCACCCGAGCGCGAGCCCGGCCGCCAGCGCGTAGCCCTCGCGCTCCACGCAGTTCTCCATCTCCGGCCCGGGGGGCTTGCCTGCACAGAACGCACTGTCAAATACTACAAACAACTCGCACCCGAGCGCGAGCCCGGCCGCCAGCGCGTAGCCCTCGCGCTCCACGCAGTTCTCCATCTCCGGCCCGGGGGGCTTGCCTGCACAGAACGCACTGTCAAATACTACAAACAACTCGCACCCGAGCGCGAGCCCGGCCGCCAGCGCGTAGCCCTCGCGCTCCACGCAGTTCTCCATCTCCGGCCCGGGGGGCTTGCCTGCACAGAACGCACTGTCAAATACTACAAACAACTCGCACCCGAGCGCGAGCCCGGCCGCCAGCGCGTAGCCCTCGCGCTCCACGCAGTTCTCCATCTCCGGCCCGGGGGGCTTGCCTGCACAGAACGCACTGTCAAATACTACAAACAACTCGCACCCGAGCGCGAGCCCGGCCGCCAGCGCGTAGCCCTCGCGCTCCACGCAGTTCTCCATCTCCGGCCCGGGGGGCTTGCCTGCACAGAACGCACTGTCAAATACTACAAACAACTCGCACCCGAGCGCGAGCCCGGCCGCCAGCGCGTAGCCCTCGCGCTCCACGCAGTTCTCCATCTCCGGCCCGGGGGGCTTGCCTGCACAGAACGCACTGTCAAATACTACAAACAACTCGCACCCGAGCGCGAGCCCGGCCGCCAGCGCGTAGCCCTCGCGCTCCACGCAGTTCTCCATCTCCGGCCCGGGGGGCTTGCCTGCACAGAACGCACTGTCAAATACTACAAACAACTCGCACCCGAGCGCGAGCCCGGCCGCCAGCGCGTAGCCCTCGCGCTCCACGCAGTTCTCCATCTCCGGCCCGGGGGGCTTGCCTGCACAGAACGCACTGTCAAATACTACAAACAACTCGCACCCGAGCGCGAGCCCGGCCGCCAGCGCGTAGCCCTCGCGCTCCACGCAGTTCTCCATCTCCGGCCCGGGGGGCTTGCCTGCACAGAACGCACTGTCAAATACTACAAACAACTCGCACCCGAGCGCGAGCCCGGCCGCCAGCGCGTAGCCCTCGCGCTCCACGCAGTTCTCCATCTCCGGCCCGGGGGGCTTGCCTGCACAGAACGCACTGTCAAATACTACAAACAACTCGCACCCGAGCGCGAGCCCGGCCGCCAGCGCGTAGCCCTCGCGCTCCACGCAGTTCTCCATCTCCGGCCCGGGGGGCTTGCCTGCACAGAACGCACTATCAAATACTACAAACAACTCACACCCGACTTTTTTCATACATTTTTTTGTGGTGATTATTTCGGTTTCAGTTAAGACTATGCTAATGGATGTAGGTATTAATAAATAACATGGGAGTCGTAGAGGTATGTAAAATTACAACATTTAGAACTTATTAAAAAGTTGGAACCTCCAATATCTCCGTAACTAGAAGATTCCAGAGAAAAATGGTACAAACAAAAAAAAAAACAGAGAAAATAATTGCCTTTAAGCTTCATTAAAGATCTTTTCACACCCTTAAGGACGCTTTTACAATTGTCAACGAATAACTCTGTTTTTCGGGTACCATTATGATGCACTAGCAATCATGAACTGTTTCAGTTTTTAAGAGAAGAGTAAAGAACATTATCTTTCTATTTCACTATAGTTGCATAGGTATTTATTATTATATTGTATTTATGTTATATAAATATTTGTCTTTGTACTTGTATGTATGTTAGTATATTCTTATATTGTATTTAGTCATTATTTGCTTTTATTTTTATGTATTCTTTTTTTTTTCTTTATGCACTGTGTCTACATCTCTTTTAATTTACTCTCTTTTCTCAGGTATGCTGGAAGAGATTTCTATAGAAATAAGCATTACCTTTGTACCTATTTTCTGTTCCTGTCTTTTATTTTTCTGTATTCAGTGTGTATTTACATAAATCGTTAAATAAAAGTGAGGTTTTCATGATAAAATAAATATAATATATTCATCTCATATATTATTTATTTATTTATCTCCACGATGGCTTTAAAAAAATGTATAGTCTCATCTTACATTTTTTTACAAATTATAATATTTACAAAGTAATATAGTTTGTAGCTCGTAAAATAATTGTAAGTGGTGTACAAAGAAATTTGGTGGGTATTTCACGTAACGTTATGCTACCCACCTATTTTTTTCATTTACGGCCAGCGTTTCAAATTGAGTAAGTAGGTACCAACGTAATACACTATAATTACTGATCAATAAATACCAGAAAAAAAAATGGAACCTCCGTAACTAGAAGATTCTAGAGAAATATGGCACAAAACAAAAAAAAAACAGAGAATATAATTGCCTTACAGCTTCATTAAAGATCTTTTCACACCTTTAATCCTTACTAATATTATATATATATAAAGCGAAAGTGAGTTTGTTTGTTTGTTTCGTCTTCACGCCTAAATGGCCAGACAAATTTTGATTAATTTTGGTACAGAAATGTTGGGAACCAGGAAACAGACATAAGCTAATATATTTTTTAAAAACTGAGTAAATGAGGAGAAAGAGGGAAGCAAAAGGGGAGAGAAAGATTTTTTTTTTTCAAGTTAGCGTTAGCCTAAAGTGACTATCCCACGAATACTGAAACGTCACTCAAAATTTAAGGGCTGCTTAACATTTGAGCAGCTCCTAAACTTTAGATTTCGTATTGTCAAACGTCACTTTTGAGTATCTGTTAAAATAATATAAGTGCTACTTAAATTTTAAGTGACGTTTCAGTATTCGGGGGTATGCCACGCAGACTAAGTCGCGGGCGGAAGCTAGCATCATATACACACCAATCTCATTGAGCAACACTTGCGCGTAGTGCGTGTGCCCAGTGGCCTGGTAGATCAGGCCCACGCCCAGCAGAGCGGCCACCAGGATGTTCTGCTGGATGTCCAGCTCGATGGATGTGGGCGGCAGCAGGGGCTCCAGGTGGATACTCATCATTTTTGTGGCTTGGACATCCATGGTGCCTGTGGAGGAAATGTAATTTTACTATGGAAAAATATATAATTAATTTAATTTTATTATTTAAAACAAAAACCAAAGAGTTCTTGATACTATTAGTTATTATAATTCTATAAAGTACAATAAAGGTAAATTAATTACTTATAATCATCTTTTATAATCAGACTCTTATTAAAAAAATAAATTTAAGTAAGTTGTAAGTTTTTAAATATGCAGATCGAAATTCTACTTTATAATTTGTAAACGCACCCACAAAACATGATGTTTCGTGGGTGCGTTTATAAAACATTTTATACTCCCTCAGATACACAAACAGCCAGACCCGGAACAACTACCCGTATACTTAATTTTTAATAGGACTATATGAAATCATTATTAACACTCGAAACGGGATATTTCCCATGTTTGTTATTTATTTCACCTTTTTTCAACAACATGGTAAATATCATGTTTCAAGTGTTAAGAATAATGTCAAGAAACCATGTCAGTTTAAAGACCTATATGAAATAAATAAATAACAAACATGGTAAATATCCCGTTTCAAGTGTTAATAATAATGTCAAGAAAACATGTCAGTTTAAAGACCTATATGAAATATTTATAATCTACCTAGGTTTTCCCAACTATGTATGTAGATGTCGGCTTCCAGTCTAACCGGATGCAGACATCATGCAGCAAAACCTATTTCTTTTTTATGCAAACAAAAATTCACTTTGTTCTATAAGACATAGAGTACTTGTTCATGGTTTGAATTTCTATAATTCTGTAACTACCTCTGTAAGTAGCAGCGAGTCCCAGCAGTAGTCCAACGCTGATCATCTCGTTACACTTGACAAGGTACTCGTAGATGTTCATGAATGGCATGTCCCGTAGGTGACCGTTCAGCCCTAACGCCATCAGGAAGCCTGCGTGTTCTGTTGACATTTCCGCCGTGCCCTGTAGGGATAGAAATTCTTCAGTTTGTTATCATTTTCTGTCTGGGGGCCTAAAATTTATGCTTTAGCACAAATATGAATTAAGTTAAAATTCTTAAAATGGTCACAGACATCATGGGACGGCTTCCAGTCTTGAATACCAGTATTTTACATGGAGCGACTGCCTATCTGACCTCCATAACCCAGTTAGTACTGGATAATACGATACCCCTTGGTAAGACTGGTTGTCAGACTTTCGGGACACTGATTATCTGTAACGACTGTCAAAGAAAAATATGGTTACAGACGTAGTTAATATTTTGAATAACTAGTTTTGCCGAAAGTAACAGTAACATATGTGTTAATCTGGGGTATAACCTATTTACATACTTAATCCGTCAAAGTCTAAAGCTGATATGTTTATAGCGAACCAAGAGTACAATATTACAAGTGAAGCCCTTTTAAATGTCATGAAAGACTGTTTGTCACTTTTTTGTTTATCTTAAAAATTTTTGAGGGCGCCACATTGCACATATGTAATATGTATGCACAATCGTACATGTTTGTGTATATTTAAAAAGTTAATTATTAAGCTTTTACTTTTATCCAAATTTAATAGGGGAATTATTTGTATGTATGGAGATATATACAGAGTGTTAGGTTAAACGAGGGACTTATTGAGGAAGGGTATTCAGTATTCGATTCTCGTCCCAAATATGTAAAAAACCTATAACCTTAATTTCTGACGTAATTGTCCAATAAAATACATAATTCATGGACACTGAGCGCGAGAGAAGTAAACTTGTAAACAGTGAAGTAAATCACGCGGCAAAATACCTACGCGCCGATTCTACCGATAAGGCGTCCTAAGCCAGGTTTAAAGTATGAAGGGAAAATGGATTATACCTAAAGGTCATTGACACGCACACATGTTCTGCGATAGTATTAAATCGCTAGCGCAAGGGTATATACACGTTGCGAGACTTATGCGAAATTTTTGGTAGGGTTCTGTCTTTTATTTATTAGTGTTTTTTTTTGTTCATATTTTTATTAGTATCATGTAAGTATGCACTATTGTGGGTTTGAATACGTCCCTCGTTTAAACTAACATATTGTATAGAGAAGTAAGGAGACAAAAACCAAAATAAAATGGCATAATTATGGCATAATGTTGAAAATGATTTGTATGTTAGAGCGTTATAGCAAAGCATATTTTAGTACAAACACCAAAATAAAATTCACTGACCCTCGGCTTGTTATAGATGACCCACTCGGAGTCGATGGTGAACCCGGACAGCGGCACGAGCGCCAGGCCAGCAGCGGCGCCGTTGTGGAAGGCAGGCCACGCCCCCGGCGGCCCCGCCTCCCCCGCGCCCCGCCCCCGCCACCGCCCCCACACGCACACGCGCGGCAGAGCCACGGCCTCCGTGGCGCCGCACGGCACCGTGCGCAGGCTCGCCATGCCTCTGTGGACAGTGCCACCAGTTACTACAATATGTAAGGCCACGGCACCGTGCGCAGGCTCGCCATGCCTCTGTGGACAGTGCCACCAGTTACTACAATATGTAAGGCCACGGCCTCCGTGCGCAGGCTCGCCATGCCTCTGTGGACAGTGCCACCAGTTACTACAATATGTAAGGCCACGGCACCGTGCGCAGGCTCGCCATGCCTCTGTGGACAGTGCCACCAGTTACTACAATATGTAAGGCCACGGCACCGTGCGCAGGCTCGCCATGCCTCTGTGGACAGTGCCACCAGTTACTACAATATGTAAGGCCACGGCACCGTGCGCAGGCTCGCCATGCCTCTGTGGACAGTGCCACCAGTTACTACAATATGTAAGGCCACGGCACCGTGCGCAGGCTCGCCATGCCTCTGTGGACAGTGCCACCAGTTACTACAATATGTAAGGCCACGGCACCGTGCGCAGGCTCGCCATGCCTCTGTGGACAGTGCCACCAGTTACTACAATATGTAAGGCCACGGCCTCCGTGCGCAGGCTCGCCATGCCTCTGTGGACAGTGCCACCAGTTACTACAATATGTAAGGCCACGGCACCGTGCGCAGGCTCGCCATGCCTCTGTGGACAGTGCCACCAGTTACTACAATATGTAAGGCCACGGCACCGTGCGCAGGCTCGCCATGCCTCTGTGGACAGTGCCACCAGTTACTACAATATGTAAGGCCACGGCACCGTGCGCAGGCTCGCCATGCCTCTGTGGACAGTGCCACCAGTTACTACAATATGTAAGGCCACGGCCTCCGTGCGCAGGCTCGCCATGCCTCTGTGGACAGTGCCACCAGTTACTACAATATGTAAGGCCACGGCACCGTGCGCAGGCTCGCCATGCCTCTGTGGACAGTGCCACCAGTTACTACAATATGTAAGGCCACGGCCTCCGTGCGCAGGCTCGCCATGCCTCTGTGGACAGTGCCACCAGTTACTACAATATGTAAGGCCACGGCCTCCGTGCGCAGGCTCGCCATGCCTCTGTGGACAGTGCCACCAGTTACTACAATATGTAAGGCCACGACGACTGTACTCTAACAATTCTGAATTGATCCTGTTTTAACAATAAAATCTACAAACTTACCTAGCAATCGGCAGCGCCATAGTCCTAGTACTAACAGCAAACAGATACTTCTCCTGCTCCTCAATAAAGTCGTGGTCAGACACTTCGGGACGCTGGGTCAGATTTATGGTCACAGGTATCGAGGACTGAAGTAAGTTTATTACTTCTGTCATTCTGAAAAGGAATATTGGTCAAGGTAATTACAAGCTTTGCTCAACTTTTAGCTTACTCAGCTCATAGATCTGGATTTCTTCCATGATAATATTTTTTTTTAAATACCTTCCCACACAATTTATCCTGTATCGTGGGTGCGTTTACAAACATTTATACTCACATACACAAACAGCCAGACCCGAAACAACTATCTGCAGGTCATACAAATATTTGTTCCATGCGGAAATCGAGCCCGCGACATGCAGCGCAGCAGTCGATTCATTTTTAAGTTGTTGTAAATAGTGTCACAAGTTTGTTTTTTAACATTAGTGTCTAAGATTTTAGAATTTAATTGTTATGGTTATACTGTTAACTTATATTCTTTTTAAATAAATAAAAAAAAGTTTTCACCTGTGGTCCCTCGGATACAGCAAGCTCAATAGCTGTGTGTTGAGGTGTTCCATGCCTGTGATGACGTCAGCATCCTCAGGGTTACTCCGAGTAGGCTCCACCGGTCTCTTCGCTAGTGTGTACACGGTGTCTTTCTCCAGGACTTCCAGAGCTATGACTGAAAAACGGATTTAACATGGAAAGTGAATTATGATTTTGGTTGATGAAATGAGTTTGCCAAGTCATGCACAATCGAAATAGTACATTTTGATTCAAGTAGGGAAATTTTGTCATTGCAGTCTAGGCGGATTTAACGCCTGAGCCGCTATGTGAGGGTGTTATGGAGCCGAGAACAGCAGTAACAAATACTCACGTGAATCAAATGACGTTTTTCATATAAAATAACAGAACAAAAATACTTTTTTCATTAATCACTATGATTTAATTTGTTTTTTCCCCGCGCTTTGTGTTCTCAGACTAAAGAAGTACAATGGTGCCACTGCTAAACAGCCTAATATTAAAAATTTGAAAATCAAATATATTTGGATTTGTTGTAATAAGCAAATTAATTTATAAGTGAATTTGTATGATATTCTATTGATACACATAATTAGTTTTTTTTTATTATTAAATATGAAGGCCATAAAACTATTTTTATTGCATGGCTAAAAAACCGTTATCCAAGGTGAAATCAGAAAAAATGAAAGCTCTTTTAGCAATAAATGACAAAAAGCACGCATTGAACCTAATCGTAGTGCAAGAAGAGCTAATTTTTAAGCGAGTAATTTTAGAGAGAGCACTAGTTTTTTAATACCCTTGTATTAAAAATAAAACGACGAACTTGTACTTACACTCCATATAATCGGAAGCAGTCTTCATAGTATGCGCGACCTCGGCCTGGTGAGCCAGGTCCTCGCGCATGACCAGGTTGTAGGCCTCCGGGGGCCAGTCGGCCGGCGGGGAGCTCTTGCAGCGGCTGAACAGCGTCAGCAGCAGCAGGCCCAGCGCGGGGGGCAGGTTGTCGATGTCGCGGAGCGTTATACCTGGGACAAGTGTATAGACGATTAATCCTTACTAATATTATAAAAGCCAAAGTGAGTTTGTTTGTTACGTCTTCACGCCTAAATGGCCTAACCGATTTTGATGAATTTTGGTAGGTACAGAGATAGTTAGGACCCTGGAGACGGACATGGGCTATTTTTTTTTAAAGTGAGAAATGAGGGAGAAGGACGGAAGAAAAGGGAAAACTTAGCTTTGCTATTACAATAAATAAGGCGCAAGGGCAAAAACTACAGGTAGCAGGTACCTGCAAATCAGGAAAGGGGAACTGTGTTACCCCGAATTTAATGCGAGCTAAGCCGCGGGCAAAAGCTAGTGGATTATAAATGATCATAACTAAAAGATTAAAAGTCTACAGTGTGGCGGTCTGCCCAGCGCGGGCGGAGCACCGCTGTGTCTTCGTAGAGGCGATCTCTCGCGTCCGGCCCTGGTTCAGTCCATGGTCCGGAGCGAGAGGGAATGGGAAGCGGGCACTTTCTGCAAAGCAGTTATGCTAGCGAAGGAGGTGGCCGGGCGTTTGTGGGAAAGAACCTCAAACCAACCCAGCCGCCGCGGGAGACGGTCCGGGCGTCGAGCGCCAAGAGACGACTCCCGGACACCGAAGGTAAGGGGCTGGGGACGTCAGCTATGGGGAGCGAGCCGTCCGACCGACGATGTGACTACAGGCCGGGGAGACAACTCCAAGATATACCAGGTAAATGAGCCTGTCAGGGCCACTGTCTGCCGGGGTAAAGGGTTGTTCAAAAGAGATACCACGACCCGGAACACAAAAGGCAAAAGAAGGAACATACATGTTTTGTTTCTGCCTGCGCTTTCGGTCACGATCGCCAATCTATTATAGTTTTATAGTACTCGACATCTCAAATAATTTCCTTCAAAAATATTGGTACCTTTATCACACGCCATGATAACGGCTTGGCAGTAAGGTGAGTAGTAGTTGTTATTATCACGCCTCGCCCGAGGGGTACTGCTAGCGGTCACGGTGTCACGACTTGAAATAGTTTGTATTCCAGCACTGCGACCGCAACCAACTGTTGTTAGAATCTGAAAAAAAAAATAACACTATGGTATAACTAGCTTATAACCGCGGCTTCACCTGCCCAGGGTATGATAAATCCTACGGGATCGTACTACCGGAATAAAATGTATTTATTCAGGTTATAAACTATCTGTGCTACGATTTCAACTAAATCCTTACAGCAGTTTTAGTGTAAAAAAAATTACAAACATCTATAAATCCTTACATACTTTTCGTAGGATATTAAAAGTCATAATATAATGAAGCATTTACTGTACATAATTATTTTGTAAGAATTACAAAATTATGTTAGAAATCATGCCATGGTACGTACTTAAAAGTATGGAATGGTACGGAAATAAAAGTCGTAAATATCCTATAACCTAACCCAGGTTAAGGTCTACCTGTATACTCAATTTCATCGTTACATCAATCCTTTTGAAAGCCTCTTTGGTGAAAAAATAACCAGCCAAGTGCAAGTCGAACACGGGTTCCGTGCACTTGCGATTTTTGACAGCGTACACTTAAAGGGTTGATTTTGTTCACAGCTCCAAAGAACCACAAACTTGAGTATATGGATTTAATTTCAATTCTATATACCGATACCCTCAATACCCCGCGCTTTTTCGACATAGAGGGCCTTGATAGACAGACTAACGGACAACAAAGCTGATCATATAAGGAAAAAAAGAAAGAAAAAACATTTATTTGGCCCATGCCACAAGTGCACACAAAATGAGATAAAGACTTAAAACTAAACGATAACAACAAATACGTAATTGTGTGTCTCACGGCTGCTCCAAATAGGCCCAGTTTAACAAACTGCCGAGCAGCTAGTGCCCGACGTTGGTTTTCAACTGGACCTTAGACCTGATGATAAGGATAATAAGGGTTCTGTTTCTTCCCTTTGAGGTTCGGAACCCTAAACAAACTGTCTTTGATAATTGGGAACATATATACCGGGATTCTGTCCGCGATTCCGCGGCCAAATCGCGTATTTTGAGCGGATATTTTACAGAATTGCCCACTCTGTCAGTTCTCCTGTATAGAGGTTACATTTACAAACATTAAAACTCACATACTCAACAGCCAGACCCGAAACAACTACCTGTACCGCATACTAATATTTGTTCTGGGTACAGAACTCCAAAAAACAACAGACAGAGACACAGACACAAAATTACTTTCTAAATCAAATAAGTATGGAAAATATGACTTAAATACATACCTCAATAAGATCCCTCGACATATTATTAACTTCAGCCAAATACGGGTAGTAGCCGACATCCAGATCTTTCAGCATTGAGTTCAAATACGAGTACACATTAGGAGGGTCCCGACTAAAGTACACCGGCTCACACAACTTCTTCAAACTACCCTCATTTATTTGAGAATCGTCTTCGTATTCCAAATTCAAATCCGTCGGGAAATCCAGCCAGTAATGATTAACGTACGCATCAAGTTTTAAATCCTTCGCTATTTGATACAAAAAGGTTGATAGCGGTTTCAAATTACTCCACAAAAGAGTATTTAGTTTTATTTCTTCATACACTAAGTGTAAAGAGTATAATACTTGTAAAACGTATGGGAATAAGACTGAATTTGTATTGAACAAGTTCGATTTTTCAGGTTCGATACTTGTCCGTTTTGCTTTGCGATATCCATCGGAGGTTGGTATGGGAAGTTTAAGCATGCTCAAAGAATGACCAATAGCTTTGTGCATTTTGGAGTTAAGAAGGTATTCCCAATCGTCTGTTGTCCCATCGCTAGATGTTCTTTGTTTTTTTGTGGCGACCTGAAATAAAAAAAAGGTTTTTTTAACTAGTTTTATATGGTGGTTGGTTAGTGGTTACTTGGTTCATAGTATTACATGGGACTTAAAAACATAACTAGCAATATGTGGGTGGTACTATAAGGTACACCTCTGCCTGACCCGTTGGATTACAGGCGTGATGTTATGTAGTCCCTCAAAGCATCCGCTTTTTCTTATTTCTTTTTTTTGCGGATGAGAACTCATCAAATAACTTCCCCCGCTGTGGGCGGAGCGAGGGGGAGTATCACTTTTACTGACTAAAACCCACCCCTGTTCCTTCTTTTGCTCTTTATATTCCGGGGCTGCGGAATCTCTTTCTAACAACCCGCAAATCCAGCAGGCGGTGTCCCTGCCCCTCTGCTTTGCTGACATCTGTTTAAAGGGCGCACAAGGGAAACACGATCGCGCCGTCTCCCCAGCCTGTAGTCACTTCGTAGTACTTCCGGCTCGCTACCCATCGCTCACCGTCCACAGTCCCGCGCCTACGGTGGCCGGGAGTCATCTCTCCCGACGCTCTTTCTTGTCGCTTACCTCTGCGTGGTCGATGACGTCATCAGTCTGCTTCGCGTGCAGTCGCTCCACGTCGTAGCCAATGAGCGAGAGGAGAAGGTTCGAGAACATCGACCATTCTTGTTCTGGAGTTAGATCTTGACTACCGGGGGCGTTGCGGACTCCGTACCATTTTATTATTACCTGTGGAAATATATCAGTGTACATTAACAAAGACATTATTTATGTTAGCTTCATATTTTAATATCGTTAAATATTGTTGATTGGTGTCTGCAGATTTATATTGTTGATGTTTTAATAGTTTATATTTTGTAGTTGAATATTTAAAAATAATTTTATATACTAACTGGCGCCTGCGGCTTCGCCCGCGTGATATCAAATAAAAAATACTATGTGTTATTAATATCCTATGTGTTATTCCAGACTATTTGCATTTATTATTTGCGTTATAGTAGCTCTAATGCACTTAGTATCGTGAGTAGAGCCTTAGTTTAAAATTATGCCCATGACTTCAATTGCACCCTGTATTCTGACAAATAAACTTTTCTTTCTTTCTTTCCAAACACTGAAATAAAACTCACCTGCATAGTAACATCTTTAGGCAGGATCGCTCTCAAGGCAGTGTAACATCGAGTGACTAGCGTAGAACAAGTCAATGGCGGTAACGATATCCGGTACATTGGGCCTGCTTCGAACTGCAACGTCAAACGGTTACCAGACGCGTCGCAGAGTCCACATAGACCTGAGAATATTAGAAAAAAAAACAGTTAAAATAATTTTGAACATTATGGTTACGAAGAAAAGGTATCTTTTTGCTTGTAAAAGAATAAGGATGCGGGCCGCGGTTACAAAAAACAATTGAAACTCAACTTTAATAGCTTTTGAATACTTCCCGTTATCCTAGAATCATGAAATTTGGCAGGAAGCAATGTCATTGAGTACCAGTGAAAGGAAATATCCGAAAACCGTAAAATTTGTAGATGCATCACTGTTACGTCAAAAAAATGTGATTACAATTTTAATTGCAGTTGGTAAACTAACTGCGACCTCTGTCGATGAATGGAGATAATAGTTTTTATAAACAGCTAAGTTAAGTTTGTCCGATACAGTATTTTTTTTCGTTACAGGCATGTTCTGTACTTTTATCATATACTAGATTCCGCCCGCGACTTCGTCCGCGTGGCAAAATTACTTTGGGCTAACGCTAACTTAAACCCGCGTTATGATCGAAAAAAAATATCTTTCTCTCCCCTTTTCTTCCCTCTTTGTCCTTCATTTCTCACTTTAAAAAAAAAGGGGGTCAGGGTCCCAACTACCTGCCGGGGTTGCGGGTTGTTCGAAAGAGATACCGCGGCCCCGGAACGTAAAGGGCAATAGAAGGAACATGGGTGGGTTTTAGTCAGTAAAAATCTGACACGCCCCCCCGCTCCACCCAGAGCGGGGGAAGTTATTTGATGATTTCCCACCCAAAAAAAAAGGGTCCCAACTATCTCTGTACCAAAATGCATCAAAATCGCTTGGGCCATTTTCAATTAGTAAGTATTAGTTTGTACTCGCACTTGGCCGGTTTTATGTGTACTTACTTCAGCTTTTGCCCGAAAATCATCCAGTATTCAAATTGAAGTCAACCATATTTCTTAAGACGCAAGGTTCACATTACTCTGACTAATACCTCGACCACAATCTACTTATGAGAAAAAATATTTATTCATTAACACCTGTCACCTAACATCTGGTGACAGCAGATCATCAGTTTGTTTCCTTCCACCCTCTGGCTAACAACTAACACGTGCAAGCTAAAAACAATCATATAACCTCTCACCTAAGCTCTCTTTCTGCTCAATCCTAGTTGCTGCAGAAGTATGAGGCACTGGTGATAGGAGATGTAGCGCCGAGTCATCAAAGTTGGAGGTTTCATTACATCTGCTTGGTAGCAGACTGCTTCGGCGAGGGAACGGGGACTGGAAGGTGGCGCGCTTGGTGTACGGCGAGTCTATTAGCCGAGCTAGGACACCGCCTACGTGGACCTGCAAGGGAAGATTGATTACTTCCTTTATTACATTTTCAAATATTACTTACATTAACAAAAAATACAATAAGATAGATTATTATTTTGTTTATTCATTTGTACACATATTTTTTTATGGAATCCTTACTAATATTATAAAATCGAAAGTGAGTTTGTTTGTTTTTTACGTCTTCACGTCACGCCTTAATGACTAAACCGATTTTGATGAATTTTGGTACAGAGATATTTGAGACCCTGGAGACCGACATAAACTAACTTTTTTTTTAATGCGAGAAATGAGGGAGAAAGCGGGAAGAAAAGGGAAAACTTAGCATTGCTATTACAATAAATAAGGCGCAAGGGCAAAAACTACAGGTAGCAGGTACCTGCAAATCAGGAAAGGGGAACTGTGTTACCCTGAATTTAAAGCTAGTAAAGTAATAAAATGAAATAAAAATAAAAGTATCCCACCGGTGTCCGGTACAGGGTCCAAGCTACAAGCGGTCATGGCTGCTCCAGAGAGACAAACCTCCTAACAATACGAGCCGTGTCCAAGAGTAACACTTTCTGTATAAAGCCCTTGATCCAGCTGCCTAAGAAGAACTTCCTTAGTTGTTGGTTGAGGCTTTTGGCAGATTGATTATTATTTTTAGAAGTATTTTTCCTTTGCATCGTAAAGTATTTTATGTGTCAATCCAGGTTAAAAACTATCTGTGTGCAATATTTCATCCAAGCCCGTTGTGGATTTTGCGAGAAAGAGTAACAAACTTCCATACCTCCTCGTAAACTTTTAAATTTATAATATTTTAAGTAGGTAAGAAGTATCCAATAACATTATTTATATCATTTTAAACGGTATATTTTCCCATGATTAACATTTATTACGAGTTTCCGATATTTCGGAGCAGTTGCTCACGCCATTATTCGTGATCAACTGTAAACACATAGTAAACATGGTTAATATCTCGTTTTAAATGCTATAAATAATTAAGGTGAATCCAATCTCTAAATTGCGTCAAGTTCACTACCGGTTATTCGTGGGAAGGTCTTTTGAGTCTACAGTTACGTCTTGGATGAAAACCAGAGTTTAAGTTATAGTTTTGCCGACTTACCTTCCCAACAACATAATTCCCGGACTGCAGTATAATATTCCCAGCTTCATCGATCAACGCGATCATATTCAAATGTTCCAGCACCACAGCATCCTTAGCCAACACCGTTGAGACCGCACCAACCATCAGATTCGTCTTAGACGTCTGTCCCAGTGAGTGGGATCGTTGCAACCTCACTATCTGCAACCTGCTTACACCTCCCACTTTTATAATAAAGCATAGGTAATCGTGACCGACTAGATCAGTGTGGAGAAAGGTCTTCATATCGCTTGGTGACTCTATCGGGTCTCTGCGAATAGTTTGAGTATCCGTCCATATATGATCCAGACAAATATCCGGATACAAAGGCAGCGATGGAGGGTTTTGAGCGCCATTGTTTGCCATCATAGACGTGTAAGATGCTTGACCAATAGATGCATGCGGTGATAAACCCTGTTGATGGAACACATTAGCCATTGGACTGTTGATTCTTGAACGAGACATTGTAGGAGTAGTCGGCATCTTCTTGGATTGATAAGGACTCCCTAATCCAGTTGCCCAGCTTGTGACGTTTCTCTGGCTTTGCATTGGACTGCCAATGTAGTCACAAGACTGGCTAAAGACTGTTGTCGTTGAATTCATGTTTGGACACATAGACAAACACTCATCTCGAACAGTTTTCCTGATTCTCCAAAGGGAATGAGTTCCTAATTTCCAGTCATAGAGTAAAATAATACTAGGGTTTGAACTCACAAACATAATTTGCATATCCCCATCGTTATAGTACTGAAGTCCTTGAGAAGGTGACTTCATTAATATTGGAGTAACCTCATCCAATGGATGAGTTAAAGAGAAGCAGGTTGGTAGCGAAACATCCTGGTCGAAAGCAGACACGGATTCCTGACGTATCTT
This sequence comes from Ochropleura plecta, assembly GCA_905475445.1. Classification (NCBI taxonomy): domain Eukaryota; kingdom Metazoa; phylum Arthropoda; class Insecta; order Lepidoptera; family Noctuidae; genus Ochropleura; species Ochropleura plecta. The sequence goes on from FR997736.1 coordinate 18,847,309, forward strand.
CGAACTCATGTTAAACGGAAAATTGGACTTTGATTTCGAAAAGGTACTGTTCTGAGAATCGTTGAATTTCAAAAAAGAGTTTGGTAGTAAAGAGTTTTGACTCAATGGTGTAGCCTCTTTTTCGAGTAAAACTCCATACCTCATCGGCCAGACTTTTTTCACTTGGAAAGGAATACTAGTTATGTATTCTCTTCCTTCATTCGCGTATACTTTCATGCATTTATTGTCTATCAACAAAATGGCTGGCACAGTTTTAGTCTGTATATGTTCTGTGGTATCCTCAATCTTAATATTCTTCTTCACGTCGCCTATTTGGGTGTTTAAAGCATCTATAAGCATGGTGTTCTTGATGTCAACATGGAATTTGCAGAAGGCTGCGTGTTTAATAGGGTTCTCTATGGTGTAGCAGGCTATGGTTTCTCTATGCTCTGGGTCTGATAGTTTTGTAGCTGGAGTTGAGATTAGACCTGGAAGATAAAAAAGAAACTTATTACGCCGTTTATTCCAACCCAAAGAAATGACCTTCACGTTACCAAGTCACCAAGACTTTGCGCCAAATGCGACCGTGTGTCCAGAGATATCGCCTGGCTTTGATTGGCGTCATTTGTTTGTAGCGTGTAAGTACACTTTAAAGTTATTTCTCGCTTATTAGTTTTTCTTTGGAGTCGAAGACTTCTTTGCAAAAAATATACCCGACTTAAAAAACAAATCTCCATCCATCTTCCTCCTTTTTTTGGAAATCGGTTAAAATCGATAATCCACATTGTCATTTGACCTTTGCCTACATTTGAAAACATGGTTTGGGTTTTCTTGTCTTTCTGTCTATAATATACAGTATTAGTTCAAGGCACAATATTCTTACCTTTAGACCAAACAGCAGTACACCCCTTAACATACAACTCTTCCTCATAAGAGCTGTCGGTCTTCGGATTTATCTTAGTTTTAGAGTTCTTACTCGGCCCCGAACTCAAGTTAAACTTCTTGGACATATTGCTAGAACTGTTCGCGCTACCACCGCGAGAGGGGCCAGCAGAGTTCAAGCCTTCGCCGTCCATCTTCTTCATTCCGCTGATGAGCTCTGACTTGATGGAAATGTTGAAGTCAGTCTTGAGACGACTTGGTGCTCGGAATGATTCAGAGTTGTACTCGTATTTTGAGTCTTTCGGCTGTTGAGGTTCGTCTTCGATATCTGTAGCAGAGTAAAGAAGAAACATCATTATATAGTTGCAATAAGGTCACAATTTCACAGGTTAATGCTTGTCATTAGAAATTAACTATTCTTATCAAATATGGCGGCAAGTGCGTCATAATTTTTCGAGGGTGACACTTATATCTTTTAGTAAGTATATAATAGATAAAATAAAAATATTTTCTTTCACTAAGCCTACATGGGTATTTATAAAACCTATGAAAAAGATCCAGTAAGAAACTCTTTTCAAATTATTTCTTTGTTTAATCTTTAAAATTACTTTTTGTATTTACACTGATATTGTGTTACAGCAAGTATTACTACTACTAAAGTACTTTTTTTAACTAAATTGTGAAATGAAGGCACAATACAATTCATATTAATAAAAAAATAATGAGAAACCCTAAAAATAATGGTTAGTTTCCAGATGAAGTGGCACCAAAACCTTTCTTTCAATTCTTCACAACAAAATAACTAGAAAATGGCGAAATGTGGGCATTAGCATTTAGATGAATTATTATACATCTTCGTAATCAATTTACGATTGCAACATTCATAAAGCACCAATTCTCAGCCTCATTTCAACATTAAAAGCTTTGTAATTTTGATTTGGAATAACTTATCTAAAATGAAAATCGCATTAAATATTCCTCAAAAAAACAAACCATCACAAGTCCTATAATAAACCTCCCGTATACACCACCACTCTTGCTCCTCTGCCTCTCTTGCTTCCAACAGGCTCTCATCTTTTATTGCAAAGTTGGTGAGCTTGTAGAGCAAGGAGTTCTCTGACGCTGATGTGTTGTGCTTGCTGTAGATCTGACCTGGGTGCTTCGCCAGCACTGTTCTGCCGTGCGGCACAAACTCCTAGAAAATGGTAGAATATTTTTTTTTTTCATGGGCCAAATTGTATAATCAACACTGAACACACTACTCATTTTCCTCAATTTCCAATTATTTTGAGCTCACAAAGAATAATGTAAAGAAACATTGAACAGCAAGATCATCCTAAAGAAAAAATTAAGGAAGAAAACAAAGGAAACACTACCAATGGATGATTTCACATAGTGACAGTGAAAGTTTTTGGTTTTGCGCAACAAGCACTAAAGTGTACGGAAGCAAAACAAGTACTAAATTAAACAAGTAAAAGGGACTAAACCTTGAAAACTTAAAACATTGTTAGAATTTTCTTAGATGCACTACTAGTAAATGCCCTTGTGAGTAAGTTTGATTTGTATTTGTATTCTCAAACTATCAAAATCATATTTATTTCTGTAAGTTGGTTTTAATATACATATATCACATTGGTTATGTTTTAAAACTGGACGGGACAGGTGCTTCGTACCTTACTTGGAGAAGAATCAAACACAAAGGTCACAGTCACTTTTAAAGTCCCAGCAAGATTAGAGCCGGAGATGGTCTTTTGAAGAAAGTTGCCATCAGTATTGTCATATCAAAATGCAGAATGAAAAAGGTTCTCACTGTACTCTACTATACAATCAAATAGTTTCATTGGCTATCAAATCCATCCAGCAAAATTCAACCCAATAACTCAAAATGCTTTCTACTTTCTTATATCATGCTTGAGGTTACTGGTCAAAAGAAGGCAGACAAAAGTTTGTACAAATTATTATTTTAATAAATTTTATTATGATTATATTAATTTAAATACACACCGTTAATTATTAATAGTCAACTTGAACTATCCACATGATTCAAGCAATGTCGATTAATTTTCTCAATTTTGTGATTCTTTGACTACTCATTTAAGTTGTGGCTCTTGTTAAGACGAGTAATTAGGACTCCTTGTAGGACATGAGGAATAATACAGAAGTAACTGGTGCAGAAAGAAAAATAAAAACAATAACATACCAGAGGCTCAGACGCAGCGATCATAGTATCTTCATCCAGATTTGCAACAATATTTGTAACTACACACACACGTGAGCATAAAATAACGTTGGGGTTATTTTTTAACACACCAAAGTAATGAGTTGCTGAATTTATTCGCTAGTTTTTAGAATTTTCTAACGAACGAATTCGCATCTTAAAAATTTTTGACATTTGTACGAGTTTGACAGCTGACAGCCGGTCTCGCGAAGAAGCCGCGTTTTGTTACAATCATTTTTTTTTAAATAATAAGCCATTAAAAATGATTATTAAATTCAATGAATTAATTATCTTGGACATATTTTAGTTCAGTCTAACAATATACAGAAGTTTCTGTAGAGTTCTATGATTTAAACAATGAAACACGTTTTCTTATACATAAGTACGCGAGTTCACATTGACAGAGTGGTTTTTCCCCGAAAGATATTTTTTCCTGTTTAGCAACTGAACCGATGTCCCCTAGAATAGTATATAATTATATGGGTAGGAAAATGCTAATGGGCCTCATTCTGTATGATGTGGGTACTTTTTTGTCTATTTTTAAAAAATAGTACATACCAATTTATTTTACCAATATATTCAAAACCAATGGTGCTAATTTTTATATCATGGAAAATTGTTTTAAATATGCATGCTATAATTATGGCAGAATGTTTCCTGCACGAAAACACTTTTGTAAGATCCCTTTATACCACATTTTATGCAAATTTAAATATACTTACTTACTGACTAGTGTCTGCCCGGTTAAGCAGACGACAACCTCCTTGGTTGAACTGCGAGATGCCATTCATAAAAAAAAAACTAGTGTCTACACAGGGGGCTCAGCCGTACCTACACTTAAGTGCTTGTTGCGCAAAACTAATATTTGCAGCGCCCATAGTTCTCCATCATGCGTCTGCGTTGTGCATGTCTGTTTTACAGGGCAAAACAGTGATTCGGGTATTAAAATAATTCTGAAAATGGGTATACAATTTTATTGAGAAATCTCTTATTAGGTAGGTAGTGTGCCTGCAAACTGTTCATGTTGATGGTCATAAAATAACAGTCCATTGAGCCGGTTGGATACTAAAAAGCCCTTTTTTTGCGGATGGGAAATCATCAAATAACTTCCCCCGCTCTGGGTGAAAGCGAGGCGGAGTATTAGACTTTTGCCGACTAAAACCGACCCATGTTTCTTTTTTTTTGCCTTTCATGGTCCTGGGGCCGCGGTATCTCTTTCGACCAACCCACAACCTCGGATATACGCCCTTGTGGGTATAAATTTTTTATTATATCGAATACAAGCCCTTGTATATATTTTTCATAATACATAGTTATAGTTCTGTTCTTGGATACCAATCCAATGACACTGTCTATTACAAGGCTGACTATGCATCTACTTTAGCTTGTTGACTTGTTGTCCTACAGTTGTCACTAGCACAGTAGCTTTGAGATTGCAAGTGCAAACACAATCTGCCAGTTAAGATTAAAAATCATTTAAAATACAGCTTATTGAAATGAACACGTCTGTAATCTCCAAAAGGTTAGGCGGAGAGGAGCCTAATAAGATATCCACATTACGACATCCTTACTAATATTATCAAAGCGAAAGTGAGTTTGTTTGTTTGTTACGTCTTCACGCCTTAATGGCTAAACCGATTTTGATGAATTTTGGTACAGAGATAGTTGGGACCCTGGAGACGGACATATGCTATTTTTCTTTTTAATATAGTGAGAAATGAGGGGGGAAGAAAAGGGAAAACTTAGCTTTGCTATTACAATAAATAAGGCGCAGGGGCAAAAACTACAGGTAGCCGGTACCTGCAAATCAAGAAAGAGGAACTGTGTTACCCCGAATTTAAAACGCAAAAACTAGTTTGTTTATATTTTGAAGTCCCACGTGCCATCACACAGACAAATTAGACTCCATGGCTGCTATGTAGGTACTGAGAAATTCCCGATGAAAGAACCTAGTAATACTTTGTCCGACTCGAAACCCCAACACCTCATGCTCAGAAGTCGCGCTTGCGACCACTCGACCGATGTGGCAATCAGCTGCAATTTCTGCACTCAACTGGGCACACATCCAGATTAGAAACTGCTGTGAAATCGTGTTGGCAAACCTAATAACTGTGGCTGACCAAGAAATCAAACCAAAGACCTTAGCAGTAGTGATTTGCAACTACTAGATCGAGCTTATGATTGATATTACGAGCAAATTATGCGTAATTAAATCTTTGCCTTGTATGAGTAAAGTAATTACACAGCCAGTTAGCATACATTTATCTAGATAGTCCATAGGAGAAAAATAAAACAAAAGCATTGTTAATATGAATAAACTTTATTACTACAATAAAAGGATATAGATTGAACCGCGGTATGTAACAAAACATTCAACAATATACTTTGGAACCAAATAGGTAAACACTTTGGGTACCGACTTATTATGCCCTAACTTATAATATTAACAGACCAGTGTTTCTCAAACTACATAAAATTTCCCGTACCGATACAAAAATCATCAACAATCAGTTTGCGCTAAAACAATGTACTGTTTGTTCAAGATATTTTATATAAATACATAGCACAAAGTGATTGCGATTATCTTAAAAATAACGATAATAATTCATTACAATACCTACTTTGACTTGCAGTCCCACGCGAACGCTTAGAACTGCGGTTTCTTAAAATAATTTAATACAGATCTTCCAGCACCATATTTATTTAAATCGGATCCTACAGGTTTTACTTGAGAGATTTCTATTTTAATCTCACCGTTTCCATAAATATATTTGTGAGGGTTTAATAATATATTTTTAAAATTGTGTGATTACTCCTAAGTTCCATTTTCCGATACTGGCCCCCCTCAATTAGCCTTAATACTAGTTTTATTATCCAATTTAAAATAAGGCTCTATCTTGACAAGGCAAACTATATATTTTCATAAGTAATCTGTAGTTTATGTAGATAGGTATTTTATTAAATTTATTTTCATTGATATAGTAAAGCCCTGTAAAGCTCATCATTAAAATTCTCGTATAGGAACCGTCAAAAGCTCAACTTTCTAATAAAACGTAACAATCAATTAAACTTTACATAAAAATCAACAATTATTTAGTTTAAAATCTAAGTGGAAATAAAAAAAATGTTTGAAAAACAAAAAATGCAACAAATGAAATAATAAAGAGTAACATGATAATTTCGACATTTGGAATGCCACAATATTGACGAGTTGTTTAGATATTTATTATACATATTTTATATATCACCTATATTATTACATATACAATATCTACAGCCTAGCTTTTCTATTCTAAATACATTTGGTCTTTGGATGAGCATGTCACATTATGGCTTGTGTCATCGTTTGTAACTTTAAAAAATATAAGTGCACTTTTCGAATTTCGTACTTGATCATATATTTTTTTTCATTATAAACCCTAATCTAGACTAGACCTGCAAACGAAATCTTCACGCCGGCAACCTTAACATAGGAGATAGAATAAAATCACAGAAACCCCTTAAAATCCATTACAAAAATAAACAAGAACAAAAATTTGAGAAACACTGTTCTTAAAAACATGTAATCTACTACATTTATATTGACATTTATTTTATAACTTAAAAATGGTTTAAAAATGATCTTATAAATTTTAGATTTTTTTTTTGCTTTTTCTCACATGAAATCCGTGAATTTTTCGATAAACTTCAGGTACCTAATAGGGACAAGATTAATCTAATCAGTGTACGTTTAATCGAAATGATATTTTTTTTTTCGATTTTTATGATGAGTAAAACATTTTTTTGATGATGTTCGATAAATAATAACTATGAAACAATGATGATATATTTTTAAGTTAAAACTAACAATACCTAGTCAAATATTTTATCACAAAGAAAAGTTTGGCGAGTTTGACTCGCGTGATACGGCCGGTATTCTGAGGCCTCATCTGGCAACTATAAAAATACTACCATCACCTCTTTCGCCAATTGCTCCATCATCTTTATAAATAACATCACGTTTCCTTACTACAAAAGATTTTCCAATACCCCTTAAAGTTGTTCCTTTATTAAACTCCTGGTAAGTATAAAATCTTCCAAAAAGTTAAATATATCTTCTTTTTTCATAGATTGGGACTATTGTTGAGTTATTAGTACCTACATAAAACATTTACTGAATATACGTTCTTTAATAAATAAGTACAAGGAATTGCACGGGTACTATCTTCAGGTTTCCTACAATAGCTTATACAACTGTCCCAATCCTAGGCTGGAAATATGTAGTTTACCATAAAGTTTGTTATGTTGGCCTACATGATCCAAAGACATGGCCTGTCAGTCGCAATACTTGATCAAAGTTGTGGCTTGATAGTTCAGATATGTATTAGAATAGATGGCACCAAATTTTCAAGCTTGGTTCGCCTATTTTCGTTTATTTGGTCTATGCGAGGCCAACTAGCAGTGTTATCATTCGATTATTTACCAGTACGCGCGATGGCATGCCAAATATGGTGTTACAATTCGCCATTTATTGAATCATTACAGTCGACCGTATGTTTCTGACAGCCGTTAGCCACAACTATCTAATAATACCAGTGTCAGGCCACATTTAATTTAAAGCTACTGATATCATTTTATATTTCCAGCCTTATTAAAAAATTCTACATATTTCCTTCCTCCAGTTGCCATAATATAAGTTGTGATAAATTCGCTTTATACAAAAACATGTGACTCTCACCACTAATGTATAATATAAATATAATATTATATAAATGATAATCATTGCACATGTGCAATTAAACGAGAAATAAGTCACCTTAAAAATGCGATGCAGTCTATGCATGTATTGTGGTTTCTTACCTTTTTTTTTTATTTAAAACTCTAAATTATTAAGGCGATTCAAATAACCTAGCTTTACACATAATGAGGTTTACAATTATCTTAAAATGACTTATTTGTTTGGCGTTTTATTACCGTTATGATGTGATGAACTGACGTCGACAAATCCCACGACACCTAAGTTATCATAATTGTAGTATATTTGTATCTCTTCTTACTATAAGTAAATTTTATTATGCTTTGTTGTTATTCGTGAGGACATAAATCTATCACTCTTACATTGTCTAGTCCTAACAAAGCAGTATTTAGCAGCCTAAATGACGTCACTAAAATAAGGTATACATATAGTTTTTTTTTCTATTTTCAATATAAATAGTTCTATAGCTACGTTATAAAAACTACGTTTAAAAGTGTACAATAATATTAATTTTATGCGTACAATGTAAAATTAGATCTATATATAAATATTATCTGATTACAAAGTAAATAATATTTGGAATTTTTGTTAAGGCTAGTTGGGTTGGTAAGCTATACCATGGAAGCGTGGGAGTCGCTTGCTTTGGCGGTCATGTTCTGTATGACGGAGGAGTCGTCCAGCTTAGAGGTGTGAGACGCAACCTCGGCCAGCGTGGCTAGGGCCATCAGGTCCACGTTCTGCTGCGATTGGTTGCAGATCTCCATGTTCTGGACCGCGGTGCGCGGCGCTTCCGTGGCTATCATTATCTCCGGGCTGATGTTGTTCGTGTGCAAGTCGACTGCCGAGATCAAGCTGTTGATCTCGAAGCGCGTGATGCTGACCTTGCGCGGTTTGCGCTTCTGACTGCCGATGACCTGCTCGCGCCAGTTCTCAGCCATCTGCCGCCGCTCCTCCACCTGTCGACGCTCCTCTAACATGGACCTAGGAACTGAATTGACTATGTGCGAAGGCTCCAACGGTTTCGGTTTCAAGTTGACGGTTTTTTTCTTGCGTTTGTTATCGCGTTTCTTTTGCTGGAATTTCTCTAAGCTCAGTGAGGGCAGAGCTCGTATCTTAGCATCCAAGTCAAAGTCCGCAGCCTTGAATGTTTTGTTACCATTATTGTCGGGTTCAGGCGTGTCGGTAATTTCGGTTTTGTCGTCGCTGTCAGCCGGCTTCTCGTGTGTCGAGATGTTGTGCTCGTCCTCTGTGGCATCGTCTCGCAGACTGCCAGGGTCCCAGCTACAGGCCGCGTTGTAGTTCTCATCTGGCTTGTCTGAGTCTCTCTTCTGTCGCTTGTTGACTATGAGCCCCCCAACAGCCATAAACTCCTGGTACCTCTTTCCCTTGCACGATCTACCAGACTTCATGCTCTTCTCATCATCAGAATAGTTCCTCTGATAGCCATACTCATCTTCCTTCGAAGAATATCTCTTATCAACTATTTGGTCTATCACATCTTGGTTAGTGAACTGGTCGTTGGGTACACCGTAGTATATCCTCTTCTTGTCGTCAACAAAGTCTTCCTCGAACAGGCGGGAGGTCTCAGTGAGAGCGTTCTGGAGTTCACGTATGCTCTCTTCATTTCGAGGACCTTTCGACCTGGCCCTCTCTATTAAGTTATGAGATCTGTATTCGTTTGGTGTTGAGATCGCGTTGAACTTAAAGCACGGGGGTGAGTAATAAGGGTTTGTGGTTTGAGTTTCAGTCTTAGTGGCTAGGAGGCTGCTGAGGCCTCCCATTTGGGCTTCGTCAGCAAGTTTCCCTGGAGTGAACATGGAGAGTGGCTTAGACTCAGCTTCGTATGGTTCGTCTTTAGACTTTTTGTTGAAGTCTACTTTAGTGGAGTTGTTATTGGTTTTCTCCAGTTCATCGTGGTTGGGGCTATTGGGGGAGTCAACAGGCTTGTCAGTCTCTCTGGGCCGGGAGGACAGCGTGCGTAGCGGTGGCGCCGGCAGCTTGTACCACTTGAAGTCAGGGTTAGCGCTGAAGAAGGCGTCTTTGTACTGGAGGGCAGAAAACCAACAATAAATATAAGGGAGAATAGAATAGGTTATGTCAAAACTAGACAGAGCAGACTAAGAAAAAATAAATACTAGAAAGTTTTTAAGTCCATGCGAATTTCTCAAATAAATCTCACCTGTTTAGCAAGACCTGTGTAGCAAGCCTTTTCATCCTTGTCCAAGTTTGCCCACCACTCACCGAGGATTTTAGTTATGGACCTGTAAAGTAACAATTGCTATAAAAGTTAGAGTATATAATCGTGTAAATTGTTGTATCTTATCAGTTACATCAAATACTATTCTTGGAGTGGTTGTGCGTATTTATTCTTTTTTTCATTTACACCGCGCAATATCGCAATACCCTGGGATCAAACATAGTGTCTCTGAGATGGTCAAGTCCTATGATGTCTCTCATATTACAGATTTCTATATGGTGGTAGAGATCATTCAACATCGTGGGTTGCCACCCAATAAAAGGCTTGACTGTCTTATAAAGTTAGGAGACCTGGATGGGCCTAGACAGGCCTCCTAATTTGCCTGCATCCCGGACGTGAAAACAGCCCAGCAGTGGCAAAATCCTTGGAAGTTATAGACTTCTCAAACATACCTGTTCTCAAGATTAGGATATTTATCGCGCACGACGCTTCTGTGTCGTTTGCAGAAGATGAGAAACGCGTTCATTGGCCGACGTGCATGGTGCGCCGGCTCACCGTCTTGCTCTTGATCGTGCATTTTAAACTATCTGGAACAAGTAAATAATACAATTTTAATATAGCTAGCTGGCGACCGCGGCTTCGCTCGCGTGATGATTGAACAAAAAAGTATCCTATGTGTTATCCATCCATCAATCCTCACAAATATTCGCATTTACAATAATATTATCTAATATAATATAAAATTCTCGTGTCACAGTGTTAATTACCATACTCCGAAACGGCTGGACCGATTTGAACGAAATTTTGTGTGCATATCGGGTAGGTCTGAGAATCGGCCAACATCTATTTTTCATACCTACCCTTCTCTAGAAAAGGAGCTGAACAGCGTGTGAAACCGCTGGGAACCGCTAGTATTAATAAATATTAACTAGGATATTTTTTTGGCTTTTGCAGAACATATGCACTGCTGGTGATTGAGCACTGTCATTCAGCTGTGTGTTCCATCTTTAGTAGACTAGTTTCATCACTCCAACATTTCTGACGCATTATTTGTAGTGCGTTTCGTACACTATCTACAAATAGAATTCCGTCACTTTTCGTGGGAGTACGACTATATTCAGAAGGTAGGGACGGTGAGCTATTCATTGCTCACTATCCATAGACGCAGTCTACCCAGGAGTCGTCTCGCGGCGCCAGACGCCCGAAGTGACTCCCACGTCGGCTGGATTTGTGATTCCGAAATTGTCAGTTTCGGGTCGCTTGACCTGCAGGCGTCTGTACTTCAGCAGCTTTACCCCGATTTCTCCGTGATTACTGGTCCGATGTACAGACGCCAGCAGGTCAAGCTACCCGAAACTTTCAATTTTTCCCAATGAACCTTGAACCTTATACTTTAGAAATAAAGTCGAAAATCTATCAAAGAAATCTGACAGATTGTGGTAGCTTGATGTGCAGGCGTCTGTACGTGATTCTTTTTTGATTTGGCAGAGGAAGCTCGTGCGTCAATAAATATTAACGTTGCTGTGGTAACTGATTGCTTATTCTTTTCTATTATTTAATACACATTTTTCTATTTTACTGTCTATGATAGATTCGTCTGCTGACTCCAAGCATTATTTGTTTTGTTAGTCGTTATACTAATTAACCATGAGTGTTGCATCGAATCTCTAAATATCTGTTCCTGTATAATAAACTACGCGTTAATTTATCAAGCAATATCAACATGACTATTTGAAATAAATCAATGTGTCTCAATCTCCATTCGTGTTGGGATATTTTTAAAACCAGTTCAGTATTTCGTGTTTGGGTTTTACACTGCGAGTTAGCTATTGAGGAAAACCGGTACTTATTGGTAAAAAATAAATAAACAACACTGTTTAAAAATATATTAAATTTATAGTACTCAAGTATAGACCTTTCACGAAGTTCGTTCATAAAACTTCGTAACTCTACAAATAATTGCTGTTAAATGACTTTTTTTGGAGGTGAAAAATCACGGTTTTCTTTTTGGGGTGGGAAATTATCAAATAACTTCCCCCGCTCTGGGCGGAGCGGGGGGGGGAGTGTCCGACTTGTACTGACTAAAACCCACCCATGTTCCTTCTATTACCCTTTACGTTCCGGGGCCGCGGTATCTCTTTCGAACAACCCGCAACCCCAGCCGGCGGAGGCCCTGTCAGGCCCCTCTGCTTTGCTGACATCTTTCAAAGGTGCGCGTGATCGAAGTCGCGGGCAAAAGCTAGTTATTTAAGACAAGCGCGTGTCAAGGGCATGAACTTCTAAACTATCTTAGATTCATATACATGCTACATAGAAAAATTTCACCTCAGGCAACAGACCAAACGTCTGATACACGTTGTGCTGTATCACCTGTTATCAGCGATATCAGGTTTCTTTGCCAAGTGCAGTTTCCTAACGTGATAAGCGATAACGGGGGTCGATGATCGCTGGCTGTAGGTTACATTGCTATTGTATGTTGTTGTGGATTTTTTGTTTTTGAGGTACGTTTGCAAGGAAACCGTAGAACTCGCACAGAACGGAGGTCTCAAAGAAGAGAGGTGTCGTATGCAACTAAAATAAATAGGTTATTAAATCCTTACTTAATATTATAAAAGCGAAAGTGAGTTTGTTTGTTACGTCTTCACGCCTAAATGGCTATACCGATTTTGATGAATTTTGGTACAGAGATAGTTGGGACCCTGGAGACGGACATAGGCTTTTATTTTTAAAGTGAGAAATGAGGGAGAAAGAGGGAAGAAAAGGGAAGACTTAGCTTTGCTATTACAATAAATAAGGCGCAAGGGCAAAAACAACAAGTAGCAGGTACCTGCAAATCAGGAAAGGGGAACTGTGTTTCCTCGAATTTAACGCGAGCGAAGCCGCAGGCAAAAGCTAGTAAGCCATAATTTACCAAAATTTAAATGCAACAACAGTGTGTGTCAATCCAACGACGAGTCTAGAAGAGTTACAATAAACAACCAGCAATTAGGGGTCTCTTGCATAGATTTTTATCCAGTTTGAAGGGCAGTCTCTCAAAGCTTACAATGGAGCTTGAGAAGACCCCACTCGACAGCGCTGGCCGTCACGATAAAGCCGCTAGAGTGTTGTTTTATGTACAGGCAGCAAAGAAGATGAGTGACCAGGCTTGTTTTCAAGTCAGTTGAAATTTTCTTTAAAAACGATTAATGTTTTCGTATAAAGTTAAATTTATTTGAAAGAAAACTAACAGTTCATAAAATTTCTAAGAAAAATTGTGTCATGCTCTGCCGCAGAGCCACCTTGTTAGAATTCGATCAATTACATCTTAAAATGATGTACGTCTAACGTACTAGATCTGACGAACCTGGTTACTCATTATCTCATTTACTGATTGTACCTAGATTGGTAAGACTTTTTATTTAGGGGATATCATCAAATAACTTCCCCTGTCTGGGTGGAGTGAGAGGGAGTGTCAGACTTGTACTGACTAAAACCCAACCATGTTCCTTCTTTTGCCCGTTGTATTCTGGGACCGCGGTATCTCTTTCGACGGACGGACGGTGAGCTACCCATTGCTCACCGTTCTCAAATATTTTTAAAGCATGACTCAATAAAACTGTTTTTTTTTACAAAACTGACATTTATTACTATTGCATTTATGACAGCAATCAATGGCATAGTTATCAGAGATTGCATTAGAAAAGAAAACACTGCAAAATTGAGAAATTTGTGATCACAGTATCTAAATATGTGATGTAGGGATTTTCAACGTTATCAAAAGTATTCCTCTTTTTATCAACCAAGTAACATGATTTTATTTAACTAAAACTAGTCTCTAACCTAACGCTTGACATTGAGTTTCGGGACACCCTGTATATTTATTGTTTTTATTTTTAGTTCTAGGACGCTGGTTTTCTCACCATAATTTTCTTTCAACGTTTTGAAAGCAATGACGCTGAAATCACTAAAAAATATAATAAGTACTATACTATGCACATACTAAACTGTTGTCTAAACATATCATAGCTGGTCTGATAGTTGAAAAAAAACACAACAACCAATAATTATAGTTTGTGAGTTCAAATCACAATTTGCCAGTCACGGCTTAGTCAAACCCGGGCGCGTAGATAAATCAACAAATGTATTTTTTTTTATTAAAAAGAATTAAGTACATAAACACGTTATCAAGCGAGATAAACAAAGCAGGGGGCATGAGCATACATGTGTTTATAACTACACAGATTTGTCAGCGCGTTTTTCGACACGTGATGGCTGAAACAGGCTTTTGTTTAGATTAGTATTACTCAAGGTACAGGATCGGATTTGTCTGAACAAGTCTGGCTTTACTGTCTTCGGTTTGGAGTTTGTCCGAACTTGTCATATTTTGTTCGACTTATAGATACAGTACACGGACGCCTGATGCGCTAACGGCCACATTCCTATTTAGTACCTTCATTGTCCTGAATATTATCGATATAATATATTGAATAGCGGAGCTACCTTTCAAAAAATAAATAAATAAAATACTGCAAAAAATAAGATACGAAACTATAGATACCTACACTTCCATCTGCCTTACCGATCAGTCATAACAGGTATAAGGACCCGTAGCCTTGGCGGTCACAATTCTTAGGGGAAAACCATTTAAACTGGGGAGACTGAATAAAGATAAAACTCAAACTGTTCACTTACTTTTATTAGTTACTTTAAGATCAAACAACTACATTAAATTAGTTATTAAACTGTTCAGGGTCAATACTACAGCTCAATGTCTCAATCGACGATCCGGGGGCGAGTGTTGCTGTGCGCACCCGCTCATCGCTTAAAAACCCTTGACGTCCCTGCGTTGCATTCGACTCTCCGATTGGCCCACGATATCCGGTGATGCCAGGGTCGTGGTCCAATCGTTGAGTCACTTATTATTTCGCCACTCATTCCACCGATCGATATTAGATCAAGGGTTAACATTCCCAAACAACAGAAATGAATCGCTTATACAATGTACCATAAATATTACTTAAAACATAGATGTTCATATAAAACAAGAATCTAATGCAATCTATATTATTTTAACAATTATCTTTACATTATAAGGTATAACTATTTATTACCAAGAACAAAACCTAACAATCGTCCGTCCTGACATCGTGTGCGGCCCTGCACACGGTTCCAGGTGGAAACCTAACAATCGGACTTTTAATCGGTTATCTAAATCTATTATAGTGACAATTACTAGTTGTTTGAACTTATTACAATAATAATAATTAATAACTACTACTATTGATACAAATTAACTAGTTTTGATGAACTAACAACAATCAAACAAAATAGTGAAGACAAAATAGTATTACACAGTGAACTTCAAATACATTTTTTTTTTTTTTTATAAGTATGTTTCGGTGATACTACACAAATTTTATAAGTACTAGATATTACATAACACTTAACTTAAGATAATCACCAGCAATCGATTTGCTGGATCGATACAAAGTATAGCAGTCGGCCAACACTTTCACCGTTGGGCATTACAACCCCTGTAATGCCCAACGATCAACTCAAGGTGATCCCAAACGATCGATTAATTGGGTCACAAAACATCTGAGAGTAAGTTCACGACCGATCGATTTATGTCGTGAACAAACTAGATCCCTGAACGATCGATTAATCAGGGTGCCCTAATATCCTGAACGATCGATTAATCAGGATGCCTTGCGACGCCCGCACGAGCCGATCGATTTATGCTCGTGATGGCAGCCGGAAGGACTTGCTTTGCCACTTTTTACATCAAGCCACGAACCAATCGATTCTCGCGTACTTGATCTGAAACAATGAAAAATATTTTGTGCATAATAAGTGGTCTTTTTAATTCAACACAACGTAACAAGTAAGACACTTGTATTCTAATTTGAATTATTCCCATTGTTATAGTCGTCACTGCTACAACTATCATCTACATCATTTTCGTCAATCTCTAGAGCGGTCACATGAATCCACGGCTTCATGCGGTCCGCAACAACCGTTGTCGGACGTCTGCTTTCTGTATCGACTAGTCCTGGTATTGGTGCCACAATATAGCGGTCCATACCTAGAACTTTGCTAACACGGTACGGCCCTACAAAAGTGGGCATAAGTTTTTTGCTCTGTCCGTTGTTACTAAAATCAGTCTTAGTTATTTTTACGAGCTCACCTTTCGTGTAGGTGCGTGCGTGTTTTCTATTCCTGTCGTACCTATCCTTTTGTTTAGCTTGCTCTCTATCTATTCTGTCCTTAACTTCTTCGCGTATGACCGGTAAATCATCTTCGTTACGAGCGGGTACATTGACAACATTAAGCATGGGATTGATTTCACTGTTCATACAGGTTCCGAACATTACCTCCGAAGGTGTCTTTCCTATGGTCTTTTGAATGGTGTTATTAAGCCCCCATTGTATGTTACCCAAATGGCTGTCCCAGCTCTTTTCACCATGTTTAGTGCTTAATGCCTTCAAGGAATTGAGGATGGTGGTTGTACCGCTCGACCTGACCGTTTGACCTGGGGCTGGCTACCGCATTTAACACGTGTTTTAAACCTTTATTAAGGCAAAATCGTTTGAATGCATGCGAGGTAAAACAACTACCACGATCGCTTATGAGACGATCGGGGTTTCTAAACGTACTAAAAATGTCCTCTAGCACTTTAATTACATTTTGGGCGTTGGTGTTTCTAACGGGTCTAAGGAAGCAGAATTTTGTGAAACCATCCACACTACGAACAGGTGAGTAAAACCCTTATTTGACTTCACAAAGGGTCCGAGGTGGTCCACATGAAGCGTGTGGAATGGAATCTCCACCTTAGTGATGGGGTGCAATAAACCTTCGCGGGTGCTTGAATTGTCTTTTGCATAATTGCACATTCAATGCAAGCGCCAACGTACTTCTTGACGAACCTAGACATTTTGGGAAACCAATAATTACTTTTAATCCTCTCTAAAGTCTTCTCAATGCCGAAATGTCCAATGTCATCGTGATTGAGTTTACATATTTGCCATCTTGCCCCTTTTGGTACTACCCATCTGACCTTGTTTTCATCACCATTTAAATAGCGAAATAACCTATTGTCCCTAATGACATAATTCTGTTTAATATACTATAGACCTTTTTCATCTAGATTACTATTTAGAACGTCTGTTATCCTACGTAGCTCTGAATCACCTAATTGTAGCGTCTGAAGCCAATCTTCGCTACTAGTTGTCATTATTGCTGGAAACTGATCGACCTCGAGCGATTCAGCCTGTCTGACAGGATTTCGATACAACGCATCAACGTGACTCATTTTACTTCCAGCCCTATATTCGACAGTACAGTCGAATTCTTGTAATGTCAGCCACCAACGTGCTATCCTTGGGATCAAGTCCCGCTTTGAAAAGGTAGAACGCAATGCGCTGCAATCGGTGATTACTTTAAACTCTTTCCCTAATAAATACACTCTAAACTTTCGAAGGGAGCAAACTACTGCTAGGGTTTCTAACTCGTAAGAGTGGAAGTTCTTTTCTTCCGGAGAAGTTTGTCGACTATAGTATGCTACAGGATGAAAGTTTTTGTAGTCTCGCTTCCGTTGAAGAAGAATTCCACCGATTCCTAACCTGCTCGCATCTGTGTGTAATTCTAGTTCAGCAGCAGGGTCATATATATCTAAAACGGGCCTATTAACCAAACTCGCTTTCAGCTTTTCAAATGCTTGTTCTTGTTCGTCATTCCGCTCCCAGGCTGCTTCTTTTTTGAGTAGCTTACTAAGAGGGGATGAGATTTGTGCAAAGTTTTCTATAAACTTGCGGAAGTAGCTAGCCAGGCCTAGAAACTGCCGGATGTTGTGCACGTTTTCGGTTCGAGGGAAGTTGATCACACTACATATCTTCTTTTCACCGGGTCTGATGCCACTGGCGCTAATTTCATACCCCAAATAGTCGACTTTATCGCGTAAGAACTCACATTTTGACAAGTTTAATGTAAGTCTTTGTTGTTTACAAAGTCAATCCGCATAGTTTTCTGCGCTGTACCACTAGTTGCGTTTGTCAATTTATTATCCAATTTGCTATGACACTTTTCCGCGACGTGACCAATCTTATTGCAACGCGTGCATCTCGTCAACGGCTTAGTACAATGCAGGAAACTATGTCCTTTTTCCCTGCAATTAAAACAGCCGCTAGGGTAGCCTGATCGGGAACCGGAAATATTGCTCGCTGTGTTGGACACTTGGAGGTTGTTAACATTTCTATTTTTAAAGTCTAGACGGTCCGGACCAGATTGATTGTAATCCCTATTACTAAGTAAGTACTGTAACAGTTGATCGGGGTGGGTACAACGCAGTGCTAAAGCTCCTGATTTGAGTGTCCTATCCGTTATGCCGTGTATTATGCATTCTGCTGCACGGGTACCTACTATATCACATTGGTTTACTAAACTTAGTTTTTCATAATAGTAAACCTCAATAGATTCGTTAAACCTACTGTTTCTCCTTATCATATTTTCCAAGGTCTGACCGTAATTTCTTTCGCATGGAAAAGCACTTAGTAATTTCTCCTGCCATTCTTGCCAAGTAAATAGAATGGTATGCAGACTTTCGTACCACGTCTTGGCCAGACCTTGCAACTTTTGCATAGCGAAGTGAGTGGTGGTTCTTTCATCCCATCCGTACACCGAAGCACACTCATTTACCTTTCTTAACCACACGTCCATTCGCTGGTTTTTAGACGAGGGATCAAAGTTTGGTAATATATTTTCATAGTGAATTTTTTGTAGTGGTTGGGGTGCGCATTGGTTTACAGGTGGGGATGCGAGACCATCCCTCAAGTCCTTAACAATATTAAATAAGTCTCTTTTTGAAAAAGAGTGACTACGTGACCTTTCAATCCGATTTGAGCGGTCGTGCTGCCGTGGTCCGCGCTCCGCACGTTGCTCGGCACGTAGCTCGGCGTCTCGATGTCGCGTCGATTCCATGGAAGTACTGCGCAGACGGTTGCTCGTTCGTGGCTCGTCGCTGCGACGCGATGCGTGGCGCAGGTCTTCGGCGGCGCGTACACGGTCGCGCTCCTGTCGTATTTCGTCCTGCAGCCCGTGCTCCGCACGTTGCTCGGCACGTGGCTCAGCATCCCGGCGCCGGGTCGACGCCGTGGAGGTGTTGCGGAGACAGTCGATCACCCGCGGCTCGTCGCTGCGACGCGATGCACGATGCAGGTCTTCGGCGGCGCGTACACGGTCACGCTCCCGCCGTACTTCATTCTCCAGCATCCGAAGCCGCTCACGGCCCAGCTCGATGTCTCGCTCAGGGCTTCGACTGCGCAGCCGACTTCGACTCCTCGTCGCAGAGTGGTACTCTCCGCGACCCGGAGTCACGAGCCTTCGCTGACCCGTTGACTTTGACATTGTCTGAAATCTCACGGTAAAGAAACTTTAGAGCCGTATCTTGAAGTTGTAAATGAGAAGTTAGTGATTGCCGACGTACTAAAACTCTAAGTCGTTGTTTATTCTTTCTTTGAATATCATTGAAAAATGAAATAAGGTATGTACAGATGTGTCCCTTTAGTTGAGCATGTGTATTGAGCAAGTAGCCTTTATTTAATTTTTCTAATCAAAATCTGTATTTCTTAAATAAAGAGTGAAGTCTCATTCATCCTATTCTAAAAATAAAACATAAGCACCTTTGTTCCAAGTGTAAACACTTAGTCCACTAAGTCCACTAACGATAGGTGTGGTATGCGGCGTCAAGTGGTTCGCTCGCCTCGGTCGTGCTTATCGTGGGAAGGGTCGGGTGACGCTCTTGATAGGTAAGTGCAGTCACAACCCTCATTGTAAAACTTAAAAAGTTCTTTAGTGAAAAATACAACACAGTTCTATCGTTGAATATTTTAAACTTCGTTTAAGAACAGTTTCTTGACACCCACCTCAATCATTCGATTTTAAGCTTACGATTTGGCTACTAAACTACGGGAATCGAACTTGGACCACAAGCCAATTCAATTGTTTGTTAGCTATTACGTTTTCCATAGTAAGAACACTGAATAGTGTTAACGGGTATTCATTCTCAAAACTACTATTAATCAACAAAAACAGTAGTACCTACTAAAAATAGTAAACAAAATGTGATTACAGATAGAGTAGGTACTAATAATGAAATGAAAAGAAAAAAATAAAACAAAAACAGAATCGTGTCGGTGCCTGATTAACTAACACTATGTACAACCTCTGTGCTTCTTCAATGTACATCTTAGACCTGGTAGGTCTCAGGTTAATTCAGAAGCAAAATCCGTAATAACAATCACATCAAACAAAGTAGAGATACAATTTGGGCGCATACTTACGTTTTGGGTGCACTTGTCACTTCTGAAATATAAGGACCCGTAGCCTTGGCGGTCACAATTCTTAGGGGAAAACCATTTAAACTGGGGAGACTGAATAAAGATAAAACTCAAACTGTTCACTTACTTTTATTAGTTACTTTAAGATCAAACAACTACATTAAATTAGTTATTAAACTGTTCAGGGTCAATACTACAGCTCAATGTCTCAATCGACGATCCGGGGGCGAGTGTTGCTGTGCGCACCCGCTCATCGCTTAAAAACCCTTGACGTCCCTGCGTTGCATTCGACTCTCCGATTGGCCCACGATATCCGGTGATGCCAGGGTCGTGGTCCAATCGTTGAGTCACTTATTATTTCGCCACTCATTCCACCGATCGATATTAGATCAAGGGTTAACATTCCCAAACAACAGAAATGAATCGCTTATACAATGTACCATAAATATTACTTAAAACATAGATGTTCATATAAAACAAGAATCTAATGCAATCTATATTATTTTAACAATTATCTTTACATTATAAGGTATAACTATTTATTACCAAGAACAAAACCTAACACAGGCATGCCATGTAAAAGGAGTAAAATATCAGCTATTTTTAGGGTTCTGTACCTCAAAAGAAAAAGGGAAGCCATATTGGGTCACTTTGTTGTCCGTCTGTCTGTTAGGACTCTTATCTCGGGAACGCGTGGAGGTATCGATTTGAGATACAAACCATATACCTATGGGCAAGATGACAGTAAGACAGAATCATTAAAATATTGTGTTTATCTGATAAAATATGATGTATGTATTGTGGAAAAAATCTCCATTTTTAGATTTAAGACGAGATTATTATTTTATTTTAGAAAATAAAATTACAAAATACTGCCATCCGCCATGCTTTTTAAAACACCAATCAAAGTGTGTTACGTCAGCCCTCAGTAAATATTGTCACTGTCACCGAATTTATTTCGAGTTTCGACTATCTCTTGAGTTTTTACATTGTTTAAATTGATTAAAAGTGGTATCATAAGATCAGTATCGGTCTTTTGCTTACTTCATTAACTAGTTAAGCCATGGAACTAGGATTTACTAAGGCAAACAGTTCTAATTTGCCCCGAATTGATTTGTTAATGCTGGGAGAGTTCCTGGCGACAAACAAAGATTTCTGTTCAGCAGAATTCAGAAACGTGAAAACTGCAGCGTAAGTACTATTATTACTGTATGATTTTTTTATAAATTTAGAAGATATTTTGTAAAATATCACTTGATATATTTAGTATTTGAGGTTATGTTTTCGTTATGAGAATTTGTTTTGTGTATGTAACCTACGATTAATATTATGAATATATGGAATAACGTTACAACTTACGTCAAAGTGATCTTCACAGAAATAAATAGAAGTATCAAGACTAACAGCTTTAGGATCTCGCCGTGCCAGAGTTAGCCACTTAAATCGCATCGTTTTATCATTTGGCACGTAAATAAACACTTTGTTAGGGGTTTTTAATGACGTATTAGTGCACTGAGGGACCGCACACCACTTATATCCTTTGGAATTTATATTTAAATAATATTTAATATGTTTTATTTGTTGCTTTGACTCTAATGTTTACAAGTTTACTGAGGGTTGACGTCACAGCAAATGTCAACGCCGGTGACTGCGTTTTGGCGCGAATTTAAGAACGTTTCATTAAAATTTCATTTTTTTCAATAATAATTTTATAAATTACAGAAATATTATATTTTTTAGAAATAGTAGATACTTAAGAATATTTTAAAACACATTTTCAAAAATTGTCATCTTGCCCATTCTACTTTATAGTTTCTTTATGCTGTCAAATCAACCTTCTAAGTCTACGCAGTCAAAAGATATGGCTGTTTATGTAGCAAGTTTTGTACGGAACCCTCGTTACGCTTTTGGCTGGTTTTTGTCCAAATTCTAGCTCTTAGAACGACTTTAAAATTTGCGAAACAGTGTCCAGAAGGTATGGAAAAAGAAAATATGCAAATAAATTGAGTTAGGTCAGGAGAATGAGAACGATGATGATGCCTATAGTCGTGAGTTCACGGTGGAAAATAATAACTATTGAAACCTTGTTATCGGTACTATTTCCTTAGGTAGAAAATTAGCCACTAAATGCCTACAGTCATGTTTGAAAGCACCGAAGGTACCTAAATTAGGTTAATACATCAATGATTCAACACGAGCAGTTTAAAAACGATAACGAAGTTGTAGGGTTGCCAGAACCAATAAAGAACCGAAGAAAATACTTTCGATACATTTGAATTTATTGAAGCTAATGAGGACACTTTTCCTTGCTTGTGGCTTTCTTTGGATAACATTAAGAGCAAATTTCACCATTAAAACGCGATCATCAAGTCTAGACCCTGTTCAAGAACTGTCAGTGTTATTGACACTGACAGTTCTTGAACAGGGTCATTCCGAAACAATGATTATTCTACTTTTTTTTTAAGTGGCAACCCTGTTAACGAGGAATGTGTGTTAATTATGCGTTCACGATATTCTTTTTCCGTGTTCAAGTGAACTAGTCAGGTTATTGTTTAAAGCTAACTTTTGGAGTATTGTTCTTTTTCTCTGTCGAAGTAATCTGACGTCACTCCTAGAATGTGGCTTAAAACAATAAATTGTCAACACAATCATTTATTTTCCTGCACATGTTTCTTTTTCTTTGGCGCATCATGTATTCTTCTTCTATACCTACTTCCCTGATTACTCTCAACTCAGAAGTGACCTGTCTTTTAACTAGGCCATCCATCGTTGGTAAGGTATTTCTATATTTACAGCCTTCATACCTAGGTACTCCATGTAAAATACCTACTGGTATTCAGCTGCATCCGGGACTGGAAGCCGACCCCAACATACACACATCAAAAGTATCTAGGGATCAACATATATTTTTGCAATAACTTTTCTCCTGATTGATATTGATTAAAATTTTCTTTAAGGATTCATCAAATAAAGTGTTTTCGTTTGTCACAGTAACGATAAACCAAGTCACCTTTGCATTAATAAAGAAATTTGCCATTTTCCTAATAATGGGATTTTTGACATTTGAACCACTAACATTAAAGTTCGAAAAAAAGACTGAAATAACAGTTTTCTTTAAAATTTTATTGGGTAACTTAAACAATTAATAATCCGTGTTTCTACCGCGAACACTAACAACACAAGAACATCGGTTTGGCATACTCAAAATGAGTTCATCCAAATCACGCTGTGGAATGGCCGCCCATGTTCGTTGCAACAACAAAAAAAGGTCTTCTTGCGACTGGATACCCTCCATATTCGGCAGAGCTCTTCTCTGTAGCATATCTCATGCATGCTCAATCGGGTTCAAGTCTGGCGACTGAGCAGGCCAGGGCAGGACATTGATGTTAGCTGCGGCGAGAGTCTGTCTTACAACTCTTGCGGTGTGCGGTCGTGCATTATTATGCATTAACTGAAATAAGGGACCGATTTGCACTTGTAGAGGAACGATGACGTCTGATACAATCGTCTCAGCATAAATTTGAGCGTTGAGGTTGCCTCTGATCCAAATCAACTCAGTTCTTCCGCCGATCCAAATACCCGCCCATACCATGATGGTTCCACCACTATAAGGATGGACTTCCTGGCAGGATTTTAATCGCTGTTGGCGTCCAGGGGTTCTCCAGTGTCGTATACGTCTTGTATCCGGTCTCATACCAAAACGAAACTCATCAGAAAAGCACACGAAACGCCATTGTTCGTCTGCCCAATTTCTGTGTTCAAGAGCCCATTGATATCGAATCCTACGATTGTGCATTGCTATAGGTGGTACCCGTAGCGGTCTTCGGGAATGAAGGTTCACTTCATGCAAGCGGTTTCTGACTGTTTGGTCGCTAATTAAGTTCCCTGAAGAGTGATGAAGCCTCACGGCTAACATCATGGCGGTTATTGTTGGAGCTCTTCGAGTTAAGATTTGAATGTATCGGTCTTGTCTCCGTGTGGTGCAGCGATACCGTCCTCCATGGCGCTCAGCCACGGTACCAGAGCTTCGGTAACGTGTCCAAAGTCGACTGATAACACTCTGACTTGTATTCAGAGCTAAAGCTACAGTACGTTGCCGGGAACCAGCTTCTATCATTCCCACGGCTCTGAGCATTTCTTCCCTGCTTAAATGACGTCGCCGCTCCATAATAACGTTGGTTTTAATCAGTAGTAGGGAAACAGTAGCACTAATAATGTCTTCAATGCGTTGTATGTTTTTATAGGGAAAATATTGACAGCTTAATTTCATCTTTTACTCGAATTTGATTGAGAGTTCCTGATTCAAATTATGAAATGCACCAAAAAGGATCCATATAAATTTATAAAATCATAAATTTATTACAAAGCCACATCTCAATCTCAAGAAATCCGCATAAAAATGCTTGATCCCTAGACACTTTTGATGTGTGTAGTTGGGAAAAGGCAGGGATGATAATGATAACTAGGTATTCAAAATTTGCCTCAAAAAAATTTCAAGACAATGCAAAATATCGAAAATTTTACATCCAGAAGGAGGTTCGGTTAGCTATTAT
Organism: Ochropleura plecta; assembly: GCA_905475445.1. Classification (NCBI taxonomy): domain Eukaryota; kingdom Metazoa; phylum Arthropoda; class Insecta; order Lepidoptera; family Noctuidae; genus Ochropleura; species Ochropleura plecta. Next base: position 18,872,186 of record FR997736.1, read on the forward strand.
AAATCAATTTTATTGCCCATAAATTCCATAAAAATAGCAATTAACTTCACCATAAAGAAGAAAAAAATACCATTTATTTTCTAATAAATATTCTCATGTCCCAAATACGAAGGTCATGTCCCCATATCACATCAAAATCCCGTCCGACCAACCTTGACCCAATGAGCCGAAGTGTGCCGAGGTTGGCCGAAGGGGCAACGGCCCGTGAAAGTGAAAACTCGTGCGCACCGACCGCAGGTCGCATGCGCACCGCGAAGCTTTCGACTCTTTAAACTGAGTGGAATCGCAAGAATTTAGGTTACGTCATTTTATAGTTAGTTTAGTGAAGAACTTGTGGTATTTTCATTGAAAAAAAAACTGTTATTATTTTTGCTCCAGCTGCAAGTAAGCTCAGAAAACAACAAAGTTGTATTTCTAAATGTTCAGTTTTCGTATACTGTTCGTTTAATAAATGTAAATGAACAAAGTATCACTTGTGTTCTAATTCTAATCACGCAATTTATCACTCGAAGAACATTTACAACACAAGTGCCTAAACATAATTCCCTTGCCAGCAAATCTGAAACTGCACAACAAACTGCATGCATGCATTATGCTACTAAACGTACAGGATACATCGCGTTAAACAAAGTAATTAGAAACACGTTACACGCATCGAACAGGTTCGATGTTCTATCAAAAATTGTTTCTAAAGACAAGGTTACCTCCCTCCCCCCAGCCCCCTCTAGTTTCTAGACCGCAGTTACGAGAGCACCGTAATACTGAATGGTTAGTTGATGTTTGACTAGGCAGTCAATCAGTTAACTTAGTTTAAGCTAACCGTATCGTGAAGTAAGAAGGCATGAACAATTTTAATTTAATATCTTTCTTTAGCAGAGTAGGGAGAGCGGAAAGGGAGGGGGTCGTCTGACAACCGGAACTCGATTTTTATTCTAGGTATTTAGCGGTGGAACAATAACTGTGATTCTAATCGAGTTAGTTGTTTTTAGTATAAACCTGAATTTTCTAAAATGTCTGTTAAAGTCACAAATAAAATACAAGTCCGGGAATCGACATTTAAAAGTTGATTGAAGCAACAAAACAGTAACCAGCTATTGTTCTTAAATGAGAGGACAGACTGTTCAGTATTATAATATTTAACATGTGCGACAGACAAACTTATCATTGCATCTCACAGTGGCGCTAGTTGCTATGAAAAAATGTCAAACAACTGTCAAATCCCGTACATCTTACTCTAGTTCCTTTTTTCGCCGCCAGCACAGATAACTTTGTCAGTCTTTTTGTATTCTGTTGGTTTTTTCACACATGTCATAATCCAAGGTCGTGTTTGTCAAAATGCTAGCCAAGGTCGAGGTTGTCGGCCATTTTGGCAAAGTGTGCATTAAGAAGGTCATTCTTCTATGAAATGTACTAACGCTAAACGGTTGACAAGTGCGTTAATCGCTGACTTATTGTTTCTGTTTGGAAGGCAATTAATGGTTCTTGTTTTTAGGGTTCCGTACCCACTGGGGGTAAAATGGGACCCTATTACTAAGACTCCGCTGTACATCTGTCACTAGGCTGTATCTCAGGAACGAAGAAGTTAGACAGTTCAAATTTTCACAGATTCTTTCATTCTGTTGCAGCTATTACTTGTATACTATATAGTACTAAAACAGAATAAAATAAATATTTAAGGGAGCTCCCATTCACCAAACATGATTGTTCTGCCGTTTTTATAGATAACTAGCTTCTGCCCGCGACTTTGTTCGCGTGGCATAGTTACTTTGGACTAACGCTAACTTTAACCCGCGAGATGATCGAAAAAAATATCTTTCTCTCCCCTTTTTCTCACTTTTTTTAGTCTATGTCCGTCTCCAGGGTCCCAACTATCTCTGTACCAAAATTCATCAAAATCGGTTGGGCCATTTAGGCGTGAAGACGTAACAAACAAACTCACTTTTGCTTTTATAATATGTACTAGCTTTTGCCCGCGGCTTCGCTCGCGTTAAATTCGGGGTAACACAGTTCCCCTTGCGCCTTATTGATTTGTAATAGCAACGCTAAGTGTTCCCTCTTCTTCCCCCTTTCCCTCAATTCTCACTATAAATAAAAATGCCGATGTCCGTCTCCAGGGTTTCAACTATCTCTGTACCAAAATTCATCAAAACCGGTTTAGCTATTAAGGCGTGAAGACGTAACAAACGAACAAACTCACTTTCGCTTTTATAATATTAGTAAGGATGGTACGGAACCCTTCATGTGCGAGTCCGATTCGCACTTGGTCGGTTTTTAAAATAATTATACTCTATAGAAGTTTCAGTTGTGATGACGCGAATATAATACGGACTTTGACGTTAAAAGCATAATTTGAATATTACCTTTTTATTTAGGATGACAAATCTTGAAATAACTTCCCCCGTTCTGGGCGGAACGGGGGGGGGGGAGTAATTGTAATTTGGCACAGAAGTAGACACATGGATACTTTTTTTTCGACACCACGCGAGTGAAGCCGCGGGCGCCAGCTAGTACTATACAATACGAGAATTATTCAATAATAAACAGAACTTTCCATACGAAACCGACTAGCAATAACAACGGTTGTCACGCGGAAAAGTTGACAAATATGTCGGGTTTGCGCGTGCGCTTATCAATCAACAAAATACTAAAACAATAAGCAAGCGTGAGGGGTCAACAATCAGTCAGCTATGCGGTCCACGCTTCCTGTTTGATAACGCTAAACACCACCAAAACTTTGCCGAAAGAAAGTCTGGTTACTTTCAATAATCCTACAAATATTATAAATGCGAATGTTTGTGAGGATGGATGGATAGATAAGAAAGCACCACACTGATTGAGTGGACCTGTCCAGTCAGTGCAAGCATTTGTCAGTTATCGTATCACCTAAAACGGGATATTTACCATGTTTGTTATTTATTCTTGGTTTCCGAGTTACATAACCCTGAGGTCATCTCGACAGAACGCTATTATATACCTAGACTGGTTAGAGAAGCTATTGAGATTACCAAATATAAGAACTTCAACCGAGATATGGGTTTCAACTGTCAAGAGCCTGGAATCCAGTGGTTCAATTGTGTAAAAACCCAAGAAGTAAGGAAAAAGATGGCGACTCGATACGGTGAGTTCTGTGTGTCGAGAGCAAAATCCAGTTGAGTGTCGAGAACAAAATCGAGTGAGTGACGGTGTTAGTGGTACCGAACGCAAAAAAAACGAATAAACAAGAGGGTAGAGGGTTTTTTCTACTCATAAACACCTACCCGCAATAACTTCAGTCCATCCGTGATCATTTGTCGTTTGCAACATCGCCGAAATATCGGAAACTTAGAATAAATAACAAACATGATAAATAACCCGTTTTAAGTGTTGATAATTATGTTAGTTACCATGTCAGTTTAAAGACTTATATCACAGAGAACATTATCATAATATTTATTCATTAAAACTTTATGCACAAGTAAAAACTGTACAAAGGCGGACTTAATACATTAGGCATTTTCTACCAATCTACCTTAGGGTCTTAGTCTTTAATATTCAAATGTTTTAATTGGTCATGCATTCTGCAAAACATTTCCGTTCTCCAATAACTCCTGTCAGACACCCATGCACGATGCACGTTGTTTACCGAACATTTCCACAAACAAACAGCAATTCTAATAAACCCTATTTGTTTGTAACTCGTGTTCTTCGTGTATTGATTTCAATACACGACCCAATAGTAAAACGATGTTACTGTAACTATGAGTGACGGGAACCGCCGCGGCGGAAGCCTAGCTATGAATAATTGAGATAACTATTAGAACATCCACCATTGTAATTTCAACTTTATCACCACAGTTTTAAGTTAGATTTGTAATGAAAGTGAAGTTACATTTTGTTTGGTTGCACTGTGATTTATGTCAATCAATTTGGAACACTATTACGTGATTATTGAGTGAAGATTCGCGATGTAGTAAGATGTTTTATTTGATGATACGTGTGTGGATTATATCACCCGTAAAGATATAATTAGAATGTCAGTATCGGTAAGAACCGTTTGATCGTAGATGTTTTTCAGTTTCCATTACATACGACAGTTGAAAAAATATCATTCCCAGTCCTAGTCCAGTCCCTTCTTAGGGTATTTGCTTAAAAGACTACCAGAGCTGAAAGATACCGCGGCCCCGGAACATAAAGGGCAATAGAAGGAAACATGGGTGGGTTTTAGTCAGTACAAGACTGGCACTCCCTTGCGCTCCGCCCAGAGCGAGAGAAGCTATTACAGGATTACCTATCCGAAAAAGAAGTCTTCCATCCTCACCAGGAGACAGGTAAAACAAGGCAATAGGTTCAAAGGGGCGTTAACAACTAGGATAAGCACAGACGGGTAGCTAAAAGCATGAAAGCTAAAGAAGCGTATAGATAGATAGATAGAATATTCTTTATTATGTACACCATACAAATAACAAGAATAACATTAAACAACTTATAAATAGGGTGACACAATGGGCGGTCTTATCGCTAAAACCGATCTGTTCTAGACAACCTTTGGATGGATTTAAAGGAGGAGAAACAGTACTGTAGGTAGACTGTGGTGTAACATTTTTCAAAATTAATAGCTACATTTAAAAATACAAATACTTTTATCCTTACTAATATTATAAAAGCGAAAGTGAGTTTGTTTGTTTGTTTGTTACCTCTTCACGCTTTAATGGCTACACCGATTTTGATGAATTTTGGTACAGAGATAGTTGGGAACCAGGAGACGGACATAGGCTAACTTTTATTTTAAAAAAGTGGGATGTGAGGGAGAAAGAGGGAAGAAAAGGGAAAACTTAGAGTTGCTATTACAAATCAATAAGGCGCAAGAGGAACTGTGTTACCCCGAATTTAACGCGAGCGAAGCCGCGGGCAAAAGCTAGTATAATATACATTTATAATAATAATCATCAAGAGCAAAGAAGTATGTAATATTTTGTAAAAAAAAAGAAAAAAGAAGTATTTTTGTATATTGCAAAGCGAGATGTAAATACACGCGTAAGTCAACACTATCGATTCGGCACACAAAAAGGTAACCCGGTAGAATTCAAGGAAAAGGCTACGCTTAAAACGATGCAAATCACACACTACACCTAGATTTCCACGAATTGAATAATATAGGTCACAAGAGAAATACAGATTCAATCGTGATTGGTGTAATTGGAACTATTGATTTGTTTGCAGTCCAGGTCATGGTGCCTTGTAATAAATCGCTGGCGAAGTAGAATGTGGTGTATAAAATCCTTACTAATATTATAAAAGAAAAAGTTTGTTTGTTACGTCTTCACGCCTTAATGGCTGATCCGATTTTGATGAATTTTGGTACAAAGATAGTTGGGACCCTGGAGACGGACACAGGCAATTTTTTTTGTGGGATGTGATGGAGAAACAGAGAAGAAAAGGGAAAACTTAGCTTTGCTATTACAATAAATAAGGCGCAAGGGCAAAAAACTACAGGTAACAGGTACCTGCAAATCAGGAAAGGGGAACTGTGTTACCCCGAATTTAACGCGAGCGAAGCCGCGGGCAAAAGCTAGTTGTTAATAATTAATTAGATATGAGTAATTTCTAGAAGATCATCATCATTCTTCTTACCATATTCCCACTCTCCAAACATTTCTTTACGCGAACATGTAATTTATGTTTATGATTTTAACTACAACTTCACTCGCGTAAAGGTCATAAATTATACAAGAGGAGCCTAACCCAGTTCACGGAATACCCGTATGTCAAATTTCATCGTAACCTGCCATGTCATTAATGCTTGAAGGCGTAACAAACTCACTTATATATCATCATTCTCCTCTCCTTAACCTAATTTATTTTGGGTTTAATGAAGCACGTCTTCTTTCATTCATCTCATCTCAATTGTTTTCTCACTTTCTAGACACATCACTTTTCACACTGTCCATTCAAAGTTTTTTGGTCCCTTTAAATCCCAAGATCAAGATCCAAGGATGCAAAGAAGAATTTTTGCTTTTCAAAAGGGTGCGACTTTTTTAAGAACTTCGGCAAGCATATCGTTTGGATCCCTTATCTATAAACCTAATGACGTGTTAATGTATTCAAGTCATCAAGATAAAGTCACAATCCTATTGTCATTCCGCCATATTGTTGTTTCAGCTGCTCTGTAACTAGTTAATTGCAGTTTATCGTTAGCTAATTTTGTACAGAATGTGCTGAGTCATCTATTGTAGTGCATCGACTATCCTACTATGATCAAAGGGTAAATCTCTCCGGGGTTGCGGGTTGTTCGAAAGAGATACCGCGGCCCCGGAACATAAAGGGCAGTAGAAGGAACATGGTTGGGTTTTAGTCAGTACAAGTCTGACACCCCCGCTCCGCCCAGAGCGGGGAAGATATTTGATGATTTCCCACCCCAAAAAAAAAGGGTAAATCTCTACAGGGTTGCGGGTTGTTCGAAAGAGGTACCGCGGCCCCGGAACATAAAGGGCAGTAGAAGGAACATGGGTGGGATTTAGTCAGTACAAGTCTGACACTCCCTCACGCTCCGCCCAGAGCGGGGGAAGTTATTTGATGATTTCCCACCTCAAAAAAACGGTAAATCTCTTGTTTTGATTATATAAATAATATCACCCTTATAATCCCCGAAGATCTAATAGTACACCTATATTTCGTTTTGTTGTTGTTTTTCAGACCAACCTAGTCAAGCGCAGCTTAACCTAAAGATCGACCCGAGCGGCTACTATTATAACGCCTCGAGCTCCTGCAAGTACCTAGGAAGATATTATGATCACATAATAATGGTATGTCATTCAAGTTTAATGCATTAGACAGTAATATCATCATTTGCACGTACATCGTTAGCTGCTAACAAAGCATGACCGTCATTATTTCGAGCTTATATTCCGATATGGAGGTACGGAGAAAGCTTCGAGTCAATGGCTTCCTTGAATAACCTCATTGGTGTGGCTCTATAATCCACAAAGGGGTGGTTTCTTTCCATGTCTCATGTACTGAAACTAGAAATAGGTGGATAACTGTAGCGAATCGTTACCAAACGAAAATGCCAGACTAAAAACTTTGGGGTCTAGCTCCGACATGTATTTTTTAAAGACCTTTTTTTTGCTGCAACCATGCCGTACTCGCTAACTACGGAACATGGGTCATTCAGAGGCTGTCAGTTACGTCAATACCATTTTTGATGATCCATTATTACCACCAACGTGAGCTAGGGATGCTTCGAGAATAATCGTTGCCAAAAAAGTCTTGACTTTTAAAAAGGGCTGATCAACAGCCTCGTTAAAATAAAAATTAATTTTGATTCATACAGTGGGTCCTTACTGCGGAGAATTATTCCAAAATTATTGGTCGGCAAGCAAGAAAAGAAAAAAAGACTATGAAAAGCTATGGAATGCCTTTGCTCATATGGATCGAAAAGACTAAGAAAAAAAAAACTGCTACTACAAAGTTCCAAACGATGGTAGATCAACAAATCTGTTTTCACGTTCAAATACTTTCAAAAGAATCTTATCATGCGCGTGCGTCTTCACGTTTTGTTTACAAACACACGCTTGGCACAATTGCCATCTTATTTTAGTGCCGGTAAAACGAAGAGATGGCCATAACTCGGATAATTACAGTCAATTGTGTAATTAATTAGTGGGACACTTAGAAACTCTGAGTTGAAGTTAATCGATACATTATTTTGTTGATGGGTAAGCAGAACAGCTACCACGACTTCTTAAAGCAGAACTTATTCAGGTGTATGGTGGATGCGTTTCGTTGCATGCAGTGCGCATGCGTTTATAAAGTAGGTTGATATTAGCCTACTGCAGCATTTTAGGAAAAAAGTCCTCTTCTTATAGAAAAAAGTGTTCAGTTTGAGATTAAATCTTATGTACTGTGGCTGCGTATTGGAGATTTTGGACTAAGTCTAAAAGTAAAATAGCCGTATAAGCAGAACCAAACGCTGAAGCGCCCATTTTAGACCCCTTAGTTTTCGTACCTTCATTACTGTCATAGACCATTCAGGAAGTTTTGGCCGTTTTTCATTGGTACCAAAGCTACATAATTATATACAGCGTGTGGCTTATTCAAACACACATTCACGGTTGGGAGGATTTGATAAAAAAGAAACTAAAATGTAAAACAAGCTATTAACAGACCTAGTATTCAGTGTGAACGGTTGTTGCTCGGCTATCTTATGTCATTGAACCCAGCTAATTAATTTGGTCCGTAATGAATTAATGAAATAATTTATGAACAACTTTTTTAAATACGATTCCTTTTACAAATCATTCCAATGTTAAAAATGCGAATTATTTCGTAATGCACTCAAGGAGCAAGCACCAATTCGTGTGATGCTTACCCCTTGACCACAACCTACCAAGCCAAGCGGTTGGCGTCTTTGAGAGCAGAAACAAAAAAAAGGAAGGTGTTCAATGTATGCTACTAGACTCAGAAACGCGACTTTTGGAGTGACGGGCAGGAAAAGCGCGAGAGAGTTGCTTGAAGCTAAACTCATCGCCCGCAATTGTAAACGGACTTCAGTAAGGCGTTATCACGCGACGTGTATCGTCCGGGAGGTTGGGTTGTGACCTCACGTCGCATTGACTTTTTATTATAGAAGCTTGTAATCTTGTATGAAATCCGGTCGATCGGGAGTCATCACGTGGTGAGATTCGCCTAAGAGCGGGTTCACATTAGGTCGGATCGAGTTTTACCGTAACGAAAACGGTGTCGGATGCATATTTGCATATAAAATGTATTTCAATGGCGCTGATCACATTAAGAAGACCAGAAAATATTTTCGGCGATGACACATTTCAGCGTAGGTTCAGCAAGGATTGCTGTCGGGTTGGGCATAATATTGACATACTGCTTTGTAAAGGCCAATGGATATACTGTCTGTCTCAAGTAATGTGAACCTCGCCTAAGACTACACTTACGGTCCATTCGATACTTATCACGTTAATTTAAAAGCTGTAGAATGGATGGCCTTATTGACAATAACATGTCGCCTTCAATCGATATTTTTTAATTAAGAAAACAGTTGTTTCTAATAGCGTCTCTCCACTTTTCATTATTGCTACAAAGACACAATTATTTATTGATTTTTGTACACATTAGCCCTTGAAAAAAATGAATTCATGGAGTAGACTCCATAAATTCTATTTTTTCGAACAATGTCTGGCTTACAGAAACAGTAACTTTCAATTTCATCAAATGTATTCATCAAGCACAAGTGAAAGAAGTAATAGATTAATTATTTAATCTGTAATCAAATACAAAAAGATTCTGTAATATTACTTGCTTCCTTTAATTTAATAACTTATATAAAAAACTCCTAGTCATCAATTGCTTTTTGCTGACCGTACTTAGATGAATTTAATCGCGGCCGGCACGTGTTATGCATGCGACATTCATGGCAAGTATAGGCGACCTGCATAGTGGGGGCAAGCCTTTATATTACGCATTTAATTGTGCATTAATTAGTAGGTATGTTATGTAATTATAAAGATACGGTTTAAAAGGAGATGTAACATATCGACCGTTCCCTACGTACATAGACTTGTCGAAAATGGCTTTTTTTTATTGTATCATTGCATTTAGATTATCTATGCGCACATGCTGACATACGATTTTTTTTTTTTTTACGTTGTTTTAATTTTTTTATAAGAGAACAAGTATTATAAATAGAACGAATTAGTGTCGTAGAAACGGTCATCTATCAGTTTTTCCAAGAACACGTGAAAAAATAAATAATGTGTAAATAACATTATAAAGCTCTTAAAACTGTTAAAATATTGTAAAAAGAAAATATTTATTATTGCTCATAGAATTATTTCTAGGGCGTGTTGAACACAAATTACGCTCTCCTGTAAACCTCGGTTTTTGACTTAACCTTATGTACGTAGGAACCGTCGATATATATTTTTCGTAGACAAGGGGGTAAGCAGAGACAACAAGCAACAAATAATCCTAACAAAAGAGAAGTTATCATCTGCCTTGCCTATTCCAAACTATGTAGGGGTCGACATCTAGTCTAACCGGATGCAGTTAAATTACAGTATGTTACATGGAGCGACTGCTCAAGTCGTATGTATTCACTCTCTCTCTCTCTCTCTCTCTCACACACACAAACTCATACTCCTTATACACATACAAACTAACACTCTGAAACTAATAACAGGCTACTTTTAACTGCCTTTAATTTAATTTTAATTTTTAATGTTATTGTTAATCTTATTGCACAAAATACTGTAAAATCTCCTTTAGGACAGGGCTCTGGCTCCTGTAACACAGGTCTTTCACCTAGCACAGAAGATCACTTTGTTGTCCGTCTGTCAAGTTCAAGACCCTGTATCTCGGGAACGTGTAGAGGTATCGAGTTGAAATTACCATAATATACTCAACTCTGGGTCCCTTTGTGCTGTGAAAAAATTAACCCTTCAAGTCTATGCAGTCAAAAGATATGGCCGGCCGTTTATGTCGCATTTGTACGGAACTCTCGGTGCGCGAATCTGACTCGCTTTTGACCGGATTTGTTTGCTCGAAACCGTAATCGTATTTCTAAACCCTTCCTTATAACATCGGCTATCTGCCAGTCAAAGTCCCGTCATAATCGCTTAAGCGATCACAAAGATTTTCCAGAACAGACATTCCACTTCATCATCATTTCATTTCATTTTGTTAAAAGCTGCTATTTTGAAATCACCAACAGACACATCACGATTTTCTTTAATTGTTTACATTTCAGGAAGGTCAGAAGTTTTAGAAATTAGCGGGATTGTATGACACGATGTAATCAAATTCAATTGGAGTATGCGATGATCGTAGCGGATAGCATTTTTTGCGGGTGGGAAATCACCAAATAACTTTCCCCGCTCTGGGCGGAGCGGGGGGAGTGTCAGACCTGTACTGACTAAAACCCACCAATGTTCCATCTATTGCCCTTTATGTTCCGGGGCCGCGGTATCTCTTTCGAACAACCCGCAACCCCAGCAGGCGGTGGCCTTAGCAGGTCCCTCTACTTTTCTGACATCTCTTTTAGGCGCGCATGGAACAGTAACGCGCCGTCGACACGGACTGTCGTCAATAGACGGACGGACGGTGAGCTACCCATTGCTCACCGTCCACAGGCTCGCATCTACGGTGGCCGGGAGTCGTCTCCCGCGGTAGCAGATAGCATTACGTAGCTACTGCCTACGCCCTTGAAAAAAGAGGCATGTACTTAATGGTAAGTGGTGAAGTAATTAGTACTGTCAAAAAGAGATTAATAGAAGACCTTTGTCGATAATGTTGACAGATCACATTCTTATAATCAATTGCCAAGTTACCTACGTCAGTGTCCCGAAGTTTCGGAGAAATTAGCGCCATTTTTTGATCGTCACATATACAAATTATTCTTTCTTATACATTCATTTCCGACCCACTGAAGTGAATTTATTATTTTTGAGTTTTTTTTTATTTGTGATTATCACATTGTCTGCACAAGAAATATAAGTAATAGTTACTGTTTATAAATAGTATTTAATTACAAAGCCAGTTCATTAAATTATTGTCTTGATAACGATTTATATTTAAGATTGTCACACTACACAAATACAGAGATAGCAAAACTTAGTTAAGTAATTGATTTTATCACACGAAACTACAATTTATTGATTGTTCATTAATTATTGTACCGATAAGCTATTCTGTAATTTCACCCGATACACAAACACTCTATGTTTAATACATTACATATAAGCACAGACATAGTTTAAATGACTTCTTAATCATTTTTAAAGTAACACTAATTACACTAGAAAGTTGTTTAACTATATCTCAATAACAATATACACTACACAATTGCACAGACAGATAAACACTCAAGAGCTACTAAGCGAAAGATCTAGAATATTCTATCTCTATATAATCTTGGAGTCGACCCGCAACGCAACTGCAAACACGACCGTGTCGTACTGAGTGTCGCAATATACTGACATTATTTCGATACACCCATTGTTGTAACAGGAGTGAAAATTCCCAACTACCGTCTATCTAGAACTAGGTCACTCTTCATTTAAAAGCGTATCATCGATTGAAATTCCATGAATGGAGATTGGATTATTTCCTGAAAAATGTAGGAAGAGAGCTTTTGTATGAAATACTCGGAACCCCCAGGCTGCTGCATTGCGTTGCGTTAGCCAATGGAGGGGCTTTAAATTGACTTATTTAACCAATCCAATCATTCGGTCGGACCAATGGAAGGCATTAACTAATGGCCGTTCCAAGTCAATATTTGTATACAGAACGAAAAATGTTGTGTACAGAACGTTCACGCTGTTAGCTTAAAAATCCATAGGTTCCATCACATTTGAAATATAATTTAAATATCTGAAAAAACGCGGTCAAGTAAAAACTGGAAAGACTGGAAGAAGATATAATGCTAGGACAAAAAGAAAAGACTTGAAGTCGTCCAATCATCAAATATTATTTTATTCATTTTAACTAGCGAAACTATTGTCCGTTATGAAAAGGATGAAAGGACAACCCATAACCTCATTTTACAACACATAAAAAAAGCTGACGTAAAATCCCCGACCATAATATTCTAGAATTTTCCTTCGCGTGTAAAAGCGGAGCGCTTTTTTATTAACAATTTCCTTTGCCGGGAAACTGAACTAAAGGCCAGAGCTTTGCTCTTGTTAGTCTATGGCATACCATGAGATTTAACAAAAAGGCCTTGTTTTTATAACATTTTAAGAGAAGTGAGTAGAATACGGACAAATTGTGCGCTGAGAGTCAGGAGATGAATGATCAGTCAGAACTGGAAGGAGGACGCGCCCAGGAGCGGAAGAGAGCAGCCAAAAGAAATAAATAAGTAGAATACTACTTACCTATCTGCAGTTTCTTATCTTTGCTAGTTTCTGCATCCGGTATATTACGAAACCAAAATTAGCATAACGTTGTTAATGTATAAAAAACGCCATAGGCGTTGGCGTTTTTCACCAACGCCATTCACATCGCATGCTAGCATTATCTGAACCAACCTGTCACGCCCCACTTCTAAGACAGTGGTCTTCTGCCTGTAGGGAGTTTGGGCAGCCCAGTGCGGTTTGGGAAAAAATAATGATATTATGAAACAAGATTCCAATTCCAGTGTTTTATTAGAAACATCATCTGCTTAGCATTTTTCCAACTATGTTGGGTCGGCTTCCAGTCTATACGGATGCAGCTGAATACCAGTATTTTACATCGACCGCCTGTCTGACCATCACAACGCAGTACTGGGTAGTAAGATATTCCTTGGTAAGACTTGTTGTAAGATTTTTGACGCCTGACTACCAGTAACGACTGTCAAAGACCTAAAAATGACGGCCGCGACTAACGGCATAACATGAGTTCCATTGACAACCTAGCTAGACAAACAAGGCGTAATCTAAAGATCGATCTAAGCGTTCGTTATTATTAGCCACGAGCTGCTCCTTGGTGTTTTAATACAAACAACAAATAATAATGGTAAGTGTTTCTTAAGGAAGTATCTTAGGACCAACTCTAATTGAACTACCACCCAAAGTGATTTCTCAATGAGTTATAACTACTACAAAGCTAAGAAAGCGTACAAAATGACACTTATTGTAATGTAGCTAATTACATAAGCTTCCGCCCATTGAGTTTTACGAGCGACCGTTTAGAACGGTTACCTCCTAATAAGGAACATTATTTGAAAACAGTCCATGAATCATTTTCTTATTGTTTGAGAATTGAATAAAAGAAAGTTTATGATATGTTTTGGTTCAACATATCACCTGTTTAAAAGATAGTGTTTATAGAAAACGTAGGTCAGTTCAGCGTTTTTGGTCCCAGTCACCATTGTTGGGTAAGCTTTTATTTTGACAGTGTCTAGGAACAGAAAAGATAAGATATGCGATAGAACCTTTTGGCCGAAAGATCCTACTAATATTATAAATGCGAAAGTTTGTGAGTATGGATGTTTGTTTGATCCTCTTTCACGAAAAAACTACTCAACGGATCTTTATGAAATTTGGCACAGAGGTAGATTATAGTCTGGAATAACATATAGGATACTTTTTCTTCGATAGCACGCGAGGGAAATAAAAAAAGTTGTACTAATGACAGCCACGACCTACAGCTTAACGTACTTTCCGAGGCCCGGTTCCGATATTTCAATTAATCCATTTATAGACACTTTTGAATGTTCAAAGACAAAAACATATTATTATTATTGCCAGTTTGAAATTCTGAATCTCCATGGAGAAAAACTGGAAAGACACTTCATTGACTGCGATAACTGTCACCAAGATTTATTTATTTATTTGAAAAAATATGATATGTTTGTGGTCACTCACGCACCGACCATGAAGATCGACCCGTGCTACTGTTACTATTTAACCACGAGCCCTCTTTTTCGACTACTTACTATCTTCCTTTATTAAATTAACGCTGAACAGGAAACATGTAGAATTGTAGTATGTAGTTCCTCAAGATGGAGTTCAAGCCATGTCAAGTGGTCACAAGTAAACAACGATGGCTGCGACAACCAGACGAAGTAATGAGGATGTTTTTTTGCATCAAATAAATAGTGTATATACGAAGAAAAATGTCAGAACATAGTCTTTCAACAGCTGTAGCAGATACAACTGATACAGTCAGATTCACAAATCAAACCCTGCAAAACCAAGATCTCTTCTTGTTATTTTACGGTGAAAGATAATATATATATATGTATCTAAGTAATCAAACTAAATGTAAAATGATTCACCTAATTTCATAACAATGAGTTGCTCTTTAGATAAGATAGGGCTTATTTCAGCTTCAACAGTAGTAGCAGTCAGCAAAGTCATCTTTAAGTCATCTCGAAAATTCATCATCATGATGCAGCCGATCCTTAACCAGATGCAGACCAGTATTTTACAGGAAGCGGTTGTCTATTTGACCTCCACAACCCAGTTAGCACTGGATAATGCGTTACACCTTAGTGAGACTGGGTGTAAGATGTCTCACAAATTATATTCCTTACTAGCTTTTGCCCGCGGCTTTGCTCGCGTTAAATTCGGGGCAACACAGTTCCCCTTTCCTGATTTACAGGTACCTGCTACCTGTAGTTTTTGCCCTTGCGCCTTATTTATTGTAATAGCAATGCTAAGTTTTCCCTTTTCTTCCCTCTTTCTCCCTCATATCTCAATCTTTTTTTTTAATAGCCTATTTTCGTCTCCAGGGTCCCAACTATCTCTGTAAGTATCAAAATTCATCAAAATCGGCTTTGCCATTTAGGCGTGAAGATGTAACAAACAAACCCACTTTCGCTTTTATGTTAGTAAGGATTGAATGTAGATGTTCCGTACGGGAACTTCCAATACCGTCACCGGTAAAATTGCCAATTACATTACCAAGATTGAATACTTGGATTTTATTGTGAGCGACTTCCTTACGCTGAGTCATCGTGTGCTGTGCTCCCTTATTATATTTTGCATTAATGTTTTGAAATATTTCGTGAAGAAGAAATACTTTATTTATTCTTGAGTTGACATGTATTTTATCGTGGCTTCACTTGCCTGAGCTTTATCAGAATTTCAGCGCTGTGACATGGCAGCCATGTTGCAGCACCATGTTGAGATATATCCTTTTGACCTCGTGCGGGACTAATTTAATTTACTGTCTTTTTATCTTGTTCTTTTAGCTTTTGGTGTTCTTTTTTTAAATTAATTTTGTTTTATTGTCTTGTCTTGTGCGAATCTAATAAACAGTTTTTCTGTCTTTCTTTCGTTTGTAAATGAATCTTTATAATCATTTGGCCTGTTTGTTTTTTCTGGAAGATTTGAAATCATAAAGCAGTATTGTTTTCTTTTTATCATCATCAATTTATTTCATGTTTTGGCCGGTAGTTTTGTATGAAAAGCGTTCATATATGCAGCTATCGACCAAACATCGCAACTTCAGGAATTCTGTTGCAATATGTAGAAGCCTTGTGGTTAGGAATTGGAACAACTGTGGCCATAGTAGGTCTAGAGAACCATAGGTTTGAAAAAGAATATTTACATTTAAAACTCGACTTTCAGTCTTAAACTATCCACTGGTATATTTGTAATTCAATTCTTTACGACAATGCCATAATTTCCTCCTAATGTGTCATAATTTTCATTGTATTACCCAACATTACTTAAACTATCTTCTGAATGGACTGGCAATTCGTCTATCGTGCCAAAATATGCTTAGAGCAGTGAAAGCGGATTGATTAATTTAAATATACATATATTTAGTTGCACGTGTAGTCATGTCAATGTGATATCATTAGTAGTATCAGATATCTATTTTCCTCGACTTAATGTAAGGACAATATTGTGCAATAACTGCACTCTTTGTTTCTTCATTTATTTTGTGATCTGGTGTTAATCTCTGACCTTATCTGGGTAAAACTTTGGTGGGGAAAGAGATAGATGGTGGCGGTTCAATTTGCAGATGTAGTCTGCAACTTCTGCAAGCATAGTGGTATTGTTGGGGAGTTTTTTTCACCACTTCTTCTCTTAGGGTAGAGGCTACTTACTGACAGGCGTTTTGGGGGTGTGCCCTAGTCTTTTTTTTTTAAATACAATTGCTGTTAAAAGTTTCATTCTGCCCGACCCAAGTTCTTCTACGTGTGAGTGTGACTAGTACACAAGAAAGGGACAGTAACTCTCTCACAGTTGTAATGAATGTCATAATAATATACTTGTATCGGGATGTAAGCCCACGCTACGATTTAATTTCCGCGCACACTCGGCTAAGAATAGAACAGCCTGTCAATTTCCGTTGGAGCCATAACTCATTTTAAGATGCAACTGCAGGTTTCAAGGCTATGATGGGTGAACTATGTAAGGACATTGATAGTAATTTTAAAATGGAACTCAATCAACGGTAAGAAGGAATTTTAATGTCTTATATTAGAAAGATCTGTCAGGTTTGGGCATGCCTATTTTCTGCGTAATTCAATAGCATAATCTGACTAGTCTTTTCTTAACTAAGTTAAGTTTGGCTGGGTACTAGAGTTCTACAAGGAGCGTGTACTTATCTGACCATTACAGTCCAGTAGCTGAGTAATTAGATACTCTTGGACTCTCTTAGACTCTCTCTTAAAGTCTTACAACCAGTCTTACTGGTTGTAAGACTTTCGTGCTTTTTACCCGACTGGCGGATAGTAATGTGTTTTTCTTCACATTGAAAGAGGAGATACTACATGATTCTGCACTAAGACGCTTAAAATTAAAATTAACTGATCAGACTGGGTAATCACTGATGTTTTTTTAATGTTTGTTTTTGTTTTTATAAAAGACGTTACCTCACACTAGTATTTTCTCCTGTATCGTGGGTGCGTTTACAAACATTTAAACTCACATACACAAACAGCCAGACCCGAAACAACTATCTGCAAGTCATAAAAATATTTGTTCCGTGCGGGGATCGAAACCGCGACATGCAACGCAGCAGTCGATCGCTCAGCCACTGCGCCAACCGTGCCGTCAAAATGTGGCAAAGACTTGCTTATTCCTCATTCGTTCGTTACTGCAGCTCACACTGCCCATTTTAAAATGACCGCGAGTCAGTATGATGACGATGATTTAATAGATCGCGATTAGATAATTCGCTTGTTTTGTTTTGGTACGGAAGACCATTCCAAGGTCATACATAATTATATCGGACAATGGAGCGGTACATAGTCGTGAGAAGTGAAATACGTGTTCTAAAGTCTCTACTACATAAACCGTAATATCAAAACACCGACTTTCCTAAAACACTTAAAAGACAGAAAATAAATTTACTTCTGGAAGTTAAAGCCTTCTGGAAGGTGAAGCCAACAAATTAAGGAAGTCAATTTATTATCCGTCTTTTTGTGTTTTATGAAACCTTTTTTTTTTGGCCAAACGGGTTGTCAGAGGTTTACCTAATAGTACACTTATGTTTTAGTCCCGTAAAATAGGGGCGCGCCTATTACCATCACCCTGTATAACAGGGGTCGATGGCCACCAACCGGACACAGATCTTTGCTTTACCAGGAAATATCAAGATTGAAACCTAAGAAATTTTCGCCGGAGACTGTAAATTAATTACAAATTCTCTGAGAAATGGGTGATCGAGCCAACAAGCGAAGTTGAAGCGGCGGCTAACTTAAGTTACCGGCAAGTGGCGAAGCGGCCAACTGATTAATTAATCAATCGTTTGATGTACCTTCTAATTGTTTATTTATCTTGTAATAACACCGTCGTACTGTAGCATGCAGTTTTAGTATGTGTAAGTTATTCTTTTCACTTATCATCATCTGCCTAGCCTTTTCCCAACTATGTTGGGGTCGGCTTCCAGTCTAGCCGGATGCAGTTGAATATCAGTATTTTACATGGAGCGACTGCCTATCTGACCTCCACAACCCAGTTAGTACTGGGTAATGCGATACCCCTTGGTAAGACTGGTTGTCAGACTTTCGGAACACTACCTGTAACCAGGTTACAGGTAGTCAGTAAAGATCGACACGAGCGGCTGCTATTATTTAGCCACAAGCTCCTTTTGTTTCCTATTGTTTTCACTTCTGATAGCCCGAAATGGCTTCTTTAGGATAATAATGGTCACAGACGCACTCAATTTTATGTTTTTTAGAGTTCAGTTCCTCAAAAAGAAAAAACGAAACCTTTATAGGATCACTTTGTTGTCTGTCTGTCTGTATGTCAAGACCCTTTATCTCAAAACGCGTGGAGGTAAGGTAAAGATATGACCTTTTATGTCGCAAGTTTTGACGGAACCATTGCTGAAAGTAAACTGGCGAATAGAAAACAAACGATCAAAGAACCAATTTGAGCCCGCGATGGTGCCCTTCTAACCAACTCGGCCTTTGCAGCAGAGGACATTTTATAGATCGGTTTTGCTAAATTTTTACTACTCCGTGAGCCTAGTCGGATTCCCTGCCCGCATCTGTGTTGATATATCCCGGATCTGTTTAAGTCGTGAGTCTTAAGGCTTCTTTTCGGTTAGGTAGTTCCATCGTCGAGCTCAACTCTGCCGTCAGGAGAAGATAGAGGTCAAGAGTAGACTCATTAAATCCTATGAATATCCTACTATAATATTATAAATGCGAATGTTTGTGAGGATGGATGTTTGTTACTCTTTCACGTCAAAACGGCTGAACGGCTCTTGATGAAATTTGGCACAGAGGTAGTCTGGAATAACAAATAGGATACTTTTTTATCGGGGCGAAGCCGTGGGCGCCAGCTAGTACCTATCTTAATACACGGTTTCGCCCGGAACGCGACGGATTTTAAAGAAGTATGGCTAGCATTCTAGATGTTTGATACTCTTTCACGCAAAAACCTCTTTAGATAAAATTTGGCACATATTTATTTTATGATCTGGTTTAACACATGGAAACTTTTTATCCCGGTGGTACGATACCTTGGGGAAATTATCGAACTCCTTGTGGGCGAAGCAGTGGGCAAAAGCTTTGAAGAAAAACCGGCCAAGAGCGTGTCGGGCCACGCTCAGTGTAGGGTTCCGTAGTTTCCCGTCCGTCACAATAAGTGTTCCCACTTATGAGTTTAAAGGTGGAGGAGAAAAGACAAAAAGTTGTACAAAATACAACTTTTTGTCTTTTTTGTACAAAAACTGTTGTGTCAATCAAGTTCAAAATGATTTTCATAGAAAGTCCTTATAAAGTTCTACTTTTCAGATTTTTTTCATATTTTCTAAACTTATGGTTCAAAAGTTAGAGGGGGGGGGACACATTGTTTTTTACTTTTGGAGCGATTATTTCCGAAATTATTGACATTATCAAAAAATGATTTTAGTAAACCCCTATTCATTTTTAAATACCTTTCCAACAATATATCACACGTTAGGGTTGAAATTAAAAAAAAAATCACTTCCCACTTTACATATAGGGTGGCTACCCTAATAAAACATTTTTTTCCAATTTTTATTTTACCACTTTGTCGGCGTGATTGATATACATATTGGTACCAAATTTCAGCTTTCTAGTGCTAACGGTCACAGAGATTAAGCGAGGACGGACGGACGGACGGACAGACAGACATGGCGAAACTATAAGGGTTCCTAGTTGGCTACGGAACCCTAAAAAACAGTTTCAGAATATATTAGCTAATAACACGGAAGTGACACTGTCTGTCTGCCCCTGCTAAACTACCGAATCGATTTTGATGGATTTTGGCAGTGAGTAGCTTGGCACCCGGAGGAGGACATTGAGTACTTCGAAGATTAATACTGTATGATATTGGATGGCAAACAAGATGAAGGCCCCGATTTTGGTAAGTTGTTATCAGCAACTGTACACCAGTCATCAAAAAGTCTGCTTTCAAGCATAGATGGATGTTATTTAAAAGCCAAAATAACATAGCGCCTGTAATCCCCCAAGGTTACGGCAGAGGTGTGATTATAGTACACCTACATTACGCCAGTTAAGTCACATGTAATGCGGGCGAGCCTAATTACAAGTCCGGATTCAAGTTGCGGGTTGTTCAAAGGAGATACTGCGCCCCCGAAACATAAAGGGCAATAGAAGGAACATGGGTGGATTTTAGGCAGTACAAGTCTGACACCCCCTTCACTCCGCCTAAAGAGGGAAGTTACTTAATGATTTTCCGTCCGCAAAAAAACCCGGATACACGCCCAAGATACTGAGAACTTCATAATGGAAAAACTTATATACAAGTGTGGCATTGATTTAAGATGACTCGCAGTTTAGATCTACTTCGACCAGAAGTAAAAGTTGTAATAAAAAGTAAAAACTGCAGTGAGACAGGTTGCCAAATGTCAGCGACCAGCCGCCAGCCGTATAACCGTTGTCGGTTCGGAACGACCAAATGAATTGACCACAATCCTATATAATTTAAATTAACTAGGTAAATTAAAAAGAAAGTAAACTATTAATAATTACTACTAGTTACAACATAATTACATAATAGATGTCAGTAAAGCAGAGGGGCTTGCTAGGGCCACCGCCTGTCGGGGTTGCGGGTTGTTCGAAAGATATCTTTTACCGCGGCCCCGAAAAATAAAGGGCAAAAGAAGGTACATGGGTGGGTTTTAGTCCGTAAAAGTCTGGCACTGCCCCTCGCTTCGCCCAGAGCGGGGGAAGATTTTTGATGATTTACCGCAAAAAAAATATATTAACATAATAACCGCTTTTTTGAAGTACCTACCTACGCAAAAGAAATTGCGACTTTCTATAGGGACTGACGCGTTCAGTTGATCAATACTTAGTAGGTTTGGTAAAACCACAAAAAAAGTTATGAACTTCCAAAGTCATATCACACATTTTTTTCAGTTTGTTTACTTGCGTTTGTTATGTTACAAAAAAAGAAGCTAAGAGTTGAAGCGAGCTAGAGATTAGCTCTAAAAGAAGCACCACAACAGATGGTGCTACAGAATTATTTGTAGCAATGTCTGGGAAGGCCTCTAGAGGATAAACGTTACAGTTGACAAGGTCAATCTTTTATGATATCTGTTGCTGCAGACTTGGTAAAGGCCACGGTAATCCACTATAGGTACCGAGATGCGTACCGTATATGCGCGAGATGCATCTTTGAAGTGGCGATGCTTGGTGGAAGCCTATGTCCAACTTTGGAGATCTTTCGGCTTATAAATCAAGATTGGGATGATTAAAGGTTTCGGTTGGCCTCCTTCGCAAAGGATTCTTTGTTAAAAATCAAATAATAAGGCTAAAAATCAGCCACTTGTTAAACTTCTGTTCTCTATTTCTTAGTACCTACCTATTTATTTGCTAGGAAAGTAAGCAAGCTTTCCACATTTTTTTACAATTCCTAATATCCATCTACATATTAAAATATTTTCCCTTTCCAAACTTGTCGTACCTATAAATAGTGCCAATGTAAGCTCTGGAGAGCTGACATCGTGAGAACTAAAGCAATCTACCTGACGTCACGGCATGAAGGTCATTAATTCACTATCCAAGGTCATCATCGGACGCCATCTTTAATGAATTTGATCGTCACGTTTTTGGCATAATTTGTATAAAAATTGCAGCGATATAGGTACCTAACATAATTTTATAACAAACGCAGTTAGGTGTTGTTTTGTGAAGTTTTTTTCATAAAATGCAGTGTTAATAAATGAATAGTTAGGTAGAATGTTTTTTTCTGTACCTACTTGACTTACTTTTACTGTTATCATGTTACCTACCATGCGTGTATAAATTATTTAAAAAACACTCTTATTCCCGTTAACTAATTGATATTCTTGATTGAAGCTACTCATAAGGAAAGTAGCAAAAAGTGACTAGGTACCTAAATTAAATAATAATACCCTGGTATTACCAGTAAAGTCCTACTTTAACACATAATCTACCTACTTGTGTATTGTCGAGTGACAATTATGTCAATTTATCAGTTTCATCATGTAGTGAATATTTACGTAACAATATACCCGCCTACCTACCTATGTTAGGTTATAAAATGCTAAGAAAACTTGTATTTACACAGTTTTTAACGACCTGCAACGCCAAGTTATAGGTATTCATAAATTCACTGCACTTTCAGAGGTGAAACATGCACTTATTGCCAATTCGTACGCTTGAATAACGTTTCGGGATTATCAACTTGTTCTGTTACAAAATTCACTTCGGAAACAATTCGCAAGTTCCTGTATCATAAAATTATCATTATACGCTCACTGTGCACACAATAACAATAATCATGTCCGTCTGTGTACACGAAACCTAAGATTCTGAACAACATAGATACAAATTAGGTCGTGTGCACAACGACCGCGGTTACTTGGCGGCACGTGATCATAAACTACAATAAAAAGTACTTTAATGTCGATGGAATTAAAAATAATGAAGCCGATCGGATACTCAGTCTAATAATAGCTGTACTTATTTCATTTATGTATATTTATTTTGTCTAGTGTACTGTACAAATACTTTATCACTATCACATAACCACATATAACACCGATTGTACAGATACCTACACACAACTAAAAAAATAACTCGTGTTATTGAATAATGCTAGTTGTATTGTATGGGGAAGTACCCATGGATGATTGTATGAGTGACGCCCACCACTAATAAGCAAGCTATATTAACAAGTATTACACGTAAACACTGCTAATGTAAAAATAGAGAGCAGGGATGGTAAATATTTCCGATTGTGATGCATGCAGATGTAAAATATCCGAACCGAATGTAGGCACTACTCAATGTTCGCATTCTACCTACATAGCATACATAAATGAAAAGGAAAGTGAGAAAAAATATGTTATTCGTATTGTAAAGGGTTATCGTGCCGATAAACAGATATAAAACACACACTTTCGATGTTGAAGAACAATACTTTCTATGAGACTTCGCGTTCCATTTTTAGTCCGTGGATGTTCGTTGCTATGCGAAATGCGAAGGCAATCTTCTCGACAACGAAACACACGACATTATGAATGGAACTGGGTACTGCTTCTGCTATTAAACACATAAACCATCGGCCCAGCAACGACGCGATTTTTGCTGCATAATTTTCAAGGGCATCTGTAGCCAACACAGTCCGACGCGTATGGACAACCGAAGGGGCCCCTCGGATTCCTATCGATTCATGAATGAAACAAACAACATGCACATATGGAAAACTACTCATAATTAACTTTAAATTAATGAAATTAACACAGAAATAAAAGAAAATACTTACAAACTCGTCAGCCGCGATACGTGTATAATCACATACATGACGTCATTTGACGCAACACAAACCCGAAAAATCGAGTAAAATATATAGTAACTGCTTCGAAAACAACACCAACATGAAATATGCACGATACTTTATTAAATACAATAAGATAGTTATGTCATTTAGAGCGATTTAGGACATTTTACAATATTTATTTGTTGTCACCGACTCAGAGTTTTGACAAGATGGTCGCGCACCGACTGTTTTGCTTTGGTTGTCAGCTGATACGAAAGACTGTTCTCCTGCGAACGAAATCGCGATTTGCATTCTCTCACTCTACCGCATGATATCTGCGCTGTCGTGCGAAAGAGACAAACAACATGACTCTCTTATTTGAACAAGACTTCATATACAACAAACGTCATTTTCTTGTTGCATTTATTATTGCAAAGGAAAAGTCACAATTAAAACTATTTCTTTCATGTGATGAATTGAAAAGCGGTACGATATCGGTAAAAAGATGTTTCTATTTCACAAGAACACGTAATCATGCATCATTTAGTTATATTTGGGCGTGACATATTTTGTTGTTTTCCATGTCAGTAGCGCCATCTAGTTATAAATAATGGATTAGTTATCTTTGGACTCCGGGCAAGGTCATGGTTGCAATTTGTGTTCAAGCCGTTAATTTCATAATTGAACTAGAATTATGTATGAATTTGTTGGTTATGAACATTTATAGTTTCCATGTATTGTTTAAGAGAGCGATTAATCAACGCAATCTCAGAGACAACGCGTAACACGGAGACTACGTGGTAACTTTTGGATACCTTTGTGGTGCAAAGGTTATTGGATAGATGGCGGCACTGACGCGTACGCATTGAAACTTTTTCGTTGTCGATGAAGAGTAATTTTCAGTTGTTTATGTTATTAAATCTAGATTAATATATGAGTAAACCGCATTATTTATCAAATTGGTGTAGAGTTTCGCCTTTTCATCATCAGGATGTTCAAGTTCAATATCCCATCCCGTGTAATAGGGGGCTCTGCCTATCTCATCCATCAGAGGTTCTTAGTGATGTTCTACCTACCTATTCAAGAAGGGATACAAACATCACGGATACGGGACAACTCATCAAAACAATTGATTGCGCTAGTCCCAAAATTGGACAAGTTTCTGAATGATTCATAGCGGATTTACAACACCGTAATCTATAAAGACGTTTGGAGATGAATATTGTAGTTTCGACGTGAAATATAAACCTACTCTATGGTGAAATATTACTTTGGCCGGCCGTGCAATCGTGCCCTGGGTGTCTTCAAAAATCAAGGTATGAGAACCTTCATACCTTATGTAGTTATGTCAAGATTATATGGACTGACACTGGGTAGGTAACCGAATTGTGAAATTGAAGTTGAGACCTTCACCATCTTAATCTTTTCTCAACTATGTTGGGCTTCCAGTCAAACCTTGTGCAGCCTAATACCAGTAATTTACATGGTGCGACTGCTTATCTGACCTGCACAACCCGATTAGTACCTATTAGGTAAAAACAATTGGTTAGACTGGTTGTCAGACTACCAGGCCAGAAACTACTGGTGACAATGTACAAACTTCTACTATGGGAAATCGTCAAATAACTTCTCCCACTCTGGGCGGAACGGGGAAGAGTGTCAGACTTTAAAAAACCTACCCCTGTCCCTTCTATTGCCCTTTATGTTCCGGGGCCGCAGTAGCGCTTTCGATAAACCCGCAACCCATGGGAGCCCCTTTAAATATTTATTTTATTCTGTTTTTAACCGTCTATCTGACACGGTTTATGAAATAAGTAAAGCCTGGTGCCGGACGGACAGACGGACAGCGGAGTCTTAACGGTTTACCCTTTGGGCACGGAACCTTAAAAATGAGCATAATTTTCAAATAGCAGACTTATGTCTCTCATAGCACTGTAGCCCTATGCCTAGACTCAAGTTTTTTTTATTTATTTTTATTATAACGTTGCCCTCACACTAGGAATTTCTCCTGTATCGTGTGCGTTTATAAACATTTAAACTCACATACACATACAACCAGACCGGAAACAACGTTAGGTCATACAAATATTTGTTCCGTGCGGGAATTGAACCCGCGCCACGCAGCGCAGCAGTCAACGACAAGTTAGAAGCCAAAGTTAACTCACCAAAATAATTTCTCAGTACAGCTACCCTAACATGACGTCTTAAAGCAGAACTTATTCCACTGAGGGAAAGAGACAGAGCTATACAGGGTGTCTAGCACCATCTCTTTCTCACACAGGAATAAGAACTGCTATAAGATGTCATGGTAACCCTACTGTTCTCATTGATTCTAGTACTTAGAACCGCCATTATTGTTGTGGTCCGGTAGAATCATATATATAGTCAGGAGATATTAAGGTGTGGAACAATGCTACCTATGTGGTTTGTCTTCTTGAATTATGGCGCTGGGGTATGTGGGAATGATTAAATTTTGCGTTTGTAATTTGTTTTGCGTTTAGCAATTCACGGGATCGTTGTTTTGGGAACGTGTGTCGTAGTTTTTGTAGTGCTATTTATTTAATTCTTCTTTTTATATGCTATTTTTTATTTATTTTTGCTCTTATGCGCTATCTATATTGTTGGAGCATAATTTTATAGTTTTTAGAGTTCCGAACTTCAAATGGGAAAAAACGGAACCCTGTTCTGTCTATCTGTCTGTCTGTCAAGACCATATATGTCGGGAAAACGGTTTCGAGTTGAAAATTAAAAAAAAAACAACTCAAGTCCCTTGGAGCTGTACAAATATAATCCTCTAAGGCTGAGGCTACATTAGGCCGCGACGCGACCTGCGACACATGAGCGATTAAAACAAGTAAATGAATGCTCACGTATATGGCTACACCGTACATCAAATATTACTAGCGATCTTTGATTTCTTTATGCGATAGGAACAACATTACTGAAATCACGGCATCGGCTACATCTACATATGAGCGAAATTGAAGCGAATTTATTAGAAAATTTCTCACTTGCACGACTAGTTCAATAGTGCTGCTAAATATGCGTGTGGCTACATTATGCGTATAGTAAACCGCGATGGATGATTCAAAAAAATTTAAAATGTACTGTAGCCTTGTCATCGCCAAATATACGCCGGAATTTCGCTTGTAATGTAGCCATACCATGTTTTTCTCGTTTCGCTCTTCCACTCGCATCGCAAATCGCTGCCTACTGTAGCCTCAGCTGAGTCTACACAGTCAAATGATATGGCCATTTATGTCGCAAGCTTGTACGGCACGATCGGTGTGTGAGTCCGACTCGCACTTGGTTTTTAAGTAACATTAATTTAGTGAGGTGTTTTATTAGAACATTACTCTTATAACATTAACATTTTCTCATTTTACAACATTCAACATTATATGTAAGGCTAATACCCATACACCATCCTTACTTAATATTATAAAAGCGAAACTGAGATTGTTTGTTACGTCTTCACGCCTAAATGGCGAACCGATTTTGATGAATTTTGGTACAGAGATCGTTGGGACCCTGAAGACGGACATAGACTAAAAAAAAGTGAGAAAAGGGAGACAAAGAGGAAAGAAAAAGGGAGAGAAAGATATTTTATTATTCGATCATCATGCAAGTTAAAGTTAGCGTTAGCCCAAAGTAATTGTGCCATGCGGACGAAGTCGCGAGCGGAAGCTAGTTAATATTTTGCCAGATTATCCTCGTAATTAGCGACTAGTAAATGTTTTTCTTTCTTTCTTCTTCTTTACAGCACAGCATCGCCCAACTTGGGCACACAATCGGTTGGGTCCTTACCATACAGTCCAGGCACAGGTAACTTACATCCCATATGCAAATATAAACCACTAGCTTTTGCCCGCGGCTTCGCTCGCGTTAAATTCGGTAGCGCCTTATTGATTTGTAATAGCAACGCTAAGTTTTCCCGTTTTTTCCCTCTTTCTCCCTCATATCCCACTCTTTTTAAAAAAATAATAGCCTATGTCCGTCTCCTGGTTCTGTGCCAAAATTCATCAAAATCGGTTTAGCCCTTAAAGCGTGAAGAGGTAACAAACAAACAAACAAACAAACTCACTTTCGCTTTTATAATATTAGTAAGGATGTCAATTCGATCTTTGACATTCACTTACCTCTACAAATTGGTCCAATCAATACCATGAAAACGAACAATAAAAATTACGCATTGACCAGTCACGCCTGACCTGGCTTTCTGTTTGATTGAATACGATTGGCTAATAAAATGTATGGATCGTTATGCTGCACAGCTCAGCAATTACTGGTTGAAATATGTTTCGAGTAATTGGAACGGTCACCGATGAAAGATGTGACAGATTTTTGAAGGCAATCGATATAGTTTGGGTGGAATGTTCAATGATATTTTTGGGTTTGTTAACAACATTATTTAACGTGTACCATCCCATTTATACTTCATTCAAATATCTGTTCAGTCAGAGAAAAGCAGAACTAAAATAAATGGACTATGATAATATTCGTGACAAGTAACGCTACCTTCCTTTTTTTTACGGATGGGAAATTATCAAATAACTAGAGAGCGGCCTCCCCCGCTCTCTGGGGGAGATATTTGATGATTGTCAGAGTTGTACTGACTAAAACCCACCCATGTTCGTTCTTTTGCCCTTAATGTTCCGGGGCCGCGGTTTTTCAACCCGCAACCCGGGGAGGTCTCATGATGGCTGCCTGTCGGGGGCGCGGTGAATGCGAAAGCGAATCCCATGCCCCCGACTATAGCAGGTGAATCTCCAGTGGTTTTAGCCAGAAGAGTCTGGCTAAAACCACTGTCCCCTTGTCGTCCCCACGACGGGTGATAGTCCATGAGGATTTCCACAAAGTCGTAAAAAAAAGGACTCATGTTGGCTGCGGCTTATTGTCAACTAGTTCTTTCAGTATAGATCAAATCAAATCAAATCATTTATTTCTATTAGACCATTACAGGCACTTTTGAATGTCAAGAAACAAAATGAATCTACAGTCCCGGTCTTTTTGAATAAAACACACTAATACTTATTGCATCATTTATTTTAACATCAATAAATACAACTTTATTTTATGTTTTACTAACATTTATACATATTATATTTACAAGTTCATACGTTGTTATAACTATGTACATCTTTGGCAAGATATCTCTGACTAGAGTTTTAAACACTGGATCATAAATGAAAGGGGAGTTAAATAAATGTTTAAACAAGACGACACATGAATCTATACAAAACCAGTTTATGCTGATCTCTCATCGTACGGGAAATCTGTATGTATTTGAGAGATCTGTATAAACTGGTTTTGTATAGGTTGATGTGACGTCATATTTATGACGGAAAGCAACGAAAAAATGTTGAAAAATATTTATGGTAAAAATTTATAAAAACTAATTTAAAAAATTGATATTATGTTTTATAGTACCTATTCAGCATTTGTGCGAAAACCATGTTTTTCAACTCCAAATGTAAGGTATCCTTACGATAAAACTTATCCCAACTACATGACCAGTTGTTTAATGTCTTTGTCAATAAGAAAACAGGTTTTGTTTGCAATGGACTAGACCAGAGGTTCCCAACGGGGGCTGTACCGCCCCCTAGTAAGCGCTGGAGTTCATCGTGGGGGCGGTAGATCATAAAAGGTTGGTGAACCTGTGCACTAGATCTTTAGAGATGCGCTTTTTGCGGAAAATGTGTCAGAACGAGACTTTCCAATTTAATCTTTTTTTTTCTAAGGTTGGGAAATCATCAACTACCTAACTTCAGGGGGAGTGTCAGACTTTTACTAACTAAAACCTATGCTTGTTCCTGATTTTGCTCTTTATGTATCTGGGCCGTGGCATCTCTTTCGAACAACCTACAACTCGACCTACAGAGGCCCTGGCAGGCCTGCTTTGCAGACATTAACCTTCAATTTAGTTTCATGTTTTAATTTACATTTGCAGGACATTGAAGTTCAAAGTAGGACACTTGACAGAACATTTTATAGTCTTGGTAAACTCTTTATTAAAACTGTTAACATCTTCTTCCTACCCTTGTCCCATTCTATTTGGGGCAGCTCAACACGTTTTTTTGTTCAATACGCCTTTGTCAAACGTCACGGCATCATTTTCTCCTTACTCCTTCGTATCATTCCTTACACAATCCATTCATCTTTTGTTCGATCGTCCCAGTTGCCTTATGAATAAATTCCAGATGAATGGCATTTGGCAAATCCGAGATTTCAAATGCATTTCCTTTTTGAAGTGTTATCAGAGCTAATGTGCTCACCAGTGCAAGGAATTTCGACTTTAATATTTATACCTTCTAAAATCACACAGTTTTGGTTATTGACAGGATTGCCTGCAGTGATTTTGATCACCGTTTTGCCGGCAGTGGTAATATGATAAATTACTTCTACCATGTAAAGTTTTTATCTGAGTTTGAATCCTAGGTACGCATGCACGTAGATACGTCGGGGCAATTAGCACTGGGCCATTAAAAAAAAGGCACATAATTGGAACAATGAAATACAGCTGTGTTGTGCGTATAGGTCGATCTCTAATTACATATAATACGGGGTGCCAACAAAAACACAGCTTTTTTTCATTCAACCATTTTTAAACATTTTCTACATTGCTGAGCATACGTATTATTTTTCTTACATTACCTAAAATACACAGGAATAAGGTCGATGTCGCACAGCTCTAAAACTTCATGTGTGAGACAGACAGAAACACATCTAAGGCAAAAAAGGGTTATAGCTCGCACCATATCTTATGGCGGATCGGAAGTTAGCTACAAGTAGTAAGTTAGTACAACTTCAAAGTAGCTCGGATAATCCTTACTTCCGTACTAATACAATATTATAAAGGCGAAAGTGAGTTTGTTTGTTACCTCTTCACGCTTTAATGGCTAAACCGATTTTGGTTTATTTTGGTACAGAGATAGGCTAATTTTTATTTACAAAAATTGGGATATGAGGAGAACGAGGGCAGAAAAGGAAAAACTTAGCGTTGCTATTACAAATCAATAAGGCGGAAAGCAAAAACTGCAGGTAGCAGGTACTGTGTTTTACCGAATTTAACGCGAGCGAAGCCGCGAGCAAAAGCTAGTCTGATATAAAGCTGCGTAGAACAAAATTGTAATTATCAACGAGTCGCAGATGACCTCGTTTTGACTGTTTTATGCGCCAACCGTAACTCGCAACTAACTTCCGAGCCGCCATTAAGTTTGAACCGAACTATATTTAGCGTTTATGCATAGATACAGTCGAACATCCATCCCTAATTCATTTATTACTTATATACAGAAACATACATTTATTGCCTCACTTTACTAAAGGAACTTCACAACCACAGGGATAAAATTAGACAAAGTTAGAAAATCTAGACGTGTTTACACAGGATTCTAACACTTATCTCGTTTAATTAAGCTTCAAAATGCAACAGGTAGCGAGTAATAGGAACAATGTAAAGGTCAGAGAGTTTTGTTTGCTTTGCCCGGGTTTTGTCAACAATTCAAAGGAATGTTGATACATGAAAAGTTTTTGGGGCTGTGTGCACTGGATCTCATTTAATTCGTAGGTGCAGTGTTAAATGATTAACGGAGTATTTCACCAATGAAATTTAATATCAATGAGGTTAGAGCTTCCATACCAGTATGAGAGAGAGACAGAGCTATACAAGACTTCTAGCGCCATCGTTTTCACACACTGGATTATGATTAAAACATTATGTTCATGGAACCCCACTCAGGGGAGCTCATGGCTAAATAATAGCAGCCGCTCGGGTCAATCTTTGATGATCTTTGGTTGGTCCGTGGATGGGTGACCACCCATTACATACCGAGTTTCCTCCGTGCCTCGGAAAACACGTTAAGATTGTTGGTCCTGGCTGTCATTTGTAGATCTTTGACAGTCGTTACATATAGTAAGCGTCCCGAAAGTCTAACAACCAGTCTTACCAAAGGGTATCGTATTACCCAGTACTAACTGTGTCTCTAGGAAAGAAATGTAAATTGGGATAACGGCAGCTGAATTATAATTGACACAGATCTTGAACGCCGTTCACCATGCGTAGTTTTTGAGTGGAAAATATCTTGAACTAAGTAGGAAAATGTCTTGAAGTTTCAGCAATTTAAAATGTTATTTAGCTTATTTAAATACATATAAAGCAGGCTCTATGAGGTTAGTTATTTACAAATGTGCGTAATTATGTTATGTGTTAATATTTATTTGATTATTTTTATCCAAATTGACCTTTACATTCATATTATTAGGGTATATTTTGAATACAGTTCAGCAAAATAAAATATCCTTGTATTATAAATACTCGGTATTTTTTTGCTTTGTCTAAATAGATATTTACGAAAGTTTTTGAAGTATCCTTTCATTTGAATAAAAGGGTATCTTTAAGACACATTTCTATTATCTACTCAGACGGATACATTATGTATGTATCCGTCATATATACCAAAGCTTTATTTAATTAAAAGTACTATAATTTTAATAAAAGTATCTTTAACCTTAAAAATTACTACGTAGTTATACCAACTTGAGCTCAGACGATAATTTACAAATAAACTATGTACAAATAATCACCATTTTAAAGTGGTGATTTTGGAACAAAGATCACCACTTCAAAGTGGTGATAAAGTTGACGAAACCTGCTTTTAAAACTACAAGCAATTAGAAGTCAAGTGTTACATTTGACACTATAGTTTTTAAATAATTGAAATTCTAATTGAGAGCACAGAGTTGTTGAAAGATATACTGCTTAGGAGTCTTCGCGATTTGACGGCAATAATTAACTGTCAATATTTTGGCTTCGCAATCATTGCTAATTAAGAGGGTTTTAAATATGTGATTTAAACTGGTTAATTTTCCATTGTGTTTATTCTGTTGTGTTACCGTGACGTGCCTTAAATCAGTATTGTTTTTACATTATTCCAATGCGGGAAAGAGATGGCGCTAGATGTCCTGTATAGCTCTGTCTCTTCCCCACACTGATATGGCATTAAAATACATAATTGCTACTGTCTACGAAACCAACCCAGCCTTATTCTTGGAGACTCTTCCGAAGCGGTTACTGAATGGGTGCCAAACAATATCACCCTGCAGGATCTTTTTGCACCAAAAAACATCAGAACGTTCTTACTTCCATCTCCAAACTAGTGGATCTTAGGAGACGAACTCTGCTTTGCCACATTATCATTGCGAACAAAGACCCCATTTGTGTTATCGTCGACGAGAAACAGAAGGATTACCATGACATCTTATAGCAGTTCTTATTCCTGTGTGAGAAAGAGATGGTGCTAAACACCCTGTATAGCTCGATCTCTTTCCCTCAGTGGAATAAGTTCTGTTTTAAGACGTTATGGTAGGGCAGCTGGGCGCTTCAGCAATTTATTCAAAAAAGGAATATCACTAAAACCTTGAGCGAGTTCATTCACAATTTCAATCATAAACTACGTAGTAATCTCCCAGCTAGGTCCCGCAGTGGAGTATCTTCCTGAACGCCTTCCTGAACTCAGGGTTGAAGATCGTGTAGATGACGGGGTTGAGGAACGAGTTGATGTAGCCCAGCCACGTGGTCAGGATGAACACGGTCACGCCGGGGGAGTATGGGAGGCCGAACTTGGAGCACATTGCGTCCAGGACTGAGCATGTGAAGAATGGTGCCCAGCAGAAGAGGAAGACACCTGGAAGAGAAGAAGAATCTCGCGTTAGTTTATTTATTTGCGAGTTAGTAAATATTATAGTTAAAAAAATTACAATGTAATGTAATTAAGACAGAAGGCCGCTTGAAAAAAATTGGGGAATGGCAATGTATTTTTTATGTAGATAATTAGGTATTTGTTCGAAAAAAGTTTTAGTATGTATTTTCGTTTTGAGAAGTAAATTCTTTTGTTACACAAATATTATTATGATAATTTGGCTTAGCTAGGAGATTGGTTGACAAACTGACTTTATTTTTTATTCGCCTTTTTTATTAGTTTGTCTGATTGGTTTGCACATGAGACTAAAATAGTGATGGATCTGAATGTTGATGGACGGAGAGCGAGAGGAAGGCCAAAGAAAAGATGGATGGATTGTGTAAGGAATGATATGAAGGAGAAAGGAGTAAATGATGCCGTGACGTCTGATAGGAGAGAATGGAAGAAGAAATCGTGTTGCGCCGACCCCAAATAGAATGGGACAAGGGCAGGAAAATAATGATGGTCTGATTGGTTTATATTTTGTCTTCGAAGTTATTATCCGTAAACTCACCTAACACAATAGCAAGTGTCTGCGTCGCTTTCTTCTCCTTCTTGGCAAAAGACTTGGCCCTCAGCTTGCCAGCCCGGTTGGCTCTGAAGATGGTGAACCTGGCCGCTGATGCTGCACTCCTGAATCTTCTCCGAGGAGTCGAGATGAGGGAGCTGGTGCTTATCCTGCTTAGCTTCTTTCTGGAGAAGAAGTGGAGAATTTGAATAGGTGTTTTTTTCAATTTACTGTTCATGGTCATTTACAGTTATTTTAATTTGATTTCTAGTTTTTATAGTTATATAATTTCAGGCTACGGCTTCATACTACAAAACCGAGTTTTTTTTATAAACGACAGTGGCAGATGTAGGAATCCCGCATGCCTGTACGGTTTTCGTTCCAGCAAGTTGATGTATGTAGTAAATATTCAAAATGCACAGAGCATGACACAGAATAATATATTATCTATGTCATAAGTAAATTTAGTATCTGTAGTTCTGCGGTGCATGATAAAAGAAAAGCATTACTTTTGGTTTTGAAATGACGAAGGTGGCCACTACGGCTTATTTATCATGAAACTGACATCTATTTTCTATTTAAAATTAAGCAGGTTTAAATGTCTGCCTCTTAAGTAAGCACTTAAGAGGCAGACATTTGACAGAACATAAAACATAGTTTTACAGTGTACTCGATTCCAATAAAAAAATGTGAATGGTACGGATTTTACAGTTCCTGGAAAGTATTTCTCGAAATGATTATATGCGCTAAGAAACGAAGACCCATTAAAATACTGCAAAAATGGCTGATATATTTTTTGTTATTTTGAATTTCCTGACACCATAAGGTAAAATGACCCCCTATAGACCCGTGATTGAAATATAGCCGTCACTTAAAATAGATCTGGTTAAATTACTCAAAATACCCTTTAAAGGAAATGGGTCACTTCGATACTTATGGGCGATGGGTTCGACCCAACCCTGGGACATCTTGCGACCTCACGGAAATTGGGTCCAAAGATGGCTGCAGTGTAAAATGGACGCTGCCATAATGACCTCCGTTAAAATAGCCATCAACTGCAGCTTTTAGGGTGATAAGGAGGATCGGATAACGCTGTTGTTCAATTGGTATGTAGAAATATTTAGAACTGTTGTATGTATAGTAGACTTTACCTACATTTGATCTCTATTCTTTACGTGTCAATATCACAAAACATTTAGCCTGAACTTTGTAAAAAAAAAACTTAGCCCTAAATGGACACTAAAACGTGAATCGAAGAACCGGCAAAAAATCCAAGGTTGCTTTTTTAAAATCATTTGGTTTGACAATGTTGTTATGTTACTGCATTAGAGTTCTTCTAATCAAATCATTTATTTCAATTAGACCATTACAGGCACTTTTGAATGTCAAGAAACAAAATGAATCTACAGTCCCGGTCACAAGGCATAATAACTTGTGAAACTACTGTAGTTGCCCATTCCAAAGCGTTGATCTCTATGGAGAAGAATGGGCAAGAAACTCCATGGACACTCTTTTAAATTATAATATTTTTACAAAATCGTATTTACATCAATCATATTGAGACTTTACAAATATGTGAGAACGATGTAGAAAGACGTGCACAGTAAGAGCGTCCAGAGTAAATAAAAAGCAAAATTCTATTTAAAATCTAAATAAATTAAAAAATGACCGTGGTAGCTAAAATATGACCAGTCCCAACTGACAGCGCCCGTTCACGAACATGACGTATGGATCAGCCCCATTCAGCTCGACCATTTTGAAGGGAGCTAAATGACCCGACACACCCGCCACCTCTTCTCATTATTATATAGTAAAAATAGCTGTGGTCAGCAGTTTCACCCGCTGCTCAGGTGTATTTGTTCTGTATAAGGCCACTTTATCACTTAGGGGTATGAACAAATGCGCGGGTGAAGCCGCGTGATCGCGGGCAAAGCCGCAGGCCTTTATTCCGACCATCAGGTCTGATGATGAGGAGCTCGTGGCTAAACAAACGCAGTCATTCGGGTCGATTTTTAGATTAAGCCGCGTTTGCAGGTTGATCTGTGGAAAGGTGCACACCCGTTACATACCGAGTTTCCCCCGTACCTCGGAAAGCACGTTAAGTTGTTGGTCGCGGTTGCCATTTGTAGATCTTAGACAGTCGATACAGATAGTCAGCGTCCCTAAAGCCTGACAAACAGTCTTACCAAGGGGTATCGTATTACTCAGTACTAACTGGGTTGTGGAGGTCAGATAGGCAGTCGCTCCATGTAAAATACTAGTATTCAGCTGCATCCGGTTAGACTGGAAGCCAACACCAACATAGTTGGGAAAAGACTAGGCAGATGATAATGGGAGCAAAAATGATGTAATAATAAATAAAACTATAGATTTAAATTAAATTTTCTCCCACTTACATTCCCACATGTTGAAAATTGCAAATGTAAACATTTACTTCGAAAGTAAAGAGTAAACAATTCCAGCGCTAGTATTAAAACAGTTTGTAAACTCAATCTGCGCTGTAACTTTAAACCTCTATTTGCCCGTCCACCTGCACCCCAGGTACTTACCCAGGGTGCAGTTCTAAGTACTTGTTTGACTTTCGCTTGCTCATGTGGCGGCAAGTTAGTTATTGTTATTTCAACGTATTTATAAACAACAACGTACTAGCAACTTTTGCGTAAATTTTTTTTAGCAGCATTTAATTTTAAACGGCACGGAACCATGCTTTATTTTAGTAATAGGAAATCATTTCACTTCCCCCGCAGTAGGCAGAGCGGGGAGGAGTGTCAGACATGTGCTAACTAAAACCCACCATGTTCTGTTTTTGCTATTTTATTTTCCGGGGCCGCGGTATCTCTTTCGAATAACCCTGAACCCTGACAGGCGGTGGCCCTAGCGGACCACTCTGCTTTGCTGACATCTCTTTGAGGCGCGCGTGGAACACTAAGGCGCGTCGCCCACACGACCAAGAGTCGAGGCGCAGACGGGGCGCGGGCGCGTTAGGCGCGTCGCCCACACGACATTTGTAAAGAAAATCTCGTTGCAGCGTGACTCTGCGCCTCGACTCTTGGTCGTGTGGGCGACGCGCCTAACGCGCCGACTCGGTCTGTTGATCGTCACAGTGGTGCCACCCATACTAGCAACCTATGTGTTGTGAGAATTATCAGCAACGTTTAACTTTAGACGGCGCGGGACCAAAGGCTTAACATGATTTCCAAAGCAAAGAGAAATTTATTAACTGATAATAATGCTATTTTTGGCAGCTATAACAAAGCTGCCTATCTCCTTTCCATAATCCCCTCCACGCCTTTAAAGACACGAAAGTGACTCATTCTTAACGAAGAATAACCAAAACAAGCCTACCTAATCCCATTTAGTACACAAATCGACGAGAATCGGATCAAAAGGTGTCAACAAGTCTGGAAAGACTGTGAAGCCAATTTCACGAAGTTTTTGACTTAATGACTGAAACGTGACCTTTACCATCGGAAATTTAACTTTACCTTGAACTTTAAACTTTGACGGAAATTGGAGGTTTTAACTCGATCAATCAAAGTAAGCATTTGGTAATCCACCTTGTTTTGTAGTTTTAATTCATCTTCCGAAGACCTCGTGGTAGCGGTAAAGTTTTTGGCGAAATAAATACTGAATAAGAAATTGAAAACTGTTTTGTAATTTATGTCGCAATTCTTCGATAGGAATTAAATCTCTGGAAAAGAATTTACAAAAACGAACCTGCCAAGAGCAAGTCGGACACACGCACCGAGGGTTCCGTACAAACTTGCGACGACAACAATATAGGAATCACGGAAGATATCCCATAAGTGACAGTTCCTCAAAGTGATGTCAGCAAAATAGAGGGGCCCTATGCCACTGTCTGCCGGGGTTGCGGGTTGTTCGAAAAAGATACCGCGGCCCCGGAACATAAAGGGCAAAAGAAGGTATGGATGGGTTTTATTCTGTAAAAGTCTGACATTCCCTTTCACTTCCCCCAGAGCTCTTAATGATAAAAAAAAAAAAAATGATATATCAACCAAAAAAAGAATGACAGTGTAAAATCACACAAAAGGAAGTTTATCTCCAATATCGAAATAAACTGTCTCATAACATAACCTTACTGGATCCTGGTTATAAAGGACTTACAGATAAGATCTAATACTCTAAATAACTTACCGGTATCCTCATCAAAAGGGTTGTTAAGACCTTTACTACCGAACTCGATAGTATTCGATAGCCACATTATGGTATTGTTATGGGTTTTCTATTCATTTGGGGATGAAGGTAGGTCTGTCACAGACTACCTACAGTACTGTTTCTCCTCAATTAAATCCATCCAAAGGTTGTCTTGAGAAGATCGCTTTTAGCGACAAGACCGCCCATTGTGTCACCCTATTTATAAGTTGTATACTGTTATTCTTGTCATTTGTATGGTGTACATAATTAAGAATATTCTATTTATCTATCTGTCTATTATTTTGTTTTTCTTTACGTTTAAGGACTTGATAAAAGACTTAATATAAGTAAGGCGGATCTTTGATATAGTACGTCCATCAAAATCAAAATCAAAATATTTTTATTTTACATAGGCCTACATGGGCACTTATAAAACGTCGAGAAAAGATGCACGGTTCGGGTTGGTCGTTTCCTATGGAGAAGAACCGGCAAGAAACTCCATGGTTACTCTTTTAAAATCATTTAGTTTTACAATGTTGTTGTTGTTACAGCGTTAGCACTTAAGTATGAGAGGACAGCGTAGGCCCGACAATAAGTCATTGCTTACTTTACAAAAAGTAAAATAAAATAATACGTTAACAAAAGTTAACAAGCGTCTAAGAATCTACAAGGCCAACCATGTCCACTCATTCACAACTAATAGGTAGAAAAGAATCTATACAAAAGTAAAAAAAAAAATAAAAAAATATTGCAAAAACAAAATAATGACTAAAAGACGAGTCACACAGATGTTGCTATCAGTACTGTAACTATTCAGAACAAGGGTGATATAAATATGTGATTTGACAACTATTGCAAAAAAAAAAAAACAAAATGATTAAAGAGATCACACAAATAAATAAGATTGAGAATAGTTAGAGACATCCACAAATTTGTGCTGATTATAGCTACCAGGGAAGCCGCATGCGCAGAAGGAACTATAGCCAAACTTCTTTATCTTCAACGTAGTCCTTGATTTTGTAATATGCGTTTTTAATAAGGACACGTTTTATGTAGTTTTTAAACTTTCCATCTGTCAGTTCTATAACTGATTTTGGCAACTTGTTATAAAAGCGTATACTGTTTATTAGAAATGACTTGCTAGTTTTTGTTAATCTAAATTTAGGAATTACAATTTCGTGTTTACTGCGTGTATTAATATTGTGGTAGTCGCTCCTAATTTTGAAAAGCCCCCGATTTTTACGGACATACAATAAACATTCTAAGATATAAAGTGAGGGCAGAGTCAGTATATCGATCTCTTTAAATTTTTCTCTGAGGGACTCGCGAGGACCCATTTTATAGATCGCCGTCCAGTAATCCATGAGAATTATTTTTGTCATTAAGACGATTTTTTAACCGACTTTTTGTTTGTTTATAAGTTTGTTGAACATACAAGCAAACAAAAACAATCTGTGCTAATATTACATTTACTGAACCGATTTTGAAGATTCTTTACCAAAAGAAATATTTATATGTATGATTTTTTTGTTGCTTATATACCTACTTGCAATTTGACAACACGTATTTCATTTTTCTGCTCTCTGCTACTCAATAGTGAACCGTAATACAAACACCACAAACTATTAATGTCAAGAAGGCCTCAGGGCATTATGCTGCCAGATGGCCACACAAGGGAGAACAAAACAATTAGCAATTGTAGAACATCATATACATATTAATAGCAAGTCATCTTTCAAATATTCAGAGCAAATAACCCCCAAGTCATCTCGACAGACACTAATACGTAAGAACCTTCATCATATAAGCCTTATGAAACATACAACCCTCTTCATAACCTAGCTGGACCTAGTATTCCTTTGAGGTAACCTAGAATGCTTGTAGTGTTGAATATTCTATCAACTTAACCTTCTCGTCAAAGGTGCTATTGCACTTGTCTTGTTAAGGCGATGAATCAGTACTAATCGGGGTCAAAGTCGAATATAACGTAGTAAACGTAGTTTAAACTCACGCATTTTTAGGGTAACGTAAATAGATAAATAGATAGAATATTCTTTATTATGTACGCCATACAAATGACAAGAATAACAGTAAACAACTTATAAATGGGGTGACACAATGGGCGGTCTTATCGCTAAAAGCTATCTTTTTAAGACAACCTTTGGATAGATTTAAAGGAGGAGAGACGGACTGTAGGTAGTCTGTGGACGTACCTCAAAATGGGACCCCTTTTCCAGTCTTGGAACCCTTAAAGGATCACCATCTCTTCCTCCTGTCTGTCTGTCAAGATCCTTTATTTCAGAAACGCATAGAGGTATCAAGGTAAACTTAAAACCAATATTATTATTAAAACTTGAAACGGGATATTTACACTGTTTGTTATTTTAATAAGATTAGTAACCATGTCAGTTTAAAGACTTATATCGTATTCTGAAGGCTGTAGTTCTTTGGAACTGTGAAAAAATCAACTCTCTTAGTCTACGCAGTCAAAAAATATGGCCTTTTATGTCGCAAGTTTGTATGGAGCGCAAATCCGACTTGGACTTGGCTGGTTTTTTTACATTGGGATAGAGAGAAACCTCAGTATGCCACCTGTTAATCCCTAGATACTCCTTTTTCTACGTCCTCGTTTATACGTGGATAACGCAGGACGGGGTGTTGAAGCGTAGCGTCGGAGAAGTGTATGGACTTAGGCTTGGAAAAGCCTTTGACTAAGTTAAGATGATTGCATGTACAGGAAAGACTTAACTTGAATAGTGCGAGCCAACCAGAACAAGATTGAGCTATGATATTTGCGAACGGAGTTTGTACACCGGATTGAAAGCAAAATAATTATGTGAAACAGTTGTTTCAGACCTTATTTGTTGTTCCATAAATACCTAAACACAACGTGCAAGTTTTTTTTTATTTTGTCCCTTGTATGTATTTGTTTATGATGATAAATGATGTTTATTTTGCAAGTAGGTTTTCACAAACACTTTTACACGTCTTTTTTTTTAAAACTAGATGAGGCCGGTGTTTCGTACCCGACTACTCTGAGAAGAAACAGCCGAAACAAACTCAGAGGTCAGAGGTAGATGCTTTGAATGATTAATGTTTTTTTTTGTTATTTTGTGAAGTCGTTGTAATTTGCGACAAATAAATGTTTTTTCATTCTATCTTTCTTTCTAATCAAATGTGCCGAGACCGACCCGAACAAGTGGGTAACACCCCTTAGAGCGCCCAGTGGCAGCACGGCACGGCATGGGATTTTTACGTGACGTAGCTTAATAAACCAAAACACTATAATGTTTAAGTTGAAATTTCAAACACTTATTATACACGACATCGTATTGCACAATTTTTTGTAGCCACAAAGATTATTATTGAAATTTCAACTATATTTTTTCAAAGTTAAGGTTATACTTTGACTGATAAGAATCACTAGACGCAAACCCTTAGACTAGTCGTTGACTACCGTCCAGGTAAGGCCCAAAGCAGGCTAATCATCATTTTCCTGCCCTTGCCCCATTCTATTTGGGGTCGGCGCAACACGTTTTCTTCTTCCATTCTCCCCTTCTCATTCTCTTCCATTATCAGACGTCACGGCATCATTTACTCCTTTCTCCTTCATATCATTCCTTACACAATCCATCAATCTTTGTTTTGCCTTTCCTCTCGCTCTCCGTCCATCAAC
Organism: Ochropleura plecta; assembly: GCA_905475445.1. Taxonomy (NCBI): domain Eukaryota; kingdom Metazoa; phylum Arthropoda; class Insecta; order Lepidoptera; family Noctuidae; genus Ochropleura; species Ochropleura plecta. The sequence continues at coordinate 18,913,922 of FR997736.1, forward strand.
ATTCAGATCCATCACTCTTTTAGTCACATGTCCAACATCTTAATTTAATATCAACGGGGTTTAACATAACAATTGCGTCGAAGGTAATTCGGTGCACCTATTGATGTAATAAAATTGATAGGCTGATAAAAATTGGCGGATAATATTTTTGGAAGTCAGAGAGCGCAGATTCTCTTAAAAATGTGGACAGATATTTCAGTTTAGATACCTATGTCTTTGAACTGCACTGTTGTTTTACTGCTGTTTCTTCTACTGTTCTCGCTGTGCAGTTGTGGAATTTGCTTTGGTCTGGCATTAAGGACTGCCAAACTGTTTTGTTAGTTTTCAAGAAAAGAGTGAAAGAACGTTCCATATTTTTTTGTATTTTATTTAAATTTGTCTTTGTACTTGTGCGTATGTAAGTATATTCTAATATAGTATTTAAATTCATTATTTGCTCTATATTTTTATGCATTATATTTTTTCTTACTTTTTTCACACCTTGTCTACATCTCTTTTTATTTACTCTTCTTTAGCAAGTATGATGGAAGTATGTCTTTAGAAATAAGCATTGCCTTTGTACCTATTTCCTGTTACTGTCTTCTTTACTGTATTCAGTGTCTACATAAGTTGTTAAATAAATAAATAGGTTCATCAAACCATCACCAAACAAAATCAAATAGTCTTGACTGTCGAAAAATAATTTTAAATATACAGAAAAAGTTCTAAGTCCTATAGGTTGTCAACAAAACATGCTTTTAACTGAGCGCTACAGTGTTTTGTTAATGTACCTATATACACCGCTGTTAAAACTAATTGCAGCGTTCGCTTGCAGGAAAACCACAGAAGCAATTTGCAAAATTATTTTCGGATACAAGGTAGCGGAAGCTCGGATAAGTTTCGGATATCCAATAGATGAAGTTATGGTAGTTAGGACACTATTAATTAAACAGTGTTTATGCTCGACATAATATACTAAATTGTCATTATATTAAACTTTTAATTGTTGTAAACCTAGCGTTTTCCTTAGGTTCGCTCTTCAATGTTATGTAGCAGTTAGCTACGGCGTAGCAATTTGCTACGTCGTAGCTTGCATTTTGCTACGATTTCTTGGTATTAGTGGTTTTTTTTTGTTTAATTTTCTCATAGCTAGTGTTTATTTAACAGTGTTAAGTTATCCATTGGATGATATTAACCTTACTGGACCGGTCACTTGATAACTTAACGCAAAATGATACTAAACGAAATAGGAAAATTTAAAAAACCATCCAGGCTTGTATGTTTGAACCCCTAAAACAAACTCCTTTGTCCATCTATACATACCACAGAACAATAAATACATGGACAGCTTCACGATTTTGTCAATATGTTATCGTATTATATTGAACTAGTGGTCCCATCGCGATTCCCGAGCATAATGACTTGGTTTTCATTCTCTCATTGATAGTACCTGTAGGAGTTATTTCTGTTTGGACACTTTTCCTTATATTTAAGATGGATTTTGCGAGTTAGACTCGCGCACTGAAGATTCCGTACAAACTTGCGACATAAACTGCCATATCTTTGGAGTAGACTTAGAAAACCACAAAGTTTTTTCTTTTTTTCTTAACTATTAGTTGCCCCACACTAAGAATTTCTCATGTATCGTGGGGTGGGTGCGTTTACAAACATTTAAACTCATATACACACACAGCCAGACCCGGTACAACTATCTGTAGGCCATACAAATATTTGTTCCGTGCAGCAGTCAAACGCTTAGCCACTGCACCAACCGTGTCGTCAAAGTTGAGTATATGGTTTTAATTTCAACTCGATAACTCCACGCGTTTTCGAGATAAAGGGTCTTGACAGACAGACGGACAACAAAGTGACGGGCCTGTTGGTCTAGTGGTTAGTGGCCCTGACTGCTAAGCCGGAGGTCGTGGGTTCGATTCCCACCCAGGACAAACTTTGTGTGATGAGCATGATTGTTTGTTCTGTGTCTGGGTGTGATTTATCTATAATATGTATGTATTTATAAATTATATAAGTATGTATATCAGTTGTCTGGTTACCATAACACAAGCTCTGCTTAGCTTGGGATCAGATGACCGTGTGTGAGCTGTCCCAAGATATTTATTTATTTATTTTTATTTAAAGTAATCCAATAAGGGTTCCGTTTTTTCTTTTTGAGCTACGGGACCCTAAAAACATCTCGCCTGTTAACCTCAAAGCGTTAAACAGAGGTGTACTTAACAGTACAACCACATTTTAGTAGTTATATTTAAGTCTCGTATTAAAGAAGGCGAGCGTATATGTATAATAAGTTTCTTGCCCATTCTTCTCTATAGAGATCAATGCTTTGGAATGGGCATCTATAGTACTTTTTTATTTTTTTATTTAAGTAGGCTTACAAACTAGCGAGTACATGACCCTGTTAGGGCGTAGCAAAATGTTTTAAAACCAATAAAATTATATTGCAGAATCTAATATCACGTATGGTAGGAACTTTCAGAATGGAGGAAGTTGAAGGAGGCCTACACCAAAATGGTCGAAAAAGGCTAAAAAGAGAGAAGAGGAACTTTCAAAATATTATAATAATTAAACCCATAAACGACATAAACAATATTCATTAAACTTATATCCAACCTTAAACATTTAGCACATACATAATAACTATATAATAAATTTCTATTTTATCTTTGGATCTTCCATAAATCTATAATAATCTTCCACTTTCACAAGTTATTATGTCTTGTGACTGGGACGGAAGTTATTATGTCTTTTTTGTTTTTATGACATTCAAAAGTAGCAATAGTCTAATTGAAGCAGAGGGGTCTGCCATGGCCACCACCTGCCGGGGTTGCGGGTTGTTCGAAAGAGATATCGCCGCCCCGGAACATAAGGACAAGAGAAGGACGGGTTTCAGTCAGTACAAGTCTGACACTCCCCGCCGTTCCGCCCAGAGCGGGGGAAGTTATTTGGTGATTTCCCATTCGCAAATAAAAGAGAACGGTTAAATTGAAATAAATACTTAGAGTTTTTCAGTTTTATAGTATTTCTTAACAAAAAATGTTTACAATCGCGATTGGCTATATATGAGCGTATGACAGACAAAGTTTCTATCTTTTTAACAAGATTGAGGAACAATTTGAACTCCTAAGGGTTCGTTTATAAGAGGGTTTAACTTTTAAGGGTACAATTTGGCTCAATGCCTGTATCATTTAAAATGTATAATGCAAGGGTAAGTGGCTCGAGGGGTTGTTTCAGATTAGGGATGCAAAATATATGCGTGTTAAATTTTACTGTTACAATACGAGTTCAGGGGTAAGTAAGGTATTTCTCAAGTTTTTAGTTCCGTACCTCTAAAGAAAAAACCGAAACCTTCTCAAGTTTTTAGTTCCGTACCTCTAAAGAAAAAACCGAAACCTTCTCAAGTTTTTAGTTCCGTACCTCTAAAGAAAAAACCGAAACCTTCTCAAGTTTTTAGTTCCGTACCTCTAAGTCTAATCAGTAAAAAGATATGACCGTTTATGTCGCAAGTTTGCACCCACCCACGGTGCGTGAGTCTAACTCGCTCCTGGCCGTTATTAAATACGTCAAAAACTGGTCAGTGGATTCAGAACACCTTGTACTTAACATAACTTGGTTTCCGAGTTACAGAGGAAACTGGGTGTGTAGTAGATGGTTACCAATCCATCAACCGACCTTGGCAAGCGCGAATTAACCTCTGACCGTTTGACTGTTTTATCTAGCCACGAGCTTCTCTTTAAACGCTTCAATTTTAAGATATATTCAGCTGTACTGAACGCAAAAGCAATATCTCGAGGAAAGCCGATTTCGAGAAATTTGGAGAATTGTAAATATAATTAAATTGTTTGAATTTTACTTCAGGGAATGTTTTTTTGTGTAATATGTCTTTTAATGTTTCAAAATAGATATTGCTATTTGGCTTAGTTCGTTAGATGCGTATCTATTTAAGCTATCAAATGCCATTAAAACCTTTTTTTTAATTACCGCTTTTGAGCCTAGCACGGCAGTATTAGGGTGTTTAAAATTTTAAATCGCTTTTTCAGTTTTCATTCATTTTCAGCCGAGTATAGAGGGTCCCAAATGCCATTTAGTTCTCGACATCAATTTTATTTAACGGGCATCTTCACGCTCGTATATGGGTTGCAGGGTAAAACGACATAATGGGATGTCATTCATCAACACGACGTCAGCCGCGTGTAATGCCATGTGGAAATTAAACGAAAAATTATGAGTCCTCCGGTACAGTCGGCAAAAAAGTTATTTGAAACAACAGAAGAAACGGTAACGTTCTTTTATCAAACTTATCAAAATTGTGATGTCTCTGAATTCTTATTTATTTATTTAATCATTTGTGTACACATAGGAGAAAAAACAAGAAAACATCATGAAAAACATAGAGTATAAAAGCACGGCTTTTTTGTACCTTAGAAGGAAATAAATCGGAACTATTATCTTATATATCTAACTCTTCACTCTGTTGTCCGTCTGTCTGTTTATCAATCTCCTATTATCTCGGGACCACGTGGAGGTATCGACTTGATAAACCATATAGTCTGTGGTCCCTTTGTTGCTGTGAAAAAATCAACTCTCTAAGTCTACGCAGTCAAAAAATATGGCCGTTTATGTGGTTTGTACGGTGAGCTCTGTACGCGAGTCTGATAAAAAATAAAATATCGAATATAATATCGTGTAAAAATCATATGTAATAGGGAGGGCACTTGTTTTATTTCATCAAATCGACATAAACCCTGTCTCTTCAAATACTTTTTGAAATCTGTCTGATGGTCTGTGAAGACTGGGGCATTTTAAGGGCTGTAGTTTTTAGTAGATTTGTTTACAAAGTCCCAGATTTGTTCCACAATTGTTTTAAGTCTACTACTAATCCGAATCCTTTTATTTAACGAAATTCCATTGTGACTATATCGACGGCGCGTTCATGTTCCACGTGCACCTCAATGAGATGTCAGCAAATCTGAGGGCCCAGGTGGCGTATTGCCATAATGTATACTAGCACAGACAGGGGTTGCTCTGTAATCGCACGCAATATGCTCTTGTAGCTAGAGAGCATACTGCATATCAGTACAGAGACAGACTGAAATAAAATACACTTTGCTCTAATTCGTGAGAGCAAAACACATACGAGTACAGACAATTTGGCTGCCGTAGTAGGCACCCCGACATGGACAGGTTAGGTTCGAAGGGGATGGCGGGGTCTGAAAGACCCCGCCATCCCCTTCGTGTTAGGTTACTTTAAACCTTGAATGCAGAGGTAGGAGCCCCGCGAAGCGGGGCTCCGTCGAGCCACTTTGATAGGTAGTAATCAGTGAGAGCTCGGGACTTGGGGCACCCCGACATGGACAGGTTAGGTTCGAAGGGGATGGCGGGGTCTGAAAGACCCCGCCATCCCCTTCGTGTTAGGTTACTTTAAACCTTGAATGCAGAGGTAGGAGCCCCGCGAAGCGGGGCTCCGTCGAGCCACTTTGATAGGTAGTAATCAGTGAGAGCACATTTTGCTTTAGACATATGCGAACAAACCGTATACTTATACAGACAGGTCTGTAGTCATACGTAGTTTGCTTTAAAAATATGCAAGCAAACTGTATACTTATACAGACTGGTCTGTAGTTATACGTAGTTTGCTTTAGAGTATTTGTTATTTTTAAGAGCACAAAGTGATCTAGTACAGACTATGGGTGTCTGTACTGATATACACAATGGCAATACGCGCCCAGGTGCCAGTACCCCTGCCTGTCCCCCGGTTTTAGTCAGTACATGTCTGACACTCTCTTCTGCTCCGCTTAGAGCGGGAGGAGACATTTGATGATTTAAAAAATTTTGAAAGCAAATGTTAAATTTTACCAACCATATTGTACAAATTACTACGAGTTTACTTAAGTTACTTTTTGGAAGTAACTTTATTGCTGTCTGTCCTTGATTATTGCCACGCTACTGTGTCTCTTTCTCGTCTTTCCTTTTAAGGTTATATTCTTTGTTTGTTTTTAATTAACTGTTCTGTCAAATATTGTAACCCTAGCTTCAATAACTCGTCTCACCCTCTTGGGGGGTATTTTAATATTCTCACTTCGGAGGCCTACTTGGTATGCTTTGTAAAAATATGTGGTTCAACTTTTAAGTTTTGGCTTGGTTATTCCGGGTTATTTGAAGTCGTCAAGATTTAATTCACTGATTTATTTGGTAGCTTCAGAGCTCTCGGTAAGAAAACAAATAAATAACAATATTTTACTTAACACAACGCCAATCACGAATCACAATAAAAAGTATCAAGATCAGCAGAAAGTGGCTCGTATTCGTTTATTCATTTTTGGACATATTTTTTATATTTTTACACATTTGTTATTCAATCCTAACTACTTACCTATATAATATTATAAAAGCGAAAGTGATTTTGTTTCGTCTTCACGCCTAAATGGCTAAACCAATTTTGATGATGAATTTTTGATAGTTGGGACCCTGGACACGGACATAGGCTATTTTTTTTAAAGTGAGAATTGAGGGAGAAAGAGGGAAGAAAAGGGAAAACTTACCTTTCCTATTACAATAAATAAGGCGCGAGGGCAAAAACTACAGGTAGCAGGTACCTGCAAATCAGGAAAGGGGAACTGTGTTACCCCGAATTTAACGCGAGCGAAGCCGCGGGCAAAAGCTAGTAATAAATAAAACAAAAAATGTGAGTTAGTTCTGTATCTTTACGGTGTAGTTGTCTGTAAATGTGTGTGAAAATTATAGCCTGTATGTGTATACAAGTTTTGTCGCCAGGCACTTTATGTAAATAAATGATGCTTCCTTGTCCAGAAGTGCAGGTAGCACAGTCAAGAGCATGTGTTTGTGAGTGTGAGTGGTTTGGTATAATTATTTAGTATTATTTTGAAGAAATGTCTATTTATATTGTATTAAATGAGACCTATTTCGGAGGAGCTCGTGGCTAAATAATAGCAGCCGCTCGGGTCGATCTTTAGGTTAAGCCGCGCTTGCCTAGGTTGGTCTGTGGATGGGTGACCACCCATTACATACCAAGTTTCCTCCGTGCCTCGGAAAGCACGTTAAGCCGTTGGTCCCGGCTGTCATTTGTAGATCTTTAACAGTCGTTACAGGTAGTCAGTGTTCCGAAAGTCTGACAACCAGTCTTACCAAGGGGTATCGTATTACCCAGTATTAACTGGGTTGTGGAGGTCAGATAGGCAGTCGCTCCATGTAAATACTGATATTCAGCTGCATCCGGTTAGACTGGAAGCCGACCCCAACATAGTTGGGAAAAGGCTAGGCAGATGATGAAATGAGACCTATTTCATAATTGATGTTTTTCACTCGAAATTTCACATTGAGTTGTGAGAGACCATTTTTTTAAGACCATACCTACCTTGTGATCTTCTAGTTACGGAGATATCACAAGCATTAAAAAAAATCCTCAGAAAGTCGGACAACAAAGTGATTTAATAAGGGTACCGTTTTCCTTTTGAGGTACGGAATTTTAAAAAAATAACCACCATCCAAACGAGAACAAGCAATAACCAGACATAGCCACGTCACAACACAGACACAAATCCCTCTGACATACAAATAAACAATATCCTACTCAAATCTCTAAAGCTTGACAACCACGTACAGTCAGCATAAGACATAAGTATCCAGACTAGTCAGATACAGTTGATTATTTCTTAAATATCCATGGATGTCTTCGTTTTAAAAAAAAATCCCCACATTAATTAGTTCTCCTGTATCGTGTGGGTGCGTTCACAAACATTAAAACTCACATACACAAACAGCTAGACCCGAAAAAACTATTTGCAGGTCATACAAATGTTTGTTCCGTGCGGGGATCGAACCCGCGACACGCAGCGCGACAGTTAACCGCTCAGTCGCTGCGCCAACCATGCCGTCAAATTAACAATGCAATGAAATGTATGGAATGCAAACAATGCAGTTAAATTCATTAAATAAATTAAATTTGAGTTGGAGACGTCTTCGACAAAAAAATACTGTATCAAACGAGCCTGGTTACTGTTATCTTTTTACTGACTGTACATTGCGCTTCATCCAAATAAGGATTTATCATTATTACATCCCATCTTATTCTCATTAGGCTTTACGAACCGTCAGCTGTACGACCTAGATTTAGAAACATTGAGTTATTTTGTTCACAGTCTACTGTTTAAGATAGCTAAGGTTAAGAAGATAATTTATTAATACATAATTACATGTGTAAGTTTGTAACAGGTTAGTATTTAAAACGTAAATGTCTTAACTTTTCTTTTTTTTCCTGTCTTGTTTACTGTTTATTGAAATAAATAAATAAAATAAGATAGTGATTAAAATTAGATTATTTGGAGATTTTAGTTTTTAAACTAACATTCTTTGCTCCAAAATATTCACGCGTTTTTCACCAAAGCAACAGTATACCATAAAATACTATTATATTGAGTGAGCAGAGTGGTTTAAAGTGTGACTAAACATATAGACGCGGAACGATTTTAGCCGATCAGAAATTGCGACCATGAAATATAGCGTCTGACGCGGTGTCGAGTCAACAGGAAAGAGGTGACTGCAACCTTTACAATAATAAAAAAACGTTGTACTTACTTCAACTCAGGTTTAGGCCTCGCCACGTCAGTGCCATCTTCTGTCTTCTTCTCCTCTTTAGCGGTGGGGGAGGCTGGTGGTGTGTGCTCCTTATCAGCCTCCATGTTGGAGGGGGCGTACCCTGAGTCATTGTTCGTGTTGGGATCCATCATCGGGATCGGGGACGCTAGGTTCGCCATTATGCTGTGGAAAAGAGATTGTGTTAGCAGTTATCTCATCTATGTTGGGCTAGCTGACCGAAAACAGCAGCTGAATTTCATATGGAGTGACTGTCTATCTGATCTTCGCAACATGGTGACTGGGGGAAGTCATACCTGTTGGTTAAACTGGTACTTATAGCGACTTTTTTTTTGGGTGGGAATCATCAAATAACTTCTTAGTCTGACACTTCCCCCGCTCTGGGCGGAGCGGGGGGAGTGACAGAATTGTACTGACTAAAACCTACCCATGTTCCTTCTATTGCCCTTTACGTTCCGGGGCCGCGGTATCTCTTTCGAACAGCCCGCAACCCCGGCAGGCGGAGGCCCTGGCAGGCCCCTCTGCTTTGCTGACATCTCTTTGAGGCGCGCGTGAAACACGAACGCGCCGACGACACGGCCTGTCGTCAATAGACGGACGGACGGTGAGCTACCCATTGCTCACCGTTTACAGGCCCGACTCACACCGCCTAGGATCTCCTTTTTTTTAAGGGATTCCGCACCTCAAAAGAAATAATACGGTACCCTTATAGGATCACTTTGTTGACTATCTGTCTTTCAAGACTCTTTATCCCGAAACGCGTATTTGCGAGTTGAAATTAATATTAAATACTGATCTCTTAAAGTTGTGAAAAAGTCTACGCAATCAGAAGGTATAGCGTAGCTATTTAGTAATCTGTGGTATAGCTATTTATGTCGCATTTCCTATATATTCGAAAAAGGAACTTAAATCATGACCTAGAATCATAAGATTTGGCAAGAAGCAATGTCATACAGTACCGTAATCGTAAATTTGTGCAAACAACACAAAATAAATGACGACCTGTGTTGATAGAAAACAGTTTTTTTAGGGTAAAGTTAAGTTTGTCTTTCAATACAGTTATTCTCTCAGATTTTTTCTCTTTTCGTTAAAGCAATGTTTAATATTTTCACTAATTACCTACAAATTTGTACGGAACCCTCGGTGCACGAGACCGACTCGCACTTGGCCGGTTTTTTTTAAATGTCACCCATAGGAATGTATCGTTTACTAACATTTAAATTCACATATACAAACGGCTCTCCTCGCTGTCCTCTCATACTCAAGTACCAACGCTGTAACAACAACATTGTAAAACCAAATGATTTTTAAAAGAGTAACCATGGAGTTTTTTGCCGGTTCTTCTCCATAGGAAACGACCAACCCGAACCGTGCATCTTTTCTCGACGTTTTATAAGTGCCCATGTAGGCCTATGTAAAATATTTTGATTTTTTGGCTGGACCCGGAACAACTACATGCCGGTCACACAAATATTTGTACCGTGCGGGGATCGAACCTGCAACACGCAGCGTATCAGCCAGTGGCTTAACAACTGCACCAACCGTGCCGCCAACAATATGCAATACCGTCAATTATATATTTTACTTTGCTCGAACAATAACCTTCATCAAAGTTGGCAAATAACTCAATGTTAGCAAAATCGAAGTATACTCGCTTACAGATCACGTACCGTGTTCATGAGAAAAGTTTGGAATTATTGCAAAGAAATCCAGACGGGTATTCGGTAAATAGGTTTTAAATGTTGTACTTGAACTTAGATCAAAACATATTTAACATCGATGGAATATTAGGACGGTTACCAGTCCGTTTACTTTTAAAAAGAGAACTCGTGAGCATATTTAACAGCTTTTTTATAATAAAAGCGTTGCTAGGAATTTCTCCTGTATCGTGGGTGCGTTTACAAACATTTAAACTCACACACACAAACATAGTTTTTAAGTTTCTTCTACTAACATAATTATTATTATATGGACTTGTAACTTAATGTCCCTGGTCTGAAATAAATATTTACAATTTCAATTTTGTCAGTAAATGTGCACCGCCCAGAGTGGGGAAAGTTACTGGACGATCCGAGAAAAAATGGGATTTGAACATAACTGGCAAAATGTGTAGCTGTTAAGTGCATCCCTGTCCAACCCTTTTGCAGGCTTGATGTTATGTAATCTAAAGCTTTAGTCCAAATCAGTAGGTTCTGGTTCTCAGTGGCGTGCTTAGGGGCCAACAATAGGGCAAGCCTTAAAGATAGCAAGCTGTTCAGTAACCCTAACATCATGGAGAGTCTTGGGTCATAAGGGAAAGCCAAAATTTTAACCGTGTATGAAAGTACCGCCACTGCTGGTTCTCAATTTATATTCAATAATAAGACGGAATTCGGAAGCTAAAGTACATGTATTGATATATCTATTGGTAATTATGAAGACAAATAGTTCATTAATAGCCCTCACAATAAGGAAACCCTTTCAGAAGTCCAGTAAACACTAATCTAGTCCATTGCGCACAAGATGGCGTCCACAAATCAAGTTAAACAAACCGGTTCAGACCGGATTTACTATCAACAGGAGTGTTGACTAATAGGGTTGTTTGTTTGCCCGACTGCTGTAAGGAAGGGTAATGTTTTTGCGTCTTTATGGGTTGTTGAAATATTTTAAGTAATCATACGACATTTAAGAGAATGATATTTTATTTCAATTTTTTTTCTGAGATGATTGATTTTAGTTTTGACCTTTTTTATTTGTAATGCATTTATTTATCCGGGGAGGCGGGTTGTTCCGGGGTCGCGAGTTGTTCGAAAGAGATACCATGGCCCCGGAACATAAAGGGCAATAGAAGGAACATGGGTGGGTTTTAGTCAGTACAAGTCTGTCAATCCCCCCCTTCACTCAGCCCAAAGCGGTGGAAGTTATTTGATAATGTACCATCCGCAAAAAAAAAACAAAAATATGCATTTATTTATTTAAACTTTACGCACAATATAGGTAAACTTAATGCCTTAAGTCAAGTGAAGCCGAAAGTTAATAAAAATAACACTTTTCAAATTGGGTAGCATTACATTTCTATAATAAATAAAATAAATAAATATCTTGGGACAACTCACACACGGCTATCTGATCCCAAGCTAAGCAGAGCTTGTGTTATGGTAACCAGACAACTGATATACATACTTATATAATTTATAAATACATACATATTATAGATAAATCACACCCAGACACAGAACAAACAATCATGCTCATCACACAAAGTTTGTCCTGGGTGGGAATCGAACCCACGACCTCCGGCTCAGCAGTCAGGGCCACTAACCACTAGACCAACAGGCCCCAAATTTATTATTTATTTCTATATTTTTGACATAGTTTTAAAACCCCAAGTAATGTTCAATATAAAAAATGTTATCTAAAATCTAACCCAAACATAAAATTAATTAAAAAATAATTAATAAAATCTATTTAGAAGAGGCCACAACGTCGCTTGTATGCCAAATTGAAACACAGTTCAGAATAGTTATTATTTTTCTCCATCACGTAACCTTTCAGAGGTCACAAACACAAGGTCAAAAGTTCCACACAAATAAATAAAGACATTCCCAGACTATTGACATCATAACACATACATAAAGCCAGATTTATCTCAAAGTACACCTGCTACTTTACAAAATTGAACTTTTCAAGTAAAATAGCACTCAATATGGCGATAATTTTTCGAAACCAGCGAACTGCCTGCGAGTGGTGCACTCAATTTACTCCATTTCAAATCTTTTGAAGTATTTTAGATTTTCTAACCGCTTGGGCGCGAAAACTGTCCATTCTACTAACCCTCTTCAAGAATTTTGATAAAAGAAATTTTGATAAAAGAGAATTGTGATAAAAGAAATCATGTGACTGCAGGTTTGATTAAAGGTCTTGATACTGGTTATTGAGTTTTTAAAGGGTAAATTTGTCAAATAAAATAAATATTGGAGAAATTGAGCGAGGTAATTTGAAGAAAAGATCACTTGGGGATATTAATACTTTTATGTAATTATTTTTGTTAGTACAATTGTACGATTATATTTGCCAGAAGGTAATAACTGGGTTGTGGAAGTCAGATAGGTTGTCACTCTATGTAAAATCCTGGGGGTCTAAATGGCTAAAGGTTAATAATATAAATTACGTTACCATTTGTAATATGGTTACAAAGTTACAATTTACAGTATTAACTGCGTCTGTGACCATTTTTTAGGGTTCCGTAGTCAACTAGGAACCCTTATAGTTTCGCCATGTCTGTCTGTCCGTCCGTCCGTCCGTCCGTCCGTCCGTCCTCGCTTAATCTCTGTGACCCTTATTACTAGAAAGCTGAAATTTGGTACCAATATGTATATCAATCTCGCCGACAAAGTGGTAAAATAAAAATTAGAAAAAAATGTTTTATTAGGGTAGCCACCCTATATGTAAAGTGGGAAGTGTTTTTTTTTTATTTCAACCCTAACGTATGATATATTGTTGGAAAGGTATTTAAAAATGAATAGGGGTTTACTAAAATCATTTTTTGATAATGTCAATAATTTCGGAAATAATCGCTCCAAAAGTAAAAAACAATGTGTCCCCCCCCCTCTAACTTTTGAACCATAAGTTTAGAAAATATGGAAAAAATCTGAAAAGTAGAACTTTATAAGGACTTTCTAGGAAAATTATTTTGAACTTGATTGACACAACAGTTTTTGTACAAAAAAGACAAAAAGTTGTACAAAATAATTTCTGGACTAAGTTTGTAGTCTGTATCGTATATGCAACCATTTTTTTTAACTTCGTTTACATATTTTATTATCCTGAACGTATCTTTTTTCAAACAAAAAAAGATTTATTGAAATCGGTTCTCGCAATCCAAAATTACCACCGAAAACTTCTTGCACGTCTTTGTATTAATAAAATTAGTAACCCAATTCCCCGAGAGATGGCGCTGTAGGTACTTATTACATTGGATCGGGTATTACCGAATTGTTCGGTTGGTCTCTCCTTGGCATTGGCGGTATCTTATAACTACATAAAACTTCTATCAAGAACATGCTAAGGCAATTTAGAACAAAACTAAAATTCATTTTTTTAACACCATCAAAATGTTAAGGTAAAACCAGTTCATAAATGGTTCGATAGATGGCGTTGCGTATGACGTAATTTTTTTAAAAGTCGATGTTAAGATTTTCCGTGCTTTCATGACCTACCGTGGTAAAGAACACTTATTGTGACGGATGGGAAACTACGGAACCCTACACTGAGCGTGGCCTGACACGCTCTTGGCCGGTTTTTTTAGACCCCTAGGTATTCAGTATTCATCATGTTTCACTTGTTCGTTGTCTTAGGGTGGCGCCTCATCTACCACGGAAAAGCATTTTCCATGCAACTGTCTATATATTCCTTTATTTTTTTCTGTCGCTCATTGCCGTTATTTTCTAAAGCGAGAGTCAGAACGGGGATGCCAAATGACTTTCAACCTTTAGGTACTACATACTACGCCATAGCAAATGGCAGTTAAATGTGTTATAAAACCAAACAGTTCTTAAAAAATCTATTAATATATACGAACAATTCAAGTAACTATGATAAACTGACTAGACTAAAAATACTCACAGCCCTGTCTCCTCAACCACAGCAGCCAGCATGAACCGTGCAGACCTGGAGTTGACCAGCTCCTCAGCATACGCTCCCATCTCCGTCCTCCCGAAACTGAAAGAACTGTACCTTAAAGTTTCAGTCTTACATGAATTTCAACTACATCTCATGTCGTTGTGAAAATATTGGCAAGTCGGAAAGTTAGTTGGTATTTGAAGACTATGGTCATGTTCTGAATCTTAACCTAGTCACAGTAACAGCTGCAGCGAGGCTGATCTACCGCACGATCTCCGGCGAGGCGGCGAGCCTCCTTGCCGGATTGCCATCGTGGGATCTGGAGGCAATAGTTCTCGCGCGCCTGTACAAGTGGCGCGCGGAGGCACTACACCGGGGGGAATCTCTGCTGCCGCGGCAAATTGCCGCCCAGCGGACAGACCTCCGGTGCGATGTCATGATGGCATGGAGAGAGCGACTGTCGCAACCCCGTGCAGGGCACGCCACAATAGTGGCTGGCGGTAAGTCCCCTCTTTGAGGAGTGGCTGGAGAGGCGTCATGATATCCTTATCTACCACCTGACGCAGGTCCTCACCGGACACGGAAGTTTCGGGAGGTTCCTGCACATAATCGGGCGGGAGGAAACGCCCGGGTGTCACCTTAAACGCGAGCGAAAAGCTAGTAATTGCATAAAATTAGGTGGACATTTTCGTAAGTGGAATGTACAGAGGAGGACTGCGTTTTTTGCGGTTAGGCGGAACTGGGGGAGTGTCAGACGTGTACAGACGAAACTCACCCTTGTTCCTTCTTTTGCCCTTTATGTTCCGGGGTCGCGGTATCTTTTTCGAACAACCCGCGATCTTGGCAGGAAGGCAGACTGTCTGGGGTTCGCCAGTCTTTTATTTATATATCGACATACGTAGAGTAAATTTGAGTTAATTTGATTTTTTTTGAGGAGCTCGTGGCTAAATAATAGCAGCCGCTCGGGTCGATCTTTAGGTTAAGCCGCGCTTGCCTAGGTTGGTCTGTGGATGGGTGACCACCCGTTACATACCCAGTTTCCTCCGTGCGTCGAAAAGCACCTTAAGCCGTTGGTCCCGGCTGTCATTTGTAGATCTTTGACAGTCGTTACAGGTAGTCAGTGTTCCGAAAGTCTGACAACCAGTCTTACCAAGGGGTATCGTATTGCCCAGTATTAACTGGGTTGTGGAGGTCAGATAGGCAGTCGCTCCATGTAAAAAACTGATATTCAGCTGCATCCGGTTAGACTGGAAGCCGACCCCAACATAGTTGGGAAAAGGCTAGGCAGATGATGATACGTAGAGTAAATTTCTGTAGATGAGCCAAAGTATTCAGGAGAGCTAAACTTAAGAAAGCGTGATATACGTTTATGGTTATGTTTACTTCCGCAAGTTGTCGTTAAGGAAGAAAGTAGTAGTTAAGGAATTGATGTTTAAGTTCTTTAGATATGCTTTCTTAAAAAGTTTCGGAAGTCGTTTGAGAGCATACTAAATGTCGTATTTTGATCAAAGCAAAAATGTTTTTTTAATCGCTTGGCAAGTGAATGTTTTCATATTAATCACTAGCTTTTAACACAGTTCCCCTTTCCTGATTTGCAGGTACCTGCTACCTATAGTTTTTGCCCTTGCGCCTTATTTTTTTCTCCCTCATTTCCCACTTTAAAAAAAAAAGTTAACCTATTTCCGTTTCCAGGGTCCCAATTATCTCTGTACCAAAATTCATCAAAATCGGTTTAGCCATTAAGGTGTGAAGACGTAACAAAGAAACACTCACTTTCGCTTTTATAACATTAGTAAGGATTAGTTAAGAGGTTGTTACAAATATAGTTTTAAATTTAACTAAAGATATTTTTATTGTGTACACTATCGCATGAGGTAACCAATATTAAAACGATTCCATAGACAAAAAAATCTTTTAATCTACTCACTTATCTTCGTCCTCATCTTCATTGCTCCCAGTATTGGTTGGCGCATCGTTCAAGCACTCTTCCAGCCGCTGCGTCTGCGCTACATTCTCTATTACTACTGCAGCTGTACCGCTGGATACAGCGGAACTAAGCGCTGCTGATGTCTTCTTCGCTATCCGCTGCTTTTTCGCTCTTTGTCGTATTGCCTGTTGAGATAAATTATAATCTTAAAGCTTTATTTAATTCCACATTAAAAATTACAAAGTTAATAAACTAGACTACATTTCAAAATTAATGACACAATAATTAATTAAACCAGTATCAATAAATAGAATACTAAAATTAGATTACATTATGTTCAGATTAAGTTACTTTATTTTGGTTATTATTTTGTCTTGGCTTATGTGGACCCCCTACGGGTAAAAGCCTATCCAGTTTTTGCCTGCTGCCTTTCACCAGTTCATCTGTCCATCTGGCGCCTGGGCGGCTTCTAGCCCTACGACCTTTGGGACCTTGCCATTTCACCACTCTGGTAGGACCACCAGATTGGTGAAATGGCAAGGTTACAGGCAAGGCAAAGTAAAAGGCAAGGTGACAGGTGGACACCTGTCGTCAACGTAACGTTGAGGTAAATACTTGTTCATAATACTGTTTCAAAATCATTTTAAGTATTGTGCTACTATCAAGGTGATCAGTACCTATTATTTCTCTATACAGAGAGTTAACGAACCCTTTACGAAGGCGTTTTGTTTTGGGGTGGGAAATCATCAAATCACTTCCCCCGCTTTGGGCGGAGCGGGGAGGAGTGTCAGACTTGTACTGACTAAAACCGACCTATGTTCCTTCTACCGCCCCTTTTGTTCCGGGGTCGCGGTACCTCTCACAATCCCGGCAGGCGGTGGCCCTGGCAGGCCCCTCTGCTTTGCTGACATCTCTTTGAGGCGCGTGTGGAATACTAACGCGCCGTCAATAGACGGACGGACGGTGAGCTACCCATTGCTCACCGTCCACAGGCCCGCATCTACGGCGCCCGACGGGTTGGTTTGAGGTCCTCAAAAATATAGCTGGGAAAGGACTTTTTTTTGAAGTAAAAATCACGTCTTTTTCTGTAGAACTCAATGTTACGTACTCGAAACATTGGGAGCATTGAATAGTACAGGGGTACGAAGATAAAAAACTTGGATTAAAAAAACAAAATTAGTGAATAACTTGGAATTTGGATCCCCATTTCTCCGTAACTAAGAGATTCCCAAGTATGGTCGAGATCAAAAAAATAAAAGAAAACAAGTGCCTTTAGACTAGGTTAAGGTTACATTTAACCCCTTTATACTAAATACAACAATATACTTCACTTGCGATGAGCGGGGGACCCAACCGCGGCCGCCAGTCATCGCGTGCGTGCAACTTTGCGCTTCATAATAACAGAAAACCCGAGAGCTACGCATGCGCGTGGCTACAACTTAGAAATTAAATGAACAACTTTTACACCCAATAAAAAAAATTTAAAAATATTTAAACTTTAAAAAAAAGCGTTCTCGGGAACACTTGAAATTTCTCCTGTATCGTGTGTGCGTTTACAAACATTTAAACTCACAAACTCAAACAGCCAGACCCGAAACAACTACCTGTAGGTTATACAAGTTATACCTGTAGGTTCTGTGCGGGGATTGAACCCACGAAACGCAGCGCAGCAGACGATCGCTTAACCACTGGCCAACTGTGCCGTCAAACTGTATTTCCCCTTTTCGAAATTGCTCAGAGTATAATATATGAGTCCTATTCAGGATATATACATACTTGTCCTGTTATAAGCTACTAGCTTTCACCCGCGACTTCGTCCGCGTGGCATAGTTACTTTGGGCTAACGCTAACTATAACCTGCGTGATGATCGAAAAAAAATCCCCTTTGCTTCCTTCTTTCTCCCCCTTATCCCACTTTTTTTAATCTATATCCATCTCCAGGGTCCCAACTTTCTCTATACCAAAATTCATCAAAATCGGTTCAGCCATTTAGGTGTGAAGACGTAACAAACAAACTCACTTTCGCTTTTATAATATTAGTAAAGATTTAACTGATAATCCTAGCTTAAATTCATGATCTACTACGACCCACCCTGTGAAGATCGAAGCGCCGTACGTCATCCGTCCTAATCATTTCAAAATAAACTTCATATTCAATTCAAAAACCGACCTAACAAAACATTGAATACAAAATACTCATCGTACAAATATTTTTCGTACAAGAACTGACAGAGAAAATAAAGAAAAACATTACTGCTAACGTTCGTTCACTTGTAGACAGGTAAAGTTATTTTAATGCTTGAAATAACATGGTTTGAAGCATTGGGTTTTTAGAAACATAGATATTTGAAGCTAAGTGATTGTTTTTTTCAGCCGAGGTTGCGGGTTGTTCGAAAGAGATACCGGGGGGATCACAAAGAAGAAACATGGATGGGTTTTGGTCAGTAAAAGCACCTCCGTGAAGAGTGGAAGTTATCTACCATCCCAAACAAAAGTGATACATACTAAAATAAGGCCAACTAGCAGCGATACGAAAGGTCATTAACCTAAAGAACAACTGTGGCGTTGACAATCTAATATTTATCTCTTGCCATCTTGTGCCTTTGTCGTAATGTCTCATTCTCCCGGCAAAAACATGACAACGTTAAGACGGGTTCGCCAACATTCGGGCGGCCATTTTAGATGGGGTTTTAGCATGGGTTTTGTTTACATTTGGTATCGCTTCTCGTTGGCCGTACTTTAGATGTAATACTTTGTTATATCCATCTCCAGGGTCCCAACTTTCTCTATACCAAAATTCATCAAAATCGGTTCAGCCATTTAGGTGTGAAGACGTAACAAACAAACTCACTTTCGCTTTTATAATATTAGTAAAGATTTAACTGATAATCCTAGCTTAAATTCATGATCTACTACGACCCACCCTGTGAAGATCGAAGCGCCGTACGTCATCCGTCCTAATCATTTCAAAATAAACTTCATATTCAATTCAAAAACCGACCTAACAAAACATTGAATACAAAATAGTTATGCAACCTGAACCGCAACGAGTGATCACCGTGAGAGCATAAAATGCACGATTGCAGTTTAGGGTGGCCCTTCGAGACGGTTCTCGCATTTTTGTCAATTTAGCATTTTAAGTAGCAGTAAGTCCATGTAACCATAGGCTAGTTTTGAAGACATTACATTAGAGCATGCGCTTCTGCTCACACGTATTCCTATTTTTATTATTTAACGCTCCCCATAATTTGCCTGGCGCAGCCGGTACGATCGCCGAATAGAGCTGCGCTGTCCTTCGCGTTGTTTCCGAAATAAAACTTTTTCGTGTTACGCGTTCGGGTGGCCCTGAGCAGCTGTGGTGATTGATTCTACGAACCAAAGAAATTTGTCAAGTTGGACTTGGAGCTGAAAATGAGAAAGGCGAGCTGGTGAGTCCAAATTTTCACCTTCCTTTCCCATTTCCTTTGTTTGTTATTTTGCGATTAGACGTCTCGTGTTATAACGTTATCTGGTTTTGCATAAAATCTGTAAGGCTAGTTTAGTAATAGAATAAGTTATTTAAAGTGATTTACATTTTAAAAAATATTGAAATATTGTTGTATGTATGAACTAAATTTCTAAAGTTTTATTTGATTAATTGAACTGCATTATTGTGCTAAAAAGTGTTTAAAGGAACTCTATTATACTTTTTGCTTAGTATTTTCTTTGTATTATAGACTATTATTGTGTGTTAGAATATATCATAGTATTAAAAATGGTAGATGAAGTAAAAATTATCATGATTCCAAACGAAATGATTAAAATTATTCCGGTGTTTGATGGCGATAAGCGCCATTTAAATCTTTTTATTCGTAAAAGTGAATATATTATAAATAAATACAGGGGAAGTGACGAGCAAAACTTGTATGTAATGCATGCTATAACGAGTAGATTAGCGGGGAATGCAGCCGCGCTTATCAGTGAGCGCGAGGATATTGTTACATGGGAAGAATTTAAAGAGTTGCTAATACAGCATTTTGGAGACCCGAGAAGTGAAGAGTGTTTAGCTATTGAATTGGAAACTTTGCGCATAAGAAATGGTGAATCATTTTTGGATTTTTGCAATCGTATTCAATCGGTGCGTAGTATTTTAATATCAAAAGTTAATAGATTATCGAGTGGTATGCGGGAAAGTAAAATAACTATTTATAATAACACGTCATTAAATGTGTTTCTTTATAATCTACCGGAAAATATGGTGCGTATTGTGAGATTAAAAGCGCCGTCCACTTTGGAACAGGCTTTATCTTTTGTATTAGAAGAGGTTAATTTCCATGACCAATATAATGCCCGAAATAAAATACTGCTGACGTCCTCCAGTAAGCAAGTTGTACCAAATAATACACCAACTTTTAAATTCGGCACAAATAATTATAATACCCCTATTAATAATAATAAACCTATTTTTACGCAATCAAATACACAACCCAAATTATATTTCGGTAACCCCCAAGGTCAACAATTTAGGATGCGTCCTCCACAATTTGGATCTCAAGGTCAAACATTTGGTTACCGTCCGCAACAATTTGGGACACGTCCTCCACAATTTGGATCTCAAGGTCAAACATATGGTTACCGCCCGCAACAATTTGGGATGCGTCCGCTACAATTTGGGATGCGCCCTCAACAGCTTGGAAATCAACAGCCAATAAATAATAAACCTTTACAGCCATTTGGTAACCAGAACCAATCGATCAATAGACCTTTACAGTCAGTCGGTATTCGGGAACCTCAAACTCAATCTAGTGACGTCACAATGCGTACTGCGCCTCCGGCCAAGGTCTTTAGAAAAGGATTTAAATTAAATGAGCTTGACCTTGACCACAGCGATAACAGTCAGTTTCTCTGCGACTACCAATGTAACGATGAATATGATCAGTATTACGATTATCCCTCTTTTATCGAAAATCAAGACGAGAATCATTCGGAAGAAATTAATAAGGAAATTTTAGCGGAAAATAATGAGGATTTTCAATTAGTGGCCTCGGAGAACATAGAGAATATAATAAATTTGAATTGCGATTTATGCATTAAATTGCCGTACATATATATTCCAGAAATAGATGCCAAATTTATGATAGACACAGGTAGTACTAAATCATTTATTAACCCGGAAAAGGCTTATTACTATTTTAACGAATATATTTATCACGACCCATTTGAAGTTAGAAGCACTCATAGTACTAGTCAACACGAACTAGTACTTTCGATTCCAGCACTTCCGATTTTTAATACTAATGAAATTCATAAATTTCATATATATGAAGTCGGCCCTAGCTTCGATGGTCTACTAGGCAATGATATTCTACATAGTGTAGAGGCAGTAATAGATTTAAAAAATGAGATCCTGAGAACTAAAACTACGGTGATACCAATTATGCGCGATAAAAATAAATATATATTAGAGTTAGCGCCTCGATCGGAACAAAGAGTTAAAATTCCTGCTAATTATCATTCTGGTAATGCTGTAAAATTAAATGCATTAGGCTCAGATGAGAATGACTTATCACTGGTAGTTAATTTAGATGAGAAGGAACAACGACCGAAAAAATTACAAACTACCAAGCAAATAGATAATTTAAATGATACCGACAGTGACAACTCTAAAACAATTTCCATCTCAGATTTGTCTGCAACTGTAACAGCCAGCTCGGAAAATGATGCAAATGAACCCATTCCACTTAGTCCTGCCAAAGATAAAACATTCACAGTACATTCAGCTGAAGATATGGAATCAATTGGCATTCCAATATTACAAGAAGCAGTAGACACTAAACCCAACCAGATATTAGTCTTTACATGGCATAAAAACGACATCCAAGTTAATGATCTTTCTCGCGAAAAACAAAAAATCCTCGAAGTATTCCTACCATTAAATAATGTTGAATTAATTAGACAGTTTTTAAAAGAATATATCAAATATAAAATTAAATACTTTATATATTTTGAAAGCGGAGAGCATAAAAAACAATTTAGTAAAATTATTATACAGTTATTCAAAAAAGGAATGGTTGAATTCGAGGAATGTACAGAGCGTGTAATTTTGGTTAAGATGAAAATGAACAAAAGGATATCACCTTACAGCATCATGAAGGAAAAACGTGTCATAGAGGTATAAAAGAAACCATGTCTAGAATAAGGAGAAATTATTTTTGGAATAACATGCAAGAGACGATTTCAGCAGTAATAAATAATTGTGAAGCATGTCGTAAAACCAAATATGACAGAAAACCCATAAAGCCTTTTCTATAGTTAACTCAAACACAAAATGCACCATTTCAGGAAATTTTCATAGACCTCTTCGCTATAGAATCTGTATACTATCTTACATTAGTCGACCGAAGTAATACGTGCACTTATTAAATAATTTTCCATTTACGGAACCCCCAAAAAAAAAAAATTAGTTGCGATCCGGGCAGTGAATTTAATAACGAATTAATGAAGGAATTAATGCTAATGTACAACATACAATTACATATTAGTACACCTAATAATCCTAACTCAACAGGCATTGTAGAACGTTTCCATTCGACTATAATAGAAATATATCGTTTAGCCAAGTACGATCGAAAATGTACTGATGCAGCCTCCGTTATGACCTACGCAATAATGGCTTACAATCATACTATACATACAACAACTGGTCTGACACCATTTGAAGTGGTTTTCGGTCATATTGATTCAAATACTGTATTAAATGCAAATTTTGAGAAATTATATACTCAATAATTGCTAAAAGATCATGCGAAGCGCACTAAACGACTCTATACTTACATATCAGATAAAGTGATAGAAACAAAGCAAAAGATTAGAAATAGCAAGGGTGGTGAGATAAGTAAGAAATTTGAAATAGGCGACGTAATTTATGCAAAAGAGGTTAATACCAGATTAAGTAAAGACAAGCCACGTTATAGAAAGGCAACTGTTAGCGGTGGCGTAGAACATATTGTAATACCTGTAAAAATTGGAACTAGACTCACAAAAGTCCCCGTTAAAAATATTAAACGTCCTCCGCAGGTGGTGCCTCCCGCTATTGGCAGTAGCGCAAATAACATGGGCCCTTCAACTTCAAAAGGTTGAGAAAAACCCCGGTATCCTTAGGCGTTTGAACAAGTAGATAAGTGGTTAATTATAAAACTTTTAAATTTAGATAGTTTAGGTAATGATCTAGAATTAAGTTTAATTAAATATAATGAATTCAGTAAATTGGTAGATGTTAACAAACCTTACAGCCATGAGTTCTTAGGCATTCGCACTCAAACAGATTATTTAAAGGATAGAACTATCGAAAAATTCCAGCAACTTGTACCAGCTAAAAGATTTAATCGATCCACTTGGGTCTATGATTAAAATTGTTACAGGTAATTTAGATCACAGTGACGCAATCCGATATGATTCCCTCATTTCTCAGTTAAAAAGCAACCAAATAATAATAGATAGGAAAATAACTTTGGTCTCTAAAATGTTAAATGGTTTTGTTAACAGTACAGAAATCTTACATAACAATACATTAATTTTAGATGAACGTTTAAAAAGAATTGAGAGATTGGTTAAGAATATAATTACTAAAGAAGAAAATTCTATTTACTCTACTTACATTTTAGGAATGTTTAATATGTTTCTAACAAACTTTAGAACAATTAATATAATTTTAAGTGAGATTGAAACGGCCTTAGCCTTTAGTAAGGTGTCTGTACTGCATCGAGCAATTGTTAATTCTACTGAACTATTACACATGTTACAATCTATAGCCAAGACAGAAAATCTGTTATATGATGTGAACGAAAATAATTTAGTTAAATTTGAAGATTGTTTAACTGTTAAAGCCTTTATTAAACAAAACCAGATTACGTTTATAATAGAGATTCCATTAATTGAAAATAGTACTTACAGTTATTTTAAACTTTATTCTTTACCTATTATTAACACAGATTTAAACAAAACTGTAATAGTAGTTCCTAAATATCCCTACCTTTTGGTGAAAGACTCAGATTACTTACCAGTCGTGAGAGCCTGTAAGCAGGTTGCAACAGAAGACAAATTTTTATGCACCACTGATGATGTGTTGACCCATCTAGAGCCATTATGTGAAGAACAGTTGATGAAGTTCCATTCTAATGCTAGTGCATGTGAGCAGCACATAGTTGACATAGAAGATTTGAAAGTTCAACGAATTGGACACGGAAGTTGGATCCTATATACAAAGGATAACGTTATAGCCAGTAAAAAATGCCATGATGACGTCATGACCCATGAGTCTCTACAAGGAACGTACATAGTGACCCTGGACGATGCCTGTAAAGTTAACATCGGGCACATACATCTACAAAATTACCAATTTTCTTATACACATCTGAATTATCCAATAACCCCGATATTCATCCTACCAGCGTTGAAGCAAGAAAAACGTACCCCCAGTGTCAGTGCAGTGAATATGAAAGGTATAAATCTAGATGAGCTGAAAGAGTTAGCTCAAGTAGTGAAAATGAGCAAAGTGAAATACAGTGAAAATGATAGTGCGGTTAACACTAAGAACATTAGTTTAGGTACGATAATTCTGTATGTAATTCTACCTTTAGGATTTATGAAAGGTTATAAATCCTAAAGGTTGTTTTTAGATATAAGATAAAATTATTAAACTGTTTGCGAAATCATCAGAATCTTAACAACCCTGATAATCTCGCTCTTGAGGAGGGAAGAGTTATGCAACCTGAACCGCAACGAGTGATCACCGTGAGAGCATAAAATGCACGATTGCAGTTTAGGGTGGCCCTTCGAGACGGTTCTCGCATTTTTGTCAATTTAGCATTTTAAGTAGCAGTAAGTCCATGTAACCATAGGCTAGTTTTGAAGACATTACATTAGAGCATGCGCTTCTGCTCACACGTATTCCTATTTTTATTATTTAACGCTCCCCATAATTTGACTAAATACTCATCGTACAAATATTTTTCGTACAAGAACTGACAGAGAAAATAAAGAAAAACATTACTGCTAACGTTCGTTCACTTGTAGACAGGTAAAGTTATTTTAATGCTTGAAATAACATGGTTTGAAGCATTGGGTTTTTAGAAACATAGATATTTGAAGCTAAGTGATTGTTTTTTTCAGCCGAGGTTGCGGGTTGTTCGAAAGAGATACCGGGGGGATCACAAAGAAGAAACATGGATGGGTTTTGGTCAGTAAAAGCACCTCCGTGAAGAGTGGAAGTTATCTACCATCCCAAACAAAAGTGATACATACTAAAATAAGGCCAACTAGCAGCGATACGAAAGGTCATTAACCTAAAGAACAACTGTGGCGTTGACAATCTAATATTTATCTCTTGCCATCTTGTGCCTTTGTCGTAATGTCTCATTCTCCCGGCAAAAACATGACAACGTTAAGACGGGTTCGCCAACATTCGGGCGGCCATTTTAGATGGGGTTTTAGCATGGGTTTTGTTTACATTTGGTATCGCTTCTCGTTGGCCGTACTTTAGATGTAATACTTTGTTTAATATATTTAGGCTTTTTTGGATTTATCCAGATTTATGTATGACTAGCTTTTGCCCGCGGCTTCGCTCGCGTTTAATTCGGGGTAACACAGTTCCCCGTTCCTGATTTGTAGGTACCTGCTACTTGTAGTTATTGCCCCAGCGCCTTATTTATTGTAATAGCAAAGCTAAGGTTTCCCTTTTCTTCCCTCTTTCTACTTCATTTCTACTCTTTTTTTTTTAAAAATAACCTATGTCCGTCTCCAGGGTCCCAAACTCCCAACCATCTCTGTACCAAAATTCATCAAAATCGGTTTAGCCATGTGGGCGTGAAGACTTAACAAACAAACTAACTATCGCTTTTATAATATTAGTAAGGATACTGGTTGTGATTGTTATAAACAATTAAACCGATCCACTGTTATAAGTTAGTTATAGCCACGAGCTAATCCATTTCTAAAATCAATCAAAATCAAGATAATTTTTATCACTGGCCCATATGGACACACACCCACAACACGTATAAATTGTCAAGAAAAACTATACAGTTCGGGGCTGGTCATTTTCTATGGAGAAGAATCGGCAAGAAACTTCATGGTAAACACTAAAAATATACATTACTAGCTTTTGCCCGCGGCTTCGCTCGCGTTAAATTCGGGGTAACACAGTTCCCCTTTAAAAAAAATAGTAAATTAGTGCGATAGAATTTAATTAAATAACCACATTTCCGAACAAACGATGCTCTTTCAACATAGTCTATGGCTGTGAATGACGTTGACATTCGTTACGCGCGTTTTTTAAAATATGCAAAATTAAATGTATTTTTTTCCATTTTTCTAAAACATTTTTTTAATATTTTTTTCCGTAAGAACCTTGTACAGAGTATTAAAAAACTACAAAAAAATAATCAGCCAAATTTGTCTAGCCGTTCTCAAGTTATGGCGTGACAACGGGAAACGGGTTTCATTTTTATATATATAGATAGATAGATTATTTGATCTAACCCTAATAACACATACCTTGAAAATACTATAATACAAAAACATCATGATTATGCAGGGTATATAGAAGGATCCCAGCGACGAGTATATAACATAGTCCTTGTTATTGAACAGGCAGTCGCCAGGTCGCCTGTCCAGCGTGTTGTTCAGGCCCAGGACTATAGGGGAGCCGATGGCGCCGGAGACCAGCCACGCTACGCCTATCATGGACCAGACGCGAGCGTTGCTTTTGTGTTTCGCGTATTTGATTGGTTGAGTCACCGCTATGTATCTGTGGACAAGGAAAGTTAAATTTTAGTGTAAAATATAATCATTAACAGTATTCCATTAGGAATTATCTATTTTGTAGATTTGTTTTTTTATTTTTTTTAAACGTTGCCCCACTCTAGGAATTTCTCCTGTATCGTGGGTGCGTATACAAACATTTAAACTCACATACACAAACAGCCAGACCCGGAACAATTATCTGAAGGCCATACAAATATTTGTTCCGTGCGGGAATAGAACCCGCGACACGCAGCGCAGCAGTCGATCGCTCAGCCACTGCGCCAACCGTGCCGTCAAAATTATTTATTTACTTAATATTTCAAATAGATTTTGTTTTTTTTTTTCAATATTTCCTTGCCAAGCTTTGTGTTTTATGGCGAGATGCGCTCGTGTCTTATAAGTACCCATAAACCTAATACTGGCTTACTAGCTGCTAAATTGAAAGTTAAAAAAAAAAGAAAAAAAAAGTGACAGGATTGGCTTATCAACAATGAAACGCGGTTGAGGTTGCAGTCATCACTTCTAAGTAACCTTGTCGAGAAGCAAACTCTTCAGTTTTGATCTTAAAATACCTTTGCTTAAATTACTGGTTTGTTTTAATAAATATATTTTATTGAATACTTTTAGAACTAAATATTCTGATATTCTTTCTTCAAAATTATTTCTTTTTTTCGGCTGAACTAGTCTTTTCTCTCTTACTCTTCGTGTTATATTTATTTTGAACAGGAATAAACCACGCCACGCCACGGGTCCTATGGAGTCTGGGATGTGCACGGATGATAGCAATACGTTTTTTTTGCGGATGGGTAATTATCAAATAACTCCCCCCGCTCTGGATGGATCGGCAGGGAGTGCCAGACTTGTACTGACTAAAACCCACCCAATGTCCCTTTGTTCGCCCTTTATGTTCCGGGGCCGCGGTATCTCTTTCGATCAACCCGCAGACAGGCGGTGGCCTTAGCGGGCCCCTCTTCTTTGGCAATAGGGTCGCCCCCTATTTAGGCGAAAGTGGGTACACCTCGGCCTTACTCTTCGTGAATGACAGTCTTGAATTTTTTTTTATTCATTTCTTTTTTCTCACCATAAAATCCAAATCAAAAGTAATTTATTCGAATTAGGCTGATAATCAGCACTTTTTGGACGTCACATTACAAGAGACAGTCCCACAAAAACGCCCTGCCCTTCGCCACTTCCTATTGTTTTGGTTGGGAAGAAGAAGTGGCGGAACAAACTCCGCAGAGCAACACATCTGTCAGCTGTCTGTCAGGTTAGAAGAACCAGATTTTAAATATATATTTATTTAATATTTTATATTATAAATGAATTAAATTACTCCAAGTAGCACGTCTTATTGGTTTCGAACTCACGACCTCAAGCCTAAGATCAATGCACCACCCGTGTTTTTCTTTGCCAGCAAAGTATTAAATGAATAAAAGATGTTTTTTTTACAACTCAAACAAACGGCGGCTTTTTTAAAACTAGTTGAGGTCGGTATTTTATACCCGACTACTCTGAGAAGAAACAGCTGAAATAATCTCAGACTTCAGTCAAAATTCTTGGCCAACTTACATGACTTACTTACTTTGACGGGCCTGTTGGTCTAGTGGTTAGTGGCCCTGACTGCTGAGCCGGAGGTCGTGGGTTCGATTCCCACCCAGGACAAACTTTGTGTGATGAGCATGATTGTTTGTTCTGTGTCTGGGTGTGCTTTATCTATAATATGTATGTATTTATAAATTATATAAGTATGTATATCAGTCGTCTGGTTACCATAACACAAGCTCTGCTTAGCTTGGGATCAGATAGCCGTGTGTGAGTTGTCCCAAGATATTTATTATTTATTTATTTATGAAGACTAACTAACCAAACAGATAACATTAAACAACTTATAAATAGGGTGACACAATGGGCGGTCTTATCGCTAAAAGCGATCTTTTCAAGACAACCTTTGGATGGATTTAAAGGAGGATAAACAGTACTGTAGGTAGCCTGTGGCGTAACATTTTCAAAATTAATAGCTACATTCAAAAAATAAATACTTGAAATAGTCCGTTTAAGAAAGAACCACACAGATTGAGTGGACCTGTCCAGTCAGTGAGAGCATATGTCAGTTATCGTGTAGCTCTACGGACACTTTTAACCTCTCAAGGACCGCCATTATTTACGTCAACTATCCGTCAAGCACCGCCGGGCGGGCTCTTATCGTAAGCGTAATCTGATTTTAAGACTTATCTTTACTACAAATACACTTTTAAATCGGTCGTGGTTTGCTGGCATAAATTTGTGCAGTGGGGCTCAACGGTAATACTTGTTTACTGGCACGTTTTTGTGCCGCTGGGGCTCTAGAGGTTAATTAGGTTAGATATTAGAAAAGCCTAATTTGATTATCCTCCCAGCCGTAAAAACAATGTAGAAAGGAAAAAAACGTATATTAAACATTATCCCTCATAGAAAAAAAGACGACCAGATTCAACAAACAGCGCCCTTCAACGTACAAGACGCGTCGCTCAGCGCAATTCAGCTCAACCATTTTGAACCCATAACTTTACGAAACATCCCCATAACATTTAAGCATCACTTAGTTTTTACGAGCATCAAAACAAGCTGTTCCCTAAGTTAACATCGTAATCATTAAGTTGCCCAGAAAACAACACTTACCTGCCTTATGAAGACAATTTAGTTTGGTTATAATCAGCATGTTTTACACTTAGGCGAATGTTTTGAAGCGTTGTTTTATTACCACATACAACCTTTTACCATAATAACATGGGACTTGAACATAACGAAGTATGGGGGTTTCTGAAGGTTAATTTCTGCTTAACCCTTTGCGGGAATAAGCGTGATGATATGTAACGTGTTTGACCGTTTGAAAGGGTATTGTCATATCATCGAAGTAAAGGTTAATCACAGTATGGTGTTGTCTTTATGTTATTAGCAAGGCAAGGGAATTAGGAGTAGTTATTTATGTACTTGCATCGAAATGTTGATGTTAATAAAAATCTTCCCGGGATTTCTACTAATGGAAAATCCCGTGTGGCCAACAATATTAAAAATAAATAATAATAAAAACAATATTATGTGGTGATAGATCGATTGGAGCGTCGTGCAATGATTGTTGATATAATGGTTCCGCACGACGAGAACCTCGTGAAGGCAGAGAAAGATAAACAATTCAAGTATCTAGATCTGGCTCGCGAGGTTGTCGACATGTGACACGTAAATACAGAAGTCATTGTGCCGATAGTCGTGTCGGCCAATGGCTGAATAGCCACTAGCCTTGACCAACATCTGAGGAGGCTATCGCTTGGCAGCTAGATCAAGGGTTTGATTCAGAAAGCAGTACTTCTGGACACGGCCCGTGTTGGTTAGGAGGTTCCTCTCTCAAGAGCCCTGACCACCGGTAGCTCGGACCCTGTTCCCGATGCTGGTGGACTACTATTTTTTATATTTTTAAATGTTTTTTCTTTTTTTATAAGAATATGTTGTTTATGTGAATAAACGAAAAAACAATATTCGTTTCATATTTGGTATTCAGCATATTCGACATGTTTACCGAGTATTCGTTGTCGGCCGAATATTCGGTCAGTTAGGTCTTACTTTATTGTGAGAAATTAAGCAAGTTTTTTGTGGCATGCATAAATTTCAACATTCCGGCAGATTATGAATCATATTACTAGTGTGAATAAGTAAATAACTTTTTTAATTACTCAATCACGGGATTTTTTCTGCTCTCTAAAATTAATCCTGGGATTTGAGGCATATCCACTATTATTTCGCTGTATGAAATCAGTGTCAGTACATAGATGACGGGCCTGTTGGTCTAGTGGTCAGTGGCCCTGACTGCTGAGCCGCAGGTCGTGGGTTCGATTCCCACCCAGGACAAACTTTGTGTGATGAGCATGATTGTTTGTTTTGTGTCTGGGTGTGATTTTATCTATAATATGTGTGTATATATAAATTATATAAGTATGTATATCAGTTGTCTGGTTACCATAACACAAGCTCTGCTTAGCTTGGAATCAGATAGCCGTGTGTGAGTTGTCCCAAGATATTTATTATTATTTCGTTTATTCAGCTAAATACATATTGATTAAATTTTTAAATATTTCTTAATAAAAACATAGAAAATAAAAAAAGAAACATTTAAAAATACAAAAAATAGTAGCCCACCGGTATCGGGAACAGGGTCCAAGCTACCGGTGGTTAGGGTTCCAGAGACAGGAACCTCCTCACAATACGAGCCGTATTGAGGAGAACTGCCTTCTGAATCAGGCCCTTGATCCAACCGCCTAAGGAGAGCTTCGACAGATGTTCGTCGAGGCTCTTGGCAATCAAGCCATTGGCCGTTATGACAATCGGCACAATGATAGCCGAGTTCACATTCCACATGTCGACAACCTCGTGTGCCAAGTCAAGATATTTTAGTTGTTTTTCTTTCTCAGCTTTCACGAGGTTCTCGTCATGTGGGATGGTAACATCGATTATCATTACGCGGCGCGCTGATCGGTCTATCACCACTATGTCAGGCTTATTGGCGACAATAGTCCTGTCAGTAATGATAGACCGATCCCAGTACAACGTGACATGGTCTTTCTCGAGAACTGGGTCGGGCACATACTTGTAGTACGGTACCTCAGATTCAACAAGATTATATTTCAAAGCAAGTTGCTGATGAATAATCCTGGCTACTTGGTTGTGCCTATGCAAGTACTCGCCGTTAGCTAGACGAGAACAACCAGAAATAATATGTCTGATGGACTCACCCGGACGGTGGCATGCCCGACACACGTCAACCGTCCCGTCTTTCATAATATATTTCCGGTAGTTGTTCGTCAACATAACTTCGTCCATAATCGCACAGACAAAACCTTCAGTTTCTCCAAAAAGGTCACCGAATCGAAGCCAAGACACGGACGCTAGAAAATCTACATCAGGTCCATGAAGAGCCTTGTAGAAGCGCCCGTGAAGCTCCTTACCTTGCCATACTTCCTTGCGGTAATCGGTAGTAAGTACTACAGGTTTGCGCCAATTCTCTTTAGCCATGGACAGCGGGGTGAGTCCCTTGTCCACTGCGACTACATCTCGGTGCATACCCACGTCGGTTTTTAAGAAATATTCCCTGAGACTGCACACCTCTCGGTTGTGGAGGGTCTTTGCGTTTAAAAAGCCTCGACCCCCACACTTCCGTGGGATGTACAGTCTCATCACCGATGATCGTGGGTGATGCATCCGATTTGCAGTCAGCAAT
The DNA here is from genome assembly GCA_905475445.1 of Ochropleura plecta. NCBI lineage: Eukaryota > Metazoa > Arthropoda > Insecta > Lepidoptera > Noctuidae > Ochropleura > Ochropleura plecta. Next base: position 18,946,087 of record FR997736.1, read on the forward strand.
GTACGGACTCTCCTATCCAGGGCATCGAGCTCAGTCTGCGTCCATTTGAGTATGCCGAAAGAGTACATTAAAACCGGCATGACCCAACTGTTGAAGGCGCGCACCTTGTTCCCTCCCGAAAGAAGGCTTTTTAATACCTTCTTCAGGCGACCAAAGAAACGCTCCCTCAACAATTGCTTCATGTCAGCTACGTTAATGCCTAACGCTTCCGACATACCCAAATACTTATAGCTTTCGGATGAGGAAAGGGATCTGAGGTGTATGGAATCCGAGAGATGAATTCCCTCGGATTCCATAATCTCCCCTCGTTTCACATACATGACTGCACATTTGTCCACACCAAATTCCATCCTGATGGCGTTACTAAAAGTTTCAGTTACTTTCAGTAGCTCCATCAGTCGCAATTTGTTGGGGGCAAAGAGTTTCAGATCATCCATGTAAAAGAGGTGAGATATGACCTGACCACCTCTTCTCAACCGATAGCCTAGACCTGAATCCTCCAGCAATGTGCTTAGAGGATTCAAGGCTAGACAGAACCAAAGTGGACTCAAACTGTCGCCCTGAAATATTCCCCGTTTAATCCACACAGGCTCATCGTTCCCCTGGATTTATCGACATCCTGGATATCGAAGGACCGTCCTCCATTGTCCCATACACGACTCAAGAAAGGTGCGTAGAGTTGTATCTATCTTGTACAACTCCAACACCCTCTTGAGCCATGTATGTGGCACTGAGTCGTAGGCCTTCTTATAATCTATCCAACATGTCGACAAATCCTTGCGGGATCGACGAACCTGTTGGCTAATGGCCATGTCGATGAGGAGTAGCTCCTTAGTACCGCGAGACCCGTTCCTACATCCATTCTGAGAGGCAGATATGATTGAATTTTTGACAATGTGTGAATTAATTTTCGCTCTCAAAATGGACGTAAGAAGTTTATAGACCGTCGATAAACACGTGATCGGCCTATAATTCTTGGGTTCCGCGGGACTACCTGACTTATAGAGCAGGTGGGTAACGCCTGTTGTTAGAAACTGTGGCAGAGACCCGGACTCAAGGCAAGACTGAAATTGAGATGCCAGGCGAGTGTGTGAACTACTGAGCCACTTGAGCCAAAAGTTGTGCAGTCCATCCGGCCCTGGAGACTTCCAGTTCGGTAACGGACGAACTGCACTGGCTATGTCTAAAGATGTTATTAAAATAGGTTCCATTTCTGGAATAGTTTCACACACACGCTCAACATCACGCATCCAGCCAGCCTCAGTATGACAGACACGCACCGACCAGATGCTGTGCCAGAAAGAACTCGTGGCTACATCATCCGGGCGGCACACGTCAGTCACACTTTGTTCGGGTCGCTCCCAGCCTCTGTATACCCACCTCTCATCGCTCCGGAACATGCGATTCTGCGAATACCGATCAACCCGCCGCTTATACCGCTGAATACGGTTTGCCCATGCATAAACTTTCTGCTTCAGGAAGTCGATGCGCTCTGTGGTACGAGACATATATATATTCTTGAGGACTGATTCCAGTCCCCGAGAATGCCCGTCTCACAAAGCGCATCACACGTGGTCTTGTATTGCCCTCCCTGAAGCAATATAGTTTACCGATGAGTGCCCTGGCCTCGTCGATACGCCGCTCGATCCTGCACTGCCAGGCTGGTACGGATGGTTTTGGTCGAGTAGCTACGTCACAATTTGGCAATTTGACGTTAGCTAAACGACATACCGCAACAGCCCCACAGTACAGGATCGAGTGCGTATCAACGAGATCCTCACTACTTTCGAATAAATTCTTGAGCTGCGAGTCCAGGGCACACACCAGCGCCCTATTTTTTTTATGCATGGGTAACCTTGGTAATCGGGGTCTAAGTTCGGCTGGAGTGGATCGATAGTCGCGAAGCGCATCCTCCAGTGCGCTCCTCAATCGGTCGTTGCACTGGCTACTTACCGTAGCAACCCTATCATCCTCCTCTACGACAGCGGGGTTAGACCGCGGCTGCGTCACATCAATTGCTGACGCTTGCACCGCGGTTTGTGGCGTAGTCAAGATGACACGGTTGCTCAGTACTTCTGAGCGCAGCCTATCAAGTGCAGCATCGTCCAACAAGTGATTGCGTTGGATGACCCGCACCTGATCCGACAGTCGTTGGGCCGAAACGTTGATGGTTGGTTCTAGGTCCTGGAACAGAGACAGCATCCTAACACGGTACGCAGTGAGGTTAGTTCCCCCCTCTGTAGACCCATAATATGCGCGCATGACATTCGCGTTGATAAACGAAGTCCATCGCATGCGCGACACATTTCCACCGGCAGCGGGGACCCTGATCGGGGCCTGTTGGCTCCTAGATCCCAAGCCCGCTGGTGGCCGTCCTCTTCCTCGTCGTTGTCGTGTTGGTGGTGGTGGTGGTGACGACGGCGGGGAGAAAAACTCGTCGCTCGAGCTCGACGCAACTGCAGTGACCGGCGACACGGCGCTCACGCGTGTAGCGCGTCCCGGCGTCTGCGAGGCGGAGCTGAGCGACGAGCCCGGAGATGATGGGAGTGCCTGTTGTTCCTGGGCCCGGCGTCTGGTCAGCATGTTGACGTATGAACTTTCATTGTTAAATTGGTTGACATATAAGCAGCTTTATGTTTCTTTACTTTTCTTGGCTTCATTTGATTGTTTTTTTTATTCTATTACTATTTATGTGTATTTTAATTGATTTTTGTTCGGTTTAGCGTAAAATTATTAATATTAAATGAAAAAGAAAATTATTTGGAGATGAAAAACGTCACGTCAATTTGACAGTCGGATTATTATTATTATTTACATAGATAAATAACTACCTAATTGTGACCCCTGGTTATTAGTGTAGTTTAATGCTATGTTCTAATCTGAGGGATGGATGGGAATAGAAAGGGTTTGTTTGATATTTTGATGACTTTTAGTTTATGCGGTAATAAAGTATCGTGGTTAAGCAATAAAACCCCTCTGTCTGGATTGCGGGTTGTTCCAAAGAAATACCGAGGTTAAGGAACACAAAGGGCAAAAAAAGGAACATGGATGTGTTTTAATCAGTAAACGTCTGACACTCCGGTCCAGCCAGAGCGGGAAAATAAAAGGAAGTTTTTTTTTCCAAAAAAAGGGGGCAAGACTTTGTTGTATAAATACTTTTTATCAATTTCACCTCCCTTATTCGTGACCCACCTACAGTAACAACTAATAATTATTTCACTCTTTTTATAATATTGAAACCTTGATGAATATTTGTTCGAATAACCAGACCTAATAAACTCCACGCAGACGTTTGTCAAGGTTTTTTTAAGAAATGAAAAACTTGTTTGTTTGGCAAATGCACATATTAGGACACTTTATATGTATTTTGGAAGTAGGTAGGTACAGTCAACTAAACAGAGAAGTAACGAAGTCCTTTAGATACCTATAGTTGAATTTTTCTTAGATAACTTTGTTTTCTATAACATAAATTTAACTTATTTCGAAAACATTTATCGATTTGTTGATTGATTGATTTTATTTATATATTTTATATGATTTAGAACATTCCAATTGTATCTGATGTTCCTGGTTACTTTTCCCCTTTGTTGACTGTACTTTCCCGTAAAATAAACTTAAACGCAGGTTAAGCCGCGGGTAAAGTAAAGTATCTAAACAAAACATATTTGCTTAAAATCAACCCCCACTAGAACCGTCTAACCTACTTTTTTCACAAGTCTGTGGTGTATGACAACAGTTTTGAGAACAAATGCCAAAACGCAAAATTACCAACCTTAAAATATGACATTTAAAGTAATTGTTGCCATAAACAAATTTACTAAACAGAATGGTAAATGTTGCCGTTATAATGATAAACTGTTGTATCTCTAAACTGTTTTTTTCACCCCAAAAGTTGCAAAACACCCAAGTTTACCGGTATAATATCTTTTTTAAATTAATATAAGGCACACTGCATGAATGGCACCAAATGAGGCGTGCGCTCTATGCTATCGCTCTCGACCCACTGGCTTGTAATGCCTGCTCATATTATAACGGCTCAATTTAGGTCTACAATAGGTTCAGCAGGATTATCACAGGATGCGTAATATCGTTGGTAATTGGATGGGTTGATTGAATTGAGGATCAAATTTGAGATGGAGGAATTATGCGAGGAGGAAAGGATTAGATTTCGAATGAAAGGAAGTTCGGATTCATTATGTGTGGTAACTAATTGTGTTGATGATAACTGTGAACACTTTTATAAATTCACAGTAAGTAATTAAAACCCTGTTAAGGTTATGGTCTTGAGAAGGATTTGGTTTTGAAATTGAGGACCAGAACACAAAACGACGATCAGCGAAAAGTTTGTCAGTACCTAATTTTAAATTAGTTTTTCTCTCTCATCAACTCATTATTTTTGTAATCTACAGCTAAGCTCGTAGTTTTTGAAATAGCTTATGTAGACATATTGTTTTTGTTGTTGTATTCTTATTAAATGTATAAAAAAAACTTTGGCCTACACTAGGAATTTCTCCTGTCTCATGGGTGCGTTTACAAACATTAAAACTCACATACACAAACAGCCAGACCCGGTACAACTATCTGTAGGCCGTACAAATATTTGTTCCGTGCGGTAATAGAACCCGCGACACGCAGCGCAGTCGATCGCTCAACCACTGCGCCAACCTTGAAGTTAAAAAAAATATTTGTGAGTTTTCTTTTTTTTTTTTATTAGTGTTTTAATTTTATAACAGACTAGAATAACAATTTATATGTTTGTTGTAGGTGGGTCACAAAAACAGTAAAATTGAAAAAAAAACATCTCTACAACATAGTCTTGCCCCGTTTTTTGGATGGGAAATCTTCAATTTACTTCTCCCGCTTTGGGCGGAGTGGAAGGGAGTGTCAGACTTATTTATTTATTTATTAAGGCACTTCAACCACTTACTCACATATACACAAAAAAAATCACAATAAATGAGACTAAAGTGAGTTCGTCACTTACAGAAGTGCACAGCACTTGCAGAATCATACAAATGGAAAGAGAACGCCGAGATTATAATTATACAATAATAAAATAATAATATATAAATAAATTATAATAAATTAAACACTTTGCAAAATAAAAAAAAATACATTAGACAATTTAAAAAAAATGTGAAATGATTATAAAAAAAATGGTAAATTTGAAAAATATTAATTAGATATTTTACACTCAACATAACTTGATTGACTTGTACTCATTAAAACCAAAATATTATACAAGGTCATTATTTCACCATATTGAGATAATACATAATGTGAGAACGATGTAGAAAAACTTGCACAGTAAGTGCGCCCAGAGTAAAATAAAAAAATATCAATCCTACTTCCTGCTAATATTATTAATGCGAATGTTTGTTACTCTTTCACGTCAAAACGGCTGAACGGATCGTGATGAAATTAGATACAGAGGTAGATTATAGTCTGGAATAACAAAGGATACTTTTTTGTGGATCATCACGCGGTCAAAGCCGCGGGCGTCAGCTAGTTAGAAATAAATAAAGTAAAATAAACCAGTGACAGCTAACAGATAACCAGTCCCAACTGACAGCGCCTAGTTTCGCTAGATAATTTAATTTCACCTCGTTACGATAAATAGCCACAGTCGCTACGTTCTAAGCCAGAAACCACGCGATCACAGGAATCTTATTATCTACACATCCCTTTTAATTAACTCATAGGCACGTGGATGCATAACTTGTGATTCTGTACGGGCTCTTAATTAAGTACAGTAATTAAGTCCGATCTATAGATAGTTGGGGATAATAGGCTGAAGTGTTAATGAGCTATTGAAAGGTCAGGGGTTCATAGATTGTGTCGTAAACTATTTTTGAATTGAAACTCAAATTATCCTATCCTACTTAATACTCTTATTATAAATGCGAATGTTTGTGAGGATGGATGGATGTATGGATGTTTGTTACTCTTTCACGTCAAAACGACTGAACGGATCGTGATGAAATTTGGCACTGAATTAGGTTATAGTTTTGAATAACACATAGGATACTTTTTTTTTCGAATATCACGCGGGCGAAGCCGCGAGCGCCAGATAGTTAATTATAATTAGACTATTACATGCAGGGGAGATCGTGGCTAAATAGTAACTGCCGCTCGGGTTGATCTTGAGGTTAAGCGGCACTTGCCTAGGTTAGTCTTTAGATAGGTGACCACCCATTGTACATCGGGTTCCATCCGTGAATCGTTGAACATGTTAAGTTGTCTGTCAATTGTAGATCTTTGACAGCCGTTACCCGTTAGTCTTACCAAGGAGTATCGTTTGTATAACCCAGTTATTAACTGGATTATGGAGGTCGAATAGGTAGTAAAATACTGGTATTCAGCTGAATCCGGTAAGATTGGAAGCCGACCCCAACATAGTTGGGATAAGTCTAGGCAGATGATGAGAACATGTTTTTTAAGGACGGGAAATCATTAATTTATTTCCCCCGTTCTGGGCGGAGCGGGGGGAGTGTCAGACTTTTTCTCACTAAAACCCATCCAAGTTCCTTCTTTTGCCCTTATTTTCTGGGGACGAATTTCTTTCTAACTAGGCACCCCGGCCTGCTCTGGCAAACCCCTTTGCTGTCATGTCTTTGAGGCGCGCATGGAACACGAACAGGCACTTTCAGTGTCAAAAAGATGATGCTACAGTCCCAGTCACAAGGCATAACAGTTTGTGAAAGTACTGTAGTTGAACTTGTCCGTAAAGATTTTTCAGGTTTTATTTAAATGATAGTGATATTGTTGAAAGGATCAAAGGAGATATTTTTGATTGTAATGAATAGTGTTGGAAACATTGACTTTGTAACTTTAAAGAAACCTGAGTATTTGCTTTGTTGGGAATAAGTTTACTAATTGGGTTAAAAAAAAATTAAAACCAGAAAAAGTTTTTTTATCGCAAATCTGGTTCATGATTTGCGTTAAAAATCTTTTTCTGGTTTTAATTTTTTTTTAGATAAAATTTGACATAATTTGTAATAAGGTTTAGAGGTTTTTAAAAAATACTATACATTTTAAATTATGCATTCATTACTTTGGTCTTTCATTATATTTTTTTAACACGGGAGAACGTTTTTGTTAAATTAAGAGCAGAAGAAACAAAAATAAGGTTGTACTTTTAATTTAATTTGTACCCTCTTTTTTAAAAGGATCTTGTTCACAAGGATCTGAGGTGAGTACCTACTATTGCTACTAATTCCAACTATTATTTATAAAAATAAATTTTGAAGAACACCATATTTTGAAATGAGATAATTGAAAAAGTGGGAATGGGTAGGGAAGATTTTCCAGGACGCGTGTACGGGAATGCGATTAATGTAATTTTTTTAAAACACCTAAAGTTAAAAATAATGGGATGTCGTTACTGTAAAAAGGATAATAAAGTACGACGTGTATATACGTCTTCAAAACCTTCTTTTTTGTAAAGATTCATGTGACAAGAATTCTTCTTGTTACAAATAATTAATTATTGACACTGTCCCTACCTGACCAAAGATAGTACTGCCGCTCATTTAACATAACATCAAGCCTTTAATTTCTAAAGGGTTAGGCAGCGGTGTACCTGTATAATAAACTAACAGTAGCCTCATTTTCCCAATTATGTTTTTAAGTCCCATGTTAAAGGGGGGATAGAAGGTCAGATTTGTGTAATCCTTACTAATATTATAAAAGCGAAAGTGAGTTTGTTACCTCTTCACGTCTAAATGGCTAAACCGATTTTGATGAATTTTGGTACACAGATAGTTGAGACTCTGGAGACGGACATATTTTTTAAAAAAGATTGAGATATGAGGGGGAAAGAGGGAAGAAAAGGGAAAACTTAGCTTTGCTATTACAATAAATAAGGCGCAAGGGTAAAAACTACAGGTAGCAGGTACCTGCAAATCAGGAAAGGTGAACTGTGTTACTCCGAATTTAACGCAAGCGAAGCCGCGGGCAAAAGCTAGTTCATTATAAAGGCTGCTGATGCGAAATTCCTATTGAAAAACCCAATAGCGATTTTCCCGAGCTGGTACTCGAACCAAGAACCTCATGCTCAGCGGTCGTCCTTGCGACTACTAGACCTAAGTGTGTCTTGTTTTCATGATAATTTTGTGATAAGTTTTCAATGTAAAGTTTACAAGATATTTTTTTTCTCAGCACCTATTTTCGTTACAAACAAGCGTAAATTGTCATTTCATTCTGCCTCGTTTAACCAGTCATGCTGTGATGAAAAACCGGTCAAGTTTAAGTCGGATTCACGCACCGAAGGTTCCGTACAAACTTGTTGGAGCTCCAACGAAAATCCTTACTTATTAGTGAGTTTGTTTGTTACCTCTTCACGCTTTAATGGCTTAACCGATTTTGATGAATTTTGGTACAGAGATAGTTGAGAACCAGGAGACGGACATAGGCATTTTTTTTTAAAGTGGGATGTGAGGGAGAAAGAGGGAAGAAAAGGGAAAACTTTTACAAATCAATAAGGCGCAAGGGGAACTGTGTTACCCCGAATTTAACGCGAGCGAAGCCGCGGGCAAAAGCTAGTGTGTTTATATTGTTGTTATTTTAGCATATTTCTCGTGTAATTGTACCTATATCAAATTAAACGTGAAATATTTCCTTTTTGCGGGTTGTTCGAAAGAGATACCGCGGCCCCCGAACGTAAAGGGCAATAGAAGGAAAATGGGTGGGTTTTAGTCAGTACAAGTCTGACATGCCCGCCCCCCCGCTCCGCCGAGCGGGGGAAGTCGTTGGATGATTTCCCACCCGAAAAAAAAAAGATATTTCCATTCGAATAATGCATAGTTACACCAATTTCAAAACTTGTGAAAGTGAATAGTGAAGGTTGGAAGAAAAAATGTCGCTTACTTTTTTGATAAACTGTGATCACGTTTTTATTAATATTCAATGTAACTTACTTTTAACTTATCTAAATGCTAGATAAGCTGACTTTTAAGTAAGTATTTATTGTTCGAATGTAGCTACAGTGGTTGTGAAGTAGTAACAGCTACCCTACCATGACGTCTTAAAGCAGAACTTATGCTACTGAGGGAAAGAGACAGAGCTATACAAGGTGTCTAGCACCACCTCTTTCTCACACAGGAATAAGAACTGCTATAAGATGTCATGGTAACCCTTCTGTTTTTGTTGAGTGGTTCAAGTTCGGTCGTTAAGACTGCAGTGGTCATGTGACAGGTGGACGTGCGGACAGAAAAGAGTACACATCCCTAGACGGGCGAGTGGCTGGGTACTGTTTTTCCTTTTGACCAAGTACGAGTCGAATTTGCGCGCTAGCGGTCCCGTACTTGGCGACATAAATGAACATATCTTTTAACTGCAGAGACATAGGTAGGTTGGGAGGGTTGATTTTTTCATAGCTCCAAGAGACAACAGACTTTTTTGCGGATGGAAATCATCAAATAACTTCCCCCGGTCTAGGTAGAGCGGAGGGGAGATTCAAAATTGTCAGTACTGACTAAAACCCACCCATGTTTGTTCTATTGCCCTTTATGTTCCGGGGCCGCGGTCTCTTTTGATCAACCCGCAACCTCGGCAGGCGGTGACCCTGGCAGGCCCATCTACTTTGCTGACATCTCTTTGAGGCGCGCGTGGAACACTAACGCGCAGTCGGCATGGCTTATCGTAAATAGTCGGACGGACGGCAAGCTACCCGTTGCTTACCGTCCACGACTCCCGGCCACCGTAGATGCGGGCCTGTGGACGACAGGCCCGCATCTACGGTGGCCAGGAGTCGTCTTGCGTCGCCCGACGCCCGGGGCGAGAGACAACAGACTTGAGCATACGGTTTTATTTTGCAAGGCGATACCGTCACGCGTTTCCAAGATAAAGGGTCTTGACAGACAGACAGACGACAAAGTGATCCTATAAGGGTTCCGTATTTTTCCTTTTGAGGTACAGAATCCTAAAAAAAGGGATCTGTCTGTTTCTTTCCTACGAAAACTAAAGGAATGGAGGAAAGAATGATGAAATAGGCGTCGGACAAAATTGAACGACGAAGGACGGACAGTAAGACTTTCTTCGTTTGATTGAAACGCCTGCTTCTGTAAATAGATTTCGGAAAAAGGGAAATTTCGGGAATTTGAGTTGAGTGAGAAGTGGTTGTAGAAATGAAGCGGGGGTGTCGTGTCTTTAAGTAGTGGCTGATAATTTTTTATTTTTTTAAAAACGTTGCCCCACACTAGGAATTTCACCTGTATCGTGGGTGCGTTTACAAACATTTAAACTCACATACACAAACACCTAGACCCGAAACAACTATCTGCAGGTCATACAAATATTTGTTCCGTGCGGGAATCGAACCCGCGACACGCAGCGCAGCAGTCGATCGCTCAGCCACTGCGCCAACCGTGCCGTCAAATAATGTCTTTTACTAGCTTGACTTGTTTGTGGTCGCTAAGTCTAAGCTGTGGGTTCGATTCCTATATCGGGCAAAGTGTTATTGGGTTTTTTCTGTCAGAAATTTCTCAGGAGCAGGCAAGATTACTAGGATCACTTTGTTGTTCGTCCGTCTATCTGTCAAGACACTTTATCTCGGGAACGCGCGGAGGTATCGAGTTGAAATCCTTACTAATATTATAAAAGCGAAAGTGAGTTTGTTTGTTAAGTCTTCACGCCCACATGGCTAGACCGATTTTAATGAATTTTGGTACAGAGATAGTTGAGACCCTGGAGACGGATATTTTTTTAAAAAAATATTGCGATATAAGGGAGAAAGAGGGAAGAAAAGGGAAAACTTAGCTTTACTATAACAATAAATAAGGCGCAAAGGCAAAATCTACAGGCAGCAGGTACCAGTAAATCAGGCAAGGGCAACTTTGTTACCCCAATTTAACGCAAGCGAAGCCGCGGGCAAAAGCTAGTAATAAATAATATCACTACATTATGCATATTTTGTTTTACTTCCAAATCAGTTTTCCATCCATTCTACTTTCAAAAGCCGCCTCCAGCGGGTATTTCTCAAAAGAGTAGGAACCTACTAACGTTGATTACAGCTCCATCTGGCGAGAACCTGTTTAATTATTGGCATCTGTTCCGAGTAAACTACGGGTGGTTTATGTAGGCCATTTATTATCACGTCGAGCCCAAGTAAATAGGATTCTAAGTACCTCTTAAAAACGTAAGTAGCGGCGTTTTAACAACTTTGTTTGAGGTTAGGAAAATAAAGGTGTTCATTTTTTTGTACTTGGTTTTGTAATAGTAGGTATTAAGAGGGCTGAAGTGCTTTGTAAATTCCCATCTTAGAGATAAAAAGGAAATAATCAACGTTTATAAATATGTATTGAGCTAATTAATGCATTCAATAGTACAGAAGTCATGAATGATCTTGGTTGTCAACTGAAGAGCGTCTTGCGTGTGCGCGCGAGTTGCATCCCTCGTCGAGTCTCTATAAAGTCACCGATGTATTTACTTACTTGACTTTCATTTTCTACGACAATCGAAGAAAGAAAAGGAATCCTCTGAGATTATGCAAAGTACCTAAATGGACAGAAGACTTTATTCAAATCAGCTCCCAAAAGGTTTCAGAAAACGTTTTAGGCAAAAGTGTGTTAAAATGAAAAGGAAAAATCTCAGGTGTATGTACAGGCGACCGGGTAACTATAATCCTGCTTAAAAAAACGTAGAAATTGTCCTTTTTACAATAGAATGTTTCCTAGTGTGTACAAGAAAAAGGAAGCTTGTCTCCATCAAGTTCAACATGTGCATTTTCCCAACTACATTGGAGTTGGCTTCCAGTCTTACCGGATTCAGCTGGTTACCTGCTAGCTAACTAGTATTTTACATGCAGTAACTGCCTATCTGAGCTCCACAACCCAGTTAAAAACTAGGTAATACGATGCTTCTTCGTAAGACTAGTTGTCAGACTTTTGAGTCATGAACTACCTGTAATGATTGTCGAAGATCTACAAATGGCAGCCAGAACCTACGGCTTAACGTCCTTTCCGAGGTACGGAGGATACTCGGTATGTAATGGGTGGTCACCCATCCATAGACCAATTGATGTATATTGAATACTGTAATAGCTTATGCCCGCGGCTTTGCTCGCATAGAGATTGGTGTTAATAACGGGGTAAAAAGTACAGTATGTGCTAATGTGGGTTAAAGGTTTTGTGCAAAAAGTTTTTTATTTCAACCTTTTTAGTTGTGGTATGGTGGTAAGACTTATTAGCATTTCGTACATTTACATTGGAAGAAGAATTTAAGACTTTTATGGTTTTCTCATGGATCCCACTGTCAGAACTGGACCACACGGGAAGCATCAACTTTCAAATAAAAAACAATTAAATGAATCGAAAGTACTGACGATGATGTTATCTAATTTATAAAATTTCCGTGTCACAATGTTAGTTACCGTACTCCTCCGAAACGGCTCGACCGATTCTTATGAAAATTTGGATACATATTGGGTAGGTCTGAGAATCGGCTAACATCTATTTTTCATACCCCTAAACCTCAGCGGGTGAAACCGCTGGGCACAGCTAGTGAAACATAAAAAATACAGTCCCATTGAGAACCTCCTCCTTTTTTAAATCGGTTAAAAACAATGTCTGTGCCAAATTTTATACAAATTCTTTAAGCAGTTTTAGCAAAGCGTAACAATAATACATCCTCACCACAAATTTATGATATTTAGTAGGAGTAGTTGGCAATAGAAGTCAGGTGAAAACAGTTGTTACTGCCCTGGGTTTCGTTCCCCAAGCTGAGCAGTAGCAAAGAAACTTGTTAAATATTGTTGTACCATACAACTCTGCTTATCTCTTCACTCATAAAAATAGATAAACGATAGCCTCACTCACTGTCTGCCCCGGAAGGATTTTATAAGTGACATGATGCCTCCAAATGTCCAAACAGGGTTGAAAGAGGCAGGGGTGTCGGAAACCCGTACGCAGATATTATGACAGGGTTTATAGAGATGTTTAGAGTAAATAGGGATGAAATTTTGAACACTTATTCCCTCATATAAACCACAATATAAGGCACTAACTTATTAACTACCCTTTACCAGCGGCTTCGCTCGCGTTCATTTAAAATGTGGCAATAATGGAATTAGAATGTTATTAGGGCTTTTTTTTGCGGATGAGAAATCATTAAAGTGAAAGCTCCAACCTACCCGCGAAATTCAAATTTTCTTACGTTTTTTGCAATTTTCAGGCCAGTGCTAGGTTGTATGTTCATTAAAATATTATTCGCGGCTGTAAGACGTATGTAGTTATAGAATTATAATCATCAAAATCACCAATACAACCCTCCAAGTTCATAAAGGCGTAGGAACAAAAAAAAAACAGAAAAAGTCTTTCCTACAGCTTTATGAACTTAGAGCGTTGTATTGATGATTTTGATGATTATAATTCTATAACTACATACGTCTTACAGCCGCGAATAATATTTTAATGAACATACAACCTAGCACTGGCCTGAAAATTGCAAAAAACCTAAGAAAATTTGAATTTCGCGGGTAGGTTGGAGCTTTCACCTTAAATAACTTCCCCCGCTTTGGGTGGAGGGGGGGGTGAGTGTCAGACTTGTACTGACTAAAACCCACCCATGTTACTTCTATTGTCCTTTACGTTCCGGGGCCGTGGTATCTCTTTCGAACAACCCGCAATTCCGGCAGGCGGTGGCCATGGCAGGCCCCTCTGCTGACATCTCTTTGAGGCGCGCGTGGAACACTATGGTTAACCGCGCCGTCGACACGGTATGTTGTTAGGGCTGACCCGCTTTTGTAGTGCCGCCGGTATGTTTGCTGGGACCATGACCGTGCTATGTTAGGTTTAAAGAATTTATTCTCATAAGAACGATATGTTTTAGCTTTGATGCGTGTTGGTGATTAGCGGTACAGCTACATTTCATATACATAATGTCATAGTTTTAGTTTGAATGTGTTTATATTGTTACTATCTTTTATGTCATTTGGTAGATCGTTGAACAGCTGTGCTCCTTCGTATGTTTTTTTTTAAATATTAAACGTTGCCCCACACTAGGAATTTCTCCAGTATCGTGGGTGCGTTTACAAACATTTAAAATCACATACACAAACAGCCAGACCCGAAACGACTATCTGTAGACCATACAAATATTTGATCCGTGCGGGAATCGAACCCGCGACACACAGCGCAGCAGTCGATCGCTCAGCCACTGCGCTAACCGTGCCGTGCCATAGTGCGCAAGCGTCTCGCATCGTTGTTAGGCAGAGTTCCGGGTTAGCACCAACAGCATCCTACAGGTCATTGCAGACAAACTCAAATTTCTTAAAAACATTTATTTAATTTTCTAGAATTTAAAACATTCTAAAGCAAAATATTTAAAGCATGAATAACTTAATACAAACAAGATACCTTTTAGGAGCTAGTGTTAAATTATTCTAACATTTTTCTCAGCAAACACTTTGTTTTTCTCACAAAGAAAATAAGAAGTCGTCGGAAATGTGTATTTACATCGTTTTACGTCAAAGTGGCGTCAAAACGGTCTCTTTGAAAAGTTGTTGCAAATCACGATGCTTAAAAGGCGGCAATAACGAAAATATGACAAGAGCTAAGCAAGCATTAAGATTGAAAATAGGTAACTTTTGTTGCTCCACAAAATTCAGTTTTTTTAAAAGAAACATTGCTAGAAATTTCTCCTGTATCCTGGGTGCGTTTACAAACATGGAAGCAACTACCTGTAGGTCATACAAAATTTTGTTCCGAGCGGGGATTGAACCCGCGACATGCAGCGCAGCAGTAACAGACAAATATAACAAGGTAGTTACCGAGTTTCCTTAAATAGTAAGAGCACTAGTAAGGTCCTTCAAAGCTCCATGATCTTTCTAGCGAAAGCTCTGGTCGATGTTCGTTAGAAAACATTCTTCTTGAAGATGTCAGACTTGACGCTCGCAGTCAAAAAGCTCGAAGCAAATTTACTGTCCTTTTGCTAGAATGTCCGCTAGAACGCCCTATAGAATGCTCGCTAAAATGCTCTCATTTATTTTGCTATGATATAGCATTCGCAAGAATGTAGAAGTCTGACAGCATCTTAAAGCGCCGCACTTCATTGTAAACGATTTACGTGATCATCGTAAGTTTGAATGAACGTTACTTGTGGACCAAAACATTTAAAGTATTAAAAAAAGGATTGTTTGGTTTTATAAAACCACGGTAAAAGTGAAACTTTTTTTCTCATTATAGACATTTAGACGTCCCTACTGCGCGGTCGACCGTCACGCGTTATGCAACACACGGACGAAAAAGTTTGAGACGATGCAATAAAAGTTTCACTTTAAATACTATAATATAACGCTGGAAAAATAGTGAGTAGGCTGTGGTTTACAAGCTGTTGTTGCTGCGCTGTGCCATGCCACGTGACACACCCCTCCTCCACCGCACGCAGGCTGCAACGCGCCCGCGCAGGCTGCGGACACTGTGAGAGAGAGCCGGAGCCCCAGATCGCCAACGAGGTTAGACGGAAGAAGTGTCTCCGCGATTGTCGGTTAGCGCGCGAAAGCCATATATTGTTAATTCCGTCTCATTATGTCGTGTTGAGTCTTTTATATTGTTACTACTTTTGCCCGCGGCTACGCTCGCGTTAAATTCGGTATAACACAGTACCTGCTACCTGCAGTTTTTGCCCTTGCGCCTAATTGATTTGTAATAGCAACGCTAAGTTTTCCCTTTTCTTCCCTCGTTCTCCCTCATATCCCATTTTTTTAATAAAAATTAGCCTATGTCCGTCTCCTGGTTCCCAACTATCTCTGTACCAAAATCGGTTTAGCCATTAAAGCGTGAAGAGGTAACAAACAAAAAAAATCACTTTCGCTTTTATAATATTAGTAAGGATAGGATGAATGCTTAGTTCTATGAATAAATGACTTTTAAAGATGATACGCCTTTAAAATACTTAATAAATAAGGTAACAAAATCACGTGAAGCCTCAGAAACGCAGACTAGGTAAGAACCTGTAAAGGAATCAGCTTATCATTTGTCATTGTTACCCGAATTTCCACCTACACAGATACAAAATAAGACAGACTTACCTGTCAACAGAAATGGCGACTAAGTTGAATATGCTAGAGGTGGAACAGATGACGTCGATGGCGATGTAGCAGTCACAGACGACCGGCGGCAGACCCCACACGCCAGCATTGAACTGCAAACAGTGAAATAAAACTGTTAATATATTACGTTAACCTCTAGAGCCCCAGTGGCACAAAAACGTGCTAGTAAACAAGTATTACCGTTGAGCCCCGCTGGCACAAATTTGTGCCACTAAACCCCGACCGATTTAAAATGTATTTGTAGTAAAGATAAGTTTTAAAATCAGATTACGCTTACGATAAGAGCCCGCCCGGCGGTGCTTGACGGATAGTTGACGTAAATATTGGCGGTCCTTGATAGGTTAATAAGACTAGAACTGATACGACATACTTAGTTTCTATAGAGCTAGTTTTTCATTGGACATCGATCACGGACATTGGACGGCTTATTCGTCAACTCGCGCCTCATAAACTCGCGACTGGGCGCGAGTTAGCACCTTCCGATTTTACCTATTTTTGTTGTAGTCAACTCGCGACCGAGTGAAAATCTGACGTATGTACAGTCATCTACAAAAGTGTTTTGATAAATTTAATATCAAGAACCTACTTTACATTTCTAAGATAATATACGATTTGAAGGTCGGAAGATCGTCTAAGAGACTGTTGATCGTCTTGGAGTTGTTTTTTGAAATAGATATAAGTACATATTTTAATAAACAATTTGACAAACATATAAAACTGCTTATTTTCTTAATGATTTATCAAAAATATAACTATGACTCAAGAAGTTATCTAAAACTAAACAAACAAAATAAAATCAACTATATGTAAGAGGATGTATACCATTTGGCTAATTATTATATTTTTTTGCTTTATTTAAATCAGCATATTATTAACATATTTTATTACAGAGTTAATTCATAATAAAATAAATGAAACGTGCATTTTCCAATTACATTTTGGGGAGACAAAGTGTAAAGAAAGAAATCTAAGGTTATCAAAGTATTGCTATTGGATTTAAAGCGTGTACTACAAGCAGGTCCTAATTAAACTGGGCATGAAATAATTACATCCCTGCGAGGAAAGTCAATACTACTTCGGGCATGAGAACAGTAAAGTTAAAGGAAACGTGCGCTATTGATGCACACGTTACATTTACCATTAACGAATTTATGCACGGCGTTATTATAAGTATCGGTTTATGTTTCGAACTTCTAATCTTGTGATTATAACATATTATATAGCAGTTATAAAAATCATTTACAAGAAACCCTGATCTGTGATTTTATAGTTAATGATAATCTTATATCATAGATTTTATTAGTGAGTAATAATTATTATAAAAGTTTGTTATAAAAATAATTTACTTTTATAGTCCCTAAGCCTGTGATTGTTTTTATTAGTAAGTAATATATTAAAGTTTGTTATAAAAAACATTTACAACAAACCCAGACCTGTGATTTTATAGTTCCTAAGACGATCATTGATTATATTAGTAAGTAATAATTAACCAAATCGTTTACTTGTTGATTATTTTTTTGTTATATTTGTTTGTTTTATGCCCCGTTCCAATTCCAAAAAAAAAGGGCATTTGACAATTTACATACTAGGTAATTAACCAAAATCTTGAGTCATTGTGATAATGTTGATTTGTGATCTTGATGATAATCATTAGAAAAATAAGCAATTTTAGATTTATGGCATGTGTTTTATATTAAAGACATCTATCTCAACAACTACATTTTCCTTAATTTTAAACCGTACAGCGCCCAATACATATAAAGTTGGTTCCTATATTTAATTTATTAAAACACTTTTGTAGATGAGCATACCAGTTTTTTGAGCGGCTTATTCGTCAACTCGCGCCTCATAAACTCGCGACTGGGCGCGAGTTAGCACCTTCCGATTTTACCTATTTTTGTTGTAGTCAACTCGCGACCGAGTGAAAATCTGACGTATGTACAGTCATCTACAAAAGTGTTTTGATAAATTTAATATCAAGAACCTACTTTACATTTCTAAGATAATATACGATTTGAAGGTCGGAAGATCGTCTAAGAGACTGTTGATCGTCTTGGAGTTGTTTTTTGAAATAGATATAAGTACATATTTTAATAAACAATTTGACAAACATATAAAACTGCTTATTTTCTTAATGATTTATCAAAAATATAACTATGACTCAAGAAGTTATCTAAAACTAAACAAACAAAATAAAATCAACTATATGTAAGAGGATGTATACCATTTGGCTAATTATTATATTTTTTTGCTTTATTTAAATCAGCATATTATTAACATATTTTATTACAGAGTTAATTCATAATAAAATAAATGAAACGTGCATTTTCCAATTACATTTTGGGGAGACAAAGTGTAAAGAAAGAAATCTAAGGTTATCAAAGTATTGCTATTGGATTTAAAGCGTGTACTACAAGCAGGTCCTAATTAAACTGGGCATGAAATAATTACATCCCTGCGAGGAAAGTCAATACTACTTCGGGCATGAGAACAGTAAAGTTAAAGGAAACGTGCGCTATTGATGCACACGTTACATTTACCATTAACGAATTTATGCACGGCGTTATTATAAGTATCGGTTTATGTTTCGAACTTCTAATCTTGTGATTATAACATATTATATAGCAGTTATAAAAATCATTTACAAGAAACCCTGATCTGTGATTTTATAGTTAATGATAATCTTATATCATAGATTTTATTAGTGAGTAATAATTATTATAAAAGTTTGTTATAAAAATAATTTACTTTTATAGTCCCTAAGCCTGTGATTGTTTTTATTAGTAAGTAATATATTAAAGTTTGTTATAAAAAACATTTACAACAAACCCAGACCTGTGATTTTATAGTTCCTAAGACGATCATTGATTATATTAGTAAGTAATAATTAACCAAATCGTTTACTTGTTGATTATTTTTTTGTTATATTTGTTTGTTTTATGCCCCGTTCCAATTCCAAAAAAAAGGGCATTTGACAATTTACATACTAGGTAATTAACCAAAATCTTGAGTCATTGTGATAATGTTGATTTGTGATCTTGATGATAATCATTAGAAAAATAAGCAATTTTAGATTTATGGCATGTGTTTTATATTAAAGACATCTATCTCAACAACTACATTTTCCTTAATTTTAAACCGTACAGCGCCCAATACATATAAAGTTGGTTCCTATATTTAATTTATTAAAACACTTTTGTAGATGAGCATACCAGTTTTTACTCGGTCGCGAGTTGACTACAACAAAAATAGGTAAAATCGGAAAGTGCTAACTCGCGCCCAGTCGCGAGTTAATGAGGCGCGAGTTGACGAATAAGCCCATTGGACCACGTGACCATTTGGACCTATTTATACAAACAGGAACCAATCCTCATGCGTGCCAGACTTGAGATAGAAATACAGAAAGCTTCAAAAATGCACTTTCTAGCAAACCTATAGAAGTAAAAATGATCTGACAATAAAAAAATTAGTCTGTCAAACTCAACTCAACTGTGGCACGCATGTCGATTAGTTCCTGTTTGCATAAATAGGTGCATTTTTAATATTAACAATTCTATTGTAAATTAAATGAAAAGGTTTTTTTTCTTCATGCTGCAATTTTTTTTAAGGCTAAAAATGTGCAAATATGACACACTTTTCAAATCTTTTCAAATCATAACATTTTTACAAAATCATGGATACATACCTAATTCATGTTGAGATTAAACATACATGTAAGAACGATGTAGAAAAACGAGCACATTAAGGGCGTCCAGAGTAAAAGCAAAAACAAGAGTTTAATAGATGAATGAATGAATTAAAACAAACCGTGGCGGCTACAAGATGACCAGTCAAGACTGACAGCGCCTGTTCACGAACATGACATATATAACTGCCCCAATCAGCTGAACCATTTTGAAGGGAACTAAATGACCCGACACACACCACCATCAGCGCGACATTTAAGTGAGCATGACAATCTTTCAACCATCAACCACCAGGGCAACTTTCAGACAATCTCTTATGTACTCGTTTCATACTTTATCAATTCGCGTAACACCAGATACCTAGGGCATCGAAACCCAATTTTCGTTCCCTAGTAATAGAAACCCGAAAATTCGGTTTTTACTTGCTTATCTGCATAATTTCTCCAGAATTTAATTTAAGTTTAAGACCTTACTTATTATTTCGGCCTAGGTAAAATCAAAATATTTTCATTTCACATAGGCCTACGCCCTTATAAGGGCCCATTCTTTAAAAAACGCCGAGAAAAGGTGTACGTTTCGGGTTAGTCGTTTCCTATGGAGAAGAACCGGCAAGAAACTCCATGGTTACTCTTTTAAAATCATTTGATTTTAAAATGTAATTGTTACAGCGATAGTATAAGTATGAAAGGACAGCGTATATGAATTTACTCTACAAAATGAATACTCTAGATTAGAACCACTTCAATGTCCCTTCGCAAGCTATGTAAAATGGGGTTCATACAAGGTTTAGAAAATAAAGTGTCAGGTTTAAAGATCTCAGTTCATTACACTGACAGCTTGTTAGTGCAGCAACACTCAACACATACAAATGGGTAATGTTACCAGTTTATGACACTCTGTATTTATAAGTAGCAGCTATATTGAAAGCTGAACTTGCACTATTTTTTACGAGGATGCGTCATTTTATGATGTCCATTTAACGGAACCCAAGATACATATAGTTTTGTAGATTTTTGAAAACATTAAAATTATATATTTTTGTCAATTGCAACTCTGTAATAGGGTATCCAGGGTCAAAGTAATTACATTCTATTTGATCCATATTTTAGATTATTCAAAAATAAGGGACTCGTATTTTTTTATTTGTAAATAAGCCATAAATAACAAAGATAATATAGCCCATTAAAGTTACGTGTGACGTCACTCGTTGCGAAAAAATGCAACAACGCGTGACGTCACACGTAACTTTCCTTACTAATATTATAAAAGCGAAAGTGAGTTTGTTTGTTACCTCTTCACGCTTTAATGGCTAAACCGATTTGATGAATTTTGGTACAGAGATAGTGGGGAACCAGGAGACGGACATAGGCTAACATTTTTTTAAAAAGAGTGGGATATGAGGGAGAAAGACGGAAGAAACGGGAAAACTTAGCGTTGCTATTACAAATCAATAAGGCGCAAGGGGAAAAACTGCAGGTAGCAGGTACTGTGTTATACCGAATTTAACGCGAGCGAAGACGCGGGCAAAAACTAGTAACAAATAAAAAATACGTGTCCCTTATGTTTGAATAATATAAACGACGAACGAATAGTTTTTTTTTTGGAAACTATACTATAATTAATCAATTTCATTAAAAAGGAAAACTATACAACTCCACATACGATTCTGACATATTTAGGGTTCCGCACATCAAAAGAAAAAACGGAACCTTTATAGGATCACTTTGTTTTCCGTCTATCTGTTTGGCTGTCTGTCAAAAACCTTTATCTCGAAAACGCATGAAGGTATCGAGTTGAAATTAAAACCATATACTAAAGTCTATGGTCCCTTAGGGGCATCAAAAAGATCAACCCTTTAAGTCTATGCAGTTAAAAGATATGGCTGTAAGTCGCAAGTTTGTACGGAATGGTGGTTGCCCGGTTTTTTTTTCACAACAATATTTTCATCTTCATGAGAGTTGCAAATGTATTCCACTGCAAATAATGAAGCAAATAGATATAAAATAATAAAAATAAATATCTTGGGACAACTCACACACGGCTATCTGATCCCAAGCTAAGCAGAGCTTGTGTTATGGTAACCAGACAACTGATATACATACATATATAATATATAAATACATACATATTATAGATAAATCACACCCAGACACAGAACAAAAAACAATCATGCTCATCACACAAAGTTTGTCCTGGGTGGGAATCGAACCCACGACCTCCGGCTCAGCAGTCAGGGCCACTAACCACTAGACCAACAGGCCCGTCCCGTAAGATAGTTGCTATCAAATTCGTTAGCCTAGGAAAATAGACTACAAGGCCGATATTCAGCACACATATAGTCCCTAGCTGCTAGTCTGTCATACAATTTAAACCTTACAGGTTACGTTCACCTTATTCATCCTGCCTCTGTATACACAAACGCTTTTATTCGATTTCGATTCGACAAGTCATATGTCTGTCTTTTTCTGACATTACGAAAGCGGTCGACACATTGGTACGACTGTCCGAATCGAAGTCGTATCTATGTAAGTGTTTATGTATAATATGGGGACTTCAATTTTACGATGATACCTTTGCTCAGCAGTGGGACATATCGGGCGATTGTATAAAAAAAAGTTTCTTTCGCTCTTTTCGAATGAATATGTACTTTGACTTATCGTGGTATGGTAGGTTTAAAGTTTTCAAACTCTCTTTGAACAAAAAAATCACATCGTTCTTCAGCTATTACGAAAGCGAGCAAGACAGACATACGAGTTTCCGAATCGAAATCGAAGCGTCTGTGAATGCTAGGACGGGATTGAACTAAGGTCGTACGTCTTCTTCGGCCGAATTGGACTAAGAAATCAGTTTATAATATTATTCCTAATGCTTTTTTGTACCTCAAAGGAAAAACGGAACCCTTTTTTTTGCGTATGGGAAATTCTTACTAATATTATAAAAGCGAAAGTGAGTTTGTTTGTTACGTCTTCACGTCTTAATGGCTAAACCGATTTTGATGAATTTTGGTATAGAGATAGTTGATGGGACCCTGGAGACTACAGGCTGCAGGTACCTGAAAATCAGGAAAGGGGAATTGACCCCGACTTTAACGCGAGGGAAGCCGCGGGCGAAAGCTAGTCATAAAATAAATTTCCCCGCTCTGGGCGGAGCCGCACGTAGTGTCAGACTGGTACTGACTATAACCCATCCACATGCCGCCTTTTGCACTTTCTGTTCCAGGGCGCTGTTTCTCTTTCGAACCAACACGCAGCTCTGGGGCGTCTTTCTTTTCCAGATGCTAATATCTTGACTTGAGCCCAAAACGAGTTAGGAAATAGTACAAATTGCGGTTCCAGAAAAATTCTATTACGGCACGGTTTGCGCAGTGGCTGAGCGATCGACTTCTGCGCTGCGTGTCGCGGGTTCAACCCCGCACGGATAAAATATTTGTATGACCTACAGGTAGTTGTTTCGGGTCCGGCTGTGGCTTATTCGTCAACTCGCGCCTCATAAACTCGCGACTGCGCGCGACCGAGTGAAAATCTAACGTTTTTACAGCCACCAACAAAGTGATTTGTCTATATTAGATGACTGTAAATACGTAAGATTTTCACTCGGTCGCGAATTGACCACAACAAAAATAGGTAAAATCGGAAAGTGCTAACTCGCGCGCAGTCGCGAGTTTATGAGGCGCGAGTTGACGAATAAGCTCCGGCCTGTTTGTGTATGTGAGTTTAAATGTGTGTAAACGCACCCAGGATACAGGAGAAATTCCTAATGTGGGGCGGCGTAAAAAAACAACAATATATTTTCTTTCACCATTTAGACAATAGGTGAACGAGTTTGATGGCTAAATTCGGCTGATTTCGGTCGATGACGTACAAAAATAGTTAATTCGACGAAGGATACGGTGTAAGCCTCCATTTAGGCTCAGAGTATTTCAGACAGACGGAGCTCGTTACCGACCATTATTCCAGCCGCTTTAGCAATTGTTCGGGATACGAGTGTTCACCATATTATGGCTAGGCGGGCAAGGGACAAAAGCATAGGCAGAGGAATGATGTTTTGCGCTCTATGATTAACATAATTATGTAGTTTTTTTTTGTCTTTTTTTTAATAAACCTCACTGTGGCCGAGCGATTGACTGCTGTGTCGCGGGTTCGATTCCCGCGCGGAACAAATATTTGTATGGCCTACGGGTAGTTGTTTGGTCTGGCTGCTTGTGTGTGTAAGTTTAAATATTTGTAAACGCACCTACGATACAGAAGAAAATCCTAGGGTGGCGAAAGGTTTTCCTTTTAAAAAAAATAGGACCCCCGCGGCCCCGTACTGACAAATTCCAGAACAGAAAACCCAATAACAATTTGCTCCACCCTGGAATCAAAATAAGGACTCTTACGCTCTGTAGTCGCGATCGCTAGACTAACGATAGGCAAGTAAAATAGTTTTATTGTTCTTAATATTTATGATAGCATCCAAGTAGTACAGGTCATTGACGGAATTTTCTGAAATTATCTACGTAGCAAAAAGTAGGGGTTAAATCGCTCTTCTCCCATTTGAAAAGCACTAACAAAAAGTAATAAAAAAATCCCTAAACTCATACAATATTCAAATCTCATACCAAACAAGTAACAGCTACCCTCTTCTCATACATAATTAACCCTTACAGGCTCAAGCACGGATAGGTACCTACATAAAAAACCCGTGCCGTATCGTACGCGTGCCATTTCCGACATTAATCTTATTAGGAGGCATGTTTGACCTCACAAATGTGCGCCGAATTAGGGTTACCATTTTGAAATGTAAGAAGCTGAGATATAAGTATTTTTTTTTAATTAGAAAAAAAGGGTGTAGATTTAACTTCAACTTTGCATTAATGGCTTTTGTGGACGAGAGATACCCACAATTTTGCCAATATCACGTGTACTGGTAATAAACCATCAAACGCTGGAGAATATTTAGCAAGTAATAACAGTAATTTAAGAAGTATAGCAAGCAACAATAAAAGGATTTCTTTGCAGATTTAGATTATCAATTTATTTATTTGCGATCCGTAGTAGAGAGATCAGGTTATAATAGTTTAGAATAGGTTGACCTCAAACACAAAGTATTATTTCAATTAGACCATTACAGGCACTTTTGAATCTAATATAAACATAAAAAGATGCTGCTACAGTCCCAGTCACAAGACATAATAACTTACGAAAGTACTGTAGTTGCCCATTCCAAAGCGCAAATCTCTAGGAGAAGAATGGACAAGAAACTCCATGGACACTCTTTTAAATTATAATATTTTTACAAAATCATGGATACTACATATTCATGTTGAGATTATACATACCTGTGAGAAAGATGCAGAAAAAAACGAGCACATTAAGAGCGTCCAGAGTAAAAGCAAAGACAAGAGTTAAATAGAATAATTAATTAATTAAAACAAACCGTGGCGGCTAATAGATGACCAGTCACGACTACCAGCGCCCGTTCACGAACATGACGCATATAGGTAAAGCTAGCGTATAATGACTATTAAAACTAGCTGTCGCTCGCGTGATATCGAAAAATAAAATATCCAATGTGTTATTTCATACTATAATCTACTTTTGTGCCAAATTTCATCACGATCCGTTCAGCCGTTTTGACGTGAAAGAGTAACAAACATCCATACACCCATCCTCACAAACATTCACATCCTTACTTTTAATATTATAAAAGCGAAAGTGAGTTTGTATGCTTTACTATCCAAAAAAGCACTTCGAGCTGCTTTTGAGATATTTCTTAAAGATAAACCCGATAATTGACGAAGCCTAAGACCCTCATTCAAGTTACTGCTTGCTACCAATAGATACAAACAAAACATTTTCGCCAAAATTACTTATTAAGAAACAAAATTATTGCAATGGACATTATCTCACCTTACCAAAAGGTTGTTACCCTTAATGAGCGTTGACTTACCCCAGAGAGGGTTGTAATAAGCATATTTAGATAGTACTATCAGTTTCCGGCAGTGTGTGACTTTGTTACCGTTCCATGTTAGCCATGTAAGGTTACCATCCGTCCGAATTTATAAAAGACTAGCTTTTGCCCGCGGCTTCGCTCGCGTTAAATTCGGGGTAACACAGTTCCCCTTTCCTGATTTGCAGGTACTTTGCTACCTGTAGTTTTTGCCCTTGCGCCTTATTGATTGTAATAGCAATGCTAAGTTTTCCCTTTTCTTCCCTCTTTCTCCCTCATATCCCACTATTTTAAAAATAGCCTATGTCCGTCTCCCGGGTCCCAAATATATCTGTACCAAAATTCATCACAATCGGTTTAGCCGGCGTGAAGACGTAACAAACAAACAAATCAATTTCGCTTTTATAATATTAGTAAGGATTAGCAAGGATGCATCGGGGGCGTATGCTAGGACCACTGCTATTCAAGGATTGCTTCTTAGAACCTGGCTTCCTACTGTTTTTGCTGAAGCATGGTTTGAGTGATATAAGCTTATTGAAACGTTTCAGTCTGAAACGTGACCGCAATCATGACTGATTTATAGACTTTGCTTTAAATATCATAGTCTTAAAGGACTTAACATGTCTTGTCATATAATGTTACCCGCACCAAGCTACAGCAACAACAGAATAGCGATTCTTGGGTGAACTAAGCATAGGTACGCCACTGCCGTACTCTTCAAGAACAAGAAGTCGTGATGCTTCGTATTTGAGGATGACAATAAAGTCCTTTTTTTGAAGATAAATGAGCACAAAGATAACTGAATTACATCTTCTAGATACTCCAGCTTGTTTTTCCAATCTTGGTACTAAAAATAAACGCGTTATTTTCGCAATGAATTTGCAAGTTTGTCGATTCAAAGGAGCTTTCTAACGATCAATGGAACTAAAGTATTATTATGTTGGAGGGATAAGGGCATCCGTACATAATAGCTATAGCAAAGGAAGCTGATTCCGTACTGAATCTAGTGATAATAAACTTTGGGCCGTTGCTAAAGAATACTAGCCGCGCGGACCAATCTTCAGGTTAAGTCGCGCTTGTCTAGGTTGGTCTAGGATCGGCGGCCACCCAATCATACTTTGTTAGGATAGGAAATCATCAAAAAACTTCCCCCGGCTCTGGGCGGAGCGGGGGGGAGTGTCAAACTTGTTTTGCCTAAAACCCACCCATGTTCCTTCTATTGCCCTTTATGTTTTCGAACAACCCGCAACCCCGACAGGTTATCACCCATTACATACAGAATTTCCCTACATGCCTTGGTAAAGATTATAATCTGTTGCGCGGTGGTCATTTGTAGATCTTTGACGGTCGTTACAGGTAGCCAAGAGCCCGAAAGTCTGACAACTAGTCTTACCAAAGGTCAGATGGGCAGCCGTTCCATGTAAAATTCAGAAAGTATTTAAAAACGAAACATTGTCCCACACTATGGGTGCATTTACAAACATTTTAACTCACATACACAAACAGCCAGACCCGGAACAACTATCTGTAGGCCATATAAATATTTGTTCCGTGCAGGAATCGAACCCGCGACACGCAGCGCAGCAGTCGATCGCTCAGCCACTGCACCAACCGTGTTGCCAAATGCAGGTATTCTGCTGATTCAGCCGATCCCATCACATATTGGTCAAGGCTAGGTAATGAATACTAGGTAATGAAGAATGAGTATATAGGCTTTCACAATAAGGTTGGTTTGGTTTTGTGTTTAATAGATGTATGACAAGGTGATATCTAAGCACATCAATAGACATACCGTTCGTTAGCTGGTAGTTGTCGCTTCCCTTATTCCCAGCATTCCAGTTTCCCTTCATCCTCCCAATAGTCCTATTTTGTTGGTCTCCTAATATACGTCTAATCTCCAGCTTATGAC
Organism: Ochropleura plecta; assembly: GCA_905475445.1. Lineage (NCBI taxonomy): Eukaryota > Metazoa > Arthropoda > Insecta > Lepidoptera > Noctuidae > Ochropleura > Ochropleura plecta. The sequence continues at coordinate 18,973,661 of FR997736.1, forward strand.
GATCTGACTTCGTCATTAGGGCTTATACACACGTTGGCTACCCGTATATACTATGCAACGTACCTATATGGAAACGAGTAGGTTTGATTGATTAATTACTTAATGAATGAAGCCTAGCTTTAATCAAGGTGCTAGGTTAAGTAAGGGTTAATAGTTGACGAAGGTTTCTAGGTTCAATTTTAGGTTCTGTTGGGACGTGTTTCGGGTGTCAGTTAATGGGTAACTCCTAACGTTGTTTCCTAAGTTCGGAAATCAAGCATTACTTTGCGGAATTTTGGACAGTATCTTGTTATGAAAGTTTATGTAAGTTTGAATTCCGTCGCTTCGTCGATGTATGGCCTATGGGTGGTTCGAAAGGAGGAACATGGTTGGATTTTAGTCAGTAAAAGTTTGACACTCCATTCGATATAAACTCAAATTCGATATTAATACTCCATAGGGTGTTCTGTCCCCTTTTTTTTTTCATGTATTTAAATCGATATCTGTATATTCCCTTTTTTCGATCAAAATATTTCAAAGTTAAACCAAAAATAGTGACTTGCACTTAAATTATGCACACCAAATAAATCAAATTCGATATACTGTTTAATGGTATTTGCAGAACTGTTTTACTGAACGAATAACTATTATCAAAATAGTATATCTAACAATTCTATAATTCAATAAACATATTAAAACTTTTTTAAGGAAAACCATCACCTAATTTACTTTTAGGAACATCGTTTTTTCTAAATAAAACCCAATTTAATCAGTCATCTTTATATAATTAGGTACACAAAAAAATAATCAAGTGCTCACTTACACAGTTTAGAAAAAACACTTTAGAAAGGATGGTATTTAAAAGTACTTCAATTTATTCCCATTTCATTTACCTAATTTTACCTGTGTTCCACCAAATATACTGAATGTGCACCAAAATATGTTAATTAAAATATGTCATAACGAGCATCAGCGCACTACAATAAAAAAGTGTTATATCTTTATCCATTTTCTATTAATGCAAGTCGTTACTGTTGTTCGTAGGGGGTCACAGTTTTAACCTAACCTAACCTACGCATTTTTTTAACATTCAGGAAAGAATATTTGGTGCACGATCAGTATTTTTGGTGAACAGAAAAAATTTAGAGTGCAAGTTAGTATTTTTGAGCAGTTCGTATTTTTGTTTTATAAATCATATATCCGATGTACGAACCACATTTTATATCATAGACGGACGGACGGTGAGCTCATTGCTTACCGTCTACAGGCCCGTAACCATACACCTCCTCTCTTGCCATTTCATCCCTCACACAGACCATCCATCGTTTCTTTGGCTTTCTTTTACTTATAAGCATACTAGCTTTTGCCCGCGGCTTCGGGGTAACACAGTTCCCCTTTCCTGATTTGCAGGTACCTGCTACTTGTAGTTTTTACCCTAGCGCCTTATTTATTGTAATGACAAAGCTAAGTTTTCCCTGTTCTTCCCTCTTTCTTCCTCATTTCTCACTTTTTTCAAAATAAAGTCCGTCTCCTGGTTCCCAAATATCTTTGTACCAAAATTCATCAAAATCGGTTTAGCCATTAAAGCGTGAAGAGGTAACAAACAAATAAACAAACAAACTCCCTTTCGCTTTTATAATAGGTATTAGTAAGGATTCATTGTCAATACCACGTTTTCAATAAAATTAGTTCATTATTACATATAGTACAAAAGCTTTATAGTACAAAAGGCAATTATAGCTGGGGAGGTAGCGTTGCATTTCACATAATAATTTCTGGTCGATTGATTCATATCTGAACTTATTCTTTATGGATAATTATTTAATAATTCAAACGTCAGCAGGCTCAGAAGGGGTGGATCGAGTGGGGAAAAAAAATTTATTATGTAAAAAAAAAAATGTAAACTGGTCGTTTGAAAATTTGAACAGCAATAGTTTAAAAAATAATAATAATTATAGAAATAATCAGCTGTAAAGATAATGGTGGGTTGTACGTCAGCAGGTCATATCCGCACATATTAAAAATAATTAAGTTCAATTCATTTCTGGTCGAATGAAATTGATACATATTATTCTTTATGCTATTAAAATAATTAAAAAATGCGTCAGCCGACCTATTGATAGGGGTAAGATCGTCAGCAGGGGGATTATAAGTAACTATTTGTATTATCCAACTGACGACTTTCCCCTCTTCAATCACTATGCTGACTATCTTTTTTGTTTAATATATTGTTTAAAAAACGACCAGAAATTAATTTGATTATAAACAATGTCATTTTAATCCCTTCTTTATTGCATAATTATATAATTTATATACTACTAGCTTCTGCCCGCGACTTCGTCCGCGGAAAATTTTTTGTTTTAACATAAGATTACACTCGATTGATATTACTGTATTTAATTTTATTAGTAAAATATTTTTTGTAATCAGATCAGTAACTTCAAAGATTACCGAAGTTCTCTTTTCTGCTCAAGGTAACTTAACCCTTAGTCGCCTTTTACTTATTTTATTTATTTAAGTTAGGTATCTATTTAATTTGAAGCCTCTCTATATACAATGTTTGAGGTTGTTTTATTTTCCGGTAACAGAATAATCTGCTTTTCGGATGATACCACTCTTGATAGACCAACATATAATTGCCACGGGCCCGCGACGTCCTCACATTTTGGCTAGCGAGGCGCTGTGAGCGCTCGGAGCTAGATTCTCTAGCGCGTGCTTGCGAAATAATTATATTCTCTATTTCTCGAGAGGCGCTGCTCATTTTCAGGGGCAGATTCTTTCGTACGGCGTACTCGAGCGGCTCTTGTCTGTGATGTCTGCCGGGACAGTTGAGATTTCCTTTTAGGCATGCTCTCAACAAACTACGCACAGACTTGAAGACAATTATGAACAAAGGGAGAGCGACTCGAACACCGTCCGCCTTTACAAAACAAAACAATCGTAATATCGAATAACTCGTATCGATTATTACGATAGAACGAAGTACGAAACTACGAACATACAAAACAAACGTACAACGAAATTACGATATTTTCGATTATGAGGTATCTATCAACAACAACAACCATACGAACGAAACAATAAGCAACTGACATGTAATATTTAGAGGAGCTCGTCTATACTAATATTATAAAGAGGTAAAATTTGTAAGTTTGTAAGTTTGTAAGTTTGTATGTAGGGGGTAATCTCTGGAACTCATAATCCAATTCTAAAATTTTCTTCTCTGGTAGAAAGCTACATTATTCCTGAGTGCTATAGGCTATAAATTGTTTCTATAACATGTATATTAACTGAGCTATCACAACTTTTGTCTAGCAAGTCGGAAAAAAATACCTCCTGAAACAGAATTATTTGCGCGCGCTGCCTAAACAGTTGCTTAAAATTAAAAACAATGTATGGCTACCTGGTTCGTCTTAATTATTTCTACAAAAAAGTCCTCAATACCATATCTCTATCTTTCATATTTTGTCTTTTATACTTCTTTTATTGCATTAAAAAACATTTTTTTTCGGCATACTTACGTTTGGTTGATTATTTGAGCAACAAAATATTAATTCTTATGACAATAAATTATTTTAGTATCACAAGAACATCATACAGATAAGATTTGCCATTTACAGTATATCAGTTGGTCATACAGTTTCGGAGAAAATATATTATAAAATTACGAAAACGCAAAATGCCCCTAGCATATCTTTCATTGTGCAGACGTTTTACCTATTTGCCCATAGATAGCGTTCTGCAATTACGTCATTTTTCTGAATCGCGGTGTTAAGACGTTCCGTGGATTGATGACTCTCTCGAATTATTATGCCCACGTTGTCATTAGTTGGAATTCTAAATATTACATCATCTGCCTAGCCTTTTCCCAACTATGTTGGCCATGTTGGGGTCGGCCAGTCGGCTTCCAGTCTAACCGGATGCAGCTGAATATCAGTATTTTACATGGAGCGACTGCCTATCTGACCTCCACAACCAGTTAATACTGGGTAATACGATACCCCTTGGTAAGACTGGTTGTCATTGTCAGACTTTTGGAACACTGACTACCTGTAACGACTGTCAAAGATCTACAAATGGCAGCCGGGACCAACGGCTTAACGTGCTTTCCGAGGTACGCAGGAAACTCGGTATGTAACGGGTGGTCACTTATCCACAGACCAACCTAGGCAAGCGCGGCTTAACCTAAAGATCGACCCGAGCGGCTGCTATTATTAAGCCACGAGCTCCTCTAAATATTACATGTCAGTTGCTTATTGTTTCGTTCGTATGGTTGTTGTTGTTGATAGATACCTCATAATCGAAAATATCGTAATTTCGTTGTACGTTTGTTTTGTATGTTCGTAGTTTCGTACTTCGTTCTATCGTAATAATCGATACGAGTTATTCGATATTACGATTGTTTTGTTTTGTAAAGGCGGACGGTGTTCAAGTCGCTCTCCCTTTGTTCATAATTGTCTTCAAGTCTGTGCGTAGTTTGTTGAGAGCATGCCTAAAAGGAAATCTCAACTGTCCCGGCAGACATCACAGACAAGAGCCGCTCGAGTACGCCGTACGAAAGAATCTGCCCCTGAAAATGAGCAGCGCCTCTCGAGAAATAGAGAATATAATTATTTCGCAAGCACGCGCTAGAGAATCTAGCTCCGAGCGCTCACAGCGCCTCGCTAGCCAAAATGTGAGGACGTCGCGGGCCCGTGGCAATTATATGTTGGTCTATCAAGAGTGGTATCATCCGAAAAGCAGATTATTCTGTTACCGGAAAATAAAACAACCTCAAACATTGTATATAGAGAGGCTTCAAATTAAATAGATACCTAACTTAAATAAATAAAATAAGTAAAAGGCGACTAAGGGTTAAGTTACCTTGAGCAGAAAAGAGAACTTCGGTAATCTTTGAAGTTACTGATCTGATTCCAAAAAATATTTTACTAATAAAATTAAATACAGTAATATCAATCGAGTGTAATCTTATGTTAAAACAAAAAAATTTCCGCGGACGAAGTCGCGGGCAGAAGCTAGTGGCTTAATAATAGCAGCCGCTCGGGTCGATCTTTAGGTTAAGCCGCGCTTGCCTAGGTTGGTCTGTGGATAAGTGACCACCCGTTACATACCGAGTTTCCTGCGTACCTCGGAAAGCACGTTAAGCCGTTGGTCCCGGCTGCCATTTGTAGATCTTTGACAGTCGTTACAGGTAGTCAGTGTTCCAAAAGTCTGACAATGACAACCAGTCTTACCAAGGGGTATCGTATTACCCAGTATTAACTGGTTGTGGAGGTCAGATAGGCAGTCGCTCCATGTAAAATACTGATATTCAGCTGCATCCGGTTAGACTGGAAGCCGACTGGCCGACCCCAACATGGCCAACATAGTTGGGAAAAGGCTAGGCAGATGATGTAATATTTAGAATTCCAACTAATGACAACGTGGGCATAATAATTCGAGAGAGTCATCAATCCACGGAACGTCTTAACACCGCGATTCAGAAAAATGACGTAATTGCAGAACGCTATCTATGGGCAAATAGGTAAAACGTCTGCACAATGAAAGATATGCTAGGGGCATTTTGCGTTTTAGTAATTTTATAATATATTTTCTCCGAAACTGTATGACCAATTGATATACTGTAAATGGCAAATCTTATCTGTATGATGTTCTTGTGATACTAAAATAATTTATTGTCATAAGAATTAATATTTTGTTGCTCAAATAATCAACCAAACGTAAGTATGCCGAAAAAAAATGTTTTTTAATGCAATAAAAGAAGTATAGGTTAAAATTTCCTTTACGGGCCGTCGATTTAAGGGTCGCGGGGGGTTGGAGGGGGTGGGGGGGAGAGGGGGCTACCCCCCTGTCCCACCCCCAACCCGCGGAGCCCCATGGTTATGGAGATATCCATGGTTAAAGTTTTTGAGGTTATGTTACTTTCAAACACTAATATCTATCAATTTGTACTCTAATTTCAATAGATTTATGGGGCGGGGAGGGCGAGGGTGCTAGGGGCCTACCACAGTACCATCCTCATCCCGCGAAACCCCATGGTTACGGAGATATCTGGGGTGAAAATGTTGAGATTGGGTTAGGGTGTTTTTAGGATAGTAAGTTAGAATAAAACACAAGGAATATTATTAATCATTTATTGATCATATTTATACACATGTTTAATAGCATTTATTAATTCCTCATATGGATCCAAGTGTTCAATCATGTTTCTCCGTCTCCATACATACTCGCACAACCATTGTGTGAAATCTTGTTTGTGTTGTTGTTGTCTGAATTTTTGTGCTACTCCACTGGGACCAGCAACCGGTTCGTTGAGGACCGAAGACCAGTTCAACGTAGATCTGAACAAATAAAAAAATGATTTAAATTAAAAGATCTCCGAAAAGGGGCTCCTACTTCTGGGTGGTTTAAAAAAAAATAACCACGAAGGAGGTGGCGGGGTCTGTTCGCTCGCTTCGCTCGCTCACTACGACCCCGCCACCTCCTTCTAACCTAACCTGTCCGAGTCGGGGTGCCCTAAGATTCTGAGCTCGCTTCGCTCGCTCTTGGACTAACGGTCCTAATCTGTTATGAGTGTACTTTAACAGACTCAATCAGAAAAGCTACAGATTAACAACTCACATTAGCAATAACATATATACAATAATTCAAAACTTACTGTAACTCATCCGAGTAAGGATTGATCCTTCTGCCAGAAGACCCAGTAGGCCTGGGCATCGCAGGAGCAATGTCCTCATCCTCGTCCTCCGAAGAACTAGCGACAGCTGGTAAGCTACCACTAGATCCCGCTGCTACTCCACTGGGACCAGCAACTGGTTGGTCGAGGACCGACGACGACACACACGGGAGCACAAGCGGCTCTATTGAGTCCATCACTCGCGCACTACTAGAAGGCACAAGCACTGAAGAGGAGGCCGTGACAAGCGGCTCATTTAAGTCCAACACTTGCACATCACTCGACTCTTCAGACACAGAAGCATAGGGCTTCGGAGACGCCAAACGACAAAATAGCATCACTAAACGTTCCGTTCCAGAGTGTAAACAAATATTCATAAATATTTTTTTTGTAAAAAACTCAATTTGCGTTATTTTTATGTAAAAAAGTAAATGTAATTGCATAATACAACGCATTATTAGTGCACATTAATTATATATCAAATTTACTATATGAAATACATAATTATATTAAAAACATAATATGATAAAATTTTATGAATAACACGTCCACCATAAACGGAACGTAAAACGTCAATTTTGACATTACTGTGACATTTTAAGTAACCTAAATTGCGTATTATTTTGGAAACTTTAAAAAATTATATCTCGTAAACCGTGCGTCTCCGCAACTTAAAACTTTGTAAAAAGCCTTCTGTTAATGAGTACTATCTACAAAAAAAAAATGAACTTCCAACTCGACGGCCCGTAAAGGAAAGTTTAGCCGAAGTATAAAAGACAAAATATGAAAGATAGAGATATGGTATTGAGGACTTTTTTGTAGAAATAATTAAGACGAACCAGGTAGCCATACATTGTTTTTAATTTTAAGCAACTGTTTAGGCAGCGCGCGCAAATAATTCTGTTTCATGAGGTATTTTTTTCCGACTTGCTAGACAAAAGTTGTGATAGCTCAGTTAATATACATGTTATAGAAACAATTTATAGCCTATAGCACTCAGGAATAATGTAGCTTTCTACCAGAGAAGAAAATTTTAGAATTGGATTATGAGTTCCAGAGATTACCCCCTACATACAAACTTACAAACTTACAAACTTACAAATTTTACCTCTTTATAATATTAGTATAGATATGTCAGCTGGCGGACCATTTTTTCCTCTTATTATTTAGACTGTTTTTTTTTTATTCTATAATTATGATGTTTAAATTACTCTTTACATTAATTTCCAGCGACTCGAAATCAATTTAATTATAAAATTTATCGTTTTAATTTGTTAATATCTACATACAATTTGAACAGATAGGAATGTGAGGAACATCAAACAAATATGTACATACTATACAAATAAAATATGTTTTAAATTACGTTATTGAAACGCATCCTTTACAATCCTTACATTCCTATCTGTTCAAATTGTATGTAGATAAATTAAAACGATAATTTTATAAATAAATTGATTTCGAGTCGCTTGAAATTAATATTAAGAGTATTTCAAACAACATATTAAACAAAAAAGATAGTCAGCATAGTGATTGAAGAGGGGAAAGTCGTCCGCCAGCTAACATATAGTATATAGATTATATATATGCAATAAAAAAGGCATTGTTTATATTCAAATTAATTTCTGGTCGCTTGAAATTAATACTGAGAGTAATTTAAACAATATATTAAATAAAAAAATAGTCAGCAAAATAATTGAAGAGGGGAAAGTCGTCAGTTGTATAATACAAATAGTTACTTATAATCCCCCTGCTGATGATCTTACCCCTATCAATAGGTCGGCTGACGCATTTTTTAATTATTTTAATAGCATAAAGAATAATATGTATCAATTTCATTCGACCAGAAATGAATTGAACATAATTATTTTTAATATGTGCGGATATGACCTGCTGACGTACAACCCACCATTATCTTTACAGCTGATTATTTCTATAATTATTATTATTGTTTAAACTATTGCTGTTCAAATTTTCAAACAACCAGATTACACTTTTGGTTTTTTATTTTTTGACATAATAATATTTTGTTTCCCACTTGATCCACCCCGGGTGCGCCTGCTGACGCTTGATTCAATTATTGCCCATATCTAAGCTATAGATTTCAATCAAAATTAATCGTACAGAAATCACCATCAAAAATGCAACGCTACCTCCCCAGCTATTACGCACATTCTGCTCGTGCATATCATGCTCTTACTTAAGGTAGTGCGGTGTTCTATACTTGCTTAAGAACTTATTTACAGTCGATATTCAGAACAAATGCTAAGTAAAGGCAAATAGTCCCTTTTCGCAATCGAACAAAAGCCATTGTTCAGAGACACCACCATTTACACCAAGACATTCTAATAAAATGCCATAGCAACATAATATAAATACCAAGCACCAATTCACACAACTGCCACAATACACCACTATCATTCCACAGATAGGTCACTCCATACGAAGTTCCCGGAACATGAATAGTTCTATTCAGAGCACGTTCAAATGGCACATGTAAATAAATGACTACAGACTTAGGATCAACGCTCAGCTGTGAAGCTTTGCGCTTTGCTGTGAAGTTTTGCTTTGCAATGATGAATGGAATGTATTACTTGTTGTAAAATCATTTGAATGAATTAAATCCTTACTAATCTTATAAAAGCAAAAGTGAGTTTGTTTGTTTGTTACCTCTTCACGCCTAAATGACTAAACCGATTTTGATGAATTATGGTACAGAGATAGTTGGAACCCTGGAGACGGACATAAACTATTTTTTAAATAAAAAGGAGTAATGAGGGAGAAAGAGGGAAGAAAAGGGAAAACTAAGCTTTGCTATTACAATAAATCAGGCGCAAGGGCAAAACTACAGGTAGCAGGTACCTGCAAATCAGGAAAGGGGAACCGCGTTACCCCGAATTTAACGCGATCGAAGCCGCGGGCAAAAGCTAGTAAATAATAATACAAGTTTGAAGTTACGTCGGTACAGTTATGACAATTCCTGCCGGGGTTGCGGGTTGTCCGAAAGAGATACCGCGGCACCGGAACGTAAAGGGCAATAGAAGGAACAAGGGTGGGTTTTAGTCAGTACAAGTCTGACACTTCTCACGTTCCGTCCAGAGAGGGGCAAGTTATTTGATAATTTCCCATTAGCAAACAAGAAAGCGTCAAATTCCATGGAGTTTCCTTCTTGTCGTTGAGTTTTACCTTTTTTATGTGACCGACTCCTTGACAATTTTTTCTTAAGTGTTCTTGCAACTTCCTGCTGTGGGCTCTTGTAAGTGAATGGGTACACCTGTATGATATCTTGCGTGTCGTCCATAATTTATTTGCGGGCTGTTCGAAAGCGATACCGCGGCCCCGGAATATAAAGGGCAATAGAAGGAACATGGGTGAGTATTAACCCGTTGAATGTCGTTAAGTTCCTACGGCGGAACATAAGACAAAATGCTACAAGTGTCTTAAGTATATACTTTATACGGTGTAGCTATCGGTTTAACGGTAAAATCTTCGTTTTTCTGAAGGCCTACCTCGCTAAACGTTACTCATAAATTCGTCGAATTTTCGCGCGTTTGTTGCGACATTGAACAGGTCAGTACAAGTCTGGCACTCCCCCAATGATTTCACATCCGCAAAAAAAAGTTTCTTATACGTGTGCGTTGATCTTAAATAGTATTGTGTTGAAACTTCAGAGCTTCTGACTTCAGTATAAACCTTCAGAGTTCGTATTGAAGGTTGTAAAGTATTCATCGTTATTGTGTCTTGAGTTTCTGGTGACCTTTTCATATTCGTTGAGTTTGTGTGGCCTTTAGATTGAGAACTTTGGTCTATTAGCTTGTTTGTTGAGTGTGAAAGGTCTTATTAGGAACTAGCTTTCGCCCGCGGCTTCGCTCGCGTTAAATTCGGGGTGACACAGTTCCCCTTTCCTGATTTGCAGGTACCTGCTACCTGTAGTTTTTGCCCTTGCGCCTTATTTATTGTATTAGCAATGCTTAGTTTTCCCTCTTTCTCTCTCATATGATAATCTTTTTTTAAAAAAAAAATTGCCTATATCCGTCTCCAGGGTCCCAACTATCTCTGTACCAAAATTCATTAAAATCGGTTTAGCCATGTGGGCGTGAAGACGTAACAAACAAACTCACTTTCGCTTTTAAAATATTAGCTTTTATAATTTAAACCGTCGTATATTCACAAAGCCGTGGTATTGAATTACATTACGGGTTCGAATCCGTAACCTACAACTTGTTTCTCGGGGCAGTAAGTACTGACCCCCTCTACCTGATAATAGTTTACAAATTCATAAAAACATGACGATAAGTTTTGGGGGCCTATAAATCTGGGATTGTTTGAAAGAGATACCTTAGTCCGGAACATAAGGGCAAAAAAGGATGGGTGTGTTTTAGTTAGTAGAAGTCTGACACTTCTCCCGCTCTTCCCAGACCGGGGAAGTTATTTGATGATTTCCCATCTGAAAAAAGGGCCTACAAATGGTAATCACTTTCAAAGTACTGTTAAAATGACTAAAATTAGTTTTTAAAAGCTGAATTTTCAACTGAATCAACCGGCATTCTAAACACCCCCTTACACATTCGTATAGGCAGACGCTGAACTGACGAGCGGCTTAACGCCCCGATCAAGACTACAGGCGATGCGACTTAACCCGCTATATCTTTGTGTTGACTGTAAGTTACATTACGTACAAACTTTAAATAGATTTCATACAGTAATCGCGTAATGTACTTTCTAGTCAACATTCAGAACTAACGAACTAGTACCAAAGATTCTCGACCTAAGTGTTGCCTAAAAGCAACACTCCCTATTTTTGTTACATGGTTTTGTTTGTTAAAAATATTTAAACCCAGAAGTATGTGTTATTTTTTTTGTAATCATCTCCAATCCAAATCCTTCCTTCCTTCACTTCCTTACTATAAATATTATAAAAGCGAGTTAGTTTGTTACGTCTTCACGCCTAAATGGCCAAACCGATTTGATGAATTTTGTTAAAGAGATAGTTGGGACCCTGGAGACGGACACAGGCTAATTTTGTTTTAAAAAAAGTGAGAAATGAGGGAGAAAGAGGGAAGAAAAGGGCTTAGCTTTGCTATTACAATAAATAAGGCGCAAGGGCAAAAACTAGTAATCAAATAAATCCTAGTTTATGAGTGATAGAGGGTTAAGTCAACCATAAACTCATAAAGCACAGTTTAAAAACGCGCATGCAAAACCATGGAGGACCGTATGTTCTGCAAGTCTGTTGGTTCTCCTACACGTACATGCATTCCTGTACTGTACGGGCAAAACATGACACCTATTGCATAGCAGAATGAGCCAAAAAAGTCCCAGACCTCCTTTGTTTAAGAGGGAGTGGTTTTGTGATTCACCATTTAGGCCCAATGCTAGTTGGAAAATATTGCATATCTTCGTTTTTGGTTGTAGGACTTTTTTTTTGTTCGCGGTATTTTTTTCATGCTTACCGCTATGATTAAGCCATTGGCTGTTACATCTCGTGTCGCGAGTTCTATCCCCGCATTGAACAAATATTTGTGTGACCGATAGGTAGTTGTTCCGGGTCTGGCTGTTTATGTATATGAGTTTAAATGTTTGTAAACGAACCCACGATACAGGAGAAATTCCTAGTGGGGGCAACGGTTTTTTTTAATGCAGCAGTTATGACACAAATGACTCTTCTAATTTCTAAGCAATTTAATTCATTTGTTTCCTAGATAGTCGCTGTCAAGCTGTTCGTGGCCAAGCAGTACCGATCAATACTCCAGCTTACAGCGAGGCTGGCTAGCGAGGTGAAAATTAAGTGCCGATGGGCTTGTCTCGTGAAATATTGAAGCTGATACGGGAAAGGATTTATGGAGAGCTTGTTTTTGTTAGGGGTTCCACTCCTACATTAAGTATCAGGGTAAAGAGATTTCTATGTGTAAATGAAAGATTAGTAGGGGTTACTTAAAATTGTCACTTAAACAACAACAATGGTTCAAGAGAGCTTGTTTTTATAAATAAACTGAATTAACGACATAGTTGACGCGATAGCTGAGCGATCGACTGCTGCGCTCCGTGTCACGGGTTCGATCCCGCATTCATCACAACAGACAGATAAATCAGTGGACAAATTTACATTAAAAAAAATCTCTTCCTTTTTTAAAGTCGGTTAAAAAGCATCTCACAAGAGTAGATCTGCCGTCAGTGGAAGAGTTGAAATTCAAGGGCTTTTGGCCAGCTGTGAGATGAAACAAGCTAAGGTTTTATCGTAACAATTCTAAAATACATAATACTAGTAGCTCTTTTTGCGAGGGGCGGTGCGCGGTACGCAGGTATGGCCCCAATATACATTACTATGCAACATAAAAAGAGGTGTCGATGGGCTTCGCACGTGAGATATCCAAGTGAAAGCGTTATTAAGGTAATTTGGAGGAAAACAGGGTAATTTGTAACCGGGTATTATGAAGTATGGAGAGCGTACGTGGTGTATCTTGTGTTTTGTGTGGATTTTGACCTTGTGTGAGGATGAAAAATGGTTCACTAAGCGTTTTTTTTTCGAAAAACGTTGCCCTACACTAGGTATTTCTCCTATATCGTAGGTGCGTTTACAAACATTTAAACTCACATACACAAACAGCCAGACCCGGAACAACTACATGTAGGTCATACAAATATATATTCCGTGCAGGAAGTCTTAATAGACTACACACTATGTAAATCACTTGGCCTAGACCATAACCATCATGAACCTGTATAATACATAATTATAACAAAATAACAAAGGAAATTTAGGAAAATCATCCCCTGAAAGAGAGTTTAATGGAGGATAAAAGTATTTTTTAAGATGCTAACCAGAAAGTTAGTATAGTTATTCTGTTAATTAGTAAAAGTTAGTTACGAATCGATTTTGAGAAATCATGTGTGGTTTTAGTCAGTGACTTGTACTGACTAAAACCTATCCATGTATCTTGTTTTGCCCTTTATGTTCCGGAGCCCCAAGGTATCTCTTTCGAACAACCCGCAACCCATGTAGGACAGTCCTACTAAGACGTGAAAAATAAAAATATGACATATGTACGTAGGTACTAAATTTTCCTTAAAAACCCATAATTTCACAGAACCCCAAAGATCTTAATAAAAGTAGAAATTACATGCTTGATTTCACCATTGATCAATGGGCTGGTCACCATTGATAATAGGACCACAGGAACCCTTTTCTATCGCTGTATTGAAGACAAGTCGCTCGGAGCACTTAGCCTATTCAAGGCATTACTTTGGGGCAAAAAAGTAATTTTTGGGCTATTCTGTACAAAGCTTTTTGTGTTCTATAGACATACATTTATAAAATCTTTTGTGTGCAATCTCTATTCTTTTTTTTGGTCAAGGATAATTTTTTGACTACAATGTAGGTAATATTAACGAGCAAAGCGATACTGAAAGAGGATAAATCTTGTCTATTAAAATCTGGTTATTGTTTATTTTTTTTAAATAAACGTTGTCTCACACCAGGAATTACTCCTGTATCGTGGGTGCGTTTACAAACATTTAAACTCAGATACACAAACAGTCACACCCGCTACAACTACCTGTAGGACATACAGATATCTGATCCATGCGGGGATCGAAATCGCGACACGCAACGCAGCAGTCGATCGCTCAATCACTGCACCAACCGAGTCGTCAACTTAGACTCTTGGACTTCTTCCTACCCGTCATAACTGTCAAAGAACTACGGGACATTGGTCCCGAATCTCATTTCTCATGACTCATTATATACCGCGTCTTCCAAAGTTTGTTAAGCCCCTGGGCTTAGTGAGCTTTACAAGGCACGGTATGTAATAGATGATCACCAAGTAGGTCACATATTCTTGACAAGCATTGCATAGTGCGTACGAGCAGGAGTTTGTTTATCTAGCCACATTATTTAACTACGTTTTTATTTAAAATCACATGCGATGCAGAAGAGTCGTTTGTCTTGGTATGGACATGTGATGAGGAGGGACGAAGCACATGTGACTAAAAAAGTGATGGATCTTAATGTTGGTGGATGGAGAGGGAGAGTAAGGCGAAATAAGATAGATGGATTGTGTAAGGAATGATATGAAGGAGAAAGGAGTAAGTGATGCCATAACTTCTGACAGGGGAGAATGGAAGAAGAAAACGTGCTGCGCCGACCCCAAATAGAATGGGACAAGGGCAGGGAAATGAGTAAAACGTTTTGAGCATAAATGTGAATGGGTATAACAGAAGAGGAATACCAAAGAAACGATGGATGGACTGTGTGACGGTTGATGTTATGGCAAGAAAGGAGGTGTCTGATCAGATGCCGAGTAATAGATTTTTCTTTCTTTTTCTTTCTTTCTTTCTAAACGCACCCACAATACAGGAGAAATTCTAAGTGTAGAGCAACGTTTATCAGTTTCAATGAACTGCGAACCATATCATATTACCCAGTAATTGTCGCTTTATTCCAAAATACTAGCGTCCACTGGAAGCCAAGTTTACCAAATTTCAATGAGATCCTGGACGGTTTGAAAACCAAATTGAACACGGTAGATGGCGCTACTGTCGGTATGTGATCAAATACGATTTGCTGTAACACAGCTGCAGGGGCAGGACAACGTCTGAAAGGTCCTCTAGTATTTGTTTCAAATGGTTTTCTTACCAGAAAACGCTTTTTTTGATTTTTGCATTACCAGTTTACCTACGAAGTCAGAATAAGCATCTAAGCGAAGACAATAAAACCTTATCTTGATCTGAAAGCAATTACAAAGTCCTGCAGTTGGCTTAGTCGACTCAGAAAGTTTTAAAAGCCAATAGATAGCTGATAAGACAATGTAGGACATAGATCAGTGACCTATCGGGCTATCGTAATGTTACCTAGCAAATTAAAAGCCTAGACGAGCGCGAGAGATAAATGTTACGTTGATTTTAAAATTAGAAATACGCGTCGTATCGAGTTGAAATTAACACCATAAATTCAAGTTTAACTCATCATCTGCCTAGCCTTTTCCCAACTATGTTGGGGTCGGCTTCCAGTCTAACCGGATGCAGCTGAATATAAGTATTTTACATGGACCGACTGCCTATCTGACGTCCACAACCCAGTTACTACTGGGTAATAAGATACCCCTTGGTACGACTGGTTGTCAGACTTTCGGAACACTGACTACCTGTAACGACTGTCAAAGATCTACAAATGACATCCGGGACCAACAGCTTAACGTGCTTTCCGAGGCACGAAGGAAACTCGGTATGTAACGGGTGGTCACCCATCCACAGACCAACCTAGGCAAGCGCGGCTTAACCTAAAGATCGACCCGAGCGGCTGCTATTATTTAGCCACGAGCTCCTTACTACTAATAAATACTTAACTAATAAATTCAAATTAACGGCACGGTTGGCGCACTGGCTGAGGGATCGACTGCTGCGCCACTTGTTGCGAGTTTGATTCCCGCATGAAACAAATATTTGTATGGCCTACAGGTAGTTTTTGAGTCTGGCTGTTTGTGTATGTGAGTTTAAAAGTTTTTTTTAAGGCACCCACAATACAAGAGAAATGCTTAGTGTGGGGTAACGTTTAAAAACAGAAAAAAACTATTTCACCCGGATGAGACCTACCATTTTGATGAATGGACTTTTTTGTTCGTTCCTTTTCCTGTTTTCGTAGATGGAGGAGCTTAGCCATATATTATAAAAAAAAACATATCATAATACTTCACCTTATTTTTCAAGGAAACTTATTATATATAACACTGATCTGCCTGTTGCAAACCATCTAAATTGAAGTTCACACACAAATTATATTTATTTATTTAACATTTTAAGCACAAAGTACAGAGGTGGACATAATGCCATAGTCATTTTCTACCAGTCAACCTTTGGGTGATGCAGAGACAAACAGTGGTAGGTGTAAAACATTTTTTTGTATTAAATATCAATTTATACTATATGGATAAATAAAATACTATATATAAACATAAAACAAAATACTATCAAAGTATAGATACACTAAATAAAAATACAAACAATGGGGAAAACATTAACGATGTGACGATACTGCCGACTTTTTACGAAGAAACTCACGAACTTTAAATTTAAAAGATAAACATTTGGTTGCCAATTATATACGCTAGATTAAAATTCAGGATTTCTCTTGGATTTCCTAGTTAAGGCCTTGAGTGTAAAATTTGGGTGAAACCTTCAGGGATTCCTAACATGAAAGGCATGTTACATTATACAGTTTCAGGATAACATGTTCTTAAAGTATTCATTATGACGGTAGTGTGGTTTTAGTTTTACACAGTCGTGTTATAAATGTTTGAGCGTTGTCTTCATGATTTATGTAGTTAATATTTAATACGTTATCAAGGTCTTCAAAGAGCGGATGTTTAAGGAAATATAAGACATGATGTTATTCGAACGTTATATAGGGGTGTTGAAATGGTCTTTTCAAGAACATAGTACTACATAATGATGTAACTAAAATAATTACTATTCAAATAACATATCTATATAAATAATTTTATAATGATAAATATTATAAACATTTGTTTTATATTACCACTAGCTTTCGCCCGCGGCTTCGCTCGCGTTAAATTCGGTATAACACACCAAGCAGACCTGCAGTTTTTGCTCTTGCGCCTGATTGATTTGTAATAGCAACGCTAAGTTTTCCATTTTCTTCCCTCGCTCTCCCCCATTTCCCACTTATTTTTTTTAATAAAAATTAGCCTATGTCCGTCTCCTGGTTCCCAACTATCTCTGTACCAAAATTCATCAAAATCGGTTTAGCCATTAAAGCGTGAAGAGGTAACAAACAAACAAACAAACTCACTTTCGCTTTTATAATATCAGTAAGGATGTCCTGTATGTAAATCTTTTCAACCTACATCTTTTTTATTCGACTTGAAAAAAAGAAGGAGGTTCTCAATTAGTCGGAATCTTTTATTTTTTATGAATGTTCACCGATTACTCAAAGACGCGTGCATTGCAAAATTCATGTTTGATAGGGTTATACTTCCCAAGTGGTCCTATATCAATAGTATTTATATTGCTTAGGTAGTATATGAGGCTATAATACATATTTTTGTCTCTTTGTCTATATGGATGATCTGCTATTAAAACACAAACACAAATGATATATCACATAATTTGTATCAGATCATAATAGTATGATCCGATACAAATTATGTGATATATATCATTATACCATAACTAAAAATGTTGTTTTTGTTAAAGTTTTTTTTTATTGTAATAACTTCTAAACCAGCAAGTGAATTTAGTAGCAAGTCATACTCAGGTACACTACAAATAAAAAAGGGGTATATAAAAATGTGCGAAGTAATGTTCTCAATATATAATAAATAATTGATTGAAACGTGATATGGGTGGCTCAAAGAGACATATCTAATGGCATTCTAGGAATGATAGTAATTAGTTCTGTCTACGTGGAAAAGTGGAGACATGAAACTTATTGATTTATAGAGTAAAGTTCTTAAAGCTTCGTGTATGATTAGTGCTTAGCTGATTTTTGACTAAAATAGTGATGGATCTGAATGTTGATGAAAGGAGAGGGAGAGGGAGGCCAAAGAAAAGATGGATGGATTGAGTGAGGAATGATATGAAGGAGAAAGGAGTAAATGATGCTGTGACGTTTGACAGGGAAGAATGGAAGAAGAAAACGTGTTGCGCCGACCCCAAATAGAATGGGACAAGGGCAGGACCATGATAGTACCCAATCTAGCGTCAGAATTTTTTATGGCAAACATGGGTCTCTGGCGTGGCTGCAGGGAAAAATCAACGAGTTCGGTGCCTGGCTAAAATATTGATACACAAATCAATTATGTGAGTTTAAACGCACCCACGATACAAGAGAAATTCCTAGTGTAGGGCACTGTTTTGGTCATACGGCCTACTTAAAAAAATCTTCTTTTATGTTATAAGAATTAACTCCTATGATTTAGAGGTATAATTGGTGAATGATAACACCCAATTCCGGGACTTCGGCTTGGTTCAAAAGAGATAACGATGCCATGGAACACAAAGGGCAACAGAAGGAACATGGATAGATTTTATTCGGTCCAAGTCTCTTCCGCCGCTGTCCAGAGCTGGAGGAGTCATTTGATGATTTCACAACCAAAAAAAAACCTTTTTACGGTCTCATGATAAATACAAATCGCACCTCTGCTCAAATAATGTAGTTAGTCAGAAAAAGCAATTATTTGACATAGACTCGCACACCGAGGTTTCCGTACATATTTTTTTTTAAAAACGTCGCCCCACACTAGGAATTTATCCTGTATCGTGGGTGCGTTTACAAACATTTAAATTCACATACACAAACAGCCAGACCCGAAACAACTATCTGCAGGTCATACAAATATTTGTTCCGTGCGGGAATCGAACCCGCGACACGCAGCGCAGCAGTCGATCGCTCAGCCACTGCGCCAGCCGTGTCGTCAAAAAAATAACAAAAAATTGCGACATAAACGACCATATCTTTTGACTGCGCAGACTTAGCGGATTGGTTTTAAAAACATCACAAAGCTAACACAGATTTTAGTCTATGGTTTTAATTTCAACTCGATTCCTCCACTCATTCCTGAGATAAAGGGTCTTGACAGACAGACAGACATACCGATAAACGACAAAGTGATCGTAAGGGGATAAGATGATAAGGGTTCCGCTTTTTTCCTTTTAGGTACGGTACCCTAAAACTTTCTAAAGAATCCAGCAAAGAAACGTTTCATTTTACTATTGTTAGCATTAAAAGTTTACAACAAAGAATTAAGTTCATTGATCAACTTCCGACACAAACTTAAGTAATTAGGTTGCCAATAACATTAATCATTTCGTTCAGGAAAGGCCATTGTTTTTAACAATACTATCGGAAATCAGAATGTATTTCCTTTAAAGATTACGAAATACGAAATCAGAATATATTTATTTTAATGAAACGATGATTGTATCATTATTATAGTAGTAACAGTAGGAGTTGGCACACTTGCTTTTACCTGTGGTTTTGCTTTCGTAGAGGTAATTTTTTTTTCACAGGAACTTTGTAGAAGGATACAAAGTATCATAATTATGCAGATACTTTTTAAAACACTTAATTTTTTAGAGGTCAGTTCCTTAAAATAACAGAACGGATCCCTTATTGGATCATTTTGTCATAATGACACCTGAAGGAGAAGTATATAGTAGGTACTCTTAATACTTTAAATAGAAAATTTTACTCAAAGAAAACATTTCTTTATTTTTGAAAAGAAAGAAAACGGCATTCAAAGATTTTTAAAATTCGCTTGCCGCTCACGGTAATCGAACCGACTAAAATCTGTAAAAGTTGCACCCTGTACTTTTATTGCATCGATCGTTAGGGTCAATAAGGATGAAATCTTTTTAACAAACTTCATAAATTAAATGGAAGGAAAACAATGAAATCTTAAATTAATTTGATTATTTAGAAAAAATAGTAAACTAAATGCATTCATTAATAAATGCAAAATAAACATTATTTATCATTTAACATGAGAATCATAATAAACGATCGAGTTAGACGATGGTTAAACTGCTTATTTTGCTTTACCTCAAAAAAGATCCAAACTATTATAACTGCTGAATGCATGTGTCAAAAGACCACACCTACAGTTAACCTTCAGCTAACACAACGTGACAACCTGCCTTTTCATCACACATTAACCCTTATCTCACTGTAACAACCCAATTGTTTGAGCCAACAACCTGCTGATAAATTCTAACTGTTGGTCTAAACGACCGCTTGTGATTAGTAGGGTTAAATAATTAAGGTTTGTTTGACCGATGTGATCGTGAAACCACTGTATGTAGAGGAGCAGTAAACCAACTCGGCCCTTTTTGCGAAATAAGTGGGTTAGACGGAGATGGTAATAGAACACTACATTTATTTCCCTATATAATGCCTTTTTTTTCGGGTGGGAAATCATCAAATAACTTCCCCCGCTCTGGGCGGAGCGGAGGGGCGTGTCAGAATTTACTGACTAAACCCCACCCATGTTCCTTCTTATGCCCTTTACGTTCCGGGGCCGCGGTATCTCTTTCGAACAACCCGCAACCCCGGCAGGCTATATAATGCCTTAAAGAGATGTTTATTTTATTTGTGTTTAGAATTAAGTTTCATAATTTTTATTAGTGTGTGCATTTATGGCTTGTGCCAAATAAACTTGTTTTCTTTCTTCTTTCTTTCAGATGTCAGCAAACTAGCGGCCACTGCCTGTATTATAGGTTGTTCAAGTGAGATACTCCAGCCCCGGAACATAAAGGACAAAATAAGGAACATGGATGAGTTTTAGTCAGTACAAGTCTGACACTCCTTTCCGTTCCGCCAAGAACGGGTCAAGTCGTTTGATGATTCCCCAAGAGACAAAAAAGCCTCATGGAGTCTATTGCTATCGACAGAGCTTGAATTATTATGGCTGCTCTGGGAATAGAACCTCGGGCTACGAATGTGCTTGAGACCACTAGACCGAATAGACAATTGCAAACTAAACATCCTTACTTAATATTATAAAAGCGAAAGTGAGTTTGTTTGTTTGTTACGTCTTCACGCCTAAATAGCTAAACCGATTTTGATGAATTTTGGTACAGAAATAGTTGGGACGGGGGACCCTGGAGACGGACATAGGCTATTTTATTGAGATATGAGGGAGAAAGAGGGAAGAAAAGGGAAAACTTAGCATTACTATTACAATAAATAAGGCGCCAGGGCAAAAACTACAAGTAGCAGGTACCTGTAAATCAGGAAAGGGGAACTGTGTTACCCCGAATTTAATGCGAGCGAAGCCGCGGGCAAAAGCTAGTTTTAATATATATATGCTATCACTTGTCTCGATGAGGCAGTCATGACTTAGCACACGACGTCATATAGCAGTATTGTTCTGTTTCTATCCCAGTGTGGGAAAGAGACAGAGCTATACAAGACGTCTAGCGCCATCTCTTTCCCATTCTGGAACAAAATCACAACAATACTGTTTTGAGAGGTCATGGTAGGCTACCTGAAGCATGCTTAGAATTCGTGTTAACGTCTTGCATAATATGTATGTGAGCCGATTCTGGACATTTGTTTGTAGTTGATTTACTGTATGTTAATGTCGACACGTTTACTGTGGTGAGGGTTACGTAATTAGCACATCAGTTGGGTTTTCTGAGGCCGTTTTTAATTGCCTGGTATATTAAAAGTGTTTAGGATTTTAACCTTGAGCTTTCTGTGAAGGTATTCAGTTGAAAGTGAAATACAGTAGATAATAGTAGGCAAAAAACTTTTAAAATTTAGTTTTGTATTTTGTATTAGATTTTCAGTCTAACACATAAAGTTAGATAAGAATTTCTTCTATTTGTTTATCAAAGTTCAGAATGATTTCGTGTTATACCCGAAAAGTAAGGACAGAATGTTTGTTAGTCGAAAGTCTTGAATATTTTACGATCACGTAGCACACTGTGAGCTACGTCGTAGCAATACGTAGCATATCGCTACGGCGTAGTACGATAAAGTTTTGTTACGAATACTACATCGTTTTGAAAAATTGCCACAAGTTTTATTAACTTCTTTTTATTCCTTATTAACGTTAGAGTACTAAATAATTTTATTCTTCCTCCTTTATATCATTTTTAAATTAAAAAAAAAAGTTCTCAAG
Organism: Ochropleura plecta; assembly: GCA_905475445.1. Lineage (NCBI taxonomy): Eukaryota > Metazoa > Arthropoda > Insecta > Lepidoptera > Noctuidae > Ochropleura > Ochropleura plecta. The sequence goes on from FR997736.1 coordinate 18,995,957, forward strand.
GACAATACGAATGTTTGTACAGAAGTTTATAAAAAAACAATAATTACTTCATAATTTACCAACCAAACAGAATACATAAACACCGATTGCTACAAAACAGAGAGCCTATGAATTATAATACGCCTATTATGCCTACTAATGGCCCAATGTATCTATTATGTTGATTGAATGGAGTCCAATTATAGAATAGTAAATGTTCATTAGTAAATGTTCACGTGTATATTTTTTTAATGTGATTGCTCACGGTACTAGATTTATAGCAATAGGCATTTTTGTGGATGGAAAATCATCAAAATAAATTGGAGCGTATTGTCATTACTGAGTGCGGACTGCGATACGCCACTGTGTGACGGATCATACGCTAATTAACTTCACTTGACTTGTTTAAATTTACATAAGTAGATTATGATACATTCATATTGTAGCTTGAAAAATATTTATTTCTACTTACTTTAGTGTGAGACTTTCGAAAATAAAATTTTATCTCTGGGCGTAGTTAGTGCAACCTTTTGTCACTTGTTTTTTTTTTTGGTGGATGGGAAGTCATCATATAACTTCCCCCGGTCTAGGCGAAGCGGTGGGGAGTATCAGACCAGTACTGACTAAAACCCACCTATGTTCTTTCTCTTGCCCTTAATTCCAGGGCCGCGGTATCTCTTTCGAACAACCCGCAAATCCGGACAGATAATGCTTTTTTTTTTTTCAAATGGTTGTTTTTATTACGTTTTCTGAGGAGTAACCATTAATAAAATTTGATACTATTTTTCATTTTTACTGAAAAAAGATCAAAAAAACCTTTGTCTTTTGCGTTTGGTTATTGCAGTGGATTTCGGTCTGATTTTTATCTTGAATCATAATATGTGGATTAGTTTCACTTATTTTGTTGGATGTCTAAAGTGACTGGCTTAATTTTGTGGTTTGTGCAACAAAAATCACTTGTTTCTTTCGTAATCGTAACAATATTCAAGATACTACATACTATTTTGCGTAACAATGGTACAATAGAGGTAAAGCAAGTAGGTATGATTATTTGTCACTCGCGTATTGTTACTGCTGAGTGCGGACCGCGATACGCTACTGTGTGTCGGATAATACGCTGATTTATTTTACTCCACAAACTTGTGAAGTTGATGAAAATAATTATTAAGTGGAAAAAAGTGTTGTAGTAAAACCAACAAAATTGTCGTCGTAGTAATTTAAAAGAAAAAGAGTTCTTGTGTTAAATCGGAGACAAGTCTTAGATAAAAGTTTAATTACAAAAGTTTGTTTTGGCTCGAAGGAACTTAAGAACAAATTCTTCTTATCTATGTGTGTTCATGCATAATATAGTCTTTCAAAAAAGTCTCTTAAAAAGTTAGATGTTTAAGTTATCTTGCAAATAAAAGTAATAATTACTTTATTCATTTAATTCTGTTCTTCAAATTCAATTAATGAGATACATGAATAAATAAATCAACTGTTGATACGAATTTATCAATCAAGTGAAATGAACCTGATAGGTTCATTTTAATATAGTAATGAAGACAAATTATATACTGTTTTTATGATTTGTTCATTTCTGAGTACTGTACAGTAAAATAAATAAAAACAATTGATTATTCTTAGTAAATAAAACGAAAACCGCAATGAATTATAAGACGTTACGTTACGTTATAATAATAATAATAACTCGTATTGTTAGGAGGTTCCTTTCCCTGGAGCCCTGACCGCCGGTAGCTTGGATCCTGTTCCCGATACCGGTGGGCTACTATTTTTATATTTTAAATGTTTTTTTATGTTTTTTTATTAAGAAATATTTGAAAAATGTAATTCTATGTAAAAAAAAACAATAAATGAACGAATAATATTAATAAATTTTTATTTCAGTTACCAGATTACAAAGTTATATTCATGGTCATTTTAGTTTAGTTTAAAAAAAAACCGGTTAAGTGAATTGAACTCGGGTTCCGTACAATCGTACTGAATATTACTTTAAGGAAAATAGAACTGTATTGAAGGACAAACTTTGCCGATGGAAAACTTTTGTCCTCATAAACCGATTAGATTACACGGTTAGTTTACCAAGTGCAATTAAGTTTTAATCACATTTTTATGAAGCATCTATAAATTTAAGATCCACTGCAAGGTTTTTCTACTTCAAGGACTTTTCTGGTACAAAAAAGACCACAAGTTACAACTACAGTACTTTCAAAAGTTATTATGCCGTGTGACTGGGACTGCAGCTTCATTCTTTTATTTTGACACTAGCTTTTGCCCGCGGCTCGCGTTAAATTGGTAACACAGTTCCCATTTCCTGATTTGCAGGTACCTGCTACCTGTAGTTTTTGCCCTTGAGCCTTATTGATTGTAATAGCAATGCTAAGTTTTCCCTTCTCTTCCCTCTTTCTCACTCATTTCTCACTTTAGAAAAAAAAATAGCCTATGTCCGTCTCCAGAGTCTCAACTATCTCTATACCAAAATTCATCAAAATCGATTAAGCCATTAAGGCGTGAAGACGTAACAAACAAACTCACTTTCGCTTTTATAATATTAAAAGTAAGGATTCATTATCAAAAAAATCCCCCGGGGGGGGGGGGGGGAGTGGCAGACTTTTACTGACTTAAGCCCTGCATGTTCCTTCTTATTCCCATTATATTTCGAGCCGCGGTATCTCTTTCGAACAACCCGGAACTCCGACAGGCAGTGGCCCTGGCAAGAGTGGCCTTGCTTGTTACAGAAATATTGGCAAAAAGACTATCAACGCAAATTACCAAAACCAAAATGATTTTACAAATATCTTACAAAATAATTTTGTGCTTATCTCTCTCTTTCATCTTTGGATCTTAGTTACAAACAAATAAAAATAACACTATAGTGGCATAAACCCATTACGGAGGAAATCCGTTCCTTTGTGCGCAGCGTATTGTTGTTGTAGAGTGGTAGACAGCGATACTGGCCGGATTATACGGTAATTAGCCTCAGACTAGTGATGTGCCTTAGTAAGTACGACTTAGTCGATTTTTGTGAGATGTTCAGTCCTTATGAGCGCAAGCTTTTATAAAGTTCATATTTTAGAGTCTACTTTAGTAACATAATTTAGTTTTAATATTTGTTTGTGATGGAATCATTTTATTTAACAATACATTGTAATCAATGATATTATAATAAACAGATATGTTATACACTCACTAAACAACCGCAAAATGTGTTCCGCAGCACGCACACACACTTGTTATTCATTGTACATTTCCTACATGAGATCCCTTGTGTTTTATTAATTTTGGCATTATAATTGGTACACTTTCTAAACACACACGAAGGCATATTTTATAAATTCGTAAAAACGTACGACTCGAAGCGATGCGTAACGCAGACTAAATGCAATAGATGCCAATTGCGGTCTTTTCGAGTCTTCACGATTGCGCGCTCATAACATATCTGTTTAATATAATATCATTGATTGTAATAGTTTTATGGGTTAATGCGAAAAATATATAAATAATAAAAGGTAGGTTTGTTGACTTAATTGCTTATTGTTTTTTTTTAGGAATGCTTTAAGCATTTTCAATGAGTATACCTAGGGTAGCGTAAACCGGATTTTTCGGTAATTATCCTTTGATTAGTAATGTAAGTTGTTTCTTTTGGTAGACCATTCAAATGGGTGTCTAGGACAAAATTTGCAAAAAATACTATTTTCTATAAAAAACTGATGAAGTATTTTTGTGTTTTTTTTTCTCGATTTTGACATGGTATCAAAAAGTATTATGCACTTGTTATGTGTGTATGCTATCTTAAATAACTGAAAAATAATATAAAGGTACCTTTAATAAGTAAGAGAATCATCTCTTATTAATATGTTAGATTAACCCAGATATTAGTTTCTAAAACGCATAAAGTCTGTTCACGGCTTGAATAACTAAAAAGGATAAAAGATATTTGAATTAATTTGTTTCTATTAGAGATCCAATTAGTAAACTAGGGGTCTGAATAAAAACATCGTTTGTCTGTCGTCTGGGTCACATTGTCAACAACCTTTCTTATTCAAAGAATAATTAAATCGAGAATGAAGTTGTTTTTTTTCTACGCAAAATGTTTTCTTAGTAAAACCCTCAAATCCTTAATTAAAACATTCATATTAAAATACTTTCTAAAATTGCTATTTTTTAGAACTGTGCTTTTTTCAAATAACTAAGCGGAGGCGGGGGTAGTGTCAGACTTTCACTGACTAAAGCCCATATATTCATGTTCTTTCTTTTGCCCTTTGTGTTCTGGGGCCGCGGTATCTCTTTCGAACAACCCTCAACTCCGGCTAGTACAGTGCTGTAGGTGGCATGGATGTGGTAACCAGACCAGTAAAGGCCTTTTATTCTATCAATGTTAAAATACTCTGACGAAGAAAGGCACCTGTTCTAGACCTTACCTAAGTATCCTTTACTTACGGAGCTATTAAAGGTCAACGTTCCGATTCTTTTTTATATTTATTCGTTACAGTTTAAATATTTCTTGAAACAATATATAAAAAAATATATATAAAAATAGGTTTCCGCCGGTATTGGGGGCAGGGTCTAAGTTATCGGTGGTTATGGCTCCAGAGTCAGGAACCTCCTCACAATCCGGGTGTATCAAGGAGTACTGCCTTCTGAATGAAGCCCTTGATCCAACTTTCAAGAAGAGTTTCGACAGATGTTCTTGGCAATCCGGCCACTGGCCGTTACGACAATCAGCACAATGAACGACGATAACCTCCACATGACGATAACCTCCACATTTTTTTATTATTAGTATTACTTATATAATTAGTTTTTAAAATTATAAATTTATTTTTAAAACCTCTACGACCTTCGTAATACTGAAAGCATTCATGATCACAAAGTTTTGAGTGCGTTATATATTGAGTCCGGGTGCGTATTTGCGTAGAGTTACTTTATTTGATGAGCATAATGTTTGTTTGACGGATTCGTGAAGGGTTTATTTACAAATCAGCACATGCGGTTTATTCTGAAAAGGATTATTGTAATTAAAAGAATATTGTTACACTAAGTACTCACCAAATAATAAACTCCAAACGGCATCACAACCACAGCCACAAGTAAGTCCGCCACAGCCAAACTGACTATAAAATAGTTCGTCGCAGTTTGCAAACTCCTTTCTCTCGAAACACTTAGTATCACTAACACATTACCAAATAACGTCAGCAGGGGAAACACTAACAGCGATAACGCCCAGAAATTATAGTCCACATCACTACACGTTCCATTTTTAAATGTACAATTCGAATCACTGAATGTTTCGTTGAAATAGTCGATGTTGAATTCCGAATCGGAATTGTTTGAGTCGATGTAATGATGGTAGAATAACGTAGTGTTGGGATCCGGAGGTTTTACATCGAAAGTTATTTTCGATGAATTTTGACAGTCGTTCGTGCTGCATAGTTTCGGTATTGACATGTTTTTTATTAGTTCGTCGCGGTGATTCATTTTAGAGCCGATTGGAAGCTCTAAAAGACGAAGTTGTTTTTCTACATTGTCCAGATATTTGTTTTTCGTTGTTGTTTTTCCTGTTTATTGTTTGTTTATATCTGTTTACGAATTCATAGTAAAGTTATATTCCTCCATACCCAATCCTTTCGCACGATTAACTTTTCCGTAAATCTTTCCATTCTGTCATTTATTATATTCCATTTTTATTTCAGTTGAACATTTTATTTTCACTCATCCGTTATGCTTGGGAGTACGGTTGCCTTTTTCATTGTGTTTGTACCTGTAACAAAATTGTTTTTCATTATAGATGAAACATTGTCAAAATGAAATGTTAGCTAAAGAACAAAGGTAGTTGATTTTCGTGACTCCTTGCTTGATCGGCGTTGGGATTTTATTAAAATCCCTTTGCATATATATGGATTTTTGAAATTGAATTTGGAAATGTACGGCGGGGGTCGATATTGAATCCTTTCGCATATCTAATTAACTGAGGTATGGGTGTGGAACATCAGGAAGAGTTAATTCAAAAATATTTGTTTCACGTTTATCTAGAAACAGATAATTAAAAGATTTAATTTAATTCGTTAATGAAATCGTTCGGTCATGAATTTAATTGGCTATTTGTTTATTGTAAACTCCGAATAGCATTATTTATTTTTTTAAGAGTGGGATTATTTCCTTTAATAACTCTTCAAAAAATAAATGTATGAAGAAATTCTATATCTATAATATAAAATTCTCGTGTCACCGTGTTAATTACCATACTCCTCCGAAACAGCTCGACCGATTCTAATGAATTTTTTTATGCATATTCAGTAAGTCTAAAAAGTAGAAAATAATTTTACTTCTGAAAGTCGGTGACTTTGTTGAATTCTTTGACTTTTTTTGCCACCGACTTCCGAGTTCGGGGTATTCATTATCCATTGTTACTAAAAGATTAGCAGGTCATCCATATAGGCATAGATTAAAAATGTACCATAGACTATTACTCATAAATTACCTAAGCAATATAAATGAAATTGATATAGAACCACCTGAAAAGTGGGTGTGTAATGTTTGGCATAATAACAAATGCTCTAATTTCACTTGAACTAACATTCATATGACATAATATCAAATAACTTAAATTCATATGACCTAATGTTTCATATCATATAATATTCATTTAACATAATAACATTTAGTATAACGTTCATTTTATATAATTTTCAATATGTATAATATTCTTTTAATATAACGTTCATTTGACCTAATATTCTTTTGACCTAAAATTCATGTTTAATGTGCATTATAGGAAATGTTCATTATGTCATATGAAATTAGGTAAAATGAAATTATATCAACAATTCATTATGTCAACTGATAGTTATGTTAAACAAAATTATGTTAACTAAAATTATGTCAAGTAAACGTTAGATATTTTGTTATTATGTCAATCGTTACACACCCCTGCAAAGTATACCCTATAAAAAAAAAAGAATTTTAAAATCAGTCCAGGCGTCTTTGAGTAATCGGTGAACATTCATAAAAAAAAAGCTTCCGACGTATTGAGAACCTCTACCTTTTTTGAAATCGGTTTTAAAAATCGACAAAAAGGAACTACAGTTTCCTACAACGAACAGCTTTCAAACAGTGCAACACCTTGAACTTAATGATAACTTAGCTAATTAGTGACAAATCTATGACCATAGTACTGAACGAGTCTCCTTCAGTTACAGTCGCGTGTTCAGACGCAATAAAGGTGGAGTTTCCTTGCCTTGCCTGTGAAAACCTTCACACTGGTAAAACAGTCGACTGCTCTAAATTACCAATGAACCTACCCTTAATTAATAACATTGAATTAATCACTAATGATGAGTGCTTGCTTATACAGGCTGTACTTAGTACTTTTTTGAAATGAGAAAAAAAAAGGATTTATGCACCTGTTTCTTTACACACCAATCCATTGCAAGCAGCCAAAGGCCATTTGCAGGCTAGTTGAAAAAAAATACCTATGGGTTCGAATTTTGACGTAGGTATTCAATTTGTTCTAGAATAATTTTCAAAATTATAGAACGTGTAATTTTTTTATATGTTTCAAATTAACAAATTAAAAAGTGGGCAAGTAAGAGTCGGAATAAATATACAGCCATATCTTTTGACTGCGTGAATTAAGGCGCAGATAAACGACTTTTAATGATTTTATATTGAACATCACGTCTAAACTTGTAGTCTTATTTCTTTGAAAAAAATATATGTTATACTAGACAATTTTATTCATAATTTGATATGTGAAATTATATTTTAATAACATAGTGTAATTAATTTGTAAAGTATTGTCTAACGTGGACAAAAAAACGATAATCACGCAAAAACTATGGGGCGTATTTACATGAAACTTTAATCATATAAAAGACAATTTAATGACCCATATTTTAGTATACGGCTTTTATTTGTATTGTGTTTGATAAATCAAGGTGGGTTGTTTTTTCGAATAATCTTGGTGCGCGTTGAAGCAGGGCTCTGGCGGGCGACGGGCGGCAGTGTATGGCTGACTACTGTCAAGGTTAGACGCAGTTAATGTCGCCTTAAGAGGGTTGATTATTTCACAGCTCCAAGGGACCACAGACATATGGTTTTAACGTGATAATATATATATAGTTACTAGCTGGGGCCCGCGGCTTCGACCGCGTGATGATCGAGAAATAAAGTATCCTATGTGTTATTCCAGACTATAATCTAACTCTGTGCCGATTTTATTCAAGATCCGTTCAGCCGTTTTGACGTGAAAGAGTAACAAACATCCATCCATACTCACAAACATTCGCATTTATAATATTACTAGCTTTTGCCCGCGGCTTCGCTCGCGTTAAATTTGGGGTAACACAGTTCCCCTTGCGCCTTATTGATTTGTAATAGCAACGCTTAGTGTTCCCTTTTATTCCCTCACATCAAAATAAAATTACACGTTATCCTACTAATCTTACTATATCCTTACTAATATTATAAAAGCGAAAGTGAGTTTGTTTGTTACCTCTTCACGCTTTAATGGCTACACCAATTTTGATGAATTTTGGTTCAGAGATTGTTGGGAACCAGGAGACGGACTTAGGCTAATGTTTTAAACAAAAAAGTGGGATATGAGGGAGAAAGAGGGAAGAAAAGGGAAAACTTAGCGTTACTATTACAAATCAATAAGGCGCAAACGCAAAAACTACAGGTAGCAGGTACCTGCAAATCAGGAAAGGGGACCCCGAATTTAACGCGAGCGAAGCCGCGGGCAAAAGCTAGTTATAGATAAAAATCATGCGTCACATAATAGACTCCAAGAACTTTGTTAAAAACATACTAATGGATGACGTAATTAGGACGAGGGAGGGAAGTATTTATTGTCAAAAGACTGATGTTATCTAATCAGACTCAATTAAAAAGTAATATTTTATTAATTCAAGAGGCAGTAGGCAACAAAAAACCTAAATCAAGGTAACTTTTATAACTTTTGATGCTTATCAAATTATTTAGTACTAGCTTTTGCCCGCGGCTTCGCTCGCGTAAAATTTGGGGTAACACAGTTCCCCTTTCCTGATTTGCAGGTACTTGCTACCTGTAGTTTTTCCCTTGCGCCTTATTGATTTGTAATAGCAAAGCTAAGTTTTCCCCTTGCTTTCCTCTTTCTCCCTCATGTCCCACTTTTTTTTAGCCTATGTCCGTCTCCTGAGTCCCAACTATCTCTGTACCAAAATTCATCAAAATCGGTTTAGCCATTAAGGCGTGAAGAGGTAACAAACAAACTCACTTTCGCTTTTATAATATTAGTAAGGATACACACGACGACAACCTTTTCTAAACTATTATAACCTGATTTCTCTACTACGGATCGCGTACCACAGTAGAGAGATCAGGTTAAAATGGTTTTGTATAGGTTGATGTGCCGTCATGTGTACATTGTTTCTGCTTTTGTGTTCGATTGATGGCAATAAGCTCACCCCTTTTTTGCGAATGGAATATCGTCAATTAACTTCCCACGCTTTGGACGGAGCGGGAGGGAGTGACTTGTACTGACTTAAACCCACCCATGTTCCTTCTATTGCCCTTTATGTTCCGGGGCTGCGGTTTCTCTTTCGAACCACCCACAACCCTGGCAGGCGGTGGCCCCGGCAGGCCCCTCTGCTTTGCTGACATCTGTTTGAGGCGCGCGTGGAACACTAACGCGCCGTCGACACGGCTTGTCGTCAATAGACGGAAGGACGGTGGGCTACCCATTGCTCGCCATCCACAAGCACGCATTTACGGTAGCCGGGAGTCGTCTCGCGGTGCCCAAAGCCCGGGGCGTGGTACGTGGCGGCTGGGTTGGTTTGAGGTTCTCTCCCTCAAACGCTCAGTTAACTCCTTTACTGGCAAAAAATAACGCTAACTTGACAAATTTGTCTGTCCCATTTAGGGTACACACTTCTGCCTCATCATCATCTGCCTAGCCTTTTCCCAACTATGTTGGGGTCGGCTTTCAGTCTTACCGGATGCAGCTGAATATCAGTATTTTACATGGAGCGACTGCCTATCTGACCTCCACAACCCAGTTAGTACTGGGTAATACGATACCCCTTGGTAAGACTAGTTGTCAGACTTTCGGGACACTGACTATCTGTAACGACTGTCAAAGATCTACAAATGACAGCCGGGACCAACAGCTTAACGTGCTTTCCGAGGCACGGTATGTAATGGGTGGTCACCCATCCACAGACCAACCTGGACAAGCGCGGCTTACCCTAAAGGTCGACCTGAGCGGCTGCTATTATGTAACTGCTCCCTCCCCGTGCTAGTGCTCGGGGACTTCAACGCCAAGAACTTGGCGTGGGGTTCTCGCTGCACGGATGTGCGGGGAAGGATGGTGGAGGACTGGGCACTGGAGACAGGCCTGGTCGTCCTAAATCGGGGTTCTGTGCCCACGTGTGTGCGGATGCGGGGCGAGTCGGTGGTGGACATTTCGTTCGCTAGCCCCGCTCTGTCGCCGCGTGTCGTCGACTGGCGCGTCATGGAGGAGGTGGAGACCTACTCCGATCACCCGTATATCCGGCTCGACGTCTCCACCCAGACCTCCAGCGCGCCGGTCCTACAGGCCCCGAGTGGTCCGCGGTGGGCGCTGAAACAGCTGGACCGGGAGCTCCTCCTGGAAGCCTCAATCGTGCAGGCCTGGGTGTCATTACCGGACAGGCCTGCCGACACCAACCACGAGGCGGACTGGTTCCAGGAGGCCATGTCTGAGATCTGTGACGTGGCAACGCCCCGAGTCCGGTCTGGAAGCGCCCGGCGTCTGGTGTACTGGTGGTCGCGCGAGCTGACGGCACTGCGAGAGGCATGCGTCGCTGCGCGACACCTGTACGCCAGGCACCGCAGGCTCCGCATTCGAGCACCGGATGCGGCAGCCATCGAGGCGGAGCTGTATGAGGGGTACAGAGCGGCGAAGACCGCCCTCCTAGAAAGTGTCTTGCGGGCCAGGGATCTGGCCCGCGAGGAGATGCTGGAGTCTCTGGAAGGGGATCCGTGGGGGCGCCCATACAAGATGGTGCGGGATAAACTCCGCACCAGGGCCCCCCCGCTGACGCAGAGTCTCCGGCCCCAACTAGTTGAGGATGTGGTGAGCGCTCTGTTCCCTTCGCGAGGGGAGCATGCTCCTCCGCCCATGGCTCCGCCGCTTGCCGTGCCACAAGCGGACCACGAGGACAACGACGACGACGACGTTCCGGAGGTGACTGGGGTAGATCTGAGAGCGGCGGTGGGCAGGCTGAAAGCCAAAAACACCGCCCCGGGACCCGATGGCTTGCATGGCAAAGCCTGGGTCCTGGCCCTGGAGGCTCTCGGGCCCCGACTACTAGGGCTCCTAAGCGCATGCTTGGAGAGAGGTCAGTTCCCACTTCGTTGGAAGACGGGGAAGCTGGTCCTCATACAGAAGCCGGGGAGCCCTGCGGACTCTCCGTCCGCATTCCGGCCCATTGTGCTGCTCGACGAGGTGGGCAAGCTCTTTGAAAGAGTAATTGCAAACCGCCTCATCGGGCACCTTGTGGGGCCGGATCTTGCGGATCACCAGTATGGTTTCCGCAAGGGGCGCTCGACGGTGGACGCCATCATGCGCGTGAGAGCCCTCACGACGGGGGCTGCAGTGTCCAGGGGTGGGGTTGTCGTGGTGGTGTCTCTCGACATCGCCAACGCGTTTAACACCATGCCTTGGAGCTGCATCAGGGAGGCACTCCAATACCACCGGATGCCGACCTATCTTCGTCGTGTGGTCGGGGCATATCTGACGGACAGGGCCGTCATATACCCCGGTCGCTCTGGAGAGTGGAACCGGCGAGAGATGTCGTGCGGTGTCCCACAGGGATCGGTCTTGGGGCCGCTCCTGTGGGACATCGGTTACGACTGGCTGCTGCGCGCCGACCTCCCCAGCGGCGTCAGTGTAGTTTGCTACGCTGACGACACACTCGTCCTGGCTCAGGGGGGGTCGCACCAGGCGGCGGCCCACAATATGACACGCGGCGTTGCGATAGTCGCAGAGAGGATCCGGCTACTGGGTCTCGAGGTGGCCTTGCACAAATCCGAGGCCATGGTTTTTCATGGCCGCGGAAACACGCCACCGTCGGGATCCCAGTTGACGGTAGGAGGGGTTCGCATCGGCGTCGGGTCGACGATGAAGTACCTGGGAATCGTCCTCGACAGCCGGTGGAACTTCGTCGAACACTTCCGACGTTAGGCTCCGGAGGCACTACACCGGGGGGAAAACCCGCTGCCGCGGCAAGTTGCCGCTCGGCGGGCGGACCTCCGGTGCGATATCATGGTGGCATGGAGAGAGCGACTGTCACAACCCCGTGCAGGGCACGCCACAATAGTGGCGGTAAGTCCCCTCTTTGAGGAGTGGCTGGAGAGGCGTCATGGCGTCCTCACCGCCTGACGCAGGTCCTCACCGGACACGGAAGTTTCGGGAGATTCCTGCACATCATCGGGCGGGAGGAAGCGCCCGGGTGTCACCATTGTGACGATCGCCCTGAGGACACGGTGAAGCACACAGTGGCGATCTGCCCAGCGTGGGCGGAGCACCGCCGTGCCCACGTAGAGGCGATCGGCGGCGGCGATCTTTCGCGTCCGGCCCTGGTTCAGGCCATGGTCCGGAGCGAGAGGGAATGGGAAGCGGTCACCACCTTCTGCGAAGCAGTAATGCTAGCAAAGGAGGTGGCCGGGCGTTTGAGGGAGAGAACATCTGCCCAACCCAGCCGCCGCGGGAGACGCCCATGGCGCCGGGCGCCGCGAGACGACTCCCGGCCACCGTAGATGCGGGCCTGTGGGCGGTGAGCAATGGGTAGTTCACCGTCCGTCCGTCGATTGACGACAGGCCGTGTCGACAGCGCGTTCGTGTTTCACGCGCGCCTCAAAGAGAGTCAGCAAAGCAGAGGGGCTTGCCAGAGCCTCCGCCTGCCGGGGTTGCGGGTTGTTCGAAAGAGATACCGCGGCCTCGGAACGTAAAGGGCAATAGAAGGAACATGGGTGGGTTTTAGTCAGTACAAGTCTGACATGCCCCCCCGCTCCGCCCAGAGAGGGGGGGAATGTCAGAAAAAAAAAGCGAAAAAAGCGGCTGCTATTATTAAGCCACGAGCTTACACCTCTGCCTAAATCTTCAAATATTACTGACCTGATGTTAAGACTACATTATTCAAGGTACCAACAACATCACCATCATCTTTTACAAAATACTAATGAGACCAGTTGTAGTCCACTAATAACGTGTCGTTTGTCCCAGAATCTGCTCAGATTTTCTATACTGCTAAAGAAAAAAAAAACTTGAGTGGTGATAAAGGACACCCGGATGGAACAAAGTTATTATTTACTAGCTTTCGCCCGCGGCTTCGCTCGTGTTAAATTCGGTACTTATATCACAGTACCTGCTACCTGCAGTTTTTCCCCTTGCGCCTTATTTATTTGTAATAGCAACGCTAAGTTTTCCCTTTTCTTCCCTTGTTCTCCCTCATAGCCCACTTAAAAAAAATAGCCTATGTCCGTTTCCTGGTTCCCAACTATCTCTGTACCAAAATTCATCAAAATCGGTTTAGCCATTAAAGCGTGAAGAGGTAACAAACAAACTCACTTTCGCTTTTATAATATTAGTAAGGATTCTGTAAACAGAACTTGTATACACTCAACAAAAATAATCGTCGCGACACCACACTGTTCAATGCGAAATAGAAAGACAAAACGAAAATAACTGGCTTGCTTTCTATGAGAAAGAGAGAGAGAGACATACAGAGAAACTCCCGCACGCCGCACGGCTTACAACTATAGCAAAAAGTGTATTTATTTTTTTCGTCCAGCCCCCTTTCGCAACGCGCGATAAGGAACTTCGTTCCAATATCTTGAGGAAACCATCATTTCCCATCTCTCCACGTTCAAACCATCAACTCAAAATTACTTCCAATGCACATATAAATTTAACCCTAAACCCTCTCCGGGCACTAAATATGAGTCCGATATAACCGAACATGCGTGCGGAGCGATCCAATTACCGCCATAATGGGTGCCACACATCAATCCGATACCACTTGTATAAAATTTTCGCAGCTGACATCGGAAAATTCAATCGTTTTGGATTTTAGGAGAATATAAAGGATGTTTGTTTAAAAGAGGTATCTTAATGATATTGTGTTGTGTTTGTATCAAAGAAGAATGGGTATGGTTTCCTCACACACGGTTGAAGAAGAATGGGAAATCATCAAATAGCTTCCTCCGCTGTGGGTGGACCGGGAGGGAGTGTCAGACTTTTGATGACTAAAACCCACCCATGTTCCTTTTTTTGGCCTTTATGTTCCGGGGCCACGGTATCTTTTTCGAACAACCCGCAACCCGGGCAGGCAGTGGCCTTTTCAGGTCCCTCTGCTTTGCTGTCGATACGGTGGATGGTGAGCTAACCATTGCTCACCATCCACAGACCTGCATCTACGATAGCCAAGTGTCGTCTTACAGTGCCCGACGCCCGGAGCGTCTGCTGCGGCGGCTGGGTTGGTTTGAGGTTCTCTCCCTCAAACGCCCGGCCACCTCCTTCCTAGTGCAGGGCAACGTTGAAAAAAAATACAAAGGCGTAATGTTTTGTAAAGCCATTTATAAAACTGTAGTCATAAACTCGTATCCAGAATTTATTATGGACGTTTCGAATTTCAGTCATTTGCAAATAAAACCGTTTTCCAACTCGTTTGCTTTACCGTTAAAACCGACGCTAACAATGAAATATTGTGTATGATTGAAAAATGTTGGCTTACAGATTTCATTTGCCTACGTCATATGTATACCTACGTCAAGTATCAAATTCAAACTCAAAGCATTTATTACCCGGGGTTGCGGGTTGCCCGGGGTTGCAGGTTGTTCGAAAGAGATACCGCGGCCCCGGAACGTAAAGGGCAATAGAAGGATAGGTGGGTTTAAGTCGGTACAAGTCTGATAATCCCCCCGCTCTGCCCGGACCGGGGGAAGTTAGTTGATTATTTCACACCCAAAAAATGCATTTATTACAATTAGACCATTACAGACACTTTTGAATGTCATAAAACAAAAAATATGCTGCTACAGTCCCAGTCACAAGACATAATAACTTGTGAAAGTACTGCAGTTGTAGATCTCTATGAAAAAAAATGGGCAAGAAACGCCATGGACACTCTTTTATATCATAAAATTTTTCAAAATCATGGTTACGTCGATGTAAAATAAACGAGCATATAAAGAGCATCCAGAGTTAAAGCATAAACAAGACTATTTGGTTTGGTTTGCAGCCTGTTTTAAACCGACTTCATTATTGGTGTTTGGATTGCCTCGGTGTAAAATACTGATATTCAGCTGCATCCGGTTAGACTGGAAGCCGACCCCAACATAGTTGGGAAAAGGCTAGGCAGATAATGATGGATTGCCTCGGTGTATCACCATAATCATTCTGCGCTTGTCCTGTGTTGTTAAAGATCGTCGCAACGTGTTGTATTTTTAGGCTTCTGTTCATCAAATTAAAAAAGAGCGGGGGACGTTATTCGATGATTTCCCACCTGTTAAAAAGATAAAAACCCATACATATATAAAATCTACTAAATCATTTATTCAAATCAGAATTGTTTTTGATATCTACTTCCTAATAAATATTGTGACTTCTTTGATTTAATTGTACCTAGTGATTAAAGTAACATTAAATTTTTTTTGTTAATTAATTTAAAATTTAGTAACAATAACTTTTATTTGATTGTATAATTTGTATTTCACTATTTTTGTATGGGTGAATATCAACAAGTCCATATTTTTGTCAATTTTGGTGGCAAAAAATTTTCTTAAGTTTTCGTGAAACTATTGACCTAGGACAAAAATAGAAGGTTCAAGCTTTAGGAATCTTCATGAGGTCCGAAAATATCTTGGTAACTTTTTGAGATATTTGAGTTCAAAGATTAGTGTAGCCACCAAAATTGAAAATTGTCCACCAAAATTGAAAGTTGACCACCAAAATTGATATTGGTCCACCAAAATTGAAAGTGCTTAAAACAATACATTAAAAATCAGTTTTTGTCACAAACTTAAATCTCACTAATAAAGCTCAATGACCAAAAAACTCCATCAGTTAATAAAACTCAGTCTTGTTATAATAATATTTCGTTTATTCAGTTAAATACATTTTAATATTTTTTTTAAATATTTCTAAATAAAAACAGAAAATAAAAAAGAAACATTTAAAAATACAAAAAATAGTAGCCCACGCAAGCTAACGGTGGTTAGAGACAGGAACCTCCTCACAATACAAGCCGTATCGAGGTGAACTGCCTTCAGAATCAGGCCCTTGATCCAACCGCCTAAGGAGAGCTTCGACAGATGTTCGTCGAGGCTCTTGGCAATCAAGCCATTGGCCGTTACGACAATCGGCACAATGATAGCCGAGTTCACATTCCACATGTCAACAACCTCGTGTGCCAAGTCGAGATATTTTAGCTGTTTTTCTTTCTCAGCTTTCACGAGGTTCTTGTCATGCGGGGTGATTACATCTTATCACCACTATGTCAGGCTTATTGGCGACAATAGTCCTGTCAGTAATGATAGACCGATCCCAGTACAGCGTGACATGGTCTTTCTCGAGAACTGGGTCGGGCACATACTTGTAGTACGGTACCTCAGATTCCACAAGATTATATTTCAAGGCAAGTTGCTGATGAATAATCCTAGCTACTTGGTTGTGCCTATGCAAGTACTCGCCGTTAGCTAGACGAGAACAACCAGAAATAATATGTCCGATGGACTCACCTGGATGGGTGACATGGTGGCATGCCCGACACACATCAACCGTCCCATCCTTCATAATATATTTCCGGTAGTTGTTCGTCAACATAACTTCGTCCATAATCGCACAGACAAAATCTACAGTTTCCCCAAAAAGGTCGCTGAATCGTAGCCAGGATACGGATGCTAGAAAATTTACATCGGGCCCATGAAGAGCCCGTGAAGCTCCTTGCCTTGCCATACTTTCTTGCGGTCATCGGTAGTAAGTACCACAATATTTATTATTTATCTGATGAACTCGTAATGAGAACTATGAGGGTAGACTTAAAAAAAAACTTTTTATTTTGAACAAAATTACCTGCCATACTACAAAATTTTTCTCAGCAAAACTAAGAAACTAAAACATAATAAACTCTAAAATAAAACATGAAATAACAATATTAAACCGTAAAATATATAAAGAAAAGATGTTATAGTTTTTAAACATGAACCTTGTCTCGTCTTTATTACAAAAAAACATGTAATATTAAAATAATTAATACTTAAGTATTTGTAATTGTACACGTAATTGTATAGGGATAGATCCATCATCACTGACAGGACTATTGTAGCAAATAAACCTGATTTGGTAGTGGATCGATCACAGCGGCGCGCAATGATTGTTGACATAACGGTCCCACATGACGAGAACCTTGTGGAAGCCGAAAAAGATAAACAAATCAAGTATATTGACTTGGCTCGCGAGGTTGTCGACATGTGGGACGTGGACTCAGCGATCATTATAATAAAAATAAAATAAAATAGTTTATTTGCACCTTCAAAAAAAACACATACAATTTACAAAACAAATACATATTCCAAAAGGTAAGGTAAATAATGTTGAATACTAGAGTTGCAGCCAATACCTAAGCTAAGATAACTTAATATCTTGTAATTATAGGTATCAGCGCCCACCCTCGTTGAAAAAAGGTTATAATTAGCAAAGAAAGAGTAAAAAAATAAAAAAATAATAATTGAATTACAATAAACAGGTAAAACATTTACTGGCGAGTGTGAATGTGAATGTGTTTGTGTGTGTTAGTGTGTGTGTTGTATGAGGGAGTGTTAATGTGTGTGTGTTGTATGAGTGTGTGTGCCTGAGAAAGACTAAGAAAAATAATAATAATACTATACCGTTATTATAATGAGTATTTTATTGCATTTAAGCCAATATGTTGAACAGTTTTTCCGTTTCATCATAGGTCAGTGCCATAAGCCAACTGAAAAGTTTCCGTTTACACTCTCTTTTTGTCATGGAGAAAATTTGTAACTGTTTATTTGCAATATTGAACAGTCTTGGACCTAGGAACATGTTGAATTTTTGAGCAAATCTAGTTCTACAGGGCATGGATTTAAATAGCTCGAAACGCCTTTTCTTTGTAATTTCTTTTATAGTTTGTGTATGTAGCTTAACACAGGAATGTTGTTTTATAACTAAGGATAACACAGAGAGTTTTCGTATAGATAGTACCTCACATTCCCTGTAAAGCTCATTAGTAGAAAAGTACTTGGGTTTGAAGTAACTTACCTTTAATAGGGCTCTTTGAGCTCTTTCAACAATTAAATTATGAGTTTTAGCAGCACCACCCCAACACGTAATACAATAGGTTATTACCGCTTGACACAAGGAGTAATAAATCATTTTCATAATTTTAGCATTAGCCGAGTGTCTTATTTGTTTAAATACATAAATAAGTTTCCTTATCCTGTTTGAAAGATTAACTAAATGATTTTTAAAATTAAGATTTTTGTCAAATATTAGTCCAAGATATTTAATATGTTCAACGGCAGACAGGGAGGGACAAGGACAATTAATAAATTCATTATTGCAAATGTGGGAGGTTATACGATGTGTTGATTGGAATGGTACACCAGGATTTCTAATAGAGAATGACATGTATTTGGTTTTTTCGGTATTAAGGGAAAGAAAATTTTTTGCAAGCCATTTAGTGACTATGTTAAAACCACATTGTGCTTCTTGGAAGGTTTCATTCCAAGTGTCTCCATGGAATGTCAGGGTAGTATCATCAGCATAAGAAATTATTTTACAATTTTCAATTTTAAGTAGCGTAAGTTCATTAATATAAATTAAGAACATCGTTGGACCAAGGATGCTACCCTGTGGCACTCCATGGGTGACAGGTACGCTGTCACTAGTGTAATTGCCAATTTTTACCCTCTGTGTTCTTCCTGTTAAATAATCTGACAACAACTTCAGCTGAATACCACGAATGCCAAGTTGATCTAGCTTGTTAATTAAACGCGATCATTGTGCCGATAGTCGTTACAGCCAATGGCTTAATTGCCAAGAGCCTCGACCAACACCTGAGAAGGCTCTCGTTAGGCAGCTGGATCAAGGGCTTGATACAGAAAGCGGTACTCCTGGACAGGGCTCGTATTGGTAGGAGGTTCCTTTCTCTGGAGCCTTGACTGCCGGTAGCTTGGACACTGTTCCCGATACCGGTGGGCACTATTTTTATATGTTTTTGATAAGAAATATGTAAAAATATAAAAAAATATGTATACAAATAAATAAACGATAATAATACTAATTATAATACGGTTTTAATGTACCTACTCTTTCGGCATACTTAAATGGACTCAGACTGAACTTGATGCCCTGGATAGGAGAGTCCATACACTGCTAAACGCAAACCGGATGCATCACCTAAGATCATCGGTAATCAGACTGTGCATCCCTCGGAAGTGCGGGGGTCGAGGCCTATTTAACGCGAAGACCTTCCATAACCGAGAGGTGTGCAGTCTCAGTAGCCATTGCCAGTCGACCTTAGAGTAGTGCAGAAAAATAGCATGGCATGTGCACTTTAATAAATAGAACAAACAGAACAGAAACAAATAGAATAGTAACGTATACATATAAATGAACAATGTGTAGTGAAAAACTGTCTTTATATGTACAAATAATATATAAACAGTACATACTTAAATTTTGGTGGCTTATTTTCAATTTTGGTGGTGAAAATCGCCACCAAAGCCACCAAAATTGAACCACCAAAATTGAAACCAGGCATAAAAAAAAATCTTAAAAAATACAGTTATTAAGATACAAAAGAATAAATATCACTGATAAATAAGTTACCCAAATCACTACCTACAATACGTAGCTTACTATTAAAACACTAAAAAATCACCAGCAAATCGATCCACCAAAATTGACAAATTCTTGTCCCCTGTTCGACCCAAGATGAATACTTCGTTTTTGGCGAGCAATTACAGCACTAAGCACAGACCTGTTACGCGCCACTTCCCGCGCACGACTGAGAAATACAGAACATAAAAAGCGATTGATCGCACACGCACGAATCTTCATGATAATGTAAATTGAAAAAGTGCTACCAAAATTATGATTTTTGCTAGGACAAACTTGAATCGAGTATCCTGTGCTTTTAACATCAATTTTATAATATGATTTAGATGTTTTTAGATAGTGTGTCATATGCATTTACCAATGAAATAATTTGTTTTTTACTTCACTTTAAATTGTTCCTTTGGTAAATACATTTATATCAAAAAATGGAGCTAGGACAAGCCACCAAACTTGAATTTTAAAGTTATTTATTTTTCTAGCCTCCATAGGTAAGCCTATTTAAAAAAAAATTGTGGCCCTAAGTGGAATAAGTTAAGTAGTTCACTAGAAAAAAAATTAAGAAACATCCCATCATTTTACACCATGATTCTCAACGTGGACACGTAAAATTAGCGCCTGGGATATTCACCCGTATGCCTGTAATAGGCTGATCATAGCGAACTTTATCCACTGTACGTAACTCCCACTGTACCTATGTTTCACGAATAAATATTTCTGATTCTGATACGATTGCCGAGATTAAAGTTTTATTTTGATCATAAATTGTTAGGTTACAGATTCATTAGATTCAACTTTGTTTGAAACACTAAAAACCAAAAAAACTTCAATCAAACAAAACAATTTAAAAATGCATATCTACAGTAGCAGGGTAAGCAATATATAATATACTTGCTTACTGGAAGTAAAAACTACTGAAAATACTACTCTCATACTAAGTTTAAACATGGGTTAAAACTTAGACAGTTAGACAGACACCGTCCGAGTAACTTTACATATTAGACTAAGTTTTAAAATAATTCTCTTGAATTAGTATTTAAAATAGATAACTGCCGTATCATTTTAAATAATTTTATTTCACGTAAATTTGTTTCTGCAAGAGTTATTTTGATTTAAGAAATTAGCCAAGTGACTGCTGCCCCCCCCCCCCGCCCTCACCAAGGGTTCCGTACAAACTTGCGACATAAACGGACATATCAAGTGACTGCGTAAACTTAGAAGGTTGATTGTTACACACGTCCAAGGGACCAAAGACTTTGAACATATTGTTTTAACTTGCTGACGCCCGTACCTTCACTCGCGTGATATCTAAAAAAAGGATCCTATGTGTTATTCCAGACTATAATCTACCTCTGTGCCAAATTTCATCAAGATCCGTGCAGCCGTTTTGACGTGAAAGAGTACCAAACATCCATACATCCTCACAAACTTTCGCATTTATAATATTAGTAAGATTAAGTAGGATGTCAACTCGATACCTCCACGCGTTCTTGAGATAAAGTGTCTAGACAGACAGACAGACAGACAGATAGACGGACAACAAATTGATCCTATAAGGGTTCCGTTTATTTCCTTTTGAGGTGCGGAACTCTAAAAATCTAGAAAACAGTACTGGCTAGATCTCACAACACAAAATTAAGCGAATGATATTTCTACCGAGCCAGCAAGTATCGTTAACAGACATTATTAGCGGTCACGAACAATACGACAAACAAACTCTACCAACAAAATATACGAGTCCTTGATTATGAACAACTAGTTGAATTGCTGAGTAATCACAAAAACACAGTGCGTGCAAGAATTTCACGACACGTTTGTATTCATTATGTATACCATTGCCACAAAAAGACTATGCTTGCGTCAAGGCCGAGAGGGAATGGGAAGCGGTCACCTCCTTTTGCGAAGCAGTCATGCTAGCGAAGGAGGTGGCCGGGCGTTTGAGGGAGAAAATCTTAAACCAACCCAGCCGCCGCGGGAGACGCCCCGGGCGTGGGGCGCCGCGAGACGACTCCTGGCCACCGTAGATGCGGGCCTGTGGACGGTGAGCAATGGGTAGCTCACCGTCCGTCCGTCTTTTGACGACAGGCCGTGTCGACGGCGCGGTTAGTGTTCCACGCGCGCCTCAAAGAGATGTCAGTAAAGCAGAGGGGCCTGACAGGGTCACCGCCTGCCAGGGTTGCGGGTTGATCGAAAGAGATACCGCGGCCCCGGAACATAAAGGGCAATAAAAGGAACATAGGTGGGTTTTAGTCAGTATAAGCCTGACTTTCCCCCCCGCTACGTGCAGAGTTATTCGGGGGAAGTTACTTGATGATTTCCCATTCGCAAAAAAAATTGGTTGTTTGTAATGTAGGTTTACGATCGAGATGTTTACGTGATAACGTCTTATTGGTGATATAAGTTATCACCAATAAGACGATCTATCGATCGATCGATCGATCGATCGCGCTCGTGAGGTTTTGGTGTGACACAAGTTTCTGAACATGTCACCCGACTAAAACGATTTTAAAGACGTTATCACGTCAAAAAAAAAAATGAGAACACGATGGTGGAGAAAATTCGACAACTCAAAGAAAACTACAACCTTAGGTAACCTACGATGGGTGGACTATGTGAAGCATGAGACTACAAGCTGTGCGGTTGTAGGTACACGCTACATAGCTTCTCAGTCGACACTAGTGTGATGTTAAATAGCCTTTAATTTCGTGAAAGAATGCCAATTCAAAGTTTCAAGTTAAATCGGCCAGGGAATCGCGATCGACTGCTGCGCTGCGTGTCGCGGGTTTGATTCCCGCACGGTACAAATATTTGTATGGCCTACAGATAGTTGTTCCGGGTATGGCTGTGTGTGTATGTGAGATTGAATGTTTGTAAACGCACCCATGATACAGGAGAAATCCTAGTGTGGGACAACGTTTTATATAAAAAAAACTGACATTTTACAAAATCCCGTCTTAATGAGCGTCTACGTCTTAAAAAGATCTATCAGTCATCATCAGATATATCAGTCTAAAATCTTGGGAACAAGGTGTTCCCTTTGTGATAGGGATTGGATCTGTATTCCAGCATGTTGAACCCAGTGTGGGATGATGGATGCTACATCTCATAAGATCATAAAGCTTTCAAATTCCCATTGAAAAATTTCGACCAATCAGATAAAGGCGATCGTTTACACATTCTATTGTCATGTCAACAGTCAAAGATTCAATTTTGTACAGAAACAAGTGAATGTTACAAATTACATTGTTCAGGTTAGTAATATTTGGTTTGCCTCTGTCACTGCTGTTATTTGCATGTCAAAAAGTAAAGACGACACGGTTGGCGCAGTGGCTGAGCGATCGACTGCAGCGCTGCGTGTCGCGGGTTCGATCCCCGCACAAATTAAATATTTGTGTGGCTGACAGGTAGTTGTTCCGGATCTGGCTGTATGTGTATGTGAGTTTAAATGTTTGTAAACGCACCCACGATACAGGAAAAAATCCTAGTGTGGGGCTACGTTTTGATTAAAAAAAAAGTAGGTATATTAAAATTTGATTGGTAATTTTTTTTAATGCAAGACATTTGTTGTGGTTGGCTTCCAATCTAATCGAATGCAGCTGAATACCAGTATTTTATTTAACATGGTTGCCTCACAGCCTATCTGATCTCCACAACCCAGTTAGTACTGGGAAATACGATAAGCCTGGCTCTCCGACGAAGCCACTGACTACCTGTTAAGACCGTCAAAGATCAATGCTTTAGTGTACACGATGCAAGAAGGATATTCTATATCAAATAAGTGGTCGCCCATTGACGGACTAACTATATCCATACTCCGGGCTGATACATTTTTGATGGTAAAACACTTTAACATTTTTGGTTTTGATTTTTAAACGAATTAAGAAGTTCACAAACTGGTTGAAGAAACGAGGCTGGCATTTGGGAAGGAAATTCTTGCTTTATTGGTATGATTAGTTTTGTTTATAAGGTCAAGCCGGGTGACCTTTTTGTTGATGTCCTTCGAAAGGTCAGGAAAGTAATTTCAATCGAAGAACTGCAAGAGGAAGTGGGAGTAAACGAGTGTCTACGTAAATAAACCTGATTCCGGTTGTGTTACGTATAAATGCTGAAGTGAAAGCTTAGATTTATGAACTTTGCTTTCCGAAATGGAGATTTAACACCTTTCAGCCTTTCTTTGTTCATCCTACTAATATTATAAATGCGAATGTTTGTGAGAATGTATGGATTTAATCTTTCACGTCAAAACCGCTGAATGGATCTTGATGTTTTTTTTTTCGATATCACGCGGGCGAAGCCGCGTCATTTAGTATATCATGAATGGTGAAATATAATGGGTGTATTAATACTCTTACCGAAGCTGATGTGCACTTGTTCTATCCGTCATTGCGATATTTTGTTTTTGTCCACCTCGGAAAATCCTATAAATATTGAGGGTTAATGTTATTTTTTTAACAAGTTTGTTTTTGTTTAAATTCACGTTTTAATGTTATCATTTTACTGTAAATACATCCACAACTCACGTGCTATTCAATGCGTTTAGCAGCAATCATTTTGCGTAGAATTACATAATTTGATGTCCAGGATTCTTGGTTGTCGGCAATGTAAAGGGTACATTTACACCTTGTATAGATAAGTAAAACTAATAGAGAAGCTCGTGGCTAAATAATTTCAGCCACTCGGGTCGATCTTTAGGTTAAGCCGCGCTTGCCTAGGTTGGTCTGTGGATGGGTGACCTCCCGCTACATACCGAGTTTCATCCGTGCCTCGCAAAGCACTCTAAGCTGTTGGTCCCGGCTGTCATTTGTAGAACTTTGTCAGCCGTTACAAGTAGTTAGTATCCTGAAAGTCTGGCAACTAGTTTCACCAAGGGATATCGTATTACCCAGTACTAACTGGGTTGTGGAGGTCAGATAGGTAGCCGCTACATTTAAAATAAGGTAAGACTGAAGGCCGACTCTAACAAAGTTGGGAAAAGGCAGATGATGATAATTAAAACTAATGAAATGAAGTTAAATGGGATCTGGAATGTACGCTGAGGCACATATTGATGAATTTTGTGCCATTATTCGAGCGTAATGCATCCCTGATGTGGCGGGTGCGTGGCAGCGCCAACAGTCTCTTGATGACCGTAGCATATAGGACTGATGGCCTTATTTGTACACTGGACGCCGACGTTACTGTCTGCCTTCAAACCGTTGCCAGAAATAATGCGTGTCTGTGTTGTTATTGTGTATGTATTATAAGTTTTGACATGTGTTAAATACGGATCCCTAATGGATGTCGCTGAGTTCGCACATTTCTACGTGTTTACGCCAACCGCATGAAACTGCAGCGACGAAATCCGTCCAGCCACGAGCCGCCGACGCAGCATAATCCAACTGTATCAATTGGTTATTTTTAAGTATAGTTTGTGTCATTCCATATTCCCACTTCGAATAGGTTTCACCAAATTAATTGTAGTAATTTCTTTATAATTATATTAGTTTTAAAATCACTTTGGTTTTTTTTCGATCCACCGTCTGCAGATTACTTAATTCATGCAATGAATTGACCTAAGTATTTATGTTCTAACATTAGTTTATAAGTTGTGTATGTCTTTACTAACAATAATGGATTGTACTGATCTGACAAATACATTCATATTATTAAATGTGGTTGTACTTTTACACCTCTGCCAATCCCTTTGAGGATTATAAGCGTGATGTTATGTTTTATGTTAAAATATCTATAGAAATTTGCTACCAAAAATAAACGTAGAAGTATAGATAACGGGTTTGCGTATGAAATAAAAATGCTAAAATTCGTCTAAATTTCGTCTATCACTTAGATATACCTATACAAACACTGCAAATGCCGAAATATTTCGTCATCAAAATGAGATAAATCGTAGTCGTTCAGATCTTCCATTCGAATGGGCACTCCGAATGAACATTCGAAATGCTATTCGAATGATTCCAGTTGATCGATTTAATTCACTTGGTTCTAGTTGACCGCTGGGTCGTCTAGTCAGTAAGACTTGGTTAGTAATGCGAATTTAATTCAATTTGGGGACTTGATACTGATTCTGGAGTAGAACTATTTTAATCGGTTTTAGGAACGTTGGCATCAGATAGAAAGCTATTTGACATTCTATAATACCAAGCTTCTGAGACAGTTTTATATTTATAAATTTTAATGTGATGTTCCGTGTGAAGGACATGTGACTAAAAGAGTGATGGATCTGGATGTTGATGGACGGAGAGCGAGAGGAAGGCCAAAGAAAAGATGGATGGATTATGTAAGGAATGATATGAAGGAGAAAGTAGTACATGATGCCGTGACGTCTGATAGGGGAGAATGGAAGAAGAAAACGTGTTGCGCCGACCCCGAATAGAATGGGACAAGGGCAGGAAAATGAATGTTATGTTCCGTATGAGGCAAAGTTGCACCTTCTAGTAAATGATGTCTATCTTGCAAGTAGGTTTTTACAAACACTTTTATACGTCGACTAGATGAGTCCGGTATCGTACCCAACTACCCTGAGAAGAAACAGCCGAAACAAACTCAGTCTCTTTTAAGGTCCATACAAAAATCTTGGTTAACTTACATGAGAACGATGCAAGTTAGTGTATTTTTTTTTTTTTTTTTCGGGTGGGAAATCATCCAATGACTTCCCCCGCTCTGGGTGGAGCGGGGGGGCATGTCAGACTTGTACTGACTAAAACCCACCCATGTTCCTTCTATTGCCCTTTACGTTCCGGGGCCGCGGTATCTCTTTCGAACAACCCGCAACCCCGGCAGGCGGAGGCTCTGGCAAGCCCCTCTGCTTTGCTGACTCTCTTTGAGGCGCGCGTGAAACACGAACGCGCCGTCGACACGGCCTGTCGTCAATAGACGGACGGACGGTGAGCTACCCATTGCTCACCATCCACAGGCCCGCATCTACGGTGGTCGGAAGTCGTCTCGCGGCGCCCGGCGCCCTGGGCGTCTCCCGCGGCGGCTGGGTTGGGCAGATGTTCTCTCCCTCAAACGCCCGGCCACCTCCTTTGCTAGCATTACTGCTTCGCAGAAGGTGGTGACCGCTTCCCATTCCCTCTCGCTCCGGACCATGGCATGAACCAGGGCCGGACGCGAGAGATCGCCGCCGCCGATCGCCTCCAGCTCGGGCACGGCGGTGCTCCGCCCCGCGCTGGGCAGACCGCCACTGTGTGCTCCACCGTGTCCTCCGGGCGATCGTCACAATGGTGACACCCGGGCGTTTCCTCCCGCCCGATTATGTGCAGGAACCTCCCGAAACTTCCGTGTCCGTGAGGACCTGCGTCAGGCGGTAGGTGAGGACGCCATGACGCCTCTCCAGCCACTCCTCAAAGAAGTTAGTGTCTGAAATGGTCTTTTTAAGAAAGCACCTCACAGATTTGAGTGAACCTGTCCAGTCAGTGCAAACATTTGTCAGTTATCTTGTAGCTCGACTGAGTTATGAACTCAAGGAGCTCAACGACATGACAAACCATACCAATATAGGACAGTTGTGTAGATCGCTTAGAGTACACCTATTAGGAACCTAGTAGGAAGTGCGCCTATTGCTATAAACTAGGCACGAATCCGGACTCCGTGGCTAAGAAAATCTAGATGGAAAAACAAAGGACCTTATACTCAGTGGCGTTAAATTGAATTCCGCACAGTGAGTCACATTTATGCACAGATGTACAATTGGGATCTAGATAGTATGCAAAGATACGTCTGGACGTAAACATATTATACGAAAATTTACTTATACAATTTTGCCAACTGCGAATGACCTTGTCAAGAAAACCGCATCTAGCTTGTTTTTTTTTTAGTTTTTTAGGGATAGGGAATCATCAAATAAGTTCCCCCGGTCTGGGAAGAGCGGAAGAGAGTGTCAGGCTATCACTGACTGAAACCCATCCACGTTACTTCTATTGCCCTTTGTGTTCCGTACCTTTTTCGGTAGTTTAAATAATGTGTCCTGGGAATACCATTAAGCAACGATTGATGTGGCTGCTACATCAAATTTCGGTTGCACGTTCTCATGGGACAGTGACCAAACACAATGATGGTGAAACCGTTGGCATATTTTTTTCTTTATTTTTTATTAAAACATGCTATTAGCATAGAAATAAAATTACTTTACTTTGAATAACGATTGAAAGATTTGATGCATTTCCACGTTTTGCTAGTTTAGCATAACATTAATGTGTTTCATGATAACAATGCGAGGTAGCTAACACCTTATTTATAAGCAACAAAATTAGTAACATTAAGACGGTTTGGAAAATCATCAATGGATACACTAACAGAAAAAAAATAATAATAATGAAATCACTTTAGACTCCACACGTGGTCTTCTAACCACTAAAAACGAAGTTGCTCAAGAATTTGTAGATTTATTTACTAGTACCCCAATTAAAACTACTAAAAAATAAATTTCTCACCCTTGCTTTTCATTCATTATTAAGAGCAAACGTTTCACCATCATCTAAGAAAGACTGCAGGCAGATGCTGGATGCGGCAAGCTGAAGACAGGGTGCCATGGCGCTCATTAGGGGAGGGCTATGTCCAGCAGTGGACTTATATAGCCTGATGATGATGATGATGATGATGTTTCACCATGTCCGGTTGAATTTCAATTTAAGTATAATAATCCATCATCAGATACTGTGACCCATAATATTTGTTGACGACACGGTTGGCGCAATGGCTGAGCGATCGACTGCTGCGCTGCGTGTCGCGGGTTCGATCCCCGCACGGAACAAAAATATTTGTATGACCTACAGGTAGTTGTTTCGGGTCTGGCTGTTTTTCATATTCATTTATTTATTTGTAAGACACAGGTAGTTACATTAATAGGTTGTTTTAAGTAAAGCTCGTTCTTGCTATGCCTTGTCATACTGACATACAAATTAAAATTATAATTATTTAAATGCTGTTTTTGTATGTGAGTTTAAATGTTTGTAAACGCATCCATGATACAGGAGAAATTCCTAGTGTGGGGCAACGTTATTAAAAAACAAAAAAAAAATGAGAAATGTTACAAATTCAGACATTTTAGAGCTGCCAAAGGTAATAGGTACGTATTCGGAACAGCAACAAATGTTACAATACCGGCCATTTATCATGAACGGAATACATTCATGGACCTAAATAAATATTGCCAGTCCCGTAAATAAATACTGCCCTTTGTGGTTAATATGACTTTCCATTGGTTTTCCGCTTTAGAGCTAAAGGGTAATGGGTAATGTCAGGTCGAAAGAAACATAGTATGATCCTGTGCAGTGGCCCTTAAGGACTTGTTACGAGGATGTATTGAATTTCACACATGAACACATCTTTTGTTAGTCTTTGAAATGAAACATGTACTAACTATAAGGAAGAAACGGAACCCTTTTGTTTGTGGATGGGAAGTCATCAAATAACTTCCCCGAGTGTCAGACTTGTACTGACTAAAACCCACCCATGTTCCTTCTACTGCCTTTCCTATCCTTGTGTATCCTATTCTTATATATCCTTCTATTCCTCCTATTGTCTTCTAGGGCAGACCGCCACTGTGGAACACTTATTGCATCACTTCGTTGTTCGTCTGTATTTCTGTCAAGACCCTTTATCTTTGTAACGAGTTGAAATTAATACCATATCTTACTCATATCCGTTCGATGTTCGATTAGGAGCTCGTGGCTAAATAATAGCAGCCGCTCGGGTCTATCTTTAGGTTAAGCCGCGCTTGGTTGGTCTGTGGATGGGTGACCACCCGTTACATACCGAGTTTCCTTCATGCCTCGGAAAGCACGTTAAGCCGTTGGTCCCGGCTGTCATTTGTAGATCTTTGACAGTCGATAAAGGTAGTCAGTGTTCCGAAAGTCTGACAACCAGTCTTACCAAGGGGTTTCGTATTACCCAGTATTAACTGGGTTGTGGAGGTCAGATAGGCAGTCGCTCCAAGTAAAATACTGATATTCAGCTGCATCCGGTTAGACTGGAAGCCGACCCCAACATAGTTGGGAAAAGGCTAGGCAGATGCATATGACCCTCGTTGCGTGAGTCTAACTTGTTCTTGGCCGGTTTTTTAAAGGGTGGGAAGTCATCAAATAACTTCTCCCCTCTGGGCGGAGCGGGAGGGAGTGTCAGGCTTTTACTTACTAAAACCCACCCATGTTCCTTATCTTTTTAGAACAACCCGCAAGCAAGCAAACCTGAGGTCCTGGGTTTAACGTTAACGGTGTAACGTTTTTTGTACGTGTGAAGACAAACTGGACTTTGAGAGTCGTGCAGTTGGAGTCGCGCCATGACACTCATTTTAAGTCGTTTGTGGTGTGGGTGCCGACTAGTCAATTGGACACCTTCCTCAAAGGAGAGTTTTGGCCGAAGGGTGTCGTGTATCGACGTTTTCGTGGAAGGATACCGAACTCGCAGCGAAACACGAAGCACAATAGTTTTTAATTTTATAAAATATGTATGTATTAGTTTATAAATTTAAGATTATTTGTGTATAGTATGTATGCCTGTATGGGCCTTCGATGCCTGAAATAAATTGATTTATTATTATTATTATTAACTCTTAGGCTGGACAAAGTCTTTCTCCATTAGAAATTTCTCAGTATTAACTCGGTGTTTAGATTTTGATCTCAGTTGATGACAGTGACTGTGCGGGGGGCACTGTACACTACATAAGACTTCAACCTAACTGGTTATGTTAAACAACTTTCTTTAATTAATGTACATTGATTAATATTAGGATTAGGATTATATTGTTTACACTGTAATCCTACTTTTAATATTATGAAAGCGAAAGTATGGATGTACCTACATTCATAGCAAATAAATTTCATTTCATTTCATGGATGTTTGTTACTTTTTCATGCAAAAACTTCTGAATGGATTTAAATGAAATTTTACAATAATATAGCTTACATATCAGAATAACACATAAGCTTACAATTCATAAAGATATATTGTACATTCTACCAGCACGCGATTGAAAACGCGGGGGCACTAGTATTTAATATTTGTCTGTATTTATGGCGTTTTCGTCTGTATTTTAAGAGAACTGAATCCCTAATATCTTTATATATATAATTCTTCTGTGAGTGTGTATGTCACTGAACTTCTCTCAAACGACTGGACCGATTTTGATGAAATTTTTTGTGTGTATTCAAGGGGATCTGGGAATGGTTTAGATTCACAATTTTGGTTACCCCGAATTTAACGCGAGCGAAGCCGCGGGCAAATGCTAGTGTATATATATATGTGTGTCATAGCCTTATTATGTAACTTACATAAAGCATCAAATCTTGATTTTATTGGAAGTCGTAGTATCGTTCGAAACAGGGGCGGGTCGCTGTCACATTCACAGTTTTAATAATCACTCACTGATTTTAAATTTATCCAGTTTAAATTTCACTGCATTTCATTATTTCAATTGTTAAACAATATACAGTTTTTCGCAACCTTTTTATATTTCTACAGTATCTTCAACTTTTCACAAGACCATATCTAAAGAAGTCCTAGCTGACTATTGACTCAGCATGCCACTTGAAATTGTCTCCATCATCACTTTAATCAAACCAATTGTAATTTATGACACTATCACACACACTGATTCATATTGTGCAAATTGCTCATTGTTCTGAATAGTGATCATTACACATGCTTGTGTTAATAATTACTTCTGCTCGGGTTGTTCTTGAGTCTGTGTACTATACCGAGTTTCCTCCGTGCCTCGGAAAGCACGTCAAGCCGTTGATCCCAGCTTTCAATAAATGCGAAAGTTTGTGAGTATGGATGTATGTTTGATCCTCTTTCACGAAAAAACTACTAAACGGATCTTAATGAAATATGGCACAAAAGTAGATCATAGTCTGGAATAACAATATTTTTATTATCACGCGGGCGAAGCCGCGGGCGCTAGCTAGTTATATATATATAGATCTTTGACAGTCGTTACAGGTGTTCAGTGTTTCGAAAGTCTGGCAACCAGTCAGCCAGGGTTGTGGAGCTCAGACAGGTTGGCGTAACTAACTCCAACATAGATAAGAAAAGGCAAAATATGGTACCTGCTACCTGTAGTTTTTGCCCTTGCGCCTTATTTATTGTAATAGCAATGCTAAGTTTTTTTCCTTTTTTCTCCCTCATTCCTCACTTTACACTTTTAACTTTAAAAAAAATAGCCTGTGTCCGTCTCCAGGGTCCAAACTATCTTTGTACCAAAATTCATCAAAATCAGTTTAGCCATTTAGGTGTGAAGACGTAACAAACAAACTCACTTTCACTTTTATAATACTAGTTAGGATTTCTTGCATCTGCTATAAATGTACAGATCACAGTAGTTCACAAAATACCTTTATGAATTCTAGACCTACAGCACTAAGCTACTTCTATGACATCTTTTGTCATCAATCAATCTTTCCACACTTCCTTACAGGACATTCTTCGTCCTGTGTATCATTGGTTTGGCCTCTTGCAGGGTTACGTCTTCCTCATCAGTCTTATTGTCAACAGTTTCATTTATTAGCTCCCTTATCACATTTCATCATCATGCCCAACCAACCTTGGGTTTGGTGCAGCATATGTTCATAATCTCAGCACATTGGATTGATATTACCCGTTGCTAAGGCATTATAATTTTGGACTCAATCTTCTGCTCAATAAAGGTTAGTAACCTCTAGCATTTGTACGAATCAATCAATTTCCTATTTAACACTTCTGATAACACTTCTTCTACCACAACTTCGTCTTGCAGCACAAAAACGATAGCGCGAAATTCATGCGACTGGAGACACGGCAGTTGAGGAGCTTCCCGGCAGCAGCAAGGTGGAATGAAGCCACGAGTCCGGAGATGGTGGGTATGCCTGTTGTTTAGTCCGGCTTCTTCTCAGCATTGCATATACGTGACTAGTTGTGACGTTTGTTTATCAAATTCTTGTGTCACGTTTCCATTTTTTGGCGCCACAAAACGCTCCAAATAATGGCTTAGTACTAAACTTGCTGACTTTTATCAATATGATTATAGTAATTAAATTTGTTCAAAAAAAAATTTATAACATTAATGAGTCACATTGACACTCGAATCATTTATTTTGAGGTTAAATTCTAGGCCGACAAAATCTAGATCGCCATCCACACGCTAAGGTAAAAAAGCATAAATAACTTTAGCTTTTTTTTAGCCATTCTTACTAAATTGACTTCCAAGTCTATCTAGACTTCAGACAGAACTATGACACGGAATCCATTCCCGGTGTATATTTAATCAGGGTCTACCGCTGAGAGGTAAAAAACTGCTCTTGCCGGGAGCTCCCGCACAATTGAATTAGAACTACTGAGACACTCTTAATGGAACACTGACAGGATTGGTACAGTTCGGTGGACAAGTGATAGGATAAAATGTAATGACGTGACGACGTATTTGTTTGTTGCACAGTGATCGCTTACTCATAAATGACAGTTCACATGCATTTATTTTTTTATTAACAAAGGTCACCAACAGCTTCTACATAAAAAATATAGTATTGGACTTATACAGTTGCCAATTACACAGGTTAACCGATTTTTTTTACATATAAGTAATAAAAATAATTATTGTGGTTTATTATAATAAAAAAACTACAAAAACAACAATTTTGTGAGGATTTAACAGAAGATCATGCATCATCATTTGCTTAGCCTTTTCTCTAAGATGTTGGGGTCGGCTTTCAGTCTAACCGAATACAGCTGACTATCAGTATTTTACATGCAGTGACTGCTTATTTGAAATCGACTACCTAGAACTCACATGCATTATGTTTTTGTGCCTACATTTATTATTTTTAGGAAGTATTCAATTCCAGTTATGTCGTTTTTTTTTCAGCAGGCACTCCTGATTGTTCAAGTCAAATAACTAAGAAAATTATATTGTCATTTTGTTTGTTTACTTAGCAAAATGTATTATCCAATGTTAATTAGTCTAATTTAAATTTCGTATATCGACAACGCGGATGTAATTCAGTGGTGTATAAATACTTGATAAACCTTATAATTGACAAATTCACGGCAAGAAAGAAAAGGTAACTCGTACAGGGGTTTTAATTGGGTTATTTTTAAGGTTACGTAATTCTGATGAAAACGTTAGCTGTGATAGTACCTAGGGTTAATTAGACTGTTATATGTATATATACAAAGTTTTGTCTCTTTCATGCTGGTTAATCAGCAAAAAATAAATAAGTTTGTAATTAATGTTATTTTAAATTTCTTCCCTACCCCGTACTAGACATGCACTCATTCTTACCAAAAATAAGTAGTTTTTCAGCAATAGTTTTTCGTAGAGTTACTTAGTTTGTACAAAATGCATGGTTGACGGTTTCTTGAAGGGTTGGTTTCCACCCTGTATATTATAAGGGTTATCCCGTATTTAAATAGTTAGTCAAACACATAGGTCGAACTGGTTAACTTTTAACTTGATTTGACACAATTTCTAAAGAAATAGTGATTAGAAATTGTGTTCTGCTCTTAATTTGCTTCCTTTTAGCGTTTAGTTACTTTTTATTTGCAAGAAAATAGCGTTTTTTAACGCCATTTACTGCTAACAAGATTGGCTAAATAAAACTACAGTGTTTAATTTATTCACTTTGTTTTCTGCTCAAGATGTTCTTTTTATGCAAGTCTCTCGAGGATAGAGAAATAAAAACGGTTTTAAAATACACTAGAGTGTGGACCATTTGAAGTAAATAACGACGACGGTCTAGGTTGTGAAAACCGGACAGGTACACAGCTACTACGGTCTTATGCTACATTTAAAATACTTGTAGTTAGAAGCATCTATTAGACGCGAGTCTGTGGAGAGAACCTCAAACCAACCCAGCCGTTGCGTCGCCGGCCACCGTAGACGCGGGTCTGTCAACGGTGAGCAATGGGTAGCTCACGGGCCGTACGTTTATTTACAACAGGCCGTGTCGCGTTTGTGTTCTAAGCGCGCCTCAAATAGATGTCAGCAAATCAGAAGGGTCTGCCAGGACCACCGCCTTCTGGGGTTGCGTGTTGTTCGAAAGAGATCCCCAGAATACAAAGGGCAAAAGAACATGGATGGGTTTAAGTCCGTAAAAATCGATGTATGTATGTGATGAATTCCCATCCAAAAAAAAACAAGATGTAAGTGTATAGTGTAACGCAAATGCACAAATACTCTGCTAGTTAGCTCTAAATAACATATGAATGAAAAAGCACTATTTCGTTCAACTAACTCCTAATACTGAGTTGGTTTTAAGTCTGGTGTGAAAGTGGCCAAAGATCAGATTGTACATTTAGACTCCCAAGATTTTCGGATTTGTATGGGCCACATAATAATGTTTAGCGTTCACTGGTTCGGCAATTAACCTAGTTATCTTAATGATCCTTTGATTATCTTTTTTGATACATGTGATAGAGCAATTAAGCATGCAATAATGATGATAGTAATATTTTTCTTGTCTTTCTCGGCGACGAAAATAGTAATATCGCTAACAAAAGCGAAATGTGTCTGTTTTCGTGTGTGTGGGAGGAGTTTAGAACCATTTGTCATGTTTGCCATTATGAAGAACACATGAAAATATCGCATTTTGCAAAAAAAAGAACATAGTGGTGGATGATTTATGAAGTATTTTTAATAACATGTCTATATTCAAGGTCAATATATACTATTTATACTAATACTAGCTTTTGCCCGCGGCTTCGCTCCCGTTAAATTCGGGGTATCACAGTTCCCCTTTCCTGATTTACAGGTACCTGCTGTAGTTTTTGCCCTTGCGCCTTATTTATTGTAATGGCAATGCTAAGTTTTCCCTTTTCTTCCCTCTTTCTCCCTCATATCTCATTTTTGTTTAAATTGGCCTTTGTCCGTTTCCAGGGTATCTCTGTACCAAAATCGGCTTAGCCATTTAGGCGTGAAGACGTAACAAACAAACTCACTTTCGCTTTTATAATATTAGTAAGGATTTTTAATAACATGTCAATGTCAATATAAAATAAAGAAAAACCTTTAACTTTAGGTTTAAATCTTTGCAAGTAATGTTTGTTGAAGGCCTATTGGGTGTTGGAGAAAGAGAAACCTTGAAATAAGACTGCAAAGGTAGCAATTTGCGAAGGCTGCGAGCTGGTAGTATAATATGTGGTTACAGGGTTTGAATCATACGACCATTTATCAAAACTTCACTTTTGATAAATTTGAAAAATATATGCTGTCACCCAAAAGACCTTCAGGAGTCAGGTTTCGTTTAGTCTCTTGAAAAAAGACTTGACATTGAAGAACAAGGTGTGAAGTTCTTCATCCCGTTTAGTTTAGAAGAGAGGATCCTTCGACCAGATGGGATTTGTACGTGGTGGGCTACTTTCTGATAATTGTTTTTGGGTTTTGGTTTTTTTTTTTTTTAGTTTTGGGAAATTGGGAAATCATCAAATAACTTTCCCCACTCTTGGCTGAACGGGGAGTTGTGTTAGACTTTTACTGACTTAAAGCCATTCATGTTCCTTCTTTTACCGTTTGTGTTGTTGGACCGTGGTATCTCTTTCCAACAACCTGACTGACAGGCAGTGACCATGACAGGCACTTCTGCTTTGCAGAATACGAATGCCCCGTCCAAACGGCTTGTCGACACTAGAAAGACGGACGGTAAGGTATGGGTATTGCTCACCGTCCACAGACGCGCGTCTATAGAGGTCGGGAGTAGTCACACGACGCCCGGAGCGGCTCCCTCTCGCTCCGGACCATAGACTCTTTAATATTCTTAAGTCGCGAAAAACTTGAATAGAACTAAGAATTAGAATTTTGATCATCATCATTTTCCTGCCCTTGTCCCATTCTATTTAGGGTCGGCGCAACACGTTTTCTTCTTCCGTTCTCCCCTATCAGACGTCACGGCATCATTTACTCCTTTCTCCTTCATATCATTCCTTACATAATCCATCCATCTTTTCTTTGCCCTTCCTCTCGCTCTCCGTCCATCTACATTCAGATCCATCACTCTTTTAGTCACATGTCCTTCATCCCTCCTCAAAGAATTAGAATGTTGATGTTCGTTCTTAATTTGTGTCATAATGGCATTGTATTACTTTTTGTAGTGCTAAATGAGACTGACAAAAGCTTACAAAAATAACCAATAATTTCACTTGAGTCGCATATCTCGACTAATTAAACTTTCATTTTTTTTTTAAACTTTGCCCGTCACTAGGAATTTCTCCTGTATCGTGGGTGCGTTTACAAACATTTAAACTCACATAAACAAACAGCCAGACCCGGAACAACTATCTGTAGACCATACAAATATTTATTCCGTGCGGGGATCGAATCCGTGACACGCACCGCAGCAGTCGATCGCTCAGCCACTGCGCCAATCTCGTCGTCAAATTAAACTGGAGCTTAGTCGCTCAGCTAAACGTCCCTCCCTATCTCCGTCTCCACACACAGATCACACCCTAATATTTGCCAGACACAACAAACTATTAACATTCCATTGTCAACTTGGAAATTGATAAAAAAGTAGCATCGCTTGTTTTTATTAAACTTTTCTCTTACTTCTTTTTTTATTTTAGCAATACAATGTTCATGTAATTCTGTCGGGTGGCGATATTAAATTCCTCTTAGTTTTAGTAATTTATGTGCGAGCGTAGATGCAATAATAATTGAGCTAGTCTTGCAAGATTTAGGATACATTATTGAACATGTTTTACTGCCAAATAACTGTTGTACATACATAATGTGTTTTCTAAATTGTTTTCGTTATTTAGTTGTATGTACTGAAAGAAATAAAATTTTGACACAATCGATGGAAAATTAAACCCTTAGTATTTTTTTTTCAGGAACCAACCAGCCTGTATCACAAAAGTTAGTTTTTTTTGGGAAATAAAAATCCTGAAATGCTTACAAAGAACTATTTTTTTTGTTATAAACGGAAGCGAATTAGCGACAATTTAGAATTATTTTCAATAGGTAGGTACAACATTTCTCAAACAAACATTTATTCCTTAGTTCAAATAAACCGCATTATTTAAACTCAACTGCCAAAGAAAAGTTATTTTTTGTTTCTTTCAATACCAAGTCGCGCCAAAAAAAAACACTCATGAGATTAACCTGGTTTGGATCATTTAATCTGTGCTTAAGAACTGACAGTGTCACCAGGCTATAGATTTATGCTCGCCACTTTTGAACGCAATTTAAATGTTTTAATTCCGTATCATCGGTGCATTGCGCCCTCAGTCGGTTCAGTAATTAGATGGCATGGTCGGCGCAGTGGCTGAGCCATCGACTATTGCGCTGCGTGTCGCGGGTTCGATCCCCATACGAATCAAATATTTGTTTAACCTACAGGTAGTTGTTTCGGATCTGGCTGTTTGTGTATGTGAGTTTAAATGTTTGTAAACGCACCCACGATACAGGAGAAATACCTACCTAATGTGGGGCAACGTTTCTTAAAAAAAAATATCCTCGTTCCAAACAACTCTGTGCGCGAGTGTACAGACAATTGGTCTAGCACCGTCTCTGATTGCGCCTGTCCACTGTCTAGTACCGGTAGATATTGATGAATTGTACTTATATTACAGCCACCATTGCTTCCTGGCAGTGACGTGAGAAGTTGTGGACATGTACTTAGATTACGATGTTCAATCAAGTGCCATTCACCTGACGGGTACTGTTGTACAGACGCCTGCACATCAAGCTACTACAATCTGTCAGATTTCTTTGATAGATTTTCGACTTTATATCTAAAGTATAAGGTTCAAGGTTCATTGGGAAAAATTGACAGTTTCGGGTAGCTTGACCTGCAGGCGTCTGTACATATGAGTGAACTATCTTTTGTATATAAATAAATAATATACGTGTGTCTCTTTTGAAAAACGGAATGATTAGTTGCCTTGTTTTCTTCTGTGTATATATATTTGTTTTCTTTGAGCCATTTAGTAAATTGTGGAATAATCAAAGAAATTGAGAAAATGTACATGGAGGAGGATATGTAAGTTGAAATTACTTACAGAAGTAATTTCAACTTACATATCTTCCTTTCCATCTACACGGACTAGCTGTATGCCAAAATGTACATTTTATAGTATTTTACGCGACTATTAACATCCACCAGCCGCCATCTATGCCTAATGTTAAGCATACAGGTACAATATGTGTGTTTTCTTAACATTGTACCTGTGTTATATTTGCCCGCGGCTTCGTTCGCGTTAAATTCGGGGTAACACAGTTCCCCTTGCGCCTTATTGATTTGTAAGAGCAACGCTAAGTTTTCCCTTTTCTTGCCTCTTTCTCCCTCACACTCCACTTTAAAAAAATTGCCTATGTCTGTCTCCTGGTTCCCAACTATCTCAGTACCAAAATTCATCAAAATCGGTTTAGCCATTTTAAAAGCGTAAAAAGGTAACAAACAAACAATTTTTTTTTCAAATCAACCTTTTTTAATTTGACACCAAAGTCAATCAAACGATTGACCACAAGCCTTTAATAATTGACTATTGAGGAAACTATCAAACTATTTAATAACAATGATAGTTCTTCTTCTTCTTAATGTGGGCCCCGCTTCTTGGGGGGGGGGGGGGGTCCGGTTTCCGCACTTAGTCCTTGCAGTGGACCATTTGTGCGTTAATGATAGTTATTCTTTTTACTATTTGGAAATAATGACAGTAACGCACACATTGAAAAGTAATAACGTAACAATGTTTTTTTTCAATTCATTTTTACCTTTTATTAATAAAAAAAAAATATTGATAAAAAACACTTCAGTGGGTATTAGGGATGACGTCAAATCCAACGATAAAACTTTTAATAACTCATTTGATTGTAAATTTTCCTAAACAATAAGAGGGTAGATATCGGTCGAATGTTCAAGTGTAATCCGATTTTAATTTTATTCTGGCTTTCAGATAAAATGTGGTGTTGTATAATTTCGAAAGATTCATTAAAATCTATACTAAAACTAGCTGTGTACAGCGGTTTTACTCGTTGCTCTATTAAACAGTTATTGCGTATGTTTTAAATATATAAAAAAATAATCAACTATATTTTTTAATATAATTTAGTTGGATTCGCCCGACTTGTACTCGTACTATAGCACTTGTCGGACAGCGTACGCCCGACAATAAGTCATTGCTAAAAATAAATCTTGCCAATATTCCCTTTTTCAGGTTTAAAACATAAAACATGAATATTCTTGGAAATTGCCTGTCGGAACTCATTCGACTGATCATAAATTGGGATGTAGATATCCAATATGAATTTGAAAGGAAATATTTAATGTGTACGTCATACAGGCACGGAAGCAATTTAATGGATCATTGAGTATTGGGTTGATATATATAAAATACCGAATGCCGTTTGTGAAGCGTTTCCAAAGGGCAAAGTATATTAAGGATGAAATTCTCCTTTGATGTGAGTATGAATAATTGTTAATAAAGTAGGAATGAAATGTATTGAGTATTCCTACTGTAATAAAGTCATCCGCGTTGGTTTGGTTGGTTTTAAGCGCGACTTGTAAGGGTGTTTATATGCATGTTGGTATCACGGGGTCTGGATTTATGATCCAGATATGATATGAGGATTTATGATGCTGATGACAATAGGCACGGTACCTATTTTTAAGACTTAAATATAACTGGCAAAATGTGGTGTTGGGTACAACTGCTAAGGCACGCCACAATAGTGGCGGTAAGTCCCCTCTTTGAGGAGTGGCGTCCTTACCAACCGCCTGACGCAGGTCCTCACCAAACACGGAAGTTTCGGGTGGTTCCCGCACATATTTAGGCGGGAGAAAACGCCCGGGTGTCGCCATTGTGACGATCGCCCGGAGGGCACGGTGGAGCACACAGTAGCGGTCTGCCCAGCTTGGTTAAAGCACCGCCGGCGCCGTGACCTCATAGAGGCGACCGGCGATCGAGGCAGCGATCTCTCGTGTCCGGCCCTAGTGCAGTCCATGACCCGGAGTGAGAGGGAATGGGAAGCGGCCACCTCCTTCTGCGAAGCAGTCATGGTAGCGGGAGACGCCCCGGGCGTCGGGCGCCGCGAGACGACTCGCGGGCCCGTGGACGGTGAGCAATGGATAGCTCACCATCTGTCCGTCTATTGACGGGCCTGTTGGTCTAGTGGTTAGTGGCCCTGACTGCTGAGCCGGAGGTCGCGGGTTCGATTCCCACCCAGGACAAACTTTGTGTGATGAGCATGATTGTTTGTTCTGTGTCTGGGTGCGATTTATCTATAATATGTATGTATTTATAAATTATATACCTAAGTATGTATATCAGTTGTCTGGTTACCATAACACAAGATCTGCTTAGCTTGGGATCAGATAGCCGTGTGTGAGTTGTCCCAAGATATTTATTTTATTTTATTTATTATTGACGACAATTAGTAATAAGAAAATATCAACGTGAATCTTGATTTATTTAAAACGTTCCCTTGTGATAATTTTAGACCGTTATAAGAGCGAAACCCAGGGGATAAGCTACCTTCAGGCCGACCGCGGAACATAAAGGGCAAAAGAAGGAACATGGTTTAGTCAGTACAAGTCTAAAACTCCCCTCCACACCGCCCAGAGCAGGGGAAGTTAATGGATGGGTTTTAGTCGGTTTGACGGCACGGTTGGCGCAGTGGCTGAGGGATCGACTGCTGCGCTGCGTGTCGCGGTTTCGATTCCCGCACGGAACAACTATTTATGTGACCTGCAGATAGTTGTTTCGGGTCTGGTTGTTTGTGTATGTGAGTTTATATGTTTGTAAGCGCACCCACGATACAGGAGAAATTCGTAGTGTGGGGCAACGTTTTTTTTTAAAGAAAGAAAGTTGGGTGAAGCAATGAAACGCGGGCATCCATTCCATAGTTTATTGCGGACTGCTGGGCGCCGGCCGGCGCTCAGTGTTGCCAACTGCCT
Organism: Ochropleura plecta; assembly: GCA_905475445.1. Classification (NCBI taxonomy): domain Eukaryota; kingdom Metazoa; phylum Arthropoda; class Insecta; order Lepidoptera; family Noctuidae; genus Ochropleura; species Ochropleura plecta. The sequence goes on from FR997736.1 coordinate 19,037,678, forward strand.
ACCACAGGTTATACATAACAAGCTTACCAATATTACAAGAAATGTCTGACCAGCCAACCCCGCTCGCCCCGCACAGAGCGGAAGTAGTTATTTGAAGATTTCCCACCCGATAAAAAAGCCATAGTTTATTTTATGTGATTTTAAACATAAAATAAACCATATTATCACCTTAGGGTATAAGGTGACAATGGTGATTTCAAAATACGTTTGACGCTAAACACAGTAAATGATTTATAGTGCACAAGGTCCTTATTGAATGCCAAAAAGTATTTGTAAATGAAACAAAATCTGTATTTCGTATTAAAAGTCACGTTTCGTATATTTATAGAGGCTCTCAGCAAGCTTTGCAAGGGCGATGAGAGTCAAATTATACGAATTAGTATAATTATGGCTGTCTTGAGAGGACGCCATATTGTTTGATCGTTAAATTGAAATGACGAGGAGATTGTAATTTGTTTTTTTTGCTGACAACAAATTACTTTTGAGCTGAAGAACATTATTATGACGTTCTTCAGCTCAATGGAATACGCAACAATCAAAATGAATTACTTGGAGCGCCAAGTCCAATGTTATTATTTTTAGAAGAGACTATTTGACTCTCTCGTTGGTTGAGTAATTGCAAACGTGACTGCTGATTATGAGGTCTTGTGTTCGGTTTCCATCTATTTTTCTATCTATTTTTTTTTTCAGTTAAAGTCAAATTCTTTATTGCGAACAAAGTGCACAGAATACAAATCGAATCAAATCATTTATTTCAATTAGACCATTACAGGCACTTTTGAATGTCAATAAACAAAAAGAATCTACAGTCCCGGTCACAAGGCATAATAACTTGTGAAAGTACTGTAGTTGCCCATTCCAAAGCGTTGATCTCTATGGAGAAGAATGGGCAAGAAACTCCATGGACAATTTGGACACTCTTTTAAATTATGATATTATTACAAAATCGTAGTTACATCATTCATGTAACTTAGATGTCATGTAATTTAGATGTTACCAATAGGCAGGTTCTTAGAATTTAGTTGCCTGTTTGGGCATTGCACTAGGAAGTGGCGAAGGGCAGGCCGTTTTTGTGGGACTGTCTCTTGTAATGTGACGTTCAAAAAGTGCTAATTGTCAGCCTAATTTGAATAAATGACTTTTGATTTGATTTGATTTGCAATTAAACAGTTGAAATTAAATATAAGAAAAACATACTAAATGCAGTACTAAGTAGCAGTCTGAATTTGTGCTCGATTAATGGCAATAGGAACGCTCCCTATTTTAAAACCCCTAAAACATAACTGGTGAAATGTGGGTGTACCATTAGTATAAGTAGTAGGTATAGTATAATACCTCTGCTTAGCTCCTCATTAATTACAAGCGTGAAGTTATGTTTTGTTTTAGAAACGAGTGAAAAACTAAAGACATCTATCAAGTTAGTCAGAAAATGAATATAAAAAATCCACTACAAAATGTTAACCTACATATCAAATACTAGCTGGCGCCCGCGGCTTTGCCCGCGTGATATCGAAAAAAAAGTATCCTATGTGTTATTCCAGACTAAAATCTACCTCTGTACCAAATTTCATAAAGATCCGTTTTGACGTGAAAGTGTAACAAACACATACATCCATCCATCCAGCCTCACAAACATTCGCAATTATAATATTATTATGGTTCAGATGAACCATTTTGTAGCGTAAAAATCAACGTCCAATGTTTTCAGTGCAGGTTTAAGTAATAAAACTACACTTAATTCTGTCGTTAGAGGTTAGATATGAAAGTTATAACTATCCCCAAACGACATAATGACGACAATCTAGCGCAAGCAATCACGACTTACGGTTATTCGTTATTTCCTGTCTCCATTCTTCTATATCCTCGTCGTTCCTTCTCGAACTTTCTCCAATAAAAGTACAATGTTCTCGAAGGACTTCTTTACGGTTAACGGAAGCAGTTTAACCCCTCAACAAGTACACCCCTTTCGACAATAAATCACTGTTGAACGAGTCGTCAAAACATGTTGATACTTGAACCACATTGATAATACGTTTAGAAGTTTCACATTCTATTGGTTGGACTTAGCGGTTTCAGGCGTCTATATGAAACCAGACATAGTTAGGCTTTTTGTTCGCGGTCTGTGGTCGGTGAGCAATGGGTATAAATTAAGCAGCCCTAGGCTGGTCTGTGGAAGGGTAACTACATATTGTTTATTTATTTAAACTTCATGTACAGACGCCAGCAGGTCAAGCTACCCGAAACTGTCAATTTTTCCCAATGAACCTTGAACCTTATATTTTAGAAATAAAGTCGAAAATCTATCAAAGAAATCTGACAGATTGTAGTAGCTTGATGTGCAGGCGTCTGTACACTAGTGGTACATAAGCGGACTTAATGCCATAAGGCATTCTCTACCAGTCAACCTTTGGGTAAAATACGACAACATTGTGATAGGGTACAAAAATTATATAAAATATATATATCTAAAACTATTTGTTAACGAAAACGTATATTATTCATTAAACGTATATTACTTAACGAGTTTCCGCCATGCCCTGGCAATTACGTCCTGGCTGTAATTTTTATTGTTATATGTATATGTTATACTATTGTAATTTTGTTAAATTCGCACTCCCGAGCCAGAAGATGCAAGCGCTACTTAGTTTGTAGTTTACCGACAAAGTTTGATTCTGTTTTGTTTATTTTTATGAATAAACTTATTACTATTCTTGCTATTTGTGGATCTTTGACAGTCGTTACAAAATATCTGTCAAAATATCAGTCTTACTAAAGGGTAATGTAGTAGTCGTTACTAACTGGGCTGTGGAGGTCAGATAGCCAAGGCAGATGACTTGTTAATTTGAAGATTTTGAATTTTTTACATTATTTCTCTATTTAACATTTTATCTCTAGAATAAATCTATGTTAAACCAGCAATGCGACTTATAAGACACGTTCGGCGCAATGGTTGGGCAATCGACTACTGCGCTGCGTGTCGCAGGCTCGATCCCAGCATGGAATAAATATTTGTATGGCCTACAGGTAGTTGTTTCGGGTCTGGCTGTTTGTGTATGTATGGCCTACAGGTTCAGGGTCTGGCTGTTTGTGTTTGTGAGTTTGTCAATGTTAGTAAACACACCCACGATACAGGAGAAATTCGTAGTTTGAAGCAAAGTTATTCAAAAAAAACCCAAGCCATAAAAACTGCACCTTTAAAGTCACAGTCCTTCTTAACTACATCCAGGACAGAAGGATCAAGGGCTAGGAAAAGGCATGGGACTAAGTGGGACTTCTGTGTCTCCAGCCAGTGTTCAAATTGACCTACTGACCTGTCAGAGTATTTTCCTTACTCTTTGATTCTTACAATGTTTTGCCACGTTATACTGAGATGGAAATAATAATAGTTATGCTCTTGTTGATTTCTCGATGAAAGCGCAGATCACTGTTGGGGGAAAACTTGCTTTTTATGACGTTTTCGATAGCTGCACACTTTTGTGCATAAAATTTTGTTTTTGGTAGGGAAAAACATGAATAATAATATAAAGGATTGAATTTTCATGTAAGTATGCTATAAAGTTCAACTTTTCGATGTAAACATGAACGCTAGTAATGTCCGGCTTCTGACGTTGTGTTAAAGATTTGTTTTTAGCCGATTTCAAAAAAGGGGGAGGTTCTCAATTCGATTTTTTTGGGCGTGAGTTACGTGATTTCTCCGTCATTCAAGATTATTTTTAATAGTCGAAAGGGTATACTCCCGAAGGGATCCCATATGGATTTTATCTATATTCCTTGTGTAATTTAGAGGTATTCCATGAAGCACACCCAATCGAAGCACACCCAGACGAAGCACACCTAAAGTATTCCACTTAGCATACCCGTAGGTGGGCTTCAAATAAAAATTTAAAATAATTAATTTTCTATTCCACGAAGCACACCTACGAATATCACTCGCATAGTGCGGGGACTAAGAAATAAAAATGTCGATAAAAGAAAATATGTATTATTTAAAAAGACTAACTTAAATGTTTAACATCTTTCAGTTTCATTATAACAATGTGATAAGTGTGCTAAGTGGAATACTTTAGGTGTGCTTCGTCTGGGTGTGCTTCGATTGGGAGTGCTTCATGGAATACCTCGTAATTTGAGGTATTTTTATGAGTTGGCTTATGTAGTACATATTTTTACTTCTAATGTACCTATTTAGAGAAAGAGACTACCTACAGTACTGTATCTTCTCCTTTAAATCCTTCCAAAGGTTGTCTTGAAAAGATCGCTTTTAGCGATAAGACCGCCCATTGTGTCACCCTATTTATAAGTTGCATACTGTTATTCTTGTCATTTGTATGGTGTACATAATAAAGAATATTCTATCTATCTATCTATAGAGGATAATATGCTAATATTTCTTAGTAGCAATGAAAAATGAATATTAGATATGAATTTGTGTGAGATCCCAGCATACCACATTTAATAAGGCTGAAATAAAAAGGTTATTGCAAAAAAAATACTGACTACAAAAAAACACGGAACATAAATTTACTTCCAGAAGCCAGTGGCAAAAAAACCTTTGAGTCAAACAAAATTTACGCATGACATTCGTTTATGAAAAATATATAATAAATATATAAAGTGAAATATGTTATACAGTTAATATTATTTTTAAATATAGGTATAAAGTTGACGACACGGTTAGTGCAGTGGCTGAGCTTTTACTGTTTCACCCATGTTCCTTCTTTTGCCGTTTACGTTCCGGGGACGCGGTATCTCTTTCGAACAACCCGCAACCCCGGGACAACCCGCAACCCCAGAGGCCAACACTGCTCACAGTACTTTGCGTGCAAAATCATAAAGTTTTATAAAACTACGAATAGCTTACATATCTGATATTATTGGACACGTTTAGCGCAGTGTCTGACCGATCGACTGCTACGCTGCGTTTAGCGGGTTCGATCCCCGCACGGAATAATTATTTGTATGGCCTACAGATAGTTGTTTCGGGTCTGGCTGTTTGTGTATGTGAGTTTAAATTAGTTTATACACTCAGCTGACCGAAAGAAAAATATTAGTCTGAAGGGTAAACAAACCAATCCGTTAACAAACAGTACAATTTTAACTCTCAGAAAGAGAAACACTAATATACCAAAAACCTCAGTATGATACATCACCCGAACTTGTCCAAGAACATACCATTGAACTTGTCAGAACAACAAACAAGTAGTAAATAACTACGAGGTGCCCAATAAAAATGATAGGATTGTTTCCACTTGGCAACAAAATGTTTACTGTTTGTCGCAGGATTCATGCAAATGTTTTGGTTACTTAAATCATAATACATCAGTCTTGCCCAGCAATTCATATGAGAAATGTGTTTTTGTTTGCGAATGGGAAGTCATCAATTAACTTTCCCCGCTCTGTAAGACTGACTTAAATAAACCCAGCCATGTTTCTTCCATTGCCCTTTATGTTCCGGGGCCGCGGTATCTTTTTCGAACAACCCGCAACCCCGGCAGGCGGTGGCCCTAGCAGGCCCCTCTGCTTTGCTGACATCTCTTTGAGACGCGCGTGGAAGAATAACTCGCCGTCAATGCGGCCTGTCGTCTTTGGAACACTGGAACTTTAACGACGCAGACTAGTATGGTAAAAAAGGTTATGTCACAAGGATGGGCTATAACCATAATATCGACAGTTGGCGCCGTGGGAAAATGGCCTAGCCAAGTTACAAGCATTTTGAATCGAATCTCGTACTACATTCATGAACATTAAATTTGTCATCAACTTAAGTTGCCTTTATTTAGTAACTTACTGAGAAGCCAGCCTTACTGAACACCTCGTAACAAATGTTGAAGCTCTTCAAGTAAACGAAAAAGTTTGAGTTGATTCCTTGAAATATAACTTTGGAACTTTAATAACGTTAGTGTTCGTGTCGAGAACTGAGAAACGAGTTGTTGTGGTTCTTTTAGAGATAGTGATCTTGACGTTTTGTTTTAACACTGGTTGAAAAGTCAGAGGGAATCATAAATTTTTTATTTCAAAATTTAAAAATGGTGTGCGATAAGAAACTTATAACTCTCAAAACTTACACTCCAGAGAATTAAGAGTTAGAAAAGATTTCTTTAGAAACATACGTCATTTTGTTGGAACGTATTTTGATACGTGTGTATGTTGTTGTCTTAGTCACGGTTTGTTTTAATTTATCTATTAAATTCTTGTGTTTTCTTTTACTCTAAACTGTACAGCGCGCTGATTAGACACATGCGCACTTTATTACAAAACTTAATGTGCTCGTTTTTCTACATCGTTGTCACGTTGATGTATCCATGGTTTTGTAAAAATGTAATGTTCGTTTTAAAAGAATATCCATGGAGTTTCATGCCCATTCTTTTCCATAGAGATCTACGCTTTAGAATGGGCAACTACAGTACTTTCACAAGTTGTTATGTCTTGTGACTGAGACTGTAGCAGCATCTTTTTTTGTTTTAAGAGATTTAAAAGTGCCTGTAATGGTCTAATTGAAATAAATGCTCGGAGTTTGTGTTTGTGTGATGTATCAGGAACTGTTAAATATATAAATAATTTTCAAATCCTGCTCGTTTTCTGTAATCACCTTAGAGCATACTGATTGATGACTTCTTTGCGACTATATGTAAAAAGTCTGCATCACTTTAGTGTTGGATGCGGGACAGCTGACCACAGCATAGTTGGTGGTAAGACTGAAGGCTGGATGACGATGATTCCACCCAGCCAACACTGCTCACAGTACTTTGCGTGCAAAAACATAAAGTTTTATAAAAGCTTTATGTTAATTGCTTACATATCTGACATGGCGCAGTGGCCGACCGATCAACTGCTGCGCTGCGTGTCGCGGGTTCGATCCCCGCACGGAAAAAATATTTATAAATGTATAACCTTAGTATATATAGTTGTTTCGGATCTGACTGTTTGTGTATGTGACTTTAAATATTTGTAAACGCACTCACAATACAGGAGAAATTCTTAGTGCGCGTCAAAAATGCTAGAAGCTTCCGAAAAAAAAAAATGTGTAAAAGATTATCAAATAATTAACCTAAATTAACCAACATTTTCGCTAAAATAAACAGCTTTAACACACTTTGTTTTCCCTTTTTTCCTATTCTAGATCTAGATAAAAGTGTTCAGAATCACGCAATAACATTACACCTTCTCGCCGCAGTAGAGTAAGCAAACAATGCTATAAATCATTACTGTTGATAGTAAATCCGGTCTGAACTGGTTAAGGACGCCATCTTTGTTTGAGTAGATTTGTGTTTAGTGGCAACCATAGGGATATGTCCCACCGTCAACGAGTAACGTCATGCGAATCGAGGTTTCGACTAGGAATGTGATGGCGCTTAACTACCTCAAAACTGTGGGTGTCTCAAGACATTAGAAATAGTAATTTAGATTTTAGGGTTCCGTGCTCAAAGGGTAAAAAGGGAAACTATTACTTCTTTGTCTGTCCGTCTGTCACCAGGCTGTAATCTCATGAACTGTAATACTTAGATCGTTGAAACTTATGTAGATGATGTATTTTTGTAATACACAAAATAGAATAGAATAAATATTTATGGGGGCTCCCCACACAACAAACATGATTTTTTAATAGTTAGGTAATTGTACGGACACTTGACCGGTGTTTTTAAGCTATTGCATAGCTTCTATCGCGGGCCTTGAGCGCGGGGACCGAATCCAGAAATTCCGTAACGAAAAAAAACCTGACGCTCCCCATTCCGACGGGCACGGAGGTGTGGCTTGAAGGCCGTGCATTGTCTAACGTCGTTTACACAATACGGTCAGTTATTTCAATCCCGGTTCTAATAGCGTGTTTGGTAGAGAATCGGATAGTCAATTGACATTACGCTGGATCAAACACAAGGTCTAGTTTTTCTTTTTGCGACTTCTTTTCATGGGAAGTACTTTTTAAATATTATATTTAGTTTTTATTTTTTTATTTATTGTCTAAGTTGATAAAAAAATGTTTCTTTTTGCGACTTCTTTTCATTGAAAGTAGTTTTTAGATATTTTATTTAGATTGTTTTTATTTATTGCATAAGTTGATAAAAAATGCTATGCAATAGCTTTACTGCGGCAGTCCCCGAGTGCCACACGTATTTTTTTTGTTTTAAGTTGATATTGATATATTTTTTTTTATTTATTAAGAGGTCATCAACAGCTTCTGTATAAAATATCTTAAAAAAAAAATGATAGTATTGGACTTTTACAGTTGCCAATTACAGGTCAACCAACATTTTTACATAATGAGTAATAACAATAATAATTATGTATTTATAATAAAAGAAACTAAACTAATAATAACAGAAGACAAAAAAAAACGAAACTTGTTACATAAAGAAAAACAAATTAAATCAAAGTTAAATTATAAATTTAAAACAATAGGATCCTGTTTGGGTAGGCCAGTTGCCAGATGTAGGTGGCTTATTACTAAAACTGTATGAGACATTAGTATTTGGGTCTTAAAATAATATAAAAGATATTCTTCTTTGAAAAAAATAGCTTCAAGTTTTTGCGAGGCTTTTTTAGGAAAAAAAATCCGCTTAGTCTAGCGGTCTCCCTCTACAGGACTTAAATTCAAATCCTTTATTTGTGAACATATAGGTACAATAAGATCTAATTACATAAAATGTAATAAAACATAGGTTTTATGAAGTTTCATAATACATACCTATTAGTTAGATTCGTACCATTACCTATGGACGGACGGACAGCGAAGACTTAGTAATAGAGTTTTTACCCATTGGGGACGTAACCTTAAAAATGAGACGTACCTAATTTTATTTATACTTCGATTTTGTTATTTTTGCTATAGGCTGCTTTTTATCAACACACCACGCGGGCGAAGCCGCGGGCGGAAGCTAGTATTTAATACGTCTTTGAATATTTGTTTAACAGTAAAATAAGATATGATTCGAAGTCAACGTCCATCATTCAAGAAGGTAGTAGTTAGTCGCTTACTCGTCGGCTGTGGAACAGCTACCACAGGTACCATGTGGTCCTGAATTAAGACTAAGTATCCTATTAGTTATAATGAGTGTCTTGAGGTAACGGAGTGGTTTCCGTTTTAATAGGAAGATTTAATGCAGCATCTGTGGTAATTAGGTGTGCCGTAATTAATTGGGTTGGTCTGTTCCTTAATTAAGTGTTTTCGTATATCGCGTAGGTACTGTGATGGTTTGAGTGTGTGTTTCAATAAAATGCGCATATAATACTTTTTGTTTATAATTTAAACTAGCTTTTGCCCGCGGCTTCGCTCGCGTTATATTCGGGGTAACACAGTTCCCCTTGCGCCTTATTGATTTGTAATACCAACGCTAAGTTTTCCCATTTCTTCCCTCTTTCTACCTGACATCCCACTTTTTTTTTTAAATTGGCCTATGTCCGTCTCCTGGTTCCCAACTATTTCTGTACCAAAATTCATCAAAATTGGTTTAGCCATTAAAGTGTGAAGAGGTAACAAACAAACAAACTCACTTTCGCTTTTAAAATATAAGTAAGGATTTACATGTCACATTTTTATCTCGAACCTATACTTATGTTTTTTCCTAAATTCTAACTTTAAAACGACCTGAGTTTTTGAACATTATGGTAAACCAGCCAGCATTGGTTAGATTATAAAACCTCTTACAGTACCTAATAAATAATTATGTTTACGTATGTATATTGATAATTAGAACGGGGATGTATTGATTTTGTAACAATCTCAATTTATTGCTGTGAGTGGGCCGCATTGGGCAACTACAGTACTTTCACAAGTTATTATGTCTTGTGACCCGGACTGTAGCTTCAACATTTTGTTTCTTAATATTCAAAAGTGCCTGTGATGATCTAATTAAAATAAATGCTTTTGAGTTTGAGTTTGGGCCCACGTGGGTCCAATGTAGTCCATTCCTCGTCACAGAGAGTAAGATGGCCAGAAATGCATATTGTCATCATTTTCCTGCCCTTGTCCCATTCTATTTGGGGTCGGTGCAACACGTTTTCTTCTTCCATTCTCTCCTATCAGAAGTTATGGCATCACTTACTTTCCTTTTCCTTACGTCACGGCATCATTTATGCATCCTTTCCTTACTAATATTATAAAAGCGAAAGTGAGTTTGTTTGTTTGTTACCTCTTCACGCTTTAATGGCTCAACCGATTTTGATGAATTTTGGTACAGAGATAGTTGGGAACCAGGAGACGGACATAGGCTATTTTTTTTATAAAGAGTGGGATATGAGGGAGAAAGAGGGAAGAAACGGGATAACTTAGCGTTGCTATTACAAATCAATAAGGCGCTACCGAATTTAACGCGAGCGAAGCCGCGGGCAAAAGCTAGTATTGTATAAGCGGATTAAACTACATTTTTAGTTTCATAGAAAAATATTTTTCTACTCGTAACGGTGACCGTGCTTACCGCACGGTCTTAGTTACGTGTTATGCGATTTCTTTAGCTTATTATTAAGCTATGTAAGATAAAACAAAACAAGTATTTTTATTCATAATAATAAAAATCCAGCCAAGTGCGAGTCGGACTCGTGCACTGAGAGTTCCGTACCTCTTGACTGACTTAAGTATGGTTTTAATTTCAACTCGATACCTCCACGCGTTCCCGAGATAAAGGCTCTTGGCAGACAGATGCAGACGAACAACAAAGTAATCCTTTAAAGAGTTTCCGTTTTTTTTCCTTCTAAGGCACGGAACACTACAAAACTGTTTAGTCCTTACATGGCACTTATACATAAATGTCGGACCTCTGTCTATCCCCTCGGGGTTACAGGCGTCATAATATTTATTTATTTAACACTTCAAGCACATAGTACAGATGCAGACTTAATGCCATAGGCATTTTCTACCAGTCAACCTTTGGGTGATGCAGAGACAAACAGTGGTAGCTGTAAAACAGAAAAAAAAATATTATATGGATATATAAAATACTATAAATATATATCAAATTAAAAAAATATTTTGCTGTGTTTAGACCATAAATATTTGATTGAAAAACTTGTATAAATAAATGTAGCACCAATGCCTATACAGGATGTAACGGAAAGGGTATATACATACCAATAGCGAGGCTCCTTTTTTTTTTTTTTTTCTTTCTTTTCTTTCTTTCTTTTTTTTTTTCTTTTTTTTTTTTTTTTTTTTTTTATATTTAGCTGAAACCCTTGCGATATCGTTTGATAAGCCTTGAAGAAGCCTTGCTCTTGATATGTATATACCCTTTCCGTTACACGTTGTATAATGTTATGACCATCGAAAACTTCTGAGCAAAATTTTCTCCAAATACTCAACCCTCATCGCCACGTAGTTCCGGTCGGGCCCAAAGCTATTACAGCAACCACACAGCTGACCCCAGCGAATCAGAGCGTGAAAATAATAAATAAAACAATTTCTCGTCTCACAAGAGTATTCCTTAAGTCGCGGGGACTCGTGACTTAAGGAGAAACTTAACTCCAAACTTACCTACGTTTAACCATTAAATTTGAAAAAAAAAAACTGACGTAGGGCCTTAAGAGCCATTTCACATTTTCGCCCAAATTTTTAAGACTTTGAGCTTCTCTATTACCATCTAAGTAATATCTAGAATTTATTGAATGAATACAAAATATAGATTAATCGTTTATAGTGTCGTTTAATGTAACACATTTACTAAAATCGGTTTGTTTAATTTATAATGACACATCTCCCACAACCATTTTACTGAAAAATTGCCACAGAGTCTACTTCGGAGTCCTAAATCTATCAATAATACTTATAAATGAAACTAAACAAAATACATACAGGTTCAGACATATATTTAAATCGTCGTTTAATGAAATAGATTCCTGAATTATATTACCATTAATTAGTAAAAAAATAAATTCTTAGACCAATTTTTAACTTTTATTTTGTTTTTTTACGCGTTTTTTGGTTCAAATACATAGTAATTATAAAAATAAAATTATTCAGAAATAATCTATGTTCCTTGGGAAATCGAACCCTATAGTTATTTTGAAAATATTTGCATATAATTTGTCAAAATATCAATTCGAACATCAGTCTAAATTACAATAACATATAAATACTAATACAATACTAAAATAAAATTTACCAAATCATATTACGATTACGGCTCAAGATTGCTCTCGTGTTACACTGTTTATATTGCACGTGTGTGGCTCGCTACGCACACATAAACAATGACGCACTCTTTTGCCTAAACTCGAGCGCAATCATTTTGTGAAATGGCTCTTAAGAATTTCTCCTGTATCGTAGGTGTATTTGAAAACATTAAAACTCAAATGCACAATTATTGTGAGCGAGCATACGGATCATTCATGACAGAGTACAGCATACAGAGAGATCTGAGGGACCTCCTGAGTCGAATAGGCAGCCATTTAAGCTGAGTACGGAAGGAAGAGATGTGATCATATTTACGAAGGCCAAACACAAAGCGAATGCAATTATTAAGAAGACGATCCAATTTATTGAGAAGTTCCTGGGTTAGATCAGAATAACAAACATCAGCATAGTCGATAATGGGAAGCACAAGAGACTGTACCAAAATGAGTTTAGTGCTAGATGGGAGAAAATGCTTGAATCTATAGAGAGACCGCAGTGAGAAAGTGACTTTCTGGCTCACTTGAGCCACGTGCTTATTCCAGCTAAAACAGTCGTCAATATATAAACCTAAGTCTTTTACGTGAGGTGATAAAGAAATGACTGAATTCTCATACATCAGTGGTGTAAGTTGACTCGTGTTCACATTTCTCAAATAGTGCGAGCTACCAATGAGGATGGCCTGACATTTCCCAACGTTAACAGAAACCCCAAATTTGCCAGACCATTCCTCAATAGTTCTGAGATCAGCATTAAGGGATGAAATGCATTCATCAAGATTCGCAATATCTGATTGAGCGTATAGTTGCAAGTCATCAGCGTACAGATGGTAAGAACATTTGAGGATAGCAGTAATGTAGTTAATAAATAAAGAAAATAAGAGAGGAGAGAGTATACCGCCTTGTGGAACACCAGTCATCAGGTCGCACCAGTCAGAGAAATCCTGATCAACACGCACCGCCTGCTGGCGACCACGAAGATAAGAAGAAAACCAATTACGTGACAAAGAAGACACACCAATTTGAGACAGTATGGCCAGGAGTATGTCATGATCAACGGTGTTAAAAGCATTGGAAAAATCTATTAAAACTAACACCGTTAACCTCGAATTCTCCAAGCCATCACGAACATCTTCTGTAACTTTAAGCAAAGCTGTGGCTGTGCTGTGGCCTGGCCGAAAACCGGATTGGGAACTGGACAAAAGGTTATTCTTAAAAACGAAAGAGGATAATTGTTTAAGAGCAACTGCTTCAAGGATCTTAGACAGGAAAGGGAGAATGGAGATGGGTCTAAAGTGATTAGCCAAACTAGGATTAGAAATTTTAGGAAGAGGGATAATGTAAGCCTTACGCCAAATCGCTGGAAACACACCAGATTGCAGAGATGAATTGATTATGTGAGTAATAACTGGGACTAAGTTATCAATCAAAAATGATAACATAGTACGGCTGACCCCATCACAGCCCACAGCCTTAGATTTAATTGAAGTAAAGAATTTTAAGACCTCATGGTTAGACACAGGAGAGAAAGAAAAGGAGTCAGGAGGAAGCATTGGCTTGGAAGTAATTTCCTGAATAGTATTATACTTAATACCAACCGCAAGCGCAGCAGACGTTGAAAAATGTTTATTAAGAGTATTTAAAGGCAAATTAAGAGGAACAGCACTAGAGGGGGACTTTGTGAAGCCAAGCGATTTAAGAAACTTCCAAATATCAGCCGGCGAAGAATTGAGGACATTTTCACAAATGTAACGGCGTTTAGATGTTCTTACCATCTGATTACAACGGTTTCTAGCCAACTTGTACAGGTCCCAGTACTCCTCACTGCGATCCCGCCTATATCTTCTAAACGCCCGGTCACGTCGTCTCATTGCCATCCGAACTCCAGGGGTGATCCAAGGAGCTGGGGGGCGCTTAACGCGAACAGCCCTTAGTGGCGCATGCGTGTCAAAAAGCTGGAGAACATTCCTGTTAAAGGTGTCCACCATCTGATCCACTGATAATGACTGGGAAATATCGACCCAATCAAGAGCCAGCGCATCGGTAAGAAGTTTATCCTTATTCAATCTTACAAAATTCCGGATCAAGACAGTAGCAGGCCTCTGCTTAGGGGGTTTCATTTTGTAAGCCAGATAGATCAAATCATGTCTGGACAAACCAGGCGCAGCGACCTGCCCATGGTTTGCCACGAGATCCGCAGAAGACGCAAGCATGAGATCGAGCCAGGAATCGCTCGAGTCCAAGTTATGATGAGTCGGACAAAGTTTAAGGAGAGATAGACTCGTCGACTCCAAGATCGCATTCAACCTACGTGTTCTTGTGTTATCTTTCAAAAGGTCAGTGTTGAAATCACCCATGACTATGAGATGTTTGTATTCTGAGGAAAGAGATTCAAAAAGAGATTCAAGAGAAGAGAAGTAATCAATAGTAGGAGGGCAGTAAACAACTCCTAGAACGGACTTAACCCCTTTAACAATGATTTCAATAAATAGGTACTCAGGATTGCCATTATAAATAGGGGATGAAGAAGAAATTATTTTATAGGGAATATCACTACGTAGGTACATGGCAACACCCCCAGCTCTCTTACCTGTACGATCGTTTCGGATTAAAATAAAGCCAGGCAAACAGTACAAAGAAGAGGGAAGTTCAGGTTTAAGCCAACTTTCAGACACTAAAACAGCATGCACGGAGACGCCCGAAAATAAATCCAATAACTCAGAATGATGCTGAGGAATGCTCTGAGCATTTATATGACAAACATTAAAGCACTTGTTAAATCGCTGGCACTCGCTAATTAGAAAATCATTTACGGGCAAAGAATCGTCAAGAGATGAAAAAGAGGTGGAAGAGCAAGAATAAAATAAGTCATCGTCAGACATAATTACTGAGAAGTTAATTAAATAAATATAATATTATATATAGTAAATAATATAAAAGAATTTAAATGTGAAATAAATTCACTTAAGAATCAATTGCATAAACCTGCCGGCAGACTGTTCACATTTAAACAAATTAAAAGTACAGCTCGTATCCGAACGTAAATTAGAAAAAAAAAAAACGTAGACAGCGGCTATGACAACTTTGATAAGAAAAAGCGCGGGAAAATTCGGTTCGACCGGGTGTATTTTTCACGGCAATTTTTTAAATTTTAATTTTTATTAGATTATTGGTTCAGTTAAGGTTTTTATGTAAATATATATTTTCTTTGTAGTGTATATTTAATGTATGTGTAGATTTTTCTGGATTATTGGTAAGTTTTTGTAAATATTTATATCTATCCCTTTGTACTGGATTACCAAGACGAATCCCGGGTTGTATGAACGACCCGCCTATTTTAGATGTGGGGGATTTAGGCCTTGGCTTAAGTCCCCCTGTAAGTAATTATGTCACAATTTCCAATACTACAAGCAAAGATTTAAGTGGTATGGACACTGATGGATCTGTAGCCACAGCAAGTGGAAGGGAAACAGATGCTTCGACTTCCGGAAAAGTCAGTGCTTCTCGTAAGAGGCGCTCACATAAACATAAATCAATTTGTAAACATTGTAATAAAACAAAACGGAGTAGACATGGGGCGATCCCTGAGGGAGCCTCTTCTGTTGAAACTAATTGCATTTGTAATTCCGGCGCAGAAATTAATAACATTTTAAATACTAAATCTGAGCTTACTCTTAAAAATAACCATACATCAGTTCCACAGTCTCAACCCTTCGATATTTCTGTCACTCAAACCCTTCAGTCAGAACCACCTGCAATACAAACTGGTCAATCAGTTGGTGTAGGTAGGAAGGAGTACCAGGCCTCTGATACAGGTCCTTACATAGTCCATGTTCAGCGTATTACAACTACTGAAAACAGTGGCACCATTCTGCACCCAATTGCTTTTGGGAATTTTCTTAAAAATAACAAATTTGAAAATATTGTTCCTGGCAGTGTGAAAAGAATTGGTAGGAATAAGTGTGTTGTAGCTTTTACGAACCCTATTGCTGCTAACGCATTTATGAGTAGTAATCTATTGCCTCTGAACAGATTTAAAGCTTTTTTACCTACCTATAATGTTACACGGATGGGCTTGGTCCGAGGTATCCCATCTGAATGGAGTGAGGATGATGTAAGAGAAAATATTTCAACTCCCATAGGTACTGGTGAAATATTGAAAGTCAGGCGCCTCAACTATAAAGTCCAAGTGAACGGGTCACCCATATGGAAACCATCCCAAACTATTGTTATTACATTTGATGGTCAAGCCTTACCCAAAAGAATATATATGTGTTACAATGCACTACCCGTAGAGACTTATGTGTATCCCACAATTCAGTGTTTCCGATGCTGCCGTTATGGTCATACAAAAAATCAATGCAGGTCAGCTGTCCCTAAATGTTTTAAATGTGGCCAAAACCACTTAGGTGAAACATGTTCGCTAGAAGAGGATTCTGCATCATGTATTAATTGTTCTGGGTTCCATTTTGCTACAGACAAGACTTGCCCTGAATTTCTGAGGCAAAAAAACATTAAATATACTATGTCTCATTCATGTATTTCATATGCAGAAGCAAGTAAATTACACCCAGCCACCTCAAAATCCTATGCCGATGTTCTCACTACAGGTACATCTCATGATTCTCTTGTCACCAATAATAATATATACAGCTCAAAACCTAAACCCTCAACTTCTTCATCTCATAAAAAGACTGTCTTCCTGAAACCGCGAGCTCCTCCCAAATCAGTACAGGGTTATGATAGAGCAGCTCATAACGCCCTTGTGATGGAGTTTCAACCCCCATCTTTGGTGAATGGGTGTGCTTTACCTAAGGAATCCGATAATAAACTGCAGAAGAACGAGAATGAGCAAATTGTTGACGTTATTATAGACCTTATAAAAATGTTATTATGCAAAAACATTTCTTTGGAACCGTACAACGTGGAGCGCTTAACTAATTTATTACTAAACAAAAACCCTAAAGATGGACACAATAATTCAATGGAATTGTCGATCAGTAATACCTAAAAAAACTGACCTAATTTACTTATTAAATAAATTTAAACCAAACATTGTAGCATTATCTGAAACCTGGATTAAAAGTAATCAATTATTCAGTATTTCAGGTTATGTTTGTGTACGCAATGACAGAGCTGATGGATATGGCGGTGTGGCCATATTAATTAAAAACAATACCCCATTTTCTCGTGTCTCTTTTCATTCATGTACTTATATTGATATTGTTGGGGTAATTGTTGGTAAAACTACTTATGTTTCCATTTACATTCCTACTGCTAATATTAATGCCTTACAAGAACTTAACAATATGTTGTCATCCCTTCATAGACCATTTTTAGTAATGGGCGATTTTAACTGCCACCATCAGTGTTGGGGAAGTGGTGAGACAAAAAGAGAGGGGGTTCGTTTGTTAGAAATTATAGACGATCATAATCTTTGTATTATAAACACTGGTGAACCTACTCGAAGGACTAATGTAGGTGAAATTGATAGTGCTGTGGATTTATCTATATGCTCTCCTAGTTTGGCTCCATCTTTATCTTGGTCCCGCTTCTCTTCTACTTTTGGAAGTGACCATTTTCCTTTGTTAATTACTTCTTCAGTAAATTTCACTATAATACCGAAAAGACCCCCTAGATTAAAATATAGACTAGGGAACGCAGACTGGAATAAATTTAAAACGCTTATTGATGCTAAACTTGCTGAGCTTCCGCAAATTACTCAGGGTGGAGAAAATGATTGCTCTAGGGCTTTAGCGCTGTACGTAATAGAAGTAGCAGACCAAGTTTTCCCTTGTAAAAAAAATCCTTCTGGCAAAATCCCTATGCCTCCATGGTGGGACTCTTCGTGTTCCGATGCAGTAAGGAAGCGAAAGGAAGCTGAACAAAAATATGCTGAAGACATGTCAGATGAAAATTTGGACAACCTTAGGGAAATTATTAATGGTACACGGATTTTTCTCAGAGATAAAAAACTTCAAGGATGGAGGTCATTCTGTATATCTTTATCGCCCAGCACATGCCCGTCAGAAGTTTGGCGCAGTATCAAAAGATTTAGAAAAGCCTTTAGTGACACTGCTTCCTTCACACAATTACCTTTATCTCTTACTAATAGTTTTCTTGATAAGCTAGCTCCTGCATCAGCTCCAGAGTATGATCAAATTTACCCTCATTTTACTTCGTTAAATATTGACAATCATCCGTCTTTGAACTCTCCCTTTTCAATGTATGAATTGAAAGGGGTATTAACATGTTTAAAAGACTCGGCCCCAGGAGAAGATGGTATTCCGTATTCTTTTTTTTCACATTTCAGTGATGATACATTATCATACTATTTACAAATAATTAATTCTGTTATGGTTTCTGGAAATATTCCAGAATCCTGGCGTTCCCAGGAAATCTTGCCGATACTCAAACCTAATAATAATTCAAATGATATCCTCTCATACCGGCCTATTGCGTTATCATCAGTTCTTACCAAAATTGCAGAGCACCTAGTTAAAAATCGTCTAGAGTGGTATATAGAAAGCAATCAACTACTAGCAGACAGTCAGTTTGGATTTCGTAAAGGAAAAAGCACAACCGACAGTTTAAGTGTATTCACCACTGACCTGCGCATAGCTTTTTCAAAAAACCAGTCAGTTGTTGGCGCATTTCTAGATATAACAGGCGCGTATGATAACGTACTAATATCTGTCCTTAAACGGAAGCTGATTAATTTAAACGTCCCCACTCTGCTTATACGGTTTATCATAAATTTGTTATCGGTCAGATTTATATCTCTTCTTTCCGGTGACAAAAAAATAACGAGAACAGTGTTTAAGGGCCTTCCACAAGGTTCAGTATTGTCACCATTGCTTTACAATATTTATACATATGATCTAGAATCATCCCTACAAAAATCAGCTGATGTTTTACAATATGCCGATGACCTTTTAATTTATACTACCCACAATAACATCTCGGATGCATGTAATGCCTTGACCGTCTCCCTAAGTCTTTTGCAGCAATGGTTGCAAATTAATGGGTTAAGTCTTTCAATAGAAAAAAGTACTATAGTAGTTTTTTCAAGAAAACGTAATGTTCCTTCCCCAATCGTTACCTATGATAACATTACTCTTCCTGTGAAAAATCATGTAAAATTTTTAGGATTAATTTTAGATAAGAAACTTTCTGGCAAACATCACTTTGACTTTGTGGTTGAAAAATGCGAACGTCAACTTAATATTATGCGGTGCCTTTCCGGAGTATGGTGGGGGGCACATCCTTTTAGTCTTAAACTTTTATATAATGCAATAATTCGCAGTATACTTGATTATGGAACGTTTTTGCTTGAAGATGGTAACAGAAAAGGTCTTCAAAAGTTAGATAGCATTCAGTCTAAAGCTCTTCGAATCATTTCTGGAGCCATGAAGTCAAGTCCGTTAAATGCCTTGCAGGTAGAAGTAGGAGAACCTCCACTTCACCTGAGAAGGCAATATCTATCAGAAAGATTTTTATTTAAATCGATGCAGTTTTCTGATCATTTGCTTCACTTAAAATTATTAGAATTGGATAATCTTATACAAACTTCACCATATTGGCGACACAAAGATATTCCGTGTCTAGTTAAAAGCCTCAGGAAGTTTAATTCCATACCATCGAGTATTCATAGCTCTCCTACTCTTCCTATATTTGAGTGCAAAATTTTTGAGCCATTACTTGTCTCTCCTGTAGTACATTATAATCTCGGCATAGAAAAAAGTGACGCAGGAGCTAACATAAAATTTAATGCCGCGGTTGGTGAAAACTGGATGGACTGTCATTATATCTTTACGGATTCATCCAAAACACGGTCCAGTTGTGTGGGAGTTGGTATATTTCATTCTCAGTATAAAGTTGTACAGATGGTAAAACTTCCGCCTGAAACTTCAGTCTTCACTGGAGAATGCTTTGGTCTGTTCAAGGCATTAGAGTATGTTTTGATCGCGAAACTTAAAAATGTTCTCATACTATGCGACTCTAAAAGTGCGTTACAAATTCTCGAAAAATTTACATTTAAAATGAAACCCTTTTACCCTATTGTATTTGACATTAGAAAACAGTTGCACAAATGTTTACTAAAAAACTACACGGTACAATTTGCTTGGATTCCAAGTCATTCCGGAATCCAAGGAAACGAAAAAGCTGATCAGTTGGCCAAACAGGCAGTGCATAATGGTGACGTTTTCCCATACAAAAATTTCTGTCATGATCTTGTTAGCCTCCCTAAAGACTATCTTCGGCATTCCTGGGATCTTCTTTGGAGTAAAAGCTCTCAAGTAAAGGGTAAGGCATATGCTTCAATTCAGCCCTCGATCCCAACCAAACCATGGTTTTGTAAAATAAAATGCTCTAAACTCATTACAAGCATGTTAATTCGTATGCGGCTTGGCCACGTTTGTACTCCTTTCCACCTTGCTAAGTTGCACATTGTGGATAATGATCTTTGTGAGTGTGGAGATGATGTTGGTACTTTAGATCACATATTCTTCTCCTGTTCACGTTATGATCGTTCATCATTCCTCCGTTCTCTTGTTTCCCATAATGTTCCTCTTCCTACTTGTGTATCTTGTTTAGTAATGAATCCTATTGAATATTTTAATTTGATATCTGTATTTTTGTTCAAAAATGATATAAAAATTTAGTTTTTTTTGTATGTTTATTTATATCCTTTTTATCCTAATATATATTGAATAAATTATTTCCTTTCCTGAACCTTACAAAATCCTTATTTCCCCGATTTTTTAAATATTTCCCTACCTTTTATTACCCGAAATTGGCACAAAGACGCAACTAGTGCCACACCAAAAAAAAAAAAAAAAAAACTTTGATAAGTGACATTGACATTTCAAATACTATCTAGAGCAAAGAAAACAACAAAAAAAAGAACAAAAGCCGGTAAACGAATAAAATTACAGTGACGTGATGTAACAAATGTGATCAACGACCAGAAAGCAAACTGTTAAACAACAAGGAAAAACAAATAAATAGCGAATACAAGTTACTTCTTCTTTGCTAACCGCCTCGATCGAGTGTTAGCCTGCGCTGGCGCCGGGCTTGCGCTAGTCGAACCAGGGTTGGAATCCGGAGGAACAGCATGATCCAGCGACTTGCCATGCTCCGCTCCCAACGCGATAACTTCCTCAGTAGTGAAGACCCGACGACGTTTGCCATTAGGAAGCTTGATATTAATGTTTCCTTCCATAGTCCACACATCAGTCACACCGAACAACTTGCGAGCTGTTGTAAAAGCAGACTGCCGCTGACGAGTGAGGAACTCAGACACCACATAGGGGGATCCCTTCAGTTTGGTCTTGGTTTTCCAGATCTGTCCCCTGATGGCAGAGTCCCTGAACCGAAGCAATATAGGTCTAGAATGACCCTCTGAAGCTATGCCCAATCTGTGACATACTGTTAATGAAGAGTTCGTAATATCAGCAATCCCAAGCTTACCCTGCAGGATGGATGCTACGCTTTCAGCAAGTTTCTCGTCAGGCTTCTCAGGCACACCGCCAAGCAGCAAAAACTTTTTCCTGTGACGCATCTCTATGACATCAACACTCCTGCTCACCTCGGCAATCTGTAGCTGCAATGCACTGAGGATACTCCAGACATGCTCTTTGAAGGCCATAAAATCTTTGTGAAGACCGCTCAAATCTGCTCCAGCAGAAGACTTTTTCAAACTGTCTTCAAAATCAGCCATCCGCTGGTTAAGGGATGTCATCACCATGCGCTGAGTCTCCGCAATATCAGCTATAGAGCTCATGATAGTGACTTAGTGATTTAGTGCAGTAGTCAGTGTGGCCAAAGTATAAGTGACAGTCAAGCCAGCAAGTAAACACAATTGACACTGTTTAGGACATGTGTATGTTACTGCCCACACAATATGTGCTTAATGGTATGTTTTTAGGAATAATTTGGTAGGAATTTTTAATAAATACTATGAAAAACTATTTAAATTGAAATAAATGAATATAGAACATGTGTTGACAATTTATGCACCTACCCCCAAAAAAAAAAAGCGAAAAAAAAAAGCTTAAAAAAAGCTTTAGATAATAAAGCTTTGTACTTAGTTCTCTTCCGCGAAACTTTGTGTTTGTTCCAAGTAAATGTGAGCGTAAGTTAGATAATAAACCTTACCTGACGGTGCTTGAGTTCAGATTGCGACTGCTCTTGAAGTATTGCAAGTTTATATTGAAAAGGGCTTAGTGGTTGTATTTCACGGAAGGGGTACGTTTTGAAGTGTAAATTGAAATGTTGTATGATACTAGCTTTTGCCCGCGGTTTCGCTCGCGTTAAATTCAGCGTAACAAAGTTCCCTTTTCCTGATTTACAGGTACCTGCTACCTGTAATTTTGGCCTTGCGCCTTATTTATTGTAATAGCAATGCTAAGTTTTCCCTTTTCTCCCTCTTTCTCCCTCATAACTGAATCTTTTTTTTTAAATAGCCTTTGTCCGTCTCCGGGGTCTCAACTATATCAAAATCAGTTAATAAAATTCATCAAAATCAGTTAAGCCATTTAGGCGTGAAGACGTAACAAACAAACAAACTCACTTTTGTTTTTATAATATTAGTAAGGATTTTCATAAAATCTTTCTTAGAGTTCTTTTATAACAGAAAAGGTACTGTTATACGTTTACGTTACGTTTATAGATAAACTATTGTGAATTTCATAATGCTAGACTTAGGAGTATTCGTTTGTAGCATTAATTTCCCATCAGTGAGTTTTACTAAAGAATTTCATTAACTAGATGTTATTTCATGGAAGTTTGTGTCTGTTTCCACTTTTGTGTTACAACAACTGTGTTACCCCGAATTTAACGCAAGCGAAGCCGCGGGCAAAAGGCCTCTTACGTAACTTGAGTCGCCTACTCAGCTATCACTTAAATTTGAAAAACGTCGGGAGGTCACCAGTGTTGGGGTGGTTCGTAAGCGACTGGCGAGCTGTCTACTCGCGTCCTCATATAACATCAAAAATGCAACTCAGCAAATCGTGGCTACACTAGTAATAAATACATTGTTAATTATCATTTCGAAATGTTACTGTTATGTTTTTAACATTAAGATTAAATTAAATTTCGTTGCTGTGTCTTAGCAGGGTCCATAAACTGTTCTTTAGCTTTAAACTTTTTTCATCAAACATTCATCATCATCATTTTCCTGCCCTTGTCCCATTCTATTTGGGGTCGGCGCAACACGTTTTCTTCTTCCATTCTCCCCTATCAGACGTCACGGCATCATTTACTCCTTTCTCCTTCATATCATTCCTTACACAGTCCATTCTTCTTTTTATTGTTCTTCCTCTCGCTCTCCGTCCATCAACATTCAGATCCATCATTCTTTTAGTCACATGCCCTTTATCCCTCCTCATTACGTGTCCAATTGTCCATACCAAGACAAATGAATATGAATATATTGTGTAATGAAAAGTCTCATAGTGCACACGGCTTCTAATTTAAAGTGATATTCAAAGATTCATCAAATAAAATGAGAACCGGCCATCAATTTGTAACGCTGCTATGTAATGGTAACAATACCTCTTTTATATAAAGAAATGATAAGAAGCAATTATCGCCCCCAACTCAGCATTATTCAGGGCTGAATCACAGATTAAATATATTCACGCGAAGAGGGTCCGTAAAAAATCATATTTGAAAGGGAAATCTCGTGGTTTTACTCGAGAACGTCATAAATTTATTGGTTTTTGAGAATTTGATAAGGTATTAAAAGCGTTTTTTTTTTATAATTTTGTACTTTTACCTTGTTTCATTTGTTTTTTTTTGTTGTAAGGTGTGGGTTTTTAATATTGTTGTAAGGTGTTAAGAATCGTTAATATATTTTAAACACAATGAGCTTTTTTTTTTCGGGTGGGAAATCATCCAATGACTTCCCCCGCTCTGGGCGGAGCGGGGGGGCATGTCAGACTTGTACT
This sequence comes from Ochropleura plecta, assembly GCA_905475445.1. Lineage (NCBI taxonomy): Eukaryota > Metazoa > Arthropoda > Insecta > Lepidoptera > Noctuidae > Ochropleura > Ochropleura plecta. Next base: position 19,061,725 of record FR997736.1, read on the forward strand.
GACTAAAACCCACCCATGTTCCTTCTATTGCCCTTTACGTTCCGAGGCCGCGGTATCTCTTTCGAACAACCCGCAACCCCGGCAGGCAGATGCCCTGGCAAGCCCCTCTGCTTTGCTGATTCTCTTTGAGGCGCGCGTGAAACACGAACGCGCCGTCGACACGACCTGTCGTCAATAGACGGACAGACGGTGAGCTACCCATTGCTCACCGTCCACAGGCCCGCATCTACGGTGGCCGGGAGTCGTCTCGCGGCGCCCGGCGCCCGGGGCGTCTCCCGCGGCGGCTGGGTTGGGCAGATGTTCTCTCCCTAACACAATGAGCTAACCAAGGATCACGATATTAATACTGATAACAAATCTAAAAGTAACTTTATTTCAGATTTCACCAAGAGCATAAAACATTAATTTACACATTCAAACAATGAAAACATCCAAATCTATACAAGTAAATGAAATAGAAGTGTCTGTTTGTAACTTAAAAATAACAGCTATTTACTGAATGCATATGCAAGAACTTAAAAAATGGCAATGTATGCAATTTTTGCCTGTCCGTCTGTTTATTCCGACTAATCTCAAAAACGGCTATTTCGTTACTTTTACTTGCAGATAGTTGATATTATGAGGAGTAAGTTAGGCTACTTTTATTTTAGGACAAAAATTATTGAATTATTGTGTTTTGTATGAAAAAAAAACCTTCGTGATTGTATACAAAATCCTATTCTAATATAGAAATACTAGCTGGCGCCCGCGGCTTCGCCCGCATGTTATAAAATATCCTTTGTGTTATACCAAACTATAATCTACCTCTGTGCCAAATTTTATCAATATCGGTTTAGCTGTTTTGACGTGAAAGAGTAACAAACATCCTCACAAACATTCGCATTTATTATATTAAGTAAGAAGTAAGATTTTTACAACAATTACACGCGGACGAAAGTCGAGGACAACAACTAGTTTATTGTTTCACTAGAAAAATATTGTCCTGACTTTCTTAACAATCACCCAAAACCAGTCCAATTTCCAAGATTAACGCAATCATAACAACGCAAGCAGAATAACTTAATTTACTCATTCCTAACTCTCGATAAGCGCAAAGCCAACATAAAATAACGAATTATCCAACACTCTACCTGTACCCAAACTAGGGTCTACCTATTATTTCATTATATTTGGGACTTCTCATTACGAGGGGTCCAAATAGGCCCCAGCTGTAATTGTTAGGGTACCTTTTGGTCCCTTTGGAACTGAAGGGGTTAAATTCTTGCTGGCTACAGAATGATTATGACATAATCTGGAGAAGTGGTTGCTTTCAGTTTTACGGATGAGTTTTTCTCTGGTTCTTAGTTGAATTGTGGGTTCGTGGCTTCGCCCGCGTCGACGTCAAAATTGATCCCAAGGGAATATAGTACCGGGATTAAAATAAGCTTATGTGTTAATCCAGGTTTTTATGATCTTTGTAAAAATACTAGTGCAAGTGAAGATTTACCAATGTATGGGTGTTACACACACTAATGACTACCACTTTTATATTTTACTAGCTTTTGCCCGCGGCTTTGCTCGAGTTAAATTCGGGGTAGCACGGTTCCCCTTTCCTGATTTGCAGGTACCTGCTACCTGTAGTTTTTGCCCTTGCGTCTTATTTATTGTAATAGCAATGTTAAGTTTTCCCTTTTCTTCCCTCAAATCTCAATTTTTTTTAAGAAAAAGTTAGCCTATGTCCGTCTCCAGGGTACCAACTATCTCTGTACTAAAATTCATCAAAATCGGTTTAGCCATTTAGGCGTGAAGACGTAATAAACAAACAAACTCACTTTCACTTTTATAATATTAGTAAGGATTCTATCACCACGCGAGTGAAACTGCGGGGCGCAGCTAGTATTATATGAAACTAAAATGCTACATGAACTTTGATTTTGATTGTCTGCCTCGTTAGTCTAGTTGAAGAAAGCGCGACTGCTGAGTATGAGGTGCAGGGGAGTAAGGATGGACTTTATACAACTTGCGAGTGTCTGGACACTGAAAAACTAGAAGTACTTTTATTCTGGCAGGTTCTAATTTCAGTGTTTGTTTCGTACCAGTTTTTTAATTTCCACGGTATGGTTGACCGCTTCGGTGGTCTAGTAGCAAGCGACTACTGAGACGTCCTGAGTTCGGTTCCTAGCTCGAGCAAAGTGTTTTTGGGTTTTTCAGCCGGGCAACAATCAGAATCAGATTTGAATTTTTGATAGATATCGAACCCAAGACCTCAAGTTCAGCAGCCACAGCGACCACTGGTCTAATGTGGCAGTCCCAGCATACAATTGACGGCACGGTTGGCGCAGTGGCTGAGCGATCGACTGCTGCGCTGCGTGTCGCGGGTTCGATCCCCGCACGGAACAAATATTTGTATGACTTACAGCAAGTTGTTTGGAGCCTGACTGGTTGTGTATGTGACTTTAAATGTTTGTGAATGTACCCACAATACGGGAGAAATTCCTAGAGTGGAGCAACGTTTAAAAAAATAGGTATATGTAAGTCTTTACGACTTACGTAAATATTGTCTTACGTATCATCATTTTCCTGCCTTTGTCCCATTCTATTTGGGGTCGGCGCAACACGTTTTCTTCTTCCATTTTCTCCTATCAGATGTCACGGCATCATTTACTCCTTTCTCCTTCATACCATTCCTTACACAATCCATCCATCTAAATAAGATAATTAAATTTAGATCAGACCCAAATCCATTATTAATAAATTTCAATAAAATACGCAGCTCGTTTCAATATTCAAGAAAAGTCTTCAATAAAATAAACACAGTGTTAGTGAGATTACTAAACGAAGCACGTTCGTACGCAAACAGTAAGTTATTGCGGCGACGCGTTATATTGTGCTCTGTTCACACGCCGTTATTTAGTATGCTAGTAATTTAATATTCATCGCTTTGAATTATTTAATACTAGTTTAAGACGCTGGAAATATACAGAGAAAAATAAATCGGTGCCTGGTTAGGACAAGGATTATTTATTTAAAAAACCGTGTGTACAAAATTATCTTAGTTAACTATTTCAGGAAAGTACGCAACGAATCTTTTTTTTTTGCAAAACTTTTATGATGGGTATTACACCCGAAATGTACTTTTTCTTCTCGTTAAGATAATTTTTTTGTTCTACTAGTGAACTTTCTATTTGCGGATATATTGGGGGTCAAAGTTAATTGTATCGTATCTCAATTTCTTTTTTTTATAATGGTTCCAAAGTCAAAATTTACTGTTAAAGCTTCCACAATCCCCGTATTGCATCTATTAGCACAATGTGTTGCATGCGTTACACTGAATCTTATCGTAAAACGTAATTATTCACCGCATTTTGCATAGAATTACTTAGCTTAAAGTACAGAATACTTGGTTCGAGGCTACGTGACGACGTTTTCGTGGAAGGATACCGACCTCGCAGCGAAACGCGACGCTGTCACTTCGTGTGCAATAGTTTTTAATTTTATATAATATATATTCGTTTATAAATTTTAGATTATTTATGTATAGTATGTTGGGCCTTCGATGCCTGAAACAAATTGATTTATTTATTATTATTCATTTAGTCAAAATAAAAGTCTCATCATATTACCCAGTATTAACTGGGTTATACAACTGCTTCATGTAAAATACTGGTATTTACCTACATCCGCCGAGACTGGAAGACGTCTCCAACATAGTTGACAAAAAAATATATATGCAGACGACAAAATGTATAAAACGTCATCCAAATTTAACTATCATATAACAAATTCAGTTGTGTAAAATGAGCGATAACCACAAGAGACAATCCAAATAAATTGCCACGAATTAATGAATACCGTCCCAAGACACCCAAGAGTATGCATAGGCTAGTCTAACGATGCCTGCGATAGCCTGTGTTCGCCTGTAACATTCACACGCAATCTGTACAAGTCCTGTGTTACGCATTGATAATGGCGTAACGTATCAAATGTTTATTGAGTAACAGGCCGGGAGACGTACGGGTGGATATTGCGAATGAACACGCAGTGAGATTAATGGTCAATATTAAGGACATGTTTTGACATTTTATTGGAACTAGTATTAATTTTACTTCATAATTATTTTATACTCTTTAGGCGACTTCAAAAAAGGAAGAACATTTTCCTTTTTAACCGACTCCAAAAAAGGAGGAGGTTCTCAATTCGACTGTATATTTTTTTTTTTTTGTGTCTGTTACCTAATAACTCTGGTCTGGGTAAACTGATTTTGATGACTCTTTTTTTATTCGAAAGCTGGTGGTTGTCGTTTGGTCCCATAAAAAAAATATCAAGATCCGGCCAGTAGTTTTTGAGTTATCTTTAATAATGCGTATTTGATTGACTTCGTCTACGTTGATGATATAATTTTAGAGGTTGTCGAAGACAAATGAACAAAAAAAAAACGCTATGCACTATGATTTGGAAGGTCATCGCAGTTTTTTGAGGTGATTGTATTTTAATTTGGTGATAGATCTTCAGTGATATACAACGGAACTCTTCAATAAATGACAGCAAATCTGCCGTGATTGCTGCAATCACATGTTTAAGTATGGGTTTCGCCAGGGTAGGCAGGCGAGTGGGAGCAGGGTGCCCGTACCCCCTCCCTTCCCCTCACCTAGTCATTAAGAAACATAATCATCAGATCAAGTATCCTCTGTATCCCCTAGGCGATGATGCATATTATGATTTCTGAATTAGTTTTAAACTAAAGCATAATTTAGATAGTATTTAATACTATAGCGTGATGTGGAACTAAAGCTTGTATTTAAGACGGGACCTACGCACTAAAAAGCTAAAAATAACCGTGTTTGCGAATTATATCATAATACTATAACTAAACCCAAAAGGTGGTAGCCATTAGGCTGATCCGGGGCTACTGCACGATCTCCGGCGAGGCAGCGAGCCTCCGTGCCGGATTGCCACCGTGGGATCTGGAGGCGATTGTGCTCGCGCGCCTGTTTGAGTGGCGCGCGGAGGCACTACAACGGGGGGAAACTCCGCTGCCGCGGCAATTGCCGCTCAGCGGACAGACCGGTGCGATCTCATGGTGGCATGGAGAGAGCGACTGTCGCAACCCCGTGCAGGGCACGCCACAATAGTGGCGGTAAGTCCCCTCTTTGAGGAGTGGCTGGAGAGGCGTCATGGCGTCCTCACCTACCACCTGACGCAGGTCCTCACCGGACACGGAAGTTTCGGGAGGTTCCTGCACATAATCGGGCGGGAGGAAACGCCCGGGTGTCACCATTGTGACGATCGCCCGGAGCACACAGTGGCGGTCTGCCCAGCTTGGGCGGAGCACCGCCGTGCCCTCGTGGAGGCGATCGGCGGCGGCGATCTCTCGCGTCCGGCCCTGGTTCAGGCCATGGTCCGGAGCGAGAGGGAATGGGAAGCGGTCATCTCCTTCTGCGAAGCAGTAATGCTAGCAAAGGAGGTGGCCGAGCGTTTTAGGGAGAGAACATCTAGCCAACCCAGCCGCCGCGGGAGACGCCCCGGGCGCCGGGCGCCGCGAGACGACTCCCGGCCACCGTAGATGCGGGCCTGTGGACGGTGAGCAATGGGTAGCTCACCGTCCGTCCGTCGATTGACGACAGGCCGTGTCGACGGCGCGTTCGTGTTTCACGCGCGCCTCAAAGAGATGTCAGCAAAGCAGAGGGGCTTGCCAGAGCCTCCGCCTGCCGGGATTGCGGGTTGTTCAAAAGAGATACCGCGGCCCCGGAACGTAAAGGGCAATAGAAGAAACATGGGTGGGTTTTAGTCAGTAAAAGTCTGACATGCCCCCCCGCTCCGCCTAGAGCGGGGGAAGTCATTAGATGATTTCCCACCCGAAAAAAAAAATACTATAACTATAAATGCTGAAATAAAAAACTTTTTTGCAAAAAATAAAACCGACTTCCAAACAAAAAACTAAAAAGTGGAAAATAACTTTATTTCCGGAAGTCGGTGGCAAAGAAGTCAACAAAACCAACAAAAGCCACCACACCACAAGTTTTTTTTTGAAGTCAACTGTTTTTTTTTTTTAAATATGTCATCACCGCTTACTCCGCCAACTGCAGATTGATTTTCATGAATCTTTTTTTGTTCCAAAGGGTATACTTCCAAGGTGTTCTCATATCAATTTTATTTAAATTGCTTGGGCAGTTTATGGGTTATCAACTAAAATACATTTTTTCTTTCTTTTTTGTCGATATGGATGATCTACTTATATCTAAGTATATGGTAATAATAGAAAATGACTACTCGATGAAAAAATGTGAGTTATCGTCATACCATAACTAAAAAAGTAAAGTTATTTACCACTTTATTTTTTGCGTCAAGTTTTTTATTTCAACATTTTAGTTATTCTGTTTTTGTCGGTATAGTTTACATACTTATTTAATTTAAGTAGGTACACACGACGGCAGGTCAACCTATCCTAAACTATCATAACCTGATCTCTCTACTACGGATCGCACACCGTAGTAGAGAGATCAGGTTAAAATGGTTTAGTATAGGTTGACGTGCCGTCGTGTGTACATAACATGATCAATAAAACAATAAATAGAAGAGAATCTCAAAAAAATGCAGCTACTCTAAGTCACTTAGAAAACCGGATATGTGGCACTGATCTAATACCGTGCTTGTCCCCACACATCCGCCGTATGTTTCCACAATCCGATTCCCAGCGATCCTACCGATGGTTTACGGTCGTTACAAAGCTTTTAAATTATTCAAAATGCGTCACCAGCCCCAAATTCCTATTACTTTGCATTATTCCCCACTGAAGTACTCCTAAGGGACTGAAATTGGATTTTCGTTAGATAGCCGTTGCTTCTAGCTGGCTGAAAATTTCGTCGTGGAATTGTATTTGGATTAGGACATTTTTGAAAATGGAAGGAAGGTAATGAAATCGATTATGTGGACACCTTGCACATCAGCCCTGATTTTGTTTAATAGTCTAGTCAACAAGTGCTTTTTTAGTCAAAACTTTTTAAAAGTCTCGGAAAAATATGGTTGAGGGCTCATTCGATTCGGGATCGAATTTAGAAAGTTTTTGAAAAAAATCAAGACCCGCTCGAAAAAATTGCAAAAGTTATTAACAAATTAGTAAACAAAAAAAGAGGGGTTTAGTTTTTTTGGTATATATCGAAAACTATTTGATATATTTTGATTTTGAAAAAAGATTCAAAAAGAGGAGAAAATTTCCTAAAAAAAACTCTCAACTCGCGAAATTGTAGGACCAATATTAAAAATTTTACAGGGAGCTGAAAATACGCCTGAAAACGGGTACTCGGGTTTCCGCAAGCCACGCCCCCTTCGAGCGCTTTAATGAAAAATATTATTTAAACATATTAAATGTTGATATTAAAATTTAAAAAAATTCAGACACGTACAAGACAAATTAAAGAATGAAATGCCGTAGATAAAATATTTTTATCGCGATTTTATAAAATGTTATCCATAAATTAATTAACAATTTCTTCCGACTGGGCTATAAACATTGCAAGTTGCATAATTGTTAAACCAGAAATCTCAATTTTTTTTCCTCTCGTGGAGCTATTCTTCAAAGATTAAAGAAAGGATTTCCGTTGAGTAAATTTAAAAAATGTTAATTTTCGATTTGTTATTAACAAATTACCTAGGTGGCAAATTAAATATTTAAATAAATGTTACAAGAATTATTTTTTTTTCAAATGTCGATGATCATTCGTTTTTCTATCAATAAAAGCTACCTAAAAATATTTTTTTATAAATTTTAATTCTATTTGTTTATAAAATTGTTATAAACAAATAGATTAGTTATAAGATAAAATATTTTTTTTTTTGAAAATAGATTCCTTGTAAAAATTATGAATTTTAAGATAAAAAACGATCCTTAAAAAAAAATTTTTATTGCTAAAAAACCGTTTTGTTAATTAACAATTTTTTTTTACCACTTGTTAATAATATCAAAGTACGCTTTTTTTTTAAATATCATTATTTATTATCCTCCTTAATAATAAAAAAAAATCGTTTTTTTTTATAAATTTTCATTGTTTATTAAATAAACAATTTGTTATAAACAATTTTTTTTTTTTGTATATTTTTTTTAGAATTCTTTACACCTAAATAAAACCGACCAATTACCTTTTTTTGCGGAAAAAAAAATAATTCGATAATAAATATAAATATATTTTTTTTTTACAAAAAGGTAATAAGTCGGTTTTATTTAGGTGTAAAGAATTCTAAAAAAAATATACAAAAAAAAAGTAATTGTTTATAACAAATTGTTTATTTAATAAACAATGAAAATTTATAAAAAAAAACGATTTTTTTTTATTATTAAGGAGGATAATAAATAATGATATTTAAAAAAAAAGCGTACTTTGATATTATTAACAAGTGGTAAAAAAAAATTGTTAATTAACAAAACGGTTTTTTAGCAATAAAAAATTTTTTTTAAGGATCGTTTTTTATTTTAAAATTCATAATTTTTTACAAGAAATCTATTTTCAAAAAAAAAAAAATCTTTTATCTTATAACTAATCTATTTGTTTATAACAATTTTATAAACAAATAGAATTAAAATTTATAAAAAAATATTTTTAGGTAGCTTTTATTGATAGAAAAACGAATGATCATGGACATTTGAAAAAAAAATAATTCTTGTAACATTTATTTAAATATTTAATTTGCCACCTAGGTAATTTGTTAATAACAAATCGAAAATTAACATTTTTTAAATTTACTCAACGGAAATCCTTTCTTTAATCTTTGAAGAATAGCTCCACGAGAGGAAAAAAAGTTGAGATTTCTGGTTTAACAATTATGCAACTTGCAATGTTTATAGCCCAGTCGGAAGAAATTGTTAATTAATTTATGGATAACATTTTATAAAATCGCGATTAAAATATTTTATCTACGGCATTTCATTCTTTAATTTGTCTTGTACGTATCTGAATTTTTTCAAATTTTAATATCAACATTTAATATGTTTAAATAATATTTTTCATTAAAGCGCTCGAAGGGGACGTGGCTTGCGGAAACCCGAGTACCCGTTTTCAGGCGTATTTTCAGCTCCCTGTAAAATTTTTAATATTGGTCCTACAATTTCGCGAGTTGAGAGTTTTTTTTAGGAAATTTTCTCCTCTTTTTGAATCTTTTTTCAAAATCAAAATATATTAAATGGTTTTCGATATATACCAAAAAAACTAAACCCCTCTTTTTTTGTTTACTAATTTGTTAATAACTTTTGCAATTTTTTCGAGCGGGTCTTGAATTTTTTCAAAAACTTTCTAGATTCAATTCCGAATCGAATGAGCCCTCAACCATATTTTTCCGAGACTTTTAAAAAGTTTTGACTAAAAAAGCACTTGTTGACTAGACTATAATAGAACAGTGGTGAAATAACAGTTTGTTCTTTATTTAAATTAAAGCAGATCGGGATAAATCCGACAAGATTGGCGTAGTGGCTGCGCTACGTGTGTCAGGTTAGATCCCCACACGGAACAAATATTGGTGTGACCTACAGATGGTTGTACCGGGTCTGTCTGTTTGTGTATGTGAGTTTAAATGTTTGTTAACGCAACCACGATACAGGAAAAAAATCTATTGTTAAACAAAGGTTGCAGTTAGTTCCACCTACCTCATTTTGTAAATCTTTCACAGCTATTACAGGTAATCTGACAGCCAGTCTTACCAAGGGGTATCGTATTACGCAGTGCTAACAGGGTTGTGAAAGTCAGTGATTGTGCAGATATCAAAAATAATGCTTCTACATCATCATCAGCCTATGGCAGTCTATTTCTAGACATAGGTCTCTTCATCGCACGTTATTTAACTCGATTATCTGTAACTCCAATTTAATCGCTAACAAGCACACTGCTAAGATAAGCCCTCTACCTTACGCATACTGATTCGCAGTCTCCAATCAAAAACATGTCTACTGCAACAGCCATCGGTTCTTCAGCTAAAATGGCCGGCTCACTGCCACTTCAGCTTACCAATTCTGAGAGCTACGTAAACCACTCCAGTTTTCTATCGGATCACCGCGTTACCGTTGCCATCCCCCGTAGACACTCGAAGCATCAGCGTCCCATAGCTCGCTGAGTGACTAAAGTTGTTACCTAAAACTCGTCGTCTTCCGTACTGATTAAAAAGAAGAAGTGTTCACAAACTAATCCTATTAACAACATAACTTCACATATTGCATTTAAGTCCCTAAAGCCACGACGGTCGGCCCCCGTAGATGTGGGTCTAAGGACGGCGAGCAATAGGTAGCTCACCGTCCGTCCGTCTATTGACGACAGGCCGTGTCGAAAGCGCGTTCGGGTTCCACGAGAACTTCGAATAAATGTCAGTAAAGCAGAGGACCAGGGCAACCGCCTGCCAGGGTGGTGGGTTGTTCGAAAGTGATACCAAGGCCCCGGAACATAAAGGGAAAATTAAGGAACATGTGTGGGTTTTAGTCAGTAAAAGTCTGACACTTCCTCCCGCTCCACAGCCCCGCATCTACGGTGGCTGGGAGTCGTCTCGCGGCGCCCGACGTCCGGGGCGTTTCCCGCGGCGGCTGGGTTGGTTTGAGGTTCTCTCCCTCAAACGCCCGGCCACCTCCTTCGCTAGCATGACTGCTTCGACCGAAGCTTCGGATGGAGGTGACCGCTTCCCATTCCCTCTCGCTTCGGACCATGGACTGAACCAGGGCCGGACGCGAGAGGTCGCCGCCGCCGATCGCCTCTAGGGCACGGCGGTTCTCCGCCCAAGCTGGGCAGACCACCACAGTGTGCTCCACCGTGTCCTCCGGGCTATCGTTACAATGGTGGCACCCGGGCGTTTCCTCCCGCCCGAACGGTCACAGTCTTGTAGCTCCAAAGTTTTTTCTTTTTTTTTAAGAAAGCACAGACAACAAGTGTATTATTACGTTCACACTTTGTAGCACTTTATTTCTGTGCTCCCAACAACCTGAGAGAGAAGTAACGTTTTACAGTTTCTTAAAATAATAACTCTGTATAAGTTTACTAATTGAGGAAGCTTTTAATCAAGCACTTGTTATTTTTAAAACTTTTTATGAGCAATGAGTTTAGATTGGCGTTTTTTAAGGTACTTTTTGACTTTGTTGCTAGGGCCGTTAGATTCTAGGAATGAAAATACTGGTAAGGTTTACAAAGAAAGGTGTTTTAAGATTGTTTTTATGAAGTCTGACTTTTATTAATTACTTTTTGACTTTCGTTTTTAGAGTTCCGCAGCTCAAAAGGAAGAAACGGAACCCTTATAGGATCACTTTGATATCAGTCTGTCTGTCTGTCTGTCTAGACCTTTTATACGCGGTCTCACTCGCGTGGTGATAGAATATACAATATATCTTTATGAATTGTAGCCTATGTGTTATTCTGATGTATAAGCTGTATTTATGTAAAGTTTCATTAAAATCCATTCAGTAGTTTTTGCGTGAAAGAGTAGCAAACATCCATTCATCTATCCATCCATATAAACTTTCGCGTTTATAATATTAGTAGGATTGTCCCCGCTGAAAAATAGTTACTAAACTCCAACGTATAAAAACGTTTTTCCCACGTCTAAAGTTTTGTCAAATATACCACTTTGGAAATTTGAGTCTTACCCCATCCAATTTTATAGTCTCTTTTCGAGTAATTGAATGATGAGGGCTAGTCTAAATCCTTAATTAGTGGACTGAAACGTTGGACGTACAACGCTATTAAACATTCCCTCTACTACTGATATATAACCATTCGTTAAATATTTTGACAGTTTGTTCCAGAATTCCATTCAAAATAAAAATGGTTGCGGATATTGGTTTAGCTCGTTAAACCAACACAGTAATAAATCTTGTTTTATTTCTTAACATTATTTTACTGTTTTTCGATCGAAAACCCCAAACCCCATTTTTCAACCTCAGCTTGAAGAGATAATTGGAAAAGGGCTTAAGGATGAGGCTATGATGTAAGATGAGCGGAGACATTTCTCGCTTAGCTATGCTATTGTTAAACCATCGAACTCACAATAATGGCTTAAACATGAATGCGAATCAATGCGATAATGACTTCTAGTACACAATGTTGGGAGTTATTTATTTTGAAATAAAATAATAAATTATGTGGAAATTGGTGCTGATTATTTTCAAAAAAACAATCTATATATACGCATAATATTACGAAGAGGAAATATGTTTTTGTTTGTTTCTTTGTACCGAATAGGCTCCGAAACTTAGAAAGCTAAATTAGCAGGAAGTAACATAGACTATGTAACATTACCCTACTTGCTTAGGAGAAGAGCAGCAGGTGAAACCACTGGAAACAGCAACAATAAATAAAAAGCTAATGTTTTGGTTGAAATTAACCTTTTTTTATTTTACAGAAACAAAAAAGAGAAAATATCTTATTTTGGCATGACATCCTTCCTTTATTTATTATTATATTATCCACCAGCTCACAGTTTAGGCATAAAACAACGTTCTACAAAAACTTCCGCTTTCTTTTCCTCTCAGCTGACGATGAGACCTCGCCCAAACATAATGAAAGGACGCAATCGTTTGGGATAGTGGAGGTCGTCTTATCAGGGACGAGGCCGAAACCAGCCAGTTTCGTCTTGATTAATGTAATGAACTGAATATTGTTGTTAAACCTGGTAATAAAGGGTTAATCTGTGAAGGGGTGGTAACCTATATTTGGTAGGGATTGAAATTAGATAGTTTCTGGGTTATTTAGTGAAACGCATCTGTACTTAGGATTGATCACAATGCTTTTGTCATAAATCCCAGACATCTAGTCTACTTATTCTTATATTTCTTTGCATCACCCTAAGGCCATTTCATTTTTTAGGTGTGTTTAAAGTTTAAGTAAAAACTAAAAAGTGCGAGATTCTTTAACTTTTGACATAAACGACCATTTCTTTTGATTGCGTAGACTATGCCCCGTTCCAATAAACAAAAACGACTCGTTTTGCTTACGGACAGTTGTATTTTGACATAAGTCTCATAGAACTTATGTCAAAATACAACTATCCGACGACGACGACGACTCGTTTTGCTTACGGACAGTTGTATTTTGACATAAGTCTCATAGAACTTATGTCAAAATACAACTATCCGACGACGACGACGACTCGTTTTGCTTACGGACAGTTGTATTTTGACATAAGTCTCATAGAACTTATGTCAAAATACAACTGTCCGTAAGCAAAACGAGTCGTTTTTGTTTATTGGAACGGGGCATTAGAGGCTTAACTTTTTCACAGCTCCAAGGGACCTATGGTCCCCACTTGATAGTATTTGGTTATAACTGTATCTTAAACCGATACCTCCACGCGATCCCGAGTCTAAGGGTCTTGACAGACAATCATATACACATATAGACGGACAAAAAAGTGAAATACTCTAAGGGTTCTAAGGGTTTTACCCTTTTGAGTTACGGAATCCTAAAAAATATGATTAACTAGCTTTAGCCCGCGGCTTCGCTCGCGTTATATTCGGTATAACACAGTACCTGCTACCTGCAGTTTTTGCCTTTGCGCCTTATTGATTGTAATAGCAACGCTAACTTTTCGCTTTTCTTCCCTCGTTCGCCCTCATATCCCACTTAAAAAATAGCCTATGTCCGTCTCCTGGTTCCCAATTATCTCTGTACTGTGTAATTCATCAAAATCGGTTTAGCCATTAAAGCGTGAAGAGGTAACAAACAAACAAACTCACTTTCGCTTTTATAATATTAGTAAGGATTCCTAGATTACATTCTCAAATACCTAGACATACCTACTGTCTCTACATACTGAGTCCGGCCCCATACCCCCAGGGACATACATGGGTCTGCTTTTAATTCCCCAAGTAAACACATTTCAACCCAACTTTCAGAGGAATAAAATCGTAAAAGATGGACGTCCCTAACGCGTTTTACGAGTCCTATCAAAAAGATAAAAGAAACTAACAATATCAATAGTAAGTTACAACACTTAGATAAGTTACAAAGATATTTTGTTTGATCTTTCGTCTTGATGCCCGTAGGGGACAAAGTTTTTACATTTCTTACGTAAACGTTCGTCGAGGTCGAATGATAATTGAACAAGAATATCTTTCTATTAATATCATAAATGTCATCGTAATATTATGAAAATATTACCTTTCCTAGCTTTTGCCCGCGGCTTCGCTCGCGTTTGATTCGGGGTAACACTGTTCCCCTTTCCTGATTTGCAGGTACCTACTACCTGTAGCTTTTGCCCTTGCGCCTTATTTATTGTAATAGCAAAGCTAAGATTTCCCCTTTCTTCCTCCTTTCTCCTTCATTTCTCAAAAAATTTGCCTATGACCGTCTCCAGGGTCTCGACTATCTCTGTACCAAAATTCATCAAAATTTAGGCGTGAAGATGTCACAAACAAACAAACTCACTTTCGCTTTTATAATATTAGTAAGGATTTATTTATCAATAATGCTATACTGCTGGATGCCGATGTTGATCGCAAAACTGGAACCCTGATACAGCTAGTCGGGGTCACGGCAGACCAAGGAGGAGATGACGGGACGCCTTTTTTTGAGGGTAGGAAATCACTTCCCCCGCTCTGGGCGGAGTGGGGGGGAGTTTCTGACTTGTACTGACTAAAACCCACCCATGTTCCTTCTATTGCCCTTTATGTTCTGGGGCCGCGGTATCTCTATCGATCAACTCGCAATAGAAGGAATATGGGTGGGTTTTAGTCAGTACAAGTCAGACACGCGTGTCTGACTTGTACTGACTAAAACCCACCCATATTCCTTCTATTGCCCTTTATGTTCTGGGGCCGCGGTATCTCTATCGATCAACTCGCAATAGAAGGAATATGGGTGGGTTTTAGTCAGTACAAGTCAGACACGCGTGTCTGACTTGTACTGACTAAAACCCACCCATATTCCTTCTATTGCCCTTTATGTTCTGGGGCCGCGGTATCTCTATCGATCAACTCGCAACCCTGGCAGGTGGTGGCCCTGGCAGCCCCCTATGCTTTGTTGACATCTCTTTGAGGCGCGCGTGGAACACTAACGCGCCGTCGACACGGCGTGTCGTTAATATACGTGACGACTTGAGCTACATATTGCTCACCGATGGCGGGACGATGACGACGATGGATGGCTTTCTTGTTCTTGTGGTGTGAAGAAGCGGAACATCGAAATTGGGCGATTATTTTATTATTTAAAAAATAGATACTAGTTTTTGCTTGCGGCTTCGCTCGCATAACGGGCGAAAAATTTTCACGGCAACGTTTATGTCACTCGAAGTTAATCTAGCCCCATTATATTATTAGCCCGACAGGCAAAGGTCGCGTGGAACACGATCGCGCCGTCGACTTGACCTGTCATTAGTAGACAGACCGACGCCGACGGAAGGTGAGGTGAGTATTGTAATATTCACCGTCCGTCGATATACTTATTTATTTATTATAGAAAACAAATTATTTCTTACAAAATTAAAATTGCACAATACATTATCCTGCATTGCACACTCAATTACAGGTAACCACAGCTTACACATTATTGAGTAGGTACACATGCTATAAATACACATTATTTATTAAAAGGTATATGTACATGATGCAATTATACTATTATTAAAGATTAAAATATCAAGAAAATTAAAATACAGTCAAATTAAATTGCAATTTCAATTATATTATGTCAGAATGAATACTATTTTTTGGAATTTAAGTGATTAAAATTACAACACACCAATTGAAATACATAAATTAAATTATTATTAAGGGTAATAATATATTACCTATTTAATTTATTATTCTTTGGAATTATAATTCAAATGTCCTCTATCTGAAAGTGCTTATATAATATCTTCTTAAAAATAAACGATTATGTTATAATATCTTAAAGCCTTTAGGCGTTTTGTTATAATATCTTGTTCTCATTGTATGTAAATAAATACACAGCTGGTTGCGTGCGAATCAAATCGTTCAGTTTCTTATCGCTAATGATTCATTAGTAATAATGAGATATTGGTTTGTATTGTATTAATATTACAATCTAGAGAATCAGTAACGATATCGGATTAATCTATCAACGCGAACGATAAAACCGATTTGCTAAAAGCAATGTGTAATTTCTTTAGTTGATACTGCCGACATATATTATTATTATTATCGACAAGCTAAGCTGAAAATATGTATTTTTTAAGATTATTTTCACAAAAAGCGGTTAAAAACAAAAGTACGTTTTTTAATACCGACTGAGATAAATAATAAAATGCAAAAAGATACTCTCCGGCGGGGAATCGAACCCCGGTCTCCCGCGTGACAGGCGGGGATACTTACCACTATACTACCGAAGATATATTGCTGTAGTCGAAATACTGGTATGCTTTTAAACAGATTTCTATGTATTCTACGAGATTTAATAAAGAGATGAGTGAATAATTAATTTTATTTATGAATGTGATTATTGATAAAATTTATAGTGCATTCTAACATTGTCCACGGAGGGACACGGTAGATACGGAAAATCTACGGACTATTAGAAGAAGAATAAGAATAATTTATTTGCCAGAATGTAGGTGTACAATTGGTTTGTATAACATTAATGTGGCCCATTTACATTCTACCATTAAATGTGGTGTTAATAATAATGTAATTTTAGAATGGATTAAATAAAAAAAAAAAACAAAAATATGTGTTTGGTTACGAGTAGATCTTCCCTCATAATGCACTTAATGAAAAACTGTATCTTGACAAACAGAAATTACAATAGGCGTGACGAAAGATTTTAAAATACTCTTCCATAATGTGGGTACACTTTTACTATTTACAAAAAAGCCTTTATTTCGGTAATAAACTTAAGTTTAACAAAGTTTGAAGCCATTTTTCTCATAAATTTTCAATAGTGCCCGAAAACAGCTCGCATGTGCATGGCGTCGGCATGACGTCACAGTTAAATAAAAATGACATTGTTTCTATAACAACGTCCCATAAATCACATTACCGTGACGTCATACGCTGTGATCGGTGTTTCAGTCAAAATGGCCGATTGCAGTATTTTAATGTTTTATTTTATTGAAAATCTTAATAATCTGTTATTTTTAAATAAAACTAAACCTGTGTTTACTTTTTTTTTAATATGACTTCTCCCTTGTCATCACTGAATCAGCGATTTTTTTATACTGTCGTCATGCCTATTATTTTGTTTATAGTGTTACTCCGACAGTAATGATAATAAACGCTCGCAAGATTGACATCGAACCTACCCACACATTAATACAAAAAAAATGACGTCTGCAGGTCAAGCTAAAACCCGAAACTGTCAATTTTTCCCAATGAACCTTGAACCTAATACCTTAGAAATAAAGTCGAAAATCCATCAAAGAAATCTGACAGTTTGTAGTAGCTTGATGTGCAGGCGTCTGTACTAGCTAACTTTTTTTTTGGGGTCGGAAATCATCAAATAACTTCCCCTACTCTCCGTGGAGCGGGGGCGATTTTGTTTGTTTTGTACTGACTAAAACCCACCCATGTTCCTTCACTGCCCTTTACGTTCCGTGGCCGTGGTACCTCTTTCGAACAACCCGCAACCCCGGCAGTAGCTACTGGACTTCACTTTATCTTAACTATGTATTTATGTATTCGATAAGTGAACAATGTATGTTCTTCTAGAATAAATAAATAATCTTTAAACCTAAAAGTGTCACAACATTGTGATTTCATTTGTTTTACAACTGATTGATTTAATGATTTGATTGAATGATTGATTTCTGAATGATTGGGTTGTTTTATTTTAGTTTTTTAAATTTTAATAGATACTATTTAATTATTATTTTTTTATTCTTTTAAGTATCTTAAATATTGATGTATGCTGTTTCGACTTCCGTACGTTTTACTCACGGGTTGACCAATAAAAACCAGCGCTGTGCTGTGGGCACCCATAGCACAGCACCATGCTGAGTGGTGACCTACCTGTCGCAGTCACGACATGCAAGCTATTTTTATTTTATCCCATGTATGTATTCGTAAATGTTTGTGATGCTTTGAATGTTTAATGTTTCTTTTTTGTTATTTTCTGTCCTCGTCGTAATTTCCGACAAATAAATGTTTTTTATTTCTTTTTTTAATTAAATACATATTTATTGTTGTGAGCTTCCGATATTACGGAAACCGAAGTTATTCCGTATGTGACAGTTCCAATATAGAGTAACATACCGTGGAAGCTTACAACTAGATTGGAATCCGGTCAGAATTCCATTGGAAACAAAAACCGCCCAAGTGGAAGGCGGCCTCGCATACCTAGGATGCAGTATAAAACTGTTGTTGTTGAAGAGCTATATCTCTTTGCTACAGTTTTCAGGATGCTGTTGAGACTATCTCTCATACTCCCGACTGTTCAAGAGAGTGAGACATAGTCGCAACAGTAAGCACTTTTTTTGCTTACAATCGCGTGACATTTCTATTTCAATAACATCATCAACAATACTGAATTCCTACAATACTGAATTTCAACAATTATTATTAGGTAAAAGCTATTATTCAACAATAGCGTACCTCAATGAAAAATAAATACAATTTATAAAATAAAATAATCTTTAGTAGTGAAAAAATAGTGTTGTGTTTTTTTTGTTTTAGTTGTCTCTGATGTTATAATTATAATTGAACTAGCTTTTGCCCGCGGCTTCGCTCGCGTTAAATTCGGGGTAACACAGTTCTCCTTTTCTGATTTGCAAGTACCTGCTACCTGTAGCTTTTGCCCTTGCGCCTAATTTATTGTAATAGCAAATCTATGTTTTCCCTTTTGTTCCCTCTTTCTCCCTCATTTCCCACTTTAAAAAAATGTCCCAACTATCTCTGTACCAAAATTCATCAAAATCGGTTTAGCCATTAAGGCGTGAAGAGGTAACAAACAAACAAACTCACTTTCGCTTTTATAATATTAGTAAGGAAGTAAGGATTTAGATAGATGCAAATATTTGTTCACCAGAAATGGTAGAATATATGAGTCTGTAATAACTGTAACATCTTTTATAAGTACTATATTCTGACAAATAAACTTTTCTTTCTTTCTTACATTCAATTTCAACAAAGAATCAGTCACATTTCAATATCAACAAGATTCCTTTTTGTTTGCACAAAACTGCAGTAAATGAACTCGGAGTAAACTAATTAAGTGAACCTTTGTTGGTTGAAGTTAAAGTTGCTACTCCATATTGTTCTACAAAACACCGGAACATTGAGCAGTTTATACTTAAGAACACTAAGCAACACCTAAAGCAATGCTTAAATGTTACTGCCCCGTTGAAATAACATCCTTCAGTGCTGAACCAAACGCTGAAAATTCAATACTACTCTTTTATAGTGGTACTTAAAACGGATATAAGACTTTCTTGCAAACAAGACCTAGGTAATCACTATTGTGTCCTATTTCTTTAGTAATTGCTACGGTTTGTCGTTGTTAAAAGTGCTATAGGAAACTAATAGAATTAAATCCTTACTTCCTTACTAATATTATAAAAGCGAAAGTGAGTTTGTTTGTTTGTTTGTTTGTTTGTTTGTTTGTTACCTCTTCACGCTTTAATGGCTACACCGATTTTGATGAATTTTGGTACAGAGATAGTTGGGAACCAGGAGACGGACATAGGCTAATATTTATTTTAAAAAACTGGGATGTGAGGGAGAAAGAGGGAAGGGAAGGGAAAACTTAGCGTTGCTATTACAAATCAATAAGGCGCAAGGAGAACTGTGTTACCTCAAATTTAACGCGAGCGAAGCCGCGGGCAAAAGCTAGTTAATAATAAAAGAGGTTTGGCAATTATTATGGTAGTGTTTTATTGCTAGAATTTGTATTTATCAAGGCAGTAGAAGATTTTTTTTCATGAAGCGTGGATTAATTTCTGCCATTTTAATTATTTATTGACTATAGCTCACACATTAAACATATATAAATCAACATTTATAGAAACAAGATTTTTGTTTGAGATCAAATCTTATAAACCATTACGTTTCCGAGATATCAGCCACCAAATTTATAATCATACAAACGATGTAGGTAATTCAAAGCCCTTTAAAATTAAATCCTTACTAATATTATAAAAGCGAATGTGAGTTTGTTTGTTACGTCTTCACGCCTAAATGGCTGAACCAATTTTGATGAATTTTGATACAGAGACAGTTGGGACCCTGGAGACGGACATAGGCTAACTTTTTAAAAAAAAAGTTAGAAATGAGGGAGAAAGAGAGAAGAAAAGGGAAAACTTAGCTTTGCTATTACAATTTAATAAGGCGATACTATAGCTAGTAAATAAATACAGTCCGGTCTTTTTTTTTGGGTGGGAAATCCTCAAATAACTTCCCCCGCTCTGGGCGCAGCGGGGGGGAGTGTCAGACTATTACTTACTAAAACCCACCCATGTTCCTTCTATTACCTCAACTCTAGTTATCATGGAAAAAGCTCAGTTGCTCGATCTGGGAGGATAAGTTGTATAATTCTCTTGTGTACTGACACAGTTATGCTCCAACCTGCAGCTTCAGCTGTCATTCTCAAGCGGCCGCAACAGAGCGATACCGTCGGCTTATCGCTTCGTGTTCCCCGGCACGTGTCACGGAGGAGTCGGTTTGTTTATCGCCTGAATAAGCTAACTTAACCTCGACCATCTGTGGCTATTGTTAATCTAAGTATATAAACGTATGTGTATTTGACGGTACGGTTGGCGCAGTGGCTGAGCGATTGACTGCTGTGCTGCGTGTCGCGGGTTCGATTCCCGCAAACAGCCTACAAATAGTTGTATCAGGTCTGGCTGTTTGTGTATGTGAGTTTATATGTTTGTGAACTCACCCACGACATAGGAGGAAATCGTGTCGTGCAGTGACGTGCGCTCCTAATAGGCAAAAAGGCACTGCCGACCCTAGACTCCATAGGTAAACAAAGAAAGAAAAAAAAATCAAAGAATAAACAAATATCTAATTAATTTAAACTTTTTCTATAAATTCCTAACGTAAAAATAATAGCAACGTTCCACACCGCCCTAAATTAATACTATGACAGGCGTTTCGCGTTCAACAGATCGTCACGAGCGAATTATAGGCAAACTTCAATAGTGCCTTTATTTCATTGATAAATGTAGGCATGAAGTATGCGTGTGTGTGTAAAACCTCGTGTACAGACACGTCGTGTATGGCCCACACAGCGACGTATCTCCTGTGGCATGAGAAGCCAATCGGGGGCCGCGATTCATGGCGCAATGAATTGCGACATGAACAGCTCGTTACATTGGTCGGTACAGCTCAGCTTTTTACTGATTGGCGCTCAACAGAGATTATACGACAAGTTGAAGAAGTCGTTAGCTAAGTACAATTCCGGTTGAAACTGATGCAATTTTATTTGTCAACATTTTATCATCAAAATTTTGAAAATAGGCTTTCTTATAAAGGTCACCATATTATTGTTTTTTTCATGTGAAGTTCGCAGTTATTATTTTGTTTTTTGTGAATAATTAATTTACGAAACGCAAATAAGCTCGAATTGTTGATAATGTGTGTTTGTTTATAGTAATAAATGGAAGGTTTTCTCAATTGTCGTTTAATGAAAAGCTTCAAATAGTGTCGAAAGGTAGATGTGTGCCTGAATTACGAGCATTAACCCAGCAAAAAGGTAATGTAACTCGTAAATTTAATACGAAAAGTTACGAAACAGGAGTAAGTACTCCTGGCTGTGTGGTTGCGTACACACAAATAAATTAGGTATTTTGTTTTCCGTGCCTGTTATTTAATTCGAATAATAGGTAGGTACAACAGTGTGGACTCACTCGGGATATACAGATTTACATGATTTCTATTCCGCGGCAAAAAAGACTAACTAACACGTGCAATTGCGAAATCTTTCCTTTTTATTTGCGAAAAAAAAAGCTGCCTACCCGGTCATTAAACCCTGTGCACGCCACTGGTGTCGTGCAATATTATTTTAAAACAAAAAATAGTGTCGTGCAATATTACTTTAAAACAAAAAAAATATTGACTAACTCATCATAAAATCTCAGAAACTATAATAAGTGTTTCGATTCTTAAATTTTGCAATGGGTATACTTTTAGGATGCAAAATGCTCACTAATACGGAATTTTAGAAACCCCTAAGGAGGTGAGATAGGGTGGCAAAGTTTGAGTGGGAGAATGCGTTTACTCGGCTGGTTTATTTTAAAACTACTAGGCTTGCATGAATTCATTGTGGTATTAATTTCAACAGTTTCAAAGTCAAAGTTATTTATTTGTAAAACATAGGTAATTATAGTAAATGGTATAAAAATTGTGTTGTTTAAGGCAATGCATGCAAATTAATTACAAGAAGTAACATGCTAGGCAGTAGTAGGCTAAAACCGTGTCATATACAAAATAGAATAACGAATAGATCGGACAGTTTTGTCTATAGTTTGGTTTATACCTACAAGTTTTTGGTAAAATCGTATGAAGTACTTAAATTATTTATTAAATTATTTAACTTATCTTATTTAAAACGTGCGTATAACTGCGCCGAGATATCGAAACCTCAAAATCAATAGTAAACATGAAAAAAATATCCCGTTTCAAATATAATAAATATCTTATATCAGTACCATGTCAATTTAAAACTTTTATGAGTATATAAAAGTTAACTTTTATAAGTCGTTATTGGCCGATATTAAGATTGTTTTATCTCGGGAACACGTGGAAGTATCAAATTGAAAATAACCATATCATACCTACTCATCTCTGTGGCCCCTTTGTGCTGTGAAAATCAACATTCTAAGTCTACGCAGCCAACAAAGTCAAGGGTAAAAGTCAAGTACCCTTGATGCGCGAGTCTGACTCGCTCCTGATTGTTTTTTTGACTAGGACACCATTCGGTAACGTTAGACCCCTTATGTAACCACAAACCAAATATCCCTGAACTCACAGACCCACGTACACTACAAAATCAAATCACCCATTTCCCACACACCATAAAAAGCGCCACACATGATTGGTCGTAGTTATTACATCAAAGTTGCTATGGGGGACATTTTTCCCATTATGTTATGCTCCTATGTAAGTACCGGCGGTCACGGTCAGTTTTTATGGTAAGTCGTTGAGGGGACGTCGACACCATAGAGTAACGAGGACGATATATGTAGGTACATATATTTTTTTTGCTCTGAGAAATAAATTGGGTAATAGAGTGGAAGGAAATTGAAGGGTCCTTGGGTTGTTCAAGGTCAAGGGTAAGGAGTTTTCCTTGTCAAAGGACAGATAAATTGTGTGTACAAATTGTACAATGTACATAATATTTCTATATGTATAGATATAGTTCCGATCGGTATGATAAATGATGTTTATTTTGCAAGTAGGTTTTCACAAACACTTTTACACGTCTTTTTTAGGGTTCCGTAGTCAACTAGGAACCCTTATAGTTTCGCCATGTCTGTCTGTCCGTCCGTCCGTCCGTCCTCGCTTAATCTCTGTGACCGTTAGCACTAGAAAGCTGAAATTTGGTACCAATATGTATATCAATCACGCCGACAAAGTGGTAAAATAAAAATTGGAAAAAAATGTTTTATTAGGGTAGCCACCCTATATGTAAAGTGGGAAGTGATTTTTTTTTTAATTTCAACCCTAACGTGTGATATATTGTTGGAAAGGTATTTAAAAATGAATAGGGGTTTACTAAAATCATTTTTTGATAATGTCTATAATTTCGGAAATAATCGCTCCAAAAGTAAAAAACAATGTGTCCCCCCCCCTCTAACTTTTGAACCATAAGTTTAGAAAATATGAAAAAAATCTGAAAAGTAGAACTTTATAAGGACTTTCTAGGAAAATCATTTTGAACTTGATTGACACAACAGTTTTTGTACAAAAAAGACAAAAAGTTGTACAAAATAATTTCCTCCTCCACCTTTAAACTCATAAGTGGGAACACTTATTGTGACGGACGGGAAACTACGGAACCCTACACTGAGCTTGGCCCGACACGCTCTTGGCCGGTTTTTTAAACTAGATGAGGCCGGTTTTCCGTACCCGACTACTCTGAGAAGAAACAGCCGAAACAAACTCAGAGGTCATAGTCTCTTTTAAGGTTCAGACAAAAATCTTGGTCAACATACATGAGGACTATGCAGATGAGTGTCTGAAATGGTCGTTCTAAGAAAGCACCGCACAGATTGAGTGGACCTGTCCAGTCAGTGCAAGCATTTGTCAGTTATCGTGTAGCTCGACTCATAAGCAATATGATCTATGGTGTGAGGTTTGTTAAGGGACGTAGATTATTATTGTTCTGTTGAACTTAATAAACTGCTTTCTTGTTTCTAGGGGTCGTGTTACTGTTGAGTGTGAGGTACAAAAATCGATTCTTAGTAGAAAAGTTCGATTTCTAGGCTGATCAAAATTTTATGTTATTTTTTTGTAATTTCGTTAATACTTGTGGGACAGCCCTAAGGTACTTATGTAATATTTTTGCGTTCACCTGATCGCAGATTTGTCGATTCCTACAGTAGGACATTTAAATATTTATACATTTTTGCATGTGCTAGGGAGCACAGGTTCAAAAGTCTTATCCTCAAGTGAAGTTACTCAGAATCAGCAATATTGTCCCCTATCTATCTACTATTTAAATAAAAAAAAAAATAGCCTGTATTTACTCTGACCTTTGCAACACAAATACAAGTAGTTACAATAACTTAATACTAATAACTATTCTAATGTTAATTCTCTACATCATTAATCAGCTACCTGGTCAGGCGGTCTCGCGACATAGGCCTCCTCTATTTCCCTACTCTTATTTACTAGGAACTGAAACTTAGCCATCGAAATCTGCTTACACTTCTACCTAGACCAGCAGCAAAGTACAGGCGTGATGTTGAGTTAGTTTGTATGAGTGTTGACATGGTAATAATAAACGACACGTTTGGCAAAGTGGCTGTGCATTTGACTGCTGCTCTGCGTGCCGCGGGTTCGATACCCGCAGGGAACAATATTATTATGGCCTACAGATAGTTGCTCCGGGTCTGGTTGTTTGTGTATTTCAGTTTAAATGCTTCTAAATGCGGATTAATTCATAGTAAGTAACTATAACAAAAGTGTTTTAAATCAATATGTTTTCATAAATAAATAAACAGATAATTGGTATTATGAATATTTTTTTTATCAAAAACAGTGCGATGTTGAACCAAAAGACACCGAAAACAAAATCAAAAAGTACCATTTAGAGTCTTGACTTCAAACGAGACGTTCAACACAATTTTTGTACTTCCAGGTCAATAGTACCTAATAACAAGGTCGCTAACCTTTCGAAAACGATTATTACCCAATAAATCATAAAAGCCATTTCCGTAGCAATTGAACAAACAATTCACCATACACAACTACTAAATAACATTTATACCCAATCTTATCGTCAGAAACACATCATAAAACTATATTTATGAACCCAAGTATTGTCGACTATTTTTCTGAAGTGAATGGTCTCTGTAATCGTTCCCTAGACACGGAGAAACGGAAAGAAAGAAAGAATGTTTTCATGGTTATTTGGGCTTATTTTCTGAATCTAAACTGCCAATTATGGTATTGTATAAGACGTTGCGACAACCCTAATACGTAGTGTTGGGCGACAATACCCGAAAACCTACCAAAAGAAAGTTCCGTACAAACTTGCGACATAAACGGCCCTATCTTTTGACTGCGTAGACTTAGAGGGTTGATTTTTCACAGCACAAAGGGACCACAGATTTGAGTATATGGTTTTAATTTAAATTGGATACCTCCGCGCGTTTTCAAGATAAAGGCTCTTGACGGACAGACAGACGGATGACAAAGTGAACAAGTAAGAGTTCCGTTTTTTACTTTTGAGGTAAGGAATCCTAAAAATATTGTGTAATTGATGGTCAATTAGTGCGACAGCACAATAAATGAAAGATCAGAATGACGTGAGTGAGTTCCATGCATTGTTACCCAATCTTAATATTTATACAAAACTAGCTTTTGCCCGCGGCTTCGCTCTTGTTAAATTCGGGGTAAAACAGTTCCCTTTTCCTGATTGCGCCTTATTTATTGTAATAGCAAAGCTAAGTTTTCCCATTTCTTCCCTCTTTCTCCCTCATTTCTCACTTTAAAAAAAATTGCTATGTCCGTCTCCAGGGTCTCAACTATCTCTGTACCAAATTTCATTAAAATTCTTTTAGTCATTTAGGCGTGAAGACGTAACAAACAAACAAACTTATTTTCGCTTTTATAATATTACTAGCTTCCGCCCGCGGCTTCGCCCGCGTGGTGTGTTGATAAAAAGCAGCCTATAGCAAAAATAACAGAATCGAAGTATAAATAAAATTAGGTACCTACGTCTCATTTTTAAGGTTACGTCCCCAATGGGTAAAAACTCTATTACTAAGTCTTCGCTGTCCGTCCGTCCATAGGTAATGGTACGAATCTAACTAATAGGTATGTATTATGAAACTTCATAAAACCTATGTTTTATTACATTTTATGTAATTAGATCTTATTGTACCTATATGTTCACAAATAAAGGATTTGAATTTAGTTTGTAAGGAACGTGTCAACTCAACGTACTCTGTGCTCACGCGTCTGCCCGTGATCGGGTCGCGCACTCAGCGATGAGCGACTTGTTCCCTACACCGCGCCCGAGCGGGCCAGCCTAGTCACGGCGACATGAAATTAATTTTGTTGCGCGTTATTTTGATTTTGCTATATCTCCTAAAGTATTTATTTAATCTGCATGATGTAAAAGGAAAAAATAATCTTCATGAAATGTTCATGCCAACCAACCTATTTAAAATGATAAGGATTAATACTGTATTTGTGTATTTACACAAATACAGTATTAATCCTTATCATT
The DNA here is from genome assembly GCA_905475445.1 of Ochropleura plecta. NCBI lineage: Eukaryota > Metazoa > Arthropoda > Insecta > Lepidoptera > Noctuidae > Ochropleura > Ochropleura plecta. Next base: position 19,088,514 of record FR997736.1, read on the forward strand.
TTCAAGCTTAAGCTTAAGCTTTCCAAGTTAGCGCTTTATAATTGCCCATTTGTTAAAGTATTAAAATGGATATAGTATGTTATCCTTAAAATATAGACATATGTCACCGCTGACTTTTCTGTGGACCTATATAAGATACACAATTACACCATTCATTATTTTGTTATATCTTAAAGGGTTTAGGCAGCGTTTTCGTTGAAAGCTCCCAGACAGCATACTTTTTGCCGACATCTTCAACAAATATAGTTAATGTACACAGAAATAAATTAAAAAACTTAACAAATTATATACTAAAACCTTCCTTAAGAATCATTCTATCTATTACTAAAAACCGCATCAAAATCCGTTGCGTAGTTTTAAAGATTTAAGCATACAAAGGGACATAGGGACAGAGAAAGCGACTTTGTTTTATACTATGTAGTGAAGTAAGGATTTCCGGTTAATTAGAATTCGAGTAGGGGGTCAAATTTAACTTCAAAGATTTCATTACATAGTTAGTTGCAGTTGAATCTAATGAACGTGTTTATTTTTTACATGATATGTCATAGCTAGGCAAAATAATTAAGGTTACTATTTCAAAATGTTTCATTTATTTGACGATTATCGCCGAACTCTTTTCTCTTTTTTTATCATTTTGGATCTTTATTATTTTGCCGCATTTTCTCTTTTGAAACGATCCCGGAGTCTTGTATTTTTCTTTATAAGAAACTAGCGGGCGCCCGCGGCTTCGCCCGCATGATGATCATAAAAAAGTATCCTTTGTTATTCCAGACTATAATCTACCTTTGTGCCGAATTTCATCAAGATCCGTTCAGCCGTTTCGACGTGTGAAAGAGTAACAAACATCCATAAATCCATAAATCCATCCATCCATCCTCACAAACACTCGCATTTATGATATTGTATAGTAGGATTATAATATTAGTGGGACTTGTATAACGTTTTTTTTTAATCTTGATCTTAGGCATCGTTGCCTATCTATATCTTTTCCAATATCTCTCTAGATACCGTACTACCCTGTACTGAGACATATTTAAAATACCCACGCTCCCATTTTCCTACGCCAGCAGATTTCAATTCACATGCATAAGCCTTGGTTTCCCCGTATTTCCCCTGGGACCATATTGTAAACTGTCGCGTTAGGTCTTTGCAGTTTTAAAAGAAAATCTAACTTTGCATGGATTTGCATGGATGGTGAGATTGGAAATTGAATTAATAAAATAGGATGATGGAAATAATGTCGTTTGCTAAAGGAATTGGATTATGCTCTCGAAATTGAAAGACTATTGGTAAATCCGATGTACTTTTTTGAGCTATGCTTTGTTGGCTTTAGCCCCCGAGTAATTAGGGCCCCTGACTTGTAGAGAAAAATAACCATAAAATATTTCAATAAATACAAATTTTCATTGAGAAGAGGTACTCATAAGGACCATGGGTAATTAATTAAAGTGTCGAAGAACATCAGCTAAATTTATTCGAGTTCGTATCGCACACTCAACAACACAAGCTTTGTTTGTTACACTGGAGTGTGAGAAACAGAGCTCACTCCACCAATTTTTCAAGCTATTTACGAACGCTTTTCAATATAAACTATCTAGTAGGCTAAAAATGTTATTTGATAATCCTCTTTTTAACACGCTTATATTAACTTCACTAGGAATCTTAATTTGACCCACTTCGCGGTCTTCGATTAGGATGAAATTTTGCACACGCTCTGAGTTCTGATGATAATACATGACTAGCTAAGAAACGTCATTACAAATCCAATATGGCGGCCTCCTCAAGATGGCGGACTGGCTGTTTGAAATGCACCCCCATGACATGGGTATCAAATGAAAGAGTTTGCTGTCAGAAATACGAAAAAAATAAACACGTGACTTAAATCCAACATGGCGGATTGGCTGTTTGAAATGCACCCCTATGATATGGGTATTTAATGAAAGGGTTTGCTGAATGGGATACGAAAAAAAAATTACGTGAACAAAAAGCGTGTTTTTTAATCTATTACATTTTTTTGAGCATTGTCGTACACAAAGGTGGACTCTTAGTGTACGACAAACACAAACACTTTTGATACAGGGCCGTATAAGGACTAGCTAAGCCACTATGATCTTTAATTACCTTTAATTAAAGATAATTTACTTACGATGAAAACACACTGTGAGAAAACTATAAGGCTAACCAGTGGCTTTGTGTTTGTCGTACACTAAAAATCCTACAATGTGACTTTTAAAAATCAATGTGAGGACATTGGTTTTTAAAAGTCACATTGGTAGGATTTATGACCAAAAATTCTTTAATTAAAATCTAAATGTAATAAGTAACGGATTACTGAAGACCTATTAACCATTTTATAACACTTAACTTAGATTTAACGCATTCAATTAGAACTTAGTTTTATTGAGGGGAATTAACGGCCGTTAATCTTTAACGAGAGATATCAAGTTTATACGATGTGGGGATAAAAGAATTTAATACATTGTAGCACATAAGTGGTGTCTTTGAAAAAAATCAAGATTTTCCAACACTATGTACGAAGAGATGCTTTTTTAACTAATATTTTTTATATATTTTAAGTTAGTAATTAAAATGTCAACCAATAAAATAAAATGGCAGATGAAGTCCAAATAAAATAAAAAGAGTGTTATTAATAATTAATTTAACAATCCTCCATAAATTTAGTAGCAGAGTAATTAGATTTCATAATTAAAAATTATTTAAGTTGCTTTTTAAATAAAACTAAATTGACATCCTTTAACGGGGAATTTGAATGTTCCGTTGACTAATGTTATAAACCCGTAAGTATGTCTGTTCATATGTCACAGCCAATATCCTCCGAAACTATTGGCACCACATAGTTGAAATTTTAACAGTAGGCCTTCTATGAACCGATACATAATTATGATGAAAAAGTATAAAAAATAAATAAATAAGGGCTTATTTATTTATTTTTTCAAACTTGCAACAGTGGGTTGAAAAAAAAAATCGTACATAACTGTGTAGGGTGGCTATCGATAGGTCTTAAAAATGTTATCGAGGTTTCTTTTATACTTTTTTCTTAAGAAAATGATTGATGAGATATTTAATTTTTATCTAAATAAATTCTAAAACGATGAAAACTCTGAAAAAAAATTGTAATACGTATTTAAAAGGAAAATTGGCTTGGCAATTCGTTTTGATATATGGGATTTTCTCATCAAACTGTAGCCGTAATTTTGGTTTTCATTATGTTTTTATGACAAATAAATTTAGTTGTGCCGTTGAGTGTAAATTTACATTTTGTTTGAATGAACGTTAAAAACATTGTTTAATGCAACGGAACCCAGTGTGCGCGTCGCCGACGCGCACTTGGCCGTTTTTTCTAGTAAGATCTCAAATACAAGTTAAATTAACATTCATGATATAACTCATCAAAACAGGACAATCCTTTTTAAAATGATGATAAGAACCGATACATTTGGCCCAGTGGCTAAGCGTTTGACTGCTGCGTTACGTGTCGCGGGTTCAATCCCCGCACTTATCAAACCTACAAAATTAAATAGTTGTTAAGGGTCTGGTTCTTTGTGTATGTGAGTTTAAATGTTTGTAAACACACCAACGAAACAGGAGAAATTCCTAGTGTGAGTTTTATTTTTTATTTTAAGAAAAATGAATGAGCTATCTCTGCTAGAATTTTTCATTTACAGCACCTTGTTTCCTTTTAATATTAAGGTATCATTTGCGCGAAAATTAACCAATATGTCACCGTCATAAGCTCACGTACACGGCTATATTTTCACAAGTTTGTTTTATTAGGCCTTAATATCCCTAAAGGGGAGACGTCTCTAAGAAGGTATTATCCTAGACATTTACGTGATGTTATTTCATAGTCTGCGTTTACGACACTCTAGGGTTTGCGTTCACCTCAAACTAACACCAGTCTAACCTAACCATAAATTGTTCAGCCTTTCTGATAAACCAGAGGTCAGGTTACAATGGAAATTGACGCGTTGATAAGTCGTTGTGTGAACATTGCGCGTTGTTAGGGTACAGCTACCCTACCATGACGTCTTAAAACAGAACTTTTTCCACTGAGGGAAAGAGACAGAGCTATACAGGGTGTCTAGCACCATCTCTTTCTCACACAGGAATAAGTACCGCTATAAGATGTCATGGTAACCCTTCTGTACCTCGAAAGTAAAATACGAAACCCTTATTGGATTGCATTGTTGCCCGTTTGTCTGTCTGTCAAGTCCCCTTATCTCAGGAACGCGTGAAAGTATCGAGTTGAAATTTAAACCATATATACTGAAATCTGTTTTCCCTTTGTGCTGTTAAAAACTCTATCCTCTAAGTCTACGTAGTCAAAAGATATAGCCGTTTATATTGCGTACGGGACCCTTGGTGCGCGAATCTGACTCATTCTTGGTTGGGTTTTATGACTGTGACTGAAGTCTTCTCATTGTGGCAGACTTTTAACTAGTTTATTCAGTGCTTATGATTATTTAGCTCTAGATTTAGTACTCTCTAGAGCTTTTTCTTTGTGAGAAAAACTTAATAACTGTACAAACAGTTCACAAGGGAGAAAACTGTGATTCATTTGTTTATTTCGAATCCTTACTTTTTCTTCAAGGTTTTCACAAGATTTGTGAATATAAAACTTCAAGTGAGATCGTAGATAACTTGTTCTTGTTTTGATTTTGTCGATGCGCTGTTAAGTTGTTGGTCCCGGCTGTCATTTGTAGATCTTTGACAGTCGTTACAGATAGTCAGTGTCCCGAAAGTCTGACATCCAGTCTTACCAAGAGGTATCGTATTACCCAGTACTAACTTGGTTATGGAGGTCAGATAGGCAGTCGCTCCATGTAAAATATTGGTATTCAGCTGCATCCGGTAAGACTGGAAGCCGACCCCAATATAGTTGGGAAAAGGCTAGGCAGATGATGATGCGCTGTAAAGGGTACTTTTAACTCCAGAACGCTATTTAAGGTAAACATTGAATGGACACTTGAGTTACTCCGGACGCTTTTAATGTTGTTTTTAACCGAGTTCAAAAAAGGAGGAGGTTCTCAATTCGCCTGTATTTTTTTTTGTGTTTGTTACCTCATAACTCTGGTCTGGGTGAACCGATTTTGATGATTCTTTTTTTATTCGAAAGCTGGTGATTGTCGTTTGGTCCCATAAAAAAATATCAAGATACGGCCAGTAGTTTTTGAGTTATCTTTAATAATGCGTATTAGATTGACTTCGTCTACGTTGATGATAAAATTTTAGAGGTTGTCGAAGACAAATGAACAAAATACAGTCGAATTGAGAACCTCCTCCTTTTTTGAAGTCGGTTAAAAAAACGCTATGCACTATGATTTGATTTTAATTTGGTGATAGATCTTTAGTGATATACAACGGAACTCTTCAATAAATGACAGCAAATCTGCCGTGATTGCTGCAATCACATGTATAAGTATGGGTTTCGCCAGGGTAGGCAGGCGAGTGGGAGCAGGGTGCCCGTATGCCCCTCCCCTCACCTAGTCATTAAGAAACATAATCATCAGATCAAGTATCAGCTGTATCCCCTAGGCGATAATGCATATGATTTCTGAATTGGTTGTAAACTAAAGCATAATTTAGATAGTATTTAATACTATAGCATGATGTGGAACTAAAGCTTGTATTTAAGACGGGACCTACGCACTAAAAAACTAAAAATAACCGTGTTTGCGAATTATATCATAATACTATAACTAAAAATGCTGAAATAAAAAACTTTTTTGCAAAAAATAAAACCGACTTCGAAAAAGTTTTTCTACATCGTTTTCACATATCTGTCTAATCTCAACATGATGTAACCATGATTTTGTAAAATTATTATGTTTTAAAAGAGTGTCCATGGAGTTTCTTGCCCATTCTGCTCCATAGAGATCTACTCTTTGGAATGGGCAACTACAGTACTTTCAAAAGGTATTTGTTATTGGGACTGTGGCAGCAACTTTTTTAATTTTTTTTTTAATCAAATCAAATGGTCTAATTGAAATAAATGCATTGAGTTTAATTTTTATTCTTTTCTGCCCTTCACCGTCAACTTTTTCCCATCCTACAATGCGGTTGACTTCCAATCTTACTGATCGCAGGTGGACTATTTTACTTGGAGTGACTGTCTGTCTGATTTCCACGGCCTAGTCAATGTTTATTACGATATCCTTTGAGTAAAATTGTCAGACTTACGGACCACAGACTGTGAAAGATCTACAATTGTCAAATGGGCCCAAGCAACGGCTTGAATACACGTTTAATCAAACGACACGATTGGCGCAGTGGCTGAGCGATCGGCCGCCGCGTTGCGTGTCGCGAGTTCGGTCCCCGAACGGAACAAATATTTGTATGGCCTACAGATAGTTGTTCTGGGTCTAGCTGTTCGTGTATGTGAGTTTAAATGTTTGTAAACGCACCCACGATACAGGAGAAATTCTTAGTGTGGGGCCAGGTTTAAAAAAAAGAGGCATGGTTGATACTCGGTATTTAGCAACCTCTAAATTCTCGCAACTTAACCTATAAGATATTTTTATTTAGCCACGAACTCATGTCTCTCTAAAAATTTATTCTGTGTTTATTGTATTAAAGTTCAAAATCACAACCTGTATCATTTGTCTTCATAAAAATGTTTATAATCAGTGTTAGCAATTAGTTATTACAGTTACAAATGCACATTCAGAGCAGCTATAAATTCAGCCGACAGTATCATAAAGAAAACCCGCTTGGACCAGACAACATGATATGACGAAGAGAACCCAGAAGGATCACTAAACTGGCTACTTCCTACTATATATCCTATCCTAGTAATATTATATATGCGAAAGTTTGTGAGTATGTTTGATCCTCTTTCACGAAAAAACTACTGAACGGATCTTGATGAAATTTGACACAGAGGAAGATTATAGTCTGTAATAACACATAGAATACTCTTTTTTTTACCATCACGCTTGCGAAGCCGCGGGCGCCAGTTAGTAATATTATAAATGCGAATGTTTGTGAAGATGGATTTATGGATGTTTGTTACTCTTTCACGTCAAACCGGCTGAACGGATCTTGATGAAATTTGACACAGAGGTAGATTATAGTCTGTAATAACACATAGAATACTTTTTTTTACCATCACGCGGGCGAAACCGTGGGCGCCAGCTAGTCAGAACTAAAACTTCAAACATTTTAAAGTGTAAAAAATACCCTTTTTGAAACCTAAAGGCATTTATTCACCTGTGTTGTGGGTTGTTCGGAAGAGATACCGTGGCTCCGAAACATAAAAGGCAAAATAAGGAATATGGGTTGGTTTTAGTCTATAAAAGTCTGACACTCCCCCCCGCTCCAAGAAGTTATTTGATGATTTGCCATCCGCAAAAAAAGGCCTGCATTTAAACCATTCACTCAAAACGAATATACGGAACCTTTATTGGATCACTTTGATGTCTGTCTGTCTGTCAAGACCTTTTATCTCGGGAACGCGTGGAGGTATCGAGTTGAAATTAAAGCCGTATACTCAAATCTGTGAACCCTTGAAGCTGTGAAAAAATCTACCCTCTAAGTCTACGCAGTAAAAAGAAATGGCCGTTCATGTACGGGACCATCAATGCGCGAGTCTGACGCGCGATTGGCCGGTTTTTTAATACATGTTTTACGATACCTCTGTGATCCCTGCACTAATCAATGCATCCACCATCACAATGTTTTAAATGCGTTACTTTAGACACACCATAAAAATAAAAACGTAATTTTTACACCAAAAAAAACTCGTCGCTCAATATTTTTTATTGTGTTACTAGCTTTTCCCCACGGCTTTGATCGCGTTAAATTCGGGGTAATACAGTTCCCCTTTTCTGATTTGCAGGTAGCTGTTAACTGTAGTTTTTGCCCTAACGCCTTATTTATTGTAATAGCAAAGCTAAGTTTTCCCTTTTCTTCCCTCTTTCTCTCTCATTATTAACTTAAAAAAAATAGCATATGTCCGTCTCCAGGGTCCCAACTATCTCCGTACCAAAATTCATCAAAATTGGTTTAGCCATTTAGGCGTGAAGACGTAACAAACAAACTTACTTTAGCTGTATATTACAGTAGTACAGTATTCTGTTTCCTTACTAGTATATGTATTTTAGTAAGGAAACAGAATGTTTACTTAACTTCAAGGAATGGACCTTCTCCCCTTATCTGTTATACCACTATGTAGTTCGGACATGTTTGCACTTGTTTAATTAGTTGCTTTTGCCTGCTTTACACTCGCAGTTAAATGGCTTTGCTCATGTTACATTATAACATGTCTGGAGGGGATTCCGCAATGTTTGGAGAACAAAGGGGAAAAGTTTCATCTGAAAATCTTTTGAGCGGATTTCGTTAAGGCGTGATTTTAATATCTGTTTTTAGAAGTATTTTGTTTTTGTGGTAAATATGAAAGTAATTGTGATGCTGACATTTAGAAGGGCATGAGATAAGGAGGGACGGAGCACATGTGACTAAATGAGTGATGGATCTGAATGTTGATGGACGGAGAGCGAGAGGAAGGCCAAAGAAAAGATGGATAGATTGTGTAAGGAATGATATGAAGGAGAAAGGAGTAAATGATGCTGTGACGTCTGATAGGGGAGAATGGAAGAAGAAAACGTGTTGCGCCGACCCCAAATAGAATCAAGACAAGAGCAGGAAAATGATGATAATGATGCTGACATTATTTCTCATAGTATTAACATAATGTTTTTCTTTTGTTGCTCTTTTCATTAATTATTAAGTACCTATTTTATTTTAGAGTCATCTCATAACTTCACGACTGTAATCCCCGAGGGCTAGGCAGTGGTTTAACTAATAGTACACACACATTTCGTTAGTATAGTTTAGGTTTAATACGTTTGGGTAATTTTTATTATTTTTTATTTAAAAAAAAGTTGCTCCACATTAAGATTTCTCTTGTATCATGGGTGGGTTTACACACATTTAAACTCACATACACAAACAGCCAGACCCGGAACAACTATCTGTAGGCCATACAAATATTAGTTCTGCGCGGGGATCGAAAAGACGAAATATCTGACTCAACGTTATTGGAAAATCCACCATTTATTTTTGTTTTAAATTTGTATTTTAGTGACACAATCGCCACCAAAACGATTTGAACGACGAACAATTTAATTAAATTAATGTATCCGTGTAAGGGTTAGGGAACAAAGATATGAACATTACGTACATACTTACATGTGAAACACAAAACCCTCCTTTTGGGGTTCGCTTCAGTCGGGTAAAAAGGAATCCAACTAACAATTCAAAAACCTTTTACATAAATCAGTCACTTTTGCTTACTAACTAAACTACAACAGCAAAGTTCCTCTGCTCTTGAAAACAATCGCAAACATGAGGACTTCCCATTCTAAAGCAACTTGTAAGTTGTGAACGAACTTGTCAGAACTACCCGCCCTGAGGTCCAAAGTCATAGAGTTTGTGGTCTGTTCTAATAAATGACCCTTTCCAAACCCTTTTGGAGGCCTCTAAGAACCCCTGAAAGGACCGAAAAGGTTCGAAATCTGGTTTTGGTATTCATAAATATTTTTGCTTGAAATCAACTTGTTACCTTAGTGTACATTTGAATCTTTTCTTGCAAAGTGCCTCTTGTAAGTTGCCGTCCCTGGGGCGATGACAATAGATTTTTTTGTAGAAGTATAAAAAGTTATGCGTGCTCATACATAAATAAAATATACATGTTGAATTGAGAACCTCGTCCTTTTTTTTCTTCGGTTAAAAATTAAGAATTAGATAGGTATGCCTACATGTTGCGCTAATAAGTGTCTGACTGAGCTTTAGGGTTTTGAATGAAAGGGTCACCCCAATGACATAATTTTGGCGACTGTAGTTTATTATTTAGTTTTTATTTGTATTAAAAATAAATTGACATCTTTTTTTGTGGACCCCGGCCTCGGAACATAATGGGCAAAAGAAGGAACATGGTTTTAGTCAGTAAAAGTCTGACACTCGCCCCCACTTTGCCCAGAGCGGGGGAAATTATTTGATGATTTATCATCCGCAAAAGAAAATCCATTTGTTGTTAAAATAAGTACGTGTGATTGGCATTACAGTAAAAGCACTATAATTCTACTAATAGGGGTAGAATTTCTTTCCCCATTAAAACATAGTGGTCTTCGTTACCTGATAAAAGTGGTTAGTGTCGGAACTAACTACTACATTAATGAGCAGTAATTGCAGTTAAATCGGGTTTATGGTCTGGAACGGGTTTTTGTAATTAGGAATGTCTGCTTCGAGGTTTGTTGCTGATTCGGAATGGCTACCTACAGCCTTTTTTTTAAGAAAAACAAGAACTGTATAAATAAAGATGGCGGAATATTTATAACCAGACATGAAAGGAATTTTCCTCTTTGAAGTTGTGTGCAAGTCAGCCAACCCTACTAATATCCTACTTCCTACTTATATTATAAATGTGAATGTTTGTGAGAATCGATGGATGGATATATGGATGTTTGTTACTCTTTCACGTCAAAACGGCTGAAGGGATCTTGATAAAATTTGGCACAGAGGTAGATTATAGTCTGGAATAACATATAAGATACTTTTTTTTTCGATCATCACACGGGTGAAGCCGCGGGCGCCAACTAGTAAATAATAAAAAAATCGGCAAGTGTGAGTCGGATTCGCGCACCGAGGGTTCCGTACAAACTTGCGACATAAACGGGCCATGTCTTCTGAATGCGTAGACTTAGGGAGTTGATTGTTTCACAACTCTAAGGTACTACAGACTTGAGACCACGCATTACCGTCAGATAGACGGACAAGAAACTGATCTGTGTTTCTTTTTTCCTTTTCAGGTACGGAACCCTAATTCTCCTATGTGTTATTCCAGACTATAATCTAACTCTGTGCCAAATCTCATCAAGATCCGTTCAGCCGTTTTGACGTAAAATAGTAACAAATATCCCTCCTCACAAACATTCGCATTTATAATATAATAATTAATATATTGTAGGAAGGAAGTAGGATTCAGTAAACTCCCTGTAAAAAAAGAAACACATTCTTTTAATAAAATAAAACCGGTGTGTTTTGCAATATATCATCATAATTATACTTGATTTTTAATGAAACCCCCGGGATAGGTTGACAAATTCTTATCAAACCACGAAGTTACCCCTGCTTTGTATATTCATAAACCACGCCAGCATTGTCGTGCAAATAAGAGAAAAGATTTAAAAAGACAAAGCAATGGAAATGGAACGAAACGATAAGACCGCAAAAAACTTAATTCACATTCAAATCTCAGTAGGTTTGGTATATATGAGGCTAGACTTTTGAAATATAGGGGAAGAAAGATAATAAAGAGAAGAATATTCTTTATCTACGTAACTTTATTGTTTTTAGGCCTTGCCAACTGAATAGCAGTCGCAAGCTCATTTGATAGTTGAACAGCCGAGTTGATTCAGAAAGTTTTGAAATATATTCAATGAACATTGTTGAACTGTCACAGTGAATGCAAATACCTTTGCTTTGGACGTCGAGTTGATTAGATACTGATACTTTACTAATGAATATTTTTTTCATAAAAAAGGCGTGCAAATAGGGCGTCGAAATTTCAGTGGATTTTTCTGCCCCATACATTTGTGCCCATACTAAGAATTCACCTGTTTCGTGGGTGCGTTTACAAACTTTAAGACTTACAAATAGCCAGAAACAAAACAACTGGGTATCTTGTATTTGTGTTTTGAATTTATTTCATCAATCAAAATAAGGACATTTCAATTGTACAGAAAACAATGTACCACAAATTCAAGTATGAATTCCAATAACTTGTTACAATTCTGCTTACCCCTTATTGAGATGCCAATCAAACATTCACGGTTCAATAAAACATTATTGTTCTGTCACAATTGAAAGCATTCGTGAGTACGTTATCGTGTATGTTGTCTTAATGTGCTCGTTTAACGACATCGTTCTCACATATTTGTATAATCTCAACATGAATGATGCAACCATGATCTTGCAAAATTATTATGTTTTAAAAGTGTATCCATGGAGTTTCTTGCCCATTCTTCTCCTTAGAAATCATTGCTCTGGAATGGGCAACTACAGTAGTTTCACAAGTTATTATGCATTGCGTCAAAAGTGCCTATAATGATCTAATTGAAATAAATGCTTTGATTTTGTATATTTTAGCCAAATATTACAAAACAGATAGGCACAGAAAGTTAGTTTCACACAACAAACGAGAACGTAATCATGCTCACGTACAGCTGTGAGTGCAACACACTTGCGCTTGTCATTATCACTATTATTAGATCGTTGCAGGTTGTGCGAAGTCGATCTTGTATACTTATCTGTATCAGTAAATTGATGTGATCGGTCGGGTATTATCGGGTAAATTTGATCAGACCTTTAAGAAAATAAATAGTTTTATCCCAAACACCTGTCAGTATAAAGTATGGGCGGTTTATCTAGATTCTAGACCCCTTTAGTGGAGCAAGGTTGGGTCTAAAATTTCCTGAGATTACAAATGGTGGTATACTGACTTTCTAACATATTATCGAAATTAGTACTTGGTGTGCAATTCAATTATCTAGATTTAAATAAATATACACTGAGTAAGATTATTTTAGAGCATTCATTTTTTAATTTTATATTGGATTACTATTTTTATCTTGTAAATATGTCAAATACACACATTTTTGGTGGTCGACGTTACTCTAGCGATACTGGTATGTTGTAATAATTAAAATCTATTATTGTGTGCCTTATCCAAGCCAATCAAAGAGTGCAATTTACATTAACGAGCCCTGAATCTTAGTCTTTCTCCGTAGCTAGTTTAGTAGTCAGTATGTAGGCCATGAACTGAAATAAATAATAAGCCAATACATTTGCCAAATCTATGACAAATGATTCAATTAATTTAGCTCTATAACCCGCTGTCTGCTTGATATTGGGTTATTTCCCAGTTTATTTAGTTTACTAAGACATAGACCAAAGAGTGCTTACTGCTCGTTCACGACCTCGGTTGAAGCGTTTTGTGTTTAGCGTGTCTTGTTCGACAATCACACCACAAATCACTACGCGTTAGGCGTCGTCCTACTTGTCAAGGATCGTGCGATGACATAGTACGGTCTCATCTTAAAGTAAAAATGGCCAATGAAATATTATATTATATCAATTAGGACACTCTGAAGAAATCAGTTAAAATTCATCGTGCTATGAGAACGCATCATGTTCTCTAACGATTCTTTAAGGCCTTTTTGCGGATCGGAAATCATCAATTAACTTCGCTAGTTCTGGGCGGACCGGGGGGGGGGAGTGTTAGACTTTTAATGACTAAAACCCATCTATGTTCCTTTTTGCCCTGTGCCCTTTGTGTAAGTCCTTTGAACAACCTGCAACCCCGGTAGGCGATTGCCCTGGCAGGCCCCTCTGCTTTTCTGACATCTTTAACATGCATGGTATGCTCTAATTAAGCAATTTAGCTCGGGACGTGTCTTTTTCTACGTGTACTCTGTGACCACTCGTTTGACATTTGAGTTTAGAACACGTTTTTTTTTAACGCGACTTGGATGTGGGACACAAAAGTTTGTGAATAACTTCAACAAAAAAACAAAAAACGTTACGCCTACCAGACGGATGAAAAAAAGGTCTGATATAAACAATGTAGTTCCCCTAAAATACACATAAATTACTGACGGCCTAAATATTAAATGTAAACCGGAATAAAATACCCAAAAGTTCTTAAATTCCTGCGAATTTAACGAATAAACCAGACTAAAACAGAACACACTGTTTTAAAAATGTTAATAAAATAAAATATCTTTACATCCGACCGTCTGGGTATAATTGAGTGACATTGTATATATTTCGTTAGAATTGGTACAGACTGGGTCGAAACTTGGGAAAGTCAGATTATTCCCGCGAATGTGGGAACGTCGCGTTCACAAACAAAAATACACTTTGAACCTAGCCTATCGTTCTAAAATAAATACCTTGCATAAAAATTGGCTTGATTGCCGTAAGTACACAAGCAAGAGTAGCACTTTCGTCTTAGACAAAACTGTTTCTTCTTGTGCAAACACAGTTTTGGTACATCAACATCAATACATACTAAAACTTAATAGGAACTTTGCAATAATATAAAAATGCTGGTATGTATGCCTATTACAGGGTAATATAGAGCATTCACCAAAGTGACAACAACAAAGTTTACAAAAGACATAAAAATAAATGAAATTGTACGAAAATAAAGTAAACCTAATAATGAAATAATATGAAGTATGTTTTTTTAAACTTTGCTCTACACTAGGGATTTTTCCACAAATAGCATAACCCGAAACAACTATCTGTAGGCCATACAGATATTTGTTCTGTGCGGGAATCGAACCTGCAGCAGCACAAACCGACATGCAGCGCAGTAGACTATCTTTGCAATGTATAGAATCAATTCTCTAGTATTGTATAATTATTAAGCCCATATGTGAGTGCTATGTATTATTATTGACTTGACGAAGCCCTGGTGGTTGATAGTGTCATGCTCACTTAAATGTCTCGCTGATGGTGGCGGGTGTGTCGGGTCATTTAGCTCCCTTCAAAATGGTCGAGCTGAATGGGGCTGATCCATACGTCATGTTCGTGAACGGGCGCTGTCAGTTGGGACTGGTCATTTTTTTAGCTACCACGGTTCATTTTTAACTTATTTAGATTTAAAATTAAATTTTGCTTTTTATTTACTCTGGACGCTCTTACTGTGCACGTCTTTCTACATCGTTCTCACATATTTGTATAATCTCAACATGAATGATGTAAATACAATTTTGTAAAAATATTATAATTTAAAAGAGTGTCCATGGAGTTTCTTGCCCATTCTTCTCCATAGAGATCAACGCTTTGGAATGGGCAACTACAGTACTTTCACAAGTTATTATGCCTTGTGACCGGGACTGTAGATTAGTTTTGTTTCTTGACATTCAAAAGTGCCTGTAATGGTCTAATTGAAATAAATGGTTTTGAATTTTGAATTTTGTAGTCAATCGCTCAGCCACTGCGGCAACAGTGTCGTCAAATATTTATTTATTGGAACTTTATGCACAAGTAAAAACTGTACAAAGGCGGACTTAATGCCTTAGGCAAAGGCAGGCTGTATTAGGAGAATGTGATTTAATTAAAATCAAAGTCTAATTACTGCCATCTCGCACCTTTTTTTTTTGGTGTGGAAAATCATCAAATAACTTCGGAGCGGGGGTGTGTCATACTTGTACTGACTAAAACCCACCCATGTTCCTTCTATTGCCCTTTACGTTCCGGGGCCGCGGTATCTCTTTCGAACAACCCGCGGCGAGGCGGAGGCCCTGGCAGGCCCCTCTGCTTTGCTGACAAACACAAACGGCCTGTCGTCGTGTACCTGAGACACTGTTTTCATATAGTTACACCAAAACCAGTCGTGTTTCCTGGGGTTGCGGTCGTTTTTGCAATTGCACCTTTATGATGGTTTCAGATACAGTCTGTACACAGCCTTAGTTTGCCAACTAAGCCTATTTTACCCCTTTTTCTAAATAACACGCACTGGAGACCACTCACACGTTCCTTTCCGGCGATAAGCGAAATAAAATCGGATGAGCCCAGTGACTGATCAAATATTTATAAGAGGTTTTGGTACATTTTATAGATATTACAATACGTTGATTTTTCCCCTCTGATTCGATTTGCCTTTTTTGCTTGTATGTGTAGGTATGGTAATTTGTGTTTTTTTATGATTGAGTTTTGCTGCAGAAACAAAAAAAGGAAAGAAAACAAAAAATATAACCGTAAATCATGGACAATCTTTTTTGAAACATTTATTTATTCCACGAATTTTAAAAGAAAAATTCATATCATTGCTATTGTTGGATGTTTACGGTCCCATATATATTTATATTGTTGCTTTTCCATCGTTGCCATTGACATCATGTCAGTTTTTCTAGGCCATATTAAAACATCCTGTTATTTCTAACTAGCTGGCCCCCGCGGCTTCAACCGCGTGTTATCGATAAAAAAGGTCCAGTAGTTCTGGAGCCTATTCGATAGAAACAAACAAACAAATCTTTCCTCTTTATAATATTATTATAAGTACTAGCTGGCGCCCAAGGCTTCGCCCGCGTGATATCGTAAAAAAAAGTATCCTATGTGTTATTCCAGACTATAATCTACCTCGGTGCCAAATTTCATCAAGATCCTTTCAGCCACGTCAACACACGTGAAAGAGTAAAAAACATCCATCCATCCATCCATCCTCACAAACATTGAAACCGCGCGGGTGCAGCTAGTAAGGTTTAATTAAGAAACAATCCACATAAGAATGGGTTCTTCAATGTTACCTATATTAATATAATAAAATGGTAATCATCTGCCTAGTCTTATTCCAATTATTTTGGGGTCGGCTTCCAGTCTAAACGGATGCAGTTGAACACCAGTATTTAACATGGAGCGACTGCGATCACTAGTTCATACGAAAATAAATAAAACTAAAAGAGTTCAAAATTCTGAAATCACAAGAAAATAAAGAGCGATATAAGAGGAGCAAGATAATCGTATCCAATGTGATCAATATTCACATTCTTAAAATAAGAAACATAATATGACACTAACGATGTAGTGCGTCTGACATTCAGCTGTCAATATAATCGAATGCGAATATCGGATAGCTAAAACCGATACCATAGAGATAGTAATACCAACCTTTTTTTTTTTTTTTTTTCGGGTGGGAAATCATCCAATGACTTCCCCCGCTCTGGGCGGAGCGGGGGGGCATGTCAGACTTGTACTGACTAAAACCCACCCATGTTCCTTCTATTGCCCTTTACTTTCCGAGGCCGCGGTATCTCTTTCGAACAACCCGCAAAGTAATACCAACCTTCGAGTATATTTAAAAGATTTTTTGGAGTTTACTCCATAAGAATCGATTTTCATATATAAGGCGCCCGGTATGAGAAAAATCCGAGAGGTAAAACCTACTAAAGTAACGAAAATGTGTCACGTTTTTGGTGCGCACCTGTAGTGCGCATCTTTCTAATTTGGCTGTGAGTGTATTAAGACGTACATATGGTATGCTGTATAGGCGACTATACCTATACACTATATGTTATTGGGCTTGTT
Source organism: Ochropleura plecta (assembly GCA_905475445.1). Classification (NCBI taxonomy): domain Eukaryota; kingdom Metazoa; phylum Arthropoda; class Insecta; order Lepidoptera; family Noctuidae; genus Ochropleura; species Ochropleura plecta. Next base: position 19,105,629 of record FR997736.1, read on the forward strand.
TGTTTCTATCAGTGTCGATGTATTTATATTGCTATTTATTTTTTCATTAATTTGTGAATTTACCCTTTCATATGATATTAATCTTTTTTCAGTTGAATAAACTCTTTTTGCGTATGGTTAGATACTCGTACTTAAGGAGTAAACTCCAGTCGTGCGTCGGAGCTGACACACACACTTTTTTTTTCTTGTTTTTGTGAATGGCCTCTCTTTGTTCAACTAATGAGGTTGTCGTCTGCTTAACCGGGTTATCCTGTGGAAGCCTTGAAGGTAAGGCCTCCAGCCATTTATGTAAACGGTACATGTTTTTAGGCTATAGTTTTTTTTTAAGGTCTCATTGTTGTACGACTTTGGTCATGTAAATTTGAGTCTGGAATAGCTAATTATGAATATAAAACGAATTTATAAATGTACCTAGAGTTTGTGGAAGCATTTTTTTTTTCGTTTAATCATCATATAACTTTTCCTGTTCTGGGTGGAGCGGAAGGGAGTGTAAGACTGTTAACAACGTAAAACCGTAACGGTTTCCGTTGGTTTGTTCCTTGTTTTGCCCTTTGTGTTCCGGGGCCACGGTATCTTTTTCGACAACCTGATTTGAACAGGGTTGCTGTGATCTTTCTGTGAAAATATCTGTAGATAGCTTTTCTATAACGTCATTACACACAAATCATTTTATGAAATATCGAAATGTGGTCGTGCTATAAGATACACATCTGCTAAACCCTCCAGGTAAAATGTTTAAACATGTTCAATAAAAAGTATGCTATGAAATCCAAAAATATAAATCACAAGTAGACGGGACAATAATATTAACTCAAAGGAAAATGGCCATTTGTAATAACTGCAATAAATAAAAAGTTTTTTTTTATAAAACCAAATTTCTTCCAGCGGTGTCGATGTAGTCTAGGAGGACTGTCGTAAATCAGATAAAAAGGGTAAAAAAGTAATACACTTTATACAGAACATGATATATAAGTTTCTTATCTTTTTCAGGGTACCGTATATCAAAAGGAAAAAACGGGATCCCTATTGGATCACTTTGTTGTCCTTCTGTCTGTCTGTCAAGACCCATTATCTCGTGAACGCGTGGAGGTATCAAGCTAAAATTAAACCATACGCTCAAATTTGTAGTCCCTTCGAGCTTTAAAAAAACAAAAGTCAAAAGATATGGCTGTTTGTGTCGCGAGTTTGACTCGCTCTAAAATCACCAAACTTCAGTGGATATTCCAATAAGTTGACAATATTAGAAATCCACCTTTTTCAAGCAGATGAAAAAATCATCTCTATTTTCTAACCTAACCTAACCAAATTCAGCTCAAACTCAATTTAACAAGACCAACTGGCAATAAATTATTAACAAGTACTGAATAATTAAACCCAAGGTTTTAAACTATACTACAATATCAAAGTAACGTATACTTCATTAGAATCTCCCAGAATGCAGATTACTCCCACTATGTCTTTGACTCTGCTCCCCATTCAATCTCTGTATAATCCACCATTCCAATAAATTCTTACCTTAAATTGGAACCAAGAATCCCCGCCATTACTATTGAATTAAATCCTGCAGCTGCTTAAGTAATAATACCTCTCACGAATTATGAGATGCAGAAGCCAAACTTAGTGCTAAATTATTTGTTAGAACTTTGTAGGTAGGTAACTGTTTATCTGCCATCATCGATATTAATCGAATAATTTTGTTGATATTTAATATTGTTCATCCTGTGGTGACAATTCTACTTAGATCCTACTATCCTAATAATTTTATGGAGAGAGCTATGCTCGGAGTTTCTCTGAAGGATAGAATCCGCAACGAATACATCCGACAGAGAACCAAAGTTATCGACATAGCTCAAAGAATCAGCAAGCTGAAGTGGCAATGGGCTGGCCATATCTCACGAAGAACCGACAACCGTTGGGGTAAACGTGTTCTTGAGTGGAGACCGCGACTCGGCAAGCGTAGTGTAGGACGCCCACCGACCAGGGGCCTTAGTCTGCTATTACAATGGTGTCAGAATGGTCGATCACTGATCGCATAATGGTTGATTTTGACAAGTTTAGTATGTAGTAGATGTCAAAATCAACCATTATGCGATCAGTGATCGACCATTCTGACACTATTGTAATAGCAGACTAAGGCCCCAGGTGGGATGACGATCTAAGAAAGACTGCAGGCAGATGCTGGATGCGGCAAGCTGAAGACAGGGCGCTATGGCGCTCATTAGACGAGGGCTATGTCCAGCAGTGGACTAATATAGCCTGATGATGATGATGATGATCCTACTAATTTAATATTGCCCTACCTGTTACTGTACTCTTTCACGTCAAAACGGTTGAACGGATCTTAATGAAATTTGGCACAGAGGTAGATGAAAGTCTGGAATAACACATAAGATACTTTTTTTCGATTACCACGCGGGCGAAGCTGCGGGCGCCAGCTAGTCATTGGGAAAAGAAAAAGTATTAAACAAATTATTTTTTCATTTACACTTGACAAAGAAATACGTTGTAACGTAGTTTAAGTTATCGATCTACGGCGTAGAGTAACTTAACTGTCTACGGCGTAGCGTAAGTTAACTGTCTACGGCGTAGCAAGCTATGAGCCATAAAATCAAGTAGTCCCAATACGTCTACAATGTTAAAAATCTTTAAGCAGCTGTGTTTTGTAACTTTAAAATAAATAATAAATAAATTTATTTGTTTCTCTTCCACAAATAAATTAAATCAGTACTTAAGATGAAACATAGATACAGGAATAACGTATTTTATTTGTAGGAGGCTGGCGCCTAAACTAAGCCAAGGCCTGTGTTTTAGGTCACCCTGAAAAGAAGAATTAATATTTTAGCGAAGCAAGCTCAACATACAAACATTTTTAAATTGATTCACTTCAAATGTTTCTCAAATTAAAATAAATTTTCTCAAACAACAATACAAAATTATTATTAACTATTTTCCAGATATGAACCTTTTGCACTTACCTAGTCGATGTCTCTACTGAGATATACCCTTTTTGCAGCCTTCTCCCAGCTGAATAGAATCGCTTCTAACAGGATTATGAATTGCATTTAAATTCTACGTCCTATTTACAAAAATATGCTTGTAAGCGCTTAGCACATGCGCTTCGGAAAGCAGTCGAGTTATAACAGTAAACTCGACTGCTATACTTATTCAGAGACGAGCTTTTCCCCGCATGTTTGCAATCGTGGGCTTGGATTTTATAAAAGTATAGGATTATCAGTGGACGAAGATAGGATTTTATTTATATATTTACCGATTTATGTACACACTGAATACAGAAAATAGGTACAAAGGTCATGCTGATTTCCAAAGAAATCTCTTCGAGCAAAGCCATCAAAAGGAGTGTAAATAAAAGAGAACATAGAATACCTACATAAAAAATTAAGCAGATATTGCCCTAAAATATAATAAAAGAATATACTTACATGCATACAAGTATAAAGTCAAATATATAACATGAATACAATTTAAAATATAATAGTTTAATACATCTATTTGTTTGTCAAACAGCCAGATCCGGACCAACTATCTGTAGGTCATAGAAATATTTGTTCCGTGCGGGGAACGAACCCGCGACACGCAGGATAACAGTCGATAGCTCCAACCGCCAACCGTACCACCAAATTACTAACATGCTACTATTCCTACTTAATGATTAATTCTCACTAAAACTCCCATATCAACTAAAAGTTAAAACGCCCATTAGTTCATTTCTGAGAATAAATAGCAGTTACTAACAGCAATATGTCACAAAACTGAAACCTCTGTAATTGCAAGTAATTTGTGTGAGAGGAAATCTGTCGAGTAATCTAGAACTCATTTTAGCGTCCATTGTTTAGTTATGTTAATAGGTATTTAGTTATCATATTGTTTCATTTTGATTTCTGAGTAAAAGGCGAGCTATGAAAAATAATGTGTAAATTACATTCCATCTGTAACGTTACCCATTGTTTGTTATCTATACAGCAATAATTCTAAACTGTATAAATATTTATAAAAACAATAGGACGACTTTTTTCTGATTGGAAATCATCAAATAACTTACCCCGCTCTGGGCGGAGCGTCAGACTTTTATTAAGGCGCGGTAACAAGCTTATCTTTAGGTATTCGCGGAAGTGAGGCTAGCTTCATACTGGGCATGGTCTGACACAAGTACACGACAGTATTGCATCGAAAGAATAGAAATAAGGTCGAAAATATTTCGGTGTTTGATTTTATTTGAATATCATGTCCGCCAAAATGTAGGTCATTTTGCAGTTTTAATTGAATATAAAAAAAAATACAGTTCCGTGTTTGAAAAATTTTAGATATCTTTTTAGTCTATAATATTTCCTTTATTATAGACATAAAAAATATGATGGTTGTCGCTGAAAAAATTGAGAATTTCGAGACGAAAAAACATTTTTCGTGGTCTTTTTAAACAATTTTTTTTTCGTAGTACTAGACCACTTTTGTAAACCGATTTTGTTTAAGTCTTTACTTTATGTATTGAACTATACACGGTATTTTTTTTTGGCTAGTGGCATGTACAGATACGGCTAACTTTGCGACGAAAATCTAGACGTTTTACGAAGTGTTTGCTTTGTACAGCGCCTTAATAATTTAAACCTATCAAAGTTCCTTCTTTTGCTCTTTGTGTTCCAGGACCGCGGTATGTCTTTCGAACAACTCGCAACCAGAACAGGACTACTCATCATGCGACTTGACAATGTATAGCAATGGCTTATGTTTAACTTACCACCAGATATAGTAACAAATAGCAGACAAAAATAGTAAATGATCACCAAAATGAAACCCGCATTTTAATATAAAATTATAACCAAAGTTTTAACACTTTGCTATCCTCTCTAAGCAAAATGACTCCAAATAAATCGGGGTTAACCCAAAAATAGTAAATGATCACCAAAATTACCGACCAAAGTTTTTATTTCTGGGTGGTTTAAAAAAAACTAACCTAACCTATCCGAGTCGGAATCCTATATTATAACCTCATTATGGTTATAATTCAAATATATACCATATTTGAATTATAACCATAATGAGGTTATAATTCAAGTATATTTACGAAAGTTTGTAAAGTGACTTATTCGTAATAAAATAGTGTGAGTTAATTAGCTATTAATACGCCATTACAAAGTCGGCTATATCCCATTCAACGACAATGCTAAATGACGTTCAGTCAGCAAGATTTGGTGATCATTTACTACATTTGGTGGTCGAATACAATTTAAAGTGCAGTCGTGACTAAAATAGCTGATTATTTTTATGATGTTAAATATTTTTAGTTACATAACTAAGGGTATCAAAGCATTTTATGGTGTTCATTATATTTAACCCCTATAGCAATTAATATCAGCTTAAATAGTTAAGATGTGATAAGCATGTGAGTACTTTTATTTGTTTTTTGACGATTATCTTTATTATTTTGTTGTTGAGCTGCTTGAGTTATGAGTCGAGCTACACAATAACTGACGAATGCTTGTATTGACTGGACCGATCCACTCAATCTTTGCGATGCTTTTTAAAAAGACCATTTCAGACACCATTCTGTTTAGTCATGTAAGTAGACCAAGATTTATGTCTGGCGTTTAAAAGAGACTATGACCTCTGAGTTTGAGGTGTCCCATCTAGTTTAAGGTGTTTGTAAAAACCCACTTGCAAAATAAGCATAATTTATCATTTATAACAAGAATAGTAATTATACAGTTCAGATATATACTATTATAACCATCTCATATTACGTAACTAAAAGATTAACTTCATCTTATAAAGTGAACGCTTAAAATCTCGCACTAGTTTGAAGATTTAAATAGTGGAGTTTGCAGTCACTTGCCAGATTAAACCTCTTTTAATAAAACCATGAAAGCTTTGTACGACATTGACTATTAATGTTTGCCAGCTTTGGGAACTGTTTCTGTAATTAAAACCAGCACTTTGCTTGATACATACTGTTTTAAAATGAGAAAATATGCCACATTATGTCACTGTGTGAATAAATAATGAGATATACCCTTTTACTATTTATTAAACATTAAGGTTACTTAAAGAATAGTTTAATTTATAGAATAGCTCATGGCTAAATAATAGCAGCCGCTCGAGTCGATCTTTAGGTTAAGCCGCACTTGCCTAGGTTGGTCTGTAGATAGGTGACCACCAGTACCATACCTAGTTTTCTCCGTGCCTCGCTGAAATTTGTAGATCTTTGACTGTCATTACGGCTAGTCAGTCAGTGTTTCGAAAGTCTGACAACCAATCTTACCAAGGGGTATACTATTACCCAGGACTGACTGGGTGGTGGGCAAAATACTGGTTTTCAGCTGCATCCGGTTAAATTGGAAGCCGATCCCAACATAGTTGGGAAAAGGCTAAGCAGATGATGGTGATAGAATAATTTAAATCAAATTGTATAAATTAAACTAAAGTAAGTACAGAAACAACAGGATGCTTTGTCATCGCAGTACTTCTCCAGATTGCTGACATATGGAAACGTGCCTAGAAGATTAGCAGCATTGCTACGTTGAATGGCAATGCTACTTCTTTGGCTAAATAAAAAGCCAGCCTTGTGATTTGCAGCCTTGTGTTGACGGCGCGTTCGTATTCCACACGCGCCTCCAAGAGATGTTAACAAAGCATAAAGGCATGCCAAGGCCACCGCCTGCCGGGGTTGTGGGTTGTTCGAAAGAGATATCGCGGCCCCGAATCATAAAGGGCAATAGAAGGAACATAGTCGGGTTTTAGTCAGTCTGAACATCCCCCCGCTCCGCCCAGAGCGGGAGAAGTTACTTATTTGATGATTTCCTATCCAAAAAAAAATGAAAGGTTACGAAGATGTAGACAGGTCTTGAAAAAGCCAGCGCAGAAAGAGCAACATGATAAGCATTCTGAACCTAATCCAAAACATTCTCTCTCCCATTCCTAAAACCTCCATTACTTCCGTTCTCGAAACCCCGTTACCAGGTCCGTGCACTCAAAGCTAATGCATTCAGGATCATCTATCTTCTTTCCAGTTGCAACTGAAACACTGCGGTGTAGACATTGCAATGCAACGCTTGGATTTGATTTAAAGTTTCATTTGCCACGCTTTTGTAATGCGGGTTTTAAATTTAGAATTTAATTAATAGTTCTTTACGTTGAGCGGTTTCTAATTACAAAATGTAGGTAGATAAATTAAAGTTTCTGATTTAGTTTAAATTAATTTATTTCTGAATAGTACATGCATTGTTTATTTGGTATGAGAAACACAGTTAATAGAAGATTTTAAGTGAAATACAAGGTTGAGGTTTTAGAAATTCTCGTGTCACAGTTTTAGTTGCCATACTCCTCTAAAACGGCTGAGGAGCTCGTGGCTAAATAATAGCAGCTGCTCGGGTCGATTTTTAGGTTAAGCCACGCTTGCCTCGGTTGATCCGTGGATGGGTGACCACCCGTTATATACCGAGTTTTCTCCGTGTGTCGGAAAGCACGTTAAGCTGTTGGTCGTGGGTGTCAATTGTAGATCTTTGACAGGTAATCAGTGTCTCTAAAGTCTGACAACCAGTCTTGTCAAGGGACATCGTATTACCCAGTACTAACTGGGTTGTGGAGGTCAGATACGTAGTCGCTCCATGTAAATACTGATATTCAGCTGCATCCGGTAAGACTGGAAGTCGACCCCAACATAGTTGGGAAAAGGCTAGGCAGATGATGCTGACCCCTCTCAAACGGCTGGACCGATTTCTACGAAGTTTTATATGTATATTCGGTAAGTCTGAGAATCGGTCGTAATCTATTTTTCATAGCCCCTAAGTAATATGGGTGGCTTACTTCAAAAAGGGGACCTGAGAAGCATGTGAAAATGCTGAACTAAGCTAATATAATTCTAATATTTTACCGTACATGTGTGGCTAGACCGATTTAGAATAAATTTTGTGTGTATATTTTAATGGGTTCATGGACGGTTTGAAAATAGAACTAGGCTTGGTAGGTGGCGCTGTTGTCCTGTGACCTGTATGCGACCAAATATGACCTGGGTCCGCTAGTTATATATTTATTATGTACTAAAAGTATTTGTTTTCCAAAAAATCAAACACTTACCTTCACACATCACCATTTTTATCGAGATGGGCCATAAACACGTAAATGTCAAGACTCCCAGTCGTATTTCATTCTTCAATTGAATTCCCATAAAAATGGTAGTAAAATGCAAAGAGAACCGAAAGCAGGTGTTAACGCCCCCGTAAAATGGCGACAGTTTAGAGAAAAGGTCATGTTTTGAAGACGTTATGTCTGAGTTTATGTTTTTTTTTGTTATTTGTCGAGATTTTCAAAAAAAAGCAGATTTGATGGTTTCTTTCAGTTATAACAGCCAGCTATTAGAGTTTAATACAATAATTTTATTAATTACAATCGATTGAAGTTAATATAATTCTAATTATATTTTATCTATATGTAATCCATTCGTCCCGAACAACAAATTATTTTCAAAATCCTTACTTCCTTACTTATTATCTAATATATAAAATTTCCGTGTCACAATGTTAGTTCCGTACTCCTCCGAAACGGCTCGACCGATTCTTATGAAATTTTGGGTACATATTGGGTAGGTCTGAGAATCGGCTAACATCTATTTTTCATACCCCTAAACCTCAGCGGGTGAAACCGCTGGGCACAGCTAGTTATATTATAAAAGCGAAAGTGAGTTTGTTTGTTACCTCTTCACGCTTTAATGGCTAAACCGATTTTGATGAATTTTGGTACAGAGATAGTTGGGAACCAGGAGACCGACATAGGCTATTTTTTTTAAAGTGGGATATGAGGGAGAAAGAGGGAAGAAAAGGGAAAACTTAGCGTTGCTATTACAAATCAATAAGGCGCTAGGGCAAAAACTGCAGGTCGCAGGTACTGTGTTATACCGAATTTAACGCGAGCGAAGCCGCGGGCAAAAGCTAGTAATATAATAAACTATAAAATCTCGAGAGCAATAACCTAATAATATGTTTACACGCTGCTCAAAGCTCTTCAGTATTATAATGGATATGTTTCTGGTTAATTATTCGTTGACTTCAAGTTGTTAAAAGCTGAGTGCGTTCATAATACATTGTTTGTTTCATTGTAAGTCAGTCATGTGAGGGGTTGTTTTGATTGTAAATAATGCTAAGAGTGATAAATTACTTAAACAGTAGAGCTTGATTTGGGATTCAGGTTTGAATCTAGACAGATTGGGCGTGTGGCAATTGTTTTGCTTAAAAATGAGAGAAAACATGTTTATTTGGAACATGCTACAAGTACACACAACTTTAAAAATACTTAAATCTTACCATTAAAATAAAGAACACTTAATTCTTAACACTACAAAAAGAAAACTCAAATCTTAACAACACAAAGAAAAAACATAAAGCTCATATTGTGTGTCTCACGGCTGCGCCATATTGGCACAAAGGACAAATGGCCGGATCCTGCCCTGATAATGCACAGTAATGATTAATATATGAAAATTCCTTTTAAAATAAATAAAATATAACTGCATTTGTAACATTTCCCTGAAATAGGCGAGAGAAAATGCAAAAAAAATATGTTTGTTTCATTGATTGTGTGGTTTTATATTCTGACATTGCATTGATTGACATTTGCATTGTCGTCTTGCGTTGATTTTATCACGTATTATCGTACTATATTACTATTCTCTCGCCTAATGTCTGATCATAAAACATAACCGATTGTAAAGCCCTACATGTAAGCTTTAAAATGACGTACTGTACATCAATGTACATAAATATTTTTTTTGTTAGGGCACAGCTCTATACCAATTCTGGCCATGTCATTTTACACTGTTTCATTACTGTTATTGCTACTAGAATGTCAATTTGTCTCCTGCTTTTATACTAATAAATAACAACTAAAGTAGCCACTATCATAAAACCTTTTCTCGTAAAAGGGGAAACTAATATATGTACTTTCAGACAAGCTGGCACCCGCGGCTTCGCCCTCGTGATATCAAAAAAAGTATCCTATGTGTTATTTTAGACTATAATCTAACTCTGTACCAAATTTCATCAAGATCCTTTCAGCCGTTTTGACGAGAAAGAGTAACAAATATCCATACATCCACACATCCATCTATCCTCAGAAACATTCGCATTTATAATATTAGTAGGATAATACTAGCTGGCCCCCGCGGCTTCGCCCTCGTGATATCAAAAAAAGTATCCTATATGTTATTCCAAACTATAATCTACCTCTATGCCGAATCGTGCTCTACGCGCCGTCGACAAGGCAAACTAGCTAAGCTTGATCGCCCTTGAAGAAGTTTAGTATTCAAAGACATGAAACTTTTAAAGAGGCTGAAACAAACAATAAAATAACAATTCAAACGCAGTAATTGTTTTCGTCTGAATAAAATGCGTATAGGTAAAACTTAATAGTTTGGAACGAGTTTAAAAACTGTAATTTGTGAAACATAAAATACTTTCGTGAAAAGTTTTGATTTAAACAATTTTAAATAAATTAAAGTTTTGGATTTAAGAGCTACTGTTCTTTGGAGAAGTATTTTATTTGCAATCAATCGATCTTAGAAGAACAAAATACAAATTGTTTAAGGATTAAATACGTAATGGGTTCAGCTCAGGTCGGGTTAAGTTTTAGGTACGGTCAACAGAAGATATAAGTAACCAGTTGAATTTTGCATAGAAACTGATGTCGTCTTCAACTCAATTTTTTTTTGGTTTGAAACTCTGGGACCGTGAGGTCCTTGAGCTCACAGCCTTAGTAATGATATTTCATTTGGTTGACACTTCCCGTGACCCAAGGTCTGGCTTTAACTTTAGCCAGAGGCTTAGCTTTTCCATACAACATGGCAAACGCGGCCAGTCTCTTGGGGACATTGCCAACTGACAGCGTTGAGGACAAATTTTTTGACACTATTTTTAAAATTATTTATGAATTAGTTAATCCTGAAAATTATGAAAATGAACATCTTGACTAGCAGTAGATATTTATTGAATGAATTATATGAATAATTTTATATAAATTTACTAGCTTTCGCCCGCGGCTTCGCTCGCGTTAAATTCGGTATAACACACCAAGCAGACCTGCAGTTTTTGCTCTTGCGCCTGATTGATTTGTAATAGCAACGCTAAGTTTTCCCTTTTCTTCCCTCGTTCTCCCTCATATCCCACTTTTTTTTAATAAAAATTAGCCTATGTCCGTCTCCTGGTTTTCAACTATCTCTGTACTAAAATTCATCAAAATCGGTGTAGCCATTAAAGCGTGAAGAGGTAACAAACAAACAAACAAACAAACTCACTTTCGCTTTTATAATATTAGTAAGGATTTAAATCCGAAATTTTTCATGGCTTTATAAGGAAAAAAAACAACTGCAGCTGATTAGCCTGGTTGATTATAATATGATTGAATTGAATGATTTTAAAAGTTAAACTGCCACTGCAGTTTATATCCCTCGTTGATCTCGTATTACTGGTAAGTGTTACTGGTATTTTTCATTTGAAATTTCTCAGCAACAGTCACGCAGTTTGGATTTGAACCCGGTTGATGGCAATAGCCGCCTACATAGAACTTAAACATAACTGGCGAAATGTGACCAACTGAGCCTAACCGATTGATTGCCAAAGCTCGTTATGTTAAAAATTAAAGTCAACCTTACAAAAGACTGAAGAAACCCTAAGTCGAAAATGTATTCTAATATTATTTAACTCAAACTCAAAGCACTACTTTCAATTAGACCATTACAGGCACTTTTGAATGTCAAAAAACAAAAGAACGAAGCTACAGTCCCAGACACAATGAAAAATAACTTGTGAAAGTACTGTAGTTTCCCATAACATGTCAACAAAATCTAGGTAATAAAGAATATAGATTGACAACCGCCCTATTTCTTGTTAACAAAGCATGTTATTGCGTTGTTTTGAAGCCAGAAAGTAATTTTCTGGTAAATGGGGATATGGGGTGAAAGGAAAACATACAAGTGTATGGTACTTGTTTTGGATGTGACATCAACTTTGGTATATATATCTTCTTCATAGTTACTCGTTATTCGATAGCTCTTTGTGAGTCATTGCCCTTTTTCGCATGAGAAATCATCAATCAAAATATTTTTATTACAAACTAGCTGGCGCCCGCGGCTTCGCCCATGTGATATCGAAAAAAAAAGTATCTTATGTGGTATTCCAGACTATTATCTACTGCTGTGCCAAATTTCATCAAGATCCGTTCAGCTGTTTTGACGTGAAAGAGTAACAAACATACCTCATCCTCACAAATATTTGCATTTATAATATTACTAGCTTTTGCCCGCGGCTTCGCTCGCGTTAAATTCGGGGTAAAACAGTTCCTCTTTCCTGATTTGCAGGTACCTGCTACCTGCAGTTTTTGGCCTTGCGCCTTATTGATTTGTAATAGCAATACTAAGTTTTCCCTTTTCTTCCCACTTTCTCCCTCATAACCCAATCTTTTTTGTAAAAAAATAGCCTATGTCCGTCTCCTGGTTCCCAACTATCTCTGTACCAAAATTCATCAAAATCGGTTTAGCTATTTAGGCGTGAAGACGTAACAAACAAACAAACTCACTTTAGCTTTTATAATATTAGTAAGGATAAGTAGGATGGGCACTTATAAAACGTCGAGAAAAGGTCCACGATTCGGTTTGGTCGTTTCCTATGGAGAAGACCCGTCAAGAATCTCCACGGTAACTATTTTAAAATCATTTGGTTTTACAATGTTGTTACAGAGTCAGTTCTTAAGTATGTAAGGACAGCGTCATCAAAATGATGTCTCCCGCTCTTGGAGCGTAAGCGAGTGTCAGACTTGTACTGACTAATACCCATCAATGATCTTCTTTTGCCCTTTGTGTTCCAGGGCCAATCTCTTTCGAACAAACCCCAGACTCGGTAAGCAGTGGCCCTCTTCTAATAACTAACTGGAAAAATAACTTTAACCGCAATCAAGAATTTCAGAAGTGACCTGTAAGTACTCAAGTGCTCTTAACAGAATTAGTACCGCACTTGAGTTGCTGTAAAGGACATTTCTGCTTACCCTACGGTACCTTCACAAGTTTAGTTGTATGTAGATGGTTGAAAAATGAAAACGAGAATTTTTATTTTTTTTTCCTGAAGTATGCACTTGTCCGTTTCGTGCTAAAAGCGAACAACCGAACCGGTAAACTTTTTTATTTAAATAAAAAATGGCCACTGAAAATGTCACGACTTTTTTCTGAAAGGTTTTTAGGAATAGTCGTTCCTTTTTTAAATTGTCAAGGATTTGAACTACAAGCATTTTTTATGGAAGACTAGCTTTTGCCCGCGGCTTCGCTCGCGTTAAATTCGGGGTAACACAGTTCCCTTTCCTGATTTGCAGGTACCTGCTACCTGTAGATTTTGCCCTTGCGCCTTATTTATTGTAATAGTAAAGCTAAGTTTTCCCTTTTCTTCTCTCTTTCTCCCTAATTTATCACTTTTTTACAAAATAGCCTATGTCCGCTCCAGGGTCCCAACTATCTTTGTACCTACCAAAATTGATCAAAATCGGTTTAGCCGTTAAGGCGTGAAGACGTAACAAACAAACTCAACTTGACTTATTGACTTATTCTTTAAAAAGTAATAAGTCAACAGTGTCTAAACTTAAAACCGTGTTTTAAAAGACGTTTGAAACAATATTTTTTTTAAAATAATTTTAAAACCGTGTTTTAAAATTATTTTGATAAAAAAAAGTTTTTTGTCTTTTATATTTAGTGATAGATTTAGTTTTTTTTTTATGCTGTAAAAACCTATTAATACAAGAGCGGTCACCAAAGAAAATATCATAGCATACATAGTATCTAACCATACATCCGTCTATTAACGGCAGGCCGTCTCGAGGACGCGTTCGAATTTCACGCGCAAGACGCAGTGGCTGTTGCGCTGCGTGTCGCGGGTTCGATCCCCGCGCTGAACAAATATTTGTATTGCCTGCAGACAGCTGTTTGTGTATGTGAGTTTAAATGTTTGTTAACGCACCAGATATACAGGAGAAATTCCTAGTGTGGGGAAATGTTTATTTTAAAAAAAGATGTTAGCAAAGCAGAAGGGCCTGCAAGGGCCACAGCCTCAGGCAAAAGAAGCAACATAGGTAGGTTTTGGTCAGTAAAAGTCTGACACTCCCCCCCACTCCGCTCCGCCCAGAGCGGGGGAAGTTTTTGGATGATTTCCCACTCTGCACTAATTATGTAGAAATTGCGTGTGATAGATTATTCAAATAATTTCAGTTTGTTTATTAAAACAAATCACATCTGTTTTTTTAATTGAACACAAATAAAGATATACCTATTATAATTATAATCTTGTTTACATGTGATATACAACATTCAACAGTTCCTCATCAAAATGTTATCAATATTATTACGAAATACTGTTATTTTATTGTTGTTTTGTGTATTATGGCATATTTAACTGTTATTTGCAAAAAGAATGTGACTTATTTACTAATTTTGCCATTGTAAGACCAAGTATGTAATTGAACTAATTAATTTCAACATATTTAAACGTATTTTTATAATTTAATCATAGTTTTATGATAAAATACAAGTATTAACAAGTCGGTAATAGAATCGTACGATGTGACGTCATTTGTTTACCACCGGTTATAAAAGCAGACGCTCCGCAGTGTTCGACACATTCGCTCCGGAACAGTCACACCGAACGGACCTAAGTTAAGTAACCTTGTGTTGTACTATGTACTTCTCTTATATATTTTTGATGTATGATCTATGTGTATTTTAATGTTGTTATTTATTAAGTATGATATTTCTATGTTCATAAAATAAATTGCTACCTATTCTGCTTACTTAAAGTATATGTATACTCTTACAAATAAATACCAAGTAAATAGCTAATTCCGCTTTATTTCAATTATCCAAATATTTTAAAATGAATAAATTCTTTGCCCTATGTTCGCCTATTATTTTTAGCAATTCTTAACATAAATATCTTTCACGTGCAAAACAATCTAATATATTAAATTCTCGTGTCTGTTACTTATGTCTTCCGAAACGGATGGACCGATTTGTTTAGAATATTGTGTGCATATCGGGTAAGTCTGAGAAGCGGCTAAGATCTATTTTTCATATCCCTAAGTGAGAAGAGGACCTGAGCATCGGTTGAAACCGGTGGACACAGCTAGTATTATCCTTACTATAATATTATAAAAGCGAAAGTGAGTTTGTTTGTTTGTTTGTTTTTTACCTCTTCACGCTTTAATGGCTAAACCGATTGTGATGAATTTTGGTACAGAGATAATTTTTATTTAAAAAAAGTGGGATGTGAGGGAGAAAGAGGGAAGAAAAGGGAAAACTTAGCGTTGCTATTACAAATCAATGAGGCGCAAGGGGAACTGTGTTACCCCAAATTTAACGCGGGCGAAGCTGCGGGCAAAAGCTAGTTATAAATACTGTGTAAACCTTGAAGCTACCCTATGTTGAATATTTTTCTTTTAAAATTTAACGTATAATGTTTTAAAGATGAACATGGAATAGAAAAATAAATTCTATGAAAATATTCACCTTATATTAATGTTCAGAGCAAGAGATGTATTTTATTAGCAGTTTTATATCTTTGCGTATTTACTTGTTGAATTGGTAAAATATAATTTAATTTACAGTTTAGACACTGGTTTAA
Source organism: Ochropleura plecta (assembly GCA_905475445.1). Taxonomy (NCBI): domain Eukaryota; kingdom Metazoa; phylum Arthropoda; class Insecta; order Lepidoptera; family Noctuidae; genus Ochropleura; species Ochropleura plecta. The sequence goes on from FR997736.1 coordinate 19,121,285, forward strand.
TTATGTTTATTTTATTATAGAGAGGGTTTTTTTTTACATAGTCATGGTATATAGTAGATGGTTTGTTACGTAAAATTAATATCCTCATTTTCTTGGCTTAGACTTTATTTATGTACAGACGACGGCAGGTCAACCTATACTAAACTATTATAACCTGATCTCCCTACTACGAATCGCACACCGTTGTAGAGAGATCAGGTTAAAATGGTTTTGGGTACGTTGATGTGCTGTCGTGTGTACACACAGTGGACAAAAACAACATAAAACTTGAGTACAAAGGTATTGCTTATTTCTCAAGAAATTTCTGCCAGCAGACCTGCGAAAGACTTCGTGTGGGTTAGGTCTTGTTGATAGCAGCTGAAAGGAGAAGGATGGCTTTATACGTTTGTTTCATTAGAATTTTACTTTTATTTTTTAAAGCCCACACTAGAAATTTCTCCTGTATCGTGTGTGCGCTAACAAATATTTAAATTCACATACACAAACAGACAGACCCTAAACAACTACCTGTAGCGCATACAAATATTTGTTCTGTGCGGGGATCGAACCCGCGACACGCTGCACAGCAGTCGATCGCTCAACCACTGCGCCAACCGTGCCGTCATATATGATGATACTATACGATTTTTACACAATCTACGGTTAAATATATTTATTTCTCAAAAGAATTACAAATTCACTTAAAGAGAAAAACTTAATTAAATGCAACTTAAATAAAAGCAGTAAGCGTAGCTTAAAAAATCTAACAAAAACAATCTAACTTCATTTCTCTTAGAACTGTGTCATATTTAGAAAAATACTTTTCTAACACCTTTACAATGTTTAATAGCATAATTTTATTCTAATTAATTAGAATCTGGATAGAAAATTAAGGTGTCTAGACATTAAATACGAACAGAAAAGTTTATAGATTCATTTGTGATCTAGATCATGTGTTTTCTCAGATTAATATTTGGCAACAAACACCCACTGACTACAGTACTAAGTAACAAGCCATACTTTATAGTATAATATTTCAGCTTTCAGTAATAACTAAGTGCTTTTCAAGCTCTATGAAAGATGAGGGTCGTTAACACATGTCATTATTAAAACATGAGTCTGCGGCACAGGGTACCTATGAATATGCCAGGGTAAATACTTGGCAGGGGACGGACAAGTCAGTGACCTTAGTGCTTAAATAATAGCTTGAAAGGTATGTTATGTTAGTTGTTGGAATGTTTTATTTGAATTTTCTGGACTCAACGTGATTTTGGTGCAGAAGTCAAAGTGTTATAATCAAAATATTTTTATTTCACATGGGCCTACATGGGCACTTATAAAATGTCGCGAAAAGGTGCACGTTGCCGGGGTTGCGGGTTGTTCGAAAGAGATACCGTGGCCCCGGAACGTAAAGAGCAATAGAAGGAACATAGGTGGGTTTTAGCCAGTAAAAGTCTGAGACTCCTCCCCACTCCGCCCATAGCGGGGGAAGTTATTTGATGATTTCCCACCCCAAAAAATTTATAAAAAGGTGCACGTTCCTTTTTTATTTTGAGTTATGGAACCCTAAAAATAATCAACAGGCCGCCGATTTGAGGCTAAGCCGACAGGCTCAGTCGGTGAACCAATGGCAACAGGTCTCAGGAAAATTGACTGAAAATATTTTCCTGGTTTTTTAGCTGACGACATTGGTGAGACTTTAGACATATATTATGCAATGGTTTTGCTGATTCAATAGCATTTGTGTTAAGGCTATTTAAAAAAAATATTTACTGACGTTTAAATACAGTTATTACAATCGTTTTTTTCTCATATTACGTTACTTATCAAATTTTATATTCTACTAGCTTTTGCCCGCGGCTTCGCTCGCGTTACATTCGGTATAACACAGTACCTGCTACCTGCAGTTTCTGCCCTAGCGTCTTATTGATTTGTAATAGCAACGCTAAGTTTTGCCTTTCCTTCCCTCTTTCTCCCACATAACTCAGTTAAAAAAAAATTGCCTATGTCCGTCTCCTCGTTTCCAAATATCTCTGTACCAAAAAAAAACATCAAAATCGGTTTAGCCATTAAAGCGTGAAGAGGTAACAAACAAACAAACTCACTTTCACTTTTATAATATTAGTAAGGATTAACGTGTTATTATTACATTATCGTAAAAAAAAAGATTGCGACCAAATCTCATACTTACCGAATAATACATACCAAATTTAATAATCGGTCAAGCCGTTTCGGAAGAGTATAGCCACTAAAACTGTGACACGAGAATTTAGGGTGGCCACCCTTATCACTAGACTTGTACTGACTAAAACCCACCCATGTCCCATCAATGTTCCGGGGCCGCAGCCTTTCAAACAACCCGCAACTCCAGCAGGGCCCTCTGCTTTGCTGACATCTCTTTAAGGCGCGCGTGGAACACTCACTCGCCGCCGTCGACACGGCCTGTCGTCACTGGACGGACGGACGGTAAGCTACCCATCGCTCACCGTCCACAGACCTGCATCTACGGTGGCCGTGAGTCGTCTCGAGGTGCCTGACGCCCGTAGCGTCTCCCGCGGCTGGGTTGGTTTGTGGTTCTCTCCCTCAAACATCAGGTCACCATGACTACGTAGATTTAAAGGGTTGTTTTTATCACAGCTCAAAGGGACTACTGAGTTAAGTACATGGTTATAATTTCAACTCGATACCTCCACGCGTTCCCGAGATGGACAGACGGACAACGAAATGATCCAATAAAGGTTCCGATTTTTCCATTTAAGGCGCTGTACAAAGCAAACACTTCGTTAAACGTCTAGATTTTCGTCGCAAAGTTAGCCGTATCTGTACATGCCACTAGCCAAAAAAAAATACCGTGTATAGTTCAATACATAAAGTAAAGACTTAAACAAAATCAGTTTACAAAAGTGGTCTAGTACTACGAAAAAAAATGTTTAAAAAGACCAAGAAAAAAAATTTTTCGTCTCGAAATTCTCTATTTTTCAGCGACAACCATCATATTTTTTATATCTATAACAAAGGAAATTGTATAGACTAAAGAGATATCTAAAATTTTTCAAACACTGAGCTGTATTTTTTTTATATTCAATTAAAACTGCAAAATGACCTACAATTTGGTGGACATGATATTCAAATAAAATCAAACACCGAAATATTTTCGACCTTATTTCTACACTTTCGATGCAATACTGTCGTGTACTTGTGTCAGACCAGGCCCAGTAGGCAGCTAGCCTCACTTCCGCGAATACCTAAAGATTAGCTTGTTACCGCGCCTTAAGAAACGTAACCCTATAAGTCTACGCACTCAAAAGATATAGCTGTTTAGTAAGTAGTTAAGTAAGTAGTTTGTACGGAACCTTCCATGCGCGAGTTCGACTCTCGCACTTTTTAGCTTTACACTTTGCACTTTTTTAACTACTTAAGTACATTAAGATTTTGGGATCTTAAATATTCCTTAACCACTTCATAAAAGACAGTATAACAGACTCATATTTTTCCGCTTTTATTAAAGTAAACTATCCTCATAAACACGCGTTTACTCTCAGACACATAAAAGTTATTTACCAAAAACAGCTGGGAGCAATAAGTTACATTACAAAAAACTAGAAAATTTTCGGATAAAATAATGTTATCGCAGGTCTGTAGAAAAATATACTGGAATCTGAGACAGCTTGTAGCAGAGCTAAAAGTTTCAACTTTGATTTGCTGCAGTCCAAGTTACTAAGTCGCCACAGAGTGTTTTGAAACAGTAAAACAACTAAGTGTTTTTTTGTTCTCTTTTCATAACTATTTTGATGGTATTGTCCCGTGCAAGTCTAATAGGTACCCATTTGTAAAGCTTCATACCTCAAAAAGAAAAAACTGAACCACAGCCCGACTTTGTCGTCCGTCTGTCTGTTAAAAACCTTTATGTCGGGAACTCGTGGAGCAATCGAGCTCTTCGGAAAACACGTTATGTCGTTAGTCCCGATTTTGTAGATCTTTGACAGTAGTTGCAGTAAGTCAGTGGCTCAAAAGTCTGACAACTAATCTTACCACAAAGAGTATCGTATTATCAACTGGTGGTGGTCAGATAGGCAGACGCTCCATTAAAATACTGGTATTCAGCTGAATCAGCTAAGACTGGAAGCCGACCCCAACATAGTTGGGAAAAGGCTAGGCAGATGATGATTACTCTGTGGCACAATATCAGTTCATGTTCTTTACTTGTATATATGTGTGGTGTCGCTGAGTTCTCTTGAAAACCTCGCTCCATATGGTAATATTATTTGTTTGTCGATTTTTAGTTTCTGATACAAACCACTTTCTCGTAAATTCGGTATAAGTAACCGTGCATTTACTCCTTAATATCAAAAACTTTTACGAGCAAACCAAAAGCAACTTTTTGGAATATATTTTTGAGATACAAACAGATCCGATGAGATTTACCAAACGTTCGATCGGAAAGATATAAAATTTTACGACACGGAAACTATAAAATACGATCCTCTTTCAGTTTAATCTTATAATTGAATTTTAATATTTTATAGCTACACCCGCAGAGCCTTGCATAGTAGAAAATTAATTCTAGGAAGTCCTATTTACTGAAGAAATAAACATAATGATCGCTTAATCAGACATACTGAAAAACACATGCAGTTTGAGAGCAATATGGCCGAATTTAAATCAAGGATCAAACCATTTAAAGTACGTTCAAGAGCTGTCACGCTGTCAGTGGAAGCATCTGCCATGTTAGATAATCATGATAATCGTGCATTTATATAAATGTTTATTCTTATATATTTTTGGAACGAAGTTCCTTATCGCGCGTTGTGAAAGGGGGCTGGACGGAAAAAATAAGACCAAAAGTTGTAACGACACTTTTTGCCTCTCTGTCTCTCTCTCTCTCTCTCTCTCTCTCGTAGAAAGCAAGCCAGTTATTTTCGTTTCGTCTTTCTATTTCGCATTGAACAGTGTGGTGTCGCGACGATTATTTTGTTGAGTGTATACAGGTTTTTTGTAAATAATAAATAAAAACTTCGTTCCTATCGGATTTCCATGGACACCTCTCAAGTTTCTTTAAAATAATTATTTTCGAGTTTATATTTTTTATTCTGTTATTGGACCTACTGTACAGTGTTTTGTCTTTGCATCACCTTAAGGTAGACTGGTAGAAAATGCCTAAGGCATTTAGTCCGCCTTTCTGCAGTTTTTACTTGCGTATAAATAAATAATAATTTTAATAAATAAATAAAACAATCAGGTTAACTCGAATGAAAGATTTTTACTTTAGTTTCTTATTGTGTAATTGTATGAATGAATACATACTCGCAATATCTTCTATTACGAGACCGTTAAAAGAGCGCAAACAGTTCTCAACTCTCAATCTATGATTAAACAAAATTACAAATTGAGAGGCAAACACATTAAGCATATTAGAACCCCACTGTTACACACGAAAAAATCACAAAGAGAAAATTCCTTTATAAATGTATAACACACTAACATACGTTTCGCGTACGGAACACATTGTACCATCGACATAAAAAGTTGATTAAAACATTTTTTTTATCAACAATGTTTGACCGAATTTTTACATTACGTTGCAAAATGAACGAAGTTTGTTATTCAAACGAGTTTCGATAAAAAATGGCGGAACGTTTTATTTAATCCTCTTATCTGTTTTGGTACGATTAGTATTTGTATTCGTGGTCAGATTTTTGATAAATCTTGTTGTCCAATTGAGTTTTGTGACGCTTCAATTTGTGCCGAATAATACGATTGTTTTGTGTCATGAATAATTTATTTGTTTTTTATTTTTTAGAAACAAAACACAAAGTGGAAGAGTTGTTGTTTCAATCATATCTGCAATAGCGAGCGTTAATATCGTACCTACACTAAATATTTTTATATTTATTGTACATAAGATATTAACGCTCGCTTTGAAAAAAAATACCCCATTAATTTAACATCACTCTCATTTAACATTGCAAAAATTCAACGTCACGTCAGAGCAAGGAAACAAAACAAAAAAAATCCTTAACAAAAAAAAAGAAAATCCTCCACCACACATTCAAAAGAATTCCTATGCGAACGGTACAAAAGGAAATTTTTGCTTTCCGAACAAAAAAGTTGGTCGGTACGGCAGGACTGAAGTTCATCGTTTTGTACAAAGGCGTTACAGTACTTTGTTGTTGCTGTGCCCCTATGTCTGTTTGTTTGTGTAGCTGTCACATGAATGGGAATGTAAGGAGGATGATATTATTGTTTTCCATCATAAGGCTTTTAATTTGCATTTATTTATTTTCAATCTTCAATATGGTTAATTAAATTTTGTAACCGACTGCTTTTGATGACACGGTTTTTTAAACGTACCTCTGGTTTTTTACGATATAGGAGAAATTCCTAGTGTGGGGCAACGTTTTATAACAAAACTATAAAGCAACTCTTGTGTGTGTGTTGTCTCATTCAGAGAACAATGAAACAGGTCCATTGCTATGAGGTTGAGTACCAAGTGCACGCGTTAGTGGCGCCTCCTCTAACAGATTCAGTCAGTCATCGTCGCCCCACGTACTTGTCCGAAACCCACAAACCCATCTGCCGTAAAATGTCCGCATTATACTTTCCCTCGAAGTGAAATGAGATGTCCATCCTATAGATTTTTTTAAAAAACGTCAAGAAAAACTGAACGGTTTGGGTGAGTCGTTTCCTATGGAGAAGAACCGGCAAGAAACTCCATGGTTACTCTTTTAAAAGGTCACTGATGACACACAAAAAAGAGTATGGGTGTTCTATTAGGTAGACCTCTGCCTAAATAGGGATTACTAGACATTATGTTATGTTAATGCATAGGTCACCAAGCTAACTTACTGTTAAACAGGTATATCCAAAATAAAGTACAGAACAATGTCGCCAAGTGCCTTATTGAGTCTGATTTGTCTGCCTCAATAATACTAGCTTACGTAGCTAAGTACCTCCGTCCCGGTTTTATTGAAACCCAATAACGGACAAACAAGGGTTTTTCGAATCGTAGCCTTCCGACAAAACCTTGGCAAAATAAAAGGAATCTATGACCGATTTCATGGTTCAAGGTCGCTTGCTATACTTACTAACAATGTTTGTCATTTGTTTTTGATTGGCTTAAAATGAAAGAGGTTATGCGCACAATGCACAATTTTTTTGTATCAATGTTGATTTCTTTAGTTGGTACCTAACTGATTTCGATTAATTTAATATTCATTTATTTCAAGTAACATAGACTCATTTGAGGTAACATTAAACACAAAACACAAGCATTCCAATTTCAATTAAATATAATGTCAGAAAACAATAAAATTACAACAAAAAAACAAATAACACCATAAAAATTGTAATTATTAATATTAAAACAAAATGCAATAAATTATAATTAAAATAATAATAATTATTTTTTTTTGGCTTGAAAGAGTATTTTAGCGAGGTGGTCTTTTTTTCGGATGTGATCATCATGAATCATCTAATGCCTGGATTGTCAGACTTTTACTAACTAAAACCCATCCATGTTCCTTCTTTGCCTTTTGTGTTCCGGAGCCGCGGTTCTTATTCGAACAACCCGCAACCCTGGCCGGCAGTGGCCCTGGCAAGCCCCTCAGCTTTGCTGACATCTCTTTGCGGTGCGCGTGGAACACGAACGCGCCGTCGACACGGCCTGTCGTCACTGGACGGATGGCGACTGACGTGAGGACCAAGTCAGTTTACCATCTGGTCACGTTAAGGCGATGTGATGAGTAGTTTTTCAGTCAACTTCGTCTAGGTTGAAATACTTTAAAACTACTAGTCGCCGTCTTCCAAAAATCCTTACTAATATTATAAAAGCGAAAGTGAGTTTGTTTGTTTTTCTTCACGCCTAAATGGCTAAACCGATTTTGATGAATTTGGTACTGATAGTTGGGACCCTGGAGACGGACATAGGCTATTTGTTTTAAAAAACATTGAGATATGAGAGAGAAAGAGGAAAGAAAAGGGAAAACTTAGCATTGCTAATACAATAAATAAGGGGCAAGGCCAAAAACTACAGGTGGCAGGTACCTGTAAATCAGGAAAGGGGAACTGTGTTACCCCTAATATAACGCGAGCGAAGCCGCGGGCAAAAGCTAGTATTGTTGGGGTCGGTTTCCAGTATAACCGGATGCAGCTGAATATCATTATTATACATAGAGCGACTGCTTATCTGACCTCCACAACCCAGTTAGTACCTACTGGGTAATACGATACCCCTTGGTAAGACTGGTTGTCAGACTTTCGGGACACTGACTACCTGTAACGACTGTCAAAGATCTACAAATGACAGCCAGGACCAATGGCTTAACGTGATTTCCGAGGCACGGAGGAAACTCGGTATGTAACGGGTGGTCAGCCATCCACAGACCAACCTAGGCAAGCGCGGCTTAACCTAAAGATCGACCCGAGCGGCTGCTATTATTTAGCCACGAGCTCCTCGCTCTAGTATTTACTTAAAATACTGTCACATAAATGTTACTTGCGTAATAAAATCTGGTGATGCAAGGAACAAATGGTTAGGGAACCAATTTGCTAAGCGAATGCTCGCTGTGTGTGATCCTCATTACCGTCCCGTCCATTACCTAAGGAAATATTCACCAGATGCGTTCAGTTAATTAAGCACCTATGTTTACGTGCAGTTTAATAATCCCATCGAATATTTATGTAGAAGTGCGTCTCAAATAGATTGGTATACTTAAATTTGCTCACTGATTTTGTGATCCTAGTCTATTATCCAAACAGTCCATGGAGTTTCTTTGTGTGGTTTAAGAGAATAACGTTTTTTTTTTTCGGGTGGGAAATCATTCAATGACTTCCCCCGCTCTGGGCGGAGCGGGGGACATATCAGACTTGTACTGACTAAAACCCACCCATGTTCCTTCTATTGCCCTTTACTTTCCGGGGCCGCGGTATCTCTTTCGAACAACCCGCAACCCTGGCAGAAATAACGTTTACTGTCAGCCTAAATTATCCTACTGTTGGACTTTTGCCCATGATTTGATTTCCAGTTTTTGGAAATCAAACGATGTTGTCAAGTTTAAAAAAAATAAACAAACGTTGCCCCACTCTATGAATTTCTCCTGTATCGTGGGTGCGTTTACAAACATTTACACTCACAAACACAAACGGCCAACCCTGGAACAACTATCTGTAGGCCATACAAATATCTGTTCCTTACGGGAATCGAACCCAGCCTTTCGTCCAGCGCCAGATTTCCGGTTTCTTTCGTCCAGCGCTACTATCTTCTAGGTATACCGCTTCGCCTTCTGCTGTGTCAGAGCTTTAAGAATTAAAAAGTTTAAAATTCGCATCGTTAAAGAAAGGCTCCATTTTTAAAAGCTTAACGTCTGATTTTGACTTCTGTTCCTTAAATACACATTCGTATTAGCAACACAAAGCCGCTTACTTTCATAATGAAATACAATTAAAACTACAAACTATGAACATTTCTACCATCTGTCTCATTAGCGGCAATTTTCAGTAAAAACTCACCATACTGATTATTTCACCCATTCTCTCGCAGCATCTACGATTATTTCACCTTTAATTTACCTATGACTTGCGTCAGTGCCAAATAAAAGTGATCTTTATCCTCGACAAATTAAGACTGCTGTTACAGGTGAATTAACCGCGAAAGTACTGCAGATCCAGTAAAAATGTCGAAACTTGTTCCTCCAACATGGGCCCGGAAACATTCAAAACGTTTTTTGTTTGACATTGTTAGATAGAGAATGCAGAGAAGCACAGTATGTTTCAATCATTTCCACATGATTGAAGACGTTGTCGAAAAAAACTGTCGAACATATTGTAAGAACATCACCTCATTATTACATTTTCTCCCGAAATTTCGAGAGCTGTAGAAAAATAAGTGGAGTGTGTTTTTATGGCGAACAAAACTATGAATCGCATGCAAAACTGATATTTAGTTTTTGATGTTCTAACATCGCATAAGTCAAAAATCTAAACTTAACAGGACGTTTACGTGATGGTACAATTGACGAGCATAAAATATTTTAAATACCTATTTTTTTTTTCTTTATTCATCGTATAATTAAATTAATTACTAAATATATACAACCTGTAAATAGACACAAACTAATAATAAAAATATATACAAGTAAATAATTGGAAAATTACAGGGCGTCAAAAAATTCGTCCGTATCGCAGTCAACAGGTAAAGGTAAAGTGCAAAAAATAAATTTTAATACATTTAAAATTGAAGATCACAAATTACACCTATACAACAAAACATTCACGATTATACCTATTATATGTGAGGCGCATAACCAATAGCGAATGTTTACAGCCTGTAATGGAAGCTAAACAATTTGTCGGTAAAGTATGTGGATAAAAATTCCTTGAGTCAACAAGCTCCGGGCCGACGACGTTCCGACGTGCCCGTTCGATCAACAGCGTGCCGAATGTTCTGCGCTCCTGGTTAGTTTTGGAATAGGGATGGGAGAGTTGGGTATCGGCGGATATTTCGTAGGTTAGTTTTTTTTTTGTATTAATGTATAAAATAATAGTAGTGTATAAGTTACTGTAAAAGCTCGAACTACGGCAACTCTTAAGATTTTCCAGAAAAACCTAAGATTTATCGACATGAGTTGGTAAATGTAAGTATTTATTATAAAGGGACGACTTTTTCGGACTTTTACCAGTCCAGTTCAGTACATGCTAGGTTTTACCAATGTGGAGTGGTAAATGTTGGTTCTAGGAATAAAACAATGATTATTCAATTCTTCGTCATTTATTTCAAATAACCATTAGTCAAAAACTTAGGTATAATCCTAACCTTTTTCAATTATTTTCATTTCGAAGTTGTATTAATAAAATTAGGAACAAATAATTTTTTAATATTTGAAAAATGCCTTGCCGATGAATGATAAACCTTTTGTAAGTATTCATTTATAAAAGCACTAGCTTTTGCCCGCGGCTTCGCTCGCGTTAAATTCGGTAGCGCCTTATTGATTTGTAATAGCAACGCTAAGTTTTACCGTTTCTTCCCTCTTTCTCCCTCGTATCCCACTCTTTTTAAAAAAATAATAGCCTATGTCCGTCTCCTGGTTCCCAACTATCTCTGTACCAAATTTCATCAAAATAGGTGTAGCCATTAAAGCGTGAAGAGGTAACAAACAACTCACTTTCGCTTTTATAATATTAGTAAGGATTTGCTGTTCATACTTCTGATTATCTAAAAGATTTCTTTTCAAATGAAATTTATAATTTGGTTTTGTTTTAGTAGGAGATTTTGTTGCTCCCAACAGTACACCCTGGTAAAATGTGGGACGATGGTGTAGTCGGGAGCAACAATATCTCCTACTGAATGTCTGTCTGTCTTTCCCAAGCCTATTGCCATAAACCAGGCAAAAATCTAGACTACACGGCTGCTACCTAGAAATTCCTGATGAACTAAATAATGCTTTGGCTGACTCGGAAATCAAACTAGGACCTTTTGTTCACCTAGACCAACAAGGTAGTCCAAGGCAAGACTTTGGAGAGGGATAAATAAATGTAATGGGATATAAATGGATACATTATATCCCAAAACAGCTGTTAACACAGTCAAATCACATATTTATACAACCTTTGTTCTGAAAAAAATGGGAGGAAGGAAGGGAAGCCTTTGCCCTGCAGTGGGACACAACTAGCTCATAATAAATAATAATAAATTGTTCTGAATAGTTACAGTACTTATACAACATCTGTGTAAATTGTTTAATATTGTTATTTTTTGTAATAGCTTTCCTATTTCTTGTACAGATTCTTTTTTTTAACAATTCTTTGTAAATGAGTGGACATTGTGGGTCTTGTAAAATCTGAGACGCTTGTTAACTTTTTATCTTATTTTACGTTTTTTTAAGTAAACATCGACTTATTGTCGGGCCTATGCTGTCCTCTCATATTTATGTACTTACGCTGTAAAACCAAATGATTTTAAAAGAGTAAGCATGAAGTTTCTTGCCGGTTCTGCTCCATAGGAAATGACCAAACCCGAACCGTGCACCTTTTTTCGACGTTTTATAAGTGCCCATGTAGGCCTATGTGAAATAAAATATTTTGATTGAGTCCCTCCTTAGTCATCATCATCATCTGCTTAGCATTTTCCCAACTATGTTGGGGTCGGCTTCCAGTCTAACCGGATGCAGCTGAATATCAGTATTTTACATGGAGCGACTGCCTATCTGACCTCCACAACCCAGTTAGTACTGGGTAATACGATACCCCTTGGTAAGACTGGTTGTCAGACTTTCGGGACACTGACTACCTGTAACGACTGTCAAAGATCTACAAATGACAGCCGCGACCAACGGCTTAGCGTGCTTTCCGAGGCACGGAGGAAACTCGGTATGTAACGGGTGGTCACCCATCCACAGACCAACCTAGGCAAGCGCGGCTTAACCTAAAGATCGACCCGAGCGGCTGCTATTATTTAGCCACGAGCTCCTCCTTAGTAAGCAGTAGAATTGTTAATAGCAAACATGGATGTTTGCTAAGTATTCCTCGATTGGATACAGAGAAACCTATGTTATATAACTGTTTATATTTAATTTCAGTTCAAACAGTCCGTAGATTTCTCTAGAGAGCTGTTTATTACCAATTCTACTGAATAGCATTTTTTTATTGATCTTGTCAATTAGCGTAGCAGCAGAAACAAAATTAATAAGCTTAGTGTTTTTGTAAATCAGGTTAAAACTAAAGATATTTTGCCACTACAGAAATATAGAGGAACTAGCTTCTGCCCGCGGCTTCGCTCGCGTTAAATTCGGGGTAACACAGTTCCCCTTTCCTGATTTACAGGTACCTGCCACCTGTAGTTTTTGCCCTAGCGCCTTATTTATTGGAATAGCAATGCTAAGTTTTTCCTTTTTTTCCTCTTTCTCCCTCATTTTTCACTCTTTTTTTAGATGTAAAGTAGCCTATGTCCGTCTCCAGGGTCCCAATTATCATCAAAATCGGTTAAGCCATTTAGGCGTGAACTGAAGACGTAACAAACAAACTCACTTTCGCTTTTATAATATTAGCAAGGATATGCACCTGATAATAATATGCATTTGATAATATTCGTAATGACCCAGAGGTCAGACCTCTTCTAATTCTTTCGTGAAGATGGTTCCGACGTTGTGGTTTCAAATCTAGACAAGAAACAGTGCATCAGATACGTTAAAATATTGTTTATTAAGGAAAATAACCATTTAAATAACCTAGGGTTAAAGTCAAAAGTTTAGCTTACTTTTATGTTCCAGCAAGAGATTATCAAAGTGAACAGTCCGAATAACCAACCCGTTTATATAAGCTATTGATGAAATATTAACTCCGTTCAGAAAACCTCAGTTTCTTTATAAAAATCCTGTAAGGTGGAAGGCATCGAATAAATAAGGAGCTTTAGATTGAACGCGTTCATAGTACGGGAAACGTAAAGAGCCTTTTGTACTTCATCTAATGGATTCACTTGTAGAAGGTAAAAATGTGGTGCGTAAGGACTTGGAGAGGGTATATGAGAGATTGTGGGTGATTGAAAAATTTTTTGTCAAGTGCGAGTCGGACTTGCACACCGAGGGTTCTCTTAGCTTTTCTTAGGGACCATAGACTTGAGTATATATAGTTTTAATTTCAACTCGATACCTCTACGCGTTCTCGAGCTTAAGGGTCCTGACAGACAGATTTTTATTTAGGAACTAGCTTTTGCCCACAGCTTCGCTCGCGTTAAATTCGGGGTAACACAGTTCCCCTCTCCTGATTTACAGGTACCTGCTACCTGTAGTTTTTGCCCTTGCGCCTTATTGATTTGTAATAGCAACGCTAAGTTTTCTCTTTTCTTCCCTCTTTCTCCCTCACATCCCACTTTTTTAAATAAAAATAGCCTATGTCCGTCTCCTGGTTCCCAACTATCTCTAAAAATCGGTTTAGCCTTTAAAGCGTGAAGAGGTAACAAACAAACAAACTTACTTTCGCTTTTATAATATTAGTAAAAATAATGGCTTTCTCATCAACACTTTTACTAAACACTTAAGTTATTTATTGCCTCGGGAGGCAATAAAAAATGTCAGGCGCCGAAAACTAAAAAACAAAACAATGAAAGGTCAATGACCAAACGCTAAACAAAAGGATTACGTTTTCGCCCAATGTATTATCATCTCTTTTCACTACACAGTAAACCACACAAAACAGTTTTCTTTACACAACTATAAAATACAAAATTTGCCCGATATATCCATTGACAGAAACGGTTTCAATCTAAGTTGCCCTTTTTACTTCTTGTTGAAAGAGAACATGTATTTTGGCGCACAGCCCAGCTGTTCACAAGGCTCGTTTTGGGTCATCTCCTTTATATTTATTTTTAATTAAAATGATAACTGGCCGGGACGGGTTAATCGTTCAGTCTGCAGGTCTGTTTGTTAATTGATGAACGTCCAGCTTTTTGATGCAGATGTATATTCGACTTTATTGCTTTTTGTAAAACGTTGACTGTGTAAGTGAATTGTCAATTTGTTTGTGACGCCAAGCCTTTTTCCAACTAAGTTGGTGATGGTTTCAAGTCTCCTAGATTTAATTGAATTCAAGTATTTTACATGGAATGACTGCCAATCAGTCATCTACAGCCCAGTTAGCACTAAATAATAGCGTAGTTTCCAGGGTCAAAGTAATTACATTACATTAAGGCCCGGCGCCCATTATCGCCATCGGCAAGGAAATGGTTCCTTCGGCATCCTATATGCAAGCGCACACTGTCGGAAACTATGCTTTGGCATGCTGCAACGTTCTTAGGGATGACGAGGCGTCCTTAAGCATGCCGCACCGTCCCGTCCTGTAGCTTGCCGAAGCATCTCAATATCGTATTTCTCGTCAAAACAATCTCAAAGTTGTTACAAGCTAGTTGTCTGAGTTGTATTTAATATGGTGGACTGAGATCTAGTGCTCATAGCAGCTCTTGCTGAAGAAGAAGAGAAATCTAATCAATCAAAAAGCTTTTGGGTGAACAACCTTTGGAAGCAACGATATACGTATATATTGCCTCGGCGCCGTCGGCGTACCGAAGAATGCCGAAGCATCCCGAAGCATTCTCAAGACTGCCGATACATCAGCCTCAAGCATACCGAAGCGGTATTTTTGTTATTACGACCATATATAATGGAAATTTCTACTTTATTGCCACTACGTTAATGTATATTGCTATTTGCCACCTAAAATCCTCAGTCGTGCCGATGCCGATAATGGGCGCCGGGCCTTAGTCCGTCTTTTAGATTATTCAAAAATAAGCGACACGTATTTTTTTATTTGTAAATTAGGCCAAAAATTACAAAGATATAACCCATTAAAGTTACGTGTGACGTCACTAGTTGCGAAAAAAATGCAGCAACGCGTATTGTCACACGTAACTTTTTTTTTGTTTTATCTAAAAGATGGACTATTTTTTTATACTAGCCTATTATGATACCCTTTGGTAAGACTAGTTGTCACACTTCCAGACCATTGATTACCTTTATCGGCTGTCAAAGATCTAAAAATGACGGCTAGGAACAACGGCATATATTGCTTTCCGAGGCACCACGGATGAAAGGGCACGCCACAACAGTGGCGGTAAGTCCCCTCTTTGAGGAGTGGCTGGAGAGGCGTCATGGCGTCCTCACCTACCGCCTGACGCAGGTCCTTACCGGACACGGAAGTTTCGGGAGGTTCCTGCACATAGCTCACCGTCTGTCCGTCTATTGACGACAAGCCGTGTCGACGGCGCGTTCGTGTTTCACGCGCGCCTCAAAGAGAGTCAGCAAAGCAGAAGGGCTTGCCAGGGCCTCCGCCTGCCGAGGTTGCGGGTTGTTCGAAAGAGATACCTCGGCCCCGGAACGTAAAGGGCAATAGAAGGAACAGGGGAACATTTAGTCAATACAAGTCTGACATGCCCCCTGGGCGGAGCGGGGGAAGTCATTGGATGATTTCCCACCAGAAAAAAAAGGCACCACGGAGGAAACTCGGTATTTAAGCACGGCTCAACCTAAAGATTGATCCAAACGGCTATTATTAGTGAACCGCGAGCTCCTCATCATTTTGTTCATATCGTAAAAGTCAATTAATCATATTAAAACCGGTGAAATAAAAGATGTGCTAACAAGGTTACAACCTGTGTCTTTTTCTTAATATAAGAGTCAGGTTGACCAATCAGCTAATTGCAACGGGTTCACGACCCATTTGTTAATTGCGGTTGTGATGTTCTATTTGCTCGACGAAACGTAACATCACGCCTCTATTTTAGAGGGTTCGGTAGTGTTAGAATAGAATAGTTTGTTTTTAAGTTTCAATTTGTTGCCAAAACTGGTAAAACAATCTCGACGTTAGTTTACCACTGATACAACAGATACCTTGATGCGCAAATGTGTTTATTGCATGGCCACTATTAGCCTTACAAATATTATAAAAGCGAAAGTGAGTTTGTTTGTTTGTTACAACTTCACGCCTAAGTGGCCAAACCGATTTTGATGAATTTTGGTACAGAGATATTTGGGACCCTGGAGACGGACATAGGCTAAAAAAAAGTGAGAAAAGGGGGAGAAACAGGGAAGAAAAGGGGAGAGAAAGATCATTTTTTTTCGATTATCACGCGGGTTAAAGTTAGCGTTAGCACAAAGTACCTATGCCACGCGGACGAAGTCGCGGGCGGAAGCTAGTGTGGGTATAATTTTAGGCACACCTCTGCCTAACCATTCAGGTGACATGTTATGTTATGAAATTACATGAAAACATTAATTTGGTCCCCCGACACGACAAAATTTAATCAAAAATTTCATACGTACGGTCAACAGCAGGCCAAGATAACCATTTGCTGTTTAAAATTAGCGGTTATGCCTCCGACATAAAGGTGGCACAAAGTCCCGAGTAGATAGTCTGACATGCTTTAGTTGGTACTTACGTAGTGTTAAAAGTTTTTTTTTTGCTTTTTATAGGGTTTAGCATTTTTAACCTTTTGTCATAATAATTGCGTACTTTTTTTGGGTCGGGGGTGTTTTTAAATTTTTAATTTAATTTTTATTTTATGCTTTTTAAAGGAGCTCCTTAATTTTTCATTCTTACATTTAATTTCTTTTATGTTTCTTGCCATTTAAGGGTAATTTTGTGTTTTATTTTTAAATTTTGGTCATTCTAGATTTTCAGCAAAGATATCAGATTCAGATTCAGATATATTTATTTGCAACAATGTAGGTACAGGTATAAGATGGTATGTACATAGTTGAAAGATTCCGCTACATTCTACCTTACGGCATGCAAATTTACAGAATAAATTAATACTTTATCGTCAAATATCATGTCGTAGTAAATTAACATTAATAAATACAATATAAATAGTCACAGAAATTTAAAATGAATTGAATTGTTTTAAAATTATAATTAAGCATATAGGTATACTACGAACACAAGTTAGACACTTACAAATTACAAAGTCATATTTCCCTATCATTTAAAAAGTCATTTATACAATAATAACATTTGTCTAATAATAATGCAGTCAGCTTGGATTTAAAAATACGTATAGGGTGTTCTTTAAAATTGTGTGGTATTTTATTATATATGATAGGTCCCATTGACATAATATTTTTCCTAAGTAATGCTGTCTTATATTTGCCTGTGTGTAATAAGTTTATATATTTTTGTCTTATTGGACCTGACCGAGTTCTCATATCGGCTAGTGACGGAAATAAATAAAAATTCGTTTTAACAAATATTGAAACCTCTAGAATGTACATAGATGGGAAGGTCAGTATTTTCAGCGACCTAAACACAGGCACACAGCTGTCTGTGGTTTTCAAGTTCAGCATAGATCTTATACAGCGTTTTTGGGCTTTGAAAATCTGTTCCCTATCACTGCAATTCCCCCAGAATATTACTCCGAATCTTAGAATTGATGCAACCAGACCGTGATAAGCTACTACGAGTGTATTGTTGCTAACTTTATGCGATAGGTTATGTAATACAAAGGCTGACTTACTCAGTTTATTACAAACATCTTCAGCATGAGGTTTCCAAGTAAGATTGCTGTCAATTAAAATACCCAGAAATTTGGCAGTATTTGTTGTGTCAACACTTTGTCCATTATAACCAATATTAACATTTAGAGGGCCTGACCGTTGGTAAAAATGCATAACTTTTGTCTTTTTAAGATTAATAACTAGGTTATTTATGTCAAGCCAATCAATAATCTTTTCCAATGTCTTATTAATGTCATTTTCATAGTGCCTACTGTCTGTACATTTTATTATTACTGTACTATCATCAGCAAATAGCACCATCGGATGTTGCGTTTGACGTGGCAAATCATTTATATAAAGAAGAAATAGTGGTGGGCCTAGAACGCTACCCTGTGGTACACCATATTTGACTACTCTACTGTCTGATGTATATTTAAACTCACGTTTTGTTTCGAGAGATATTCTAGTTATTTCTGTTAACTGGTTTCGGTCACTAAGGTAAGATTTTATAAGGTCTAGGACATTTCCCCTAATGCCATAACGGTAAAGTTTGTTTAAAAGGACGTCGTGACTTACGTAATCAAATGCTTTAGTCATATCAGTCAATATGGCACATACCGGAACTTTATTGTCAACACTCGTCATAACTTGTGATAAAAGATTATAAATTGCCATATTAATGTTTTTGTTTTTCCTGAATCCCATTTGTTCTTTGCACAATATATTATATTTATCCAGATATTGGTCAAGTGCCTCGTAAATAATCTTTTCAAGAATCTTGGAGAATATAGGTATCAATGCTACTGGTCTATAGTTGGACATATCTTCTTTGCTATTTTTTTTATGTATAGGTTTTATAACAACTGTTTTGAGACTATCAGGAAAAATGCCAGAGGCAATACTTGAATTAACTATGTGAGTTAGAGGACCAGCCACAATATCTTTGACATATTTAACTACCTTGGTCGTAATGCCGTCGTATCCATGACTTTGTGTGTTTTTAAGACTTTTTATCACTCTAACTAAGTCGTTTGGGACACTTGGTGACATAAATATTGAATTCGAGTTGTAATTCAGATCAATAGTCGCAAAGTCTATTTTATTTCCTACACTGTGTACTTGGTCAATAAAGAAGTCGTTAAATGCTGATGCTATCTCTTTAGGTTCCTCAATTGTCCTATCTTGCTTTATAATCTTTATGATAGGTTCCCTTATATGCTTATTATTGTTAATTATTTGCCATGAAGCCTTTGATTTGTTATGAGCATTATTTATAAAATTGTTATTTTGTGCCCTTTGAGTGAGTCTGATGACTTTTTTGAACCTCTGTGAGTATGACTTAAATGTCTTTTTATTTTCGGTTGACGGATTTAATCTGCATTTCCACAGTAAGTTTCTTTGGTTTCTGCTGCAAAGTTTTATGCCTTTAGAAACCCATTTAACCTTATGTTCGGCTTGAATTCTAATCCACTTAATTGGAAAACACTGATCATAAAGGAGTTGAAAAATTTCTAAGAATATGTCATAGGAAATATTTGGGTTACTCTCACAGTATACATTTGAAAAAGACAAATTCTTCAAAAGATTTGCAAATTTGACCAAGTTTTCTTTACAGTAGTCCCTTTTTCGAATTCGCCAAAACCTCAATTTGCAAATTCTACTAACTTGAATCTTGAGAATCTGTGCTGAGTGATCAGATATTGCGAAATCCATAACCTGAGAAGAGCATTTAAGTTTTGCTGCAACAGCAAAATTGTCCAAACATGTAAGGCTTCTCGGTCTTGTGGCCTGCCTTATTTTCAATTTAAGATTATAATTTAGGAGCAAATACTCAAAGTCCAACGTGCATCTATTACGTTTTAAAATATCTATGTTGAAGTCGCCGCATAATACCACCTTTGCATTTGTTTTATTAGATAACTTTTTTAATAAAGCATCTAAAGCTTCGTAAAAAAGACTAATGTTAGACATGTAGGGTGGCCTATAAATACATACCAAAATTAACTTATGTTTTGGGAGTTCTATCGCACTACATTCAAAAACACCCGTGATGGAAAAACTCATTAAGTCACTTAATTCTTTGCACTCAAGATATGTCTTTACTAAAATACACGAACCTCCTCGTCTTTGCTCCCTTCTAGAGTAGCATGCTGCCAGTTTAAAGTTTGGTATTTTAATGAATTTTTCCTGGCCAGCAATTACAAAATGTTCTGTTAAGCATATTATTTCTATGTCAATTTGATTTTGCAACAATTCCTGAATATGTACGGTTAGTTGGTCTGATTTATTTAGAAGGCCAGCAATGTTTTGGTGCATAATTTGCATATGGTTATACAAGAAAAAGCTCCGACTTGTTTGTTATCGTGTTAGGTTCACAGTTATTTATGCAAGAATTGGAATTTATTTTACACTCTTCGAAATATTTTTCAGAATTTGTTGCTATGAACATAATTATTTTTTGTATGTCATTAAATACAGATTGAAGTCCAGATTTATTAATCCTACCAGAACGTCTGTCAAACATTGTGTCGTCATATTTTAAATTTTTATTACTGTCCAAGAAATATGCGTGTTTGTGAGTGAGTAAGTCTAGGTATAATAAGTTGTTGAAAGTTTCCACTCTAGAATTAAAAAGATAGTAATTGTTAAAGAACTTGTAGGTTGGGGTGCAGATGATAACGTTTGTGTTTGTTATGTCTTGTAACACTTGTCTAATTTGGAAGACGCAATCTAAGTATCTGTTTGTAAGCGTAAAGTCCTCTTCTCCCAGCAGAATAATACAGTAATCGTTCAGTGTGAAGTTTAAAAGTTTCAGTTTTATTCCACTTAGTTGAGCTTGCATGTTTCCGTGTGGTGTGATATAATGACAAATTTCAGACTTAGCAATAGCATTTTTCGCAATATCTAGAATGTCATTCTTATTATCAGTGCTTAAAATACAAATTTTATTACATTCATCAGATTTTTCTTGTAGCTTGGCTTTATTAAGGGGGCTCCCATTTGGTTCAACCATATTTTTGCGTTCCTGCTTTTCAGTTTGAGTCTGCTTATTGTGTTTTTTACTTTTATTTAGGTTCTTACTTGGTGTAGATGTTGACTTAAGTTTAACTGGAGTACTGGCAACTTTCTTGTATATATCATTCTTTTTCATAAGACTTTCATTTTCACTCCGATATAAATCGGTTTATCCGTTTCATTCCGGCATTCCAGGGTTTCATCCGCCACATCCCATTTCCAGCATCAGGTCCTCATCAATTAGAAATATGAAGAGAACTAGTCAAGACAAATTCAACGAGCCCAAACTCGATGGGTTTACTAAAAGGCAGTCCAGGTTTACATTTCCTACCTTCGAGCCCTATCACCAGACCAGCTCAGAGGTTCCAGATTTCCAGCACCAGGTCCTCGTCAATTAGAAACATAAAGAGAACTAGTTAAGACAAATTCAACGAGCCCAAACTCGATGGGTTTACTAAAAGGCAGTCCAGGGTTACGTCTCCTATCTTCGAGCCCTAACAGCAGACCAGCTCAGTGGTTCCAGAAGACATCAATGTTTCAAATGTCAGATCCTACATATGCTCGCAAGTAAACTGAGCGTGGAACATTCCTATCACACCTAACAATCGACCTGATGACCTTGAAGACCTGAACCGATTTCCACCAAACATAGCTAAGAACACTCTCGACTGATATACCTTTCAAACAAAAAAAACCGCATTCAAATCGGATCATCCGTTTGGCAGCTACGATGCCACAGACAGACACATACACATTTACACACACAGACACGTCAAACTTATAACACCCCGTCGTTTTAGCGTCGGGGGTTAAAAAATACATTAAATTTCTTGATAATCTTGATTCCATTATTGTAGATTTAGTTTTTACTAGCTTTTGCCCGCGGCTTCGCTCGCGTTAAATTCGGGGTAACACAGTTCCCCTTGCGCCTTATTGATTTGTAATAGCAACGCTAAGTTTTCCCTTCTCTTCCCTGTTTCTCCCTCACAACCCACTTTTAAAAAAAAAAGATTAGCCTATGTCCGTCTCCTGGTTCCCAACTATCTCTGTACCAAAATTCATCAAAATCGGTGTAGCCATTAAAGCGTGAAGAGGTAACAAACAAACAAACAAACAAACTCACTTTCGCTTTTATAATATTAGTAAGGATTTTTATTGAGTCATTATTTAGTAAATCTCCTTTCAACAAAGCCCCCGAAATGAGAAAAAATATCAATAAAATGCATCTCCTCGTAAAGTAAACATTGTTTAATTTTGCTACTGACACTAATGGATACACAATTCTATAATGAACATTTTGGTAGAAATATTTTTTCCAAAAACCCAATACTTAATTTTATATAGATTTTATTCCAAAAAATTGGCATTATTCACTACTGCTCTCACTCGCTCACTCCTGCGCGGCAAAGAGGGAAGCGAATACTCAAGGTTATTTGCGTAGGGTACGGCCTTAAGACCACCGTTCTATGGTGTGCAAGTAATTATGAGGTAGCTTATACTTAGTATCTTTTTAAGTGGACATAGATATTCATGTTACCCAGTTCTCGTTCAAAATTATTAGAATCAGTTTGTTCTAGAATTAAACTAATGGAAGTACTATTAAACAAACAGGACCGACTAAAAGCCTGTCTATTTCAAACACACATTTAATTTACATTGCTTTAGAGATCCATTTCCAAAATTGACTCTAAAAGCAAGGCAAACACGTTACAGTAACATTACATTTTCAAATGATGTTGCTCCTCTGTTATTTCCACCATTCAAAGCATTTGAAACTCTTTTTTCTTAGCAGTAAAAACGCTTTTTATGAGTACTATAGATAAGATTTACGACTTACTAACAAAGAACAAACTACCTACGCTGTTTATATCTTTTTTAAAGCCACGTCTAAAGAAATCACTTTTTTATGTCAGAGGTAAGGCTAAGTTTTTTAAACTCTAATAATCTACTAGACTAGTACTCAAAATAAAATTTTCAAACGTTAAGTATAACCGTACGCTTAAAAAACAACAAATCGATATTCGTAAAATGCCATCTAGTGGCCCTCGATTGAATTATTTTACGAATTATTAAAATAAGGTTAAGACAAAGAAATTTGGTGTCGCGTAGATTCACGCGTTACCAAAAGATGGCGTGTGTAACGTTAACGTAATAATTTAGTGATACGGTAAAGATAATTCATGAATTTATTTTTAAATCTATAATCCTTACTAAAAATATAAAAGTGAAAGTGAGTTTTTTTGCTTGTTTGTTTGTTATGTCTTCACGCCTAAATGGCTAAACCGATTTTGAAGAATTTTGGTACAAAGACAGTTGAGACCCTTTTTAAAGTGAGAAATGCGGGAGAAAGAGGGAAGAAACGGGAAAACTTAGCTTTGCTATTACAATAAATAATGCGCAATGGCAGAAACTACAGGTAGCAGGTACCTGCAAATCAGGAAAAGGGAACTGTGTTACCCCGAATTTAACGCGAGCGAAGCCGCGGGCAAAAGCTAGTTTATAATAAAAGTGTTATTAAAGCAGTATGTCAATTGAACCAATGACTCCTAACAACCATGAAAAACAAAATGACCCCCATATCAAAAGTGGATACCTTGCCCTCCAATCAGACCCCAGCTCGCCACTGCTTATGGCTTTATTGAAGGTATTTTCACACTTTTGCTGGGGACTTTGTTTCGACACTTCTTCTTCCCAGCTAACACTAGGAAGTGGCGAAGGGCAGGACGTTTTTGTGGGACTGTCTCTTGTAATTTGACTTTTCAAAAAGTGCTGATTATCAGCCTAATTTGAATAAATGACTTTTGATTTTGACCCTTTAACAGTTTCTTTTAGGGAAATTTTCCATCCAATGTAATATTTTTTTATCTAAAGTAGTGCCTTTAGCCTATGTTGGCATTTTTATATGGATGATTAAGAACTCTACTCAATAAAATAAGCATAGTAATGATAGTCATCATCATCTGCCTAGCCTTTTCCCAACTATGTTGGGGTCGGCTTCCAGTCTAACCGGATGCAGCTATATGATAGTCGATGCCATTAAATAAAACTCGGATGATAAACTGATATAGTAAACATTTATCTCTTCATGTAATTATAGATTACCGAAAATAACTGCTAGGAATAAGCCATTAAGTCAATTTAGCTCTGAACTTACGTGATATGACTTCTAATGAAGTTGTCTTTTTTAGATGAATCCTTTGCTTCTAATTTTCCTGTTGTCAAGTTGTGCTATTTTTAAAGGTTTCTATGTTCGTACGTAGGAAAGAGGTAAGTTGTCAATTTAATGTCAGAAACTTCAATAAGGCTTTTATCAGAAAACCTAATTACATTTTTAGGGTTACGTACTACAAAAGGAAAAAACGGAACCCTTTTTTTTTTTTTTACCTTTTATTGGATCACTTCGTTGTCCGTCTGTCTGTCAAGACCATTTATTTCGAAAACGCGTGAAGGTATCGAGTTGAAATTAAACAATATGCTTAAGCCTGTATATTGGAGCTGTGGGAAAATTATATCTGCAAGTCTACGCAGTCAAAAGATACGGCCGTTTATGTTGCAAGTTTGTATGGAACCTTCGTAGTGCGAGTCCGACTTGCACATGCCTGGTTTATTTTACACTAGCTTTTACCCGCGGCTTCGCTCGCGTTAAATTCGGTACAACACAGTACCTGCTACCTGCATTTTATGCTATTGCGCCTTATTGATTTGTAATAGCAACGCTAAGTTTTTCCTTTTCTTCCCTCGTTTTCCCTCATATCCCACTTTTTTTAAATAATAAATAGCCTATGTCCGTCTCCTGGTTCCCAACTATCTCTGTACAAAAATTCATCAAAATCGGTTTAGACATTAAGGCGTGAAGAGGTAACAAACAAACTCACTTTCGCTTTTATAATATTACATAATAGTAAGGAAGTAAGGATTTTTTACATTGTTTATTTTACATTTGGCAACATCGTCTGATAACGCTACTACTGTATTGCCGGAAGGGTTAGGCAGATCTGTACTTAGTAGTACACCCACATTTTGTCAGTTATGTTTAAGTCCCGTGTAATACAAACTATTGCCATCACCGGGAACGACTACTAGCCAAGCAGCCAGCTACTGAGAAAATCTTGACGGAAAAAACTCAATGACACTTTGCTCGTCTCGGGAATCGAACCCAGGACCTCGTACTTAGCAGTCGCACTTGCGACTACTAGAACAACGAGGCAATTTTCTTTTGTTTTTCTGGAAATTTCGCTAAAATTGATAAAATACCCATTGAGTTTTGTTTGGGCCGTATCGACCGTATTTACGCGTTCGTATTCCGCACGCGCCTCACATTGGGGTCAGCAAAGCAGATCAACCCTGCAGAACAACGGCCTGGGGCCTGGGTTGCGGGTGTTCGAAAGAGATACCGCGGCCCTGGAACACAAAAGGCAAAAGAGGGAACATAGATGGATTTAATCAGTACACGTCTCTGCTCCACCCAGAGCTGGAGAAGTCATCTGATGACTTCAGAACCGAAAAAACTAAAAACTGTGTTATTTAGAGTCGTTTTATTATTCAGAGAAAAATAAATAAAATTGAAGGTTTGTTTTGGAAAGGTCGATTGGGGCGAGGCCGTTGTCGACTTCTGAAATGTTGGTTAATGACCTTTTAAACGTTTCTGCCTATAAGATGAATGTTAGTGATTTTTCCTTGAAGCACTTTTTGTACTTTGGTTTGATCAAGGCTTTTAAAAATAATAATCCGTTCCGTTCACTGTTTTTATATTCCTTTTTTTCATTTATAGGTTGTTTCTTAAAACGTAACCCTTATACATTCACTTTGTAATCCCATCGTCTGTATGTCTATCTGTCAAGACCCTTTATCTCAGGAACGCGTGGCGGTATCGAATCCTTACTAATATTATAAAAGCGAAAGTGAGTTTGTTTGTTTGTTTGTTACCTCTTCACGCTTTAATGGCTAAACCGATTTTGATGAATTTTGGTACAGACATAGTTAGGAACCAGGAGACGGACAAAGGCTTTTTTAAAAAAAAGTGGGATGTGGGGGAGTGGTGAGAAAGAGGGAGAAAGAGGGAAAAACATGGAAAACTTAGCATTGCTATTACAAATCAATAAGGCGCAAGGGGAACTGTGTTACCCTGAATTTAACGCGAGCGAAGCCGCGGGCAAAAGCTAGTTTAAATTATAAACTGAAGTCCCTTAGAGCTGAGCAAAAATCAACCCCTAAGTCTACGCAGTCAAAAGATATGGTTGTTTATGTCGCAAGTTTGTACAGAACCGTCGGTTCGCAAGTCCGACTCACACTTGCCCAGTTTTTGTATTTATACATGCATATTTAATAGAAATATCTTTTTATTCATCTTTTTTTTCCAAACATAAGAAAAAGATCTTCGTTTTGAACATAAAGACGTCATTTTCTTTTTCCATTCTAAAAAAACCTACAGGAAAAGTGATTCATTTTAATCCGGTAATCGCTCAAGGAAATTCACCCAAAAAACTCCATAATCCCTAAACATAAATAAACCAAGACAATTTATCATCAGTCTTCTTCGCTCACAAATAACTTGGGGCAGATGGAGTATCCTAAAAAATCTACGTACAGTGTCAGGACCGGTTTCAAAATGGGACGCAAAACCTCACCTGTCGTGGTTTACGTTTGCTTCACCGCTTGGCCACGACCTACTTGCTTGAGCGACACGCGTTTTACGATTACGACTGCGGAGAAAACAAATGAAACAAATTTATTAGACTACTAGCTTTCGCCCGCGGCTTCGCTCGCGTTAAATTCGGTATAACACACCAAGCAGACCTGCAGTTTTTGCTCTTGCGCCTGATTGATTTGTAATAGCAACGCTAAGTTTTCCCTTTTCTTCACTCGTTCTCCCTCATATTCCACTTTAAAAAAAATAGCCTATGTCGGTCTCCTGGTTCCCAACTATCTCTGTACCAAAATTCATCAAAATCGGTTTAGCCATTAAAGCGTGAAGAGGTAATAAACAAACTCACTTTCGCTTTTATAATATTAGTAAGGATTTCAGAGACATCGCTACGATTTGCGATAGGAATCAGTGACGCACGCGTGAAGTCGTATGCTCTAACCTATTTCTTTGTTTTTGTTAACACAATTTTAATTTATTCTACTTTAGTATTTCTTAGACAGTTTTCACAAGGCCCAGATCGATCGCGTGTTCGGGCGGTAAAGTAATCACGTCGCATTGGCTCGTATGAACCTACCCGACTACGCGAGCGTGCGTCGCTCACCGCCAAATCATTGCCACTACCGACCGACCGCGCGTGTCGTGTCAAAATCGCCTAGCTCGTGGCCTAGCGGTTATATTTCGGAGACCCGAGATCCAAATTGCGATGTACCCAATAGCCTACTCGTACCTATACCTATTGTTGCCTGTTACGCCTATGAAATCATGTCATCGTCATTCTCAGGTGCCAGGCAATTTGGAATATTGGATTTAGAATGAAATCTCGAAATTTCCATTAAGGCCTAGATAAAAGGGATCATGGTAGTTGGTATCTTTTGTACTGAAAAAAGATTGGTCTGATCACTCAGATACTATTCTTGGGAACTAGGATAACTTTTGGGAACTAGGATTAAATAACACACAGAGCATGGAATAGCAGTGAAAAAAACTTGAGAGGTGTGTGAACTTGTGAGGACACCCGGATGGAACGAAGTTATTATTCATTATGTACAAAAAACCTGTACACACTCAACAAAAATAATCATCGCCACACCACTCTATTCAATGCGAAATAGAAAGATGAAACGAAAATAACTGGCTTGCTTTCTAAGAGAGAGAGAGAAAGAGAGACAGAAAGAGAAACACACCCACGCTGCACGGCTTACAACTATAGCAAAAAGTGTCGCTACAACTTTATTTTATTCGTCTTATTTTTTTCCGTCTAGCCCCCTTTCGCAACGCGCGATAAGGAACTTCGTTCTGGCTAGCAGTGGGACAGACTTGGGGTTTTTTTTACCAGCCTGTGTCCTGTGTCCCACTTCTGGACAAAGACCTCCCCTTTCTTCTTCCATTCTTCCACGCCTTCCTAGCCTGTTCGATCTCTGGCGACGTAAGCCCCGCAAACATGATCAGATTGTCACGCCACTATCGCCGCGGTCAACTTCGACAGCGCCGTCCCTCCTTAGGCATCCAGTGTGACTGTCTTTGCCCATCGCTCCTGGTGGGGAAATATCTATTAAAATTGGAACATAAAGGAGTTTAGAGCAGTTTCATAGAAAAGCTTTCAGCAAACTATTCAGAAGGTAGCAAAGGAATGACAACAACAACCAGTAACGGAAAACATTTTTTGAATAACCTTTTGTGATCGCCAGCAACGGTTTCAACCCGAGGTCAATTTTTTCCAGCCAATTTCCAATATCCACGAAAACTCGACGTTACCGAATTCCGGCACCGTTTTTGGAGCTAAAATCAAAACCGAACGCCGCAAAATGACAAAAAAACTTACTTCCCAAAACCAAATGGGGTAACTGATTATGTTTCTGCTATGATGATGTTACTACCATCGCTTCCGTCTGTTCCTTTAAAATTAGAACATCTTTTGGATGCACGCTTTTATAAGCATCTGAAAATGCATGGAATAGATTTTTTTTTTTTCTTGCAAAAATGGCTTATGTGGATATGCAAATACGGCGAAGGACGGGCGTTTTGGAGGACTGTGCTGTGTAATGACGTTCAAAAAGTGCTGATCCTAGTCTGGCGTAGTTTGAATAAATGATTTTGATTTTGAAAAAATATACAAAAGTATAATAAATCAAAGCTCTCCCACATTTTACCATACGGCATGTAAACATTTACATTATTTTTAAAACATGTCAAGAAATTAAAAATATAATTAAGATCAAAGAATAAATACTTTAGATTAATAAGAAATATCAATAATCAGTAACTGTTTTCTCCGTTAGGAATTCAGCTACACTATAGTTAGTTTTACTAATATTTAGGAGAGTTTTGGCCGAAGGCTGTCGTGTGTCGATGTTTTCGTGGAAAGATACCGACCTCTCAGCGAAACGCGACGCCGTCACTTCGTGTGTAATAGTTTTAATTAAAATTTTATATAATAAGTATTAGTTTAATAATTTGTAAGATAAGATTATTTGTGTATAGTATGTATGGGCCTTCGATGCCTGAAATAAATTGATTTATTATTATTATTACTAATAAAAAAGTGTCGTAGTCTACTCTTAAACAGCATTGTATATGTATAAGTAGGCTCACCCCTATTATATGGTGGGTACTTAAACATAACTGACGATATGTCGGTATAGTTATTAGGCACACCTCTGCCAAACCTTTCGGGGATTACCGTCGTGATGTTATGTATATCATGAATAAATGAGTGTATAGTTCCTTTGACACTGTTGATCAAGCCTCGCTTTGATGATAGCATGAAATAGGTTTGGGCAGGCAAGCGTCGCCCGTCTATGGGTATGGTAGGAACAACTCAACTGGAATTATTCTGGGTATCTCGGTCAGAGGATTTTGAAACTCCACACTGCAATCACGGATCGTCACTTTTCGTCCTATGTAGGTTGGTTGATTCTACCTTAAATATACCATTGAATAGGGTAGTTCTCAGGATCAAAGTAATTTTATTCTATTTAGTCCGTCTTTTAGATTATTCAAAAAGAAGGGACACGTATTTTTTTATTTGTAAATCCTTACTAATATTATAAAAGCGAAAGTGAGTTTGTTTGTTTGTTTGTTACCTCTTCACGCTTTAATGGCTACACCGATTTTGATGAATTTTGGTACAGAGATAGTTGGGAACCAGGAGACGGACATAGGCTAACTTTTATTTAAAAAAAGTGGGATGTGAGGGAGAAAGAGGGAAGAAAAGGGAAAACTTAGCGTTGCTATTACAAACCAATAAGGCGCAAGAGGAACTGTGTTACCCCGAATTTAACGCGAGCGAAGCCGCGGGCACAAGCTAGTTAGACCATAAATGACAAAGATACAGTCCATTAAAAATACGTGTGACGTCACTTGTTGCGAAAAAATGCAGCAACGTGTGACATTTCACGTAACTTAAAATTTTTGGTCTAATTTACAAATAAAAATATTAGTGTCCCTTATTTTTGAATAATCTAAAAGACCGACTAATAAAAAAAAACTAGGAAACTACCCTATTTTGTTCTGTATTTTACCATTGTATTTTAACTTTAGTTAGCGGATGGGAAATCAGCAAATACTGTGCTACTACGACTTGTACCAGTAAAAAAATAAAACAGAAAATACCTTATTATTTTCCCTATGAGCAACCAATATACCCACCATTAACCCACATGTATTTATTCCTATCGTATTTTTCTCTATTATTAATAAATTCCTATAAAGGTCGCTGTACTAAGATTGGCAGAATAGGTTTCTCTTTATTACGGAGCTTGTAAGGAACGCTGAAATTGTCGGCGAGGGAAACAACTTAATTACATGAATGATACAGGTGAAGTTGAAGAAGTGGCGCAGTGAGGAATGAGTAAAAGTAAACTATACCAAGCATTTTTCTGGCTCATTTCTATCTGGGAACGTTTTGTATGATAAAGGATGGGTAAAACACTAGAGGAAGACAAACCAAAATGTTGGATGCACTGTGTGAATGATAAAATGTCTAATAATTCTAATAATCGGACGAATAGAAGTATTTTTTTTACTTTTGTTAAAAAAGTGTTGCCCCACACTAGACGTTTCTCCGTATCGTGGTTTGCAAACATTTAAACTCACATACACAAACAGCCAGACCCGAAACAACTACATGTAGGTCATACTAATATTTGTGCCGTGCGTGGATCGAACCCGCGAAACGCAACGCAGCAGTCGATCGCTCAGCCACTGTACCAACCACAAGTATGTAAGAAGGAGGTATGCTGCGCCGACCCCAAATAAATTGGGAGAAGAGCTGGTGAATGATGATGACGATCTGACTGAAATATCTACTTTGTTGAACGTGAACAACTGACAATATTAAGTTTTATTATTAATTAAATTTGATTACTTTTCCCGAACTAAAACACCGGGAATTGGATGAAAAGAAAATAAGAAGATTTTATTAGTCAGATTATAGTACTAACAAAAGATGTTACAGTTATTACAGACTCATATATTCTACCATTTCTGGTGTACAAATATTAATTGCAAATAATTATCTAAATTCATATTCAACCATAATTATAAATCAGAGAGATTTAAAACATATAAGACTAAAGTTTCTTATTAATAAAGGTTATTTTATTTAAAAAATATATTTATTTTACACTGAAGCACTCCATTGTAGAATAATAGCATTGACTTAATAATAATTTGAATAATTTACGCTTAAATTACTTTAAATTGAGGCATTTAAGACCATTCAGATTACCGAAAAGTCTAAAACGATTATTATAAATGCGAATCACTTTACAGTACAAGTTATTCCCATACGTTTTGGTGCGTTGGTATGGAAAATATAAGAAAAGCAAGCGTGTTGAGGGATTTTCTTATGGAATTTTGATGTTTTAAAAATAAAAAAAACAATACCTTTCTTCAAAATTACGAAACAAGTTTTACTTTTTTTTCTTATCAAAGTATTTTCTGATCTGTTTATTTTTTCTTTGTTATACCAAATGATAAAAAAATAATAAAAATAAAATATTTTATTGCCAGAAAGAGACTTGTACAGACGCCAGCAGGTCAAGCTACCCGAAACTGTCAATTTTTCCCAATGAACCTTGAACCTAATACTTTAGAAATAAAGTCGAAAATCTATCAAAGAAACCTGACAGATTGTAGTAGCTTGATGTGCAGGCGTCTGTACAATACCACTTACAAACTAACAATATCTTTAAAATTTTAAACATTACTTCATTTGGTAAGAATAAAAAAAAAAGATTGAAACTTAGGAAGACACAATTTGTGACCCTAAGAAGAAACGTTATGCGTATACATATAGACCCCTTACCTAAAGAAAACCACACTAATAGCCCAAATAAAAGTTGGTCTACAAAATAAATTAGATTTGGTAGGCTTGCTACCAATTGGAGTAACTTTTATGACTAGATTTGGATTAAGTTCTGATTACAAGAAATACATAACGTATAATTAGATTCGTGACTTCTAGATACTACAAATACCTACTAAGGAAGAATTCGACGGTGACAAGAAAAGTAATTTCACAAAGGCACCATCTTAGGACCGGTTCGGCCTTTATTCGTTTTGAAGCGAATTAGGAAGAGTCGGCGTAATAGGTAGTAGTAGTAAGCACTTACATGAGGAAGATGTTTTGGTGCGAAGAATTATCCTGTACCTGTAATGAAAAAAAAAATATTGTAAAATGATCCTTGATTTAACAATAAAAGAACATAAATTTGATTGTAAAATAATCTTTGTCGATTATCTTCTCTTGACCTTTTTAGTTCAATCTATAATTGCCTAAGAATATGTATGTGTGGATGGACTGTATGAATGATGAAAAATCAAGAAAGGAGATGACAGTAGACAATACGAGCAATAAAGAAAATATCTAAATACTAGCTTTTGCCCGCGGCTTCGCTCGCATTTAATTCGGAGTAACACAGTTCCCCCTTCTTGATTTGTAGGTACCGGCTACCTGTAGTTTATACCCTTGCGCCTTATTTATTGTAATAGCAAAGCTATGTTAGCCTATGTCCGTCTCCAGGGTCCCAAATATCTCTGTACCAAAATTCATGAAAATCGGTTCAGCCATTTAGGCGTGAAGACGTAACAAACAAACAAACTCACTTTCGCTTTTATTATTTTAGTAAGGATATCCAGCTTCAAGGCTAAGCAAGCTATAACTCAGCTCGGTTCAGCTCACGTTGCGAACTTAAACTGTTTAATTAAACAATAGGCGATTACTTACAAAGTTTTACAGATTTACATAATGTTTTCGTGGGCAATAGCGTTGTAATAATTTTAGGATTGTTTGCGGTTTGTTTGATTGTTAAATTGCTGTCTAAATTACGATGAACAACTGATGAAAACTTTGTACAAGAATTCAGAATTATTTATATTCAACCTTACCTAGGTATGACCCTAAGGTGGGTACATAGAAGTTGTTATGTCATTTTAGGTATGACTGAGTTTCTGATTTGCCAAATGATATTATTCTTGTCCAAACTTCCTGACGACACGGTTGGTGCAGTAGCTGAGCGATCGACTGCTGTGCTGCGTGTCGTGGGTTCGGTTCCCGCACGGACAAATATTTGCATGACCTGCTGATAGTTGTTTCGGGTCTGGGTGTTTGTGTATGTGATTTTAAATTCTTATTCTTATTCTTTATTGCACACAAAACAATAATAAACACACAAATTACAATATACAGCTTATGTACAACGGCGAGCTTAACCCAGAATTGGGTTTTCTTACAGCAAACCTTTCTTAATGATTAAAATTATTTGCATAATAGGATAGGTACATATTGTGCATAGAAGAACATTGAAAAGCTTAAAATAACATACAAAACTGATCAGTTGTTAGTTCACTTACATTAAATAAAAATTGCTTACAAATAATACATAAATAGATAAAAAACATAAGATAACATACATACATATTGATTATATTGACAGGAAATGTTCCCTGATTCGTTTCCGGAACACGTCTACCGAGGGACTATCCCGCAAGGAGTGGGGAAGTGAATTCCAAAGGCGTACAGCACGAACAGTAAAAGATCCATCATACCGACTTGAAGAGTGGGGTGGGAAACGAAGGAGAAGAGATGATGATGAGCGACAAGGTTTACCTCTAGGAACAAGGTACTCAAATCGTTCCCGAAGATACAAAGGAGCTTTAGGATTGTGAAGAACAGAAAAGAGAAAAGAAAGTGTATGAGAATCTCGACGTTGCCGAATTGGTAGCCACTTCAGCTGCTTCCGAAACTCTGACACATGATCGTACTTGCGAAGCCCAAAAATGAAGCGGATACACAAGTTCTGCAAACGTTCGAGCTTATCAAGAAGTTCCTCAGTCGCATCAAGAAAACAGACATCAGCATAGTCTAGAAGAGGTAAAAGAAGAGACTGAGCAAGAGTGATTTTGGTTTTAAATGGCAGAAACTTTTGAAGACGTTTAAGGGATCGATAAGAACAAAACATCCTCCTGCTTACTTCAGCAACGTGAACGCTCCAAGATAAGTTGCAGTCCAAGAACACTCCTAAGTCTTTGACTTTTTTGGAATACGCTATAGCGACACCATCATAAATAATAGGCGGTATTGACTGGTGATTCAGTAAATTGATGAAGTATCTGCCACCAATAATGAGAGCTTGTGATTTAATTGGGTTAACTAATAATCCAAATGTTTTAGCCCACTGACTAATGTTTTGAAGATCATCATTGATGGCATCGATGGCCTCAGGAAGCTGTTCGAGGTTAAAATGGCGATATAGCTGCAAGTCGTCTGCATAGAGATGATAATGAGAATTAAGTACTTTAGTGATAGCGTTAATAAAAACAGAGAAGAGAAGAGGAGAAAGGACGCCACCCTGGGGAACACCCGCAGCAAGATCGCACCAATCTGAGCAAGCATCATTTAAATGTACCGACTGCGAGCGACCCCGAAGATACGAATCAAACCATGCAGTCACAGAAGGAGATATATTTAAAGAGGAAAGGATACCTAAGAGGATGTCAAAATCAACTGAATTAAAAGCACTGCTGAAGTCCAGCAGAACCAGCACCGTCAGGCGTCGGTTTTCCATGGCCAATCGGATGTCATCCGTTATTTTAAGTAAGGCTGATACAGTACTATGGCCAGGGCGGAATCCAGATTGGAAAGGACTAAGCAGGCTATTAGAGAAAAAGTATTGAGAAAGTTGATTATTAACAACACTCTCAAGGACTTTGGAGAGGATTGGGAGTATGGAAATTGGACGAAACTGAGATACTGAAGAGGGATTTGGAACTTTGGGAAGAGGCAAGACATACGCCTTCTTCCACGCTGAAGGAAAGGAGCTTGTAAATAGAGAATAATTAACAATGTGTGAGATTACAGGAATAAGGTCATCAAGGATAGGAAGAAGCATCTGAAGTTGGAGCCCATCATCACCCACTGCTTTCGTGGAAATAGATGTAATGGCCCGCTTAACCTCCCCTTCTGTAACTGGGTGAAAAGAGAAGGAGGTACACATTGGTCGAGGAAGATTACAGAGATCGTTAAGAGTGAAGGATTTAAAGTTGTCATCCAAAATCACTGGTGATTTGGAAAAATGTAAATTAATTTCGTTCAGGTCAATGTCAGGAACGCTATCATTCGCAACTTTTCCGATTCCAAGAGATTTCAGGAATTGCCATACTTGTGCTGTATTAGAGTTTTGAACAGAATAATGTATGTGGCGCCTTTTTGCATTCCTACACAAACGACCGCAGCGATTACGCAGTTTCTTATAAAGAGACCAGTTCTCATCAGTGGGGTCCCTTTTGTAACGCCTTTTCGCCTTATCCCTTTTAGACATCGCGTTTTTAATTGACTCAGACAACCAGGGAGCTGGAAGATGCTTCACCCTAACCTTTTTTAGTGGAGCATGCAAGTCATAAAGCTTCAACACTATCTTGGTAAATTCAGCGACCTTAACGTTCAACTCACTACTATCATAAACGGGAGACCAGTCGATATTGCCCGCATCTTTCCCCAAACGCTCCAGATCAATGTTCTTAAAACTGCGGAGGAAGAGATATTTAGATTTGCGTTTAGGAGGGCGAATTTTGTACGAGATAAATAATAGATCATGATAAGAGAACGGAGCAGAAAGTTGCCCATACATGGCTACTTTGCTTGGGTCAGAAACTAGAATTAGGTCCAAAAGTGAGGGGTTACAGTGAGGAGCATAATGAGTAGCATTAAGATCAAGAATGTGCATGTTTACAGAAGAGACAAGGGACCTGAGTTTATGGCTGCGCGCATCGTCTTTGATCAAACAGGTGTTGAAGTCTCCGAGTATTATAATGTGGTCATATAAGGAAGAAAAGTTTTCAAGTTGATTTTCAAAAGAAGCGAAATAATCAATATGGCATGAGGGGCTATAATAAACACCTAAAAGTAATTTTGTATGGTTGAAAGTGATTTCAATAAAAAGATGTTCAGCAGATTTAGAATAATTACTCGGAGACTGCTCAATGATTTTGAAAACAATATCTCCACGGAGATAGATAGCGACTCCCCCACCTCCCTTGCCCATTCTGTCATTACGCACAAGCTTGTAGCCGGGTAATGAATACTGCGATGAGGGCAGAGCAGGTTTGAGGAAAGTTTCAGAGACAAGCACAGCATGAATAAGATCTGAGTCGAATGAGGATAATAAATCGGTATGATGGGCTGGAATGCTTTGAGCATTAATATGAACTGCATTGAAAAATTTGTTGTAGCATGAAAAGGTGGACGAGAGTTGTTCGCGTAGGTGAACAGAATCGTCACTAAATGCACTAGCAAAGCTTTCGTCAGCGGAACCAGTGGAAGAACAGGAAACAAAACTGTCATCCATATTGACTAACATGACTGTCAAATAAAAAATAAGAAAAAAAAATGCAATGGAAACAAGATTATTCAAAGCTATTTCTAAATAAATACTTAATTAACAATTTATAACTATTCTATATTGAAGATCCTCGACGCACCTTGCCATTAAAATAAGAGATTAAAATGCTAGTATCCAAGACATAAAAAAACAATTATTGTGAAGTATCCGAACGAGCAAGCTGCAGTCATAGACTCATACATAGTTGTCAACATGTCAAAACTGAATCTCAAAATAAAACAGTGACCGACACAGAAAATATATAAAATGAAACTTTAGTGAAGCTACTTATATGTTGTGGGTGCGATTACTTTGCTTGCCTCCGCGATCTCTTGTCCAAAACAGGAGTGCTAATAGTCGACGACGCAACCTTAGCAACCGAGGTAGCCGCCGCCGGGAACCGCGCAACTAGTTCTTGAAGTTCAGTAGCTGATTCAATCTTTCAAAGCGACTTGTCAGGAAGCATGATGACAATTTTGCCCTCGGAGGTCCAACACTGCTTTACACTGAAGTGTTTGCGAGCGGCCAGAAACATGTCGTGCCTAGGCTTCGTTAGAAACTCCGAGAGCACCAAACCAGAACCTTTCAGCTTTGTCTTGCTGCGCCATACCTCATTGCGCAAATTATAGGTGTTAAACCGTATAAGAAGAGGACGTGGCTTGCCTGAATCTGATCCCAGTCGATGGCAGGATGTGATGTCAGAGGAAGAGATGTTTGCAATCTTCATCTTGTCTGTTAAAACCTGGACAGCCTGGGAGGAGTGATCTTCATTCTCTTGCTCAGGCAGACCATGGAGAAGAAGAACTTTCCTGCGAGATGCCATTTCATGCCGATCCAAGCCCACAGTCAACAACTCCATCTGAGTCTTCAGAGCGCTCATAGTTTTCCAGATGAGGCATTTGAATTCCATGAAGTCCCGAGAAAGGCTAGCTACATTCTTGTGGGATGCCTCATTACTACTGATACTCTTCAGTTCCTCTTCATAAGTGTTCATCCGTGTGGTGAATGTGGTTGACAGCTCCTCCATACAGTTTGACAGCTTTGCATACAGGTCCATTTTGTGATGACTTGATTTTATGAGTAGAAATCAAAGGAAATAGTGATTTTATTAGAGAGTTGAGTGCATTCGAGGATTTATCAAAGTTTTAGTGCATAAGCAACATATAAAATTATAATAAACTATTTTAAATAATTAAATGAACTGAGAGCTCTTTTAAAGTTATGTTCACTTAAGCCTACCCTCAGGTGAAAAAAACGAACTCAGGTTAAATGTTTGTAACCACGATACAGGAGAAATTCCTAGTGTGGGGCAACGTTTTAAAAAAAACAAAGGTAATATACTACAGCCATAGACGATTTTCACGTTCTAGTTGAATGTAAAACTTGTTGAAAAATTATGTGAATGAAGTAAAACAAAAAATAATAAAAGTTTTAAGTAATGTCGAAACAGGTATTACAAGTCCTGCCGGGGTTGCGGTTTGTTCGAAAGAGATACCGCGGCCTCAGAACACAAAGGGCAATAGAAGGAACATGGATGAGTTTTAATCAGTATAAGTCTGACACTCCCTTTGAGGAGCTCGTGGCTAAATAATAGCAGCCGCTCGGGTCGATCTTTAGGTTAAGCCGCGCTTGCCTAGGTGGGTCTGTGGATGGGTGACCACCCGTTACATACCGAGTTTCCTCCGTGCCTCGGAAAGCACGTTAAGCCGTTGGTCCCGGCTGTCATTTGTAGATCTTTGACAGTCGTTACAGGTAGTCAGTGTTCCGAAAGTCTGACAACCAGTCTTACCAAGGGGTATCGTATTGCCCAGTATTAACTGGGTTGTGGAGGTCAGATAGGCAGTCGCTCCATGTAAAATACTGATATTCAGCTGCATCCGGTTAGACTGGAGGCCGACCCCAACATAGTTGGGAAAAGGCTAGGCAGATGATGATAAGTCTGACACTCCCTTTCGCTCCGCCCAGACTGGAAGAAGTTATTTGATGATTTCCAATTCCGAAAAAAGTCATGACAAGAAAACTTGTTAAATAAAATAGAGTCGTGAAAACAAAGGTGGTGAGTATTTTTTTTATTTTCTTAAATCTTTTAAATATTGGTTCTCCTGATGATGATGTCAAAATATATTTTTAAGTCCTTTTAAGATATATATCTATGCCAAAATTTAAAGCTTTCTATCTGTTTATTTACTTCTAATAAAGCAACTGAAATAGGTTTCATTTTTTACGGCGCTCTGATGAGTTTTGTATCGTCTGTAAAATGTTTTATTTTCAGTAAAGAGTTTTTGATAAAAAAAAAACGTAAATTGTTGTAGCGGTTGTCCATGATGTGTTACGGGTTGGTAGACTTTTTGGTTTATGCATCTGACAGGACACAGCGCCTGCAAAAATATAAAACAGAACATCACGATTATAAATTGTACAATTTACCAAAGAAATATTTAAGGTATTAGACAATTTTAAAAGTGCTTAGCGTCCGCGCGCGCGACATAAATACCGCCCAAGCGTCCAGCCACGCGTCCAGCCTAAGCGAACGCAATTACATTTTTACGACCGCGCGTGACCTTCCCAACAAGAACGCTTATTACTGCAAAACTACTATAGCTACATTAAAACAAAAACCATCCACGAAAAGCTCGATTAATATGCTAATAGAAAAGGATTCTCGTATTTTTTGCATCTATTCAACGAAAATATGCAATTAAAATCAAATTGTAAACAACAGAGAATCAACAGAGAAATGTCAAACAAAAATGGCGCCGAGATCACGTAACTTTCGAACGAAATTATACTATGTAAACGTATTGAGATCGTCGTAATAATGCATATTACGCAAAGGAAATATCTTCACGTTTATTTTTATGTATAATAACAATAACAATAAGGTATAAAAACATTAATCTTACCACATTTTGTTAGCACGTCACACACCACTTTAATTTGACACATCACAAACCACGAACTGTCACTTTCAATAGTTTTTTCTTCTAAACTTTATTCTGTCATGCTATAGACAAATATCACTCACAGACGTCAAATTTAGTGAAGAGCCATTTAGTAATACCATAGACACTCGATTAATTCGGAATCATTCTTAATACGGATTAATACGGAACTATTAGTCTTGGGGACATTTCTCCCCATGGACGTATTGAGGTTTAATTTTTCGGTGTATTTAGTACGCCGTGGACGCATCAGTGGTTAATGATGTTTATAAATGATTTTGAGTACGCAACATCGAGTTTAATCGTAAAACGTGATATTATATCTCAAAACTCAGATTTTTGCGTTGAGTTATGTAGTTTGAAGTATGTAATGCTTGGTTGACGACTTTGTAAGGAGTTCGTTTACACTCTTTGTACTAAACTTGATCATAAAGCGACACACGGTCCATTAGCAAAGACACAAGCTGTCAGTTTCATCGTAACCATGCCAGTTTGGCGGTAAACTCTTGTCATTTACGTAGGAGTACGTCTAAATACCGCGTGAACGTGTGCGACGCAGTAAAGTGGAGAGATTTCTGTCTTTCATTTTAAGGAGCTTTGATGTTCAAGTTTTTAATGGTCGGGAATGGGAAGTTTGGTTGAAAGAAGTACATTATAATGTGATGGGGTTTTATCAAAACCTTTTAAATGCTATTTTTAGTTGGGACGGGAATATTTGGTGTTCAAAAGATTAATTTACAAGGTTTTTTTTTTTAATTTAGGTAGCTCCGTATCTTGTAAATATACAGAAAAAAACATACTAACCCATTAATTTGAAGATTTCTTATTTTTGTTTTTTGACGTTAAATTTTTAGTATTCCGTACCTCAAAAAGAAAAAACGGAACCCTTATTGGATCACTTTGTTGTCCATCCATCTGTCAGAATTCAGCATTTAAATTAGATTTATATTTGGCTTGCGCAAATATGATCATGTCTCTGATTTTCGTATAAAGCTCAAGTGGCTTCCCATAAGACTTCGCCGGAATACTCATATCCTGTTTCAGCTATACAATATTTTGTTTAATCCTAAAACCCCCCCTTATCTTAAAGAACGTTTTAAGTTCCTTCATGACACACATAATAGATATCTGAGGTCATCGGAAAACCTGAGACTGGAGATGCCGGTGCATTCTACTAGCTTTTATGATAAACCCTTTACAGTTCAAGCTGTACGGCTATGGAATGTCCTGCCCGTGTCTGTAAGGAGCGCTCAAACTCTGTCCACTTTTAAAATTCTGGTCAAAAAGCACCACCTCTCTCCTTAAACAAAATATTAAATACTTCTTTGCTCTTGATGATTATAATTGTAAATGTATATTATATGTATTTATATATAAGTATTTGTTTTTTTTAATGTAGCTATTAATTTTTAAAATGTTACACCACAGACTACCTACAGTACTGTTTCTCCTCCTTTAAATCCATTCAAAGGTTGTCTTGAAAAGATCGCTTTTAGCGATAAGACCGCCCATTGTGTCACCCTATTTATAGTTTGTCTACTGTTATTCTTGTTACTTGTATGGTGTACATAATAAAGAATATTCTATCTATCTATCTATCTGTCTGTCTGTCTGTCAAGACCCTTTAGAGATAAAAGGTCATAAAAAACAACCCTCTAAGTCTACTTAGTAAAGGATATAGATGTTTTTGTCGCAACTTTGTACGGAACCCTCGGTACGTGAGTCTGGCTCGCTCTTGCGAGTCTAATCAATAACAATTTTAACATGTTTTACACCCCATTGAGACATGATAGTTTTTTTTCATGCTACATTTCAACAATTGCATAAGTTTTCAAACGTAATTATGTTTTCGGTTTAAACGCAATTTATAATGCGACAACGATAACAGAATCGTCAAAAATCCACCTGTTTGACATGAGCTAATACGGGTCATGTTGCGGGTTCGATCCCCGCACGGAACAAAAATAAGTATGGCCCATGCCTATAGATAGTTGTTCCGCGTTTGGATGGTTGAGTATACGAATTTAAGAGTTTGTAAACGTACCCACGATACAAGATTAATGGGATTAAAAAAAAAACAATTGTATTTGTCAAGCCTGCTTCGAAATAACGTTGTATATATATTTTTTTAAACGTTGCCCCGACACTAGGAATTTCATGCGAAATTGCTGTGTCAAAGGACCGCAGACGTTTGTATTTTGGTATTAATTACACCACGAGCCAGCGTCGGGCATTCGCTGCTCGGCATTTTGCTAAACTGGCCCTATTTGGCGTAGCCGTGAGACAATATTTATTAGCTTTGCTTTTTTTTTCTTTTCATTCTTTTTTTTCTTTCTTTTGTTTTCTATCCGTTCTTTTGTTTTTCGTTCCATTTTTTTCTTTTTAGTGTTAATATTTAAGTTTTTTTAATGTTGTGTGTACTTTTGGCAAGTGCCCAAAAAACCTGTTTTCTTTAAATAGAAGGAAAACAAGGTGATCTTATATGGGTATATACATGTATAGATCCTACTAATATTATAAATGCGGCTGAACGGATCTTGATGAAATTTGGCACTAAGGTAGATTATAGTTTGAAAAAGTACCCTATGTGTTAACATAGGGTACTTTTTTCAATCATCACGCGGGCGTAGCCGCGGGCGCTACCTAATAGATAGAATATTCTATAATATGTACACCATACAAATAACAAGAATAACAGTAAGTATACAACTTATAAATAAGGTGACACAATGGGCGGAAGTGAAAAAATAATTTTATTCGGATTCTTTATTGCATACACAGATAAAACAAGCACAATATAACAGTAATTAGTAACATAATATTAGTATAGAAAATCAAGTATATTGACTTGGCTCGCGAGGTTGTCGACATGTGGGACGTGGACTCAGCGATCATTGTGCCGATAGTCGTTACAGCCAATGGCTTAATTGCTAAGAGCCTCGACCAACACCTGAGGAGGCTCTTGTTAGGCAGCTGTATCAAGGGCTTGATACAGAAAGCGGTACTCCTGGACACGGCTCGTATTGTTAGGAGGTT
This sequence comes from Ochropleura plecta, assembly GCA_905475445.1. NCBI lineage: Eukaryota > Metazoa > Arthropoda > Insecta > Lepidoptera > Noctuidae > Ochropleura > Ochropleura plecta. Next base: position 19,163,760 of record FR997736.1, read on the forward strand.
CCTTTCTCTGGAGCCCTGACCGCCGGTAGCTTGGACCCTGTTCCCGATACCGGTGGGCTACTATTTTTATATGTTTTCTTTTTATGCTTTTTTGTTAAGAAATATTTAAAAATGTAATCATATGTAAGAAAAACCAATAAATGAACTGTAAATTAGTTTAGATATACGTCTATGTTATAATCATCTTCATGTGGAATGTGTGGCTACGCAGTCAAAATGACTCATTTTAAACCCAATTTGTATACACATAGAGAAAATAAAATAAAAATCGACAAAAGCTTCGCACTCATACAAACCTCCATTCATCTTACGAAAGATAACTCATTTCATATTTCTTTCATTTCGAACAGAGTCAAATCAAATAAAAGTAAGTAATCATACTTTTTTAAAGCGAGGAATTTACGGTTTATTTTGAACTAGCTTTCGCCCGCGGCTTCGCTCGCGTTAAATTCGGTATAACACACCAAGCAGACCTGCAGTTTTTAACCGACTTCAAAAAAGGAGGAGGTTCTCAATTCGACTGTATGTTTTTTTTTTTTTTTTTGTGTTTGTTACCTCATAACTCTGGTCTGGGTGAACAGATTTTGATGATTCTTTTTTTATTCGAAAGCTGGTGGTTGTCGTTTGGTCCCATAAAAAAAATATCAAGATCCGGCCAGTAGTTTTTGAGTTATCTTTAATAATGCGTATTAGATTGACTTCGTCTACGTTGATGATATAATTTTAGAGGTTGTCGAAGACAAATGAACAAAAAACTTTTTTGCAAAAAATAAAACCGACTTCCAAAAAAAAAAGTGGAAAATAACTTTATTTCCGGAAGTCGGTGGCTTTTGTTGGTTTCGTTGACTTTTTTGCCACCGACTTCCGGAAATAAAGTTATTTTCCACTTTTTTTTTTGGAAGTCGGTTTTATTTTTTGCAAAAAAGTTTTTTATTTCAGCATTTTTAGTTATAGTATTAGGATATAATTCGCAAACACGGTTATTTTTAGCTTTTTAGTGCGTAGGTCCCGTCTTAAATACAAGCTTTAGGCAGTTGTCTCACCAACGACGAGAAAACGACTAACTATCGGCTACTTTCTCGCTCAAGAAACGTACAATAGAATACTTTCCGTGTGAATAAAAGAGATGCATATACAAACAGTTGATCGCTGACTGTTCACACTGCCGGCGAGCACTCGCTTCACTAGTTTGTCGCTGAGCGACAAGAGCTATGAAAGATAACACTCACTCGGCGATACTCGCCAAGCGATTAGAAATCACGCCGAGAGAGCAACCAGTGGTCATGTCATTTGGTCGCGTATGAGGCCGCAAGACTGACTGTACGCTTGACTGCCGCGAGCGAGTGATGCGAGTAATCGCCCGCCTCACTCGCACACTCGCTTATAGCCGAGCTACACAAATATCGGAACTACGCACTTGCTCCCCACGTCTCGCTAACTCGTTTCTAGTTCTAGCTCTACTCGTTACTCGTTAATCGTTGCCGGTGAGACAAGTGCCTTAGTTCCACATCACGCTATAGTATTTAATACTATCTAAATTATGCTTTAGTTTAAAACCAATTCAGAAATCTTATGCATCATCGCCTAGGGGATACAGCTGATACTTGATCTAATGATTGATTATGTTTCTTAATGACTGGGTGAGGGGAGGGGAGGGGGTACGGGCACCCTCCTCCCACTCGCCTGCCTACCCTGGCGAAACCCATACTTATACATGTGATTGCAGCAATCACGGCAGATTTGCGGTCATTCATTGAAGAGTTCCGTTGTATATCACTGAAGATCTATCACCAAATTAAAATACAATCACCTCAAAAAACTGCGATGACCTTCCAAATCATAGTGCATAGCGTTGTTCATTTGTCTTCGACAACCTCTAAAATTATATCATCAACGTAGACGAAGTCAATCTAATACGCATTATTAAAGATAACTCAAAAACTACTGGCCGGATCTTGATATTTTTTTTATGGGACCAAACGACAACCACCAGCTTTCGAATAAAAAAAGAATCATCAAAATCTGTTCACCCAGACCAGAGTTATGAGGTAACAAACACAAAAAAAAAAAAAAAAAAAAAAAAACATACAGTCGAATTGAGAACCTCCTCCTTTTTTGAAGTCGGTTAAAAACGCTATGCACTATGATTTGGAAGGTCATCGCAGTTTTTTGAGGTGATTGTATTTTAATTTGGTGATAGATCTTCAGTGATATACAACGGAACTCTTCAATAAATGACCGCAAATCTGCCGTGATTGCTGCAATCACATGTATAAGTATGGGTTTCGCCAGGGTAGGCAGGCGAGTGGGAGCAGGGTGCCCGTACCCCCTCCCCTCCCCTCACCCAGTCATTAAGAAACATAATCAATCATTAGATCAAGTATCAGCTGTATCCCCTAGGCGATGATGCATATGATTTCTGAATTGGTTTTAAACTAAAGCATAATTTAGATAGTATTAAATACTATAGCGTGATGTGGAACTAAGGCACTTGTCTCACCGGCAACGAGTAACGAGTAGAACTAGAAACGAGTTAGCGAGACGTGGGGAGCAAGTGCGTAGTTCCGATATTTGTGTAGCTCGGCTATAAGCGAGTGTGCGAGTGAGGCGGGCGATTACTCGCATCACTCGCTCGCGGCAGTCAAGCGTACAGTCAGTCTTGCGGCCTCATACGCGACCAAATGACATGACCACTGGTTGCTCTCTCGGCGTGATTTCTAATCGCTTGGCGAGTATCGCCGAGTGAGTGTTATCTTTCATAGCTCTTGTCGCTCAGCTACAAACTAGTGAAGCGAGTGCTCGCCGGCAGTGTGAACAGTCAGCGATCAACTGTTTGTATATGCATCTCTTTTATTCACACGGAAAGTATTCTATTGTACGTTTCTTGAGCGAGAAAATAGCCGATAGTTAGTCGTTCTCTCGTCGTTGGTGAGACAACTGCCTAAAGCTTGTATTTAAGACGGGACCTACGCACTAAAAAGCTAAAAATAACCGTGTTTGCGAATTATATCATAATACTATAACTAAAAATGCTGAAATAAAAACATTTTTGGCTTTTGTTGGTTTCGTTGACTTTTTTGCCACCGACTTCCGGAAATAAAGTTATTTTCCACTTTTTTTTTTGGAAGTCGGTTTTATTTTTTGCAAAAAAGTTTTTTGCTCTTGCGCCTGATTGATTTGTAATAGCAACGCTAAGTTTTCCCTTTTCTTCCCTCGTTCTCCCTCATATCCCACTTTTTTTAAATAAAAATTAGCCTATGTCCGTCTCCTGGTTCCCAACTATCTCTGTACCAAAATTCATCAAAATCGGTTTAGCCATTAAAGCGTGAAGAGGTAACAAACAAACAAACAAACAAACTCACTTTCGCTTTTATAATATTAGTAAGGATTCTGTTTCTTGAGCTGTCCGATGTTTATTACATTTGATTTACGACTGGTAAATGAATGATTTATTTTAGAAAAGGAGGAATCTGACGATATCTTCTTATGTTTTATTTATCTTCGGATGATTTTATGTACAAAATGTGTACATAAGTAATCCGGACACGAGTTAACAGACAGACAGAGATGCCGTATTTGCAAACCAATTTTTTACTGGAGAAATGAGAAAAGACTTTATATGTTCACATGGCATTGTAGAATAGTACATTTTGATTCAATTGAGAAAACTTTGCCATTGCGTTCGAGGCGGAATTCACACACGAGCCGATAGTCGAGGGTGTTGTGGAGCCAAGAATTTCAGTGACAAATTCTCATCGTACACTTACGTACCTAATTGTATTTTTGTCATGAATGGTTATGAAACAATGATTTAATTCAAAGCTATCATAAAAACGGAGATATGCTGGTTTATTGAAAATGTACCGGAACTACGTGTTTGCAGCTTTTCCTGCGCCAACGGTTTTTCCATTAATAACATTAATTAATAACTTATTAAGCGATTAGTTGTTACAACCAAGCCTCTTAACTGCCAAGACCTTCGACTGCCGTAGCTTAGACCCATGCCGGTGGGTATTTTTATAATTTTTGATTTTTTTTTTTCATAATTTTATCGATATAAAATATTTTAAAATGTAAATATAATATGTTAAGTTAATAAATAAAGAAAATAAAAGTTTATAAAAACATGCCTAAAAAGGGTATAAATTTTTATTTTATTTTAGTATCCTTATTTCATGGTCAACGTCAATTTTATTGACATGAATGAATGTTGTCATTTACATTTTTTTTGTGCCAAGCATTCTGTGATCGTAAAAAGATTTTATACTTAGCGAACCAAGCGTAGTCATAAAAATTTTCATGAAAAAAAAACACCTCTATCCGTTAAGTGGGTCAAATTTAACTTCTAAGATATGTTTACAAAGTTAGTTAATGAAACGTGAAGGGAATAAAAACGTGTTAAAAATGATCCAAAAAAAAAACAGTCCAAACTAAGGTACCCAATCCGATTTAATAAAAGGACTGAAAGAACTCAGTTTTCTCTGTACAAAATTGATGACAGCCCAAATTCGAATCAGAGACGTACTTACAAATTCTACGAGTGCCTGATCAAACCCTATTCTCAGGAAATTCGTAAAATCGAGTGGAAATAGAAATAGAACTAGCTTTTCTTGAGTTGTTCCGTCCGGCCTTCTTCAGATGATATTGAATTTCGCACCAATTTTTGAGATGTTTGCGTCATACCTTCATCATTGTCTGTATTTAATATGCTCGACCTGCTAGATGTCGGGGATTCCTGAGAAATCTATTTTGTGTTATTTTTAACCGACTTCCAAAAATTGAGGAGGTTCTCAATTACACTGTATTTTTTTAAATGTTTGTTACGCGATTTCTCCGTATATCGTGGCCGATCTAAAAGATTCTTTTTTATAATTGAAAGGGTTTTCTCTCCATATTAATTTTATTAATACGGCTTCGGTAGTTCATGAGTAACATTCAATGCATATTTCTTCTTCGAATGTATATGTATAAAATAAAAATAAAATAACAAAAAAAGGCTGATATAAACACATTTTTTTTTGGAAAAAAAACAAGCGACTACCGAAAAAACACACAAAAGACTAAAAATAAATTGACTACCGGAAGTCGCTGGCAAAAAAAATCTACGAATCAAACAAAAGTCACAATAAATTTAATTTCCGACTTTTTAATGTTTTTTTTTTTTAACAATAAGAAATAAGCTTTCCTTTTACGTAAAGTGCTATCAGCGGATTGTTGTCAATTTGCTTTTTGTGGACATCTAAATTGTACTTATTATGTAAAAACAATTTGAGTATTTGCTTCTAAAATAATGACAAGGTATACAAAATATAGGTTCTTATTGTCACTAAAACTTTAGTAGTTTAGAGTACTTCAAAAAGGTTTGTAAATGAAATGTTTCTAGAACATAAATAATATAAAATAGACTAAGTAAGAAGGCGTGTCTTGACACGCAATAAAACTACTGAAGAATTATCATCAGTTTGTTCAGCCTTATTTCCTAACTATACAGCAGTTGACTTTTAGTCTATCCGGATTTAGCTGAATACCAAAATGGCCGGTTTGGCTAGGATAATAATGATAAAATATTATTTGTAAAACTTACTACACTGTCAATGAGTACCAAGAAGACATCCTTACTCATCATCTGCCTAGCCTTTTCCCAACTATGTAGGGGTCGGCTTCCAGTCTAACCGGATGCAGCTGAATATCAGTATTTTACATGGAGCGACTGCCTATCTGACCTCCACAACCCAGTTAGTACTGGGTAATGCGATACCCCTTGGTAAGACTGGTTGTCAGATTTTCGGAACACTGACTACCTGTAACGACTGTCAAAGATCTACAAATGACAGCCGGGACCAACGGCTTAACGTGCTTTCCGAGGCACGGAGGAAACTCGGTATGTAACGGGTGATCACCCATCCACAGACCAACCTAGGCAAGCGCGGCTTAACCTAAAGATCGACCCGAGCGGCTGCTATTATTTAGCCACGAGCTCCTTCAGAAGACATCCTTACTAATATTATAAAAGCGAAAGTGAGTTTGTTTGTTACGCGCTAGGGCAAAACTACAGGTGGCAGGTACCTGCAAATCAGGAAAGGGGAACTGTCTTATCCCGAATTTAACGCGGGCGAAAGCTAGTATTTTAATATATTGACATCTTAATATTTTTGTACTATTTGTTTAAAATATATCAAATTATGTTTTTTATTCTAATGTAATTTGAATTTATATTGCATTTATTTATTAAATAATTTATGTACACACAGTAGACCAGACAGGAAAAAAAACTTATAAAATTTGAGTACAAAGGTACTGCTTATTTCTTAAGAAATTTCTTTACAATATTTTTACGTTGCTGACGGTACATTTTTATTAATATTGACATGATCTGTACCTATGTTTGGTTTACGTTACAATTCGTGAAATGGTCACAGACGTAGTTATTATGAATTGTTATCCTATTATAATTTCGCCAAAACGGCAATTATAGGCCGGCTGTATATTATATGGAGCGTCTGCCGATCTGTGGAGGTCATCCCAGTCACTGAGAAACAAGATATGCTTTCATAACTACTGTCAATGATCCTTTAAAGACGGCATGGTTGGCGCAGTGGCTGAACGAATGACTGCTGCGCTGCGTGTCGAGGGTTCGATTCTCGCTCGGAACAAATATTTGCATGGCATTTTGTTTCGGGTCTGGCTGTTTGTGTATGTGAGTTTCAATGTTTTTAAACGCACCCACGATACAGGAGGAATTACTAGTTAAGGGCAACGTTTTAGAATAGAATAGAATAGAATATACTTTATTGCACACCAAAAATAGAAAAAACAAACTGTTTTATAAAAAAGCGCTAAATCTATGGTTACAATGGCGGTCTTATCGCTAATAGCGATATCTTCCAGACAACCTTTGGATGGACTTTACGAATATAAAAATACAACGGGGGGGTAGTCAATGGTGTACCTACTGCTAATACTACACAAATAATTAAAATAAAGTTACATAATCAAAATATATAAATACATAAATAAATACATATAATCTATTTATTTAACATGTGTTTTATAATATTATACGGTTGACAAATAGGTGTCTAACATTTAATCAGAAAAAAATAAAAATCAAAGGGAAAAATAATGATTTGCAACTGAGGTTTTAAAAGCAACGAGTGACTGAGCTTGTCTTACTGACAACGGCAATTCGTTCCACAAACGGACAGCCTGAACCGTGAATGACTGGTCATAAAATTTTGTGGAATGTTCAGGCATCAAAAGTCTTAAATTCTCCGATGATCTCAAATGTCTACTATGTGTGTCATGAAGGAACTTGAAACGTTCTTTGAGATAAGAGGGTGTTGTTGGATTAAAAAGAATACTGTAAAGTAATGATAAAATGTGAGCATTCCGGCGAAGACGGATAGGCAACCACTTGAGCTTAACGCGAAACTCTGAAACATGATCATATTTACGCAAACCAAATATGAATCTAATACAATAATTTTGGAGTCGCTCAAGCTTTTCCAGTTGCACTACAGTGAGATCTGGATAACAGGTATCAGCATAATTGAGGATTGGGAGAAGAAGGGATTGGGCGAGCGCAGTTTTAGTGGCAGTTGGGAGGAAATTACGAAGTCTGCGTAAAGACCCTGCCGATGCAAACAGTTTTCGGCTCACTTCTTGCAACTGAGGACCCCAGGATAAGTCTTTATCAATAAAAATACCCAGGTCTTTAACTGAGTTGCTGTAAGGAATTATAGCACCATCAAAGACAATCTGAGGCAGCTTCGCCCAATCAATTTTAGAACGCAGCCTAGGGCTGCCGACAATAATGACCTGAGTCTTCGTAGGGTTAACCTTCAGACCATGAGCCTGACTCCATCCAGAAATACGCTCCAAATCCCTATTCACCAAATTCACCGCTTCAGACAGTTCATCTACGGGAGCCTGTGAGTAAATCTGTAAATCATCAGCATAAAGGTGGTTGGCTGAAAGAAGTTCATTAGAAATTGAATTAATAAATATTGCGAAAAGAAGAGGAGAAAGAACGCCCCCCTGTGGAACACCGGCAGAGGTATTGCACCAAGAAGATGACGAATCTTCAATGCGAACACGCTGCCGGCGGTCACAGAGGTAACTACGAAACCAATCAATAGCCGTTGGAGATATGTTAAGAGAACAGAGTATACCGAGCAAAACATCAAAATCTACCGTGTTAAAAGCATTACTGAAATCTAATAAGGAAAGAACAGTCAGATTCCCATTTTCCATACCGAATCTAATAATCGTCCGTAATACTAATAAGAGCTGTGGTAGTGCTATGACCTGGACGAAACCCAGATTGGTAACAATTAAGGAGAGTGTTTTTACAAAGGAATGTACTGAGCTGATTATGGATAAGGCGTTCTAGGACTTTAGATAGGAACGGTAATATGGAGATCGGGCGGAATTCAGAAAAGGAAATCGGGTTACATTTTTTTGGAAGTGGGGTAATCTGGGCTTCCTTCCAACAAGAGGGAAAAACACCACAAGATACAGAATAATTAAAAATATGGCAAATGACAGGAAGGATTTCGTCCAGGATAGGAAGTATCATCTTGCGACTAACACAGTCACTACCAACAGCATTTGACGTGATTGAAAGTATACTCTTCTTAACATCACAAGCAGCAAATTGATTAAAAACGAACGGAGAATAATCGGGAGTGGGAAGAGATGAAAGATTATTCAGGGTTTGGGCTTTAATAGCCCCATTAAAATTACAAGAGGTGGGAAAATATTTGTTAAGTGACTCAAGATCTATATCTTTAGGAATGGATTCTTGACGCGACTTCCCAACTCCCATGGATCTGAGAAATTTCCAGACTTTTGCTGGGTCACCATTTTCGACGGACTTATGAACATGATGGCGTTGGGCATCCCTACAAACCAAGTTACTGCGATTACGGATAGTAACGTACTTATCATGATTTAATGAGTTTGGTCTGCACTTAAACCTAGATTTTGCTGCCGCCTTCTTTTGCAAAATGGCTTTTAAGTCGTTTTATTAAATAAAATAAACCCTCGAACGATAGCTAGGATCAACTGAATAATAAAGAATTGTATAGAGCAAACAGAAAACCTCTTAACACACCAACAAACTTGAAACATGTTCTCATTTTAAACAACCACTAACCCCTTCTTGAATAGCCCTTATTCTGTAATCAAACTCAACTTGGTATCGCCATCGTTTGCACCCAATATTACAGAACAAGTATTCCATTCAAGCTAGGAATGTAAGATACTTGCATAATACTTAGAATCGTTCCGAATCGCAACACGATATGATTATGGTATCTTGGGATCGAATGGCTTCGATTCCGATTATCCTCTCGTTCTTTGCGATGCTCGATACTCTGATAAAAGAATATTATTGCACTTTTTAATCCCTGTCTTTATCTTAGACAAATTTTAGGAATACTTCCATTGTGTCCTCATTTTATTACTTCTTCCCAGAATTCTGCTTTTATGGGTCAGAACGATGGCCTGTTTAAAAGATGGTTGAAAAACGATTGCATGTAACGGAGATAAGAATGTTGAGATAGATATTATATATATTTTTTTATTCTTGTATAGATTCTTTTCTACCAATTCGCTGTGAATGAGTGGACATGGTTGGCCTTGTAGATTCCTATACCCTTGTTAACTTTGGTTATTTATTATTTAATTTTACTTTTATGTAAAGTAAGCATTGACTTATTGTCGGGCCTACGGTGTCCTCTCATACTTAAGTACTAACGCTGTAATAACAACATTGTAAAACCAAATGATTTTAAAAGAGTAACCATGGAGTTTCTTGCCGGTTCTTCTCCATAGGAAACGACCAACCCGAACCATGCATCTTTTTTCGACGTTTTATAAGTGCCCATGTAGGCTTATGTGAAATATAAATCTTTTGATTTTGATATCTGCAGTGACAAGAATGGATAATGGGACAAGGACAGGAGAATGATGACGGTCCTCCGTTTAAATTGACCGATCGTATTTATTTATTCCGACACCAGTTCTTTAGCATCTATTTCAGCATTCGATCTATCGATTCAAATATGAGAGTATCACATCATATTTGTATCGAAACCGTAAAACATCGATTCGATCGTCCATCACTACTACAAGACGGTCCAATAAAGACGGTATTCCAAGAATACTAAACATCGACAACATCGTTTAGTTGCTGCTCAACATTGCATTTTATTTTAAAGGAATTGCATTTAGTTTGCGATGTTAAACACGCCAGTCAGGTCTTGTCTTGCTGTCGTAGTTAATTCTGTGAGGGCATTAGCCCTTGATGGTGTTAGAGCGAGTTTCTAGAACATTTTCTTGTGATTGAAACGTTTATGTAAGGTTTTAAGCTAGACTGAGAACTTGAAGAATGGTTGTTATTCTAGTCTTTTAGTGGTAAATTGAATTTTTGACTATAATATCTGCTGGCAGAGATTTTTAAATGCAATAAACAGTACCTTTGTGCTCTTTTTTTCTGTATGAATTTCTTTCTTTTATATTAGTGTTGTGTGTATTTAAACGTGAGTTTGTTTGTTAGTTACCTCTTCGCGCCTTAATGACTAAACCCAATTTGTTGAATTTTGGTACAGAGATAGTTGAGACCCAGGAGACGGACACAGGCTAAAGGCTTTAAAAAAAAAGTGGGATTTGAGGGAGGGAAGAAAAGGTAAAACTTAGCTTTGCTATTACAATCAATAAGGTGCAAGGGTAAAAAACTACAGGTAAAAGGGGAACTGTGTTACCCCGAATTTAACGCGAGCGCAGCCGCGGGCAGAAGCTAGTTACGAAATATAGGCCAAAGCCAGGTTAAAAGGTTTGAGGTGAAAAGAACAAAAAGTAGCTGTCAAGAATCGCAATCAAAACAAGGCTTAAGCAGCACTCGTAAAACTTTAATTTGATACCGACAATGTTCTTCAAAAGTCACCAAAGTAATCTACAGAGAGATTAATAAAAAACTCTCTAAGCGGTTGGAAGTACGAGTTTACAGCCGACAGAGTCTGCAAAGTGTCTCTTTGTAAATTAATTGACAAAATTTTAGCTTCTACCATGTCTTAGGATGAGGAGAGGTAATTAGTGTCTCTTTATTGCTGTTGCAGATGGCTTTATTGTCGAGGTAACTTGTAACTTTGAAGTTTATATTGTGTTTTATGTGGTGTCTATGGAAGACTGCTTTGTTGGGATTACGGAAGGCGAAAAAAATACGTGTAAATTTTTTTCTGAAACATAATATCTCGTTTGGTTTCCCTAAAGAGTTGGTTTGGCGAAATGTCGGCATTTCGCCTTTGTAATAAGATATTGGTGAATGCCACGGTATAATAATTGTATACACACATTTATACAAACATACATAGACTCAAAAGAGATACCGCGGGTTCGGAACATAAAGGGCAAAAGAAGGTACATGGGTGGGTTTTATTCACTTTAAAAGGAGCACTTTCTAAATAGTAAAGACAATATAGTCAATTAATTCGAATAAGAGGTAGCAACTGAGGGTTAGTCATGACGATACGGTTGGCGCAGTGGCTGGCCGATTGACTGCCGCGCTGCGTGTCGCGGGTTCGATCCCCGGAGGTCGGTTGTTTTTGTATGTGAGTTTATCTGTTTGAAAACGCACACACGATACAGGAGAAATTCCTAGTGTGAACAACGTATTTTTTAAAAGAAAAAAAAAAACTGACATTGCCCGTTCACAAACATGACGCATGGATTAGCACCGTTCAACTCAACCAAAACAATTATTTTGCAAATTTCATGAATTGGTTAATTAATAAAAGTACCCATTTCAAAGCTGACCGTTCTCAATTCTCAAGAAAGCCAACCAACTTTAACTTGAAATTCGGCACAAAGAAATCTACCTAAATAATATCCTGCTTAGTTACCTCCAAAGAAACAAGAAAAAAAAACTGCGTCCATAAATACTCTCCCCTAAAAAGGCAGAGACGATTACGTTCCGTTTTACGAAACCATTTCCTTGCTGTCTTAAGACAAAACGGTTCACAATTTATGCTAAGATAATTTACCCGCTGTATTGTACCGAGTTCTTTTTTCTGCTAGACGGGATTCATAATCTGAAGATTGATCGTATGATAATGAGAACTTAAGGATGGTAGATTTCTCTTTTATATTTCATAAAAGTCTTTTTTTTTGGCGTTGTTTACCTGTACATGTTTTTCTTTGAGCAGTTGTCACATTTTTCGTTGGGTACATTTTTGAATGTCGAACATTAAAATACCTAAGTTCAAAATGTCACGTTCCCTGTTCCATGTTCCTTTTTCGTAAGGTGTGCAAAGTTTAAGCAACTAATAGTAAGTTTTTGAAATTATTGAGAAGTCTAACCACGCAAAAAGCAAGATGACGTTTAAATCTGTGTTTGAAAATATTTTTGACGCCAACAAAGTGCATGTGTTCTAGACAACTGCTTTTTTAAAAAAATTGCTTTACCAACTGTGGGCCAGTAATATGCTGTTATTATTATTACAATGTCTTTGTATGGTATTCCGCCTTGAAATATCTTCGTTTGAAATAACTTTTGTTAGTTGCCTGTCACTTAAACCCCACCAAACCAAGATAAAACAAAATACTCAAACTGTAACTTATTCGTTTCAAAACAAGCTTTATATTACATTACAAACGACACAAGTCTACCAGCATCCGTCTGAATTGATCACATTAGAGCAAATCTAGTGAAACTTGCACAAAGTTCGTGATTGAAGCTCCCTCGCTCCGCTCGCGAGTTTCAACGCTAAGCGAGTATATGGAGCAGAAGCGAAGAGTAAATATTCATGGATAGACTTGTATAATAGAAGTGGTATGGATTTATTTGTGAGCTAATAAACGTAGCAATGAACTCGGTACTGCTTATAATAATAGTTTTGTTTTCAAGTTTCCATTTTCTTGTATTTTCTTCCCTCAGGTCCAAATGATTCAATAATTTGATTATCAAAAAAAAAAATTTGAATAAGTACTTTTTTCATTTTGAATCATTTAAAGGAATCGAACATTAGACGTTTTGAGTCTTTTCCCAATGGAGTTACAGAATTTTCAAACTTTTTGTTTTTCATTTAAAATAAAAGCTTTAATCTTAACTTAGAACTTATTTAAAATTGCTATTAAAAATACTGATGCTAATATAGTTATTGCATTTGTAAGACAAAAATAAAAAATATAAAAACATTGCCCCCCTGCTTTTCTGATATCTGTTTGAGGCGCGCGTGGAACACTAACGCGCTGTCTACTCGGCTTGTTGTTAATAGACGGACGGACGGTGAGCTACCATAGACCCAAATCTACGGTGGCCGGGAGTCGTATCGTGGCGCCAACGCCCTCATCGTCAAGTAAGGCTATCTCAATGAAACTGCAGCTGGTTGTGGGTTTCTGTTGCTAACTATGCTCTTCTTTTCCTGGGTGACTACTGCGCTGTTACCCATAACGCGGTGGAAGTGGCAAAGTTCTGGACTCATCATCATCATCATCATTCTCCTGCCCTTGTCCCATTCTATTTGGGGTCGGCGCAACACGTTTTCTTCTTCCATTCTCCCCTATCAGACGTCACGGCATCATTTACTCCTTTCTCCTTCATATCATTCCTTACACAATCCATCCATCTTTTCTTTGGCCTTCCTCTCGCTCTCCGTCCATCAACATTCAGATTCATCACTCTTTTAGTCACATATCCTTCATCCCTCCTCATTACACGTCCATACCAAGACAAACGACTCCCTTTCAATTTTTCTGTAACAGGCGCAACTTTCAAACTTCCTCGAATATATTCATTCCTTACTTTATCCATTCTTGTCACTCCACACATCCATCTCAACATTCTCATTTGCAAAGTTCTGGACAAACGTAATATAAAAAAAAACTGGCCAGTGCGAGTCGGACTCGCGTACCAAGGGTTCCTTACAAACCTGCGACCTCAATGGCGATATCTCTTGACAGTGTAGACATAGAAGATTGATATTTTTACAGCTCTAAGAGATCATAGATTTGAATATATGGTTTTAATTTCAACTCGATACCTGCACGCGTTTTCGAGATAAAGGGTCTTGACAGACAGACGGACAACAAATTGATCCTATAAGGGTTCCGTGTGTTCCTTCTAAGGTGCGGAACCCTAAAAACGGTCGTACCAGCGAATGAAGAAGAAGATTCTTGTAACTTGAGTACCTTTTATTACTAAACATTATTTAGAGAATAGAAAACGCGACACAAAAATAATATCTCCAACATACAAATATGAAGATCATAATTTACCAACCCGCAGAGATTTCATATAAATCTTATATCCTGTAACGGAGCTCTTGTTTTCCTTTAATTTCGTCTTCGAGATAAATTATATTCTCTAAGGTATATGTTCAAGATATACTGTGTTTTATTTTAAAAGGAGTTTTGTAGTTGATATTATGAAAATGGTTTTAGAAACCTTTAAGTTGTTGGAGCTTAGGTTGGTACGATTCGTGCTTTTAATTTTCAGTTCGAAGTGCTTAAACTGAAGAAAATAGGTTTATTAGGCACATGCGCAGTGCACACAACATCAAACAAAAATAGAAAACAAAATAAAAATAATAAAATTAAATTTAAAAAATAATAACAGAAAAAGGAGATTTGACGACACGGTTGGCGCAGTGGCTGAGCGATCGACTGCCGCCCTGCGTGTCGCGGGTTCGATTCCCGCACGGAACAAATATTTGCATGCCCTACAGATAGTTGTTTCGGGTCTGGCTGTTTGTGTATGTGAGTTTAAATGTTTGTAAACGTACCCACGATACAGGAGAACTTCCTAGTATGGGGCAACGTTTTTTTATATATATTTAAGAAAAATACTAAATAATATTTCTATCAGAATTATGAATATCCACTCGCTTCCCGCTGATCGTAGGCAATGGGACTTTTGCTTGAATAAGGAAGTTACTATTAAGTTAAAATACAGGCAGAATATATTCCTTGTAACCTAACTTAAGTAATTGCGGTACATACTGTTACTAAGTTTGGCAATACGTATCAGTTATTATGTAAAGTTTCACATACACATGAATATTAAGTTCGGCCATATGTAGTTCTCGTAGTGTTTTGGAGATTGTAGAATGTTATAGTCGAACTTACAAATAGGTGTGCTTTGATTGGTGAAAAAGAACAAAGAAGAATATTAAAATAATACTATTTTTAACCAACTCAAAAAAGGAGGAGGTTCTCAATTCGACTGTGTTTTACGCCACTTCTCCGCCGATTGTGTTAAAATTCTTTTGTAATCGAAAGGGTCTCGAAGGGGTCCTATATCCGGGGTTGCGGGTTGTTCGAAAGGGAACCGCGGCCCCGAAACATAAAGGGCAATAGAAGGAACATGGGTGGGTTTTAGTCAGTACAAGTCTGACACTTCCCCCCGCTCCGCCCAGAGCGGAGGAAGTTATTTGATCATTTCCCATCCACAATAAAAAAGGGTCATTTATGAATTATATCTATATTGTGTAATTTATGAGTTATATTCTATATTATATATTTTCTCTTCTAATGTATATAAACGATATATGCTAATATCTCTAATTAGCAATGAAAAATGATGATCGATAAGAATTTTATCATACTACAACTGAAAAGGCTGAAATATTGAAAAGTTTTCATTAAAGTAGAGCGGTTGAAATTGAAACGACTAGTTTAGTATAGAGCCTTTACCTGGACAGACAACCCTTCGACTTCCCTTTCAACTTTATTACATAAAAGAACAAGGAACGCCAGCCTCGTCTGACGAGGATTGGAAGATGATGACTAAAGTCATTTCATCTGACGGTTATGTCCAGCAATGTTTCACTACTAGGCTTATTATGAAGCTGTTTTTTGCAGAATTGAAATACTTGTCTTTTTTTGTTATTTACGACAAAAACAAAAAAAAAACAATTTGTATAGAATTCCAGACAGATAGAAAGGTTACAACCCTAAGTTATGAGCACTAATATAAAAGTTATGAAACATTATTTACGGTCAATTTAATTGAATAGTATTACGACAATCTTGGCACAACAAATACCTATGTATCTTAAGACAGGTGTTGCAGATGTTACGAACAATTTTAAAACAAAACGTTTTCTAGAAACGGTTCTATTTAGAAGAAAATGCTGGATATTTGAAACACCTGTTTGCTTGAAATGCTTTTCGATAAGAACTGTTATATTGTTACAAATTGTTCTGTGAGAAATGTAAGCTTCGCATTGGAATGTTAGTACCTACATTCCATGTAGTGTTTAGGTAGATACTGATCGGGATGGATCAGGTCAAGATGGTGAAGAAAAACATTGTAAGGGAATGGATTCATCTGCCTTTTACTATGTTGGGGTTGGCTTCCAGTCTTACCAGATTAAACTGAATACCAGTATTTTACATGAAACGACTGCCTATCTTACCTCCATAACCAAGTTAGTACTGGGCAATACGATACTTCTTAGTATGACTGGTTGTCAGACTTTCGGGACACTGACTAAAATTAAAATATTTTTATTTCACATACGCCTACATGGGCACTTATCGACACGTCCTTATTGGCACGTCGAGAAAAGGTGCACGGTTCGGGTTGGTCGTTTCCTGTGGAGAAGAACCGGCAAGAAACTCCATGGTTACTCTTCAAAAATGTCTGTAAAGTAACTACTGTTAAAGTTCTACAAACGACAGCCGTGACAAACAGCTTAATGTACTTTCCGAGGCACGGAGAAAACTCGGTATGTAACGGTTGGTCACCCATCCATAGACGAACCTAGGCAAGCGCGGTTTAACCTAAAGATCGACAACTGGTCTTACCAAAGGATATCTTATTACCCACTACTAATTCAGATAGGCAGTCGCTCCATGTAAAATACTGGTATTCAGCTGCATCCAGTAAGACTACAAACTATCCCCAGCATAATTGGTAAACTAACATACATATATGTACATGCATGTATGTCTTTTTAATAGTGATATGAAAGTTCAACGTTAAATAGTATCAATAAAGCGTTATGACCCAAAATTCCAGTTTTATGAATAATAGTGTAATTCCCTCAAAGCTTATTTAGGCATAAAGCTAAACATAACATACCTATAACAATAATAAATTTAGTGTTCCTAAAGCAAAGAAAATGGTTTATTTGTGTATAGAAGTGTCCTTAACACACGACACTAAGCGTAAATCGCGAACTATCGTAAAAGCTTTCTTTCATATAAGATTTATTTATCGCAAAACTTGGGTTATCACTGTTTTTATATCGGCGATAGGAACGCGGAATTTATGTCCGAGGGTTGGAGAATTCACGTCAGAACCCTTTTAGATACAGAAATAGCTGGTGGGATTATAAATCTAGAGAAACTACGCTTCCCCACATTGTGTAACGAACGGGATGTTCTTTGGCGACGTTTTTGCGTAAATCAGAGCTATGTATGTATGAATTCGAATAACAACCTTTTTATTAGCGGATAGGATTTCATCAAATAACTTCCACCTCTTAGTGTCAGACTTGTACTGACTAAAACCCACATTATGTTCCTGCTATTGCCCTTGAGGTTTCAGAGCCGCGGTATCTCTTTCACAACCCCGGCAGGGCGGTGGCTCTGGCAGGCCCCTCTGCTTTGCTGACATCTCTTTGAGGTGCGCGTGGAACTCTAAGGCTGAGGCTACAGTAGGCAGCGATTTGCGATGCGACTGAAAGAGCGAAATGAGAAAAACATGGTATGGCTACATTACAAGCGAAATTCCGGCGTATATTCGGCGATGACAAGGCTACAGTACATTTTCTTAGAATGCGATCAAATCATCCATCGCGGTTTACTATACGCATAATGTAGCCACACACATATTTAGCAGCACTATTGAACTAGTCGTGCTAGTGAGAAATTTTCTAATAAATTCGCTTCAATTTCGCTCATATGTTGATGTAGCCGATGCCGTGATTTCAGTAATGTTGTTCCTATTGCAGAAATCAAAGATCGCTAGTAATATTTGATGTACGGTGTAGCCATATACGTGAGCATTCATTTACTTGTTTTAATCGCTCATGTGTCGCAGGTCGCGTCGCGGCCTAATGTAGCCTCAGCCTAACGCACCGTCGACACGGCACGAATAACCTTGGCCACACTACTGAAAATACATTTAAAAGAAAACTAAATAAAGACATTATTATTTTTAGTTTCTGGTAATGGAATAAATATTTGAATTCGTTTTTATTTTACAATATTTTTTACACGTCTGTTTCGTTAGAGCTCGTGGCTAAATAATAGTAGCCGCTTGGGTCGATCTTTAGGTTAAGCCGCGCTTGCCTAGGTTGGTCTGTGGATGGGTGACCACCCGTTACATACCGAGTTTCCTCCGTGCCTCGGAAAGCACTTAAAGCCGTTGGTCCCGGCTGTCATTTGTAGATCTTTGACAGTCGTTAGAGGTAGTCAGTGTTCCGAAAGTCTGATAACCAGTCTTACCAAGGGGTATCGTATTACCCAGTATTAACTGGGTTGTGGAGGTCAGATAGGCAGTCGCTCCATGTAAAATACTGATATTCAGCTGCATCCGGTTAGACTGGGAGCCGACCCCAACATAGTTGGGAAAAGGCTAGGCAGATGATGATGGTTAAGTCTGTCGTGTGTTCCGGTTCTTTTGCCTTCAGTATATAATTTTCATTTTAACTCGATAACTTTACGCGTTTATGAGATTCCCGGTCTTGACAGACTGACGGACAACGTAATCCTCTAAGGGTTGCGGTTTTTCCTTTTGAGATACGGAACCCTAAATAACATTAATTTAACTTGAATACAATTTCAATTATCTCTTAGTCCACTTACTGCTATATTAAGCTAAAAGATCGTTGCAGTACTCGCATTAAGACGACGTTCAAGCAATCAATGAGTTGGTGAAGGAAGTTAGTGCATCGCCGTCATTAGAGGCAATGGTCAATACATTACGGACAGAATTTATTGGTTTTGCTATGTAGAAAGCATTTACTATGTCAAAAATATATTAAACTAGCTTTCGCCCACGACTTCGTCCGCGTGGCATAGTTACTTTGGGCTAACTTACTTTAACCCACGTGATGATCTAAAAAAAATATCTTTCTCTCCCCTTTTCTTCCCTCTTTCTCCCCCCTTTCTCACTTTTTTTAGCCTATGTCCGTTTCCAGGGTCCCAGTCATCCTAAAATTGACGGCGTGAAGACGTAACAAACAAACAAACAAACTCACTTTCGGTGTATAATATTAGTAAGGATGTTAATTATTATTCGATCATACTTCCGTACTATTATTGAAAACCGGCTAAGTCCGAGTCGGACTCGGGCACGAAGGGTTTCGTACTCTATAAAACATGTTTGTGATATGGGAGCTACGGCAACAGAAATACATTATCTGTAAAATTTTAACTGTCTAACTATCACGGTTTCATGAGATTCAGCCTGGTGACAGACGGATGGACAGCGAAGTCTTAGTAATAGGGTCCCTTTTTACCCTTTGGAAACCTGAAAGTGGGTAAAACAATTATAAGATTTTTTACAAGATGTAGCTAAAAAGGCGTGTTTTAATGAGAAATGAAAGTTCGTCATTAGATTACAAATGAAAAACCCCATCTCATGGCGTGTCGGACAGTTAATAAACTCAATTTTATGGAAACTGTTGCTCAAAATTGCCAGCAGCTTTTTCGGTTCCAATCCTAAAACACTAGATGCGGGTCTATAGACGATGAGCAATTATTAGCTCACCGTCCGTCCGTCTAGCGACGACAGGCCGTGTCGACGGCGCGTTCGTGTACCATGCGTAGCTCAGAGATGTCAGCAGATCAAAGGGGCCTGCCAGGGCCATCGCCTGCCGGGGTTGTGGGTTGTTCTACAAATCTACATCGTTCTCACATGTATGTATAATCTCAACATGAATGATGTATCCATGATTTTATAAAATACTAGCTTTCGCCCGCGGCTTCGCTCGCGTTAAATTCGGTATAACACACCAAGCAGACCTGCAGTTTTTGCTCTTGCGCCTGATCGATTTGTAATAGCAACGCTAAGTTTTCCCTTTTCTTCCCTCGTTCTCCCTCATATCCCACTTTTTTAAATAAAAATTAGCCTATGTCCGTCTCCTGGTTCTCAACTATCTCTGTACCAAAATTCATCAAAATCGGTTTAGCCATTAAAGCGTGAAGAGGTAACAAACAAACAAACAAACTCACTTTCGCTTTTATAATATTAGTAAGGATTATGATTTAAAAGAGTGTCCATGGAGTTTCTTGCCCATTCTTCTGCATAAAGATCTACGCTTTGGAATGGGCAACTACAGTACTTTCACAAGTTATTATATCTTGTGACTGGGACTGTAGCAGCATGTTTTTTTGTTTTTTTATGACATTCAAAAGTGCCTGTAATGGTCAAATTGACATAAATGTATTGAGTTGAGTTGAGTTTGAGTTCGAAAGAGGTACTGCAGCCCCGGATCACAAAGGGCAAAAGATGGAACATGGGTAGGTTTTGACATTCCCTCAGCTCTTCCTAGAGCGGGGGAAGTTATTTAATAATTTCCCATTCGCAAAAATATTAACCCCAAAACACAAGAACAAAAATAATAGAAACCCAATACCGTATTAAAACTTGATCCTGCTCCCTACAACTTTTCGTAACATAACCAAAGACCAATGACCTTCGCAATACCGATCTACCTAAACTAAATACATATAAAGCTATGTATACACGAAGAATCCCCCAAGAGAAATTTCACGTAATTAGTAAAGAATGAGCTAGCTTAGGACAGTGTCCCCTTATCTTTTAATTAAATTCATTTAATTTAGGACCTTGGTGTTTGTAGTTATTTCAGAGTTCAGACGAAAAACGATGTAGCCATAACAGGTAAGAAAAAAAAAGAAATGATGAAATAGTTTTATTGGCACATGCCACAAGTCCATACAACATTAAACAAAGAAAAACAAAATAAAAGAAAACCTTGAAACCAATTAAAAAAAAAAAGATTTTTCTGATGTCTCACGGTTGCGCAGGTTCATTTCAGGTACGCTATATGAACAAATAAAATATATATTGGACTACCTCGTAGGTCCAGTGGTTGTAAGCGCGACTGCTGAGCATGATGTAGGTACTGAGTTCATTTTCTTGGTGGCGCAAGGTTTTTGGGTATGCATTGGTTTTTCTATAAGGAATTTCTCAGTTAGCAGCCACGAAGTCTTATTTTTTGTATGGAAAATCATCGAATAGCTTCCCCTGTTCCTTATCCATGTTTCTTCTTTTGCCTTTTGTATTCCAGAGCAGCAGTAACTTTTTCGAACAACCCGCAAACCGATTCAGTAGCCATGGGAGGTTTGTCTGCTTTGCTGACATCTCTTGGAAGCGTCTCTCTGGCCCGTCGTCATGTCGACGGATGGACGGTGATCTACCCATTGCTCACTGTACAGACCCGTATCTACGGTGACCAGTTATCGTCTCGCGGTGGCAGCCTAGGATTCTGGAGTTAGGCCCGGTTGATGACAATAGGATCACCTACTTCCTCATGCGATTTAACATAACCAGCAAAATGTAGGTGTACTATTATCAATCAATCAATCATTAATTTTGTAGAACATAGGTGCTTACAGGTAGTATACAAGAGATAGGTTCACTATGTTTTGCAATAGATGGCGTACAAAATTAAGGTAGAAAATAAAACAACAAAAATAACACACTTATAAATAAAAATAAAATTAAGAAGTTAAATGTCTAAATAAAAAAAAAAAACTATGTCAATTAAGAGAAATGTTGTCAGTATCATTATTAAAAATTACATCAAAATAAAAAGAAGCACATCATTTAGATAATACACATTACTGATTAATCCTTTATGGAAATTAATCAATAAATGAATAATCCTTAGATACTAATATTATAAAAGCGAAAGTGAGATTGTTTGTTTGTTACATCTTCACGCTATAATGGCTAAACCGATTTTGATGATTTTTGGTACAGAGATAGTTGGGAACCAGGAGACGGATATAAGCTCATTTTTTATTAAAAAAGTGGGATGTGAGGGAGAACGAGGGAAAAAAAGGGAAAACTTAGCGTTGCTATTACAAATCAATAAGGCGCAAGGGAAAAAACTGCAGGTAGCAAGCAGGTACTGTGTTATACCGAACCAAGTCAAGTCAGGTCAGTGCAAGTCGGATCTTATTCGTATTCGTGTTAAGTGTACCTCTGCTTAACTTTGCGGCGATAACTGGTATAACATTATTATTTATCGGAGCAAATACGTTCAAGGTCACAGAAATTACTTCGTAAAACACAATATACCTCACGCCTAGAATTTCTTCAGAGTCATGTTAACCTTCAGGATCATTATAATTATGTAGATCATACATCATTTTTAACGTAGTATTAAAGCCTAGCTTACCTATTCCCGCGGTTTCGTACGTGTGAAATTCAGTTATTGTTTCAAAAGATATTACTTAATTTGCAAGCTGGCGCCCGCAGCTTTGCGCGCGTGATGATCGAAAAAAAAGTTTTTTTTTTATTAATAAAAAAACGTTGCCCCACGCTAGGAATTTCTCCTGTATCGCGGGTGCGTTTATAAACATTTAAACTCACATATACAAACAGCCAGACTCGAAACAACTACAGGATCAGCCCCGGAACAACTATCTTTAGGCCATACAAATATTTGTTCTGTGCGGGAATCGAACCCGTGACACGCAGCGCAGCCGTCGACCGATCAGCCACTGCGCCAACCGTGGCGTCAGTATGCTATGTTTTATTTGAGACTTTAATCTACCTCTGTGCAAATTTCATCAAGATCCGTTCAGCCGTTTTGACGTGAAAGAGTAACAAACATCCATACATCCATCCTCACAAACATTCGCATTTATAATATTAGTAGGATTAAAAAGGCTGAAATAAAAAACTTCTTTGCAAAAACTGATTTCCAAGAAAACAGTAAAAAGACGGAAAATAATTGTGCAAAATGATGCTTATGTAAAACATATCACATGTTTTTAAGAAATTATAATTATTTATTTTATATTATATTTTTTATTATTTTATATTTTATTATTATTTATTTTATATTTATTTTAATTATTTATTTAATGTTATTTCCACTTACATCGTTTTTACAAGTAGGAAACCCAATACAACAATGTAGTCCCAATTTACACACTCAAAGATGCCACTCGGAAACCAATCAATGAACACCAACATCAATGTACTGTTTTCCACAGTCATAATTTGACTGACAGGGTCCAAATTCGATGTATGGTCAATTATTAACAAGTTTCTAGCTACAACTCCGAGTATGGCACCACTCATCCTACTATATCCTTCTAGTCCTACATTAGCATTGCCATCCAACGCGGTAATGCTGCCAGACTTCTGGGCACTTTACCTGTTGACTGCGATGCGAACGAAATTTTTGACGCCCTGTAATTATTAGTTTGTGTCTATTTTTAGTTTGTATTTAGTAATTAATTAAAAAAAAAAAAATTAATAAACATTCAATTGTTTTTGATAAATATTTATAATCATTAAAATCTTTGTGAATCAACTAGTCCTACTAATATTATAAATGCGAATGTTGGTGAGGATGTATGGATGGATGTATGTATGTATGGATTTTTGTTACTCTTTCACGTCAAAACAGCTGAACGGATCTTGATGGAATTTGGTGAAGAGGTAGATTAATGTCTGGAATAATACATACGATACTTTTTTTCGATATCACGCGGGCGAAGCGGGCGGCAGCAAGTAATATTATACATTCGAATGTTTGTGAGAATGGATGTATATATGTTTGTTACTCTTTCACGTAAAAACGGTGAACTTGGTGAAATGTGACACAGAGTTAGATTATAGTTTAGAATAACACATAGGAAACTTTTTTCCGATCATCACGTGAGTGAAGCCGCGGGCGTCTGCTAGTAAGTTATACAGAGGATAATAATATGTTAAGTGTGACTCTGTTTTAGAATGTGCCAAAAGAATAATGTTCAAAATGGCCCTGTGCAGTAAAGATTATCGGTACACGATAATTAATTTTCTTTTTATTACGTGAGTTTGGTAGTACGTAGTATAATTTTTTCGTAGAACGATTTCACAAAAAGCTTTACAAATTGCTCCATAATTTAACCTTGACCCTAGTTAACGTTGTCCTTCAAAGAATCCGAATACTGTTAATTTTCCCTTTACACCATTTTCAGTACAACACTTGATGTTTTTCTTTATCCCCATTTTGTACCCAAAGACTTCTTGCGACAGCGAATTTTGTTTAAAATTTTATTCTCCCGACATTTGTATCTTTTCCGTAATCTCTCTGCCTCATAATCACAAATAGACTTTTTTCCTTTAACAAAAGCATTTCGCAAATTACTTTTGGGAGATTCAACGAAATCCTTTATTTGCAAGGTTTATTAGAAGCAAATAATTATTATGTTAATGCTGGTTTAAAATACTTTATCAAAAGAAGAAAAAGATTTTAAGATAATTGACCAGTTTATTTCAGCTGGTGGATTGCAGAATCAATGTCATTTTGAAACGTTGTTACATCGTCAGTCAGCAAGTGTTTTCTCTGTCTGTCTGTCTCTCTCTCTCTCTCTCATAGAAAGCAAGCCAGTTATTTTCGTTTCGTCTTTCTATTTCGCATTGAACAGTGTGGTGTCGCGACGATTATTTTTGTTGAGTGTATACAGGTTTTTTGTACATTGTAAATAATAACTTCGTTCCATCCGGGTGTCCCTTGACACCTCTCAAGTTTTCCATTACGTATTTTTTAGTTCATTTAGTATCATATTTGAGCCCAGATTTTAAGAATAGACTTACTTAATTTAAATTGAGTCCGCCTAACAATTGGCGACGAATTTGGTACTTTCAGTAACGTATTATCAGTTCCATAAATATGGACAGTTATTGAATTCCAACAGCCCTCTCCATATTTAACTTCGGCAGCCCATTTTTAAAACACAAATCTCAAACATGTATTGCAATCCAAAATGTACATATACAGCTCGTTAGGATCTAATTATGGACCTTGCTGGGTACAGCGCAAGTACTCCAGCCTTACCAAGGCCTGCCTTGCCGAGGTCCCTTTATCTTCAAGTGTTTTTTGTTACGTATTTTTAGTAACATATTTGAGCCCAGATTTCAACAAAAGATTTACTTCTTTTTAATGTGTCAATGACAATCTAAATTGGGTCAGCCCGAAATTTTACTTTATTTATTCAGTCACGTCAATCAGTTCTAGTGATATGCAAGCAACAGGATAGGCAGAATACAATGTCAAGTGTCCCATCGTTGCCGTGCCCTCTCGGCGGCAATCTCTCGCGTCTGGCCCTGGTTCAGTCCATGGTCCGGAGCGAGAGGGAATTGGAAGCGGTCACCTCCTTCTGCGAAGCAGTCATGCTAGCGAAGAAGGTGGCCGGGCGTTTGAGGGAGAAAACCTCAAACCATCCCAGCCGCCGCGGGAGACGCCCGGACGTCTGGCGCCGCGAGACGACTCCCGGCCACCGTAGATGCGGGCCTGTGGACGGTGAGCAATGAGTAGCTTACCGTCCGTCCTATTGACGACAGGCCGTGTGGACGACGTGTTAGTGTTTCACGCGCGCCTCAAAGAGATGTCAGCAAAGCAGAGGGGCCTGCCGGGGTCACCGCCTGCCGGAGTTGCGGGTTGTTCGAAAGAGATACCGCGGCCCCGGAACATAAAAGGCAGTAAAAGGAGGCGGAGGCTCTACCCAGAGCAGGGGAAGTTATTTGATCGTTTGTCATCCGCAAAAAAGGGCAAAGTCATCTAAGAATCCCCACCTGAAAAGTTTTTTTTTACTTCGGCCAACCTGTGTCCGGAGTCTATTAAAGGCTACCATGGCAACTAGATGGCAGTAAATTGCTGAAAATCTCCTGATTGCTGAAGATTTTCATGCAATTTACTGAAATGTGAATACAAAAACGCAGTTTTTAAACTGACATGGTTACTAACAATATTTTCGTTCATTTATTGATTAACTTACATATTGTTCACATTTTTAAATATTTCTTAATAAAAACATAAAAGAACACATTTAAAAATATAAAATAAACATTATAATTATTATCACGGATGAACTCATCATCCGTGATCATGACGTTTGCAACATCGCCGAAATATCGGAAACTCGAAACTAATAACAAACATGGTAAATATCCCGTTTCAAGTTTTAATTATAAAAACGCAGTTTGGCGGCACAGTTAGCGCAGTGGTTGAGCTATCGACTTCTGCGCTGCGTGTCGCGGGTTCGATCCCCGCACGGAACAAGTATTGGTGTGACCTACAGGTAGTTGTTTCGGGTATGGCTGTTTGTGTATGTGAGTTTAAATGTTTATAAACGCACCCACGATACAGGAGAAATTCCTTTAAAAAAAAAACACAGTTTCAAAGAAAATTGTATGTTTTTATTCATGCATGAACCTTCTAAATTCATAGACTATGTCTGTACTGTACCATTAGTAGGCATACCCTAGGGCGCCATTCAGCTATTCTAAGGTTCAGTAAGTTCAGTGTGTTGCATGTCCCTGAGGCTTACTTGGCGGTAAACTAGTGAGACAACGCTTAACCACTTTGCTATTAGAGATTAGTGTAATTTCCCCCTTTGGTAAACGGTGTTGCAAAAATCTTTACTTAGTTAGTTTAAAAAATATGGTTTTTGTATTTAATCTACCGTGAATCAGAAATCCTTACTATATATCATAATATTATTAAAGCGAAAATGAGTTTGTTTGTTACCTCTTCACGCTTATATGACTAAACCGATTTTGTTGAATTTTGGTACAGAGATAGTTGGAACACTGGAAATGGACATAGGCTATTTTTCATTAAATAAAAGAAGAAACGAGGGTGAAAGAGGGAAGACATAGCTTTGCTATTACAATAAATCAGACGCAAGGGCAAAACTACATGTAGCAGGTACCTGCAAATCAGGAAAGGGGAACCGTGTTACCCCGAATTTAACGCGAGCGAAGCCACGGGCAAAAGCTAGTATAACATAATAATACAGTTACCCTAAAACTGGACAAAGGCCTCTTCTGTTCTTCTCGCTGTAACAACAACATTGTAATACCAAATGATTTTAAAAGAGTAACCATGGAGTTTCATAGCTGGTTTTTCTCCATAGGAAACGACCAACCCGAACCGTGGCTTATGTGAAACAAAAATATTTAGATTTTTTTGTTTTTTTCTCATACAGACAACGGTTTAAAAAAGTGCTCTTTTTCATGGAATTTCTGTAAGATTGATGATATGTTTTTTTTTTTAATTTTATTTCTGCGATTTTTATACCTTAACCTACCCATAACGCCTTACAGAACATCTCATGTCACTCCAACATGAAAACCCACTGGAAAGTTAAGATAACAATCAAAACTATAAACTAAGTGGATATCTTGAACTTAACTAGATTGAATAGCTTATCGCGTTTGTAAATCTATTACACTTATTAATGATTTGTAAGATATACGAGGTCGAATTGAATTAGCTAAAAAAACGTTATACACGTGAGAAAACAATTGAACAAACACATCAAAATCGGTTCATGTGTTTGGAGTCTACGATGGCGCAGACACACACACAGATATACACGTTAAAGTTATAACTGTCCACTTTGTTGCATCAGGGTTAAGTAATCGAAGATATAACGTATCTACCAACTCACATGGTGAATATATTACCTTACCACCACCAGTACCCGTTGATCAAGTATAATCTGTGGCTAGAAGGTTCTTGAAATTGAACTAGCTTATGCCCGCAGTTTTGGAGATCAGTTATTGTTCCTCGGAAATCGTGCAACCGAGATAAAAAGTATTTTATGAGTTAATCCAGATTATAATCTGTCTGTATAACAATTTCATCAAAATTCGTTCATTGGTTTTTGTGTGAAAGAGTAACAGACATCAACACATTTCGCATTTATAGCTGTACTAGCTTTTGCCCGCGGCTTCGCTCGCGTAAAATTATGGGTAACACAGTTCCCCTTTCCTGACTTGCAGGTACCTGCTACCTGCAGTTTTTCCCTTGCGCCTTATTGATTTGTAATAGCAATGCTAAGTTTTCCCTTTGCTTCCCTCTTTCTCCCTCATATCCCACTTTTAAAAAAAGAAAAATCTTTCTCTCCTCTTCTCTTCCTTCTTTCTCCCCCTTATCTCACATTTTTTTTAAATTAGCCTATGTCCTTCTCCTGGGTCCCAACTATATCTGTACCAAAATTCATCAAAATCGGTTTAGCCATTAAGGCGTGAAGAGGTAACAAACAAACAAACTTCACTTTCGCTTTTATAATATTAGAAAGGAAGTAAGGATTGATTCTGGTATTTCCAGTTGATCTCAAATCTGAATGGAAGATGGGAAAACCTTGGTCTGTTCCAACGAAACGAATACCGACTTGAAATGGAAGTAGGAGGGAAACATCTGTCACATATTGGACCAAAATATTGATGTATTGCAATGTTACAAATAGGAAACAGCTCTAGGCCAGACCACGCTAAAGTTGGCAACGAAGGAGTAGTGATTGACAAACGAACGACAAAATCAGCTGACTTATCATGGCTTTCTGCAAATCTTAGGAGTATTAAACGCCCCAAAGGTTTTCTGTTACAGCAAGATTTCATACAAGTTTGTACCTAAAGTTTCTTTTTAATGTATAGGTTTTAGGGGTCTATGATAAAAACCGCTGGTTGCCAGCGACTCATGACCGCACGTGGCAGAAGCTAGATATGAATATGAATAAAAAAATATACTTTGTAGGCAATATAACGCGTTAGCCAAAGCATTAGAACGTTTCTAAATGAATCATAAATTTGGGCGAATATACAAAAATTGGGTAACTCGATGTCATCAGCCAATAGATACAAAGTATTATTATATTTTATTGATATAACATTTTATTTCCAAACAATTAAAAGTCCTTTATATGGCCACCCAATTTTAGCCATTTCTTTTAAATACAAGTTAATAAAAAAACACAATAAATGCTTCAAACGTCAGTCCTTTGGCATGTCACAATCCCTAAAACCAGCAATCAACCAACTATCTATTAAAAGTTATCATTGATTCAAGAAAACTTACTAATTTACTACAATCTGTGATGTACATAGTAATGTATACTGCAACTTTCTAAACATAATATTCTCCACTTTATTAAAAAAAAAGAAATAAACTTTGTCTTTAGTTTCATTTGTCAGTCCGTTGTGTGTTGTTTAAATTTAAAATTCTCGCCGAATATCACCGACTCAACATCAAAACCCTGTTTGAATATTAAAGTTGGTAATGAAGTTGGTTGTGGACTGCACCATTTGATGGCTACCATTGCTGTACCAGTGCTAGAGTTGAGTTTACCTCGTATTCACGTGCTGATCCAGTCAAAATATCAGTCTTTTGGTGAGTCGTTATTTTCTTGGTAACCTGAGGTTCATTTTGATTTATACATATTTAACTATAATTTGTCAAAATGTAGTTGGTTGATATTCGAAACTACCAAAAAAACATTAGTTCTGATTATAATCTCAAATTTATGTCTTATTTGTCAGTCCGTTGGCGTCAGTCTTTTGTCAGATATTGCGCCAGAGGACTGACGTGTTTCCAGGGTACTGATGTTTTTTTTGGTTTAGAGCACTTTTATGTTAATTGCTACCATGTATAAGCATTTCTATTACATATTTTAGTTTAAAACATCATGCAGCACGTTAAAAACAAATTAACTAGAGAAAATATACTAAAAAAGAGAGAAACCGAAAAGGCTCGCTTGGCCAAAATTAAAAGTGACCCCATTATATTAGGGGAATTCAAAGAAAAACAAAAACATCATTATATTAATCAATAAAAAGAGTCTTTATCCAAAACCGATGCCATGGTACATATGGATCAGGGCACGCCACAATAGTGGCGGTACGTCCCCTCTTTGAGGAGTGGCTGGAGAGGCGTCATGGCGTCCTCACTTACCGCCTGACGCAGGTCCTCACCGAACACGGAAGTTTCGGGAGGTTCCTGCACATATCGAGCGGGAGGAAACGCCCGGGTGTCACCATTGTGACGATTGCCCGGAGGACACGGTGGAGCACACAGTGGCGGCCTGCCCAGCTTGGGCAGAGCGCCGCCGTGCCCTTGTAGAGGCGATTGGCGGCGGCGATCTCTCGCCCTCTGCTCCCGCCCGGCCCTGATTCAGTCCATGGTCCGGAGCGAGAGGGAATGGGAAGCGGTCACCTCCTTCTGCGAAACAGTCATGCTAGCAAAGGAGGTGGCCGGGTGTTTGAGGGAGAGAACATCAAACCAACCTAGCCGTCGCGGGAGACGCCCTGGTCGTCGGGCGCCGCGAGACGACTCCCGGCAACCGTAAATGCGGGCCTGTGGACAGTGAGCAATGGGTAGCTCACTGTACGTCCGTCAATTGACGACAGGCCGTGTCGACGGCGCGTTAGTGTTTCACGCGCGCCTCAAAGAGATGTCAGCCTGCCAGGGCCTTCGCCTGCCGGGGTTGTTCGAAAGAGATACCGCGGCCCCAGAACGTAAAGGGCAATTGAAGGAACATATTAAGTGGGTTTTAGTCAGTACAAGTCTGACACTCCCCCCCGCTACGCCCAGAGCGGAGGAAGTTATTTGATGATTTCCCACCAGAAAAAAAATTGGCGATTTGCTCTTTGTTTGATGATGAAGACGGTGAATTGAGAGTTACTTTCGTCAAAAGTAGGAACCAGAATGGCACACTGTTTTAAATTGGATGAAAGAGATGTGTCAGATGTTCCAGTAGATCAAATAATAAAAACAACTACCCATACCCAACCTCATAACAAAAGGGAATAGAGTTATTTACCAATTTAAGGAAAAAGACGTTTTCGAATAATTATTTCTAGTTTTCTGGTGCAAAGCTCATTATAATTACTTGATTTATTCATTTATAAATAGGAGAATCAACAGCTTTAAGAAATAGGTAAACAATAAATAGAAAAATACATACCTATGTTATGTAAAATTACCTCAAAATAATACTAAGGCTGTTTAGAAGACTAAGATAGTATTTTCTCCAAGTATTAATTATTATTTTTAATTGCTTTTATGATTTTAATACCTAAAAAATATGTGCCATTATTAAATCCTAAGAGACTTGTACTAAGTTCTATTAAATTTCATTATAATTCTTAAGAAATTGTGTTTTTTATCAGTACTATGTTACCCTCGTCAGTTCCCTGGCAGTCAAATTCTGTTTTTTTTAAATATCTCACAATCTACTTAAAAAAGTGACTGGCCCGATTAGGAACAATATATTCATTAGATTAGCTATCATAAACACCCGATTTTGTAGAGATTTGATTTAATAACTGTAGTAAACAAAATATCCTTAAGAGTTACCCAACTTACCTACTACCTGCTTCAATATTTAATTATTATAAACTTTTTAATTTTGTAATTCTATAATAATTATAAACTAGCTTTTGCCCGCGGCTTCGCTCGCGTTAAATTCGGTAGCGACTTATTGATTTGTAATAGCAACGCTAAGTTTTCCCGTTTCTTCTTCTTTCTCCCTCATATCCCACTCTTTTTAAGAAAATAATAACCTATGTCCGTCCCCTGGTTCCCTACTATCTCTGTACGAAAATTCATCAGAATCGGTTTAGCCATTAAAGCGTGAAGAGGTAACAAACAAACTCACTTTTGCTTTTATAATATTATTATAGTAAGGATTGTTATTTTGTTAGCTTAAGTATAGTTAATTATATTGTGCATGTTGTGGTCTCCTATAAGTGAAGGAGTGCACCTACGTGATATTATAATTGTCGTCCATACTTTACGTTAAATGATCTGTGTACATCTTTTGCTAGAGATCCTCAATAAATCAATAAAAAATGACGGCAAAAATAGAGCTCTAATAAATAAAGTACGGACAATGTGCGGATTTGCTAGATGCGGACATCTGACACTAATCAACATTTTAGTGTGTATATTTACGTCCATCCGGGTGTGAAACAGCCGTTCATTTTTAGGGTTCCGTAACTTAAAAGACAAAAAAAGAACCCTTATTGGATCACTTTGTTGTTCGTCTGTCTGTCACGACCCTTTATCTTGGGAACGCATAAAGGTATCAAGTTGAAATTAAAACCGTATACACAAGAATATGGTCCTTTTGTGCTGAAAAAATCAACCCTTGAAGTCTACGCAGTCAAAAGATATAGCTGTCTACGTTGCAAGTTTATACGAAACACTCGATGCGCGAGTCTCGTCCTTGGCTGGTTTTGTTTTTCATGGAATACCCTAAAATCTTTTACGAAAAAAACTACAATATAACCAAAAACTTGCCTAGACGAAATAGTTTCTACATAATTTAACCTCTAACTCAGCAGTTACTATGAACGAAATCGTTTGTGTAAATCAGATAGATTTATTACGTCGTGTTGTTAACTTTATAACCTAGTTTATTGCAAACGAATAAACTTTTTATGCCTTATTAACGTCAATGGGTTGACGGTGACTGTTTTTGTTGAAGATAATTTGACAATAGTTTTATGCTTATATGTGGCTTGTGGTATAATACTTTTGTATCACAACTATAAAATAAATGGCGGAGGTTTTTTCAGCTGGAAAGTACTGGGTGCTAGTTTTGTGATGAGAGACCGAAAAATTAAGTATTACGGGTTGTCTGGAAGATATCGCTGGCAGCGCTAAGACGGCCATTGTAACCATAGAATTAGCAATTTTGTTTTAATTTTGGTGTGTAATAAAGCATATTCTATTCGGATGGTATTTAAAAGTACTTCAATTTATTCCCATTTCGTTTACCTAATTTTGCCTGTGTTGCACCAAATATACTGAATGTGCACCAAAATATGTTAATTAAAATATGTCATAACGAGCATCAGCGCACTACAATAAAAAGTGTTATATCTTTATCCATTTTCTATTAATGCAAGTCGTAGGGGGTCACAGTTTTAACCTAACCTAACCTACGCATTTTTTAAACATTCAGAAAAGAATATTTGGTGCACGATCAGTATTTTTGGTGAACACAAAAATATTATCCATTCTATTCTACTTTCTGAGTGACTACAATAAACAAATTGCTGCACTGTACCTAAATAAATTGGTATTTAGTCATAAATGAATTATGAAGACGAGCACTATTAAAAAGTTTTTTTATTCTTGACCCAGTAAAAATTGCAAATGTCTTGAAATTACAGCATAACGCATCATTAGTTAATTATATCATAAAAAATCGGCCAAGAGACCGCAGAGGGGCCTGCCAGGGCCACCGCCTGCCGGGGTTGCAGGTTGTTCGTAAGAGATACCGCGGCCTCGGAACATAAAGGGCAAAAGTAGGAACATGGGTGAGTTTTGATTTCCCATCGGCAAACAAAAAGATCGCCTTAAATAGATTTTCATGAAACCCTATTTCTTAACACCAGTTAACTAAAGTTATTTAGTGCAAAAGTAAATGGCAACACTGAGCAAGTAGTCGCACATGTATCAGTAAACGCACGACCAACTTTCTTAGCAGCCATAAAACTTTTTGCACGTGTCGCAGCTCTAACACGTTCAGGCTTCAACTATTTTTGAAACACAAAGGACATGAAAAATTTCGCGTTTCTAGAATAAAACGCCTCTTGAGCACAAAATTGAAAGCAAACCCTTTGAGAAAACTTATCGCCCTGTCATTTAGTTCCTTTTAAAGGAGAAAAACTTTGAACTGGACTTGAGTGAAATCTTTTTTGTATTAGGTACTAGTTACGCATCGTGGTTTCACTCGCGTGGTGACATAAAACTGTTATAATGATTATTATATTATTTGACCTATTTTAGTTTTTCACTAGTTTGCGTTCACGGTTTCGCCCGCGTGATATCGAAAAAAAAAAGTATCCTAAGGCGCGTCGCCCACACAACCAACAGTCGAGGCGCAGTCGAGGCGCGGGCGCATTAGGCGCGTCGCCCACACGACATTTGTAAAGAAAATCTCACATAAGATTCACGCCGCAACGAGATTTTCTTTACAAATGTCGTGTAACGCGCCCGCGCCTAACGCGCCCGCGCCTCGACTGTTGGTCGTGTGGGCGACGCGCCTAAGTGTTATTCCAGCGGGAGACGAATGAATAAAATGAAAAAATGCAGGTGTCTATCCGCGATTTTTTGCGGGCATAAAATTCACATACTTAATTTAATACGCAAATCACCCAACAAGGATGAAACAAATAGCACTTATACACAATCCAACACAACTAAAGAAACAGTTGATATCTACAGCTCATCTCTTCAATATAATCCCTCAGACATTTCTCAAAACTCTTACAAAGAGATGCGGTGGATTATTATTGTTAAGAGGTTACCTCGAGGGCGTCTTAGTGGCCGGATCTTATGGCATGTTTGACTCGAGGATTATATTGTTTTAGAATATAGGTAGCTGTAGAGCCGACTTGAATACTCCCAAGATCTTTATGGACGAAATCCGGTACGATCTACAAATATGTAGTATTTTTTTTTAATAAAAACTACCCTTTGCCCGCGGCTTCGCTCGCTTTAAATTTGGGGTAACACGGTTCCACTTTCCTGATTTGCAGGTCCCTGTTACCTGTAATGTTTGCCCTTGCACCTTATTAATTGTAATAGCAAAGCTAAGTTATCCCTTTTCTTCCCTCTTTCTCCATAATTTCTCACTTTAAAAAAAATAGCCCATGTCCGTCTACAGGGTCCCAACTATCTCTGTGCCAAAATTCATCAAAATCGGTTTAACCATTAAGGCGTGAAGAAATAACAAACAAACAAACACACTTTTTTTTGTAAGTGAGAAATTAGTGAGAAAGAGGGAAGAAAAGGGAAAACTTAGCATTGCTATTACATACGTACCTGAAAATCAGGAAAGGGGAACTGTGTTACCCCAAATTTAACGCGAGCAAAGCCGCGGGCAAAAGTTAGCTTAAATCAATGTAATGTTAATAACTTCCGTTACAGACAGTAATACGTTTCCTGAAAAAACTTTTTGAGTTGTTTCAGTTTCGATTCTAGGTATGCGATATAGTCGAAAAAACATTTTAATCACGGGATATTACTTGAAGATTCTAGGAATTCTGATCGAGAATTTCATTTATTTTCCTACCTTTGAATTCGGACGTAAAAGCGACGTTTACAAATGTTATTGGGATGAAAAATTTGAAAATTCAGAGCCGAGAGAAATGGAAGATATTCATTACGGCGTCAATTTGAATCCTGGTACGATTTCAATTTTCGAGGAAGCGGCTTTGATTTTAATATGATTTATATTTGTTTTTACTGAAATTTTAAGGCATAATAATACTTGTTGTTATGATGATTGTAGGAATTAATTCAGCCTGTACCGTTTCGAGTACCTTTATACTTCGTTTCTTTTTACCTTTCGTTTTTACTAGAACAATAATTCATCTCTATGCGAAGTAATATACCGTAGTCCAACAAGAAGATCAAGTGTGTTTGGAACATGTGTCATGTAGTATCAGTTAAATGTCGCGCTGATGGTGGCGTGTGTATCGGGTCATTTAGATCCCTTCAAAATGGTTGAGTTGAATGGGGCTGATATATGCGTCATGTTCGTGAACGGGCGCTGTCAGTTGTGACTGGTCATCTATAAGCCGCCACAGTTTGTTAAAAAAAAAACTCTGGACGCTCTTAATATGCTCGTTTATCTACATCGTTCTCACATGTATGTATAATCTCAACATGAATGATGTATCCATGATTTTGTAAAATTTTATGATTTAAAAGAGTGTCCATGGAGTTTCTTGCCCATTCTTCTCCATAGAGATCTACGCTTTGGAATGGGCAACTGCGGTACTTTTACAAGTTATTATGTCTTGTGACTGGGACGGTAGCAGCATCTTTTTTGTTTTTATCACATTCGAAAGTGCCTGTTATGGTCTAATTGAAATAAATGATTTGAATTTGAATTTGAAATACGCTTACCTACTAAGCGTATTTTAGTTTTAAGTATACTCTGTAAGTTAGGATGCTGAAAATGACGGATTGAAAGCATGGTTCAAGAAAGACAGAGAGCAAGAGAGAGAGAGAGTTTATATAATTGTTAACTGAGAGTACAGAGGAGTGGGAAAGGTAGCGAGGGCTGTGGGTCACTTTTCTAACCAAAGTGCGATAGTATAATTTAGGCGTACGACTAGATAAGACGTGCTTTGTATTTTCGTTGTATTTGTGTCATTTTTAATAAACGTAAATAATCTTATCCGCTGTTTTTTACACTAAAGTAGAATCAGACCATTTAACGAATAAAACATGTCATAAGACTTCGTTTCTTTTTTCTGGAGTTTTTTTCACCGCTTCAGAGCAATTAAACAAACTAAAATAACTCGTTAGTTGTAGGTAGTGGCTAGAGCTGTTTACTATTAAATTTATTATTTCTTGGTCGCGTGGTTGTAAGCGCGAATGCTGAACAGGTCCTGGGTTCGATTTCAGGTTTGGAGAAAAGGTTTTTTGGTTCTTCCATATGGATTTTAAGTACAGTTAAAAATAATAGAATTGTAGCCGGATTATGGCAATAGGCTCACTTTTCAATAAATGGGATTTAATAACACCTTGTGTCATGGTTGGATACTGAGCGTGATATATATTATTAGGTTTTTTTAATATCTCAACTAGGTTAAAAGAGCACATAGCCATTTTGCGGATAAGAAATCATCAAATAACTTCCTCCGGTCTGGCTGGAACAGGGGGGCGTGTCAGATTGTTACTGACTAAAACCCACCCAATGTTCCTTATTTTTCCCTTTATGTTCCGGGGACGCGGCATCTCTTTCGAAAGCCACATAGCCTTGGTCTTAGTTCGAAAGTAAGGACAGCATAAAAATAAAAATGAAACTTATAATGCAAAATTATTAAAGTTATTATAAATACCGTATAAAGCAACAAGTTGGACTAGTTCGAAACTTTGAAGGACCATAAATATCAATCAGACAGATTTATCGCTTTATTTTGTTAAAGAATACCAAAGTTATGATTTTCTTTTGCCATCCGACCGTTTCAAATGACAGTTTAGACCCTTTTCAGAAGTCTGAAATCTATATAAGACTTACCTCAAGCTTGGTTCAGTGGCGTGTCATTTGAAAATGAACCTTGTTGCAAAACAATGTGTGTTTATATCGAGCAATTCATATACCTAAATAAGAAAATTAACTATAAGCATTATCGCAAAGCGGTTAGCCGATTCTTCACATAACCAAAGGCTGGCCTTTATTTTGGCCAACAAATTAGCATTGCCTTCCGACACGTGGCAAGGCCTTCTGGGCACTTTTCCTATTGACAGCGATGTACCTAGATACATTTTTGACGCCCTGTAATTGTTTGCCCCTTTTTGAGACGTTTTATATTTAGTTAGAACTAGCTTTTGCCCGCGGCTTCGCTCGCGTTAAATTCGGTAGCGCCTTATTGATTTGTAATAGCAACGCTAAGTTTTCCCGTTTCTTCCCTCTTTCTCCGTCATATCCCACTCTTTTTAAAAAAAAAATAGCCTATGTCCGTCTCCTGGTTCCCAACTATCTCTGTACCAAAATTCATCAAAATCGGTTTAGCCATTAAAGCGTGAAGAGGTAACAAACAAACAAACAAACTCACTTTCGCTTTTATAATATTAGTAAGGATTTATAATATTACTACCGAAAAATAAGAAATACCGCATTTCACGAGATCAAAGCAAGCCTGTGTGCTAATTCGGAATTTCTAAAGTGGCCCATGGAAAAAGAGGTTTAGTTTGGCGGTCTGAACCAAACCTGGGTAGTTAAGTTTGACGGGCCTGTTGGTCTAGTGGTTAGTGGCCCTGACTGCTGAGCCGGAGGTCGTGGGTTCGATTCCCACCCAGGACAAAGTTTGTGTGATGAGCATGATTGTTTGTTCTGTTTCTGGGTGTGATTTATCTATAATATGTTATGTATTGATAATTATATAAGTATGTATATCAGTTGTCTGGTTACCATAACACAAGCTCTGCTTAGCTTGGGATCAGATAGCCGTGTGTGAGTTGTCCCAAGATATTTATTTATATATTTTATTTATGTTGTTATTAATATCGTAAGATACGAAGAGAATGAAAACTTTGATAAGGTATAAATTAGAGTTTAAATTGTATTGACCCTGTGACTTATGTGCTTGTGTCGGTCGATGAAGGAACGGACCAGTGGATTCTATGCGAAATATCTACGCTTAGCTTTCTTCTATTTCCAGATTTAGAAATACTTTTTCTTAAAGAACCCTTTTTAGATAGAAAAGATTTCAAGTTGTCTGGGTTAGCCTTTTAAAAGTGCTAAAAATGATTCTTAAGCAGTTCTTGCAAACATTTTGAACTCATTTTATAGTTAAGTGAAAGCAAAATGGGTAGGCCTAGAAGATTTTTATATGACTTTCTTTTCTACTTTAGGTAGTAGAACGGAAAACTATAAAAGTCTTAGGAAAATAACGAAAACTGGAGTTTTCAACAGTAGTAACATCTTGAAATACCAGCCAAGTATAGTGCGAGTATCTTTTGGACATGTAGACTTAGAATGTTGTTTTTGACACATCTAGGGGACCACAGACTTGAGTATATGGTTTTAATGTCAATACCTCTCCGTGTTTCCGAGTTAAGGCGCTGTACAAAGCAAACACTTCGTAAAACGTCTAGATTTTCGTCGCAAAGTTAGCCGTATCTGTACATGGCACTAGCAAAAAAAAAATACCGTGTATAGTTCAATACATAAAGTAAAGACTTAAACAAAATTAGTTTACAAAAGTGATCTAGTACTACGAAAAAAAAATGTTTAAAAAGACCACGAAAAAAATTTTTTCGTCTCGTAATTCTCAATTTTTTCAGCGACAACCATCATATTTTTTATATCTAAGATTTTCCTTCCTAAATCTACTAAGAATTGTTCCATGTTTACCAATTTCATAACAAACAATATTGAAGGCAAAATGTTGGTCTCATTGTCCGAAATATTTCATTTAAACCCTCCGTACCCTTTGCATTAAGCTGCCCCACATTAGACGCAGCCGTTGTGGCCAAGATAACCGAGGTCAGGTCAAGTTATCATTGCTTACTGAGGTTATAGGTCACGCCAGGGGACACGACCCATGAATTATTAGAGATAATTATGGGTACCATCAATATAACTAATTGTGATAAACACATTCAAGAACTATCAGTAAAATTAAATGGTGATGAGGTACTAAAAAAACTTTTGCACGTTTTGTTTTTACAGACTAAAATTTAGTGACAGTAGTCACATTGGTGAGGTTGCTACCAATGTCATCATTTACGTCACGGCTTCATTTACTTCTTTCTCCTTCATATCATTCCTTATACAATCCATCGATCTTTTCTTTGGTCTTCCTCTCGCTCGTAAGTTTCAAACTTCGTCTAATTTACTCATTCCTTACTTTATCTATTCTTGTCACTCCACACATCCATCTCAACATTCTCATCTCCGCTACATGCAATCGTTTTTCATCCACCTTTTTTACAGCCAAT
Organism: Ochropleura plecta; assembly: GCA_905475445.1. Lineage (NCBI taxonomy): Eukaryota > Metazoa > Arthropoda > Insecta > Lepidoptera > Noctuidae > Ochropleura > Ochropleura plecta. The sequence goes on from FR997736.1 coordinate 19,203,218, forward strand.
TTGACTACTGTAAGAAGAAATAAACACAAAGGCGAGAATCTTTTAAAGTCTAGACATGTTCTGTGCCAAAATATTTTTGGATCATGCAGGTTTTCGTCAGTGTCAGCATTACTAAGGAATAATAATAACTGGGGGGTGTAAAATAGCCGCTTTAGCAGAATCATAATAGGATATTAATGTTGATTATTTTGTAATATCCTTACTTAAGTGAGATTGTGTGTTTGTTACTTCTTCACGCCTAAATGGCCAAACCGATTTTGATGGATTTTGGTACAGAGATAGTTGGGACCCGGAAGACGGACATAAACTAAAAAAAGTGAGAAAAGGAGGAGAAAGAGGAAAGAAAAGGGGAGAGAAAGATTTTTTTTTCGATCATCACACGAGTTAAAGTTAGCGTTAGCCCAAAATAAAACTATGCCACGCGGACGATGTCGCGGGCGGAAGCTAGTAATATTATGAATTGTCACTTTGTGGCCATTTTACGAATGGTAACGTAATTCATATTATTAACCTATTATGAGTTCCTTAAGCATGGGCATTTAGACCCCCAGCTCCCAAGCGCAGTTGGAGTTGGAGCTGGTCGCGTTTATTTTCATTCATTAATTTCAAATTCGTTCTAAAAAGTAATGTTCTCTTTTTTGAAAATTAATCTCCATTTTTTTAAGAATCGAATTCTTGATTCCAATAATTGAAATTCAGATTTATGTTCGGAATATGAACCAATTAAATTGTGCTAGGCTCGCGGTACAATGAGTTTGTGGTTTTCGGTTTGGTTAGTTAAATGCGGTCAGAAATGAATTGAATGATTGGTTTTGTAAACTGTGGCTCACTTTAATCATTTTAGAGGTTTGTGTTCTAGTACAAACCAGCTGTTTTCCTAGTCTATTTAGTCTTGCAAGTTGCTCAGTAAAAAGCAAGCGGTGACCTTTTCTAGTGTATTAACTTATTCTAACTAATAATATAAATGCGTATGTTTGTATGTTATCTTTTTACACACACGGGAACCTGTCGGACTAAAAACCATCAAAGTTTCTTCTTCTACCCTTAGTGTTCTGGGGTCGCGGTAACTCTTTCGAACAACCCGCAACCCCGGAAGGTTACCAATATGTTTAGCATGAAAAAAAGGTAAACAAAGTATTTTGTTGCATTTATAAAGACACACAAATAACCACAGAACCATTAAAGCTGTGTAGAAATGGTTTTAACACCGCAGTAAAACGGCTGAGGAAATTAGGTTCTACTTATCGCGAACATTTTATTTTAACCAGATGCAGTTTGCGGTTACCGTTTATTTAAATGTATTTCTAGCTACTTACTGTTTATCGTTTTTTTGTAACACTTGACACTTTTGATTATGTTTTGACGACACAGCAGTTGGCGCAGTGGCTGAGCGATCGACTGCTGCGCTACGTGTTGCGGGTTCGATCCCCGCACGGAACAAGTATATGTATGACCTTCCTGATAGTGGTTCCGGGTCTGGCTGTTTGTGTATGTGAGTTTAAATGTTTGTAAGCGCACCCACGATACACGAGAAATCCTAGTGTGAGGCAATGTTACATCTTTTTTGCTTTTATTTATTTTCAATAACAAAAATAGAAAAACATAAAAAAAATATGTATAAACACGAATAAAGGCAATTCTTGCGGTTCCGAAAACGTGAGCCGAAACTCAAGACACAAAAAACCGCAAAATTATTTGCTAAAGGTGACTTTACCATTTACGAGGAAATTCTATGTAAAAATAAATAGATCACACGACGTACATTAACAGATAATAATATTATGAAAAACTTTCACTTAAACACTATTGAAAAACCAACAGAAAAACATTCACTAAATAAATAGCAAAAACTAACATGAAAATCACATTCTACACTGACAAATGCAGCGATATATCGCATGTTTACTCACAAAAACATATTACTACCATCGTGTAGGCAATAAAGCGCTGCGAGATATAATCACATCTCATTTTGTTTCCATAATCTTTGGCTGGCTAGGTAATGTGGCCATTTGTGATTGAATTTAAGAAAAAAATGGGGTATGGTTGGTAACGATTGTAGAAAAATATTTGTACTACATAATAAAATGTAGTCCAATTTATTGGAAAATAACCGACTTCCGAAAAACACACAAATAAATATTGGAAAATATCTTTATTTCCGGAAGTTGGCGAATATTTTTTGTGTCATTTACTTGTTGGTAACCAATTTCCGGAAGTAGAGTTGATTTCCATTTAAAACAATTGTCGGTAGAAAATAGATGAAATATTTTACCTAGGTAATGATGTGGCTATGTGATCATTTCAATCTATGTACTTTCGTTATATTAATGTATGGTTTATTATTCTGAACAAGCAACCCGCCCGGCTTCGCACTGTATATTAACTAGCTTTTGCCCGCGGCTTCGCTCGCGTTAAATTCGGGGTAACATAGTTCCCCTTTCCTTATTTGCAGGTACTTGCTACCTGTAGTTTTTGCCCCCGTGCCTTATTTATTGTAATAGCAAAGCTAAGTTTTTCATTTTCTTCCCTCTTTTTCCCACATTTCTCACTTCTTAAAATATTAGCCTATGTCCGTCTCCAGGGTCTCAACTATATTATCTGTACTAAAATTCATCAAAATCGGTTTAGCCATTTAGGCGTGAAGACGTAACAAACTCACTTTCGCTTTTATAATATTAGGGAATATTAAGGATATAATAATATTGTACATATAAACCTTCCTTTTGCAACTGCATTGACATCCGATGAGTAATTTAAAAGGTATAAGCGAACAGACAACGGGAGCTAATTTATTTTAAAGTAGTATTAAGAAGGCAAAACAATAAGTTTTCATAACTATTACTATGCATCATCCTTTTACACATCTGTAATAGTACAGATAAGGGAAGTGGAACCGGGTCAAATGGACCATAACTCCTGTTGAGAGGTCCGGGTTTCCTCTATAGTAATACACATATATCTCAAGTATGATAAGGTTTCCAGATGGGGCTGCATCTGCTGGACGAAATTCGAAATACTTGAAATGTAAGGTGGTCAAAAAGGATTTGTTTTTGGAGTGAAGTCTTTTATTTGGATTAATCAAACATTCAGTTGAATCGAAAAAGAAAATAAAAAGATTTTTGTAAGAAATGCAATTTTAAATATGATTTTACGCAGCGATAACAAAGAAATACTTAAAGCCAAATTAAATACGATACGAATTCCAATAACAAAACGTTTTGCCCATTTTCATAAAAACAAGATGGCAATCTAAATGAATTTCTAAATCACAACACTTTGTTAAATTTACAACGCTTAGCTCAGTGTTGAGAGTTCAAATTTGAATAGAGCAACAAACCATTCATAAAGTTCTCTGATGTTAGTGAAAACGGCCCATGTTTCGTACTTAAGTTCACATCGGGTCTCCGATTCCCAAGACAGCCCCGACTTCCGTTTCACATAGTTGGAAGTCTGGAAGTCTGACCAGTGTAGCTTTAAATATACCACTAGTTAATTAGCAGGGGTCCGGCAGCAGACGTCCGAAGTAATACTATAATTTAGGTGCATTACCCACTGAAGCTCGACGGGCGAGTCCAACGTAGTTACAGAAGTTTAATATGTGGACGGTTGGCAGAAAAAGTAGATTAATATCCTTACTCCTTACTAATATTATAAAAGCGAAAGTGAGTTTGTTTGTTTGTTACCTCTTCACGCTTTAATGGCTAAACCGATTTTGATGAATTTTGGTACAGAGATAATTGGGAACCAGGAGACGGACATAGGCTAATTTTTATTAAAAAAGAGTGGGATATGAGGGAGAACGAGGGAAGAAAAGGGAAAACATAGCGTTGCTATTACAAATCAATAAGGCGCAAGAGCAAAAACTGCAGGTAGCAGGTACTGTGTTATACCAAATTTAACGCGGGCGAAGCCGCGGGCAAAAGCTAGCTTATTTATATATTTATTAAAACTTCATGCACAATTAAAAAATCATTGTAAAAAAGCGGATATAATGCCTTGGGCATTTTCTACTAGTCAACCTTAGGGTGATGCAGAGACAAAAACATATTATTACAAATATTTCGGTATTTTTTGCTGGTAATTTAAGAAAGAAAAACAATAAATAAGACAGAGTTTAGTTGTCAGAATATGGTATTTACAAAAGATGTTACAGTTATTACAGACTCATATATTCTACCTCACACTCAGTTGGACTAAAAGCAATTTTTCCAACAGCACTTTTGTATAGATATTTTGCTTGAAAATACGAATAAAATTTATTGTTAATGGTGTGACATGCCTTTGAGAACGAGAGAGTAGGTTTAGTAACAAAGGCAATACCACATAATTGCCTTTGTTACTAAACCTACTCTCTGGGTTAGGTTTTTATTTTAAGGTTACTATTTTTTTTTTTATAATGATAACAACATGCTAGTTTTCTTTTAGAGCCCAAAGTTAAAGACAAATCAAGAAGAAAACTAAAAGGTAAAATAACTTTACTACCGGAAATCGGTGACTCTTGTTTGTTTCGTTGACTTTTTTGCCACTGACTTCCGGAAGTAATTTTTTTTTTTCGAATGTCGGTTATTTTTTGCAAAAAAGTTTTTTATACCATGCCATTTATAACATAATGTAGTATTTTTATGAAATATCACACAATATTATACCTGATTACATTGCGCATGTGTTAGATATATTTCTTTTGTTTGCATTGCCGCAATCGACTGGACTATTATCCGCGAACGACCGGTCGATCGCAATCGACCAGTTGGCCGTCCCTGATGTTAGAGAACCAACGCAGTGACTGCATTTAATTTGCTGCAAGTAATAACAGAACTACTGACCATACGTCGTTTATTTTTAGAAATAAATTTGGGTTCAGTTCAGGTCCGACAACAATTTTTAATCAAGCTACAGTTTGATCAAAAGTTAAAAATTCAATTAAGCAGCTTGCAGACTGCTCTTTCGCCGTTTTTACAAGAGAAACAACGAAAAAAAGTGCTGATTAATTCAGCAGATTAATATCAAGACCCGTAGCAGCGGGTAAGATTTTTCTTTCGGGGGTATTACTGTTAAGTCCGCGTCATCATCTGCCTATATAAGGCGAGCTTGCCCGTCTAGTCGCAAGTGTGACTGTTGAGCATGATATCTTTGGTTCTATTACCAGGTCTGAAAAAATGTTACTGGGTTTTTCCGAGGTGTATCGTAAGTTCTAAGTTCTTCGATATCCTTACTAATATTATAAAAGCGAAAGTAAGTTTCTTTGTTTGTTCCGACCGATTTTGATGAATTTTAGTACAGATATAGTTAGGACCCTGAAGACGGACATAGGCATTTTTTTTAAGTGAGACATGAGGTAGTAAGGGGAAAGAAAAGGGAAAACTTAGCTTTGCTGTAACAATAAATTAGGCGCAAGGGCAAAAACTACAGGTAATAGGTACCTGCAACAGGTACAGGAAAGGGGAACTGTGTTACCCCGAATTTAACGCGAGCGAAACCGTGGGAAAAAGCTAGATACTGTATAAAATCTGGTTCATCAAACCTACAAACCAGTTGTGTTGCTGGGGAGCTTGTTTCGCCACTTCTTCATCCCAGCTTAAACATTAGGAAGTGGCGAACGATGGGTGTTTTGTGGGACTGTCTTGTGTAATGACGTTCACAAAGTGTTGATCATTAGCCTACTTTGAGTAATTGACTTTTGTACTCCCTAATTTTTCCACGAAATCCGGATTGCAGCCCCGTTGATGGTTGTAGGCTCGCTCCTTGTTATATGAGACTTAAACATAACAGTACATGAATTGGGTATACTTCTGCCGATCCCTCGGGGAATCATATGCGTGATATTTAGTGAGACTTACGTCTCATTGAATGCACGTCACTTTCCTCAATTTGAGGCTTCTTTTTCCTTCTGACCAGTTAGAGTTATTTAGAATAAAAGAATATTGTAAAGAATGCATGTAGAGTTTACTGTTTAGAGCCAATTACTCAAATCAAATCAAAATATTTTTATTTCACATAGGCCTACATGGGCACTTATAAAACGTCGAGAAAAGGTGCACGGTTCGGTTTGGTCGATTCCTATGGAGAAGAACCGGCAAGAAACTCCATGGTTACTCTTTTAAAATCATTTGGTTTTACAATGTTGTTGTTACAGCGTTAGTATGAGAGGACAGAGTAGGCCCGACAATAAGTCATTGCTTACTTAAAGTTAACAAGCGTCTAAGAATCTACAAGGCCAACCATAAATAGACTTGCTCTGCAAATGTGTACAATTATTGGACAAAACTTAAGATACTGGTAAATTAATAAACACGTTTTTGTAAACTATATCTGCCTAGTCTTTTCCCAACTATGTTGAGGTATTTTACATGGAGCTTCTGCCTATCTGACCTCCACAACCCAGTTCTTGTAATAGTCTCATTGAATGCACATCACTTTCCTCAATTTCAGGCCACTTTTTCCATCTGAACAGTTGTAAGAATATTTGCGATCATCTCTAGACGACAGCCCAAAGTGATACCAGCATTCATTCATTGATTAGATTTGGTGTAAAAGGGTGAAACCTTAACAAAGCCGATAGGCACTTGTACTTCCTGTCTTAGCGATGTTTTTTTGTACTAGACAATACCTGATAACCTTCTAGCTACGGGGATATAGGGGGTCAAAGTTTAAACTTTTTCACAAGTTTGTTTTTTTGTAATCCAAGCTTTTTATTTATTATTTACTAGCTGGCATCCGCGGTTTTGCCCGCGTAATGATTGAAAAAAAGTATCCTATGTGTTATTCCAGACAATAATCTAAGTCTGTGTCAAATTTTATCGAGATCCGTTTAGCTGTTTTGTCGTAAAAGAGTAACAAACATCCATCCTCACAAACATTCGCATTTATAATATTATGTGTATATATAGTAGGAGGATTAAAACTTTATGCACAAGTAATAAATGAAAATAAAGAGAAAAAAACTGTTAATTATTATTTAAATATAAAATAAATATCGAGAGTTACGTCTGCCTTTTTTACACCTACCAGCGAAAAAGCTTTTAACGTTTTTAATATTTTAAATACCTTACCTACCCTCGTACTATTTAATGCATTCATCAACAGAAATGAGTTCTACAGTTAACATGTATTTTCATATTTAAAAAAAGTAGTTTATAAGTAATATTATTTGCGTAGAGTTGCTTATTTTGACGTACTTACAGAATGCATGGTTGACAGCTGTCAACCATGCATTCTGTAGGTACGAAATAGATCCCCACGAAGCCTCGTGGGGATCTATTTCTATCCTAAATATAAGAATAAGTTAAGTCTCCTATCTCCCAACGACAACCTGAAGCGATTATATCATTAAATCCTTACTAATTCACTAAACCAGTCATCAGAAAGACCAAATTCAACAGTGAACACTTACAAGTTGTTAAATAGAAGTAGATCGCACCATCGACCAAACATGACCAAGACCTATATTTAAATACTTCAGTCACACACCAAACATTAATTTCCTAAAACTAATTCAATCTAGAATAATGACTAAACTTAGTACTCAAGGAATCTAACAAGAACGTACCACGAATATTTCCAAAGTACATTAGCATTTTGAACAAAAGTTTACAACAATTTTCGAAAACATTTTGTTTGGTATTTGCAATAAACAAAACGTTTTGAAGTTATCGCATGTGAGTATACAGAAACTTTGACAGCCATTACAACATGTTTATGAATGTTTGCTTATATTTTGGCAGTTTGATGTTCGAGTACCTATACAAGAAATGTCACAAAGAAAGAAAGAAAAACTGTCTAACTCCCACAGGGAAAAACAAAAACGGAAAACTATTTTTCAGTATAAAGTCCCACAAAAACAAAAACAATAATATAAAAAGACAATTAACTCCACTAAAGACAAATTATGTATGTACTTTTTTATAGAACAATAAATTAAAATAAATGTCTAAAAATTTCAAGTCCTGTCCCCCCTATCTCAGCATGGTGCTGCAACATGGCGGCCATGTTATTGGCGGCGCTGATATTCTATGTTTTGATGTTTGGTATGGTACAGTTTTATTGACACAAATATTTTTGTTTTTTAAAAAGACCTTGCCCCACACTAGCAATTTCTCCTGTATCGTGGGTACGTTTACAAACATTTAAACTCACGTATACAAACAGCCAGACCCGAAACAACTACGTAGTAGTGTAGGTCATACAAATATTTGTTCCGTGCGGGGATCGAACACGCGACACGCGGCGCAGCAGTTGATCTCTCAGCCACTGCGACCGCGGTATCTCTTTCGAACAACCCGCAACCCCGTTAGGTGTCTACTGGTCTTATTTTTTTATTTTTATTTTTTTTTTTTTTTATTCAAATGGAACAGCAAACAGCTACAATATAAAACATAAACATCATATAAATATACAAGACTTATTGACAATATTGCAGCCCACAACGCTGTTCACAGATTAATTAAAAGCATACATAAAGTGAAAATAATAATCATCGCTACGGTAACAAAACTTAGTACAAATAGTGTATAAATGTAATATTCACGAAAGTTCGTCTAGTATAAGACCTTTAAACTTATGGGGAGCACATGTAAAAATATCGATGTGTTCAAAAGTGCTATTGTAGGAATCGACCATTCTGCGAACAGGCGAACGCAAGCCTGAGTTGGTTTTGCAAATACCAACTGAAAATAATTTGCCAGCGCGGACCTTTCGCTTGTGGATCGTCCTAGGAACCGCATAACATATCATATTGGACAGTTCCATGCAGTCAAATGTATTCCTTACAATATTATATAGGTTCACAGCTTCCAAATACCTACGTCTACTTTCAAGTGTTGCGAGCTTATACTTCACAAGTAAATCTTGGTATGGTAAATAATGTCCGCAGCATCTATAATGCATAGTGCGCAAGAATTTGTATTGCACACACTCAATCATCTCAACGTACTTTTTGTAATAGGGACTCCAGACGGACACGGCATACTCCAATTGAGAGCGTACGAGCGACTTATACAAGCAGATATAAGAAAATGGTTTTTTAAAATCAACTGTTGAACGCATTACAAATCCGTATAGTTGATACGCTTTATTAACAATTTTTCCTATGTGTAAGTCTAAACAAAGCTTCGAATCAAAGATAACACCGAGGTCACGAATAGAGTCCACTTTAAGTAGGGGGGCATTGCACAACGTGTAGGTGTAGTTTATTATACTTTTATTTTTTGTAAAGCTTAAGAAGTTACATTTGGGTAAACTTAATTGCAATTTATTGTCCTGACAATAACTGGATAGTCGGTCCAAATCTTGTTGCAGCAGAAGGCTATCACTTGATTGTCGTATGGTTCTATATACCTTTAGGTCGTCGGCATATAATAAAAATTTGGTATTTCTAAAGCATTTGCTGATGTCATTTATATATAAAATAAACAAAAGGGGACCAAGTATAGAGCCTTGAGGTACACCAGAGGTAACCTGTGCAATATTAGATTTGTGACCATTGATTACAACCACCTGACTGCGGTTGCTAATGTATGAGATGAACCACCTCAGAAGATTACCACGAATTCCGTTGAACGCTATTTTATTTAGTAGTATTTCATGGTCTACCTTGTCGAAAGCCTTACAGAAGTCCGTATAGACTGCATCCACTTGAACACGGCTGTCAACGCTATCAAATAAGAAGCTTGAAAATAATAATAAATTTGTATTCGTAGACCGACGTTTAACAAAACCATGTTGTTGTTGAATTATGATGTTGTGGAGTACAGGATAGATTTCGTTATGAACTAACCTTTCAAAGAGTTTCGACAATGTAGACAAGATGGAAATGGGACGATAGTTTTCTACGCTGCGTTTGGATCCACCCTTGTGAACGGGCACAACATACGCATGCTTCCACAATTTAGGTACAACTCCTTCAGATATGCATTTATTATAAAGAATAAATAGAGGTTTGCAGATGGAAGTTGCAGTATTCCTAAGGAAGTAAGGTGAAAGTCCATCAGGACCTGGACCCTTCGCTGGGTCCAGGGTTTTAAGTTCCTTTAATATGATCTCTTCACTAAAAGAAAGGTCGCAAATAGAGACATCGTGGAGTGCGTTATTGTCCAGCGGTGGCTTCCATTGTGGCAGTGAAGGAGATGTTGGTTCATATACCGAGTAAAAAAAGTCCGAAAACATATTACACGCCATGTTAGGATCATTAGTTTCAGCATCTTTATATTGAAGCCTAGATGGGATTCCTGGCCTGTCCTTTCGATTGGAAACATAGGTCCAGAAGTGTTTTGTGTTTCTACTTAGATTGTCTTCCACAGAACTGATGTACGAACGGAAACACTTGAGGCATCTATCACTAAACTGTTTTCTATAGTTAGAAAACAATTCATAATCAGAAATGTTATTATATTTCTTCCACTTGATCCACGCCCTTTGCTTCTTTTTAGCAATAGATATGAGAGTACGAGAGAACCATATGGGATAGCTTACAGATCTAGGTCGGGCCAATGGAGTGTATATTTTAATGATTTTATCCATCTCAGTGTAGAACCTATCCAAAGCCTCTTCAGATTTCATAGGGCATAGCATTTCAGGCCAGTTCAGTTGCTGTATGTCACTATTAATATTGTCAAAATTGGCCTTATGAAAACAATATTTGTGAAGAGGAGTTTTGGTCAAAGGGGTGATTTTGACGTTTAGATAGGTCTCACACGTAAATACAGGATGGTATGGGTCAATCGGAAGTAATGACATTGGGACATTAGAAACATTACAAGTGTTATTGGAAATGACTAGATCAAGAATTTTACCCTTATCATTCACTATATTGTTAAATTGAGAAGCACCCAAGAGAGAAATCAAGATATGTAGATTTGCACAGGCAGAAGGTCCACCAGAAAGTAATGTATCAGTTTCCGCAGTAACTGTTGTAGAGGATACAAGGCAATTGGCTTCAGGGAGATTATAATCACCTATAACGAAGAAAGTATCAACACTAGAGTGGCTTAACACTTCTTGTAGCAAATCAAAGTGCCTGTTATACACTAAGTTAGGAGTCCTAGGTGGTATGTAGGCTGCACTCACAATGTGTCTTTTATTGTTGACAGAACTGGGCAACTCAACCATAATGTGTTCGATATGAGTGTGCGACAAGTCACTATACTGTGTTGATAAAATACTTAATTCAGAAGGCTTCAAAGTGCGCAGAACCGCAATCAGTACACCCCCACCATCTCGTTTATTAGTAGCAGTGCGATCACGATCGCAACGGTACACAATATAACGCTGGTCTATGAATTCGCTATCATAAATGTCAGGTGTTAGCCAGGTTTCGGTTAAGATAATTATATCGTATGTATTCATGAGGATATTCGTGAGTAACTGCTGTAATTTTGTGCGAATGCCTCTGCAGTTTTGGTAGTATACGGTGATATTTTTATTAGACATTGTTCAAATTAAAGTATAAATGTGTATTAATGATGAGAGAGTATTCAAGCAACAAGCATATTATGGATCTTATTAACGAAATTACAGAAATTGATTTAAAATTTGAAGTAATTGGTTGAAGCAGGAAGCAGTATAGATCGCAACACCTGAAAACAACGACAGCAACATATTTCATAGCAATAGTACAAATAATTTTGAAGATTATAAACAAATAGGTTGAATTTAAAAGATATGAGATTTGAGCTTTATAATATATAACAAGGTAAAGAACGGTAGACAGATTACGTAAACAAAGAAACATGCACATTACAGATAAAAGTCTGAACAGAAGACTACGGACAATTAACACAATCGAGTAGTGATTACAATTAACGAGCGAGCAAGTACACATGCTACAATGACTGATTATTGGCCTCATTAACGACATTATTACAGTTAATATTAATTTTAGTGATATCTGCTTCTGATCTAATGGCAAAAGCAGCGTCGCCGTCTTTCTTACGGACAAGAATTGTGCAATTCTTAATCCAGACGTAATTAAACTGGTGAAGCTTTGCCGCTTCCTTACATTTACGAAATAAAATTTTGTTTTTTAAAGTTAAGTGTTCATTAATATAAATATTTGTGGAAGAGCCACATAAACCTATTTGATCCGTTTTCAGTGACTTAGCCCGCCGGAATGCGCTATGAACATTATCGCGCAATATGCGTGTGGTGAATTTCACAATAATATTCTTTGGCCTATTTGTTACTTGGTGGGCGTGAGGTACTCTGTGGATGGCCATTATGTCCTTTTGAGGTATGGGAAAGCCAATGGCGTCTCCAATCGCCCCCAAGATCTGCAGGAGGTTTTCACCACGCTTATCCGGTACATTGCATATCTCCAGATTGCATTGTCTAGCCTGCTGTTCGAGCGCATCAATTTTCGATTCCAGGTAGGTTGTAGAAGTGGCTGATTGTTCCACCTGCAGACGTGCAATGTCTTCGACTCGTCGCTTGAGGTCAATGTGTTCGCTTGCGTGGAACTGTACCGAATCTTTGAGACCGGACACATCAGCGTTCAGTTCTTTCATGTCCATCCTGAGCTCAGCTTGGGCAGCGCAAACAGAGCCCAGTTCCAGCTTAATGTCCGCCAAACTGTTTTTAACACTTTCGTGATGATTGAGCATGCTAGCCTCCATCTCATCACGCCAATCCTTTAAAGTGCTTTTGATGTCTTCCTTGAACGAAGCCATAGTACGATCGATGTCAGATCGCCATCCCTGTAGCGTTTTGTTCAGTTCTAGGGTAAAAGACTGAATTTGGTTGTCTATAAGCACCGATGTGGATTTATTGTCAGCTCTTGTAGAAAGTGACGTATACATGCATGGCGGAGTTTGTTCCACTAAGTCGCAGGACATATTCATGGAATCATCCACATATGCTGGAACCTGCGTGCTGGAACGAACAGGTGTGTCCAAATTAGGACGGGTGCGACGAGTAATAGCACAGCACGGAGGACATTTCCAGCCAGCCTTGAATTCTTGCGTTAATGCTGTAAATTGTTGCAGCGAAAAGTTTAAGCACTCATGATGATAACCACCATTGCACAGAATACACATCAGGTAACCAGCATTAGATGCCAGCACATTGTTACATCCGTTGCAGTTCATCTCGAGTAGTTCAGCAACTTGTTAATAGTTTATTTTGCAAGGATGGTAACAGTAGCGCCACCTGACGCTAAGATCAGAAAACTTATTGATCGATCGTTCGCTCAAACCACAGCAGTGAGTACAGCCTGGTTAACGAGATACACGCAGCGCCACCTATCTCATTGATGAAAATGCTCGAAGAAGAAATCAATCAATCATTCGGTCGAAAGTGCGGGATACGTAGTGTTATAGCGTTGCACAGCAAACTAGATAGATGGCGTTGATTTAAAGTTTAGTGTATATTGCATGATAAGCAAAATTTGAAAGCAATAAGCTGGCATAAAAATCAGTATTTAGAGTCACTGTGTACACAAAATTACCCAAAGTCAAGGGTTCACACTGTAAAACGCACAAGCACAGTTCTCGTCCAGAAATTCCGACACTTTAGCACTAGTATAATGTTTGCAACTAGTGTATACACCAGATATTTTGTTCCCACAACAGCACTGATTTTAGGAATTAGATCGCAACGTCTTCAATTGACAGTGATTATTAGAACATATTCTCACCAATAACACACAGATTAATGAACTTTGAGTACTTTCAAAATTATTAGAAAATTTTATAACACCGAGAGTAAAGTTAGCTAGTTAGCACATACAGCGCCACCTAGCGAAGTCTTGCTTATATTCTTATGGTGGCTAAGTAGCATTGGTCGGTTTTAGTTTCAAGAGAACTAAGACATTTTTCGCTTTTCGCACGTAATTCATTTAAACTTTTCCCGCTGTTGGGTTGTCTTTTTATTATTATTTACTGCCTCGTTGGTCACTAGATAAACGCGCGAAACTAGATAAGACGCCACGACCACTAGGTCGTAAGCGTGACTGCTAAGCATGGAGTCCTGGTTTCAAAATCCAAGTCAGGCAAACTGTTATTGGGATTTATCAAGAGGAGGAGAACCAGAGCTTGGAATTGTGCCCGGTTGATAACAGTGCACGACCCCTTAATACAGGGGCTTAATGATAACTGGTGAAATGTGGGTGTATTAGGTACACCTCTACTCAACCCTTTGGGGAATACAAGCGTGATGATATGTAAAAGTAACTAATATTGTTTCACTAAAAATATATTCAACTGTTTATTTACTCTCCCTATCACTGTATTTTTTAAAAAAATTTAAAAAATAGATATAAAAAAGACATTATATAATAAAGAAAAATATAAACATTAAATATTAAACTCAATTTTATTTATAAGTGTTTCGCACTTTTTACAAATATTGCCAAACTTTAACAATTCCAAAATTATGGCCATTTAAACTGTACCTAACTATTGAAAAGTTTTAGCGAAATTCCGAAACACCTGAATTTGATACATAATGTGTTGCGGCAAATTGCTATTTTCTGCAATTAAAACTTTGACAGTCACTGGCCGTTAGTGTTTCGTGGTCTAGACATTATAGGTAGCACTAATAGAGTAAATACTATGAAATTGGAACAATTTTATAGTATTTACATGTTAGTTTTAGTGGTGGTGCTAGGATGAGGTTCTGGATTCAATTCCCAGGTTGGGAAAAGTGTTTTGGGTTATTCTACAGGGAATTTTGTGATAACAGACTCAAAGTCTTTGTGCTTAGGTGATAACAATATTCTCACCCTCTAACACTTAGGCGTGAAGATTATATTTTTAGTAAGTTCGTTACTTTGCAGTTACTACGCAAAAGTTTCTTTTAATATTGCGAATATGATTTCAAATCACAGGTCAAGAAGGTTCAAATTCAAATATTTAACTAGCAGAACGGGGGTAAAAAGTACAGATATCAATTTTCAACGTTAACAATTTATTAATCTATTCATTCATTAATATCATTGCGTTATCTGCGTTGACATTGGGCAGACTAGATAATATAAACTCAATGCCGTTGAAAGTCTTTATAGAAAAACAAAACGTTTTGACAGCAGAGCAAGTAACTGTTCTAGGCTTTTTGTTTTCCTTCCATGTCATTAATTTGGCTAAAATAATATAAAATAATGTTAAGCATACAGGCGCGTTATGTTCTCTATATCGCTTATGTGATCTGCATATTGCTTGTCGTCAAGGAATACCTTTAAGGACAAGCCGTGTCGACGGCGCTTTTGTGTTTCACGCGCGCCTCAAGAAGATGTCAGCAAACAGAGGGGCCTGCTAGGGTTGCGGGTCGTTCGAAAGAGATACCGCGGCCTCGGAACATAAAGCGCTATAGAAGGAACATGCGTGGGTTTTAGTCAGTACGAGTCTAACACTCCCCCCCCGGTTCGCTCAGAGCAGGGGAAGTTATTTAATGATTTTCCATCCGCAAAGAAAAAAAATATTCTTTCCCTAGTCTGAGTAATCAAATAGCGCAAAAAATTTGATGCACCGTTTCTGAGGTTTCTGACCGAAGTTTATCCATTTCATAGTCATCATCTGTCAAGCCCGAGGCTTTTACCAATATTTTATGTGGAGCGACTGCCTACCTGACCTCCACAACCCAGTTAGTACAGGGTAAATGATAAATTATGTTTATTTTGCAAGTAAGTTTAACAAACACAATTACACGTCTTTAAAAAAACAAATGAGAAAAACAGCCGAAACAAACTCAGACGTCATGGTCTCTTTTAATGTTCAGACAAAAATCTAGGTCAACTTACACGAGAACAATGCAGATTAGTGTCTGAAATGGTCTTTTTAAAAAAGCACAACACAGATTGAGTGGACCTGTCCAGTCAGTGCAAGCATTTGTCAGTTATCGTGTAGCTCGACTTATAACCCAAGGAGCTCAATTACACGATGAGAAATACCAAAAAAAGGACATTTGTGTAGGTCGCTTACAGTACACATACTGCCAGACATTCGTCGAAAACAAATTTTAAAAAAAGATCCACGTTGATAGTCCTCACATTCACAAAAATTTAACAAAGTACCTAAATATTTATGTCAAATCATCAAATGTCGAAAAGGTAATACGATACTCCTTTGTAAGACTATGTAGTTGTCAAACTTTCGAACCTTCCCTGTAACGACTGTCTATCCTTACTATATAATATAATATATATCCTTATCCTTACTATATATATATATATAATATTATAAAAGCGAAAGTGAGTTTGTTTGTTTGTTTGTTACCTCTTCACGCTTTAATGGCTAAACCGATTTTGATGAATTGGTACAGAGATAGTTGGGAACCAGGAGACGGACATAGGCTAATTTTTATTAAAAAAAGTGGGATATGAGGGAGAACGAGGGAAAACTTAGCGTTGCTATTACAAATCAATCAGGCGCAAGAGCTAAAACTGCAGGTCTGCTTGGTGTGTTATACCGAATTTAACGCGAGCAAAGCCGCGGGCGAAAGCTATTGATCTATAAATGATAGCCAGGACCAACGGCTTAATATGCTTTCCGAAGCACGGAGGAATATACCGAGTGGTATGTAACGGGCGGTCATCCATCTACAGACCAACCTAGGCAAGCGCTGCTTATCCTGAAGGTCCACCTCAGTGGCTGTTATTCAGCCAAAAACGAACTCCCGTTTCTAAATATAACATTTTTTTCCTTTTTCCGAATCACACTGAATTATTTATGGACATACCATTTCAGGCCTCATTACACAAGCCGAGATTAAATTACCCGGAAGATTCCCTAAGGTTTATCCACATTATTTAAGGTCTACGTCATTGCTCATAAGAGAAACCCAAATGGTACTGTCGAGAGAATCTTAATGCCGTTTTCCATGGTGTTAAGTAAAAACATAGTGCTACATATCGTACACCTACCTACATGTAAGCTGACAGTACTCAAAAAGTTTTTTTTAGGAAACGATAATTCATATTACTGTTTTTAGGGGAAGTTATAAACATAAATTTATTTTAGAATAACTTTTGCCCGCGGCTTTGCTCGCGTTAAATTCGGGGTAATTCCTGATTTGCAGGTACCTGCTACCTGTAGTTTTGCCCTAGCGCCTTATTTATTGTAAAAGCAAGCTAAGTTTTCCCTTTTCTTCCCTCGTTCTCCCTCATTTCTCACTCTTTAAAAAAAAATAGCTTATGTCCGTCTCCAGGGTCCCACACTGGAGACGGACCTTTTTTTTACTATCTCTGTACCAAAATTCATCAAACTCGGTTTGGCCGTTTAAACGTGAAGACGCACGTAACAAACAAACAAACTCACTTTCGCTTTTATAATATTAGTAAGGATTATAAATAGGTTGCGCACGTCTTTCTACATCGTTCTCACATATTTGTATAATCTCAACACGAATGATGTAAATACGATTTTGTAATAATATTCTAATTTAAAAGAGTGTCCATGGAGTTTCTTGCCCATTCTTCTCCATAGAGATCAACGCTTTGGAATGGGCAACTACAGTACTTTCACAAGTATTATGTCTTGTGACCGGAACTGTAGCTTAACATTTTGTTTTTTTTTTGACGTTCAAAAGTGCCTGTAATGGTCTAATTGAAAAAAATGATTTGATTTGCTGCTGTGTGACATTTTTGTTGAGTTACATAGTCGCACGTGATTACTGAGCATTTGAATACAAGGATAACTACAAATTCACGTTTTCTGAGTTGTCTCAGTTTTGATCTAGGTGTGCAATATAGTAGTATAGATAAGATGTGCGGGACTCGGCCGTGAGACACAATTGTACTGGCTAGATTTGAGATAGTATTTAAAGGAAAGTAATGGAAAAATAATATTTTATAGAAAGAAAGAACAATTATTTATTGCTACTTTGAAAAAGAAAATTGTCAAGATAGTTAACGGATTTGACTAAAGCGAAAGTGATTTATACATTCACAATCACAGTAAACAAATAAAAAGAACGATCATAACAAGCACTTATATAGTAAAGACCTAACGATTACAAACTTTTATGAAGAAGAAAAGAGTAACAGTCCCTATAAGGAACAGTTTCTACATGGAAACTTTTAGAACTGTCGTATGTAGATCACACGAGGGCTGTCACGTACGGAACGCGTAAAGTTAGAGTCACGAGCCCCATATTTATCATCTGCCTAGTCTTTTCCCAATCATGTTGGGGTTGATTTCCAGTCTCACCAGGTCATGGACCGACTGCCTATCTGACCTCCAAAACCCAGTTAGTTAGTACTGGTTAATTCGGTACCCCTTTTTTTTTTTTTTCGGGTGGGAAATCATCCAATGACTTCCCCCGCTCTGGGTGGAGCGGGGGGGCATGTCAGACTTGTACTGACTAAAACCCACCCATGTTCCTTCTATTGCCCTTTACGTTCCGAGGCCGCGGTATCTCTTTCGAACAACCCGCAACCCCGGCAGGCGGAGGCTCTGGCAAGCCCCTCTGCTTTGCTGACTCTCTTTGAGGCGCGCGTGAAACACGAACGCGCCGTCGACACGGCCATTCGGTACCCCTAAGTACTCTTTTTTAACGGCACGTTTGGCGCAGTGGCTGTGGGATCGACTGCTGCGCAGCGTGTCGCGGGTGCGATTCCTGCACGGAACAAATATTTGTATGACCTGCAGATAGTTGTTTTGGGTCTGGCTGTTTGTGTATGTGAGTTTATATGTCTGTAAACGCACCCACGATATAGGAGAATAGCCTAGTGTGGGGCAAAGTTTTTCCTAAAAAAAAAAAAAAAGTTGTTGGACCGAAATAGCAGCGTACCGGCCGGCAATTACAGTTTTTTTGTAAACAACAGATTTTGACATTAAATATTATTTATTTTATTTCTTTGTTTAGGTACGCGACCAGTCTCATGGGTACATTACCAGATGACATCGTTGAGGGCGGTTTGAGGAGGTTTTTTGACGCTAATTTTTAATTTCTTTAAAAGTTTGTTTCTTCAGATTAATTTAACTTATTATCGTATAGGGTTATGTTAAAAAATATGGCTTTATAGTTTAATATAATAATGTTTGCACGTTTATTGTCAATTTCATATCTTAATGAAATAAGCGATATTTTTGTGATCTTTTGTCAATATATTATTTACTGTATATCACGTGTTTTGTTAAAAAATCAAGATAATGAAGAAGGAAGAAGGAAGAACCTTCTTCTTTTTGCCTCACTTCTTATTTTTTGTTTTTTCTTACTTATTAAAACCCATCCATGTTCCTTCTTTAGCCCTATATGTTCCGGGGTATTTTTTTTAATAACACTGTCACGCTACTAGACGTTTTTTTCTTAATATCCGTAACCCCGTTTAACAGCCTACATCCTATAAGCTACTAGTAACAAAACAACTACGTAAAGTTTCCCAAACTATAGAAGGTAGGACACAAGTATAACTAACTGTAATAGTGCCGTCACGTTCAGAAACCTACCGAAGTACTTACTTACGTACGATGTACGTGTAACATGAGATTCGGGAACAGTACGGTTCCAAGGAGCCACACCACATGGTAGGCAGGTTAACGAAGTTGTGGCTTGAGCGTAAAGTTTGCGGTTTCGAAACCTGGGATTTGTACGTGTTGAATTAATAGGAGATACGATATGCAAAGTAATAGGTATACCTTAATATCTCAGGAATCCAGAGATCTTTTAAGTCAAGGTGAAATTTAACTACAACTCTTCATTAATGGCTTTTGTGGACGAGAGACACCACATTTTTGCCAATCACACGTGTGAACGGTTAATAAACCACGCTGGAGAGTATTTAACAAGTATTAACAGTAATAAAAAAAAATAGAAACAAAAAATGTATTTCAAAAACAGAACAGTAACTCCGGAACGTCCAGAAAAACAGATGGGGAAGGAAACCGATCCAAAAGTTACAACTTTTTTTTTATTTTTGATGATTTTACATACATAGTTTGAAAACAAAACGACTAAACACAGAAGAAAGAGGACGTTTCACAGAAGTTGGACGGGGGATAAACGTGAAATTCAATTGATAAATTACGATGATGGAAAAGTCAAAAATGTACTGGATTGACATAAGTCAATTCAGTATGATAAGTTATTGAAAGATTGACAGAAGCGTCTGATAATGTAAAAACATTTTTGTATCGAAATCAGATTTTTAAGAAATTCGTGAAAATCACAATATTTATTGTTGAGTTATTAAAAAATATCGACACGTCTCGGCTTCTCACGGGTGCAATGTAGATACTTATATTATACTACACACCTTCCTCTTGAATGAATCTATTTATTGCTGAAAGCTGTATTAAAATCTATGTATATATATATGTATTATATGCTATGTAAAATGAATTTTATTGGGGTTGTGACTGGTTACGCGTGTGTGATATATGTATGTGTGCGTATATACCTATATAATATTAAACAATTCTTTCTCGAATGACCAAATCGTATTGAATAGTAGGTACATTTAGTTGCCACTACGTGAAATAGCAACCGTTAACCCTTTGGCTGTCCAGTCCAAATTGTACCATATATTTTGGACTCATCCGCTGAGTTCTGGGCAGCGAAAGATCCTGCGCACTGCATTACTTCTGTTAAGGAAAATACTGCCTTAATTCCTGTAATAATCAATCAGTAAATTTTATAATCAGCATTTGTTTCAGAAGTATTCTTGTAAGAAATGTACTAAAACTATGAAAAAGCATCAGGACTCAGCAACTACATCAGCGATTACAATCGATGTGGCTACAGACTTGATTACCCAAAACTTAAAGGCACAAGCCGGGCGGACTCGTTTGTCTAACAAATAAAAACAAAACAACAATTTATCAACGAAGAAACTGTTCTAACCTAATGTACTGCCTAAAAACAACTTCGGATAAAACATAACAAAGTGTCAATATACCCAAAAACTATCAATACATGGAAAGTTCGCAACTATCGGATTATCGACACTGTTACTTTGTTAGGGTTGTCACGCGCGGTGTTTTGCAAGTACGTGTCTGAAGAAAGAAATATTCGGTACTACTGTAACTGGTTGATATGCTATGCCTACTTCAGAGAAACTTTTCCTTTAGAATAAGCTTATGTAGGTATTTATACTCACTTATATTTTGAGCGGTTGTTGAAGCTCAGAATGCCTTATTCAACTCTTTCGCTGTTCTTCATTTATTTATTTGTTAGATTTAATAGGAAAGAATTGTTTTTTGTTATCAAATGACTTCCTCCGCTCCGGGCGGAGTGGAAGGAAGTGTCAGACCTTTACTGACTAAAACCCATCCTTCTTTTGCCCTTTGTGTTCCGCGGTATCTCTTTCGAACAACGTACAACCCTAGCAGGCAGAGGCCCTTGCTTCTCTGCTTGGCTGACATCTCTTTGAAGCGCGCGTGGAACACTAACGCGTCGTCGTCTCCACGGCCTGTCGTCGCTAAAAGAACGAACAGAGAGCTACCCATTGCTCACCATCCACAGACAAGCGATTCCTTATCAATAAAAATATGTTTTAAAAACAATTATTGATGATTTATTTTAATCCTTCACTTATCTCAACTTCAACTCTTCATTAATGGCTTTTGTGGACAATTCACTTTTCTCTTTGATCATTTATCTGAGGGATCTAATTGGCAACTGTAATCATTTCTTCGTTTTTTTTTTAAATTAATGGCATCTCGCGGTTCAACCAAGGAGGTTGTCGTCTGCTTAACCGGGCGATTCCTGTGGATGCCTTAAAACATTAAGACCTCCAGCCAGGGAATCATTTCTTCGCGACTTGTCGATCTTTTAATAACCTCAGCGCTTTTTGACGTATTTTTTGGCTTTCATAAATTTTAATAGCAAAAACTGTGGCGGTTTATTTAAATTTATTTATTGAACTACGGGAATCCTTTACTGTTTTTATTTATTAACAAAGGTCACCAACAGTTATTGCCAAAAAAATAAATATCTTAAAAATAAAAATTATAGTGTTGGATTTATACAGTTGCCAATATTATAGAATAGCCGACATTTTTACATATCCTTACTTCCTTACTAATACACACATCAAAAGTATCTAGGGATCAACATTATTTTTGCAATAACTTTTCTCCTGATTGATATTAATTAAAATTTTCTTTAAGGATTCATCAAATAAAGTGTTTTCGTTTGTCACAGTAACGATAAGCCAAGTCACCTTTGCATTAATAAAGAAATTTGCCATTTTCCTAATAAATGGATTTTTGACATTTGAACCACTAACATTAAAGTTCGAAAAAAAGACTGAAATAACAGTTTTCTTTAAAATTTTATTGGGTAACTTAAACAATTAATAATCCGTGTTTCTACCGCGAACACTAACAACACAAGAACATCGGTTTGGCATACTCAAAATGAGTTCATCCAAATCACGCTGTGGAATGGCCGCCCATGTTCGTTGCAACAACAAAAAAAGGTCTTCTTGCGACTGGATACCCTCCATATTCGGCAGAGCTCTTCTCTGTAGCATATCCCATGCATGCTCAATCGGGTTCAAGTCTGGCGACTGAGCAGGCCAGGGCAGGACATTGATGTTAGCTGCGGCGAGAGTCTGTCTTACAACTCTTGCGGTGTGCGGTCGTGCATTATCATGCATTAACTGAAATAAGGGACCGATTTGCACTTGTAGAGGAACGATGACGTCTGATACAATCGTCTCAGCATAAATTTGAGCGTTGAGGTTGCCTCTGATCCAAATCAACTCAGTTCTTCCGCCGATCCAAATACCCGCCCATACCATGATGGTTCCACCACTATAAGGATGGACTTCCTGGCAGGATTTTAATCGCTGTTGGCGTCCAGGGGTTCTCCAGTGTCGTATACGTCTTGTATCCGGTCTCATACCAAAACGAGACTCATCAGAAAAGCACACGAAACGCCATTGTTCTTCTGCCCAATTTCTGTGATCAAGAGCCCATTGATATCGAATCCTACGATTGTGCATTGCTATAGGTGGTACCCGTAGCGGTCTTCGGAAATGAAGGTTCACTTCATGCAAGCGGTTTCTGACTGTTTGGTCGCTAATTAAGTTCCCTGAAGAGTGATGAAGCCTCACGGCTAACATCATGGCGGTTATTGTTGGAGCTCTTCGAGTTAAGATTTGAATGTATCGGTCTTGTCTCCGTGTGGTGCAGCGATACCGTCCTCCATGGCGCTCAGCCACGGTACCAGTGCTTCGGTAACGTGTCCAAAGTCGACTGATAACACTCTGACTTGTATTCAGAGCTAAAGCTACAGTACGTTGCCGGGAACCAGCTTCTATTATTCCCACGGCTCTGAGCATTTCTTCCCTGCTTAAATGACGTCGCCGCTCCATAATAACGTTGGTTTTAATCAGTAGTAGGGAAACAGTAGCACTAATAATGTCTTCAATGCGTTGTATGTTTTTATAGGGAAAATATTGACAGCTTATTTTCATCTTTTACTCGAATTTGATTGAGAGTTCCTGATTCAAATTATGAAATGCACCAAAAAGGATCCATATAAATTTATAAAATCATAAATTTATTACAAAGCCACATCTCAATCTCAAGAAATCCGCATAAAAATGCTTGATCCCTAGACACTTTTGATGTGTGTATTATAAAAGCGAAAGTGAGTTTGTTTGTTTGTTACCTCTTCACGCTTTAATGGCTAAACCGATTTTGATGAATTTTGGTACAGAGATAGTTGGGACCTTAGAGACGGACATAGGCTAACTTTTGTTTAAAAAATGTGGGATGTGAGGGAGAAAGAGGGAAGAAAAGGCAAAACTTAGTGTTGCTATTACAAATCAATAAGGCGCAAGGGGAACTGTGTTACCCCGAATTTAACGCGAGTGAAGCCGCGGGCAAAAGCTAGTAATATTATAAAAGCGAAAGTGAGTTTGTTTGTTTGTTTGTTACCTCTTCACGCTTTGATGGCTAAACCGATTTTGATGAATTTTGGTACAGAGATAGTTGGGAACCAGGAGACAGACATAGGCTATTTTTTAAAAAAAAAGAGTGGGATATGAGGGAGAAAGAGGGACGAAACGGGAAAACTTAGCGTTGCTATTACAAATCAATAAGGCGCAAGGGGAACTGTGTTACCCCGAATTTAACGCGAGCGTAGCCGCGGGCAAAAGCTAGTTATTAATAAAAATAATAACTATGTATTAAAATAATGTATGGTCTGTATGATTATTTTAGCGTAGCTAGCAGTGTCCCCCAGTCTTACCAAGAAGTATCGTATGACCCAGTATTAGCTGGGTTTCATAGGCAGTCGCCGAAAGAAAGTCATCGTCGTCGAAAGAAAGTATTGGTTTTTAGGTGCATTCGGTTAGACTGGAAGCGGACCCCATCATGGTTGAGAAAAGGGTAGGCAGATGAATTAGCAGTGTGGCTCTTAAACAGTCTGTTCCCAACGTTTCTATAACCTCGTCTGGCTTAACTATATTTTTGTGGATATCTATGTCTTTTTTTGCGGCTTGAAATCATCAAATAACTTCCCCCGCTCTGGGCGGAGCATCGGGGAGTGTCAGACCTGTACTGACTAAAACCCAACCATGTTCCTTCTTTTGTGACAACCATGTTATTTCTTTCGAACAACCCGCAACCCCGGTAAGAAAATCTATGGCTAAGTTAAAATTACGTCAAAAGAATATCAATATCGCAAACATTGATTAGTTTACCCACTGAATTATGTACTTCAGTGAGTAGATATAAATGCATGTACAAAAACAGCCATATGACAACAAATACTTTTTTTGCCAAAATCCTTACTAATATTATAAAAGCGAAAGTGAGGTTTGTTTGTAACCTCTTCACGCTATAATGGCTAAACCGATTTTGATGAATTTTGGTACAGAGATAGTTGGGAACCAGGAGACGGACATAGACTATTTATAAAAAAAAGAGTGGGATATGAGGGAGAAAGAGGGACGAAACGGGAAAACTTTGCGTTGCTATTACAAATCCACTAGGCGCTACCGAATTTAACGCGAGCGAAGCCGCGGGCAAAAGCTAGTAACACTATAAATTTACTTCCGGAAGTCAGTGACTTTTGTTTGATTCAAAGATTTTTTTGTGTATTTTTGGAAGTCAGCTTTTTGCGAAAAGTTTTTTTTATTTTAGCCATTTTAATTTAAAATAAAATACAGTTAAACTGAGAACCTCCTCGTTTTTGAAGTCGGTTAATATCACACGATTATCCCTAACAAAAGACAAAATCCCATGCTTGTAAAAGTTACATCACACGGATATAGAGCCTTAAAACGACTTAAGCGCCCGGAGCGATTTTTTCAGCTTTTCCCGGCCCATTCACAAAGAGATTGTGTTTCACAGAAGCTTGTGAGCCCGACAGCCGTATTGTATGGCCGTGCATAGGATTCCTTTTACAGTCAACATTCTTCTAGATAGCGCAGTTATTAAATCATCTTTTGGATTATCTTTTCTCTTTGATACGAAAGGAATTATGACAACAATATGATAATAGCTTCGTTTTAAAACTGGCATTTGTAGGCAGAAGGTTTTGTTCTTTTGTGATCGTTTAATTAGGAAAGTGTTTATTTTAAGTATGTTTTAATAGGAATCCAAAATACCTAATGATTCTAGTTTTCACTAAAATTTGTACTCTTACTCTTAATTAAGTCAGATTTTGCCAGTTAAGTCTCAGGTAATAGAACTGTGACACTCGGTCGTGTCCCCCCGATCGATATCGCAAAAATAAAATGAGAATTATGGGACAGGTGAACAAAGAATAGCCACTACAGGTTTTGTGATTTCATTTATTATATCTCAAGGGTGGACCCTTCCGGGCTTGTTAGTTATCCACGCGCGGCTCAAAAAGATGTCAGCAAAGCAGAGGGGCGTGCCAGGGCCACCGCCTGCCGGGGTTGCGGGTTGTTCGAAAGAGATACCGCGGCCCCGGAACGTATAGGGCAATAGAAGGAACGTGGGTGGGTTTAGTCAGTACAAATCTGACACTCCGTCCCGCTCCGCCCAGAGCGAGGGAAGTTATTTGATGATTTCCCATCCGCAAAAACCAAAGGGGGGACCCTATAACAGGGAAAATATTATTTTACAGCTCACATTCAGCAGTAATACTTTAACAGTGGTAAGAGATTTGAGGGAAGCGCACACAGGTTTTAAAAGATGATGCAGCTTTTTATAAAATATTTCAAGCAGTTCTTTTTTTGGCTTTTGGTATGTACAGATACGGCTAACTTTCCGACAAAAATCTAGACGTTTCACAAAGTCTTTACTATGTACAGCGCCTTAAGACATAACCGACAAAATGCAGCTGTACTATTAGGCAAACCTCTACTAAACCCTTCAGGAATCACAGGTGTAATGTTATGTTACATAAACACATTTTCCTTTTATTAACTTGCTTATCCTTACTTCCTTACTAATATTATAAAAGCGAAAGTGAGTTTGTTTGTTTGTTACCTCTTCACGCTTTAATGGCTACACCGATTTTGATGAATTTTGGTACAGAGATAATTGGGGACCAGGAGACGGACATAGGCTAATTTTTATTTAAAAAAAGTGGGATGTGAGGGAGAAAGAGGGAGGAAAAGGGAAAACTTAGCGTTGCTATTACAAATCAATAAGGCGCAAGGGGAACTGTGATACCCCGAAAATAACGCGAGCGAAGCCGCGGGCAAAAGCTAGTAATTTCATAACATTGTTTTTGCACACACGAATTGTTGAGATAGGTAGAAAATCAAATAAAACCTGTATCGCGGTCAGGAAGGTAGATCGAATTTAAAAGAACAGACGAATACTCTATACGAATCCCAAACCGAGGGGCGGGTCATATCCGTGGTTTTTCTTTGTTTGAAATTCCCTTTAGAACAAAGGAAAACCGTTGAATAGGGTCATAAGATATTTAACCAAACATGGGCAAACACACATTCCATATTCATTTATTTTACGATATTTTAGTTACCTTAGCTTTGCTTTTTTTTAAATTTTGCCGCGCACTAGGAATTTCCCCAGTATCGTAGGTGCATTTACACTCAACTCAACTCACGCACACAAATAGCCAGATCCGGAACAACTACCTGTAGGTCAAACAAATATTTGTTCCGTGTGAGGATCGAACCGGCGATAAGCAGCGCAGCAGTCGATCGATCAGCCACCCTGCCAACCATGTCGTCATCGACTGAATTAACATTAGTGCAAAGATGCTTTGTAGAAGTGCATAATAAGTTGATTTAAGAACGATCCTGGTCTTC
Organism: Ochropleura plecta; assembly: GCA_905475445.1. Classification (NCBI taxonomy): domain Eukaryota; kingdom Metazoa; phylum Arthropoda; class Insecta; order Lepidoptera; family Noctuidae; genus Ochropleura; species Ochropleura plecta. Next base: position 19,230,351 of record FR997736.1, read on the forward strand.
TTCAGCGTACTTCATTTAAAAGAGACAACAATTTTATGTGTGTGTGTGTATTTGGGTATTGAAGATATTTTTCTTTAAGCTTAAATATTTTTTAAATAGCAATCTAAATTAGGAAGGATGAAGTCATATTTTATATTTGGCAAAATCTCTTGTTTTGACAATATTATACTCATGCACTGAACTAGATTAAGCTGAACATTGAACTGCTGCTGATCTACCTTCTCTTATGTTACGATATGTATACGGCCTTAGGGCCTTAACAAAATTGACGACCAATGAAAACGTTGATGAAAATTAAATTTAATTGAGATAAACTGGGAACTGAAAATCTCACGTCATTCCGGTTGACAGTCACTGTGGAAATGCGGGACGCCACTACACATTACTGCCATGTATTTTTGTAAGTTTAAAAGAAAATAATATTCCCGTTTTTATTATCAAGCCAATTTCGACCACACATCCTTTTGGCGAAATGCCCACCCTTTTGTCTTAAGTCCATCTGAGCTTATCACAGCAAAAATTTTCCTTTCAAAACTTTAAAAGCCTGTCAATTCTAGAAATAAAGTTGGCATTATCTTGTAGCGTGGCGAGTAACTTCTTGTTACTCCAACTTTACCGCTTTGCCACGAACTACACGCCGCGCTGTAGCGACATGCGTGATGCTAAACGCCCGGCTGCAGGGCTCCGGGGAATACAAATAAAAGACATTGTTAACGGTATATTACGAGACACCGTGTCACGCAGCTTTCATGCGAAAAAAGAGTAATTCATCAACTCCTATTTGCCTACAGCCCATTAAGGACGACTTTGCAGAAAATCAAAATTAAATATTTTATGCATTCTGCAATTCGCCCATGTTTCTTTTTGTATGGAACTTTTTACTTTATTAACGTTTGGTACACACGACCACAGATCAACCTATACAAAACCAGTTTATGCGGATCTCTCATTGTACTTGAAATCTATGGTGTACGATCCGTTGTTGAGAGAGCAGCATAAACTGGTTTTGTATAGGTTGATGTGTCGTCGTGTGTACAGTTAGTAAGACAAGATTTAATAATTTTTTTGTTGTTTACTTTCGTTTTGTTTATATGTGCCAATTTTATAATAATTATTTGCACACTGACACAGTTTTTTAATGATTGTACGTTTTCTTATTCTAATAATAATGTGAGACGAACTGCACGAAGAAAAAAAAAATTTAATGTCATTTTATTCAAGTCATCTTAAGCCGTAGGCATGTAGGACAAGTTGATAAATACTCCGAAAAAAAAAACAACTTGTCGCAAATCGCATGTTTAATCCTGTTGCCAGTCGTCTCTCAAGTCGTGTCGCAAATTGACTGAAATCGCAAGTTGAGTCTTAAGTCATGTCACAAGTCGAGTCATAAATCTAGTTGCAAGTCGCGTCGCAAGTCCCGAGCTTGAGAGCAAGACGTTTCACAGCGATCTGTGTGCAAATGCATATCAATAAAATCTACATCTCTGTCAGGCGGGCGGTTGTGCTACGTTGGTTTTATTTGAATTCCATCTATGCCTGTGTTTGCATCCGGTTTTGTTCAGGTACCAAGCTACGAATGCAAATCGAAGTGATACTCGAATATTTTTGTTTCAGTAGTAGTTAGACGCTGAAGTGTTTGTAGGAAACTTTTCATCATTCAAATCAAATCAAATCAATCTTTTTATTTGTAGAACATAGGTAAACATAAGTACAGATGTCAATTATCTTAAATAGAGCGCTATGTCTTGCCATTTATGGCGTACAAATATTGTATAAACATTAATAAAACAAATAAAGAAGCATTTGTAAGTCCCACATTTGACTAAGTAAATAAAATTAAAATAGAATAAAACAATAGGATTAATACGAATACAAAATATAAATGTCAATGTGTCTCTAAATTAAAATAATACAAAACATTCATAATTAATAAACAATAAAACGACATATCATTATTGAAACGACTGTATCGTTGGACTAGTGATCGCTAAAGCAAAAAATCAAATCAAAATCATTTATTTCAAGTAGGCCAGTTACAGCCACTTTTGAACTGTCAAACATTGACAACACTAAAAATGAAGCTACAGTCCCAGTCACAAGGCATAATAACTATGAAAGTACTGTGGTTGCTGAACATTTGGTCTTGGTATTGATTCCTGGGCTGGGCAAAGTGTTATTGGGTTTTCCCATCAGGAGGTATCGACAGCAGGCATGACGTCTGGGTCTGCATCCAGTTGATGGTAATAGATTCGCACACTTTTTTTTTAAACTTTGCCCAACACTACAAATTTCTCCTCTATCGTGGGTGCGTTTAAAAACATTTAAACTCATTTAAACGAACAGCCAGACCCGAAACAACTATCTGCTAGTCATACAAATTTTTGTTCCGTGTGGGAATCGAACCCGCGACACGTAGCGCATCAGTCAATCGCTCAGACACTGCGCCAACCTTGCCGTCATACTTACTGTCATACCGACTTAAATACAACTGGCAAAATACGGGTATGCTATCAGGCACACCTCTTTCCAACCTTCCGGGGATAACAAGCGTGATAAATGCTTAGCTTGTAAGTCCAGAGGGGGTTTAAAATGGCTTTTTAAGCAGAATCATCTTCCAATATATAAAACTAGCTTTTGCCCGCGGCTTCGCTCGCGGATTCGGTAGCGCCTTATTGATTTGTAATAGCAACGCTAAGTTTTCCCGTTTCTTCCCTCTTTCTTCCTCATATCCCACTCTTTTAAAAAAAATACGTGTGGCACTCGGGGACTGCCGCGGTTAAGCTATTGCATAGCATTTTTTATCAACCGCAATAAATAAAAACAATTTAAATAAAATATTTAAAAAGTACTTCCAATGAAAAGAAGTCGCAAAAAGAAACATTTTTTATCAACTTAGACAATAAATAAAAAATAAAAAACTAAATATAATAATTAAAAAGTACTTCCAATGAAAAGAAGTCGCAAAAAAAAACAAGACCTTGGGTTTGATCCAGCGTAATGTCGATTGACTGTCCGATTCTCTACCAAACACGCTATTAGAACATTAGAATCGGTATTGAAATAACTGACCGTATTGTGTAAACGACGTTAGACAATGCACGGCCTTCAAGCCACACCTCCGTGCCCGTCGGAGTGGGGAGCGTCAGGTTTTTTTTCGTTACGGAATTTCTGGATTCGGTCCCCGCGCTCAAGGCCCGCGATAGAAGCTATGCAGTAGCTTAAAAATAGCCTATGTCCGTCTCCTGGTTCCCACGGACGGGTATAGGCAATTTTTTTTTAAAGTGTGAAATGAGGGAGAATGAGGGAAGAAAAGGGAAAACTTAGCTTTGCTATTACAATAAATACGGCGCAAGGGCAAAAACTACAGGTAGCAGGTACTTGCAAATCAGGAAAGGGGAACTGTGTTACTCCGAATTTAATACGAGCGAAGCCGCAGCAAAAGCTAGTTTTTTTTAATAAAATAAGCAGTTTCTTTATGCTCCTTTGCCTGTATTTTTTGTGTTTGTTTTGTGTGTACATAAATAAATAAATTACATTCTTAAAATGGTCTCAAAGTGACCTAACCATACCATTTTAAAATTATGATTTGCTAAAGCGGCTATATTTAGATTCCTTGATGTGTGAACTTGGACGGAGCAACAAAACGTTTTTTATAGTTTCTATCCACCCCCATAAGAAGGAGGCGAGAATTTACGTAAGTACGTTAGAAATATCCACCACACAAGAAAATAACCACTTACGTCAGAAAGCGAACAATATATTTCCCAACCGAACTTAATTTCAATCGGTAGAACAACTTATTTCACCAAATATTCTTTTACCTCAAAAAGCAAGCTTAATAGACCCATTTCTTACCCAAGACCCCATTTTGACCTGAACACAAAAATGCAGGACAATGGTCCCACAGAATATATTCTGTACCTCCACAATCTTGGTAGCCGTACCTTTGTTAAGAGGTTTAAGTAGGTCATTTATTGACCCTAATTAGTTGGAGAAATGAACAGGGGTCGACAGGCTATAACCTTGTTCATATCTTGTTTAATTTGACTGTAGTTTTGGCATGTAGATGTAAGACTGCAGGGTGTAGTTAATGTAATATCGACGTGTAGTAATATAATAGTAAGTGTAGTTAATGTAATTATGGTATCTAGCTTTCGCCCGCGTGGTATCGAAAACAAAGTTTTCTATGTGTTATTCCAGACTATAATCTACCTCTGTGCCAATTTTTATCATGATACGTTCAGCCTTTTTGACGTGATAGAGTAACAAACAAAAATAAATATTCTGATAACTGAAATATAACTGAAGTGGCTGGAGAGGCGTCATGGCGTCCGCACCTACCACCTGACGCAGGTCTTCACCGGATACGGAAGTTTCAGGAGGCTCCTGCACATAATCGGGCGGGAGGAAACGCCCGGCCTTCACCATTGTGACGATCGCCCGGAGGACACGGTGGAGCACACTGTGGCGGTCTGCCCAGCGCGGGGTGGAGCACCGCTTTACTGATTTGAAATGAGTAATTAATCACATTATTTACTCATTTCAAATTAGTAAATTCAAGGTACTGAATTCGTTTACCTGTGTTTGTAGTAGAAGTATATTGGGTAGTTGCAATCTACATACTAAATGTTGTGCTGAATAATTAATGTTTAATTAGCTTCAATATGGTACATACAAGGTGGTTTATTCTACCTAAATACCCAAGTGACTACGAAACTAGACATAACATTGCATTTTTTTTAAATAAAAAAATCAAATAGCTCGCTATTCAATTTTCTCAAATAAATTGATATAAGAGCTGGGGAATGATGATGAAAATATTATTAAATTTTTCAATTTAAAAAAAACCTACGGATATTTTGTAGTTGAGGAAAACTTCTTTTACTATTTGTTTAAAGGATAAATGTAGCATTCTTTCGAAACATTCTTCAGCGGATTTTTATCACACAATCTAAATAAATCGTTATGAATCCGCCACGATTTTCGGATTATATAACAAAACCTACAAAAATCTTCAAAATACATGGCTCACAATTCCCTTATAATCTCGAATAAAATAAACATACATTACATCGAAAGCTAGAAACATCGATCACCAATAAGCTCCTTGATAAATCGTGTTAAAACATTACCAATTTTCTTATCAGGTGTGTGCGGGCAAAGCTGATTTATAGACCAATTAATTCTTATTAAAATATATTTGTTTCGTAATCGGGGGATGAAAACGATTGCTTAATCAAATCTGTGGAAAAAACCACTATGTGATAAAGATATTCCACACTGAACTACAGACTTGAGTATATAGTTTTAATTCCAACTTAATACTTCCACGTGTTCCCGAGATAAGGGGTCTTGACAGATAGACATGCAGAGACGGACGGACTACAAAGTGATCCAGTAGGAGTTCCGGTTTTTTCAATTAGTGGTACGGAACCCTGATGGACGGAGACCGAGAGAAAGGCCAAAGAAAAGATCGATGGATTGTGTAAGGAATGATATAGGAAGGCCAAAGAAAAGTTCGATGGATTATGTAAGGAATGATATAGGAAGGCCAAAGAAAAGAGCGATGGATTGTGTAAGGAATGATATAGGAAGGCCAAAGAAAAGAGCGATGGATTGTGTAAGGAATGATATAGGAAGGCCAAAGAAAAGTTCGATGGATTGTGTAAGGAATGATATAGGAAGGCCAAAGAAAAGAGCGATGGATTGTGTAAGGAATGATATAGGAAGGGCAAAGAAAAGATCGATGGATTGTGTAAGGAATGATATAGGAAGGCCAAAGAAAAGTTCGATGGATTGTGTAAGGAATGATATAGGAAGGCCAAAGAAAACATCGTTGGATTGTGTAAGGAATGATATAGGAAGGCCAAAGAAAAGTTCGATGGATTGTATAAGGAATGATATAGGAAGGCCAAAGAAAAGTTCGATGGATTGTGTAAGGAATGATATAGGAAGGCCAAAGAAAAGATCGATGGATTGTGTAAGGAATGATATAGGAAGGCCAAAGAAAAGATCGATGGATTGTGTAAGGAATTATATAGGAAGGCCAAAGAGAGCGATGGATTGTGTAAGGAATGATATAGGAAGGGCAAAGAAAAGAGCGATGGATTGTGTAAGGAATGATATAAGAAGGGCAAAGAAAAGAGCGATGGTTTTTGTAAGGAATGATATAGGAAGGCCAAAGAAAAGAGCGATGGATTGTGTAAGGAATGATATAGGAAGGCCAAAGAAAAGAGCGATGGATTGTGTAAGGAATGATATAGGAAGGCCAAAGAAAAGAGCGATGGATTGTGTAAGGAATGATATAGGAAGGGCAAAGAAAAGAGCGATGGATTGTGTAAGGAATGATATAGGAAGGGCAAAGAAAAGATCGATGGATTGTGTAAGGAATGATATAGGAAGGGCAAAGAAAAGATCGATGGATTGTGTAAGGAATGATATAGGAAGGTCAAAGAAAAGATCGATGGATTGAGTAAGGAATGATATAGGAAGGCCAAAGAAAAGATCGATGGATTGTATAAGGAATGATATAGGAAGGCCAAAGAAAAGATCGATGGATTGTGTAAGGAATGATATAGGAAGGCCAAAGAAAAGATCGATGGATTGTGTAAGGAATGATATAGGAAGGCCAAAGAAAAGAGCGATGGATTGTGTAAGGAATGATATAGGAAGGGCAAAGAAAAGAGCGATGGATTGTGTAAGGAATGATATGAAGGAGAAAGGAGTAAATGATGCCGTGACATTTGATAGGGGAGAATGGAAGAAGAAAACGTGTTGCGCCGACCCCAAATAGAATGGGACAAGGGCAGGAAAATGATGATGGTACGGAACTCTAAAACTATGCACATCATCACTGAAAATCGGTTTCCACTCTAACGTAGGTCATGTTTGTATGTAGCTAATGTAGGTATTTTGAATTGCGCGACTGCCTTTCACAACCCAGTGTAATTGGGTTTCTTTGGCAAGGCGGAAAAAGCACTCTCCATGAAATTTGCTTTATTTGTTTTTGGATGGAAAATCATCAAATGACTCCTCCGTTTCTGGACTAAATACATCAATATTTATCCTTTTGCCCTGAGTGTTCCTGAGCCGCAGTATCTCTTTCGACCAACAAAAACTTGAGAGGTGTCAAGGGACACCCGGATGGAATGAAGTTATTATTTGTTATGTACAAAAAACCTGTATACCTACACGCAACAAAAATAATCGTCGCGACACCACACTGTTCAATGCAAAATAGAAAGACGAAACGAAAGTAACTGGCTTGCTTTCTATGAAAGAGAGAGAGAGAGACAGACAAAGAAACACACGCACGCCTTACAACTAATAGCAAAAAGTGTCGTTACAACTATTAGTCTTATTTTTTTTCAAGAAAAAAAAAGAACCTCGTTCCAAAACATAAATGCTTGACTCTTCTCCCCGTCAAATAAAATATGCTTGATTCTACAAAAATCTTAACCAAAATAAAATTATTCAGGTTTCCTCGTCTTTATAATAATTTACAGACAAAGCGTGTAGTCGGTAAACCTGATTTATTGTTTGAAATTAATTAAATTATATCGGGATTCGGATTCACTCGGTACGAGAGACTTGTTGGCTTATAACGCGTTGAGTTATAACCAAAACAGATTCTTATGGGGGAATGTAAACAACGCTATTTATTTAGTTTATTTGTTTCACTTTTGTTCTCGTAGGAATTGTATAAAAAGACTCTGAGAAACAAAAAAATACGCGTGGCACTCGGGGACTGCCGCGGTAAAGCTATTGCATAGCATTTTTTATCAACTTATGCAATAAATAAAAACAATCTAAATATAATATTTAAAAAGTACTTCCAATGAAAAGAAGTCGCAAAAAGAAAAACAAGACCTTGGGTTTGATCCAGCGTATTATTGATTGACTATCCGATTCTCTACCAAACACGCTATTAGAACATTAGAATCGGGATTGAAATAACTGACCGTATTGTGTAAACGACGTTAGACAAGCCACACCTCCGTGCCCGTCGGAGTGGGGAGCGTCATGTTTTTCTTCGTTACGGAATTTCTGGATTCGGTCCCCGCGCTCAAGGGCCGTGATAGAAGCTATGCAATAGCTTAAAAATTGGTACCTCAAAGGTCTGAATACCAATTCATGGTGTTTATTTGTTTACAGTATTTGTTTCTTGGAGACGAGTCTAGTCTTATTTTAGCTTTTCGAACTTTAGCCAAGTTAGTATTGTCTCGAAACCTATGTTAGCCAGCTCTGTATGCATAGGATTAGGATAGGTCCCACGACTTACATAGATAGGCAAGGAATTAGTGGATTTGAAAGGCAGAATAAAAAATCTATGTTGTCCGTTTTGTTAACAACCTGTACCTTTTTTATGCAAATAAATTATTTTTGAAAAAAAAAGATCCGGTCACGCGCCGTAGAAACTTTATACAATTATATTTAGTTTGTGAAGTATGAACAGCACATAATTCGCTGAATCATTGAAAATATCAACAACAATTTCAAAAAATAATCTACTTGCATATTCATTTCTGAAACCTCCATTTTAATTAATCTACGTCCTACGTGAGGACGCTGCGTTCACTTCCCTCATGGCAACTTTACTCGCTGTAAGTGGTTACATTCGCTAACTTTCTGTCTGTACGCGAAATTTCCATATAACTTGCAACGCCACCGAATATTCGCGAGTTCCATTTATTCTGAAATTAGAAGTGTCAAAGTTGCATGTGGGAACGATTGTTTTAATTAATGGCCGATTAATTTGTTGTAGAATCTCGAAAATTAAAAAAAAACACGATATTAACATCAGTTTATATTAACACCTTTTAAGTATTTCTGGAAGCTACATTTTCGAAATAAATCTTCCAATAGTAGATTTTTCTATTTCCAGCATAGAAAAGCGTATAATCAAAGGTATCTTCAAATAAAACTGAATGACAACGAACTTAATCGAAACTCTATCCTGCAGAAATGAATTGGAGCCGGCTGAACTTTACGGAATGAATGAATGAATGTGGGTTGCAATGTCAAATGGAGAAATCGGGAGTGCATTGTGCCGGAAGCACACGATTATTTGTTTTTAAAACTAATCGTTGAAAATCAACCAGATACGACGAACTGTATTGTTTGACTTACCTGTAACGGGTGTAGGAGAGATACTTAATTTTGCTCGAATTATTTCATCACATCACCTACATATGCTAATGGTTTAATAATAGCAGCCGCTCGGGGTTGGCCTTGTAGATTCTTAGACGCTTGTTAACTTTTGTTAACGTATTATTTTATTTTAATTCCGTAATGTATATCTTACTTTACCGAATTAAAATAAAATAATACGTTATTACGACTATATAATACTATATACAACTTATTGTCCGGCCTAAGCTGTTCTCTCATACTTAAGTACTAACGCTGTAACAACAACATTGTAAAACCAAATAATTTTAAAAGAGTAACCATGGAGTTTCTTGTCGGTTCTTCTCCATAGAAAACGACCAACCAGAACCGTGCATCTTTTCTCGTCGTTTTATAAGTGCCCATGTAAAATAAAAATATTTTGATTTTAAGCTATTGCATAGCTTCTATCGCGGGCCTTGAGCGCGGGGACCGAATCCAGAAATTCCGTAACGAAAAAAAACCTGACGCTTCCCACTCCGACGGGCACGGAGGTGTGGCTTGAAGGCCGTGCATTGTTTAACGTCGTTTACACAATACGGTCAGTTATTTCAATCCCAATTCTAATTTTCTAATAGCGTGTTTGGTAGAGAATCGGATAGTCAATCGACATTACGCTGGATCAAACCCAAGGTCTTGTTTTTCTTTTTGCGACTTCTTTTCATTGGAAGTTCTTTTTAAATATTATATATATATTTTTTTTATTTATTGTCTAAGTTGATAAAAAATGTTTCTTTTTGCGACTTCTTTTCATTGGAAGTACTTTTTAAATATTTTATTTAGATTGTTTTTACTTATTGCATAAGTTGATAAAAAATGCTATGCTTTACCGCGGCAGTCCCCGAGTGCCACACGTTTTTTTTTTGGTCGATCTTTAGGCTAAGATTGCCTAAGTTGGACTGTGGATGGGTGATCACCCGTTAAGTACTGAGTTTCTTCCATGCCTTGGAAAGCACTTAAAACCGTTGGTTCCGGCTGTCTTTTGTAGATAATTAACAGTCGTAAGAGGTAGTTAGTGTGCCATAAGTCTGATAACCAGTCTTACCAAGGAGTCAGGTCAGATAGGCAGTCGCTCAATGTAAAATACTGCTATTCAGCTGAATACAGTTAGTCTGAAGCCGATCCCAAGAAAGCTGGGAAAGGCTAGGCAGATTATGATCACCTACCTATGCACTTAAAACTATGAAAGAAAATATAGTGACAATATAGATTAAAATACCCGAAATATTGCGAATTCTCTTTAAGAGGTTTTCGTATTGTGTAGGATAAACGTTTTTTTTTTTAGAATTTTGTCAAAATATATCAGTTAGTAGGTATTCGGTTAACCGTCAATATTATTAAAACGGAATCGAATCTGTCGTAAAATGAAAGGCATCTAACACAAGAAGACAGTTGTGACAGTAGCAAAAGCGGTGAAAACGTAACGTCAATCCTCACTTAATATTATACAAGCGAAAGTGAGTTTGTTTGTTTTTTACGTCTTCACGCCTAAATGGCTTAACCGATTTTGATGAATTTTGGTACAGAGATAGTTGGGACCCTGAGTGAGAAATGAGGGAGAAAGAGGGGAGAAAAGGGAAAACTTAGCTTTGCTATTACAATATATTTATTGTAAGGTATTTATTATAGGCGCAAGGGCAAAAAATAACAGGTAGCAGGTACGAATCAGGAAAGAGGAACTGTGATACTTAGAATTTAACGCGAGCGAACCCGCGGGCAAAAGCTAGTATTATTAATATGAAAAGACACACAGCTGTTGGGTTCAAATCTACTAAGTACCTAAAACATGTTCGACCAGGGTTGTCTCCAGTAGGCTACCACTGCGTTTTAACCTATATACCTTTATTCAATACCATAATTCTTAACAAGCTCCAAGGTACATTACGCATATATCAGGATCAAGATGGTATACGGGCTAGTTAATGTGCTCACGGAACAGTGTGATTTATGGCTTTCTTTTGATGCTGCTAAGTTATTGGAGCAGAGTGGTAAATGGCGGCGGGTTACGGGAATTGAGAACCTGCACGTGAGTTTTAGATTAGAATGAATATTTTGCGTGGAGGAATGAGATGGTGAGGCGTAAGTTGAGCGAGCGTTCGTTGTTAGTTGCAAGCACGACTGCTGAGTCCCATCAAGTAAAGTGTTTTTTTTTTTATCACGAATTTCTTAGTAGTGATCACGGAGTCTTAGATTCTGCCCGGTTGCTGCCATATCTGGCGAAATATAGGTGCATTATTAGATAAGCCCTCTGCCTAAACCAGAAGTAAATTTATTTGCTGTCTTTTTAGTGTTTGTTTGCAAATCGGTATCAGTTTTATTTTTTTATTACAGCCTTTTTAATTGGGGTATCTTACACAAATTCTTATTGAGTATTCATTGCTTCTAAGAGATATTATAATATTGTCCATATACATACAAGAAACTCATATTAAACTACCCAAACAATATAGATGCAATCCATATGGGACCTTCGGGAGTGTTCTCCTTCGTTTATAAAAATAATTTTAAGCGGCCCACAATCGCGTAACAAATATACAAAAAAAAGTCGAATTGAAAACTTCCATCTTTTTGAAGCCGGTTAAAAATACATTTACCTAACATAATCAGGGATAGGAAATCAAATCGCAACTCAATTTTCAACTATAAAAATAAATTATCTACCTTTGAAAAGATTGAAGTCGTGAGTGCCCCACATCTCCTTTTCCTCCATTTACATCAAAATTGTCAGACGACCTGACCAGAATATTACATGCATTGTTAGTTAAACGAGATGTTACATAGTAAAATTGAATTGTGGTTATATTGTGAATGTCCTCTGTACTACACGAGTTTATTTACGAAGTAAATAAATATTTGCATGGATGATAGAATATACGGCTGTGGTTCCTGATGCAAATATAACTTTGTCGTGTCGTTGAAACTCATATAGTGTTAGACTAGTTTGTAGATACCTGTGGCATTTTTAAATAATAGATACTTTTTTTATTTTATTTATTTGATAGATAGATAGAATACTTATTCTTTATAATGTACACCATACATATAACAATAATAACATTAAACAACTTATAAATAGGGTGACACGATGGGCGGTCTTATCGCTAAAAGCGATCTTTTCAAGACAACCTTTAGATGGATATACACACATCCATCTCAACATTCTCATCTCCGCTATATGCAATCGTTTTTTATCCACCTTTTTTACAGCCCAGCATTCTGACCCATACAGTACAACAGGTCTAATCACGGACTTATATATTTTCCCCTTTAACTTGAGGGTCATCCGTGGGTCACAAGTTGTTCCAGTGACCTGTCGTTAGAAAGATACATCGTGTTTTATTTTTACAAGCCAATGGAATACAACTTCCTATTCTAGAATGATAGTTCAATTTGTGACTTCTATTCTCATACATTTCGATTCAGTTTGGTTCTCACAAATTCGGAATAAACTCGATTCTCGTGTATTCTCGTTAAGTTTCGCCAAACACGAGGAAACGGAAGAACGAATGTTAAGTATAAAATAGTGTACATGCATCACATGAAAATGCTTTCTCTGAAAATTCGGTTTCTGGAAGGTTATTTATTTTCATGTGTTTGGTTTTCATGTTTTTCTCATAGATTTGTTCTGCAAGAGTTTTATGGATATCCGTTATTGGGATATTTTCACAGTTGCATCCTCGCTTATTTTCGTAGTTTTATTTTATACGGTTTCGCTAAAAAAATATGAAAAATAAGTTAATACCGAAAGTCGGTGACTTTTGTTTGATTAATTGATTTTTTTGCCACCGACTGCTGGAAGTAAAGTTATTTCACTTATTATTTTTGTAAATAGTTTTTTAATGCAAAACTTTTTATTTTTATTTTAGCCTTTTTAGCTGTGGTATAATAGTATTTCATACAATTTTTTATCGTTCTTTCGTATCATCCATATACGTTTACAAAAATAAAAATTCAGTCGAATTGATACCCTCCTCCTTTTCTTAAAAGTCGGTTGAAAAAACGTAAAAAAAGAGTCCATGCTACGAGTTACCACGACGCGTTCTGCGAAACTCGATGTTACTCACAAGAATAGAAGTTAAGCGGGCCGTAGAGGCTGTGAACAAAACCTTAGCATGAAGTTTCCAACTTATCAAAGGCGTTAAACAAATTAAGTAAACAACGCAACTTAACTTAACTTTTATCCCTGACAATGTTGGTAAGTAACCTCTTCATAATTTACCCGACAGCGCAGAGGGAGGTTATGTCAAACTTCTGTGTTATCGTGTTAAGATGATGATTAACGAGTTTGGTTTTAAACTTTGATGACACGATTAGGCGAGGAAAGGATGCAATGAGGTGGGTAGGGAGAGAGCTTTTGTGTTGTCTTTGAAAGTGGTTATAATGGAACTTTTTTGTAAGTCTCTGGTTGTAAAGTAAGTCTGGTTATAATGGATAGTATTTTTAGGGTACCTACCGCATCTCAAATATAGATCGGGATAATACGGAACCCTTATTAGATCACTATATTGTCCGTCTGTTTGTCTGTCTGTCAAGACCCGTTATATCAAGAACACGTAGAGGTATCGAGTAAAACCATACACTCAAGTCTGTATTTTCTTTGTGCTATGAAAAAATCAACTCTCTAAGACTACGCAGTGAAAAGATATGGCTGTATATATCGCAAGTTTGTACAGAATCCTTGGTGCGTGAATCTGACTCGCTCTTGGCCGGTTATTTTTTATGTGCGTTAATTCTTAAAAGTTCATTGAGTAAAAAAAACAAAACAACATCACGACTGTAATTCCTAAAGTCAGATGATACCCATCAAATCCTTACTAATATTATAAAAGCGAAAGTGAGTTTGTTTGTTTGTTACCTCTTCACGCTTTAATGGCTAAACCGATTTTGATGAATTTTGGTACAGAGATAGTTGGGAACCCGGAGACGGACATAGGCTAATTTTTTTTTAAAGTGGGATATGATGGAGAAAGAGGGGAGAAAGAGGGAAGAAAAGGGAAAACTTAGCGTTGCTATTACAAATCAATAAGGCGCAAGAGTAAAAACTGCAGGTAGCAGGTACTGTGTTATACCGACTTTAACGCGAGCGAAGCCGCGGGCAAAAGCTAGTAATAATATAAAATAATCATAATCTAGATTTCGCCAGTTATGGAACAAATGACGGCACGGTTGGCGCAGTGGCCGAGCGATCGACTGCTACGCTGCGTGTCGCGGGTTCGATTCCCGCACGGAACAAATATTTGTATGACCAGCAGATAGTTGTTTCGGGTCTGGCTGTTTGTGTATGTGAGTTAAATGTTTGTAAACGCACCCACGATACAGGAGAAATTCCTAGAGAGGGGCAACGTTTAAAGAAAAAAATTGTACCCTACCATAATATTTTCTTATTTAACTTAAAGGTTGACTGGTAGAGAATGCCTTATATCATGAAGTTTGCTAATATACCAATATTTTACATGAAGTTTAAATAATTAAATAAATTAAATCAGTGTTACAGGCTTGCTTTTTTAATTGCAGAACTTTAGTAGAGTCAACTTAGGAAATTGTCGTAAAAGGCAAAGCTTATATACTTCAGCATTATATTACAAACACGACTATAAACATAACATCGTCCTGTTCATTAGCCCCGCTCATTAGCAAGCATGTTCGTCTTTCTTAATGTGAGTTCTTTAACATACAAAGTCAAAGCTTTATTGCTGAATAGAATACTATATATAATATACATACCTGTAAGTACCATAACTACTACTACTTATGTTAATGTGTTCTACCAATTTAGGCATACAAAATTAAATATTCCAATACAATTTATTCCATAATTTACAATTTAAAAACATTGCTTTGAGAACGAATTTTTTGACGCTATTTTTTACTTATTCATAAGTTAGTTAATCCTATTATTTTATCAATTAATACAAACCATATAAATCAACGTACTTATGTCAGAGATTAATAATTAAATTATAATGTCAACACGTAAAATAATTATAAAATTTAAATATAAATAAGGTAAATTGGACCCAGAAAGTAACACCATGATACATTTTTCAAACTTAATCACCAAGTAAATGATTTTATTGCTTTTTAAAAGCATTCAAGTATTTGCAGCTTTAAAAGATTTAGGCAGATTGTTATATGTTTTACGGTAATTTCTAAGAGAAGTTTACGTAACATTTTTTTTTTTTAGTTAAATTTTATCTAAGAGTGTACTTTCACAAGTTATTTTGCCTTGTGACTGGCACTGTAGTTTCATTCTTTTGTTTCTTAAAAGTATCTGAAATAAATGCTTTGAGTTTTTCTTTCTTTTTTAATACGTTGCTCCACGCTAGGAATTTCTCCTGTATTATGGGTGCGTTCACAAACATTTAAACTCACATACACAAACAGTTGGGCCCGGAACAACTACCCGTAGGCCATATAAATATTTATTCCGTGCGGGGATCGAACCCGCTACACGTAACACAGCAGTCAAATGCTTAGTCACTGGGCTAACTGTGTCGTCGTTTGAGTAAATACAAGGTATCCAGTACATCAAAAGGTATTTAATAAAACTATGTTTGGTACATAGCACATTGACTAATGTTTGCAAAAATCTATGAAATTATATATAAACTTGGGAAAGAAATGATTAAACCAAAAATATAATAAAACCAAAATAACAGCACTTCAATTATAAAAGCAGCTGTTTCAAACTAAAGTTTCTCACAATTATAACAAAACCAATCTCGGTAGCTGTCTCAGTATTGGCAGAAGAAATTTATAATTATAGCAAAATGTGTTCAAAAAGTTTCTTAATTCTTCTGCCATTTTGTCGGCTTCTAATCTGACCAGAAATAAAGGTACAGTCATTGTTGTATAGTTCTCCTGACCGTTAATCGACCACGGTGGACAAGGACGTGGTGTCCATTAAGTACAGTAATTATAATGTACAATGCACAAAAAACAAAATCGCTTTGGCGACGATTTGGACTCGTTCCTGCCGCATTGGCCAAAGAAGGCTAAACACCGGGAGAGTCGAAAAGGAATAGAGGAGGCCTTTGCCCAGTAGTGGGGGGAATTACTTTGACCCAACGCTAACTTTAACACGCGATACGATCGAAAAAAAATATTTTTCTTTCCCCTTTTCTTTCCTCTTTCTCCCCCTTTTCTTACTTTTTTTTAAAGTTAGCCATTGTCCGTCTCCAGAATACCATCTATCTCTGTACCAAAATTCATCAAAATTGGTTTGGCCATTTAAGCGTGAAGACATAACAAACAAATAAACAAACTCACTTTCGCTTTTATAATATTACTAAGGATATATGGTACAATGCCATATTGTTTTCTTTTTATAAGTCTTACTACAAACCACTCCACTCGCCTCGTCCAATCATGAATATTTAATAGTCATTATCGAGTCAGGAGCGAATTCAAATCGTTTCCGATAACATTTTTAATAATAAAAATCATGGTTTTTAATTAAAAACGGTTCATTATGTAGTCTGAACTTATTCGAGAAAGAAAAACGTTATAAGATTTTCAGGGTTCCGTATCTGAACAGAAACAAAATGGAAACCTTATAGGATTACTTTGTTATGTGTCTGTCTGTCTCTCAAGACCCTTTGTCAGGCCTCTGACCGGTGAGCAATGAGTAGGTCACCGTCCGTCTGTCTATTGACGACAGGCCGTGTCGACGGCGCGTTAGTGTTCCACGCGCGTCAAAGAGATGTCCGCAAAGCAGAGGGGCCTGCCAGGGCCGCCTGCCTAGGTTGCAGGTTGTTCGAAAGAGATACCGCGGCCCCGGAACATTAAGAGCAATAGAAGGAACATGGGTGGGTTTTAGTCAGTACAAGTCTGACACTCCCCCACGCTCCACCCAGGGCGGGAGAAGTTATTTGATGATTTCCCATCCGCAAAAAATGACCCTTTGTCTCGGGAACGCGTAGAGGTAGGTATCTAATTGACATCAAAACCTTTTATATAAATCTTTACTTCCTTGGAGCTTTAGCTCCCTTCAAAATGGTCGAGCTGAATGGGGCTGATCCATACGTCATGTTCGTGAACGGGCGCTGTCAGTTGGGACTGGTCATTTTTTAGCTACCACGGTCATTTTTAATTTATTTAGATTTTTATATTGAATTTTGTTTTTACTCTGGACGCTCTTACTGTGCACGTCTTTCTACATCGTTCTCACATATTTGTATAATCTCAACACGAATGATGTAAATACGATTTTGTAATAATATTCTAATTTAATAGAGTGTCCAATTGTCCATGGAGTTTCTTGCCTATTCTTCTCCATAGAGATCAACGCTTTAGAATGGGCAACTACAGTACTGTAGCTTAACATTTTGTTTTTTTTTTGACATTCAAAAGTGCCTGTAATGGTCTAATTGAAATAAATGATTTGATTTTGATTGATTGGAGGTGTAAACAAACCAACCCTCTAAGTCTACGCAGTCAGAAGATATGGCCGTTTATATCGCAAGTATTTACGAAACCCTCGGTGCATAAGTCCGACTCTCACTTGGCTCGTTTTTTATTTCAAGTTCATGTTTTGTCTGAAGAAAATATCTTTTGTTCGTTAAAGTAATTGTTTTAATTATATACCTAGAAATTGTTTATCGCGTTTGTATAGGCTTTTTCTTTTTTGTGGTTTAATATGTTTAATATATTTTTACACTCTTTAAGTAGGCGTAGGTTTTTTTAACATGCCTTTTTTGCGGGGGAGAAATCATCAAATAACATCCCCCGCCCTGGGCGGAGCAGGGGGGAATGTCAGACTTGTACTGACTAAAACCCACCCATGTTCCTTCTATTGCGTTATAACGTTCCGGGGCCGCAGTATATCTTTCGAAAAAAGTAGCCAGTACGACAATGTCTTTAAGCCTAAAAAAGTAATTTATTACAGTAAGGTACACCATGATTTCCTTATATAAATTCTCACAGAAAACCTATTTAAGCTACCTGTCTTTCGAACAAAGTTCCCCCATTTAAACGCCGCAAATCTTGAGTCCTATTTGCATCAAATTTTCCGTAAAAAGGGAGAGATTACGTTGAAATTTCTCCTCAATCGGTTCAGTAATTTTCGTTCCATACTGAAGGCAGGACAGATGGACCAAATTGCTTTGGCAAAATGGTTTCCTTTTTCCACAGTAACTTAAGAACTGATTAAATAAATTTGGTGTTGAGTTTTCGGATTCGGTTTCAGCTCTCCTTGACTTTCCTTTGTGCATAAATTGTGAAGATTGTAAGTGTCTCGAAAACATGATGCAGTGAACATCCTTACTAAAATTATAAAAGCGAAGGTGAGTTTGTTTGTTACGTCTTCACGGCTAAATGGCCAAACCGATTTTGATGAATTTGGTACAGAGATAGTTGGGACCCTGCAGACGGACATAGGCTAAAAAAGTGAGAAAAGGGGAAGAAAACGGGAGAGGAAGATAATTTTTTAAAATAATCACGCGAGTTAAAGTTACGTTAGCCCAAAGTAAATATGGAATAGATTTATTTCTCTCAAAAAGGTACATACATTCTTTGGTTCATGTCATCTTATGTCAAATCAGATTTGTAACCTTTGTGAGAGCTGGAGTCTATAATGGGTTCGGGACCTGTATGACAGATCTACAGGCTCTCACCCTCTTAAACAATAGTATTGAGTACTAATTTGAACACATCAAGGCCTTCACGTACAGGGAGGAATATTTAAAAACTAGAAGACGAAAATTTTAAAATTAAGCAACGAAATAATCTGCGAGTGTGTAGTGAATGGAGTGTGTGTGTGTTGAGTGTTGTGTATGTACGTGAATGTGTGAGAGAGTGTATTTGTAAGAGTGAATGTAGGTGTGTGTAATGAAATGTGGTCTACTAAATTACTATCAAATTCATTTCAAAACAGCTAGAATATTTTCCGCGGCGGAATATATGGCACGCGGACGAAGTCGCGGGGGAAGCTGGTTAATCAATAAAGGGGACAATGACTGGAATTAAACAGGACTAGTCACAAATTATAGTAAAGCAGTTTATCAATCTGAAAGTGAAGTGAAGAAAACATCTAATAACCCCCTCCCGCTCCGCCCAGAGCGGGGGAAGTTATTTGTTTAAGTCCAAGGCAATGAATTTAGTCAATGGGCAGTGGAGCACAGGCAGTCTTTTGATGTAAAAAAATGTCTTTCATCTGCATCTTAGTTATACTGCAAGCTGACTTTAATGTAATGATTAATGCTAGGGTTATATAAATAAACAATAAGAATACTTTTTGCAAAATAAAACCGACTTCCAAAACGACGATACGGTTGGTGCAGTAGCTGAGCGATCGACTGCTGCGCTGCGTGTTGCGGGTTCGATCCCCGTGCAGAGAAAAATATTGTATGGCCTGCAAAAAGTTGTAAAAAGAGAAACTAAAAATTAGAAAATAAGTTAACTTCCAGAAGTCAGTGACTTGTGTTTGTTTCGTCGATTTTTTTGCAAAAAAGTTTTTTAATTCAGCCTGTTTAGTATGTTGTATGAACGTAGGTATCTCACACAAATTCTTATCAAGTATTAATTGTTCATTGCTACTAAAAGTTATAGGCATATGAAGATAACTCATAATCACCCCCAGCAATAAATGATGTTTTTTTTTAATGTAATTAGTTTATTTTTTATGATTTCACACAAATTTATGCTATATATATATATACCTTTTTATACACATAAACACAAATAAATATAAAACTGTTTTACGTCCGTTGCATCAGGTCTAAGGTCCAGTTGAAAACCAGCGTCGGGTACTAGCTGCTTGGCAGTTTGTTGAACTGGGCATATTTGGCGCAGCCGTGAGACACACAAATACGTATTTGTTATTATCGTTTAGTTTTAAGTCTTTATCTCATTTTGTGTGCACTTGTGACATGGGTCAAATAAATGTTTTTTCTTTCTTCTTTCTATGTAAGCCACTCTCGGGAGTCCCTTTCGATTGTAAAAATAATTCTGAAAATCGCCCCCATATTAAACGTAGATATAGATTAACAAACATATTATTATCTACAAAAAAAAACAAACAGTCGACTTGCGAACCTCCTCTTGAATCGTTTAATAAAGAGCTTATTCGTAAAAATACTAATGTAAAATCCATAAATCTTACAAGAATAACGAGGAAACGAAAATGATAAAACATTTTCGATTACCGCCAAAACAATACATTGCGAAATGGGCCACAGAGCTAAAAGATACATCGTAACATAATATGTCTTACGCACAAATTAATGTTATGATTAATGAGGACCTATGGGAAAGACGCCATAATTCCATGTTCGATGTTCTTTGTTCCGACATTCGATCAAAATCGATCATGGACGAAAGTTTTCGACGAGAACTAGGGTGGTTAATGGGGGAGCAATTCCGGATAAGGGTTGTTTTGATACAAATAAAGGATTGGTTCATTTGATTAGATAATACTTTTCGAAGACACTGTTATATTGTTTGCAACCCATTGCGAAACAAACCAATTGAGCTTCAATTGGTTTGTCTGTTATATATATAAATAACATCACGCCTTTAATTTAATAGAATATCTTATAACACTTACACTTATTTAAAGCTGGATGCTTCTGAAGAAGTATTTTTTGCCAAAATAACCGATATCATATTTTTTTTTGTTTAAATAAGAGAGTGTCTTGACTTCTACTAAACCCATTCATACTTAAAACTTTTCTCGCGTAATTTTTGTCATATGGCACAAAATTGAAGAAAACTCGTACACTTATTTACCTAAGCTTACATGCTTAGTTAGATGATCTTTTGGAAAATTACAAAATCAAAATACTTTTACTTCACATAGGCCTACATAGGCACTTATAAAACGTCCCAATGGAGAAGAACCGGCAAGAAACTCCATAGGTACTCCTTTAAAATCAAAGAAAATAAATAAAACATAAAAAGTGGAAAATCCAAGATACCTTTTACATAAAGACTCTCATTATGCAACTAACGTTTTTCTCAGTAAATTCTTGCCAACAAACAGATGAACAGCTGCACTGCATTACAAAGACTAACAAATCCCCTCTTTAACAAACAATACTATTCCGGAATTGATCGGAGCAGTAATTAAAGGGATTTCTTTTCAATCGGATACTTACTGCGTATAAACGGAACTAGTTTTAATTCAGTATTTAAACAAAGAAGAATTGATTATTACAATGTTTATTTGTGAGGGTTTTTTTAAAAAGATCATGTGTGTAATAAGGAATAAATAATGCCGTGACGTCTGATAGGGGAGAATGGAAGAAGAAAACGTGTTGCGCCGACCCCAAATAGAATGGGACAAGGGCAGGAAAGTGAAGATGATGTGTGTGTAATACCAACTTGCGGGTTTGGCCAGATTTACGAATGTGGACGAAGGCAAAGGTTTTCTGTTTACCCCTATGTAAAAAGACGTAAGTTAATCAATTTATATTTAAATAAAAAATTAAAAAAACCCGACTGCGTAAAAAGTGAAACAAACTACACACCTAATAAAAATAAAACTGAAAAGAGAAAAACAAGTACTGTAATCTGGAACTATGAAGAACAGTGTTGGGACCCATTAAAATCTAGAACGGCTCACATTCCAATAATGGGTCCCGACTGTTCTTCATAGTTTCAGATTACAGTACTTGTTTTTCTCTTTTCAGTTTTATTTTTATTAGGTGTGTAGTTTGTTTCACTTTTTACGCAGTCGGGTTTTTTTAATTTTTTAAATAATTATTTTATTTTTGAATTTTTAGTTATGAGTATCTATTAGGTATTCATTATTTATGAGATTATTATTTTTGGATCCTTCCTTTATAGCAGAACTTTTTATGTTATAATTTTATTTTGCATAACAACGTATAGCACAAACTTCACTTCGCAGAAAATTGTTTGGCAGACACTCATTTATCATACATTCAAAACTCATAATTTTGTAAGTCAGAATCATCTCTAGACATAAATTTCATATCCATAATATTTAATAAAAAGTAGGAACATAATATCGCAAAAAATTCACAGTCAGAACCGTCTTTTGGCATATATTTCATATCGATAATCATTAAACGGCAGAATTGTCATATCGCAGAAATTTTATAGTTAGAATCATCTTTGTCATTATTTGTTGTCATTTATTTTAATTATTTATTTCTTTAAAATAATGTCTTTTATTTTAGTTATTATTTAATTGAATTTGAAATAATGTCATTTAATTTAATAAGTAATTATCCTAATCTTAATAGTTCAGTTCCGGGTAACCTACTAAAAACAATCTCTTTTTTCTATTAATGCAAGTCGTTTCTGACACTCGCCGGCCGCTGCCGCGGCACCGCTCGCTCCGCTCGCTCGGCTCGTGCGTAAGAGGTCACAGTTTTAACCTAACCTAACCTAGCCATTTCTGCCATCTACATAGTATGCCGAGTGAAATTATACCAAATAATCATCGCTCTAAATGAACATTATGCTAAACGATATTATGCGAAATTTGAACTCTGCCAATAAATGTATTTCTACTATCTTAAAAGTATGCCATTGTAAATTCGAAGTTTTAAACATTATGCCAAACGATAATTTTATGCCTTTAAAATGTTCGGTTAAGAAAATTATGCTAAGTGGGTTATGCCAATTAAATTTCGGAGCATCAAGATTCTGCCAGATAGGGAACCCATTATTTTTATTTATACATTTATTTTGCTCGGCTACTTGGGTAGCCGGAAAGTACTGATAGCACGGGCCTAAGCCAAGTGATAATCAGTTGGGTTTAGAGTTAAAGAGGTAGTAATAGGTACAACACTAGTTTGTGCTGTAGCTTGAAAGAGAGATGAGGGTCTGTTTAAGTGGATATGTTGGTTCGGGTTTTTGATTCACATTGTAGGAATTTCCTCACCAGTCTACACTAGGTTTTTTATAATGTTCTTCCTATAATTTTTAGTCTCAATGACTTGGTCCTGAATTGCAAGCATGAAGCCTTCAGTCTTCGGGAAGAGCTTGCCTCGTTTAAGCCATGCGTTCGACGCTTCCTTGTCGTCCTAATTTTGACTTAAATCTTGGTAATGCCTTCCGTGCAAAGATTTCTGGCTCCATTCTAGTGGATTGGTTTTGTTATCGCTTACTTGTTCGTTTTTCTGTTCGGATTTATCTATTTATCTTTTTTAGAGGTGTAGATTGATGGTCGCTGTTTGTAATAATTATGTGTAGTGTAAAAGTTTCAGCTTTAGTAAAGAATTATTGTCTTAGTGATGCGATTTGCTTGTTTTGTAAGTTTAAAATATCAATGAACCCTCTGCCTCTTTCTTTCCTTGGTAATGTTAACCTGTGCACACATGATCTTGGGTGATGCTTACGGAATTTGGTCATTACCATGATCAAAAATCCCTGTAGGTTTTTTAAGTCTGTTTTTGTCCAGTTTATGATGCCGAAAGAATAAGTAAGATACATGCGCCGCCCGGACACCGCTGCGTCCGGCCGCATCGATATGTCCCTGCATTTTTTTAAACTGTAATATCTTCGGAAATATTAATTTAAATTATATGCTCTAAAGGGCCATATTGATCTATATTAAATGGACAATGTATTTGAGGTACTTAATTGGATATAAATTAATGCTGTATTGTTTAAAATACATATGTACATACGTGATGGCCTAAATTTTAATTATTAATTATTTATAAATAAATAGTCACTCGAATCGAAAAGTGATAAAAGAAAACTATTAATGATTTTTAAATACCTATTCGACGATACCCCATTGACATAATTTTGTTGGTTTTTTTTTCATTTTCACAATATGGTGTCTCATGGTCGCCATTTTGTTTTTTTATTAATTTCATGTCTTTAGTGACACTCGCAGGACTAAGAGGAATCGATTGACGTGTGAATCATAAAAATCGCCCCAGGCGTTTAGTCTGTATAGTGCTTCAAAGGAACAAACATACATACATACATACATACATAGACTGATGAACACATTACCCTCCCTTGCGATGCGCAGTCGGGTAAAAATTAAATAATAAATTCTTTAAGATTAACATCTAAACATGTCATTTCAAGATTTACATATGTACTAGGAGACGAGGGATCTTTATATTGAGATTTCGTCTCATTCCTTTAGAGTTTCGAATTTGGAACTTAGTCCGAAGTCAGTCCGTAAGTTCACGACGCAACCAATGACCAACTAGTTATTAGCATGTCGTACACAAACTGCCATTGAAATACTAGGGGTGCAGTTGTTCGAAAGAGAGACCGCGGCTCCGGAACATAAAAGGCAAAAGAAGGAACATGGCTGGATTTAAGTGAGTAAGGATAACACTCTCCCCCTCCCGTTCCGCCCAGAGGGGGATAAGTTATTCGATGATTTCCCACCCGAAAAATAAAATGGTGTGAGCGTATTGAGTGGTAATTTGAGCTAACCAAACGTGCCGTAGAAAATGGGTGCTATAGTTATATGCAATAATATAAAGTTACATTCAACACTGAATAAAAACCATAAAAAATATTGAAACCCTAAAAACGGCATTTAATATTGTAATTTTGTTTTCTCTTTTTTTTTTAAGTGTTCTAATAGAATGTTTCACTAGCGGTCAGTGTGTAGCGTTCATAATTATCAATTATGTTCAAATGCAACTACTAGCTCATGAACTTTAAATGTGCTTTGAACGCGTTTCATTAGTAAAACCTAACAAAAATACTTTGTTGATAAACTAATAGAAAAACTAAGAACACAAATTACGCAAGCTTGGCTGTAATTAACAGTTTTTGTATCGGGAGCTCGTCGCTAACAAAACAACAAAAACTCTTTGCATTGCGCTGAAACTTCCGCCTTTTCTTAAAGTCTTTGCTTCCGAGATGGTAATGGAACGAACACAGCTGTATTTTACACACAAGATGGGAAAGAAGCTGTTTGCCCGAACATACCTTAAAGAAGTGTTGAAGAAATAAAAACTTGGAGTTTGTAGATAGAACGCAAAATGTAGCAATGTACTACAGTCGATCAAGCTTTTTACTATTATTATCATCATCATTCCATTACAGTGTAAATGATTTTTTAACTGAAAACGAATTTCAAATTTAAGCCGATGTAGGTAATTACCTAGTTTTTTTCAAAAGGTGTTTTGTTTGTGCATTTTATTTAATTACTAGCCTTTGCGCCGCGGCTTCGCTCGCTTTAGATTTCGGGTAACACAAACTGTGTTGGTTCCTTTCTCTGGAGCCTTAACCGGTAGCTTGGACCCTGTTCCCGATACCCGTTTTTTTATAAAAATATAAGGAAGATGTAAAAATATAAAGAATATGTGAAAAAATGAGTAAACGGAATAAACTAAACTAAAGAATATAACATACTCAACATTAATAAAAAGTAGTTTCTCAAGTAAACTGTCTGCCGAATAGACGTACAGTCGAGCATAAAACTGTACAGTGAACAAGAACTGTAAAAAGATACTTAGATAAAAAGAGACGTGAAATAACATGCTAGCACTGTTCTAGAATATGCTTGAAAGAGCAAAATGCTAGTAAAGCGTAAAAGTAACGAACAGGTAAAAATCTTCATGTTTTTGTAGAAGGAAACTCAGACTTGAGAAAATAAAAAATGTTATAGTTTAAAAAAAACACATTTTCTTGTACTTTTCTCAGTAAACCCTTTCATGGAAATGCATAATAAATTACTAGTCTGCCATCTTTGGAAGTCCGCCATTTTGGATTACGAATGACGTCATTTAACTTACTATGCATTGTCAACGAAATTAAACATTGTATGCAAAGTTTCAGCTCAATCTGTTTGTTACAGGTTGAAGCTATTAAAAGCGTGTTTAAAATAATAATTGCTATAGTTAAAAAACGTCATTTGATGCACTTGGGCATTTTGACTGCAGTTCTGGACTAGGTACTTAGCAGAACTCCTTGGCTCTGGTGGCAATGCTTCTAAATACTGTAATCATGAGTCCTATGCACATATGTCACACTGTTCGTTACATCATGTGATACATATATGTCTATTTCATTGTTTAAATTGTAAAATATTAAATCACTCACTGCTGTGCTACGTGTCGCGGGTTCGATCCCCGCACGGAACAGATATTTGTATGGCCTACGGATAGTTGTTCCGGGTCTGGCTGTTTGTGTAAGTTTGTAAAAGCACCGATGATACAGGAGAAATTCCTAGTGTGGGGCAAAAAAGAAATGTATTTTTTTCAATTCATCAGAAAAAAATTAATACCTACCTAGTATTTATATATATAGCCTCTTCAGAATCATAATAAGTTAATAATATGAATTACGTGACCATTCGTAAAATGTTCACAAAGTGACAATTCACAATATTACGTCTGTGACCATTTTAAGAATTTTAACGTAATTCATATTATTATACTATTAAAATTCTGCTAAAGCGGCCATTTTCGAACCCCTGTTGTATAAATGTAAGAACAAAATTACTGTTACGAATACTAGGTACTTTGAATACGAAAATAAAGTGCATTTTCAGTTGGTATATAATAATCATAAAGAACCTTCTACTTCTCAAGTCTAGGAGAACTATATTCAGTATATTGCACGAACATAACAATTCCTCTGGAATTAATTTGTACGAAACACGTTGATAGCTAAACTTAGTCTAATAGGACCCAAACTCTGGAACATCGGATAAGTTCGTCGAACTTCGACTAACTTCGTAAAATGCCTGATGTATGGGAATCAAACTTCGCTTTTGTGGAGAATTCTTTTGTTGTGCAACATTGAACCTTGAAATTATGGGGTAAAGTTAAAATTCAATTGGACATTGACATGTCCGGGTTGAGGTGATTAATGACACTGCCCAATGAATTGGAAGTTTTGGGTAGAACTTAACAGTGTAAAGTTTTTAAACTAGTTCGTACTGAGAACGATAATCTTCCTTTTTTAGGGTTC
Organism: Ochropleura plecta; assembly: GCA_905475445.1. Lineage (NCBI taxonomy): Eukaryota > Metazoa > Arthropoda > Insecta > Lepidoptera > Noctuidae > Ochropleura > Ochropleura plecta. The sequence continues at coordinate 19,257,387 of FR997736.1, forward strand.
CGTTACTATAAATAAAATAATAGTGCCCTTAGGGTGCGTCCACATCTGGCGAATGTGCCGCGAATGTGCAGCTCGCGAGACGTTTGCGAGCTGCGCGCGTGCATTTTTGTTCGTGCGCCGCTCCTGCGCCGTCCGCGCGCAGTTCGCGCCGTCATTCTAACCGCCGTACGCGATCAGCGCACGGGCGGCGCGCTAGCGACTCGCGTCTTCATTCCGCCCGCGCTTCAAGCCCCGCTCAGTTCGTTTCTAATTACTGGAGGCTAAGTACGTGTTGTTATGGAGTGGGCAGAAGAGTAATGTTTACACTTAATTAAAACATATAAACAGTTTCTAGTACTGTAAGTGCGAGAATTGAGTGCGAGCAGATCGCGCGCCGCACGCACGTGTTCGTAAGTTTGTCCTTCAATCCAGTTTATCTTTTCGTTATAGCAATGTTCATGCTATCACTATATTATGTACTTACAAGTTTGTTCGGCAGCTTCCTTGCGGGACACCGACTCACACTTAGCTGGTTTTTCTTTACCTGAATTCCTGAAAAAAAATACCTAGGTTTTATAATATGTGGACGCTACGGCCAGTTGTAATCTTTACTAATATTATAAAAGCGAAAGTGAGTTTGTTAGTTGGACAAAAATAGTCAAATGACGAACAAACCATTTAAAAAGCTAAAAAGCTGTATATTTTCCAGTCTATGATATCGATATAAAACGCAATATCTCCCTGTCTGTTCGTCCGATAGAGATCTTAAGAGATAACTTAAGATATACACGATGTGTGTGATTTTCTTTGTATTCGTACCTAGTTGTATAATATCAGTAGTTCTTAGACTAGAATAACTTAAAACAAAATTGATTCGTAATAAAATTCTTCTAGGCTTAATTCAGAAACCAGTTAAAATCGAATTCTATAAACTTGACTCAATCTTAACAATTATTCGGAAAATGTATTATTAATCTCCTAACTAAGATTCGCTTCAGTTAGTGTGACATTTTGTAATTAGTTGATTGATATTCCACAATCAACTAATTACCTCACAACATCACGCCTGTATGCCTCAAAGGGAAAGACAGAAGTGTACTTAATAGTACATACAAATTTTGCCAGTTATGTAATAGGGTTATAATATGAAAATCCATGTAATAGAGGACAAGCCATAATTCAAACTCTGTGGCTGCCCACCAACTCATTAACAATTTGGTCGAATCCAGGACTTCACGCTCAGCAGTCGCAATAGCGACCACTACAACAACGAGGCTGTCTATCAAGGTGATTGATTATCCAGTAAATAAAGTCTTTTTCATAAAACATTTGAAAGTCATCTTCTACAGGAGATGAACAGATTTATCACAGAAAACGTATTGTGTTTTTTGTGCTCGTTTGATAACCATGTCTATTGAATATTCGACAAACGATATTTTTTTATGCTTGATTTAGAGAACCTAAGAAAATGTATTACTCTTGCATGTGAATAGGTTTTTTTGGTGTACGTACTCCTATTTTTGTTAAGTCTTCTGAATAAAACTGAATAAAGATTTTTGGTTTAAACATAATAGTCTATAGATAGACCTACACGATTTTTTCTTATTTTTATTGGCATCTCCCAGCTAACGATATCATAGGTTGAAACCTTTGAGGTCGTTAGCTGCTTATGCGGACTATCCTGTGGATGTCTTGCATTTAAGGCCTCCAGCCAGGGGCATTAAACTTATAATCTAAGCAACTGCACGCTAAGGGTACCCCCTGCAGGGTACGGGCCTCGGCTTAGGTCGTCGCTGGGGGAAGACGAGTTATCGTCTATCATTTAATAGGGACGAACCTATTGCCGTCATTTAATAGGGACGAACCTATTGCCGTCTTTTAAGAGGGACGAAACTATTGCCGTCATTTAATAGGGACGAACCTATTGCCGTCATTTAATAGGGACGAAACTATTGCCGTCATTTAATAGGGACGAACCTATTGCCGTCTTTTAATAGGGACGAAACTATTGCCGTCTTTTAATAGGGACGAAACTATTGCCGTCTTTTAATAGGGACGAAACTATTGCCGTCATTTAATAGGGACGAACCTATTGCCGTCTTTTATTATATTTGATTTTAATAAAAGAAAAAAAAATGTTTTCTTATCTGTCACCACGCTCAAAAAGTGTAACTTGAATTAATATCAAAGAAAAAGAAATACTTCATAAATAAAATAAATAAATAATTGCATAAGTTATACAAAATGCTATGTAATAGCTTTACCGCGGCAGTCCCCGAGTGCCACACGTCTTTTTTTTTTTAGTAATCGATAGACGGCTGTTTATTGCCGGTGGAAAATCATCAAATAATTTCCCCATTTCTGGGCGGAGTGGAGGGCAGTATCAGACTTTTACTGACTAAAAGCCACCCATCCCATGTTCCTTCTTTTGCCCTTTATATTCCGGCGCCGCGGTATCTCTTTCGAACAACCCACTACCCCGGACAGATGGACGGCATCAACTTAATTTAATTATTCTTCTTAGCGTGTTGATACCAATTCTAATGAGATACATTTAGCCCAAAATTCAGCTATGCAAAGTTAGCTCACTGATACAGCCATAAGATCGTCAAGTGCGCTGGAGCCAGAGCATAAAGCGCAAGATGGAAGGTAGACCATTGTATACGGGGACTTGCCGTATAGATAATGGAGATCTGAGCCGTCTATGAACCTACATCTGTAGAGATTGTCTTTGCTACGGCCGATTAGAGTTTGGAGTCTATTTAGAGGTTTCCAAATCGATCAGGGCTCCCACGGCAAAAATACCCAGATCGAAAGGTTTCAGACGTATTAAATTTATTGAATTACCTGTTTGTTTTCAATCCAATACATTTACGTTTATTCTATAAAAAACATTCAAATTTCGAATGTATCACGGATCTGGCTACTTATGGCATTGATTGACTGTACATAATGTTTGAACCTAATCTACCTAAACGGCATAGGTCTCGAGTTCAAGACCCCATATTTTTGGTATTCATGAGCGTATTGTTAATTGTTGTATTACTTAAAACCGGTATGCTTGAGAGACATGGCAAGTGGGTGGCATAAAAACTCTAACACCGCGGTCTAAAATGACCACCGTAGCAGAATATCACATTGTACTGGGATCGATCCATCATCACTGACAGGACTATTGTTGCCAACAAGCCTGATATAGTGGTGGTGGATCGATCAGAGCGGCGCGCAATGATTGTTGACATAACAGTCCCGCATGATGAGAACCTCGTGAAAGCCGAGAAAGATAAGCAAATCAAGTATATTGACTTGGCTCGCGAGGTTGTCGACATGTGGGATGTGGACTCAGCGATCATTGTGCCGATAGTCGTATCTGCCAATGGCTTAATTGCCAAGAGCCTCGACCAACACCTGAGGAGGCTCTCGTTAGGCAGCTGGATCAAGGGCTTGATACAGAAAGCGGTACTCCTGGACACGGCTCGTATTGTTAGGAGGTTCCTTTCTCTGGAGCCCTGACCGCCGGTAGCTTGGACCCTGTTCCCGATACCGGTGGGCTACTATTTTTACATTTTTAAATGTTTTTTATTTGTTGTTTTTAAGAAATATTTAAAAATTTAATTATATGTATATAAAACAATAAATGGACGTAATAGGATATATTTTTATATTTTTAAATGTTTTTTATTTATTTTTTTATTTTCTAAGAAATATTTAAAAATGTAATTGTAAGATGCGATGTAAATAAAGGAAATAATAGGATAATAATACGAATTACGTTAAAAATTCTGAGAATGGTAACAGACCCAGTTGGAGGAGCTCGTGGCTAAATAAATAGTAGCCGCTCGGGTCGATCTTTAGGTTAAGCCGCGCTTGTCTAGGTTGGTCTGTGGATGGGTGACCACCCGTTACATACCGAGTTTCCTCTGTGCCTCGGAAAGCACGTTAAGCCGTTGGTCCCGGCTGTCATTTGTAGATCTTTGACAGTCGTTACAGGTACCTAGTCAGTGTTCCGAAAGCCTGACAACCAGTCTTACCAAGGGGTATCGTATTACCCAGAGTTAACTGGGAAGTCAGATAGACAGTCGCTCCATATAAAATACTGATATTCAGCTGCATCCGGTTAGACTGGAAGCCGACCCCAACATAGTTGGGAAAAGGCTAGGCAGATGATGATGGTAACAGACCCAGTTGATATTTAGAATTGTCACTGACCATTTTATGATCATGAATGGTAGTGTAATTCTAATTTAATGATTCTGCTAAAGTAGCTATTTTAGATCCCCACTTTAGATAAACAATTAATAAAGAAGATTTTTCTAAAACGTTCTGTAATTACAATACTTAGCCTCTCTAAATATGAAGTGCAATCGTGACATAGTTGTCACGATTGTACTTCATATTTAAAATAATTGTGACGACACAGTTGGCGCAGTGGCAGAACGATCAACTGATGCGCTGCGTATTGTGGGTTTGATCCCCGCACGGAACAAATATTTTGTATGGCCTAAATCTTCGATCAAAAAGTATATTATTTATCGAGGGCCTAAACAGATAGTTGTTCCGGGTCTGGCTGTTTGCGTATGTAAGATTGAATGTATGTAAACGCACTCATGATACAGGAGAAATTCATAGAGGGGCAACGTTTTAAAAAAAAGGAAAAAAATTAAGAAGTTATTGTATTATTTACCCATTGAATCAAATTTTATTGCGTATTTGTGGTTAGTTGCACTAATTCGCAAACAAGCTGCGGTTACCGACGTCCAACGCAATAATTTGATGTTAATTGTTTCGAACCCGTAATTTTAATAGTTGTTAACCTGGTAATTGGATTTTAATGAGTTTGTTAATGTTATTCACTAACGAATTGCAACACCTTCACGTTTCGAGAGTTTTATTATAAACTTACTTTTGCCCGCGGCTTCGCTCGCATTGAATTTGTGGTAACGCAGTTCCCCTTTCCTGATTTGCAGGTACCTGCTACCTATAGTTTTTGCCCTTGCGCCTTATTGAACTTTCTCACTTAAAAAAAATGCTTATGTCCGTCTCCAACCATCTCTGTACCAAAATTCGTCAAAATCGGTTTAGCCATTTAGGCGTCAAAACGTAACAAACAAACTAACTTTCGCTTTTATAATATTATATATTAGTAAGGATTTAAACTTTTCATATCGGCTGCTGCATTTTAGCAGCAAACTTTTCTTGGATCACAAACTTTCAATGTATTTTTTTTTTAATCTAATATAATTTTAATTTATTTATACCATATATACCTACATAAATCGACTAGTTTCCGCAATAAATTAACAAATAAGAACTGTCTGTATTTGACAGTAGGTACAGCAGACTATCCACTGTCAAATTGTTGATTAATTGACTTATGGAAAAAACTCTATCCCGATATATGAACAAATAACATCTTCTCACTTCATTGGCCGCATCCTCATCAATCTTGTCTAGATAGGGTCATTGAAGCCGAATAACTTTGCTATTGGTTGGAATTTATGTCTTGTGTCGTGAACGGACATGCTTTGGGAAGAGATTATTGAGATGTTTTTGATTCATTCGAATTTTGGAAGACATTCTTTTTTTAACAAACGAGTCATACAGCCTTGCTGTAAACTTTCCTAATTTGTTAATCTTTTTAATACGTATTATCTGGCGCAACAAAGGACAAACAGCAAGGTACAAAGGTCCGTTTTGTTTCTTCAAAGCGTAAAGTAGACATAACTTTCTTATATAAAACTAAAAATATGAGCATAAAATACCTAGGCCTTTTTTTGAGTTGGGAAATTATCAAAAATAACTTCCCCCGCTCTGGGTGGAGCGGGGGGGGGGGGAGTGTCAGACTTGTGACTAAAACCAACCCATGTTCCTTCTATCGCCCTTAACGTTCCGTGGCCGCGGTATCTCATTCGAACAAACCGCAACCCCGGCAGGCGGTGGCCTTGGCACGCCCCTCTCAAATGACCTTGGCTGACAATTTAACTGATACTTATTTTTTAATAAAATACGTACGATCTCATTCTTCACAAAATACAAAAATAATATTCATAGTCAAGTGAGCAAAACCGATGGCAAACCTTGATTAACTTTAGCTTACAAGTAATTGTACATTCCAGACTACATTCAAGGTTCCAATAGCGATCTAATCAAATATGCATTAGTTTCACTTTGTCGCGCGAACGTGCGGTTTGAGTCTGGTCACTGTAAAATCTATCAAACGCGTGAGTCTACTATGTAGATCTTAAATCGCACACTTAGATCTAAACTGAGACAACTCAAAAATCGTGATTTTTTTTTAAACCGTTGCCCCACTCTAGGATTTCTCGTGTATCGTGGGTACGTTTACAAACATTTAAACTCACATACACAAACAGCGAGACCTGAGTTATTTTCTAAGGTTTTTATTTATACATAGGTATACATATATAAACTGTTTACAAATGATCTTATTATAAATGTACACAAATCGGGTTTTTTTTGTTACATAGGCTTAATATATCGCCTTTACAAACATCGAAACATGTTATTATTACCTATTTTTTTTTATTAAACCACTAATTGCTTTTATAGATTCAATTTTTAGATCCTTTATGTCGAATGTTCGGTGATCATATGCAACTATCTAACATGCAGGGCACAGAATTAACATACAGTGACCTATTTATGATCTAAAAAGAATGTTAATAATATGCTATACAAACATTTATACGTTTTAGTCGTCTCCTGAAAAGTTACATTTTTTGAGTGTGTTTTGAGGGTGCCCTTAGTATGTAGTTGGTTGGTTTTTAAGTTTTTTACCCTGACTGGAGGCTTTAGAGCTGGTTCACATTAGGTCGGACCGACAGTTTGCCGTTCACCGACTGCCGGGTGTCCCTGTTCACACTAGACGCCGCCGACCCGACCTAATGTGAATATAACTGTCGGTACGGTCGCTTTACTGCCCGGCCTGGGTCGTTACAAAACAGTTGTGAGTTGGCTTTCGTATAGGATGGACAGTAAACTCCTGTGTTCTACAAAATTTCTACATTAATTTCGCCCTCCATATTGAAACGTGTCTTCTCTGCATACACGTCGACGAAACTGCTTGCGCAAGTGCCGAGAGCGGGGTAAGGGCGGGTTTGGCATGTGTGTATATGGTGTCGTGCCGCAGCCGCTTCGCGCCGACAAAATGTGAACGGCGCCATACTTGCTAGTACGCCAATATTATGTCCGATCCGACAGAAATCGTGGCTGGACGGTAATTGTGTCGGCTCCGACAGTTTGGTCGGGTCGCCCTAATGTGAACGGCGCTATTGACATACATACGCCAATATGGATCCGACACGTTTGTCGGGCCGGTAAAACTGTCGGGCCGACCTAATGTGAACCAGCTCTTACTCTCTAGGTATCTACAGGATTTGTCCGGTTAAGCAGACGATAACGGCCTACTAGGTCGAAGTGCGAGATGTCATCCTTACTAATATTATAAAAGCGAAAGTGAGTTTGTTTGTTTGTTTGTTACCTCTTCACGCTTTAATGGCTAAACCGATTTTGATGAATTTTGGTACAGAGATAGTTGGGAACCAGGAGGCGGACATAGGCTATTATTTTTTTAAAAAGAGTGGGATATGAGGGAGAAAGAGGGAAAAAACGGGAAAACTTAGCGTTGCTATTACAAATCAATAAGGCGCTACCGAATTTAACGCGAGCGAAGCCGCGGGCAAAAGCTAGTTTATTATATATAAAGTCTAGAGGGAGTGTCTTTTAGTTTTCAATACAAAAAATATTTTTAATTTTCACACGTTCTAAGCATGGTCATGGTGTTCTGAGTAGGCCTACCTTTGAAGTAAGACTTCTTCAAAGCGATTGCCACTTGTCAAGGCCCTCATGATTATAATCATTGGTTGTGGAATGTCGTTTCCACCTGACATTATGGACTGTCAAACTGTTTCAGTTTTCAAGAAAAGAGCGAAAGAGCAATATCTAGCGATTATTATTAATAACTAAAACGATATATTTATTACCATGATTGTTATTTTTAGTGATAAACACCCACCCGCAATAATTTGCATCATGTTCATCCGTGATCATGACGTTTGCAACATCGTAACATGGTAAATATCCCGTTTTTAAGTTTTAATTATAATGTTCGTGACCACGTCAGTTTAAAGACTTACATTATTTTTTCATTGCAAAATATTTGCATAGGTAAATTTATTATTGTAGTTTATATTGTATTTATATTAAATATTTGGCTTTGTACTTGAATGTTTGTATATTCTTGTATTGTATTTAAGGTCATTTTTAAATAAATATTTTCACTTTTTTTTACACACTGTGTTTACATCTCTTTTTATTTACGCTCTAAGAGATTTCTTCAGAAATAAGCTTTATATTTGTATCTATTTTCTATTCCTGTCTTCTTTACTGCATTGAGTGTGTATATGAATCGTTAAATAAATAAATAACCTACCTTATTACCATATTACTAAGTCTATTTTTTTATTGAAAAAAGAAAGTTTGAGTGGCATTACCGAGAAAAAGACACTAGGTAAACATTTTCCGCTACTCTTTATTTAAGCGATCTATCATAAATATTGCAGTGCACTATCTTCTTGCTGACATTTTCGTTCAAAATGTCCTCCGCTGTGGAAAACACCACCTGCTTTTACTGAAGAACAAAAGGAAGAGAAATAAACTCTTTTTGTTGTTGTATATTTCTAGAAAATTCATGAATTGTTTGAAGGACTGCCTCGTTGGTTAAGTGGCTAGAATCATGACATCAGAAATTCAGAATATGAGGTCGTAGGTTAAATTACAGGGCCGGGCAAAGTGTAATAGGGTTTTACCATGGAGGAAGGAGTCATTGAGGATTTTTTCAGTAGTTTAATTCCTCAGATATATAGTTACTTGCAAGTGAACTGAATAAAAGCGTGTTTAGAAGTGCAGCATACAATCCTAAACAAATGCAAAGGCACAATAGAACAAGTTCACTGACTTTATAAAACGTAGTATATGTACTTATAAATGTATTATGTACCTTCAACAGTTCAGCAGTCTAGTCTATCCAATTGTTTTAAACTACCCATCAATTTGAACTGCTATGATACAACATGCAGTACATGTACAGTCAAGGGCTACCACTTCTCGAGACGACTCCCAGTCACCGTAGATGCGGGTCTGTGGACGGTGAGCAACGGGTAGCTCACCGTCTCCGTCCGCCTATTGACGACAGGCCGTGTCGACGGCGCGTTCGTGTTCCACGCGCGCGTCAAAGAGATGTCAACAAAGCAAAGGGGGCTGCCAAAGAGATACCGTCGCCCCGGAACATAGGGGGCAAAAGAAGGAACATGGGTGGGTGGTGGTTGTAGTTTGATGATTTCCCATCAGCAAAAATAAATGGGTTACCACTTTTAAACTGGGCTTAATTTGAAACTAACTAAGACTATCGCTTTAATTATTATAGAACGTGATACCACAAACTTAATACCGATGACGTTCTGAATAATAATTTTAAAATGTGGTCAGGTGTCAACGTCTTCGGAAGTACCTCAAATTCAAAGCATGTGTTTGAAATAAATCCATTACAGGCACTTTTTAACATTTTTTTAGCCCAAAATAATTTTCTACAGTACAGTACATATAGTACAGTCACAGGTAAAATATTATTCTCTATAGACATCTTCGCTTTGGAATGGTCAACGATAGTACTTTGACTGTTATTTTGTCTTGTGACTGTAGCAGCATCTTTTTTTTGTTTTTATGACGTTCAAAGTGCTTATAATGGCCTAATTGTTAATTTTTTAATAGTTGTGGATTGTCTTTAGTTGCCCAATCCAAAGCATAGATCACATGGGAAAAAATGAGCCGGAAACTTAAAGGAAAATCTATAGACCTGCTCTACTATCCCTTTTATAAATTTAATTTTTTTTTTTGACGGGCCTGTTGGTCTAGTGGTTAGTGGCCCTGACTGCTGAGCCGGAGGTCGTGGGTTCGATTCCCACCCAGGACAAACTTTGTGTGATGAGCATGATTGTTTGTTCTGTGTCTGGGTGTGATTTATCTATAATATGTATGTATTTACAAATTATATAAGTATGTATATCAGTTGTCTGGTTACCATAACACAAGCTCTGCTTAGCTTGGGATCAGATAGCCGTGTGTGAGTTGTCCCAAGATATTTATTTATTTATTTATTTATTTAATTTAAATCTTTTTATTTTTTTTATTAATACACATGTTCCAACTAAAAAGCAACTAACTAAAACTACATAGAATAAACGTAAGACTAGTGAACCATTTTCTTACAGGTAAGCACATCATGCAGTGCACTAATGTTGATTGAAGCTTTTTAATTCAGACTATTCAGATTTATAATTTCAATATTTCCTTTGATACGATCTTGTCTTATTTCAGTATACTTAATTGTAGCACTCCGCGTTTACTGTGGCCGGGAGTCGTTTCGTGGCAGCTAGGTTGGTTTGAGGATCAACCTTTGGTCCCTGATCCCTGAGTGCAAAATAATACGTAGAGTATATTTTGGTTATGTCTGTACATATCCAGGTGTGAACGGTAGATATGTATTCGTCGTGAACACAACCGTTTCTAATGTTGGCATTAAACACAGCCGTTTGAGCTAAATCGGTGTGTATTAAACACGCTGCATAGTTGTATTCGATCTATGATAATGTTGGTGGAATTGTAAGTTAACGTAACTGTAAATATAAGTCTTTAAACTGACATGGGTACGGTAAACGGGATATTTACCATGTTTGTTATTAGTTTTGAGTTTCCGATATTTCGGCCAAAAGTGGCCAAAAGTTCAAGTGTTTATTATAATAACTGTAAATGTTGCAGGCGAGTGTTTTGAAAGAAGAAAAGAGTTTTCACCATGCCCCGAAAAGCGCGTTAAGCCGTTGCGGCAGTCGATAGGTCAATGTCGATAAATATTTTACAGTCTGTCAGTTTGACAACCAGTTTCCCAAGGGCATCGTATTACACAATACTATCTGGCTTGTGGAGGTCAGATAATAACTTGTTACGTATAATTGACGGGCCTGTTGGTCTAGTGGTTAGTGGCCCTGACTGCTAAACCGGAGGTCGTAGGTTCGATTCCCACTCAGGACAAACTTTGTGTGATGAGCATGATTGTTTGTTCTGTGTCTGGGTGTGATTTATCTATAATATGTATGTATTTATAAATTATATAAGTATGTATATCAGTTGTCTGGTTACCATAACACAAGCTCTGCTTAGCTTGGGATCAGATAGCCGTGTGTGAGTAGTCCCAAGATATATATATATATTTTTTTTTTAATTTAGATCCTATACATAATATAGGATTACCTATCTTAATTAAATATAGCTTTGCCATGTTTAATTAAGATAGGTATTAATTTATTTTTAATTTAAATAACGTGTTTTAATTTGTATGTGTATTACTTGGTGACTTATAGCATCGTATTGGATCTGTCTGTAAAGGTGCTATAAATTGGTGGTAAATAAATCGACGGTTCCTACGTACATAAGGTTAAGTCAAAAACCGATGTTGCAGGAGAGCATAATTTGTGTTCAACACGCTCTAGAAATAATTCTATGAGCAATAATAAATATTTTCTTTCTAAAATATTTTAACAGTATAAGAGCTTTATAATGCTATTAAAACATAAGTATTTTATTTTTTCACGTTTTCTTGGAAAAACTGATAGATGACCGTTTCTACGACACATATTCGTTGTATTTATAATAATTGTTCTCTTATACGATTTCAAAAACAATATACCCACAGATAATATAAAGCCAATGATACAATAAAAAAACGCCATTTTCGACATGTCTTTATGTAGGTACGTAGGGACCGTCGAAATAAATAAATAAAAAAAGGTTACCAGTCGCTCCAATTAAAATACACAGATTCCAACATAATAGGGAAAAAGCTAGGCAGATGATAATAATCCTGTGCGTATCAAATTGAAAACGGTTTTCTAATACAAATCCGTCAGTTACATGTCAACGTGGATCATATCCGCTTAATTCCGGATATGTGCGGTTTAATCCAATGTTTCAGAGTGCATTGACACATCACTATACGTTACTACCTAGCTTCTAGTATACTAGATAGAGTTGTACTCGAGTGTGGTAAGAATATTGTGGTTTACCGCAAATTGAATTAACGCAGCATTAGAATTGATTTTCAATAAATTTTGATTGTTCCGTGATTCAAAAGGAAAAAACAGACGGAACCCTTTTTTTTTTTGGGATGGGAAATCATCAAATGACTTCCCCCGCCCTGGGCGGAGCGGGGGGCATGTCAGACTTGTACTGACTAAAACCCACCCATGTTCCTTCTATTGCCCTTTACGTTCCGGAGCCGCGATATCTCTTTCGAACAACCCGCAAGCCCGGCAGGCGGAGGCTCTGGCAAGCCCCTCTGCTTTGGTGACATCTCTTTGAGGCGCGCGTGAAACACGAACGCGCCGTCGACACGGCCTGTCGTCAATCGACGGACGGACGGTGAACTACCGATTGCTCACCGTCCACAGGCCCGCATCTTCGGTGGTCGGGAGTCGTCTCGCGGCGCCCGGCGCCCGGGGCAAGACGGAACCCTTGTAAGATCATTTTGTTGTCCGTCTGTTTATCTGTCAAGAGCCCTTATCTCGGGAACGCTATTAGAGTACGCATATGGCCGTCTATGTCGCAAGTTTGTACGAAACCCTTGGTGCCTGGTTTTTTATTTATTTTATTACCATTTCAATTTACAAAACGTTCCTCAACGCATTGGCTAAGTAAATATCCGGAATAGAATAAATCTGATGTAAACCGGAACGAACTAGGATCGAACCCCTGCGGTATTTGTGGCAAGCGGACTAGATGTAAACCACATTTCGAAACAAACGCACATCGCTCTGCGTACTAGGCACGACAAAGTGCTATGAATAAATAAACTTTATTTCGGGTGGCATAGACCCATAGAAAACTAATATAATATTGTTAGACATACACAGACATATCTACATTAAAACAGATTCCATATAATTTAAATAATGTCATAAAAACAGATGCAATATCATTAAAATAGATTTAATATCAATCTTATATAGATCTATAATGTATATATAGAAAGAAGAGATTTTGAAGGATTTAATGCTGAACGATAGCCAAACTTGTTAACCCTAATGACTGGTCTGTACGAAATATACAGGGTGAATATAGACGGTTGGCCAGTGAGCTAAACGATGGGTAACTTGACATCGCGTCCTGCATGTCCTGTGTGCTACAGGAGCTCATGGACGCTACTGGAAGTACTATAAACGTCACCAATTAATGGACTGACTTAATTTAGAATGTCGTCGACACGCCACAAAAAAGAGAAGGTACAATTTATGAAAAAATATGTTATGTATTTTATACTGTTTACATAATCTAGTATATGCATAATCTAGTCTTACCTACAACATATCGAACGCGGTGTACTCTTGCGTATTTGACGCGATATTAACCATTAGGTACACTCGACTAACCTCTAATGCATTAGGTTAACAGGTTACTCACTGGCCTGAGGTTAATGATAAAATAATACAGCTTTTTCTAAGGTTAACTGTCGTTACATTTAACTTTTTTCCTTAAACTTGTAACATTGAATATTAAAGGCAGATAAGGTGCAGGCGGGTTATCTCGATTGAAAACAATCGAAATGACGTGTTATCAAATAAAGTCGAATACAAGGTGTAAACAGACTTGCTCGGGTTGCGGGTTGTTCGACAAAGATATCGCGTCCCCGGAACGTAAAGGGCAAAAGGAAGTAAAAGTCTGAAACTCCCCCTTCTCCCGCCCAGAGAGGTGGAAGTTATTTAATGATGTCCCTTCCCTAAAAATAAAAAAAAAGGTGTTAACAAGCTCTTCACAAAACCGGCAACCAAGCATTCAGTCCATGCTAGACGACTTTTTGGGGTTAAAATCACATTTTTTTGTAACGTAACTTTCTGATTCCTGCCCATTGGAAACAACGCTCTTGGATAGAAAGACACAGAGATCAATCACAAGGTTATCAGGCCTATATCCTCAGATCATGGCCCCTCCTTACCCATCTATATAGATCCAGTTATGTTGAGAGTACCCGGCGAAGCAGTCTCATCATGATTGATGATCTTTTGAAGTTCCTCTGCCTCAAACTTGAGTGATGTACGTTCATTGATGGTACTTCTTCGGCTGCGTCTATCTACTGAATGGTCGTCTAGTCCTTACTAATATTATAAAAACGAAAGTGAGTTTATAATATTAGTTTGTTTGTTACGTTTTCACGCCTGAATAGCCAAACCGATTTTGATGAATTTTGGTACAGACATAGTTGGGACCCTGGAGACGGACATAGGCTATAAAGAAAGTGGGAATAGAGGGAAGAAAAGGGGAGACAAAAATATATTTTTTTTCGATTAACCCGCGGGTTAAAGTTAACGTTAGCCCAAAGTAACTATGCAACGCGGACGAAGTCACGGGCGTAAGCTAGTAGTCTTTAAATCCCTGAAGCCAGCCTTCATCTAAGGTTTTTTATCTTTCTACTAAGATAAGATTGACCAAATGTTGACCGGCAAACTTAATAATTTGTTTGTACCTGAAAACGGAAAAACAGAACCCTTTTTAAAACGCATTCATACCAAGCAGGATTTATTTGGAACGAAGTTCCTTATCGCGCGTTGCGAAAGGGGGCGGGGACGGAAAAAAATTAAGACCAAAAGTTGTAACTACACTTTTTCTATAGTTGTAAGCCGTGCGGCGTGCGCGTGTTTCTCTGTCTCTCTCTCTCTCTCATAGAAAGCAAGCCGGTTATTTTTTTTTGTCTTTCTGATGACACTCATCAAAAATAATCGTCGCGACACCACACTGTTCAATGCAAAATAGAAAGACGAAAAGAAAATAACTGGCTTTATATGGCGATACAGGTTTTCTGTACATAATAAATAATAAGTTCATTCCATCTGGGTGTCCCTTGACACCTCTCAAGTTTTTACGAATAGGATCATCAAATAACTTCCCCCGCTCTGGGCGCGGGGAGTGTCAGGCTTTTACTGACTAAAACCCACCCATGTCCTTTTATGTCTTTCGAACATCCCGCAACCCAGGATACCAAACAACTTCATATTAATATAAAGAACTGACATTGAACCGTTTCACTGGCTGCTGTGGTAGCATCTAAATTCAACGCCATATTGAAACTACAGATACATCTGATATAACGCTACAAAATTCCCACATCGCAGTATCACAGATATCCGCGGTCATGAAATAAGGGAAGGACGAAGCGCATGTGACTAAAAGAGTGATGGATTTGAATGTTGATGGACGGAGAGCGAGAGGAAGGCCAGAGACAAGATGGATGGATTGTGTAAGGAATGATACAAAGAAGAAAAAAGTAAATGATGGCGTGACGTCTGATAAGGGAGAATGGAAGAAGAAAACGTGTTGCGCCGAACCCAAATAGAATGATGATGGAATAAGAAACTCGTGCAGACGAATCATGCAACAATCTGTCCACGCAATCTCAGTTTTTGAAGAATGAGGAACTATCTTCCATATTTTTTTAAAACGTTGCCCTAGGAATTTCCTCTGTATCAAACATTTAAACTCACATACACAAACAGCTAGACCCGGAACAACTATCTGTAGGCCATACTATTTTTTATCCGTTCGGAAATTGAACCAGCGACACGCAGCGAAGCAGTCAACAGTAATAACATGTATACAGATGTTGCTCTACACCCCCATGGCTTCTCGCTACGCATACCACAGCAAATCAATATTTGCTAACGAACCAATAGGTTAACAGATAATACGTTTAGTACATAAAGTGCATTGAACCGATGAATGCCATTTAGTTTGATGTAAGCACAGGGCATAGAACCATCAATTTAATAATTGGAAAAGGCAACCGTTTCTGATCTGTCAACATACAGCTCAATTCTCCAAACGGATTGCGATGAAAGGCACACAGATAGTTATTATGACGTTGGCATGCACGAACAAAGGATTTTATTTATCCTTACTACTTTGTTTGTTTGTTTGTTACGTCTTCACCCCTAAATGGCCAAACCAATTTTGATGAATTTTGGTACAGAGAAAGTTGGGACCCTGGAGACGGACATAGGCTAAATAAGGGGGAGAAAGAGGGAATAAAGGGGGGGAAACATATTTTTTTTTCGATCATCACGCGGGTTGAATTTAGCTTTTCCCCAAAGTAACTATGCCACGCGGACGAACTCGCGGGCGAAAGCTAGTAGTTCTATTAAGTTAATTAATGCTAAACAAAATGTTTCATCACTCCTTCAGACATGAAAATTAAATTCGCAATTTTAAAAATAAATGTAATAAAAACTAGCATGTGAGAGTGACCGCCAAAAACAAGTCTTCACTTACAAGTCGAAATAACTTAACTTCCGAAAGTCGCTGACTCTTGTTTGTGTTGTTGGGATTTTTGGCACCTGGTTGTTTAAAAGACATACCGCGATCCTGGAACATTTGTGAGTTTTAGTCGATAAAAGTCTGACACTCCCCCCCTCTCCGCCCACAGCAACGGAAGTTATTTTTTTTTTAAATAAAACGTTACCCCGCACTAAGTGCTTCTGTATCGTGGGTGCGTTTACCCTTACCCTTTGGGTACGGCTCACTAAAAAACAGTATTATGTTTATCGGTCTTCAATTTTTTGCTGCTAATTCCGAACCTCTTCATCTAACTCATTGAGGTATATAATATCATTAAATACAAGTCCAACACCAAACCATATAAACGTCATGTTCCAGCCAAGACTTCAGGCAAATCAAATCAGGCTCACACGGACGCCTGCGGCGTTCTGCCTAGGTATAGAATCTGCATAATTGCCTTATACGCAGCCTGTCTGACTACGTTACATGTAGCTACAATTTATACCTGAAATGCTTGTTGGAATACTAACTAACACATGTCTGTCTTTGGGCTAGTTGTTGCTTGATCAAGAGGTATTGGCTTCGATTTCGATGGTGGGTTTTTCTTCAAAAATTTACACGTTCTAGGGAAAGCTGATTATTTATAGCAAGTAAGTTAGTTTATTTGTTTGCATAAAATGTGGTATAAAATAAGGATCTTTCAAAAGTGTATTTGGGCTGGATACATTCCGCTATAGTTATGCAAATTACAAACAAAACACACATAAAATTGAACACCATAATATTATAACCGAGCTTAAATCCTGACTCCATGGCTGTTACTAAGACATTCATAACAATAACATTTTGCATAACCCCGGGAATAGAACCGAAAACCTTGTGCTCAGTAGTCGCTCTTGCGATCACTCGACCAACGAGGCAGATTTAAGATAAAACCTCTATGAATCTAGATATCGCTAGCAAACAGCATAATATGATGATTCTGATGTGTTCCATCAAAATTCGCTCAGTAGTTTTAACGTGAAGAAGTCAAAAGCATCCACCCACTCACAAACTTTCGCGTTTATTAGAATACTAGCTTTTGCCCGTGGCTTTGCTCGCGTTAAATTCGGGGTTCACAGTTCCCCTTTCCTGATTTGCAGGTACCTGCTAACTGCAGTTTCTGCCCTTGCGCCTTAGTCATTTGTAATAGCAACGCTACGTTTTCCCTTTTCTTCCCTCTTTCTCCCTCATATCCCACTTTTAATAAAAAATAAAAAAAAATTGAAATGTCCGTCTCCTGGGTCCCAACTATCTCTGTACCAAAATTCATCAAAATCAGTTTAACCACTAATGCCCCGTTCCAATAAACAAAAACGACTCGTTTTGCTTACGGATAGTTGTATTTTGACATAAGTCTCATAGAACTTATGTCAAAATACAACTATCCGTAAGCAAAACGAGTGAGTGAGTTTGTTTGTTTGTTACCTCTTCACGGCATATGCCCCGTTCCTATTTTGACATAAGTTCTATGAGACTTATGTCAAAATACAACTATCCGTAAGCAAAACGAGTCGTTTATGTTTATTGGAACGGGGCATATGCCGTGAAGAGGTAACAAACAAACAAACTCACTTTCGCTTATAAAATATTAGTAAGGATAAGGATAAGCCAGAATTACCGTATTTTATCGTAAGTAAGAATTAAGAAAGACCTATAATAATAAGTTATAGGTCTCCCTCCCCTTCTTACAAAACTAGATCATAGTTAACTAGCTTTTAAAAGCACTTAACTTATAAAAATAGGAAGCGTTAAAAGCTATGCTCTCTAGCAAAGTGGATCATATTTCTAGTTATAATGATCGTGGCTCGATGAAGATCCTTGATGCTGGCTAGAATACTTGAATCTAGAATAAAATATAGACTAGGTACATAGCTTTCTATTCTTTTAGCACTTAGATGAAGCTAGCAAAGTAGTAAACATAGATATAACGGGAACTGAAAGGATGAGAAATATAAAATACTAGCTGGCGCCCGCAGCTTCGCCCGCGTGATATCGAAAATGAAAGTATCCTATGTATTATTCCAGACCATAATCTACCTCTGTGCCAAATTTCATCAAGTTTTGACGAGAAAGAGTAACATAACTCTTTCTCGTCAAAACGGCTGAACAGTTCATGATGAAATTAGTAACATAGCAGCTGGCGCCCGCAGCTTTCTATTCATATATGTAATAATCAGTTAGAAGCAAGTAAACTTATGTATGATGTTGATATACAGAACCTTCAAAGGGAATTACTGAATAGGGAAAATACACTTAAGGAAATTTTTTGTAAGTATGAATGTAGTCAACAGATGTTGAGTGAGCGTATGCAGGAGGCCTGTGAGTTGGTGGACCTGGTGAAGTACAGCGCAGAGAGGTATGAGTCACTGACAAACAACCTCTCCTGTAGTTGTGCTGCTGTTCCTCCAGCTCTCATGTCACAGGATGTTGTTCCTGATGCCCTACCCATTTCTAACCATACCTTAGAAACCTTGCAACCCACTCAAAGTAATGTCTTAATGTATACCGATAGATTAGGAACTGGTTTTGGATCATTATTAAATAACCGTTCCCAACAACCAGTAGTAAATCATTGTCACCACAACCTGCACTTTAATCAGATTGTTCATAAAATTAAACACACACATTTTAATGAGGAGACCACTGTAGTAATTCTAATTGGAAATAGTCTTAGTATATCTAAAAGGGACCTAGTTAATGGTGTTGACACCCTACTTAAGTTAAGATTAGGCAAATTAATATTATGCGCATTGCCATATTCTGACAATCTACTTCAGCAAGAAAACAATTATATTTCTAGTTTAAATAACCTGATGCATATGTTATCATGTCGTCATAGTGACCGTTTATTCTTTTTTGATACTAACAGTTTTGTTAGAGATATTGTTTTGATTCGGGAGTACATGTATATTCCCAAAAAAAGTCAACATTTATTAGCTTCTTTATTAGCTTATAATATACACGCTGTTATTGATGGTTTAACTGAGACTAGGTTAAGTGATAAGACAGTATTGTCAAGTTTTTCAAATGAAACTGTTGTAGATTCTTTAAACTATTAGAGCCGACAAAAGAGAAGCCTAACAATAGTATTTTACTTTATCATCAGAATATAAATCGCTTCTCCGGCAAAATTTTAGACGTGGAAATGTTAGTAGATAAATACCACATGGATATTTTATGTTTTTGTGAAACCTGGTTAAAACCCGATAGGATGCTATTTAATGTTAATAATTTTTCAGTTGCCAGTGCGTACAATAGATCCACAGTGGGTGGCGGTACCCTGATACTTTGTAATAGCTGTCTCAGTTATAAGGAAAGGAAGGATATTACCGCCCACTCTGTTGATCGCTTATGTGAGGTAGCATGTGCGGAGGTTGAAGGTCATACTTTCTTATGTGTCTATAGACCACCTGCATCAAACCTGTCATTGTTCTTAATCACTATGGAAGAAATTTTAAGTAAACTTTTTAGAGAAAATAAAATAGTTTTTGTTTGTGGTGACTTAAATATTGATCTGTTAGTTAATTCACCAGAAAAATGTAAGCTTATCTCATTGTTTAAATCATTCAATTTAAAATATTTATTTAATGAAGCGACTAGAATGACAGCTACTAGCGCTTCTTGCATAGATAATATATACACCAACTGTAAAGTAAAAGATTCGTTTTTGATTAGTGGTGTTAGGTCAGATCACATGGGTCAACTTGTATCTTTTGATTTAGACAAAAAGTTAGACTTAGTTAAAACAATTCAATTAAGACGTCTTAATAAAAATAAATTAGATTCTTTTAATAATAATGTTCTTAGCAATCTTTCTAATGCTAGCTTTGATTCAGAAGACCCCAATATAAACTATGGCACATTATTTTCTACAGTCTGCCAAGAATTCAATAAAACGTGTCCTGTAAAAAATGTTGAAGTAAAATCTAAGTCTAAATTTAGTGAATGGGCCACCGCGGGAATAAGAAAAAGCAGAGATATTTTATATAATTTATATCACGAAAAATCTTTGACTTCGGACCAATCTTTTCACGCTTATGTTAGGAACTATTCAAAAATATTTAAAAGAGTCTGCGCTCAAGCAAAGTCTCAAGTAATAAGTAACAAAATTAGTGTTTCTAATAATAAAATAAAAACTGTTTGGCAGGTTATAAACAGAGAAACTGGAAAGACACAACGAGATCAGAATGAATGGTCCTTGAAAATAGATAATAAAACTATTTCTGATAAGCTAGAAGTCGCTGAGACACTAGAAAATTTCTTTACTAACATTCCGTTAGAGGTTACGAAATCTCTCCCCTCTTCCTCTAAATTAGCCGAAACTCTTCTTAAGGAAAACTTTACTAAGGATATACCTAACTTTAATTTTAATCCAATTTGTATTGCTACAATTAAAAATGCATTTAAAAGTCTAAACATAAAAAATACTGAAGACTTATGGGGGATATCCGTCAAGGTTCTTGCTAATATTATTGACTCAATTGCTCCTGTCTTAACAGGCATATTCAATCAGTGTTTGGATAGCGGCAAGTTTCCTGACTTAATGAAATACAGTAAAGTAGTACCAATTTTCAAATCGGGTTGCAAGAGTGATCCCTCTAACTATAGACCTATATCTGTGCTTCCAGCATTAAGTAAAATCTATGAAAAAATCATGCTGGACCAGATGCTGTCTCACTTTAACTTAAACGGGATTCTGCATAGTCAACAGTTTGGTTTCACGAAGGGCAGGTCGACAACGGACGCGGGAGTAAAACTCATCAGTCACATTTTGGAATCCTGGGAGCAGTCCCAGGATGCCATTGGCATTTTCTGTGATCTCTCAAAAGCGTTCGACTGCGTCGACCACAACACACTGCTCTGTAAATTACACCACTACGGAATTCGTGGACGAGCTGCTGATCTTGTTTTATCATATTTATCAAACAGGCAGCAAAAAGTAAATGTTAATGGGGCGACGTCCTCTGGGTCTCTAGTCAAGATGGGCGTGCCCCAAGGTTCTATTCTCGGTCCCTTCCTATTTCTTGTTTATATAAATGATCTTCCTTATATGATGGCCAAACTATCGGATATAATTTTATTTGCTGACGACACTTCGCTAATTTTTAAAATAAATAGAAAAAATCCGGATGTTGTTAATGTTAACAAAAGTCTAACCGTTCTATCGAAATGGTTCGCAGCTAACAATCTCCTACTGAATGCGAACAAAACCAAATATCTAAAGTTTGCCTTACCAAATGTACCACAACGTGATCTAAATTTAAATCTTGACGGCAAAAATCTTGATGTTATAGCAGAAACTGTATTCTTGGGGATGACTATTGATTCTAAACTGCAATGGGGCGCGCACATAAGAACTCTTTCCGGTAGGCTCAGCTCAGCTGCATATGCAGTAAGGAAAATAAGGCAGTTAACTGATGTAGATACAGCTAGGTTAGTATATTATGCTTACTTTCACAGTATTATGTCCTATGGCGTTCTCCTGTGGGGATCAGCAGCAGACGTCGATTCAGTTTTCATATTACAAAAGAGGGCAGTCCGCGCGATCTATAAAATGGGTCCTCGCGAGTCCCTCAGAGAAAAATTTAAAGAGATCGATATACTGACTCTGCCTTCACTTTATATCTTAGAATGTATATTGTATGTCCGTAAAAATCGGGGGCTTTTCAAAATTAGGAGCGACTACCACAATATTAATACACGCAGTAAACACGAAATTGTAATTCCTAAATTTAGATTATCAAAAACTAGCAAGTCATTTCTAATAAACAGTATACGCTTTTATAACAAGTTGCCAAAATCAGTTATAGAACTGACAGATGGAAAGTTTAAAAACTACATAAAACGTGTCCTTATTAAAAACGCATATTACAAAATCAAGGACTACGTTGAAGATAAAGAAGTTTGGCTATAGTTCCTTCTGCGCATGCGGCCTCCCTGGTAGCTATAATCAGCACAAATTTGTGGATGTCTCTAACTATTCTCAATCTTATTTATTTTTGTGATCTCTTTAATCATTTTGTTTTTTTTTTGCAATAGTTGTCAAATCACATATTTATATCACCCTTGTTCTGAATAGTTACAGTACTGATAGCAACATCTGTGTGACTCGTCTTTTAGTTATTATTTTGTTTTTGCAATATTGTTTTAAATCAATAAATCATTTATTTCTTTGCAAACATGGGTATAGTGTATAGGTGTTTTTTTGTAATAGAGGTCTCCATATTTTACCGTCACATGGGCATGCAAAGGTTTTACAATTTTCAAATTAAAATATCTGGCAGATTACTGAAATCCAAAAGTAAAAATTAAAAATCAAAATGTCAGCGTGGTCACAGTAATAAAGAACACTAAATTAATGCTATCTATTATTAAACAAAAAAGAAAGTCAGCCAGGATTACAATTTTTATGTCAGTCAGAATAATGTCAATCAGTTAATAAGTCATCATTAAGAAAATCGTCAATCGAGTAATAAGATTTCACAATTAAAATTTCATTTAGCGCCCTTTTAAATTTAAATGTCGTCATATTTTTTATATTATCAGGTAATCTATTATATATGCGTGGGGCAATACCGAAAAAACTTTTTTGCATAAGTGCAGTTTTACATTTTATTTGACATAATTGATTGACATATTGCGTCCGTATTGGATTTTTCTTAACTTCTGATATTTTTTTAAAAAGATGTGGATTACGTTTTACAAACAAAGCTGTTTCCAATATATATAAACAAGGAAAAGTTAGGATTTTCAGGGATTTTTATTTTATTTTTTTTTACTCTTGAATAGATTCTTTTCTACCTATTCGTTGTGAATGAGTGGACATGGTTGGCCTTGTAGATTCTTAGACGCTTGTTAACTTTTGTTAACGTATTATTATTATTTTATTTTACTTTTTGTAAAGTAAGCAATGACTTATTGTCGGGCCTACGCTGTCCTCTCATACTTAAGTGCTAACGCTGTAACAACAACAACATTGTAAAACTAAATGATTTTAAAAGAGTAACCATGGAGTTTCTTGCCGGTTCTTCTCCATAGGAAACGACCAACCCGAACCGTGCATCTTTTCTCGACGTTTTATAAGTGCCCATGTAGGCCTATGTAAAATAAAAATATTTTGATTTGATTTGATTTGATTTGCTTCGCCCGCGTGATATCGAAAATGAAAGCATCCTATGTATTATTCCAGACCATAATCTACCTCTGTGCCAAATTTCATCAAGTTCTGTTCAGCCCTTTTTGACGTGAAAGCTTATCAAACATCCATACATCCATAGATCCATCCGTACATCCTCACAAACATTCGCATTTATAATATTAGAAGGATATTATAAATGTACTACTTGCACTTCGCGGATTACCCACGTAGACTGGGATATTATACATATGTATTTATAAACCTTCCTCTTGAATTACTCTATACAGCGTGTTGTTTTGCATCCTCGCCAAATTCAAGGACATAACTATGCTAATGATTCTCGACCCGAATCGATAATAAAATAAGTAGTTTTTTTTTACTTTTTTCGTATTTTCGGAAATCGGTAAGTGTACACTACACTCAGACGATCTGCTCCTAGCTTTACGCGCATTACGTATGCGCCGACGCTCACGCACACTGTTCTGTTTGTTCTGTAGGTGATTCTGTACTTTTGAAGTGGAGATATTCTGTAATACTGTTAAATTTAAACAGACGGAGACAGATCATAAAAGCACCGTATATTATTATTGATTAGGTACCGTAAGTTTAATTGATTATTTATGACTTTTATTAGCACCTCTTAAATTTTGGCGAGGATGCAAATTAACAGTTTGTATATTGCTGAAAACTGCAAATCCGTTGAGAATTAAAAAAAAATCTAAGCGAACAGATACATAGCGGAAGCGATTTCATTTTACACTATATAATGAATTTTTGTATGTCATGATTGTATTTACTCCGTGGTCATGATCTCAGTAATGAGTACAGCTCTTAGCCTAATAATAACAGCCACTTGAGTCGTACTTCAGATTAAACCACGCTTGCCGGGGTTGGTCTGTGGATGGGAGACCACCTATAACATACCGAGTTTCCTACGTGGGTCAAAAAGCACAGTAAGCCCTTGGTTTTGGCTGTCATTTGTCGATCTTTGGCAGTCGTTACAGGAAGTTAGTGACCCAAAAATATTACAACCAGTCTTACCAACGAATTGAACCCTTGCCCAACTGTGGGACAGTAAAGACTGATAAAAAAAAACATCTTCAACTTCGATTACCCTGTAAAAAAAAGAAACACTCTCGATTTAAATTCACGCTGAAGTAGTCAAATGATTTATCTGCTTTCATCAACAGCTGATGCGTGAAATTTGATATTGCACAGCGGACCGATCACGCTCCGACTACAGACGTGGACTGAATTCGATAACTGAATTTATTCTTTCATAATTTTTTTTTCGTTGAATTTTTTAGCAGCTACTGTGTAGTTTTATTTGCAACGGTATGCTTATAAAAAGTGTGTGTGAATATTTGTATTCATATTTGGGACGGCAATCAAATTATTATTTGCATATGTAGTGGTCGATTAAAGTTAACAGAGAACTTAAATATTCATTCTGAACTAGCTTTTTAACATAGCTGCACCCGTATGTACTGGTTTCATATCAAGAATTCCATAACTAGTTCATTGTCATACATACTTTAATTTATACCAGCAAAAAGGTTTTGCTAAAAAAACACTTTTTGTATTTCAGCATTTTTAGTTATGATATGATAATATTTTACATATTTTTTATCGAGGATTAATTTTCCATTGTTACTAAAAGATTTGCAGATCATTCACATAGAGATAGAGGAAGAAATATGCATTATAGACGGTAACTCATAAACTATCCATGCAATATACATAAAATTGATATGGAACCACATAAGAAGTATATACATCCGAACAAAAATAAAATAAAAAATCAGTCCACAGCTGGCGAAAAATCGGTGAAACGGCATAAAAAAATCCTCCTCCATTTTCAAAATCGGTTAAAAATGAGACAGTTTATTATCCACGACACTTTAAGATCATTTCTACAACAGACACTTCATAAAATCTAAAATAGTTACCGCTCAAATAACCTTAACTAAAATACCAACGATGTTCCAGTAATTGACTACAAAAACTTTAATCCTTAAACAAGTTTCAAAAGTATTTTGCTGTCAATGTTCTAGAAATAGTTTTATTATGATAAACCAAGGACAATAGTGTTTACCCTTTACGGTCATTTTAACACAGAGGATGGGCAGGACTTTGAAAACAACATCAAAAAGTCACCTTTACGGATGAATGATGTCTAAGATGGATGACCTGATGAAGGTCGTGGTAACACACTGCATAAGGAAAGCTAAGTGAAGATGATCGTTTAGACCTATGATAATAAAAAAAACTTGAGAGGTTTCAAGGGACACCCGCATGGAATGAAGTTATTGTTTATTATGTATAAAAAACCTGTATGCACTCAACAAAAATAATCGTCGCGACACCACACTGTTCAATGCGAAATAGAAATACGAAACGAAAATAACTGGCTTGCTTACTATGAGAGAGAGAGAGAGAGAGAGAGAGACAGAGAAACACGCGCACGCTGCACAGCTTACAACTATAGCATAAAGTGTCGTTACAACTTTTGGTCTTAATTTTTTCCATCTAGCCCCCTTTCGCAACGCGCGATAAGGAAATTCGTTCCAAAAGAGTTACACATTTCTGTGAACTAGGCTATCATTGTGCCGATTGTCGTAACGGCCAATAGTCTGATAGCTAAAAGCTTGGACGACCATCAGTCGAAGCTTTCTTTAGGCGGTTGGATCAAGGGCCTGATTCAGATGGCAGTACACCTTGATACGGCCCGCATTGTGAAAAGGTTCCTGTCTTTAGAGCCCCAAGCAGCGATAGTTTGGACCCTTTCGGGGTAGGAAATCATCAAATAACTTCCCACGCTCTGGGCGGAGCGGGGGGAAGTGTTAGACTTGTACTGACTAAAACCCACCCATGTTCCTTCCATTGCCCTTTATGTTCCGGGGCCGCGGTATCTTTTTCGAAAAATTCAAAACCCTGGTAGGCAGTGGTCCTGGCAGGCCCCTTGGATTTGCTTTCATCTCTTTGAGGCGTGTGTGGAACACTAACGCGCTGTCGACACGGCTAGAAAAAAGGTCGGTTTTGTCGTCCGATATTTAACAATTCGGTACTATCGAATCGACGTGATGAATAACAATACATAATAAAACACACAAACATAATAAATTATCTTTTAGATTCATTTCAGACCTTGACATAAAAACTGTATTTTTTTGACATACCTACCTAATATTTATTTCTTAGTTGTTCTCTTGAGTCTTTGTGTTTGTATAGATATTGTTTAATTTTGATTTTTTTTCTAATTTTTTTTTTCTTTAATTTTTGAAAAGTAAGTACAATTTTTTTTTCAGTTTTCATTTATTATTATTTTTAATCATAATTGACTGTAATTATAATATTAAATTATTAACGCATATATTTGTACGCTCTCGGGCAAAACAAAGCGCACTTTTAAGATCTATATTACGATTGGTAACCCATGTTAAACAAATGAATAAATGATTTGATTTTGATTTGATTTGACGTTTCCGATAAAAATAATTGTATAACTAACTAACTAACTGCACCCTACCAGAATAGCTTACATTGTGGTGAAAAGATTAGCTCGGCAAGGTTGCTACGAGGTTAGCCAGCTACTTAACATTATTTATTCAACAAACACTGTTCATGCACTACTTGACCTCCGTAGTGGAACGCGTTCGTTAAAATCATAATCATCATTGTTGCCATGCCTGGTTAACACCGCAGAGTGACAATCACTTTAAAAACTCTTATTTTTATTTTATTTACTAGCTGCGCCCCGTGGTTTCACTCGCGTAATAGAATATACAATATATCTTTATGAATATATGTTATTCTAACAAGTAACATGTAAACTATATCATTGTGAAGTTTCATCAGAATCCATTCAGTAGTTTTGACGTGAAAGAGCAACAAACATACTTACATACATCCTCACAAACTTTCGCTTCAATTTGAAGTAACAATAGACAATTTTACTATGTTACTCACGTCTTAAACATGCATTCTAATTTCAATGAAATAAAGTCAAATAAATAAAATTACATCAAAAATTAATTAAATTAAACCAAAATGAAAATAAGTTATATTGCAATCGATTATAATTAAATATATATTCAGCCAAAATTACTTAGCTTTCCGAGCGCTAGCTTATCAGCCATCTGCCTTATCACAACTATGCTAGGATCGAACGTACTTTCCAAGGCACGGAGGAAACTAGGTGGTCAAATACAAAGACCAACCTAGACAAGCGCGTCTTAACCTAATAATCGACCAGAGCGGCTGTTATTATTTAACCACGACCTTCTTGAGCGGTAGCTTATGTATATCATTTCAGTTACTGAGATACATTGTCCCTTATCTAGTTCCTATATAGCCTTTTCACCCTCATCTTAGTATTACTTTCCATCCTAGTCCTTTCACACAAGCCTAGGTTTTTTTAGGCTACTTCTTTTCATCGTAAGTCGATCGATAACCATTTTATCTTCAGAGGGTTGAAATGACCAACCCTAGCTCAGCTTCCTGGATTTTATCCTCTACTGATAGTACTATAGTGCGTATGAGGACAGTATTCGAATTATGATGTTCAAATTGTGAAATAGTTTTAAGGGTACCTTAAACGGGCCTGTGGACGGTGAGCAATGGGTAGCTCACCGTCCGCCCGTCGATTGACGACAGGCCGTGTCGACGGCGCGTTCGTATTTCACGCGCGCCTCAAAGAGATGTCAGCAAAGCAGAGGGGCTTGCCAGAGCCTCCGCCTGCCGGGGTTGCGGGTTGTTCGAAAGAGATATCGCGGCCCCGGAACGTAAAGGGCAACAGAAGGAACATGGGTGGGTTTTACTCAGTAAAAGTCTGACATGCCCCCCCGCTCCGCCCAGAGCGGGGAAGTCATTAGATGATTTCATACCCGAAAAAAAAGGGTAACTTAAAAGGAAATAAAACCGTTTAAAACGGAATCGTTGTTGGATTACTTGGTTCTCCGTCTGTCTGTCTGTCAAGACCCTTAATCCAGAGAAAGCGTGAAGGTATCCAAATCAAACCAAATCATTTATTTCAATTAGACCATTACAGGCACTTTTGAATGTCATGAAAACAAAAAAAGATTCTGCTACAGTCCCAGTCGCAAGACATAATAACTTGTGAAAGTACTGTAGTTACCCATTCCAAAGCGTAGATCTCTATGGAGAAGAATGGGCAAGAAACTTCATGGACACTCTTTTAAGTCATAATATTTACAGAACCATGGATACATCATTCAATCATCATTCCGCTGTGATGATCAATCATATACTCAAGTCTGTGGTCTCTTGGAACTGTTAAAAAAGTCTACGCAGTCAAAAGATATGATTAAATCGCCAATAAGGTAGTTTCCAGGATCAAAGTAATTACATTATATTGTATTTTAGATTATTCAAATTATTGTAAACTAGCTTTTGCCCGCGGCTTCGCTCGCATTAAATTCGGGGTAACACAGTTCGTTGCGCCTTATTGATTTGTAATAGCAACGCTAAGTTTTCCCTTTTCTTCCCTCTTTCTCCCTCACATCCCAATAAAAAATAGCCTATGTCCGTCTCCTGGTTCCCAACTATCTCTGTACCAAAATTCATCAAAATCGGTTTAGCCAATAAAGCGTGAAGAGGTAACAAACAAACAAACTCACTTTCGCTTTTATAATACTAGTAAGGATAAGGAAGTAAGGATTAGTTTTTAGTTTTTAAAAAACGTTGCCCCACACTAGGAATTTCTCCTGTATCGTGGGTGCGTTTACAAACATTTAAACTCACATACAGAAACACCCAGACCCGAAACAACTATCTGCAGGTCATACAAATATTTGTTCCGTGCGGGAATCGAACCTGCGACACGCAGCACAGCAGTCGATCGCTCAGCCATTGCGCCAACCGTGCCGTCGTAGACAAAAATAATTTAAAATAATCTAAAAGACGGCTCATATTTTTTTTTGGAAACTAGCCTTTTAGTACGGTACCTTCGGTGCACGAGTAAAACTCGCATTAGGCAGGTTTTTTTTTCAGTCATCGACACTGAATAATAAACTCTATGACGTCCACACTCGTTCTCGACTCTTCGTGCTTCTGACGGATCGCTGCACTAAACATGGCGTGCTTTTAGGCTGTATGTCACTAGATAAGTGTTTCGCTACTAATCGTCGATAAACTGACAGGAATTATATAATGATAGTTAATTTTATGATGATTTGATTGCTTGGCTTGTACTAGGTATATGAATAGAAGTTACATCATAAAAAATATTAGTACTAGAAAATAATTGATTAACTATCGAACGAATTGGATATATGTATAGATAGCATTGTATAAATTGAATTGGTACCTATTTAGGATTGGGTAGATAAACTATAACGATTTAAGAAATTTACAAGAAGACTCACTTTGTCAGCTCAACAGGGTTAACTTGTAGTTAATAATATGCTATCAGTATTGTAGCAAGAACTAACTTATCGTTTATTTGAAATATGGTATTGCTTTCTCGCCTAAGGTGGCAATTATACCTACAGTCGGTAGTAGGTAAATTATGGTTAGACACTTATGACATTTATGTTCTAAGAGTCTTACAACTAATGTTACCAGGGGGTATCGTATTAACCGGTAACTGAGTTGTGGAGGTCAGATTATGCAGTTACTAAAAAAATCAAAAATCTAATCAAAATATTATTATTTTACACATGCCTACATGGGCACTTACAAATCGTCGAGAAAAGATGCACGGTTCGGGTTGGTCGTTTCCTATGGCGAAGAACCGGCAAGAAACTTCATGATTACTCTTTTAAAATCATTTGGTTTTACAATGTTGTTATTACAGCGTTAGTACTTAAGTATGAGAGGACAGAGTAGGCCCGACAATAAGTCATTGCTTACTTTACAAAACGTAAAATAAAATCATACATTAACAAAATTTAACAAGCGTCTAAGAATCTACAAGGCCAACCATTCCCACTCATTCACAACGAATTGGTTAAAAAGAATCTATACAAGATTAAGGAAAAACATTGCAAAAAAATACTATATGAGACAAGTCACTCAGATGTTGCTATCAGAACTGTAACTATTCAGAACAAGGGTGATATAAATATGTGATTTGACAACTATTGCATGAAAAAAACTGATTAAAGAAATCACAAAAAAAAACTACTCAACATGAATGGAAAAACTAAAAAAAAACAAAACTTCAAACGTAATAGAACAAGAAAAAAACATAATAATCAGTCGAGGAGTATAGTAACTAACACTGTGACACGAGAATTTTATAATTATACTAAGATAATCCTTATTAATATTATAAAAGCGAAAGTGAGTTTGTTTGTTTGTTACGTCTTTACGCCTAAATGGCTGGACCGATTTTGATGAATTTTGGTAAAGAGATAGTTCAGACCCTGGAGACGGACATAGACAATTTTTTTTTTAAAAGATTGAGATGGATTAATTATCGTATTGAGATGAGTTTTTCCCTCACAAAGGAAAAATCTACAGGTAGTAGGTACCTTTAAAACAGAAAAGGGGAACTGTGTTACCCCGAATTTAACGCGAGCGAAGCCGCGGGCAAAAGCTAGTTTATAATAAAATAAGAAAAAATAAATATTAATTATTTATGTAACAAATTCGTTGTTCAGTTTCATCCGAGCAACCACCAAGGAAGCCTTGCATATACATATATTTATATTATGTTACACTCAGTATAAAACAATCAATATCCACTCGGTTGCTAATTTTTCATACATCCAACCATAACGCAATATCGTGGACATCAATCACGATGCCAGACAATGGCGGAATGCCATGACATATGGCAGGGTGCGCTTTGTTACGATTTTAAGAACGATACGATGGAGAATGGGGGTGGTGGATCGCTTTTGGATATGTGATAAGCTGGTACCTAGAAGCGATAGGTAAAAATGAATGCTGAAAGCTTTAAGTACAAAACGCTGTTCTTAGTATTTCCGATTAGCTTGCCAAAAAGTTTTTATTCTGTACTAGCTTTTGCCCGCGGCTTCGCTCGCGTTAAATTCGGTATAACACAGTACCGGTTACCTGCAGTTTTTGCCCTAGCGCCTTATTGATTTGTAATAGCAACGCTAAGTTTTCCCTTTTCTTCCCTCTTTTTTTTTTTTTTTCTTTAAAAAAAACGTTGCCCCACACTAGGAATTTCTCCTGTATTGTGGGTACGTTTACAAACATTTAAATTCACATACACAAACAGCCAGACCCGAAACAACTACCTGTAGGTCATACAAATATTTGTTCCGTGCGGGAATCGAACCCGCGACACGTAGCGCGGCAGTCAATCGCACAGCCACTGCGCCAACCGTGCCGTCTTTCTCCCTCATATCCCACTTTTTTAAAAAGAAAATTAGCCTATGTCCGTCTCCTGGTTCCCAACAATCTCTGTACCAAAATTCATCAAAATCGGTTTAGCCATTAAAGCGTGAAGAGGTAACAAACAAACAAACTCACTTTCGGTTTTATAATATTAAAAGTAAGGATTTTGTACACACTAGTAGATACAGAAGTGGTGAATTGCTAAGTATGATTCATGGTAATTGAAAAAATATAATTCGCGATTTACTACAGCGTAGTTCGTAGTGCGTAGCGGTGTTTTTCCGTAGAGCGTAGTAAATTAAACGAGTCCAAACTCAATGGAGTTACGTCATTTTACAACGGAGTACCTATGGCCACCTTCCAGCTCCATCGTCAGATTTGCTCTAAGCCAATATTACAATTTCACGGGATATACATATGAGTGCAAAATTTCACCTCAATCTGAAACCAGGAAGTGTACAAATTTAACTTTAAATTTATCAAGTTTTTGACAAGTCAATAAACAAACAATTGAAAACTTTTTGATGCAGTAGATTTATTGTGGGTAAATATTTTTTTCTGAACCTGTATTTTATTAGATCGATTGAATTGAAGGACAGTTAATTAGAGGTTGTGCGTAAAAATGCTCACATAAAATTTTTTTTTAACTGAAAAGCGCTTAGTTTCCGAGAACTGTACTTACCTGAATAACATTTAAAATGAGTATTTAATATAGACTTTTTGAAATATTTCTACGCCGAAAGATGTGCTAAATTATAAGTCTGGAGGCGAGTAGTATGAAAATCAAAGAATGAACTTAATTTATGAGAAAAAGTTTGTGAATAGAAAGCAGATGCTTTTCAAATCTCCATTTCTTGCAAAGAAGGTTCAACTCGAAATCAGACAATGCATTTTCAAGATTTTTAAAACAAAAAAAATAGTACAATCTCCTTTTGAAATACCTATTAGTTTTTATTTTTCATAAAATAAAAGTTATAAACGCAAACTGTTATACGTTACACTTAATTCAATAAATGTCCATTAAATAGATTTTTATTCGTTCCCAAAAATATAAGCTTTAAATAAAACAGAGACAGCTTTATTTTTTATCACGTATATGCCATGCCATTGACGGCACAATAACTTTTACGTTTTTCGTTTATTACCAGTCTGACAATATTTATTAGGTGATACAAACGTGTTCAGATTGGAGGACCTCACAGCTAAGAAGTAATATCAGCGATCTTCGAAGCTGCCAAGGGGTATCGCGTTACCTTTGTAGTTCTAACTGACAATGTGGAGGTCATAAGCAGTCGCTCCTTGTAAAGTACTGGTATTAATAAGCTGGATCCAGTTGAACTGGAAACCCCTAACCAAGTTAGGAAATAGGGTAGTTTCCAGGGTCAAAGTAATTACATTCTTCACGCGTTGCTGCTTTTTTTCGCAACGAGTGACGTCACACGTAACTTTCATTGGCTTTCATCTTTGTCATGTTTGGTCTAATTTACAAATAAAAAATACATGTTCCTTATTTTTGAATTATCTAAAAGACGGACAAATATATATTTTATTTGGAAACAAGCCTATGCTAGGCAAATTGAATTGGTTCTTAGTACTGTAATGATAAGTATAGCTAACTTATCATTACTTCATCATTCATCCATGTCATGGACTATCAGTGTACTATAGCTGTTTTTGCTAGTTTAAACGTAAAAGAGTAAGAAACATCCATCTATCCTTACAAATTTTCACATTTATAACATAAGTAGGGATGAAATATGTTAGTGCAGTGGCTAAGCGTCTGACTGCTCCGCTAAGTGTCGCGGGTTCGACCTCCGCACGGAACAAATATTTTTATGACCTACAGATAGTTATTATAGGTTTGGCTGTGTTTAAATGTGAGTTTAAATCTTTCTAAACGCACTCAAGATTTAAGAAAAAATCCTAGTGTGAGGGAGTCTCGTATCTTGCTTGACATCATAGAATCGGGCGATAAAAGACCAGCCTATTACTGTTCAAAACCCCCCTTATACATAGAAGGTACTAGCATTGATCACCACCACCACGGTTGCTCAAGCCGGATTGGTTTTTTTTTAACACCTTTCCCCTTTTGCGTTTTCCCTCAGGTAAAGTTTCCTTAAAGATAAATGAGGAAAAATACATTTATGTATTTCTTTAATTATTCATTTGTTACAAGTTTTTACTTGTAAACGACTCATTTTAGGTAACATAAACGCAAACCACAAGCATTCCAATTTCAATTAAATATAATAATGTCACATTTTTTATCTACTCTATCTACTTTAACATTATTCTTTATTTTTATTTTAACATAATATTATATCTTACATTCGATAAAATAACATAATATTTAATAATATAGAAGTCCTAATATTAAATACCTAAATAATTACTTGTTAAGTCGTTGAAAATAATATGACTTCTCTATACGTTAGCTACTAATAAATTTACTAATGTCCTCTTTTTAAAATGTTTGACGTAAATTGATGGCCTGAAACACAGGTTTTCATAAACCTAGATCAGGCAGGTCTACATTATAGTTAGAATTAATTTTCCTCTGTGACGATTAATGTAAATCATAGTTTTACTTATACTTGAATAAATTTAATTTTATTTTATTTTATTTGTACTTGGCCAGGAAACAAGGCGTTATGTTGTACAAATAGCTATCGACAATTATCAGAACACAATCGAAACATTTTGTTTTGATCAGGTTTCATCCCACGGGTCTCATAATACCGGGTGAATGGACTGCGTGTCCACCTGAATGCGAATAGCATTGGAAAATGGAATATTAGACTGTGCTATTGGAACGAAGTTTTGGAACGATGTTTTGGAACGAAGTTTTGGAACGAAGTTTTGGAACGAAGTTTTGGAACGAAGTTTTGGAACGAAGTTTTGGAACGAAGTTTTGGAACGAAGTTTTGAAACTAAGTTTTGGAACGAAGTATTGGAACGAAGTTCCTTATCGCGCATTGCGGAAGGGGGCTAGACGGAAAAAATAAGACCAAAAGTTGTAACGACACTTTTTGCTATAGTTGTAAGTGCGGCGTGCGCGTGTTTCTCTGTCTGTCTTTCTCTCTCTCTCTCTCTCATAGAAAGCAAGCCAGTTATTTTCGTTTCGTCTTTCTATTTCGCATTGAACAGTGTGGTTTCGCGACGATTATTTTTGTTGAGTGTATACAGGTTTTGGTACATAATAA
This sequence comes from Ochropleura plecta, assembly GCA_905475445.1. NCBI lineage: Eukaryota > Metazoa > Arthropoda > Insecta > Lepidoptera > Noctuidae > Ochropleura > Ochropleura plecta. The sequence continues at coordinate 19,292,475 of FR997736.1, forward strand.
ATAATAACTTCGTTCCATCCGGTGTCCCTTGACACCTCTCTAGTTTTCATATTCTCTATTGCAAGCTAAATAGTGTTTGACCTACGTGAAAGTAGATTTAAGTATTTTTAGGGCTCTGTACCTTAAAAAAGAAAAAACGGAATCCTTAAAGGATCACTTTGTTGACGTCTGTCAAGACTATAAAATAAAGAGAGATGAAAATCTCGGGAATACGTGGAGGTATCGAGTTGAAATAAAAGCCATATAATCAAGTTTGTGGTACCTTGAAGTTAAAAAAAAAAATCAACCCTCCAAGTCAACGCAGTAAAAAGATATTTATTTATTTATTAACCACTAATTTATAGCACCTTTACAGACATATCCAATACGATGCTATAAGTCACCAAATAAAACAACATAAAAAAACACGATAGTTAAATTAAAAACAGATTAATACTTTTCTAAATTAAACTAAACATGGCAAAGCATATAATTATGATCAAAATTATACCTAACTAGTCATCATTAAGGGAGGTGGGTACCCCTCTCAATTACGATCTGTGCCCTCTGAAGAAATCTCGGCAGGTTTTGCTCAAATATGTCTTCCGATAACGTTATATGGCCGTTATATCGCAAGCTTGTACGGAACCCTCGTTGCGTGAGGCTAACTCGTGCTTAGCCAGTTGTTACATACCTGTAGGAGCTCGTGGATAACTAATTAACAGCCGCATGAGTCAATATTAAATGTGGTTCGGTGAATATGCCACCATTCATACCTAAGAAGATTCCTCCGTGCCTCGGAAACATATTATGCTATTGGTCCAGGCTCTCATTTGTAGATCTTTGGTAGTTGTTACAGCTACAGTCCTAGTTACAAGTCATATTTATATGTAAAAGTTCCTAGTATAGTTGTCCATTCCAAACCTCCTCTATGGAGAAGAACGGGCTAGAAAATCCTTGTCAAAAAAGTATATTACGATTTTGGTCATCCGATTTTTCATCTGTATTTTTTACCCGACTGCCGAAAAGAGGGTTATGTTGTAGTTTTTTTTTATTTAATGGTACATTTATATTTCGCCAGTGATATTTTAAATTAAGTAGCATCCAAAAAGTCAACCTAAATTGAATTTTGTGTCACAGGCATACCGCTGAAATTACCTCGAGCGAAATGTATGACAATGAAGAACATGAAATAGTTCAGAAGGTGACGTAGTTTTGAATATTTGTCATGTTTCAATGTATGAAGTTGGGCCATATTTTATTTGCCTATTAATTTGAGCGAAATGTGCAGAATATGAGAAAAGTTGATATGTATATATGTATATGAGTCCTCGGTTATGTTCCGTGTTGTGATGATGTAAGTTTGTAATTTTGAGTTCCATTTAACGTTCAAGGTTAACTTAAGCTAGGTGTAAACAATCATAAATAACATAACATCACGCTAACATTTCCCAAAGGGTTAAGTAGAGGCTAAAAGTAGAGGAACTTACGTAATGGGACCCATATTGTCATAACCTATAAATTCAGACCCCGTGGCTACTGAGAAAATTTTGATGGGAAAATCCAATAGGCCCAACCTTGGAATTGAACCCAGGATATCATTCTAAACATTTGCACTTGTGACCACTGGACCAATGAGGTAGGACGTTACAATTAACTACAGAGTTACTTAGTGTCAGCGCACGGTAGCCGGGGATTGAACTCATAACCTTGTATCCACTAATTTTGAACATCTGCGCCACTGAACAATTGCCTCAAACTTTTATTGCATTTCAACGAATTATTATATCATTTCTAGACATAGCGAGAATAGCATAATCATAATTCAAAGAAAACTAATATTAAAGTTAGAATGTGTCTTCAGAACGAAAGTATCTAAGCTCTTTGAAAAATTCAAATTTAAGAGTCGAGAAAGAAGAAAAATTTTAAGCAGTTCTAAGAATAATTGAATGAAATTTTCAATTGTTTTAAGAGTAATTAAATATATTATAAAAGGATATATGCCAAAAAATATTAATTACAACTTACTATCAATGCGAGTTGTAATTGATTAATAAGAATAGATTAATTAATAGTGTTGGTGGCTTAAGAGGTAGAGAAATGATATGAAGGAGAAAGGAGTAAATGATGCCGTGACGTCTGACAGGGGAGAATAGAAGAAGAAAACGTGTCGCGCCGACCCCAAATAGAATGGGACAAGGGCAGGATAATGATGATGACTTTTAATCGTAAAAGGATGGAGCAGCACTTTTTTTACAAAGAAGAGATGGCGCAATAAGCTTACCAGCAACACATAAGCCTATTAGGTTAGGAGACGATTACGTAGACAATCACAGTCTTTTAAACCAATGAAAATGTGATAATAATTTCGTAAAATATCAGATACAACATTAACAATTTTACAATACACAAGAGCCCACACCAGACACACAACACAGTAGACTCACAGCAATCATCCATCACACAACATTTATCTTCCTCACGCACACCTAATACACCAATGAATTCATCAGCCACACAAAGCACAACTAACACTCGAAGAAGAAGAGGAAGGAGAGAGATACGAATAAATATATTTTTTCTTGCGGGATGCAGGACGAGATATTTATTAAAACCGACGCATGGTCGAGTATCGGAAAACCGAAAAAACTTAAATTTACAATAATGTGAAAATTACGAACACAATAACCAAAGTGTTTTTTAAATATTATTCTTTTTTAAGAAAAAAACTTATAAAACAGCGAAAAAACAATCAATAATGCACTCACATGTGAACTTTAAGGTCAAATTTACCGATAACCATTCTGTTTGTGGTCGCAGAGTTTGAAAGCTTTTGCAAACTCGTTAAAAGGGTCTGATCGGAAAACTTTAACCCTTCGTGTCTCTAATACTATTAATTATTATTTGATGTGAACAATCGTTTATTCCGATTCGGTTTTAATTCTTACGGTTTGAGAAAATTGGTTTTTGGTTTTCTTTGACTTTTATAAACATGTAAAAATATAGGTAAAACAAATATGTGTTTAAAAATAAATAAAATAAATAGGTGCACAGTTCATTATTCTTAGTCGTTTCCTATACAGAAGAATCGGCAAGAAACTCAACTAACGAAAATTGGGAAATACCAATGTGTCATTCCAACTGTGTGAATACTTAGGGCATTATGCCTTAATTAAGTATCACTCAAACGTAGAACGAGATGGAAAAAGTTACAAGATTGACATAAAACATGACCTTGCTTCTCCTAAACGTCCTCTTCTGAAAAACAAACATCTCTATTTCAAAAGGAACAGCCACAGATTAAAGTTTCCTAATCACTATACTTGAAAACAGATCGGTAATAACAGGTTATTTTTGCTTGCAGATATTACCCATCCTTTTCAAATTATCCTCAAACTACTTTCACGGCATTGAATGGGGAAACCCTCCGGGGTTGCGGAATGTTCGAAAGAGATTAGGTGGCCCCGGAACATAAAGGGCAACAAAAGGAACATGGGTGGGTTTTACCACCCATCTTCCTTCTACAAAGGTCGATTGAAGTCTAACACTCCCCTCCGCTCCGTCCAGAGCTGGAGAAGTTATTTGATGATTTCCCACCCGCAAAGAAAAATAAATGGTGAAAACCTACTGTATCTCTCTTGCCCACCGTACTGACTATAGGTAATCCTTGTATGTAAACTGCTGGAAAACACTTCCCCCTGTACCATTCAAAATGTATACGGAACTGGCTGCGGTTTTCCTCGAGGGAGAATTACCGAATACCAGCTCAACTCCCTCGGAGGCGTCTACCCTGGTTAATAGTAGTCTATGTGTTGATCCGATTTATAAACGATTTTTATTCCAAACTAGCTGACCCGGCGAACTCTGTTCCGCCTTAAAGGCAATAAATAATAAGCCGATTTTCGAATTTAGTAAGTTAATTTTTTCTGAGAAAGAATTCATGCAAGCCTAGTACTTTCGCTTTTATTAGTAAGGATTAACCTACCCTACCTACCTACTAACCTACACCCTACTTACCCTACTTCTCTTACCGGGATGAAAAGTATGTGCACCGTGAATTCATGCAAGCCTAGTACTTTCGCTTTTATTAGTAAGGATTTTGACTCGCCATTTTATTTAGAAAACGTTTGTATGGGAAATAGAAAAGGACTGTTTTGAGGGTTTTCCCGGCAATTATTCGCATTTTTCTCACCGTTTAGACCTACCCTGGACTACGACAAACATTTTAAAACCAAAATCAGCTCAATCGGCCCAGCCGTTCTCGAGTTTTAATCAGACTAACGAACAACAATTCATTTTTATTTATATAGATAGATTTCAATCAATTACTCTCAGTAGGTTTGGCATCAAAGAGTTACATCCATACAATCATACGTCCTCACAAAATTTTGCATTTATAATATTACAATTGATGACACAGTTGGCGCAGTGGCTGAGCGATCGACTGCTGCGTTGCGTGTCGCGGGTTCGATCCCGCACGGGTCAAATATTTAAACGGCCTACAGATAGTTGTATCGGGTCTGGCTGTTTGTGTATGTGTGTTTAAATGTTTGTCAACGCACCCACGATACAGGAGAAACTCCTAGTGTGGGGCAACGTTATATAAAAAGTAGTTATTTTATTTCTAGAAACTTTTAAGTTCTTATAATAAATCAAGTTATCTTATTTTCTCCGTTTACATTTTTGTTAACAAACTATAGGGTATTCCAACTAATGCACTAGTTACCTGAACTGCAAATATTTGCCTACTACTTTCTTTGGGCTGAAATGTTAATTAAATCACAGTTAGATATTTTAGTCAAATTACCACCTAAAATAATCTTCGTCAATAAGTAGAGTGGTTATTTAAGCTTTTAATTAAATCGATCTTTTAAATGTGCTTATAAACTGAAGGTTCTTAATAATAATTTATAATAATAATTAAAAGAACTGATTTATTTCTTAGTTATAAATCATCATTATATTAACCTGTAAATTTTAAGCTTTTAAAGTCACTTTTCGCAAGTAAAACTTCACAGAAATTGTTTTAAAACACACCAAAAAAATTCATCTAAATAAAAAACAACAACTAAAATACATACCTTACACAAAAAAACTTTTCACAACACAACAACAGAGCACTAACCACACTTAAGAACCACTGAATAAAACTTGGAACAACAGTTGTTTTCAGCGCGAACTTTTTGGGCGGGCGGCTAGGGCGGCGCGCCTTGTTCTCGCGGCTCCTGAAACCGACTGAAGCCTGAAGGCTGTGTTACAAGCTCGTAACGCACGCGCGCACTGATATACAGGTTCTAAGTTGGGCGGATGGTAGTAAAGACTGTATTCATGTTATTTTTTTCAGAGGTAAGAAATGGAATATCAACCACATTACAGTTTTTTAATACTTAAAATTTGACATCTAATTGAATAATAATATTGAGGTGATTCACATTAAAATCGAATCTGGTATGCCTCAGGAAACTAACTCTGACACTACTTATTGACATTTAATTTTAATTTAGACAACATTTTTCATGAGTATTTGTAGTATTTTTTTTTTATAACTAACTACTGTCACCTGAACGAACAATTAAATTAATTAGCTATTTAGTATGCTTTTCGGCGGGACATTGTATGGATCTTTTTGTTATATAATATCACAATATTGTAACCTGTATACACAAAATGAATTTGAATTTTGTTTTACACATTTTATTTTTACTTAAGAACAGTATTATATGAGAAAAAACCGGCCAAGAACGAGTCAAAATCGCGCATCAAGGGTTCCGTGCAAACTTGCGACACAAACAGCCATATCTTTGGACTGCATAGACTTAGAAAGTTGATTTATAGAATAACTAGCTTTTGCCCGCAGCTTTGCTCGCGTTAAATTCGGGTTAACACAGTTCCGGGGTTTCCTGATTTGCAGGTACCTGCTACTTTGAGTTTTTGCCCTAGCGCCTTATTTATTGTAATAGCTAAACTAAGTGTTCCCTTTTTTCCCTCATTTCTCACTTTTTTTTATAAAAAGCCTATGACCATTTCCAGGGTCCCAACTATCTCCTTTAGTACGGAGATAGTTGGGACCCTGGAAATGGTCATAGGCTTTTTCATCAGAATCGGTTTAGCCATGTAGGCGTGAAGACGTAACAAGAAAACAAACAAACTCACTCTGGCTTTTATAATATTAGTAGGGAAGTAAGGACTAGTAAGGATAGCAGCAGAGCATAAAAGGACCACAGAGTTGACTATCTGGTTTTAATTTGAACTCGATACCTCCCCGCGTTCCAGAGTTTCAACAGACAGATAGACGTACAAAAAAGTGATCCAATAAGGGTACCGTTTTTTTCCATTTGAGGTACGTAACCCTATAAATAAACGAAAAGAAGATGCATTATCTTGTTTTCGTAAATGTTTAACCATAAAGATATGCTTGTTTGTAAGAAAGTTTAACAGCGCTTTAAAGATGTCGTAAGTAATATTTTCCTAGTAAAAAAAAATTACATAAATTTGCATAGATGTTGAAAAAAAAACACTTGTTGGGTCGAGATTGGCTCACAGCCAGAAATAGTAGGCGTTTTAGTCGGTTTGCACCAAAAGCGATTCGAACCGCGGTGTGAATTTCTGAATGGGGCCAGTCAGTTGGTCCATGGGTGCCCATGGACCAACATATCTTGTGGAATGGGTCGATTTGGACCGCGGGGCGAAACGACCCAATGCTTTTTTCGTAGGTCCGATTTGGACTCACATTAAAAACTTTAGGATTCCAATTGTTTATTCGTATAGTTGAGTAGAAATATGGTTAGTGAAAAAAAAAGTATTATAATAGGTACGTTATAATTTATGAATGAGAATTAGTGATTTATGAGTTGTAATCTTTTATTGCGTTTGTTACTAACATAGCCTAGGTAGATTGTAAGCTGTGTGTTTATACTTATATTACCTATATGAACCAAGGTCTGAAAATAAAATATTTTTATTTCATTATTCATTTTTTTTTATAATCTCATTTCAAAATACACTTAAAAGAAAGATTTTTTTTTCTTTTAAATGTCCAATTTTAAAATGAAGCGAATAATCTCAGATGTGATGAGCAAAGCAAAAATCTTGTAATGTATTTAGCTTAAAACTAACTTTTGCTTCTTTTCCTATTCCTTACAGTTTTGAGGGGGGTTGTGGCAATCCACAACCTCGAAAGAGATACCGCAGCCCCGGAACATAAAGGGCAATAAAAGGAACATAGGTGGGTTTTAGTCAGTACAAGTCTGACACTGCCCCCGCTCCGCCCAGAGCGGGGGAAGTTATTTGATGATTTCCCATCCGCGAAAAAGGGGGTACTTCTTGTCGTCAATTTATACGCAATGATTAGTTATTCAGAAGTTATTTAAACGTATTGGCATTACATTAGTTGCTATGTTAATTTCACTCTCGTTGTACAGTCAGCAAACGAAAGAAGCAACCAGGCTCGTTGGAGACAGTTGAAATTTTCTTAAATACCATAAATATTGTCGAATAAGGTTAAGTTGATTTGCATAAAAAACAACTACATGTAACGAGCCTGGTTACGTATTTTTTTAGAGACTGTACATAGCTAGGATGTTAAACTGGGCGAATGACATGACTAATGAGATTGTTCAGTAAAAGCTTTTATATTTTTTTCCGGACCATGTTTTTTTTTAAATGTTGTATTCTTGTCTTTTTTTTTAATGATGAGTTCTTATTCTTAGTCAAGACGTTTAATCTTTCTATGGAATAAGTTGGATCATATTTTAAAAAATACGCAGAAAAGTGGACTTTTTAAATTACACAGTAGGGTGCTTTATGAAGGATCACACCGCCAAACTGGGCCAAGGATACGACGTGGTCGCTTTTAACAGATTGGGTAAAGATGGCTATAAGTTATGAGGTTTGCAAGAATAAGGGAGACCTTTGCACACCTTTTAGGTAAAAGATTTATTTTAAAACTAACTGGCACCCGCGGCTTCGGCCGCGTCATATTGAAAAAAAAAGTATTCTATGTTCCAGACTATAATCTACCTTTGTGCCAAACTTCATCAATATCCGTTCAGCCGTTTTTACATAAAAGAGTAAACAAACACTTATAATATTATTAAATAAATTAATTAATAAGTAGGATTTATAATATTAGTATCATATTTTTAGCATTAATTTAGTTTTGTCATTGTCTGTGTCACTTGTTTTAAATAGGTTATTTTTTTAAATATATTTTTGCTTGTAGATTCTTAGACGCTTGTTAACTTTTGTTAAATTCTTATCTTATTTTACGTTTTGCAAAGTAAGCAATGACTTATTTTCGGGCCTACACTGTCCTCTCAAACTTAAGTTCTAAAGCTGTAACAACAGCATTGTAAAACCGAATGATTTTAAAAGACAAACTAAACATTAACTCACCATCTCGCTTGCCGCGTAAAAAACAGCTATAACCTTTTTTATGTGTCAGGTTCCAAAACTAATCTGGGACATTTCGCCGCTCTCCCAAGACTCTGTAGGCATTACAACGATTTGGCAAAACAATTTAGCTTGGACATAACCCTCCCCATTACTAAATACAAAAATAATTTGACCACTACAACAAACATTATGATTACAACTTTTATGTGAATCAATTTTTCAATTCTAATTCTATTCTTATATTCAATTAATTCCTAAATCTTGTTTTTAATTAACATTGTGTTTTCTTTACCCGCTATTTTTTAAAAATAGTTTTCAATTTTGACTTCTATAAATATTTATCTACAGTTAAAACAACCTATTGTACTGTGTATTATAATGTATCTGATTATCTTTATTTTTTTTTGTTGCGGAAGGGAAATCATCAAATAACTTCCCCCGCTCTGCGCGGAGCGGGGGTGAGTGTCAGACTTGTACAGACTAATACCCACCCATATTCCTTCTATTGCCCTTTATGTTCCGGGGCCGCGGTATCTCTTTCGAACAACCCACAACCCAGCAGGATCTGTGTATCCTTTGTTGGTGATCCAAATAAATAAATAAAAGAGTAACCATGGAGTTTTTTGCCGGTTCTTCTCCATAGGAAACGACCAAACTGAACCGTGCATCTCGACTTTTTATAAGTGCCCATGTAGACCTATTTGAAATGAAAATATTTTGCTTTTTTTTGACTGTTTAAATAAATATCCGAGTTTCCTTATACAAAAATTTAGTTCAAACAAAATACACTGTAGCGTGTTTATAGGAATTACTACTATTTGAAACCTATGTCAACTTGGGTCAATGAACGCACCGTAAATTTGCCGCAAAGTTTGTAAAAGCTGTACTAAACCAATTTCCTGGAATGAGGAGCAGCAGGCTGCAGGAGCAACTTTTGCATATTGACATCCTGCTGAAGTAATTGGTCAGCTCGGGAAACTAACTATATTAGTGTTCACTGTTCCGTATTTAGGTTTTAGAGTTAATATTTAAATAGGTTTTATGAGAGGAGCTCGTGGTTTAATAATAACTGACGCTCAGGTCGATCTCTTTCTTTTAAAAACTTGCCCCATACTAGGAATTTTTCCTGTATCGTGAGTACGTTTACAAACATTAAAACTAACATACACCAACAAACGAACCGAAACAACTACCTGTAGGTCATACAAATATTTGTTCCGTGGTACGCAGCGCAGCAGTCGATCGCTCAACTATTGCGCCAACCGTGCCGTCAAAATGTTGGTGGTTAAGCCATGCTTGCCTAGGCTGGTCCGTGGATGGATGACTACCCATTATATGCTGAGGATGCTCCGGACCTTGGAAGGCACGTTAAGCTTTTGGTCCCGGCTTTCATTTGTAGATCTTGACTGTCGTTACAGGTAGTGACTCAAGTCTGACAACCATTCTTACCAAGGAATATTGTTACCCAGTTATTAACTGAGTTGTGGAGGTCAGATAGGCAGTCGCTCCATGTAAAATACTTGTATCCGGCTGTATCCGGTAAGGGCCGATTTCACCAATTTATCGAGATCGAGATCACATGATCTAACACACCTTCTTGCGCTTTATTGGCTCCACCAGCACCATTGAGAGCTCGGTACCACCTTGAGGGTCTTCACAATCACATCGAAGTGCTTGATTGGCTTCACCAGAACCAATGATAGCATGGTGGGACGGGTTGAAATAAAACATCTGAAAACTGATTTCACCTTTCGAATTCCGAATTCCGTTCTCTAAAATGAAGTTTCCAAGGACAAACAGCGTAATAGTTGTCACAAAAACGAAAAACGTTTAGAATTTGCAACATACCAAAGCGACTTACTGCGTCTATAAAACGAAACATGTCAGCATTTCAAAACGCTGCAAGTTATCAAAATCACAGTAAAAATATGGACAGTACGGAAACTACGTACTAACGTTCGAAACGGCACACTCACAAACACGCGAATACGAGACCTCTAAGCGGACATCGCGGTGCTGTCAGTCGTGAGTGCCGCGTCAAGACGAGTGGTTGCGTTTATCTCCATAAAATGCATAAATTAAACAAAATCGGTTTTATAGTACCCTGTCCTTGTTTCCCAGTTTATTTAAAGAAGATATTCATTAGAATGAGAATTCATTATTTAAATAAAGCATTCCGAACATGTCGTAGCAGACGAAAATATTTTTAGTAAATAATTTATAGATACTTATTTCTTTTTTAATGTAGTGGTTTTTTAATTACACACGCGTTTTCCGGGTTAAAACCCAGTACTATGCGTTTCAATTCAGAAAAGGATGACCTTGGCCCTATTTTAGAATTCTCTCATGCCTCATGCACGCTTTTCTAACACTTATACGCTCTTAAATAAAAAAATAACCATATGAAAATAACATGAACAATATAAATATTAGCGCCACATATGCCGCGCGTCGCTTGCGGCGTCCACCGCGCGCCCTTCCGACAGGGACCGAAGGAAACGTTTTCGTATATCCGCGGCTCACGCCAAAAATTGTAAAAGGTTACGCCATATTGACAAAGCTCACAAGTCGTTTTGTATTAATATTAAACTGTTCCGTGTTATAAACGATCTTCTTTTACTGGTATTAACTAAAGTCTTGAGATTACCTATTTAAATTTTATTTGGAAACTAGTTATTTTAATTCGATTGTTTGATCACTACAGAACACAGAATCAGATGTTTTAATACATACAGTTCAGTTTCAAAAACATTTAGAGTGACACTGACAACCCTAAAGCTGCAGTGGAGCGTAGGTATTTATTTCTACAACTAGGCCTAGTTTTCTTACTGTCCATACTTATACTGTGTCAAAATTGTTTATATAGTTGTGTCAATTTCATATTTCGTTTCGCGATGTGCTGCAAGCTTTTCCTATTTTTTTACGTAAAAGGTATGTCGTTGACCGGTGGATATGGGACGCTGTGCGTAGCGTACCTTAGGAGGACCAAATTTTGAAGTGATTGAACAAAAAGTGGGTGCTGTACGTCTGAATAAGATTTCGCATGAATGAACGTGCTTATCTTCTTCCAAGCTCAAATCTTCTGGTCGGTTATGAGAACATCAGTGAGATCGTGCAACTCTGTTTACTTGTGAGGGCAGCCTTGAGGAAATTCGCCGTCGTACTGGTATGGCTAAAAGTGCAATGTCTAACCTAGGAAAATTTGGAAGACGCCACATTCGGCGTATTATTGGTCCGTGTACTGGTGTTCTCAATATTTCTTTTTTGGCTCTGTAATGTGGTGCAACAAAAGTCGTGAAAGCAGAAAAATGGATTTTTTTGAGATGTGGTGTTTGTGAAAGCTGATACGTAATCCATGGACCGAGATATGACCGTAATGGGAACATCTCGTCCATCTCGTCCATCTCGTCCACGAGAACAACATCACCAAACTGCTTTCCTCAATCGACAGGAGCGTATTTATGTAGGTACTGATTTTTCAGACCTATTATGCGTGCGTGTCTGAAAAAACTTGTAATACTGGGCCGGATAGAAAGAAAACGCGCGCAAGGCAGAGCGCCGGCAATATCAAAAAGGCTGTTTGAGATAGTTTCTACCGAATGATTCGAACTGCAGGAGACCGCGAAGTTGGAGACGGGTCATATGTGGTTGCTCTATCCTCAGCAGTGAGAGAACGCGATCAAATCAAACGATGTATGGCTCTTGTTTTTATTAAGAATTGTTATATTTTAAATGCTATTTTTAAATAAAAAAGCTTAAAACAGAGCGTGTTTCTTTCAGAATATTATTTAGAGTTTTCCGCCATCTAGTAGTACATTGTTGAACTAACTTTCAATTACTCGTGATGTCAGAGTTAACGTTATAAGCTGTTTATTTATTTATTTTTGAAAAATGTTTGGTCTGTGTTTGTATTATGTCTATTATTTCGATGTACTTAAATAAAAACTTCTGTAATATTATAAAACTTTGTTTATTAAATATCTTATAAAATATGAATTTAAAAATACAAATAAATTTTAGCAAGCACTTTGAATTGTCGGAACAATGAAATAAAAATATAAAATAAAGCTACAGTACCAGTCTGTAAAGTACTATATTTGCCATTCCAAAGCGTAGATCATTATGGACAAGAATGGAAAATAAACTCCATGGACACTCATAAATAAGAATATTGTTACAAAACATCATTAATGTTGAGATGCTAGATTATGTGAAAACGCTATAATCGTCCAACTCGTAAAATGTTATAATGTTTTCTTTTATATCTTTAAATAGTCCTGTAGTAGGTACTCAACTTGCTAATCTGAAAAGACAAGAAAATAAAGTTTTAGGTCATGTATTGTTTGCTTAAATATATTTTTTTGATTTGTAATAGCCTGATTGATTTGTAATAGCAACGCTAAGTTTTCCCTTTTCTTCCCTCGTTCTCCCTCATATCCCACATTTTTTTTAATAAAAATAGCCTATATCCGTCTCCTGGTTCCCAACTATGTCTGTACCAAAATTCCTCAAAATCGGTTTAGCCATTAAAGCGTGAAGAGGTAACAAACGAAGAAACTCACTTTCGCTTTTATAATATTAGTAAGGATTACATTTAAATCAATTTTGTAGAGACACCCTATATTGTGCTATCACGACCCATTGATAGTTGTAGATAAAGGAGTACGGGTACGCCCACTTGAAATTAAAAAACATATATGGTTCAAACTTACTGCGTAAAGTAGTTAGCGATTAGCTCACAACGTCTCTCGTAATTCGTATTATTTCTTTGGGATGTGTTATTACTTATGTTGTGAACATCACCCTGTGCTATCAAATCATCCCAAAAATCTGGATTGATAACTTGGCTATCATGAGGAGGCGTGGATTCACGACTTCGTATTGCAATGTTATGCAGAACGGCTGTGGCAATAATTATCGTAAATGAATTCTGCAATGATATTCCTAAACCTAGAGCCATGGCTGAAAAACGACTTTTCCAGACTCCAAATATAATCTTTCTACACAATTTCTTGTTCTTATTTGAGATTCATTGAACAAATTTTCGGCAGCTGTATTACACCTATCTAATGGAGTCATCAAATACTTGTTGCAGGCATAACCAGCATCTCCAACGAGTACTGCACTACCATATTTCCCTTGTTCAAACATAGCTCTTCTATAACAGTTGTTAAAAATATACGAATCGTGTGTACTCCCTGGCCATCGAGCTACCACATCAATGAACTCCAAATTGGCATTACAGATTGCTTGTACATTCAGAGAAAAATATTGTTTTCTATTGCGGAAAAGCTCTGGATCCTCCCCACCTAAAAATATGTTCGTTTTAAATTGTGTCCAAAATATTATATTAAAACTATCTCCGCAATATTTTGTGTAAACGCATTGGAGGCATTTATAAAAAATGCTGCTGGCTTATACGATTTAAAATCAGATAGTCTGATCTGTAATAAAAACATTGCTGTACCTGGTGATTTTGTGAACTTTATATGAGTGCAATCTATAGCACCAATAACAAACGGAAATTTAGCTTTCTTATAAAATTCAATTTGGGTTTTGTGGATATCGTGTGGTAATTCTGGAAAGTAAATATGGCGTGGGCGGAGAGAAGCTATAGCAGTGCCGACTTTGCGTACGATTCTATGAGCAGTAGAGGTGCTAAATCCACACAAATCAGCAGCAGTCATCTGATAGCACCCAGTTGCATAGAAACGTAGCGCACAAAGCAGTTGATTAATTAGAGACACGCTGTGGTTTCTTAAACACAAATTATAATAAATTAGACATAAGTAGCTGTTTTATGCACGAGGCGGCTAATAAAAAGGCAGCACAGCTAATACGAAAAAAAACCTCTATTGGTTCTTACATGTTGGTTGGAAACTCTATCTTGTCTTCAATAGATTCCAACACAGATAGAACTGTTGGCTTTGTGAGTCCAAACCTTTTAAAAAAGTCTTTGTCGTCCAGGTTTTCAAAATGGTCCTCTCTCTCACGGAGCCATCTTGGACGACGCACAACAGATTTATGGTCGTCCCAACTTTCGTCAAAACACAGTGATAAAAATCGTTTCATTATAAGTATTTAGGTATTAAAATTTTTATAATAAATTTATATAAGAATCAAATAAATACAATATTGATGACACTTACAGCCAACGCTAGCGATCACACTCCGTTACAAGTCATATCGGGTATAGTGACATTTGACACAATTTTCCAAGAAGTTAAAAAGGTTTATTATGGGTATGCAAACCTTGTTCTTGATGAAAATCTCGTATAGGAAATGGAGGTCCCGACCAGACCGGTGTCGTCTGGTGGGCCTGCCCGACAATGTTGTCTAAATACCCTTAAGTCGCGGATAACATTGATAGATTATCGATGTTAGTTCTTCAGTTATAACGAGCTGAATTTTTTGCCGTAGTGCTTATTTGTAGTGCCGCTGCAAAAGTCTTTAGTAACCTGACTGATGGCTGTTTTGATAGTTGCTCTTTCGAAAACAACCAACGAAACGATCTAAAAATGGGAATGAAACATCAAGCCGCGGGCAAAAACTAGTATACCATATAAAAACAGAATTACGGGTGATTCACTCTATCGTCCCACAGGGGTTTTTAAGCCTATGTCACAATTTCAATAATATTCGTCAACAAACTTCTTGGAACCGTCCAAGAAGTTTGTTACATATTTAATAGAAGAAGTTGTTATTAATCTATGAACGCACATTTTATTGGACAAGGAAAACACAATCAGATAGGAATAAAATACACTTTTACAAAGAGAATCTTTAATAACAAATGATTTATGTATAAAATAATATCACACCGGTTGTTCCCAATGCCTATGAGTTAGGTTAAAGTGAACTTATTTATAAGTACACCTACATTTCGGTAGTTTCCTTGAATGCCAATCGAATCCAGTCTGTAGTTTGATGCAAATTTTCCTGCTTTTCTGAAAATATATGTATTTATATTAATTTTAAATACTAAAATGTTTTTGTTGTTAGTAAATAACGGACCGTTACTGATTCTTTGTTATTAACTGTTCAGTTCCTTATCCGGGCAAAATACCGATGTCTAGAATGCAACCCTATCAGCTCTGACTCTTTACATAATTCTATGTGCAGCGGAATCCATGCAAATCTGCAGACATCACTAATATCACCTAATTGCATAGAAACGAGGAGCACATTTCAACTAATAAAGGTTACCCTGTGGTTTCTAAAAAACAAATAGTAATAGCTTAGGCCCTCTGATTAAGCCAAGAGCTTTTGTGCGCACCAGGTCCACAGCTGAATAAAATTAATCATTATTTGGTACTTACATGTCTGTACGAAACTATTTTACCGTCAACAGAATACAGGTACACCTCTTGTATGAGATGAAATCGTGTAATAAATACCTGGTCATCAAGAATGACAAACTGAAATGTTCTTTTCTCTCGCGTGTTAATCTCGGACGACCAACATCCTCATCGTAACGTTCACGTGAACAGTTTTTCCACTTTACGTAGCCAAATACCAACAATATCAATATTTTTAATAATAAATATTTTACAAAAATGATGGCAATGTCAATACACTGACAGCTCATAGTTTTGTTTTCGACTTGACCGACACAAATCGGGGCGATCAATCCTAACTTTAGTTAATAAATCTGATCACGTGCTTTGTTCACAGCGAGGGAACGAGATAGCTGCAATTTTGTAGCCTGTCTTTATCTCGCAATTGCCTATTGTCATTGTCATAATTGTTGTAGAATATTATTATAAGTTTATTTTATTGAAAATGTGGATTTTATTGGCTGTGTAAAATAAAAAGTCTTCACGTGAGCTTTGGGATGTTCGTCGCTCAAGATCGATAAACGAGAGAAAGGAATATTTTGTCAACCTTGATGCTCGGGAATTTATAACATGATTTGGATTTCACAAAACCAACACTTCTGCCTGTACTGGAGTCTATCAACGATAAATTAGTGCCAGCAGTAGAGGTCCTATGGCTGATATGATGATGATGTGATGAATATCTAATTTAACTGGCAAATACGTGTGTGAATTCACAAAATTGGTTCACCAAGCTGACCTCCTCAAAACAATAATGTTATGTGTACTTATCTCATGTGTAGTTAAAGATTTTCTTAAATAAAGTGATTATTATGCCGAAATGAGAGCGTGTTTGTCCTTTTTCAAACGAAATGTGCATTCACAGATTTACAAATAGCTCCATCCATTAACTTTAAAACAAACTTCTAGGCTTGTTCGTTGTACCACTAGGTGACTGAAAACTAAATAGGTATAATAAGTCTGAAAAATATACGCTATTTATTTAAATAAGCACTTTATTTTTAAATCCACATCCAAATTAATAATGCTTCTTAATAAAGTACAAGGCGCATCACATCGTTTGATTAGATCACGATGATTCATGTGAAATCTTGTTCAAATCCGCAATTTTTCGCTGTCCCTACTCGTTTTTATTCAACCACTTTAAAATACTGATTCACTAACTTTAAAGTGTCTAATTTTTGCCATTTGCGGATGCCGATTCCCTTTTTCATTTAACCATTACTTTAGTTATTTATAGGAATAGAAAAAAGCAAGTAACACATTGACACATCTGTAAGTACAGGTTTGACAATTAATTGCATTTGGATATTATGGCGATTTCGAGAATAATAGTCGCAGTAGGTTGCTTTCGGCTGTTGCACTTCGTTTTTGTGAAAAAATTACGATCTTTGAGTTCTTTGCCATGGAAACGTACAAAAGTGTTTGATCTTTAGATCATGAAAACGACCTTGATCGAGATCATGTTACAAAATCGGTGAAATCCACCCTAAGACTGGAAACCGGCTCCCACATAGTTGGGAAAAGTCTAGGCTGATGATGATTACATAATTCTCATGCAATTAAAATTAAAAGCAACATGTATTTCAGTTATGAGTCGAGCTACACGATAACTGACAAATGCTTGCACTGACTGGACAGGTCCACTCAATCTGTGTGGTGCTTTCTTAAAAGGACCATTTTTTTCAGACTCTAATCTGCATAATCCTTATATAAGTTGACCAAGATTTTTGTCTGGAACTTAAAAGAGACTATGACCTCTGAGTTTGTTTCGGCTGTTTCTTCTCAGAGTAGTCGGGTACGAAACACCGGCCGCATCTAGTTTTTAAAAAGACGTGCAAAAGTGTTTGTGAAAACTTACTTGCAAAATAAACATCATTTATCATTTACTAGCTTTTGCCCGCGGCTTCGCTCGCATTAAATTCGGTAGCGCCTTATTGATTTGTCAACGCTAAGTTTTCCGTTTCTTCCCTCTTTCTCCCTAATATCACACTCTTTTTTTAAAAAAAAATAGCCTATGTCCGTTTCCTGGTTCCCAACTATCTCTGTACCAAAATTCATCAAAATCGGTTTAGCCATTAAAGCGTGAAGAGGTAACAAACAAACTCACTTTCGCTTTTATAATATTAGTAAGGATTCAAGTTTCATAATATTGAAGATATCTATTTACATTAACTTGGAGATTACATATATAACAAAAAAAATTGAGATACATAGGAGAAGTTTGAGCATGGTATTCCTAGCTGGCTTCACCAACTGCTCAGTTCCTATGTGTTGTGACGTGATTATAGCACATAGCCTTCCTGGATAAATGGGTTTTCAACAACTTAAGATATTTTTTATTGGAGCCAGTAGTTCCTTTCTTTTAAATAAAAAAAAAAACAAACTCCTTAGCTTTGTAATGTTAGAGCAATCAAGCATAGAAGCGCTCTGTTTTTAATTCATGCTCAGCTGTAATACGAAAGTTCATTAAATTATCACAAATAATTTGAATCCGTCAAACCAAAATTGAATCCAAGCGCGAAAACAAACTATTTATTCAAAACATTACGCAATTACTATCAATAATAAATAACGTCACGTTGACTAAATCAATTAATGATAAAATATTAATATCGTAGCAAACAATAATAGTTAATGATGGGCGCTTCGGGGCCTAGTTAAATGTGCGTTGAAACAATTTGCAGATAATTATGATTAATGATAGAATTTACCTCATAAAATATG
Source organism: Ochropleura plecta (assembly GCA_905475445.1). Taxonomy (NCBI): domain Eukaryota; kingdom Metazoa; phylum Arthropoda; class Insecta; order Lepidoptera; family Noctuidae; genus Ochropleura; species Ochropleura plecta. Next base: position 19,310,912 of record FR997736.1, read on the forward strand.
GGTCGGAAAACTGTATTGTATAAAAGAAAAGCCGAGTTTATTGTCCGAGTAATTCTCATTTAAGATTTTAATAAATAGACCGTACTTTGTAGTACAACCAAATATGTATATTTAAAGTCTTCTTCTACCTAATCTTTTCTCAACAATGTTGGGGTTGACTTCCAGTCTAACGGGATGCAGCAGAATACCAGTATTTTACATGGAGCGACTGCCTATCTGACATCCACAACTCAGTTATTAACTGGGTAACAAATTATTCCTTGGTAAGAATGGTTGTCAGACTTTTGATCCTACTTGTAACAACAGTCAAAGATCTACAAATGACAACCGGGACCAACAGCTTAACGTGCTTGCCGAGGCTAGGAGCAAAACTCGGCATATAATGGGTAGTCATTCATCCACGGCGAGCGTCAGTTATAATTTAACCACGATCTCCTCTTATAAGACCTATTTAAATAGTTTGTACTGGGTAATACGATACCTATTGGTGAGACTGGCCACTGTCTACCTGTATCGACTGTCAAAGAAAAATTGAAGATGACCCGAATGCCACACGGATGGACGCGGTACACGCCTCAGTTTGACCACAGTTTGAGGGCGTCGGGATGGCTCAGAAGTTTATCGCCTCACCTTTCACGCATCAGGTTATGCGTTCAAACCCGGGCAAGTACCATTGTGACTTTTTCTATTCTTGTGTACTTCCTTAAGATTATCTAACACATCACAAACATTCAAGCATAATTGTCATTATCCTGCCCTTGTCTCATTCCATTTGGGGTCGGTGCAACACGTTTTCTTTTTCCATTCTCCCCTATCAGACGTCACGGCACCATTTCCTTTCTCCTTCATATCATTCCTTATACAATCCGTCCATCTTTTGTTTGGCCTTCCTCTCACTCTTCGTCCATCAGCATTCAGGCATCGAGGAAGGAAAACATTATTAGGGAACCTAGACTCATAATAATTATAAGTCAGAAATCGCCAACCCGTCTTGAGCAAGCGGGGTGATAATACTTGTGCCTTCTCTGTAACCCCTGCATATTTTGACGCACAACATTCAACATATGCGGTCTACTCTTTGTCGCACCTTATAGTTTAAAGTACATGGTGTATCATTACTAACAGATATTGTTGGTGCAACAGAGGTGGGGCTGTCGCTGTGTATATTGTATGCTAAAAGATTAGCAATATGTCGCTTACAACTAGGTGGTAAAAACATAGTATAACTACTGCCTCTGTAAAAACCTTTGCCGACCTGGGACAGTTATGAACTGGTACTTTTTTTTTAAAGGTACCAATATAGTGTCGATAAATTTCCAGGATGCTCTCGATTACTCCAGCCTCCCAGTAAATTAGTTAGCAATGCGAAGTGAAGCGTGTTCTCGCTCGTACCCTCACTAAGTAATAGATACTTATTTAATTACTTTTGATCACCGAATCTGTCCGTGGAAGTAATTTCATTATGTTATTAGGTAGCTAAGTTAGTGATTGATGTTCTTTTCTAGAGCTTCGAGGGGTTGTGTCTTGCAATGAGAGTTGGGGTAAAGTTTTTTGGGAAAAAGGACTTTATTGCCTTCACTTCTGGAAGTTGTTTTCTACTAAATTACATCCAGGAATTTAACTCAAGTGGCTCTTGCCCAACCTGACGGGGGCATGGTCCGGAGCGAAGCAATTATGGTACCGCAGAAGGTTGACCCTGTTATATTAAAAAAAAACTATGAAAATCACCCTATTTCTTGTAATAAGTCTCCGAACAAGAATGTTAAAATTGACTGATTTCTGAAAACTTTAAATTTCAATTTTAAAACTTAGTAGACGAACAGGTTGGTCAGTTTTTCTGCTGTTTTCTTTATTGTTTGATTATAATGTGTTTATATTTAGGTATAATTACCGAAGGTCGAGGTCAAAGAACCCGTGTTCAATCCAGATCACGAAACCTTTGCAGTGAATTAATTATCTTCTCGCGTGCAGAGGTTAAAACAAACAAAACTGTAATTTAGGTTAAATATATTGAGTTTTTTTTTGGTGCTATCGAATTAAGAGCATGTTAGTTTTGGCTATTTTTAGTACTCATTTTAGATTTTCTACATTCAAAACTTTTCTACAAAATTTATACATTAGCTACCCGCATTCTTTATCATGTATGATCTATCTTGCTATTCTTTTTTTTAAAGTTTGACTGTGTTTAATTTATTTATGTAATTAAAATTTATTATTTATATTTTGTTGATGTGAGTATTAAAAATCGAAACGATGTAGGTATATTTTTTTTTTGTAAACTGATAGATATAGTGTAAATTATTTGTGTTGTGTAAATTCAAATACAAATGATTGTTTATGAATAAATGACTATGACTATCCAGCGGTTTTGGCTGTGTGTTCTCTGTCAATCAATTTAGAATTTTGTTGGGACTAGGTAAAAAAATACCCAAAATAAGTACCTATAATTGTCAGTTTTTAATGTGACGTATCTTTCTTTTTGATACAGCAACAACAGGTAGAAATACAACAAACGGAAGAAAAAGAAACCTACCGCAAAAAGGTTAAAATTAAACCACTTTTAAACCGTCCAATTACATAACGTTCCAAACTAGTTTACAAAGTTCCTCATAATGTAATAATTAATATTATAACGCACATTCAAGTTTCAAACAATCTTAGCAATTCTAACTTGAAAAAAACCTACAAAAAGTTTCTTGGAAACATCCAAGTGCGGCCTCGAAAGTGTGGCCACATAGAGAAAAATAGATACGGATAGTAAAAGTTGTTGTTTTAATTTCATAAAAGCAAAAATACAAAAAACTGGCATCTTCGTCAAGTTAAAAGTTGAACCGAGTTAAAAGGGTTTGATTCCAATGATAGGCAAAATGTTAGTGGGTTTTCCATTTGGCAATTTTCAAATTCAAAATCTAAAGTCATTTATTCAAATTAGGCTGATAACCAGCACTTTTTGAACGTCACTTTATAAGAGACAGTCCCACAAAAACACCGTGCCCTTCGCCACTTCCTAGTGTTTAGCTGGGAAGAAGTGGCGGAACAAACTCCCCAGCAACACATCTGTGTGTCAGGTTAGAAGAACCAGATTTTATTAATTCTTAGAAGCAGTTTTGTTTTTGTGCATGAATGATGGTAATGGGACCAACCCCTATAATACAGGACTCAAACAAGTGGGCCACCGCTCCACACAAACTGACAAAGAAGAAGTAGCATAATACCGAGAGAATTGGAAGGAATGGCGGTGGCATTTGCCCATGAGTTGGATGTTAGAATGACAGTTCAGGTTAATTAAAAACGGGTCAGAGCCCATTCGTCCCCTAAGATTCGCACCCTGTGCCCACTCGTCCCCTGGAACTTTTGAGGGGCCCATTCGTCCCCTGAAGAATATTTATTTTTATTCATTCTTTTAATATAAGTACATGTAAATGTGTATATTGCAACTTGGTAGTCCTGGTACAGTCACGCAGAAAAGGGTAAAATAAAAAATATAGTAATTCGGTAGATATCATGTTTATTTTAAATAAGATTAAAATGACTCTAGGCTCTAGGCATTAAGACAGTCTTCAAAATAATTAATCAACTTTTGGTTTCTTGTACATTTGTAAATATTCAGCAAAATATATGATAACTATAATATCTTTATGCAGTAAAATAAAACTGTGTAACTATTTAAATAAAATCCCAGTAATAACTGAATTTTGTTGGGCTACGCCTTTGTTATTTACAGATACTCTGGCTAAGATTACCCCTCCCGCTTCGACATGCCACACGCCGCGGACATCTGGAGAGTACTAACCAATTTTAACGCAATTTTTGGAGCAAAACAGAATTAATGTTAGAACGTTCATTATTTTTGTACATTAAAAGGGTGACAACGACTCCACATTGAGCTAAAACGAAACACAAGAACATAATAACATCCACAAATATGATAAAATTATAGTTGCGGATAAAAAATTGCTATACATATTTAGGAGTAAATAATTTAGTTTTGACCTTTTAGTCAAAATATAACTGTAGTATTCCACCATAAAGTGAATTACCATCATTAATAAAACTACTTAATCATATTCCAGGATTCAAATGAGATAATTCGATTCAATTATGTTAAAAATATTATTATAATAATATTAACAGTATTGTTTATTTCGTTAGGCGAACTTCATTTAATAAAACACCAAAGACACATTGAACAGTCTCGTATTCGCAGTCACTTTCAAGAACCAATATGTTACCGAGGCAGCCATAACATACAAACAAAACACCTTATCTATTTTGTAACCCGTTTTTTTAACAAGCCATTCGTAGAGAGACAAATATTACATCGTAAGCCTATCGACAGGTTATATTATTATCATGACGGATTATCATTCATCATAGCTCTTTTTCAATGATCTGTTATGATTTATTAAATTAATTCCATTAATAGACTGTTCACAAGTGTACTATGTTACCCGTTTCTTATGTAAAATATAGCTAATTTTATCTCAAGGGACCAATAGGCACCTGAATAGGTGCCGAATCTTTAACTTATATTGTATAATATATATGTCGCAGATTCAATCAGATTAGGGTCCACGTGTTCGAAATTGGTGTCCGTCATGTTGTTATTTTATCAATCAGTGCGTACGAGCGGCACAGGCGCTGTCTCGAAAGCAAGAGAGCCTCGAAATATAGACGAACGCACTACTGACAGATACAACTGACTCTGACAGCTACGACATTGACAAGTCCGAAGTCGTCTATGATGTTTGCGCGGAGTTCCTATTTGAATAAATTAATAACCATTAAAATAAGTGGACATCGTATATTCTCGCGCATTATTATCTCTAACATATATTAGAGGGGACGAATGGGTACCTTAAAAATAATATTTTTCATTAAAATATTAATTGGTCCCCTACCAGGAGACCAATGGGCACCTATATAGGGGCCGAATCCACAACTTTTATGCTGGGGGACGAATTTTAGGGGACGAATGGGCTCTGACCCTTAAAAACATACACTGGCTAAATTACTACTAAAGTAAAAAAAAAAACTAAAAATGAACTATTTGTACTCAGCAAACACCTCCATTTGATACCCAAAAAAGACTGAAAAAATATTTTAGGGAGTTCGCTATATTAGATTTTAAATAACATGCACTGTCATTTGAACTTTGTGCAAAATGTTAGCTGAATTGGAAACTGAGAATTAGGTCAAATTTGACTTCTAAGTTTTTCTTACAAAACTAGTTAGTTAGATTATAGGTCAAGCAGTTTGCATCATGCGAAAAACCTGAGAGCTAAACACCAAGCTGCTAAATTTCTGACAACTTGCACTATCTACCTTAATTCCGAACAGCTTGCACTATCTACCGTTTCCCAAGTCTGTGGTTCATACTCATACTTTTACCGAGTCCTTAATTACCATGAAATTTGCATTCTTCTGAATCTTTTTAATTTCATAAATATATTCATAGTGATAGATGTCTTTTTATTAAATTATTTTGACCCACAGACGCAATTTATTAGTCTTATCAAGTACTTGGGTTCCCTGTGTGATTTATAATCGCGTAGCGTTAATGTCGCAAGGTGAGCAGTGTTTTATGTTCAAGTGTAATTCCAATAATAAAAGTCGTGTGAAATAAAATATGGTAACCTCCCAATGTCAACCTTATTGTTTATTTTAATGAATAGTAGGAAGATGCAAGAAAAGTAAATCCTATGTTCACTGGTAGTTTGACTTTCACCCGTATTAGGAGATCATCGTCTGGTTATCCTTTTCTCAACTATGTTGGGGTCGGCTTCCAGTCTAACCGGATGCAACTGAATACCAGTATTTTACATGGAGTGACTGCCTATTTTACCTCCAAAACCCAGTTAGTACTAGTTACCTAGTACTAACTGGATTTTACGATACGCTTAGGTAAGACTGGTTGTCTAACTTTCCGGTCACTGATTATCTACAACGACTGTCAAAGATCAAAAACAAAAAATTAAATCAAAATCAAAAGTCATTTATTCAAATTAGGCTGATAATCAGCACTTATTGAACGTCACATTACAAGAGACAGTCCCACAAAAACGCCCTGTTCTTCGTCTCCATCTACAAATGATAGCCGGGACCAACCGCTTAACGCTTTACCTTTTCGAGGCAAAGAGGAAACTCTTTATGTAACGGGTGGTCACCTATCCACAGACCAAACGAGGCAAGCGCGACTAAACCTAAAGAGATGAGAACAGTAGTGCTTATAGATAGACAAACATACCCAGTTAGGTATGTCCGCCAATCTTGCTTTGTCATGTGTTTTTATATTATCTACTTCTATACTATATATGTATGTCGGAACAGTCATTAGTATGGAAAGAAGATGACACTCTTGGCGCGTTTTTCATTCGAGGCGCGAAGGATACTTGGTCGTTTCTAGTACGCCAGCGCCATCCGGTGGCGGTCGATGGAGTTGGTGGACCGCGCCCTGGGGTCTGGAGAAAGGTTTTCGGTAAGCCAGCGGCGCGGGTAGATCACTAAACCGTCCTAGCGTTTTGCGATTCATACCTACTTAGCTATCTGTAACTACCTACTTTGTTGTCAGGTTACTTGCTGAGTAGCGGGTGTAACCGCTGGCTGGTGCTATAAGAAGAGGAAAGACTCTTTTGTCTGTTTGTACCGAATAAGCGTTCCAATAAACAAAAACGAGTCGTTTTGCTTACGGATAGTAAGATTTTGACGTAAGAGTCATAGAACTTATGTCAAAATACTACCATCCGTAAGCAAAACGAGTCGTTTTTGTTTATTGGAACGGGGCTATAGTCATCTTTTCACCAATATAAATTATGAGGAAGTAACATCCTACTTATCCTTACTAATATTATAAAAGCGAAAGTGAGTTTGTTTGTTACCTCTTCACGCCTTAATGGCTAAACCGATTTTGATGAATTTTGGTACAGAGATAGTTGGGACCCAGGAGACGGATATAGGCTATTTTTTTTTAAAGATCTAGATATGAGGGAGATAGGGAAGAACAGGGAAACTTAGCATTGCTATTACAATAGATAAGGCGCAAGGGCAAAAACTACAGCTAGCAGGTACCTGTAAATCAGGATTTAACGCAAGCGAAGCCGCGAGCAAAAGTTAGTAATATTATAAATGCGAATGTTTGTGAGAATGTATGGATGTTTGCTACTCTTTCTCTCACATCTTGATGAAATTTGCCACAGAGGTAGATTATAGTCTGGAATAACACAAAGGATACTTTTTTATCGATATCACGTGAGCGAAGCCCCGGGCGCCAGCTAGTAGGTGCATAAGACATCATGTTACGACATTAAGGAGCTAAGTAGTAAGTAAAATCGCTTTAAGTATATCCTGCGGTGTTTTCCGTTTCAGTCTACAGCTTGTCAGGGTTTTGACGGGCCTGTTGGTCTAGTGGTTAGTGGCCCTGACTGCTGAGCCGGAGGTCGTGGGTTCGATTCCCACCCAGGACAAACTTTGTGTGATGAGCATGATTGTTTGTTCTGTGTCTGGGTGTGATTTATCTATAATATGTATGTATTTATAAATTATATAAGTATGTTTATCAGTTGTCTGGTTACCATAACACAAGCTCTGCTTAGCTTGGGATCAGATAGCCGTGTGTGAGTTGTCCCAAGATATTTATTTATATTTATTTATTTATTCTTCCATCAGTGCTTTCGCCAAGGGGTTGGGATGGTGATAGTGATTCGTTTTTTATAAGATTTTGTATGGTGTAGAATTTCCCGCTTGACTGTACCCACCCATGTTCTTTTACCCTTTATGTTTGAGGGCCGCATCTCTTTCGAACAACCCGCAACCCCGGCAGGCGGTGGCCCTGGCAGGCCCCTCTGTTTTGCTGGCATCTATTTGAGACGCGCGTGAAAAACGAACGCGCCGTCGACACAGCCTTTCGTCACAAGACATATGGACGGTTAGCTACCCATTGTTCACCATCCACAGACCTGCCACTACGGTGTCCAGGAGTTGTCTCGCAGCGCCCGACGCCCGGAGCGTCTCCCGCGGCAAGTGCGTTAACCCTATCATCATGTTTATCCTATTTATCCTATTGCTCGTGATGCAATTATTCATTTGTGACATACCAGGGTGCGTTAGTAATCATTCTTAGCATTTTGTTCTGAAATATTTCCGAAAAACTGAACCAAGTGATAATTAAACCTTAATGAAATTCGTTCTGAGCCAGTTTTCAACGCCTTTAAGAGTTTTGCAATATTCTATTTATATTAAATATTAAACCAAAGCTTTGATTTACAACGTCAATTTTTTATCTGTTCCTAGCAAAGAATAATCTACTTTCCCCCCGAGTGCAGTCAAAGCATCACAGGATTTATGTCATGTGAATGGGAGCCATGCACCAATACAGTCCTTTGTCATTTATTTGAACTCTAACATAAACTTTATGACGATGAAAATAAAGCTCATTCTGATACAACACCAGCGGTAAAGTAATCACGAAAGAACAGTACAAAGGACTATGTTATGTGAGAATGTCGTATCCCAAAGGATTGGGGTCAGACGTTGTTGCATGAACCAGAAACTCACCAACGTGAATGAACGTAAATCTACATTTGCTTTGAATTACGGTAGTAGAGCTATGTACAGTCAGCAGTAGCGATACTTAACCAGGCTTGTCGGGTACAGTTGAAATTGTCATTAATATCCATTATTTTTTTCGAATAAAGTTACATTTATTTTGCACCAGCACACACAGAATCAGAAAGACTTTGAACAATGAGTACTTTGGTGACAACAATAAATAAAACCTGAAAATTTGTTTATGATATTGCTCCACTTGCACGACTATTAAGTTGACATACCTAACTTGTTCACATAGTAATTTATCTATTACTAGCGACCCGCCCAGCGGTTTCACCCGCTGCTCACCTCCTAAGAGTCATAGCGTGAATTATTATAGGTACATATAAACCTTCCTCTTGAATCACTCTACCTATTAAAAACCGCATCAACATCCGTTGCGTAGTTTTAAAGATTTAAGCATACATTTAATATAGCAACAGACTGACAGCGACAGGGACTTTGTTTTATACTATGTAGTTATCTCGCTTATTCAAATCGCTGTATTAACTGGCCAGCGCAATTAACCTATACCCTAAGTAGTTATATACACAGTCGGTCTGCCCAGCTTGGGTGGAGCACCGCCGTGCCCTAGGAGAGGCGATCGGCGGCGGTGATCTCTCGCGGCCGGCCCTGGTTCAGTCTATGGACCGAAGCGAGAGGGAATTTGAAGCGGTCACTTCCTTTTGCGAAGCAGTCATGCTAGCGAAAGAGGTGGCCGGGCATTTGATAGAGAGAATCTTAAACCAACTCAGCCACCGCGGGAGACGCCCTGGGCGTGGATGCCGCGAGACGATTCCCGGCCACCGTAGATGCGGGCCTTTGGACGGTGAGCAATGGGCAGATTGCGTCGTCTGTTGACGACAGGCCGTGTCGACGGCCCGTTAGTGTTCCACGCGCGCCTCAAAGAGATGTCAGCAAAGCAGAATGGCCTACCAGGGCCACCGCCTGCCGGGTTGCGGGTTGTTTCTAAAGAGATACTGTGGCCCCGGAAAATAAAGGGCAACAGAAGCAACATGGGTGGGATTTAATGATTTCCCATCCGCAAAAAAAGTAGTTATATAAGTACAGACGCCAGCAGGTCAAGCTACCCGAAACTGTATTTTTTTCCCAATGGACCTTGAACCTAATACTTTAGAAATAAAGTCGAAAATCTATCAAAGAAATCTGACAGATTGTAGTAGCTTGATGTGCAGGCGTCTGTACATGTGTAAGCTTGTATTTAGCAAAATGTTAAACTTATACATGGTATTTACGTTAGTTATTAGTCTGTTAGTTTTCTTTAAAATAAAATATTTAAATGTGTTTATTAGAAAACACACTTTTAATTAAATAAATTATATTTTATTTGAAGCCGTCTATCAGTTTCTAAGTAAAATTCAACTTTATATAAAAAAGCCTTTCCACCTCTTTTACTGACTGTACGTAGTTGAGGAATTCGTACGGGACGGTGCTATTTTTCTTTGTAAAGATGCCATGTTTTGTCCCGGTGTCGGATGTCAGTGAAATAATAGTTATGTGAGATTTTATTGCAGGTATTTTTGAACAAATTGCTGGAAACCTACTTTTTTGAGGTGAAACATATTTTGTAGCTCACGGTAGAACTCACACTACACACAGTAGATAAGACAGGAAAAGCATATAAAATTTGAGGACAAAGGTACTGCTTATTTCTTAACCATATTTCTGCCAGCAGACCTGCGAAAAGAGACATGAGAACGAAATGTAGGCGATAGTGAGTGAGACAGCACGAGAAAAAAAATACGCGTGGCACTCGGGGACTGCCGCGGTAAAGCTATTGCATAGCATTTTTTATCAACTTATGCAATAAATAAAAACAATTTAAATAAAATATTTAAAAAGTACTTCCAATGAAAAGAAGTCGCAAAAAGAAACATTTTTTTATCAACTTAGACAATAAATAAAAAACTAAATATAATATTTAAAAAGTACTTCCAATGAAAAGACAAGACCTTGGGTTTGATCCAGCGTAATGTCGATTGACTATCCGATTCTCTACCAAACACGCTATTAGAACATTAGAATCGATATTGAAATAACTAACCGTATTGTGTAAACGACGTTAGACAATGCACGGCCTTCAAGCTACACCTCCGTGCCCGTCGGAGTGGGGAGCGTCAGGTTTTTTTTCGTTACGGAATTTCTGGATTCGGTCCCCGCGCTCAAGGCCCGCGATAGAAGCTATGCAATAGCTTAATATGTGTGTGTGCCATAACCTATTATAAACTTACAAATTAAAGTTAATAATAATAACTAGTTTCAACCCCCGCGAGTTCGTCCGCGTGGCATCGCATGATGATCGAAAAAAAAAAGCTTTCTCTCGACTTTTCTTCCCTCTTGTTCCGACTTTTCTCACTTTTTTTAGCCTTTGTCCGTCTCTACGGTCCCAACTACTTCTGTACCAAAATTCATCAAAATCAGTTTGGCCATTTAGGCTTGAAGACGTAACAAACAAACAAACTCACTTTCGCTTTTATAATATTAGTAAGATACTTGTTAAGCATTATGTATTTATATATTTTATTCTATTTATAGTTATACATAATGCTTAAATATAAATGATGATTGAGAGTACAGGTCATCGAAGTGAATACCACCGCCCATAGTCACCCACAAACCCATGAGAGTTGCGGTTGCGTTGCCCTTTTGAAAAAACGTAAGCGCTTTTCTTGAAGGTCCCTACATCGTAACGTTTCGGAAATACCGCCGCTGAGAGTCCATTCTACAAGATGGTCGTGCTTGGTAAGAAAGACCGCCGAAAACGCAGACTGGTAGACTACCAAAATATCCAGATGGAGAAGATGGCATCTAAGGGCACTGTGACTGGTAATTATATAAGTTTGTTCGAATTCAATTTGACCGATCACTGTCTCTTAAGATACAGGTCTCCTAGTTTAAGAGGCAGGGTTCATATTTTTTTAGTATGCATATCCAAATTTTGTGTACCATAATTATCGCTGCACAAAAATATGATTATATGACTAAAATTATGATTACCTAATTTAATCAATATTGTATGCTAAATAAATAAGATCCCAAATGTTTGCATGTCACATTATTATGACTAAGTGTTATGCATATATAATTAATAATTTAAGACCTAAACTGTACCAACACTTACTGCGAATAAATTGAATTTGAATATTATATTGTATTTTCCTTTATTTCAAACTGTTGTCTATGTCTGTTGTTTGAATAATTAAACTACTTATTAAATGATAAGATCCACAATGGACAGAATCAACAGCTGAGAAAAAGGCCCAATTAATTATAGAAATTAGCAATATAGACAAATTTAATTCCAACCTCACCCACTTACCAAACAATAGTCACACGTAACAATGATCACATTAAGGTTGAACATTGCGTGTCACCCAGCATTCCTGGGCAGGTTCAACCTTGTATTCCATATTAGTCACAAGTTACAAACGCCGTGGCGGCACGCAACAACTAGTTGAAAGACTTTATTGTTTTAAAAGTACCTAAGTGAATGCTTCATAGACTATGGAAAATTGTTGCTAGGAAGATAAATAGTTGGCTTTTTGTTGGCAGGCGATCGGATTCGTTTGGTTTTATCAACTTTGTGGGCATGATTATAAACTACTAGCTGTTGCCCACGGCTTCTTAGGGGTAATACAGTTCCCCTTTCCTGATTTGCAGGTACCTGCTACCTGTAGTTTTTGCCCAAGCGCCTTATTTATAGTACTAGCAAAGCTAAGTTTTCCCTTTTCTTCCCTCTTTCTCCCTCATTTCTCCCTTTTATTTAAAAAAATAACCTATGTCCGTCTCTAGGGTTCCAACTATCTCTGTACCAAAATTCATCAAAATCGGTTTAGCCATTTAGGCGTGCAGACGTAACAAACAAACGAACTTACTTTCGTCAACGTCAACACGTCTTTTTGGTTTATCTAGGTATTTTAAGGTTGATTTCTTTGGTAAGAAACCTCATAAACCGATCCATGCTAAATAATTCATAACCAGTTGTAACGACGCTGTCACCGGGTTCGATCCCAGGGGATATTATATTACCATTGCGTGTACGTTTGAATTTTACGCAAAATAATAACAAGGTTACTATCCAACGTTGTAAATAAATTTGTGTTTCTAGAGTACATAATATTTATAACAAACCTACGCGACGCTCGGCTTATTCGTCAACTCGCGCCTCATAAACTCGCGACTGCGCGCGAGTTAGCACCTTCTGATTTTACCTATTTTTGTTGTAGTCAATAAAAGACAAAACACTATCGTAGATGACTGTAAATACGTCAGATTTTCACTCGGTCGCGAGCTGACTACAACAAAAATAGGTAAAACAGAAGGTGCTAACTCGCGCGCAGTCGCGAGTTTATGAGGCGCGAGTTGACGAATAAGCCCGACGCTCTGGCTGGGAGCCACGTGTTGACTCCCGGCCACCGTAGACGTCTGTGGACAGGAAGTAGCTTCCCGCGCGTCCGCCTAGTGCCGACACGACAGGCCGTGTCGGTGATGTGTTCTAGGGCCACTGCCTCCCAGGCCTGCTGGAAGAGAGAAAAGGCAAAAGAAGGAACATATTATATTGTTTTTAGTCGGTAATAGTCTCACACACTGAGGAGCTCGTGGCTAAATAATAGCAGCCGCTCGGGTCGATCTTTAGGTTAAGCCGCGCTTGCCTAGGTTGGTCTGTGGATGGGTTACCCGTTACATACCGAGTTTCCTCCGTGCCTCGGAAAGCACGTTAAGCCGTTGGTCCTGGCTGTCATTTGTAGATCTTTCACAGTCGTTACAAGTGGTCAGTGTTCCGAAAATCTGACAACCAGTCTTACCAAGTGGTATCGCATTACCCAGTACTAACTGGGTTGTGGAGGTCAGATAGGCAGTCGCTCCATGTATAATACTGATATTCAGCTGCATCCGGTTAGACTGGAAGCCGACCCCAATATAGTTGGGAAAAGGCTAGGCAGATGATGAGTCTCACAATCGAGGGTGGACTTTTCAGAAGTCTTTGATTTCCCAACCGAAAAATATAAAAAGGTGGTGTTGCTTGTCAAGAAAATTTACAAGGATATGTCAAATGTATATTTAAGACCAGTTGGCGCCCGTTGTTTTGCCCGCTTGATATCGAAAATAAATCTGTTATTCCAGACTATAATCTACCTCTGTGTCAAATTTCATTAGGATCCGTTGAGCCAATTTGACGTGAAAGAGTAACAAACATCCATACATCCTTACAAACATAATTCGCATTTATCCTTACTAATATGATAAAAGCGAAAGTGAGTTTGTTTGTTTGTTACCTCTTCACGCTTTAATGGCTAAACCGATTTTGATGAATTTTGGTACAGAGATAGTTGGGAACCAGGAGACGGACAAAGTCTAATTTTTATTTAAAAAAGTGGGATATGAGGGAGAACGAGGGAAAAAAAGGGAAAACTTAGCGTTGCTATTACAAATCAATGAGGCGCAAGGGCAAAAACTGCAGGTAGCAGGTACTGTGTTATACCGAATTTAACGCGAGCGAAGCCGCGGGCAAAAGCTAGTCTATACTAATATTATAAAGAGGTAAAATTTGTAAGTTTGTAAATTTGTATGTAGGGGGTAATCTCTGGAACTCATAATCCAATTCTAATTTTTTTTTATCTGGCAGAAAGCTACATTATTCCTGAGTGCTATAGGCTATAAATTGTTTCTAAAACATGTATATTAACCGAGCTATCACAACTTTTGTCTAGCAAGTCTGAAAAAAATACCTCATAAAACAGAATTATTTGCGTGCGCTGCCTAAACAGTTGCTTAAAATTAAAAACAATGTATGGCTACCTGGTTCGTCTTAATTATTTCTACAAAAAAGTCCCCAATACCATATCTCTATCTTTTATATTTTATCTTTTATACTTCTTTTATTACATTAAAAAAATTTTTTTCGGCATACTTACGTTTGGTTGATTATTTGAGCAACAAAATATTAATTCTTATGACAATAAATTATTTTAGTATCACAAGAACATCATACAGATAAGATTTGCCATTTACAGTAGGTATATCAATTGGTCATACAGTTTTGGAGATAATATAAAATTACTAAAACGCAAAATGCCCCTAGCATAACTTTCATTGTGCAGACGTTTTACCTATTTGCCCATAGATGGCGTTCTGCAATTACGTCATTTTTCTGAATCGCGGTGTTAAGACTTTCCGTGGATTGATGACCCTCTCGAATTATTATGCCCACGTTGTCATTCGTTGGATTTCTAAATATTACATCATCTGCCCTCAGACCAAAAAAAAAGTTCTGAGCATCTGCCTAGCCTTTTCCAACTATGTAGGCCATGTTGGGGTCGGCTTCCAGTCTAACCGGATGCAGCTGAATATCAGTAGTTTACATGGAGCGACTGCCTATCTGACCTCCACAACCAGTTAATACTGGGTAATTACGATACCCCTTGGTAAGACTGGTTGTCATTGTCAGACTTTTGGAACACTGACTACCTGTAACGACAGACTTTTGATCCTACTTGTAACAACAGGCAAAGATCTACAAATGGCAGCCGGGACCAACGGCTTAACGTGCTTTCCGAGGTACGGAGGAAACTCGGTATGTAACGGGTGGTCACTTAGGGAAGCGCGGCTTAACCTAAAGATCGACCCGAGCGGCTGCTATTATTAAGCCACGAGCTCCTCTAAATATTACATGTCAGTTGCTTATTGTTTCGTTCGTATGGTTGTTGTTGTTGATAGATACCTCATAATCGAAAATATCGTAATTTCGTTGTTCGTTTGTTTTGTATGTTCGTAGTTTCGTACTTCGTTCTATCGTAATAATCGATACGAGTTATTCGATATTACGATTGTTTTGTTTTGTAAAGGCGGACGGTGTTCGAGTCGCTCTCTCTTTGTTCATAATTGTTTTCAAGTCTGTGCGTAGTTTGTTGAGAGCATGCCTAAAAGGATATCTGAACTGTCCCGGCAGACATCACAGACAAGAGCCGCTCGAGTACGCCGTACGGAAGAATCTGCCCCTGAAAATGAGCAGCGCCTCTCGAGAAATAGAGAATATATTTCGCAAGCACGCGCTAGAGAATCTAGCTCCGAGCGCTCACAGCGCCTCGCTAGCCAAAATGTGAGGACGTCGCGGTCCCGTGGCAATTATATGTTGGTCTATCAAGAGTGGGATCATCCGAAAAGCAGATCATTCTGTTACCGGAAAATAAAACAACCTCAAACATTGTATATAGAGAGGCTTCAAATTAAATAGATACCTAACTTAAATAAATAAAATAAGTAAAAGGCGACTAAGGGTTAAGTTACCTTGAGCAGAAAAGAAAACTTCGGTAATCTTTGAAGTTACTGATCTGATTCCAAAAAATATTTTACTAATAAAATTAAATACAGTAATATCAATCGAGTGTAATCTTATGTTAAAACAAGAAATTTTCCGCGGACGAAGTCGCGGGCAGAAGCTAGTAATATTATAAAGTAGGATTTATTTAAGTTCTGTGTTTTTGGCTTGCGCAGATAATTTGCTTGTTTGAAGTGTAATGATTTTTCTATCGTCATATTCTCTTTTTGGCCTTCAGGTACCACCTAGTCTTGTAAAAATATGCACATATTTTCTACATAAAATAAACTCACTTCAAAAGTTTTCCTTTGCTTTCACGGTCTCATATTCAGGGGTGTTTCCTGGCGGCGTAATAAACATGAAAGTGTTTTGCATAGGAGCGTAAGGTCATGGGTGCCGTAAACCCATTGTAAGGTATTTTTTGATACTTAATAACTATGTATATTGTTGTGACTGATCTCAATAAAATCCTTACTATCCTTACTAATATTATAAAAGCGAAACTGAGTTTGTTTGTTACGTCTTCACGGCTAAATGGCTAAACCGATTTTGATTGGTACAGAGATAGTTGGGACCCTGGAGACGAACATAGGCTTTTTTTTTTAAAGTTATAAATGAGGGAAAAAGAGGGAAGAAAAGGATAAACTTAGTTATGCTATTACAATCAATAAGGCTTGAAAGGGGAACTGAAGCCGCGGGCAAAAGCTAGTTAATGTTATAATTTAGAGTTAATATTAAGGACATGTTTTTACAAAATTTTATGTAATTAGATAGTATTCATTTAATAATAATTTTGTTTTATTTGATCTCTAAAATTACTGTTATCATTTGGTTAATTAATATTAAGGATTATTTTGGTTCATGTATTAATTTTATTTCACAGTTACTTAATACTTTTTGGTGTGCCCTACAGGGTCCGTAATATACCTTAGCTTTAAGCTTATTAGATCTTCGCACAATTTTATGGAATGCAACTGAAGATTTGAATATGAATACTTAGCTTATAATTTTGTCAAAGATTGTTTGACCGCACGGTTGACGCAGTAACTGATCGATTGACTGCTGCGCTGCGTGTCAAAACAAATATTTGTATGAGCTACAGATAGTTGTTCCGGGTCTAGCTGTTTATGTATGTGAGTTTAATTAAATGTTTGTAATGCACCCACGATACAGGAGAAATACCAACAAGTTGTATGGGACAACGTTTTTTTTAATAGCAAGTGAAGTTAATAAAAGCGTGTTAAAAGAAATTTTTTTCATTCATTATTGTATGCATGCAGTTTAATATGTTAATTAACGAAATTCTTTTAATCTGGAAATTATACGCTAATTTGTTGCATTTTTATTCCAAAGTAGGTAAATACTGTAACGTGTTTTGCATGGAATAAAAGGCTTTTATTTAATAATTTATGTACACACAGGATAAAAAACCAAGGAAACATCATACAAAAAACATAGAGTACAAAGGCACAGCTTATTTCAAAATAAATTTCTACCAACAGGCCTGCGAGAGGAAATATGACGAAAAGAAACCTAGACAGTAGTGTGTGACAACAAGAAGAGAACACCTTCTAAAATAATAATTTCTTAACCTTTTATTTCATAATTTAAAAATAACTTTACAGTTAACCATTTTTAGTTCTTTAAAAAGTTAGTAGAAGGCGTGACAATAAATTCCAATTAATTTTGGAAAACCGGTATTAAGTGTTTCTCATTAAAATATTTTGAGAACTAGTTTTTTTTACACGTTTGGGCACTTTTATACGAATCTAAATGCTAATTTAAACACGATTCAAGGCTTTTAAAACAGAAATCGAGGTCTCTTTTGTGTGTAAATCAAACAAAAAAACTGGAAAAAAATAAACATTACCATTGATCCTGCGCCTAATTTCAACCCATCGTACGAGAGAATGGATAACGAAGTATCCTTCTAATATTATAAATGCGAATGTTTGCGAAGATGGATGGATGTATGGATGTTTGTTACTCTTTCACGTCAAAACGGCTGAACGGATCTTGATGAAATTTGGCACAGAAGTAGATTATAGTCTGGAATAATACATAGAATACTTGTTTTAGTTATCACGCAGGCGAAGCCGCGGGTGCCAGCCAGTTTGTGCAATATATTGTGTTCCTCTGTGTATTTGACTGATATCAGTTGCGATTGACGGACGCCGTGCCCGTGACCGATATTCTGTCTGTGAAATATCGATACCTCTTGTTTGTGTTTTGTTTGTAGATGATACGGTTGTTATATTGGTTGTAAAAATAACAGCCTTCGAAACGTTGAAATAAATAACACACTAAAAGTAATTATGTCGTGGATAAACAAAAACTCAATCAAGATTTATATAGAGAAAACAGAAGTTTCAAAATATTTAAAAGCACGTACAACGACTTAGACATCACTATTGATCATTAAAGAATAGAAAAAAATTGGAAATACCAAATTTTAAGACATAACAATTGACGGATATCTTACGTGGAACACATTGATACCATTTGTAAAACGATCAACACATTTGTGTTTGCTCTAAAGAAAGACAAAGAGACAACTTCAAAACGCTCTAGTAAAGTAAAGAATTTTTTTTGCATAGCTTGTAGGTATATAAAATAAGTTGAAACAATAAATAGGGTGAGCTTTGTATACACGACGGCACATCAACTTATACAAAACCATTTTAAACTGATCTCTCTACTCCAACTCAAACCATTTATTTCAATTAGACCATTACAGGCACCTTTGAATGTCATAAAAACAAGAACAAAAAAAAAGATGATGCTGCTACAGTCCCAGTCACAAGACATAATAACTTGTGAAAGTACTGTAGTTGCCCATTCCAAAGCGTAGATATATATGGAGAAGAATGGGCAAGGAACTCCATGGACACTCTTTTAAATCAGAATATTGTTACAAAACCTTGGTTACATCATTCGTGTTAATATGGTAAACTATGTGAGAACGCTGTAGCAAGACGTGCACAATCTGCTCTCTTCGAATTTTCGAAAGCGGTCCATTGTAATGAAATTATTTCTAGTTCACCACCACGCGTCCATCTCGTCTACATTCACAGGTAAGCGATAAAAACTAATGGGCGGGTCCATTATATTTTATTGAGAACGTGTTAGTTTCCTTACGATGATAGTAATATCTTCGTTCTGCGGTCTAGGGTTTATAGTGAATTGAAATAGTTTTGTGAGGAACTGGCCTGGTGGTCTTGAAAGCATCTGCTAAGCATGAAGTCCTAAGTTCGATTCCCAAATCAGTCAAAGTGTTATTCGGTTTTTTCATCAGGAATTTCTCAGTAGGAACCGTCGAGTCTGGATTTCCCTATTGATGGCAATACACTCGGATTACATGAATTTAAAATTCTTGTCGGAAAACGTAATGGTTGGCGCAGTGGCGAAGCGTTTGACTGCTGTGCTGTGTGTCGAGAGTTCGAACCCCGCACGGATAAATATGTGTATGATCTTCATATAGTTGCTGCGGGTCAAGATTTTTGTGTTTGTGTACGCTCCCACGATCAAATCAAAACCGATCATAGCGAAACGCAAGCCGCTGGCAGAAACTAGTAATGTGATAGAACAATTAGAAGAAGAATGCAGGGGTCATTTAAGGTGCTAACCAGGTATAACATTTCAGGCAAGTGTTACTAGCCAAAGTTCCATAGATGCAGTATTGTGTAAGAATAATCTCATCGCTTAAGTTTACAACAGAAGCAAATTTTCGAAGTATAAAGTACAATCACCTACACGCCTATCCTCTTCTGGAAAGAAAACAAACTATCCATGCAAGTGAAGTATCATAAATAAGGGGCATTTTGTCCAGAACCCCTTACGTGGTACCCCGTACACGGTATTTACCCCGTGGTATTTTATGGCGCATCTTATATGATAACAGAACACCCTTCAATAAATCAGTGATCCTTATGGGAAATGAGTTATGGTGTAATGTGGATGACGGTAAAGGATTAGGGTTTACATTGTATTGAAGGCAGTTTTGCAATAAGTAATATTGCCTTTCACTAGGATTTTTTCCTGTATCGTGGGTGCGTTTACAAACATTTAAACTCACATACACAAACAGCCAGACCCGGAACAACTATCTGTGGGTCATACAAATATTTGTTCCGTGCGGAGATCGAACCCGTGACACGTAGCGTAGCAGTCGGTTGCTCAGCCACCGTGCTAACCGTGCCGTCACTTTGGAAAACTTCAATCCAAAAGAAAATTTGGTACGACATTGCTTTAATATCAACCATTTCACTATCTGAGTCTCCTTTTGGTTTAACCCGCGTAGACCAGTATAAAAAGTAGCCTATGTTTTAATTCAGAGAATAAGTTATGTACATACCAAATAACATCCAAATTGGCAAAGACCTTTGAGCGTGCAGGAGTGACAAACATACACACGTGCAAATTTTCACACTGATATTATAATATTGGCAGAATATCCATAAGCCATCCCCATCTAGTCACCAGCCACCACCTAGTTGCCATGCCTGACCTGGAAGGCTTAAAATAAACTCTGGCCACTGGGCGGGCCGAAGAAAAGAAAACCTGTTCAGGTAATGAACAGTCATCTTTGAATCCAAACCTGAACAGACTTTCTTAATAGCACAGGCTCTAGAGAGTAACCCCAGTGTTACCCCACAAGGATGGAACAGTTGCCAGTCCTGCCCGTTCAGTTCATCACAGGAGCTGATGGCCACTACTGAATGCTACAAACTCGTCACCAAATTTTAAGCTAACTCACTTTAGATTGTCATCACCACGTAAACTTCCAACTTCCAGTTACATAACTGTCGCGAATTTTGTCGCTACAACGGCGTATGTGCGGAACACCAAGGCCAAATGAAGGAACATGGGTGGGTTTAAGTCAGTAAAAATCTGACACTCCTCCCGCTCCGCTCAAAATGGTGAAATTATTTGATGATACAAGCAGATATATCTTTGCGTAACCCTTCCTGGATTATATTTGATTTGAATTCTAAGTAACTCAAACTCAAGGCATTTATTTCAATTATTACACTATGGCAGGCACTTTGAATGTAAAGAAACAAAATAATGAAGCTACAGTCTCGGTCACAAGGCATAATAACTTGTGAAAGTACTGTAGTTGCCCATTCCAAAGCTTTTAAATTATAATATTATTGCAAGATCGTAGTTACATCATGTTTGTTGAGATTATATAATTCTACCATATCATATTATCCTGCTAATATTATAAATGTAAATGTTTGTGAGGATGGATTGATCGATGTATAGATGTTTGTTACTCTTTCACGTCATCGGCTGAACGGATCTTGATGAAATTTGGCACAGAGGTTGATTATAGTCTGGAATAACACATAGGATAGGTATTTTTTTCGATATCACGAGAACGAAGCCGCGGGCGCTAATACACAAATATGTGAGAACGTAAAAGGAAGACGTACACAGTGAGAGCGACAAGAGTAAAAAAAACCATAAAAAAAACTAAACAAATTAAAATACGGTCAAAAACTCGACATGTAAATATTTACACTTCATAATTTTTATAAAGACTTGAAACAAGAAACAAATGCATGAAAACATAATTATATGCAAATTGTATCAAAATAACTCACATATTTTCACGCAAAACCTGCAACACTACATTGCATAGCATTATAAAAACAAAGCATAAAATTGTTCACCGTCAACAAACACTTTCCTTAATTGGTGAAGTCAAAGAAAATGTCAAGAACACATTAAATGTAGAAGTAAATCACAGTAATTAACCGTGTCGGGTCAGTTAAAATGCTGCAGTTAAAAAGAGGTAATTGGTTCAACGCGATTTGCTGTGCTAATCGACAGTTTTATGATAACTGGAACTTTAATGGCTTAGTAAAACTGGTATGGAAGATTACAGGTTTTTTTTTAAAGGCGCGTTTAGAAGCATGTTAACTCACATACACAAACAGCCAGACCAGAAACAACTACAGGATCGAATCCGCGATAAGCAGCGCAGCAGTCGATTGGTTAACCACTGCGCCAACCATGCCATCTGGCTTTCCGTCGATTATTATAGAGAACTTTGACACAAACTTAAGTAGGTAGGTAAGTAATTAAATAAAACTTTGACCAAATAAAAGTCTTTACATATATATGTTGCAGTCAAAACTCTTAACCAGTCAAAAGTACTATTGACTAGCAAAATCAGTCAAAAGTACTTTTGACCGTATGCTTTAGTCAATAGTACTTTTGACTAAAATAACAGTTAAAAGTACTTTTGCCCAATGAGGCTGGTTAAAAGTACTTTTGACTAAGTGATTCCGTCAAAAGTGGTTTTGACTGGTTGTATCAGTCAAAACTCTTAAAAAGATTGTAATGCCTCCTAATCTAAATAGTTCAGTTCCGGGTAACCAACTAAAAACAATCTCTTTTTTCTATAAATGCAGGTCGTTTCTGCCACTCGCCGGCCGCTGCCGCGGAACCGCTCGCTCCGCTCGCTCGGCTCGTGCGTAGGAGGTCACAGTTTTAACCTAACCTAACCTAGTGTTAGTTAATAATGCTTTTGACTGATGCTTTATTGCAGTTAAAACTACTTTTGACGAAGAGCGTCAGTCAATAGTACTTTAACCGCAAATTTGCAGTCAAAAGTACTAAAAACCAATAACTTTTAGTCAAAACCACTTTTGATCAACCTGTTCAGTCAAAAGTGCTTTTGACTGATTTTGCTAGTCAATAGTACTTTTGACTAGTTAACAGTTTTGACTGCAACATATATATTCCTTCGATCAAAAATTACAAGTACATTATTGATCGAAGGTATATTCAAAGAAAATATGTTTTGCATTCGATATTTGTTTCTATCAAACACAATAAAGTCGGTTAAAGAGATTATAAGACTTATAGAGCAAACATAGGGAATATTTTCGTAAAAAAATTTGATCCGGAACATGTTCGTTTTTTGACCCTAGACTGAAGGATTTGTTGCCAAGTAGTAACAAGTTTTTTTTTGCGCATGGGATATCATCAAATATCTTCCCTCGCTCTGGGCGGAGCGGGGGGGAGTGTCAGACTTGTACTGACTAAAACCCACTTAAGTTCCTTCTATTGCCCTTTACGCTCCGGAGCCGCGGTATCTCTTTCGAACAACCCGCAACCCCGACAGGCGGTGGCCCTGGCAGGCCCCTCTGTAGTAGTAACAAGTATTGGATTACGATTTTATTGGTCATGTTCCCGGCGGGCATTCGTAAATATTTTAATGTGTTTGATCCATAAGAACGTAACTGAAGGCATTTAATGTTTCATCAAATAAACTTTATTTTTAACCGACTTTAAACGAAACCGGCCAAGTGAGAGTCACGCACCGACGACGTGTCCGTAGAAAAACAGCCATATCTTTTGACTGCGTAGACTTATGCCCCGTTCCAATAAACAGCAACGACTCGTTTTACTTACGGACAGTTGGATTTTGACATAAGTTCTATGAGACTTATGTCAAAATACAACTATCCGTAAGCAAAACGACTCGTTTTACTTACGGACAGTTGGATTTTGACATAAGTTCTATGAGACTTATGTCAAAATACAACTATCCGTAAGCAAAACGAGTCGTTTCTGTTTATTGGAACGGGGCATTAGAGAGTTGTTTTTTTTCACAGCTTCAAGGAACCACGGACATGAGTATATGGTTTGAATGACAAGTCGATACCTTCACACGTTCTTGAGAAAAAGGGCCTTGACAGACAGACACATAGACGGACAACAAAATCATCCTATAAAGGTTCAGTTATTATCTTTTGAGGTATAGAACACTAAAGGCTATCTATTTGTTAATATGTAATATTGACAGGATAACACATTGTTTGTTTATGTTAATTAATGAATATTGTTATCTAGCTTTCGCCCGCGACTTCATCCGCATGGCATAGTTACTTTAGAGGCTAACGCTAACTTTAAACCGCGTGATGATCGAAAAAAATAACTTTCTCTCCCTTTTTCTTCCCTCTTTCTCCCCTTTTTCTCACCTTTTTTTGGCCTATGCCCGTCTCCAGGATTCCAACTATCTCTGCACCAAAATTCATCAAAATCGGTTTGGCCATTTAGGCGTGCAGACGTAACAAACAAACTCTCTTTCGCTGTTATAATATTACTAGCTTTCGCCCGCGGCTTCGCTCGCGTTAAATTTGGTATAACACACCAAGCAGACCTGCAGTTTTTGCTCTTGCGCCTGATTGATTTGTAATAGCAACGCTAAGTTTTCCCTTTTCTTCCCTCGTTCTCCCTCATATCCCACTTATTTTAAATAAAAATTAGCCTATGTCCGTCTCCTGGTTCCCAACTATCTCTGTACCAAAATTCATCCAAATCGGTTTAGCCATTAAAGCGTGAAGAGGTAACAAACAAACAAACAAACAAACTCACTTTCGCTTTTATAATATTAGTAAGGATTAAGTAAGAATAAAATTGACAGAAGTGCACATTTTTTGTTTTTTATACTTAGTTAGCAAAACATCTAATGTTTTGTTACACTGAGCGCTACGAATTCACAGCGTAACAACATAAACAAAACGCAACGCATTTAAAAATACGCCCTCTGAAATAATACGCCGCGATGAAACGCGACGATGCGATAGTACTTTCGGTACCGGGTGGCCAGCAACCATAAAATTGCATTATAATGGATGAACTTTGCATTTTTACGGTTGCTTCACTGCGACGAAAATTATAGTAGTTTTATTGTCAAGAGCGGAATATTATAACAGATGTACTACTCTTATGACTTTAATCTTAGATTTTATAGGTAGACTATCTATAAAATCTAACGTGAAATTGAGTTTATTATTGGTTGAGGTTAATGCCTCGGCAATAGCATCCTACGCACTATAGCGGACAGGTGGGACAGCCCCATACTGGGACATTGTATACGCGCACATTCAAGTGTGGCGTAAAATGTATGATTGTTTTTCCTTTGTTTTTCTGGTAGATTTAAGTACTAAAATTAGTTTTTTAAGTTGTGTATTGTACTAACCAAATGGACTTTGTCTGCAATAAATGAATTTTATTTATTTTATTTTTATTTTAATAGTAGAAGCGACTACTACCTAGAATCAAAAACATTAAAACTTGAACATCTACTTTTTTTGGGAAATCATCAAATGACGTCTCCTGCGCTGGGAAGAGCTAAAAAGAGTGTTAGACTCGAACTGACTGAAACCTATTCATGTTTCTTGATTTTTCCTATATGTCCTGGAACCGCGGTATCTCATTTCAACAACCTGCAATCAGGCAGTGGCCCTGGCAGGCCCCTGACATCTCGTTGAGGTGTGGTTTTGTCTGCTCATAAACATCCACCCGCAATAACATCAGTTCATCCGTGATCATGGCGTTTGCAACATCACCGCAAGATCGGAAACAAATAACAAACATGGTAAATATCCCGTTTCAAGTTTTAACCCGTGAGAAGGCGCGCTATAAGCAATTTGCTCATACAAAAATTTAACTGAACCATTTATGGTCTTACCCTCGCACTACCGTTTTAAGAACCTAGGTACCTTCCTAACTATTCATCCCCTCTCCCCTGACGCAACTTTCGTGGCGGTCAGTTCCGTTGCGACTGCGCAGCGAAGCGTTAGTGGAGGCCGTGTACCATCGTGCGGCAATTTGCTCATCACGCGCCCAAGCAATTACTTTGCACCGAACATGCAAGATACATGTGTTCAGCGTGTTTTGAGAAGCACATAAGTGATAACCAAATGAATGAATAATTTTAGGAGTTTTGTAATTTAAAAAGTTTTTATTGTGATTTTCATGAAACCTGCCAAAAATGTTTAATAATAATAAGTTGTTTTGTTATTTGCTATAGAAGTTGCATTTATGTTTAATAGTTTTAATTAAAATACTCATTTTCTTATTAACTAAACCTTGTTTAATTCATTTACATACATTATAAGCCAATAAATATAAACTCTATAAAAATATGAACATTTACGATAGTGTGAGCAATTTGCTCACGCGCGCCTCCTCGTGTAAGAAAATTAGGCGCGCCTTCGGACGGGTTAATAATCATGTTCCCGCTCCGCTCAGACCGGAAAAGATATTTGAAGTATTCCCATCCACAAAAAAGGCTTTTAAAATCGACACGCTGCACACTGTACTTGATACTCTGTAAAACTTTGCGCCATCGCAATTATGTTTAGTAAAACTTATTCCGTTTAATAAAACTGACAATGTAAGACAGTTTAGTGTCACATTCGCTAACAAACTACCGTCCGGTAACTTTGTTATTGGCAAACATAAAGTTAAGTGAGATCCAGGTAGTTGAAAGTATCAACTTTAACATTTTTGACGGGCCTGTTGGTCTAGTGGTTAGTGGCCCTGACTGCTAAGCCGGAGGTCGTGGGTTCGATTCCCACTCAGGACAAACTTTGTGTGATGAGCATGATTGTTTGTTCTGTGTCTGGGTGTGATTTATCTATAATATGTATGTATTTATAAATTATATAAGTATGTATATCAGTTGTCTGGTTACCATAACACAAGCTCTGCTTAGCTTGGGATCAGATAGCCGTGTGTGAGTTGTCCCAAGATATTTATTTATTTATTTTATTTTGCGTGGGTTGTATTTGTTAATCCTACTCAAATTATAAATGCGAATATTTGTGGGGATGGGTGGATAGATGTTTGGATGTATGGGTGTTTGTTACTCTTTCACGTCAAAACGGGTGAACGGATTTTGATGAAATTTGGCACAGAGGTAGATTATAGTATGGAATTACAGATATGATATGATTTTCGATATCACGCGGGCGAAGCTGCGGGCGCCAGCTAGTGATAAATATTTTAATGCAACGGTACTTTCACGAGTTATTATGCCTTGTGACTGGGACAGTAGCTTTTTTTTGTTTTTTTTTTTTGACATTTCATAGTGCCTGTTACGGTCTAGTTGAAATAAATGCTTTGAGTTTTGAGTTTCAAAAAAAAACATTGCTGGAATCCGACTTTTTATTTTGGGTTGAAAAACCACTTTTAACATTGTACTGTAGTTGTCGATTCCAAAGCGTAGATGTTTATGGAGAAGAATGGGCAAAAAACTGGATGATCTTTACATACTTCTTTTCATGAGACCACGTTTATGCAACTGAGGCCCAAAACCCCACATAACGTAGATACGTAGATTTTAAAATACTCATTTTTTAAGTTTATTTATTTACATGTTTAGTTTTTACAACAGCGTGGAAAAAATGCAAAAAAGTTTGAAAGAATGTTGATGATAAAAAT
Organism: Ochropleura plecta; assembly: GCA_905475445.1. Taxonomy (NCBI): domain Eukaryota; kingdom Metazoa; phylum Arthropoda; class Insecta; order Lepidoptera; family Noctuidae; genus Ochropleura; species Ochropleura plecta. The sequence goes on from FR997736.1 coordinate 19,338,087, forward strand.
AAATGTTCATACTCGTTTCTCATTTAATCTTTTTCGAGAATTTATTCGTATCTATGGATTCTCCTGAATGTGTTTTTTGCAAATAACTAAAATGCTATAGGGTTATTCCGTTTTTGTTTAAAAAATCGACGCAATTTTGTTACGTCGACACCGCGCGCGCTCACGTAAGCGCCTCCAGGTCATATGAACTTGCACTGTCTTGACTGTCAAAAGCAAGTAATGAAGAATATAAAGTTTTGCAAATATACCTTCGAAATAAAACTACAAAAAGACTAACAAAAACTTAACGTCAACACAGCCTAATAAAATGGATTGCGCAAAACCAATCAAAACCTTATTCCAATTGATTCAATGAAGATTAAGTTAAACTTAGTTCAAGTTGATTACAAGTTTGTGGCCACTAGTACTTCCCATGCTAACAACTGTACAATCGGAGATGAAGTTAAACAAAGTCTCCGATCTTCGTCTAGGACGTGAAGTGATTTCTGGGTTAGTTTATAATTGGTTTAAGAAAATGATTTGATGTTTGTATAAGTGGTAACATACAATCCTGCATGGACCATTTTACGCTCAAATGACGTTGATCAATCGATAGATATAAAAAAAACGCGTCACAGTTTTAGTTGCCATACTCCTCCGAAACGGCTTCACCGATTTTTATGAAATTTTGTATTATATTCGGCAGGTCTGAGAATCGGTTGTAATTTATTTTATTTTATTTTAGCTGAGCAGCGGGTGAAACCGCTGTGCTGGTATAAACAAGTTTCGATTGTTCTAATTTTGAAGGCGCGCCAAGAGATTCTGTGCAGCAATATTTCGATTTTGAATTTTTGAATTTTGAACTCCTGCTTGGGTAGATCTTGAGATAAAACCGAGAGGTAGGTCGGTAGATGTGTGACCACCCATACCGAGTTTCCTCCGTACCACCGAAAGCACGTTAAGCCGGTCCTGGTTGTCATGTCTATGACATTCGTTACACGTGGCTCGAAAGTTTGACCAAGGAGTTTCGTGTTACCCAATCCGGTTAGACTGGAAACCGACGCCAACATAGTTCTGAAACGGCTAGGCAGATGATGACTGATAAAAATGTCTACGTCAACTAGCGTTTGAAAAAAAGTCTCAAAAGTCAACAAATAGGTCCTGTTATAATAAAATATTAATCACGGCACTAGAGAGGTATTAGAGAGGCTAATTCTTGTTCCTTATTTAGGGCAACCTTAATACCACTAATATCCTACTAGCTACTTAGTATTATAAATGCGAATGTTTTTGAGGATATATGGATGAATGTAAGGATGTATGGATGTTTGTTACGTGTTTTGTTGTGTTGTCTTTCACGTCAAAACGGCTGAACGGATCTTTATGCAATTTGGCACAGAGGTAGATTATAGTTTAGAATAACACATAGTAATCTTTTTATCATCAAGCGGGCGAACCCGCGGGCGCCAGCTAGTAAAATTATATAGACACACTGTTCAGCGCTTTCTATTTAAATTAGGTACCAACTACCAACTTGAGCAGGAATGCTCGCTTGTGTAAAGTTACGAACATTTCCCTGGAATCACGCAATAACTATCCTGGAATCAACAATATTAATCCTTACTAATATCATAAAAGCGAAAGTGAGTTTGTTTGTTACCTCTCCACGCCTAAACGGCTAAACCGATTTTGATGAATTTTAGGTACAGAGATAGTTGCGACCCTGGAGTCGGACATAGGGTGAAAGATGGAAGAAAAGGGAAAACTTAGCATTGCTATTACAATAAATAAGGCACAAGGGCAAAAACTGCAGGTAGCAGGTACCTGCAAATCAGGAAAGGGGAACTGTGTTACCCGAATTTAACGCGAGAGAAGCCGCGGGCAAAGCTAGTTGTTCATAAAACATTATTAATTCTTAATAAAAGACGAGAACTATTAATAACTACACTAATTATAATATGAAACTTAATACTTTACATTACGAATACTGACAAATAGGTTTGTCTGTCTGTCTATTAAGTTTTTATGATTTAATTGCTCAACGGATTTGGGTACAATTGAGCACATTAATAGAAGCTGGTTTTGTATTATAAAACATTTTTATCCTTCTGAGATTTTCATCCAAATCGGTTTAGCAGTTTTTGCGTGAAAGAGTAAAAACATCCATACATACTCATAAACTTTGGCATTAAATATATAGTAAATTAGTAGGAAGTTCGATAAATACCTTCCAAAAATAAGTCTTTTATCTTCAATGTTATTGAAAGTATTCCGTTCATTTTAATATTTCGCTTTGTGGAACCGAATTCGTTTCATCTTTTCGGTAATTAGTAGAGCTAATTAACTAAAGGTTAACTCCAAGTACATGAAAGTCAAAGGGATAAAGCAATTACAAATAACTAAAAAAATCATGTAATTATGACATTATGAAGAACTAGCTGGCACCCGCGGCTTCGCCCGCATGATCATCGAAAAAAAGTATCCTATGCAAAATTTCTTCAAGGTCCGTTCAGCCGTTTTGACGTGAAAGACAAACATCCATACATCTATCCTCATAAACATTCGTATTTTTAATATTATATATATATATGTAGGATGTATAACCTACTTAGAATAAAGTGTACCTATGTAAATACAAGGTTGAATATTTTTTATTGTGTACCTTCCGTCACACTTTACCCACTTCACAAAATATTATCATAATTCATTCATTCCTTCTTAACAATGTTAAATCTTGGTTTTACTCATCGCCCCTCCAGGTAACATAAATGAAAGACCCTGAAATTCGTCTCCAAGGCATTTTGGACTTTCAAATAGTTCCTCAAGGTTCATATTTTAATGTTTTTTTATTATTCGTCATGTCGTTGAGCTCCTTGACTGTGGTGAGCTACACGATAACTGACAAAAGCTTGAACTGACTGGACAAGTCCACTCAATCTTTGTGGTGCTTTCGTAAAAAGACCATTTCGTACACTAGTCTGCATACTTCTCGTGTAAGTTGACCAAGATATTTGTGTGGACCTTAAAAGAGACTATGACCCCTGAGTTTGTTCCGGCTGTTTCTTCTCAAAATAGTCGGGTACAAAACACCAGCCTCATCTAGTTTAAAAAAACCGGCTAAGAACGAGTCAGACTCGCACCGTGGGTTCCGTTCAAACTTGCCACATAAACAGCCATATCTTTTGACTGCGTAGACTTAGAGGGTTGATTATTTCACAGTATAAAGGGACCACCGAATCGAGTATATGGTTTTACTTTCAACTCCTTACCTATACGCGTTCACGAGATAAATGGTCTTGACAGACAGACAGACAGCAAAGTGATCCAAAACGATTCCGTTTTTTCCACGTATTTAGTTTTCTACGTACTCAAATGCCTAGATATTCTAGACCACATGGCCTGGTCTATCTCGTTCTATCTTTTTACAACTATGTTGGGGTCGCCTTTCTGTCTAACCGTTTACAGCTGAATATTTAACTACGCTGAATATATTTCTAATGGAGAAATCAATGACACTATTATTGTTCTTTATTACTGTGACAACGCTGACATTTTGTTTTTTTTTTTTTTTTTTTGTATTCCAATAATCTGCCACATATTTTAATTTGAAAATTATAAAACCTTTGCATGCCCATGTGCCGGTAAAATATGGAGACCTCTACTACAAAAAACACCTATACACTATACCCATGTTTGCAAAGAAATAAATGATTTGATTTGATTTTTGACACAGTCATTTTACTTTTTAGTTTGAATTTAATTTCTCTTAATTGTTTTACTACTTTTTTCTATTTTCTTTAAATTAAGTAAAAACAAAAACATTTTCATTTGTATGATATCAGCTTACTAGCCATTAATTTTAATTTCTAAAAGGGTTTATAATATCCAAGTGGCAGTAGAACACTGTCTCCTAAGTCACAGGGTTTCCTAGTTTAGAAGGCAGGGTTTCATGTCTTGTACGCCTTCAATCATTTGTAACCACAGCTAGATATTAAGCATATTGTAAGGACTTGTTTCAATAAACTATTATTATTACCTATACAACCTGACTTCCAGAACCTGTCTACAAAGTAATATTATGATGACATATATTTTTATCTTATCAATTTGGCTGACTAAAAATTTGTAAAACAATAGACAATCTGTTTTTAATGGCTACGGAGATTAAATCAGTAATTATATTTATTTTGTATCTCTTATAGTTTGAAACAAGTAATTTTAATTATGTATTATGTAAAAACTAGTTAGGTATAATAAATATTATAACTAGTTTGTTTCAAAACACTATAACTTGTATAAATGAAACGCCGTTTGTTTGTTAATTTATTCACAGTTACCTACTTGCTTAGTAGGTAGCAGCCACCGATTCTGTATTATTCATTGTCCTTTTGGTGCCAAAAGGCTCGCCTTATTGCATAAAATTTAAACAAAATGGCAAAATCTCTATGTACCTCCAATATGAAAGGTAAAAATTATGCAACCAAAAAAAACGCTACTCCACACTAGGAATTTCTCCTGTATCATGAGTGCGTTTAGAAACATTCAAACATACATACACAAACAGCCAGACCCAAAACAACTACCTGTAGGTCAAATATTTGTTCCGTGCGGGGATCGAAACCACGACACGCAGTTCAGCAATCGTTGACTCAACCACAGCGCTAACCGTGCCATCACAATTAATTATAGTATTTAATTGTTTGAAATGTATCAATGATCAAAGCCACTTCTATGGCCATGCAAAAACAAATTAAATCAACTCACAGACATTTAAAAAGATAACTTAAACCAATCAAAATACGACCTTAAATACAACACAACTCGTTAAACAAACGAGACAGAATAAATTTAATCATCCCTCCAAATTAATGTAACTACATTACTCCAACCACAAACTCAACCACACACGACAGTTTCAGAACATATCGCTTTACTTAACTCAATTGAACATTGAAAGCGAACATAACTTGATTGATAATGTATTTCTGCCACCGTCAAGTTTTGTAGCCTAAGCAATGATCGTATTGAAATCCATTCAAAACGCTTCAGTTACTAAGCAGGCGTTTCTCAAGTGATAGAGAACCAGATGATTTATTGTTATTTCTCACCACAAACCAAAAAAAAAAAACATTAAAAAAAAAACAGCCAATAGCGAGTCAGACATCATCTGCCTAGCCTTTTCCCAACTATGTTGGAGTCGGCTTCCAGTCTAACCGGATGCAGCTGAATATTAGTATTTTACATGGAGCGACTGCCTATCTGACTTCCACAACCCAGTTAATTCTGGGTAATACGATACCCCTTGGTAAGACTGGTTGTCAGACTTTCGGAACACTGCAATGACTACCAGTAACGACTGTCAAAGATCTACAAGTGACAGCCGGGACCAACGGCTTAACGTGCTTTCCGAGGCACGGAGGAAACTCGGTATGTAACGGGTGGTCACCCATCCACAGACCTACCTAGGCAAGCGCGGCTTAACCTAAAGATCGACCCGAGCGGCTACTATTTATTTAGCCACGAGCTCCTCAACACCAATAGCGAGTCAGACTTGCGTCATAAATGGACATGCATTTTTACTGCGTAGACTTAAAGGGTAGATTTTTCGCAGCACAAAGTTTTCAGCTAGTTATCTCAATGCGTTCCCAAGATAAAGGGCCTTGACAGACAGACAGACAGACGTACCAATACCGGCCAAATGTGAGTCAGACTTGCACACACAGGGTTCCATAGCATCAAACAGTACAATACCAGTATACATATTTTCGTTTACACATTTTTTTACATATTTTTATAAAAAAAAATAAAAATATGAAAAAAATAGTGGTCCACCAGCATCGGAAACAGGGTCCAAGCTGTGGTCAGGGCTATTGAGAGAGGAACCTCCTAACAATAGGGGTCGTGTCCAGAAGTACTGCTTCCTAAATCAAGCCCTTAATCCAATCCTTGACGAACATCTGACGAACATCATCTCCGAGGAGGCTATCGCTTGCTGCCAAGCGATAGCCTTCACGAGGTTCTTGTCATGAGGATCCGTTATATCAATAACCTTTGCGCGATATTCCAATCTATCTATCACCACAATAACAGGCTAATTGGCAACAATAGTTCTGCCAGTGATGATAGACCATTGATATTAATGCTCATTCAAATTAAATAGAAATTTACACTCAAACTCAAAAGTAAATTTGTTCTTCATAGTTACTTAACCAGAACCCAAGTTACGGCTGTTGTACGGAGTGTAAAATGGCTGTAACACACAGACAGGGCAAATTTATAAAGTTTCCGTTTTTGCCATTTGACAAGGGAACCCTAAAAAATAAACACACTTAGCATCTACATAGCTCCCTTGGCGACCCCTGTAATAAATTCAAGTTGGTTTGTTTAAATTATCATTTAGAACAAAATGAGGCGGGAGATGCCAGGAGTAAGATTTACGTAAATATTTTTGAAGAGAAACGAGGAATATTTGAGGAATATGTTTATGAGGTAAACAAAGCTAAGCCAAAGTGACGTCTATTTACACTTTATCGTATTTTTGATGAAGAGTTTACTTTACTTAAAATGAACTGTTTTTTTCCTCAAGATCCTTTGGAATTGGTGAGGGGTTGAGAGAGAATAGGCATGTCAGCCATCATCTTCTTATGTTCCGGGGCTGCGGTATCTCTTTCGAGCAACCCGCAACCCGCGATTTCAATTTATTTTTGGGTCGGATAACAGCTTAATGTTGTTTGCAATTGCCCGCGTGATGTTAGGTCATTGTTTCGTCATTGTCACGAATTGGATCGACATGTGAATCAAAGTACTCTAAGTGTGTATCCAAGTTCGCAAACAATCGGTGTGCCGAATTTCAATTTCATCCAAATACGTTTAGTTGTTTTTGCGTGAAAATGTAGTAAACATCCACACTAATGTTTTTATATTTATACTATTAATAAATAAATAAATAAATATCTTGGGACAACTCACACACGGCTATCTGATCCCAAGCTAAGCAGAGCTTGTGTTATGGTAACCAGACAACTGATATAAATACTTATATAATTTATAAATACATACATATTATAGATAAATCACACCCAGACACAGAACAAACAATCATGCTCATCACACAAAGTTTGTCCTGGGTGGGAATCGAACCCACGACCTCCGGTTCAGCAGTCAGGGCCACTAACCACTAGACTAACAGGCCCGTCGATTTGATATTGAAGACAAAGGATGGAGCCACTGCTTATCTTACCTTCGTAGCCCAGTTACTTAGCAACTTTGTGCCTCCTTGTAAGACTTGTTGTCAGATATGCGAGTTTTTGACTACTCGTGACAACTATCAAAGTTCTGCAAATAACAGCCGGAAACAAGGGTTTAATGTGCTATAAGAGGCACTAAGAGATCTCGTATTGTAACGAATGATCACTTATTCTCAGACTGATCTCGGCCAGAAAGAAAGAAAGGAAAAATAAAAAACAAGAAAGCCTTTACCTTCAACATGGGAAGCTTTGCTTATCCACGCAGGAATTGCTCTTCAAGAAGTCCAACACCATCCTTACTTATTTACTTATATATTATCCTTACTAATATTATAAAAGCGAAAGTGAATTTGTTTGTTACGTCTTCACGCCTAAATGGCTAAACATATTTTGATGAATTTTGGTACAGAAATAGTTGGGACCCTGGAGACGGACATAGGCTGCTTTTTTTTTAAAAGATTGAGATATAAAGGAGAAAGAGGGAAGAAAAGAGAAACTTAGCATTGCTATTACAATGAATAAGGCGCACGGGCAAAAACTACAGGTAGCAGGTACCTGTAAATCAGTAAAGGGGAACTATGTTACCCCGAAATCAACACAAGCAAAGCCGCGCCGCGGGCAAAAGCTAGTTTGCGATAAATTCGTTTCAAAATTCTAAATTCATTTACAATGTTGACCTCACAGCAATTTGCCTGTACTCACATTTTACCATTTATCTTACCTGCAGGAAAAGCAATTAAAACTTCTCCAATATAAATTAACATTCTACACACAAGACTAACAACTGGACTAATAATTAATTGTTTATGTTGACCATACCACAGTCTCACTCATATCACGAGAGGAGCTCGTGGCTAAATAATAGCAGCCGCTCAGGTCGATCTTTAGGTTAAGCCGCGCTTGCCTAGGTTGGTCTGTGGATGGGTGACCACCCGTTACATACCGAGTTTCCTCCGTGCCTCGGAAAGCACGTTAAGCTGTTGGTCCCGGCTGTCATTTGTAGATCTTTAACAGTCGTTACAGCTAGTCAGTATTCTGTAAGTCTGACAACCAGTCTTACCAAGGGGTATCGTATTACCCAGTACTAACTGGGTTATGGAGGTCAGACAGGCAGTCGCTTCATGTAAAATACTGGTATTCAGCTGGATCCGGTAAGACTGGAAGCCGACCCCAACATAGTTGGGAAAAGGCTAGGCAGATGATGATGTTGACCATACCACAGTAGCCTTATTTGTATGTACAGTATTTCATAGATTGGTTTTTATAAAGGACCGCAGACCTAAGTATTTGATATTAATCTCACCTCGATTCCTCTACGCGTTCTAGAGATAAAGGGTCTTAACAGACAGACAGGCGGACATCAAATTGATAAGAGAGAAGATCCTATAAGAGTTCCGATTTTTTCCCAAAAACCAGTTTTGAGACAACATTTCATTACATCCTGACTAATATTATAAAAGCGAAAGTGAGTTTGTTTGATTGTATGTTTGTTTGTTACGTCTTCAAACGCCTAAATGGCTAAACCGATTTTGATGAATTTTGGTACAGAGATAGTTGGGACCCTGGAGACGGACATAAGATATTTTTTTTTAAACAAGTAAGATAATGGGGAGAAAGAGGGAAGAAAAAGGAAGAGAAATATTTTTTTTTCGTTTATCACGTGGGTTAAAGTTAGCGTTAGCCCAAAGTAACTATACCACGTGGACGAAGTCGCGGTCGGAAGCTAGTAATTTATAAAATGGTAAAACTTTGACAAACCCGGTCGATTTTCATCAACATTGCGTGTTAGTTAAATGAGTTAACTTTGAACAACACTAGTATGAAGCTTGCGTAATGTATAATTCGGCTGTTTGAAATGCCGACTAAACCTGAGTGATATAAATAACTAATTAGGTACTTATGCCTAATGACTAATTTTAATCCTAACTCGTATTAGGTACTCACACGGTTAACTACACAAGTACTCTAGGAATATAGCTAACTAGCTTTTGCCCGCGGCTTCGCTCGCGTTAAATTCGGGGTAACACAGTTCCCCTTTCCTGATTTGCCCTTGCGCCTTATTTATTGTAAAAGCAATGCTAAGTTTTCCCTTTTCTTCCCTCTTCCTCCCTCATTTCTCACTTAAAAACAATAAGTTAGCCTATGTCCGTCTGCAGGGTCCCAATTATCTCTGTACCAAAATTCATCAAAATTTGTTTAGCCATTTAGGCGTGAAGACGTAACAAACAAACTCTTTTTGCTTTTATAATATTAGTAAGGATTAACAACACTATCAAAGTGTTGTTAATCTGTAACTGTAACTGGGCGTCACAGTTGGTTAAAGATATGTTTTGGCTGAAAGTCATATGTGACAGAATGACAGAGTGATGTCAAGAATGTCACTTCGACAATGTCATAAAAGAAACTATAGACGAAACAAGGTATAGACCAGTATAAACAGAATGTTGAATTATAAATTAATTGATTAAGTGCACATGAAGTGGTTTCAAAATAACTGAATGTTTAAATGTTTGTTTTTTTGTTGAATGTTTGTTTGACGGGCCTGTTGGTCTAGTGGTTAGTGGCCCTGACTGCTGAGCCGGAGGTCGTGGGTTCCATTCCCACCCAGGACAAACTTTGTGTGATGAGCATGATTGTTTGTTCTGTGTCTGGGTGTGATTTATCTATAATAATGTATGTATTTATAAATTATATAAGTATGCATATCAGTTGTCTGGTTACCATAACACAAGCTCTGCTTAGCTTGGGATCAGATAGCCGTGTGTGAGTTGTCCCAAGATATTTATTTATTTATTTATTTCAATCATTTTTGTCATCAATCGTAAAAAAGGGAATTTGATACCGCGCTAAAACCTTATAGAAAGATTTTTGGGGTCTGTATACCTGATTAGTTATTATTCGTTTTCCTTCTCGGTACATGCTGTGAGGTTCTGGAACTCATTGCCGCCTAGCATTCGCGATTTAAAGACCTTTTCTCTATTCAAACACAGAGTGAAAGAGAACTCTCAATCGTAATTTATGTATTTATTAAATGTATTTATACAAGTATTTATTTTTATTTACTTATAAGCTAAATATAAGTTAAGGCACACACACGTATTTCTCTCGTACTCTCTCACACACCATAGTCTACAATTCCTTAGATCTTCCTCATATATAGCGATATAGATAGAAATATAGTAGCGAAATTGCGCACTCGACAGCTTAAAGACAACATAATTTCTCAAGCTCGCAAACATCGCTTGTCAACCAAGGATCTACAAGTTCAAGGCAAATCGGTTCCAGTTTACGTGAACGAGCACCTGACAGTATACAATAAAAATCTACTCAAAAAAACCAAAGAGACAGCCAAAATGAAGGAATACCAGTTTACGTGGACAAAAAACTGCAAAATTCACGTGAGAAAGGCAGTTACAGTTCCAGCTATCTTCATAAGGGACGAAGAAGATCTGAAAAAAATTGTTTAGTTTTTCTGGCAAGTCCTTTCATATTTAATATTTTATGTCACCTTAATCTTTTATCATTTTTAAAATACTTCTTACCTAAGATTGTTAAGTACGGAGTTGATTGTCTGTTGTCATTTTTTGCCGAGTCTACGCTATCTGTGTTCTGTGTTTTGGTTGAGCTATGCGTCTTCACTGACGACTGTCTAAAGCAAACGCGCCTAACAAAGGTGCGACCTTTGAGGTATGCACTAGGTAAGCATCATACTCGCTTATGGTCACTCATGCTACGGGAACTAAATAAAAACGATTGGATAAAAAATATATTTTTAAAATGTTATTTAAATATAGTTATAACACATTTCAAAACCAAATTATTAAACCAAAAATACTGTATACCAACCTTCACGAGTACAATTTATTGTCTTAATGATAATTCTGCACAGCTATTTATGAATTACGGGTTAACCACTCTGCACGACAGGATTTTGACATATGACACATCAGCTGAATCGGTGGGGTGACGCGAATTGTCATGAAATTCAAGATTTTTCATCAATTTACAGCATTCAATTTTGTTATTAAAAATAAATCACAGCGGCTGTTTCATACGATAAGCTTGAGGTTTATATTTCCAAAAACCTCATAAGGTCGATAAAACGGCGTCAATCTATTGCAAAATGTGTGTAAAATACATATTACTACACCTTTCCAAAAATAAGGTACTTTAAAAACGCTGGAAATAATGTACATACACAAGATAACCATTTGAAAATAACATCGGAAATCTAAAATAAAAACAGTGGCATTCCATCTGCATTCTTATTTTTGCCATTTTACATTTAAATTAATAAAAAAACACGATACAAATATCGACAAAAAATACTACAAAATGTGTTGCAATATGACATTTCTTAGTGCTGACCGTAAAACTAAGTTTCATCATTACGATTAAAAAGTTGCATTCAACCTAATCGATAATCGTAATAGAGTAAATTTTAAAAAAAAGTTTTGGGACCATTGAGGAATTTACGTATGGAGGTGGCATAATATTCTACTATAGATAGTTGTATCTATGTTATCTATTATAAAAGAAAGACATTTTGTCACGTGCTTTTTTATTATGCTATAATTATTTTGTTATGCGCCCAGATTTGAGGTACATTTGCTGTCAAACGGTTTCGCGGTAAAAGATTTTGGCTGTTTTCTTGAATGACGATAAATGAAAATGGCGGCCAATTTTGTAGGTCATGCTAATTCTGTAGGTAGCCAGTCAGGCAGCCCAGCCGGCACAACCATACCGTACCGCACCTAGAAAGCCATGCCTCTGTATTAGAGCCTTGTTTTAGACATACAGGGACTCCGTACACAAGTACACATCGGGGCTCTAAAATGTTGACACTTAAAAGTATTGGTTGGATAAAAAAAATAGTAAGGTATAAGGAGACCTTCAGCCTATTAAAAATAGACCGGCCAAATGCGAGTCGGACTCACGCACCAAGGGTTCCGTACAAACTGACGACATAAACGGTCATATCTTTTCTCTACGTAGACTTGGAGGGTTGTTTTTTTCACAGCTTCAAGGGACCACAGATTTGATATTTGGGTTCTGTTATTTATTATGAGGTACGGAACCCTAAAAAGTATTATTAAATAGTGTATCTCTCTTTTTTGGAATTTAAGGACTTCTTTAGGAATTTAAAGGAGGCCTTCTCATAAACTTCTCAGGAACTTCTTTAGGAATTTAAAGGAGGCCTCCTTTAAATTCCGCCATTTATATCGGTCTTGCGCCACTTGGATGGGAAATCATCAAATATCCGCTCCTGTTAAACTTTTAACAAAAAGTCGTTGTCGACTCGCGGCACCCGACCCCTGTAGCGTCTCCCGCGGTGGCTGGCTTGGTTTGAGGTTCTCTCATTCAAACATCACCATCTCCTCCGGGACAGAGCGGTGCTCCGCTCAAAAGAGCAGACTGCCTGTGTGCTCCAACGTGTCCTCCGGGCGATAGTCACATTGGTGACACCTGGGTGTTTCTTCCCGCCCGATGATGTGCAGGAACGTCCCGAAACTTTCGTGCCCGGTGAGGATCTGCGTCAGGTGGTAGGTGAGGATGCCGTGGCACCTCACTTCCCCCGCTCTGGGCGGAGCGGGGGGAAGTGTCAGACCCGCAACCCCGGTAGGGTCCTGCCGGGATTGCGGGTTGTTCGAAAGAGATACCGCAGCCCCGAGTAAAAGAAGGAACATCGATCGGTGGACATTAGTCAGTAAAAGTCTGACACTCCCCCCCGCTTCGCCTAGAGCGGGGGAAGTTATTTGATGATTTCCCACCCAAAAAAAAACCCCGGTACAAAATGGACCCATTTTGAACCTGGAGTTTTCTTGAGGTCGTGTACCGGGGTTTTTTTCCATCTCAAATTGTGGTCTCCCTCTAGACCATTTTTACCCCAAGGCTTCCACTCCAAGAACACTTTGGCCTACGAGCCATGTTTTAGGAAAGAATGAAAACGCTTTCCAAATAACTAATCCAACCATACTACAAACAATTTTGTCGAACTTTTTTACTGTGCCTACCAAAATCATAAAATTCTTTATTCAACCTTATTTATTTTTATTTGCAATTCACATTCAAATAGTAGGTACAAAACCAAATTATTAATAAAATAGCAAATAAACATTTTAATATAAATTCGAACAGCGAGCGCATTCCTTATTTGAATTTTTATCTGAAAATAAAATTGGCGCGAATTTAGCCATAGATCAGATTCTACTGTTTGTTGTTGAGTCGGTTTTAGTGGCGTAAAAAATGTTATTATCAATATTTATAGTATACACGTATTACAAAATTATTCTTATTTTCATCTATCAATTTCTGATATTCCTTAATTTAATTATTCGAGTTGATTGATTTACAAGAAAATAATCGATTGAAATAATCGCATTTACACATCACAAAATAAAAAAAAAGAAATGGACGTCATTTTCGAAAGTGAATTTAGTAGTGGTTATGAATATTACGTGTTAATGGACCTATTATTACAAATTACGATAAGATCTGGGCATGTTCATGTTATTTATAATATTTGCAATGATATTTGTCTCATTTGTTATAGAATCTATTCGCGTCCGTGTGATATAATGTGGAATGAAAAATGTAAACAAGCACGATTGGCGCGAAACTTCGACTTTAGATTTCAAAATGTATCATTACCACTGCTAATTTAAGTTCAATTACGAATGATTTCTGCACGTAATAAAAGGACACGTTAATCAGGCCCAACAAAGTGGAGCTTATATGTCCGAAAACCATTTTTTTCATGATTTTTAGCGTCGACCTACACTGCCATCAAAATGGCTATGATCGTAATTTACGCACATGGATTTTATAAAGGTTAATTAAGAAACTTGCTCAATAATTAAAGAACTTCTAACGACGTTTACATATGAGATTTTTATTCTACTATCTTAATGAATGCACACCCATATTATTTTTTAACCAGAAAATAAAATATTTACAAAAATAAAGAGGAGGTCGTATGACTTATATGTTCGACCCCTTTCGGGGCCAGTACTGAGCCAGCGGAGGTTTGAATGTCGAGCCCCCGAAGGGGTCCGTACCGAACTATACGGTTAAACAAACTCCATAATCTTACGACTTGCCTCATCAATACAATTATTGCAGCTACTACCAATACATTGTTCCGGGACGCACCTACACGTAGCGAATGTGTTTTATGTTTTAAATATCGAACATTCTATTGTTTCTTTTTATTAATGTACCCTCAGTTTTTTAAATTAGTTATTTGTTTACTAAGTGGGTCCAAAATGGATCGTAGTTCTTTTACTATTGGGAATATTATATTAATTTTAAATCATTATGCATATATTTCTTTCCCGAGAGCCTTTGCGTTACATGAATTAATGACTATTTGTTTAATTTTACCCACTAGTTGCTACTTATGTACGGACAATTTATGCCGAATCGTCCGTTGTTTATTAGTCTTTGGAGATACATCATCAATAAAAGAAACTTATAACAATGAAGCCCCTTAACTTAAGTATTTATTATCAGAATTGCCGTGGATTAAGAACTAAAACAACACAATTCAAACAAAATATTATGTGTAATTGTTACGATTTAATTATAATAACAGAAACATGGTTATACGACGGCATTTTTGATAGGGAATTGTGTGACGATAGGTATGACGTGTTCCGAAAAGACCGTGATTTAGCTGCAACTGGTAAATCGAAAGGTGGCGGTGTTATGATACTCTCACGGCATGAGTTGGGTGCGTGGTGCGTTGGGCACGAGCAAAATGCAATTGCCACGGAATTGTTAACAATAATAATACCGGCTCGCGCGCTGTCAGCAACAGCTGATCTCTGCGTAAGTGTTGCCTACGTACCGCCGGATGCTCATCGCATACCCTCAGATATTGATTATATCTTGCAAGAAGTAGCAAATATGTTTACTAATAACATCCGTACTTATAATTACCTGCTTGTAGGTGATTTTAATCTTCCATGCATTAAATGGAATACAAGTGGACCATCTTTTCTGAAACATGGCGCTGTCGAAGTGCAGAATGCGGCCGTGCGTTTAGTTAGTGATTTGTCGTTTTTAGGCGTTGCACAATACAACTTCTTGCCCAACAACAAGGGACATACTCTTGATTTGGCCTTCTCCAGCTTGCCCCTAAAAATAAACGAATGTTTGTTGCCCCTTCTGTGTCCTGACCTACCTCATCCAGTAATTACCATTGAAATAACTGACCTCATAGTGGCTCCGCTCCGGGAGTTATGTACACCTAGGCATAATTACCGCAAATCTAATTTCAGCATGTTAAATAATTGCTTTTCTAAAATTGACTGGATCTCAGCTTTAGACAACACGACAACAAATGAAGCTGTTAACATATTCTACAAATCAATTCAAACGGAGATTGATAAATATGTTCCTTTCAATAAAAGGTCAGGATCTCGTAAATATCCTGTTTGGTATGATAAATCATTAATTAAAATAATTAAAGAAAAGAACAAGGCACACGCACGTTGGAAGCAATTTGAAAATTTACTTGACTACGACGAATTCTCAATGTTGCGTAAAAGACAGCGACAAGTGCAGGATATTTGTTATAACAGACACTTGCTAGAGATAGAACACAGCCTGAAAAATGATCCAAAGAAGTTTTGGACGTACATAAAGACCATGCGTGGTGGCTCTAACTATCCAAAGATGTTATCTCGTAATAATGTAAATTACTCTGAAGGAAGTGGAATTTGCGAAGCTTTCAATGAATTCTTCCTCGATGTCTTTGGTGAACCATCCGAATATAGCCTCACAAGTGCGCTGATCGCAAACGAAAACGACAACTGTCTGGATATCATATCCAATCTGCAATTTACATCTTCAAATGTAGAGAAGTCGTTAAGTGCTTTAAGTATCGAAAAGGGTGCTGGTTGTGACGGAATACCTCCAGTATTTTGGAAAAACTGTGCAAAATCTCTTGCACCTCCAATTTGCCTTATATTTAATCTCTCTTTAAGAGAAGGCACGTTCCCAAATGAATGGAAAAAGGCATTCATTGTTCCAATTCATAAAAAAGGCTCGCGATCAATGATAGAAAATTACAGGGGTATTTCAATATTAAACACACTTGGTAAAGTATTTGAAAAACTGGTATACAACGCCATCTATTCATATATCCTCAAAGGAATCCCTTGCAAGCAACACGGTTTCTTAAGGAAACGCTCAACTGTCTCAAATTTGGCTAGCTTTTCCAATTTTGTTCTGGAGAATACTGATAACGGTGGGCAGGTTGACGTGATCTACACGGATTTCGAAAAAGCTTTTGATCGCGTGGATCACGTCATCTTGCTCAGAAAGTTATACAAATTGGGCATACGAGGCGATCTTTTACGTTGGGTTCAGTCATATCTATTAAGGAGATCACAGGCCGTAGTTCTAGGAGGATATCGTTCCAACTTTACAGAAATTCCTAGCGGTGTTCCACAAGGATCTCATTTAGGGCCTTTATTTTACAATGCTTATTTATTTGACATCACTGATGCTTTTGAATACTCCGAACACTTAATGTACGCTGATGTCAAAAAAATATTTTGTAGGATAAAATCAGCCGAAGATTGTAGGGCCCTTCAGAAGGACCTCGATAATTTATATAATTATTATCAAAAAAATAAAGTCACAGTAAATGTTAATAAGTGTCAGTGTATTAGTTACACGCGTAAAAAAAGCCCTATTGATTATACGTATAATTTTAATGGAGTGATTATAAACAGAGTCAACATAGTTCGTGACTTAGGAGTTTTGTTCGACTGTAAATTATCGTTTTCTGATCACATTAATCTTATTAGCTCTAAAGCTTATAAGAACCTAGGATTTGTTCTTAGGTCATGTAAGTTATTTAAAAATATTGGTGCTCTCAAATCGGTATATTTTGCATACGTGCGAAGTGTTTTAGAATATGCGAGTCCGATTTGGTCCCCCCATTACATCATTTATAAGAACCAAATAGAACAGATTCAAAAAAAATTCGTTAACCATCTCAACTACCGCCTCCGAAAACCTCCGATGACCTACGAAGACAGCTGCCGTACATATGGTTTGCTAACACTGGATGAAAGGCGTAAAGTAATGGACATGTGTTTGCTTTACGATATTCTTAATGGACGCCTGGATTGCTCGGAGTTGGTCGCACTGGTAACATTTAACACTCCCCTACGGCGCACTCGTCATACGTCACTGTTACACGTGCCTAGGCACTCCACTAACTATGCCAAAAATTGTGTAATGACACGCATTGCTCGTATTTAGAACGCAGAATTCTCTAATGTCGACATTTTTAATTTTAATAAAGCATTATTCAAAAAACAATTAACAAAAACTTTGAATGAAGGCAAATAAATGACAAACAAACATTCAATATCTTTTCCTGAAAGTGTTACTTTTTCAAAATTTTATTTTTAACTTATCTGTAGTATCGTCATTGTTAATTTCATTATAATATTTTATAAGTCCGTTTGTACATACATTAAATCCCAGTTACACAGGGAAACCTATTATTAGCCATATTATACTGTAACTAAAATAATTTGTAATATATTGTAAGTATCGCTGTTGGTTACCTAAATAAAGAAAATAAAATAAAATATCTTTTCGCAGGTCTGCTGGCAGAAATTTCTTACGGAATAAGTAGTCCCTTTGTACTCAAACTTCTTATGTTATTTTTCCTGTCGTATCTACTGTGTACATAATTTATTAAATTAATAAAACAAATCATCATCATGTATGTATGGGGAATAAATACGCTGCCTAAGTGAACTTACAATATTTGATGGCTCATTTAATTTCGAATTTAGTCAAAAATTTAGTAAATAGTATACATATAACTAATTAACTATACTATACGTAAAACACATTGACGAAAGAAACAATTACCTAGCGCAAAAAAAAACTTTTTTTTTAGTAACACCTAATTTGGGTCCCTTTTTTTTAGGATGGGAAATCATCTAATGACTTCCCCCGCTCTGGGCGGAGCGGGGGGGGCATGTCAGACTTGTACTGACTAAAACCCACCCATGTTCCTTCTATTGCCCTTTACGTTCCGGAGCCGCGGTATCTCTTTCGAACTACCCGCAACCCTGGCAGGCGGAGGCTCTGGCAAGCCCCTCTGCTTTGCTGACTCTCTTTGAGGCGCGCGTGAAACACGAACGCGCCGTCGACACGGCCTGTCGTCAATCGACGGACGGACGGTGAGCTAAATTTGGGTCTCCTTGGAAATTCAATTGCTTTATCTATGTTGCGAGATTTCTTCTCGAAGGGTTTTGATCTAATTTTGTTATAAACAGTTTGCTCATGTTGTTTAGTCTTTCAAAAGAATTTCAAGATAAGATTAGTGAGGGCACGTGTTTTAAAAGTAAGTAATTGAGACAGAAGTGTTTCTTTGAAAAATAAGTAGGACGTATTATTGTATACTGTCGTGTAGTTTTTAGGATTCCTCACCCAAAAGAGTAAAACGGGAGTATATTACTAAGACTCCGCTGTCTGTCCGTCTGTCACCAGGCTGCATCTTATGAACCGTGATAGCTAGATAGTTGATGTTTTTCTGCTTCCGCTATAACAACAAATACTAAAAATCATTTTTCCATTCAACAAACATGTTTTTTTTTGGATAATGGTACCCTAAGTTTTCAACTCTGATCCCAAGCTAAGCAGAGCTTGTGTTATGGTAACCAGACAACTGATATACATACTTTTATAATTTATAAATACATACATATTATAGATAAAATCACACCCAGACACAGAACAAACAATCATTGATGAGCATGATTATAACACAAGCTCTGCTTAGCTTGGGATCAGATAGCCGTGTGTGAGTTGTCCCAAGATATTTATTTTATTATTATTTATTATATTTATAACTATGTCGGCTCGGTGGGGTCAGCTTTCTCTCCCCTTTTCTTCCCTCTTTCTCCCCTTTTCCTATTATTTTTATCCTATGTCCATCTCCAAGGTCCATATCTCTGTACCAAAATTCATTAAAATCGGTTTTGACATTTAGGCATGAATACGTAACAAACAAACTCACTTTCGCTTTTATAATATTAGTAATGATTGTCGAAAATTGGGTGTATAAATCACAATAACTGGCAACAAATAACCTCCAGTATCGACCTCAGCTATGCAAACGAGCCGATCAGCCCGTATATTGACTGTATGCTAATCAGCGCCCTATCTGTGCACACGTGCGAAAACTATGCTTTAGTGTCAAAATCGTTCAGAGGCTGCATTTACGCATTAAAAAGTGAGGAGATCATTCAAGGTCTAAGTATTCAAAGAGATATCAGCATAGCATCTCTGCTTTGCTGATATTTCTTTGTATACTATAACTATAACGCAACCCATTTGGCAGGCCGAGAGGCCTGCCATATGCGATATGCATTATGCGTTATGGGTTTTTCGAAAGAGATACCGCGGGCCCATAAAGGGCAAAAGAAGGAACATGGATAGGTTTTAGTCAGTAAATACCTGACACTTCCGCTCCGCACAGAGTGAGTTTTTTTTTTTTAATGTAGCTCCACACTAGGAATTTCTCCTGAATCTTGGGTGCGTTTACAAACATTTAAACTCACAAACAATCAGACCCGGAACAACTATCTGTAGGCCATATAAATATTTGTTCCGTGCGGGGATCGAACAGCGCAGCAGTCGATCGCTCAGCCACTGCGCCAACCGTGTCGTCAATTTTGATTTGATGAGTTCCCACAAAAGAAAACTATACATAACATAACAACATGACATCTCCAAAGGGGTAAGCGAACCGGGTTTGCGGGTTGTTCGAAAGAGATACCGCGGCCCCGGAACTTAAAGGGCAATAGAAGGAACATGGGTGGGTTTTAATCAGTAAAAGTCTGACCTTCCCCCCCGCTCCGCCTAGAGCGGGGGAAGTTATTTGATGATTTCCCACCCCAAAAAAATAAGAAGGGGTAAGCAAAGATTAAACCTCGATGTCAAGTTGTAAATACCAAGGAAAGCAACGTCACTAGTAAAAACTATATTTATATGTGATTAATGATAAGCTTTTAAACCTAAATATAGCTCTGGCATTATCAAACAAGAATCTATTTCTATCCAAACTTGTATTTTTCCTTGTTCGTTTGTCACCATTCGAAGCAATTAAATTTAAAGTATCTACCAATGAACAAATCAATTACGTGACAATTGCAGAGATGATTGTACGATTGACCATTATTTAACCTTAAGATATACAGGAAGTTTTATTTATCTTGTCGATTAGTTTTAGTTAAGGTAGATAATCATCACCGTCATTTCATCAAAAGATTTTTGTCACTTCATGCCAAAGGACAGTGCTCTGCACTTATACATTGTTGACCCTGGAGCCAAGAGCAACGAAAAATTATGTATTACTGACTTTCCTGATTTGCAGGTACCTGCTAAAGGTAGCAGGTTAGGCAGGTTAGGCAAAAACTAAAGGTAGTTTTTGCCCTTGCGCTTTATTTATTGTAATAGCAATGCCAAGTTTTCCCTCATATCTCACTTTTTTTAAGAAATAGCCCATGTCCGTCTCCAGGATCCCAACTATCCCTGTACCAAAATTTATCAAAATCGATTTTGCCATTTATGCGTGAAGACGTAACCAACAAACAAACAAACTCCATTTCGCTTTTATAATATTAGTAAGGAAGTAAGGATTCCAATACTCTTTATTGCAAAATAAACCTCTAAGTTCACGCAGTCAAGATATGGCCGTTTATGTCGCAACTTTGTACGGAACCATCGGCGAGCGAGTCTGACTAGTTCTTGGTCGGTTTTTTTTTGTTTTTTCGTCGTGTCGGTGAGCTCCTTGAGTTATGAGTCGAGCTATACGATAACTGACAAATGCTTGGACTGACTGGACAGGTCTGTACAAAACTGTGGAGTGTTTTTGAGCTATGAATCGAACGATAACTGACAAATGCTTGCACTGACTAGACAGGTCAATCTTTGTGGTGTAAGTAAAAAAAAGCATCTCAGACATTAATCTGCATAGTTCTCATGTATGTTGACCAAGTTTTTTGTCTCTACAATTAAAGAGACAAAAAACTGCGTTTGTTTTGGCTGTTTCTTCTCAGAGTAGTTGCATAAGAAACACTGGCCTCATCTAGCTTAAAATTAAATAAAAACGACGTTTTAAAGTGTTTGTAAAAAACTACTTGCAAAATAAACTTAATTTATTATTTATCATATACAAGATCTGCTTAGTGACGTCATTCTAAATCCAATATGGCGGACTAGTTATTTGTATGCACTTTAATGATGTGGGTATCAAATGGAAGTGATTGCTGAAAAGAATATGAGGGAGAGTATTTTGAGTTAATTCAATTAAATTTTTATTCACGGACATCTTTATCCAGCAGTTAGTTTATATACTAACTTAACCTCTCAAGGACCGCCATTATTTACGTCTACTCTCCGTCAAGCACCGCCGGGCGGGCTCTTATCGTAAGCGTAATCTGATTTTAAGACTTACCTTTACTACAAATACAGTTTTAAATCGGTCGGGGTTTGGTGACACAAATTTGTGCCAGCGGGGCTCAACGGTAATACTTGTTTACTGGCACGTTTTTGTGCCGCTGGGGCTCTAGAGGTTAAAAATCTATTGCTAGTAACACAAATAAACCTACACGAATACAATAGGCACTGATTCTAACATATCGCCTTAGGGTCAGGAAAACAGTACCTAACTGCCTCTGACACTCATCACCCCTGCGCTGAGACAATCCGCCCCGTCTAGATGACCAATAAAGAGATAAGTACCTCTCTAATCGATCATCAGACGAACGAAATGCTTCAACACAGGAGCACCCACAGCTCCAGCTTCAGTCTTCGGTCTTAGTCTTTAGTCGTTATTAATACAACAATCATAGTATTTACTAGCATTTGCCCGCAGCTTCGCTCGCGTTAAATTCGGGGTAACACAGTTTCCCCTTTCCTGATTTGCAGGTACCTGCTCCCTGTAGTTTTTGCGCTTGCGCCTTATTGATTGTAATAGCAAAGCAAAGTTTTCCCTTTTCTTCCCTCTTTCTCCCTAATTTCTTACTTAAAAAAAAAGTTGGCCTATGTCCGTCTCCAGGGTCCCAACTATCTCTGTACCAAAATTCATCAAAATCAGTTTAGCCATTAAGGCGTGAAGACGTAACAAACAAACTCACTTTCGCTTTTATAATATTAGTAAGGATTGTATTGGCTTAAAACTCGCTTGAAATGTTTAACAATATTTTTATACAGGTTCGCACTTGGTTTTTTATCAACTGCATCAGCCAAGAGAGTGAAACTATCCGTCACAATAATGAAATATGCTAATTTGGCTATGACACCAATTGACTCCCACATCGGATCCTTAAAAAAAAGTTTGTCTATGCATCAAAATAGCTTAGTCTACTGTTTATTTATTTATTTATGCACACACAAAATACATGGACATTACATTGAGACAGAAGAGCACAAAGGTACTTCTTATTTCATTAGATTTTTTTTCCAGCAGACAGAAAGCAGAGAGAAAGTCGGATGATATACCTATGTAGACACAGTGCGTAGAAAAGACATAAGAGGAAAAATTTAAAATTTTTAGATTTATTTTTCCGAATCGACCATGAATTTCTCAACAAAAGTTGTTTAGTATGAGGGTAAAATCATAATTTTGAAAACGATGATAGGTAGTCAAATTATGGGGAGCGTTAAATAATAAAAATAGGAATACGTGTGAGCAGAAGCGCATGCTCTAATGTAATGTCTTCAAAACTAGCCTATGGTTACATGGACTTACTGCTACTTAAAATGCTAAATTGACAAAAATGCGAGAACCGTCTCGAAGGGCCACCCTAAACTGCAATCGTGCATTTTATGCTCTCACGGTGATCACTCGTTGCGGTTCAGGTTGCATAACTCTTCCCTCCTCAAGAGCGAAATTATCAGGGTTGTTAAGATTCTGATGATTTCGCAAACAGTTTAATAATTTTATCTTATATCTAAAAACAAGAAAGGTTATAAATCCTAAAGGTAGAATTACATACAGAATTATCGTACCTAAACTAATGTTCTTAGTGTTAACCGCACTATCATTTTCACTGTATTTCACTTTGCTCATTTTCACTACTTGAGCTAACTCTTTCAGCTCATCTAGATTTATACCTTTCATATTCACTGCACTGACACTGGGGGTACGTTTTTCTTGCTTCAACGCTGGTAGGATGAATATCGGGGTTATTGGATAATTCAGATGTGTATAAGAAAATTGGTAATTTTGTAGATGTATGTGCCCGATGTTAACTTTACAGGCATCGTCCAGGGTCACTATGTACGTTCCTTGTAGAGACTCATGGGTCATGACGTCATCATGGCATTTTTTACTGGCTATAACGTTATCCTTTGTATATAGGATCCAACTTCCGTGTCCAATTCGTTGAACTTTCAAATCTTCTATGTCAACTATGTGCTGCTCACATGCACTAGCATTAGAATGGAACTTCATCAACTGTTCTTCACATAATGGCTCTAGATGGGTCAACACATCATCAGTGGTGCATAAAAATTTGTCTTCTGTTGCAACCTGCTTACAGGCTCTCACGACTGGTAAGTAATCTGAGTCTTTCACCAAAAGGTAGGGATATTTAGGAACTACTATTACAGTTTTGTTTAAATCTGTGTTAATAATAGGTAAAGAATAAAGTTTAAAATAACTGTAAGTACTATTTTCAATTAATGGAATCTCTATTATAAACGTAATCTGGTTTTGTTTAATAAAGGCTTTAACAGTTAAACAATCTTCAAATTTAACTAAATTATTTTCGTTCACATCATATAACAGATTTTCTGTCTTGGCTATAGATTGTAACATGTGTAATAGTTCAGTAGAATTAACAATTGCTCGATGCAGTACAGACACCTTACTAAAGGCTAAGGCCGTTTCAATCTCACTTAAAATTATATTAATTGTTCTAAAGTTTGTTAGAAACATATTAAACATTCCTAAAATGTAAGTAGAGTAAATAGAATTTTCTTCTTTAGTAATTATATTCTTAACCAATCTCTCAATTCTTTTTAAACGTTCATCTAAAATTAATGTATTGTTATGTAAGATTTCTGTACTGTTAACAAAACCATTTAACATTTTAGAGACCAAAGTTATTTTCCTATCTATTATTATTTGGTTGCTTTTTAACTGAGAAATGAGGGAATCATATCGGATTGCGTCACTGTGATCTAAATTACCTGTAACAATTTTAATCATAGACCCAAGTGGATCGATTAGTCCTCGCTTAAATCTTTTAGCTGGTACAAGTTGCTGGAATTTTTCGATAGTTCTATCCTTTAAATAATCTGTTTGAGTGCGAATGCCTAAGAACTCATGGCTGTAAGGTTTGTTAACATCTACCAATTTACGGAATTCATTATATTTAATTAAACTTAATTCTAAATCATTACCTAAACTATCTAAATTTAAAAGTTTTATAATTAACCACTTATCTACTTGTTTAAACGCCTGTCCTTGTTTTACGGGAAGGATACCGGGGTTTTTCTCAACCTTTTGAAGTTGAAGGGCCCATGTTATTTGCGCTACTGCCAATAGCGGGAGGCACCACCTGCGGAGGACGTTTAATATTTTTAACGGGGACTTTTGTGAGTCTAGTTCCAATTTTTACCGGTATTACATTATGTTCTACGCCACCGCTAACAGTTGCCTTTCTATAACGTGGCTTGTCTTTACTTAATCTGGTATTAACCTCTTTTGCATAAATTATGTCGCCTATTTCAAATTTCTTACTTATCTCACCACCCTTGCTATTTCTAATCTTTTGCTTTGTTTCTATCATTTTATCTGATATGTAAGTATAGAGTCGTTTAGTGCGCTTCGCATGATCTTTTAGCAATTGTTGAGTATATAATTTCTCAAAATTTGCATTTAATACAGTATTTGAATCAGTATGACCGAAAACCACTTCAAATGGTGTCAGACCAGTTGTTGTATGTATAGTATGATTGTAAGCCATTATTGCGTAGGTCATAACGGAGGCTGCATCAGTACATTTTCGATCGTACTTGGCCAAACGATATATTTCTATTATAGTCGAATGGAAACGTTCTACAATGCCTGTTGAGTTAGGGTTATTAGGTGTACTAATATGTAATTGTATGTTGTACATTAGCATTAATTCCTTCATTAATTCGTTATTAAATTCACTGCCCGGATCGCAACTAATTTTTTTGGGGGTTCCGTAAATGGAAAAATATTTAATAAGTGCACGTATTACTTCGGGTGTAGATCGATTGGATATTTCTATTGCTTGCCCTAATTTACTGAACGCGTCGACTAATGTAAGATAGTATACAGATTCTATAGCGAAGAGGTCTATGAAAATTTCCTGAAATGGTGCATTTTGTGTTTGAGTTAACTGTAGAAAAGGCTTTATGGGTTTTCTGTCATATTTGGTTTTACGACATGCTTCACAATTATTTATTACTGCTGAAATCGTCTCTTGCATGTTATTCCAAAAATAATTTCTCCTTATCCTAGACATGGTTTCTTTTATACCTCTATGACACGTTTTTCCTTCATGATGCTGTAAGGTGATATCCTTTTGTTCATTTTCATCTTCAACAAAAACTACACGCTCTGTACATTCCACGAATTCAACCATTCCTTTTTTGAATAACTGTATAATAATTTTACTAAATTGTTTTTTATGCTCTCTGCTTTCAAAAAATATAAAGTATTTAGTTTTATATTTGATATATTCTTTTAAAAACTGTCTAATTAATTCATCATTATTTAATGGTAGGAATACTTCGAGGATTTTTTGTTTTTCGCGAGAAAGATCATTAACTTGGATGTCGTTTTTATGCCATGTAAAGACTAATATCTGGTTGGGTTTAGTGTCTACTGCTTCTTGTAATATTGGAATGCCAATTGATTCCATATCTTCAGCTGAATGTACTGTGAATGTTTTATCTTTGGCAGGAATAAGTGGAATGGGTTCATTTGCATCATTTTCCGAGCTGGCTGTTACAGTTGCAGACAAATCTGAGATGGAAATTGTTTTAGAGTTGTCACTGTCGGTATCATTTAAATTATCTATTTGCTTGGTAGTTTGTAATTTTTCCGGTCGTTGTTCCTTCTCATCTAAATTAACTACCAGTGATAAGTTATTCTCATCTGAGCCTAATGCATTTAATTTAATACGAGACAAGGCATCAGCGTTTGTATTCTGCTTGCCATTTTTATATTTAATTTCAAAATCATATTCTTGGAGACGAAGTCGCCAACGGGTTAGTTTGCTATTCGGTTCTTTAAGGGAATAGAGCCAGGCTAAGGGTCTATGGTCAGTATAAATGATGAATTTATTACCATAAAGGTATGGGCGGAAATGTTTTACGGCCCAAATGATTGCTAAAAGTTCACGTTCTATAGTACTGTATCTGGTCTCTGTATCACTTAAGGTTCTACTGGCGTAAGCTACCGGTTTATCAGACCCTACAGTGCCTTGTGATAGTACTGCGCCTAAGGCATTTAACGAAGCGTCTGTAGTTAAGATATAAGGCTTATCTGGATCGGGATACTGGAGTAAAGGGGCATTAGTAAGAAGCTCCTTACATTTTTGGAAAGCATCTATGTATGGTTGATTTATAATAATTTTGTTCCTTTTTTTTAAGCAACTAGTTAGTGGTTGTGTTACCTTGGCAAAATCTTTAATAAATCGCCTGTAATAACCTATCAGGCCCAAAAAACTTTTTATTTCTGTCACGGTTTTTGGCAATGGGTAGTCTAGCACTGCTTTAATTTTATCATCATTAGGTTTAAGGCCATCCTTAGTTATAACATGACCTAAGTATAAAACTTCTTTCCGGAGAAATTCGGATTTATCAAGCTGAATTTTGAGGTTATTGGCCTTTAAACGAACAAAAACTGCCCTTAATTTCTGGATATGTTCTGCGAGAGAATTTGAAAAGACTATAATGTCATCTAAATAAACTAGGCAATGGATTCCATGCAACCCTCTTAGAACACTGTCCATTGCTCGCTGGAAGGTCGCTGGAGCAGTTTTGAGGCCAAACGGCATTCTTAAAAATTCAAAGTGTCCGTTTTCAGTGCTGAACGCTGTTTTCTGTCTGTCATTTTCGTTAACCTCAATTTGATGATAACCGCTTGCTAAATCTAATGTCGTGAAGTATGAACTTTTACCTAATTTATCGAATAGATCAGTGATATTCGGAAGTGGGTATCTATCGTCGACTGTTATTTCGTTTAGCCGTCTGTAGTCAATTACCATCCTATATTTTATTTCTCCTGATGCATCTTTCTTTTTAGGGACTAAATGAACCGGAGCTGACCAAGGTGAATGAGATTCCTGGATAACATTTTCCTTAAGTAACTTTTCGATTTGGTTTTTTATTTCTTGTGACTGACTAGGGGGTTGTCGGTATGGCTTGACATAAATAGGATCTTCGTTTTTCGTCCTAATACAATGTTTGACTTGGTTCGTGAAACTTAATGGAATGCCATCACAATAGAAAATATCTTTGTATTCTAGACATAATGCACTTATGGCATTGCTTTCTTCAGCTGACATGTGACTCAGACGAAGCTTTTGTAAGTTATCGGTTAATAATTTTTCTATTTCAATGTCTTTTAAATTATTGACATCACAATCATTTTCATAATTTTCATACGGTTCTACTTCAAATGGTTTCATAATAGCTAATTTAATTGGTTTGTCAAGGGTATTTTGAATAATAGTAGTAAAGTAACCGTCTTTGCATTTGACTAGAGCGCTGGGCATACGCACGCCTTCAGTAAATTCTCTAAAATCCACTACAGCATTACCAGAATGATAATTAGCAGGAATTTTAACTCTTTGTTCCGATCGAGGCGCTAACTCTAATATATATTTATTTTTATCGCGCATAATTGGTATCACCGTAGTTTTAGTTCTCAGGATCTCATTTTTTAAATCTATTACTGCCTCTACACTATGTAGAATATCATTGCCTAGTAGACCGTCGAAGCTAGGGTCGACTTCATATATATGAAATTTATGAATTTCATTAGTATTAAAAATCGGAAGTGCTGGAATTGAAAGTACTAGTTCGTGTTGACTAGTACTATGAGTGCTTCTAACTTCAAATGGGTCGTGATAAATATATTCGTTAAAATAGTAATAAGCTTTTTCCGGGTTAATAAATGATTTAGTACTACCCGTGTCTAGCATAAATTTGGCATCTATTTCTGGAATATATATGTACGGCAATTTAATGCATAAATCGCAATTCAAATTTATTATTTCTCTATGTTCTCCGAGGCCACTAATTGAAAATCCTCATTATTTTCCGTTAAAATTTCCTTAATAATTTCTTCCGAATGATTCTCGTCTTGATTTTCGATAAAAGAGGGATAATCGTAATACTGATCATAATCATCGTTACATTGGTAGTCGCAGAGAAACTGACTGTTATCGCTGTGGTCAAGGTCAAGCTCATTTAATTTAAATCCTTTTATATAGACCTTGGCCGGAGGTGCAGTACGCATTGTGACGTCACTAGATTGAGTTTGAGGTTCCCGAATACCTACTGACTGTAAAGGTCTATTGAACGATTGGTTCTGGTTACCAAATGGCTGTAAAGGTTTATTATTTATTTGCTGTTGATTTCCAAGCTGTTGAGGGCGCATCCCAAATTGTAGCGGACGCATCCCAAATTGTTGCGGGCGGTAACCATATGTTTGACCTTGAGATCCAAATTGTGGAGGACGTGTCCCAAATTGTTGCGGACGGTAACCAAATGTTTGACCTTGAGATCCAAATTGTGGAGGACGCATCCTAAATTGTTGACCTTGGGGGTTACCGAAATATAATTTGGGTTGTGTATTTGATTGCGTAAAAATAGGTTTATTATTATTAATAGGGGTATTATAATTATTTGTGCCGAATTTAAAAGTTGGTGTATTATTTGGTACAACTTGCTTACTGGAGGACGTCAGCAGTATTTTATTTCGGGCATTATATTGGTCATGGAAATTAACCTCTTCTAATACAAAAGATAAAGCCTGTTCCAAAGTGGACGGCGCTTTTAATCTCACAATACGCACCATATTTTCCGGTAGATTATAAAGAAACACATTTAATGACGTGTTATTATAAATAGTTATTTTACTTTCCCGCATACCACTCGATAATCTATTAACTTTTGATATTAAAATACTACGCACCGATTGAATACGATTGCAAAAATCCAAAAATGATTCACCATTTCTTATGCGCAAAGTTTCCAATTCAATAGCTAAACACTCTTCACTTCTCGGGTCTCCAAAATGCTGTATTAGCAACTCTTTAAATTCTTCCCATGTAACAATATCCTCGCGCTCACTGATAAGCGCGGCTGCATTCCCCGCTAATCTACTCGTTATAGCATGCATTACATACAAGTTTTGCTCGTCACTTCCCCTGTATTTATTTATAATATATTCACTTTTACGAATAAAAAGATTTAAATGGCGCTTATCGCCATCAAACACCGGAATAATTTTAATCATTTCGTTTGGAATCATGATAATTTTTACTTCATCTACCATTTTTAATACTATGATATATTCTAACACACAATAATAGTCTATAATACAAAGAAAATACTAAGCAAAAAGTATAATAGAGTTCCTTTAAACACTTTTTAGCACAATAATGCAGTTCAATTAATCAAATAAAACTTTAGAAATTTAGTTCATACATACAACAATATTTCAATATTTTTTTAAAATGTAAATCACTTTAAATAACTTATTCTATTACTAAACTAGCCTTACAGATTTTATGCAAAACCAGATAACGTTATAACACGAGACGTCTAATCGCAAAATAACAAACAAAGGAAATGGGAAAGGAAGGTGAAAATTTGGACTCACCAGCTCGCCTTTCTCATTTTCAGCTCCAAGTCCAACTTGACAAATTTCTTTGGTTCGTAGAATCAATCACCACAGCTGCTCAGGGCCACCCGAACGCGTAACACGAAAAAGTTTTATTTCGGAAACAACGCGAAGGACAGCGCAGCTCTATTCGGCGATCGTACCGGCTGCGCCAGTCAAATTATGGGGAGCGTTAAATAATAAAAATAGGAATACGTGTGAGCAGAAGCGCATGCTCTAATGTAATGTCTTCAAAACTAGCCTATGGTTACATGGACTTACTGCTACTTAAAATGCTAAATTGACAAAAATGCGAGAACCGTCTCGAAGGGCCACCCTAAACTGCAATCGTGCATTTTATGCTCTCACGGTGATCACTCGTTGCGGTTCAGGTTGCATAACTAGGTCTTTATATTGAGGTCTATTTGGTTCTTTTCATATTGGGTCATCGTATTTACATAAATCACTCATCGTTGTAGAAGCAGTAACTTATCCATAAGTTTCCTCCGTTAACCAAGATTCTCAAAAGCAGAGGTTATCTCTTGGGTAAAATAAAATGTGTTGACCATTGTATTGTTCTAAGTACAAAAACTAATTATAGTTAAGGCAATGTTTTGATGAACTTGAAATGTACCTAACATGAAATCAGAGACTAGGTACATTATATAAGTCTTTCCACTGACATGGTCACTAACATAATCATTAACACTTAAAACGGGATAACAATATTCCGATAATTCGAAAAGAAATCCCGGGATGATTCGCAATATCGGCAACTCGGAATAAAACACAAACATGGTAAATATCTCGTTTTAATTGCTAATTATAGTTTTAGGTAAACAACCAAAACAAAAGATCTGAATGAAAACACTTGACCTTGTGTTTAATTATTCCAAAAAGTTAACCAGCAAGCAACGGGTTTGTCTAAATGATAAATAATATTCATACCGCGCATAACTCGCTCGTCTTCGAAACACGCTGTATCAGATGATGTCGAAATACTAGTCCAACAAGATTGGAAAGAACATCATTGTGCTGTAGAACACCTAGAGATATAATGGTGAAAAAATTGTTCGTTGTGAATCGTATTCCAAAAAGTGATGTTAATACGAAGTGTGAAAGGGAAAATGTGGATATTGAAGAGGCTCTTGACTTGACCGGTGAGTTAGAAGTGAGTGATTAAATTGAAGTAGATTGAAATAATTAATATTGTGATGTGTTCAATATTTAAATAGAGATCGTTACAAGTGTCGCGTGTGAGTTTCTTAAAGCATTTCGGACGACCGTATTTTCTTTTAATACCTTATAATGTATTAGATATAAATGATATCTAAAATCTAAAGAAAAAGGTTTTCATAATATTTTGTTATTCCGGTAATTTATTTTTATAAATTTATTACTATTGTAAGTTAAGTTGATTAATTCGTTTTTAATTACTATGATGATACTAAAAACTAAAGAAGTATCATATAGAATCATTTATGTGAGAATCGAGTATTTTTACCCTACTGTCAAGGAATGTACCTATGCGTGTAGTTTTTATTAATAAATGATGTTTATTTTGCTAGTAGGTTTTCACAAACACTTTTACACGTCTTTTTTAATTTCATACAGATTGAGTGGACCTGTCCAGTCAGTGCAAGCATTTGTCAGTTATCGTGTAGCTCAACTCATAGCCCAATAATTCATTATCATGTAAACCGCTGAACGGATTCATATAATTTAGATATTGTTTAGTTTGACTTGATGGACCAAGTGTTCTAAGATAGATCGACATTAATAAAAACGAATGTGAGAAATAGTTAAAAAATAATAACATAATATCGGTATTGAATTAAAAGGGTCATCATGGGGATTTTAAAACGGTATATCGTGACCATATTTGTAAAAAAAGAAACATATTTGTAAAAAAAAACATAAATCATTTATATTATGTAAACAAAATACGCAAAGCAGATGTCTGAACTTAAAAGTGATAAATGCTATATAAACCAACAAAGGAGTGAATAATAATTGTAATATAATATATAAAATTACTAGCTTTTGCCCGCGGCTTCGCTCGCGTTAAATTCGGTATAACACAGTACCTGCTAACTGCAGTTTTTGGCCTAGCGCCTTATTGATTTGTAATAGCAACGCTAAGTTTTCCCTTTTCTTCCCTCGATTTCCCTTATTTTTCACTCTAAAAAAATAGCCTATGTCCGTCTCCTGGTTCCCAACTATCTCTGTACCAAAATTCATCAAAATCGGTTTAGCCATTAAAGCGTGAAGAGGTAACAAACAAACAAATAAACAAACAAACTCACTTTCGCTTCTATAATATTAGTAAGGATCGTGTCACAATGTTCGTTCCCATACCCCTCCGAAACGGCTCGATCGATTCTTATGATTTTTTTTTATGCAAATTGAGTAAGTCTATGAATCCGCTACTATCTATCTTTCAAACCCATCTCCAGGAAAGGAGCTGAGCAGCGTGCAGCGGGTGAAACCTCTGGGTATTGATATTTTTATAATCTAACTAGCTGTAGTTAGATTATAAAAATATCAATAGATGAGTTTGTTGTTTTGTTATTGTAAAGTTGTCTTAAGTTCGCTATATTGGCGCAGACCAAGTCAATATCAAGGTCTTCAGGAAGTTTATTAATACTTAGTGCACTTTTTTTATTGAAATTACATTCCGCGTTTAATTAGCCAATTTGATAGTACATTCAATATTGGTCGTTGACGCAATATCACCAGATTCGCGCGTTAGGACAAAGTACCAATGAGTTCAGAACAGGCAATGTGTCCATTTGCAATACCCAACAGCAGAGTTGTCTCCAATGTGTCGTGTCATATCCAGAAGAAGAAAGTGATGCCGTTTGCAGCGGTGCTTGTAGTGAACTGAGTATTGCTGTGCTCTTTAATCTAGATAACGTAACATTTCTTTGGGCGCCCTCAATACAATACTTATCAGTCTCATATATTAGAATGGTGTACCAGTTCAAATTTTGTATTTTTGGCACACATTCAACAAAAGTAATCATTAAACATTAACTTAATTTATCTATAAGACAAATCAATTTCATACCGTATGTAATTAATTCTAAACAAAAGCTTTTGATTATTTGTGTTTACTGTATAATTTGAAATTTGAAGTCGATTTTTATCAAATAGTATTATAATTATTTATAGAATAGCGACACATCCTCTTTTAGATGTTTTGCTCGAATTTAATGCTGTTGTCGAAAACCACAACAAAATTTTAATAATCGGTACGAACACATCATTTGACCTTAGATTAATTATTGTATTTGTATTGGACAAGTTACAATTGTTTTGTTTCTTCATGCAAGAGTTAGTGAAGAAGCAGGAGAAAGTATCCGCAAGAACGATGAAAGCGAGCTCAAAAAATCCATCGAATAAATTCAGATATGGATTTTGATCTCCATATCTGAATACATTTGAGGCAGTTTTGTGTATGTCATAATTGCCTATTAAAACCTCGGGGCTATTGGGCATACGATAATCTAATAGGATTGCCAATCCAAATACAGAAAAAATAGCCGCTGTGATAGAAGTTTTGCAGTTTTTGTTTTTCAAAGTACGGACCTTGCGCGTTTGTTCAAAAATAATATTTAACATTTTTTTTACGGGTGGGAAATTATCAAATCACTTCCCCCGCTCTGGCCAGAGCGACGGGGAGTGTCAGACTTGTACTGACTAAAACCCACCCATGTTCCTTCTATTGCCCTTTACGAACCGGGGCCGCGGTATCTCTTTCAAACAACTCGCCACCCCGGACCGCTACAAGCTTAAATTTAATTTTTCAACAAACGCACAAGGTAAATTTAGCTTTAAAATAAATATGCGGGATGACACAATTGATTACGTACCTACATATAAAAAAATGGTGCGTTATCAAGCACGGAAACGCGTTTTTATAAAAAGTCCTGCCTCCCGCATTCCTGCGACGGCCATGCTGACAAGGTTGGAAAGAACATTATTGTGCTGCATTACTTGAAAGATAATGGTGAAAAAAGGGTTCGTTGTAAATCGCTTTTTAAAAAGCGATGTTATTATGAAGTGTAAAAAGGAAAATGTGGATATCGAAGAGGCTCTTGATTTGACCGGTGAGTTAGAAGCGAATGATTAAACTGGAGTAGATTGGGTTGAATACTGTAGAGATACTTTCAATTTTCAAATGATACCAATGGCGCGTGTGTCTGTTGTTTCGAAAGTTGGTCAATAAAACAATTTCAATATCTACTCTCAACTCTAATAATAATCTAAAAGCTGCTCTCGTTCTCAAAAGTAAAACCATAAGGAATTGTTAACAAAGAACGTTGAATATTTCTATCTTCCATTAAACATGTCTTATAATCAGTATAGAATACTTTTAAAACAAGTTGCCAAAGTCAGTTACAGAACTGACCGATGGAAAGTTCAAAAACTTCATCAAACGTAGGACACGTTTGATGTAGTTTATAAACTCATTCATCTGTTTAATTAGAGGAATCACTCTTGCAACCTGATTTGAAGATAGGTACTAAATTATCTTCTTTTTTTCGCTTTGGATACAATCAAATAACTTCCCCCGCTCTGAGCGGAGGGGAGGTGAATGTCAGACTTTTGCTGACTATAACCATATTACTTCCTTTGTCCTTTATGTTCAGGGGCCGCGGTATCTCTTTCGAACAACCCACAACGCCGGCAGACGGTGTCTCTGGCAGGCACCCCTGCTTTGCTCATATACGGAGTTTCAAACGCCCAGCCACCTCCTTCGCTAGCAAAACTACTTCGTAGAAGGTAGTGATCGCTTCCTGGAGCGAGAGTGAATCCTCTCGCTCCGGACCATGGACTATGGCGATGCCTCGCCCAAGCTAGGCCACACTGTGATCCACCGTGATGTGTTCAACCTTGTGCTAAAATTTAAAATTATCTATGAACTCAAGGAACCCACTCCTATCTCTCAATGTTCTACTTAAATTAACATATTACTACCTAAAAATAATGCTTTAAACTGATACACACCAACACAAAAACACACTGACATTATTACTTACATAAATAAATTTAAAAAAATGTCGTTCTTTGTCAACTCAAGGCTATATTTAATCCCGGGTGTCACAATTGTGACGATCGCCCGGAGGACACGGTGGAGCACACAGTGGCGATCTGCCCAGCTTGGGCGGAGCACCGCCGTGCCCTCGTGGAGGCGATCGGCGGCGGCAATCGGCGGCGGCAATCGGCGGCGGCAATCTCTCGCGTCCGGCCCTGGTTCAGGCCATGGTCTGGAGCGAGAGGGAATGGGAAGCGGTCACCACCTTCTGCGAAGCAGTAATGCTAGCAAAGGAGGTGGCCAGGCGTTTGAGGGAGAGAACATCTCCAACCCAGCCGCCGCGGGAGACGCCCCGGGCTTCGGGCGCCGCGAGACGACTCCCGGCCACCGTAGATGCGGGCCTGTGGACGGTGAGCAATGGGTAGCTCACCGTCCGTCCGTCGATTGACGACAGGCCGTGTCGACGGCGCGTTCGTGTTTCACGCGCGCCTCAAAGAGAGTCAGCAAAGCAGAGGGGCTTGCCAGAGCCTCCGCCTGCCGGGGTTGCGGGTTGTTCGAAAGAGATACCGCGGCCCCGGAACGTAAAGGGCAATAGAAGGAACATGGGTGGGTTTTAGTCAGTACAAGTCTGACATGCCCCCCCGCTCCACCCAGAGCGGGGGAAGTCATTGGATGATTTCCCACCCGAAAAAAAAAAAGGCTATATTTAATGAATCAACCACATACATTGTCTAAAAAGAAAATACACGCTTTGACTGTTCAAAACAGTATTATTGTACTGACTAATTCTTTACAGGCTATGGCCGTTACGACCTGCTCCTGCTCTGCACCAGCTGCACCATCCACCTGGGAGCCATCTTGGACATGCTGGGATACAGCATAGTGGTGCCGGCTGCCAGCTGTGACCTGCAGCTAAGCTTGGAAGAAAGTGGCATGCTGACCTCTGTGTCTTTTGCGGGTAATCTATTGATGTTGAAATGTTTCATTCTTCTTCTGCATTGCCTTTTCCCAAATATGTCAGGGTCGGCTTTCAGTCTAACCGGATTCAGTTAAATACTAGTATTTTACGTAATACTGCCTACCTGAACTCCACACAACCCAGTTAGTACTGGGTAAACTATACAAAGGAAGTAAAAAAACTTGAGAGGTGTCAAGGGACACCCGGATCGAACGAAATTATTATTTATTATGACAATACACTGGACCACAAAAATAATCGTCGCGACACGACACAGTTCAATGCGAAATAGAAAGACGAAACGAAAATAACTGGCTTGCTTTCTATTAGAGATAGAGAGAGAAAGAGAGAGAGACAGAGAAACACGCGCACGCTGCACAGCTTACAACTACAGCAAAAAGTGTCGTTACAACTTTTAGTCTTATTTTTTTCCGTCTAGCCCCCTTTCGCAACGCGTCATTAGGAACTTCGTTCTAAAAATTGGTTTAAAAAGATAATCTGATATATAAAAGTCCCGTGTCGCAGTGTTTGGTACCGAACCCCCCTTTTTTGTACATATTTGGTAGGTCTAAGAATAGGCCAAAATCTATTTTTCATACCCCTAAGGTGATAAAGGGGACTTGAGCAGCGGGTGATACAGCTGGGCACAGCTAGTGTTTGTATATGTTTGGTTGCTACATAGACCCAAGTTTCATAGGCAAAATCCTTACTTATAAAAGCGAAAGTGAGTTTGTTTGTTACCTCTTCACGCCTAAATTAATGGCTCAACCGATTTTGATGAATTTTGGTACAGAGATAGTTGATAGTTGGGACCCCGGAGACGGACATAGGCTATTTAAAAAAAAAAGAGTGAAAAATAAGGGAGAAACAGGGAAAAAAGGGAAAACTTACATTGCTATTACAATAAATAAGGCGCTAGGGCAAAAACTACAGGTGGCAGGTACCTGCAAATCAAGAAAGGGGACAGTTCCCCTTTCCTGATTTGTTATTATATGTTTTCTTATTCCGAATTTAACGCGGGCGAAGCCGCGGGTGAAAGCTAGTTTAAAATAAATATAACTTTCCCGTGGAATAGTTTCTGACAATAACGCAAGAAAACTACAATCAAGACCATATATTTATGGCCGAAAACCATTTTCCTATTTACATAGTTTTATTTTAGGAACAATGAATTAATGTCAATTTATGACCAGAACTTATCTACGAATTTGATGCCAGCATATATAAACGCGTGTAGCTAGGTGAGCTCATCGTACGCAGGACTAAGTTAGTGTAGTTATGTAACCATTTGTGTACCCGCACTATATTGGCATTAAATGCGGAAGTATTTACAAGCATCAGCTTAAACAACGAGAGCGCACGAGTTATGCGAGCATGTTTGTGTCTGTATTTGTATTTCGGTATCCGGTAAGACTGGGAGCCGAGCTCATTGTAGTTGGGGAACTAGATTGGGTTAGGCGGATGATAAAAGAATGTTAAAGTAATATTTGTTTTTCAAGCTTTTATTTAACTTGCAATTTATGTAGTGAGTGAGTGGACATGGTTGGTCTTGTAGATTCTTGGACGCTTGTTAACTTTTGTTAACATATTATTTTACTTTTTGTAAAGTAAGCAATGACTTATTATCGGGCCTACGCTGTCCTCTCATACTTAAGTGCTAACGCTGTAACAACAACATTGTAAAACCAAATGATTTTAAAAGAGTAACCATGGAGTTTCTTGCCGGTTCTTCTCCATAGGAAACGACCAACCCGAACCGTGCATCTTTTCTCGACGTTTTATAAGTGCCCATGTAGGCCTATGTGAAATAAAAATATTTTTATTTTGTATTTACTAGCTTCCGCCCGCGACTTCGTCCGCGTGGCATAGTAACTTTGGGCTAACGCTAACTTTAACCGGTGTGATGATCGAAAAAAACTATCTTTCTCTCCCCTTTTCTTTCCCCTTTCTCCCCCTTATCTCACTAATACAGTACATAAAGATAATGTATGTAGTAAATTAAAGACAACGTGTATTTTCTGTTGAACTCAGAAAGTATATTTATTTAACCTAAGTTTTAATGAATTATGTTTCAGCTTTCATGTTCGCCTTGCCGTGGGGTTACTCAGCTGACAAGTATGGTCGTAAGAAAGCTCTTCTCATCTCTTCTTCGGTCGGCTTCATGCTCTCCAGTCTCACTAGCTTTTCCACCAGCTTCTACATGATGCTGGTGCTGAAGTTCTTGGCTACTAGCTTGTAAGTTTTTACCAACTTGTGTCGATACCCTTGCACCATCCTATCTTTCTAGCACTGTGGGCTGCTGAAAACGGTTGTCTATTGTTTGCCCGAAGATTATATGCCATAATCATCATTTTCCCGAATTTCATTTGCCCGAATGTTTCATTTGCCCTAAAAGACATATGACATACTTTTATTTGCCCGAATTTTAGATACCATAAGATACGAATGCCATAAGTATCGTTTGCCTTATTTTTATGTGCCATAATAATTATTAGACATAATATTTATATGGCATAATATTTAAATGGCATAACAAGTATTAGACAAATATTTAAGCCCCGTAATAATCATGCATGGTTTTTTTTTCTGTGCAAGGTTGATGGTGGGCTAGGTCGACGGAGCCCCCGCTTTTCGGGGCCTCCTGTTTCTGTGTGGTTTATAAAAAAATAACCACGAAGGGGATGGCGGGGTCTATTCGCTCGCTTCGCTCGCTCACACGACCCCGCCATCCCCTTCTAACCTAACCTGTCCGAGTCGGGGTGCCCTAAAGTCCCAATTGCATCCAATTTCTCTTGATATAAACAACCGTTACACACCCGATGTCGATGGCAAATTATGTTATGGCATATCATAATTATGGCATGTGATAATTAGGGCATGTGATAATTAGGGCTTACAATGATTATGACAAATGATGTTATGGTAAGTGACTTTATGGGAAACAATGATTCTGGCACGTGACTAACATGGCAAATGAGAGTAGGGCAAATGAGTATTATGTCGTATGATATTATGGCTGATGACTATTATGGCAAATGATATTAGGGCAAATAAAATTCGGGTAAACGGCGGTATACCTGCTGAAAACCTCAAACGGCGCAAATATTACAATTTGATTGGTTGAAACACTAGGGCCATGGGGTCCGAGTGCCCATGTAGTATTTCGAGAAATCGCCTTCGCTGGCCAGTTTTTTGCCTAAAAATTAGAAAAAATTTTGACGCCCTTAAAATTTTCCATTTTTACTTGTATGTACATGTTTCTATTATTAGTTTGTGCCTATATTTAGTTTGTATGCTTAGTTAGTTTAATTGATGTAAATAAATGGAAAAGAATTGTGATAGACTAAACAAAAAACTATGACATCAGAGTCGTTTCGTAACTATTTTGATCTTCACAAATTAAGTCTCGTTTGACTTATTGAGTATGCATGTATTCAATTCTCGTTGGGACAACTTTCTTTTTTTGTAATCTGTTATGATATAAAATATAGGAAAGTAAGCATTATGATGAGCTTTCATCATCTTCACGACCCCGATTCTTGGGGGGTTCGGTTTCCGCACTTAATCCTTCCAATGGACCGTTGATGATGTTGTAATATTTCCGGCTGGGATACTGACGTCTTCTATGTTTAGTTATATTGGGAAGTAATCTGCCACGCGTACCCAGTTCAAATTTGTGAAACCGAATTCGTAATTTCAACAAAATTATTAATTTAAACATTTATACATGGTTTAAACGAATCGTTCACGAAGCTGCCAAACATGCATTCTGGGTCTCTAAAATGGCCGCTTAAGCAGAATCATAATCCTTACTAATATTATAAAAGCGAAAGTGAGTTTGTTTGTTTGTTTGTTACCTCTTCACGC
Source organism: Ochropleura plecta (assembly GCA_905475445.1). Taxonomy (NCBI): domain Eukaryota; kingdom Metazoa; phylum Arthropoda; class Insecta; order Lepidoptera; family Noctuidae; genus Ochropleura; species Ochropleura plecta. The sequence continues at coordinate 19,378,097 of FR997736.1, forward strand.
TTTAATGGCTAAACCGATTTTGATGAATTTTGGTACAGAGATAGTTGAGAACCAGGAGACGGACATAGGCTATTTAAGTTAGTAGTAATTTTTTAAAAGAAGTGGGACGTGAGGGAGAAAGGGGGAAGAAAAGGGAACACTTAGCGTTGCTATTACAAATCTATAAGGCGCTAAGGGAACTGTGTTACCCCGAATTTAACGCGAGCGAAGCCACGGGCCAAAGCTAGTAGGTTAATAATATGAATTACGTTACCATTCGTAAAATGGCCACAAAGTGATAATTCCCAGTATTAACTGCGACTATTTAAAAAAGTATTATTATTTATTTATAAGAAGCACACCAACAGCACGGTTACATACATACAAATTGAAAAACTAAACTAACATCTAAAAACTGCATTTCAGTAACCATGCAAATAACAGGTATGCATGACATATAACATGATAACCATTATAGAAAGGATTCTAAAACAAAGATTGTGTCAAATAGATCCAAAACCAGTACAATTAAAAACAATACAAGATAAACAAACACTCATGGTTCCCACTGTTTATATAGGAAACGTCTGTACGTAGCGAAACTCATTGAAAAAAAAATTTTAGGGAAATCCGTCAAGTAGGACCGATCATTATATAGCCTTGCCATACCTGCCATTGTCCTATTACGATTCTGCTAAAACGGCCATTTTGGACCCAATGTTCATCAAACCAAGTAACTCAACACATAAAATATAGCTGGGATTTCTTTGTTGGGGTTGAAAAACGTTTTCTTTTCCATGTCTGCAGTTCAACCGCATCAATAACTCTAACGATAACGTTTTTGGGGGAGTGCACGCCAAGGGGACGTAGGAACAGATACGTGTTCGGGCAGAACGTGGCCAGTCTAGCCTCGGACTTCGTGGGCTTCGGTAAGGAATTATAGTTTTCATTTTGATTTATATGTCTGTGTTCACTCTTTCATGCAAAGATTGGTTAGGGATAAAGAAAGAAAAAAAAGTACCTATTTATTTGACTCGCACAGGACATCATCATTCTCCTGCCCTTGTTCCATTCTATTTGGGGTCGCCGTAACAGGTTTTCTTCTTCCATTCTCCCCTATCAGACGTCACGTTATAAATTACTCCTTTCTCCTTCATATCATTCCTTACACAACCCATCCATATTTTCTTTGGCGTTCCTTTCGCTCTCCGTCCATCAACATTCAGATCCATCACTCTTTTAGTCACATGTGCTTCGTCCCTCCTCATTACATGCCCATACCAAGACAAACGACTCCCTTTCAATTTTTCTGTAACAGGCGCAACGTTCAAACTTCCTCTAATATACTTATTCCTTACTTTATCCATTCTTGTCACTCCACACATCCATCTCAACATTCTCCGCTAAATGCAATCGGTTCGGAAGTCGTTTAGGAGAAAACAGTAAAACAAAATATTCAAAAAAAGAAATAAAACTAAATGACAAATTAAAAAAGGAGACAAACATGAAATAAATTTACCTTGCACGAGGCCAAAAAGGTCCTTTATCTCAGCATATAATAAAAACAAATGATACAGTGCTGGTATTCTGATAGCCAAGCAAGTGACGCCACGGTCACGAAATGTAAATGAAATTGATACTGAAGCATATTGGTGACGTGAAACTTTCGTTTTACATCAGATACTTGTAGATGTTATTGAGTTCTGATTAGTGACGACATTGCTCATTGGTGTCGATAAGCTGGTGGGTACCAAGGTTTTTAGTCTGGTCCACCGCCGCAAAGTTGCATGCTTGGCGGTCTTTTACTGACTACACTTTGGTGAGTGTGCCTAAGAGCTCCACGAGCTCACTTCACCATCTCCTTTCTTCTAAGACTAAAACTAAATGTGACCAGATAAACAAAAGAATAGACAAAATATCAGGAACGGACTGAAATATTTTAAACGATCAACCAGGTTTTTTTAAGGAAAACATAAATTTGACCAATTCCAGGTCTAGCTTACTTCATCTTGCCTCTGGACTTCAAGATTCCCACACCACTGTTGACTACCTACAGACCTTGGAGATTGATGACGCTCCTCATGTCAGTTCCACTTGGAGTCGGCTCGTTGTTAATGTGCCTTCTGTATGAGAGTCCCAAGTTCTTGGCCAATAAGGGAGAGACGGACAAAGCATTGCAGGTCTTGGCTTCTAGATACCAGGATAATCACGGAAAAGGGAGTGTTTACCCTGTAAGTATATAATTACCTTATGTTAGAATGTACGATGATGTCATCCAGACAAAAATTTTGTAAACATAAAAAATTACTTTCGATAGCATAATTTTTTAGCTCCAATTAGATTTTTAGGGTACCTCAAGAAGAAAAACCAGAACCCTTTTCGGATAACTTTGATGTCTGTCTGTCTGTCAAGATCCTTTATCTCGGGAACGTGTGAAGGTATTAAAATCATGTACCTACATGGTTTTAATTTCAACCTTGATATCTTCCCTTTTTCCTAAAGATTTAAATCTATAGTCCTTCGGAGTTGTGGAAAAATCATATCTCTGAGCATAAAAAAAATCATATCATATCAAGTTTGTACTCTTGTTCGACTCGCACTTGCCTGGTTTTTTTTGTGGTCGGTGTAGCAAATATTTAAAAGACGATCATCACCATGCGCATTAAAGACTCGTTGATCATATCCATGCCTTTTCATTTTCATCATGAAGTTTTTTTTTTTCAGGTGAAGTCTTTAGTGAAAGTAGAAAAAGCTGACGCCACCATATCTTTCTGGGACTCGGTGGTAAAACAAACAGTGCCAATATTTAAGCCACCACTACTTTGGAGGTCGTTCCAGTTATTTTTATTGTTTTCGATCTGCTGCGGTACGTGAGTATTCAAATTGCATAACATTTTTATTTGGTTTTTTCATCAGGCTTTGCTCAGTGGTCGCCTTGAGTTTGAAAATGCGCCTTTTTGATGGCAATTCCTCATCATCCTTTTCCTGCCTTTGTCCCATTATATTTGGGATCAGCGCATCACGTTTTCTTCTTCAATTCTCCTGGACGTCAGACGTCACAGCATCATTTACTCTTTTCTCCTTCATATGGTTATTTACACAATCCTAACAATTTTTTGATAATTCGGCACTCTTATAGTGGCATGCGCTTCGTACCTCCTCATCACATGCCCATATTGCCCATACTAACACAGTCCTTTCAATGTTTCTGTAACAGGCGCAACTTTAGAACTTACTCTAATACACTCACTCCTTACTTTATCCATTCTTTTCACTCCATACATCCATCTCAACATTTTCATCTCCGCCAATTGCAATTGTTTTCATCCATCTTATGGCAATTGACACATCACAGCTAAATCGTTGAAGGATAAGATGTTAATAGTATTCAAGTTTTGTATTCTCTCTGTATTTATTTTTCTCAAGTATCTGAAACAGTGTTCAAGTAGTTGGTGTTAAGTGCTCTTAAGTAAGGAACATCCTTACCTAGAACTATTGTTTTCTAAATCGAGCCCTTGACCCAGCTGCCAAGCGAGAGCCTCCTCAGATGTTGTTCGAGGCTTCTGCCTACTAAGCCATAAATATTGGTATATTGACTGCTGTTGTCCACGACACCTCATGTCGATAACCTCGCGGGGCTAGATCACTTGTTATTTTTTATCTTTACATGTTTTATATTAGTAGTAGGCACGTCTTGAATAACGAATTAGAGATAATTTATTTTAAAGAGAAGATTAGAGTAATATCTCAAAGTTAGGCCACCAATAATTATGATAAAAGATGGCTATTAATAAAATTTTAAACTAAGCAGCATCATCTTTCTTAATTTTCTGTTCGTTCCCAGATCTTTTCATTACACATTAAATAAGATGGATCGAACGGCACCAATGAAATAAGATGTAAACTGTGTAAATTGTAGATATTTTCCTAACAATGTTAACGTCGGCTTCTAGTATTACCGATTTCAGCTAACCATCAGTATTTTACATGGAGCGACTGCCTATCTGACCTCCACAACCCATTTAACAATTGGATGATACCATACTTCTTGGTTAGACTGGTTGTTTAACTTTTGAGCCACTGATTACCTGTAACGACTGTCAAAGATCTACAAATGACAGCCGGGTCTTTCCAAGGCACGGAGGATACTAGGAATGTAATAAATGGTTACCCATCCACAGGACACCCTAGGCAAGCGTGACTTAACCTCAAAAGCGACACGAGCGCCAGTTTTTATTTAGCCACAAGCTCAAACGAATCCTTACTAATATTATAAAAGCGAAAGTGTGTTTGTTTGTTACGTCTCCATGGCTAAATGGCTAAACCGATTATGAATTTTGGTACAGAGATAGTTGGGACCCTGGAGACGGACATGGGTTAAAAAAAGTAACAAGAAGAGGAGAAAAGGGGAGAGAAAGATATTTTTTTTCGATCATCACGCGGTTTAAAATTAGCGTTAGCCCAAAGTAACTATGCCACGCGGACAAAGTCGCGGGCGAAAGCTAATAGTTCTATAAAGTTAATTAACGCCAATCAAATTGTTTCATCACTCCTTCAGAAATGAAAATTAAATTCGCAATTTTCAACAGGTACCATTGACTTTTCAATCTCTCTGACGGCAATTCAGAAGTCATCGACTGAAGATTACATTTATACTAAGTATCTTTTAGAGACTGTAAACATTTTATTACCCCTTTTAGCATAATATCGATACAAAATTGGGAGCAACAGTGCTCTTTATTACCTGTTTGAAGAGCAAATAATACAGAGTTGAATTGAAATTAGCGTTATGCTGTTTGCAATGAGATTTAACGGTCTGTAATAACTTTGTTGTACAGTAATAGCTTTTTCCCGCGGCTTTGGTCGTGTTAAATTCGGGGTAACACAGTTCCACTTTCCTGATTTGCAGGTACTTGCTACCTGTAGTTTTTGCCCTTGCGCCTTATTTATTGTAATAGTAAGTTTTCTCTTTTCTTCCGTCTTTCTCCCTCATTTCTCACTTTAAAAAAATAGCCTATATCCTACAGGGTCTACAGGGTCCCAACTATCTCTGTACAAAATCAAAATCGGTTTAGCCATTTAGACGTAAAGACGTTACAACCAAACAAACAAACTCACTTTCGTTTTTATAATATTAGTAAGGATTTCGTATCTTTTGTATTGAATTTCACTAGTCTTCGAACGAGTTGCAAGCATAGTTTAAATAAAATTTGTTATCACTCGATTTTGTGCTTACTATATAGATTTATTGTAAGTTTTAGCTGTCTTCATTGCTACCAAAACATATGCTGGGACCAAATAATAATATATATTCCCTTTTGTCTTTGACTAGTTTTACCTTTTCATTACCATTTTTTTTATTTTACCTCTATTGGTTTAATGGCCACAAGCGCGATGGAGAGCATAAGGTCTAGGGCTCGATTCCTGGCTCAGGCATGGAGCTATAGAATCCTTACTTCCTTACTAATATTATAAAAGCGAAAGTGAGTTTGTTTGTTACCTCTTCACGCTTTAATGGCTATACCGATTTTGATGAATTTTGGTACAAATATAGTTGGGAACCAGGAGACGGACATAGGCTATTTTTATTAAAAAAAGAGTGGGATATGAGGGAGAAAGAGGGACGGGGAAAACTTGCTTGCGTTGCTATTACAATTCAATAAGGCGCTACCGAATTTAACGCGAGCGAAGCCGCGGGCAGAAGCTAGTTTATCATAAAAGAAAGAAAAGAAAATAAGTTTATTTAGCACATGCCGTCAGTGCACACAACATAAAAACAAAACTTAAATCTTAACATAAAAAGGAAATAATCATTAGTACCAGCCGGGTTCCCTCTTTCTGGCAGAATCTTGATGCTCCGAAATTTATTTGGCATAACACACTTAGCATATTTTTCTTTAAACGAACATTTTGAGACAATAGAGGCAACCTCTTGCAATAATGTAAGGAAGCCAGATAGTAAATCAGGTGAAAGAATTGGGAATTTTGATTGTATCAACCTGGTGCATCAAAATATTCAAGGATTTTTGAACAAAGAATTAGAAGTAGGGCTTTTCCTGAACTGTAACAACATAGATATTCTTTGTATCACAGAGCATTGGCTCAAAAGTCATCAATTAATTTTTAATTTTAGTAATCACCAGGTTGGTAGTTCATTCAGTAGAGTAAATGCTATACATGGCGGCGCATTAATCTTAGTAAATAATCAGCTCAAATTTAAAGAACGCAAGGATATTGTAAACCTGTCTGTTGAGAGAACAATTGAAATAGCCTGTATAGAATTGGAGCAGTTTATCATCTTAAGTGTGTATAGGCCCCCTTCAGGTTTGTATGATTGTTTTGAAAAGGTAATGGATGAAGTGTTGCATTAAATCTGTAGCTCAAAGAAATCTATAATCACTTGTGGTGATTTTAATATTAATTTGCTAGAAAAATCTGTGTTAAGTACTAAAATTACAAACCTGTTTCAGTCATACAACCTTGAAAACAAATTTTTGGAGCCCACTAGAATAACCCAGACTAGTGCCACTTGCCTAGATAATATTTATACAGATGTTATACCAACCCACAAAGTAATTATTAACTTATTAGATTCAGATCATTGTGGGCAACTGATCACAATTCCAAATGTAAAGAAAAAAGTAGTTAAAATGGATATAATTGTCAACCCAAAAACTAAAAGTCGCCTAGAAACTTTTAAAATTAAACTCTCAACTAAATTACCACTTTTGTCAACTAGTGATGACCCCAATCAACAATATAACAATTTTTTTAGTATGTATTGCACACAGTTTAATACCACGTTTGTTCCTAAGACTATCTCGGTTAATAATAACGCTTCTTTCAATGACTGGGCCACCATTGGTATTCATAAAAGTAGAAAACGGCTTTATGAGCTGTATGAAGAGCGAATTTGTATTAATACTGTAGAATTTAATTTGTATGTTAAGAATTATTCTAAAGTTTTTAAAAAAGTATGTGCTATAGCTAAGTCACATTATTTGAGTTCAAAAATTAAAAATAGTAGTAACGTAATTAAAACGACTTGGAACATTATTAATAGCGAAGCAGGAAGGTCTTGCAAGAGAAATAGTGACTACAGCCTTGCTATCGGCGATAATATCATAAAATCAGATACTCAAGTTGCTACAGCTTTTGAAAATTTCTTTGCGGATATTCCTGTATCGACTACTAAATCGCTAAACTCGTCGCCTGCTGCTGCAGATGCTTTACTAAAGGAAACCGTTCCATTTAATGATTCCGAATTTAATTTTCAATATGTTAACTGTAATGATGTAATTAAAACATTTCATATGTTAAATGTTAAGAAGACCGCTGATCTATGGGGTCATTCTGTGGACGTTGCTAAGTCCATTATAACCATTGTAGCTCCTTCATTAGCTGTTATATTTAATGATTGTATTGACCGTGGTGAGTTTCCTGATCTAATGAAAAATAGTAAAATAATACCATTGTTTAAATCGGGTAGTACATCAGACCCTACTAACTATAGACCAATTTCAGTGCTACCAACATTTAGTAAAATTTTTGAAAAAATAATTTTAGATCAATTGCAAAGATTTTTCAATAAACATAAGTTATTGCATCATAAACAGTTCGGTTTTACAAAGGGTCGTTCAACTACTGATGCCGGTGTTGAACTTCTAGGACACATTTATAATGCCTGGGAAGATAAATGCGATGCTTTGGGGATTTTTTGCGATTTGTCCAAGGCTTTCGATTGCGTTCTCCATAAAACATTAATCAGAAAACTACACCACTACGGAATCCGGAACGCCTCTCTGAATCTTCTTACGTCATATTTGAGTGGTAGGATTCAGAGAGTTGATGTTAACGGGAAAAGATCTCCCGGATCTGTAGTAAGCATGGGAGTACCTCAAGGCTCCATTCTTGGCCCTTTTTTGTTTCTTATTTATATTAATGACTTGCCTTACCTCATAAAGGATAATCATGATGTAGTGTTGTTTGCAGACGACACTTCTCTTTTATTTAAACTAAAACGTCAGCAGCTAGCTAGTGACGATGTTAATAGCGCTCTGGCAAAGGTCGTTAATTGGTTTAACGTTAATAATTTACTTCTAAATGAGAAAAAGACCAAATGCATTAAGTTTACGTTACCTCATGTTAGACAAGTGGAAACTAGTGTACTAATCAAGGATGAAGAGTTAAAACCGGAAGATAACACAGTGTTCTTAGGCTTAACTTTGGATGCTAAGCTTCAGTGGGGCCCTCATATAGATAAGTTGTCAAAAAAGCTTAGCTCTGCAGCATACGCCGTTAAAAAAATTCGTGATTTGACTGATTTAGGGACAGCCCGTTTAGTTTATTTTAGTTATTTCCACAGTGTGATGTCGTATGGTATTCTCTTGTGGGGCCATGCCGCCGATATTCAGACAATTTTTATTTTGCAAAAGAGGGCAATTCGTTCAATGTATAAATTAAGTCCTAGACACTCCCTCAGAGAAAAATTTAAAGAGATTAACATACTAACTGTGCCCTCTCAGTTTATTTACGAAAACCTTTTGTACGCGCATAAAAATATAAAATTGTTTAAAAAATACAGTGATATCCACGACATAAATACAAGGAACAAACACAAATTTGTTGTTCCTGCAACGAGGCTCAAAAAAATAGGGGGTACGTTCACATGCCAATGTATACGTTATTATAATAAACTACCAAGCGATATTCAAACACTAAGCCTCAATAAATTTAAATCTTTTATAAAACGTAAGCTATATCTGAAAGCTTACTATAATATGAATCATTACCTTGAAGATAAAAAGGCTTGGGATTAAGCTGCTCCAATTTAATTTGCTCTGTGAGTGTCAAGATTTTCCTTTGTTTCACCTATTTATTGTTTATTCCTTTATTTTATACAATTTGACATTACTTTGTTTATTTTTTTTTATTTTTACATTTCTTTTTATTATTATTATTTGTGACATTTTATTTTCCTTATTATTTTAATTTATGACATTTTATGATTTCATTATGATCTCATTAATTTAATTTTGTATTTTTTTTATTTGTTTATTGTGAATGTGAAGACCATGTGGATTATTTCTTTTATTTACTTTGTTTTTTGACGATAGTCTGGCAGTTTGAGTACTATAAGCGACCTACACAAATGTCCTTTTTTTGGTATTGTTCGTCGTGTCGTTGAGCTCCTTGGGTTATGAGTTGAGCTACACGATAACTGACAAATGCTTGCACTGACTGGACAGGTCCACTCAATCTGTGTGGTGCTTTCTTAAAAAGACCATTTCAGACACTATCTGCATGGTCCTCATGTAAGTTGACCAAGATTATTTTGTCTGGACCTTAAAAGAGACTATGACCTCTGAGTTTGTTTCGGCTGTTTCTTCTCAGAGTAGTCGGGTATGAAACACCGGCCTCATCTAGTTAAAAAAAAAATGACGTGTAAAAGTGTTTGTGAAAACCTACTTGCAAAATAAACATCATTTATCATTTACATTTATCATTTAAAGGCATAAAAATTATTTGATATAATTATCGTTTGGCATAATGTTTAAAACTCCGAATTTACAATTGCATAGTTTTAAGATGGCAGAATTACATTTAGTATAATTACGATTGGCAGAGTTCAAATTTCGCATAATATCGTTTAGCATAATGTTCATTTAGAGCGACGAGTATTTGGTATAATTTCACTTTTCATACTATAGTGTAGAGACTTATATGCCTAATAAGTCTTTAAACTGACATAGTCACTAACATTATTATTAACGGTTAAAACGGGATATTTACCATGTTTGGTATTTATTTTGAGTTTCCAATTACAGTGAGTTACAATTGTATACAAAAACATATTAAGGCAAGAATAAGATATTTTTTTGAATTATATAGAAAAAAAAAGACATTGTTTTTAGTAGGTTACCCGGGACTCATCTATTAAGATTAGGTTAATTTATTCAAAAAAAAAATGCGTAGGTTAGGTTAGGTTAAAACTGTGACCCCCTACGCACGAGCCGAGCGAGCGGAGCGAGCGGTGCCGCGGCAGCGGCCGGCGAGTGCCAGTAACGACTTGCATTAATAGAAAATGAGATTGTTTTTAGTAGTTTACCCGGAACTGAACTTTATTTATTTATTTATTTTATTTAATTAAAATAAATGACAACAAATAATAATAAAGATGATTCTAACTATAAACTTTCTGCGATATGACAATTCTGCCGTTTAATGATATCGATATGAAATAATTATGTCAAAAGACGATTCTGACTGTGAACTTTCTGCGAAATGATGTTTCTGCTTTTTGAATATTATGGATGTGAAATTTATGTCTAGAGATGATTCTGACTTACAAAATTATGAGTTTTGAATGTATGATAAATGAGTGTCTGCCAAACAATTTTCTGCGAAATGAAGTTTATGCTATCCGTTGTTATGCAAAATAAAATTATGACATAAAAAGTTCTGCTATAAAGGGTGGACCCGTACCAGCCACGGTGTCTAGATTACAGTTGTTTGTTTGTTTGTTTTTGTATTTTTAAAAAACGTTGAAGGAGAAATTCCTAGTGTGGGGACACTAGGAATTTCTCCTGTATCGTGGGTGCGTTTACTAACATTTAAAGTCACATACACAAACGGCCATACCCGAAACAACTATCTGCAAGGAATGGAACCCACGACACGCAGTGCAGCAGTCGATCGCTCGGCCACTGTGTGATGATGAGATATTTTTTTTATTCCAGTAACAATGTTTTCTTCATGTGGTTCCCGACGATGGTGAACTCTTTCTTCACAACTGTCTCAGAAGACACCAGTTTCTGTCAGAAGATCGTTGCTAACATCACTCCAGTTCAATTGAATGTAAGTAGAATAATATTAATTTAATACTAGCCTATGCCCCGGCGTTGCCCGTGTGAAGTTTGGTCATTGTTCCACAGGATCGTTCTACCGGGATTAAAAGCCGGGATCAACAAAAAAAAACAATTTATATTTCCAGAACACCTGCATCGACACGGACCCGATGAACACCATCTACTCCGGCTTAGTCTTCAGCCTCTTCTTCACAATCGTCAACACTGTCACCATTGCCGTCGCCAACTGGAGAAGGACGCTTATGATATGCACCTTCATCATCTCTGGCGTATGCTGCATCCTCGTGGATTTAGTTCGCCAGCCTGCAGCCAGCATGGTGATCTTCATTCTCATTCAGCTGACGGGCATTTGTATTGGGACTGTAGGATCATATTATGTTGATTTGTTTCCTACTTCTTATAGGTGAGTTCTTGTAGTAAGATGTTTAACAATTTCAATCTTTACATAAGGGTGCGTCCACATCTGGCGAATGTGCCACGAATGTGCTGCTCGCGACACGTTTGCGAGCTGTCCGCGAGCTGCGCGCGTGTATTTTTATTCGTGCGCCGCTCCTGCACCGTCCGCGTGCAGTTCGCGCGCGTTCTAAGTGCCGTACGCGATCAGCACGCGGGCGGCGTGCTAGCAGCTCGTTTCTTCCTTCCGCCAACGGAACTGTAAGTGTGAGAATTGAGTGCGCCGCACGCAAGTCTTTAATGAGCCTTGCATGAGTTGCGCTAAAGAGGCGCACCGAAGCATTGCCTTGACTGCATGCGCGCAGCTCGCGGGTAGCTCGTAAACGGCTCGCGAGCTGCACATTTGGTTTACATTCGCCAGATGTGGACGCACCCTAACTAGTGTTGCCCAAATGCAAGAACAAGACGAGACTTAGCCAGTCTTGGTCTTGGTCTTGCGCCAATACACCTGGTCTTGGTCTTGGTCTTGGTCTTGCGCTCCCAGTCTTGGTCTTGGTCTTGGTCTTGCAGCAAGAGTCTTGCAAGTCTTGCAATTACCTATCAGTCTATTACTATTTATTAAAGTTTATTTTAAATCTTAGAAAAACGTATTACAATTGGAACATTGTGAGCTTGAATTAACATAGCCATAGTAAAGATCAAGCAGATTAATAAATTACTGAAGATTTGATAAGAAATTTGAAAAATCAACTGACCTATATGTCGTTTTTCATGGAAGTAACTGTTTCTTAATAATAATATCTTATAATTAATTAAGAAACAGTTTATTCCTCATTCCAATTTGTTTTTTTACATGTCTTAGCAAATAAGCTTACATTTGCTAAAACATGTAATAAACAAATTAATTACAATAACTTGACTGTATTTTAAAGAACAATATCTGTCTAGAAAGATTGAACCCTCAACTTATATGAAATTTAATATTGCGTGATCATTATAATGTATTCATTTTCATTCTAAGCACTCTGAAACTTATTTATTCTTTGGAACACCTGTAGGTACTCTTAAAATTCGAAATTATTTTGCATGAGTATACCTACGCCCTGTGGCGGCCATAAAATAGTGTGAAATGTTGTGATTTCGGCGCGGCGGCAACGATTGTTGTATATGATTTCAAAAGAAGCCGCCGCGCCGGCGCGTGTATCATAACCATGTAGGTACTTCCGAAAAGCGGCAAATTTCTTTGAGAAGTAAGTACAAAACCTTTGATGCCGCATTATCAAAGTGCCGATGATTAAAACATAACTATGCATGCACTCAGTTTGATTTTAATGGATATTTTTTTATTCGCTATGTAGGTATGTTTATGGTATAAGTCGTAATGCGCATAGGTCCAGTTTTTCATATTCTTTGATACAGTTTTTTGCGTCTCATAGAATTCCTAAGCGTACCTATACACTGAACTGTTACACCTAACTACTCCGTGAAATAGCGCTAAGTCCTAGCTGCAAGACGCAAGAGTCTTGCAGGCTATGTCTTGTTCTTGCTCAAGTCTTGCACGGTCAGTCTTGGTCTTGGTCTTGCTAAAAATACGCGGTCTTGTTCTTGGTCTTGGTCTTGCAAAAACGCAAGAACAAGACCAAGACTGCAAGACCAAGACTGAATTTGGGCAACACTAACCCTAACATTTATGGTCGTTACTTCATAAACATTTTCTGGTTCCCAATTGATGCAATGTAGCCACACACGTTGTAACTTATTACAACAAAAACAATTAGTTTTCATGTGCCTGCAAAGAGCCATACTCAACAAACGGGGGTAGAACTAGACTTTCCTAAAAGAGTTTTTTCAGTGAGAAACATAACTACAATCTATGTTTTATAAGTACTGGTTAGGACCGAAGCGCATTTAAAAATTAAGAACTTAAAATCAATACAAGACTATTATGCATCTTATCTGGTAACAGACAAACACTCACTATAGACCACATAGCCAAAAAAGTTAGTAATCAATATGTGTCGTAGAAGCACTAAAGAAAAACGACTTCATTACAGATTTATCTTGTCATAAGTTCAAAGCGTCAGCTTTAGAATAACTCAAGATTATGATAAGGGCACTTGGCAACTTGCCAACCTATCAAAATTACTTAAAATAGAAGTAACAATTTGTAAAACTTTTATCTGCCTTTAGAAATGTCTGGGAACTATTCGTCTTATCTTTTGGCAGGTCAAGAATTTAAGTTTAAGCCTGAGATTGTTGAGTGCGATAAGCTCAGTTGAAACTCAACATACTAGACGAAGCGACGAATTTAAAAGAAGGAATGTCTGCACCTAGATGAGGATAGCCAAGTATTGAGTATGCCGTGTGATTAGATCGGCAATAATATTCATCATAATCTGCCTAGAATTTTCCCAAATACTATGAGGTCTTCTTCCAGTCTAACCGATCACCAGTATTTTACTTGGCGACTGCCTATCTGACATAGTATTGGGCTGTGGACAACCTAATTGGAATGTTTGATTGCTATGAATTCAATATTTATTGAACATCATACTTTGCAATTTCACCAACGGAGCAAAAACTTACGTTTTCATCTGCTACTTATCCTTATCCTTACTAATATTATAAAAGCGAAAGTGAGTTTGTTTGTTTGTTACGTCTTCACGCCAATTTTGATGAATTTTGGTACAGAGATAGGTAGTTGGGACCTTGGAGACGGACATAGGCAAGTCCTTTTTTAAGTGAGACAAGAGGGAGAAAAAGGGGAAGAAAAGGGAAAATGTGCTTTGCTATTACAATAAATAAGGCGCAAGGGCAAAAACTACAGGTAGCAGATACCTGCAAATCAGGAAAGAAAAAGGGGAAACTGTGTTACCCCGAATTTAACGCGAGCGAAGCGAATCGAATTCGTTGATTTCGAGTTTGTGGCGATAAGTTTCGTTTGTTCCCACGACGATGGTCATCTACTCTACCATACTTCAATTCGATGATAATGTTATACTGACAACTATTTGTATGTCCATCAGGGGTTTAGCTACCGGTATTGGCATGATGTTCGCGAGGTTCGTATGTCTCAGCGGAGTGAACATCGTCGGTGCAGCCGTCATTAATTACTGCCGCATCACATTTTACTGCTGGGGCGTGTTTGTTTTCAGTAAGTATAACTTTATTGGCAAAATGTAGGCGTCAGTCAGCAAATGAGTTAAGTAACCAGGCAAATCATCTTTATTGCCTGGTCACACCAGGTTCAATCAACTCTTTATTTTCTATCAAATTCACTCAAATCTGTGTGGTGCTTTTTTCTAAAAACACCATTTCAGACACATAATCTAGTCCTCATTTAAGTTGACCAAGAAATTTGTCTGGTCCTCAAAAGAGACCATTCGGTTGTTTCTTCTCAGAGTAGTCGGGTAAGAAACACTGCCCTCATCTAGATAAAAAACGACGTTAAAACTTACTTGCAAAATAACATAATTTAAATAAACTCAACTTTATTCGAAAACATTCATGGAGAGGAGAAATACGTCAACTCCTTTGATGGCTGTACTATCTCTACCTCTGCCTAAACCTTATGATTACAGGCGTGATGTTATGTAATTTTAAGTATCACTCCTGTACATAAAAGATTTTATGTACATTTATTCAAATTAGGCTGATAGTCAGCACTTTTTGAACGTCACATTACAAGAGACGGCACGTCCCACAAAAACGCCCTGCCCTTCGCCACTCTAGTACTAGATACTAATTCAATTAAAACTAGCACTCTGCTAGCTTCTCTGTTGGTAAATTTTCTAGTTACAAAAATGCTAGGTTAGAAAAACACGAGTAGGTACAATCCCAAAGGCGCAAATTCAACGATTCTTATACGTTGTGTATGTGACATGCTTTAGATATCAACATATTTTTTATACAAGGCAATGCATCGTGAGATTCGCTTCACTAACCGACCTCGCGGTCGCGCCGTGTTGTGTGAGAATCTTCTAACTGCAATGGCAAAGCCTTAGAACTACAGCGTATAAATACTAGTCATGTTGCTGCCGTCTTCTTCGGAAATGTACTTACCTTAAATGACTGCAGATTCCACACCACAGAATATTGTGATTTGTTTTCCTATTTTACCGCCAAAATTATTTTAGCTGCCATTTGCAGAGAAGAACAAAAAGACAGAATATTCGTTGTTAATGGTACAGACGCCTGCAGGTCAAGCTACCCGAAACTGTCAATTTTTCCCAATGAACCTTGAACCTTTTACTTTAGAAATAAAGTCGAAAATCTATCAAAGAAATCTGACAGATTGTAGTAGCTTGATGTGCAGGCGTCTGTACATTACATGCCAAATAATTGCTTAAATTCTGAATACAATCAAGGCGCGTACAAAAAAAGTTAACAGATGAAACTATATCTAACTCCATGTTTTTATTACAGGTGGGATTTTAGCAGTTTTATTGCTTCCGTCGGAGGCGAAAGCAGATTCACCAGAGAAATCACAAGAAGAATAGTGTGAAATTAAATTATTTTCTAAATTAGGTTATTTTTATTAAACAATGAGATAAAGAAAATTGCTGTTTATTTTTCCCGTATGCAGGGTTTTATTAAAAACTAGCTGGCACCCGCGGCTTTGCCCGCGAGATATTAAAAAAAAGTATCCTACGTGTTATTCCAGACCATGATTTACCTCTGTGCCAAATTTTATCAAGATCCGTTCAGCAGTTTTGTCGTGAAAGAGTAACAAACATCCATACATCCATACATCCATCCCCACAAACATTCGCATTTATAATATTAGTAGGATGAATGTGAGATCATGAGAATGATTTCCTTTATCATTCAGTTACCAAAAGGCTCAAAAGGTTTTAAATTAGCTAAGTATTAATCTCGTATGTTTATTGTGACCAGTAAAATGGATTACCCTATTGTATTTGTTGTGACCACTAATACCATAACTGTACTGTATAAGTCTCGTATGTACTTTAGACTCTAGAGCCCCAGCGGCACAAAAACGTGCCAGTAAACAAGTATTACCGTTGGCCCCACTGGCACAATTTTGTGCCACCAAACCCCAACCGATTTAAAACGGTATTTGTAGTAAAGATAAGTCTTAAAATCGTTTCTGAACGAATGTTCTCGATGGCAGATAATATTTTACAACCATAGACAAAGATAGAAACTAAAAATATTGTTGGTAACATTAAAAAAAAAGTGTGAAGTTAGTACAAAAATTTCGTGTTCGCACGCTATGAAGTTCGAGTTTGAATATTGCAGGAATTGGAAACAGAACTCGTAAAATAACATTATCATTAGATAACCAGTCTATTAATGAGTCAGTTCCCAAAATGTCATGTAAATTGATCACACAGTTTATTATTCAGAAATTGACATAATACAAAAACATAACTATATTCGCTAGTACTCCGATTTCAATAGGATATGTTTATTTCTTGAGGTCTAAATCAGAATCTTTTTTACATTGTATTTCATAGCCACATCATTGAACAACCCGACACCGTTTAGAGTGTGTGAATAGAAGCAACAGAAACGGAGCCATAACAGTTTTTGTGACCGGGGTCAGATTACGCTTACAATAAGAGCCCGCCCGGCGGTGCTTGACGGATAGTTGACATAAATAATGGCGGTCCTTTAGAGGTCAAACTGTGAGCCAACAAATGCAAAGATGAAATACTGCGTGCGATTCGCAGTTTTATTTCTAAACCGTTATGGTAAGAGTTCTAATAAACCTAAGTCTACGTAAACACTTTCATATTTTCAAGATCCTGTGTGATGTGTCAATGACCTCTACCTTCAGCGTTTATTTAGACAGTAAGTACCCTTTACATCCTTTAAACATATTTTAAATAGGTCACATTATACAGAGGTGCCACATTTATTTGGCCACCCTTTTAAGAGCCATAAAATTTTAATATTACTTCAAAAATGTTCCGGAGAGGACTTATCTTGAAAACGTTACGGCTGAAATTCAGGTGAGGTATTGAACTAGTATTTCGTTCCAGAACTTTTAAAGTTATGAATGTAATTGTGACGTTAGTGAAAAAGTTTGGACGTCAATTGAACTTTGGGAAAGTATTTAGAAGGAAACTTGAACTATTTTTTTATTTCAATTAGTTTTTACACGATCATTTAAGGTCAAATACAAGCTGTATTGGTTTCGTGTCGTGGGTTCGATTCCCGCACCGAACAAATATTTTTATGACCTGCAGATTGTTGTTCCGGGTCTGGTTGTTTGTTTATGTGAGTTTAAATATTTGTAAAGGCACCCACAATACAGGAGAAATTCCTAGTGTGGGGGGGGGCAACGTTAATAACAAAAAAAATATCAATTTCTTTGCATAATGAGGTTGAATGAATGTTACAAAAGGTTCAAAGTACACCGTATTATAACCTACTGAGGTATGCAAATTTATATCAATAACATTGTCATTGAAAATAACATACAATAGTCATTTACATTAGACATTTATACGAATTCAATTAATAAGTAAAAATAATAATGGCATGCTGATTATATAATACTAAAATTATTATTAAAATACAATATCTTTATCTTCAAAATAGTCTTTTATAATTATGGTAACACATAGCAGCACGCAGCTTTGCTCGCGTTAAATTCGGGGTAACATAATTCCCCTTTCCTGATCCGCAGGTATTTTTCGTTGGTAGCAAAGAGTGTGTGTACCGAGCTTCCTACCTTTAAAATTGCAGAATGCTCCATACAAACTTCCACCCCTTATTGAAGAGAAGTGCGGGGTTAGAAAGAGACAAAAAGTAGCCTATGTCCATCTCCAGGGTCCCAACTATCTTTGTACCAAAATTCGTCAAAATCGGTTTTAAGACGTAACAAACAAATTCTCTTTCGCTTTTATTTCATTCTTAATCCAAAAATCCTTATTAATATTTAGTAAGGATTTTTGGATTAGGAATGAATATTATAATTTCTTCTTAAATAATATGTAGACGAATAGGTAGCCTCTAATGTCATCGGGCAATTTATTATATATCAGTGGTGCCATAAAAATAATATTTTTATTGAGTAACGCTGTTTCACCATAAGGTAATTTCTAATTACATCTAACCGCTTTTGTTGCGTAATAGTCTATAATAGATTTTAAACGCAGTCTTATAATTATAAGGATTCAATTATACAAAGACATTTAAATCATAAATGTACAAAGAAGGTAATGTAAGAATTTTTAAATTTATATCTAGTAGAATATAGTTTTCAAACACGTTTTTGACGAAATCTGAAATATCTTCTTAATTTTGGTAAGTACTAAAATTTGTATCGTTAAAGATACAAGATCATTGTAAACTTGATACTTCAACTAGCTTTAAACAAAATAATAAAAAAAAACAAATCATAATATTACTCAACTGGTAATAATTATAATACATACATACAAATATATAGTTACCGCATAGTTTATAGTTAGAATTGACATTACCGTCCTTACTCTCAAAACTACATTTTAGGGTCGACGCACCTTTTACTTTATAATAAGGTACTATAACATCGTCTAAATACCCAATTTGGGTTAGTCTGGTTAGATTTTAGTGTTAACGTTAGCGAAAATGTTTACAGTTTAGATTAAAATCTGTGTTGTTTCTTATTCCATATTATTATACTGTTGTTAACTTTTTGACGACACGGTCGATCGACTGCTGCGCTGCGTGAACACATATTTGTATGACCTAAGGGTAGTTGTTTCGGGTCTGGCTTTTTGTCTTTGTGAGTTTTAATGTTTGTAAACGCACCCACGATACAGGAGAAAATCCTAGTTTTTAGTTACAAGACTAGTATTTTTTCGGATGGGAGTGTCAGACTTGTACTAACCCATGTTTCGAGGCCACGGTAGATCTTTCGAATCAACCTTCATCCCCGGCAGGCAGTGGCCCTGACGGCCTCTTCAGATTTGCTGACATCTCTTTGTGGCGCCCGTGGAACTCGGACGTGCCATCGTCACGGTCTGTCTTCCCTAGACAGACAGGGAGCGATCCCGCTCTCATGGCGCGGGCTTCGGAAGGTGAGGTTCTATAGTATCTACCTACCTCACCTTCTACATGCCCGGTGGCCGAGAGTCATCGTGTGGTCCCCGACGCGCGTCAAGCGAGGCGCCTGCGACGGTTCGAGATTCTTTCCCTCAGACGTCTCGTCACCTTCTACAACAAGACCGTGTAATGTAACCTTTATCACAACTATTTAAGTTTATTAGGATATATTTATACACTTCTCTACGCGGCACTCTGCCCATACATTCGTTCCGCCACTTCCATCGATGTAGTGTCGTATGAGAATCGTCGAAGCAATGTGCTTTTTGAAAGTCATTCCTGTTTGAAATGTAAATACTTATAAATATCACATAAAGCTACGATTTCCTACCATAAGCTACTCATGCATGCTGCAACAAAGAATATTGACACAATACTGTGTGTTTACAGCTTAAAGGAAAGTAGGACTCGAATAAATATCAAGACGGGGATCTAAACGGAGATATCTTCTGATTGTGCGAGAATAAGATCATATATTGGCATAGTTGTAGATATCTACGTATGCTTTTCTGACTTATGGATGAATAATACTGGTCAGCTGCACAAGCAAGTTTCTTTCTTTTTCTATATCCCACCCCCCGCCTCCGGTCTTCTGTCTGTCCCACCCATGTTCCTTCTTTTGCCTTTTATATTCCGAAGCCGCGGTATCTCTTTCGAACAACCCACAACCCCGGTAGACGGTGTCCCTGGCAGGCCCCTCTGCTTTGCTGACAACTCTTTGAGGCACGCGTAGAACTCTAACGCGTCGTCGACACGGCAGCGAAAACAGTCTGTTTTTTTTAAAAAAACACGTTACCCCACACTAGGAATTTCTCCTGTATCGTGGGTGCGTTTACAAACATTTAAATTCACATACACAAACAGCCAGGCCCGGAACAATTATCTGTAGGCCATACAAGTATTTGTTGCGTGCGGGAAACGAACCCGCGACACGCAGCGCAGCAGTCGATCGCTCAGCCACTGCGCCAACCGTGTCGTCAAGTTCGTAAATAAAATTGTCACTACTTTACTTCATTTACTATCAGTCTCATCTCACTTCATACAATGTTTCGTGATTGTCTTACAAGACTTATAACAAGGTCTCGCCTTGCATGCACACATTTCCTTGTTCGACTTTACTTTGTCATGATGGGAAAACTTCACATCTTGTTTTGTCTTACGTAAGAAGTGGGATTGCAATACTGAAGTTTTGTTATTTTGTACTATTTTTACTTATTAGTGTAGAATCTAGGAAGTAAAACTACTAGTTTAAGAAGGCTTTTTTAGGGCTCCGCACCTCAAAAGAATAAAACGGAACCCTTATTAGATCAATTTCTTGTCCGTCTGTCTGTCTGCCAAGACCCTTTATCTCGAAAACGTGTGAAGATATCGAGTTGAAATTAAAACCATGAACTTCAATCAGTGGTTCCTTTGCGCTGTCAAAAAATTAACCCTTTAATCCTTTCCCTTCCCTTCAATCAAACGTTTATGTCACAATTTTGCACGAAACCCTTGGTACGCGAGTCTGACTCGCTCTTGTTTTTCGAATGTGAAATCGTAAAATATTTTTTCCAGCTTTGGTTGGAACGGGAAGAAGTATCAATTTTTTTCTGAATAAAACTCATCCATGTTTCTTTAGTTGCCTTTTCTGCTCCAGGGTCGCGGTATCTCTTTCGAATAACCCGCAATCCCGGCAGACAGTAGTCCTTGCTAACTTAAGAAGGCCTATGTTGCGATTATGCAAAGACGTGTCAGAGCGAAAATGATACGTGACATTCTAAACTTATGAAACAAATGACAATCACAGAACACCGCGGCCGCAATGGTTGAGTGGCTGCAAGCACGACTACTCACCATGAGGTCCTGCAAAACTGCAGCAAAAACAAATACAATATTTCCACATAAAACTGTAAACGGGTGTTTAAAAATCCAGCATGAAATATTGAAAAGAATTTCAAATATTCAGTGCTAAATGGAAAGCACTGCCGATATTCCACAAGGTACAGAATTCGTGAACTATTCTAGAAAATGTAAAATACATATTTCTCACATTGCACGTCACGTCGAAACATTGATTTCTTAAAAAGTAGTTGACTAAAATATTTTTAATTTGGAAGTGTGTAGAATAAAATAATAATTTATTTAAAATACATTTTTGGTTTTAAAATTTATTGGTCTTTTTAACCGTATAGTTCGGTACGGACCCCTTCGGGGGCTCGACATTCAAACCTCCGCTGGCTCGGTACTAGCCCCGAAAGGGGTTGAACATTTAAGTCATACGACCTCATTATTTTTGTAATTATTTTATTTTCTGGGTAAAAAATAATATGGGTGTGCATTCATTAAGATAGTAGAATAAAAATCTCATATGTAAACGTCATTAGAAGTTCTTTAATTATTGAGCAAGTTTCTTAATTAAGTCTTATAAAATCCAAATGCGTAAATTACGATCATAGCCATTTTGATGGCAGTGTAGGTCGACGCTAAAAATCATAAAAAAAATGGTTTTCGGACATATAAGCTCCACATTGTTGGGCCTGATTAACGTGTCCTTTTATTACGTGCAGAAATCATTCGTAATTGAACTTAAATTAGCAGTGGTAATGATACATTTTGAAATCTAAAGTCGAAGTTTCGCGCCAATCGTGCTTGCTTACATTTTTCATTCCACATTATATCACACGGACACGAATAGATTCTATAACAAATGAGACAAATATCATTGCAAATATTATAAATAACATGAACATGCCCAGATCTTATCGTAAGTTGCAATAATAGGACCATTAACACGTAATATTCATAACCACTACTAAATTCACTTCCGAAAATGACGTCCATTTTCTTTTTTTTTATTTTGTGATGTGTAAATGCGATTATTTCAATCGATTATTTTCTTGTAAATCAATCAACTCGAATAATTAAATTAAGGAATATCAGAAATTGATAGATGAAAATAAGAATAATTTTGTAATACGTGTAAAATACTATAAATATTGATAATAATATTTTTTACGCCACTAAAACCGACTCAACAACAAACAGTAGAATCTGATCTATGGCTAAATTCGCGCCAATTTTATTTTCAGATAAAAATTCAAATAAGGAATGCGCTCGCTGTTCGAATTTATTTTAAAATGTTTATTTGCTATTTTATTAATAATTTGATTTTGTACCTACTATTTGAATGTGAATTGCAAATAGAAATAAATAAGGTTGAATATAGAACGCCCTTATGATCTTATGATCTTGGTAGGCACAGTAAAAAAAATCAGCCAAGATAATAAATTATATTTGTTCGTCAAAATTGTTTGTAGTATGGTTGGATTAGTTATTTGGAAAGCGTTTTCATTCTTCCCTAAAACATGGCTCGTAGGCCAAAGTGTTCTTGGAGTGGAAGCCTTGGGGTAAAAATGGCCTAGAGGGAGACCACAATTGAGATGGAAAACCCCGGTACACGACATCAAGAAAACTCCAGGTTCAAAATGGGTCTATTTTGTACCTGGAGTTTTCTTGATGTCGTGTACCGGGGTTTATTTTTTGGGGTGGGAAATCATCAAATAACTTTCCCCACTCTAGGCGAAGCGTGGGGGAGTGTCAGACTTTTACTGACTAATGTCCACCGATCGATGTTCCTTCTTTTACTCGGGGCCGCGGTATCTCTTTCGAACAACCCGCAATCCCGGCAGGACCCTACCGGGGTTGCGGGTCTGACACCCCCCCCCGCTCCACCCAGAGCGGGGGAGAATGAGGCGCCACGGCATCCTCACCTACCACCTGACGCAGATCCTCACCGGGCACGAAAGTTTCGGGACGTTCCTGCACATCATCGGGCGGGAGGAAACACCCAGGTTTCACCAATGTGACTATCGCCTGGAGGACACGTTGGAGCACACAGGCAGTCTGCTCTTTTGAGCGGAGCACCGCTCTGTCCCGGAGGAGATGGTGATGTTTGAAGGAGAGAACCTCAAACCAAGCCAGCCACCGCGGGAGACGCTACAGGGGTCGGGAGCCGCGAGACGACAACGACTTTTTGTTAAAAGTTTAACAGGAGTGGATATTTGATGATTTCCCATCCAAGTGGCGCAAGACCGATATAAATGGCGGAATTTAAAGGAGGTCTCCTTTAAATTCTTTAAGAAGTTCCTGAGAAGTTTATGAGAAGGCCTCCTTTAAATTCCTAAAGAAGTTTATGAGAAGGCCTCCTTTAAATTCCTAAAGAAGTCCTTAAATTCCAAAAAAGAGAGATACACTATTTAAAAATACTTTTTAGGGTTCCGTACCTCATAATAAATAACAGAACCCAAATATCAAATCTGTGGTCCCTTGAAGCTGTGAAAAAAACAACCCTCCAAGTCTACGTAGAGAAAAGATATGACCGTTTATGTCGTCAGTTAGTACGCAACCCTTGGTACGTGAGTCCGACTCGCATTTGGCCGGTCTATTTTTAATAAGCTGAAGGTCTCCTTATACCTTTCTATTTTTTTATCCAACCATTACTTTTAAGTGTCAATATTTTAGAGCCCCGATGTGTACTTGTGTACGGAGTCCCTGTATGTCTAAAACAAGGCTCTACTGCGGAGGCATGGCTTTCTAGGTGCGGTACGGTATGGTTGTGTCGGCTGGGCTGCCTGACTGGCTACCTACAGAATTAGCATGACCTACAAAATTGGCCGCCATTTTCATTTTTTTAGTCATTCAAGAAAACAGCCAAAATCTTTTACCGCGAAACCGTTTGACAGCAAATGTACCTCAAATCTGGGCGCATAACAAAATAATTATAGCATAATAAAAAAGCACGTGACAAAATGTCTTTCTTTTATAATAGATATCATAGATACAACTATAATATCTATAGTAGAATATTATGCCACCTCCATAGGTAAATTCCTCAATGGTCCCAAAACTTTTTTTAAAGTTTACTCTATTACGATTATCGATTAGGTTGAATGCAACTTTTTAATCGTAATGATGAAACTTAGTTTTACGGTCAGCACTAAGAAATGTCATATTGCAACACATTTTGTAGTATTTTTGTCGAGATTTGTATCGTGTTTTTTTATTAATTTATATGTAAAATGGCAAAAATAAGAATGCAGATGGAATGTCACTGTTTTTATTTTAGATTTCCGATGTTATTATCAAATGGTTATCTTGTGTATGTACATTATTTCCAGCGTTTTTAAAGTACCAAATTTTTGGAAGGGTGTAGTAATATGTATTTTACACACATTTTGCAATAGATTGACGCCGTTTTATCGACCTTATGAGGTTTTTGGAAATATAAACCTCAAACTTATTGTATGAAACAGCCGCTGTGATTAATTTTATTAACAAAATTGAATGCTGTAAATTGATGAAAAATCTTGAATTTCATGACAATTCGCGTCACCCCACCGATTCAGCTGATGTGTCATATGTCAAAATCCTGTCGTGCAGAGTGGTTAAAATTAAAATTTGAATGTATTTTGTTTTGTGCCAGCAATTTTTGTGCATAGATTTTATACTACTTTTTTAATTGTCTTTTTTATAAAAGTTTCACCAACAGACTGCATACATATAAATAAAGATAAACTGTTCTAGATAGAGTATGTTAAATTCGCACAGGACAAGACAGCAAAACAATATAAATATATATTATTTAAAAAAGAACAACAAAATTTAAAGTAACAATATAAAAAGACAATTAATTAAATTAGTCCTGTACAAAAGGCCTCTATCTCAGCATGGTGCTGCAATATGCCAGACATGTCACAGCGCTGTTATTCTGATAGGGCTCAAGTTACTACATTTATATGTTCATGGAGTTTCTTGCCCATTCTTCTCCATAGAGATCAACGCTTTGGAATGGGCAACAACAGTGCTTTCATAAGTTATTATGTACTGTGACTGGGACTCTAGCTTCAACATTTTGTTTCTTAACATTCAAAAGTGCCTTTAATGGTCTAATTGAAATAATTAATGCTTTTGAGTTTGAGTTTTGATACATTCACATATTACATTCTTAAAATTTGATTACAGCGCAACAATTACTTATAGGTAAAAAAAAACAATCTATTATCAAATAATTGTGTGTTATATTAAAATGGATTGCAATCAGTTCAACCCTCATGGCGTGTGAACATACAGGCATGGAATATTGCATTCACAAATTTGCCTTAACTAAACTAATTTAAACACTATACAGGGCATCAAAAGACGTTGTTTCAATGCTGTCAGCTGATAATGTGCCCAAGATACAACTGGTGACATTACGGCGTTCTTATTTTAGCCATACCCTGGCTAAAATAAAAGCCCTTTTTTTGCGGATGGAAAATCCCCAAATAACTTCCTCCACTCTGGGCGGAGCGGGGGAGCACTAACGCACCCTAGGAATTTATTTATTTATTTATTTAAACTTCATGCAACACAAAAGTACATAGGCGGACTTAATGCCTTAGGCATTCTCTACCAGTCAACCAAGGGTGGTGAAGAGATAACATGGCAGGTGCATAGTTATTAAAATTATTATCAATACTGTCTAATTAAAATAAACATACATAAATATTTAGTATAATAAATACCTATATATAAACATACATATATATAATATATATTTTACAGTAATAGAAAGGTTATAGTGATGACTTCTGCTATTTGGAGAGAAAATAACTCTGCAATTTCCGCTTAAATGCAAACCGACTGGTAGCCGCTCGGATATCGAGAGGAAGCGTGTTCCAGAGTAGAATGGACTGAATCTGAAAAGAAGAATGAACAAAATCAGAAGTGTGAGAAGGACAAAGCAGGAGAAGATTGTTAGAAGAACGCAGGTTCCTAGTATGTGAAGAACATAGGTATTGAAAGTGAGAAATAAGGTAAGAAGGAGGGGTGGGAGAGTTAAGTAGAGAGAAAAGGGTGGTCAAAGCACGAAAATTCCTTCTCTGCCGGATAGGTATCCATTTGAGTTCAGACCTGTAGCTTGACACATGATCATATTTCCTGAGGTTGAAAATGAACCGAATGCAGTTGTTGAGGACCCTATCGAGCTTATCGAGGAAGACCGCGTTCAAGTCAAAGTAGCACACGTCACCATAGTCGATTATAGGGAAAATTAAAGTCTGCACAAGCATAGTCTTGGTCTTAGCGGGTAGAAAGTTTCTCAGACGATACAAGGACCGCAAAGTGCCATTGGCTCTCTGACTTACACTAGAAACCTGGTGCTGCCAGCTAAGTGTAGAATCAAGATGCAAACCGAGATCTTTCACATTAGGACTAATGGGAATGACGGTACCATTGAACATAATCGGAGGAAGAGAGCTAACCGCCACTCTACCCATCATGCGTGAGCTACCAATCACAATGGCCTGACATTTTGAGGGGTTAACAGACACCCCAAATCTGTCAGCCCAGTTTTTGACAGCAACCAAATCCCGGTTTACATCTTCTATAGCGACCGACAAACTTTCCACCCGCACAGATGTATACAGTTGAAGATCATCGGCATAAAGATGATACGAACACCGAAGACAGAGTATGATGAAATTAATGAAGATGGAAAACAACAACGGAGAGAGAATACCGCCTTGTGGAACACCAGCATCCAGATCACGCCAACTCGACGAGTTCTCATCAACGCGAACTGACTGCTGGCGTCCCCGAAGATAAGAAGAGAACCATTCCAGCGCCTCGGAAGAAACCATAAGATGAGAAAGGAGAGATAGGAGAATATCGTGACTGACAGCATTAAAAGCATTGGAGAAATCAATTAATACCAAAACGGTAACCTTGGTATCCTCCATTGCCTCTCTAATGTCACCAGTCACTTTAAGGAGGGCAGTGGCTGTACTGTGCCCAGGCCTGAAACCAGACTGGAATGAGCTGACGAGGTTATTCCGGTGAACAAACCCTGCAAGCTGCTTGTGCACACAGGCCTCAAGCACTTTAGATAGGAAAGGGAGAATGGAAATTGGTCGAAAATGTATAGGTAGCGAGGGATTTGAAATTTTAGGAAGTGGACGGACATAGGCCATACGCCACAGGGATGGGAATTGACCGGAATCAAGGGAGAAGTTGATTATGTGGGAAATCGGAGGAAGAAGAGAGTCAAGGATCAGGGTGACCATATAACGACTGATGTCATCGTAGCCCACAGCCTTGGATTTAATGGATAATATGATCTTTTTAATTTCATCCAAGGTAGCCGGAGTAAATTGAAATGGTTCTATTATAGGGCCGGGCAGATCAGAAATGAAATCCACCGTCTGAGACAACAATTGAGAATCCAACTGAGTAGTGGTTGTGAAGTGACGGTTGATATCATCAAGACCAATGGTCTTAGGAAAATCCACATGACGGGATCTACCGATACCAAGAGTTCCGAGGAATTTCCAGATATCGGCAGGAGAAGAAGAAGATATGTTTTCGAGAATATGGCGGCGTTTAGCGTTACGTATCATCTGATTACACCGATTCCTTGCAACTTTGAAGAGGTTCCTATTCTCCTCACAGCGATCCCTCTTAAATTTCCGAAAGGCTCGATCCCTGCGCCTCATCGCCATACGAACCCCTCTTGTGATCCAAGGAGCCGGTGGACGCCTAAGCTTAACACTTTTTACAGGGGCGTGTTTGTCGAAGAGTGCAAGAACCGTCCGATTAAAGATACCCAGTTTTTCATCAACCGCAGTGGCCGCTGCAAGGAATGTGGAAGGAATGTCTCCTGTATCGTGGATGCCTTTACAAACATTTAAACTCACATACAAAAACAGCCAGACCCGAAACAACTACGTGTAGGTTATACAAATATTTGTTCCGTGCGGGGATCAAACCCGCGACACGCAGCGCACCAGTCAATCGCTCAGCCACTGCGTCAATTGTGTCGCCGGTGGCAGGTAAAAGCCACTTGGGTCAAGAGAACTACATATTCCGGTTCAATGGCTTGTCTAAACTTCTAAATATACCTACCAATTTGCTAGAAATAAGTGAACTTGAGCAAACAATGATTAGTCCAAACAACAATGTTGCTAACTTAATATCTACTTGATAATGTAACGTAACACGTAACATGTAACTATGTAACTTGGACAAGTCGTTCCAAACTCTCAACTTTAGGAAGTACTTATAAATTTTCTGCCGCATTACGATTGTTAGGTTGTTCGGTTGTTGTAACACCTTTAATGGTTCTGTTAAACTCTTAGAAAGTACTTGATTAGATATAATTTCAATAACTTAAAGGACTTGTTTATAAATCGAGTTTGAAAAAGTTTTCGTATTGAAATTAATAACCCTCAAGCATTATTAGGGTTTCGTACCTCAAAGGAATAAAAACGGAACCCTTTTAAGATCACTTTGTCGGCCGTCTGTCACGAGCCTTTTTCTCAGGAACGCGTTTAGGTATCGAGTGGAATTTTAAACTATAAAGGTACTAAAGTCTCTAGACCCTTGGAGTTTTAAAAAATAACCCTCTAAATCTACGCAGTCAAAGGATATGTCCGTTTATGTCTCAAGTTTGTGCAGAACCCTCTCATCATACCGGTATTTAAGCACGTTACACCTGAGTTCTTTATGAAATAAGCAGTACCTTTGCGCTCTTTTGTCTGTATGTTTTTTTTCATAATATATGTTGTGTGTACATCCTAACTAATACTATAAAAGCGTAAGTGTAAGCGTAAGTCTTCGCCTAAATGGCTAAACCGATTTTGATGAATTTTGGTACAGAGATAGTTGGGAGCTTGGAGACGGACAAAAGGGGGAGAAAGAGGGAAGAAAAGGAGAGAGAAAGATATTTTTTTTCGATCATCATCGCGTGTAACCTAACGCTATTTTTAATAGCGTTAGCCCAAAGCAACTATGCCACGCGGACGAAATCGCGGGCGGAAGCTATTAAATAAACAAAATGACTATATAATGTCATTTACACTACAAAAAAACGTTTATATTTAGCCGAACTATTCTATAGGGGAGAAAAAATATCTTTCGCCGACACCCCGGCTTGTGCAACACGAATATGTCGCTGGTTTTAAGTTAAAAATGTATTAAATTATTTTTTACCTTTTAGCATAAAATGCATGCAATACGGTGGTTTCCAAAGTATTTACATTCTATTTAGTCCGTCTTTTAGATTATTCAAAAATAAGGGCACTAAAACTAAAAATGCATATCAACGCGTGATGTCATACGTAACTTTAATGGGCTATATCTTTGTCAGCTTTATTCTAATTTACAAAAAAAATACGTGTCCCTTATTTTGATTATTCTAGAAGACGGACATTTTTTTTTAATCTGCCCTATTGCATTTACTGCTTTTCATAATTCACTTATTTGAACTCCATGATTTATGGTAAGAATTCGTCTGTAATTTAAACCTTTTGAAATATAAAGTAAAACAACCTGACGAGAAACTTTTAAATGAATAATGAAATCCTCAATGCTTTATTAAATGGGTATCCCAGTGTAGTCTGCAATAAATTTTAAAGTTGTGTTTAATTAATATAAATGGTTTCAGTTTTCTGATGAAGTAAATGATATTAGCTGTGTATAAAATTTTATGTATATTTCAGAATACAAAATAAATTTTAGTTAAACCACCACAGCCATTGTTATGATGCAGTGATTTTATACACAGGGGGTTTAAGTTCAATAACCTCGTTGATTAACGAAGGTTAAGCTAGGTTTTCCAAGGTTACTCTATGGATGGGTCACACCTAACATACAGAGACGCCTTCGTGTAGCGGAATGCATGTCATGCCATTGGTCTTGGCTGTCATTTATTTTGTAGATCTCTGTCGTCATGACAGGTCAGAAGCCCGTAGACATGACGACACGGTTGGCGCAACGGCTGAGCGATCGACTGCTGCGCTGCGTATCGCGGTTTCGATCCCCGCACGGAACAAATATTTGTATGACCTACAGGTAGTTGTTTCGGGTCTGGCTGTTTGTGTATGTGATTTTAAGTGTTTGTAAACGCACGATACAGGAGAAATTCCTAGTGTGGGGCAAAGTTTTATTAAAAAGAAAGCAAATGATGGTCACCATTACCTTCCTCCCATTGTCCTTTATTACTTGAGGTCGTTGTAACACATTTTTAGGGATCCTTACCTAAAAGAAAAAAAGGAGCCCTTATCATAATAATATAAGGATCACTTTGTTGTTCATCTATCTGTCTATAAAGACTCTTTATCTCGGGAACGTGTTATGTTATCGAGTTGAAATTCTTCATTCATTCTTCTCCATAGAGATCTACGCTTTGGAATGGGCAACTACAGTACTGTCACAAGTTATTATGTCTTGTGATTGGGACTGTAGCAGCATCTATTTTTGTTTTGTTTTTTGTATGACATTCAAAAGTGCCTGTTATGGTCTAATTGAAATAAATGATTGATTTGATTTGAATTAGAAACCATAAACTTAAATCTGTGGTCGCTTGGAGCTGTGAAAAGATCAACACTCTAAGTCTACGCAGCCAATAGATATGTAGCAAGCTTGTACGCTTTATATTGCTTTATGTGATGGTGGATAGTCACATGAGCAGACGTATAATGTAAAATATATTGGCATAACTGCATCCAGTAATTTTTTTTTAAACGACAGCAAACATTTGTTTTTAGAAATAGACAAGATAGATGATGATGATAATAATTATTGTTACGTGACGAACGTGAACTGTTTTTATAAAAAAAAAAAAAAAAAAAAGGGTAATTGCACAAAGTATTGGTTTTGCATAAATATTGTATGATGAAATCTACAATTAGGAATCCTTAAAGGAAAACGAAAGCAGTATTTCGTTTTCAAAGATAAAGGTACAAAACTCTTTGAATGAATAAGTTTAATAGGAATACTCGAATAGGTTCCTGAAAATTTCAATGAAGTGTGAAATCAAAGGAAATTTCATTGCTTTCACAGACAAAATCTCGATATTGGAAGCCTGTGCAAGATGTAATGAGTTATTTTATGTTATGACATCCTTGCAAATAATAATGCAATACAAAGGGAAAATTATACTCAAACGCTTGTTCTGTACGGACATCAAGTTTGTAAATCTAACAGATTATCCGAAGGGGTCGGCAGAAGTGTACTTAATTTTATTGATTTACAAGCTTTTGCCCGCGGTAAATTCGGGGTAATACAGTTCCACTTTTCTGATTTGCTGGTACCTGCTACCTGCAGTTTTAGCCCTAGCGCCTTATTTATTGTAATATCAATGCTAAGTTTTCCCTTTTCTTCCCTCTTTCTCCCTCATTTCTCACTCTTTTAAAAAAAATAGCCTATGTCCGTCTCCAGGGTCCTAACTATCTCTGTACCAAAATTCATCAAAATCGGCTTAGCCATTTGGGCGTGAAGACGTAACAAACTCACTTTCGCTTTTATAATATTAGTAAGGATTTATTTTAAAAGCGTCAAACGCAATACAAACGTCTTCTTTTTTTTAAAGGCACAGTATTTAGATTGACTTATCTGGGTGTAGTTGCTGAGGCTGTTGGCGAGGTTATTTCTTTTGGTACATACAACAGCAAGACAAGGAAGTAGTAGGTCGACCATATATTTTTTTATCTTAGTTGAGAATTGACAGAAAAGCAACATTTATGGGAACTCCGTGGTCAAAGCTTTTTCGAGAAAACTCTTCATCCAAGTTATTCCTAGAACCAACCTCTTTTATCTTCAGATGGAGGAGTAAGTTAGCTCTGTGGTTTCCAATTAATAATAAAGTAATTTGTTTCGCAGAATCGTGACCGTTGAGACCGGAATGGTTGGTAGCATCTGCCATTTCACTTGAATGGTATAAAATATTTAAGATAATGAGTAAAATGATCACATTAACGCGCTGTACAAAGCAAACACTTCGTAAAACTAAGTTTACAAAAAGTGGTCTAGTACTACGAAAAAAAATGTTTAAAAAGACCAAGAAAAAAAATTTTTCGTCTCGAAATTCTCAATTTTTACGACCTTATTTCTATTCTTTCGATGCAATACTGTCGTGTACTTGTGTCAGACCATGCCTAGTATGCAGCTAGCGTCACTTTCGTGAATACCTAAAGATTAGCTTATTGCCGCGCCTTAATTAAAACTAACTGAATAAAACATCAAAGTAAGTTCATGTTATAATAATAAACGAACAGAAAATCAGTTCTCAAAATCACTTAATGTAATATATTCCTTCTGTGAATGTAGTCAATTCATTTATTATTTAATAACTGACATAAATCTGAACGATACAAATCGATCACACGCACACCGCACGCAAAATGTACTTAAGTATTAAGCACTAGGTTTTGTCCGCGGGTTCCTCCGCATGGTGGTCAGACACTATTTTGAATAGGAATTTAGTATTATGGGGTAAAAAGATAAAGTGATAAAAGATGTTTAGTTTGGAAGTAGGTTTTAAAAACACTTTTACACGTCGTTTTTAAGGATTGGATCACTTTGTTTTCCGACTGTCTGTCTGTCTGTCAAGAACCTTTATCTCGGGAACGCATGGAGGTATCGAGTTGAAATTAAAACTGTTTACTTAAAGCTGTGGGCCCTTGGAGCTGTGGGCCCTTGGAGCTGTGTAAAACACAAATCTCTAAGTCTAAGCATATGTGCGTTGATTTGTCATATGTAAGTTTGTACGGAACCCTTGGTGCGCGAGTTCGAAAACACGTGCCTGTTTTTTTTTTTAATTACCCTTTACAATTTTTGCTGTTGGTGTTTTAAAGTTAGAGCTTCAGAATGATATCCTGGATATTATGTAGTAGTAGTAGTAGTATTTGTGCGTGTTGGTGTCTCTTCTACCCTACTACTAGTTAAAATGAAAACCAAATACTCAAGTCTGTAGTCTTTCTGTGCTGTGAAAAATTAACCCTCTAAATCTACGCAGTCAAAAGATACAGCGGTTTTGTCGCAAGTTTGTACGGAACCCTTGATGCGCGGCTCTGGCTCACTCTTGGCCAGTTTTTTATAAATCTAGATGAAGCCGTGGTTTAGTACCCGAATACTCTAAGAAGAAACAGCAAAATCAACAGAGGTCATAGTCTTTTATAAGGTCAAGACAAAAATCTTGGTCAACTTACATGAAGATCATGGTCCTAATCTAGTGTCTTTTTTATTTTTTTTGGAGTGGGAAATAAATCAAATAACTTCCCCCGCTCTGGGCGGAGCGGGGGAAGGGCTGGGGGGGGGGCGTGTCAGATTTTTACTGACTAAAACCCACCCATGTTCCTTCTACTGCCCTTTACGTTCCGGGGCCGCGGTATCTCTTTCAAACAACCCGCAACCCCGGACAACCCGCAACCCCGGTAATCTAGTGTCTGAGACGGGTACGTATCAAAATCCCGAATTTTAATAGACCGAATTTTAAAATACCGATAGACGAAATCCCGATAATTGAAACGCCGAATGGTTGTTTGGTCGAAAGTTTTAAATCCCGAAAGTTCATTTGCCCGAAACTTTAAAATCCCGAAGTTTAAAATCCCGAAGTACAAAATCCCGAAATTGCCACCGTTTCCGAGAAAAACAATAAGTAATTATCCTAATCTAAATAGTTCAGTTCCGGGTAACCTACTTAAAACATTTTTTTCTATTAATGCAAGTCGTTTCTGCCACTCGCCGGCCGCTGCCGCGGCACCGCTCGCTCCGCTCGCTCGGCTCGTGCGTAGGAGGTC
Source organism: Ochropleura plecta (assembly GCA_905475445.1). Taxonomy (NCBI): domain Eukaryota; kingdom Metazoa; phylum Arthropoda; class Insecta; order Lepidoptera; family Noctuidae; genus Ochropleura; species Ochropleura plecta. Next base: position 19,411,992 of record FR997736.1, read on the forward strand.
ACAGTTTTAACCTAACCTAACCTGGCCATTACTGCCGTCTGCATAGTATGCCAAGTGAAATTATACCAAATAATATATTATGCGAAATTTGAACTCTGCCAATCGTAATTATACTAAATGTAATTCTGCCATCTTAAAAGTATACCATTGTTGATTCAAAGTTTTGTCATTGTTGATTTCATCCATCGGTATTTCGTCCATTCGGGATTTCGTCCTTTCGGGCATTTGAACATCGGTATTTTGTGTTTCGATATAACGACTATCGGCATTTAAAACTTTCGGTATTTTGAATTTCGGTGTTTTGGACGTCGGTATTTCAATCATAGGTATTATGAACTTTCGGGATTTTAATACGTACCCTCTGAGACAATGTTTTTAAGAAAGCACCACACAGATTTGAGTGGACGTGTCCAGTCAGTTATGTAAGCATCTGAAGCATTTGTCAGGTATCATGTAGCATAACTTAAAGAGCTAATTGACACGATGAGCAATACCAAAAAAAGGTCATTTATGTATTACTAGTTTTTGCCAGCGGCTTCGCTAGCGTTAAATTCAGGGTAACACAGGTATACTTTCCTGATTTACAGGTACCTGCTACCTGTAGTTTTTGCCCTTGCGCCTTATTTATTGTAATAGCAAAGCTAAGTTTTCCCTCAGCCTATGTCCGTCTCCAGGGTCTCAACTATCTCTGTACCAAAATTCATCAAAATCGGTTCAGCCATTTAGGCGTGAAGACGTAACAAACAAACTCACTTTCGCTTTTATAATATTAAAGTAAATAAGGATAAGTAAGGATGTGTCCCAAGCTGAGTCGATGTGACCACACATACAGCGTGATTCATTTTTTTGGACATATCACTGTAGCGCGTATATCGTTACATACAGACAGAATTACTTTCAGATATAATATATTAGTATGGATTATTGTAGAAATGTAATGTGAGCCGCCATAACAATTGAGTTCATTATTGGTTCGTGTTGGAATCGTAAATAATGAACGGTTATTTGAAATTAATAGGTGGTCGTTTAGGTGTGTTTTCATATTTCGGTACTGTTTTATTTTAGGTGTGACCTAGGCTATTCATTAGGCACAACATTAGGCTCGCCCCTATTAATTAGGTATATGACGTTTAACCTTAACTGACAAAACGTCGTTGTACTATTATATAGTAACGCTGTGCTATATTTATTTTATGCAAGCAAAAACATTTTATACTAAAACATGGTCCCCACAAAATAAAGGACATTACCTAAAACTGCTGTCTCTTTTATAAGAATACTAGCTGTGCCCAAAGGTTTCACCCCACCCCTTCTGAAGAGGGCCACACAAGAGGGCGTGAAAAATGAATAACGACTGATTCTCAGATCTATCAAATAAACATACAAAATTTCATAAAAATCGGTCAAGTCGTTTCGGAGGAGTATGCCAACTAAAACTGTGTCGCGAGAATTTGAAATATGTATAAGATGAAAGAATATTATGAAACTACAAATCAATACCCACTGAAATAATGCGTAGAAGTAATCTATTCCGAGTTGTTTTTTTTTTGGCGTGGGAAATCTCAAATAACTTCCCCCGCTCTGGGCGGAGCGGGGGGGGGAGTGTCAGACTTTTACTGACTAAAACCCACCCATGTTTCTTCTATTGCCCTTTACGTTCCGGTGCCGCGGTATCTCTTTCGAACAACCCGCAACCCCGGCAGGCGGAGGCCCTGGCAAGCCCCTCTGCTTTGCTGACTCTTTTAGGCGCGCGTGAAACACTAACGCGCCGTCGACACGGCCTGTCGTTAATAGACGGCCGGACGGTGAGCTACCCATTGCTCACCGTCCACAGGCCCGCATCTACGTTGGCCGAGAGTTGTCTGGCGGCGCCCAGGGCGTCTCCCGCGGCGGCTGGATTCGTTTGAGGTCGTCTCCAGGGTCCCAACTATCTCCTATCTCTGTACTAATCTTCATCAAAATTGATTTAGCCATTCAGGCGTGAAGACGTAACAATCTCACTTTCGCTTTTATAATATTAGTAAGGATTTTCGTGTAAACTGTGACACGAGAATCCTTAGTTGCCATACTCCTCCGAAACGGGTTGACCGATTTTTATGAAATTTTATATGTTTATTTAATAGGTGGGGAAACCCTTAGCCCGCTGGGACGATGATCTTAAAATATCAATTGGCGTAAACTGGTTCTCCCTAGCACAAGACCGACAAAAATGGGCATCTTTGGGATCATGTCAACTTATAAATCTATTTTAAAACATATTATTATACTTATAAATATTACTAACATAATCTAAGATATCCTACAAATTTTCATTTATTTTACCGTAGTAGGTACCTATTATAAGTGTCACTGTTTGTAAAACATGAAATAAAAAAGCTGTATTATTATTGTTTAATAGGTCTGTTAATTGGTCGTAATTTTTTTTTCATGTCTTCAAGTGGCCGCCCTTATGGTGGACCTCTATACCTGAGCAGCGGGTGAAACCGGTGGGCACATCTAATATTCTATGACGTTAATTAAAATCTAATTGATCATTTGCCAGAATTTGCAATGCTGTGATTTCTTTTCATGTTTATTTGAGTAAGAAGCAATAATGGCAAGATTAATTTTAAAATGTTATTACAAAAATAAAAAAAATATGCCAGTCCCAAAGACAACAATCATGCAAAATAATTGAAAGAAAATAAACAATTAACATACAAATTTTTATCAACAAAAATATAAGTGAGAAAATTACTGACTTCACACTCATAGAAAACTAGAGGTTTTATAAGGACCTTCAAATTTTTGCAAGGGGATCCCCCCTTTCTTTTAGGACGTATGTGCTCACTAAAACGGGATTTTTGCATAAAAAATCCTACTTAATATTATAAATGCGAATATTTGTGAGGATGGATGGATGTTTGTTACTCTTTCACGTCAAAGCGGCTGAACGGATCTGGATGTTTGGTACAGAGTTAGATTGTAGTCTGAAATAACACACAAGATACTTTTTTTTTCGATAACACGCGGGCGAAGCCACGGGCGTTAGCTAGTATCTCATACAAATCTAGACTTAAGAGAATAAAATACCTCTTAGCTAAAATGTAACACCAGCTACAATAAAAAATTAAATTAAAAAATTTAAAAACACCCCCGACCCAAAAAAGTACGCAATTATTATGACAAAAGGTTAAAAATGCTAAACCCTATAAAAACAAAAAAAATAACTTTTGACACTACGTAAGTACCAACTAAAGCATGTCAGACTATCTACTCGGGACTTTGTGCCACCTTTATGTCGGAGGCGTAACCGTTAATTTTAAACAGCAAATGGTTATCTTGGCCTGCTGTTGACCATACGTATGAAATTTTTGATTAAATTTTGTCGTGTCGGGGGACCGCTCTAATTTATTAGCCTAACGTTAGAAGCACACATTAAGAAGTCCTCAATCCCATTGTCATTTTTCATACAAATTTTTTGAGTCGTTCGTAAGATTGGGGGTCAAAATTATTGTTTATCATTTATTTAGATAGAGTACTTATAAAGTTTTTTTTGATTTCATTACTTACGTTAACATTTTCGTTATAATTTAAATATTATTTTGTTTACTTATCTTCTTCTTTCTTTACAAGTAAATCTTGTGAGTCGTACTATTCGTCTGTTTTAATTTTTTGTCCAGTGTTATTGTATCATTTAGTGTAGTTGTGTACATATTTAGTTTTAAAATACGAATTTTGTGATTAGGTAGGAATCATTTGATTTAGGTAAGTATTTTTGAAGGTAAAACGCGGTCCCCCGACACGACAAAATTTAATCAAAAATTTCATACGTACGGTCAACAGCAGGCCAAGATAACCATTTGCTGTTTAAAATTAACGGTTACGCCTCCGACATAAAGGTGGCACAAAGTCCCGAGTAGATAGTCTGACATGCTTTAGTTGGTACTTACGTAGTGTCAAAAGTTATTTTTTTTGTTTTTATAGGGTTTAGCATTTTTAACCTTTTGTCATAATAATTGCGTACTTTTTTGGGTCGGGGGTGTTTTTAAATTTTTAAATTTAATTTTTTATTTCATGCTTTTTGAAGGAGCTCTTTAGTTTTTCATTCTTTCATTTAATTTCTTTTATTTTTCTTGCCATTTAAGGGTAATTTTGTGTTTTATTTTTAAATTTTGGTCTTTCTAGATTTTCAGCAAAGATATAAATCGGTTTATCCGTTTCATTCGCCACATCCCATTTCCAGCTTCAGGTCCTCGTCAATTAGAAACATAAAGAGAACTACTTAAGACAAATCCAACGAGCCCAAACTCGATGGGTTTACAAAAAGGCAGTCCAGGGTTACGTTTCCTACCTTCGAGCCCTATCACCAGACCAGCTCAGAGGTTCCAGATTTCCAGCACCAGGTCCTCGTCAATTAGAAACATAAAGAGAACTAGTTAAGACAAATTCAACGAGCCCAAACTCGATGGGTTTACTAAAAGGCAGTCCAGGGTTACGTCTCCTATCTTCGAGCCCTAACAGCAGACCAGCTCAGTGGTTCCAGAAGACATCAATGTTTCAAATGTCAGATCCAACATATGCTCGCAAGTAAACTGAGCGTGGAACATTCCTATCACACCTAACAAACGACCTGATGACCTTGAAGACCTGAACCGATTTCCACCAAACATAGCTAAGAACACTCTCGACTGATATACCTTTCAAACAAAAAAAAACGCATTCAAATCGATCATCCGTTTGGCAGCTACGATGCCACAGACAGACACATACACATTTACACACATACACAGACACGTCAAACTTATAACACCCCGTCGTTTCAGCGTCGGGGGTTAAAAATAAAATACTATATTTTACCAGGGTTTACCTACTTCTGTCTAGCTAGACACAATATTTGCCTATCTTAATTGGCAAATACACAGAATAATGATTGTCTATTTTGCCCGAAGCCTGCGGCCCATAATTGTTGACTTTCTAAATGAACAAGGTTTTTAAATCAAATCTTGGTTTTTTATTTTTTTAAAGGCTTTTTTTTGTGAATGTTCTTGTTCTTCAAATTATATTTCGGCTGGAGCCAGGACTTGGTGAAGGCAAGTGGCCTCATGAGGTCATCCGGGCAGGACCTTGACCGATTCTCGGACATGTTGTATCAAAAACCTCAGTATATTGTTGATAACTGATTTATTAATACAAAATTACAATCAACTAATCGTTTCACTAATAAACTTTCACAATAAATTGTATTTATGACTCAGGTGTGATCCGCATCACAATTCCGAGGTGTTGACACTGCGACTGCTTCGGTAAAACTGACTTGTGCCCGCTAGCGCGCCGCCTTATATTACTCGTCCCCCACCTCGCCTGACTCATGGAGTGGTACGATGATGTCACATTGCGCACGTGCACGACGCACGTGCGCCGTTGCAGCTGTGTTTGCCTTCTCAGCGCCGACACGGCCATTCTGCACAAAGGTCGCCCTCGACCTTAAACAAAGAAAAACTGCGCAGAATATCAAGGTTCAACTATGTCACACATTACAAACGTAAGGAGGCTCCCGTCCTCATCTCACATACGATACACATTGGGAAGTAAGGAGGCCCCTGTCCTCAACTTACGGATAAAGCATACTTGCAAACATAAGGAGGCCCCTGTCCTCAACTTACGTCCAGTACATACCACAAAGTAAGGAGGCCCCTGTCCTCAACTTACACTCAACACACATACTTGCAAACATAAGGAGGCCCCTGTCCTCAACTTACGTCCAGTATACACCACAAAGTAAGGAGGCCCCTGTCCTCAACTTACACTCAACACACATACTGCAACCATAAGGAGGCCCCTGTCCTCAACTTACGTCCAGTATATACCACAAAGTAAGGAGGCCCCTGTCCTCAACTTACGTTTAATACATATCGCAAAGTAAGGAGGCCCCTGTCCTCAACTTACGTCCAATATATATTGCAAAAATAAGGAGGCAACTGTCCTTAAGTTATATTATGAACAAGTTATGCAATACTTTTAGAACAGTTATGGAGTAATGAAGTTTTTTACCTTTACTACTGTAGACTTTCCTCCAGAAGTTGAGTCGAAGTTAGCAATAAGACTGCCAAGACTGACAGAGTTGGACGGTGTAGTCTGTCTACACTCGGTTGTTCCGCTAGTTACTAGTTAGCTGCACCCCTTCTACGAGCGTGTCCAAGCGCGCGCGCGAAGACGAATTCTTAGATGGCGCTGTTTGCATTGTGCCATCAATCCACGACACGGCCATCCCTGACTAGCACCCGTCCTCGGATGTAGTTCCTGTGGACAAAATATGCTCAAAGAGTAATCTAGCTCGGCTTTCCTGCCAATAAAAACAAAAGGTATCTGGGTATAGTTATCAACTTTAATGGTTTTACTATGCCCTGTCACAGTACTCCCTGCTCCACATAATTCATTGAAAAGAAATCCGATCAACAAGTTACAAAACAAAGTATCTAACAATTTTATTACTTTTTATCATAGTTCATAAGCAACGCATACTCAAATCTAATTCTCGAGAAACTTTGTGATCGGGGATCTCCCTCACACGATCATGAAGGTATTTGTATATTTGCTTAGAGTCAAGTGCCTTTAGTCGGTATTTATCCCCGTCTAACACTTCAATGATCTCGAATGGGCCTTTGAATTTAGGAACTAATTTTGTTGGAGTCTTTTCCCTCAATTTAATTAAAATAATCATCAACAACTAATTTAGAAACGTGAACCTTATTTTTATGAAATCGTTTTTATCGTAATTAGCATTTTTTTTTTTTTTTGTAAAATTCTGTGTCGCATGCCCTCTCATCTCATCATTTCGTTAACGTCAGTCACGTCATTATCAACGGTCACTACGCCAAGAGGACGTGCTACCCCTACGATCATTAACTCAAAAGGGCCAGATTCAGTCACCCTATTAATAGTGGAGTAAATGGCCAACTGAACCTCTCCCAATGGTTCCTGCCAAGAGCCGTCACGACTAGTCTTTACAGCTGTCAACATAATTTTAACATAATCTTTGATGAGAGAGCATTCGGCACCAGAATCGTAATAAAAATGGATACGACTCACCAGAATTCATCAGCGTACCGCTGTCATTACTGACTTGCTGTACCACCATCACAGAATGCTGCAAAGCTACTGGCGTTAATACCTCCTCCCGCTCCTCGGCCAAATTAACCCTCTCAGCCTCATCTGCCATCCTCCCGAAGCAGGACGACTCAACATGTCCAGTCCCGCCACAGCAATTACCCCCGGGCTCCGGACGCTCTGCGCGGCTCAAGGACTCGCTGGAACCAACGGCCCAAGACCGCCCGACCGCGTCCTCCCACCGCCCCTGCCACAATGTGCCCGTACATGTCCTGGCTTAGTCACAATAAATGAGACCACAAGAGCCATTGTAGCGAAGGGCTGCCCTCTAGGGGGCGTCCTCTCGCCCCTACTATGGAACCTAATAGCGGATAGCCTAATCCGATGCCTAAACGCCGAAGGCTTTTACACCATAGGCTACGCCGACGACATCGCTACCTGATGCGCCAAGCCCTAAGAATAATGGAAAAATGGTACGAAGAATACGAGCTAACCGTAAACCCCTCCAAAACCGAACTAGTCCTTTTTACTAGAAGAGGAAACTGACAACACTACAGCTGCCGATTTTCTTCGGCACCACGCTAAGCCTAGCAACTGAAACCAAGTACCTGGTCGTTTATCTGGACAAACAACTAAATTGGGCAACACACGGACTATATCACCACCAAAGCTAGCATATCCCTATAGCAGTACAAAAGACTACTCGGCAGGAATTGGGGTATAAGCCCCAAAATTATGCACAGGCTGTACCCCACAGTCATCAGACCCATAATAACATACGGCTGATGATGATGGCCCAGAACAGAACTGAGCACGACCCAAAAAGACCTAGAAAAACTGCAACGCCTTGCCCGTGTAGCGATCACCAGTAGCATGAGAACCGCACCAACAGCAGCCCTACAAACAATGCTAGGGCTCTCGCCCCTACATCTCACGGTACAGGAGGAAGCGGCTCTTGCGGCTTCAGACTAGAAGTCTCTGGCACACTGAGTAATGACTCCAGGATAAAGCACACCAAAATCAAAGCAGGAGCCGTCTAAAGGCAACCTCTGTAAGCAGCACCGACCGATAAGATCACCAAGATACATTGCCTCCAAAAACATTACGACATACAGCTCACGGAGGAACCATGAGAATACACGGGATCAAACAAACTGAGAATATAATACAGATGGCTCGAAAACCAGAACGGGAACAAGGGTTGGGGTCTTCTCCTACGACCTAAACATTAAAATTTCTAAACCACTCGGAACGCTCAACACAGTCTACCAGGCTGAATGTATGGGCATTATTCAGGCCGTCGTAGCCATCGAGGCCAGAGGAGTCGCGGACACCAACAACCGAATACTCTCCGACAGTGCCTCTGTTCTTCAGTCCCTAAACAATAGCTGCTTCAACACAGCTCTAATATACGAATGCCACAACCTACTAGAACGAATGACCGCACACAACCGCAATACATTAACCTTACAATGGATCAAAGGACACAGTGGCTCCCTAGGCAACGACGCAGCGAATGAACTCGTCAGACGGGCGTCCATCTCTCCAGCACTAGGACCGGAGCCAATTGAACCCATCCCTTTCAGCCAGATACGCAGCTGGCTGAAGGAACACACCTTTTCGAATGTACAGGAATCACTGAAATCCGGAAAGTGACACTGGATATACTAGGGTCACTTGCGGACGCCCTCAAGAACCCATCTGCTTCTGGAAGGAGGTGGGCTGGCTAGAGTATGCGTAGAGTAGCGGCCATCAGGTGCATGGCATACGCACAATGGTCCATTGCAAGGACTAGGTGTGGAAACCGGACCACCCTCCAAGAAGCGGAGTCCACATGAAGAAAAAGAAGATGTCCTGCTTCCTACACCCAAAACAAAGCATATGGCCGTCTCCAATGCTTCTCAATCCCGGTCGCTTTGCAGGGGTTTCATCCCGTCGAAGCTCTCGTTGTTCGACTGCAGCCGCCACCGAAACCAATTCGGGAACTGAGGAACATTAACCAGACAACAAACGCAATCTAAATGATAAATGATGTTTATTTTGCAAGTAGGTTTTCACAAACACTTTTACACGTCATTTTTTTTTAAGACTAGATGAGGCCGGTGTTTCGTACCCGACTACTCTGAGAAGAAACAGCCGAAACAAACTCAGAGGTCATAGTCTCTTAAGGAACTCATCGTTGACGCAGCCAATCATGGCCCCCACAGCATCCCCGTCCTTGTCACCATCAATGACCCGTCTCCAGACAGGGGCCCGGTTGTCGCCAAAGGCACCGGTACCCTCCTCCATGTGAGCACTCGGAGCCGAGGAAGCTCCGAGGCCCATCCCGCTTCTGATTTCGGCTGGAGCCAGGACTTGGTGAAGGCAAGTGGCCTCATGAGGTCATCCGGGCAGGACCTTGACCGATTCTCGGACATGTTGTATCAAAAACCTCAGTATATTGTTGATAACTGATTTATTAATACAAAATTACAATCAACTAATCGTTTCACTAATAAACTTTCACAATAAATTGTATTTATGACTCAGGTGTGATCCGCATCACAATTCCGAGGTGTTGACACTGCGACTGCTTCGGTAAAACTGACTTGTGCCCGCTAGCGCGCCGCCTTATATTACTCGTCCCCCACCTCGCCTGACTCATGGAGTGGTACGATGATGTCACATTGCGCACGTGCACAACGCACGTGCGACGTTGCAGCTGTGTTTGTCTTCTCAGCGCCGACATGTATGGTATAGAGAATTTCGATTGAATTTCAATATCAAGCAGGTTTACCAAAATCTATTTTTTTTTCTTTTTTTTAACGTTGCCCCACACTAGGAATTTATCCTGTATCGTGGGTGCGTTTACAAACATTTAAACTCACATACACAAACAGCCAGACCCGAAACAACTATCTGCAGGTCATACAAATATTTGTTCCGTGCGGAAATCGAACCCGCGACACGCAGCGCAGCAGTCAATTGCTTAGCCACTGCGCCAACCGTGCCGTCTTTTTGGGACTTGTAAGATCTTAAAATATTATACGAAAACTAAAATGAGAGATAATAATATGGTTACTCTCACACACACACACAAGCGAGATGAGCGGTCATAAGCACATATACATGCCATAAGAAAAAAAACCAGCCAAGTGCGAGTCGAACTCGCGCATTGAGGGTTCCGTACAAACTAAACGGCCATATCTTTTGACTGCGTAGATTTAGAGGATTGATTTTTTCACCATTCCAAGGGACTACAAGATTGAGTACATAGTTTTATTTTCAATTGGATACCTTTAAGCGTTCAAACTACGTACACTAGCTAGTAAGACTCATCTTATGCATGAAAGTATCTTTTGTATGGCTACACGCATTTTAATAATATTCCGGTACCTATCAAAACAATTACGAAAAATACAAAATTTAAATAGAGTCTCCATGATCTGTTAGTAGATAAATGCTATTACTCTGTAAGAGACTTCTTGTTGGACAAATCGCTGCTCCAATAATTCCCCTCAGTCATGATTGTGTTCAGTAGCCTGTTTGTACCCTATACCTAACTTAATTCGTTTTTGTTTGGTTTTATCTTTTAGTTTTTTGTTTTGTGAAATATTAATATTTTTTTTTTTAATAATTTACGTACCTATTACACGACTATTGTATACCCAAAGGGTGGGACATAGCTGATCTATTAAATTATTTAAGACCTGTATTACAAACCTATGATCCACAATAAAGATATTGAAATTGAAATTGAGGTCTTGACAGACAGACGGACAAGAACGGTTAAAAAACGGTTCTATTTTTTCCTTCTGTGGTATACAAACCCAAAAATAAGTAGAAAATTGTTAGAACGAACAAAACAAATGTTATGAACGTTCTACTTTCTATTAAAAGGTACAAGAAACCCAAAAACGCTTGTAATTAATTTTATTTTATTTTTATTACTTTTAGGAAGGCTTACAGACTAATTACACAATAAAAATAAAAACACTAAATTATAAAATTGCTAATAACAAGCCCCCACAGATATATAACATTAACGACTATAGCTGAAAGTTAAAGTTACTCATGGTTTTTATTTAAGATCTAACGTTAAACCGCTTAAGAATATTCTTTCTAGCCCAACTAACAACTACACTCAACCCCACACGAGAAAAGCTTAATAAGTTCCTCAACAATCTTTAACATACCCAATTACCCACCCACTTCACAGTAAACTAAATTCACTTAAACAACCCTTCAACAAAAATTCTCGTTCGAACCTTCATACGTTATTCAAAAACCCTTTTTCACTCAACATATTTCATCTCAATATATTCTCGCAAAGGTTGGCTTGCCAGTCTTGGCAGAGTCAATTTATTCCTCCACAGAATGCATCATTTGGCGTGCCACCTGAATGAATTGACCTCCCCATCGGCCACAATAGGGAGTAATCTGGAGATCTTTCAGCACAAAGGAATTTTCAGTTTCAGTAGTAAAAAGGACTCTTTGAAAGCACTTCGTGTGACATTCTGATCTAATTGTGGTTCTCTGCAGATGGAAAGATGGCGTTTTTGTTTCATTTCTTGATAAAAGATTTCAGAAGAAAAGATTCGAAGTGGTACTTTGTCTTATCTTGGGAGTCTTATTAAAATTGTGATTAGAAGTCGTAATTTATTAAGTTTTAAAGAGCATGTCATATTAATCTGTATATATGCTTATTATTATACAGCTAAAGAGTTTGTTTGGTTTAACGTGCTTATCTCAGGAACGAATGGATTGAATTGAATTCACATTTCGAACTAAAGGATCTCCCTATAATATGGAACTAAGGCGATCACCAGACGCCACCGCTCTTCGCATCTCCCGCATCTCCATTGCTTATACATCAGTCTAGCGTTGTGCCCGTTTAGTGGCAATAGCTTCATTCCCTATTGCTTTGGACTTAGACATAATTTACGAAATGTAGATGTTACCATAAGTACTACCTACCTCTTCAAGGATTTTAGGCGTGATGTTACGTAATACTGCCAATTCTGTTCCACACTATACCATTTTAGTCGCCATTGAAAATAGTTCGATTTCAGAAATTGAGTAACTAAAATAATATTAATGCTGTCAAACTATAAAATGTTAAATTATGACCCTTAAATCTATTTTAGAAAAAGAAACGTCGTTTGTCAGGAATAAACAAATTTTTAGTGATTTTTAGAGTAGCTTTAGTTTATGACAACAGAATAGACACCAATATATAATATTAATACTGGCTAAAATTTGCATGAAGGAACTGCTGTTCGAAGCCTTGTCTAAATTTAACTGCATAAGAACTATTTCTAACACACTAAATTCTTGTTGCACAAATTTGTTCTTTATTGTAAAGCTTAAAGATTCCAGTTCCACTTGCTCCAAGTGCGCACCGTTTTTGGTGGCTTCTACCACAAATAGTTTTCCTCATTGTCATTACTAAAATTTTCTGAGTTCGTCGCGTGCGTTACTTTTTATGTTCACATGGTCGCCGCTTTAGTGCCGCGGTCACGTTCCGGACAGCTTCTGTGGTACTTTTAGTGTTCGTACTGTAGTGGTTAGAGAAAGGTTTATTTTGGTCTCCTTGTTCAGATTTATGAGCCAGGAAAGGATGGAAGGATGTGTGTTGACAAGTGGTGATAGTTAGGTACCTACATCAGTTTGGAAGATAAAGAATATTCAGGACTTAATACGTCTGAAGCCTGGAGCCTGGTGCTGAGGAGCTCGTGGCTGAATAAATAGTAGCCGCTCGGGTCGATCTTTAGGTTAAGCCGCGCTTGCCTAGGTTGGTCTGGGGATGGGTGGTGGGACCACCCGTTACATACCGAGTTTCCTCCGTGCCTCAGAAAGCACGTTAAGCCGTTGGTCCCGGCTGTCATTTGTAGATCTTTGACAGTCGTTACAGGTAGTCAGTGTTCCGAAAGTCTGACAACCAGTCTTACCAAGGGGTATCGTATTACCCAGTGTTAACTGGGTTGTGGAGGTCAGATAGGCAGTCGCTCCATGTAAAATACTGATATTCAGCTGCATCCGGTTAGACTGGAAGCCGACCCCAACATAGTTGGGAAAAGGCTAGGCAGATGATGAATACGTCTGAAGCCTGTAATTATCCTGCCGGGGTTGCGGGTTATTTGAAAGACATACCGCTGCCCCGGAATATGAAGGGCATAAGAAGCAACATGGTGGGTTTGAGTCAGTTCAAGTTAGTCCAAGTTTTAGAATTTTAAAAATTGCGCTTGTGACAGAAATAATTAAAAGGAGGTGTAGCTTCTCCTAGACGAGCTCCCTATTTAGATCGTTAAGATAACATAAACATACGATACAAGAAATACTCACCTAGTTTCAAACAGTACCACTCTACCTTTTATCGAAGAAAAAGCAAACTTCTCGCAAAATGTTCACTTCAACAATTTATTCTTTTGAAGTTTTCCCAAACATCTTTATGTACGGGTATTTACCAACTACCTTGATTTCGACAGTTTGGGAACTTACACGCGATTGAAAATAAGTAACTCTGTAATAGCCAGAAGTTTCTGAACTCGTTATAGCAAAAACGTTATTAAATGGCTACTTTATTAGGTAGACTCGCTATTTCGTCTTATGGAAAATCTTTATGAGAGCTCTCAAAATAGTATAATTATACTAGCTGTGCCCAGCGGTTTCACCCGCTGCTCACTTAGGGGTATGAAAAATAGATGTTGGCCGATTCTCAGACCTACTGAATATGCATATAAAATTTCATAAGAATCGGTCGAGCCGTTTCGGAGGAGTATGGGAACGAAAATTGTGACACGAGAATTTTATATATTAGATGTATAAGTGACACTTTTTTAGGACCCATGGGTTTCCCAGAGATACTCAAATACATCGTCTTTTTAGGGTAAAGAAGGAATAAACGGAAACCTTATAGGTTCATTATATTGTCCGTCTGTATATTTGCTTTCAAGACCTTTTATCTTGGGAACACGTAGAGGTATCGAGTTGAAATTAAAACTATAATATAGGTAGGTACTCAAATAAGTGGTACGTTGGAGCTTTGAAAAAATCAATCATCTAAATTTACGCAGTCAAAAGATATGACGCGATATTGCACGAGTCCGTCTTGCACTTGGCTGTTTTTCATGTCATTCACAAAATAAAGAGGTTTAGAAGAAGAAAATGTCCTCTACGGAGCGGGGGGAGTGTCAGACTTGTACTGACTAAAACCCACCCATTTTCCTTCTATTGCCTTTTACGATCCGGGGCCGCGGTATCTCTTTCGAACAACCCGCAACCCCGGCAGGCGAAGGCCCTGGCGGGCCCCTCTGTTTTTCTGACATCTCTTTGAGGCGCGCGTGAAACACTAACGCGCCGTTCGACACGGCCTGTCGTCAATAGACGGACTGATGGTGAGCTACTCATTGCTCACCGTCTCTACGGCCATTGCACAGCTTTGGAACAAAGTATAGGCCACAGAAAAAAAAACAATCTATGAAATATCAACTAGTCATACCAAAGGTAAAGAGGAAAAATATAATATTCGATGAAACTGTTACTCGGACCCAAACATAGTTCAAAAAGGTTAGACAGTCTGATGATAATTACGTCAAAATACCAATCAGATTAACACCACAGTAAGGTACTTCGCAATAAATGCATTTCCACAGCACTATTTAGATTTTCATGTCTCCTCTTTCACACACAACATTAACTTCCATACATAAACGTAGGAACCAGCTCTTTAGCAGTAACATTGCTATTATAGAATAACAGAACTGATAAATAAATGAGTAACATAACAAAAATATTTCACGTTTTTACACAAACAGATTTCCAAGAACATGACACCCGTCAAAAACAAAAGCAAAAAAAAGAAACTCGTTATGGAAAACTAGACGAACTCATCATCTGCCTAGCCTTTTCCCAACTATGTTGGGGTCGGCTTCCAGTCTAACCGGATGCAGCTGAATATCAGTATTTTACATGGAGCGACTGCCTATCTGAAAACTAGACGAACTGAAAAAAAATATTGAACTGAAATTGAAAACGCTGTGAGACCAATAATAGGAAATTGATACAATAAAATTCCGCATGATTTGTAAGGCGAATAGCCAATAACTAGAAATAGAAGAACAATGTAATGTTTTGTGTTCATGAAATTGAGAGAGAATAGTAAATTGTATTGAAGGATGTTTCCTTCAATACAATTTACATCATAATACAATACAATATGTATGTAATACATTTAAAAAAATAATACAATATGTTTATTGTATTATTTTAATAGATATATCAGTATGTACCACGTGTAGTAAATTTTAAAACAATAGTACCTATAAAATCTAAGACACAGCGTGGGCAGGTTACAATCATGACGTCACGGTTGGCGCAGTGGCTGAGCGATCGACTGCTGCGCTGCGTGTGGTGGCTTCAATTCCCGCACGGAACAAATATTTATATGGCCTACAGATAGTTGTTCCTGGTCTGGCTGTTTGTGTATGTGAGTTTAATGTTTGTGAACGCACCCACGATACAGGAGAAATTCCTAGTGTGGGGCAAAGTTTTCTTTTTTAAAGAAAAATATAATTCTCATGACTACGTCGAGTGGTCGCAAACGCGACTGTTTAATAATAGACCCTTGGTGCGATTCGGAATAGAGCTATTAGGTTTTTTCCTCAGAAACAGCTACGGAGTCTGCATTTGCGCCCAGTTGGCGCCCAGTTGGCTTATTGTCGCCAACTGACGTTATAACGACGTTATAAGGAGTTATATGAGGTGACGTTATTGACGTTATAACGTCACCTCTGCTTAACCTTGAGTTATAAGTCGAGATGCTTGCACTGACTAGCCAGGTCCACAAATAATCTGTATGGTTTTTTTTTTTTAAATACCGTCGTATAATTAGTGTCTGAATTTGTCAGAAAAAATCTTGGAACACTTAAGGACTCGCTAATGGGTCTAACGGACCCAGTTGTTCAATTTATTTGTAATAACTTTTAAGTTTTGACGTTTGCGATATTGCCGCTCTTAGTACCTTTCAACGACAGTGTAGCGCGGCAAATGGCGGTCGTATTTGTCAGTTAGCGTGTTGCGTGTGAGTGCTACAGACGTATAAGGTGCGTATGGGTCCGCTGGACCCGGTAGCGACTAAATACGTAAGTGTTTTTTATCATCATAGTATTCTTATTTATAAACTTGTTTTTTGTTTATTTCATAGAAAATGGCTTCCTGGCAAATGGCCCTTGAGACTTGACGAAATAGAAGACTATGTTAATGAGCACTTTCGCTGCCCAGAACTCACGCAGAGTTCTGGGCAGCGAAAGTGCTCATTATGAGTCCAAAATACATTGTATATTTTGGACTGGGCAGCAAAAGGGTGATGAAATATATAATAAAGACTGTTCTGAGACTGAAGACTACTTAGAAATAATTGAGCATGAATCAGAATCCGAACAAAAAGGCGACGAAGGTGAAGTAAATAGATACCGCGGCCCCGGAACGTAAAGGGCAATAGAAGGAACATAAAGGAACATAATGGGTTTTAGTCAGAAAAAGTCTGACACGCCCCCCGCTCCACGCAGTGCGGGGAAGTTATTTGATGATTTCCCACCAGGAAAAAATAAAAGTCAAGTCATCCTTCGACCAGCAGGATCTTCGTCGTATGGATTTAGATTGTGTTCCATAAAAAAGATAATTTTTTTTTGCATTAAATGCAATATAGCCATTCATGGAGAATATGTGAAACACGTTTGTTCCAATTGTTTTATTAAATCAGAAGAAGAAAGAGACTGTTGATTTTGAATTATTATTGTATCCCAAAAAAAAGCTATTTGATTTCATTGATTTTCAAAGGTATTTTTTTTGTGTTTTTTTAGTATTGATCTCTTATTGTTAATTATTCTAAGTAGGTATAACATAGTAGTCTACGAAAATATAGAAAGGAATTGATAAAACTACTAATTACAGAAGTTTTCAGAATTAAACTTAATCTTGTCGTGAAAACATGCCAAAAACCGTTAATTTTTGTAAAAGCTTGTTGATTAAAAAAAACAATAAATATTACTATTTGATTCATTATTGTATTTGTTTATTATCATATCATCCCTAGTAATAAAGTAGTTTTCACTTTTATTTAGTATTTTTGGAAAAAAAATGAATATTGTACTGGGTCCAGCGTACCCGGTAGCGAGTGTGGGTGTTACAAAATAAGGCGCGAGTCCTTAAGTGTTAATATAAAAAATACGTTGACCTTAAAAGAGATCTCTGAGTTTGTTTCGGTTGTTTCTTCTCAGAATAGACGGGTACGAAACACCGGCCTCATCTAGATTAAAAAAAAAGTGTCGTGTAAAAGTATTTGTAAAAACCTACTTGCAAAATAAACATCATCTATCATTTAACCCTTCGGGATTACAGTCGTGATTTTAATGCTATTTCATATACTTTCGAGCAAAATAGACTCATAATTTTTAACTCTAACATTACCTTAATAGAAACTTTACAGTTCCAGTACTTCAGGTCCTTCTAGAACAAGACGTGACCTGGGTTTATGGGACACTTAACGTCTAAGTATATTGTTACTAAGAAGGAAGATGTCCTTGAGTGATGTTGGGTATAAACTATTGAATAATGTGTCTACATTTGAAGACGATGGCTCAGGACTAACTTCGGGAGCCTAAATCGTGGTTAAGCTCACCGTTGTACATCCATACTGATATTATAAATGCGAGAGTGATTCTGTTTCGTTGATCGGATTGTGATGAAATTAGGCAAAAAGATAGATTTCAGTCTAGGGAGGACATCCTTACTAATATTATAAAAGCGAAAGTGAGTTTGTTTGTTTGTTACCTCTTCATGCCTTAATGGCTAAACCGATTTTGATGAATTTTGGTGCAGAGATAGTTGGGACCCAGGAGACGGAAATAATAGGGCAATTTTTTTTTAAAGGGATATGAGGGAGAAAGAGGGAATCAAAGGGAAAACTTAGCTTTGCTATTTCAAATCAATAAGGCGCAAGGGCAAAAACTACTGGTAGCAGGTACCTGCAAATCAGGAAAGGGGAACTGTGTTACCCCGAATTTAACGCGTGCAAAGCCGCGGGCAAAAGCTAGTAGGCTATATATTATAACCCCTACTAACTTGGGCGATGAGCAATATTGCATTAATTATGTACATATTCGTCAACTGTTTTACAGCTGACAATTACTGTCATGGAATGCATGGGAATAGTTAACTGACAAAAGAACAATATGAAGTCAAAATTAAAATATTTTTATTGCACATCATGGGCTCTTATGAAACGTTGAAAAAAGTGAACGATTCCGATTGGTCGTTTTCTATGGAGAAGAACCGGTAAGAAACTCTATGGTTACTCTTTTAAAAGTTTAAGATGTTTTTCTTTATTTGTTTTATAAAATCTTTTGCATTTTAAAATGGTTGGCCGAAAATACAATTTGGCAAAAAAGCAACATAATATAGAGCATAAAACGACATTAAATTGTAGTATGTACTTTCACTGGCATAGTATTTTATACCTCAAGAACGTCTTGGAATAGTTTACATCAAGTCTTGGAATAGATACGGTGGAGCACACAGTGGCGGTCTGCCCAGCTTGGGCGGAGCACCACCGTGCCCTCGTAGAGGCGATCGGCGGCGGCGACCTCTCGCGTCCGGCCCTGGTTCAGTCCATAGTCCGGAGCGAGAGGGAATGGGAAGCGGTCACTTCCTTCTGCGAAGCAGTCATGCTAGCGAAGGAGGTGGCCGGGCGTTCGGACATAGGCTATTTTTTTTAAAGTGAAAAATGCTATTACAATGAATAAGGCGCAAGGGCAAAAACTACAGGTAGCCGGTACCTGCAAATCAGGAAAGGGGAACTGTGTTACTCCGAAAATAACGCGAGCGAAGCCGCGGGCAAAAGCTAGTTGCATATAATTATATTTAGCGATGGTTTCGCAACAAGTTTTCTACTTTAACAATGCATGAAACACACTTTCATTCAAGCAAGCGTTAAAAGAATTATCTGGAGAGGCTTTAATAGCTACATCATGTTCATCCTAAATTAGACTTATGCAATTTGAAAACACGTGTAACATTAAAATAAAAGTGATTTATGCAAGCCTTAGGACCTGATCAGACCAGCGGAGTTATTTATATTTACGCCTGGGCTAAAAAAACCTTATATATGTTTATAACTTATTTATTTCAGACATACAGTCTATAAATGAATAAATTTACACCTACGTCCTATACATGGATAAATTATTCCACTAAAGAAAAAAAATAGCATCAATAATTCCTCCTCAACGTTTTTAATTGGTCATGTCACCCAAGAGACTGGCCGTATTGCCACGTTGAATAGAATGGCAACCCTAAGCCTCTAACATGGTAAAAACTAGTCTATGGGCGACGGGAAGCGTTGCGGAATTTCTTTAAAAAGGCTGTAACAACTACAGTACTTTTACAGGTTAATATGTCTTGTAACTGGAATGTAGCAGCATCTTTTTTGTTTTTATGATATTCTTAAGTGCCTCTTATGGTCTAAGTGAAATAAATCCTTTTTTTTTTGGGTGCGAAATTCTCCGCTCTGGGCGGAGTGGGGGGGAGTGTCCGACTTGTACTAACTAAAACCCACCTATGTTCCTTCCATTGCCCTTTATGTTCCGGGACCGCGGTATATCTTTCGAACAACCCGCAACCCCGGTAGGCGTTGGCCCTGGCAGGCCCCTCTGCTTTGCTGACATCTCTCTGAGGCGCGCGTGGAACACTAACGCTCCGTCGGACGGACGGTGAACTACCCATTACTCACCGTCCACAGGCCCGTATCTACGGTGAGCAAAAGGAATTTTAATTAATTTCGCTGTTATAATACAAACAGAGGAAGACCCCGCGACCACCAAACCCTATTTTAATGTAAAATCTCGCATTTTAAATTCTGCGGATTCAGAATTTCCCTGGAAATGCATTTCCATTAAGGTGATCGCTAGTCTACCAGTCTTTTTATTCTTTGCATTAATTAAAATGTTATCAGGCAGCACTTTCCTTATTATATTATATTATTGCGTACCGGGAAAGAATTCTTTGTAAAATCTTATCAGGGATGCAAAAGCAGGGTTCTTTTCTTCGTTATGTAGACTTATGATGGCAATAAGCTCACCTCCTGTTACGAGGATACATATATGAACATAGCTGTACCAAATGTGGATGATCTACAGGTATATGTCTTGTCTGCTTTAGCCTTTTGTTTCATCAATTTTGTCTTTCTGCCCAAACGTGATAAATATTAGCTCAATTTATTTTGCGAGTTTTTCAATGACAAGTGACTGTGAGACAGCTTAGCATGAGGTACTGGGTTTGATTCTTAGGATGAGCAAAGTGTTATTGGGTTTATTCATGAGTGATTTCAGTAGCAGCTACGGTGTACTCCGATGTATGCCCCGTTTTTTTTAAAACGTCACCCCACGCTACCCCACACTAGGCATTTCTCCTGTATCGTGGGTGAGTTTATAAACATTTAAACTCACATTCACAAACAGCCAGGCCCGGAACAACTGTCTGTAGACCATACAAATATTTGTTCCGTGCGGGAACCGAACCCGCGACACGCAGCGCAGCGCAATCGTGCCGTCAAATTTAATTCGTCAAACAGGTTTTTGTATTTTTTATACAATACTAGCTGTGCCCAGCGGTTTCACCCGCTGCTCACTTAGGGGTATGAAAAATAGATGTTGGCCGATTCTCAGACCTACCCGATTATGTACACAAAATTTCGTTTATATCGGTTCAGCCGTTTCGGAGGAGTATGGGAACGAAAATTGTGACACGAGAATTTTATATATTAATAGCTGTGCCCAGCGGTTTCTATTGTGTGTTATGTGGGTACTCGGGCAAAACCTAATTATGTGCGCTACCCGTAATGATTAATAAAGCAGTCTTGATCGAATCTGCGTATCATTCACTTCATGGTGACAGCGGTGCTAAATAAACGGATTATAAAGAAATTACAGACAATTCAAAGTATTTACAGTGTTATTAGTGGAAAGGGAAAAAGAATATACATAAATAATAATGGAACATGCGCGTCCGCCAGCAGAATTATGTTTGGAGGGTGGACCGGCAAGTCGTGCCGAAGCATGGCGCAAATGGTTCCAACAGTTTATGGTGTTTTTAAAGGCATCCGGAGTTCACAAAGAAGCATCCGATGTACAAGCAAGCTTGCTAATAAATTTGATTGGTTCCGAGGGCTACGACGTATATACCACGTTCAAGTTCACGAAAGATGAGAACAAAGAAAATTTTGAAACTCTTTTAAACAAGTTCAACGAACATTTTAAAACAAAACACAATACTACTATGGCTCGTTTCAAGTTTTTTACTAGAAACCAAGTAACAGGCGAATCCATAGATGAATACGTCACCGCACTCAAGCTTCTAACTCAACATTGTGAATTTGAACATCTGGAAGAAGGATTGATAAGAGACCGCATAGTTTGTGGTGTTATCGAGGGAAGGCTACGTGACCGTCTACTCAGATATGAGGATCTCACCTTGGCCACAGCAGTCAAGTTATGCCAAGCGAATGAGATGTCACATGAGGAAAAACAGCAGATAGAGGAGAACAAGGCTGGAAGGAGTATTGAAGGCACGGCGATGGTCGTGGATGCGGTTCAAGGGTCGCGCGGCAGTCGCGGTAGCAGGGGCCGCCGGGCGCAGCGCTGGCGCGGCAGCGGCGTGCAGCGGCGCCGGCCGGGCGCTGGCGCGGGCGAGGCGGAGCTGGCGTGTACCTTGTGTGCGAGTGCGGCTTGTGATGGTTATCAGTGTCCGGCAGCTAGGGCTATGTGTTATTTGTGTCACAAGCGCGGTCATTACAAAAAAGTTTGCCCGTACTTATCGAAACGTGCGGTTTACCAGTTAGAAGAAGACGATGTAAGTGACGAGGAAATGTATTATATATCTGCCATTGATGGAAACAACAGTATTAAGGGCACTAAGTGGTATGAAACATTAATATTACATGCTAATGGTAAAAAAGAGATATTTAAATTAGACACAGGATCTGACTTAAATGTAGTATCCTTGAGTACATATAAAAGATTAGGTTTCCAAGTTAAAGATTTAAATTGTGATAATACAAAGGCGCAATCTTTTTGTGGAAATTACATACCAATTGTAGGTTCATATAACATTGAGTGGATCTATAAAGGTGAAATTTATACACTACGTTTTGTTGTTTCCAAGCAAGATTGTTACAGTTTACTTGGTAAATTTGCATGTGAAGAACTTGGTATAGTTAAGCGAATATATTCTTTAAATATTCAGAGATATGATGAACTTTTCCGGGGATTAGGAAAGTTACCGGGCAAATATAGGATTGTAACGTGTCGTGATGTTCAACCGTCGATCTGTCCAGTTCGTAAAATACCTATAGGTGTGCGAGACAAATTATTGGTTGAGTTGAATCGCATGGAACGTTTGGGTGTAATTAGAAAGGTATCACATCCAACGCCGTGGGTAAACGGGATAGTAGTAGCAGCAAAAAAGGATGGCACTATACGTGTGTGTTTAGATCCACGACCGTTAAACCGCGCCGTACAGCGAGCACATTATCCGTTACCAACGCTCACCGAAATTGCCACTAAGTTGCAAGGAGCTCGATACTTTAGTAAGTTAGACGCTAAATCTGGATTTTGGATGGTGCAGATTGATGATGAAAGCGCAAATCTATGCACATTCGGAACACCATTTGGTAGGTACCAGTTTCTTCGTTTACCTTATGGTATTAATTGCGCTTCAGAGGTATTTCACTCAAAAATTCGACAAATTTTAGAAAATATAGAGGGTGTAGACTCTTTTGTCGATGATGTAATTGTATGGGCCTCTAGCAAAACTGAACATGACGCGCGACTCAAGCTATTGCTCGACCGGGCACGGGAAGTAGGTATTAGATTCAACAAAGATAAATGTGAATTCTGTGTTCAGGAAGTAACTTATTTAGGGCATACGTTTAGTGCTGAAGGTATGAGCATAGATAAGAATAAGCTAAAGGCCATACAGCAGATGCCAAACCCTGGCGATAGACAGTCATTAGAGCGTTTCCTAGGCATGATCAATTATCTGTCTAAATTCATTCCAGACTATTCTGAAATCGCTTCACCACTGCGCTCATTGTTGAAAAAAGATTCTGAGTGGTTGTGGGATGAAGTGCATGAGGCAGCTGTACAGCGGTTAAAAGATTTAGTGTGCGAAGCACCGGTATTAGCGCTTTACTCACCGCGTGAACCGGTTCTCTTATCTGTAGATGCAAGTTCGCGCGCGTTAGGAGCGGTGTTACTGCAGAGCGGCCGGCCAGTCGAGTTTGCATCAGCGACTCTGACTGAGACGCAATGTCGTTACGCTCAAATTGAAAAGGAGCTATTAGCAATTGTGTACGCTCTGGAACGCTTCCACCAGTATGTTTTCGGACGAAATAATATTACAGTGGAAACTGATCATAAACCTTTAGAAGCATTGTTTAAAAAGTCATTAGATTCAATTCCAGCGCGTTTACAACGCATGATGTTACGTACACAAGGTTATGATTTTACTGTTGTGTATAAGCCGGGTAAATATATGTTTGTGGCTGATGCGTTATCACGTGCGGCTTTGGTCGATAATGTTAAAGAAAGCATTTCCGAAGAAATTGCCGAACAATCGTGTTTTTTAGTTCAGAATGTAAGGTTTAGTGATACTAAAATGCGCTTAATTAGAGATGAAATATCTAAAGATAATGAGTGTCAATTAATAATTAAACACATTCAAAATGGATGGCCAACAAATAAATTTGAAGTTGAAGAATGTGTACGGGCACAGTGGTCGTACAGCCATCATTTTGAATTTGTGGATGGTATTATATTCAAGGACAACCTAGTTTACATACCACGTAGTCTGCGGTCAGAAATGATATCGCGTGTACACGATGGGCATATGGGGATAGATAGGTGCAAGCGCAATGGTCGTGAGGTAATGTTTTGGCCGGGAATGTCACGTGACATAGAAAATGCTGTAAAGCGGTGTGCAGCTTGTGTACAGCGACAGCCACGGCCCGCGCGGGAGCCCTTGCTTCACCACCATATACCGGATATGCCGTGGGCCAAAGTAGGTTCCGATATATTTCAATATGGGAATAAATATTTTCTGCTATTGGTAGATTATTTTTCTAATTTTATAGAAGTTAATCCGTTAAAGAGTATTGGGAGCAAGGCAGTAATTGCAGCCATGAAGGACCAATTTGCAAGACATGGTGTCTCAAGCGAGTTGGTGACAGACAATGGGCCAGCTTACGCTTCGAAGGAATTCGCTAATTTCAAAAATATGTGGGGATTCGACCACATTACTACCTCTCCCAACTACCCACAATCTAATGGACGCAGCGAGCGCAGTGTTCGCACAATTAAAAATATATTGATTAAATCCATTGAATCCGGGACGGACTTTTATTTAGGATTATTAAACTTCAGAAACACTCCTCGGGATGGTATCAGCTCACCTGCAAAGATATTAATGGGACGCAGACTTAATAGTAGACTACCATCACACTTTAAAAAACTAATTCCAAGTCGCGATAATACAGCCGATTACCAAAGTATTGTACGTAAGCAGGAGGTCAGTAAATATTATTATGACAAACATGCTAGACCATTACCGCCATTGGAAACCGGTGACACAGTTATTATGGCCGATGAAAATAGGCGTAAAAAGGTTAGGGTGCAATCGCAGGCTACTCAACCGAGGTCATATTTTGTCACAGATAATACGGGAAAGCGATACAGGCGCAATAGGCGCCATTTGCTAAAAGTAGAATCACACTCTCAGCATTTAGACGACACACCAAGTCAATCAGTGAATAGATACAAACCTGATTGTGACGATGAGAAATGGTCCAGTGCTGAGAGTGATGATAATTCGGCTAGTCCATACAATGAAAATGCGCAAATAGTGCGCACACACAGACCAGCGGCTGTCATTGCACGTAAAAGATTAGGTGAAATATTTTAAGAAAAAAATCTGTAATTTAATGTAATGATTTTGCATGCACGAATTAATTCAGTTTTATATTGAAATGTACTAGGTATTCTATTATTATTCCGGAGGATAAATGCTACTTAACTTTTATTCACCTATTTTTTTTTTCAATAAATAATGTGAAACATATAGTTGTAATAATAAGTTAGGAATATAATAAAATAGAAAAAAAAAAAAAATTGTTTACATAATAAATGTGTGTTATATTTTGTATAGCTGTACATTTAGGTACCATTAAAAGATAAGAATATAATATATATATAGTCTCATTAAAAATATTTGGGGAAAGATATTGTGTGTTATGTGGGTACTCGGGCAAAACCTAATTATGTGCGCTACCCGTAATGATTAATAAAGCAGTCTTGATCGAATCTGCGTATCATTCACTTCAACCCGCTGGTCACTTAGGGGTATGAAAAATAGATGTTAGCCGATTCTCAGACCTACCCAATATGTACCCAAAATTTCATAAGAATCGGTCGAGCCGTTTCGGAGGAGTACGGTAACTAACATTGTGACACGGAAATTTTATATATTCGATTAGAGATTTACTCGCCAAACTTTACGTTTGATGGTGAGAAGCACTCGTTTTTTATAAGTACACATAAAACTTAAACTATCTTACTAATTCTATGGTAAATTGTTAGTTTGAAAAAAAAAACAAAAGTTGATGACAATAAGATCTCCTTCTGTCATGTAGGACTTTAACATAACTATAGAAATGTGGGTATACTAATAGGTACATCTCTACCTAACGCTTTAGAGATTACAGCCGTAATGTTATCCTTACTAATATTATAAAAGCGAAAGTGAGTTTGTTTGTTTGTTACGGCTTCACACCTAAATGGCCTAACCGATTTTGATGAATTTTGGTACAGAGATAGTTGGGACCCAGGAGACGGATAACGGCTATTTTTGTTTAAGTGGGTTATGAGGGAGTACCAGGGAAGAAAAGGGAAAACTTAGCTTTGCTATTACAAATCAATAAGGCGCAAGGGCAAAAACTGCAGGTAGCAGGCACCTGCAAATCAGGAAAGGGGAACTGTGTTACCCCGAATTTAACGAGAGCGAAGCCGCGGGCAAAAGCTAGTAATATTATAAAAGCGACAATGAGCTTGTTTGTTTGTTACGGCTTCACATCTAAATGGCCAAACCGATTTTACAAAGATAGTTTGGACATTGGAGACGGACGTAGGCAAAGTGAGAAAGGGGGGAGAAAGAGAGAAGAAAAGGGGAGAGAAAGATTTTTTTTTCGATCATCACCCGGGTTAGAGTTAGCATTAGCCCAAAGTAACTATGCCACGCGGACGAAGTCGCGGGCGAAAACTAGTGACGATATAAAAATACGCATTGTTACACAATCATTGCCAACATAGCTTTACCCAGGCACATTCTCGGAGCGCATTAATATCATTATCACACTCGTGCGACAAATTGCGTTACACAGATGTAATTGGTACCTAATACGATTGTCTCAGTTACGCGTGCAACTAACTTTAGTCTTTAATGTTGGGGTAAAATGGGAGAGAAGGTGAAATCAGTTGCATTTCTATTCCTGGTTGAAATAGACATGTATTAGGAAAACGGGCAGTAGAATTCACTTTGCATACTCTGCGATTTCTATGAATATGGCCTTACTAAGTTTTTCTCATGAATGCTCCGAGTGTTGGTCGGGACTGTTTTACGAAAACGAACTTACTACTATATTAAAAATCATGTAGGTACCTAAACTGTGTGATAATGATTTTATTTGATAACAATTTATTCATGTATAACGCATGCAATTGTAAAATTAATAATTTACCTAACAGAAAAATATAATTTGTGCGACTGAAATTGCAAATTCTATTCAGTTGCTACCTATGCTTAACTAATATAGGTACACACGACGACACATCAACCTATACAAAACCAGTTTATGCTGCTCTCTCAACAACGGATCGTACACCATAGATTTCAAGTACAATGAGAGATCCGCATAAACTGGTTTTGTATAGGTTGATGTGTCGTCGTGTGTACAAGTAATGCATGCAATCCTTACTATCCTTACTTCCTTACTAATATTATAAAAGCGAAAGTGAGTTTGTTTGTTTGTTTATTTGTTTGTTTGTTTGTTACCTCTTCACGCTTTAATGGCTAAACCGATTTTGATGAATTTTGGTACAGAGATAGTTGGGAACCAGGAGACGGACATAGGCTAATTTTTATTAAAAAAAAGTGGGATATAAGGGAGAACGAGGGAAGAAAAGGGAAAACTTAGCGTTGCTATTACAAATCAATCAGGCGCAAGAGCAAAAACTACAGGTCTGCTTGGTGTGTTATACCGAATTTAACGCGAGCGATGCCGCGGGCGAAAGCTAGTTTTAAATATTTTTACAGATATGTGGCTGGTTCATTCTTGGAACCGTAACCCAAAGTAACATCATTTAACAAAACATGAATACAATAAATAAATAAAAAAAAACTTTTAATTCAATTTAATTCAATTCAAATCATTTATTTCAATTAGACCATTACAGGCACTTTTGAATGTCAAGAAACAAAATGAATCTACAGTCCCGGTCACAAGGCATAATAACTTGTGAAAGTACTGTAGTTGCCCATTCCAAAGCGTTGATCTCTATGGAGAAGAATGGGCAAGAAACTCCATGGACACTCTTTTAAATTATAATATTTTAACAAAATCGTATTTACATCATTCATGTTGAGATTATACAAATATGTGAGAACGATGTAGAAAGACGTGCACAGTAAGAGCGTCCAGAGTAAATAAAAAGCAAAATTTAATTTTAAATCTAAATAAGTTTAAAAATGAACCGTGGTAGCTAAAAATGACCAGTCCCAACTGACAGCGCCCGTTCACGAACATGACGTATGGATCAGCCCCATTCAGCTCGACCATTTTGAAGGGAGCTAAATGACCCGACACACCCGCCACCATCAGCGAGACATTTAAGTGAGCATGACACTATCAACCACCAGGGCTTCGTCAAGTCAATGATAATACATAGCATTCACATATGGGCTTAATAATTATACAATACTAGAGAATTGATTCTTTAAATTGCAAAGATAGTCTTACAATCTTCTGCAGCTTCCACTATAGCTTCGGATACTGAGTTTACCCCTATGCTTGTGGAGCAGGACCAGCATTGAGCCAAGCATTTTTATCATCAATATAATCCCCCAACTTATAATATGCTTGCCTACATAGTGTGCGTTTAATACAAGATTTAAATTTCGTTTCATTCAGTTGAAGAATGTGGGGAGGTATTTTATTGTAGCATTTCAAACAGTACCCCATGAAAGATGAGTCTACTTTAGCTAACCTGAAACCTGGTTGAACTAATTGGTCCCTATTTCTAGTATTATAATTGTGTCTGTCACCTCTTTTACTAAAAAGATGCAAGTTTTTCCTGACATACATGATGTTTTCATAAATATATTGACAAGGTACTGTCATGATGTTAATATCCTTAAACTGTTCCCTTAAAGAATCTCGCCTACGTAGGTTATATATGGCTCTGATGGCTCTTTTCTGCAGAATAAATATAGACTCGATGTCTGCAGCCCGTCCCCAAAGTAAAATACCTAACCCAAGACATGGCCTATCAATGTGTCATATTTCAATGTAATAAGTTCTGTAAGGGCAGGACCCTTACAGTAAATGTTGAATGTTAATAAAATAAATGTTAATGTTCAAAAAGGTATTTTAATACGAAAAAATGCACTAAAATAATATAAAAGAAAATGATGTAAAAATGTTATAAAAAATGTTTAAAATGTTAAATGTTACGCGAGCTCGATATTCTACCGAAGACTGACGTACTTGAGTACGTGACTGTATTACATTTTATAAATTAACAAAATTTGCAGTTCTCTAACTAGGCCAAAGTACAATGTGCGGTTGCTTGACCGTACATCTTGGCGGGGCAAAAAGAGTAAAAATTAAGAAAGAATATAACATCAATGTAAATAAATTCATGGAATAAAAAGAAATGTAAATAAAATGATTAATGTAAATAAAGTTAAATGTTAAAATCATGAGGCGTCGCGTAGGTAGATGCCGTAGCTCTTGGTGGCTTCTGTGGCGCTGATCTGGTTGGCGCGCCGGCGCCGTCACTGACGGCGAGCTTGCCGCAGCGTTTACAGTACACGTAGGCTCCTCCCGCGACGAATATTGACAGGATCAGAAGTCCCATCGTAGAGTATGAAACGATGTATTGATGGACATCGTGTTGCGACATTTCAGTCTGTTTTGTCTCTTCTTCCAATTCTTTCAACGAATTATGAAGTTTTTCATAATCGTTTTTCACAAAATGCGTATTATGTTGGGTTGTTGATAAGTCAAGCGGTTGTACCGATGTTAAATTGTTGATTTTGAACATTAAACTCGAACATTAATCAGAACATTCAACAGAACATTAAAACACAGTGTGAAGAGTGAAAGTGAGAGTACGCAGAACGAGGTGAAGTATAAGCAGCAGGCAGGTGTAAGCAGCGAATCCGGTGAGCACGTTCCATTTTACCTATTTTTCTGAAATTTTGGATTTGTGTACCGAGAAACAACAATGTCTTCGTACGATGCTTTACTTGATTCTCAATCTGCCAATCTTAACTCTATCAAACGTATAAATGAAAACTTTAAGAAAGATAGCTCAACACGTAAAACCACTCTTGAGTATCACGATGAAAGACTTCAAAAGCTGGAGGAGTATTGGAGTGAATTTAAAAACAACGACATCCAATTAGCCTTATTTGAAGGCAAGAAGTCTGGACCTTACTATGAGAGTCGTGTTTACGAGCGTTTGGAACAATTATACGAGGAGACGAAGATTATGATAAATAAGTCGAAACAAAGATTACTGGCGAAAATCGAAGACGACGGATTTACTTCGTTCACTCAGTCACAACAACAAGAAGAAAGGTCAAGTGCTCAAGAGGTTGTTGAAGAACAACGGGAAAGCGACGAGATCGCGGAGGATGTGAAGAACACGAGATCAAATGAAGAGTTAGTCGTTGATCAACGGACTAGAGATATGATAAATGAGCAGCGGTCTAACATAAAAGCGTTTGAGCGAACAGTACGTAACATGGACATTGAAAATTTGAAAGAAAAGTGGCAACTTGAAGATAAATTGAGGTCAGTTACGCAACGTTGGGAAAAAGTCGATACCACGTATTGGAAGCTGGACAACATATTAGTCAACATGCAAGCATTTGAAAGTGACTATAACAGACTAGAACGGCTGTATGAATTCAGTAAGGAACAAATTAACAAGAAGATTTGGGATAACAAACACCAAGAAAAATCCACGCCTCAAATCGAACTTCCGATTTTCAGTGGCAGCTACGCCCAGTGGACAACATTTAAGGACTTGTTCGTGGAAATTGTGCATCGTAACACTTTCATCTCTAACGCTCAAAAAATGCAACATTTAAAGGCGAAGTTAAAGGGAGAGCCTGAGCGATTAATACAGCACATGAACATTAGTGCTGACAACTACGAAGCCAGTTGGCGGATACTTCAACAGAGGTACGACAATAAGAGACTGTTATTTACCTACCAAGCCAACATGTTACTGAGTCTACCCAGCATACAAACCCCAACGGCATCACTACTGAAAAGAATGCATGACACGACCATTGAGTGCCTCCAGGCTATTCAGAATCTGAAATACGATACTACTAGTTGGGACCCTTTAGTGGTTCACATTTTAATGCAAAAGCTAGACGCAGACACATGCCAGTCCTTCAAAGAATCCATGGAAAACCCAAGGGAAATGCCATCATTAAACGAGTTCTTGAAATTCATCGAAACCAAGTTCATGTCAATGGAATCGGGTACAAACCCGAACCGCCCTCGGAACGTTAACAGTCAACAGCAAAACACTCAGCCAAAAACAGTACATAATGCAACATACAGCAAGTCTAAGGCGCAACAACAGACCAGTCCAGGTGGATCTAAGAACATGCCGAGAACATTCCATAACAAGCAAACATCTCATCATTCTTTTATAACTTGTCCTAAATGTTACAAGCAACACGGTCTCTATAATTGCAGAGAATTTTTAAGTATGTCACCAGACGAAAGGTTAAAAACCGCTAACAACCTACATGTATGTCTAAATTGCCTGTTTAGTCATAACGGCGAAAAATGCACGTCGGAAAAAAAGTGCAAGCACTGCGATGAGCCGCATAGCAGCATTTTGCATGATGCGATTGGAGTTGCGAAATCGAGAACCAACAGACCTAATGTAGGTCAACAAGTAAGCACGCATTTAGCTCATGATAACTCAAATGAGGTACTTCTAGCCACTGCCCAGGTCAAAGCAATAGCCAACGACGGAACTATGGTCATTCTACGCGCTCTATTGGACCAGGGCTCTCAGGTCAGCCTCATTACAGAAAATGCTGCGCAAAAATTGCAATTAAAACGAGAGCGGATGAGCGCGGTGGTGTCAGGTGTTGGGACTTCAGCCACCACCAACTGTAAAGGGGTTCTCCATCTTAAGTGCCAAGCGATATACAGCAATTTCAACATTAACATTAACGCACTTATTATGAAGAAAATAACAAACAAACTGCCGAGTAAGACAATAAATAAAGATAGCTTCGAACATTTACAACATTTGCAACTTGCTGATCCAGATTTTAACATATCCCAGGATATAGATTTACTATTGGGAGCCGAGGTATATTCTGAAATATTGTTAGAGGGGCTAATAAAAACAAACACGTCATCCGTCATCGCACAACAAACATATTTAGGCTGGATAGTATGTGGTAATTACAAAACATTCAATTGCCATGTAATTGTCAACAACATTCAGGATCTTGCCCAATTCTGGGAACAGGAGTCTCTGCAAGAGGAAAAAGAAGATGTCGACCCAGACAACAAGTGCGAACAGCTGTACAAAGAAACAACAACACGACTTCCTGATGGACGATACCAAGTTCGTCTTCCCCTCAAGGACAATTTTATTGAACAATTAGGAACATCAAAACCACAGGCAATCGCTCAATTTCAGCAACTAGAGCGAAGAATGGTTAAAAACCATGCGTTTGCAAGTAATTATAAAGCCTTTATGGAAGAATATGAAGAAATGGGTCACATGGAAAAAGTCGATAACAACACTGGGAACAAAAACATGGAATATTATCTTCCACATCATGGGGTAGTGCGGCCAGGTGCGATCACAACTAAACTCAGAGTTGTGTTCAATGCATCGGCAAAAACAAGTACAAAACGCAGTCTTAATGATTTAATGGAGGCCGGGCCAAATCTACAAAAAGATATCTTTAGTATTTTGCTGAAATGGAGACAATACAAATATGTCTTAACATCAGACATTGAAAAAATGTACCGATTTATAATGGTGCAGCCTGAACACCAACCTCTTCAGAAAATAGTGTGGAGGGATTGCCCACAGCAACTGCTAAGAGAATATCAACTATGTACAGTAACATATGGTACCAAGGCCGCTCCATTCCTAGCACTCCGAACACTTCAACAACTAGCAAGAGACGAAGGTGACAAGTACCCTGAAGCAAAAAACATCCTACTCAACCAATTTTTTGTTGATGATGCGTTATTCGGAAAGGATACCATAGATGAGGCCCGAGACACAAGAGACCAACTTATACAGTTATTGAAGGAAGGAGGGTTCAATCTCAGAAAATGGTCGAGCAACGAACGTCAACTGCTAGAAGACCTGCCAGAACATATGATTAGTCCCGTCAGTTTAAGCTTTACAGAGGCATCAGCGTCCAAAACGTTAGGCTTGGCATGGGATCCAAAACAAGATGAATTTATATTTTCAACCACACTAAAAAACAAAACCGACACTGAAACCAACAAGAATTCGTCAAAACGGCAAATCTTAAGCGACATTTCAACAATTTTTGATCCATTGGGGTTGCTATCCCCAATAACAATCAAGGCAAAAATCTTATTCCAACAGATCTGGAAGTACAAAATTGAATGGGATGATACTGTTCCAGATGGAATAGAAAAGGAATGGAGAACATTAAAAACGGAATTAACAAACATGCAACCTTTCAAAATAAACCGATGGCTTGGATTAGAAGCAAACAAAAATTGGGAATTACACGCATTTTGTGACGCATCAGAAAAAGCGTTCTCGTGCGTAGTGTACAGCAAGATTACAGAGGGAGAACATCAACAGATTACATTGGTTGCGGCAAAAACAAAGGTCGCTCCAATACAAAAACAACAAACACTTCCCAGACTTGAGTTATGCGGTGCTCAGCTGTTAGCTCAACTGGTTAAGAAAATAAAACATTGCTTTGATAAGCCTAACATTAAAGTAACAGCATGGACGGACTCGATGATCGTGCTTGGCTGGCTGAAGGGAGATGTCTCGCGATGGAAAGCCTACGTCGGACACAGAGTTCAAGAGATCATATCTGTAGTGCCCGCAGAGAATTGGAAACACGTGAGATCTGAACAAAACCCGGCCGACTGCGCGTCACGTGGACTACTACCGTCTCAGTTACACAACTTTCCTCTGTGGTTTAGTGGACCGGAATGGCTTAACAGTGAATTCATTCCTGAAGCACATGACATGATAAAGATGCCTGAAATAGAACTAAAAAAGGTGCATGCAGTTACGTCACAAATTACGGAACACAAAAACATCAACTTTATAACAGAATTACTTAACAAGAACAGTTGTATTATGACTATAATACGCATCGTAGCTTGGGTGTCGCGTTTCATAACAAGGACGTCGCAAAACAATCGGCACGGGGAAGCCGCAGCTATGAATCATCCAAACATTAATGACTCGCACGCGTCAAAACAATGTAATTTAACACTCTTTGATATTCGATGCGCTACTAATATAATAATAAAACATGTACAAAACGAATATTATGAACAAGAAATTAATGAATTAAAGACTAAAGGAAGAATAAGCAAAAATAGAGGACTCCAAAAACTATACCCTTACCTGGATGAAAATAACATTTTGCGTGTCGGAGGGAGACTAAAGAATTCAAACTTACCAGAAGAAACAAAACACCCAGCTATCATCCCAAAAAACAGCAAACTGGCGCATCTCTTAATTGCTCGTGCACATTCTACAACACTGCATGGTGGAGCGAGGCTAACTATGGCTACATTGAGACAGAAATACTGGATCACAGGTGGAAATAACACTGTTAAAAAATACCTGCAGGACTGTGTAAAATGTTGTCGCTTCAAACCATCGAAACAATACCAATTGATGGCTGACCTACCCAGGGAGAGAATAACACAATCGCCACCATTCTACCACACAGGAGTGGACTTCACAGGGTTTGTTAACGTTAAATTAAACAAGGGCCGGGGCGTCAGAACGAGTAAGGGTTACGTCGTTGTATTCGTATGCATGACAACAAAGGCGGTGCATTTAGAACTTGCATCAGATTTATCATCTCAAACATTTATACTGGCTCTTAACCGCATGATCGGACGACGAGGATGTCCGAGACATATTTATTCTGATAACGGAACAAACTTTGTTGGAGCCGAAAGGGAGTTAGCAAAACAACTGCATATTTCAAAAACATTTAACAACGACACCTTATCGAAAAAGAGTAACGAGATGGGGATAGAATGGCATTTCAACGCTCCAAGCTGGCCGACTGCGGGAGGACTTTGGGAGGCTGCAGTTAAGTCTATGAAATATCACCTAAAGCGTGTCCTAGGAGAGCAAAAGTTGACATACGAAGAGTTTTTAACACTGCTTACACAAATAGAAGCCTGTATGAACTCTAGACCACTTTGCCCTTTAACTGAGGACGTGGACGATATTGACTACCTCACACCTGCACATTTCTTAATCGGCCGACCTTTAACATTCTTGCCAACAGAAAATATCGAAAATCAAAACATCAACATTCGACATAGGTGGCAGTTATTAGATAAAATGAAACAAGGGTTTTGGAGAAAATGGTCATCAGAATACCTTCAACAACTTCAAGTTCGCAGTAAATGGTTAAACAAAACAAACAATTTATCATTAGGGGATATTGTCTTAATTAAAGAAGATTGCCTTCCTCCTGCGAAATGGGCACTTGGCAGAATACAGGAAGTTCACCCGGGGAGAGACAATCTGGTCAGAGTTGTGACGTTAAAAACTAAAACAGGACTACTAACAAGACCAGTAACAAAATTAGTAAAACTCCCAGTAACAGAATCTCCTATAGAAGTACCTGACACCACCACCTCCAATGATAAAAGCTGCACTGAAAAACAAAAGACCACAACAAATAACACCAACAGGAAACAACGTTTTAAATCAAACAAGATAAGCTCCAGCCTGCTATGCATCCTCGTAACATTGCTAACATTATTTCAACCCACAAAGCAGAGCAGTGACGGCATAAATGTTACACCGTTTGAACCAAATAGAGGAGTGTATTTTGACAAAATCGGCAATTTGCAAACCGTGCACGATGACTGGAAGATTGTAACATATTACAACATGACAACATACTGGCAAGGCATGGAAAATATACATAGAGTTGTGAAACACCTAGGAGAAAGGTGTGAGCAATTTGCATACCAAACATTGTGCAAAACCATCATGACTGAATTCAAACAGGAACTCAACGAACTTGATCATAATAACTACATGCTGGAAACTCATCATGGGCAAACAAGGGGACGCGTTGCCCGAGGTCTCGTCGATGGAGTAGGTTACCTTGCAAACAGCCTATTCGGCGTGCTAGATGAAAGGTTCGCAACACAATATAAAAAGGACATAGAAACATTACATAATAACAGAGATCATTTATTAAATCTGATTAAAGGTCAAACCTCAATCATTGAAGCACACAATAACATTTTAAAGAGAAACGAAGAGGCGATGAACACTCAGTTCAATCTATTAGAGCAACACCTTAACGCTACAGAGAACTATCTGAAGAAATTGGACGAAGCTGTTCAACAAGATGAAGCGTTGAATTACTTTAACATCATGGCTTTAACAAGTTCAACCATTCTGTCCAAACTCCGTCACATACAACAGATGCTCTTAGACACAGCTATTAACATACACCATGGTCATGTAGACACCAGACTTTTACCGCAGAACCAACTCTTTCAAGAGCTTAACATTATCTCTGGACAATTGCCACAACAATTATCGCTACCCGTTGACAACATTCAAAACCAATTAGCTGATATTTACAAACTACTAGAAGTAAAATCTAGACTGTTTGATAATTATTTCATCATCGAAATAACATTACCACTAACGGGTGACACTCCATTCACTATATATAAAACAGTTCCCATTCCGATGATCAAAAATAACAACCAGTCAATTACAATGAAAACAAGCTCAGAATATGTTGAACTTGTTAAAGCCATGATGTTAAAGTAATTCAACGCTTCATCTTGTTGAACAGCTTCGTCCAATTTCTTCAGATAGTTCTCTGTAGCGTTAAGGTGTTGCTCTAATAGATTGAACTGAGTGTTCATCGCCTCTTCGTTTCTCTTTAAAATGTTATTGTGTGCTTCAATGATTGAGGTTTGACCTTTAATCAGATTTAATAAATGATCTCTGTTATTATGTAATGTTTCTATGTCCTTTTTATATTGTGTTGCGAACCTTTCATCTAGCACGCCGAATAGGTTGATAAGTCAAGCGGTTGTACCGATGTTAAATTGTTGATGTCATCTAGGTCTATCAGCGGTATTTCCGGGTTGACGTAAATTTTGTTTGTGTAGTAAAGTTGTGTATAATATGTTTCTTCGTTGTTTCTAATTATGCATCCTTCTTTGGCTTCTAAAATTCCCGTTGACCGTATTGCCTTCGTAGTCATACGACCTTCACAGATGATTTGCAGTTGACAATCCGTGCAGCAGACATAGAGCCAGGTATTCGGTTTTTGTAATGGCGTCCATTTGTTGTTGTCCCACCAGGGGGAGCCTACGTGTACTGTAAACGCTGCGGCAAGCTCGCCGTCAGTGACGGCGCCGGCGCGCCAACCAGATCAGCGCCACAGAAGCCACCAAGAGCTACGGCATCTACCTACGCGACGCCTCATGATTTTAACATTTAACTTTATTTACATTAATCATTTTATTTACATTTCTTTTTATTCCATGAATTTATTTACATTGATGTTATATTCTTTCTTAATTTTTACTCTTTTTGCCCCGCCAAGATGTACGGTCAAGCAACCGCACATTGTACTTTGGCCTAGTTAGAGAACTGCAAATTTTGTTAATTTATAAAATGTAATACAGTCACGTACTCAAGTACGTCAGTCTTCGGTAGAATATCGAGCTCGCGTAACATTTAACATTTTAAACATTTTTTATA
The DNA here is from genome assembly GCA_905475445.1 of Ochropleura plecta. Taxonomy (NCBI): domain Eukaryota; kingdom Metazoa; phylum Arthropoda; class Insecta; order Lepidoptera; family Noctuidae; genus Ochropleura; species Ochropleura plecta. Next base: position 19,449,443 of record FR997736.1, read on the forward strand.
ACATTTTTACATCATTTTCTTTTATATTATTTTAGTGCATTTTTTCGTATTAAAATACCTTTTTGAACATTAACATTTATTTTATTAACATTCAACATTTACTGTAAGGGTCCTGCCCTTACAAGTTCAGTAATGAAGGCGTCAAAATACAGGGTAGAAGAGACACCAGCACGCACAAATGAATACTACATAATAACATTCAGTATATCATTCTGAACCACCTTGAAAAGCACCAATAGCAAAAATTGTAAAGGGTTATTAAAAAAAAAAAACAGGCAAGTGCTAGTCGAATTCGCGCACCAAGGGTTCCGTACAAACTTACATATCACATCAACGCCCATATCTTGACTGCGTAGACTTAGAGATTTGTGTTTTACACAGCTCCAAGACACCACAGCTTTAAGTATACAGTTTTAATTTCAACTTGACCTCCACGCGTTCCGGAGATAAATGGTCTTGACAAATAGACAGACGGACAACAAAGTGATCCTATAAAGGTGCCGTTTTTTCCTTTTGTTAGGGAACCCTAAAAAAGCAGCTGTTACCTTCATTTGGACAGTGTAGGAAACACTTTTATAGGGAATAGACAGGCAGTGTTACTTTTGAGCTCAAATTGTTAACATGGAACATGTACCACAGAAAGATAGAATATTCTTTATTATGTACACTATACAAATTACAAGAATACAACTTATAAATAGGGTGACACAATGGGCGGTCTTATCGCTAAAAGCGATCTTTTCAAGACAACTTTTGGATGGATTTAAAGGAGGAAAGACAGTACTGTAGGTGTAGGTAGTCTGTGGTGTTTCATTTACCGAACGAATAGCTATATAAAAATAGGTCAGTTTCCTGTTGATATTTATATGGAACGGGCAGTTAAACTTGTTTGCATATTTACAAAATAATAGGAATATCCTAGAAATGTGTTACTTTGTTGTTGGTTTTAAAAATAAGGGAGCTGAAAAGTAGTAAAGGACATAGTTGTCATTATAGATCCTGGATGAGGTTGACACAAGAACATAAAAATTGGCCTATACCTAGTAATGGGTGGCGTTGGGTGACGATGATTGCCATAGTGTCCATCTTCGTCGATATTGATAGCTCGTAGTAACGGAAAATGTGCCAATAAATCTACATCGATAAAACTTATCGAATGACCAAAAACGTACAAAAAAAGAAATCTTGTGCGGGGTAAGTTATTTGATGATTTCCCACCATCAAATAACGTCCCTCGCTCTAGGTGAAGCGGAGGGGGGGGGGGGGGTCAGACTTGTATCGACTAAAACCCACCCTTCTTTTGCCCTTTATATTCCGGGATCGCGTTATTTCTTTCTAAGAACCTGCAACCCCTTCAACCACTGGACCTCTAATTAGATACTGCATTCGTTTTTAATTCCATCTTGAAGTTCATTCGTGAACGATTTTAGTAAAATGTGAAACTAAACTTTAAAATTCCCACAATTATAAATGCACATGACTTATCGTTCCTGCCAACGGCGGTTGTGACATCAATGAATATTGTCATAGTTATGTTATTATGTTAATATCTGCTGTCACTAATAATTAAGCGCGCAATATAGCGCGGGAACAATAGTAATTCAAATTCAAATTCAAAACCATTTATTTCAATTAGACCATTACAGGCACTTTTGAATGTCAAGAAACAAAACTAATCTACAGTCCCGGTCACAAGGCATAATAACTTGTGAAAGTACTGTAGTTGCCCATTCCAAAGCGTTGATCTCTATGGAGAAGAATGGGCAAGAAACTCCATGGACACTCTTTTAAATTATAATATTTTTACAAAATTGTATTTACATCATTCATGTTGAGATTATACAAATATGTGAGAACGATGTAGAAAGACGTGCACAGTAAGAGCGTCCAGAGTAAATAAAAAGCAAAATTTAATTAAAAATCTAAATAATTTAAAAATGAACCGTGGTAGCTAAAAAAATGACCAGTCCCAACTGACAGCGCCCGTTCACGAACATGACATATGGATCAGCCCCATTCAGCTCGACCATTTTGAAGGGAGCTAAATGACCCGACACACCCGCCACCATCAGCGAGACATTTAAGTGAGCATGACACTATCAACCACCAGGGCTTCGTCAAGTCAATAATAATACATAGCACTCACATATGGGCTTAATAATTATACAATACTAGAGAATTGATTCTATACATTGCAAAGATAGTCTTACAATCTTCTGCAGCTTCCACTATAGCTTCGGATACCAATCAATGAGTTTACCCCTATTCTTGTGGAGCAGGACCAGCATTGAGCCAAGCATTTTTGTAGTTTTTGAGTTGCTTTTGACTTTTTTCTTTACTTGCCTTGTAGTTTTTGACACCGGCGTCAGTCGTACAACGTCCTTTGGTGAAACCATACTGTTTCTCATGTAAGATTTTATTGGTGTTAAAATGGTTAAGCATTTGGTTAAGCATTACCTTTTCAAACACCTTGCTGAAAACCGGCAAAACGGATACGGGTCTATAATTATTGGTGTCTTTACTGTCCCCAGATTTGAAAAGTGGTATTACCTTGCTGTATTTCATAAGGTCCGGGAAGACTCCTTGGTCCACACACAAATTAAATATAAAGGCTAAGTACGGTGCTACAGTCTCAATGATAGCTTGACAAACTTTAATAGACAATCCCCAAAGGTCTTCGGTTAATTTGATTTTTATTTGTTTAAAAGCTTTAATGACTGCAGTGGGGTTAATATGGTTGAATTGAAACTTAACCGAGCATGGTAAAACGTTTGCTCTTAATAAGTCAACAGAAAGCAAGGGTGACGAATTTAACGTTTCAGTAGTTTTAATTGGGATACTAGTAAAGAAATCCACAAATTCTTGAGCAACTTCGTTTTTAGTGGTTAGAAGACCACGTGAGGACTCTAGTGTAATATCATTATTATATTTTTTATTTCTATTAGTTTCACTATTGATTATTTTCCAAACCGTCTTTATTTTATTATCGGCGGATTTAATCTTGTTGCTTATGAATAAGGCTTTAGCTACCTGGCAGGTGTTTTTAAAAGTTTTTGAGTAAGTAGCAACATAGCGATTGAATGTTTCGAGTTGATGTAAGGCTTGAGGCCGTAAAGCCCAAACAATCGTTCCCTACTTTTTCTTATACCCTTAGTCGCCCAATCACTGAACATAAACTTTGGGCTAATAGATTTAGTTTTTATTTTTAGCGTATCATTGAACTCTGTGTAGACAACCGAAAAGAATTCCTCATAAAAATGATTTACATTATTAATATCATATCCCGGAATGCCTAGATTACGTATTAAATTATTATTAAATTTATTTAAATTACTGGGTGTTATGTAATGTGACCATGTTTTTATTTACGAGAAGGATACTTTGTTTTGGTCAACTTTTTAATAAAACCTCATTTGACACACTACGAAATAATGAAGGGATCCGTACCATTGTAACTAATCATTTGGGTATGAAACATGTTGCTGCTCGGCTAGTCCCAAAAGATCTGAATTTTCTCCAAAAACTCAATCGCATGAAAATCACTGAGGACATGCTAGAACGAGTCAGTTCGGACCCAACATTCATGAAACGCATTGTTACTGGTGACGAGACGTGGGCTTACGAGTTTGACATGCAAACTAGCCAACAAGCTTCGGAGTGGCGCCTTCCAACTGAACCGAAACCGAAAAAACCACGCCAAAGTCGATCAAAAGTCAAAGTCATGTTGACTGTTTTCTTTGACTATCGCGGTGTTGTGCACTCTGAATTCTTACCGGAAGGTCTAACGGTAAATAAAGAATATTATTTGAGCGTTGTGCGGCGTTTAAGAGAGCAAATTCGATACGAAAAAGGCCAGATTTGTGGAAAGAAAATTCTTGGATTTTGCACCACGACAATGCGCCTTCGCACAAGGCTATCATTGTGAACGAATTTTTGACCAAACACTCAACAAATACCATCCAGCAACCACCATATTAACCAGATATGGCTCCTGCTGACTTTTTTCTTTTTCCTAAACTCAAATTACCACTTCGTGGCACCCGTTTTCAATCGATAGAAGACATAAAGGAGAATTCGCGGCGAGAACTGAACTCAATTCCGGAAGCAGCGTTTAAAAAATGTTTTGATGAATGGATTATTCGTTGGCGCAAGTGTATCGTTTCTAAAGGAGCATACTTTGAAGGTGATAAAATAAATTTGGATGAATAACAGACATTTTGTGTATTATTGATCTTTTCCCGGTACTTTCTTGACAGAGTAGTACATTTTCTTGCATATGAGTATAATTTTTTTCTACAAAAATTTTAGTTTAGTTGTATTTTACAACCAGCAAAATGTTGATCCAATCATAATTTACAAAAATTATGCAAACATCTATGTTCAATTTGAAACCTACCTGAGAACAGGTGTTGGCACCCCTCCAGATTGGCAACATTGTCAAAATTACGAACTGTTTTCTGCCAGCGATGCAATATTGCAAGTTTGCAATGCATGCTACAAAACTTATCTGCACAATTTTGCTGGGACTGTTAACGGTTTCCTGAATAGATCTTCTTATCATACAAACCATTTTATAGATTACTAGCTTTCAATCCTTAGAGTTGTAGTGTGCTGTTATAACCTTCCTCGATAAATGGGCTATCCATCATTCAAGTATTCATATAAAGAGTAGTAATATTCATTCATATAAAGAGTAGTTCTTGAGTTTTTCAAGCTTACATTTATGTAAGCTTGGTTTACCAAATTAACATTGTTATACACCTTAAACTGGGGTGTATTGTGTGTGTATTACACTAGGGTGACCGACAACAGTTTTAGTTTTTTTTATTAGCTTAATTTTTCTCACTCCTGGGTAAAGACCTGCTCCCATTCCTTCCATTATCTTCTCGTCAATTAACGAGACAGCCATTCAAGCATCCCACTATCTCCTCCTTGGTCTGTCACGAAACTGTCTAGCCGATTTTGCTATAAATAGGCCCACAGCTTTGCCGGTAACTGGCAACCTTAAAATTTAAACCAATTGTTGCTATAAACAACCATATTAATGTTGCCGTAATGATGATATTATTTTTATCAAAACTGTTGTCTTTCACTGCACCCCAGTTTACCAGTACATAAACATATTTATGGTACTAAAACTGTACTTGGAACTGTGCTTAGATTATCTAACTTCCTACTAGCAAACAAGTGAATCTAATTGGCAAAATAATGCCTTATTGTCTTTCCTTTATTTCAAAACTTTTTCATAATTGTTAAAACTCTATCAAGCAAAGCACACTGCTGTTGCCAGAATATTATTCATTCATTAAGTTTTAGCTTACTTATCATAAAGGAAAACAGACATTATTTTCTGAAAGGAAAAGTCTACCTCAACGTTAAAAACACGGAAATTGTAATGGAGGTCGCAATTATAGACTATTACAGAGGTAAAACCTCGCAAGGGTACTACTTACGAATTTACCCTGGCCCTCTAACCTTCCTCCTTGAGCAGCAATTTCTTGACCTTGACCATTTGATTAGGCAACGGCGCACTTATGTTACAAATAAATTATTGACATGCAAACAGCAGATTTGTTTACCGGTTTATTTAAAACATAATATCACGCCTACAATCCCAAAAGGTTCAAGCAGAGGTGAACCATTAGTACATTTATTTTGGACCAAAATCGTTGCACATTTAGGTATATTGCAACCCATTAAACTGCGTAACAGATTTTTGGTGGGATTTGCGCATGTTAGGTACTTGATTCACATATAATCTGATCTAAGCAAAAAAATATCAACTAACAAAAATAACTATCGAATTGGGTTAAGTTATAAAGATGATGTAGTCTATGCAGATCCTCTGCATGTTATACCATCTTTAACACATAAGTTGAAAAGGAAGTGGTTCCTTCTAAATAAACAAACAAACAAGTAAACAAGTCAAATCTATAATTCTGTTTACAACTCAAACTTGATCGCTACTATCACAAACATATCAACTTACCTAAACTATTACATAACTTAAGATACTACGAAAGCGACCCAGATACGTCTACTTAATAATTAGCAAACTGAACTTGAACGGGATTCAAACCAATTACCCGTTGCCGACATCTGTAGGTCCACGGAACTTCGATGAATAAATTAACGGGAAAGTCCCGGTTTGTCGAAGTTCGGAGGCAACCTACAGACTTGCATTATTAAAGCAATTTCATCCTGTATTGCTGGTAATCAAATATTTATTTTTTAAATGTATTGAAAGTAGCTTTTGTGATGTTGTAATGTAATAAAGGCGAGGTTTAACCAGTTATAATTTTTTTTCGAACCTGTTGAAATTTACAAATATAGCAATAATCCCATGTTTTTTTATTTAACTTGAACATTTAGGGTAGAGACCATCGTCTACGATAGCTCACTACCCGGAATAAAAGAAACCCTTAAGCACCCTTCTTGAATAGATTTCTTAATAATACTACTAGCTTTTAATAAATTTTCTCAATAATACTAGCTTTTGACCGCGGCTTCGCTCGCGTTAAATTCCGGGTAACACAGTTCCCCTTTTCTGATTTACAAGTACCTGCTACCTACGCTATTTATTAATAGCAAAGCTATAATAGCAAAAGCTACAATAGCAAAGCTAAGCTTTCCCTTTTTTCCCCTCTTTCTCCCTCTTTTGTCACTGTTTTTTTAGAAATAGCCTATGTCCGTTTCCAGGGTCTCAACTATCTCTGTACCAAAATTCATCAAAATCTGTTTAGCCGTTTAGGCGTGAAAACGTAAGAAAGTAAGAATTATTCTGCAATCAATGTAGAAATGAAAAACACTGCAATAGCAGTTACCACTGTCTTGGCTCTCAGTTGCTCATTTATAAATTTTATCATTTTCTTATTCGAACAAATTTCTCCCCCCTTTTCTTCTCTCTTACTCCCCCTTTTCTCACTTTTTTAGCCTACGTTCGTCACCAGAGTCCCAACTATCTCTAAACCAAAATTCATCAAAATCGGCTTGGTCATTTAGGCGTGAAGACGTAACAAACAAACAAAAAACTCACATTCGCTTTTATTAAGTAAGGATAAATTTACAGGTCACATCTTTTGAGGTCACTAAATGTATGTAAAAATATTGCTAAAAACATGACATTCAGAACCCTCTGCCGGGTCACAATGTGTGTGGATCTGTGGACTTTGCCGGGTCACAATGTGTGTGGATCTGTGGACTTTGCCGGGTCACAATGTGTGGATCTGTGGACTTTGCCGGGTCACAATGTGTGTGGATCTGTGGACTTTGCCGGGTCACAATGTGTGGGTCTGTGGAGTTTGCCGGGTCACAATGTGTGGATCTGTGGACTTTGCCGGGTCACAATGTGTGTAGATCTGTGGACTTTGCCGGGTCACAATGTGTGGATCTGTGGAGTTTGCCGGGTCACAATGTGTGGATCTGTGGACTTTGCCGGGTCACAATGTGTGTGGATCTGTGGACTTTGCCGGGTCACAATGTGTGGATCTGTGGAGTTTGCCGGGTCACAATGTGTGTGGATCTGTGGACTTTGCCGGGTCACAATGTGTGTGGATCTGTGGAGTTTGCCGGGTCACAATGTGTGTGGATCTGTGGAGTTTGCCGGGTCACAATGTGTGTGGATCTGTGGACTTTGCCGGGTCACAATGTGTGTGGATCTGTGGACTTTGCCGGGTCACAATGTGTGTGGATCTGTGGACTTTGCCGGGTCACAATGTGTGTGGATCTGTGGACTTTGCCGGGTCACAATGTGTGTGGATCTGTGGACTTTAATCCACATAAAGGGGTTTTTACAGACTAGGTTCTAGAGTTCCGTACCTCAAAAAGATAAAACAGAATTCTAATAGGATCAATTTGTTGTCTGTCTGTCTGTCTGTCAAGACCCTTTATCTCGGGAACGCGTGGCGGTATCAAGTTGAAGTTAAAACCTTAGACATCTATAGCCCCTTGGAACTGAGCAGAGCTTGTGTTATGGTAACCAGACAACTGATATACATACTTATATAATTTATAAATACATACATATTTAAAGATAAATCACACCCAGACACAGAACAAACAATCATGCTCATCACACAAAGTTTGTCCTGGGTGGGAATCGAACCCACGACCTCCGACTTAGCAGTCAGGGCCACTAACCAGTAGACCAACAGGCCCGTCAATTTAAAAATACTATTTTTTTAGACTTTATAAGAAGACTACCTCGTTGGTCTAGTAGCGCGGCTACTGAGCTTGCGGTCTTAGGTTCGATTCCCAGGTTCCAAAGATCGTGATTTGATGGAAAAGACCAATAACTAGGTTTTCCTTTAGAAATTTATAATTAGCAGTCATGGATTTTGGATTGAAGCCCGTGTATTTTACATATTACTAGCTGTGCCCAGCGGTTTCACCCGCAGCTCAATTAGGGGTATGAAAAATAGATGTTGGCCGATTCTCAGACCTACCCGATATGTACACAAAATTTCGTTTAAATCGGTCCAGCCGTTTCGGAGGAGTATGGGAACGAAAATTGTGACACGAGAATTTTCTATATTAGAAAAGAAGATAGATATTAAATAATGCCTGTGATTTGTTTGGTGTAGTCAAAAAAGAGAATTTAATCTATTGTATTCAAAGGTTTTTACTGTGCATGAACCAATTGAATTGAATTACCAAAAAAACTTGCCTGCAGTCTGCGGTATATCACAAATGGACGCACTGCTACGCTTCCATCCGCGGTAGCCTTGTCCTACGTTATCTGTTTGAGCCATACATATTCAAACAGCTATCTCAAGCTATGCGTCACTGGATCGCGTCAGGATTGCAAAAGGATTCAACAGAACGGAAACAGCTGTTTAATAATGGGTTTTTATGGTATCGGAAAAATCTATTACAGCTGAGGTTGCGGGTTGTGTGAAAGTGATACCGCGGCCTCAGAACACAAAGGGCAAAAGAAGGAACATGGATGGGTTTTAGCCATTAAAATTCTGACTCACCCCCCACTCCGCCCAGAGCGTGTGATGAGAAAAGACCGTTTCGTCTGTCTGTCACAGAGCTTCATCACCTGCCTAGCCTTTTCCCAACTATGTTGGGGTCGGCTTCCAGTCTTACCGGATGCAGCTGAATACTAGTATTTTACATGGAGCGACTGTTTATCTGACCTCCATAACCCAGTTAGTACTGGGTAATACGATACCTGGTGGTAAGACTGGTTGTCAGACTTTCGGGACATTGATTAGCTGTAACGATACAACCGGAACAGCTGCTGAACTTATATCAAGCGCAAGTTCGATCGTGTATGGAGTACTGTTCTCATCTCTGGGACGGATCCGCCAAATACCAGCTTGAAGCGCTAGAGTCTATAGAGAAACGAGCCAAGAGGCTCATCGGCAACGAAGCGCTGGTTGAGTCAAAGCTCCAGAGCCTGGAGCATCGCCGTCGCGTTGCCAGCCTTTCGGTTTTCTATCGGTTACATTTCGGAGAGTGTGCGATGGAATTGCACAGCTTAATTCCGCCAAGCCCCTTCCATCATCGGACTACAAGACGTACGGCGATGCGCCACCGTTACATGGTAGACATCCCACCCACACGCACTAAACGGTTTGGGAATACTTTCATTGTGCGTACCTACTGCTAAGGAGTGCAATTCCCTGCCGGAGTCTGTATTTCCTGATAGCTATTATAACCTGGGGGTCTTCAAGTCAAGAGTGAATAGGTTATTTCTAAACAGCAATTATAAAACCATTATTTAAAAAGGACAATAAAGAAAACATGAACTCTTATAGACCAAATAGCCCTCATTCCTATATTATCTAAAGTATTTGAAAAATATTTATATATACAAATTTACAATTACTTAGAAAAACAAAATATTCTTACAGATGATCAAAAAGGTTTTCGCAAAAATAAAACGATTAATATGGCTATTTTTGATTTTATTAATAATGTCATGACTGACGTAGATAAAAGGAAGCCAGTTTGTGCAATTTACTGCAACATTACTCAAGCTTTCGACTACGTCAATCATAACATTCTCATTAGTAAACTAGAAGCGTATGGCATCAGTCAATATACAAGAACTCATAAAAACATACCTAGAAAATCGTAAACAGTACACCGTGATTTCCAAAATAAACATTTTAACCAAAAAAGAAGAAATATATCAATCAGAAGAACGAACAGTGAAATACGGAGTCCCACAGGGAAGTGTATTAGGTCCCCTGCTATTTATTATTTATATAAACGATTTACCCACAATAACAAATTATCCAATATCACTTTTTGCTGATGACAGTACGGTCACCATAAACTCTAACAATAAAGATAATTATGAGAGCAAAATTAATGACACGATATCTTCAATAATTAAATGGTTAAATAACAATAATTTTAAAATTAACCTAGACAAAACTAAAATTATGTTCTTCTGTCAACGTTTAGCATCACCAAACCTCAATATCAACTATCAAGGATCAGTTCTAAAAAATGTAGACTCTACAAAATTCCTAGGTTTAACAATTGATAAAAGTCTTAATTGGAAAGAACACACAGAACTTTTAAATAAAAGAATCAATTCCTCGGCATACGCGCTCTATAAACTTGCACCCATTATAAGCACTGATGCGCTTCTTACTGCCTACCATGGTATTGTTGGCTCCATATTAAGATTTGGCATTATATTTTGGGGAAACTCTGTCAATAAGGATATGATTTTTAAGTCCCAAAAAAGGTGCATGAGGGCTATGTTTGGGCTAAAAATTACAGATAGCTGCAAACCTTATTTTATTAAACATAATGTTTTTAGTTTACCTTCCCTATTTATATATGAAGTAGCTAATTTTGTCCAAACTAATCCCAAATTATTTAAAAAAATGACAGAAGTTACGATTCGCAGTCGGCGTGATAATAACAGGCTAGAAATAGTAAGGCCGAACACGGCACTGATGCATAAAAGCATATTTTATTTGGCGCCAATCATTTTATAATAAAATCCCCAAACTGATTAAAGAATAAAATTACCAAATAGAGTCTTTAAAATACAACTCAAAAAATTCCTTTTAACCAAATGTTACTACAGCCTATCAGAATTTTTAAACGATTGAAAACAAATGCAATTACGACATTTCTTGTAAATTTAAGCTTTATATCTTTGTTTATTTTTATGTTTTTGTTTTTTTTTAAATTTTATGTCTAATTTTAACTTCAACGCATGGCTTAAGCCAAAAAATTTTGTACGCCATTCCTGGATGGCAAAACATGTAGCAACTTTGCAAATTTTATCATCTTTATACACACTCATGTTTTACAAAATAAATATATCTTTATCTTTATCTTCATCGTCGACCACATCATCACTTACTATCAGGTGAGATAGTGGTTAAACGCGAGCCTATCACTAATAAAAAAAAAAAAAAAATGACTGTCAAAGATCTACAAATCACACACACACACACAGTCTCTCACAGAGCTTATTTTTCGTAATTGAGTAGGTAAGTGCATTACTATTTCAAGTCTTCTCGCTTAGCTAAATCCGTAAACGTCCATGTTAACGTTTTCCATTTTAAAACGCTTTGTTAGCCAAACCCATAAAGCTATTAAAAACTTCTTTCTGATATCTATGGCCTCAGCTATAACTGATCAAAAGATCTACAAATCACACACACACACACAGTCTCTCACAGAGCTTATTTTTCGTAATTGAGTAGGTAAGTGCATTACTATTTCAAGTCTTCTCGCTTAGCTAAATCCGTAAACGTCCATGTTAACGTTTTCCATTTTTAAAACGCTTTGTTAGCCAAACCCATAAAGCTATTAAAAACTTCTTTCTGATATCATGGCCTCAGCTATAACTGAACTATAAAAAAAGATGAATTCCGTTTTTTTCTTAAGTTAAATTTGACCCGCTTTCTGGTTTCCTCACATGTTTAGTTTGAATGACAACAAGTGACGCCATCCTTAATCCAATATGGCGGGAATTCCAAAAATAGTCATTTTTTTATGTATTACCATGAAAGGTCTCAAATAAACGGGATTGCTGAGAAAAATACGAGAAAGCGTGTTTCTAATATTTTTAAACTATATCTAATATTATCATGCTAAGTGCAGCCTGCCCTGTAATAGCTACAGAGGTAAAACGAATAACGATACGATTTATTGCCGATGTATTCTTGACAGCGATAAAAACCTACAACTCTGTTAGTACTCAGTTAGCCTTTCGTAAGTGTACAGGTTTTCTTACACGCACAAGTATCGCCATCTAGTGTAGTCTTCTGTGATGTAATTTTTCACAATGACATCAATCACAAGAAATTTTATTGTGAGTTATCCTAGACTGCTGCCATCTAGTTTGCGTTTAGGGAAGCTTTTCCTGTTCCAAGCGGTTTTATGGAAGACGACGACTTGTTTAATGTTCCGTGTGTAATGCAGCGGGTTTTCAGTAGATGGCGCTAATTGAAAAAAAGTTTATGACTTTGTTTTTTTAAGTATTCAACCGCTAGTTAAAAAAATACATTTTACATCTACATAGGCACGTATATTATTTTATTTTGGTTTATTGATTTTCGAAATTGAATTCAATTAAATGTATAGTATTATCTTTCTTAATTATAATGTGTACCTTGGGTATTACTGTATAAAGTCTGGTTCATCAAACTTACCAGACAGTAGTGTTGCTGGGCAGTTTGTTCTGCCACTTCTTCTTCCCAGCTAAACACTAGGAAGTGGCAAAGGGCAGGGCAGCGTTTTGTGAGACTGTCTTGTGTAATGACGTTTAAAAAGTGTTGATCATCGGCCTAGTTTGAATAAATGACTTTTGATTTTATAAAACGTCGAGAAAAGGTGTAAGGTTCAGGTTAGCTAAAACCACATATAATGTTTTTTTCCTGCGAAATTATAAGGGAACTACACTGCTTATTCCTGTTTTCTGCTTTCAACAGCAAGTTATTATTTTTTCAGATAGCAAGGCTTGTTTTTGCGTCCTAACCACAGCAATCAGTCGCACGAGTAACTATGTAACCGTCATCATCGTCGCGTTATGTCACGAATTTGACGACACGTTTGGCGCAGTGGCTAAGCGATCGACTGCTGCGTTGCGTGTCGCGGGTTCGATCCCCGCACTGTTTGTGTATAGTATGTGAGTTTAAATGTTTGCTCAAAAGACTGGATGTCAGAAGTCAGTGTATGTCAGAGCTTCCACGCCCTCGGGCCTCGGTTTCACCGAACAAGATTAATGCAATGATCGCGTGATATGCAACGATCTCGACGATATCTTTGGTTGGGAGTCAAACTTGGGATACCCGTTCATGATTTGTTTATCACCAAACATTATGTACATTCAGTCAAAAAAGTATCGGGAATGGATGATTTGTTTATGGTTCCAAATTAAAATTTTTGTTTTTTTTGTAGTTGTTAGATTGGCACAACTGTTTTCCATTTTGGCGCGGAGTTTGAGTTGCATCTGTTATTTATATTAAATACAGTGCTGGTTTTAGTAATATCATATATAGTGTGTATTGCGAATTTCATAATGGACAAAAATATCGAACAAAGAGTTTGTCTTAAATTTTGCATCGCCAATGGAATTTCGTGTTCGGAGTCACTGAAAATGTTACAGAAGGCTTACGGTGAATCGACTTTATCAAAAACTCGTGCTTATGAGTGGTTCAAAGCGTTCAAAAGCGGTCGAGATGTGATGGAAGATTTGCCTCGCTCTGGTAGGCCGTCAACGTCTGCAACTGAAGTTAACATCGCAAAAGTGAAAAAAACATAGTGACTGAAAATCCACATTCAACTCTGAGAGAGATAGCCGCCGAACTTTCTGTATCTCACGAGTCGATCCGTACCATTGTAACTAATCATTTGGGTATGAAACATGTTGCTGCTCGGCTAGTCCCACAAGATCTGAATTTTCTCCAAAAACTCAATCGCATGAAAGTCGCTGAGGACATGCTAGAACGAGTCAGTTCGGACCCAACATTCATGAAACGCATTGTTACTGGTGACGAGACGTCGGTTTACGAGTTTGACATGCAAACTAGTCAACAAGCTTCGGAGTGGCGCCTTCCAACTGAACCGAAACCGAAAAAACCACGCCAAAGTCGATCAAAAGTCAAAGTCATGTTGACTGTTTTCTTTGACTATCGCGGTGTTGTGCACTCTGAATTCTTACCGGAAGGTCTAACGGTAAATAAAGAATATTATTTGAGCGTTATGCGGCGTTTAAGAGAGCAAATTCGACGAAAAAGGCCAGATTTGTGGAAAGAAAATTCTTGGATTTTGCACCACGACAATGCGCCTTCGCACAAACAAGGCTATCATTGTGAACGAATTTTTGACCAAACACTCAACAAATACCATCCAGCAACCACCATATTTACCAGATATGGCTCCTGCTGACTTTTTTCTTTTTCCTAAACTCAAATTACCACTTCGTGGCACCCGTTTTCAATCGATAGAAGACATAAATGAGAATTCGCGGCGAGAACTGAACTCAATTCCGGAAGCAGCGTTTAAAAAATGTTTTGATGAATGGATTATTCGTAGGCGCAAGTGTATCGTTTCTAAAGGAGCATACTTTGAAGGTGATAAAATAAATTTGGATGAATAACAGACATTTTGTGTATTATTGATCTTTTCCCGGTACTTTCTTGACAGAGTAGTATATATAAAAAACAAAATCACTGACTCATTACGCAATCTCAGAAACTACAAGTGCATGGGGGATCCTTAAAGGACGTAGGTGTTCACTAAGACAGGGTTTTGAAATTCAACCCCTAAGGGTTCCATAGAAGGTGGTAGAGTTTGTATGTGAGAACCAGATTCTTTGGCATTCTTTCACGGTATTAATCTTACTAAATGACTTATATTATAAATGCGAATGTTTGTGAGCATGGATGGATGTATGGGTGTTTGTTCCCCTTTACGTCAAAACGGCTGCACGGATCTTGATGAAATTTGGCAAAGAGGTAGATCTGAAAAAACACACAAGATACTTCTTTTTCGATATCACGAGGGCAAAGCCACGGGGGAAAGCTATCCTACTTCCTACTATAATCCTTATCCGTACTTTTTAGGGTTCCGTAGTCAACTAGGAACCCTTATAGTTTCGCCATGTCTGTCTGTCTGTCCGTCCGTCCGTCCGTCCGTCCTCGCTTAATCTCTGTGACCGTTAGCACTAGAAAGCTGAAATTTGGTACCTATATGTATATCAATCACGCCGACAAAGTGGTAAAATAAAAATTGGAAAAAAATGTTTTATTAGGGTAGCCACCCTATATGTAAAGTGGGAAGTGATTTTTTTTTAATTTCAACCCTAACCTGTGATATATTGTTGGAAAGGTATTTAAAAATGAATAGGGGTTTACTAAAATCATTTTTTGATAATGTCAATAATTTCGGAAATAATCGCTCGAAAAGTAAAAAACAATGTGTCCCCCCCCTCTAACTTTTGAACCATAAGTTTAGAAAATATGAAAAAAATCTGAAAAGTAGAACTTTATAAGGACTTTCTAGGAAAATCATTTTGAACTTGATTGACACAACAGTTTTTGTACAAAAAAGACAAAAAGTTGTACAAAATAATTTCTGGACTAAGTTTGTAGTATAATCGTATATGCAAGCATTTTTTTTAACTTCGTTTACATATTTTATTATCCTGAACGTATCTTTTTTCAAACAAAAAAAGAATTATTGAAATCGGTTCTCGCAATCCAAAATTACCACCGAAAACTTCTTGCATGTCTTTGTATTAATAAAATTAGTAACCCAATTCCCCGAGAGATGGCGCTGTAGGTACTTATTACATTGGATCGGGAATTACCCAATTGTTCGGTTGGTCTCTCCTTGGCATTGGCGGTATCTTATAACTACATAAAACTTCTATCAAGAACATGCTAAGGCAATTTAGAACAAAACTAAAATTCATTTTTTTAACACCATCAAAATGTTAAGGTAAAAACCAGTTCATAAATGGTTCGATAGATGGCGTTGCGTAATGACGTCATTTTTTTAAAAGTCGATGTTAAGATTTTCCGTGCTTTCATGACCTACCGTGGTAAAGAACACTTGTTGTGACGGACGGGAAACTACGGAACTCTACACTGAGCGTGGCCTGACACGCTCTTGGCCGGTTTTTAATATTATAAAAGCGAAAATGAGTTTGTTTGTAACGTCTTTACGCCTAAATGGCTAAACCGACTTTGATAAATTTTGGCGCAAAGATAGTTGAGACATTGTAGACGGACATAGGCTATTATTTTTTTTAAAAAGATTGAGATATGAGGGAGAAAGAGGGAAGAAAAGGGAGAACTTAGCATTGCTATTACAATAAATAAGGCGCTAGAGCAAAAATTACCTGTAAATCAAGAAATGGGAACTGTGTTACTCGAATTTAACGCGAGCGAGAAATTTGGCACAGAGGTAGATTATAGTCTGGAATAAAACATAGGATACATTTTTGTCATCAAATGACAAACCCTTTGGAGTTATAGTTGTCTCTAGCCCAAATCCCACACCAATCAAGTGATACCATAAAAATAAACAAAAATTAAATTTAATATCCACTTTGCCATCCAATACCATAAACAAAATTAAGAAACTTAAGCCTCTTAAGTGAAATGATCGCTTACACCATTACAGGGGCTAGGAACAAAAAATATTAATTACGAGCTTAATCTTCCTAATTTATTTACTGGGTTTCCGTTCGAAGTTGCCTAATTAGTGTAAATTCGGATTTTATAAAAGTTTTAATGGGGTATCTCTTGCCTTTGATGTAAAAATCATTTCATTTAGTTGTTAACATGATTTTCTGCTTACTAACTTTGGATGACTGATTTTAAGTGGAGAATAAAATCAAAATATTTAATTTCACATAATAAGTGCGTAAGTAATAAGTGGCTTTTCTCGACCCTTTTTTAGTTGCCCATGTAAGCCTACGTGGACATTTATAAAAAAAAAACATCGAGAAAAGGTGCACGGTTCGGGTTGGTCGTTTCCTATGGAGAAGAACCGACAAGAAACTCCATGGTTACTCTTTTAAAATCATTTGGTTTTACAATGTTGTTGTTACAGCGTTAGTACTTAAGTATGAGAGGACAGCGTAGGCCCTACAATAAGTCATTGCTTACTTTACAAAACGTAAAATAAGACAGAAGTAAGGAAACCTTATTAAAAAACTTGAATGCAAAAGACACGCATATTTTAAATAAAAGTTCGAAGCAGGCACAGGACTCATCATTTTCATAATTTTACTTTTTTTAATAAAAATAAACAAAAAACCTTGGCCCTCACTAGAAATGTCTCCTTTTATTTGTTTCTCCCTTTTTATTTTAATTATTGTTTTTTTACGTGAAATATTTTTTTGCTTTTCTTGTGATTTTTTCATTGTTTTTCTATTATTTATCGTTTTGAATTACTTTTAAACATAAATAAATATAAATATTATCCAACACCTTACCTAATACCTTTAAAACCCGTGATTTTGATACCCACGACGATACCTCGGTTTGGATAAAAAAAAAACAAACTCCCAATTTGTCCAAATCAGTTTATCAATTTAGGAGATACGACGTCTCAATAGAACGAACATACACACATGAAAAACATTTCCCCTGTACTGGTTCATTCGGGTAAAAAAACAGCTGCATAAACGATGATACGCATTAAAATACCATAAATTATGATAATTACAACGATAACGAAAAAGAATGCAGCAAAATTGTAAAACTTGATCAACTGGTTTTAGTTGTAAGTTGCTCTTCAACCTTACGTTTGCAACTTTCGTTTTTACAAATACTTGAAAGGTGAAAAAAACATGAATAAAATCTGTTTCAAAGTTAATGGGGTTAAACACACAAGTAAGTAATGGATTTTTGTTTAATCCTCGTTTAAGCCATCCAAAGGTTGTCTAGAAAAGAACACTTTTAGCGATAAGACTGCCCATTGTGTCACCCTATTTATAAGTTCTATACTGTCATTCTTGTCATTTGTATGGTGTACATAATAAAAAACTAGCTTTTACCCGCGGCTTCGCTTGCGTTTTATTCGGGGTAACACAGTTCCCCTTCCCCTTTACAGGTACCGGCTACTTGTAGTTTTTGCCTATGCGCCTTATTTATTGTAATAGCAATGCCAAGTTTTTCCTTTTCTTCCCTCTTTCTTCCTCATATCTCACTTTAAAAATAAAAAAAAATAGCCTCTGTCCGTCTCCAGGGTCCTTTTTTGTACCAAAATTCATCAAAACCGGGTTTAGCCATTTAGGAGTGAAGACGTAACAAACAAACTCACTTTCGCTGTTATAATATTAGTATTTTATGTTTTTGTGAAACCTGGTTAAAACCCGATAGGATGCTATTTAATGTTAATAATTTTTCAGTTGCCAGTGCGTACAATAGATCCACAGTGGGTGGCGGTACCCTGATACTTTGTAATAGCTGTCTCAGTTATAAGGAAAGGAAGGATATTACCGCCCACTCTGTTGATCGCTTATGTGAGGTAGCATGTGCGGAGGTTGAAGGTCATACTTTCTTATGTGTCTATAGACCACCTGCATCAAACCTGTCATTGTTCTTAATCACTATGGAAGAAATTTTAAGTAAACTTTTTAGAGAAAATAAAATAGTTTTTGTTTGTGGTGACTTAAATATTGATCTGTTAGTTAATTCACCAGAAAAATGTAAGCTTATCTCATTGTTTAAATCATTCAATTTAAAATATTTATTTAATGAAGCGACTAGAATGACAGCTACTAGCGCTTCTTGCATAGATAATATATACACCAACTGTAAAGTAAAAGATTCGTTTTTGATTAGTGGTGTTAGGTCAGATCACATGGGTCAACTTGTATCTTTTGATTTAGACAAAAAGTTAGACTTAGTTAAAACAATTCAATTAAGACGTCTTAATAAAAATAAATTAGAGTCTTTTAATAATAATGTTCTTAGCAATCTTTCTAATGCTAGCTTTGATTCAGAAGACCCCAATATAAACTACGGCACATTATTTTCTACAGTCTGCCAAGAATTCAATAAAACGTGTCCTGTAAAAAATGTTGAAGTAAAATCTAAGTCTAAATTTAGTGAATGGGCCACCGCGGGAATAAGAAAAAGCAGAGATATTTTATATAATTTATATCACGAAAAATCTTTGACTTTGGACCAATCTTTTCACGCTTATGTTAGGAACTATTCAAAAATATTCAAAAGAGTCTGCGCTCAAGCAAAGTCTCAAGTAATAAGTGATAAAATTAGTGTTTCTAATAATAAAATAAAAACTGTTTGGCAGGTTATAAACAGAGAAACTGGAAAGACACAACGAGATCAGAATGAATGGTCCTTGAAAATAGATAATAAAACTATTTCTGATAAGCTAGAAGTCGCTGAGACACTAGAAAATTTCTTTACTAACATTCCGTTAGAGGTTACGAAATCTCTCCCCTCTTCCTCTAAATTAGCCGAAACTCTTCTTAAGGAAAACTTTACTAAGGATATACCTAACTTTAATTTTAATCCAATATGTATTGCTACAATTAAAAATGCATTTAAAAGTCTAAACATAAAAAATACTGAAGACTTATGGGGGATATCCGTCAAGGTTCTTGCTAATATTATTGACTCAATTGCTCCTGTCTTAACAGGCATATTCAATCAGTGTTTGGATAGCGGCAAGTTTCCTGACTTAATGAAATATAGTAAAGTAGTACCAATTTTCAAATCGGGTTGCAAGAGTGATCCCTCTAACTATAGACCTATATCTGTGCTTCCAGCATTAAGTAAAATCTATGAAAAAATCATGCTGGACCAGATGCTGTCACACTTTAACTTAAACGGGATTCTGCATAGTCAACAGTTTGGCTTCACGAAGGGCAGGTCGACAACGGACGCGGGAGTAAAACTCATCAGTCACATTTTGGAATCCTGGGAGCAGTCCCAGGATGCCATTGGCATTTTCTGTGATCTCTCAAAAGCGTTCGACTGCGTCGACCACAACACACTGCTCTGTAAATTACACCACTACGGAATTCGTGGACGAGCTGCTGATCTTGTTTTATCATATTTATCAAACAGGCAGCAAAAAGTAAATGTTAATGGGGCGACGTCCTCTGGGTCTCTAGTCAAGATGGGCGTGCCCCAAGGTTCTATTCTCGGTCCCTTCCTGTTTCTTGTTTATATAAATGATCTTCCTTATATGATGGCCAAACTATCGGATATAATTTTATTTGCTGACGACACTTCGCTAATTTTTAAAATAAATAGAAAAAATCCGGATGTTGATAATGTTAACAAAAGTCTAACCGTTCTATCTAAATGGTTCGCAGCTAACAATCTCTTACTGAATGCGAACAAAACCAAATGTCTAAAGTTTGCCTTACCAAATGTACCACAACGTGATCTAAATTTAAATCTTGACGGCAAAAATCTTGATGTTATAGCAGAAACTGTATTCTTGGGGATGACTATTGATTCTAAACTGCAATGGGGCGCGCACATAAGAACTCTTTCGGGTAGGCTCAGCTCAGCTGCATATGCAGTAAGGAAAATAAGGCAGTTAACTGATGTAGATACAGCTAGGTTAGTATACTATGCTTACTTTCACAGTATTATGTCCTATGGCGTTCTCCTGTGGGGATCAGCAGCAGACGTCGATTCAGTTTTTATATTACAAAAGAGGGCAGTCCGCGCGATCTATAAAATGGGTCCTCGCGAGTCCCTCAGAGAAAAATTTAAAGAGATCGATATACTGACTCTGCCCTCACTTTATATCTTAGAATGCTTATTGTATGTCCGTAAAAATCGGGGGCTTTTCAAAATTAGGAGCGACTACCACAATATTAATACACGCAGTAAACACGAAATTGTAATTCCTAAATTTAGATTAACAAAAACTAGCAAGTCATTTCTAATAAACAGTATACGCTTTTATAACAAGTTGCCAAAATCAGTTATAGAACTGACAGATGGAAAGTTTAAAAACTACATAAAACGTGTCCTTATTAAAAACGCATATTACAAAATCAAGGACTACGTTGAAGATAAAGAAGTTTGGCTATAGTTCCTTCTGCGCATGCGGCTTCCCTGGTAGCTATAATCAGCACAAATTTGTGGATGTCTCTAACTATTCTCAATCTTATTTATTTGTGTGATCTCTTTAATCATTTTGTTTTTTTTTTTGCAATAGTTGTCAAATCACATATTTATATGACCCTTGTTCTGAATAGTTACAGTACTGATAGCAACATCTGTGTGACTCGTCTTTTAGTTATTATTTTGTTTTTGCAATATTTTTTTATTTATTTTTTTACTTTTGTATAGATTCTTTTCTACCTATTAGTTGTGAATGAGTGGACATGGTTGGCCTTGTAGATTCTTAGACGCTTGTTAACTTTTGTTAACGTATTATTTTATTTTACTTTTTGTAAAGTAAGCAATGACTTATTGTCGGGCCTACGTTGTCCTCTCATACTTAAGTGCTAACGCTGTAACATCAACAACATTGTAAAACTAAATGATTTTAAAAGAGTAACCATGGAGTTTCTTGCCGGTTCTTCTCCATAGGAAACGACCAACCCGAACCGTGCATCTTTTCTCGACGTTTTATAAGTGCCCATGTAGGCCTATGTAAAATAAAAATATTTTGATTGATTGATTTGATTGATTGAAGTAAGGAAGTAAGGATTCTAGTATGAGAGATCTAGAATCATAACATTACGCCTAGTAACCCAAAAAGGATAAGATATCATCATCTGCCTAGCCTTTTCCCAACTATGTTGGGGTCGGCTTCCAGTCTAACCGGATGCAGCTGAATATCAGTATTTTACATGGAGCGACTGCCTTTCTGACCTCCACGACCCAGTTAATACTGGGTAATACGATACCCCTTGGTAAGACTGGTTGTCAGATTTTCGGAACACTGACTACCTGTAACGACTGTCAAAGATCTACAAATGACGGCTTAACGTGCTTTCCGAGGCACGGAGGAAACTCGGTATGTAACGGGTGGCCACCCATCCACAGACCAACCTAGGCAAGCGCGGCTTAACCTAAAGATCGACCCGAGCGGCTACTATTTATTTAGCCACGAGCTCCTAAAAAGGATAAGATATAGGTATCAAGTAAAGTACACCCATATTTTGCCAGTCATATTTAAGTCCCATGAAATAGGAGGGCCCATTGCTATTAATCTGGTTAAAAATCTTGAGTCCGTGGTTGCCACTGAAAAATTCCTGATGGAAAAACAAAATATCACCTTGCCCGACTAGGAATCGAACCCAGTACCTAAAGCTCAGCAGTCGCGCTTCCAACCACTAAACCATTGAGGCAGTAGTAGTATGGAATCATGTTGTGCATACGCTATTCAAAGTAAATACCAAATACCCCACCCCTTCTGAACAGGGCCACACTGATAACTAAGGCGTGAAAAATGAATTACGACTGATTCTCAGATCTATCAAATAAACATTCAAAATTTCATAAAAATCGGTCAAGTCGTTTCGGAGGAGTATGCCAACTAAAACTGTGTCGCGAGAATTTGATATATAAGGTGAAAGAATATTATGAAACTACAAATCAATACCCACTGAAATAATGCGTAGAAGTAATCTATTCCAAGACTTTTTTTTTGGGGTGGGAAATCATCAAATAACTTCCTCCGCTTAGGGCGGAGCGGAAAAAGTCTGACACTGTCAGACTTTTACTGATTAATACCTTCCCATGTTCCTTCTTTTGCCTTTTATTTACAGAGGCCGCGTTATCTCTTTCGAAAAACTCGCCCCGGCAGGCGATGGCCCAGGCAGACCCCTCTGCTTTTCTGACATCTCAATGAGGCGCGCGTAGAACACGAACACGACGTCCTTAACACCCTGAATTTCTTTTCTTTTCACCAGTTGGCAGTGAAGTGAGTTCAGACCTGACATTGGTGGACTATCTGCGCGGATGGTTGGAACTGCGAGGTACCAAGTACATGTGCCGTGAAGCCGGCTGTGGCGCATGTGTGGTCTCCGCAAGAAAACCTCATGGTATACCGTATGCCGTCAATTCGGTAAGGTCAAAATCAAAACCAAAAAAAACCGTCGTTTAATCAAAATTCCAAATTGGATTAGCACCACTGGTACTGGCTCATCATCTACCTACTTATCTCGATCCGTCGACATTTTTTCTATAAAACTATAGACACACACACACAAACACACACACACACTCACATACACACACACTCTCTCTCACACACACGCTCACGCACGCCCACACACACACACACACACACACACACATTCTCTCACACACACTTATTAACAACGTAACAGTACCGCGTTGAATCGGGAACAGCTTGTTAAAATGAGCTGAGTTGATGGACATCCGTGCAGTGCATTTCAATTTATCGAAGTTCAGTGTAAGAAACACTTATGATTTAAGATGCATTTCCGCCTTGATTATTTCCTAAACGTGGTCAAAAGTCTAGGAGACTGGATGATGTATGGCATCTCATACGTATATAAATAATTATGGACGCATGAGATGCCATACATTATTGGTCCTTCCGTGGGTCTAGCAATCATGACCAGAACATTTACTTTGCAGTGTATGATGTCAGTAACATCATGTCACGGGTTGGAGATCACCACAATAGAGGAGGTGGGCAACAGGAAAAAAGGCTACCATCCTCTGCAGACCACGTTGGCGAAGCACAACGGTACCCAGTGCGGGCATTGTACTCCAGGATGGATAATGTCTATGTACAGGTAGAAGTCACCATCATGCTTGCCTCCAATTTAACCGTCTTTCAACCTTGAGTCGCACATACCGTCTCATCACTGATTGCCATTTCGTTCTGTCCGAACTCTGTTTTTACTCTAGGCCACTGGTTGGCAGCATAAATAGAAATTGTGTCCTTCTGCGAAGCAGTAATGCTAGCAAAGGAGGTGGCCGGGCGTTTGAGGGAGAGAACCTCAAACCAACCGGCGCCGGGTACCGCGAGACGACTCCCGGCCACCGTAGATGCGGGCCTGTGGACGATGAGCAATGGGTAGCTCACCGTCCGTCCGTCTAATGACAACAGGCTGTGTCGACGGCGCGTTCGTGTTTCACGCGCGACTCAAAGAGAGTCAGCAAAGCAGAGGGGCTTGCCAAGGCCTCCGCCTGCCGGGGATGCGGGTGGTTCGAAAGAGATACCGCGGCCCCGGAACGTAAAGGGCAATAGAAGGAACATGGGTGGGTTTTAGTCAGTAAAAGACTGACCCCCGCTCCGCTCAGAGCGAGGGAAGTTATTTAATAATTTCCCACCACAAAAAAAAAAAATTGTGATTGGTAGTAGGTATGTAAATCATTCTCGAAAGCTCCTTTACCTCTAATAAGGTGAAGCTGGCTTTCAGTTTAGAAGCGTTTCGTTGTGCAACAGCGACCACATTTTTGGATTTTCCCACCTGCGCTATCGCGTTTTGATAGACTTTGCCTTAACACCCTGTACTATAAAAACAAAAGCTGCATCATCACATTTGCCTGTCCTTACCGCTGCTTGGCGGAACAACTGGGCATACCAGTAGTGTTTCGCTGAAACAGCTCAATATGTGCTTGACATTCCAGCTTACTACAAAGCAAACCAGACCTTACCATGCTGGAAATAGAACAGTCTTTAGGAAGTAACGTCTGCCGGTGTACAGGTTACAGACCAATCATGGATAGTTTTAAGAAATTTGCCAAAGACAGTCCAGATAAACCTATACTAGATATTGAAGATTTGCATATATGCAAGAAATCATATAAAAGTTGTGATAAAAGCCGCTGCGATGATGATGACTGGTGCATGGTAGAAGAAGAAGATGTTCTTGATTTAAATACAGTACAAGTTAAATTGAATGATGGCAAATTTTGGTTCAGAGTCGTTTATATCAAAGACATATTTGAAACACTTCTGGAGAAAGGAGACGACTCATATATGTTGATTGCTGGAAATACTGCTAAAGGTGAGAAAAAAAAACATTGTTTTATCCACACAACTGTAAAAACTGTTGAATCGAAGAACAAAGGAAATATTGAAAATATTGGCAATCTACATCATTTTAAACAAAATATTAAAACGGTTTTCGTCTTCGGCAATTATTAAATTGAAATGATGATACAATATTTTCTTGCACAATTGTATACACAAAGAAATTTTGACAGAGATGACCATTTGTATAAATATGAATTGCATAATAATTAGGTTATCAAGAGTGAAAGTCCTCTCTTCATAATACTTAAACAGTTAATATTTATTTCAGGAGCCTATCCAATAGACGAATATCCAAGAATCCTGATTGATATTAATGCAGTTCCTGAACTGAGGGGATTTAAAATGGACCAGAATTTAATAATAGGTGCTGCTACAACCTTGACTGAACTTTTAGAAATATTCAACAGGAATACAAAAGAAGAGTATTTTGTATATTTGCAAAAGTTTTATATTCATCTTAAGAAGGTTGCTCATATACCTGTTAGAAATGTAAGTAATATTTTTGTCATCATCATAATAACACATAATAGTAAGAAGGAGCTCGTGGCTAAATAATAGCTGCCGCTCAGGTCGATCTTTAGGTTAAGCCGTGCTTGCCTTGGTTGGTCTGTGGATGGGTGACCACCCGTTACATACCGAATTTCCTCCGTGCCTCCGAAAGCACGTTAAGCTGTTGGTCCCCATTTGGAGATCTTTGCCAGTAGTTACAGCTAGTCAGTGTCCCGAAAGTCTGACAACCAGTCTTACTAAGGGGTATCGTATTACCCAGTACTAACTGGGCTATGGAGTTCAGATGGGCAGTCGCTCCATGTAAAATACTGGTATTCAGCTGTATCCGGTAAGATTGGAAGCCGATCCCAACATAGTTGGGAAAAGGCTAGGCAGATGATGAGTAATTATGACTGGAGTTTAGATCCAAAAAGGTGTTTGCGAAAAAATGTTGCAGCCGTCATTCGTAAAAAGAGCGTTACCTTGCTCGTTTTCGTAGCAGTACGAAAACATGGTTACATATAGAGATCTTTTATCTTGAGTGTTTTCACAATAGATAGGAATGTCCAATGCTGCGAAATTACATGAAACTTATTTATTTATTTATGAACACAAAAAACATTATAAAAAATACATAAAGAAAAATAAGAACAAAAGTTCTACTTATTTCAAAGAGAAATCTCTTCCAGCAGACCTGCGATAGGACAGATGGAAAAAATAAACACGTAGACCCAGTGAGTAAAAATAACAACTTAAGCACTAACTTAAATAAACAAAACTTTTTCAATATAGAAAATCTTACATACTAATAAAAAAAACAAATATAATATGTTTGCATATTATGTGCAATCTAAAATACTTAATATCTAAAATATATACAAAATATCAAAGTATAGAGGAGAGGTAATGTTCTTTGACCAGTTTTTTTAAAACCAGAGATAAACTTCACACATTATAAACTATGTTTGTCCACTAACACTAGTAATTATGATCTTTGCTACATACACTATAGGCTTGGCCCAAAATAAACGATAAAGTTACATATAGAGATATTCTAGGTTAGCTTTCAGTCTATTTTAAAGTAGATAAAATCCCAATATCTTACCTGGCTGACCTCCATAACCCAGGTTATTAAGTAGGGGATCATGATGAAAAGTCTTAGTGGAAAGATCTAATGACCGCTAAGACCAACCATCGTAACATTTTTTTGGCGTGGGATAAGTGAGAGTTGCTCATCCATCCATGGATCAGCCTTGGTATTGATGTTGCTGTTATTATTTAGCAATGAATCCGTTTTCAAGTGTAAGAAAAACTCCATAAATGATTAAATAACAACACTTTTATTGCAAATCACACATTATAACCTTTTATAACATTTAGATGCGCATAATACATCATAGAATAATAACATTTTATTGGCACATTTCACTACTTACTTTAGAAGATGTTTACTAGGAGAATCTCCGAAACGACTGGCGATTTAGCCGGGCTGTTATCGTTCGTAATTTCCAATTACCGCCATTTCAATAGTGGAATAGGCGCGTTCCTGTGATTGGTTGGTTTTTAACCAGTCAGAGGGCATTTTGAGTGTTGACAATTAATAAAATAGTGGTATTATCGACGTTTAGTTGTTATACCGACGGTCAATGTTGCATGTTAATAAATCGAAGATATCAAATTTATTATAGACGCTAACACAAGTAATTTGCATTTTTTAGGGTCGTGCGTCAGCTCGTCCCAAAACAAACTCGGACTATTGGGCCGAGTTGACGAATTTCATAATTAATATTTATTTCGTTCATCATCTCGTCCCACTTTATTTTTCTTAAATATTTTAAGTTGTTTTGGTACAGTCCAAACCAAAACTTTTCACAATATAGGTACGAGTAAATAAAAGCCAAGAATTTAGGGAATCAACATTTATATAAGTAACTAGCTGTGCCCAGCGGTTTCACCCGCTGAGGTTTAGGGGTATGAAAAATAGATGTTAGCCGATTCTCAGACCTACCCAATATGTACCCAAAATTTCATAAAAATCGGTCGAGCCGTTTTGGAGGAGTACGGTAACTAACATTGTGACACGGAAATTTTATATATTAGATAATAAAAATCAAAGTTAGTAGGTACATTTAAATTACTTTTTATAAATCACAGTTATCTATCACTAATCAGATCTATTCATAATTATTAAGTACAGACATACCTACTTAGTTTAATATTGCGATATTAACGCGATACGCACATACGTGCGCCCCCATTGGAAAAAAAATCATCACTCATCTATCACACATAATCAGTCTGATTTACTACTTACTAACAATAAATTGTAAAGTCAGCCTTTATTTACTATAGTTAAGCCATTACCAACATGCAAACAGTGTCTTAAACTACTCAAAACAAAATAAGGGACACGAGGTATTTTGTCTGTACCATGAAAATAATAAAACCAATATATATTTTTTGTCTCCATAACGAAAACTAATGTTGTTTTTACCATGTAAGTAGACCAAAAAATGTATTCAAATAATAATGATTAAAAAGCTTATTTGCTTTTGAAAGAAAAAACACATTTTAGGTTAAAAATAAAAACAATGTAAAGTTACTGAAAACAAAAGAAAATACTCCATGCTCATCTTTTAGTAACGGGCATGCCCCCCTCGTTTAGCTACGCACTCCTGTAGCCTGGAGTGCATGCTCTCTATCAAATGCCTGACATTTTCCATTGGAATCTCTTCCCAGGCCCTTTTAACAGCGTTGGTGAGTTGCTGTTGGTTGTGGATTTCCTGATCACCGTCTCTAACTCTTCGTTTCAACTGATCCCACATGTGCTCTATTGGATTTAAGTCCGGACTGTTCGCCGGCCACGGCAAAACTTGAATTTGAGAGGCTTCCAGTACAAACCGAGTCGTTTGAGCCGTGTGTGCACGAGTACGCTATTGAGTAGAGAGAGCTTGACCTTCACCTCTCTCCTTAGTTTGACGTCCATGTGCATTTTCATTATTTTTTGTCTTATTAAAGAAGTTAAAAAAAATCACAGACACTTTTCTTTCTGACTGTTCTTGACGTTTAGCTATTGTTAATATTTAACAGAATTTAGAATGGGACGAGATAACGAACGAAAAGAATATTAATCTTGAAATTCGTCAACTCGGCCCAATGGTCCGAGTTTGTTTTGGGACGAGCTGACGCACGAGCCATTTTTTATTGGTAACGCTTATTTATTTTTAACACAAGCAGTCGTTTGTTTTGTAGATGAAGCAACTATTAACACGTTATGTTTACTATTGAAAATGTGTGTCGTATTATTTGGCTAGAGTCGTGAATGTGATCCCTATTAAAGTGCTTTCTCTTGTTAACTGTCACTGCGAGTGCCAAGTGCTGACACTATAGCTACTACGTGGAGATGCGATTGTCAAGTGTTTGATGTCGTTGTTCTATGCAATCTAAAGGTGCTCCCTCACCGGGAGCATTCACGTGTATTGTAACATTATAGATTCGACTTTGAGCATTACATTACAATAATACCTCCCTGACTAACGAACATTTGAGTGTAATGTAACATATAGATTCGACTTTGAGCATTACATTACAATAATACCTCCCTGACTAACGAGCATTTGCGTGTAATGTAAGATATTGATTCGACTTTGAGCATTTCAGATGTCAGACAAAGCGGTCGTTATGCTGAGTGCGGCAATATTAACCTAAAAAATAAATTCATTTAAATTAAAGTTAAATTCATTGATGGTACAAGTTGTATCAAGATATTACACATTGTATCATTACAAGGTGCGCATTGTAATCCTCGGTTCTCCTCCTTCACTGATGTAATGCTCAAACCTGTAACGTTACATTACACGCGAATGCTCTCGGTGAGGGAGCACCTTAAGATGCAATACTTATTTGTCTATAACCCATTGTGTAGGTTATGAGGTTACAAAATATTTTGCTACAAATATTACGTTTGGCATTTCTAGAAAATAATCCTTATCCTTACTGATATTATAAAAGCGAAAGTGAGTTTGTTTGTTACGTCTTCACGCCTAAATGGCACAACCGATTTTGATGAATTTTGGTACAGAGATAGTTGGGACCCTGGAGACGGAAATAGGCTATTTAAAAAAAAAAAGATTTAGATTTGAGTAAGAAAGAGGGATGAAAAGGAAAAACTAGCATTGTTATTACAATAAATTAGGCGCTAGGGCAAAAACTACAGGTAGCAGGTATCTGCAAATCATGAAAAGGGAACTGTGTTACACCGAATTTAACGCGAGCAAAGCCGCGGGCAAAAGCTAGTTATTTTATAAAGTATTATTGAAAATAACAAGCTTAAGCAGCGAGCAACAGAATAAGTTAAGAAAAAAAACAATCAAGGATCTTTTTAGTGGAAAAAACACTTAATATTTTGTATATAAAAAAAACGCTGGCGTGATAATTCAGAGGCGTTTGTGTACACATACATAGAACATTAACATAGAACTTGTTACCGATATTTGTAATGATTAAGAAAAATGTTGTAAAACTGGTTTAGTACATTTATTCTTATTCTTTTCAGGTGGGAACCATAGCTGGGAATTTGATGATAAAACATACGAACAATTCCTTTTCTTCAGACGTTTTTCTCCTTCTGGAAACTGTTGGCGCTCAACTAACTTTAGGTGTGTAGTAAGGTTAATTATGTATCTTCATTAATGTCCAGTGTCACTGGCTAACGTAATAATTATAATTATATTAGTTACTGTCGAGGGTTCGATCCCCGACGATACAGGAGAAATTCCTAGTGTAGGGCAACGTTTTAAAAAGAAAATATACCGCGTGCTGGCAAAGTGTAATTTGGATAAAAAGTGTTAAAAAAAAACGTTGCTCCGCACTAGGAATTTCTCCTATATGGGTGCGTTAACAAACCTTTAAACTCACATACACCAACAGCCAGACCCGGAAAACTATGTGTAAGCCATACAAATATTTGTTCCGTGCGGGGATCAACGACACGCAGCGCAGCAGTCGATCGCTCAGCCACTGCGCCAATCGTGTCGATAAATGCAGTAAGAGCTCTCGAGCACTGATTTTGGATGATTTTGATTTGCCTTTCGTGAACCGTTTTGCCTGACCCATCTGTGGTTACTGGCGTGAAGTTTTGCTCTAGTAGTCCCTTATCCTCCCGAGCTCTCAATGAAAACTCCATCTGTTTTTAAGCTATCCAATATTCCTTAGAACTGTGTCTCAATGACAATGTTTTTAATTTCAGTCAGCTACAATATGAAAATGAAAATTGTGACAATGCAAGAGTTTCTGACAACTAACATGAGGGGAGTAGTTATCCTGAACGTAATGCTGCCTCCGTTGAGCAATGAATACAGACTAGAGACTTTCAAGGTAATGTTTTCGTTTGAAATATGACGTATTTCAATGACTTCAAAGTCATTTTCGATTCTCTTCGAGTGCTTTGGTAGGGAGAAGAAGTTGAAGGTGCAGTGGTAAATGCTCCGCTTAAAATGTAGCAATTCGCGACACAACAGGTCCAATATAAGGTTTCTCAGACAAGCACTATTTTAATTCATCACTAGGTACTTTCTCTCAAAACGCTGAAGAAAAAAATCCAAGAAATCGAAGACACGTCAAATTCAGGAACCCGAACAATGAACTGCGTGGTAGATTACAGCTTAGCTCTTCACGCGCCAGAGCATAATTTTATATGCCTTTATGTGCCCCCGTAGGCTCATAACGACATTCATTGGTCTCGCTCACAAAGATGAAGCCTATATATATATGGTGTGAAAACTATTATCGATCTATAACTCAAAGCAATTTTTATTAAAATTTAAATTGACTCATGACAGGCATCTTTGCATAGCCAGAAATAAGCTACCTGTGAATGAACTATAGTTGCTTTTAGCAAAGCGTACTTAAATTTGCTACTCATATGCAAGAATGGTCAGGAAACTCTATGAACACTTGGTAAATTTACTGATTGTACTTTTAAGAAAGGAGTCAGTTAGAAGTACCTTATCTTTAACATATGTCAACCTGGATTAATTAACTTTCTTTTATGTCTTCACATGAATGTAAATTATTTCAGGTGATGCCAAGAAGTACAACGGCTCATGCAATTGTGAATGCAGGCTTTTTGTATCAGCTATCTGCAAACGATACAGTACTAACTTCAAGGATAGTCTTCGGAGGTCTTTCTCCGTCATTCACCAGGGCATATAAAACAGAAGAGTACTTGATTGGAAAAGAACTGTTCAAGAATGATATTCTACAATCAGCTTTAGAAATCTTAGGAGATGAATTGATAGTAATAGAAGACCCACCAGAAGCTAGTGTTGAGTTCAGACGAAACCTGGCTCTTTGTTTGTTTTATAAGGTAGCTGGACATATTGTTGATAGTACGATTTTTTTCTAAGGCCATGCACCTTGGCAAACAATGCCGTGTTCAACGCTGAACGTATGGTGGTGACACAGTCTCATTTTTATCTTCCATGAAAAGATGACAGAGACAAAATGGTGTTTTAAAATTATATTAGGCATGAATCGTATTAAGTGAGGTATGGAGTAAGCGGGCTGGTTAGAGAAAATAATTTCTGTTCCTGCATTTTGATCACAAAGTCCCCTTATCATTTCAGGGCCTACTGTCACTATGTCCTGAGACTTTACTCAATTCTCGCTATAAAACTGGACCTATTAAACTTCACGAAACTCGACCACTCTCGAAAGGAAGCCAGTATTATGAGACAGATCCCTCAACATATCCTATAAACCAACCAGTTCAGAAAGTTGAAGCATTGGTAAGATAAATCGAACTACTGCTTATTAAAGAGTTATTGCATATCCCATTTTCAATAAATGCAATACCCCATGATACGATAACTTGAAAGACTATCGGAATTTCAAAGATAAACAGACTAAATCAAATAAAGTCACTACAAACCTATAAAATAAGAAATTGTAAAAATATGTTTGTGATTACAGATTCAATGTTCCGGAGAAGCATTTTATTCAGATGATTTGCCTGCACAGCCACATGAAGTATTTGCAGCTTTTGCGCTCACTACTGTTGGAACTGGGAATATAGTGTCTATTAACCCAACGAAAGCTCTGGTAAATTAATGTAATATCCTTACTAATATTATAAAAGCGAAAGTGAGTTTGTTTGTATGGTTGTTTGTTGCGTCTTCACGCCTAAATGGCTAAACTGACTTGGATGAATTTTGGTACAGAGTTATTTGGGACCCTGGAAACGCACATAGGCTATTTTTTTTAAAGTGAGATATACGGTCAAATATATTTATTTTTCAAAAGAATTACAAATTCAATTACAGAGAAAAACTTAATTAAATGCAACTTAAATAAAAGCAGTAAGCGTAGCTTAAAACAAGAATACTGTACTAATCACGTTATGGTTTGTACATATGTTTAACTAAAACTTAAAATTATGTTAATGTTTTGGCATAACAGAACAAAACAAAACAAATGACCAGGTAGGTCTAAAAAAGTATGCTAGCGGAGTTTTTTTTTTAGGGACGCGGGTAGGCCGCGTTACACCAGCGGTAGCGTGTTTACTAAGGCCCGATATAAGGGAGGAAGAGGGAAGAAAAGGGAAAAGTTAGCTTTGCTACTACAATAAATAAGGCGCAAGGGCAAAAACTACAGGTAGCAGGTACCTGCGAATCAGGAGAGGGGAACTGTGTTACTCCAAATTTAATGCGAGTGAAGCCGCGGGCAAAAACTAGTATACCATATAAAGGTTTGCTGTTTAAAAAAATCGTCTTTAAAGTTATATCTTTTTTATCGCAGAGTCAACCTGGTGTGATTGCATTTTATTCTGCTAAAGATATACCAGGTAACAATTCATTCACACCAACTGATGGTGAAAAGTTCGTTGTAGATGAAGAAGTATTCTGCAAAAGTAAGGTTAAATATTTCAACCAGCCTTACGGTATCATTGTAGCAGAAACTCAAAGTATTGCAGAAAAAGTATCAAAAATGGTTGAAGTTGTATATGCAAATATGACTAAACCAGTACTGGACGTCAAAGAAGCTATTGAAATACCTAACAGAGTAACATTGTACGAATCAGTGAATGCTACTGATACGGGTACAGATGTTGCTAAAGTGATTTTAGGTGGTAATACGATGTACAGTCAGTATCATTTTCCAATGGAGAATATTGTTTGTGTTATACATCCAACCGAGGAAGGAATGAAGGTTTATACGGCTTCTCATTGGATAGATGGCGTGCAGGTAGTTATGGCAAGAGCGTTAAATATGGACCAAAATTGGTGAGTAATTCATGCAGTATTAACGTGGTATTAGCCAACAGGTGAATAAAAGCATTTTTTGTTTGTACTAGCTTTTAGCTATAATTATGCAGTTACGTTTTATTCAGGATTTTCTGAATTACAATGATCATATAAATGTACTATTTCAGCATTGACGTTTACGTTCGACGCGTTGGTGGTTCTTATGGCATGAAAATAGTTCGGAACATACAATCAGCGGTTGCCTGTGGTCTTGTAGTTCAAAAATTGAATCGGCCCTGTAGATTGATTCAACCCTTGTCTACCACTACAAGAGCTGTTGGAAAGAAACTTCCAAGTACTACTAATTTTGAAGTAAATTCAGTTATCACCATTTTGTATATTACAAATAGATATTTATCTATTAATATATATGTTACTGTAAAAGGCCGAACAACGGTAAATCTTAAGATTTTCCAGTAAAACCTAACATTTACCGATTATGAATGGTAAATGTCCATATAAGTTTGGGATTCGAACTTTTACCATCATTTACTTGGTAAATCTTAGGAATTACATTAAAGGAACGGTAAATGTCGAATAAAATCGGGTCCACCCTTTATAGCAGAACGTTTTATGTAATTTTTTAATTTAATTTTGCATAACAACGGATAGCATAAACTTCATTTCGCAGACAGACATTCAAAACTCATAATTTTGTAAGTCAGAATTATCTCTAGACATAAATTTCATATCCATAATATTTAAAAGTAGAAACATCATAGCGCAAAAAGTTCACAGTCAGAATCGTCTTTTGGCATATATTTCATACCAATAATCATTAACCGGCAGAATTGTCATATCGCAGAAAGTCCACCTTAAAAGTATGCTATTGTAAATTCGGAGTTTTAAACAACTAAACGATAATTATATCAAATAATTTTAACGTCTTATTATTCCTAAAACCAACATTTACCAGTCCACATTGGTAAAACCTAGCATGTACTGAATTGGAATGGCAAAAGTCCGAAAAAGTCGTCCCTTTATAATAAATACTTACATTTACCAACTCATGTCGGTAAATCTTAGGTTTTACTGGAAAATCTTAAGATTTACCGTAGTTCGAGCTTTTACAGTAACATATCTATAATATCTATAATATATTACATATTACATATCTATAATATGTATGTATTTATAAATTATATAAGTATGTATATCAGTTGTCTGGTTACCATAACACAAGCTCTGCTTAGCTTGGGATCAGATAGCCGTGTGTGAGTTGTCCCAAGATTATAAAAAAAAAAAAAAAAATATATATTAATCTAAAAAACTCGTGAAACTACACAGCGTAGGGATGTCTAATAGAGATGTACCAAAGACCTCAAATCAGATCTGGCTGGATCAGGCTGGATATAGAAGGCGCTGCAATGGCTATTGTGGTATAGCTTGAATTGGACCTATGTCCAGTTGGGGAATAGAATATTCTTTACTATGTACAGCATACAAATTAAAGAATGATTTGTCCCTAAATTTTTTTAAGACAACCTTTGGATGGATTACAGCAAAACGTAGAGACAACTACAACGACTACTGCAGGTAGTCTGGGGAATGCTGGACATGTCTAGGCATGACAGGCTTAGTTGGTTTATTTTAAAACTTAAAATAATGTAGATATTAAGGATATTTTAAGTATCCGCACATAAACCTACATTTTCAGGCTGGAGTCAACAGTTGCGGTACTATACAATATTTGTACTACAATTTATATCAAGATAATGGTCATACAGTCAATATGTCATTCAATTTTTTACTCATGAGTGCATACGGCAACTGTTATGACAAATCAAGATGGCAATTTAATTGTTACAATGCAATCACCGATACACCTAAAAACGATTGGTTAAGAGCACCAGGTATGACTTTAATTTTATTGAACCTTAATTTAATTTGAAATTTTGCTGCTGTACCTACGATGTGTCCCATTTCTGGGTAAGACCACTCATTTATTCTTATAAACCTTAAACTAAACCATAATATATACTTAATTATAAAATGTATGCCCAAATTAACCACCTTCATTGCAATTGACTTTGGCGGTGATTTATTTCCTCAAACATACAGTGAATGATTGAGGAAAGATATATATCGACGCAGGCAGGAGGGCCTGCAGAGCTTTAGTTCTTTCATTATGCGGCGTGGATAAGCAGTTGGGAAATGACAGCTAAATAAATGTCCTCTTTTTAACTCAAATTATTTTAATTTCTCATTAATTCTTATTAATTTAAAATAAATCTACTAACACGATAATCACAACTATTAAACGTTAACACAACACCAATTTTGGTTAAAGCAACTCAGATTAAGACGCTGGCTAGCGATTCGTCGTACACGTGGTGCTCAAACGCCCGTCCCTTTCCTAAGATGGCCGCCTGGCTACCATCAACACGACGCTCCGCTAGAGTGACAACCTGCCACTCTTGACGTTCTTGCATTGACATGCCATGACACGCCGACACGGCCGGACTGACATACGACCGTCCTCGGGCGTTATGGTATTTCTGGTAAAACAACATTCAATCACTGGACATCCGCTCGTCCATACTGATAATATCACGACTTTATTCTGATTCCCGTCGACTACATCATCATCACTTCTCGCGTAAAGACTATAACCATATGATCTTGCACCGGACGAGTGCATCCCTTCAACCAACCCTAACGGGTCTGGCCCGGATGA
This sequence comes from Ochropleura plecta, assembly GCA_905475445.1. Classification (NCBI taxonomy): domain Eukaryota; kingdom Metazoa; phylum Arthropoda; class Insecta; order Lepidoptera; family Noctuidae; genus Ochropleura; species Ochropleura plecta. The sequence goes on from FR997736.1 coordinate 19,485,872, forward strand.
CACTGTCCTTTCAACCAGAATACCAACACAACACATCTGGACCGGACGAGTGTGTCCCTTCAACTAACCCTAATGGGTCTAGCCCGGACGACACTGTCCCTTCGACCAGGATCGACTACAGGAACCAAACATCTGGACCGGACGAGTGTGTCCCTTCAACTAACCCTAATGGGTCTAGCCCGGACGACACTGTCCCTTCGACCAGGATCGACAACAGGAACCAAACATCTGGACCGGACGAGTGTGTCCCTTCAACTAACCCTAATGGGTCTAGCCCGGACGACACTGTCCCTTCGACCAGGATCGACAACAGGAACCAAACATCTGGACCGGACGAGTGTGTCCCTTCAACTAACCCTAATGGGTCTAGCCCGGACGACACTGTCCCTTCGACCAGGATCGACAACAGGAACCAAACATCTGGACCGGACGAGTGTGTCCCTTCAACTAACCCTAATGGGTCTAGCCCGGACGACACTGTCCCTTCGACCAGGATCGACAACAGGAACCAAACATCCGGTCTGGACTAGTGAATCCAATCGGTATACGAAAACCGACGTCACTATCTTATCCAGGATAGGCAACTTAACAAAAACTAGCAAGACAAGAACATTATGATGACATATCTATGATTGTAGATCAGGTTCATCGTAAATTTCAATTTTGTTTCGAACATCCCATGTTTCAGGGTCAGAGTGTGTAGTGAGAATGTCTGAATTGGCAGTAACGATACTAGAACCAGCACTGATAGTACAAGACCCGGCAGATATAGTGTCCAAGCATACAGTCAAGGAGTCACAATCATTTAATTTTGTGAGTGTCACTCACAAAATTAAATGATTCATCCCTATTAGTTAAGGTTACATTGTTTACATTTTCTCGCGCCGACTCGGCCTCGTCTTAATACAAAAGATTAGTTGTAGTTTCGAGCAAACTTTCGTGTCCTTGAGGTACTCACTCGGGAAAGCCATTATTTTTATGTTTCACTACAAGATCTTGTATTTCGCTTTCCTGTTTTTGTACCACAGAAAGCCAATACTGATAAAGTTCGACGTATTAAACTTTCTTTGTAAATGAATTAACACTAGACATCAGCATTAGTATAAAGGTGTGTCCAAATATCGAGCGGCAATCGAGCGCGGCTGCCGCGCGCGGCCCGCCGCGCTGTGATTAGACGACAGCCGCGCGCGAACGCTTCTGGCTACCTGCCGCGCGCGAACATTCTTAGTAAACATTCGGCAGTAATTGTGTTTGGACGTATTTCTGCGCACAAACATGGACAACGAAACATCGATTCGTTTAATTGAAATGTATGGATCTTTTAAAGAGTTATGGGATCCTCGACAGAAGGAATATATAAAAATGTTGCGACTAAAAGTTGTTCCTCAAAAAACGATCTACAAAAATGGTCAGATATAATTTTTTCGTAAAATGATAAAAAAAAATTACATCTAAAAATATTTTTTTTTTCTGGAATTTCTGAAGATTTCGCTTATAACTTTTTTAATTATAGTTCTACGACAAAAAGTTACTAGACCAAAGTTGTAGAGAATTTAATTTGCAACAAAAAATGTTAACAATTTTTTTTTATCAAATAAATAGTTTAAGAGATATATCGTAAAAACCATTTCAACCTCTATTTTCAAGATGGGGCCGTGGGACAAGGGTAGCGACCCCACAAACTTGTTTTTAGCTTTACACTGACCCCCCCTACACATCAAAAAAATAAAATTGCGTCTAAAAAACGCAAGGTAAGGCCTAAAAAATTTAACATTTCAATGGACTAGGTAATTAATTTCATAATTGATTGACTCAATATTCTGTAACCTCCGTTGAAAAAGTGGTTTCATCCAGCATTTCCTCGTTAAAATATGTTTCGTCTTAGCTCTTTTACGCAATTTTTTAATAATAAGCAGAGCTACGACACATGCGACCGCTTTCATTTTAGTTCTGATGCCAACTGAAGTGCGCGGCATATCTTGGTTGTGCCGCGCAGTACTGCCGCGCAAACATTAGTTGGCTTTGTCCAAACTAGAGCGCGGCAGAAATGTGTCCTACAAATGCCGCGTGTTGCTGCCGCGCTCTTGCTGCTCAATGTTTGGACACACCTTAAGGGAAAGCATTTCGGGAGAAGTAGTCCGCGTGTTCCATTCAGCATCGCTCACGGTACATAATGTCAAAATCGTACGCTTGTTAAAAGGCTCACCACCGAGGCACGCGGTAAAGGAGATATATCTTTGATTTTGACGCTTTAAGGAAATTACAATCAGTAAAAAAAAACTTCAAAATGCCGATCGTTAAGGTAATGAGAAAGTGTTCTACCGCTCGTACAACTGCCAACGTTTCCAATTCGTACGAGTGGTAACGCGACTCAACTTCAGACGTGCGACGACTGAAATACTCTACGACATGCGGTACGTTTTTTTTTCTTTTGTATTAGAATTGCCCCATATCCGTCAGAACTTGTATCTGTGTAGTTCTACTGGTAATTCCGATCCGAAAATAGTCAGCACTGGCTCAGAGGTAAGTACGCGTATTACATCGTTACGTATTTCCTCATGTTTTCGTATCCACGTTATAGGTCCTCTAGTCCTCTAGTTTAGTCAAAGGATATAACGGTCCCACAATACGAGTAAAATCAGGAATTAATTTACGAAAATACGAAACAAGACCGAAAAATTGCCAAACCTGCGTAGCTGCTTTTGGTTGGGGAGAATCTACTAACGCTTGTATTTTTAGAGAGTTTGGTCTTATCTCACCAGGTTGAAGCGACTAGGTATCCCAGATACTTAATTTTATTTTTTATGAATTTACATTTTTTTTAGATAAAATGTAAATCCGTCTTCGGTTAAGGCCCTCAAAGCATCACCTAGGCGCTGCAAACCCTGAGTTACGTCAATAGAATAACATAATACGTCACCCATGTAAATAAGCAGTTTGTCCTTTAAATGATTTAGCGCTCTAGTTATACAACTCTGATAAACTGATGGAGTATTTCGTTTCGTAACCCGAAGGGCATAGCAAGGTACTCATATTGCCCCTCGGGTGTAACAAATGCAGTTTTGTAAACTGAGTCAGGGTCAATATTTGATAGAACCCTGATGCCCATGTATAACGAAGAGTAATGTTTAGCCCCGGCAAGCTGATCTATTTGCTTTTCGTTTCGCGGCAGAGGGTAGTATTCAGGCTGGGTATTGGAGTTTAATTCGCGGTAGTCAACGCACATTCAATAAGAGTTTTTTTTTTTTTTTTTTAAAACAATATTGGGCTTACAAAGGGGAGGAGCTTTCACGAATTACCCCCGCATCAAGTAATTCCTGAACCTTTTCTATAACTATCTGGTGCCAACCTATATGGACACAGCTGTACATTTTTTTTTGTCTATCAGATTTATCTGTCATGAGCCTACTGTAACTCAGTGGGAGGGAGTTCCTGTGGTCAAATAATCGGAGTATTTGTTTAATAGCGACAATAGCGATTCCTTATCTCGTCCTAGCAAAGTCCGGTTTCCGTAGATTTAAATCGCAATAATGACTTTCTTTCATAAAATAATATAAGTTAAGTAAGTAACGCACAACCCCTGATCAAAAATATCCCTTCCGACTATGATAGGATCAGAAATAACACTATCGGGAACCACATGAAAATTTAAATTAACTGAGAGTTCATCAATTGTCACATCGCCGCATCGCTTTGAATTTGAGATGAGCATTGTGTATCATCACAGCCTATCCACTTAGATAAACTAGATTTTCACGCACAGTGCCCGCAAGTTTGTCAGAAATGCTTCTTTAAGAAGAGAACAAGATAATCCACTATCAAACAATAAAGGAACGAGCTCACCAGCATATGTCCGCAAAGTGCCCTTTGAAGGGCGGTGCTTGCACTGATGGGCTTCCTTGACTGCAGCTCCAGCACCACTCTTCTTGACTGGACAAACAGTCGCCTCGTGCCCAGGTTGACCGCAGGTGTGGTCACAGTTGTCCTCTCCGCAGTACGTGATAAACTCGAAGTATTTTGCAATTTTGACCCAACATCGCTTTGTCATTTCCTAAATTCGACAATTCGATGTCCAACTACACCACAATAGTGACAACAGGGAACTTCTCCGTTGTGCGGGCTCGCTTGGCTTCTGGTTCTTAAGCTTCAGAATCAAACGTCGCTTGAGCTACATTTCGCCAAAATGCGAAATAAATTGTCCACGATTCGTAACAATTTGCGTGTTTCATTCACGACCTATTAAACTGTCATTGCGACACATTATTGATGTAACGAATCCAGTTCTTACTTCTTCAGACATCGTAAAATTAGGTATTCGTTCGATGAGAATCTATAGCCGAAGAGCTGGTTCAGACGCCGTCTCTTTGGCGCCTATTTGAAGCCGTAAGATTTCATCGAAAAAGTCTTTGATAAGTTTAGGTTTCAAAAATCTTGCAATTAAAATCTGTTTAACCGAACTCCACGTGATTTGGTGTAGGTTAAGTTGAATAAGACATGCAGGCACACGTCCTTTCAGCACACTTGTTAAGGCCATGAGTAAATTCACTACTTCAAGGCGTTTATTATACACTATTACTTCTGTCACTTTACACCAACCATCAATATCCGAATCTGGCTCGTCCGGATCAAATTTTAAAATCGTTTGTTGGTTCATACTACTCACAAGTGCTGCGCCGCTAAAACCCGGGTGAGCAATGCTTCCATGTTGCTCAAAAGTTTCGTAGCGGTTGTTAATTCCGGTTGCGTCGCTTATTTTTGCTGTTCGTTCGATCCCACTTCTGATATCGACGCAGGAGGGCCTGCAGAGCTTTAGTTCTTTCATTATGCGGCGTGGATAAGCAGTTGGGAAATGACAGCTAAATAAATGTCCTCTTTTTAACTCAAATTATTTTAATTTCTCATTAATTCTTATTAATTTAAAATAAATCTACTAACACGATAATCACAACTATTAAACGTTAACACAACACCAATTTTGGTTAAAGCAACTCAGATTAAGACGCTGGCTAGCGATTCGTCGTACACGTGGTGCTCAAACGCCCGTCCCTTTCCTAAGATGGCCGCCTGGCTACCATCAACACGACGCTCCGCTAGAGTGACAACCTGCCACTCTTGACGTTCTTGCATTGACATGCCATGACACGCCGACATATACATTAAACATTATAAGTTATAAATAAGTAATAACGATTTATTTATTATTTTGCTAGGTTCTGTAGACGGCGTTGGTCAAGCTGAACTCTTAATGGAGCAAATTGCCTACGAACTAAATCTAGATCCCATTCAAGTTCGTTTAAACAATCTAGACAAGACGAGATCGATAGCTATCGAAGAAATGTTAGAGAATATAAAAAATAAATCAATGTACGATGAGAGAAGATCAATAGTTAATCACTTTAACAAAGAAAATCGATGGAAGAAACGTGGACTGAGATTTTCTGTCTCAAAATGGACAGCAGAAGCAGTAGGAATGCTTAATGTTATCGTTTCAATCTATCGAGGCGATGGTACAGTAGTTATCACTCATGGAGGAATCGAGATGGGTCAAGGTTTGAACACAAAAGCCATACAAATATGTGCTTATTATTTAAAGGTTCCCATGGCAAAAATCAAGGTGAAAGCTACTAATACTACAGTGGCTCCAAACTCAATGGAAACGGCTGGAAGTCTTGGATCGCAGAATGTTGGATTAGGAGTCAGCAGATGTTGTGAAAAACTTATTGAAAGACTTGAACCTATCAGAAATCAAATGCAAGAAGCAACTTGGGAAGAAATTGTAGCTGCAGCATATGCATCTAATGTAGATTTACAAGCGCAAAGTTTCGTCTCATTAGCAGATGTGACAAAATATTCTTATGATGTTTTTGGTGTGTCGTTAGCTGAAGTTGAAATCGATGTACTGACTGGTGAGTCAGAGATATTAAGAGTGGATGTCATGCAGGATGTTGGCAAAAGTGTTAGTCCAGGGATAGATGTTGGACAGGTTTGTAATGCTCTTAATTTTTAGCAGTTTGTACTGAATTTACAGTAACTGTTTTTGAATTTTATTAATCACATAAAAAATATTGTGCCTTCCGTTAGAATATTTTTTAAATTTCCACGATTCTTATTATCATCATCTGTCTAGCCTTTTCCCAACTATATTGGGGTCAGCTTCTAGTCTAACCGGATGCGGCTGAGCTACTGTTTTAGGTGGAAGGTGCATTCATCATGGGTGTTGGTTACTGGACCAATGAGAAGCTCATTTACGACGTCAACACTGGAGAACTGCTAACCAATCGCACATGGAACTACTCAGTTCCAATGAACACTGATATTCCACAGGATTTCAGGGTCTACTTCAGAAATAACTCTTTTAGTTATGATGCAATTCAGGGAGCTAAAGGTAAACATGATTTTTTAAAGTTTTTTTGTTGTTTTCGATGGGAATGTCAGACTTTTACTTAATATAACCCATCCATGGTCCTTCTTGTTCCCTTTATGTTCCAGGACCGCGTTATCTCTTTCGATCTTTTTTGACCAAAACAAGTCAATTAAAGTAGTAACATTTCACAAATGAAACAACAACTCGTTTTGCTTTAAGTGACTGTGATTCTTTTAACTACAATTGTAAACATAGTAAATATACCGTATTAAATTTTATAAATAATGCTAGAGACCATGTCAAAAAATAAATATTCTTTGAAATATACCGTTTTATTATCGGATGGCTAATCATCAAATGACTTCTCCCGCTCTGGGTGGGGCGGAAGGGAGTGTTAGACGTGTACTGACTAAAACCGATCCATGTTCCTTCTTTTGCCCTTTGTGTTCCGGGTACACCGTATCTCTTCCGAACAGCCAAGCAATACAGTGGCCCTGGTATGCCCCTCTACTTTTCTGACATCTCTTTGTATACTTAGACCCTGAATGATGTCCTTTTTTCATATGCATATTTCATTCGAACAACCCGTAGCCCGTAGGTTTACCATGGGTTTTATTTAACGTTTCACCCACATCTGCCTAGCCTTTTCCCAACTATGTTGGGGTCGGCTTCCAGTCTAACCGGATGCAGCTGAATATCAGTATTTTACATGGAGCGACTGCCTATCTGACCTCCACAACCCAGTAAGTACTGGGTAATACGATACCCCTTGGTAAGACTGGTTGTCAGACTTTCGGGACACTGACTACCTGTAACGACTGTCAAAGATCTACAAAAACGTTTCACCCACGATGACATTAAATGATTTATTTATCATTACATTATTTCCAGCTGTTGGTGAACCTCCAATGTGTTTGGCAGTGTCTGTGGCACTAGCAATCAGGGAAGCCATCTCACAAGCGCGGCGGGAATCAGGGATACCTACTACACACTGGTTCAGTATAGGTGTGTTACTAAACATTTTTTAACACCCTTGCTCGTAAAGCTGATGTAATTCCACCGGTTTTAAAAATGTAAAGAGGGTCATAAAAAACGCGTGTGTTATCAAAGCAAATAGTTAAGTTATAGTCCATACAAATTCCATAACAGTATTATTTGCCATTTCAAATTTGGAACTGATCGCCGCCGCACGACTCCAGCTAGTGAGCAGCGCGCTTTTGCTATTCTTTTTCTTTAATTCATATAAAGGGTTTTGTCGCTTAGCGCTGTTGCTATTCAAATTTCGAACTAATTCGAAAGTAGGCAGCGCTAGCTCGCTGTTAAAATGGCGGGAAGCAACAATGTGCATTCACAGATTGAGTTTATTTAAAATGTTTTTTTTTTCTGTTTCCTCGCAAATGTGTTAAAAAACGTCGTACGATATACGTGCGTATTGGTTATAACATGCTCGGCTCAATTACGCCCTCGCCTACGGCTCGGGCTGAAATTCCGACTCGCATGTTATAACCATCTTAACGCACTAATATCGTAATGTACTATTAAAAGACGTGACGTCATCTATCCAGCAACTTGTTTTTTTTTTGTAATATACAATGTGTCCAGTTACGGACTAGCGATATTCTATGTGCTTATATAACAAACATTCTAGTACTCAAATTTATTGATTTAAATAAAAACACCATTTTTTTCACAAAAAAGTTTACAAAACTTTTTCTACTACTAACTTTTTCCCCCGTTCAAAGCGGAGCGGGGGGGAATGTCAAACTTGTACTGACTAAAACCCACCCATGTTCTTTCTACTGCTCTTTATGTTCCGGGGCCGTGGTATCTCTTTCGAACAACCCGCGACCCCGGCAGGGACATTGGTCTCTTACAGAATGTTTTGTTTTGCGCAACCTTTCATATCACTTACCTTTCAGTAATACGATGTATGAGTTTGGCGATTTGTGTATGTGAGTTTAAATGTTTGTAAACGCACCCAACATACAGGATAAATTTAAAGTTAGTCTTTATATTTCTCCTGTATTTTGGGTGCGTTTACAGACCCGGAACAATTATTTGTAGGTCACAAATACTTGTTCAGTGCGGGGATCGAACCCACGACACGTAGCATAGCAGACACTTACCCACTGCGCCAACCGTGTCGTCAAATGTTGCGGTTTTTTATTACTAAACGTCCTCTTTTTTATTTCAGACGGTCCATCAACAGTGGAAGTGATTGGTTTGTCAACAAAAACGAATGTCACTGATTTTAAGTTCAATTGATGCCACTAATTTACTACTTTTCGCTTATTAGAAATTTTCAAAAATGTTTTACAAAGTTTAAAAACAATAAAAATATTAGTTATGATTAATACTTTTATTTTCTTATTTTATATCAGACTAGCTTTCGCCCGCGGCTTCGCTCGCGTTAAATTAGGTATAACACACCAAGCAGACCTGCAATTTTTGCTCTTGCGCCTGATGGATTTGTAATAGCAACGCTAAGTTTTCCCTTTTCTTCCCTCGTTCTCCCTTATATCCTACTTTTTTAAAATAAAAATTAGCCTATGTCCGTCTCCTGGTTCCCAACTATCTCTGTACCAAAATTCATCAAAATCGGTTTAGCCATTAAAGCGTGAAGAGGTAACAAACAAACAAACAAACAAACAAACTCACTTTCGCTTTTATAATATTAGTAAGGACTAGCTTTCGCCCGCGGCTTCGCTCGCGTTAAATTCGGTATAACACACCAAGCAGACCTGCAATTTTTGCTCTTGCGCCTGATGGATTTGTAATAGCAACGCTAAGTTTTCCCTTTTCTTCCCTCGTTCTCCCTTATATCCTACTTTTTTTAAATAAAAATTAGCCTATGTCCGTCTCCTGGTTCCCAACTATCTCTGTACCAAAATTCATCCAAATCGGTTTAGCCATTAAAGCGTGAAGAGGTAACAAACAAACAAACTCACTTTCGCTTTTATAATATTAGTAAGGATTTCCGAAATGTAAGAAAAATACCGTTATAAAACATTAACTTCAAGCCAGGGAAGGTTTTTTCATTTCAATTTTGTTAACTATACCTCAATATATGCCGCTTGGATCAATCTTTATTTTTGTCGGTCTTTCGATGGGTAACCACCAGTTACATACCAAGTTTCTCAGAGTCCACAGGCATTACATCCATAAGTACTATCCTACGTCAGCATTAGGTCGTTATACCATAGTGATAATTATGTAAATAAAACTTGTTACTGGGATCCACATTTATCCATTATCTTGTTTTTAAATATTTAATATAGTCAACTAGGCTCAGTAACGATAGTTAGTACCTATGTAAACGAAAATGACTTGCTTATTCTAAGTTTTGACGGGCCTGTTGGTCTAGTGGTTAGTGGCCCTGACTGCTGAGCCGGAGGTCGTGGGTTCGATTCCCACCCAGGACAAACTTTGTGTGATGAGCATGATTGTTTGTTCTGTGTCTGGGTGTGATTTATCTATAATATGTATATAGTTATAAATTATATAAGTATGTATATCAGTTGTCTGGTTACCAAAACACAAGCTCTGCTTAGCTTGGGATCAGATAGCCGTGTGTGAGTTGTCCCAAGATATATAAGATATATAAGATATATAAGATATATAAGATATATAAGATATATAAGATATATAAGATATATAAGTTTTTTAGAGTTCCGTACCTCAAAACGTTAAACGGAACCCTTTTAGGATCACTTTGTTGTCCGTCAGTCTGTCAACACCCTTATCTCGGGAACGCGTGGAAGTATCAAGTTGAAATTAAAAACTCATATTATTGGACCCTTTGTGGTATGAAAAATTAAATACTCTAACGCCCAGTTCCAATAAACAAAAAACGATTCGTTTAGCTTACGGATAGTATTATTTTGACATAAGTTAAAATAAATAAATAAATAAAATAAATATCTTGGGACAACTCACACACGGTCATCTGATCCCAAGCTAAGCAGAGCTTGTGTTATGGTAACCAGACAACTGATATACATACTTATATAATTTATAAATACATACATATTATAGATAAATCACACCCAGACACAGAACAAACAATCATGCTCATCACACAAAGTTTGTCCTGGGTGGGAATCGAACCCACGACCTCCGGCTTAGCAGTCAGGGCCACTAACCACTAGACCAACAGGCCCGTCAGTTATATGAGACGTATGTCAAAGTCCTACTATCCGTAAGCAAAACGAATAGTTTTTTATTTATTGGATCCGAGCGTTACTCTATGCACTGAAAAGATATTGCTGTTTATGTCGCAAGTTTATACGGAAACCGCGATGTGGGAGTCTCACTCTCTCTTGGCAAGTTTTCGAAAAAAACCAGTCCCTTCAGCTTGGATACGGCTCTACAGGTGGCTATGAGGCTGCTGTACACGCTTTGTCGACCTACCTAAATTCTAGTCAAGGTAAGAACATCTTGAATGTTGACATAAAGATAAAAAATGCCTACAACCCCAAGTAAATAGGGACACCTTGTTAGGCCAGTGATTTTTAGCTTAGCTATCAACCCAATTCGATAACTATATTTCAAATTTAACTTAACTTTTAATTTTAAAAATCCTACCCATTTATAGGAATGATGACTTCCATCTTCCGACCATGAATAGGAACGAGATTTCACTGTCTGCAAATTCACTTAAATTTGTGATATTAGTTTAAAAGTATTAAGGGCATAGGATTTTGGGAAACTATGTAGCAACCACGAAACAAGAACCGCTCATGTTCGACAGCCTTAATAAATAAAATAAAAACTATACTAATTTAAAAGATAAGACGTAATTATACGTAATTTATTCTTTACTTGTTTTGCTATATAAGAATTTGTAAACGTACTGTCAGTTTTTTGTTATGCAAGCGGTTGCCGATGGTGTTGTCAAGTAAAGTTTAAAAGGCACAAAATACCATGGACAAAATTTGCTTTAAAATCAATGGAGTTAAACATACAAGTAAGCAATGAATTCTTTGAACACTTAGTTTTTTTTTTATAGAAAAGTATTTTTATAGCATTAAGGTGCAGGGTTATAAATAATTAAGTTTCCTAAGTTTACGCGGGCAATCTGTTTGTTATTATTAGCTAAAAGCACACAACTTGTGTTAAAATTAGTATTTCTGTACATATTTCGACCTTTACGTATGTAAGGCGTTTATTATAATTTCTTTCGGAAACATGGCAATGATGTTTGCAACATCGCCGAAATATCGGAAACTCAGAATAAATAACAACGACACGGTTGGCGCAGTGGCTCCAACGCGATCGACTGCTGCGCTATGTGTCGCGGGTTCGATCCCCGCACGGAACAAATTTTTGTATGACAGGTACTTGTTCCGGGTCTGGCTGTTTGTGTATGTGAGTTTAAATGTTTGTAAACGCACCCAATACAGGAGAAAATGCAAGTGTGGGCCAACATTTAAAAAATAATAATAAATAAATAACTAACATGGTAAATACCCTGTTTTAAGTGTTATTAATAATATCATTACTGCAGTCAAACTATGATATAGTTAGGCTTTGTCACTTTTATCAATTTCAAAATAGGAAACATCTTGCGACAGGAATAAACAAATTTTTTGTGATTTTAAGAGTAGTTTTAGTTTAGTTTGTGACAACAGAATGGACACCAATATGACGGTAAACAGGAGAGACTAAAACAAACGTCTTACGCTGAACCGAAGTAAAATGGTACGAGGGTATGTTGAAGACGATGGATGGGTAGATAACCATTCCACTAAGTCACCTGTTTTTCCACCAGTTGGCAGTGAAGTGAGTTCAGATCTAACACTCCTGGACTATGTGCGAGAAGGTCTGGAGCTACGTGGCACCAAGTACATGTGTCGTGAAGCCGGCTGTGGGGCATGCATGGTCTCTGCACGAAAACCTGATGGCAAACCTTATGCTGTCAACTCGGTATAAAAAACTTCATTAAAAAAACATTAAGTGTTAGCCAAATCCTTAAATTGTTAAATGCGCCCATGTCGTACTAAATTTGCCGTAAAAAAACATATCCCGCACCGATAGCTACGATTTTCAGAATCAGGGAGCGCGATCAATTGATAACAAAACGCCTGTCCCTTGGCTGTCTTCCCCCAGCGATGTCCTAAGCCGAGGCTCCTACTTCACAAAATTTTAAGGTTTTTGCCCTGGCTGGAGGTCTTACTCTCACGGCGCCTAAAGCAAACGACAACCTTAAAGGTTGAACGGCAAGATGGTATTCCAAAACAGACACAATAAAACTGACAACTGTTTGATGCCGAACACTAACAAAATCCGCTACTTTGTTAGTGTCGGTTTCGTTTTGAAATCCTTACTAATATTATAAAAGCGAAAATGAGTCTGTTTGTTACCACTTCACGCCTTAATAGCTAAACCGATTTTAATGAATTTTGGTACAGAGATAGTTGGGACCCTGGAAACGGACATAGGGTAGGATTGATATATGTGGTAGAAAGAGGGAAGAAAAGGGAAAACTTAGCTTTGCTAATACAAATCAACAAGGCGAAAGGGCAAAAACTGCAGGTAGCAGGTACCTGCAAATCAGAAAAGGGGAACAGTGTTAAATTAAATTTAACCCGAATTTAACGCGAGCGGAGCCGCGGGCAAAAGCTAGTAACCTGATATATTTGCTAATAACGTTCTTTTCTTGTAAGTATCAATGCCATTTTTGATGATAAAAATAAAATGAATTATTCCTATTCAGTGCATGATGTCAGTAACATCATGTCACGGGTTGGAGATCACCACAATAGAGGAGGTGGGCAACAGGAAGAAAGGCTACCATCCTCTGCAGACCACGTTGGCGAAGCACAACGGTACCCAGTGCGGGCATTGTACTCCAGGATGGATCATGTCTATGTTCAGGTAAATAGGAAGAAAGAGTATTTGAATATTAAACTCTAGAGCCCTAGCGGCACAAAAACGTGCCAGTAAACAAGTATTACCGTTGAGGAGCTCAACGGTAATACTTGTTTACTGGCACGCTGGCACAAATTTATGCTACTAAGCCCCGACCGATTTAAAACTGTATTTGTAGTAAAGAGAATTCTTAAGATCAGATTACGCTTACGATAAGAGCCCGCCCAGCGGTGCTTGATGGATAGTTGACGTAAATAATGGCGGTCCTTGAGAGGTTAACCAAACCTAAAAATTAAAATATAAATTATAGCTATACTAACTACGTTGATAGTATGCATGATTAGAAAAAATTAAATTGTTTACAGTCTACTACAAAGTAAACCACACTTAACCATGATGGAAATAGAGCAGTCTTTAGGAAGCAATATCTGTCGATGTACAGGATACAGAGCAATTATGGAAGGTTTCAAGAAATTTGCTAAAGATAGTCCAGAAAAACATGTACTGGATATTGAAAATTTAGACCTTTGCAAGAAATTGTGCAAATGTTGTGATAAAAATCAGTGCAACGATGATAAATGGTACATGGTAGAAGAAGAAGATGTCCTAGATTTCAGTGATATTGTAATTAAATTGAAAGATGGAAAAATTTGGTACAGAGTTACAAAAATCAAAAGCATTTTTGAAATACTTCGAGAGAAAGGAGATGACTCCTATATGTTGGTAGCTGGAAATACTGCTAAAGGTAAGCAATATTTTTTTAACATTCGATTTGTTTACTGATTAGTTTGTCAAAAATAGAAAACCCTCAAGGATTTTAATCATACACGAATAACAATAATACTATAATGAAATATTTTTAAAACGGATATCTTCCGTGATTTGAATTTATTATGAGCTCCCAAAATTTTAATTTTCAGGAGCCTACCCAATAGACGAGTATCCACGAATACTTATTGACATTAATGGAGTTACTGAACTCAAAGGATGCAAAATGGATCAGAATTTGGTTATAGGTGCATCAACTACCTTGACTGAACTAATAGAAATATTTGAAAGAATAGCCAAACAAGAATATTTTACGTATTTGCAAAAGCTTTGTGATCATCTTAAGAAAGTTGCTCATATTCCTGTTAGAAACGTAAGTAATATTAAATTAAAGAAAAAAATAATAATTATGAAGTCGTGAATGGGATCCCAACGAAAGTATTTTCTATGGAAAAAATGCCAAAAAATGCTACATCCAAAATTGAAACTATAGTAAAATAACCTACACACTTTTACTGTATCGATTGTCCACTATTTGTTGTTACTTTACCGTTTACATGTTTATTGTTTAAAATGACTAAACACACTGTGTCTTCCAGGTTGGGACCATAGCTGGTAATTTAATGATTAAACATAAGTGGAACGACTTCCCGTCTGACATCTACCTCCTGCTGGAAACTGTCGGTGCTCAGTTGACTTTAAGTATGTTTATTATATTTTACTACTCCAGTTCAAATTGTCTCCTTAAGTGGTGAAAACAAAATGGTAGTCGAATCGTTATCATCTTCATTCTCCCACCCTTATCCACTGTCCTCGTAAAGGCAACTGCCAGGGACTTATCGCGTCCTGCTCTGGTTTAGGCTATGCAGCAGGAAGCAGTCACTTCCTTCTGCGAGGCAGTTATTCTAGCGAAGGCGATGGTTGGACGTTTGAGAGAGAGATCCTTAATCTAACCCAGTCTCCGCGGGAGACGTACCGCGCTTAGACACAGGTCTGAGGACAGTGACCCAGGGATAACTCACCGTCCAGTGATCTACGTGCGCTTCCAAGACATGTTCGCAGAGGGCCACTACCTGCCACGGTTACAGGTTTTTCAAAAGAGCTGCCGCGGCCCTAGAACACAAAGGGCAAATGAAGGAGCATGGACAGGTTTTAATCAGTACAAGTCTGACACTCCTTTCCACTCCACCCAGAGCGGCAGCACTCATTTGATAACTTCCGATCCGGAAAAAACTCTCATACACATTGATTCATGATTACCGCAGCAACATTTCTTGTTCCGCATTTTTATATTGGTCGTTTTTAGTTAAATGCAAAAAGAAGAATATTTTTAACTTGCTTTTGCTTAGCGCTGATGGACTTTACTTGTTGAATTTGATTTTAGTAACCTGTAACTTGACAGTGAAAACAGTGACGATGCAAGACTTTTTAAAAACCAATATGAAAGGAGTTATCATTCTCAATGTGATGCTACCTCCTTTGAGCAATGCGCACCTAATTGAAACTTTCAAGGTAAACTATCCAAAATAAAGGGGTGAATGTACAGACGCCTGCACATCAAGCTACTACAATCTGTCAGATTTCTTTGATAGATTTTCGACTTTATTTCTAAAGTATTAGGTTCAAGTTTCATTGGGAAAAATTGACAGTTTCGGGTAACTTGACCTGCTGGCGTCTGTACATACGCAATGACACAAAATTTACTTAACTTGAGCCAATCACAAATCATTACAATTGTGTATCGCATTTAATTTGGGACGGTGTCAACAAGGGTCGTGTCTTTGATTTTGTTGCATGATTTAAAAGTATTCAGATCGGTATACACCAATTCTGTGTATACGCTTGTGCACTTCCTAAACAGCTTACCATATGTTGTTGTTAATGCAATTATCATGAAAACGCCTCACATTCCATCCAAGTTTCTGTTTGTGGATTTGGCTGTTTGTGTATTTGAGTTTGTGTGAGTGTGGGGAGAACATTAAAAAAAGCTCCTCCAATGTATACATTTTCTAATGCTTCTTTTTCCATGCAGGTAATGCCAAGGAGTACAGGTGTCCTAGCCATAGTAAACGCAGGATTCTTATACAAACTGACTTTAAAAAATACAGTCGTCAGCGCAAGAATAGTCTTTGGAGGTCTATCTCCATCATTCACAAGAGCCCACAAAACTGAAGAGTACTTGGTTGGGAAGGACTTATTTAGGAATGAAACTCTTCAATTAGCGTTGGAAATATTAGAAAATGAACTAGTGGTCTTAGAAAATTCTGCTAACTACAGCGTTGAGTTAAGAAGAGTATTAGCCACTCGACTGTTCTATAAGGTGCATATGATAACAAAATTCTACAGTTATTACGATTCTGTTTAGATCTATGGTCTTTTTCGTCATTGACGGCACAGTTGGTGCAGTGGCTGAGCGATCGACTGCTGCGTTGCGTGTCGCCAGCTTGGACAAATATTTGTATAGCCAGCAGATAGTTGTTCCGATTTTTTTTTTGTAACCGGAAACGTTGCATAAGAATAAAAGCACTATTTCATAATAGCAATTGTCTTTTCAGGGTTTACTAACATTGTGTCCCGAAAACATTGTTGATACCCGTTTAAAATCCGGGACTGTCAAACTTCATGATACGCGACCTGTCTCAAAAGGAAGCCAGTACTACGAGACTGACCCCTCAACTTATCCTATAAATCAGCCTATGCCGAAGGTTGAAGCATTGGTAAGGTGTTAACAGTATCCTACTATACTAATATTATAAAGCTGAAGAGTTTGTTTGTTTGTTTGTTTGAACGCGCTAATCTCAGGGACTACTGCTTGGAATTGGAAAATTCTTTTAGTATTGGATAGACCATTTCTTGAGGAAGGCTATAGGCTATATAACATCACGCTACGACCAACAGGTGCTGAGCAGCGAGGGTGAAACCGCGGGGAACGGCTAGTATATAATACAGACAACAGAATTGTAAGTAAATCAAGGAAGAGAAAACTACTGCGTATTATTAATTTACTATTTAACGTAGTTTTTAACCGAAATAAATTGTGATTCTAACGTTGTGATTTCAGATTCAATGCGCAGGAGAAGCGTTTTATTCAGATGATTTACCTGCTCAACCTTACGAAGTCTTTGCAGCGTTGACCCTCACCACGGTTGCAACGGGTGATATTGTGTCTATCAACCCAAAAAAAGCTCTGGTAAATTAATCTATATTATACAAATACATTTTGCAGCATGTCTTATAGTTTTCATCATTTTAATTTTCTACAGAGCCAACCAGGTGTGATAGCATTTTACACCGCAGAAGATATACCAGGGATAAATTCTTTTACACCAATCGATGGTTACAAGTTTTTAGACGATGAAGAAGTATTCTGCAAGGATAAGGTCAAATATTTTAACCAAGTTTATGGAGTCATTGTTGCCGAAACACATATTATTGCCGAAAGGGCAGCAAAGATGGTTGAAGTTGAATACAAGAACGTAACTAAACCTATAACGGATATTAAAGACGCTATTAAGGATCCTACTAGAGTAACATTGTATGAGTCGATAGATCCCACTGATATAGGCAAAGATGTTAGTAAAGTGATCAAAACAGGATATTCTATGTATGGTCAGTGTCATTTTCCGATGGAGAATCTTGTTTGCGTTGCTCATCCAACTCAAGAGGGGTTGAAAGTTTACACGTCTACGCATTGGCTGGATGGCACACAAGTTGTGATGGCAAAGGTTTTAAAAATTGAACAAAATTGGTGAGTATGTCATTAGTACAGCACGTTGATATTCACACATATGTAACTTTTATTTCTCGTTTTGCTGTAATTTAATATGACCACTATACTTGGACATAAAACCACATTGACTTTGTGTTTGTGCTGCAACGGTTTTTGCCATTTTCATTAGCTTCAAGAGAAGAAAAACGGGTTGGCTGGCTTCTGGTAGACACGTATATTGTTTGGCTTACTCTTATAGTATTATCTTATTATATTTCTTTGCCTGCTTCCTTGAAAACGCTTAACAACTTTGGGTAACATTACAATCAATTGTTTGATGTATTACAGCATTGACGTCTACATTCGAAACGTCGGTGGTTCTTTTGGATTGAAAATAGATCGCAATATTCAATCAGCAGTCGTCTGTGGTCTCGTTGTTACAAAGTTAAACCGACCGTGTAGGCTTCTTCAACCGTTGACCACCACTATCAGATCACTTGGGAAAAAGCTGCCATGTACCTCTAAATTTGAAGTATAGTTGTTTGATATATTACTACTGTTCTACTGCTTTCGAATTTGGTTAACAAAGAAACCGTCAGTATGTGTAAACATAAATAACAAATATTTTCAGGTTGGTGTCAATAGTAGTGGTGCCATACAACATATGAACTACGATTTCTATTACGACAACGGTCATGTGATCAGTATTCTCTTTACTCACTTAATTATGAGCTCATATGAAAACTGCTATGATAAATCTAAATGGAAATTGAATTGCTACAACACAACTACTGATACAGCTAAAAATTCTTGGTTAAGAGCTCCAGGTGAGATATAGACAGCGCCATCTTAATCTGCTTAAAATGGCAAAACATATATTTAGGATAATGTTTTGTTTTTTCGTTCAGGTACCATGGATTGCGTCGGTCAATCTGAGCAGTTAATGGATCAAATTGCTTACGAACTATCACTAGATCCGATCACAGTACGTTTAAATAATTTAGATAGAGAAAAACATGGTGTTTTGGAAGACATGTTTAACAATTTAAAAATCAAATCAGAATACAACAAAAGGAGATTAGCTGTCGATAATTATAACAATGAACATCGATGGAAAAAACGAGGGCTGAGATGTTCATTCTTAAAATATGGTACGAAAATCATTGGAACTTTGAATGTTATCGTATCTGTCTATAGAGGTGATGGAACTGTAGTCATCACTTACGGCGGGGTAGACATGGGGCAAGGTCTAAACACAAAAGCAATACAAATCTGTGCTAACTACTTAAAGATTCCCATTGATAAAATCAAAGTTAAGGCCACTGATACTATAGTGGCTCCAAATAGCGATGAAACATCTGCAAGCCTCGGATCACAAAACGTTGGATTAGGGGTGAGCCGAGCTTGTAAAATACTTCTGAAAAGACTTGAACCTATAAGAAATCAGATGTCTGGCGCAACTTGGGAAGAGATCGTAGCCAAAGCGTATGCATCCAATGTAGATTTACAAGCACAAAGTTTCGTTTCATTAGCAGATGTTATAAAATATGGACATACTGTTTATGGTGTGTCGTTAGCTGAGGTGGAAATCGATGTGCTGACTGGCGAGCTGGAGGTATTGAGGGTGGATGTCATGGAGGATGTTGGTAAAAGTATCAATCCAGAGATAGACGTCGGTCAGGTTTGTAATGTTCAACAAATTTTTGGTAGTACTCTATGGTTAATTGAAGTTCTCGGTCATTGTATTATGGAATTATTAGTCATCTTTAAGGAGATTATCGAGTGGTCGTGCGAACATAACCAGAGAATACTATTATTTCAGGTGGAAGGTGCATTCATTATGGGGCTCGGCTACTGGACTTCTGAGAAACTAGTTTATGATAAAAATACGGGAGAACTGCTGACCAATAGAACGTGGAACTACTCAGTTCCTATGAACACTGATATTCCACAAGACTTCAGGGTCTACTTCAGACAGAATTCTTATAGTTACAAAGCTATACACGGAGCTAAAGGTAATTTTCGTTTTTAAATCAAGGACTGGAAATTATCTAGGTTGTGCAAAGAAATGTCCAAAACTATGTTATTTATTCCCCTTTTTATGTCTTCTATCTGCCTGTTAATCTAAATCTGGCAATGTTTTATAATATCTAATCGTAGTTAAATATCTTTCCAGTTGTTGGTGAACCTCCAATGTGTTTGTCAGTGTCCGTGGCTCTAGCAATTAGAGAAGCGATCTCACAAGCACGGCTGGAATCAGGGATACCTACTACAGAATGGTTTAATATAGGTATGTTTAACAAATATATTTATGTTATTTTAACCTCAGTAATAGAGCAGAGTTAATATTAAAAAAGACAGTCTATAATATTAGTAAACACACAACTTACAATCTAAGTTAATTACAAACGCAATAAAGATTTGTATTCAAAAATATAACATTAATGTAATCTTCTGTATCATTATTTTCAGACGGACCATTTACAGTTGAAATGATTGGATTGTCTACAGCAATCAAAGCAACAGAATTGAGGTTCAACTGAAGATTTTTAGTAAAAGATCCAAAACTTATCTACTT
Source organism: Ochropleura plecta (assembly GCA_905475445.1). Classification (NCBI taxonomy): domain Eukaryota; kingdom Metazoa; phylum Arthropoda; class Insecta; order Lepidoptera; family Noctuidae; genus Ochropleura; species Ochropleura plecta. The sequence goes on from FR997736.1 coordinate 19,506,161, forward strand.
AAAATAATAATTGAAATAATTAGAGATAACTACGACTTAACTAAACAGGCAAACTAAAAATAAGTACTTTCAGTACTTATTTTTAGTTTGCCTGTTTAGTTAAGTCAAGTTTAGTAAGTTATAGTCTTATAATAATTGTATTATCAATCTAGTTTTAACAATTCTTCCCACTGCTAAGATACAAGTATCTGTCAGAGGGAGTGCCCAATATTCACATCACAGGCAGGCTAACAATGCGAGACCTTTCCCGGCCACCGTAAACGTGGGTCTGTGGACGGTGAGCAACAGGTAGCTCACTGTCCGTCCATCTAGTGACGACAATCCGTGTCAAGGGCGCGTTCGTGTTCTACGCGGGCCTCGAATAGATGTCAGCAAAGCAGAGAGACCAAGGTCACTGCTGGCTGGGGTTGCGGGTTGTTAGAAAGAGATACCGTGGCCTCAGAACATAAAGGGCATAAAAAGAATGGGTTTTAGTCAGTACGAATCTGACACTCCCTTCCTCTCCGCCCAGAGTGGAAGTAACAGGGGCAGGTCATTGGATGATTTTCCATCCAAAAACAAAACAAACGGTAGGCTAACAAATGCAGCAAAGGCTAATATAAAAAACCTTATGAAAAAAAACCATTGTTGAACGCGCCTCACGGAAACGAACGAGCGATCCTGCAATCCCGCACGTTTGCCTATTATTTTTTTGCAGGCGCTATCGCCCGTATAGTGGTTATTTTTCGCTTTGTTAGTCTGATGCTAATCGCATATTCCTGTGGCTTGTATAATACCGGTTTATCTTTTATTCACGACATTCTCATATTAAGTATAAAAGGTTTCTCGTGGTAGACAAATTTTGTGGCGAGATATTAAGATTCCTCTGAAGTCAGTGTTTTATGTTTTTGTGTACTTACATAAAAAAATAATTTGGTTATTAGTCTTCTTAATTTTACTTGGTTTAGGTAGAATAATAACTTTCCCGACAGTTATGGAAATAGACTAAGTACATTCAATCTTACTCTTCTTCAACTTTCGTATTTTTCAAAACAAACAAAAATCTTCAAGATCTGGCAAAGCAATCGAAAAAATGTATCTGTTGTTACTTTTGACGCTTATGATATTAGAAAATAATTATAAGAGTAAGAAACTATCATTCAAGAATTGTCAAGAATCGCAGAACATGTAGGTATGGGGTATTTTCGAATAACCTGACCATGACAAACCTAACTTTTTTTTTATGATCTCTCTTTTTTGTACCACATGTCTGTGTATTGGGGCTAGATAAAGTGACACAGAAAAGTCAAATAGAATGGAAAAAACTTAATTGAACACCAAAAATGAAAACAATTGTTTTACAGAAATTGCTAATTCTATGTTTACAACGGTGGTTTTATTTATTTATTGATTAGTAATATTGGTTTTTCCTTTCGCCAAATTTAGCGGAGTTTTTTTTTCCCCTTATCAGTGAACTTTTGACTCTGTCAAATAATGTCAGTCAATCTGTCTGAAATAATGTCAGTGAACATTCACTGACATTATTTATAACATTTGAAACGGGATATTTACCATGTTTTCAAAATTTGTTTTTTGTTTATCACAAAGTTATAATTTTATTTTTGATAATTTCAAGAATTAACTAACTTATAAATAAATTAAAAAATAGCGTCAAAAATTCGTCCTCAACGCTGTCAGTTGGTGTCGCCAAGAGGTTGGCCCCGTTGAAAATAAAAATCACAAAAAAAACGTGATCATAGCGTGCGACAAAACAATAGGACACATAGTAAATATACCATTTCAAATGTTAAAATAAGAAACGTTTCTGTTGAAAGTAAACAACACCTTTGCCGAACTACTTATAAAATACTCTACACTACACACCACACTGCACTATATCGCTCTTGGCAACACTGTTTGCCTTCATTCTCTCTGGTATATGTACTGACTTTACTAGTTCTTAAAATAAACTGATATTTAATTAATCTTTTTTTTATTATTTCCGGACTCTATGGGCCCAGTTATATCCAACATGACAGCATCTATATCCTTCAATTTAAAACTTTATTTGTTTCAATTTAGCTGTGTAATTTATTTATAAATAAAGATACTCAATGAGAATAAACTAACTATATACATTAAACAATTATATAAACTAAAAGAATAAAACCTTTATAACCCATTTGATCCTAACAATATCGAAAGTATCGCAGTAAAACGAGCTCAATTAATTTACGATCTACTAAAAGCAGACGCTTTTTTTTTATAAAACACTGCTACTTGGTCCAAGTTTCGTGTCGCCTTTCCAATGGAATGAACACCAAAGGAAAAAGGATCTGCTAGTTATATTTTTTTCTTTTCCTTTTTTACTCGTGTAGAAAATTAATTTCTTTAGTTTCATGAAGCAATTTTTGATCAGGAATTAGAGACGACTGCCGAAAGAAATGTCCTTCGGCAGTCGTCTCTAATTCCTGATCGGAAAATCATCAGAAATCTGTGACAATTCTCCAAAATAATGTTTGGAGAATAGTCAGGGATTTCCGATGAAATAAGAGTAAGAATAAATTTTATTAAACCACAGTTACAACATTTTTCTTAATCTAACATTACGAATATCGGTAACAAGTTTTATTAAATTCTAGCTGGCGCCTGCGGTTTCGCCCGCGTGATATCGAAAAATAAAGTATCCTATAGGTTATACCAGACCATATCATGATCCGTTCGGCCGTGTTAACGTGAAAGAATAACAAATATCCATACATCCATTCATCCTCACAAACAAACATTCGCATTTATAATATAAGTAAGATTTATAGTATTAGTAAGATTGACAGAATCAGATAACAGTTGTGGTTCCCAAACTAGGCTGCGCCTGTATCTTGAGGGTCAAAGTTGCGAAAACTTTGAAAACGCCGATGTGATGATTAGTCATTACGGCATCTTTTGTGAAAATAAATGAACTATAAGGTTTCATACTGTGTATTAGTTATGTTATGAGGTTTTAGAGGTATGAAGAACAGGGTGTAAAGTTCTCCATCCTCTATGGAAAAGGGAGGATCCTCCGACCAGACGGGTGTCGTGTCTGGTGGGCCACTGCCCGACAGTTGCTTGTCGGGTGCTCGTATATATTCTAACTTCGCGTACAACTTTGCTTGCGCGATGTAGGAATCTTGCTGTTAGTTCTTCAGTGGCTGGATAGATGCCGCTGTAGTACTTTTTGTCACTTGCAACTTTGTGTCGCTACAAGGTGTAAGTAACTGACGATGTCTTTAGTTTCGTTTATAGTAGGGAGAGAAGCAAATTCTGGATTCTTACAGGAAACATCATTTAGGCCTTTGATATCACAGCATTTGATTATACTTTTGTACTGGGTTTCATGACAGAAGAAGAATTACGATAGTATTATTTTGTGTTTATTTCATTTGTAAGTAGTTTTTTAAAGAGACCTGTCAGACCGTCGGCTGGCAGAGTTCTGGTCAAAATTTTACTTTAACTTAGCGAATAAAATAGAGGGAAGTACATTTCAATCAATGCAGTTAGAATCATTTTCTAACGATGTAATAAAAGACAGAAATAATTTATGCCATTCTAATTGATGATTGATAAGATGATGAATTCTTCCTAATCTGGTTCTTCAGAAAAAATAAAAGCATGAAATTGATTTTAACAAGTATTTTATTTAGATATTTACAAAGACTCTCAGGCAATATTTCGTTGTACAAAAGTTGTAGCAAGCATTAGCTTACTACATTGTTTATCAATCAATAGACTATGGGTTTTATATTCCCAAAGAACAATCATATACAAATATCACAAAAAACATCCCAATATCGATCACAGGTTTAAAAGATTAAATATAAATTCAAAAACCCAAAGTCCATTGCTTCGAGTATTTAAAAAACATAAGTTGAATTAAAAAATCAAAAATTTGAAAACAATTTGGAACGCGAGGTCAATTTAGTGATGTCCGTAGTATCCGAGACCGCCGTATCCGCCGAGGCCGTGGCCGCCATATCCGCCAAGTCCGTGTCCTCCGTATCCGCCGTATCCTCCGTAGGCGACCTGGTTGGCGTAGCTGACTGCAGGTGCGCTGTAGTAACCACCATGACCGTAGCCTGGAGACAAACATTTTTAGATTAGTTTTTTTTAATTCTCAAATTATAACAAGATCGTTGGATGCTGAATACCTATATTTTATACAGAAGGACTACCTGTCTAATCTCCATTTCAGGTTGATAGATGTCAATAGTGGTAAGGAAATAAGTGCCTTAATAATAATCTCCAAAACCTTATGATTTTACACTTCCTCATTTTACAAAACAAACGCTAACCCCACATAAACTTACTCGCAACCGCTAATAACACAACAAGCTAATTAACAATACATCGCTCTTCTACAACAAACTTACGTATTCTCTTGCGGAACTAACTCACACGTTGTAAACTTAGAACAAACGGCTGTCTAAAAACATGTTATAGATAGCAGGTATTGATAGATATTATTGTTGTCTAGAACAATACTGGCATTGTACTTGAGATAAAAATCAGCATTATTTGCAAACAATTTTACACTTGATTCGTGTTCTCACGGTTTTAGGGTTAGGTTAGGCTATTCGATGATAATTGCAATGATTATAATTTTGTAGGTTTTTTCTTCACCTGCCTGATGTAATGACTAACGCAATTGTAACCTTATGTCCTCGTCATTCTCTTAATTTATACCAATTATATATATTAAAACCTTAAATTTTCTGTGGTCGGTGAAACATGTCTCCTTCTTCCCTATTTCTGTATTACTCGTCTTTTTTGTGTATTTCACAAAATATTAAATCAAAACTGACCGTATTTCAATAATAATATGAATGTACAAGATCGCTTTTGACAGTATTTCTGCTGCATTATTTGGGTCTTTATCATCTGCCTAGCCTTTTTTCTAACTACATTGAAGTTAGCTTGCAGACAATCTAGATGCAGCTGAATACATAGAGCAACTATCTATCTCACCTATGGGAAGACTGCACTATTTGTATTATTTTATTTGTACAACTGTGGAACGGTAAACTCCAAAATCAACATTCTTAACGTACCAAGACCGCCGCCGTAGCCGCTAAGACCGCTGTATCCGCCGAGGCCGCTGTATCCGCCGTATCCGCCATATCCGCCGTATCCGCCACCGTGCGCGGTGGTGTACGCGACCTTGCTGACGGCTACAGGTGAAGCTGAGGACAAAGGGAGAGAGAATTGATTATAGATACACATAATATAAAGGCAAGAACTCTTAGAAATTCCTGGAAGATTGACGCAAAAGGAAGGAGACGTATATGCAGCAGTGGGTGGAAAGGACTGTTGATGATACTGTTGATGGTAATGATGACATTAGATGTTCCTGCGAAAACACTTTGCTTGGCCTGGGAGCCTCGTACTCAGGATCAGTTCGGCAGTAATGACTAGACCAGTCAAAAGATCTTACTTGATAAAAAATCTAAATAAGATTTTGTTGACAGGAATTTGTCTAGTTGCTCTACTTCTGAATGAATTACATTATAAAGAGTTATCTCCATAATCATCAATATAAAACTAATTAGAAAACTTTCTATTCTCCATTTTACCAAAAGCAATTACCGCATCACGACATTGTCATCCGAAATGAGAACAAAATCAGAACACAATCTACTAATTACCTTGCCCAACCCCTTACGTTACGGTCAGTAACGTAAACGCAAAATTACACGTTACTGTTGGGCAGTAGTACTACAGTATGCCAAGGACTTAAGTTTCTCACACACTTGTGACATTGGAGACTAACAATGGTTATGACAATTTGTGGACATTTACTTTGTCTCATGTTGGTTTTATTGAGGTGGGGCTGATAGAGGATCAATTAAACGGTAGTTTTTGTTAATAGCTGGTGTGTAAGTAGGTTTATGTAAATCTAGTAATTTGCAAAAGTCATTGGCAAGTCTCTAAATGACTCATTTTCTAGTACCTACCAGTAGATACTCTTTTGACAACAATACATAAAATATGCATCATAAATTCCCACATAATTTTCATTTTAAATCTACATTAATTAATGTAAAAATTAATGTTTTATGAAAAACAACTAGCTTGAAAACAATTGCCGCAGATAATAACAAAATGTGAGAATATAAAACTAAAATAGACACATTTTTATTTCGGTGAGAACTTGAAAAACTCACTTCACTCATAAAACAACAAACTTTTGACAGTCCGAAGGCTTTTTTTAAAGAAAATCCCATTACAAAAGGCAAGATGCCTCGATCAATATTGGATATAATCTTCTGCTCAGCAAAATAAATAACGCAATGAATGTTGATAAATTGTCGAATTAAATAGCAGTACAGATACGAATGCGTAACACAATCACCCCGTACATTTTCAAAAAAGAAAATGAATTTCTAAGCCCAATTTTTTTCGGCGGTAGAAAATCCATCAATGTCATATTATAGTGTAACCTCAAAACATCAACAATATTATAAACCACATTCTCTCCAAACCCGCAAGCATCCCATGGGGCACCCAGGTAATACAATATTCTGAGGCAAAACGAACGTAATATAATGTTAGACAGTTTGCAAATCACATCTGCAGTGGTTTGATATAGTGAAGTGGAGTCAGGAGCAATTTCTATGCAGTCAAGAGTATGTTCAGGATCTAATGTGACAGTGGACGTGATGGAAAGATGTAGCTTGGCATAAGATGGATGTACAGTGGGCTGCAGCAATTGGGTAGCCCAGTTCTTTTAAAATTAACTTTCAAGGGGGGACGCAGCCGGGGTTGCTGGTTGTTTAAAGAGATACTGCGTCCTCGGAACACAAAGGACAAAAGACAAAAGGATGGGTTTTAGCCAGTAAAAGCCTGACACTCCCGTCCACTCCACCCAGAGCAGGAAAAGTTATTTGACGATATACCAACTGAAAAAAGGGGGTTATTCAATTAATGCAGTCCATCATACAGTCAACAAACGAAATAAGTACACAAAAATGAAATTAGTTGATATAAACAAATTACTAATTTCGTTTCATTTGAAAAAATCCATGAGTTTAGAAGAAAACTTTAAGTTTATCACTCGAAACTGTACATGAAACTGATCATGTCAGGAGTTTTTATGTTAAACAAGCTGGCGCCCTCGGCTTTGCCCGCGTGATATCGAAAAAAGTGTCCTATTAAGAATCCTATGTGTTATTCCAGACTATAATCTACCTCTGTGCCAAATTTCATCAAGATCCGTTAAGCCGTTATGACGTGAAAGAGTAACAAACATCCTTGCATCATCACAAACTTTCGCATTTATAATATTAAGTAGAATAGGATGAATTTAGAGCTATTTGAGAAGAAATGAGAAGTATACAGTGGTATAATAACTAACTAAACTGAACTACTAAAGAAAATCTTAGTAAAAATGAAATGGTGCAGGAGTAGTGCTAGTTTATAGACTTTATGCAGTATACTGCATAAAGTCTATAAATTGCTGGTAAGAAATTAGGCTGGTTTCTGACATTGCTATGCATAGGATGTTAATAATGGATATTTTTATCCACAGAATGATAAATATTATGCTGATAAAAAGGCCATCAATTGTTTTGATGTCGGCACTAGTCAGGTCTTGAATTTGAGACTTATTTATCAGCTAGATGTATTGGAATAAGAATATTTTTTTTTTACGTACCAGCTAGATGTATTGGGATAAGTTTTTTTTTATTGATATTTCCTGTCACATTGCACCTACTATGTTTTTGTCTCTGCATCACCCTAAGGTTGACTGGTAGAAAATGCCCAAGGCATTACGTCCGTTGAATTAGCAAAACTACAGATACCAAGAAAGAATTTTTAAAGTCATTTTTGTGTCAATTTTCAACTGAATGAGCACAATAACAAAAACTAGCTGATTCAAACAATCACAGTCACCAGTCATGCGTACAAGATAACTACTTATTATAAAACATTTATAAGTTTCGATAGTTTTTTTGCGTAAATGACAATCTGTGGCCTTAACATTGAAATCATAGACCATTTTGTGTACAAAAAAATGTCTTTCATAAAACATTAAGTAATATCCTTGCCCGGATGTTGGGCGATTGATTTAATTTTTTTGATTTTTTAGGGTACCGTATTTGAAAAGGATAATACGAATTCCTTATAGGATCACTTTGTTGCCCGTCTGTCTGTTAAGACTCTCGGGAACGCGTAGAGGCAGGTTGTGCTGTGACAAAATCAACCCGCTAATTTTGACGAAACGGTTGGTGCAGTGGCTGAGCGATCGACTGCTGCGCTGCGTGTCGCGGGTTCGATTCCCGCACGGAACAAATATTTGTATGACCTGCAGATAGTTGTTTCGGGTCTGGGTGTTTGTGTATGTGAGTTTAAATGTTTGTAAACGCACCCACGATACAGGAGAAATTCCTAGAGTGGGGCAACGTTTTTTTAAAAAAAAAAGAATTCTACGTAGGTAAAATATATTATTATGGCCGTTTATGTCACAAGTTTGTACAGAACCCTTGGTGCGCAAGTCTGACTTGCTCTTGGCTATTTTTTTTTAAATAACAATTACTCGTGCATTATGGTAAGAACGGATCGCTGAAACCGATTTTACACGCTTTTTTAAGAAGAACTTGTCATCATGCGATGAAGTTTCTTCTATTATTACAATACTAGCTGTTGCCCGCGGATTCGCTCGCGTCCAACTTTCTCTCCCTATTCACACTTTTTTTTTAAATAGTCTACGTCCGTCTCCTGGGTCCCCACTATCTCTGTACCAAAATTCATCAAAATCGGTTTAGCCATTTAGGCGTGAAGACGTAACAAACTCACTTTCGCTTTTATAATATTAGTAAAGATTCAACTTCGCCAGTTATTATTTAAGGTAGTGTCTCTTAGAAACACTTTACTCTGCGTGGGAATCAAACAAAAACCTTCATAATCGGCAGTTTGTAAGCAATAAACCAACGAGAACATATTTCCTTGATAATAGATTTTAAGCTCTTCCTGCTTTTCTGGTGTCCAGTTTACTCATCACCTGCTTAACCTTTTCCCAACTATTTTGGTGTTAACTTCTATTACCAGATGCAGTCAAATACCAGTATATTACATGGAGTGACTGCCTATCTGACCTCCACAACCCAGTTGTTACTGGGTAATACGATACCCCTTGGTAAGACTGTGGGTTGTCACACTTTCGGGACATTGACTACCTTTAACGACTGTCAAAGATCTACAAATGACAGCCGGGACCAACAGCTTAACGTGCATTCCGAGGCATTGATGAAACTCATTATGTAAATTGTAATGGGTCGACATATATCCACTGACCATCCTAAGCAAGCGCGGGTTAACGTAAAGATTGACCAGAGCGGCTGATATTATTTAGCCACGAGCTTCTCTCCACGTTTTCCAGTTAACTATAAGACTGCAAATATGTGCATTAACCTGAATCACCAAGTAAGTGAATAATGACAGTACAATAAGTTCAAGAAATTGTTTGAAACAGGTCTTAATGTTAGGCATACGCAATTATTTCTACTCAATGGCTAGGCATTCAACCTTAGCCTTAAGAATCATGTACTTACGAGCTAATTTCCTAAATAATTTCCTACAAAATACATTGTAATTACGTCCAAGTAGGATTGAATTAGTCACGGATAGAACAATTTACTTTAACACTTTTATCATTGCCATGGCAACATCATCTTTAAAAAACTCTGAATAAGATTCGAAATCCCTTAGCCAAACAGATAATGAGTTCTAAAAAGAGCACTTATTCCTACTATTAATCTCTGAGGAACCATAGCGCTGTTGCGCTGCTTTATAGGTCGTCTAAGGTCCGTTAATTGAGTTCGCAATTTGCTCAGCGCTTTACGCTTTAAAATTATAGACATTTTAAATGAGGAACTAATCGAACCATTGGCTTTTATTTGATTGTTCTATGATAGCCTTTATTGGCGTGGTAATACGGTTTATAGTGTCTTTTATTTAAATATGTGATCTGAGAATATAAGGGAAATTAGACGCAGTAGCTTTTCCAAAATGTGATGGGGTTTAAGGCAATGATTGTGGAATGAAACTTAATTAGTCATAGTATTTTATAACAGCCATCATTATGAGCAAAGAAGTATCTGAATGATATTAAGAACACGCATAAGAAAATACTGTCCCCAAAATTGTCTTCTGACAACATTATTAAAAACGTTCTTCGGGGACCAGAGCCAAGTACTTGGAGCCCACGTCACGTCTCCCAAGCTCTTGGCCAATTTAAACTTGGGCAGACAACTTGACTGCGGTCGATTGTTTGAAATTTCCACTAAATCCTTGGTATTAGGGATTCTAGGCTTACACATGAGCAGTCAAACGTTTGAGAGTACGGAAGTATGTGGTAAAAGTATATTAGATCTGGGAACAGTTATATTCTATTAGGATGTCCCATCAGCTGGAAGTTTTTAGAAGTAGCCTCGAATCTGGATTGATTCTGATGATGAAAGGTTCGGCCCTACAGTAGCTCAGACATAAATACAACTGACGAAATTTGAGTACCAATATTACAGGTCATTTGACGTTCTAAAAGTGCTGATTATCAGCCTTTTCTTTGGGGTGGGAAATCATCAAATAACTTCCCCCGCTCCGCCCAGAGCGGAGGAGGAGTGTCAGAGTTGTACTGACTAAAACCCACCCATGTTCTTCTATTGCCCTTTACTTTCCGGGGCCGCGGTATCTCTTTTGAACAACCCACTACCCCGGCAGGCGGAGGCCCTGACAGGCCCCTCTGCTTTGCTGACATCTCTTTAAGGTGCGCGTGGAACACTAACGCGTCGTCAACACGGCCCTGATTATCAGCCTTATTTGAATAAATGACTTGATTTTAATTTTTGATAGATACATCTGATCTCTGCCTAAGCCTTAGTGGATTGCAACCGAGATATAACGTAAAGGTTTAAATAAAATATAAAGAAGGTTGCTATGCTGTATAATGTCTTGTGTAAGGAGTAACGTCTTAGCGCTATTTGGGTCTAACAGGAAAAGCCAGCCGCGCTTTTGTCTGAAAAACTAGTCATGCGTTGATTTGTCTAGACCACAATGTTCAATCAATGAGAGGCCAATAATGTTAGAAATAGTATTTGGTACCAAATCCGTTCATTTTGGGAGTTCAGAACAAAATCGTTTATTGGATGACCAATGAAAATTTGCGGTATGCTGTTGTTCCCCCACACACATCACACACGCACAGGCACAGCATCAAGCTGAATGGAAGCCACAGGAAGCACATACTAAATACATATTTGTTTTGATTCACTTTGTACTTATATAATTCTTGTAATTTGTAGATTTTGTGTACGACAGTGATGATCACGATATTTCTCTTCTTTTGTTACCTAGTTCCTGAATTCTCTCAGCGTTTTAGTATCCATTCAACTTGACATTCAAAATTGCCTTGACACTTACCGTATCCGCCATATCCGCCGTATCCGAGACCACCGTATCCGACACCGCCGTATCCGAGTCCTCCGTCGTATCCGAGGCCGCTGTATCCGACGCCTCCGTACCCGAGGCTGGAGAGGCCACGCTTCTCCGTCTTCTTCGCGGCTTCCTCAGCGGAGACCGCCACCATCGCTACGGCGAGGACAATCTGGAGATAGGAAGAAATAGAAGGTCAGATTTGTGTAAATATTAATAGTTTTAAGAGGGTTACCCGGTACAAAAATTGGGTCATCAAATGTCAATATCAATTTATCTATGAACCGTAATTTGGGTTTTTAGGGTTCACAACCTTCAAAAAAAAACAGAACCGTTTTTGTTTCGTACGAATCCGACTCACACTTAGCCGGTTTTTTTTAATCAGCTTTATCGGTTTATTTAAAAAACAAATAGCTTTTTTAAATAACGATGTTTATTGTTTTTTATTTTATTAGCAAATAACAGTTCAGTAAAATAAATTAGAAACTATTTATAGAAGAACCCTCCATATTATGATCAAACTCAAAACAACCTTTAACCGTTTGAAGTTTACTTTACAACTCATCAAAGGAATTGCCCTTTAGAATATTAAAATATATAAATAAAACAACTCTAAATTAAATATTGCAGAGTTATACATATACATATATAGCTAAACAGAAAAACAAAATAAAGTAATTAATAAAAAAAGACAATGACTGATAACATTTCTAATGCAATTTATAATGCTTTATAATTATTTTAATTATCGTATTTTATATATTGGGATTATATGCCTTTCTGAATATTTTTATTATTAACTAACTTTGTCCTCATGGGCTAAAGTATTCAACATCGATACAACCTTTTTGTTTTCGACATCCGCGTAAATCCTGATTGCGACACTTCATTTGTCGCCGAGACATAAATGTACTACAGGCTGCCATTGCTGCCATTATCGCGATAATTATCGGGTTGTGTAAGCAAGACAGTTGTTTGGTCGAGATAGGAAAAGCAGTCTATTGTAATTGACACAGGCTTTTTTTTGCGAAAGGGAAATCATCAAATAACTTCCCCCGTTCAAGGCGGAGCGGGGAGGAGTATCAGGCTTCCATGTTCTTTCTTTTGCCCTTTATGTTCCACGGCCATGGTATTTCTTTCGAACAACCTGTAACCCCGGCAGGCGGTCTAGCAGGCCCCCTTGCTATGGACACATGCTTTATTTAAGCTTGAAAAGTAGGTTGTTCTGATCTGAGAAATTACTGGTACTAAAAGAACAGCATTTACTAATTGTGAAAACAGCGTTAATTTTACAGTTTATGGTATTCCTTTAATTTAAGATGCCTAGAGTATACATTTTACGGTTAAATATATTTATTTCTCAAATTATTACAAATTCACTTTCAAACAAAAACTTAATTAAATGGTTGCATATAAATTATGAAGCAGTAAGCTTACCTTAAAATAAGAATACTATGCATATTATGGTCTGTACATGTTTAACTAAAACTTTAAAAGTTATATCAAGCTTTTAAAGACTTGTTACAACAAAATTTTGCCTGTCTAGACATAACTGTTGATCAAGATTGTCACAAAAACCGAAAAGTTCCTTTTTAAAAGTATAATTAATTCTAGTCACCCTTTCCTCTTTTGATTTCGTCCGGAAATAGTCACTTTGTTTATTGGTCGAAAATTCGTCAATTAACACCGTACCTAATTGATTCGGGAAGCCAAATTAAAATTTTCGGATGCCGTCAAAATTTGCATTTTAAAAGCAATTTGTGAACGGAAATTATACAATTATAATTAGTGAATATAATTATATATAATATAAAAGTATGCCTACAAACTAACAATGAAAAAGTTATTAATGTATCGGCCTTTTGAAAAACACGTGTTTCAAGAATATTTAGTGAGATCTTAAAAGAAAAACTACCTACAGCATTTATAACTGCGTTTATAAATTACAGACAACTTATTAAAAGATAATAATAGTTATAAGACTATGTACAAAAAAAAGTTTAATAGGCTCCATTGAAAATTCAAATAGAATGTATACAAATTCAAGAAATTAAAAAAAAAACATGAAAAAGCAATTAAAGTTATAATTCAAGTTTTTTTTTGGCAAAAATGTTGTACTGTCTACACAAAAGCCATCAAAAATTAAGCAGAAAAGGAAACAAAAACACAATAATTGAACTTGATCGTTATCTAAGTATCATTAATTTGAGTAACGATGTCTGGCCACACCCCTTTAGCTAAGTTATAATTATTCTGATTATCATTAACATCACGATTACTTACTCTACAATCACGTTTATAACGATGTATTTCATTATCACGTTGAATAATTCGTTAATTTACAAAATAAAATGTTAAATGTTGAAGTTAACGTTATTTTATTACTAAGCTACAGTAATATAAAATTGTATTACAAATGGCGTACAATAAAAAACATTATAATATACTTTCGAGATTCTCTTTAGATGACTGGATCAAAGCCTGATTCCTGGGTTCCTGTCTCTGGAGCCCTAACCACCAGTAGTTCGGGCCCTGCTCCCAATTCCACGATGGAACACTATATTTTGTTAATATCTTTAAAGAAATATTTGAAACTAGGTGGCGCCCGCGGCATAGCCCGCGCGATGATTGAAAAAAGTATCCTATGTGTTGTGTTATCCAGACTATTATAATCTACCCCTGTGCCAAATTTCATGAAGATCCGTTCAGCCGTTTTGACGTGAAAGAGTAACAAACATCCATACATCCAGCCTCACAAACATTCGCATTTATAATATTAGTAGGATGTAAAATAATTAATAAAAATAATAAATAAAGAAAAAAAACTAATATTAAAATAAACTACGGCTAAGGCGACAGAAACCAAAAGTAAAATACTATCTACAAAATATAAAAGCGTGTCCGTGCATTTATACAACATTGATTTGAAACTTTGATACAAACCTTGGTTACAGTAGCAATTATTTAAAACAAAAAACTATTTACTCATGCACTAAAATTACTAGTCAATCAACCACAAGACATAGACAACCCAAAATCTATTAACCCAACCAGTAAAGTTACTGCTTTATAATCTACAAGGTCTGGACCAACCTTTACTACATAAGGTGCTCTTATTTACTTTGCGTTTTCTCAAAGGTGAAGGCGTTAACCAGTAATCGAAAGGTTATGGGTGCAATATCTACTTTTTTAACTTTTGTAGTCTATGGCAGGTAAATTACGTTAACTTTGAAAGGTTAGAATATGTATTATGTATTGCTCTTGGTAGATAGATAGATAGAATATTATTTATTATGTACACCATACAAATGACAAGAATAACGTTAAACAACTTATAAATAGGGTGACACAATGGGCGGTCTTATCGCCAAAAGTGATCTTTTCAAGACAACCTTTTGATGGATTTAAAGGAGGAGAGACAGTACTGTAGGTAGTCTGTGGTGTTTCATTTTACGAACGAATAGCTACATTTATAAGAAATAAATACTTATATATAATATACATATGAAAAAAAAAATGAAAATCATAAAGAGCATAGAAATATTTCATATTATTTTTTAAGGAGAGAGGTAGTGCTTTTTGACCAAAGTGTATAATAATCGTCCATGGTCATGATTTCGGTTTAAATCATCAGAAAATTTACAAGATTCAATAGAATTGTGAGTGTTATTGTGTTTTGTTAGAGTAACTAAACTATGTAGTAAAGCAGCAGATACGGTGTAAATTGTTAAAACACCATTTAAACACGGCACAAATAAGCAGTCAAAATCATAATCCAAAGTCATTTTTTAACGTTTAAAATAACTTAAGCCAAAACAATTGCACCGAAATATCGGAAACTCAAAATAAATAGCAAACATGGTAAATATGCCATTTCAAATGTTTTAAAATTATTTAAGTGACCAGGTCAGTTCCAAAACTTATTATAACATAAGCCAGAAAAAAATATCGTCCCCCACTTCCTAGTATTTGAACCGAGGAAAAGTTACAAAACCAATTTCCCAGTTAGGTCTGAAGAAACCCAATCTATCAAAATTACTCACGGGTAAATTTCTAAATCAAAAAAACTTTTCACTCAACACAATTTTCTTATAGACCAAAATCAACTATCAACACAAAATATCAACACCAATTTAATGACAAATAATAACCCTACGATTTGTTGCAACGCTAAATATCAACAATCGTATGAATCATTTCCTATGTACTGAAGTAAGGTATAATTTGCTTTGAGTGATCTAGGGCAGGCGGGGCAAGGTGTGCAATATCCTATGGCAAACAGTATTATATAGCAATGTAGGTATATTATGTTGTATATGCTTGACGCTTGAGGGGTATTGGAGTTTGAAATTATGTGGTTTGTTTAATAATCTGTGTCTGATAATATTATTATATACAGGCATGCTACTTAAGTAAGTCATTATTTTTTAGATAGAGATTTAACAGTTACTGTTTATATTATTGATCGCGCCTTATTAAATGGGACTGGAAGATCGACCGAGTGGCTGCCATAATTAGGCCATGAGCTCCGTCAATCCTACTATTAGGATAGGAGTATATAATATTAGTAGTATTCTGCTAATATTATAAATGTGAAAGTTTGTGAGTATGGATGTATGTTTGATCCTCTTTCACGAAAAAACTACAGAACGGATCTTGATGAAATTTGGCACAAAGGTAGATTATAGTCTGATATAGCCCATTTAATACATAGGATTTTCTTGAATTTTTTTTGATCATCACGCATCAAGATATAAAAAAAATAGTGTTCCACCATGGAATTGGGCCAATTTTTTTCGTTCATCACGCGGGCGAAGCCACGGGCGACGGCTAGTATTACATGAGACTAAAAAACACAACTAGCGAAATGTGGGTGTACTATTAATTTGGTTCACCTCTGCTCTGCCTTTCGCGGATTACAGCCGTGATGTTTATTATTGATTTATAATTTATTGAAATATGCGATTTTATATTGTGATGTATATGCTGTGCGATAGTGCAAGTCTCTTAAGTGAAAAGAAGAAGTGGTCAGTGAAGAAAATTGTTCGAAAATTACGTGCTTTCTTATGAGGTATTTTGAATGAGTTGTTAAAATTTTGAATTTAAATCGTACTATAATTAATTGAAAATAAAAATGAATAAATGAGGTTTTTATTCAAATTCTAAGGTTTTTCAGTTGAATCGAAAAACAGTCATGAAATGATTGTTATTTTATTTTTTATAAATTCCACATAAATAGCGATTATCTTTGATGACTTGTTTTAAAATTACTATGATTTATATTATGATATTTATTGGCACACTTAAAATTTTATTTTTCACATATTATGAAATAACACTTTATAAACCACACTAACCCCCCAAAACAATAGAAAAATGCTCCCTTACCAAGAATTTCATGTTGGCTAGAAGTTAACACTGCAACGACTGATGACCGACTCCCGCGCAGGCCGCTTATATACCGCACTGACTCGGACCAAGTACGACCATGTACTTCAATTATTTAACATTTTTCTTCTACCAAGGATACAATACGTAGGGGTGAGGAATTATGAAACACTTCGTATCGGCGAAGGTGAATTAGGCACTTCAAACTTAATAGTCTTTTGTTCAGAATTTATATTTGCTTGAATGATGGAGATAATGAGGGGACTAAGGTGTTTCTGGGTACTCTTATAGAAATAGTTTAAGGCTGTATGTCCTGTAGAGAATGTCAAACCAAAAATACATTGGCTATGCTATTTATTTGGATAAAAGGCATCCTGTGTAAGCAGTGACCAGGCTTAGGATACAGGATTTAGGATTAGGATATAGGATTTTTTTTAGCCCAGTAGTTCGTTCTATTGTAATGATTTCCTAAATCAACGGGCGTAGTCACGAAAAGAACCCAGTTCATAAAATAAAAACCTTTTCTACTATTTTTGGTTTTAAGCAAACAGTTTTTCTTAAAACATGAACCTTTGAGCCTTTGAGGCATGTTCAAAATAAAGTTTAAGGGATGTAGTTTTCGCTGACCTTAAGTCGTTAATTTTTAAGTTTACTAATACGAACTTCATGTGGACATACAAAATGGTCTACATGAAAAGTTTTTTTTTGTAATTTAATAAAATATATAAAATCGGCTGGACCGATTTGTATAAAACTTTGTATGCATATACAACATAACATGGCCAACATCCATTTTTCACACCCCTAAGTGATAAGGGAAACCTGAGCAGCGGGTGAAACGGCTGGGTACAGCTGGGTTATTTATAAATTCCTTGAAACAACTAAAGCACCAAGAAAGCAATTCCTCACTTCACCTTGGAAAGGCTAAACCAATTGGTGCTGAAGACAGGATGTGTCTACAATGGGTAATTCCAAGTTTTCAAGGTGTACGTTCTAATTCATTTCACAGCATGTCAATTTACTTGTAATATGGTGATTGATCGCTAGGATTATTAAACCTTTGGGTACAACACTTTAATCATTCGCGACAGTCTGGTTATAATGAAGAAGTCTTGATATCAAATGCGTAATTAAGTAAGCCTCTTTGGTCTTGTGGACGAAAGTGTTACTGCCGACCATGAGGTTCGGGATGCTATTTCCAGGTCGGCCAAAGTGTTATAGGCTTTTTCTGCTGGAAATTCCTTAGAAGCTGTCTGGAATTTATAAAAATACATCAATGAGCTGCGCCCCGCGGTTTCACCCTCGTAGACCTTCAAAGAAGCTTTTACTTTAAGGCCGTACCCTACGCAAATAACCTTGAGCATTCGCTTCCCTCTTTGCCGCGCAGGAGTGAGTGAGTGAGAGCAGTAGTAGTAAATAATGCCTATTTTTTTGGAATAAAATCTATATAAAATTAAGTATTGAGTTTTTGGAAAAAAATATTTCTACCAAAATGTTCATTATAGAATTGTGCATCCATTAGTGTCAGTAGCAAAATTAAACAATGTTTACTTTACGAGGAGATGCATGTTATTGATATTTTTTCTCATTTCTGGGGCTTTGTTGTAAGGAGATTTACTAAATAATGCCTCAATAAAAATAAAAACTAAATCTACAATAATGGAATCAAGATTATAAAAAAATTTAATGTATTTTTTTTGTTACTTAGTTCGTTTTAAATAACAAGTAGATAGCTCTAGAAAACTGTACAAAAACGGCTTGCGCGGCGTTTTGGTCGGGGTGGCGCCTTAATCAAGAGTATAAGCTATCTACATACTAAATTTCATGAAACTCCCTTAAATCGTTTGAGCGTAAAGGAGTAACAAACATACAAACGTTTACCTTGAAAATATTAGTTTGATTTAAGTTATTATTGATAGCTTACAAAACCAATTAAAATTGTCTGTTTTTGCAGGTAGGAGCCACCAACGTAGTGTATTGACGACACGGTTGGCGCAGTGGCTGAGCGATCGACTGCCGCGCTGCGTCTCAAGGGTTCGATTCCCGCACTCGTTGTTCCGGGTCTGGCTGTTTATGTGAGTTTAAATGTTTGTAAACGCACCCATGATACAGGAGTAAGTCCTAGTGTGGGGCCAATAGTTTATTTTCCACTATTTATACGCCAAATTATTATACTCAAGTCTATTTTGCCAATAATACACCCCAAACATTGTCAGAATAGATTTGCCATTCAAAATTAAGTCCCTTCACATTCTTAACTACCAGTGATCTGTCATGAGTCAATAAGCTAGTCATTACTTAAACATTGTTCACTACGTATGAAGTTATGAGGTTGACAAATGAGGGACTATTATATTGTACAGCCTATCTTGAAGTTATTTGTAGATAAGCGTTTGTCTGGATTTATTTATTAATTTGGATCTACAACAAAATATACACAGATACATTATGATACACAATACAATAGGTTGTTTTAAGTGTGTTCCTTCAATTATAGAAAACCACAGCATGCACATATAAGTAGGAGATACAGAAATATAAAGGTAAAATATTTAAAAAACAAAACAGAAATTAATTGAACATAGAATATTATTATATTTGATTCACGTAAAAAGTATAATCATAATCGCATTAGTTGTACTGGTAAAATTATAATTATATGTTTGTTACGTCTTCACGCCTAAATGCACATAAGCCGAATTTGATGAATTTTGTAACAGAGATAGGCTATTTTTTTAAGTGAGATAAAGAGAGAAAGAGGGAAGAAAAGGGGAGAGAAAGATTTTTTTTTCGGTTTAAGTTAGCGTTAGCCAAAGTAACTATGCCACGCGGACGAAGTCGCGGGTGAAAGCTAGTAGTTTATATTTTCTAACCTGCAGGCCACAGTCCGAATTTAGCAGCAATTATACGGAAAAGACAAAATGTGGATTTACCACATTTGCCCCAACCTCCTCGGAATACAGGCGAGATGTTTATGTGTCAATTAATTCCAACATAATATCATAGTGTAGGGTAACTTCTTGTCATTTCTAGCAATAATAGCCTTAAACGCTTATTACACAACCCGATATGAAGGGCCCTGCATCCAGGGTGGGCGTGTACCCTAGTTAGTGCGGCGCTTATTACACTTCTCTGCGAATTGGGCCCTAACTCAGTTTATACGCGAATGTCTAGAGAGATAAACGTATTGTCGCATTTTACATTATGCCGTCGTCAGTATCGAAACTTCAAAAAATGGCTGTAGCAGTGACAACCGTGCTCGCAACAACAAATATTAAAAAAGAAAGAAGAGAAAGATCTGGGTGAAAGAGTATTAAATATTATAAATACTATTTGTAACATAATGCGCAACTCGTTAAAAACGGAGAACAAAATATATTTATTTTTTTGTTGACGCTTGGGTAACTAGCGTGGAACAGATTACACTTTTCCCGGTTTCTTTCAAAAAATTTAAGACAGTGTCATCTACTAACATGTGAATGAAACTATCAAGATTATAATACAACTTATTTAAAAAGCTTTCAACCTGCACTATTCAAAAGGATTTCGGTTGACTTCGTAAATCATCCAAATAATATTCCGATATGAATATTCTAAGCTAAAGGACCATGCTACGCACTAGTCGCGCGGCAACTGAGCTCGCTAACCGCCCTAAACGTTATTACATTACCCAATCTGCAGGGCGCTTAGGGAGCTAGGCAGATCGGGATGACCCGATCGCCCTTAATCGGGACACTAACTCCCTAAGTCTTATTACACCACTCTTAGATAGGGTTAGGGTCCCTCGAAATTGGGTGGTCTAATAAGGCCTTTAAGGCTAAAGCGGTAACTAACGTCTTACGGTTCAAGTTACCGTGAATATGACGGCACGGTTGGCGCAGTGGCTGAGCGATCGACTGCTGCGCTGCGTGTTGTGGGTTCGATTCCCGCACAGAACAAATATTTGTATGACCTGCAGATAGTTGTTCCGGGTCTGGGTGTTTGTGTGTGTGAGTTTAAATGTTTGTAAACGCACCCACGATACAGGTGAAATTGGTGTGGGGCAACATTTTTTTTTTAAAAAAGAAAAAGAAAAGGTTACGTGGCCCCAGAATATAAAAGGCAATAGAAGGCATGGGTGGGTTTTAGTCGGTACAAGTTTGACACTCCCCCCCTCCGCTCCGCCCAGACCGGGGGAAGTGATTTGATGATTTCTCATCCGCAAAAAAGCTTAAAAAGAATGTTGAATATTGAACCAAGTGTTTTTTTTGTAGATGTCACCAAGTGTTAACGAAATCGGGCAAATATAAGTAATTTCCATTCTTATCTTTGTTCAAAACTAGCTCATACCCCTCGCATTGTCCGCGTAGGGTTCTGTAGCTATCCCATGAGAAGTAACATAACATAACATAACTTCTTCCACAACCACATTCTGTGTGCTAATTCAATCAATCAATCAAAATAATTTTTTTCAAGTAGGCCAGTTACAGGCACTTTTGAACTGTCGAAATATTGACAACAATAAAAATGAAGCTACAGTCCCAGTCACAAGGCATAATAACTGTGAAAGTACTGTAGTTGCCCTTCCAATTTTCATCCATATCCAGCCAGTAGTTTTCGCGTCAAGAGTAACAAATATGTATGGATGTTTCTTACTCTTCCTTTTAATTTTGAAGATGGGAAGCCATAAATTAACTTTCCCCGCTTTTTAGAATTTCCTGACTACGCGCAAATTCCTTGTTTGGCCCTTTGTGTTTTGGGGGCTGATGGTGGCATGGTGGCTGA
Source organism: Ochropleura plecta (assembly GCA_905475445.1). Lineage (NCBI taxonomy): Eukaryota > Metazoa > Arthropoda > Insecta > Lepidoptera > Noctuidae > Ochropleura > Ochropleura plecta. The sequence goes on from FR997736.1 coordinate 19,527,758, forward strand.
TGGTGGCGGGTGTGTCGGGTCATTAAGCTCCCTTCAAAATGGTCAAGCTGAATGGGGCTGATCCATACGTCATGTTCGTGAACGGACGCTGTCACTTGGGACTGGTCATCTCTTAGCTACCACGGTTCGTTTTAATTCATCTATTAAACTCTTGGTAATTATTGCTTTTACTCTGGACGCTCTAAATGTGCTCGTTTTTCTACATCGTTCTTACATTATGTATAATCTCAACATGAATGATGTATCCATGGTTTTATAAAATACTAGCTTTCGCCCGCGGCTTCGCTCGCGTTAAATTCGGTATAACACACCAAGCAGACCTGTAGTTTTTGCTCTTGCGCCTGATTGATTTGTAATAGCAACGCTAAGTTTTCCCTTTTCTTCCCTCGTTCTCCCTCATATCCCACTTTTTTTAAATAAAAATTAGCCTATGTCCGTCTCCTGGTTCCCAACTATCTCTGTACCAAAATTCATCAAAATCGGTTTAGCCATTAAAGCGTGAAGAGGTAACAAACAAACAAACAAATAAACAAACTCACTTTCGCTTTTATAATATTAGTAAGGATTATGATTTAAAAGAGTGTCCATGGAGTTTCTTGCCCATTCTTCTCCATAGAGATCTACGCTTTGGAATGGGCAACTACAGTACTTTCACAAGTTATTATGTCTTGTGACTGGGACTGTAGCAGCATCATTTTTTTGTTATTGTTTTTATGACATTTAAAAGTGCCTGTAATGGTCTAATTGAAATAAATGCTTTGAGCTTGAGTTTGGAGCCAAGAATCCAAACATCCTTATAAATTTTCGGAATTATAATATCAAGTAGGATTTTCAATTCAAAAGAGGTCACACACAAGTCAAATAGCCCCGCCCATCCTCCAGCCTTTCTCAATAACTCCACTATAGACCGTCTCAGCGAGATGAATCAACGTTGACGTAATATTTGCAACACAACAACTATAATTCTGGACTATATCGGCTAATTGCATCTACGGTTTTGTAATTAAAACAATGAACGCATTGTACGTATGTGTATTTACAGGGTGTTTGTATTCAAAGCTGCTTTATATTTCAGCTTATTGTATGTGGAGTAACGAAGGACCTATTCCCGACCTTAGACGGTGACAGTAAAATGTTTGCAATTTTTATATTTTGCTATAGAACCATGACATGACCATTGAACCATGACATATAATATTTATATTCATGTAAGTAATAGGATTACGTGAGGAGCTCGTGGCTAAATAATAGCAGCCGCCCAGGTCGATCTTTAGGTTAAGCCGCGCTTGCCTAGGTTGATCTGTGGATGGGTGACCACCCGTTACATACCGAGTTTCCTCCGTGCCTCGGAAAGCACGAAAAGCTGTTGGTCCCGGCTGTCATTTGTAGATCTTTGACAGTCGTTACAGGTAGTCAGCGTCCTGAAAGTCTGACAACCAGTCTTACCAAGGGGTATCGTATTACCCAGTACTGACTGGGTTATGGAGGTCAGACAGGCAGTCGCTCCATGTAAAATACTGGTATTTAGCTGCATCCGGTAAGACTGGAAGCCGACCCCAACATAGTTGGGAAAAGGCTAGGCAGATGATGATGTAAGTAATAGGATTACAATCTATTGAATTAAATAAAGGCACAATTGCGTTTTCTGTAAAGACAACATTTCAAGCCTTTATTTCAGGTTAATATTTGTTATACAATATTATCATTGTTTTAATTTTCTAGGCGAATTTTCCTCACCGCGTGCTTTTACAGTTAAATGGTTAAGAAAAACGAAGAGTTCTTAGCAAAGAGGTTTTCTTTACATATTTACACCGACATTTAGCTTGTTATTGATGTTGAAGTTGTGACATAAACGTAACTGGTGGTTTCGTGGTTGCTACTGAGAATCCTCTGATACAAAAATTCAATATCATCTTGCTCGACCAGGGAACCAAACCAGAACCAGAACTTCAAGCTCAGCAGTCCCGCTGAGACCAATCTACCAACGAGGCTGAAATGCTCACTTTCGTTTCTACAAGTTCTGTTTCTATAAAAGGTTATTTATTCTACAAGCAAAGCAAACTCGTATAAAAGCATAAGTGAAAACTCTGACCACAAAACCGAGGAAGTATACTATGACACAATATTGTCACCGTATTATAATATCAAGGCCTGAAACCTCATAAGATTCATTCATTATTACGCGGCACGGTTGGCGCAGTGGCTGAGCGGTTGACTGCTGCACTGCGTGTCGCGGGTTCGATACCCGTACTAAACAAATATTTGTATGGCCAACAAATAGCTGTTCCAGTCCAGGTCTGGGTGTTTGTGGCAAAGTTTTAAAAAAGAGTTATTTAATTCAATGGCTAAGAGACTATTTCAAAAAGTACTAATATTGCATATTTTTATTGAATACCATAAGTTTGGACTCTTCGATGACATGGAGTTCAAAAATTGTCCCATGGAATCGCAATACCTGATTTAAAAAGCATCCAATGGGTGCCATATTCATCCATATCTGATATAATGTTGAGTAGTTTTTCCATGAAAGATTAACTAACCATTATCCATCCATCATTTTATCCTTCTTGGTGATTGTGGAGGTCAAATATGCAGTTTTTAGGATTTCATACCCTAAGGGTAAAGAGAGACACTACTAGTAAAACTCCGTCTGTCCGTCCGTCTCTCCGTCTGTCACCAGGCTGTATCTCAGGAACCGTGATAGTTAGCAATTTTCTCAAACGCTGTATTTCTGTTGCCGCTATGACAAAAAATACTATAAAACAGAATAAATAAATATGCAAGGGGGCTCCCATACAACAAACATGACGTTTTTGCCGTTTTATTATAGATAACTAGCTCCCTCCCGCGACTTCGTCCGCGTTGCATAGTTACTTTGGGCTAACGCTCACTTTAACCCGCGTGATGATCTAAAAAAGAAATCATTCTCTTCCCTTTTCTTCCCTCCTTCTCCCCTTTTTCCAGGGCCCAACTACCTCTGTACCAAAGTTTGTCAAACTCGGTTTGGCCATTTAGGCGTGAAGACATAACAAACAAACTGATTTTTGCTTTTATAATATTAGTAAGGATGGTACGGAACCCTTCGTGCGTGAGTCCGACTCGCACTTGACCGGTTTATTTACTAGCCCTTTAAAGTTCGATTGTTAGGCAAAGGCCTCCCCTATACCTTTCCAGATACTCTTTCAGTCTGCTACCTCGAACTACGTAATCTTTGTAAAATAACCTAAATCCAGCTGCATTCGGTTAGACTTGAAGCCGAACTCGGGAACTCGGTATAGCTGGTAGATGGTTATTCAAATGATGATGCTTTAAAATTTTGTCAGTACCTACAAAAATAATACATTTTTACATACAAAACAACGTTTAAGTTTTTGAAATATAATTATTAATCAACCTGTATACAATGCTTCAATCGTACGAGTAAAATTTTAGTGCATCAATTTCTGCGCACATGGGATGATTTGAGTTTCGTAAGTCGATCTATATTGTTGGTTCATTCTGCGAGTGTTTCAGCTTGTTTGTGTCTATTTTGTAGTTCTAGGGTTTTACTGGACCTTTTTTTGCGGTTCGGAAATCATCAAAGTACTTCCCCCGCTCTGGTCGGAGCAGGCGAGTGTCAGGCTGAGGCTACATTAGGCCGCGACGCGACCTGCGACACATGAGCGATTAAAACAAGTAAATGAATGCTCACGTATATGGCTACGCCGTACATCAAATATTACCAGCGATCTTTGATTTCTTTATGCGATAGGAACAACATTACTGAAATCACGGCATCGGCTACATCAACATATGAGCGAAATTGAAGCGAATTTATTAGAAAATTTCTCACTTGCACGACTAGTTCAATAGTGCTGCTAAATATGCGTGTGGCTACATTATGCGTATGGTAAACCGCGATGGATGATTTGATCGTATTCTAAGAAAATGTACTGTAGCCTTGTCATCGCCGTGTCATGTTTTTCTCGTTTCGCTCTTCCAGTCGCATCGCAAATCGCTGCCTACTGTAGCCTCAGCCTCAGACTTTTACTGACTAAAACCCACCCATGTTCGCTTACTCTTCCGGGACCGCGGTATCGCTTTCAAGCAACACGCAATCCTTTACTAGGCATACTACATGACTAAATTGCAATATGATTGGAAATACAAAATTATGATTTACTAGCTTTCGCCCGCGGCTTTGCTCGCGTTAAATTCGGTATAACACACCAAACAGACCTGCAGTTTTTGCTCTTGCGCCTGATGGATTTGTAATAGCAACGCTAAGTTTTCTCTTTTCTTCCCTCGTTCTCCCTCATATCCCACTTTTTTTTAATAAAAGTTAGCCTATGTCCGTCTCCTGGTTCCCAACTATCTCTGTACCAAAATTCATCAAAATCGGTTTAGCCATTAAAGCGTGAAGAGGTAACAAACAAACAAACTCACTTTCGCTTTTATAATATTATATAAGTAAGGATAAGGATTTAATCAACTAAAAATTTTTGAAGAAAAATTGTATCTTGTATGTTACTTGAAAGTAGATAAGTCAATTTAGGGTTAAATTAGAATTAGGAAAATTGTTTCCCACATATATGTCACGTGACTTTGTCTATTTTAACAAAATAAATTGACTATATACATATGAGTTTTTAATTTACGGATTACAAATAGCTAACTTATAAGCTGCTATATTATAATTATAATATAATTTTGCAAAGTTAATAAAATGAATATGGGACCACTTTAGATACCACGAGGTCAGTTGCGGACACCGGACAGTGTCCGCAGCTAGTCCGAAGTATTTGTTTCCTTACTGATAAAAAAAGGAATTCTTGCTTGAATTTCGTGCATATAAAAAGAAAGATACTTACTTCACAATACCATTATCAATTTCCTAAGGAATCTACCGAACGGGATGTCCGCTACTGCAAATTACGAGTAATTATTTCGAAATTGAACTATTTTTGTTGCTACATCTAAGGCATATTACAAGTGAAGTATGTAGACTAGTTTTTGGGTCATAACTCAGTAGATACTTTGCGGTTCGTTGCCAAATTTTGCAATTACCCACTTGTTCGGAACGTTGTACGATCTATTGTGAATTACGTGGTACAGACGCCTGCAGGTCAAGCTACCCGAAACTGTCAATTTTTCCCAATGAACCATGCTTTAGAAATAAAGTCGAAAATCTATCAAAAAATCTGACAGATTGTAGTAGCTTGATGTGCAGGCGTCTGTACATTAGTATTGTTTTTTCCTAACGCATCGGTTATTGAATGTACACACGACAGCAGGTCAACCTATTCTAAACTATTATAACCTGATCTCTCTACTAAGGATCGCACACCGTAGTAGAGAGATCAGGTTAAAATGATTTTGTATAGGTTGATGTGCCGCCGTGTGTATCAAGGCGTTATTATTTACCGAAAATTTGATCTGAGTATTCATCCTTCCTGCCGGAGCTGTGGGTTGTTTTCCAGAGGTACTGCAACCCTGGAACACACAGGGCAAAAGAAGGAACATGGGCGGGTTTTAGGTAGACGGTAGAAGCCTGACATAGCCCGCACTCTGCCCAGGGGGAAGTTATTAGACAATATCCCATTCGAAAAAAAAGTATCCATCCTTACATCTACATTTCTCTGTCTGTCATTAATAACACCTGTACGTATAGAAGATTGCGGATGCGGTCAAGACCTGGGGCCAGAAAATGACTGAATATATGAATGAGTTTTTTTTTCTTAGCTTACATTGCGTCGTAGTGTTGAACAAGGGCCTCCCCTTTCTACAACCAAGCCTCCTTGTGTCGGGCAATATCCAAGTTTGCCCGCAAACATGACCAGATCGTCATACCAACTTCACTCGAACCTCGACGGCGATGGCCCCCACAGAAGAATCATACTCGGATAGTAATAATATGAATTACGTTATTATAATTTGTAAAATAGTCACAGTGACAATTATGACCATTTTAAGAATTTTAACGTGATTCATAATTATTTTCTTAAAATGATTCTGCTAAAGCAGCCATTTTGGATCCCTTTTTTTGCGAATGGGAAATCATCAAATAACTTCCCCTGCTCTGGGAGGGAGTGACAGACATGTACTGACTAAAACCCACCCATGTTCCTTCTATTGCCCTTTATGTTCCGGGGCCGCGGTATCTCTTTCGAACAACCCACAATCCCGGTCAACCCGCAACCCCGGATTTTGGATCCCTTGGTTGACTAGCGCAGGCTGGGTAACATGGCACATAACCGAGATATCTTTTTTTACTGGTGTGTGAAGAAGAACTTGGTATCAATTCTTTCATGGAATTTTAACATAAAGAAATTTCGGAAACAAAAATACAAAACACACGATTTGGAATCACTTTGGAGTCCTTTTATAAACCCACGTTTAGTTGATGTGTGTCATTGTTATTGTTGCACATGCACAGTAAAATACAAGATTACACCACAGATCTTCGCACCATTTTTTCGTACATTTATGTCATACGAAATCGCCCGCGTGTTTGTCTTGCAATGTCGTGTGACATTTTTATTTTAAAGTGATGTAGGTCACCTGTCAATTGAACAAAGTTGTTCTGCAGACCTATCTACGTAGCGTTTTAATTAAAACTTGAAACGGGATTTATAACATGTTTGTTATTTGAATCGAGTTTCCGATATTTCGGCGATATGTTCATCCGTGATCATGGCGTTTGCCCTTATTGGATCACTTTGTTGTTCGTCTGTCTGTCTGTCTGTCAAGATCATTTATCTCAGGAACGCGGAGAGGTAAAGAGTTAAAATTAAAACCATATAGGTACTCAACTTTGTAGCACATTTGTGCTTTGAAAAAAATATTTGTCTAAGTCTACGCAGTCAAAAGATATGACTGTTTATGTCGCAAGTTTCTACGGAACCTTCGGTATACAAGTCTGACTCGCTCTTGGCTGGTTTTTTCCAATTCCTTTGCATCACATGCCATTATATACCAAGTTGACGGCACTTTCAGACTACCTCTTATTTAGGTACTCGTTTCTCATTTACTCAACTTTATATTTATTTTCCACTAGCTTTTGACCGCGGCTTCGCTCGCGTTAAATTCGGGGTGACACAGTTCCCCTTGCGCCTTATTGATTTGTAATAGCAACGCTAAGTTTTCCCTTTTCTTCCGTCTTTCTCCCTCACATCCAAATAAAAAAAAAATAGCCTATGTCCCTCTCCTGGTTCCCAACTATCTCTGTACCAAAATTCATCAAAATCGATGTAGCCATTAAAGCGTGAAGAGGTAACAAACAAACTCACTTTCGCTTTTATAATATTAGTAAGGATTATTATTTGTTTATTTTCAACTCTCAAATCAACTTATCAACTACGCATTCCAAATGCAACAAAGTGCCATTCAAGTTCATTGCTCAGCTATATTACTACAAAATCTGGGTTAAAAATAATAAAAATAACAATTAACTCACTAAGTACTTACGTGAAGTCTTAACCAAATATCTTAAGTGCAATTAACATGTTGTGCGACGTCCGTTTCCTTTGTTTTTTTTTTCAATGATTTATTTTAATGTTCCAATGACACATCTAGGTCGAACTAAGGTAGGGCGATGAAGTTAAAATGTTCATTAACTAGCTACATAGAGTTTTACTAAACAACCTAGCAAGTTGCGTATAATGCAGGTACATCATTGAGAAATTGTATTATCCTCGTTTTTGAATAGACTACTGTAATACGCATTTAAAAGTAAAAGCTCGGGCACATTTACTTAAAAAAGCTGGCAAATTCAATACTCTCTTTACTTTGTACTAACTGCACCCCGCGGTTTCACTCGCATGGTGATAGAATATACAATATATCTTTATGAATTGTAGCCTATGTGCTATTCTGATGTATAAGCTATATTATTGTAAAGTTTCATTAAAATCCATTCAGTAGTTTTTCTTAACGTGTCATAGGTCTCACTAATTGGTTTTGTTCCATCGAATTTCGACAGCAGTTTAACCTGAAAATCATTTCATTTAAGGTTAAATCCTTACTTAATATTATAAAAGCGAAAGTGAGTTTGTTTGTTTGTTTGTTACCTCAAATGCTCTGTTATTTGAAAAAAGTGGGATGTGAAGGAGAAAGAGCGAAGAAAAGGGAAAACTTAGCGTTGCTATTACAAATCAATAAGGCGCAAGGGGAACTGTGTTACCCCGAATTTAACGCGAGCGAAGCCGCGGGCAAAAGCTAGTGACTTATAAAATTATAAATGATGTTTATGTTGCAAGAGAGTTTTTACAAATACTTTTACAAGGCGTTTTTGTTTTAAACTATGTAGATGAGGCCGGTGTTTCTTGCCCGACTACTCTGAGCAGAAACAGCCGAAAAAAAAAACTCAGAGGTCCAAACAAAAATCTAAGTCAACTTACATGAGGACTATGCAGATTAGTGTTTTTTTTTGTTGTTGGAAATCATCAAATAATTTCCCCCGCTCTGGGCGGAGCGGGGGGGAGTGTCAGAAGTGCTGACTAGAACCCACCTATGCTCCTTCCATTGCCCTTTACGTTCCGGTGTCGCGGTATGTCTTTCGAACAACCCGCAACCCCGGTTGCAGATTAGTGTCTGAATGGTCATTTTAAGAAAACACCACACATATTCTAGTGGACCTGTCCGGACAGTGCAAGCATTTTCACTTATCGTGTAGCTCGACTCATATCTTAACTATAAAAACTACCACAGTAAAATATACGTTTAAGTTGACGTATTTAGTTAGTGTTATTTCTTAATTTCGGTGCTATTATTAGAACTTCGTAGCAAATGACTACTTATTATAATATTTAATGTTCGAACATGTTACTCGCAAATTTTTCAAGGAACTATTTATAACGTTAATGTCGTTAACAAGGTCGTGCGCATAACTGGAGCAACTTTAACATTAAAATGTGTTAAAAATGAAATAAAGTAACTTATAATAATTAAAAAATAATATATTTATTTAGGATCTCCTACAAAGAATATCACAGATCATGTGACGTAAATTATATTATTACATACAGATTCTTATGTAAAATGTAGATTTATTGCAATGTTCAGAGTTTTAAAACAAAATAAGATAGATTTATTTTTAAGTAGATATAACGTATATTTAGATCTTACATTAAACACTGAATCACACATACTACCATTGCTGTTGTAGAAACATTAAAGTAAGTGCACGCAAATCTTAGACAAGGCATAGACAATACAAGAATTTTAAGTAGGTACAAAAAAATAACTTGGTTAAATTTTCAAACAAAGTGCAATAAAAATGTAAAAGAGTTTTCAAGTGTCGAATTAAAATTACCAAAATTTAAATTATCTGTGGCATTTAAATGTCTGTCAAAGGCCCCAAAATCCCTAGTGAAATGTCAGAGGACTCGAAGATTAATGAACAGAGTAATATAATGCTCATAAACTACTCTGTGCTTTCAACCGACACCAACCGAATTTTTATTCCCTCTTGAGATTCTGAAATTTGGTTGGCTCATCGAATCAAGAATCAAATCAAAATGTTTTACTTATTCAGATTGAGTTTCTATGGGACTAACTGTTTGAACGTCAACCTGGGGACAATAAATAAAAAAGTTCAGACGATTTAGAAAAAAAAGTTACAAGTTACGTGTAACCTTGCATAAGGTATTTAAATTTAGAAAATAAATCATTACTTAATTAAAACATCATTTACTAATCAACAGGGTTGCTATCAAAGAGATTTAAAATACTTATTCAACGGACATTGGAATTATTTTCATACAAAATTTTTGATTCTGGACATTTTGATTTTGACATACGAATGTTACCTAGAGAGTTACCGCGGCCCCGGAACATAAAGGGCAAAATAAGGAACATGGATGCGATATCCAGTAAGGGTCTGACACTCCCATCCTCTCCGTCTAGAGCGGGAAAAGTTATTTGATAATTTCCCATCCGAAAACAAAAAGAAAAAAAACATGATTGTAAAAAAGGAGGTCTACACTGATGTAGTATCTAGTTCCCAGCAAAGAGTAGGCGTCACCAGAGTCAACGAACACTGCGTTCGACATTCCACGGCCGCCAATCTAACGACACACTGCGACAATGTCACACATGCATTCAAAATCTTTCCCAGATAATTACGATATAATTCTAAAACACCATTGTTGAAAGAAAAATTTAATTAGCGACGACAGCACATCTGTCCATACCTTATTGTTAAAGGTTTTCCCACAAAAAAATATCGTTTCGTCCTCTCTGAGGTCGCTCCAATTACGCACCAAGTACGTTACATGTTTGTTTTTGTGCGTTTAACTGCTAAACTGCTGCAAGGTTTTGAGTGAAACTTTGTTTGACCACGAAGGTGGTGTTGTTATTTTTGTTGCTTGAGGTTACATTAGGCCGTTGTGTTTTAATTGAGCTCGTTCCTTGTCCTATATACGACCTTGAATCTCTTATTTCGAATTTACTTTATCAGTAATGTTTCTTCAGTATCTTCTATGTAAAATTAATTCCCTAAAGAAATAAAATAGAGAATGAAAGTTTGTATGGGACATATGGTTTATCATCGCTATGTATGTATAGCGATAATAAACTTCAGGGTTTCATGTCTTTTAATAAGACAATTATTAATTGTCAACTGTTGCCACTGCAGCCAGAGTACCAAATATAAAAACACATATCGTTTTTCTATCATACTCAAGGAGCCCATTAATCTTTTGGTATTTTAAAATAGTAATTGAAAACCGTATTTCTTAAAAAGAAAAATGTTCTATCATACAAATTCTCAGTCAAAGCTACCATGTGTAATTCGTTCAAATCTCTTTATTACATCACAGAGATATATTGCGAGGATGTAACCATAAAAAACGGGCCCATTCATTCACAGGTGACGGCTACGGAAACGGTACAGTCCGACCCGTTTTGATGCGAATTGATCTGCGGTTTAGAGAACTGATAAATTGGAAAAGCTTTGGGAATGCGTACAGTTAGGGAAATAATTTTATTTGTGTACTAAATTTGGGGTTTTGTATTATTGAACAAGGTCTTTAGGTGAATTTTAAATAATATTTTGCAACTTTTGATTTGGGACGGGATAGTATCAGATTATTTCCCCAGGTCTGGGCGGAGCGCGAGGGAGTGTCAGACTTGTACTACCTAAAACCCAGCCATGTTCCTTCTTTTGCCCCTTGTGTTCCGGGGCTGCGGCGTCTCTTACGTAGAACCCGCAACCTCGGCAGACAGTGGCCTTCTGCTTGGCTGACATCTCGTTGAGGCTCATGTGGAACACGAACGCACCGACGACTACTCGTCACTATACGGATGTACAGACGGACGATGAGCTACCCATTTCTCACTATCCACTAAACTTTGCAACCTTTTTTTTTTCGGGTGGGAAATCATCCAATGACTTCCCACCCGGGGGGGGGGGGCATGTTAGACTTGTACTGACTAAAACCTACCCATGTTCCTTCTATTGCCCTTTACGTTCCGGGGCCACGGTATCTCTTTCGAACAACCCGCAACCCCGGCAGGCGGAGGCTCTGGCAAGCCCCTCTGCTTTGCTGACATCTCTTTGAGGCGCGCGTGAAACACGAACGCGCCGTCGACACGGCCTGTCATCAATCGACGGACGGACGGTGAGCTACGCATTGCTCACCGTCCACAGGCCCGATACTTTGCTACCTTACGCCTTCTTATCGTGGGATAGGAAGACACTATCGAACGGCACCTAATACGATTCTAACATAATATGCCTCTTACTTCGCCCACGTTCCTACTTCTAGTCATACGAACACTCCGCCATATTTTAATGTTTACTTAATCTTCTTTTTCGTGGCCTCTAACTTGGCTTAAAATGGAGTTGAGAAATATCTCTTAGGCAAGCTGGTTACCTCACGATGGTTTTCTTTACCGAATCAAGTGATAGTTATCATCATCTGCCTAGCCTTTTCCCAAGTATGTTGGGGTCGGCTTCCAGTCTAACCGGATGCAGCTGAATATCAGTATTTTATATGGAGCGACTGCCTATCTAACCTCAACAACCCAGCTAATACTGGGTAATACGATACCCTTTGGTAAGACTGGTTGTCAGACTTTCGGAACACAGACTACCTGTAACGACTGTCAAAGATCTACAAATGACAGCCGGGACCAACGGCTTAACGTGCTTTCCGAGGCACGGAGGAAACTCGGTATGAAACGGGTGGTCACCCATCCACAGACCAACCTAGGCAAGCGCGGCTTAACCTAAAGATCGACCCGAGCGGCTGCTATTAATTAGCCACGAGCTCCTCAATCAAGTGATAGTTATACAATACGCATATGAATCCAAATCTGACGAGTAAGCTTCGAACTCGTGACCTATGAGTTGATATTTCAATGGTCACATCAATAGGCTGTCACTGATTCTTAATCATTTTGGGAAGATAGTGGAAATTTTTATTTTTAACCGACCTTAAAAGGGAGGATGTTTTTGTAATGTTTGTTACGCGATTTTTACATCAAATGTGAACCGATTTAAAAAAAGAAAAATATACAATCGAAAGGGTAATAATTATTTTCTTTCTTTTTAAAAAAACGTTGCTCCACACTGAAAATTTCTCCTGTATCGTGGGTGCGTTAACAAACATTTAAACTCACATACACAAACAGCCAGACCCGGAACAACTATCTGTAGGTCATACAAATATTTGTTCCGTGCGTGGATCGAACCCGCGACACGTAGCGCAGCAGTCAAATGCTTAGCCACTGCGCCAATCGTGTCGTCAATAACTAATAATACTCCCAAAGCAGTTCCATATGAATTTTAACTATATTGCTTGTGTAATGTATGAGATGGACGATATGTTAATATCTCTTAGTAGCAGTGAAACAAGAATCCTAACTAATATTATAAAAGCGAAAGTGAGTTTGTTTGTTACGTCTTCACTCCTAAATGGCCAAACCGATTTTGACGATTTTCGAAATTTTGTTACAGAGATAGTTGGGACCCTAGAGATGGACATAGGCTAAAAAAAGTGAGATAAGGAGGAGAAAGAAGGAAGAAAAGGGGAGAAAAATATATTTTTATTTTTGAACATCACGTGGTTTAAAGCTAGCGTCAGCCCAAAGTAACTATGCCACGCGGACGAAGTCGCGGGCAAAAGCTAGTACTCGATAAGAATTTCTGTGAGATACCATCATACTAACAACCAAAAAAGCTGAAATAAAAATAAAAAAACGTGAACATGAACATGAAACGTGACTTTTGTTTGATTCATAGACTTTATGCCACCGACTTCCGAAAGTAAATTTATTTTTCGTCTTTTTAGTGTTTTTTGTCAGTTTTGTTCTGGCAAAAAACTTTTTTTATATCACCCTTTGTCACTTAGTTGTGTATATCTTCAGTATCTTGAATGTACCCCGGTAATTTTCCCTCGTTGATCACAGTACTGTTAGCCATAGTAAAACGTTGTCTTATTATAAACTATCTTTTTCCCGCGGTTTTGCTTGCATTAAATTCGGGGTAACACAGTTCCCCTTTCCTGATTTGTAGATACCTGCTACCTGTAGATTTTACCCTTGCACGTTATTGATTCTGATGGCAAAGCTAAGTTTTCCCTTTTTTCCCACTTTCTCGCTCATTTCTCACCTTTAAAAAATATAGCCTATGTCCATCTCCAGGGTTCCAACTATCTCTGTATTAAAATTCATCGAAATCAGTTTAGCCATTTAGACGTGAAGACGTAACAAACAAACAAACTCACTTTCGCTTTTATAATATTAGGTCCTTACATATGAAATTGGCGTTTTGTATGGAAGGAACAAAAAGTCGAATATTTTTTAATATAATATATTTAATTAATCAAAGTATGAACCATTGTTTTCAATGCACTTTTGCCATCTTATAGGTAGTTCATTGATTCCTTTACTAAAAAAACCAGTCGGACGGGAATCAATAAAATCTTTGAAGGCGATTTGGACTGCCCCATCGGAGTTGAATTTTTTCCCTTGCAAAAAGTTATCCAAATTGCGAAAAAAATGGTAATCTGTTGGAGCAAGGTCCGGGGAGTACGGAGGATGTCTAAGACATTCCAATTCAAGCTCTTCTAATTTGGTAGCCGTCTGTTGCGCAGTGTGTGGTCTGGCGTTGTCGTGAAGCAGCAGTGGCGTGGAGCGATTGACCAGCCTTGGTTGTTTAGCCGCTAGCTTTTCCATCATGGTTTGTAATTGCTGACAATAGACATCAGCTGTAATAGTCTGGCCAGATTTGAGAAAACTGTAATGAACAATACCGGCACTAGTCCACCAAACGCTTACAAGTAACTTTTTTGGGGTTAATTTTCGCTTGGGGCAGGATTTGGCTGGCTGGCCAGGATCCAACCATTGCGCTGAGCGCTTCCCATTATCGTAAAGAATCCATTTTTCATCACAGGTAATGATTCGGTTTAAAATACCTTCATTGTTGTTCCGGTTCAGTAATGTAACGCAGCAGTCGACGCGCGTTTGCCGGTTTGCTTCAGTCAATTCGTGAGGTACCCACCTTTCAAGCTTTTTAATCTTCCCAATTTGCTTCAAGTGAATTAAAACAGTTTTATCACTAACATCGAAGCCTGCAGCTAACTCGGACGTGGTTTGCGATGGGTCCGCTTCCACAATAGCCTTCAATTCTCCATTATCAACTTGGGTCTCAGGCCGTCCACGGGGCTTGTTCTGCAGGTCGAAATTTCCAGAACGAAAACGTTGGAACCAAAAACGAACTGTGTTTTCTTTTGCAACATGACCGCCATACACATCATTCACCCTTCGAGTCGTTTCCGCAGCACTAGTGCCACGGCGGAACTCGTACTCGTAAATAATGCGATATTTTAAATTTTCCATTTTGTAAAATGAGTGACGCAAACAGAAAAAACAGAAGAAAAAAAAAACAAATGAATGACGGTCATCGAAGCACAAATATATGAGTAAATAGCTGTACAAATTTGAATTTGGAATTCCTTACCAAAGAGGAGAAATTCGTGATTAAAGTGGCCAGTACGAAAAACGCCAATTTCATATGTAAGGACCTAATATTAGTAGGGATTGTCAACACAATTCATCAGCGCTTAATCCAGCGTCCATCTATAAGTTACACTGCCTCGCCCAGTACTGAGGTAATCTGGAAACCTTATTCTTGCCGCACGTGGTCTTTTATGAACTTGTTACTTACTCAATGTGCAATTTGAACTTTGTTATCATATCAAAAGTGGGTTTCTTAAAGGTTGATGCACTTAAAACGACTGCAGTATAAGTGGATTCTTTTCTATAATAATAAACAGCATTTTTTTGCGGATGGAAAATCATCAAATAACTTCTCCGTCTTTGAGCTGAGTGGGTGTGAGTGTCAGACTTTTACTGACTAAAACTAACCCATGTTCCTTCTTTTGTCCTATATGTTCCGGGGCCGTGGGCTTAAGTTCTTGAGAGGGCCACCCTTATCACTTAGGGGTATGAAAAATTCATTACGATCGATTCTCAGACCTACCAAATATCTACGCATATAAAATAAAAAAAAAAAAATTATACTTACGAGAATTAAAATGTATACAAGAATAAATAAAGGGAAATGATAATAATTGACAACACGGTTTACGCAGTGGCTGAGCGATCGACTGCTGCGCTGTGTTCGCGGGTTCGATCCCCGCACGGAACAAATATTTATATGGCCTACAGGTAGTTGTTCCGGATCTGGCTGTTTGTGTATGTGAGTTTAAATGTTTGTAAACGCACCCACGATACAGGAGAAATCATAGTGTGGGGCAACTTTTTTTTAAAATTAATTCCATAAATTTATAGTTTTAAATTCCACCAAGAAATCCTCACAAAAGCAGGCGGTAAACTAAGCTATAATCGCTTTCTGATTAAACTTTCACAAGCGCAAGTTGCAGGTAATCCTGTGATTTACAACGTGAGCCGTCGATGCATCGGGGATTCTGTGAGAAGGGTGCTATCGGTGGCGAAGAGAAAAAATAATGTAAGGAAAAGAGAAAGGAAAAAGAGTTGAAAATTTTATTTCCATGATGTACTGTTTTATCTTTTAAAGTCTACCCTTTAACGCTGATTACTTTTTTAAAATTTATTAATTTAAACTTCATATACAATACATAGGCGGACTTAATGCCATAAGGCATTCTCTACCAGTCAACCTTTGGGTTAAATACGACAACATTGTGATAACGTACAAAAAATATTTAAAAAAAAGTTTTTGAGAACTACTAATAGACATATTCATTCACCTTTTTCTGTAGTCGATTAAAAAAAACAACATAATCGAAATCGAGTCAAAAATATTTATTTCGATAAAAACATTTACTTTTGTAAATGATGAATGTGAAAAAAAAATGCTTGTAATTCTATCACGCAAAAACTACTGAAACGATTTGGATGGGATGTATAGCACACGTACAGCTTATAACACATGCCTATGATACGTTTTTTTTTCGTAATAAGGATCTCTTGAAACAAAAACTGAAGACCACGCGGGCGGAGCCGCGGGCATGACCTAGTTTTCTATAAAAATATTTTTTGTACTCTCTGCCAAAAATTCTTGTTTTTTTAACCAACCACGTTTTAAATGCAATGCAATAAACATTTTACATCTTGGTGACCTGCTTGACCCAAAACGATACATTATAACATAACCTATAGCAGTGGTTTACCTTTTAAAGAATTCGTTCGGAGCCTTCGTAAAGATCACCCTAAAAATGTCACTGATATTATACATCAATTAATTATCCAAATTAAGCACAAAATATTTCGACCTGATGCAGTTATATAATTTAACTAGCTTTTTTCCGCGGCTTCGCTCGCGTTAAATTCGGGGTAACACAGTTTCCTTTTCCTGATTTGTAGGTTACTGCTACCTGTAGTTTTTGCCCTTGCGCCTTATTTATTCTAATAGCATAGCTAACTTTCCCTTTTCTTCCCTCATACTCCATCCTTTCTCATTAAAAAAAAATTTGCTTATGTCCGTCTCCAGGGTCCGAACACTCTGTACCAGAATTCATCAAAATCGGATTAGCCATTTAGGCGTGAAGACGTAACAAACAAACAAACTCACTTTCGCTTTTATAATATTATAAGTAAGGATAAACACCGTCAAACAAAAGTGCACTGGCGTGCCAAGGATTCCGTACAAACTTGCGACATACGAGGTCATAATTATCTTTTGACTTTTTAAACTTAAAGAGTTGATTTTTTCACAGCTCTATGGAATTACAGATTTAAGTAGGTATACTGTTTTAATTTCAAACTGATCTTGACAGATCGACAAATAAACGGAAAGCAAAGTGAGGTTAAGGGTTCCGGTTTTGTTGTTCCAGGTTGTTTGAGAGATATACCGCGGCCCCGGAACACAAAGGGCAAAAAAGTAACATGAATTTGTTTTTTGTATTCGGATAAACCTCTACGGACATTGATATATTTTTTTGTAGCAGCTTAATCACATCTTTACTGAAGTATGTACCCATATGGTTTGTCCACACCCTTTTAACTGAACATCCACCTGCATTATTGATTTAATAAAACTGTCAACCTTCACTTATCGTTTGTGAGGATGTATGTTTGTTTGTTACACTTTCACGCAAAACTACTGCACAGATTTGATTGAAATTTGGTACACAGATATTTTATAACCTGGATGAACACATAGAATATTTTTATGCCGGTAGTACGATCCCATATGATCCCGCTAAGCTTTTAGATAAACATTACGGCAGTTTCCGCATGATTTACATTTGAATAGCTGCTCTGAGTTTTCGTTCGTCGGAGTTTCGCATCTAGCAGAGAAACGTTACCCCATTTGAACGGCGTGTTTTGTATTCGATAGCGGCTCACTCGCGGCGCGATCACCGTACGATAAGCTACATTTTTAACATCCAAATCTACCACAGTTTCGTTACTGCAAAAGGAGTCGGAAAATATGGAAGTAATATCATTTTTTTTGTCCTCCTTGGAGTTTTAATCATTTATTTAACGATTTATTTACACACTAAATACAGTAAAGTAGACACTAAAAGAAAATAGGTACAAAGGCAATGCTTATTTCTAAAGAAATCTCTTCCAGCACACCTGCAAAAGGAGAGTAAAAAGAGGAGAGAGGTACGATCAAAAATTTTGTGGGGATAAATGCTTTGTTTTTCAGTGGATCGTCAATTTTAAACGTAATTTATATGGACAGCTTATATTATATCTTAAATAAAAGGGCATATTTCTAAAAAAGTAGAGGTCCGTCAAAATCGTTACTGCTCTAGAAATTTCGTGTTTTTTACTTTTTATGAATTTATAGATAAAGAATTTGGTTCTTTATCTATAAATTCATTCAAAGGTACTTGCCAGTTTTTTAATTATTTTCTGAATAATTAATTTATGTAGACTTTTTTATTTATTTGACTGTAGAAACAACGTTTTTAATCATGCTTTAACATTGTAGAAATGATACTATATTGTGACATTTGTAATTTCTTTTTATTTATTTATGACCATTATATTAATGTTGACATACCTACCAAATAATTTGTGCTTACCTCTCTCGCATGACTAATATTTAAGAACTGTATTCACTATTACACAAATAAAATGATTTTGATTTTGTTAATTTTTTTTGTGGTAGGATATAGACAATTATTTCTAAAAGTGCCGCAGCTATACCGAGTTTACCTTGGTAGGTATTATGAGAAAAACCCAATGTAGGTAAGGCACATTTAAGTGGTTTACGACGCTAAGCTCTAATCACAAAATAGTTCCTAGTAGATGAGTCAGCAACTCTTGAACTAATCCGATTTTGAAACAATCTTGCTTTTCCGTTACCTACAAGTTATGGTCGAAAACTGGAATAGGAGGGACATTGTTGCTCACTTGCATTGTGGTCTTAAAGTTGGAGTTATCAGAGCTTAAAATTTAGTTTGTTTTTGTCAGAAAATTAGCATTGCCGATTCAGAGAGCTACATAACACAGATGTCAGCGTCTATAATAAATTTGATATGTTTTCGGTTTATTAACATGCATTTTTTTTTTTTGATTGGGCCACTCGCAGCTAAACTCATATATTCGAGTTTTTTATCTGCTCAACCGGACTATCCTGTGGTGACCTTAAGAATTTAAGGCCCCCGGCCAGGGCTCTAAACTACTATGATGAATTCGATGACCGCACTCTAAGGGCACCCCCTGCGGGGTCGAGCCTCGGCTTAGAGGGTCATGATTGAACTATGAAAATGGCCAGGTCGGGTTATTATTTGGGGACTTTTATAACTACTAGCTCAACTCGCGGGTTGGCTATTATAGCAAAGGGTCGGACTCTAGTTTTAACATCGAACTAACGCGGCGGGCCTCTGCGATGAGGCCGGAACGGATCGCGGTCTGTGTTTGTGTTGTAATGATTCGAGTTATTATTGTCCCTACGCTCGGAAGTGGGGTAGGTTGGACGGATTGGGCTACGTCGTCGAACTCAGCGAGGACGGCAGAGAGTTTAACCAAGTCACCGCGGGTAGCGATGATAGCTTGGTTGAATTGACGGGCGCGTTCTGTGTAGAACACTCCTAGAGTGCTCGCTATGACATTGTGTTGGGTGAAAGGCGTGGTGGGTGGGGGTGGGCCAGCGCTCGCTGTACGTGCGGGCGCTGGGGCCGGGGTTGGTGAGACGGTTGTGGCCGCCGCAGCCTGAGTGGCCGGCCTTAGGGCCGGGAAGTGGGTCTGGTGATTAAGCGCGGTCCAGGGACTGGGGCGCTGAGGGCTGAGGCTCGAAGGGAGCTCGGCAGAGAGGGTCGGGCACTCTCTCAACTGACGGGCCTTGCTTCTCTTTTCGAGACGCGGGGCCGAAGACTTGGGTGCTTTCTTGCACCCTCTGTAATTGGCCGTATGGCCTTGTTCGTCGCACAGTACACAGCTGGGAGGCTCCGTACATAACGTGCGGTCTTTGGGGCGGGTGCAGTCGTCAGTGCCGTGGTCGCCCAGGCACTTGACGCAACGGGGTTTTGCGAAGCAATTGGTCTGAGAGTGACCGTACAGCTGGCATCGGTGGCACTGGCCAACGATGCCACTCTTACGGGGCTTCTCAATCCCAATGCCCGAGAGGCCACAGATCTTTGAGATCTGGAAAATGGGGTGTCTACGTTCTGTGGGTTCACAGACGACTAGGACCATATTGTAAGGTTATTAACATGCAACTATACCACTATTTTATTAATTGGCAACACTCAAAAAGTGTCCTCTGACTGGTTCAAAACCAACCAATCACAGGAACGCGCCCATTTTACTATTGAAATGGCGGTAATTGGAAATAACGAACTTTAACAGCCCGGCTAGATAGTCAGTCGTTCGGAGATTCTGCTAGTGAACATCTTTTAAAATAAGTTGTGAAGTGTGTCAATAAAACCTAAGGTAATAAGATATTGTTCTATGATGTGTTATGCGTATCTGTTTGCGTGCCTATTTGCAATAAAAGTGTTTTTATTGAATCATTTATGGAGTTTTTCTTACACAGAGGAGTAGCTACGTACGTTTGAGTGTACTGTTGTCGTTAATCTATTTGTATTTAGGTTTATTTTTATGATATCACACAATTTTTTTTAATTTTTGTTAAGATTAAATTATTTTTGACGTTTGTTTGAGCTATTGCTATTTTTATAACAAAATCAAATGCCACAACAAAGTATTTAATTGCCAATGCTGAAAACGCGCCAGAAGTGTTGAAATACGTTTTGTTTTTTTTAGGTATGAGTAATCATCAAATAACATCCCCCGCTCTGGACGGAGTGGAAAGGAGTGTCAGAGTTTTACTGATTAAAATCCATCCTTCTTTTGCCCTTTGTGTTCCGGGCGGCGGTACCTCTATCGAACAACCCCAGCAGACAGTGGCAGTAGCAGGCCCCTGTGCTTTGCCGACATGTCCTTGATAAGCGCGTGGAACACGAACGACAACGGTGAGCTACCCACTGCTCACCTTCTCGAGACCCACGTCTACGGTGGCAGAGAATCGTCTCGCGATTGTACTTGCCCTAATATTTTTGACCTTACCTTTCTTATAGTTATTATATTATTAAAATCATTAGCTTTGATAATCAGTACTTCAAAACTATGTAAAATTCTAATAATCTCGAAATGCGTGTGGAACTGCGTTTTCTTGATACGTTTACGCGATTGCATCAAACTTTTTATTAAAGACAGATACGTATAATAAATGCGTTTTTACTAATTAACTCAAGGCAGTTCATTGTAGTATATAAAAGAGTTGTAACTAAAGAGTTAATTAATTAACACTATCGCAATAATTTGGACGTTAGATAAAATTGTAATTTATGATAATGTACGTTTTTTGAGGTGAGGAAACAAGGTGGAAACATTCAGATAATTTGAGTCGTAGTTAAAATATGACGTCTTAGCTAACGGTAACATGAAGAACTGAAAAAACACCATACCTCATTTTGAACATCCTTACCTTAGTACGTAATTCATGTTATTAACCTATGTATTACTAGCTGACACACACGGCTTCGCCCGCGTGATATCGAAAAAAAAGTCCTAAGTATGTGTTATTCCAGACTATAATCTACCTCTGTGCCAAATTTCATAAAGATCCGTTTAGCCGTTTTGATGTGAAAGAGTAACAAACATCTATACATATACAAACTAATACACCGGAGCCAACTACTAAATAATAATCTTTAACACAAGTGGTTACATTTTTACCAAATAACTCCCCCCGCTCTGGGCGGAGCCCGTGTTAGACTTGTGCCGACAACCCCCCCATGTTCCATCTATTGCCCTTTATATTCCAGGGCCGCGGTATCTCTTTCGAACAACCCGCAAACCCGGACACTAACGCGCCGTCAACACGGCCTGTCGTCAGTGTCGCCTGGGTGGATGGACAGACGGTGAGCAATGGGTAGCTTACCGTACACGAAATAGAAATACCAAATAATAATCTCTATTTCGCCACAGTTGGACATACAAGCAAAATAAAAAGAGGTACCTATAACATCAAAGACGATTGCATAGCAAATGTACTAGTACTGGTTAGTCAAAGTTAGGGATAATTTGTTTCAAATCATTACAGATCTATGATTAAAGGAAACTATACCAATTATCCTTACTTCATCACTAATATTAAAAAAGTGAAAGTGAGTTTGTTTTTTTGTTACGTCTTCATGCCTAATTGCTAAACCGATGTTCATGAATTTTGGTACAGAGATCGTTGGGACCCTGGAGATGGACATAGGCTTTTTTTTTTAAAAAAGATTAAGAAATGAGGGAAAAAGAGGGAAGAAAAGGGAAAACTTAGCATTGCCATTACAATAAATAAGGCGCAAGGGCAATATCTACAGTTAGCAGGTAAATCAGGAAAGGGGAACTGTGTTACCCCGAATTTAACGTGAGCGAAGCTACGGACAAAAGCTAGTTAAAAATAAAATATGGAAACAGCAGGATAGAGGCGTTTATTAAAATAAGATTGGATACAGATACTATGCATATTTGTTCATTATAAAAAATATAATTCTTGTAAGTAATTAAGATAACATCATCTAATTATTTAATTAAGAATGTGTATCTTTTCAAGCCCTTCCATAATACATTAGGCCTTGAAAATGTATAAAAATAAAAACCCTTTGACTATGACAAATTAACACAATTTGAAGAAAAAAAAAAGATTAATAATAATAATAATAATAATAATAATAATATCTTGGGACAACTCACACACGGCTATCTGATCCCAAGCTAAGCAGAGCTTGTGTTATGGTAACCAGACAACTGATATACATACTTATATAATTTATAAATATATACATATTATAGATAAATCACACCCAGACACAGAACAAACAATCATGCTCATCACACAAAGTTTGTCCTGGGTGGGAATCGAACCCACGACCTCCGGCTCAGCAGTCAGGGCCACTAACCACTGGACCAACAGGCCCGCAAGGTTCCGCTGCAGGATTAATGATGACTTTATCAAAAAAAGATATCACACTACATTGTAGGTCGGAAAACTGTAATTATAACAATTAAAATAAAATAATTGGATTTTTTACACAATAAACAAGTCATAGACAATTTTTTTTGGGTTTTTTTAAAGATGAGGTCAAAGAACCATTTACTTAAAAAAAAAAAACAAGAATTCTTAGTAACATTTTGTATACCTAATTCTTTTTTTGCCTTTTGCTCGAAAGTAATTAATCTTAAGCCAACTAAATATGATTTTTGTATTTTTTTTTGTATAACGGGATGGTGTACGCAAAGTGCGTACTGGTGGGAAAAAAAGGCCACTCTCTCAATCTGACGATCTCGCGAAGAGTAACCAAAGTACTTTGCCTTGTTGGATATTAATTTACACAAAAAAATAACATAAAGACAGAGAGAAAACCTGTTTATTTGGTTCACGCCACAAGTGCAAACAGAAAAAAAAACATAAAAAAAATTTTGTGTCTACACCACACTTGTTATAACCGAAGGGAAGTCGGCACAAATCCAGACTCAGGAGCTGCTACTGAGAAATCCCTGATGGAGAAACCCCAAAACACTTTGTTCGACTAGAGGATCGAACCCCTCCTATGTTTAGCGGTCATACTTGAGACCACTAGATAGCACTGAGACAAATATCTATCATAAGTGGTTTTATCAAAAATCTGCAAAACGCTGAATGCATAATTACGGTGCAATATATGGTGCAAAAAAAAATTGGTTGTTTGTAAAGTAGGTTTACGATCGAAATGTTTACGTGATAACTAAACCTCACGAGCGCGATCGCGCTCGTGAGGTGCGATCGCGCTCGTGAGGTTTTGGTGTGACACAAGTTTCTGAACATGTCACCCGACTAAAACGATTTTAAAGACGTTATCACGTCAAAAATTTGTGGTGCAAATAGGCTTCAACGTTGCTGTCAATCAAACAATTTTCCTTATCAATTTAAAAGTTGTCAGTCAGCATAATATCTCACGGCCCTGAGTCTTATTCATATCCTCTAGAAGTCTAGACCAATTATTATTGACCGACTAATTTATTCACCAACCTAATCTAGAACCTAGCTATTAGAGAGGAAACATTAAATCGATAAGGATTGCACATGCAAAATATATGAACATGCGAGCAGTGGTGGCTTAAAGGTTACATGATAGGAAGTGGGTTCTTATCCAGGCAGGTACTTTACTTAGTGGATTTTCTTCATGGCTGCTCTTAAAACGGTGAAGGAACCGGCATGATCTAGATTGTCAGCATCATCAATTTAGGGTGACGTCAATTTGACGACACGGTTGGCGCAGTGGCTGAGCTATCGACTGCTGCACTGCGTGTTGCGGGTTTGATTCCCGCACGGCACAAATATTTGTATGGCCTACATATATTTGTTCCGGGTCTGGCTGTTTGTGTATGTGAGTTTAAATGTTTGTAAAACGCATCCACGATACAGGAAAAATCCTAGAGTGGGGCAACGATTAAAAAAAATCTCGTATTCTTCAACAAACCCTTTCATTTGATACCCATGTCAAGAGAATGCATAAAAATAACTAGTCCGCCATCTTTAGGAATCCGCCATATTAGATTAAGAATGACGTCACATAATCAGGCATTTTTATGTAAACTAAACATATATGCAACATTGCAGCTAAATGGAAAGCCGGAAAGTTCTTCTCTATTTTTTTTTACATAGATATATTTTTTAGGTTGCTGTTCTAGAACATAGACCTGTATTTCAGCCAAGAGCGCTGGACCTTTGGCATTTTGAAAATAGTGGTAATTAAATTATTGCACAAATAGAAGTGCATGCCAGCCAAAGCTGGAGCTTGCCACCTACACTCAACACGAATGTTAATTAACCCAACCGATTTCCCACCAGAATTTAACAACAATTATCACCAATTAATACCAGAAATACCCAATGCTCGTGATAGAATCGAATCTTCACGGCAACTATGTCAAGGGTGAGCAGTGGCCATCAACAATAGCAACAAAGAAATAGTAACAATGAGAATGATGTGTGTAGTTTTTGCTGTTTTTGGCTAACAGACAAGGCCCTGAAAGGAAGCGGTTCCTACTGTACGCCTCTTAGAAGATTGCCAATAATCCTTGCAGCTGAAATCCAACTACCATCATCATGATCCACTACCTTCACCCACTGTAGTGGGTTGTTATATATAGTTTTTTATATAATGTTTCCTATTCCGTGTATTTTTTTTAACGATTCTTTGTGAATGAGTCGATATTGTGGGCTTTGTAGATTCCTAGACGTTTGTTAACTTTTATCTTATTTTATGTTTTGTAAAGTAAGCAAAGACTAAATTGTCGGGCCTACGCTGTCTTCTCATACTTAAGTACTAACACTGTAACAACGACATTGTGAAACCAAATAACCATGGAGTCTCTTGCCGGTTTTCTCCATAGGAAACAGCCAACCCGAACTATGCACCTTTTCTCGACGTTTTATAAATGCCCATGTAGGCCTATGTGATATTAAATATTTTGATTTTGAGTGGCTTTTATTTTCCAATTTCTGTGCCAGCGTCATGCAAGATACCCACAGTGGTAAAAATGTCGTCTACACAGTCATGTCATTTATCTTTTATTGCTGCTACTACCATCCAGTTAGGTACTTCAGGCTTTCCAGGGTGTGATGTAATTCCATTTAAGAACTTTTTACTTTATACCTACAGATTTGCGCTGTCCGCTTTATCTCCCCCAATGTACCTACTATTATAATATTCCTAAATACAGAAAAGTGGAGGACCACTCCAAATTCTAACATCAATAATAAGTAAAATACACGTCAATCAAATTCGTCTTTCCAACGTTTGCCATGTTGCAGAGACTACCCCCGCATACTTCACATCCTTACTAATATTGATTGGCTAAACCGATTTTGATAAATTTTGGTACAGAGATAGTTGCTACACTGGAGACGGACATGGGCTTTTTAAAATAAGTGGGAAATGAGGGAGAAAGAGGGAAGAAAGGGAAAACTTAGCTTTGCTATTACAATCAATAAGGCGCAAGGGCAAAAACTACAGGTAGCCTGCAAATCAGGAAAGGGGAACTGTGTTACCCCGAATTTAAAGCGAACGAAGCCGCGGGCAAAAGCTAGTAATATAATAATTCTGCACAATATAGAAAAGTTTTTTAGACAAATACACCTAAAACCACAAACTAGGCAATAAAACGTTACCCGTGTGTACCACGTTAACCATTACGCGTATGTTGGACACTTAAGTAACAATATGATACGTGTGTTGTGTTGTGGTGTAATAGTTAAGGTGTCTACCTATTATGGTGTAACTTCATTTATTTTTCTTAACGGGCCAACATTCACAGGAGAAATTCTTAGTGATTTACTAGGAATTTATCCTGTTTCGTGGGTGCGTTGACAAACATTTAAACTCAAACAACTATTTGTAGGCCATATAAATATGTGTTCCGCGCAGAAATCAAACCCTCGACAAGCAAAGTAGCAGTCAATCGCTCAGCCACTGCGCCAACCGTGCCGTCATTTTATTTCTTAAGCAATTTGTAACATGTAAGACTATTGTGTTATTTTCAGTATGAAAAGATTTTCAAATTCAATCTTTGGTGTTGCTGTTTGAAGACATGTATCTGCAGCCTGCCAGGGTTACAGATAGTTCGAAAGCGATACCGTGGCCCCGGAACGTAAAGGGCATTAGAAGGGACGTTTTATTCAGTACAAGTCTGACACTCCAACGCTCCGCCCAGACTGGGGGTAGTTATTTGATTGTTTCCCATCCGCAAAATCCGGACCCGAGTCATAATTACCTATGGCTTAGTTAGTTCCCGTAAAGAGAAGAGAGAAATGTTAATAAAGTGAGAACATAATGCCTGTGTTTGATTATTTAAAAAAAAAAATTTGGTCTTAGGTCTAGTGGTTAGTGGCCCTGACTGCTGAGCCGGAGGTCGTGGGTTCGATTCCCACCCAGGACAAACTTTGTGTGATTAGCATGATTGTTTGTTCTGTGTCTGGGTGTGATTTATCTATAATATGTATGTATTTATAAATTATATAAGTATGTATATCAGTTGTCTGGTAACCATAACACAAGCTCTGCTTAGCTTGGGATCAGATAGCCGTGTGTGAGTTGTCCCAAGATATTTATTTATTTATTTATTTAATTGCAGTGAGGGAAAGAGACAGAGCTATACAAGATGTCTAGCGCCATCTTTTTCTCACACTGGAATAAGTACAGCTTTATGACGTCATGGTAGCCATACTGTACAAAAATGCAATATATAAGCACTCAACCTTATTGTATGAGACAGCTTTTTTTATTTTCGAGATTTTGATGGTGGTTCCATAGAGAAAGTCATTCAGTTTTATGGATTGAACCACAATCTAAAATTTAAACGTACTTTTCTGGTACACACTGTATATTCAGTGTTGTAGATACTATAGGCCTGAAATGCATATTGTGATGTTTAATATTTGACTATAAATAGTTTTGTTTAAATTGTCATGAAAACTTCACGCTTGTTTATAAATATTTTCCAGCGGACCAAATAAGTAGGTACACCGATATTTCAATCCCTTTACTTAAAGCTTATCGCAGTAAAAGCTTTCGTGTATGGGCACTCTAGTCTCTAAGATTTATTTTACGATATAGCCCACAATAAATCATAAACGGGTTTTTCATTTGAATAAGGTTCAATTTACAACGGAAAAAGGTAGGAATATTTTTACAAAATAAGTTAAATACAACCCACTTAAAACTCAGCGGACCTAGCAGGCCGATATATGTGACCGAAAAACTCACACCTAAAGCTCAACGAATTTATTACCTGGCCCGACGCTTTTCTGAAGATAATGTTTATAAATACTGTTGGACCTCGTATGGTAAAGTTTTGCTGCGAAAAGTCGATGGTGAACGACACGTCGTAATAAAAAACGAAGCAGACCTCGACAGGCTACGGCTGAGTATATGACTAGTGTCGTTGTCCGGTTATCTATGTAAGATACATAAAATGTCTTGTCTTGTACACTTATCTCTTAGAATTTATACTTTAATACTTTTTAAGCCTAACCAAGTCACTAATTCAATCAAACACTTCTTCTCATCAGAAATTAAACCACACACTAATACCATCATTCACACATACTCTTCAGAAATTGATCTACTCTCAAACTCGATCACGCACACAGTTTCATCAGGAACTAAACAATACAAATATTTAGTCTCGCACATATTCTTCTCAAGAACTGACCTTATCATTGCAAAATCAAATTCTAGCTTACCTCTTAAAAACTGGATCTTTATTTACGTAATATTCAGCTTAAGTCCCGTCGTAATCCTCGAGTTAGAACATCTCTGTCCACTAGCAGTGACAATATTATTAACTCTTGTTAGAAATGATGAATATTGATCAAATATCTCAGGAAATAGACAATGTTTCTATTGCTGAGTCTTATTCATGTTCTCCAGAACTATGTCAAGATTTTGTAGGACAGAGCGCTTGGGGTTTTCGTATTATACATATAAACATCAGGAGTATAAAAAAAAATCTAGATCAATTTGTCACCATGTTAAAATTAACGAAAGTTAAATTTGATTTTATTATATTGACAGAATGTTGGCTGCAAACTGCGGGTTACATCCCTGTTTTACAGGGCTATACCTCGCATTCCACGAACAATAACCCAATTAAAAATGATGGCGTCGTAATTTACGTCAAAGACACACTTAACTGCACCACATTTGAACCCTTGTTTTCAGATGCCAACTGTTTAATAACATCCTATAATAACACAGCTATAATTTCAATATATCGTTCTCCTTCCTATTTAAACCCAGCTAATTTCTTGTCTAGCTTAAGTGATATTATTACATCCGTGAAATCCCAAAATAACATCTTGCTTATCGGTGATATAAATATTGATATCAAACCCAGTAACACTGACCGTCATTCAGACGACTATTTGACGTTAACAGCAACACATGGGTTACTGCCTGCTCACACTATACCGACAAGAGTAAACAACTGCCTGGATCATGTCATGATGAAGACTAAATCGCCTGCCAAGGTTCTCGTACTAGATACCTACGTAACTGATCACCTTCCTGTTGCTATATTCTTAGATACAAACAAATCAATTGAAACACCGCCAAAAAAAACCTCAATTAGATACGACTATGACGAAATAAGAAAGGAAATTAATAACCATGATTTTACTTCCGTTCTCAGCACCACAGATCCAGACCTAGCAACAAATATTTTAATTGCCGACATTCAAACCGTCATTACAAGACATTCCAATATTGTACACACACCTAATAGAAAAACAGTTATAAAACCCTGGATGACAACCGGTTTAGTTCGTTGTCTCCGTAATCGTGATAAAATGCACCGACGGGTCAGTCAGTCTCCGAATAATATAATATTAAAAACGTCATACACTCGGTACCGCAATTTTTGTAATTCCCTACTTAAAAAACTAAAACGAGCCTACGAAAAAGCTGAACTTAAAAAAGCGCAAAATAACCCGAGAGCTACCTGGAAAATAATAAAATCAATCACACACAGTACTCAACAAAAACAGTCTCCTTACGCCTTGCTACAATCCTCCGTTGAGCCTATCGTATCTGTTAATAATGCCAATAAATTTTTTGTTAACGTTGGAACTAATCTTGCATCGAAATTCGCCAAACACACTCCATCCGGTTATTCATCTTATTCCCCATCTCCAGTTAACTCTTTGGTTATATCATTGGTTGATGAAGGACTGGTAATAAGCACTATTAATAAATTACGCAGTGATTGTGCAGTTGGGTGGGACAACATCCCATCAATTATAATAAAGCAATCAAGTTCCATTCTAGCTCGTCCCATTGCCCATATTTGTAACTGTGCCATCAATTCGGGTGTGTTCCCAAAAGCTTTCAAGCGTGCAATTGTACACCCTGTGTACAAAAGCAAAGCTAAGGATGACGTTTCCAATTATCGGCCAATCTCAGTCCTTACCTCCCTTTCTAAAATACTTGAACGAATCCTCAACACAAATCTGACAAAATTCCTATCAAAAAATAATTTAATTGCTCAAAACCAGTACGGATTTCGGTCAGGAATTTCCACAGAAGATGCTGTCGCTGATTTGACCAATACCCTGGTCGGTAAACTGGATAGTCGTCTTAAATGCTATGGTATCTTCTTAGATCTAACAAAGGCCTTTGATACAGTGTCTATTCCCAGACTTCTGGCCAAAATGGAGCACATGGGAGTACGTGGTGTGGCCCTAGATATCTTCAAAGATTACCTCAGAGGGCGTAGCCAATGTGTTAAAATCGACTCCGTCCTTAGTGATGAAGAGTTTATCAGCTACGGTGTTCCTCAAGGTAGTATCTTGGGACCCACACTTTTTCTAATGTATATAAACGACCTCTGTCTACTTTCCCTCACCCATTGTGACATTTTTACCTACGCCGATGACACAGCATTATTGATATCCGATGTGACCTGGGACAGAGCTAAACAAAGCGCTGAACTTTGTCTGCAAACTATTATGGATTGGCTTTCCACTAACCTACTGACGCTCAACATCTCAAAGACCAAAGTAATCCAGTTTAAACCACCAAATTCAATCAATCCACCAATGAAATCTAGCAAAATAATAGCGCATACTTGTCTCGGTGGGTCTCCATGCAACTGCAATTGCCTTGACATGGTCACATATATTAAATATTTGGGTGTCTACATTGACGAGCGGCTAGATTGGCGAACCCACACTGATACTCTTTGCTCCCGGCTTCGAAAACTTATTTATTTATTTAAAGAGCTCAGACATGCGACCGACTTTGAAACAGCTTCACTAGTGTACCGTTCACTATGCGAGTCACTAATTACTTATTGTATTCCGATTTGGGGCGGAACCTTCAAAACCGTGATGCTTAGGGTAGAACGAGCTCAGCGGGCAGTTCTCAAAGTTATGTACTTCCGTAGAAGGGACTACCCCACCGCCCTGCTGTACTCAGAAGCCCAAGTACTTACGGTGAGGAAACTTTACGTCCTTCGCTCTGTCTTGCGCCGACACTCCTCCATGCCACTAGATAGTAATCTATGCAATCGACGGGCTGGTTTCCCTATTTGTGAGTCTGTGCAGTGGCGTACTGCACTTGCGCGACGTCACTATCGTGTTCTAAGCTCCCAAATCTACAACAAAATTAACAAAAAGCTTTCTATTTATAAACTGACCCTGCATAAAGTTAAGCATATTCTAAAGCCGTGGCTACTGTCGCTGAACTATGACGAAACAGAGGATATACTTATTTCCATTGCGTAAATCAATGCTGAAAACCTTTCCTGATCATTAATTTACACCCACACACGTGCGTGCACACACTCACACACACACACACACACACACACACACACACACACACACACACACACACACACAAACTCACACTCCACATACACACACATACTAACACTCTCAAACTAAGAACAGGCTATTTTTAACAACTTTTATTTTATCTCTTATTGTATTTGTCTTTTACTTTAATTTTGAATAATATTGTTTTGTTAATCTTGTTGCACATAACACTGTAAAATCTCCTTTGGGAGAGGGCACTGGCTCCTGTAACACAGGTCTTTCACCTAGCACAGGAGTCAGGGACTTCATAAAAAAAAATGTAACCAATTTTGTGTAATAAAGATTATACTTATACTGTGTAATAAAGATTATACTTATACTATTTTTAAAGTATTCGCTTTTATGATCAGCAGCTCAAACTTTAGCCAAACTTACTTACACATTTACCCGATCATAGAAAAGCTAAAGATGGTTAAAAATAATATGTTAAAACATCATACACATTAATAGTACACTCACAAGTCCCATCTAGGAAGCGAGCATGTTTTCATCAACAGGGCACGAATTCAGACACCGTGGTTGCTACTGAGAAGTTCCTGATTAAATAACCCAATAGCATTATGCCCATCCCAGGAATCAATCTAGAAGACCTGGTCTTCATGCTCAGCAGTTGCTCTTGCTACTCCTTGACTAGCGAGGCAGGTTGAAATGTTGTCAGGCTTTTACTAGATTTAACTTCACAATTTCAATAATAGCATTGTGGTCGTTATATAAAAATATCACAAAAACCCAATGACCAATATAGTGTTTAAATTATATTATTTGGATAATAAGACCAGACAATAGGGTATAGCTTGGATAACCATCATTGTGAATCAAAGTAAAAACAAAACAAATCTCAGTACCCAGTCTGTTACACATCAGTATACATGCACCTCAATGTAACTTGTTAAACTCACGCCCTACTTTGCAGTGAGTCACTGTGTCACTAGTAGGCGCTTTGTCTTAATGCCGCACTTGTGACACCGAAGGTGACGATTATTTACCGTGATTATTACTTCTGGTCATTAGACAGAAGGGCCTGGGAAAATCTGTGAGACAAGGAAAAGATTTACGTTTTGATACCCGTGAGAACCACATCACCGTATTTTTAGAGGAAGTTTGAAAGTTGCGCCTGTTACAGAAAAAAATTAAAGGGAGTCGTTTGTCTTGGTATAGGTAATGAGGAGGAACAAAGCACATGTGACTAAAAGAGTGATGGATCTGAATGTTGATGGATGGAGAGGGAGAGGAAAGCCAAAGAAAAGATGGTTGGATTGTAAGGAATGAGATGAACGAGAAAGGTTTTTACTCACGGGTTGACCACTGAAAACCAGCGCTATGCTGTGGGCTCCCCCTACCTGTCGCAGTCACGACGTGCAAGCTTTTTTATTTTATCCCATGTATGTATTTGTAAATGTTTGTGATGCTTGGAATGTTTAATGTTTTTTTTATTATTATTATTTAATTTGCGACAAATTAATGTTTTTTCTTTCTTTTTTTCAAAGGAGTAAATGTTGCCGTGACGTGCGTCGACCCCAAATAGAATGGGACAAGGGCAGAAAAATGATGATGACCTATAAGAATTACATGAATGGCTAACAGCTTACCCGAAAAAAGTAACCATTTTTACATGCCCTTTTGGCAGCAACTAATGCCTCTAATTTAATACCCCATTTAAGCCACTTATGTTTTGAATCAGTATGGAGTTAAATAAATTAGCCAATTGTCTAAAGTATTGAAGCTCTACTAAAACATAATGGTTTTGTGTTCCACAAAAGCGAATGTAGGTTGGCTAAACAAGTCATAGTGTGTGTTTGTTCGACACATGCGGATAGTTTTCACGGGTATTCGTAACTTGTATGTGGTAATAGTTGGGACTTGGAAACTTTTGTTGGGAAATTTCGATATGATGAGGTTTAATTAGCTAGAATACTCACTACAATAAATGAAGGACTGATAGTTTCAAAAGCTAAACTACTTATTATGACAACTGAAAAGCAGTTATAATTTAGGATACTTAAAGCAAAGAAAGAAAGAACGCAATCATGTTTATTTGACACTTTCTACAAGTAGGTACACACAACATAAAAAAAAACTTAAATCTTGAGCTACCACCTCCTCAGATCGAATAATAAGGACAAAAAGATCTGAGAGATTTCAGGAGACAACGGTTAGCTTTAGACCCAAGAAGGTGTTTAGTAGAAATTGTGATGCTTCCCAAAATACTTCATGTATTAAAAGCCCTTAATTGCTTAAAATAATGTAGGTACACACTTTACTACATTACAATTTAATGAAAGCTTCTAAAATTTAGATGGGTCTCATTTCGCCAATATCTTTTATATTTTTCTCCACTTCGGAAACAGAGGACGAGAAAACTCATTCTAAAGTAATAGAGCATTAAGAAACAATCCAACATTTACTTGGATTTAATGTCCTAAGTCCGTAGCATCAGTAACCACCAAAAGATTCACACAACCCAACATACTAGATCACGCAACCTGACTCAATAACCTTCGCCATTGGAAATACTTGTATTAATATTTTGACGTGATAAGGAAGGACTAGCAACCTTGGTTGCTGGTGCGTAACCGTAGGTTTTTATTCAAAGGTAGACGTGGATATGGTTGGCGGTTGGAAATTGAAATTGATGTTTTTTGATAAGACCTTGACGACATTGTCAAGTAATTGAAGTTATTATGGCATATTACTGTGCTTATTTAGCTTTGTAGGTTAGTGGTTCAACTAATAGTCACGTTAGACATTTTTGCTAAACTACCTTTATTTTGTGTCATTATACACCATCAGAACACATGTCATCAATTCTTTAAAGAACCTTTGACCGGTGATCTCTTTAAACAGTCTGAAACATAAATTTGAAATCCGAATTTAGCAAAAAGTAACAGGTTTTCTTAAAAAATACTAATTATTTCTTTTCACACACCAACTAAGAATAATTAACATTTAATTTCAGAAATTATACATCCACTAGCTTATGCCCGCGGCGTCGCTCGCGTTAAATTCGGTATAACACAGTACCTGCTACCTGTAGTTTTTGCGCTTGCGCCTTATTGATTGCCCGTTTATACGTGTTTTGTTGAATCTACATGTTTTACTAACATAGTCCAAGTTACTGTGTAGTAATCAAATATCCTTATTAATATTATAAAAGCGAAAGTAAGTTTGTTTGTTACCTCTTCACGCTTTAATGGCTAAACCGATTTTGATGAAGGTACAGAGATAGTTGGGAACCAGGAGACGGACATAGGCTATTTTTTTAACGTGGGATATGAGGGAGAACGAGGTAAGAAAAGGGAAAACTTAGCGTCGCTATTACAAATCAATAAGGCGCAAGGGGAACTGTGTTAGCCCGAATTTAACGCGAGCGAAGCCGCGGGCAAAAGCTAGTATTATATAAAATTAAAACTATTGCACACGAAGTGACGGCGTCGCGTCGCGACTGCGAGGTCGGTATCCTTCCACGAAAACGTCAAACATAGAACTGATGAACGCTACTTAAACCGAAGACACTAAACTCATTCATACCCAACATTTTGGGCATTTGCATGACATTTAAACTTATTAATTCATACATACAATAGTCTAAGTATTGCATGTTATTTTTCAATGACATTGTTATTGATTAAAAATATTATCTAATACGAGTAAGTACACAATATTATATTTACACACCTCGGTAAGCTATATACGTATATACTTTTGAACTTTTTGTAACATCTATTCAACTTGTGTTATGCAAATAAATGGATTTGATTTAATCCATTTCTTAGTTAGGTGGAAGAAAAAGGAACATAATTATATGGATGGAATCCAAGATCAATAAAAAATCTTATTCAATACCTACTCAATGGCTGTTATGCATTGCATTGCATAAAGTGATAGATTAAAAAAATGCCAGTGAACTTGACAATAAACAGTTGAAGGCCGCCGTTACGCTTCACTGTGCACAATGCTCTGATTCACCTTTACAACACGTTCGCTAAAAACATGACGACATTTAAATAAAAAAAAATCATTTAAACGAAAGATGATTACTATTAAATTTAATACTTCCGTTTTCTGCCACAATAACCGGCCCTATGGGAGTACCCGGTAGAAACCCCTTAATTTTCACTAAGTAGTTGGTCTTCGCTTTAATAAATAATCTTGTTTTAATAAACAATAAGTACATCAAGGTAGGCAATAATAGCTAATAGGCTCACATATACAGTACTAACTTTTTCCCGCGGCTTCGCTCGCGTTAAATTCATGATTTGCAGGTACCTGCTACCTGTAGTGTTTGCCCTTGCGCCTTATTGATTGTAATAGCAAAGTTAAGTGTTAGTTTAACATGTCCCACTTTAAAAAAATAGCCTATGTCCGTCTCTAGGGCCCTACTATACCTGTACCAAAATTCATCAAAATCGGTTTAGCCATTAAAGCGTGAAGACGTTACATACAAATTAACTCACTTTCGCTGTTATAATACTAGTAAGGATTACTTTAAGGCAAATAATTAATAAATAAAATAAAAGAATCTTTATTTCAGACTCGGTAGAATCCATAAATTGTTGGTTAGTGACAGTAGGTATATGCTCAAAAACGTTTTTAGTGTAGTGTTATTAATTGATGATGACGGGATTAGATACTTTTATTATCTAGGTGGCCTCATTTCCAAATTCATCAATACTTACAAATAGATAATAAGAAAGACGCACTCTAGACGGTCGCAACTATTGTAGCAAACATGTTTAGCTAGATTTTTTTTTGTATAATTATACAGCAGCTCAATTTAATATTGAATCCATTGATTCAGTGGCAAATTTTATATTTTTTTTGATTAATTTGTATGTGCAGTATGGTTTTTGTGTTGCTTGTGCAAAATGGCAAACATTAAACAATTTTTTTCTTACCCTAGCGGCGAAACATGGAACTAAGATTAAAATGTACCGAATTCTATATGCCCGGAATGACTGTGTTCTATGTGTCACCAATATTAAAAAAGCCCAAGTGGACGCTTAATTATAAAATAATATGAAACTAATCACACAAGGACATTGGGCCCGTAATTAATTAATACTATACAGATGTGCCCTAGCCTGAAGAAAACGTGAATTTATATGGTGTACTTCAACAAAATAATGTAAGACAGTAGGACTTAGGGAAGGTACGTATTTACGCGACCACGTTTTTGCTTCCAAGTACGTACACCAGGTACCGACCCGAAAGACTTCAAAGTATTTTATACGGCTACTCAGACTGTCCGTCGTGCGTCGTCGGGGCTCGACACTCGCCGGAGTGTAGGACTTGTCCATCTTAATAATTGTGGATTATTTTAAATTGATAAGTGGCCAAAAACAGCGTCAGTTATTCGACTCGAATCTCTGCGATAGTTGAGATTCGAGCGAGCGGATTATAATCACTGGGATCATTTCCTAAATCATCACCCGCTGTTCAGTCGAGTCAGTTAAGACCCTCCTGATGGCAACTTGAACAACGCGCGGCCGCGGTAGTCGTGTTGCCGATGTAACGAAACCATAGCGAGATCTAATTCGACGTCAGCGCCATCTATCGAGCTATGGGTCAGACTTTGCACGTATTTTAGTTAACCCGTTCGCCGCTGTGGCATTATTATTTTTGTTTCATTATTATTTCAATTGTGATATTGCAAAAGATAGTAGTTATGTTTTTTGCAAATAAATTTTTCATCAAAATTAAAGCGAGTAAAGCAGTAGTCGTTGATGAATATGAGTATTTTGTCTAAACATCTTGAACAAAATAAAGATCTAAAACTAATCAAATTAAACTGTATTTTTTGCATACTGCTTAAAAGAGACCTTGTTCCTTTTTACGTTACCTAGTGTATTTTTTTCAACTGCTATTTCATTTACATTAATACGTTGATGTGATTAAAGTCTTTTAAAAAAGATGTGTATCGATAGATGGTATCGTAAAGTTATGGTGTTTAAAAATAATATAAATAAAACTATAACTAACTAATGCGTCATCTTGATTGATTGCTATAATATATAAATATTATTGAAAATAACGAAACACTCGAATGCCGTTGGTGACGCCATCTTTGTGTCTGAATATAAATTAAATATTTTACGTAACATGTAGACGAAATTTGATCATAGAAAATCAATACCAGCCTGTTACCAACGCGTTAAGCAGTTTACATTTTGTGTGTCTTAATAAACACTGTTACCATAACCACTGATTATTGGACACCAACAAAAAACGCAGACAGATGGGAGTCAGATCCAATACCAGAAAAAACAATTTAAACTTGAAAAAATTGCATCACTCTTGCGTATACGCAACGCAGTGTTTTCTGTTTTTTTTTTGTTAATGTTCAATATAGATAATTGTATATATTATGTATTGACATCTATGCTAAATAGATACCTATGGTGTTCATTTTATTATAATGGTTAGTTTTTTTTTATTTCCACGCTATCATTTTGGTGGAATGTGTCCTTCACGAAAACTCTTATAAACCACATTTCGTGGGAATTGAATGTTTTAAATGACTTAATAATGTAGTAAATAAGCATATTTTTCATCTTCATGATACTTTAATATTCTGAGGATAATCCTACTTATATATCCTTACTAATATTATAAAGGCGAAAGTGAGTTTGTTTGTTTGTTACGTCTTAACGCCTAAATTGCAAAACGGATCTACGAATTACGTGAATTTTTGAGTGGAGATAGTTGAAGAGATGGAGAGTGACATAGGTTACTTTTTGTCTCTTTCTAACCCCATTTCTCTAAAATGAGGAATGAACGCGAGCGAAGCCGCGGGCCAAAGCTAGTAATAATATCATAAATGCAAATGTTTGTGAGAATGGATGGATGGATGTTTGTTACTCTTTCACGTCAAACCGGCCAAATGGATCTTGATGAAATTTGGCACAGAGTTAGATTATAGATTGGAATAACACATAGAATACTTATTTTTCGAACATCACGTGGGCGAAGCCGCGGGCGCCAGCTAGTATTAAAATAAAAATATAGCATGAAGAAAATACTTTATTTCCGCGTAATTGATACAGAATTACTCATTACAATAGACAAATAAAAAAATAAATAAATAGACAAATATCCAGCAATCAAATAATAATGTCCTCATAAATCCTAGAAAACTCTCAGCATTTTACTCACAAAATGTACAAAAATAAAAATAAATAGTATCAATAAAAACGTAATACAAAATATAATGGTTTTTTTTCTAATTGTGTTCGATATCATTCTCTCTATGATTGGATTGTATGGCCCGGATTTATTTAAGCCAAGACATCAGTACAACGGATTCAGTGGATTTTGGTACAACGTAGTAATATATTTCTTCCTTCATAATAGAGGTCTATCAGCAGAGATATTGGTTTCTAGACGCAAAATTTCATTTTTTTGTGAGGAGGTTTCATTGGCTGTCACAAGTACAGGAACAGAATTCTATTTTTACCCGACTTGACAGACGCTAAATCGCTTCCGCTACCTATCTGTTCGCTTAGATTTTTTTAACTGAAATACTTCAATGGAATTTCATGCAGTTTTCAGCAATAGATTGGAATTCGAGTCGATATAAGATTAGAAAAATATTTATAAGTATAATTTATTTATTTATTAAAACTTTATGCACAAGTAAAAACGGTACAATACCTATTAATAGTTGTCTAATTGTACCCGTGCGAAGCAGGGGCGGGTTCTATAAAATAATAATAGTAGTAATTTAGGTAATAGTATTTTATAAAATAATAGTTCATGAAAATAATAGTACTATTATGTACTAATTAATGTATTATTATTGTGATAGTTTTTGATTTTCAAACCAGCAGCTGGACGGTTAACTCAAATTTCGTGCTTTAAATTAATATTATAACCTAGGTTGTAATTTTGTTAATCGTTCCCCTATATTCTTCATTCTTGGAAACCAATGATGGTAAATCCTCAGGACTTGTGGAAATGATAAGAGAGAAATTGCTTATCACACCTGTAATATAATCTGATACTTCTATCCTGACAGACAGATGTGTTGCTGGGGAGTTTGTGCCACCACTTCTTCCCAGCTGAAACACTAGGAAGTAGCAAAGGGCAGGTGTTTTGTGGGACTGCCTCTTGTAATTTGACGTTCAAGAAGTGCTAAAATGAAATGCCTAATTTATATGAATGACTTTTAATTTTGGTTTTTAATAATATTAAGAAAGGCAAGCTAATCAAGTACCTATACTAATAAAATGCCGTATTCTGTCCACCAAGATCTTGTCTAATTGACAGAAATAACAAGCGGGAACTCGTGTATAGTTTAAATGTGATAGATATAATAATTATTCTTTATCATTTACACCATACAAATTACAAGAATAAGAGTATACTCGTACAACTTATGAATAAGGTGACACAATGGGCGGACTTATTGCTAAAAGCGATCTTTTCAAGAAAACCTTTGGATGGATTTAAAGTGTGTATGTGATTTCTGGATTAGCAACTTTACCTCGCAATTCTATAATAACCATACAATGCTACTTAAAAACAGCACTCCTTGCCTTACCTTACTGCTAAACCGTCAATGTATACAATCCAACGTAAAATTTTAGTCTGTGTAAGCTTAGATAAATATAATCCTGGTATTTTACTGAAACCGGATGTGAGTGCAAATTGGGATCAAAACCGGAAATAGCGTATATCATACGCTTTGTTTTGCGGAATTCTCTCGGTTAGTTTTATTTTGCGCATATTGTAGTTTATTTTACATTCATATTCATCAAGCGTTTGGAATTGTTTGGCTATTTGTGAGTAACTGGAATTCGTTAGTTTATTTTTTATTCATTTGGTATATTGAGTGTTTTTATTGATAGGTGCGAAATGCAATCACTTTACAGTAGCGAAATTGATGTAGTCTAATTTATTGTGAATACACGAATAAAAAAACATATATTGGAGAGTAAAAAAACATTTGTTTTGGCATAACAATAAATTTGACGTTAATGAGAGATCGTTACAAAAGAAAATTAACTGTTATTGGAATATTAGCTTTTGCCCGCAGCTTCGCTAGCGTTAAATTCGGTATAACACAGTACCTGCTATCTCAAGTTTTTGCCATTGCGCCTTATTGATTTGTAATAGCAACGCTAATTTTTCCCTTTTCTTCCCTCGTTCTCCCTCATATCCCACTTTTTTTAAATAAAAGTTTGCCTATGTCCGTCTCCTGGTTCCCAACTATCTCTGTACCAAAATTCATCAGTGAAGAGGTAACAAACAAACTCACTTTCGCTTTTATAATATTAGTAAGGATTTGATCGACTCTGCTTATATATTACACACCACGCCCATATCCCCCAAAGGGTATGGCAGAGGTGTTCCTAAACTCACATTTAATCAGTTATATTTAGGCACTGTAGAGGTCTGATAACATTGATCAAACCTATAATATATAAGCAGTCATGCTAGCGAAGGAGGTGGCCGGGCGTTTGAGGGAGAGAACCTCAAACCAACTTAGCCGCCCCGGAAGACGACTCCCGGCCACCGTTGATGCGGGCCTGTAGATTGTGAGCAATGGGTAGCTCACAATCCGACTGTCTATTGACGACAGGGCGTGTCGACGGCGCGTTAGTGTTCCACGCGCGCCTCAAAGAGATGTCAGCAAAGAAGAGAGGCCTGCCGGGGTTGCGGGTTGTTCGAAAGAGATACCGCGGCCCCGGAACATTTAAAACGTTAATAGAAGGAACATGGGTGGGTTTTAGTCAGTACAAGATTGACACTCCCCCCCGCTCCGCCCAGAGCGTGGAATGACTTCCCATCCGCAAAAAAAAACAACAATCTATAACAAACAGCGCGGGCTGTTTGTTTCACAGACATTCAAATACTCAGGTTTTTAAATAAAGATTAAACAAGAATAGAATAGCTTAGGAACTATGTGATATATGTAGGTACAGTTGAAAATATGAACTGAATCACAGATTATTAAATAGCTGAATTATTATTAGAAAGTATTTTATCTAAATACGTTTATATTTTTTTCATTTTAAAAACATTTTACTATACTAGGTATTTCTCCTGTATCGTGGGTGCGTTTACAAACATTTAAACTCACGTACACAAACAGCCAGACCCGAGAAAACTACCTGTAGGTCATACAAATATGTTTTCTGTTCGTGAGAAAGTGAGAAATATGTTGCAGTATTATTTTGTTTGACTTAGAATAGAATGATGCCCTTTAAAATGCAGGACCCATTAGATACTTATAAGATACCTAACTAATTTTTATTGAAGGTTTTTGTTCAGAATCGTGATGTGAAACTGTTTTATTTCCTGGTCCGAATTATTTGATTGTAGACTTAATCAAACACTGAACCAAGGTCAAAGATAACGCCCACCGTTATTAGATAAGAATTATTTTTAGATATCACGAAATGACTGCGTTCCTTGCAAAGGTTTAAATTTATGCTTAGTCATAAGTCATTTCATAAGTTATTTATTTAAAAACAATATACATTGTGTAAAAAATAAAATTAACGACTTTTGACGGGCCTGTTGGTCTAGTGGTTAGTGGCCCTGACTGCTGAGCCGGAGGTCGTGGGTTCGATTCCCACCCAGGACAAACTTTGTGTGATGAGCATGATTGTTTGTTCTGTGTCTGGGTGTGATTTATCTATAATATTATGTATGTATTTATAAATTATATAAGTATGTATATCAGTTGTC
This sequence comes from Ochropleura plecta, assembly GCA_905475445.1. Taxonomy (NCBI): domain Eukaryota; kingdom Metazoa; phylum Arthropoda; class Insecta; order Lepidoptera; family Noctuidae; genus Ochropleura; species Ochropleura plecta. Next base: position 19,569,789 of record FR997736.1, read on the forward strand.
TGGTTACCATAACACAAGCTCTGCTTAGCTTGGGATCAGATAGCCGTGTGTGAGTTGTCCCAAGATATTTATTTATTTATTTATTTAAAGGTTTAAATTTATGCTTAGTCATAAGTCATTTCATAAGTTATTTATTTAAAAACAATATACATTGTGTAAAAAATAAAATTAAAATATAGATATTACTAACAATACAGAAATTAGATTACAAAAATAGGATGTCAAACATAAAGATAAAAATGTGTACACCCATAAGATATCAATCCTCACTAAATCCTTACCACCACTAACCAATATTATAAAAGCGAAAGTGAGTTTGTTTGTTTGTTACCTCTTCACGCTTTAATGGCTGAACCGATTTTGATGAATTTTGGTACAGAGATAGTTGGGAGCCAGGAGACGGACATAGGCTATTTAAAAAAAAAAGATTGGGATATGAGGGAGAAAGAGGGAAGAAACGGGAAAACTTAGCGTTGCTATTACAAATCAATAAGGCGCTACCGAAGTTAAAGCGAGCGAAGCCGCGGGCAAAAGCTAGTATTATATATATTATTATATCCCTACTAATATTATAAAAGCGAAAGTGAGTTTGTTTGTTTGTTACCTCTTCACGCTTTAATGGCTAAACCGATTTTGATGAATTTTGGTACAGAGATAGTTGGGAACCAGGAGACGGACATAGGCTATTGAAAAAAAAAAAAGATTGGGATATGAGGGAGAAAGAGGGAAGAAACGGGAAAACTTAGCGTTGCTATTACAAATCAATAAGGCGCTACCGAATTATATATAGCATAAACAACCCTTTGTTGGGTTCCATACCTCAAAAGGAAAAATACGGAACCCTTATTGGATCACTTTGTTGTCCGTCTGTCTATCAAGCCCCTTAATCTCGGGAACGCGTGGAGGTGTCGAGTTGAAATTAAAACTATTTACTTAAGTCTGTGGTCCTTTTGTGATGTGAAAAAATTAACCCTCTAAGTTTACGCAGTCAAAATATATGGCTGTTTATTTATTTATTTATTTATTAAAACTTCATGCACAAGTAACAAAAACATTGTACAAAGGCGGACTTAATGCCTTGGGCATTTTCTACCAGTCAACCTTAGGGTGATGCAGAGACAAAGACATAGTAGGTGCAATGTGACAAGAAATATCAATTTTATTAATAATAAATACATACATAGAAAATATAAAAAAGTAAAGAGAGGTAAAAACTACTAAATATAATGAAAAACTGTCAACTTTTTAATTTTGAGAAGAGTCTGCCAACTTCTTACGTAAGTGTTTGCGAACTTTTACCTTAAATGTAAACCGACTGGTAGCCGTCCTGATATTCAGAGGGAGCGCATTCCACAGGAAAACCGCCTGGACAGAGAAGGAATATTTAAGGAAACCAGAGCGATGAGTAGGACATCGTAGAAGACGATTATTGGAGGACCGAAGGTGCTTGCTGTGCGCAGCGCATAAATATTTAAAATGAGAAGTAAGATAATTAGGAGATGTGGGTTTATCGAGCAGAGAAAACAAGGTGGTCAAAGCCCTCAGCGCTCGTCGCTGTCTGATGGGTAACCATTTCAAGAGAGACCGATGTGCAGATACATGGTCATACTTACGAAGATTGAAAACGAATCGAATGCAGTTATTTAGAAGTCGGTCAAGTTTGTTGAGGAGATCTGCATTCAGGTCATAGTAACACACATCACCATAGTCAATTATGGGGAATATAAGTGACTGAACCAGCATTGCCTTAATGTGACATGGGAGAATATTTTTTAAACGATAAAGCGATCGCAACGTTCCAGTGACCTTTTTGCTCACAATCGCGACCTGCTTACGCCAGTCTAAACAAGTGTCAACGTGCAAACCCAAATCCTTGACGTCGGAGCTAAACGGGATGACTGTGCCATCAAAACTAACCGGTGGCACCGTTAACCCATTCAGCCTTCGTAGACTATAGGGGCTCCCTATAATGATAGCCTGACACTTAGTTGGGTTAACCGCTACTCCAAACCGATCAGACCAATTTTTCACCACGTTTAAATCCCGGTTTAGCTCCTCAATCGCATCGGATAAGTTGTCAACACCTGCCTGACAGTAAAGCTGTAAGTCGTCAGCGTAAAGATGATACGCACACTGAAGCTCAGAAGTTATAAGATCGATAAAAATAGAGAACAATAGTGGAGATAATATACCGCCTTGAGGGACGCCAGTTTCAAGGTTACACCAGCTGGAAGAAGAGTCTCCCGCAAGAACCGACTGCTGACGCCCCCGAAGATAGGAAGAGCACCAATCCAAAACCTCGGGAGAGACCATGAGATAAGAGAGTATGGATAAGAGGACGTCGTGACTGACGGTATTGAAGGCATTGGAGAAATCTATCAATACTAACACGGAAACTTTTGTGTCTTCCATCCCCCGCCTTATATCATCAGTCACTTTAAGGAGGGCGGAAACGGTACTATACCCGGGCCTGAAACCAGATTGGAATGGACTAATGAGGGAGTTATGGTGGATAAAGTAGGAGAATTGTTTATGGACACAGGCCTCAAGTACTTTAGATAGAAATGGAAGGATGGAAATTGGTCGAAAGTGACAGGGAAGAGTGGGATTAGGAATTTTTGGTAGTGGTCGAACATGTGCTTTCCGCCACGTTGACGGGAAAACACCGGAGTAAAGGGAGAAATTAACCACATGGGAAATTGCAGGAAGGAGCTGATCAAGAGCCGTCACGATCATGTGGCGACTGATATCATCACAGCCCACGGCTTTGGATTTAATGGACAGGATAATTTTCTTGATCTCTTCCGGGTCAACTGGGGTGAAGACAAAGGGGCTGATATTAGGTCGCGTCAGACTAGCAAGGTAACTAATGGTATGACATTTGGTTAGACTATCAAGAATAGGAACAGTGGAGAAATGGCGATTTAGATCATCCAAACCAAATGTCTTAGGAAGGTCTGAATGCCGCTTTTTGTTTATGTCTCAAGTTTGTACGGAACTCTAGGTGCGCGAGTCTGACTCGCTCTTGGCTCGGTTTTTCAATAAATGGGCTACCCAACATAAAAATATTCTTTCAATTCGAACCCGTGGTTCCAGCTGGCTGAAGAACGCATGATTCAGAAAGATTCAGTTCCTCTATCAGAAGGATTACTATGACATCTTAAAGCAGTTCTTATTCAGTGTGAGAAAAAGATGGTGCTAGACACCCTGTATACAGGGTGTCTAGCACCATCTTTGAGACAGAGCTATAGCTCTGTCTCTTTCCTTCAGTGGAATAAGTTCTGCTTTAAGACGTCATGGTAGGGTAGCTGGACCTTGTTTTTGATACTTGTGGGATACTATTTTTGATATTTTATTTCTTTATTTAGGTAACCAACAGCGATACTTACAATACATTACAAATTATTTTAGTTACAGTACAGTCTAATATGGCTAATAATAGGTTTCCCTGTGTAACTGGGATTTAGTGTATGTACAAACGGACTTATAAAATATTATAATAAAATTAACAATGACGATACTACACATATAAGTTAAAAATAAAATTTCGAAAAAGTAACACTAAGAAAAAGAGCCTTCTTCTTATTTGCCTTCATTCAAAGTTTTTGTTATTTGTTTTTTGAATACTGCTTTATTAAAATTAAAAATGTCAACATTAGAAAATTCTGCGTTGTAAATACGAGCAATGCGTGTCATTACACAATTTTTGGCATAGTTAGTGGAGTGCCTAGGCCATGTAACAGTGACGTATGACGAGTGCACCGTAGGGGAGTGTTAAATGTTACCAGTGCGACCAATTCCGAGCAATCCAGGCGTCCATTAAGAATATCGTAAAGCAAACACATGTCCATTACTTTACGCCTTTCATCCAGTGTTAGCAAACCATATGTACGGCAGCTGTCTTCGTAGGTCATCGGAGGTTTTCGGAGGCGGTAGTTGAGGTGGTTAACGAATTTTTTTTGAATCTGTTCTATTTGGTTCTTATAAATTATGTAATGGGGGGACCAAATTGGACTCGCATATTCTAAAACACTTCGCACGTATGCATAATATACCGATTTGAGAGCACCAATATTTTTAAATAACTTACATGACCTAAGAACAAATCCTAGGTTCTTATAAGCTTTAGAGCTAACAAGATTAATGTGATCAGAAAACGATATTTTAAACTAATGTTCCCATTTGTCATTATTATTTTCAGTAGTTTGGGCTGTGTTCTTATAATAATAACGTCAGTCAGTTTGGTTTAAAAAGTTGCGACAATACCACATTGTACAGGTAAAGTTTACCCTCGTCTTCGATAGATGGCGTTGTGCCTTTTTCTGAATCGCGCTATGGTTTCGTTACACGTGTTTGGTAAGGTCATTCCCATTTCTATTGGTAAAGAATTCCTGCTTATCCCTATTCTGAATTTTATTTATTTTTGGTGAGATCTCTGGAATTATTCAGAGATTTAATTAAACTTTATTAAGGTAAACCGCACACACGCCTACCGAGGTTGCGGATTAGTTTGAAAGAGATACCGGCCCTGGAGGTGGAGGGTAAAAGATGGAACATGGATGAGTTTTAGTCGGTAAAAGTCTGACACTCTTTCCGCTCCAACCACAGCAGAAGACGTTATTTGATGATTTACCATCCCCAAAAAATGAATAAAACTCATAAACTCACGTCTTTTTCTTTGGTGGAAGGCTGAAAAAACAATGCCATCTCCATTCTTCTTCCTGCCTCGAACGCGTAGAGGTATCGAGTTGCCGAAACCATAATTATACCTACCTACAGGTCTGTGGTCAATTGGACCTGTGAAAAAATCAACCCTCTAATACTGCACAGTAATGAGAACAACATAATGCTGTTTATGTCGCAAGTTTGCACGGAACCCATGGTGTGCGAGACCGAATCACACTTAGCCAGTTCTTTAGGAATCCTTACTATAATATTATAAAAGCGAAAGTGAGTTTGTTTGTCTCTAGAGACGGTTTTTTCGTCTCTTTCTAATTCCTCACTTTCCTAAATAAAAATGGGGGGTTGAAGTTTGTATGGAGCAATTTTCAAGGTAGAAAGCAAAAAAATATTATGCGGACTATTTGTCACTAACAAAAACATCGTGCAGTAATCTGACCCCAACCCCTTAAAAGAGGGGGTGAAATTTTAAATGGGGCTTTTTGCAGTGTTCAAGGTAGGAAGCTAAAAATCGGTACACACACTCTGTTGCCAAAGAAAAATACCTGCAAATCAGGAAAGAGGAACCGTGTTACCTCGAATTTAACGCGAGCGAAGCTGCGGGCAAAAGCTAGTAATATTATAAAAGCGAAATTGAGTTTGTTTGTTACCTTTTCACACCTTACTGGTTAAACCGATTTTGATGAATTTTCGTACAGAGATAGTTGGGACCCAGGAGACGGACATAGGCTAATTTTATTTAATAAAAAGTGGGATATGAGGGAGAAAGAGCGAAGAAAAGGAAAAACTTAGCTTTACTATTACAGATCAATAAGGCGCAAGGGCAAAAACTGCAGATAGCAGGTACCTGCAAATCAGGAAAGGGAAACTGTGTTACCCCAAATTAAACGCGAGCGAAACTGCTGGCAAAAGCTAGTACTAATCTAATAGAGCATGTCAAAGATAAAACCAAAAATAATTACAAACAAAGATTGAAACAAAAACAAAAATAACAAAGTGGACGTTATAATTATCACCAAATACAATATAAAATTAGACAAAATTAAAACGAATTAATACAATGACAATTTAATTCAGTCAAAAATCTAATATTGTTTGTTATTTAGGAAGTCATCAACACTGTAGTATGAGTATGTATGTGACACCTGCATAATGAAAATGCAACAAAAGTCCACATAAATTCACTGCATAGTGTTGAAAACGAGCATTAGCTTGTGAAACTTCTGAAATATAAGAAACTACATCGTTATTGATATTAAAAAGTCTCCAAATCATAATTATTTTGTATCCCAGTCATTTCCTAGTCCCAGATAACTGTGTTATTATTTTATTAGAATGTGATTTACTTTTGTTAATATCAAGGACTAGCCAACGGCACTTTCAAAGTAGATGCAGATATCTTTTGGCAATCTTGCTGTGGTCTGCGATTCGGATTCAAAGAATGAGGATTATTAAAACATAATGTTTAACTTACATTTATTACAATAGACTCTTTATTGAATGAGTTGTGACGTATTGTGATAAATCACTGATGTTTGAGAATTTAAAATCCAACAATCGCCGGAGCTATCGCGTAACAAAGGATTAAGGAGAACGGTGATAAATGTAGTAATTGGCTATATAATTAGTTAATAGCTAAGTATTGATCAATACTTTTACCAGTTTTTTTCATACTAAATGGGCTTACGCTTGGCTGCAACTCACCTCGTGTGGAGCAGACACCGATTCACTCGAACTTATAAGAGACTAGCTTCGCCCGCGACTTCGTCCACTTGGCATAGTTACTTTGGGCTAACGCTAAATTTAACCTGCGTGATGATCGAAAAAACGTTTTCTCACTTTTATTAATCCTATATCCGTCTCCAGTCCCAACTATCTCTGTACCAAAATTAATCAAAATCGGTTTGGCCATTAGGCGTGAAGACTTAACAAACACACTCACTTTCGCTTTTATAATATTAGTAAGGATTCCGATTAACTTTAAAAATTACAACACAAAAAAAGCCCAAACATTTCCTACTTTCATTTTCAAATCACAAGTTAATCTCGTCTTAATTGTATCTCTTGAATAGGATTGACTATTTTTTTATAAGAATGAGGTGGAAAATTTGTAATTAATTGAAACAAAGGACTGGAGAGACCTTCACTTTCATTGTTCACGTTTGGCTCAATTTTAAATCGAGGGCCTTACACGAACGCGCGAAGTACACGCAAAACATACATTCAAACATTTTGAAGCGGTATAATTAACACTTGAAACGGGATATTTATCATGTTTGTTATTTGTTTCGAGTTTCCGATAGTTCGGCGATGTTGCAAACGCCATGATCACGGATCACGCATTGGCTTAAAATGTTTACAAATCATATCACTCATATGATTTAAAAACTTGGTGTATAATTATTTGCAAGAAGGCTACTACGCTAAAATAGACTTGGGCAGGTCACATGCACGAGGACCGCTTGGCACAAATCTCCACTCAATGGATGCCAAGAGATGGACAGCGTTACCGAGGCCGGCTTAACAAGCGATGGAGAGATGACCAAGAAAGAACAAGAACAAGAGGTCTTGGAAGGAAATAGGGCTTTCAGCCTAGCAGTGGGACAGCAGCTAAATAATTAAAAAAATAAGTGCGAAAAAAAATGCAAATGATATATTTTTTATATAAGTATGTAATTACAATAAAATTTCAAGTAAAATTATCGAATTTATTTCCCATTCATGAATTTAGACATTCGTATTTTCTTTTGACTTTTTCAAAATCACCGTCATCAGATGCGATACTCACGGCTATAGAAACGTTTTCAATGTAGTCGTATTTTATTTAGCAACATTTATTCCGCGCGTCCGTGCCAAGCCCACCGATTGTATTTAGGTACTTGTAGGCAAGTGTTCAGTGTTCTTCGGCGTAAGAATTTAATTAGAAGTACAAAATTAAAATATTTACCAAAATGTTTGAAGAACTTCCTGTTCATTCCTAACTTTTGACTACTTTGTAAATATTAATTAACAATTTTCAGACGTCTTATTCTAGAATTATTGTTTTTTTTTAATTGCGGTTGTTGTCTATGGTGTCATTAACAAATAACCTTCAAATAAACTCAAAGGTCGTCAATTGAGGTTGTTGTGGTTCATCGACTCTTAGATAAAGATGTTAAGTTACAAGAAGTGCTTTGATTCCGGTTGCTCTGGTATTGCGCGGTCTCCAATCGTAACCGCTTAACTTCTTTATACAATATAGTTTATAAGAAGGCTAAATTACAGTAGAATCTATTCTATTCAATATTGCATACCAAAATTAAAACAACAACTGTTTTACGGAAATCGCTTATTCAATATAAGTCTTTAAACGAGCGTGTAAAGTTTAAAATGGTGGTTGGGGCAGACTGGATACGACCTATATCAGTTTTTAAACTGACATGGTTACTAACATTATTATTAAAACTTGAAACGGGATATTTGAAACAAAATAACAAACATGGTAAATATCCCATTTCAAGTTTTAATAGTAATGCTAATTCTATGGTAATGATAATGGCGATATTATCGTTTATATCGATATCTTCTAGATAACCTTTGGATGGACTATACAAACAATTAACTGATATAGGTCATTATAGGTCATAAATATGGTAAATATCCCGTTTCATGTTTAAATAATAATGTTAGTAACCATATCAGTTTAAAGACTAATATAGGTCGTTCTTAAGCTGCACCAAAAAAAAATACCATGTCTTTCGTATCCAGTCTGCCACAACCACCATTTTGAACTTTACACGCTCTATTTTAAAATCACCCTTAATCAATCCCGGCCACCAGATCGTGACCTCATCATTTCACACTCGGCCGATAACTACCCGCTCCACCTTACTATTACTCATGCTAAGTACGCCTCAACCACGTTACACAGGTAAGTATAAGTTACGTTCGTAAGTAGTGCCCGATAAGTATCAATTTGTTGGCTCTAATGATAGGTCGGGAGGTACTAACATTTCAATGTTTCGCTCTAGTACACTTTGACATTTTGTGTACATAGGAAATGATTGAAAATGACTCGTTGGTCTATTGGTAAGGAACATGTGGCTCTAAGTTCAAACTTAAACTCAAATCATTTATTTCAAGCTGACCATTACAGGCACTTGTGAATGTTAAGCAACAAAAAAATGCTACAGTCTCAATCATAAGGCATAATAAATTGTGAAAGTACTATAGTTACAAATTCTAAAGCGTTGATCTCTTTGGAGAAGAATGGACAAGAAACTCCATGGACAATCTTTTTAATCTACTTCAAAAAAGGAGGAGGTTATCAATTCGTCGGAATCTATATTTTTTTATATATACATTGTGCACCGATAACTCAAGGATAGACTCTCAGGTTTATTTATATTGCTTAGGCAGTTTATGAGCTATCGTCTCTAATAGGTACATATTTTGTTCTCTTTGTCTTTATGTATCATCTGCTAATCTTATAATACCAATGGAAAATTAATACTAGATAAAAAAATATGTGATATGGGTTCACTTTTTAGTTTATTTTTTGGAAGACTTCCAAAAAATAAACTAAAAAGTGAAAAATAACTTTTTATTTGAAATACTTACATTTTCAAACAGTTTTTTTGGCAGCGAGTTCCTTAAGTAGTGTCGTTAAGTATCAATTTATCGGCTGAAATCATAGATCGCGGTCGAGAGGTACTAACATTTCACTGTATCATTCTAGTACAATGTGGCATTTGTATACAAAGGAAAAGATTATTGTTGCCTTGTAGCAAGCGCAACAGCTGACCTTGAAACCCTGGGTCCAATTCATAGATCGGCCAAAGTGTTATTTAATAAAACACATGTCTTTTCGTACTCGACTGTCGTTTATTCTACGAAAAGTCAATCACTTTCAACTGTTATATACTGAGTTTAAACTGTATTTTAACTGAAAAACTTGGATATTCGCCCATAACCTAAGTAACGTCTAACTGGACCTAAGTCTTTTAATTTAAATTCAGAACTTAAAACACTTTTCAAATTTTCAGTTTCTACAGCACAATTTGAAAAAATCAGAAAATCATCGACATACACACTTACAATAATCTTAACATTTTCAGAAAACTTTGCAAACAAACATGGTTCATATTTATTCATCTTAAAACCATATTTAAGTAAACAGTCTTTAACCTTTTCATACCAAACTAAGGAAGATTGTTTTAATCCATAAATGACTCTTTTAAGTTTTAGAATCTTTCCATTGCCTTTATTTGCAAAACCTTCTGGAAATCTCATGTAAATATTTTTCTTTTAAATGTCCATTCAAAAAGGCTGTTGTAACATCCAGATGGGTAATATGTGGATCAGTATACACAGATGTATCTGAATCTGAATCATGGAGAGATTCACTTACTGATAACTCCCCTACTGAATCTCTGCCATCTGTATTTGTTACAGGCAGTTCAGGTGTTTCAACTTCTACATCATCTTGTATCCAACTTGCTGTTTGTTCTGTGTTGCTTTCTGTTGTTATTGGTTTTTCTTCCAACACTATGACATCTCTCTTCACAGTTACTATATTCTTCTTGAGATCATATACACGGTATCCTTTTACAGTTTCTGAAAATCCAACTAGAATGTGCATTTGTGCCTTTTTATCCCATTTTAGTCTTCTTTGTTTTGGTATGTGAACCATCACTGGGCTACCAAAGACTCGTATGTGACTTAAGTCTGGTTTCTTATTATGCCATGCTTCATAGGGTGTTTTATGTCCTAAGCTTGAAGTTAATGACCGGTTCTTTAAGTACACTGCTGTATTCGCTGCTTCGGCCCAAAACTTCTTTTCCAGCTTTGCATCAAATAACAAGCATCGTGCCTTTTCTACAACTGTTTTGTTAGCCCGTTCACAAACACCATTTTGTTCGGGTGTGTATGCAGTTGTGGTCTAGTGGATGGTTCCATCCTTGAGTAAATAATTTTCCATTATGCTGTTGCAAAACTCACCACCGTTATCTGTGCGAAGTATTTTAATCTTTTTATTCTGCTGATTTTCTGCCATCGCTTGAAAAGATTTGAATGTACTGAATACTTCACTTTTATTTTTAAGAAAATAAATATAAATGTCATACGACTGTAGTCGTCGATAAATAAGACAAAATATTTAGAACCAGCAATGGATGTTGTTTCCATTGGACCACATACATCTGCGTGTATTAGCTGTAGTGTTTCTGTACTTCTTTGTCCTACATGTGAAAATGGTAACCTCATCTGTTTTCCTTCGCAGCAGGTTACACATTTAGCCTTCGTTATGTCACTGGACTCTGGAAAAAACATTCCACTTACAATGCCGTTCTTCATCTTGTTTAAATCGCTACTATTTATATGTGCCAACCTCCTGTGCCAAAGTTCTGCACTTGCTGCTGGAGGTGCTGCCAGCATACAATCTGCTACTCTAATATTGAGCTTGTATACTCCATTTGTTGACATTGCTGTGGCCAATAGTTCGTTCTTGCGTTGCGTATGTAACATTGTTTTTCTTCAAAAACAACCGTGTTTCCATTTTTTATCAACTCGCTCACCGACAACAGGTTCGTTGTTAAGCTTGGTACGCAAAGCACTCTCTTTACCACAATGTCGTAATTACGATCAGTCGATATTTAATTTACTTTCTATAGGAGTATCTATAGTTCTACAATTTGACATATTAAACTTAGATAACAATAATTGTTCTATATATTCCTCTTGATCTACTGTTATAGTTTATTATTTTTATTCTTTGTTTTGGTATGTGAACCATCACTGGGCCCATAACCTAATAAAACTTTTCGTACTCGACTGTCGTTTATTTGTAACGTATCAAAATGACATACGTAATGGGGGCGCCACTGTGTCTAAGCATAAACATTTCAACTTTTTGTTACCACAGACTTACATTATTTGGGTTTTTGAATCCGGAATTTCTCAGTAGTATCTCGGAGTCAGAAGTTGGACTCGGTTCTTGAAAATAGATTCATCTGTTACATGGGACTAGAACATATGTCCCGAAATGTGGGTGTAACGAAGAGACATTTCTGCTTAACCCTTCAGCAATTGTATAGGTATAAGCGCATTGTTTGATTATGCAAAATTTATTCATAATATCCTACTAATCAAAATCAAAAGTCATTTATTCAAACTAGGCTGATGATTTTCACTTTTGGAACGTCATTACACAAGACAGTCTCGAAAACGCCCCTCCTTCGCCTAAGTTCCTAGTAACTTAATATTATAAATTCGAAAGTTTGTATTGATGTTTGTGACTCTTGCAAGCAAAAACGACTGAACGTATTGGGATGAAATTTGACACACAGATAGATTCGAGTAGAATGATGCCGTATAACAATTACCGAAACTCGCTGGGGCAACGCCGCGAGTATGAGCCAGTTAACCAATATTTATCAATCAACTATTCCCATCCCACGTTCAGTATAAAATTAAATCTTACTACTACATCTTTATTCCGAAGCAGTTAACAGAGACTGACTTAATCAGTTTATGACATCTTCTCAAATATAATTACCAATTAGTTTTTTAGAGATCCGTAGCTCAATAGGTCTGTCAAAACTCTTTAACTCGGGAACGCGTAGAGGTATCGAGTTGAAATTAAAACCAAATACACAAGTCTGTAGTCCATCGAAGTTGTGAAAACCAAACTTGAAGTTGTCTACGCAGTCAAAAGAACCAAGACCGTTCATGAAGTAAGTTTGTACGGAACCCTCGGTGTGCGAGTCAACTAGCACTTGGCCAGCTTTTTATTACCAGTATTAACACATAATTAACTATTAAGTATATCATACGCCAACCGTGTCTTTAAACGTGTTAATGAAAACAAAAACTCGAGAGGTGTCAAGGGACACCCGTATGAAACGAAGTTATTATTTATTATGCGCAAAAAACCTGTATACACTCAACAAAAATAATCGTCGCGACACCACACTGTTCATTGCGAAATAGAAAGACGAAACTAAAATAACTAGCTTGCTTTCTATGAGAGAGTGAGAGAGGGCCACTCGCAGTTCAACTCTCTCTAGAGTTATTTCTGCTCAACCGGACTATCCTTCACAAATATTTTTTTATGACCTACGGGTAGTTGTATCGGGTCTGGCTGTTTTGTGTATGTGAGTTTAAATATTTGTAAACACACCCACGATACAGGTGAACTTCCTAGTGCGGGGCAACGATTATAAAAAAAATAAAGCTTATTTTAAGGTGCTCCCTCACCGGGAGCATTCGCGTGTAATGTAACGTTACAGATTTGAGCATTAAATCAGTGAAGGAGGAGAACCGAGCATTACAATGCGCACCTTGTAATGATAGTTAGATAGTTCCGTTTTGCCGGTTTTCAGCAAGGTGTTTGAAAAGGTAATGCTTAATCAAATGCTCAACCACTTTAACACCAATAAGATCTTACATGAAAAACAGTATGGTTTCACCAAAGGACGTTGTACGACTGACGCTGGTGTTACCTTGTTAAAACACATATTTACTGCGTGGGAAGAGGCACAGGATGCCATAGGAATCTTTTGTGACCTTTCAAAAGCGTTTGATTGTGTTAGCCACGAAACCCTACTCTTGAAACTTGAACATTACGGCCTAAGAAAACTTGCGCTTAGTTTAGTAAAATCATATTTAAATGATAGACAGCAGCAAGTGCAAATAAATGGTGTCAATTCAATGGGTTTAAATGTAAAGATGGGTGTACCACAAGGATCGATATTAGGTCCCTTCCTCTTTTTAGTATATAATAATGATCTACCCCATTTATTTAAAAACCAACCACAAATGGTGTTGTTTGCTGACGATACTTCTTTAATATTTAAGATAAATAGACGTGCCACAAATCTAGACGACTTAAATAACGCCCTATTACAGGTAAATGATTGGTTCACCGCCAATAATTTGGTATTAAATGGGAAAAAAACGAAGTGCATAAGATTTGCTCTGCCAAACGTCAAAAGTAGTGATTGTGACATAGTATTGAATCAAGAGAAACTAGAATTCGTCAATAAAACTGTTTTCCTGGGGATAACGCTCGATTCAAGGCTACAATGGGATCCGCATATAACATCTCTTGCAGGACTGCTTAGTTCAGCAGCATATGCTGTCAGAAAAATCCGTCAGTTTACTGATGTAGATACCGCGAGGCTAGTCTATTTTAGTTATTTTCATAGTATAATGTCATACGGTATTTTACTTTGGGGACGGGCTGCAGACATCGAGTCTGTATTTATTCTGCAGAAAAGAGCCATTAGAGCTATTTATAATCTACGTAGGCGAGATTCTCTAAGAGAACAGTTTAAGGAAATTAACATCATGACAGTACCTTGTCAATATATCTAAGAAAACATCATGTACGTCAGAAAAAAATTGCATCTATTTGGTAAACGAGGTGATAGACACAAGTATAATACTAGAAATAGGGACCAATTGGTTCAGCCGGGTTTCAGGTTAGCTAAAGTAGACTCATCTTTCATGGGGTACTGTTTGAAATGCTACAATAAAATACCTCCCCACATTCTTCAACTGAATGAAACGAAATTTAAATCTTGTATTAAACGCACACTATGTAGGCAAGCATATTATAAGTTGGGGGATTATATTGATGATAAAAATGCTTGGCTCAATGCTGGTCCTGCTCCTCAAGCATAGGGGTAAACTCATTGATAAGTATCCGAAGCTATAGTGGAAGCTGCAGAAGATTATGAGACTATCTTTGCAATGTATAGAATCAATTCTCTAGTATTGTATAATTATTAAGCCCATATGTGAGTGCTATGTATTATCATTGACTTGACGAAGCCCTGGTGGTTAATAGTGTCATGCTCACTTAAATGTCTCGCTGATAGTGGCGGGTGTGTCGGGTCATTTAGCTCCCTTCAAAATGGTCGAGCTGAATGGGGCTAATCCATACGTCATGTTCGTGAACGGGCGCTGTCAGTTGGGACTGGTCATTTTTTAACTACCACGGTCATTTTTTAACTTTATTTAGATTTTAAATTGAATTTTGCTTTTTATTTACTCTGGACGCTCTTACTGTGCGCGTCTTTCTACATCGTTCTCACATATTTGTATAATCTCAACACGAATGATGTAAATACGAATTTGTAAAAATATTATAATGTAAAAGAGTGTCCATGGAGTTTCTTGCCCATTCTTCTCCATAGAGATCAACGCTTTGGAATGGGCAACTACAGTACTTTCACAAGTTATTATGCCTTGTGACCTGGACTGTAGCAGCATCATTTTTTGTTCTTGTTTTTATGACATTCAAAAGTGCCTGTAATGGTCTAATTGAAATAAATGCTTTGAGTTTGATACAATGTGTAATATCTTGAAACAACTTGTAACATCGATGCGAGCGTTACAATGCGCATTATTATTAGAATACCTGTATTTTGCCGGTTTTGAAATAATTCATGACACCAATATCGTTTCTTCTGTGTTTTTTTTTACGTAAATAACAATGTCGAATTAATATTGCCGCACTCAGCACAACGACCGCTTCGTCTGACATCTTGCTATGAAATGCTCAAAGTCGAATCAATATGTTACATTACACGCAAATGTTCGTTAGTCAGGGAGGTATTAATGTAATGTAATGCTCAAAGTCGAATCTAAAATGTTACAATACACGTGAATGCTCCCGGTGAGGGAGCACCTTTAGACTTTGACTGACTCTACACCTATTATAGCAGTCAAAATCTAGGCAAAAACTAGATCGAAAATATAAGTACTGGTTGGTATTAAAAACCTTTAAATCCCTTGAGCTTTTAAACTACGATATCCAAAAGCCTGCGAAAGTAGGTTATTTCATAAATTCGGCCCATTCTACCTGGTCTCATTGTAAATTCAATATTTGACGTCTCTCCATTGAATTCTGATGCATTGTTGAGAACACAATATAGAACGGTAGTGCCTTCAAACTGACTCGTGATCGTATTCTGCGATATTTCTTTATTTGTCGATTTTAAAATTGTTGTGTTTACAAATATCTTCAAAATTAAATGACTATACGATATGGAGAAAACTCCAAAAAACTTATTTGTGGATGGGTAACACACATAACATCCCCTGCTCTGGACGGGGCGAGGGGAAGTGTCAGACTTGTACTAACTAAAACCCACCCATGTTCCTTCTATTGTCCTTTATGTTCCGGGGCCGCGGTATCTCAATACTCGATAGCTTTATTTGCTTAACCATAATACTTATACCACTTTATCTCTTTCGAACAACCCGCAACCCTGGCAGGCGGTGGCCCTGGCAGGACCCTGCGATGGCTGAAGTGCTTCCCATCTCAGATTAAGAGGTCAAGTTGAGATGTTGTAGGAATAGGTTTAATAAAGACAGAATGACACTGAGAGCAAATGCGGGTTGAGCCCTGTCCGCCGCGTGAGATGTGCTGTTCATCTGCCTTCATACTTGTGACGTCACTTAATGTGTGGTATAATACAAAAACCGTTTTTACAAACCGTGTAAGCACGAGCATTGATCACCACGCTTGCTCATGGCGGATTGTTGATTTCAGCCTTACATTAATTAATTACAAGTCCAGATTTCCTCGATCGAGATCCTAAAATTGTAACCCCTAATGACAACCTTCCTTATAAACATTCATCCCCTCTTTTAAACCTTTAAGAAACCAATTATCAAAATTCATTTCTGAGTGCTCACCCTTCGTTTAATAATGAAACTTTAGAAGATTTTTCGTTACTCGATTTTAATACTTAGTCACCAAATTCAAATTCAAACCATCTGTTTCAATTAGACCGTTACATGCACTTTTGAATGTCATGAAAACAAAAAACATGCTGCTACAGTCCCACTCACAAGACATAATAACTTGTGAAAGTACTGTAGTTGCCCATTCCAAAGCGTAGATCTCTATGGAGAAGAATGGGCAAGAAACTACACTCTTACAAATCATAATATTTTTACAAAATCATGGATACATCATTCATGTTGAGATTATTTATACATGTGAGAACGATGTAGACCGCACCGAAATGGGTAGGTAACTGTTTTTTTAACCGACTTCAAAAAAGGAGGAGGTTCTCAATTCAACTGTTTCTTTTTGTGTTTGTTACCTCATGACTCTGGTCTGGGTGAACCGATTTTGATGATTCTTTTTTTATTCGAAAGCTGGTGGTTGTCGTTTGGTCCCATAAAAAAAATATAACCGTGTTTGCGAATTATATCATAATACTATAACTAAAAATGCTGAAATAAAAAACTTTTTTGCAAAAAATAAAACCGACTTCCAAAAAAAAAACTAAAAAGTGGAAAATAACTTTATTTCCGGAAGTCGGTGGCAAAAAAGTCAACGAAACCAACAAAAGCGACTTCCGGAAATAAAGTTATTTTCCACTTTTTAGTATTTTTTTTGGAAGTCAGTTTTTATTTTTGCAAAAAAGTTTTTTGTTAATATCATTCTAGCGCCGCCGCATGCGAACTTGGAAAATTGAAAACAGAACATTGTCTAACATTTGTATTTAATAACAGATTATAGTAGCAATTAATGTGAGCATGCATAGCCATAATTATAGTTCTACTAATATTTACGACTACCTACAAAAGGTGTGGTAATTGTGCCGATTAGTTCCTTCGACGTATACTTAACATAAAGTGTTCACACCCTTTATTGTGCCGCTTTACTAAATGATTCTTAAGTAGAGCTTATGTTTATGGGAGGTTAGAGTTTCTAATACAAATTATAGGCTATTTAGATATCTAGGTATTCAAAGTACATACACTACATGAATAACGACTTTTGACTTAAGGTTTAAGTATTTCCAAATCTCTATACGAGAATTTCACCGGAGTTGGAGTACGCGGTGTACATATAACGTAATATTTTCAGCGTGTTTGTGATCTGTGTATTCTCTTGTGTGTGAGGTCAGGAACTTCCAGAGGTGCTCTTCAATGAGTGATTTTAATACTTATAAAATACAGATTTCATTTATTTCTTTATAATATAAAAATAATTAAATAACGTCTAACAAGCGACTAGCCAGTACAACGCGCTATCGATGATGTGTGTGTCGATGTCGTACCGGGCGGCCGGCTCCCTGCCCCGCGTGCCTCGTTCCCCGCGCTCGCCGGTCTGCTGTGGTGTTGTCGATCACGCCGTAGACGCGTGAACACAGCGTTTTGGTCAGTTTGGTCGTTTGTGGTGCGGGTGCCGACTAATCAATTGGACACCTTCCTCAAAGGAGAGTTTTGGCCGAAGGGTGTCGTGTATCGACGTTTTCGTGGACGGATACCGAACTCGCAGCGAAACACGAAGCCGTCACCTCGTGTGCAATAGTTTTTAATTTGATAAAATATGTATTAGTTTATAAATTTTAGATTATTTGTGTATAGTATGTTTGGGCCTTCGGTGCCTGAAATAAATTGATTTATTTATTTATTATTTGTTTTTTTTTAATACCCTATGCCCCACACTAGGATTTTTCCTGTATCGTGGGTGCGTTTACAAACATTTAAACTCACGTAGGTACACAAACAAACATAACCTAACAACTATCTGTAGGCCATACAAATATTTGATCCGTGTGGGGATCGAACCCTCAGCCACTGCGCCAACCGATAAACTGATGAAATAATTTAACTCATATGCTATGGGGAATTGTATTTTGGAACCTTGCACTTATGTTAGGGCCTCAACATTATTCATTTAAAGCATCTCTTCGCTATTTTGTACGCAAGACTAATTTCACATGTAGATTAATATATAAACCCACTAGAACCTACTAGAACCCACTAGAACCCACTTTTAAGTGGTGTTCTAAGTGGCTGTAAGAACTGCATACTTTCTCAGAAAATA
This sequence comes from Ochropleura plecta, assembly GCA_905475445.1. Lineage (NCBI taxonomy): Eukaryota > Metazoa > Arthropoda > Insecta > Lepidoptera > Noctuidae > Ochropleura > Ochropleura plecta. Next base: position 19,588,306 of record FR997736.1, read on the forward strand.
TTCGGTATTGTTCTTAAAGCTGCATGAAATCGTTCAGTAGCTGTAAGATATCGTAGTTATAAAATCCTGACGACTATGATAGTAAAAGTAAATTCAGACAGATAAAATAAATGTTACTTTTTTATTGGTCTTTTGTTGTTCCACAGTTGGGCAAAAGCCTCCCCCATTCCTTTCCAACTCTCGTGATGACCTGCGTCCTCTGGCTAATCCGGCCAGGCTCGAAAAGACCAAAGAACCAAGGATGGCTGATGGACGGTGCGACGATTTTGTCACGCCAGCGTTTTTTGAGCCTTCCTCGATGACGACGACCGTTTTCAGGCACCCACTGTGTGACAATTTTGACCCATCTATCCTGACCCATTTCAAAAATGAGACCCATCACTATAGGTAGTAAATTCTCTGAAACCCAAGGCAGAAAACATTTTAACTGTGCACACCATCGCTCATAACCACAATAAGAGACCATTTGCACCAATATCCATTATCTAGTAAATCATGTCACGGAGGTTAACATACACGGATTCTTAAATAAGGATGGATGCGGTCCAGTTGCAGGGGTAGGGTAAATCTTCGTTATAGTTAAAAGAACTGGGTTTTTACATGCCGCGTTGTAAACTAACATACTAAAATTAAAAACTTTAATTAGAATTAGGTTCTCTTAGGCGATTATTACGCGATACCTGCAAGTCTTATGAGAGAATATCGTGTTACCTAAGAAATGGAACAACCCATTTCTTGGGTAACTGGTAAGACGGCCAGGAATAGTGTCGCGTAAAAGTCATCTAGACATTTGCTTCTTGTAAATTACTGGTATTCAATTTATTTATTTTTTCAGATACCGTTGATCATTCCGGTAAACTTAAAGGCCTACAATGTCTATGGATTCAAATTTACAATCAAGCTTCTATACACGAAATCAAAACAGAAGCAACTTAAGCTTGCATATTAATTTAATTACCACACACCGCCAATAGATGGCGTTGAACAAAGTTTAGGCAGCTAATAAGTTTGCGCAAACTATCGCGTTTAGCATGGGAGTCTGCAACTCTGCATATTATACATTCATTTAATTTGGATGCTAGTTGTTAAGGCGCGGTAACAAGCTAATCTTTAGGTATTCGCGGAAGTGAGGCTAGCTGCATACTGAGCATGGTCTGACACAAGAACACGACAGTATTGCATCGAAAGAATAGAAATAAGGTCGAAAATATTTCGGTGTTTGATTTTATTTGAATATCATGTCCGCCAAAATGTAAGTCATTTTGCAGTTTTAATTGAATAGAAAAAAAAATACAGTTCCGTGTTTGAAAATTTTTAGATATTTCTTTAGTCTATAAAATTTCCTTTGTTATAGATATAAAAAATATGATGGTTGTCGCTGAAAAAATTGAGAATTTCGAGACAAAAAAGTTTTTTTCGTGGTCTTTTTAAACATTTTTTTTTCGTAGTACCTGACCACTTTTGTAAACTGATTGTGTTTATTAAGTCTTTATGTATTGAACTATACACGGTATTTTTTATTTGGCTAGTGGCATGTACAGATACGGTTAACTTTGCGACGAAAATCTAGACGTTTTACGAAGTGTTTGCTTTGTACAGCGCCTTAAGAGCCATTTCACATTTTCGCCCAAATTTTTAAGACTTTGAGCTTCTCTATTACCATCTAAGTAATATCTAGAATTTATTGAATGAATACAAAATATAGATTAATCGTTTATAGTGTCGTTTAATGTAACTTATTTACTAAAATCGGTTTGTTTAATTTATAATGACACATCTCCCACAACCATTTTACTGAAAAATTGCCGCAGAGTCTACTTCTGAGTCCTAAATCTATCAATAATACTTATAAATGAAACTAAACAAAATGCATACAGGTTCAGACATATATTTAAATCGTCGTTTAATGAAATAGATTCCTGAATTATATTACCATTAATTAGTAAAAAAATAAATTCTTAGACCAATTTTTAACTTTTATTTTGTTTTTTTTACGTGTTTTTTGGTTCAAATACATAGTAATTATAAAAATAAAATTATTCAGAAATAATCTATGTTCTTTGGGAAATCGAACCCTGTAGTTATTTTGAAAATATTTGCATATAATTTGTCAAAATATCAATTTGAACATCAGTCTAAATTACAATAACATATAAATACTAATACAATACTAAAATAAAATTTACCAAATCATATTACGATTACGGCTCAAGATTGCTCTCGTGTTACACTGTTTATATTGCACGTGTGTGGCTCGCTACGCACACATAAACAATGACGCACTCTTTTGCCTAAACTCGAGCGCAATCATTTTGTGAAATGGCTCTTAAGTAACATGTAAGTAAAAGAAGAAGTAGGAATAATGCCTGTGTGGGATGGTATTTGGGCTAGCGATACTCATACCTTTTTCATCATTTTCTGCTTATCTTTTTCCAATTATTTTTGGGTCGGCTTCCAGTCTAACCGGATGCAGCTAAATAACAGTATTTTACATGAAACGAACTGCCTATCTGACCTCCACAACCCAGTTAGTAAGACTGGTTGTCAGACTTTCGGGACATTGACTATCTGAAATACTCATACGGTATCATATTTAATTTTTGATTCGTGATAGGTAGGATGACTAACTTTCAAGGCTAGTTTAAGGCTAAGTTAATGGAATAGGTCTAGGGAATAGATATGAGATTGTTGCAGTTCTGGTCCCGTGGTTTTTTTTTAACTTTTATCTCTTATGTATTAACATCTTTTTTTAAGGATCTAGGATCTGAGTCCTGATTAGTGGTGATGTATGGATTGGGGTCCAGGTCCTCCAGTAGCTCTAGATATGAACTGTTTATTACTGTTTATTAAAATGAGACCCCATGACCACAGATACAATTGTACCTGGTGTTACACCCACACACACACACACTTTCACACAAACACACACCCACACCATTACTAAACATTAGAATTATTTTATTTTCATCATTGTTTTCTCATTTTATTTTATAATATAATTTTTCCTTAATGCCAAAATGTCTAATCATCACATCGACAAAGATAAATGTTTTAATTTAAAGTTATCGCAACTCCGGCCCCCAAGATACAGGCGCAGCCTATTTTGGGGACCATTGTTTTCTAATTTTGTCTACATAGAACTTGTTACCGAAATTTGCAATGATGTTAGATTAAGAAAAATGTTGTAACACTGGTTTAATAATAAATTATTCTTATTCTTGTTACGATTACTCAGTAGAAGCCACGGAGTCTGAAGTTGTGCCCGGTTACTTAAGCTTAAACTTACTACTACTTGACTTAAAACATAACTGTAGAAATATTAGACACGCCTTTGCCGAATCCTTTGGAAATTACAGGCTTTATGAAAAGGGCGTTAAAACGTTGTTAACGGGTATTTTTCATGGCTCAAGAATACCCCACAACCCAAATATTTGACGCTAAACCATGACACCAAAAAGATGGCTACTTAGCAGTGCAAGACTGATTGTAAAAGTGTTAACGGCACGATTGGCGCAGCTGAGGGATTGATTGCTGCGCTGCGTGTCGCGGGTTCGATTCCCGCACGGAACAAATATTTGTATGGCCTGCAGGTAGTTGTTTCGGGTCTAGCTGTTATTGTATGTGAGTTAAAAATGTTTGTAAACGCCCTCGATACAGGAGAACTTCCTATTGTAAATTGTATCGTTTTAAAAAAAAACAAAACGAAAAACTCATTATCTTTCCTCTCAATTGTGAATATTTATAATATTGTATTTACAAATTTATCTGTTTATGTATTTTTGTGTTATGTATTTATACAGGTATATATTATTATACTTATATGTGTACTTATATTTAGGTTAAGACATTCATATTTAGAAGCTATTCTCTTCTTGTTCTCACACACTACTGTCTACGTTTCTTTTCGTCATAATTTTCCTCTCGCAGGCCTGCTGGTAAAAAAATCTTTTGAAATAATAAGCTGTGCCTTTGTACTCTATGTTTTTTTTTATGATGTTTCCTTGTTTTTATCCTGTGTTTACATAAATTGTTAAATAAATAAATAAACTCAAAACCTATTCTTGTACAAGTTCCTAACTCATCTACATCACCATTCGCAAATTACCTTTTCCATCACAAAACAAAGCTATTTAACCTACTCCGAGCCTATTAAATATCGATACAATATCGAATTTATTTCGTAAATATTGACTCGGAGAATTTGGCATTGACAGTAGTTCGACAAATCGAATGCGCCCGTTGGGAAATTAGAGCACTGAGTTCAGTACAATACATACTAGTAGCTAGTAGATACTCATGGAATATCGGAGCGATTGTAGCTTTAAATTAGATGGATTTTGTATTACATTTTGTGCCAATAGTGAACAAGTAGAGAAGGACAGGTGTTTTGGGGGACTGTATTTTGTATGTTCAAAAGTACTAATTTGAAAAAACCAGATAAGAGCAAGCTGGACTCACGCATCGAGAGTTCCGTACAAACTTGAGACATAAATGACCATAACTTCATAACTTTTGATTGCGTAGACTTAGAGATATAATTTTACCATAACTATAATAACATACACTCACATATGCACACACATACATACACACACACACGCATACATACACACAACATTTAAAAACAAGTGCTGCTAATTAGTTTATAAGTTTTTCTAAATTTAACCTTTGCTCATTTTGTAATTTAAATAATAGTATAGTTAAGTGTCTCAATATTGTTAATATTATTATATTGTTAATAAGGGAAAGAGCGAGATAGCCTCAACAAAAGTATTACCAATAACTTACTGGGGGTATCTCATTTATACGCAATGTAACTTTTTTGAGACAAATAAACATTTTTCATATTAATAACTCAAAGAGACTATAAAGAGTATATGGTTTTAATTTCAACTCGATATCTTCACGCGTTCCCGAGATAAAGGGTCTTGACAGACATACAGAGGGATAACAAAGTGATCCAATAAAGGTTTTTCCTTTTTAGGTACGGTTCCCCAAAAATAGTTTTTTTTTTATTTCAGATCATGATAGGTGTGTATTATTAAACTTTTGCAGAGCAAGACTAAAGTGGCAGTAAAACATTGTGTAAAAAATGATGAATAGAATTGTGTATTAGAATGCATTTGGCAATTCAGTAAAACCTCGTATTCTATCACTTTAAGGTAAGCACGAGTGAATCGATTACTTCTAAGTTGTCATGCTCCAACCTAGGCCACATCATTGCTTTGCATCAGGGTTGCAGTCCAACGCAAGCCTGTTCAGTAAACAAAATTGAAGAATGGAGCTGTAGACAAGATTCGAAAGTCAAGGACTGCTGAGGAAAATATAATTTATGGGAAAACGAAGATTAATCTGCAAATAGATATAAGGCAAGCTTAAAATTAATGTAGCCACACCTTGGGTACAAGAAATTTAACTAATAGCACCATTGATACGGAAAAGGAAGAAAGAGCAGAAAATTTTATCAGGCATCACAGTTTGGGTTTCACGCTAAACTAAAAAGAAATCGCAGTAGGACACAATGAGACAATACTTATTTTTGAAACAAGAGACCAAAGTTAATTTTGTAAGAACTGATACTGAGACCCGAGCAAGGGAAGGATTTTATGATTGAATCACGAGCGTAGTGAGGGATTTTGGATTTTGAATGAAGTAAAGATAAATTAAAACAGTGAGCATTTTGCTCACTGTTTGAGCTTCTGAGGTAAAAAAATATTTTTTTGCAAATAATAATGCGTTGAAGGGACATTTTTCAAACATCCAGTAAAAGTTAAATTAATGTCATGCACATCTTCATACATTTGACTTCCAAATCATGCGATCCTTACTAATATTATAAAAGCGAAAGTGAGTTTGTTTGTTTGTTTGTTTGTTTGTTTGTTACCTCTTCACGCTTTAATGGCTAAACCGATTTTGATGAATTTTGGTACAGAGATAGTTGGGAACCAGGAGACGGACATAGGCTAATTTTTATTTAAAAAAAGTGGGATGTGAGGGAGAACGAGGGAAGAAAAGGGAAAACTTAACGTTGCTATTACAAATCGATCAGGCGCAAGAGCAAAAACTGCAAGTCTGCTTGGTGTGTTATACCGAATTTAACGCGAGCGAAGCCGCGGGCGAAAGCTAGTTTTAAGATAAAGCCAAAGTTCTGTTGCATGAATTTCTCCACTCGCCGAGTCTGCTAATGTAGGTACAAAGTTGAAGTCTACAGACTAGTTCAGTTCGTTTTGGAGCCGATCTGAAAGTGTAATGGCGAAATGAGCGCGCTATTATTTGAGTTGTAGTTCAAGAAGACGCACTCTTGTCTTGAAACAATTCCTTACCATCTGTTGCTAGTTTTAAAATTGGTTTTTGATTCGAGAATTTTATGAGACTGCCTTGTTGGTGTAGTGATCGTAAGCGCGACTGCTGATCATGAGGAATTGGGGTTCTGTTCCGAGTGGGGCAAAGTTTGATTGTTTTTGTTTTATCTGGAATTTCGTAGTCAGTCAGGGAGTCTAGATTTTTGCTCGGTTGATGGGCTTCAATAGGCTCGCCCTTTATTCCAACAACAACATCATTCATGTATAAAACGAGGTTTAAACCTTTCCACAATTCCTTTCTTTTTTTATAGGTATCTAATTAGAAGGTGTTCGTGGCTAAGTAATAACTGCTGCTTGGGTCGATCTTGAGATAAAGCCGCGTTTGCCTAGGTTAGTGGATGGATAACCCCCCATTTATTCATTTTAAAATATATTATGTTAACAGTACACAATCAAAACATTACAAAAACATATTACATAATGAGTTACCTCCGCGCCTCGGAGAACACGTTAAGCCGTTTGTCATTTGTAGATCTTTGACAGTCGTTACAAGTAGTCAACCGCTCAAAAGTAAGACAAACGGTCTTACTATCGGAGTATTGTATTACCCAGTTCTTAACTGGGTTGTGGATGTCAGATAGGCAGTCGTTTAATGCAAAATATTGGCACTCAGCTGAATCCGGTGAAACTGAAACCTTTTTTTCGGAATGAAAATCATCAAAGAACTTCCCCCGCCGTGGGCGGAGCAGGGAAAAGTGTCAGACCCATACTGACTAAAACCCACAACTGTTTCTTCTATTGCCCTTTATATGCCGGGGCCGCGGTATCTCTTTCGAACAAACCACAACCCCGGCAGGCGGTGGCCTCGGCAGGCCCCTTTGCTTTGCTGACATCTCTTTGAGGCGCGTGTGGAACACGAACGCGCCGTCCACATGGCGAGACTAGAACCTGACCCAAATGTAGTTGAGAAAAGGTTAGCCAGATTATGATCTAACCAGGACAGACATATTGCGAAAATTCTCCTTTGTTCTCACAAAAAACTCACTCTCGTTTGTACAAGTGGTAGAAAGTCCGACGAACGCAATCCGCTACTTAGTATTTGAGTTACCCACCTGGTGTAAATACAGTCGAGTTTTGACACGAAAAGCCTTTCCAAATTAGATTTAAAGAGTAACTCGAGTACTTTAGAGTACAATGGAGCGAAGTGTACGGATTCGTGAAGAATTCGTGGTTTTGTTACATTCTGCGAACATTTTGTGTGAATAGTGGTTTTGTATTGAGACCGTATTGTTACTTGAGTGTACTCGTTGTTGGTACTGGTTAGATTGTAATGTTGAAGCGACAATACGCTACAATGTATGGGTAGATCACGCCTTTGCCTCAATATTGCTAGTTATTTTTAAGACCCATTTAACAGAGGGTACACAAATCGAACAGAACCGAAGACTTACTTCCCTTTCCTTCCCTTTACCCTTTTTTCTACATGAAACCAATAAAACTATGCCTTACTTGGAAATCGAATATTAGACTCCCTGACCAGCAGTAGAGCTTGCGATCACAAGACTAATTAGTCTAGTAATTTGTATCATTGGTCATTTGTTGGATTTGATTGATTTTCAAAAAAACGCCTGATAATATAAACATAGCAAAAGTACTGACGGTGACCTGTTGCTATTTTTTACAGGACTGCCCTAAAAAAGGAGTGTTATGTGTTTAGGGTTCATGTATGTTTGTATGTATGTGAGTTTCTTTATTCCATCATAACTTCTAAACGCCTGAACCGATTTTTCTTGCTTGCCCTTGCATTTTCAGGGTGGGCAGGGCACCACCGCTGAAACCGTTACCTTCGTGGTAGTGGTCAGTACGTCGTTTAGGAGCCCCCACATGAAAACGGTTAATAGGTAATTAACATAACAAAAACAGCTGTTTCCTACAAAACTGCAAACCAGCTGCTTTTAGGATTCAGTACCTCAAAAGGGAACCTTTATAAGGTCACTTTGTTGTCTGTCTGTCTGTTTGTCTGACTGTCAAGACATTTTATCTTACAAACGCCGGGAGGTATCGAGTTGCAAATCCTTACTAATATTATAAAAGCGAAGATGAGTTTGTTTGTTATGTCTTCACGCCTAAATGGCCAAACCGATTTTGATGAATTTTGGTACAAAAATAGTTGGGGCCATGGAGACGGATATAGGCTAAAGTGAGAAAAGGGGTAGAAAGAGGGAAGAAAAGGGGAGAGAAAGATATTTTTTTTTCGATCATCTCGCGGATTAAAGTTAGCGTTAGCCCAAAGTAACTAAACCACGCGGACGAAGTCGCGGGCGGTAGCTAGTAAAAACATATAGGTACTCAAGTCTGTGATCCTTTGGACCTGTAAACAAATCAACCTTCTAAATCTACGCAAAAGATATATGATCGTTGTCTCCTCTTGAGTCACTGGAGCTTGGTGCTCAATGAATCAAGTGACTGAGTCCTTACAATGATTTTTATAACATTTTTGTTCTATTTACAATGATGTACTTATTAATATTTTAAAAAGATAATAATGTAGACCGATGTTTGTCCGATCTCGAATCTACATAGAATTTATATTTTTGTTCCTTTTGGGAGATTGAGATTATTGATTTGGGAAATTTTTCCTTAACTTTGACAATCTTGAAATGTCTATATAAATTACGCTTTATTGGTTGTAATAGCAAAGCTTTCGCTCGCGTTTAATTCGGAGTAACACAGTTCCCCTTTCCTGATTTGCAGGTAGCTGCTACCTGCAGTTTTTGCCCTCGCGCCTTATTGATTGTAATAGCAAAGCTAAGTTTTACATTTTCTTCCCTCTTTTTCCCTCATTTCTCACTCTTTTTTTTAAGACCTTATACTTACTATTTTTTTTGGGACCCTGGAGACGGACATAGGCTATCTATGTCCGTCTCCAGGGTCCCAACTATCTTTGTATCAAAATTCATCAAAATCGTAACAAACAAACTCACTTTCGCTTTAAAAGTAAGGATAAGGATTATACAACCACCGCCAGTACGATGCGCCTGATTTAAAGTGAATAGCAAAGAGTATCAGGCGTGTGTTAATCCGGGCGCAGACAATCGTCTATGTCGCAACTTTGCACGGATATGTTGCGCGCTTTGCTGGTTTTTTTTTAAATTACTGATGAAAATATTGTATGTTTAGTAGCCTTTTTCGTATTGTCATCCCTCCCACCCTGTATACCAATATATCCAATATATCAAACATTCATCACAAAACGTAGCTCATATTTCATTAGTTATAACTCACCACATCAATTGATTTATCTATGCCGAAGTGAAAATCGGCCAGCGAGCGACGTCAATAGAATCATCAATCACTAGATGATCCATCACTTAGTGAGTTCAAAATGCTAATTAGTATTGCAATAGATCTGAAATTTAGGAATTGGTAATATCAAGGATAAAACTAAACTAATCTAAGTTATCCAAGGAATATTATCGATTTTTGTTGACTCCTGATGGAAAAATGTACGTAGGATCTTCTTCTAGTGTTGCCCTCTTCACCGTTTTTGGCCACGGTGGCCAATAGCAAGCCATCGCCGCAGGAGATATAATAGGTGCACTTTCTGTTTCCTCACTTCCATAGGCCAATGGCCGACACAGCCGGAGAGAGATCAAGAGCAGGACTAACGGCTTAATGTGCTTAAAGGCACGGAGGTTTCATACCATCAACTTCATGTGGAATTCTTAATGGAAAATCTTGATAACAATTTTGGCTTGACCTGGGAGTTAAAACAGTTGCTCTAACGTAATATTCAGGCGTTTAAAGTTATAATAAAAACTGTACAGGAAGATATACTTTTACTGTATTTTTTCTTTTGTATCTCTATTTGCGCAGATAATATACCTGCCCTGATCATTCCATTCCTTTGTGTCCTTAGCCTAATATCTCAACACTCAAACTTTTGAATGTGATTTTTTTCACAAACCATTCTCGGCCTTATTGCTTTGAGCTAAGTTTTGCCAACTTGATTTATATTTCGCTACAGAAGTACTTTTCTATTGTTACTGAGTGTATTGAAGTTATTTCGACTACCATTCGGCATTTGGTCTGGTGTAGATATTCCGGTCCTGTTCTTGATATAAGGCTTTGTTCTCACTAACGAATTTAATTATTACATTAACGAATTATTCGGGATGTTCCCGAAAAAAATGTCACCTAGTAAAATTAAAGGGACAAAATGTTTAGAAAAAACGAGCACGTGGACAAGTGACTAAAATAAAAAAAAAACCGTGCCGTTTGAGAGATGTCAGTTACCACTGACAGCGCCCGTTTACATACATGATGCATGGAACAGCCTTATTTAGCGAGCTTCGCACTGTACGCTTTTGGCCTGTTGTTAAAAATTCTCTCTCTGTTGACGGCAGCTGCAGCAGTCAGCCACATAATGGCACTATATCAAGTCCGACGTCCGGCCCGGAGTCACTAAGGTTCGCTTCAAAGCCGCAGCAACTTCCAACAGCTTTTCGTACTTTACTATAACGTATAACTATATCTTAACATTTAGTAGAAAAACATACTTTGCATCATTGCGAGATGCTGCACTGCTCTCGGGAATTTATCGCATTGTGAACACAAGGCTTTAGGCGATGTATGCGAATTGTTTGTATGTTATATTTGTGTTTTTAGAAAAACTTTATTTATAGTCCTGACAATTGATACCGGTTGAGGATAAAATGTTTGGGTTATTTATTTTACTTTCATTTGTAAGTTTTCCACTAAATAACTTTTCTTTAATGTAAGTAGGGATTAGGTTGCGGATTGAGAGATATCTTGTTTTTTGAGGGTTTTTTTTCCGCCTTGATCTTTGCCTTACACGTTGGTGATGACAACCAGCCTAACCAGACGCAGCAGAATTGCAATACCTCATATGGGACGTCTGTACATTTGATAGCTAAATTGCTATCATAGTTGTGTATTGACACAGCCGAAAGTCTGCCAGTCTTTTTATCTTTATTTATTAAAGAGGGTTTGTTCACATTTCGAACATGTCACCTTTATAGGAACACTTTAATTACATGCAAAACTTATAATCTACGTTAAATCCCTACATTAACTAATTTATAAATAATTCTAGCTGTTTTTGAAGCTGAAAAGGTTAAATCGTATTGGTCTTGAATCTGAAAGTGACTGTTAAAGATCTGCGAATGAAAGATGGGATCACCATCAACTTATTGTGTATGTACTTGTGTGTAGCAGTGTGAGAAAATGAAATGTAACGTGCATTGTCGGGATTGCGGATTGTTCGAAAGAGATACCGCGGCCCCGGTAAAAATAAGAAAGCCCCGGTAGAAAGACCATGGGTGGGTACTAGTCAGTAAAACTCTGACACTCCCCTCTGCTAGCAGGGGAAATTATTTGGTGATTTCTTATCAGCAAAAAACACGCACGCACGTTCCCAGCGTCAGAAAATTTGACCTATGCCTGTCCTGCCCATGGCTGTCATTATAAAGCCATGAGCCATGAGCACTTTCACAAATTCAACATTGTCACAGTCCCAGCTGAACTCTTTTCCTTCCCTTGGGTGATTTGAGATGCTAATAAGGAAGTACGTCAAGACAATGTTTGACAAGAACAATACTAAACAACGATGACTGATCCGTAAAAACGTAAAGGATTGTTAGTTATCTTGTCATGAAGAAAGTCGGTTTTAGGTGCATACTGATATTACTTATTTTAGATCTGCTAGATAAAGTCTTTGTTGTTGACCTTGTAGATTCTTAGACACTTGTTAACTTTTGTTAACGTATTATTTTATTTAACGTTTTGTAAACTATGCAATAACTTATTTGTCGGGCCTACGCTGTCCTCTCATACTTAAGTACTAACGCTGCAATAACAACAATGTGAAACCAAATGATTTTAAAAGAGTAACCATGAAGTTTCTTTCCGGTTCTTCTCCATTGGAAACGACCAACCCGAACCGTGCATCTTTTCTCGACGTTTTATAAGTGCCCATGTAGGCGTATGTGAAATAAAAATATTTTGATGTTGAAAGTGGTATTGGTTTTTTTTCGTTTAGGAATTTTAGTCCTAGCAGCTGCCGCGGTGGTGTTCATCATCATCATTTTCCTGCCCTTGTCCCATTCTATTTGGGGTCGGCGCAACACGTTTTCTTCTTCCATTCTCCCCTATCAGACGTCACGGTATCATTTACTCCTTTCTCCTTCATATCATTCCTTACACAATCCATCCATCTTTTCTTTTGCCTTCCTTTCGCTCTCCGTCCTTCAATATTCAGATCGGCGGTGGTGTTATTGTATGATTCTTTAGCTATTGCTTCAATGCCTAACCTGCCATGAAATTGGCTGCCATAACCCAAAACGGTCAGAATGATAATATTTGTACTATCAATGGTCCTTCACATATCAAACAATTCTCATTCGGTATACTCACTTAATATACATTCAAAAACAATGTATTCACTTGGACCTGAATAAACTTAATTTTAATGCAACGATTCTATCTAAAACCTATTTGCATAGGTAAAGGATAATTTAATCAGAAAGGATTTATCTTAATGTTGAGAAATAGAATAGTCTTGCTTAGATAAGACACGATCAAATCTTGTATTATTTTACATTTTTATAAAAGTTGTATTTAGGTTTATCTCTTCCAAAATTACAGGTTTAAGGTGCTTTCCGAGGCACTGAGAAAACTCTATGAGTTCCTATTCCATCAATTATGTTTAGTTCGATGTGATAAGGAGCATACCTATTGCCATTTAGAAGGCACAACACAAATACTCACTACGGACTGCTACAGATGAATAACTGATAGTAGTCCTATGAGTGAGGCCCTTTGATTATAGCCTACTAGCTTTTGCCCGCGGCTTCGCTCGTGTTAAATTCGGGGTAACACAGTTCCCCTTTTCTGATTTGCAGATACCTGCTACCTGCAGTTTTTGCCCTTGCTCCTTATTGTAATAGCAAAACTAAGTTTTCCCTTTTCTTCCCTCTTTCTCCCTCATATCCCACTCTTTTTTTTTAAGAAATAGCATATGTCCGTCTCCTGGCTCCCAACTATCACTGTACCAAAATTCATCAAATTCGGTTTAGCCATTAGGCTGTGAAAAGGTAACAAACAAACAAGCTGACTTTCGCTTTTATAATATTAGTAAGGATACTAGCTGTGCCCAGTTGTTTCACCCGCTGCTCAGGTTCTTAGCGTCGTAGCGCAATATTATAGATAGAGTGTATTAATTTCTTAAAAGGATGCCTATGCAAAATTTCAAGTCAATCCAGCCAAGGAATTTCGTTCTCCCATACAAACTTTGCCACCTTGTTTCACTCCCCTAGGACTTGAATTATTTGCCAAATCCTATCTTAGTGAGCACCTACGTAATAAAAAGATCTCCCATGCAAAATTTGACATTCCTAACAATTGTAGTTTTCGATATTTGATTGATTTGATGACTAAGTCAGTGATTTTTCTTTATATTTACATAAACCCTCCATTCCTATCTGGGAATAGACGACAGTTAATGACCAGTAGTCATTTATAAAATTGATTTGTAAGTTTGTGTGTACAGGGTAATCTTCGGAACACCTTTTTTTTCTTTTTAGATAATGGGAAATCATCAAATAACTTCACCTGCTCTAGAAGAAGCGGGGGTAGTGTTAGACTTTAACTAACTAAAACCCATTCATGTACAGACGCCAGCACATCAAGCTACTACAATCTGTCAGATTTATTTGATAGATTTTCGACTTTATTTCTAAAGTCTTAGGTTCAAGGTTCATTGGGAAAAATTGACAGTTTCGGGTAGCTTGACCAGCTGGCGTCTGTACCTTCTTCCCTTCCTTTTGTGTTTCGTGGCTGCGGTATCTAACACTTTATTCGGTTCCGATTTTTTTTTTCAGTAACGCGAAGCTACATCATTTCCCGTCATAAGCTAAGCTAATGTTCAGATAGGTTAATTTTCTTACATAACGGGGCCGCGAGCAAATGTTAGTTAGTTGTACAAAAACAGTACTACGAAAGGATCCTTAATGTTTAAAACATTGATTTTCTTTGATCTTGGACATTCAGAGTCCCAAGAAATTCATATTTTTGTCAATCCATGTACACAGGACGGCACATCAATCTATACAAAACCATTTTATCCTGATCTCTCTACTACGGCGTGCGATCCGTATTAGAGAAATCAGGTTATGATAGTTTAGAATAGGTTAACATAAAACTAAGAAATAAAACCATCCTTCCATAAATTCATCACACTTGGGGTAGACTGTCACAGACTGTATTTATCGAGTCACCCTTTTCAAAGTAAACCTTTGTTTAATATTTGCCTGAACAGTCAAAGCGTTTACAATGAGAGCTATTCCTTTTCATACAGTTAGTCTTCTTTGTGGGAATAATATTTTGGTTATTTAATTGCTAAAATAGCTTAAGATTTCAAATGTATTTGTCTTTGAAAAGAGAAGTTATTTTTTTCGGTAAAAGTAAGCTAGAATAATTATATATTATTTTAGTGTGTGTTTATCAGTATGAGTAATTATTGAGTTTGATGAAATTCTTATGTATATCTAGCTACAAGAATATATAATACCAGATTCCCTTAAGTTAATGAATATTAACAGAGCAGAGTTCTTGAATGATACATTTAATAAGTGTTTTTGTTCTATTAATTTTATGATTTTTATTTTGGTCTTATTTTTTATTTTAATTTATTTCTTACTTTATTTATTAGTTTTGTTTATTTTTTGACAATAAATTAGTATTAACTGTTCTGTTTGTGTAACGTTTTTCAATTAATTAAAAATCATTGACTATGTTTTTTTACAATGATTAACTATTTTGTACTCCGAAAATGGCAAAACATGTTGAACCAGTGATACTAAACTCGTTCCATCTATATGTATCTTAGGTATGATGTTACACATGTTCATGAATAAATGCATCTTTATCACTTTGTGAATTTGCCGCCCTTATTTATATGTAAAATTAATATCTAAAGCCAAATTATTAAGGACTTTAATTATTTCTGCGATAAAGGTATCTATTAATATGGCTCACACCACCAATCAAAAATATTTCCGAAATATACCAACAAACAATTCATGTTTGAAAAATCTCGTGAAATCCACTCATCCATTTTAAGATCTCACCTTTTCCACTCACAGTAGATATGTATAAAAAAAAGAAAAAATTAAAACTTGCCGTCTGAATAAATATCCCTTTATATTTTCTAGATTTTTCATCTGTTAGTTCAGGCTTCGTTTGAAAACTGCTGAACAAATTTCGTGCCGTTTGCCATTTCAAAATGTTGGATATCTTCTGAAACTTTTCCTTGCTTGGAGTGATTTTAAAGCTAGTTTTTTGAACTTCTGCCTTTTCAACATATTAGGACATAAATCTTTATATGTAAGTCTATATCTGTGTCTATAAGTTTAGTGCTTGATTTTGACGTGGTTAGCCGCATTGGTATAAATACTCTGGCAAAGTATAAGGCAAGTTATATTTTTGAAATCAAAAACCCTAAAACTGCAGCATTAATTTAATAAATCAAACAATAGCGTATGAATTTTACACTGACAGTGAAAGAAAAAAAAATGTCAGTCACTACAAACGTTTTGATGGTCTGACGGCTCTCAATCTCGGATCTCGCTATCATTTGCTTATCCGAGCAGTGCTCGCTTATACAGGGTTATTTGTAAAACACCGACAACCTTGTAGGACTGTATTACAATCATCATAAACAACAACTTTTGTTCTATGATTTTTACAAAATTTCATACATTTACCAAAAACAAATCTTCAAGATTTCGTCGTCCTATCTAACACATTTCAACTCCGTATTTTGCTGTACTTACATACCTACATCGCCGCTTGTAGGTACGTTTGCTTCGCATAGATTTCGTAACATTTAGAGCGTTCAATTTCAATATTTTTATTTTTGTATGAAAATCTGATGAACTAAAATATGATAAATGCCCTAGAACAAAAGTTGTTGATTATGATGTTAGTAACATGGTCCTGAGACGTTGCCAGTGTTTTACAAATAACCCTGTATAGGTAACAGATTCGATTTTTCTATTCTTCTTGATTCACAACAATGCATTTAAGCCAAAAATAATATTAAGGTAACAAAACATGCTTTTGTGTGACGTCATCTATTTTCTCGTATTCTTCTCGTTAAACAATTTTTGCTACCCATAGATCATGGAAATGCATAAAAAAGAACTAGTCTACTATCTTTGGGGGTGTGCCATACTTAGAATGACGCCAAATACCTAACCATGCACTGCCATCCAAATTTAACATGTATGCAAAATTTCAGCTCAATAAAAACCGGGAATGAGTCAAATTTATCTTAAATACATGTGAATCTCATAAAAACGTGTTAAAAAGAAACAAATGCAAAAATCTCAACTCAAACAACTACTTACAAGTATATGAACCAATTAGTAAGATAATTTAATTAAAGAGAACATAATGAATTCAAATTATATGGGTGCTAGCGTACGCCTCGCGAGCGCTTTGATTACCATATTACATAGACGGTGATGAGCTCGCGGATTTTTGTAGAACAATCACGAGTTTTAGTAAGGATATTAGTAGAAAGAATTAAAGGGTGAAGTTTGTGTAAAAAGTTTTTTTTTCTTGTAGTTTTCGAGACGAGGAGTTCGTGGCTAAATAATAGCAGCCGCTCAGTTCGATCTTTAAGTTAAGCCGCGCTTGCCTAGATTGGTTTGTGGATGGGTGACCACCCGTTACATACCGAGTTTCCTCCGTGCCTCGGAAAGCACGTTAAGCTGTTGGTCCCGGCTGTCATTTGTAGATCTTTGACAGTCGTTACAGTAGTCAGTGTCCCGAAAGTCTGACAACCAGACTTACCAAGGGGTATCGTATTACCCAGTATTAACTGGGTTATGGAGGTCAGACAGACAGTCGCTCCAAGTAAAATACTGGTATTCAGCTGCATCCGGTAAGACTGGAAGCCGATCCCAACATAGTTGGGAAAATTCCTCCGTTTGTTGCAAGGTCCATCCAATGACGACACGGTTGCTGCGCTCCGTGTCGCGGGTTCGATAATCTCATGGAACAAATATTTGTATGACCTTCTGGTAGTTGTTCCGGGTCTGGCTGTTTGTGTATGTGAGTTTAAATGTTTGTAAACGCCTCAGCGATACAGGATAAATTCCTAGTGTGGGGCAACGTTTTTCTTACAAGAAAAAAAAAGCAACACGTATTTTGTCAGGTTGTCTCGACCAACGAGACAGTGCAGATTATAACTAGGGTTCTAGAATCATAAGCTGAATTCATGAAAAATTATATAACCGTCGGAGCCGTTTAGAAAACGCTGATATTGAATAACTTTTTTTTCGGATGGGATCCTCATCAAATGAGATAAAATAATAGAATAGATATAATAATAGAGCGGAGGGAGCGCTCTGGGTGGAGCACGAAAAAGAAGTGTCAGACTTGTACTGACTAAAACCCATCTAAGTGCCTTCTTTTGCTCTTTGCGTTCCGAAGCCGCTTTATCTCTTTAAAACCAACCCAGAGCCTAGTTTCTTTTAAGACCTAATACTAAACTTCATTAAACTCACAACCTCTTACCCAACAACTTAACTATTGTCCCAAAACAACTCATCACTCAGCTCGTAGACGCCACAATCCAGAAAATCTCATTAGAAACCATTAACACGGGGCCAGTTCATTAGGGGCCGTTATTGAAAGTCAGTAGGATTACAGCTAGACCCTCGTAACCCTTAGTACATTACACTTTCATATTATTAGACAAAAGCTCATGTCTCAGAACAGTTGGCTCTTCTAATTGGTCTACTCCTGTCTAATAACTGAGAGGCGGTTTATAGACGACGACGATTTTATTTGGACAAATTGAATTCTGACTCAGTTCTACCTCAAACTGTACTTTTGAAACATTGGCCTTTCCTAGGCATTACCTCTTCCGCAAAAATGGTTTCACGCTGGTGTCGCGGGTTCGATTCCCGCACGGAACAAATATTTGTATGACCTGCAGATAGTTGTTTCGGGTCTGGCTGTTTGTGTGTGTGTGAGTTTAAATGTTTGTAAACGCAACCACGATACAGGAGAAATCCTAGTGTGGGGCAACGTTTTTTTTTACCATAAATTCATAGTTCTTTTCTTTCTTTTTTAAAAACGTTGCCCCACACTATAAATACCAGTTATAAATTCCACCAAGGAATTCTCATAATAGCAGGAGGTAAACTGAAAACTAAACTTATTAAAAATAAAAATAAAATGTGCTTCTTGTGTTCAGATTATTGCTGCAACGTTCAGATCATTTCTGGAATTTATGGGAACCATAACCTTTTGTTTGCGTGTTGAAATCCTCAATGGATGTCCTCCTGCCGTATGGCGGGAGGGGTCTGTCACTCCCCTACTGGGTAAAGCCACACGATTGTTCTTCTCGTCACTTTTGTCTGGTTGCGGGGACACAATTACCCCAGCAGTGACGGTTTGATTGCAGCCAACCCGTATCAGGTAGAAAGGAGGTGTGAGCTGCTCCTCGCCCTGTCATTAAAACATGCAGCCGAAAAGTTGCTAAGTTTCGGACTAATTGTCGTGTCGTGTCGTGATGAAGAAGAAGAAGAATAATGTTCTTTTCCTATATTGTTTCGATAGTCTTCCTGTAGAATCCTTTTAGTGATGAATAATTTAAAAGTATGTTGTCTTGTTAAGTTAAATTTTGTTTAAATCTTTTGCATGCATTATTATAGTTGTGGACCATTGACTAATGTTGGCAGTGTAAGGTACCTTGGTGTTTTACTTGATGAGCGATTGGACTGGCGCCCACAGGTGGAGACACTTACAGGACGCGTCAGGAAATTAATTTACGTGTTTAAGAATCTTCGTCATTCTGCCGATCGTTTGGTATTGCACACGGTCTATCTTGCACTGTGCCAATCGATTTTGGGTTATTGTATTCCAGCGTGGGGCGGGACTTACAAAACTCTATTTTTGAAATTAGAAAGAGCGCGAAGGTCTATCCTCAAGGTCATGCATTTTAAACCACGTGACTATTCTACCACGGAACTATACAAAGAGTGCAATGTATTAACAGTGCGACAGCTATTTATTTTACGAACGATGCTACGGCGACATTCACTGCTTCCCCTAAATAAAGAGGTTTTAAGTAAAAGAAGTCGTGCTCTTGTTTGCCCCTCGGTACGATGTAGGACAGCTTTCGCGCAGCGACAGTACAACGCATTGAGTTCCAGGCTTTACAATGTAATAAACAAAAAGATTTCAGTTTACAATTTGAATAAGTACAATTTTAAAAATAAATTGATGAATTGGTTGAAGTCATTAAACTATAACGAGTCAGAAGAACTTATTAATATTGTAAAATAATTTGAAATTCTAATTTTCTTCTCTATTTTTGTTTTTAACTTTCTTATTTATTTATTTTTATTCAATGAAATTTATTTGCATGCAAACCTACACATTGTTATGGTGTCACTTTAGTAGTATTAGGAAAACAATTTAAATACATTCCAACAAATATAGGACAGCAATTAATAAAAAGATAAATAGTTCGGTGAACCGCCGACTACCCAAAATACGAGCATTGCTCAGTTTGGGAGTCATTGAATCACTTTTTAAAAGCCTTGTACAATAACTTTGCCAATTTTACCTTGTATTATGTTTTTTTTATTTTTTGTACTTTTTTGTGTGAATAAATTTATTTATTATTATTATTTATATAGTAAAATATGGCTGAACCTGTCAAAGTGAGTTTGTTTGTTACGTCTTCACGCCTAAGTAGCTAAAGTGATTTTGATGAATTTTGGTACAGAGATAGTTTAAAAAGTGAGAAATTAGGGACAAAGAGGGAAGAAAAGGGAAAACTTAGCTTTGCTATTACAATAAAAAAGGTGCAAGGGCAAAAACTACGGATAGCAGATACCTGCAAATCAAGAAAGGGGGACTATGTTACCCCGAGTTTAACGCGAGCGAAGCCTCGGGCAAGAGCTAGTTTACCATTTACAAAATAAAATTTTAAAATTTTATTTTATTTTAAAACTTTTATGTAGTACCTATGCATAGTAGAAGTATGAACAAAATACACCTCAAATTATATACATCGTATCGTCCCCGTCTCGTAAGATCAAACCAAGTTTGGAATCTCTTTAACAGCAGGGCGTATCCATGTGACGTGTTCACTGCGAGATCTTATTATTGGACATAACCACTTAATTCGCTTACTTGATTGCTCCAAAACGATACAGTAAGCAGATGTGTGGAACTGCTTCGCCGGATTTAGTGATATGATGGCACTATTGTTTTGGGCTTATAAAAGTAAGAGATATCGTTAATATGCTTTAAAGATGGCCTACTTGTTGGCCGATTAAATTAAGTCATCGACACTCAAAGGAAAACCAGAGTTGTCAATATAGCTCACATAATGCTAAGATGGAAGTAGTGCCGTAGAAACAATGACCGTTATATCGTTGGAAGGCCTCACGATCGGTGTAATGGTTTTTTTGCAGAATGACTAGTTACAACTTTTTTTTTGGTACGAAGTTCCTTATAGCGCTTTGCGAGAATTTGGCTTGACGGAATTGAACAGTGTGGTGTCGCGACGATTATTTTTGTTGAGTGTATACAGATTTTTTGTACATAATAAATAATAACTTCAACACTTCATTAATGACTTTTGTGGACGAGAGATACCACAATTTTGCCAACAACACGTGTAAACTGGTAATAAACTATCAAACGCTGGAGAATATTTAGCAAGAAATTACAGTAATTAAAAAATAAAGAAACAATAAAAGTATTTCTTTGCAGATTTAAAATATCAATTCAGGACAAAATGACAGAAACAAAACAGAAACTACAACAAACAAACTCACTTTCGCTTTTATAATATTAGTGAGGATGTTTGATAAAACTTGGGATCAAAAAAGATAAGTGGCACGTTTTACATTATAACCAATCAAAATGACACCATACTGTGCCTCCATAAACTATCTACCTACAAACGTTACCCAAGAAATCGTGGGCTTCTAAAACCCTTTTTCTCCTGGCGTGGACAAACGGCTATCATAAATTATGGGACTAACGCCTTGGAAGATATATCCCCGTGAATATACATGATATGTTTTAGTGTCAATTTTATTTCCGTCCACATAAAATTTATTTGAATCTCGTAAAAATCTGAGTTTTGCTCATCCTGTTTTTGAGGCGTTACAGAATTAGTGGCATGGTGGTTTTTTGCGAGCTCGTGGTGCACCGTTAGGTTTTTATACTAGGCTTTATCGATTTTTGTGAAGTAAATGCACTGATCAGTCTTAATCCTACTATATATCCTTACTAATATTATAAAAGCGAAAGTGAGTTTGTTCGTTTGTTACCTCTTCACGCTTTAATGGCTAAGCCGATTTTGATGAATTTTGGTACAGAGATAGTTGGGAACCAGGAGACGGACATAGGCTAATATATATATTTTATTAAAGTGGGATTTGAGGGAGACAGAGGGAAGAAAAGGGAAAACTTAGCGATGCTATTACAAATCAATAAGGCGCAAGGGGAACTGTGTTACCCCGAATTTAACGCGAGCGAAGCCGCAGGCAAAAGCTAATAATATTATAAATGTGAATGTTTGTAAGGATGGATGTATGGATGTTTGTTACTCTTTCACGTTAAAACGGCTGAACCGATCTTATTTAATTTGGCACAGAGGTAGTAGTCTGGAATAAAACATAGGATAGGTACTTTTTTTCGATATCACCCGGGCGAAGCCGCGGGCGCCAGCTCTCCTACTTCCTACTATATTAATTTATATTATAAATGCGAATGTTTGTGAGGTTGGATGGATAGATGTATGGAGGTATAGATGTTTGTTACTCTTTCACATCAAAACGGCTGAACGGATCTTGGTGAAATTTGCCACAGAGGTAGTCTGGAATAACACATAGGGTACTTTTAATTTTCGACCTAATTCGGGCGAAGCCCCGGGCGCCACCTTATTAATGAGCTGCTTAGAGCTAAGATTTCAACAGCTATTTTTTTACAGCTACGTTTTTCTGAGTAAATTGAGAAAGCTGCGCGATGCTGGAATGCAGTTAAGATCCATCAGCATGCGTATGACTAAGCTTGTAAGAAGTTACAACTCATAGCTGCATAATATTAGTCTTATAATTTCTCTTCTCTTGTAGGCTTGTAGACTGAAATAAAACCTACGCATTTTTTCTTTTAAATTGACTAAAGAGGCGCCATAACTTTCTCCTCGAAAGACAAAACAATCATGACTGGCCACAGAAAAAAAGAAAAAAAAAACAAAAAAGCGTTGACAATCTAAGTGTCGCTGTCATGGACAATGGTCATGTCACAAAACAATGTTACGATATCCTTATTTACTAAGTTTGCTACTATGTATCGAATTATCATTTTGTTATAGCTATATAGACGAAGATGCTGAACGCAAGATAATCAATTTAAGAAGAAATGTAAGAGGAGAAAAAGTCGGAAAGGTGAGAAGGCTTAATGTGCGAAGGAGTCCGGTACGCCAAGAAGAAGATTATGACAGAAGTCCCGTTGAATTCGATGTGGCGAGCTTCATACAACCTGGGGATGATAGCATGGAAACAGATGAAATGTTCATGAAACATAGGGGTAATAAGCGGTAAGTCATGATTTGAATAAAATCTATTGGATCACTTAGGCTTCTTCTCTGTAAAAAAAAATTAAAAATCCACTCTGTCCCACAAATCTGTCAGCGAGCAATAAAACGCCGTATCTAAGGAGTTAAACTCTTTGATCACACAACGAACTCGATTCTGCTTTCCAAGAATCAAATCGCTGAAATGGGTCACACGGCGTAAATGGAACTGAGCTGGCCATTTCTGTCGCATACTGAAAGAGCTATGGGCTACAACAATCACACAGTGGGTCCCAAACAGCTGTCAGTGGAAGCACCGCAGGCGCAGAAGGAAATGGCGGCACGAACCTGATTCTTTTTGTAACAAATAGCGATAGATAGGAAGGAAGGAAGGTCTTTGCCCTGCAGTAGGCCACAAGTGGCTAATTTATAATTAAATAAGGACTGCTGTTTCCTTACGATATTTTATTTCATCGTTTTCAGAGGCAGTGTTGATGACATATACTACACAACGAACGTGACTGGGTTCGAACCCACTACCTATAACTTGTAAGTTGGGGCTGTTATCACTAGACTACCACTGCTCCTGCTTGCATTTAGGCACTTTTTCACTACTTTCAATGATGATACTACGAATTTCGGTTATTTTTATGTTTCAGACGATGGACTCCGAAACCCTTCGATCTCGGATCTATGCTGAAACCCGACGACAGTAACACCAAGATGGAAAAGACTCCAGACTACATGAGTATGAGTGACAGCCTGCCAGAACTGAACATGAGCCCACCTCTCTCTAAGGACCTAATGACCGCAAAACACTTTGGTTACAACCCAATGGAGGAGATTAATAGTGGAAAGTATGGTAATGAGAAATTCAGAAACATTTACAAAGATGACCTGTTGACAATGAACCAGAACGGGGTTCACAATCAAGAGAAGAAATGGTAAGAATAAGAGTTGTTAAAATGTAGTGGATAATATTTGTCATCAATTCATCATCATCGATACATCAGTCGAAAGCGTCCACTGCTGAACAAAGATATATATTTTTATACAATCATAAAGAGGAACGCCAAGCAAATTGTAGGACAATTATTTATTTTTGTACACACAAAACACACAAAAATACATACAGATAAAAGTATAAAACATACACAAAAAATACCGCTTATTTCATAAAGAAATCTCTTGCACTACTACTAGTCTCAGTGTGAAAAAAAAAACATAATTTTATTTACAACGAAAATAAATAAAAACTATTCATGTTTCAGCTCGCTAAAAGCTCTTAAGTTCCCGTTTTTTTCCCATAACAAATCTGAGCCACTGAAACCGAAGAAAACTAAAAAGAGGAAGCTTTTCTTCTTCAACAACTCGAAGAAAGAAGTGGCTAGGATCCCAGATTTCAACAAGGCAAGCGACGACACAATGATAACCTATAAGATGAAACGATCCTACGAACAGAGGCTATGTCCAGCTTGCAAAAAGATCTTCGTAACAACTGAAGGTCATGACAGACCCAAGAAACATCAGAGGAGTTTGATCCACAATAGCAGACAATTCTACCAGAATACTTCACCCGATGCAACGCTGAAAGAAGAAATCAAGGATTATGGAACAAACAAAGATCTATCTAATGCTGATAATAGATACAGATCGAAAAGAGAGGAAAGAGAGCGACAGTTAAAAGAGCTAGATGAAGTACAGAAGAAAATAGAAGCCGTGCAAATTCATCTCCCCCATTTTGAAAAACCAGCTGAAAAGAAGAATGATAATAACGATGTGTATAATTAATTATAGTCCAGTAATTGTAGTCGTATAGTGTGTTCGTTTATGCACATTTTAGCTTTTAGACTAGACGTATTTTAATAAATGTACTTTTTCGTAATGTTTTTGTTTTATTTTAGTAGGGCGGGCCTGTATTCGAATTCCATGCTGGGCAAAATGGCGTCGACATTTTACCGTCAAAATTTTTAAGTTACAGTCTGACGTTTGAATTTTTGATGGCCATAAACACCTATTTCTTACTTAAATATTACTATGCGAGTGGAAGTAGCCAAAAACACTGCCATATCCGGGAATCGAACTCAGCCCGTAAAAGCGCTTGTTATTACAAGATCGCGAGGCAATGTCAATTTTCTTCAATAAAAAAAAAATACTACCATACAAAAGTATATCTCAGGCAGTAAGAGGATGGACACGCTACATTAGTGGCGATAAGTCCCCTCTTTGAGGACCGACTCCTGTACATAATCAGGTGAGAGGTAACGCCCGGCTGTCACCATTTTTGACGATCGCCCAGTTAGCGATGGAGATGGCTAAACGTTTGAGGGAGAGATCTTCATATCAACTAAGCCACCGTGGGAAATGCTCCGTCGGTAGCCGCGAGATGATTCCCGGCCACCGTAGACGCGTGTCTGTGGACGGTAAGCAATCGCTTCACCGAAACATTTTTATTCATTTTATTTGACATTAGTAATTAAATATTTTTTGTGCTGTTTATTAGTTTGACATTTTTTGTTTTATAACTGTAAAATTTATTTGAATCAATTTATTATATTTAATTTTAAATAACTTGTTCCTTTAAATTTGGAAATTAATATTATTTGCATGCCCATAAGACGGTAGAATATGGAGGACCTATTATATACGAAAACATCTATGTAAAAATTACCCATGTTTGCAAAAATAAATGATTTATGATTTATGAATCATTGGGTCCGCTAGGGCCATTGCCTGCCGGGGTCGCGGGTTGTTCGAAAAATATACGACGGCAACGAAACACAAAGACCAAAAGAAGGAACATAGACTAGTTTAGTCAGTAAAAGTCTTATACTCCCTTCCGAAATTCAAAAGAAAAAAAAAAGAGGCAGTGTGCACCGCGGTCTTAGTAGCATGAGAAACGGCTCGCAATTTCCCGATGCAATATATCGGGCCCCTTCGTCATTGTCTTGGATGGAAATATGATTTTACCCCAAGCCTCAAGTCTCTCATCGCAATATGCATAGTTTTTAAAAATATTTTAAAGAAGGTTGCACTAGAAGGTTTAGTGTACGAGAAATATTTTGCCCACAAAATGATGAATGAATGAAAATGCATGATTTGTTTTTTTGCAAGACTTTGGTTTTCCATTTAAATATATTCAATTAAAAACTAAGAAAATACAAATTTAGTGTTACTTACTAAAATATGTTATGTAATGTATGGAAAAAAACAATTACAGGGTGTCAAAAAATTCATCTACATCACTGTCAATTGGAAAGTGCCCAGAAGGCTGGTAGCATTGCCACGTTCGAATTTGGATGGCAATGCTGAGCCAAGAATCTACTAATAATATTATTATAGTTAGCTAATTGGACCCTGTTCCCGATACCGGTGGGCTACTATTTTTATATGTTTTTTTTTATGTTTTTTAAGAAATATTTAAAAATATAGTGATATGTTAATAAAACAATAAATGAACGAAATAGTTAGCTAACACAAGTTCTTATGATAAAAGGGTTTATAGGTAGTAGGCCTTTCAGCCGTGCAAAAATTGCATTTTACAAAAGTAAAATATAAACGTGAATCACACCGAAAACAAATAATGTAGAACGTTATAGTTTTTTTTATAAAATAATCGAAAACGTTCATCTACATGCATTTTATCATTTAAATAGGTAATATAATTTCTTTTTATTATAAAAGAAACCGATTATTTTTCAAATCAATTAAATTTAAAATCTTCAGTCTTAGTTTCACACGCCAAACATATTTGTTCCGTTGTATAGGGACCATCTGAAACACACATGTAAATAAATAAAGTGTACATACAAGAAAACAGTATGAATATCAATTTTAAGTAATAGCTTTTAGTCCATCATTTAAATTTATTTATATCCTTGTTTATAGGGTGTCTCTGAAGGTATGAATAAAATTGAATAGAGGGGGACGTGCACAAGGACATTTCCAAACTTTTTGCCCCGGAGAATGTCAGTCCAATGTTTTATGGTTTAAAGGTGATGACCAGTTTTTTTCAGGTTTCCGCACCTCAAATGAACAAAACGGCACCCTGAAGGCTCGTTATCTTCGGGAACGCGTGGAGTTATCGAGACGACATTAAAGCCACATACTCAAGTCTGTGATTCCTTGGAGTTTTGAAAAAAACCAACCCTCCAAGTCGACGCAGTCAAAGGACTGTATTGCCGTATACATCGCAAGTTTGTACAGAACCCTTAGTACCTTGAGTATTTAAAAAAATATGCTATGAAATCTCTCTTTCGCTCTCGGGTGCGTTTACAAACATTTAAATTCACAATCATAATCAACCTATCCCGGAACAACTACCACACGCCGCGCACAAATCTATCCAGTCACTGCACCAATTACGTTACGTTAGTGATTAACATTCCTTTAAATAAGCACCCCTTACCAATACTAAACCATTTCGTGCTGGGCAGACCAGAGTTCTGTCTAGCCGATACGATGGCTTCTCTCATTGCAATGGGTATCGAAACTGACATGCAGGTAGGAGGCTCGCTGCTGGCTGAAAAAGAAATAGGGTGTATTGAAAAAAAAGGCAAGGTA
This sequence comes from Ochropleura plecta, assembly GCA_905475445.1. Classification (NCBI taxonomy): domain Eukaryota; kingdom Metazoa; phylum Arthropoda; class Insecta; order Lepidoptera; family Noctuidae; genus Ochropleura; species Ochropleura plecta. The sequence continues at coordinate 19,615,807 of FR997736.1, forward strand.
CATGGTAATGAGGAGGGATGAAGCACATGTGACTTAAAGAGTGATGGATCTGAATGTTGATGGACGGAGAGCGAGAGGAAGGCCAAAGAAAAGATGGATGGATTGTGTAAGGAATGATATGAAGGAGAAAGGAGTGAATAATGCCGTGACGGCAGGAAGGTGTTGCGCCGACCCAAAATAGAATGGGACAAGGGCAGGAAAATGATGATGATGAACACCACCGCCGAGCTGCTACGTCAATTGCTCATGGTTAAATAATAGCAGCCGTTCTGGCCGATCTCTAGGTTAAGCCGCGCTTGTGTAGGATGGTCAGTGGATATGTGACCACCCATTACATAGCAAGTTCCATCCGTGCCTCGGAATGCACGTTAAGCTGTTGGTCCCGGCTGTCATTTGTAGATCTTTGACAGTCTTTACCTATGTAATGAGGGCCTGTTGGTCTAGTGGTTAGTGGCCCTGACTGCTGAGCCGAAGGTCGTGGGTTCGATTCCCACCCAGGACAAACTTTGTGTGATGAGCATGATTGTTTGTTCTGTGTCTGGGTGTGATTTATCTATAATATGTATGTATTTATAAATTATATAAGTATGTATATCAGTTGTCTGGTTACCATAACACAAGCTCTGCTTAGCTTGGGATCAGATAGCCGTGTGTGAGTTGTCCCAAGATATTTATTTATTATTTATTTATTTATGTCGTTGGTAGTCAGTTCAAATTCAAAATTAATTTATTTGTGGAACACAGGTGATGCATTGGTGTTACATAATTTAAAAGCTAGCGTCTCTATGCTCTGTTTATAATATCATGTCATTACTATTACGAATGTCATACTATTCTCATTACATCAATAAATTTAACTTGTCATTACTATTACAAAATATTAGTATTACAATAGGGTATTTTACTCTATATGAAAGAAATTCTAAAAATATACAATTCAGATAGCTTAGGCTATAAGCAGTCGGAAAATGTAAGATTTGGTTAATAAAATAACTAAATAAATTTTAAAATTGATTTCAAAGTTTTCACTTTTTTTAGTCTGTTGTTTTACTAAGCGAAACAGAGTCCGCCATGATTATTACATGTAAACAAAAAGTGACAACTGTCTACTGAGCAACGTCTTTTATATTAAAAAACTTTACATTTTTATTGAAATAATACACAAGTGTTTTTACATTCAGGAACAGCACACCAATGGTTAGGGTAATAACTCATTTTTAAATTATAGTGAAATATACAACTAAACAGAAAGACTATTATCAGCGCATTTGCTTACATGACCAACTGACGTCATGACCACAGAGTAACATGGCGTCAAGTGTTTTTGTGATTTTACGCGCGAAAATAGAAATTGTAAAATTGAAATGCAGTTTTATGGCACCTATCGATTGAATATTTTTTTTTTGTTTTTTTTTGGTGGTTTACTAAGACCCTAGGATCAAAATGAGATACTTTTTAAAAATGGGTGTAATACCGTATTCCAAAGTCAAAATGTAGTAGTTTAAATGTCAAAATTAAAAACGTCAAAAATCAAAAATCACATGAATAAAAATTTCAAAAATCAAGATGTCACTAATTAATAAATATTTTTCTCAGATAGGAACGCAGTTACACTGTAGTACGTTTTATCTACCAGTTCCGCAATCTACTCTTAGTGTCCCGAAAATCTGACAACCAGTCTAACCAAGAGGTATCGAGTGAAAATTAAAACCTTATACTCAAGTATATAGTCTCGTGAAGCTGTAAAATCAATCATCAACCCTTAGAGGGTTCTACGCAGTCAAAAATTATGGCCGTTTAGATCACAAGTTTAAGGGCTGATTTTTCAATAGTCAGATAACTTTTATCAGAGGAATAAAAATAGCGGTTTGACATATTTTCTATAGATAAGCTGTCAAACCGCCATTTTTATTCCTCAGATAAAAGTTATCTGACTATTGAAAAATCAGCCCTAAAGAGTATAATAGAATAGTATGGCCGTTTAGGTAGAAGTTTGAATCATTCTTGGCCGGTTTTTTTATGGGTAAATGAAAAATAAAACAAAAATCGATGGTTCCTACGTACAGACGCCAGCAGGTCAAGCTACCCGAAACTGTCAATTTTTCCCAATGAACCTTGAACCTAATACTTTAGAAATAAAGTCGAAAATCTATCAAAGAAATCTGACAGATTATAGTAGCTTGATGTGCAGGCGTCTGTACATAAGGTTAAGTCAAAAACCGAGGTTTACAGGAGAGCGTAATTTGTGTTCAACACGCCCTTGAAATAATTCTATGAGCAATAATAAATATTTTCTTTCTACAATATTTTAACAGTTTTAAGAGCTTTATTTGCTATTTACACGTAAGTATTTAATTTTTTTACGTTTACTTGGAAAAAACCGATAGATGACCGTTTCTACGACACTTATTCGTCGTATTTATAATACTTGTTCTTTTATACGAATTCTAAAACAAGGTAAATAAATTTAATAAAAATAAAAATCGTATGTCAGCATGTGCGCATAGATAATCTAAAGCCAATGATACAATAAAAAAGCCATTTTCGACATGTCTTTATGTACGTAGGGACCGTCGAAATATGAATGACACAATATTCGTCTAATCGCGCATTTCCGAGTACATCCGAAACCACTTTAAAAGCCAAAATTGAAACACTATCTTTAAAGCCTAATTTCACACAAGTGGCCAAATAATATGCCAGGCGAGTACCAGTCTTTGTGGTACGAAAATTTTATTCCGGTAATTAGGTTGGTGTTTCCGAGATCACGTGACATTCAACCCGTTGCAAGACACGAATAGGTACGTATGTATACTTCTGACCAAAATATCTATGTAGCACTATACATTTTAATTAAGATCCAACTTACTTGTTAATTATTTTCGCTGATTAAATTATTTTCATTGAAAAAAATTTTTTTTTAACTTTGAGGTACGAATACCTCAAAGGGTAAAAAGGGATGTCCGTCTGTGTTTGTCAAGACCCTGTATCTCGGGAACGAGTGGTAACGAGTTGAATTTAAATTAAACCGTATACACAAGTCTGTGTGCCCCTGAAGCTGTGACAAATCAACCCTCTAAGTTTACGCAGTCAAAAGATATGGCCGTTTATGTCGCAAGTTTGTACGCCACTCCGACTCCCACTTGGCAAGTTTTTTCTTAAATTAACCCAAAAAAAGTACATCTACGATTCTCTTACCTTTTGACCCAAAAATAGCTTGAGTAGAATAAGATTTCTTCCTCAAATAGACTCTGAAGTCTTGTGGTATGTCTCTCGCCTGTGGTACATAGTAATTCCAAGTGCGGTCAGTTAAAAGTTCTCCTGTATTCGAATCATAGACTAGATTCTCACTGGTCCAGTAACCTAGACCCATGACGAAGGCTCCTTCAACCTGGACATGCACGAAAAAATATTTTAATAGCAGCAATGGTTTCTGTAATGGTCAGCAATCTTCAATGTTGTTGAGATAATATAACAGTATTTATTTTGTTGATTCCCCTAAATACAGAATCTTGTGGAAGCATCAGGAACTCCGGTGATGCGGGTTGTTCGAAACCGCGATTCCGGAACATAAAGGACAAAAGAAAAAACATGGGTGGAATTAAGTCAGTAAAAGTCTGACACTCCCCCGCTCCACCCAGAGCGTTGGAAGTTATTTGATGATTTTCTTTCCGAAAAAAATGCACCGGGAACTTGTACAATCATATGGCCACTGGCTTTTGCCCGCGGCTTCGCTCGCGTTAAATTCGGGGTAGCACAGTTCCCCTTTCCTGATTTGCAGGTACCTGCTACCTGCAGTTTTTGCCCTTGCACCTTATTGATTTGTAATAGCAACGCTAAATTTTCCCTTTTCTTCCCTCTTTCTCCCTCTCATCCCACTTTTAAAAAAAAAGCTAGCCTATGTCCGTCTCCTGGTTCCCAACTATCTTTGTACCAAAATTCATCAAAATCTGTTTAGCCATTAAAGCGTGAAGAGGTAACAAACATACAAACTCACTTTCGCTTTTATAATATTGGTAAGGAAGTAAGGATTGAGCATTGAGTGTGCTGTGCATGAAAAGGTTACCCAAATTAGCAGCGCGGTTCAATTGTTTGCCAAACCCACAAGCAACCGTAGCAAACAGCACCTAATTATGACGAAAATAACATCTTGAATGAACTACAGATACTACAATTACAAAAGTCAAAGCTTACCTGACCAACATCAAGTTCAGGGTTCACACTCTGCCCCGCATCTTGGAGCACATCGACTCTCAATATCTCCGACTCCCCAGTCAGTACATCCACTTCAACTTCAGCCACAGTTACGCCATAAATCTCATAATTCTGTACATCATCTTGACCAGCGAAGCCGTGAGCTTGTAGGTCTACATACATTTCAAAACTCTTCTGGATTAGCTGTTCCCAAGTTGGGTTGTTCAATTGTCTTCTAACTGGCTCTAACCTTGATAGTAACTGTTCACAACATTTTGCTACCGCTATCATAATATTCTGCGTAGTAAGACTTCCGCCCGTCACGGCAGCATTTGGAGACGATATTGTATTGTTTTCTTTGATAATAACTTTTTCTATTGGAATTTTTAACATGGAAGCAGCTATTTGAGCTGCCTTGGTGTTTATGCCTTGTCCTATTTCGACTCCGCCATGACTTATTGCTACTGTGCCATCGGCTTGGTATACTGCTAGATTCACGTCGAAATATCTTGCGTAAATGTGTTCCCATCTTAGGAATACAACTCTTAGACCTCGTTTCTTCCACCTGTTTTCTGCATTGAATTTGTTTACAGCGATTCTTCTGTTTGCGTAATCTGATGTTGTTACTATAGTCCGTAGCATTTCCTTTAGGTCGTTGTGTTGAGGGTCTAAGTTCGCTAAGCGCAACTGTATTGGGTCCACTGATAGTTCGTATGAAATTTGCTCCATCATCAGTTCAGCCATGGCTATGTTTTCTAGAGTTCCTGCAAGCATTGCAAAAATGTGTAAATGTTAATTAGTTGGTACTAGAATTGATTAACTTTGGGAGTATCTACCCTTATCCGATATAACAACATATCCCCGTGTCTAATACAACGTCTTTAGGATGCTGATGTGGCTGCCTCGCTATTGTAGTGCATCGGATAGCTTTTATGTGTTTAAAAGGAAAAAAATAAGCCTCCTTGTTGAAGCATGTGCGAGGCAGTCGCAGCAGTATCTAGCAGATGGTTGTATCTCGTGAAGATTGCCCTACCCAAAACAAATGGAAGCGCATTGTGATGACTGTTGACTAACATAGTTCATAAGATTTTACTGATACTCATTCATTTATATTTTTTTTAATGTACAATGTTATGGATTGATAATATTTTCAAAAATAAACTAATTAATAAAAATAGTTGTTATCAAAACATTTAAGCTTGCGTGCGTCGGTTACATCGAAAAAGACGTCATTCGCCTCTGTGAGACTCGACACCACGCTGATTTATGTATTATTGGCTCAAGTCAATTCCTCGTCAGTAAGAAAGGTCAATGTAATAAATAGATTATTTTTATGGATTACCTGGTGACCGAAACCAAGTGTTCTTAGCAGTATCTGTTAAGGTGTTTACACACTTATAGTTCCAAGTTGCAGTGTTATAGCAGTTATTATACACATTGACACCGAACTGGGATAAGTTCTCGTTGACGGCATAGCCATTATCTTCGTATAAATTGTAGTTTATGTATTGAAAAACGCCTGATTTGTTAACGCCTACCTGGAAAAGAATATGGCATTAATACTGTAGGAGTGTCATCATGTCTATTTTTAAACGATGAAAGAAGGAGGTTCTCAATTCGACAATTTTTTTTTGTATGTTTGTTACGCAATATTTTGACAATTTTCAATTCATTTTTCTGTAGGTGGTCCCATATAATTTTTCTTTTTTGGGTAGTTTATCGAGTTATCATCCATAATCAATATTTTTTCTTCTACTGTTTGCGGATCATCTGATTAATATATTTAAGTAAATTAACAACAAGGATTTAGAGATGAAAAAATCTCTAAATCCTTACAAGGTTTACTTTTTGGCGTTTGAAAACCGATAACGCCTGTCAAGGATCTACAAAATGATAACTGAAAACAACGGTTTAACATGTTTTTAGAAGCACGGATATCATCATGTCTTATCCGTAGTATTGTGAATCAATTAACATTATTTCTGTGAAACCTAAAGAATTTTTCAAAGTGCTTGACCTAATTACTAGCACCCTTGAAGATAGTACTTATACCCTTTGGTAAAGGGATTATTCGAAATTAAAGAGGTTTTAGCTATATATTTTAGAATCTCATTTAGAATATCATAATTTTACATCGAAATCTTTATTATTGTCTAGTCAACTTTTTTCTACTCTTATTTTAAACAGATTAAATTACAAATAGCCGTCTTGCTGCAGTACTTAACTTACTTACTAAGTAAGCTAATTTTAATTACCTCAAAATCAGTAGAACACGGGAACCGCTTACCCATAGCCCTTGTATTTGTCTCCATTCTTTGTATGATCCTGCAGGGACGATTCAACTTCATGGCAACCAAACTAGTTGCCACGGCAGTTTGTATTGTGCGTGATATCTTGATGCCGTATGACCCACCAAGACGACGAACGTGGACATCGATTCTGAAACCAATATTTTACTGGTTTTAATCCAACTAATCTTGGAAATGTCCCTTTTTTTTAGGGCTAGGGTCTATCACCCTTCTGCCCTTATCTTATTTTTTTTATTTTGCCTTCATCGTTACTATTAGCCGCTATCTCATTAGTCACCTCCTTATTGGCTATTATCATATTTTACACAATCCATTCAACTTTCATTTTGATCTTTCGAATATATGCAAGAATTATTTACTTGCTCTGATCCATCTTCAATGCTCGTGAAATCATCACCTGCATCGCCCCAGTCCATTGCGCCGTCGCATATACTGCCAACCCCTCTTCTATCGGCTTGGTCACACTAACTAACGTCTCTATAGAAAAGTGATACTGCCCCCTAATTGTATTTTCCCCTTTAATGACTTTCGCAACATCTTGTCCTCTAGATGTTGCTTTGATTTCTCGGAACAGAGTATTCCTTGTAGGATCTTTTTTAGCTTTTTTAATATCAATTACTGGAATTTCAATGTTTGCGTAGTTTACTACGACCAGATGAACAGCTTTATCTGCAGTGTCCTGTGTGTCAGCAACTATTAAGCCTAGTGGTTGGTTGTAGTATTTCACTTGACCACTGCAGAAGACTTCTTCATTTATTGAGTAGACTGGATCGTCCGCTGGGGTGAAGGAGTTCAAACCAGGAATGTCTTTGGCTGAATAAAATGCTATCACTCCTACGCAGTTCTGAAATAAGAAGACAAATGCAAAAAAGTTTGATTTTAAAACAGCATGCTTTAATTAATTAAAGTTAAAAACGATGCCTGTTTAAATTAACACCGAATCAAACTTCAATGACAGAATTAAGGCTTGCCTGAATAATTTATATACTGTAACGTGCCGTTCTCAATTCTTTTAAAGCTCTGCTAAGAGCTTACTTATAGTTCGGATTCCAGCAGTGCGATAAGATATTCATTTGAATGTCGCTTAGTGTGAATAAAATGGACATTAATTGGGCAGTTATACATAAATTCGTACTTACAAGTGCATGCGACGGATCTATAGAGACTATGCGACCCTTTGGTACGGTGCTCAGAACAAACGCTCCGTAGACTTCCTTAGGAAATGTAGGAATGTCATCGGTATACAGCGCTTCACCTGCACATTGTATCTGAAAGTACTTTCTTTATTTATATGGGAGAGAGAGAAATTTGCACTAATATTATAAAAGTAATGATTTGTATGTTTGTAGCGTATAAATTAAAGAACTACTGGACCGATTTCAAAAATACTTGCACTATTAGAATACTACATTATTACTGAGGCTATATAATATCACGCTACGACATTTAGGAGCTGTGTAGCAGGTGAAACTGTTGTGCACAGCTGTTATAAGTATATATTAACAGGACCAAGAAATGAAATCTCAGGTCTCTTTAAATCATATAATCTCCAATATCGCTCTGATCATGCCTTTAGGTGATGCGTCAGAACGCACGCATGTCGTGAGTACCGTCCTAAGTCGCATCGCGGGGACTCGTTTAGTTTCTTCGTAGTCGTATTCAAAATACGTGTGTTGCATAAGTCTACAGTTCGTGGCCTAGTCTTAACCTAGTAAATAGACTGCATTCTTAGTTATGTGGTTACCACTTTTTTTGCAGATAGGAAGTTATCAAATAACTTGCCCCGGTCTGGGTGGAACGGAGGGGAGTATCGGACTTTTACTGACTATAACCCACCCATGTTCCTTCTCTTTCCCTTAATGTTCCGGGGCCGCGGTATCTCTTTCAAACAACCCGCAACCCCGGTAAGCGGTGGCCCTGGCAGGCCCCTCTGCTTTGCTGAAATCTCTTTGAAGCGCCGTCGAAACGGCCTGTCATCACTAGACGGACGGTTACCTAACCAGTGGTTACGCTAAGATTTTTACTCCTTAACTAATACGTACTTACCAAACTTTCAATCTTTGGAATAGGCTGGTTGAGAGGCCACAATGTTGGGTTAGTGTCAAATATCTGTCGACCATCAGATACAGGTCTTGTTTCGTGCAGTCTGATCGTCCCTGATTTGTAACGTGGGTGTAACAAAGAGTTTGGGCATAATGATAACAGGCCCTGAAAATGTGATATAAAATTACTTAATTTATTGTAGCGTGGGTGTAACAAAGAGTTTGGGCATGATGATAACAGGCCCTGCAAATGTGATATAAAATTACTTAATTTATTGTAGCGTGGGTGTAACAAAGAGTTTGGGCATAATGATAACAGGCCCTGAAAATGTGATATAAAATTACTTAATTTATTGTAGCGTAGGTGTAACAAAAAGTTTGGGCATAATGATAACAGGCCCTGAAAATGTGATATAAAAATAACTTAATTTATTGTAGCGTGGGTGTAACAAAGAGTTTGGGCATAATGATAACAGGCCCTGAAAATGTGATATAAAATTACTTAATTTATTGTAGCGTAGGTGTAACAAAAAGTTTGGGCATAATGATAACAGGCCCTGAAAATGTGATATAAAAATTACTTAATTTATTGTAGCGTGGGTGTAACAAAGAGTTTGGGCATAACGATAACAGGCCCTGAAAATGTGATATAAAAATTACTTAATTTATTGTAGCGTGGGTGTAACAAAGAGTTTGGGCATAATGATAACAGGCCATGAAAATGTGATATAAAAATTACTTAATTTATTGTAGCGTGGGTGTAACAAAGAGTTTGGGCATAATGATAACAGGCCCTGAAAATGTGATATAAAAATTACTTAATTTATTGTAGCGTGGGTGTAACAAAAAGTTTGGGCATAATGATAACAGGCCCTGAAAATGTGATATAAAAATTACTTAATTTATTGTAGCGTGGGTGTAACAAAGAGTTTGGGCATAACGATAACAGGCCCTGAAAATGTGATATAAAAATTACTTAATTTATTGTAGCGTGGGTGTAACAAAGAGTTTGGGCATAATGATAACAGGCCATGAAAATGTGATATAAAAATTACTTAATTTATTGTAGCGTGGGTGTAACAAAGAGTTTGGGCATAATGATGACAGGCCCTGAAAATGTGATATAAAAATTACTTAATTTATTGTAGCGTGGGTGTAACAAAGAGTTTGGGCATAATGATAACAGGCCATGAAAATGTGATATAAAAATTACTTAATTTATTGTAGCGTGGGTGTAACAAAGAGTTTGGGCATAATGATAACAGGCCCTGAAAATGTGAGATAAAAATTGCTTAATTTATCATCCACATTATTTTGGTTTTATTAAGCAACACACCGTTTTTCCTTTTGAGGTATGGAATTCTAAAAAAGTGGGTAAACCTCCTTTAGACCTCGTTATTTAGATTCCAAACAAATTTTCTTGGATAAACTTTTGCCCACTTTTTTAGGATTCCGTTCCTCAAAAGGATAAACGGAACCCTTATAGGATCAATTTATTGTCTGTCGGTCTGTCTATCAAGACCCTTTATCTCCGAAACGCGTGGAGGTATCGAGTTGAAGTTAAAATCATATAGTTTTTGTAGTCCCTTGGAGCTGTGAAAAAATCAACCCTCTAATTCTACGCAATCAAAGATTTCGCCATTTATGTCGCAGATTTATACGGAACCCTCGGTACGCGAGCCCGACTCGCTCTTGGCCGGTTTTTATTAAAGTGAAACTTTTAATACACCGTCTCAAACTTTTTCGTCTGTGTGTTGCATGTCGAGTGACGGTCGGCCGCGGAGTAAGGACGTCTAAATGTCTATAATGTGAAAAAAAGTTTCACTTTTACTGTGGCTTCATAAACCACACAATCCTTTTTTTAATTCAGTTGATCAAATCCTTACCTTATAAAACAGCCCCAAAGCCAACTGCCTTCTATAATTACCAGAAGGTTCAGGTGGATCCTCTGTAACCACCAATTCAGCACTCAAAATCTTCACAGCAGCTTGCAAGGTCTCATTCCTGAACAATGGTTTTCCTACTAAGAAGCGTTCAGTGGCTGAAGCCCTGATAAAAGACGGTGAAAGACCACCGATAGCTATTCTTGTTTGTAGAACATAATTGTCTGTAGTTAACTTGTATAGAAAGCCGGAGTGCACTATAGCGTGTGCGTTTTGGGATCTTGGCATAATCTGTAAAAATAAAAGAACTTTGTTTTAAATGTGTTAAGGTATCATTTCGAATACGAAAAAAACTTTGAACCGCTAAATCAAGACATTGCAGGCTGTTACCGTTTTTATAGTACTTTTGCCACTGCGGTCATGGCTTGTAACACTTTAACTTAGCGATATAACTTTGCATTACAAAAAAAAAAATACTGATAGAAATTAAGTTTTCTAAAAAGTCTGTTAAAATCCTACTAATATTATTAATGCGAATGTTTGTAAGGATGGATGTATGGATAGATGTATGGATGGATGTATGGATGTATGGATAGATGTATGGATGGATGTATGGATGTATGTATGGATGGATGTATGGATGGATGGATGGATGTATGGATGTATGGATGGATGTATGGATGGATGTATGGATGGATGTATGGATGGATGTATGTATGGATGGATGGATGTATGGATGGATGTATGGATGTTTGTTACTCTTTCACGTCAAAACGGCTGAACGGATCTTGATGAAATTTGGCACAGAGGTAGAAATCTGGAATAACACATAGGATAATTTTGTTTTTCGATATTACGGGGGCGATGCCGCGGGCGCCAGTTAGTAATTAAATAATCAAACGAACAATCTATCAAAAGGCATAAAAAAACTCGTCCTCGACGCTGTCAGCTGGTTAGGTACCCAGCAGTCTGACCGCGTTACCACGTGGTATAATATTGGCACTTAGCCTTTTGTCAAGGTCAAAACTAGCCCTTGGGGTCATGGGAATCGTCAACTAAGCGATTTGATAAGTCAGGCTTGGACTTTGGCGAAAATATCAGTGTTTTTTTTTTCAATAAGTCAAAACTTACTCTATAAATGGATAAGAAAATCTTACCTTGAAAGTAACAAGCTTGTACTGCTCATTTAGAGGTGGCAACAACACATTCAAAATCACTTTTGCTTTCATGTCAAGTTTTAGAAAATGCTGCATCGTTAGTATTTGAGTGAGCCCTGTTGACGTCACTACAAAAAAAGATTTATTTAATGTCATTTTTTTTTCTTTTATAACGTTGCCCCACACTAGGAATTTCTCCTGTATCGTGGGTGCGTTTACAAACATTTAAACTTACATACACAAATAGCCAGACCCGAAACAATTATCTGCTGGTCTTACATATTTGTTCCGTGCGGGTATCTAACCCGTGACACGCAGCGCAGCAGTCGATCGCTCAGCCACTGCGACAACCGTGTCGTCAACTCCTCTGTTGTGAAGCGATGATGCGGCCTAGTGTGAAGTACGCTTGCCTTTTTTTTATTTTTGTATCATATAACTATCGGAGAAAAGTGTCAGGCTTTTACTGAATAAAACTCATCCATGTTTCTTCTTTTGCCCTTTATATTCCGGGGCCCCGGTATCTCTTCCGAACAAGCCGCAACCCTGGCAGGCGGCCGCCTCTGATTTGCTAACATCTCTAGTACGCTTGCCTTGAAGAAACTTACAAAAGATCTTGCAATAGATAATTTGTATTCTCTATTAAACTGTATAGTGGTTCCATTCGTCACGATTTATATTTCGAAAGAATTTGATTTTATTGCACATGCTCGCTGATAAAATTATAACTTAACATTGTCATTGCACAGTACATAGCAATAAAAAGGTTTTAATATTGAAAGAGGCATTGATTACTCTCATGACAATCAATGCACATTCATGAAATAATAAGGATGCATTATTTTATCACTTTGATGGCAGGTGATAAAATAAATGATATAAAGCGGCTACTTGGCTTCACATATTATACAACCTACGATGAGTTCTTAAGGCTCAACTTACAGTGGCCACGGTAGTTGTTAGTAGCGAAAATAGGTGAAATGAAATAAATGAACAAAATAAAATACTGAGAAGTTCTCACTAAAGATAACAGATGAAAATGATCTTTAGTTTTGTTGTAATAGGGTTGTTGTTATATTGCAGCCGTCACAAACAATTTTTTTTTGTGTTGTATAGAATCTACAAATTTACGATTCTCGGATTCTCTAAACTAGTGTTCTATGAAATATCATACTTTATTTATGCTTCTTCCCAAATTTCATCATTCTAGGTCAACGGGAAGAACTTTGTAGGTTTTAATTCCCTTGGGAATGTTTGGAAATGCGACATAAACAGTCATAAATTTCTGTTGACTGCATTGACTAGCTATCATCCGATTATTATATACAACTGTGCTTACTTATATTTACTTGACCAGTCTAAAAAAATACTCACTTTCACATCATTATAATTAAAAAGGAAAACAGAAGCAGATAGACTTTTTTTAGGCTTCTTTTTTGTGAATTAACCATAAAATACTTCTGGGAAACTAGCCTTAATGCTAATATTAACATATTTTTGGAATAACGATATTTTTACCAGCCTAAGGTAATTTAGGAACATGACTATTTTGCATACATTGCATGCATTGTATATTTTGCCGCTCATTTTGCACTAATTGTTAAGTTATAGGTTATCTACACTTGCTCAAGTAACAAGCCAAATCAGGCTAAGTCAGAAGCCTTTTGGTGGCATAAAAAGTCTAACCCCACGTTAACTACCACAGGCTATAAATCAAAAGCCATTTAATCAAACTAGGCTGATAATCAGCACGTTTTGAACAAGACATACAACATACAAGACAGTCCCCCAAAACGAGGATTTAGATGGGGAGAAAAAGTTGCGGAACTAACTCCCCAGCAACACAAAATGCTGATAGGTAGAGGTATGGATAGATCCACTTACCTGAATAATTAACATTATTAATTTTAAAACTGACTCTGTCCATGATTCCACTGAGTCCTCACTCATTGGCAGCCACTATAGGAGTGATGTAGAGAGGCACTCAAACTACTGGAGTTTTAACACTAAAAATTTGGTTACACACGGCTTGGCAATTCGTTCGTGACTGCTCGAAAAGGTTTATCTTGTAGGTATTGCGCGCGTGTGAACTGTACTGTGAAGTAAGGTGAACAGAAAAAGTGGGTGATATTTTAGTATTCTAAAATAAAGAATAAAATTATCTATACTTTTACTTAATATAAAAAAGCTGAATAATTTGTTTGGTTGAACGCGGTAATCGAATTGCAATAATCTCTTAATTTTGGATAGTTCATTTATTCATGCTAGTATGTCTGGTGTTTTGTGAAACAAAGTATGCGAGAGTGTCCACTGTTCCATGTTAGTTTTAATTGAACCTAGTGTAAGTTGTTTACTTTATATGTAACTTAGTGTAAGTTGTTTGTTTCTACATTAATTATTGTAATTGGTGTTATACCGTTTTAATTAACTATACATAAATAATAAATAAATAGAGGACTAGCTTCCGCCCGCGACTTTGTCCACCTGGCATAGTTACTTTATGCTAACGCTAACTTTAACCCTCGTGAGTATCGAAAAAAAAAATTTTTTTTTCTCCCCTTTTTCTCCTGACAATCTAAACTGAAATGTGCCTTCATCAGCGTGGACGCTGATGATTATGATGATGATGAACTTACAGTTAGTTATGATGATCAACAAACAACAGTACACGATATGAAGTGCCACATCGTTTGTGGAACAGCACCATAATTAACTACACTCCTGGGCAAAGTCATGTCAGCAAATCTGAGGGGCCATCAGGGCCAATAGCTGCCGAGGCTGCGAGCTCATTCGAAAGGGACTCTGCGGCCCTTGAATGGAATGGACAAAAGTTTGACAAAAATCTGACACTTCTCCCGCTCCACAGGGGCGATTTCCCATTTGAATAAAAAATGGGTAGAGTCATTAATGAATCTTCAATTGAGGAGGTTTTCTTTGCTACGGATAACCTGAGCTCGAAGTCTAAGTCATGAGTTATGGCTGATCTAGAAAATTCTAGACATCCATGGAAACTTATTTGTAGGTGGATGATTTTCAACAAGCAAAATGATAATTATCCTACTTCCTTATTACAAATATTATAAATTTTGACAGGTGAAGTGGCTGAGCGATCGACTGCTGCGCGGCGTGTTGTAGGTTGGATCCCCGCACGAAACAAATATTTGTTCTACCTACGGGTAGTTGATCTGGTTCTGGCTGGTTGTGTATGAGAGTTTAAATGTTTTTAATCGCACCCACTATGCAGGAGAAATTACAAGTGTGGGGCAACGCAAACTTTTGTAAGGGATGTTTGGTTTGTAACTCTTTCACGCATAAACTCCTGAATGAATTTTGAATGAAATTGCCAAGCAGATAGTTAATAAAAACCTGAATTATCTTCCAGTAGCATAATCACGTTTGACAATTACCAAACTACATGCGGCCCAAACCGCGGGCATAAGCTAATTGGAAAAAAAACTAGTTTTATGTGAAACTTTGAATTTTTTTTTGTAGTTTTACTGTTTTATTTATTACACAAAAATACTTAACATGATATTATATTAAGACAGAAGAGCACAAAGGTACAGCTTATTTCCTAGAAATTTCTTCCAGCAGAACTGCAAGAGGAAAGTTGGATGAAATACACAGTGTGTAGAAAAGACACAGCGGGGATTAAAAAAAAGAAACAATCCTTACTAATATTATAAAAGCGAAAGTGCGTTTATTTGTTTGTTACGTCTTCACGCCTAAATGGCTAAACCGATTTTGATGAATTTGGTACAGAGATAGTTGGGACCGTGGAGACGGACATAGGCTAACTTTTTTTAAAAAAAAGTGAGAAATGAGGGAGAAAGAGGGAAGAAAAGGGAAAACTTAGCATTACTATTACAATAAATAAGGCGCAAGGGCAAACACTACAGGTAGCAGGTACCTGCAAATCAGGAAAGGGGAACTGTATTACCCCGAATCTAACGCTACTTTAAAATAAACTTGCATACTTATAAAACATCCTTATAAGTTTTCAAGACATTATAATTTCTTAGGTATCTTTAGATAGATTAAACGTTTCCTGCTTTCGTAGGAAGGAATTACTTCGGTACTTCC
Organism: Ochropleura plecta; assembly: GCA_905475445.1. Taxonomy (NCBI): domain Eukaryota; kingdom Metazoa; phylum Arthropoda; class Insecta; order Lepidoptera; family Noctuidae; genus Ochropleura; species Ochropleura plecta. Next base: position 19,631,472 of record FR997736.1, read on the forward strand.
GCAGTGATCAGCGATTATAAGTAACAATATTAATTATACCTGTTATAGCAAAGTCAACAGTTTTAAATAATCGAGATCAATTAATTTTCTACGTAACAACACGTACTGGAGTCACTTAGTTGTTAGAGAGTTTGTTACGCCACTTGTTTTCTTTAAAACAGACTATTAAACACACACACGCTATTTGTCAACCGTATAATATTATAAAACACATGTTAAATAAATAGATTATATGTATTTATTTATGTATTTATATATTTTGAATAAATAACTTTATTTTAATAATTTGTGTAGTATTAGCAGTAGGTACACCATTGACTACCCCCCGTTGTATTTTTATATTCGTAAAGTCCATCCAAAGGTTGTCTGGAAGATATCGCTATTAGCGATAAGACCGCCATTGTAACCATAGATTTAGCACTTTTTTATAAAACAGTTTGTTTTTTCAATTTTTGGTGTGCAATAAAGTATATTCTATTCTATTCTATTAAGTAGCGAATAACATTGTTTTGTGGGACTCTTATCTCTAATTTTGAAATGCAAAAAGTGTTGGTGTTTATCAGTCTAATTTACTTAAAAATTTATTCGTTCGTTTTCGTGTGTTAAACATATAACTAGCAATAAATTCACCCGCTCCGGTGTCAGACTTTTACTGACAAAACCTACCCATGTTCCTTCTTTTACCCTTTACACATTATAGCTAATATATAAAGCAGCTAACTTTCGCCTGTGGCTTCGCTCGCGTTAAATTCGGGCTAACACAGTTCCCCTTTCCTGATTTGCAGGTACCTGCTACCTGTAGTTTTTGCCTTTGCGGCTTATTTATTGTAATAGCATTTCTCACTTTAAGAAAAAAAAAACCATTAGCCTATGTGCGTCTCCAGGGTCCCAACTATCTGTGTACAAAAATTCATCAAAATAGGTGTTAAACTTATTTTGATGAATTTTGGTACACAGATAGTTGGGAACCAGGAGACGGACATAGGCTAATTTAAAAAAAAAGTGGGATGTGAGAGAGAAAGAGGGAAGAAAAGGAAAAACTTAGCGTTGCTATTACAAATCAATAAGGCGCAAGGGCATAAACTGCAGGTAGCAGGTACCTGCAAATCATTAAAGGGGAACTGTGTTACATCGAATTTAACGCGAGCGAAGCCGCGGGCAAAAGCTGGTACGCACATAAATCCGAAAATCAGAGGTGCACACCGCTAGGCTATCTGCTTATTTTATTGGGACACCTTTCATTTATACTCAGTACTGTTATTACAACAGCAGGGTTACCATGACATCTTATAGCAGTTCTTATTCCTGTGTGAGAAAGAGATGGTGCTAGACACCCTGTATAGCTCTGTCTCTTTCCCTCAGTGGAATAAGTTCTGCTTTAAGACGTCATGGTAGGGTAGCAGTTTTTGAAAACGTGTTATTGCTCCGTACAGACAGCAACACAAAAAGTCATACATTTCTAGTGCAACATGGCTTCGCTTTGTTGGGAAAGTAGTCTGTCTTTGCCCCACACGAGGTATTTCTCCTGTATCGTGGGAACGTTCACAAACATTTAAACTCACACACACAAACAGCCAGACCCAAAACAAGTATCTGTAGGTCATACAAATATTTGTTCCGTGCAGGGATCGAACCCGCGACATGCAGCGCAGCAGTCGATCGCTCAGCTACTGCGCCAACTGTGCCGTCAACGTTGTGTTTACGCCACGCCTTAAAATGTACCAGAGGGTGAGCCTCTTGAAATAAACCGTACACAAATCCAGAGTCTATGACGGCTACTAAAAAATCCTAGTGTAATAACATTTTTCTCAATCCGGGAATTGAACCCTGGACCCCGTACACAGATGTCTTGCTAGGGAAAGTTACAATCGTTTATTTACTTACACAAATTATCATCATCTGCCTAGCCTTTTCCCAACTATGTTGGGGTCGGCTTCCAGTCTAACCGGATGCAGCTGAGTACCAGTATTTAATATGGAGCAACTGCCTATCTAACCTATCCAGAGAAATGGCAGACATGTTGTGAGCTACACTTATTTAAGATCTTGCTAGCATGACTGTATTATTTTAGTTCTTTATGTATACACATGTTTCAGGAAATAACAAGGAATTACTTCTGAATCGTAGGTGCGTTTACAAACATTTAAACTCAAATACACCAACAGCCAGACCCGAAACAACTACCTGAAGGTCATGCAAATATTTGTTCCGTGCGGGAATCGAACCCGCGACACGTAGCGCAGCAGTCAAACGCTCAGCCCCTGCGCCGAGTCGTCGAGAAATTACTAAGAGCCTCGACGAACATCAGTCGTGTGGTTGGATCAAGGGCCTGATTCAAAAGGCAGTAAGCTCGATACGGCGCGCATTGCTCCACCAGTCTCCCTCAACTCATTCCGTCGGAATTTAATTTATTTTCTAAGAAATATTTAAAAATGTAATTTTAAGATGGAAAGTGAATAAAGACACAAATAAATAAAGATTTTAATGAATTTTCAAATACAGGGTATATCCCATAAGTCATTTGAACTGAAAAAACAAATATAAAAAATCTATGTACATGTACAATATGAATTTTTTATTTATAATTCACATTAAAAGGGAATTATTTAAAAAAAATCACTTTATCTACATAAATGTGCTCCATTTCGTTCTTGGCACTCCTGTAAACGATGACTTATATGTTCAATCACACACGAAATTAAGTCTATTGGTAGGATCAGTATCTTTTAATTCCTGTACTAACTGAATTTTGTATGGATGAAGTTTCTTGTCATTCTTTAAAATGCGCTGTAAACTCAATCTGGGTATATTTAAGGCCCGGTAACTCTTATGAATGGATTGAGTAGGATTTTCACAAACTGTTTCTTACGCACTACGTCGATGTTTTTTTTCCATCCGTGATGTCCTCGGTCGGCCCGATCGTTATTAATTCAACGTAGAGCCAGTCACCTCTAACTTTTGAACCCAATTCTTAATCGTTTGAACACTAGGACAGTTATTAAACGTGCGTGAATTGCGATACTCTCTAAATTTATGCCGCGCAAATAGTGACCGAATCATTGTTGCGATAAAACTCACGCACATAAAAAGCACGGTCTGCTCCAGTAAAACGCTCCATGGCGACCGATTTCCGAAAGACCATTGGTGCTTCACCCGCACCCCACGCGCTATTCCTGCGCGCTATTTGAATTTTATTCGAAATTTAAATTTCAAAGGACACAGTATTTACGCACAGAATTGACCATCATCATCATAACTGGAGTTCAAACAAAGGATACTGTACAGGATCGACTGCCGCGCTGCGTGTCGCGGGTTCGATTCCCGCACGGAACAAATATTTGTATGACCTGCAGATAGTTGTTTCGGGTCTGGCTGTTTGTGTATGTGAGTTTATATGTTTGTAAACGCACCCACGATACAGGAGAAATTCCTAGTGTGGGGCAACGTTTTTTTTTATTCCCAAGGAATAATATCTGATCCATAATCGGGTGAAACCGTGGACAAAAAGTAAAAATAAAAGACATTTTTTTTTATGATTGCACGTAGATACAATTTAAATTTAAACATGTCTGAATAAGTGGTGCAAGTTCACGACGCGAAAGTAAAATGGCGGCATTTAGTCCCAAAACGGTTTACTTTCTCCGGTATACTTCTGTCACTTACCCAATCCAGTTTGTTATCGTAATTTAAGTTTTTTCTACATTCGAGATGATTTAATCTTTAAATTGTAGTGGTGTTTCTTTCTTGATATAAAAACGAGCTAGTTAATAATGATGGTCATCAACTATGAGTAAAATTCATCAGCATGTTGCTTGAATCCTTTATGTAGAAAAAAACCAAGAGAGATAAGAGATATGATTTTACCACGAGATTTGAGTACTTATATGGTTTTAATTTCTATTATCGAATTGAAATGATCATCTCTCTCATGTCTTTACTTTACGCGTTACCGAGATAAAGGGTGTTCACAGACAGACGGATGGACTACAAAGTGATCCAATAAGGCTGTTCTTGCCCCTTTTGAGGTACGGAACCCTAAAAAGGTGGCAATTTGTTGATTCTACCGAACCCCATGAGAAAAACGCGTCATTATATGGTATGTATGTAAAATATTTACCTACAATATGTGGGCGTTACTGTAACATATTCGTAACTGCTAACATCCAAACGGCCATCCAATCTCAAAGTGTATCCAATACAAGTAATGTATTGACGTTCATAGTCCTTCATCGTTGAGTCGGTTCAGATACAGATCAGCTACCTTCTCTACCACGAGCGACGTTTTAAAACAGAACTTATTCCACTGAGAGAAAGAGACAGAGCTATACAGGCACGTGTGTCTAGCACCATCTCTTTCTCACACAGTAATAAGAACTGCTATAAGATGTGATGGTAAACCTGCTGGAGTATTGGATGGAAAGCTTGACGCCTTGACACCACCCATGTGTATTTGGTTTGTGATATATTTTACAAAGGAATACGAACATTTCAATACAGTAGTCTGGTTAATGATATCGTGATGGTCCAGGGGTTAAGCGCCTCACTTCATATTTTAACCGTATAGTTCGGTACGGACCCCTTCGGGGGCTCGACATTCAAACCTCCGCTGGCTCGGTACTAGCCCCGAAAGGGGTCGAACATTTAAGTCATACGACCTCCTCATTATTTTTGTAAATATTTTATTTTCTGGGTAAAAAATAATATGGGTGTGCATTCATTAGGATAGTAGAATAAAAATCTCATATGTAAACGTCATTAGAAGTTCTTTAATTATTGAGCAAGTTTCTTAATTAAGTCTTATAAAATCCAAATGCGTAAATTACGATCATAGCCATTTTGATGGCAGTGTAGGTCGACGCTAAAAATCATAAAAAAAATGGTTTTCGGACATTTAAGCTCCACATTGTTGGGCCTGATTAACGTGTCCTTTTATTACGTGCAGAAATCATTCGTAATTGAACTTAAATTAGCAGTGGTAATGATACATTTTGAAATCTAAAGTCGAAGTTTCGCGCCAATCGTGCTTGTTTACATTTTTCATTCCACATTATATCACACGGACGCGAATAGATTCTATAACAAATGAGACAAATATCATTGCAAATATTATAAATAACATGAACATGCCCAGATCTTATCGTAATTTGCAATAATAGGACCATTAACACGTAATATTCATAACCACTACTAAATTCACTTTCGAAAATGACGTCCATTTCTTTTTTTTTATTTTGTGATGTGTAAATGCGATTATTTCAATCGATTATTTTCTTGTAAATCAATCAACTCGAATAATTAAATTAAGGAATATCAGAAATTGATAGATGAAAATAAGAATAATTTTGTAATACGTGTAAAATACTATAAATATTGATAATAATATTTTTTACGCCACTAAAACCGACTCAACAACAAACAGTAGAATCTGATCTATGGCTAAATTCGCGCCAATTTTATTTTCAGATAAAAATTCAAATAAGGAATGCAGTGTCTCAGTCGCTGTTCGAATTTATATTAAAATGTTTATTTGCTATTTTATTAATAATTTGGTTTTGTACGTACTATTTGAATGTGAATTGCAAATAGAAATAAGGTTGAATATAGAACGCCCTTATTATGATCTTGGTAGGCACAGTAAAATAAATCAGCCAAGATAAATTATATTTGTTCGACAAAATTGTTTGTAGTATGGTTGGATTAGTTATTTGGAAAGCGTTTTCATTCTTTCCTAAAACATGGCTCGTAGGCCAAAGTGTTCTTGGAGTGGAAGCCTTGGGGTAAAAATGGCTTAGAGGGAGACCACAATTGAGATGGAAAAAAAACCCAGGTACACGACATCAAGAAAACTCCAGGTACAAAATGGACCCATTTTGAACCTGGAGTTTTCTTGATGTCGTATACCGGGGTTTTTTTTGGGGTAGGAAATCATCAAATAAATTCCCCCGCTCTAGGCGAAGCGTGGGGGAGTGTCAGACTTTTACTGACTAATGTCCACCGATCGATGTTCCTTCTTTTACTCGGGGCCGCGGTATCTCTTTCGAACAAACCGCAATCCCGGCAGAACCCTACCGGGGTTGCGGGTCTGACACTCCCCCCCGCTCCGCCCAGAGCGGGGTATCCTCACCTACCACCTGACGCAGATCCTCACCGGGCACGAAAGTTTCGGGACGTTCCTGCACATCATCGGGCGGGAGGAAACACCCAGGTTTCACCAATGTGACTATCGCCCGGAGGACACGTTGGAGCACACAGGCAGTCTGCTCTTTTGAGCGGAGCACCGCTCTGTCACGGAGGAGATGGTGATGTGTGAAGGAGATAACCTCAAACCAAGCCAGCCACCGCGGGAGACGCTACAAGGGTCGGGCGCCGCGAGACGACAACGACTTTTTGTTAAAAGTTTAACAGGACCGGATATTTGATAATTTCCCAACCAAGTGGCGCAAGACCGATATAAATGGCGGAATTTAAAGGAACCTTTAAATTCCTAAAGAAGTTCCTTAGAAGTTTATGAGAAGGCCTCCTTTAAATTCCTAAAGAAGTCCTTAAATTCCAAAAAAGACCGATACACTATTTAAAAATACTTTTTAGGGTTCCGTACCTCATAATAAATAACAGAACCCAAATATCAAATCTGTGGTCCCTTGAAGCTGTGAAAAAAACAACCCTCCAAGTCTACGTAGAGAAAAGATATGACCGTTTATGTCGTCAGTTTGTACGGAGCCCTCGGTGCGTGAGTCCGACTCGCATTTAGCCGGTCTATTTATAATAGGCTGAAGGTCTCCTTATTCCTTTCTAATTTTTTTATCCAACCAATACTTTTAAGTGTCAATATTTTAGAGCCCCGATGTGTACTTGTGTACGGAGTCCCTGTATGTCTAAAACAAGGCTCTACTGCGGAGGCATGGCTTTCTAGGTGCGGTACGGTATGGTTGTGCCGGCTGGGCTGCCTGACTGGCTACGTACAGAATTAGCATGACCTACAAAATTGACCGCCATTTTCATTTATCGTCATTCAAGAAAACAGCCAAAATCTTTTACCGCGAAACCGTTTGACAGCAAATGTTCCTCAAATCTGGGCGCATAACAAAATAATTATAGTATAATTAAAAAGCACGTGACAAAATGTCTTTCTTTTATAATCGATATCATAGATATTTGTACGGGTGTTTCGTCGTTTCGCACCACGAGTGGTTCGGACCGCGGTGTGAAACGCCGAAGAGCTCTTAGGAATAGGCTGTTTCGGACCGCGGTGTGAATCGACCATAGAAGATTTTGAATGGGTTTATTCGAACCGCAAATGGAACAAAAAGTTTTCTCAGTAATAATGCTTAAAGTACAGCCAGGCACAAAATAAAATAGCGGAAATAATTTAAACTCTAAGTAATACTTTTGGTACCTATTTACAACTCTTATTTTTACTATGCATAATGATGTATTTTAATGTTGGTTGGCTGACCAAAATAGGTATGTGTAAAAAATATACATAGTGTCGGTCTCGGTACACACGTTACTATCTCTTTGTTACTTTAAGGACTCCAGGTAAAAATTATCCCTTTGTAAAACCCTGGCAATAAACAATAGAAAAGGATAAACCGCAAATATGCGCTTCTGATTGGTTCACCTGAGTCTTAGGGCCATAAATAATCTATCTCGCTTGCACTAATGGGTCTTATGGAGCCGTCTAGTGAAGGGCGTAACAATAAAAGACATATTATCGATAAGTAACGTTTATTATCGTATATTGTTCACAAAATTAAAAAAAAACACAATATTTTATATTATACTATATTTAAAAATTATATACAGTATTTTCATACACAGAGAAAGAAAGTTTATTACAAGAAACAAAGTAGATCATATTGTGTCCCTTAAATGAGCCGTTAATATTACAAAAAGATTTAAATTACCTATATAATTATTAAAGAAAAAAGAATCTTCATCGGAGTCTTCATCATCAGAGTCTTCGTCTTCTGCCAAATTTATTATACGTGGCGCGTGATCTCTAATTAGAGCTTTTTGTAAGTCTTTGCTTTGAAGTTCTTCGGCATGCCTCACACATTTGGCCCAGTTTTCTCGTGTGGCATTATCTATGGCTTGGTGGAGTTAATTTTTGACATCTGCTATCTTGAAAGTATTACTGTTCTTCGCAACTCCCTTTATTTGTGCCCAAATTAGTTCTATCGTTAGCACGTGCGCAGGTAGCCGTTTATCGATAACTAGGGTCCGGCGCGTTGCACATTCCTATCTTTTTTAACTTTTATGACCTTACGACTCAAATGATAATGCGCGAACATTACTATTAGCATGCGTTTGAATGTAAAAGGATCTCAGTACCCTTCTGGCTTCTACAGTGGGTTTAATGTGACGGGATGAAGTGTTTTCCAAATATGTGAACTTGTAAATCGAACAAGGTAAGTAAATCCTGCAATAATCTTCTCATATTCTTCTTATAATTTTCAAAGTGATATCATCTTAAAAAAATATTTTCTACTTAGCTTTAAATAAATAAAGAAGCTCCATGATTACTTTTAATGTTTTACATTTATATGATAGGCAGCCCAAAATAACATCAAAAGTTAATATGAAAAACCCTGACACTGCTTAGTTATTTACCATAAAAAAGTTATTAAATTACCTATATGAATATGACCAATTTATTTTTAACCACATACGTTTTCATGCATATTTTTTGTTTAGGTTGCTGCTTCATCTCTCAGAAAATGTCTGGTGACCCATCAACTTCACATGGTGGCCCAATTATCCACTTTCTAAAAACGAAGAGAGGTGGCCAAATGCTGTGTCGTGCTGGATATAACTATGTGTTAAAGCGAACGAACAAAGACGGCTCTGAATTATGGAGGTGCACCAACAAAGATTCAAGTAAGTGCAACGCAACAATCAAAGTCAAACAAAATCCACTTGCAATACTTCATGAGACTGCCCATAACCATCCACCAAGGGAAGAAGCAGAGATTGAAATAGAGAAACAGATGTATTTATGTACTGAATCAGTCAAAAAGAATATTAATAAACCAGTAATGCAAATTTTCGACGATACCATACAAAATCTATCCGACCAAGGAGTAAATTTGGTAAATCCATTACCAAAGGAGATCGGTAATTCCTGGCCTTGATAGACTAAGTAGTAAACCATTTGAAAAAATATTTAAATAATTAAAAGCACTTCTTTAATTTATCATTTCCCTCAAAAACATGGGAAAATGGAATTTGTAAAAAAGAAATAGTCAGTTGATGTATTCCTGGCGCTGCAGTTAAGATAACAACTGGTGTTGCCATTATACTATTTTAAATAAAAAAAATGTTTTTAGTTTTTAAAGATTTTTATTCTACTTTTCGGTTTATATTTCTTCTTGAGCGCCTAAAAAGTATTTTATGAGCTTATTATTTTATAAGCTTATTACGAAAAAATTCGTAGTATTGTATTATTATATTTTTTTAAAATAAAGATTTTATAGAAAAATCGATTTTCATTTTTAAAAAGTGCAACACTTGATACGCCTTTCACTTGACAGTCAATCAGCTGTCATTCATTAGATTGGCAGGTAGCATCATAAACGTTTCTTCGCTCGTGTTGCGGACTTTCGTTTTTGTGTTTATTTTGTGTGCTACATGTTATTACCGACTCTTGCTGTGTTTCTGGACAATTGTGACTGCCTTTATGACCGACACCGACTCTATCTCGTTCTTGAAACTCATAACCTCATTAAAAAGCGGGAACAAATGGTAAAGGGGTTTATTGGTTTAATTCCCTTATACCATGTTATATCGAAAAACTAATTACACAGGGCTGTAGACCAATATTACCCCTTCAAAACCCAAATTATTTCATTCTTGTTCATTGAGGCCTAATTTGTTAGGACTGTTTGCGGGTCTCCTTTAAAAACATCAAGAACAAACTGTACAGACAAAGAAATTCATCGCTGGGTGCTAAAAAACTAAACTTCCGAAAAGCCCGTGACCTCGAAGTACCGAAAAAATTTGAAAATTTCTTGTTTGCCGAATTCAAACACAAAAACAAGCGCATCCTTATTTTTGCTAACAAAGAAATGATTAAATATTTAAAAAAATGTACACGATTTCTTATCGACGGCACATTCAAAATTTGCCCGAAGTGTTTCTATCAAGTATACACTATTCACGCTGATGTAGGCAGCAATGATGAATACGTAAATGTGGTTCCTGTGCTGTATGCATTGCTTCCCGACAAGAAAAGAGCCACATATGACATTTTATTTCAAATGATAAAAAGTCAAGTAAAAGAATGGGCGCCTACACATATTTCAATGGACTTTGAAATGACTGCGATATCAGCAATCAAAGATTTATTTCCAGAAGTCAAAATAGTCGGATGCTATTTTCACTATATTCGCAGTTTATGGCGTAAAGCTAAGCAATTGGGAGTAGTGAAATCAAAACTGGGCGCTAACCATGTGAAATTGTGCATGGCATTGTCACATTTACCGCCGGACTTGTTGGAAGATGGCTGGCTATATGTAATGGCAGAAAGTCCAAAGAGTAACAAAGTCACACAGTTCAATGACTATTTTGTCAAAACATGGCTGGAACATGATGTGCTTTCAAACACATGGAACACTTACAATGAAAGCGACAGAACCAACAACATGGTGGAGTCGTGGAATGCAAGGATAAAAAAGACCATTACAGAAAAACCCAATATTGCACAGTTTCTTCAGGGAATACAAAATGATGCCAAATATTATTGTGGTATATTAGCAAGAACTGGTGACATCCAAATTTCAAAAAGGAAAGCAGAAACCATTGAAATGAATCAAAGAATTTTAGTTACCTATGAAAAGGCTATTTTCGTTTAGACTTTATGTCAGTATATTATTTTATTTTTATTTAATTTAATTTTTACGTCAACCAACAGATAAAACACAAGACAGGCTTAATCTAGACAAATGTAATTTTAAATGCTAGGTATACACGTCCTGATGGTAGGTTGACATGACGTGCATAAAGTTTATTTACCCTTGATGGGCGTGATAACATGTAAGGTGTGTCGAAGTTAGATGGTTCGTAAGTGTAGTCTAGACAATTTTTAAAAGATAAATAAGATAAATGAAACAATTTTCGAAGTCTGTGATTTTTAATAATTACTAGTGCATTTTGTCATGTTCATGTGCCATCAAACTGTTGACTTAAAAAATTACGTATGATGTTTCGAACTGTTGTTTTAATCAGTAGTAAATACTTAATTATTTTTTGTTAAGTTTTGTTGTGTATGTATTTGTTAGTTTTAAGTCAGAATGTGTACCTAATGTTTCAACTGTGATTTAAACTAGTTCTCAATTACTAATCAAACTGTGATTTTAATTCAACCACTTTTACTAAGTTTTCGTATGCGATTGTGATTTTGAAATATGATTACAAAATATCAAGTCGTAACTGTTTTATTTTCACGAAACCCTTTTCTACTCGACTGTACATACAAACTTTGAAATTAGCTTGTACCTAAACATAGTGGTTCCAATCGCCCCATTCCTAAGAGCTATTGGTCGATTCACACCGCTCGGCGCTCCAAGGACCGCCGCGGTGCGAAACAGCCCATTCTTAAGAGCTCTTCTGCGTTTCACACCGCGGTCCGAACCACTCGTGGTGCGAAACGACGAAACACCCATTTGTACAACTATAATATCTATAGTAGAATATTATGCCACCTCCATAGGTAAATTCCTCAATGGTCCCAAAACTTTTTTTATAGTTTACTCTATTACGATTATCGATTAGGTTGAATGCAACTTTTTAATCGTAATGATGATACTTAGTTTTACGGTCAGCACTAAGAAATGTCATATTGCAACACATAATGTAGTATTTTTTGTCGAGATTTGTATCGTGTTTTTTTATTAATTTATATGTAAAATGGCAAAAATAAGAATGCAGATGGAATGTCACTGTTTTTATTTTAGATTTCCAATGTTATTATCAAATGGTTATCTTGTGTATGTGCATTATTTCCAGCGTTTATAAAGTACCTAATTTTTGGAAGGGTGTAGTAATATGTATTTTACACACATTTTGCAATAGATTGACGCCGTTTTATCGACCTTATGAGGTTTTTGGAAATATAAACCTCAAACTTATCGTATGAAACAGCCGCTGTGATTTATTTTTAATAATAAAATTGAATGCTGTAAATTGATGAAAAATCTTGAATTTCATGACAATTCGCGTCACCCCACCGATTCAGCTGATGTGTCATATGTCAAAATCCTGTCGTGCAGAGTGGTTAAACTAAAAAGCAATTAACTGACTTCATTAACTGCCATTTTTTGAGTTAAAACGTTTTGTAGAATTGTCTTGAATTTTTAACCATTTTTCTTCCTGCCCCCGCGTCGCTGACACGTACATATTGAAGTCCTCTAATGTTTCCTTAAACGTTAATGAAAAAGTAAGAACTAAAATAATTCTTCAAAAAGTTCGGTAACGTCTTTTGGATATTACTCTTTATTTGCCATTAGCTTTTCCCGGCATGCTTTCCCCCGCGTGTATTTCCCCGCTTGCTTTTCTCCGCGTTCTCGTAGTCACTTACCCTACTGCTCTTCCTCCCTAACTTGCAGCGTGATATCCTTTGACACTCACAAATAACGTGGCATTCTATTGCTAAAACAATATCAGTTCAGTAGATCTAGAGATTACTCCCAACTACCTCTAAAGTTTACCTCTTTATAATATTAGGATAATATAAAAAATGTATTACTTTTAGTATTGATATAGCTGTCTACCATATATTCTAAACAACAAGCTATGTAACTACGCATAAATTATAGTTGGATAATGACTTTTTTTAGGGTGAAAAAATGCGTTTTACTTTAGAACTCAAAATATTATGCACTTGAAACATAGTGTTAATGTATTCCATAGTACAGGGGTCGGGGACGTTTTTAACAAAGACGTGAAAAAGTTCGAATTTTGACCTCCAAAATCTCCTTGACTAAAACAAAAAAAAAATGCAATGAGCTGCGCGCCGCGGTTTCACTCGCGTGGTGATAGAATATACAATATATTTTTATGAATTGTAGCTTATATGTTATCCTGATATGTAAGCTATATTATCGTAAAGTTTCATTAAAATCCATTCAGTACATTTTGCGTGAAAGAGTAACAAACATCCATACAAACTTTCGCGTTTTTAAAATTAATTAGTAGTACAATAACAGTTAAGGTAACTTGGACTCTGCTCCCGATACCGGTGGACCCCTATTTTTATAATTTTTTTTATAACTTTTATGAAATATTTAAAACTGTAAATAATGTGATAAAAAATAAAAGTAGGTTCAGGTTTTATTTAGTATTTTTATTTCGACAACTTTTGTTTTTCGAAAATTTTTGTTTGTTTTATACAAATATATATTTAACTACCTTAGGTAAATATACATTTGTAGAAAAAAACACACCATAAATACCTAACATTCTAACATTTTTTTAAGAGCCTTGTATAACAAATTCCTTTACATTCTTGAATTTTATTTTTAAACAATCGTATCTACTTTTACCGATCCTAATTGCCATCGAAAAAGCAATTAGTTCAATTATTTTAACTTAAGTTAAAGAAAGACAAGTGTCATCATTAGACCTCGTTCGTAATTAAAGACACACTCACTTAATAGTGTTCACTGTTTAAGTAAACAGCTAGCAAAATTCAAATCCGTTTTTCTTCTGAAATTAGTTTCTACACTTTCGCTGCAACTCAGAGTCATCATCATCTGCCTAGCCTTTTCCCAACTATGTTGGGGTCGGCTTTCGGTCTAACCGGATGCAGCTGAGTATCAGTATTTTACATGGAGCGACTGCCTATCTGACCTCCACAACCCAGTTAATACTGGGTAATACGATACCCCTTGGTATGACTGATTGTCAGACTTTCGGAACACTGACTACCTGTAACGACTGTCAAAGATCTACAAATGACAGCCGGGACCAACGGCTTAACGTGCTTTCCGAGGCACGGAGGAAACTCGGTATGTAACGGGTAGTCACCCATCCACAGACCAACCTAGGCAAGCGCGGCTTAACCTTAAGATCGACCCGAGCGGCTGCTATTACATTGTATAATTTGGACTGGGCAGCGAAAGGGTTAAGATACCTATATCCTGTTAGTATGATTTACAAAATATGTTCATGAAAACGTTAATGAACACAGTAGTAGAGACCCAGTTTTGATTTTTTGCTGTCTCTATTTTCGGGTTTTTAAATAAACCGGCCAAGAGCGAGTCAGACTCCCGCATCGAGGGTTCCGTACATATTGACATGATGTATCTTATTATTTTTGTTGTTTTAATGTATTTTATTCGTTTGTATTGACATAATGTATTGGATAATTATTGTATTGTCATAATGTATTGATTTATTATTGAAACGAACTGATATTTTTACTAATTTACCTGTGACATAGATACCTATAATGATTTATTAATTTATATTTTACGTTAATTAATTAGACTTCTTATTTAAAAAAAATGTTGTGCCCGACAGGTTCCATGTGAACTGTATTATTATTATTTAAGACCTGTTGAACACATGTGAGAAGCAATAAATAATTGAATTGAATTGAATTAAACAGCCATATCTTTTGATAGCAAAAACTTAGAGAGTTGATGTTTTCATAGTACAAAGGGACTCCAGAGATGAGTATATTATGGTTTTGGTATGGTAATTTCAACTCCTTCCCTTTACGCGTTCCTGAGATACAGGGTATTGCCAGACAGACGGATAGCAAATTGATGTAATAAGGGTTCTGTTTTTTTCTTTTGGGGCACGGAAGCCTAAAAAATTTTATCATGATTTTTTACACATTGTTTATGTTAATAGACAAGCAATGACATTCTTTATCTATGTATTGGCAACACTGTGTCAGTGTGATAGAGTGAACTGTCTATGTTCTTGTTAGTTTTAAAAACTAATGTCCGCCACCTACTTAATAAGTTAAAACTGTAGTTCAATAAAACAACGTTCCTGTTTATAAAATACAGTTTGATTTATTCAAATAACAAGTTTATAACAGTTTATTTATAAATTAAACTTTGCAAGTTTACATAAATTATCCGGTATCTTGAAATTTTAATTCTAAAACATCAATAAAACTTGAAGTCATTTGTATTGGTGTTGATTGCCAAACAAATATTTTCGGTCGTGCTGGGTCCATCTGAAAATACAAATTTGATCACTTTCATATAATATTGTTCAAACAAAAATGCAAAAATCCAAAAAAAATTGCTTTGTTAAAATTTAAACGTAACAGATCGTAGCTGTTAGCAGTCTACTGTGCTGCTAAGTGGACTCCCAAAGCACAGCATCATGCTGAGTGGTGATCTACTTGTCGCATTCATGGGGTACAAGCTGTTTTTTTTATTCCATGTTTGTGAAATTTTGTTTGAAAGAAAGAAAAATATTATTATTAGTCAAATTAACAAAAATAAAATAAACAATGATTATTTTATTATTGTTAATTTGACTAATAATAATATTTTTCTTTCTTTCTTTCTTGTTTCTAAGCAAGTTTCTATCTTTCTTTAATCTTTTTTTAAAAAACCTTGCCCCATACTAGGAATTTCTCCTGTATCGTGGATGCGTTTACAAACATTTAAATTCACATACACAAACAGCCAGATCCAGAACAATCATCTGTAGGCCATACAAATATTTGTTCCGTGCGGGGATCGAACCCGCGACACGCAGCGCAGCAGTCGATCGCTCGGCCACTGCGCCAACCGTGCCGTCACGAGTTACACCACAACCGTCAGTTCTCCGTCTACCACGGCAGTTTGTCGCAGCCACCTTTTCAAAGTTGTCAATATCATTTAGCTGGAGAGTTTTTCAAGATACGCAGACTCATACTGTACTTACCAATATTAAACCACTGTGTGGTGGGGATCCCAGATTCTTGTCTAGCTTGAACAATGGCTTCTCTGATTGCAAACGCTACGGCTACTGTGGCACATGTTGCTGGCTCTCCCGTTCCTGTAAATTACGAAAAATATAAATTTTTGGTACACAATAAAATAAACTCTGATCATCTATCATTATGAACTCCTATTTGGCGAAAAAACAAAAATATTTTATTAGTAAACAACTAATAAGCCAATTAAGTTGAATCAACAATTTTAAGTGTGTAAGCCATCTTCCGCAAATATTCCGGGTTTATACAATTTATGGCTCACGACGAGAGATTTAAGAGGCAAAACCGCATGACACTTAACAGAGCGAAACTTTCTGATGAAGCAGTAAATAAGTAGTAGTAGTAAGGCAGGTATATACCTGTTAGCAAATCAGAGGGGCCTGCCAGGGTCACCGCCTGGCAGGGTTGCGGGTTGTTCGAAAGAGATACCGCGGCCCCGGAACATAAAGGGCAAAGAAGGAATATAGGTGGGTTTTTGTCAGTAAAAGACTGACACTCCTCCCTGCTGCCGCCCACAGCGGGGGAAGTTATTTGATGATTTCCGGAAAAAAACGCGCTCAGAGACTAACCATTACTTTTTGAGAAATTCCTTCAAAGTAAAGAATTTTTTGATTGTGTTAAGGTACATTGTCATCTAAACATTACCTTTGGATCCTAGTATAAGATCATTGCTATAAGAGTTCTTCTTGAAATATACCCTGAAGTCCTGAGGAATGTATAATCGTAGTAATTATTTTAGGATATATAGAGGAGTAATACGACATGCGAAACGACTAGTAGTAAGAACGGAAATAAACCTAGCTCAGAATTCTGGTAAAGTTATTTGGAAAACTGTAAATAGTAAGAGGAATCCTAAAAACTATAAAAATGACAATTTGATACTTAAGGATAACAATAAAATAGTTCATAATCCCTCAGAAGTTACTAATATTCTTTTGGAAAAATTCTGTAATAAATCGAATTTTATTATTAGTGACATTAATGCAGCAAAAGAGTATCTGCAAAATCATGGGACAAGAGTAGAAGAGGATATGGTTTTTGAACCTGTAACACCTCTTGAAGTTTTCAAACTAGTAAAAATTATGGATAGTAAAAAGTCTTTCGGCCATGATGAAATTCCTATGACTGTTATAAAAGAAAACGTTGA
This sequence comes from Ochropleura plecta, assembly GCA_905475445.1. Lineage (NCBI taxonomy): Eukaryota > Metazoa > Arthropoda > Insecta > Lepidoptera > Noctuidae > Ochropleura > Ochropleura plecta. The sequence goes on from FR997736.1 coordinate 19,648,562, forward strand.
CATATTAGCTAGCCCTTTGGCCGATTCAATAAACGAATATGTAAGTAAAGGTGTCTTTCCTGATCAATTTAAATTAGCCAGAGTACTACCTATACATAAGAAAGGCTCTAAAACAGATCCAGGGAATTATAGGCCTATCTCTCTGTTGCCGGTATGTTCTAAAATATTTGAAAAAATTATGAAAGCCAGACTTGTACGTCATTTGGCTAAACACAAAATTATAACCGACCAACAATTTGGTTATCAAAATAATGTAGGAACAGTAGATGCTATTGACATGTTAGTTGATGATGTAGTGGGTAAGCTGAATGCTAAACTAAAAGTAGCTGGACTTTTCCTCGACCTAAGCTCTGCGTTCGATACAGTGGAACATAGTATTCTTCTTGATAAGCTAGCTTTCTATGGCATAAGGGGAAATGTGTTGAATTTATTTAAATCCTATTTATATAACAGAAAACAGTATGTGGAAATTACAACAGTTCAAGAAGATGGGCATGAAAAACTGCATAAATCAGATACAGTAATAATAAATAAAGGCGTACCACAAGGATCAGTTCTAGGCCCTGTCTTCTTTATAATATTTATAAATGATCTGATAGCCTACATGAAAAGTATTTCAGATGATACTAAACTTGTAATTTTTGCCGATGACACAAGTGCTATTATATCTAGCGACAACATACAAAATTTAGAAAACAAGATAAATTTTATCCTATGTGCTCTTGAGAAGTGGTTCACTATGAATGATCTAAAACTAAATCTAAAAAAGACACAATGCTTATTATTTAAATCGACCATGAAAAACAGCGATACTGTCAAAGTGCATTTATTAGGAAATAAGGTAGATATTGTAGACAATGTAAAATTTTTGGGGGTACATATAGATGCAGTTTTAAATTGGAAGAAGGAATTGGAAGTTGTCACTAACACTATGAGCAGTGCTTGCTATGCTCTCAGAAGTCTTAGAGACGAATTAACCATTGCTCACCTCAAAACGGTATATTTTGCACTCGTAGAGTCTAGACTTAGGTATAGCATAAAGTTCTGGGGCAACAGCTACCAATACAATATTAATGCTGCTTTCGTTATGCAGAAAAGAGCCTTGAGAACTATGCTTCGCATTGAACAGACTGAGTCTTGTAGAGAACATTTTAAGAAACTGCACTTTCTCACAGTACCTTGCCTCTATATTCTAGTCCTGCTTAGTCATTTTGTTAAAAACATCCATAAGTATGAGACAGAAGAACAGAGACATATCCGTATAAAAACGCGAAGAAAGGATCTACCTAATTTTATACAGCCTAAACTTAATGTCGTTAAACATGCCTCAAGAGTGCAATCAGTACATATGTTCAATAAATTACCTGTTGAATTCAAAGGCGCTATTCATCACAATGAATTCAAGAGAAAATTAAAGTCACTGTTACTGAGGAAATGTTATTACAGCATAGAAGAGTTTCTCAAAGATAATAGTAGTTCAAACATATGATTGTATGTATACTGATTATTATATATTGACTTTATGTAATATAATTATTAAACATTCTATCAACATTGACTTTACAATCTTAATTAATTTTATTGACATACATTTTTATTATTTTCTTTTTATTTTATATTTTTTTGGTGAATTTGTATTAATTTTGAATTATTGTTGACGTAATTTATTAAAGTTAATTTATGACTAATAATGTAAGGATCAATATGATTGTAATGTTTGTAATCTTTCCAGCCATGATTATTTGATTTTAGTGTTAATTTTTTGTAGAAACCGTTGTGTAATTTTAATAATAATTGATTTCACTATTATATCATTCGACATTTCTGTTATATTGACATTTATTGACATTTTTTGATTTTTTTTTTATTTGAATTTTTATTGTTATTTTTAATGAATATTTAGTTAAATTATTGTAATTCATATTAAGTAATCAATTCAATGTGAATGTAGTATTTGTGTCTTTCTCAGCCTCATGTTGATTAATAAATGTTAATGCTTTATTGTTAAAACCAATGTTCGACACAAATGTAATTTGTTGAAGAATAAATAAATAAATAAATAATGTCCCTGGCTTCAGGTACATGATAATCCCAGGTTCTGTCAGTAAGGATTGCACCATTTTCTGCATAGGTAAGTTTCTCGCACGTCCAGTATCCAAGCCCCATGATGAAGGCGCCTTCCACCTATACAAATAAATTGTGACGTTTTAGGGATAATTTACAAAAAATACTATCTTTATTACCGTTCATAAAACGATTATGACGTTCAAATTTGATATATTTTTATTTATTATACGACGGCACGGTTGGCGCAGTGACTGAGCGATTAAATGCTGCGCTACGTGTCGCGGGTTCGATTCCTGCACGGAACAAATATTTATGTGGCCTACAGGTAGTTGTTTTGGGTCTGGCTGTTTGTGTATGTGAATTTAAATGTTAGTATACTCACCCACGATACAGGGAAAATTACTAGTGTGGGGCAACGTTTTTTTTTAAAAAAAGAAAAAGTAAGAAAAGTTTACAGTTGTTTACTTACTTGGCCAACATCCACCTCCGGGCTGATACTCGTACCCACATCTTGCAACATATCAACTCTCAACACTTCTGATTCTCCAGTTAGTACATCTATTTCAACTTCACATAGCGCCATGCCATACACAATATAAACCTGTGCATCTGCAACACTAGAGAACCCATGAGCCTGAAGATCCACATTGGCATCAAACGCTGCTTTGATCAGCTGTTCCCAAGTTGGATTAGTCAATGTAGCCCTTATAGGTGCTAACCTAGCATTCAATTCATCACAACATCTCCTCAAAGCAATTATAATGCTTGTTGTTGTAAGACTTCCACCAGAAATAAAACTGTTAGGAGCAATAATTGTATTGTTGCCTTTGATCTGAATCTTTTCTATGGGTATTTTAAGGAAGAAAGCGGCTATTTGAACTGCTTTAGTGTTTATTCCTTGTCCCATCTCGACACCAGCATGTGTAATGACGACAGTACCATCTCCTTGGAAGACCGAAAGATTTACATCGAAACGTTGTGCGCCAAAAGGAGACCATCTAGAAAACGCCCATCTCATGCCTCGTTTCTTCCATCTATTTTGTGTATTGAAAGAATCCACTGCGGCTCTTCTAGTAGTGTATTCAGCATTTGCTTTAAGGGTATCTACCATGCCTCTCATTTCGTCGTATTTGGTTCTGTCTAGATTTGCAAGTCGAACAGCCACTGGATCTAGAGATAGTTCGTAGGAAATCCGTTCCATTATGTGTTCAGCGCATGCTATTGCTTCCAATGTTCCTAAATGAGCAAGTAAGAAAACATATAAACCATAAATGATTATGTTATATCGTAGAATAGTAAATGATTCCACAAGAAGGAAACTCACCTGGTGCTCTGCACCAAGTATTTTTAGCAGTATCAGTAACTGTATCAAAAGCTTTGTAATTGATTTTAGTGGCATCGTAGCAGTTGTAGTACACGTCAGCACCAAGAACGGTCAATTGTTCATTGATAGCATAACCATTGTCTTCGTAAAGTGTTGAGTTTAAGCGTTGAATCACTCCTGCTCTATTAACTGTGATCTGGAACAATGTTATGAAGGATATTATTTATAGCAACGTGTTAAAAGAAATTTAATCATCTGTTGGTTTAAAAAGTGATTATTTATTAGACTGATCACCACGTGCATTTTATAAACCAACTAGCTTTTGCCTGCGGCTTCGCTCGCGTTAAATTCGGGGTAACACTGTTCCCCTTGCGCCTTATTGATTTGTAATAGCAACGCTAAGTTTTCCCTTTTCTTCCCTCTTTCTCCCTCACATCCCACTTTTTTTTCAAAAAAGTCAGCCTATGTCTGTCTCCTGTTTCCCAACTATCTCTGTACCAAAATTCATCAAAATCGGTTTAGCCATTAAAGCGTGAAGAGGTAACAAACAAACTCACTTTCGCTTTTATAATATTAAGTAAGGATTCTAAATAAAGGATCAAAAGTGGTACCTCATAATCATTTACACACGGCAATCTTTTGCCAACTGCTCTGAAGTTCGTGGTCAAAGGCTGAATGAACCTGCACGGACGGTTTAACTTCTGAACGACAAGACTGCAGGCAACGGCCGACTGGATGCTGCGGGATATTTTCATTCCGTATCCACCGCCAATACGACGGACGTAACAATCAATCCTGGATGCATAATAAAGCATATTAAAAAAGGAGCAAGTGACAAGAATAAAATTGATAATATATTACAAAAATCATTTGACGCGTGGTCAAAATTAGAACTGAAGTCACCGCCTTCTTTTTACAAGAACCTACCAACCATTGAAAGCGGTAAAGTAATAAATACAACCGCGGTCAACTGATTGCTCATGAATTTACCGACGGCGTTTGAAACTTGTTTTTTTGGTCCAAATATGTTTTTATTTATTTAAGCGAAAAAAAGATGTAGAACCTACTTATTCTCATCCATATTCAAGGCTCTCGATATCATAACATGTGCTCCATCAAGCCATTGCGTAGCCGTATGTACTTCTAGTCCTTCTTCAGTAGGCTTGGCTACGCACAGCAGAGTCTCCATAGTAAAATGATACTGTCCATACAATGTGGTACTTCCAGTAATCGTCTTGTATACATCTGTGCCAGGATTTGTAGCATCTATTGACATTAACATGGTATTTCTAGATGTATCTGCTTTGGCTTGTTTGATGTCTATAACAGGTTTTCTGACATTGCTGTAAGTAACTTTGACTAATTTTGTGGCTCTGTCCGCAATGTATCGGGTTTCTGCTACTATGATGCCAATAGGCTGATGATAGTATTTGACAGTGCCGCTGCATAATACTTCTTCGTTGATTTGGTATAGTAAACTGTCTGCTGGGGTAAATGAATTAAGTCCTGGTATATCTTTTGCTGTGTAGAAGGCTATAACACCTGGGCAGGCCTGAAAATAAAGGATATTTAATTTTGAAGAGAATTGTGAAAAAACGAAATATTCTATTATAGAAAACAGACGAAGACATATTGATATTGTCTTATGTATAGGCAAAACAGAGCATTTTTTTATAATAGGTAGGTGTACATACCAACGCAGCACTAGGATCAATCTTGGAAATAACTCCCAAAGCTACAGTACTGAGAACAAAGGCACCGAACACTTCGTGGGGTAAACTGGAAATATCATCAGTGTACTGAGCTTCTCCTGCGCATTGGATCTGCAAAAAAAACGTATCAAAATCACAACTTCAGAATTTGTATAGGGCAGTTTTAAATCAAGAATCTGAGAGTTATTTCTCGATGTTTAGCCAATTCAGAGGCCCACGAACGGCATAAATATTTGAATACTAAGTTAGGCACTTAATCACCGCCATGTCCTCATAGAGGCGATCGACGGCGGTGATCTCTTGCGTCCGGCCCTGGTTCAGTCCATGATACCGAGTGAGAGGGAATGGGAAGCTGACACCTCCTTCTGCAAAGCAGTCAAGCTAGCGAAGGATGTGGCCGGGCGTTTGAGGGAGAGAACCTCAAACCAACCCAGTCGCCCCGGGCGTCGGACACCGTGAGACGACTACTGGCCACCGTAGATGCAGGCATGTGGACGGTGAGCTCACCGGGTAGCTCACCGTCCGTCTGTCTATTGACGACAGGCCGTGTCGACGGCGCGTTAGTGTTCCACGCACGTCTCAAAGAGATGTCAGCAAAGCAGAGGCGCCTGCCAGGGCCACCGCCTGACTGGATTACGCTTTTTCTGTGGGCAATGTCTTATAACCACTTGAACGTCGACGCCGCGAACTGTCAATGCAACGAAACGTCACGATGCGAGTGTCAAATTTTGCGCTATAAATTGCGCAGTATCTCTTCCGTTAAAAACGTTTGTCAAAAGAAAATTATACAAGCTATATTAAAATTAAAAATACCGTAGCATAGCCTAATGTATACACAATATAATTATTTAAAAGTATATGCTCTAAACCCAGATCAAATTACTTAAAATAAATAGAGAATCTTAAACAGTACACATTTTTCTCTCATATTCCGAAATTATTGTTTATTTATATTTTAAACCATGACGCCAATGAAACTATGATTATTTTATATCATGGACACGAGCAAATCTTAAGGAATATCTTGATATAATACACTATACGATCTAACTAATAAGAAAAAAGAACTGACGACATAACTGCGGACAACCCTTGCCGTGACGCAATCACTCAAACTTCAAACCGAAGTATTAATACAGATTACAAAGATTTTAACTGTTTACACATGTCAGTGTCAACTACGTTTAGTTCCGCGTCCGAAACGCCAGTAATATTGCAAAAAGGAGCTTTATTACAGCCACAAAAAGCTGATTCTACAAAAGAACTACCAAATATATCAAACATACAACTTTAGTCCAATTCAATAGAATCAATTCTCTAGTATTGTATAATTATTAAGCCCATACATATGTGAGTGCCATGTATTATCATTAACTTAACGAAGCCCTGGTGGTTGGTAGTGTCATGCTCACTTAAATGTCTCGCTGATGGTGGCGGGTGTGTCGGGTCATTTAGCTCCCTTTAAAATGGTCGAGCTGAATGGGGTTGATCCATAACGTCATGTTCGTGAACGGGCGCTGTCAGTTAGGACTGGTAATTTTTTAGCTGCCACGGTTCATTTTTAATTTATTTAGATTGTTATATTGAATTTTGTTTTTACTCTGGACGCTCTTATTGTGCACGTATTTCTACATCGTTCTCACATATTTGTATAATTTCAACACAAATGATGTAAATACGATATTGTAATAATATTCTAATTTGTATTGTCCTTGGAGTTTCTTGACCATTCTTCTCCATAGAGATCAACGCTTTGGAATGGGCAACTACAATACTTTCACAAATTATTATGTCTTGTGACTGGGACTGTAGCTTTAATATTTTGTTTTGTGTCTGTAATGGTCTAATGGAAATAAATGATTTTGATTTTGAAATACTTACCAAAGCTTCAACTTTAGCAATAGGTTGGTTTATAGGCCACATCTTAGGATCAGTGGTGAAGATCTGTCGCGCATCCGAGACTGGTCGCGAAGCATGGAGATGGATGGTACCGGATTCAAACCGTGGGTTCCTTATGTTTGGTGGACAAAGTGTTAGAAGACCCTGGAATAGAAAAAACATACATGAAACATAAATAAACATTGTTTATTGATTCTTCTAGCGTCACCCGTAACAGTAACACCAGCTCAATAATCTCAATCTTTAACAAAAAGTTTATTAGTATTTCGATAAATCGCCAAGTGGTCGGTCGACTCTTCAAGTGACCAGGGGCCTAAGTCTGCTTTTACAATAGTGTCAGAATGGTCGATCACTGATCGCATAATGGTTAATTTTGACAAGTTTGGTAATCTACTACATACTAAACTTGTCAAAATCAACCATTAAGCGATCAGTGATCGACCATTCTGACACTATTGTAATAGCAGACTAAGGCCCCTTAGGGCTGGTCTATGTTTTGGACAAAGAATTGGCATTACCATCAAACGCGGTAATGCTGCCAGCCTTCTGGGCACTTTCCTGTTGACAGCAATGCGGACAAATTTTTTGACACCCCGTAATTAATTTACCATTTTTTAACTTGTACATAATTTTATTATTTATCCATTTATTATTATCTATACATAATTTTATTATTTTATTATCTGTAGTATGTAAATAATAGTTAGAGCTTAAAAAACATAATAAATGGTTAATTTCTCACTACAATGATTAAGACTGACAGACTTTTTAGAAAAACGGCAGCCTTTCACGAAAGAGATTGTGCAGTTGCAACACAATAACAAAACCTAACAAAAGCTATTTTATAAAACTATCTTAGTTTTAAAACATCTCAGTCTAGACAGGAAATTTGACGGAGATAATAACCAGAAAGTTTAATGGCTTATGTTGTTAGTGCATTTTTGCGTTTCTGTACGAAGAAATCACAGAACTTAAAGATATTTCTTGATTTTTAGGACATTTATACAGATTTCTGTTCAAATGTCCTAAAAATCAAACGAACCAAGCATACAATGACGGAACGGTTGACGCAGTGGCTGACCGATCAACTGCCGGGCGGCGTGTCACGGGTTTGATTTCTGCACGGAACAAAAATTTGGATGACCTGCAGGTTCCGTGATTCGGGTCTGACTGTGAGAGTATGTGGGAAGAGAAGAGAAATTCCTAGAGCGGGACAAAGTTAAAACAAATGGAATCTATAAATAAACGTATAATTCATTAATCTTTATGTTGTTAATAGGAATGTTGATGGATGGATGGATGCGGCAAGGCTGAGGAAGGCTTAAGAAAAGATGAATTGATGACTATACTCTACCTCTGTGCAAAATTTCATCAAGACCCGTTCAGCCATTTTGATGTGAAAGAGGAGTAACAAACATCCATACATCCTCACAAACATTCGCATTTATAATATTACTAGCTGCGCCCCGCGGCTTCACCCGTGTGATATCAAAACAAAGTACTATATCTTATATGTTATTCCAGAGTATAATCTACCTCTGTGCCAAATTTCGTCAAGATCCGTTCAGCCGTTTTGACGTGAAAGAGTAACAAACATCCATACATCTTCACAAACATTCGCATTTAGTAGGATTATATGCAAGAAAATAAGTAAATGATACCATGACCGTGTCATGAGAGAACCGTGTGTTAGATTGACATTAAACTGTCTAATAGCTTCTTCTGTTAATCATGTGAAGTCTTTTTTGAAATACAAAACGCATTGCAAGCGTTTGCCGCAAAACAAGAGTCAGGACGTTGAAATGTTTTTTTTATCTACAAAGTTATACAACGCAATGGCTATCCCAAATTTGAAATAATAATTATGTATTATATTCTTCAACAGCAGGTATATTATCTTTTAATTTGGCTCCACGGCCATTTCATCAAAAATAATAGTGATTGAACAAGATAATGAGTTATTATTTATACCTACTTAAGTTCTCATCTACTTCACGGTCATTATACAAAAACAAAAGCCATGAGAAATAAAACAAACTACTCACCTTGAACAGCAATGCCTTCGCAACATATCGTCTGTAAGCCACCGAAGCTTCTGGCGGATTATCATCAACAATCATTTCTCCGTCTAACACCTGCAGAGCTCCTTGTAAAGTTTCGTTAGTGAACAAAGGTTTTCCTCTAAGATAGGCCTCAGTTGCTACAGCTCTTATAAACCTGGGAGAAAGACCTCCGTATACGATTCTTGCTCTTTCGACTATATTATTTGCATGAAGTTGGTATAAACATCCTATGTTGACTATGGCATGGGCGCTCTGGGATCTTGGCATTAGCTGTAAGAAGAGAAAAAAAATATATTTAACGATTTATCTATACCTTGACTACATTAAAGAAGACACGAACAGAAAAATAATAATAGGTATAAGTTGATGTGCCGTCGTGTGTACCACACAAAGGCACATCAACCTATACAAAACCATTTTAACCTGATCTGTTTACTACGGTGTGCGATCCGTAGTAGAGAGATCAGGTTATAATAGTTTAGAATAGGTTGACCAACTCTTATTTATAAATAAATCTCTTCCAGCATGCCTGCGAAAGGAGGGTGAATAAAAATATATTTAGGCTTAGTGTGTAAAAAAGAAAATGGCACACCTAAAAACATAAAGCAAATAATGAATGAATCTTATTTATAAAATTATCGTACACCTCCGAAACGATTTTATGAAATTTTGCATGTGTATTCGGTTGGTCTGAGAATCGGTCGTGATCTACTTTTGTTTACTTTTGTTCTCTCAAAAAACATTGCCCCACATTAGGATACCTATCGTGGTATCGTGTATCGTGGGTGCGTTTACAAACATTTAAACTCACATTCACAAACAGCCAGACCCGAAACAACCATCGGTAGGCTATACAAATATTTGTTCCGTGCGGGAATCGAACCCGTGACACGCAGCGCAGCAGTCGATCGCTCAGCCACTGCGCCAACCGTGTCGTCAAATTTTAGCTGAGCAGTATGTGTAACCGCCGCTGGGTCGCCGCAGCTTGTACAAATATACTTGTGAATAAATATTATACTTGTCAAAACATACTTACAACTTGAAGTCATAATTATCTTTTTTGATGGATTGTTTTAGTATCTAGTGGTTGCAAGTGATACTACCAAACTGTCTTGGGTTCAATTCCTAGGTAGTAAAGTGATATAAGGTTTCGTCAGTAGCAGCTTAAAGTTTTAACATGAACCCAATTGATGGCAAAGGCCAAAGGCGACATAGATGAATAGATAGAATATTCTTTATTATGTACACCATACAAATTACAAGAATAACAGTATACAACTTATAAATAGGGTGACACAATGAGCGCTCTTATCGCCAATAGATCGTTTCAAGACAAACTTACTGTGTGATGTCTATGCGAGACTGTAGCTACATCTTTTAACCGAATTATTTCAGTTGTTCGTTGTTTAATTTAAATTTCTTCGTCGGTACTTTCTTCTTATTAGCATAATAACTTACCTTGTAAGAAAAGAATTGGTGTTCATTGCTCAGCGGTGGTAGCATCACATTCAGAATCACCTTTCCCGTCATATTTGTTCTTAAGAAGTTTTCCATCGGTACTACTTGTATTGTTCTGTTGATGTCGACTGTAAAAACAATAATATTTTTAAAATTAAGCATTAAGGCTTGACATTTGCGGGTTCTTCGAAAGAGATTCTGCGGCCCCGAATCACAAAGGGCAAAAGAAGGAACATGAATGGGTTTTAGTCAGTAAAAGTCTGACATTCCCCTACGCTGCTCCGATAAGAGCGAGGGAAGTCAATAAAAAAGGCTTCTTGTATCCTCGTTTTAATAGAAATCATGTTTTGACCGAATAAAATGACCACAGCAATAGACCAAATAGAGAAACGTAAGAAAATGCTACGTTGTAAGAAAGTTTCACTTACCAATAGATAACTGAGCGCCAACAGTAGTTAGTAACAGGAATATATCAGATGGAAAAGATGGATTTTGGTGCTTAGTCATTAAGTTACCAGCAATTGTACCTACCTGAAATAAACAAAACCAGTTGATTAGTGGAGCTCTTATCATTAGTAGTGTTGAAGCACTTTTAAAAGTGAGTCTTTCTAACCGACATAAAATAAGCGGAGGAGGTTTTATGTTTTTTTTTTTTTATGTATTTTGACCCATAACTCCGCCAACTGTGGACATGATTCTTTTTTTGTTTGAAAGTGTATACTTTCGAGATGGGCCCACATCAAGTTTATTTATATTGCTTGGTTAGTTTATGACTAACACGTTTATGTCTGTAATACATATTTTTTCTTCTATTTATATATGGATGACTTGCTAATATTTTTTGGTAACATTAATACTTGATAAAGAATTGTGTGAGATTTCATAGATTCCACTTTTTTGTTATATTTTGAAAGTCGGTTATGTTTTTTGCAAAAGTTTGAATTTAGGCTAATTATTATTCACCTGCCCTTCTCTCGTCTCGTCGAGAAACCATGTTTTATTCTTTCATACTTCTCTATCAGTCTCATCTCAGTAATCACCCCCTTCCTAACCATATCATCCACCACACAGTGTATTCATTTTTTCTTTGGTCTTCATTTACAATCTACTTTTTCTTATCTCACTTTCACGTGTTTATCTTTATCAACTAAAGAAATACTCACATTTCTTACTGGTATATGAGCTACCAAATCGACATGGAAATGAATCTTCGATAGATATCCAAAGTATTCATGTGTAGATGCCTCCTTCAGAATTTCAAGGAAATCCGATAGAGTTATTCCTGCACCAACTACCAAGTTCTGGTCGTATGTTACAGTTTTCAGCTCGTGGAGTGCGCTTACGTCGATCAGGATATGAGGGTAGTCGTCAATTGGGACTGCTCCTGCAATGAGAAATGAATTATTTGTTTGTTAGTCTGTTCAGGTGTTCAATACCGTCTTCTTCCTTAATGCAACCATAAGTACTCTATGAGTCTTAATCTCAAAAATCTTTATTTAGCCATAATCATCTTTCACATCACACATTACCGTTCGCGCGATCAGATGATTGTAATATTTAATAATTTTAGGGGGATTATTGATGATCATGATCTTAACAGCAAAATTTGCAAGCTATTTGTCCCAGTCAGTAATATGGTGTAAGGAAACCAAGATCAAAACAAGCCTGATAAACGACGATAAAATAGATTACCTTTAGCAGTATTTCCGGCTACAAGCATATACGAGGCAACTCCCTCGTGAAATAAAATATTAAAAACATCTTGAAGGACTCTAGGCTTAAACCATATTCTACCATCCTTCAATACAATTCTTTTCACTTGCTCATCTCTTAAATCATCATCACCAATCACACACCACTCATCTTCGTCATCACATGAAGATTTGTTGCATGGCTTTCCAGACTTCTTACAAATTTGCAGGTCTTCTATATCTAGGATTCTTTGTTCTTTCGGGGCGTCTTTGGCGAATCTTTTGAAGGCTTCAAGGATTGGTCTGTACCCGGTACAACGGCAGACATTGCTGCCAAATGACTGTTCTACTTCCAACATTGTGACGCTCTTTTTGCTCTCGAGAAGACTGTAAAATTAAATAAATTGATGACTGCTATTTACGGTTCAAAAAGGTGTTTTTTTTTAAATTTACCACTGAACTATCTTTTGTCCATCACATCACATCCCAGGACCAGTTGAAAACCAGCGCTGGGCACTAGCTACTCGGCAGTATGCTGAACTGGATCTATTTGGCGTAGCCGAGAGACGACAACATTGTCTTTTTAAATATTTTATTCTTTTATTTTAAACTTTTATTTTATTTTTTGTTGTGTGCACTCTTGACAAGTGCTAAGTTAACATGTTTTCTTTCTTTTTTATTTTGAAGATTCGTTTGGCATAATCTAATTCCTTTTTCAAAGGTGAAGAAGAAAGAGGGCTCGCGTAATGTAGGAGACTACTATAGCATCTCTTATTTTTTTTTTATAAAACCTCTTTTTTGGCAATAATGCGTTATCTTTACTTACCCATGCATGGCCATGACCCATCCAGAGGTACAGTATCCACACTGAGAGCCATGGTGTTCTGCCAATGTTTTTTGCAGCTTGTGATATCCTATCTTCCTGTTTCCAAGACCCTCAATAGTCCTGATGTCCCAGCCATCGCAAGAAGTGATGGACACCAAACACTGTTGGATGAAACTGATGATTAATCATCTTATCGTTCTTGTGATCAATTAATTTTGAATTAGCAAACCGTGACGTTACATAATGCGTTACTTATCACCTATGTACTTATTTCTTTTTGTTATTAATGTGCACAATGTGTTTTTATAATTTAGAGTCGTAACATTTTCGTTTAAGTTGGTTTTGTGCAAAATATTTTAGACTTTTATACCTGTGTGTTTGTTTATGTTTTTGAGCGTATGGCACTCGTGGGCTGCAGCTCATCATCGCTCATCATCATCAGTGTCAGGTTGCAGCTGAGACCCTTTTGCATTGTGCATCATTATTTAGTTTAATTTTAAGGTGTTTTTTTTTATAATGCTGAATTAACGCAATTTTCTTTCTTTCTAACCTATTCACTAATGAAAAGTGCATTTGAACTTTGAATCCGATTACGCACAAAAACAACCAGGATATTCACCCAATCTAAGATTTAACCATTGACATATCATACTAGTTACAATTACGTATTAGTTGATGGCAATTAACAAACTTGTAAACTTTCTTGACAAATCTTACAGCTGCAATAATAAAAATTATTGACACAAGTGCTTACGCGCGTATGTCTGTTCTCACGAATTTAATTGACATTTTGTATAATACAAGCAAAAAAATATGCGGTCGATTAAGTAATATATTTCATAATATCATGATAATTAGTATCAGTTTCAGACAAGTGGTTAAAATTTCTTCAAATAATAAATTGCTTCTAAATATTCATAGATTGCTATGCTGGATATCAAGCCCTTCGCTTGTTTATCTTAAGCTTAACACTAAGACTGCTAAGCTAGTAGGGGTTTTTTTTTGTCGATAAATTTGGTCAATGAATTTTGGACGATGTTTGAAACTCAAGACTACTAGTCTGACTATTAGTTGCGTCCCGTGGTTTATCTTGCGTGGTGATAGAATAATACAATATATTTTTTATGAATGCCTGTGCTATTCTGATGTATCCTTACTAATATGTATTATAAAAGCGAAAGTGAGTTTGTTTGTTACGTCTTCACGCCAAAATGACCTAACCGATTTTTATGTATTTTGGTACAGAGATAGTTGGTACCTTGGAGACGGACAAAAGCTATTTAAAAAAAAGTGAGAAAAGGTGTCTCCCCCTTTTTCGTTTCCGATTTCGAGATTCGAGAGGGCGGAGAGCGCGCGGTCACAGCATCGCAGCAAAACGCGCCATAATATAGTTGATGAACTATCGATAAATCAATGATTATAAATATTTGTAATTTTTTATTAACTACTAACTTTTGCCCGCGGCTTCGCTCGCGTTAAATTCGGGGTACCACAGTTCCCCTTGCGCCTTATTGATTTGTAATAGCAACGCTAAGTTTTCCTTTTTCTTTCCTCTTTCTCCCTCATCCCAAAAATTAGCCTATGTCCGTCTCCTGGTTCCCAACTATCTCTGTACCAAAATTCATCAAAATCGGTTTAGCCATTAAAGCGTGAAGAGGTAACAAACAAACAAACTCACTTTCGCTTTTATAATATTAGTAAGGATTATATTATATTTTATCATTTTCTTCATGCATTAAATCTGTATCTATTCAATATTACTGATAACCGTTTCCTAAAATTAAAAAATAATTAAGGGAAATACTAATATAATTATATTCCCATTTACCCTAATGACATTTTAAATAGAAAATAATTATGTGCATCTTTTTTGAAATCTATTTCATAATCTACCTTGAAATTTAATAGTTGTGTACACCCTACCATTTATGTAGGCTTTGAGACAACTATTAGGGTGTCAATATGCAAGTATTTTATTTACAGACTTACAGCTGGGTATCTAGAATTCCGAGGTGAACTTTCTATAATGACTGGACCATGTGCGCACGGTAACCAGTTAAGGTATACAAAACCAATTCATGCGGATCCCTCATTGTATTGGAAATCTATGCTAAGCGAGGTCATGTAATACTGGACATGTACACATAGCATGATGTGTCCCAGTGTGTACAATACAAACATTACGAAGGATGTAAATATTTTCTTTCACTGTCGCACAATTAAAAAAAAAAAAAGAAAAACTACCAGAGCAAGACAGAGACCAAAGCATGTCTGAGTAGAAACGCGTGCTAAGTAACGTTGAGATATCAGCGTCAGTCTCAATCAATCTAATCTTCAACGGATTGCTCAACCAAGCCTATGACCAGCTTTCTCCCGCGGCTTTACCGTATGCAGTTGGGGATCATATTTCCGGGATCAAAACTGTACATACTATGTTCTTATCCAGGTGATTTTCCCGACGTTTTATATGTAAGTGTCCATGTAGGCTTATGTGAAATAAAAATATTTTGATTTTGACATAGTCTACTGATCGTAATTCGTTCATCTGTTAACACGTAAAATGGAGCCGAGGATGGTATAATGTTTCAGAAAGATGTTGTTATTTTCAAAGTTTGGTATACACTATCAAACTGAATAACTTTCAACATGGGACCTTCATGGTAATAGGATAGTTTTAGAAAAAAAAATTTGTCTGTCATTTAGTCATTACGCGTTGCTGCATTTTTTTGCTACGAGTGACGTCATAACTATCTTTAATGGTTATATCTTTGTCATTTTTGGTCTAATTTACTAATAAAAATATTTATTTATTAAAACTTTATGCACAAGTAAAAAACTGTACAAAGGCGGACTTAATGCCTTAGGCATTTTCTACCAGTCTACCTTAGGGTGATGCAGAGACAAAAAACAGTAGGTGCGATAACAGAAAAAAAAGGATATTAGTAAATGAATATTAAAATATATAAATATAACAAATATTCATATATAAATATTAATAACTATAAATACTTTTATAAATACATAAAACAAAATTATATAAAATTAAGAGATCGTAACAAGACAACAACCACAAATTAAAAAAAAATAAAAATGTTTAATTAAATATGTACTTATCCCTTATTTTTGAATGACCTAGATCTAAATAGAATGTAATTACTTTGACTCTGGAAACTACCCTATTGTATTAAACATTTAGTTTTCCCATACAAAATTTCAAGACCGAGTGATCAAGTAGCGATCACTTTGTTGTACGTCTGTCTGTCTGTCAAGACCATTTATCTCGGAAACGCGTGGAGGTATCAAGTTGAAACTTAAACTTTACACTCAACTCATTGACGACACGATTGGCGCAGTGGCTGAGCGATCGACTGCTGCGCTGCGTGTCGCGGGTTCGATCCCCGCACAAAACAAATATTTGTGTGGCCTACAGATGGTTGTTCCGGGTCTGGCTGTTCGTGTATGTGAGTTTAAATGTTTGTAAATGCACCCACGATACAGGAGAAATCAGAGAATTCTAGTGTGGGGCAAACTTTAAAAAAAAACTGTGGTCCCTGTCTTCTATGCTGCGAAACAATCAACGCCCTTAATTTACGCAGTCAAAAGATATGGGCTTTTATGTCGCAAGTTTGTACGGAACCCTCGATGCGCGAGTCTGACTCGCTCTTGTTTTCAATTACTATGTTTAAGTAACACGTTTCTCATGACTATATGATAAGCAGATACTCACAGCATTAATGGCAATATGAGGAGCTCCCAAACACTTGGAGGCTGTGACCATGCAGGCTCCGCAGCCACCCTCGCGACACATGTACTTGGTACCGCGCAGCTGGAGGTAGTTGCGGAGGTAGTCCAGCATGGTCACGTCTGAGCTCACATCGCTGCCCACTGGGGAAGAAATACGATAATCAAGATATAGCACAGATTAGAGCGTTTCTACCGCTAACTCTGAGATCGTGGTTGAGAAAGCTATGCTATTCTCGCACGCCTCAGTTGATTATAGGGCTTTAACTTTACCGTGATAACCACAGAAGAATACTGAAAACATAGTATATTGTTCACCTACCAGAGCACAAAGAAGACATCTTACAAATCAGCTGCTGCCACGAAAAACATAAATCTGTTTGGAAGCCTTTCAAATAACGTAAACACTAACGTGCGCTTTACACTAGAATTGTAATAAAATACTTATTAAATTACATTAAAGTGATAAGTGCGTGGATAAATAAAGATGATCAGGATAAAAGAGATCAGGCAATCACGAGAATTAACTACTATCTTGACGGCACGGTTGGCGCAGTGGCTGAGCGATTGACTGCTGCGCTGCGTGTCGCGGGTTCGACTCCCGCACGGAACAAATATTTGTGTGGCCTACAGGTGGTTGTTTCGGGTCTGGCTGTTTGTGTATGTGAATTTAAATGTTTGTAAAAGCACCCACGATACAGGAGAAATTCCTAGTGTGAGGCAACGTTTAAAAAAAAGGTATCTTTTACCAAAATTGTATTCTTGTGAGTGTCATAGGCCATCACGTTGCGAGCTACCGAGGCTGAGCAGTAGGGTAAGTAAGTGACTACGGGAACATGTGAAACCGCGCGGGGAAAAGCTAGTCTTTTTATAAAGTAACTAAAACTACGTTCTCATTTTTTTTTTCAAAAGATCTATGGCGTATTTTTCAAGTAATAAGATATCAGCACGAATATTTGCTAAATCATACCAGAGGAAAAAACATGCCGCCGACCAAGTGTAAAAGCAAAAACAGTACATAATTGGATTTTTTGTTAATATGTTAGCTCTTATTCTAAGACTTCACTAATATTAATGCACAGATTTTTTGCCGTTAAATGGCTTTCACCAGCTCTACCTAATATTTAACATAAGTAATCAAAAAATCGGCAAAACAAAATGCATTCACTTTTGGATTTGTGAAAAAAAACTTATTTTTTTTTTACAAACAGCCTGTATGTCCTCTCTAGATCAAAAAAGTTTACATAGGTATAACCTACTTGGTAAGAAATGACATGGTAATGTATATAAATTATAAGATAGTTAATTAGCTTAAAATGTCTAAATTTAAAAATAACTACGTCAATCACGTAAAATGTTGTCAGTATGATTAAAAATTAAAACATAAAAATTCAATCAAATTGTTTAAGTCGGGGTCGAAATAGCGAGCATTGCGACTACGTAGCGGCCAATCGCTTATTATTATCTCTTTATTTCAGACTGAATTCGCAATAGTGTAAGAAACAAAAAAAAAGGAGATCTTTAGAGTATCTAAGATATTAACTGTAATATTTGACTATAATTTATTTTTATTGTTATTTATAATTTACAATTAATTGTGAACTATTTTGTACGCTGAAAATGGCAAAACATGTTGAACCAACAATTTTAAACTCGTTCCATCCACATGTGCATATCCAATGTATCATGTTATACATGTTCATACAAATTAATGAATTTATATTTTTACTAGCTTTTGCCCGCGGCTTCGCTCGCGTTAAATTCGGGGTAATACAGTTCCCCTTGCGCCTTATTGATTTGTAATAGCAACGCTAAGTTTTCCCTCTCTTCCCTCTTTCTCCCTCACATCCCACTTTTTTAAAGAGGTGTAAGGAAGTAAGGATCTTTTACTAGCTGGCGCCCGCGGCTTCGCCCGCGTTATAAAGAAAAAAAACTTATAAGTATCCTATGTGTTATTCCACACTTTAAAGTCTCTTTATAATCTACCTCTGTGCCAAATTTCATTAAGATCTGTTCAGCCGTTTTGACGTGAAAGAGTAACAAACATCCATACATCCATCCATCCATCATCACAAACATTCGCATTTATAATATCAGTAGGATATTTGTTAATATGCACATAATATGGGTAAAATATCAACAATCAACATAACAAATAATCCCGAATTTTTACCACCCAGTGTGCCTATATGGGACACACAAAGCGGGATGCAATCCTTTGCTAAATGGTATAGGTGCTACCGCGCAGTCTTTCATAAAAAGCCGCCGTTTTTTTTACGCATGATTGCGTGGTGCTTAGCTACAACACCATTAGTTCTGGCTGATCTTTCTAATGTCAAATTAAGAATTATAATTAACTACCTTTCGCCCGCGGCTTCGCTCGCGTTAAATTCGGGGTAACACAGTTCAACTTTGATTTGCACCTGCGAATCAGGAAAGGGGAGCTACTACAAAGGCGTAGTAAGGGCAAATACTACAGTAGCAGCTTTAGTAGCCTTATTTATTGTTATAGCAAAGCTAAGTTTTCCCTTTTCTTCTATCTTTTCCCCTCATTTCTAATTAAAAAAATTGCCGATTATATCCGTTTCCAAAATTCATCAAAATCGGTTTAGCCATTTTGGCGTGAAAAAACAAACAAACAAACTCACTTTCGCTTTTAATTATAATATTAGTAAGGATGAGATGTAGGTATTTCTAATTTCATCACTTGTCTAAATGGCCAATATTGATGACGCAAATGTTTTTTTTAATGTGCGTTTCGCCTATCTTATATAAATACGGATATGCGCCATATAAAATGAACAAAAACATTTTATTTAACTTTATAATTTTATGGCTACAAATTAAATGCGTAGCGAAAGTAAGTTGTAACGGTCAACTATGATTAAGCGATTTTTTTATTTGAGTAGTGTTACTTTTTTATACTTAATTAAAATATTAGATTTATTATATGCTTGCATTTCGTGGTTTTTAATTGTGTTGCAAAATACTACGATTCTTGTTTAAAACTTAACTTAAATTAGATTTTAGCAGCTCGTGTGTTTAGAAAACATTAAAATATGTTTTGCTGCTAAAATTTGTACCAACATGAAGAAACTATGATTTAGATTTTAAATGAACAAAAACATTTAGTAGATTGACGAACAATTGTTAGGTATATTATATATGATTTTAGAATGTATATATATGTAAACATACATTCATTATTTTTAGTATGTACTAGCTTTTGCCCGCGGCTTCGCTCGCGTTAAATTCGAGGTAACACAGTTCCCCTTGCGCCTTATTGATTTGTAATAGCAACGCCAAGTTTTCCCTTTTCTTCCCTCGTTCTCCCTCATATCCCACTTTTTTTTAATAAAAATTAGCCTATGTCTGTCTCCTGGTTCCCAACTATCTCTGTACCAAAATTCATCAAAATCGGTTTATCCATTAAAGCGTGAAGAGGTAACAAACAAACTCACTTTCGCTTTTATAATATTAGTAAGGATTGTAAATTCTATACTGATATAATTATGTTTTCATCAATCTCTCCTTTCGCAGGACTGATCGCGGAGATTTCTAAATTAAAAAAGCGGTATCTTTGAGCTCTTTTGTCTGTATGTTTTTTCCATAATAATATGTTTTTTGTGTGTACATAAATAAATAAATAAAATAGTCCTTTTGCGAAATCACACTGTTTCAACAGTATACATAACATTTTGCATATCAACTCTGTACTCAGTCATCTTTCTTATTAATTTATGTCCCCACAGTAGACCAGACAGGAAAAAAACATATTAAAATCTGAGTACAAATACTGCTTTCTTCATATGAAACAGTTTTTTCGTCACTTGCATTTATTCCGATCAGGTTGCGTAGAAATTATTTTAGAGTTCCTGGTCTTAAACTCGTCCAAAAGTGAAATTTCGGTCACGCGATGACATTTTTAGACCCTATAGGCAGTTCACGGGTTAATCGGAATTGGCGGTAGATAATTTGGCGCTCTGACGTCATAAGTAGGTAAATTAGAGAGTGGTGGGTGCAACGGAGCGAGCATTAATGTGTGTTACATAAAATATGTTTATAGTTTTTATTTTATTTTTAAAACTTTGCCCCACACTAGGAATTTCTCCTGTATCTTGAGTGCGTTTACAAACATTTAAACATACATACACAAACAATGAGACCCGGAATAACTACCTGTAGGCCATGGAAATATTTATTCTAACAGAGAATTGAACCCGCGACACGCAGCGCATCAGTCGATCGCTCGGCCACTGCGCAGACCGTGTCATAATTTTTTTAAGTTCTGAATTTTATATACGATATTATTGACAATTCGCGCATCTTAATAGCAAGTGGTGAACAAACTGTAAAAAGACTAGTGTCTTAAAACTATCTTTCTAAAACCGACTTTTATATTTCGCCTTTTTGAAAAAAACTAATTATATCTTGATAACCTTAATCATAATTCTAACTGCATTCTCTGGTCTTAGAAAGTAATAAAAACTGTAACACTTACAAACCGGTTATCTTTAACTCGTTGCCTTTACAATGTAGTTTAGCTTTTGTTTTTTATTTATTACTGGGTAGGTAGGTATGACCTGTTCATTTGGTTGATCAATAGTTGAGTTTTGACGCTGATTTCCTGCATGGTAACTTTCAAGTAGGTTTTTTCATCACCATCTGCAGTTTTTGTCAGTGATTGACTTAGAATTTTAATTTATGTTTCGTTTTTTTACTTATTTGAGAAAGTGAAAGATTTGGTAGATGACCAGCAAATTATTAAAAGTTTTTATTTCAATTTTGAAACTTTTTATTGCAACAAAGTTTTGGAACGAACTTCCTTATCGCGCGTTGCGAAAAGGGGCTAGACGGAAAAAATAAGACCAAAAGTTGTAACGACACTTTTTGCTTAAGACCAAAGGTTGTAACGACACTTTTTGCTATAGTTGTAAGCCGTGCGGCGTACGTGTGTTTTTCTCTTTCTCTCTCATAGAAAGTTCGTCTTTCTATTTCGCATTGAACATTGTGGTGTCGCGACGATTATTTTTGTTGAGTGTATACAGGTTTTTTGTACATAATAAATAAGAACTTCGTTCCATCTGGGTGTCCCTTGACACCTCTCAGGTTTAATCATATAATTATGAAGGTTTTATTAACCCAGGAGTTTACGTAATTTAACTGTTTAGTGAACATACAGTCAAGCATTCAAAACAACAGTGTTGATTTCAATTTGTTTCGTACCTCAAAAGAAAAAAAACGGAACCTTTATAGGATCACTTTGTTGTTTGTCTGTTTGTCAAGACACTTTATATTGGAAACGCGTGAATTGTCGAGTTAAAATTAAAACCAAATTCTTAAGTCTGTGGTCATTTTGTGTTGAAAAATGAACTCTACTACTCTAACGCCCGGTTCCAATAAACAAAAAACGATTCATTTTGCTTACGGATAGTAGTATTTTCTATGATAATGTCAAAATACTACTGTTTATTGGAATCGGGCATAAGTCTACGCAGTCGACATTTATTTAGTCGTTTATTTCGCACGATTGTAGGGAACTCTCGGTGTGCGAGTCTGATTCGCTCTTGGCCGATTTTTTAAGAATCAAATTCGCAATGGTCATAAAACTTAAGATTTTTTTACTATCACTGCTAATTTCATTCTTTATAAAATAGGATATCAGAACCTAAATGTATCTACCTCGTGGTCCGCTTTGATAAGATATTAAGTCTTGTTAACACTCAAAACGGGATATTTACCATAATTATTTGTTATTAATCTAAGTTTTCGATATTTCGGCAATGTTACAAACGCCATGATCACGGATGAACTAAAGTTATTTCGGGTCATATTTAATAATAGAAAAAACGATCTACCCAAGAAGGTAGATCGTTTTAAGGAAAACCTTACTCGTTTTTTTTGCATTCAGTATCTACTGTAGGATTTACACTATCCTATTACAATAAAAGCGCATATTATATCCTTTTAAGATTATAATTTTAAATTATAGATTTGATAGATACATCTCACACTTCTTATTTCATTTTTATTCTATGTTTTTCTTAGTTCCTTATTTAAAACCGTCCCGAGTATTGGAACGTCATGGCCAACCAGCCAGCATTGATTAAGGTATAAAACGTCTTACATGAGCTACGCCCACCCTTATGAATAAAACGATCAACGAGGGACTTAAGTAAAACTTAACTTTTATTCATTAAGTTCGAATACTCAAGGACTTCCTACTTAACCTGTGCCAGAATCCCAAAACCTATGGGGAAAATAAAATAGGCACGCCTCTGGAGAGGTAATGCCAATACGATGACCGGTATAAAACGTTTTGCCATTGCATTTAGAGTTATGACAGTTATATGTTAACTTGTGCTAACGAGGACTTAACAAATCTTATATCAAATATTGAATTTTTTTTCGCAGCAAAACCCCTAATAGCTGCGATACGTACTCCTAAACAAATAAATGATTAGCTCATATATACCCAGATGGACTTGAAAAATAAAATTAAACTGTACATCATTATCTTTAACTCCATCGGACGCGATTGAGGCTCAAGGAAGGAAAAGAGGATAACTTCCAATTCGCGTATTTTATCTACCCATTCTAGGTTATTAATTGCATTCAATAAAAAAAACTATATATTAGCAGTCCAAATTGACTGAACTGTCGGACGTCAACCATCAGCTTTACCAATTGTGTCAACTCAACACACTTTACTAAGGCAATGCACAATTTACAAACATGGGGATGTTTGTAAAGTTGGTTTCACTGAAGATTGAGTATTACTCTTCCCTTTTAGAAAGGACGACAGTTTATAAAAGCACTTGTACTTTACTTCACTATGCAATCATATCATCTGGAATGTATCGATACTATTTCTGTAGTATATCCCTAATCTAAATTTCGTTTGAGACTCGAAGCCGTATTGGATGCTCATCATGCATTTCCAGCCGCATCCGATACTATTTAGGTACATGAAAACCAAATATTAAGTTTTAATATCACACCTTAAGTACCCAAACTAAAATAATGGTTTTATTCAATGATGACGATCTTTAAGTACCTATTGAGTTCATTAAATACATTCGTCGTTGTAAAACTATCAATTAAATTAATAAATCAACAATGAATTATCAAGAGAAATAGATCAAATTATTTACAAAACTATTATTGTTTTAACAATAACAAAACTCTAGTATAGAAGGGTTTTAATCTATTAATATGCACAATATCTCTAAATCTTCTATTATTTAATTTTCTGATTACGTAATTATCATCAACTATTTGGTAAGGACCTTTATATAATCTGGATAATTTTAAACTCTTATTACTGATTCGTCTAGGTGTATAAACCATAACTATGTAATTGATTATGCATAAAATGCTTTACTTTTGCCTTTAAGCAATAATTCGTTATTATAAAAATTAATGACAACATTATATTTACGTAGAAAATCTTGACCAACAAAGATTAAGGTATAAAACATCTTACAGTACCACTGACACCGTCACTCACAACTCGATTTTGTTCTCGACACTCAACTGGATTTTGTTTTCGACACACAAAACTCACCGTATCGGATCGCGATCTTTTTTTCTTACTTTTTGGGTTTTTACACAATTGAACCACTGGATTGAATCAAAATTTGAAATGCATCATCACGGTTGACATTCAAATCTAAATGTTCAGCCTCTAATTTGAAAATAAACAATATAATCATAAAATACTTAATGAGCATGTAATTATTTTTTATTGTCATCCTATTGTTTACTCTTTAACAAGTTTCTCGTCAACGAGGCGTAACCAAAATTATATATAGATTTTTTATTAATTGTTCTACAAAAAAGTACATACATAATTTAGATGACACTGAACCCCACACTAGGATACTCTGTGTCGTGGGGTTCAGTCTCTTTCGTCTGTAGTGGAAAAATATACATAATGCAACTCTTGTTTATTTTTTACTGACATAACTTTGACTAGGTCAGGAGCAGTTTTATCTTATTTCAGTCAAAATCTTCGTTAATTTAAATCACCTTTTCTCGACTAAAAATATTTTTTTTACAGAATAACTGGACTTTTACCAAAATGATTAGACCCAAATAGCCAAACACAGCAAAAATTTGGAAAATTGGAAAGAAGAGCTCTCCTTTCCAATTTTCCAAATGTTTGCTGTTGTATTCCTCACATTAGGTCCATAATAATATTAATTCTCATCATCATCTGCCTAGCCTTTTCCCAACTATTTTGGGGTCGGCTTCCAGTCTAACCAGATGCAGCTGAATATCCCAGTTAGTACTGGGTAATACGATACCCCTTGGTAAGACTGGTTGTCAGACTTTCAGAACATTGACTACCTACCTGTAACGACTGTCAAAGATCTACAAATGACAGCCGGGACCAACGGCTTAACGTGCTTTCCGAGGCACGGAGGATGCTCCATATGTAACGGGTGGAAGTAAAGATCGACCCGAGCGGCTGCTATTATTTAGCCACGAGCTCGAATTCTAATGATTTTAATTCTAAAAATGGTAGTCAAATGATACCAGGAGCAGTGTCCAAGCTACCGATGGTTAAGGCTCCAGAGACAGGAACAGAAGCTTTTATATTTTAAAATATGATTTGATATATTTTTTTAGAAATATTTAAAATGTAAATTTGCTGTTAAGTCAATCAAGAAGACAATTAATTTTAATTATTATAACGTATACAAGGTGTAACAACTTTAAAAAACAACTCGAATATAATGAAAAACTATTTGTTCTATGACTTTTGCAAATTCTAATGTATCTAATAATTTCTGTTTTTATCTTGACGGGCTTATTTGATAACGATAACAAAAATGGTTAACGTGTTGTTTTATAGTCGTTTAATTAGTAGATTATGTTATTATGCATTACAACGTATGTAACGTTACCTAATTTATCATTACATAACACATTAGTTAGTCACCTACATTCCTAATTTCTGTAGGTGTGAAATAACCATAAGAATTTTATTACACAACAACTATTTTGTTCATAGTAGGTGTTATTTGTACTTAATACTTTAACATATTATCACCCATATTTCGCCAATTCGCATCATACTCTAATATTTAAAAAAATATATATTTATAAATGTATACTAATTAATGTATTAACACTGATAATATACATAAAATGCCAATTCATAAAAATCTCTTTGAAAGAACAATGCCAGGTGTCCATAGTAACTTTGGCTCACTATTAATTTGTCACGGACAGTGAATATTCTTACGTTTTTTTTTTGTTGTTTAATGTCAAAAGTATTTTTGTGATTTCCATTTTTACATTGAACTTCTGAAAAAGAAGTTTTTCAGACTTTTCAAATTGGAGGTTATGTATTTTACAGAGAGTAAATTAAACAAAAAATATACAGTTGAATAGTTTTATGTTTTTTTTACCAATATCATTCATTATCATAATCATCAATTTCAATATTATAGTTCATGAATTCCAGATTTAAATAATAAATGTTGCCAGTCTTGCTATTGTATTCGATAAGTTCCAAATAATTAAAGTCCTGTCAATGTAATCGATACTCGATATCACTTTTTATTTACCACCTCATTATTGTATTTTATTATTATTTTTTACCTAAATAATAGGTACACTCATCGAGTTTATTTTAAATACAATTAATATTTTAAATGAACATTAAAAAAAACTTAATTCAAGAAATTGATTGTAATAGCAACCCTGTTAGGTTACGACTTCTCAAGTAGTTAAGTCTTTTGCAGTTGTGTCAAAACCGCGCGTGCTTAAACTGACATTGACACATCTCGTATTGTTCTCAGTGAGCGTAGTTTAAACAACAAATTACTTATTAAAATGATTTTCTTTTGGAGCAGTTCTCGAAAAGCCCTAAATATGTTTTTATAAGTTTGAATTTTATATTTAAATTGTTGGAGGTAAAAACCTAGTGTCCGCGTGAATTTAGTTTTAAAAGTTGTGTGGGCCGAAAGCTGGCATTGTCCTTTCTTTGCTTTAAATGATAAATGTTTTTTTATAAACTCTTTTACACGTCTTTTTTTTTAACTAAATGAGGCCGGTGTTTCGTACCCGACTACTCTGAGAAGAAACAGCCGAAACAAACTCAGAGGTCACAGTTTCTTTTAAGGTCCAGACAAAAACCTTGGTCAACCAATATGAGGACTATGCAGATTAATGTCTGAATAGGTCTTTTGAAGAAAGCACTGCACATATTGAGTGGACCTGTCCAGTCAGTGCAAGCATTAGTCAGTTATTGTGTAGCTCGACTCATACATAACTCAAAGACACGACGAACAATACCAAAAAAAGGACATGATGAAATGGGTCGGTCGTTTATAGTACTCAAACCGCTGGACAACGTTAAAAACAAACAAAACAAAAAAGAAATGTCCGACATCATGGGCCTCACATTCACAACAAACAAATAAAATGAATAGAAAATTAAATCAATGAGATCATGATGAAATCATAAAATGTCACACATCAAAAGAATAGTTATAATATAAAAAAAAAACATGTCAAATCCTATCAAAGTGTAGACATAAAAGAAAGGAATCCTACTTAATAATATTATAACTGCGAATGTGTGTGAGGATGGATGTATGGATGTTTGTTACTCTTTCACGTAAAACGGCTGAACGGATCTTGATGTAATTTGGCACAGAGGTAGATTATAGTCTGAAATAACACATAATATATTTTTTTTCGATATCAGGAGGCGAATATAGTAAAACTAATTAATGTATTTAATCTAATTGAAAATTTGTACGCCGGTTATGGCAGAGCATAGAGACGCTAGCTTTTAAATTATGTAACACCAATGTATCACCTGTGTTCCACAAATAAATAAATTTGAATTTGACTTTGAAAAGCCGCGGGCGCCAGCTAGCAAATAATAAAGAAAGCTGACATTCATTGAGAAAATCTTCTTCAATGTGATACATACGATATTTTTTTTGTCAAGAATAATGTTTTTAGAAATGAATAATTCATCATCATTATTGTGCTTATCTACCATGCCAGCAATCATAAAAACAATGAAACCGTTTTTCTCAAATATCCTTATTTACGAAAATAACTCTTTGTCCTTCATTTTATTTATTACTATCTGTGCCCGGCATGCGTTGCAATGCAATTTTTCTACCCTACCTAACTTTATTGAATAGCAATAAAGTTGAAAATGACTCTACATTTTAGTTAGAAAACGTTTGTATGGGAAAAAGAAAAGGGCTGTTTTTAGGGTTTTCCCGGCAATTATTCGATTTTTTCTAGCCGTAAAAACCATCCTTGGAATTCAATGAATATTTTAAATAAAGAATTGGTAAAATTGGTCCATCCAGGCGTTGTTGAGTTATGCGCTTACCAACAAATTTTATATTATAGATAGATAAAGAAGTCATATTATGATGTTATATGATTTTTACATCACATTAGATAACTAGGCTATAATTCACGAAGGGTGAGGCACCTACATTTTGCTAGTTATGTTTTATCCGGGCATAAATCCAGACACCGTAGTTGCAACTAATAAATTCCAAAAAAACTATTTGCATGACTCAGGGTTCAAACACAGGACCTTATGCTAGAGATAATGACTTTTGTTTCAGCTAAATGTTATCTGAGGTATATTTTTCGACAACCATGCGAGTGAGGCCGCGAGACAAAGCAAGTATCCATTAAAGTAAACTATTTGCCTTTGGCTACTTGCATTTAAAACAAATCATTGAACGGAATGCCCTTCAAAAGAAACCTTGTGATTTCCACATAATACCACAAAGCAATTATCATGGTATTGTCACCATTGTTCTACTAGATTTTACCCATTTTCTACATAATTACTGTCTACCGACATTAAATTAAGTAATTTTTACTTTTAACTGGTAAAGCCTGATCTTAACCTTTAAATGTTACCAGTTATTTCCAAGTATGGTTAGATCAAATCTGTTATTTGTGGTTTCTACAAAGAAGATTGGCAGTTTTAGCTCTCTTAATTTCTCCCCGAGTAACTTTTCCTGTTCCAGTTTATGATCACTCGGTATTAAATAAAGACTTCACAATTTTAAAGAAGAAGGTGTTTGTTTATGTCAAAATATTTGGCGATGCCCAGCGAAACGCAATGTTATCTACGTTTATTAAAAAAATAACTTCTTTTGCAAAAAAGAACCGACTTTTAAAAAAACACCAAAAGACGGAAAGTAAATTTACGACTTCCGGAAGTCGGTGACTTTTGTTTGATTCATCAATTTTTTGCCACCGACTTTCGGCGTTTATAGTTCTCAAATAAATTCTTATCGAGTATATTTTTTAAATTGCCCAAGAAATAAACATACAAATAATATGGGACCTCTTTAAGAGTATACTCTTTCGAATATAATTAAGAAAAAAGAAAAAAGGCTCATAATCGACGGAGAAATCTCGTAACAAAAAATAAAAAAAAACTGTCGAATTGAGAACCTCCTCTTTTTTTCAAATGGGATCAAAAGAGGTTGGTACTATTCAGAGAATTTGGCCATGCCCAGTGTAAAGCAATAGGGTAGTTTGTAGGGTCAAAGTAATTATATTCTATTAAGTCCGTCTTTTAGACTATTTAAAAATTACGGACACGTATTTTTTTATTTGTAAATTAGAACAAAAATTACAAAGTTATAGCCTATTAAAGTTACGTGTGACGTCACTCGTTGCGAAAAAATGCAGCAACGCATGACATTACACGTAACTTTATTGGGCGATTATCTTTGTCATTTTTGGTGTCCCTTATTTTGGAATAATCTAAAAGACGGACTAATTTTTTCTTTTCCAAATTAACCTATTATATCATTAAACTTTTATTAAAATTAATAAATAATTTTATGAAAGCTTAATTAGCTCTTCATAATTAGATGTTATTTGCATAGCACAGAAAAAAAACGTTTCAATCTCCATTACTTAATTACATATTTAAATAGATTAACTACCGCAACATTTTGTAATAAACGACAAGTAATCGCGGCCATTTTTTTATAAGGGTCGAAACACACATATTTATCTTACAACAATATAATTATCTTAAAATGATGCGATTTTAAACATATAGCGATTAGAAAATAATAGATACTTATTAGATATAATGAAAAATTGCTATATCTAATTTAATTTTATGTTTGAAAGAAACGATTCCACGAAATTAGATAGATATTAAACATGTACCTACTATAGAAATAACACCAAAAACCTAATCATGAAACAAGTTAATACCCGGGCATTAAAAGTTTTGCAATTCAAACACATTGTATTTGCATACTTTATGTAACTCCCAGATAACCAAACAATTAAACATCTTAGAATCTGTGTGAAACTATGCGCATAACATTTCCGAAAACTAATAGTTTTAGATATAAATATCCTTACTAATATTATAAAAGCGTTTGTTACATCTTCACGCCTGCATGGCTACACCGATTTTGATGAATTTTGGTACTAAGATAGTTGGGACCCTGGAGACGGACACAGACTAACTTTCTTTTAAAAAAAGTGAAAAATGAGGGAGAAAGGGGGAAAAGAGGGAAAACTTAGCTTTGCTATTACAATAAATAAGGCGCTAGGGCAAAAACTACAAGTAGCAGGTACCTGCAAATCACGAAATGGGAACTGTGTTACCCCTAATATAAAGCGAGCGAAGCTGCAGGCAAAAGCTAGTATTACATAATTTTTGTACCCTATCACAATGTTGTCGTATTTTACCCAAAGGTTGACTGGAAGAGAATGCCTTATGGCATTAAGTCCGCCTATGTACCATTATTGTACATGAAGTTTAAATAAAAAATAACATAAAACATAACGCCTATACTCCCCGAAGGGCTAATCAGATATGTACTAAATAGTACCTACATCTACATTTCGTAATCATCTTAGAGTTCTATGTAAAAGGAGACGCAATTGGGCAAAAAGCTAGGCACCGTAGGTACTGGTAAATTTCTGGTGTAAATATCCATTTACACTTTTTATTAACCTTGCCCCACACTAGGATTTTCTCTTGTATCGTGGGTGCGTTTACAAACATACAAAGTAACATACATTAGCAGCCAGATCCGAAACAACTACCTGTAGGTCATGAGGGCCTGTTGGTCTAGTGGTTAGTGGCCCTGACTGCTGAGCCGGAGGTCGTGGGTTCGATTCCCACCCAGGACAAACTTTGTGTGATGAGCATGATTGTTTGTTCTGTGTCTGGGTGTGATTTATCTATAATATGTATGTATTTATAAATTATATAAGTATGTATATCAGTTGTCTGGTTACCATAACACAAGCTCTGCTTAGCTTGGGATCAGATAGCCGTGTGTGAGTTGTCCCAAGATATTTATTTATTTATACAAGTATTTGTTCTGCGCCAGCCGTGCCGTCAATAATCCCGACATACGAATCGAACTAGGACTTAATACTTAGGAGTGCCAAGCATTGCTAACATACACATGTGACTAAAACAGTGATGGATCTGAATGTTGATGGATGGAGAGGGAGAGGAAGGCCAAAGAAAAAATGGATGGATTGTGTAAGGAATTATTTGAAGACGAAAGGAGTAAATGATGCCGTGACGTCTGAAAGGGGAGAATGAAAGAAAAAACGTGTTGCACCGATCCCAAATAGAATGGGACAAGGGCAGGAAAATGATGATAACGAAGCATTGCTAAACCTGAAAACTCGATGTTATTATTTGGCAAAAAGTTTATTAGAACTGACCTAGTTATCGACCAATAAAATTCAATAAAGACTAATGATAATACAATATTTTATTTTTCTGTCATGTTACTTATGGCTCAATGTAGGTTTAAGTGACTGGTTAATTTTTTTTGACGGGATAACGTCTTTAAAATCGTTTTAGTCGGGTGACATGTTCAGAAACTTGTGTCACACCAAAACCTCACAAGCGACATTTCATAAGGATGGTAGCGCCATCTGTTACTTGGCTCGAAAAACAAAGTTTAAATTAGTACTTAATTTCATTTTAGATGTCACTACTGGTGATAACTTATATCACCAATAAGACGTTATCACGTAAACATCTCGATCGTAAACCTACTTTACAAACAACCAATTTTTTTAAGTTTACTTTTTGAAAATGGAAAACAGTCTTCGAGAAATAGGCAGACACAGTTAGTAGTGTGCATTCTAAAAAGAATGCGGAAGGCTTAAGATCTGGTGCAGTGGCGTAACTTGAGTGAGCCGTGCCAAGTAGCTAGTTTATCATTCCTTACTCGTGTACTGATACGGTACGACCTACATGATGTTCTAATTACTTAGATGGTCACTAACATCCTTACTATATTATATATATTATATATATATTATATTATATATTATATAATATTATAAAAGCGAAAGTGAGTTTGTTTGTTTGTTTATTTGTTTGTTTGTTTGTTACCTCTTCACGCTTTAATGGCTAAACCGGTTTTAATGAATTTTGGTACAGTGATAGTTGGGAACCAGGAGACGGACATAGGCTAATTTTTATTTAAAAAAAGTGGGATATGAGGGAGAACGAAGGAAGAAAAGGGAAAACTTAGCGTTGCTATTACAAATCAATCAGGCGCAAGAGCAAAAACTACAGGTCTGCTTGGTGTGTTATACCGAATTTTACGCGAGCGAAGCCGCGGGCGAAAGCTAGTTATTAATAAAGTTTAAAACGGGATATTTACATATAGAAAAAACGGGAGAGTGCGATTAGGATGCGCGAACTGAGACTTCCGTAGAAACTTACGACATAAACAGCTAAATCTTTTGACTGCGTAGACTTAGAGTGTTGATTTTTTCAGCTCCAAAATACGATAGACTAAGTACATATCTGGTTTTAACTTCAACTCGATACCTTAACGCGTTCTCGAGATAAATGGTCGTGACAGAAGGATAACAGAGTGATCCTGTAAAGGATCCGTTTTTTCTCTTTGAGGTACAGAGTGAGTCCACAGTGAGAACCCTTTAAAAACCAGAAATGCAGTCAAGCAACCAGACGTAGCATATCTACGGAAGATACTGCTTCCTCTCTGTAAGATGAAATAGGCTGCAAACTGGATCCAATGCGGGTTAGCCGATGTCCTCGAATATTTGGATTTTGTCTTATGCCTGTTTCTTTACGATGTTTTCCTTCACCGATATTATTACAATGTTGACAACATTAAATATACAAAGAAGGTAATACATCTGCCGAGGATTGAACCTACCGACCTACCGGTCAATGTCGTTACTGAGAGCCATCGCGAATTTAAACTGCAGAGCCGCAGCTATGATAACAATTTCACATCGATACCGCCTTTATGGAATACCAGTAATTTAAGTATTTGTGGACTAAATTGTGGACATCAGGGTGTCTAAAAAAGCCGTTTCAGCAGAATAATTATCATCTGCCTAGCCTTTTCCCAACTATGTTGGGGTCGGCTTCCAGTCTAACCGTATGCAGCTGAATATCAGTATTTTACATGGAGCGACTGCCTATCTGACCTCCACAACTCAGTTAATACTGGGTAATACGATACCCCTTGGTAAGACTGGTTGTCAGACTTTCGGAACACTGACTACCTGTTACGACTGTCAAAGATCTACAAATGACAGCCGAGACCAACGGCTTAACGTGCTTTCCGAGGCACGGAGGAAAGTCGGTATGTAACGGGTGGTCACCCATCCACAGACCAACCTAGGCAAGCGCGGCTTAACCTACAGATCGACCCGAGCGGCTACTATTTATTTAGCCACGAGCTCCGTTTCAGCAGAATCATTATAGGATAATAATATGAATCAAGTACGTTAAAATTATTAAAATGTTCACAGACGCAGTTAATATTATGATTTGTGACTTTGTGATCATTTAACGAATGGTCACGTAATAAATATTATTAACTTATTATGATCCTGCTTAAACAGCCATTTTAGACACCCAGACCAAGCCAAAACCATTTTAAACGTTGCCTCACTAGGAATTTATCCTGTATCGTGGGTGCGTTTACAAGCATTAAAACTCCCATACACAAACAGCCCGAACAAATATCTGTAGGCCATACAAATATTTGTTCCGTGCCGGGATCAAACCCGCAACACATAACGCAGAGGTCAAACGCTTAGTCACTTTGCCAACCGTGTCGTCAAAATAATGGTATAGTTGGGAGAAGGTTTGGCAGACGATGATGCTTTTCCAAAGTTTCAAATCGCAGTCTAGTCCGTTCGGTTCAACCACATCTTTACCGTAGCCATTTATTCTTTAAATATCATATCGTTTTAAGTAACAAGATCTACGAACCGGATAATCACCACAAATCGTTCGAAGAAAAATATTAAATTGCAAGATAATGAGATACCTAAGTGGCTATAAGCGCGTGGCCAATCATGAAACATGCACGTCTGAGGCCATACTGTCCACAAACGATCATATATATAGAGCTGTAATACCAGCAGGAAAAAATTGACGGCACAGTTAGCGCAGTGGCTGAACGATCGACTGCTGCGCTGCGTGTCGCGGGTTCGATTCCCGCACGGAACAAATATTTGTATGACCTGCAGATAGTTGTTTCGGGGTGAGTTTAAATTTTTGTAAACGCACCCACGATACAGGAGAAATTCCTAGTGTGAGGCAACGTTTTCTTTAAAAAAAAAGAGCTACTAGGGCCGAAGCACGGAATTTATAAACTTTAATTAACACAATCCTTGCCATGTACAACTCTGTCAAACTATTAGTTCAAAACAGAGATAGATCTGGTACATGCATTTCTATTGTCTAAGTCAAAGCAGGTGTTAAGGCCGACAAACATGCGGGTTTGCGGGTTGTTCGAAAGAGATACCGCGGTCCCGGAACATAAAGGATAGAAGAAACATGGGTAGGTTTTAGTCAGTACAAGTCTGACACTCCCCCTCGCTGCGCCCAGAGCAGGGGAAGTTATTTGATGATTTCCCATTCGCATAAAAAAGGCCGAGATATTATATAAACTTCACTTAAGCTTATTAGAAAATAGAAAATTAAGCTTATTGCCCGGTTAAGCTGACGACAACCTCCTAGGTTGATCGGCGTGATGTAATAAAAAAAAACTTTGAAATATTCCTACCGAATATTTTTATACACTTTCTTTCAGTGCAAGAAAATAACAAGTCGCATTATTGAGAACTAAAAGATGAAATCTTAAAAAATAACATAATAAGTTTTGATGTTATTTGTTTATAAAAAATAACGCTCTTATTACATGAGGCTTAAAAACTTATCCACCTAAACTAGAGTATACTACTTATAGTTGAAATTTTCGTTTTCTACGATTTAATAGTTCACAGGTTCTTCATCAATGACGAAAATAAATAAATGATTCTCTCTGTTTTATTTTAGATTATAATTATTTTCTCAACATAACACTTTAATATAATATCACGCCTGTAATTCCCAAAACGTAAGGCATAGGTATACTAAAATGTACCTATGCTCTAAATTAGCTGGACAAGTTTTTAAAATAATCCATCTTTCTAGATAGAAAGATGGATTATTTTGATTCGTCTTGTTTTTTCTAGAACATCTCCACATAAATAAAATTAACTATAAAATTGTAAAGTAAAGATACATCAGAAAAAATAGTCTAACCTGAGCACTGATATCCGTTGACCTTAAACTTGATGCGGTCCATGACTGTATCTTACCGGTACATCCAACCAACTGACTGATACAACGCCCGACGTAATCTTCAAGCAAGGAGTACTGTTAACCAGTTTGGAAACATACGCCGTGATTTTTCGAACGCTTATGGGCAGTTTTGTTTAGTGTAGAAACGCTTGTTGTTATGTTGAAGTTATGAAGTGGTAACAGTTTTTGTTGAGCGGTTCTAGTGCGGTCTTTAAAACTGTAGTAGTCACGCAACACATAGAGGTGAGGCTATAAACAGTGCGTATCCCTAGACGGGTAAATGGAACATACAAAGACGATATATAAAAAACATTTTTGCAAAAAATAAAACCGACTTCCAAAAAAAAAGTGGAAAATAACTTTATTTCCGGAAGTCGGTGGCTTTTGTTGGTTTCGTTGACTTTTTTGCCACCGACTTCCGGAAATAAAGTTATTTTCCATTTTTTTTTTTGGAAGTCGGTTTTATTTTTTGCAAAAAAGTTTTTTATTTCAGCATTTTTAGTTATAGTATTATGATATAATTCGCAAACAAGGTTATTTTTAGCTTTTTAGTGCGTAGGTCCCGTCTTAAATACAAGCTTTAGGCAGTTGTCTCACCAACGACGAGAAAACGACTAGCTATCGGCTATTTTCTCGCTCATGAAACGTACAATAGAATACTTTCCGTGTGATTAAGAGATGCATATACAAACAGTTGATCGCTGACTGTTC
This sequence comes from Ochropleura plecta, assembly GCA_905475445.1. Taxonomy (NCBI): domain Eukaryota; kingdom Metazoa; phylum Arthropoda; class Insecta; order Lepidoptera; family Noctuidae; genus Ochropleura; species Ochropleura plecta. Next base: position 19,684,685 of record FR997736.1, read on the forward strand.
ACACTGCCGGCGAGCACTCGCTTCACTAGTTTGTCGCTGAGCGACAAGAGCTATGAAAGATAACACTCACTCGGCGATACTCGCCAAGCGATTAGAAATCACGCCGAGAGAGCAACCAGTGGTCATGTCATTTGGTCGCGTATGAGGCCGCAAGACTGACTGTACGCTTGACTGCCGCGAGCGAGTGATGCGAGTAATCGCCCGCCTCACTCGCACACTCGCTTATAGCCGAGCTACACAAATATCGGAACTACGCACTTGCTCCCCACGTCTCGCTAACTCGTTTCTAGTTCTAGCTCTACTCGTTACTCGTTAATCATTGCCGGTGAGACAAGTGCCTTAGTTCCACATCACGCTATAGTATTTAATACTATCTAAATTATGCTTTAGTTTAAAACCAATTCAGAAATCATTTGCATCATCGCCTAGGGGATACAGCTGATACTTGATCTAATGATTGATTATGTTTCTTAATGACTGGGTGAGGGGAGGGGAGGGGGTACGGGCACCCTGCTCCCACTCGCCTGCCTACCCTGGCGAAACCCATACTTATACATGTGATTGCAGCAATCACGGCAGATTTGCGGTCATTTATTGAAGAGTTCCGTTGTATATCACTGAAGATCTATCACCAAATTAAAATACAATCACCACAAAAAACTGCGATGACCTTCCAAATCATAGTGCATAGCGTTTTTTTGTTCATTTGTCTTCGACAACCTCTAAAATTATATCATCAACGTAGACGAAGTCAATCTAATACGCATTATTAAAGATAACTCAAAAACTACTGGCCGGATCTTGATATTTTTTTTATGGGACCAAACGACAACCACCAGCTTTCGAATAAAAAAAGAATCATCAAAATCTGTTCACCCAGACCAGAGTTATGAGGTAACAAACACAAAAAAAAAAAAAACACAGTCGAATTGAGAACCTCCTCCTTTTTTGAAGTCGGTTAAAAAGTAAAGTGAGGTAAAACTACAAAATATGAAGAAAAATTTACACCAAATCATTTTTGAGACGAATTTGCCAACTTCTTAAATAAGTGTTTGCAAGCAACCTTAAATTAGGCAAACCGATGATGGCCGTCCTTATATTTAGAGGGAGCGCATTCCAATACAAAACCACCTGGACAAAGAAGGCATATTTAAGGAAACCAGAACGGTGAGTAGAAGACGATTGTTGAAGGTACGAAGTTGTTTGCTGTGCGCAGGTTTATCTAGAAGAGAAAACAAGGTGGTCAAAGCCCTCAGCGCTCTACGCTGTCTGATCCGTAACCATTTTAAAAGCGACCGATGTGCGGATACATGGTCATATTTACGGAGATTGAAAACGAATCGAATGCAGTTGAAGTCGGTCAAATGCGAGGAGATCTGCATTCAGGTCATAGTACATCACGATAGTCAATTATGGGGAATATAAAAGACTGAACTAGAGTTACCTTAATATGTGATGGTAGAATATTTTTAATCGATAAAGTGACCGCAACGTTTCGGTGATCTCTTTGCTCACAATCGCGACCTGCTTACGCCAGGCAAATTAAGTGTCAACGTACAAATCCAAATCCTAGACGTCGGAGGTAACTGGGATGACTGTGATATCAAACTAACCGTTGGCACCGTTAAAGTATTCAGGCTTCGTAGGCTATATGAGTTCCCTATAATAATAGCCTGGCACTGTATTGGGTTAACCGCTACTCCGAAACGATCAGACCAATTTTTCACCACCATTGAATCCCGATTTAGCTTCTCAACTGCATTGAATAAGTTTTCAGCACCCGCCTGACAGTAAACTTGAAAATCGTCAGCATAGAGATGATTTACACACTGAAACCCAGAAGTTATAAGATCGATTAAAATAGAAAACAAATGTGGGGTTAAAATACCGCCTTGAGGGACGCCGGTTTCACTGGAATTTTGGTGGGTAAAGTGGAAGAATTTTTTATGGGTAATGTAATGTTGTGTTGTCCCAATGTAAATATTGCGGAGAGACTTGCGTAACCTGCACAGTGGCACTAGATAAGGGACATGTTACTGATTGTAGACTCGGGTGGCAGATTAATACATAAACAAACCAAAAACACCTTGAATTTAACTAAATTTGACGGGCCTGGTTACTTATCTCTTTGGCTGGCTGTACTTGTAAATTACATTCAAATCATCATAATCATAAATTACACACATTACATTCAAATTTTAATATGCTATTACTACTAAATACGCGTATCTTTACAGCAAGCCCATATTGTTCGACTGATGGAAAAGGCTTTTCTTTATCCCTTCCAACGCTCACAGTTCTGAGCTAAATCTTTCCAATCATGAAGAAAGACATGCAGTTTGTCTAGTCATCTCGTTCGAGGTCTGTCGCGAATTCATGTTTCTTTTTCAGGGAATCGATCCTGAGCTTATCGAGCCTACAGGTCGTTCTGCAAGCGACAGACACGACCGTGTCTAGTGTTCCAATTAAGTTAGGCAGCTTTTTGAGCTACGTCTACGATTTGAGTTTGAGATCGGAGTGTAGTGTTCCGAACACAATATGTTAACAAAAACATAATTAATGTTAATAAATATAAACACTAAATTACTTTTACTGTTAGCCCACATCTGCTGCTAGGCAAAGTCTTCTCCTTAGGTACCAACCAATCTCAAAATAATCTTTGAAACAACAAAAAAATATCGCAAAACAAATCTCTGCAAATAATATAATAGCGGTAAGATAAGATAACTTATCAATGCTAACGTGCACGCTCTTAGAGTGGGCCCGTATGTTTTCATAATGAACTCGTAAGATTTTATAAACAAAGATTTATTTATGTAGACTAAATTTGTTTAATAGAAATTTAAAATATTATGATAGTATTTAAATAACCAAAATAATTTGCCAAAGACATTTTCTGGTTTTTCAAAGAATGTAAACCTTATATTTATGTAGCGATGCTTGATTATCGCAATATTGAAGTGAAAGTCTTACGCTGAGATCTGATTAGTGGTGGTGTCCGATGGTTGAATGTAGCGCAAATTTATGCACAGTTGTTAGGTTACAGATCATTTGAATATGGGACGCGAGTGTGTATGATTAGATTAGTGTAAAAGTATGATTTATATTTATAAGTATTATACTTTCTTTTTAAATTTATTTTTAAAATGTAATGTGAGGTATGTTTGTGGTACCTAAATAAAATGAATTGTAATTGTTGTTTATTTTATTTGATCACATAAAATTTTACATGTTTAAATATTTCTTAAAAATACTTAAGAAATATAAAAAATGTAATGATTATTATAAACGCTAAAATAAATAAATAAATTACGCTTTCTTAACTGCTTCGTTGGTAAGTGGTAGCAAGAGCGAATGCTGGCTTTTGTATGGAAAATCATCAACTTCCCTTACTCTTGGCGAAACGGGAGGTAAGTGTCAGACTTTTACTGACTAAAACCCATAAATGGTCCTTCTTTAGCTCTTTGTAGCTAGTGGCCTTGACAAGCCTCTCTGTTTTGCTTTACCTTTTGGAGGCGCGTGTGGAACACGAACGCACAGTGGACACGGCCTGTCGTTACATTTTTTCTGAACTAACCATTGCTCATCGTTCACAGACCCGCGTCTACGGTGGCCCAGATTCATTCCACGGTTACCGCAGCGGCTGGGTTAGTTTGAGGTTCTCACCCTTTAACGTCCGGCCACCTCCTTTGCTAGAATAACTGATTCGCAGTAGTAGGTGACTGCTTCCCATTCTCTCCTCGCAGCTCCTGATTATGTACTGAACCAAGGCCGGACGCAAGAAGTCGCCCCCACTGATCACCTCTACGAGTGAACAACGGTGCGCCGCCCAAGCGGGGCAGACCGCTACAGTGTGCACCACCGTGTTCTCCGGGTGAACGACGCGGCGCTCGATTATATGCAGGAACTTTTTTGCAGATGGGAAATAATCAAATAACTTCGGGCGGGGGGGGGAGTATCAGACTTGTACTGACTAAAACCCACCCATATTCCTTCTATTGCCCATTATGTTCCGGGGCCGAGGTTTTTTTAGAACGACCTGAAACCCTGTAGCATCTGGCCTTGGATTCGAGTCCCGAATCGAGCAAAGTGTTGTTGGGTTCATCAATCATTTTCCATGAATTTTTCAGTAGCAGCTACAACAGAGTCCAGATTCATGTCATGGCAATTGGCCCGCCCTCTATGAAATCTGCATCGTGGGTGTATTAACGAACATTTAACAAAAGCCAGATCCGGAACACTACAGCTATTGACGCTCGACCACTTTTTACTTTTTTTATACACATAGAATTATGGTAGAAAACCAGTTGGCCGTCAGTGACTACGGTAGCACCATTGTAACACTTAACGGCACGGTTGGCGCAGTAGCTGAGTGACTGACTTTTACGCTGCGTGTCGTGGATTCGATCCCCGCACGGCACAAATGTTTGTATGGCCCACAGATAGTTGTTTCGGGACTGGCTGTTTGTATATGTGAGATTAAATGTTTGTAAACGCACCCACGAAACAGGAGAAATTCCTATTGTATGGCTTCGTTTTTTTTTTTTTAAAACATAGGTACTGGTATTCAACTGCATTTTGCTAGACCAGAAATCGACCTCAACATAATGGGAAAAAAACTAGGCCGAATGATGAACACGACAAGTTTTTTTTTTAATTATTTACTAAAGCAAATTATTTATTCTTACTAATATTATAAAAGCGAAAGTGAGTTTGTTTGTTACCTCTTCACGCCTTAATGGCTAAACCGATTTTGATGAATTTTGGTACAGAGATAGTTGGGACCCAGGGACGGACATAGATTATTTTTTGTTTAAAAAAGTGGGATAATTATGAGGGAGAAAGAGGGAAGAAAAGGAAAAACTTAGCATTGCTATTACAAATCAATGAGGCGCAAGGGCTAAAACTGCAGGTAGCAGGTACTTGCAAATCAGGAAAGGGGAACTGTGTTACCCCGAAAAGGCGAGCAAAAGCTAGTCCTTACTATCCTTACAAATATTATAAAAGCGAAAGTGAGTTTGTTTGTTACCTCTTCTCGCTGTAATGGCTACACCGATTTTGATGAATTTTGGTACAGAGATAGTTGGGAACCAGGAGACGGACATATGCTAATTATTATATATATATATTTAAATAAAGTGGGATGTGAGGGAGAAAGAGCTTTTTTTTTGTATTGTATTTTTTTTTTTGAAAGTGCAAATTAACTATTTTTATTTTATTTTTCAAAGATGAATTGAATGCGTAGTACTTTTAGCTTCCCAAACAAGATAAATATAACGCATTAACTAATCACATTTTTATGAAGTCCTTTAGCTTATTTTGATAAACCCTGTTTATGAAACAGTTCATGGTGCAGCGTGAAAAGTTCGTGTCCCTTTCAAGTCCTGATCCATGCAAAACGAGCAGACACTTCTCGACCATGACTTGCAAGTCTGCAGAAAATGTCTAGTAGACCATACATGACAAGCACTTTTCATTTAATACACATAAAAAATTGTTTGAACAAGTTTTACAAGATAAAATTTTCTTTCTTGACCATGAAGTTTTCAGCTGCATCTGTTTAGTCTGGAAACCGACTGACACGGTTAATAAAAGGCTTGGCAGGTGCTGAATGCAGCGGTGAGACGGTGAAATACGGTTCTTGGAAATTCCGAGATCCGTTTTAATCTTTTCTTTCTCTTTTCTCTTTTTTTGAAAAAAACGTTGCTCTACACTAGGAATTTCTCCTGTATCGTGGGTGCGTTTACAAACATTTAAATTCACATACACAAACAGCCAGACCCGAAACAACTATCTGTAGGTCATACAAATATTTGTTTCGTGCGGGAATCGATCCCGCGACACGCAGCGCAGCAGTCGATCGCTCAGCCACTGCGCCAACCGTGCCGTCAAAGTATTGTCGGATGGGAGTTCATAAATGATCCGCTCTGAGGAGCGGAGCAGAAGGGAGTGTCAGTACACTGACTAAACCCATCCATGTTCCTTCTTTTGCCCTTTGTGTTCCAAAGCTGTGGTATCTCTTTTGAATAAATCCTGGCAAGCAGTGGCCCTAACAGGCCCCTCCGATTTGCTCAGATCTTTTTGAGGCGCTCGTAGAACACGGACGCACCATCGACACAGCATCGAGCGCTGCCTGGCACATCAATCCATCTATATTTTCTTTGACTTTTATGTCCATCTCCATCCATCTACATTCCCAAGGGAATGTAACTACTTTTAAACTTTTCTTTCTGTAACTGGGGCTACTTTTAAACTTTTCTTTCTTAAAGTATGGATAACCATTTCAAAATAATTTAAAGGCACCTGTGTAAATGCCACTGCAATAGTTAATATGTTACTTTAATTTATTTATGCAAATATATAAATACTGTTTGCCTGGAGAAAGCATAAGTATAAATGCAACTGCACAGTATATCAGTCGCATTTTAGCGCAGAATAGCACTATACCTACCTAGAACCATGGACCTCATCAATTTTAAAGTTAACGGAGTCAAACATTCAGGTAAGAGAAAAAGAAACTATTTCAAAATTATAAGAAAAAAAACTAAGAACAATTCAGCCATTGTTAAAATTGAGAATGTTATATAAGGGGTTTCTGTATTAAATATTATTCTGAAGCTTCACGTTTCCAAACAATCAAAGTTAGTATCTATTCACTAATGGCATAAATACACACATCAAAAGTATCTAGGGATCAACATATATTTTTGCAATAACTTTTCTCCTGATTGATATTAATTAAAATTTTCTTTAAGGATTCATCAAATAAAGTGTTTTCGTTTGTCACAGTAACGATAAACCAAGTCACCTTTGCATTAATAAAGAAATTTGCCATTTTCCTAATAAAGGGATTTTTGACATTTGAACCACTAACATTAAAGTTCGAAAAAAAGACTGAAATAACAGTTTTCTTTAAAATTTTATTGGGTAACTTAAACAATTAATAATCCGTGTTTCTACCGCGAACACTAACAACACAAGAACATCGGTTTGGCATACTCAAAATGAGTTCATCCAAATCACGCTGTGGAATGACCGCCCATGTTCGTTGCAACAACAAAAAAAGGTCTTCTTGCGACTGGATACCCTCCATATTCGGCAGAGCTCTTCTCTGTAGCATATCCCATGCATGCTCAATCGGGTTCAAGTCTGGCGACTGAGCAGGCCAGGGCAGGACATTGATGTTAGCTGCGGCGAGAGTCTGTCTTACAACTCTTGCGGTGTGCGGTCGTGCATTATCATGCATTAACTGAAATAAGGGACCGATTTGCACTTGTAGAGGAACGATGACGTCTGATACAATCGTCTCAGCATAAATTTGAGCGGTGAGGTTGCCTCTGATCCAAATCAACTCAGTTCTTCCGCCGATCCAAATACCCGCCCATACCATGATGGTTCCACCACTATAAGGATGGACTTCCCGGCAGGATTTTAATCGCTGTTGGCGTCCAGGGGTACTCCAGTGTCGTATACGTCTTGTATCCGGTCTCATACCAAAACGAGACTCATCAGAAAAGCACACGAAACGCCATTGTTCTTCTGCCCAATTTCTGTGTTCAAGAGCCCATTGATATCGAATCCTACGATTGTGCATTGCTATAGGTGGTACCCGTAGCGGTCTTCGGGAATGAAGGTTCACTTCATGCAAGCGGTTTCTGACTGTTTGGTCGCTAATTAAGTTCCCTGAAGAGTGATGAAGCCTCACGGCTAACATCATGGCGGTTATTGTTGGAGCTCTTCGAGTTAAGATTTGAATGTATCGGTCTTGTCTCCGTGTGGTGCAGCGATACCGTCCTCCATGGCGCTCAGCCACGGTACCAGTGCTTCGGTAACGTGTCCAAAGTCGACTGATAACACTCTGACTTGTATTCAGAGCTAAAGCTACAGTACGTTGCCGGGAACCAGCTTCTATCATTCCCACGGCTCTGAGCATTTCTTCCCTGCTTAAATGACGTCGCCGCTCCATAATAACGTTGGTTTTAATCAGTAGTAGGGAAACAGTAGCAGATTACACTTGGACCCTATAACATTGGACTTAACATAACTGGCGAATCAATGTGGGTCTACTATTGTACATGTGCTTAACCCTCAGAAGAAATCAGGGATGATGTTATATTAATTGAGAAGCAAATTATAGTCCGTTACACTATAGATAAAGAACCGCTGAGTAATTCCGTCTTTTTGACAGTTGGCAGCGATGTGAGGTCAGACATGATGTTGCTGGACTACGTACGCAACCACCTTGAGCTCCGCGGCACCAAGTACATGTGTCGCGAGGGTGGCTGCGGAGCCTGCATGGTCACAGCCTCCATGAGCTCAGGAGCACCTCATGTTGCTGTTAATGCTGTAAGTATTTGTCAGCCTCGTCAAGACGATTAGCATTTTTTTTTGCACGTAAAAATATACCATTAAAGCAGTCTGTCCGCTAGACTGTTTACATGCACGTGTGTCATACACGGAGTGTATCTACACCTGCAAAGTATTCTTCTGGCAATATTCTTGACGTTGGCATAACATGCGATGGTGTTGATTAATAACGAAACCATTTAGTGAGCAGATTCCTTAACCATCGTGTACTCTACTACAAATAAAAATAAATCATAATCCATAGTGTTTGGTATCCATCACGTCTTGTGATGGCTGGGATATCCGGACGATCGAGGGTCTTGGAAACAGGAAGATAGGATATCACAAGCTGCAGAAAACATTGGCAGAACACCACGGATCCCAGTGTGGATACTGCACTCCTGGGTGGATCATGGCTATGCATGGGTTTGTGTACAAAAAATATTAAGAATGATTTTTGTTATCAATTGATTATTCAATTCTACGCTTATGGGCATAAGCGTTACCGTTGTTATTTGTTATGTTTTATGTTTTTTAAACCTGATGTGTGTTTTTTGTGAATTTAACTGAACCAAACCAATTTTTAAGGCAAGCTTTACTGGCAAAAATTAAGGTGCGCTATATTTTAACTTATACTTAATCAGTCGTAAAATAATTTCCAAAGAATATTAATACCCTTGGCTAGTTACTTTTATAGAAGAGATTGATGATGCTGCGATACGAGTTTTCTTATAATTTCCTTTTATAACTATGCAGTCTCTTGGAAAGCAAAAAGGATCCCACAATGTTGGAAGTAGAACAGTCATTTGGCAGCAATGTCTGCCGTTGTACCGGGTACAGACCAATCCTTGAAGCCTTCAAAAGATTCGCCAAAGACGCCCCAAAAGAACAAAGAATCACAGATTTAGGAGACATGCAGATCTGTTGCAAATCTGGACAGTCATGTAACACGTCTGCATATAACGATGAAGATGATGATTGGTGCGTCGTTCATGAAGATGACTTAGAGAAAGACCAAGTGAAAAAAATTGTACTGAAAGATGGTAAAAAATGGTTCCAGCCTAAAGTGCTTAAAGATGTCTTCAATATACTGCGTGACAATGGTGTACATTCATATATGCTTGTAGCTGGAAATACTGCAAAAGGTAAAGTATTTTTTTTTAAAGTAACTCGCCATTCATGTCATTATTTGCATTCCATAATCTTTGAAGACATTACAGTGGATATCAAACTAAGTTACACTACTTGTAGTATTATGTCTTCGGCCTCGTGAAGCTGCAGGAACTCGTGATCTCCAGCTTAAGTGCTTGCTTAGTGACCACTTATTACATAACAAATTTCCTCCGCGCCTCGGAGAACACGTTAAACTTTTGGTCCCGGCTGTTTTTTGTAGATCTTTGACAGTAGGAATAAGAAGTCTGGTTATCAGTCTTACCAAGGAATATCGCATTACCCAGTTACTATCCGGGTTGTGGGCGTTAAATAGAAAGTCGCTCCATTTAAAATATTGGAGTTCAGTGGAATCCGGTTAGTCTTGAAGCCGACCCCGACATAGTTGGGAAAACGCTTGGCAGATGTCTTTCATCTTTAAAACCCCACCATAGTAGTTTCAACATAGGTATTACAAAAGCCTCTTTCATATCTTCCATTCCTCATCCAGTCTGTCTTAACTACGTTTTTCAGCTAGAGGTCTAGAAAAAGTAAGTGTACCGTGCATAAATTTAGACACGTTTGGAGTAGATACTCGATACGATACGATACGATTTGAAGTAGGTACTTTGATCGTCCTAAAGTTTATCCGTATCCTAATTCTTATGTTATTACAGGAGCAAGTCCTATTGATGAATATCAAGATAATCTAATCGACATCAACTTTGTAAAAGAGTTGAAATCTGTTATATATGACCAAAATCTCGAAATTGGTGCCGGAACTACTCTCTCGACGCTCTTAGAGATTCTTAAAAATGCGTCTACACGTGAATACTTTGCCTATTTGTCGCAGATTCGTTCTCACGTGGATTTGATAGCTCATATACCTGTTAGAAATGTAAGTACCATTATCCTCTTTTAATTATTTCTAAACATATTTTTATAAAATTACATAAAAACGCGTTAACAAAACGGATCCCACTGGTGGAATAGAGTCCAAGCTGCGGTCAGGACCCCAGAGAGAGGAACCGTTTTCAGGAGAACCGCTTTCTGAATCAAATCCTTTATCCAGCGGCCTAACGAGAGCCTCCTCTGGTGTTGGTCAAGGCTCTTGGTAATAACGCCATTGACTGTAACGACCATCGGCATAATGATCACTGAGTCCACATCCCGGATGTTGACAACCTCGCCAGCCAAGTCAATTTACTTGATTTGCTTTCAACAATCAATCTCAGCTCTGATTTATTCACCACCTCTAATATTAGGTTTATTAGCCACAATAGTCGTCTTTGAGTATAGACTGATCCCAGTACAATGTGGTATTGCCATTTTCAAGTACTGGGTCGGGCATATATTTCCGATTCTACAAGACTGTATTTTAGAGAAAGTTGCTGATGGATAATCCTTGCAACAAGGTCGTGTCTATACAAGTACTCTCTCTAAGTACCACTATGGCTAGTGAAAAATATTATTTATACAGTAAGAGAGTAACACTGCTTTCTTAACAGTGAGAAAACCAAACCAACGTCATGTGGCAAATGACTTTCCCAACTTACTTTCAAACTTTGACTTTTCACTAATTCCTCTCTACTAATTCACTAATATTCTAGTGTACTAGCTTTCGCCCGCGGCTTCGCCGGCGTTGATTTCGGGATATGACAGTTCCCCTTTCCTAATTTGCAGGTACCTGCCACCTGTAGTTTTTGCCCTAGCGCCTTATTTATTGTAATAGCAATGCTAAGTTTTCCCTTTTTTTCCCTCATTTTTCACTCTTTAAAAAAAACAAAAATAGCCCATGTCTGTCTCCAGGGTCCCAACTATCTCTGTACCAAAAGTCATCAAAATCGGTTCAGCCATTTTTAAGCGTGAAGAGGTAACAAACAAACTCACTTTCGCTTTTATAATATTAGTAAGGATAAGGATCACCACCATTCAGATGAAACCTAATTAAATAAACACCACACTACACTACACCACACCACACCACACCACACTACACCGCACCACACACTACACCGCCGCACCACACTACACTACACCACACCGCACCACACACCACACCGCACCACACCGCACATCTCATCTAACCGCACTACATCTTACACACGCGCCACGTCTAACTAAAGCACACGACGCTTCACGTGATACATGTTACATAATCAAGATGATAGATTATGAAATAGCAATTTTGCTGTGATATTTTTATGTAACAAATATTTCTAAGATATGGAAGAGCGGAGTCTCCTAACACAGGCATTGTTTGCCTAAAAGGAGGCTCCAAACACAAATCATTGTTTGAAGCATTTTGTTTAAATAAAAATATTTTTCATTTTTCATTTTCAATTCCAGGTATATAATAAACTACTTACTAATAGATAGTACCTATTTCCAGGTAGGTACTATTGCTGGTAATTTGATGATCAAGCACCAGGATCCAACCTTTCCATCTGATATATTCCTGCTGCTGACCACTGTCGATGCTCAGCTAACTATTGGTGACTATAAAAACTTAAAAAAAAACAAACGGATGAAGAAGTACAACAGGATTAGGTTGCCAAACGCAGAGAAATCTTTATACAAACGGGCGATGTGAGCTGTTGAAGCTCTAGGCTTATACACCGAGACGCGCGTTCTGCAATAAATTCGATTATACGGTGATGGATAAGAATCTTTACTTGAATCAGAAACATTTTGCTGCCACATTTTGCCGGTTTAGGACATGCAAATATAATTTGACATAATTAGTAAAATAATGCGTAAATAAGCCAAAACCTCCAAATTAAACATAAAAAAATCCTTAAAATAATACAATAAAAAAAAAACTACATAATGCCTTAAAATTACATTTTGTGTTGCATAAATTGTGTATAACTGTAGACGCAATTTTCTATTAATCATTTACGTTAATTTATTATTATGTTAATTTATTTCTGAAATATTTCAATGATTCAGTTCTCTTAGATTGTTAGGTAATTTATTAAAAAATAGAAATACATAAGTGAGAAGAAAAGAGTAAGAACATCAAGAGCCCCAAAACACTTGCTTGTGATACGCCATACTTATTGAATGCAGAATGGGATCTGTAGACGGTGGATTTAAGATTTTTGTTTAAAGTAACTTCAATATATTGCTGACTTCCCGTTAACAAGTGCGTTGCTCTTCGCGTACCACGCGGGGTTGCGATCACCTAGTTCATTTTATACTTTGTTCTGAAACGAAGCAATACCTGCAACGCGGTGCACGTGGCATCGCATGCGCTGCTTCACGCCCTTCGCCTGGGTAAACAACGTCGTAAATTGTCACATTCATATTATGTTTGTGTTTGTGCATATGATAACGTTGATTGCAACACGCAAAATCTTTTTGTAAAAAGAAATAATCATGCAACGCACCGCGTCTCTGTAAATGAGCTCTCAATTTATGGCAGAACGTTCGTCCTAATTCGTATATACGACTAAATTACTACAGTATATAGTTTTATTGTTATAACTATGAATTGTTTGGTCAATATTGACTATCAAAATTGTGTTTTACAGTTGACCTACATGGAAAATCACAAGTAGTAACGATGGAGGAGTTTTTAAAAATAAAAATGATGGGAAAAGTAATTTTGAATGTGATGCTGCCGCCACTAAGCGACGAGTACAAGTTATTTACTTACAAAGTAAGTAGGAGCACATGGTAATATGTTCAGATTTTATTGAAAGAAAGTTACATTAACGAATGGAGAATTGAACGAAAGAAAAGACAACGACTCAACTACGACTGAAAATGTTATAATTAATTTTATTTCTCCTATTTCAGCTAATGCCAAGAGCCCAAAGCGCCCACGCCATAGTTAACATAGGCTGTCTATACAAGCTTAATACGAAAAACGTAGTCAAAAGAGCAAGAATCGTATGCGGAGGTCTTTCTCCCAAGTTCATAAGGGCGTTGGCTACTGAGGCCTATCTTATAGGAAAACCTTTGTTTACCAATAAAACTTTACAAGGAGCTCTGCGGGTTTTACATGGAGAAATGGTCGTTGATGACAATCCACTAAAAGCATCTGTAGAATACAGACGTTTTGTTACCAAAGCATTGTTCTACAAGGTACGATTTTCACTTAATTTCTGATCACCATTGTTCTTGGGTTTAAAATGTTGACAGGCGATTAAAATTATAAAATGATTTATTACAGTATTTTTAAACGTTTATCGGGCAGGATTTTAATCAGCAACTAAACAAAAATACACAAAACAGACATTCCGCTAATAGTGCTGACAATAAGGTTAAAGCAACTTTGAGAGTTATAAACATAACAAGAACTAATCACACAAAAGAAAACTCTTATAAAATATTTACAAAAAATTATGAATGCATCACAGAACCAAACAGTATTGCAGAATTATTCAATAACTATTTGACTGACCAAGTTCAACCAATAAACACACATGACCACTTTACCGATCATAAATCTTCGTTAATTAAATGCAACCCTAATTCAGTGTTCTTGAATTTGAAACCGCAACGACATTTCTGGTTTCTACGTAACTGGACGATGAAAACGTTTCCCTAGATGGGGGCATCGCTGCCCATCATAAACATTATCCGGCTGTCATTGTTACAGCTTTCACAGAGCGGTTTGCGTGTTTCATTACATTTTTTTTTAATAATTCCTAATTTGCTTTTGCTTTTCTCTGCTTCCATTACAGGGCCTTCTAACAATCTGCCCACTGAACATCAGAAACCCGCGTTACGAGTCTGGAACTATCTATCTGCATGGTTCCAGACCAGTCTCAGATGCTCGACAGGTCTATACTACAGATCCTGATTTGTGGCCTTTGAACCAGCCTATTGCTAAAGTCGAATCTTTGGTAAGTAATGACTTCGACTTCTTGATGGTGGTGTAACAATACGTAAAAAAAATATTAACCTCTCAAGGACCGCCATTATTTATGTCAACTATCCGTCAAGCACCGCCAAGCGGGCTTTGATCGTAAGCGTAATCTGATTTTAAGACTTATCTTATATATTTACTACAAATACAGTTTTAATTCGGTCGGGATTTGGTGGCACAAATTTGTGCCAGCGGGGCTCAACGGTAATACTTGTTTACTGGCACGATTTTGTGCCGCTGGGGCTCTAGAGGTTAATGTTTGATATTAACAAATTAATACTTTTGTCAGGCACAAACTAAAATCTTCTTACCCACGGCTATGCATAACTCAGAACACACTTATATGTGTAAGTGCTAATGTTGAAAATTGTTTTTTCTCTCCAGATTCAATGCGCAGGAGAAGCTCAGTATACTGACGATATTCCTAGTCTACCTCACGAAGTGTTTGGCGCCTTCGTGCTGAGTACTGTAGCTTTGGGAGTTATTACCAAGATTGATTCTAGTGCCGCAATGGTAGGTCTACTTATGTTTTTGAAAGTTACCATTTCATTTTTGAACTAAAAACATAACATTTTCAACAGAAATATGTGAAGAAATTGAAACAATAATAGGTTATTACATTAATATTATAAGGATAGGTCCTTATAATATTAATGTAGGTATTAATAAACATCAATTGCCTCATAAATGCAGACGTCATAACTTCAACTAAATGTGCTTAAAAACTGTTGCTCTGGTAAAAAACATTGGCAATCACATTAAAGGGTGATTATGTTAAGAGTCTACACTACATCATCATTGTTGAAAATTATGTTGTTTCATTTTAGGCCTACCCTGGTGTCATAGCGTTTTACACAGCAAAAGACATCCCAGGATTAAATTCATTTACTCCAGTCGATTTTGTGGCTAACACAGCCGATGAAGAAGTGTTATGCGATGGTAATGTAAAGTACTACCATCAGCCCATCGGCATCATTGTCGCAGAAACACAACACATTGCTGACAGAGCTACAAAATTAGTCAAAGTAACGTATAACAATGTCAGGAAACCTGTAATAGACATCAAGGAAGCTAAAGCAGATACCACTAGAAGCACTCTTTTCACAACAATAGATGCTACAAATCCAGGTACAGATGTATACAAAACTTTTACTGGAAGTAACAATTTTTATGGACAGTATCATTTTACTATGGAGACACTGGTCTGTGTAGCGAAACCCACGGAAGAGGGAATAGAAGTGCATTCAGCAACACAATGGATTGATACAGTACAGCTCATGATATCAAGGGCATTGAAAATAGACGCAAATAAGTACGTTAAGTTTTTCCAATGCTCGTTACTACTAGAAAATTAGACAAGTTAACTTGATTTTAACGTTAAGTTATCTCAAGCAATGAGTGTTTTACTGTTGAGTGGTTACTCTTCCTATTTCATTAGTAAATTATTAATTATATGTGTGTATTGTGTGAAATTAAAGATAATGAGGAGAAATTAATATTTTGTATAACTTTAGGATCGATTGTTTCGTCCGTCGTATTGGTGGCGGACTTGGTATGAAGATATCCCGCAGTACGCAGTCCGCCATCGCTTGCAGTCTTGTCGTGCTGAAGTTGAACCGACCGTGCAGGTTCATTCAACCCTTGACTACAAACATGAGAGCAGTCGGCAAAAGATTGCCTTGTTCCGTGGATTATAAGGTACCTACATAATGTACTTTTTTTTTAATTAGACATTTAATAACATCGTGCAAATTATAGTTGACGGGCCTGTTGGTCTAGTGGTTAGTGGCCCTGACTGCTGAGCCGGAGGTCGTGGGTTCGATTCCCACCCAGGACAAACTTTGTGTGATGAGCATGATTGTTTGTTCTGTGTCTGGGTGTGATTTATCTATAATATGTATGTATTTATAAATTATATAAGTATGTATATCAGTTGTCTGGTTACCATAACACAAGCTCTGCTTAGCTTGGGATCAGATAGCCGTGTGTGAGTTGTCCCAAGATATTTATTTATTATTATTATTATTTATAATGTAGGCACTTTGCAAATTGATTGTCTGTATTCAGGTGTCACCTACAAACTGGCTTTATGAGTAACTAGCTTTTACCTGCGGCTTTGCTCACGTTACATTCGGGGTAACACAGTTCCCCTTTCCTGATTTGCAGGTACCTGCTTCCTGTGATTTTTGCCCTTTTTTTTTCGGGTGGGAAATCATCAAATTACTTCCCCCGCTCTGGGCGGAGCGGGGAGGCATGTAAGGTTTTACTGACTAAAACCCACCCATGTTCCTTCTGTTGCCCTTTACGTTCCGGGGCCGCGGTATCTCTTCGAACAACCCGCAACCGCGGGTGATTTTTGCGCGTGCGCCTTATTTATTGTAAAAGCAAAGCTAAGTTTTCCCTTTCTTCGCTCTTTCTCCCTCATGTTCCACTTTAAACAATAGATAGCTTATGTCTCCGGAGTCCCAACTATCTCTGTCCCAAAATTAATCAAAATCGGTTTAGCCATTAAGGCTTGAAGACTAACAAACAAACAAACTCACTTTTGCTTTTATAATATTAGTAAGGATTAAAACTTTGTTTATTTTTTTATGTAAACTCAAACGTTATCTGTAGCAGCCCTGTATAATATATTGATTGACTTGACACATTGCAACATTTTATAAAGACCGAGATTATTATTGGTTATTAATATACCTTTTTATTTATTTCTTCACAAAGACGTAATTGGTTTCTATTGTGCTAATTTTTGCTGTGTTATTTTTTTTATTATTGAACATGTGAAGATATTTAATTGTAGTGAAATTTGCAAGCCTAACTAAGGAAAACTGTATATGAATCTCCATTATATTTTCAACATAATGATTTATGCACCTACAGTTCAAAATTACCTGTGCCATCATGGCCATGAATTAGAAGGATTTTACAATTGCTGAATCATAAGAGTGAAGAATACAGAAGAAGCCTGGAGTCTTTTAACATTATTTTGATAGAATAACTTGTTTCCAGATCGCAGTGAATAGATCAGGAGTGATCCAACATCTAAACTCATCAGTTTACATAGATAATGGCTATAAAGTTAATGAGCTTGTAGTCCTTTTTGGAATTGATGTGTATAACAATTGTTATGATGCTTCTAAAATCAATTTTGAAGTTTACAATTCAACTACTGATACTGCTAAAAATTCTTTTTGTAGGTCACCGGGTAAGTTCAGTTCGAATTAATAATTTCATTGACTATTGTGAACGAATTGTTACCTTAAGTTCTTAGCTACAGACGTTTTTTTTATTTTATTCAGGAACATTAGAAAATATTGCAAATATGGAATTCATAATGGAACGAATTTCCTATGAATTATCTATGGACCCAGTAGCTGTCCGTCTAGCAAATGTTGATCCAACTGTATCCAGTATAATGTCAGAAATGGTAAACACGTTGAAAGAAAATGGTGAATATAACACCAGAAAAGCCGCAGTAGATACTTTTAACACCCAAAATAGATGGAAAAAACGAGGATTAAGATGGTCATTTGTAAAGTGGGTGCCGACCCTTGCGCAACGGTTGGATGTCAACCTGTCGGTATTCCACGGAGACGGTACTGTCGTCATAACTCACGCTGGTGTCGAAATGGGACAAGGCATAAACACTAAAGCAGTCCAAATAGCCGCATATTTTTTAAAAATACCCTTTGAAAAAATTCAAATCAAAGGCAATAACACAATTATTGCTCCTAACAGTTTTGTTACTGGAGGAAGTCTTACAACAACAAGCATTATTTTTGGTTTGAGGAGATGTTGTGAAGAATTGAATACTAGATTAGAACCTATTAGAGCAACACTGACTAACCCAACTTGGGAAGAGGTGATTAAAGCAGCGTATAATGCCGATGTAGATCTTCAGACTCATGGGTTCGCAAGTCTTCAAGATGCGCAGGCCTACAGTGTCTATGGTATGGCTTTGAGTGAAGTTGAAATAGATGTGCTAACCGGAGAATCTCAAGTGTTGAGAGTGGATCTGCTGCAAGACGTTGGTTTGAGTATCAGCCCAGACATCGATGTCGGACAAGTAAGTTGGATTAGATATTGGTATATTCAAAAATGCTTATTGATCATTCAAAATCATTAAAAATTTGGATCGGAGATCACGTTTTGTTTTTATGTATTCTGTGCTATGATTTTACAGTAAATGATAGTCATTAGGAATAACTGTTTTGTTTCTATGTAGCATTTTATTCTCATTAATAGTGAGATTTTATTTTCAATTCTAAATTGTGTTTATTTAAAATTGTATTTAGGTAGAAGGAGGTTTTATCATGGGTCAAGGGTACTGGACTTGTGAGAAGCTTACTTATGACGATTGCGGTGCAGTTCTCACAGACAGAAGCTGGCATTATTATGTTCCCGAAGCTAGGGACATTCCTCAGGACTTCAGGGTATATTTAAAGAAGGATTCTCTCGGCAATGAAATTATTCTTGGATCCAAAGGTAAAGATGGAATAATGAAAATAAAAGATCTGCCTCAATGCATAACCAACCTGTAATATCCACTTCTGCGCCTGCGCATATTTCTCCTCTAAGAGAAAAAGTGCGTCGTTAACCACCACGCGGGCCTAGTACTGTCCAGTTCGTGGATTTGACATCTCTTACTTACCAGTCACTAAAATTCTACAGATAGTCGCGAAACTGTCATAGTCGGCTTAAAGAGCCGTTTAAACTTTGCCGTTTTGCGCAGCATGCTCTGTGACCTGCACACTTGATAAATTATGGCTGCATCAGGGAGCTGTGTGCTGAATTTTTAGCCAAAAATATTTCACTCGAATTGGCCACCGACACGTTAAAAAAAAGACGTAAATCGTTCTCCGTAAATCAAAATCAAAATATTTTTATTTCACATAGGCCTACATGGGCACTTATAAAACGTCGAGAAAAGATGCACGGTTCGGGTAGGTCGTTTCCTATGGAGAAAAACCGGCAAGAAACTCCATGGTTACTCTTTTAAAATCATTTGGTTTTACAATGTTGTTGTTACAGCGTTAGTACTTAAGTATGAGAGGACAGCGTAGGCCCGACAATAAGTCAATGCTTACTTTACAGAAAGTAAAATAAAATAATAAATAACCAAAGTTAACAAGGGTCTAAGAATCTACAAGGCCAACCATGTCCATTCATTCACAGCGAATTGGTAGAAAAGAATCTATAAATTAATAATCGTAAATAATAGAACCACCTTTAAATATACAGGAACTGGAGAGCCATCAACATGTGCGCCAGTGGTGATAGCGTTTGCTATCAGAGAAGCAATAGTTCAAGCGAGACAAGAGGCCGGGATTCCCACCACACAGTGGTTCGATATAGGTGAGACCATTACCGGACCATTACCATTTGAAGTCAAATGTTTTGGTACTAATCAAGATAATTGGTAGAAGTTTTACTAAAATATACTCTGTACATTATTTTATTGCTTTCATTTGCTACTTGTTACAATAACAAAAAGATCTCAGAATGCTCATTTTTAGGGTTTCGTATCTCCAAAGGAAAAATCAGAACCCTTTTTTTTTCGGGTGGGTAATCATCAAATGACTTCCCCGGCTCTGGGCGGAGGGGAGGGGCATGTCAGACTTTTACTGACTAAAAACCCACCCATGTTCCTTCTGTTGCCCTTTATGTTCCGGGGCCGCGGCATCTCTTTCGAACAACCCGCAACCCCGGCAGGCGGAGCCTCTGGCAAGCCCCTCTGCTTTGCTGACTCTCTTTGAGGCGCGCGTGAAACACGAACGCGCCGTCGACACGGCCTGTCGTCAATAGACGGACGGATGGTGAGCTAACGGACGGACGGTGATCTATCAGACGGACGGTGAGCTAGCGGACGTTTTGTCCGTCTGTCTGTCTGTCCGTCAAGACCATTAATCTTGATAACGCGTTTAGTTATCGAGTTGAAAAGGCTTTAGTCCCTTTCAGATGGGTAAAATCAACCGTTTAAGTCTAGGCAGTCAAAAGATTGGTCATAACTTCGGTGCGCGAGTCCAACTCGCCCTTGGCCGGTTTTTTTTTAAATTCATATACATAAAGTTGATCCTTATTAAACTTTTTTTTTCAGACGGACCAAGCACAACAGAAAAGATTTGCATGGCAATCAATACTAAAACGGAAGATTTCAAATTTAACTGAGAAGACCATTTACTTGCGAACAAGGATCTATTGGTGCGTGGTGTAAATCGGAACTAACGCTGTTCTCACATTCTACATATTAACTGAGGCAACTTAAAAAAAGCAAATTCTTCAGGAGAAGAAAGATTGGATTATTGTTTGTGTGGGAAGTTATTAACATAACAAATATTTAGATCATAAATAGGTTGTAAAATATCACAGTTTGTGAAATTGTTTTGTAAAGTTAAATGGTTGCGTATAATCACTAATCACCGATACGAGTATTCGAATACAACGGTTGCTCAAACTTTCAGTTGTCTCCGATTAGATCGAGATGTGCGAAATGACTTTTTAAAAATAGCGCTCCATATCAACTTCATTTGGACTTTGTGATACCCTTGTAGCACTTTTTTGTTTGACTTATTTGGAACAACTTAAGGAACCATTTTTTGTTAGTACATGCCCTAGATTCTAAAAACTTACGCACTAGGATTAGCAACAAAGTTTTGAAAAAAAAGAATGTAATTTTTCTTTCATTTTCATATAACGTAAATGAAAGAAAAATTATATTCTTTTTTTTTTCTTTGTAAAGTTTCAAAATATATACTTAGTATGTTTATTAAAATAACAGATATGGATAAAATTAATCTAAGTTGTTTTTTTCTGTTGAATGTTATCCTTACTATAATATTATAAAAGCGAAAGTGAGTTTCTTTGTTTGTTTGTTACGTCTTCACGCTTTAATGGCTACACCGATTTTGATGAATTTTGGTACAGAGATAGTTGGGAACCAGGAGACGGATATAGTCTAATTTTTATTTTAAAAAAGTGGGATGTGAGGGAGAAAGAGGGAAGAAAAGGGAAAACTTAGCGTTGCTATTACAAATCAATAAGGCGCAAGGGGAACTGTGTTACCCCGAATTTAACGCGAGCGAAGCCGCGGGCAAAAGCTAGTATTCTATTACTCAAATCTAAAGGCCATGTAGGTTATTTTTAAATTAATAGATTACCTACTGGTTTGATTATTCCAACATAAAAAATCCAGTGTTATCATCGCTCTTATTTTTTTTTACTATTAAAGTTTCACTAAAGGCACACTATTTTAAATTCTTTTATTTTCCAGTCATAAACCACAAATCACACCTGCCTTATCTCATGATTCTTGAATCGAGCAGCATAATATCTATATTGATCACCCCTTAGTTAAATGTTTTCAGTCTGAAACTTGCGGGAAATATTTATCGTTGATCGATAAAACTAGCCCTTACAGCATGACAAGCATTTTTCATTAAATTCTGTCGAATCAACTGTTGTCACGTGTGTTATACGTATGTTTGAACAAGTTTTATACGATATAATGTTCACTCTTGGCCACGATACAGGGTTAGGTGTTAGCGCTCTTCGAGCAGCGGCGCTAGCGGCTACAGCAGCCGCAATATTCGCTTAAGCGTGTTGCCAAAGCCGTGTAACGGCACTTCGAAGGTGGCTGTACAAGGATGGGGGCATCCTTACTAATATTATAAAAGCGAAAGTGAGTTTGTTTGTTACGTCATAATGGCTAAACCGATTTTGATGAATTTTGGTACAGAGATAGTCGAGAGCCTGGAGACGGAAATAGGCTTATTTTTTTTTTAATGAGAAATGAGGGAGAAGAAGGGAAGAAAAGGGAAAACTTAGCTTTGCCATTACAATAAATAAGTCGCAAGGGCAAAAACTACAGGTAGCAGGCACGTGCAAATCAGGAAAGGGGAATACCCCGAATTTAACGCGAGTGAAGCCGCGGGCAAAACCTAGTCTCTCATAAACTTAGTCAGGTACTTACCGGCCAGGGTGTTTCGATGACTATAAACTAAATAGGATTGGGTGAGAGGACACGGCAAATTGCCATCATTGTGGAGCAGGCCTGGACTCAGCGCGGCATACGCTCAAGGAGTGCACTGTATGTGACTCTGAACGACAGGTCCTAGTTGCCAGAATGGGGCCAGACCTGTGTCTGACAGTCATAGTTATGGCTCTGTTAGCGAACTCAGACGATTGGAGGCTGAAAAGAATTGGTCGACAATTGGAGGATATTGCAAGGTATGCTGAATTTGGTTAGACTGGAAACCAATCAGACACAGTAAAGAAAAGGTTATTTAGATTATGATTGCTGCGGTAAGGTGGAGAAACGCGGATTTTAGACCCAAAGGAAAAGACTAGAAGAACCTCTGAGCACCGCCTAGGTCCATTCGTAGCCCTTGAACGGAGTGGTGCGCGGCTGTACTCGTAGAAACTGGACAGCCTCGCATACCATTGCCATTCAAATTATTTCCTAGGTTTTAAGATTTTGTTTGCAATGATACATTTGAATACACTGGGCCTATGTGACTAACACAGTGAGAGAAAGCAGGGGTGTGAGTCAAGCGGATAACTTGGGAACATAATATTTGTCGATTTGGTTTGTTCCGCCTCGCCACCTGTTCGTACTGAATCAGGTTCTGCACTCTCGCTCTGCTCATGCAAAAAATAACCGAGCAGGCCGGATTGTAGATTGGCTGTGGTTTAGAAACTTTGTAATATATTTATTTTTTATCAAAACTTAGCGAATTCGCTGGGTTTCACTGCTAGCTATGCTTACCTTTAAGTGTGTAGGTACGTAGCTTGTGGCCAAGGCATTAGTTTTCCAGAATGTAAGGTTAGAGAAATATACGTATTATCAATTGTTTTGACATTTTTTTAAATATTATTTTAAAATGTAAGTAAATAATAACGTTGTAAAATTGGTTAGGGTTTGCACTTGTGGTAATAAGGAAAATTAAAATAAAAAATACAGTTCATAACATAGTACCTACCTTCAAGTGGCACTATCTACTATGATATGAACGTTATTATAGTTACCTTAGGGTACTTTTGTACCTTATTGTCTGTTTCTGTATACCTGAAAACATTTTTACAAAATTTCAGAATGGCTCAGTGATTTAGTATAATAGTAACAAACAAATTTCGCATTTATAATATTAGTTGGGAAGTTAAGATAAAATTTAAGTCTAAAATCGCTAACCCGTCTTGAACAAGCGTTGCGATCATAGTTCGTGTCTACACTGTAACCTGTGTGCCTTTGCTTAAAAATGGGACAGTAAAAGATAACCAATTAACTAATGACCCGCCCCTTCTTTGTACATGGCAATCTAGATACTAATGTACTAATGTCTAACATACAAACCTGCCTCTTGAATTAATCTATATATTGCTTAAAACTGCAGTAAAATCCTTTGAGTAGTTAAAAAAATCTAAGTGGAAACGATTTCATTTTAAATTATGTAAAGATAAATATATAAACCATTTGACAAACGATCAAACCATTTCCCATTTATTCATTTTTATTTTAGAGTGTCCCAAATAATATACACTGCACTAACCAAAAACATCATTTACGTCGTAATATTCTTAGGCCAGCGACCTTCAGGCAAAAATTAATAAACTATTAGACATTATGATTGTTTTTTTCTTTAATCCCTTTTATTTTCGAATTAGAAATCATCAAATGTCTCCTCCAGCTATGGACCGAGCGCAATGGAGTGTCAGACTTTTACTGATCCATCCATGTTCCTTCTTTTACCAATTATGTTTCATCTCTTTTGAATAATCTCGGAGCTGTGGCAGGCATGTCCATTTCAGTTTTTCGCCGTCGCGCGTCGGCACGGCCTGTCGGTACTAGACGGAACGACGAGGAGCTACCCGGCGATTGCTTGCCGTCCATAGATTACTTTAATCCTGTGAGTGTCTTTAGACAAGACCTGTCCGATGTTCGCATGTTTGATTTTGGCATATTATCAGACTAACTGGCGCTCGCGGCTTCGTCCACGTATATTGAAAAAAATATCCTATGTGTTAATTTAGACTATAATCTACTGCCACTATGCCATTTTCATCAAGATCCGTTCAGCCGTTTTACCGTGAAAGAGTAACAAACATACATCCATACATCCTTCCATCCATGAATCCATCCATACATCTAAACATACATCCATCCATACATCCATCCATCCATCTTTACACCCATCCATTCATACATCCATCCATCCTCACAAACATTCGCATTTATAATATTCGTAGGTTTAAGTAGGTTTGTTTAAAACTGCACACCAACCGGCCAAGTAAAATTCTGGCTATAGGTTTCGTACCATAAAAACTACATTTGTGTCTATTAACCCATTACCTAGTATTTTAGAAATTATTTATTATGTTTCAAGTACGGACA
Source organism: Ochropleura plecta (assembly GCA_905475445.1). Classification (NCBI taxonomy): domain Eukaryota; kingdom Metazoa; phylum Arthropoda; class Insecta; order Lepidoptera; family Noctuidae; genus Ochropleura; species Ochropleura plecta. The sequence goes on from FR997736.1 coordinate 19,709,446, forward strand.
ACCATAGACAGGGAAATAATTAAGTACCACCTGTGTAAATGCCACTGTAAAAACTGTTTTCTTTATGCAAATTAAAAAAAGTGGTTGCTTTTTGGAAAATGAGACGGCATAAGTATCACTAAAACTGATCGGTACATCAGTTCGATTTTGGCACAGAATAGCACTATACAGCCATGGACCTCATCAAGTTTAAAGTCAACGGAGTTGAACATACGGGTAAGAGAAAAAAAAATAACGTTTTCAATAAACTTCCTGGAAAACTAGCTCTTATTTGCACTACGATTAGGTCCAACATTGTCATGGATTTCACACGCACAACTGCTGAAATTCCTATAGCCAGCAGTTTCTTTTTTCATAGCAAAGGTGCGCTTGTTTTTAAGCGCACCTTTGCTATGAAAAAAGAAATTGAAAAAAGAAACCCTTCATTTTATTTAATAAAATTGTTTGCAAAAAATATTGAAATTTCTTATTTGTAATATTTCAGCCTTTGTTTCTCCTTTAGTATGAGAAGACAAAGCGCGGGTAAAAATCAAATTAAATCATAGTTTCATATTGATTAATAATGACAAAAGTACCTTTGTTCTGTTATTTAATTTCTCTGAATTGTATTGAAAAACGTCGTTTAATTCACGTAAAAAATTGTCACTGCTTTTCTCGGCTCTATAACACGCTTGCCTGGCGGCTCGTGCGTTAAATCCGCCTAGGCTGCAAAGACACAGTTTCCTTACTTTAATCAAAATGTACTATTTCATAATATAAAAAAGCTGAGAGTAAATCAGTGGTGCCAAAAATTTAGAATCTTATTTCTTATCAAATTTATTTAGTAACTATCATGTTATAACTGTATTTTTTGTGATATAAGTGTTCAGCAATTTATTTGTGTCCTAGTGTACGAAATATCGTCGAAATGTTTTTTTTTTAGTTCAATCTTAATTGCTTCGAAGTTGGTACGAGATTTGGATTAATTTAGTTTCTGGGTTATTTTTGCATTTGATAGCATCAGTATATTATAAGGTTTATAGTCTGTGATTTAGGTTTGGACTTTGAGGAGCTCGTAGCTTAATAATAGCAGCCGCTCGTGTCGATCTTAAGGTTAAACCACGCTTGCCTATGTTGGTCTACGGCGTTACTTACCAAGTTCCATAAAAAAAAAAAGCAAAAGTCATTTATTCAAATTAGGCTGATGATCAGAACTTTTTGAACGTACAGTCAGTCCCCCAAAACGCCCACCCTTCGCCACTTCCTAGTGTTTTAGCTAGGAAGCAGAACTGGCAGAACAAACTCCCCAGGAACACAACTGTCTGATATGTTTGATAAACCAGACTTTCAAATCAAATCAAATCACAATATATAACTTTATACAGTAATATCCAAGGTACACAGTACAATTATGCCATCCGTGCCTCGGAAAGCACGTTAAGCTGTATCTACTGTCATTTGTAAATCTTTGACAGTCAGACCTACAGATAGTCAGTGTCCCAAAAGTCTGACAACTAGTGTCACCAAGGTCTATCGTATTGTCCAGTACTAAGTGGGTTGTGGAGGTCAGAAAGGCAATCGCTCTATGTAAAATACTGGTATTCAACCACATAGGTTATGGAGTATCCATGAAATGATTTTTGGTTCGATTTAAATTATTTTTAACTTTTAAGTTCGTTTTATTACCAAGTAATAACAAAAGCTTCTTTAAAAAAAGACGTGCGATGCGCAGACGCTTCGATCGGTTCACCATCATGTTTTCTACTGCGTTCATGGTTTCACAAACCGTAAAATAGCTTTTTTTTGGAAAATTCAGTTAATATTTGTATCATATTAAATAAAAACAGTTCTGGAATACGTTTTGCAACGTCTCTAGATTTTCAAATACTTTAACTTATCAAATTGTCCATCGCGCTAAAAACATGGTGTCTATGGAGTTTCTTGCTTAGTGTTCTAAATAGACAACTACATTACTTTTACAAAACACAACTGGCAAAATATACTATTCTACGTCCTATCCTTAACCGTTCAGGGATAACAGGCGTGAACTTATATTAATTGAGAAGCAAATGATCCAGTTCCTAAGTACCCTATAGAAAACTAAGTAAGTACATCTGTCTATTCGTCAGTTGGCAGCGATGTGACATCAGACACGATGTTGCTGGACTACCTTCGCAATCACCTTGAACTCCGCGGCACCAAGTACATGTGTCGCGAGGGTGGCTGTGGGGCCTGCATGGTCACAGCTTCTAAGAGCTTAGGAGCACCTCATGCTGCTGTTAATGCTGTAAGTATCAGCCTCATCCAAAATACGTGATTTTATCTAAATATTCTAATTAGTTCCAATATTGTAATCCAACAGAAATTCTTTGACAAAATCTTTAACAAAAAATCACCGTAAGTGTTTACTTCATAAAATTTTGCATGCGATGGTGTTGATCGGTGACGAAACCATTTAATGAGCAGATTCCTTAACCATCATGTACTGAACTATAAAACAATATAATTCTTAACAGTGTTTGGTATCCATCACGTCTTGCGATGGCTGGGACATCCGGACGATCGAAGGTCTTGGAAACAGGAAGACAGGATATCACAAGCTGCAGAAAACATTGGCAGAACACCACGGATCCCAGTGTGGATACTGCACTCCTGGGTGGATCATGGCTATGCATGGGTATGTGTACAAAAACAAATAAGAATGATTTTTTGTTAACAATTGATTATTCAATTATATGCTTATGTGTTTTTATTTAATTAAGATTTGCTTTTTATATTTTCTAAATTTATTAATAAATAAACTGAAATCAATAAATTTTCAAGGGAAGTATTAATGATAGTAAATTAGGTGCGCTGTATTTTATTTTATTCCTAGAGATCGATGAAGCAAGGATACGAGTTTCTTATAATTTTATTTTATAATTGTTCAGTCTCTTAGAAAGTAAAGAGGATCCCACAATGTTGGAAGTAGAACAGTCATTTGGCAGCAATGTCTGCCGTTGTACCGGGTACAGACCAATCCTTGAAGCCTTTAAAAGATTCGCCAAAGACGCCCCAAAAGAACAAAGAATCACAGATTTGGGAGACATGCAGATCTGTTGCAAATCTGGACAGTCATGTAACACGTCTGCATGTAACGATGAAGATGATGATTGGTGCGTCGTTCGTGAAGATGACTTAGAAAAAGACAAAGTGAAAAAAATTGTACTGAAAGATGGTAAAAAATGGTTCCAGCCTAAAGTGCTTAAAGATGTCTTCAAAATACTGCGTGACAATGGTGTACATTCATATATGCTTGTAGCTGGAAATACTGCAAAAGGTAAAGTATTCTTTTTTATTTGCATTCCGTAATGTTTGAAGACCCATGGGCTTAAAACTAAGTTCTACTACTTGTAGTAGTACTTGCTTTCCTGTACTTGCCTTATATATATAGTCTTTAATCTCATGGAGTTGCAGTAGGCTGTGGTTTAGTGTAGTTTCCTATGTGCCTCGGAAAGCAGGTTAAGCTGATAGTCCCGGCTGCCATTTGTAGATTTGTGGTAATCGTAACAAGTAGTGACTCGAAAGTCTGAAAACCAGTCTTAACAAGAAGTATCTTATTACCCAATAATTAACTGGGTTTGTAGAGGTAAAATATTAATATTTAGCTGAATCCGGTAAGACTGGTAGCCAACACCAACATGTTTGGGAAAAGACTACGCCGATGATAGCGTCTTTCATCTTTAAAACCACCATAGGTGTTTCATCACAAGACTTAGATTTTATGGATGGAAATTCACAAGTAGACAGAAGCTTCTTTTATAATACCCATTTCGCAACTCAGCTAAGCTAAAGCTTAGTCTATTTGTCTCAGCTACTTTTTTGAAGTTAGCGGTCCACTCAGCTGGAGGGCTAGAAAAACTAAATGTAACTACGTGTACAAATTTCGACACGTTTGGATATTGAATCTTCCTAAAAATGTATCCGTATCCTAATTCCAATTTTATTACAGGAGCAGTACCAATTGATGAATACCCAAGCATTTTAATCGACATCAACTTTATAAAAGAGTTAAAAACTGTTACATATGACCAAAATCTCGAAATTGGTGCCGGAACCACTCTCTCGACTTTCTTAGAGATTCTGAAGAATGCATCGACACGTGAATACTTTGCTTATTTGTCGCAGATTTATTCTCACGTGGATTTGATAGCTCATGTACCTGTTAGAAATGTAAGTGCCATTATTATCCTCCTTTAATTATTTCTAAACACATTTTTATTTTTATTATAAAAAAACATTTAATTTATTTATTTATGTACACACAAAACACATAATATATGATGGAAAAAATATATATAGACAAAAGAGCACAAAGGTGCAGCTTATTTCATTTTGAAATCTCTTCCGGCAGACTTGCAATAGGACAGATTCATAAGACATGTAGACACAAAAAACTTTACATACAATTTAAAAAAAACAATTATGACTATTTTGATTGCATTTGACCCCCAGATACTAATAACATTAATCTTAATTTTGTTTCTCTTCCTAGGTAGGTACTATTGCTGGTAATTTGATGATCAAGCACAAGGATCCAACCTTTCCATCTGATATATTCCTGCTGCTGACCACTGTCGATGCTCAGCTAACTATTGGTGACTATAAAAACTTTAATGTTAAACAAATGAATGACGAAGTATGTCTATATTAGGTTGCCCAACGGAGATCTTCATAAAAACGCGCGATGTGGGCTGTTTAGTGTTGAACCTTTAGGCTTATTAAAGGAGACGCGGAGCGTTTTGTGGTGGTTACGGCGATATATGAGAATATTTGCTTAGAAGGGATTTGCTCTAAAAAATGTGCAACGCATCGCGTCTCTGTAAATCAGTTCTGTATGGCAGAACGTTTACACTGACTCGTAATACTCGAGTAAATTACCACATCGCTTACCATGTTCCGGTGTAACTGTGAATTTTATTTTATTTATTTGGGAAAATAAACAGTTATAAATGAATCTTATACTAAGTTATAAATATACAATAGTTATAAATGTATAACCTACTACATTTTCCACAACATATATTAGAAATTATAAATGCGCTATCCTAAGCTGTTAAAACAAAAGTAGTAAAGGCAAACTTAAACATAGACAGGCATGCAAGAGACAGAGAAAGAGAAGTAATAAACTATATAATAAACGATTAATAAACTATTGAATTAACTAGGTATCACAATCCAGATTTTTATTACGGATGACACATCAAAATTTTTGAGCAGTGATAGAAAAGAAGTCGATGCCCACAAAGATCTTGTTGTATTGACTGGTAAGGCGTCGTAAGGGTGCACGCAAGCCTGCGTTTGTACGACAAGAATTCACTGCAAATAAAGGTCTTGCGTGCACCCCACGGCATATCGTTGTTCTGGGTACAACATAACTTATTTTGTTGCGAATATCAATACAATCATAAGTATTGCACAGATCATACAAAAAAATAGTTTCCAGCATAGTTCGTCTAGATTTTAAGGTTTTCATGTTATATTTCTTCAATAGGTCATTGTAGGATGCATAAGTGCGATAGCAACGAAAATGCATGACCTTTAAAAATTTTCTTTGCACTTTTTCGACCATGTCGGAATATTTACCATAATGGGGACTCCATACTGAAACAGCATACTCCAGCTGAGAGCGAACCAACGATTTATACAGATACAAGTAGGTAGAAGATCGAGTAAATACTGTACCGGTTCTCATGATAAAACCAAACATACGGAAGGCATTATTGACAATTTTGTTTATATGGGAATCCAAATGAAGTTTGTCATCCAACATAATTCCAAGATCACGGACAAGGGTTTCTCTTTTTAGAATTTGTTTTTTTTAAGGTGTAGGGATTTAGTAAGATGTTTTTATTTTTGGTGAAACTTATGACATGACACTTGGATACATTAAACTGAAGTTTGTTGCGTGTACAGTATGCCGTGAATGCATCTAAATCTTCCTGTAAGAGAGAACAATCATGGTAACCTTTAATGGCCCTAAATATTTTAATATCGTCAGTGTACAAAAATAGTTTTGAGTTTTTGAAACATGTATCGACGTCATTAATAAATAAAATGAACATGAGAGGTCCCAAAATGGATCCCTGTGGTACTCCGGAAGTAACATCTACGGTGGCAGAGCAAAAACCATTTATGAAAACTCTCTGTGTTCTATTGCAAACATATGAATAGAACCATCTTAAAAGGTCGCCACGTATCCCATTGAACGCAATTTTCTGCAAAAGCAATTCATGGTCAACCTTGTCAAAGGCTTTCTTGAAATCAGTATATTTGATAGCAACTTACGGAGTCACAATATAATAATGTTCTATTTTGTAATCTCTTAGTGTGTGTTCTTCGTGAGAATAAACATCTTAAAACCGATATTGATTAATAAAATTATTTTTACAGTTGACATAAATGGAAAATCACAAATAGTAACGATGGAGGAGTTTTTAAAAATAAATATGGTGGGAAAAGTAATTTCAAATGTGATGCTACCGCCACTAAGCGACGAGTACAAGTTATTTACTTACAAAGTAAGTAGGAGCACATGGTAATATGTTCAGATTTTATTGAAAGAAAGTTACATTAACGAATGGAGGAATGAACGGAAGAAAAGACAACGACTCAATTACGACTGCAAATTAATGTTATAATTAATTTTATTTCTCCTATTTCAGCTAATGCCAAGAGCCCAAAGCGCCCACGCCATAGTTAACATAGGTTGTCTATACAAGCTTAATACGAAAAACGTAGTCAAAAGAGCAAGAATCGTGTGCGGAGGTCTTTCTCCCAAGTTCATAAGGGCGTTGGCTACTGAAGCATATCTTATAGGAAAACCTTTGTTCAAAAATGAAACTTTACAAGGAGCTCTACGGGTGTTAAATGGAGAGATGGTCGTTGATCACATCCCACCGGAAGCATCTGCAGAATACAGACGTTTTGTTACTAAAGCATTGTTTTACAAGGTATGATTTTAACTTCAATTCTGTTCGCTATTGCGTCTGTAAAAATTTTGAACCCACGAAGGGTTCAAAAATTTCATAATCGTGACGGTTCATTCTCAAAATTACGTATCACAGTGTTTGTTATCGGTAATGCCCGGTAAGTTTTTTTTTAATGTGTATTGCTGGTTCCACCTTGAAAGACAGGATAGTTTTGGACCTGATAGTTGGCGCCGTGCGGATTAAAAGTTTTAATTAATTAATTAAACAAACCGCAGCAGCATTTCAGGTTTCTACGTTACTGGACGATAGAAACGCTTCCTAGATGAGGGCATCGCTGCCCATCATAAACATTATCCGGCTGCGGTTTGCGCTTTCTTATTAATTAGTTTTGTAGAACCTATGTTATGTTCTACTTTCCTTTGTTTCAATTACAGGGTCTTCTAACAATCTGCCCACCAAACATCAGAAACCCGCGCTACGAGTCTGGAACTATCTATCTGCATGGTTCCAGACCAGTCTCAGATGCTCGACAGGTGTATACTACAGACCCTGAGCTGTGGCCGTTGAACCAGCCTATTGCTAAAGTCGAATCTTTGGTAAGTAATGACTTCGACTAAAGAGATGTTGATGTTTATGGTGGTGTCATAGACCGTAACAAGATACATATAATATGTAAATGAAAGTTTTAAAAAACTGCGTTTATTTCGTACAACGGAGGTCCATATTGTGTTAATATGACAAACGGCTTATACACTAGTGTTAGTAGCAGTGATTTAAAAATAAAATATTAAAACAAAGGATGACGAGGCAGAAACAATGTGTCCTACTTAATCAACCTCCGAACAAAATGCCCAATATTTGAAGTGTAGCTCTTCGCCACAGCTCACAGGATATAGCGACTACTCCGCACTCTGCAGCACGACGCAGTGTTTTTGCGTATTGTGGCTATCTTTGTGGGCCTGGGGAAACTAAAGAACATGTTTAGTAAATAAAAACGTATTACCTTCGTCTGGCACATACTAAAAAAAAAATATTCCATAACTTCCATGACCATGCATAACTCAGAGAAAACTGGTATGTAAAGTGCCAAAACTGTTTATATCCTCCAGATTCAATGCGCGGGTGAAGCTCAGTACTCTGAAGATATTCCTAGTCTACCTCAAGAAGTGTTCGGTGCCTTTGTGCTCAGTACTGTAGCTTTGGGAGTTATTACCAAGATTGATTCTAGTGCTGCAATGGTAAGATAACCAATGTTTTAAAAAAATATTTTGAACTCAAGTATAAAACCTTGAGGAATTTTAGTTAACACTAATATAAGAAGAAGTTGAAACAGTAACTATGCCAATAATATTACTGTATTAATAAAAAATAATTACCACATGTGTGATCCGTCATATTATATTAAATTTATTGAAGTTAAAATCTGTTAAAAATTTGCTCCAGTAAAAATATACCTATCACTTTAAAGGCTGATTAGTGAATATGTTAAGCGTCCAGATTACATTATCTGTTTTGAAAATTATTTTGCTTTATTTTAGGCTTACCCTGGTGTCATAGCGTTTTACACAGCAAAAGACATCCCAGGATTAAATTCATTTACTCCAGCTGACTTTATGGCAAATGTGGCTGATGAAGAAGTATTATGCGATGGCAATGTAAAGTACTACCATCAGCCCATCGGCATCATTGTCGCAGAAACACAACACATTGCTGACAGAGCTACAAAATTAGTCAAAGTAACGTATAACAATGTCAGGAAACCTGTAACAGACATCAAGGAAGCTAAAACAGATACTACTAGAAGCACTCTTTTCACAACAGTAGATGCTACAAATCCTGGCACAGATGTATACAAGACTATAACTGGAAGTAACACTTTTTATGGACAGTATCATTTTACTATGGAGACACTGGTCTGTGTAGCGAAACCCACGGAAGAGGGAATAGAAGTGCATTCAGCAACACAATGGATTGATACAGTACAGCTCATGATATCAAGGGCATTGAAAATGGATAAAAATAAGTACGTTACGTTTTTACAATATAGGTACTACTTGTAACAAGTTGACTTGGTTTTTACGTAAAGTATCTCAAGCAATGAATTTTCTACTGTCGTGTGGTTACTATTACCATTTTAGTAGTAAATTATTCATAGTCTTTGTGCCTTATGTAAATTTAAAGATATGGAATTCTACAACATTTTGTATAACTCTAGGATCGATTGTTACGTCCGTCGTATTGGTGGCGGACTTGGCATAAAAGTATCCCGCAGTACGCAGTCCGCCATCGCTTGCAGTCTTGTCGTACAGAAGCTGAACCGACCGTGCAGGTTCATTCAACCCTTGACTACAAACATGAGAGCAGTCGGCAAAAGATTGCCTTGTTCCGTGGATTATGAGGTACCTTCTATACTCCTTTTTAATGTGTCGTTATTAATATCGTGCATACTCATATAACGGCACTTTTGTATATGAACTATTTTTATGGGTGATTACAACTATATTTTTTTCTTTTGATGTAATGCAACAAAACCTTACCGTAACAAAATAAAAATGTTGTTAATGGTAGGAGCTTGTAATTTATGGAATATTATCTGACTTATTAAGGATTTTGATATACTGTAACATTTAAAACAAGTTAAGATTATTATGGACTACAAAGTGTACTCTGCCAACGATTTTTATACTAAAATAAATTATATTTATTTAATTTATCATAAAGAAATATTCATTTGTTTCTATTTTGCTACTTCTTATTTTAAACATGTTAACGTTACATAATTTTTTTAAGTCTAACTAAGGTTAACTGTAAAAGGATCACCAATACGTTTTCACATCATATTATTTTTTTGAGTTTAAGCAAATAAAAATATATTTTATTCTTCTAAGTTTTTCGCCAGTTTTGATAAACAAGATAAAAGTATATTGATTATCATGAACACAAAATTGCAAGGATTTAACAATTACTGAATCTTATGAGTGAAAAATATATTGCAAAAGCAAATAATCACACTTCTCACTTTTTTCTAGATTGCAGTAAATCAATCAGGAGTGATCCAACGTCTAAACTCATCACTTTACACAGATAATGGCTATAAAATTAATGAGCTTTTAATTCTTTTCGGAGCTGATGTGTATAACAATTGCTATGATGCTACTAAAATCAATTTCAAAGCTTACAATACTATAACTGACACAGCTAAAAATACATGGTGTCGGTCACCGGGTAAGTTGAGTTCAATTTTTTTTTATTGTCTATTGTCTACGAACTGTACCGGAACCTCATAGCTATAGATTTTTTTTTTAATTCAGGAACATTAGAAAACATTGCAAATATGGAATTCATAATGGAACGAATTTCTTATGAATTATCTATGGACCCAGTAGCTGTCCGTCTAGCAAATCTAGACCCAACTGTATCCAGTATAATGTCGGATATGGTAAACACGCTGAAAGAAAATGGTGATTACAATATCAGAAAAGCCGCAGTGGATACTTTTAACACACAGAATAGATGGAAAAAACGAGGACTGAGATGGTCATTTGTAAAGTGGGCGCCAATCCTCGGACTACGGTTGGATGTCAACCTGTCGGTATTCCACGGAGACGGTACTGTCGTCATTACACATGCTGGTGTCGAAATGGGACAAGGCATAAACACTAAAGCAGTCCAAATAGCCGCATATTTTTTAAAAATACCCATAGAAAAAATTCAAATCAAAGGCAATAACACAATTATCGCTCCTAACGGTTTTGTTTCTGGAGGAACTCTTACAACAACAAGCGTTATTTTTGGTTTGAGAAGATGTTGTGATGAACTAAATGCTAGATTAGAACCTATTAGAGCAACACTGACTAATCCAACTTGGGAAGAGGTGATTAAAGCAGCGTATAATGCCGATGTAGATCTTCAGGCTCATGGGTTCGCAAGTCTTCAAGATGCGCAGGCCTACAGTGTCTATGGTATGGCTTTGAGTGAAGTTGAAATAGATGTACTAACCGGAGAATCTCAAGTGTTGAGAGTGGATCTGCTGCAAGACGTTGGTTTGAGTATCAGCCCAGACATCGATGTCGGACAAGTAAGTTGGATTAGATATTGAATAAGTCAATAAAGCTTATTGATCATTCATAATTACTCCAAATTTGGTTAAGAAATCTCGTCTGATTTTATTTTTTCTATTCTATGGTTCTTCAATAAAAATAGTCATTGGTGATTGGTGTGGTGTGGTTGTTTTGGTTCTATGTAGTATTTTGTTCACATTAATTGTGATATTTCATTTTCAATTATACATTGTATTTATTTAAAATTGTCTTTAGGTAGAAGGCGGTTTTATCATGGGTCAAGGGTACTGGACTTGTGAGAAGCTTACTTATGACGATGGCGGTGCAATGCTTACAGACAGAACCTGGCATTATTACGTTCCCGAAGCTAGGGACATTCCTCAGGACTTCAGGGTATATTTCAAGAAGGATTCTCTCGGCAATGAAATTATTCTTGGATCTAAAGGTAAAGATGAAATAAGAAAAGAAAAAGACAACTGGGCCTCGTTGAGTAATTAACCTGCATTACCCATTTCTGGGGCGAAAGTCTACTCTGTGAGGCGCGCCTGAAACACGAACGTGTCGTCGACACGGCCTGTCATCACTAGAAGGATGGATGGTAAGGTATTAATAGATAGCGTACCATTCATCCTGTCTCTGTTATATATCTCATTTCTGTCATCTGTGCACCGCAGTAGCCAGGAGTTGTCTCACGGCCTCTGCGTTGGCGTGAGGTTCTCTCCATCAAATGTCGCACCACCTCATACCTGCTTTAATTGAAGGAGGCTATCTTCTCGCTCCGGGCCATAGACTGAACCAGGGTCGAACGCGAAAGGTCCGGCCCATCATCTCCACCAGAACACAGTTGTACATCGTCAAGCGGGATAGATCACCACAGTGAGCTTCATCATTTCCTCCGGGCGATCATCACACTGCACACTGGTAACACCCAGACGTTTCCTCCGGCGCGATTATGTGTAGGATTCTCTCGAAACTTCCATGTTCGGTTAGGACCAGCTGTGTTATTGCCGGGGTTGCGGGTTGTTCGAAAGAGATACCGCGGCCCCGGAATATAAAGGACAATAGAAAGAACATAGGTGGGTAATTACAAGTCTGATACTCCCCCCCGCTCCACCCAGAGCAGGGCAAGTTATTTGATGCTTCCCATCCACAAAAAAAGGACCTTCGTCAGGTTGTAGGTGAGTGGTCTTTACAGCCGCTTCTCAAGGAGAGGACTTATCACCACTATTGTTCGAACCTTGCACGGGGTTGCGATAGGTGCTCTTTCTGAGTGGCAATTTTCCACGGCAGCGGAGTTATCATGGTCGGCTTGAATAGCTCAAAGCTCAAGCCGTTCTCCAAAATTAACAAGATCACCTTTTAATATACAGGAACTGGAGAGCCATCAACATGTGCGCCAGTGGTCATAGCGTTTGCCATCAGAGAAGCTATAGTTCAAGCGAGACAAGAGGCGGGGATTCCCACCACGCAGTGGTTTGATATTGGTGAGAGCATGTCCAGACATTTGACTTTCACTTCAGTTTGCTTTACTTATTAATATATTTATATATATATATATATATATACTTATTAATATATATATACATATATATATATATATATCTATATATATATATATCTATATATATATATAGATACAGTAAAATTAATCTGTTTTCAGGTATAAGTTGGTTTAGTATGTTAAATAATATAATATAAATAACTACATAATTTTTATATAATTTTTAATATAATTTATTATATATATATATATATTTATAATAAATTATATTAAAAATGTAGTTATTTATATTATATTATTTAACATACTAAACCAACTTATACCTGAAAACAGATTAATTTTACTGTTCCTGGTATTTGTACTGTTAATTAAGGCATAGTTACAATGAGACTAGCCTAAAGTTGCAAAATTTCTTCTCATTGTCAGGGTTGAACTCATTGTTAAACTTGTTCATAGTGATGAGCACAAAACCACGTGGGAGGATTTGCAGGTTTACCAATTTTTAAGGTGTATTAATAAATACACCTTGCAAATCACTTTTTGCATTGGCTTGCTATTTCTTAAAGGCATAATATAAAGAGATTAAAAATACAGATATCTCAGACTGCCATTTTTGAAGTTTATTTAATAAGGTTCTTGAAAAGGTGGTTCTTTTTTTTCAGATGGACCAAGCACAACAGAGAAGATTTGCATGGCAATCAACACTAATACAGAAGATTTCAAATTTAACTGAGGAGACCATTTGCGAACAAGGGCTTTTTGGCGCGTGGTCTAAATTGGAACTACCGCTCCTCTCACGTTTGACATTTTCTCTAACTTGTTTCAACAGCGTTCTATATCAACGGGAAACGTTTATTTACTGATTTTGGTTTTGTTTTTGTTTCTAAAGTTTTAAAGTATATTAATTATGCAGATAACGCAAAAAAAAATTGTTTGCTGTTATATAACAATTCATAAGATAAATCTGTGGGAGATGGGTTTTCTTATAAATAGATAGATAATAATAGGTTCGGTTGGTACTATATAAAATTCAACGTTTTATCATTTTACTAATAAAGTTGGCGGCTAATATTTTAAATTGTTTCATTTTCTTGTCGAAAACCTGAAACCACAAATTTTGTTACGAGTTACAAAAGGCTCTCCCCATAACTTCAGTGGTCTTTTATACAAACCAAATCAAATCAAAATGTTTGTTTCAATTAGACCATTACAGGCACTTTTGAATGTCAAGAAACAAAATGAAGCTACAGTCCCGGTCACAAGGCATAATAACTTGTGAAAGTACTGTATTTGCCCATTCCAAAGCGTTGATCTCAATGGAGAAGAATGGGCAAGACATTGACATTCTTTTAAATTTTAATATTATTACAAAATCGTGTTTACATCATTCATGTTGAGATTATACAAATATGCGAGAACGAAATAGAAAGACGTGCACAGTAAGAGCATCCAGAGTAAATAATAAGCTAAATTCAATTTAAAATCTTAATAAACTAAAAATTTACCGTGGTAGCTAAAAGATGACCAGTCACAACTGACAACGCCCGTTCACGAACATGACGTATGGATCAGCCCCATTCAGCTCAACCATTTTGAATGGAACTAAATGACCCGACACACACGCCACCACGCGAAACATTTAAGTGAGCATGACACTATAAACCACCAGGGCTACGTCAAGTCAGTGATAGTACATGGTACTCACACATGGGCTTTCAGTTATACAAAACTAGGAAATTGAGTCTATACAATGCAAAGATAGTCTCACAATCTTCTGATTGTAACTATCTTTCCTAAATTGTAACATTATTTAATTTCCTAAATTATATATTTCATGCGTCATATTTCATGCATATGTTGTTTGTTGCATATTTCCTATTTCATGCGTAAAGATGAAGAATCATGGGATATCATCAAATAACTTCCCCCGCTCTAGGGGGAAACCCCTCAATGTCCTTTTTTGCCCTTTACGATCTGGGGCCGCGGTATCTCTTTCGAACAACTCGCAACCCCGGCAGGCGGTGGCCCTGGCAGGCCCCTCTGCTTTGCTGTCATTAAGACATCTCAATGAGGCGCGCGTGGTACACGAACGCCCCGTCAATACGGGCGTCACTAGACGGACGGACGGTGAGCTACCTGTATATTTGACTATACCAATGTATATATATAACAGTTTCTTTGTAATTGGACTTTAATTAGCCCCAATGGGCTAATTAAAGTGAAACTGTTTACTACTGTTAACTAAAAAAATCGTGTTGAAGGTAGAATAATGACATAGTAAGTCAGGCGAACGATTGAAAGAAACGCCTGGCTGAATGTTAATAGCACGATGAAGGATCTCTTAATGATAAATATATTTCTATTAGGCGTGTTGCTGCGCTGCAACACTACCCATTGCTCACCATCCATAGACCTACATGTTTCTGCAATGCCTTTGCAAAAGTATTTGGGTCTCGGTTAGCTAAAGATGGTAACCCCGACTCTCTACGGAGCAATACGGGACAGGGAGAAATTACACCGCGCGGGGAGCCGTATGCGTAGGAGCTCGTGACTGAATAATAGCAGCCGCTCGGATCGATCTTTAGGTTATGCCGCGCTTGCCTAGATTGGTCTGTGGATGGGTGACCACCTGTTACATACCGAGTTTCCTCCGTGCCTCGGAAAGCACGTAAAGCCGTTGGTCCCGGCTGTCAATTGTAGATCTTTGACAGTCGTTACAGGAAGTCAGTGTTCCGAAAGTCTGACAACCAGTCTTACTATGGGTTACCGCATTACCTAGTACTAACTGGGTTTTGGAGGTCAGATAGGCAGTCGCTCCATGTAAAATACTGATATTCAGCTGCATCCGGTTAGACTGGAAGCCGACCCCAATATAGTTGGGAAAAGGGTAGGCAGATGATGAGGAAGCCGTATGCCCAACAGTGGAGGTCCACCAGCTGATATAATTTTGATGACGAGCACTAACCCAGAAATTTTCTTGCCTCATCGTGACTTGGAACACAACAGCATGACAAGCACTTTTCATTTCGTTCGATCAATATTGAACATGTGATAACGCCATGTGAATTAATTGTGTTGCAGACATGGTTTACACAAGTTTTATATTATTGATAATTATTTCATTTATATAATTCATCGATGTTTTTCTTCATCATCATCATCATCTCAATGATAGTAGGACCATCAAAGCTGTCGATTCGTTGGTCTAGTGGTCGCAGGCTCAACTGCTAAGCCTAAGATCTTCCGGACGTTTGAGGGAGAGAACCTCAAACCAACCCAGCCGCCGCTAGAGTCGCCCCGGACGTCGGGTGCCCCGAGACGACTCCCGGCCACCGGAGATGCGGGCCTGTGGATGGTGAGCAATGGGTAGCTCACCGTCCGTCCATCTATTGACAACAGGCCGTGTCGACGGCGCGTTAGTGTTTCACGCGCGTCTCAAAGAGATGTCAGCAAAACAGAGGGACCTGGCAGGGCCACCGCCTGCCGGGGTTGCGAGTTGTTCGAAAGAGATACCGCGGCCCCGGAACATAAAGGGCAATAGAAGGAACATGGGTGGGTTTTAGTTAGTACAAGTCTGACACTCTCCCCTGCTCCGCCCAGAGCGGGGGAAGTTATTTTATGATTTCCCAACCCAAAAAAAGCGTGGGATCTTGGGTTTGTTTTTCTGAATAAAATGTCATTGGGTTGTTTGTCAGTAGCAACCCGAAATTAAGATTTTAGCTCAGTTGAGGGCAAACAGCTTGGCTTAACTGAGAGAATATATGTAGCTTACAAAATGAATATTTATTAGAGGCACATTTGTACCTTACTCATCAAGAATTACAGGCGTGATATTCTATCATGATCGTAGGAGAGAAATGAGACTAAAATCTCCTTATTAGCAACAGGCTTGGTAGGACACTCAAAGCTCTCAAGCCACAATAGCAAGCCTGTCAGTGGTAGATATCATCATCATTTTGTACAGTTTCCCTTTTTAAGGTTCCGTACGTCAAAAGGAAATATCGGAACCCTTATAGGATCACTTTATTGTCCGTCCGTCTGCTTGTCTGTCTGACAATACCCTCCCCCATATATATATCAAATAACTTCCCCAACTCTGGGCGGAGCGGGGGGGATGTCAGACTCGTACTGATTAAAACCCGCCCATGTTCCTTCCATTGCCCTTTATGTTCCGGGGCCGCGGTATCTTTTTCGAACAACCCGCAACCCCGGGGACAAGGCCCTTTATTTATTTATTAAAACTTTATACACATGTACCTATAGAACCACTGTACCAAGGCGGACTTACATAATGCCTTAAGCATTAGGCAAAACACAGTAGGTGCGATAACAGAAAAAAAAATTATGTTAGAAAAGAAGAAATCTTTATCTCGGGAAGCCATGGAGATATTGGGTTGATAATAAACCAGATAAATAAATCCCTTAAAGCGTTCTAAGTCTACGCAGTCAAAATATATATTTTACTAGCTTTGGCCCGCGGTTTCATTCGAGATAACACGGTTCCTCTTTCCTGATTTGCAGGTATTTTTCGTTGGTAACAAAGAGTGTGTGTACCGAGTTTTAGCTTCCTACCTTGAAAACTGCGAAAAGTCCCATTTAAAATTTCACCCCCTCTTATAAAGGCCTGGGGGCAGATTTATAAAAAAAAAAGATGCACGATGTTTTTGTTAGTGACAAATTAGTCCGCATACTATTTTTTTGCTTTCTACCTTGATAATTGCGAAATGGTCCATATAAACTTCAACCCCCCATTTTAGGGAAATGGGGGATTAGAAAGAGACAAGCCTATGTCCGTCTCCAGGGTCCCAAGTATGTCTGTACCAAAATTCATCAAAATTGGTTTTGCCATATAAGCGTGAAGACGTAACAAACAAACAAACGCCCTTATGTGTTTACAGTATAGTAGAAACAACAAGTTTGTACAGAACCCACTGTGCGCCAGTTTCTAGCTTCATTAAAAATCTTCAATTTTACAAATACATTTCATAGTTGAATAATTTATTTTGAAAAAATAATAATTATGATTATGTTGATGCATGCGGTCCTGGGTTCAATTCTCTGGTCGGATAAGGTGTTATTGAGTTTTTCCATCAGAAATTTCACAATAACATTCTCGGGGTATGGATACAAAACCGCAGTCAACTATTAAATGAAATTAAACATAACTGGCAGAATAAGAAGTGGATTGAAAAAATTAAAATAAATATAGTATTACTTATAGTAACACGAATTTTTATATAATTATAGCTTATGTGGAGCTATTCGACGACTTATTGCATGCACAGCTGCCTGCTCATTTCATTGGATCATCAATAGTGTCTTTAAAGTCTAGGGCCTGCACATTCAAAATTAATATGTTATACATTATCTGGGTTTGGCATAAAGCAAGACGAGATGAGAACGTTCGACCAAACCCATTTTTTTAGGGTTTAAATATAATGACCACCATAAAATGCTTTGATACCCTTAGTTATGTAACCAAAAATATCTACTTAACACCAGAAAAATAATGTCTAAAATTACAATAGTTCCAGCTATTTTAGTCACGACTGCACTTTAAATTGTATTCGACCACCAAATGTAGTAAATGATCACCAAATCTAATCGAATTATAACCTCATTATGGTTAACACCACGACTCAGAGTACCCCGACTCGGATAGGTTAGGTTAGAAGGCTAAGGCTTTTTGGCCTTCGTGGTTTTTTTTTTAAACCACCCAGAAATAAAAACTTTGGCTATAATTTTACTTAAAAATGCTGGTTTAATTTTGGTGATCATTTACTATTTTTGGGTTAGTCACGATTTATTTGGAGTCATTTTGCTTAAATAGGCTAGCAAAGTTTATAACAAAAATAGTACATACCTATACTATTTTTGTCTGTTATTTGTTACTATATCTGGTGGTAAGTTAAACATAAGCCTTTTTTTTAAACTGTCGAAATGCTTATGACAAGCGGCACGGTTGGCGCAGTGGCTGAGCAAACGACTGTGCCGCGTGTCGTGGGTTCGATCCTCGCACGGAACAAATATTTGCATGGCCTGCAAATACTTGTTTCGGGTCTGGCTGTTTGTGTATGTGAGTTTAAATGTTTGTAAACGCACCCGCGATACAGGAGAAATTCCTAGTGAGGGGCAACGTTTAAAAAAAAAATGTTTGGGGTCTGGCTGTTTGTGTATGTGAGTTGTGTGGTGAGGTGAGAGTGAGCGTGGTGCAAGGCTTAAACAAAAAATGAGAGAATGATCCAAATGCGTATTGAAAATACGTGATTATGTTAATTAAAACCACAGAACATAAGGCTACATCCGATCGACAGAACAATTGTTATGGGCTGAGCAAATAAAACAAAGCACACTGATCCAATATCACCATTAGTCCCGTACTTAGCTAACATAAGTTTTATTGAGATCATTAGATTAAATGAGGACACGGTTAGCGCAGTGGTTGAGCGATCGACTGCTGTGCTGCGTGTCGCGACATCGGTTCGATCGGTTCGATCCCCGCACGGAACAAATATTTATATGGCTTACAGAGTTTAAATGTTTGTAAACGCACCCACGAAACAGGAGACATTCTTAGTGTAGGGCAACGTCTTAAAAAAAAAAAGAATATTAAACTTATCATTATCTGCCTAGTCTTTTCCCAACTATTTTGGGATCGGCTTCCAGTCTTACCGGATGCAGCTGAATACCAGTATTTTACATGGAGCGACTGCCTATCTCACCTCCACAACTCAGTTAGTACTGGGTAATACGATACATCTTGGTAAGACTAGTTGTCAGATTTTCGGGACACTGACTTCCTTTAACGACAGTCAAAACTCAACAAATGACAATCGCGACCAACAGCTTAACGTGCTTGCCGAGGCACGGGGAAAACTCGTTATGTAACGGTTGGGCAACCATCTACAGACCAACCTAGGCCATTATGTAAAACTTCTTTGCTATACAAATTCAAATCCTTACTAATATAAAAGCGAAAGTGAGTTTGTTTGTTTGTTATGTCTTCACGCCTTAATGGCTCAACCGATTTTCATGAATTTTGGTACAGAGATAGTTGAGACCCTAGAGACAGACATAGGTTAACATTTTTTTTTAAAGTGAGAAATGAGGAAAGAAGAGGGAAAACTTAGCATTGCTATTACAATAAATAAGGCGCATGGGCAAAACCTACAGGTAGCAGATACCAGAACTGTGTTACCCCGAATTTAACGCGAGCGAAGCCGCGAGCAAAAGCAATTAATATTATAAATGCGAATGTTTGTGAGGATGGACGTTTGGATATTTGTTAGATACTCTTTCACGTCAAAACGGCTGAACGGATCTTGAGGAAATTTAGCACAGAGGTAGATTATAGTCTGGAAAAACACATTATGATACTTTTTTTCGATCATCACGCGGGCGAAGCCGCGGGCGCCAGCTAGTCTTTAATAAAAACATAAGCTATGTCAGAAAGCCTACTATAATATTCATCATTACCTTGAATATATTTTTATCTTAATTAAGCTGCACCAATTTAATTTACTCAATGAGTGTCTGAATTTTTCTTTAATGCTTTTGTTTATTATTTATTAAGTGCCTTGGGGTAATATCGGACGGATTTTCAAATAGTTGCAAGGATGTTGCAAAAACTTTTTTTTCTCAATTTTGGTATACAGCACATTAATGAAAAATAGTGGAAATGAATAATGATTCAACACAGTGTAATTTAAAATATAATTTATTTAAAAACACTCAATACTTTTTGCTTTGTAAGCCTGTAAAATCAGGACACAATTTTTGTGAATATAATGACGATTTGGCTATCAAGGGGTAAGTTCGGACAACAATTTAAAAGCATTCCTATTGCTAGGAGCACAAGGTGTATGAAAAGAATGTATCCGATCTTTCCTGTTCTTTAGCATGACATCAAAAAAATCTACCTAATACTACAAACATAGATGTACCAAATTATTCTTTTTTTTTTCGTTTATTTTATCCGATCTTACCCCATATACCAAATGCGGAAGATATTAGGATTCTCAAAGTTTGGTTTTATCCACAAGCATACTACCAAATAAAACAAGGGTATGTTAAAGCGTTATATAAAATTGAAATACTGTACGGTTGGTAGAAAAATGAAGGTAATCGGAATATTCAAATAATGAAACGAATTTGTAGCAGTATAAAATATTATATTCTAATAATATGAAGTAAGTATAGAAATCACTAACACGGAATGAACAAAATTATAATGCTAAGTATATAAAATTAACATTCGTCAATTTAAAAAAGGAATACAAACAATTAAATCAAAGAATTGTCAGTTCTCGTATACATTTCAGTTTAATTGGGATAAATATATCCCAATTAAACTGAAACGTCTATGACAACGATCTAAAAATCAAAACATAATTTATCAATAACAAAATACACATTTTTACTTTTTAGGAACATTTTACCGCCTTAAAATGTAGAAATCACAAACACGGAATGAATACTATTTGAAATTAACATTTTTCAATGTGAAAGAACATAAACAATTACCTATATCAAAATATTGACCGTTGTCATAGACATTCCAGTTTAATTAAGATAAAATTTCTAATTAAACTGAAATATCTATGACAATGGTCTGGAAAAATAAAAATCAAAACATAATAATATTATCAATAACAAAAACAAATTGCACTTTTTAGGAATATTTTACCATCTTAAAGTATAAAAAAATCACAAACACGGAATAAAATAATATAATCCGATATGAAAATAAACATGACCGACATGACCGTTAACATTATTAAATTTAAAAGAAATTTTCATCATCGTCATTCATAAGTGTGTACTCAACAGGATCTTCATTTATCTGTAGTAGCTCTATAACCTTAACTATATTAAAATGAGGTACGCGGTCTTGATCTTTACGCTTAGGAATAACAAATTTTATGTTGTTTTTCTTGCCAACATTTCTATAGAATGTTATCTTGTACATATTTGGGTTTGTATTGATATCAATATTTTCAATGATACCGACGTAATATGTCCAAGTTCGTTTGAAATATCTAACAAGAACTGTATCACCAATACTGTATTTCTTCGAATCATCAATATCATTTTTGGTCTCACCATCATCATCTTCATCAATGTTGATGTAAAAGTTTCTACTTAAATCCTTTTGATCTTTTGTCGTTATTGTTGTAGGGCAATTAACTTTCTTTGTTTTTTTCTTTGGTATATCAGAAACGCTTGTACAATGTGCCAATTTTCGCTTTTGGTTTGTAAACAAATCTAAATCTTTATCAATTGGCTTTAGTTGTAAACTTCTGGGTAAAATTTTATAGAAAGCTTGGTTTTCTGGTGTAATTTTTACAGACGATAAGATAGTCACTTTATTATTATCATTTGCCTTAACGTTTGTCGCTTTCGTATGAATTTCTGGAATTATCTCACATCTCTCTTCGCAGGTGTCATCCCTTTGGCTTGCTTTTTTCTCTTGATTATTATCCATGTCCTGTATTTCTTTAACTATTTGTTCAATTTGTTGTTCCCTAGACGCTAATTCAAAGTCAGTCTTGTTTTCCTCATACATATTAAGGTCAGTCAAATTATCACAGTCAGATAATATGTCACTAAAAGAATCTAATAAGTCAGAATCACTATGTACGCTCATCTGAACACTTTCAATTGTCGTTACACTGCTAGTAGATCTTTTACGCTTTTTCATAGCTCTCTTTGTAGTTGTCTTTTGGCCTGATTTATTTAATACACTTTTCTTCTTGTGTTCATCATACTTGTCCACTTTTAAATCATTTTCTTTGTCAGCTCTAGTTTTTTTTCCTACTCCTTTGCCTTTTTTAGAAATACACACGTCAGTATTGTTCTTATTAGTCAAAATCGACACATTCTTTACAGTTGCTTCTGTTCTTAAGTTTTTATCTTGAATTCCAGATGGTCCTGGTATAGGATCAAATGCATCATTTTTAGATTGAAGTTTTTGTTTCCGTTTTGTTGTCTTCCGTATTTCTTTTTCCTTTGTTAATTCTATCTCTTGCTGTTTTTCTAGAAAAGATTTTGTAATCACTTCTGCACCTTTTGCGACTCGTTTTAACTTAACAGCTATATTGTTTTTAGAGTTTTGAGGGTGTTGTGAGACTTTTTCTAGAAGCATTTGTTCGAAACTGGCGAGTGGTTGTAGACTGTTTCTATGTTCTAAAGTCGGTGAGTCCAAAATTTTTGAGTTATCAATATTATTATTTGTAAATGTAGAGCCATTATAATACATGATCTTACTAATTTCATTTATACATATCTGTGTTAGAGTTTTCGGTTGTTTAAAAGTCACCGGAGCCATGTGTTTTTGCCATCTTGCATAAGCTGCTGGATCATATTTGTTCTTTGGTATAATCGCAGGATTAAAAGGGTAAATGCCACCTTTTTTAAAGCCATTTCGAATTACTTGTGGTTTGGTTTCCTGCCACGCTTCAGCAAACATTTGAGCAAAACTTTGCTTTCTCAATTTTATTCCAACGTTTTGTCTTTGCCATTTTACGAGGTTTTTATCCCAGATTGTTTTAAAAGATTTGAACACAGCCAAGTCCAGCGGTTGCAATAGATGAGATGTGTGTGCAGGAAGCTTCAATATAGTGATGTTGTTCTCTACTGCTAAAGCTACCACTTTGTCATCGACATGACTGACATGTCCATCATACAACAATAATACAGGCCTGTCTTCACCCAAATTAGGTATAAATACTTTTAATATGTAATCATAAAAAATATTCGTTTCCATCCAGCCTCGTTTGCTGGCTGCATACGCAAGATTGAAATCGTATTTTTCAGGATTCTGTAACATCCACTGTTCGTACATGTGTTTGCCCTTAAAAACGATCAGAGGGTCCAATTTCTGTCCAGCTGCATTTACAGTAGTCAAAACTGTGATATTTTCTTTAGCGCTTCCACATGTCGTTCGTGTACAAGGCTCCCCTCTGGCACCTACAACTTTAGTTTTTGTAGGATCGAGACAAACTGAAGTTTCATCGAGGTTCCAGATTTGCTTGGGATCCGAAATATTTAACCCTTGGAGCGTATTTTCGAGAAGAGTAAAATATTCGTGAATGATAAACGGATCTGTCATTTTTTTTCTGAGGTATTCTACAGGTTGCGGCTTTTTTATTGACAAATTGTGGCGTTGACGAAAAGAAATAAACCAGTCCGGTCCCGGTCTGCCATCATTAAAGGGGGTTTTTATTTTATTTTTTTTAATAAAATCTTGAGTTACATCGAGTACCTCTTCTCTTGATAACCCCCAACCCCACTTTTCCAGTGTTCGTAGGCAGTTTGCCAGTTCAGATTCTAATGCCACTGGGATAGCTGTCGGCCTGCCAAGGGTATTACTTACTATTGCTGTTTTCTTCAGGATTCTATCACTAAGTGTGGATGTAGGAATGCCGTACATTTTTGAAGCGGCTGCATAGGTGAGCTCCTTATTATTTATTTTCTGCATAGCTAATTGCAGCGCTTCTTTTGTGTAAGTGGCCCGCGAAGAGGTTCGAGAGTATTTACGTGGCATCTGCAAGTGAATTGTTGATATAAGTATCTAATATGACCCCAGATGCAAATCCTAACATCTCAATAACATTTATGTAAGTTAGTTTAATTAAAAGTATATCTTCTACATTTGCTTAAGATCCAACTGCTCGATTCTGCAGCTATCTGTTTTTGATGATTTTTTTTTTTAAATGGAAGTTGAAGAAGTATTCAAAGGATTAGCAATAGGTTGCCTATAAAAAAATGCCGCAACTAGTTTTTGTATAATAAATTTGGTAATATAATTTGCAGCTATGTTTTTTTGATAAATGTTACGTGATTTTAAAAAAAAATGTAAAGAATAGAAAATAATGGTTGCTAACTCTCAGTCAGCTGCAACGCTTAACAATAATATACCTATTTACATCTGGCAACCTACCATTGAGGCTGACTGAGATTAGGCAACGATTTTTTTTATTCTTTACATAATTTTCTTTAAAATGACGTAAAATTTATTTATAAAAGATATTACTGCAAATTATATTACCAAATTAATTTTTAAAAAAATAATTACAGGTAGTTGCGGCAAGTTTTTTATAGGTAACGTATAGTACCTATACTTACTTCCTCAAATTTCATTTAAAATTAATGTCATCAAAAAAAACAGATAGCTGCAGAATCGAGCTCTGGGTTTCAAGCGCCATATTGAAACGATTACGAACACATTAAGGTGAAAGCTCCAACCTACCCGCGAAATTCAAATTTTCTTACGTTTTTTGCAATTTTCAGGCCAGTGCTAGGTTGTATGTTGATTAAAATATTATTCGCGGCTGTAAGACGTATGTAATTATAGAATTATAATCATCAAAATCACCAATACAACCCTCCAAGTTCATAAAGGCGTAGGAACAAAAAAAAACAGAAAAAGTCTTTCCTACAGCTTTATGAACTTACTTTATTTAGAATGAATGAAACAAAAACCGCGTGAAGCCGAGCTTGAGTATCAAAAAAGGAGTAGAGAAAATGTTTGTAAGCGCACCTACGATATAGGAGAAACCCAAAGTATGGGGTAATTATTTTAAAAAAAATGTACATAGACCCTTGTCTTTTGAGCCACATGAGTTCATGCTATTGTTTAATGCCATTGCACTAAATATCATGTAAATTGCTATCGATATGAAATGAAGAGATGAAGAGACAACAATGACGAGTCAATTTATGGGAAGTCGTTTAATTTTTTTTTTGCAAAATAGTCTTTATTGCTTCTAAAAGATATCAGCGTATCATCCATGTACACTATAAGAATATATTTAGACTTACATAATTATTTCAGCCATTTTCAGAACTGGAAGGAATCAAAAGAATCGGTTCGCCCAACGATAAATCTGAGATAAGAAACGTTAAAAAATGCAGTCGATTCAGTACCTTCTTTTTTTGGAAATCAGTTCAAAAGTATACATATATCCTTGTGAAAATCGCTTTGACAACCCTAAACAAAAAAGATATTTCATGCACTCTGTTTACCTGAATGCTCCATTAATATGCAAACAAAAAAAATGAATATTTTCACATTTAAATAGAGTGGACATATTTGCTTGTGAAACTTCCTTGTGCAAGTCAGTTCGCGGTAAGGAACCGCACTATACAGTCATGGACGTCATCAAGTTTAAGGTGAATGGGGTCGAACATACAGGTTAGACAAATACCATTACTTTTTTCGTTTAATTATTATTTTCATTTATTAATATTTATATTATAAATTACATTTTTTAAATATTTCTTTATAAAAACATAGAAAAAAAAAACAAACATAGTATCCCACCGGTATCGGTAACAGGGTCGAAGCTACCGGCTGGCAGGGATCTAGAGAAAGGAACCTCTTGATAATACGAGCCGTGTCCAGGAGTAACGCTTTATGTATCAAGCCCTTGATCCAGCTCCCTAACGAGAGCCTCGTTAAGAAAATATAAATAAATATATAAATACCATTTATTATTATGCTATTTAAATGGGTCATCACCTGCTTAGCCATTTCCCAACTATATCGATGTCGGCTTCCAGTCTGACCGGATGCAATTAAATACCAGTACTTTACATGGAGCTACTGTTTATCTGACTTTCACAACCCAGTCAATAACTGGGTAGTAGGATATCCCTTAGACTTTAGACTTTCGAGTCACTGAGCTACTGTCAAAAATCTACAAATTACAGCCGGGACCAACGGTTTAACGTTCATTCCGAGGCATGAAGGAAACTCGGTATCTAACTGCTGGTCACCCATGGACAGACCAACCTTTGCAAGTGTGGCTTAACTTCAAGATCGACCCGAGTGACTCTTATTCTTTTTCCAAGATCTTTAAATCCCTTAAAGAAGTGAAAGGGTTTAAATATAGTCGTAATAGTAGAATAAATAATTACAGTCTTACGCTTTGAAGACTCTAACATTTGGTAGAAACAAACATTTGAAGGCAAGTGTGTCTCTGTTGGTACCCATTGTGAATACGATGTTTCTGGCCAAAAGTGACCAAGGTTTCTAAACACCCATACTTATGAGGAGTTGGAAACCACCACTGTTGTCGTAACTAAGAATGTCACTTATTTTTTTACATGGCAAAACTTAACAACCAGAAATTACAATCTATGTCAATTTAAAAACGAAATTCGTTTTGACTTCAATCAAGTATATTTTGTTCTATTAATCATTTCAAGAATAATGTAATTCATACACAAGATAGACCATAAAATATCGTAGCTTTCTATTAAAAAAATGTTACCAAAACCACGTTTCACATTAGTTTTTGTATATTTTATTGGCTGTATACTACTTAAATCACTATATACTTTTTTTCATCAAAGAAACCTAGCAAGCCTTCCTGAATCTGGTATTACGTTTTTCTATTCGCATGTATACAATTTCACCTTCATGGTGAGGCGATCGATGGCGATCGATATGGATCAAGTTTATAATGCAGTTTTAAAGCAACCTTCATACGCTTTTACATAATAGAATGGTTACACCATATCTGTAGCACCAATCTGACCTACTATTTCTTGAATATGTTATTTATTTATCTATTTATGTACACACAGTAAAACAGACAGGATAAAAACATACAAAATTTAAGTACAAAAGTACTGGTTATTTCTTAAGAAATTTCAGTCAGCAGACCTGCGAAAGGAGATATGAGAACGAAATGTAGACGATGGTGTGTGAGAGAGTATTAGAAAAATATGCGTGTGTGCCTTAACCCATTATAACTTACATATATAAGTAAATATTAATAAATACTTGTATAAATACATTAGGCTTAAATATATATCCATAAATAAATACATATATTACGATTGAGAGGACAAGTAATGTTCTTTCAATCTGTTTTTGAATAGGGAATTGGAGGACTTTAAATCGCGAATGCTAGGCGGGTGCTAGATTTATTTATTCTTATTAACAATTCAATGTTTTTTTCCCCAGTGGGCAGCGATGTGTGCTCCTACATGATGTTGGTGGACTACCTCCGCAACTGCCTCCAGCTGCGTGGCACGAAGTACATGTGTCGCGAAGCTGGCTGCGGAGCCTGCATGGTCACAGCCTCCAAGACCCCTGGGGCACCGCAAGTCCCCATTAATTCGGTAAGTATCCCAGAACGCATATTTCAATTAAACCGTTTACTTTTGGAAAATAATTGAACTAATTTACTCCAAAAAAAAAATACGTCACAAAAAACTCAAAACAGAGAATCATTTTCTTATTAGGATTTTTTTAGTTTCGGACTTTTTTCTTTTTGACTTTATTTATTTCGTTGGCTTAATGAAAGGTGATTTTTTCACAAATTCTTGTCATATATTATGAATATGTTTTACTTTGTAACGAGAAGCTATTATAATATCGTCATGATGCCAGTGCATCAACATAGATGGAAAAGAAATCTTAGGCAATCAATCACAAACTACCCAAGGAAAGTCAAGAAAATTTAAAATGGTAACACCGCGCAAGATTCCTCTACCAAATAAAAAATCCGATAATAGTCAGACTCACGCACTGAGGGTTCCCTACAAACTTGCGACATAAACGGCTATATCTATTGATAGTGTAAACATATAGGTTTGATTTTTTCAATGCTCCAAGCAACCACAGACTTGATCAAAGGTTTTTAATTTCAAATTGATTTTCGAGATAAAGGATCTGGACAGACAGATGGACAACAAAATTATCCTATACTATACGGGATCCGATTTTTTTCTTTTGAGATACGGAGCCCAGAAAAATACAGTAATATGCTGCTAGAATACACATTACCCCTCTTTTTCTTGATGTTGGTTAAAAAAAGAGGCATGTAGCCCAGCAGTGGCAAAATATAGAAAATAAGAATTAAATAATACGCGACACGGAAGAAAAATAAATGCATTGTCATAACAGAATTTAACAATACGCGACACGGAAGAAAAATAAATGCATTGTCATAACACTTGTTACCCAGTTGTTACTGAAACTTTTTTTTATCTCGTATCACAGTAATTTTTTAGTATTGTTACCTTGATGCATTTAGTAAACATGGAAAAATACTAAAAAAAAAACAAGTTTTCAGGAAAGCTCGGAAAATACGGATCGTTTTAACGATCAGTAGTAATAGGCAGGTAGGTTAACGCTCATACAACTGCCAGTTAATCAATTTTATCTTATTTTAAATTAAAGAAACACAGTTATTACCATAAGAAAGGCTTTATTATCTAAATAAAAACATAAATTAACAAACAAGTTTATATAGGGGGTAAGGCTATATAGGAGGTAGTCTATGTAGGAGTATGGTAAGTAAAAAAACATGTTTTAGCATGCAAATGGATTTCACATTTAGGTGAAGTTTGTATTTTTTTTTGCAAAGCGAACATCGATGTTGATCATCTAGTGGATCACTAGATGATCAAACCTATCGAAGCGTGAAGTTTCCTGTAAGTTATAGGAGTGGGACAAGGACCGCGTTCCTCATATTTTTTATGTTTCCAAGATACCTCTGGCGAGAGTTCTCCGGAATGTGAGATGATCGTACTCGCCTCTATTAGTTTTGTAAAGTTGTCACGCATTATGAGCCGCATGTCAAAACAATGAGAAATACCATTTCTTTCCACGGATTGATGTACGATAAAGACCAATGTTTTGGTCTGACCTATCGATTCCCACCATGGTTTTATTGTAGCTTTTTATAATTGCAGGCTGATCAATATATAAAAATTTTTTTTCTAGTATAGCAAGGAAACACTTCATTTCACTCGTTGTTACATTGCCCGCTTTGTTTTTTTGAATCACGTAAATATTTGTATATTTGACCAATAATTCGATAACAGAGTCATCAAACATACAGTCAAAGTAATACATAGGCGTTTGAAGGTGTCTTGGACCATAGTTTTATTGCCATTGTGGTCGGTCTCGAGGATTATGGCGATTTCTCCAAGTATAATTTTGATTTTTGGT
The DNA here is from genome assembly GCA_905475445.1 of Ochropleura plecta. NCBI lineage: Eukaryota > Metazoa > Arthropoda > Insecta > Lepidoptera > Noctuidae > Ochropleura > Ochropleura plecta. The sequence goes on from FR997736.1 coordinate 19,738,927, forward strand.
ACGCTTGGATCAACAAAAGGAACGGTTGACGTGCTGCTAATAACTGGAGCTGAATTAGTTGTAGATGGTTCAGGTTGTCGACCCTCTACAATTAGGGAATCTTCGATGGTACGACTTATTTTCGCTAAAGATGACAAGGGTACAGTCTCCTCGTCACTTTCGGAAATCATGTATTCTATCTCAGCAGGAGCTCTTAGCTGAGAACCTAGATAGAAAAACAAATACAACAACTGACATGGGAATATAACGTAAAGACATATATACAACCTAGATTCGACATCTCTACAAACCAAAAAAGGTGGTAAAATAGTTAGATTTCTTGGAAATGGGGCATCATCTAATTGTTCCAATTCGTCAACGATTTCATTGAGAAACAATGGTTTATTGGTGTTCCTGGGTCTGAAAGAAAAATAAATCCCCAAATTACGACCGATCGTTAAAACGATCATCAAATATAATATCATTTATTTTTCATAAAAGATATGACCAGATCAAATTTTTATTCACCGTTTTGTTAGAGAGGTTATAAATTTATAAAAAACGTGCATAAAATAACTTTGAATCACAAGCTAATTTGTAAACACTTACCCTTTTGAAGACATAGTCAAAGTTGATTACGCTAATACGCACTAAAATACAAAAATTACTTCAAAATTATGATCTTATGATAATTTTCTATGCACTAAAACATTGTCAAACGATCTCTGCGGCGATTGGTACACAATAAGTAAAAGTTATCTGCTCGTTATTATTTTTAAATTGAGGGTATTCCTCAGTACTTTTTTTGATCTTTATAACGATCGGTCGTTATAAATGGGTACTTCACTTGGCATCTGAAATTAAATGGAATATTAATTAATTATTGCTATTCAATAAAATTGTATTGATGATTTTACACACTTGGACATTTTAGTTTTAAACATAATTTTATTTACCAGTGTATGACTGCTATCGGCTTATGCCATGGCTGGGACATCACGACTATCGAAGGATTGGGCAACAAGAAGGATGGATACCATCCGCTGCAGACGACGATGGCTGAGACAAGTGCCACCCAGTGCGGGTACTGCACTCCAGGGATGATCATGTCTATGCATGGGTATGCTGATTAAACAACAGTGTTTTTTCTTCGTTATTTTTTTTATCAACTCTAGTATTCCATTCCCAAACTTTGGTTCTTTCCCATCCCTCACGTTTTTTTTTTCTTTATCAAACTGTGAGCTGAATGTTGATCGATGGAGCGGTCACCCTCTCCATCGATCAACATTCAGCTCACAGTTTGGAAGGCGAAAGAAAACATGGATGGTTTGTGTAAGGAATGAAGGTGAAAAGAGTAAATTATGCCTTGACGTTTGACTGAGGAGAATGGAAGAAAAAAACTTGTTGCACCGACCCCAAGAAGAAAAAAACAAGGGCAGGAAGTGAAAGTGTATAGTATTCAATTCCTAGGCATTGGTTTTTTCCCACCCTCCACGAATTTCACCCATGAGATATCGCCATTAAAAAAATACCTATAACATACCATGGCATACTTTTATCTAAGTACATTCGTTTTATTTTAGACTCTTGGAAAGCAACAAGGATATGACAATGCTGGAGATGGAAAAATCACTCTCTAGCAATATTTGTCGTTGTACCGGCTACAGGCCCATCATACAAGCTTTCAAAAAATTTGCAATCGACTGTCCTAAAGAGGACAAGGTCATGAATGTTAGGGATGTAAGCACTTGCAAGCCATCAGGGAACTGTTGCCAAAGCTCAAGTAATGCGAAAGAAGATGGTTGGTGCATGGTTCGTCAAGATGATTACCATGAAGAAAAGATGATGACCATCAAATTACAAGATGGTAAAACATGGTACAGGCCCACGAATCTTGAAGAATGTAGAAAATTACTGGAGGAAAATTCAGAGTCTTATATGCTGGTTGGTGGAAATACTGCCAAGGGTAAGTAGATCTTTTGAAGACACACTTTTACATACATTCAGATAGCCGATTCGTTGAAAGCTCTCGACTAACAACACGCAACGTTCCAGCAGTGAGCCCGCGTTATGGTTACGTCTCATGGAGGCCTATGTCAATGCAGTGGGGACATTATAAGGTTGATTATGGTCATGCTGTTGTCAAAAGCAAAGTGCTTGTCAGTGTTGCCATCGCCACTTACGTATGGCATAGATGTTAATATAGACATAATAAAATGCACTATTGTTTTTATGGATGTTGCGATGAGTGTAGATTTCTTCTTATTCTTTTCTTTTTCATATTTATTATTATACTAGCTTTAGCCCGCAGCTTCGCTCGTGTTAAATTCTGGGGTAACACAGTTCTCCTTTCCTGATTTACAGGTTCCTGCAGTTTTTGCCCTTACGCCTTATTGATTTGTAATAGCAAAGCTAAGTGATCCCTTTTCTTCCCTCTTTCTCCCTCATATTCCCCTTAAAAAAAGATAGTTTGTATCTGTCTCCTGGGTCCCAACTACTCTCTGTACCAAAATTCATCAAAATTGGCTTAGCCATTAAGGCGTGAAGAGGTAACAAATAAACAAACTCACTTTCGATTTTATAATATTAGTAAGGATTTGTTTTTATTTATTCGTCCCACAATTTATTGATTCTTGATATGTATTTTATCTTATCTGACCGTCGCTTCACTTGCTTGGACCCTATCAGAAAATCAGCTCTGTGTGACATGTCTGCCATGCTGCAGCACCATGCTGAGATAAGGGCCTTTTGGCCTCGTACAGGACTTATTTAAGCAATTTATTGTCTTTTTTATAATAGATTTTTATTTTTTTATTATTCTCTTTTAAGTAATTTCGTTTCATTGTCTTGTTCTGTGCGAGTTTAATAAGTAGTTTTTCTTTCTTTCTCTCTTCAAAGTGTCAGACACTATTGAACGCCATGTGCAAGGATCTCTATGACTTACACACGCAGTTATTTTGCTTTATCCACACTTTTTTTTTCTTTTTTTGTCCATCCAAGTTACAGTATGTGGTTTCTTTTAATCAATTAATAGAACATACTGTGAGATCACAATGCGTTATAATTTATTTTAAATGAATGTGTCTCATTGTATTTAATTGGTATTGCATCTAAGTATTACTCATGTAATGGTATACATTATTATTTATAATGTAAATAAATGTATGTACCCCTAAATAACTGAAACAATTTCGATAAAATGTTGGTATTTTACACGGTTACGCCAGCGAAGGTTTTTGAAAAACAACGCACAACCGATAATTATATATTTTTTGTATGTATCCAATTCCAGGGGCTTATCCAATGGACGAATACCCTAACGCTCTGATAGACATTAACCATATCCCGGAGCTAAGAGTTAATAAATTAGATCAAAACTGCATAGTAGGAGCAGGGTTTACACTGGCAGATTTGGGGAATATCTTTGACAAGTATTGCACAGAGGAATACTTTAGGTATTTCACGCAATTAAAGCAACATCTGGACCTGGTAGGACATATACCTCTAAAACATGTAAGTGGTTTTCTTTTCAACGAATTTGATGACCCCGTGCTAATAGTCATCAATTTGTGTCTTTGTGTGGAAATTGACATGTCCAAGAATATTTTTTTTTAGAAATATAGATTATGGTCACTCCTATTCACAAGACCAGGTTTGTGTGTAGAAGAACATAGTGTTTATGCAAACATTTTTATAGTATAGACAGGATTTTAAACAAAGTAATAACTGGTATTCAAAACAGAGTTATTTTTTCTAAGTTTTGAAAGTTCAAACTTCAAGCAAGTAGGTACTAAACTACAGAATATAAGTCTTAAAAATGACTTTTTCTCAAGTAATCACTTGTCCGAGGTTGCAGGTAGTTCAAAAAAAGAACATAGTTGGGTTTTAGTCAGTAAAAGTCTGACATTCCCTCCACTCCACCCAAAAAAAAAAATAGTCACTTGTTTCTTGTCTATGTATATGGTTGTAGAGATGGTAAGATATTTTCTAAAACCTAGTTTTTTTTAGATGGCCACTATCGCTGGTAACTTGATGATCAAGCACACACACAATGTGTTTCAATCAGATATATATCTCACCTGCGACACGGTTGGTGCCCAACTTACCATCAGTAAGTAACTTTCTAAAATGCCATTATCTGCCAATCCTTGCCCTAGAACTTCGGGGTTGGCTTGCAGCTCAACTGGGTGCAGGTTTACACCAGTATTTCTTTGTATAGACTGGAATATTTCTGGCAGCCACAACAGTTACTGTCACACGACATCTCTGGACAAATCTGGTTGTCTGACTTTCGCCCTGTCAAGCAGTGGATGATCCGAATCTTATCTTTGAACTGATAATAATCATTTCTAAAAAAAATAATCTTGAACTGAAACATCACTTGTTGTGATTCTAATCGTTTTTTTTTTTAAATTTTAGTGGATTTGAAAGGAAACCTAGAAACGGTTACAATGCCAAACTTTTTGAAATTAAACATGAAAGGGAAAGTTATCGTGAATGTGTTGTTCCCGCCACTGCCCACATCATATAAGCTTTTCACGTACAAGGTAAGTTTAATGATAAAATGAACAAAGATCTTTTGACGTGTGGTCAAAATCGGAAATACAATAACGTCATCTTTATTCAAAACAATTTAATAAAAAAGCATTTCAGTTACGCCATTCGTGAACTATAATATTCTATCAATTTGTAACTAGCCAATGAAAAATCTACTTTGATTTCATCAAAATAAGGCTTATTTTTCGCTTTTTTTCAGCTGATGGCAAGAGCTCAGAGTACCCACGCTATGGTCAACTTTGGTTTCCTTTGCAAACTCAGTGATTCCAACGTGGTGGAAGATGTTAGAATTCGGTACGGAGCTCTTTCATCCGAATTTGATAGCGCAGTAGCAACTGAGAGGTATCTGCTTGGAAGGACCTTGTTCACCAATGAGACACTGCAAGGAGCCTTAAAGGTGTTGGCTGGAGAGATGATCGTGAAACCACATGCTCCTGAACCAGGTGTTGAGTTCAGGGAATACGCTGCTAAGGCACTGTTATTTAAGGTAAATGGTTACGCAAGATCATTATTTTGGGTAACTGTGTTAACGGTTTTATATACAATCAGCTTTCGGCCGCGGCTTCACTCGCGTTAAATTTGGGGTAACACAGTTCCCCTTTCCTGATTTGCAGTTTTTGCTCTTGCGCCTTATTGATTGTAATAGCACATCTTAGTATTCCCTTTTCTTCCCTCTTTCTCCTTCATTTCCCACTTTTTAAGAAATAAAATAGCCTATTTCCTTATCTCTGTACAAAAATTCATCAAAATCAGTTTAGCCATTAAGGAGTGAAGACGTAACAAACAAACTCACTTTCACTTTTATAATATAAGTAAGGACTAGCTGTCTTACGTGGTTTCATCCACATCTTTAGTTCACTCTAGTGGGTAGTAGCGTGATGTTGTATAGCCTATGTTACTTCCTGATAATGTAGCTTACTAATAATGAAAAAATGGTTAAAATCGGTCCAGTAGTTTTGAAACCTATTCAATACAAACAAACAAATCTTTCTTCTTTTTATTATTATTATAATTATAATAATAAAAATATTATCAGTATTGGTATAAACAATAGTTTGACATTATCGGAAAACCCGAAACATGTATCATATTTTTATGTAATTTGTACGTAGATTACGTACACAATTGATTCATGAACTGTATCACAAAGTTATAAGCTGGTTATGTTAGGTACTTTGTTTTCGTACAAAAACACGGTTACCATATGATTACTTATACCTACTAAGTGTCTGACTCGTAACCACTTTTTCAATATTTTTAGGACAAAATGTATCATAGGGTACTAAAAATTGGAATTGATTCAGTTACTTATTATAGCAACGCGGCCAGTCTTTTGGGGACATTGCCAACTGACAGCGTTGAGGCCGAATTTTTCGACGCTATTTTTTTTTAAATTTATTTATAAGTTAGGTAGTATTTTTAATTTCATATTTTTGTCACATTCTAAACTAATTAATCGTTATTTATTCTGTACAAACTACATATACTTGTACTTAGGTTTCGCATATACTAAAAATAATGTTGTAGCTTGGACCCTGTTCCCGATACCGGTGGGCTACTATTTTTAAATGTTTTTATTATTTTTTAAGAAATATTTAAAAATTTAATTATATGTTATTTAAACAATAAATGGACGAAAATGTTGTAAATACCTATCTGAAAACCCGTTGCCTGTTGACGACTTATGACTGGTGTTACAACAGGCAACAAGATTTTATTACCAGTTGATTCAAGTTACAAGTCAATCTAACACTATTTACTGGAAAAACTAAAACGATGTATATTTCAGGCTTTTCTGACACTCTGCCCGAAACTACCCGCACGGTGTGAATCAGCCATCATTGATTTACATACAACGAGACCTTGCTCCAGTGCCACGCAGACCTGCAACACTGATACTACGATATGGCCTTTTGGTCAACCTATTCCTAAGTTGGAAGCAATGGTATGTAAGGGATAACTGTTTTAGTTTGAAAACACTAAAATACAGAACTCGAAAATATTTATGAACAGTTACTAAATACCAAAAAAAAATGTTTTAGCAACAGCTACGAGTTCCCCAGATTTATTTAGGGAATTGACTATTAATTGCTACAAAACAGTCGTGTTTAATATAAATTTCGGGGCTAAAAGTTAAATCCTCCAAACCACAAACAAAAACGTAACCTTTGGGATCTCCTTCTGGGGTAGCGGGTTGTTCGAAAGAGATACCGCGGCCCCGGAACATAAGGGGCAATAGAAGGAACATGAGTGGGTTTTAGCCAGTAAAAGTCCGACACGCCCTTCCGCTCCGCCCAGAGCGGGGGAAGTTATTTGATGATTTTCCATCCAGAAAAAAGGGATCTCCTTTGTACAGGTTACACTATTAGGGTGTTAGGTATGTTAAATTAAACAACAGTCTGTCTCCAATGAGCACGTCTTACTAGCACGGCGGACCAGAAGCGAGTGAGCGCTCAGTCTATTAATAAGACTGAGCGCGCTCCCGCCACCGCTCGCCCTACCACTAAGCGTGTCGGTATTTATTATACGCTACATCTACCTTTTACAAAATTTTAAAAATAGCATAATTTCGTATAAATATAATAACATACAAATGAGTTTATTTCAAGAATAATCATCAAATAATTTTAATAATATTCCGTTAAACAATCACTTATTCATTTTCGTCACACACGTTGTTACAGGCGGTATCGCTATTTTCTGAAAGCTTATTATCCTTATTTGGTCAAACTTCCCACTTTCTTTACTATATTTCTGCGCAACCGCTGTCCACTATTTATTCACCAATGTGTGTCGTATCCTTGAATGTGGTGGATAACTTGTTTTCTTTATTGTATTCTCAACATATACTTTTTTCCCAATATCTTTCCTAGATTCTGTTGCTTTCCTCTTGCTATCTGCATTTTCTTTTCTTTGCAGAATCTATGTTTTTAGTCAAAATCAAAATATTTTTATGTCACATTGGCCTACATGGGCACTTATAAATAACATTCGAGAAAAGGTGCACGGTTCGGGTTGGTCGTTTCCTATGGAGAAGAACCGGCAAGAAACTCCATAGTCACTCTTTTAAAATCATTTGGTTTTACAATGTGGTTGTTACAGCGTTAGTACTTAGATATGAGAGGACAGCGTAGGCCAGGCAATAAGTCATTGCTTGCTTTATAAAACGCAAAATAAAATAATAAGTTAACAAGCGTCTAAGAATCTACAAGGCCAACAATGTCCACTCATTCACAATAAATTGCTTATAAAGAATCAAACAGTTCTGCCTCTTAACTTCGACATTTGGAAATTTCTGTTTGGAACAACTGGATACCAAATTCTTTACAAAAACTTTCAAATTGAACTAACAAACTGCCGACCATGATCAGCGGTAACGCTTACGGGTGCACCTAACCAAGAAAATACCTCTTTAAGCTTGGAGTGTGCAGAGTCTATGTTAAAGGTTTTCATTTGTTTATATCTACTACTAGCCTAATATATGTACTTTAATTTACTAATAATATTTGTACTTGAATAATAAATGTGAGTAACAGCATTATTTTAGGACGCTACTGTAAACTATATTGAATGTCTTTCCATTTGGTGCTGATAAATATAGATTTCGGGCACTGGACACTCGCGACCATGCTACATACAGCTGCCACACACATACTAGTGTTTACCCTTGCGCCTTATTTATTGTAATAGCAAAGCTAAACATTCCCTTTTCTTTCCCCCTCTTTTTTTTCTGAGCTTTTCACATATCTTGTCAATATGACTAATCCAGGAACATTTATGATCTAGATCTGTCCCAAGAAAAGTCATACTATCTGATTGTTGTATACTTTTATCTTTATAATTGATGTTCAAATTTATTTTATTCCAATTATTGTTACAAAATTGGACATATTAGGTTTTTCTATGTTGGGTTTAACCTCTCAAGGACCCCCATTATTTACGTCAACTATCCGTCAAGCACCGCCGGGCGGATTCTTATCGTATGTGTAATCTGATTTTAAGACTTGTCTTTACTACAAATACAGTTTTCAATCGATCGAGGTTTGGTGGCACGAATTTGTGCCAGCGGGGCTCAACGGTAATACTTGTTTACTGGCACGTTTTTGTGCCGCTGGGGCTCTAGAGGTTAAAGTTTCTTTTTTTTTTCTTAGTTATTACTTTGCTCACATTACTATTGATTTCCTCATTTAAAGTTTACTTCATTTTTAGGAATGGTTACGGACATATCGTCTGCAAAGACTACGCAAGGATCATCAGTTACTTTTGTCAGGTCATTGATATATATAAAAAAGGGTGGGCCTAAAATATTGCCCTGTGAAACGCCTTTGCAATTGTGACCTAATTTGAATTTGGATGTCAGTTCACCTTTTTGGTTTGGCTTATCCAAAGTAATCTCTACAATGTTCACCATCACTGTCCACTTTGGAACGTAGTCTCATTTTCATGGCTACAATGCCCGGGTGGCTTTGGCCACAAGAATGCGCCAATGGATAGCCATGCGTCCAATTTAATGGATAGCCAATGCGTCCAATTTAATGGATAGCCAATTCGTCCAATTTAATGGATATACAATTCGCCCAACTATTGTTCTATATTTCATTCCTGACTAACTTTAGCTCTGAATCTCCCTCACAGGCTTGCCTTTATTCACGCAAAGTAATTGCTACAGGATGATATTGATCAACTACCAAGTATAAATAATTGGGTAGCTGACACCATCAACCAATAATTTAAAGACACAATTTTTCTGAAAGAACACGTTATTCTAGACCTGAGAACTGCATTAATTTCAAAATAACTTTAAAATTCGATTTTTAGTTGCTTTTAAATCAATAAATAGTTGCGTCATTGACTTGACAACTTAGTGACGTCATCGTTTGCGAGTCCCATACAAAATCTATGGGGGAATCGCGTTTTGACAGCTCATAAAAAGTATGTCAAATGATTGGTGGTGTCATCTACCCTATTATCATCATCAAAAGCTTGTGTTTGTGTATCGTGCCAATAAGAGATGATATCCGTATCTTTGCCTAGTTTTAGTCTTAAAAGTTCGCGCAAGGATTCGGTCTATGAAGCTGAATAAGGGATCCATTTTCCTACATAATATACTAGCCCTAAGAAGCTTTGTACCTTCCAATTACTGTTGGCACTCGCAACGATTCTATCAGTATCGGGTCATTTAGTTCCCTTCAAAATGGTTGAACGGGGCTGCCGTCACGTTCATGAACGGGCACTGACAGTCGACTATTAGCCGCCACGGTTTTGTTTAAATTAATTCGTTCATTCATCTATTAAACTCTTGTTTTTGCTTTTACTCTGGACGCTCTTAATGTGCTCGTTTTTGTACATCGTTCTCACATGTATGCATAATCTCAACATGAATGATATATCCATGATTTTGTAAAAATATTATGATTTAAAAGAGCGTTCACGGAGCCCTCTGCCCATTCATCTCCACAGAGATCTGCGCTTTGGAATGGCAACTACAGTATTTAATTTTTTCACAAGCTACTATGTCTCGTGATTGGGACTGTAGCACAATCCTTTTTATTTTCATAACATTCAATATGCCTGTAAAGGTCTAATCGTAATAAATGCTTTGAGTTTGACCTCTGCTTAACCCTCCAGAGATTATACGCGTGATTTTATGTCAACTAAAACAGTTTATTGACTAGACAATCAGCTATCTTACTTTACTTTGATAAAAACATAGCCTTCGCTTAGTAATTACCGACGCCATGTTTTCAAAAGAAAATACAATAAACAAAGTACATTTTTAAATTCCCACGACGTTCACATGCCTAGCGCATTATTTAAAACGTTAATTCAGTCATTAATTTTCCTTTTTTCTAATGCATGAAAGTTTCAAAATGAATAACGTTAAATTTGTGTATAATTCAGTTTGAACAATCCAGAGCTTTTATTTTAAAGGGTTTTTATTAAGCGCGTTTTGATTCGTTTAGCAGAACATTGTTATCTTTTAAAACCCGTAAGACATATTTTGTAAGCCTGTGCTATGTTCGGCCTCGTCGCTTCGTTCCATAGTGGGCAAAGGATGCTTTTCCCTAATGATAGCTCGATTGGCTCTCATATCATATGTACACAGATGCGAACATCGCAATCCGTTCCGTTTTTTTTTTTTTTTTTTTTTTGACGTTGCTACATTAGTAGCGATCAAGTACAACTCAGGCGCACGCTCGAGTCTAGTGGCGGTAGGTGTATTTCGACGGTTCCTACGTACATAGGTATTTTATTTTTTCCACGTTTTTTTTTTTTTTGAAAAACTTATAGATGACCATTTATACGACACTTATTCGTTGTATTTATAATACTTTTTATACGTCTTATACGATTTCTAAAACACGGTAAATAAGTTAAATAAAAATCGTATGTATTAATTATTTCAACTAATAAGTAATTATTTTGTCACAAGTCTGCTACCATAATTATAATAACATAGCGAGGAAAACTGTTCCACCGTAATACAGTTTATACTAGTACGGGGGGAACAGAGTGAATCAGTTCTGTGTTAACAACCATCTATAATGAGTACCTCTACTGCTTATTGTAAGTAAGTTGAATTGTGCAAGGTTGTTAGTTTGCTTTATTGAATAAAAACAAGTTCAGCATGTAGGCATAGATAATTTATAATCTAAAGCCGATGATACAATAATAAAATGCCATTTTCGACATGTCCTCATGCACGCAGGGACCGTCGACATTGTTTTTTTTTTTTTTTTTTTTCGACGGAATTACTTCCATTATAGGTACCGTTCCGATTTTCATCGAACTTCCCTTGATCTTATTTCACAAGATCATTTAGGTACTGTTTGGTTACCCAAACTACCTCTTGAAAGAATTATTTCCTTTATAGGTACCGTTCCGATTTTCATCGAACTTCCCTTGATCTTATTTTACAAGACCATTTAGGTACTGTTTGGTTACCCAAACTACCTCTCTAAGGAATTACTTCCTTTATAGGTACCGTTCCGATTTTCATCGAACTTCCCTTGATCTTATTTTACAAGACCATTTAGGTACTGTTTGGTTACCCAAACTACCTCTATAAGGAATGACTTCCTTTATAGGTACCGTTCCGATTTTCATCGAACTTCCCTTGATCTTATTTTACAAGACCATTTAGGTACTGTTTGGTTACCCAAACTACCTCTCTAAGGAATTACTTCCTTTATAGGTACCGTTCCGATTTTCATCGAACTTCCCTTGATCTTATTTTACAAGACCATTTAGGTACTGTTTGGTTACCCAAACTACCTCTAATAACCACGTTTTTGTTGACAGAACAAAAGTAAAATAACATAATAAACTACAGTGAGTTATTTAATATCAGTTACACTCACACTTATCAAGTTATTGTAACTATATTGTTGTGTATGTAAAAATTATATAAAAGAAAAACATATTTAGTGTTATACTGTATACAGGTAAGTAAGCCATAAGTTCTCATAAAGTTTGTCTAATGAATAAGATTTTATAATATAATACCCGGTGACCGGTGATACAGGTGTTTCAATACCCACCACAGGCACCAGTGATTCACAAATATGTATTAACTTGTTTATGCCAATAAATAATTTATTATTATTCATAATATTTATGAAATCGTGTATTGTAACAATAGCTACTTCGAAAACACTGACATTCAAATTATAAATTAACACCTTTGATAGTTTTGTTCTGTCAACGACTTTCATTTGTGGTATATTTTGATGTACAGGTACTTCGATTAGTCAATAACGACTATTTAGGTACCAACCAAGTAACAAAATCAGATTTATCTTGAAATATTCCTTTTGTGATCTCAAAGCACACAAATTACGTAAATTAATTAAAATGCTGGTTTCTAAAATAATAGCATACGTAAGCTAAATAAGCCAATCGTTTTAATTATTGTGTCATAACCAAAATTATATTTAAATTCGTTATTTTATTTCAATAATTACGTAACAATTTAATAATTACGTACCCAGATTAAAAGTAAGTAATTAATTCATTTTAAAACCCAGTTATGGGCTACATGGAACATCTCAATGAATAAAAACTGATTAGTCACTGATTTACCTCTTTATTCACAATATGTTTTGAATTTTGGTACATACCTTACACTTATGTAATCCTGGCAGGGTCGCCACTTGTACAGGTTACACTATTAGGGTGTTAGGTATGTTAAATTAAACAACAGTCTGTCTCCAATGAGCACGTCTTACTAGCACGGCGGACCAGAAGCGAGTGAGCGCTCAGTCTATTAATAAGACTGAGCGCGCTCCCGCCACCGCTCGCCCTACCACTAAGCGTGTCGGTATTTATTATACGCTACATCCTTGAAGGATTAGTTAAAACGGATACAAATCGTAATTGCAAACGCTTTGATTTCCCTATCAGTTTGACTGTGCCCAACTTGATATATTTTTTTTTTATATTTTTTTTTAAAGGCATCAAACCCAATACAAAAACACAAATAAAAATTAAAATACTTATAAAATACATAAAAAAAAATATAACCATTCTGAATACAAATTACATAATTAAATTGAATATGACATTAAACAATTTATGAAAGAGTGGTACATTATTTGTGTTCATGTAATACGAATGTAAAGTGAATATTATGATAAACATAAAATACTTATTTTAGATTCAATGCTCAGGAGAAGCCCAGTATACAGATGACATCCCCTCTTTCCATGATGAAGTGTTTGCTGCACTAGTCACCAGCACTGTAGGAAAAGGAACAATTGCCAAGATAGATCCCAGTGAAGCATTGGTAAGTTTATTTATTATATAGCTGCCTGGCTACAAATTGTATTAGAATTTTACAAATTCGACGGCACGGTTGGCGCAGTGGTTGAGCGATCGACTGCTACGCTGCGTGTCGCGGGTTCGTTTCCCGCACGGAACAAATATTTGTAAGACCTGCAGATAGTTGTTTCGGGTCTGGCCGTTTGTGTATGTGAGTTTAAATGTTTGTAAACGCACCCACGATACAGGAGAAATTTCTTGTGTGGGGCAACCTTTTTTTTTTTTTAAATACAAGTCTATGCTTTGATATCAGAGAAAATCAAAGATAATTTATTAAAGTAAAATAAAAAGTAAATGTATTTTGCAGTTAAATGTTCATAAAACTTTTATAGTCTCATGCTTTAGCTATTACACAGTGGATTTCTTTTTCAGGCTTTAGATGGTGTAATAGACTTTTACGACTGGAAAGTTATTCCGGGCTTGAATTCCTTCACACCTGCAGACAGTGGTGTCACCGTAGCCAATGAGGTGGTTCTTAGCGAAGGCACCATCGATTATTACGGTCAACCTTGTGGTATAATCGTGGCAAAGTCTCAGTACGTAGCTGACAGAGCCGCCAAACTTGTTAAAATTAAATACATCAATGTTACGAAACCTGTGATAGATGTAAATGTAGCCAAAGAAGACAGCACAAAAAACACTTTGTTCATAACAGTAGCTCCAACAGACCCCGGAACAGATACTGTTGCTAAAAAAATCAGTGGCCGTACTATTCTACGAGGACAGTATCATTTTCCAATGGAGACCATGGTTTGTGTAGCGAAACCTACGGATGAATGCTTAGAAGTATACCTGTCATCGCAGTGGCTTGATGGACCGCATACTTCGATAGCGAGAGCTTTAGGTAAACCCCTAAACAAGTAAGTGAAATTGATGACTTTGATTTTAATATAGACGTGGAATTATATTATTTTAGGAGCTCGTGGCTAAATAATAGCAGCCGCTCGGGTCGATCTTTAGGTCGCCGCGCTTGCCTAGGTTGGTCTGTGGATGGGTGACCACCCGTTACATACCGAGTTTCCTCCGTGCCTCGGAAAGCACATTAAGCCGTTGGTCCCGGCTGTCATTTGTAGATCTTTGACAGTCGTTACAGGTAGTCAGCGTTCCGAAAGTCTGACAACCAGTCTAACCAAGAGGTACCTATCGTATTACCCAGTATTAACTGGTTGTGGAGGTCAGATAGGCAGTCGCTCTATGTAAAATACTGATATTCAGCTGCATCCGGTTAGACTGGAAGCCGACCCCAACATAGTTGGGAAAAGGCTAGGCAGATGATGATGAATTATATTATTTTAGCGAAAAGCAACGGGCCAATTTACAATCATGTTGGCTTAGTTGTCTACATATATTAGCCAAAACACTAGCATATTATGCAGAAAAGTATTGAGCAGAATAACTGAGTGTCATTTAATTAAATATTCTTGTGGTTATATTTTACTAGTTCACTATAGGTGAAATTAAAGACTTCATCTTTAACTATTCGCCCCTAAATATATAGAAACACTCTTAGTCGCGTGGGAAAATTAAACAAGTAAACTTAAATAACAGGAACTACAAAAACGACATAAATATATTAAACAATACAAGGTTTCGATGGTAACAAAATATAATCTTCTTAAAGACTAATCATAATAAACTTATTCTTTTTGGGGTGCATCTCCTGAACTTCTGCGAACAACTGTAATGGCGCTATGCCTTTCCGTTTGTAAATATGCTTGCTTAGTATGGTATCGTTCTGCCCATGCCAACCTCCCCTAGGTTGACGTGGGCAGAACGATACAGCCCTTAAGTTGCCCAGTTGCCTTAGAGCGATCCCAGTACGAATGTTGTCCCCTCTAAATGGGTAGCGCCCCAAAAGTTCGTAGAACTATAGTTCTAAGAACTTGTGTGTGGGTGGTCTTGGGTAGGTCTTCCGAGAGGATGAAACTACAAGGTTACCGACGCCACCCGATGCTCAGTTACGTATCAATGTCCCGTAGGCTGAAAAGTCGTAAAAGCTTTTGGGGTGCGTTGGTCCAGCTAGTACAGCTAATAGCAACGCCTCTACAGCCAGATATGATGTCTGCCGGGAACCGCCTAAGCCCTCTGGCGGTTTCATCAAGCCGTCTGAGAGCCTTCCACCGAAATGTTCTTTGCTGACTTGGAAATCTCTAAATAGGTTTTGAGAGATCTTGGATATTACAGTTTAAAGTGTGGTTCATCAAACCTACCAGACAGTTAGTTGTGTTGCTGGGCAGGTTGTACCGCTCCTTCTTTTCCCCCCGTAAAACACTAGGAAGAGACGAAGGGTGGACGTTTTGGGGGACTGTCCTGTGTAATGGCGTTCAAAATATACTGACTATAACCTAGTTTGAATAAATGACTTCTTATTTTGATTTAGACTCCGAACCCAATTCGGCCGTAGCAAAGACAATCAACAGATGTTGGTTGATAGACGGCTCAGATCTCAAGTATGTATGCAGCGTGTTTCTACAGACAATGGCACACCTTCCATTTTGAGCTGCACGCTCTAACACCTGCGCACTTGAAGTTCTTATGACTGTATCAGCGAGCGGACTTTACGTAGCCGAATTTTGGGCTGAATTGTGTTGAAAAAGAAAGAATTATATTTACTAAAATTGTACTACATTATTAGTCGCTCGGGGTCAACAAAATATTTTTATTTCACATGGCTACGAGAAAAGGTGCACGGTTCTGGTTGGTCGTTTCCTATGGAGAAGAACCGACAAGAAACTCCATGGTTACTCTTTTAAAATCTTTTGTTTTTGCAATGTTGATTTTACAGCGTAAGGACTTAAATATGAAAGGACAGCGTAGGGCCGACAAAAAACGTAAAACAAGATATATGTAATATTAACAAAAGTTAACAAGCGTCTAAGAATATAAGCGTAATAATTACCGAAATATGACACTAACTAACTTGTTTGGGATCCAATGGACCCCACGCGACTATTTAAAGGTTATTTTTTTTATAACTTTGGAAATTTCAACCTGGATTATGTGGCACTAATAGACGATTTTGATATTTAAGTATGTTCAGAAAAAAATAAAATCTTTTTTAGGATTGATTTGCACGTCAAGCGTGTCGGGGGCTCTTATGGATTGAAGATTACCCGCAGTATTCATTGTGCTGTTGTAGCCAGTCTTGTCGCCGACAAGCTGAACCGTCCATGTAGGGTAGTTCAGTCATTGGTTACCAACATGACAGCTTTTGGCAAGAGAATGTCGGCCGTTAATGATTATGAGGTACGTATTAGATATTAATTGTAACCCTGTTTCATGCCCGGGTGTCACCATTGTGATGATCGCCCGGAAGAGACGGTGGAACACACAGTGGCGGTTACCCTTCTTTTGAGAAGCAGTCATGCTAGTGAAACAGGAGGCCAGGCGTTTGAGGGAGAGAACCTCAAACCAACCCAGCCGCCGCGGGAGACGCCCCGGGCACCGGGCACCGCGAGACGACTCCCGGCCGCCGTAGATGCGGGCCTGTGGACGGTGAGTAATGGGTAGCTCACCGTCCGTCCGTCTATTGACGACAGGCCGTGTCAACGGCGCGTTTGTGTTTCACGCGCGCTTCAAAGAGATGTCAGCAAAGCAGAGGGGCTTGCCAGAGTTTCCGCCTGCCGGGGTTGCAGGTTGATTGAAAGAGATACCGCGGCCCCGGAACGTAAAGGGCAATAGAAGGAACATGGTTGGGTTTTAGTCAGTATTTTATTTATTAAAACTTTATGCACAAGTAACAATAACATTGTACAAAGGCGGACTTAATGCCTTGGGCATTTTCTACCAGTCAACCTTAGTCAGTATAAGTCTGACACTCCCCCCCGCTCCGCCCAGAGCGGGGGAAGTTATTTGGTGATTTCCCAACCCAAAAAAAAACCCTGTTTCATAATTCTGATATATCAGTAATAACTTGCGGTAATAATATTAGACGCCTTATGCTATTACAGCCGTTGCCGCTTTAATATCAGAATAATACTATTCGTGATCACTTAAATAGTCATGTAAAAGGCTTAGGGCGATCTGATATTTCACGACGGCGACACTTAATATAGGTACTTACTAATTTATTTTTGTTTATTAACATAATAAAAAATAATACAGGTGGAAGTTAACAAGTTAGGAGTCATCCAAAACATGAATCTTACCAATTACACAGACAATGGTTGTAAGATCAATGAGCCAGTAATTGGTTACGGTTATGATGTGTACCACAACGTTTACGATATCACCAAAATTAACTACACAGCCTACAACACAGTTACTGACACACCTAAGAATACCTTCTGTAGATCACCAGGTAACGAAAATGCTATTACAAAATTAATAAGTATTTATTAACATCATACTGCTTTAAATTTCCTTGAATTGAAAATTAACCATTTTAACCAATTTATTTTTAATAGGTACATTAGAAGCTATCTATAACATGGAAATGTTAATGGAGAGAATTGCCTACGAACTTTCTTTGGATCCAATGACTGTCCGTCAAAATAATCTTAAAAAAAGTTACCACGATAAAGTAATTGAACTTACGGAAGCTATTAAAAAAAGTTCTGAACTTACCAGCCGCCAAGCTGCAGTAGATTCCTTCAACACACAAAATAGATGGAAGAAACGAGCAATCCGATTCGCTTGTTGCAGATGGCCTCCTGTAGGTTTCTTATACGATGATGTCAACTTAGCCGTCTTCCACTCAGATGGTTCTGTAATTATTACCCACGGTGGTGTTGAAATGGGACAGGGAATAAACACTAAAGTGGCCCAAGCGGCCGCTTACCTCTTGAAAATCCCCTTGGACAAAATTAAAATAACACCAAACAACACCATTATTGCACCAAATACATTTGTTACTGGTGGAAGTGTTTCGACAGATGCCATTTTAGTAGCATTGAGGAGATGTATCGAGCAGCTTTGGGAACGGTTAGACCCCATCAAAGCCACGTTGACTGATCCAACTTGGTCAGAGTTGATTACTGCTGCGTACACTGCTAATGTAGATCTCCAAGTTCATGGTTTCGTCTCTTCCACTGATGCGCAGTCCTACGATATATTTGGTGTGGCTTGTTGTGAAGTCGAAGTTGATGTCCTTACTGGAGAACATAACATACTGAGAGTAGACATACTGCAGGACGTCGGTGTTAGTATCAGCCCTGAGATTGATATTGGACAAGTAAGTGTGATAATTTAATTTGCTTTTGTATTTTTGTTGTTCTATTGCAGTTCTTCATGTAATGTTTTTTTCGGGTATTTTTATTTTTAAGATTTGTAATTCCAAGCTGTAGTTATTGTTATACAGAAGTTAGGCTGAAACGTTCGATCTTTTTGATCATCGTGATGCCAAAAACCAATGAATTTTGATAGAACACTTAGTGGTTGAATTTTTTTCTTTTAATTTGTAACGGAAAACTGTGATTTACCAGTAACCTGTATATTTTATTAAAAATATTCATAGTGATGTGCAGAGGGTAGCCCTGATATCCCTTAATAAACAATACATTCTAACAGTCATTATTTAAGGGATTACAATCCCTTAAATAATGACTGTTAGAATGCCTATTGAGCAAAGTGGCATATGACCACTATCAATATGAATATTTATACATAACGTGTAAGTTTTTTTCATTAATAGACGATTAATATAATTATAATGGGTTGTCTAAAGACATTCAAATATTTACTAGTCTTTTAAATCTCGTTGAGTTTGACGGTAATGTTTTGATTTCTCGTTCACACTTTTGAGAGCATGACTTAGTAGTCGTGTCTTTGAATTATTTGTACTTAACATACCGAATTGTGTATACTCCCATAAGTTTGTTATCTTGAACCACTCATCATTATTGTCTTTAATACTATCAATTAGATTGAAGGAGCTTTTATGATGGGTGCCGGGTACCACACTTGTGAGCAGTTGGTCATGGACCCTGAGAACGGCGCGTTATTGACAGACAGGTCTTGGAACTATCTCTTAATGGAAGCAAGGGATATCCCACAAGTTTTCAATGTAGCTTGCAATCACGAATACAGTACTGACCTCATTTATGGATCCAAAGGTAAGTCTGGAAACATTTGGAAAAACGTTTTGAAAGAAATTATTAAAGATATTTATCATCGCCTTTTGGGTGAGTCTTTTTCCCAGCAGTAAGATAATATAAGCTAGGAACAAAAATCAAGGTGTATTACAAACATTTGTTGGGAAATAGAAGAAAAAAATAAATAAACAAAGTAATTTAACAGAATATCAAGGAACGTAAATAGTAACTGCTTGTCAGAAATATGCCACGAGTTCCAAAGCTTAATATTTCAATGTCAGTTAAGTTATAACATTGTATTTAGGTACATATCTGTTTATAATTTTTTGTGTTACTTATATTTAGGTTAAGACATTCATATCTTAGAAGCTATTCTCTTCTTGTTCTCACACACTAGTAGTCTACGTTTCTTTTCGTCATATTTCCTCTCGCAGGCCTGCTGGTAGAAATTTATTTTTAAAAAATATGTTTTTTTTATGATGTTTCTTTGTTTTTTATCCTGTGTGTACATAAATTATTAAATAAATAAATAATTTGTTTCACAGCTGTTGGAGAGCCACCGGCTTGTTTAGCAGTGGTCATACCGATGGCACTTAGGGCCGCCGTAGTGCAAGCTCGCCAAGAAAACGGGATACCCACTACTGAGTGGTTTGATATCGGTAAGTTCGTCAACGGTTCTATTTTTACCCATATAATTATAACTTGTTTCATTTGATTTAACCTTCGGTTTGAGATACCGATGTACCTGAAT
This sequence comes from Ochropleura plecta, assembly GCA_905475445.1. Taxonomy (NCBI): domain Eukaryota; kingdom Metazoa; phylum Arthropoda; class Insecta; order Lepidoptera; family Noctuidae; genus Ochropleura; species Ochropleura plecta. The sequence goes on from FR997736.1 coordinate 19,759,066, forward strand.
TAATTACTGAAACTTCATCCATTAATAATAGAAGAATTGCTTTGATACTGGACTTTTAAAATATCAGTAAAGGCTAATATTTTATATCCTTTATTATTTCTAACTAGCTTTTTCTCAACCTCGCTACAATCACAGTCCAAAATTATTGCACGGGAACGGTTTTAAGACATCATAAGACACTCAAGTATAATGTAACTTCATTCTGCCGAGTTCAAACACAAAGCATTTTTTTTTCAATTAGACTTTATTAGACCATTACAGGCACTTTCGAATGCCATAAAAACAAAAAAAAAGATGCTGCTACAGTCCCAGTCACAAGATAATAACTTGTGAAAGTACTGTAGTTGGCCATTCCAAAGCGTAGGTAGATCTCTATGGAGAAGAATGGGCAAGAAACTCCAGGAACACTCTTTTAAATCATAATACTTACTAATATTATAAAAGCAAAAGTGAGTTTGTTTGTTACCTCTTCACACTTTAATGGCTTAACCGATTTTGATGAATTTTAGTACAGAGATAGTTGGGAACCCGGAGACGGACACAGGTTAATTTTTTTTGTAAAAAAATTGGGATATGAGAAAGAGGGAAGAAAAGGCAAAACTTAGCGTTGCTATTACAGATCAATAAGGCTCAAGGGCAAAAACTGCAGGTAGCAGGTACCTGCAAATCAGGAAAGGGGAACTGTGTTACCCCGAATTTAACGCGAGCAAAACCGTGGGCAAAAGCTAGTATTTTATAAAATTATTGATACATCATTCATGTTGAGATTAAACATAATTATGTGAGAACGAAGTAGAAAACCGAGCACATTTAGAGCGTCAAGAGTAAAAGGAAAAATTAGCAAAAGTTTAATTATAGATGAATTAAAACAAGTTTAAAAGGGATACCGCAACTCAAAGGACAAAGAAGGAACATGGATGGAACTTCGCCCAGAGCGAGTAGTCAATTCATCATTTTTCTTTCAAAAAACGTAGCTTCACAAGATTGTAGAAAAAAAATCGGAATCCGATTAGTTGTTACTTCGAATGAGTTATCCTACATCCAAACTTACAAAGCTACAATTTCAAAAACCTTTTCTCTTTATAGCACAAGTGTAGAAAAATTATGCGCATGTGCAACGGCGTACTGAATACCTTTTAAAATTTCAAATAATTCTTCGTCATACCTTGCATTCAGCTCAAGAAAAGCTGTACTTCTGATTTTTTTAGGATACCTATAACATCATATGCCTAGCCTTTTCCTAGAGGTCGGCTTTCAGTCTAACCGGATGCAGCTGAATATCAGTATTTTACATGGAGCGACTGCCTATCTGACCTCCACAACCCAGTTAGTACTGGGTAAACCGATACCCCTTGGTAAGACTGGTTGTCAGACTTTCGGAATACTGACTACCTGTAACGACTATTAAGATACCTATAACCTAACCTATACCTAAGGTATAAAGATACCCATTTTACTCCTCGAAAAACAATTGTTTCTAATTCCATACATTTGTATTTGCAGATGGACCGTACACCACCGAAAAAATTTGCTTGGCGATGAAGAATAACCCAGCGGACTTTAAACTTGAATAGGTTTAAAGTTTTATGCCACAATGACAAAAAGACCGCACTGGTATCGAGGGCATCAGGATATTGTAATATGTCTGACAATTACGTTCTCAACGATGCTTATCGCTCTAGTACTTCAGTAGTAGACGATTTCATTTTCCTAAATTGGTTTTTATTTATAAAAATCTATTTCTTCATTTATTTTGAGTATTGCAATTATATTGTTTTAAGAGAGTAAAGGTGTTTTTTGTTTTTTCATTACTTTATAGTTTATTTTGTTTTGTCTTTTTTTGGTGTTCAGTTAATTTTGTCATTTTATCTTTTGTTATATTTCATTTATTTTCAGCTTGTTTATGTGTTCATTGCTTACTTTGATTTTGTGATGGTTTTCAATGATTTTATTAAACATATTCGGCATGTTATTGTACTGTTTTCATTTACTTATCCTCTTATTCTAAACTAGCTTCCGCCCGCGACTTCGTCCGCGTGGCATAGTTACTTTGGGCTAACGCTAACTTTAAAACGCGTGATGACCCGAAAAAATGTATCTTTCTCTCCCCTTTTCTTCCCTCATTCTCCCCCTTTCCTCATTTTAAAAAAACTTGCCTATTTCCGACACCAGGGCCCCAACTATCTCTGTACCAAAATGCATCAAAATTGGTTCGGTCATTTAGGCGTGAAGCCGTATCGACTGCTGCGCTGTGTGTCGCGGGTTCGATTCCCTCACGGAACAAATATTTGTATGACCTACAGATAGTTGTTCCGGGTCTGGCTGTTTGTGTATGTGAGATTGAATGTTTGTAAACGCACCCACGATACAGGAGAAATTCCTAGTGTGGGGCAACGTTTTTTAAAAAAAAGAAAGAAAGAACAAACAAACTCACTGTAGCTTTTATAATATTATTAAGGATTTATGAAAATAACCGAAGGTAACTGAATGCCTATTCAGTTACCTAACGAAATAAGCTACGTTAGAGGTCCTAACTGTAGCTACCTTACACTTAAAAAAAGTGCCTACTTAAATAATAAAACTGATCCTAAATACACTACAGCTACAACTAAATAAAACTACAGCTAAATAAATTAAAAAATAATAATTTGAATTTATATTTAACCTGAAAATAATTTAAGTACTAAATTATATATGTCGTAGATTGATGGCGCAGTGAAGACAGTGCCATCTAACAATTCATTTGTGAACTAAATTTAATTGTCATGGATTGATGGCGCGATGCCGACAGCGCCATCTAACAAATCGTTTGTAAACCAAATTTAATAATATCGCAACCGGAAACGCAAGTGTGCCGCGCGCGCGCTTGGACACGATCGTCGGTAGAAGGGATGAAGCTATAACTGGCGGAGCGACCGAGTGCAGAGCCCCCCCATCCGTCCCTTGCAAGAGCCAGCCCGCGCTGCTGAGCCAGTAAGTTAAAATAATCCATAAATAATATCACTCAGATCCAGCCTGTCCCTTGCTGTCCCTCAGCGACGCCCTAAGCCGAGGCTCGTACCCCACAGGGGGTGCCCTTAGCGTGTAGTCGCTTAGTTTATAAGTTTATACCCTGGCTGGAGGTCTTAATTTTTAAGGCACCCACAGGATTCGCCCGGTTAAGCAGACGACAACCTCCTTGGTTGAACTGCGAGATGCCATTCATAAAAAAAAAAAAAAGTGCAGAGCCCAGTCGAATACAATCGGACAGACTGCTCAGTCGAACTCAGGCAGTCTTGGCAGACACCCAGGACCAACGCACGTGTTTGTTTATTGTGAATTCGTTATTCGTTAAGTTTAAATTAGAATAAAGTTATTTTGATTATTTTATTGTTTGAGTGCCCAGTGACAGTGCCGCTATTTAACCTAACCATGTCGGATCACGATGAAGACCCGATGTTTCCTATCTCGGCCACCCATGATGCGACATCAGATGTGGGATATACTCGAGCTGAAGAAATATCGCAGAATGGAGCCATGACGTCACGGTGCGACGAGTGTCTGACTGCCAATCGACAATGGAGGAGGCGCCGGCGGGGCAGGTGGCCTAGTCGTTCCTGAGCAGCGTCTGCAGCAGCGACGCGTTGATGTCTGCTACGTCAGTAATCCCAGTGGTACGCTGATGAACTCTGGTGAGTCGTATCCATTTTATTATGATTCTGGTGCCGAATGCTCTCTCATCAAAGATTATGTTGCTTCAAAGTTTAGTAGCAAGCGTATGAATAATATTGTAAACTTAACAATTCGGTCATGTCATTATATCAGTCATGGTAGAGTACAAAGTACCTTACAAATTTTAACTGAGGTTATTATGTGGTATTAACGATCTGCGATTAGAGATTTTATTTCATGTTGTACCGGATAGTTAGTTGTCTTAAAAATGATATTTTAATCGGCCGCAAGTTTTAGATCAGGGATTTAACGTTAGTATAACGTCTCATTGTGTTGTTTTGTGTCGTGATAAGGTTGTTAGGTTATGTGATGTTTCAAATAGACCCAAGAATGATTCTATTTGTGAAATCGATTTCGATAAAATTGATACCGACATTCCGCCAGAATTACCCTCCCGATTGAATGATCTTTTGACAGAATATTCAACTTCGTTTTCTAGTGGTGTTTTTAAATTAGGCTTGTAGATCCTAGGCGAACGGTAAATCGTCACCCTTATAGGTTAAGTGCTAGTGAACGCGAAGTTGTTACTGCTAAAGTTAGTGAACTAGAGAAAGCAGGTATTATTAAGCCAAGTGTTGCTAGTTAAGAAGAAGGATGGTTCAGATCGCATGTGTGTCGGCTACAGGGAACTGAACGACAACACTGTTTCGGATAGGTTTCCATTGCCGTTGATAGGAGATCTTGTATTTAGGTTAGGTGGTGCTATGTGGTTCACGTGTCTCGATATGTTATCAGATTCCAATGCACCCTGAATCAATAGAGCCCATTGCATTTATCACACTTGACGGTCAGTGGGAATATTTGACAATGCCGTTCGGTTTGAAGTATGCGAGCTCAGTCTATCAGCGTGCAGTGGTGAAAACATCAGGTGACCTTGCTTATAGCTATGCTGTTACACACGTCGATGATATTTTAGTGATGGGATCGTGTGTAGAGAAAAGTTTAGTTCGGCTTCGTACTGTACTCGGTAAATTGACAAAAGCTGGTTTCTCCCTGTATTTTGTTAAATGTAAATTGCATAAGCAACGGGTTGAATACTTAGGATTTGTTATTGAGGACGGCCAAATCAGACCCAACCCAAATAAAATTGTAGGTTTGTCAAGAGCTCCACCTAAAACCATCACTCAGCTGAGACAGTTCATAGAGTTGGCCACTTATTTCAGACAGTTTGTGCCACAGTTCTCAAAAATGATGGCACCTCTATTTCGTTTAACAAGTGGCAAGAATAGGTCCATTGGTTGGGAGCCCAGCCATGAGGCCATTCGCCAGAAAATAGGTTCTTACCTAACCAGTGAGCCAGTCCTAACGATTTTCAACCCTGCGCATTCAATTGAGTTACATACCGATGCCAGTGCTGAAGGATACGGTGCCATTTTTATCCAAAAGATTAATGAGAAACAACATGTGGTTGCTTATTATAGTCGTCGCACTTCTCCTGCTGAATCCAAGTTTCATTCGTTCTAATTAGAAACGTTAGCCATCTTTAATGCCATAAAGCATTTTCGACATTATTTGCTAGGTCGTAAGTTTACCGTTGTGACGGACTGCAGTTCTGTTAAAACATCCAAAAACAAAACTGACTTGTCTCCAAGAGTTTATCGTTGGTGGGCCTACATGCAGTCGTTTGGGTTTGATGTTGTTTATCGTGAAGCTACTGCCTTCACGATAAGCAATGTCAAACTCAGGTGAGTCATGTAGACTTTCTTTCTAGAAATCCTCTCCCTACAACTAAAGAATCATTCACACATGTGTAACAAAAGCGTGTCGATTTAGCTGAGCTTTCTAGTAACTGGTTGCAAGCTGAACAGGAAAAAGACGAAGAGATTGCTAAGATTGTGTCTGATCTTCGTAATGAAGTTTTTCCTGAGGATCCTCGTAAAACTTACAGAAATTCGGAAAAATATTCTGTATCGTAAGATTCAGCGTAACGGTCGCACTCTATGTTTACCTATTGTACCTAGATCACTTAGGTGGTCAGTGAATAATAATGTCCACGAGTCTATCATGCATTTGGGATGGGAGAAAACTCTCGAAAAGATTTACGAGGACTATTGGTTCGAGGGAATGTCAAAATATGTGAGAAAATTTATTGACAATTGTATCACTTGTAGTAGCGAAGCCCAACTCTGGTAAAGTTCAAGCAGAACTTCACCATATTCCCAAGTTCAATAGCCTATGGCACACGATTCATATTGACGCTTCTGGTAAACTGTCTGGTAAGAATGACATAAAAGAATACGTGTTTGTCATCATAGACGCTTTTACCAAACTTGTTTTACTTCGACATTCGATTAACATCGACATTAACAGTAGTATTGATGCTATTAAGTTTTGTATAGCGTTGTTTGGTGTACCGAAACGAATAATGGCAGATCAAGGTCTTTGTTTCGCTAGCAAAGATTTTTTTAGTTTCTGTTCTTCTATCAACATAGAGTTGCACTTGATAGCTACCGGATGCAGTCGCGCTAGTGGTCTAGTAGAAATGGTAATGGGTACCCTTGCTAGGTTGTAGAGGCTAATCGTGACCACTCTTGACAGGAAGCATTAGGAGAGATTCAGTTGGCTATGAACTATACTATTAATAGGGTGACTAAATCTAGCCCTCCCGAGTTAATGATCGGAAGGTTAGCACTACTTCTTGGTTTAGTAACCAATGATGTTGTGACTGACATTAGTTTAAATGAGATAAGAGAGCATGCGACACAGAATATGGCAAAGAAATGCTAATTACGAAAAAAAAACAATTTGATAAAAATAAGGCTCAGGTTTCTGAGTTAGTTGTTAATGATTGTTTTAATTGAATTGAGAAAAGGAATCAAACAAAATTAGATCCTTAATTCAAAGGCCCATTTGAGAAAGCGAACATGCAAATACCCTCATGATCGTGTGAGGAAGATCCCCGATCACCAAGTTCCTAGAGAATTAGATGTCATAGCTGATGACAGTGGTCGTGAAACCAAATCTGATTAAGAATAGCTTGTATACTCATACTCGAGACTTTAGACCGCACCTCATGAGTACCATGTGGCGATGGGTCTGTCTGCAAGGAATCGTTGGTGCGATTTCTGTCTGTGTTGGTGCACAGAGCGCTTTTGTGTTGTAGCACATTATGCGCTAGATTTTTGATAATCATTGGTGTGATTATTGTCTGTGTTGGTGCACAGGTCGCCTCATATGTTGTAGCATATGTGGCGGCAGATTTGTAAGGAATCGTTGGTGCGATTCTGGTTTGTGTTGATGCACAGATCACAGTGAAGGTTTTGTGAGTTGAGTATACATTGCTTATGAACTATGATAACGAGTAACAGAATTGTAAGATTTACTTTGTTTTGTAACTTGTTGATCGGATTTCTTTTCAATTGATTACTTGGTGCAGGGAGTACTGTGACAGGGCATTGTAAAGCCATTAAAGTTGGTAATTGTACCCAGATACCTTTGCTTCTATTGGCAGGATAGCCGAGCGAGATTACTCTCAGAGCATATTTTGTCCACAGGAACTACACCCGAGGACGGGTGCTGGTCAGGGATGGCCGTGTCGTAGATTGATGGCGCAGTGAAGACAGTGCCATCTAACAATTAATTTGTGAACTAAATTTAATTTTCATGGATTGATGGCGCGATGCCGACAGCGCCATCTAACAAATCGTTTGTAAACCAAATTTAATAATATCGCAACCGGAAACGCAAGTGTGCCGCGCGCGCGCTTGGACACGATCGTCGGTAGAAGGGATGAAGCTATAACTGGCGGAGCGACCGAGTGCAGAGCCCAGTCGAATACAATCGGACAGACTGCTCAGTCGAACTCAGGCAGTCTTGGCAGACACCCAGGACCAACGCACGTGTTTGTTTATTGTGAATTCGTTATTCGTTAAGTTTAAATTAGAATAAAGTTATTTTGATTATTTTATTGTTTGAGTGCCCAGTGACAGTGCCGCTATTTAACCTAACCATGTCGGATCACGATGAAGACCCGATGTTTCCTATCTCGGCCACCCATGATGCGACATATATATATATTTTGTTTTTTTTTTAATATATCTAATTATGCCTATTATCTATAAGAACCTATTAATTACCAAATAAAGTAAAACTCAAACTCAAACTCAAAGCATTTATTTCAATTAGACCATTACAGGCACTTTTGAATGTCATAAAAACAAGAACAAAAAATGATGCTGCTACAATCCCGGTCACAAGGCATAATAACTTGTGAAAGTACTGTAGTTGCCCATTCCAAAGCGTTGATCTCTATGGAGAAGAATGGGCAAGAAACTCCATGGACACTCTTTTAAATTATAATATTTTTACAAAATCGTATTTACATCATTCGTGTTGAAATTATACAAATATGTGAGAACGATGTAGAAAGACGTGCACAGTAAGAGCGTCCAGAGTAAATAAAAAGCAAAATTCAATTTAAAATCTAAATAAGTTAAAAAAATGACCGTGGTAGTTAAAAAAATGACCAGTCCCAACTGACAGCGCCCGTTCACGAACATGACGTATGGATCAGCCCCATTCAGCTCGACCATTTTGAAGGGAGCTAAATGACCCGACACACCCGCCACTATCAGCGAGACATTTAAGTAAGCATGACACTATTAACCACCAGGGCTTCGTAGTAGGTACTAAAACTAAATAATTCTAATAGAATTATACCCAGAAATATGTAGGTAAGTACAACTTGTAACAAAAAAGAAATTAAAATAAAGCTAAAACGCCTGTCCAATACTGGGTCCACCCTTTATAGCAGAACTTTTTATGTCATAATTTTATTATGCATAACAACGGATAGCATAAACTTCATTTCGCACAAAAATTGTTTGGCAGACACTCATTTATCATACATTCAAAACTCATAATTTTGTAAGTCAGAATCATCTCTAGTCATAAATTTTATATCCATAATATTCAAAAAGCAGAAACATCTATTCTATTCTATTTTTGTTATCTGGCAATTAGAGCCGGTGTCGACTATTCTGCCAATGTCGAAAGTGAATTGGAAAAGCAAGTGTGGTTGACAGTTTTAGTAAAAAATAAGAATACAAATAAAAAATTAAAAAACTACTGTAGACACAAACAAGATTCCTCGTTGTATACAGTTGTGAAACTTGTTGGGTTAGTACGGGACTGAAACAAACAGAAAAATAAAATTACTTAAATATTATAAATGTTAGGACATTAAAATATATAATAATAGGTATATTGTAGGTATGCCACATTTAAACGGTGGATTGGAGTTGCGTACAACTCATAGTTTTATATTATTGTGGCGGATGAAAGTCATCAGCGCCACAAGCAGTTCTGGAGAGGAATATGTTAGTAGGGAGGGGAAATTAATCGGAAGAGGGATCTTAAATTTAGGGAGACGACTATATAAGTCGAGTGGTGGGGCGTTATTACAACATTCAAAAAAAATGTGATCCAAAGAACCCTCTTCCAATCCGCACTCGCAGAGAGAGGAATCGAGGATATGGATTTTTTGTAGGAAAACAGGGGTGCAGCAAAATCCTAAACGAATTCTACAAAGAGCAGATATAACAGGTTTAGAAACTTTTTTATAGCTAAAAAACCATGGTTTTGGTTTAATAGTTGGTTGTACAGCATAAAAAAACCTACCTTTCTTTTTGCTAGACATATCCCACTGCTCTTGCCATGAACATTGGAGATTCAACTTTGGAAGAGACAGCAGGTCATAACTCTGATGGGTATTATGTGTGAGGTCGGCCGATACAGATGAACAAGCATCTTTAGCCAAACCATCAACACATTCGTTACCCTTAATGCCACAATGACCAGGTATCCAAACTAACTGTACATCCCTTTGACTACGAGCACAAGACAATAAAGAACTTTTGATTTTTAGAATAATGGGGCTGTGTAATTTATTTTTAAAAGGACTTTGAGCTAAAGCTTGCAAACAACTAAGGGAGTCTGTAAAAATAACGGCTTTCTCAATGTTAGTGTGTGATTCTATAAAAAGACAAGCTTCCAATATAGCCACACATTCACCAGTGAATACAGACGCCTCCTTAGGGCATTTAAACTGTAAAACTATTCTGGAGTTTTGGTAATATACCGCGGCTCCAGTATTATTATGTCCATCTAGTTTTGAAGCATCAGTAAAGAGTAGATTAAAGCCATTCCATCGCTCGCCCACCAACGCATTGAAGGCGGAGTTCGCTGAAGGAGATCTTTTTGATATACCAATATCATAGAAAATTTTAGGGGTAAAACATAAGACTTCGTAAGCAAAGTTAAAAAGCGGTAGTCTAGGATACTGAAAAATCGGACAATCTAAATTTTGTGTTAACCGAAAAGATTTGAGGATTAAGGGGATTTCTTTATTTTTCCAATAATTTGAGTTTCTGCATAAGGCATCCAGCTCATTTAATTTCACTATAAGGGGATGGGATGTTCTAGGAATTACTCTGGATAAAAAGCGAGAAGCCAGGTACTGCCGTCTCAGGGCTAAAGGAGGTTCAGCACACTCAACCTGCAATGCGTTAACGGGGGAGGACTTCATGCAGCCAGAGATGATTCGAAGGCATTTGGACTGAACCCTATCCAGCCCAGCCAAAGCACCTTTGTTACAAGGAATCAAGTGGTATGTTCCATAGTCCAAAACACTACGAATTAGGGCGTTGTACACTAATTTCATGGTGTAGGGATGGGCACCCCACCAAACACCGGCAAGAACTTTTAAAATTGAAATAATTCTTTCGCACTTTTGAACAAGAAAATTTATGTGAGGTTTTCCGGTCAACTTTGCATCCAAAAAAACGCCTAAAAATTTTGCTTTACCTACTATAGGAATGTTATGGCCTAAAATGCTTATTGAAATTTGAGGAATCGACCTTTTGCGAGAAAAAATTACTGCCGAACTTTTTGGCGCTGACAGCGACAGACCGTGGCTTAAAAGCCACTGGTTCAAAGAGTCCAGAGAGAGGCATAGAGATGATGCAGCGTCAACAATGGAGGAATCTGACACATATAAGGCAATGTCATCGGCGTATTGCAATATCAGACAATTGCTGTTTAGGCAGGATCTAATATCAGCCGTGTATAAATTATACAATAATGGACTTAAGACAAAGCCCTGCGGGAGTCCCCTCCATGTCTGTCTTTCAGCGAATTCCTCTCCCGGAACTCTCAGCACCAATGACCGAGACATAAGCAATCCACAAATACATTGTATCATCTTAGCCGGGAGACTCAGCTGTTGCAATTTCTGCCTGAGTACAGGAAGAAGTACGTTGTCATAAGCAGAAGATAAAGCAATTGGCCTCAGGCCATTCGGATCATCTACGTGTTTGCCAGGCTTTAATAGGGGAATGATTATTTGTAGTTTCCACTGGTCTGGAACCCAACCATGACTATAACAAAAATTAATAATATTTAAAAAGTAGCTTTTAGTCTTGTTGCCAGAGCGAGAGATAAAAGAATATGGCACACCATCAATGCCAGGAGCAGAGTCCTGGACATATCTGAGTACCACATTTAGTTCTTCCATAGTAAATGGAGCATCGGAGGGATCCACTGTATCATTTTGCAGAGGTACATTTTGTAATTCAGATGAGTGAGGGACATAGGGTGGAGCTATTTTGTCAAAGAAATGTTCAGCTGTTTCCCTGGTAATTGGTGGAGTAAATGAGGGGAAGCACCAGCGTCTAAACCTATTTATATTTTTCCAGACTACTGAAACTGGAGTAGAGGGAGATAAGGAGGTGCAGTATTTGACCCAACCCGCACGTTTCTTCTTACGAAGAAGACGCTTGGATCTGGCATTACACTGGGAGTAAGCCATCAAGTTTTCGGTGCTCATATCTGCATTGTAGCATTCCTCGGCCTCATTCCTTTCTCTAATTGCCGAAGTGCATTCAGGGTCCCACCATGGGGGTGAAGGGATTTTATTTTGGGCACTGTTTTTCAATGGAAAGGAAGAGTCAGCACTTGATGTGATGGCGGCAATAAAACCCTCATAACAACTCTTAGCATGGCAGTGACCAGAAGGGTCTGGTAAATTTGAATTTAAATTTGGAAGATGATCAATTTTCTCCTCCAATAGTGAAACAAATTTAGTCCAATCTGGTTTGGACAGATTATATTTCAAAAGTGGAGGAGAAACTTTTTCTAAATAGGTCTTGTTGACTAAAGATATGACTATAGGGTAATGGTCACTACCATGCGACAAGGTTGTGCATTCCCAGTGAGTCGAAGCTGCTAATTCGACTGAACAAAATGTCAGGTCAACACAACTCTTTTGCTGCCCGGGGAGAGATCTACGAGTTGGGCAGCCATTGTTCAAAATACAAAGGTCTAAGTCATCCAAGATCTCAACTAGAGCTACACCAAAGGCATCACAGCGTTCAGACCCCCATCTATAATGATGGCAATTAAAATCACCCATGACCAGCATTGGACCATGTACACTAGAAAAAGTGTTTTTTAAAAAGACTAAAAAACTAAGGTTGGGGTGAGCAATATAGATAGAAAACACTGTGATGCCCTCAACCCTTCCTGCTACAATACTCATATCGCCTTCCAGTGAAGGCAAGGATAAGGGGGAAAGTGGGACCCGATAGTTGACGAAGAGAGCCGACCCTCCGTACCCATCGGATCTATCACATCTGAGGATGTTAAAATGAGGCATACGAAAGCTGAGACTTGGGGTGAGCCAAGTCTCAGCTATAGAACAAGCCAATGGCTTGTACTTGTTTAGGAGGAATATGAGGTCGTGCTTTTTATGCCACACGCTCCTCACATTCCATTGTAGGAAAACTTGGCGGGACGCCATTTTTAATTTGTATAAGAAGATTAATCAATTGTTCGGCAACGTTGGACGGTGATTGGGAGGAACTAGAAGATGAGGATATAATAGTTGGTAAAAGTTGTATTATAAGGTCAATAAGAGACGAAGTATTATTAGAGGGAACATTGTTATAATTTAGAGCGCAGCCATTAGGCTGGGAAGATTGGGGAGTATTAACTATTTGGTGATGAGCAGTCTTATCATAGGATGGGGAAAGTGGGGCATGGGTCCCTTCCTATATGACTGAGATAATGGAGTTTTAGTGGCGTTAGCATAATTGCGGGTAACTACTGGGATGGATTTGCTAGCCTCAGCATATGAAATGGATTTCTCAGCCATGATAGTTTTAATGGCTTTTTGTCTGCCATGCTCAGGGCATGACCTGCTATTGGCAAAGTGATCACCCGAGCATAGTATACAAAAGGCCTCGCCTTCAGTAATGTTGCAACCATCACCGGGGTGATCGTGGCCACATTTACTGCAGCGTGGTTTTGACCTACACAGGTTTGCTACATGCCCAAATCTACAGCATTTGCGACATTGGATTGTTGGGTATATGTATTGCTCAACAGGAAGGGCTGTGTAACAACAGAATATCCTCTTGGGAAGGACTTGACCATCGAATGTAATAATGCAGGTTTCAGTGGGTTTCCACTCTGTTATACCGTCTCTTTGTACTTTTCTGTTAATCCGGCGAACTTTAAGTATTTGTCTACATCCAGCTGGTACAGACAAATATGACATAGCTTCTTCTTCAGTAATGTCAGTAGGAACACCGGTTACGACACCCATCCTAGTGACATTAAATGAAGGTATTGTTGCAGTATAGCTATTCTTGGGCAACAGGTTATTAACTAAAAAAGAGTTGGCATCCTGAGGGGAAGCGAACTCTACTGATACCCGGTTTCTGCCTACTCTATTGACACCACCACGAACAATGTTCGCGATGTTGTTGTTAATTAAAAATTTGCCGAAATTTACGGGATGTAGGGTGGTGCCTGCGTTTGGTTGGGTTTCTATACGCGACACGTGGACAATGTAAGGGGCCTTATCAATTGCCGAATAGGTAGTACGACCAATTTGGGTTTTTGGTTGTTTAGTTGGAGGAGTTGGGTTTGTTATTTCATCGTCCCCAGGACGTTTTCGTGAAGTTTGTTGGGATGGGGAAACTTCCATTTCTGGTAGGCTGCAGACAACATTTGCAAATTGCGATAGAGGATTTAGCGGGACAGGGCTTAGGGAAACTGGGATGTCAGGGGGGACAGGATCGAGTGGTTTTTCCCTATCCATAATGAATAGGAGGGCTAAAAAGTAAAAACAATCACTGTACAAACCTGTTTACACACACAGTACAACACACAAACAAAAACAAGTCACAAAAGTATCAACAAACACACAAGAATTTAAATAACTCGAGACACACGTGCTATCCAAAGACACCCGGTGGCGCGAATCAAGCAGAAACATCATTTCGCAGAAAGTTCACAGTCAGAATCGTCTTTTGACATATATTTCATATCGTTATCATTAAACGGCAGAATTGTCATATCGCAGAAAGTTTATAGTTAGAATCATCTATATCATTATTTGTTGTCATTTATTTTAATTATTTATTTCTTTAAAATAATATCATTTATTTTAACTATTTTTTAATTGAATTTGTAATAATGTCATTAAATTCCATAAGTAATTATTATTCTAATGTAAATAGTTCAGTTCCGGGTAAACTACTAAAAACAATCTCATTTTCTATCAATGCAAGTCGTTACTGTCGTAGGGGGTCACAGTTTTAACCTAACCTAACCCACGCATTTTTTTTCAACAAATTAACTTAATCTTAATAGTTGAGTCCCGGGTAACCTACTAAAAACAATGTCTTTTTTTTCTATATAATTCCAAAAATATCTTATTTTTGCCTTAATATGTTTTTGTATACAATTGTAACTCACTGTATCGGTTCACACCAAAATATTGGAAACTCAAAATAAATAACAAACATGGTAAATATCCCGTTTTAACCGTTAATAATAATGTTAGTGACCATGTCAGTTTAAAAAGACTTATTAGGCATATAAGTCTTTAAACTTAATGTTATTCTTAATAAAATTCTGCCATCTGCATAGTATGAAAAGTGAAATTATACCAAATACTCGTCGCTCTAAATGAACATTATGCTAAACGATATTATGCGAAATTTGAACTCTGCCAATCGTAATTATACTAAATGTAATTCTGCAATCTTAAAACTATGCAATTGTCAATTCGGAGTTTTAAACATTATGCCAAACGATAATTATATCAAATAATTTTTATGCCTTTAAAATGTTCGTTTAAAGAAAAATATGCTAAGTGTGTTATGCCAAATAAATTTCGGAGCATCAAGATTCTGCCAGATAGAGGGAACCCGTCCAATACTATCTACCTATGTATACCTACTTCACTTAAAAATAAAAACCTATAAATACTTTAATTAATAATACCTATAACTATAATAAATAATATAACTATATAACGCTATGGCGCTCATTAGGGGAGGGCTATGTCCAGCAGTGGACTAATATAGCCTGATGATGATGATAACTATAATAAATTAGTATAATTAACTACGCTTTTACCATTAGAGTATAAAAAAAAACTGAACATAAATTAGCCGAACCTCGGTTTCTAAAAATCTATGCGTACCTACTACTACTTCACCTAAAAAGAAATAAAATGTAAACTATGAATAATTTGTAATTTGAACGAATATTTAAACACTACCAAAATAACTAATACCTATTTTATAAAATAACAACAAAAAAATCTAAAAAGAAATTATTTAAAGACTAAAAGTCGGGCTGAAAGCATTGTCTGTCAATAAGGTCGAACACTCTGAACATCTATTCGCATCAACAGCCAAATATTACACAAAAATAATCCTTATAGCATGATTCAGTATTCACGCGCGATGGCTTATTAGCGTATTTCATGCATAACTTTGGTGTTTGTATACCGATTTATATGATTCTTTTTTTATTGAATACGTAATAATGTTAACTGTTTTTAATTAGAGATGAGTGGGAGTGTTATAAACGTAAGAGTAGACAAATATAATCAGAAAGCTCCGAACTGCTAAGTTATCGGGAGTTACACGTGTTATTGTGAGTCAACCATAAAAGATAGACCTATGCTGTCGTAGGATATTTTTTATATAATTTTAAGGAGAACATATCCGTCATACATGATTTCTGTGTAGCTTTAACCAACTTCTCCCGATTACCCAACATTTTCCTTCACTGCTCTGCTCCTATTGATCGTAGCGTGATAAAAAGTATACTATAACCTGCCCAGGAGTATGAAGAATAATAATTGTACCAAGTTTCGTTAAAATCCGTCGAGTAGTTTTTGTTTCTATAACGAACATACAGACATCCAGACAGACAGACAAAAATTTTACTGATTGCATTTTTGGCATCAGTATTGTTAGTAAAGGAAGACGGTTTGCCTCCAGGCAAGTGGTTATTGGGTAAGGTTGAACAGACGCATCCGGGTCCTGACGGAATTACTCGGGTCGTAACCATACGCACACAGGCTTCAGTCATTAAGAGACCTACCTCTAAATTGTGTGTGTTACCTATTTGCCAGTAATCAGTTAAGTTAAGGTTAAGTTTAAATTTTGTTGTATTTTGTTAATTTTCTTTGTTTATTATAATGTAAAAACAAGGGTATGATATTTGTTCTGATAAACCCTATATTGTGTTAAAAACCTACTACCAAGGACGCAAACTTTATTTAAAGGTTTCCGGTCATGGTCAGGCTTGATATAAGCCGGACGTTTGGCACGGTGGGCGGTAATTAAGGACATTTTGTCAATATGTCCTTGGTGGGCGGTATGTTAGGGTTTGGAGCGAAATCATAGCGTGATCTAATATTATTTTTTGTCAAGAGTTGTCACCGCGCTCGATGGATGGCGTTGGCGTCGAATTAGATCTCGCTATGGTTTCGTTACCGCGAAAGGTATAAAAGGTCAGAATTAATTAATTGTTTTTTTGTGTGTACCTAAATATTATTGTGAACCTATTGTGTTCTTGGGATTTAATATACGCTATTATACCGATATAGTGCTATATTATTTATTCCTCGCCGTAATTGGACCCTTCTTAGTGAAGTTTAAAAATACATGGTCCTTCGAGCCGGATTGGTCGGGAGTGTGTGTGGTGGTTTCCAGAGGTGGTAGTGTATCACCACCCTTCGCGTCGTTACTGGGCAGTGGATCGCTGTCCAGATCAGCCCCTTCAACGGGCACCAGGTGAGGTGTCCAGGAGTTGGAGGAGGCTCCGATTGGAGCCGGGAGCAGTCAACCTGGTACCCAGCAGTCGGAGGATCGTCGCGAGGGAGGATTTCGTCGAAAAGAGGGCGCCACTTGTATGGTGCAGTGCAGCGCGCTGTGAAGAAGGCGCTCGTGGTGCAGTACAGCACGCGTGCCGGCTGTGGCTCGGGTGCAATACAGCAATACAGTGAGTGAAAATAAAAAATCGTGAGTACATTTGAATTATAACTTAGATCAGGAAGTTTAATGTTTGCATCAATCAAAAAGTGCGCGGAATTTGAACTTTAAAACATACTTTTAACTTTAAATTTAACATTAACTTTAATAGTTTTATTAGCTTAGGACTTGTAATTGTTTTATGTGAAAAGTGGTTCTGACGGGGAATCCATGCCCGATTTTAAAACCAAATAAAAGTTGTTCCAAACACTTGTAAAAATTTTGGGATTTGTTGGATAACTTTAAACATAAAACAAATCTATTTTTTTGTGACTTGTGTTTTGTGTTGATAAAAGTTGTACCGTAATTGTTGTAAAATGGAGTCGTTCTGTAATATACAGGAAGATGTTAGTTCTAAAATGCTTAAGGCTAGATCAAATTTTAAGAAAGCTCCTATAGAGCGTTTAACTACTTCATATTTAGAGACACGACTTGAAAATTTGGAACAATTGTGGAACGCATTTACTTCTAATCACAAAGAAATATTAAGCACGATAAAAAAGACTGAATTGGCTAATTCGAACTATGTTAAAAATAATCTTTATGATGAAGTTGAAGAATTTTATGTGGATTTTAAAAGTGATTTAAAAGAAATGTTATCCGAAAGAAAGTTTACTGATTCGCGTACAGATTCTAATACTTGTTCTAAAACAGAAGGGAACCTCAGTAGAGTAAAGTTGCCTGAAATAAAAATTCCTTCGTTTTCGGGAAAGTATTTGGAGTGGCAAACATTTAAAGATTTATTTGTGGGTTTGGTGCATGAAAACAAATCTTTGGATGATGCGCAAAGATTGTTTTATTTAAAGGGTCATTTAACTGGGGAAGCTGAACAGTTGTTACGAAATATTAATGTTACATCGGACAACTATAAAATTGCTTGGTCTAAGTTGGAGAAAATGTATAATAATAAAAGGTTTCTGGCAAATAGTATAATGAAAAGATTGTTAAGTCAAAAGACATTATCGTTTGAATCGGCATTTGAAATAAAGCGACTTATTACGACTACTGTTGAATGCTTAGAGTCAATTAGTAATTTAGGGGTAGATGTGTCTTCCTGGGATCTGATTGTGATCCACATAATTAGTGGAAAGTTAGATAAAGAGACCAGGAAAGCTTGGGAATTTAAGGCGGCTTCAGACGCAAGTGATGAATTACCTACCTTTAAACAGTTTTCTGAATATTTAAATAGTCGTTTTAGAGGATTAGAAAATTTAGATAAGGTCGATGACAAAGATAGACATTCAAACCAAAAAGGGACTCAGTCGTTTCACGTAGTAAAAAAGTCGGTTGCATGTGCGTTTTGTTCGTCAGCCGATCATAAAATTACGTCCTGTTCTAAGTTTGGAAAGGAGTCTAATGACGCTCGGCGTAGTTTTGCTCAGGAACATAATTTGTGCTTTGTTTGCTTATACAATAATCACTCTGCTAAACATTGTAAAAACACTCTCAAGTGCCAGGTGTGTAAACGCCGCCACCATTCTTTGTTACACCCAACAGGTGTTTCTGGGTCTGATATGGGCGAAGGTAGTAATAGGGCTCACGAGGAAACCTCATCGTTGATGAAGGAGGATAATAAAACTAGTAACGTTGAAAGGGCCGCGCAAGCGGAGGGGTCGAGCAAGCCTCTGGTTTCCTGTTTATCCACAGGAGGCGGTCGGAAAGCCGTCTTATTAACTACTGCTTTAATCGAGGCGAAAGCTAAGGACGGCTCGTATCGAACAGTTAGGGCTTTGCTGGACCAAGGATCACAGGGTTCTTTCGTTACAGAATCCGTGGTACAATATTTGGGTTTAAATAAAACTCCATTGCGACAAACAGTGATTGGGGTAGGTGGGGAAAAAAGTGCGACTGCCAAGTCCACTGTAACCCTTAAAATGAGATCTAGAATAGATCCCACATTCAAGATCACAGTCAATGCTTTCGTCTTGAAGTCGGTCACTGCCCTTCTCCCAGCTACGAAAGTAACTAGGGTAGAATGGGTTGACTTGGCCGATGATGATTTGGCTGATCCAAAATACGATAGGCCTAATAAAATTGATGTTTTGTTAGGTGCTGAAGTTTACAGCCAAGTCATCCAAGAAGGAATCAAAAGAAACGTAAGCGGAACTTACTTGGCACAAAACACCACGTTAGGGTGGATATTGTCGGGTACCTTTGAGTTGGATCACTCAAATAACCCCGCACATATTACCGTGATGCATTTAAGTATGGATCCCGATGAGTTGCTTCGAAAATTTTGGGAGTTAGAGGCAGAACCATCGAGAAAGAAAATGCTAACGGAGGAAGAAAATAACTGCGAAAAATTATACGCAGATACAACAGAACGCGACAAAAGTGGCCGGTTTATAGTAAGGCTACCATTGCGCGAGGGGGACCCGGTCGACAAGGTTGGCGAATCGAAAGTTATTGCTGAAAAAAGATTAAAGTCGTTAGAAAGTAAATTCAGGAAAAACTGTAAATTCAAGGAAGATTATTCGAAAGTTATCCAGGAATACTTACAGCTAAATCACATGGAAAAGGTTTTAGAAAATGACAAGAATAATCCGAAAGCTATTTATTTACCACACCATGCTGTTGTCCGGGAGGATAAAGTAACGTCTAAGGTTCGCGTCGTATTTGACGCCTCCTGTAAGGGATCAAAGGGAGCTTCACTTAATGACTGTATGTTAGTTGGTCCTACATTGCAGGCGGTACTTCGTCATACGATTATGCGATGGAGAACGCACCGAATATGTCTTGTAGCTGACATAATAAAAATGTATCGGCAGGTGTTAGTTCACAAAGAAGACTCAGTACTACAAAGGATCCTCTGGAGAGACAGTCCTGAAAAGGAAATAGAAGTGTATCAGTTAGGAACGGTAACATTCGGCACGGCGTCGGCACCATATCTGGCAGTACGGTCACTTCAACAGGTGGCGTACGATGAGTGCTCAGATCAGCCCGAAATAGCCAAGATTATTCTAAACGATTTCTACATGGATGACGTGATGACAGGATCTGAAAATATAGAAAGCTGTTTTAATATTTACACGGGATTAAGCAAAGTGTTAGATAAGAGAGGTTTTCCATTACAAAAATGGAGGAGTAATAGTCAGCAATTACTAAATAAAATAAGGGATGGGAAGGAAACTACAGAGGAAGAATTAAGGATAAAAATAGATAATGTAACGAAGATTTTAGGACTTACCTGGAACTCGAACAAAGACTTCTTTCAGTATTCTGTAGAACTTCAACCGTTGACTGCACCTGTAACAAAAAGAAAAATTATCTCCGAGATATCACGTCTATTTGACCCTTTGGGTTGGTTGGCACCAAGCATTGTTTTAGCCAAAATATTTATACAGAAATTATGGTTAGCGGGATTAGAGTGGGACCAAGAAATTCCAAAAAACTTAGTACAAGAATGGACTACTTACCACCATAGTTTGGCCTATTTGGTGAATATTAAAATCCCACGATGGTTGCAACAGGAAAGTAGCAATTTAAAGGCTGAATTGCACGGGTTTTCAGACGCTTCGAAATTAGCGTATTCGGCAGTCATATACCTGAGAGTAGTGGATCACAAAGGGGATATTCACATTTCATTAGTCACGTCGAAAACGAAAGTAGCGCCCGTAAGACAAGTGTCTATTCCACGATTAGAACTTTGTGGTGCTGCTCTCCTTGCTAAATTAATGGTGGAAGTAGGAGAAGTATTGAACATACCACGTGCCAATTGGCATGCATGGACCGATAGTGAGGTAGTGCTAGCTTGGCTCAACGGACACCCATGTCGCTGGAAAACTTTCGTTGCAAATCGGGTTTCTGAGATTTTAAGTCTGTTAGATACGAAATATTGGTCTCACGTATCAACGAAACATAATCCCGCAGATTGTGCATCTCGAGGAGTTTCCCCAGCTGATCTTGAATCTACGGCTTTATGGTGGAATGGGCCGGATTATCTAAGACAGCTGGTGGTGGAGTACAAAAGGCCCAAACACCTTATCACGCACTTAGAAGAAGTGAAAGTTCACACGACTTCTTTGGAACGTGAAGGTTTGTTTAAGTTTTCGTCATTATCCCGATTAGTCCGAGTTGTTGCTTATTGTCGGCGATTTTTAAATCTAAGGAGATCAGTAACAATCAGACATAATACACGACATTTATCGTATGTCGAGGATCACAATAAGAATGTCATTTTAACGCCAGGGCATTTCTTGATCGGAGAACCACCCGTTTTAGTACCAGATTCAAATTACGAAAGGTCCAATGTGAGTACCTTAAAACGCTGGCAGCTTCATCAGAGGATGACGCAGGATTTTTGGCGTCGTTGGTCGCAGGATTATTTAAATCAATTCCTGCAACGCCATAAATGGGTCAATAAAAATCCAGAACCATCAGTTGGGGAGGTCGTGTTAGTAAAGGAAGACGGTTTGCCTCCAGGCAAGTGGTTATTGGGTAAGGTTGAACAGACGCATCCGGGTCCTGACGGAATTACTCGGGTCGTAACCATACGCACACAGGCTTCAGTCATTAAGAGACCTACCTCTAAATTGTGTGTGTTACCTATTTGCCAGTAATCAGTTAAGTTAAGGTTAAGTTTAAATTTTGTTGTATTTTGTTAATTTTCTTTGTTTATTATAATGTAAAAACAAGGGTATGATATTTGTTCTGATAAACCCTATATTGTGTTAAAAACCTACTACCAAGGACGCAAACTTTATTTAAAGGTTTCCGGTCATGGTCAGGCTTGATATAAGCCGGACGTTTGGCACGGTGGGCGGTAATTAAGGACATTTTGTCAATATGTCCTTGGTGGGCGGTATGTTAGGGTTTGGAGCGAAATCATAGCGTGATCTAATATTATTTTTTGTCAAGAGTTGTCACCGCGCTCGATGGATGGCGTTGGCGTCGAATTAGATCTCGCTATGGTTTCGTTACCGCGAAAGGTATAAAAGGTCAGAATTAATTAATTGTTTTTTTGTGTGTACCTAAATATTATTGTGAACCTATTGTGTTCTTGGGATTTAATATACGCTATTATACCGATATAGTGCTATATTATTTATTCCTCGCCGTAATTGGACCCTTCTTAGTGAAGTTTAAAAATACAGTATCGATCACTAATCACCCCCTGATAGTTATTTTGGAAATATATTTCATGTACAGAATTGACCTCTCTACAGATTTATTATAAGTATAGATTCAGTACAGAGTAGTTTAGCACAGAAGCATCAGTCATTAGGAATGGTCTACTAATACCGAGTTATTTTTTCCTTTTGCTGGTCAGCTGGTAGAAATATCTTGTTAAGTAAGCTGTGCCTTTGTATTGTATTCTATAACGGGCTGGTGTCCGCAACTCCACGTCTGAGGTTCGTATGGGTGGAAATATTATTCGATCCACCCCAGCTCCACGAGAAACGCCAGCAGCGCCTTGGTGTTGCTGACGATCTTGCGGAGAGTACCTGGGTTACCGAAATGCTTTGCCCGGTATGGGGCAACGTCTGGGCAGTGCAGAAGCACGTGGGCTGCTGTTTCGTCTACCTCCATGCAGGCTTGACACAGTGGGGTGTCTGTGACTCTTAAGTTATTATATTCTATTGCATTATTAGTTATGTTATGATGTTTCTTTTATGTTCTCTCTATGATGTTTCTTTTATGTTGTAAATGATAAAACAAAAAATACAAATAGTATTACTTTCGTCATTTGGACATAACAGTAGCACCATGTCAATGATGTGGCAGTATACATCTCTATAATAATATCTTATCATTAATGATTATGTGGGAATTGCAAATGAATTGTTATTTTCTGGTAAGATTGAAAGCCAAACCCTAAGTTACAGTATAATAAACTCTATTACATTGTCTTTGAGAGAAAAAACAGTCGATCCACTTTAAACTCTTATTGTTTCCCATTTGCCGGAGTAAAACCCATTCCATTATTAAAAGACCGATTTTACTTTACCCACAGCTATTAAAGGTTCGGTTCCAACAAGAAATCCTTATAATTTCGCCATGTCCGTTTGTCCGCGATTTGTCTCACAAACTCTTAGTACTAGTCACAATTCAGTCATTAAAGTTACAATCTTCGCAATCGGCAGAACCTTAACAGCTTATGTTTCGGAAATGTGACACTTTGGAAGATTTAGTCTCATTCAAAACTTGTGTCTTTTTATACCAGCTATTTATTATTTGACGTTTTATGCATGGTTTTAGTGAAGTAGATTACGTTTTACTTAAAAAGCTTCCAACACCTTTGTTTCACATGCAAGTACAAGGTTACATTAAATAAAAGAAGAAGAATAAATGGATAAACGTTTTTAATCAGTTGAATTAAAAGATATCACAAAAACAACATGCGGCGTATTAAACATTTAAATGTGTGTTGACAATGGATGATGTACAAAAGAAACTAAATATTCTCATGAACAGGAAAGAAAAGAAAACAAGACCAAGAAATCATTACTTACTCTATAAGTGAAACTTAATGAACTCGAAAACATTGATAAAAATATTATAATTTTAAAATTATAATGTAACGATGTCAATGGATGAAGTGTTTTAGTATAAGTATTTTAAACAAACAATAATGCCAGTCCACTAACGGAAACTAACCTAATAAAGTTTAAAGTCCTCTGAGTTGGTTTTCATTGCCATACATATCTTTTCAGTGGAAAACGGTCCATCTAAAAATAAACATAAATAAATTTATTTCGTCATCATTAAGGTACCAAAAAAAAGAAATTGTCATCACTGTCCAAATTATAAATATTATTATGATTATTGTAACGTTCTGTTCAAGGTTCTGTAAGAGGTTTTATAACCTAATCAATGTTGGCTGGTTTACTATAATGTTCAAACACTCAGGTCGTTTCAAAGAAAGAATTAGGAAAAAACATAAAAATAGGTTAGAAATAAAAGTGTGACATGTTACTTAAAAATATGATTTGAATTATAATCTAAAAGTAATATATGCGCATTTTATTGAATTGCACAACCAAACCTTAACCGTTCTTTAAGCTGATGAAATTAACGTAAATAAACATGACAAAACTGCTCATTTAGCTGCAAGACTGAAATAGCATGCATAGCATGTGACGGCGACATATTGGAGATGTCGTCAAAGCTTTGTGCATTTTCCAGGACAAAAGCTCTGAGACTTAAAAAAAAAAGGCCCACACTAGAAATTTCCCCTGTATCGTGGGTGCGTTTAAAAACGTTTAATCTCACATACGCAAACAGCCAGACCCGATATTTGTTACGAGCGGGGATCGAACCCGCGACACGCAGCGCAGCAGTCGATCGCTCAGCCACTGCGCCAGCCATATCGTCAATACGAATAAAAAGAGTTACAGCAAACTGAGGACAGGATGGTGTAACACCTTGTATAGCCTATTTATCAATTGAACAATACTATAAGAAATGGATGGAGGCTTCTGCCCAGGAGTGGGACATATCAGGCCTACAACTTACCAATATCGAACCATTCAGTAGAGGATATCCCCGACTCCTGTCTGGCTTGAACAATTGCTTCTCTAATTGCAAACGGCACAACTACCGATAAACAACATGCTGTCTCTCCCAGTCCTGTTCATAAAATGTATATTGCTATTAAAACAACTATTTTTTTTTCTTACAACGTTACCCCACACATTTTTTTCCTGTATCGTAGGTGCGTTTATAAACATTTAAACTCACATACACAAACAGCTAGACCCAAACAACTATCTACAGATCATGCAAATATTTGTTCCGTGCGGGAATCGAACCTGCGACACGCAGCGCAGAAGCTGATCGCTCAGCCACAGCGCCAACCGTGCCGTCAACTATTAGATTCCTTACACTGATTTTTGTAGATCTCAATAAACTTTAAAGGTGGCTCTTTTCAGATTAAGTGACTTAATAATAGCTGAAATCAGTCACTTTACATCATTAAGCCAGGTTAGATCTGGCTTTGCTTGCTTCCTGGTATTAATATGTTTTCAAATATATCTTCTCTCAGCAAGGCTCTGAATATTATACCAACCCTCCCGGTGTTATACTAATGGGCCAAATTAAATTAATTATGAGAAGTATATTTAAAATATCACCAGACTAACCCTTAGCACCAAGAATAAGTTCATTACTGAAGGAGTTTCTGCAGATTACATTGAAATATTGGGGTATATCCCTTGCTTCTGGTAGGTGGTAGTGCCAAGATCTGTTAGTGAGAACTGCACCATTTACAGGGTCCATTTCCAGCTTCTCACAGGTATGGTACCCGACACCCATCACAAAAGCTCCTTCAATCTGATTAAAAAATAAATGAAAATTAAAAGAATAACTTGGTCACTAAATCTTCTAAAACAGAAAAAAAACTAGAAGTTGAATATTTTAATCGAATCGTTGTTGCATAACTTTTTTTGCGTATCATCTCATCTATTAGCCACTATTATTTGGTTTGCTTTTTAAGAAATATTTTGAACTAGCTTTTGCCCGCGGCTTCGCTCGCGTTAAATTTGGGGTAACACAGTTCCCCTTTCCTGATTTGCAGGTACCTGCTACCTGTAGATTTTGCCCTTTCGCCTTATTGATTGTAATAGCAAAGCTAAATTTTGCCTTTTCTTTCCCATTTCTCGCTCATTTTCCACTTAAAAAAAAATAACTTATGTTCGTCCCCAGGGTCCCAACTATCTTTGTACCAAAATTCATCAAAATCGGTTTAGCCATTAAGGCGTGAAGACGTAACAAACAAACAAACTCACTTTCGATTATATAATATTAGTAAGGATTGTAAAGTAATGTGTGAGAAGAATAATGCTACTACTTACTTGTCCTATATCGATGTTAGGGTTGATACTAACGCCAACATCCTGCACTATGTCTACTCTCACAATTTCATATTCTCCAGTAAGAACATCTACTTTAACTTCACAAAGAGCGACACTATAGATTTCATATGACTGCACATCAGCAGGGCCAACAAAGCCGTGAACTTGAAGGTCTACATTAGCAGCATATGCAGCGGTGATCAGCTCTGACCAAGTAGGATTAGTCAACGTTGCTTTGACAGGCTCTAATCTTTCCTGTAATTGCTCAATGCTTCTTCTCAGAGCAATAATACAACTCTCAGTCGTAACACTTCCACCAGAAGCGTAAAGGTTCGGTGATATGGTAGTGTTGTTTCCTTTAATTTCAATATATTCTAGGGGTATCCCCAGCTGGTACGCTGCAACTTGAGCAATTTTAGTGTTGATACCTTGTCCCATTTCCACACCGCCATGGGTTATGACTACGGTTGCATCTGAATGGTATACTGACAAATTTAGATCGTAGTAAACTGGGAGAACTGGAGGCCACCGACACAAAGCCCATCGCAGTCCCATTTTCTGCCATCTATTTTCTTCATTGAAGCGATCTACTTTAGCTCTACGATTTTCATAGTCAGAATTCGTTTTTAAAGTTTCCAAACACTCTATCATGTCACCGTATTTGGTTTTATCTAGATTAGCTAGGCGGACATAGATTGGATCCAAACATAGCTCATAGGAAATTCTCTCCATTATGTTTTCAATGCTGGCGATACTTTCTAGTGTACCTGTTCGAAAGAAAAGAGAATAATGTTCATTCGTTTATATTTGGAAGTGGTACAGATCAACCTAACAAATGGTGCATAAAAACGAACCAACTAACGATTAAATGCTAAGGGCACCATTTGTAAGTTCAATACAAGCTTTGGATAAGCCAGGATTTAACAACAAGCAATCAATTTGTTTTATAAGTTAAGTTTTTTTTATTGATAATATAAAAATCTATATACAGCGTGTTGTTTTGCATCCTCGTCAAATTCAAGGACGTAACTATGCTAATGATTCTCGACCCGAATCGATAATAAAATAAGTAGGCTTTTTTTTTTTACTTTTTTCGTATTTTCAGAAATCGGTAAGTGCACACAGGTGCGTGCATGCCGCTGCATGGTACGTATGCGCCGACGCTCACGCACACTGTTCTGTGTGTTCTGTAGGTGATTCTCTACTTTTGAAGTGAAATATTCTGTAATACTGTTAAATTTAAACACACAGAGACAGATCATAAAAGCGCCGTATATTATTATTGATCAGGTACCGTAATTTTCATTGATTATTTATGACTTTTACTAGCACCTCCTAAATTTTGACGAGGATGCAAATCAACATATTGTATATATGTATATATATATATATATATATACAGTATGTTAGTTTAAACGAGGGACATATTCAAACCCACAATAGTGCATACTTACATGATACTAATAAAAATATGAACAAAAAAAAAACACTAATAAATAAAAGACAGAACCATACCAAAAATTTCGCATAAGTCTCGCAACGTGTATATACCCTTGCGCTAGCGATTTAATACTATCGCAGAACATGTGTGCATGTCAATGACCTTTAGGTATAATCGATTTTCCTATCATACTTTAAACCTGGCTTAGGACGCCTTTTCGGTAGAATCGGCGCGTAGGTATTTTGCCGCGTGATTTACTTGACTGTTTACAAGTTTACTTCTCTCGCGCTCAGTGTTCATGAATAATGTATTTTATTGGACAATTACGTCAGAAATTAAGGTTATAGGTTTTTTACATATTTGGGACGAGAATCGAATACTGAATACCCTCCCTCAATAAGTCCCTCGTTTAACCTAACACTCTGTATATATATATATGTATATATATTTTAGACTGAACTGTCTCACTCCTGGGTGAATTCTTTCCGCTTTTATCGATGTTATGCTACTTTTCAAAAAATTGTAAGTGATCATTATTTTAATACATAAGTTATTTATCCATACCTGGTGCTCTAAAGAAAGTGTTTTTAGGCGTATCAGTAATTGTATTATAAGCTTTGTAGTCGAATTTAGCAACATCGTAACAGTTGTGGTAAACGTCTACGCCGTAGATGATAACAGGCTCGTTAATCAAACATCCGTTATCTGTGTATATAGTTGTGTTCAAGTATTGAATTTCTCCTGACTGATTGACTGCAACCTGAAATATTTGAAATACAAGCAATTATAGCCATCATCGGAATTTGCTATTTTATGCACATATACATTACTTTATTAAATATACACTATTTTATTTATTCACCATGTTTTTCTTTAAAAAAATGGATCAGGTGAGATGAAACAAATAACACAAAGGAATGCACCTGTCTAAGTTTGAACCCAGGACCCACCAACCGGGACCCCACTACTTAAAAATGATAAATGTACTCTAATACAAAAACTCTTCCTACGGATAAGTAATTATCTAGCATAGCAAACTCATTGCAGGTGCACAAGACTGGCCATATGTAAAAAATGATAAAATTTTCATGTCAATCCATGATAATTATTACGAGCTTACCTCATAATCAGTAGCAGTTGGCATCCTTTTGCCAAAAGCCTCGAGGTTGGTAGTCAAAGGCTGAATGAACCTGCATGGACGGTTCAGCTTGTGACAGACAAGGCTGCATGCAACGGCACCCTGGATACTGCGGGTTATTTTGTACCCGTAAGAACCACCGACACGGCGAATGTGCACATCAATCCTGAAGAAAGCAATTACTTTAGCAACTGCAGAACATCTCAAGAAATCAAATTTGCCTATAAGTGCCACAAAATCAAGCTAAACATTTCTAAAGATATCAAAAAGAAATCTTTACCGTCGCCTAGTGAACTAGTCTATTATAACTATAAGAATATTCTATTAAATAATACTCGCTAAAATTATTCTGCTCAATACTGTTCTGCTTAATTATATTATTTATTTATTTTATTTATTAAAACTTTATGCACATGTATAAACACTGTACAAAGGCGGACTTAATGCCTTGGGCATTTTCTACCAGTCTACCTTAGGGTGATGCAGAGAGAAAACATAGTAGGTGCAGGCTGCATAACAGAAAGTGTTTCATAATAGAACGATAAATACTTAAATACATACATACAAACAAAATAAAGTCAAGAGAGTTATAAATACATAAATACATGGGGAAAAACTAACAACCATTTAATTTGGAGACGAATCTGCAAACTTCTTAAGTAAATGTTCCCGAGCTCTTACTTTAAAAGTGAACCGATTGGTGGCCATCCTGGTATTTAGAGGGAGTGCATTCCAAAGAAAGACCGCCTGAACAGGGAAAGAAGCTTTAAGAAAACTAGAGCGATGAGAAGGACATCGCAGAAGACGGTTATTGGAGGAACGAAGGTTCTTGCTGTGCGCAGAGCATAAATATTGAAAATGTGAAGTTAGTTCCGTTGCTCTTTGCTACGATAATATGATTCGCCATACTAAAATCAAAGTGTATGACTTTGATTTTAGTCTAGCTTTCTATTGATTTTACTTACTTGTTTTGGGGTATATTCAAAGCTCTCGATATCATAGTATGTGGTCCATCAAGCCACTGCGATGGCATGTGGACTTCTAAGCCTTCATCCGTAGGTTTCGCTACACAAACCATGGTCTCCATTGGAAAATGATACTGTGCGTACAAAATGTTCCTTCCAGTCATAGTCTTGGACACATCTGTGCCAGTTGCTGTAGCACTTATCGCTGTAAATAAAGTGTTTCTTGTGCTATCTTCTTTAGCTACAGTTATATCTATTACAGGTTTAGTAACATTGGTGTATTTAACTTTAACAAGTTTGGAGGCTCTGTTTGCTAAGTTTTGAGTCTCTGCTACTATAATGCCTATAGGTTGGCCGTGATGTCTGATGAGTCCTTCACTCAGGACTTCTTCGTTGATTGACGTGAAACCAAAGTCAGCAGGCGTGAAAGAATTTAAACCAGGAATGTCTTTGTGTGTGTAAAATGCTATTACACCCTTCAATGCCTGAAATAATAAAAAAAATTGCAGAAAACGAGGCTTGTAACAATGTACAACAACACACACAGCAACGGGAGTTCGAATGGACAGCATTTGGGCCGATGCGTGTAAACCCACGCTAGTGGTGAAAATTTACCAAAATACCGGGAAATACAACTGCTAGTTAGCTAAAACGTATTTGGTAAGCGAAGGAAATAGGTACCACAAGAGTAACTTATTATTTTCTAGATTTTAATTGCATTTAGACACCCACACAATAGTTAAGGATATGACCATCATTGACAGCGTAATAACTAATTTATTTTTATTACCAGTGCCGGGCTGGGATCTATTTTCAAGATTGTACCTCTTCCCACGGAGCTGAGTACAAAAGCAGCAAAAACCTCGTTATGAAACGATGGAATGTCTTCGGTATACCGAGCTTCTCCTGAACATTGGATCTAAAACAGGAATACATTTTCAGGTTTGTCTTAACCATTTATATAAAATTTTCAAAGAATATGAAATTTCCCCAAGAAATGATGGATAGACATGACATGTGAAAGACGATTTCTGTTTACCCGACTATGGCGAAGCAAAAAGGAGGGTTAAGATTCAGTAGTCCGATAAGTAAAAGCCATATCATGTCCAGAAAGATAATCCTTACTTATATCACAATAAACTGTGGAATACACTCTGAATACATGAATTAAATATGAAAAAGGAAGACATCAAATATTCTTCTCGAAATAAAATTGGATGATGCTAGAATAAAATTATGCTGAGATATATTCCCTCCGACCAGGTGGGATGACGATCTAAGAAAGACTGCAGGCAGATCCTGGATGCAGCAAGCTGAAGACAGGGCGCTATGGCGCTCATTAGGGGAGGGCTATGTCCAGCAGTGGACTAATATAGCCTGATGATGATGATGATGATGAGATATATTTTGTCACTTACCGTTGCTTCCAGTTTAGCTATAGGCTGATTTACAGGCGATAACGAAGGATCAATAGTAAACGTTTGTTTTCCTTCTGAGCATGGTCTAGTCTGGTGAAGATCGATGGTGGCAGATTCCATTCGCTTCCCTCGTTTTGGGCAGAGAGTAAGAAGGGCCTGGAAAATAACGGATTTTTTATCGAATAAAGTTTTGATTGAGTATTCCAAATGTATTTCTTTAAAGTTATAAATTTGTTTTTGGTGGTTATAACCTGGCCGTGACCTATTTTGCGACAGGGCTTCAATGCTATCCTATTGCTCTTTATCAGTGGCCATGACTAAAGACACGAATAGGAGGCAAGAGTAGGTCGTGAGACGACTCCCGGCCACCGTAGACCTGGGTCTGTGGACGGTGATCAATGGGTAGCTCGCCATGTGTCGGTCGTCGGCTAGTGACGACTGGCCGTGTCGACGACATGACAGCAAAGCAGAGGGGCCTGCCAGATTCACTATATGCTGGAGTTTGCGGGTTGTTTCAAAGAGATACGGCTGATCCGGAACACAAAGGAACATGGATGGGTTTTATTCAAAAATCTGATACTCCCTTCCGTTCCGTCCAGAGCGGGGGAAGTTATTTGATAACTTCACATCCCTAACAAAAAAATAGAAAAGAGACAAGTGTAGGTACTTTCTGTCATGTTCATAACCCCGGCCGTGCAATCACCGTTATCGTTGACCTCTACAGCAAATATCTACAAAGCAGTATGCCATGACCGTCAAAATCCGAGTCGCACCATTGCTGACTTTATTAAATAGGCTAATATCCTTGAGAACGCTTACCTTAAATAACAGTGCCTTTGCAATATGCCCTCTATACTCAACACCTGGTTCAGGAGCATGTGGTTCCACGATCATTTCTCCAGCCAACACCTTTAAGGCTCCTTGCAGTGTCTCATTGGTGAACAAGGGCCTTCCGAGCAGATACCTCTCAGTTGCTACTGCGCTATCAAATTTGGATGAAAGAGCTCCGTACCGAATTCTAACCTCTTCAACCACTTCGGAAGAATTTAGTTTGACAAGGAATCCAAAGTTGACTATGGCATGGGTACTTTGAGCTCTTGGCATAAGCTAAAATGAAAAAAAATAAAAAAGCCTTTTTATTTCTCGCAGATTAGAATATTGTTTACATTTTGTATGTGGTAGTTGTATGTTAGTTATTTTTTCTTATTTCTAATGTTAGTATTACTTTATATAAATTTAATCTGTAAGAACCCCCTTTTGGGTGTAGGCCTCCTCCAAGGATGTTCAACTCTATCTTGAGCTACTTTTCCCCAATTTGGCCCGACTATGTTTTTTTTTTAAATTAAGTTACATATTATGAGAATACATAATCATTTTTTTTCTCACTTCAATGCTGCAATTTAAGTCCTGTTTTATAACGGGGTGAGCCTTTTGCCAATAACATTTTAACCAAGAAAGGAATCGATTCCATTCTTCATGCTCAACATTCACGTTTGCAATAATTAGACCAACGAGACTATCATGTAATTCAGGTAAGTGCGTCTTTAATTATTATGTTTGTTTTTTGATAATTAAAAAATCTTCACCTACCTTATAAGTAAAGATATGATAATTTTTAGATTGTAGTGGCGGCAATAATACATTGACGATTACTTTTCCTTTCATACTTATCTTCAAGAAATTCTCCATTGACACTACTTCTTTAACACCATGATAATCCACTGAAATTTTTAAGAGATAATTATTTATTTATTTAATAATTTATGTACACACGACGGCAATCAACCAACACAAAACCATTTTAATCTGATCCCTGTACTACAGTGTTTTATCCGTAGTAGAGAGATCAGGTTTTAATAGTTTAGACAATAGGTTGACCTGCCATCGTGTGTACACCCAGTAGACCAGACAGGAAAAAAACATATAAAATTTGAGTACAAAGGTACTGCTTATTTCAGCCAGCAGACCTGCCAAAGGAGTTATAGATAGGAGAGAGAACGAAATGTAGATAATAGTGTGTGACGACACGGTTGGCGCAGTGGCTGAGCGATCGACTGCTGCGCTGCGTGTCGCGGGTTCGATTCCCGCACGGAACAAATATTTGTATGGCCTACAGATAGTTGTTCCGGGTCTGGCTGTTTGTGTATGTGACTTTAAATGTTTGTAAACGCGCCCACGATACAGGAGAAATTCCTAGTGTGGGGCAATGTTTTTTTTTTTAAATACGTCACAAATGTAATATGTGGATATAATGGGAAATGATATAACCAACTTTGTTACCTACCAATGGTTAGTAGGGCATCAACAGTACTGAAGAGAAGATGTAAGTCTGATTGGTACTCATTGCACGTGTGCTTGATCATCAGATTACCAGCGATTGTGGCCACCTTTAAACAAAGTCAAGTAAAGAGGACGAAGAAAAGAAGTTGGTCCATAGAGATTCTTCAAAATAATACTAACATTTCGTAAGGGTATATGTGCTACTAAATCCATATGATCATAAAACTTCGGTAAATACTCAAAGCCTTCTAGTTCCTTTCCCGTTTTCAAGATTTCCATAAATTCAGTCATTGTTAAACCAGCACCAACTTCGAGATTTTCGTTGTAGTCATTGCATCTCAACTCATTTAGGTGGTGAACGTCTATCAATAGCTGAGGGTAGTCTTCTATTGGATATGCTCCTAGAATTTGATAAAGAAGTTAATTTAGAATATTAATTGATACTGGTCCAACATTAAAATTCCAATTATCTACAATAATCTACACTAATATTATAAAAAGAAAAGATTTGATTGTTTGTTTGTATAGAATAGGCTCCGAAACTACTAGACCGATTTTAAAAAATCTTTTACCAGAAGCCGATATTATACCTGATGAACATAGGCTATATAAAGCGACGACTTACGGGAGCAGGGCAGTAACCAAAGACGCGGGTAAAACCGCGTTGGACACCTAGTCAATTAATAAAAGGATATTGCAAAATGTTTAGTTGACACTTCCCGTAACCCAAAGGCTGACTTTTACTTTGGCCAGAGGCTTAGCGTTGCCATACATCGTGGCAATGCGGTCAGTTTCTTAGGGATTGAGAGGGGAGGACGAATTTTTCGACGTATTATTTTTAGTTAGTTTCTTTAATTAATTTTTGTTTAATCCTTATTATATTATATTATATATAATATTATAAAAGCGAAAGTGAGTTTGTTTGTTTGTTACCTCTTCACGCTTTAATGGCTAAACCGATTTTGATGAATTTTGGTACAGAGATAGTTGGGAACCAGGAGACGGACATAAGCTATTATTTTTTTAAAAAAGAGTGGGATATGAGGGAGAAAGAGAGAAGAAACGGGAAAACTTAGCGTTGCTATTACAAATCAATAAGGCGCTACCAAATTTAACGCGAGCGAAGCCGCGGGCAAAAGCTAGTAAATAATAATTCAATTAATTAAGTTTTTAAGCTGTACCCCGTAGTTTGAACCTGTTAGAGAGTTCTCACTGTCAATGAGTTAGGTCCATATTTACCTGCTGGTCAGACTTTTTTTTATAAACATATTCCCATTGGTTAAAAAAAATAATGTTTTTATCCCGTAGTATTATTAACTACTAGCTGGCGCCCGCGGCTTCGCCCGCGTGGTGATCAAAAAATATCCCGTATTTATATCCATTAGTCCAAACTATAATCTACCTCTGTGCCAAATTTCATTAAGATCCGTTCAGCCGTGAAAGAGTAACAAACATCCCTACATACCTACATCGTTACAAACATTCGCATTTATAATATTACTAGCTTTTGCCCGCGGCTTCGCTCGCGTTAAATTCGGTAGCGCCTTATTGATTTGTAATAGCAACGCTAAGTTTTCCCGTTTCGTCCCTCTTTCTCCCTCATATCCCACTCTTTTTAAAAAAATAATAGCCTATGTCCGTCTCCTGGTTCCCAACTATCTCTGTACCAAAATTCATCAAAATCGGTTTAGCCATTAAAGCGTGAAGAGGTAACAAACAAACAAACAAACTCACTTTCGCTTTTATAATATTATTAGTAAGGATTTGTAGGATATTAGTAATAACAGTAACCACGTGGGTCTATCTTTAGGATAAGCCGCGCTTGTCTAGGTTGGTCCGTGGATGAGCGTTCACCCTTTACATGTCAAATTTCCTCCGTGCCTCTGAAACCGTTGTCCCGGCTGTCATTTGTAGATCTTTGATAATCGTTACAGCTAGTTAGTGTCCCAAATGTCTGACAATCAGTCTTACCTAACGGTATTGTATTAGCAAGTACCTAATATCTAGCTTATTGATGTCAGTGTCTTATGGACATCTGTAAGCTGTCATAGTCGCTCCATGTAAATTACTGGTATTTAGCTACATCCATAGACTGGAAGCCGACCTCCACATAATTAGGATAAGGCTCGGTGCATGATGTTGCAATAATAACAGTGAGATTACCTTTAGAAGTGTTTCCAGCTACCAGCATGTATTCGGACTCAGGATTTTCCCTCAAGACTTTGAAAACATCTGAGAGCGTCTTAGGCCTGTACCATATTTTACCGTCTTTTAGCTCAATTTCTAGCATCTTGTTATCAATCCAGTCTTCTTGACCAACCATGCACCAACCATCTTCCTTCGCATTACTTGAGCTTTGGCAGCAATTCCCTGAGGACTTGCAGGTGCTCACATCCTTAACGTTCTTGATCCTCTCTTCTTCCGGACAGTCTATTGCAAATTTTTTCAAAGAATCGAGAATGGGTCTGTAGCCGGTACAGCGACAAAGATTACTCGAAACTGATTTTTCTATATCCAACATGGTCAAGTTTTTGTTAGTTTCCATGAGGCTGGAACAAGTGAAATAAAACTTGGTATTAAAATAAGGACAATTAAAGAACGAACATACGTGATAATCCTTACTATCCTTTCCTTACTAATATTATAAAAGCGAAAGTGAGTTTGTTTGTTTGTTTGTTTGTTACCTCTTCACGCTTTAATGGCTAAACCAATTTTTAAGAATTTTGGTACAGAGATAGTTGGGAACCAGGAGACGGACATAGGCTAATATTTTTTTGAAAAAAGTGGGATGTGAGGGAGAAAGAGGGAAGAAACGGGAAAACTTAGCGTTGCTATTACAAATCAATAAGGCTCTACCGAATTTAACGCGAGCGAAGCCGCGGGCAAAAGCTAGTATCTTTATAAATCTAAGCGCCCTTTTTTTGCGAATGGGAAATCATCAAATAACTTTCCCCACTTTGGAGCGGGGGGGAATGTCAGACTTGTATTAACTAAAACTCACCCATGTTCCTTCTATTGCCCTTTATGTGCCGGGGCCGCGGTATCTCTTTCGAACAACCCGCAACCCCGGCAGGATCAAAGCTCCCTTAAGGTTAGAAATCAACATACCCATGCATAGTCATGATCCACCCTGGAGTACAGTACCCGCACTGGGTGGCATTGTTCTCAGCCAGCGTCTCCTGCAGCACGTGGTACCCATCTTTCCTGTTGCCCAATCCTTCGATAGTCTTGATGTCCCAGCCGTGGCATGAGACGATAGCAGTCAGACACTGATGAATAAAAATAACAATTTAAGAAAACGTTTTAAACAGTTTGTGATGACCAGGGTTTCAGGGTTTCAGATCATGAAAGACAAACATAGGTGTACCTATTACAAGATTTAATAATTATCTATAGTTACCAGTCCAGTTTATGTGACTAAATGTTCACTTTAATAACCATAAATGAATAAATCCTTATGATTGGCGAAGCAGAAGGAAAGTAGGCAATTTGTTCTAACTATGTGAAAAACAGTATTTAAAAAAATACAAAAAGAAATCTTCAAGGCAGGAACCGAACGCAGGGACAAGAAACGTCAGGCTGTGCGCTATGCCCGAGACCAGCTGGTTTCTTGATTACCGTAGCGAATATGTCGCTATTATCTCATAATGAGTCAAAATTACGCCTTATGTATCGTATCCAGATATTAATCCACATTACTAAGATATGAGCCTGGGCGATATGGGCGTTTTCGCAAGCTGAGGACAAAGAGAACAATCAGCTTTGCAAAAACATCTCCAATAGACTAGGTCTTCTTAAAAGGTAGGTAGGTCTTCTTAGGACTTCGTTAAAAGTACACAATCACTTACCTAGTTACTTTCACACACAAACTCACCACCAACGATCACTATGATGGTGTTTTAAAATCCTGTTATAATTTGCAAGCAAGGATAGCCTTGATTTCCGAATTTTTGTAATTTAATCACGGAGCAACCGTTGGTCCTTTCTTTGACTTTTTTTTCGATTCACATCCACAAATCATTCTACTGCCACCCTCATTAGTCAACAGTAACCTCATTAGTCAAATTATAGACTTTGATGAACTTAGTAACGCCATCTAAATTAAAAGCTGGACATGGTAACTACATCACATTGATCAATACAAGTTTTATAAGCAAATAGTAACTCAAGTGTTCCTTTCAACATTATCCATTGTTTACACAGTAGTCATCATTGCATTACACATTTTATAAATTAAACACAGGAAAAAAAAAGGTTTTGTGAAAAAAACTTTCCCACACCATGCTAGAAGATCAGCTCCAAGTTTCCATTAATAAGGAATTTTAAATTTAGATCTGCTTCGTTCCTTGAGTAATCGTAAGTGCAACTATCGAGCATGTGAGAAGTGTGACTGGGTTTGTCACTCCCTCTCAAAGAGATGAAACTTTGTGTCGCAGCCGTGGAACTTAGACTCTGCTTTATGTATCAATCTGGGATGCTTACAGAATTAATAGCTTGATGGGGCGCCCCAGGGATCTTGGCGGCTGTGACCATGCAGGCTCCGCAGCCACCCTCGCGACACATGTACTTGGTACCGCGCAGCTGGAGGTAGTTGCGGCAGTAGTCCACCAACATCGTGTCTGAGCAAACATCGCTGCCCACTGGAGAGCGAATTAAGAAAAATCAAGTTTTTTTAAATGAGAGGAACATGTGGCTCCTAAATAATAGCAGTCCTTTAGAACATTAAGTCGTTGGTCCCGGCTGTCATTTGTAGATCTTTGACAGCCGTTACTGATAGCTAGTGTCCAGAGTAGATTTCTAAATAGTTTTTTTATTTTATTTCGGGGATTTCTAACATTTTTTGTTGTAATGATTGTAGTAGACATTCTGTAGTTTCCACCATACCCAAGGGGAATTATACATGTTAATTGTATATTGATATAATTATGTTTGATTAAGTTACAGCTTAATTTATTATTTTTACAGTGTGTCTACGTCTCTTATCATTCTGTCCTTGCACAGGTCTGCTGAAAGAGATTTCTGAAAGAAAAAAACGGTACCTTTGTGTTCTTATTTCTAAATGTATTTTTCCATAATGTGTGTTTTGTGTACATAAATAAAAAAATAAAAAACTTTTAAGCAAAAAAAAACGTGGAAAATAACTTTACTTCTGGAAGTCACAATGGTTTGTTTCGTTGACTTTTTTCCCCCAACTTTCGGAAGTAAAGTTATTTTTCACTTTTTAGCAATTTCTGAATTGAGAGCCACGAGTTAGCTCTTTTGGTCATTTTGTGTATGTATAACTTTATCCTTAAAATGATTAGTAAAACAGAATATACAGGGATTAACGTCAATTTGTATTTCGTTTTTTGTAATGCATATTGACACAGATTTCAATTTCTGGTTGTTAAGTTTTGCCATGCAGAATCTGGTAACAAATAAAAATCAACTTTCAAAAAAAAACAAAGTGAAAAAGAAGTCGGTTTTTTTTTGCTATAAAGTTTTTTATTTCAGCATTTTTAGTAAAGGTATGATGATAATATATCACATAATTTGTTAACGAGTATTTATTTTTCGTTGTTACTAAAAGATTCATCAGATCATCGAAATACATATCTACAAGAAAAAAATCTAAGTATTACAGACGATAACTAATTAACTACCCAAGCAATAAAATAAAATTAATATGAGACCACCTCAGAAGTATATATAACCTTTCGAAGAAAAATTATGAAAAGGTCCACAGTTGGCGGAGTCATCGGTGAAGAGATATAAAAAAATATACCGTCGAACATAACACCTCCTTCTTTTTTGAAATCGGTTAATGAATAAAATTATTACTTTTATTATGTATCTAAAAACAAATATATCTGACCTGTATGTTCAACGCCATTAACAGTGAACTTGATGACATCCTTGCCTGTTGCATGGGACGTTTCCATCTTGAAAACTTGCACCGAAAGATTTACATAAAACGAAATGTTCTTCCTATTTAAACTGTTCCATCAAAACCGCCATCTTTCTTTGGCATATTATTTTCCTTGTAAATATTGCATTACAATTAATTTGTATAGTGGCTAGTATTGTTGGTACTAATGAAATTGCATTTTTATTAAGGTTGTCAGTATGGCTGAAATTACTCGTTAAGGATTGTTTGTGTATTTTTCTTTCTCATATATTTCTTTGATTTGGTTTCATTAGAAATTATGGTTACGGTATTTTACTTTGGGGACGGGCTGCAGACATTGAGTCTATATTTATTCTGCAGAAAAGAGCCATCAGAGCCATGTATAATCTACGTAGGCGCGATTCTCTAAGAGAACTGTTTAAAAAAATTAACATCATGACAGTACCTTGTCAATACATCTATGAAAACATCATGTACGTTAGGAAAAATCTGCATCTATTTAGTAAAAGAAGTGACAGACATCACTTTAATACTAGAAATAGGGACCAACTGGTTCAGCCAGGTTTCAGGCTAGCTAAGGTAGACTCCTCTTTTATGGGGTACTGTTTAAAATGTTACAATAAAATACCTCCACACATCCTACAACTGAATGAATCGAAGTTTAAATCTTGTATTAAACGCACACTATGTAGGCAAGCAAACTATAAGTTGGGGGATTACATTAATGATATAAATGCTTGGCTCAATGCCGGTCCTGCTCCACAACCATAGGGGCAAACTAATTAATCAGCATCTGAAGTTATTGTGGCAGCTGAAGAAGATTGTAAGACTATCTTTGCATTGTATATCTCGCTGATGGTGGCGGGTGTGTCGGGTCATTTAGCTCCCTTCAAAATGGTCGAGCTGAATGGGGCTGATCCATACGTCATGTTCGTGAACGGGCGCTGTCAGTTGGGACTGGTCATCTCTTAGCTACCACGGTTTGTTTTAATTCTTCTATTAAACTCGTGATAATTATTGCTTTTACTCTGGACGCTCTAAATGTGCTCGTTTTTCTACATTGTTCTCACATTATGTATAATCTCAACATGAATGATGTATCCATGATTTTATAAAATATTATGATTTAAAAGAGTGTCCATGGAGTTTCTTGCCCATTCTTCTCCATAGAGATCGACGCTTTGGAATGGGCAACTACAGTACTTTCATAAGTTATTATGTCTTGTGACTGGGACTGTAGCAGCATCATTTTTTTGTTCTTGTTTTTATGACATTCAAAAGTGCCTGTAATGGTCTAATTGAAATAAATGCTTTGAGTTTGAGTTTCTGTTTTTCCTTAAAAACTTTTTCTCATATTTACTAACAATATTATTGAACTTATTGCATATCAATAAGAGGTGAAACACCCATAAAGTTAAGTAGCAAAATTAAGTCCTGTAGTTATTCTATGTAGTTGCATTCATTTTTTTGCAATATAAAAATTCTACAAACTTTTATAGATCCGTATTTGAGCGCAGTTTATAGAAATACTAGCTTTTGCCCATGGCTTTGTTTGCGTTAAATTCGAGGTAGCACAGTTCCCCTTTCCTGATTTGCCTGCCTGAGGTACCTGTAGTTTCTGCCCTTGCGCTTTATTTACTGTAATGGCAAAGCTAAGTTTTCCCTTTTCTTTTCTCTCCCTCACTTCTCATATGCCTATCTCTGTACCAAAATTCATCCAAATCGGTTTAGCCATTTAGGCGTGAAGACGTAACAAACAAACAAACTCACTTTCGCTGTTATAATATTAGTAAGGATTACACCATGTCACCGTTGTGTTACAGTCCAGTATAGTGCAATCCAATTCTATAATAATCTTATTAAGTGCCTTTACAAATTACATTGTCGTAAAACAGTTTGGAAATCGCGAAATCACTGATTAATCGCGATTAGTCCTCTAACGATATAGCGATTGCCGCTACTGATGTAATTGATCCTTTATTGATCAGCGTAATGCTATTAATAGAACAATCATTTTTTTATTATTATTAACCGACTTCAAAAAAGAAGGAGGTTCTATGTTTTGACCGTATTTTTTATGTATGTTCACCGATTACTCCGCCAACTGTAGACCGATTTTTTAAATTCCTTTTTTGTTCGAAAGGGTAAATGCTTTTGAGGTGGCCCCGTATCAATTATATGTAACTAGCTTTTACCCGCGGCTTTGCTCGCGTTAAATTCGGGGTAACACAGTTCCCATTTCCTGATTTGCAGGTACCTGCTACCTGTAGTTTTTGCCCTTGCGCCTTATTGGTTGTAAATAGCAATGCTAAGTTTTCCCTTTCTTCC
Organism: Ochropleura plecta; assembly: GCA_905475445.1. Taxonomy (NCBI): domain Eukaryota; kingdom Metazoa; phylum Arthropoda; class Insecta; order Lepidoptera; family Noctuidae; genus Ochropleura; species Ochropleura plecta. The sequence goes on from FR997736.1 coordinate 19,800,363, forward strand.
CTCTTTCTCCCTCAATTTCCACTTTAAAAAAAATGCCTATGTCCGTCTCCAGGGTCCTAACTACCTCTGTACCAAAATTCGTCAAAATCGGCTTAGCCGTTAAGGCGTGAAGACGTAACAAACAAACAATCTCACTTTCGCTTTTATAACAATAGTAAGGATAATAAAAAAATTGCAATAGGATATTTACCATGTTTGTTATTAGTTTCGTGTTTCTGATATTTCAGCGATATTGCAAACGGATCACGGATCACGGATGAACTGAAGTTATTGCGGGTGGATGTTTATGAGCAGACAAAACGATCTACCTTCTTTCTTATTCGTTTTAACTAAAAACAAACATGGTAGATATCCCGTTTCAAGTTTTAATAACAAGCTTATGTATATTGCTTGAGTAGTTTATTTTTTTTTTAAACGTTGGCCCACACTAGGAATTACTCCTGTATCGTGGGTGCGTTTACAAACATTTAAACTCACATACACAAACGGCCAGACCCGGAACAACTATCTGTAGGCCATACAAATATTTGTTCCGTGCGGGAATCGAACCCGCGACACGCTGCGTAGCAGCCGATCGCTCAGCCACTGCGCCAACCGTGTCGTGTAGTTTATGAGTTATCTTCTTTAATACATATTTTTCTTCTATATCTATAGGTATGGATGATCTGCTAATATTTTAGTAGCAATGGAAAATGAATACAATAACTAAAAATGTTGAAATAAAAAACTTTTTTGCCAAAAAACAAACCGACTTCCAAAAAAAAAACTAAAAAGTGGAAAAGAACTTTACGTCCGGAAGTCGGTGGCAAAAAGTCAAAGAAACGAACAAAAGTCACCGACTTCCGGATGTAAAATTATTATGCACTTTTTAGTTTATTTTTTTGGTCGTTTATTTTGTAACAGGGCTCGAATGTCTTAAAAAAATATATTATTTTTCACATTATAATAATTATTTAGCATAGGTGAATTTTATCTTTTACTTTTTGTATAAGGAATGATGAATGAATTTTGAAACCACTTGCGAAATTAGAAGTATTCGAAGATAATAAACAGTTCATCCGTGATCATGGCGTTTGCAACATCGCCGAAATATCGGAAACTCGATATAAATAACAAACATGGTAAATATCCCGTTTCAAGTGTTGATAATAAACATGTCTGCATGCCCTTTCCAAACTAAACGTCTTTATATAATCAATCAGAACAGATCAGATTATCTGTCATTATTTTGGTTAAAAAGGTTTCGATAAGTGTATCAAAACCTTTAGGTATATGAATATTTGGTCAAAGTTAAGACAACTAGAGGGCAAGCAAATTCGCCACCAAATTCAAGTTTTAGGGTTCCTATAGAGAAATACATCAGAAATAGTGTGTGTTTGGGCCTGTGGACAGTGAGCAATGGGTAGCTCACCGTCCGTCCGTCTATTGATGACAGGCCGTTTCGACGGCGCGTTAGTGTTCCACGCGCGCCTCAAAGAGATGTCAGCAAAGCAGAGGGGCCAGGGCCCTGATGGCCTGCCGGGGTTGCAGGTTGTTCGAAAGATACCGCGGCCCCGGAACGTAAAGGGCGGTAGAAGGACCATGGGTGTGTTTTAGTCAGTACAAGTCTGACACTCCCCCCGCTCCGCCCAGAGCAGTGCAAGTTATTTGATAATTTTCCAGACGCAAAAAAAAATATGTGTTTCAAGAATAGTGCGGGCATCTCTAGGTAAAGCATTTTCTTATCACGGTAAGTACAGGTAACGCTAAAAACTGTTTTACATCCTCTTGAAACGCACAATTTTTTTTAGAAATACGTCATCACTATTTTCGCGAACTTTCAACAAAAATAACTTCGCGGCTATCTTGGACCATTTCATTTTAATGTTGTCCGGGACCAACACAAACTTCCCGAGCTATTCTTGTATTTAAGATGAATATTGATCCGCACTCTGATCGTGATTTCACTTCATTTAACTTTTTCGAAACTTTTCTTCGGTAACTGACACTACGCTCACATTGTTTCCATTTGTTTGGACCATTTTTATTTCAAGCAAGAGTTTTCTCTGACTAACAAAAAAATGGCTGGATACTTCAGCAATAGCGAATTTAGGTCATATAATAAGCCGATTTCACCCAGACACCACCTACACCACTATTTAGACACTACATCGTTCTCACATATTTGTATAATCTCGACATGAATGATGTAAAGTAAATATTAATTACTTCTTTGCTCTTGATTATTATTTTAAATGTATATTACTATATATGTATTTATATAGAAGAATTTGTTTTTTTTTTATGTAGCTATTAATTTTGAAAAATGTTACACCGCAGACTACCTGCCTACAGTACTGTTTCTCCTCCTTTAAATCCATCCAAAGGTTGTCTTGAAAAGATCGCTTTTAGATAAGACCGCTCATTGTGTCACCCTATTTATAAGTTGTTTAAAAGTTGTTTTGTTGTTATTTGTACGGTGTAAATAATAAAGAATATTCTATCTATCTATCTATGATGAAACCATGATTTTGTAAAAATATTATTATTAAAAAGAGTCCATGGAGTTTTTTGCCCATTCTTCTCAATAGAGATCAACGCTTTGGAGTGGGCAACTACAGTACTTTCACAAGTTATTATGCATTGTGACTGGGATTGTAGTTCAAAAGTGCCTGTAACGGTTTAATTGAAACAAACACCCTTGAATTTGAGTTTGACACGTCGGTATCTATCGATTAAAAGTCGCATCTAAAACAAATCAATCCTACAATTTAATTAACTTGTATTAAAGATGTTTAGGCAAGTGCATGTCGTATGGAAAAATGAGCCAAGACCTTAATAAGCACAAACAACCTTATGAAATGCGTTTATAGGATCAAAATGCAATGCAATTAGTTTTGTGTTATAAGCTTATTCAACTGCTAGTAAGAATTGTATCTATGTAGTTATCCTATGAACGTCTATAAAACTAAGTAATAAGATCGAAAGTATATGTGGCGCAAATCAGCTTAATAAATCTGTAAAGAGATTAGTGATCTTAATCAAAACGGTATTAGATTCCTATTAGACATTTGTTTTTTAAAAAAACGTGGCCCCACACTAGGAATTTCTCCTGTATCGTGGGTGCGTTTACAAACATTTAAACTCACTTACACAAACAGCCAGACCCGAAACAACTATCTGTAGGCAAAACAAATATTTGTTCCTTGCGGGGATCGAACCCGCGACACGTAGCGCAGCAGTCGATCGCTTAGCCACTGCGCCAACCGTGTCGTCAAAATTTATTATTTGATTATTTTCGCCCTTCTGTTTTGATTTAAGCTTTATATTTATTTTTTGGTATCTGAGGTCAGCCATCCAGAGACCAACCCCGACAAGCGTGGTTAAACCTGAAGATCAACCTGGGGTTCTTATATGGTCGCTTCAGCAGAATCATTATAGGATCATAATATGAATTACGTTAAAATGGTCACAGACGCAGTTAATATTATGAATTGTGACTTTGTGATCATTTTACGATTGGTAGCGTAATTCATATTATTAACCTATTATGATTCTACTTAAGCGGAGGAGCTTGTGGCTAAATAAATAGTAGCCGCTCGGGTCGATCTTTAGCTTAAGCCGCGCTTGCCTAGGTTGGTCTGTGGATGGGTGACCACACGTTACATACCGAGTTTCCTCCGTGCCTCGGAAAGCACGTTAAGCCGTTGGTCCCGGCTGTCATTTGTAGATCTTTGACAGTCGTTATAGGTAGTCAGTGTTCCGAAAGTCTGACAACCAGTCTTACCAAGGGGTATCGTATTACCTAGTATTAACTGGGTTGTGGAGGTCAGATAGGCAGTCGCTCCATGTAAAAATACGGATATTCAGCTGCATCCGGTTAGACTGGAAGCCGACCCCAACATAGTTGTGAAAAGGCTAGGCAGATGATGATTCTACTTAAGCGGGTAATTTAGACCCCTTAGAGGCTGATATTTTTTACTCACGAGCTCGTATACGGTTTTAAAATGTAACATAGAGAGATAGAGTAAGCCGAAAAGTGCACTACACATTCCACTCGCTTAAATGTCTCCAGAGCTTTCTGCCTCTGAAGACTAAAATTTCTCTTGCACAGACTCTCATCCAGCCCATCATAGATTACGCCGATGCCTGTTATTTGGATGCCACCGAGGAGCTCTTAAATAAACTTGAGCGTTTGCAAAATATCTGTATCCGTTTTGTTTTTAACCTTAGAAAATATGATCATGTTTCCAACTTTCGCAAAATACTCAAGTGGCTCCCAATTCGACTTCGCCGGAACTCTCGAATATTGTGTTTGCTTTTTAACATCCTTCATAACCCTAAAACGCCTTTCTATCTGCGGGAACGTTTTTCCTATTCCCGACCTTCTGATGCTCCTTGTAGATCGCATCTTAGGAATCTCCTTAAACCCCCTCCCCACTCTACCGACTTCTACTCCTACTCCTTTACTGTTCACGCTGTGCGGTTGTGGAATTCGCTTCCGCCTGACATTAGGGACTGCCAAACTGTTTCAGTTTTTAAGCGAAGAGTGAAAGAACATTATCTTTCTATTTCACCATAGTTGCATATGTATTTATTATTATATTTTATATTGTATTTATGTTATATATTTGTCTTTGTATTTGTATGTATATTAGTATATTCTTACATTTTATTTAGTCATTATTTGCTTATGTTTTTATGAATTCTTTTTGTTTTCCTCTTTTTTTTTACGCACTGTGTCTACATCTCTTTTTATTTACTCTCCTTTCGCGGGTATGCTGGAAGAGATTTCTGTAGAAATAAGCATTACCTTTGTACCTATTTTCTGTTCCTGTGTTTTATTTTTCTGTATTTAGTGTGTATGTACATAAATAGTTAAATAAATAGATAGAATATTATTTATTATGTACCTACACCATACAAATGACAAGAATAACATTAAACAACTTATAAATAGGGTGGCACAATGGGCGGTCTTATCACTGAAAGCGATCTTTTCAAGACAACCAATTTCAGAAAACACTTTAAGCAATTCTGATTGCTTCATAATCTATCCATTTTTAGATTATCTTTTGTTTTTCTTTCTGTTATGACGTCATACTCATTTAAAAATCACTTTTTAGGGTTCTGTATTTCTAAAGCGAAAATTTAAATCCGTATTGGATCACTTTGCTGTCTGTCTGTCTGTCAAGACCCTTTATCTCGAGAACGCGTGGAGGTATCGAGTTGAAATTTAAACCATATTTTTATCTATATGATCCCTTTGTGCTGTGAAAACATCAACTCTCCAAGTTAAAATGTGGCTGTTTATGTCACGTTTGTACGGAACCGTCGGTGCGCGGATCTGACTTGTTCTAGGCCTGTTTCTTTTTTCTTCCGTTTCTAATCGTTTTGTTTTGGTAGCTAGTACAGTACAGCATTACATTACTTTATTGTCTTATTACGCTCTATTTTTTTTTTACCTTAACATAATGATAAATTCATGTTGCGGGTTGTCCGAAAGAGATACCGCGGCCCCGGAACGTGAAGGGCAATAGAAAGGAACATGGGTGGGTAAGTCTGACACTCCCCCCCCCCCGCTCCGCCCAGAGCGGGGGAGGTTATTTGATGATTTCCCACCCAAAAAAAAAAAAAATTAATATAGAATACGAATGACCCTAGGTTTTTTTGGATGGTATTTCAAGAGCACCTGTGCACATGCTGAAACTGCAGAATCATGAAATATTAAAATACATTCGTCATTTGTTATCCATATGTGCCAAATGTGAAAGTATCTCTGTTTGTTTGTTACTTTTTGACGACTCAATGGCTGATCCGATAAAAATGAAATTTGGCAAGGAGTTAAATTTCAAACTGGAGAAGGAGATAGGCTAGGCTCCTCAATTAACTTGTAAAGTTTTGTTCCAGTTTGAAATTTAACTCCTTGCCAAATTTCGTAGGCTAAAGAACTAGTTCTTAATTGGTTATGTTTTATTTTTGCTGAAGGCAAATCATCAAAAAACACGGAGAGTGACAGACTTGTACTGACTAAAACCCATTCATGTTCCTTCTTTTGCCTTTTATGTTCCGGGGCCGCGGTATCTCTTTCGAACAAACCGCAACCCGGCAGGCGGTGGCCCTGGTAGGTCCCTCTGCTGCAATCTTTGGCCTAGGCTAAAGATTTAATAAGCTAAACCAATTCAGTTCAAAATTGCTAAGAGTGAATAATGACGTTTACTGACTGAAACCCACCTATGTTCCTTATTTTGCCGATATTTACGTACGTCACTTTTACTTCGCAGTTTTATGCTAGGCTTACTGTTCCCAGTAACTCGATACTTAGTTAATGTCCAGGGCTCCCTACAGCGATTACGCACTGTCAACATCTCTGTTGATTTAGGCCACTCACTAACGATCACACTGTAGTGTTAATCGGGAACACGTACTGGTACTAATTGTGGGGATTACGTCCCGAAAATGTCTTATTATTTGAGTTTATGGAGACAAGGCTCTGTCAACGGTTTTGGTCGATATTTAAGGTTTTTTTTTTCTTAAGAAATATGTTACCCCACACTAGGAATTTCGCCTGTATCGTGGGTGCGTTTACAAACATTTAATCTCACATACACAAACAGTCAGACCAGAAACAACTGCCTGTAGGCCATACAAATATTTGTTCCGTGCGGGGATCGAACTCGCGACACGCAGCGCAGCAGTCGATCGCTCAGCCACTGCGCTAACCATGCTTTACATGCCGGGTTGATTTTGCACTTTGGAAATCAAGTACAACCAACCAAGTACAACACCGCCCAGTAGTGGGCGACCTTTATAAATGCACTGTCTAGCGCCCGCGGCTACGCCCGCGTGATATCGAAAAAAAGTATTCTATGTGTTATTCCAGACTATAATCTACCTCTGTGCCAAATGTCATCAAGTTCCGTTCTGCCGTTTTGACGTGAAAGAGTAAAAAACATCCATCTATCTTCACAAACATTTGCATTTATAATATTAGTAGGATGTGATGTGTCTAAATGCCTATGGGTCAATCTAACTTCTACCTTACTTTTTTTTAATCTATTCCTTTTTTTCTTAGTTTCATATTTTTTTTAATATTAATTCCTGTATTGTGTCTTTTGCTGCATCAAATAAATGATTTTTCTATACAATGTGTCCGGTCACGAACTAGCGATATTCTATGTACTTATATTAAATTTTATAACAAACATTCTAGTACTCAAATTTATTGATTTTCAAAAACAATTACCTTTTTCTTTCACAAAAAAGTTTACAAAACTTTCGTTTATTTGCTTATTTTTTGGACTTTAATTTTGTTTCCTAAAGTTACGAAATTGTAAGCCCGTCATTTCTTAATTTTAACGATAGACAATATTGTTGCTTTCTGAACAAACCCATTTTCGTCTCAGTAAGACTAACCATTTTTGTACGCGCATAGAGAATATCTCAAAATGGCTGCTAAAAAGTGAATTAGACCCAAGTGTGTAGCGTAATAGTATATTAAAGCACTCATTACATAAGTATCTAGAATATCGCTAGTCCATGGCCGGACACATTGTATATATCTATCTATCTAAGTTAAGTGGCTCGAAAGTCTGGCAACCTACTGTACAGTGGTCGCAAGATTGACTACTGAGTATGTGGTTCTTTGTTCAATTCCCAGGTACGTTAAAGTATTGTTGGGTTTTTCTATCAGGAATTTCTGAGTGTTTGCATCTATTCCCACTTGATGGCAATAGACTTTTTTTGCGGATAGGAAATCATCAAATAACTTCCCCCGCTCTGGGTGGACCGGGGAAGGAGTATCAGACTTGTACTGACTAAAACCCACCCATGTTCCTTCTATTGCCATTTAGGTTCCGGGGCCGCGGTGTCTCTTTCGAACAACCCGCAACGCTGGCAGGCGGAGGCCCTGGCAGGCCCCTCTACTTTGCTGACATATCTTTGAGGCGCGCGTGGAACACTGATGCGCCGTCGACACGGCCTGTCGTCAATAGTCGGACGGACGGTGAGCTACCCATTGCTCACCGTCCATAGGCCCGCATCTACGGTGGCAGAGAGTCGTCTCGCGGGGCCCGACGTCCGAGGCGACTAAATAGACTGGTCCCCAATGAATCATTGTCCTTAAAAACAGTGGAAAATGTGGCGGTAGGTACACACGAAGACATATCAACCTGTACAAAACCAGTTTATGCTGATCTCTTAACAACGTATCAAACCTTGGATTTCCCGTACGATGAGAGATCCGCAAAAACTGGTTTTATTTAGGTTGATGTGTCGTCGTGTGTACGAGATGTTTTGAAACTATTTTGTGACTATACTTATTTAAATTAAGTTATAACTATGATAACCTATATTTATACATACAGACATACCTTACTAATCTAAATCATTTTTATATACTTCAATACATACTCGTAATATTCTAGAGAGGAAAGATTTGTTTGTTTGTATCGAATAGGCTCCAAAACTGCTGGACTAATTTTAACCATTTTTTCACTAATACAAAGCTACGTTATCAGGAAATAACATAAGCTATACAACATCACGCTACTACCCAGGGGAGCGGGGCAGCAACTAAAGACGCGGGTGAAACCGCGCAAGACAGCTAGTTTTATATAATTATAATCCCTATGACTGTCCATTATCGTTTAATCTTACATTGCTAATATCTTTGGGACTACTTCTATTGTGATGTGTTATTGGTAATTAAGGGAAAACACTTAACTTCTGTAGCTTATCTGTAATTACTTAAGAAAAACGTTATCGGAATAATTTGAGGAGTTCTCTAAAAGTAAAAGTAAACTCTCTAAAAGTAAAAAGTTAAGTAGAAAAGTTTGAAAATATACGTTTTCAAATGGTACATAGTATCTTAAAAGTCATGAAAAAACCCAAAAAAACATATAATTATATTTGCAATATATTTATATACTATAAATATGTGTATTAAAATAAATGCAGACAATATTAAAAATGTAATTTTTTTACAGACTTTGATTCACCTTTTTTATTTCTTTTGGAGATGAAATGGCAGTCGTTTTAATATTACTGCAGCATTCAAGCTGTAATGATTAATATTATAGCAAAATTAAAGACTACATCTAACTCCAATGAGTTTCAAAAAAACAATTCCATTTAATTTTTCGAAAGAAAAATACCACACGAAGAATTTCAAATGAATAATATTCAATTAAAAACTTCACATTTCAGTCATATAAGGCGACTCAATCTAACATTATCATCATACCAGCAGGTCGTCCTTTTAGCAGTGACCCAATTCTCCAGCATACCATCTTTCATACCATCTGCCTTAACATTTGCACCGAAAAATATCTGACAAAAATATCCTTTTAGGAAATTCCTTCAATGAAATAAAACCAAGTTCTCTTTAAGGTATTACTGGCAGCTTACAGAATCCTCTGTAGTGAGCTGTGAGGTTCGACCTCCGACCTCTGAGCTCATCTGTCGCTGCATTCTCCAGGCTTCACCGACCGATACCAGTACTTAACTACTGCACTCTTGAGAGAATTATCTGATGAATGTTATGGTATGAGGCGATTTAGAAATATTTTTGGTACAGAACATTTTTAATGTCGTTTTTAAATAAGAGTTTCAAAAAAGTAATAGTTTGGTACAGATCCCTTAAAAGGCACACCCTTTTTAGGGACCTTAAAAGGAAAATAACGGAACTCTTATTTTGATTTTTTTTGGTCTGTCTGTCTGTCTGTCAATAGCCTTTATCTTGGGAACGCGTGAAGGTATCAAGTTGAAATTTAAACCATATAGGTACTGAAGTCAGTCTGTGGTCCCTAAAAAAGTCAACCCTCTAAGTCGACGCAAGTAATAAGCATGTAAACCCTCAGTGCGTGAGACTGACACGCTCTTGTTTACATTTCGACTTAAGAAATATTGAGATCCTTTTGGGAAATGTAAGTGGACAATTTTTGTGCGCGGTGAGTACTAGGATATGGTCTTGGGTAACGTAACCAACCTCATTCTGCCTAGCTAGAGTATAAGCCTCTGCCTAGCCAGCCTTACTCTGTCTAGCTAAATGCTAAGCCTCTGCCAAGAAATTTCCTTCGGCCTCTACTCACAGGCTTGTCATTTCAAGATGACGAGGAGGCTTTTTTTGCAAATGGAAAATTATCCAATAAGTTTCCCCGCTTTGGGCGGAGTGGGGAGGAGTGTCAGACTTTTTCTGACTTAAACACACCCATGTTCCTTTTTTTGTTCTTTATGTTCCGGGCCCGCGGTATATCTTTCGAACAACCCGCAACCCCGGCAGGCGGTGGCCCTGCCAAGCCCCTCTGCTACGAGGGGCTACGATTCCCAAAATAAATATCTAAGGATTTCCATCAGTCTGTTAAATAAAAGGAAAAAGGGCGCATTACAGTATTGCCAAATATGGCACGTTCAACTTGAACCGACAGCACGGGTAATCGGCTCCAGCAAGTGGAACAAGATTATAGGTTTGTATTTAAATGTGGTTCGATACAATCAACAAAATAATTGTACCTTACATAGGAACATAGGATCCAAACTACTTTAAATTACCACCTCTTATAATTTGCCCCAGATTCAGACATTTTTCTATCACATTACTGTCGGACCATGCAATTCGCAAGCCTCCGCGATTTGCCAGGCTTCAGCTTTGAGCACCGGATCCAAAGAGATATAGGATCATTTTCTCTTCATATTCACTGCTCGGTAAGTAGCTCTGTAGCACTTTGGTTACGACTGAAGTTCTCAAAGATGTGGGTTAGATTAAAGGAGCAAAGTTTTTAGGCAGATTATGAATATTATCGTTTAGTTGCTCTCATTGTAATCTACACACATATTTAATGCTACTTCCTATTAATATTATAAATGCGAATGTTTGTGAGGATGGATGGATGGATGTTTGTTACTCTTTCACGTCAAAACGGCAGAGCGGATTTTGATGAAATATAGCACAGAGGTAGATCATAGTCTGGAATAACACATAGGATATTATTTTTTTCGATATCACTCGGGCAAAGCCGTGGGCGCCAGCTAGTATAAAACGTATTAGTTAAAGTTTAAATACGCGCCTTGGACGTTGAGTTGCGGACACTAGCCCGTTATAAAATACAATTAATAAAGTTTAAAAAAAAACACATTTGTTATTTCTTCTCGATAATTATGATAGACCAATGCCTGTTAATGAACTTCAAATTACACACAAAAGTCAAACAATTTAATTATTGGTAAATAGTAAATCCCTTACCAAAACACACCAATCATATATTTGAGACCTCAGTACCCCAAACTAGAGAGAATCCCTGTATTTTGGAAGTCATTAAGAATGTCTTACTTTGACTAATTTACAACATTAGGTAGATTGATAGGATAATAATACTATCCCATTGTTTTATAAAGCTATATTTGTACATTCAAGTAATCATATAACTAACTAACATTATTAATAACATACACATCTTTCGAATTCGATGACAATTGTATTATTTTCATATCGATAACTTATTTCAAAATCAAGGCAGTAAGGTACATCAACCAGCCGTGTCGACGGCATTCATATTCGACGCGCGCTTCAAAGAGATGTCAGCAAAGTAAGAGGGGCCTGCCAGGGCCTCCGTCTACTCAGGGTTGCGGGTTGTTCGAAAAAGATACCGCGGGCCAGAAGACACAAAGGGACACAGAAGGAACATGAATGGGTTTTAGTCAGTAAAAGTCTGACACTCCCCCCACTCAGCCCGAGCGGGGGAAGTTATTTGATGATTTCCCATACGACTTAAAATAGGTACTGTTTGTTTAGGAAGTTATGAACATAAAATTCATTTTAGATCAAAATTAGGTTGAAAAATGCCACAATATGTTAATTTTGTTATGTTAGTTGCGCATGATCACCGAATTTCGAATACAAGGGAAACTAAAAATATAGGTAATTTATTACACGTCTGCTTCAAAAAAGTAGAGGAGAAGAGGAGGAGAGGAGAAAGGGAAACTCTGATAAACGATACAAAAATTTTCATCGTAGTCGGGGGACTTTTTATACAAGAAAGTATTCTACAGACTGGTCCCCTCACCGCGATGAAAATTTTAGATCCGTTTATCAAAGATTCCCTTTCATCTTTGTCTCTAGCACATTCCGTCGGCTTAACTAACATCTTGACTTTTTAGTTCATTTTTTGACATGGCAGTCGTGTTTTTTAATTATTTATTTTTATTTTATTCAGGTTTTTGAAATGTCTCCGTTTAGCTATAGAAGTGCGCTATGACTAGTTTTTCTACAGAAGTAAGTAGACACCTGGAGAGGTGAGTAATGGCCAAGTTGTCAGAAGATGTTCGAATGGCACTCGTTAGACCTAACCTGAAACCTGAGTCGAGTGCCTCGTTAGCTTGTGTTAGAACATTTGCATGTTGGACTGTTGTGGCCACGAGGTCAGCGATATGTGAAGCCATCAATAAGAAAAGACCATTATGCTTCTTTGAAAAAAAAAATGCCGTTTGGTAGTGAGAAACCTATAAAACATGACGACACGACACGGTAGGCGCTGTGGTTAGGTGGCAGCCAATTGCTTAATTGGCTGCTGCGCCGCGTGTCGCGGGTTCGATCTCTGCACGGAACAAATATTTGTATGACCCACCAGGTAGTTTCGGGTTTGGCTGTTTATGTGTGAGTTTAAATATTTGTAAAACACACCCACGGTATAGAAGAAATTCCTCGGTGTGGAGCAACGTCTTTAAAATTAATAACGTATTAATTATCCTTACTAATATTATAAAAGCGAAAGTGAGTTTGTTCGTTTGTTTGTTACGTCTTCATGCCTTAATGGCTAAACCGCTTTTGATGAATTTTTGTACAGAGAGATAGTTGGGACCCTGGAGACGGACATAGCCTAATTTTAAGATATGAGGGAGAAAGAGGGAAGAAAAGGGAAAGTTAAGCTTTGCTATTACAATAAATAAGGCGCAAGGGCTAAAACTTCAGGTAGCAGGTACCTGCAAATAAGGAAAGGGGAACTGTGTTACCCCGAATTTAACAGGAGCGAAGCCGCGGGCAAAAGCTAGTGTTATATATTTTAATGTATTTAAATAATATTCATAGTGATGTTCAGAGGAGGGGTATGAACCAATTTATTACATTTCAAATTTAAACATACCTTTGATAGTCTTTTGATAAAAGTATACTTGCTAGTTTAGCGACCCCACACTGAGATGGGACGCACGTGCTCTGAAAGCTAGCCTCAATGAAAAGGGGACGATGGTTTAAGAAAACTGCACTCCGAGAGACGAGTCGCGGCGATCTATTTAGCTCTTAATTTTAATGACGTAATGTCCGTTGGTTATTTATTAATAAAATGTTTTGTTGTAGGTTTTTTTATAATCAAATGGCGGATGACAACCATTTTATTCAGAGTTTTTGAAAACTTTTTTTTAAACGTTTGCCCCAAACTTAGGAATTTCTCCTGTACCGTGGGTTTGTTTAACAAACATTTAAACTCACATACACAAACAGCTAGAACCGAAACAACTATCTGCAGGTCATACAAATATTTGTTCCGTTCGAGAATCGAACCCGCGATACGCATCGCAGCAGTCGATTGCTCAGCCACAGCGCCAACCGTGCCGTCTAATTTCACTTGCATAGTGACAAAACACTCAACAAATTCCTAACAAAATCACAGTTAGCAGTAATGAAGATAGTAACTACGAATTCAGAACATTTCCAGAACTCCTGTTCATAATAAAGCTAGAAACTAACCTAAAAAGATATAAAGTATTTCAGATTCCAAAAGCCACCAGCTTCAGTCCGTTTATGTCCGCAACCGCGCGGAACGTCACTAAATGTTGCATCTCGTTACATTGGTCACATACTTACGACTAGTATGTTTGCAGTTAACTTTGGAGTTTAGTAACAAAAGCCACGGGTTTTTAGTAGAGGGACATTGGGTTCTAGTAACTGGGGACTAAGTTTGTATAAGTCTGAAAAGCCGGTTACCGTGGTATGGATATGTGATGCGGAAGAATGATGAAAGTTTTGAGTATGGATGTAGAAGGGGAACTTCCCCTACTCTTACACCTTCTACAGTGTCCTACCGAAAGTTCGGTTTCAGTTTCGGCTTTGGGCGAGTTTCGGCCAAAAATCAAGTTTCAGAGGCAGTTTCGGTTTCGGCCAAATTCGGCTAAAACTTTTGCCGAAACCGAAACTTATATCGCAAGTTCACGCACGTTCACGCTTACCTAACTTCGTTTCCCGCGGCAACGCTTTGGCTTTGACGGACGCTGTCGGCCCTGTTCCTTTATTAAAGAGAAAGATCTCAAAATACCAAATTTTGACGGGCCTGTTGGTCTAGTGGTTAGTGGCCCTGACTGCTGAGCCGGAGGTCGTGGGTTCGATTCCCACTCAGGACAAACTTTGTGTGATGAGCATGATTGTTTGTTCTGTGTCTGGGTGTGATTTATCTATGTATAATATGTATGTATTTATAAATTATATAAGTATGTATATCAGTTGTCTGGTTACCATAACACAAGCTCTGCTTAGCTTGGGATCAGTTAGCCGTGTGTGAGTTGTCCCAAGATATAAAAAAAAATGTTTGGTATTTAATGAAAGAGTAACAATTACTGATTTGATTAGTGTTTACTGATAAACATTATGCTATGAGAACTTAATTTGAAAAAATAATTAAAATTTTATTAATATTTTTTATATTATATTAAAAACGTGATTACAACAAACAAACTTAATATACTGTGTTTCCATTTCATGCCCTAATCAATGCAAAATAATAGGTAAAATGCACCAAATTTCAGTACCTATTTTAAGCAATTTTTTTATGACCACGTGAGTTTCGGTTTCGGCCGGAAAACCATTTGAGGTCGACCTCTAAGGGGAAGACCAAAGAAACAATGGCTGGACTGTGTGAATGGATGATACAGGTAGAAGTAGGGTCATTGCTGAGATGACGAGTGTGAAGTATGGAGGAGAGTGACACGCCCCCAAATGAAGTGGGATAAGGTTAGGATATTGATGATGGGAAGAATTTGTAAATATTTTGTTTTTGTTTAGGAATTTATCAAATAGCTTCCCCTACTCTGGGTGAAGGGGGGGGCTGGTTTTTACTCACTAAAACCCATCCATGTTCTTTCTTTTGCCTTTTGTGTTCCGGTGCCGCTATACCTTTTTCAAACAACCCGCAACCCCGGCAGGCGGTGGCACATCGATTAGATAGATTGGATATTCAAACCGTTTTTGACCACGTCGGCCAATCTCAGTGGAGATTAGCCATCGGCGAGGGAGATATTATAGTGTACAAGTGTGTGCGCAGGCACAGGTGCACTCTCTGTTCCCTCACTCTCATAGTCCAAATCAGCAATCCAACACGATCGGAGAGAGATCAGGAGCAGGATCAACAGCTTACCGTGCTTACCGAGGCACGAGGGGTATAAAGCTACCAGCTTCCAAACACCGGACTGTTACAGAGAAATCCTTACTAATATTATAAAAGCGAAAGTGAGTTTGTTTGTTTGTTACCTCTTCACGCTTTAATGGCTAAACCGATTTTGATGAATTTTGGTACAGAGATAGTTGGGAACCAGGAGACGGACATAGGCTAATTTTTATTTAAAAATAGTGGGATTTGAGGGAGAAAGAGGGATGAAAAGGGAAAACTTAGCTTTGCTATTACAAATCAATAAGGCGCTACCGAATTTAACGCGAGCGAAGCCGCGGGCAAAAGCTACTTCCTAATAAGACCAAATATCTCATTTTTGTCCCACCCAGGAGTCGAACCCAGGACTCCGTGCTCAGCAGTCGTACTTACGATCGCGATACCATCCTGTTTTTTTTTTGAGGATGGAGCATCAAACCCACCCATTTTCGTTTTTTTAAACGTTGGCCCACACTAGGATTGTCTCCTGTATCGTGGGTGCGTTTACAAACATTCAAACTCACATACACAAATAACCAGACCCGAAACAACTATCTGTAGGCCATACAAATATTTGTTCCGTGCGGGGATCGAACCCGCGACACGCAGCGTAGCGCAGCAGTTGAACGCTCAGCCACTGCGCTAACTGTGTCTTCAATGCTCCTTCCAATGTTCCGATCTTCCTTCTATTGCCCTTTATGTTCCTTTATATTTTTTGTTTATACCACCTGTATTATGTAAGGATACGTAAAATAAGGCCAACTAGCAGCGATACGAAAGGTCATTAACCTAAAGAACAACTGTGGCGTTGACAATTTAATATTTATCTCTTTCCATCTTCTGCCTTTGTCGTAATGTCTCGTTCTCCCGGCAAAAACATGACAACGTTAAGACGGGTTCGCCAACATTCGGGCGGCCATTTTAGATGGGGTTTTAGCATGGGTTTTGTTTACATTTGGTATCGCTTCTCGTTGGCCGTACTTTAGTAACTGTGAATCTGTAATTTCTGCTCATCCTCACGGAAATAAGAGCAGAAAATGATATGTATACGACCTTCATAAATCATGATCCTCTAATCTGGCAGTCGGACTTCCGAGACAAATCACCTATAAGGCGGAAAACTGATGAGTTTTCTCGTTTACCCGCTCAACTTAGCAACCGCAAGTTTACGACTTTTGAATATTCATTAAGGAACCGACATAGTTACTGAAGTTCGCTTCTTTTTTATTCCGTAACTAGCTTTTGCCCGCGGCTTCGCTCGCGTTAAATTCGGGGCGACACAGTTCCCATTGCGCCTTATTCATTTGTAATAGCAACGCTAAGTTTTCCCGTTTCTTCCCTCTTTCTCCCTCACATCCCACTTTTTTTAATAAAAATTAGCCTATGTCCGTCTCCTGGTTCCCAACTATCTCTGTACCAAAATTCATCAAAATCGGTTTAGCCATTAAAGCGTGAAGAGCTAACAAACAAACAAACTCACTTTCGCTTTTATAATATTAGTAAGGATTATAATTTAAAAGAGTGACCATGGAGTTTCTTGCCCATTCTTCTCAATAGAGATCAACGCTTTGGAATGGACAACTACAGTACTTTCACAAGTTATTATGCCTTGTGACCGGGACTGTAGCTCTGCCTTGGAGTGTAAATGTTACTGTAAAAGCCCGAACTACGGCAAATCTTAAGATTTTCCAGTAAAATCTAAGATTTACCGACATGAGTTGGTAAATGTAAGTATTTATTATAAAGGGACGACTTTTTCGGACTTTTGCCATTCCATTTCAGTACATGCTAGGTTTTACCAATGCGGACTGGTAAATGTTGGTTTTAGGATAATAATAAGGCGTAAAAATTATTTGATATAATTTTCGTTTAGCATACCTAATGTTTAAAACTCCGAATTTACAATGGCATACTTTTAAGATGGCAGAATGAAATCCTTACTAATATTATAAAAGCGAAAGTGAGTTTCTTTGTTTGTTTGTTACGTCTTCGCGCCTACATGGCTAAACCGATTTTGATGAATTTTGTCTGGAGTCTGGAGACGAAAATAGGCTAACTTTTTTTTTAAAGTGAGAAATGAGGGTGAAAGATGGAAAACCATGGAAAACTTAGCTTTGCTATAACAATAAATAAGGCGCTAGGGCAAAAACTACAAGTAGCAACCTGCAAATCAGAAAAGGGGAACGTGTTCCCCCGAAATAAACGCGAGCGAAGCCGCGGGCAAAAGCTAGTTAAGTATAATTACGATTGGCAGAGTTCAAATTTAGCATTATATCGTTTAGCATAATGTTCATTAAGAGCGATGATTATTTGGTATAATTTCACTTTTCATATCATACAGATGGCAGAATTTCATTAAGAATAATTTTAATAGGCATTTAAGTCTTTAAACTGACATGGTCACTAACATTATCATTAATGGTTAAAACGGGGTATTTACCATGTTTGTTATTTATTTTGAGTTCCCACAATTATACATTTTTTTTTTCGGAATAATATAGAAAAAAAGATATTGTTTTGAGTAGGTTACCCGGACCTCAACCATTTAGATTAGGTTTATTCCTTAAAAAAAAGAAATGTGTAGGTTAGGTTAGGTTAAAACTGTGACCCCCTACGCACGAGCCGAGCGAGCGGAGCGAGCGTTGCCGCGGCAGCGGCCGGCGATTGGCTGAAACGACTTGCATTAATAGAAAAAGAGATTGTTTTTAGTAGGTTACCCGGAACTGAACTATTTAGATTAGGATAATCACTTATTGAATTAATGACATTATTTCAAAGAAATAAAAAGTTATAATAAATGACAACAAATAATGACAAAGATGATTATGACAATTCTGCCGTTTAATGATTAATTATTATCGATATGAAATATATGTCAAAAGACGATTCTGACTGTGAACTTTCTCCGATATGATGTTTCTACTTTTAAATATTATGGATATGAAATTTATGTTTAGAGATAATTCTGACTTACAAAATTATGAGTTTTGAATGTATGTTAAATGAGTGTCTGCCAAACAATTTTCTGCGAAATGAAGTTTATGTTATCCGTTGTTATGCAAAATTAAATTATGAGATAAAAACTTCTGCTATAAAGGGTGGACCCGAATTTTTTCGACATTCACCGTTTGTTTTATGTAAATCCTAAGATTAACCAAGTGAATGATGGTAAAAGTTCGAATCCCAAACTTTTATGGACATTTACCATTCATATTCGGTAAATCTTAGGTTTTACTGGAAAATCTTAAGATTTACCGTAGTTCGAGCTTTTACAGTAACATAAATATGGCAATAAAACACATAAAACCGCGTCCTGTCTGTCTTGTTTTTACCAACAATTGGATGTCTTGAACCAACAATTGGACGTCCATGTGAAATAAATTACACTGGGGCCGCTTGAAGTATAATAAATAGCTCACTTTCCATCCGTGGCAACAGAAAAGGAAGACTATGTGAAACAATGTGAATAAAACAAAATAAGTACAAATACAAAAAAAAAAAAAACAAAAAATCTTTATTTACAAAACGAAGTAACTCTTTCTCCATCCCTAGTAGAGTCACATTATATCAAAACCCGCTACACATTACAAACCATGAGATATCAACATAATATAATATGTGCTGAAGCAGAGTACACTCATGAATAAAAAGATGCAATCCGCGTCGGATACCAGCGGTTATTGCCAAATAGGATAGCTTTGTAGCAGCTATTTTAGCTCGATAAGCTTGGACTAGGGAGCTGGGTTCGTGTGGGATATAAATGATTTGGCCGCTGAGTTTTCTTGTATGATAAAAAATATTGGTGCTTAAAGCTTCCGTATTTTACTGTTAGTATCATTATCTTTGGTAAGCTATCATCTTAAAATGTTTCCATAGCTGGAACACATGCGTTATTTTTAAGAGAGGGACCTTCCACTCCTTTTCTTTACCGCAAGCTAAATAATAATGTGACGATCGCCCTGAGGACACGGTGGAGCACACAGTGGCGATCTGCCCAGCGTGGGCGGAGCACCGCCGTGCCCTCGTAGAGGCGATCGGCGGCGGCGATCTCTCGCGTCCGGCCCTGGTTCAGGCCATGATCCGGAGCGAGAGGGAATGGGAAGCGGTCACCACCTTCTGCGAAGCAGTAATGCTAGCAAAGGAGGTGGCCGGGCGTTTGAGAGAACATCTGCCCAACCCAGCTGCCGCGGGAGACGCCCAGGGCGCCGGGCGCCGCGAGACGACTTCCGGCCACCGTAGATGCGGGCCTGTGGGCGGTGAGCAATGGGTAGTTCACCGTCCGTCCGTCGATTGACGACAGGCCGTGTCGACGGCGCGTTCGTGTTTCACGCGCGCCTCAAAGAGAGTCAGCAAAGCAGAGGGGCTTGCCAGAGCCTCCGCCTGCCGGGGTTGCGGGTTGTTCGAAAGAGATACCGCGGCCTCGGAACGTAAAGGGCAATAGAAGGAACATGGGTGGGTTTTAGTCAGTACAAGTCTGACATGCCCCCCCGCTGCGCCCAGAGCGGGGGAAGTCATTGGATGATTTCCCACCCGAAAAAAAACAAAAAAAAAAAACTATTGTAATTGACTATATCTAAATGCAAGTCACATATCAAAAGTTATAAGATATGATAGGCTGTCGCAGATAAAGCAATGCAATGAAGATAATACATCACTTTAAGGTAGACTGGTAGAAAATCCCCAAGGCATTAAGTCCACCGCTATACAGTGTTTTTAAACACGTGCATAAAGCTTTAATAAAAAATAAAGCTGGATACATTTTATTATATGGAGCAACTGTTATCAAACTATATTTCTAATTAACCCATAACCAATTGACACCATTAAAAACAACCCAAATAGATGATTGTTGAGCTCAAAGAAACACCCATCGGGCAAAAAACTTTTCTTATCGTTAGAGCATTCAACCCTCTAGTTTTCCACGTCAAATAACTAAAAGTCATTTACAACCTCATATTCTAAATAACAAATAATAATCTCAGTCAACATAAACAGTCCATTGATCTAAAAACTTTGTCTTGTAAACAACATCAAGAGGCTGATATTTTTAAGACCACATCAAAACACGAATGAATAAACCCACTTAGTTATTTTTTTGGATCGTAGAAATGTGGATGGAAAGAGCTATGTATGGATATGACTTTAAAATAATTATGATCAAGGCACGTGAAAGTTTAAAAATCAATTTATAGAAATAATAAAATCTATCATTTACAAGCTCATGCTTGCGACCTTCCTGGCGTGAAGTTCAGTTATTGTCCAACGCACGTAGAGCACGAACGCGTCGTCGACACGGTCTGTCGTCAGTAGACGGAGATACGTTGAGTTGCCCATTGCTCACACCCACGTCTACGGTGGCCGGGAGTCGTCTCGCAATCATATACGACTTACGACAAAAACGTATATAAACAGGCATTCTTCTTATTCTTGTTTCCATGTTCCGGAGTTAATACAAACAAAATTATTGGAGACATAGTTAAGAAAATAGAATTATGTCAGACAATTGTTTGCTGGCAGGAAATTGGACGTCGACCTTCGACTCTTCGACTGAATTGAGAGGACCAAGTTGATTTACTATGGATTTATGTTCAGGCGTGTTTTGTTAAGGCGGCGCTGCGAGTTATGTCTCGAATTTGTCATTTTTGGTACACAAACAATCAGTTTCGCGAATCGTAATGAAAGACTATAACTCATTAGTAGGAAATTTATATATATACATATAACGTGCTGGCAATGCTGCCAGCCTTTTGGGCACTTTCCTATTGACAGCAATGTAGATGATTTAAACATGAATGATGTTAATACGATTTTGTAAAAATATTCTAATTTAAAAGAGTGTCCATGGAGTTTCTTGCCCATTCTTCTCCATAGAGATCAACGCTTTGGAATGGGCAACTACAGTACTTTCACAAGTTATTATGCCTTGTGACCGGGACTGTAGATTCATTTTGTTTCTTGACATTCAAAAGTGCCTGTAATGGTCTAATTGAAATAAAAAATGAAATTGAAATATGATTTTTTTTTTGACGACCTATAATAATATTGTTTTCCGTTTTTGGCACTTGTATATATTTCATTTAGTCAGTTAGTCTAAACTATTATAGATTGTATATTTGTTTAATGAATAGATATAAAGGGGAATGCCCACGCTCCATGGTGTCCTAGGCCCAAGGTGGACATCAAATATTACAATAAAAGTTGATTGTTTTAAAATCTTAACTGTATTAGATATCTAAAAAATATATTCAAATTGACGCCACTATTTTAGAAATATTAAAAACAAATAACATTTTGGGGTTTATTTTCCATATAATAATGTCTTTGAGTGTGAGATAATAAGAAAACTTCTCTTTGTCAATACTTGGTAATTAAATTATAATAGGAGGGATGATCCTAATATATTTTCATCAAAATATAGTTAAGAGAAAAGATAGCAGTTCGCATTAAGTAATTCACTTGGTAGGTTGCTATTTTGTTCACAAATCAAAACATCCACATTTGGCAGAAGCAACAAGCAAACTGTCAGTGTCAGAATCAAATTCAGTTCAGTGTTGTCACTACCACGAAAAAAAAACATTTAATCGATTATTTTTTTCTAAACCGATTATTGATTTATTATTCTCATTCTTCATTCATTTGAGGGTACAAACTGGTTTTTTATATTTCCTTAAGTTGGTTTTATTAAAGCAAGTAATTACAATACCTGTAAAGTCTCGTGGGTATGATATTGGGGTTATAGTATTTTTTCATAAATCAATTCGAATCGATTCATTAGTCGTAATACTCAAAATATTTTTTGCTGCTTACAATATTTGCTAGCGTTAAATAGGAAAATACAGTTTATTTTATCAGTAAACTTACTTTTTTAAAAGAATTGTTGTGGATTGTAGTGGCGCATAAATGGAAGAAAGTAAAAACATATTTTAATAAGCTAAAATTTATGCATAAATTATTTTTTCTCTAGTCTGTTGTCCACTGTGGGCCTCGAATGGGCATTCCCCTTTATATTATACCAACTTTAATTATTAAGATGTATAGTAGATATATGCAACTATATTTAAATACTCAAAAATAATAACTCTTATTATAATGTAAACCGTAGACAAAGTCATATTTTATTAAAATAAGATCAGTATGCAAAAACTCTTTAAAGTTGCCGTTTGATAAACAATCGAGCCCATGAAACTCCTATACTCAACATTGACCTTCCATACACTTCATCCCAAGCACATTAATAATTTTAAATCATTCGAAACAATGTCCACGTGTTTTTATTAAATTTAAAAATTAAATTAAAGAAATCATAAATCCATATATATAGTGGTTAGTGGCCCTGACTGCTGAGCCGGAGGTCGTGGGTTCGATTCCCACCCAGGACAAACTTTGTGTGATGAGCATGATTGTTTGTTCTGCGTCTGGGTGTGATTTATCTATAATATGTGTGTATTTATAAATTATATAAGTATGTATATCAGTTGTCTGGTTACCATAACACAAGCTCTGCTTAGCTTGGGATCAGATAGCCGTGTGTGAGTTGTCCCAAGATATTTATTTATTTATTATATAAATATTTTAAACACGACGATTTGACGACACGGTTGGCGCAGTGGGTGAGCGATCGACTGCTGCACTGCGTGTCGCGGGTTCGATCCCCGCACGGAACAAATATTTGTATGGGCTACAGATAGTTCTTCCGGTTCTGGCTGTTTAAATAAGTAATTTTAAATGTTTGTAAACTCACCCACGATACAGAAGATTCCTAGTGTGGGGGGGGGGGGCAACGTTTTAAAAAAAAAAAAACTTTTATTTGGACTATTGATCTGTAAAGCTTTTAAGCTCCAAACACGGGTGGACCAGATTCTGAGTTAGAACAGAATATTCTGTATCCTGATCTGTAAGTTCCCGTGGGACATTTTTCAACTTCTACGAGAGCGAAGTTACGGTCAAGAGTTGGTTTACAATGGACAAATTGACAGGTGCGTTGCGTGTTGTGGGTTCTTTCTACGTATGATGGGGAACTCACGTTAGAATAGCAGTAACTATGTATTACTTAATATTATGTATTACGATCGAAAAAACATTAAGTATTGTTACATTCTGCATCTACTCATCAATTTATAGAATCGAATACGATTTATTTATCAACTCTATCGAGTCTTGATTCTAAGTGACCTTTTCTTTGGTCATCATTTTTTTTTGCGGACGGGATATCTTCACATAACTTCCCCCGCTCTGAGCGGAGAGAGGGGGAGTGTCAGACTTGTACTAAGTAACTAAAACCCACCCTTCCTTTGCCCTTTATGTTCCAAAGCCGCGGTATCTCTTACGATTAACCCGCATCCCCGTGGACCATCAGTTCTAAGCTCAAGAAACCGGCCAAGTGCGAATCGGATTCGACAGAGGATTTGGTACAAATTTGCGATATAAACTGCCATACCTATTTGATTGCGTTAACTAAGAAAGTTGGTCAGGTGAGCCTAATACCATGAAATGCTCTACTATATGACGGGTTGATGCTGATAAATTGCTGTAAAGTCAAAGTCAAAGTAATTTATTTGTCAAAAAATGGTATTGAGGATGGTACATACAACAATGGAAAGTTCAACATGTTTCACCATTACTAGAAATACAAATATTGGGTATGTCATTTAAAATTGATTTATACTACTTAATACAGATTGCGATTGAAAAATACTATGTCATAAGCTTTACTCCTAATCATTTTAAGATATTATATTGATTGGCATTCATACATTTTTATTTCTAGTCAATTTCATAATTTCATTATATAAATTATTAATTAATACATTTTATAATGTCACCATTAGGTTATAATTTTATATTTATTAAAAATTTAAAAAGTTATTGTAAAGTCATTCTTGTCATTAAAAAAATCATTATTTTAAGTTATAATAGCATTTTTGTAGGAAAAACCCAATAACATTTAACCTAACCTGAACCCAGAACCTGACTCTCAACAGTATCGCTAACTAACTTACTACCACTTGGCCCAAAAGGTACTCACTGTACTAAGTTGTTTTCTTTCCATCTGTTTCAACATGTTCAACTGCATAAACCGACCTCAACTAACTTAGTAACCTTACTAATGTTATAAAAGCGAAAGTGAGTATGTTTGTTTGTTACGTCTTCACGCCTAAATGGCACAGCCGATTTTGATGAATTTTTGTACAGAGATAGTTGGGACCCTGGAGACGGACATGGGCTATTTTATTTAAAGAAGGAATAAAGGGTAAACTAAGTTATATGCTATAACAATAAATAAGGCGCAAGGGCAAAAACTACAGGTAACAGGTACCAATCAGGAAAGGGGAACTGTGTTACCCTAAATTTAACGCGAGCGAAGCCGCGGGCAAAAGCTAGTAATTTATAAAATACTAGCTTTTGCCCGCGGCTTCGCACGCGTTAAATTCGGGGTAACACAGTTCCCCTTGCGCCTTATTGATTTGTAATAGCAACGCTAAGTTTTCCCTTTTCTTCCCTCTTTCTCCCTCACATCCCACTTTTTTTTCAAAAAAGTTAACCTATGTCCGTCTCCTGGTTCCCAACTATCTCTGTACCAAAATTCATCAAAATCGGTTTAGCCATTAAAGCGTGAAGAGGTAACAAACAAACAAACAAACGCACTTTCGCTTTTATAATATTAATAAGTAAGGATTAAGCCCGCGAGTACCCAAGTAAACATATTTCACGTCCCACCTTAACCTCTAAACGTTATCCTTAAAAAAAACTCCACGTTACAAGGAACATTTTCACAATAACTTTGTAAAATAACATTCTTCGGATATAAAAGGTACAATGTAGAGACACAAAAGAAACTAATATTGAACACCATCAAAATTATGAACGGGGCGGACTTTATGTGCCGCAATTGTAAACTTTTTGTAATAAAATGTGGTGTGTTTTTGCGGGTTAGGAAATTAAAGGGTGGTCTATTTGTGGATATAAAACTACTTTTTGAGGTTTAATCCTACTGAATATTATAAAAGCGAAAGTGAATTTGTTTGTTTGTTACGTCTTCACACCTTAATGGCTAAACCGATTTAGCCATTAAGTACTGTCCACCACCCACCACTTATTAAGTACTGACCACAGATTTAAGTATAGGGTTTTGGTTTCGATAACGGTTAATTGACGGCATGGTTGGCGCAGTGGCTGAGCGATCGACTGCTGCGCTGCGTGTCGCGGGTTCGATTCCCGCACGGAACAAATATTTGTATGACCTGCAGATAGTTGTTTCGGGTCTGGCTGTTATGTGAGTTTATATGTTTGTAAACGCACCCACGATACAGGAGAAATTCCTAGTGTGGGGCAACGTTTAAAAAAAAACTTTATACCTCCACGCGTTTCCGAGATAAAGGTTCTTGACAGACAGACGGACAACGGAGTGATTCTATAAGGGTTAAATTTTTTTTACTTTTGAATTACGGAACCCTAAAACTAGGCGATATTAATGATTTTATACATTTTTACAAACTTTCATAATTATAAGTGTTTAAACTGACATAGTTACTAACACATCATCTGCCTAGCCTTTTCCCAACTATGTTGGGGTCGGCTTCCAGTCTAACCGGATGCAGCTGAATATCAGTATTTTACATAGAGCGACTGCCTATCTGACCTCCTCAACCCAGTTAGTACTGGGTAATACGATACCCCTTGGTAAGACTGGTTGTCAGACTTTCGGGTTACTGACTACCTGTAACGACTGTCAAAGAACTACAAATGACAGCCGGGACCAACGGCTTAACGTGCTTTCCGAGGCACGGAGGAAACTCAGTATGCAACGGGTGGTCACCCATCCACAGACCAACCTAGGCAAGCGCGGCTTAACCTAAAGATCGACCCGAGCGGCTGCTATTATTTAGCCACGAGCTCCTCTACATAGTTACTAACACACGAACGCGAAAAAAAAACAATTAGAATGAGGTTAGATCGTTTTGTCTGCTCATAAACATCCACCCGCAATAACTTCAGCTCATCCGTGTTCATGGCGTTTGCAACATCGCCGAAATATCGGAAACTTGAAGCAAATAACAAACATGGTAAATATCCCGTTCTAAGCGTAAATTATAATGTCGAATTAAAACATTCGTAGGATTTTGAACGAACGAACATAGCAAGACAATTTAGTTAGTTACGACTGTGTTAGTTTCGCAATCAAAATGATCGAGGGTTCAATGAAAGTTTTGACCATAAACTTACAGCTTGCAGTTGTACTGCAACATTACACTATTCACACCTCACTGCACAACACACTAAAACAAACTATGCGAACAATTCGAGCTTCTCTCCCAAACGGCTCACAAGCGCTTAGCACCAACAATACTGGACATTACAGTTTCAGTCTAGACCAGAACAATTATAGTTTGAAACATTACTTGTTATGCTAACAAGATCGTTTTAACTTTAAACGATTTCATTCAATGTCTTTGTAGGAAGTTTGGTGTTGCTGTTCAAATAATTTAGTTAATTCTGGACTATAATTGCCTACTGAAGAAAGATCTTGTCGTTAAGTCGGGTAAAGATTTTTTAATAACTAGCTGGCGCCCGCGGCTACTACCCGTAAAAAAAGATAAAAAAGTATTCCAGACAATAATCTATCTTTGTGTCAAATTTCATCAAGATCCGTTCAGCCGTTTTGACGTGAAAGAGTAACAAACATCCATATCCATCCTCACAAACATTCGCATTTATAATATTACTAGCATTTGCCCGCGGCTTTGCTCGCGTTAAATTCGGTATAATACAGTACCTGCTACCTTTTGCCCTTGCACCTTATTGATTTGTAATAGCAACGCTATTCTCCCTCACATCCCACTTTATTCAAAAAAAAAATTGCCTATGTCCGTCTCCTGGTTCCCAACTAGATAGTTGGGAACCAGGAGACGGACATAGGCAATTTTTATTATATTATATTTTATTATTTTATATTTTGGTACAGAGATCTGTACCAAAATTCATCAAAATCGTTTTAGCAATTAAGGCGTGAAGAGGTAACAAACAAACAAACTCACTTTCACTTTTATAATATTAGTAAGGATATTAAGTAAGAAGTAAGATCTGCCTAGCTTTTTACCAACTACGTTGTCGTCGGCCAGTATTTTACACAGAGTGACCGCCTATCTGATCTCCGCAACCCATTTATTAGTTTATGGTAAGACTGGTCCGGGGTTGTGGGTTGTTCGAAAGAGACAATAGAAAGAACATGGGTGGGTTTTAGTCAGTACAAGTTTGACATAGCGGGGGGCAGCCCAGAACGGGAGAAGTTTTTTGATGATAACCCATCCGCAAAAATAAATGGTAAGATTGGTTGTCAGACATTCGAGCCACAGACTACCTGTTTCAACTGTTAAAGATGTACAATTGAACATAGGGGCCAACGGCTTAAGGCGCTTGCTTCATCTGAAGATTGACCCCATCGACTGTTATTATTTAGTCACAAACATAACACCCAATGTAACATTTTTCTTAAATAAATAAATTAAAAAAAATAAAAACTTTATTTCAGACCCAGTAGAATCTATAATTGTTAGTGAATTAGTAACAGAATATGCTTATATATTTATAAAGCTGTGTTGCACTTAGCGTGCCAGCAGTTGTCTTTAGTGATTAACGAAAAAAATTTGTGCAACACGTTTTGTGTAGAGAATGCAACACGCATTGTGTCATTTTGTGTTGCAAATAAATCTATGATAGGCTTACAAAAATGAAATCCAAAACTAAACGTGTACGTATATAAAACTGTTTCTGTTTCTACAAAAGGTTATTCAGAATGTCTATGAAACAACCACATTGCATCCTTACTAATATTATAAACTAGCTTCCGCCGGCGGCTTCGCCCGCGTGGTGTGTTGATAAAAAGCAGCCTATAGCAAAAATAACAAAATCGAAGTATTAATAAAATTAGGTACGTCTCATTTTTAAGGTTACGTCCCCAATGGGTAAAAACTCTATTACTAAGTCTTCGCTGTCCGTACGTCCATAGGTAATGGTACGAATCTAACTAATAGGTATATTATGAAACTTTATAAAACCTATGTTTTATTACATTTTATGTAATTAGATCTTATTGTACCTATGTTCACAAATAAAGGATTTGAATTTAGTTTGTAAGGAACGTGTCAACTCAACGTACTCTGTGCTCACGCGTCTGCCCGTGTTCGGGTCGCGCACTCAGCGATGAGCGACTTGTTCCCTACACCGCGCCCGAGCGGGCCAGCCTAGTCACGGCGACATGAAATTAATTTTGTTGCGCGTTATTTTGATTTTGCTATATCTCCTAAAGTATTTATTTAAGCTGCATGATGTAAAAGGAAAAAATAATCTTCATGAAATGTTCATGCCAACCAACCTATTTATCACATCTTCAACAAATATAGTTAATGTTCACAGAAATAAATACAAAAACTTAACAAATTATATACTAAAACCTTCCTTAAGAATCACTCTATCTATTACTAAAAACCGCATCAAAATCCGTTGCGTAGTTTTAAAGATTTAAGCATACAAAGGGACATAGGGACAGAGAAAGCGACTTTGTTTTATACTATGTAGTGATGAAGCGAAAGTGAGTTTGTTTGTTTGTTACGTCGGCTTCACGCCTAAATGGAAAAACCGATTATGATGAATTTTGGTATAGAGGTAGTTGGGACCCTGGAGACGGAAATAGGCTATTTAAAAAAAGAAGTGAGAAAAGGGGTAGAAAGAGGGAAAAAAAGGGGAGAGAAAGATCTTTTTTTTCGATCATCACGCGGGTTACAGGCGTTAGCCCAGAGTAACTATGCAGCGCTGACGAAGTCGCGGGCGGAAGCTAGTCAGTTATTAATGCAATCATTCTTCTGGGCTGCTACTAAGAAATTACAAATGGAAGAATCCAAAAACACTGTGCCCAACGTTGGGAATGAACCTTAGAACTTCGTAGCTAAGTTCTAAGGTTCATTTTCAACGTTGGGCACAGTGTTTTACTAAATAGAGATACGACTTTTCTCCTAATAACTACAATTTTGATGTTTTAGAACTATTAAATGTGATTTTTTTGTTGTGAGAAATGTGTTTTTTTTTTCATATTTCAACGTCTGAGGAAATCAAGAAAGTTCATACCAAAAAAGTTTTCAGATACCTTTCTAAACACGAAAAGATCATAATAACTTCAAACAGCTTACAAAGTTAATTAGAACACTATTCATAAATATACCACATCCAAAAAGTATTAGTAATAAAAAATACATACCATCACGCCAGGAAGGATTAAGCAGAGGTGTATCTAATAGTACATCCAGATTTCACCAGTCATGTTTAAGTCCCATGCAAGAGGCGTTTAGCCTATTGCCAACAACCGGGTACAAACGCAGACCTAATAGCACTTTAACCAACCCAGGAATCGAACTTAGGGCCTCTAGCTCAACAATCGCACTCGCGATCACTAGTCTAACGAGACAGTCAATAAATACTATTCAACCGAAAATTGGCCTCAAATATCCCTCGCATAGAAATAGCGAAAGGACTTTCAAAGGACCCAAAATAGTAGAACCACCTGACGTACTCCTTGATACGCATGCGTGAAAACTTCAAACCCGCCTTGTGTTCGTAGTCGCAAGTCAGTGTCGTATGCCCCGCCGCGTATCATCCGCGTGTCCGACCAATCACTGGTTGAGCGCGTATCAATCGCGCGTATCGAAGTGTTGTGACTTGAAAGATAGTGTTGTTACATTGATTGAGTGATGTGTGATGAGTGAAAAAGGTGAGTTTTTACTTGTTTTAATTGTTTGCTTGGTTTTGTTTTAAAAATAATTTGTTTGATGAAACTGTTGATGAAATTTGGTGATGTAATTTAATTTTGGTGGCGTCCTTTTAATTGTTCAGTGTATCATGAGAGTCCTATGATTTAAAGATGTTTAAATTTTCCTGGTGTCGCGACGTTTTTTAATTTATTTCAGAGAAGAATAAAATAACTTCATGGGACTTTCATGCCAGAATTTAATTGTTGTTCTAAGAATGAGAAGGTTTAAACATTTATTTTTGAGCCTACTTCATATTAGAAAGATCTTGTTCGAAGTATTTATTTGCAAGGGTTTCAAATAGGTGGATAAATAACTCTTTATCTACACGTGTTTGGCAATTATCAAGTTAATTTACATTTATAATGAGTTAGGACCCATTTTACAGAACTCAGTAAAATAATATATCAGTCAACCTAAATATTTTAGGTAGCGTTTTTTGGTCACTAAATTAAAACAAAATGACATTTCACCCCTATCATAAATATCATAATACTTTATTGTTTAACTTGTTAAAACAAAATAAAGTAACGTCTAAATTTAAAATGAAAACAAAATGTATTAAAATATTTAATATTCTGTTTATAAACGGTTGACATGGGCATTGTGTGGTTAGCCCGAAATTTTGACACGGGACTCGTTAATTTATATTTTAATAATTTAATTTTCAGCCTATAAATATGGTTCATTTGAGAATATGTACTGTAATGCAAAATCTACTAAGAAATCTTTGAAAGAAAATGTAGAAATGTTTTTTTTTTTTAAATTTGTGTCGTCTTACGGTATTATCACGGATTCTTAACAGAGTAAATACAATAAAATAAAAAATAAAAATAAAATAAAATGTTTATTTCAATAACTTAAAAATACTTTACATGTGTTTTTGGGAATTTCCATTTAAGTGAAAATACACTTGTGTTAGGAAGTTCCGCTCTTCCACTAGTTACTCTTACAGTTATTGAAGGACATACCATTTTAGAAGATATTAAGATGAAGGAGTTATATAATAAAAATAAAAAAAAGAAAATAAGCTAAAAATAGATTAAAAATTAAAAAATGCGCTGTCGTGTAGTTGTGTGAGTGTAAGTGTTAGTGTGTGTGTGTGTGTGTGTGTGTGTGTCTAACGATAGTGTAAAGTGTACAAATAACATTTGATTTAAATAATATTAACATTTTAACAAAAGTGAAGGAGAAGTGGTTTAAGAATATAGTCAAATTAGGTGTTGTTATAAACTTATCGCTTGGACCATATTTTCAATGTAATCGTAAGATTTAGTTTTTAGCCATTTAGTTAGAGCAATTTTGCAGTCTCGGTGTGATAGTGAGTAAATATTCAGTTCCTTATTTAGTAGGTTATATAAGTGACAGGATTGCCTAGCGTATTGTCTCTTAGCAAAAGTTGATTTAACTGGAACACTGGGTATCATGTATTTTCTTCTCCCTTGGCGAGTCGTGGGATCGAAAGTGAGTGATTTATGTTTTTTTAATATAATATGGAGAACGTAAAGTTTCCGAACTGTCAGAACGTCGCAATTTAGGTAAAGACTTTCAGTTGGGAACCTAAAGGGCTTAAAAAGCATAACTTTTAAAAGTGATCTCTGTGCTCTCTCCAATTCCAAATATTTCGTTTTTGTTGCCCCTCCCCAAACTGGTAAACAATATGCAAGTACCGACTGTGCAAGTGATGTGTATATTTGTAAGAGAAGGTTTTTAGTAGCTACGTGACGCAATGTTTTAAATGTCCAGACAAGTTTCCGTATTCTTTTCATGATAAGTTCAGTGTGTAAGTGCCAAGATAAACGCTGGTCGATCATTATGCCTAAATATTTGGTATGTGTAACTTTTGCAATTTCTATGCAAGGGCAAATAGAGTTAGAGTTTGAAGGGGTCTGGCATTTGTGGATTTTAATTTTGAAGTCATCTGAAGGTTGGGAAAGGTTATATTTAGAGAAGCTAATGAATGTGGTTTTGGAAACATTTAAGGTCATCAAATTATGGTCGAGCCATGAAGCAATTTTAGAAAGCCCACATTCGGCAGATTTCTTGACTTTGTTCCAAGTTGTGTCGCTAAAGACTATGGCAGTATCATCCGCATATGAGTAGATGTGACCTCCTTCAATGTTCATATTACAGAGGCTGTTTACATAAACTAAGAACAAGGAGGGGCCAAGGACGCTACCTTGACCAACACCGTAGGTAGTAGTAACTTCTAAACTGACAGTGTCGGCAATCTTAACTTTTTGTTTCCTACCGCACAGATACTCCTTGAACAAAGCAAGAGGCTGCCCTCTTATACCAATTCTTTCGAGCATGTCGAGAAGAGTGGATACGGAGACGGTATCGAACGCTTTTTGGAGGTCAAGGAAGACAGCAAGACACTTGTCTCCACTGTCTACTTTTTTGGCTACAGTGGAGGCAAGAGCCAAGGCGGCGTCCTCCGTTGACACACCTCGACGGAAACCAAATTGATTGGGAGACAGCAGATTGTTTTTATTCAGATAATTTATTAATCGTGAGTTTATTAGCCTTTCCAAGATTTTTGAGATAGACGGTAATACTGATATAGGCCTGTAGTTCGATGGGTTTGTTTTTTCTCCACTCTTGTGCACTGGTGTTATTAAAGCTAGTTTCAGAGCAGCTGGAAACGTTGCACGATCAAAGCATAAATTGGCCAAGTGAGAAATACATGGGACAATGAGTTCATGAGCAGCTTTTAAGAATCTAACCGAAATACCGTCCCACCCTGGGGCGCTTTCAGACTTTAGAGCCATTAATACGTTGAAAACCTCTCTTTGGTCAGTTGGCAAAATTACGAAAGAAGATGAGGGGGGAGGGTTATCATTTACGTCAGGGTGAATGGCGTGGGTTCTGGTGGTTTTCGAGATGATTTCGGTGGCGAGGACATTGCCTATGTTAGAGAAATATTCATTCACTGCGTTTGCAGACTCCTGAGCAGTCGGTTTCAAATGTAGCAACTCCGTATTTGGTGTTTTGTTAGGTTTACGCTGCGTTATAGTGTTGATTGTGTCCCAAAGTTTTTTGGGGTTTTTGTGTGCTTTGGTTAGCTGCTCTCTGTCGTAGGTCCGCTTTTGTTTTTTGATGATACAGTTACAATAATTACGGTATCTTCTATACGTAACCCTTAATACATCGTTATACTGATCCGTCTTTAGTCTTTTTTGCATATCATTCCTGTTTCGAATGCATCTGAGTAAACCAATGGTCATCCATGGTTTAAGTAGTCTATGCTTCACAGGAATTATTTTAGTCAGTGTACTGGAGGTAAGGCTGGCTTGTAAAATACTTATTAGGCGATCAGTAAGTATATTTG
The DNA here is from genome assembly GCA_905475445.1 of Ochropleura plecta. NCBI lineage: Eukaryota > Metazoa > Arthropoda > Insecta > Lepidoptera > Noctuidae > Ochropleura > Ochropleura plecta. Next base: position 19,833,881 of record FR997736.1, read on the forward strand.
GGTTATCTAGGTCTAAAAGATTTTGAAGGTTACTTTGTTTTAAAAATTCTAGTGCTTTTTCTATATTTACCGTAGTTTTTGTGACAGTGTTATTATGTATATGTACCTGATCAGATAGTTTTAGAAAAGTTGTGTAGTGATCCGTTATAGTGGTACTAATAATAGCTATAGATGCAGTTTTATGTGGTTTTAACTTTAGGATAAAGTGGTCAAGACAGTTTTTACCTCTGGTAGGGAGTGTGTGTCCCGGTAGTAAACCGTGCATAGCTAACATGTTTAAATAACTTAACCGTTTTGTACGATCAACAGCTTGTTCATCTTGATTGTAAATTAAATTAATGTTGATGTCGCCAGTGAGTATAATGTTTTTGTTGGGTGCAATAGTAGTGATGTGTTGATTTAGTGAGTTAATAAAGTCATCGGAATTTGACGTAGAGGGTGATCGGTAAATTGCTAGAATTATTATATCCGGGCAGATGCTGATTTGTAGGCAGGATGCTTGTGAAAGTATCACTTCGTTTACTATAGCATTGTGTGTATTTCTGATGTACGTGACCACTCCATCTGCTCTGTTCAGGTGGTTAGTCGTTTGGTAGGATGAGTAATTATGTATTTCTGGTATTCGCTTGTTAGGATTTAATCGGCATTCGCTTAACGTTATTATGTCAACTGTAATGTCTAGGTTTACCAAGTTAAGTTGAAGGTCATTAAAGTTGGAATATACACTTCTGATATTTTGAGACACAATTGTGATATCCGTTGGTTTTATTTTGATTAATTTAGGAAGTTCTTGAGGGGTACATTCATAAGCTTGGGCAATCTCTGTATTATCAATTCTATCTAAGACTTGGAGGGTGTTATCCATATTTAAACTTATTGTAAGGACAGCCGTGCATATCAATATTGCATCTGGGTGTGTGAATGTTATGAAAGGTTTGTGTGTATATAGTGTTAATAAATGGGATTTGGGTCTTAAATAAGATAATACTTATATTATGTTTAAAAATGGCTTTTTGTATGTGAGTGTTCGATGTGTGAATGAGCGCAGTAGTCTTACATTATTATACATGATTTTACAAAGCAGATTAATATATTTATTACAACAACGTAGGTTTTTTAGTAACAAATATACAAAAACAGTGTGACGTAACCAAAACAGTGAGCTGATTGCATCTAGTCACTTTTGCTGCATTAGGTTGTGAACCTGCGACTCGGATTTTATGTTTATAGTTTGCGAGTTCTCGTCTTTTTTCACGTAGACTTTGCCGTAAGCAGTCCAGCAAAACTTGTAGTCTCTAGATTTAGTCAGATCTCTGGCTAGAAAGTATAATCTTGAACCCAATGTGGTCAGTTGTTCGGAGACAAAAATTGGGGTATTTTCTTCAGATTTAAAACCTAAATTTCCAGCGCAAATCTTTTCTTTATTTTTTCTATTAAATTCTTTTGCTTTCTGTAGGAATTCGGTTTTGAGAAGTGTTGAACCCATTTCAACTATAATTGTACTGTTTTTAGTGTTCGATCGCTTATTCTGTACTCGATAAATATCTGTAATATCTTTTGTTACTATATTACAGTCGATGGAATTCGACAGACATGCAATCATTTTTATTAAGTCGTCTTTTCTTTCTCTTGCCACTTTAGGGACGTTTTTTATTTCGAGGTTGGCCTTGCGGCTTCCTCGTTGAAGGTCCTCGATTTTGTTCTCCAGGATCACTATATACTCATTTCCTTTTTTAGCCTGAGTTTCCAGCAGTTCAATCTTCCTTGTGAGATCAACGTTTTGCTCTGAAAGAGCTGCCAATGCAGATTCAATGTTAACATTGGTGTTTTTAATTTCCATCAACGTGGGGTAGATTTTTTTAAATTCCTCAAGCTGATTTGCTATCATAGTAGAGATCATGGTTTTCATTTCTTCTTTGAAGGCATTGAATTCATCACTGTCAAATTCGAGCCCTCTTGGCCTCTTAGAACGTTTGGATACGAAGTTGGGAGGAGTTCGCTGTTCTGTTTGTTCGGTAATATTAGATTCTGAGAGCGATTTTTCGCCTAATTCCTGCATAGTGAGTACCAGGAGGCTATATGTACTTAAGAGTTCTGTATTATAACTCTGATCAAATACTTAATATGTTCGTGATGCGGTTGGTCAGCCAAGTACAGCAACGTGTCGAGTACCTAAGTACTAAAAAATAATCCTTAGGTAGTTCTTCTCCAACAATGTATGTAAAGTAGATTATTATAAAAGTGCACAAAATACAAAGTATTGTCAGGTGTTATTAAGATCGTATATTTGAGTTTAACAGATGAACGCGGATACCAGGAGTTAATAACTCAATGCGGTTGTTCTGTGACTGCGTGGCTCGCACACGTACGCCGTAGTTGCACACATAGAATATGTCCGTATAGTGTGTCACAAGGTGGGCGGGGCTAGTTCACTTATGACGGGTTAGTGATCTCTCTGTCTCGCAAATGTCCTTTCTCTCTTGCAAGGAGTACACATGCGCTTGCGCTTATTCCACTCGCCGCGTTATTATAGAGTTATCCGTACCTTAGTAGCGTCGAGCGGGATGAAGTACCAGGCTGTTATAAGTTCAGATGGCTGCTGTACTCCGACGGCGATGGCTCGATCCGACCTCCTCAGTACTGATGCAATCCTATTTTTATGTATGATTTAACTGATTTATACTTTTATTTAAAACTTTTGAGACAATTAAATACGGGTATTCAGCACGTCTACACCGAGCGGCGGTCCGAAGGGAAGGGGACAATCAATTTTCACATTGCCCATTTTCGATTAATTAGGCAGGTTTATTTGGCTTTGTGTCAATCTATCATTACCTACTGCATAACATCCTGGGGTGGTGTCGCTAAATCAATTTTGCTGCCCCTAGAACGCGCCCAACGAGCAGTTTTAAAGGTTGCTACTTTTCGTCCATTCAGATTCCCTACACATCAGCTTTATATAGCATGCAAGGTGCTAACAGTACGTCAATTGTTTGTTTTGAACGTGATCTTATTACAACACACTGAACTTTATTTTAACCCAGTACCCTCAGATAGGAGGAGAAAAGATTTGGTTTGTGCTAACCTTCGGACGAAACATGCTTTTGCTAATCGTTTTTACTTATTTTTGGGACCCTACTTATATAACCAGTTTAACAGAGTACTAAAGATTTATAGTTTAAGTTATAATAGGTGTAATCTACTAGTTCAGGAATACCTGGCAAAACACAATTATGCAGACACGGAAAAACTACTAGAAATTGTGAAATAAAGTCTGTATGTACACACTCTAATAAAAGTCTCTGTTTACCTAATCTACTCTATCTACTTTAACATTATTCGTTAATTTATTTTAACATAATATTATATCTTACATTCGATAAAATAACATAATATTTAATAATATAGAAGTCTTAATATTATATACCTAAATAATTTACTTGTTAAGTCGTTGAAAATAATATGTCTTTTCTATAAGTTAGCAACTAATAAATTTACTAATGTCCTCTTTTTAAAATGTTTGACGTAAATTGATGGCCTGAAACACAGGTTTTCATAAACCTAGATCAGGCAGGTCTACATAATAGTTAGAATTAATTTTCCTCTATGACGATTAATGTAAATCATAGTTTTACTTATACTTGAATAAATTTTATTTTATTTATTTATTTTATTTATTTATAATCATAGTATTTTATTTAATATTATATTTTCCAACCCTGGTTCACACTGAATACATACAGTGATAAAATATAATATTTAAATTAAATTACCTACAGTTAAATACCATATGCTAACAATACGTTAGAAAACTAGTATTTGGGATAAAGACCAAATATACTATGGAATAGAACTCCGGACTGCTTTCGGAAAACTTCCAATCATGTATTTGCTCGTGCTAGGCGTCAACCCAGAACCTTATGCTTAACAGCAGTGCTACTTTCATACAAGCTTAAAAGCTGGACTTGCTTAAAATGGCTTGCAAACAATCTGCTTGCCTTATGGACTTGCCGGAATATTGACCCACAAGCACGCCACTGCTTAACAGTAGTCCTCGCCTAGAACAGAATCAGTGACGACAATTTACAAATATTTTAAAAAAAACTTGAGAGGTGTCAAGGGACACCCGGATGGAACGAAGTTATTATTTATTGTGTACAAAAAACCTGTATACACTCAACAAAAACGAAGACGGAAAAAGTTAAGACCAAAAGTTGTAACGACACTTTTGTTACAACTTTTGGTCTTAATTTTTCCGATAAGCGATAAGGAACTTCGTTCCAATAAATAAACCAGGCCAGATGTATGAACGTAGAAGAGGTAAAAGGAGAATGAAAGATCGAAGCAGATGGAGTTCTCTAGTTTCATCCTACCCCAACATGATTTGGCGTGTTTTTATGTATGTATGCATTTAATCCTAATGCTGTTATTACTAAGTAATGTAAGGTTGGGTATTAGAGAGTAAAACGTTCTGACTGGCCGTAGATTACTGTCTCATTTATTAATAAGTATTGGTATTCTACTAACATATATAGGTACATGCAAAATTAGAACATAGGTTATGAACTGAAGTAACATGGTCGTATATTTAATACTAGCTGCTGCCCGCAACTTCGTCTGCGTGGCATAATTACTTTGGGCAACGCTAACTTTAACGCGCGTGATGATCGAAAAAAAATATCTTTCTCTCCCCTTTTCTCCCCTCTCTTCCCCTTTTCTCATTTTTTTAGCCCATGTCCGTCTCCTACCCCTGTGTAACTAACTATCTCTGTACCAAAATTGATCAAAATCGGTTCGCCATTTAGGCGTGAAAACGTAACAAACAAAGAAACAAACAAACAAACTTACTTTCGCTTTTATAATATTAGTAAGGATAGATTTTTTTAACATAGATTCTGTGTATTATTTCCACTTTGTTTCACGTGCCAATTGAACTGAAACTTCCAAGGCTCCCGTCAATGTCACTAGGTCAAACAAACATCCTAGTGATTACTAAACCACGACGGTATTTGAGTCTTCATCGAAACTGATTGTGATAATCACTGAACATATTTGAAAAAGTATTACTTTAACTTGAATGATAATAGATTTTCGGTTATTTGATAATTTGTGAGCAGTGGTAATAGTCGCAAACGATTTGTGATCATCAAATTATATAGCCATGTATGTTGCATTTACCACACTCGCCCTAGGAATTTCTTTTGTATAGTGGGTGTGTTAACAAAGATTTAAACTCACATGCACAAACAGCTAGACCCGAAACAACTATCTGCAGGTCATACAAATATTTGTTCCGTGCGGGGATCAAACCCGCGACACGCAGCGCAGCAGTCGATCGCTTGACCACTGCGCCAACTATGCTGTCAGTAATTATGTAAGTTCTAAAATCATAAAGCACCAGTAAAAGGAAAAATCCAAAAAAAAATGTGATTACATACAGTTACAGTTTGTAAACTTACGGCAACTTGTATCGATGATGAGGACAATAGTTATCTAACGGCAAATTTAAGTATCACGAAACCCTCGGTGTGTGAGTTCGACTCGTACTGTCCAGTTTTTTTTGTTAATAAAAATCGACGTAAATAAAACGGAAAATAAATTTCCTAGCCTTGGTTAAATAAATATCTTGGGACAACTCACACACGGCTATCTGATCCCTAGCTAAGCAGAGCTTGTGTTATGGTAACCAGACAACTGATATACATACTTATATAAAGTTCGTGTGTGGTTGAGAGAATCGTGCTCACTTAAATGTCTCCCTGATGGTGGCGGGTGTATTGGTTCATTCAGTTCCCACTTCCCTTCATAATGGTTGAGCTGAATGGGGCAGATCCATGCGTCATGTTCGCTGTCAGTTGAGAATGGTCATCCAGAGTTGGCTGCCAGAGTTTATTTTCGTTAAAATATATTTATTGCCATTTTGCTTTTACTTTAGACGATGTTATTGTGCTCACTATACTACATCGTTCTCACATATTTGAATAATCTTAACATGAATGATGTAATCATGACCTTGTAAAATTATTATGATTTAAAAGAGTGTCCATGGAGTTTCTTGCTCATTTTCTCCATAGAGATCAACGCTTTGGAATGGGTAACTACAGTATCTACTTTCACAAGATATTTGGCAATGTGTCTGGGACTGTAGCTTATTTTATATTAATTTTTTGACAATTACAAGTGCCTGTAATAGACTAATTGAAATAAATGCTTTGAGTTTGGAGTTTGACTTAATTCAAAAAAGATTTTTATTTCAGCCTATTTAATTGCCTTACCTCACTCAAATTCTTATGGAGTATTCATTCATATTATGGATATTAGATTATCGTCCATATACATTAAAAGAAAAAATATGAATTATAGATCCCCTCCTTTTTTGAAGTCGGTAAAAATAGGGGAGTTTGACAGCTTGAGGAAAATTTTGATATTTCAAAATTAACTCAACCACATTTGACTTACAAAATAGGTAAATTGAGATTTATTAAATTACCTAGATAATGTTTCAATCAACAACAAGGTCTTTTGTTTTGCTATATAAAATTTGACTTGCTAATATACACACTAACCGTATTGTAATGAACCTGAGCTAGACAAACAATAACTGGCCAGTTAGTTTACTTAGGCAGAACATAAACATACTGATATTAAGTACCAATTAGGAATCTGTATAAAGCCTAGGGCTACATGTTATGTACATTCAGGTAATTATTGAGTTCTACAGAGCTGTAGATTAGTTTAAAATACTCGTAGGTTATGAACTTGATGATCCAAGCACGATAGAACGAGTGAGCAAAAACATCATCATCATTCTTCTGCCCTTGTTCCAATTTTTTTTCTATTTTTGTTAAAAATTCTTTGATATACAAAAGATTTTTTAAACATATTGTCAATGTTTAATTCGTAGTCACGGCGATATTGTAAGTACGTCTCTCAAATGAATACTAAGAAATACTATGTAGACTAGCTATGCTCAGCGGTTTCACGCGCTGCTCAGCTCTAATGAGTCGTTGCGTGATGATATATAACCTATGTTACTTCCTGATAATCAAGCTTACTATTAGTATAAAAAGGGTTAAAACCGGTCCAGTAGTTTGGGGCCTATTCGGAACAATCAGAAAACACTTTCCTCTTTATAATCTAATATATAAAATTCTCGTGTCACAATTTTTGTTCCCATACTCCTCCGAAACGGCTGGACCGATTTAAACGAAATTTTGTGTACATTTCGGGTAGGTCTGAGAATCGGCCAACATCTAATTTTCATATCCCTAAGTGAGCAGCGGGTGAAACCGCTGGGCACAACGAGTATTAATATAAATTACTAGCTATTCCCCGCGCGGTTTCATTCACATCGTTCCATCGTTCCTGTTATCACTTACCCTACTGCTCAGCCCCCGATAGCTCTCAGCGTGATGGCCTAAGACACTCAAAAATAATAGGATAATATTTTTGTGTTCACCAAAAATACTGATCGTGCACCAAATATTCTTTCCTGAATGTTAAAAAAATGCGTAGGTTAGGTTAGGTTAAAACTGTGACCCCCTACGACTTGCATTAATAGAAAATGGATAAGGATATAACACTTTTTTATTGTAGTGCGCTGATGCTCGTTATGACATATTTTAATTAACATATTTTGGTGCACATTCAGTATACATATTTGGCGGAACACAGGTAAAATTAGGTAAATGAAATGGGAATAACATGAAGTACTTTTAAATACCATCCAAAATAAAATGCCTTTCTATGGTAAAAGAATGTTGAAAAGCGATGCAGTAGATCCTAAGATTACCTCCTACAAACTCATAAACTTTATCTCTTTCTAATATTAGTAGATACAATACAGACCACAGCAGATATATAAAATCAATAGAATATTTCGCTGTTCAGTAACTAGGTATTAACGGCAAACAGTGATCATCAAAGAGACTTTTAAGCTAAAAGATATCGAGGAAATCTTTTTGTCTTATTTACAACTCCTGTGGCAACGACAACCATTCCAAAGGAATTATATTTCAACGTTGCCAACTCATAAAGTAATTATTAAATTACTGCCATTTTCACCATTACGTACCAATTAGTTCTACAGTAATTAATCCAGTATCTGGTCTATATTCGTATAAACATATTTAATGATTAAACCGTAGCTTATCAACTTCAAAGTCTCGTTTATTTAATTTTTCAAACAAAGTAATTACTGTATTAATTAAGATTTAATATTAGGTATCTCAATTAAACATGAATCTATATACTGAAATATTTAATTAAGTTAGATCTTTGAGTACATACGTAAGAATGGTAGTACTGTAGTAATTATGTTCTGAAATGTCTTATTGTGTGTGGATTTCAATATAGTCCTTGCTTGATAAATAAGTTGAATGTTCAGTGGAAATCTTTAGAATTTTCGTTTTTAATTAGGTAAACATGCGTGATTTTCATTCAACGGTTTTAATTCTGTTAGCGTGATGCAAATAAATGGGAATTCATATCGTAAATATTTAATTTTCGTATTCAATAAAATGATTGTTTTTTTTTTCGAAAAAAAATGTGGTCGGAATGATCAGGAGTGGCGTGTTGGAGCAGAATGCCCTATTTGAGTGTACCTCAATTATTTACTTTTTCAAACGTAAATACCCGACCCCATTTTTTAAAAAAAAACAAGTAAATAATAAATAAAGTTCCCTCTACTCATCAAAAGAAGCAATTTTAATGATGTAGAAAACTTACCGACAGATAAAAGTTAAAGCAATATTATTATTTCGTTTATTCATTTCTATACATATTTTTTTATATTTTTACATATTCTTATAAAAAAAAACAACAAAAAAACATTATAAATATGAAAAATAGTAGTCCACCAGCATCGGGAACAGGGTCCGACCTACTGGTGGTCAGAGCTCTTGAGAGAGGAACCTCCTAACAATACGGGCCGTGTCCAGGAGTACCGCTTTCTGTATCAAGCACTTGATCCAGCTGCCAAGCGATAGCCTCCTCAGATGTTGATTAAGATAGCAATATTTATTATAACATAGTTTAAGATGAAAATAAATTTAAAGAAATAAATTAACTCATAAACAAACTAAGAAATGGCGTAAAGAAATTCGTCCTCAATGCTGTCAGTTGGTAATGTCCTGAAGAGACTGGCTGCATTGCCACGTTGTATGGCAACGCTTAGCTTCTGGTCAAAGTAAAAACCAGCTCTTAGGTCACGGCAAGTGACAGCTAAGCGTTTTGAAATATCTTTAGAAAGGCTGTGAACACAAGGACCTCATGGTTAAATTTTAATTGACTTTTATTTTTATTTTATTTTATGAATTTTGAATCTGCTGACATTAATTCTAATTATAATTTATTGCATTTTATTTTAATATTAATAATTTAAATTTTTATGTTGTAATTTGTTTGTTTGATGTAATTTTATTGTGTTCTGACATTCTATTTAATTGAAATTGGAATGCTTGTGTCTTTGTGTTTAATGTTACCTCAAATGAGTCTATGTTACTTGAAATAAATGAATAATAATATATAGCAATAAATATTTTCCTCCTCCGTCATCCCAAAAATCCATAAAACGCGACTTTGTTAAAAAAAACAGTACTAATTAAAATAAATGAGACGCAGACGGACACCCAAACCGGGTATTACAAAGGGTTTTTAATCATGCCACCCTGATAATCTGGGTGTGACCCGGGTAATGACAATTAAAATGAACGCTTCCGGGTATTATTGGCCGGTCATCGCGGATAAAGTTCAGCCATTTTGACCCGGTATTTTGGTAAATAAGTTTACGTTGAAAGCAAACTACTTGTTAAGTTAAATGGTTTATTATTTTGGTACGTAAGTAAAGGGCGTATTTATGCAGTGGGCCCAAGAAATATTATGTTGAAAAAATCTGTTCTGCTAATTGAATAATTAATCCATCTGATTAAGACTGTCAACATATGACCATCCACTCCAGTTATTTCCATTTTATTATTATACTAGCTTTTGCCCGCGGCTTCGCTCGCGTTAAATTCGGGGTTCACACACACAGTAACACAGTTCCCCTTTCTTGTTTTGCAGGTACCTGCTACATGTAGTTTTAACCCTTGAGTCTTATTGATTGTAATAGCAAAGCTAAGTTTTCCCTTTTCTTCTCTCTTTCTCCCTCATTTTCCAGATTTTTTATGTCCTGTAATACCTTATCCTATGTCCGTCTCCAGGGTCCAAACTATCTCTGTACCAAAATCGGTTTAGCCATTAAGGCGTGAAGACGTAACAAACAAACTCACTTTCGCTTTTTTATAATAAGTATATATTTTAGTAAATAAGGATTCTCTTATCTACGTGTTGGTATAGCTATAACATATAAGTGAAGAGGAAAGCCAAAGAAACGATGGTTGCAACTGTGTGAAGGATGATACGTCCAGAAAGGAGGTGTCTCATGAAATGAGTAATGGAAAAGAAAACAAGCTGAGCCGAGCCAAAATAATTTGAAATAAGTTAATAACTTAACTCACCACGCAAACATTCTAATCAACATTAAAACCAATGCTTTCCAAATCGTCTGACAACCAAAAACAACATAAAATAAACGGCAATCTTTTAAAACATGTGACAAATACAAATGTAAGCAATGTTTCACACAAGTCTCATTAACAGGAGTGCGTCCTCACAGCTGGGGAACCTTTACAATTTGTCATAGACGAGTTCTGTTAATCATCTGTCATTGAGGGGATATGTCATGTTTACCAGAAGCTTCTCCTTGAGTTTGTGGCTAAAGAAAAATAGCTGTTGGGGTCGATCTTAAAGTTACCTAGGTTGCTTTATGGATGGGTAGACCACCCGTTAGTCACCGAGTTTCCTCCTTGCCTCAGATAAAACATTAAGCTGTTGGTCTCGGCTGTCATTTTAGGTTTTTGACAGTCGTTATAGATAGTGTTCCGAAAGTCTGATGACCAGTCTTGCCAAGGGATCTCGATTTATCTAGTTCTAAGTGGGTTGTGGATGTCAGACCGGCAGTCGCTCCATGTAAAACTGGCATTGAGCTGAATACCAGGTGCTGCTGTTACAAAGACTGGATAATATAGTTGGGAAAAGGCTAAACAGATGATGATTATGACAAACTGTTATGGTCTGCTGGCTGTAAGGACGCACTCTTGTTAGAGAGACCTGCAGACTACCCGTCTGTTTCAGAGAGTGGGCCATAATCAACCACATGGGTCCAGAGTACTTGATGCCTCATCTACGGACCCACCTAGGCAACCGAAGCTTAACCTGAAGATTCTCCCGAGCGGCTATTATTTAGCAAAAGAAACGATGGATGGACTGTGTAAAAGATAATATGACGGCACGGTTGGCGCAGTGGCTGAGCGATTGACTGCTGCGCTGCTTGTCGCGGGTTCGATTCCCGCACGGAACAAATATTTGTATGACCTACAGATAGTTGTTTCGGGTTTGTTTGTCTGTTTGTGTATGTGAGTTTAAATGTTTGTAAACGCACAACGATACAGGAGAAATTCCTAGTGTGGGGGCAACGTTTAAAAAATAGAAAGGATATGTCCGAGGATATGTCGAATAATAGAGAAGTATGGATGAAAAGATATGCTGCTGTGACCCTAAATAACTTGGGATAAGGGCAGGAGGATGATGATCTTCCCTTAAAATTGCCGAAAAGTAAATCAACATTGAAACAAAACAAATTTTGAAAAACACACAAATGTTTAACCCTTTGTTCCCGCTTATCCTACTTAAGACTATAGCTTTATATGAACGAAAATCCCCTACGAGCCCAAAATCAGCAGAAAGTCCACGAAAATCGGAGACTATCTATTTTTTCCATTACTTTTACATGTAAAGCTAGATAATACGATTTCCTGTGTATGCAAATATGGGACAATAATACGGCCAGGCTCAAATCGAAGCTCTTTGACTCTTGGACCTTGGAGAACCCAAAATCGCTTTATATTTTTATGGTAATGATCTCTATGGACCCTTAGATAAAAGGTTAGGTACGTTTAAACATGGTCTTTGAGGAAATTTTCTTTGCCTTGTATCGCTTACTTTTTCATATTAGAGAAATATTGTGTTTTTTTTTTATTTTGGTTAACTTGTATGTATTTAGTTTTAATTTTGTACGTTGTGTTTTTTTTTTCAATCAACAATCTTATCTTAAGAACAAATATGAGGTGGACGAACTTTTGTAGCACAACATAGCGACTTTTTAAGACATGCATAATATATGTTAAAATGCTATTTTATAGAAATGACAATAATTATAAAGTTATTGCAAATAAAATTATGCCATTTTTATAGTGAAATTGTACTGAATACTCGTAGTTTAAATAAACGGTATGCTAAACGAAATTATTAAATATTGAAAAAAAAAATTTTTTGCAAAGGAAGCCATAAAAATTGTGCCATCTTAAAAGTATGACATTGTAAATTCGAACACATTTATAATATGCGGTTAAACAAAAAAACTACTAAATATTTTATATTTTTTATTATGCTAAGTGTTTTATGCAGATTCTACCCGATAGATGGCGCCCCATATATCTATTTGATAGTTCTATGTATTCTAACAAAACATATTTCAAAGATACCTTTTACCTTTTAATTTTCAGACGGCAACACCTCCCCAAGTTTATTTAGGCGCTGAAACGTTTACTGAAAATTGCCTGAGTGACTGTCAAGTGGCGATCGCTTTACTATTACGGTAGTAGAGCAAATATCATTACTATTAACTAGGGCATAATGACTATAATCGGTAAACAAGTTTTAGTTGAGGTAGGTTGGTTTAAAGTTTTCTTTATTAGGGTAGAGATCATGCTTAGCTGTTATTTGAGAAAGACATAGCAGTTTAAAATGTAAACAAATAAGATTAGAGCTATATAGTAGCTACTATCGTTGACTAGGATAATATTTTTTTTTTTCCAACGTACACAAACATTTTCAGTTATCTGTTACAATCATTTAAAACAATACAAAGTGTAATTAATAGTCCAAACAATTTTCCCAACGGTTTATTGAAAATAGTTGAAATTGAATTTTCATTTAGGTGTTGTAAAAGCCAAATAAAAAATATTACACGAACAAAATTAATGCGTTGAATAAATTACTTACATATATGTAGGTGTCAATTTACATTTTCAATATAAATAAGAATTGATTGTTCAAACACCAATTTAGTTGGTAAAAAATAGTCGGTTTTATTTTGTTTCTAAAGTTATTTAAGCCAAGTTAGTTAGCTGGTTATTAAAACTGGGGCCCTTTTGTTTTCCTCAAAAAACGATGATAAGAAAGAGATATTCATATTTGGAAGATAATGATGAAGTCCGTCCCAATATTTTTTCGAAACTATTGGGAACTATTCTCAATTTAAAACGACCTGAGTATTTGAACGTTGTGCTATAACAGCCAGCATTGCCTTAGGTTATAAAACCTCTTACAGTACCTAGCTCTATCTATGAGAACGAGTGAAATGTTATCCATCCCGTTGCCCCAGTGGGAGATAGTGTCTGTACATATGTTTTAGAATTTTGGTTTTAGGTCTTAATCGTATCCTAACAATCTTTTTCTACACCATCTTTGGATCATGCAATAAATTACATTAAAATTGTTTTAATAATGTATACTCGATAAGGGTCAATCTATCAATTTAATTCTTTGACCAACTACGGTTCTCAAGCATCGTGATAACAACCTATAACTATTTATGAGGCTCTAACCACTTGACGTATTAAACCTTTGAGTGCTTTTGATACCTTTTTAATCTTTACTTAATACGAAAAGGCTTGAAAGGTATTTCAACGCGAAATTTTTAGTATATTTATTCATAGTTGTGAGTAACAATTTTTCTTCGGCGTTTTAGCCGACTTTATGAACAAAGTGCTAAGGCAGTTGTTTTGATACAAGAACTCTTTTAAAAATCAAAATCATAAGTTCTGACGGAATAAACACAAAGGACAATGCCCAATTTTCTATGAAAGTTCAGATGTTCTAGCGTCTTGCCTAAATCACCATCTGCCTAACATTATCCCAACTGTGTTAGGGCAGCTTCAATCAGGTGTAATCGAATGCAGCTATACAGCTACCAGTATTTTACGTAGAGCTTGGAAATCCCGTTGCATATTTTCGACAACCAAGCGGATGAAGCCGCGGCCAAAATGAAGGTGAATCGCCTGTTACTGACTGAATTGAAAAATAAAAGCTGATAATGTTTAATGCAATTATTATTGTATGTTGTAATTGTCTGTCTTTTTATTTAGTATATCTGTGTTTCTATGCTTTGATATATATTTATAGTATTTTGTTTTTTAACTATAGTATTTTATATATCTATCTAGTATAATATTTTTTTCTGTTTTTCCTCTAGGAGAGAAACGCAGTGGTGACTGCGTTTCTCTGCATCACCCAAAGGTTGACTGGTAAAAAATGCCTATGGCATTAACTCCGCCTCTATACTTTGCGCTTGAAGTGTTAAATAAATAAATAAAAGCTTATTGGATTACCCAGTCACGATCTGATGCAATGAACAAACAGAACTGCAACATAGTTGCGTAACAAACCAGTTTACAGTTCAAAATTGGAATAGCCCAGTGTTAACCACATTAGGTCTCGTTTGGTCCACCTATGTTCTGTGAAATCTGCGGGCCGTACCCTGCCAGACTGTAACTAATACAGACTAATACCACATGAGTACATAAACGGAACAGAGACAAAGCTTCATACAACCGCGCGAATCGGTTGCACTACTACAAGCACGCGGAGCATGTGTGCGTGACCACTGGCCGCTTGTCACGTACGCGGCGAGACTGGAAAAAACCGGTTTACGTAGGCACAGCCAGTTGACAATCTCAGGGTTCGTGCGACGCACGTTTTTGTTTTGTTATTTGCAAGTTTGAATATTTTAATATAAAACGCGGTATTTTATTAATAATAATGGTTGTTTATTGTACTGTGTGTATGAATAATACTTTAAAAAATAAAAATATATCATACTTTAACTATCCCAAGGAGTACAATAAGTAATTAAATATTTGATTATTACTTTTTCAAGTAAATACCTTTATTGTATTGCATGATCCTTTTTTTTAATAAGAAGAGGATAGTATACGGTGTGTTTTTACCTTTTTATTATTATTACAAGCTTTTACTAATAATTTGTAGGTATGTGGGTGGGTAAATTATAAAAAGAAAATTATTAGAGTAAGTAATTTCTAAAGTTTTATATCATACTGAATAATAAAACTATTTAACAATTTTTTTTTTTTATTTGTCTTAACCTATTGTGACAACCCTACCAAAATAGGTAACAATTTTGGACGTTCTTAGGAAGCTTTGTCTCTGTTCCGTTTATCTACTCATGTGCTAATACTGTTACCGCGAACTGTTCAGTAGTTAGTCTGGGCAACACAGGATACAGGGCGGCTCTTTGACTGTGATATGAGACTGCTTTGGACGGATGTGTGATTTGTAGTACACAGGTCGTTGTCCATTGATTTGACAGCAAACAAATGTCAATTCCTTGTCAGTTTTTCTTATGTGCTATTGGAACGAAGTTCCATATCGCGGGTTGCGAAAGGGGGCTAGATGGAAAAAAATAAAAATAGTTACTTTGAGCTAACCCTAACTTTAAAATATATCTTTTTCTCCCCTTTTCTTGTCTCTTTCTCCCCCTATTCTCACTTTTTTAGCCTATGTCCGTCTCCAGGGTCCCAACTATCTCTGTTCCAAAATTCATTAAAATCTTTTTGGCCATTTAGGCGTGAAGTCATAACAAACAAACTCACTTTCGCTTTTATAATATTAGTAAGGATTAAGAGTTTCTCTATAATAGCCACGGAGTCTAATTTCGATTGATGGCAATAGGCTCGTTTCTAACGTAATAATTATGTGAGACTTAAACAGCGAAATGTGGGAGTCCTGTTAGGTAGGTTCACCTCTGCCAAACCCTACGAGGATGTCAGGCGTGATGGCTTGTTATCCTTGCTAATATTATAAAAGCGAAAGTGAGTTTGTTTGTTTGTTTGTTACTTCTTCACGCTTTAATGGCTACACCGATTTTGATGAATTTTGGTACAGAGATAGTTGGGAACCAGGAGACGGACAAAGGCAATTTTTTTTTAAAAGTCGGATGTGTGGGAGAAAGAGAGAAGAAAATTGAAATCTTAGCGTTGCTATTACAAATCAATAAGGCGCAAGGGGAACTGTGTTACCCCGAATTTAACGCGAGCGAAGCCGCGGGCAAAAGCTAGTTATTTATTTAACCGCCAGAAGTTCAAACTCTTAAGATAAAATATAACAGAGAGTAAAGTTTTAGAGAATATTCGCTAAATCCCCACGCGACTATAAGTTAACATTAAATGTAAAAACGGAATATGTTTCGTACATATTCCGTTACTAACCGCCCTGCGTGGTTTTACTGCCCCGCTCCTGTGAGTAGTAGCGTGATGTTATACAGCCCTAGTTACTCAGTCATAACGTTGCTGTAAACGCTACATATTTTTTTGAAATCAGTCAAGTAATTTTTAGTTTATTCGCTACATACAAAACTACAAATCATTCCTTTTTATAATATTAGTATAGATATCCGGGAAATGGCGGGACTCATCATCAGTCAATAAATAACGCATTGTATGGGTCCTGCACAAACGAGCGACTAAACTGTTTGGTATATCACTGCTATGGTTTAGAATATTTTTATCGTTGTCAAGACACTTTAATGTTAGGTAAATTGTAGGTTTAAACTGTTAGGTAATTTGTTAAAAATAATATAGATCTTAGTTGACAGATTGAGCTTGAATTTTATTTTATCCAAAATATTTTGTGGTTTATCGTCAGCCTCGCCATATACATCAGTCAATTGCAAGACAGCGGCCGTAATTATGCATTGACTTATTGAAACTTTTATGTTCTCACGAAAATACTCCTTCTGTGGAAAGCATAAAAATATTTTTCTTCTTCTTTACTTTTGCAGAAGAGTTATATTTATACTATGACTAGCGTGTTATCGGAAAAAGTAACCTATGTTATTCCAGACTATAATCTACCTCTGCCAAATTTCACCAAAATCCATTCAGACGTTTTGACGTGAAAGATTCATTCATCCTCACAAACATTCGCATTTATAATATGAGTAGGATTAATACTATTGATATATTTTAAAAGTGAAATGAGCAAATATGTCTCAAGAACCGCTAAGGCTTACCAATTTAAATTACTCTGGAATCTGTAAGTTATCTGTTAATCCATGCCCTTTGGTTACTTCAGACCAGTGTGAACGAACAGGAAAGTACGGAAAACCAAATAGAATCCTTTCCTTAACCCAAAAAATAAAATTCCCAATCACAAAGCTTTTATTACAAGAAAAGAACAAATGCGTACATTAATAATATATTTACGCGTTTGTCTCAGCCGGCACTCGAACCTCGTACCTCATTACTTATGCAGAGGCTTTTGAATGCTCAACGACAGTATGGAAGATAAAAAGATTTTGTAATGTTACTGATCGTGGTCAAAATGGGCTATGATAAAACATACACGCTTAGATCGTGTTATTGCCGGCAAAAGATCTTTTCATTAATGTTACAATTAATATTTAGCGAGATTATAGCACTACCACTTTTTATGGATGGTAACTTCTCCCACTCTGGGCATAGCAGGAAGGAGTGTCAGTCTTTTACTGACTAAAACCCATCCATGTACCTTCTTTTGCCCATTGTATTCTAAAGCCTCGGTATCTCTTTCGTACAACCCACAGGCCCTGACGCCTCTAGAGCCGTGCGTGTAACACGAATGCGCTGTCGATACGGCCTGTCGTTAATAGACGGACGGACGGTGGGCTACCCATTACTCACCGTCCACAGACTCGCGTCTACTGGGTTGGTTTAAAGTTCTATCTCTACCACTTACAGGCGATGCTTTCATACAAGCTAACTAAGTTGGTTTGCCCTGATAAAACCTACTACTCTGTATGATGGTAGTGTTTCTGAACTGACTGCTTGCCTTATGGAATCGACGTATTTTTGGCCAATCAACACGTTACTCTCATGGCTAAATTATAAAAGCAGCACGGATCATCCTTTGAGGGTAAGCAGCAGTGGCACACAGACACCTTTCTGTGCCTCGGGAATTTCTTTTAACAGTTGTTTGTTCGAGTTTTAATTTTGTAGATCTTTGACATTTATTAGGGGCTTGTTAATAGTCTGATACTACAGATCCATCCAGATTTGCCAAAGGGTTTAGTTAAGTTTACTTTGAAATTGGAATATCAAAGTACGTAATCTTTATAAAATACATACATTATAACCCTTCACAGCGAATACGGAACTGACAACAACAAAGATCTTAATAATAATGATTAATGAATCAATTCCAATCAGGGAGGCTGTAAGTGTGTGAGTGAAGCAGAGGGAAATAAGTTAACCACTCGTAGTTAGTAGTTGTTACGCTTGGTAGTTCGTGTACTCCGTCTTTAGACGTTCAGTTAACGTAACTGTATTAATGTGTTTGTTTGTTGTTTGTGTGGGCTCAGTTGACGCGATACATTGACTTAATAGTTTTTAAAGACACGTTGGAATCGTATACCGTACCGTAATCGTACCTTGTCAATATATCTATGAAAACATCATGTACGTCAGAAAATATTTGCATCTATTTGGTAAACGAGGTGATAGACACAAGTATAATACTAGAAACAGGGACCAATTGGTTCAGCCGGGTTTCAGGTTAGCTAAAGTAGACTCATCTTTCATGGGGTACTGTTTGAAATGCTACAATAAAATACCTCCCCACATTCTTCAACTGAATGAAACGAAATTTAAATCTTGTATTAAACGCACACTATGTAGGCAAGCATATTATAAGTTGGGAGATTATATTGATGATAAAAATGCTTGGCTCAATGCTGGTCCTGCTCCTCAAGCATAGGGGTAAACTCATTGATAAGTATCCAAAGCTATAGTGGAAGCTGCAGAAGATTGTAAGACTATCTTTGCAATGTATAGAATCAATTCTCTAGTATTGTATAATTATTAAGCCCATATGTGAGTGCTATGTATTATCATTGACTTGACGAAGCCCTGGTGGTTAATAGTGTCATGCTCACTTAAATGTCTCGCTGATAGTGGCGGGTGTGTCGGGTCATTTAGCTCCCTTCAAAATGGTCGAGCTGAATGGGGCTGATCCATACGTCATGTTCGTGAACGGGCGCTGTCAGTTGGGACTGGTCATTTTTTTAACTACCACGGTCATTTTTTTAACTTATTTAGATTTTAAATTGAATTTTGCTTTTTATTTACTCTGGACGCTCTTACTGTGCACGTCTTTCTACATCGTTCTCACATATTTGTATAATCTCAACACGAATGATGTAAATACGATTTTGTAAAAATATTATAATTTAAAAGAGTGTCCATGGAGTTTCTTGCCCATTCTTCTCCATAGAGATCAACGCTTTGGAATGGGCAACTACAGTACTTTCACAAGTTATTATGCCTTGTGACCGGGATTGTAGCAGCATAATTTTTTTGTTCTTGTTTTTATGACATTCAAAAGTGCCTGTAATGGTCTAATTGAAATAAATGCTTTGAGTAATTTGAGTAATTGAGTATCGTATCGTAATGTTCTTGTGAGCCAAGTTGTTCTGCCGGGGTTAAGGGTTGGTCGAAAGAGATACCGCGTCCCCGGAACGTAAAGGGCCAAAGACTGGAACGTAAAGGGTTTTAGTCAGTAATAGTCTGTGATGATTTTCCTACCCTCAAAAAAAAAGAGCCAACTTATTGCTATTACAAGGGATAAGTATCGAAGTTAACATATACGTAATTTTGTTTTTAAGTGAATTATTCTGAAACAGATTGATTAGTTTTTCAATGAGTTCGAACCTCAGCTCAGCTTACTCCATTTGTAAGAAAGGAGGCATTGTGTCCTAACAGGGTGAACGTAATCAAATGATGATGTTGGTTGAGTACTTATTATAATAAAACAGTGCCTTAAAACGCCACAATGCAACAATTAACGTGCCCGTCAACTGAGCTCAAGAAATTTAATCTAAAGGAAAGGAGTGAGATAGATAAAATAGATAGAATATTCCTTATTATTTATACTATAAAAATAGTAACAGTATAAAACTTATAAATAAAATTACAGAATGGGCGGTCATATCCCTAAAAGTGATCTTTTCAAGATAACTTTTAGATGGATTTAAAGGAGGAGAAACAGTACCTAAGGTATTCATAGGTTCGTAGGTAGTCTAAGGTATTTCATTTTACGAACGAATACTTACGTTTATAAAAATATACTTATATATAAATACATATAATATATATATACAATAATAATCATGAAGAGCAAAGACATATTTCATATTGTTGTTTAAGGAGAGCGGTAGTGCTTTTTGACCATAGTTCTAAAAATAGACAAAGTTTGAGCGCTCCTTACAGACACGGACAGGGCATTCCATAGCCGTACAGCTTGAACTGTAAAGGATTTATCATAGAAGCTAGGAAAATTCACCGGCATCTCCAGTCTCAGGTTTTCCGATGACCTCAGATATCTATTATGTGTGTCATTAACAAGATATAGTGATAGTGAGTATTTATATTTTATCTACTAGGAATATTAACACTAACCATCAATATTCCGATAATCGCTATCACTGCGACCCCACCCTCTTATTACAGCCAAGTCGCGGTCTGAATAATATCACTACATAGCGGAAAAGGGATGTTCACTGTTCAGACACTTCCAGCTAAATTACTTGACAAATACTCCACTAACTTGCTTACAACGCTACAACGTATGACGTCACGGATTGTCGGGCTCATGAGGTGCTTGACGTTTAATAACGGCATGTACAATTGAACAATGTTACTGTTATTTTGAATATGTATTGTTATGGACGTAATGGTAACTTAGTCTATGGAACGTAAAGGGCAATAGGAGAAATATGGGTGGTTTAGATTTCCCATCCGTAAAAAAAGGGGTGCAGAGGGTCTGCTACCGCTTGCCGGGGTTGCAGGTTGTTCGAAAGAAATACCGCGGCCCCGGAACATAAACAGGTAAAAGAGGGAACATGGGTGGCTTTAACTCAGTACAAGTCTGATACTCCGCCCAGAGGAAGGTCTTTGATGATTTCCCATTCGTATTAAAAAGGTGGTGTTCACACCACCTATACCTATATATGAGTTCTAGGCAGTCGCTCCATGTAAAATACTGGCATTACAGCTACTTCCGGTTAGAGTGAAACCAACCCCATCAGAATTGGAAAAATATAGATGCGCATATTTTGCAATGGCCCAAAAAAAAACAATCCCTACTAATATTATAAAAGCGAAAGTGAGTTTGTTTGTTTGTTTGTTACCTCTTCACGCCTACATGGCTAAACCGATTTTGGTACAGAGATAGTTGGGAACCTGGAGACGGACATAGGCTATTCTTTTTTAAAAAAGAGTGAAAAATGAGGGAGAAAGAGAAAAAAAAGGGAAAACTTAGCATTGCTATTACAATAAATAAGGCGCTAGGGAAAAAACTACAGGTGGCAGGTACCTGCAAATCAGGAAAGGGGAACTGTCTTATCCCGAATTTAACACGGGCGAAGCCGCGGGCGAAAGCTAGTGTTATATAAAACTAAAATAAAACTTTAATTTGATTCTTTTTCCTTAATATAAACAAAAAACCATTAAGAAGGTGGTAGAAGCAACTTTTTTGTAGGTTCTATTAGCAAACCAATTACAAAAGATGAAAGTAATTAACGAAAGATTTTGGTTTGTTAATATGTTGCCCTAAAACTGTGTTGTGTTGAAATTAAATCTACTAACTAATGTTGATCGACGTCAACGTGGGTGTAGATTTAAACTTTAATTAGAACCAAAAACTATGTAATTAAACATATAAATGTATAATGATTACGTTAGATCAAAGAACTTGACATTCGTTACGCAAGTTAAACTTTAATCAGATGAATTAAGTATTATAGTTATTATTACGTAGGTGACGAATTTATGTCAAGTCTCTTCTAAGTTTTACAATGTGCGTAATAGAGTTCGTAGTCAGTTTTCTTTTGTATCTTTTTGGTATTTACTACAAAAAAAAATAACTGAAATCTGCTATTCTTATCTCTAATAAAAACTTGAAAACCTTTCTTGAATTTTACGGTGAAGGTTAACATCGCGAGGAATCCTGGACTTGTCATTGAAATCGCCGACTTGTCTTGAGTAAGCGTGGTAATCAATGCTCGTGTCCTCTATGATAAGAGACTTTTGCCTAGTGGGACAGGAATTGGCTGGTATTATTATTGTATAATGTATAATATTTTGTTCAAATCACCGTATGCAACGCAAAGATTCTCGATTCATAAATCTGGGTTCTAACCATCTAACGAAACGATTATGACAGGGTCTAAAAGTTTTCAGTAGATATTATTAAAATATAAAAAAAAATTGCCCCTAGGAAATTCTTCTGTATCGTGGGTGCGTTTACAAACATTAAAACTCACATACACAAACAGCCAGACCCAGAACAACTATTTGTAGGCCATACAAATATTTGTTCCGTGCGAGAATCGAACCTACGACACGCAGCGCCACTGCAGCCACTGCGCCACCCGTGCCGTCAAAACTTGATTTGTACTTATAAAAAAAATAAGAGTCACGACGATATAGTATTAAAGAAAATACTTTGGTAAAAACAAAGTTTTATGGCTTGCTTCAGTTATATTGATGTTATCTTATTATATAATCTTACTAATTACTAGTTTGCTAAACGAAACAAATATTCCGTGTTGTAGAACAATTTGTCAACTTCCGTCAAAAGCTAAGCTTTTAATTTTTTTGGTAATTTCTGGTTTCCTTTTATTTATAAGGTGAAAAACGCAGAAAAAATATAAATTACCTGGTACAAAAATAGACATTATAACATTTATAATACTAGCTTTTGCACGCGGCTTCACTCGCGTTCGGGGTAACACGTTCCCCTTTCCTGATTTGCAGGTACCTGCTACCTGTAGTTATTGTCCTTGCGCCTTATTTATTGTAATAGCAATGCTAAGTTTTCCCTTTTCTTCCCTTTTTCTCCCTCACATCTCAATCTTTTTTTATAAAAAATAGCCTATGTCCGTCTCCTGGTTCCCAACTATCTCTGTACTAAAATTAATCAACATCGGTTTAGCCATTAAGGCGTGAAGACGAAACAAACAAACAAACTCGCGTTCGCTTTTATAGTATAAGTAAGGATAACGATCTGTTGGCCGCGACTTCGATCGAGTGGAAATTTTCATTAAAGAATAATCTATATATTCTGTGCCAAATATATTTAAGGAGCTTCATTGTCTATTAAATTGTGATTGAGAAGCAAAAATCCACTCAACCAAACATACACGTTATAATAAACGATGAGTAGTTGCAGATGCCAAGAAATCTATCCAATTTTTATGGTTCCTGAGCCAATCGGCTAAAAACGAACCCTTGTAAATTCGGCCTCTCTGTCTTTCGGTATGTCACAGCCATTTTACTCCAAACCTAAATAAAGACGAGACAGCTTAATTTGAAATTTGGAAAAGACGCCTCCTATGAATCGCTACTCAAATATGATGTAAAATTATGAGAACAATAATAATAGTGGTGGCTTTCCATACATGTAACTGAAAGATGAAAAAAAAAATTGTCGTTGATAGCTCTAAAAAAAAATTATGTTACAGTGCAAGAGAAGAAGTTTTAAAGTCCGTGGTTAGTGAGATATGTCCTTCTAATGTCTTTCTTAAAATTGTGCTAATTTCTTAAATAAGAGGAGGAAAACTCTCAAGAAAAATGGTTTATAGTACGTATAAAAACTTGAAACGAAAATAATTAAATGAATCAAGATTTCTTATGTAGTTTTTGAGATATGGGACTTTTTCATCAAACTTTTTTGTTTTTCATTAAAATACTATAAAAATAATAATTCAGATTTACGGTTGACTGTAAGTTCAGATTTATTCGTATGAGAGCGTTAATTATAATACGATACGAAAAGGATTAATTATAATATGAACTGTGATTGCCCTATTTTTTACTTACAAAAAGATTACTTCCAGAGAGCTAAGCCTTCAAAAAACTACCCTATCTAACGTAACGTAATAAACAATTAAACCAACCAAACAACAAACACTGAAGCAACACCAAAACGACTTAAATTGCTGAAAAACCAATCAGCAACTTGGCAGATTAAATTCCCTCAATATGTCTTTTTCTGGCAAACATTTAATTTGATTAAACACCCCAGTCGGCAAGTTAACGACCTCTATTGGGTCTAAAGTCTAACTAATTTCATTAATTGCTGAAATTTCGCCTGAGCAAGCATAAATATTTGAAACTTATCCTACTTCGGTTCGGTCAGCATAAAATGCGATGTTGGGTTAAGTAATTTTTGTTTTTATTTGTTTTGTAAATAAGGGATTTAATTTATTGTTGTTGTTTATTGGAACTGGTTTAATAACAAAAAGGAAAAAAAGTTTTCTTAAGTGTGTAATGATTTTAATAAAAGGTTATATCGATGCGTGAACTGTATCCGGGAATTCAGTACAAAATGAGA
The DNA here is from genome assembly GCA_905475445.1 of Ochropleura plecta. Classification (NCBI taxonomy): domain Eukaryota; kingdom Metazoa; phylum Arthropoda; class Insecta; order Lepidoptera; family Noctuidae; genus Ochropleura; species Ochropleura plecta. The sequence goes on from FR997736.1 coordinate 19,858,430, forward strand.
ATAGAAAAATTATACTCTGGTTTAAAAATGTTATGTTCGTTATTTAAAAAAGTAGTCGTTTCATACAAAAACCGGTCAAATGTGAGTCGGATTCGCGCATCGAGGGTTCTGTACAAACTTGCAACGTAAACGGCCATATATTTTGACTGCGCAGACTAAAAATAACCCTCTAGGTTATTTTTTCATAGCTCTGAGGGACAATAGACTTGAGTATAACTTTTAATTTCAACTCGATCCCTTACGCGTTACCGAGATAAAGGGTCTTGATATTAACAAACAGACGGAAAACAAAATGAACCTATAAGGGTTCTGTTTTTTCCTTCTGAAGTATCCTTATCCTTACTATCCTTACTAATATTATTATAAAAGCGAAAGTGAGTTTGTTTGTTTGTTACCTCTTCATGCTTTAATGGCTAAACCGATTTTGATGAATTTTGGTACAGAGATAGTTGGGAACCAGGAGACGGACATAGGTTATTTTTTATTAAAAAAGAGTGGGGTATGAGGGAGAAAGAGGGAAGAAACGGGAAAACTTAGCGTTGCTATTACAAATCAATAAGGCGCTACCGAATTTAACGCGAGCGAAGCCGCGGGCAAAAGCTAGTGGAGCAATAAAAATGACATCTAATAGCTAGAAATAAATCTGGAGCATAAAGTAAGCAAAAGTCGTACCTTTTTCTTTCTTTATCGTGTGGTTCATGCTTAGACTGGTGTCAGAGTTTCTATGCCGCCCATTGGCCTCGGGACTTGGCTAAACAAGAGAAATATCTCTCAAACATTCTAGTTTCTTCACAAAGTTTTCCTTCACTTTCTTTTTGGTGACCTGTAATACAGGTGTTTCACTACCTACCACAGGCACCAGTGATTCACAAATAAATAATTTATTTATTTATATTGAGGAGCTCGTGGCTAAATAATAGCAGCCGCTCGGGTTGATCTTTAGGTTAAGCCGCGCTTGCCTAGGTTGGTCTGTGGATGGGTGACCACCCGGTACATACCGAGTCGAAAAGCACGTTAAACTGTTGGTCCCGGCTGTCATTTGTAATTCTTTGACAGTCGTTACAGGTAGTCAGTGTTCCAAAAGTCTGACAACCAGTCTTACCAAGGGGTATCGCATTACCTAGTACTAACTGGGTAATGTAAAATACTGATATTCAGCTGCATCCGGTTAGACTGGAAGCCGACCTCAACTTAGTTGGGAAAAGGCTAGGCATTTAGATAGATATTACCGAAGTAAGCGATAAATTATACTATTCTTCACAACATAAAATGAATAGATCATCGACTAAAATCAGCATTTCCAAACCGGTTTTTATTTAAGACCCCTTACTAACACATCTCAAAAAGGGATCCGACCCCCACACCCGACTGACTCACATCAAAAACGTAAAGAACTCTCATTTAAAACATATGATTTGAATGTCGAATCTAAATCGATTACGACCGAAAAAACCGTATTTACTCGATTTTCGTAAATCGTTTTGCGGCGCAATTCAACTTTTAGTAAGAAGATAAGTTTATTTCATTTTCGAGAAATAATTTTGTTTCAAGATTTAGAAAAGGTAATGATTTATTAATAAACTTTTGGCCTGGCTGGTAGCAGCAGTGTTGAGTTTCCGGGTTGTTCGATTTCCGGGATAGAAATTATCGGGTCCTGTGACAATTATTATTAGTTACGACATGGATTTGGAATGTTGCTTGATTATTTTTGCTTTTTAGGTTTAAATAAATAAATAAATAAAAAAGCCTTTAATTTCTTGCGTAATCACATTTCAGATTCATTCTTATTATTCCTATGGTTGGTACAATCAGTTTTCTGTAATCTTGTAAGTTGTTGTTTGTAATTTATTGATTTTAGTATGGTTAGCATTTAATTTATTATTTAATACGATTTCTGATTATAGCTAGGTATTTAGGTTTAACGACTTAAAAAAAGGAGAAGGTTCTCAATTGGACTGTGTTTCTTTTGTGTGTTTGTTACGCGATTTGTCCATCAATTTTGGGCCGATTTTCGAAATTGTTTTTGCTATCGAAAGGGTACTATTTTATTTAGTATCGCTTGGGGGCAGTTTATTAGTTATCTTCTTGAATACACATAATTTTTTCAACTATGTGGGGATAATCTGCTTATATTTTTCAATTTCATAATAATTTATGTGAGAAACCATCATTTCGTAACTAATAAAACGCGTTTTTATTTTTTATTAATTTTAATATTGTATACTTAGCTCTTATTTAAGAATTATAAGAAGTCACTACTAAGTACTAATTCGTCATTTTCACGGTACAAGCTATGTGTGTACTTCGCACGTTCACGCTTTTAATATTTCGTCGTTGACCTCATCAATCACGGCTGTATTGATCCCGAGAAAAGCCTATTACCTACTTTTCTTCATCCGAGAGCTTTCCTGTTATTAACTGCTAGGGAATGTGTACTTATCAACGTATATAGAATCAAAAAAAAAGTTATCATTGGCTAAACAATCATATCCTGAGAAGAATGATTTTAAGACATTCAAATATGATTTATAGATTTTAAAAACAGCTAGCCGTGATCCAAAAATGTAATGAGCCAAAAAATAATAATAATAAATAATAAATAAATCAATTTATTTCAGGCATCGAAGGCCCATACATACTATACACAAATAATCTTAAATTTATAAACTAATACATATTTTATAAAAATTAAAAACTATTTCACACGAGGTGACGGCTTCGTGTTTCGCTGCGAGTTCGGTATCCTTCCACGAAACCGTCGATACACGACACCCTTCGGCCAAAACTCTTCTTTGAGGAATGTGTCCAATTGACTAGTCGGCACCCGCACCACAAACGACTTAAAATTAATGTCATGGCGCGACTCCAACTGCACGACTCTCAAAGTCCAGTTTGTCTTCACAGCTACACAGCTGCGTCGTGGGTAATGCTGGACGCAGCAGCGTGTTGGATCCTGCCAGCGCGGTACCGCACTGGTTCTGACAAGGAGGCTTCTTCTTTTTCTTCTTTTCCACCTTAATAAAACCATCTCTACGCTGGAACCCCTTAACAGACCTCGTTGTTTTAAGTCTGCGTTATAAGGCTTCAAGCACTCCTGCTTACCCCTTTTCGCTTTGCCTGCTTGCTGTGTTGTTTGCGACACAGCAGATTTGTTTGCGGCAACAATAGCGGAGTAGGTACGTTTAGGGGTCAAAGTACCTACATGCGACACCACTTCAACCGGCGGCGGCGTCGAAACAGCGTCGTAAGCGGCGGAACAAGATGCAACGCACGCATTCTTATCAGCGAGTGACGCACTGCAACTCGCCGACTCAAAACTGCTGATGGATGCATTTTGCGCTCCGCACCGAACAATCAAGCTAGAGGTGATAGGCGCCCTACTTTCTGAAACAGCGTTGCGCAACACTCCACTTCTGCACGTAGTGTATCTATGGTGTTATTCGACACCTCCTGTTTGGTATTCATCTCGGCCAGGCTTGCCTTCAGGGATGTTATGTCCTTCAGCAACCTGGTGACATCAACGTGGTCGAACGTGACAGGGGGCAGCTTATGTAGCTCCTTCGCCACGAAAGCGGGTACGTCGTCCGGGTCTGTGCTCTTCATCATGGTGATGATGTCTTGCACACTTCTCTGGCCACCATCCCTCCGTCGGGACTGCATCTGGTCAATTTTGCCCAAAGCTTGGAACAGTAGCAGCTTAGCACTGCTTATCTCCTCTTCGTTGAAGCTGGACTTGCAGATCTGCAGGATGCTGACCTCGTCCATGTAGTCAATGGCATGTTTTATGAATGCCAAACACTCGTTGGCTATGAGTTGTTGACTCATAGCGGCGAAAATCAACGGCTACTGCCGCGCAAAACGCGAATATGAAATTCGTATCGAGCAGCGAAGGCACGTCCGTACTTGATCGCGCATAGCCCTGCACTCGCTGAAAAATCATTGTTGAAGAGGAAATGACAGGATGAAATTCGAAATATGAATATTTAAAAATTGAAAAATTAATGTTGATCCAAAAGGATAGAGGTTGAGGCAACAAAGAGGGTAATACACACTTTCCCTGCTCTGGGCGGAGCAAGGTAGACAGATTTGTACTGACTAAAATCCACCCATGTTCCTTGTCTTGCCATTTCTGTGGTGCCACGGACTTTCGAACAACCCGCAACCCCGGCTGTCAGGCCCCTCTGGTGCTTAAATAATAACAGTTACATACCGAATTTCCTCCATGCGTCTGAAAGGACGCTAAGCCGTTGGTCCCGGTTTTCATTTATAGATCTTTAAAAGTCGTTACAAATAGTCAGTCGCCCTAAAATCTGACAACCAGTCTTACCAAGGGGTATCGTTTTACCCAGTAGATACTAAAATGGTCACAGCAGCAGTAAAGCATTGTGCTGCATTCGGTTAGACTGAAAACCAATCCTAAAATAGTTTGAAAAGGGCTGGCAGATGATAATATAGCAGCAACTGTTTCTTTTTTTAAAACTTTGCCCCACGCTAGAACTTTCTCCTGTAACGTTTAAACATTAAACATTTAAACTCACTTATACAAACAGCCAGATCCGAAACAACTATCTGTAGGTTATCCAAATATTAGTTCGGGTGCGGGGATTGAACCCGCAAGACCCAGCGCAGCAGTAGATCGCTCGGCCACTGCGCCAACCGTGCCGTCAAATACCGATTGTGTTACGCGTTTATTGTGGACCCCAATGAAAACCAGTATCTATTATACTGGTTTTAAAGGATAAATTTTCACTTAATATTCCAAAAAAACGTCCGCGCACTTTAGAACGTAGATTAATACCAAACACCAATCACTATTAACTTTTTAAACATTCTCTAAATGAAAGTCATTAGGGAGAGCAAAAATTAATTTAGGCTTCATCCCCACGACCATCACACGACCCCAATAATTACACACACCAAAAAAAATTTTTTTTGCCGAAAAAAAAATTAAATGTCAGCTTTTAATTACTCTTTATTGATATCAATTATTTTGTTTACATGAAGGTTAATTTGAAAATGTCGAGTTGGCTCTATTGCGTTGGACTAAATTGGATTACTTGAATTTGGAACCAACCCTACACCTACGTTTTTATTTATTAATCAATTTATCAATTTTATCTGTTTTTTTTTTGGAATTGAATTGAAAAAGTTTTTACTAGACGATACTTTTTCACGCATTTAATACTCGTAGGTCGTTTTGATGTTATTTATTATTGTTGCCCTTTTAAATTTGGTTCGCAAGCTACAAAAGGTTTTTTTGTTTTATTTTTATTGAAATAAGAGCATGTAGGTTATGTATAGAGATGGGGTCACTGGATGCATATTTACCTAAAGTTAAAATGTTGGTTATTATGGAAAGCACTTTTTATTGAAAAAAATGCGCTCTTTGAGATATAGTTAACCCAATCTGACATAAATGATTGTTGCCCTTTTTTGTGCATGGTAAACCTTCATTCACATAATGAAGTGTGTGGGAGTGTCAGACTTTTACTGACTCAAATGCTGGGTGCATTTGAGTCAGTAAAAGTCGTTCCTTCTTTTGCCTTTTATGTTTCAGGCTCCCTCAAACAACCCGCAACCCCGGCAGGATAACTTTACTGTTACCCTGTTATAACGTAATTTGGTTGCTTTTTCCTACTTTTATTTTCAATTTTGTCTTTTGTAGAAAGCAAATGATGTTAATTACCGATCATTTTTTTTTATAATATAGTATAGAAACGATGAACTGGAACCGTGGTGTTAAACTCTTCACTTTATTGGAACGAATTTCCTTATCGCGCGTTGCGAATGGGGTCTAGACGTAAAAAATAAGACCAAAAATTATAACGACACTTTTTGCTATAGTTGTAAGCCGTACGGCGTGTGCGTGTTTCTCTGTCTGTCTCTTTCTCTCTCTCTCTCTCATAGAAATCAAGCCAGTTATTTTCGTTTCGTCTTTCTATTTCGCATTGAACAGTGTAGTGTCGCGACGATTATTTTTGTTGAGTGTGTACAGGTTTTTTGTACATTACAAATTACTAGCTTTTGCCCGCGGCTTCGCTCGCGTTAAATTTGGGGTAACACAGTTCCCCTTTTCTGATTTGCAGGTACCTGCTATCTGTAGTTTTGCCATTGCGCCTGATTTATTGTAATAGCAAAGCTAAGTTTTCTCTTTTCTTTCCTCTTTCTCCCTTGTTTCTCCCTTTTATTTATAAAAAAAATTGCCTATGTCCGTCTCCAGGGTTCCAACTATCTCTGTACCAAAATTCATCAAAATCGGTTTAGCCATTTAGGCGTGAAGAGGTAACAAACAAACAAACTCACATTCGCTTTTATAATAATAGTAAGGATAACTTCGTTCCATCCGGGTGTCCCTTGACACCTCTCAAGTTTTTATTTTTAGGTGCAACCCAAATCATCGAACAATTGTCGAAATAAACATAACGTTATATCCCAGCTCTAAGGATTCAACATACATTCCATCTTATCACTGGCTGTACCCTACCCTTGATGTCCATTGTCTTTGTAATACGCGACATTTAGCGTGAATCTGCTCCAAACTCCTTTAAGTATTAACATTGTTGTATTGAAGTTCAGGGTGATGTTTTCTTGTATTGTAGGCTGTCCTATCTTGAAACTGAACTACATGTTTGTTTTCTTCAAAGGGTTATGCTATCCAAGGTTTCTGGTTGTTCGAAAGAGATACCACGGCCCCGGAACATAAAGGCAATAGAAGGAACATGGGTGGGTTTTAGTCCGTACAGGTCTGACACTCCCCCTGCAGTTTGACTTTGATGGTTCTTTTTTTTGTTTATATAATGAACCTTATGACATAAAGTAAAACTTTGTTAACAGTTAATGTACACATATTTACCATATTTATAATCATTATTAGCTTTATTTTTGTATGGATTATATTTTCCCTTTTTTACACACTGTCTACATCTCTTTTTATTTACTCTCCTTTCGTATGCTGGAAGAGATTTCTTTAGAAATAAGCATTACCTTTGTAAATAATTTTATTAATTAATTAATTTATTAAAACTTCATGCACAAGTAACAAAAACATTGTACAATGGCGGTCTTAATGCCTTCGGCATTTTTTACCAGTCAACCTTAAGGTGATGCAGAGACAAAGACATAGTAGGTGCAATGTGACAGGAAATATCAATTTTATTAATAATAAATACATATATACATTACATAGTTTCTGTTTTTGTCTTTTTTACTGTATTCGGTGTGTATATAAATCGTTAAATAAATAATCATAAACAGACAAGAAAAATGAAAAGGTCATTTTTTTTCCATCATACTTGCTATCCAAGAATGTATGTAAAAGAAAAACTCTAGACTCGCATTATAAGTTAACGTGAAGTCAAATATTTTGCTAAAATCAAGTCATTCGGAAATCAGACCTGCTACATATTTCAAAAACAAGGATGTCAAAGTAAATCTAACTCTGCATCGCAACACAAAAGGTCTATATGAGAATTTCACCTTAATACAGCTCCAGAATTTCCCAAGAACCTAGTGGAATGTAAGCCAGCTAGCCTTTGTTGAAATTTCGAGGCCAAGCGACTGCAGTCGGACCTCGGGAGCCCTGGGGAAATTACACTTTCATAGTAAGATTCTATCAGCTCACAGGTGGTTAGTGCTGTCAATCCAACTGATTTATTTTCTCACGTCTTACTCTTGGAAGCTAGTCGCAATGTTAATTCAAGAAGTAGTTGTTAGTTTGTAGTGAAATATACTTTTTAATACATTTTGCTCGAAAACTGGCTCTTATTACGATACGATTGGGTTCAACATGCAATGTATTTTACACGCGTGCTTTTTTCTCATTTATCGCAACGAAAGCTTTAACTTCTTTACCACAGATAATAATAAAAACTTGTTTAAGCAAGGAGGCTCATATTTTTATGTTGTGATGTAGCTCGGAGAAGCCTATGTCTAGCAGTGAATTTGATGGGTGAGGTGATCGATTGATGTAATGCCATTATACTTACTTGTTTTGAGTTGTAAACGTCTTTTTGTGCGTATTGACTTTGTCTACTGATATAGAGGGAATACTGATAAGAAGCCCTTGCGCCTTATTTATTGTAATAGCAATGCTTCTTCCCTCTTTCTCCCTCATTTTTCACTTAAAAAAAAGTCAGCCTAGATGTCCGTCTCCAGGGTCCCAACTATCTCTGTACCAAAATTCATCAAAACAAAATCGGTTTAGCCATTAAGGCGTGAAGACGTAACAAACAAACAAATATACAAAGTATATACATATAATATAGTATAGTAAGGATAATATAGTTTTTCTTGAAACCCTAATCGTTTGTTTACTAGTGAGTCTTGATTTATGACACGCCTTGAAAAAGACCGCACCGACCGCATAGAGTTTGATGGTAGCCTCAATGGATATTAAAAGAAAACATGTTAATTACACTTGCCACAAGAGCACACAACGAGAAATAAAATAAAAAGACAATGTGGCTGCACCAAATAGGCCCAATTTACCAAGCTGCCGCTCGTGCCCGAAGCTGGTTTTTAACAAGACCTGAGATGGGAAGTGACGGATAAAAGATATCTTTTGTGATACATCCAGGTTACAAACTATATATATGGCTAATAACCTTAATTTCTTCCCAATCTGTTCAGCAGTTTTTGCATGAAAGATTAAGTAACATCCATATATACACATCCTCACAAACTTACGCATCCTCCTAATATTATAAATGCGAAATTTCTGGAATATCACATAGGATAGGTATTTTTCTCCAATACCACGCAGGCGAAGCCGCGGGTACCAGCTAGTTTATAAAATTAGTAAGATGTTTACCCAGTTTAGACCCAGGACAAGGTCTGTAACACAAACACAATTACCTAGGTGTTACACAGAATAATGCCACAACTTTTCATCACGTCACCATTCGGCCTGTTTTCCAACCGATAACATAAAAAACGATTTACGAAGAAGTGCCTATAGACGGCATAAACTTAAATGGAGAGGAGGATGCCATCTATCACTCGAACTTAAGATAAAATCTTTTAGAAAACATTCACATTACATTGCTTGTTCTGAATCGATCTGGTGTTTACATCTGGTAGAAATGTAGTATTGTATGAAGAAGAATACGAAAACTCGTCTGTCGCTGTGTTCTTGTAGTAGAGTTTATATGCTAAATAAGTGAGGCGTTACATTGGGTATCCATTTTAGTAGTTCAATCATTCTGAAATAAACTTTCCTCGTGTTTGGAACAAGGCCATACTGTTACGCTTTCCTTTAAATATTTTTCGTGTGAATTTTCTTTGAGCTTGGAAGAAATTTTCTTTTTCTTTTGTAGGCAAAATGTCTGGGTTTCTTTTTTTGGGAAAAGAAAATTAGTTTTATAAAGCGCTTTTTACACAGTTCACATCAGTAATTTACAAACTATCGCAGTAAACCACAGGGTATGTTTATGAAGCTTCTTGTGAGAGGTCCCTATTTTTTTTTCAATGCGAGTTTACTATGGAAAATTGCTGGTAACTGAAAATTAACAAAAACTAGCAACAAGATAACACAACATAACACCACACCTGTAATCCCAGAAGGCTTAGGCAGAGGTATCCTTAATAGTACAACCAGATTTCATTATGTTTTAATCCCATAAAAATAAAAACTATAATCGTAGATTTATTTTATCATCATCTGCCTTTTTCAAACTTTTTTGGAGTCGGCCTCCGGTCCAAACGAATGCAGCTGAATACAAGTATTTTGAATAGATTGGAATTGAAAATATTTATTTCAGACCAGGCACATAAAGTTACAAGTCCAAATAAGAATAAAATAATAATTATGTTAGTAGAAGAAACTTAAAAACTATGTTAGTAAAATTTAAAACAATCTTGATTCTGGACATGCATGAGCGACCACTGCCTCAGGATTTGTCTGTCCACTCTGTCCGACAACACACTCAGAAGCCTGTTGGTGTGGTTGTGTGGCTACCCTTATTTTACGCGGAGCAACCACTTATTCCGCGTTCCAATAAACAAAAACGACTCGTTTTGCTTACGGATAGTTGTATTTTGACATAAGTCTCATAGACAAAACGAGTCGTTTTTGTTTATTGGAACGGGGCATTAATCTATTTAATTGAGCTAGAGCTAAATTTAGCTTTATCGGTAAAAAATAACTATCAATTAAAATATTGTGAATAAAATTAATAGCCACCGCTTAGAACAGTGAACTTCCCAAAGGAGCATTGGGCGATATATTTAGCGACCGCTTTAGGGTGTCAGCACCAATTACTGTCCGCGCTCACAGACCAGCCCTGGGGGACATTAATACCCAATTATTGTGTACATTAGTCGGATTATTTGCTTATTTTAGTGACTTATTCGGTTACGGTGTAAGCTGAGCTGTAAGCGGTTGATAATTTGATCGTTGAAGGAAAATTGTAGAAAAATGGTGGGTGTGCTTGTCATTAAATTAAAGGCAGCATTTAGAGGGACCGTCTTAAGTGGTTTCTGACGCTCATAATGTGCTGATTTGGTAACGAATGTTTTTATTTCATTTCCAGTACTTAAATATTTTAGGGGTATAAAAAACAGGGTGTGGCTATCAAAGAAAAGGAAGTATCCTCCGACCAGGCGGGTGTTGTGTCTTCTGGGGTACTGCCAGGCAATTGTATCGTTTTACTATCATGTTCAGTAGGGTTACCATGACATCTTATAGCAGTTCTTATTCCTGTGAGAGAAAGAGATGGTGCTAGACACCCTGTATAACTATCTCTTTCCCTCAGTGGAATAAGTTCTGATTTAAGACGTCATGGTAGGGTAGCTGTACTCCTGGAAAATCTAGTAGATTTAGGATTTTGATTCTGTTTCTTTCTTTTTGTCATAGATGGCACTGTCGTACTGTTTTTACTAACTTATGCTGTTACAGTAAAGCACTTAACTAACATAATTGGTTTAATTTATCTCTGTAATATAATCTGACCCTCCATCAGCGCACTATACAGGAAATAAACTACTTTAAAATCCACCTTCCTAAGATCCAAACCAAAGGAGAATAAATGTACCTTAAAACCGATCTGAAATTCAAACTGAAACAATTTGCCTAGTTCAAACAAACGGCTTCACAATCCAGGCGTGAATTCTTTATCACGCCGAGTCACGGTGCCCGATAATAGATCTGTCTGTGACATGGTGACAGCACAGAAACTACTGTGTCTAACTGTCTACCACACGCGTGCAAATACTTTTAGAAAAATCTCTTTTGCTTGTATTTGTTTTTTTTCTTTATTGGTGACTGGATTTATTCTTTGATAGATACTTTTTGTTGAAGGTAACAATTACACAAGCTTCAATTTGACAGCACGGTTGGTGTGCATGTGTGTGTGTGACTGCTGTGCTGCGTGTCGCAAGTTCGATCCCCCTACGGAACAAATATTTGTATGACCTACAGGTAGTTGTTCCGGGTCTGGCTGTTTGTGTCTGTGAGTTTAAACGTTTGTAGAAGCACCCACGATACAGGAGAAATTCCTAGTGTGGAAACGTTTTTATTTAAATAAAAAAGAGTTTCTTGGACTCTGCAGCGTAGGATACTGTTTTTATGGTCATCATCATCATCATAAACTTACCAGAATGACGCCCACCCATTGACATAAGTGTCTCCCTGAAGCGTTGTTTGATCGACCCTGTTCATCGTTCATCTTGTGAATTTCATGTTCGTTTTATACTCTGTTAGTGGTGATTCTTAACCGTCCTTAACATAAATTCATGGAAACATAAAACTATGTACCCATATAGTTATACTCCAAGCAATTTCTTTTAATTTATGTCTTACTAGCTTTTTCCCGCGGCTTCGCTCGCGTTAAATTCGGGGTAACACAGTTCCCCTTGCGCCTTATTGATTTGTAATAGCAACGCTAAGTTTTCCCTTTTCTTCCCTCTTTCTCCCACACATCCCACTTTTTTAAAAAAAAAATGTGAAATAATACATAAAAATATACATTTTTTATGTCACAGTCAGGCATGAGAATAAGTATCTAGAAAAAAAAATATAAATTATTATAAAAAAATATATATTAAGTCATCATTTTGCCATTAGATTTTTATCTGTCAGAAAATCAGAAATACTGTAATATGCTTTATTCACCAGTAAGCATCTTAACTGTTTCTTAAATAGGTTAAGATTTAATTCTCTGATTGGCTGCGGTATGTGGTTAAATATGACTGGTGCCATGCAAAACACACTTTTATGCATTAATGCTGTATGAGACCTTCTTACGCATAAGCTAGTATTATCCCGTCGACTTCGGTTATTAATATCTAACATCTTGGTAAATAATTTAGGATTGGTTTTGACAAATGCAGCAACTTCAAAAATATATAGGCATGGAAGTATCAATACTTTATATTTAATAAAGGACGGTTTACAAGTATCTGTGATCTGCAGTCTTAACATTGTCCTGATGCACCTTTTTGTGCTTTAAAAATTACTTCCCTATTGGTTGAATTTCGCCAAAATATAACACCATACCTCAACACTGAACTGAACTGAACCATTTTGAGAAAAATGTTTGTTTGAGCAGTTAACACTTAAAACTCACTGATAAATGGTGTTTATTTTGCTAGTAGGTCACAAACGCTTTTAACTGTCGGTTTTTTTAAAGACGAGGCTGGTTTTTCCTACACGACTACTCTGAAAAGAAACAGCCAAACCAAACTAGACCTAGTTTGGTTTGGCTGTTTCTTTAAGGTCCAGACAAAAATCTTGTTCAACTTACTGTGTATTAACTTATTATGTGTGGCACACTACATACTACGCACATTATTGTGTGGCATGGTCTTTCTAAACAAAAAGAGTTGAGTGGACATGTCAGTGCAAGCATTTGTCAGTTATCGTGTAGCTCGACTCATAACTCAAGAAGTTCAAACATCACTTACCATTTACCTTGCTTGCTCGTTTTCAAAGAGTCACTTTATATTGCTGCAACAAAAAATGCCGTGTGTAAGAGAACAGCTTAACCGTATGTGTAATACCAGTTAATCGTCAGTTTAGTGTACCGCTTAACGAAAGCGGTATAACCAATAACGCAGTATCAACTAATAATGAGGTTTATGAGGTAGCGAAAGAGGATTACTTACCTAACATAATAAGCTTTTGGTTAAAATATTGTAATGTGCAGTGATAGTACCTATACTTTTTCATATTATTGTTTCTTTGCCATTTATACCACTGGCAATATAAGAAAAACTAAAAAATATTTTATCTAAATATAGTTCGGGGCTGTGATTACACCAAATTGGTATCATTAGCAAGAAACAGAAAATTACGAGTAAGAAACTATTAATATGTCCTCAGCAACTGATATTTTGTTCAGTTCACTTAATAACTATTTACGTAAAATTTGGGCTTGATATATCGCCTATTTTTGGTCTCGATATAAGACCTTTGATCAAATGGTAATTACTTAATTACAGATGTTGTCATCGTAATTATTTGTCCTTGTGGCAGTTGTGTATTAATGAATATGAAAATGTTTTTTGACGCAAAAGAAAACTACAGTTGATATTTTAGTTGGCAACAAGCTTGCCACCTCTTTTTTTTTTTGCGGATGGGAATCATGAAATAACTTCCCCCGCTGAGGCCGGAGCGGGGGGAGTGTCAGACTTGTACTGAGTAAAACCCACCCAAATTTCTTCTATTGCCCTTTACGTTCCGGGCCGCGGTATCTCTTTCGAACAACCCGCAACCCCGGCAGGCCCCTCTGAGCTCACTACCTCTAAGGTAAGACTTGAACATGACTGGCAAAATATGGTTATACCATTGATGCAATACCTGTATGAGGTTACCTACGGTTAAATACAAACGCCTCTGTGATGTTTGCAACCTGAACGAATTTAAGCTGGAATATATGTATTTATTATTTTATAATTTAGTCAAGCACAAACTCAAATCATTTATATCAATTGAACCGTTACAGGCACTTTTGAATGTCAAAAACAAAAAGATGAAGGTACAGTCCCGGTCACAAGACATATTCACTTATGAAAGTACCATAGTTGCCCGTTCCAAAATTTCTCAGAGAAGAATGGGCGAGAACATAAAAACTCTTTTTAATCATTTTATTTTTACAAGATCATGAATACATCATTCATGGCAAGATCATACATATATGTGATAACAATGTTGTCAAATGCACATTAAGAATGTCCAGGGAATATTTTGTTTCTTTACCTTTATTATAAAGTTTTTTTTTATAAGTCCCAGACCAACTTCTTAGACAGAACCATCGAGTAAAACAGTTTAAGTACCGGAGGGCTTTTTTGCAGATGGGAAATCATCGTATAACTTCCTCCGCTCTGGGCGGAGCGGTGGGCAGTGTCAGACTTTTAATGACCAAAACCTACCCATGTTCCTTCTTTTGCCCTTTATGTTCCGGAGTCGTGGCACCTCTTTCGAGCAACCCGCAACCCCGGGTCCCAAAGCGCTTAACCAATACTTAAGTTTTTAGTTAAGTTTAAGTAGATTATTATTAAATCAAATCTGTTGAAAAACTTGCAATTTTTTTAAGCAACTGAGAAACCTGCGGCAGTTGAAAGCCCAGAGTATCTAATTCCCTTTCACCAAGACAATACAACCATTCTACCTTATCAACAGACCAGTAATTAATTTACGATAACAATTGAATCTACATTAATCACCTGTTACGCTCCTTTCAACGGTCTAATCCAGTCCAGTTCTTAGGCGATGTCCCAATGGCAACGATTAAGCGATCTTACAGCAACTTTCTTGCACGAAAGATAGAAACATAATTATGTAGAATATTCTTTATTGTTAACACCACAAATCACAGGAATTACAGTTTAATTTATAAAAAACTTGAGAGGTGTCAAGGGACACCCCGATGGAACCAAGTTATTATTTAAGTATAAAAAACCTGTATACACTCAACAAAAATAATCGTCGCGACACCACACTGTTCAATGCGAAATAGAAATACGAAACTAAAATTACTGGCTTGCTTTCTAAGAGAGAGAGAGAGAGAGAGAGAGAGAGACAGACAGAGAAACACGCGCGCGCCGCACGGCTTACAACCATAGCAAAAAGTGTCGTTACAACTTTTGATCTTATTTTTTTCCGTCTAGCCCCTTTCGCAACGCGCGATAAGGAACTTGGTTCCAATAGAGTGACACAATGGGCCGTCTTATAGCCAAGGCGCTGCCCAAACGTAGACACTTCTGTGTCTTGTGTCAGATACAAGCTGCCAATGAATATTTACATAAGAACTACGGTTTCCTGTGATGGTGTGCCGTGTCGGTAAAACAGTCTACGTTTGCGCGCCCCTAGTGGTCGATGGAAGTTTAAGCCATCAAACTCAATTACATTTTCCATAGAGCCTATTCCTATGTCGCGTGTCGGCTTACGGAACAGATCAGATTATATTTTTGTGATTAAAAGATGTTGGTCCCATGGAGAAGGTCGTTCGGTTTGACGATCTATTTAAGAAATCAAAAGTCATTTTCCGTCAATCAGCACTTTTTGAACGTCAAATTTGCCAAAGACCTTCGCCACTTCCTAATGTGTTAGCTGGGATGAAGAAGTTGCAAACTCCCAAACAGCAAATGTGTCTGTCAGGTTAGAAGAACCAGATTTCATACAATTTAAAAGGTAAATTTAAAAATCTATTAACTTACGTCACATGTCAGCTAGCAAACACCAACTATCCTTACTAATATTATTAAAGCGAAAGTTAGTTTATTTGATTGTTCGTTACGTCTTCATGTCTAAATGGCTTAACCGATTTTGATAAATGTTGGTACAGAGATAGTTGGGACCCTGGAGACGGACATAGGCATTTTTTTGTTTAAATAATGAGATTAGAGGGAGAAAGGGGGAAGAAAAGGAGAGAGTAAGATTTTTTTTTCGATCATGACTCGTGTTAAAGTTAGCGTTAGCCCTATAAGTAACTATGCCACGCGGATGAATTTGCGGGCGAAAGATAGTATAAAATAAATATGTCCCACACAGATACATGTTACAATAGCATTCTGGATAATTGCCCGTCGGCGACGCCAACTCGCTGCTCGTCACTCGCCAACTTGTTTTTAGGGTTCAATTTACTAAATGTACCAACAGGAAACTATTTAATTATAGTAAGTATTCCCTTAATCGTTATTAGCAGAAACTTGAAAATTGCCATTATTTATTCGAAAGAGATACTGTGGACGCGGAACATAAAGGGAATATAGGTGGGTTTTATTTAATAAAAGTCTGATTCCCCCCCCCGCTCCACCCAGAGCGGGAGAAGTTATTTGATGATTGCCCAACCGTAAAAAAAGGTGATATGTACTAGTGTACGCGACCGGCTCCTATTCGACCCAGTTTTAGATTTACTCAGCTCTCGCTAATCGCCGTCAGTGGTACAGCTGCCTTAGTCTATCCTATCTATAGTTCCAGACTATTCCAGACTATTCCAGACAATGTTTAGCGAACGCTGTAGTGTCTTGTTTGTGCTCATTGTGTCTAAAGTATTTAACTGAGCCTTTGTACAATTTAGACCGCTTTTTGTAGACTTGAGTTGATCTTGATTGTTAGATTTATTTTTGTTTTTTGTTTTACAGGTAATCATGGATTTTTGATATTATAAAAAACCGGATTGCTCACAGGTAAGAATAGAAGTAGAACAGGATACGCAAGACACAATATTAAGTGCTCCATTGTTTGTGGAACAGCACCATATTAACACTCCATTTAAGCAGGTTTTCCATGCTATGGCCAGGTTGGGTCTGGAGTTTATTTAAAGACTTCCAGGTCAGCTACGACAGCTCATTTGAATTTGTCGTTGATTTTTAAAGAGACCAAAAGTATTAGTAACCTTATTTAAAATCACCCCACCGTAATCTCAACACCATTGCAAAACAAATCAAAAATAATTAATTTATTAAACAGTTTTATACAAATTACAGTCATAACACAACATTAATACTGTATTTACTGCTACCATTGCAGGCTAAGATTGTCCCTACAAAGGTTGCGGGTTGTTTGAAAGAGATACCGTGGCCCCAGAAGGGTTTTAGTCAGTAAAAGTCCAAACCAAGGACGAATCTGTCGAAAACGCATACCGATCTAAGTCCGCAAGTTTGGCGGGGCTGCATGCGGCATACCGGCCCGCTAAGCTTCACGGCCCACTAAGCCACGCTTTGATTTTCCACATGACAGCTACCGCTTCAAATAAACCACACCAGACAGAGATGGCTATATAGCCTGTTTTAGTAGGCCGATACTTTATGATTGGAATATGTATGGTAGGCCGAATTTCAATTAATAAATATATATTTTTTGCTTTTACTCTGGACGCTCCTAATGTGCACGTTTAATTACACCGTTCTCATATCCTTACTAATTAATATTAAAAAGCGAAAGTGAGTTTGTTTGTTACGTCTTCACGCCTAAATGGCCAAACCGATTTTGATGAATTTTGGTACAACGATTTTTTTAAAAAAAAGGTGTGACAAATGAGGGAAAATGAGGGGAGAAAAGGGAAAACTTAGCATTGCTATTACAATAAATAAGGCGCAAGGGCAAAAACTACAGGTAGCAGGTACCTGCAAATCACGAAAGGAGAACTGTGTTACCCCGAATTTAAAGCGAGCGAAGCCGCGGGCAAAAGCTAGTATTAGTATAATCTTAACATGAATGATGTAACCATGATCTTGTAATATTATTATGACTTAAAAGAGTGTCCATGGAGTTTCTTGTCCATTCCACTCCATAGAGATGAACGTTTTGGAATGGGCAACTACAGTACTTTCACTAGTTATTATGCATTGTGACCGGGACTGTAGTTTCATTCTTTTGTTTCTTGACATTCAAAACTGTCTAATTAAAATTAATGGTTTGAGTTTGGGTTATGATGGTGGCGAATGTTAAATTGGCTGTTTTGACGACTGGGATTTCACACAAACAAAAAAAATGTGGCAAATCTTGGGTGTAGTTTAATTGAGTAATATACACCTTTGCCTTACCCTTCATGTATTACAAAGCGTGATATTATATGAAGCTCTAAGGTCAATACATCATTCTTCCTGCCCTGGTGTTTCCATTCGTTTAAGGAGTTTGAACTACGTTTAAGTGTAGATGTAGATAAAAGTTCATAATACGAACAAACTTTGTTGTTCTTGTGTTGAAAAGTTTTAAGTAAATACTGGCAACAAGCCAAAAGATAATCAGACAACAACAAAACATTAGCGTGAGTTGGAGTCTTCATTCTGTTAATCAGTGTTTATTTTGAGTTAGATATTCTTGAATAAATACTCCGTGTACGTACAGGTAGCTTGGAAGCAGAATTAAAAAGCAGAGCTTTTCAGTTGTCTGTGGAATGATTTTTTAGAGTATTGACCTTGTAATTTAGATAACAAATATTTGAGATTTGCAGCAATCATGTGAAGTACACTGATACAACGTACGTGAATATCATTTTTAATCTATAGCTGGCGCCCGCGGCTTCGCCTGCGTGATGTTCAGAAAAAAGGATCCTATGTGTTATTTCCGACTATAATCTACCTCTGTGTAAAATTTCATCAAAATCCAACCAACTGCCTAGCCTTTTCCCAACTATGTTGGGGTCGGCTTTCAGTCTAACCGGATGCAGCTGAATATCAGTATTATATCTGACCTCCACAACCCAGTTAGTACTGGGTAATGCGATACCCCTTGGTGAGACTGGTTGTCAGACTTTCGGAACACTGACTACCTGTAACGACTGTCAAAGATCTACAAATGACAGCCGGGACCAACGTGCTTTCCGAGGCACGGAGGAAACTCGGTATGTAACTGGTGGTGACCCATCCACAGACCAACCTAGGCAAGCGCGGCTTAACCTAAAGATCGACCCGAGCGGCTGCATTTATTTAGCCACGAGCTCCTCCGATTTCAAAATGTTGATAGGTATGAGTGTAATAAAACTAGGTAGGCGATGATGGCTTATGACACTAATAAGACGGATATATGTACAATAATAATAATAATTTATTTGTCAGATTAGTACAATCCATTATTGTTAGTAAAGACATACACAACTTACAAACTAATGTTAGAACATAAATACTTAGTTCAATTCATTACATGTCAAAACTTATAATACATACACAATAACAACACACACATTACTTTTGGCAACGGTTTGAAGGCAACACTAACGTCGTCGTCCAGTGCTTACAAATAACGCCATCAGTCCTATCTGCTACGGTCATCAAGAGACTGTTGGCGCTGCCACGCACCTAATGGCATAAAAGTATATATAGATATATTGTCTTAAGTATTCATAAAGTGCAGACTAAACGAGAGGTCAGCAAATCTGCGAGGCCTTATAGGGCCTCTGCCTGCCTAAGCTGCGGGTTGGTTTGAAAGAGATACCGAGGACACGGAACACAAAGGGCAACAGGAGGAACATAGATGAGTTTTTAGACACTCCCTTAGAGTGGGAGGACACACTTAATGATTTCCCATCAGACTCAGTCTCACAGCAATCATCCATCACACGATATTCATCTTCCTCACGTACACCTAATACACCAATGAATCCATCAAACTCACAAAACAAAACCAGCACTCGAAGAAGAAGAGGAAGAAGATAAAATAAGGGGCTTTAATATGTTTATTTCTTGTGGGAGGTCGGACGAGATATTTATTAAAACGAGTCGAGTTTTAATAAATAAACGCGCACGGTTGGCGCAGTGGCTGAGCGATCGACCGCTGCGCTGCGTGTCGCGGGTTCGATTCCCGCACGGAACAAATAAATATCTGTATGACCTGCAGATAGTTGATTCGGGTCTGGCTGTTTGTGTATGTGAGTTTAAATGTTTGCAAACGCATCCACGATACAGGAGAATTTCCTAGTGTGGGGTAAAGTAAAAAAAAAACAAAAAGAGTATCGGGAAAACCGAAAAAAACAGGCCGAGAACGAGTTAGACTTGCCCACCGAGGGTTCCGTACAAACTTGTATCATAAGCAGCCATATCTTTTGACTGCATAAACTTAGATTGTTTTTTTTTCATAACACAAAGGGAACACAGACTTGAGTATATGATTTTAATTTCAACTCGATATCTCTATGCGTTCCCGAGATAAATGGATCTTGACAAACAAAACAGAGAGATGGACAACAAAGTGATTCATTAGGGTTCCGTTTTTTTCTTTTTGAGTTACTGAACTCTAAAATCCTTACTAATATTATAAAAGCGAAAGTGAGTTTGTTTGTTTGTAACGTCGTTACGCCTAAATGGCTAAACCAATTTTGATGAATTTTGCTACAGAGATAGGTCCCAACTATCTCTGCAGACGGACTTAGGCATTTAAAAAAAGATTAAGATATGAGGGAGAAAGAGGGAAGGAAAATGGAAAACTTAGTATTGCTATTACAATAAATAAGGCGCAAGGGCAAAAACTACAGGTAGCAGGTACCTGTAAATCAGGAAAGGGGAACCGTGTTACCCCGAATTTAACGCGAACGAAGCCGCGGGCAAAAGCTAGTGTATTATATCCCTGTATTTTCATTTGTCTATTGAAATATTTGAGCTAACATAGGTCTTAGTATACTAAAACGTTTATACAAAGTTTAAGAACGTTTCCGAGGATGATACCCGTGACGTTAATGTAGATAATAAAATCAAAATCATTAAAAGCGCTTGAGCAGAATTGACATTTTAAGCTAATTTAGCGCTGTAAGCAGCGTAATCTCTCTTAATTGCTGGTAATAAACATGTTACACTGCTGTATTTAGCGCTTTATTAATGTGCTTAATTTATAAACGACCGCCCCTGTTGCAAGGGCTAAGCGGAGTCTGACGTTAGATTTAGTTTCGACCCTATTTACTGTTTTAAGTTGATTAGTATTTATGAAGGTCCATTTTTTTTGGGGGTGCGAAATCATCAATTAACTTTCCCCACTCTGGGGCGGGGGGGCGTGTCAGACTTTTACTGACTAAAACCCACCCATGTTCCTTCTATTGCCCTTTACGTTCCGGGGCCGCGGTATCTCTTTCGAACAACCCGCAACCTTATGAAGGTCCTTTGAAGGACAAATGATAATAATGGTTATTTTGCAACTAGGTTTTAATAAAACTCTTTTACACGACGTTTTTTTTAAAACTAGATGAGGCCGGTGTTTCATACCCGACTACTCTGAGAAGAAACAGCAGAAGAACCGTGCATCTTTTCTCGACGTTTCGTAAGTGCCCATGTAGGCCTATGTGAAATAAAAATATTTTTAATTTTGATAGATTTTATGCGGATGAGATTATGGTTCTACCTATGTAGCACCTGTCACAGTAAGATAGTTTTAGTCGTGGTATAGTTAGTTAATAGGATGATAGGTTATATGAAAGTGGTTTAAAATTATCTTGACTTCACTAGACCACGATTTAGTTCTTCTTCCTAGAGTAGTTTAATAAAATATAAATTAAAAATATTTGAATCAAAATATTTTTATTTTATCTATATTAAATTCACAAACTATTATTTATTTAAATCAAAACTAGATATTATTATTTGCATACAATCTTAGTTAACCTTACGCGGTATTAAAAACATGTAAAAAGATTACATCTACGGCATTAACACTACTTTTATATTTCGATAACAATTTGAACATTTTCTACTAAACTAATTAAATTGAAACTCAGTTTAACAACGCTCCTGTGTTCCAGGCCTTTTTATTTAAATTCCATATTTTCGTCACACCCTTGTCTTCGCCTCCTTAATTCATCTTTAAACTGCCTTTTCACTCGCAAAACGGTCTTTTCAACCAAGTCCTACGGCAATTAAATAATCACCCTGTACAATGACTTTTGCCAGTCCAAAGTCCTGATTATATCTTTCAAGGATAAAGTCAGTTATTATCGTTCACAGATAATAATTTATAAAAGCTTGGCCGACGATCACGACTTTCGCGACTTGCGTCAAGATACTAGCGCGTACAGATACAACAGTGGTTTTTTTGCGCACTTTGTTTACCTGAGTTGTGTCGGATAACGCTCGTAGGTCATAGTAAGGTTTCCCCCCTCACTCATCATCATCTGCCTAGCCTTTTCCCAACTATGTTAGGGTCGGCTTCCAGTCTAACCGGATGCAGCTGAATACCAGTATTTTTACATGGAGCGACTGCCTATCTGACCTCCACAACCCAGTTAATACTGGGTAATACGATACCCCTTGGTAAGACTGGTTCAGACTTTCGGAACACTGACTACCTGTAACGACTGTCAAAGATCTACAAATGACAGCCGGGACCAACCGCTTAACGTGCTTTCCGAGGCACGGAGGAAACTCGGCATGTAACGGGTGCTCACCCATCCACAGACCAACCTAGGCAAGCGCGGCTTAACCTAAAGATCGACCCGAGCGGCTACTATTTATTTAGCCACGAGCTCCCCCCTCACTATTCCCATGATAATACACGCATAACATTTTCATTTATTTAAGGACTGAGTCCATCGCATGCGCGACAAATATCTACCGGCAGCGACTCGTTGCCCACGAGGTCCCAAGCCCGCTAGTGACCGTCTTCTTCGTCCGGCGTGGTGGTGGCGGAGTCGATGGAATAAAAAACCTGTCACAATGACACCTGGCCGACAAATCCAGTCCACATGGCGACATATGTTTTTTTTTCGGTTGGGAAATCATCAAATAACTTCTCCTGCCCTGGGCGGAGCGGGGGGGACAGACTGACAGACTGTCAGGCTTGTACTGACTAAAACCCAATCTTGTTCCTTCTGTCGCCCCTTACGTTCCGGGGCCGCGGTATCTCTTTCGAACAACCCGCAACCCCGGCAGGGCGACATATGCTTTACCTACACTTTCTTAATATCCTCGAAAATAAATGCACAAAAAAACAAATCTAAATCGGGTTGGAATTCAGACATACCTTATAAGTTTGAGCGATTTTCCTAAAACTTATTTCGAACGTACCGTAATTTAAAATTTTGCAAGTGCGCCATTTTTTGGAAAAGTTTGACAGTTGAAACGCTTGTAACAAATGGTTTTTTGTTTCTAACCAAGTTTTGGTTTTGACGGAACGCTTAAAGCGTAATTGCGATTTACGTGATTGACAATTTTTATTTTAAACTTGTGTTGAATAATAAAAAAAAACTAAAAAAATTTAACTTAGGAGATTATTTTGTGGATGGCAATAAAAGAAACATGAATGGGTTTTAGTCAGCAAAAGTTGGACACTGCCTTTCGCTCCGTCCAGATTGGAAGAAGTTATGATGATTTCCCATTTGAAAAAAGGCACGTTAGGTTTTTTCGCTGTTAAAAATATGTTTGTTGTATGGGAGCACCCTTAAATATTTACTTTATAAAATATTTTTTGTATTTGTTGTTATAGCGGCAACAGAAATACATCATCTGAAAAAATGGCAACTGTCTAACTATCACGGTTCATTAGATGCTGCCTGGTGGCAGACAGGTAGCGGCGTCTTAGTAATAGAGTCCGGTTTTGCAAAACTAGGTTAGTTAAAAGAAAAGTTAGTAATTCTTATAGATTATTCAAAAATAAGGTACACGTATTTTTTATTTGTAAATTAGACCAAAAATGACAAAGATATAGCCCATTAAAGTTACGTGTGACGTCACGCGTTGCTGCATTTTTTCGCAACAAGTGACGTCAGGCGTTACTTGTTGCGTAATCTAAAAGACGGACTAAATATAATGTGAAATACTTTGACCCTGGAAACTAATCTATTTGGGTACGGAACCACAGAAACTGCTAAACCAAAAATATCAATCCTAGCATTTGTACTCAGCACCCCTGCACAAGAATTAAACTTTGCAGATCGCTTTTAAAACCATCTCGTTCGTTGCAAAAGAGACGTATGTTGTATCGATTTAACTTTTTTCATTAAGATGATTTCTCCCACACGTGTGATCAAAGTCAAATACACTAGTCTTTGACGGAACGAATTGAAATGAAACTAAGTGCACTCTGGCTCACGGCCTGGGAATTGAAGAAAAATACTGAGTGTATGAACTCCCTTCGATCTAGGAAAAGAGAAAAATGGTATCGACACGGTGAGACTTTTGTTTTAAGCTGGGGAACTGTATCCAGGTATCGCTTTTGTTAGTTTAAGTTTTACATTACATTACACTTACATTTATATTTTAAGTGGCTTTTTTAGGACGCTGACAATGCAAATAACGTATACATAGGGCAGTTTCTATAATGATTCATAAGATGGACAGTTATCTTTATCTGCCTTGCCATTTTCTAACAACACTAGGGTCGGCCTTAAGTCTTACCGGACGCAACTAAATATTTTACATGGAGCGACTGCCTATCTGACCGAAATAATCTCTGGATTATGGAGACAGATAGGCAGTCGCAGTGAGATGAAGAGCAAAAATAACAATTTTATACAAACTTGCTGGTGACTAAATCTTCAATTAACTTTTCCCATTCTGGGCGGAGCGGGGGGGTGTGTCAGACTAAAACCCATTCATGTTCCTTCTTGTGCCCTTTTTGTTCCGGGGCCGGGGTATCTCTTTCGAATAACCCGCGACAATAATACTTAGTATAGTCCTGTAAGTTGCTAATCTTAACGCTTTAAGCCTGCGACGAAACATAATGAAAGTGAGTTTCACTTTTACTTGATTTAGTAGAAAGTTATTAAAAACCTTTTTTACCTTAAATCCCCTATAAGTGACAAATTCTCTGTATTTCTGAATTCTGAACCTAACCTTAGCCCACAAAACGCCCCTCATATTCTGAGTTCACCAAAATATTCTGTAAACTCATAAACATCGTACCAGGGTCCCATATTTCCCCTGAGGTCGGCTTTGGGTATACTTTTTCACCGATTTACATGGGAAGGTTATGGCCCACAAATTCGCTAGGGTCTGCCTGGGCGTGCAAATCTTCGGACCCCTTACATTTTGCATGAGTTGGTACTGATCGGGGAATGGGACGCTTTTAGTCTGTTTTGATGTTCAGATTTTGAGCCAATTCGGTAAGTGGCTTTGGCTTTGCGAAGGGTTTGCGATATCATAAGTTTTTAGAGATCATTTAGTGTATGTACTGTTATATAGACCTTTTTAAGCATCCTTCATGTCAATTATGTGACAAATACCTACATTGAAAGTAATAAAAACGAAACACCAGTCACTTATAAAAATATCAGCTAAACGATCCAAAATCTATTTTCATTTTCTCAAAGATGTTGGGGTCGACTACCTGGATGCAGCTGAATAAAATAGGATGGTAGGTATTTAAAAGTACTTCAATTTATTCCCATTTCATTTACCTAATTTTGCCTGTGTTCCACCAAATATACTGAATGTGCACCAAAATATGTTAATTAAAATATGTCATAACGAGCATCAGCGCACTACAATAAAAAAGTGATATATCTTTATCCATTTTCTATTATTGAAAGTCGTTACTGGCGTAGGGGGTCACAGTTTTAACCTAATGTTTACACATAGTACTCATACCTGGGATTCAAAATTGTACAATACTAATAAATTGAGTCTATACAATGCAAAGATAGTCTTACAATCTTCTGCAGCTTCCACTATAACTTCAGATGCTTATCTATGAGTTTACCCCTATGTTTTTGGAGCAGGAACAGCATTGATCCAATCATTTTTATCATCAATATAATTCCCTAACTAATAATAATATGCTTGCCTACAGTTTATGATGTGGGGAGGTATTTTTTTGTAACATTCGAGCAAGAGGAACTGGAGCCAAAACCTATGTTCACATAAAGATCAAAATTAGGTTACCCAAATGATGCTTAAAACAATTTGGAACCGGGGTGTAAATGAGCTTAGAAAACGGACGCAAAAGAAACGCCTACGCAAAGGTCGGTTTTATATTATGCAAATAATATATTATTATGTCGGGTTAATCCATTTAAATCAGTGAGACTCGACAAATGTTGGCCTCGGGGCCAAATATATTTTATCTTGTTTACTCAGCGACTAACATCACGACTCAAACGAGAAATTCGTACCTTTGTTCTGTTTTCAGTAATATTATATTTTTGCAAATCTCGGATTATGCTAAACTTTTCTCTGTGACTTTTCCTGAGGTATTTTTGCTTTTAATTTAATAAGTGGTAATGTGCTGACGCTGTTTTAGTATCGTTGGGGTATGAGACACGTACGCAACCTTTGCAAAAGGTTGGCTACGTGAAATACTCTCTTATTCTGCGAAATAGTGATTACTTTTTTTTAAATACACGTTTGCCACGTGTCACTAGTTTTGAAAAACATAAGGCTTATTTTTGAATAACTTGACTTCAGTAGGTACGTGTTTCATCTCGAATATTTAGCATAAAATTTCAAGTTTTGTTGATGACTCAATTTTAAAGTTAGTTGACCGTTATCAACACATACATAGAAATAAAGTTTGTTATGTTACTTGTATTTTTATGTGCAACTTAGTAAGCTTGCTATGGATGGCAAAAATACGCTTAAAACACTTCAGAAATTTAAAACACTTCAGAATTTTGCATAATCGGACGTTGACAATACCGGCGATCGATGTTAGGTTTGATCGAGTCATCCGATTCAAGATTGCGTCAAAATAACAAACTTCCACCAATCTTCGCAGACATTAAACGTACACATAATACATCAACTCCGGGACTAACCTTGGCAGAATTAGTGATTCCAATTAGGAGAAACTTGGGAGCTCTCTGTATCAAGCCCCAATCAGTTCACGATATCTATCAAGTTGGGGCCGTCACAATGGCAGCAGTAATTAGTTGATTCATATTGTTATCAATTCGTGGAGCGTCAATCTTGTTTTAAAGTTAAGGGGTTCAAGGATTTTTGGTGAAGTTTGACTATGGTCAGGCTTGACCTAAATATTTGGAGGAGAGAGAATTACAAATATTGAAGGTTGACTCGTTGATTCTCTGTCTACTGTTAAAAAACTGTTATCACGAATGTGGTTTGATTGTAGTAACTGCCAAGCCTGTTAGTTATCATTGTTATTTATATAAATAGCTGTTAAAATCTTAATGTCTTAGATATGTATTTTTGATATTTTGCCATTATTTTACGTTGTAATATTTTTGATTTGCACCTTTGATTATTAAAGACATCAATATCATCATGCTTGTTAGTCCCAAAGCGGTAAGCAGAGGTATTTCGACTGATTTTAGGGTTCTGTACCTCAACAGGATAAAAAAACGGAACCCTTATTGGATTATTTTTCCGTCTGTCACGAAACAATGATTTGTATGCAAGCCATACAAATCATTTTTTCGCCTGCAGGCCACTTACACGAGCAGCCAGACCCGGAACAACTGCCTAGTTGTTCCGGGTCTGGCTGTTTGTGTATTTGAGTTTAAGATATTGTTATGTGTTATGTGGCAATGTTTTTTTTTAAATCAAAACATATATTCTATTATTTATAAAAGCGAAAATTTGTTTGTATGTATGGATGTATCTTACTCTTTCATGAAAAATTTACCGAATGGATTTTAATGAAACTTTACAATAATATAGCCTATACATCGGAATAAAACATACGCTACGATTCGTAAATATATATTGTATATTCTATCAGCATGCGAGTGGAACAGCGGGGTGCAGCTAGTTCTTGTTTAAAGAAGAGACTTCTACTTTTTCTTGCCAGCCTCTCTATAAACTAATTGAAAAAAGAAAACAGATAACACACACACCGTCGCACATCACGCATTGCATCAGTTTTGACCCCTACAGCAAAGTTAAAAGCTTTTAATTGTATCGCTCAGAAACTTGGTAACTGGACAAAGATTGAAATTTCCGGGTCACAGCGTCCATGCGCGGTTAACGCTTACGGCCCGCTGAACCGGGTAAGTTCAGTACTCTGATGATATCATATGCTGGAGGGTAAGCAGACTTCGTACTTACATATGGTTCGTAGTTGAGTAAATTGTGAAGTGTATTGTGTTTAGAGCGAGCCTGAAAGTATTGGACCGACATAGTGTCTGTTTTGGTGTTACAAGTAGAAATATTATGAAGCTTTTTAATCCTTTCTAATATTATAATAGCGAAACTGAGTTTGTTTGTTTGTTACGTCTTCACGCCTAAATGGCCAAACCGATTTTGATGAATTTTGGTACATACATAGTTGGGACCCTGGAGACGGACTTAGGTTAATATGAAAAAAGTGAAATAAGGGGGAAAAAGAGGCACGAAATAGGGACGAAAAGGGGAGAGAAAGATATTTTTTTTTCGATCATCACGCGGGTTAAAGTTAGCTAGCTAGCTTCATAAATTAAATAATAAACCCAATGCGTGGTTTCTACATATAAATAGGTAGTATTTTATATTTAATGGTGTAACAGATATAAATGTACCTCACGCTTTTTTCCATTAGACTAGGCAGAAGAAAGCAGCGTCAGACGAGATGCGAACTGTACAAAAACTAAACCATTCCTCCACACTTCATAAACCCGAAAGAACACCCGGCACCTGGATACGAATTGAAATGGCCAATCAGAAAATCTCTAAACCGGCAGAGGGCCCAGGTTGGCTGCTGTAAATCAACCATCATCATCCCAAACACAATGCCAGGGTGGTGCCCCGCCGTGTCGACAGCGCGTTAGTGTTCCACGCGCGCCTCAAAACGATGTCAGCAAAGCAGAGAGGCCTGCCAGGGCCTCCGCCTGCCGGGGTTGCAGGTTGTTCGAAAGAGATACCGCGGCCTCGGAACGTAAAGGGCAATAGAAGGAACATGGGTGGGTTTTAGTCAGTACAAGTCTGACACTCCCTGTCGGTCCGCTCAGAGCGAGGGAAGTTGTTTGATGATTCCTATCTCCAAAAAAAAAGGGTGGTGCGCGCGTGGAACACTAACGCACGGCGGGCGTGCCGACGGTGCGTTAGTGTTCCACGCGCGCCTCAAAGAGATTTCAGCAAAGCAGAGGGGCCTGCCAGGGCCACCGCCTGCCGGAGTTGCGGGTTGTTCGAAAGAGATACCACGGCCCCGGAACATAAAGGGTAGTAGAAAGAACATGGGTGGGTTTTAGTCAGTACAAGTCTGACACTCCCTGCCGGTCCGCTCAGAGCGAGGGAAGTTGTTTAGTGATTCCTATCTGCAAATAAAAGGGTGGTGCCCCTTTTCAGGATATGTCCCACCTTCTCTCCTGCCTATCCTACACAACCACTTGCACCTATCAGGATTTAAACGAAGCAAATACTAGAGCTGTGCAGGTGGCTTCATACTGGTCTAACACAATATAAGTTTTATCGACTCGAAAAGAAGAAGCAAAAGCAAGCATGCATGTCTTCTTCCCAGCTAAAACACTAGGAAGTGGCGAAGGGTTGGCGTTTTGGGGGACTGTCTTTTGTAATGATGTTCAAAAAGTGTTGATCATCAGCCTAGTTTGAACAAATATTTTTTTGATTTCATGTTATTTCTTGTATAAAATACTTTTACCCACCCACATTTTTACATAAAATGAAGAAAATATCGGGAGGAAATTCATAAACATTCCCCAGTATCGTGGGAAATGGTCCAGAAAGATAAGTACATTACTGAAATATAGGTCGCATACCAAAGTTCCTTTTGGTTGCAAATTAAAATTGATAAATGCTATTTTTGCTTCCACACAATGACGCAATAAAATATATAAAAAAAGAGAATAGACAGAAATGTTTGAAAATTCTATAACCTTAATAGAGATTTTTACCACTGATGATGATCACGAAAGGAATGCCTAAATGAAAACCAATAGAAATAAAGCATTACACACATAATAGGTGTGGTACCTATTATGTGTGTAATGCTTTATTTCTATTGGTTTTCATTTAGACTGCAATCATTGAAGGGATTGTGACTGGGACTGTAGCAGCATCTTTTTTTGATTTAATGACATTCAAAAGTGCCTGTAATGGTCTAATTGAAATAAAACCTTTGAGTTTGAGTTTGATAGGTAGAGGTCTACTCAATAGTACACCCACATTTTGCCAGTTATGTTCAAATCCCGTATAATAGGGGCGGTGACATCTTAGTTTTTACACATTTAGGTGCCGCTTAGTTTAAAAGGAATAGCGCAACAATTAAACAAATTGGATTATTACCTTACCCGACTACTACAAATCCGGTATTAGAAATAAAGTTCCTGCCGGGGTTGTCGGTATAAGCCACACATGTACAATAGAAGGAACATGGGTGGGTTTTAGTCAATACAAGTCTGACACTCCCCCCGGGGCGGGGGGAGTGTAGAGCGGGGTGATTTCCCATCCGCTTAAAAAAAGGGTTATAATGTAATAAAAAACTCCACAAGTACCAATAAAAAGTTCTAGTACTTGTCTCAAAATAATACAACTTCAAATTCAACTCCTTAGAGGCGAAGTAAACTAATAGGCTTAACAAACAAACAACAGGGTATATCGAAAGTTGCCGATCAAAATACTTGAGAACTATTGAAGAAAGTTTCACCTAAATCGATACTTGTAACCTCGATAGAAGAAGTAAGGGTTCGAACATGGCGTCAATTTATTCTTCATAACCCGAGTCATCATTTGCGAAGAGTATTCGTATTCTGTTGATGGATGGAGAGAAAGAGGTCAAAGAAAAGATGGATGGATTGTGTGAGGAATTATAAGAAAAGGAAAGTAGTACATGATACCGTAAAGTGGTTAAACTGCCTGATAATCGTTAAACCAAAAGGATAAAATAAGTAAAGCATTAGATTAGCACCAGTGGAAAGTCTTAAACGCAAATGTTAAAAGACGAAATAACTAGTAGCACGCTTTGCCTGCTGCCAGGGTCACCGCCTGCCGAGGTTACGGGTTGTTCGAAAGACCGCGGCCCCGAAACATAAAGAGCAATACGAGGAACATGGGTGAATTTTAGTCAGTACAAGACTGAGACTCCCTTCCGCTCCCCCAAGAGTGAGGCTTCCCTCAATCTTATTAGTTGATTTCCCATTCGAAAATAAAAAAGGTTTTTTAGGCAGAGATGAAGGCGTTTAATAGCCATGTAATAAGGAGTGAGCCTATTGCCATCAGCCGGGGATCTACCCAGACTCCATGAAGGTTACTGGATCCCTCCTGATGGAAAAACCGAATAGCACTTTACCCCCATAAAGCCCTCACCTGGAAAGTGAACCCAGGACCTAATCTCAACAGTCTGATTTTCGACCACTAGACCGACGAGATGGTCCTGACAAGAATCAGTTTAAATATAAGTATACTCCAAGATTCCAAGCTTGAAAGAACTAAATCAATGTAAGCATAATTTACTCAGCTACAATGTTCAATCAGCAAAGTTTTATGTACCTACATAGTTCTATCTAGCTGCTATGAGTCTAGATCTATGATAAGACCTATTTGGTGTTACACAACGTAACCTACTTTATTTAGCGTGTAAATTAACTGTTTTCTACTAGATGGAACAGTTATTTTTACTCGTCAGTGTCGTAAACGGTGACCCAAATATGATATCAGGGATCCACAGCATTCCACGCTGGGTCAGTTATTCTGGAAAGCTGGTTGTTTAAGTTGAAAAGCACAATTAGGGTTTCGTACCTCGAAGAAACTCGTGGCTAAATAAATAGCAGCCGCTCGGGTCGATCTTTAGGTTAAGCCGCGCTTGCCTAGGTTGGTCTGTGGATGGGTGACCACCCGTTACATACCGAGTTTCCTCCGTGCCTCGGAATGCACGTTAAGACGTTGGTCCCGGCTGTCATTTGTAGATCTTTGACAGTCGTTACAGGTAGCCAGTATTCCGAAAGTCTGACAACCAGTCTTACCAAGAGGTATCATATTACCCAGTACTAACTGGGTTGTGGGGGTTAGATAGGCAGTCGCTTCATATAAAATACTGATATTCACCTACATCCGGTTAGACTGGAAGCCGACCCCAACATAGTTGGGAAAAGGCTAGGCAGATGATGACCTCAAAAGGAAAATACGGAATCCTTTTAAAACCACGTTGTTGTCGGTCTGTCTGTCAAGACCCTTTATCTCGAGAACGCGAAAAGTTATCGAGTTGAAATTGAAACCATATATTTAATTCTGTAGTCCCTTTGTGTTGTGAAAAAATTAACCCTCTAAGTCTACGCAGTCAAAAGATATGACCGTTTACGTCGTAAGTTTGTACGGAATCCTCTTGGCCCGTTTTTTTTTGTTAAGAAGGTCTGGCTAAATATGGTCGGCCCAATATGATTTCTGTATGTCATGCATTTAAACTACCTAGTCCTAAGAAAACCAATATATTTTCGTACCGTTCACATGATATAATATGCAGTAGTTTCAGGCATGTTGGTGATTTTCTTTAATAGTATCCGGGGCCGCGGTATCTCTATTTTAACAACCTGCAACCCCAACAGGCGGTGGCCTTGACAGACCCCTCAGCTTTGCTGACATCTCTTTGAGGCGCGCGTGGAACACGAATGCGCCGTCGACACGGCGTTTCGTCATTAAACGAACGGACGTTGAGCTACCCATTGCTCATTGTTTCCTGTGGCGGCTCAGTTGATTTGAGGTTCATTGTATTTAATTTGACCGAAGCAAGCAAGTAATACGCACATTTTTCCGAACAATCAGAAGTGCGTGGATTCGAACTCAATACTTATGACTTGGCGGTCCGATAGTCACACCACTAAGCTATCGCTCTATCCGAGGTTGCGGGTTCTTCGAAAGGGATACTGCGGCCCCGGAACAGAAAGGGCAAAAGAAGGAACATGGGTGGGTTTTAGCCAGTAATAGTCTGACACTCCCCCCCGCTTCGCACAGAGCAGGGGCAGGGACATTTAGAACGGAGTATTTACCATTTCTATATGGGGTCGGCGCAACACGTTTTCTTCTTCCATTTTCCCCTATCAGACGTCACGGCATCATTTACTCCTTTCTCCTTCATATCATTCCTTACACAATCCATCCATCTTTTCTTTGGCCATGCCAGTTTAAAAACTAAAGTTATTTAATTGCTTCAAAAGATGCTGAGCAGACAAATTTTTGGAATATGTTAGTTCCAACAAATATTAGTCTGCTCGGCAACTTTTATATCGTAATTAATTTTTCAATCTATTTATTTATTTGCAAACAAATTCTGTAATAATTTAGTGTAACTGACTAAAATGTGTACAAGTCCCAAAAAGGGAAAACAATTTCAGGGCTTCAAATGATCGTCTACATCGCTGTCAATAGAAAAAGTGCCCAGAAAGCTGGGCTAGTCTTAGGCAAAAATAAAGGCCAGTCTTGTAGTCACGGGAAGAGTAGACCAACCACCTTGCAATATACCGAAAAACTTTGTTAAATTAGAAGACATTGCGATTGTAGTTTTTTTGACCTGTTTTAAATTACCTATGTCGTGTAAATTTTGCTTTTACTTTAAATTAATGTTTTCGGTTTATTTTGCATTATTTTAATATAATTTCATGTTTTTTTTTTTGTAACATAAAAAATAATATTATTATCCGTATAATATAATATAATAGTATCCTTACTAATATTATAAAAGCGAAAGTGAGTTTGTTTGTTTGTTACCTCTTTACACCTTAAAGGCCAAACCGATTTTGATGAATTTTGGTACAGAGAAAGTTGGGACCCAGGAGACGGACATAGGCTAATTTTATTTAAAAAAGTGGGATATGAGGAAGAAAGAGGGAATAAAGGGGAAAACTTAGCTTTGCTATTACAAATCAATAAGGCGCAAGGGCAGGTTAGGTAGCAGGTACCTGCAAATCAGCAAAGGGAAACTGTGTTACCCCGAATTTAACGAGAGCAAAGCCGCGGGCAAAAGCTAGTAAACCATAAATTTATAGTGCATGTGGTGTTAGCCTGTAAGTGATTCTTGCACTTATAAAAGTATGTGTGAGTTAGTTGTAAATGTGTTGTCTAAACAATTGTTGGCTAACCGAAATAAATAAATAGTTATGTACGTTACGAAGTAATTAATTCCAACCTATTAGAATAATTAGTGCTACCACCTGAAGTCACAAATCTTTACTTTTTAACACAAATGGCAGTTCGTTTGTTATTACCATATCTGCCATAATTTCTGTCCTATTTATTTATAAAGCCATCTTAAACAAGTCATGTCTTCAATATTACCTCTTAGGCTGAGGCTACATTAGGCCGCGACGCGACCTGCGACACATGAGCGATTAAAACAAGTAAATGAATGCTCACATAAATGGCTACACCGTCCATCAAATATCACTAGCGATCTTTGATTTCTTTATGCGATAGGAACAACATTACTGAAATCACGGTATCGGCTACATCAACATATGAGCGAAGTTGAAGCGAATTTATTAGAAAATTTCTCACTTGCACGACTAGTTCAATAGTGCTGCTAAATATGCGTGTGGCTACATTATTCGTTGTTGAGCATGTGTACTGTAGCCATGTCATCGCCGAATATACGCCGGAATTTCGCTTGTAATGTAGCCATACCATGTTTTTCTCGTTTCGCTTTTCTAGTCGGATCGCAAATCGCTGCCTACTGTAGCCTCAGCCTGAGTCTAAAGATACATACAGTAGTACCTAAAAGTTTATTACTATACTCGGAACACGTAAAACAAGGTACGTGACGACATCTTAAAACATAATGTTTACGTTAATTACTATAGAATAAACGAGGACGATATAAGGTCAGAGTTTAAGCGGAGAATTGTGATTTATTCAAATTTTTTTTCTTCGATTAATGTGAATTTCATAGGTACAGAAGTCACACAATTTCAATACAGTGGCCAAAATCTGAATCAAATGTCATTTGTTCAAATTAGGCTGATAATCAGGACTTTTTCAACGTCACTACATAAAACAGTCAAATTCAAGTCCATTTATTGTATGTTACAGGTGAAAAAAATAGTTATTATTATTAAAAATTAGCTCGCTTTAACATACCTTTAAGGTGTACAATGTTTAATACGTCTTTCAATATTTGTTTAACATAAAAATAAGATATGATTCGAAGTTAACGTCCATCATTTACCATCTACCATCCCCTAAATCACCCGCCCTTCGCCAATTCCTAATGTTTTAGCTGGAAAGAAAAGTGGCGGAACTGACTCCCCAGCAACACATCTGCCTGTCAGGTTCAAGAACCAGATTTTATACAATTTCATTTTTATCAAGGTAAACTTAAGAATCCAACCAGTGTAATCTGGATTTTCATTTCATTTTAAAAACGCTTTTTTTTTTTCGGGTGGGAAGTCATCAAATTACTTCCCCTGCTCTGGGCGGAGCGGGTGGGCATGTCAGACTTTTACTGACTAAAACCCACCCATGTTCCTTCTATTGCCCTTTACGTTCCGTGGCCGCGGTATCTCTTTCGAACAACCCGCAACCTCGGCAGACGGAGGCTCTGGCAAGCCCCTCTGCTTTGCTGACATCTCTTTGAGGCGCGCGTGAAACACGAACGCGCCGTCGACACGGCATTATAATTACGCTTTACAATAAGTTAACTGAAGCTCAAGCGTTGCCAGAGACGTGTGATTGACTTTACATCTATCGGTACAAGACATCGATGTTTATTCCATAATTACCAAAAGATAGTAAAGCTAGTTGGAAAACTTATGGCGCATAAAGCATTTTTTTAAAAAAAGGATCATCTTTCTTTGTAGAACTTACTTTTAACTGTATTTTTAGACATGGAATAGTTTCGGGATTGCGGGTTGTATAAAAGAGACACCGCTGTCCCGGAACACAAGGAGCAAAATAAAGAAAATGGAGGGGTTTTAGTAAGAGTCTGACACTCCCCCCCCCCGCTTGGCCAAACCCTCCATTTCCAAAAAACAAAAAAAGGCCGTGACTGCCCCACTGCTGTGTAAAGTACTTCTCGAACAGAGAAGAGTACTGATCACCCCCAGCTCAAGATAGAATGACGATTTCAGACTTATATTAATCTTGT
This sequence comes from Ochropleura plecta, assembly GCA_905475445.1. Classification (NCBI taxonomy): domain Eukaryota; kingdom Metazoa; phylum Arthropoda; class Insecta; order Lepidoptera; family Noctuidae; genus Ochropleura; species Ochropleura plecta. The sequence goes on from FR997736.1 coordinate 19,894,248, forward strand.
CTCATTCACATCTCCAAATCAAGCACAAATCCGGTTTTAGTCCGCCCAGAGCGGGGGAAGTTATTTGTTAATCTCCTAACCAACAAAAAAAATAGACATGGAATAGTTTATAAGATTTTGGTTTTAGATCCAAATAGAGCCCGCTTCCCGCTAACAATCGCACCACACCCGCAATAAAACGTAATAATATTCAAATACGCACCTCCACGCAAGGGTTGTTTCCTCTCTACGTAATTTACTCTTATTTCTGACTCGCCCCGCTTCAGCCCCTAAAATTCTAATTAACTTGTTATATTGGTTGATATATTACAATTTGCGAGTTTGCTACTGTTGTCTTGTATAAATACATAATTAAGGGCGGAAATACAATGATAAGATTTTCTAAAGGAAGACTTGAATAAAATTTTATTACAATAAGTCTTTTTAGTGTATATCGTTAGAGCTACAGAAACGAAACTTACTTATAATGTAATGAAAATAATATAATTTCAATTTAAATCAATACCAGGGACGAATAAAAGGCAATTGCAAGTGGCTGAGAAGAGAATGCTGAGGGCGATATGTGGTGTTACGCGAATGGATAAAGTAAGAAACGAGTAGGTACATAAGACGACGGTAGGCTTCCAGCCCACCAGTGTTTTACATGGAGCGACTGCCTATCTAACCTCCACAACCCAGATAAAAACCGGGTAATTAGATACTCCTTGGTAATACCGGTTGCCGGACTTTTAAGCCACTGACTACCTGTAACGACTGTTTGAGATCGGAATGATTTCCGCAAAGTAACGTTTCAATTAAATACTTGACTTTATTTTATTCGTTTAGAAACACAGAATGTTAATGAATCTATTAAATTGTTGGATAAAATATTAGGCATGACCTTTTAAAGTAAACCAACATTTTTCCGACCTGCTGGCAAGTTATTCCAGGTGGGCTAAATATTGTAAAGCTTAATTATAAATATCAATTGATATCCATGAACTAAGTGAAACAGGATTGGTCAGGATAGATGAGTCAGAATTGTCACACAGTGGGTGCCTGAAAACGGTCGTCGTCACCGAGGAAGGCCAAAAAAACGCTGCCGTGACGATTTGGACTCGTTCCTATCGGATTTCCCAGAGGAGGCTAAACACCGAGAGAGTTGAAAAGGAATGAAGGAGGCCATGCCCAGCAGTTGGACAAAATAAGCTTAATTTAAAAAAAGGGAAAGAGTCGTTTTTGCAAATGAAGAACACGTTTCCGTATAACACTAGTAGAAATCTTCAATCCTTCACAACTAACTTTAAACAAACAAGAAACTTAATCCTACCAATAACAGGAAACATTGATACCAAATCAAAACTTGAACAACCCGAACTAAATCAAAACTCGATACAAGCTAACTTCCAATCTTCCTTTTTGAAAAACGAGCTTGATCCCTCAGGACAGGGCATCAAAGACTGAACCCACCTCTGTGGTTAACTACTCAAGGCCTACGTTTCCGAACTTCGAACAGTTCTGGTTCTGTATACTATTAAGTCAGCTAAGATACTAGCTGAAAGTTTTGAAGTACTAAACATGATAAGAAGTGATGGTTGTGGTTGTTATGGGAACATGGGTATTTTAGTGTTGGCCTTAAATAGTTTCACGTGTAAGGAAATGCAAAAGTGTCAGATTTACCAAAGGCTGGTCGAACTTTCTCGAAAGCTTTAGCGGGATTGTGACCGTTTTGTTGGTCAAGAGCTACTTTTGAGTACACGGTATTAAATTCGATTCACACGTCATGGAAAGTGTTCTTAGATTTTTCTATCTAGAATTCAGTAATCAGTAACTACCTGGGACCTAGATTAATATACAGTTGATATTACTAGGTTTATCTTTACTTGGGACTTGGTTTTACCTAGAACTCTGCCTAACACTCCAGGGCTTACACTGATCAGATGGAGTGATGTGTCTATTTTACGTGACAGAAACTTTATTATTTCTTTGAATATGTTCGTTATTCATTTTAATTAATAAAATTTAACTTGTTTAAATATTTCTTTACAAAAATAAAAAACTTAAGAGGTGTCAAGGGACACCAGGATGGAACGAAGTTATTATTTATTATGTACAAAAAACCTGTATACACTCAACAAAAATAATCGTCGCGACACCACACTGTTCAATGCGAAATAGAAAGACGAAACGAAAAAAAACTGGCTTGCTTTCTATGAGACAGAGAGAGAGAGAGAGACAGACAGAGAAACACGCGCACGCCGCACGGCCTTCAACTATAGCCAAAATTAGCTTAAGACTAAAAGTGTCGTTACAACTTTTGGTCTTAAGCAAAAAGTGTCGCTACAACTTTTCGTATTATTATTTTTTTGTCTAGCCCCTTTCGCAAAGCGCGATAAGGAACTTCGTTCCAAAATTTATAGATATCAAAGATAGTATAACAGGCCAAACTATCGGCAGTCAGGGTTCCAGAAAACCTCCAAACGATACGAGCAGGAATACCGCTTTCTGTACTGTAAACCCTTGATCTAGTTGTCTAACGAGAGCTTGCTCAGATACTGGCCGAGGCTCTTGGCAATTAAGATTTTGGCTGAAACAAGTATTTTACGTCGCCGTCGAGCAAAAGAAGGAACATGGGTGGGTTTTAATCAGTATAAGTTTGACACTCCGCTCCACCTGGAGCGGGGGTGGAGTGTCATAAGTAGATTAAAAGATATACTATTTCATCTGGAATTCTAGACACACTGACCTTGCTAAGGAAAGTGAAAGTGGTGATATGTTGTAGGTTAGTGGAATAAAGAATAGTGTATTTAATAAAAACATAGTATCTGCTTAAAAAAACGATATGGTTTATCATGATTTAGAAGACGTAAACATTTTCACGCACGACTGCTGCGCTGCATGTTGCGGGTTCGATCCCCGCACGAAACAAATATTTGTATGGCCTACAAATATGTAGTTGTCTGTCTGTCTGTGTATGTGAGTTGAAATGTTTGTAAACGCGCCCACAATGTAGGAGAAATTCTTAGTATGGCGCAACGTTTTTTTTTTTTAAATTGAATCGCTAAGTATAACTTACAAAAACGTGCGGTAACTGTACGATGACTGAAGTATAATACAATAATCAGTTAAAAAACGCAAAACTGCAAACGCAAAGCCCAATATAAAATTTTATGTTTTCAACCTTCCGTACTTTCATAAAATTTTATCTTTCGCAAACATTATGCTGACAAACGAATCCTATATTCAAAGAGAATGAAGTTTTAGCAGTGAACGAATGAACAAGTGAACGAGTTGCAGGAGCCTGTCGACCCTTATCATGTGTTATCAAACGAGAGCTGCTTCTGAACCGCTGTGCTGGAAAATGGGGAAACAAGCAGAAACTGTTCTACTTTAGCAGTTCATACACACATTAGTAACATGTTGTTAGACTGGCATAAGTTTGTGATTACTTCTTTGAAGCTCCCTCCCTATCCCATGCATCGCGGTTGTAGTTACAGATAAATAAGAGGATAAAATAAGGTATGAATACATAAGAGTTGTGTGGTAATGGGTTATCGATGGTATAGACCCGTCATGTGGAGGAATGGAGAAAATGTTATGGGGAATATTTTGACTAAAATTAGAATTGATATATGAGAAGATTAGAAAACGATGAAATGATGGTTGTTCGAAAGAGATACTGCGGCCCCAAAACATACAGGGCAAAAGAAGGAACATGGGTGGGGTTTGGTCAGTAAAAGTCTGACACTCTCCCTCACTCCGCCCATATCGGAGGAAGTTATTTGACAATTTAGCATCCGTTAAAAAATCAGCATGGCTAGACGGGAGGTGACTGCTTCCAACGACTATAAGGTAAGGACTGATAAAACTGCTGCAGTAATGACAATACTTTAAAAATCATAAAATTACACAGCCTTGTGTTATTACATTCGTTGGGTTATGAGTCGAGCTACACGATGACTGACAAATGCTTGCACTGACTGGACAAGTCCACTCAATCTGTGTGGTGCTTTCTTAAAAACACCATTTCAGACACTAATCTGTATAGTCCTCATGTAAGTTAACCAAGTTTTTTTGTCTGGGCCTTAAAAGAGACTGACATCTCTGAATTTGTTTCAGTTGTTTCTTCTCAGAGTAGTCGGATACGAAGCACCGGCCTCATCTAGTTTTAAAAAAAGACATGTAAAAGTGTTTGTGAAAACCTACTTGCAAAATAAACATAATTTATAGCCTAAATAAATTCAAGCAATAATTTGCCCATCAATTTGATATACTTCTTCTTCCTGACAACTAAAATAAGTAGTAGTTTGTGCACCCGAGTATCGTCATCTAGTTTAATTTTAATATGTAGAGGCAAGATATTCGCGGCACACGTTAATTTATTACGTACCCGCGACTTGGTTCGCGCTCAATTTACTTTGATTTTCATGAATATATTCAACAGTTTGGGGTCTTATATTATGAATATTATTTAAGTTAAGGAAGCAGAACACGATGTTACACGTTACACAACAGTTTCATTATGTTCTTGCGTTTAGCAGAAAATTGAAGTACATAAGTAAGAAACTTACAAGTCTTTATTTTAAGTTGTGTTTTTTTAAAGTGGCGTTTCAGGTCTCAGTAATATCAGGTGCTCGGGTCGTTCTTCAGATTTAGCAGCGTTTTCCTAGGTTGGGCCGTGGATCAGACCCATTACATGTACCTAACTTTTACAAAATAAACACATTTACTATTTACATAACAACTTTCCTTGCCTCAAAAAACTCGTAAAGCCGTTGCCGTTGGTCCCGACTGTCATTCACAGTCACATCTTTGACAGTTTTTACAACAAGTCAGTGGTCAGAAAGTCGGACAACCAGACATACCAAGGAGCAACGTATTACGTAGTCCTAGCTATGTTTTTGGGGTCAGATATTTAGTCGTTCTATAAAATACTGGTATTCATCTGCATTCGGTAAGATTGGAAAAGGCTAGGCAGATGATGATGGCATTTGCTGCAAAAAAACAGATAAAGATACTTTGTTTTGCAAATATTGGTGCAGTACGTCATGGTTGTAAATAAAGAAAATCAGGATCAGCCATATTTCATCTGTTGGCATGCAAAAACTGTGGCACTAACACTTTACACCAACTAAAAAATAATTAAATAAAACGCACAAACAAAACACCTTTTGAAAAAACGAGGTAATTAGCTACATCGGCTTAAACTTGAAATTCCTTTTCAGTTAAAAAATCATTTATACTATAATAATTATGCTCTAAAGGCTAGAAATTTACTAAGCGTTTTTTTTTTACTTTGTTAACGGCACACATTTTTAATTTTATAAAAACCACGGTAAATTATGTCATCACAAAAGCGCATTTGGTGCACTTAATATCTACTGAAAGCCCATTGCGACCTCAAAAACGTTGATAAATAAACTATTGCAGACCTCAATCATTTAAGCGCGGTCTGGCCAGTGATCCAAACGGCCTACAGAATAATAAACAACTGGACATTGGACACAACAATAACAAAAAGCTGCCATATCATTTAACGTGCACAATTAGTAGCCACAATATGTAGTTTTTGTGACTGCTATCCTGGCTGGCAATCGCACGTCATAAAAGTACAATCATAAGCACCTATAAGTAAGTACTCTTAAAAACTATTTATCTGCAATGCTCCTGATGTGGTCGTCGCGAACACAGTGTGTTAAAGTGTTTTTAAAACCAACTAAAATAAAATGATTTATTATTATTCAAATCAAATCAAAATATTTTTATTTCACATAGACCTACATTGGCACTTTAACGTCGAGAAAAGGTGCACGGTTCGGGTTGGTCGTTTCCTATGGAGAAGGATCGGCAAGAAACTCCACCTATACTTTTAAAATCATTTAAAAGTATTTTTTCTCGATCTTTCTTCATTTCTTTTTTATGTTGTAACGATGATACCTACTTCTTTGGAATCTATCTAAAAATGAAAAAGGTTTTATTTATAAGCTGCAGTAGTTATTCCACAAGAGTGTACACTTAGTTTTAGAAAGAGCATATGGCTAGAAATGGCGCGATATTATTTTTTTTTCAGATTGAAGTCTTCAAATTTATGACTCCTCCCGCTGTGGAGCGAAAAGGAGTGCCAGACGTTTAATGACCAAAACTCATCCATGTTCCTTCTATAGCCTTAAGGTATAAGAGCACAAAAATAATGATACATTTCAAATGCTAAACTATGGAAGAGCGAAATCTCCTAACACATACATTGTTTGCTTAAAAGGAGGCTCCAAACACTAAGCCCCTTTGTAAAGTAAAACATCAATAAACTTTTTATACATATTAATGCCAGTGACTGTACCCGACCGAGGGCACGTCACCGGATGAATTCTGGTCGCGTCACGTACGACAAAGCCGCAATTAGTGGCCGAACTGACCATCATGGTCTATTTGTGAAATTTTATCGACGGCTTTACAATCCGAGTTTTAAGCTGCTGGAATGAACTTTTGAAGTGGAAGCTGGGAACACTATCGACGGAAAACTTTCTACATTTGAAAAGTTTGAGAATTGTTTTTTTTTTCTTAATATTTTCTTTTGTATTTGTAATCAACTCAGTCAAATCTAGAATGTAACCTACTTGGGAAGAGACTGGACCCCACGACACAGGGTATCCTAGTGTGGCGTCCAAAGATAAAACTTACGGCAATAAACATTTTAATTTTATTTATTTTTATTTAATTGTTATGTAAGGGAATCAGTAGGTTATTTGGTTATTGGTCTTATAATAACTTAAAGTGATTAATGTTTTGATGGTGTAGATCTCATAAAGATAATTATCTATTTTTCAGAAAATTAGGTTAACTTTAAAAGAAAATTTATTCAAAAGAAAATCGTCAAAATATTCTAGGAGGCGTCTTTAAAACTAGAACTACATTTATATTGTAGATTGGAAGTGGAACATGATACTGTAACGTGGTTGCTGTAATGCACGTACGATTGTTACTGGCTGGCGCTCTGCCCATCCGAAACATATTATAGCTTTAAGATACTAAAGGAAATATATAGGAAGAACGTGATCTTTTAATTTTTGAGACATTTTCAAGAAGTAAGCCAGCGCGATATACTCTATAAGATAAGTTTTTGATATAGCCACATTTTCTTACGAAAAAATATTTGTTTCCAATATGAAAATCATTTTGTTGACTGTGAATTTCGACAAAAACTAATTATTTAAATTATTTTACTAAACCCATTTTTAATAAAGTTATATTTTAATGCTCATTCTTAATAAAGTTATATTTTAAATCTCATAAAAATGGGATTTACGAAAACTGAGATTTAGTAACTATTATCATTTGTTTCTAAATTAAACAATGTAAATAATTTAGATAAAATATGGTCATTGTATTACAACTTATTATGGATAGCAGTTAATAAAAGGCTTTTTTTTATTTATTTATGTTCTTAATAAAGTTAGATCATAAAAAATAACAGTTACTTTAAGGTCAAACCAAAGGTAAATTTAAAGAAAACACCTTAAAAAAACTCTGCTTATCCCACGTATTACAAATTGTATTCACATCAAAAGCTTACTTAAACAAATTACAATAAAAAATTCGACATCGTTTTTTACATCGAAAAGCTATCTATATACAAGTCGAGTTAGAAGATGGATCACCTAAGTCGCACGTACTTACTTATTCTAACAAAATAAGAATCCACCAACTGGAAAATATTCCACTTTATTTGCGTAAAATGTTAATGGTAATGATTATTTGGTCATGTAGAGAGGATGAGGGAAAAACGAACATCAGGTCTTATGGGGTTAATGAGTGGCATTGCAAGGTTGAGACAGCCTTGACGAATTATATTATACTCCACATCTATTTTAATTGGTTTTTGTAGTATAAGCAGTAGGTACACCATTGACTTTCATACGTTAAAGGTTCTCTGGAAGATTTCGCTATCAGCGATAAGACCGCCATTGTAACCATAGAATTAGCAATTTCTGTAAAACAGAACAGTTATGTTGAACTGTTTTATGCAATAAAGTATATTCTATTCTACTCTATTCTATACAACATCTGCAGTTTCTGCGTTTTCTATGTCGTGGTCGGCTTTCAGTCTAACCGGATGCAGATGAATATCAGTATTTTACATGCAGCGACCTATCTGATCTCCGCAATCCAGTTATTACTGGGTAAATATCCCTTGGTCAGACTGGTTGTCTTTCAGGATACAGTCAGTATCCTGAAAGACAACCAGTCTGTGTCGATTGTCGTTGATTTTGAGGCATGGAGGAAACTCGGTATATAACGGCTGTTCAGCCATCCACAGGCCAACCTAAGTTAGCGCGGCCTAACCTAAAGTACGACACGGACGGCTGCTATTATTTAGCCATGAGCCCCTTTAGAAGAATAACATACAATGACCTTTTTTTTTGGGGTGGGAAATCATCAAATAACTTCCCCCTCTCTGGGCGGAGCGGGGGGGAGTGTCAGACTTGTACTGACTACAACCCACCCATGGTCCTTCTATTGCCCTTTACGTTCCGGGGCCGCGGTATCTCTTTCGAACAACCCGCAACCCCGGCAAGCGGAGGCCCTGGAAGGCCCCTCTGACATACAATGACCTTATTGGCGAGATTGTTCAGAAAAGTCAAGCGCGTAGTACTCAGAAGTGGCTGGGTATATGAACGTGGATGAGGCAAAAAGAGTAGGTATCTAAAGACCGTGGCAAGTTTCGTTCTGAGGCTTCTGCCTCCCCTCACGGGAAAAAGGCGCGAGCTTATGTATCTGTGTAAAATAATAAGAACAGTATAACGTAATTTCCTTTAACGTGTCAATATACGAAACTGCCTGACCGTTCATAATAAAATCGACTATGAATTGCAATTAATGTAATTACTTTCTCTGCTGCTGATGATTCCGGTTACAAATAAAGTACATATTTTTGTTATTTTGTGCTAGGCATGAATACTAGTATTTCAGCAAAGAATCGCCAAGGGTAAGCAGAGAGTTTGTATCCTATTTTAATAAAAGGCGTTAAGAATATAAGAATAAGATTGATGATTTGGTTAGATAAAAATCATAATTTTACAGTATTATTTTGACGGACGTAATTTTTTTAACTTAACTTTTTCCCAACTTTGTTGCAAAATACTGGTATTCTGCTATATCCGTTATATGTAGCATATACCATATATATAGCAGAATAACAGTAGGTATTTTACATGGAGCGACTGCCTATCTGACCTCCAAAACCCAGTTAGTACTGGGTAATACCCTTAGTAAAACTGGTGGTCAGACTTTCGAGACACTGACTAAGTACCTGTAGCAACTGACAAAGATCTATAAATGCCAGCCGAGACAAGCAGCTTAAAGTGTTTTTAGCGGTACGGAGTATACTCGGTATGTAACGGGTGGTCACCCATCCACAGACCAACCTAGGCAAACGCAGCTTAACTTAAAGATCGACCCGAGCGGCTGCTATTATGTAGCCGCAAACATACCTAAGTAATTGCATAAAAAAAACTTAATCTCCAAATAAACAAACTACACTTTATAAAAACGGAATCGAATCTTCCAGAAGTCTGGTTAAAGAGTCGTTTCTCAAAAAGCGACACCGCTTATCTACACAAACAGATCTTTGGCTCGTCTCGAAATAAACTAGAATAACTTCTCTTTTTTATGTATCGATAAGGAAGCAAATCGATTTTGCATATAGAATAATCGCTATTTGATACATTTATTGTATTCGTATCTATTCGGATGTTTTTCTTTTGCTTTTGTAGCGTTCGTAAAACATTTGTTTGTTTGTTATGGCTTATGGATTAGTGTTGTTTCGTGGTTCCTTGATGATAAATAATGTTTATTTTGCAAGTAGATATTATAAACACAGTTTTAACACGTCGTTTTTTTAACTACTCTGAGAAGAAACGGCCGAAACAATTTGAAAGGGCATAGTCTATTTTAAGGTCCAGACAAAAATCTTAGTCAACTTACATAAGGACTATGCAGATTAGTGTCTGAAATGGTATTTTTGGCTAAAAGTTGAAATAATTATAAAAGAAATAATGGTCTAATTTACAAACTTGCGACATAAATTCGACATAAACGGCCATATTTTTTGACTGCGTAGACTTAGAGTGTTGAATTTTACAGCACAAAGAGACTATAGACTTAAGTATATGGTTATTAATTTAGAAACTGATACCTATAGGCGTTCCCGAGATAAAGCGTCTTGCAAGACAGAAAGAACGGCCAACAAAGTGATATGACTATAAGGGTTCCGATTTTAGCTCACCGTCCGTCCGTCTATTGACGACAGGCCGTGTCGACGGCGCGTTCGTGTTTCACGCGCGCCTCAAAGAGAGTCAGCAAAGCAGAGGGACTTGCCAGAGCCTCCGCCTGCCGGGGTTGCGGGTTGTTCAAAAGAGATACCGCGGCCTCGGAACGTAAAGGGCAATAGAAGGAACATGGGTGGGTTTTAGGCAGTAAAAGTCTGATACCCTCTCCCGCTTCGCCCAGAGCGGGGGAAGTTATTTGATGATTTCCCACCCGAAAAAAAAAGGGTTCCAACTTTTCCTTTTGAGGTAAGGAATCATTAAAAGACTCAGTCACTTTTGAGAACCTTATGCTTAAATTATTATTTTATAAGTCATCTGTGTAACACCACTGTGTTGATATAAACGTGTAAGCAAGTATAGTAATGTAATCATTACATTATTCAGACGACACGGTTGGGGCGGTGGCTGAGCGATCGGCTGCTGCGCTGCGTGTCGCGGATTCGATTCCCGCACGGAACAAACATTTGTGTGGCCTATAAATAGTTGTTTCGGGTCTGGCTTTTGCATATGTGAGTTTAAATGTTTGTAAATGCACCCACGACATAGGAGAAATCCTTGGTGTGGGGCAAATATAAAAAAAAATGGTTGAAGAATCATATAATTTTTTTGTACCACAATTATTTTACCCTGAAATATTTTTCGTAACCTGGTCACACTTCCACGCCCAACGACAACGCTGACAACCATTTTGCTAATTATTCCAATATCCCTTTACGATGGTTATTATACTAACGTTCTATCAACGGGGGGTCGATTCAATCCACTGAAAGGGAAGTCCTCAAATTAACAGACACATCCGGGATAAAACGACAGCAATTCATTAAGACACCCCTTTGTGATAAGCTTAATTATTTGCTTTAATTAGATTACTGATGAATTTCCGCCTAATCAACCTGTAAATGTCTTTTGCTGAAAGTACTTATAAAGGCCTTTAAATAAAATGGCCACAAGGAAGTTTTGCACTCATAACTCATCATCTGCCTAGCCTTTTCCCAACTATGTTGGGGTCGGCTTCCAGTCTAACCGGATGCAGCTGAATATCAGTATTTTACATGGAGCGACTGCCTATCTGACCTCCACAACCCCGTTAGTACTGGGTAATACGATACCCCTTGGTAAGACTGGTTGTCAGACTTTCGGGACACTGACTACCTGTAACGACTGTCAAAGATCTACAAATGACAGCCGGGACCAACGGCTTAACGTGCTTTCCGAGGCACGGAGGAAACTCGGTATGTAACGGGTGGTCACCCATCCACAGACCAACCTAGGCAAGCGCGGCTTAACCTAAAGATCGACCCGAGCGGCTGCTATTATTTAGCCACGAGCTCCTCTTTTTGCACTCATAACTACGCTATGAAAGTTGTTGTCAGTCTGTCAGGTAAAATAATAATTATTATCCTATTAATATTATAAATGCGAATGTTTGTGAGGATGGATTGATGGATGTATGGATGCTTGTTACTCTTTCACGTCAAAACGGCTGAACGGATCTTAGTGAAATTTGGCGTAGAGGTAGATTATAGTCTGGAATAACACAGGATACTTTTTTAGATATCATGCAAGTGAAACCGCGGGCGCCAGCTAGAAAAATATAAATTACAAATTACATCGCGGTTGCGGTTGTTTAAAAAAAAATCATTTATTTCAGGTAGAACACCCATAATTAAAAGAGATACCGCGACCTCGGAACGGAAAGGGCAATAGAAGGAACATGGGTGGGTTTTAGTCAGTATAAGCCTGACACTCCCCCCCTGGCGTGCGGGGGAAGTTATTAGATGATTAACCGTCCGCAAAAAAGGGGGCCTTCCATGGACAGTAAATTGTTAGTAGGTATTAAAAGGTTTTCTGTTTTAAAAATCTGAGATTTTTTTTTTCAAATGAAGTGGTAGTCAGTGTATTTAAAACTAGGTAACTAACTATGAATTTTCCTAAGTACTGAATGAGTGTTGCGTTTACTTGGATTCTCCTTTTCCCGCTCTCAGTTTTCTAGCCAAAATCAGATGAAATCTTCGTGTGAGATACTTTAATTAAACAAACTTCTAACATAATTACCAACTTCAGTTTTGTTGAACAAGTATTACAATAAGCTGTACCTATTTATAGTTCCCTAAAATATTCCACATTACCTGCCCACCCATCTTGTATGTAGGCGTGAATATCATTAGGAAAGTAACTCAAGAATATCGTTACATCACCCAAAAGTTGGCAAGTCGACATATTTCGCTATTATTATGCCGAAGTACCCAAGTGAGTAAGCGTTACTTGTGAATTGGAACTTCCAAGTTTCCGTCCCTTACTAGTGGAATAAAGAAATTTAGTTATAGTTTGTACACAGCATGTTTCAGAAATGTGTAATGTAAAGGATGTGGTACAGACAACAAGTACATTTCTTATCCAAAAAAAAAAAAAAAAAACTCAAAGCTTTTATTTCAAATAGACTATAACAGGCACTTTTGAATGTCATGAAAACAAAAAAGATGCTACTACAGTCCCAGTAACAAAACATAATATTTGTGAAAGTACTGTAGAAATTATTCATTGAAACAACATTTTTATCGCGAAAAAATAATCTGATGTCTGAGTAGGTACCTTTAGGCATAATGCTAATGCTTGAACATTCTGTTTTCGGAGAAAAAGTTGCAGTTTTACACGTCGTTTTTTTTTTCAACTAGATAATGCCGGTGTTTCGTGATGTCTACTACTCTGAGAAGAAACAGCAAGACCAAACTCAGAGATCATAATCTCTTTTGAGGTCCAGACAAAAATCTTGGTCCACTTACATGAGGACTATACATAAAAGACCATTTCAGACACCAATCAGGTGTCTGAAATGGTCTTTTTAAGAAAGGAACACATAGATTAGAGTGGTTCTGTTTAGTCAGTATATTATGTACCTAAACTAACGAAATCTAATACATAAAATTTCCGTGTCACAATGTTAGTTACCGTACTCCTCCGAAACGGCTCGACCGATTCTTATGAAATGGGTACATATTGGGTAGGTCTGAGAATCGGCTAACATCTATTTTTCATACCCCTAAACCTCAGCGGGTGAAACCGCTGGGCACAGCTAGTAACAAAAAATAAAGACAAAAAAATTAAAGTTTTTTAAGCGAACTAATTGTCTACCTAGCCTCCCGGCATACCATACCTGTTTGCTTTTATTATGTTAATCTGTTTACTTCTGTAACTCTTAACTCTTCAACTAAGCACCTTGCACAGTATATTTATCAGAAAGATATAAATAGAGTAAAGGTACATACGAGGGTTTTGCAAGCCATAACAATATTATATAACCTCACGGTACAACACACCACACACCTATGGGGGAACACGAGGGAGATCGCTACGTTCCCCATGCTCACGTAGATCAAATAAATATCATCGTGGCATGAATATTTTTGGTTCATCGCTTTTAGGAGTGTTTTTCCAGAAGTTTGAGATGAATGCTTGACTATGGATGGTGTCTTCGATATTTATGGCAAATATTCTTTGTACCATCATTGCCTTTTTATATGTTTTATTTTATCATATTAAATACCTGTTCCAGGTTGTTCGAAAGAGATACCGCGGCCCCGGAACGTAAAGTGCAATAGAAGGAACATGGGTGGGTATAAGTCAGGACGAGCCTGACATCCCCCCCCCGCTCCGCCCAGAGCGGGGGAAGTTATTTGATGATTTCTCACCCCAAAAAAAAAGACTGAAATGCCTAGAAATATGTAAGTTGACCTTTATTGAACAACTTACTTATAATACACAAAAGTTTTTACATATAAAAGAGTATGAAACTACAGTTCTTTGGAAATAACGAACATTATAAAATAACAATAATAAAATTCACCAAGAGATGGAATTGAAAAAGTAACGTGTGATTTATCTACAATTTCAACAAAAATATCTGAACAAACCTGGAATCGATGAAAACAATAAATTCGAATGATGACTGCCAATCATTCACTTGACACTTGACACATTTATGTCAAAGTCAATTGAATACTGCGCTCTTGGTTTACTGAAATAGGAGGCAAGGGTCTCTATGAGGCCAAGGGTGTGACCCAGAAATATATCATGATATTAGTAACAATTTTTCTCAGAATCGTTAACTTTTTTTATGTCTACGTATTAATCTACAAACAAGTCTAAATAAATAAATACATAGTAAACGTAATAAACAAACGCTATCACAAATAATTATAACATATACCTACATATTACATGCGTCATAAAGGCAGCGAATTACAGCATTATTGTTGGTGAAAGAGAAGTTACTGCAACCTATAGAACAAATCCATCTTCTTAAACAGAGAAGGTAGAAGGTATACTGGAGCAAGGGTGCTGATCAACCTTCTAACCTAACCTAACAAGTAGGTTGGTAAATTGGATAGTTTTCCTTGACTTGACTGAGTCATTAACTGATGACAGTATACGCATTTGATAAAATCGCATCGATACTTGCTAGCATTTTAGCTCGCACAGAGTTCATCATTTCAGTCTGGAATCACCCACTGTTGGGTTTCCTCTTTCTTCTGCCATTCTTTTCTGTTCAGTGCGTCCCGCATCCAGCGGACCGTTGTGTAAACAATTGTTGGCTAGCCAAAATAAATAAATAAAATGAAATAAAAAATCTGTGTCCCACGACTTTGACAATATCGTCAACCCAAAGCGGACGGCTTTGGTTTCGTAGGCCCAACCTTGGCCATCATTCGATCAAAACTTTACTCCAGCCATCACTGTCTGTGTTCCCTACCACATACGACCCGTTTGCCTTCAAAACAAGAGTTAATAGGCATCTTCTGGGCTCGCTCGCTCCATCGTAGACCTCATCTGTCGCTTACCATCAGGCGAGATCGAGGTTAAGAGTGAGTTCATTCTAAATTAAAAAAAAAAGTTTTAGCAAGAAATGACGATGGACAAATTACTATGAGTTAACTTAAACCAATAGTAAGGGTCTCCTCTCAAATTCATCCCACCATAATGTTTCAGATAATAGCTTTTACAAGTTGAGCATAACTTCTAAATACGTTTACAACAAGGCCGGTGCTGTGGGCGTTGAAAGTCGGTACACAAATAAAATGTATTCATAAGTCGTTGGCGCACTGGTAAAGTGTTCGAAGTATTACATTAGCATTTTCTACGCTGTGGTCCCGTATAGCCGATGTGCATTTTTAATTTCCGTTGCTATCGTGGTGAGAGAATGTTGTTTGTAAAACTTTATCTTTCCGTGTCTAGTTCAAGTTTGTGGTGGAAGAAATGGGAATGACTTATACTTGTTTTTTGTTGTTTATTTTTTCAAGAACTACTTTTGTTTAAAGCTTCAGTTAGTAGTCACGTCGTGAAACGTTTGCGAACATTCGTTGTCCAAGCAACGAAACAAACATTCGTTCTTAAACATAGCTCACTTTATTTTTATTTTTGAACGCAACAAACATTCAATCATGAACCTAATTTACTTAGGTTCATGACTGAATCTTTGTTGAAAAAAAATCTCATAACGAATGTTTGCAATCAAATTCGCGAAGTTATTGTTCTTCAAGAACATAATATCATAATGTCTTTCTCAAAATACAAACTTCCCCGTGTTCTATTTTAAGACGTCTATGTGTTGTGTTTCATGTATAAAATTTTACGCTGATCGACGTTCACCTAACCTTGGTGGCCTTTGTAGTTAAATTGTCATTAGTTCAATCTCTTTATCTCAGGGTAATGAAGTAATTACTCACGCACTTGCTAAAAATACGTACGCCATTTTCTTTTCTTAACCGTTTCATAAATAAATCCCTGGGTTTCCTTTCCTCACAGGGTTAAGCAGAGGTGTGCGTGCCTCAGTTGCTATATCCACATTTTGTTTATTCATAGTTTTCCACCACGTATCCAGGCTACGGGTAGTCCATTGAAAAGTTACATTTGGGGTTGCGTTTTTTAGAGGACGCAATTTTATTTTTTTGATGTGTAGGGGGAATCAGTGTAAAGCTAAAACCAAGTTTGTGGGGTCGCCACCCTTGTCCCACGGCCGCCATCTTGAAAATAAGGGTTGAAATGGTTTTTACGATATATCTCTTAAACTATTTATTTGATAAAAAAAAATTGTTAACATTTTTTGTTGCAAATTAAATTCTCTACAACTTTGGTCCATTAACTTTTTGTCGTACAACAATAAATAAAGAAGTTATAAGCGAAAATCTTCAGAAATTCGAGAAAAAAAATTATTTTTTTTGATGTAACTTTTTTTTATCATTTTACGAAAAAATGATATCTGACCATTTTTGTAGATCGTTTTTTTTTAAGAAACAACTTTCATTCGCTTAATTTTTTCATTAAGTCAATAGCTAAGGTTTTACAGCGCTCCGAAGTCAGTACTATTTTTCAGTACTCTTAACTATACCTATATTATACGTGTGTGCTAATAATAATATTATTAAAAAATATTATTATTAAATAAAAAAAAACAATAACTGATGACATATTATTTTTTATCATCAGTTATTGTTTTTTTTATTTATTTACTTTGTTATTACCTATAATTTTTTTAATTATAATTTTTGCAATATTATTAAAAAATAATTATATGCTCTTTTTCACTCTTTAACAGGACTTAACAATTATTGATTTTTAAAATAATTTTAAATGTCATGGCTGTTACTGAGAATACTGTTCAGGTAGAAAATACCCAAGTGACCATGAGGGAACAAAAGAACAGCTGCCTGCTATTGTTATTATTATTCCTAACCTTTGTTATTGTAAGAATAGCTAATATTTTTTTTCTCGAATTTCTGAAGATTTTCGCTTATAACTTTTTTATTTATAGTTCTACGACAAAAAGTTACTTGTCCAAAGTTGTAGAGAATTTAATTTGCAACAAAAAATGTTAACAATTTTTTTTTATCAAATAAATAGTTTAAGAGATATATCGTAAAAACCATTTCAACCCCTATTTTCAAGATGGCGGCCGTGGGACAAGAGTGGCGACCCCACAAACTTGGTTTTAGCTTTACACTGACCCCCTTTACACATCAAAAAAATAAAATTGCGTCCTCTAAAAAACGCAAGGTTAGGCCTAAAAAATGTAACATTTCAATGGACTAGGGCTGTTTATGAGAAATTGTGCAATAGAAAATGCCTTAAGCACTTTTCCCGACCTGGGTCATTAATCAAGACCAGGACCTCAAGATAAGTTCCTGCTGGTTACGTGGTCGTGGCTTGCACCAAGTAGTCTTATAGTTGAATCCCTAAAAAAGGCTCTGCTATCTTCCTTCTCGTGAAAATTACTTTAGCTATAACCAAAAATATAGCCCAAGTAATGGCTTTAGCAAAGGGAATGAGGAAAATATATCCAAACGCAGGGCCGGGCCTTATTGAATGATATTATATTATAAATCCCGATGGACCCGATCTGCTCGATTTCCGAACGATATTGATTCGAGGAGAGGAATGGATACCGTATGGAAATGTTGCGTGCCCCTGTTATAATGAAATATGTTTGTGTTGCTTATCTGTCAGGGGTAGCAGACGTTTGGGTAGAATCGTACATAGGTAGGCACACACAATAGTCCCAAAAGTTTATTGTTGAGGTGTCCGCATACTATGTGAGAAATTTAGTAGTCCTTAAGCCAGAAGGGTGTCCGGGTACGCATTTGAATTTCGAATATTCCAATATCGAAAGTTCATCGTAAAACCGATGTTTAAACTTTAATCTTAAAATTAAACATAGTTGGGAAATTTGTTAAGATTCATTCAGCAACGGATTTTTTAATAAAAGACGGAGAACTACTAGAACTGGGACTAGAGAACAATATTATTATTGAAAAGAGTGTCCATGAAGTTTCTTGTCCATTCTTCTCCATAGAGATCTACGCTTTGGAATGAGCAATTATAGTACTTTCACAAGTTATTATGCCTTGTGACTGGGACTGTAGCTTCATATTTTTTGCCACCAAATAGCCTGTAACAGTCTCATTGAAATAAATGCTTTGAATTTGAGTTTGAGTGGGTCGATAACTATGAGTGTCTATCATAATTCATGGTTACATTTTGACGTCGACGAACATTAAACCGTGGGTCCCGGCTGTTATTTGTAGATCATTAACAGTTGGTACAGATAGTTAATGGTCCGAAAGTCTAACCACCAGTCTTACCAAGAGGTATTATATTACCAAATACTTAACGGGAGATCAGACAGGCAGTCACTTCATTTTTATTTTATTTAATTCGAATGTTTGTGAGGATGTATGGATGGATGTGTGGATGTTTTTTATTCTTTCACGTCAAAACGGCTGAACGGATGTTAATGAAATTTAGCACAGAGGCAGATTATAGTCTGGAATAAAAAAATAGGATACTTTATTTTCGATCATCACCCGGGCGAAGCCGCGGGCGACAGCTAGTGTAAATACAGGTATTCAGTTGCATCCGGGTAGATTGGAAGACGACCTCAACATGGTGGGTAAATGATAAGATTGAGCGTAACTCTTCAGAAAGCAAAGTTATCAATAATCTTTTTCATAGCAAATATTATTTAAAGTAAAAGCCTAGAAAGTAATTACTAAAAATTATTACCGCCGTTTGGGTAATAGAAAATAATTTACGATTAAGTAAAAGTGTTTTTAATAGAGCTGCAAATCCAATTATTTTCACATCAACGGTAATGTTTCAATTGAGGAAAAACAACATTAAATATTATTAAACTGCCTTCCGCTTTTTTTTACCATAGAGCATGGAGCATGAAGACGTGGGCAAAGGCCTCTACAAGTCCTACTAATATTATAAATGCGAAAGTTTGAGTATGGATGTATATTTGATCCTCTTTCACGAAAAAACTACTGAACGGATCTTGATAAAATTTAGCACAGAGGTAGGTTATAGTCTGGAATAACACATAGGATACTTTTTTTATCACCAGCTAGTTTTTTCATAAACTCTTATCCCATGCCAACCTCGCGGTACGCGTCCAGGTCGTCAGGTATGCACAACCAGTGTACCAGCTAGGCACCAAAAGTCTTCACTCAGTGGGTGCCTGCAGATGGACTTACTTTAATAATTTACTTTAATACGAAACTGTTTTACGTCCGTGACATCAGGTCTAAGGTCCAGTTGAAAACCAGCGTCGGGCACTAGCTGCTCGGCAGTTTGCTGAACTGGGCCTATTTGGCGCAGCCGTGAGACACACAATTACGTATTAATGTATTTTGTATCGTTTAGTTTTAAGTCTTTATCTCATTTTGTGTGCACTTGTGGCATGGGCCAAATAAATATTTTTTCTTTCTTTAAAGATACACACTGTTCAAAAATGGCGAGTTTCTGTACGTAGTGTAGTAGAAGGTTGTCTAAATGATATATATGAAGACAGCTATTGTAACAGACGCCGATAGAGACTGCTGTAAAGATTTAAATGTATTGAATTTTGTGACTTATTAGTGTGATGTGTGATTTTATTGATTATTGATTTTTAATAATGTCAAAATCTTTGGTTTCTAATATGGGCTTGTAAACGAATTGGAATGTTGTAAACATGGAATTAACAATATTGTGAAACAGTTTTGTTTAAAGTTTGGTGTAGAAAATAGAAAATAGTAGAATACAGTGCAATAACGTTTCTATTATATTCTCAATAACGGTGACTTGCTTGGCTTCAATAGAAAGTGTTGAAAATGCCGGGTCCATCTGCAGC
Organism: Ochropleura plecta; assembly: GCA_905475445.1. Classification (NCBI taxonomy): domain Eukaryota; kingdom Metazoa; phylum Arthropoda; class Insecta; order Lepidoptera; family Noctuidae; genus Ochropleura; species Ochropleura plecta. Next base: position 19,914,219 of record FR997736.1, read on the forward strand.
TACCGCGTTTCCTTAAGAGCTCTGTGGTCTTTTTCTCTTAATCATGATGGAAGGCTTGTGGTAGAGCACGAAAGTCAATCGTCCTTAATAAAATTAGTTAGCTATTATTACATAGCTTATTTTGTATTTACTTAAAAAAAACAACTGAAATGGTTACTTTATTAAATTATTTGTTTGTAATATAAGTCTTTAAACTGACATAGTAACTAACATTATTATTAACACTTAAAACGGGATAAACCCCACCCGCAATAACTTCAGTTCAGCCGTGATCATGGCGTTTGCAACATTGCCGAAATATCGGAAACTCGGAATAAATAACAAATATGGTAAATATTCCGTTCTTTGTTTGTATTAAACATTAAAAAAAAAACAAGAAAAATCATTTAAAAATAAAAATGAACCAACCAATTGCAAGAAACCGAACTGCTACAAAAAAAAACCTGAAAAATAAATCCAAAAATATCTGTAGTCCATGAAGACAACAAAGAAACTTGAACATAATAAAAACTTTCCGCTACCAATTCAACATATTCGTTTCCAATATAACACAAGACAACTTCATAAAGGCGTGGGGGACATCCATCACATTACACAAAAAGTATGCTCATTCCTAGATGTCTTACATTTCAGCTTCAGTGAGGGACGTCGCTTCGCATATCGCTTGAACTTCATCAAACAACGCGACAAGTTTATCGTTGACCTTTATTGTTGGGGGAATAGGGTGCAAGATTGAGTGGTGAGCGGAAAATGGGACAGATGCTGTGGAGTTAAAGTTGCTGGATGTGACATTTTATACGAATAATATTTTCTATTTTATTTCTATTAAATCCTATCAGGAAGCGGTAATTTATTTTGTATTTTGCATTTAACTAATGTGGGATTCCAACAAATTCCTTAGATGTGTAGTCTTAATCATTTGTTCTATCACTTCATCTAGGTACCTAAAACTTACTTATATTTATATTTGGTACACCAACAGCAATACATACTATAACTTAAAAGGAACTATGCAATAATACAAAAACGCTGGTATGTGTGCTTATAACAGGTAAATACGGAGCATTCGACATAGTGACATCAATAAGTTTACAAATAAAATCCTTACTAATATTATAAAAGCGAAAGTGAGTTTGTTTGTTACGTCTTCGCGCCTAAATGGCTAAGCTAGCTAGTAACACTATAAAATTAACATAAAAATTAATGAAATTGTGTGGAAATTAAATTAACTCAAAAAATTTGATAAAAATAAAATTTACTTAATAATGAAATAATATGAAGTATGATTTGAAATATATTTTTTAACACCCTTGCTCGTAAAGCTGATGTAATTCCACCGGTTTTAAATATGTAAAAAGGGTCATAAAAAACGCGTGTGTTACCAAAGCAAATAGTTAAGTTATAGTCCATACAATAGTACATTACGATATTAGTGCGTTAAGATGGTTATAACATGCGAGTCGGAATTTCAGCCCGAGCCAAAGGCGAGGGCGTAATTGAGCCGAGCATATTATAACCAATACGCACGTATATCGTACGACGTTTTTTAACACCTTTGCCTTCCCGCCATTTTAACAGCGCGCTAGCGCTGCCTACTGACTGGCGCCGCGCGGCGATTAGTTCGAAATTTAAATATGGAATTATTGATTAATTTAATTATGGAATTATATGGAATTTGTATGGACTATAACTTAACTATTTGCTTTGGTAACACACGCGTTTTTATGACCCTCTTTACATAGTTAAAACCGGTGGAATTACATCAGCTTTACGAGCAAGGGTGTTAAAAATTCCATAACAGTATTATATGCCATTTTAAATTTGGAACTGATCGCCGCCGCACGACTCCAGCTAGTGAGCAGCGCGCTGTTGCTATTCAAATTTCGAACTAATCGCCGCGCGGCGTCAGTCAGTAGGCAGCGCTAGCGCGCTGTTAAAATGGCGGGAAAGCAACAGTGTGCATTCACAGATTGAGTTTATTTAATGTCTTTTTTTCTGTTTCCTCGCAAATGTGTTCAAAAACGTCGTACGATATACGTGCGTATTGGTTATAACATGCTTGGCTCAATTACGCCCTCGCCTTCGGCTCGGGCTGAAATTCCGACTCGCATGTTATAACCATCTTAACGCACTAATATCGTAATGTACTATAAAGAGAACTTAAAACAGCTTCCTAATTATAAACTAACATCTATTTGTATAAACAGTTTTTAAATAGCAAGTAATAAAAACAGCAAACAAAAAATACGGTCGAACATAGAACCTTTTTTTTTAAGTCGGTTTAAAATACATTAAAAACGTATCAGCGCAACTTGCGATCGATAGGTAAAACGTGATATATTTTCTAATGCATTGCTCGATTCCATAATATCTCTCAAAACAAAACGATAAAACATAATGTTTTCACTCACACAGACGAAGAACTGATTTCGCATTAAATCCGTACTTTTTTTTTTATAAGGCTCTTCAACAATGAGTTACTATTACATGTGCTAGAAAACATTTTAATCTAAAGTCTTAGAGCCCCATTACTTATAGCAGAGCACTACAAGCATAATATTAAACGCCTATATTATACTTTAGACTTAGAACTATCTTTCATTTTAGTCACAATAGATTTTGAGGTTACTTTTGCATACATTATAAGGTCTATGCCCATTTTTCTTAACACTGCTTGACACTCTAATGTAGTGCCTTAGTTTTTGATTTTCGTTCGGTTAAGCGCTTAGAGTTGTAAATCCAGTGACATTAGGCATTCGGTGTCATCCCGTGTTAAGGCAAACGAGTATGTTTTATTTTCTTTATTTTACGCTATTTTGCATTTTATGATAAAGCCCTTAAAGTATAAGTTAAGTCTTAGAAGCTATTCAATTTTACAATACACCCTTAAATTAATTACTATCATTAACTGCAGGCTAAAGAGATACCCTTTTATATTCTTTTTTACTTTACTTTATAGTATTTTAGCACTTAAGCCTTTTTGATCCAAGTAATCGTTAATGTTGAGTAAGGTGGGATATATTTTTACTCGAATATAAAAACATTACTTCGTAAAAGCATATTACATTATTATTATCGTAATTGTGAAATAATTTCTTGAAGATGTAAACAATAACATTGTATTAAAGTGGGTAACTTTAAGTGGGTAAAAGGCTTACCAGTTGATCGAATACGTTGTAAAAAAATACATAATAACAAGATTCTTATCACACTTATTTATCCCGAACAAGATTAAACACACGCATGCACACATGAAATGGTACAGTTTAAATAATAAATAAAAAAAAGTACAAAAAAAAATATCATAAAAATGTGTAGAATAACTTTAATTCCGGAAGTTGGTAACTTTTGTTTGTTTCATTGACTTTTTCGCATCGACATTCGGAACACACCGCAAGTTTCTTCTACCAAATAAAAAAAAACAATTACGTGAATCGGTTCAGTAATCACGGCCTTATGGAGAAAACAAGCATTAAAAAATCAACACTTATTTATTCAAAAATCTCCCTTACAGCTATCATTACAGGTATACACCTAATGCAATAGAGCGGTTTTAAAACTAACTTATTTACAATAAATAAAAATGTAAAAAAATATGCTATACAAACATAATATATACAATAACTAGCTGTGCCCAGCGGTTTCACCCACTGAGGTTTAGGGGTATGAAAAATAGATGTTAGCCGATTCTCAGACTTACCCAATATGTACCCAAAATTTCATAAGAATCGGTCGAGCCGTTTCGGAGGAGTACGGTAACTAACATTGTGACACGGAAATTTTATATATTAGATAAAGCCAGCCAAACAACATACAGCCGAATTAAAAATCTCCTCCTTTTAAAAGACGGTTGAAAATTATGACCGCCGATTAACAATCTATAGTTGTTCTCGCAAAAACAAGGATTCTTTTGTTTTAACTCAAAGTCTCATCCAGTAACATAAGCTCCGTGTAAAATAAAGTGTATTAGAGCTGGGTTGAAGGCGCTCTTAGAGCAGCAGGAAATGTGTCTCATCGATTAGCACGTTAGTGCGGGTTCGATGCCTGCGAGAGTACCACCCTTTGAGCCTGACGTAACAGCCCGTCGTTTTACAGATACTTTTTTTTGGTGAGATAATTTTAGACGTATTAGGGTAAAAAGTATTTTTATGTTAAACGATTTATGTGAGTATAAAATTGGTTCTTTTTTAAACGATTTTATTCAGTTTTAACACCCGGCTAACTAGCCAACCAACCGTTGAATTTTGTGCTCGATTTTTCAGCTAGTTTCAGTAATTAAATTGAATTCCAATTTCGCAGACACGTGTGTGTTCATTTTTATTGATACCTGTGGAATCGATACAATTTCTGAATTCCACACGTGGATGTTCTATATTAAGCTACCTATACCTCCAAGCAGAACAGGGTTTGAAAACAATTTTCTTGAAGATCTCACGTTGTCATGTGAAATATATTATCGTAAGAAAACTTGTAAGAATCGTTTAAGGCGCGGTAACAAGCTAATCTTTAGGTATTCGCGGAAGTGAGGCTAACTGCCTACTGGGCATGGTCTGACACAAGTACACGACAGTATTGCATCGAAAGAATAGAAATAAGGTAGAAAATATTTCGGTGTTTGATTTTATTTGAATATCATGTCCGCCAAAATGTTGGTCATTTTGCAGTTTTAATTAAATATAAAAAATACAGTTCCGTGTTTGAAAAAATTTATAAAAAATGTGATGGTTCTCGCTGAAAAAATTGAGAATTTCGAGACGAAAAAAACTTTTTCGTGGTCTTTTTAAACATTTTTTTTTCGTAGTACTAGACCACTTTTGTAAACTGATTTGTTTAAGTCTGTACTTTATGTATTTATCTATACACGGTATTTTTTTTTGGCTAGTGGCATGTACAGATACGGCTAACTTTGCGACAAAAATCTAGACGTTTTACTAAGTGTTTGCTTTGTACAGCGCCTTAAATAGCGTTACGTATATCTACAATGCAATTCAATGGGATTGTCTGTTTGTTGTCATTGTTTTCTGAACTGTCTCGTTAGGCGAGTGGACCCAAGCGCAATTGCTAAGCATGAAGTTTTTTTTTTGGTAATCTGTATTCATCGAATAACTTCCCTCGTTCTAAGGCGGTGGGGGGGGGGGGTCGTTCAAAGTGTTATCGGGTTTTTCCGTCAGAAATCTTTCAGTAGTAGCCATGATGTCCGAATTCATGAGCGATTCATGACAATAAACTCGCCCCTATTACAAGGGCTGAGGGTGTAACATTAGGTACACCTCTGCTTATATCTTTGAGGATTACAGGTGTAATGTTATCCATGTAATATCTTATGAACTTGTAAACAATCTTATCAATCAACTATACTTATTTCCTTCAATTAGAAATAGGTTGTGCCACGCCCAGAATCGGTCAATACGTAGATAATACCATTTTTGTACCTCATCATTTTCCTGCCCTTGTCCCATTCTATTTGGGGTCGGCGCAACACGTTTTCTTCTTCCATTCTCCCCTATCAGACGTCACGGCATCATTTACTCCTTTCTCCATCATATCATTCCTAACACAATCCATCCATCTTTTGTTGGGCCTTCCTCTTGCTCTCCGTCCATCAACATTCAGATCTTTTAGTTACATGTGCATCATAATGCAAGAAAAATCATGAATTCATTAAGGAACCATTACGCGATTATAAATGCATCGAAGTTTAAACCTACTATTCCCAATGTCCAGTCTATCCAAGAATCTCCGATGTTATGCGAGTATATTAAACGCTCGCTTCGCATATTAGCAAAACGTATGTCGCTTAGTAAACCTCTACGTGAGCTTGGATGCCTATAACTTACACTCAAGTCGATCGGTAAGTAGAACGCTTCGTACGGACATGCTTTTAGCAGTTATTCATCTTATGGTAATGTTCAGGAGCATTGTTATTCTGAACGCAGAGTATTATAGTTTGTATACATCTCTATTATGTTCTTTTTAGAACATGCATGTATGCTTTTGCCTTAAAAAGAGCGAGTTCTTAATTCGCCTGTAAAAAAATCTTTGAAGTTAAATTTGACCCATTTTTCAATTTATGGATATGTATCCATTGGAGTTACGCAAGGGAAGAATTCCATCCCGTGAATAACAATTATATCTCTAAGTCTAAGTTATGGCCGTTTATGTCGCAAGTTTGTAACTTTGTACGGAACCTTCGGTGCGCGAGTTTGACTCGGTCTTGGTTGATTTTTATTTTTATGTTCTATACGCCATTACTACATCAATTATGGGCTGATTTTCAACATTCTTTTGTACCACACTGTACGGTTGTCGGTTGCCTTTTTTAATGTAAATTAAAGACATAACCTAAACAGAAAGTTATCGTCACATTGGTAGTGGCACGTTCTTGCATTTGGCAATCTGCTATTATATTATATGAAGTATCCGCTATGGAATAATGTACACACACTCAACACGTGTTGGACAAAATGAGCTTAGAGATCAGAGATTTAAGTCCCAAGAGACGCGTCCAGCAGAATAATTACGTGATTAAACTAGTTGTACAGATGATTATTTCACGCGCTTAAAACTGCAGCAATTTAACATAAAGTTAGAAAATTTATATTTTACTAGCTTTTGCCCGCGGCTTCGTTCGCGTTAAATTCGGGGTAACACAGTTCCCCTTTTCTGACCTGCTACCTGTAGTTTTTGCCCTGGCGCCTTATTTATTGTAATAGCAAAGCTAAGTTTTTCCTTTTCTTCCCTCATTTCTCACATAAAAAAATAGCCTATGTCCGTCTCCAGGGTCTCAACTATCTCTGTACCAAAAATTCATCAAAATCGATTTAGCCGTTAAGGCGTAAAGACGTAACAAACAAACATAGAAACGAACTAACTTTCGCTTTAATAATATTACTAGCTTTTGCCCACGGCTTCGCTCACGTTAAATTCGGGGTAACACAATTCCTCTTTCGTGATTTGCAGGTACCGCCTACCTGTAGTTTTTGCCCTTGCGCCTTATTTATTGTAATAGCAAAGCTAAGTTTCCCTTTTCTTCCCTCTTTCTCCCTCATATCTCAAAAAATAGCCTATGTTCGTCTCCAGGGTCCCAACTATCACTGTACCAAAATTCATCAAAATCGGCTTAGCCATTTAGGCGTGAAGACACAGAAAGCTAATGAATAAATAAAAATAAACACAACATTTTAAAACTCCACAGAGCATGTTACGAAAAAGAGCCTGAATACATAAGACCTTAATTTATTTAATGTTCTTATATTAAATGGTACGTTTAATGATTATTAATTAATTCCTTACAGGGGACTTGCGTTATCAAGACATTTTCCTTTTACGATCCTCCCTCTCCCCCATCCCTCTTTTATTCCCTCCTTTCTTTGAGTAATTTCTGTCAGAAACCGCTTATAAGCCTTCTGTAATTTATAAATTAAATATCCCCAAATACTTTATTGGTTGATTTGAAGCCTTTATTTTATTCTTTGATGTAAATGTGCGTAATGAAGATTGATCATAATTTGGGACAGAATTGATAAATTTGATTTATTTATTTTAGGTTTTGGTAATGGCGTTTATTGTTTAACTAAGTTTCTAAGAGATCGTCTGAGTAAATATTAATAAAACATATTTTTTTACGTCAATCAGCACAATAACCTTGTTGGTTTTAGGAACTAGTAGAGCATGTCGACCCTTTAGAGCCTTCGCCTAGTGGCGGCATAGCACGGTAAGGGATTCTGCTCTGACAAAACAAAATATTCCTTAACTTTAAGAAACTATAGTTGAAATTTCAATAATAATTCGTCGTTGCTACAAAAACAAGTGCAATGCGATGTTGTGTGTTTGAAATTTAAACTTTAACGCTACTATATTTGGTTTACTATGCTTCGATAATTAAAATAAATCCCCGTACTGAGCCGCAACTGAGCGCAGGGCTTTATTGTTAAAACCGCTTTCATCTGACATATTTAACAAAAATGAGTTATCTACACCAATTGATAGGAAAATTTGAGCTGCTACTAATAATACTAAATTTGACCCGTTTTTTGGTACAACAACGGGTCAAAAAAAGGTAAAAACCCGTTTCTTTTTTTTCATCAGATATTTCTCTTAAGCAACCCGAAGTATTAATTTCTGCACAGCCGATAGTAATTGAGTCACCCCCTATAAAATGGAAATCAAACAAAATGTGTGATTTTATGGGTACAACTTTGACTCGCTTTCGGGGTTTACAAGCGTGAAGTTATGTCAGTACAAACTGCTCCAATTTCAAGGATCATAGTTTTTATTAGAAGTATTATTATTTTTTATGCGATTAGTCAACCCATCTTTCTCCTAAGGAAGAACAATTTAATCTTCAAACAAGAAAGCATTCGTAACCATTGTCACTATGCGATTCGAGACGCTTTGTCCCACGGCCGTCACTCCGCGTGGCACGGCGTGATAAAACGACGATGATATACGAAGTGTCACGATGACGCACGATTCCCCCCGAGCGGGAATTAGCGTGTCGTACGTTCGGAAGCGGGAGACGAGTTGGGAAAGTTTGTACTTTATGCAGTTCTGTTATGGATTTTAACACCCTTGTGACAAGCTTGATGGAAGTCTGTGTTTAAGTAAAGATGTCTGGTGTTTAGCTTTTAGTTGGCAACACTGAGTTTTCAGTAATCTACAGAGTGTGTTTCAAAAATGTGTAATGCTTGTACATACCATAAAATTGTTTTTTTTTGCGATCACGACGTAAGAAAAGGATTAAAAAGTCATAAAAGGCAAAAGAAGGAACATGGGTTGGTTTAATTTTAAACCCGCAAAAAAATGGGGAACCATTTTTACCATACCGTAATTGCGAAAAACTAAAGAAAAAGGAGCTCGTGGCTAAATAATAGCAGCCGCTCGGGTCGATCTTTAGGTTAAGCCGCGCTTGCCTAGGTTGGTCTGTGGATGGGTGACCACTAGTTACATACCGAGTTTCCTCCGTGCCTCGGAAAGCACGTTATGCCCTTGGTCCCGGTTGTCATTTGTAGATCTTTGACAGTCGTTACAGGTAGTCAGTGTTCCAAAAGTCTGACAACCAGTCTTACCAAGGGGTATCGTATTACCCAGTATTAACTGGTTGTGGAGGTCAGATAGGCAGTCGCTCCATGTAAAATACTGATATTCAGCTGCATCCGGTTAGACTGGAAGCCGACCCCAACATAGTTGGGAAAAGGCTAGGCAGATGATGAATTGCGAAAAACCAATTATTTGTCCCGTAAATTTGTTTTGTTTTTGTCATCCGCTTGTTTTTCTCAATTACAATGTTATTCACAAATCATGACATATCATGCTAATTGTGCAGAATTAAAACTAAATGTTCTAAATAACAAACATCTCATTTTAAATTTATTCTTGTTGTTTCAGGTAAATTCGAGACTATTGACTGGTTCAGAAACTGTAAGGTATTCATTCATTGGAATCGCACTTAAATTTTGATGATATTAGAGACAAACGCATTGTTCGTGTACGTGAAACAAGCACCTAACAATAATAGTACAGAATTATTTTCCATAATAACAGATATCTGTACAATACAATTTCCTTCCCCTTACCTTTCGAAATGAAACAAAGCACAAACAAATAAACATGTCTATTGTGCTGTTCCCATAATCGAAACCCATACACGAACTTGTATGTACCCATGTACTTACGATCTACTGACAGAATCGTACCCTTATGCTCATAAAAGCTGAATGTACCAAGTTCGCAATTCTGTTAAAATTTTCGTTGATTCGGATGTTGTGTTGGGACGCAAATCTGATGCCTCGTTTACGTCCTCAAGCGATACAATTTAAGTCAAACGGCATGCGATAGTTTCACTGGATTTCTCCGCGGGAGTACCGTTACGTTGGTGTGGTTAAAGGTGATTTTAGATTAGCATATATTTCGGCGCGTATATATGTATAGTTGTTTTTAAACGCGCACTTTTGCCACACTTACAACTCGTACTCAATACTCAATATCTTTATTGCTTTACCATAATGTGTACTTAGGTGTTAGTTTATAATAATGAGATCATTATGGACCCTGTAGGGCACAGCAAAAGGGTAGAGGAGAGGAAGCTCTGTTTTATAATATAGTTGCTAGTTTTTACAATAAAATTATTTATAGAAATGTGTTTTCTTGTATATTTACATCTTTATTTTTATTATAATTCTGCTGATTTGTATGTGTAGGTATTACTGTGGTGGTGTGTACTTTTAAATGTTTTTTTATTTTTTTTTTGTATTTTAATAAGATTTTAAATTCAGTAATTTCAATATTTATTAAAATATTAGTTTATTGATTATTTGTAGTTGCTTAATTTATCAGTGGATTTATAATTTATGAATTATTAGTGTTATATTATTTATTATTGAAATATATCTATCAATTTCGTGGATGTCATTTATTGTTGTTGATTTGTTAATTATTATTGGATTCCTATATTATAAATGTATTTAAGCATGTCTTTAATTTCTTATTGATTATTATTAACTATTAATATTTTTAATTTATTTTTGATTATTATTAACTATTAATATTTTTAATTTATTTTGCCTAACTTAATGAAAATATATTACTATTAGTTTTTTTAGTTTTTTCATAAATTTATTTAACTTTCTATTCTATTATATTATATTGCGTGATTATTATAAGAATTATGTATGTCAATTTTTAAAATTATTTTATGTATTGTATTTTATAGTGAATTATCTTTTATTTGTGGTTAATTAGAATGTCATGTATATTTATTATTAACTATTATTAGATTTATCAGCTAGATATTCGTCTATCGTATAATAGCATTTATTAATTAAGATTTTTTTTAATTTATTTAAAAATATATTAGTTTTATTTTCAAGTTTTATGTTATCTGGCAATTTATTGTATATTTTAATAGACATAGAATATGGACTAGAAGAGTGCAATTTTAGGCGGGAGAAAGGTAAATTTAGTCTATTTTTATGGCGTAAGGAGTATTTATTTTGTATTTCTTCCCTCGTGGGTCGTACGATCGATGACGTGCTTATAGGCAACAAATTTTACAAGCGCGAGCCGTGAGATATAACGATAATGATATATTTTATAATAAACATTTATTTCAGTCCAGGACCATAAATTGCTAAAAACAAGGCACTTAAACCTATGTTAGTATCCAACAGAAATTCAATCATGACATGAAGCCGCAACCATCTTTACAGCATGGGGGACTGCCAATGATCTTTAAAAACACCCAGTATAGTGTATATTTATTTTGTACAACATAACTTTGCATAAATATGATACAATATGAAAAGTTGCTATATATATATAGTTGCTATACTGACTGAACTCAGCAGTTTGAGCAAACACACTGGAAAAAGCGCGTACAAGACGCGCGATAGGTTTTTTGAAGGTGTTTTAATCAATTTCCACAGTTGGTTCACAGTTGTTTCCTTTCGCAAAACGTGCAACTCGTGGCCAAGTGGTGCTGTGCTAGGCATATGTGTGGAGTAGCGACATGTGGATGATATTGGTGAAAAGTTCTGTTTGTGACTGGGTTTAAATGAAGTTAATTGCTGAGTTCTGACTTCAGTTTTATTATTTTGTCTTGCGTAACGTTTTAATTGGTTATGGTTTATTTACAGAATTGTTGTGATATGATTTTTCTTTTGAATATAGTTTTATCTTTCGGGTCATGTGATCACTACACTGAATCTTAATACGGACAGATGAGATTTTGCTCAATTAGATAAAATATCATTCCTAGAAGACGACTCTAAGTTACTTAACTATCACTGACCGACAACTAACAGGGCCAAAGAGTATTTAATTCATTTGGTTCGGAAACCAGCCCATAAACGTAAATAGATATATTAATCATGTATTTGGTGCAACAAAAGACACAATACAGGAATGACGTAGGTATGTGTGAAATTAAACATTGGAAATAATGTTAGAAAAAAAAATCAAGAGATTATAATACATATTACAAAACATATATCACAATATACACATTACGAAAAGGCATTAATAAAAAAATAAAACATTGTAAATTACACTTTTATAATTACAAACATGATAATACAATACACCGTGATTAGCTTAGCCTAAATTCAGGTTTCGATCTGGAGTGCTCAACGTGCAGCCTGGTCCAGCACAGCATTATCGGGATCCAAATCCAGATTGATCTTCCAAACGGGCAGCTGAAGGTAGCTGTTGAAACTGCCTCGTATGTAAAATCAAAAACTTTTATTTCAAGTAGAGCAGTTACAGCTTTTGAACAGTCTAAACAATGACAACAATGAAATTAAGCTACAGTCCCAGTCATAAGGCATAATTAATAACTGTGAAAGTACTGTAGTTGCCCATTCCAAAGCGTAGATCTCTATGGAGAAGAATGGACAATAAACTCCATGGACACTGTTTTAAATTAGAATATTATTACAAAACCTTAATTACATCATATGTTGAGATGGTAAATTATGTGAAGACGATGTAGCAACACGTACGCGTTAAAAGTGTCTATAGTAAAGACAAAAAATATTATAATAATTAATTTTTAAAATCCGTGGCAACTGAGAGATGACCCATCTCACTTGACATCGCCCGTGCACAAACATGACGCATATATGATATGCGGCGCATCAGGGACACAACTCTCTTGCAAATAATCGCCATAAAACCATATATATTAGGGGTTAAGGTTTAAAAATCTTTATTCTCAATAAAAACATAACATGTCACTTACTTGAGAACTATAATTATTACTTAAATACTAAATTGGTTTCGAAAACATCCGTTAAAAACTAATTAAAACTACACCACTCAACGCATTCATTTCTCGGGTTATTTGCGGTTTGCAATTAAGTACAAGCTAAGCTGGGTTTGGAATGCATTGAATGATGATCGGTTTCTTATCCGTGAGAATATTTTATTGTATAGCTGTGCTCCTTCAAATGTTAGCATCATTTAGCCATAGTTAGTCCGGGTTTTTATATAAGCATGCCCAATGATCTACAGAAGAGTCACTATTGTCACTATTCAATAAAAATGCATTGCGTATACATTCATGTCTTTAAATATAATTTTATTAGAATACTTGAACAAGAGTACTACTCTCTCAAGTAGAACATTCACATCTCCCGTATAAACCAAAGACATCCAGAGAAGCAGGTAACAAGGAGTTACGACTACGTCAGTAATATTGAGCTCGTCACACGGACGCAATACTTGTTATTGTCACTCATAACACAAGTCGTATTGGGTTTATTGAGACAGTACACGCAAATGTGACGGTTGCTGGTAAATCTGTGGTAGTTTATTGAAGTAGTGGGGTTTGTCATATTGCTTCTTTGATGTTTTTGGCTAAAGTTTGACATCATTTTTGCAAAGCCAATTTCTACTACAAAACTGTTCAAACGATTATGGAAAGTAACCAGTCTAGCAAACGGTTTGAAGATTCATTTGTTTTCAAGTCCTTGCATACGTCGTGTAGGGGTAATTGTTATGAAACCTAATTTAAAGAGATTCTAGCAAAAGAAGTTGTCTGATTGATCCTTTATTACTAAGTCATCATCATGTCTCTTCCCTTGTCCCATATTTTTCCACTCATAAGAAAAAATTAAACCATTATAGGATCGCTTTGATGTCCGTGTCTGTCAAGAACCTCTGCTCTGCTAACATCTCTATGAGGCGCGCGTGAAACACTAACGCGCTCTCGACACGGCTTGTCGTCAATAGACGGCCGGACGGTGAGCTACCCATTGCTCACCGTACACAGGCCCGCATCTACGGTGGCCGGGATTCGTCTCGCGGCGCCCGACGTCCGGGGGCCACACAAGCCTTCCATCCCACATTAAGTGTGATATAATTTCAGAGTGAAAGTCAAAGGTAATTCACTTTAAAAATTAAACTGTATTCCATTCAACTTCATAGTCAGTCGATTTTATGACTGTCTTGGGAACAGCAATTTATTAACGTTGACTTTATGGTTGCAAATCTGATTTGCAATCTTGTTGAGAGTACTTGTAAGACAATGAATGTATTTTATTGTTTTAGACAACTGCTTTTTATGTTAGGGAAGGTAGATGAAGTTGTTAAATTCAGTCAGGAACTGAGGTAGTTTTATTATGTAAGTTTATTAAGTTGACAATGTAGTTTCTTGTTTTGAGTTTTGATTAGCTACTCGTCATCTGCCCCGCCGTAAAGTGGTTCTGTTTGATGGTTTATACCACATCCTTATATGAATGACTATTTCTTCTTTATCATCATCTGCATAGCCTTTCCCAATTATGTTAAAGTCGGTTTTCAGTCTAACCTGATGCTGCTGATTACCAGTATTTTACATGAAGCAACCGCCTTTATGACCTCCACAACCGAGTTAGTTCTGAGTAAGACGAAAGGTATAACTGGTTGTCAAACTTTCGATGACGACTGTCAAAAATGACAAATGACAGCCGGGACTAGCTTAACGTGCTTTACGAGGCACGGTGAAAACTCAGAATGTTGCTATAAAATTAAATTGTCTATAATATTATCTTTTGTTTCGACCACCAACAAGACGGCGGTGGAACGACCAGGATGTTGTCCTTGAGCATTAGAGACTATACAAAGTGCTAAATCATGAGCCATGAAAGGAATGCGAGACTTTTGCCCACAGTGACACACTACGATCTAGTTTTAATAAAACTTAAAACCAAAATGCAGTCAATGCTAATTGTTCTATCTTTTCAAGAATGTTTTCCTTAACAATCGAATAGAAATAGATGATCGTGGTATTGTGTGGCTATTAAACACCTTACCTAATTTGAATTTTAAGAATGGAAGGTCTTCATACATGAGATTATCTTTGTAGATAGTATATTAAAAATCTTATCAGAACTATCGGAAATTTTCAGCAATGCATACCTAAATACTATGAGCTAAAATGAAATGTACAAGATAGGCAGCACCTAGTTCATCGCTAGGCAACAAGTTAACCCTACTTCCTGTATTAACCCGTCCGACTCGTGCGGAAATCGCCGACATATTTAATCTACATAGTACATATATGAACATAGTACCTATGTGCATTAAGTGTGCAAAGATTACTGAATAAATTACTTTAAGTGGGGCGAATTAGAAAATTCGCTTTTAAAGAGCACTTCGTATGTAATAGGACCTTTAATTCCGTTTACTACGATGATGTAATTACATTATTAAATCGTAAGTAACGAGTTGGAAAGCGAGGGTTTAAACCCGTGTCTTTAGCTTTCTTTGTTTTGAATTAATTTCATTATCGACGGATGGTTGGCGCAGTGGCTGAGCGATCAACTGCGGCGCTGCGTGTCGCGGGTACGATACCCACACGGAACAAATATTTGTATGACCTGCAGATAGATGTTTCGGGTCTGGCTGTTTGGGCACACAAATGCACGCACGATACAGAAGAAATCCCTTGCATAGAGCAACGTTTTTTTTTTCTAAAAAACCCTTATCAGACTCTGAAAACGATTAAATAAATGACCGTTTTCGCAAATAAGTTTTGTCAGCTTTGCATAACAACACGTTGGTGATGTTATACCACCTACATGACGTAGGTACATCAATATTTCGCGACTCTCAATAATCTGTGGCAATTCAACAGCTGCATAAAGTTTATTTCAAACAAGTTAGACGAGCCTGTTGGTCTAGTGGTTAGTGGCCCTGACTGCTGAGCCGGAGGTCGTGGGTTCGATTCCCACCCAGGACAAACTTTGTGTGATGAGCATGATTGTTTGTTCTGTGTCTGGGTGTGATTTATCTATAATATGTATGTATTTATAAATTATATAAGTATGTATATCAGTTGTCTGGTTACCATAACACAAGCTCTGCTTAGCTTGGGATCAGATAGCCGTGTGTGAGTTGTCCCAAGATATTTATTTTATTTATTTTTAAGTTACTTGTCACACCAAACATTAACTTCTAGATCAGTATAAAATGCAAACACGAGCAAATTTTGTTAAGCATAAAAAAGTAAATTATAGAGTGCTGTAATAAAATAGAGACTTAAACGGTTCTCGCTTCAATTTTATAGTAGAGAGCTTAGGGATGCCAGAACGCTACAGATTTCTTTTCCCTCTTATATTTTTTTTATAAATTGAAACTAAAAGGTAACATAGGTAGTTTCGCGTCGTCGATTTTCTATCACCCTTTCACTGGATTTGTTACAGATTTCAACGATAAAGAATAACATTGATGGTTACCTGGTTGTTACGCTGTTCTCGTGTTTTACGTAATACTTATGTGTGTTACGTCAAAATGTTAAATGTTAAACGTTATAATGGAAATTCTTATCTTAAAAATGACTAAAGATTTTTTAATATACATATATACGTATAGTAAACTAACTGTCAACTTTACAGCACCAAGGAATTATTTTTAGGTAAATTATTTAATAGTAGTTTTTGCCCGCGGCTTTGCTCGCGTTAAATTCGGGGTGACACAGTTCCCCTTTCCTGATTTGCAGGTAGGTACCTGCTACCTGTATTTTCTGACCTTGCGCCTTTTTGATTGTAATAGCAAAGCTAAGTTTTCCCTTTTCTTCCCTCTTTCTTTTTTTTTAAAAGCTCTTGTTCGTCTCCAGGGTCTCAACTATCTCTGTACCAATTTTCATCAAAATCGGTTTAGCCATCTAGGCGTGAAGACGTAACAAACAAACAAACTCACTTTCGCTTTTATAATATTAGTAAGGATTACTTTTTGAGCAAGCTACGGGAGGTACGGGTAAAAGCTAATGGAAGAAATTGTGGAAGGCTTTTGCACAACAATCGGACATCACAGTCCAAACAAAAAAGTTTTTCAATTACACAATCTCGTTACAGTATCAAAGGCGTACTCAAAACTGGCAAGATTTAGTTCTAAATTTAGTAAAAGTTAGAGACTGTAATTAAAACTAGTCCATAAAATAATAGAACAGTAGGTTGTTTTAACAAACAGAATCACTAATAGACATTAAATATTTAACAATAGCTCATGTTTTATGTACACACCCCTATGGAGTGGCTCTCTTGTTTTATTTATGTAGCATGTGTTGTTCTTGTGTGCAATGTAGGATCCGCGACTTTTTGCAACAATCCTTTACGATGCAATAGCTACGACACTATGAAAAACGTAGTCAGTATATCATAACAAACTGTACAAACAGTTGTTTCTTTTAATCTATGGTTTGTTGTTAAACGTTGTTTTTTTTTATATTTAAAGCGTTAACAAACATTTAAGTCAAATATACAAACAGCCATACCCGAACTACCTGTAGGATATACAAATACTTTTCTCGTGCGAGGATCAAACCCGCGACACGCAGCGCAGCAGTCCATCGCTTAGCCACTACGTCAACCGTGCCGTAAAACATAAATTAAATCGCACTCCTAGATCTAAACTAAGACTACTCAAAGATCGTGCATTTTTAGTTATCCTTGTATTCGAATGCTCGGTGAACGTAACTTTCTAACATAATACAGTTTACATACAATGACATTTTACAACCTATTTTTAATGTCAAAAAAATTCAATGTTTATAATTTCCCGTACAAAAAGTAAGTAAATACGTTATTTTTATCTGAAAATAACTTTTTTGAGTTGTTCCCGTTCAGATCTGGGTGTGCGATACCGGTTTTATACCTAATTATTATGGATTTAGTATGATGTACTAAAAACGTGATAAGCGTTCAAAACTCGATAATTCCGCCCTGTACAGACGCCTGCACATCAAGCTTCTACAATCTGTCAGATTTCTTTGATAGATTTTCGACTTTATTTCTAAAGTATTAGGTTCAAGGTTCATTGGGAAAAATTGACAGTTTCGGGTAGCTTGACCTGCTGGCGTCTGTATAATATAGCCTGTGAAATTCTAAAGGTTCCTTTTTTCTAGCTTACCCATTGTCAGGTAAAAAATGACCATCCCTACTTTTATCACTAAGTTACTTTTACGAATTTGGATCGATGTCATTATATAGTGCCGTTTTTGTGATATCCACTTAAAGTGGCGGTTCCGTAGGCTTATATTTCATGTTAACGTTAAGTCCCTATTGTATAAATTAAGAAAAGAATATCCAAAAGTTGGTCGCGTCCTAACCAAAGCGATCCTGGAGCAAATACGCGACCATTGTTTCATTTTATGTCAGAATCAGACTTGTTGTCGGGCTGACAATGTAAAAAATGATGCGATGCGAAAAAATGAGCGCCTATCCCTGCGACCAATAAAATCCAATCCAATGTATATGTGTATTAGCATCTGTATATAAGTTTTCGAAAATAAATATTTTTATTTTTATTTAATTTTGCACTCTATCACAATGTTGTCATATTTCACCAAAAGCTCCCTCGACGTATAACTATTGTACATAAAGTTTAAATAAATAAATACCAATTGCTTTGGTTAGGACCGGAGCGATCTGGCATTTTCTAAGTGAAACATTATTCAGTAACTTTTCCGGGTAAGTAATCTCAATTTATAAATGTCGTGTTACATTTCATTGGTTGATTTCAATCAGTATTAACTCACAAACGTAACAGACAGACGGAGTTCTCACATCCATAATATTTATTCCGCACTCGCCTACAAAGAAAGACGCCATAAATTTTCCGATTACCTCCAAAGAAATACGACTTCCAATATAATTCAAGCTCAAGGAGAACCTCTCTGAATTTCAGGCAAGTCTTAACAGTTACACAAAATATGATTTTCACGGTACGATGGATAGAAATTTGAAAGGAGGTCTCGAAAATGCGAGCAGCCTATTTATCATTGTTGGCTTATTAAATAAAGTTATTGATAACACTTCTAAGACCAGGCTTTGGAGAAAGGTTCTGTTTTCTATTTATTTTGAAGGATTGCTCTGATTTCTTGAGTTGAGGTAAGGCTCCATTTTGATGGTCATTTGGGAATTTCTGCTCTTGAAATTAGGATTGGCAAAGTTGGGTACAAATTATTTAAGTTTTGACTAGACTAGACTTTGTTATTAGAATTATTCCCGCCAATAACTAATTAACGAATCACTTATAAGATTAATTTTGTGTCAATTAACTACTAGTTTATATAAAGCAAGTGATGAATGATTGGAAATATCAATAAATCACAGAACACTTGCCATTATGAAGATAATATTTTAGTGATTGCCTCCCGATCCTCTCCGGGAGGATATTTTGATTGCTTCGCATTGTATTGGAGATATATTATAAGTCGTAAAAAACGGAAGTAATTTACCAATGAAGCCTTTTGAACAAACATTTATTGCTTCCAAAAAATAAATTCTGAAAAAATACACGAAATAGGACTGGCATCAATGTAGAATTTAACGAAATAAAAAATCACGGTCCCATTTCTGTGACATTAAACGGGAAATACGAAGACATTACAAAATAATACTTTGAGAATGAATGGGAACAGGAATTTCTCAATAGATGTTTAGCGATCTGGTTTGTCAAGTACGACAAGCACCTAAACATTACAGTCAGAAAATAAGTAACAGTTAAGGTTTTATTTCTAGACTTACATTTCAAGAAAAATGAAAACTCTCGTGAAGCGCAAACTATTTCGTATTCATTTGGGAGAAAGACAGACAGCAAAGACTTCCGTTTCTAAGGTTCCTCACCAAAAGAGTTAAAATGGGACGCTATTACTAAGACTACTAAGGCCTTGCTGTCCGTCCATCTGTCTGTCTGTCACCAGGCCATATCTCATAAAGCATGATAGTTAGACAGTTGAATTGTTCACAAATTATATATTTCTGTGCGTGAAAGCGTGAAGAGGTAACAAACAAACTCACTTTCGCTTTTATAATATTAGTAAGGATAGTAAGGATGGTACGACACTGATTCCGACTCGCACTTGGCCAGGTTTTCAAAACGGAACTCTAAAAATCAATTATGTCACCGATTACTTACACTGATATTATACTAGCTTTTGCCCGCGGCTTCGATCGCGTTAAATTTGGGTTAACACAGTTCCCCTTTCCTGATTTGCAGGTATCTGCTACTTGTAGTTTTTGCCCTTGCAGCATATTTATTGTAATTGTCTTTCTCCCTCACTGCTCACTTTAAAAAAAACCGTTTTCAGGGTCCCAACTATCTCTTTACCAAAATTCATCAAAATCGGTTTAGCCATTTAGGCGTGAAAATGTAACAAACAAACTCAGTTTCGTTATTATAATATGAGTAAGGATAACTGTACTCATTTACAGAAACTGACGGCTTTTAATGATTACAGTCCGTATTAGAAATTTTGCACTCAGCACTCTTTCTGCGATAGTACTGCTATCTGGATTATATCATATAATATGTCAATTGTCTCTTATTTATGATCGATTCCTTTTCTATCACCAGGTCATTCTATTTCCTATTTTTTACCAACATCTTCTTCAACACAAAGATTTAATCCACCCATCAATTCTATTTCAACGAATTAATTACGAACCACGGAGTTTATCTCCTCAATTTCCTTTTACAGAGTACCTCTAAAATATCTTACGGTCTCTTAAAGCTTTATTTTTTCATCAGTACATTCATTAGCATAACTGCGTTGCTTCTGGTTAATCTCCAGCCTCTTGCTCAGTGTTGGCAAAATGAAAATTTTACGGTCCATTGCTAATCTTCAGTTGTTATGATAAAACCTACCTATCTATAAAAACTGGGGCATCAACCTGACTACTTAAAACTGCATAACCTTTATGTTGTTCGTAAAATGTTTAATTATAAGTCTCGTTAGATGCCTCAGATGTTTTATTTTATTTTAGGTGTGCCGACATCCTTGTCTGAGAATGAGGTCTTTAAATGCATTTTTGAACAGAATGTAGCCGATAAGATACCAGCGATGTCTTTGGAATCCTTCTTGACCTCTATAAAATTAAGCCACAAATCTGGGAAGAGAGAAGCTGCGACCTGTAACTACGTTATTGAAGTTGTGGCCAACATACGAAAAATACTAATACGTCAAACAAGGATTTTTATAAATTGGACATCTTGCCCTGTTAGAGACTTTACATTAGTTACGAGGTGTTATAAATGCCAACAGTACGGCCATGCAGCAAAATAATGCAGAGAGGTAAATCCTACTTGTGGTCACTGTGGTGAAGCTGGTCATATAATGTCTGAATGCACGAAGAAAGGTGACACCCCGAGATGCGCGTCTTGCTCACGCTTTAAAAAACCCAGTGACCACAAAACGGGAGACGCAGATTGCCCTGCTAGAAAAATAGCTGAATACCGAAATATAAACTCTGTGAACTATGACTAGGTGCACACCTAGTGCGTCATACTCAACTAGGCCAGACTTCCGTTGATTTTTACGCTGTCTAAGCAAATACTGGGCCGCAACAAAAATGTGTTGACGGCTTTTTCTTTTGCAAAATCTATTTACTTGTTTAATTTCTAATACTGCTGACATTTATATTAGTATTTGCAATGAAGTGCTACCTTGTTTTTCCTTACATTGTATTTACACTTTTTTTGATAATCTTATATATGTTCTTTTTTTTGTTCGTATCTTATAATAGCGTTTAAGAATATATATCATAATGTAACTCATACTAAGTTAACCTTTTTCACTAATGTTATCTAAATATTGTTAAGAAATTTATTGTCCTAACACTAATTATTAGAAAATACCGCCTGTGATACAGGTTTAATTTAACCTAGTACAGGCATTGAAATTTGTTATACCAACATTATTTCTAGGATTTAAATTGTATTTATAATGCCAATTATTTGATCTTTGAATAAATATATTCTATTCTATTCTATTTTGTCTTAGTTCTTATGAACTGATTTAGGTTTTCTTTTTGTTTGATTCCTATGTCATAAGGGGTGAGCCTATTGCCGACAATTAGGCACAAATCCAGACCGTGACTGTTATTAGTTTGCAAGAATCACAAACCCAGTCTCAGTGTTGAGACGGCACGGTTGGCGCAGTGGCTGAGCAATTGACTGCTACGCTGTGTGTCACGGGTTCGATTCCCGCACGGAACAAATATTGGTATGACCTGCAGATAGTTGTTTTGGGTCTGGCTGTATGTGAGTTTAAATGTTTGTAAAAGCACCCACAACACAGGAGAAATTCCTAGTGTTGTTTTTTTTTTAAAAAAAACCTATTTTTATCTCAAAAACACATTGTCGACTTCCTCGTTGGCGCGGCTACTGAGTATGAGGACCTAGGTTCAATTCCTGGGCCGTGCAAATTACCAACTGGTTTTTTCACCAGGAAATTGTCAAAAGCAGCTACGGAGTCTGGATTTGTGCCTAATTGTCGGCAATAGGGTCGCCCCTATGACATGGGACTAAAACACGCCTGGTAAAGTGAGTCTATTATTAGGTCGGTAGGGTTTGGTTTGGTGTCTTTTAGGGTTCTGTGATTTTATGGTGTACAAGCTTTTGCCCGCGGCTTACAGTTCCCCTTTTCTGATTTGCAAGTACCTGCTACCTGTAGTCTTTGCCCTTGCGCCTTATTTATTGTAAAAGCAAAGCTAAGATTTCCCTTTTCTTCCCTCTTTTTCCCTCATTTCTCACTTTAACAAAAAATTACTATGCTCGTCTCCAGGGTCCGAACTATCTCTGTACGAAAATTCATAAAAATCGGTTTTTCCATTTAGGCGTGAAGACGTAACAAACAAACAAACTCACTTTTGCTTTTCTAATATTAGTAAGGATAATGATTCGTATGTAAGTTCATTTGCAATAATTTTCTACTTCCATCCGAGTGAAACTTCAGGAAAAAGCAAGTCCTATCATAAACTTGAAAAACCAACTACAGAACCGTAGTTTTCTCCACAACCACTTACATAATAAATTCTAGCGCAGCCTTAAAATATTCTACGGTCAAGGCAACAAACTTTCTCGAATCAAGATGTTTACTGTATCTAAAATATTAATCAAACATTGGTAAATCGTATTGTCTGAATATTAAAAGGGCTATTGGAAGCCATGACAAGGAAGCTTCATGAATTATTGAGCAATGGACGGACGTCTTTTGTTATTAACGGTCGGGCTGGTGTGTTCCATTTTTAAAATTGACGTTGTATTCAGTTTAGAGCAAACCGAATCCAACGTCAATTTAAAATGAGAAAAGTTTTTTTTTTGCGCATAGAGTTTTAAAATTAGAACAATCTGAAGTTCTCCTTCCTTAAATGCCTTTCTCATAAAACTAGGTACTATTTCTATTCCTCCTCCGTTCATGATGTAAGATTGTAGAACTCACTTCCGCCTAGCATAGAGACTTTAAAAGCATTTCCATTATTTAGATTAGATTAAAAGTGCATTACCGTTTCCCTCTATTGTGATTGTGTTATATATATTCTAGTGTTATGTATTTGTAGGGGTATTTTTTCGTACATTTATTTTTTTCTCCACATATCATTAAATTTTTAAATATTTCTTAAAATCATAAAAAAAAACATTTAAAAATATAAAAATAGTAGCCCACCGGTATCGGGAACAGGGTCCAAGCTACCGGCGGTCAGGGCTCCAGAGAAAGGAACCTCCTAACAATACGAGCCGTGTCCAGGAGTACCGCTTTCTGTATCAAGCCCTTGATCCAGCTGCCTAACGAGAGCCTCCTCAGGTGTTGGTCGAGGCTCTTGGCAATTAAGCCATTGGCAGATACGACTATCGGCACAATGATCGCTATTATTATTATACTTATATCTGTATGTATGTTTAGATTAAGACATTCATATTTTAGATGCTATTCTTTTCCTTTTCTTACACATGTTACTTTTCACACTACTACGTTTCTTTTCTTCATATTTCCTCTGGCAGGCCTGCTGGTAGAAATTTCTTTTGAAATAAGCTGTGCTTATTTCAAAACGTACGTACGTACGCTATGTTTTGTTATGATAATTCCTTATGTTTTCCTTTGTGTGTACATACATTATTATATAAACTCAGTAACTGTCGGCCAAAGGTCAGATAAGCTGTAGTTCCATGTGAAATACTGATATTCAAGGGCATCCGGTAACATTGAAAAAAATATAGTTGGGAAATTAAAAAAAAAATTGAATAAGTAAATCAGTTTTCGAAAACCAATAGTTATTTTTGTACCCTAATACAATGTTGTCATTTTAATTTAACCCAAAGTTCGACTGGTAGGGAATGCCTTATGGCATTAAGTCCGCCTATGTACCGCTATTGTAAGTAGGTACACACGACGGCACATCAACCTACACAAAACCATTTTAACCTGATCTCTCTACTACGGATCGCACACCGTAGTAGAGAGATCAGCTACCCTACCATGACATCTTAAAGCAGAACTTATTCCACTGAGGGAAAGAGACAGAGCTATACAGGGTGTCTAGCACCATCTCTTTCCCTCAGTGGAATAAGTTCTGCTTTAAGACGTCATAGTAGGCCTACAGGTTATGATAGTTTAGAATAGGTTGACCTGCCGTCGTGTGTACATGAAGTTTAAATAAATAAATACAATTCTAGGCTTATAATGATGAGAAATTACTTGACATTAGTCTTAGAATGATAACATTCTAGACATTTTCATTCATGCATCAATCCGCTTTGGTCTCGAGTAGTTAATTACGGCTCATAGGTACCCTTTACAAACAAACTACCCCTCAAAAAGGGGATGCGTGTTTGTTAGCTGAGGGAATATTTAAAAGCTAATTATGCTTTTGCTGGACAACTCCTGAGGGTATTAATGCTACCTCTGGTGGCTGATTTCACATTAGCTGTCATTTTCGACACATTTGCGCAGTTTAGCTAGCTACCAAACAATAAATCTACAAACGCCTGTTTTTTTTTCTTTTAAAACTTTGCTCTACACAAGGAATATCTTCTGTATCGTGGGTACGTTTTCAAACATTTAAACTCACATATACAAACAGCCAGGCCCGAAACAACTATTTGTAGGCCATACAAATGTTTTTTTCCGTGCGGGAATCGAACCCGCGACACGCAGCGCAGCAGTCGATCGCTCAACCACTGCGCCAACCGTGCTGTCAAAGTTAAAGCTTTAGTTAATTTGGCAGAACGGTTTTTGGTTTGAAAGTCCAGGATTGGTAGATCAGTGGCGGTCTGCCCAGCTTGGGCGGAGCACCGCCGTGCCCTCGTGGAGGCGATCGGCGGCGACGATCTCTCGCGTCCGGCCCTGGTTCAGGCCATGGTCCGGAGCGAGAGGGAATGGGAAGCGGTCACCACCTTCTGCGAAGCAGTAATGCTAGTGAAGGAGGTGGCCGGGCGTTTGAGGGAGAGAACTTCGAACCAACCCAGCCGCTAAAGAAAAGGGTTGGTAGAGTAGCTGTCTTGTTGGTAGATGTACCAGTTTCACGATGTCTTTCATCCACCTAGTCCTTTTAAGAACCTTTTCGAATTCTTCGCCATCCCAGCATATATTTATTACTAGCTTTTGCCCGCGGCTTCGCTCGCGTTAAATTCGGGGTAATACAGTTCCCCTTGCGCCTTATTGATTTGTAATAGCAACGCTAAGTTTTCCCTTTTCTTCCCTCTTTCTCCCTCACATCCTACTTTTTTTTCAAAAAAGTTAGCCTATGTCCGTCTCCTGGTTCCCAACTATCTCTGTACCAAAATTCATCAAAATCGGTTTAGCCATTAAAGCGTGAAGAGGTAACAAACAAACAAACAAACTCACTTTCGCTTTTATAATATTAGTAAGGATAAGGATTCTAACATTAAAACCTCGCATTTTAAATGCAAACCCTTTCGTACGTGTCTCGTTCTGTTTGTCACCAGGTGTCACCTCGTATCGCAGTTCTCAGAACATTACCCGCACGTAACGATTTATTATTTAGCGCGCGGTTTCTTTGCCATGTTTCACTTCGCTGTTTAATAGCGACACATTTGTAAATATGTTTGTGCGGCATTGTTGTTATGGTTTATAGTGAACTAGCTTTTGCCCGCGGCTTCGCTCGCGTTAAATTCGTGGTAACACAGTTCCCCTTGCGCCTTATTGATTTGTAATAGCAACGCTAAGTTTTCCCTTTTCTTCCCTCTTTTTCCCTCACATCCCACTGTTTCAAGCCTATGTCCGTCTCCTGGTTCCCAACTATCTCTGTACCAAAATTCATCAAAATCGGTTTAGCCATTAAAGCGTGAGGAGGTAACAATCAAACTCACTTTCGCTTTTATAATATTAGTAAGGATATAGAGGAAGGGTAACTTCAGACAGTACTATGTATGTATGTATCAAACACGACAATATCATGCTTGTTATCCCCAAAAAGTTAGGTAGAATGTAGCTCCACGTTTTAGATTATTTTTCATGTAAAATGGTACGAGCACACCGCTACATAACAGTAGACCCATTAAACCCCACCTTTAACCTAATTATTTTCTATTCGTTCACCTAGACCAGTGTTTTTTTTTTTTAGATGGGAAATCATCATATAACTTCCTTGTCGAAATTTTACTGATTAAAACCCATCGATCCATGTTCCTTTTTTTTCCCTTTATTTTCCAGGGGCGGGGTATCTCTATCGAACAACCCGCAACCACGGGCCCATTGTCTTTAGATTGATCTATGATTCGCATTTCATTGACAAACTCACTTTAATTTACTCCAGCTTTTTACTCAAGACACAGGTGATTTAAATAACCTAAAACTTTATAAATGGCTGAAGCAATAAATCCAATCAAAACTTTTGAAAACCGAAACAGTCAATCACTGCTCACAAAAACGAAGGCGTCCATTTGTGCATCAAATTTAAGAGAAGTACACCAACAGGTGCAAACAAAGTTGTTAGATAAATCTCGTGCTCCGTGATTTACGATGCAACTTCGGAACGTTGGGTCCTACGTTCAATGCTTCGGCAGAATGTATGGCAGTTCCGACTTCTGTCTTTTTTATCGTTCTGTGGGTAATTGGAAAGAGAATCGCTGAAGAAGAGTTGTTAGGGATTATCCTTATTTATGTGGTTCGAGAACTTTCTGGGGGTGTGGGGAGGAGAGGGGTGTACCATGACTTAGGGGTGAACGATCTCTGTCTATAGATATATGACGGTTCAGTGGTTCAGTGAGCACATTACTTCCCCTAATAAATTATTTTCGTGAGTATCAGGTTGATGTTGTACGAATACAATGTGACAGTCGCTACTGAACCTGAAAATCTCACAAATTCATTACATTTTACGTCTTTAGAATTATTAAGAAATTGAAGCAAATACCATAAACGTTCAATTTCAATCGGTGAAAAAACCGTGGTGAGTTTTCACAGATTGACCAGTGTGTGCATCCTTACTAATAAATATTATAAAAGCGAAAGTGAGTTTGTTTCTTTGTTACGTCTTCACGCCTAAATGGCCACATCAATTATTGATGAATTTTGGTACAGAGATAGTTGGGACCCTGGAAACGGACATAGGCTAAAAAAGGGAGAAAAGTGATGAGAAAGATATATTCTTCTTTGATCTTCACGCGGGTTAAAGTTAGCGTTAGCCCAAAGTAACTACGCCACGCGGACGAAGTTGCGGGCGAAAGCTAGTATTATATAATTAGGGAACTCAGAAACCGGCAGTGAACCCCACAGACTGGTGTTTCGCATTACATAATTATGTTGATTCCTATAATTTTTAAGCCCCTAAAAAACCATCATAGTGCTTATGAAACAAATCAACACAACGTGTTAGAATAAGCAATCTCAAGGTTTTTATATTCATCAAAAAAATCATTTTCACTCACAGACATTTTCTAAATCGTGTAACATAAAAAAAAAACAAAATTCTCAGTAATCTTTAAGAAAATCCAAAAAATAATTTTAAAGTCCTACCTGCTTTAGAAATAATTGATCAAATCAGCTTGAGGCACGCCACCTCAGTCCCACTCAACTTCGAGTCTAACTCGACCTCACCTAATGAATTTAGAGAACTATTAAATTCTCACTGATTGGAGATTACAACTGAAGTGATTTATTTCAAGTTTTTTAGCTCAATGTGAAAAGTTTAATTATTTGATCGTCGAGGTTAAATTGCTATAGAAGTGGTTGGAGTGAAAGAGTTTGAGGTTTCTCAATAGTTATTTGTTTTAGAACTATAACTGTAAGTCCTTACTTAATATTATAAAAGCGAAAGTGAGTTTGTTTGTTTGTTACGTCTTGACGGCTCAATGGCCAAACCGATTTTGTTGAATTTTGGTACAGAGATAGTTGGGACACTGGAAACGGAGTCAGATTAAAAAATGTGAGAAAAGAGGGAAGAAAAGGGGAGACAAAGATATTTTTTTCGATTATCACGCGGGTTAAGGTTAGCGTTAGCCCAAAGTAAGTATGCCACGCGGACGAAGTCGCGGGCAGAAGCTAGTACTTTGTAAATTGTTCCAATTAAACTAGTACCGCTACTAACTAACGCTAAGTTTTCCGGTTTCTTCCCTCTTTCTCCCTCATATCCCACTCTTTTTTAAAAAATAATAGCCTACGTCCGTCTCCTGATTCCCAACTATCTCTGTACCAAAATTCATCAAAATCGGTTTAGCCATTAAAGCGTGAAGAGGTAACAAACAAACAAACAAACTCACTTTCGCTTTTATAATATTAGTAAGGAAAGGATATCTTTATGAATAGTAGTAGCCTATGTGTTATTGTGATGTATAAGCTAAATTATTTTAAAGTTTCATTCAAATCCATTCAGTAGCTTTTGCGTGAAAGAGTAACAAACATCCAGACAAACTTTCACGTTTATCTAATATATAAAATTCTCGTGTCACAATGTTCGTTCCCATACTCCTCCGAAACGGCTCGGCCGATTCTTATCAAATTTTATATGCATATTCAGTAGGTCTGAGAATCGGCCAACATCTATTTTTCATACCCCTAAGTGAGCAGCGGGTGAAACCGCTGGGCACAGCTAGTAATATTATAAATATAAGTAGGATAGGATAGCTTCGGAGTGGTAGCGTTAATTCTTTCCACTAGATTTTTTTTTCTTAAAAAAAACGTTGCCCCACACTATGAATTTCTCCTGTATTGTGGGTGCGTTATATTTAAACTCATATACACAAACAGCCAGACCCAAAACAACTATTTTCAGTTCATACAAATATTTCTTCCGTGCGGGAATCGAACCCGCGACACGCAGCGCAGCAGTCGATCGCTCAGCCACTGCACCAACCGTGCCGTCAATATTATTTCATACGTCGTTTCCCATTACAAAAAAGTGTATAGTTCCTTAGTTTGGTTTACATAATGCATGGTTGACAGCTACGAGAAGGGTTGGTTTTGACCATGTATAATACTCCCACTGCGGCGACGCAGCCATCTGAGAAAAGGGAAAGTGTTAACCAACACACACCCCACGCACTTACAACATAACTCAGCCACTTTTCAAAGCAACGCCACAAGAAACACATAAGTGCCACTTCTAACATTGCGTTCACACAAAAAGTACATTAAAACTAAGAAAGTACCGCCGAAGAGCTTTGAAACAAAAAGATCGCGGACTAACACTAAATCTTGGGGTAAGTAGAGCGCTACCTGGCGAACTTTCACTGGAATGGCAGTTGGCGATGTTGGTGACAAATGTTTGATTTGGTATTGGGTATTTTGAGTCTAGACCGTTTCACTTTTAATTATTTAAGTCTCAACTGGTAGACTGTTTTTTTATGAATAAAACAAAACAGACATAGAAGGAATGAAGATGAAGAAGACGTGAGTTATATTGTGTGTGTTTTTGCCCTAGCGCCTTATTTATTGGAATAGCAAAGCTAAGTTTTCCTTATTCTTCACTCTTTTTCCCTCATTTCTCTTTTTTTTTCTCGGTTCCCAACTATCTCTGTAGCAAAATTCATCAAAATCGGTTTAGCCATGTAGGCGTGAAGATGTAATAAACAAACACACTTTCGCTTTTATAATATAAGTAAGGATTCAATTTTATTATAAACAAATAACTGGGTTGTGGAAGTCAGATCTCTGTATCCTTAATACTAGTTATTCGTCTAGAAAGATGTTACATCGATAAAGACGTAGAAAAAAAAAGAAAAAGTATTTATTTGACCCGCACAAGACAAAGTATTTAAAAAGAAATGCAACAAATAAAACAATGTATCAAAAATCAATTAAAAATGAGACATACAGTAAATAACTTAGCCCTTTACGAGACCAAGATCAAGATCTCTATCTATGCATGTTACTGTTACATTTAACAAAAAAAAACATTTTTAAAGGAGTTCGTGAATAATAATGACCCTTAACAAGAAAATCTTAATCTCAAATTTTCAATTAAAACCGGTTATCATGGTCCTAGTATTTTCTCTTAACTAGATCAAATAACTCAGCAACAAGCACATAGCAAGCCTTTAGTCCTAGCGTTGAGGACGTACCGTCCCATGGGCCAGTACAGCTGTACCCAAAACGTAATAAGAGAAACATAAGGTATCTAAGTAACTCCGGGGCCAATTAGAGGTCTTAATGCTACGGCCTGAGGGCAACTACAGGTCAAATGTATTTGAAAAGCCGCAACTAAGGTTAAATTATTTAATTTTGTTACGAAACAGGGCTATCTATCACAGGCAGTTCTTGATAAGATAAAATACTACCTTTTGCCCGCGGTTTCGCTCGCGTTAAATTCATGGTAACACAGTTCCCCTTTCCTGATTTTCAGGTACCTGCTACCGGCAGTTTTTGCCCTTGCGCCTTATTGATTTGTTATAGCAAAGCTAAGTTTTCCCTTTTCTTCCGTCTTTTCCCTCATTTCCCAGTGTATTTTTTTTAAATTAGCCTATGTCCGTCTCCAGGGTCCCAACTATCTTTGTACCAAAATTTATCAAAATCGGTTTAGCCATTAAGGCGTGAAGAGGTAACAAAGAAACAAACAAACTCACTTTCGCTTTTATAATATTAGTAAGGATAAACCTCTAATACAAAGTTCAACTGTGTCCATAAAATCTCAGATCATCTTTGATATGAGAATAAAAAAACCGGCCAAGAGCGAGTAAGACTCGCACACTTCCGGGTTCCGTACCTTACAATATAAAACGGCCATATCTTTGACTAGACTTAGAGGGTTGATTATTTCACAGCACAAAGAGACAACAGATTTAAGTATATAGTTTTAATTTGAACTGATACCTCTACGCGTTACTGAGATAAAGGGGACAGGCAGACAGACAGACGGACCACAAAGTAATCTGGAAAGAAAATAAAAAACAAACAAAGAAAATAAGGTTTCCGTTTTTTTTTCTTTTGAGGCACAGAACTCTAAAAAACAGTTGAATTGAGGATAATTTGTTGTTAGTACTACTACTAAGTATATTTAACTACTTAAATAAAGATATTAAAAGTATTTCCGAACAAGATCGGTCCAAGATTAATCGCTGCAAAATTTATAGCTCCAGGGCGAACTTAGATCGGACGTAGGTAGTACCGATTCATCCACATAAGTAGTATCTAGAGATAGGTCAGATTTTCATGAATTTAGATCTGTCGCAAAAACCAAACGCACAGCAAAATAACATTGTATTGTGAAATCTGGTTTTTATAGAACTTGCCGAATATTTCGGTCACTTCACGTAAAAACGGTCCTTTGTTGCGAAATATTCCTAAGGTTAATCCAGTTTTAGGCAATAAATATTCACCCAAACCCAACGAATGGTCAACAGCTTGCAAAATTTCAGCATCGAAAATACTAAAGGATATCGCACACGAAAACAATTCAATACATCACCATTGCAGATCATTATTACCATCACCATGTGTGTGTCTCCACCATATCTTAGCCAAGATTTTCTGAAGCAGGTATGCTAGCGAAGCAGGTGGCCGCGCGTTGGAGGGAGAGAACCTCAAACTAACCCAGCCGCCGCAGGAGACTCCCGACCTACGTAGATGCGGGTCTGTGAACGGTGAGCAATGGGTAGCTCACCGTCCGTCTGTCCAGTGACGACAGGCCGTGTCGACGGCTTGTTAGTGTTCCACGGGCTCCTCAAAGAAATGTCAGCAAAGCAAAGGGGAAAGATATCAATGCTTTGGAATGGGCAACTACAGTACTTTCACAAGTTATTATGTCTTGTGACTGGGACTGTACCTTTAACATTTTGTTTCTTGACATTCAAAAGCCTGTAATGGTCTAATTGAAATAAATGTTTCAGTTTGATATCGCAGCCCCGGAACATTAAAGGCAAAAGAAGGAACATGGGCGGGTTAGTAAAAGTCTGACACTCCTCCCCGTTTCGCCCAGAGCGGGGGAAGTTATTTAACGATTTCCCATCCTTAAAAAAGGCAAGATTTTCTAAAATAATACAATTCACACACTTGGCTGTTGATCTGTCAACATTTTTCTTCGCTGGACAGTCCCTTTATGTTAAACAGCACAACAGCAATTCAACTCGCCTCTTCCTTACTCGTTGATATTCAACAGCATCCGGTTTGACTGGAAGTTGGCACAAACATAGTTGCTAAACAGCTAAACAAATTATGATGATGTTATGATCGGCTTTTGGTTCAATTTTGAATTGGGACAATGCTGTCCGTGTACGTTAAACCTTTGGGCGTAAAAACTTCAATACAGTTCGGCCATAAATCTAGTTTAAAACTGTTTTCGGTTAGTGTCAATAGCAAGTTATCGTATATTGAGAATTTTATAGGTGTTAAAATATCTGTCGACAGCTTTACAACGGGCGTAGATTTTATTTAGAGTCCATTTTGAGTGGCGTTTCAACTTTGAATAGCTGTGATAAAATGAAGTTTTAAAGTCGTTGGATGGATACTTTATCGCTGTTCTGTATTTTGATGATATTATATAATGTTTTATGTCAACTGTGATTAGTGGTTCGGAGATTTGTTCAAGGGATATAAATATTGTGAATTAATTTAATGATTTTGTTAATTGTGGTGACAGTTTTATGCTTCAAATTTGCTAGGAAAAGTTTAACATGTCTGGCGTATTTCAATGGAAAGCATTAAGCCTTTTTTATTATTGCACCACACTAGGATTTCTCTTGTATTGCATTTACATACATTTAAACTCACATACACAAACAGCCAGACCCGAAACAACAACGTGTAACTGTAAATGTGGTCATGCAAATATTTGTTCCGTGTGGGGCTCGAACCCACGACACGCAGCGCAGCTGTCGATATTTCAGCCACTGCGCCAACCGTGCCGTCTTAATTGTACGATAATAGTCGATAGGTGATTTTCAAAAGTATAAAGTTTTATTTAGAACATAATTGTAGAGAAATGACGATGGTATCTACAAAACATAATAACAATGAAGCATTGAGTGATAATGATAGTCTCACTGTTATAGGCATTAATTTCACCGAATATTTTATTCATTATCATAACAATTAAACAAAAAGAACTAATAATTACGCTCTAGTGACAGCTGAGGTCATCCATCAACGCGTGGCGCGGGTATGAACGACAAGGTATTAAATGGAAGTGAGAAAAAAATGTGATGGATTGCGTTTTGTGCTTCTGTACAAATTAATCTGTGTTAATGTCTGACTACGCAAATTCTTTTGATTGCATCCTTTTCAATATAACACCTTATGTGATTCGGTTCGAAAAATTGTTGTTGTATATTTGATTCTTAACCTCTCAAGGACCGCCATTATTTACGTCAACTATCAAGCACCGCCGGGTGGGCTCTTATCGTAAGCGTAATCTGATATTAAGACTTATCTTTACTACAAATACAGGTTTAAATCGGTCGGGGTTTGGTGGCACAAATTTGTGCCAGCAGGGCTCAACGGTAATACTTGTTTACTGGCACGTTTTTGTGCCGCTGGGGCTCTAGAGGTCTCACTAAGAGTCTTTCAGATTCAAATTTATTTGCCAGCAATGTAGGTTCTTATAAGATGAAAAAAGCTTACATAAAAGATTCCGCTACGATCTACCTTACAGTATGCTTTTTTCCATGAAAGTAAAGTAGAATTCCTATTGCTTTATTTTGTACTTTTTTTGTATTTTACACATATTTGCAACAATTTACACAAATAACGTAGCTTTCTATTGATAAAAGAATGTTCTAATCAAAGTTGATCCAGAGATTACCTCCTACAACCTCACAAACTCTCTTTATAATATGAATATTCTTCCTTATTCACTTTTAATACTTATGTTTTACATTTTAAATTATTCTTATAAAAATATGTCGAAAAACATTTAAAAATAGGTTTCCGCCGGTATTAAGAGCAGGGTCCAAGCTACCTTTATTTATGGTTCCAGAGACAGGAACCTCTTCACAATGAGGGCCGTATCAAGGAGTACTGCCTTCTAAATCAGGCCCTTGATCCAACCGCCTAATCGACAGATGTTCGTCGAGGCTTATAGTCAGGCCATTTGTTGTTACGACAATCGGCACAATGATAGCTGAGTTGACATTCCACATGTCGACAACCTCATGAACCAAGTCGAGATATTACAGAGGTAAAGTTTGTGTTATATACATAACTAGCTTTCATCCGCGACTTCGTCCGCGTGGCATAGTTACTTTGGGCTAACGCTAACTTTAACCTGCGTGATGATCATAAAAAGAATCTGTCTCTTCCCTTTTCTTCCCTCTTTCTCCCCCTTTTATTCCTTTTTTAGTCTATATTCGTCACCAGGGTCCCAACTATCTCTGTACCAAAATTCATCACAATCGGCCATATAGGCGTGAAGACGTAACAAACAAACTCACTTTCGGTTTAATAATATTAGTAAGGATAGTATTGGATACATTTGTAAAGACTTAAACCGTTGAATAGATCAAAGTTTGTTACCTATTAGGTTACAATCTGAAGACACTGATAATAATTAAGAACAAGGAAACGGAACAAAAGTCTTTAACAATCAACTTGAAAAAAGTTTAAAAACCAATTTTGACGAAAAGCGATGTAAAGTCAAAGAACGTCAGAATAATAAAGTGTGATCATGTGGAAGGAACAAGTGGGAGGCGATTACTTGAGATCAATTAACAATTTACAGCTAAAATGTTAGTGAAGGCTCTCGGGAACACTTCAATAAAACGATATTTCCACTTTGATAGGGACTGCCCTTTTCAAAAGGTCAGATGGTACTTATAATTTGACAAGCTATTAAGAAACATGACTATACAAGAATCTTGATTTTACTTGCGATTTAAGTGTAACATTTTTGCATAGACGGCATGTTTGGCGCAGTGGCTGAGTGGCTACTGTGCTGCGTGTTGCGGATTCGATCCCCAACCCGAATAAATATTTGCGGTGGCCTAGATTTATATTTTGTCTTGACGACACAGTTTACGCAGTGCCTAAGAGTTTGACTTTTGCGCTACGTGTCGTGGGTTCGATCCCCGCACGGAACAAATATTAGTATGGCTTACTGATAGTTATTTCGCGAGTCACAAAAAGAAAGAAGTAGTCAGCTCAAGGTTCTCGTTGATCTAGTGGTAGCAAGCTCTAATGCTGACCATGAGGTGCCTGGGTTCTTCATCAAGATTTTCTATTTAGTCCAAACATTCAGACCATGTCGACGGTGCGTTCGTGTTCCACGCGCGCAAAGTGAGTTGTTCGAAAGAGATACCGCGGCCCGGAACAGAGAGGGCAATAGACGGAACGTGGAGGGGTTTAGTCAGTAAAATCAAGGATCTGGATCTTCAAGATTTCTGGGAAAACTATTCGCTGATTTCCCATCCCAAAATAAAGCATTGGATTTGCGGCCGGCCTATCGACCGGCTAAAGTTTAACTCTTCATAGAATTGGTCTTAAACAGACCTAGCAAAATTTGAGCGGGTAATAGAATAGAAAAAAGTGGCACCATTATTTAAAAGACTTCGTGGTAGCACTTACAGCCTTTTGCAAGATGATTTTCTGCCATCACAGTCCCATGAAGGCACACTGGTTAGGAACTGTTACGAGAAGATTATAGCGGTGTTTGCTTACCTCATTATATTATATCTCTACTAACATAGATCTTAAGAATATCGTTACTAATACTCTTATGGATTTAATCCGAAATAAATGAGGACATTGTTATTATTAATAGGTAACATCTTTGTTTAGCGCTAGGTAAAACAATAGGAGTAACTTAAAGACAAAATAGTCGTTACGTCGTGTTCGTAAGCTTAACTTCTACGCTATTTTACTTTGGCTTAATCTACCAAGAAATATCTTCATAAGGATATAACAAGAAAACCTCAGAATCATCAACTATCCTCACCAACTATTATTAATGGATTCAACAACAATGACAACATTGTAACTAACTATGAACGAAGTACACTGGAAACTTGGATAATCAGTGTCGGACACTACGGAGACCGCTGACACAAAGTTTCAGACACAAAAACATGGTCT
This sequence comes from Ochropleura plecta, assembly GCA_905475445.1. Classification (NCBI taxonomy): domain Eukaryota; kingdom Metazoa; phylum Arthropoda; class Insecta; order Lepidoptera; family Noctuidae; genus Ochropleura; species Ochropleura plecta. The sequence goes on from FR997736.1 coordinate 19,950,436, forward strand.
CGACACTTAAGTGTCACGACTTTGGTTCAGAAGCAGAACTGGATTGGTTTAAATCAATAGATCTATTTGTGTAAGAAAATTTAAACTTTGGTATAAACTTCCCTATCTTGATTCAGCGTGGTTGCAATTGATTTATGGCAGAGTTCACTTGGAAAATTCCACAGGGATGCTTAAACATTGCACTGTTGGATTATCAGCTTTTGGTGCTGATCCGAACGTTAAAAATACAACAGCACACTTGTATTTAAATAAATGAATATTTATTGTTATCTAGTTTTTTTTAAATGATGATAATTTTTGCCCATGTTTTCGGACTTATTTCTGTTAAGTACATACGGACGGAAAGATTACTTTGATTTTCTTGTAGGTAATATAAACTGCACGAATTGAAACGAAATTTACGCGTTTCATAATCCAGTTTGTGAAAGGCTGAATAATTCATGAAAGCTAACAGAACGTTCTGATTTATAACATTCGTTTTACAGCCGAGAAATTCACTACTAGAACATAGGTTAGATTTTTTCCGAGCGGTCCTCTTCTCTGTTCCAGCAATCTCTTCTATCTCATTCTCTCAACAATAATGAAAATGGAAAAGTCAAATAACATTTTAAAGCCTTCCAAAATGCGTATATATTTATTTGATTAAGAAACCAATTTCGTAAATCAAAGTGTATAATTATAATAAGTGAAAATTTGGACAAAAATAAAATTCTTTTTTATATAAAAACGTTGCCCCACACTAGGAAATATAGAACACCCAAATTAGAGGCTCCAAGTAAAATACTGGTATTCAGCTGCATCCGGTAAGACTGGAAGCCGACCCGAACATAGTTGGGTAAAGGCTAGGCAGATGATAAGTCGAATGCTAGTTCTGTTGAATGTCATTCAAGGAATACAAAACGTTTTGAAAGCAGTTGTCATTTGTCTTGTGTACTTCCTATACGCATCTTGCATTCAGTTGGTATCTATACAACCTACATAAAACACACAGGGGGTCTAAAATGGACACAGGTGCAGCTAATATTGTGACCATTTTACGAATGGTCACGTAAATCATATTATTAACCTACTAGCTTCCGCCCGCGACTTCGTCCGCGTGGCATAGTTACTTTAGGCTAACGCAAACTTTAACCTGCGTGATAATCGAAAAAAAATATGTTTCTCTCCCCTTTCCTTCCCACTTTCACCCCCTTACCCCACTTTTTTAACCTATGTCCGCCTCTAGGATCCCAACTGTCTCTGTACAAAAATTCATTAAAATCGGTTTGGCCATTTAAGCGTGAAGACGTAACAAACAAACTCGCGCATTCGCTTTTATAATATTAGTAAGGATTATGATTCTGTTTAATAATTATAGACCCCTTATCTCATTATCATTTTAGACCCCTGTTAATTGCTGTCAATTCTAATTTGATTTATGCAGCGTTTATAGTATCTTCCTTATTCTATTCGTTAATGGCAAGACTTTCCCAATTTATCTCTACTCCTTCACCACTTACCAAAGTGATACAGTTTGTAACAACAGCATCTGCTCGTAACAAGTCAGGCACAGCCACGGAGCCCGACATGTTGGAATTACTACCTGCCACGGCGCGCCGTGACACGAATATGTTAACACACTTACAAACGCATTTCGATTTAAATTTTTGGGCTGTTTGGAAACGTGACGTATAGTATTTGTTTCTTTGTTTATTTTTTGAGCTCACTTTATGGAATGGTTTAACTGTGGACACGGCTCTGGACACCTGGACTAAAACAGATACTATACTAAACTATCTGTCTGTGTGTTCCTTGTTTCCAGCAGGTACGCAATATTTTGTCCGTAAGAAATATTTCTAAGTGATACGCAATGTAATGTAAAAATGGGTTGATTGATTACTGCTGACGTAATAGGTACCATTGCTTTTTGCTGCCCTCAAGACAGTGAAATAACGATGACTAACTACAGCAAAATAATAAATATATCGCCATGTTACGATTAAATAAAAACAACAGCTTTGCCATCAAGTACACAGAACTTAAACAGTTAAAAGAACTCATGAAATGTGGGTGTACCACATACTTTGTCCGTATATTTGATACTGGAGATGGCATTGGTACTGGAATCTAAGGAGGACACAAGAATAGATAATTTATATACAAAACGCGGCATCCAGACGCAGTTTAATAACTTATTTCTCTGTTCTAATTATGTCTGCTACCTCAGCAACTGGGAAGAAGTTCTATGGTTTGTGAAAATATTTGTGTCCATGATGACGCTTCTAACGGCTTCAAAGTGAATGGAAAAAAATTGTCCTGAAAACCTTGTTTGCAAGAAAACAACGTATGTGTTGTCCATATAGTATACGTAAATCTCATTGTAACTCGTTATGGAAACTACTTGCCCACGTCCTTTTATAAAGATGGGAAATGTTCAGGTAACTTCCAGGGTCAGTTTTTTCCTGCAAACCCGGCAGGCAATGGCCCTGGCAGGCCCCCTCTGCTTTGTTCTTTGTCTTCCAAGCGAATATCACAGTGGTGCTGACCAGGTGTATCCTCCCGCCCGATTATGTGCAGGAACCATCCGAAGTTTCCGTGTCCGGCGAGGACCTACGTCAGGCGGTAGGCGAGGACACCGTGGCGTCTCTACAGTCACTCCTCAAAGAGGGGACTTATCGCCACCAACGCCATCATGGCGTGCCCTTGCCTTTTATGAAGAAAACATAAATGAATGCTATGCTTATATTTTTATTGAGACGTCGTAAAATTGTATTTATTGAGACTAGTTTCATCCACCTCCCAATTAATTACGTTGGTACTAAGATCAACAGATTAAAGCTAGTACTATTTAGTCTTCTATTTATCTTAATACAATAATCTGCTCATCCCCATAAACTTCAGACTCATCTGAAATACAATTTATTTCATTGTAGCGCAAACAAAGGAAATTAATTTAGCTGATGTTTGTAAAGTCTTCACGTTCGTCAACTGTCCCTTTTGAATAAACAATTGGCATAGGCTAGGAGACAGAGTGCTCTAAGTTTATTGAATCTTACAAAGAAATGAAATAAGTAGAAATTGTGTTTTCTTTTATTAATTGAACCTAATATAAATTAAAAATAAGCATCCATCTACTTAAGAGGAATAGAAAGTGATACATTAACAACGTTTATTTGTTTAAATGGGTGACCGCTGTTTAAATAAATATCATAGACAATAAGAGTATACGCCGCGATATGCGGCTGAACATTTTAGAACTTTTCTGCATCGTTATTATCTTGCGTGCAATGTGTCATGTAAACCGTGCTTAATTTATTCTTTTAAAGAAAACATTTCCCTGCCCTATTATTTCTCCTGTATAGTGCGTTTACAAACATGTAAACTCACATATACAAACAGCTAGACCCGAAACAACTATCTGAAGGCCATACAAATATTTGTTCCTTGCGGGGATCAAACCCGCGACACGTAGCGCAGTAGTCGATCCCTCAGCCACGTCGCTAACCGTGTCGTCATTCATATTCATACTTACTTACGTGTCATTACGTGTAAAAAAAGAAAAGTATTTTTCTTCTGTTAGTGAGTACTGATAGAAGAAATAAATACTTTTTGTTATGTACACGGTACAGTGTTTTATCACTAAAAGCGTTCTTTTTAAGACAACCTTTTAAAGGCTTCAGACAGGAGAAGAAACACAACTGAAATACTCAGCAGCCTTTAATAGAAAGCGTAAGATAAAGAAAAAACCTGCGAAACTAAAATGACGACTACGGGAAAAGTTTTAATTAAAAATAAATGTTTAAATATCTTGAAAAAATCTGCACTCTAGCTGCTAGACTAAAATATTTTATTTATAATGTCCAGTGGTCGTTGCGACGTAAATATTGTATTCATTCATATAAACTGTTGATACATATACAATAGAGGACAAAGGTATTATGGTAAACAAACACATATAAGGCTTATCCAGAACTGAGTAAACGCTAACATTTGAAACACAGATGGACTAAATCAACGACAAGTGGTCTAGATAAGCTTATATAATCTAAGGAACTCGTGGGGTAGGACTTTTTCAGCTATGGGATGGGGGATCACAGGCTACATCTGCGGGAACTTATACAAACGTCACTTAAAGTTGAAAGTTGTTTTATCAATAAAACATGTATGGATAAGTAGACGTTTTCATTACTTTATTTAAGATGATTACAAATAAGCCCTTTAAAAAAAATATAAGTAATTATAATTTATCTTTATTTCAGACATAAATCCATAATAAAAAAATATGTCGGGGTCGTGAATTGTTCGATAAATACCGCGGCCACGGAACATAAAGGGCAAAAGATTCTTCTTTTGCTCTCTATGTTCCGGGGCCGCGGTACCCATAAGATACTGACTAAAACCCACCCATGTTCCTACATATGTGGGTTTTAGTCAGTACAAGTCTGATAATCCCCCCCACTCCACCCAGAGCGGGGGAAGTTAAATGATGATTTCCCATACGCAAAAAAAAACATGTTTTTACAAAGGGCACTACTAGGGTTGTTAGTTGTGCACGTAAAAATATAAATTTTCCTTTTCTGTGCTTATATAAATGCCTGATAAATGTCTGACTGGCATTTTTAATACCCACCCTGTTTATTATCACTTATCATCATTTTTATGATAATTTTAAGAGCTCCATTTGAGTCTAGAACTAGTCGGGCAAACCCAAAATAAATACGCGAGTGAGCCGTAAAAGATTAATAACTATTTTAGGAGATCATAAAAAGGCAGTAATTTCAACCAAATTGCTCCTTGACGTAGGACTTAGAACTTTTAATGTTTACTTAGATATTTTTATGCCAGGTTTACTCCAAAAGTGGCTATTTTAATAATGGTAGAATGCTGAAGGTTATTACAACTGCAAACCGCAGTGGTAATGTCACCTTGCAGTGATAAATTACAATGACTCTGGTATTTGTTTATTTTTAACTGACTTAAAAAAGGAGGAGGTTCTAGGTAATATTTTTGATGTCCACTGATTACTCCGCTAACTGTAGACCGATTTTCATAAATTCTTTGACGATCTTGAAAATAGATATTCCTGTGCTGTTGAATTTTCGACGCCGCATTCGGAATTTAAGCCGCAGCATATTCTTGCTATATTGATTATTGTCAATTGCAACACCACTGACGCTTACGATCTGTTGTTGGAATAAATTATTATCTATACTTGACAGACCTCCGGTGTGATCTCATGGTGGCATTGAGAGAGCAACAGTCGCAACCCTGTTCAGGGTACGCCACAATAGTGCAGGAAAAGACTGACCCTGGAAGTTACCTGATGATTTCACATCCATTTAAAAGGGCGTAGGGAAGTAGTTTCCACAACGAGTTACAATGAGATTTACGTATACTGTCAAAGTTTTCCTTTGTTTCACTTATTTATTGTTTATTCCTTTATTTTATACAATTTGACATTACTTAGTTTATTTTTTTTTACATTTCTTTTTATTATTATTATTTGTGACATTTTATTTTCCTTATTATTTTAATTTATGACATTTTATGATTTCATTATGATCTCATTAATTTAATTTTGTATTTTTTTATTTTTATTTGTTTATTGTGAATGTGAAGACCATGTGGATCATTTCTTTTATTTACTTTGTTTTTTGACGATAGTCTGGCAGTTTGAGTACTATAAGCGACCTACACAAATGTCCTTTTTTTGGTATTGTTCGTCGTGTCGTTGAGCTCCTTGGGTTTGAGTTGAGCTACACGATAACTGACAAATGCTTGCACTGACTGGACAGGTCCACTCAATCTGTGTGGTGCTTTCTTAAAAAGACCATTTCAGACACTATCTGCATACTCCTCATGTAAATTGACCAAGATTATTTTGTCTGGACCTTAAAAGAGACTATGACCTCTGAGTTTGTTTCGGCTGTTTCTTATCAGAGTAGTCGGGTACGAAACACCGGCCTCATCTAATTTAAAAAAAAATGACGTATAAAAGTGTTTGTGAAAACCTACTTGCAAAATAAACATCATTGATCATTTACTATACAGACAACAAATACGTTGTTTTCTCGCAAACAAGGTTTACAGATCAAGGCACACCATAGGGCACGCCACAATAGTGGCGGTAAGTCCCCTCTTTGAGTAGTGGCTGGAGAGGAGCCATGGCGTCCTTACCTATCGCCTGACGCAGGTCCTCACCGGACACGGAAGTTTTGGGAGGTTCCTGTACATAATCGGGCGGGAGGAAACATCCGGATGTCACCATTTTAACGATCACCCGGAGGACACGGTGGAGCACACAGTGACGGTCTGTGTCTGTGGACGGTGAGCAATTGGTAGCTCACCGACGGCGTGTCAGTGTTTCACGCGCGCCTCAAAGAGATGTCAGCAAAGCAGAGGAGGTTGTTCGAAAGAGATACCGCGGCCCTGGAACAGAAAGGGCAACAGAAGGAACATGGGTGGGTTTTAGTCAGTACAAGTTTGACACTCCTTCCCCCCCGCTCCGCCCAGAGCAGGGGAAGTTATTTGATGATTTCCCATCCGTAAAAAAGCCTTTTTGGGCTCTTAGATAAAGTTAATGAGGTAGTCTTCAGCGATAAGCTAACATTATACTCCTCATAACGATATAGCTTAGAATTTTCATCGTTAAAGAAAATAGTCTCCAATTAGTCGCTATCTTTCTTTGTCTTTGTAACAGTTTAATTTTTTTTTTTAGTTTTCCTATTTGCAAAAAATGGGAAATAAAAATGTCGTTATTGCTTTGAAATAGGTGTATGTTTCTACAGAGCGGTAACTGCAGCGACTTTCAAATTGTAGTTCATTGGTTCAAAATCAAGCTGGTACCTTACTTTATGTAACTGAGTTTTTTATTGTATCGTGAAAAATAGTAATTTTGTGTCACGTTGCACCTACTATGTTTTTATCTCTTCATCACCCTAAGGTTGACTGTTAGAGAATGCCCAAGGCTAAAGTTCGCCTTTGTACAATGTCTTTTTTAGGGTTCCGTAGTCAACTAGGAACCCTTATAGTTTCGCCATGTCTGTCTGTCCGTCCTCGCTTAATCTCTGTGACCGTTAGCACTAGAAAGCTGAAATTTGGTACCAATATGTATATCAATCACGCCGACAAAGTGGTAAAATAAAAATTGGAAAAAAATGTTTTATTAGGGTAGCCACCCTATATGTAAAGTGGGAAGTGATTTTTTTTTTAATTTCAACCCTAACGTGTGATATATTGTTGGAAAGGTATTTAAAAATGAATAGGGGTTTACTAAAATCATTTTTTGATAATATCAATAATTTCGGAAATAATCGCTCCGAAAGTAAAAAACAATGTGTCCCCCCCCTCTAACTTTTGAACCATAAGTTTAGAAAATATGAAAAAAATCTGAAAAGTAGAACTTTATAAGGAATTTCTATGAAAATCATTTTGAACTTGATTGACACAACAGTTTTTGTACAAAAAAGACAAAAAGTTGTACAAAATAATTTCTGGACTAAGTTTGTAGTATAATCGTATATGCAAGCATTTTTTTTAACTTCGTTTACATATTTTATTATCCTGAACGTATATTTTTTTAAACAAAAAAAGAATTATTGAAATCGGTTCTCGCAATCCAAAATTACCACCGAAAACTACTTGCACGTCTTTGTATTAATTAGGTGGTCGTTTCTTTTCGGTGGTCTACACAGAGTTCAATGATACGTTAAAAATAAAAACTAAATCTATTAGCCCAAAGTTTATGTTTAGTGATTGGGCAACTAAGGGTATAAGAAAAAGTAGGGAACGATTGTTTGAGCTTTACGGCCTTAAGCCTTACTTCAACTCAGAAACTTTCAATCACTATGTTGCAACTTAAAAACACCTTTAAAAACACCTGCCAATTAGCTAAATCTTTATTCATTAGCAACAAGATTAAATCCGCCGATAATAAAATTAAGACGGTTTGGAAAATCATTAATAGTGAAACTAACAGAAACAAAAAATGTAATAATGAGATCACACTAGAGTCTTCGCGTGGTCTTCTAACCACTAAAAACGAAGTTGCTCAAGAATTTGTAGATTTCTTTACTAGTATCCCACTTAAAACTACTGAAACATTAAATTCTTCACCCTTGCTTTCCATTGATTTATTAAGAGCAAACGTTTCACCATGTCCGGTTGAGTTTCAATTTAAGCATATTAACCCCACTGCAGTCATTAAAGCTTTCAAGCAAATCAAAATCAAATTAACCGAAGATCTTTGGGGAATGTCTATTAAAGTTTGTCAAGCTATTATTGAGACAATAGCACCGTACTTAGCCATAATATTCAATTTGTGTGTGGACCAAGGAGTTTTTCCGGACCTTATGAAATATAGTAAAGTTATACCCCTTTTCAAATCTGGGGATAGTAAAGACACCAATAACTATAGACCCGTATCCGTTTTGCCGGTTTTCAGCAAGGTGTTTGAAAAGGTAATGCTTAATCAAATGCTCAACCACTTTAACACCAATAAGATCTTACATGAAAAACAGTATGGTTTCACCAAAGAACGTTGTACGACTGACGCTGGTGTTACCTTGTTAAAACACATATTCACTGCGTGGGAAGAGGCACAGGATGCCATAGGAATTTTTTGTGACCTTTCAAAAGCGTTTGATTGTGTTAGCCACGAAACCCTACTCTTGAAACTTGAACATTACGGCCTAGGAAAACTTGCGCTTAGTTTAGTAAAATCATATTTAAATGATAGACAGCAGCAAGTGCAAATAAATGGTGTCAATTCAATGGGTTTAAATGTAAAGATGGGTGTACCACAAGGATCGATATTAGGTCCCTTCCTCTTTTTAGTATATATTAATGATCTACCCCATTTATTTAAAAACCAACCACAAATGGTGTTGTTTGCTGACGATACTTCTTTAATATTTAAGATAAATAGACGTGCCACAAATCTAGACGACTTAAATAACGCCCTATTACAGGTAAATGATTGGTTCACCGCCAATAATTTGGTATTAAATGGGAAAAAAACGAAGTGCATAAGATTTGCTCTGCCAAACGTCAAAAGTAGTGATTGTGACATAGTATTGAATCAAGAGAAACTAGAATTCGTCAATAAGACTGTTTTCCTGGGGATAACGCTCGATTCAAGGCACAAACCCTTATTGTATGTCTGTCTATCACGGGAACGCGTGGATGCGTGGGCCAAGGCTAGTAATAAATATATGCTGGGATGGCGAAGAATTCGAAAAGGTTCTTAAAAGGACTAGGTGGATGAAAGACATCGTGAAACTGGTACGCACTAGATCTAAACATTTGAAGACATGTTACATCTACCAACCCGGGTGATGGATTCGTTTTTTATAAATAAAAAAAAAAATCATCGGATGAACATACAAACGACATCGTATAGTTGGACATGTTCACAATCTCGTTAAGTAGTTCCACTTCTAACGCAAATAGTGGGGAATGTTCCCACGTGTTCGAGTCATGTTCAGTGGCATTTCATTTCCTGTATGCAGTCTAGTGGAAGCTGAATGATGCAATTTATGTTTAAAAGTTTGTACTAAGAGAGGAATTGTTCCATGGTCGGTTTCCATGATTTTTATAAGAAATTCCATTTTTTAATAACTTAGACCTACACTAGGAATTTCTCCTGGATCGTGGGTACGTTTATAAACATTTAAACTCACATACTCAAACAGCCAACACAGTACAAATATTTGTTCCGTGCGGGGCTCGAACCCGCGACATGCAGCGCTGCATATTACTAGCTAATTTCGAGGTATTATGAGTTCAACTCTGCTCGTCACCTTGAAGATTACAGGCGTGATATAATGTGATAAACTTATTAAGCGTTAATTAACTGAAGATTTTTACACTGAATGACTTAGTGAATCACTGAAAAGTATCTTCTTTTGGCAAATCTAGGAAATAAAATATCTCACAACATCGGTTTTGAACTAGCACTTACTAAGGATAAGTAGAAACAAAACAATTTGTAGTAAAATAACCGTAAAGCCTTGTACACAAAACTGCGAATTGATGCGATGCGATGCGAATTCGGAAAAAACTGCAACACGAATTATTCGTGTTGCAGTTTTTTGCGTTACTTCATATCAACAATTTTATGATTATATATTATATGATTTCGTGCGGATTTGGGTGACCATTCCTTCGATGATCATCAACCGTACAATCCTTTTTTTTCGGTTGGAAATCATCAAATAATTTCCCCGGTTTTCGGCGGAGCGGAGGGTGTGTCAGACCTTTACTGACTAAAACCCACCTAAGTTCCTTCTATTGCTCTTTATGTTCTGGGGCCAAGGTATCTCTTTCGAACAACCCGCAACCCCAGAAATAAGCCACTATTTAAAATGTTGACACAAAACACAATCACATATTTTCGACTCTTACCCAAATTCACGCATAAATTGTCTTAATCACCTTCCAGACAACAGAACATTAATAAAAATTAATGTTTCCAGGCTGTAAACAAAGAGATTTTTACGTAGAGATATGTCGTAACACTCAGCCGAGAACTTATCTTTGGACCTTGACCTTCGATCGAACCGAGGATGACCTTGGACCGCAAAAGGGGTGACCTTGAAGACGATCTTTGATTGATTCAGGTCTGTTACGCGGGAGATAGATACAGATATAGTTCGGCGCTGAAGTAAGAGGAATTTGATTTGATGGCAGTTTTTTTAAGTGGTTGTATGTAGATGGATTGGTATTCCTGTCTGGTAGTCATGTATTTTTAGGGTCCCGTACCTCAAAGGTAAAAACAAAACCCTTATATGATCAATTTGTTGTCCGTCCGTCTGTCTGTCAAGACCCTTTATCTCGGCAACAAGTAGAGGTATCGATTTTTTTTTTTTTAAAAAACGTTGCGACACTAGGAATTTCTCCTGTATCGTGGGTGCGTTTACAAACATTTAAATTCACATACACAAACAGCCAGTCCCGAAACAACTATCTGTAGGTCATACAAATATTTGTTCCGTGCGGGAATCGAACCCACGACACGCAGCGCAGCAGTCAATCGCACAGCCACTGCGCCAACCGTGCCTTCAATTTAAATTACAACTATATACTTAAGTTTGTAGTTACTTGAAGCTGTGCAAAAATAGATCCTCTAAGTCTACACAAAAGACATTTAAACTCACTTGGACACAAACAGCCAGTCCCGAAACAACTATCTGTAGGTCATACAAATATTTGTTCCGTGCGAGGATCGAACCCGCGACACACAGCGCAGCAGTCCATCGATCCGCCACTCACACTATGTGTCGTCAAATTAGAGTCATAATTGATAAATGATGATTATTTTGCAAGTAGGTTTTCACAAACACTTTTGTTGTTTTGTACCCGACTTTTGAGAAGAAACAGCCGAAACAAACTCAGAGGTCATAGTCTCTTTTAAGGTCCAGACAAAAAATGTTGGTCAACTTACATGAGCCAAATTACCTTCCCTCATTCTTATAAAATAGCTTTCTCAGAAGCAGTACAGCAAGGATCCAACACACCATATCTCAACATAGCCAGTCCACTCCACACTGTATACAAGTATTCCCTACAAACAAAAAATATCTATAACACAATAATGGACAATCTCTCACACACGCCACACCTAGTTGACAGACAGATGTAATTATTGTAATGTTATTAATGGCGGGCGGACGTGACGTCATACGTTGTAGTGACTTAGTTAGTGGCTAGGTTGGGACTAGCTGGAAGGATTTTTGTGCTGGAATTATTAGTCCCTGAAAATATTGGCTCCTTTATAAGTGCTCCTTGTTTTGTCTTTGACCTTCGTATTTTTTGTCAAGTTGGTCTGTCAACGTAACATTATGCATTATTCCCCCTGCCAGGGTTGCGGGTTGTTCGAAAAAGATACCGCGGCCCCGGAACGTAAAGGGCAACTGGAGGAACATGGGTGGGTTTTAGTTAGTAAAAGTCTGACATGCCCCCCCGCTCCGCCCAGAGCAGGGGAAGTCATTAGATGATTTCCCAACCGAAAAAAAAATGCATTATTCCCGAAGAGTTAATAAACAGAGGTGTATTCTTACTAATATTAAAAAAAAAGCGAAAGTGAGTTTGTTTGTTACGTCGTCACGCCTAAACCGATTTGATGAATTTTGGTACAGAGATAGTCGGGACCCTGGAGACGGACATAGGTTTATTTATTTATTAAATGAGAAATTAGGGAGAAAGATGGAAGAAAAAATATAACTTAGCTTTGCTTTTACAATAAATAAGGCGCAAGTGCAAAAACTACAGGTAGCCGGTACTTGCAAATCAGGAAAGGAAAACTGTGTTACCCCGAATTTAACGCGAGCGAAGCCGTGGGCAAAAGCTAGTATAAAATAAGTACACCCACTTAAGTTATACGTGGTTGGTACGAATCTCTTAATGAAAAAACCCAATAACACTTTTGACCGGAAATCATTCGTATGACTGAATGCTGAGTCAGTAACTAGTGACTATAGTTTCAAAACATGTAGATAAAAACCACAAAACCAGGTTTTTAGCAACATTGGTCACCTTTGGAAAAGTAGTAAAGAAGAAAAATACAAAAAAAAAAACAAAAACACCCCACTCTAGGTATTTTTCCTGTATCGTGGGTGAGTTTACAAACATTTAAAGTCACATACACAAACAGCTGAAACAACTAACTGTAGGTCACAGGTCACACATACAAATATTTGTACCGTGTGGGGATCGAACCCGCGACATGCAACGCAGCAGTCAATCGTTCAGCCCCAGTATCTGAATCTTTGTGTACGCAAATAAAATTATTGAATTCTCAAGAACTTTTAAGAATGTTATCTTATACTAAAAATAATAGAGATGAGATACAAACGAGTAAAAGTTAAAAAAAGTAATATCTCAGCTACAAAGTACAAAATATCACAGAATACTGCTAAAAGGAAATAGAGCCCAAAATATCCCAACTATGTAGTCCGAGTACTCACTTGCTTTGACATCTTTAAATATAGGCAGCTTCAATATTTATATACAGAAACTAGCGGTTACCCGAGACTTTGTCTGCGTTGTGTTTGCAATTTGTCTGTTAATAAAGCCGTTATATTCTTATGTCATGGCTTCAAACAGTTGAGCAGCATGTATATAATGCAAAATTGCCCACCACCTTAAGTTATTATCGTGATAATATATAGCCTACTAGCTTTTGCCCGCGGCTTCGCTCGCGTTTAATTCGGGGTAACACAGTTCCCCTTGCGCCTTATTGATTTGTAATAGGAACGCTAAGTTTTCCCTTTTCTTCCCTCTTTCTCCCTCACATCCCACTTTTTTAAATAAAAATTAGCCTATGTCCGTCTCCTGGTTCCCAACTATCTCTGTACCAAAATTCATCAAAATCGGTTTAGCCATTAAAGCGTGAAGAGGTAACAAACAAACAAACTCACTTTCGCTTTTTATTAGTAAGGATATCCTTTTCCAAGTTGAAATCTATCTCTTTGCCAAATTTAATTACAATCGGATCAGCCTTTTATTCGTGAAAACTTAACATACAAACAAACTTTTTCAATTCTGTTTGTGAATAATAGTTGTTATACCTAGATAAAATAGAAAATAAAATGTCACTTGCAAAATGAACATAATTAATAATTCACTAGGCTAAACAAAAATTACTAAAAGAATCCAACTTATAATTAAACCAAAAATAGCGTCAAAAATTAGTTCTCAATGCTGTGGATAGTTTCGGATTGTTAGAAAAAGAAACCGCGGCCCTGGAACACAAAGGGCAAAAGAAGGAACATTGATGGATTTCAGTCAGTTAAAGTTGATTTTCCATCCAAAAAAACAACGTTGTTGATTCGTAATGTCCCCAAGAGACTGGCAATTTTTTAGTTTACTTATAAGTTAGTTTCTTCAAGTTATTTTAACAAACAAACAGAGATACTGTCACATTTATTATATAAGTATGATAGTCACACAGACGTCTCAGTATCAAATAAAGGGTTGCTTTTCAAAGTATATGACAAATTGTGACAAGAGGAGGGACTAGCTGTTTCATTACCGACGAATAAAGAATGAGTTATGTGACGTATCTCGTGAGGAGGGCCTGTGAAATATTTATTTTTGCCATGATATAGTGCTTCAGTAGTGTCATGAATATGTGTGTGGTGTTTAAGAAGCCTTTTTGGCGAGAGAGCAAATTTTGTGCGTTGAGATTTGACGCCTTTTCTTTGGGATTGTAACCCTCTTTCTTTTGAATTACTTTATGACAACGGCGGTATAACTTGAATGAATTTATCACAAAATGTCGAAATGATAACTTCATATATGTAAAGTAGGATGAAGGAAAGACCGCGCGAATATCGAAACGCTAAGCATCTTTCGACAATCGTGGCAGGCTTACTGGTTGCAGCTGATGAATTTTGACGAATATGCCAAAGTCAACTTTTTATATTTAGTAGCCATGCCCAACGCTGTGGGTCAAAATAGCTATTTTCTGGAGCCCTGACACCCTGATAAGGCGTCGTTGGAAACCTCGTAGAAGATAGTGGGACGAGCTGAATATAACCAACGAACAGTGGTCTTCATTGGCCCTGGATCTTACCAAGTAGAAGTCTCGGGGAGAGGGATTGGCCTAGCAGTGGAATGACGCCAACAGTAACAGTAAGCCTTATGTGTCCCACAGCTGGGTGATTGCCCAGCAAATCAAAATAAAAATATTTTTATTTCACATAGGTCTACATGAGCACTTATGAAACGTCGAGAAAAGATGCACGGTTCGGGTTGGTTGTTTCCTATGGAGAAGAACCGCCTAGGTGTGCAACACATAAGACTTACTCGCGTCTTCGCCATATCCTTTCAATTCAAATTCAAAGTAGTATATTATAATAGTGTAAATAGTAGATAGTTTTCTAAACATGAATTTACTTATAAGTAAGTAAGTGTTTATAAAACTACTATTCTGGTCATTACCAGAATAGTAGTTTTATAAACACTTTAGACCTTGTAACAGTTTGATGTACGATCAAATAATTAAATAATAAAGAATATTAAAATAAATATGTAATATAAAACTTGAGTTTTATTTATAAACATAAATTGGGGGTTTACGAAATAATTATTTGACTTCAAGTTAATAATAATGATACACAGGAAGTTTTGTTTTCGGGTATGTCATACCCCGCCACATACTCGATGCAATACTTTTTCATCACATTCCCGCCGGGCTAAGTAGTTATTCTATGAAGACACAAGATTCACTGGCACCTGATTAGGCAGGAATCTAACCTGTTGCAGCTGACTACCAGTATTTCACTGCGTATCTGACCTCGAAGACAAGGTTTCTGGGTATATACCCGTCGGTAATGTCAAGCCATCCGAACCTATCCGTTAAATGACGATAAACAGAGGTGAAACCCTTTTTGTTAACGTGCTAATATTATTAACGGTATTTATAATGCCGTCGGCTGTTCTGCGATAAGTAGGGTGCAGCTTTTGTTAGACAAGTGTGCTTATTTGATATTTCATGGGGATTTTAAGGGTATTTGGAGTAAATTGTTATTTACGGGGCCTTTAAATTATTTACCTCGTTTTAGTAGTTGGAAGTACTACTGCTGAAATTTGAGATCCTTTTCTTTTTAAAAATCATCAAATAACTTCTCATTCTTCTCACGCTCTGAGTGGAGCGGGGGGGAGTGACAGACTTTTACTGACCTAAACCCATGTTCCTACTTTTGCTCTTAACGATCCGGGGCCGTTTTATATCGAAAAATCATCAAATTACTTACCCCGCTCTGAGCGGAGCGGGGGGGGGGGGGAGTCAGGCTTTTACTGCCTTCAACCCATCCATGTTCCTATTTTTGCTCTTTATGTTCCGGAGTCGCGGTATATCTTTCGAACAACCCGCAACCCTGGCAGGCGGTGCCCCTGGCAGGTTCCTCTGCTTTGCTGACTTTCACAAAATCTTAATCTAGAATTGCGTTCAACGGATAGTAGTAGGTACGTCCTCTATTACAAGACAATGGGCGCAAATAGCTTTCCAATTCTCAGAAGTTGTTATGTTTTATTTGATGTTATTCGTTAGATTAAATTATCATTTGTTAAAAAAATCACTTGTTTTTAATACCTTGCTCCACTCTAGGAATTTCTCCGGTATCATGGGTGCATTTACAAAATTTAAACTCAAATACAAAAAAAATTAGACCCAAAACAAATACCTGTTGGTCATACAAATATTAGTTCCGTGCGAAGATAGAACCCGCGACACGCAGCGCAGCAGTCGATCGCTCAGCCACTGTGCAAACAGTGCCGTCAAAATTAATTATTTTATTTGTGTATTGCATAGGAGCAACGACGATTGTCCATTTCTTAATAATTGTGCTAATTGAAAAACCATTTCGAAGAATGCTTGTTTTGAATTTAAACTTTAAATTTATCCTAACCTTCTTAGTTCGATCAGGGACCTTTCTCTAAACGAAAAACTATACCTACAGGTTAGGTTTTGGTCAACGCCCTTAAAGATTTCTTAAAGAAAGGTTCTGTGAATATTTTAACGTCAATTTTTCATCGAAGTAATAATTTTCTTAACGATAGAGAATCTGTTGCTGTTAAATTTGGTTTGCAAATCTTATTAGGTATTAAAGAGAAACAGTTACTTTATTAATTGGTTTTGAACAAATTATTCAAATAACAGGTCAGTGGTTGAATGAGAGCCTATTTACAGATTCTATTGGAATTTGTTGATTGTGGTGTATCAAATAATTTTAATTGGCTTTATAAGTGTTAATTCATGTTACCAAAAGTAGATTTATTCTGTTTTGATGGGAATACCCAACAACACTTTGCCGGGCCTGGGAATCGAACCCAAACCTGTCCTGTTTGCGACTACTTGACCGGGGTAGTCAGCTGTAGTTGAACATATTACTCGTAGTTATACAACTGACAAACATAAAATGTACCTACTCTTTTTTCTGCCGAGCGGGGGGGGGGGAATGTCAAACTTTTTTTTTTTAATAAATCCCATCTATGTTATTTTTTGCCCTTTGTGTTCCGGGGCCGCGGTATCTTACTAACAATTTACAACCCAGGGTATGAAGAGCCATACGCCCTGATCTTAATACCACTACATTCATACAAATTCCTCGACACCGTCATTCGACTTTTAAATAAATCATACAATTACATTACACACATTTTTTAACATTGCACCACACTAGAAATTTCTCCTGTATCGTGTGAAACGTTTACAAACATTTAAAATCACATACACAAACAGTCAGACCTGGAACAACTATCTGTAGGCCATACAAATATTTGTTCGAACCCGCGACACGCGCAGCAGTCGATCGCTCAGCCACTGCGCCAACCGTGTCGTCAAAAGAAATATTAAGAAGAGTAAAATAAATACACAATTGTAAAATGAGGTTGTTACTTCAAGTACACCTTTACCTAACCTCTCTGGGAAACTCTACCTTGAAAAAGTTAAATTGCATCATAAATTCACATCAACTGCATCATTAACTTTTGAATTGAAAACTACGAAATTACCTTCGCACAAACAGTTCCTTTCAACTTCTCTCCGAACCCAAAACTTTAAAACCTAATTTTCAACTTTTAAGCCTCTTTTAAAGCCATTTATAACGTCCAAACTAATTACCTAACGAGAACTACGCCTTCGTGTGTCAGTGTATAAATTGGCTAAGATAAATGGGTCTCTGCCGGTTCCCCTGGCTTAATGGCGTGATCTATCATCTATCACTGGTGTCGAGGAAATGCTGCTGGCCACTTAACGATCTTAAGTTTTTGAGCGATTCTTCTTAGAGAGGAAAGCGGTGCATCTGCATGTCATTGTGTTTTGGAAAGTGGTTGGTTATTTAGGTTGTGTACCGGTTTGAGGGGCTAGTGCAATTTATAGGGACTTAAGATAATATTACTCTTTGACGGCACGGTTGGCGCTGTGGCTAAGTGATTGACTGCTGTGCTGCGTGTCGCAGCTTCGATCCCCGCACGGAACAAATATTTGTATGAACTACAGGTAGTTGTTTCGAGTCTGGCAGTTTGTGTATGTAAATTTAAATATTTGTAAACGCACCTACGATACAGGATAAATTCCTAGAGTGGGGCAAAGATTAAAAAATAATAATTGGGGAAATGTTAGCATAATGTACAGTGAGTTTAATTTAAATTTAATTTAAATGGCCTGTTGGTCTAGTGGTTAGTGGCCCTGACTGCTGAGCCGGAGGTCGTGGGTTCGATTCCCACCCAGGACAAACTTTGTGTGATGAGCATGATTGTTTGTTCTGTGTCTGGGTGTGATTTATCTATAATATGTATGTATTTATAAATTATATAAGTATGTATATCAGTTGTCTGGTTACCATAACACAAGCTCTGCTTAGCTTGGGATCAGATAGCCGTGTGTGAGTTGTCCCAAGATATTTATTTATTTATTTTATTTATATATTTGCTATTGTAATGTGTATGTGCGTTTCATTTCACACAGTTGCCTTAATGTCTGTTGTGAATAGGATAAAGTGTGCCGTCAGGAACAGAAAACCTTCTATATTATGGAAGTGGTTGTGGCGGTCAGGCCCTCTTCTGAGAGTCGATCAGAAACTGCCCCAATCGACTTCTAAAGGTTCCGAGTATTTTAAATCCCTTATCGGCGGGGGAATGTTGTTCTGCAGAGCAGGAGGAAATGTCAGACTTGTAATGACTAAAACCCACCCATGTTCCTTCTTTTGCCCTTTATGTTCCGGGGCCGCAGTATCTATTTTGAAGAAACGCAACCCCGGCAGGCAGTGGCCCTGGCAGGCCCCTCTGCTTTGCTGACATCACTTTGAGGCTCGCGTAGAACACTAACGCACCGTCTATACGGCTTCATATTGCCCTTCAGATTGTTTAAATCTTTTCCTTAATAGCAATTGATTGATGGTCGTTGTATCATTAATTCCTATTACCACCAAATTGACCACGAGAAAATCAATAGTTCTGAAAATTGAGTTCCCAGTTTCATGATGAAGAGCATTATGGTAATGTCTCGTCCCGGGACTTGACGAATCCCGGCCTCTCCCGGACAATTTATTGCTTATTGTTGTGCACACACAAAGCACCGGGAATTTCTGGCGGATCAGCGTGTATAATTGATGAGGTAATGTTTTTTGGGGAATCAGCAAAAATCAGGTGGTTTAAACATGGAAATGTGGAGGGTTTGTTTTGTATGAAAAGAAATTTTTTCAAAGATTTTTATTGAAGTGAGTCCATGTTTATTATAAATATCTCTAAAGAGGTTTTTTATTGTCATTGCGGATTGCGTCGAAATGGTGCGAACAAGATTATTGACTGCATGGTTGCAGAAACCGGATAATTACAGTACATTTTCTCTTAGAAACCCATTCGCAATTAGTCCGAAACGCGACAAAAACTTACAAAATACCAGATAAAATTCAGACTTCTTATTTTCTTCGTCTAGTACACAACAGTGCTTTGCCAAAACTAACCGGAGAACTAAGATAAAAACTAAACTAAGTTGAAATAAGTACAGTCTGCAAACACAATACACAGAACAACAAACAAACTGCCAAAAACAAGACGTGCACCTTTAAAGTCCATTAAAACACGAACTCAGATAACAAACACATTTTTCTGCTGACGACACAACAATTTAGATTTTCATCGCGAGAACATTCTAGAAACGCGTTATCACGTGAAATGTTAATAAGAAAGCTGTCATTGTGTCAGTCATGCCGTTTTCATGCGAGTGAACTTAATTAGAGTTTAATGGTGTCGAAAATGGGTGAGCAGAATTGTGGGTGTCAGTCATTATGGTGGGGACCTGGCATGTTGCTATTATTTTACACTTCATTCCCAGCATGATTGGAAACATTGTCTGTAGAAGACTTGAAGACGTGCTAGCTATTTTCAACTATCTAATTATACACCTTTCTATTCAAACGTTAGACGTTAAGATTAGATGTAATAACAATTTGAGCTCATTGGGTTTGTTGGAGCTGGTAATTAAGAGGACGAAGCTATGAATGTTAATAAGTAGCTGTTTGATAATGATTGCGAATTTAGTCGTAGCAGCTTAAACGACTATGTAAGTAGGAAGATAATATTATCTTACTAGCTTTGCCCGCGGCTTCGCTCGCGTTAAATTCGGGGTAACACAGTTCCCCTTGCGCCTTATTGATTTGTAATAGCAACGCAAAGTTTTCCCTGTTCTTCCCTCTTTCTCCCTCACATCCCACTTTTTTAAAAATTGGCCTATGTCCGTCTCTTGGTTCCTAACTATCTCTGTACCAAACTTCATCAAAATCGGTTTAGCCATTAAAGCGTGAAGAGGTAACAAACGAACAAACAAACTCACTTTCGCTTTTACATATAATATTAGTAAGGATACTAGCTGTGCCCAGCTGTTTCAGCCGCTGTTTAGGCCACCTTTATCATTTAGGGGTTTGAAAATAGATGTTGGCACTGTAGAATAGATGTTGGAATCGCTTGACCGATTTTTATAAAAAAATGGAGGTGTCGAATATCCATAAAATCGGTTAAGTCAAAAGGTTGGTCTGGTCGTAATCCGCTTTTCATGCTGAGCAGCGGCTAAAACCGCTGGCCACATCTAGTATACCATTATAGTATTCGTTTACTAAGTGTTTTAATGGCAATAAATAAAACAACGTTGGTAATAAATAAAATTACAATCAAAACTAAAACAAGCGAGCCCAGACCTATAGGCCTACCATGACGTCTTAAAGCAGAACTTATTCCACTGAGGGAAAGAGATGGTGCTAGACACCCTGTATAGCTCTGTCTCTTTCCTTCAGTGGAATAAGTTCTGCTTTAAGACGTCATGGTAGGGTAGCTGGGCTAAGAGTTTATCGCCTATAGTAGTATCTATCAGTTATGAACAAACAACAACAAGCAACATAATATCACACCAGATATTTTGGAGCTAATAGCTATCAATCGCTCACACATATGGGTGCTACTAAAAAAAAAAATTTACTTCAAATAAGTGTTTCTTTACTTGTCAATAAAATTACTTTTCCATCCAATTCCTACAATCACAAAACACTTAAGGGACCAGCAATTAAAGCAGCGCTTAGCGGAAACTTAACGATAATCTATCATCCCGATAAGCACTCGTGATTTTTGTCGAATCAATCATTTTAAATTGACTTGGAGAATTATAAAAAATTGCAGATGAGTGCCCCAATTGACGTCCTTGAGCATTGATTGATGAGTTCAATCCTGTGATCTGCGAACTCTAAATGGGATCTGTTCATTTAGATGAACAGGGTTCAGGATTTTTTTTTTCATTTTCATTATCACGTTTTGTTCCAAGTAGTTAAAACAAAGGTTTTTGTTTTCCATTCAGCTCCTGTTCAATTTACTCATAAACGCGTTTATTTGCTCTTGTTTCATAGAAGCACAAAATTAATCTTTTATCGATAAAATTGCCATTTTATATCGCGAGAAAACTAACGTTTGATCAACATGCAATATCCTTTCCGAGGAAAAGTTACCCGGAGATGTTTATTTTACATTATTATGTTGATCTACTCAATCCCGATATTTTACAAGAGAAATTAGTTGAACGCAAGCTGGCTCAGATAATAAATCGTGTAACCGTAATGGGTTAGACAGTATAAAAATCTGCATTCCTCCCAGCTATAAATAATAACTCGATTCAGTTCAGCATTAATCAAGTTTTTTCATTGTTGCAGATGCGACGCGTCAACTAGCACAAATGGCCGCGACGGGGGAGCGGGAGAATGTCGCGGACGGCTCAACGCTCAGCCCCAAGCACTGAAGCTATGATGAGCACTACCCTAGTGCCATACCTCAACAACTCACATCACACAACATACCTCTACCCGTCTAAGAGACCACCTGACGTTAGGAATGCTACCGTCAAGGTGGAACTCAGAGACGCGAACACAAGCGGCGAATTTATGAGGCTAGTGGAAGACTTTAGTGATTATTTCTATGGTAACACGTCCCACGACTTTAGTACCAATACAAGCCTTGATTTGGCTGATGTGTACGGTTACACAAACTGTAGTTTTAACGGGACGTTTAACATCTCGTGTTTTAACAGACAAGTGGACGATGCGGATCAGAATCTGTGGGCGCTGCTGCTGCTGATCTTCCCGTTCTTCACGCTGTTCGGCAATGTGTTAGTGATAATGAGTGTAGTGCGTGAGAGGACGCTGCAGACCGTGACTAATTATTTTATAGTGAGCTTGGCTGTTGCTGATCTACTTGTGGCAGTTGTCGTGATGCCTTTTGGAGTTTATTATTTGGTAAGTTATTAGTGATAACTAGTTGCCTATTCATGATTGTCTTCTCTTTTATTGTCTTGAGATCAGAAAACGTAAATGAATGTTTCCAGAAGCAAGCTAATATACCTTGGGATCCACTAAACGAAACCACTTATCGTATAAACACAAGGTTTTCCTGTAGTCTTAAATGGGTACTTTTAACAACCTCTGATCCCGGTTTCTCTTATACACGTGTGTCACGCGGACGGGACGAGCTGTTCCATTTGAAAAATGGCCAACTTATTTTATAGTTGTATATTTAGTATCCATATGACATATGGAAGGTGTATGTCTTGTGACGTAACTACTACATTATCGTCAGTGATTTCTTTATCATCATTTTTTTCCAATTTATTGAACACTGTTTTACACACTTATCTTTTGTCAATCCTCACGCTCTTGTGTCATCATTTAGTCTTTAAAAATAAAATTATAAGAAACGCTGACAAAAGCAATCACTTCTATAGGCCACACGTAACTAATCGTTCCCCAAGGATCACAAACAGCGGATTTATCCTGATTCATCCAAAAATATCTCCTCAAACAAAGTAAACGAAGTATAAATAAAAAAATATTGAACGTACGAGTTGAACGAATAATAATAAATTGTGTCGCGAGAGATTCTACTGAGTCAATACACTTGATCTGAAGATTCGGTAAGGGGGAACTGACAAGGTATTGCACTATGGCCACGAATTCTGATCTAAAGTTTGGATTGGATTTATTGTTGTTTCAAAGTCTGTGACAACTGTCTAGTTTAGATATTGTTTAGCCTAGAGCCTACATAATATCTTCGAGCTTCAAAACTTTGAATAATTATAGTAGTGTCTGTAAATTATTATGAGATGGGTCATATACCTAAAACTGTGTTTTGTTTGTTAAACGTTATTTTCGGTGACATAAAGTTGGTGTTGAGTTGCAGCTGTCAAGTGAAATAACTGGGAAAAGACTGTAGTTATACATAAATGTTATATTCAGATTGACGTTAAATATTATTTTCATTATATTTCCTCGAAAATTAGCTCATATCACTACTGTTAGTGTCTAAATGCAATGTATTTCACACTCATAGATTCATTTATTAGTTTCATTTCTGCAGATACTACAACAAGACAAAAATAAACAATCGTTCAATTTCTATTGTCAGCGGCGGTGAATGTTTAAATCTTAGGAAAGAGGCGTACTTTTTTAAATTTCACGTAAGCATTTATCACTGCAATTCTCAGCTTCATAACACCCTAGCATACGCATACTTAGTTGCGGGAGTTCCGCTTTAGGATGAATAAGAGAAATGGATTAATTCACTCACGCACCGAGGGTTCGGTACAAACTTGCGACAAAGCAGCCATATCTATTGACTGCGTAGACTTAGAGGGTTGATTTTTTTATTCACAGTACAAAGGGACCTCAGAGTTTAGTATAGAGTTTTAATTTCAACTCGATACTTCCACGCGTTCCCGTGATAGACAGACATACGGACAAGTGATACAATAAAGGTTCCTTTTGAGTTACGAAACCCAAACTGAACTACAGTTATTTAAAACTAGCTTTTGCCCGCGACTTCGCTCGCGTTAAATTCGGGGTAGCACAGTTCCCCTTTCCCGATTTGCAGGTACCTGCTACATATAGTTTTTGCCCTTGTACCTTATTTATTGTATTAGCAAAGCTAAGTTTTCCCTTTTCTTCCCTCTTTCTCCCTATTTTCTTATTGTTTATTTTTTAAAATTAGCCTATGTCCGTCTCCAGGGTCCCAACTATCTCTGAACAAAATATAAATGTAAAATTCATCAAAATCGGTTTACCCATTTAGGCGTGAAAACGTAACAAAGAAACAAACTCACTTTCGCTTTTATAATGTTAGTAACGATACTACTCAAATGTCTACGAATAAGATCGTAAAACTTTAAGAGAGCTCAAAGCTCTGTGAAATATCTGAGGTACTTGTCAGAGCTCTTCAATCTACATGTGATCGACGATCGACGTCGACAAAAGACATAACAAGTGCAATCGCATAACGTTGATCGACGCTCAGCATCGCACACTGACTGACGTGAAGCAAAACCAATCGATGTCTGACGACGTCGTTTGACTAGTTCCTGCGATCTGAATATGTCGAAATGGATTTGTGGTTTCATTTGGATTCATGTGAAGTCTGTTTTAAATCCTACTTTATTAATATTATAAATGCGATTTTTTGTGAGGAAGGATGGATGTATGAATGTTTGTTACTCTTTCACGTCAAAACGGCTGAACGGATCTTGATGAAATTTAGCACAGACGTAGATTATACATAGTCTGGAATAACACATAGGATACTTTTTTCCGCGGGCACCAGCTAGTGTGATATGTTTGTTTATTTACATTGTTTTTTTTTTCTCGAGATTAAGATGTAATGACGGTCTCAGTCCAATTCCCGGTTATTCGAGGAAAGTGTTATTGGGTTTTTAAATCAAAAATGTCTTAATAGCAGTCCCGGACTTTCGATTTGTGCACAATTGTTTCATGTTGCCCCTTATTATTATTTACTAGATTCCGCCCGCAACTTCATCCGCGTGGCATAGTAACTTTGGGCTTACGCTTACTTTAAACCTCGTGATGATCGAAAAAAAAACTATTTCTCCCCTTTTCTCTTCCTTTTCTCACTTTCTTTAAGCCTATGTCCGTCTCCAGGGTCCCATCTATCTCTGTACCAAAATTCATCAAAATCGATTTAGCCATTCAGGCGTGAAGACGTAACAAACAAACTCACTTTTGCTTTTATAATATTAGCAAGGATTAATGATTTCTTTCAGATTTCAGATCCATAAATGTTTTTAGTAGCAATGTAATACGTAATGCTAGACTATAGCATAAATAGCAAAATGTGGGTGTACTTTAGGCCCACCTCTACCTCTGACATTCGGGGTTTACAGTCGTGATGTTGTTTTATACTAACAGGGGCATGAAGTAATATTGTACATTGTGTTTCATACAAATAAATAATTTCTTTCTTACTTAACCGTTACGTAGTAGCGCTGGCCGTCATTCGTAAATCTTTGACAGTAGTTAAGGCCTATTCAGAACTAAGCGGTATTTGCTACCGTCTGCGTCAGAGAAAACCCAGTGGGTATGCGGTAATATTACTGTTCACACCAAAGCGGATTTCGCTATCCTTGTGGGTAGAAAAACGCGCGGTAGCTATTCAGACCTATGCGGTATTCGCTACCGTCTGCGGCAGAGAAAACCCAGTGGGTATGTACCTCTACCCACAGCGGCAGCGAATATCGCTCAGGTCGCTCTAGCCGCGGTACTTGATACTAAATACCCAAGCGAAACCCGCGGGGTATGTACCTCTACTCACAGCGGCAGCGAATATCGCTCAGGTCGCTCTAGCCGCGGTACTTGATACTAAATACCTAAGTGAAACCCGCGTGGTATGTACCTCTACCCACAGCGGCAGCGAATATCGCTCAGGTCACTCTAGTCGCGGTACTTGATACTAAATACCTAAGCGAAACCCGCGGGGTATGTACCTCTACTCACAGCGGCAGCGAATATCGCTCAGGTCGCTCTAGCCGCAGTACTTGATACTAAATACCTAAGCGAAACCCGCGTGGTATGTACCTCTACCCACAGCGGCAGCGAATATCGCTCAGGTCACTCTAGCCGCGGTACTTGATACTAAATACCTAAGCGAAACCCGCGTGGTATGTACCTCTACCCACAGCGGCAGCGAATATCGCTCAGGTCGCTCTAGCCGCGGTACTTGATACTAAATACCTGAGCGAAACCCGCGGGGTATGTACCTCTACTCACAGCGGCAGCGAATATCGCTCAGGTCGCTCTAGCCGCGGTACTTGATACTAAATACCTAAGTGAAACCCGCGTGGTATGTACCTCTACCCACAGCGGCAGCGAATATCGCTTAGGTCGCTCTAGCCGCGGTACTTGATACTAAATACCTAAGCGAAACCCGCGGGGTATGTACCTCTACTCACAGCGGCAGCGAATATCGCTCAGGTCGCTCTAGCCGCGGTACTTGATACTAAATACCTAAGTGAAACCCGCGTGGTATGTACCTCTACCCACAGCGGCAGCGAATATCGCTCAGGTCGCTCTAGCCGCGGTACTTGATACTAAATACCTGAGCGAAACCCGCGGGGTATGTACCTCTACTCACAGCGGCAGCGAATATCGCTCAGGTCGCTCTAGCCGCGGTACTTGATACTAAATACCTAAGCGAAACCCGCGTGGTATGTACATCTACCCACAGCGGCAGCGAATATCGTTCAGGTCGCTCTAGCCGCGGTACTTGATACTAAATACCTAAGCGAAACCCGCGTGGTATGTACCTCTACCCACAGCGGCAGCGAATATCGCTCAGGTCGCTCTAGCCGCGGTACTTGATACTAAATACCTGAGCGAAACCCGCGCGGTATGTACCTCTACCCACAGCGGCAGCGAATACCGCTTAGGTCTGAATAGGCCTTTAAGGATACTTCAAAGTTGTAACGTGATGTCCAGCGGTTACTGTGTTGTGGTGGTTGTGCAGTCCCTCTATATAGAAACAGGAGCCTGTTGTTAGTATCAAAACAGACCTCAACAAATTAGTTGGTAAAAGCTCGACAGACCACGGCGGTGGCAAAATTTTGCCCGGTAACATTTCTGACTATGTACGACAAGACATAAAGCTCACCTACGCTACTTGAAATCCTATTATTTTTTTTTGCGGATGGGTAATCTAACCCGCCCATGTTCCTTCTATTGCTCTTTATCAAATCAAAATCATTTATTTCAATTACACCAATACAGGCACTTTTGAATGTCAAGAAACAAAAAAAAATAATTTACAGTCCCGGTCACAAGGCATAATAACTTGAGAAAGTATTGTAGTTTTACGTTCCGGGGCCACGGTATCTCTTTCGAACAACCCGCAACTCCGGCAGGCGGAGGCCCTGGCAGGCGGTGGCCCTGGCAGGCCCTTTGCTGACATCTCTTTAAGGCGCGCGTGGATCCTATCACTTAATCCCCAATCAAACATCCCAGTTCAGAGAAAACATACAAGAATAAACTCAATGGTCTACATCACGAAATATAATTTTATTATTATATTTTATGGGGAACTGAAATTCATGGTGGCGACCTAAAATTTTTACGTCCCCGTCTGTATCGGGGGTGTATCACATAAAACGGATCATGCGAGAGGGGAGCTGTAAAATCGTGGACTATCTTTTTATTGTTTACGTCTTATTTCGGATCGACTATGTGACTTAGATAGAGTATACTAAGAGGTTTACTGAGGAATTTAGGATCTTTTCAGCAGTTATTTATGTTTATCTTCACGCTCTAGTTGCGTTTTGGGGTGCGTGGAAATTGTGAACTATTTTTAGTAGTTATACGATTTTTAAAGGTGAGTTATAGTTGACGCTTTGCATCATTGGATTTGTATTTTTTTTAATTCACATATGATTTATGAAAAATTGCTTTGTTGTAAAGTTGAAAACGTTCCTTATCAAACAGTCCTAGGTTCAATTTACATGTCGGGTAAAGTGTTATTCGGTTTTCTATTGGGAATTTCTCAGTAATAGCCTCAGTCTGGATTTGTGCCTGGTTGTTAGCAATAGACTCGCCCCTGTTATATAACTAGCCTACCCACTTTTATTTTGGGATGGAAAATCATCAAATAACTTCCCCCGCTCTGGGCGGAGCGGGGGGGAGTGTCAGACTTTTACTGACTAAAACCCACCCAAGTTCCTTCTATTGCCCTTTACGTTCCGTGGCCGCGGTATCTCTTTCGAACAACCCGCAACCCCGGCAGGCGGAGGCTCTGGCAAGCCCCTCTGCTTTGCTGACATCTCTTTGAGGCGCGCGTGAAACACAAACGCGCCGTCGACACGGCCTGTCGTCAATAGACGGACGGACGGTGAGCTACCCATTGCTCACCGTCCACAGGCCTGCATCTATGGTGGCCGGGAGTCGTCTCGCGGTGCCCGGCGCCCGGGGCGTCTCCCACGGCGGCTGGGTTGGCTTGAGGTTCTCTCCCTCAAACGCCCGGCCACCTCCTTCGCTAGCATGACTGCTTCGCAGAAGGAGGTGACCGCTTCCCATTCCCTCTCGCTCCGGACCATGGACTGAACCAGTGCCGGACGCGAGAGATCGCCTCTACGAGGACACGGCGGTGCTCCGCCTCACGCTGGGCAGACTGCCACTGTTTGCTCCACTGTGTCCTCCGGGCGATCGTCACAATGGTGACACCCGGGCGTTTCCTCCCGCCCGATAATGTGCAGGAACCTCCCGAAATAGCTACCACTGCTGAACCCTTCGGGGGCAAGAAGAATGATGATATATTATCTGACAAGCAAAATTATCGGCGTAAGACAATTTCAAAAATAAGAAGGTATAGTAAAAAGTTTACTACTAATATTATTACAAAACTTCTACAACATAACAAAACGTTTTAATTCAAGTATTTTATCTCACAAACACACGATTCCGTCAACACTCTATAATTCCATAGACTCTAACTCGACGGCAACAAATGTTAGTGCAACGTACGGGCAGGCGCAATTTCATTTAATCCTTTTGTTTAGTAGTTAGCTGGAACCGTCTGGAATTGTCTGGAAACTAGCGACTGTACCAACTGCCGCCCACGTCGCATTCCAGGGGATTCCAACTTGCTACTTTGTGTTGAAAACGGTTTACATTTTATGCAAGACAGTTGCATACGTGACATTAGTTGCGTCTGTGAATGTTACAGCGTATGTTGTGTTGCAGGATGTTGTTACAGTAACGTGCTTTGTTAAAATGTTTTGTGTTGGGGAATCGTAAGGTCTCACTGCCTACCACATAACTCAAATTGTTTTGTGTATTCTCAAGTAATAGTATTAATTTATCAAGGCACATTATTATTAACACTAACGAAACGAACTTGAAATTTTATCATTTTTATACTTGTACATTTTTTAGTTTATGTATTTGCAGTTTGTAAAATATAATAGTTATAAAATAAGTACCTAATTTAAAATTAGAAGGAGTAAAAGATTTTTCAAATACTATGAAACATTGGACATAAACAAAAAATTGATAAGGATTTTCACGGAGTCCAATATTAATTTTCAACGTTGAAGTCGTCCCCACCTATGAATGAAAAAGTAGTAAATAATAGCGTGACGATTGACAGAATTATAGATAAGAAAAAAAAGGGTTGCGCCGACCCCAAATAACATGAGATATATATAAAAATAGAACATACCCATGAATTGAATATTACAGTATTGAGATATAGTTCATAACTCCGACCGGAGCAGACAAAAGTAGTCCGAGGTAAAACACTCCGCTAGGTTCCGCCATTGCTTCTTAACAGCGTAAACACTAGCTAGGTGAAGTGCAGGTGAATTGGAAGATTGCCATGTATAATAAAGACGTTCATAATTGGATTTCCATCCTATTTTAAATTATTGACTTTTGATTTAATTGAGGTGTATACACCTCAATTAAATCAAAAGTCAATAATTTTGTTTGGGTTTGTTTCAGGTACAATGCCTCGATCCAGTCGGTCGGTCTAGAACCCAATTAACAATTGTAAAGGTATCGAAATTGTTCCAGCTGATGATAATCATGTTCCTGAAACACAGAGAATAGCGGATGCAAATAAATGTCGTCCGTTTAAAGGTACCTTCCAAATCCACCAAATTGTATGGAACACTACTGAACCTAATTTACTGCACGTCAGAAGATTTAGCTGTATTTCATGCGCCACCACCGGCACTCATGTTCGTTGTCCTAATTTTAAAATAAGACAAATTCATTTAGAATGTGTCTCAGATCCTATAGCAGATTCATCAGTAGGTTGTTCAAGGCCTTCGTAGTGGCTGGAGAGGCGTCATGGCGTCCTCACCTACCGCCTGACGCAGGTCCTCAGCGGACACGGAAGTTTTGGGAGGTTCCTGCACATAATCGGGCGGAAGGAAACGCCCGGGGTGTCACCATTGTGTCGATCGCTCGGAGGACACGGTGGAGCACACAGTGGCGGTCTGCCCAGCTTGGGTGGAGCACCGCCGTGCCGTCGTGGAGGCGATCGGCGCCGGCGATCTCTCGCGTCCGGCCCTGGTTCAGTCCATGGTCCGGAGCGAGAGGGAATGGGAAGCGGTCACCTCCCTCTGCGAAGCAGTAATGCTAGCAAAGGAGGTGGCCGGGCGTTTGAGGGAGAGAACCTCAAACTAACCCAGCCGCCGCGGGAGACGACCCGGGCGCCGGGCGCCGCGAGACGACTCCCGGCCACCGTAGATGCGGGCCTGTGGACGGTGAGCAATGGGTAGCTCACCGTCCGTCCGTCTATTGACGACAGGCCGTGTCGACGCGGCGACGACGCGTTTGTGTTTCACGCGCGCCTCAAAAAGATGTCAGCAAAGCAGAGGGGCTTGCCAGGGCCTCCTCCTTGCCAAAGAGATACCGCGGCCCCGGAACGTAAAGGGCAATAGAAGGAACATGGGTGGGTTTTAGTCAGTTTAAGTCTGACACCACCCCCCGCTCCGCCCAGGGCGGGGGAAGTTATTTGATGATTTCCCACCCCAAACAAAAAAAAGACCTTCGTTCTTCGAAAATGATGATAGTGATGAAAACATTTTTTGAAAGGTATTTTAATGTTCTTTTTATTAATTTGACATTTGATTAATAAAGATAAGAGGCAAAAATGAAAAAATAAATGGTATAATTTCAATATTTGACCCTTGAAAAATTACATTTTAGTACTAACTAGCTTTTGCCCGCGGCTTCGCTCGCGTTAACTTCGGTAGTGCCTTATTGATTTGTAATAGCAACGCTAAGTTTTCCCGTTTCGTCCCTCGTTCTCCCTCATATCCCACTCTTTTTTTTTTAAAATAGCCTATGTCCGTCTCCTGGTTTCCAATTCCAACTATCTCTGTACCAAATTTCATCAAAATAGGTTCAGCCATTAAAGCGTGAAGAGGTAACAAACAAACAAACTCACTTTCGCTTTTTTATAATATTAGTAAGGATATCATCAAAGAAAAAGATTGTTGGTAAGATTTTTTTGTTTGTATTTACCAAAGTACCTATTCTTGACAGGATAACTTTTGTTAATTATTACGAGTTTAAATGGCAAGTAAATGTCAATATCACAGTGATTATATTATATTAAGAGATGTTTAACCTCTCTTCTGTGGAAACGGGTCTTTTCTGTGGACGTAAAAAAAAATTAAAGTTAAATAACTTGCTGAAATTCGAATAACGATCTGGTTTTTGATTAATTTCTAATTACTTGTATTATTACCTAATAAATGAGACTGATTTGAAAAAAAAACAACGACTTTTTATTTCGAATATTTTTATAACCCGTTTTGTGTATGACCCGTATGTGGTAACGTCTAGAAGGATATAATATATACTGACCTTATTGGTGAGGTTCTTCAGTAAGGTCAAGTGCGTAGTACTGTCAGCTTGCGTGTATGAACAGTTGTCCATACAACTGGTCATACACGTTACGTTACTTACGTTCTCTAAGTTCATACGTAGAGAAGTAAAAGAAGTATGCGAAGATCGTAACGCTACCTGCGTTCTGTGGTGTTTGTCTACTACTGAAAGGGAAAAAACGTGAGTTATGTATGATTACTTGATTAGTCATAAGTTATTTTCTACCTCTATCCAAATTATAGAATGACAACCTTCGTTGATGACTATTAAATCAGTTTTTTAACAACCAGGAAACCTAACACATAACTATTATTGGAAATTAATCTTCTGATCGTGATAAGTGTTACCACAAATTGATTATGGAAGTTCATGTTCGCCATTAACGACGAAAGACTAATAATTATTTCTATCTTTGATCGCGTAATATTCGAAGCAACATAATTTCATTTTGATGAGGGTAATTTTGGGGCAAAACTGACCTTGAACAAAAACTTTTACTTTCTCCTCCGTTTCCCAAAAGTGTTTAAAATGATGTTCGAACAAAAACTTTTAAGAACCAAAGATGGTTTCAGAAATATTTAGGCCAAATCATACGAAAAGATAATTTCAAGATTTTGTATCGAGGGGTCGTGTCCCGCTGGGGTTCGCTCCGCCCAAAGAGGGGTTAAGTTAAGTTATTTGATGATTTCACATGCGCAAAAAAAGGCTTGTGTCATAAAAAAATCTCAGTTTTTACGTCAAATAATGTAAGAATATTAATCCTTACTATATTTTAATATAATAAAAGCGAAAGTGAGTTTGTTTGTTTGTTACGTCTTCACGCCTAGCCATTTAGGCGTGAAAACGTAACAAACTCGAACCGATTTTCTTGAATTTTGGTACAGAGATAGTTGGGACCCTGGAGATGAGGGAGAAAGAGGGAAAAATTGGAAAACTTAGCATTGCTAAGGCGCAAGGGCAAAAACTACAGGTAGCAGGTACCTGTAAATCAGGAAAGGGGAACTGCGTTGCCTCGAATTTAACGCGAAGCCGCAGGCAAAAGCTTGTCATTTATATACGAACAGTCGTATTTAGCAAACCATAGGTACATAAATGTTAGCCTGAAGTGTTTTTGACGTAATCGTTCATATTTATTGAAAATATTGGTTAAGATATGCTACTTTTCACGTGTACCTGACGGCATGACAGTGGTGGGTATCTCTAGCGTATGGACCAACCGCAACCTGAACCATAACAATGAACCGTAACGATTCACGCCTCATTATTCCCGAAAGGTCATACAGGGGCGTACCTAATTCGTATTCCCACATTTCGTCAGTTATGCACTTAAGACCAATATAATAGCGGGCGAGTCTTTTTCATCAACAGGTCACAAATCCGAACTCCGAGGCTACTGAACAAGTCCTGGTATTGCCTCGACTGGTGACTATTAAACTCAAAGAAAGCAGCAAAATCTTAATCCACGAGGGATAAGGGTTGAATCTCATCTGGCAGTCCATTAACACTGCTGATACCATCGTCGATGCTGGCGTGTGTTTATAACATCTCTGTTTCTCGCTTCAGAAAGTGTTAGTTTGGAGCGACATTAAAGGTTTCGATGGTGGCAGTAGGCTATCGGTCAGTACATCATAAAGTTTTTTTTTATTATTTTTCTACAAAAGTACGCACGGCGAAAAATAAACTATAATATTCTAGTATAACATGACCTCGTTTTTTACAAATTACCGGTACAAAGCGAGATCTGCATAAACTGTTTTTTTTACAACTTGATGCGTCGCCACGCTTATTTACTTAACAGCGTCGAACATTTGAGGACAAAAATAACCAAAAACGGTACTTATTGGACCATTTCTGTGTAAAGGTCCCTAATGGCACTTTATTGGGGTACCGATTTGCTGTCGTAACAATCCAACGATTTTCAAATGATTTAAACTTTGGTTTCAACTTTTCGTTGAAACGTTTGGTGAAAGCCTTTGTCTGTTGTAGACAAAAAAGAAATGTGGGCCCTAAGTGATTTTCACATTAACAATTAGGAGATGGACCTACCTACTTGATAACACAAAACACAGGTTAATAGAGAAAAAAACTGGCCAAGTGCGAGTCGGATTCGCGGGTCAAATTTTGGTACAAACTTGTGACATAAATGGCCATACCTTTTGACTGCGTAGACTAAGAGGGTTGATTCCACAACTCTAAAAGGCCACAGACTAGAGTCATCATTTTCCTGCCCTTGTCCCATTCTATTTGGGGTCGGCGCAACACGTTTTCTTCTTCCATTCTCCCCTATCAGACGTCACGGCATCATTTACTCCTTCATATCATTCTTTAGACAATCCACCCATCTTTTCTTTGGCCTTTCTCTCGCTCTCTCTCCATCCATCAACATCCAGATCCATCACTCTTTTAGTCACAAGTGCTTCGTCCCTCTTCATTACATGTCCATACTAAGACAATATTATGGAGTATATGGTTTTAATTTCAACTCGATACCTTCACGCGTTCCTGAGATGTCCTTATATACCCTAAAAGGTCTTGACAGACAGACAGACACACAGATAGACAACAAAGTGATTCTATAAAGGTTCCGCTTCTTCCTTTTGAGTTACGAAATCCTAAAAATGCCAATAACAATGTTATTCTCGGGATGGAATTCTTCACTTGCGTAACTCCAATGGGTCCATATCCATAAATTGGAAAATGGGTCAAATTGAACTGCTAAGATTTTTGGAACGAAGTTATGCATCTATAGTTACTAATCGCGCGTTGCGAAAGGGGGCTACACGGAAAAAAATAAGACCAAAAGTTGTAACGACACTTTTTGCTATAGTTGTAAGCCGTGCGGCGTGCGCATGTTTCTCTGTTTCTCTCTCTCTCTCATAGAAAGCAAGTCAGTTATTTTCGTTTCGTCTTTCTATTTTGCATTGAAGAGTGTCGCGAAGATTATTTTTGTTGAGTGTATACAGGTTTTTTTACATAATAAATAATATCTTCGTTCCATCCGGGTGTCCCTTGACAGTTCTCAAGTTTTTTACATAAATAGAGATGGAGCTAATAAAATACCACACGTATAACCACAATTTTATTAATACCTATCATACTATTTCACCCTACAACTTACTTGGCCACCACGACCCCCCCTCCCACCATCAACATATTTTTCTACGGATTAGCGCAGCAAATTCCGACCATTCAAAGGAAATATTCAAATAAGAAGGAATAAAGCAACATCTGTGAAATCCCCTTTGTATATTCATAATAGGATGAAGATCGTACGCAAACTTTTTCTTTGTAGCCGGAATAAGTAATGTGCTTATATTTTTTAATTCATATTAAACTAGTGGTTTCCCGCGAGTTTGTACGCAATATGTTCACTATTTACTTAAAAATAAGTTTTTTTGTCAGCACGTTCTTGATTCCATTTTTTATTTGCATTCGTTACCAGAGGTATCCAGTATTAAGTATATACTATCTTTTGTGTTACCTTATAGCAATACTATTCAAAGGCATGCTATGACAGTAATTGTCAGTTGTAAAACAGTTGAAAATGTGTATATAAGACAATATTGCTTACCTACCCAGTTTATTAGACTTGATAATATATAGCTAAAGTCCTTTGCCAAGTTAAAATCTATCTTCTTATCTGCAAAATTTCATGAAGATGCGGTCAGCCGTTTAGTTGTGAAAAGATAACAAACAAACTTACATACAGATAAACAGGGTATATTGGGGTATGGATGTTATAATTATGTTATACGACGCTTACTTTGGCCAGCATTGTGGTTCTGAAATGAAAGGGTTACCTAGATGTTTCGAGTTTCTACATTTTCAGGTCCTATTAAGTATCCCTGTTTGGCTAACGTGTTATCATTTGCTACAATCTTTTTGTTTGGGATTATAATATTGTCTTGTTTTCTAACTATATGGATACCTGAATCTTCTCAGATAAAATTATGTACCATGCCCATACTAATGAAGACCCATCATTTTACTTTCATTACGGATCACCAAATTATTTCAAATCTCCTTTGATTTTGCTGATTACGGCCTGAC
The DNA here is from genome assembly GCA_905475445.1 of Ochropleura plecta. Classification (NCBI taxonomy): domain Eukaryota; kingdom Metazoa; phylum Arthropoda; class Insecta; order Lepidoptera; family Noctuidae; genus Ochropleura; species Ochropleura plecta. The sequence continues at coordinate 19,986,171 of FR997736.1, forward strand.
CAAACACTCCAAATAAATTATACTTGTTTGAGAACACATTTTCTAAGATGTTTAAAATTCGAATCGCTGTGGTAACTTTTTTGACCATAGACGAAAAGCGCTGAAATTAAAAGAAAAAAAAATCCTTTTAAAATTGGAATAGCAAAATGGTCTCCATCTAGATTCCCAAAAGTTGGATCATGATGTTCTTATAACGTGTAGTATTTTCATTGCAGACATTTTAAAATATCAATCTAAGGATATGAAGTAGTTCTCGAGGTACGCCTTAACCGATCTTTTGACGAACAACTTCACTCTGAATTATGACTCAAAGTTTAGCGCCAGTGAAAGTAGGTACTTCACAGACTGCGCTAGCGAGTCTACTGGATTAACACCTCATTTTCCGTCTTTCCCGATAGTGAAACTAACGGAAACTTTTCATAAGTGAATATTATTTTTTATCAGAAATGAAAAGAGAAATGAGCGGGATTTACGGTGACAGTGTTAATACGGTTTAATTGTTATGCTTATAGGTATTATGATTGCGATTGTTTTGTGCCTAATGGGTTTTTGTTATGGACCTCACTTGTTGAAAACTTAAGAGAGAGAGAGAGTATGCCTAGAATTTTTCAAGCAGTGTTAAATAAACTGACAGTTTTACTTTAGTTTTGAAGGCAAATCCGATATTACCATCACATAATAATACTAGCACTCTACCTCGTGAAAGCCGATAAAGATAAGCAAATCAAGTATATTGAATTGGCTCGCGAGGTTTGACATGTGGGATGTGGACTCAGCAATCATTCTGCCGATAGTCGTATCTGCCAATGGCTTAATTGCCAAGAGCCTCGACCAATACCTTTAAGCAGCTGGAACAAGGGCTTGATACAGAAAGCGGTACTGCTGGATACGGCTCGTATTGTTAGGAGGTTCCTTTCTCTGGAGCCCTGACTGCCGGTAGTTTGGACCCTGTTCCCGATACCGGTGGAGTACTATTTTAATATGTTTTTTGTTTTATTAAGTTTCTATAAGAAATATATAAATAAATATATATATAGATTTATACGAATGAATAAACTAAAAATAATAGCTGTTCAGTACGTTAGGGTTCAATTTTGTTTGTAGGCACGGTTGTAAATAACTTAAACGTCCACTCGCTTAGATGATTTATTTTGTACTGAGTAAAGTTTTTGAACAAATTTAACATAAGTATCGGACATACCGCCCACCAAAAACAATAGTTTTTAAGTAAATTATGACAATATTCATGCAATGGACTGTAATCTAAATCTCAACAAAAATCTAATATGAAACTTAACATACATTATAAATTCGAACCACAATCTCAATGTAATTAAATTCACAATGGTTTCATGACATTATCTTTACTAATTAGTTTAAATTTTAATGAACATTCACGCGGTCAATCAACAAAATCCGCCCACCGTAACTCACTCGTACTCAAACCTTTTTGGGCAGTGGTATTAGTTTAGACAGGGGTCGTTTCAATTCATGGTTACCTTTACACTGTACTGTAACCACTCTTACAAGGTTATCGGCTCCAGGATGCAATTGCCTGATCCTGCCAAGTAACCATTTTGCGGGGGGTGTCTCTTCATCCTTGATAACCACAAGATCACCAACATTTGGTGATGAAACAGGAATTTGCCATTTATATCTCTGCTGTAGCGTGTGGAGATATTCTACTTTCCACCGACGCCAAAATTCTTGAGTCATCCTTTGAACCATTTGCCATCTGGTAAGTAAACTGATGTTTTGAGATTCGTAGTTAATTTCAGGTACATTTATTAGAGACTCGCCCACAAGAAAATGACCCGGAGTCAAGGCTGTTTCTGTAGTGGTGTTATCTAGCTGACAAAGTGGTCGGGAATTCAGACAGGCCTCAATTTGAGTCAACAGAGTGGCCATCTCTTCGTAGGTCAGTTTGGTGTTTTTATTCACTCTAGTGAGATGTCGCTTAGCAGACTGGACTCCACTTTCCCATAAACCTCCACAGGTTGGCATTTTTGGTGGGATAAAGTGCCATGTAGTACCATCATTGGCTAAGAGTTCGGCAACTTCAGCTGCTAAATTGTCCTTTCCTTTCTCAAAAAGCTTCTTCAGTTCCTTGGCTGCACCCACAAAATTTGTGCCATTGTCACTCCACAACTGCATGCATGGGCCCCTGCGCGCCACAAATCTTTTGAAGGCTGCCATAAACGCTTGAGTTGTCAGATCTGTCACAGCTTCCAAATGGACAGCACGAGTAGCCATGCAAACAAACAAGCATATGTATCCTTTTGTAGCATGGTGTCCTCTGCCTTTAGATGTCCTGATTAGCACGGGTCCAGCATAATCGACACCGCTGTTCAAAAATGCTCGATGTGGGTTGACTCTTACTGCTGGTAACTGGCCCATAAATTGATTTTTCACCTTTCCTTTATCTATAATGCAAGTTTTACAGGTATGTATATATTTCCTTACAGCTGATTTTAAACCAATAATCCAATACTTGCTTCTCAAGTACGCCATCATCAATTGGATACCACCATGCAGTGTTTTTGTGTGAGCTTCACTTACTAATAATTTTGTGATGTGTTGATTATTAGGTATTATTATAGGATGTTTAGTATTTTCTGCTATAGAAGCATTTTGTAATCGTCCTCCCACTCTTATCAAGCCTTTTTCATCTAAGAATGGTGAAAGCGTAATCAGGGAACTTCTTTTCTTTACTTTTCCATCCTTTAATAATTCTTCCACTTCCTTTTCATAAATTAAATTTTGATAATATTTTATACAGTTCTCAACTATCTTTTCCATTTCATCTGGTGTTAGATTTTTCTCTCTATGTAATGTCTCCTTTTCTTTCAGCATTCTTCTACAATATGCCAAAACTCTTTTCATTCTCGTCATTGTCGAAAATCTTTCCCAAATAGGTTTCTCTTCTATCGTGTTTTGTAATGAAACCTTTAATTCTAATCCTGTTTGTTGAATGACTTGTCTTTGGAAATCTACCCTTTCTTGTTTCAGCCATCTGGGTCCAGCCCACCAACTCTCTTTGGCTGCTAGATCGCATGCTTTGATGCCTCTTGTAGCGAAGTCAGCAGGGTTATCAGCAGACTGAACGTGTCTCCATTGGCTGTTATCTAAGACCCGAATGATATCAGCTACTCTGTTGGCTACAAAGGTTCGCCATCGATTAGGTTGAGATTGTAGCCATGCCAATACGACCATTGAATCGGTCCAGACATAAATTTGGTCTTTAGTAATTTTCAGGATTTCCATAAGATCATTGACAAGTTCAGTTAGCAATGCAGCAGCACATAGCTCCAATTTTGGAACAGATATTTGTTTCAGCGGTGCAACTTTAGTTCGGGAGGCAATCATCGTTACATGTACTTCATCATCTTCAACGAGTCTAAGGTAAGTAACTGCAGCATATGCTTGAGTAGATGCATCTGCAAAGCCGTGTAGTTGTAGTTTATTGTGATTAAAAGTTGTAGTTTTAAACCATCTTGGTATTTCGATACCTTGCAAATGCACTAGCTCTTGTCTATAAGCAGTCCACTCTTCACTTAATTCGGACGGTAATTCGTCATCCCAGCCTAGATTACATAACCACAACCTTTGAATAAGAACTTTAGCAGTGACTACGACTGGTGACAGCCATCCGAATGGGTCGAACAGACGGGCAACATCGGAAAGTATGGATCTCTTCGTTATAGGATATCTCATATCTGGTAAGTTTACTGTAATTTTGAATGTATCATCTTTTCTATCCCATGTTAAACCGAGAATCTTTATAATTTTGTCTAGCTTTATTTCTATTTGGTCATGTGTACTTCTTTCTCCTTGTAGGTATGTTAAAACTTCTTCAGAATTACTGGACCATTTTTGCATGTTAAATCCTCCCTTGTTTAGTATAGTTCTAATTTCCTCACACATTTTCTTTGTTGCTTCTATATCTTCATTTCCCGCCATTAGGTCATCCATATAAAAAGATGTTTTGATTACAGTTGCAGTTCCTGGATAAGTTTCTGCTTCATCATCAGCAAGTTGATGCAACGTTTTTACTGCTAAATATGGAGCTGCAGCCGTACCAAAAGTAACTGTTGTTAAATCGTAACATTCAAGTTCCTGTTCTGGATCGTCTCGCCAAAGTATGCGCTGTAAACTTGTGTGTTCTTCAGTCATATTTATCATACGATACATCTTCTCAATATCTCCAACTACGCATATTTTGGATGTGCGCCACGCTGTAATAAGGCTTCTTAATTCAGGTTGTAGAACAGGTCCTACCATCATGGTGTTATTCAAAGATTGTCCATTAGAACCTTGTGCAGAGGCATCGTAAACTACTCTAACTTTACTTGTCTCTTTATCTGCACGTACTACTGCATGATGTGGAAGATAAATTGATATTTTATTATCTTCTGGTTTAGATTTCTTCATATGACCCATCTCTTTGTATTCATGAATGACCCTTGTATATTCTTCTTTAAATTGTTTATTGTGTTGAAATTTCTTTTCTAAGCTTTTAAATCTGTTTATTGTTTGTTGTTTAGTATCTCCACATAGTTTTACCGTTTCTTCGATACTTTGTTTCAAAGGCAATTGTACTGTGTATCTTCCACTATCATCTCTTTTTGTAGTTTGTTTGTAAATCTCTTCACAGAGCTCTTCTTCTTTTGTTAGTATTTTCTTCTTTTTGTACAAATCTGTTTCTATTTCCCAGAACCTTCTTAGCAAATCATTATCTTCAGCTACCATTGTTGTAACATGTAATGAAATTAAATTGTGTTGATCTCCCTTGTTATCCTTTTGACCTGAAAGTATCCATCCCAAACTTGTCCTCTGAGCCACAATCCCATTTGGCATTCTGACTAACCCTTCTTCAATAATCTTGCCAAAGATGTCGGCGCCGAGTAAAATGTCAATTTTACCAGGCGTGTGATAAGTAGGGTCAGCTAATTCTAAATTTTGGATCTCTGGCCAATCAATCACGATGTTCTTTGAGGGAAGACTTGTAGATATTGACTTTAAAACATAAGCCTTCACTTGTATGGTTACCCTTTCATTTAATCGAGACTTGACTGACAGGTCAACTAAGTGTTTGATTGGTACTCTTGTTCCCTCTGCCACTCCAGAGACTGCACCGTTGATACTAGTCCTTTTCAGGCCCAAGAGTTCCACTACTCTTGCAGAAACGAATGAAGCCTCGGACCCTTGGTCAATTAAAGCACGAAGCAAGTGTGTGTTACCATTACTCGCTGTGACTGCGACTTGCGCTGTTGCTAATAATACCTTATGACCAGGTTGTTCTTGAGAGAAGTGTGCAGCTGTAATCTTCTGTTCTGGTTGTGAGTTTTCTTCTTGATTTGTGTCCTTAGTTCGGTGCAAAAGCGAATGGTGTCTTCTATGACAGACCCTGCACGATGTCTTTGATTTACATTTGTATACGTTGTGATTAGGAATGAGGCAATTAAAGCATAGATTTTTCTTCTTAACAAATTCATGTCTCTTGTCTACATCCAACTTCGCATATTCTTTGCAACTAAAAATGTAGTGGCCGACTTCATTGCAATAGGTACATGTTTGTTGTGATGTTACACTGGAATGTGCAGACTGAATTTCGTCATGTTCAGCTTTTTCGGATGTAATATGAAATGATTTTTGTGTTGCAGGTTTCTCTTTTGCAGTTGTTGTTGTGATTGGAGCTATTAATTCTAATGTTCTAAATTTAAACTCGAGAAACTTCTTCATTTCAGGCCATGTAGGTAGTTCATCAAAGTTATCCTTATGTGCATGTTGTTCCCAATCTTTTAGTGACTCTGTATCCAATTTCTGCCCCACCAGAAATACTATTACTGGATCCCAAGAATCAGTACTTATTTTCAAATTATTTAAACTGGTTATACATTCTGCAGTAGTATCAAGTAGTGATTTAATTTGACTTGCTGACTTATTGGTAACTTTCTTCTGTGCAAATAACCTCTTCAAGATCGAACTTACTATCATTCTTCTATTTCCAAATCTTTCTTTCATAATATTCCAGGCCTGTTCGTAGTTACTTCCGGTTGTTTGTATATTGCGTAATAACATTTCAGCTTCTCCAGAGACACTTGTTTTTAAATAATGTAGTTTTTGTACATTACTTATTGATGTGCTATGTACGAGCGCTTCGAATAAATCTTGATATGTAGGCCAATCCTCATATTTTCCTGAGAAAGTAGGTAAATGTATTGTAGGTAGCTTAGCGAACGGCTGTTGTTCAAATTGTGTAGACATATTTGCAGACTCGTTTGACCGCTGTTGAGTTATCAATGTTGATAAAACATCTTCTAAATCCGCTCGTAAACAAACATACAATTCTTCAATGTTATAATATTCTTCATTCAGGAAATACGGCAGAACGCCCCGTTGATCGCGCGGTGTGCACTTATTTAGGTTATTATGTGCTTGCTTGAACGTATTCCAATCATCTTCGACAGACTTCAATCTAGTTTTTACATAACCTTCTGTTAACCTTTGTTTTGGGCATTTTTTAATGTTTATTTTTGCCTTTTGTAACATTTTAGCCACATCTTCTAAAGTGCTTAATAAGCTGCTTTGTTCCGCAGTCGGTGAAGTCATTTTTCACGTTATAATTCGATAATAGCACCGTAATAAGTCAATCGTAATTATGTTAATCACTTAAAATCACAAGTTCGCACACAACTGTTCCTTCAACACAGAAAAAAACAAGTCTCTTATCTAAGGAATGCGGTTCCCTATAATATTGTATTCGTGCTAATGAGTTGTCTTGCCGCGCCATCTACTTATCCGGCTCGTAATGACCACTATGTTCAGTACGTTAGGGTTCAATTTTGTTTGTAGGCACGGTTGTAAATAACTTAAACGTCCACTCGCTTAGATGATTTATTTTGTACTGACTGAGTACTTTTGAACAAATTTAACATAAGTATCGGACAATAGCCCTCTAACTCTACATACATTTCAAAGTTAGTATAACTTTAAAAATATGACTATAAACCTGTATTTAAGGAAACTCATGGTCAGAGCTCTACGATCTTAATCGTTACTAATCCATCGACCGCCAAATCCTTATACCGCATATACTTCTATAAAACCCCATGAAAACAAATCGATGGCTACAAGCTGTGACCCGTGTCCATCGCAAATGAACGACGTTACATTATCAAAGCCTGATGGATTACCTGATGCGTCTGCTTACCCACTGGTCCATTTAACATCAGGTGAGCATAAAAGTGACGTCATTAATCATTGGTGCAAATGATGCGTGGAAATAAAGGATACAAATTATGATGCGAATTTGTTTGAAGGTAAAATGTAGGGGTTCGGATATTAAGAAGCCATTTTTAAATTTATCCCTTTAATATTAGGTCCTTACATATGAAATTGGCGTTTTGTATGGAAGGAACAAAAAGTCGAATATTTTTTAATATAATATATTTAATTAATCAAAGTATGAACCATTGTTTTCAATGCACTTTTGCCATCTTATAGGTAGTTCATTGATCCCTTTACTAAAAAAACCAGTCGGACGGGAATCAATAAAATCTTTGAAGGCGATTTGGACTGCCCCATCGGAGTTGAATTTTTTCCCTTGCAAAAAGTTATCCAAATTGCGAAAAAAATGGTAATCTGTTGGAGCAAGGTCCGGGGAGTACGGAGGATGTCTAAGACATTCCAATTCAAGCTCTTCTAATTTGGTAGCCGTCTGTTGCGCAGTGTGTGGTCTGGCGTTGTCGTGAAGCAGCAGTGGCGTGGAGCGATTGACCAGCCTTGGTTGTTTAGCCGCTAGCTTTTCCATCATGGTTTGTAATTGCTGACAATAGACATCAGCTGTAATAGTCTGGCCAGATTTGAGAAAACTGTAATGAACAATACCGGCACTAGTCCACCAAACGCTTACAAGTAACTTTTTTGGGGTTAATTTTCGCTTGGGGCAGGATTTGGCTGGCTGGCCAGGATCCAACCATTGCGCTGAGCGCTTCCGATTATCGTAAAGAATCCATTTTTCATCACAGGTAATGATTCGGTTTAAAATACCTTCATTGTTGTGCCGGTTCAGTAATGTAACGCAGCAGTCGACGCGCGTTTGCCGGTTTGCTTCAGTCAATTCGTGAGGTACCCACCTTTCAAGCTTTTTAATCTTCCCAATTTGCTTCAAGTGAATTAAAACAGTTTTATCACTAACATCGAAGCCTGCAGCTAACTCGGACGTGGTTTGCGATGGGTCCGCTTCCACAATAGCCTTCAATTCTCCATTATCAACTTGGGTCTCAGGCCGTCCACGGGGCTTGTTCTGCAGGTCGAAATTTCCAGAACGAAAACGTTGGAACCAAAAACGAACTGTGTTTTCTTTTGCAACATGACCGCCATACACATCATTCACCCTTCGAGTCGTTTCCGCAGCACTAGTGCCACGGCGGAACTCGTACTCGTAAATAATGCGATATTTTAAATTTTCCATTTTGTAAAATGAGTGACGCAAACAGAAAAAACAGAAGAAAAAAAACAAATGAATGACGGTCATCGAAGCACAAATACATGAGTAAATAGCTGTACAAATTTGAATTTGGAATTCCTTACCAAAGAGGAGAAATTCGTGATTAAAGTGGCCAGTACGAAAAACGCCAATTTCATATGTAAGGACCTAATAAAATACTCTCTTAGTTATAAAAAAGCTTACCGGTAGAAAATGGACTTCGTCCGCGTGGTATAGTTACTTTGGGCTAACGCTAACTTAACCCACGTGGTGATCTTTTCTTCCCTTTTTCTCACATTTTTTTAGCCTATGTCCGTCTCCAGGGTCCTAACTATCTCTGTACCAAAATCTTCATCAAAATCGGTTTAGCCATTTAGGCGTGAAGACGTAACAAACAAACAAACTCACTTCCGCTTTTATAATATTAGAAAGGATGTACTCGTATGTATGTTGATCGGAAAACAAAATTGAACAATAAAAAAACACTACTAGCACAATCGACTGGCCTAACTTTGAACACAGCCCTCAACAACAACTTAAAAATAAATTAAACAATACAATACCAGAAAAAAGAACAGATACCTAACATAGTCACACTAACAATCATCTGTCTCCCACATTCTCTGCATCCATTAGACGTGGCTGAACGTCAACAAAGCGCATTCCGCGGTCACGTCACGCGTGCTACGTCACCGCAAACGTCATGACCATATAATTTAGTATCCTGTGTGTGAGCTTTATGGTGGATGTTATTGTTGATCTATGGATTACCTTTGCCATTGGATGTGATATTATCTATTGATTGACTTAACACTTTTATTGTCTTCACTGTTTTAAATGTATCATCATCGCCTCAATTAATTATACTTGAGACTGCTTCTTATTTTCTTTACTTATCCTATTAAGTGGTCAGGGATCTTTTTATCTTCCTTTGCTCTTCTTACTCCTCTTCCTGAATCCTTACTAATATTATAAAAGCGAAAGTGAGTTTGTTTGTTTGTTACGCCTTAATGCCTAAATGGCTATACCGATTTCGATGAATTTTGGTACAGAGATCGTTGAGACCCTGAAGACGGACATTTTTTTTTTAAAGTGAGAAATGAGGGAGAAAGAGGGTAGAAAAGGGAAAACTTAGCTTTGCTATTACAATAAATAAGGCGCAAGGGCAAGAACTACAGGTAGCAGGTACCTCTAATCAGGACAGGGGAACTGTGTTACCCTGAATTTAACGCGAGCGAAGACACGGGCAAAAACTAGTAACCAACATTTACCAAGTATATAACTCACACACATACAAACATTTAACATTGTGAAATGTAATTAAAAATTAAGATCTTTTGACATTACTATATTTTTAACATTGGTTAGACTTTGTTTCGCGCCTTAAATGCTTTGAGAACATTAAAAATCTCCTTATAACTACATACTCATTTTAGTTGTACGGGATCCACCGCTGTTGTGTACAGTAATGTTAATTAATTAGTACTATTACTATTTTAGTTATGCTTGCGACCATGAATATATCTTCGTACAAAACACCAATAAATTAGAGCATCGCACATCAACACTTTATAATGGCAAACTTGAATAGTTACATCTGGCATAATATATAGCGAGAATCTAACATTTCACTAATAACTCGTTTGCTATGACAATATTAATTATAAACTCCCGAATTTCACAAAGTAAAGAACTAGGAAATCAAATTCCAAATTATAAAACTGATTCACAGTTAACTAACATACAAACAGACATATCATGTTTTATGACGGAGAAAACTCAATGTTATCTTAGGAAGCTTAAACTCTTGAGTTTATATCCTATCCCCTAAATTCTAAAGTCTAATTTTAATTGTTTATTGGCAAATACATTTGCTATTGGAATTGATACGCTATTTCAGAAGGTGTGAAGTTCGAATTTTAGTAGCAAAGATGTGTCATTCCATAAATCGGGATCTGATTAGGAGAAACCGGATTTTCGGACGTGTGGTTTCTATGGTACAGTCCAATCTGAAATTGTTTATTGTTATGGCAACTTGTGGTCGGTATTAGGCGTTTTGCTAGCGTTGGATAGGATATGGGGAAACCGAACTTAATTGCTCTGGTATTAAGTACAGCAATTAAAGGAGAATAATTTTTAGGTGTTAACGAGGCCAACGTTGAGTTATTTGTGGATTAGATTGTCCTCATAACAATTAGTAGAAGTCACAGTGTGTGCACACAATCAAGTAAGGTATTCATGGTGGTGTGGACAGTGAGCAATGGGTAGCTCACCGTCCGTCCGTCTATTGACGACAGGCCGTGTCGACAACGCGTTTGTGTTTCACGCGCGCCTCTAAGAAATGTCAGCAAAGCAGAGGGGCTTGCCAAGGCCTCCGCCTGCCGGGGCTGGGGGTTGTTCGAAAGCGATACCGCGGCCCCGGAACGTAAAGGGCGATAGAAGGAACATGGGTGGATGTTAGTCAGTACAAGTCTGACTCTCGCCCCCGCTCCGCGTAGAGCGGGGGAAGTTATTTGATGATTTCGCACACCAAAAAAAAAATATGGTTGAACTCACACGAAAGCAGAACATTATTCTGTAGTGCAGATTTTCGTGACAACGCGTTTGTGTTTCACGCGCGCCTCTAAGAAATGTCAGCAAAGCAGAGGGGCTTGCCAAGGCCTCCGCCTGCCGGGGCTGGGGGTTGTTCGAAAGCGATACCGCGGCCCCGGAACGTAAAGGGCGATAGAAGGAACATGGGTGGATGTTAGTCAGTACAAGTCTGACTCTCGCCCCCGCTCCGCGTAGAGCGGGGGAAGTTATTTGATGATTTCGCACACCAAAAAAAAAATATGGTTGAACTCACACGAAAGCAGAACATTATTCTGTAGTGCAGATTTTCGTAACTTCAGTTCCATCGTTCAGTAGACTTATCTAGCTAAATCCTATTGCCAACTCGAACTTGAAGGAAATTGTATTGAACAATCAGTAAAGGATTCGGTCGACAAAGTTTCTTGAACGCTCACATTTTTCTTTTATCAAGACAAACTGTTTTCTCAATGTTTGTTGACGTAAATAGAGAATCAAATACACTAACTTTTACTATTCTGGTAAAACATCTACAAACTACTATTGTTGACATTTAAAAAAATATAATATCATAGTCTACTACTATTGCCTTTATAAATTACAACCATTTATTATCAACAAAATGTATTGATAATATTGATATTTGAAGTAATGAAGAAATCAAATGAAACAAAACAGAAATAATACCAACAGTACAATTTGATTATAATAACACTACAAATAATGACGTAAACGCCAAAACAACTAAAAATTTTACTGATTACAAACAATCTACAAAACAAACGTACCTACCAGTCCTATAATAACATGTATTACAGGACTAGCACGAAGCACCACGGGGTGGTGGAACACTTTATCATTTGCTCGGTGGCTTTAATTTGATTACGATGTTAATGGGCCGTTCGACGCGATCCAATTCCAACAAGCAATTCAAATAGTTCACGTATTGATTGTGAAAGTCTTTTTTTAAAATGATTTGTATCGTGTTTTTTGAAGTTTCCTTAGACCGGTTTTTGTAAGATAAATGTGATGATAAGCTGTCTGAATCAAGAGCCCCATTCTGGAATCAGAACGTAAGGTATTAAATATTGAGTGATATTTGGGTTAAAACTAATACGTAAGACTTATCCTATTTTACATAGGACTGATAAAGTAACTAGCAAAATGTAAGATAAGATATTTGTTATTTTCAAAAGGCAAAGGAATACCTGTAGTTCACCCAGCCAGTATGACTATGAGTACGCCTCTGCCTACCCCTTCAGAGATCACAAGCGTAAGGTGGCGTTAAATATTTAGTTACCTATTTATTGTCATCAGCCTATATCAAAAGGTTTGACCTGATTATAAAATTTACCAAGCGTCTATTTATATCAAGCAATCTCCCAAAAAATCTTCAACATATTTAAACTGATTAATCAAGCTCATAGAGCAATAAATTGGCGTGCAATACAGGAGAAATGTCAAGGAGCGCAGCCTTCTGCATAAGTGCCCGGAGCCACCCTTCTCCGCGCTCACAGGAATTATCGCTAATAATTATATTACAAGAGAATCAAAGTGCTCTCACGTGCGCTGTATCTTTAGATGTGATTTCTTGGTTGTTTAAAATGAGATCGTTAAATGAGAAAAATAAAACGTTTTATGGTTAACTAGCTTTTGCCCGCGGCTTCGTTTGCGTTAAATTCGGGTTAACACTGTTATGTTTGATGCTTATAAATGATAGTCCGTTGGGTATGATACAGGTTTATTGGTAAGAGACACAGGAGATGTTTATTAGTCTACATCATGACATGAAGTGTGGCAGAGTGCCGCAGACCACAGATAATACATTTACTAGTGAAGACCATATTAGTAACATACTAAATAGTGATGTTACAACATCCCCCTTGTTGAGTTCAAATTAGACCCCTGACTGACAATTAATATAAGTGCTATGCTATTTAATTTTATACAAGACAACATGCTTAATTATACTTATAGTTACTTAACTTTACTTATGACTCTATTTATAATTTAACTTAATCCATTTCTTCAATTAACCTTCTGGTAGGTTTTACAATACGACCTGACCTAGTTGTTACATTTGAGGATTGCTGAGATGAGGATTCTTGATGCCTAGACTCCTGTCTGTCACCTTCCTCTCCCCTTTGTGACGAGTTGGATTGCATGGGAGGGTTAGCACAATTATGAGAATATTTATGTCTTAAGTGTATTCTATTCCTCCTATACCTAACTCCATTGACATCCTCAACAACATATGATCTATTATTTGACAATCTTTGCTTAACAATAGCTTGTTCCCAGTTGCTACTTGGGTTTCTCTTAAAATAGACATGATCATTATGATGTAACATAGACATTGACTTGGCATTTTTATTGTAGTATTTTGACTTATTTTTATCATTTTTCTTGACAGACTCTTTGTAATCTTTAAATGTTACCACTTTTGGCTTCAACTTCTTATATGATGTTGGAATGTTATCTCTTAAGTTCCTAGACATGAGTAACTGTGCTGGTGATGAAAAATTATTTTTACCTGTATTTCTGTATTGTAACAATGCTATGTATGGATCTGATCCATTTTCTTTGCATTTTCTTAGCATGTTTTTTATGATTTTGACTGAACTCTCTGCTTGTCCATTAGACTGTGAATGATATGGGCTAGTTACAATATGTTCTATGTCCCATTCTTCCATAAAATTTTTAAAATCAACTGACTGAAAAGGAGGTCCACCATCTGATACCAGTGACAATGGTATTCCATGACGAGCAAATATGGACTTTAAATGAGTTATTACATTTTTTGATGTACTGTTGTTATTTAATAGTGCAATCTCTATAAATTTTGAATAATAATCAGTGACAATTAAATATACTAAACTATCGAAATGCATTAAATCAATACCGACTTGTTGCCATGGATATTTGCTTATTTCATAATTCTGTAGTGGTTCCTTTTGGTTACATGGTTTGAATTTTGCACATACTAGACATTGTTCTACTAAATTCTTAATATCACTAGACATATTTGGCCAATAAAGAGATTCTTTAGCTAAGTTTAGACATTTATTTATACCTTGGTGACCTTTGTGAATTTTTACTAACATTTCTTTATGCATTGACTGTGGTACTATTAATTTTGAGCCTTTGAATACTAAATCTCTAATTTTATGGATTTCTCCTTGTATATTCCAGAATGGTTTTATTAATGGACTGACACTATTTTTGGTTTTTGGCCAACCTTCATTATAATACTTTATTAATAGCTGCAGGGTTTCATCTTTCTTAGTTTCCTGAGCCAATTTTGTGCTATATTCATCTGTAATTGCTAAGTTAGCATACATTAGATTGACATGACAAGACATTTCTGATTCATTTTCAGGCCTATAATGTTCTTTCAAAGCTGCTCTTGACAATGTGTCTGATATGAACATTTCTTTGCCTGGGACATGTATAACTTCTAAATCATATTTTTGACAAGTTAACATCATACGCTGTAATCTAGCTGGGACATCATGTAATGGTTTTTTAAATAGATAGACTAAAGGTTTGTGATCAGTATGAACTGTGACTCTATTACCATATACATATTGGTGAAATTTTTCACAACCAAATTGAATTGCTAATAGCTCTTTCTCTATTTGAGCATATCTTTCCTGCGTTTCAGTTAAGGTTTTTGAACTGTATGCTATTGGTTTATTTTTCTGTAAAATGACTGCGCCTAACGCTGACTTTGACGAATCGACTGACAAGACTAATGGAATCTTGGGATTATAATGAGCTAAAACTGGTGAATTTGTAATTTCATCTTTCAGTTTCCTCAGACATTGACTATGATTCTCATCCCAAGTCCAGACTGAATCTTTTTTCAAAAGATTTCTTAATACTTGTGTTTTTTCTGACAGGTTACTTATAAAGGGTCCTAGGTAGTTTATCATACCTAGTATTCTCTGTAACTCTTTGACATTTTGCGGTGTAGGCATGTTGACAATTGCTTTGACCTTCTCAAGATCTGCCCTTGCACCGTCTTTACTGAAGACATAACCTAAAAAACATACTTCTGACAGTGAAAATTTACATTTTGACTTGTTAAATTTTAAATTGACTTGACGAGCTCTTTGCATGACTTTGTGTAATCTTTCATTATGAACTGACTCATTTGGTCCATAGACTAAGATGTCATCGATGAATATAAGTACGCCTTCTATGTCACCAAATAGATTCATCATGACTCTTTGAAATATTTCAGACGAGGCATTTATGCCATAGGGTAATCTTAAATACTTATATCTACCAAATGGTGTTTGAAAGGTACATAATTCTGAACTATATTCATCTAAACGTAGCATCCAAAATCCTGAAAATGCATCTAAGTGAGAAAAACATACAGCCCCTTCGAGCTGAGACCTAATCTCATCAATTGACTTGAGTGGATAATGTTCCCTCATGATATTTTTATTTAAATTTCTGGGATCAAGACAAATTCGTAACTGACCTGAACTTTTTACTGTTACAACGACTGAATTAACCCACTCTGTAGGTTTTGTAACCTTTACTATGACTTGCATTTTCTCCATGCGATCCAACTCCTCACGCAGTTTCCCTTGTAATGCGAATGGGACTTTCCTGGGCGGATCCACACATGGTACTGCATCAGGCTTGAGTTTCAGATGACAGACTGGAGGCAGACAGCCAAGACCCTGGAATACATCATTATATTGTGTATGAATTTGCTCACAAAAGTCTTTTTTTGACACTGAAAAGACACGTTTTATTATACCTAGCTTTTCACAAATTGGGAGACCAAGGACATTTGGACACTCTATATCTGGTATAATAAACATTATGTTTTCAACAATGTTCTTATTGTTTAAGCAAAAATTACAATTTAAGTTGACTTTGCCTAAAATCGGAATGGATTTTCCACCAAATCCTTTGACATTTACTTGACATTTGACAAGTGACAATTTTGACAGCTTATTTTGACTTTTAACATTTTTAAATGTTTGTTTTGACATTATGTTGACATCTGCTCCTGAGTCTATGATACATTTAACCTTTGTATCACCTACCAATAAGCTAATTTCCCACGACTGCTTTGAATGATTCAAAGTATTGACGACTGATGATCCTTTGTGTGACTGACTGGACGACTGTGCCTTATTGTGAAATCCCTCAGACATGTGACTGATTTCATCATTGAGACTCTGACATTTTTTCTTTTGACTTTTTGACTGGACATTGGATCTCTCAGACATGACATTTTTTTCATACATGTGATATGAATTGGGACTCTGACTATTTGACTGGATAAAAAATCTATCCGACATGTGATTGTTTTCATACATGTGATATGAATTGGGACTCTGACTATTTGACTGGATAAAAAATCTATCCGACATGTAATTGTTTTCATACATGTGATATGAATTGGGACTCTGAGTATTTGACTGGATAATAAATCTCTCCGACATGTCACTTTTCTCATCATAGGGATGGATGGATGGATGTGATGTCTTACTGTGTGTCTGTGTGTTCCTGTGTCTCTGACTAAGTGACTGACTGTGAGAATTACTATTATGACTGTGACCATTATGACTTTGCTGACTAAGTGACTGACTGTGAGAATGACTATTATGACTGTGACCATTATGACTTTGACTATTCAGCATACCAACGAAATAATCTTGACTACCATTATCTGAATTAAACGATTGCAACTGACTGACTTTTTTATTTTTGTGACAAAATTTAGCAAAATGATTGTAAGATTTACATGACCTGCATTGAACTCCTTGGGCTGGACACTTGTAGCGATGAGACTGTCCACAGCGGCTACATGTCTTCAAGCTGCCTGAAGCTGAAGGTGACTCGCGACTGCCTGAAGCTGGCTTGCGACTGCTTGAAGCTGACTTGCGACTGGGAGCTCGCTGTCGACGATCTCCTCGACTACGGCTCCTCCGACTGAGATGCATGACGTTTTCTGACGTTCGTTGACTGGCGATGCTGCTTCCTTTGACTATTTTCTCAGCATCTTGCTGTGCGACTATGAGCGTCCTCGCTAGCTCTTGCATTCTCTGATAGGTTAAGTCATGTTCTTGCAGTAACCTTTGACGCACACGTGACAAGTCTAAATTGAGGTTTGCAATGAAAATATCTTTGATGAGCGATTCCCTGAGCGTGCCAAACTCACATTCTCTGCTTCTATTCTCCAAATCCGTGAGGAATTCGTCGATGCTTTCGGATTTTTCCTGCTTGCGTGTGAAGAATAGATACCTGCACATGGTCACGTTTCTTCTTGGCTCGAAGAATTTGTCGAATTTCGATTTGACTTCGTCAAGCGTGCTCTTGTCTATTTTGAGGTTAAATGAGTTAAATATATTGAGACCTCGTTCTCCAATGCAATGTAACAGAATTGCGATTTTCCGTTTCTCGCTTGACTTATCTAGACCTGTGGCTAACAAATATAACTCAAGTTGTTGCCACCATCTTTTCCACGTTTCAGCGTTATTGTTCGTGGTATCTGACGAAATATTTAATTGCTTCACACGTGTTTGAAAATTTGTCTCACCATCATGGCTGACGTCCGCTTGGTCCGGCATTTTCTTCGACGACCTCGACTTTTTCTTGAATGATTCTTCTTAAACCACTTCTGACACCATGTTATGTTTGATGCTTATAAATGATAGTCCGTTGGGTATGATACAGGTTTATTGGCAGGAGACACAGGAATGTACACACAGGGCTACATCATGACATGAAGTGTGGCAGAGTGCCGCAGACCACAGATAATACATTTACTAGTGAAGACCATATTAGTAACATACTAAATAGTGATGTTACAACAAACACAGTTCCCCTTTCCTGATTTGAAGGTACTTGCTACCTGTAGTTTTTGCCTTTGCGCCTTATTTATTGTAAAAGCAATGCTAAGTTTTCCCTATTCTTCCCTCTTTCTCCCTCATTTCTCACTTAAAAAAAAGTTAGTTTATGTCCGTCTCCAGAGTCCCAACTATCTCTGTACCAAAATTCATCAAAATCGGTTTAGCCATTAAGGCGTGAAAACGTAACAAACAAACAAACAAACTTGCTTTCGCTTTTATAAAATTAGTAAGGATTTTGAAAGTAATGCTTGTAGTTCTCTTGTCTGATATTTTTTACCAACCTTACCGTTATGTATACGTTGACATTTTTTAAATCTACTAAAAAGCATGTCACAAATATGACGATAATATAACATCATCCAAATACACCATTTCACTTGACGATTGTTTTTGCAGAATTGCAATTTCGCAAGACTTTTTTTTCCTTTTTTTTACGTGTGGAAAACCTTGATGAATGTTCTCCGCCATGGGATGGCGGAGG
This sequence comes from Ochropleura plecta, assembly GCA_905475445.1. Lineage (NCBI taxonomy): Eukaryota > Metazoa > Arthropoda > Insecta > Lepidoptera > Noctuidae > Ochropleura > Ochropleura plecta. The sequence continues at coordinate 20,004,592 of FR997736.1, forward strand.
GGTCTGTCAGACTCCTACTGACTAGAACCACCCGGTGTTCCTTCTCATCACTTCTGGCTGGGGTGCGGGGACACAATCGTATTCTACACAATCACCCCAGCAGTAGCGCAACGTATCTACTTAACTTATCTGTTAATGTCAATTTCAGCTAACTTACTAATATTATAAATGCGAATGTTTGTGAGGATGTAAGTATTGATGTATGGATGGATGTATGGATGTTTGTTACTCATTCAAAGCGATCTTTTTGACGGATCTTGATGAAATTTGACACAGAGGTAGATTATAGTCTGAAATAACACAATAAGGTACTTTTTTATTCGATATCAAACTGGCGAAGCTAGTTAATAATATTTTTCTTTCTTTTTTTTCTACATTTCCACCAGGAACGTTCCATATCACGGATTGATAAAGACTTGCTGTATTCTATTACTCCAGCCCGCTACAATTGTATAGTAGCAAATTCCTCACCTCAAAACAGCATAGATAAAGCCTATGATAATAAGCTAATTAGCATACTTCTTATGCATCGTAGCCCTGAAAATAAAGTTCATTAAAACAAGTTGCCTTCTCATTATTTTTCGTCGTTCACGCCTGAAAATTTAATTAGGAGGCAGACTCCCCACTTTTAAGCTTTTCTAGGATATAATTTGTCGATCAAAAGTGAGTGTTTAAATTTAAAACTTTCTAGATTGTTAGAATATTTCTGTCATGAATTTCGTTTTCTATTCATAAAAAGTGTAGTTTATATACCTTGTAATTTTCTTATTATTTAATTTTTCTGCGATCGGTATAGCCTAGAATATTTTCATGAATACGGATTTTTAGATTCTCATATTACATGTCTTTAAAGTCCTAATTCCAAAACAAATTCACACTTTCAGCGTTTCTCCAACAGATTGCTTGAGTGAAGTTTTTAAGGCATTTAATTAACGATTATCTTCACACTCTTTGCAAGACAGGGACAGAACTATCACAGTTTAAGTTTGTTTCGCAAACAAGAAGTTGATACTTTATTAATTAGGACTGAGTTCCAGTCAGCGACTGAATACTGAATGTTGTTGAAGTTTTAAGTTTTTAGGCAACAGCTTGGTTATCCCAACATTTTATGCTTTATGCAATTTAAACCAACAATCTTTATCGTCATTTACGTCTTCTCTATGGCATGTTATTCTTGTGATATTATTTTTTCATTATTTCTGATTAAAATATAGACAAATGTATGTCTGAAACTATTCCACTATCCTAAAATAACTTTGTGTTAGAACAATAAAACTGAGGGCAAAGAACATTTTCGGATTTTTGACATTACCAGGAGATTAAATTAAAAACTAGTTTCTGCCCGCGGCTTCGCTCGCGTTAAATTCGCGGTAACACAGTTCCCCTTTCCTGATTTACAGGTACCTACTACCTGTAGTTTTTGCCCTTGCACCTTATTTATTGTAATAGCAGTGCTAAGTTTTCCTTTTTCTTCCCTCTTTCTCCCTCATAACTCAATCTTTTTTTTTTTAAAAAGTCTATGTCCGTCTACAGGGTCCCAACTTTCCTTTTTCTTCCCTCTTTCTCCCTCATAACTCAATCTTTTTTTTTTAAAAAAGTCTATGTCCGTCTACAGGGTCCCAACTATCTCTGTACTAAAATTCATCAAAATCGGTTAAACCATTTAGGCGTGAAGACGTAACAAACAAACAAACAAACTCACTTTCGCTTTTATAATATTAGTAATAGCCCGAGAGCCAGTAACAGATTTATATGACCAAGTTCCTCTCAAGTGATAATTAGTAAAACGCATCAGAAAATCGAACTATAAAGCCTCGTGAATGTCAGCTGAGGCTCGGTGGGGGGGATGAGCAGTTATAACCTCCCACGCTTGATGAAATAAAAAAATATTCACTCATTTCCTCTCGGCTAAAAGTTTATCAAGTTATAGCTAACCCAATACCTCAACAAAAAAAAAAGTCAGCTGGCTATAACATAGTGCATTCGGAGACATTCAAGTTACCAAAGAAAGGTATTGAATGGCTCTTCTCTACCACCTTGCGAGTCAGAGCTATATCAGCAATTTTTAAGAGCATGCTATATTGCTCAAATTTGGTCAAATGCACACTTGCGTCATTTCCTCCCACACGAAAATTTGTGAGCTGATTTTAAATATAATACTGTGATAAATAAAAAAAATCAGCTAGCAATAAGTCGAGGGAAACCTGGTCAGCTGATGCCTTTAAATAGTCAGTAAATGCTTCTGGCTAACTTCTACGTAACGACCTTCAAAGTATCAGCTGACGATTTTTCCACCGAGATACAGCCAGCTGACGTATATATTTATCAATAGTTACATATAAGCTATCATCTGGTAAATTTTTAGCCGAGAGGATATCACTGAAAGTGAAGATTTTTTTTCCCATGATCTAGCCATCAGCTGACGTACAATGCACTATGTTATAGCCAGCTGACTTTTTTTTTTTGTTGAGGTATTGGGTTAGCTATAACTTGATAAACTTTTAGCCGAGAGGAAATGAGTGAATTTTTTTCTTCAAGCTTGGGAGGTTACAAATACTCATCCCCCCCACTGCGCCGCAGCTGACGGTCATAGGGCTTTATGATACTGTTGTCTGATGCGTATCGCCAATTATCTAACGAGAAGAAATAATTAACCAAATTTGCACCTGGCTCTCGGACTATAAGGATGTTAGAGAAAATAATAAATAAAATAATAATAATAAATATCTTGGGACAATTCACACACGGCTATCTGATCCCAAGCTAAGCAGAGCTTGTGTTATGGTAACCAGACAACTGATATACATACTTATATAATTTATAAATACATACATATTATAGATAAATCACACCCAGACACAGAACAAACAATCATGCTCATCACACAAAGTTTGTCCTGGGTGGGAATCGAACCCACGACCTCCGGCTCAGCAGTCAGGGCCACTAACCACTAGACCAACAGGTCAGTCGAAATGTCTGATGTTCGTCTATCAATCATTCAAATCTCAGTTATAAATAATATGTAGTTGCTCTTTGATCGTATATAAAAGGACATAACAAAGGGGTACTAAAAATAACTAGCAAAGTATAGATAAAGAGCTCAGAAGTCTTTGATCTCTCAGTATAAGTTTACTTATATGTAGTTCAGTTCTTTAAATGATATAACTTCTAACTAAGGTTAATTGAAAATTTTCTTCAAGTGCTGGAGTAACATTTATTGATAGAAACAAATTGTTATTGGCTAGCTAATATTCTTTATAAATAAGAACCAGTTAAAAGGAAGAAAGAAAACTATCAAGGTTCATGAGATACAGCCTGCTGACTGACGGATAGATGGACAGACAGACAGAAGAAATATAACACAATACATGAAATAAATTAACCCTGTACTTGGCCAAAAAGGTAGTTATCTCAGCAAAAATAATAAAAAAAAAACGTTAAATAATATCAGAAACACGCGTCAACATTCAGGTTACGCCGCTCTTCCCTAGATGGTTCTGTGGTTGGGTGACCTAAATATAACATGCTTTCGGTTTCGATGGTCGCCAAAATTAGACAAACGTTGCATCAATAATATGAGAGTTTGTAAAACTAAATAACAACTGGAAACGAGTGACGTCATTTTGTGTCTCGTATTCTTTTTAGAGATCCTCTCCATTTGCAATCTATATCATAGGAATAAGTAAAAAGTAACTAATCCAGCCATTTTTTTATCCACTAAATCTGCAACAAAAAAATATCTCACTTAGCTAACCATACATTATACAAACTCAAAATGTAAATGCAAATATAAATAAACCGTGAAGTAGTCAAATTTAACTTTTAAGATTTATTGCTTGGTATTATTATAGCTACAAAGCAAAACTGATAAAAGCGTATTAAATACATATATGTATATAACTCTTAATTTGTACTGAAAATAATCTCAGCATTTCTTCCACATAAGTAATGACGTCACATGTAAAACTAACATAGATACTAGTTCCAAGTAAAATAAAAATGACATAAAATATAGCATTCCGGTTCGTTATAATGTAACTGGATGTCCCTGAGCGGTCCCTTTGAAATACGAGGCTTGAACTTACGTAGATATTGAAAGACGTGTTTATTGGTTTGCGAAAGAAAGTCTGGTTTTTGAAAAGGCTTCATATGGATAGTAATACACACAGTATACACTCAGTACTCAGCTGGGTTGTGGAGGTCAGATAGGCAGTTACTCCATGTAGATTACTGAAATTCAGATGCATCTGTTGAGACTGGAAGCCAAACCCAGCATAGTTGGAAACCAGATAAAGATATTACCACCATCCATCCATCAATTTTCCTGTCCTCGGCCTATTCTAATTGGGGTCGGCGCAACACGTTTTCATCTCCCATTCTCCCCTATCACGGCATCATTTATTCCTTTCTCCTTCATATAATACTACGTAAAGATAATACCACCATGAGTGAGAAAAGAAATCTTTATAAAGAAAAAGCGACTCCGGCCTATCTTTGAACTGCGTAGATCCAGGGAGTTGATTTCATAGCTGCAAGGATCACAGACATGAGTACCTATATGGTCTTTTTTTTTTCGGGTAGGGAAATCATCAAATGACTTCCCCCGCTCTGGGCGGAGCGGGGGGCATGTCAGACTTTTACTGACTAAAACCCACCCATCTTCCTTCTGTTGCCCTTTACGTTCCGGGGCCGCGGTATCTCTTTCGAACAACCCGCAACCCCGGCAGGCGGAGGCTCTGGCAAGCCCCTCTGCTACCTATATGGTCTTAATTTCAATTCGATACTTTTAAGTATTCCCGATATAAAGGGTCTTGACAGACAGACAGATAGGTGGACCACAAAGTGCTCCTCTATATAAGAGTTCCGTTTTTTTTTTCATTTAAGATACGGAATCCTAAAAATCTGGGTTTAAAGTTTCACGGTTTCTAAATATAGAACAAAATAATAAACAGTCATCCTGCGATCATGGCGTTTGAAATAGCGTAGAAATATTGAGAGCTCATAATAAAAACAAATTACGCAAGAAATTCCGTAAGTGACAGTTTGAATACAGAATAGGGTAGTTTCCAGGGTCAAAGTAATTACATTATATTTAGTCCATCTTTTAGATTATTCAAAAATAAGGGACACGTATTTTTCATTTGTAAATTAGACCAAAAATTACAAAGATATGGCCCATTAAAGTTATGTGTGACGTCAATCGTTGCGAAAAAAATGCAGCAAGGTGTGACGTTACACGTAACTTGAATAAAAAAATACGTGTCCCTTATTTTTTTTTAATAAGCTTAAAGACGGCCTAATATTGTTATTTTGGGAACTAGCCCATTGATACATCCATAGACTACAGAAAATAAGGTGGGAATTCTACAAATAACTTTCGAAGCGGGGGAGAGTGTCAGACTTGTACTGACTAAAACCCACCCATGTTCCTTCTATTGCCATTTACGTTCCGGGGCCGCGGTATCTCTTTTGAACAACCCGCAGTGACGCAGGTCCTCACCGAACATTGAAGTTATAGCTTCAGCTTGTTGTTTAAACTTGAATAAATTAAGAAAACTAATTTTAATTCCCAAATTAAATCAAATCAATTTTACGACAATTTCTATATTTTACCACACGATTTATTAACCACTAATAACATTGCTTAACGCTCGATAAAAGTACAAACTTTAGAGAACATCCATGTAATGTCCTTGAATACTAGTAATAATAATTATTGGCTGACACGTGTACCTATCAAACATGTGTCATATTTAATTGATACAGGGCAATTGTCAATTTGACGGAATGGTTGGCGCAGTGGCTGAGCGATTGACTGCTGAGCTTTGTGTCGCGGTAGGTAGTTGTTCTGGATCTGGCTGCTTGTGTATATGAGTTTAAATGTTTGTAAACGCACCCACGATACAGGAGAAATTCCTAGATGACAAGTTTCTTTTTTTAAAGGAAAAGTAAGGAAGACTGCAATAAGCATACGTCATCCTTAAGTTAATATTATGAAAGTGAAAGTGAGTTTGTTTGTTCGTTACGTCTGCACGCCTAAATGGCTAAACTGATTTTGATGAATTTTGGTACAGAGATAGTTGGGACCCTGGAGACGGACAAAGACTAACATTTTTTTTTTAAAGTGAGAAATGAGGGAGAAAAGGAAAAACTTAGCATTGCTATTACAATAAATAAGGCGCAAGGGCAAAAACTACAGGTAGCAGGTACCTGCAAATCAGGAAAGGGGAACTTAGTTACCCCAAATTTAACGCGAGTGAAGCCGCGGGCAAAAGCTAGTAATAATATATGCCATCTTACAAGGTACATTTTTCTGTCAAAACTAAAAAATATTTCAACAAACTCAAAAAGTCAGATCTTATGAACGAAACTCGCCTCGTTTACATCAGCAAAACGTTTCATCGTTTATAGCCTAAAAATACTAAAATTGTTCATAATCCAGATTCGTTCGCGGCTCATTGATCTTGTGTTTAGGCTGAAAATGCTGAAACGTTATCTAACCTAGGCTGAATTGCGAATATTGATATATGTTCACATAAATCTTTGGTCCTTTGTTGAGCGACAGATGTCTCTGGGGTCATTAAAAAGGTTATCTTTTAGATAAAAATTAAATGAGTATTATAATGAAAAATAGTACATTTTGTGTGAGCCTAATTTTCCTAATCCACTGTGTCTCTCAACATGAATAAATATTATCAGTTTATAGTAGGGAAGCGTGGTGAGCAGTGTGACCAACTGGTGCCGATTCTGAGTTACGATTTGTAGGTCACCAATCAGACACTTCAGTCTCGTCATCATTTTTCTGCCCTTGTCCCTTTCCATTTGGGGTCGGCGCAACACGTTTTCTTCTTCCATTCTCCCTGTCAGACATCACTGCTTATACAATACAATACAATACAATCATTCAACCCTTTCTCTTTGAAATTATTCCTTACACAATCCATCCATACTTTCATTCGCTTTCCTCTCCCTCTCCATCCATCAACATCCATATCTATCACTGTTTTATTTACCTATGTTTCACATATAAATAAATAAAATAAAAAATAAAAACGTGTACATAATATGTGTGTCGAAGCACCTTTTAAGCAATGATATGCTTGTGTTAGTTGGTTCCGCTCTTCCAGTTTGCAATAACTAAGTATAAATGCTGTGAGACAAACAAAGGCAATCTAAAATAAGCATGCAGTGGACGATAGGCGAAATAACAACGCGCGCGATGTAATAAGTGTGAGGTGTGTCTGCGTGTATGTGTGTGAGTGTGTATATGTGTGTGAGTGTGTGTGAGTTGGTGTGTGAGGATGTCAGGGGTGTGTGTGAGTCATTTGTGCTTTGTCTGTTTTGGGGTCAGCCCTACGACTATGTCTTGGGGTCGGAAGACACTGTAATCAGTATCTTCCACTGACTGTAGAGGTCCCTAATGACCAGTCACGTAGCAGTTTGTAATATTGACTCGATTTCTGCGTAGCTTTTGGTTGCTAACCACTGTGTGAGGGTCTTTCGACAGTCACGGTAATTCATTGGGTAAATGTCTAATTCTTTGTTTAGAAAGTTAAATAAGTGGGTCGACTGTCTATTATATTGTCTAGCGGCGAATTTGGTGTTAACAGGTGTAAGTGGAGCTACTCTGTTCTTCCTCCTAGTCACTGTCTTGGAAGGGACGAAAGAAAGTGACTTGTGCTTTTTCAGGGCTATCTGAAGGATGTATAATTTCCTGACTGATAGGAGGTTTGAGTTTAAATAGAGACTTTCTGTGGAGTATCTGAGTGGCTTGAAAAACATGACTTTAAGAAGGGCCCTTTGTGCTCTTTCAAGTTCTAGAAATTTGGTTGTTCTACATTTGTGACTAAAACTATGTACACGCAAAGTTAAAATATAGCCAGTGTGAAACCAGAATATATAATAAAAAGTATAGGCTATGTATATAAGTACTTCATGACATTTAAGTCAGAACTAGTATTAAATTGAAAACGACTCTCACATAAGTTAGGGCCTGTATGTGGTTTACGGTTGCGGCGTATAAACCCAGATGAAAACATTTTAGTAAATTGAAACCTAGGTTTTAAATAGCTCATCGTAGAGTATCTGAGTTCTATTTTCTAAAATAAAATAACCTAAAGAAACTAATTACTTACAAATAAACTGAAAAAATCCTGTCAAGTGGTAACGTCCCCATGAGACATGCGACGTTGCCACATTGTATGGCAACGCTTAGCCTGTGACCAAAGTAAAAGCCAAGCTTTGGGTCACGGGAAGTGTCAACTAAGCGTTTTGAAATTTACATACAAAATCTGTGAGCACCAAGACCGGTCCCAGAGCTTTCTAATTTTACTTTCGTAGAATATATTTTTTGTAGAAAAGATTGATATACAAATAACTAGTCATTAACTCAACGATTCGTTCGATACTAATTATGGCTATTATTTTCTACCAAAATGCTAATGTTTTAAAGTAACGAAAATCATTACTTATCCTTACTAATAATATTATAAAAGCAAAAGTGAGTTTGTTTGTTACCTCTTCACGCTTTAATGGCTAAACCGATTTTGATGAATTTTGGTGCAGAGATAGTTGGGAACCAGGAGACGGACATAGGCTATTTTTTTTAAAGTGGAATATAAGGGAGAACGAGGGAAGAAAGGGAAAACTTAGCGTGGCTATTACAAATCAATAAAGCGCAGGGGCAAAAACTGCAGGTAGCAGGTACTGTGTTAAACCGAATTTAATGCGAGCGAAGCCGCGGGCAAAAGCTAGTAACAAAATATAACATATCGTGTACGTTAGAGAGACAGAATGTGTGTGATTTTCATAATTACTGTGATTAAGGTAGGTGTTATTTCTAGTTGGAAAGATTTTGGGAATAATGATAGTACTTACTTTGTATGAAGGACACACGAAGCTGCTTAAGGAGAAGGCACTTGAGCGATCTTATCTTAAATTGAATAGTATAGCAGAACATTAACCACATAGATACATCCACTAATTTGTAATGTTGCCATTTTCATGTCTACATTAATCTGCATTTCAGACCAAAGATGACTACTGCTGGATGCTTCTCATATTCAGTAGATTTCCAAAGCCTTCTCTGGGCCATCGATGCTCATGAAGAGGTTTTTCAACGTTATGCCTTCCAGTACGCTTCAGTACTTGTAGCTACAACGATATATAAACGAAAGCAGAACAGAATAAAAAATGGTAAAAGGTAAATAAACTAGATATGGAAGTTTCAGAACGATTCAAATTAAAAAAAAAATAACCAACTGAAACCCGATCACAATATGCCAGACAAAAACTCCAGAGACACAACTTTTCGATCAGCACACAAAAAATAGGCATAGGTAGATATTTTTTTTCACATTTACTATTTTACTGTCCAGCGGAGTAAAAATTCGCTGGCCACATCCATTAAGATGTGTGACAACAATAATAATTTCAGTGACACCGTAAAAACTCCATTTGGCCACAATGTTAGCTGGAGCATTCATGTGGAAAATGTTGTGGGACACGGTGCGCGCGTGACGTGTAGCGTGTAACGTGTTGCAAGTTAGCTTGACTTTATAGAACACAATTTTGCGAATAATTAACAGGAAAAAAAGGATGGTCGGATACATTGTTGGCTTTGATATGGTTCTTATTAAAACACTAGCTGGCGCCGGCGGCTTTTCGAAAAAAAATGTCCTATGTGATATTCCAGCCTATAATCTACCGTTGTGCCCAATTTCATCAAGATCCGTTCAGCCGTTTTGAAGTTAAAGAGTAACAAACATCTATACATCCAAACATCCATCCATCCTCACAAACATTCGCATTTATAATATTAGTAGGATGGTATTTGATACATAAATACATTAAAATACAAAAGAGTATAATAAAGAAAGCTGATCTGCCATTTAAAAAAATGATAACCAATTACATCTATTAATATCTACTCTACTACATCATATTAGATCTAGTGGTAAGTGGGTTCTAAGCTAAAAGTAGACAGAATTTAGTTTCGAGAATCTGTTTTGCAACAGTTATTGTAACCACTTTTGTTTTATTTTAACAAAGACTGACTTGTCTCAATGACAAAAATGAAATAAAATAAGAAATCATGTACCAACTCATTCATCGTCATCATTTTCCTGCCCCTGTCCCATTCTATTTGGGGTCGGCGCAACACGTTTTCTTCTTCCATTCTCGCCTGTCTGACGTCAAGGCATCATTTACTCCTTTCTCCTTCATATCATTCCTTACACAATCCATCCATCTTTTTTTTACCTTCCTCTTCACCCATCAACATTCATATCTGTACCAACTGTAGCTTAAAATCGCGTAAAGTTTTTATACTGTCAAAGTCATGAGATATTTTTATACTCAAACCCGTATACCTGATAACATAAATCACACACGTATAATCTTTCCGAATTTAACCTCAAACATTAAACAAAGATAGCATAAAACATTTTTATCAACCGCTGAAATTTCCGAACGCACTCGTTTTCAATATAAAATGAATTATACGTACGCTTTGTTGTTTTATCTACACGTCGGCTCTGATGGTACAGTAGACATATTAGCGACAGTATTTCAAATAGGAACGAATGTTCGAAACCAGCTCTCAAGCATACAATATGCAAAGAGTTTGCATACATTCAAGTATCAGGCCACTCGTGAGTAAGAGTGGTAGGTTTCTTTTACGATTTATCCGTACTGAAAAACTTGCAACGTTTTAACTTTATCGCGCGTTGCGAAAGGATGCTAGACGGAAAAAAATAAGATCAAAACTTGTAACGACACTTTTTGCTATAGTTGTAAGCCGTGCGGCGTGCGCGTGTTTCACTGTCTGTCTCTCTCTCATAGAAAGCAAGCCAGTCATTTTCGTTTCGTCTTTCTATTTCGCATTGAACAGTGTGGTGTCGCGACGATTATTTTTGTTGAGTGTATACAGGTTTTTTGTACATACTAAATAATAACTCCGTGACATCCGGGTGTCCCTTGACACCTCTTAAGTGTTTTTTTATTTCTTTAAACGCAATCTCATACAGAAAGTATGATGTATCGATCCATTTTGACTTCTTCGTACTGGAACCTGTATCTTCATCCTATCGTGGACCTGTCGCATTCCATAAATGTTTACCTTTTGTGTATGTGAAAAAGTTTGGTTGAGAATTTTAATATCCGCGTTCAATTTCATAAAAAGGTCCTAGTTGATTTAGTGCCTATATCTTTCCACTGTACCCGGGTGGGTGGTGACGGAAGTGAATGGACCGATTAATTCAACTGTTGTTTTGTTTTGTTATAGATATTCGGATATTATGAGGGTTTATAACCACCGAGCTTTTGGTAAAAAATGACTAGATTTATCACGGGTATTATGGGCCCAACAATTGTTTTATTTGGTTTAAATTGAGTGAGATTGTGAGAGCCATCAATTTGAGTAGGGTACATCACCGGGTATTAATTATAAATATTTAATACTGGCAGGTTAATTCACAATGTTTTTTTTCATAAACGAGCATAAAGACTGAAGAATGTTAATTGCATTTTTTTATGTAACAACACACATATCTTATGCCCTGACACCTGCGCTAATGATGACAATCACGTTTGACTTAGCCAGTTTGTAATGCTGTATTTAAGGCCAAACATATTAGATTGTTTATGCCAACAATGGGCTGTTGGTAAAAACGATCCAAATCGTCTTTAAAGAAACGAATCGAATAAAATTTTAGGGTGTTAAAATTAAGATTCGAGTTTTTTACAGGATGATTTTTTTCTCGTGGGCTTTTATGGCCAAATCCGAAACTACGAGGGGTAGCGAAAAAAAAATCCCTTTGTATCCTTACTAATAATTATGTATTATAAAAGCGAAAGTGAGTTTGTTTGATTGTTGTTACGTCTTCACGCCTGGCAAAAATGGCTAAACCGATTTTGATGAATTTTGGTACAGAGAAAGAGGAAAGAAAAGAGAAAACTTAGCTTTGCTATTATATATACAACTAGCTGTGCCCAGCGGTTTCACCCGCTGCTCACTTAGGGGTATGAAAAATAGATGTTGGCCGATTCTCAGACCTACCCGATATGTACACAAAATTTTGTTTAAATCGGTCCAGCCGTTTCGGAGGAGTACGGGAACGAAAATTGTGACACGAGAATTTTATATATTAGATAAATAACTAACTTAAAACTACGGGTAGCAGGTACCTGCAAATCAGGAAAGGGGAACTGTGTTACCGCGAATTTGACGCGAGCGAAGCCGCGGGCAAAAGCTAGTCATAGAAATAAAAAGATAAACCACGTTTCACCACCTTACCTCTCCTCCGTTACCACAATAATGCCAAGTATCCTCTGCGCTAAAATCAGCAAATTTGTAGGCCAAGAATATTTTCAGTAGCGTCGATTCAGCTGGAGATTAAATCACTGTTTTCCCGCCACACCGGGCCATCGTCTAAAGGTTTTTTTTTAATTTATTGAATGCACAACATATAAATGGTAACACGCTAGGCTTACTACTAGTGAGTACATGACCCTGTTAGGGCGCAGCAAAATATCTTAAAACGGATAAAACAATATTTTAATTTTAATAAAACATTGCCCCATACTAGGAATTTCTCCTGTATTATAGGTGCGTTTACAAACATTTAAACACACATATAAAAACAGCCAGACCCGAAATAACTACCTAGGTCATACAAATATTTTTATTTGGAGATCGAACCACGACACGCAGCGTAGCAGTCGATATTTCAGCCACTGCGCCAACCGTGCCGTCTGAAAGAAGAAATAATAAATAAATAAATAATAAATATCTTGGGACAACTCACACACTCACACGGCTATCTGATCCCAAGCTAAGCAGAGCTTGTGTTATGGTAACCAGACAACTGATATACATACTTATATAATTTATAAATACATACATATTATAGATAAATCACACCCAGACACAGAACAAACAATCATGCTCATCACACAAAGTTTGTCCTGGGTGGGAATCGAACCCACGACCTCCGGCTCAGTAGTCAGGGCCACTAACCACTAGACCAACAGGCCCGTGAAAGAAATCTTCTTTCTTTCTTTATGCCGCCCATGGACCTCGGGACTTGGCTTACAAGCCGTCGAGAAATATCCCTCAAGCATCCTGGTTTCGATGTTACCCTGAGCAAGTGATAATTGTTCAATACGCATATGAATCCGAAAAATCAGAGTTGCGCGCTTTGGAATCGAACCCTGGGCCTTTGATTTGGCATTCCAACGGTCACACCACTAGGCTATCACTGCTATCAATATCAGATATCAATATAATATTGAAGTGAGTATCTACTATCACGTATATTACTAAGTTTCACAATGATATTTTATTAATTAAACGTACATAAACATAAGTAAATGTAGGTTATTTCGCCGGTTTGTTTAGTGTTCATATCCCCCTTTTTGCAGAGACATTGAATCTTTCTTTCAGCTAAGAATATTAAACTTGACAATATTTTCCTATCAAAAAAAGACCATTTCAGATACTAATCTACACAGTACTACGTAAGTTGACCAAGATTTTTTGTCTGGACCTTAAAAGAGACTATGACCTCTGAGTTTGTTTTGGCTGTTTCTGCTCAGAGTAGTAGGGTACGAAATATCGGCCTCATCAAATTTTTAAATAAGACGTGTAAAAGTGTTTGTAAAAACCTACTTGCAAAATAAGCATCATTTATCATTTATCCAGCCATAATCTCGCTACACGGGTACCATCAAAGAGGTTCTTTACACCGCTCGCGCCCCGCTATATATCCCAACTCGTGGCATAGACTTAGTGACACTTGCAAGCTAGCCTCGAGCAAGTGTTAGACGATTTGCAATGCAAAACTGTTTGCGTCTTGCGAAGCTGTATCGTTTACGTAAACCTTCTTGTTGTAAGGTTTGGGAACTATTTCTGTATACTCGTCTATATAAACAACGAACGGTTTTAAAACTACCGTATTGATTTATTGTCTTGCTCGTCATTATCTGTATTTTCTACTTTTTCAAGGACGGCTACATTCCGGGGTGGCGGCTTGTTTGAAAGGGAAGTTTGCCCTTTGTGTTTGTTCCGCGGCCCCGGAACACAAAGGGCAAACGAACGAACATGTGTGGGTTTTTAGAGCACTCCCTTCCGCTCCGCTCAGAGGAAGTTATTTGATAATTCCCACCCACAAAAAAAAGGGTCGTATAAATGTACATTGTTGAAAATGATTGTTTGGCATTATATCGGTGACATTAATTATTCTACCTTTTTCCAGTTTATTAATATCATGAAAAACACAATTAACCTACTTTACTAAAGCTGATTCTTGTTGGATTTAAAACCCATGTTTTGAAAAATAAACCTTTAATTTACTAAATGATTTCAAAAAAATTGGGCTCGTCCGGGATTTGAACCCGGGACCTCTCGCACCCTAAGCGAAAATCATACCCCTAGACCAACGAGCCGACTGATAGAACTGTCAAATAGTACGCCCACAGTACGAAGATTACGATACCTTTCACTGACCATGTTGCAATATCTGATAAGGAAAAGGTTAATCGTAATATGCGTAACAGTAGGTATCAACAGGCAAAATTTTAAGAAATATATAATTTTTAAATCGAACAGTTTCATTTTAGTTAATTAAAATAATTTTCACATAATATTTGTGTTAAATTATATTATCGTTTATTGGACTTAGTAGAATAAGCCTCGTGCAGCGGTCGCTGTGTTTGTTACTCAACTCCTGCGAAACGTTGGACCGTTTTGTATGAAATTGTGTGTGCATATCGGGTATCTATTTTTCATACCCCTAAGTAAGAAGGGGACCTGAGCAGCGGGTGAAACCGTTGGGCACAGCTAGTAATAGTATCATCATCTGCCTAACCTTTTCCCTACTATGTTGGGGTCGGTTTCCAGTCTAACCGGATGCAGCTGAATATCAGTATTTTACATGGAGCGGCTGCCTATCTGACCTCCACAACCCAGTTAATACTGGGTAATACGATACCCCTTGGTAAGACTGGTTGTCAGACTTTCGGAACACTGACTACCTGTAACGACTGTCAAAGATCTACAAATGACAGCCGGGACCAACGGCTTAACGTGCTTTCCGAGGCACGGAGGAAACTCGGTATGTAACGGGTGGTCACCCATCCACAGACCAACCTAGGCAAGCGCGGCTTAACCTAAAGATCGACCCGAGCGGCTACTATTTATTTAGCCACGAGCTCCTCCAGTATAAAATGAAAAAATATTATTATCGTAATAACCTTTCTTTACTTAAAATATTTATAAACCAACCTGCGGTTGTGCATGCGCAGGGTCGGTGATTGTCCAACAGGATGGGACAACCGGGATTAAATTACGCTGTGTTAATCCCGGTTAAATGCTTCCTGTGAACCTAAAATAAATCCATTGAGAAGTTCTTCCTTGAAAGAGTAACAAATATCCATACATCCAGAAACTCACAGACATTCGCATTTTCAATATGAGTAATAGTCACGTATTGCCAACATCAGGTGACCACCCCTGGTCCTATTCACACAATACGTAGGTCCGGACACCGCAGTAGATGATATTGCTTGTTGAGTACTCGCTTGTCTTAGGCGAGTTGCAGATGATGCGTGCATTAAACGCCCTACCAGGCGGTTAAAATTATAAGGTAACTAGCTTTTGCCCACGTCTTCACTCGCGTTAAATTCGGGGTAACACAGTTCTCTTTTCCTGATTTGCAGGTATTTTTCGTTGGTAACAAAGAGTGTGTGTACCGATTTTTAGCTTCCTACTTTGCAAACTGCAAAAAGTCCCAAATAAAATACCACCTCCTCTTTTAAAGGGAAAAATGATGCACGATGTTTTTGTTAGTGACAAATAGTTCGCATACTATTCTTTTGCTTTCTACTTTGAAAATTGCGAAATGCTCAATACAAACTTCAACCACCCATTTTAGGGAAGTGGAGGATTAGTAAGAGACAAAAAGTAGCCTTTATCCGTATCTAGGATCCCAACAATGTCTGTACCAAAATTCATCAAAATCGGTTTAGCCATTTAGGCGTGATGACGTAACAAACAAACTCACTTTTGCTTTTATAATATTAGTAAAGATCTAAAAAAAAACAGCACTTAACAATCAACGTCATCTGCTATGTTGGGGTCGGTTTCCAGTCTAACCAAATGCAGTTGAATACTAGTATTTTTAATGACCGGCTTCCTTTGACGGGCCTGTTGGTCTAGTGGTTAGTGGCCCTGACTGCTGAGCCGGAGGTCGTGGGTTCGATTCCCACCCAGGACAAACTTTGTGTGATGAGCATGATTGTTTGTTCTGTGTCTGGGTGTGATTTATCTATAATATGTATGTATTTATAAATTATATAAGTATGTATATCAGTTGTCTGGTTACCATAACACAAGCTCTGCTTAGCTTGGGATCAGATAGCCGTGTGTGAGTTGTCCCAAGATATTATTATTATTTCCTTTATTTACATTACATCTTATACTTACATTTTTAAATATTTCTTAGAAAAAAAAAATTAAAAAAACATTTAAAAATATAAAAATAGGTTTCCGCCGGTAACGGGAGCAGGGTCCAAGCTACCGGTGGTTAGGGCTCCAGAGACAGGAACCTCCTCACAATGCGGGCCGTATCGAGGAGTACTGCCTTCTGAATCAGGCCCTTGATCCAACCACCTAAGGAGAGCTTCGACAGATGTTCGTCGAGGCTCTTGGCAATTAAGCCATTGGCCGTTACGACAATCGGCACAATAATAGCCGAGTTAATTAATCAATTGTACTTAGAACGTGCGCGCCTGAATTGTCTCCAATCTTGACACGCCTGTTTCGCCTCTCTTTTGAGACTGGAAAAGTACCGAAAGCTTGGAAGCAAGCTAACGTGCAGCCCGTGCCCAAAAAGGGCAGTCGAGCTGACCCAGCCAACTACAGGCCCATTTCAGTCACGTCCATACTCTGTAAGACTATGGAGCGCGTACTGAATGGTAAACTCCTGGCATACCTAGAAGCCAATGACATCCTCAGTGACCGACAATACGGCTTTCGCCGAAACCGGTCCACTGGGGATCTTTTAGCGTATGCCATTCACATTTGGAGTGAGGCCATGGAGAAGCATGGGGAAGCGCTTGCCGTTTCCCTTGACATCTCTAAGGCCTTCGACAGGGTGTGGCATGAAAGCCTTATTAAAAAGCTTCCTTCTTTCGGTCTGCCTGCTGGTTTTTGTACTTGGGTTGCGGACTTCCTGAGGGATCGGTCCATTCGAGTGGTCATAGATGGCTGCTCGTCTGACCAATTGGCTATTAATGCTGGGGTCCCTCAGGGGTCGGTTCTCTCAGCAACTTTATTTTTGCTGCACATTAATAGTCTGCTAGTGCCCGGCACCTTTGGATATGCAGACGACAGCACTGTTGCTGAGAGATATACGTCCAACGCAAGGGCTAGTGGGTCTCAGATCCAGTCTCTTCGCGAGGCCATAGTTGAGCGGTTGAGCTTGTCCTTGAGGGCTGTCTCCGATTGGGGAGATGCCAACTTGGTCAAGTTCAATGCTGCTAAAACTCAGGCGTGTCTGTTCTCCGCAAAGAGGAGTGAATTTCAACCTGCTCCTTCTTTTCGTGATGTAACCGTGCCAATTACCGACCATATTGAGCTTCTTGGTGTAACGCTTACATCTACCCTCAATTTTGGTCCGTTCATCGAGGCTAAGGCTAAACTGGCTGCTAAGAAGTTAGGTATCCTAGCAAAGGTGAGACAGTATTTCACACCGGAACAGCTGCTGAACTTATATCAAGCGCAAGTTCGATCGTGTATGGAGTACTGTTCTCATCTCTGGGACGGATCCGCCAAATACCAGCTTGAAGCGCTAGAGTCTATAGAGAAACGAGCCAAGAGGCTCATCGGCAACGACGCGCTAGTCGAGTCAAAGCTCCAGAGCCTGGAGCATCGTCGACGCGTTGCCAGCCTTTCGGTTTTCTATCGGTTACATTTCGGAGAGTGTGCGATGGAATTGCACAGCCTAATTCCGCCAAGCCCGTTCCATCATCGGACTACAAGACGTACGGCGATGCGCCACCGTTACATGGTAGACATCCCACCCACACGCACTAAACGGTTTGGGAATACTTTCATTGTGCGTACTGCTAAGGAGTGGAATTCCCTGCCCGAGTCTGTATTTCCCGATAGCTATAACCTGGGGGTCTTCAAGTCAAGAGTGAATAGGTTATTTCTAGGTAAGCGTGCTTCATCGTCGACCACATCATCACTTACCATCAGGTGAGATAGTGGTCAAACGCGAGCCTATCAATAATAAAAAAAAAAAAAAAAAAAAAAAAAAAAAAAAAAGAGTTCACATTCCACATGTCAACAACCTCGTGTGCCAAGTCAAGATATTTTAGTTGTTTTTCTTTCTCAGCTTTCACGAGGTTCTCGTCATGTGGGATGGTAACATCGATTATCATTACGCGGCGCGTTGATCGGTCTATCACCACTATGTCAGGTTTATTGGCGACAATAGTCCTGTCAGTAATGATAGACCGATCCCAGTACAGCGTAACATGGTCTTTCTCGAGAACTGGATCGGGCACATACTTGTAGTACGGTACCTCAGATTCAACAAGATTATATTTCAAGGCAAGTTGCTGATGAATAATCCTGGCCACTTGGTTGTGTCTATGCAAGTACTCGCTGTTAGCTAGACGAGAACAACCAGAAATAATATGTCTGATGGACTCACCAGGACGGTGGCATGCCCGACACACGTCAACCGTTCCATCCTTCATTATATATTTCCGGTAGTTATTCGTCAACATAACTTCGTCCATAATCGCACAGACAAAACCTTCAGTTTCCCCAAATAGGTCACCGAATCGTAGCCAGGACACGGACGCCAGAAAATCTACGTCGGGCCCATGAAGAGCCTTGTAGAAGCGCCCGTGAAGCTCCTTACCTTGCCATACTACCTTGCGGTCATCGGTAGTAAGTACTACAGGTTTGCGCCAATTCTCTTTAGCCATGGACAGCGGGGTGAGTCCCTTGTCCACTGCGACTACATCTCGGTGCATACCCACGTCGGTTTTTAAAAAATATTCCCTGAGACTGCACACCTCTCGGTTATGGAGGGTCTTCGCGTTTAAAAAGCCTCGACCCCCACACTTCCGTGGGATGTACAGTCTCATCACTGATGATCGTGGGTGATGCATCCGATTTCCAGTCAGCAGTGTACGGACTCTCCTATCCAGGGCATCGAGTTCAGTCTGAGTCCATTTGAGTATGCCGAAAGAGTACATTATAACCGGCATGACCCAACTGTTGAAGGCGCGCACCTTGTTCCCGCCCGAAAGAAGGCTTTTTAATACCTTCTTCAGGCGACCAAAGAAACGCTCCCTCAACAATTGCTTCATGTCAGCTACGTTAATGCCTAACGCTTCCGACATACCCAAATACTTATAGCTTTCGGATGAGGAAAGGGATCTGAGGTGTATGGAATCCGAGAGTTGAATTCCCTCGGATTCCATAATCTCCCCTCGCTTCACATACATGACTGCACATTTGTCCAAACCAAATTCCATCCTGATGGCGTTACTAAAAGTTTCAGTTACTTTCAGTAGCTCCATCAGTCGCAATTTGTTGGGAGCAAAGAGTTTCAGATCATCCATGTAAAGGAGGTGAGATATGACCTGACCACCTCTTCTCAACCGATAGCCTAAACCCGAATCCTCCAGCAATGTGCTTAGAGGATTCAGGGCTAGACAGAACCAAAGTGGACTCAAACTGTCGCCCTGAAATATTCCCCGTTTAATCCACACAGGCTCATCGTTTCCCTGGATTTGTCTACATCCTGGATATCGAAGGACCGTCCTCCATTGCCCCATACACGACTCAAGAAAGGCGCGTAGGGTTGCATCTATCTTGTACAACTCCAGCACCCTCTTGAGCCATGTATGTGGCACTGAGTCGTAGGCCTTCTTATAATCTATCCAACATGTCGACAAATCCTTGCGGGATCGACGAACCTGTTGGCTAATGGCCATGTCAATGAGGAGTAACTCCTTAGTACCGCGAGACCCGTTCCTACATCCATTCTGAGAGGCAGACATAATTGAATTGTTGTCTATGTGTGAATTAATTTTCGCTCTCAAAATGGACGTAAGAACTTTATAGACCGTCGATAAACACGTGATCGGCCTATAATTCTTGGGTTCCGCGGGACTACCTGACTTATAGAGCAGGTGGGTAACGCCTGTTGTTAAAAACTGTGGCAGAGACCCGGACTCAAGGCAAGACTGAAATTGAGATGCAAGGCGAGTGTGTGAACTACTGAGCCACTTGAGCCAAAAGTTGTGCAGTCCATCCGGTCCTGGAGACTTCCAGTTCGGTAACGGACGAACTGCACTGGCTATATCTAAAGATGTTATTAAGATTGGCTCCATTTCTGGAATAGTTTCACACACACGCTCAACATCACGCATCCAGTCAGCCTCAGTATGACAGACAGGCACCGACCAGATGCTGTGCCAGAAAGAACTCGTGGCTACATCATCCGGGCGGCACACGTCAGTCACACTTTGTTCGGGTCGCTCCCAAGCTCTGTATACCCACCTCTCATCGCTCCGGAACATGCGATTTTGCGAATACCGATCAACCCGCCGCTTATACCGCCGAATACGGTTTGCCCATGCATAAACTTTTTGCTTCAGGAAGTCGATGCGCTCTGTGGTACGAGACATATATTCTTGAGGACTGATTCCAGTCCCCGAGAATGCCCGTCTCACAAAGCGCATCACACGTGGTCTTGTATTGCCCTCCCTGAAGCAGTATAGTTTACCGATGAGTACCCTGGCCTCGTCGATACGCCGCTCGATCCTGCACTGCCAGGCTGGTACGGATGGTTTTGGTCGAGTAGCTACGTCACAACTTGGAAATTTGACGTTAGCTAAACGACATACCGCAACAGCCCCACAGTACAGGATCGAGTGCGTATCAACGAGATCCTCGCTACTTTCGAATAAATTCTTGAGCTGCGAGTCCAGGGCACACACCAGCGCCCTATTTTTTTTATGCATGGGTAACCGTGGTAATCGGGGTCTAAGTTCGGCGGGAGTGGATCGATAGTCGCGAAGCGCATCCTCCAGTGCGCTCCTCAATCGTTCGTTGCACTGGCTACTTACCGTAGCAACCCTATCATCCTCCTCTACGACAGCGGGGTCGGAACGCGGTTGCATCCCGTCAATTACTGACGCTTGCATCGCGGTTTGTGGCGTAGTCAAGATGATACGGTTGCTCAGTACTTCTGAGCGCAGCCTATCAAGCGCGGCGTCGTCCAACATGTGGTTGCGTTGAATGACCCGCACCTGATCCGACAGTCGTTGGGCCGAGACGTTGATGGTTGGTTCTAGGTCCTGGAACAGAGACAGCATCCTAACACGGTACGCAGTGAGGTTAGTTCCCCCCTCTGTAGACCCATAATATGCGCGCATGACATTCGCGTTGATTGACGAAGTCCATCGCATGCGCGACACATTTCCACCGACAGCGGGGACCCTGATCGGGGCCTGTTGGCTCCTAGATCCCAAGCCCGCTGGTGGCCGTCCTCTTCCTCGTCGTTGTCGTGTTGGCGGTGGTGGTGACGACGGCGGGGAGAAAAACTCGTCGCTCGAGCTCGACGCAACTGCAGCAACCGGCGACACGGCGCTCACGCGTGTAGCGCGTCCCGGCGGCTGCGAGGCGGAGCTGAGCGGCGAGCCCGGAAATGGTGGGAGTGCCTTCTGTTCCTGGGCCCGGCGTCTGGTCAGCATATCGACGTGTTAACATTCATTGTAAAAATGCGTTTTCTTCTTTTCATTTTATTAATATGGGTATTTATCGGTTTACTTTAACTGGTTTCTGTAGGTTTCGGTGTATAATTATTTGTAAAAATGATTAAAATTTATTGTAGTGAAGAAAACACGTCATGTCACTTTGACAGTCGGGCCACAGATTATTATTATTATTATCCTGCCGGGGTATTCGAAAGAGAGAATACCGTGCCTTCGGAACACAAAGGGCAAAATACGCAACATGAATCGGTTTTAGTCAGTAAAAGTCTGACACTCCCTTCCATTCCACTCAGAGGAGTCAGAGGGGGGGAAGTTATTAGATCCATCCGAAAAGAAAGGTGACTGCTTATCTGCCTTTCACAGCCAAGTTAGTACTGGATGATATGGCATCCTTTGGTAAGACTGGTTGTCTGACTGTTCAGGCCACTGACAAAAATAACTCAACAATTTTAATTAAATAATTCTGTGTAGTTTCAAATAAAATTGTAATGCCTAAGTGTTTAGATGTGGGGTTGCAGGTTGTTCGAAAGAGATACCGTGACCACGGAACATAAAGAACAAAAGAAGGAACATGGGTGGATTTTAGTCAGTACAAGTCTTACTTACACTCCCTCCTGCTCCGCCAGACCATCATCTGCCTAGCCTTTACCCAACTATGTTGGGGTCGGCTTCCAGTCTAACCGGATGCAGCTGAATATCAGTATTTTACATGGAGCGACTGCCTATCTGACCTCCACAACCCAGTTAATACTGGGTAATACGATACCCCCTGGTAAGACTGGTTGTCAGACTTTCGGAACACTGACTACCTGTAACGACTGTCAAAGATCTACAAATAACAGCCGGGACCAACGGCTTAACGTGCTTACCGAGGCACGGAGGAAACTCGGTATGTAACGGGTGGTCACCTATCCACAGACCAACCTAGGCAAGCGCGGCTTAACCTAAAGATCGACCCGAACGGCTACTATTTATTTAGCCACGAGCTCCTCAGACCGCTCCGCTCCGCTGCTCCGCCAGACCGGGGGAAGTTATTTGATGATTTACTCACCGCAAAAAAGAAGTGTTAAAGATGACGTGTTTAGTATTATTTTTTGCAGTCAGTCTATCCCATTAAAATTATTAAGGCGACATTAACCGTGACAGTAGTCAGCCATACACTACCGCCCGTCGCCCGCCAGAGCCCCGCTTTAACGCGCACCAAGATTATTCGAAAAAACAACCCACCTTGATTTATCAAACACAATACAAATAAAAGCCGTATACTAAAATATACAATAAAATAAAATATATAATAAACTTTAATCTTAAAAAAGACAATTTAATGACCCATCATTAAATTGTCTTTTATATGATTAAAGTTTCATGTAAATACGCCCCATAGTTTTTGCGTGATTGTCGTTGTTTTGTCCACGTTAGACAATACTTTACAAATTTATTACACTATGTTATTAAAATATAATTTCACATTTTCACATATCAAATTATGAATAAAGTTGTCTAGTATAACATATATTTTATTCAAAGAAATAAGACTACAAGTTTAAACGTGATGTTCAATAAAAAATCATTAAAAGTCGTTTATCTGCGCCTTAAGGTATAATTGGAATGTATGGGACTGTCTGCGTTGAACGACGTCTTTGTGCAATAGCTGACGTCATTTTGATGTAATGATAATGAAGTCGGTAGTGATTAGGTAATACTTTTATCTTTATTACTGTGTAATGTTTTCGGTGAAAGGCACCGCGGCCTTAACACTGTGAACGTGTTAGTATGTTTTAAGTTTTATACCAGTCGGCTCGTTGGTCTAGGGGTATGATTTTCGCTTAGGGTGCGAGAGGTCCCGGGTTCAAATCCCGGACGAGCCCATTTTTTTTAAACTTTTAATCAATTATAGGTCATTTTATTAAAACGTGGGTTTAAAATCTAATAAGAATAGGCCATTTTTCGGGTTTTCTGGGTTTATAATTAGAATTTTAGTCAATAGGCAGTAATGTTTCAACTAGTGACCCACAGATGCCCCTTAAGTTAAAGAGGAAAATATACAAGTCCGTGATTAGACCTGTTGTACTGTAAGGGTCAGAATGCTGGGCTGTAAAAAAGTGTATGAAAAACGATTGCATGTAGCGGAGATAAGAATGTTGAGATGGATGTGTGGAGTGACAAGAATGGATAAAGTAAGGAATGAGTATATCAGAGGAAGTTTAAAAGTTGCGCCTGTCACAGAAAAAATGAAAGGGAGTCGTTTGTCTTGGTATGAACATGTTATGGAGGAAGCACATGCGACTTGAAGAGTGATGGATCTGAATGTTGATGGACGGAGAGTAAGAGGAAGGCCAAAGAAAAGATGGATAGATTGTGTAAGGAATGATATGAAGGAGGAAGGAGTTTGATGCCTGTTTTTTTTGGGTTGGGAAATCATCAAATACCTAACTTCCCCGCTCTGGGCGGAGCGGGGGGGCGTGTCAGACTTTTACTGACTAAAACCCACCCATGTTCCTTCTTATGCCCTTTACGTTCCGGGGCCGCGGTATCTCCTTCGAACAACCCGCAACGAGTATGATGCCTTTACGTCTGATAGGGGAGAATGAAAGAAGCTACATAGTACATAGCATAAACTTACGTTCCAGTAGGTTAATTACTAATTATAACGACAGTGAAGCCGCGGGCAAGAACTAGTGTAAATTAAGCGTATTATTTAATCCCTATCGCAGGATCGTATCCTATCCTCATATGTAACCCGCTTTATCGCTTCATATTTACTTTTCCAAGATACAGGGATCGCTCATCGTTTCTCAATATTTGTATTTGAGCTCCACTATTGAATATTATTTGCAGTTATTACTCGAATGTGTTTCAAATTGTATTTGTATCGTTCGTTGTTTGTGTGTTTAGGTGTATTATTGAGATGTTATTGGATTTCTTGTTTTTATGCCTTGGGGGGCTAAAGATATTGTTTTCAACGGTTACCGGTTTTAACCCATACAAGTTATCTATTTGTCGGGAAGCAGATAGTTTAAAACGCTGTAGGATATGTATATAATGTGCACAGTTAAATTTTACAACATTAAAAAAAGCAATGTAGAAATCTAAAATCTTTATTAATCAATTCAAAAACAAATCAAATCAAGAGTCATTTATTCAAATTATGCTGATAATCAGCACTTTTTGAATATCACATTACAAGAAACAGTCCCACAAAAGCGCCTCGCTCTTCGCCACTTCGCAGTGTTCTAACTGGGAAGAAGAAGTGGTGGAACAAACTCCCTAGAGTTGCTAGGAATAATGAGGAAGAAAGAGGGAAGAAAAGGAAAAACTAAGCTTTGCTATTACTATTGCTGTGTTACCCGAATTTAACGCGAACGAAGCCATGGGCAAAAGCTAGTATTCAATATATCTTCATGAATTGTAGCCTTTATATATTTCCGATATGTAAGCTATGTTATTGTGAAGTTTCATCCAAATCCATTCAGTAGTTATTGCGTGTTTGAGCAACAAATGTACTTACATACATCCTTAATTACCAGTTGCTAATAACATTTTGCAGATTAATATTTTGCTTTCGTGAATACTTGTTTCAATTAAAGCTGATTATATTCTGTCTTATAGATTCGGTTAATGGTAGCCCAATAACGAATACGAACAAAAGTAAGCCGATAGTGGTATTGAATCAACTAACATCAGCTAAGCCTCTAATCCCTAATCCGAAATTACGACTGATATTCCTTAGTGTGTACAGAATATTCCGACATCGCAAAATCGGTATTTTACCTTGCATAGTCAAAGTCAAAAGTCATTTATTCAAATTAGGCTGACAATCAGCACTTTTTGAACGTCACATTACAAGAGACAGTCCCACAAAAACGCCCTGCCCTTCGCCACTTCCTAGTGTTTTAGCTGGGAAGAAGAAGTGGCGGAACAAACTCCCCAGCAACACATCTGTCTGTCAGGTTAGAAGAACCAGATTTTATACAATTTATATTATGACAAAAAATTATAAAAAAATAAGAAATTATTCATTCATTGTCACTTGTCAGCTAGCAAACACCAATTATATATAAAAACAAAAAACACTAGAAACATTTTACATACAATGTAAAATGTTTCTAGTGTAAACTATATGTCTAGAAACTCAGATTAGCGTTCAAAGGTAAGGCAATACCTACATTGGTTCACAAATATTAGCTTCTATTTCACGATGTATTGCAATAGACGGTATATTCCATGTCGAGATGTTTACCGACAGTTGTAGCACTATTTCATATTTGTCGAATATTTCACCGTTTCAAAGATGTCTGAAGTTCATGTTGTTGTTTTATGAATACAGAAAAATAGATGCAGTAGCAGCTTTTCGTGTTTTAAGGGTACCTCCCGGGGTTGCGGGTTGTTCGAAAAAAATACCGCGGCCCCGGAACGTAAAGGCAATAGAAGGAACAGAGGTGGGTTTTAGTCAGTACAAGTCTGACCCTCCCCCTCGCTCCGCCCAGAGCGGGCGAAGTTATTTGATCATTTCCTACCCACTAAAAAAAAGCTTTTCCTTACCTTAAAAAGATAAACGGAACCCTTATTGGTCACTTGTTCACCGCCTGTCTGTTTTTCTATTTGTCTGTCAAAACACTTTATCTCGGTAACGGAAGTATGGAGTTGAAATTAAAACCATACACTCAAGCCTACGCAGTCAAAAGATATGGCTGTTTATGTTGCAAGTGTGTACAAAACCCTCTGTTCACGAAACTGGCTCGCTCTTGGCCGGATTTTCTTAAACCTCTGATGTTCCACAGACGGCTTTCCAAGTTTCGCTTGCTTTTTTTTTTGTTGGAATGATTTTCTAGAGAGTATTTTAGAGGCAAAAAGTACACAGTTTACTTAGACTACTTATTTTTCAATTAAATACGTTTTTTAACTGAATTTATAACAAGATGAATATAATAATGTACAAAAGATTTGGGCTCGTCCGGGATTTGAACCCGGGACCTCTCGCACCCTAAGCGAAAATCATACCCCTAGACCAACGAGCCGACTGATTACTGAGTTGAATTTATACACCACACGACCATTCACTAACAAGATGGCTTAAGTTTAAAGCTGTGACGTCATTATCTTGTAGAAAGTCACGTCGTGCTCGTACGTGTGAGATTGTTCAAGGTTTCGCTTATCTGGAAGGTAAGCAGAATTTCAAGTAACCACTGATTTTAAAGGTTTAAGTAGGTAAGTCAATGGTTTTTTTTATTTTTAACATACCTATAATTTTTTTTTTATATTTTGTCAATAATTGTATTTATTTTTTGACATATGTATACCTATAATTATTATTCTGACATTAGGATTTATTTGAAACATTAAATGAAATTAATTACTATATACAACCTATAAATAGAAACAAACTAATAATAAAAATATATACAAGTAAAAAATGGAAAATTACAGGGCGTCAAAAAAATCGTCCGTATCGCAGTCAACAGGTAAAGTGCCCAGAAGGCTGGCAGCATTAGGTACCGCGTTGGATGGCAATGCTTATTTTTTGTGCAAAAAACAGGCCAGCCCTCTGGTCACATCTTTGGTGTGAGATGCAACTTGTGTCGACACCCTTGCACCATCCCATCTTCCTAGCACGGTGGGTTGCGCTGGAGCTGCTGCTGCGCAAATATCACAATATCTCAATTTCATTGGTAGTTATGTTTTTGAGCCGTTTGGGGTTGAAACACTAGGCCCATGGGGTCCGAGTGCCCATGTAGTATTTCGAGAAATCGCCAAGCGGTTGGTCGACTCTTCTCGTGACCAGAGGGCTGGCCTGTTTTTTGCACAAAAAATAAGTCTTCTGACATTACAAATAATCTTATGGAATAAATCTAAATTGGTATAACTGAATTTAATCGTACTAAGTTAAACTACATAAACAATTTAATTAATTTACTCTATTTCTTGTCAAATCAAAGATGATTTGCATGCACTTAGCTTATTTAATATTTCTACACCAGCAATGGCAGTATGTGTTATTCAATGTTTAAAGTAAGATCTTAATGTACCATTTATGCTTAGAAATACATATCGATCGAAACCTTGGAAAAATCTTTAAGATAAGATAATCTTAAAGAGTTTTCCAAGGTTTCGATCTAAGAGTAATTAGCACAAGAAATGTCGTTATGTTCGTACGTACCTAATTGTTTCTAATATTGCATGACAAGCAGAGCCATTGACGTGATGAAGTAAATTAAGTATATGAATCTATGAACTACGATCTTTGCAGTTTAGTCGATAGAAACTATTTCTAGGCATATTTCTGTATTTTGATCAAAATACAAGACAAGATACTGTGAAAAAATATCATAATGACGCAAGAAGTACGAATAAGTAATTTTTAAACACAGAATAAAATTGGGCTCGTCCGGGATTTGAACCCGGGACCTCTCGCACCCTAAGCGAAAATCATACCCCTAGACCAACGAGCCAACTAGGTATCATATCGAAACACAAGACAACATTCAACATAAATCAACTGCTTTTTACTCTAATTATTACATAATTGAAGTAACATTATGTAGATATACAGTTCTCCTGACCGTTTTCGGCCATGGCAGCCAATCTTAGCCGAGATTAAGGCGCTGTATGAAGCAAACATTTCGTAAAACGTCTAGATTTTCGTCGCAAAGTTAGCCGTATCTGTACATGCCACTAGCCAAAAAAAATACCGTGTATAGTTCAATACATAAAGTAAAGACTTAAACAAAATCAGTTCACAAAAGTGGTCTAGTACTACGAAAAAAAATGTTTAAATAGACCACGAAAAAATTTTTTTCGTCTCGAAATTCTGATTTTTTTCTGCGACAACCATCATATTTTTTATATCTATAACGAAGGAAATGTTATAGCCTAAAGAGATATCTAAAGTTTTTCAAACACGGAGCTGTATTTTTTTTATATTTAATTAAAACTGCAAAATGACCTTCATTTTGGCGGACATGATATTCAAATAAAATCAAACACCGAAATATTTTCTACCTTATTTCTATTCTTTCGATGCAGTACTAATAATAATAATAAATCGTTTATTTATAAAAGGGGGCACATATACAATAAAATAAAGCATCTTAACAAACAAAAGAACACAGTTGATTAATTGCCTGAACTAGGTTGGACCTGTGTTTCAGGCTAAAAAGAGCATTAATACTAATTTCAAATAAATAAATTAACAGTAATGTAAAATTAAAGTACCATGATTGAAAAATTACACAAAAATAAAGTAAGCGTTTTATTTGCAGACAGCAAGTAAATCTTCTGTCTGTGCATAATTTAAGGTTTGAAACAATTCAATTATTATTTTTTTACAGCTATAATAGTTTAACTTATAGATACTTAGTTTTCTATTTAATCTATTGTATAGAAATGGGCCTAAGAACGAGAAAAATCTCTCCACAAAGGCGTGTTTGGAGGTTGCATTAAACGTGCAAACAATATCATTCCGTCTCTTGTTAGTAATGTCATCATTGTATGTGAGCTTACTGTCGTGTACTTGTGTCAGACCATGCCCAGTATGCAGCTAGCCTTATTTCCGCGAATACCTAAATATTAGCTTGTTACCGCGCCTTAACGTAATATATAGTTATGTAATAATTTGTCAAGAATAAGGTTAACGCAATAATGTAAGTAAAATCAACCAAACAACCCTCTTTTTTCATTTATCTTTTTCGTAACACTGCCGTTGATTTTGTAATACAACCGGATACAAGACTGATCTCAAACGAGATTTATAAAGGTGTGTTCGGAGGCCGGAAGGGGCATTAAAAAGGTACCCTACAGGATGTCTTAGAAAAGGGTCAATCAATTGCGTATACTATGTAATACTTGGTTACTAGATAGTACGGAGTTTCAAGGGTATACATACCTACTGAATAAGTTTATATTATTACTAGCTTTTGCCCGCGGCTTCGCTCGCGTTAAATTCGGTATAACACAGCACCTGCTACCTGCAGTTTTTGCCCTAGCGCCTTATTGATTTGTAATAGCAACGCTAAGTTTTCCCTTTTCTTCCCTCTTTCTCCCTCACATCCCATCCTCATAGCCTATGTCCGTCTCCTGGTTCCCAACTATCTCTGTACCAAAATTCATCAAAATCGGTTTAGCCATTAAAGCGTGAAGAGGTAACAAACTTACTTTCGCTTTTATAATATTAGTAAGGATAAGGATTTCGCATACCTACATCTAAACGGAGACAAGTCAAAAATTGAGAATTTTTAGTTATCCTTGTATTCGAATGCTCGGTGATCATACGCAACTATCTAACATAAAACGGTTTACATACAGTGACTATTACAACCTATTTATGATCTAACTATGTTGTAAATAGTTATGTTCATAACTTCCCTTACAAACACTAACACGTTTCCATCATCTTCTGAATTTTTTTTTAGTATTGTCTGTTTTTTTGCGGTTGGGAAATCATAAAATAACTAACTTACCCTAGTGTCAGACTTGTACTGACTAAAACCAACCCATGTTCCTTCTATTGCCCTTTATGTTCCGGAGCCGCGGTATCTCTTTCGAACGACCCGCAACCCCGGCAGAAACATATTTTTATTATGGATTTATGTCTGAAATAAAGATAAATTATAAATTATTTAAATGGAATTACATTAGGAGGAGGCCCTGGAAGGCCCCTCTGCTTTGCTGACATCTGTTGTCTTAGTTTAGATCTAGATGTGCGATATAGTTAATTTGTTTGTATGAAGGGGGTAATCTTCAAAACTACTAATCCGTTCCGAAAATTCTTTCACTGACGGGAAGGTACACTGTCCCCGAGTACTACTGAGGGTTAAATTTAAAACGTTCCCGTGAGTTCATTTCCGTATGTAACGGGAGCGAAGTCACAAGCAAAAGCAATAAGACGAATATTATAATTATCATTTAGAACTATTGTGTAAACGCGGACAAATAACAAAAATATTACTTTGAATGGATAGTGTAAGAGCCAAGACTAGATCAACTATTTCTCATATTGTGACAATTAATGCTAAATCTACAAAATGTCTAATTTATTTTGTTGTAATACTGATGTTTGTGTTGTGTTGTTGTAATATTGATGTGCATTTCTAAACTAAATAATAAATTCTGTTCTATTCCAAAAAGTTAAAAGTAAATATTTTATTTTTAATATTATTTGTTGAGATAGCCCACTCAACTTGTTTAAATAATAAAGTAAGGTTAAGTTCAGAACATATTATAATTACTCTTAGATCTGGCCAACGAGTTTTTAATGTCTCCTTCAAAAAAATTTGGGCTCGTCCGGGATTTGAACCCGGGACCTCTCGCACCCTAAGCGAAAATCATACCCCTAGACCAACGAGCCAGCTGATTTATTAGTTCAAATTGGCCATCAAAAAGTGTTTCTTCACAGTCCAAAGAGAACAGTATACAAAACATTTTAACATGTTGATACTTTCTATATTAAAACACGTTCTGTAACGTCTACGTCATCATTGTTGAGGAATGCGTAAACGCATGTTAGTAGGTCACCTTTCACTGCGCGAGTCTGATTGTGAACACCGATTTAAAGCTGTCACTCAGTCGGCTCGTTGGTCTAGGGGTATGATTTTCGCTTAGGGTGCGAGAGGTCCCGGGTTCAAATCCCGGACGAGCCCAAATCTTTTTGAGATCAAGCATTTTAGAATTCAGGTTATTATAAAGGTTAATTTGTAAAACAATACGTAGTTTACATATAGCTTATAATAAAATCATATTTTATTTTTAGATGTCGGCACTTTAATAATTTTTAAAATAAACTTTTATCAGATGGCAATAAAGTTTAAAAGATTAATAAATTAGATAATGATTTCATAATATATAATAGCTACTCTATTACTCTCAATAAAGATTAGCTATGTTGATAAAAGATGCAATAAATTAAACTGATAACTATCTACAATCGATAACAATAATTTATTGCTTGCTAATTTGTTTACAACCAACAATTGTGTTCCAATTCAGATATTGAATACTAACTGTGTTTTAAATTATAAAACGAATTTTATGCTACAAAATGGTTCACGAGTTCAGAAAATACTCTTTACTTTAAACTTATAAACTCTTCTATAAATATAAAAGGGTCCTCGGGAATAAACTAGGTATAAAACTTTTATTTGATATTGTCGAAAATACTAGAGATTTTCATCCGAAATATATTAGGAATCGATTGTGAAATAAAATGGACCATTTAAGTTTTCTACGCGTTTTATGTCTTGAAGAGAACAGAGAAACGTGCTTTGGAGCTATTTGCTCATCTAGTGATGAAAACAGAACTTCTCAAAGTTAATAAATACATACATTCACTCACGTTTTTTCCATTTGGATAGGCAGAACCCAAGGAACGCCGCCTGCTACGATCCTGCCATCATCCATAGTGCTTTTGCCTCGCTCACTTCCATACATTTGGTCGTGGCAAGCTGGTTAAGGGTAAGCACCTGACCTTTCCGAGAATCTTACAATAATATATTATATACAGATGTTATCTAAAAAAAATCTTAGTTGAAAAGGCATTATTAATGAATTTTTAGAGGATAAAAACATAAAATGAAACGGTTATACCCTACTACTACCTAGCATGTTATTTCTTGTAATCAATTTGTACGCCTTTACTATTATAAAAGCGAAAGTGAGTTTGTTTGTTTGTTACCTCTTCACGCTTTAATGGCTAAACCGATTTTGATGAATTTTGGTACAGAGATAGTTGGGAACCAGGAGACGGACATAGGCTATGAGGATGGGATGTGAGGGAGAAAGAGGGAAGAAAAGGGAAAACTTAGCGTTGCTATTACAAATCAATAAGGCGCAAGGGGAACTGTGTTACCCCGAATTTAACGCGAGCGAAGCCGCGAGCAAAAGCTAGTATACCATAATTACCTATGTTTCACAAATAAATAACTTTGCCTTGCATCTTACCAATAAGGTCAGTGTACGTCCTTATAGGCCGTCTCCTTCAGGTGTTGCCACTCACATCTGCCTTGTTCATACATTTTGTTAGTTGTCTTTCAGTCATACTTTTCACATGACCAAACTTTAGCATACTCTAAGTTTATATGTCAGCTTATAACATTCATTCCCAATGCTGGGACATGAGCCTCCTCTTAATGAGAGGGTACTCCTCCACTAAATACAAGGGCCAAGTCTCCGGATTTGTGGTTTTACAAAAAAAAACGGTGCGTAATTCAAATTATTCATCATTTGAATAGCCCTTACGTAACTTTGTTGGAGGTCAGCTTCTTGCCTAACCAGATGCAGCTGAATACCAGATTATACATGAAGCGACTGCCTATCTGACCTCCACAACCCAATTAGCACTGGGTAAGACGATACCCTTGGTAAGTCTGGTTGTCAGACTTTCGGGACTCTGACTGCGTATAACGACTGCCAAAGATCTACAAATGACGACCGAAACCAACGAACGTTCACATGCTTTCTAATGCACAGAAAAAACTTGGTACGTAACGATTGGTCATCCATCCACAGACCAAGTTAGGCAAGCTTGGCTTAACCTATATATTATTAAACTATTATTTAGCCTCCAGCTGCTTCTAATTCATATTGTTATCCTATTACAATTCTGCCAATGCTGCCATTATAGGCTCCCTGTCTCAGCCTTTCTCAATATTCTAATAATGTTGAAATTGTCGTATTTATTAAACTATCATATCAAATTAGTATCAAATGAAGCCCATTGTTTACACTACTCTCTCTACACTACTTAAGCCTATTTACATAAACGTACATAGTATCGACGTTGTTTGCTTTATCAAGTGGCTAAATATAGCTGGGTATAGCCACTGAATTTCGCCAAATAGAAGCCTAGTAAACTATAATATTAACTAAGTAATCTGATCATTCTAGCTGATTTAATGTCTAATAAAATTATTAATTGGGTTGCACCTGTCTTGGTTTTTTTTTAATAAGAATATAGCTTGTTCTTCTTAGAGTGTCTTTGGTAAATTCGAAACTTTTGGCCCAAAGTTCAGTTATACGAAGTCCGCTCGCTGGTACAGCCATAATCGTCAAGTATGCTGGTGTCAGAGCATGCAGCGCAAGATGGAAGGTGGATCTTTGTCTGTGGACACACACCGTTTATACACCTATTCTAGGAACCCCCTTTTTTGCGGATGGGAAATCATCAAATAACTTCCTCCGCTCTGGGCGGAGTGGGGGGGAGTCTGAGACTTCTACTGACTAAAACCAACCCATGTTCCTTCTATTGCCCTTTATGTTCCAGGGCGTCGGTATCTCTTTCGAACAACCCGCAACCCCGGCAGGTTCTATGAACCCCTTCCGCAGAGATTGTCTTTGCTACGGCTGACTTAGGCTCGAAGTCTTTTTAGAGATTTCGATGTCGGCCAAGGCAAAGAATGTCCAAGTGGAAGGCACTTAGATTTTTTTGCTTAAGATACATTATTATTATTTTATAGACCATGCTCGTAATGGCAACTTTCTGAAAAGCTGCTTAAAATAAAATGTGTTACTAAATTCTAGGTGTGTAATTGAAAACACGTTAGATCCATAATTTTTAGAGACGACGACAAATCGAACTAACCTAGTTTATGTGGATCTCTCAAAGTACGAGAACTCTATAAAAAGCCAGCTCACGTTATATTGGAAATTACAGCTTGATGTGCTGCCGTGTGTAATAATATTCCAACTAGCGGTGTAAACAGGCAACTATCAACTTTTAACAGAATGTATCTCTTTTACTTATGCGTGACGTTATCTTGATGTTTAGTAAGATTCCTTTTATAGTTTGTAAGTTTATTGAATTATTGTAATGAATATAGTTAGTTTACTCTCATTCAATCTAAATACAAAAGTGACATTTGCGACCAATCAAATCGTCGAAAGTGGGTCACATTTGCGTCGGCGCGTCGTCGTTGAGACCGTCTGCCTGTCATTAAATAATAATCAGTGATGAAATGAAAGGCACGTAATAATATGATTATCTATGAGATAGTCAATTTTAAGTCAACAGTCAGTCGGCTCGTTGGTCTAGGGGTATGATTTTCGCTTAGGGTGCGAGAGGTAACAATAGCATGTGATAAACCTGAATCATATGTAGCAGATGTCAATAAAGCGGTAACTACAATGATCTCTTGGCTAAATAATAATAATCTGAGAATTAACCTCAGCAAAACAAATATAATGCACTTTGGACATAAAAAAGCAAGTTCGAAAATGGAAGTCCAATTTCAAAATAACAAAATTCAGGAGGTAGACAGTACAAAATTTCTAGGCCTTATAATTGACAGGCAACTAAGTTGGAAGGATCACATCGAAACACTTTGTAAGAAAATCAGTAGTTCATCCTATGCCTTATATAAACTCGCCCCAATAGTTAACACAGAAGCACTACTTGTAGCTTACCATGGCCTTGTAGCATCTTTATTAAGGTACGGCATTATATTTTGGGGTAACTCTACGAATAGAGAAGCCGCTTTTAAAGCGCAAAAGCGGTCTGTCAGAGCCATGTTTAAACTAAAAGTAACGGACAGTTGTAAACCATTTTTTCAAAACTATAAAATTTTAACACTACCGTCATTGTATATTTATGAAACTGCCTTATTTGTTAAGTTGAACTCACACCTGTTTCCTAACTTATCCGATACAGTCAAACGGAATAGGCGGAATGATATGTTACGCGGACGTAGAGCCAGAACAGCTTTAATGTGGAAAAGCATATTCTGCATAGCCCCGCAAGTCTTTAACAAAATCCCAAAGGAAATCAAAGAATTGAATTTAAATGAATTTAAAAAAGAATTTAAAGCTTTGTTGTATAAAAAATGTTACTATAATTTAAAAGACTATTTGAATGATACTTTGACATCCTAATTTAATTGTAATCATATAATCATTGACATCTCTATTTAAGTTTGACATTGAATAATAATATGACATTGTACTGAATGCTTATAATATTTATTTAATTGACATGCCACTAATTGTAAATTTTTTATTCCTATTCAATGTTTGTCTTAAAATTTTGTTTTGTACCAAATATTTGCACGCCCCCAGTGGCAGAATATGACGAGACCTTTGTTTATATTTAAGACCATAAAAATGTACCATATTCAGACAATTAAATGAATTTGAATTTGAATTTGAATTTGAATTTGAATTTGAGGTCCCGGGTTCAAATCCCGGACGAGCCCAATTTTTTTACGATCGGTTTTTAACAAGTTTAATAGGTCGAAACGAATGAGGTTTTTTATTAGCCCTTTATCGATCTGTGACTTTCAATTAGTTTTGGTGTGTGATAATGTATTGTTTTGAGTTGAATTATTTGATTTAATACCCGAGAAACAATCAAGTATTCTATTGTGTTATCCACGGAAACATCAAATACTTACATCAAGAAATTACTTCGTACCTTTATTAACGCTTAAACAAATAATTTTTGGCTGTAGAAAATACTGCTTTTCCAACGACATTGACGTCATCCTTACTATAATATTATAAAAGCGAAAGTGAGTTTGTTTGTTTGTTACCTCTTCACGCTTTAATGGCTAAACCGATTTTGATGAATTTTGGTACAGAGATAGTTGGGAACCAGGAGACGGACATAGGCTGTTTTTTTTTTTAAAGTGGGATGTGAGGGAGAAAGAGGGAAGGAAAGGGAAAACTTAGCGTTGCTATTACAAATCAATAAGGCGCATGGGGAACTGTTACCCCGAATTTAACGCGAGCGAAGCCGCGGGCAAAAGCTAGTATTTAATAAAAATCGCCAAACAGTATCCTCATTTCCTCAAACTTTAACTGGTCACCGAGGACCACTGCTATTTGTCAAGGAAGGTTGTACTAGACCCTGCCGAGGTTGCGGGTTGTTGGTTGGTCGGGCCCCTTGACATAAAGGGCAAAATAAGTGAAAATGAAGAAGGAGTTTTAGACAGTAGCAGTCTGACACTCCCCTAAGCTCCGCCCAGAGCAGAGGAAGTTATTTGATGATTTCCTATCCACAAATAAAAAAAAAGGTTGTACAAGAAATACCAAAATTTGAAGAAACGGTAAGTTTATTTAGTGTGGGTGTTGGACTAAATTGAATTATTTAAATTAGGATCCAAGCCTACGTTTTTATTTATTTATCAATTTATCTGTTTTTTTTAGAATTGATTTGAAAAAGTTTTTATTAGAAAATACTTTTTCACGCATTTGATACTTGTAGCGGCGTTTTAATGTAACTTATTATTGATACCCTTTTAAACTTGGTTGGCAACCTACAAAGATCTTTCAACTACGTTTTGTAAAGTAAAACTATGAAGATAATAATATAATGTCACAATATTTAAAAAAAAAATTAAATTTAAAATTTAAAAACACCCCCGACCCAAAAAAAGTACGCAATTATTATGACAAAAGGTTAAAAATGCTAAACCCTATAAAAAGCAAAAAAAAACTTTTAACACTACGTAAGTACCAACTAAAGCATGTCAGACTATCTACTCGGGACTTTGTGCCACCTTTATGTCGGAGGCATAACCGCTAATTTTGAACTGCAAATGGTTATCTTGGCCTGCTGTTGACCGTACGTATGAAATTTTTGATTAAATTTTGTCGTGTCGGGGGACCGCTCTAATTTATTAGCCTAACGTTAGAAGCTCACATTAAGAAGTCCTCAATCCCATTGTCATTTTTCATACAAATTTTTTGAGTCGTTCCTAAGATTGGGGGTTAAAATTATTGTTTATCATTTATTTAGATAGAGTATAAAGTTTTTTTTTGAATTCGTTACTTACGTTAACATTTTCGTTGTAATTTAAATATTATTTTGTTTACTTATCTTCTTCTTTCTTTACAAGTAAATCTTGTGAGTCATACTATTCGTCTGTTTTAATTTTTTGTCCAGTGTTGTTGTATCATTTGGTGTAGTTGTGTACATATTTAGTTTTAAAATACGAATTTTGTGATTAGGTAGGAATCATTTGATTTAGGTAAGTATTTTTGAAGGTAAAAAGCGGTCCCCCGACACGACAAAATTTAATCAAAAATTTTATACGTACGGTCAACAGCAGGCCAAGATAACCATTTGCAGTTCAAAATTAGCGGTTATGCCTCCGACATAAAGGTGGCACAAAGTCCCGAGTAGATAGTCTGACATGCTTTAGTTGGTACTTACGTAGTGTTAAAAGTTTTTTTTTGCTTTTTATAGGGTTTAGCATTTTTAACCTTTTGTCATAATAATTGCGTACTTTTTTTGGGTCGGGGGTGTTTTTAAATTTTAAATTTAATTTTTATTTTATGCTTTTTAAAGGAGCTCCTTAATTTTTCATTCTTACATTTAATTTCTTTTATGTTTCTTGCCATTTAAGGGTAATTTTGTGTTTTATTTTTAAATTTTGGTCATTCTAGATTTTCAGCAAAGATATAATTCGGTTTATCCGTTTCATTCCGGCATTCCAGGGTTTCATCCGCTACATCCCATTTCCAGCATCAGGTCCTCATCAATAAGAAATATGAAGAGAACTAGTCAAGACAAATTCAACGAGCCCAAACTCGATGGGTTTACTAAAAGGCAGTCCAGGTTTACATTTCCTACCTTCGAGCCCTATCACCAGACCAGCTCAGAGGTTCCAGATTTCCAGCACCAGGTCCTCGTCAATTAGAAACATAAAGAGAACTAGTTAAGACAAATTCAACGAGCCCAAACTCGATGGGTTTACTAAAAGGCAGTCCAGGGTTACGTCTCCTATCTTCGAGCCCTAACAGCAGACTAGCTCAGTGGTTCCAGAAGACATCAATGTTTCAAATGTCAGATCCTACATATGCTCGCAAGTAAACTGAGCGTGGAACATTCCTATCACACCTAACAAACGACCTGATGACCTTGAAGACCTGAACCGATTTCCACCAAACATAGCTAAGAACACTCTCTACTGATATACCTTTCAAACAAAAAAAACCGCATTCAAATCGGATCATCCGTTTGGCAGCTACGATGCCACAGACAGACACATACACATTTACACACACAGACACGTCAAACTTATAACACCCCGTCGTTTTAGCGTCGGGGGTTAAAAACTGGCCAATTGCGTATCGGGCGAGTTAGGCTCGCACTTGGCAATTGGTTCCGTAGCACTAAAGAAAATAAGAAAAAAAAACAATGCTTATATAAATGCAAGTTTACAGTCAATCGCTAAATTAA
The DNA here is from genome assembly GCA_905475445.1 of Ochropleura plecta. Taxonomy (NCBI): domain Eukaryota; kingdom Metazoa; phylum Arthropoda; class Insecta; order Lepidoptera; family Noctuidae; genus Ochropleura; species Ochropleura plecta. The sequence continues at coordinate 20,043,560 of FR997736.1, forward strand.
ATTTGTTCTTCATTGTATATTTATGAAAAACAAATCTACGGCTGCAGTTTAATGAAAAAGTTCCATACATCGAGAACTAAATATCAAATGTAGTTTTCAAAGCAATTTTTGTAGCAAGTATTTTTTAGTTGTTCTTCAATTATTTTTTTTGGAATGCACCTAATTCTGCTTAAGAAATTAGGGGTATATTTTTCTACTACCATTATTAGTATTAAAGTATTGAGTAGAATTGAGTGTTGGTAGTATTGAGTACTAACACAACTCGAAATTATTTGTTATCCATTTCTCCTAAAATAAACATAAACTGTGTATTTTAACGTGGAACTTGATCCGTCGCAATTAGTCATTACCAACGCTCGGATAGGTAATTATATCACATTAGTCACCATCTACTAATTAGTTAATGTAAATTAGCTTATAATTACATGCCTACCTGATTGATGGTAAGAAGCAATTTTAGGTTATGACAACATTGACCTCTTAAGTTTCGTCCAAGACGCAACTAGTGCCACACCAACAAAAAAATTGGTTGTTTGTAAAGTAGGTTTACGATCGAGATGTTTACGTGATAACGTCTTATTGGTGATATAAGTTATCACCAGTAGTGACATCTAAAATGAAATTAAGTACTAATTTAAAGTTTTTTTTTCGAGCCAAGTAACAGATGGCGCTACCATCTTTATGAAATGTCGCTTGTGAGGTTTTGGTGTGACACAAGTTTCTCAACATGTCACCCAACTAAAACGATTTTAAAGACGTTATCACGTCAAAAAAAATAAAACAAGTACATCAGAAGGGCCTACCAGGGCCAACTCCTGCCGAGGTTGCAGGTTGTTTGAAAGAGATACCGCGGCCCCGGAACATAAAGGGCAAAAGAAGGAACATGGGTGGGTTTTACTCAGTAAAAGTCTGACACCCCCCCCCCTCGCTCTGGGTGGGGCGGGGGGGGGATCACTACTTTGGGGTAGCATTTACAAGTATAAAGACGGTTAGCCGAATGTGACTTTATAACCTTTTTGATAGTAAACTTTTGAAAGGTCATATGAAATGTCGCAGCGAAGATGAGGTGAGGATGGCTGTAAAATATTTAACGCCGCAAGATACGAACAATTAATTTGAAATATTTAAAGGAAAAACCATATTTTACTTAAAAATTGTACCTTAGCCGGAGAAATGTCTCGGGGTTGCGGCGGGTAGTTTAAACAAGATGCCGTGACTCCGGAACACTAAGGGTAAAAAAGAAGATATCGTAGCTCCGGAGCATAAAAGGCAAAAGAAGCATCATAGGTGGATTTTAGTCAGTAAAAGTCTGACACTAATAAAAATAACTTCCCGCTCCGCCTGGAGCTGGGGAAGTTATTTGATGATTTCCCATCCCTAAAAAAGGTGTACCTAACAAATACACACGTTTCGTCAGTTATGTTAAAGGGTTAAGTCACATGTGATTGGGTGCGAGCCAATTGCCAACAATTGGGCTCTTGTTAAGATTCCGAGGCTGCTACTACAAAATTCCTGATGGAAAAATCCAATAAAACTTTGCCCAGCCGGGGAATGGAACCCATGCTGCAGTCGTGCTTGTGGACTATTACAACAACGAGCCAGTTTCTATTTTATTTGTTATCAAAAAGCAGAGTACATCATACAAGAGCAGTGTCGGTTCATTACAGGCGCAGGGTACGCTGCAGCCCCAACAGCATCCTACGCACTATAGCGGACAGGTGGGACAGCCCCATACTGGGACATTGGATACGCCTACATGCAAGTGTGGCGTATAATTTATGATTGTTTTGTTTTTCTGGTAGATTTAAGTATTAACATTAGTTTTTTAAGTAGTGTGTTACTAACCAAGTGGATATGAATTTGTCTGTAATAAAAGAATTTTATTTTTTTATTATCATACTAGAAACAAAGCCTAGTTGCCTAATTTGTCTGTAATCTATTGCAAATTAAAAAAAAAAATTGGTCTTACTCGGTGGCAGTATAAGTATATCGGAAAAACATATTAGAAAATTCAAATTATAATAATCTCTTTATTTTTTTTATTAAAAAAAAAACATTGCTAACGTGCATTACAAGTTCAATGATAAATGATGTTTATTTTGCAAGTAGGTTTTCACAAACACTTTTACACGTCTTTTTTTTTAACTAGATGAGGTCGGTGTTTCGTATCCGACTACTCTGAGAAGAAACAGCCGAAACAAACTCAGAGGTCATAGTCTCTTTTAAGGTCCAGACAAAATATCTTGGTCAACTTACATGAGGACTATGCAGACTAGTGTCTGAAATGGTCTTTTTAAGAAAGCACCACACAGATTGAGTGGACCTGTCCAGTCAGTGCACGCATTTGTCAGTTATCGTGTAGCTCGACTCAAAACCCAAGGAGCTCAACGAAACGACGAACAATACCAAAAAAAGGACATTTGTGTAGGTCCCTTATAGTACTCAAACTGCCAGACAATCGTCAAAAACAAACAAAGTAAATAAAAGTTATGGTCCACATGGTCCTCACATTTACAATAAACAACTACAGACTAGAAAATATTTACAAAATTAAATTAATGAGATCATAATGAAATCATAAAATGTCACAAATCAAAAATAATAATAAAAAAATGTAAAGTATAAAAAAAAATAAAATTAATAAAATATAAATAATAATGTCAAATCATCAAATGTCAGTGTATAAAATAAAGGAATAAACAATAAATAAATGAAACAAAGAAAAATTTTGACACTCACTGAGTAAATTAAATTGGAGCAGCTTAATCCCAAGCCTTTTTATCTTCAAGGTAATGATTAACATTATAGTAAGCTTTCAGAGATAGCTTACGTTTTACAAAAGATTTAAATTTATTGAGGCTTAGTGTTTGAACATCGTTTGGAAGTTTATTATAATAACGTATACATTGGCATGTGAACGTACCCCCTATTTTTTTGAGCCTCGTTGCTGGAACAACAAATTTATGTTTGTTCCTCGTATTTATGTCGTGGATATCACTGTATTTTTTAAACAATTTTATATTTTTATGCGCGTACAAAAGGTTTTCGTAAATAAACTGAGAGGGCACAGTAAGTATATTAATATCTTTGAATTTTTCTCTGAGGGAGTGTCTGGGACTTAATTTATAAATTGATCGAATTGCCCTCTTTTGCAAAATAAAAATTGACTGAATATCGGCGGCATGGCCCCACAAGAGAATACCATACGACATCACACTGTGGAAATAACTAAAATAAACTAAACGGGCTGTCTCTAAATCAGTCAAATCACGAATTTTTCTGACGGCGTATGCTGCAGAGCTAAGTTTTTTTGACAACTTATCTATATGAGGGCCCCACTGAAGCTTAGCATCCAAAGTTAAGCCTAAGAACACTGTGTTATCTTCCGGTTTCAACTCTTCATCCTTGATAAGTACACTAGTTTCCACTTGTCTAATAAAATAGATGAGCGGAAAAAATCTACAATCCTTACTAATATTATGAAAGCGAAAGTGAATTTGTTTGTTTGTTACGTCTTCACGCCTAAATGGCTAAACCGATTTTCATGAATTTTGGTACAGAGATAGTTAAGACCCTGGAGACGGACAAAGGCTATTTTATTCAAAGTTAGAAATAAGGGAGAAAGAGGGAAGAAAATGGATAACTTATCTTTTCTATTACAATAAATAAGGTGCAAGGGCTAAAACTACAGGTAGCAGGTACCTGCAAATCAGGAAAGGGGAACTGTGTTACCCCGCATTTAACCTAAGCGAAGCCGCGGGCAAAACCTAGTAATATAAATAAACAACTCCTAGATATGTTATTCTCCAAAACTCCTACAAATACAACTAAGAATAAACTACACGAACGCTAACAAGAACCGCGAATAGTCAATTGCAAACCAAAAATAATCAACGGATATGTTCCCAGCGAGCGGTGACCACGTAATTATCCGAAAACTTGATTGAAACAGGATTGGCAAACGGTAGCAGGAACAGACCGGAAATCAGATGCTAATTAGCGGGAGTAATTAAACAGATTTAGAGCCAATTGTCGGGACGTAGGAGCGTAGGATGATTTGATTGGAACTGCGAAGCTGTCTACTAATGTTAGTGTTAGTAATCCGGCTGTACCCATGGTTGGGAAACTGAGTCTTCTCTGTGAGGACAGAGGAGGTAACCACCACGTTAGTCCGGCGTGTGTAGTGATTGTCACACTATACAATACTAGCTTTTGTCCGCGGCTTCGTTCGCGTTAAATTTCCTGATTAAATTGACGGTTAATTTGAAAAACAATTATAAAATTTACCCACTTAACATGTCTCTGGCAACATTATTGGTACTTCTTGTTTTATAAAACTACTAGCTTTTGCCCGCGGCTTTGTTCGCGTTAAATTCGGGGTAACACAGTTCCCCTTTCCTGATTTGTATGTACCTGCTACCTGTAGCAATGCTAAGTTTTCCCTTTTTCTCCCTCATATCTCAATTTAAAAAAAAAACCCTTGAGCCATTAAAGCGTGAAGAGGTAACAAACAAAGAAACTCACTTTCGCTTTTATACGTATATTAGTACGGATATTAGTCTTCATATAAATAAAAGAAAAACACATCCACACAATCCCAGTTTTCTCAAAACATACGTTTGTTGAGTTACCGCTTTTTGGCTTACAGATTCAGATATTTAATTGCGATCGAAACAAAACGCCTAAGGGTCGGCTCTTTGATCTTCAATATCGTTTTACAATGCCTAACAATGTTAAAACAAATTACACGAGTCGATTTACAGAAACAAATCAATGTTTCAATTGAATTATAAAAGTTTGTTTTACATTTGTTTTGACGGGATTAAGTAATAATATCTTTGTTAAATCTTTAAATGATAGGCTCTTACTTGTAAATACCAGATATTTCCATCCGCTTGGTATAAGGTTGCTCCAGTAAAGAACATTCCTGGCGCCGCGTCGTTGAAGCAGTCATGCTAGCGAAGGAGGTGGCCGGGCGTTGGAGGGAGAGAACCTCAAACCAACCCAGCCGCCACGGGAGACGCCCCGGGCGTCAGGCTCCGCGAGACGACTCCCGGCCACCGTAGATGCGGGCCTGAGGACGGTGAGCAATGGGTAGCTCACCGTCCGTCCGTCTATTGACGACAGGCCGTGTCCACGGCGCGTTAGTGTTCCACGCACGCCTCAAAGAGATGTCAGCAAAGCAGAGGGGCCTGCCAGGGCCAACGCCTGCCGGGGTTGCGGGTTGTTCGAAAGAGATACCGAGGCCCCGGAACATAAAGGGCAATGGAAGGAACATGGGTGGGTTTTAGTCTGATACTACCCCCCGCTCCGCCCAGAGCGGGGGAAGTTAATTGATGAATTCCCACCCCAAAAAAAGGCCTCGCGTCGTTGAACAACTATGTCTAGCAAGTCGTTTAATGTGGACATAGTCTCGCAAGTTTCACCTAAGTCCGGTGAGGAAAATAGACTATAATAATCAATAATGATGAATTGTTGATGCTCTAGGGCCAGTATTGAAGTAAGTAAGCCAAGTATTGAGTTTTTTTCGTGAAACTTGACCATTTACAACTTTACTGATCAGTTGTTATAAATTGGGGGTAGTAGCAGTGATGTGGTGGCAGTGATATCGACTCAGTACTAGGAGTTGTAAGGTCAAATTCAAGCAAGGCTTTTATTCTTTTTTTTTGCGTTTTTGTGATTTTTCGCGCGAAAATTGAAATTTTAAAATTGAAATGCAGTTACACCCCACATACTGTGTATGAAAAAACTGGGGGAGATATTGAAGTGCAAAAAGGAATTAACAGGACAAGTATTAAGAAGAAACTCTCTCTGCATTTCAGTGCAAAGACCTTTGTAATACATTACTGGTTTCCGTCTGTTTACCTTTGCGTGATAAACAAGCATACGTGATAGCAATCGGCTGTCTATTCTGATGATTGACGTCCAATATTTGCACGCCGATAGCGAATGCATCCGATTTATATGAACACGAACGAACGATCTGTCTTCTATTCGTTACTTTATTAATCCTTACTAATATTATAAAAGCGAAAGTGAGTTTGTTTGTTTGTATGTTGGTTTGTTTGTTTGTTACGTCTTCACGCCTAAATGGCTAAACCGATTTTGATGAATTTTGGTACATATATAGTTGGGACTCTGGAGAGGAACATGGGCTATTTTATTTTAAGTGGGAAATGAAGAAGAAAGAGGGAAGAAAAGGGAAATATTAGCTTTGCTATTACAGTAAATAAGGTGCAAGAGCAAAAACTACAGGTAGCAGATACTTGCAAAACAGGAAAAGGGAACTGTGTTACCCCGAATTTAACGCGAACAAAGCCGCGGGCAAAAGCTAGTAGTTTTATAAAACAAGTACCAATAATGTTGCCAGAGACATGTTAAGTCGGTAAATTTTATAATTGTTTATCAAATTAACCGTCAATATAAAGTACGTGTGCGTGTTTCAAATCTCAACTGTATTTATAAGAGTATTGAGTGTGAAATCAAACCAAACCAAAGATCGATAGGTTTTTTTTTAACACCGAAGTGTTGCTGTATTGGGGTATGTGGAATAAAGGTATCAGCAGGCATATTTCATTTTTAATATTCCTAAACGCTTTTGATATATATCACAAAAGGAAAACAGCTGCCCTACCATGACGTCTTAAAACAGAACTTATTCCACTGAGGGAAAGAGACAGAGCTATAAAGGGTGGTCACACAGGAATAAAAACTGCTATAAGATGTCATGGTGACCCTTCAGGTCGAGGAATGTACCTGTGTGTAGTGTACAAACTTATAATATAAAAGTTGATATTTTTAAAACTGAAACTTTCACGGCATCATTAAGTATTCATAGTCCGTTGGCAAGGTAGACCCTGACTACTGTACAATCGTATTTTCCTAACTATACCTTTTAAAATTATTATTTATTTTATTTATCAATGATATTGACATGTGCTTCCATAATTCCAAATTCTTACTTTACGCAGATGATCTTAAAATCTTCAGACCTATCAAAACTATGCTTGACTGTCAACTGCTTCAACAAGACCTCAATCGTCTGTCCAATTATTGCTCTAAAAACAAGCTCCAACTTAGCCTTCCTAAATGTTGTTGTATCAGCTTCACGAAAAACAAAAATATATTTACATATCCTTATGCAATACAAAGTGAAACTCTGGCTAGGGAGAGCTTGATTCGTGACCTGGGAATATTACTAGACGATAAACTGCATTTGGACGCACATGTTAATAAAATTGTTAATAATGCTTATCGCATGTATGGTTTTGTGCTGAGATCAGCCACGGAATTTAAGCACCCCAGTACGTATTTATATCTGTATAAATCTCTAATAAGGTCTCAACTAGAATATGCAGTACAGGTGTGGAATCCCTATTATAACAAATATAATGAGTATGTAGAATGTTTACAACGTAAATTTTTGAAGTCTATGCACTATCGCTGTTTCAAAAGTTGTTATTTCTCTTATAGTGAGTTACTTATAAAATTTAACCTGCTTTCTCTGAATGCAAGGCGTACTTTTCTTGAAACTACATTTCTCTATGACATATGCAATAACTCGTATGATTGTTTGGATATTATTAACAAATTGTACTATATAGTTCCTAGAACATGCCAGGGACGCGAGGTGCGCGCACGACCTGTATTCGCCACTTCTGCCACTCGTACAAATGCTGGCTTGCGTGCCCCTCTTCGTCGCCTCATGAGCAATTTTAATAAAAAATTTAGTGATTTAGATCTGTTTTCTTTACCTAAAAGAAAATTCAGACTAACGTTACTCAACATGTTAAATAATTAATCATTGCCAATAATGTATTTTTTTAATGTTTTTAATGATGCTTTTATTTTATGTTTTTAATGATGCCTTTATTTTATGTTTTTAATGATGCTTCTGTTTTATCTTTTTAATGATGGTTTAATTTTATGTTTTTAATGATGCTTTTATTTTATGTTTTAATAATGCTTTTATTTTATGTTTTTAATTATGCTTTAATTTTATTTGTTTTGGAGATGCTTTAATTTTGTGTTTGAATGGTGCTTTTATTTTATGTTTTTAATGATGCCTTTATTTTATGTTTTTAATGATGCTTCTGTTTTATCTTTTTAATGATGGTTTAATTTTATGTTTTTAATGATGCTTTTATTTTATGTTTTAATGATGCTTTTATTTTATGTTTTTAGTTATGCTTTAATTTTATTTGTTTTGGAGATGCTTTAATTTTGTGTTTTAATGGTGCTTTTATTTTATGTTTTTAATGATGCCTTTATTTTATGTTTTTAATAATGCTTTAATTTTATTTGTTTTGTTGTAGCTTTAATTTTGTGTTTTTAATTATGCTTTTATTTTATGTATTTAATGATGCTTTTGCTAACATTTTTGTAATTTATATTATCTAGATTTTCTTTTTTTATTACAACGCTTGTCAAACCAAAATGTCTCATGGTTTTATCTGTGGAAAACGTTGTTGATATCACATTTGTAAATCTATTGTTATTCTTTATTATGTTTTATATTTAATGTGTTATTGTTTGTTTTTCCCAATAAATAAAATAAAATAAAATAAAATAAAAACATTTTAATTGAAAAACTTGCGCGCTCTCATTAGCGACGCTCATAATTAATTATTTATAATACCTCCGGCAGGATTGTCGGCTCCCTGTTTTTTCCTACCGATTTTACAGAAAAAGTTTTTGAACAAATTATTATTCAGGAGAATTTTCTCTTACTTATTTAAATACTTATTTCGCTAGACTTTTTTATTATGTTGAAGAAAAAACGAAGTTAAACTTTGACCTTGGATAAGGCAAACAAAATGCACAAAAAAAATTAGCATCGGCCGAGACAGAATTTTTGGGAGACCATTAAATGCGTAGGTATTTCTTACGCCTGCTACGAAACTTAATTACAGGAGCACCTTCAAATAATAGTAGGACACATTCAAAACGGAGCTATCCTTAAGAAAAAAAAATCTGACAACAAAATTTCCAATTCTTAAACAAGAAACTTCTCTTTTAGGATATCTGCAGAAAACTGTACCAAAAAATTTGTGCTTGTCAAGTCCTAGCTAAAAAGTTTGAAACACGTGTGCGCCAGTCTCCAAAAATTGTTGGTAAAAAAAAGTGCGTTATGTTATGCCCGAGAGCGTACAAATATATGTGTTAAAAAAATATTATAATTACAGTAAATTATGATAAAAACTAATAATAACTGAAAATTTAAAAATTTTGTAATGTCAAAAAATTAATAAAAGAACAATTAAAAAAATACAAAATTAAATAATGTCACAAACACAAAGTCTCAAAAATAACAACTAAGAAAATACATATTATGTCAAAAAAATACAGTTTTTCTTTCAAGGTCAGGAATCTAAAAATATAATTTATTATGTCATCATTTTGCCATTAGATTTTTATCTGTCAGAAATTCAAAAATACTGTTATACGCTTTACTCACCAGTAAGTATCTTAACTGTTTCTTAAATAGGTTCAGATTTAATTCTCTGATTGGCTGCGGTATGTGGTTAAATATGACTGGTGCCATGCAAAACACACTTTTATTTATATGTTGTAACGAACGCTTGTGTGCTAAACATTTTAAAATAGTAACTATGTGGTTTCTGGCTCATTCTTCTTCATACGAAACTACACTGGCAAACAGACTTAGAGGTGTAGAGGTTTTTTTCCTATGTTTAAAAGTTTGACGTTCAAAATGCCTTTTAATAATATAACTGAAATAAATAGTTTGACTTTGATTAAAAGCTCGTGGTTTAATAAAAACTGCTGCTCGGGTCGATCTTGAGGTTAAAAAAGTGCGTTTGAGTAGGCTGGTCCTTGGATGGTTAACCATCCATTACATACCGAGTTTCATCTGTGCCTTGGAAAACATGTTAAGCTGTTGGCGCCGGCTGTCTTTTGTAGATCTTTGATAGTCGTTACAAGTAGTCGTGGTTCGAATGTCTGACAGCTATCAACTAGGTTGTGGAGGTCAGATAGGTAGTCGCTCCATGTAAAATATTGGTATTCAGCTGAATCCGGTGACACTGGAAGCCGACCCCTACCATAGTTGACGGCACGGTTAGCACAGTGACCGTGCAATCGACTGCTGCGCTGGGTGTTGCTGGTTCGATCCCCGTACGGAACAAATATTTGTATGTCCTGCAGATAGTTGGTTCGGGTCTGGCTGTTTGTATAATTATGTGAGTTTAAATGTTTGTTATTGCACCCACGATACAGGCGAAATTCCTAGTGTGGGGCAACGTTTTTTTTTTTTTTAAAATAAATATATATTGTTGTGAAAAGGCTAGGCTAATGATGATCAGAGAGGCCAACCAGGGCCACTGTCTGCCGGGGTTGCGTGTTGTGTTGTTGTTGAAAGAGGTACCGCGGCCCTGGAACATAAAGGGCAAAAGAAGGACATAAGGTGGGTTTTAATCAGTAACATTCTGACACTCCGCTCCACCCAGAGTGGGGGAAGTTATTTGATGATTTCCCATCTCTTTGATTTTCAGGCTAACTAAATATGCAAAATTTTAACAAAAAACCATGCAGTGCATATCACAGCAAAATTCTCGTGAAAATATTGCAGTAGCCAACTTTATAATGCTAGCAATGTTTTTCTCCTGCCAGTAAAATTACATTTTCCGCTGAATATGCTGACTCGCAGGTTTTAATAGGTGTAAACTTCACACGAGTGGACATTATACAGGGTGCGCCAAGTTGCCGGCAAGCTTGGCAAAGCTCTCGCATTGTAGTACCTTGTGCTTTGGACAGATTTTTCTTGTTTATGTTCAGGTAACATTGAAACGATATTGTAGGGAAAGTTTTAAAAGGCGGGGGATTCTATAGAATTATTATTTTGCTTGTTTTAAGTGCTTTGTCATATATATATAAAAGCATGCATGTATATTTAAATGCCTACGATACATGCCTGGTTTTTGTATGTAGTTTGACAAGTTGCTGTGTATCAGTTTGGTAGTTACGTTGCCAGATTGCTCCTATAGTTATATAGTATTTACCTTATATTTCCGGGTCTAGTTGTCTGTGTATGTGAGTTAAAATGTATGTAAACACACCCGAAAAAAAAATGTGTAGGGAAATTTATAATCATAAAAAGTAAAGAGTTGATGGTAGGTAAGTTCTTCAAATACATAAAAAAAAAAAAAAAAAAAATATCTTGGGACAACTCACACACGGCTATCTGATCCCAAGCTAAGCAGAGCTTGTGTTATGGTAACCAGACAACTGATATACATACTTATATAATTTATAAAAACATACATATTATAGATAAAACACACCCAGACACAGAACAAACAATCATGCTCATCACACAAAGTTAGTCCTGGGTGGGAATCGAACCCACGACCTCCGGCTCAGCAGTCAGGGCCACTAACCACTAGACCAACAGGCCCGTCAAACATCCACACACAACAACATCTCGAATGTATGTAGCAATCAGTTTTACAAATAACACTCACGTATTCCAACTTCACACAGTTGAATGAGTGTGTGTGTACTCTTACCTAAATAGTTTCAAACAACTATAAAAAAACAATCACACCAAGACTAACATACATATCCGAACCACCACAAAACTCAGAAACTAAACCACAAGAGGTTATTAGTCCCCGCGGGACGTGCCACGCCGTCTCAACAAACTTGACACTAGCCACTAATTGTGACGTATTGTCAAGGTAAAACTTGGGGGACACGGGGGGTACCCCAGCACCCCCCACCTGGGGTATAACTTACGATACGGGATGGGGGTGGAAACGGAATTTAATACGGTGGATGGATTAGATAAGGTACGTTGTATCTTGTCAGTTAGTTGTTGTAGTTGAGACACGATACTACAATGAGATAGATGTTAGAATAGTGAATGTCCAATTTTGAAGCCAAACTAATTGGTTACGGAACCTTGACATCATCCAATCAATTATTTTGCTTAACATTTTACCTTGTAAAGCTATAGGGCTGAAACTGCGTTAAACGCACAGACACCCGCCACGTGTCTGCAAGCCTGGGCTCTGTAGGTATATGAAAGACCCTGTCACAGGTGCCTAAAGAGTTCATTCGCTTGACCTCATATGACAGAGCGACACTGTAGTTTCACAATTACCCTTTCTCTATCGAAAGATATTTTCACAAGCTTTTTATCGAGCGTTATTGACTGAACAAGCCCGCGCGTGTTACCGCTGGCGGGCCCCGCGCGTGCCCCCGCGTCGGTTCACTTTTGTATGAAACCGCGCGGGTGTCCGTTTAACGCAGTTTTAGCCCTTAAAGACCAACGCGATTTTTACTCCATCAACAACCTTAACACACCAGTCAACTCGCAAATCACTAGAAACAATAATAATTGGGGGAAATGAGGTACCATTCACAGTAAAAAATATAGAGCTCAGAATGACAAAACCAACCTGGACAAACTGAATCAAGCTAGGCATGATTAATTGATAAAAAAACACTGAGGTTTCTCGTCTTAATAACTCTTTAAAAATTATTAAATCCAGTAATCAAATAGGATCAAATCACTGAAAATGTATGTTTGTCAACCATGAAAATATCATCAGTAAGTATTGGATCATTTATTATTTACAGAAATCACTTAAATTAATGTAATTATATATTTTGATCAATAGGCGATCACCGAGTTCGTTTGGTAAAGCTATTTGATTGGATAAACCTTGTTAATTACGTATTACCGTATTAATTTTATATTAACGTTGATTAAATTGAAATAAATAGTTTTTGGGCTTACCTTCGGGTGCAAATTAATTATGGAAAGAAGAAATTTTATTTAGCAGTCACATTAAAATATTATATTGGAATGTTCATTTAATATTATTTTTTTGCCTTTGGCAAATCAGAAGCACTAACTTGAAATGAATTACAAAAAAAAATACGTTTTAACTTTTTATTTTTTCTTTCTTACCTCACTAGACGAGACAATTTTAAGCCTCTTTCATTACCTATTATTTTTAATTTCATAATTACATTATTATTAAAGAAAAACTTATTTTAAAATTGTCTCAGTGGGCTTCCAAATCCAGGAAAATAACGTCGTATTTAATTCAAGAACTTACTTTGCCTAAAAAAATTCACGGAATTTTCCCTGAATCAACAAATAAACACTTTTAAATACGATTCTCAAGAACGCGCTTACCTGGTATCACTTAACGCAATTCGAAGGTCACGATACAATTTAGTTACCCTCAAAACGACCTGACCCTTGTTACCCTTATCTAGAAAAGCGAAACGATAAATCTAAAAGCATTTTAATATCGATCCTGTATCCATAAATTTTGTGGACCACGAAGGAACTTCCCCACATAAATCTGTCGGCAGCACTTGATTGCACGGTTGTACTTGACCGCTGACATTGGCCTTCTGTGTATACTGGTGAACGCAAGTTTTGCATTTAGGTTGATGGTAATTATATGGTGTGAAATGGTGGTGAGTGCGAAGTGGTTTATTATCCACTCAAGGACGGCCATTATTTACGTCAACTATCCGTCAAGCACCGCCGGGTGGGCTCTTATCGTAAGCGTAATCTGATTTTAAGACTTATCTTTACTACAAAAAACAGTTTTAAATCGGTTGGGGTTTGGTGGCACAAATTTGTACCAGCGGGACTCAGCGGTAATACTTGTTTACTGGCACGTTTTTGTACCGCTGGGGCTTTAGAGGTTAAAATAGTAGTGTTTTTCCCACACAACTTTACGTCCGCGTATTATTGCAGAAAACATGTCAAAATTGAACCGAGATCCAGACAGAGAGATTTTAGCATTCCTATACTTCAAGTAAGTGACCGTGGAGTTGTTTTATGCCTTCAATAAAAGTGCGATGTAGGAGTTAAAGAGTTTAATTTCCGGCTGCATTTATGACTAACACGAAGGAGTTAAAAAGCTTTTGGCGCAATCCTCAAAGTGGCAAAATTATTTTATTTCGTGATTGAATTTTCTAATGTAGTAATTTATTTTTGGTATTAATTGAAAACTATAACAGTTTCAACTAAAAATATCTGCAGGATTAAATTGAATAGCTAGCTTTATCGAGTTGTGTGGAGGCGCCTAGTGACTATATGGTCGATCTTCAACGGCCATCCAGCCATTACATCTGGGTGTGACCACTGAGTTATTAGCCCAGAGGAACACACTGTGGCAGTCTGCCCCGCGCAGGTGGATCACCACTGTGTCCACGTAGATGCGATCGGCGGCGGCAAATTCTTTTGTACGGGCCTGGTCCAGCAAGCGTTCACCTCCTTCTGCGAAGCATTTCTGCTAGCAAAGGAGGTGGCCGCGCGTTTGATGGAGAGAACCTCAAAACAACCCAGCCACCGCAGAAGACACTCCAGCCGGGTGCCGTGAGACTACTCTCGTCCACGAAAGTGGCCCGAAAGTCTAACAGTCAGTCTAATCAAGGGGAGTCGTTTTACCCTGTATTAACTGGATTGTGGTGTCAGATAGGCAAACGCTTCACTTAAAATACTGGTATTCAGCTGTATCTAGATAGACTGGAAGCCAATCACAGCATAGTTTAGAAAAGGCTAAGCAGAGTCTGAAACCAACATTATCACGTCTGCAAAATTTCACTAGCTCAATAAGTTTGATCTTGTTTAACCATCCATGCGGACGAATTGCCACTAGATAGAAAATCGATAAATTTAAACGATACGATTGTCATACATAATACCATTAACAACAGCATTAGGCACTAATAACCAACATAATAGGAAATAATAGAAACCTAAACGAAGTTATTTGTAATAGTTTCAAAAATCTTAACTAAATTAAATAACCTCTTCTATTAATTAATGGCAGGTAGACAATGTTCCGCAAATTTGTATTAAAGTTGCGTGTATCGAGCACATTTAATCCTGAAACTACATACTGAGCCACATTAGGTATATTCTCCCAGTGGGAATGTTGTTTCCGACCAAGCCAATTGCTTACCCTAGCACCAATACAACCATTAGAAACCACGACATGTTTCACCCCAACCAACAAACTAGTTTACACCACTTTCCTATTCTAATGAATTTTCTTACGGATTCCAGCCCCAAGACTAATGCAACTGAATCCCGACAAATGCTATTGTTTCGCAATTTCCATCGATTTCTCGTT
The DNA here is from genome assembly GCA_905475445.1 of Ochropleura plecta. Lineage (NCBI taxonomy): Eukaryota > Metazoa > Arthropoda > Insecta > Lepidoptera > Noctuidae > Ochropleura > Ochropleura plecta. Next base: position 20,058,685 of record FR997736.1, read on the forward strand.
AATCCTTGTGGCGGCAATTAAAATGGGATTCCAATTGTATTGTTTTGCTGATGGGAATGACACGGATTTGGGAATTGGTATTAATGAATTGGTTATTGAAATTTGAGGGTATGCAGATTGAAAATTGTTAATCTCGGGCGTACAGATATTAACGTGATTTCCTCTGTTTCACTTATTATTTACCTCACTTTAAACTGATATAACTGAATATCATTTACGAGTTTATATAGCGATTGTGTTGATTTTTAACACTGAACACGAGAACGGTAAAATTACTTGACTCATTCAATTAATTTACTGTTAATGCAGTCCATAACTGGACATAAGCCAGTATACAGTTTAAATCAAGTGCTCTTTTGAAGTCACCTATCCGCCTAAGTACAATCGCCTGAAACAGTCATTACAAAATGACAAAGAGCATTGAGCAATGCTCGTTCTCTTACTAAATTACTCTTTTCCAAACAATTTTAGACCGATCCATACTTCAGTTCGACCTATATGTATAGAGCAGGAGATAAGCAGCGATAGTCTGCGAGCAAACCCGCCGGCAGATCGTAGTACACAATAATTGTTTGTTCACGAATCGGGCCCTGTTTAATTTGCCCTCGACGGCGCTCGATACTGTGTGCCAAGCACTGGATTTACGATTTTGTTTAATTTATTTCTTTGCTAAATGTATCTGATAGATTGCACAAGTAGAGTTTTTAAATTGAGTGGGTATTGGCAGGATAATACGAAGATTTTCTTCGAAGAATTTGCAAATTTCTTAATTTTAGTAAGGCTCGCTGTTGTACATAAGTTTTAGTATTTCAATTTGTTTGTATATTTTTATGTTTATGTGCAATCTATATCTATACTTATAATAAATCTGTAGAGAGGTCAATTCTGTACATGAAATATATTTCCAAAATAACTATCAGGGGGTGATTAGTGATCGATACTGATGCCAAAAATGCAATCAGTAAAAATTTTGTCTGTCTGTCTGTCTGTCTGTCTGTCTGTCTGTCTGGATGTCTGTATGTTCGTTATAGAAACAAAAACTACTCGACGGATTTTAACGAAACTTGGTACAATTATTCTTCATACTCCTGGGCAGGTTATAGTATACTTTTCATCACGCTACGATCAATAGGAGCAGAGCAGTGAAGGAAAATGTTAGGTAATCGGGAGAAGTTGGTTAAAGCTACACAGAAATCATGTATGACGGAAATGTTCTCCTTAAAATTATATAAAAAATATCCTACGACAGCATAGGTCTATCTTTTATGGTTGACTCACAATAACATGTGTATCTGCCGATAACTTAGCAGTTCGGAGCTTTCTGATTATATTTGTCTACTCTTACGTTTATAACACTCCCACTCATCTCTCATTAAAAACAGTTAACGTTATTACGTAGTCAATAATAAAAGAATCATATAAATCGGTATACAAACACCAAAGTTATGCGTGAAATACGCTAATAAGCCGTCGCGCGTGAATACTGTTCTTTCTTTCTTTTTTTTTTAAAACGTTGCCCCACACTAGGAATTTCTCCTGTGTCGTGGGTGCGTTTACAAACATTCAATCTCACATACACAAACAGCCAGACTCGGAACAACTATCTGTAGGTCATACAAATATTTGTTCCGTGCGGGAATCGAACCCGCGACACACAGCGCAGCAGTCGATCGCTCAGCCACTGCGCCAACCGAGCCGTCATAAGTTTTAAGGTTTTACTACGTTTCTGTTAAGGTTTACGGAACCCTAAAAAGAAATACTGAAGTCATAGTCGACGATACTAATATAATGTCATCGAACGACAATGACTACAACCTATTTATGTTACGTATTAATAATTATTATCGACATTTCTGAATTGTGACTTGCTTATTTGTCTGCGTGTTGAGTTCATGATATCGGTTTGAGACCGACCAACCGTGTCGTGTTTGTTACGGCTTCACGCCTAAATGACCGAACCGATTTTGATGCATTTTGGTACAGAGATAGTCTGGGCCCTGGTGACGGAAATAGGCATTTTTTTTAAAGTGAGGATGGGGGAGAATGAGGGAAGAAAAGGGGAGAGAAAGATACATTTTTTCGGGTCATCACGCGGGTTAAAGTTAGCGTTAGCCCAAAGTAACTTTGCCACGCGGACGAAGTCGCGGGCGGAAGCTAGTATAGAATAAGAATAAGATTTGTCGTTTCTTTTTGGGTGGATTATAATAAAAAAAACATTTCTGTAGCTCTAGACAAGTGGCAATCCCATTCAGCACGTGCTAAAGTTGTATCATGACTTCCACATGATTGTTATAAGTTTTTCAATCTCCTACATTGAAGACTGGTAAAGTTTTAAAAGGAAAAAACGTTGCCCAAAATTATTTCTCCTATATTGCGGGTGCGTTTACAATACACAACCAGCCAGACCCGGAACAACAATTTGTAGGCCATACAAATGTTTGTTCCGTGCGGGAATCGAACCCGCCAGTGCGAGCTTGTGAATATTACTTCAAACACGTTTTCGAATTTCTAAGTGTAAGACATGTTGAATATTGTTCGCCTCACAGTGTATTACTGCTAATTATTGCCATACAACGTGGCATTGTCGCATCGTCTCTTGGGCACCATTACTGGCGCCACAGCTGACAGCGTTAAGGACAAGATTTCTGATGCCATTATATAGTTTGTTATTAGTTTAGTATGTTTCTAGTTATCCTAAACCTGCAGTGCGACAATTATAACCTTATTCTACATGATCATAAGAGCGCGTATTCCTTGCATCGTCGTCTCCTCATAACTTCACCCTGAAACACAAAGTTTACCCAGCAGGTGGGTAGAGAATCATAAATTGTAAAGTTTACCTTTAAGCCTAGATTAAAATCCAGCCCTTTTATATTACATCGCTTTATTTAGCTCTGATTTTAACACCCCTCTCCCCCCTGAGATACTGAAGTGTAAATTGATTACATGACTGTTCCTTTGTTTCATTAAACGAGGAATTATATTTTGGGTGAAATTTATTCGGGTCGGCAAGTTTGTTTTGGAATAAAATGATTAAAAAAACATAGCTAACACTCAGATTACTCTGAATTATTGACCTTTGTACCTAGGAGTTTAATGTTTGATTCCAGTAATGTATAATGCAAGCAAGTATGACGACCTTTTTTTTTAGATATGCTACCCTACCATGACGTCTTAAAGCAGAACTTATTCCACTGAGGGAACGAGACAGAGCTATACAAGGTGTCTGGCACCATCTATCAAATCCGGATGTTGTTAATGTTAACAAAAGTCTAACCGTTCTATCGAAATGGTTCGCAGCTAACAATCTCTTACTGAATGCGAACAAAACCAAATGTCTAAAGTTTGCCTTACCAAATGTACCACAACGTGATCTAAATTTAAATCTTGACGGCAAAAATCTTGATGTTATAGCAGAAACTGTATTCTTGGGGATGACTATTGATTCTAAACTGCAATGGGGCGCGCACATAAGAACTCTTTCGGGTAGGCTCAGCTCAGCTGCATATGCAGTAAGGAAAATAAGGCAGTTAACTGATGTAGATACAGCTAGGTTAGTATACTATGCTTACTTTCACAGTATTATGTCCTATGGCGTTCTCCTGTGGGGATCAGCAGCAGACGTCGATTCAGTTTTTATATTACAAAAGAGGGCAGTCCGCGCGATCTATAAAATGGGTCCTCGCGAGTCCCTCAGAGAAAAATTTAAAGAGATCGATATACTGACTCTGCCTTCACTTTATATCTTAGAATGTATATTGTATGTCCGTAAAAATCGGGGGCTTTTCAAAATTAGGAGCGACTACCACAATATTAATACACGCAGTAAACACGAAATTGTAATTCCTAATTAATTTAGATTAACAAAAACTAGCAAGTCATTTCTAATAAACAGTATACGCTTTTATAACAAGTTGCCAAAATCAGTTATAGAACTGACAGATGGAAAGTTTAAAAACTACATAAAACGTGTCCTTATTAAAAACGCATATTACAAAATCAAGGACTACGTTGAAGATAAAGAAGTTTGGCTATAGTTCCTTCTGCGCATGCGGCTTCCCTGGTAGCTATAATCAGCACAAATTTGTGGATGTCTCTAACTATTCTCAATCTTATTTATTTTTGTGATCTCTTTAATCATTTTGTTTTTTTTTTTTTTTTTTTGCAATAGTTGTCAAATCACATATTTATATCACCCTTGTTCTGAATAGTTACAGTACTGATAGCAACATCTGTGTGACTCGTCTTTTAGTTATTATTTTGTTTTTGCAATATTTTTTTATTTATTTATTTACTCTTGTATAGATTCTTTTCTACCTATTCGTTGTGAATGAGTGGACATGGTTGGCCTTGTAGATTCTTAGACGCTTGTTAACTTTTGTTAACGTATTTTTTTTTTATTTTACTTTTTGTAAAGTAAGCATTGACTTATTGTCGGGCCTACGCTGTCCTCTCATACTTAAGTGCTAACGCTGTAACAACAACAACATTGTAAAACTAAATGATTTTAAAAGAGTAACCATGGAGTTTCTTGCCGGTTCTTCTCCATAGGAAACGACCAACCCCGCGCACTAGAAAACTAATTTGGGTCTTTAAGAAACTGAGACATGTCGCTGATCTGGATCTTCTGCGGCGAGTTTACTACGCTCTCGGTCGATCTGTATTGGGGTATTGTATTAAAGCTTGGGGTGGCACTTGCAAAACATTTCTAATAGACTTAGAAAGAGCACAGAGATCTATTTTAAAAGTCATGACTTTTAGTCCATACAGGTTCCCTACTGCCAAGTTGTATAAAAAATGTCAGGTCCTCTCAGTTAGACAGCTCTATATCTACCAGTTAATTATTCAACAGCATAAAATCACCCCCTACAACGTAGAAGAATACAACAAGCAGCGTGTCATTAAAAATGTATGCCCCTCTGTTGTATGTCGAACAGCCTCAGCTAGGCGACAATACGGCTTCAATGCAGTTCACTTATACAATAGAATAAATAAAATAAAAAATATACACCCTTTATCTGTTCGTGAAGTTAAAACTACTATTAAAAATTGGCTATTGGGACAAGATTATGAACAAACGGAACTTATATTACAATAATTTTGATTTTTTGTGAAACACTCATTAAGCACACAGTCTGACTTAGCTCTCTCTCTCTCTCACACACACACACCACACACACCCACACCCACACACACACACACACACACACACACATCACATACGTACACACACACATGACACGATTCTAATTACTCACTTACCTTTGTTATATAAAAAATATATATATATATAGTTTTAAAATAGATTTGGGAGATAATCTGCAAACTGCATTTATTTACATAATTGTTTGTCACCAAAACATGAGAAAGGCCACTGATTTCTGTAATACAGGTCTTTGAACCTAGCTCAGGAATCAGAGACTTTAAATCAATTTGTAACCTTTTTATGTGAATAAAGATTTTATTTATTTATTAAAAAAAAAAAAAAAAAAAAAAAAAAAAACCCGAACCGTGCATCTTTTGTCGACGTTTTATAAGTGCCCATGTAGGCCTATGTAAAATAAAAATATTTTGATTTGATTTGATTTGATCTCTTTCTCACACAGGAATAAGAACTGCTATAAGATGTCATGGTAACCCTCATGTTCTCCAATTACTCCGCTAATTGTGAACCGATTTTTATAACCCAAAAAAAAACCGAATTGGATGTAGGTTATAGTTTTTATAAGATGTGGCCGGTATATCGTAACAAACAAACTCAGAGATCATAGTCTCTTTTAAGATCCAGACAAAGATATTGGTCAACTTACATTAGGATTATGCAGATTATAAAGTTTATAGATACCGCCAAGGCAGAATTATAATGAAGTTACAAGCTGGTTTGGTACAAAAATAGTGTTCGGACTTAGTAGGTGTTGACATTATCATCCGCCTACTTTTTTCTGGGGTCGGCTTCCAGTCTTACCAGGTGCAGTTGAATACCAGTATTTTAAATGGAACAACTGCCTATCTGATCTCCAAAATCTAGTTAGTACTGGGTAATACGGTAAGATTAGCTGTCAAACTTTAGGGCACTGAATACTAAGACCAACAGCTTAACGTGCTTAAAGGCAGGTAGACAACTCGGTATGTAACGGGTGGGCACCCATCTACAGATCGACATAAGCAAGCGCGGCTTAACCTCAAAGATCGACCATGTGGTTGTTATTATTTTGCCACAAGCTTCTAAAATGCTGACATATTCGGAGATAATGTTAATGAGCACATTGCATTTGTGGAGGGAGTAGTACTCACAGTCTTAAACAGAGATAAGAAACTCGGAGATGGAACTGTTAATGTGATAACTGTTGCTTGATGAAGTTACACAATCTTATAATAAATGCTACTATTGCAAAGTGTGATTTAATTTTAAAATTTAATTTAATCGTTCTAATAAATTTAGTTTAATTGTATAAAATAATAATGTTTTTTTTAACTGATCCCGATATTTTTTAGTTATATAATCTTTGCTTGGGAGCCTACAAAAGATGGCTTAATAATAAGCACTGACTAATTGGTATCGTAACTTTAGTCCCACCGAGTTATTGTCATTTTCCGTGCTAAGTACTTGCTTAGAATGGAATCAATTTTGCATTTTTTCCATTGAATATAAGCGAAAATTAGCATTGTCTGTCTAACTCTATACACTGTCCTAGTAAGACTTGGAGTTTTTGTTTCTCCTACCCCTAGAACTTTGTCGTATGTCAATCCATTAGACTACCCCAAAACTTAGCACCCTTGATCCAACGTCTTAAGGACAAACACAAGGTGTCAAAGTTGTAGCATAAAATCAATTTGGCGGCGACCACATGTTGCAATAACGTGGGCCCTGTAATAGTGCCCTTATGGGTAAACTTGACAGATTTGGGCTCCTGCTTGTAAATTGTTGGTAGTTTCGTATGTTATCGTTTAATTATGTTATTGTTGTGGTTAGATGCGCTGCTTTTGTTTCATAGACGGTGATATCATAATTTCGTGCCAACAAAAACGGAACATACTTTGTCGTATGTCTGTCTGTTTGATGTATATTATGAGCCGTTGAAACATAAATCCAACGTCCGTCCTTTTCTTGACTATATTAGTATTAGTTCCCAGTCAAACCAAATCTAACTGAAAACCAATATTTACATGGAGCACCCATCTGACTAAACGTCACAATCTACATCTGGTTGCCAGAATGTTAAGACTCTGACTACGCTTAAAGATTGCAAACGATCTTAGAACGACGGTTACTCATCCACGACCCTTGCAAACGTTGCTTATTCTTGAGGATCGACTCGTGCAGCTATTATTGCTTACCTACAAAACCCTCGAAGACAACTTAAATGATAACAGCCACTCGGGTCCATCTTTTGGTTATGCCGCATTTACCCTAGTTGACCCGCGGACGGGTAACCACCCATTACATAGTGAGTTGCCTCAGTACCTCGGAAAGCACATTTCCCGGCAGCTATTTGAAGATATTCAACAGTTTTTTTAAGGGAGTCTGTAGTCCAAAAGTCTGACAACCAGTCTTACTAAGGGGTATCGTATCACCCACTACTTACTGGGTTATGCATATCAGATTTGCAGTCGATCCAATTAAAATACTGGTATTCAGTTTCATCTGGTGAGACTGGAAGTTGACCCCAGTATAGTTAGGTTGAAGACGAAGCAGATTATAGCCCAAAAAAAGGTAGCATTCAAATGTAAACCCTATTCTTACAGCCAAAAAACAAAGCTAACCTGCCATCAAAACTATTTCACACACTCACAAACTGTCTTTGTTGAATGAAAGAAATGTTATCCAGAAAGTTTTTATATCTGAGAGACACAAGGAAAACATTTGGTGGCTGTCGGATCCACACGTAGTCGACGTAATTAATGGATGGAACATATTTGGGACACTCTGAGTCTAGATTAGTGGAGGTGTCTTTGGAAGATATAATTGTGTCGATGTTCTTGACCTTATACTACATAATTAGGTATGTGAATGACTCAGAGTTTTTTTTTTATAAACTGCTAACTATAATAGCTGTTAACATTTTTACATGAAATTTAAAAAAAACCCCACACTAGGAATTTCTCCTGTATCGTGGGTGCGTTTCCAAAAAAATTTTTTTTTTATTTTTTGGTTTCCTGAACATACTGTGATCTTAAATAACTACTAAGAATATGTAACATACGAAGGGCGGAGCATTCTAACACAAGCAAATTAATTGCTCAAAAGGATGCTCTTCAATGTAACTAGCATAAGTTATTTAAGTTACTGAATAAACATTTATTATTATTATTAAATATTTAAACTCACATACACAAACAGCATTATTGATACATTATATTTATGTTTGTTTCCATTTCACATAAGTATTAATAACCTTTTTCATCTCAATTTTAATTTCTGGTTCTTTATTATTCTAATTTATAATTTATGACTCTTTATAATACTCCTGATATTGTTCTTACCAGAAAGATGTGTTACTAAGAAGTTTGTTTTGCCCTACTTCCCAGATACAAGGAATTGATGAATGGCAGGAGTTTGGGGAATGTTATTTTTTGATGCTTTAAAAGTATCTTCGTCAAAGTATTATCTTTTGTTGATTTTAAAACTACATTTGAGATCATTAAATGCGATCAGAACATAATAGGATAATTATATCACTAAGCTCACAAATGGTTATGAATGAACCAATTTGAAGAAAAAAACATACTTCAAATCCTTACTAATATTATAAAAGCGAAAGTGAGTTTGTTTGTTACCTCTTAACGCTTTAATGGCTAAACCGATTTTGATGAATTTTGGTACAGAGATAGTTGGGAACTAGGAGACGGATATAGGTTTTTTTTTTTGAAGTGGGATGTGACGGAGAAAGAGGGAAGAAAAGGGAAAACTTAGCGTTGCTATTAAAAATCAATAAGGCGCAAGGGGAACTGTGTTACCCCGAATTTAACGCGAGCGAAGCCGCGGGCAAAAGCTAGTTCAAAATAAATCTTCGAGAAATGAGGAAGAGACAAGTCACAGTGACACAGTGAAATGACATGACACATAAAAAATTGAGTTGCCGCAAGTCCTTATTATTCGCAGTCTGTCTGTTCGTCTTTGTCCCGTGAGCCTGTTTGTTGCATGGCTGTATACGGGCGTGGTCCTGTTTGTCGAACTATTATCAAATCCACATTACAGTACCAGGTTGACATGAGCGTGCAAGAGGTTGCGTTTAGTAAAGTTAACAAGAAACTTCATTACGGCGGCGGCGGCGGCGCGGGGATCTAGTGATTAACGTTAACATTATCGTACGCCGACCGCCGCTCTTGTGCTAGCGCAGATAGTGCTGTACAAACGTTTATCGATATCTATAAAATTACGGCGAAATTGTTTTAGTTAAAAACCATAACCGGACCGTCTGCGAACAGATATTTTAGGATATATATGTGTAAAAGTATTAAAAAAAGAAGTTGGGCGCTGTGTATCAATTTGACTGAACCAAAAATCAAGTTTAGTTAATTTATAGAAACTCTCGAGTTGAATGGGTTGATACGTTGTGTTTATGTTTAAAACAGCAAAATCACAATTATCCTTATGCTATACTACGTTAGTATTATAATTATTATTATTATCGGTGGCTATACCTACTTTTTCTAAGAACGTCCTTTTCATTTACAAGATTCCAACAATGGAATCTTCCAACAATGGAATCTTGTAAATGAAAAGGACGTTCTTAGAAAAAGTACATAAGTTCTAGTTGGAATTATATTATCTAATAATAATAATATAATAATAATATTTTATGTAATTGCACAGTTACCATAACTTCACGTCGCTCTTAGGCAGCATCTATCACCCAACATAAGAACTATGTACCACTCTTGACATCAAGCAAATCCTGGCAATTATTGTAACATTTCACATGCTTCTTTAACCTTTAAAAATCAAACAAATTCTATCGATATTTTCCCATCCCTAGCGCCTGTATTCGCAATCTAGTGTAACGATCTGCTATTAAGAGGCAGGTAAAAGTGGGTAAGACGTGCTACACGTAACGAACGCTCCTAGATGTTACACGTACCCGTATTAGCATTGAATGCCTGTGCTAAGCTAGGCTACAAGTACCTAACTACCTACAGCGGTTAATGTAACTGGGTTTTTGGCCCGTTTGTACTGAGTGGTTACAGGCTTTTGAACTTTACTTGATTAAAAGTTATGATCAGTATTATCGTCATTCTTTTGCCATTACCGAAAAAATTAAAGGGAGTCGTTTGTCTTGGTATGGATGTGTAATGAGGAGGGACGAAGCGCATGTGACTAAAAAAGTGGTAGATATGAGAGTTATGGATGGAGAGGGAGAGGAAGGCCTAAAAAAGGTGGGTGGTGTGTGTAAGAAATGATATGAAGGAGAAAGGAGTGGGTAAATGGTGCCGTGACGTCTGACAGGGGAGAATGGAAGAAGAAAACGTGTTGCGCCGACCCAGAGAAAGTGACAAGGGCAAAAAGATGATGATGTCGTTCTCTTGCTCTCTTTTATTTAGTTATTACCAGTATATCATGACGTGGTTGGTGCAGTGACAGTGGCTGAGCGATCGACTGCCTCTCTGCGTGTCACGGGTTACGGTCGATCCCCGCTCGGAACAAATATTTGTATGATCTACACGTAGTTGTTTCGGGTCTGGCTGTTTGTGTTACATGTAAGTGTTAATGTTTGTAAGCGCACCCACGATACAGGAGAAATTCCTAGTGTGGGGCAACGTTTTTTTTAAAGAAAAAAAATATGTAGACAAAAAGTTTATTATTAAAATAATTATTTATTTAAAATATCTGTTATTAAATAAACTCTTTTTTTTCCATGGTTAGTTTAACTACTTACAAAGAAGAATGCAGAAGCTACACAGATGTATATAGACTGTATAAAAACTTTTTAAACTTTGTAGATGTGCTTCAAAAAACACTATAAAGTTTTGCTGCATAGTTTAATATGTTTTTTTTTATTTTGTTTGACTTCTTACCTAAGTAAATATAGAATGACAATGGTAACGATATTACCAATAACTTGCTATGTTAAGGCATAAAAGTTTCTTCTAAAATTCACAAGAAAATACCCCTTCCCTATTTATTTTAATACCCACCCTCATTCTAAAAGCACATAACTTGAAACTGAACATCTAATGTCCCAACTGCGGGCCGGTGCCATTAACCAGCCTTTTATACGAGCAGTTCTGTTCTCGTTAGGATAGGGGTTTCATATTGCCACAGAATGAATAGCTACAGAAGATTAAATTCATAAGACGAGCGAAAACAGGCGCTATCACGAGTGTGCGTGTGTTTGTATTTGCTCGTATTGCTGCCTCGTCTATGCTTTTTCTTGCAATGATCTGCGAAATGACCGTAAATTACAAATATTGCCATGTTTCATGCGCGCTTCAAAGTGTACTCAGTGAACCTAAGGGTCCCGTCAAGGCCACTGCCTGGCGGGGCTCCGGGTTTTCGAAAGAGATAACGCGGCTCCGGAAAACAAAGGGCAATAGAAGGAACATATACGTCATGTTCGTGAACGGGCGCTATTAGTTGGGACTAGTCATATTTTAGCTGCCACGGTTAATTTTGAATATATTTAGATTTTTATATTTAATTTTGTTTTTACTCTGGACGCTCTTACTGTGCACGTCTTTCTACATCGTTCTCACATATTTGAAACATCTCAACACGAATGATGTAAATACGATTTTGTAATAATATCCTAATTTAAAAGAGTGTCCATGGAGTTTCTTGCCCATTCTTCTCCATAGAGATCAACGCTTTGGAATGGGCAACTACAGTAGGTACTTTCACAAGTTGTAAGTTATTATGTCTTGAGACCGGGACTGTAGCTGTAGCGTTTTATTTTTTTAAGATTCAAAAGTGCCCGTAATGGTCTAATTGAAATAAATTATTTTGATTTGATTCATGTATCGGTTTTAGTCTGTACAAGTCTGATACTCCCTTCCGCTCCTGCCTGAGCGGGGGAAATTATTTGATCACGTGGCTCCAGTACTGGTTGGTGACCGTCACACACGCATCCACAATGCGCGATGTTTTCTTTTTTGATAACGTTACCCGTTAACGTGCGGGAATCTTACCCGCGACACGCAGCGCAGCAGTCGATCGCTCAGCCACTGCGCCAACCGTGCCGTTTCCTTCATTGCTTTGTGAGTGCGAAGTGGTAAGATAACCTTTACTTACCTTGCCTTGCTTTTATTATATATGCTGCTATAAGGCGAATGCCGTTCGCTGTTTATTAGAGGTATTTGTATTTATGTGGGCGTGTGGCATGAGTGATCCTTCTGTACCAATTTATTCTGTGGCATTAACCCATACTACCCCTAACGAGCAATTTAACAACATACATAGCTATTAAAAATGAATCAGGGTGCAGGTATTACCCCAATTTATTTTAGAGCTAGTTTGCAGGGATATTTTTATGAGCATGCGAGTGTGCAGTTGAGATAATAATATGTTATGGGGAAGGTTACAAGGGGGGCGAAATAAGGAGGAAATTACTGTGAAGTTGGAAGTGTTATAAAAGAGTTTCTTTGAATAGTGGGTCATCAAACCGCCTGATCTAACAAATCAGTGACATACACAACTTATGTCGTACATCGTTCTCACATATTTGTATAATCTCAACACGAATGATGTAAATACGATTTTGTAAAAATATTATAATTTAAAAGAGTGTCCATGGAGTTTCTTGCCCATTCTTCTCCATAGAGATCAACGCTTTGGAATGGGCAACTACAGTACTTTCACAAGTTATTATGCCTTGTGACCGGGACTGTAGCAGTATCATTTTTTTGTTCTTGTTTTTATGACATTCAAAAGTGCCTGTAATGGTCTAATTGAAATAAATGCTTTGAGTTTGAGTTTATGTATGGATAAATGGTGAGTTTGAGTTTTTTCTGTATCTGTAATTTTACGAGACCAGATATAGTTATTTTAAATAAATTTTGTACCACAAATAGATAAAAGGTAGTAATTACTAATTTTGTTTAATTAAATCTGAAAAAAACTCTTTCTTATATACTAATTATTTATCTCTGCAACTAAAATATGTGCAACTATCCACATTCTATAACAATTTAATAAACTAAAATAATTTATCTAACAGCAAACTAAATCATACATGATGTTTGTTTTGCAAGTAGGTTTTTACAAACACTTTTACACGTCTTTTTTTAAACACTACTTGAGGCCGGTGCTTCGTACCCAATAACTCTGAGAAGAAACAACCGAAACAAACTCAGAGGTCATAGTCTCTTTTAAGATCCCGACAAAAATCTTGGTCAACTTACATAAGGACTATGAAGATTAGTGTCTGAGACGGTCTTTTTAAGAAAGAACCATACAGATTGAAAACAGGGAATCAAAAACTCGTCCTGAACATTGTCAGCTGATAATGTGCCCAAGAGAGTATGGTCTGAAACGATACAGGTTTGATACTACTTTTCTAGAGTATGTTAAAAAATATTCAAAATTATTTAAAAAGATTTGTGTCATTGCAAAGTCTAAATTTTTAAGCGATACTATTAAAAATTCTAATAATAAAGTAAAAGCCACTTGGAAAATTATAAACAATGAAACGGGTAAATCGGTTCAGCGAGAACATCAAGTTGAAATAATGGTTGATAACAAATTAGTTAACAAAGCAGCGGAGATAGCAGAGGCATTTAATAATTGTTTTGCAAGTATACCAATAACTACGACTCGCACCTTAAATATTCATCCCCGTCTAAAGCTCAAAATCTTTTGCAAACTAGCGTGCCTAAATGCGATCACGTATTTAGTTTTGATCATGTAACACCTCGTGATGTAGTTAATGTTTTTAATTCTCTTAAGTCGAAAAACACAGGTGATTATTGGGGCATTTCGATTAAACTTTTGAGTAATATTATCGACATTGTCGCCCCTCATCTAGCTATTACTTTTAATAAATGCGTTGATTTAGGTACTTTCCCTGACCTTATGAAGAGCAGTAAAGTGATCCCTCTTTTTAAATCTGGCAATAAAAATGATATGGGTAACTTCAGGCCAATTTCTATTTTACCTGCCTTTAGTAAGATTTTTGAAAAGTTAATACTCAAGCAGTTGTTGAGACATTTTAATTTAAACAACCTTCTTCACAATGATCAATATGGCTTTACAAAAGGTCGTTCGACAACAGATGCGGGTGTTGCTTTGTTAAAGCACATATTTAATGCGTGGGAGAACGCTCAAAATGCAATCGGTATTTTCTGCGATCTCTCTAAAGCTTTTGATTGCGTTCACCATGACACGCTTTTACGGAAACTACGTCATTACGGTGTTCAAAATGAAGCCTTAAATTTAATAGGCTCATACTTACAAAACAGATTCCAATGTGTAGATGTTAATGGCGCGAAATCTTCTGCGCTACCTGTTCAGCTAGGAGTACCTCAAGGCTCGATACTGGGTCCATTTTTATTCTTGGTTTATATTAACGACCTACCATATCATTTAAAGGGTATTTGTGACATTGTACTGTTTGCTGATGATACGTCTCTTGTTTTTAAAGTAGATAGAAATAGACAAGATTTTAACGATGTAAACAGCGCGCTATCAATGGTCACGGATTGGTTCACGTCAAATAACCTTGTTCTTAATGCCAATAAAACTAAATGTATTAAATTCGCTCTACCCAATGTTAGAAATCTTGGTCCCAACATTGTCCTTGGCAATGAGCAGCTTAAAACTGTAGACTCAGCAGTGTTCCTGGGTATAACAGTAGATTCAAAATTACAATGGGGTCCACACATATCAAGCCTAGCGGGAAGGCTAAGTTCGGCCGCATACGCCGTCAGAAAAGTTAGACAATACACTGACGTTGACACGGCACGATTGGTCTATTTTAGTTATTTCCATAGCGTCATGTCCTATGGTATTCTGCTGTGGGGCAAAGCCGCTGATATCCAGAATATATTTGTTCTGCAGAAGCGAGCGGTTCGTGCAATTTACCAGCTAGGTGCCCGGGTTTCTCTGAGAGATTTTTTTAAAGAGATTGGTATTCTCACTGTGGCTTCTCAATTCATCTTGGCCAACATTTTATATATTAGGCAAAATATCCATCTATATAGTAAAAACAGTGATATTCACAACATTAACACTAGAAATAAGCATAAACTACGTGCTCCCTTCCACCGGCTTCATAAGGTTCATAATTCATTTGTAGGGCTTGGTATAACTTTTTATAACAAGCTACCTGCTTCTTTTCTAGATTTGCCATTTAATGCATTTAAAGCTAAAGTAAAATCTAACCTTTGTTTAAAAGCTTACTATTCCATCAACGACTATTTAGATGATAAGCATAGTTGGTCACTGTGTTGAACTCAAGACGATTATTTTTATTTTTTTTTTCTCCTTCATGTTTTTTCGCCAAATTAGCTTATTGATACGTTACATGTCTTCGTCATGTAATTTTATATTTTACTTTTTTTTTGTTTATATACTTGTTTCATTTTGTGTGTTTTTTACTTATTGGCATGTGGTTAACTAGTGACCTCGAGCATTGACTGAATATAATTATTTATATTTATCTTTTTATGCTTAGCTTATTTCTTTTGCACTATGGTCCTAGTTTATCACCTGTGACTTCTTCACTGCACGTATAAGCGGGCACACCCTTTAGACTGGTGAATTTATTATTTAGACTTGGGTATTTTTTTGTTTTTACATATAATTGGTGTTTGCTAGCTGACAAGTGACAATGAATGAATAATTTCTTATTTTTTTTATATAATTTTTTGTCATAATATAAATTGTATAAAATCTGGTTCTTCTAACCTGACAGACAGATGTGTTGCTGGGGAGTTTGTTCCGCCACTTCTTCTTCCCAGCTAAAACACTAGGAAGTGGCGAAGGGCAGGGCGTTTTTGTGGGACTGTCTCTTGTAATGTGACGTTCAAAAAGTGCTGATTATCAGCCTAATTTGAATAAATGACTTTTGACTTTGACTTTGACTTTGAGACTTGCCGCGTTGCCAAGTTGTATGGCGATACTTATCCTTTGGCCAAAGTAAAAGCCAGTCCTTTTAATGAAAACCCCCCAAAGTCACAGGAAGCGTCAACTAAACATATTTGTAGCTATGTATTTTTAGGGTTTCTCAAAGGGTATAAACGGAACCCTTATTGGACCATTTACTTGTCCGTCTGTCTGTCAGTTTGTTTTTCTGTCTGTCAAGACCCTTTATCTCAGGACTGCGTGGAGGTATCGAGTTGAAATTAAAACCATATACTCAAGTCTGTGGTATTTTTGTGCTGTCAAAAAATCAACCCTCTAAGTCTACACAGTCATAAGATATGGCCGTTAAATGTTGGAAATTTGTACGGAACCGTTGGCACGCGAGTCTTACTCGCACCTGACTGTTTTATTTTCAATATTAGCTGGATCTACGCTTTACCTCGATTTCGTCCTGAAGACATTGGATGAGAGAGAGACATTAGAGATGAGATTGAAAATGGGACAAGCCAACCCAAATCAGCCTATTTACTAGCGACTAATCCAATCACGCGCTATTTATATTAATCAATGTCCTTGAAGGTGTTCTACAGACAATGAAAGTGTAATAAAAAACAATTATATCTTCACAAACATAAAATCGATGAATGTAAGGGATGGTTTGTTTTCGTCGTAAAAATAAGTTTGAATTGGAGATCGGGGAGAGGTGATTTAGTTTGTGTGTGAGGTGGGGATGCAGTGAGAGATATTTCTGATTTTATAGCTGTCTTACCCCGATCAACCCGCGTCTTTAGTTGCTGCCCTGCTCCCGCGGGTAGTAGCGTGATGTTGTATAGCTTATGTTACTTCCTGATAATGTAGCTTCCTATTAGTGATTTTTTTTTAAATCGATCCGATAGTTTTAGAGCTTATTCGATACAAACAAACAAATCTTTCCTCTTGATAATATTATAAGTAAGTATAGATTAATCATTCGAATTTGCTTTTAAAACATGTTTAAGTAACACCGTTATTTACTATTTATCATGTTATTATTTTTAGTATTTAAATTCAAAATCTGTCTTACCGACAACCCACCTGCATAATATTCGCCGCACATTATCTCGACATCCGTGTGTCACTAGCAGGATTCAGCAGAATACCAGCGTCAGGTAATCCACCTGGCATTATGCTGAGCTGGACTCCTTTTTGATGCAATTTTGAGACACACACCGCCCATTAGTGGGCGACCTTAAAAAATATATGTGTTGTGTCTAAATGCCTAATGGGTCGATTTAACCCAGTCTAACTTACTTTTTTTTTAATGTGTACCATTTTTTTCTGTGTGATGTTTTTTTTTTATTTTAATTCTTGTATTGTGTCTTTTGTTGCATCAAATAAATGATTTATCTATCTATCATGTATGGACACTATGTACAGCCAAATTTGAATAACAATAATTTGATAACAATTAATTAAAATGTTAATTATTGGAATGCCAAATGAACTGTTAGTAATTGTATTATCATTGTGCATAGCAGAATAAACATTTAGTTAGTTCATTAAAGCGTGCTAACTGACCTAATTTAAATTTGTTTAACAACAGAAATTTAAATTTTGACGACACGGTTGGCGCAGTGGCTGAGCGATCGACTGCTGTGCTGCGTGTCGCTGGTTCGATCCACGCACGGAAAAAAAACCGGAAGGCCTACAGTTTAAATGTTTGTAAAACGCATCCACGATACAGGAGAAATACTAGTGTGAGGCAATATTTTAAAAAAGAAAAAAATATATCGTTGTTACTTACAGAATTATTTATTTGCTGTTTTGTCTTAAAGTAAGAAAACAGGCATTAGTGACGTAAGCAAAGTTAAAATTAATAGTAAACAAGCGCTGAACAATGTCAATGAAACATCAAGAAACGACTCTTTACCGTAATTTTTTTTGATGGATGGGAAATCAACAAGTAACTTAGTCTCACACTCCCCCCCGCTACTGGCTAAAACCCACCCATGTTCCTTCTATTGCCCTTTTTGTTCCGGGGCCGCGGTATCTCTTTCAAACAACCCGCAACCCCGGCAGGCGGTGGCCTTGCCTCTGCTTTGCTGACAACTCTTTGAGGCGCGCGTGGAACACTAACTCGCCGTCAACACGGCTTGTCTCTTTACCTCAGTTTAAAATATTTAATAGTTCGATACTTCAGTTATCAGAACGTCCTGTTTAGAGAAAAAAACAAGGAAAAAGAAGCCAAATAAGAACAAGGCAAAAAAACCCGAGGCACGGGAGAACCTCGGTATGTAATGGGTGGTTATCCATCCGCGGACCAACCTAGCAAAGCTTGGCTTAACCGAGCTGCTGTTATTATTTAGACCATGACCTCTTCGAGCTTTAAAACTATAATTGTAATAATTTGCTCAAAGGTCTGTAATTAGAACAATGGCGTAATAACACAAATAGAAAAATATCTCACCAATTTCTGGAATTGATAAAACTATATCCAGTCACTTTACAACTGAAATTCCTTCATTCCCCAACTACGCCATTTACGATCTCGTCAATGTACGACCTCGGTGCGTTCCGAACCTATTGATGTAATTGGGGGGTCGCGTGTGCAAGTAGGTCAATCTTCTGTTAACTACGGATCTGTTTAGAGCCGCCGAATGTTGCCAGACCCTTCTGTTGTAGCAAATAATATTATCTATCATGTCGATAGAAGAAATGATTAAAGTTAGTACCTACTGCTTTTGGAAATGCGTAGTCTAGCAAAAACTTTAGGTTTTATGAGTTTAGTTTTGGGACAGTTAATCCTACTAATTTTATAAATGCGAATGTTTGTGAGGATGGATGGATGTATGTATGTACCGTACATTACGGTTGTTTCGTTACCCTTTTACGTCAAAACGGCTGAATGGATCTTGATGAAATTTGGCACAGAGGTAGACTATAATCTGGAATAATATTTTTTTTTTTCAATATCACGTGGACGAAGCCGCGGGCGCAAGCTAGTAAATAATCATTTTTAGGCTAAATGTTTTCAAAGTAATGATAATGATGATGAAGGAAAATATCGCGAAGAAGCTTGCACGCTAGCCTGACCAAGAATAAACTAACCGAGTAGAATGTAAACATTGACATGTTTACATTGTCCTACAAGAAAGTTTATCACCAAGTACTGGGTCCACGTGGTAAATTAAGATAAAGCCCTCTCTGCACAGAGAGGAGCCTATGTCCCACCAGTAGGTACATAAACATGCTGTGGTTTCCTGTCCATCATTTATTTTTCATGATCTAAGTGTGTGTATTTCATGATCTGTTTTACATCTTTTGTTGGAGTTCCTCGATTAATAAATGTGGCTCAGATGTTGAAACATTTTTGATCGCAATAGCACCTTTCTTGAACTTAATGTTCTCAGATTATTTGGTATAAAATAAAATAAGAGAAAGAAAAAGATAATTGTGAATTAGAAACTAAAACATAAATTATTCATATATTTTTATTCCAAATACAAAAGATAAGATAAGATAATTCTTTTATTAGTATAGAATCTTGGTGTTACAATTCTGCTGTTAGGTTAGGTTTTTAGATATTAATATTATTATTTATTGAACATATGTGGGTTAAGTACAGATGTTCTTATTATTAATAAACGCTATGTCTAACCGTAATCGGCGCACAATTTTGGTGACAAACATTCTAATTATAACAAATAATAAGATCTTTATTGTATAAGAGAGTATTACACAAACTGATATATCACTAGCCTCCTCACTAGGATTCCCTGTGTCGTGGAGAAAAATCATCTCTTCCTTCAAATGATCAAATAGTATAAAATATGCTATTGGAGGCTAATCCTATGAGATAGAGTCCTCATCTCGCAATCTCTCTCTTGGTCTGCCACGTTGTTCTTTCTTGATTTTTGGTGTGTTTATGTTTTACGTGTTTATGTTTCTTCGATCTTTAGGTTAAGTCGCGCTTGCCTAAGTTGGTCTGTGGATGGGTGACCACCCGTTACATACCGAGTTTCTTCCGTGCCTCGGAAAGCACGTTAAGCTGGTGGTCCCGGCTGTCATTTTTAGATCTTTGACAGTCGTTAGATATAGTCAGTGACCCGACAGTCTGACAACTAGTCTTACCAAGAGGTATCGTATTACCCAGTACTAACTGGATTATGGAGGTCAGATAGCAGTTGATCCATGTAAAATACTGTTATTCAGTTGCATCCGGTAAGACTGGAAGCCGACCCCAACATGGAAAAAGGCTAGGCAGGTGATGATGTTTTACGTGACATCAACTATTTGGAATTTTGAAGCAAAGTCAGCTGACGTAACTATATCATCAAAAAAGCAAAATTCTGAATCAAAACCGTTCAATTTCACGCCCCACACAAAACGATTAATTCGACGCGACGATGCAACAAGATTCCTAGCACACATAAGGTGAAACTAACCCGTCTCGAGCCCGACCTTAGTGCGTTTATGTCCAAATCTGGTCCTCTCTGAACTAGGTCACTTGACGGTAACGGTGCTATAAGATCTGTGCAGACGAGCGACCAGTACAGCGACGAATATAGTGATTGTTTTTTAAAGAGCTTGCCGTTTTTGTCCATAGGAAACGACCAACCCGAACCATGTACATTTTCTCGACGTTTTAAAAGTGCCCATGTGATTTTGATAGTCATGATCAATGTCTGTCTCTTTTATTACTAATGACCACTTCACGACTACAAAGAATAGACTCATCTTCCTTCATTTAACATCTCGGCGTTGAAAAAAAAAACAAAACCGACTTCCAAAAGCAATAGCGGAAGAAAGCGGCTTCTTTACTGCTTGCGTAACACTCGTAACGGCATCCTGAAAATGATTGCTGGTAGGCCCGACTGTCCCATTCAAGGGCACTGGGTGAAGTTAGGTTTGTTAATTAAGTAGTACTAATAACACTAATGTAGTATATAGGTAAGCATATTCTGTTACTAATTTACTAACAAATTATTGATTCTTCTGGGTCTGAAATAAAGATATTTTATTTTTATTTTATTTTTAATAGCAATATAAATAAAATTTATATGGGACCACCTAGGAAAATGCAAATCGATCCAGGCGTGCGTCGTCGTTAAGTAATCGGTGAACATACATAAAAAATAAAATATTCCTAAAAATGTAGAACCTCCTCCTTTTTTTGTAAATCGGTTAATCATAAATAAACCGCCCTAGTGCGAGTCGGACACGTGTACCGCGGGTTCCGTAAAAAAAATGCGACATTTTTGGCAAAATCTATTGACAGCGTAGACTTAAAGGATTAATGCACAACTTTAAGCATCCACAGACTTGAGCATATGGTTTTAATTTGAACTTAATTCTTTCTCGCGTTTCAGAGATAAATAGTCTTTACAGAAACACAAACGGACAACAGCATGATCCTATAAGGATTCCGTTTCTTTCGAACAATAAAAATACAATTTTAGGCACGGCCATATCGTGTATGGCTGTGGAGATCTGACAGACAACAGCTCCAAGTAACGCTGCCCTCTATTCTAGTCTAGTACAATCCAATCCAAATATGGTAAATAAATAAATAAATATCTTGGGACAACTCACACACGGCTATCTGATCCCAAGCTAAGCAGAGCTTGTGTTATGGTAACCAGACAACTGATATACATACTTATATAATTTATAAATACATACATATTATAGATAAATCACACCCAGACACAGAACAAACAATCATGCTCATCACACAAAGTTTGTCCTGGGTGGGAATCGAACCCACGACCTCCGGCTTAGCAGTCAGGGCCACTAACCACTAGACCAACAGGCCCGTCGGTAAGGCAAAGGTTATGGCAAGCAACTATAGGTTCAATACCGTTATTCGTTGTCATTGTCTGTCTGTCTATCTCCATATTCTTGACTTATTCATATAACATGAATGATGTAAATACGATTGTTAAAAATATTATAATTTAAAAGAGTGTCCATGGAGTTTCTTGCCCATTCTTCTCCATAGAGATCAACGCTTTGGAATGGGCAACTACAGTACTTTCACAATTATTATGCCTTGTGACCGGGACTGTAGATTAATTTTGTTTCTTGACATTCAAAAGTGCCTGTTTGATGGTCTAATTGAAATAAATGATTTGATTTGATTTAGGTAATGGAACATGCGTCAAGCTACACATGCGTGTTGTACTTGATTTTTGCTTCTGAAGTCGTATCGTGGTGCCCCCGTGACATGCTCCAAGCAGTTTTTTTTCAATATTTTTACCAACACGCGTGTGGTGAGGTACTCGTGTCGCACATCTGAACAATACCTTATGGTACTATACGACTCTTTACGGTCCCATAGTAAGGCAGGGTGCATACTTGTGCGTTTACGACCCGATGGGGGACTGTATCTGTTGTTTATGGGGTTAATGGGTACAGGTATAATTTGATGTTGTAGCGAATTGGATTGGTTTACGAGCTTTAATGGGGGGAAGTGGCACGGCATGGGAGTAAGTTGGTTGTCTTCTTGTTAAGGGTTAAAACAAACAGTTGAAGTTCTATTTTAGGGCACGTAAGGGGTTAGTTAAACCCGTACGTGCATCGGTATTTGCCGTGCCGGCTGTGAACATGGGTTTTGGCATACAAATACACTCTGATGTGTATGTTACGGTCCATCTTCGGAACCGCGTTTATAATTTGTCCTTACCGGTTCGCCAGTCATTACCGGTTTGCCCAAAATTTCGAACGATGCCCCACACTATGTTATAAGTTGGTTTCCCTTCCGCAAAAAAAATAACGGTAAAAGGGTTTTCCTTGATGTTTCATTGACAGTGTTCAGCACGTGTTTACTTGTAATTCTAACTTTCCTTACGTCACTTACAATGAATGGAAATGTTTTCCTACCTTATGACGAAAACAATTTTTTTTTTTAAAACATTGGCCCGCACTAAGATTTCTCCTGTATCGTGAGTGCGTAAACAAACATTTAACTCATATACAGAAAAAGCCAGACCCGAAACAACTAGCTTGGTCATACAAATATTTGTTCCGTGCGGGGATCGAACCCGCGATACGCAGAGTAGCAATCGATCGCACAGCCACTGTGCTGTTCTGTTAGTTCCCAAAGTCTGCTTACCCACACAATATAAGATCGATAAGAAAAATGCGTCTAATAAAGGCATCGTTAACTTATCCATGGGATTTACTTTATCGTTAATTTAATTTATTACTAACAACTATTTATATCTTTGAATGTGATTAATAAATTTAACAAACTGCGTAGCTGGCTCGTTGGTCTAGGGGTATGATTTTCGCTTAGGGTGCGAGAGGTCCCGGGTTCAAATCCCGGACGAGCCCATTTTTTATGTTTTCTGGGAATTATAAAGCAAAAGTCAAAATAAAAACAGCAAAAAATTATTCTCTATAATAAATCGTGTAATAAATAAAATCATTTGGAGCAAGATATTTTAATGACGAAAATTGTTTAATTGGTCGACTTTTTTGAATGAAAAATAATAAAAGTAGGCGTTGGGCGCTCATTAACAACCACTCGGCATTTTTTTGTGTTTTATTTTCCTAATTTACGTGTTTTTTCCTGGAAAATAAACCAAATTGTGCTCTGGGATTTACGTCAAGTAGATTTGCGCTTTCTTGTCTGTAAAAAAATATTCTTAGACAACCATTATTGTTAAACGCGATTACAGAATTACAAAGAACTGCTATCTTTGACGTTGGCAGAAGGTGTGCTGTAGGAAATATTTTTGAAATATAGAACGCGGACCTAGTTCCAATTACAACCACGCCACGAAATATCCGTGCTCAATTTTATAACGGGCAGACATTGGATGTTTGGATTCCCTAAATGTTAAAAAATATCGTAAAATTACCAGAGTAAGAAACATAGTAAGAATACTTTTTTTTGTTATTATAACTCTTTGTCGGTTGAGCGCAATCCAGTTACACCTTTTCTTTAATTACTAACCACAATTTCGTTAACCAAACAAAATTAATTTCAGCATCCCATCTAGTTCTCCAAAGTCCCTGTAGACGGCGCCACTTTACATAACGCTTCTCTATTACCCAAAATAAACATGATATTAGAGTCAATGAACCCCGGAGCTGGTATAATCAGGCAAATTGCGGCGCGGTGACAATGTTGTTATACTTCCCTCCCTTCCCTCTTCGCCTCTCCTCTGTAGACTGGGTACCCTCAGGCTCTAGGCGTGTGAGCACACAAAATAAAATTAAACGCCAACGTTTTTATATGACATGCCGCTGTGAGGTATGTAGCTGGGTGCTGGCGAAATCCTTACTAATATTATAAAAGCGAAAGTGAATTTGTTTGTTTGTTTGTTACCTCTTCACGCTTTAATGGCTAAACCAATTTTGATGAATTTTGGTACAGAGATAGTTGTTTTTTTAACAAAAAGTGGGGTGTGAGGGAGAAAGACGGAAGAAAAGGGAAAACTTAGCGTTGCTATTACAAATCTATAAGGCGCAATGGCAAAAACTGCTGGTAGCAGGTACCTGCAAATCAAGAAACGGGATCTGTGTTACCCCGAATATAACGCGAGCGAAGCCGCAGGCAAAAGCTAGTTAGAGATATAAAAAATTGTATTGAGTAGGTCTAGCGATGATGCTGCGTCAAAAACAAGATGGCGGCATTAGTTCAGACTGTGGCTACGCGTAAAAATCATGCAGCACTGAAGCAGTGGAAGCAATTAACCTAAAATTACCTGTAGGGTCTAGTGAATTTAAAACCAGCGAGCATCGGATATTTATATATATTGATATTAGATCTAAACATTTCCCACGATTCAATTAATTAGATATGATATTACAGATTGTTCACACACCTCTATAAGCGAGTCAATAATTCATTCACTGATATTAGGTGGTCTTTTCCCTGGAGCTGTCAATTCGAATTGCGTCCGGTGTTTACAAAAGGGTTTAATTGCCTAGTAATTATTGATAACATCTATGTCGACTGTATTTCCGGCTCTTATTGGGTCAGTCTGATACTCCCCAAGGGACGGCTATAGCAATTTACTGATTATATCATTTATGTTGTTAAAATATAATTATTCATCATAAACATTGCCTTTTACCAACTTTTAGAGATAATTTCGAGTGTAACTGAATGCTGTAAGTGAATTGATGAATATGCTAGTGATATATTATTTGAATTGTAATTAAATTTTTTTTCTTGTAAATGGTGGTTTATGTTACACTATACTTTTGCTTGCCTTGTTATTGGCAAAATATGGCTGTTTCTCTATATATTGTACACTTTTACTTTTTTACCCATATTTGCGAAATAAAAATCTTATCTTATCTGCATATCAGTATATTATATGCAGCGTGATTCTCCTTGGCTGCTAGTTTAACTTGTTACTATGAATTATCATGCAAACGTAAATATTTTGACACGAAATCTCTGTAATAATTCGTTTAAATTAAATTGAATCTAATTTAGTTTTGAATTGAAACAATGAGAGTAAACACGAATGTGATATGGGTTTGTGAAAAACATGAAACCTGAAATATAAAAAAAGGAAATGTCCCCAAAGCTGCAGCCAATAACATACCACATCGCATCCCAGAGTTTGTGTTAAAATTGAATTGTTTTGTTTAACGCTCCCGGAAGGGGGAGGCACATACGGAACCCGCTCAAGGAAGCCATACATATATGTATCACTATCACATCGGTATTTATTTGTGGAGCCATTTCAATTGCTGATCGAGGAGTGAAAGAAATAGAGAAGGTATCAGTTGGCTGAATCCAAATGACGTTTTCAACTTTATTTATCTGCTAACGTATTCTTTTCAAGTTGAAATCTTCCGGTATACCTTTGGAAAAGGTTAAGGAATACAGCAGCATTAAGTACACAGGTGGCCCAAAACGAGAGTCTTTCTGATCTCATTTTAAAGTTTCTAAGTCGTTTTCCTCAGTCGGTGAAGGCAGACAAGTCTACTAGAAATCTGAGGAAAATGCCAGATTGGTATGAGAATACCAGTAATTGCGATCGGTAATAAAAAAAAAAATTCTCGCCTGTCACATTACCACTATAACTAACTAGTTTTGAGGTTATGGATTCAAATCCGGGCAGTTACCAATGTGACCTTATCAATTCTTACTTTATTTTAGATATCACAGACATCGATGAAGGAAAAAATCGTGAGGAAAGCATTACTTGTGATAAATACGACTTTGAAATCGTAATTATTCATCTCATTAAATTAGATTCTTTTCCTACTCCGTCTTTTTTCACGTGTGTGGATTTTACTTTCACCTAACAAACGAGACTCTAAACATCATTTCATTTCAATAAGCAAGTCAAATAGCATTACCTCTCTAATCTGTTATATTCTGCATAATCATATAATTAGGTATATATTTACTATATCGGTATTTATTTTTATGTGTATAATTATTTTATGATTGAAAATTGGAAATTTTCCTGTTCTGTCTTTTTTACAGTGTCTACATATTTCATCCAATTTTCTACCGCAGCTCTGCTGGAAGAAATTTCTAAAGAAATAACTAGTAGCTTTGTGCTTTACTGTCTTATTGAAATGACCTGCCAAGTATTTTGTGTTTGCATAAATAAAGTAATAAATAAATAGATCGCTGAATATACCATTCAGGAACTCATCACTGCGAATGAACCCAATAATGAGCAGACCTTTCAGGATAAGTCCATGGTTTACCTTGATAAAGTTGTTTTCTTTGACTATCTCCCGGAAAACATTTTAAATGAGCGCCATTTCCCTTAACTACACCAAAAACTATTTGATCTCAAAATAGTTTTAGCGGAGTAATTCAAGTCGTTGGTTTTCTTTTATATTTCTAAAGAGCGCGTTAATTCTAGCGGTTGTGTAAAGTTCCTTATTGCAACAAGTGGTGCGATTGCTTTTTCAAAAGCACAAACACTTTTCTGTTGGTTATGGCGTATAAAACGTTTAATTATTTTTAACTCCTTTTACGTTTTTTGTCTAAGTGAGCTGATTTTTAAATCGGGGCATTATTGGTGTTATTCCTTTGTTAGGTAAGAACTCATTTGTTCGGGTCTTAGATTCAAGTAATAAGTTTACTAGCTTTCGCCCGCGGCTTTGCCCGCGTTAAATTCGGGATAAGACAGTTCCCCTTTCCTGATTTGCACGTACCTGCCACCTGTAGTTTTTGCCCTAGTGCCTTATTTATTGTAATAGCAATGAAAAGTTTTCCCTTTATTTCACCTTTCTCCCGCATTTTTCACTCTTTAAAAAAATAGCTTATGTCCGTCTCCAGGGTCCCAACTATCTCTGTACCAAAATTCATCACAATCGGTGTTGCCATTCAGGCGTGAAGACGTAACAAACATACAAACTCACTTTCGCTTTTATAATATTAGTAAGGATTTACTGATAGCCACAGTTATTCACGTGATAAGTTAGAACATACCGTCCATCAAGCTATCTCTTTAAAGACTTCACAGCTTTCCGCATCATTTTCATGTCATAATTCCCTATTTTCACTTCACCCTAAAAAGTAACCTCATATTTTCGATACTTCATGTATTTTTACATGAAGAAAGCCAACATTCTCGTTTTACGGCTTCAAAATAGGTCATTATGTCACTACTGAGGAGGTTACGGAGGGTTTGCGCCGAGAGGGAAAACACAGTTCATTGGTGACGAACATGGAACAATCTAGATAGGATTTTATTGATAAAATTGGTTTCTGTTGGAGAAAGTTTATTTTCTGGTCTTCAGATGATTGGATTTTGATTTTGTGTGTCTTTGTTTCTATTTTCTTTCTCTAATAGTTAATCGAGAATTTTGATTGTAAATTACTGGTTTACCCAACACAATCCATAGATGGAACACAAATACTTATTGTAAGATTCGATGTCAATCTTTATTGAGTGGGCCAAATACTTGTCAATTAGCTTGTCGCGTATTTTTTTAGGATACCTTACCTCATAGGGATCGGAACCCACATTGTATCACTTTGTATTTCCGTCTGTCTGTGAAGACCCTTTATCTCAGGAACGCGTTCAGGTATCGAGTTGAAATTATATACAAACAAACTATATACTTAAGGTAGTCAACTCTGTGGTCCCTTTGCGCTGTGAAAAAAATCAACCTTCTAAGTCTACACAGTCAAAAGATATGGCTGTTTCTAATGCAAGTTTGTACGGTACCCTTGGTGCGTGAGTCTGACTCGTTCTTGGCCGGTTTTGTTTTTCGTATTGGAATTCATCAAATAACTTCAAGCGAAGCAAGGGGGAAAAACGTCAGACTTTTACTGACTAAAACTCATCCATGTTCCTTCTTTTGCCCTTTGTGTTCCGAGGCCGCGGTATCTACCAGTTTGTCGCCTTAAGTAGCGTCCACAAATTCCTATAATGAGTAAATACGCATGGCATAATGCATGATGTGAGGCTGATGCATCACGATTACGTAATTAACTTTATATCTACTTACTTATAACTTAAAAGGTTACTCAATGAAGCTAAGTTACTACAAAACCTCTCCCAATTTAATGTTTTAACCTTGTAATATATATTTCCAATATGGCGCGTATAAACAAAGGGTGAATTTCGTAAATCTAATTTGAACGCCAATAATCGTATTAATCTGATTCCGGTAATGTTTGATTTTCTACAGGAGCTCAATTTAAGTGTTCTTAAAAAGGAGTGTGACTTTAATACTCTTTCTATTTTATTATAAGTAGATTTGTCAAGCACATAGTTTTGCTAAAAAGACCTCAAGTCGTTGTGGAAAACCTAATTTCTCTTTTGTGATAGAAGCTCGTTACTATTGCGCGCTGCAAATTTTTGTTTCACAGTACATTCATTTTGACTATATTTCTTGATTAAAAAAGCACACAATCATGCTTATTATATTATTCGACGATCATACTACAAATCAGTCCATTCACCTTATTTCAAATAATATTCTTTGTATTAACTTTGTAATAATATTCTTGCTATTAAATTTTTAGACTTACATACATTCGGTTTGTGCTGATTATCTTCTGGTACACTAGCCGCCTCTTACTCTTTTCAACAAATGCATTTGACTTCTCATAAAACCCACTGAAATAGGTTAATTTCACTCAAACTTCTAATGATTAATGATGTTCATTTTGGCAAGTAGGTTTTCACAAACGAATTTACACATCGTGTAATCTTCAATAATATTAAATTGTTTATACTTGATAGCCTTTGGCTGCACCCTGATGTGAAGCGAAGATGGAACCGAGGGTAGAGGACACTTGTGTAGCAGAAACCGCTTTACTCGAACTTTAAAGAGATTCCAGGTTGTAATGATCGAGCAACAAAAAAGCCGGGCCAAGCTCCATATTGACGGTTCGAACAATAAAATGTGGAAGAAATTCCACTATATAACGATAACTAGCTTTTGCCCGCGGCTTCGCTCGCGTTAAATTTGGGGTAACACAGTTCCCCTTTTCTGATTTACAGGTACCTGCTACCTGTAGTTTTTGCCCTTGCGCCTTATTTATTGTAATAGCAAAGTTAAGGTTTCCATTTTTCTTCCCTCTTTCTCACTTTAAAAAATAATAATATAGCCTATGTCCGTCTCCAGGGTCTCAACTATCTCTGTACCAAAATTCATCAAAATCGGTTTAGCCATTCAGGCGTGAAGACATAACAAACATACAAACACACAAACTCACTTTCGCTTTTATTATATTAGTAGGGATAGTAAGGATACTTCAGATGTTATTGATGATAAAATTTTGTGCCGGAATTTAATAAAATAAAATCCACCATAACGGTCAAGGGGGAATTCACCTTTGATCAAATCTTGAGATGTTTTTTTATGTTACAAAGATGACCTGCGTAAAGAAGAAATATAGATGAATGATCAAAGAGTTCACAATGTCTTCACATCAAATAATATTTGTATTTTGCAACAGTTTCAGATACTTGATTGGAAACAACGTTTTTTGATCATTAAATGTTAGTTAGAGTTCTCCAAACCAATATGTACAATCGCTCACAAACCAAACTTTTGTATATAAATTGGTAACAAAGCAATCTATCAGCGCTTACTTAATAAATGGACTATCGTTCAAATCGGCAGTCGTTAACGGGAGCGCCGACAATGTTTCCAATTTACTAGATTGCTCAAATCTAAAGTCGCGGTTGGTTTAAAATAAATTGAGATTGTTTAGCGGAACTTTTGGCAAGATTTCATGTAATTTTGGGCAGTTGGTCGCAGATTGGATGCTTTATATTGTAGGGCTGTGATTAAGAGATTTTAAAACGTTTTTGCTGGTTTTCTTATTGTTATTCAATTTTACGTTTTATGGAGTAGGTTGTCATCTTGGTGAGCTATAAAACACAAGATAATATCCCGCCTGTCAACGACAAGATGAGCTCGTTGCTAAACAATAACAGCCACTCGGGTCGATCTTTAGGTTAAGTGTTGTGTGTTGTAAAGTTTACCACCCATGACATATGAAGTTTTCTACTGGTAGGTATTCAGATCTGGTTAGTGTTACTAGTAAAAAATAAATTTCTAAAAGATGAGGATTTGTACCTTTATTAAAGGGTGAGCCTTTTGTCATCAACTGGGCACAAACCCAGATACCGAGTTTTAAAAAAAAAACCTACACTAGGAATTTCTCCTGTATTGTGGGTGCATTTACAAACATTTTAACGGGCCATTTTTTTGACGGGCCTGTTGGTCTAGTGGTTAGTGGCCCTGACTGCTGAGCCGGAGGTCGTGGGTTCGATTCCCACTCAGGACAAACTTTGTGTGATGAGCATGATTGTTTGTTCTGTGTCTGGGTGTGATTTATCTATAATATGTATGAATTTATAAATTATATAAGTATGTATATCAGTTGTCTGGTTACCATAACACAAGCTCTGCTTAGCTTGGGATCAGATAGCCGTGTGTGAGTTGTCCCAAGATATTTATTATTATTATTTAAACTCACATACACAACAGCCAGACCCGGAACAACTATCTGTAGGTCATACAAATATTTGTTCGGTGCCGGGATCGAACCCGCGACACGTAGCGCAGCAGTCATACACTGCGTCAACTGTGTCGCCTGAAGTTGCTACGGAGACTTTTCTAATGGAAGGCCAACAGAATGGAAAAAGTATTATTTAAATTTGCAAACATGTAAAGAAAAAATCTAATGTTCAAACGTGTCCAGAACTAAAAACACAATCTAGTGTTTGCATCACGTTTTTTTTTTCATGAAGGTCACATGGGAATTATATCTTTATTCACGTTTTTTTGTGGGGTCCATTAGAAAATTGTACTTATATTTTAGAGCTAACATTTTTCTTAGTAAAACTTTCATTTCGTTTACGAATGTAAATGGGAATGACAATGGTACCTAATCCCTCGGCAAGTTCTTCCAAACTTCTTGGACAGTTGACATCTGTAAAACGCCTCCTTTAGCCTTTTAAACGCTGAATTATGTTCAAGATTCCAGGGCACGGATTTATTTATGGCTGACAAGAAGAAAACTTGCCATGGCTTTTAGAATCTTACTTTATAATATTATAAATGTAAAAGTTGAGATGGATGTACTTTTGTGGCTTTATCGTGATAGAAGGCTTTAGATAAAAAGGTAGCAAAGAGTTGAATTATAGCATAGTGTATTGGAATAGCAAAATGTAAACAAAATCGCGGGCAACAGCATCTTTAAAGGTCTCTTCTCATACAAAGAAAGCACAAGCATTGATCACCACGCTTGGATCGAAAAATATTCCCACCCTTACGCAAAATACGCGCCTCAGACGTGGAGTTGCGGACACCAGCCCGTTATACGATACAATCACCACGCTTGCTCAAGACGGGTTGGCGATTTCAAACTTATATCCTTACTTCCTTACTAATATTATAAAAGCGAAAGTGAGTTTGTTTGTTTCTTACGTCTTCACGCTTTAATGGCTAAACCGATTTTGATGAATTTTGGTACAGAGATAGTTGGGACCCTGGAGACGGACATAGGCATACTTTGTTTTAAAAAATAGTGCGACATAAGGGAAAAAGAGGGAAGAAAAGGGAAAATTTAGCATTGCTATTACAATAAATAAGGCGCAAGGGCAAAACTACAGGTAGCAGGTACCTGCAAATCAGGAAAGGGGAACTGTGTTATCCCGAATTTAACGCCAGCGTAGCCGCGGGCAAAAGCTAGTTAATTATAAATCCAAGTTTCCTCACGATGTTTTCTTTCTCCGATGTTGTGATGTCTTATATAAACTTTAAAAAATATATATGAATAGAAAAAGTCACATTGGTAGGTACTTGTTCGGATTTCAACCCACAACCTCATACATCTGGGGTAAGGCGCTTAACCTCTGGGCCATTATACACTAACAGCATCTATTGGGTTAACATTTTAAGGAGTAGATAATTTCTAAAATAGCGTAAGCATGATATTTTGTTTAGCAATGGAATGAATACATGGGAAAACAGCATGCATGTATGTATTATTTATTTACATTCTCTCCATGTATTTCCTAAGTAGCTAATCTTCTTGTTGCGTCGGCACTTCATTTTGTAGTACACCCGGCTACGGCCATCCGCATGGCACAGCTGCGCACAATTGTGTAAACGCTCCAGGAAACAGCACGTTGTGGTTATTCCCTCACACCTCAACGTACAATGTTGCCCTTAACATCCGTCAATTTCCCCAAATCTTCCCCTTGCATGTTACCCAATAGTAACTGGGTCATGCCAGTTAAGACTAATCGTCAAATTAAACCTCGTTTAATTGCAATCTCACCAAAACGCCAACAAGACAGATTAAGAACGTAAACTTGATTGTAAACGTTAAGATTTGAATTGGTAATTGTTACTGTTTCATTGTTTAAATTATTCATTTGTGTGTTAAAGACTTCCGCGTTATGGTTTGATCGTGTTTGGATAAAGAGTTTAGTGTTAAGGGTGTTAGCTGTCGGGTGATCCGCTTAAATTGTTTACTGTCAACTTAGTTAACCGCAAGTTTCTGAACGCTTGTTTAATTTAATCTGTCGGTTAATTCCACGTCAACGTGTATTACGATTCTACTCAAAAGCTAACGTGAGACTTAACAGCGGATCACTGATTAGAAATTCGATCATGTTTCTAAGTTCAAGGGGTCATAAATAGCACTTATGACATCCTTCGTCACAATTATCAATCTTCCAATTTCAGCAATATTTTTCCGAAAATACAAAATCTATTTTCAGCGATATTGATATATTTTATGAGCTGGTGTTGAATGATAACATATTGCTTGATAGCCCTGAGGGAATGAGATCACTGTGAGCTATTTTCCAAGTGATTTTTCCAATCAATATGATAGGATAAATCTTTCTGACGATCTGAGGTTTGCTTATAAATAGATAGTTCAATTCTGGATTTATTATGTTAAAATAAAACACAAATATCAAAATACTACAATTCTGTTTCCAATGAAACAGTTTTTAAAGAAAAAAACACAATCCAATTTTAAAGGACATCCAATAATGTCCTTAAAATAAAAATACACTTATCATACCAAACTGGCCAACCTACCAAAGTGTAGGCAAAAAGTTGTGTCCCATACGGTATAGCAATGTACACAGTGTTGATCGAACATACCTCGAGTCTTAAATGGATATTACAAGGGATCGATCTTGGATCCATTACCCACACCCCGGCTGGGGACTGCGAACATACGGGAGGGTATCTTGTGGCGAGCGCGCGCCGGCTTTCCACGCGACTTGGCGTTGAGGAATTTGTTAATGGAGTTGTGGTGATGGGTGTTATGTAGGATGTGTGGTTGTGGGTAGTTGCGAAGATGTTGGAAGGATTATTTTGGATGTTAAGGTTCAGATATAGGTTAGTGAAGATTTAAACACAATAGTTTTACTTTGGACATGTTTTTATGATAGTCACTCCATACATACACCAATAAGTATTAAACCCTACTATTATGCAAAATCTCACAAATATAAACTACTAGCTGGCGACCGCGGCCTCGCCCGCGTGATTATAAAAAAGTATCCTATGTGTTATTCCAGACTATAATCTACCTATGTGCCAAATTTCATCAAGTTTAGTAGATTTTTCGCGAAAGAGGATCAAACATCCATAGTCACAAACTTTCGCATTTATAATATTAGTAGGATGAGTAAGAGAGGTCAAAGACACAAACACTTCATCTTTTTAGCTAACTTTCGCCCTGTTGATTTTCTAAACAATTTCCACAGACAATTTCACAAAATGTTTTCCACTTGCGCTCTCTTGGCATTGAAATTTGATCCCCAAAAGAAGTATGCAGGTCAGTCGCAAGTCGCGGCACAAACGTTCACAATATCCCCCCGTATATTCTGCAATGGTGCGTCTATGATCGCAATAAGAATTCGCCTACGGAACCCTACAAATGAAAAATTTTCATCTCGCATCCATCGAGAAAACATAAAGACGAATTTTATATTCGCACTGAAAGCTAAGATACTACTTCTGAATAAAAGTGATTTCTTACATCTACTTTTTATTTTCTTGATACTTTTACTTTTTAGATAAAAATATGGGGCGAGCCTGCACTTAGTGGATGTGTAAGAAATAAGAATCTAGTAAAGTAGACAAGCTTATAAGAATGGGTTCCAATTGAGCCTAGCAATACTACTAATACACTACTACTAACAAACTTACGTGCACGATATCCTTACTAATAAAATTGAAAGTGAGTTTGTTACGTCTTCACGCCTAAATGGTTGAACCGATTTTGATGAATTTTGGTACAGAGATAGTTGATACTCTGAAGACGGAAATAAGCATCTTTTTAGGGTTCCGTAGTCAACTACGAACCCTTATAGTTTCGCCATGTCTGTCTGTCCGTCCGTCCGTCCGTCCGTCCTCGCTTAATCTCTGTGACCGTTAGCACTAGAAAGCTGAAATTTGGTACCAATATGTATATCAATCACGCCGACAAAGTGGTAAAATAAAAATTGGAAAAAAATGTTTTATTAGGGTAGCCATCCTATATGTAAAGTGGGAAGGGATTTTTTTTTTAATTTCAACCCTAACGTGTGATATATTGTTGGAAAGGTATTTAAAAATGAATAGGGGTTTACTAAAATCATTTTTTGATAATGTCTATAATTTCGGAAATAATCGCTCCAAAAGTAAAAAACAATGTGTCCCTCCCCCTCTAACTTTTGAACCGTAAGTTTAGAAAATATGAAAAAAATCTGAAAAGTAGAACTTTATAAGGACTTTCTAGGAAAATCATTTTGAACTTGATTGACACAACAGTTTTTGTACAAAAAAGACAAAAAGTTGTACAAAATAATTTCCTCCTCCACCTTTAAACTCATAAGTGGGAACACTTATTGTGACGGACGGGAAACTACGGAACCCTACACTGAGCGTGGCCCGACACGCTCTTGGCCGGTTTTTTTTTTAAAGTGAGTAGAAGAGTTTTTTAAATAGTGAGAAATGAGGGAGAAAGAGGAAAGAAAAGGGAAAACTTAGCCTTGCTTTTACAATAAAGAAAGCACAAGGGCAAAAACTACAGTTAGCAGGTACCTGCAAATCAGGAAAGGGGAACTGTTTTTTTTTTCGGTGTTTCAGACTTTTACTGACTAAAACCCACCCATGTTCCTTCTGTTACCCTTTACCTTCCGGGGCCGCGGTATCTCTTTCGAACAACCCGCAACCCCGGCAGGCGGAGGCTCTGGCAAGCCCCTCTGCTTTGCTGACATCTCTTTGAAGCGCGTGAAACACGAACGCGCCGTCGACACGGCCTGTCGTCAATGGACGGACGGACGGTGAGCTACCCATTGCTCACCATCCACAGGCCCGCATATACGGTGGCCGGGAGTCGTCTCGCGGCGCCCGGCACCCGGGGCGTCTCCCGCGGCGGCTGGGTTGGTTTGAGGTTCTCTCCCATAGGATGTTTCTCTAGTACCTACTCAGTTTTGTCCCTTAGGAAACTTAGTTTTTACAACCAAGTTGCCCAAGCCGCTGGGTCTAGCTAATGCGGTGCGTTATCTTTCTGTGAATGAATTTAAGATATTTTAACAAGAAAATATAGCATTTAAAAAAAAAAAATAATGTAAATGTAAAATTGTACTCCAATTTGTCACTTCTCACAACATTATAAATGGCAATTGATTGACAACATTGCCCTTTCTTGCATTAAGGAAAAATGATTTGAAATATACGAGGAAATCTATGTGGGGCTCAATCTGTTAATCGAATGCCAGGCCAACCACAAAGCTTCAGTTGATTATAATCGTGCCTTTATATAGTAGACTAGCTTTTGCCCGCGGCTTCGCTCGCGTTAAATTCGGGGTAACACAGTTCCCCTTGCGCCTTATTGATTTGTAATAGCAACGCTAAGTTTTCCCTTTTCTTCCCTCTTTCCTCCCTCACATCCCACTTTTTCCTAAAAAAAAATAGCCTATGTCCGTCTCCTGGTTCCCAACTATCTCTGTACCAAAATTCATCAAAATCGGTGTAGCCATTAAAGCGTGAAGAGGTAACAAACAAACAAACTCACTTTCGCTTTTATAATATTAGTAAGGATAAGGATATACTAGCGGACCCGACAGACGTTGGTCCTGTCTACACGTCTTTAATTTGATTTTTTTTAATAAGCTAATAAGCTGTCTAATTTGACACTGCGATGGTAGCGCCGTCTGTCGGATCCAATGTAAAACATTCCAAAATCAACAACTACTAATAAATTAAAAATTAATTAAAAAAACATTGTCCAGCGGACAAAATTGTGAATCTAAACCATTCCCAGATCCCCTTGAACACACACAAAAAATTTCATCAAAATCGGTCCAGTCGTTTGAGAGAAGTTCAGTGACATACACACTCACAGAAGAATTATATATATAAAGATAGATAGATATATGAGGACGCATCATCCGCCTCGCCTTTTAACTAACTTCAAAAAAAAAAGGAGGAGGTTCTCAATTCGTTGGTTTTTTTATGAATGATCAGATTTGCAAAATTCTTTTTTTGTTTGAAAGGGTATACTTCGCAGGTGGTCCCATATCGATTTTATTTATATTGGTTCGGAAGTTTATGAATCTATATTACATTATTTTTCTCCATGTCTATATGGATGATTTGCTAATCTTTTAGTAACAATAGAAAATTAATACTCGACAAAAAAATATGTGATATATCATTATACCATAACATGATGAAATAAAAAACTTTTTTGAAAAAAATAAAAGTGACTTCCAAAAGAAAAACTAAGAAGTGGAAAATAACTTTACTTCCGGAAGTAAAGTTATTTTCTACTGGCGTGTAGTAAAGCGACGAACTCCGCGGGTTGCCGGTGGCATGGTATAGCTGGTACATCTGAAGATGCCTATGTACAATAAAATTGTCTAGCAGTAGACTTCAGTCTGTGGACTGACAATAATGATGATGTTGACTACCAATCTGACTTCCATAATATTCCTGGATATACTGGTTACCAAATAATACGCTTCTGATAGCACAGTCTACGGATTGCACTTTATAAAACAAGAAAGGAGTAAAAGTCAAGAAGATCGAGTTTGTGCGATTCACGGTAATAGCGACACTACAAAAATACACACGTACAGCGAAACGACGCTAAGTAGGATTTATGACGTCATGTGTCGTCGTGAGAACCGCCACTCATGCAGGGTTGACACTGGGCTTTTGTAAAATTGTTTACTTTTTTATTTAATAAATTTTTAATTCAGAAAAAAAAACTAAAATCTTCGTTGATTTGATGGTCTTAAGCGCGACTGCTGAATCCTAAATTTGATTCCCAGGTGCTGTGTGACTAGATTTTTCCATTAGGATTTTTTCAGTAGTAAACTAAAAAAAAAATAACAAGTGAAGTGTGTGAGTACGACTTTACTTAACACGTCGTGTTTACCGAACCGTACCCTGTATCGTTCATTTAAAAATGTTAGTTATTATCCCGTAAAAAAGTGATATAGGCTTATTTTATGGGAAACCATCAAATAACTTGTACTGACTAAAACCCACCCATCCTTCTTTTTCCTTTATATTCCGGGGCCGCGGTATTTTTTTCGAACAACCCGCAACCCGCAACCCGCGGGCCTCTTGATGTAAATTTAATAATTTGTGCTCGAGTGGTCATCAAGTTAACATTTTCTGGGGATGCCCTATGAAAGGTCGAAATAAGTGTCGAGTATACGTTTGAGTTGTATATTGCATGCTTCTTGCAGGTGGGCGACGCATTTTGCATCAAAAACTGCGCTTTTTTAAGACTACGGATGAGTGAAACAAAAATAAGTCTCAAGTATGTCTTTTTCATTTATAGAGAATGTAAATCTTTGCGATATACATGCTAACCCTAATAAAAACCATTAGCATAACACGCTCAATTTAAGAGCCACAGGTTGTTCATGGTTAACCGAGATTTACGTTCATGGCAAATAAATATTCATACACTGACATTTATTTTCACACGTATTTTCACGAAAGTACATTAAAAATTAAAACAACATACTGCAATATACCAGAATTTATTATTTTCAGATGCAAATACAATTTTCATCATCTACTTAGTTTTCCTTCAATTATTTTGAGATTGGCTTCCAGTCTGACTGAAAACATTATTAATGTTCATTGCGGTATTTTACAGTCTTTACAGGTACTCAAGTGGCCCGAAATTCTAAGAACCACCTTACTAAAAGGAATTGTTTTACCCCCTACTAATTGGTCGTGGAGGTAACATAGGCAGTCCATATAAAAATTAGCTGCTTTTTACGAGTATTTCTCTGCATCTAGTTATACTGGAAGCCAGCCCCATCATAGTTGAAAAAGACTATGTATTTTGCATGAGCATAATATCTAACCTAACCTCTACAACTCCATCACTGGGTAACATGAAACCCCGTGATGAACATGGTTGCCATGCCATCTGACTTCTATTTGTTGCTACTAGCAAAGATATTTTATATAACAACCCTTTTTTATTTGAAATCATCAAATATAACTTCTCCAACTCTGGGCGGACCGGGGGGAGTGTCAGACTTGTACTGACTAAAACCCACCCATGTTCCTTCTATTGCCCTTTATGTTCCGGGGCAGCGGTATCTCTTTCGAACAACTCGCAACCCCAAAACCTTCAATTTTCATCGACCTCTAAAATTTATTCATATTTTCTCTGCCAACCCTACCGAGTCTGCAAAGCGTGACTTATCTAGCCTAGAAGTGTGTGCCAAGCAAACAGGCTGTTGGCCTCTCATTCGAGCTGAAGGCCTATTGTGGCCTCCACTTATTCTGCAGGAATGGTCCTCAGAATCGCTTTGTAGTGCTGTATTGGATGATTGTGTTATGGAAATTGATTTGGATTTTCTTTGTTTTGTTTTTGTTATTTAGACTTTAAGTTTTTCTGTTTAATGTTTAGAAATTGTTTGATACAAAGGTAGTTTTTGTTATCTGTTATTTTCATAAACAAACAACAGCATAAAAATATATGTGTGGTTCTTAGGAACAACACAACATATCGACGGTCCCTACGTACATAAAGACATGTCGAAAATGGCATTTTTTTATTGTCTCATTGGCTTTAGATTATATATGCGCACATGATGACATACGATTTTTATTTAATTTATTTACCTTGTTTTAGAAATCGTATAAGATAACAAGTCTTATAAATATAACGAATAAGTGTCGTAGAAACGGTCATCTCTCAATTTTTCTGTGAAAAAATAAAATATTTATGTGTAAATGGTACCTTAAAGCTCTTAAAACTGTTAAAATATTGTAGAAAGAAAATATTTATTATTGCTCATAGAATTATTTCTAGAGCGTGTTGAACACAAATTACGCTCTCCTGTAAACCTCGGTTTTTGACTTAACGTTATGTACGTAGGGACCGTCGATATATTTCCATACGAGCTGTGCCCAGCGGTTTAACTTGCTTGTTAGCTCCTTAGTGTCGTAGCGTGAAGTTATTTACTCTGTTCATTTCGTGAAAGCATGCCTATGCAAAATTTCAAGTCAATCCCACCAAGGAATCGCGTTCCCCCGTCCAAACTTTCCCACCCTGTTTCACCCCATAGGGGTTGAATACAAAATCCTATCTCAATGAGCACCTACGTCCTAAAAGGATCCCCCATGCCAATATTGAGACTCCTAACAGTTGTTGTTTCCGAGATTTCGTGATGAGTGAGTACCTAACTGATTTTTGCACAGAAATATAAAGATTTCCAAAACCAGGTCATTGCAGTATTTACCCACTTGAAAGATATAAATCTTTCAAGAGGAGCTCGTGGCTAAATAATAGCAGCCGCTCGAGTCGATCTTTAGGTTAAACCACGCTTGCCTAGGTTAGTCTGTGGATGGGTGACCACCCGTTACATACCGAGTTTCCTCCGTGCCTCGGAAAGCACGTTAAGCCGTTGACCTCGGCTGTCATTTGTAGATCTGTGACAGTCGTTACAGGTAGTCAGTGTTCCAAAAGTCTGACAACCAGTCTTACCAAGGGGTATCGTATTACCCAGTATTAACTGGTTGTGGAGGTCAGATAGGCAGTCGCTGCATGTAAAATACTGATATTCAGCTGCATCCGCTAAGACTGGAAGCCGACCCCAACATAGTTGGGAAAAGGCTAGGCAGATGATGATGATATGAAAGATATAAATCTTTTATATCATGTAACCAACCTCTTTTCAATTTGTACGAGTACCACTTGAAACAAACTATTCTCATATTGTCTTTTCCTATTGTTATTCTTTCATTTCCTTATTGAAAACCTTTCATAACGAAAATTGCATAATATACTAGGTAGGTAGCTGTTTTCATTTGTTTAACACAAATTTATTTTCTTCCATAAACATACGAGTATAGCTCGCTATGTCGATCTACTACTGTACTAATCCTTACTAATATTATTATAAAAGCGAAAGTGAGTTTGTTTGATTGTTTGATACATCTTCAGGCCCAAATGGCATAACCGGTTTTGATGAATTTTTGTACAGAGATAGTTGAGACCCTTGACACGGACATAGGCATATTCTTCTTATTCATTTCTCACAAGAGGTGAGACACTTTTCCAACAAAGAGGGAAGAAAAGGGAAAACTTAGCTTTGCTATTACAATAAATAAGGCGCAAGGGCCAAAACAGTGGCAGGTACCTGCAAATCAGGAAAGGGGAACTTAACGCGAGCAAATTACCCCGAATTTAACGCGAGCAAAACCGCGGGCAAAAGCTAGTGATCAATAGATATGCATTTGACTACTCGTTGAATCAAGGGGGCTTAATCATTACAACTGAATTAGATTCTCATGTTAGATTACTTAGTAACCTCAATTTAAGATTTTTTCCCAGTTGATGGTAGGCTCTCCCCCTATTACATGAATCTTTAAATGCAGATGATACAGCTCTATCGTACCCTTTGGAGTTTACAGGCGTAACAAAAAGTCATATACAAAATTAATAAACTCCACTACAGAACAAAACACCGAAGAGTGCAGTACTGGTGGGTACTGGAGGGTTTGGGAGGCCCACTTGTCCTATCATAAAAGTTAATCAGTTTCTGGGTTAAGAGATCATGATTCCCGGAAGTGTCTCTTGTGAAATATTTAGGCCAAATTATGCTTTTAATTTCACTTTGATGTCTCTTTGGAGTAGAAATAGCAAATTTTGGCAGCAATAATAGGTCATCGCAGCTAAAATTTGCTGGGAACAACTCTTTTGAGAACTCGTTCAAAAAGAGATAGCAGTACCCACTCAATTTCTCTAGAATACTCCAATCGTAATAATGACATTCTTTAAACCTTCAGTGTAATTCAAAAATGTCATTTTATTCAATTATATTTGTATACGTATTTGAATCTTAAAACCTGTGATTCTAGTGGACTCAAACAAACCAAAATACCAGAAACCGAATAATGAAACGTTTTCAAAATATTTTTTACTCAAATCGCAAACACTCTTCCAAATTCCGAACACTTGGGGACTAATAAAATGAATGTTATCAAAAAGACAGCCTTCAAACCAATCAGCGCTCGGCCACGACCTACACGTTTAAGTGGCACGCGTGTTGCGACAACAGATAGGGAAAAAACAACTGAAAGACAGTGACGTCCAGTGAATCACCACCACGAAACTTCCACAAGTAAATAAAGCATGTGGGAGCAACAATAAGTGAAAAACGAGTGTGTCGCATAAAAAAAATCTTCTTTTTAGGCGGTGTGTTGCCTAAAATGATCGTGTGTTGCGACAGTGATTGCGGACAAAAAAAAACAAATGACAGAAATTGTAAAGATAACGATAGCGATCTCGCGACTCACCACGTACGTAAAGGAAACATTTGATATACACAATATTAATATATAGTACATGCGTATCGCTCTATGCAGCCTCATAAGTAGCTGCGGTTGAGGTCGTGAACAAGGCTTAAAGGACTAATAAAATAAATGTTGTCGAAGGAGGGTAGCCCTTGAGCCAGTTAGAGTTATGGCTCAAAAAACAAGTTAAGTTCAACAATAAAATTAATTCAGTGTACTCGAATCTGTGTGTTATGCTCACAAAACGACGAACATTCAGCTTGGTTTACATAAAGATGTTATTATTTCACTTCGGGAATTGCTTCTATTGGAATTTTGCTATTTGGGAATGAGGAATGGGGACTGTGCATGGTAATCTGGGGAGAAATATAGTGGTAAATTATTACATTCCCGGCTTTGGTACCTTGAAACATTCCTGCACTAGTGCGATAACGTTGCTGCGATATCTAAAGTGCAGCGATGGTGCTCAGAAAATTGCTACCTTCAGGAGAATTTTCCAAAATTCAAAGGTGCACTTTTATTTTCCGGGCAGTGGAATTTGACCTGTCTCGGAACAATTTATGCTGTAGCTTAGTGTCACATGCTGGGACTGCAACCGAAAATGAATCTAACTGGAATATTCTAAGTTCGAGAATAATGGTTCATTTAATTTCAATTCAGCTAACTATCACCCTTAATGGTTAGTACCAATTGAAACTTATAAACTTAACTAACTTATAAACTTGACGGCACGGCTGGCGCAGTGGCTGAGCGATCGACTGCTGCGCTACGTGTCGCGGGTTCGATTCCCGCACGAAACAAATATTTGTATGACCTACAGATAGTTGTTTCGGGTCTGGCTGTTTGTGTACGTGAATTTAAATGTTTGTAAACGCACCCACGATACAGGAAATTCCTAGTGTGGGGCAACGTTCTACGCAAAAAAAAAAAAACTACTAGCTTTTGCTCACGGCTTCGCTCACATTAAATTCGGGGTAACACAGTTCCCCCTTTCCTGATTTGCAGGTACCTGCTACCTGTAGTTTTTGCCCTTGCGCCTTATTTATTATAATAGCAAAGTTAAGTTTTCCCTTTTCTTCCCTCTTTCTCCCTCATTTCTCACTTTAAAAAAAAAGTATGCCTATGTCCGCCTCCAGGGTCCCAACTATCTCTGTACCAAAATTCATCAAAATCGGTTTAGCCATTAAGGCGTGAAGACGTAACAAACAAATAAACAAACTCACTTTCGCTTTTATAATATTACTAGCTTTTGCCCGCGGTTTCGCTCGCGTTAAATTCGGGGTAACACAGTTGCCCTTGCGCCTTATTGATTTGTAATAGCAACGCTAAGTTTTCCCTTTTCTTCCCTCTTTCTCCCTCACATCCCACTTTTTTTTTAAATAGCCTATGTCCGTCTCCTGGTTCCCAACTATCTCTGTACCAAAATTTATCAAAATCGGTTTAGCTATTAAAGCGTGAAGAGGTAACAAACAAACAAACAAACAAACTCACTTTCGCTTTTATAATATTAGTAAGGATTAGTAAGGATAAGGATATTAGAGTAGGTACAAAAACATTAGCTACTACTATATTGATGTATTATAAGCGTGGTAGTCCCATAAGACTTTAGTCGCAGTGCTTGATCCAACTGAACTAAGTGATTGTTAGTAGTTGGCACTCAGTTGCACATGAAACACCGTTGATCACACAGCTCAATGATTTCAAATAACATTTTATTTTGTATTAAATACGCATGAAAAAGACTTCATGAAAACGTCTTCATTTTAACTGCCTTGTCGTACTAGTTGTCATAAGTGCGAATGTTTAGTGTGAGGTCTTAGGTTCGATTTCCAGTTCGGACAAAGTGTTAATGGGTTTATCCAGATCCGGAATCGGCTGTAACATGAAGCAGAAGGTACTCACGGAGTTTTGATTTATGTCTAATGTCAATGGGTTCGCTCCCTTTTGCATTTAAATGGGACGTGAACTAAACTGACGAAATGTGTACGTACACCTTTACTTTACCTATGAGGATAACAGCCGTGATGTTTTGCTGTTTTGTGTTTTTACTTTATAATGGAGCACAAAACACAAAAAATTGTCTCAGAACATTGATGCTTTAAATATCTTTGAACAATTTGTCAGTTGGATGGTTAACTTTCATCTTCAGTGTAAACAATTGTTTGTATTTGTTTGTTTTGCTCTTTTTATTGTGTCTTGTTTGTCGAACGATAGTGACGAGATGTTGACAAAGTTACCAATCACTTGTAAAGATATTTGTACTGAGTAGAAAAGTGTTTTGATGTTTTATCCAGACATTTCTGTGATGTGAAAAGATTATGGT
Organism: Ochropleura plecta; assembly: GCA_905475445.1. Classification (NCBI taxonomy): domain Eukaryota; kingdom Metazoa; phylum Arthropoda; class Insecta; order Lepidoptera; family Noctuidae; genus Ochropleura; species Ochropleura plecta. The sequence continues at coordinate 20,103,258 of FR997736.1, forward strand.
ATTGAAACTTGATTTACAGACAATTTAGTGTCAGATTTGATACTCAATGTTAAAAAAAATATCACTACATAGTATAAAACAAATCAAATTATTTTTATTTTACATAGGCCTACATGGGCACTTACTTTATGGGTTCAGGTTAGTCATTTTATATGGAAAAGAACCGGCAAGGTTCCATGGTTGCTCTTTTAAAAGCTAAGTCGACTGTCGACCCACTGTCTGTCTGTCCCTATGTTTGTTTAGATCTTTAAAATTACGCAACGGATTTTTTAAATAGATTGAATTATTGAAGAGGAAGGTTTAAATGTATAATATAACTATATTAGTCTCCATTACATTGCATCTACATTGCATCCGAGCGAAGCTGGGACAGATCACTAGTTCTACATAAAACTAATTCGCTTCAAATAGGTCTTAAAACTAGGGAAATTGAAGTTACTACTATCCGACTCAGTCGATCATTATGTAAATGGTGAGTGCATTCAACAGGACCAGCTCCACAAAATGATTGATTTGATTGCTTAGGATTGTTTCAATGTTGATTAACTAGAAATTAGAAATTGCCCACACTAAGAATTTCTCCTGTATCGTGGGTGCGTTTACAAACATTTAAACTCACATACACAAACAGCCAGACCCGGAACAACTATCTGTAGGCCATACAAATATTTGTTCCGTGCGGGAATCGAACTCGCGACAAGCAGCGCGGCAGTCGCTCAGCCACTGCGCCAACCGTGTCGTCAATTATAATGGAGTTGATTACCTCTATTCCATTAAAGGCGTGATTGTTCAATCCACATCGATATCTGGTGTTATGCTATATCGTGTACGAACACAAACGAAGTGCCTTGTTGACACCATTTGGGCCTCTTCACGTATAATAATACCGTCCTCGAGTTAAAAAAATGCGAAGCCATGAAATACTGGCTCCGAACAATGTTGGTACTTCATATTATTGTTAGGAAATCTTTACTAATGAGCCTTGGTTTACATGTGGGATGTGGATTTAGCGATCATTGTGCCAACATCACAATCACAACAACAGCAACTCTTAAGGAGACAGCTAAAGCAAAGACGGCCCTCTCCTTCTCCTCCTCCTGAAACTACTCCTAGTCACGGCTCGTATTGTCAGGAGTTTTTTTTCTCTGGAGCCCTGACCGCGTAGCTTGGACCTTATTCCTCATACCGGTGGGCTTTTGTGTTTTTATTTTTTTGGGTATTTTCTTAACAAGAAATATTTATAATATGTATAAAAATGAATAAACGAAATAGTATTTCTTAATTCATATAGACATACAAAAGTATGACAGTAAAACAATTATGAAAATAGTTGAATAATGACTTAAGTGGTTGTGAGGTCCTGAGCCGATTTCAAGTTCGGGTACGCGTGCCCTCTTAAATTAAAAACAAACAAACACGGATACCAATTTAAACTACAATTTCATAAGACTTAATTTCCGTGACATATTTTTCTTTGCCTGAATCACTTACAACAAAACTGTAAATATAGACCAATATTTTAGCCCACTGTGCCGAGCCAGCATGGAGGTAGACAAGACATCAGCCCACGTGCTTTTCCACTTCCCAGAGGTTGCCCCATACAGGGCAAAGTATTTCGGTAACCCAGGTACTACAGGTAACACCAAGGCACTGCTGGCATTTCTCGTGGAGCCTGGTGGGACCCTGGAGACGGACATAGGCTATTTAAAAAAAAAATGAGAAATGAGGGAGAGAGAGAAGAAAAGGAAAAACTTAACTTTGCTATAATAATAGATCAGGCGCAAAGGCCACAGGTAGCAAGTACTTACAAATCAGGAAAGGGGAACTGTGTTACCCCGAATTTAACGAAAGCGAAGCCGCGGGCAAAAGCTAGTTGAAATATAAATCTCATATAATTTAAAATCCCCGAACTACCAGAAACACAAATGTATGCTATAAGCCAAAGTTGTCAAATAACAAGCAACAACAGCCGAACAGCGCTGCAACTTTGCCGGAATCTGTTATTAAATTTCTTGACGAAGTACTTTTTATTGGGAGCGAATACTTTATCGTACGCCGCCCGTACGGCTAACGTGAGGGCAGCCTTCTTTGTTGCTCATTTTTAGCTAGGAGGGCAGTCGAATGGTAGGCATAGCATGATGTTAAGTGGCAAGTTATGATTGGTATCAGCGTAAATCAGAAAAGTGTGGTATTTTTTTGGAGGATTCGATCAACAACTAGCATCCTACATATATATAATTACTAGCTGACCCAGCGAACTTCGTACCGCCTTAGCGTAGCTTTGATGCACTAATTTATTTTGTATAGCTGACAGCTGTTGTCCTATCTTAGGTATGAGTACCTATTCAATTTGAACTGGAATCTATAATATCCTCCATATAAATATGAATCCCTATTTCCCTGGTCTCGCCATAACTGAGAAGGACTTGACATTCGTTGACATTCATTCCATATGCAACATTAATTATTTTTTTCAATCTTTCAGAGACATTTTCTTAATAATTGTTTCCGTAAGAACCTTCTACAGAGTATTAGAAAACTACAAAAACAAAAATCAGCCAAATCGGTCTAGCCGTTCTCAAGTTATGGCGTGACAACGGGAAACGGGTTTCATTTTTATAATTAAAGATATAATATTATTCAAAAAAATACTTTTCAAACCTGCTTTGTCCGTCTTCTGGGCAAAGACCTCCCTCCATTCCTTTCACCTCTAACGAAACGCGACCTTGTTCCAGCTCTGATGGACCTCTCTCCATCGTGACTCCGCCTCACTGTGTCAGGGCACCAGATTTCTGCTAATTTAGCCCACAGTTTGTCCAGCATGCGGCAAACATATCCTGCCCAATCCCATTTGAGTCAGGCAGCCTTTTGGGCCACGTCAGCTATATTTGTTTTGTAGCGCAGTTTTGTGTTTCGAACACGATCCACAATCATGATAACCTAGTATACTAACGACGCTTGGACTTCTGGATGTTTGTCAAAGACCAAGTCTATGCACCATAGGTTAAGACGGGGAGAATAAATAAGTCCATAACTTGAAGTGATGATGTAAGTAAGCAACAGGTTTTTATTTATAGCACACGTATTACTTCACCACCGAACTTCAGTAACAGATAGGATTGCCTTACCTCAAATTACTAGCTGATCCCAAACCGAGATGTCTTTGGGGTGCTTCAAAGTATACAACAGTACTAGCTGTCGTGGAATTAATTGTGACTATGTGTTTACATAAAATGAACTTAGTCAATGTTGCTCTAAACTCTAAACGATATGTTAAGGACACCCTGTAGCACTTTTATGCACACATAAAACGGTCTTTGGTCTTTTCGTCTGTCAAAATTAATCACTTAGAGGCAGGCTGGAAAAGTAATTATTGCTCCGACTTTACTCACAGAATGCTTGTTTACTATCCTTCATCAACTACTAAATTACTGATGAGGTCAGCTTTGATTAAAGGAGTTAATTAGTAATGGTTTGCTAATTAAGGCGCAATCAAACTTAGGGTAGGGACAGAGTTGAGTAACAGATTTTTCTGCGGGTTACTCTAGTTTACTTTTTTAAAGGACATAGGGGGCGTGGGTAGCAAGTGTGTTGGAAATAAAAAGTTTACATCCTGCATTAACTTCAAAAAGCAGAAAACGTTGGTTGCTTTAAACAAATATAACCCTTAATAACAAAGAATACAACTCATATTCTAATCTCTCGCAAACAGCATGTGAATCTGTGAACAAAATGTTTTCAAACAAAGTTTTAAACTTTTAATTATTTTATAATTTATCCTGCACGAAGTTGTGGAGTTAAGTTGTAAGCAGGATTCAAGCTTGTTCAGTTACTTTGTTATTAAATAATTACGTGTGTGAAACAACTGCTGATATAAAGATTAATGTTTGTTTTGAGTAATGAGAGCTTTAGGTCATTTGAGTGAAAGTATAAGATAATAATTAATTTCATAATTTCGTATTTATTTGTTAATTTGGGTGTTAGCCAGGGCTTAGTAATATATTATGTATTATTATGTAGTATATCGTATTAACAACGTTCTTTAGCTTGCAAAAAATTAAATGGACACCAGGCAATAATCATGAACAGGATTAACGCGAGACTTTAAACTTATACGAGGATGGGTCACCGTTTTGAGAAAATCATAATTTTATTTTTTTCTTTATTTAAGTAGGTAACGATACTTACAATATATTTTAATAGAGAATTGATTACAGTTTTATTTGGTTAATAATAGGTTTCACTGTGTAACTGGGGTTCAATGCACAAACGGACTAAAAATAAATTACAATAAAAATAACAATATCGATACTACAGATAAGTTGGAAAAACGATTCTGAAAATAAATAATGTAATACCCGTTTTTGCAAACCCTCCAGTTATGGACACCTCTACTGCCGTCCTTTAACTAGAAAGCCGTTAACCCTCAAATGGTCAATTTTTACTTTTTGATGCAAAGCGATAGAGTCCAAAATTCTCTATCATTCTGTCTAAGAAACATATTTAGAATATGAATAGTTCCAGAGATATAAAAACTTTGCAGGCCGTTAAGTAACAGAATTTATGATGTCTCCATCACTTAAAAGCGTCTAACCTGCACTTTTTCGCTAAATGGACGTTAAAGTACCTTAACTGCCGGATATATCGATCAATTTCTGGTCTTCTACTTAACTAAAAGTACGTTATCTGATTTTTCTTGACTATAAAGACGCAAAAGGACTTTAACTGCTTTATAGTTAAGCATTTTCTTAGGAAAAAGTTTACAAAAGCTAGATTAAAAAACAGTTTCAACGAAAAAACTTAACTTATTTGCAGTTATACGCCTTTAACGGCTTTTTAGTTAAGTATTTCAAACTATAAATTTCTCACAATACTTTGTTTGAAAACAATTTTTGCTTATTTGATTTAAACGGTAAAAAAAAATTCAAATGATGCTTAGCTACAAAGCAGCTAAGCAACATTACTTAGCTAAAAGGCAGTTTGCCGATTCTCGCGCATCGTTCACTCCGGGGGTGAGCGGGGCGCGGCCGATCCGCCATCCTGTTGGAATCAATCTTTTCGCCTGGAACGCCGACTGGTACGGTTGTTTAAAACGTCGCTGCGTGTTCCCGCCAAAAGTTCGATATGTTGGGGCACGAATTGACGAGGTAAGTTAAAAAATATTTGATTATTGTACCAACAAATAAATAATCTTTAAATTAAATAGTACAAAACAAAGTCACGATTCGCGAAGATGTTTGGCAACGATTCTGTTATTTTTAAATTCAATACCTATTAGGTAGATACCTATTAACGGGAGGTTTTGTTATGATTTTTATTCAATATTTTTTTTTCTGCTAGGGATTAAAAATATTAATTGCTTACGAATGGATACATACCTACATAAACTCATGCCATTGTAGGCATGAGTTTATGTATTGATGTGTTTATGTAGGTACCTCGAAGAAGTACCTAAGCAGAAATTCCTACTAGAGTCTGTATTCCTACGTTTACCTTTGTTATTAAATCCTATGTGTGAGTAGGGGGCGAGTATATTGCTATCTTATTATTATTATACCTACGCTTTTATTTTACTTGCCTTGTTTTAGAAATTACGTAATTCATTATTTTTATTTCGATTTGTCAAATCTTGAAACTTGGGCTGAAATTTAGCACACATTTTTGTTTCTGTTTACAATACATTTTTAGGACAGACATGACTATTAATTCTGCAGCTAGGGTTGCCTCCTCATGAGAGAACTCCTCAACTGTTAATAGCACTGATTGTATTGTATTGTATTGTATTGTATAACGGGCTGGTGTCCGCAACTCCACGTCTGAGGCGCGTATTTTCGTACCAGGTTCGATGCCTCTTACGACTCGCATATAAATTGATAATATATAACTTGTTATCTTTATTTCCTACAATATAGGTACTCATTATTATCTATAGTTTAATAACCTTATTTCAGACGATCCGGACTCTCTCAAAGGATTAAAAATATTATGAGTCTAGCGAATTTGGAAAACCCTGAGCAGCATTCCAATGATCAAAATACAAACATGGACAAGACTTGCCGTGCAGGTATACAAAGTTCACACCCTGAACATTACTCATCATCCACAGGTATAATACATACAAAATTGGCAAATAAAAATAACACACACGATTTTATTAATAGTCTCTACGCTAGAGATTATTCTATGATGTCCGAAATTTTTCAAGACTTTTGTGAGACACAGACAACAGCAACTTCGCATCATTTTAGTAACATGGATAATGTTGTTCATACTTTGAATGAAAATTTTAAATCGCATGTTTCACAACCCGAAATAGCAGAAACTCAGCAAGAGGCAGAAATTTTGTACTGTGTAGAATCAATGCCAGTTGATAGTCCAACGCTCGATACCCAAACCGTTGATAGGCAAGTTCAGCAAGAGACAGGAATATTGTTTTGTGCAGAACCTGTGCAAATAGATAGTCCTGTGCAGGAATTAACGTCATCTCCTACAAAAACGTATAATGGTGATTATGATTCTGATGACTCTGTCAAAGATAAGGACTACAAACCCACTGAAGAAGATCAAAGCAGTGACGATACAGATGACGATATTGAAACCCAAAAACCTAAAACTGCAAAAGATAAAACAACAAAGACCTCAATATTCATTGCTGAAAGGAAGACAAAACCCCTTCGGCGTCAGTCAATGGAAACCATGACATCAAATAGCCTGCCATTACAGAGACGACGTATAACCACCGATACGACCTTTTGTGTTGCCGATGCCGTTTCAACACATATTGCTTCGGAACAGCCTACTCAAGAATCAAACAATCTATTTAAACGACGAAAATATACTACGAGCCTAAACCAACGAAAATTAGAGAAGCAAATTCAAAAACAGAACAGTCAGTATCAAATTAAAAATGGCTGTGACAACCAGTGCCTTAAAAAATGTTCTACTGTTTTTACTACTGATGAACGTGAAGAAGTACACAGACTTTATTGGAACATGACACGCTCAGAGAGGAAAATATTTGTAAGATCACATTATGTAACAGCAATTCCAAAGAGGAAATACGTAACTGAACCAAAAAGAAACCCGAGAAGATGTTTTTATTTACCGAAAAAAGATGGCACTGTGGTCTCCGTTTGTAAAATTTTCTTTTTGACCACCTTGGGTTTCAAAAAAACAAATGATAAAATTCTATCTACCTGCCTCGACCACACCAAGGATATAGACAAACGGGGCAAACACAATAAAACCCCAAAATTTGATCGTGATGTTATCACTAAACATGTTGAAACTTTCAATCCATCCGCACCGCATTATCGCCGTGAGCATGCCCCAAATCGTCGGTACTTACCAAGCGAAATAAACATTAACTTCATGTACAAAGATTTCTGTACAAAGCACCCCGACGTATCTATTGGATATGAATTGTATAGAACACATTTAAAAACCATGAATGTGTCATTTGCCCGTCTTGGTAATGAGGAATGTGAACTATGCGAGTCATATACATTGCACACACGCGATACTCAGCACGATGCTCGCAGAGAAATAACAGCCGATTGCAGACGTTGCGAGGAATGGGCGGGTCACCATGAAAAATACACGACTGCAAGGCAGTTATATGATTCCCATAAATCAAAAGAAAAAAATGGGGACCAGATATATTACAGTAGTGACTTAGAGAAGGTTATAATGCTGCCAAGGCTTGAAACATTTAAAGCGGTTATATTTTGTCCAAGACTCACGGCATTCAATCAAACCTTCGCTCCAGTTGGAAAAATTACCACAGATTCTAAACCGCTTGCAGCTATTTGGCACGATGGCATCGCTGGTCGAAAACAAGAAGACATAATGAGCGCTTATTATAACTTTTTCCTACGTTTCCGTGATGTGAAAACAGTTCACATTTGGATGGACAATTGCACGGCTCAGAACAAGAACTGGCTGTTTTTTTCTATGTTGGCAGACATTGTCAACAGTGAAGTGATTGCCACAGAACGTATCATATTATACTACTTCGAACCAGGTCATACATTCATGAGTTGCGACCAGTTCCACCACCAAGTTGAACTCTCGATGAAAAAAAAGAGTAAAATTTACGATTTCACTGATTTTGAAGACGCCGTGGCCTCAGCTAACAATGGAAAAGTTATTTTGAAGTCCATGCAGCCTCAAGATTTTATAAAATATCAAAATAATGTATCGGAGCGCCGTATTCAAAATGCTAATCCAAGACCATATCTCAAAAACATGACTGAAGTTTGTTTCATGAGATCTAGCTTTGATCTTCATTATAAAAATAATTTCGCTGAAGACTATAAAACTTTAAAGTTTTTAAATGACAAGTTTTTAAGAAATCCACAATTGGGAATAACATTTCGTACGCATCCTAAAGGGATCGAAAAAGAAAGAAAATTAAACATAATTAAAACGTTGTCACCTATAATACCCAAACATAAGATGTTGTTCTGGCAAAATTTACCCACCATTCTCGATGATGATGCAGGTCATCAAAGTCACAAAAGAGTCTCTAATTAATAAGTATTTTTAATGACAACGTCCAAAGCTAGTTTACATTTTAATTAGAATTAGAGTTTGATACATTTAATTTTCACACTTGAAAAGTGCTTTTGTTTATGTTACCTATGTTTATTTTTTTATATTTTCATAGCGCATGTTTTACTATTTTATTACTTTTGATTGTGATAATATTAAAATACATTAAGACTGAATTATGTCTGACATAAGTTTATAAGTAATAAAGTGAGAAGAATAAATATAGAAATAAACTAATTACTCGTATGTTGTCCGTCCTAAATTGTGATCTTATTATCTGTAAGACCTTAATTTGTTAGTTAGATATTAAGTATGTTGATTATTAACCTCTTCATTGTGTAGAAACCCCTTTCCTTTAAACTTTTTGTTGTTCTAGCAAAATTTACCCATCATTCTCGATGATGATGCAGGTCATCAAAGTCACAAAAGAGTCTCTAATTAATAACCAAGTATTTTTAATGACAACTTCCGAAGCTAGTTTACATTTTAATTAGAATTAGAGTTTGATACATTTAATTTTTACACTTGAAAAGTGCTTTTGTTTATGTCACCTATGTTTATTTTTTTATATTTTTATAGAGCATGTTTTACTATTTTGGTACTTTTGATTGTGATAATATTAGAATACATTAAGACTGAATTATGTCTGACATAAGTTTATAAGTAATTTAGTGAGAAGAACAAATGTAGAAATAAACTAATTACTCGTATGTTGTCCGTCCTAAATTGTGATCTTATTATCTGTAAGACCTTAATTAGTTAGATATTAATAAGTATGTTGATTATTAACCTTTTCATTGTGTAAAAACCTCTTTCCTTTAAAGTTTTTGAAATATAATTTTAATTTTTAAAAGAATACATCTTTAATTTCTCACATTTTTCCTAATAAATGCTTAACTATTAAGAAGTTAACCACAAGCGAGTTGTTTTTAGCCACCTTTAAGTTAAGTAAAGTAGTTAAGTTTTTACAAAAGTTCATCGCAACATTGGCAACAATTAGCTTAAAAGCATCTAAACCCCCGTAACCACTTTTTAGTTAAGTTATGGTAGTTTTAATCTTAGTAAATGTCATAACTATAAAGCATTTAAGTCACATAACTACTTTTTAGTTTAGTATTTCACAAAAAAATTAACCAACTTTATGATGCTAAAAATTTAACTAGTTTACTTCACTAAAAAGCCGCTACGGTATAGTTAGCGGCCTTTTTGTACAGTAATAATATGCAATAACTAAATGAAATGCTTAACTAAATAAGAAAAAATAATTTTAAAAGTATCTAATAAGAGTTTCAGGAAATGAATGATTATTTAGGGTAAGCAGACAGAAATATCTATTAATGTGTCCAAGAATCATCAACCTAAGTTTAATAGTTTTTAAGTAACAGCGATTCCCGCGTTTTTTGCCATTCTCTCGAAAACAACTTTTTGGGCTTAACGGCTTTCTTGATAAAGGACGGCAGTCTAGACCACCACCACCTCGAAAGTGTCTATGTCCAGAGCCGCAACCACAAATCATCCGTACCATGATCGATTTTTGTCGTCAAGACAAAGTGAAGAGATACAGTTCTCACAAGAGAATTCAGCATAAATCCTGGCATTGTCCATGACATACGCTTAACGAATTCCTAAGGTCAGATTGCAGTTGCGTTGCTATTCCTCACACGTTTTTGGACCTATTAGACTGAAAGCCAACCCTGACCTGGTTAGGGAGAGCCTTGCCCGAGGAGTTAGGGCGAGATCTTTAAGCGTTATTTAGCACTTACTTTAGCTAAGTGTAGTTCCTAACATGTGTCCCACAAAGTTAAAACTATTAGCGCAAGATAGCGGTCAGACCATATCTTTTTTTAATTTATTTGATTAAAAAAGGTCACCAACAGATTCTGTAAAAATATGTTAAAACTAAAAATTATAGTATTGACAGTTGCCAATTACAAGTTAACCAACATTTTCAAATAAAGAGTAATAACAATAATAATTATGTATTTATAATTAAAAAGAACTTCTTTAGGATATATATAACAGAAGGTAAAAAAACGAAACTTGTTACAAAAGGAAAAACAAATCTGTAGCCCAAGCACGAATATTTGCGAAAAGTTATTCGTATCGTAATCGAGTAACATTTGTATGAGAATTGTACAGCGCCCCTATCGGGAGTAAAAGGAAACAAAACATGGCAGCACGAATGCTTTTAGCGCGCTCTGGTAATCGAAATCGAAACGACATGGTAAACGAAACTCGAAACTTATAATCAATTGTGAGATTTTTGGTAGCACGAACATTGTTTTGACGTACGGTAATGTAAACTCTCGAAGGCTGGCTAACGAGTATGCTCGAAACATTATTCACTTGAAAATAGTCGGTGAGAAAGGTTTCGAAAAATGTAAAAATAAAGTTTTAACCGTGTTTATGTTTTGTTTAGAGTTAGTTTTGTGAATAAAAGTGTTTTAAAATTATTGTTAAGTTATTGGAACAATTATTAATAGCTCCTATATAATTTAAAATGCAAAGACCGCCGCTGTATGAACGTAGTACTATATATTATTTTTTGGCGGCAAATTTACTAGAAAATTCTGGTTATCAATCACGAGAAACAAGGTAAGTACTTAAATCATATTTTATTTATTTGCGTACCTATAGAATTAATGTGTTTGAAAAGGATTTGAGATGCTTATATGTTTTTTTTTAATCATTATAGAGAAATTACGCGCAGAGCAAAACTTAGGAATATAATTAACCCACTGGACATAAATGAAACTGAATTTAAAAATAGATATCGCCTAAATAAAGAAGCTTTTATGTTCCTCTGTGAGCAACTTCAACAAAAAACATCATTAACATCGAGTTCTAGAATTAGTCTAGATTTTAAGGTACCCACTTACTTAGATACTACATAATTATACCTATTCAATATCTTCTACTTGTATTTCAGTATTGAAATGGAAGTGGATGCCTAACTACAACTTATATATTATTTAATATCACAATATAGGTATCTATAAAGCTAATAGTAAATTGTTACATCTTAAAAATCAAATAAGTAAATATTTAATGTTACAGGTTCTTTGTGCATTATCTTTTTATGCCACTGGGTCATATCAGCGAATAGTGGGAATGGCTAAATATTTGGGCCAAACAACAGTGAGCAAATGTGTGAAGGAAGTCACTGATGCTCTCGTAACTCCAGCAGTCCTTAACACCTTTATAAGATTCCCAAGTACTCGAGCTGATAGAGACCTAATAAAAAGCAAGTTAGTATCAACATTGCAATATCTATTAGGGAAAATGTGTCTAAGTATTTTTTTGGAGAAGTACGTTTAAAACAATGTCATAGTATAACATAAATTTTTAATTCTACCATTTGCCTATTAACATATATTTATTTTTGTCTTACAGCTTTTTTGCGAAGTACGGTTTCCCTGGAGTTATAGGATGCATTGATGGATGCCATTTCCATATTTTTACACCCAGTAAAGAAATTGAACATTTATTTTATTGTAGAAAACATTTTCATTCACTAAATGTCCAAATGGTAAGCATTTAGTTTTTGTAACTAGGTATGTGACTGTGCACAACTAATTACATAATAGCATTATGTATCCTACCACTTTGCTATGGTTTACCAGTGAACCTACTAATGGTTTTATCTTTATTTTAGATATGTGATAGTGACTGCCGAATTTTAAATGTGAATGCAAAATACGGAGGAGCCACCCACGACGCTTTCATATGGGAAAATAGCCTAGCTAATAACTACATGCAGGAGTTACATCGAAATAATGAACATGTATGGTTATTAGGTTAGTAACAATCAAGTAAATTCATCCATGTACATAAATAAATAAAAATGAATTGCCGAATGTATGTAATTCTAATCTAATGTAGACGCATAATTTTCAAACGACTTTACTAATATCTACTAAATTGGATAATTCTTTGTTTGTTGTATTCGTTTTAGTCAGAACACGGTTTTTACTAAAGTAAAATAATTGAAAAATCGGGTAAAAAATATGGGGACACAAAGTTTGCTAGGTCAGCTAGTTTACCTATGATAAAAACAATTTGGGAATTAAAGTTTTGAATATTTACAGGTGATTCCGGCTATCCACAACGCCCCTGGTTAATGACACCAATTCCGGATGCTGCTGAGGGGACTCCAGCATACAAATACACAGCAGTCCATGGAAAGACGAGGGTGGCTATTGAAAATACTTTTGGCCGATTAAAAAACCGATGGCGTTGCTTATGCAAAGATCGCACACTCCACTATGGACCCGAGAAATGTGCAAAAATCATTACTGCGTGCAGTGTGTTGCATAATTTAGCCCTAAAATTTAACGTACCTGAACCGCAACCAGCAGAACTCCAAAACATGCCTTTATCTTTTTCTGACCATCTTTTTCAGGAAAATGGAGGAGATGACTTAATTAGGGGAAGGGCGATAAGGGATATTTTAGTAGATAGAATTAATAGATTACACACATAACTTTATTTTTTAATTAATAATGTTAAAAAAAAATATTTATAATAATTAAAAAATAACATTAATCTAAGACTTTTTTTCCATAAACCTTACAAAAACTTCCATAGCCTCTCTCATAAAGTCCAACCATTTAGCCTGTAATCGCAATTCATCATCTCTTTGTCTCACCCTTTCTTGCATCTCTAATTCTCTAACTCTCAATTCCTCTGTCCTAATCCGCAACCGCTCTTTCTCTAATTCTTCATAGGCCCTATCACGCTCTCTAGCATACTCCCTTGCCTTTCTATCTGCTTCTAAAAACATTTTTCCTAATTCCCCTATTTTTCCCTTGGCTTTTTTTTGTGGTGGTGGTTTCCACGTCTCTTCTTCTGCTATTTGAGGATATGGAATATGAGCCTCAGTTGATGGGAGGGCACTTTCATCTGGTGCACTCGGTGGTGGAGGAGGAGCTACTGTTGGCTGACTGCTTGTGCCCGGAATATTCCAATCTGTAAAACATTTATTAATGTTGATTAGACTAGTCCCTTTTCTTATTAACAGAAACTTGAGTTCTCATAGAAACATTTACTGCGTAATGTGATATTTATGTGTGTATAATGGGATTTATGTACAAATAATCTTTTTTTTCAAGATTTGACATTGAACAAAAATTATGATGCTTTTATGTAATTTAGGGATGCATGAACATACACAGCAAATATTTGTAACCACAAGACACTAAACATATTTATATTAATTGATTAATTATTATAAAAGTAAGATTCATATTTACCTATTTCATAGTCATCCACATGTGCATCAGGAATTCTCATCTCTGATGGTTGAGAAATTTCAGCAGCTTCCTGAAATAAAAATATATTTAATTACTAGGTAATAAAAAAAACCATTTTAAAAGTAAGTAAGTAGCTAACCCTCTGAAACCCTGCTTCTTCCACCACCATGCCAGTAGCTGCTTGCACTCCAATTATCTGCATGACTCGGTTTTCTATATCGGTCAAGATTAATTGGAGTGCTGGCCCTCCACCAGTGCCACTAACGGCCCTATTAATTTTGGCACACTTTTTCTTGCAATTATTTTTGTAATCGCTCCACACCTTGAATTAAACAACAATAATTTAGGAACAAGGAATTCCAAAGAAACTTACTTAACACAAAGATATTGGATAAGTACTTAAAGCAGTGACTTTATTCAAGTGCCCCAACAACAACAACAAAAATAGCGTCACTTGAGATAGCATGCATACCTTGCGCCATTTCTCCTCAGACCTAGATTCGCCTGTGCCTTCACTATTTAATTTAGTGGTTAATTCTTTCCATTTCATTTGAATGAAATGCCTACCTCGTGGGCCGCCTGTAGGTTTAGACAAATCACCATTTCTGGAATAGAAATAGCATTGCACTTTAAAATACTTCACACTAAAGTTTATGCCACTCAAACTTATTAAAACTGTTTACTCACGCTTCCATGAATTCAACCATCATTTCATATTGCGTCTGACTAGTTCTCATTTTTATTTATTAACTTAAAAGCACTTAATTACATAAAGGAAACAAACAGAAATACAAAAACACATTCAAACTTAGCCTTGGTTTGGCGCCTTCACCAGGGTTGCCAATGCTTATTTATCCCATTCCCCAAAAATCCGGATCGGATTCCCCAAATTGGGGACATAAAACAGATGACAAAAATAACATTTTTAGTGGAAGCATTTGGTGCGAAGGGTTAAACTTGACACTGCCACCCAGTTTTTAATAAAAAAAACTCGGCAAACATCGAAATAACAATTTTCAGGTATTCTCTCGTAGGCGTAGCGTTTTTCAAGCGAAACACTTTAGCCCATTAACATTCAACATCATTTTGATCGGAAAATCCAGCATAACATGAATTCGTCACTCATCCTCTCATTTTTGTGCTATCACAAGTTTATGAAAACACGGGAAATCACTTCAGCAGAGGTACCAATGATTTAATTTTAAGTGTTGAGCTTCTGGAAGATTTAAATTAGCAGACAATGTTTTCAAAAGATTTTCTATTTCTGGTGGCATATTAAAAAATAGAATGGAATAGATTTATGTGTAATAAAACAAAGCAGAACAGATATTATTCATAATTCATGTATAAATTTGAAAATAAAAAAAACACACACATACATAGTCGACAAAAAATGGCTATATAGTTAAAGTTAGACTTAAAAGTTTTGTATCCGAGTCTTACGAAATTAATTTATTAAAAACATCGTGCACGGCTAATGTAAAACGAATGAATGGTGTAAAAAAAATAAGCATGCCCAATGAATGACGAAATATTTACATAATTATGAGAATAAGATAACAAAATCCCCGCATTTTCCCTACATAATGCCAATCCCCAATCGACTTGAGATTCCCCATAGTTTGGGGAATTCCCCAATTCACAAATTGGCAACCCTGGCCCTCACGCATCGGATTCGGATGTCAAAATGTCAAGTTGGTGCGTTCGGTACGCGTCATTTTTTAAAAATAAAATCTCCGAAACTATGTTATATTGCTGAAGATAATGCCTCTTTATAATGTCTTATAATTAATTTTGGGTCTTTTCTTTATATAACATTCAGTTTTTATTAAAATTTAATAATAATAAACCGTTTAATCAAAGGTGAAAAAAATATTAACAACTTGATTTAGTTTTCGAACGCACGATTCACTCAACAATCGTTCATTTTGCTCACTATGGCGCGTCCCTATTTACATTAGCATGACGTCACCTTCGAATTCGAATTGAGTGGTCGATAGTTCTTCGAATGTGCTTCGTGCTGCCTACTATCGACAGACTCTGTTTTCGAATCGAGGTTACGATACATTGTCGATTCGAATTCGTTTGATATTCGTGCTTGGGCTACAGATCAAAATTAAATTATACCTAAAGTAAAACAAATGCAATTTGGGTAGGTATGCTGCCAGATTTAGGTGACTTATTACTAAAACTGCAAGTCCTGATGAGATTGAATTTGAGACTGTATTATAACCTTTTAACATACATTTACGCGTTTTCCCACAGGATAATAAAAAATACAATCTGCTTCTTCTTCTTTTCTTGTTAATGAAACTCATGTATTTTGTTAGACCAGTATGTTTCCACCTGCACACCTCTAGCATTTGCTTTGTTTAAATCCTGATAGTTGCAAGTGGTTGTGCAGGATGGGCAGGAAAGGAGGTGACAAATTGCAATAGCGCCTTTGGATAAAATAACTGCAGCATCTGAGATTTCTTACCAGTACATTGAACATGGAAAAAAAACCGGTCAAGTGCGAGTCGGCCTCTTGCGCCGAGGTGTCCGCACAAAATTGCGACAGAAACGCCCATATCTTTTGACTGCCTAAACTTAAAGGGTTGCTGATTGAGATTTTTTCACAGCTCCAGGGGACCACAGCCGGCCACCGTAGATGCGGGCCTGTGGACGGTGAGCAATGGGTAGCTCACCGTCCGTCCGTCGATTGACGACAGGCCGTGTCGACGGCGCGTTCGTGTTTCACGCGCGCCTCAAAGAGAGTCAGCAAAGCAGAGGGGCTTGCCAGGGCCTCCGCCTGCCGGGGTTGCGGGTTGTTCGAAAGAGATACCGCGGCCCCGGAACGTAAAGGGCAATAGAAGGAACATAGGTGGGTTTTAGTCAGTACAAGTCTGACATGCCCCCCCGCTCCGCCCACAGCGGGGGAAGTCATTGGATGATTTCCCACCTGAAAAAACAAAAACAGGGGACCACAGACTTTAAAAAAAAAAGAAATATTATTTGACGGCACGGTTGGCGCAGTGGCTGAGGGATCGACTGCTGCGCTGCGTGTCGCGGGTTCGATTCCCGCACGGAACAAATATTTGTATGACCTGCAGATAGTTGTTTCGGGTCTGGCTATTTGTGTATTTTGTGTATGTGAGTTTATATGTTTGTAAACGCACCCACGATACAGGAGAAATTCCTAGTGTGGGGCAACGTTTTTTTTAAAAAAAAAAAAAAAAAAAAAAAAAAAAAAAAAAAAAAAAAAAAAAAAAAAAAAAAAAAAAAATATATATAAACGTGGCCGCACTCAAGGAATTTCTCCAGTATCGTGCCGTAAAACTTGAGTATATGGTTTCAATTTTAATTCGATACCTGTACTGGTTCCCAAATAAAGTAAATAAGTAATTTATTTCATAACAATAAAATTGTGTTGAAAATATAAAAATTAAAAACAATAAATTAAATTAACATTCATTAAAATACATTCAGAATTTACAACCATATAAATGTTAAATAAAAACAATAAAATAAAAATTTACAATAGTAAAAGTTACAATGTCATTTTTCATTTGTAAACTCATCAATAGTAGTTAAGTGTCGTGACAGACAGACAGACAGACAGACAGACAGACAGAGGGACAACAAAGTAATCCAATAATGGTTCCGTTATTTCCTTTTAAGGTAGGAAGGAACCCTAAAAATGTAATCTGAGATTCAGATTCATAGACCTTGAAGTCTAGATCTATTTTAAGGGTTATTCAGTACGCGCAGCCACGTGGTTAGTAACGTTCATAGATTTCAGCCTTAGAAAAGATGAATGTCCTTTATTTGACGGGCCTGTTGGTCTAGTGGTTAGTGGCCCTGACTGCTGAGCCGGAGGTCGTGGGTTCGATTCCCACCCAGAACAAACTTTGTGTGATGAGCATGATTGTTTGTTCTGTGTCTGGGTGTGATTTATCTATAATATATGTATGTATTTATAAATTATATAAGTATGTATATCAGTTGTCTGGTTACCATAACACAAGCTCTGCTTAGCTTGGGATCAGATAGCCGTGTGTGAGTTGTCCCAAGATATTTATTTATATTATATATTTATCTTCCATCCCACAAGTATAACTGAGACTAGAACGGAAATTAGCACTTTTTAATTTTCCTCACTTCTCACTTCTCTGTTATCTTAAGAAACAGCTCGGCGACGAGGAAATTATATTTCAGTTTTATTTTTACTGAGTTTAAAAAATATACATTGACCGGTTAACTTTGGGAATTCAAGAATAATAGTGGCTACCTTAACTTGTTGAGGTAAAATAGTTTGTAGAGAGCGCAATTTTTTATTTAATTAATTAAGGTTTACCAGCGGTTGTTACAGATATTATATATATAGATAGGACCAAACAAGTAATTGTGTCTTAAGTCTCACTCATTGTTGTCTAAGGAGAGAGGTATTAAAGGCGACACATAAAAAACTTGCAGGTGTAGTGATCACAATCATTACTTCTGAGCATAAAATTTCAAGTTCGATTTCAAAGTCGTACACAAAGTGTAAATGGATTTATACATTGGACAAGCTATTTAATAGTAGCGAAGAGTATGAACATTGAACATGTCTCTGGTTGATAGCAATAGGCTTACCCCATAGAACTTGAACATAACTGATTACAACCCTCATTTTGCTTCTCTGTAGTTGGGTTAAAAGTGGTTATACTAAAGAGTACAACTCTGCATAACCCTTTGGTGATTACAAACGTCTTATGATCCGGGGAGGAGAGATACCGCGGCTCCGGAACGTAAAGAGCAATAAATAAAAATAAAAATAAATAAATATCTTGGGACAACTCACACACGGCTATCTGATCCCAAGCTAAGCAGAGCTTGTGTTATGGTAACCAGACAACTGATATACATACTTATATAATTTATAAATACATACATATTATAGATAAATCACACCCAGATACAGAACAAACAATCATGCTCATCACACAAAGTTTGTCCTGGGTGGGAATCGAACCCACGACCTCCGGCTCAGCAGTCAGGGCCACTAACCACTAGACCAACAGGCCCGTCAATAGAAAGAACATGGGTGAGTTTTAGTCAGTACAAGTCTGATACTTCCCTCCGCTCCACCAAGAGCGGGGGAAGTTATTTGATGATTTCCCACCCCAAAACAAAAAAAAAGCGTCTTATGATATGTTATATTTGTGAACTAAAATCTAGTTCAAATAAAAAAGTATAAAGTTGGTGTTGGTTAAAGATGTGAATAATGACAAAGATATAAAACATCCTCTTCCAAAGCCTAGATTATTATACATACAACTCCAAAACTCCAGTGAAACCGTGTAGATACCAAAGTAAACATACATTCACACAACTTTTATAGCTCATCAAAGTTTATACAGCGAATTAACTGAGCTGTAGGTAAAAAACATAAACGGTGACTCGTACAGCATATTTTGACTTTAATTCCATCATAAAGTCTGTGTTTCATTATACTTTGTAGGTTATGAAACGTCCCTAGAGGACGATATCAGTGTATCAAGGTACATGACACTAATTACGTTTAACTTGTTACAATGTTGCCTATAAACTGCTAAAAAATTGTGACAGTATCAGTGTATGTGTGTCTCACTGTAATTATGATGAGTTTGACTACAACTACATACATGTATGCTTGTATTCCAGCAGCAAGATGAGTTTGTTTTTCATGATATTTCTTATAAAAGAATAAATACAAAATTATGTCTGATCTCTGCCTTTCCTGCCTCTTGGAAGAATGTAATGTGATAATCCTTACTAATATTATAAAAGCGAAAATGAGTTTGTTTGTTTGGCTAAACCAATTTCGATGAATTTTGGTACAGAGATAGTTGGAACCCTGGAGACGGACATAGGCAATTTTTTTTAAATAAAATTTAGAAATGAGGGAGAAAGAGGGAAGAAAAGGGAAAACTTAGCTTTGCTATTACAATAAATCAGGCGCAAGGGCAATATCTACAGGTAGCAGGTACCTGCAAATCAGGGAAGCGAGCGCGAGCGAAGCCGCGGGCAAAAGCTAGTAATCTCTATAATATACATTCACAATAAATCATTTTATTAGGCATTCATTTGCGTATCACCTAGTGTTAGTATAATTGTATGAGATCCACAAACAAAGTTTTCCGCACTCTGTCTTGAAGTCAGTGATTGCCTTGACAGGAAAGAGATCCACATCCATATTTCTCCAGCTTTTCTTTTTTTTGTCGGATAGGATACCTTCAAATGACTTTTCCAGCTACGGGTAGACCAGAAGAGAGTGACAGACTTGTACTGACTTAACTCACTCATCCAAATTTCTTTTTTTTCCCTGATGAAAAATCATCAAATAACTTCAGCTCTAGGCGGAGCAGGAAGATATTATTTTGACTTTTTCTGACTAAAATCCACCTATGTTGGTTCTTTTACCATTTATGTTCCGAAGCTACGATATCTTCTTTTACCCTTAGTATTAAAACTACCCGCCGCAATCCCCAGTATTTCTCCAGCTAAGGTTCAATTAAATTTCAGTAAAATATGGTTTTTACTTTAAATATTTCAAATTAATTGTTCGTATCTTGCGGCGTTAAATATTTTACAGCCATCCTCACCTCATCTCCGCTGCGACATTTCATCCGCATTTCATATGAGCTGTCAAAAGTTTACTATCAAAAAGGTTATAAAGTCACATTCGGCTAACCGACTTTATGCTTGTAAATGTGCTTTTATTAAGAATTTATGTTCTACGACCCTAATATTGCTCCGGTCTATTAGATCTATTTGCTTTTACACCTCAACATTACATATAAGCTTTATGTTTATGTAAAAACATTACAGCAAATACGAAAGAATTTCAGTATATTTTCACCCACAATTCGTGGAAGCCATTATTATTTTTGTGAAAGTTTTTCAGCGAGCTCCTGAAGTGTTATGTAAAAGAATAATTTCAGACTGGAACTTTTCAGTGCTAACTAAATTGTACAATTTTATTCCAGGGAGTTTTGCGGCTAATTTCTGAAATTGGGTTTTGTAAACGAGAAACAACAGTTTTGTACTTTTTTGAGGTGTCATTTAGGCTTGTCATGTTTACGTGGAAATACTTTGTATTGACACTAAGTGACACAAGTAAAACGTTACCCTTTATAGCATATTGTCTGAAATATTCTAAAAAGCATGCAATAAATAATTGTTAATATCACACTGACGCTTAAACAAAAGTCTAACTAAATATTTTACAATATTGTTGGAATTTTTTGATTAATTCATTTAATTATTGAAGCGGAGAAATATAGTATAATGATTATTTTGATTAGAGCAATGAATAGCCTCGTTAGGATAATAAAAATCTACATCGGCATTACGAAGGACTTTTTTGGAAATCATCAAATAACATTAAATCGCTCAGGACGGAGCGGAAGGGAATGTCAGACTGATTAAAACCTAGGTTCCTTATTTTGCTTTCTGTGTTCCGGAGCTGCGGTGTCCTTTTCGAATAACTCATAATTCCGGCAGGCAGTGGCCCTGGTGAGCCCTTCTGCTTTGCCGACTTCTCTTTGAGGCGCGCGTGGAACAGGTTCGCGTCGTCGACACGGCTTGTCGTCACGGACGGTGAGCTACCCCTTGCTTACCGTTCACAGAACCGCGTCTACGGTGGCCAGAAGTCGTCTCGCAAGGACCGACGCTCGGAAAGTTTCCTCTTCTCCTCCTCCTCCTTCTCTCCTTCAAACATTCGGACACCACTTTTGCTAGCATAACGGCTTCGCAGAAAAAGCCGCTTCCAAGACCACTTCAAATTCCCTTTTACCTCGGGCCATAGACTGTACAAGTGCCGGACGCTGGACATTGCCGCCGCCAATTTCTTCTGTGAGGACACAACTATTCTCCGCCCAAGCGGGGCATACCACCATAGTGTGCTTCACCGTGTCCTCCGGGCCATCGTCACAATGGTGATACCCAGGCGTTTCCTCCTGCCCAATTATGTTCAGGAACATCCCGAAACTTCCATATCCGTTGAAAACCAGCATCAGGCGGTACGTGAGGACGCCATGGCACCTCTCTAGTCACTTCTCAAAGATAACATAAACAAATTATAGTATTTTATATATCTAATATAAAGTAAAAACGAATAGGTAATAAATAAAAAAAACTGTTTTACACATACCACTGTTTGTCTCTGCATCACCCAAAGGTTGACTGGTAGGAAATGCCTATGGCATTAAGTCCGCCTCTGTACTGTGTGCTTGAAGTGTTAAGTAATAAATAAATACCGATTGGCTTAAATCAACAACATTGTAACTCATAAGTAATTCCTCTACCGCTGTCTCTTAAGTGGAAAAACGTCGTATGTAATTACAAACAATAATGCTCGTAAAGCTTTCAAGCTTGAAGTACTTCAACACTAATTTCAACTCTAATTAATCCGTCTGAGACTCTCCGCGTGATTTTACGTGTGTATTTAACCCTTCACTGCTCACTTTCAATTGAATCGCTAAAACCAATTAATGGTCTCGGCAATCAAATGAGATGCGGCGGGACATTTAATATGGCGACGCAATCTCACTGGATGTACACTTTATTGCATCTATTAGGTTTAATGCAGTGAGTGAGGACTGAATGGCAGGTGGAGTGTTAATGATTTATTGTGATGTGGGTGGTAGTTTTAGGCTTTTAGAGACAGATTGTTTAGAGCGTTACCTTGTAGATGGGCATTTTAATGGTATCACTGTATTTTTTTGTATTCTATTTGCCAATTGTTAATTCCGATGTGGCTTAAATTGTGCCTGAAATGCTGTAAAGCCTTATTTGAAATAAACAAAATATTTTACAAAAAATAAGTTGAATTAACGAAAACCTGGAGAAATAGAAAAACGCGTAACGAAATTCCAGCCCACTCACACGTTCCTTTTGAAGTCATTCCAATTCATTGATTCCGATGAACGACGTATACCTCACTTCTAAATAAATAAAAGTACTGACAGCGAATTTTCTTAAACAACATGTTTTTTTTTCATTTCAGGTAAGCATTGACTTTCAGAACAAAAATCCTGTAACGAATTTAGGTGAGTTAACTTTATTATTTTCAGGCTAAATCAGATTCGAGACATAGATCGTATTTGGGGACTCACAACCAATCCTGAGGTGTATCTTCGTAACTTAATAAAAAACGGGGAATCGGATCGTGCGTCCTTCGAAATTTGATAACGTGCGTCTCGGGTACAATTATTGTGTTATGACGGTATTTTGGACCCATATGTCGCATTGAGAGGGTTGTTTTTCTTTCGAGAAAGATTTATACTTTTTGTTAAGGTTGCTGAACTGATAATAAGGGTACAATTTGATTAGGTATTTTTAGTTTTTTCATGGTTAAGGTATATTGTAGGAAGAAATCATTCTCCTGTTCATATCCCAATTAATTTCTAGGCGAAACTTTTTGGACGAAAAATTTTGTACTGAAACAGATTGTGAAAATATAGCATGTAAAAAATTAGTAACAAAAAATGAGTATGCCACTTAGTGAACACATGAAACAAATAGATTCCTAACCCCACCATGGATTATTAAACAACATGATCCCATCGGTAAAGGACATGGCCAGATCCTGCCCTGATAATGCACAGTAATGATTAATTTATGAAAATACCTTTTGAAATAAATAAAAAATAATCCCATTAATTACATTTCCCTAAAATAGGCGAGAGAAAATGCAAAAAAAATATATGTTTGTTCATTGATTATGTGGTTTTATATTCTGACATTGCCTTGATTGACATTTACATTGTCGTCTTGCGTTGATTTTATAACTGGCGGTTCCTTCCCTGATAATGCACAGTAATGATTATTATATGAAAAATCCTTTTGAAATAAATAAAAAATAATCCCATTAATTACATTTCCCTAAAATAGGCGAGAGAAAATGCAAAAAAAATATATGTTTGTTCATCGATTGTGTGGTTTTATATTCTGACATTGCATTGATTGACATTTACATTGTCGTCTTGCGTTGATTTTATCACGTATTATCGTAATTTGTTTCTATTGAAACTAGACCACAAACTATCGTTTACTAATATTAATATACTGCTGTACTTATTAGACTTGCTAGTTTAAGTTACGTTTTACAAATATGTGGGTATCCAGAGAAAAAAAACACATTTATAAAACTGTCTCTAACATTTCACACTACTTTACTATTATATCATTTACATTACACTACTATGCATTTCACTCTTGTAGTGAGTTTTGATCGCAGCAACGACTCTAGCCGAGTCTCTATAAAACTTGACACTGCAGCAGCGGTAATCTCGACGCTGTTTTCTTGTAGAACAGCACGATAACTGTTTGCATGATATCGGCCTTCCTTGTGGAATTAGTTCCTTTTTATGAATAGCCTAGTCTATTAACTAAATGGCGTCTGAAAAGTCTTCCTCGTTTTGTTACGCCTATAAAACTCTGAATGTTTCATCATTGCTATTCAAATTGTCTAGGCGCTATTTTTGTTTTCTATTTATAGTGTCTCTCGCCTATTCTCTGATCATAAATCATAAACTATTGTAAAGCCCTGCATGTACGCTTTAAAATGACGTACTGTACATCAATGTACATGTTCTCGCCATGTCATTTACATCATTTTCACTTCACTAAACAGGAGCCCAAATCATTTATTCATAAATACAAAAACAAGCACCGTGTTGCTTAGAATATCCTTCCCAAGGAAAAATAAACGTTACATTTTTCCCACACAACGATCAACATTGAAAAAGGAACGTATAAATTTTACACATAAACAGGACACGCCTCCTGTTCAACCGTAAATAAATCCGGCCACAGCTCACCGATTTTCCGCCAAAGGGAAGATAAAAAAGCGATTAAAAAAAGTCGCATCAGCCAGGCCGCGTGAAACCTGTCAGTCGCACAAAGTCAGGTTTTCGCGTGGCTCTATGTTCGCGGGTATACCTCTCGGCAACTGACGGCTTAAACCGCTAAGCCTTCCATCGGTTTTTCGTAAAGGTATTTAAAAATACAAACCTTTTTTTTGACAACGCTATATCTACGCAATGTTCGTTACTTTTATTTTATTCTATTCGGCAACTGACATAGAAATACGATTTTGGTTGATTTTTTTTTCTGTCGAAGGCATGTATTGGTTTGTCAATGTATTATATGTACGTGTATGGGTTTTTGGTGCGTGAAAAACGGTTTTTTTATTCTAATTTCGTGTGGGTTTAAAATGTACGGAAAATGGGTTTGAGACTCTAAAAGTTTACTTTTAAACTGTTTAACATGCGTGTTAAATAACTTGTCAAGTCGTATTAAATGAAGTAGACAGGACAGACCTTCCTACTTATTTGGTTTATATTTTTTTTTAGTAAATTCATATATAGAAATTAATTTCGGATGGAAAATCATTAAATAACTTCCCTGGGCAAAGCGGGGGGGGTGGGGGAGTGTCAGACTTGTACTGACTAAAACCCACCCATGTTCCTTCTTGCCCTTATATGTTCCGGGGCCGATTCGAGTCGATTATGAGTGATCTTAGTTATGTGGGCAGCGTTAAATCAACACCAATAAGTAAAACATTTATTCCTCAAGACGTTACACTGTACTTAAAGTCTGGTCACGTTAGTGCGCGTGTGACGAGCGACCGCTTCCCGACGCACACTGCTGTGATCTTGACGATGGATTATGTCAGACAGTGAGTACGTTACTTTATGTGAGTTGCTAACGTTGTAAGTGTTCTCGAGGTTAGACCGTAGAAGAGTTTTAATAAAAATAAGTTGACTTCCGGAAGTCGTGAGTTTTGTTTGGTTTATCGATTTTTTTTTCCATCTATTTCCGGAAGTAAAACCGAGTTTGGACTTTGGAATAATTTTTTCAACCTTTTTAATTGTGGTATGATGATATCTCATAAAAATATTTATCGAGCATTTATTTTCCATTGCTACTAAGAAATATTCGTATATATATATCGTCCATTTTTGCTATTGTAAAATCTAGACCAAATTGAAATGGGCCCACACGGGAAGCACCAGCTTTTAAATAAAAAAAATACTTGTGGCACTCGGGGACTGCCGCGGTAAAGCTATTGCATAGCATTTTTTATCAACTTATGCAATAAATAAAACAAAAACTTATGCGATAAATAAAAAATAATCTAAACATAATATTTAAAAAGTACTTCCAATGAAAAGAAGTCGCAAAAAGAAAAACAAGACCTTGGGTTTGATCCAGCGTAATGTCGATTGACTCTCCGATTCTCTACCAAACACGCTAATGGAACATTGGAATCGTGATTGAAATAACTGACCGTATTCGTAATGAAAGTGTTAGGTTTTTTCGTTACGAAAATTCTGGATTCGGTCTCCACGCTCAAGGCCCGCGATAGAAGCTATGCAATAGCTTAAAAAGAATCGGTGCGCCCAGTCGAAAATTCTAAGCTAACAAACATAAAAAAATACAGATTAATTAAGAGCCTAGTCCTTCTAAGTCGGGTAAAAAGAAAAGTACTCAACAATCAAATTGCTGGAATTACTCATCATAATTATTATAACACAATCATATAACATTTCATCTCGACAAGATGTCACGCTAATATTACAGTGTGGTCACGTTGGCACGCTTGTGTGATATGTCGCGGCCGTGACGATGGATTATGTCTGACAGTGAGTGCGCTGCTTTATACGGGCTTACGATGTAAGTGTGCTAGAGGTTGGTCCTCGAAGCAGATTTTATTAAGAGCAAGATATTAAAGATTGTTTAGAGTAAGTTATTGTTTTATTATTTTTAATATAGACATAGTAATGTTTGGGGACAGAAATGCACGAAGAATTTAAGCTTATTAGTAGAAATCTCAGATAAGAAAAAATATGGTTTTTCTTTTACTAAATCGCCTTGAATGGAGACATAAAATATACCAGTCTTGGCCGGGAATCACACATAACTGAATGAATAGAAGATACAGGGAGATATGGACGGATGGAGATGGCTGTCCATCGGTTATCCGTTAGCCTGGCTATATGTCCAGCCCACCGCCACTTAAGCTTTCTGCTTTGAATCAGAGCGTCTGTAACTTTTGTCTTCTTACGAATCAAATTATGGGATATTTTTTGGATTTTTTTAATTTTCAGCATACTCCTTTCCATTCCTCTTTGGCACGTCCTGATTTTAGCTTTCGCTTGATATGTGAACTTCCAAGTTTGGCTAGCATATGTGAGTGTTGGCAATATACAGGTATCCATAATTTTTTGTTTGATTTTGATCGGCATGTCACTTTTCATGATTTCTTTTAAGCTCCAAAACTTTTTCCAAGCGATAGAAACTCGCCTTTCTATTTCTTGTTCATTTCTTTGCTTTTCAAACGATAATTGTTTACCTAAGTAAATATAGTTATCGACATACTCTAGTGGCTCATTGTTTACGTATACAGGGGACTTCAAGAAATTTGTCATAATATTGGTTTTGCTAAGATTAATTTCTAGTCCTACCTGTTTACTTGCGGCGCTAAGAGCATTTATCATAGACTGTAGTTCGATTCTACTCTCAGACAGCACCACAATATCGTCGGCGAATCTCAGATGACTTATATATTTATTGTTTATATTTAGGCCTACTCTTTCCCATTGTAGTTGTCCAATGACTCTTTGTAGTACTGCTATGAATATAGTCGGAGAGATGGGATCGCCCTGTCTTACACCTCTTCTTATGGGTATTGATGGTCCAGTCGTTTCTAATTTTATTCTACTGCTACAGTTTTTGTATAGGTACTGTAAAACTTTCAAATATCCTGTTTCAATATTTTGCGATTCTAGAGACTTCCATATTGACTGATGATCCAAAGTATCAAAGGCTTTTCGATAGTCGATAAATCCAATGTAGAGCGGCCTTTGAAACTCTTGGTATTTATCTATTATCATTTCAATACAGTGGATATGATCTACAGTAGAAAATCCTCTTCTAAATCCTGCCTGCTCTATAGGCTGTTCCTTTTCTATAGTTTCTCTGATTCTTTTTTCTAGAATTGATGAGAACAGTTTGTACATTGAAGACAGTAAGCTTATTGGTCGATAGTTGTTTATATCATGTGGGTCTCCTTTTTTGTACAATAAAATTATGTCCGACTCAGTCCATTGTTTTGGCGTAGTCGCTGTTTTTAGCACGAGGTTAAAAAGCAGTGTTAGAGGGCTCACTAGATATGGAGCTCCTAGCTTCAGGGCTTCGTTGGGTATTTTATCAGGTCCTGGGCTTTTTTCAGATTTCAGTCTTATTATTCCCTTCAAAACTTCAGCCTCCTCTATGTCTACGATATCAGATAATGTTTCATTCGATAGAGTCAAAGCTGAAGCTGATTCTCCTTCATGTTTACAGCTGTAAAGAGTTTTATAGAATTTAGTTGCAACTTGAAGTATTTCATTTCTATTGCATGTAATTTTGATCGAATCTTTAACTCCTTCTATCCAAGTTTTATATAGTCTTAGTTCTTTGTGGGCTCTCTTTAAGCTTCCAGATTTTAGTACATATTTTTCAATGGTCTCCTTACGATGGATGTTGTAGTCATACTGAATATATTTACTTATGAGTTTGTAGAGAGCTTTAAGCTCGTTTTTCATGCTTCTAGTTTTAGGTTTTGTTTTTTAGAGAAGTTGCCGTCTTGACATTAATTTTTTTGTTTTATCTGATAAAACTGAACTCGTGTTTGTTTGTTTCGAAGAGTTTTGTGCCTTTTTGAGACCTTTTTCTATAACAACAACAATTTTATCGTGAAGTTCTTGCACTGTGTGGCATTGTTGCCAGGAAGCAATATTTTCAAAATTTTTATTTATCGATTCCATATATATTTTCACTTCTGTTTCGTTTTTTAAGTTACTATTTGTGTTGTTTTCGTACGATTTTCTGCTCTTCTTCAAATGTTGTAGCTTAAAAGTCGCTCTTACTAGTCTGTGGTCGCTGGGATATTGTACGTTGATTACATCTATGTTATGAGCATATTTTGGGAAGTTTGTTAGTATGTAGTCCACTTCATTTTTCACTTTGCCATCTGGTGATTTCCAGGTCCATCTTTTACTGTTTTTCTTTTTAAAAAATGTGTTTAGAATTGAAAACTTGTTTTCACGTGCAAATTGAATAAACCTGTTGCCTCTATTGTTTCTAATTCCATAACCATGACTTTTCATTATCATATTTTCTTCTTGTTTGGGTTGGCCAATTTTGGCGTTGAAGTCACCAATGACTATTACGTGTTTTCGAGAATCTTTTAATGCACTATTTACAGTTGAATAAAACAGTTCAATATCTTCATCACTTGCTGTTGATGTTGGAGCGTAACATTGTATTATGGTTATTTCGGTGTTATTGATATTTAGGTCGAGTAGAGCCACCCGTTCTGATAGTCCTTTAAAGGATATAATGTTCCTCTTATGGCGTTTATTCACAATAAATCCTACTCCATACAATCCCGGTGTTTGTCCTATATTATTATGAATTGTTCGTGTTCTTCTATTGAGTTACCAAGTCGTCTAGTTTCTGCTAAGCCTATGACGTCGTATTTGACATTTTTCAGGGCTTCCTTCAGTTCTAAAAGGTGAGAGTAGGATGATAGCGTTTTAACGTTAAATGTTGCTACATAAAGGTGGTTCATCTCGTAATTGCTGTCTTTATTTATTTCCTCTAGAGGGTTTCGGTCTACGTCTCCCACGGGGACCGGCCGTGTTGGGAGAGGTGGAGAGAGAGGGGTATAGCTTAGTTTTTTGGAATTTCTTCATAATCTTGGCTTGTAGAGGCTTTAGTCTCCAGAGTCAACTGTGAAGGACGCAGGAATCTCGTTATATTTTGTGATTTATTTCTCTTGGGTACTTGCTTCGTCTGTTC
Organism: Ochropleura plecta; assembly: GCA_905475445.1. NCBI lineage: Eukaryota > Metazoa > Arthropoda > Insecta > Lepidoptera > Noctuidae > Ochropleura > Ochropleura plecta. Next base: position 20,132,918 of record FR997736.1, read on the forward strand.
TACCATATGTGATGGTATTTCATTATTCCTGGTTTCAGGAGACTCCGAAAGAAATCTTTTGTTAGACGTGGTCTCTCTGGGTACGTCAGTTTGATGCTCATTGTTTGATGGTTTGTCGTTGATTATAGTTTCGGGAGACTCCAGTTGAAAAATCTTACTTGATGAGGTTTTCCGAGGATAATCATTTTGATCTGCTTTAGATTTTATCTTGACTATTTTATCATAACGAAGCATTACCTTTTCTCCTGATGAACGTTTTCTTTGAAGCTCATCTCAGTAAGGACTGTACGAACATAATATTACATAAACAAACTTATAATATTATTATATTTATTTAAAATGTGTTTGTGAAGATTTTCGAATAATGGTCGGTGGTACGGTCAATTGATGGTATATATGAAGAAAAATAAAAACTCTTTTAATGCGATTAATTTGTTTTATTATCCAACCCAATTCTCGCTTACGAAACTTTCCTATATAAAGTTTCCAGCGAGCCATTTTATGAGCCATTTCCAAATGGAATTTATACCGGCCGATAACACCTTCATACCCAGTTTATTTATTAAAAAGGCCTCATGTGTTTTACCCTAAAACGCCTATAAAACACCCTTACTATAATTTCAAACAGCATAATTAGGTTACCTTACGTTAAGGTTCCTTCAATCGTAAAAATAGCAATCAGAGTTGGAATCGTAAATAAAAAATAAAAACAAATGGCTGGGAAGAGTCGATAAATTATATATCGAGAATCGTCGTTTAGTGATAGGCTATAAACATGGGCGCTTAAGTGCTGACGACATGCTGTAAACGGCCATAAATTCAAGCTTACTAGCTCGCCAGGTTTTTGATGACGATTGACAAGCGGCAATTTATAATGCCGCTGCGGGAGTCATGTTTTTGGTTCATGGTGATATATTAAGAGGGGTCCGGCCTCAGTTGTAGTGTTAGCGTTTCTGTAGTATCGATATTCGTGTCGTTAACCATATAATAATAATAGTTTAAAAAACACGCTTTTAGGACGCACTAAAGGGTGCATTTCAAATAACCTGTCCGCCATATTGGATTTAAATCACGTGGTTATTTTTTGGTATTCCTGACAGCAAACCCTTTCATTTGATACCCATAGATATCATGGGGGTGGATTTCAAACAGCCAGTCCGCCATCTTGGGTCAGGCCACCATATTGAATTTGTAATGACGTTTCTTAGGTAGTCATGTATTGTCATCAGAACTCAGAGCGTGTGCAAAATTTCATCCTAATTGAAGACCGGGAAGAGGGTCAAATTAAGATTCCAAGATTTTCTTACATACATAGTTACAAGTGAAGCTAATAAAAGCGTGTTAAAAAGAGATGCCACACTACAAATCAAGTTTGAAAATCGAATACAAATAATTGTTCGCATTCGTCCATTGCTCGTAAGCACTACTGCTGACATTGATGTCCTGGATGCAATGCTGAGGTGGGACAAAGAGCTATTAAGGTTTTTCAATAAGATTTTATTGCGACAATTAGTTTTGTTATTCATTACTTTTGTGTAACGTCACAGATGATAGGCAGAAGAAAGAAAGAAAGGAAACATGTTTATGTGGTACTGTAATACTTGTATAGTATAACTTTAAATAAAGCGCATATATAATATTTTTAGGAATATAATTTAGATAATATTTTAATTTACATGTCACACTTCTTATATCAAAACTTCATTTCTATTCTATCTTTAAAACGACCTGAGTATTAGAACGTTATGCTATATCAGCCAGCATTGCTTAGGTTATAAAACCTCTTACAGTACTTACCACAAGTACACACAACATAAAAAAAACATAGATCTTAACACTACAAAGAAAATAACTAACGCTAATATTATGTCTCCTTTAAAACAGGATTTTCCTAGCAAAAAGGACATTTTTCACAGAATATAATTGTAAAAAGAACTTTGACTTATGTGTAACATATCATGTATTTTCTTTTATTTTGGCAATAAACTATTATTTATTTATTTGTCTCAAGGCTTTGTCAAATAGGTCCAGTTCAAAAAACTGAAATAAAACAAATTCTTCCCTGGTAAACGCTTCTAAATAAAATGCATAAAACAAACTTCATCACATACAGTGACCATAAACATTATTATACATGATGTTTAGTCACCGAATCTCCCAACTTTAGTTCACCATCCATCAAGATAGAACTACTGTATCTTGTAGTACAATAAAATAAATCCTCATATTATTTCAGTTCAATGGGTTTTACGTGATCCAAGTGCAAATGGATTGATCTGGCTTATCTTCACGATTGTATTGTTTGAAGGGTGAGCAGGAATTTCAGTTTTGTTGAAGATATGAATAAGATGGTAGACTGCCGTGTTGGTCTAGTGGTTGTTAGTGCGACTGTGGACCATAAGGTCCTGGGTTTGATTCAATAGGAATTTCTCAAAAGCAGCAGTGGATTCTGAAATGGTGCCCCGTTGATAGCAACTGGAAGTCTTAAAGATAACTGGCGAAATTTGTTAAATACATATAAGGTACAACTCTGACAACCCCTTCGAGGATTGCAAGGAGTGAAGTTATGAATAGGATTATAATGTCTAGGACATTTTATTAAATTATATATACGTAATTTGACAGTTTTGATATTTGAATTATGTTATTTTTTTAGAAATATCTTGCCCCAGACTAGGAATTTCTCCTGTTTCGTGGATGCGTTTACAAAAATTTAAACTCACAAACAGCCAAACCCGAAACAACTACCTATGGGTTACACAATTATTTTTTTCGTGCGGGGATCGAACTCGCAACACGCAGCGCAGTCAATCGCTCAGCCACTGCGCCAACCTTGCCGTCAAAAATACTGTGATTGCTATTTGTTGTTTATTGTTGAGCAGTAAATAGGCATACCAAGCCTAGATGGCACACGTTGTAATCGTAGCAGAGGCTGAATGTGAAAAAGCAAGAATAAGGTGTTATTGTGTAACTTTGATGGCCTATTTCTTAAAGCTGAGTCCAGTAGGCGGACGTAAATGTTATTTAACGATAAGTGACACAGTTAACAAAGCTTTACGTAAAGCAACAGTTGAACCTTCAAACGCTTCATATGACAAAATAAATTAGTCTGACAGGTATGTACTTGTCACTTTTGTTTGCGAATGAGAAAACATCATATAACTTCCCCCGCTCAAGGTGGAGCGGGGAGGAGTGTCAGATTTGTACTGACTAAAACTCACCCATGTTTTTTCTTTTGCCCTTTACTTTTCGGGTCCACGGTATCTCTTTCAAATAAACCGCAACCCCGGCAGGCGGTGGCCTCTCTGCATTGCTGATCCACGACACGCGCCTCAAAGAGATTTGAGGCGCGATTTGAAACATGAACGCGCCATTGCCACTACACAGAGGTAGCTCACTATACATTATTACCAAACACCCTGCCACCTCTTGGGCTAGCATAAAGTACTTGTATATTAATTTGAAGAAAATGGAACCAAACTCTACGAGATATAAATAATTATTTGAAAATAGTTTACTAGCAGTAATCATTTTCACCTATTAGATACTTAATGAATTTTCTTATCTGTGTATTTTATTTATTTCTCTTAAATTATTGTACTACAAAATTAAACTTAAATAAATAATTACAAAGTTGGTCGAACAAAAGAATCCCTTTGACATTAATTATTGTGCCTAATTCCTATAGGTATTTTGGGGAGGTAGCTTTGATTAATGAGCTTGCTGCCTACAATCACCATTTTGGTGGGATTTATAAAGAAAGATACTGAAGAGGCACTCAATTACTAACTGACACTAAAAAACGAAAAAAAAACAATGAATAATATTTAGAAATGTGCTAGAAAGGAGCTCGTGGCTGTATAAAACTGGAGAGGTGTCAAGGGACACCCGGATGGAACAAAGTTATTATTTATTATGTACAAAATACCAGTATACACTCAACAAAAATAATCATCGCGACACCACACTGTTCAATGCGAAATAGAAAGACGAAACGAAAATAACTGGCTTTTTTCTATGAGAGAGAGACAGAGGGAGAGAGAGAGAGATAGGCAGAGAAACACGCGCACGCCGTACGGCTTATTACTATAGCAAAAAGTGTCGTTACAACTTTTGGTCTTATTTTTTTCTGCCTAGCCTAGCCCCCTTTCGCAACGCGCGAATAACAGCACTGCTGGTCGAACTTTAAAGTTTAAAGTTAAGCCGCGCTTGCCAAGGTCAGTTTGTGGATACAGTGCACCACCCGTTACATACTGAGTTTCCTTGGCACGGACGAACGGCTTCTATTATTTAGCCTTCGTGTTTAGTACATCTTTCTAAAACCTCCACATACCCCAAAATGTTTCGTCTGTCTGTCGCAAAGTCGCGGGAAACGGGTGGATGAGGGACGCACAAAAAAAAGAACAGTGGCAGAAAAATGGAGAGGTCCATACCCAGCAGTAGCTGATTCTCGGCTGAAATGATGATGACAATGATAAATAAACTAAACAGAAGTTTCTTATAAAACTACAATACTTATTACAATCAAATGTATGGAACAGCTGATTTTTATTTAAATTACCGACGAAAAAGAGGTCATATAAAGTACTTTAAAAAAAAAAAACGTTGCCCCACACTAGAAATTTCTCCTGTGTTGTGAGTGCGTTTACAAACATTTAAACTCACATACACAAACAGCCAGACCCGAAACAACTATCTGCAGGTCATACAAGTATTTGTTCCGTGCGGTAATCGAACCCGCGACACGCAGAGCAGCGGTCGATCGCTCAGCCACGGCGCCAACCGTACTGAATACGTGGTAACCCTTTTCGTGTTCGATACCTTCCACCCTGTATATGTATACCAAAGAAGTTACAGGCAATGGTAAGCCTTTTTGTTAGATCCATTTCTAATGTACAGACGCCAGCAGGTCAAGGTACCCGAAACTGTCAATTTTTCCAAATGAACCCTGAACCTAATACTTTAGAAATAAAGTCGAAAATCTATCAAAGAAATCTGACAGATTGTAGTAGCTTGATGTGCAGGCGTCTGTACTACGAAACACATTCAGCCAAGATCGATCTACTAATGACGAAAACAAAATACTCATTCAAAGAGAGCCCTCACAAGTTCCATCTTTGATGTCCGATATTCGATATTTTGTGCCATTCAATACAGCGCCGTAATTATATTGAGCCGCAAAAGACACAAAAGTATCACGAAATGGGAAAAGAAGTACTGTAATGTATACTCCAGTACCTCGGGTTGGTTTTATCTATTTTTGTCAAAACTTTAGTGAATACAAGAGTAACGATATTTGTGGAACGGTGCGACTTGGGAAATCAAGCTAGCCACCTATTTTGGTGACAGACAAAAATAAGGGGCGTAAGCAGCGTATAATGTTTCCACAATTTTTATTTTTCGGGTGAGTAATCATTAAATGATTGATGGGTGGAGCGGAAAGGAGTGTCAGACTTGTACTGACTAAATGTGTGTTCCATCGTTTGCCCTTTTTGTTAATGTTTCCACAGCTGGGTCAGACCTGGGCTGTAATCAACCACTTGGGAATAATGAAGATTGATGGATACCGTATTTCTTAAAACCGTTGGTTTTAGGACAAGCGAGCTTCCTTCATGATGTTTTTTCTCACCTATTTGAGCAGTAGTTATGAAATAAATTCTGTAATCTGCCTAGGTGAAATAAACTTAGTATACCTTATGTAAATTTTATTAAACAACCAGAAAATCTACTTCCGTTTCAACCATCAATCAGTTACAATGTGTACGGAATCACAAGAAGTGAAAATTCTATTTCCTTTTTATTCCAATTCATCTTGGAGAAACATTAGCAATACTTTTTCATGTACTAACACCATATTTCATTCTTCAGCGAGTTCTATTTTCAAACTTGTGTGTCATTTCTTGCTTAGTATTCAGCGAGGGTAGACGTGCGGCTGGCTGTCACGTGTTCCGATACTTTTTATTTATTTGATACTCGAAACTTTTGTCACAAAATATACATTTAATGTTCGGGTTGCTTACAAGTTTATGTGCTTACTTACAAGTTTGAGCTATTCCATTTAAGTTTTCTTGTGTTACATGCCTATACTTAGAACAGAATTTCTTTTGAAGCAACGTTGTTCTAAAAACATTTGGGGATTTTAAATGAAAATGAGTTACAGAATGTTTTAATTTGAAAACAGAAGATGTATACCAATTTGAATACCAAAGTTCTTACTTATTAAATAATATAACGTTAAATAACATTTCATATTATCTTTTAACAGAAAATGCAGTAGCATTCTTGAATACTTTCTCCAGTTGAGAATCTCACAAAGTAACTTCACTAGGAGGAGTAGGGACCACTGAGTATCAGGTTTTATGTGGCTGAAGATAAAAGTAAAGGACACTACGCGGACTTCCAAAGGAGGCAGCACGAATATTGTAGCATATATTATTCCTCAGAATAGTTTAAGTCGTAAACTGGGTTTTTTATGCTTTCCGGTGTGCATTATAAATAAGAAAGTAGGTCAACTGAAGGGAAAGCTACCACAAGATTATTATTTATTAGCTAGTTCTATTTATGAAGCACTATCGATTTTATTGTTGTTGATTGCAGGCCTCAGCAACACAAACGGACGATCAAATAGAAATAAAGAAAAAGTGTTTATGAGAATCGCTTCGGACAAAACAAAATAATTAAAAAAAGAACATCAAAAACTTAACAAAAGGGAAAGACAAACAAAATTTAGATAATCTACTAAATCAATAATATTAAAATAAAAATATCTCGAATTTGTTTGTTTGTATAGTTGAAAGCACTAATCTCCGGAACTGCTGCAATGAATAGAATAGAATTTATTTGCATAGGTAATGATTTCAATTAGAAATTATTTTAGTGTTAGATAACTCATTTATCGAGGAAGGCCATAGGCTCTATAACATCACGGCACGACCGTTAGGCGCCGAACGAGGGAAACCACGGGGTAAAGCTAGTTTTTGTATAATTTGGCGTGAAATATTTACAAGCCTTATAATTCTTGTGTTGGCCCAATATGACTTCTTGTATACAAATTTAATTGCATCTTTTACATCACTGTTTCGGCTCTAGTCTAGGTTTTGCCTCGAGCAAGTGTGGTGATCAACCATGCTTATGCCTTATATTCTATGAAACGAAGCCTTCAGAGAACATTTTGATGGCACGGTTAGCGCAGTGGCTAAGCAATTGACTGCTGCGCCGCATGTCGCGGGTTCGATGCCCGCACGGAAAAAATATTTGTATGACCTACTTACAGGTAGTTGTCTCGGTTCTGGCTGTTTGTGTATGTGAGTCTAAATGTTTGTAAACGCACCCATGATACATGAGAAAATTTCAGTGTGGGGCAACGTTTTTTAATAAACAAAAATATACTTTTCCAACCCAATTCCATTATAAACTTACTTGTATAACCATTCTAACATCCATGCCATTTTTTATGCATTATTCGCTTTTTACACACTCCAGTTTTGCCTGTCACGAGCATAGCTCAATAATAACTCAACAGAGCTCAACATTTGCTCAACAGACCTTATAATGTTTTCATCAATTGTATTTTGTTTCGAACTTATACATCGTAAACCAATCCCTACGATTCATGTAGCTCTCCTATAAAAGATATCCGCTATCGTATACTCTGCTACAGATGTAAAACATTGTATTAAACAACGCTTATTAAATACAAAAGAAGTTAAATACGAATGTGGTATCTGAATAAATAAAGAGCATGGGTTTATTAAATGATGGGAACATTGTGGGTTACTTGTAGGGCTAAATTATTATTGTACAGCAAGTATCCGTAACATTTACGAAAATAGGACTTCCCACTAAGGCATGAAGGTACTGTCAATGTAAATAATTGTTGCTACTGATGTGCTCCCTTTTTTGGCGGATGAAAATTCATCAAACAACTCCCCCGCTCTGGGCAGACCGAGGGACGTGTCCGACTTATAGGCCTCTATCCCACTGGCGTTTTACGAGCGTCGGCGTTTCTCGATCGTCTGCGCAGCGTCAACGTTGCGCAGACGCGACGTTGTCGCGTGACAAGCATTAACGTCCGCTGCACGCGACGTTAACGTCGCGTTTGTTGGCAACAGGGACAATCACGCCGTCCTGCTCTATCCGTGTATTAAGATAGAGCAGGATGGCGTGATTATACCAAAAAACGCGACGGTAACGTTGCGCAGACGCGACGTTGACGTCGCGTCCAGTGGACGTTAATGCTTGTCACGCGACGACGTCGCGTCTGCGCAACGTTGACGCTGCGCAGACGTTCGAGAGACCGGCGTCTCTCGCTCGTAAAACGCCAGTGGGATAGCGGCCTTACTGACTAAACCCACCCATGTTCCTTCTTTTGACCTTAATGTTCCGGGGCCGCGATATTTCTTTCGCGCAACCCCTTCAGCTTTGGACACCTCAGCGCCTTTGTAGCAATAAATATAAATGAGTGTCTAAAATCCCTCAACATTTTGTCGACTTATCAATAGATTCTGATGCCTTTTAAACAAACTAGTCTGTCAGTCGTAGAGCTATCAATATCAAAGGAGTTTACTTACAAATGGCGGGCACAAGCTGGAAGCCTTTCAAATGGATTAATTTTAATCAGAGTGTCAACCAACGTTAAAGTCGTTGATATTATTATCATTATAACGAGATGTTTCCACAGCTGTTGATTTACGCTAGAGCTGTTCGGAAAATGTTTTTGTTTTCAGTTGTTAATAAGACTTATTATCACATGTCAGTAGAGGAAATACGAAACGATAATTTTGTTCATGATGTGGTTGAAGGATCGGTTAGAAATTGGTAGCACAGCTTCCTATAGAGTGTTCTTCCTAGTGTGTAGTTTAAATTTGAAGTTAGAGCAAAAGAAGAAACATGGTTGGATTTTAGTCAGTAAAAGTCTAACATTCCGCCCCGTTTCAGAGCGGGGAAAGTTGTTTTAGTTATTTTCCAGAGCGGGCACGGCGGTGCTCCGCCCAAGCTGGGCAGACCGCCACTGTGTGCCCCACCATGTCCTCCGGGCGATCGTCACAATGGTGACACCCGGGCATTACCTCCTGCCTGATTATGTGCAGGAACCTCCCAAAGCTTCCGTGTCCGGTGAGGACCTGCGTCAGGCGGTAAATGAGGACGCCATGACGCCTCTCCAACCACTCCTCAAAGAGGAGACTTACCACCACTACTGTGGCGTGCCCTGCACTGGGTAGCGACAGTCGCGCTCTCCATGCCACCATGAGAGTCTACGCTGCCTTGGCATTTACACTACGAGCCTAAATATTATGGCGTACATCGCAACACACATAATCGCTTAAGAATTTCATTCGCAATTAAATAGACGATGAAAGTCTAACTAATAATTATGTCATAACATCCTGTATATCAAACTAAAGAATACTGCCTCCACAAGACAACTATATAACTTAGAAAACCATTATGTTACTTTTATTGGATTATGAATAGGAACACATCCTTACTAATATTATAAAAGTGAAAGTGAGTTTGTTTGTTACGTCTTCACGCCTAAATGGCTAAGCCGATTTTGATGAATTTTGGTACGGAGATAATTGGGACACTGGATACGGACTTAGGCTAATTTAAAAAAAATAGATATGAGGGAGAAAGAGGAAGAAAAGGGAAAACTTAGCATTGCTATTACAATAAATAAGGCGCAAGGGCAAAAACTACAAGCAGCAGGTACCTGCAAATAAGAAAAGGGTAACTGTGTTACCCCGAACTTAACGCGAACGAAGCCGCGGGCAAAAACTAGGAAGTTATAAAGAGCGTGTTACGTTCACATGAGTTTTGATCGAAAAGTTTAAACAGCCTGCCCTAGATTTGAACCAAATGGCAGTGCAGGCAGGAAATGTGACGTTGCCGCTCTGATTTGTACTATCTAATAGTATTGCCAACGTTATCTATCATACACAGTCTGTTTACAAATATTAGTCGATTATTAAGCAGATTAGAAACAGATATAGTACATTACTGCCGCGGTCTATAATGACTACTTTGCTGGTCGCGCTGATGATGGCCGACAGCGCAGCGTAGCGCAGCTCCAGGCCGACACAGCGCGGTCAGCGTGCAGCACTTGATGGACGAGCTGAGATAAAGGCCGAGACCGTAGGTCGAGGCCTTTACAGCGAGTACAGCAAGGGCTGCAATGATGGCCAAGCTGAAAGGCCTAGAGCGTAGCTAGGCTAGCTCGTGGCAATCATAGCGTGACCAGCGAAGCAGTCATTGTGGGCCAAGGTTTGTATAGTGCTTTACTCAAAAATGCAAGTACCTAATCTAAATAAAACCAGCAAGTAATTTAAATAAAAAATATATTAATTAACTAGAATTTTAATTAAAATGACAATTAAAACGTTGAAACGTCAAAATAGCGGTCGGCAAAACATTGCCGGCCTGGTTAGAGCGGCCAGCAAAACTTTGCCGGCCGCTCCTTGAAACAGAACGGCAAGGTCGACTTTGCTCAAACAAGGTTGTCAAAATAATGACAACATTACATGCATTTTTGAGTAAAAGTCCTTTATTAACTAGCGGCATAAGTTTGTTTTATATGCTGGAATAAAAATTACAGATTACGTTAATAATATAGTGAACAGTGTTTGTGAATTACTCAACAGTTATAAATCAACGTCATCTGCCTCCAGTCTAACCGGAGGCAGCTGAATACCAGTTAGTACTGGGTAATACGATACTCCTTGGTAAGCAACCTGGCTGGTTAGACTTTGGATTACAGCCTACTTGTGATGATTGTCGAAGGTCTACATTATTGAAATCCATAACGTGCAACTCGGAACTAGGTGGGTGGTGAGAAAGAGGGAAGAAAAGGGTAATCTTAGCTATCCTATTACAATAAATAAGGCGCAAGGTAAAAAACTACAGACACCTGCAAATCAGGAAAGGGGAACTGTACCCCGAATTTAACGCAAGAAAAGCCACGGGCAAAAGCTAGTTTATTATATTCGGTTGTCAAACACATCAGTTTACGGCAGAACGTCACCGTATATGCAAGCATTTTATACAATAGTCGTAAACGTTAGCATAGCATTTTCAAACGCAAAATACACCAACTAGCACGCTAAAAACCCACTCAAATTAATTTCTCCATCTTCGTGCGACACCAAACGTCTTTTATATCACCACTTTAACTACTCCTTTAAACTGAAAACGCTCGGAAATTCGGAGAAATGGGAGCAAAATATAGTTTTCTAAAGACATCTAGTTAAAGGGGAACCTCGCTTCAACTCACACAGATCTGAAACCTTAACTTGGTATTTGAACCAATGTTTTTTTAATGTTTATTGCTACCTTTAACCTATTTCGCGACTATCTTTTTGGCTCGCAATCGAACCAGGAAACGATATGCAAAGACAGAAATTGGCAGACGTGCCAACGTGGTTTGAGTTAATAGTTTCTGTAAAACAACAAGCTTATGGTTTGCAGAATTTATTTTCATACTATTTTGATAAGAAAAAAAAGTAAGATTCTCATCCATGTGTAAATAAAAACTGCAAAACAAGAGATAAAACAAAATGTTAGTATAGGAGAAGATGTTTAATGAAAAACTCCTTTTGTCCCATCTAGTACAACAAAAATTGATATATTTTCTGCTCTTAAAAGAATCGTTGGGCATTGTATTAAATAAATTTCCTTTAGACTTAAGTGATTTCTGCAGTAATATAAATTGTATTCTCATGTTATTATTTATAAGTATAAAATCAGTGTGGACAATTGTTGGTGAACAAATCAAATAAATCACGAGCCTATGTTACAACTTGCTGAGATTGCGAGTTGTTCAAAACAGATACCACGGCTCCGGAACATAAAAGGCCAAAGAAGGAACATGGGTGGGTTATAGTCAGTAAAAGTTTGACACTATTTGATGATTTCAAATACGTAAAAAAAGCCCATGTTACAGGTTCATTCTTATGTAGGACATTTTTACCAGTTCACACTATAAAAAGCTAACAAATACACAAAGATTGTGTTCTCATACGTAAAATACTTCAAAACAAAATATCTTTCACAAAATGAGCTCGCAGTGAACATGAAATCCTGCACTTAGCGCTATTATCTTAATGTAAGATAGTTTTAAGCACACCGGCTCTCTAGAGACGAGATCTTCGTTCACATTAAAGAAATTAAAATTTTATTCTCAAGGAATATTTTAAGCTTTGTTTTGTTTTTGAGAAACTGGGTGAGACAAATAGCTTTCGCGTGCTAAAACTGTCTCTACGTTTAGTTCCATTAAGCGAACTTAGCCAAATGATAGACAACCTTATTTATATGGCTATGAGACAAAAAACACAACGAATAGGCCGTTGTGTAAAAAGTGATTTGGCTTAAAAGGAGTTGACTATTGAGATGCCGAGTAATAGGTTTAAATGATAAATGATGTTGATTTTGCAAGTAGGTTTTCACAAACACTTATACACGTCTTTTTTAAAAACTAGATGAGGCCGGTGTTTCGTACCCGACCACTCTGAGAAGAAACAGCCAAAACAAACTCAGAGGTCATAGTCTCTTTTATTTAAGGTCCAGACAAAAATCTTGGTCAACTTACATGAGGACTATGCAGATTAGTGTCTGAAATGGTCTTATTAAGAAAGCACTAAACAGATTGAGTGGACCTGTCCAGTCAGTGCATATGTACCTATATGTTAAAGACCCTACATAAATTGATTGATAAAGCAATGATAAATATTTACAATGGATATGTTATGCGTAAAATAGTACTAACTAGTTTATCACTTCTGTTGTTAGTTTAACGTTTGCAAATATAAAAACAGAGAATTGAAAATGACAAAGCTCGTTTACGACTCGCTGCGTAGCTGATTTGCTACGACAGCGTAGCTCGCGTAGCGGTTACGTCGTAGCTGCAGCTACTTGGCAATGTGGGCTTAGAGGTGGAAAACCAATGCTATTATTAACATTTTCATTAAATAACTTTTAATATTATATTACTAGTGTTATTTATTTAGTAAATATGATCCAAGTCGGCTTGTCTAAAACCGGTGTTGGTTTCGTATATTTTTCTTTTATTTTTATCTGTTGTATGAACATGCGAAGGGTTTATCCTTACATCAAAACAAACTTTAACAAACAACAGGTTACAGTACAATAAACGCCGGGTGATTTGCGTGGGCTGTCTGCGTACAATACCGGGATTTAGAGTGTGCTTGTTTTCCCCGTTCTGTCAGCTGCGTGAAAATAATATTTTTGAGGAAAGAAGATTACCTTGAGTTATTGTGTGGAGATTTTTTTAACATTTTTGTTTTTTTTTTCAATTTAGTAATTATTTGTTTTGTCCTTTGCTAACTATTTCGACTCAGTTTCTGTGTATTAGTTTAAATGGTTGCCGTTGAATAAAAAAATATAATAAAAACGGAGTGACTGCCTTATTGAGATACAATTCCAGCCTGATACCCTGCTACTGGGTCTACTTTCAGGGTCGTGTTCAATGTTACAAGTTGCTAGACAACGAATTTATATTCAAAAGTATGCTTCATTATTTAAGACTTCCTTTATCCTGCCCATTACATAATGCCATGAACCCCTCTTTTGATCTAAACACATCAACAATATTCCTTATAATTTATTCAAAGCCATGGTAGAATTTCTCATCGAATTCCTAAAGTCGTTTTCGTGTCTATACTGCGTTCACGATTTAGTTTCCCGACATATAAACAAAAAGTATTTTGGATAACGACTACACAACGTTCAGTTTACGCTTCCACTTCGAAATGACTGTTTCAAAAGTAGCTGTAATTCTGAAATCAGTGGTCTTGGAACTTAAAACTGTACGTATATTTTTCTCAAAACTCCCGGGTCAGATTTTGATATTATTTTACAAAATGGCTATGGGCTATTCGCTCCGAAATACCACTACAGTACCTAATGTTTAGATAAACAATTCCCCACACAAAGTTGAACAGTCTCCTTCATTTTTTAAGTTCATATTCGTTTGAGGGCAAATACATTTTTTGGTAACAGATATTTGAATAGATTTTACATTCCATGGTGTGCGATGGTGTCAAATATCGAGGTGTTAAGCCACCCTGACGTTTATGGGGGAGGGAAATTAATGGTGTTTTAAACACCATCCATCTTTAGCTTTTTGCGAAGGTAAAGATGTATTTTATAAGCTGCTGGTTTTTCGGCAAAATACTTTCATATAGAAAGTCGTATAAAATGTAAATTAGAAAATACCGTGAATTATGTGTGAGCCTTATGGTCTTCTTATAAGCTTTCCTTTATAGGTAAGATAAGACTTAATTGTTGTATAACTACTTAATATAAACATGAAAATTATCATTTTTCAATTGTTGAAAACTCTTTTATTAATCTTGAACACAAAACCAAAACAACAGAATCAGTACAATAGATACTTCGCTGGTTTTCAAAAAAATACGAATTATTCAGTGTATTTTAAACTAATAACTTTTCAGTTGACATTAATTACGTGAACTAGGAACACGTTATTAACAATTATGGCGGTCGGTTTACAACGCAATATTTTTTTTTAATTTCATCAAACTCAAGTTTTTTCACAAGAAAATAGCAACAAATATGTTACTAACATTTGTTGCAATTTTTTTTGTAAAAAAACTTATTGCGTTGTAAACCGACCGCCATAATTGAAATTTAAGTGCTCTATTTTGCCTACTTATTTGTTATTTGAGTATAAATCAACACATTGCTTTTGAGTCCTAAGATTAACACGCTTTTTTCTCACAAAATGAGCCTACTAGTTGCCACAAACATACTGTAGAACCAATAATAATTACGCTAAGCTTCCTAATCGAACATTATCTCCGAAGATATCTCTCAAGCCCCAAACTGACAGAGACGTAGAGACCGACCTAAAAATGGATTATACGTTTTCAGACAAAAAAAGAAATTCGGCCTAAATTGTATTTACGGCCGAAAAACGAATGGATAAAATTGTCTTATTTACCGTCGAAAGGATTTTGTTCGGTAAAAATAACATAAATCTTTAATCCTTGAATTTAACCGATTTTTATTAGACTCGTTAAACTTAACTGAAAGGCATAAATTTTTGAACATGACCTGATGTTTTTAGCAAGAAAAGGTAGTTAATATTTTTTTACATTTTCGCCATTTTTTGTTTTACGGAAAAAAGGATGAATATTTTGGCTGAACTAAGTATTTGGAAATACGGGATTTGATTTTCAGAATAAGACTTGCATTTCCAAAAGGAGGAAGTTAGGTAGATCAGGCATCATTTATAAATATTCGTATCTTACCTTTTTAATATAAGTATTGATTTCCCAGATTTTATTTTCGGGTTCAGTTTAAAATAAAAAGTACCTATTTCTGGCCGAAAATAAAAGAAAACCGAACATTTCCGAAACCGAAAACAAAAGCTCGGTTGGACTCTACAGGGAAGGTAATCAGAAGACGGCTTGGAACGTAAGCGGAGCATTAAGGAAAAATATTGTTCCCGACGAATCGATTACGACTTCCCGTTTAAGAGGAAGCAATAATACTAAAGCTATTTAATGATAGTTAAAGTGTCTTTGTAAGTGCAATAGATTCTTTATAGCCAATCAGCAAGTTTGAATTTATAGCTGACTGTCTAGGGTGTGATTGATGTTTATATTATTGATGATTATTTATTTATTTATCCAAATAAATCCTTACTATAATAATATTATAAAAGCGAAAGTGAGTTTGTTTGTTTGTTACCTCTTCACGCTTTAATGGTTACACCGATTTTGATGAATTTTGGTACAGAGATAGTTGGGAGCCAGGAGACGGACATAGGCTAATTTTGTTTTTAAAAAAAGTGGGATGTGAGGGAGAAAGAGGAAAGAAAAGGGAAAACTTCATTACAAATCAATAAGGCGCAAGGGGAACTGTGTTACCCCAAATTTAACGCGAGCGAAGCCGCGGGCAAAAGCTAGTAAATTAATAAATTTATCAGCCGTTTGTGTCCCACTGCAAGGCAAAGGCCTGCTTTTCCTCCTTCTACTTATCTCTGCCTACAGTTCCAGGCCAGCCTTTTCCTAAAGATGGTATGGTAATTCTAATCCTTACTAATATTATAAAAGCGAAAGTGAGTTTGTTTGTTTATAAATTTGTTACGTCTTCACGCCTAAATGGCTTAACCGATTTTGATGATTTTTGGTACAGAGATAGTTGAGACCCTGAAGACGGACACTGGTTATTTTTTTAGGGAAGAAAGGGGAAAGGCGCAAGGACAAAAACTACAGGTAGCAGGAAAGGGGAACTGTGTTACCCCGAATTTAACGCGAGCGAAGCCGCGGGCAAAAGCTAGTATTAAATAATGGTCATAGTAATTTATTATAGGCCTTTAACTCCTAGTTCAGTTTCTATAGGACCAGAGAGCCATGAAAATAGCAGTTGCTTTAAAATATCTTCTGTCTTTTACATATTATTCGTTATAGCTGATAAAATACCACTTAGCCTAAGGCTTCAGAATACCGTTTAACAAACTTATTTGCCAATAGCATACGTCTGTGAAAATAGTAATGTAAACGAAAAAAACCGGACAAGAGCGAGTCAGACTCGTACCGAGGGTTCCGTACAAACTTGCGACATAAACGGACATATATTTTGACTACGTTGACTTAGAGGTCACAGGTCCAAAGGATTACAGATTGGAGTATATGGTTTTAATTTTAACTTCTTACTACAACGCATTCTCTAACGCCCGGTTCCAATAAATAAAAAAACGAGTCGTTTTGCTTACGGATAGTAGGATTTTGACATACGTATCATAGAACTTATGTCAAAATACTACTATACGTAAGTAAAACGAATCATTTTTTGGTTATGTGTGCGGGCGTAAGAGTCTTCACAGACAGATGGAAAACAAAGTGATTCTATTAGCGTTTAACTTTTTCCTTTTGAGGGTTGGACTCCTAAAACCTGGATCCAGTTAGACTGAAAGCCGACCCATGCCCAACATAGCTGGAAAAAGGCTAGGCAAGTTGTGACATTAAAATGGCATATAAGAGAGAAAATTAAGTCCAGTAATTCTCTCCCACTTCATTAAGCAAATGACTGCACCATAGATAAGAAACTGAAGGTAGGTACCTTTTTCAAACAAATACATACTTCTTTCTGATGAACTCATTCACTTGTTTGTTCATGGCATGTTAATCTATTAGCGTCATTGTTACAGCTGACAATGGCTTGTAAACATGGAGTAGTCAACTTGTAGTAATGACAATAGCCACCTTGTTCAGCTTGCGAGTTCTAATGGGAAACTTGTTGTAATAGCACGAAGTTACACCCTTATTTCCATCATATGGTGTAAAAATGGGTGAAATGTGTTGTAGTATTGTAGCGTATAATAAATACCGACACGCTTAGTGGTAGGGTGAGCGGTGGCGGGAGCGTGCTCAGTCATATTAATGGACTGAGCGCTCACTCGCTTTTGGTCCGCCGTGCTAGTAAGACGTGCTCATTGGAGACAGACTGTTGTTTAATTTAACATACCTAACACCCTAATAGTGTAACCTGTACAAGTGGCGACCCTGCCAGGATTACATAAGTGTAAGGTATGTACCAAAATTCAAAACATATTGTGAATAAAGAGGTAAATCAGTGACTAATCAGTTTTTATTCATTGAGATGTTCCATGTAGCCCATAACTGGGTTTTAAAATGAATTAATTACTTACTTTTAATCTGGGTACGTAATTATTAAATTGTTACGTAATTATTGAAATAAAATAACGAATTTAAATATAATTTTGGTTATGACACAATAATTAAAACGATTGGCTTATTTAGCTTACGTATGCTATTATTTTAGAAACCAGCATTCTAATTAATTTACGTAATTTGTGTGCTTTGAGATCACAAAAGGAATATTTCAAGATAAATCTGATTTTGTTACTTGGTTGGTACCTAAATAGTCGTTATTGACTAATCGAAGTACCTGTACATCAAAATATACCACAAATGAAAGTCGTTGACAGAACAAAACTATCAAAGGTGTTAATTAATAATTTGAATGTCAGTGTTTTCGAAGTAGTTATGCAACCTGAACCGCAACGAGTGATCACCGTGAGAGCATAAAATGCACGATTGCAGTTTAGGGTGGCCCTTCGAGACGGTTCTCGCATTTTTGTCAATTTAGCATTTTAAGTAGCAGTAAGTCCATGTAACCATAGGCTAGTTTTGAAGACATTACATTAGAGCATGCGCTTCTGCTCACACGTATTCCTATTTTTATTATTTAACGCTCCCCATAATTTGACTGGCGCAGCCGGTAGGATCGCCGAATAGAGCTGCGCTGTCCTTCGCGTTGTTTCCGAAATAAAACTTTTTCGTGTTACGCGTTCGGGTGGCCCTGAGCAGCTGTGGTGATTGATTCTACGAACCAAAGAAATTTGTCAAGTTGGACTTGGAGCTGAAAATGAGAAAGGCGAGCTGGTGAGTCCAAATTTTCACCTTCCTTTCCCATTTCCTTTGTTTGTTATTTTGCGATTAGACGTCTCGTGTTATAACGTTATCTGGTTTTGCATAAAATCTGTAAGGCTAGTTTAGTAATAGAATAAGTTATTTAAAGTGATTTACATTTTAAAAAATATTGAAATATTGTTGTATGTATGAACTAAATTTCTAAAGTTTTATTTGATTAATTGAACTGCATTATTGTGCTAAAAAGTGTTTAAAGGAACTCTATTATACTTTTTGCTTAGTATTTTCTTTGTATTATAGACTATTATTGTGTGTTAGAATATATCATAGTATTAAAAATGGTAGATGAAGTAAAAATTATCATGATTCCAAACGAAATGATTAAAATTATTCCGGTGTTTGATGGCGATAAGCGCCATTTAAATCTTTTTATTCGTAAAAGTGAATATATTATAAATAAATACAGGGGAAGTGACGAGCAAAACTTGTATGTAATGCATGCTATAACGAGTAGATTAGCGGGGAATGCAGCCGCGCTTATCAGTGAGCGCGAGGATATTGTTACATGGGAAGAATTTAAAGAGTTGCTAATACAGCATTTTGGAGACCCGAGAAGTGAAGAGTGTTTAGCTATTGAATTGGAAACTTTGCGCATAAGAAATGGTGAATCATTTTTGGATTTTTGCAATCGTATTCAATCGGTGCGTAGTATTTTAATATCAAAAGTTAATAGATTATCGAGTGGTATGCGGGAAAGTAAAATAACTATTTATAATAACACGTCATTAAATGTGTTTCTTTATAATCTACCGGAAAATATGGTGCGACTTGTGAGATTAAAAGCGCCGTCCACTTTGGAACAGGCTTTATCTTTTGTATTAGAAGAGGTTAATTTCCATGACCAATATAATGCCCGAAATAAAATACTGCTGACGTCCTCCAGTAAGCAAGTTGTACCAAATAATACACCAACTTTTAAATTCGGCACAAATAATTATAATACCCCTATTAATAATAATAAACCTATTTTTACGCAATCAAATACACAACCCAAATTATATTTCGGTAACCCCCAAGGTCAACAATTTGGGACACGTCCTCCACAATTTGGATCTCAAGGTCAAACATATGGTTACCGCCCGCAACAATTTGGGATGCGTCCGCTACAATTTGGGATGCGCCCTCAACAGCTTGGAAATCAACAGCCAATAAATAATAAACCTTTACAGCCATTTGGCAACCAGAACCAATCGTTCAATAGACCTTTACAGTCAGTCGGTATTCGGGAACCTCAAACTCAATCTAGTGACGTCACAATGCGTACTGCGCCTCCGGCCAAGGTCTTTAGAAAAGGATTTAAATTAAATGAGCTTGACCTTGACCACAGCGATAACAGTCAGTTTCTCTGCGACTACCAATGTAACGATGAATATGATCAGTATTACGATTATCCCTCTTTTATCGAAAATCAAGACGAGAATCATTCGGAAGAAATTAATAAGGAAATTTTAGCGGAAAATAATGAGGATTTTCAATTAGTGGCCTCGGAGAACATAGAGAATATAATAAATTTGAATTGCGATTTATGCATTAAATTGCCGTACATATATATTCCAGAAATAGATGCCAAATTTATGATAGACACAGGTAGTACTAAATCATTTATTAACCCGGAAAAGGCTTATTACTATTTTAACGAATATATTTATCACGACCCATTTGAAGTTAGAAGCACTCATAGTACTAGTCAACACGAACTAGTACTTTCGATTCCAGCACTTCCGATTTTTAATACTAATGAAATTCATAAATTTCATATATATGAAGTCGGCCCTAGCTTCGATGGTCTACTAGGCAATGATATTCTACATAGTGTAGAGGCAGTAATAGATTTAAAAAATGAGATCCTGAGAACTAAAACTACGGTGATACCAATTATGCGCGATAAAAATAAATATATATTAGAGTTAGCGCCTCGATCGGAACAAAGAGTTAAAATTCCTGCTAATTATCATTCTGGTAATGCTGTAAAATTAAATGCATTAGGCTCAGATGAGAATGACTTATCACTGGTAGTTAATTTAGATGAGAAGGAACAACGACCGAAAAAATTACAAACTACCAAGCAAATAGATAATTTAAATGATACCGACAGTGACAACTCTAAAACAATTTCCATCTCAGATTTGTCTGCAACTGTAACAGCCAGCTCGGAAAATGATGCAAATGAACCCATTCCACTTAGTCCTGCCAAAGATAAAACATTCACAGTACATTCAGCTGAAGATATGGAATCAATTGGCATTCCAATATTACAAGAAGCAGTAGACACTAAACCCAACCAGATATTAGTCTTTACATGGCATAAAAACGACATCCAAGTTAATGATCTTTCTCGCGAAAAACAAAAAATCCTCGAAGTATTCCTACCATTAAATAATGATGAATTAATTAGACAGTTTTTAAAAGAATATATCAAATATAAAACTAAATACTTTATATATTTTGAAAGCAGAGAGCATAAAAAACAATTTAGTAAAATTATTATACAGTTATTCAAAAAAGGAATGGTTGAATTCGTGGAATGTACAGAGCGTGTAGTTTTTGTTGAAGATGAAAATGAACAAAAGGATATCACCTTACAGCATCATGAAGGAAAAACGTGTCATAGAGGTATAAAAGAAACCATGTCTAGGATAAGGAGAAATTATTTTTGGAATAACATGCAAGAGACGATTTCAGCAGTAATAAATAATTGTGAAGCATGTCGTAAAACCAAATATGACAGAAAACCCATAAAGCCTTTTCTACAGTTAACTCAAACACAAAATGCACCATTTCAGGAAATTTTCATAGACCTCTTCGCTATAGAATCTGTATACTATCTTACATTAGTCGACGCGTTCAGTAAATTAGGGCAAGCAATAGAAATATCCAATCGATCTACACCCGAAGTAATACGTGCACTTATTAAATATTTTTCCATTTACGGAACCCCCAAAAAAATTAGTTGCGATCCGGGCAGTGAATTTAATAACGAATTAATGAAGGAATTAATGCTAATGTACAACATACAATTACATATTAGTACACCTAATAACCCTAACTCAACAGGCATTGTAGAACGTTTCCATTCGACTATAATAGAAATATATCGTTTGGCCAAGTACGATCGAAAATGTACTGATGCAGCCTCCGTTATGACCTACGCAATAATGGCTTACAATCATACTATACATACAACAACTGGTCTGACACCATTTGAAGTGGTTTTCGGTCATACTGATTCAAATACTGTATTAAATGCAAATTTTGAGAAATTATATACTCAACAATTGCTAAAAGATCATGCGAAGCGCACTAAACGACTCTATACTTACATATCAGATAAAATGATAGAAACAAAGCAAAAGATTAGAAATAGCAAGGGTGGTGAGATAAGTAAGAAATTTGAAATAGGCGACATAATTTATGCAAAAGAGGTTAATACCAGATTAAGTAAAGACAAGCCACGTTATAGAAAGGCAACTGTTAGCGGTGGCGTAGAACATAATGTAATACCGGTAAAAATTGGAACTAGACTCACAAAAGTCCCCGTTAAAAATATTAAACGTCCTCCGCAGGTGGTGCCTCCCGCTATTGGCAGTAGCGCAAATAACATGGGCCCTTCAACTTCAAAAGGTTGAGAAAAACCCCGGTATCCTTCCCGTAAAACAAGGACAGGCGTTTAAACAAGTAGATAAGTGGTTAATTATAAAACTTTTAAATTTAGATAGTTTAGGTAATGATTTAGAATTAAGTTTAATTAAATATAATGAATTCCGTAAATTGGTAGATGTTAACAAACCTTACAGCCATGAGTTCTTAGGCATTCGCACTCAAACAGATTATTTAAAGGATAGAACTATCGAAAAATTCCAGCAACTTGTACCAGCTAAAAGATTTAAGCGAGGACTAATCGATCCACTTGGGTCTATGATTAAAATTGTTACAGGTAATTTAGATCACAGTGACGCAATCCGATATGATTCCCTCATTTCTCAGTTAAAAAGCAACCAAATAATAATAGATAGGAAAATAACTTTGGTCTCTAAAATGTTAAATGGTTTTGTTAACAGTACAGAAATCTTACATAACAATACATTAATTTTAGATGAACGTTTAAAAAGAATTGAGAGATTGGTTAAGAATATAATTACTAAAGAAGAAAATTCTATTTACTCTACTTACATTTTAGGAATGTTTAATATGTTTCTAACAAACTTTAGAACAATTAATATAATTTTAAGTGAGATTGAAACGGCCTTAGCCTTTAGTAAGGTGTCTGTACTGCATCGAGCAATTGTTAATTCTACTGAACTATTACACATGTTACAATCTATAGCCAAGACAGAAAATCTGTTATATGATGTGAACGAAAATAATTTAGTTAAATTTGAAGATTGTTTAACTGTTAAAGCCTTTATTAAACAAAACCAGATTACGTTTATAATAGAGATTCCATTAATTGAAAATAGTACTTACAGTTATTTTAAACTTTATTCTTTACCTATTATTAACACAGATTTAAACAAAACTGTAATAGTAGTTCCTAAATATCCCTACCTTTTGGTGAAAGACTCAGATTACTTACCAGTCGTGAGAGCCTGTAAGCAGGTTGCAACAGAAGACAAATTTTTATGCACCACTGATGATGTGTTGACCCATCTAGAGCCATTATGTGAAGAACAGTTGATGAAGTTCCATTCTAATGCTAGTGCATGTGAGCAGCACATAGTTGACATAGAAGATTTGAAAGTTCAACGAATTGGACACGGAAGTTGGATCCTATATACAAAGGATAACGTTATAGCCAGTAAAAAATGCCATGATGACGTCATGACCCATGAGTCTCTACAAGGAACGTACATAGTGACCCTGGACGATGCCTGTAAAGTTAACATCGGGCACATACATCTACAAAATTACCAATTTTCTTATACACATCTGAATTATCCAATAACCCCGATATTCATCCTACCAGCGTTGAAGCAAGAAAAACGTACCCCCAGTGTCAGTGCAGTGAATATGAAAGGTATAAATCTAGATGAGCTGAAAGAGTTAGCTCAAGTAGTGAAAATGAGCAAAGTGAAATACAGTGAAAATGATAGTGCGGTTAACACTAAGAACATTAGTTTAGGTACGATAATTCTGTATGTAATTCTACCTTTAGGATTTATAACCTTTCTTGTTTTTAGATATAAGATAAAATTATTAAACTGTTTGCGAAATCATCAGAATCTTAACAACCCTGATAATTTCGCTCTTGAGGAGGGAAGAGTTATGCAACCTGAACCGCAACGAGTGATCACCGTGAGAGCATAAAATGCACGATTGCAGTTTAGGGTGGCCCTTCGAGACGGTTCTCGCATTTTTGTCAATTTAGCATTTTAAGTAGCAGTAAGTCCATGTAACCATAGGCTAGTTTTGAAGACATTACATTAGAGCATGCGCTTCTGCTCACACGTATTCCTATTTTTATTATTTAACGCTCCCCATAATTTGACTAAGTAGCTATTGTTACAATACACGATTTCATAAATATTATGAATAATAATAAATTATTTATTGGCATAAACAAGTTAATACATATTTGTGAATCACTGGTGCCTGTGGTGGGTATTGAAACACCTGTATCACCGGTCACCGGGTATTATATTATAAAATCTTATTCATTAGACAAACTTTATGAGAACTTATGGCTTACTTACCTGTATACAGCATAACACTAAATATGTTTTTCTTTTATATAATTTTTACATACACAACAATATAGTAATATAGTTACAATAACTTGATAAGTGTGAGTGTAACTGATATTAAATAACTCACTGTAGTTTATTATGTTATTTTACTTTTGTTCTGTCAACAAAAACGTGGTTATTAGAGGTAGTTTGGGTAACCAAACAGTACCTAAATGGTCTTGTAAAATAAGATCAAGGGAAGTTCGATGAAAATCGGAACGGTACCTATAAAGGAAGTCATTCCTTATAGAGGTAGTTTGGGTAACCAAACAGTACCTAAATGGTCTTGTAAAATAAGATCAAGGGAAGTTCGATGAAAATCGGAACGGTACCTATAAAGGAAGTAATTCCTTAGAGAGGTAGTTTGGGGTAACCAAACAGTACCTAAATGGTCTTGTAAAATAAGATCAAGGGAAGTTCGATGAAAATCGGAACGGTACCTATAAAGGAAATAATTCTTTCAAGAGGTAGTTTGGGTAACCAAACAGTACCTAAATGATCTTGTGAAATAAGGTCAAGGGAAGTTCGATGAAAATCGGAACGGTACCTATAATGGAAGTAATTCCGTCGAAAAAAAAAAATAATAAAAAAAAAAAAAAACAATGTCGACGGTCCCTGCGTGCATGAGGACATGTCGAAAATGGCATTTTATTATTGTATCATCGGCTTTAGATTATAAATTATCTATGCCTACATGCTGAACTTGTTTTTATTCAATAAAGCAAACTAACAACCTTGCACAATTCAACTTACTTACAAATAAGCAGTAGAGGTAGTAGACACTTTTTGTCGGTACTCATTATAGATGGTTGTTAACACAGAACTGATTCACTCTGTTCCCCCCGTACTAGTATAAACTGTATTACGATGGAACAGTTTTTCCTCGCTATGTTATTTTATTTATGGTAGCAGACTTGTGACAAAATAATTACTTATTAATTGAAATAATTAATACATACGATTTTTATTTAACTTATTTACCGTGTTTTAGAAATCGTATAAGACGTATAAAAAGTATTATAAATACAACGAATAAGTGTCGTATAAATGGTCATCTATAAGTTTTTCAAAAAAAAAAAACGTGGAAAAAATAAAATACCTATGTACGTAGGAACCGTCGAAATACACCTACCGCCACTAGACTCGAGCGTGCGCCTGAGTTGTACTTGATCGCTACTAATGTAGCAACGTCAAAAAAAAAAAAAAAAAAAAAAAAACGGAACGGATTGCGATGTTCGCATCTGTGTACATATGATATGAGAGCCAATCGAGCTATCATTAGGGAAAAGCATCCTTTGCCCACTATGGAACGAAGCGACGAGGCCGAACATAGCACAGGCTTACAAAATATGTCTTACGGGTTTTAAAAGATAACAATGTTCTGCTAAACGAATCAAAACGCGCTTAATAAAAACCCTTTAAAATAAAAGCTCTGGATTGTTCAAACTGAATTATACACAAATTTAACGTTATTCATTTTGAAACTTTCATGCATTAGAAAAAAGGAAAATTAATGACTGAATTAACGTTTTAAATAATGCGCTAGGCATGTGAACGTCGTGGGAATTTAAAAATGTACTTTGTTTATTGTATTTTCCTTTGAAAACATGGCGTCGGTAATTACTAAGCGAAGGCTATGTTTTTATCAAAGTAAAGTAAGATGGCTGATTGTCTAGTCAATAAACTGTTTTAGTTGACATAAAATCACGCGTATAATCTCTGGAGGGTTAAGCAGAGGTCAAACTCAAAGCATTTATTACGATTAGACCTTTACAGGCATATTGAATGTCATGAAAATAAAAAGGATTGTGCTACAGTCCCAATCACGAGACATAGTAGCTTGTGAAAAATTAAATACTGTAGTTGCCATTCCAAAGCGCAGATCTCTGTGGAGATGAATGGGCAGAGGGCTCCGTGAACGCTCTTTTAAATCATAATATTTTTACAAAATCATGGATATATCATTCATGTTGAGATTATGCATACATGTGAGAACGATGTACAAAAACGAGCACATTAAGAGCGTCCAGAGTAAAAGCAAAAACAAGAGTTTAATAGATGAATGAACGAATTAATTTAAACAAAACCGTGGCGGCTAATAGTCGACTGTCAGTGCCCGTTCATGAACATGACGGCAGCCCCGTTCAACCATTTTGAAGGGAACTAAATGACCCGATACTGATAGAATCGTTGCGAGTGCCAACAGTAATTGGAAGGTACAAAGCTTCTTAGGGCTAGTATAATAAGTAGGAAAATGGATCCTTTATTCAGCTTCATAGACCGAATCCTTGCGCGAACTTTTAAGACTAAAACTAGGCAAAGATACGGATATCATCTCTTATTGGCACGATACACAAACACAAGCTTTTGATGATGATAATAGGGTAGATGACACCACCAATCATTTGACATACTTTTTATGAGCTGTCAAAACGCGATTCCCCCATAGATTTTGTATGGGACTCGCAAACGATGACGTCACTAAGTTGTCAAGTCAATGACGCAACTATTTATTGATTTAAAAGCAACTAAAAATCGAATTTTAAAGTTATTTTGAAATTAATGCAGTTCTCAGGTCTAGAATAACGTGTTCTTTCAGAAAAATTGTGTCTTTAAATTATTGGTTGATGGTGTCAGCTACCCAATTATTTATACTTGGTAGTTGATCAATATCATCCTGTAGCAATTACTTTGCGTGAATAAAGGCAAGCCTGTGAGGGAGATTCAGAGCTAAAGTTAGTCAGGAATGAAATATAGAACAATAGTTGGGCGAATTGTATATCCATTAAATTGGACGAATTGGCTATCCATTAAATTGGACGCATTGGCTATCCATTAAATTGGACGCATGGCTATCCATTGGCGCATTCTTGTGGCCAAAGCCACCCGGGCATTGTAGCCATGAAAATGAGACTACGTTCCAAAGTGGACAGTGATGGTGAACATTGTAGAGATTACTTTGGATAAGCCAAACCAAAAAGGTGAACTGACATCCAAATTCAAATTAGGTCACAATTGCAAAGGCGTTTCACAGGGCAATATTTTAGGCCCACCCTTTTTTTATATATATCAATGACCTGACAAAAGTAACTGATGATCCTTGCGTAGTCTTTGCAGACGATATGTCCGTAACCATTCCTAAAAATGAAGTAAACTTTAAATGAGGAAATCAATAGTAATGTGAGCAAAGTAATAACTAAGAAAAAAAAAAAGAAACTTTAACCTCTAGAGCCCCAGCGGCACAAAAACGTGCCAGTAAACAAGTATTACCGTTGAGCCCCGCTGGCACAAATTCGTGCCACCAAACCTCGATCGATTGAAAACTGTATTTGTAGTAAAGACAAGTCTTAAAATCAGATTACACATACGATAAGAATCCGCCCGGCGGTGCTTGACGGATAGTTGACGTAAATAATGGGGGTCCTTGAGAGGTTAAACCCAACATAGAAAAACCTAATATGTCCAATTTTGTAACAATAATTGGAATAAAATAAATTTGAACATCAATTATAAAGATAAAAGTATACAACAATCAGATAGTATGACTTTTCTTGGGACAGATCTAGATCATAAATGTTCCTGGATTAGTCATATTGACAAGATATGTGAAAAGCTCAGTAAAAAAAGAGGGGGAAAGAAAAGGGAATGTTTAGCTTTGCTATTACAATAAATAAGGCGCAAGGGTAAACACTAGTATGTGTGTGGCAGCTGTATGTAGCATGGTCGCGAGTGTCCAGTGCCCGAAATCTATATTTATCAGCACCAAATGGAAAGACATTCAATATAGTTTACAGTAGCGTCCTAAAATAATGCTGTTACTCACATTTATTATTCAAGTACAAATATTATTAGTAAATTAAAGTACATATATTAGGCTAGTAGTAGATATAAACAAATGAAAACCTTTAACATAGACTCTGCACACTCCAAGCTTAAAGAGGTATTTTCTTGGTTAGGTGCACCCGTAAGCGTTACCGCTGATCATGGTCGGCAGTTTGTTAGTTCAATTTGAAAGTTTTTGTAAAGAATTTGGTATCCAGTTGTTCCAAACAGAAATTTCCAAATGTCGAAGTTAAGAGGCAGAACTGTTTGATTCTTTATAAGCAATTTATTGTGAATGAGTGGACATTGTTGGCCTTGTAGATTCTTAGACGCTTGTTAACTTATTATTTTATTTTGCGTTTTATAAAGCAAGCAATGACTTATTGCCTGGCCTACGCTGTCCTCTCATATCTAAGTACTAACGCTGTAACAACCACATTGTAAAACCAAATGATTTTAAAAGAGTGACTATGGAGTTTCTTGCCGGTTCTTCTCCATAGGAAACGACCAACCCGAACCGTGCACCTTTTCTCGAATGTTATTTATAAGTGCCCATGTAGGCCAATGTGACATAAAAATATTTTGATTTTGACTAAAAACATAGATTCTGCAAAGAAAAGAAAATGCAGATAGCAAGAGGAAAGCAACAGAATCTAGGAAAGATATTGGGAAAAAAGTATATGTTGAGAATACTATAAAGAAAACAAGTTATCCACCACATTCAAGGATACGACACACATTGGTGAATAAATAGTGGACAGCGGTTGCGCAGAAATATAGTAAAGAAAGTGGGAAGTTTGACCAAATAAGGATAATAAGCTTTCAGAAAATAGCGATACCGCCTGTAACAACGTGTGTGACGAAAATGAATAAGTGATTGTTTAACGGAATATTATTAAAATTATTTGATGATTATTCTTGAAATAAACTCATTTGTATGTTATTATATTTATACGAAATTATGCTATTTTTAAAATTTTGTAAAAGGTAGATGTAGCGTATAATAAATACCGACACGCTTAGTGGTAGGGTGAGCGGTGGCGGGAGCGTGCTCAGTCATATTAATGGACTGAGCGCTCACTCGCTTCTGGTCCGCCGTGCTAGTAAGACGTGCTCATTGGAGACAGACTGTTGTTTAATTTAACATACCTAACACCCTAATAGTGTAACCTGTACAAGTATTACAATGAAAAGTGCTGTAATTTTATTGTCATTTCTACAGGTTGATGTACCTTTATAAAATTTAATAGAAATCAGGGTTATTGATTTGAATAGTGCTTTCTTTTAGAATAGGGTAGTGTAGTTTCCAATAATAAAACACTCTATTTAGTTCGTCTTTTAGATTATTAAAAAATAAGGGACACGTATTTTTTTATTTGTAAATTTGACCAAAAATGACAACGATATAGCCCATTAAAGTTACGTGTGACGTCACGCGTTGCGAAAAATACAGCAACGCGTTAAATAATCTAAAAGACGGACAAAATAGAATGTTTTATTACTTTGACCTTGGAAACTACACTACTTTTGGAAACTAGCCTATTGCGTTTAGCCGCATCACAGTTGATTTAAAGCAATGATAGAGTTTAGGGCTATTCACGAAAAAGAAGAAGTCGATTCACTCTACTTTGTCCCCTCCCACTGTCAATATCATTTAAAAACGAAAAGATTTGTAGACAGATTCTGAAATCTGTCAACAAATCTTTACATTTGTACCTACAATAAAATTGTAGCACTGCAACTACCACAAATTACAACACAATAAATCACTGCACAAAATAATCATACTGGCCACAAACAATAACAGATAAATTCTCAAGTGACGTGCACTTTAGACCAAAGAGTTGGAAACTACTTCATTGTGTGAAGCGCGGTATCTTAAACGGCGTCTTCGACCGGATGCGTGGCTTGATTGCACGGAGCATCAGGGGTGGTACCAGTGCTCGCTGATTTGTGGCGGCGGTTCTTGTAAAAGAGATCGTTATGAGTAGGTAGGTACGTGGTTTTAGAAAGATAGAAGATACTTTATTGAACACTGCAATTTGTTGCTCCCGTTTTTCTCTACTTGTTTATTGTGTAATGTTATTGTCGTTCAGAAATATTGCATCAAGGCATTTAGTTCGCCTATAAACTATGTTTTTTTTAATGTAAATGAAGTTTTTTAATAAATAAATCAATGAGTGAGGCTAGAACTGTGCCCATTAAACATGAATTTTAGGTCAAATGAACGTTATACTAAATGTTATTATGTTAAATGAATATTATATGATATGAAACATTAGGTCATATGAATTTATGTCATTTGATATTATGTCATATGAAAATTATGTCATATGAACGTTAGTTCAAGTGAAATTAGAGCATTTGTTATTATGCCAAACATTACACACCCGTTTATAGGCGAACTAAATGCCTTGATGCAATATTTAGCTAGCTAAACCAGAAAAACCACATTCGCCATTCAAATATTTGTTCGGTATGGGCGTCGAACCTGCCACGCGCAGCGCAGGCAATCACTTAGCTACTGCAAAAGCTGAGCCATCAATTACTACAAATATAGAAATAAAGGTATGGGAGCCAGACCAGCCAGACCCGGAACAACTACCTGTAGGTCATACAAATATTTGTTCCGTGCGGGGATCGAACCCGCGACACGCAGCCCAGCAGTCAATCGCTCAGCAACTGCAACAACCGTGCTGCCAACTGTGCACGCAGATATTCTAGCAATAAACATTGACTTAAAAAAAAAAATTTTTTTTTGAAAAGATTTGGTTTGTGCTAACCCCCGGGACGAAACATGCTTTTGCTAATCGTTTTTACTTATTTTTGGGACCCTACTTATATAACCAGTTTAACAGAGTACTAAAGATTTATAGTTTAAGTTATAATAGGTGTAATCTACTAGTTCAGGAATACCTGGCAAAACACAATTATGCAGACACGGAAAAACTACTAGAAATTGTGAAACAAAGTCTGTATGTACACACTCTAATAAAAGTCTCACTGTTTACCTAATCTACTCTAACTACTTTAACATTATTCGTTAATTTATTTTAACATAATATTATATCTTACATTCGATAAAATAACATAATATTTAATAATATAGAAGTCTTATTATTATATACCTAAATAATTTACTTATTAAGTCGTTGAAAATAATATGTCTTCTCTATAAGTTAAAGTTCTCTATAAGTTTGCTTTTAAAATGTTTGACGTAAATTGATGGCCTGAAACACAGGTTTTCAAAATTCAAAAATTCAAATTCAAAATCATTTATTTCAAGTAGGCCAGTTACAGGCACTTTTGAACTGTCGAAACATTGACAACAATAAAAATGAGGCTACAGTCCCAGTCACAAGGCATAATAACTGTGAAAGTACTGTAGTTGCCCATTCCAAAGCGTAGATTTCATAATATAAACCTAGATCAGGCAGGTCTACATTATAGTTAGAATTAATTTTCCTCTATGACGATTAATGTAAATCATAGTTTTACTTATACTTGAATAAATTTATTTCGTTTATTCATTTCTATACATACTTTTTATATTTTTACATATTCTTATAAAAAAAAACAACATAAAAACATTTAAAAATATAAAAAATAGTAGTCCACCAGCATTGGGAACAGGGTCCGAGCTACCGGTGGTCAGGACTCTTGAGAGAGGAACCTCCTAACAATACGGGCCGTGTCCAGAAGTACTGCTTTCTGAATCAAGCCCTTGATCCAGCTGCCAAGCGATAGCCTCCTCAGATGTTGGTCAAGGCTATTGGCTATTAAGCCATTGGCCGACACGACTATCGGCACAATGACTGCTGTATTTACGTGCCACATGTCGACAACCTCGCGAGCCAGATCTAGATACTTGAATTATTTATCTTTCTCTGCCTTCACGAGGTTCTCGTCATGCGGAACCGTTATATCAACAATCATTGCGCGACGCTCCAATCGATCTATCACCACAATATCAGGCTTATTGGCAACAATAGTCCTGTCAGTGACGATAGATCGATCCCAATACAACGAGATATTACCATCTTCAAGAACTGGGTCGGGCACATACTTATAGTACGGCACTTCTGATTCCACAAGGTTGTACTTCAAAGCAAGTTGCTGGTGGATAATCCTGGCAACTAGGTTGTGTCTATGCAAGTACTCTCCGTTAGCCAGACGAGAACACCCAGAGATAATGTGACGGATCGATTCACCGGGACGGCGACATGCCCGACATATGTCAACCGTGCCATCCTTCACAATGTATTTCCGGTAGTTGTTCGTCATCATAACTTCGTCCATTATTGCACAAACAAAACCTTCGGTTTCCCCGAAGAGATTACCAAAGCGTATAATAAATTTTATTATTATTATTACTTAAGTCTTCATTTTGTATTGGTACGTAGAAAGCACAGTCGTTCAAAGTAAAATGGTTAAGCGTTTCTATATTTTTTTTAATATAATTAACTAGACTGATGTTGGCCTTCAATATTGTGTTTTTTTCGCAAAGTACCGTCTGATTCCAAAAATAAGTACGTAACTACATGATATTACCAAACCAAACGACACAAAAATGTCATCCTTTTTATTACCTTATCATGTTGCTTCATACAAAAAAAAACCTTCAAAGACAGTATCATAAATATGCCCAAAAATATGACAGGAACAGTCCGAAATTCCATATTTGACCAGCCCTGAGGACCGCGCGTTCCGCATTCGCCGTCATTGTTCGGATTCCTATTCAGCCACTGAAAGAACCTTTATCTTGCGTCTTCTGAAAATTCTGCACGCGACACAGTTTCAGCCTGAAGAGATGCTTTGTTGATTGGTTTGATGCGATTGTGAGTTTAATTATTATACTCGTTTATTGTTTCGATTTTGAGAGAAATTCTATTTATTTTCGTATTCTGTGAGGGAAAAGTTTTACGGAGCAGTGGTTACGATGAAATTTGGTTTTGGTTGCATTATTTTAGATTGAATTCGATTTCAAACTTGGAATGAAGAACGAAAATAATGTTATTTCAAATATGTGTCATAACACTTTTACACCAGTACGTAGGTTGTTTTTAACACTTTCTTTATTTTTCCCATAAATGTGGGAGGATGATTTTGCAAGAAAAGAAATGACGAATAAAAGGGGAGTATGAAAGAAGAAAGCATGCTGCGCCGACCATTATTTGTAATAAGGGCAGAAGAATGATGATGATGATACAAGAATAAGGCGGAGGTAGACTTTTACTAAAGCCACATTATTTTCGACATTTATGATTGAGTCAATTTTGCTGTTTTATTGTAATAATGAAAATATCAAGACTTTTTTTAAATTTATCACTGAGCTATTTAGATAGGTATAACAAGAAAATGCCTAAAAAAGCGCTATTTTTCGTTACAGTGAGTAAAATCGCAATCATTCAGGTAACACTCACACTAAGCTGGATTTTTAGTAAGAAAAGTGTCGCTCATTAATTTGGAAAAAGTAACTGTTAACTCAGCTAATTAAAATTTGCATAAAACATAACAATAATTATAATCGCCACGTACACGTAATAAATAATTCCCTTAAAAAACACATCGACCTTTGTAATTAGAGCTCATTTAAATAAATAAGCAATGAAGTCCGCCATTTTGTTCGGCAGCCATCTTGGAAAGCAATGTGACATTCCTGGTTATACGAGGGTCGAATTTTATGTGCAATCCCACCAATTTAAGATTATGTTGTATTAAATTAAAAGATATAAAGTATTCTGTGAATTCTATTAAAACATAATGTTATTTGGTGTTAATTTCTAGGCCATCTTTGTTAACTTTCTCAGAAAATGGTGTCTTAATAATAGTAGATAAATACGAATATATTAAACTGGCAAAACAAACTAGAATGGTTTATTTAATAACTGCTTTAAATTAAAATATTTTAATTAAATCAGCTTTTGTATTCTGTCTACACTGATATTTCGTTGAAAGAACTTACAAAATCAATGTTAAATATAGAAGTCGTTTTAGTCACCACATTTACGTTGAAAATATATTAAAGCACAGTTAATTAAAACACACAGCTTAAGACATAAAATCTTCTACGTGTTTATGTTTATACTCAAAGGAAACATTAATTAATTTTAACTATTTGCTTTTATGTTTACCTATTTGCTACGCTCAACATACTTGTTTAGTGTGATTCAAAGCCAAACTATCATTTTTTTTCTCCTGTTTGAAGAAGAAAAGACTTTCTTTAGTCATATATTTTATTTTTGTTTTGGCTTGCAGTTTTCCCGTTTTTGATTATAATGTTGTTTTACTGTTTGTGATATTTTGACGACACGGTTGGCGCAGTAGCTGAGCTATCGACTGCTGCGCTGCGTGTCGCGGGTTCGATTCCCGCACGAAACAAATATTTGTATAACCTGCAGATAGTTGTTTCGGGTCTGGCTGTTTGTGTATGTGAGTTTAAATGTTTGTAAATGCACCCACGATACAGAAGAAATTCCTAGTGTGGGGCAAAGTTTAAAAAAAAATACAAAATGTCATTCTATATAGTCTCGTATATAGTCTCTAGTTTCTATCTATTCATACACATAGAAACACAAACTAGAAAACTGTCTTACGTCCGTCACATCACATCTCAGGTCCAGTTCAAATCCAGCGTCGGGCACTGACTGCTCGGCAGTTTGCTGAACTGGGTCTATTTGGCAATATTGTGAGACACACAATATTGCATTCTTTTTTTTTGTTTGCACATATGGCAAGTGCCAAATAAACATATTTCTTTCTTTCTTTAAAATGATTATTTAATCGAGGAGGAAGAGGTAAACTCTGCATGCACACAAAACGTTGTTGTAGTTTACAAAAAAAAAAAATATGGACTATGGAACTAACAGATAAATTAAACTGAATGACATAGGATAAATAATAGAAAAAGGGGGAGAAAGAGGGAAGAAAAGAAGGGAGAATTTTTTTTTTCGATCCTCACGCGGATTTTAGTTAGCGTTAGCCCAAAGTAACTATGCCACACGGACAAAGGCGCAGGTGGAAGTTAGTGTTGTCATAACTCGTGACTTTTACATCATGTACCAATCTTTTCACCAACTATATTATTGTTGGGTCCCACTTCCAGTCTAACCGGATGCGACTGAATAGATTCGAGTATTCTAGGTACATGATACGACTCTCTCTGACCACCAGAGCTCTGCAACTGGTTAATAAGGGCAATATAGAACCTCTTTTAAAATATCAGATGTATTGCACCTCGGTTGAGCTAAAACTGCAGTCCAAGAAATCTGATATTGATACGCCAAAAAAGATACGTAAGTATTAGATGATCTGTGCAAACAGTGCCATAAGAAAATGGTAAGACGAGCATCTTTTTTGGCAACTGTTTGTGAAACGTGTCTTATTTGATGTTTGTCAGGTTAAAATATATTTTTTTAAATAATTGTCATTTTACCTAACAAGTTACAAAATACAATACGGTCAAATAATTAATATAAAGTCTTCTTACCGTGGCGATCGCAAATTCTAATAAAATATTACCCAATATTCACCTATGTGAACTCCGCTATCGCCAAGCGCGTAGGTGTCAGAAGATGCAGCGCATGATGGAAGGTGGTGATGGAATATAAATTAGGCCACTTCCACCAAAAATAGAACTTCACGAAGCATCCTAATTAACCTCTTGGCACCCACACTGATATATTTTTAGAAATTATCGACAATTAGCCGAAAAAACAATGCAATACGACAAATAAGTTGGTGAAAAGTTGACCCTTGTCACACGCGCCGCTGTCACCTACATAATGCTTCGCGTAATCGAATTAATTACAGCAAATAAAGCCGGACATTCACGCGGCGACGCGTGTGACAGAGAACGCGACACACCCTGAGAGTTACATTATTCATCACACATTGTGGTATTGACAATTACTTGTATAGAGCACGGTCTATTCACGGCTGTATCGGTTTTCAATGCCTGTGAATGGGAACGTGTTCGGGGTTTTGTCTGGTAGGCTTAGGTCGTATGTTTTTAGAGCATTGATCGTTGGGTAACTAATGGCTGTATTCTTGAAACGTAAGTTTTTATCGATACGGTTTCAAAAGGTCTTTGTAAGCAACAATGACTCTAGATCGTGTTTCATAAAGTTAGCTTTTTTGTTGGTGGAAAAGCATGAGATTACATTTTGGCCTCCTATTCAGTACAAATTCAAGCATTCTCGATGCATCCAGCATTAATTCAGTAACAACAAAATATTAAGTATGCATTAGGTAGCTAGAGGTGAAAAAGAGGTGTTTTTTTTTGCAGATTGGAAATCATAAAATAACTTCTCTTGCTCCTGCTTCCCTTGCCCCTGCTGCTGGGGAAAGGAGGGAGCGGAAAGGAGTATCACTCTTTTACTGACTAAAACAACCTTTGTGTTCCGGGGCCGCGGTATCTCTTTCGAACAACCCGCAAACCCGTGCTGCATCCCTCCTCATTACATGCACCACAACAAATCCTTGCATTACTTTCGTTCGTAGTTAAAGACGGTAGGTCGCACGTTTTACAGCCCCCTTTCAACAACGACCCTGATCTGGTAGGTCCCATAAATCCTTTTACACCCAGGTAATAAAAGGTGGCAATAATTGGATTGTTTGGAACTAGACTTATCTGTGAATTTGGATCTATTAGATTACGCCTTTATGTCCTACGACCCAGGTTCTTGTGTCCTGAATATTTCGAAGCAAGATTTTTTGTTTGTTTATAATTTTTTTCCGGTTGGAAATCATCAAAAACATTTCTCCCGCTCCAGGGAAATAAAACTTGGGAAAATCAATCGAATACTCATTATATGTATTCGAATATTTTTACATTTTATTTTGGGTGTGGTGCAATTGTCAGAGGGAAGCGGGTGCCGTTTGGATTTAAAACCGAAATCATCTAAACTATGTCTTTTTTTGTCGTATTGGAAATAACTTCCCCCACTCTGATTGTTCATTCATGTTCCTTCTTTTACCCTGTGTTCCGAGGCCACGGTACTTCATTCGAACAACCCGCTACTATTTTAGGACGGCACGGTTGGCGCAGTGGCTGAGCGATTGACTGCCGCGCTACGTGTCGCGGGTTTGATTCCCGCACGGAACAAATATTTGTATGGCCTGTAGGTAGTTGTTTCGGGTCTTGCTGCTTGTGTATGTGAGTTTAAATGTTTGTAAACGCACCCACAATACAGGAGAAATTCCTAGTGTGGGGCAACGTTTTCTTAAACGAAAAAAAAAAGAATTTATTATATTAGTAAAAACTGTAATGCAAATAATAAGGCACGTCCTAGAATTACCTGGACGTAGTTGAGCAAGGAAGTCGTTTTTAAGTATTGAGTTATCGTGTGCTGTCGCGCTTGCGACCACTGAGCAGTTACATTGAACATTAAGTTACACTAAAAATATCGCCTAAATATTTTTGTACTGTAAGAA
This sequence comes from Ochropleura plecta, assembly GCA_905475445.1. Taxonomy (NCBI): domain Eukaryota; kingdom Metazoa; phylum Arthropoda; class Insecta; order Lepidoptera; family Noctuidae; genus Ochropleura; species Ochropleura plecta. Next base: position 20,170,395 of record FR997736.1, read on the forward strand.
TTATAACTTACTGATTTTGTGCGCGGTTATAACTGGCGCAATATAAGTGTCCTTTGAGTGCACCCGTGACTAACTATTCAGAGATTACAGACATCATGACGTTCTATTTCATGTTTATTTCAGAAGCAATCCTTACTGGGTCCGAGTGACGGATCACGGCCCACTACCGCTCAAAAGCCTAAGTCCTAGCTATGGGAGCATCACAACCTAATTACACTCAGACAAACCTTTGGCCCACATTAGAACAGTAACAAATCAACATAAGCTAGACCATTGGACATAGAACAATCAGCTGACAGCAATAGATTGACCAGATTAGCTGCCACAGTAATACAGCTTGAATTAATCAGCAGCAATTTAAACCAACAGGTGGGGAGATTTGGGGGTGATTCGCATAGCCATGTCTCCCACGTCATGTCTCCCAAAGTCGGATGAGCGTTGATTTGGAATGACAAATGTACGTAATTAACTATCTGACAGGCTCTGTGTTTACTTTAATCATCTGGTATTCAGTTAATTGGAATATTATGGATTGTTACAACAGTAATGTGAATTAATCAAGATTCTGGGTATCCGAAGACATTTTACCTTTATTTGAAGTTTCTCATTGATTGCAACACGATTTTTATTTTTGTCTGATTTCACCACGGATAAACTGTTCAAATCCCTATAGCCGGAGGTGATTTTTTCTTTAGAATAAAGAGGCGCATGTATTGGTGGCCTACAGATGCTGTTAAAATTTTAATTGTGTTTATTTTGAACAGAATAAATAAATAAATAAATATCTTGGGACAACTCACACACGGCTATCTGATCCCAAGCTAAGCAGAGCTTGTGTTATGGTAACCAGACAACTGATATAATACTTATATAATTTATAAATACATACATATTATAGATAAAAAATATTACAAATAAACAGGATTATTTATAAAATAATTTGCTTAAAACAACTCTCATTTTTAATATAATATTAGGCTGTTTAGCGATGTCAAAGCGCGGGGAAAAAAGCAAATTAATTAGTTTAATATTTATGAATGGCAAAAGTACATTTGCTGTTATTTAATTTCTCTGTAAGTGTATTGAAAAACGTCATATGATTTTCGTAATAATTTGTCACTGCTGTTCTCGACTCCATAACACCCTCGCCTAGCGGGTCGGGCGTTAAGTCCGTCTCGGCCGCAATGACATTTATTTTTCACTGGACTCAAAATTTACTATTTCATCGGTGAGAACTGGCATCTCAAAATAGTTTGAATGTGGCCATTTTTATCAAATTATCAGTCTGCATGATTAAAGGTTGATAAGAAGACGACGTAACAGTACCATACAGATACCTTGTTGCGAGGATGCTTTAGGAAATGGTATATAAGAAGTATCTAGCGTTACAGTATTTCTGCTACATTATGATGTTTATATTATCTACAACAGTAAAAAACAACGAAAATGCAAATTAAAATATTATATTAGAACATTGGTCAATCTTTTAGAGATACAATTACTTGCTTACAATTGTTTGTCGTAGTGGACCCGCAAATGCTACCCGTAAACTGACTGTGGACTAAAACATTGGTCCCAAATGAGTCGATTGCTAAGCGCGATGTCCTGGGTTCAGCGTTCCATTCATGAGATGGGCAATTTTGGAAATTCTCAGACACATTCTGTGACCTGAATTCGTGCCCAAGAGATGAAAATAGGGTCATCCTAATGACATAAGCAAAGTAACATTCCCAGGAAAATGTGGATTAGGACTTAATATTCGTTGCTACTGTTTAGTGTCCTGTAAGACACTTAAGTATCAAAGTTGGGCTCACGCGTCAAATCGTCGGGATAAGGCTGTGAAAATCCTAATCTAATACTTGTTACCAGTTGGTAACGATCGTTACGTCTTGTGTCACATGCCCGCTTATGTCAGGTAGCATTCGTATGTCAAAACCGAACATGTTCGGGATCAAAATTTTTCTATGAAACAATTTCCATTCCTATAAGTATTTTAAATCTTTTTGGTAAAAAATGATGTCAGTGTGATACCTATTGAAATCTACAAATTATACAGTTCGTAGTAATATCGACGTGTGAGCAGAAGTTTCTAAAATAGGTTACGTTTAGTTAATTGTTTAATAATATTTTTACAATAAAACCCTTTTTTCGAGTTTCTTTTTTCCAGTCCCATAGTTTCGGTCACAGATCCTTCTCAAAAACTCACCCCGCATAACATTATACTTTTGTATAAAAACACAATTTCTTTCTTTCTTTTACAATAAATGGAATCGCCAGCCATTATAATTAATGCCATTTTTTTGCCGAGTCCCAGTGAAAATGGTAATTTCTTACGGATTGCTACTAAATTAGCTCTCGAGTAGACCTTGCTGTATTAATTACGAAGCCACTTCAGTAAATTAAGACTTTTTAGTATTCCGTATTAATTGAGAAAAAGATATAGCGACCTACCTACTGTTGTATTACGGAAAGAACAGCTATACGTACCTACAATAAGGTTTACAGGACACACAAAAACGGTTAAGACTTACTCAGTATTTATTCTGAACCCCTACATTAATCAACTGTAGGTACCATACATTTTGACTGCATCTGGGTATTGCAGTTTAGTAGGAAACAGCTGTTTTTTTAGCAACTGACGTAAAATTAAAACCGGGCAAGTGTGAGTCGGAATCGCGCACCGAGAATTCCGTACAAACTTGAAATATAAATGGACATATATTTTGATTGCGTAAAGTTAGAGTGTCGTTTTTTTCACAGCTTAAAGGCATTGCAGAAAAAAGGACCTCACAGGCAGACAGCTTTTTCCTTTTGAAGTACGGAATACTAATGTTTTTATCAGAACGATACACTAAATACGTGTAACATGTTGTACTTCCTACCGTGTATATGGCAGCCAGCGAGTATTGTAAGCAGACCAAGGGACGCCACTACTCACACATTTAATACCTAATAGTCGAACACATATATCATGCGTGGTTGATCAAGATTAACGTATTTGTCTAGACAAGTACTCGAAGCACTGTTTTTGGGACGCGCTGGTGTCCTTACGTTGTTTTTCTTTACCTTTTGTGAACAGTGAGTCACACCGGTCTAGGTTTCAAGACGCTAATCGTAACCGTCTCCGCGTGAGAGACTACATAACGCATTGGACATTAAACAAATATCACATTCTATTTACCTATTAGCCAAGCGGTTGGTCGACTCTTCACGTAAAGGTTGGCCACGACATTGGCAATATTGGCATTGACATTGGCTTCAGGGTTGGCCTTCTTTATGGCCAAATAATCAGCATTGCCATCCAACGTGGCAATGCTGCCACCCTGCTGGGCACCTTTCCTATTGACAGCGATGTAGATGAATTTTTGACGCCCTTAAATTCTTTTTGTCTTTTTGGGACTTTTGAAATGATAGATTAATTTAACATTTACCTAACAGAAATATTTTCGCGATTGAAGAGCCGTTTTTTTGTACGCCATATTTTGTCAGTATTCCATTTACTAAGTAACTATAATTATTGTTAATGCGAAGACATTCCCTTAGTCGCAAGTTTATTTGAATATTATACCGAACCCTGCAAAATTGTCACGTCAGTCGTGCGAAAGAAATATAGTGTAATTAGCGACCTCTCCTTTTGGTCGGCCTGGTTTTGTTATGGAAATTACATTCGGACCTAAGAGTATAAATAATAAACGCACGTATAATAAAAAAAACCTGTGATTATTAAACATTTTTTTTAAGGAGCAAAAAACATTTATTAAGGAGGCTTTTGCTGGTGGGGATGTGTTTTAAATCAGATACCCGTAATTGTGTCATTATGTTAATCATTTAAATGATACACTTTTTCTTTAACCCATTTAAATTTCGCACTGCAGTGTGATATTTTTATTTAAATTCCCTTTTCAGTATGCATTGTTAAAATCTTGCGATTAAATTACAAAATTTTTCTCCCCTCCCCAACGAATTGGGTTGTAATTTTGTATACACCTTTGGTTTTGGTGTCACATAAATATATGTTTATGACAGCCAGGATCACTTCCTCTTGAGAGAACTTTTCAATAGCCTTCGATCAAAAGCAGTGGAAGGCATGAATAAACACTTAACCCAGCAGTTGAACGATACAGTCTAACAATAATCAGTAAGAATCGTAGCGCTCTACTCCATTCATACCCCAAAGTATTTGCGCAAGGCAGGAGGGCCTACCGGTTCGTAAATAGATGGCGGTCTTAATATATTATATCATACACGGTCACGGCTTAGTTTCGCAAGGGTATCGGTCCTTCCGGGGAATTATAGACCTGAAATATGTAGCTTGAAGTTAAGGTTCTGTAATTTTAGGTGATTTTAAAGGGTAAAGACAAATTAAAGATGGTGCGTTTGGCTGGCGAAGAAAAAATTTAAATGAAAATTTTAAGTATGAATATTATGTATATCGCTCTAAGGGTAGGTGAAGACCGCGATGGATTCTCTGCGTTAGAGATGATACTAACTGATATGGCTATGGGGTGACAAGAGAATACTAAAAGAAGACAGGGAGAATGACGTTTGGCCTAGCCGTCGAGGGGCAGAAAGAATGGCTACTGTGGTATGGCATTCGGGAAGATTGAACGGATTTAATAACGAGGGCAGAAAAGCTTCGAGCGGGAGGAAACGTCCGGGTGTCACCATTGTGACAATCGCCCGGAGGGCACGGTGGAGCACACAGTGGCGGTCTACCCAATTTGGGCGGAGCACCGCCCCCTCCCCCGCCGCTCCGCCCAGAGCAGGAGAAGTTATTTGATGATTTCCCAAGTCAACAAAAAAAGGGTAGCAATGCTATCTTTTTTCTTAACAGTATGGTAGTAAGTAGTGTTTAACATAGTGTCAGAGTGTATATACTGCCCATAGGCCTCTAACTCGGCTGAACGTACGATGTTTTCTTTCACCAAAAAATTATAAGATAATTATGCAATATACGCACATGAATCTGAATATTTAGATGTCAGTCTTGGGTTCGAACTCAACTCACTTGGTAGTCCAGCAGACCGATCACACCACTAGTCTATCACAGACCTTACCCAAGCTCAATAGCCAATTACTGAGCCACAGCGTTATTAGCGCTCTATCTATCTGTCTAATTAAGTTTCATGTATAATTGTATAACAATAACACTTCCTTCGATCACCCTTCATCAATTAAATGATACGTTTACAGATAGCATTAATTGAACAGTTGAATTAATTGCAGACGTTGATTTGTGATGATGGTATAATCAACGGTTTGTATGTTGTTGATACTTCACTGATAAGGGCTGATAATGACAGGCTGATTTGACATGTCGTTAGTTTGTTACATCCTTACTATCCTTACTATAAAAGCGAAAGGGAGTTTGTTTGTAACGTCTTCACACCTAAATGACTGAACCGATTTTGATGAATTTTGGTACAGAGATAGTCGGGGCCCTGGAGACGGACATGGGCAATTTTTTTAAAGTGAGATTTGAGGGAGAAAGAGGGAAGAAAAGGGAAAACTTAGCTTTTGTAGCATTACAACAAATAAGGTGCAAGGGCAAAAACTACAGGTAGCAGGTACCTACCTGCAAATCAGGAAAGGGGAACTGTGTTACCCCAAATTTAACGCGAGCGAAGCCGCGGGCAAAAGCTAGTATTAATATAATAATATAGTCCTAACCGTTTTTGGCCACACCGTTCAATTTTTGTAAATGTTTCAATTTTAAAATACATATATTATATTTATTATATTAATTAAAACTAAGAAAAAAAAAAGATAAAGATCATAGATAGTATGGTATTAAATCCTAACTAACAGAAAACTTTTTGACAAATTTAACTGAGAATTCTAAACCAGGTACAGAATCTGGGTGAACCGAACACAAAGAATTTCATAGCTCTCAAATCTATACAGGGAAAGTTGATTCGTTTGTTTGTAGAAAGTAAATGCTTGAACTACTGATTCGACTTTCAAAATTCTTCCACTGGTATAAAGTTTCATTATGCCTAGTGTTATCCCACTTAATATTATACCTAAATGCGAATGTTTGTATGGATGTTTGTTACTCTTTCACGTCAAAACGGCTAAACGGATCTTAATGAAATTTGGCACAGAAGTTGAGTTGAGTCTTTAATAACACAAAGGACTTTTTTTTCGATATCACGCGGGTGAAGCTGCAGCCGCCAGCTAGTAGGTTATAACTATTTAAAGCTTTTCCATTAGATTATTTCTGGCTATAATGCGAACGCAGCCGAGGGCAAAAGCTAGTCTTTTATATATTCACATTTGCGCTAATATATACATACATAGACAGTCCTGTCCATCAAACTATCTGAAACAACTCAACAGAAATAAGATGACAGAGCCCACAAAATTACTTTCCGTCCTCAAAACAAAACACGCACACAACACACCCACACAACACACCCACACAACACACCCACATACGTCATATTCTCGCAATCATCCCATCTCGCACACTTTTGTTTCACAAATTTACACATCACGGCTCTAACCGTCAATACTGTCCATCCTTGTCACAGCCGTCAATGGGCGTCCATCCCCCGTCACCGAACGGCTCTGACAGGGGTGCGTGTCATCGTTCAATGACATCCTTACTAATATTTTAAAAGTGAAAGTGAGTTTGTTTGTTTGTTACGTCTTTACGTCTAAATGGCTAAACCGATTTTGATGAATTTTGGTACAGAGATAGTTGGGCCCTTGAGACGGACATAGGCTAAAACAGATTTTTTTAAAAAAAGATTGAGATATGAGGGAGAAAGAGGGAAGAAAAGGGAAAACTTAGCATTGCTATTACAATAAATAAGGCGCAAGGGCAAAAACTACAGGTAGCAGGTGCCTGTTAATCAGGAAAGGGGAACTGTGTTACCCCGAATTTAACGCGAGCGAAGCCGCGGGCTAAAGCTAGTTCATATATAAACTAACGCCTTTAACCAATAGGGGTAGGCAGAAACTGCAGAATGATACCTGCTACGATTCTTTTTTTTTAAAGCTCCAATGGCTCACAGACTTGAGTTTAAATTTCAGAAGGTCTTCATGTTCAACTCAATACGTCCAAACATTCCCGAGATAAAGGGTCTTGACTGACAGACAGTTCGCCTCAAAGAGATGTCAGCAAAGCAGAGGGGCCTGCCAGAGCCACCGCCTGCCGGAGTTGCGGGTTGTTCGAAACAGATACCGCGGCCCCGGAACATAAAGGGCAAAAGAAGGAACATGGATGGGTTTTAGTCAGCACAAGTCTGGCACTACCACACGCTCCACCCAGAGAGCGGGGGAAGTTATTTGATGATTTCCCATTCACAAAAAAATATACTGTCAGACAGATGGACAACAAAGTTATCCAATAAGGAATCGATTTTTTCCTTTTGAGATACGAAACCCTAAAAAGAATTTCTCAGTAGAAGCCACGGAGGCCAGATTTGTGTTCGACTAGTGGAAATAGACTGGCCCTCTCTAACACGGTACTTAACTAGTGAAATATGAGTGTATATGTACTGGCTACCCCGTTAGGATTACAGGCGTGATATTATGTCATGTGATCCTGTTGCTACCCTCCGTCACCGGACGGGTATAGCCGTCAGTTTGACAGGGGTAGGTCCGTAGGTGTCATCGTTCAGTGACGTCACAGTAATAAGGCCTTACCCGATTTGTCGCGATCTGTTCGGAGTTGTTGATATTATTTGTAACTATGTGTAATTATGTGTTTTTTTTACGATTTACGTGAAAGAGTAATGGCTGTTTGCTGTGCTGCCTAAGACAAGTGCAATGATTTCCTGCCGGGGTTGCGAGTTTTCCGCGGCCCTGGAACATAAAGGGCAAAAGAAGGAACATGGAATATTAGTCATTAAAAGTCTGACATTCCTCCCTACTCCGCCCAGAGCGGTCAGAAGTTATATGATGAGTCAAAAAAAAGCAGTGATTTGTTTTAATTTCGCTAAGAGCAGACTAAACATAGGTATAACTTTTTTTTTAAAGATAGAACTAGAGCGGTGAAATGATCTCATCTCAGCATCAAAAATGGGTTAATTTAACGCCACCAACTTATATCCGTTTTTGTTTTATGTTTAACCGGTACGTGAGGGCGTTTACAAACATTTAAACCCACTTATACAAACAGCCAGACCCAAAACAACTACCTTAATACAAGTTAATACAAATATTTGTCTCGTGCGGGAATTGGACCGGCGACATGCAGCGCAGCACAAAATCACTAAACCTAAGCACCATCCGTAAAGTCAAAAGTTAGGTAAATTTTCTTGAAAGCATCAATTTTTGATGTAATTCGATTTAACTTTCCCTAATTCCTGAACAACATAATAGCAACCCCTTCGCCATTGCAGGTGTATTTAGACGGCACCCTGTTTCAATGGGGTCGAATGGCCCAACATTTAACATAAATACCTCAACGAAAACGGTTTGATCTTTATATTTATTAATACAGTTGTCGGAAATAATTAACTTTCTATCTGTTTGTTATTTCTATAGAATGCTGTTCGGTCTACCGTTTTAGGCTCGTAGTTAAAGATTACTCGTGCCCACAGTATTCTAGGATTTTTTTTATTAGTTTTGGAAATTTATGCCCAAAACTATTCAAATTATTTCTTTTTCTTTAAAAAAACGTACTCTAGGACGTGGGTGCGTTTACAAATATTTAAGCTCACATACACAAACACCTAGACCCGTAAAAACTATTTGTAAGTCATACAAATATTTGTTCCGTGCGGGGATCGAACCCGCGACACGCAGCGCAGCAGTCAATCGCTCAGCCACTGCGCCAACCATGTCGTCGAGTGTGTGTTATCTGATCTGCAGTGAGGAGACTGCTTAAAAGTTGACTTATTCAACGTTAAAAACACGTTATTAAATATTGTTTTAAAACTCATCATCAATTAGGAATAACAAAAACTTCTTTTCAAGCTATTCGAAATGAAGTAAGCAACTAAGTTATCGTCCAAAATTAAAAAGACTATAGCTATCATTTTAAGTCCTTTTGTTAAACTATATTGACCTTCTATAAAAGCTTAAAATGTGTTAAAAAAAGTACACAATATAATCACATGACAGATCCATTAAAAATTCGGCAAGTCACAGCAAGGTCTCAGACTTAATGTACGTTAAAATGTAACGAGTAATTAGACGCGTCATGAAGTTCATTTGACAAAAAGAATAGGTTAACATTAGGACGAGGTTCCAGTGACGAGAGAAACGCCAGAACATATTAAGTAACATTTTTGTTTGCTAAATAAAGGCATGACATTATTTTTTATTTTTTAAATTCTTAGTGTGGGTCAACTAGGGATTTCTCCTGTATCGTGGGTGTGTTTACAAATATTTTAACTCACATACACAAACAGCCAGAACCGGAACAACTATCTGTAAGCCATACAAATATTTGTTCCATGCGGGGATCGTACCCGCGACACGCAGCGCGGCAGTCGATCGCTCAGCCACTGCGCCAACCGTGTCGTCGTCGTCGATAGTAACTTATACCTTAGATATCAATATCTTAAGTATCAATTGTATAGAATATAAGTGTGATGGGGACAGAGATATTTATGTATGTGTGTTGTGCCTTTTATTTTTATTTTTAGGGTTACGTGCCTAAAGGGTAAAACGGAACCCTCTTACTAATACTCCGCTGTTCGTCCCTCTGTCGGTCTATCCGTCTGTCCGTTCGTAGTTAAAAAGTTGTCATTTTCACGGATAAATGTATTTCTATTGCCACTATAACAATAATTCCTTACTTCCTTACTAATATTATAAAAGCGAAAGTGAGTTTGTTTGATACAGAGATAGCTGGGACCTGGAGACGGACATAGGCTAACTTCTTTTTAAAAAAGAGTAAGAAATGAGGGAGAAAGAGGGAAGAAATGGGAAAACTTAGCATTGCTATTACAATAAATAAGGCGCAAAGGCAAAAACTACAGGTAGCAGGTACCTGCGAATCAGGAAAGGGGAACTGTGTTACCCTGAATTTAATATATGAAGCCGCGGGCAAAAGCTAGTACTTAATAAATATTCAAAGGACCTACAACCAACATTTTTTTTGCTATTTTTATAGATAATGGTACTGAACCCTTCGTGCGCGAATGGGACTCGCTCTTGACAGCTTTTTTACATTGTCCTCATTGATAGACAGTCAATCTGAAATCATTCGTTCAAGCTCCTCCAGAACACCCTGTCGTCCACCTTCCGCGGCCAATACCTACGACCCTTTTGATTGTTGCAAACATCATTTAACGATGTTTTACCCGCTACCTCTTCTGCTTACACTCACACCACGCCCGCTACCTCTTCTAAATTGGGGTATTCTAATTGACTTACCCGAGCGCACGAACCTCGTGTGGTTTCACTTACATTTCAAACAGAATTTTATGTTTAATTGGAGCTACTTAACAATGATAAATGTGAGAATGTGGTACATAAGAGAATTAGTCTGTATACTACTTACTTACATAACGTATTATAATATAATATATGCAAGACACGTGTATCAACCATGTTGTGAGGTTGAATTAATAAAAAAAAGCAGGCAAAAAGTCAACGAAACCAACAAAAGCCACCGACTTCCGGAAATAAAGTTATTTTCCACTTTTTAGTTTTTTTTTTTGGAAGTCGGTTTTATTTTTTGCAAAAAAGTTTTTTATTTCAGCATTTTTAGTTATAGTATTATTAGAAGTCGGTTAAAAAAACTTCCCTCGATTTCGCCAAGATTCCATCATCAGATCCCGACTTGGTGACTATGGGAGCAATTTGGAAAGCATAGGCTTTAAATTTTTTTTTGTTGATTTTTCAATAACCGCTTGTCCGATTTCGATAAAATTTTTATGGGACCATTTGGAAAGACCTTTCCAACAAAAAAAGAATTTTTGAAATCGGTTGGCAATCGACGGAGTTAAGCGCGAAGAAACCTAAAAAAAAAAAAAAAAAACATACAAACATCCGAATTGAGAACCTCCTCCTTTTTTAGAAGTCGGTTAAAAAGGTTGCCCTTTGCCTAACAGTGGGACAATACAGGCTAATAAAAATACTGCTCCCTGGAAACTAAGAGTGAGACAAGTTTCGTCAGAGCTAGAGGGTGGTGGGAGGTGTAACGACTATTAGGGATTGAGGTTTTTGCCCAGAAGTGGTTCAGACAAGGCTAAAAAAAAAACACACGGTCACACGTAGCACCAAACAATCCAATGTTTGTAATGCACATTCAAATTAAATGAGAATTTACACTCGACCGTAAAACTAAATTTATTTTTTATATTATTTTATTTTAAAAAAAGGTTACGACTGCAGTTTCATGGAAATGACCCGAATTTCAAACACTAAATGTCAAATCCAGTTCAAATCAGTTTTTGTAAGTTTTTATTTGAATTTGTATAACGTATAAAAAAAATATAGGTACGTAGTTAAAAATTTATATTTTTTGAATTTTGAGGAGGCACCTGTGTTTGCGCATGTATTTGTGTAGTATAAGATACCGACTGTCAATGTCTCGTTTGTTCTCACTAGTTCTACTGAACAGTTCTACGGTAGAACTAATGGGTTTTTTTTTCTCAGTAGTACTACGAAATTCGGTATAACAAAATAGTAGAACTATTGGGATTCTCTACTATTTTGTTCTCACTTGTTCTACTGAACAGTTCTACGGTAGAAGTAATGGGACTCTCTAGTCCCACTTGTTGTACCTGTTTCATCGGTAGAACAAATGGGATATTTTGTTCTCACTAGTACTACGTTTTGATAGGTTTTAGAAATGGAAGTAATTTACCAAATATGCTAGTCATATCTAAATAGGTATTAAGTTTAAAAGACACTTAGATATTACTGGAAACATTACGACACTTTTGCTATGATGGCTTACCATGACCGAAACTAGTCAGAAGGATTTTAACAATGACAATTGTGACAATAGCCTTGTGATCCGATAGTCAAAGGACAGGTGTGTCAGATCTCAGTATTATCCAGTACTTAATTTGTCGAGGTTTAAGAGGTCAGACGTGTGTAAGCTGACACCGTACGCGGACACCAGCTTTGTTGAGGAATAAGCTTAGGGTTGACAGGTTATTTGACATTGTACTCAAACAGCCAGCATGTAACGTGGCACTGCATAGAAACGCTGCACATTATTTATTTATTCAACGATGCGTTAATTATTTCGCTAGATGTGTTGCTGGGGAGTTTGTTTTCCCTCCTTTTGCCTAAGTAAACAAAGAATGGTGGTCACGGTTGGTTGAGCTATCAGATTGTAGGCATTTTTAACAGCCTTTCAAAACAGTCAAAGTATGTTTTTTAACGGATGGAAATTCATCAAATAACTTGACTAACTTCCCCCGCTCTGGGTGTAGCAAGGGGGAGCGTCAGTCTCCTACTGACTGAAACCCACCCATATCAAACAATTCGCAATTTCGGCAAGAAAATTTGGCTTAGATACAAGCTAAAAACCATAACACAATTCCTTCTTAAATAAATCGAACTATAAAATTCGAAATGCAGACAAAAATAAGGCAGCATGACTGTAACTAATTGAATGAAGAACAGCAAAAAATCCGAATTGACTCATCCGCGCCGCCTCGGGCGACAAAGTGAACCAATTAGTATCCGCCCGTTATTCTGTCTGTACCTAGGAACATCCGTTGGTGCGCTGGGAAATGCAAGAATGCATTTCGTTAGGCTGCGGCCGGGTTCAGAAATGGTTACAATACGTTTGCATCCACAACCGGCGCCGACGAGCGGGATGATCAGACCGGTGGACGCATGGACGTCAACGAAGCAAAAAACAAGTACAACTAAACATATTTGGAAAAGAAATATCCCAGCAGTAGCCTACTCTCTTGAGTATTAAGTGTGAGTTTATCTACCTTTGTTTACTTACGTAAGCATGGTTTGAGTACCCAAAATGAAAATAATTATGGTCAACTAATTAATTAACAAAATGCAGCATGTTTTTGTCTGTAAATTATATCGTAATGTTTTTTTTTCGGATTCTGTTACTCAAATGAAAATAACAGAACCTTTATTGGATCACGTTGTTATCCATCTGTCTGTCTGTCAAGATCTTTTATCTCGGGAACGCGTGAAGATATCAAGTTAACAAGAAATCTTAAACTCAAATTTGTGGTCTCTTTGTGTGATAAATGATGAATAACAGTAGGATTGTTCAGTTCCATTTTATTTTTTTCTTACGGAAATCCTCGATGAATGTCCTCCACCATGGGGCGGCGGGGTCTGTCAGACTCCTACTGATTAAAGCCACATGGTATTCCTTCTCGTCACTTCTGACTGGGGTATGGTGACAGAATTGCATTGCTACACAATCACAGTGACGGTCTGCTTGAAGCAAAAAAAAAGCAAAGCCTTCTCAGGTAAACAGGAGGAATGAGCTGCTCCTCGCTCGGTCAATATATACGAGAGGCGCACGGAAACTTTTTGCTGTAACAACAGACTTAGATTGTTCAGTCTTTGCACTAACCAAACTATAATCCCTTAACATCTCCATAAACCCAACAAAAATCTCTAATAATCCACGCCACAAGACATTGTCTACACACTACAAAAACATAGTGTTGTTCTTTCATTCCCCCACAACAACAAAGGTACACAATGTGTTCTAGAAGTACACAAAGCAACACACACTGTGTATTAAAGTACACAAACCTTTATAAGCGGGCATTTGAAACCACCTGTCCGCAACCTGTTGCCCGGTTCATTTAAAATTTCACAGTTAAGAGAGTTTACACTTGAAGTATTTATGCTTTTCTTACTTACTTTTTGCTCGAACTAGGTATAGAAAGTTTTAATGTTGGTGTACTGACTTAGTTCATTTTTAAAAAGGTTAAGCGAGATTATAGTTACATTTTATTGTTTTAAATTTGCATGTTTAAGTTTGCCTGTACACTGCGTCTCGATAATATTCGAGAGATAATGCCCTCAATAATTAAATGGTATTTCTTATTCTGGCTTCATCATCAACTTCCTGCCTTAATTTGATTCTTTTTGGGGTCGGCACAGAACGTTTTCTTCTTCCATTCTTCCCTGTCCAACTTCATCGACTCCTTTCTCTTTTATTTAACATTCTCCCTGATTTGTCACTTCACTTGTTCTGGACGTCTATGCCGCACCATAATGTCACCTTCAAACAGCATGCACTAGGGAGCTTCTTCCTAGATGTCCAACAAGAGAACGTATTTTATCATCAGGAAGAAGTAAGGGATTGAGATTCAAGAACTAAGATTTCTTATTCTGACTTATAAGAAAAATGTTTAATCGTTGTTTGTCAGTCAGTGGCATAAAAAAGTAAGCACAATAACATGCATCTTGTTGGACAAGCTTGACTTATAAACGTGTTATAGTAAAAAGAAAACCGGCCATGACCAAGTCAGACTTGCGCATCGAAGGTTCCGTACAAATTCGTGACATAAACGGCCATATGTTTTGACTGCGTAGACTTAGAGGGTTGATTTTTTCACAGTGTGTGGCTTACGCAGCAAAAAGAGTGTCCATGGAGTTTTTTGCCCATTCTTCTCCATAGAGATCAACACTTTGGAATGGGTAACTACAGTACTTTCACAAGTTATTATGCCTTGTGACCGGGACTGTAGCTTCATTTTGTTTCTTGACATTCAAAAGTGCCTGTAATGGTCTACGTTTTGATTACAACGCTTGTGGCTGTCAGTTTGTGTGTCGATGATTTATGCATCCTTTACACACTGATACTACATGAGACATGCTCAAAGAACAGACACTACCGTTGTATGCAACTGTATATCGGATAACAGCCAAAGCAAAGCTGTAGAAAATGATGTGTCACCAATAGTTGCACGTAAAGATTTCCAGTAAATCAGTATTATACGCTGGTACTCAGTTCTCTACTTTATTCATAAGCAGTATGAAAAATATTTGTAAAATCTTAGCGAAAGATGTTTCATATTACAAAGAGTTCTCCTATTTTCTATCCACAGAGTATAGTACAAGAAAATGCAGGCAAAGTTCTAATGTAACGTGTGCACTGTACATGAAATCCTTATCGAATTTTCCCGAGTTGGGATGGGACGCAGTGAAACAAACTTTACATTGTTACGTGCCTTGTTTTAAATTGAAAAAAAATTACACATAAACACACACAATCACACTTGAACGTTTAACGTCACACCTCTTTCCTTGTTACTCGACTGTCAAGGAAGGGTTTTGCTTGTTGAAAATCAAATTTTCAGGTCTTATAGAATCTGTAATGTTAAAAGAGTCTTAAAAAAACCAGCCAAGAGCAAGTCAGCCTCGAGGGTTCCGTACAAATTTGCGCCATAAACAGCCATATCTTTTGAGTTCGTAGACTTAGAGGATTGATTTTACCAAAGGTATCACAGATTATAAATGGTTTTAATTTCAACTCGATACTTCTTCGCGTTCCCGAGATAAAGTGTCTTGACAGACAGACAGACGGATTATAAAGTGATCCAACAAGGGTTCTGCTTTTTTCCTT
Source organism: Ochropleura plecta (assembly GCA_905475445.1). Classification (NCBI taxonomy): domain Eukaryota; kingdom Metazoa; phylum Arthropoda; class Insecta; order Lepidoptera; family Noctuidae; genus Ochropleura; species Ochropleura plecta. The sequence goes on from FR997736.1 coordinate 20,185,876, forward strand.
TTGATGTACGGAACCCTAAGAACTGTGACTAATTGGTAGCTTATTTACTTTGAATCTAATAACGTTTTTTTTTTTTGGTTACAGGTAAGCTACGTTTAAAGAAAGAGTCTACAGAAGAACTGGTCTTGTCAGGTATTGATGGCATTTGTAACTGACGCCGCACAAACGTACCTATTAATATGTTGAAAAAGGAAACCAATCTTTAATCATGGAATTGAAAGAAATTTGAACTTGGAATTGGATTGAAGAAATTAATTTGATTGTTTTTTTTTGTTGTGTTTTTAATGGCTAAAGAAATGGTACCTACAGCAACTTGTACATCAGTAGGTAAATCTTTAATTTTATCATGTAAACCACATGAAACACGCCCCGGGTGTTACTATGTTAGATACACTTCTGCCTAACCTCTGTGGTATTGGTGTGTTATAATGTGTTATTAAAAAAAACCTTTTTAGCAACAAAACAAACAGTAACTTCCAAAAAAACATTATGAAGTGGAAAATTAGATTACTTCCGGAAGTCCAAGCAAAACCTTTTTATTTCAGCCCTTTTAGTTATATATTAGATATCTAATATATAACTAAAAGGGCTGAAATAAAAAATAAAAATCATATATGTATACAGGATGTAACGGAAAGGGTATATACATACCAATAGCGAGGCTTCTTTTTTTTTTTTTTTCTTTCTTTTTTTTCTTTCTTTCTTTCTTTTTTTTATTTATTTATTTATTTAATAATTTATGTACACACAAGAAAAAACACAGGAAAACATCATAAAAAAAACAAAGAGTACAAAGGCACAGCTTATTTCTAAAGAAATTTCTACCAGCAGGCCTGCGAGAGGAAATATGAAGAATGAAACGTAGACAATAGTGTGTGAGAACAGGAAGAGAATAGTAACTAAAATAAGAATGTCTTAACCTAAATATAAGTACACATATAAGCATAATAATATTTAACTATATACATACATAACACAAAAATACATTAACAGATTTTTTTTCTTTTTTTTTTTTTTTTTTTTATATTTAGCTGAAACCCTTGCGATATCGTTTGATAAGCCTTGAAGAAGCCTTGCTCTTGATATGTATATACCCTTTCCGTTACACGTTGTATACATATATGATGGTATCAGACACAAATTCCCATAAAATTTCTTTTCCATTGCCAAAATATAAGCATATATAATCCATATAAATTAGAAGAAATAATATGTATTTTAGAAGATACATCATAAACTATCGAAACAATGTAGGCAGATAAAATTGATCCCTTCGAGAGCATACCCTTTAGATTATAAAAAGAATTTTGAAAATCAGTCCATAGTTGATCCGTATCAAGCAAAAAACTACAATCAAATTGAGAACTCCTCTTTTTTTGAAGTCGGTCAAAAATCGATAACTTCAAAACATGGAGTCTAATGCCACACTTCTTCCAACATTACTACTACATTATAGTGTTTGATAATAGTCATCGTTTGCCAACAAGTGCGCTCACACGAGAACACTGCTCAGTCCCGGGTGGACGCGGCGCAATTTCCTGTCCCCTTTGTGAGAGCCCACAGGAAACGGGCTCAGTTTCACTGCTAGGCTTGTGGTTAATACTCGGGTATTTTTAATAGGACAACTTATGGTTCTGATTTAAAGTAGGTTTGTTCCTTGTTACAAGGCGTTGGTCCTAACTATAAATCCCTCCTTTCAATATTAACCAATGTTTCAAGAAAAGAAGGATTATATTTTTGCTTGTTACGTGTAATTAGATTATAGAAAGTAAACTAATAAGTTATTTGACAACCTACCTTAAGGCGCTGTACAAAGCAAACACTTCGTAAAACGTCTAGTTTTTCGTCGCATTGTTAGCCGTATCTGTACATGCCACTAGCCAAAAAAAAATACCGTGTATAGTTCAATACATAAAGTAAAGAGTTACACAAAATAAGTTTACAAAAGTGATCTAGTACTAGGAAAAAAAAAATGTTTAGAAAGACCAAGAAAAAAATTTTTTCGTCTCGAAATTCTCAATTTTTTCAGCGACAACCTTCATATTTTTTATATCTATAACAAAGAAAATTGTATATACTAAAGAGATATCTAAAATTTTTCAAACATTGAGCTGTATTTTTTTATATTCAATAAAAACTGCAAAATGACCTACATTTTGGCGGACATGATATTCAAATAAAATCAAATACCGAAATATTTTTGACCTTATTTCTATTATTTCGATGCAATACTGTCGTGTACTTGTGTCAGACCATGCCTAGTATGCAGCTAGCGTCACTTTCGTGAATACCTCAAGATTAGCTTATTGCCGCGCCTTAATTAGTCGTGTTATAACCATTCTTGAATTATTACATTACATCTGTCATTTGAAAATACCAGCAAACACATTAAGAAGTCGTTGTTCTGGTATTTGTTTAACATTAAATATCTCCAATTTCAACGATGAATTTCAATTCAAATTACGAATGTTATGTATTCCAAACAGTGCAACGCGCAATATTTGAACTCGCGAACTCTCACACTTGTAATTGAAAAAAAAACTGGTAAATATTAGACTTGGATACGAGTATTTTTAGCCAGTGGAGCGCGCCAATAAATTGGATCCATCGATATGAGTGACGTCTGTTGACGTGATCTACTCCAGAACGAGCACCCGCGCGAAAAAATGGGTATCCGTTTTTTGTACAACACGGTGTTTGATCAAGGGTGGACTAATGAAATATTATCTGGGTGGGTAAGCATTTCAATGATAGCCTTGATAAGAACTAATGTTGATACAAACTGAAATAAATAATGAAAATGTGTCGGAACATGTTCAAAAGTATAAAAGAATTAAAGGAGTATGCATAATTTTAACGCGAATAGTACCCAGAAGAATTAGTACAGTATATAAAATTACTCTGTGCTTGCTGCTACTGCTGCGGTGCCATGTTATACTTTATTGTTACTAATATAATAACGATGACATTTTATATTTAAGACAAAACATACTTTGGTGTGGATGGATTTTGCAAGTCTTATGAAGAACACAAAAATCTATTCTGTTAACATTAACAAAACTATTTGTAACCTATCCATTTTATTTTAAGTTCATTTATTTATTTCCTTTTAAATCGATTTCAAAAAAGCATCTAACAAAAATCACCGAATTCCGGAAGTAAACTAATAAGTTTATCTTTTTAGTGTTTTTTGTTAGGTAATTTTTAAGTTTTTTATAATACTCTTAATTTCGAATCAATTTATTTAAACCTGGCAACCGTGTTTATGACCACTTTAAAACAATCATTCGCGTATCCGATCAAAAATCGATAAATCAAATAATTGTGGGTATCTGCAACGATAATAACTGCATGATAATTATGTAAATACCTCCCGAAGTATTACTCAATAAATTTATCGTTAAATATATTGAAAACAGCTGTGATTGATTTTATGTTTTTCGTTAATTGTTTTCAAGCTGGTTTAAAATGGAATCACAATGAGACCGTCTGTTGAGGTAAGTACAGGATTAAATTATTCAATAGTCAATGGTCACCATTTAATTGTGTACAAATATTGATTGTTAAACAATACTTAGGTAGTAATTCAGTATGTTATGATCATTCTCCTATGTACGTAATCAAAATTGATTACGGTTCTTTTTTTTTGTTTTCCAAAAGTAGGTAATTTTAAGTGATTTAACATTATCGGCTGATAAACATAAACGTACGCAGATAATCTAATTTAAAATATGTCCTACCAGAGATTAGACAAGATAATTGCATATTTCCAGCATTTATTTTAAGTACCGTTAGGTATTTGTGTACTGTATGAAAACAATTTCACGTTCGCCAAACACATTAAAATGTTAAAATAATTGGGTAAATCAAAATCACAAGTCATTTATTAAATATAGGCTTATAATCAGTACTTTTTGAACGTCATTACACGCCAACCCTTCGCCACTTCTTAGTGTTTTAGCTGGGAAGAAGAAGGGGCAAAACAAACTCCCCAGCAACACAACCGTCTGGTAAGTTACATCAATTAATTTATAAAATCTAATGTTGTCTGATATTACCAAATAGTGATATATCGAAGGGTGGGCGGTTTGAGGGACTGTCTTGTGTAATGACATTCAAAAAGTGCTGATCATCAGCCTATATTGATTTTTATTTAGTCTTTGCCCGCGGCTTCGCTCGCGATAAACTCGGGGTAGCACCGTTCCCCTTTCCTAATTTACAGGTACCTGCTACCTGTAGTTTTTGCCCTTGCGCCTTATTGATTATTATAGCAAAGCTTCTTCCCTCCTTCTCCTTCATTTCACACTTTAAAAAAATATGACTATGTCCGTCTCCAAGGTCTCAACTACCAAAATTCATCAAAATCAGTTTTGCCATTTAGGCGTGAAGACGTAACAAACAAACTCACTTTCGCTTTAATAATATTAGTAAGGATAAGTGTGTATATTTAAGACTAGTTAATAATTGCGTAGAAATATTACGCATAGCAATGTAATTAATTATTTCCAACAATAAACCCTACTTAACAAGTAAAAAACATACTCGTACAATATAAATACGGCAATATACGATCCATCGTTTTACAACAGCAAAAAAAAAACAAAATGAAAAAACGGTTGAAAGTTAATCTTAATTGCATCTGTATAGCCTCGTTCAGTTGAGCGATCCCGTGGGAATAGTTCCATCCGGGTTCCGGGATCCCGGTATCGATGGACATCACTGTTTAGTTATTAATCTACTATCGAGTGGAAGCTGACAGGAGTTACGAGTTTAATGAAAAATGCACTGCTTTTTTATGTTGTGTGTAAAATTTCTGGTGATTTTGCTTGAGTGTGTAATTTTTTTTTTATGGTAACTTATAATATTCTTGACATATCAAAGCATGTTTTATTATTTACTAGCTTCCGCCCGCGACTTCGACCGCGTGGCATAGTTACTTTGGCGAACGCTTACTTTAACCCGCGGAATGATCGAAAAAAAAAAATCTTCCTCTCCCCTTTTTTTCAACTTTTCTCCCCCTTTTCACACTTTTTTTTAGTCTATGTCCGTCTCCAAGGTCCCAACTATCTTTGTACCAAAATTCATCAAAATCGGTTTACCAATTAAGGCGTGAAGGCGTAACAAACAAACTCACTTTCGCTTTTATAATATTAGTAAGGATTCTTAAAGCATTTATTTCAATTAAACCATTACTGACACTTCCTCCACATGAATGTCAAAACAGAACCATGCAGCTACAGACCCAGTCACAAGGCACAATAACTTGTTAAAGTACTGTAGTTGCCCATTCCAAAGCGTTGACCTCTAAGGAGAAGAATGGTTATGAAACTTCAAGGACAATCTTAATATCTTCTTATAATAAAGTTGAAGAAATTAACTGGCCAATATTGGTTTGTGATAATGAAATACAAATGTAAAAGTATTATCACAAAGAAGATTACACGAAAGATAACAGCCCAGTTATAGTATAGGGACTGAAACACAGTACTACACAAAATCCATTCTTACATATTAGGGATGACAACAGACTAGTAGCACACACATTACAATCCTCATGTACTGTGACGTAACCCTTTCATGCAACAGTACCTTTACAACACATACTATCATTGTACCTTCAGCTTTATAATATTATAACTGCGAAATGCGTAAAGCTTTGTCTGTCTGTGACCTTCAAAACTGGAGAGGACCTACAGAATAGCGTAACCACTGTCATACCCAATTTTGAGAACGCATCAACATTAATTGCGTTATTTACATTGCTGTAACAGTCTGAAAATTTTTTGAACATCTTCAGAAGCAAATTATTACGAATTTTCTTAACAATGTTTTGGAATGCTATTGGATATTGTTATTTTTTATTTGATATTTAACGTTCGAAATTCGAAAATTAGTTACTCATACCTCAACCAAACCCGAGTGCAGGCTGGTTTGCGAAGACATTCGAATTCGAATACTCATGTTTTTAAATAAAGATTTAGAAAGAATAGAAAGACATAGCTTTGTTTGTTTTTTTTTTATTATTGTGTGACATGTATTGCAGAAACTATGAACTAAGATATAGTCTTAAAGTATTTTATGCGTTTTCAATTACGTATAGTTCTCCACACTACACAGTACCTACGTAGGTAGTACGACATTATCTCATGGGTGTAGTGTAGGCCCATGAGATAATGTCGATCTTCGCAAGGCCAAAACCACAGGTAAATTCTAGTATTACATTCAACGTTATACCTCCATACCTCAGTAGCTGCGAACACGTATCTCCAATATGATTACCTGTTTGATCCCCGCTGAGACATTCCATGACAGTGTGTCAAAACATTTGGGGCTTACCTACTTACTGCGTCATATGAAAAGGGTAAAATGTAGGTATTTACTTAGCTGTATATTATTATGTTTCAATTTGTTTGATGTGTGAGGTTTTTGGGTGTTTGATAACTCTGTAATATGACACATTGTAATACTATGTTTTTCCCCAAGCTTCGCCTGCTTTTACCACCTGATTAAAGATATGCTATGTCTACCTATAGTCTATAATTATGTTATTTTCTCTCATTTAAATTAGTGTTTTTTTTCTAAGTTTTTCTTTTTCTTCCCTCCTTCTCCCTCATATCTCAATCTGTTTTAAAAATGCCCATGTCCGTGTCCAGGGTCCCAACTATCTCTGTACCAAAATTCATCAAAATCGGTTTAGCCATTTAGGCGTGAAGACGTAACAAACAAACAAACTTACTTTCGTTTTTATTATATTAGTAAGGATTGTTTATTTTACTTTTGCAATCAATATTGAAATGGTACTATTTCTCGTTACATAACAAAGAGGTGCCACACTATATTTTTCAAAAAGTTCCTACTCAAAAATGAACTAAACTATACAAACTTTTCCCTCTTGCCTCAATTCCCTTAAAACATCCCAAGTACACATTCGTCGTTATTCAGCAACGTTGGCGGCATGTAGCTCACATTTGGTTGGTAATACGGTTGGCCGGAACACGCTTTCGCTTTTTGCTAAGCTGGTCGCCACATTCACACTGCGTAGTTCAAAGTTATGCCGGGTTCCGCACTTAGTTGGACTTTCAACTTAGCGACAGTTTGGTCATGTGATCTTTAAATTATGTTAGTTTGTTCTGTTTGAGTATTTTGCTCTTTGGTTTGTGTAATTGGAGTTTAGGTGCATTGAAAGTCGGACTATTTACATTCGTGATATTTGCGTCGTTGGTCTACAGAACTAATTTGGACATGTAATGAGGAGGGACTAAGCACATGTGACTAAAAGAGTGATGGCTCTGAATGTTGATGGATGGAGAGGGAGAGGAAGGCCAAAGAAATGATGGTTAAATTTGTAAGGAATGAAATGAAGGGAAAGGAGTAAATGATATCGTGACGTCTGATAGGGGAGAATGGACGAAGTAAACGTATTGCGCCGACCCCAAATAGAATGGGACAAGGGCAGGAAAATTATGATGATCTACAGAACTACAGTTACTGTTGAGCATTTGGCCTTGGGTGCAATATCCAGATTAGAAAAAGTGTTATTGGGTTTTCCATCAGTTTCTTAGTAAGAGCCTGGTATTTAGATTTTAATTGGCTGCGAACAGAACTGCGCTGCCGAACCCTCCAGGAACTGTTAATGCGTGATGTAACATTACAACTTATTAGAAGTAACTATTTAGAACTTTTAATAAATCGCATGATTGAGAATCACAATCTATCATAACCAATTAGACTTCAATCACTTTGAATGTTGTTTTTAATACAGTCACTCATAACTTTATAAATGAAAAAGTGATTTATATTCGTTACTTAGCTAACTTTTGATACATCATAATTGGTTTTGATAGTAGTTTTGTTGATGGAGCTTTGTCGAATGTTGGTGTGCAAATAAGCATCAAAATTGTTAGAAAAAACTTTTTTCATACGAAATTCTGAAGAGAATGCTGGGTCTTTTTATTTATGTAACCAATGGTGCAGATAACAGTTATGTTTTAACAAAATTTTACCATCAGCATACCAAAGACTTTTAATAAATTCCCAAGATATCTGGTAATCTCCCAGAATCGTCAACAATCAAGTACCATGATACCAATCAGTTGATCTTCAGTCAGATGATCGTGGCATTGCTAGCTAGCTGTCGGCAATCAGGTCAACGACGCAATTAGAACCGCAAACACATGCATACGATGCAGCCTCTAATTACCAGTGAATAAGGAAATAGTTTCTAGTCGATGGGAATTCGACGTAGAGGTATGAGCTAAAAAGGAGATCACCTGCTAATATAAACTTATTATATAAATAGAGCATGATATATAGTAAATAAATACATTAAGGCTATAAACTTATTATATAAATAGAGCATGATATATAGTAAATAAATACATTAAGGCTTAAGTCAACACAACGAGAAGTTTTTTAACCGGGACATTTATCTGAGATCTGAAGACTTTGTTTTATGTAAAAATAAAAACTGTTAATAAAACATTGATCCAGTCTAGTTCTCAGATATTTGTGATTTAATAACTTCTCGGTGAATTAACTTACAATTTAGGTGTATTATATGTATATTATTATGTTCTATTCAAATTATAAGTTAATATTTGATTTCCATTAATATTAGATGAGCGTCAAAAAATAATAAAAAAATTTGATCAGACAAATTACGAGGAGATTTTAATGAAGTGGGAATTATAACAATCGTTTAAGGAGAAGTAGATCATGTTTGTGATCAAAGATATTGTTAAGTTGGAGTTAATGTAAAATATTCTTAAAATGGTTTATTGAATAGCTAATATTACTGATACTTACGATATGGGTAAAAAACTACTTGCATTTATTGCTTACGTTATAAAATTGAACTGATTTTATTTGCCAATAAATCTCAATATAGATGCGTACATTATAAAACACAATAGTTAACATTTTTTATGGTAATGAATATCTGCTTGATTGTAAATTTATTTAAAAATCTGACCCTCAAAACATTAGTGATTATGCTATATCAGTTACACTTTAAAAATAAAACTTCGGTTTTTAAATAATTGCCATTTTAATAACCCTATTTTCAGGTACGTTGCATAGTGTGTCAATTAGTTTTCTGCTGCGCCAACTGCCGTCGAAGACACGAGCGAGTGACCCACGGTCTCACATACGACTGTCCCATCTGTCGAGGATACCAGTTCCTCTGCAAACCAGAACAGCTCAACCAAGATTTTATAAGACACCTATCTAAAGAACATACCCCCTTACACTGTAAAAAGTGCAACAAAGTCTTCTACAAAATGGAAGATTTCTTAAACATTGATAAATGTACGAGCATATCAGAATTGATTGTCAAAGAGGCTGAAGTAGATTACTCCCAAATTAAGGAACTAGATGAAAAGTTTGATTCGATTTACGAAAAAGCACACAATTATGGCGAGAACTTTGAAGGCATTATTTCTGTTAATAAGAATAGTAAGACTGCTATTATAACGCCAATAGTTAGGAAGAAATATTTAGTAGATTATGAGTCCAGTGATAGTGAAGATGAAGATAGGGTAGGAGGCATGACTCCTCATCCAAAGTTTGCTCCTAAAACTCCAAGATTAAAGAAACAAAGAGCTGCTACTCCTCACACGAAGAAACTCCTCAGTATGATGAGACAAAAGGTTGTGGAAGAATATGAAGAAACAATTGGTGATGACATTTTCGATGGGTCGCCAAAAACTACACCAGTTAGAACTGATAATATAGGTGAGTGATTTTATAATCGATTTGTTAAATTATATTAAAAAAAACTTGACAAGTACGAGTCGGACTCGCGCATCGAGGGTTCCCTGAAAACATAAACTTGCGATATAAACTACCATATCTTTTGACTTCTAAGAGAGTTTTTTACACAGCTCCAAGGAACCACAGACTTGAGCATATGGTTTTTATTTTAATTCTATACCTTAACGCATTAACTTAATATGAGCCCTCTAAGTCTACGCAGTCAAAAGATATGACATCCACACCCTGCTGCTGGTTCATGCCAATCTTAACCTGATTTAAACAAATCAGTTCCAGAGCCACAGAATGAGATGACGACCCCCACATCCCACTTACCGCACCTCATCAAGCTAGCTCAGATTGTCACCACCAGCACTCCTACCCATCCTGCTGGTAACGGCTGGCCACTGTTCGCTGACCAGGGAGCTGACTCTCCTCTCTCAGAGATTGAGACCACTGGGAGTGCAGCTCAGAGCATAAATATTGAGGTATGCTACGCGTTTAATTGAAACGAACTTAATACATTATAAGACTTTATTAAGGAAATCAAAAATTTAGTTTTATTTCTTTATACACATTATTTTGTGGACACATCTGTAACGCCATAGGTATACGAACTACGCAATTTACCTGACGATACGCAAAATTTGGTTCCACGCAAAGTGCATGAGAGACATTTGCTAAAGTAACATACTCACAGAAACCTAGGGAAACGAAAAGGTTGGACATCGACCTCCTTCTCGGGCATCCTCCGACCAAACAACCTTCCCTACCCCTTATATATTCATACGTATAAAGTTTATAACCGATGTCCCAAGTATCTCAAGCTTCCAAACACTGCTTCAAAAGGTCTAAATGCAATATCATAAAAATACGACGAACAAAATATTTACGTTTTTAACATTTTTTTTCAGCCATCAAAATCTGAACTAGAGTCTGCGCCAAAGTTGAAGAGTATTATAGTGATGGGCAGCAAGATTCGTGTCGCGAGTCAGGACAGCACGGAGAAACATGTCACTTTCCAGGATTCGAACGAAGGCTCTATAAAGACTAAGAAGGTTAAGTTTGCTGATGATACTGTTTTTGAACAACCCAAGGTGAAACGAGGTAAGAGTGTTTTGTCTACACAATAGACAAAACAAGAATAAAAAAAATACTTAGCGTTTTTCTTTTTAATTTTCAAAAATAGTTAAAATATAAAGTAATAAATCTTTGTCGCGAGTAAAATTTCGATTGATCTAGCACAGAAGCGCGCGAGCGTGGAGATTTCTATCACAAAGACAGGCCTATACCCAGCGGAGGATGAGGTCGAAATGTGATGATGATGAAATCGTTTTCTTTTACTTGTGTATTATTCGTCTAACTAACACATCAACTCTTTCACGGTATCTACGACAATCGCAATACAGAGGTCGTTTGGACTGCAGTTTAATTTGTAAATAAATTTCAAAAAGTGGTTTCATAAATTTAAGCATAGTTCTTTCCGAAATTCAAGCCAGTAACTACAATTCAGTCACGGTGTAAAAGTTAAATGAGTTGGTGTAGAATATTATATTATCACATCAATCTACAAAATGATTAAAGCTGCTGTAAGTTTTAATGTTCACTGTTCAGCTGATACTTCGGTGATTGTCCCCTCCATTGCAATAACTTAAAACACTTTGCATAATATTCACGAACGACGCCTGAAATTGTCAAAGTTTGGAATATTATAAATAAACTTTTAAGAACAAAACTTGTTTTTAAATATTCCATATTTTTACAGTATTCAGAAAACCGAAAAGAATGCTAACACCCGGGCCACAAAAACAAAGATTCAGTTACAACCCTCGCTTTCAAGCGTTAATCAACCGTTTCGAAAACCAGGGCTTAATCATGGCAAGAACTCCAAAAGCAAGGGAAAAAACTGCAAACGAACCAGAAAGTACCCCTCCAGTCGGAGAACCTTCAGCCATGCATGCACGAGCTATAAACTTTAAAGAAGATAGTCCCCAAATCGAATCAGAGTACTCAAAAGAATCGAATGAATTATTCAAAACGTGTATCGATACTCCAGAAGTAGGTAATCCAAATAAAAACGCAATATCAACGTTAACGACGAATATAGCCGGGACGTTGCAGAACTGCCTTTCATCAGCTTTAATGAACACGGAGGAATTAGAAACGGAGATCCAGTTCAAATTTGTTATAACGAAGAGGAAAGTTAGCGTCAAGAGGCTCGCACAGGAAGCTGGAGGCAAGGCAAATGAGAAATCTACCGCAATCGATAAGAATCTCGAATCGATTAAAGAGAACATCTGGTCGAGTGTGGCGAGAGCCGTGAAAAATGTGTTTTGGGGTGAACAAGGCACTAATTTCGGTGAGTACGTTTATTTGTTTCCTTTCTATTAATGGGGTTCTTTACTTGTGTCCGTGGTTGTTCTGTTTGGCATAACCTAACCTTTTATTGAAATGTACTCATTTATGCAGAGCTTTGAAGAAAAACACTGTTATTTCTTAATGGACAGATGTACATAAAGTTGAAGTAATTAAACTTTTAAATATATCTTTTTTCAAGTGGTCAATTACTTAAATTAGTAATAATTTTCACACACATAAAAATAACGTTCTAAAATTGCAGTGCAAATTCTGCCTCCACTATATTAAATCCCCAGACTATTCTGGTCCCTAACACCACATCAAATTTTCCGCCAATTTTCATATTGCTTGAAATTTTCCAATAATTACGTTCTAAAATCAACGTATTAACTCACCCTCGCTGGGACCGGCAAACACTGCGCGCAAATATTGACAACCTCATCATGTTTCACGATCAAAACTTCTTAACTTCAAATGTTTATTGGAAAATATACCTTATTTTATGGGTGTTAAACTTCATTTGCTAAAGGCAAAACGACGACAAGAAATTTGTGGGTTGAAAATGTTGCATTTTAATTTTGTGATAGTTTTAACTTTTAATTTGATAGAGTTCATTGTATTCTGTTCATTTTGCTGTCGTAGTAGCTTAAATTAAATCAAATCTTGTTCAGTCAGTTCATTGTTATAAATAATGAACTGCGAATGCAATTAAATGAGATTCAGCCTGATGCATAATATTATTATCTTATTATGAGTCTGCTAAAGCGGTCACTTATGGATCCCGGATTGTCTTTTCAAATTTGATCAAAAACGAATCTATTGATTAGAAATACAAGTCATCTTTGTATTTTTAAATCACTTAAAATACGTTTATTTCCATTTGCTTTGTCACTTTCCATCTGTTCGTTTATTTTTAGCTTTTCATCTACAACAATAATACCTATAGCTGTCATTTCCTTCACAAGTATCCGGAAATAAACTTCCTTCAGAAACAAGCCTTTGTCAGAAGAAAGCAACAATAACGAATTGTTCGGCATTTATTTCTAAATTCCGCGTTCATTTTCATTCTCATTGGGATACAAAAGACGGATATAAGCTGTCTTTTTGTAAATAAAAATGTCAAACAATGAACATTACAGTCTCACACCTAATGATACGGTTGGAATCCTGGGAATTTAGAAAAACAAACAATTTTACATATTATGAATCTAATACGATAAGCGATAAAAGGTTTATTAAAGTTACAAAGGAAAAGTTTTAGAACCTACAAACATAATCCTAAATAAATAATGGGATCCAATATGTGCCTTCTACGTATTATTATGAATTTAAATTTGGAACTTAGTCTCAAAGTAGAACAAAAATTACAAGCTTTTAATTCACAGGAACGGAAACTAATCTGATCATTGCTTACAATGCAAAAATCAAGCAGATTAGAAACTAGACAAATTATAGCACTATAAGAAATTACAATAATGACAACGAGTCAAATCTTGCTGATGCTGATTAAAGCATGTTAACCAAACACGATTTTGACATTATGAAGTGAGCTGACACTAACACTTACATAGTTAGTTAGACCTAGCAGTTCGAGTTATCGGTTCTTCGCACTATTAACTCAAGTCAGACAAAAACTGCTCGATTAGGTATCTTACCGGTGTCCATCATGCTAACATAATAAAGTTGTTGGCAAAAGCTGATATTTTATCTTGACTTATGTAACCCTAATGTCTCTCCAAGGTCTGGTTATTCTTTCATTTTACATCCTGTTCCTCAAATAAATCCTTGTTTCTTTTTGTTTCTGAGACACAAATTTCAAAAATATTTTCCAAACGTAATTTTATTGCCAGCCCCAAAACTGAACACGACTGGATATTGTCTAAAATCTTTATAGGAACGTCAGAAAAAAATTTCTAGAGTGGAAAAATTACTTGCGGATCGGATTCAAATCGTAAATTTTGCAACGGCCCGTAATTCCGTTTCGAGTCAAGTGTCGGGCAATATTGCATTTTTCTATTCATGAGAAGGCCCGCTTCAATCATATTGCGAGGAGACGCTTTATCATATTTTTTTCTTGCGTTCTCAAATCTTTTTTCTTTTAAATTTATTACTTTCCGCTCTTCTGCTTCAGAAATTGTTGCTTAGATATTTTGTCTCTTGACTTTTAGATTGATGGTGACGGTTTAATCATGTAATTTTCTCGCTAGTCGCTTTAGAATTTATAAATCTGAATGTTACTATTGCGTTGTGATTTCGAAAATGATTAATGTTGTTAATTGTAAGATTAATCTTATCTGATGTTTCATTCAATTTGTTATGTCCTTCATTCCTTACTTCGTTTACTTTATTAACATTCAAAATATTTGTACTATCTTTTTCAGCAACAACAACTCCACACCGATCGTTCTCTTTTAACTCCACATCATCGTCATGTAAACGCAAATGTGACGAGCTTTCCGACTCTGAGAGCCCTGTGAACCATAAGAGGCACAAGTACGAAGGCAGGATTAGAGGAAGACCACCCTTGAGAAGAAGCAAGACTTGTGTGGCTAGCCTGAGGAGTACCATGTCAGCTGAGCAAAACTCACTTATCAATGAACTGACTACGACTATGAATTTGGATGAAAATATGAATTTGAGTTTTTGAAGTTAAGGTCTAGTCAGTTCTCATGTCAGTTTTTTAATCGAACATCATTTGCCAATGATCTAAAAATTAATAAAGAAGGTACTTTTTTTGGTAATATCAGGTTAAAGGTAAAGGGCTCAGTTATCGTAATCCCTTTTTGGTATTAGAGTAAAACAACTAGAAGGAATTTCGAAAGTTGAAGAAGAAAATATGTGATCATAATTTTAGTTGGTAAGTATTAATTATTATTTTTAGAGCAGTTCAAAAAGCTTCCAGATTGATTTGTAAGTTAACAGTTAAATTATAAGATTTTTTTAACAATCTCTTTTATTTTTAGTTTTTACCTGATATACTTAAAGCTGGAAGCTAATTAATGGCACACAACACCCCAATATTTCCCCAAAGGTATAGGCAGAGGTGTACTTATACCCACATTACTTCAATATATTTGCATGTACTAGGGGCGAGCCCTGTGTCGGTCAAAAATCTCACTAAAATAAAATTTTACTAAATCATTAACATTATCCTTGGCACTAATTGATTAACTGACTGAAAACATCATAGCTCTTTTTAGAAACTTTTATGTTTGTTCTATTCGCTAATTAAATTGACCTTTTGTCGTCCTGGGGTTATTGTTATGACTCAAACAAATTCTTTTTACTAACTTTTGAGCGAAAAATAACATCCTAAAAATATTCTCAAAAACCGTCCTTAAAATTAACTGAAGCGTCTTAGCAATGATCTAAGAAATGATAAAGATCAAAATCATCTCAAATACTTTAACCACTAGTATCATATAAACGTGCCACACTACTCACTCAACCCAACCATTATTAAAGTCCCCCAAACAAGGACTCCATAGAATAAACCAACCAAAATCACCAGCACATGTAACCAGCAAGATAACTTAATAACGCGTCCCATAACACCGCTGCTACGAATGACCAAGCACTATTCGGATACATAACGCGTTGTAATATCGGAAAGTTCCGAAACCCTTCGGTGCCGGACGTGTGCCGAATTCGGCTGGAGAACAACCCTAATGTTATCGTTTATGCCGAATCAATCAGCGGCTGGTTTCTGCTCGATAAAATGGCGAGTTGATCGTGTTGGGTTATGATTTCAATTGTTAGTTGGGTGGCTAAATTGGGGGAAAGGGTTGTGTCAACGTGGTGTGTTGGAATTGTCGCTATTTGTGTATTATTGTGATTGTTACTATTATATTAATTAGTGGAATAGAAATGGGTTTAGTTACTTTATGATTGTTTGTTGCATGTAAGGTGTTTTAGGTTTCATAAAACATATTTTAGGAAGCAAACAATTAACCTGATAGAAGAATGTAACTGTCAGGAAGATAAGAATAATTAATGCTAGCTGTTTCACGCGGTTTTATTCGCGTGCATTTGAATTTAGAACTTTATTCTATTGGGTCATAGAATTCATCCGTTATATCCTATCTGTGTGCCAAATTTCATTCAAATCCGTTCAGGAGATCTGCGTGAAAGAATAACAAACATTCTCACATACTTTTGCATTTATATTGTTTGTTGGATGGAAAGAAAAAGGAATTTTATAAATTCTATCCTATACTATTGCGTTTTAGACTTTGCCTGCTGGGGGTGCGGGTTGTTCAAAAGAGATGCCACGGCTCCGGAACACAAAGGGCAAAAGAAGGAACATAGATGGGTTTTATTCAGTAAAAGTCCGATAAGGTATTTTCAGACTTTGCTGACCCGTTCCGCCCAGAGCGGACTTTTCGCGGTTATGTTAAGATGTTACGTAGAAAGGGCCAATCCTATTCCTATTAATTGGGCACCAATCCAAGCTCCGTAGCTGAAGAAGCTATTAAACGTGTAAAATAACCACTATGTTACTTGTCGTTTCATCCTAAGCGATATTTTTAACTGAAACAGTCTGGCTCATCGTTCATTCTCTTGCTTTCATCCCAAATTATTTGTGGTCTGCGCAGCATGACTTCTTCTTCCATACTCCTAAATTACTCGTCATTCATCAGACACTTCCTTTCTTGCCATACAATCCTCCATCCATCGTGTCTTTTTTTTTGGGAATCGAAATCATCAAATAACTTGTCAGACTTTAATACAAGTCTGACACTCCCGATGTTATTTAATAAATATTTAATCTAAAACCCACCCATGTTCCTTCTATTGCCCTTTACGTTCCGGGGCCGCGGTATCTCTTTCGAACAACCCACAACCCCGGCAGGCGGAGGCTCTGGCAAGCCCCTCTGCTTTGCTGACTCTCTTTGAGGCGCGCGTGAAACACGAACGCGCCGTCGACACGGCCTGTCATCAATAAACGGACGGACGGTGAGCTACCCATTGCTCACCGCCCGATGCCCGAGGCGTCTCCTGCGGTGGCTGGGTTGGTTTGAGGTTCTCTCCCTCAAACGCCCGGCCACCTCCTTCGCTAGCATGACGGCTTCGCTTCCTCTACTCTTATACCCATCTACATTCATACCCAGAACCTTCTTCACGACATTTTGGCTACGGAGACATTTAAAGTCAAAGCTAGTTGATAGTTTTTTGGGGTTCTGTACCTCAAAAGGTAAAATCCCTTATTGGATCACTTTGTTGTCGTCTGTCAAGACCCTTTATCTCAGGAACGACCCACTCATACGACTGACGACTGTGTGCATCGAATTGAAATTAAAACGATATTCTGAACCCTTTGTTATGGGAAAAGATCAACCCTCTAAGTCTACGCAGTCGTTAATGTCGCAAGTTTGCACGGAACCCACGGTACCATCGGTGTCCAACTCGATCTTGGCCGGTTTTTTGTTTACAGTGTATATTTGTATAGTCCTACTTTCTCCCGCGGCAGCTGGGTTGGTTTGAGGTTCTTATATAGTCCTACTAATTTACGTTCCCTTAATAAGCTTGTTATGATTATTATCTGCTATTTCGTTTTCAGTTCTATTTTCAGTTCTTAGAACGTACATAGTAAATAATGGCTGTATTTATGTGTGCGTTATAAAATAAACAATTGAGTTCTTTTTGTAAATGTTTGTTTAACATTTTCCTTAGCACTAATTGATTAACTGGCTGAAAACATCAAAGCTGTTTTTAGAACTTTTATTTTTGTTCAATTCGCTAATTAAATTGACCTTTTGTCGTCCTGGTCTTATTGTTATGACTCAAACGAATTTCTTTTACTAACTTCTGAGCGAAAAAATAACATCCTAAAAATATTCCTGTTTAATTTCATATGTACTTTCTAAAGTATATCTTGGTTTTCATCACAAACATCGGTGACTAAAAACATCGTGTTTAAACTTGGAGTTATGATTAATCTAAATCTAAAGTCGCCAATCCGTCTTCAGTAAGAGCGGTAATCAATGCTCGCGCCTTCTCTATTTGAAAAGAGGCCTTTGCCCGCCTTGGGAAATTAAAATGTAGGTTTAGTAAAATTTACCAAATGGAAAGCATAGAACACCATCTGCTAATTTCCTTACATACTCCTTTAAATGTAGATGCATATGCCGTACGTTTATGACCAGATGATCATACACGCACGGAGGTTGGTTAACCATTTTTTTTAGGGGTGTGAAATCATCAAATAACTTTCCCGCTCTGGGCGGAGCGGGGGGGAGTGTCAGACTTGTACTGACTAAAACCCATGTTCCTTCTACCGCCCTTAAGTTCCGGGGCCGCGGTATCTCTTTCGAACAACCCGCAACCCCGGCAGGCGGGGGCTCTGGCAGGCCCCTCTGCTTTGCTGACATCTCTTTAAGGCGCGCGTGGAACACTAACGCGCCGTCGACACGGCCTGTCGTCAATAGACGGACGGACGGTGAGCTAGGTTGGTTAACCCTTCGAGATGCGTTTTCGACATCACGTTATATTAATAGTAACAGTATTAATTATTTGTTAACAACAATCATCAACATAATATGATTATCTATTGACCAGAAACCTCTGTCTATAATTTTCGCGTAAGAGTTATTATAATCTTGACAGCTAAGTGACAGGTGACAATCGACCCGTCATCACATCGCGTGCATCAACGCATCTGATTTGACAGGTAGAATGAACACAGTATGTAACCGAGGTACTAACGAATATTATAGAACTGTATACTTGAAAAACGTATTGTACTAAGTAATTTTTGAGTTGAATGAATAAAAATAATTTATAATAGACTAGCTTTTGCCCGCAGCTACCCTCGCGTTAAATTCGGGGTAACACATTTCGCCTTTCCTGATTTGCAGGTATCTGCTACTTGTAGTTTTTGCCCTTGCGCCTTATTTATTTTAAAAGCAAAGCTAAGTTTTCCTTTTACTTCCCTCTTTCTACATCATTTCTCACTTTAAAAAAAATTTGTTCATCAAAATCAGTTTAGCCATTTAGGCGTGAAGACGTAACAAACAAACAACTCACTTTCGCTTTTTTAATATTAGTAAGGATAAATCCTATCCTTTCTAATATTAAATTAATTTAAGATTTCATTGTTTTCATTTCATTTAACTTATGAAGTTTGTTAAAGGGATTTCATCCTTATTGACCCTAACGATCGATGCAATAAAAGTACAGGTTGCAATTTTTACAGATTTTAGTCGGTTCGATTACCGTGTGCGGCAAGTGAATTTAAAAAATATTTGAACGCCGTTTTCTTTCTTTTCAAAAATAAAGGAATGTTTTTTTTGTGTAAATTTTCTATCTAAAGTATTAGGAGGTGCCCCTTCAGGTGGCATTACAACAAAATCCACCCTGTATATTATCGCAATATGATGCACACATAGGTACACCACACATCACATCAGTTTGTTTAACAAAACGCGAGTGATACTACAATAGTTACATAACCAACATGGTATCAAAAGACACTAAATATTCGAAGGCAGTCCCTCCACCAGGGAGATTTACGTAGGAGGCCCAACTTCGATCATATTACACGATAAACTTTATTCCACAAAATGTCGCACATATAAGAATACATTGGTTTTGGGATTAGGGCTTTCAAGACGATCCGAAAAAATGCTTTAATTTTTTTTTTCAATAATACTGGCAGTACAATGATCTTATAAGTAATATTTTCGTTAAAGGGTTCCGTAACATAGAAATGGATCTCGACCTCGAAAAATGGAATCCTTATAGCAGGAGTGGCCAACTTGAATAGACCCAAGATCTACTTTTTACGTGCGAAACCCTGTGCTACCTACCAATGAAATACTTCTTAAAATTTTAAATGACACTGTATAGTCCAATATTCTACCATTTAGTAGTATTTTTTTTAAATTAAAAATCACACAATATGATACGTGATTATGTTGCGGACTTGTTAGACGTATTTATTTTGTTTTCCTTGCAGCGATCGACTGGACTATTAACCGCTATCGACCGGTCGATCGCAATCGACCTGTTGGCCATCCCTGCCTTAAAGGATCACTCTGTTGTCCGTTTGTCTGTCTGTCAAGACCCTTTATCTCGGGAACGTGTGGAGGTCTCTAGTTGAAATTAAAAAACCTTATATTCAAGTCTACGGTTTCATTGTGCTGTAAAAAAATCAACTCTTTAAATGTACGCAGTCAAAAGAAATGGCCGTTTATGTAGCAAGTTTGTACGGAACCTTTGGTGAGAGTGTCTGACTCGCTCTTGGCCGGTTTTCTAGTGTCTGCCTACCTTCATCGTAGAAAGTCGTGAATTTACATATTTAACAAACAAACATACGTTAACCTGATCACATTTCCTATGGAGTTCGCAACTGAGTTTTTGCAGTTTGATGATTCAAAAATTATAATGAACCAATAAGTTTACTTAAATGTTTGTTTATAGGTAAGGGTTTAAATATTGCAGTACATGATAAGATAGTAAATCAAATATAATAAATAAGCTTTGAAACATAAACACGTAATTTAGCTTTATAGATAGAAATTCTGAGAACGGTTCGACGCCGCTTTATCTACATAAGTAAGAACTATGGCGTAATTTGCATGCCCGAGGCGGTCCCTATAAGTATTCCGCTTACACGCTACATCGCGGTACACAACAATTTTCAATCCCTTACTTGACAAATATGCAACCCTTCCCGTATCCGAATAACCGCAGCCATATGCGTAATGTGGCAAAATATCCGCGAGCCGCGTACTCACAACCCTAACCACAATATTCCGATCACGACCGTACCACGTGACTGTATTATTTCAAATTCAAAGGGTAAAAAGGAGGCTGTATTAAAAAGGATAGCCTTCTTGTAACAGACGCGCGGCGTAGAGCGGTTCTACTTCACCACGATTGGCTGTCACAGTGGGAACGCTTGAACAAACTTTGATATTCAGCCTTCGTAAATCTTACCATATCGATTATAGAGTTGAGACTTGCTTGGGAGAAGTTGAGGAGAAGTTTGTGTAACCCGCTCTGGGAATAACGGCAGTTGAATATGAAAAAATCTTAAGTGATATAGTAGCGGCAGGGATTTCAAAGTTAGCTGCTTGCGCCATTTTAAACGTTGAATAAAAGTTGTGTTTTGTATTCAAAGTTTGTCCTAGTCGCGCGTCTTTGAGGAATAAAGAATTAAGATTTTCGAGTGTATTTCTTGTTATGTTATCTTTTGTACGTGAAAATGTTATTTCAGTATGAACAGGCCGTCGCATACTTTCTTATTTCCTTGGAAGTAAATAGTAGTTTTCTTTCATATTTATTTTAATGTTAAGTGCATATTTCTGTGTACATTTTGCGAAATGTTACCTGCTATTTCTGATTAAATGCAGATGCAGATGAAAAGTAGGTAATATTACATTGTTTTAAGTTAATAATATTTGTTTCTATTTTACAAAAAAAAACTACTAAACGAATTTATAAGAAACTCACCACACTGGTATTCTATAACCATTAACACACAAGATACTATTTTCTCAGTAAAACAATCCGGGACACTTACTGAACTGCTCGCGAGTGAAGCTGCGGGAGTAAACTAGTCATTAATATTTTTCAAATATACGAAAGGAAGAAAGGGCTTGTGCAATAAATCTTAAGGCCACCAAAAGAAACGGTTATACCGCCCTATAAACAAAATAAGCGCGCACAAACTATCAACCATAATCCCGCGGTCACCTATGGGGCGAAAATGTCCGTTGCGTACAGCCAAACTACGGCTAGTAACAGGGTCATAGCTTTAAAATGTGTTCAAAATAATACTCATCAGTTTTGACAAAACACGGGTGATTTCTCCTGTATCTTAGATGCGATCACAAACTTTTTAACTTATACACAAACAGCCAGACCTGAAAGGATTATTATATGGTCATAAAAATATTTGTTCAGTGCGTGGATCGAACCCGCGCAGTGCCATCATTGAGATTTCTTATTTTTGGACTCGACAGAGCGTCGACCATTGAATTCATTTTATATTCTCTTATATCTCGTTCAGTCAATCAAGTCAGTTTTGTGCAGCTCGACTGCTGGACAAACCCTCTCGCAAACTACACCACAACACCCGGTGATCGGCCTTCCTTCATCCAGTCTGATCCAGCCACGTCTTTCAAGGTATCACACATTCCAAGATAGTAAGTTTACTTGTTTAAGTAAATCATCAGTTTCGTACATAAATCAAAGCTGCGGCAAATTGTTCAACAGTAAAACCTGGTAATAATCGAATCTTTAACCGTCAGCTAATTTGAATGGAATTCTATATATTATACCAATAAACTGACACATTATAGCAAAACCTCTAACCGTTAAGTATAAAATAACCATAGTTCAAAGTACAATCCCGTTTTAACTCAACTACATCCAGGTTAACCCGCTATAAGAAGGATCGAGGTCAACTCATCCGACCTTTAACTGCCCGCAGTTAACCGCAGGATGTCTACAGGAGTACATGGGAATATGTATGGATACATGTACAGTATGCAAATGTATGGAACGTCCCGGTCCTAAGTAAACGCATGCTGGACCCGATAAATACATCACTGGTCGAACCACTGTTTAACATGTTTTTCAAGTGTTTGAGGGTCGAAGGATCTATGAGGAAATTTTGGTTATTTTGATAGTGTTTAAAAGTGATAACTTTATGTATTTTATGATGTGACCAGCGGTTTCACCCTCGGTTCAGCTCCAAAGTATTGTTGCGTGATGTTATATACAATAGATAACTAGCTTTTGCCCGCGGTTTTGCTCGCGTTAAATTCGGGGTAACACAGTTCCCATTTCCTGATTTGCAGGTACTTGCTACCTGTAGTTTTTGCCCTTGCGCTTTAGTGATTGTAATAGCAAAGCTAAGTTTTCCCTTTTCTTAGAAAAAAATATTCACTTCACTTATTTATTTAATGGCGTTTGTGGAAGGAGACACCACAATTTTGCCAATATCACGTAGGTACTATGGTAGACAAGCAAAAAAAAAAAATTTAACAAACAAACTCACTTTCGCTTTTATAATATTAGTAAGAATATCTGCGGCCCGCGGTTTGTATATACAGACCAAACCGTTGGAATTAATACCACCATGAATTCATGCAAGCCTAGTAGTCTTAACATAAAAGTCAATCAGGCCAAGCTATCGCGTTCTCCCATACAAAGTTTGTCACCCTGTTTCACCCCATGGGAGGCTGAATTTTGCAAAATCCCGTCTTAGTGAGTACGTACGTCCTATAAGGTTCTCCATGCAACATTTGAGACTCATCACATTGGTAGTTTCTGGGATTTTGTGATGTTTGCGCATACAACGACAGCGGTTCCGTGCCATAGAGCTATTTTCACGGCAAAAAAATATGCCGCATACCAAGATCTAAACTAAGATTACTCAAGAAAGGTAATTTTTCAGGAGACGAATAAAACTTAGAATTACTGTTTCTATGGGAAGTTGTGAATATTAAATTTATTGTTGATCATAAATAAGTTGTAAAATCTATTAACTGTGTTATGTTAAATAGTTGCGTATGATCACCGAGCATTCGGATACAAGGGTAGTTCAAGATTTTTAAGTTTTCTCCTTTTAGATCTAGGTGTGTACCCAATTATAAATTGTCCTTCTACAAAAGGGTCGATTTATTGTTTGGGTTATTAGTTTTTTTTTTATTCACAGTATAAAGGGACCACAGATTTGAGTATATGATTTTATTTTCAACTCAATACATTCACGCGTTCCCGATATAAAGGGTCTTGACAGACAGACAGACAGACAATAATGGTTCCATTGTTTTCCTTTTAATATGGAACCCTAAAAATAACAACAATAGGCCCTCAATAGTAACAATACAAATAGCTTAAATCCTGTTGCGTATGTAACCTCTGTAAATAGTGTTTTTTTTTTCATTATTCCACATAATAAAAGTGGTATTTAGCAATAAACCAGCCACAAACAAGCTTGTTTGTGTCAAAACAGAAAAAATATATCCTTTGTGAATGAAGGTTTTGATACAAAAGGTATTACTGAGTAATAGGTAAGTTACACAATACAACCTCAGCTTTCATCAAAATAGTTTCTTGGTATTATGTTATGTTATGAAAGTTAATAGGTACTACAATAACATTGGAGGCACTATGTATTTTTTTGAACTCTTTGTCTAGTGTTATCGTTAGAATCAGAAAATGTTGAAATAGAAGTACCTAAATTAAAATAGTAAAAGAGAATTTACCGAAGCATTACACAAAATAACGATGACCTTACAAATAATCCTCATGTTTTTGTCAATATTAAATTCCTAGTGCGGGACAAAGTTAAAAAAAAAACAAATCGCCTCCATCTTCGATTCATCTTCATCCCAATCTTTTTCCATTCTCCTCTGTCAGACGTCACGGCATCATTTTCTCCTTATAAACATAATTATCATTCCTTACACAATCCATTCCATTGTTTATATTAGACAATATCAAATATTAACAATATAAGGGACATCGACAAATTGTATTCAGCACGTTATTTTAAAACCTAGAACGTAGAAAGTTATTAATTGATAGATTTAGAAAATGCCTTTTCATAAATTTTCACCATGTATAAAGCTATAGTTGTACTTTTTAGTGAAGAGGCCTTTTTTCTTAATTATTTAGCCGCTATTCGAATGAAAAGAAAAGAGGAAATGGAAATAGGAGCTCGTAGCTAAATAATAGCAGCCGCTCAGGTCGATCTTTAGGCTAAGCAGCGCTTGCCTAGGTTGGTCTGTGGATGGGTGACCACCCGTTACATACTGAGTTTCCTCCGTACCTCGGAAAGCACGTTAAGCTGTTGGTCCCGGCTGTCATTTGTAGATCTTTGACAGTCGTTAGAGATAGTCAGTGTCTCGAAAGTCTGACAACCAGTCTTACCAAGAGGTATCGTTTTACCCAGTACTAACTGGGTTATGGAGGTCAGATAGCAGTCGCTATTATTCAGCTGCATCTGGTAAAACTGGAAGCCGACCCCAACATAGTTGGGAAAAGGCTAGGCAGATGATGACTTGAATGAAAAGAAACAATGTTTCCAAACCACTCGTCCTTCAGTCCTGTATTGGTAAGGGCAGCCCTACCAAACAGACTGATAAACACCCGATTATTCTGTTGTGTGTCTACGATACTTTTGTGCACGATCTCCTTTTGTTTTGCTATATTTTTCCTCGAGGCACGTTTATGTGACGTAAAGCGAGTGTGAGTGCGCGCGAATGTGGATGCCTCGCTTTTTATGATATTATACTGCTGGTAAGCGGTTTGTTATCGTAACGCTGTTGTTTCTATTTCTGGTGTTTATTCAGTTAAGGAATTTTTGCCTTCTTATTTATTGCACTAATTCTGAATTTGCAAAAAAATCTTTATTAATATTATAAAAGCTTAAGTAAGTTTGTTTGTTTGTGATGGGTTGTATGACAAGTTGCATTATGAATTTTAGACTAGTAAGTATAGAAAAAAAAATTTAAACTAGGATAGGCAAAACCGATTATGATGAATTTTGGTACAGAGATATCTGTACCAAATTCATAATGCAACTTGTCATACAACCCTGGCAAATATAATAGGTTTAAAGAACTTTATTTATATACTAGCTTTTGCTCGCGGCTTTGCTCGCGTTAAATTCGGGGTAACATAGTTACCCTTTCCTGTTTTGCAGGTACCTGCTACCTGTAGTTTTTGCCCTTGCGCCTTATTGATTGTAATAGCAAAGCTAAGTTTTCCCTTTTCTTGCCTCGTTCTCCCTCATTTCCCACTTTAAAAAAAATACCCCTTGTCCGTCTCCTGGTTCCCAACTATCTCTGTACCAAAATTCATCAAGATCGGTTTAGCCATTAAAGCGTAAAGAGGTAACAAACAAACAAACTCACTTTCGCTTTTATAATATTAGTAAGGAAGTAAGGATTTTGATTTCAATCTGATACTTTTACGCATTCCCGACATAATGGGTCTTGGCAGGCAGACAACAACGTGATCCTGTAAGGGTTTAATATTTTCCTTTTTAAGTACGGAACCTAATAACACAATCGAAAACTTCGTTCTTTAATTTTGTGTATCGTATCTTTTATACCGTGTAACTCTAGTCTTGTAGATCACTTCCTAGATTACTATCAACAAGTTCTTGCCAAAGTGTATCTCGTTCCGGTTTCGTTGGAGATTACGTCCCTGACCCGCCCAACTTTACTATTATAATGGACTTAAAGATAACGGCCAGTTTCGTTAACTTAATCAACATCAAATTAGTTTCAGTTCGAAACAGATTGTTTTCTGAATCAATGAAGGACACCGTTCTATTAGAAAGTTCCTGTTTTAATTTTAAAATTGATTGTTTGGACCAGTAAACGAATAAGATTCGGTGGCTTCCAGATTTTTAAGGTTCCAAACCTCAAAAAAAGAAAATCGGAACCTTTGTCCATCTGTCTGTCTGTCAAGACCCTTTATCTCAGTAACGCGTGAAGGTATCGAGTTGAAATTAAAACCATATACTAAAATTTATTGTTTCTTATAGCTGTGAAAAAACCAACCCTCTAAGTCTACGCAGTCAAAGGATATGGCTGTTTATGTAGCAAGTTTGGGAACCCTCAGGGAGCGAGTCCGACTTGCACTTGTTTTTATTATATACTAGCTTTTGCCCGCGGCTTCGCTCGCGTTAAATTCGGTAGCGCCTTATTGATTAGTAATAGCAACGCTAAGTTTTCCCGTTTCTTCCCTCTTTCTCCCTCATATCATTTTTAAAAAAAAATAGCCTATGTCCGTCTCCTGGTTCCCAACTATCTCTGTACCAAAATTCATCAAAATCGGTTTAGCCATTACAGCGTGAAGAGGTAACAAACAAACAAACAAACTCACTTTCGCTTTTATAATTTTAGTAAAGAAAATACGGGTCATCCATAACATGACTGTAATTCGTTTTGGGTAGGCAGTAGTGTACCTAATAGTGAACCACAATGTCACCAGTTATGTTTAACTAGCTTTTGCCAGCGACTTCGCTCGGTATTATCAAGTAACTAGCTTTTGCCCGCGGCTTCGCTCGCATTAAATTCGGGGCAACACAGTTCCCCTTTCTAGATTTGCAGGTACCTGCTACCTATAGTTTTTGCCTTTGCGCCTTATTTATTGTAATAGCAAAGCTAAGTTTCCCCTTTTCTTCCCTCTTTCTCCCTCGCATCTCACTTTAAAAAAAAATATGCCTAGTCCGTCTCCAGGGTCCCAACTATCTCTGTACCAAAGTTCATTAAAATCGGTTTAGCCATTAAGGCGTGAAGACATGAAATTGAATATGAGCCGAAACTTTTACCATCAAATGAGCCCAAACCTGAATTCCTTGGTTGCTTCTGAGAAGTCCTTGAAGTTAAAGCCCAAAAACACTTCGCCTAACATATGGCGGCACGGTTGGCGCAGTGGCTGAAGGATCGACTGCTGCGCTGCGTGTCGCGGGTTCGATTCCCTCACGGAACAAATATTTGCATAACCTGCAGATAGTTGTTTCGGGTCTGGCTGTTTGCGTATGTGAGTTTATATGTTTGTAAACGCACCCACGATACAGGAGAAATTCCTAGTGTAGGAACCCCACACTAGGAATTTCTCCTGCATCGTGGGTGGGCGCCACGTTTTTTTTTTTAATGAGAAAGATATGAATCGAAAACCACTCCTTACGCTCAACACTAACGCTTGCGACTTTTATACTTCTCGTAGCTAATTTTTTCTCATTAGTTACTACTAACTATCTTTTAATTGTTTCGCTTTTGTTATTAATAGGCTTATCATAGAAAGGAAACAGATGCCACATCAAATATAATCCGGCGCCCCGGCGGCCGCTCACGAAAACACATTACGTTCATCTAGTGTCATTTATAACGAAAGGAGGTCACAAACCTACACACACGATATTAGAAACTGGGGGCCTGGATGGGGCGTGTTTTATTATAAGACTTGGCAAACAAAACTGTCATACTAGGTAGTCTGTTGTTTTAAGCTTTGTGATTTTATTTTCTGCTTCGATTCAGGCTGTGGCTGGTTCTGAAAAATATCTGAATGAAAATTTTATTGCACTTTTTCTGACCCAGTTATCAAACCCAAAACCATGCTTATCAGTCACGCTTGCGACTACATGACTCACGAGTTTTTTTAATGGCAAAAGTCTCCCCCCAATGACATTATCTTTTATATTTTTACTAAACTTTTAAATAAAAAAAACTTATTTATAATTATATAATCGCAGGTCTGTTGGAATTTCAGTACTTTTGTGCTCTTTTGTCTGTATTTTTTTCCATTATATGTGTTATGTATAAATAAATACAGAATAAATAACAAAAATCATAAAAACCAAATTTCCACCCGAATTCAAAGCAGGGTCTAGAAACAAAAACGTCCTGTAAATGTAAGCTGTATCGAGGAGTACATCTTCTGAACCCTTGATCTAGCTAAGAGCGTCGACGAACATGTTCTAATATTCGTCGAAGCTAAAATGTCACAATTCAAAATAAATGCAAAACTGAGTGCAGATAACGGAAAATAATTTCTAATTTATAAAGTCTAAAATTAACAAAAACTTGGACGTGCATATTTTAGTGCATTTTTTTATTTTTTTTAAATGTGTTTAGTACGTTTCAATGCCATGGTAATATTAGTACGTCGATACTTACACCTAAACATGATTGGACTCAGACGACTAAATATCTTGCATGCTCTTGTATAAATACAAAGTATAAACAAATAAAGGAATGTTATCGTACCTTACTAAAACTATTCCTCAAACATCTAGTGTTTCCTGTTTGTGTGCATTTCAGACAAAGAAAGACGGTTTTACACTGTAGCAATGTGTTCTTGGTATCCTCGATTCAGCAGTGCCACTAATAGCCAGTGCTCAAGAAAACACATTGGTCCTGCCTGGCCCAGAGCCGTTTGTAATGTGCAACGAGGGCCCACGTGGCAGATGTGCACTTATTAAATATTTATACTGTACGATTTTTTTTTATAACAGGGATGCAATGTTGGGAGATTGCAATGGCAGAAATACTTTTAACGTTTGCTAAATGGATGTGTGTTTTAGCTTGTTATCACCTGCCTAGCCTTTTTCACAACTTTGTTGGGGTCGGCTTCCATTCTTACCGGATGCAGCTCAATACCAGTATTTTACATGGAGCGACTGCCTATCTGACCTCCATAACCCAGTTAGTACTGCGTCTTACCAAGGGGTATGTAACCCCTTGGTAAGACTGGTTGTCAGACTTTTGGGACACTGACTAGCTGTAACGACTGTCAAAGATCTACAAAATAATGACAGCCGGGACCAACAACTTAACGTGCTTTCCGAGGCACGGAGGAAACTCGGTATGTAACGGGTGGTTACCTATCTACAGACCAACCTAGGCAAGCGCGGCTTAACCTAAAGATCGATCTGAGCGGCTGCTATTATTTAGCAACAAGCTCCTCATCTTTAGCTTGTCATCAATCTTAATAAATCACACAATGCACTTACAAAAAGATAGAAACAAGTTATTAATTTTATAAAAGTTTTTTGCAAGGAGGTTTACTCAACTAGTAGTGTAATTTAAAAAAAAATGTACCAAAAAAACCAATAAGCTCAACATTTCGTACAGATTAGATTTTTACTGCGGACAATCCCTGAGTGCACCGGATGTACATACGACTTGTGGAAGCTAAATGTTGAGCATGTAATCATCACAAAATCGCATCGTCCCCGTGACGTGTACTCTAAACCCATGAAGCCGTTTCAGTGCTACCTTAGAGAATACAAACTAATAAAACGGGGACAGGACAGAGGTCAGGGGACAATGGGGGACAACGGGGGACAACTGGGGACAACGGGGGACAACTGGGGTCTTGGACGCACGTTATGTTCAGCAGATGGCGGGTACAGGAGTCCGGAAGTAAGATGATGTCACGGAGAAGTTAGGGTTTTGGAATTAAAAAAGTTATTTTGAAGATTTCGTTTGTTTCATTGCGAATCCTGAAACTGGTACTAAACTTAATCTAAAGTGAAAATTATTTGAGCACGTTAAATGTTAATTTCTATAAGATGCCTGTAATGGCTTCTTTTTTTGCTTACATCTCTTTAATGCGTGCGTAGACTGTCGTCGTTATACGAACAGACGGTGAGCTACCCATTGCTCACCGTCCACAGGCGCGCGGCTACGGTGGCCGGGAGTCGTCTCGAGGCTCCCGACCCCTGTAATCGCCTGACACACCTAAGTCTTTTACTTCGTTGCCAGGGCCAAAACTTACTACAGTCATTATAAAAGCACTTCATTCGTATCCTACTATATTATACTATACTACATTATAAATGCGAATGTTTGTGAGGATGTATGGATGCTTGTTACTCTTTCACGTCAAAACGGCTGGACGGATCTTGATGAAATTTGGCACAGCGGTAGATTATAGTCTGAAATATCACACAGAATACTTTTTTTTTCGAAATCCCGTGTGCGCCAGCTAGTTTCTAATATGACGAGAAGATCGGCATAGACTTTTTGTTGTTTGGTCTCATACATTTTTGCATCGAAACGTTGATAGACTGTCACATTGTCTAGAATCCAACATAGTGGAAAAAACAAATCTTAATACACGATCTTTTCCGAAAATTTACCCAAACGTCGAATCTTTTCTTACCACCGCAAGTTTCCATAGCAACACAGTCTTTTCTGACATATTGACGTACCTTACATTAGCGTGCGGTGGGTAGTGGGTACACAGTTCGATGCCCGTGCATGAATATTCATAGCGCCGACGCGATGCTGATCCATGTGATCAGGTTGCCCACCTAGCAAATTGGAAAACTTACCTACATGTGTATACTGTATGTGCTTGTGTTGTTATTGATATTGTAACGCGAGTTGGTTTGTTGGGAAGCAGAGGTAGAAACAAGAGGTATGGCTGTCATAGAAATTTTCTTACGTCGATAATGACAGCTTCATGTTTGACAGTGGGTTATTAGGTTGTTGCTGCTGTGCTGCGTGTCGCAGGTTTGATTCCAATTCAATTAAATAATTTATTGCATCTCACATGTGTTTTGTAAGACCATTAGTAATAATATAGTTCATATGGACCTTGTCGAGTACAACATAGTTAAATGTTAATGAATTAATTTATAATAGTTAGGTAATATTGAATTCATTTAAATAAATATCTATGTTACAGGTAAGTGTATAAAATATCAAGTCGAATACTTAATATAATCCAATACATTATGTCAATACAATACAAATCAAATACACTGTGTCAATAAAAATAATTAAATATATCCATTAAGCTAATAAAATATTATCAGCAATTAGTTTATAAACAATAAAAGTCATTCCATTTCGGTGACTTCCGCACAGAACAAGTATTTTGTACCGTACAGAAATCGGATAATTCATCGTTTGTTTTTTTTTACTTATCGATTTAAGTATTTGTCAACAGGAGAGAAAAAGGGTTAGCCCTTTTACTAAACTTAACTAACTAATACTTAACTTGATGCAGGACTAGTTAAAAATTTGTGTGTACGATGTCATAACAATTTGAGAAGCGATTATTAACCAACTAGCTAGCTGGCGCCCGCGGCTTCGCCCGCGTATATCGAAAATAAAGTATCCTATGTGTTATACACATAGGATATATATTTACCTCTATAATCTACCTCTGTGTGAAATTTTATCAAGATCCGTTCAGCCGTTTTGACGTGAAAGAGTAACAAACATCCATACATCCAAAATTGTCCAAATTTAACGTTTTAATTTCTTCAGGTAGTTTATTAAATATTATTTTGGCCATACAGAAGGTGCTTTTATTCATTAGTGCAGTTTTGCCATAAGTCACTTCGAGTTCTGACTTATTTTTGGCGCGTTGTTTACTCTATAGTAACTTTTAGTGCTGTGTTATATGTGAAAATACGTTATTTACTTCGTCTTGCTGCGAAATGCAAGTTCACCGTCTAAAGGGAGATATTTCCTTTGACATATTCCGTCTTATAACACTAATCCGTTCTGAACAACTACCTAAGTTATAATGATCCTAAGACAAGTCTTAAACAGAATCCTCGGTATTAGGAACACATTCACATGTGGCTGTCCCAAACAGTATCCCGACATAATCTGTCGTCACTCACACTCTCAGTGTGTACTTGACACGCTGCATCACGTCCCTCACATAAATCACGCCGCGTGACGGATGCTCACATTTTGTAACATCACGCCAAAATACGATACCGATATCATAAATACATAAGCTTCAGTTCCATTGAACAACCTGAATACTGAAGAGCCTTCGACAAGTTCAGCTGGAGATCAGCGATTACCATCTCCTTTAAATAGTAACACTGAATCTTCCTCTCCTGTACCCTTTACTATTGGGGTAGGCAGAACGCCATCTAATACACAAATGTCCTTTTTTGGTATTGTTCGTCGTGTCGTTGAGCTCCTTGGGTTATGAGTCGAGCTACACGATAACTGACAAATGCTTGCACTGACTAGACAGGTCCACTCAATCTGTGCGGTGCTTTCTTAAAAAGACCATTTCAGACACTATCTGCATAGTCCTCATGTAAGTTGACCAAGATTTTTTTGGCTGGACCTTAAAAGAGACTATGACCTCTGAGTTTGTTTTGGCTGTTTCTTCTCAGAGTAGTCGGGTACGAAACACCGGCCTCATCTAGTTTTAAAAAAAAGACGTGTTAAAGTGTTTGTGAAAGCCTACTTGCAAAATAAACATCATTTATCAATACGATACGCCTTTTGTCTCATCCACATTTGTACATCTAGTCATACACGCTTGCTGGTTCCGAATACTACGCACCTGACTTTTTAGAAGAATCATAACAATAATGTCCTTCTAGGTCTTTCCATTTCAGGTACTCACATCAGCCCAGTAGGCTGAAAGGTGAGGAAGAATAAAAATACCGGCCTAGAGCTCACGCACGGAGGTTTCTGTACAAACTTGCGATATAACTGGCCATATCTTTCGACTAAGTAGACTTATAGGATTGATTTTTTCACAGCACAAAGGCAACACAGAGTTGAGTATATGGTTTTAATAGTTTAAACTCGAAACTTCCACGCGTTCCCAAGATAAATGGTCTTGACAGACAGACGGACAACAAAGGGTTCTAATAAGGGTTCCGCTTTTAGTGTAAGGAACCCTAAAAAGATATGGACGAACTGTGTGAGCGACGATTTGAAAGAATAAAGAGTAAATTGATAGCGTGCATAAGACAAGGGCAGGAAGATGATCCATATCTGTTAAATTCTAATTCTTTCCATAAGTTTTTTTGCGGATGGGAAATCATTAAATAACTTCTCCCGCCCTGGGTGGAGTGGGGGGGGAGTGTCGGACTTGTACTGACTTAAACCCACGCATGTTCCTTCTATTGCTCTTTACGTTCCGGGGCCGCGGTATCTCTTTCGAACAACCCGCAACCCAGGCAGGCGGAGGCCCTGGCAGCCCCCTCTGCACTCACCATGACCATTACATTACATCAGGTATAGTACGAAACCAATATCTTACTGTAACTGTATACACGTTTTTGTTTAATCTAAATTAAATATCAGCCTGGAGGCGTTTATTTCTGAATTCGGGACACCCTTGTGATAACCTTGCTTGTGTTTAATCTTGGGATGCAATCTGGTTTCCTGGTTGGGATTATCTCCATTTTGAATCGCGATTTTCTTGTGTTTATTTTGGTTGTTATCTTTGAGGAAATAAATTAAGGATATAAGCTTCTTAATGGGATGAAAGGCAATTACAGTGGTACCTGAAAAAGTCTACAGGGTAGAAAATATGTAAAGAGAATGTAATTGTTATTCCTTAGATTTGTCTTGGAGATAATACAGTGTGCACCAATTTCTTTAAAAAAAAAACGTTGCCCCACAATAGGGATTTCTCCTGTATCGTGGGTGCGTTAACAAACATTTAAAACTCACATACACAAACAGACAGACCCGGAAAAACTACCTGTAGGTCATATAAATATTTGTTCCGTGCGGGGATCGAACCCGCGACAAGCAGCGCAGCAGTCGATCGCTCAACCACTGCGCCAACCGTGTCGTCAAATTATCATTGTCATCATGGAGTTGTGGGTTGTTCGAAAGAGATACCGTGACCCCGGAACACAAAAGGCAAAAGAAGAAACATGGATGGGTTTTAGTCAGTACATGTCATTCACTCCCTTCCGCTACGCCCAAAGGGGGAAAAATGATTTCCCACCCGATTGTATTGTATTGTATAACGGGCTGGTGTCCGCAACTCCACGTCTGAGGCACGTATTTTGCGCATGGGTGGGAATATTATTCGATCCACCCGAAAAAAAAACTTTGTTAGGGTTCCTTTAGCTACATATTCTAATGTAGCTGAATATTTTACATGGAATAACTGCCTATCTTACCTCCACAACCCATTTTGTACTGGATAATGGTAAGACTGGCTGACACGTAGTTAACAATTTTAAATTGATATTGTACCATTAAACCAATAAATGGTTTGTATTGGTACTTAAATTCATTACTGAATTACTAAAAACAAGATACGTACTTTCAATTAATAGAATTAACAATATTTTGACAATATTTTGCGGTAAAATATTGTCAAAATATTGCAGAAATTGAAGGTACTGAGATAATAAAAACTGTTTCTACGACTCAAAGCAGCAAAGACAGATACAGATGTTTCAATTTTATTACATTTTGGCTTCAAATGTTGTGTGTCTCTTGTTTTATTTTTGTACTAGCTTTTGCCCGCGGCTTCGCTCGCGTTAAATTCGGTATAACACTACTGTGTTACTTGCGCCTTATTGATTTGTAATAGCAACGCTTAGTTTCACCTTTTCTTTCCCTTTTTTCTCCCTCACATCCCACTTTTTTTTTAAATTAGCCTAATTCCATCTCCTGGTTCCCTACTCTATCTCTGTACCAAACTAACCTCACGATAAAGAAATAAGAAGAACAATGCGCACTAAACATAACTGGTAACTTCCTCTATTCATTGCAGGTAGTTTCTACAACTTACTTCATCATCACGAACATGACCTATTGTTCTTGTTGTTGCAGGTAAACGGCTCGTGGGGCCTGCCTGCCTTCGTGTGTGACGTGTACATCGCGATGGACGTCACCTCCTCCACGTCCAGTATATTCAACCTCGTCGCCATATCTGTTGATAGGTAAGTCATAACATTAAACCAATATCTGTGAAGAGTTCGGCAGAGTGGTACTTTTGAAAAAAAGTTTATACTTCTGCGTGTATTATTGTTGCGTGTAAACTGTGTACTTTTGCTTGCCCTATTTTTAGTTAAATATGGCTGTTTCTGTATTACCATGACTTATATATTAAATGACTTACATATTTGCGAAACAAAAATCGAAATAATTTTGTTAAATGATTGTCCTGTACAGTTAGAAGCATTAATATGTATGCATTTTTCTCAATTTAAAAACAGTTTAATAATTGTAGCTTTGAGATACTATCTATTAGGATGGGCCTGTTGGTCTAGTGGTTAGTGGCCCTGACTGCTGAGCCGGAGGTCGTGGGTTCGATTCCCACCCAGGACAAACTTTGTGTGATGAGCATGATTGTTTGTTCTGTGTCTGGGTGTGATTTATCTATAATATGTATGTATTTATGAATTATATAAGTATGTATATCAGTTGTCTGGTTACCATAACACAAGCTCTGCTTAGCTTGGGATCAGATAGCCGTGTTTGAGTTGTCCCAAGATATTTATTATTTATTATTATTTATTATTTCATAAAATTTTGAGTTCCAAAACATCATTTAGGCCCCATGCAACTCCATCAGAATTCTTGGAAAGGCATTTAACTTAGTTACTTGTGTGATATATACGTTACATAGCCAATACCTAATAGGCTCAGAGTAGGTTTTAGAACCTTTTTTTTTTTAATTGAAATTAGACTAGCCATATCTAGTGTAAATTTCTTGTAATAGTGTGTTTAGATTATTGATTGACGAATTTAATGTATTCTTTTATGATTATTTTGTTCTTTAATATGGGTTTTAAGTACTTACTAAGTATTTTTTTTTTTATGAGAATCACTTAACCATTCAAATTGAAGTTTACTAACGTGATCAAGTTTAGTATTTTTATCGGTGACAAAAACTCTTAAACTAGTCACTCTAAAGTCATTATTAGATGGATCTTATGTTTACCTCATCATCATCTGCCTAGCCTTTTCCCAACTATGTTGGGGTCGGCTTCCAGTCTAACCGGATTCAGCTGAATATCAGTATTTTACATGGAGCGACTGCCTATCTGACCTCCACAACCCAGTTAGTACTGGGTAATACGATACCCCTTGGCAAGACTGGTTGTCAGACTTTCGGGACACTGACTACCTGTAACGACTGTCAAAGATCTACAAATGACCGCCGGGACCAACGGCTTAACGTGCTTTCCGAGGCACGGAGGAAACTCGGTATGTAACGGGTGGTCACCCATCCACAGACCAACCTAGGCAAGCGCGGCTTAACCTAAAGATCGACCCGAGCGGCTACTATTATTTAGCCACGAGCTCCTCTCATGTTTACCTAATGTCCCTAAATATCTTGGACAAAATCTACAGGGTCAAGTTTAGGAGACGTCCAATATTTGGGTAGCTAAAAGGTTACAAGTTATATGAAGCTACAAGACCCCTGTCAAATATGTTTCCCATTACATTAGTGATTTACGCTAATAAGAAAGAACTTGTTAGTATGGGTTTTTTGCATAATTTTTAATCACCAGAATCTAAATACTCCGTCAGTCATTGATAATATAAACGACAATTTTTTTCCACCACTTCATCTGCGTCAAAGAAACTTATATATGTGTGTGTAAATCTTAAGAGTAATAGATTAGCTTTCCATCACTGTTTTTTTATAAGAATCGGGTGTATAGTTTTTAAGTTAATCTCCTTCATATAAACTTCACTCTCTTAAAATTCTAATGGTATTTAAAGATGGAATAAAAATAGATATTACCTCAAAACAGGAGATAGATGAAGTGATAACATTTTGATGATTGATGTGAGCGACCGATGACCAAACACCCCGGATTTTGCGGATTTATGTGCGTATTGCCACTTGCTTCAATAAAAACATCGTGCAATTCAGCATACGTGAGAAATATTTCTCGACGGTATCTAACACCAAATCAGAGGTCCATGGGTAGCATAAAAAATCTGACACCAGGTTAGGTACTGTAAGATATGCGCTATATTACTACAATAAAAGCACATTTAATACTTTAAGATTATATTTTTATATTATATTTGAAAGATACACACTTCATACTTCGTACGCCATTTGTAGACTTAGTTTTTCTTAATTCTTTATTTAAAACGACCTGAGTATTGAAACGTCATGGCCAACCAGCCAGCATTCGGCTTTGTTTAAGTTATAAAACCTCCTACAGTACTAACATCACGATAAAGAAAGAAAACAGGAGAATAATCTTCTCTAGTGTGTATAAAATCATTTGCTTAAACGTAAAAACAGTTTGCGATTCGAAGTCCCATATACAGCGATGTTGTGTAGCAGCAAACCTCAACAACTGATCAACCATTCCCTCACCAGGTACATAGCAGTAACTCAACCAATAAAATACGCGAAGCACAAGAACAACCGGCGGGTCTGGTTCACGATCGTGCTGGTCTGGCTGATCTCGGCAGCCATCGGCGCGCCCATCGTCTTGGGGCTCAACGACACGCCCGACAGGAACTTCGACGAGTGCCTCTTCAACAGCCAGAACTACGTCATCTACTCGTCACTAGGATCCTTCTATATCCCCTGCATCATGATGATGTTCCTTTATTATAATATTTTTAAGGTTAGTATATAATTTAGTTTATATTTCTTTCAGGTATTATCATTATAATTGTGTTATGTGACTAAGTTTCTTTCTAGAAGCGATAATTATGATGGAAAGGTCAAATATTTACAAACTCAAACAAAAAGCTAACTATTTAAATGTCAGTCTTGTTAAAAGTAGATTTTTTTGCCCATTCTTCTTGATAGAGATCTACACTTTGGAGTGGGCAACTACAGTACTTTTATAGTTGTATCCTCGTGACTGGGACTGTAGCTTCATTTTGTTGTTATCATTGTTTCGACAGTTCATACGTGTTTGTAACTAGTCTACTTACTTGAAATAAATGCTTTGGATTGATTAAGAAGAACAAGACACTTTGGAAGCGATTGGGACCTGTCTTGGCAATCTATTTCAAACCACTGTCCAGTGTCCGAATAATCGTTATCAATCTATCACTAGAATTTCTCATCGCAAAAAGAATGTCTAAAAATTCCTTCTATAAAAACCAACATTCTCTCATAATGGTATCTTCTATTCATAGACACAATATCTTAAATTTAGTTCCAAAATAGGTCAGTAAACTATTAACAATGTTCCATTATAGAGCACGTAGGAATACCAAACCACCACTTAGATTAGTATTAACAAGGTTACCATTCCATTTTCAATTAGACCCGAATATGTGACCTCTAAGTTGGCATTAGGGTTGAAACCAGAGAGCATTTCAATTGAAATGTCTAGACGTACAGAAATAACATATTCAACCGTGTCTTTACGAGACTATATAACCGATGGATAATGTATGTGGAAATTTTATCCATTAAAGCTTCCAAAAAGCCTCTGTTTAATGATGACTGAGATGGAATATTTATGTGGCTGACGTTCCTTTTTTAAATGTTATGTGGATATTGACAATAACGA
Organism: Ochropleura plecta; assembly: GCA_905475445.1. Taxonomy (NCBI): domain Eukaryota; kingdom Metazoa; phylum Arthropoda; class Insecta; order Lepidoptera; family Noctuidae; genus Ochropleura; species Ochropleura plecta. Next base: position 20,224,706 of record FR997736.1, read on the forward strand.
GTATTTTACCTTGGATTTTTACAAAAAGGTTAGGGTTATATTTTTTATGCTTTATATAAGTATTTAAACTGATTTGGTTACTAATAATATTTGGAACTGAATATTTATCCTGCTATACATCACAATCATATTTTTATTGCTTATTTTTTTAGTGTTCTATTAAAAAAAATAACCTGCGAGCGGAGCATTCGTGAGTAGCTTATTCACGTTTTTATTAAAAGTGAAGAAATTGATTCATCATTTTGGGGCATCATCTCATCTCACCTATTTCATGCCAGTGTGGTGCCCTTTTGCAGGATATGCCCACTTTCTTTTTTGCCCATCTTGCACAGCCACTTGCATCTATCATGATTTAAACAAAGCAAATGCTAGAACTGTGCAGGTTGCATACTGGTCTAACGCAATATGAGTATCATCGACACGAAAACAAGAAGAAGAGATATTTATAGGACTGGTAAAATATTGCTAACCACATAACCAAACTCCAAACAGCTACCAAGATTTTTCCGTGAAAAAATGTAAATCCAAAACAGTTCACCCAGAACGAAATAACTTTCATCGGACGAAGTTTTGAATATCCCATTGGTAACCTTGCGCAGTACTATCCGACACATGTTAACACATTTTGGCGCAACCCCGGTTTACTTGTTCGTGTACAACATAGTAGGACTTGTATAGTCATGAGCAATAACATCTAGAATAATACATATTATTATGTAGTTCTCCTGACCGTTTTCGGCCATGGCGGCTAATGTCAGCGGAGAATAGCCATCGGCGCGGAACATATTATAGTGCATAAGTATGTGCGCGGGCCCAGATGAACTCTCTATTCCCTCAGTCTCATTGCCTGATGGGCGAAAAAGCGACTCGTCTTGTAATGATTAATGTTATACGGTTCCACGAACATAGTATTTTGGAAACCATATCACAACGAAATAAGAATGATCTTATTAGAGAAAGATTCGATTCCGTTTTTTCACGAGACTTTGGATATTAGATTTTGGCTAGTGTGAACATGTAATTGCTGGTGACTGTGCTCGGTACTGCTGGTCGTATTTTGCAAGCACAGACTCGATACACGTGCGAGACTTTACGAGCAAAGTCTTTCGAACAGGTAAACGTTTAGATTTAACTTTTCAAATATTTAGGTGAAACGAACTTTTGACGAAAACTTCGGCATGGGATGTTCTAAAATCGGACAGTATTCTAGTTACACTGGACAAAGTTGATGGACTATTTATGAGTCACTGGGAAACGTCGAAATCACCAATTATTTTTGGTTTATTTTATTACTCACTAGCTTTTGCCTGCGCTGGCGCTGGCTTCGCTCGCGTTAAATTCGGGGTAACACAGTTTCCCTTGCGCCTTAGTGATTTGTAATAGTAACGCTAAGTTTTCCCTGTTCTTCCCTCTTTCTCCCTCACATCCCATTTAAATTTGCCTATGTCCGTCTCCTGGTTCTTAACTATCTCTGTACCAAAATTCATCAAAATCGGTTTAGCCATTAAAGCGTGAAGAGGTAACAAACAAACAAACAAATTCACTTTCGCTTTCATAATATTAGTAAGGAAAGGATTAGCTGTTCTGCGTGATCACGTTAAGCTGTTGGTCCCGGCTGTCATTTGTAGATCTTTGATACTCGTTACAGGTAATCAGTGTTCCCAAAGGCTGACAATCAGTCTTACGAAGGGGTATTGTATTACCCAGTATTAACTGGGCTATGGAGGTCAGATAGGCAGTCGCTCCATGTAGAGTACTGATATTCAGCTGCATCCGGTTAGACTAGAAGCCGACCCCAACATAGTTGGGAAAAGGTTAGGCAGATGATGAGCTGTCCTGTGCGGTTTCATCCGCGGTTTTGGTGACTGCCCCGCTCCGGTGGGTGGTAGCGTGATGTTATATAGCCTATGTTACTTAGTAATAATGTAGCTTTTGTTTTAAATCGGTTGAGTATTTGTGTGTTAAATCTTGGCAAACATGCAAATATTTTTATTTCTTTATTATATTAGTTTAGACTTACCTACATAACTAGATTATGTAAGTCTAAAATAATATAATTAGTTAGTTAGTTTAGGTTTAAAGATCTTTATTCTCAATAAAAACATAATATGTCACTTACTTGAGAGCAACAATTATTACTTAAATGCCTACTAAATTGGGTTCGACAACATCCGTTAAAAACTAATTAATACTAACTGAAACTTCACCACTCAACGCATTCATTTCTCGGGTTATTTCCGGTTTGTGATTAAGTACAAGCTAAGTTGGGTTTTGAATGAATTGAATGATGATAGGTTCCTTATGCGTGAGGGTATTTTATTATATAATAATCTGTGGTCCACACTTAATCAAACCCTTTTCCTCAGGCGTTAAGAATACGAGCAAAAAAGCAGAGAGCAGCCAAGAAACCACCTGTATCTGGTGACCCCAACACAGGAGCTACCACAGCCGTAGTGATAGAAAACGTGGCGCAGACCAGAAGACTGGCGGAGACTGCCTTACATGATGATAGACCTACCAACACTGGGTCTGGGAGCAATGAGGACGATCATGAGGACAGGTGAGTGATCAAAGAAGGAATGTAACATGTAGACTCAAGGCATCAAAACAACCTCAAGGCAACCTCTTCTCTGCTACCCTACCATGACGTCTTAAAATAGAACTTATTCCACTGACGGAAAGAGACAGAGCTATACAGGGTGTTTAACACCATATATTTCTCACACAGGAATAAGTTCTGCTATAAAATGTCATGGTAAACCTATACTACTGTTTAAAAAAGTAGATAGAACATAATTTGTCTCGTGCGTCATTTGTTTTTGATTCTACAACATACCTTTTCCTCCACGATGTTTTCTTTGACAGTGCAATATATTAATTAATAGCTGGTGATGAAATAAATAGCACCAAGTAAAACCCTTTCTAAGTTCGTACCCCACGCCTTGCATGTAAATATTGCTATTATAAATTACCTGTAACAGAACTATAGAGAAATAAATATATATAAAAGATGATTGGGAAAACTTAATGATTAAGTCAGTAAATAATATGGTTTATACGTAGACGGTATGCAAAATAAGACAAAACCCTAGGTAACAAAATAATTTGAAATCAAATCCAAATCACCAATCACGGCTCAGTCAACTTTTATATTTAGGTTTTCTACTAGACAAGCGTGCTCACAAAAAACAAAGAAGGACCATGGACGGGTTTCAGTCAGTAAAAGTCTGACACCTGAAAAATTATCCAATGAGAGTTCTGTTTCTACCTTTTGAAGTACACAACCCTAAAAATAAGCATGCTCCACCCTAAGCCGCATCATTGCTTCACTTAAGAACTGCGACCAAAGGCAAGCCTATATATTCGAAATATAAAACAAAAAATAATAATGTGGAACATATTGAAGCTTAGCCAAGCGCGGGGGCTGAGCACCAAATTACGTTCGGCGTGAGAGTATAACATAATTATGTTCTTAAGTCTCCGAATAACCTGTGGCACACGGGTTGAAGGGAAACGAAGGGAACACTCCGGTAAAGCTTGAGATCTTAATCACAAAGGATTGTGTTTTGTTTTCTTGTTCCTATTACTAAACTAGGGACTTTAAAGGTCAAAATGAAGTTGAAATAGCTATGTTTTGAAATCAAAGTAAATTTGATATTAAATTTGTTGAACATGTGCCAAGGTTTGGTGACCCTAGTAAAGATTTGGGCTAACCGGTCCCACATTTGCAATTACATATTTTTTAAATATCTTTTTCAGTAATTCACTAGCCCATTAACATTCATGTGCGAGAAAATTTTCAGTGGCTATCCCTACTAATATTATAAAAGCGAAAGTAAGTTTGTTTGTTACGTCTTTACGCCTAAATGGCCAAACCGATTTTGATGAATTTTGGTACAGAAATAGTTGGGGCCCTGGAGACGGACATAAGCTAAAAAAGTGAGGAAGGGGGGAGAAAGAGGGAAGAAAAGGGGAGAGAAAGATAAAAATTTTTTCGATCACATCACGCGGCTTAAAGTTAGCGTTAGCCCAAAGTAACTATGCCACGCGGACGAAATCGAGGGCGGAAGCTAGTCATTAATATACCAACGAATATTCAACTATACTTTTGTTTTTATGCGGATGGGAAGTCATCAAATAACTTCTCCCGCTCTTACTACGCACTATTGGATAGGTATTTAAAATGTCTGACTCAAACCAAATTTACAAAATAAATAACTGAAAATTGAAACCATACTTCTTCGAATTAATTTCCAGTATCTAAACCACAATAGATATTTTGATCTTTGCTAAGAAAATAACCGAAATAATTGTAGTAATTCACACCAACATATTGTGCATTTAGCCTATTTCCAACCATGTTTGTATCAGTTTTTAGTCTAGCTTATAGCCTAGTTTACTAATAGTACTGTGACTTCTCCCAAGTAGGTGATTTCATAAAATTATTAGAGTATAAACTTAATATTTTTTTCATACAGTTTCGACAAAAGGTCGGCAGACTTAGAAGCTGACGCGGACGACTGCCACGTCATCCCCAACGACAAGTCCACAGAGTTCATGTTGGCTACTGTTGCAGAGGAGACCGCTAAGTAAGAACCTTACAGTAAAAACATAATGTTTATGTAGATTACACTTAATACAACAGGACTTGACAGAAACAGTAAGAGTTTTCCGTCAGAAACAGCTGGACAGGTAAGTATCGTCACGCAAAAGGTACCAGTAGAAACTGTCTTCGACAAGGCCTAAACAATACACAACTCATTTTCAGGACTGTTGTGGACATTTTTCATTACTCTTATCGTTATTTAAATGATCAGACATCAATCATCCAGTCCATTTATCATTGTTCCAAGTTCTGGCAACATTTCATCAGTTACAAAAGGATCTCCACTGAAAGGAAGCTACCTGTTTCATGTTGATTTCATGACGACAGACGCGCGCACGTACGCGCGTTTACGGCGTCGTAAATGCGGATTGTTGCGTTTGTATCAATTTAAATCAGAAGCGATACAAACGTGCGTGAGATGCGCATTCGCATGGCGTATGCATATGCACTTAGGGTGTTTGATTTTATTCGCGACGATTGAAGTTTTAACGTATGCTAAGGTTTACTGTTTGCGACTAAATAAAAAAACGCGCGCCATAGTGGTGAAAAATACGTGCAAAAGCGTTTACATCTAGGTTAGGTTTTCTCCGTGAGTTTTTGCGAGGACCACTGTACGCAAAATTAATTATCTTGTCAAAATTATATCTCACGAGATTCTACCGAGTAAAGCATGTGGCTCTTTGCGTAATTAGGTTATTGTTATCAATATTGTTGTTGGATTCCAAGTTGCTTTGAGAGCGATATTTACTTATGAAACAATTATAAACGAGCAAATACGCAAGATTCCTAGAAGCTGTTAGTGGAAAGGCTAAAGTTTCAAAGGCATTTATATACCTGAAGTTTCTGTGGTTCCATTCTTATCAGGACACTGTTTAGGATATAATATCGAAAATATGCTCTTCATTTAACACACCTAAATACGGTTTAATAATGTATTGAAATTTGTGTGGTACATAGGCATCACAGTCATCATTTTCCTGCCCTTGTCCCATTCTATTTGGGGTCGGCGCAACACGTTTTCTTCTTCCATTCTCCCCTATCAGACGTCACGGCATCATTTACTCCTTTCTCCTTCATATCATTCCTTACACAATCCATCCATCTTTTCTTTGGCCTTCCTCTCGCTCTCCGTCCATCAACATTCAGATCCATAATATCACTCTTTTAGTCACATGTCCTTCACAGTCCTGTAGATAATTTTACGCACAGTAAGCAAATGATCTCTCGAAGTCTGGTTTTGTGCCCGGTTGGTGTAACCCTCAACCCGGTCATAGGGTCCCTCCCAATTACATTGGATTTAAATATAACTGTCGAAATGTGGTTGAACTAATACTAGGGCACACCTTTTTTAGGGCAACCCTTCAGTGATAACAAGTGTAATGACATTTTATGCGAATTAAAACAAACCTATTTAAAAAATAACAGTCAAGGGCGAGTCAAACTCGTGCACCGAGGGTTCCGTATAAACTTGCTACATCCTTACTAATATTATAAAAGCGAAAGTGAGTTTGTTTGTTTGTTACCTCTTCACGCTTTAATGGCTAAACCGATTTTGATGAACTTTGGTACAGAGATAGTTGGGAACCAGGAGACGGACATAATTTTTATTAAAAAAAAGTGAGATATGAGGGAGAACGAGGGAAGAAAAGGGAAAACTTAGCGTTGCTATTACAAATCAATCAGGCGCAAGAGCAAAAAATGCAGGTAGCAGGTACTGTTATACCAAATTTAACGCGAGCGAAGCCGCGGGCAAAAGCTAGTAAACAAATAAACGGCCATATCTTTTGATTCAGTAGATTTAAAGGATTGATTTTTTCACAGCTTCATCGGATCACAGACTTAAGTATAAGGTTATAATTTCATTTCGATACCTCCACGCGTTCTTGAGATAAAGTGTCTTGACAGACAGATGGACAACAACAAGGGTTTAGTTTTTCCTTTTCAAGTACAGAACCCTAACAAACTTAACATTGAAAAACATAGACCTTCAATAAATTTGTTCGTCACTACCTTTGGTCGACAGCAGAAACTGTAACGCTCTATACAACTAAATTCGAGTCACATTTTTAACCATAATTCTAACCCTCGCTTCTCTCTCCAGCACACCAAAAAGGAACATCAAAGCTCAACCGATCCCGGACCCGAACGGAAACAACGACTCGGGGTACGCGCCGTCCAACCTGGAGGACACGATCCGAGAGCACGTGTCCCCGCCTGGCTCACCAGGTCTGAAAGACGCCACGGTGTTGAAGAATATGGGCTGTGACAGCTACAAGTGGAAGAAGAATGGAAAGACTTCGAAGTTGACGACAGATTCAAGGTGAAACAAACATATAAAAAATACAGTCGAATTGAGAACATCCTCCTTTTTCGAAAGTCGGTTAAAATTTTTATGGCAGAAAATTACGTTTGTTCAGAAACCAGACTGTAGATTGATTGTCTGATAACCAGTGGTCAGAAATACAATACCTATGTCAAAAACTAGTAATCAGCTGCATCCGATTGGACTATAAGCCCACCCCAGTATATTCGAGAAAAGCGTATTTTCATCTTTTTTTTTCGGATGCAGAAATCATCAAGTTACTTCTCCCACTCTGAGAGGAGGGGAGTAAGAAGTATCAGACTTGTACTGATTAAAACCCATACATGTTCCTTCGTTGTGTTTCGGTGCCGCGGTAACTCATTCGAACAATTCAGTGCCGCGGCAAATAATGATCACTTGAAACAGGACTTTGCAAAAAAAACTCGTGGTAATCAATTATAATACTAAAACCTTTAAAAGATGACCAAAAAAAGTCAAACCAACACTTAACTATCCGCTAATTCCTAACACCTACACAGAAAAAACACAAAAGAGTTCGTGTTTTTAGATGAAACTATTTATGCAAAATAATTCAGTCCGGTAACGTTAAACAAGTTCCACATTGTAGCAAACACTACATAACAACTGCAACAATTTAACGAAATAAAGTACAGTCGTGAACTAAGTTACAAACTGTGTTGTAGTTTTCAGCGCACCTCTACAACTTTAGGTTTTTTTTTCCGGCACCTAGTTGTATTGAATTTGTTCTGCAAATTGCAGAGTTTTAATCGCATACAGCAAGAAATTCCTTAAATAACAAACAACTTTTATCATGGCGTTACAAAAAAACGGTGCCTAAACTGTTGACATTTTTATTAAGGATTGAGAAAACTGATAAAACTAACAATCCTAGATGGATTGTTCCAAGTTTATCACTTCCGTATAAGAACTCATTTGCATAACTACCAAGTCGGAATATTCTCATTCTTCCTTGTATGTTCCTCACTTAAAGTTCAGTTAGACCAAGTTGTGGCTGCAGCCACTTCTCGATTTATCCGTACCAGTTTGACTGATGCTTATAGGTCTCGACTTAATAATTAACGATTGCAATTTACTTTTTCTAGAAACGTCTCCCTAGCTCTACGGTCAGACGATGAAGTAACAGCCAGCCAGTTCGACCTCAGAGACGGGTCCAGTTCTAAAAAGGAGAGAAAAGCAAGCGCTGCCACAGCTCGCTTCACAATATACAAAGCGAATAAAGCAAGCAAGAAAAAACGGGAGAAGTCTTCAGCAAAGAAGGAAAGAAAGGCCACGAAGACGCTGGCGATAGTATTAGGTAGGTTAAGAATCTAAAAACCTATTAGTTTTCAAAAGTTTTGCGTCCTTACAGTTATCCCATAGCGTGATACACTCATAAATTATCGTAATTTCTGCCATGTATGCATGCAGACAAAATACATTTTGGCAAACTGGACTTGACTTGACTATTTGTGACAGTTTGCAAGTTTCCACCACGAAGGTGTGGACGGAGAAATTAATGAATGCTGTAACAATTGTAAGAAGCGTAAAAGTCTAAGTGTAAGGTAGTTTGACGGCACGATTGGCGTAGTGTCTGAGCGATCAACTGCTGTACTGCGCGTCGCGGACTCAAAACACGCACCAAACAAATATTTGTATGACCTACAGCTAGTTGTTTCGGGAATGACTGTTTGTGCATGTGTGTTTAATTGTTTGTAAGCGCACCTACGATACAGGAGAAAATCCTAGTGTCATGCAGCGTTTCATTTAAATATATATATAGAAAAGATACATTACAAACTCATACAATTTGCTAACATTTACTATCATTCCTTAAACTCTTTTGTCAAAAATTGATCCTTGGCAGCTCTGGAAAGAACAGAAATGAGATGGGAGGTTAGCGAAAACATTGCCTACTAGTGGGACGATACAGGCTAGTAATAGATCAAACGATAAAATCCCAAGGGATGTTAACACATTTCCATGTTTTAGGTGTCTTCCTCTTCTGCTGGGCTCCATTCTTCACGTGCTCAGTCCTGGGCGCCATTTGCGACAAGATCGGCCTTTCCTTCGACCCTGGCGTGACCGTGTTCATCCTGACCACGTGGCTGGGATACATCAACTCGTTCCTCAACCCCGTCATCTACACGATCTTCAACCCTGAGTTCAGGAAGGCGTTCAGGAAGATACTCCATTGCGGCACCTAGCCCACGGACTATTTGGTCGTCTTCACTCAGTAGATCTCGTTTTGTTTTATAGGTTTTTGGGTACATGTTATTGTATCAGAAAGATGATGAAGGGTTTTGATGAGCTGTATCGAGCTAGAATTCCTTAGCTGGAAGGTTAAGGCTCAGAAGCTGATCCCAACGTAGTTGGAAAATATAGATGATGATCAGAAAAAAATGCACAAAGTTAACTTGCTGCACAGATAGCATCGTTGGCCAATCACAAGGCTTCGATACAAGTTTAATCGGATGTGTTTCTGCCAGCCTTGTTAATGTGTCTGATAAGGGCGATCTTTCCTAAATAACGTGTATCAAAAGATCTAGAACAAAATCTATGTTCTTCTCTTAATCCTTCTGAGAGATCTACTGGACGACCAAATTGTACAAAGTACACTCACATACAAAATATGTTTATACTTAATGTGATAAACCAATAAATTAACCGTGTCGTGTGTTAGCCGTAGCAACATAGCATATCAAATGTATTTAAAATTGTAATTTATAATAAGATAACTTATTGTAAAAAATGTATTGGTATTGTATAGCTTGCTTATAGGTCATGATATTCTAGTCATCAGTATTATATGCCAAAGAACTTTAGAAGCGATATTACTAAGCTTCAGTTATTTTTAAGGTTGTGATTATTTTAATTTAAAATTTTATCGTTAATCGTTTTTCTTCTAACTGTACAATACAATAGAATGTACAATCGAGAAAAGAAGTGTTAGTTGTAATAAATAATGTAAAGTCATGTATCTATAGCACAAAGACAAAGTAGTGAAATAATTAAGAAAATCAAAGATTTTATTTCGCTCTCATTATTGAAAAATAAGTGTGTATAAAAATATTAATGCAAATCTTATCAAGATTTTCAAGTGAAAACTTTCTTAAAAAAATTGCTTTCTTTCATAAAAGAATATAAACCAAACTAATACTCAAAACTATTTCTCTTTAATATAATTATTTCTCTTAGTCAGATATTTTTTTCTTGCCTTTTTCCGTCCACGCGTTTCTCCCATTTTCTCACCCTTCCTAGTTATTTAGTTGTAATTAAACTTAGATAATCTTAGCTGTACGAATGACAATGTCGATGGAAGACAATGCACTGCGAGATTTGACAAGGTAGAATATGTAAATAACTTGCCAAATAATTTATATGAAAATATTAGGAAAATTGACGCAAAAAAAGTAATGATTGAGCAAAATTTCATGAAACACTACAGTAAATTCTAAATTTTAAAAATAAAATAGAACTTTAGATTCACACACAAAATAGAAACTAACAATTTTAGTTTAAAATATAAATGAAATTATACATTCAAAGGTCAATCATTACTAATTTGCTCAAACTATAACACATTATAATATCATATCAAAAATTGTTTTGTAGGTGATAACTAGCTCATTATTTAGTAGGATTAACTATTATAAAACCGCATTTAATTAATTGTGGAAATCAATGATCTTCCAAGAAACTATGTTTCAAGTGTTTCTCAATCAAAAAGCGGTAGGAAAAATATTTCAGTTACGAAAAAAATAACGTTTGTGGAAAGTATTTTATTCCATATTTAAAATTTTTATGTAAATTCTAAAAAGTTATGGTAAATTGAATACCTACGATAACGTAAAATTTTAAATTTCGATGACCTTTACGATCCCTTTTTTGTCAACATTATTAAAGGTTCCAATATTACGGGTCGAACATTCTTCGATTGTAGTCTCTTTATAATTTGCTCAATTTAAATATATGGCAATATTTTCTGTGTTAGACAAAATGGCCGTACGATAACTCGAATAAAAAAGATCTTAGTTTTTATAGGCAATATCGAATTCAACACTAAATATTATTCGTACTCTCAAGTCCAAAAGTGTTTAATTAATTTCATTGTCTACTATCATTATTTAGTACCTAACAGATACGATCTCATTTGTTTTAGAAGCTAGTTACTTATTTCTTCTTTAGAAGAAATTTAAATTTTTGGGATTTTGATTGACACATCAATTACAAGTTCTATTAGATTTTCTTAAAACCAAAGATAAAACTTGTATGTAAGTTACAAATTGATTTCTTCGCAAAATAATTTCACGCGTGAAGATTAGAACAAGTATAAAGTAATTAATTTAAGTTGCTCAACTAAAGTCTTGTGTCTCTTGGCTCAATGTAAATTTGTTTAAGCAATACTCATAAATAACGAAACAATAATGTTAGATGTCTGTCTATTGTAATCTATATAGATAATAAATTGTAAAATTGTACATAAAAACAACAGGGTTCCTTTTAAGAATCCATGTATTTAATCGTTTTATCATATTGTTAATTAAAAACTTTAAATAATCTAATGATATTGTATAAGACGTTTTGTCTATAGTCTATCTGTAATATAGATAGAAGGATATTTATAATATGAAATGTTATCCAAAGTCGGGCTTAATAGAACGTTTTAGTACTTGCAAAGTAGACGGTATTCTATTAAACCATAAAATCTTTTCCCTTGAAACAGTTCCCTTTATTAAAAGAATCTATGTTACGTTGAACTGTAAATATTGCAATAAGTATTAGTGAATTAAACAATTTTTAACGTTTTTGTTGAACAGTTTTTATTCGCGATGCGGGTGAAGTCAATAACAATATTTAGATAATTCTCATTTGAAAGCATTGTGCATAATGTTTGTTAATCCACGATAGAATACGATGTGATCGAAATAAAAATAGAAAAGACATTTTAAAGCTGATAAATTATCATTATTGTCACTCTCAAGCTGTCAAATGACTCAAGCTTGAATTGCGTTTCATAAAAATAATGATATTATAAAATTCAGTCCTATTTTATTTTGATCACATCTCCAAATAGTTTGTAAATAAAATGAGTATTATATATTCTACTCGTAAAATAAAGATCATAGTACGTAGCTATTACATAAATAAAGCAATAACACAAGTAATGAAGACTTTAAGGATATTGTTATTGACTGTACCTTGAGTGAATTTTATGTATTTCATGGGACACTCTCCTGTGAGGTAGCGTTTTATCTTTCTATGCGAAAATGTGATGATGATTTAAATATATTCTGTTTTTACATTCATTTGTTTTATTTATGGTTCGAAATCCCATTCAAATTGAAGTCTAAATACTACTGAAAATAGGCCTCATAATAGAACAAACAGGTTTTCTAGGTGAAAATTCATACACACTTTCAGAGAAACTAAATCACAAAATAATGTCTATCCGTCTAATTTTTCACTTTAAAAAACTACAAACGTGATTATCCGCGTGGTTAGCACAGTGGCTGAGCAATCGACTGCTGCGCTGCGTGTCGCGTGTTCGAACCCCGCACGGGTCAAATATTTGTATGACCTGTAGGTAGTTGTTTCGGGTCTGGCTGTTTGTGTATGTGAGTTTAAATATTTGTATATGCACCCACGACACAAGAGAAAATCATAGTGTGGACCACGTTTTAAAAAAAAATATTTTGTGCTTGAGAAGTCCAAGGCCTTCTTTAGTCTGGCCGTTTATTTTTGAAAACAAATTAAATAGAAAACGTGCACAAAAAAACTACAAACATCAATTTTTATCAGCAAGACGGAATACAGAACCTTTTCTCTTTATTTCTGTTGAAACCTTAAAATACTGATTACTGAACACAATACTACATAGTAGGCGATTTGTAGGTATGTAATGATATCCCTCGGGCGAACTAATGAATCCTCACTACGAAGGAAAACAAAGAAAATATATTATTCGTGCCACAATATCTTGCATTAGGCCTTACCCAAACATTGACAAGCCTTATAACAATACTAGCTTCCGCCCACGACTTCATCCGCGTGGCATAGTTACTTAGGGCTAACGCTAACTGATGATGATGTGATGATCGAAAAAAATATATCTTTGTCTCTCCTTTTCTCCCCTCCCCTCCCATTTTACTCACTATTTTTTTAAATTAGCCTATGTCCGTTTCCAGGGTCCCAACTATCTCTGTACCAAAATTCATCAAAATCGATTTAGCCATTTAGGCGTAAAGACGTAACAAACAAACTCACTTTCGCTTTTATAATATTGGTAAGGATTCATGCACCTTATTACACCTTTGCTTACTACTTTGGTTTTTTTTTTGCTTATGGTATATCATCAAATAACTTCCCCAGCTCTGGGCGGTGCTGAAGGGAGTGTTGTACTTTTACTGACCAAATCCATTATGTTCCTTCTTTCACCCTTTCGAATAACCCGCGACCCCGGGAGCCAGTGGATCTGGGCCCCTCTGCTATGTTGACATCGACGAACGTGCCGTCGATAAGGCCTGTCGTCACTACACGGACCCTAGTAACAATCTCTCTGAATCTTCTTGACTTCGGTAGCTTCTGCCGCGGCGGCGGCTGGTTTTGAAGTTTTCTATCAAAAAATTAGTGTTGCTAAGTAGATCGACGACTTTAAAAGATGGTAAGACTAGATACGGAAAGTGGAGGACATAGAGGTGTGGTATAGCTTGGGAAAGGCCTTTGCCCAGCTGTGGACTGCGACTAGCTGAGTCGATTGGGAATTGCAAACATCGTCATAATTAAAATGAACGATAGAGAAAAAATTCTTCAACTTCAATTCTTTTTCTTAGCAAATCACTGCGGAATTCCCGAGACTATCATAAATCGAAAGAATAATGTAAAATGCGTGACAAACTGACAACGACATCTATTCTATCAAAGTAAAATGGCTCTCTGAGGTGCTTCAAAACTATCAATTAAAATTGAAATTGTAGTTTCATGTGTACAATCGTACTAATAAAAAGCACATCAATCATAATTACGACGTAATCAGTGGTGATGGTACAGACGCCTACACATCAAGCTACTACAATCTGTTAGATTTCTTTGATAGATTTTCGACTTTATTTCTAAAGTATAAGGTTCAAGGTTCATTGGGAAAAATTGACAGTTTCGGGTAGCTTGACCTGCTGGCGTCTGTACCTACATGTTGCAGTCTAGAGTTAATGATTCCATTTCATGAGAGCATCATTCTTATGTGAGATTTTGTGTAAATGACTTCAGAGAGATTGTTAAAAAGGCATCAAGCTTGTTTTTCGTAAAGGGGTAGACTGTATGTATAGAAAACTAGCATCCGAACGCGATTTCATCCGCGCGGCATAGTTACTTTGGGCTAACGCTAACTTTAACCCGCGTGAAGATCGAAAAACATAAATATTTCTCTCCCCTTTTCTTCCCTTTTACTACCCCTTTTCTCACTTTTTTATCCTATGTCCGTTTTCAGGGTCCGGTTTGGCCATTTAGGAGTGAAGACGTAACAAACAAACTCACTTTCGCTTTACAATATTAGCAAGGATATTATAGTGACGAGTATGTCAGTACTCGTCACTATAATATTTTACTGAGAAGCATCTTGTGAATTTAGTTGTGAAAAGTATCCGACAGATAAAAGAAAACTCAATTTCACACTTACAATAAGGATAACTTTAAACCTTTGTATATAGTTATCGATAAGAATAACATTAGTCAGAAAGTCACTTTAATGAAAATCAAGAAACTTTAACAAAGTATTTATATACAATCGTTATTTTAGACTACTAGCCATATCTAACCATCTGTTAGCTTTTCTGCTTCATTTACTTCAATAGTCTTGGTTTAACCACTTTCTGATCGACATACTGGTTTAACTTATCACCTACCTAGTCTTTTCTCAAATAGGAACATCATCACATTATTATTTTCATTCATCATATTACTTCTCCTCTGGGTGGAGCATAAGGGAGTGACAGACTTGTACTGACTAAAACCCATTCATATTCCTTCTTTGCCTTTACTGCTTGCTTTTTCCGGGACCGCGAAAAAGATACCTTCTTCGAACCAACCCGTAGTCCCGCACAGGACCTGTTTTCAGTCCAATTAGATGTAGCTGACTACCAGTATATTAGATGCAGAGACTACAGATTTATCTGACTTCCATAACCCAGTGGGTACTGGGTAATATGATATCTTTTGGTAGTCTGGTTTTTTTTACATGAAATCAGGATTGAGATTAGCCGTATCTCGTCTGATGAGAAGCGATGTTGCAGAGGGAGCCTAGAAAATATTGATTCATACGAATTTTGAAGAGATTCAGGTTATATACATCTACAATTGACAACCCACACCAAAAGATAGACTTGCTTTCCAAAGCACAGAGGAAACTCGGTAAAGGTTCGTCACCTATCTACCGACCAGCCTTGGCAAACACCGCTTAACCTTTTAGTAAGTATTTAGCCCCAAGCTCTTCTTTCAATCACTTTCTGATCGATTACTATATAATCTTTCAGGTTGATTACACAATCTCCTAGATATGTACTTTTTATGTGAAACTAGGGATTGGTGTGAAGGTCGCGAGTATATTGATAGTAAATAGACACAATTTATGTAGGCTCATGATCCCTTTTATTGGTACTTACAGATTTAATATTACGGATTTATTGAGCTTTATGTATTATTCAAATAGAATAGTCTGTGGCGTTATATTTAAATCAGGTTCGACGGACAATTAGTTTTATTTTGACAGAGATGTCCAAAAATGGCCATGTGCAATAATTCAGAAAAGACAATAAAACAATAACTTCATATAACGACTGACGGGCCTGTTGGTCTAGTGGTTAGTGGCCCTGACTGCTGAGCCGGAGGTCGTGGGTTCGATTCCCATCCAGGACATACTTTGTGTGATGAGCATGATTGTTTGTTCTGTGTCTGGGTGTGATTTATCTATAATATGTATGTATTTATAAATTATATAAGTATGTATATCAGTTCTCTGGTTACCATAACACAAGCTCTGCTTAGCTTGGGATCAGATAGCCATGTGTGAGTTGTCCCAAGATATTTATTTATTTATAAATATTGCTAACTAGCTTCCGCCCGCGATTTTGTCCGCGTGGGATAGTTACTTTGGGCTAACACTAACTTTAACCCGCGTGATGATCGAACGTCTCCAGGGTCCCAACTATCTCGGTACCGAAATTCATCAAAATTGGTTAGGCCATTTAAGCATGAAGACATAACAAACAAACAAACTCACTTTCGCTTTTATAATATTAGTAAGGATTTATTAAATTTAAAACACATATTCTAAACTTTATATTTTAATTAAACATTATAAATAATACATTTAATTAAAACATTATATTCTGCGCATAGACGTAATGTTATGTATTAGGGCAGCCGAAATCAACTCCAAAACTGCCACCTAGCAAATAATGTTAACATTGCAATAAAAATGCTTACTCAACAAACGTTTTTCCTTTTCTTCGCCATAATAATCCCCTAAACAGCTACTATAGAGAGTGTAATGCCGAACGTATGTGATTGCGCAGGTGTAATACGAGGGTAGGCAGGAGCTAATACACCACAGCATTGTGTAGACACAAAGCGGCTCGCACCACCACACTTTTATATTTTATGATGGCTCAAGTTATAAGCTTAAGCGGGAAGAGCTTTTTAAATACAATTGTTCTAGTGATGAGAACGTTTTTTTTAAATTATTTAATACCCAGCGACCGCAACCGAGTTTAAAAGTTGAACAATTGTTTATTGTTTTCTGTAAAAATAAAGCACTAGTAGAAATAAATTCACGAGTGTGAAATCCTACTAAATATGATTATAAATGCGAATGTTTGTGAGGATGTATGGATGTTTGTTACTCTTACACGTCAAAACGACTGAACGGATTTTGACGAAATTTAGCACAGCGGTAGATTATAGTCTGGAATAACACATAGGATTGTTACACATAGGACACATTGTTTTTATCCTGTGTGATTTACTGTGTGTACATAAATAGTTAAATAAATAAATAAATAAATAGGATACTTTTTTTTTCGAAATCACGTGGCCGCGCTAGTAAATCATACGTCGAACATAACAGTAGATAAGAGACAGTTTTCGAGGTAAGTGTATTGGAAAATAATCCCTATTCAAACCTCTGTAAAATTCTTAGTATTTCGTTCACAATTTCACCAGCATGTGGCTAGTGCCTTACGCCCCACCACAGCACGGATAATGGTCGAGTTGTCTCGAATCCCGAAGTCAATTCCCGGCATATTGTCCCGGGTCTCGACAGAAAAGGCCGATCCGATCCCCCGGGATGGCCGCTAAATGTACTTTTAGACAATTTTATTAGAAAATGCCTTCAAGTGGCTCTATTTAACTTTGGAGTAACATAGTTGGAAGGAGCACACGTGCTTTATGGATTATAAGCCAGTCATTTTATTTGGAACTAGCTTTTACACGCAGCTTTACTCGCGTTAAATTCGGGGTAACATAGTTTTCCTTTACTGATTTACCTAGAGAACCTACAACCTGCAGTTTTTGCCCTTGCGCCTTATTTATTGTAATAGCAAAGCTAAGTTTTCCCTTTTCTTCCATCGTTCTCCCTAATTACCCACTTTAAAAAAACAAAAAAAGTAGCCCATGTCCGTCTCCTATCCTATCTCGGTACCAAAATTCATCAAAATCGGTTTAGCCATTAAGGCGTGAAGACGTAACAAACAAAAAAACTCACTTTCGCCTTTATAATATTAGTAAGGATTAATAAATGCTATATTTTAAAGGCAAACATTTGTTTGTTCCTTTTAAATAATCATTGAAATGATTTGTTATGAATGATGTGAAAATCTATGTTGTACTTAACCAGCCCATTTACAAATGAGCTAAGATTATTTGGCTACATAGGAATGCTTTTCGATTATTACAGCCAATTTCCGGCTATTCTAGTCTTAATTTCGATAATCATCAGCCCGTTTATTCCCCATAAACGGCTTGATGATTCAATTATAGAACCATTAAAGTCTTTATTTTAGCTATCGTAACGTAAAAGCTGCATTAAATTCCTCTAAATTGTTTTTAAGTATCAATGCAGAAACTCTGCTCGTCGTAAGAACGACTGCTGATCGTGAGGTCCCGGGTTCTAGTCCCAAAGCGTTGTTGGGGGTTTACGTTAGGAATTTATCAGTAGTACCCACAGAGTCTGGATTTGTGCCAAGTTAAAAGAAATAGCGACACATAACTGTCTAACCTTGATATTATTTTTGTGTATGTATGAACAAAAAAAAATCCCTGTTAAAAAATTCTTCCTAAAGTTATTGATGCTTATCATGATCTGTTAAGCCATTTCTTAACTGGGGTCGGCTTTCAGTCTAACCAGTCGCAGCTAAGTACCAGTATTTCACATGGAACATCTGCCTATCTGAGCTCCACGTATGTCTTTCTCTCATACATAAAATAGTTACTTTGTTTTCCATACAGTAAAATAAATTGAAACCGTACCTGGAAACTAAATTCGTTCTGAAATATATCAGCCACATCAGCGTTTAAAAATAAAAATGCTTCTTTCGTTCACAAACAATTACTTGCACCTAAAAATACTCAACCATAACTATTCCGCGTCTGAACCTAAAAAAACCACTGCATTGTCATCACAGACTCAACTTTCCACAAATTTAACTTTCATCCACTTTCAGTGAGCATTCGAAATAAAGCGCGCTTATTCAACGGAGATGCAATTTAAAGTACTGCACAATTCCTTTCAACTTCTTCAACTCCCATTGCGAGATATCACAATCGTATCTGGTATAAGCACATCCATTGCTGGCACTCCATCTAAAGCTTTTCTCGCCTTTCATTATGAGCGAGCAATAGATAGTGTTCCACTGTCTGGAGTCGAGTTATGAGCTAAATGAGCAGAAGTGCCAGTTTCACGGAACGTAGGTATAAAACGAAGGAGCCACAGAATAAACTTAGAGTTAAATCGCCCTAAGAATAAGTGGGCAAAGAATAAAATTAAGTTATAGTCGTGAATAAAATTGTTAGTTTAAGTTGGACGGTATTAACTCAAAGAAGTACTGGGCTTATACGTTCTTCCCATTATTGCGGTACGCTGAAGTCGTAGACTATTTTCTTTAGAAAAGATTTTAAGTATTATAAGTGCACCGTATTCTTCCTGATGGGGATGCAAGTTGGCGTAAATCGAATGAATGTTTACAATCTTCGTTCTTACATTTTAAACTAAAACTTTACATCTCTCTCTCTGGCCGGCCCCTCTGCTTTGCTGTATTGTATTGTATAACGGGCTGGTGTCCGCAACTCCACGTCTGAGGCGCGTATTTTGCGTATTACACATAAGACTTTACATACCGAGATATTAAAAAGATTAAAAACTTCATTTCGCTAATGCTGGGATGTACCTACCAGTGCAACTTCATAATTTTTCTTTTAATATCAGCAACATTCGTAGCTCGATCAACGTTGAAACACGTAAGTAAACTAAATATTAATAAATACTGCTGATTATAAAGTCTTAATTTCAATCTCCAGAATAGGCAAAGTTTAATTGGGTTTTTCCCAAAGAATACTCAATAGCACGAAGGCTGCATTGGTGCTTTCTCCTAGAGGAACCACAGCAATAGGCACAAATATGAATTCCTCTCAGTATTTCATCTCTTCACGACAATGCGCCCCTAACAAAGACGTATGAAAGGGGCGCGTCTCGCTTGATTTGAAGCGAGGCGCGGAGAATTGCGCCTTTCTTTAGTTTTGCAGATAATAATCAGTATTGAAGGCTTTTCAATTTCAGCTGCATTTTTAAAGTTCTTCCGATGTTTGCGCGAGACTGTTTTAATTGTTGCTGTATATTTTGATTTATGTTCAGTTTCATGAACTTTCAATTAGTATTATTGATGGTAAGGCCCTTTTGTTAAAATGTGGTGGGGGTTGGGGGACCAATAAAGTTTTGATGGGTATGTATGGTAGGTGAGCGTATTTAAACATTTCTATCGTCTTAAAAAAATCTCGATCTTGGTACAAAAGATACTTACTGCGAAATATGGCTCAAAATGACGATCCCTAAAGGCTCTTTTCAGATATTTCCATATCGTTCTTAATTCCCCTGATAATTTGTACAAAATTTTACGTTAGAAATCTTTAATTTATTTATGCATCAAATCCCTCAATAATTCAAAATCAAGATTTAGAAATCAAGATTAGAATTTATAAAAAATGCTATCATTAATCATACTTTTAAAATAAGTCTATTGGCACAGCCAAGGACAGTCTAACCTGTCGGTGGTCATTTCACTGTACTACAAACATAGCATAATTATATTACTTACTAGAAAACCAGGAAGTGGGTCAAAAAACTTCTGATTCTCTTCTTTTTTATATAATTACTAGCTTTTGCCCGCGGCTTCGCTCGCGTTAAATTCGGTAGCGCCTTATTGATTTGTAATAGCAACGCTAAGTTTTCCCGTTTCTTACTTCTTTCTCCCTCATATCCCACTTTAAAAAAAAATTATAGCTTATGTCCGTCTCCTGGTTCCCAACTATCTCTGTACCAAAATTCATCAAAATCGGTTTTGCCATTAAAGCGTGAGGAGGTAACAAACAAACAAACAAACTCACTTTCGCTTTTATTATATTAGTAAGAATAATTATGATATGAAAAATGACAATAATAACACTAAGGTCCCCAATATATCACTGCCGTCAATTCGTCGCTCGCAATCCTGGTGAAATATCGTGCAATGTTCGCGAACGTTCCGGGTTATATTTCGTGCATTAACATGGACTGCCGTGTGTTGTGATGGATGTGCGCTGCGCTGATTGGGTGAGAAAAGGTTTCCGCTGAGGGTATAATTACCATTTGTATTCGTTCTTGTAAACAGTTAGTATTATTCAAAGAGATTTAAAATTGAATGCGTCTGGTATTATGTAAATCCCTTTATATTATTATGAATTGACCGAATTATCGGTAAATAAATAGTTGGTTAACGATACAACAGACATACTAGACAGTCCAGTTTACAGTGCTTTTAAATCAGATAATTTACCCTACGGCAAGAGTTATACAGTGTGTCCCATCATAAGTCCTTTGAAATTTAATTTTCGAATAAAATTCAAATGGCGCGCAGGAATAGCGCGTGGGGTGCGGGTGAAGCACCAATGGTCTTTCGGAATTCGGTCGCTATGAAGCGTTTCACCGGAGCGGACCTTGCTTTTTGTGTACATCAGTTTGATCGCAACAAGTATTCGACCACCATTGCGCGGCGTAAATTTAGAGAGTATCGCAATTCACGCACGTTTAATGACTGTCCTAGTGTTCAAACGATTAAGATTTGGGTTATAAAGTTTGAGGAGACCGGCTCTACGTTGAATAAACAACGATTGGGCCGACCAAGGACATCACGGACGGAAGAAAACATCGACGTAGTGCGTAAACAAGAGTCAGTTTGTGAAAATCCTACTCAATCCTTAAGAGTCAATTCATAAGAGTTCCAGTGCATTAAATATACTCAGATCAACTTTACAGCGCATTTTAAAGAATGTCAAGAAACTTCATCCATACAAAATTCAGTTAATACAGGAATTATAAAAATACTGATCCTACCAATAGACTTACTTTCGTGTGTGATTGAAAATTTTAGTCATCGTTTACAGGAGTGCCAAGAACGAAACGGAGCACATTTAGATAAAGTGATTTTTAAGAAATAATTCCCTTTTAATATAAATTACTAAACAATAAATAAAAATTTCATATTGTACGTAGTTTTTTTTTATTTGATTTTTTCATTTCAAAGGACTTATAGGATACTCTGTAGTAGAAAAAACAACAATTTCTCATTTTCCCAAAGACTTTCAAATAATTACTGGTGATAGACGTGACAAGAAGAAGGAAAATCGTAATCAAACACGTGTTACTACTTGATAACAAATTGTTATGTCTAGTGCCACAAGCCCGCTTGTTTTATATTTTCCAATGCTTTTAAATCTCTTTGCACTTACCACACTTTGTCTCTGCATCACCCAAAGGTGGTAGATAATGCCAATGGTGTTCGGTCCGTTCCTTTACAGGATGTCCATAAAGTGAGTTAAATAAATACATTCACAAAGTCAGGATGCACCTTTAAAAAGTTCCACCAATTTATACGATCGGGACAAACAAGATTTATCAGTAAATGAAACTTGAAGTTGACACTATTCCCCTTCTATAAGGATACACCTTCACTCGATACCCTTACCAGTTGTTCCTAAGTCCTGATGAATAGAATAATCTCGGTGGCACAGAATGCGGCAAAACATTCATTAGGCTTAAGTGGCAGTTGTCTGTCGCCACAATCTACGAGTGGAAGAAAATGGTGAAAACAGAATGAAAAAGGGCGGAGAATACGAGAACTCATTTGTAAGACAACGTTGGGTATGGGAATGTCAGTTCAAATGAAGATTTTCTGTCTTAATAGTGACTAGTTGAAAGATTTTCGAGACTAGACCAACTTACACAATTTTTTTAGTAATTTGATTGGACTGGTAGTAGTTTAATCCTTACTAATATTATAAAAGCGAAAGTGAGTTTGTTTGTTTGTTACCTCTTCACGCTTTAATGGCTAAATCGATTTTGATGAATTTTGGAACAGAGAAAGTTGGGAACCAGGAGACAAACATAGGCTAAATTTTTTTTAAAGTAGGATATGAGGGAGAAAGAGGGAAGAAAAGGGAAAACTTAGCGTTGCTATTACAAATCAATAAGGGTAGTAGGTACTGCGTTATACCAAATTTAACGCGAGCGAAGCTGCAGGCAAAAGGTAGTGTGAATATAAAGCGTTATTTATAACAACTTTAAAATGATTTTAGTGGTAATTAAAATTTTGAAGAATCTAGTTTTAGGCCATAATTATGCTAGGTGCGTAGCATAACTCATCTAACTTTAAGTACCAATGCACTCAGCTTAAATCATCATTAATGTAATGCATGATGTGCTAACCTGTAAGAAATTGGTACACTAGTATATAAGTTTATTCGATGTATTTCCTAATATGTACATGTGTATTCAATTGTTGGAGAGCCAAATACTTAAAATAAAAACATTCTAACTTAGTAATTAAAAATTTTACTAATTATCTGAATATATTATTATTTTTATATTAAGTATTAAGTAAGCCATACACGCTACGGTCTACCTGAGAGGTCATCTGTGCAGGTATGCCTGCGCAGGTCAACCGAACATTGGTAGCGTGTATGGGGACGTTCCGGTGTTCCGGAGCTGTCTTCAGTTCCTTTTGCAATGTCATCGAATGAGCACGATGACGCGCTGGCATTGCTAGGCCTTGCTTTAATTTACAACTCACGCGACCTGCGCAGGCGACCGGAGTACACGCACACACGCACAGGACACCATACTGTGTTACTCGAAAGAATTGATTTTCGATCTTGCGCCGGTCACCTGCGCAGGCTCAAAAGACTGCACAGGTCTAATCCCACACACATTCCGGTCAACCTGCACAGGCACGCCTGTACAGGTAGACCTTGCCGGTAAACCGTAGCGTGTATGGCCGGCATTACAATCAATAAGGCGAAAGGGCAAAAACTACAGGTAGCTGGTACCTGCAAATCAGGAAAGGGGAACTATGTCACCCCGAATTTAACGCGAGCAAAGCCGCGGGCAAAAGCTAGTATTACAATAAACCCTCCCAAGCATCAAATCAGTTCCAATCGAAACCATTTTCCAATAAAATAAAATTTCAGTTCAATAATCTCTTGTCCCATCAAATGTGCGGGTTCTGCTGAGGATTGAATCAATTTGGTTCGTGTCAAATGCTAAATAGATGTGTTTGAACGTAATCTGTTACTGTGGCTCAACTTGTGACATGCACGACATTTGGCAGGCTTTCACCACAGGTTTTACCTTTTTTGGAAACGTATTAAATTGTAAATCAAATCAAATATTTATTTTATTTTGTAAGCTTCGTGGAAAAATAATTACAGACACATTTGATGAGTTGTCTGTGCATAAGTCAGCAAATATTACATACCGAGAGTTCTCTGTTCATTTTATTATGGTCCCGAACCATGTCTATGGACCCAAAGGGCAATACAAGGGTTACTAGGGCTCCGCTGTCCGTCCGTCTTTCTTTTTGTCACCAGGTTGTATCTTATGAACCGTGATAGTTAGACAGTTGAAATCTCTTGTCACTAAAACAAGAAATACTATTTTTTTTTTAATTATAATAAAATTATATTTTAGGGGGCTCCCATACAAGAAACAAGATTCTTTAGCCGTTTTATAGATAATGGTACGGAACCCATCGGATGCGCGTCCGGCTCGCACTAGCCGTTTTTTTTTCGTTATGGGTACGGTACCCATATTTACACAGACCTCAGGAATCTAAAGTGGGCGTTTAGGCAGAATCATAATAGGATGCTAATAAACCCACAATTCAGCAAACGCACAATTCGTCGTTAGTTATAATGAAAATCACATTTAACAAAATATTCATAATTCAACAAAAACCCACGACTCTACTTACACGACTCAAATGATTGTCATAATGAATGACTAATGAGCTCCATATCTATTTGGGACCCATTTTGACCCAGGAGAGTTAATGGCTCGTCAAATAAAGTTATTTAAACTAACTTTTAGGATGGTGAGGGATCGTCCTCAGTTATAATGACCAACTAATTGGGAATATTAAAGGTTTTATTATAAAAAGATCTTAAATATTAATTAATAGTATCAGAAATTAAAGCAAGGGCCAATTTACCACTGTTGAACAAGGCGATCCTTGAATAACGATATTGGAACGAGCATCAACTTCGTCCCTTTATAAATAAATATAAATATCTTGGGACAACTCACACACGGCTATCTGATCCCAAGCTAAGCGGAGCTTGTGTTATGGTAACCAGACAACTGACATACATACTTATATAATTTATAAATACATACATATTATAGATAAATCACACCCAGACACAGAACAAACAATCATGCTCATCACACAAAGTTTGTCCTGGGTGGGAATCGAACCCACGACCTCTGGCTCAGCAGTCAGGGCCACTAACCACTAGACCAACAGGCCCGTCAAGCCTTTGCCTCGTTCTACTTGGAGTAAGCGCAACATGTTTTTAGGGAACCCCAAAAGGAAAAAGGAAATCAATTTGTTGTGCGTATGTCCGACTCGCAATCCCTCAAGACCCTTTATCTCGGAAACAGTTAGAGGTATCCAGATGATGATTAAAACCATATTAAATCTAAAGTCTGTGGTTCCTTTGTGTTGTGAAAAAATCAACCAAGAAAAAAAGAGATATAGCCGTTTATGTCGCAAGTTTGTAAGGAATTTATGGTGCGCGAGTCTGACTTGGCCGGGTTTTTTTTTCTCCTATCAGTCGTTAAGGGATAATTTACTGGTCAGAGGGGCTTGCCAGGGCCATCGCCTGCCGGAGTTACTGTTTGTTCGAAAAATATACCTAGAAGGAACATGGGTGGGTTTTAGTCAGTACAAGTCATCAGGGGATCATTTACTTACCTCCCCCTTACGATTTCATTTATATTTTCATTGGCCTTCCTCTCCCTCTCCATCAATTAACATTCATATCCATCACCCTTTTACGTCAGTTCAAAAATCATGTGACTAAAAGAGTCACTCACTCTCTCGTTAGAGGTAACGAAAGAGTGAGTGAGGAGTTTCTGAGGAGAAATACCTGAAATCCTTACTAATATTATAAAAGCGAAAGTAAGTTTGTTTGTTTGTTACCTCTTCATGCTTTAATGGCTAAACCGATTTTGATGAATTTTGGTATAGAGATATTTTTTTAAAGTGGGATGTGAGGGAGAAAGAGGGAAGAAAAGGGAAAACTTAGCGTTGCTATTACAAATCAATAAGGCGCAAGGGGAACTGTGTTACCCCGAAGTTAACGCGAGCGAAGCCGCGGGCAAAAGCTAGTCATAAATAAAATAACCTCGGTTATACCTAAGTAGTTATATAAAGTGGAAGCTTGTAATTAGCAGAATGTTAAACATATACAAGATATTCACGATTGTTATATTAGTATGTAAGCTTTCTTTAAAATAAAATAAATAAATAAACAAAAAAAAAGCGCTTTTGGTCAACATTTGCGTAGTAATATTGCAAGACAAAATGAAAGCGTTGTCCCGATTTTCAGTCCACGTCGAAATGTCCTAGCTCAACTGTCTTATTTTTCTTTGCGTGTCTATGCGAAACTAAAATCATATTAGAACGTTATGCAGTCACCTGTACAGACACTTAAATTGATTTGATAAACAAAACTTACCGTGACCGTGACTAAATTAAAAACTATGGAAATACGTCACATTCAATGTGTGTACAACAAAATACAACAGGTAGGACTCGAACCTACAAATAACTTAACAACTTAAATAATAAATCATATTTATTTTGCAAGTAGGTTTTCACAAACACTTTTACACGTCTTTTTTTTAAAACTACATGAGGCCGGTGTTTCGTACCCGACTACTCTGAGTAGAAACAGCCGAAACAAACTCAAAGGTCATAGTCTCTTTTAAGGTTCAAACAAAAAAATCTTGGTGAACTTACATGAGGACCATGCAGATTAGTGTCTGAAATGGTATTTTTAAGAAAGCACCTTAGTTTTGGTGTTCCATTAAACATGTTAAAACGCTCTGATCCCTTAATACCAGCACCTTCTTGCATTTAATCCACTCGGAATTATCCCAGAATATCTGCACAGTATTTCAGCAAGCACGTTGGATATTTTAAAAGCTGTATATTTGCTTATAGAAATATTTTCGAGAGGCCCCACTCATTCCGTCCATTATGAATTCCAACTAGGCTCTCACATAAATTATGAATATTTCTGTAGAAACCCTCCCCATTATCGAAAGGAGGTCAATTTTGAAGGTTTCTTCCAAAAAGCCCTATCTCTTACACTCATAGAATTTTATATTTTGTTTAATGTACATTTTTACATGTAACTTTTCGTTATGGAATGAGGAAAACCAAAAATATGCCAGGATTCGTGAGCTCACTGTGAAATTAATGGTTCTTTATATACATTCAAACAGTTATTTTTGTTTATCTTCACTCTAGTTCATACGAAAAATACCAATTTAAATGTCGGTGGTCTGGTGTACATGTAGTTTTTCTAGTGTAGTAGGAGGCATAATAATGTACTTTAACTACATTTGCACGGACTATTTGTAAAAAAAGCACCAGTTGCTTAGTATTTGATCGTACCGTCTTGACTAAGCGTGGTGATCAATGCCTTCTCTGTTTGGGAAGAGGCCTATGCCTAGCAATGGGATAGTTATAGGCTGGTATAACTATTATAGTGCTACAACCGCAGCAAAAATCGATTTCCTACCAAGGGGTAATTATTAATTAAGGGGTTATTATTTCATATCTACATTTAAAGCATATTCCAGTCAATCTGGAAAGACAGTCTAGAAGGCGTAAAGATATTGTGGTTTACTCCTCACGGGTACATACGGTTTTTGCGAGGCGTCAGTATGTATGCCAGTCGGCTTACATATACAACAAATTAACGCAACACTACACTTTCACCTCGAGGTCTCGCAGAAATGCAAAGTTGTAAAAACCGAGTGGCTACAATCTCTTACATACGATGAAACAGAGCATATTTTGGCTAGACTTACTTGAATGTTGTTATCTTATTTATTTATAACATATGGCACTTTTGAAAAACAAACACACACACACATACAAACATTACACACACACACACAGTTACACTCAAACACCCTGTCACACACATTGTCACGTGTACAATTTATAATTTATTGTCAAATGTACATTATAAAACCGGCTAAGAGCGTGTCGGACCACGCTCAGTGTAGGGTTCCGTAGTTTCCCGTCCGTCACAATAAGTGTTCCCACTTATGAGTTTAAAGGTGGAGGAGCGTGCAATGTTGCACGTTCCGCGGTAGGCGCTCCAACAGTTTTAGTACAAAAAAGACAATAAGTTGTACAAAATACAACTTTTTGTCTTTTTTGTACAACTGTTGTGTCAATCAAGTTCAAAATGATTTTCCTAGAAAGTCCTTATAAAGTTCTACTTTTCAGATTTTTTTCATATTTTCTAAACTTATGGTTCAAAAGTTAGAGGGGGGGGGACACATTGTTTTTACTTTTAAAGCGATTATTTCCGAAATTATTGACACTATCAAAAAATGATTTTAGTAAACCCCTATTCATTTTTAAATACCTTTCCAACAATATATCACACGTTAGGGTTGAAATTAAAAAAAAAACACTTCCCACTTTACATATAGGGTGGCTACCCTAATAAAACATTTTTTTCCAATTTTTATTTTACCACTTTGTCGGCGTGATTGATATACATATTGGTACCAAATTTCAGCTTTCTAGTGCTAACGGTCACAGAGATTAAGCGAGGACGGACGGACGGACAGACAGACATGGCGAAACTATAAGGGTTCCTAGTTGACTACGGAACCCTAAAAATGAGCATACAATACAATGTCAATTTATGAGACTAAATAAACAGTTTATTTTTCATGTTGGCATGGAGAGAGCGACTGTCGCAACCCCATGCAGGGCACGCCACAATAGTGGCGGTAAGTCCTCTCTTTGAGGAGTGGCTGGAGAGGCGTCATGGCGTCCTCACCTACCGCCTGACGCAGGTCCTCACCGGGCACGGAAGTTTCGGGAGGTTCCTGCACATAATCGGGCGGGAGGAAACTCCCGGGTGTCACCATTGTGACGATCGCCCGGAGGACACGGTGGAGCACACAGTGGCGGTCTGCCCCAAGCGGGGCGGAGCACCGCCGTGCCCTCGTGGAGGCGATCGGCGGCGGCGATCTCTCGCGTCGGCCCTGGTTCAGGCCATGGTCCGGAGCGAGAGGGAATGGGAAGCGGTCACCTCGTTTGCGAAGCAGTAATACTAGCAAAGGAGGTGGCCGGGCGTTTGAGGGAGAGAACTTCAAACCAACCCAGCCGCCGCGGGAGACGCCCCGGGCGCCGGGCGCCTCGTGACGACTCCCGGCCACCGTAGATGCGGGCCTGTGGACGGTGAGCAATGGGTAGCTCACCGTCCGTCCGTCTATTGACGACAGGCCGTGTCGACGGCGCGTTCGTGTTTCACGCGCGCCTCAAAGAGAGTCAGCAAAGCAGAGGGGCTTGCCAGGGCCTCCGCCTGCCGGGGTTGCGGGTTGTTCGAAAGAGATACCGCGGCCCCGGAACGTAAAGGGCAACAGAAGGAACATGGGTGGGTTTTAGTCAGTAAAAGTCTGACATGCCCCCGCGCTCCGCCCAGAGCGGGGGAAGTCAGTCTTGATGATTTCCCACCCGAAAAAAAAGGGGTTATTATTTTTATCAATCCCATTAAGGAATGACATTGTTAAAAAATAATAATGCCCACCCACTTCTCGGTATTCGTTTGAAAATACATTTAATTGATCAAGTTTTATGACAGTAAATCTAAGAAAAGAGAGCCATCTCTTTCGTCAGATTCCACATGCCATAACGTTACAATCTGGAGTAAAATCTATAAGAGTGTCATGGAGCGTTTGTCAGCTGGGATTAAATGCATTCGCAGGAACTATCGCAGATTGCCCAGTGAGCACGCGTTTGCCACAGATGTAAGAATGGTATGGGATTTTTTTGGACGAGCCAATTTTATAATAGACATTTTTTGTAAAAAAACGATAGTATCCCAAATACACAAGAACTAAGTTAAACAACAACTGGTGGCCATGTATCTCATGCGGACGCTGTGTCGGTCGATTGGTGTTTTCCCTCATCTATTTAAGAACAGCCGGAGCATCGATACTGCTTACAATATGCAAACTACAAAGCAAGGAAAGAAAATCATGGTCTTATGCTCGCCATTTTAATTAATGCCACATCCAACCATCGCACCCCCATCGCCATCTGTGTTTCTCGTGGCGCCATCTTGCGTTCAGTCGGGCACAATTTATTCTTCCCCGACAGCTACTATAAGTAGGATTTCCTTTGCTATGAGATCTACGATTTTTTAATCGGTTTTACTTTGGAATAGATTTTGAACAAATGGTACTGTTAGAAAAGCGTTTGAACGCAAAATTCAGTTTTCATTGTGTCTATAAAAAAGGCAACCTAAAAGTGAAAAATGTCGACAGAACTTTCGAATTGTTAAATTACTCTAATTTGTTACACCTGATAGATACAATGGAGGTTCGAATTACTGCGCAAGAGATCGGACCACTAAACACACAGCGTCAAATTATATAGGAATCAAGACACCACAAACATTTTCTTTTCTCAGCAAATCTGGAACCCCTCGGGCAAGCAACCGTCTTCCTTTTCATTATCAATTACTGAACATAAGGGAAGGCACACAAGCTCCTCCGGGAGTGCTGAACAAACCAGTTTCGCCAAAGCGAGCCCCTAAATTACTGAGGAGTGACCCTACAGTATATTACATGCAAAGGGAGGTACGATTGAATATTTTTTTTGAGCGTTCCGTATTTTAAAAGGAAAAACCGTTACCTTTCTTGGATCATATTTAATCCGTCTTTCACGACCTTTTATCTCGGGAACGCGAAAAGCTATCGAGTTGAAATAATTACCACATACCAATATATATGTCCCTTTGAAAAAAAAAACAACACTCTCAAACCGTGGGTGCGCGAATCCGACTCGCACTTGACTGGTTTCTTTATTAACGGATGAGATTTTATTGAGCTTTGCCCTGTAGGCTATGCCAAGATATGGGAATGTATCGTGCCATGTTTTGTAATAAATGTTTCCATGAATTTGCATTTTGTTTAAGATCTAAATTGAATTCAGTAATCCTATTCGGCGACTGGTATACAAGCGGTTTCTCATTTGGTCTTCAGATATTTCAAAGGACATTTAACTCAATTTTTTTTCTTAGATACCTATGTTTAATTATATAATTGACATTTTTCAGAAAAAAAAATTAACAGTTTAATGTCAGAAATCAATGTAACTAGCCTGTTTTGACCCACTTCTGACAATCAGTCTTCTGTCAATGATGGCCGGTAGAAGTCAGACTCATTCCGCTGTCTTGTTCAATTAAAAATACTCCGCATCTACAACTCAAGCCTGTGTTTCATCCCCGTTGACAACCACGTTGGTAACTATAGACGTTTCCAGAACATTACACACGTGAATATTTACTACGATCGTGACAGCTCTTTCTTGTGATGGATCCCTGGTACATCCTAGTGATTAAGTAACTACATTTGTGTAAATACTCCAATTCAATTATTTTTTTCATTTCTAGTTGTGACCTACTCTTCATCGCTTACTTAATCGTATTTTTAGCCCATAGAACTACTCAGGACACCAAGACGTTATTGAACTTCTTCGTAAAAAAAAAACGGGCAAGAGTGATTCCGAGTCACGCACTCAAGGTTCCGTATAAACATGAGACATAAACGATATATCTTTTGACTTCGTAGACTTAGAAGATTGTTTTTTTCACAGCTTCAAGGGACTACATACTGGAGTATATGGTTTAAAATTAGCCGATACCTCTACGCATTCCTAACATAAAGGGGTCTTCTTTTTTCGGGTGGGAAATTATCAAATAACTTGCCCCGCTCTGGGCGGAGCGGGGGGGCATGTCAGACTTTTACTGACTAAAACCCACCCATGTTCCTTCTGTTGCCCTTTACGTTCCGGGGTCGCGGTATCTCTTTCGAACAACCCGCAACCCCGGCAGAGATAAAGGGGTCTTGGATCACGTTTTTGTCAGTCTGTCTGTCAGCCTGTCATGTAGCCTGACAGACAACAAAGTAATTTTATAAGGGTACCGCTTTTCTTTCTGAGTTACAAAACCCTATAAAATCAAAAGAACAAACCCAAGATTATGCTGAAAAGATGAGAAAGTTAGCGTAGCGTTGTGCTCTGACCCGTCCCGGACAAATTCCCGGAAGCGGTCCATGCTCCATGTCCCGGGACCGGAAATTTAGTTACTTCTATAAATATTGTACGTCTTTCGCTTTACGCTTGTTCATATGGTGGAACATTGTTTTGTTCTCTGAATTATGGAGACGAAGACTATAACTGTTGTTTTTGTGGATGACCTCATATTAGCTATGAAGTCTGTGCATTATGTATACTGTATACTCCGCTCCGCTACGCTCCCGCCTTAGCCTTCCAACCTAACCTATCCGAGTCGGGGTACTCTGAGTCGTGAGTGAGAGAAAGTGACGCTGATTTTTTTCGACATTTACCGTACCTTGAATGCAAATCCTAAGATTTACCAAGTGAATGATGGTAAAAGTTCGAATCCCAAACTTTTATGGACATTTACCATTCATAGTCGGTAAATCTTAGGTTTTACTGGAAAATCTTAAGATTTTCCGTAGTTCGAGCTTTTACAGTAACATATATTAGGTCCTTACATATGAAATTGGCGTTTTGTATGGAAGGAACAAAAAGTCGAATATTTTTTAATATAATATATTTAATTAATCAAAGTATGAACCATTGTTTTCAATGCACTTTTGCCATCTTATAGGTAGTTCATTGATCCCTTTACTAAAAAAACCAGTCGGACGGGAATCAATAAAATCTTTGAAGGCGATTTGGACTGCCCCATCGGAGTTGAATTTTTTCCCTTGCAAAAAGTTATCCAAATTGCGAAAAAAATGGTAATCTGTTGGAGCAAGGTCCGGGGAGTACGGAGGATGTCTAAGACATTCCAATTCAAGCTCTTCTAATTTGGTAGCCGTCTGTTGCGCAGTGTGTGGTCTGGCGTTGTCGTGAAGCAGCAGTGGCGTGGAGCGATTGACCAGCCTTGGTTGTTTAGCCGCTAGCTTTTCCATCATGGTTTGTAATTGCTGACAATAGACATCAGCTGTAATAGTCTGGCCAGATTTGAGAAAACTGTAATGAACAATACCGGCACTAGTCCACCAAACGCTTCAAGTAACTTTTTTGGGGTTAATTTTCGCTTGGGGCAGGATTTGGCTGGCTGGCCAGGATCCAACCATTGCGCTGAGCGCTTCCGATTATCGTAAAGAATCCATTTTTCATCACAGGTAATGATTCGGTTTAAAATACCTTCATTGTTGTGCCGGTTCAGTAATGTAACGCAGCAGTCGACGCGCGTTTGCCGGTTTGCTTCAGTCAATTCGTGAGGTACCCACCTTTCAAGCTTTTTAATCTTCCCAATTTGCTTCAAGTGAATTAAAACAGTTTTATCACTAACATCGAAGCCTGCAGCTAACTCGGACGTGGTTTGCGATGGGTCCGCTTCCACAATAGCCTTCAATTCTCCATTATCAACTTGGGTCTCAGGCCGTCCACGGGGCTTGTTCTGCAGGTCGAAATTTCCAGAACGAAAACGTTGGAACCAAAAACGAACTGTGTTTTCTTTTGCAACATGACCGCCATACACATCATTCACCCTTCGAGTCGTTTCCGCAGCACTAGTGCCACGGCGGAACTCGTACTCGTAAATAATGCGATATTTTAAATTTTCCATTTTGTAAAATGAGTGACGCAAACAGAAAAAACAGAAGAAAAAAAACAAATGAATGACGGTCATCGAAGCACAAATACATGAGTAAATAGCTGTACAAATTTGAATTTGGAATTCCTTACCAAAGAGGAGAAATAGTACGAAAAACGCCAATTTCATATGTAAGGACCTAATATATCCCAAAAGAATTAGTAAAAAAATGATGGTTAAAGTATTTTTTGCTTTGTCAAAAGAATGGAAAAACCCAATAACACTTCGGCCGAAACGGAAACTGAACTCAGGTTCTCATGCTTGGCAGTCGCTCTTGCAACCACTAGACCAAAGAGAAGAGGCAGTTCATTTTTGCATAAAAGTAGTATTGCTATTTTACGATGTGCAAAACTACCTGTTCGTATTGGATCACTATATGAATACATTTTTAGAGACAAGTCAATACCTACACAAGATATCATTTAGTTGGTAAAACACGTGTAACAACCTCCTCCTCCGGTATTCAACGCCTATTCGTTTTATTATTCTGAATAGTTGTCTATGCCAATAGGGTAGTTGACACCACCAATCAATTGACATACTTTTTATGAGCTGTCAAAACGCGCTTCCCCCATAGATTTTGTATGAGACTCGCAACCGATGACGTCACTAAGTTGTCAAGTCAATGATGCAACTATTTATTGATTTAAAATCAACTAAAAATCGAATTTTAAAGTTATTTTGAAATGAATGGAGTTCTCAGGTCCAGAATAAGCTGTTCTTTCAGAAAAATTGTGTTTTTAAATTATTGGTTAATGGTGTCAACTACCCAATTTGCCAGAATATAGGTAAACCCCATGCAAGGTTGCCCACAAAGTTTGTAAGTAATACTCTTAAATATTCTGAATATTTGTCCCGCAAAAAACTTTGCAGTAAATATTTAAATTTTTTACCTAAAAAATATTGTAAACCGCCCACAATTCAACAACTTTATAACAGGGCCGCGTTTTTTTTCTGTAATTCTGTAACTATAACCGAGGCACGTTGTACTCGGATTCTTTTTAAAATTATACTTTTTATGAAAACAAGATTTTGGTCGCGTCGCCCGCGTAAATACAAATAGCTACTACGCATTGCGAAATATTTTGTATAAATATGCAAACTAGTGTGAAATTAAGCGTTACGTAGAAAACGAGATATGAATAAAACACCTTAAAAATATTATATTTATTTTTGTAAGTTTATGCTTGTGTAGGTTAAGGCTGAATATGGCTGAATATGAGGAGCTCGTGGCTAAATAATAGCAGCCGCTCGGGTCGATCTTTAGGTTAAGCCGCGCTTGCCTAGGTTGGTCTGCGGATGGGTGACCACCCGTTACATACCGAGTTTCCTCCGTGCCTCGGAAAGCACGTTAAGCCGTTGGTCCCGGCTGTCATTTGTAGATCTTTGACAGTCGTTACAGGTAGTCAGTGTTCCAAAAGTCTGACAACCAGTCTTACCAAGGGGTATCGTATTACCCAGTATTAACTGGTTGTGGAGGTCAGATAGGCAGTCGCTCCATGTAATGTGTTAGACTGGAAGCCGACCCCAACATAGTTGGGAAAAGGCTAGGCAGATGATGAGGTTAAGGCTGAATATAAAACTATTGTTTAGTAATATGGGTACTCCGAAATCAGACGTTTTAAATTTGTAGGATTCCGTACCTCAAAAGGTAAAGACGTAACCCTTAAATTTTAATAAAAGTTAAAGTCTATCTGTCAAGACCGTTTATCTCGGCAATGTATCGAAAGTTAGAGAAGGAAGGAAAGTGAGTTATCGACGTGATAATTAAAACCAAATCAATCCATAAGTCTACGCCGTCAAAAGTTATAGCCGTTTATGTCGCAAGTTTGTACGGAACCCTCGGTGTGGCGCATCCAACTCGCACTTTATATGTATTTATATAAAGTATTTGTTTTTATTAAATGTAGCTATTAATTTTGAAAAATGTTACGCCACAGACTACCTACAGGCTACAGTACTGTTTCTCCTCCTTTAAACCATCCAAAGGTTGTCTTAAAAAGATCGCTTTTAGCGATAAGACCGTTTAATGTTGGACAGTTGTTTAATGTTATTCTTGTAACTTGTATGGTGTACATAATAAAGAATATTCTATCTTTCTATTTATCTCCATATCTTTTGGAGTGAACTTTCGTAATCTTTTGTTGATTGAATGACTGATCTTTGACTGTATTGGGAGGTGACGTTGTTTCCATCACGGGTACATCCTTGATGAGGATCACAGGATCGTGGAGATTTGCACAAACAAAAAGAGGCCTTTAACTAGCAGGTTGCGCAGTTGGGTTTTGGGTGCTGATGGTGATAAAACGTAATCAGCTCAGCATCACAAAAACGACGGGTTGAGCATGCCACTTAATGATACAGTGCATAGACGGTAGAAAAGGCGCCGGCGCATGAACTGTGACCACATATTTAGTACTATACATCATTTTGAAGCCTCACAAATTAAAAATGTTTCGTCAGTTATTAAAAAAAACAGCTGCTTAGTAATAATCTGTAGGTTCAGAATACCATCCTGTGTAAGTATAGAGGATGATATTTTGAACTTACTTAACAAAACAAATGTATAACAAAGCAGAGCCTACATGTCCACACATTCAATAACCTAACACGGTCACTTACCCCGCTTAAACCAGCAAATAGCATTACTCCCCTGAACCGGGCAATTAGCGCACAAAAATGACGCTAACATAGAACATCTGATCTGTTATGCAGATTGCGCTCTGCATTTTTGAAGCAGGCGGGGACGTTTTACGGGGGTCGTGAAAAACGGTGTGACTGTTCACGCGAATAGTTGGGGGTTTTACGATTTTTTTACAGTTTTTGTGGTTGAATGTCGTTATGTTGGGTAAGAGGAGTTCTAGGTTTTTAATGCTTTGAATATTTTTAATACAAAGTAACGAGTTGAAATATGAGTGGCCTTATCAATAGTTTTTTGTTGTGCGCAATGTCAGAATAAGTAAAAGAAATTGTGTATATGAATACCTATATGGGTCAAAATGTTGGGCTGTAAAAATGGTGGACGAAAAACGCTGGTATGAAGCGGAGATGAGAATGTTGAGATGGATTTGTGGAGTGACATGAATGGATAAAGTAAGGAATGAGTATATTAGAGGAAATTTGAAAGTTGCGCCTGTAACAGAAAAATTGAAAGAGAGTCATTTGTCTTAGAAGAGGGATGAAGGACATGTGACTATTAAAAGAGTGATGATGTATATTTCACGAGTTGAGAAATTGTCATTAAGATTATATCAAAAGCCTTTATTGGTGGGATTAATATTCTAGTTTATTTAAGTTCCTCAAACTTTAAACTTTCAGTGGTTTTTTAAGCCTAACTTTGCTTACTTAGCATTATTCCATCAGGACTTTAAGTTCTTTAGTTCAACCGCTCTATTCGAAATAGATAAATTTCAACTTCCCGTATAGTCTTCATAATACTAATGAAAGTCTACATAGTTTAGAACGACTAGATTTTGGTTTTAAATTAATAAAAGTTTTACAGTCCTAAAGTCACGATCAAAATCAATCATATGAAATTTAAATAGGTACATTAATCTTATCTACCTATCCCAATAAAAAGTGCAGTTCCCCCTCACTGCAGTACCACCAACATAAGGTGTGGCGTATGGTATCATCGCGTAGCACAAAGACAGATTAGCATACCCAACGTGCGGAAAATCGGTGCTTGTAACCAAACCGGAGGGGTTTTTTCCAAATAGAGGAGTGTAAACGACGATACACACGGTTTAAAACAATGTTGTCCAACGATTATGGTCTTTGAAACTCTTTTGCGGACGTATGGTGTCGGAGCTAAAGATGAGGGTGCGCTGTGGATGTACAGTTGTGGATTTGGTTTTGTACAGAAGATTATGTAAAAGTTAGTATTATAAAGTTTTTTTTGCGTGCGTTGGCCCAGCAAATAGCAACCCCTCCACAGCAATATTTAAAAACTGGCGGAAACTACTTAAACCCCCTGACGGCTCCATCGAGCCCTGAGAGCCTGGACATCTATGTGTCCGACTTCAAAATCTCTAAATAGACTCCGAACCCAAGCCGGCCGTACCAAGACTACTCAAAGAGATGTCAGCAAAGCAGGGTTAAAGATACCGCGGCTCCGTAACATCATCTGCCTCGCCTTTTCCCAACTATGTTGGGGTCGGCCAGAGTGGGGGAAGTTATTTGATGATTTCCCATCCCTAAAAAATCCGGCCGTACCAAAGACTATCTCTACAGATACAGAAGGGGGTTTATAAACGGCTCAGATCTCGAGAGTGTTTGTCTCCACAGACAATGGCCCACTTTCCATCTTGTGTTGCATGATTTCACACCTGCACACTTGACGATATAATGGCTGCATCAGCGAGCGAGCTTCGCATAGCTGAATTTTTGGCCTATTTAACTAGCTTTTGCCCGCGGCTTTGCTCGCATTAAATGCGTGGTAACACAGTTCCCCTTTCCTGATTTGCAGGTACCTGCTACCTATAGTTTTTGCCCTTGCGCCTTATTTATTGTAATAGCAATGCTAAGTTTTCCCTTTTATTCCCTCTTTCTCCCTCATATCTCAAACTTTTTTAAAAAAAATTGCCTTTGTCCGTCTCCAGTCCCAAGTCCCAACTATCTCTGTATCAAAATTCATCAAATTCGGTTTAGCCATTTAGGCGTGAAGACGTAACAAACAAATAAACAAACTTACTTTCGCTTTTATAATATTAGTAAGGATTAGAATTTGCCATCGACACGCTATGAAGAAGACAAAGTTTTACTCAAATATTGATACGCAGTTGAAGCGCTGATTTGTTACGTTGCTGCCAACTGTTGGATTTAACAGTTGGCATCAACGTAACAAATCAGCGCTTCAACTGCGTATCAAACCTTTCATCTTAATCCGACGCAATAAGCTCGCTAATAGGCATGACGACAGTATAAAAAAATCGCTGATTCAGTGATGACAGAGGAGAAGTCATATTAAAAAAAAAGTAAACACAGGTTTAGTTTTATTTAAAAATAACAGATTATTAAGATTTTCAATAAAATAAAACATTAAAATACTGCAATCGGCCATTTTGACTGAAACACCGATCACAGCGTATGACGTCACGGTTATGTGATTTATGGGACGTTGTTATAGAAACAATGTCATTTTTATATAACTGCGACGTCATGCCGATGCCATGACACATGCGAGCTGTTTTCGGGCACTATTGAAAAATTATGAGAAAAATGGCTTCAAACTTTGTTAAACTTAAGTTTATTACCGAAATAAAGGGTTTTTTGTAAATAGTAAAAGTGTACCCACATTATGGAAGGGGATTTTAAAATCTTTCGTCACGCCTATTATCTGAAGTATGACTATGGAAGATATTCTCGAACACTTCACAATAACATTAGTTTCAGTTACAAAACAGCGTCAAAATAACACTATATCATCAAAATAAATACAACATTGTCCGTCACGCCAGTTAATTAGTTCGTGTAAACAAACTATGAACTCAATTAACTGTTGTAATTAATATGAATTTTATTCACGTTGGCCGCAGAGGAAAAATGCCGCGGCACACGAAATAATGAAGAAAAAATATGGGCCATAATGAGTTTAGAGTACTCCCGGTTTTAGGAAGGAGGACGAATTTTTAATTTAAGTTTAACATAAAGAAAGAAATAGAAATACAAACATTTTCTGGCAAAGCAGCACAGCAGAGGAATGTTACTTCTTTTTGGAGTACCTTTTTAAAGCTCATGTCCACAGATCTAGT
The DNA here is from genome assembly GCA_905475445.1 of Ochropleura plecta. NCBI lineage: Eukaryota > Metazoa > Arthropoda > Insecta > Lepidoptera > Noctuidae > Ochropleura > Ochropleura plecta. The sequence continues at coordinate 20,263,917 of FR997736.1, forward strand.
CTCTGTATACTTCCCAAGGTCGTCGAAACTTTTTTTTTTGATAGGGCTCCCCTCGCTGTTCAACTCTCTGTTAGTCGTCGAGACGTAACTTGCCTAGTATTTATATAAACTAGAGACTAAGTAGGAACTGTCCACGAAGATGCAAGTACTATTTAATTGTTTATTAATAGTAAGTTACATCTCAAATAATGTTTACCTCTACAAAAACCGGTAAAGTGCGAGTAAAACTCGCACACTGCGAGTTCCGTACAATCTTGCGACTCAAACGGTCTTTTTATTGCGTAAACTTAAAGGGTATATTTTATAACAGCTCAAAGGGATCACATAGTTGACTATATGGTTTTAACTTCAACTCGATACCTCAACGCGTTCCCGAGATAAAGAGTCTTAACAGACACACGGACAACAAAGCAATCCTTTAAGGGATCCGCTTTCTCCTTTTGAGGACGGGACCTTAAACCGATATTTCAAATTGCTAGCCAAAATGAAACGGAAGAAAAGCTTTTCAAGAAATCCAATTGAATCTATCAATCAATAAAGCCATATTGTACAACATAATAAAATAAAAGATAAGCTTTTGTAGGAACTAAGAAACTTTATCTTCCATTTTTATTACAGCCCAACTTCGAGATCCGACCCGTATTTATTTCATTTATGAAATAACTTTGAGCTGGCAACACTTAAAGTAAATATAAAGTTTGATGGCAACATTTATTCAAATACTTGTGCTCTTTGCAGGCTGTTGAGTTCATTCGTGCAGATAAAACTCAGCTGGTAATTTCATTTATGAATCGAATGAATTTAGAATGTCATTATTTTTTATTTTAACGAGCTACTTTACTGTGTATTAAATGTAGGCTAAAAAGTAAATCTTTCGTTTTTGCGGAGGACCTAACTGGACAAAGTGACATTCTAACATATATCACAAAAAAAAAAATAATACGGATCTCTTCAAATTTCGAACGAATTGGTTTCTTCTAGGTAAGTGCCCTACCCTAGAGACACACCTCCGCGTCATCGCTTCACATAGGCCTAAGTCTGCTATTACAATAGTATCAGAATGGTCGATCACTGATCGCATAATGATTGATTTTGACAAGTTTAGTATGTAGTAGATTACCAAAATTTTCAAAATCAACCATTATGCGATCAGTAGCAGATCAGGAGCAGACTTAGGCCCCAGGTGAGTTGAGTTGCGGCCTAAGTCAGGCACCGTGTTAACAAAAATACTATTGAATAGTCACAAGCTCACGCAGACAATCCTGTTGAAAGTCATTGTAGAAATACCTAACGCTTGAAAGCGCTCTCACAGCCTATTTACCTAAAACTAAAACTGCAAAAAAAGTAGTGATTGTCGACTTGACGACGACGCTTTTGCGTTCGCCGAACAAAATGGACGCAACGATGTCTTAAACCCGTTTTATTTCTCTTGGGAAATTAAAATCTATCTTTCGACGACACGGTTGGCGCAGTGGATGAGCGATCGACTGCTGCGCTGCGTGTCGCTGGTTCGATTCCCGCACGGAACAAATATTTGTATGGCCTACAGATAGTTGTTTCGGGTCTGGCTGTTTGTGAATGTGAGTTTATATGTTTGTAAACGCATCCACGATACAGGAGAAATTCCTAGTATGGGGCAGTTTAAAAAAAAAGAAAAAAGACAAGCTCTTTCAGATCACACGGTATCACTGATCCTCTAGAAGAAACCTTTTAACACCAAACAAGTGTGATATTTTAGCTCCAAACATTATTCAAAACACTTTGCTCTGCTTACTTAGAATATAAATACAGCATGGGTATTCAACAGCATTCCCAAAGTGAATGCAAAGTATTTGACAGTAATGCTAATGACAGCGTGCCCGAGAGTGGCCGTTGCATTAATATTCCGAATTTGTTTAGCCTTCAAGATATGAATATTCAGGGATAGGGCTGAGGTCATACCTGTGCACAGCCTGTATAGTTAGAAGGATGAAAGTTTTAGGGTTTAAAAGCGATAGTATTTTAAGAGTCACTGTAGTGGAATATATAAGGTGATTTTGCAAGGATTAATTCGTATTACAAGGATCTTAATTTATGAGAAAATAGTGTAACATAGCCTAACCTTTTTCCAACTATGTTGGAGTCGGCTTCCAGTCTAACCGGATGCAGCTGAATACCAGTATTTTACATAGAGCGACTGTCTAGATAGCCATGTATGGATGGCCAGTAAATTATTAGGATTCCAAAACAAACCCTAGAATACAAATAGAGTAACCTCAAAATAAAGTTTAAAAAAATCTAAATTCTTACAAAAAATTGATTCTCAAAATAATGCAAAAATTAAATACGACCGCATCTAATGACTCTTGAACAAAAGAAATATGGAAAGAGAAACAGACCTGATATAGAGCCCTGCAGCACTCCCATTGCTGCCCCCTTTCCTATGCGAAAACAATAATAACCAATAGCCAATTAAACAATAAATTCTCTAAGGAAACTTCTCACTTCTCAATAACATGTTCACTTCATTAACACACAGTTTATATCTCTAGTTCATTTTCCTAAAATCAAGGCTGGACTCATGAAACGTATAGCACGAATCGGTGACCACAGCTAACAAAGAGCTTATAGCTCAAGATTATGAGGTGGTGGCTGGCCCTTAGTTTATTCTCCTACAATTAATGCTCAAGTTATGAATCGCATAGCCCCGAGTCAGTGAGCAGTGAGCTGAGTGAGCTCGCTGTGTTGCTGCTATTTATTTAGAGCAGACTCCAACTTTATATGATTCTGAAATACTTGTTTGTGTTCAAGCTGCTTAAATTTTATAGTGTTGGGTAGCTTTTCGAGTGCTGAGTACGGTCTAGTTGTTTTTATTGTAAACCGATATTAATACCTTAAAATAGATATGTTGGAGCGTATGAGTGTGTGTAGCCTATGAGTGTGAAGGTTTATTGTGAATCATTATAGTGAAGTTTCAGTAAGTTTATGATGTGCAGTTTTTACAACAAAAGTCTTCGTTTTATTAAAACGTAAAACGTTTGTAAAGGGGAAAATTCGTAAAATACTTTATTTTCTGCTTTTTTTTTTGAGAAAGTGACGCTGAAATTTCTTAACCTAATAATATGTTTTCTACTGAGTTTCCTGTCATTTTCTACATTCTAATATTTATAATAAATTTGTCGCTAATGTCAACTTTTTGACGAGTAAAATTGAAAAAAAAACATTCACATTTTATTTTCATTGTTACTCATCAAAAATTTTACATTAGCGACAAACTTCATCAAAAATTAAGCATCACACAGGTATACAGGCAGCCCCTATATAATGAAGCTAGCAAACCGGTATAAGATGAAATAACCGACTGAATTACTGAAATATCTGCCATAGACCAGCCACCGCAACTATTTCATCGCGGCGACGGCTTGGATGCTGGGAAGTAGCCACATTGTCACGGGATTGGCTGGAAATTATTTGATTATAATATTATATTATACCTGGGAAGGTCGAGGTTAGTTACGGTCGAAGAGAAAGGGGATAATTTGTTTTAATTATTCGGAGGTTTAATTTTGGGAAGTGTTGAGGGGTAAGCTTGTCAGATAGTGAAAAGATAATCAAGATTTAAATTTTAATAACATTTGCTTATTAAAAATAGGAGAAGATATATATTTGTATGTAAATATAACTACATTGTAACTGAACGACAATGATTGCTGACTGTTCTGTTGGGTATTAAAAGCAATCTAGAGATACTCATTTAGGGAATCTTATCAGATACATATATCAAATATTCTTTAAAAAAAACGTTGCCCCGCTCTAGGAATTTCTCCTGTATCGTGGGTGCGTTTACAAACATTTAAAACCCACATACACAAACAGTCAGACCAGAAACAACAACCTGTAGGTCATACAGATGTTTGTTTTGTGCGTGGATCGACCCCCGAGATACGCAGCGCAGCAGACTATCGCTCAACTACTGCGCAAACCGTGACGTCCGTATTATGTACACCATACAAATTACAATAATTTATAGTAAACTAGCTTTTGCCCGCGGCTTCGCTCGCGTTAAATTTGGTAGCGCCTTATTGTTTTGTAATAGCAACGCTAAGTTTTCCCGTTTCTTCCCTCTTTCTCCCTCAAATCCCACTCTTTTAAAAAAAATAATAGCCTATGTCCGTCTCCTGGTTCCCAACTATCTCTGTACCAAAATTCATCAAAATCGGTTTAGCCATTAAAGCGTGAAGAGGTAACAAACAAACAAACAAATAAACAAACAAACAAACTCACTTTCGCTTTTATAATATTAGTAAGGATATATATATATAGTAAATAACTTATAAACAGGGCAACAGCATCACCTCATCACCTGCCTAGTCTTTTCCAAATGTATTTCGGTAGGTTTTAAAGCTAACTAAATGCCCACTATTTGACGTGGAGTTAGTTTACTTAGCTAATCGCAACTTTCTTCAAGGAAAAACCTATCTATATACTACCTCGATTATCTTCACAGTATCACAAAACTAATTTTCGATTAACAGATGATAAAAACCCTCTTCTCCTAGAACACGAATTGTATCTATACAGATGATAGAGATAAAGAAATAAAACTGCGATCATCAAATCTTTTAGCGAATTAACCAACTGAATTAAAACGAAACCTCGACTATCACGACGTATTTTGATGCTCTAAATGTTACTTTACCACTCATTCAACAGGGAAATTTCAACTCTCTTGTTACATTATACAGTCTAAATCACTTTGTGTGTGTAACCTAAGTGGCTTTTACAGTAAAAAAGCTTTTATGACACCTACATAAATGCTAGAGTCGCGTGCAAGTCGAGTGTAAACGTGAGTAAAGTTTTACTTTTATCCACAAAAAAGGTAGTTGGAGAACACCGTCAAATACGTGAGGTATAAAACTTTGATGGGACTATGTTTGTTTTATGCGATGATTATACTATTATACTCATGATGGCTTAAGTACCTACGGGGCATTTTGTGCATAGTTTATGTTATGTTGGGGGCAAGTTGGTGCGCAAGCCTTTCCCTATATAATTTTAGAATTGCCTTGCCTTGATCCTCAAATTTATATTTACCATAATTATGCTAAGACTTAATTTTAACCCCGGTGTGCGACTTGTGAGTAAATTGAATAATGCTAAATTAAATAATACATTATGATGGAATGTGAAATTAATATGTAAGTGTGTGTCTTAGTATCAATATTGAAGACGTTAGGTAAAGACTGCAAACAAAAAAAGGAATTAAACACCTACTTACTGAAAAACTCATTTAAATGTAATAAAATAGACGGCACGGTTGGCGCAGTGGCTGAGGGGTCAACTGCTGCGCTGCGTGTCGCGGGTTCGATCCCCGCACGGTACAAATATTTGTATGACCTACAGGTAATTCCGGGTCTGGCTGTATGCGTATGTAAGTTTAATTTTTGGTAAACGCACCCACGATACAGGAGAAATTCCTATTGTGAGGCAAAACTTCTTTAAAAAAAAATTCAAGCTCAAATTACAAACCTAACTCGTACAAAGTTGCGGTTAACAGATATATAGTATTACTACATTGTTTCTGTCAAATACTTGACTGCCCTAAAATTGCACTCTACTCCCGGAAATCCACCAAGTCACGTAACACCGGGGTAGTGTTGCCTATTATTCAAATGATGTTACGCGTAAAACAACAGTCATCCTAATTCTGTGAAACATAAAAGATCCCTCAGTGTAAAAGTGTCATTGTTCCACTGACCCCGGCTATAATAGTGACATTTTGACGCAAGCACACTTAGTCAGGGGTGCTACACGGATTTTCGGGTCGGCATATTCGGTAAAAGACTTAGCCGAATGTGCCGACCCGAATAGTGAGGCGGGTTCGAGACAGGCCACGAAAGAAATGGCAAGACGAACTAGATAGTTTTCATCAGAAATGGAAAGTGGCCGCAGATTCGTGAGAGGTGGAAGGAGTTAAAGGAGGCCTTTACCCAGGAGTTGGACAGAGGAGGTTAAATAAAAAATACATTCGGTAATATTAGCTTAACACTCGACGCAATTTAACATTAAAATCCGGCTACCCGCTTTACTTATCACTTAATTTGACTGTCCCTAACGACGAAAGTCGAAGGAAATCTACTACAGCTGAATTGCTTTCAGGTCAGCTCGGCACTTATTGAGCTAAGTTGCTTGCCATTATCAAGAACATCTTTTTTCAAAATTATTTTTGCAACACGGCAATGCCGCATGAAGTAAAGCAGAATATGGCAGCCCTGTTTTCTGATGTGAAATTATCAAATTACTTCCCCCGCTCTGAGCTGAGCGGGGAGGAGTGTCAGACTTGTACTGACTAACACCTACCTATGTTCCTTCTGTTGCCCTTTATGTTCCGGGGCCGCGGTATCTTTTACGAACAACCCGTAACATGTGGCACCCCTTACATGGAAACTCACAAAGTTTTGTTTACATTTTGTTTACGTCAACGTTGCGTGACGGTCTCGACTGTTTGTAAACAAACGTAACTGCACCCCTATTGAGGAAACTATAATTGATATTATGAGAAGGAAAACACAACACCGTTTGAACAAAACTTGTTATGAAATATGAAAATAGATTGGAGCCAAATGTGTAAAGTTTGGACAAATTACTCGTACCAACTTGTTTGAGGACATTTTAGTTAATACGATAGGTATGTCGGCGCTGAGAAGACAAACACAGCTGCAACGGCGCACGTGCGTCGTGCACGTGCGCAATGTGACATCATCGTACCACTCCATGAGTCAGGCGAGGTGGGGGACGAGTAATATAAGGCGGCACGCTAGCGGGCACAAGTCAGTTTTACCGAAGCAGTCGCAGTGTCAACACCTCGGAATTGTGATGCGGATCACACCTGAGTCATAAATACAATTTATTGTGAAAGTTTATTAGTGAAACGATTAGTTGATTGTAATTTTGTATTAATAAATCAGTTATCAACAATATACTGAGGTTTTTGATACAACATGTCCGAGAATCGGTCAAGGTCCTGCCCGGATGACCTCATGAGGCCACTTGCCTTCACCAAGTCCTGGCTCCAGCCGAAATCAGAAGCGGGATGGACCTCGGAGCTTCCTCGGCTCCGAGTGCTCACATGGAGGAGGGTACCGGTGCCTTTGGCGACAACCGGGCCCCTGTCTGGAGACGGGTCATTGATGGTGACAAGGACGGGGATGCTGTGGGGGCCATGATTGGCTGCGTCAACGATGAGTTCCTTAGATTGCGTTTGTTGTCTGGTTAATGTTCCTCAGTTCCCGAATTGGTTTCGGTGGCGGCTGCAGTCGAACAACGAGAGCTTCGACGGGATGAAACCCCTGCAAAGCGACCGGGATTGAGAAGCATTGGAGACGGTCATATGCTTTGTTTTGGGTGTAGGAAGCAGGACATCTTCTTTTTCTTCATGTGGACTCCGCTTCTTGGAGGGGGGTCCGGTTTCCACACCTAGTCCTTGCAATGGACCATTGTGCGTATGCCATGCACCTGATGGCCGCTACTCTACGCATACTCTAGCCAGCCCACCTCCTTCCAGAAGCAGATGGGTTCTTGAGGGCGTCCGCAAGTGACCCTAGTATATCCAGTGTCAATTTCAGTGATTCCTGTACATTCGAAAAGGTGTGTTCCTTCAGCCAGCTGCGTATCTGGCTGAAAGGGATGGGTTCAATTGGCTCCGGTCCTAGTGCTGGAGAGATGGACGCCCGTCTGACGAGTTCATTCGCTGCGTCGTTGCCTAGGGAGCCACTGTGTCCTTTGATCCATTGTAAGGTTAATGTATTGCGGTTGTGTGCGGTCATTCGTTCTAGTAGGTTGTGGCATTCGTATATTAGAGCTGTGTTGAAGCAGCTATTGTTTAGGGACTGAAGAACAGAGGCACTGTCGGAGAGTATTCGGTTGTTGGTGTCCGCGACTCCTCTGGCCTCGATGGCTACGACGGCCTGAATAATGCCCATACATTCAGCCTGGTAGACTGTGTTGAGCGTTCCGAGTGGTTTAGAAATTTTAATGTTTAGGTCGTAGGAGAAGACCCCAACCCTTGTTCCCGTTCTGGTTTTCGAGCCATCTGTATTATATTCTCAGTTTGTTTGATCCCGTGTATTCTCATGGTTCCTCCGTGAGCTGTATGTCGTAATGTTTTTGGAGGCAATGTATCTTGGTGATCTTATCGGTCGGTGCTGCTTACAGAGGTTGCCTTTAGACGGCTCCTGCTTTGATTTTGGTGTGCTTTATCCTGGAGTCATTACTCAGTGTGCCAGAGACTTCTAGTCTGAAGCCGCAAGAGCCGCTTCCTCCGGTACCGTGAGATGTAGGGGCGACAGCCCTAGCATTGTTTGTAGGGCTGCTGTTGGTGCGGTTCTCATGCTACTGGTGATCGCTACACGGGCAAGGCGTTGCAGTTTTTCTAGGTCTTTTTGGGTCGTGCTCAGTTCTGTTCTGGGCCATCATCATCAGCCGTATGTTATTATGGGTCTGATGACTGTGGGGTACAGCCTGTGCATAATTTTGGGGCTTATACCCCAATTCCTGCCGAGTAGTCTTTTGTACTGCTATAGGGATATGCTAGCTTTGGTGGTGATATAGTCCGTGTGTTGCCCAATTTAGTTGTTTGTCCAGATAAACGACCAGGTACTTGGTTTCAGTTGCTAGGCTTAGCGTGGTGCCGAAGAAAATCGGCAGCTGTAGTGTTGTCAGTTTCCTCTTCTAGTAAAAAGGACTAGTTCGGTTTTGTAGGGGTTTACGGTTAGCTCGTATTCTTCGTACCATTTTTCCATTATTCTTAGGGCTTGGCGCATCAGGTAGCGATATCGTCGGCGTAGCCTATGGTGTAAAAGCCTTCGGCGTTTAGGCATCGGATTAGGCTATCCGCTATTAGGTTCCATAGTAGGGGCGAGAGGACGCCCCCTAGAGGGCAGCCCTTCGCTACAATGGCTCTTGTGGTCTCATTTATTGTGACTAAGCCAGGACATGTACGGGCACATTGCGGCAGGGGCGGTGGGAGGACGCGGTCGGGCGGTCTTGGGCCGTTGGTTCCAGCGAGTCCTTGAGCCGCGCAGAGCGTCCGGAGCCCGGGGGTAATTGCTGTGGCGGGACTGGACATGTTGAGTCGTCCTGCTTCGGGAGGATGGCAGATGAGGCTGAGAGGGTTAATTTGGCCGAGGAGCGGGAGGAGGTATTAACGCCAGTAGCTTTGCAGCATTCTGTGATGGTGGTACAGCAAGTCAGTAATGCCAGCGGTACGCTGATGAATTCTGGTGAGTCGTATCCATTTTTATTACGATTCTGGTGCCGAATGCTCTCTCATCAAAGATTATGTTAAAATTATGTTGACAGCTATAAAGACTAGTCGTGACGGCTCTTGGCAGGAACCATTGGGAGAGGTTCAGTTGGCCATTTACTCCACTATTAATAGGGTGACTGAATCTGGCCCTTTTGAGTTAATGATCGTAGGGGTAGCACGTCCTCTTGGCGTAGTGACCGTTGATAATGACGTGACTGACGTTAATTTAGATGAGATGAGAGGGCATGCGACACAGAATTTTACAAAAAAAAAAAAAAAAAAAATGCTAATTACGATAAAAACGATTTCATAAAAATAAGGTTCACGTTTCTAAATTAGTTGTTAATGATTATTTTAATTAAATTGAGGGAAAAGACTCCAACAAAATTAGTTCCTATATTCAAAGGCCCATTCGAGATCATTGAAATGTTAGACGGGGATAGATACCGACTAAAGGCGCTTGACTCTAAGCAAATATACAAATACCTTCATGATCGTGTGAGGGAGATCCCCGATCACAAAGTTTCTCGAGAATTAGATTTGAGTATGCGTTGCTTATGAACTATGATAAAAAGTAATAAAATTGTTAGATACTTTGTTTTGTAACTTGTTGATCGGATTTCTTTTCAATGAATTATGTGGAGCAGGGAGTACTGTGACAGGGCATAGTAAAACCATTAAAGTTGATAACTATACCCAGATACCTTTTGTTTTTATTGGCAGGAAAGCCGAGCTAGATTACTCTTTGAGCATATTTTGTCCACAGGAACTACATCCGAGGACGGGTGCTAGTCAGGGATGGCCGTGTCGTGGATTGATGGCACAATGCAAACAGCGCCATCTAAGAATTCGTCTTCGCGCGCGCGCTTGGACACGCTCGTAGAAGGGGTGCAGCTAACTAGTAACTAGCGGAACAACCGAGTGTAGACAGACTACACCGTCCAACTCTGTCAGTCTTGGCAGTCTTATTGCTAACTTCGACTCAACTTCTGGAGGAAAGTCTACAGTAGTAAAGGTAAAAAACTTCATTACTCCATAACTGTTCTAAAAGTATTGCATAACTTGTTCATAATATAACTTAAGGACAGTTGCCTCCTTATTTTTGCAATATATATTGGACGTAAGTTGAGGACAGGGGCCTCCTTACTTTGCGATATGTATTAAACGTAAGTTGAGGACAGGGGCCTCCTTACTTTGTGATATATACTGGACGTAAGTTGAGGACAGGGGCCTCCTTATGGTTGCAGTATGTGTGTTGAGCGTAAGTTGAGGACAGGGGCCTCCTTACTTTGTGGTATATACTGGACGTAAGTTGAGGACAGGGGCCTCCTTATGGTTGCAGTATGTGTGTTGAGTGTAAGTTGAGGACAGGGGCCTCCTTACTTTGTGGTGTATACTGGACGTAAGTTGAGGACAGGGGCCTCCTTATGTTTGCAAGTATGTGTGTTGAGTGTAAGTTGAGGACAGGGGCCTCCTTACTTTGTGGTATGTACTGGACGTAAGTTGAGGACAGGGGCCTCCTTATGTTTGCAAGTATGCTTTATCCGTAAGTTGAGGACAGGGGCCTCCTTACTTCCCAATGTGTATCGTATGTGAGATGAGGACGGGAGCCTCCTTACGTTTGTAATGTGTGACATAGTTGAACCTTGATATTCTGCGCAGTTTTTCTTTGTTTAAGGTCGAGGGCGACCTTTGTGCAGAATGGCCGTGTCGGCGCTGAGAAGACAAACACAGCTGCAACGGCGCACGTGCGTCGTGCACGTGCGCAATGTGACATCATCGTACCACTCCATGAGTCAGGCGAGGTGGGGGACGAGTAATATAAGGCGGCACGCTAGCGGGCACAAGTCAGTTTTACCGAAGCAGTCGCAGTGTCAACACCTCGGAATTGTGATGCGGATCACACCTGAGTCATAAATACAATTTATTGTGAAAGTTTATTAGTGAAACGATTAGTTGATTGTAATTTTGTATTAATAAATCAGTTATCAACAATATACTGAGGTTTTTGATACAACATGTCCGAGAATCGGTCAAGGTCCTGCCCGGATGACCTCATGAGGCCACTTGCCTTCACCAAGTCCTGGCTCCAGCCGAAAGGTATATGTCTAAGTCTATATAAGCTTGTGCCTTTGACTTCTCATCCTTAAAAGAGTAGGTGATAGTAAATTCCAAACAAAAAAATGGCTGATAAAAAATTGATTTTGGATAAATAGCGGTGTCGGACAAATTGCACTGCTAATAATTAAAACAAAGATGGTCTGAAATTAACATTTTTTTTTATATAAAACGTTGCCCCACACAAGGAATTTCTCCTGTATCGTGGGTGCGTTTACAAACATTAATAGTCACATACACAAACAGCCAGACCCGGAACAATTATCTGTAGGCCATACAAATATTTGTTCCGTGCGGGAATCAAACCCGCGACACGCAGCGCAGCAGTCGATCGCTCAGCCACTGCGCCAACCGTGTCGTCAACGTATTATTTCGTATCGAATTGGAACTACCTCGTCAATCTAGTGGTTGTAAGCGCGACTACTGACCATGAGGTCTTAGGTTCGATTTCACGTTCGGACAAAGTGTTGGTTGTTTTATTAGGTACCCACGAAGTCAGAATTTTGTGTTTGGTTGATGGCAATAGGCTCTCCCCCTATTACATAGGATTTAAACTTAACTGTCAAAATGTAGGTATACTATTGGCACACGTCTGCCTAACCCTTCCGGGATAACTGGTGTGACGTTATGTTGTGTTGAAAATCTGTTTGAAACCTAAATGTTTACGAAATAGTCCATCAAATGAATTAATAAGTAAGCAACTAAATAAAACTAACTAAACTTTCTTACATTGACATAAGCTAGCGAAAACCTTTATAATAATAACTAGCTTTTGCCCGCGGCTTCGCTCTTGTTAAATTCGGGGTAACGCAGTTCCTTTTTCCTGATTTGCAGGTACCTGCTACCGGCAGTTTTCGCCCTTGCGCCTTATTGATTTGTAATATCAAAGCTAAGATTTCCCTTTTCTTCCCTCTTTCTGCCTCGTATCCAACTTTTTTTTTAAAAAATAGCCTATGTCCGTCTCCGGGTCCCAACTATCTCTGTACCAAAATTCATCAAAATCGGTTTAGCCATGTAGGCGTGAAGACGTAACAAACTCACTTTCGCTTTATAAAATTAGTAAGGATTATAAAAAAATTCTATTCTATTAAAAAAGCTCGAAGCGTATGGTGTAAGAGGGAATGTTCTTAAGCTCCTACAATCATACTTACAAGACAGGAAGCAAACTACAGAAATAATGCGAGCACTAAACGTGAAGAAATTTATACATCTGGGGAACGTAACGTTAATTTTGGCGTGCCGCAAGGAGGCGTATTAGCACCACCGTTTTTCAATCTCTACATCAACGATTTTCCAAAATGTATAGAACATAGTATGACTCTTTTTGCTGATGACAGCGCGATAACCATTCCGTGTGATAATAAGCATACGTATGAATCGGATATAAATACGACTTTAACACGTTTACTGCGGCAAGTAAAATCATAATTCTTCATCGGGTGCGGCGGCGGGCCAAAATGCGCCCCCAATGATATTTCCGCCAGTGCGTGGCAGGTCTTTCTAGACCCACCAGCACTAGGATAGATTAAATTGCTATAACTTTGTGGAAACATAATGTATATTTTTTTTATTTTACATTGTTAGAATGACCTTGAAGCCAACTTCCTTAGGTTTGATTCGCCCCGGGATCTGCCAAACAGGAAATGAGAAAAAAAGCAGGAAAAGAAGCAGGCCGATATCGACCTGAACCGCACTAGAAACGATTTTTAGTAGTGATGGGACAGAGTAAAATAAGGGGATATCGAAAATAAAACAGAATTATCGTAAAAGAACTGAACAATGTTTTTATTTATTTATGCCTGTCTTGGAAACATGCTACGCAAAGGTTTTGGTTGCATTTCCTGCAATATTTTTTTTATTTTCTTAACTTTTTTTTTTGCTTGGGTATTATTAAAGGTTTTCCGCAATCTGTCGTAGCACCCTGCACAATTTCTTCGTTTAGCGCTCATCTCAAGCACATGGTCATTGTCCTTAGGGTTTACTTGATTTTCTGTAATGATTTTTTTTGCTTAAAACCGTGTGATTTATTAACCAATTATTTTTTGCGAATCTCCAAAAGTCTTTGTACAAAAATTGTTCAGTAACATGAGCTGAGTTACCCCAGAAGAGGTTTTGCGCATTTGGAATTACATGGTGTAGGGTAATCACTGTTGTCCTTCAAGGAGGTAACTCAGTATCGCTTATACAATAACTTTCCTTATGGGAACCATTGTATAAATCTTAAAAAAATATTTTGACTTTTCATACAAACAAATCTGATTCAGATTCAGATAGTTTTTTGTTCAAATACAATTTTTAATCAGTTGTTCGGATCGGTTAGTATGAAGCCAAATTTTTTTTTGAGCTTACAACATTAGTCCTATAGGGAAAGTTGTTGTATAAACGATACTGAGTTACTTTCCTGAAGGACAACGGTGATAGCCCTAACACCCCGTATATATAGATATACAATTATATATACCTATATGGTGTATAATATAGTGATAACAGGGCCTAATGTCTATTTTGTGCAATCAGGTAGACCACACCGTAAAGCGTTATTTTTATGATAAATGCAGCTGACTGACCCGAAATAAGAACTCGCATCATGTGTTATTGAGTAAGTAAATAGTGCCATAACATACCATAATAGAAGCAGTAGTGCAAAAAATTTCATACATTGCTCGCTGAAAAACAGCGGAGTCATCACAAAGCTCATGCACGAAGACCATGCAAGGCACCGTAACACTAGTAATATGTTTAAAATTTGTATTTTTCTTCTATTGTTTGCCATCGTTGATTATATCGAACGCTACGTCAGATCAGTTAGAAAGCGCAACACTAACTGGCGGAGCGCGCGCTCTGTGCGGTATCGGGTCGCCAGCTGCCTGTTGGGACGGCGCGGGCCGAAATAGGCCCACTGCCGCACTCGGGGATGTTTTTTACCGGTCAGTGCGTGGTAGGTCAATAAAAGCCTGCCGTTATGTTTTGATGGGGAATACCTACAATTTTGACCACAAGATGAAATATAATATTTGTCTCTGTCGAATTTTTACAAACACCTGAGATAATCGTTTCGCACAAGCAAGAGGAACATAGTTTTCTTCGTCCGCACCAGCTCAAGTACCGCGGCAGGCCGATATCGGCCTGTTACGCAGTAAACGTGTTAAACAAAGCGATTCAATGGTTACAAAATAATAATCTCAAGATCAACTTAAATAAAACAGTAATAATGCATTTCAGTCAAAGACAGTTAAAATTTCCAATTTTTAAAATTAATTATTTTTATTTTATTTTTTATTTTTTTTATTTTGAGGAACAGCAAACAGTTACATTATAAAAACTTACAACTAGTTTAACAATTGAGTGTTGTGGTCATAATGTAACCCACGACGCTGTCCACGGGTAGACATACAAATTTAAAAAGAAGAATTGTAAACGCTAGGAATAATGGTAGCAGTACACGTAACAAATAGTAAGAATGTTATTTAAAACATGACTGAACATTATGTATAAATATATAGGAGTTTAAAGATACTATAGACAGATACTAGAAGAAATTACTGTAATAAAGTAGATTGGGTATTAAGTAGGGAACTAAGAAGGAGGCTTTTGAACTTATTTATGCTGCAATTAAATATATCTATGTTTACAAAGGTAACGTTATATGTGTCAACCATACGGCGGATAGGTGAGCGCAGGCCTGAATTAGTTCGACAGGTGTTCAGTGCAAAAAGGGTACCTGCGCGTACCTGTCGCCTGTGAATGGTTCTAGGTACAGCATAGCAGATCATGTTGTTTAGGTTTGTACAGTTAAATTTGTTTCTGACTATATTGTATAAGACCGTCGCTTCAAGGTATTTCCTTCGAGAGCTAAGGGGGAGGAGCTTATATTTACTGAGTAAAACCGGATACGGTAGGTAAGATTTATGGCATCTATAATGCATAGAACGCAAAAATTTGTACTGAACATTTTCCACCATTTCAGCGTATTTTTTGTAGAAGGGATTCCATACCGAAACTGCATACTCCAGTTGTGAACGAACAAGAGCTTTATACAAACATAAATACGATGTGGTTTTTTTGAAATCAAGGGTGGACCGCATGATAAATCCGAAAAGTTGGAAAGCTTTGCTGACTATTTTGTTAATGTGCGAGTCTAGGCATAGTTTGGTGTCAAGTATAACACCGAGATCGCGAACTGAATTCAGTTGAGATAAAGGCACATGACAAAGGATGTAGGTGTACTTAATTATGTGTTTGTTTTTAGTAAACGTGAGGAAGTTGCATTTCGGTAGACTTAGCTTTAGTTTGTTTCTATTGCAGTAGTCTGTTAGTCTGTCCAGGTCTTGTTGGAATAAAATAGAGTCGTCCACAGTTTTTATGGATTTGTAGACCTTCAGATCGTCGGCGTACATTAAAAATTTTGTGTGACGAAAACAATCACCAATATCGTTTACGAATATGTTAAATAATAATGGCCCAAGGATAGAGCCTTGTGGGACGCCCGATGTAACCTCGATGACCCTTGAACAGTATCCATTGATGACTACTCTTTGACAGCGGTTCAAAATATAAGAGGCAAACCACCGTAATAAATTGCCTCGGATCCCATTAAAAGCTATTTTATTAAGCAGCAGCTCGTGATCCACTTTGTCAAAGGCCTTGCAAAAGTCTGTATATACAGCGTCTACTTGCAGTCCGTTGTCAAAGCTGTCAAATAGAAAACTAGAGAAAGACAGGAGGTTCGTAGTGGTAGATCGCTGTTTAACGAAGCCGTGTTGCTGTTGTATAATGACATTGTGTAGAACCGGATACACTTCATTGTGGACAAGTTTTTCAAAAACCTTTGACAAAGTGGACAGAAGTGAGATTGGGCGGTAATTCTCCACGTTACCCTTCGAGCCACTCTTGTGCACAGGTGTGATGTTTGCACGTTTCCACTCTTTTGGAAATACTCCCTCAGTTATGCACTTATTATAAATTATAGCTAAAGGTTTACAGATGTGAGCGGCAGTGCGGCGTAGAAAATATGCAGGTATGCCGTCAGGTCCTGGACCTTTAGCAGGGTCCAGTGATCTTAGCTCTCTTAGGATCTTTTCTTCATTAAAGCATAAGGTAGACATTATATCACAAGTTGAGGAAGTTTCCGTGGGTGGTTGCCATTGTGATAAGAGTGGTGAAGCGGGTTCGTAAACAGAGTGGAAGAAATTCGAAAAGATATCACAGATAACTTCAGGTTCAGTGGCTTCGGTGTCTTTGTAATGTACTTTTGCTGGGATGCACGGTTTGTCTTTTCTATTTGATACATATGTCCAGAAGTGTTTCACATTTGTGTGCAGGCTGTCTTCCACCGAACTTATGTACTTAGAGAAGCATTTACCGCACATTTCCTTGAAGTTGGCTCTCCGTGTAGTGAATGTTTCATAATCCGATATGTTTCCATACTTCTTCCATTTGGTCCAGGCTTTTTGTTTCTTTTTAAATGTGTTTATCAAAGGTCGTGAGAACCAGATTGGATAATTGGAGGATCTAGAACATGCTAGGGGAGTGTGAGAACTGATAATCTGGTCTAGTTTATTATAGAACAACGACAAAGCTTCTTCAGATTTTTCATGATTAAGAAGTTCAGGCCATTCAGTTTTCTGTATCAAATCGTTTATATTTTCATAGTCTGCTTTGTAAAAATTGTATTTTTTTAGCGGTTGCCTATCGAGGGGAGGATCTTCAATTTTAATATTTATATTGCAAACGAATGGAGAAGCTTTGAGTCTGTTCAGAACTATGACTAGTGATGTTCTCAACTCGGTCGCGGAGGTCCTTATTCTCAGCTGCCTGAAACTGCATTGACGATTTTAATTCAGAAACGTCGTGTGCCACTGTACTAACTTGTTCCTTTAATTTGTCATGTTCGCTGCGGAGAGAAACCATTTCCTGTTTCATGTCAGTTATACTGCGTTGGATGTTCTCTCTGATCTCAGCTAAGCTGATATTCATTTCTTCACGCCAGCGGTGCAAAGTTGTCTTGATATCGTTTGTGAACTTGGCCATTGTATGATCCATGTCGGAACTCCAGTCTTTGAGAGTTTTATTGAGTTCTTGTGATATTATGCCAATGCTGTCGATTCCCAGCGAGTTAGACGCGGTCCCGGTGACAATCGTTGACGGAGTGCTTAATGAAGAGTTCGGCGACCCGGATTGCTGTTCTAAGTTGTCACAGGACATATTTATCATGTCTTCGCAGTTCGCAGGGATGTACACGGAGCTGTTAAGAGACGTCGAGTTTTGGCGGCTCCGCTGCGTGATGTTGCTGCAGGGGTGACATTTCCACTCGGCTTTTTGTTCTCGAGAAAAGCCTATAAATTGTTGTTGTGAGATGTTGAGGCACTCACAGTGGTACATATCATCGCAGATGCAACATTTAAGTGCTGGTGCCCGAGACCCTACGTCTTCATTGCAGTGACTACAAGAATTACTCATGTTTGTAGATTAGTTATCTGTTTAGTATTGTTTTAATTATGATGTAAAAAGATTGTTTATGGTACTAGTGGCGCCACCTGTCTCCGAGAGTACGATTGCAAGTACGATTTCAAGTTGTGTGAGATCAATTACAAGACGAATCATTGAAGAAGTTCCGCGTTGTAAGTGTAGATGTCGTTGTTCTAAAACGTCGTGACCGGGATGAATTGCAGAATTTGAGTGAGGTTATTTCATCACACTATATTGTTGTTAGTTGTATTATAAACTTTAGAAAGCACACTCACGGTAAAAAACAACGAAAAGATTGTGAGTCCACTTGTTTGGTAGCAATTATAATAATAATGTCATTGACGCAGTAAATTCCACTAAGTTTTTAGGATTAAACATAGATCGTAATCTGAATTGGAAGGCGCACGTAGAGGTCATTAGCAAAAAACTAAGCAACAGTGCATTCGCTCTTTATAAACTATCGCGGATTCTAAATATCGATGCTTTGTTATCAGCCTATTACGGCATAGCTGAGTCCACTATCAGATACGGTATTATATTTTGGGGACTCTCCACCGATCGAGATATCGCATTTAAAGCCCAAAAAAAATGTGTTAGATCCATGCTTAAATTAAAAATGACTGATAGGTGCAAGCCGTTTTTCATAAGCCACAACATATTGACTTTGCCATCAATTTATATTTTAGAAATATCTATATTTGTTAAAAATAATCCTAATCTATTTCCCCGCATGGCAGACTTGTACCCTAGAAATAGACGCGATAACAGTCAACTCTGCCAGCATAGGTCTCGGACTACACTTATGCGCAGGAGTGTCTTTAGTATGGCTCCCACAGTCTACAATAAGCTTCCGTATAGCTGGAAAGAGCTAAGCATAGATCAATTCAAAAGGAAACTTAAATCTTTTTTACTTAGTAAAGCATATTATGATGTGAATGATTTTTTAAGAGAATCATTCTAAATTGGCTGTCCTTTAAAAAATAAAAAAAAAATAAAAAAAAATATAATTGAAACTAAAATGTCTTTATCTAAACCTATTATGAATGAATAATGTAATCAATCAATTTAATTTATTTATGATATCATTGTCAATTTTTTACTTAATGTTGTTTTCTTAATATTTTAAATTATTTATAAATATTACTATAAATATTTGCACACCATGACAATATGGTAAACATGTTAGCACATCTTGATGTATTACACCTTGCATGCATTTTTATTTGTAAAATTGTATGTATACACTTGTTTATGCAAATAAAGTTATCTGAATCTGAATCTGAATCTGAATCTAAATGCGAAAGTTTGTGAGGATGGATGTATGGATGTTTGTTACTCTTTCACGTCAAAACGGCTGAACGAATCTTGATGAATAACACAGGATTTTTTTAGATATCACGCGGGTGAAACCGCGGGCACCAGCTAGTACTAAATAAGGAAGCGAATATAACTCGTCCAGACCTACCTTGACTATCAAGCATTGATAAAACCGCAGTCATATGGAACCAAATCAAGTAGGCACGTTACTACCCGTTACCCCAATAACAACCACAAAATCAGATCCAAAATCCATGCGTATTTTGTTTCGTCCTCTTAAACTCAACAAAACTAATTTATAACAAACTCCAAGTATATAAGAGTGTAGTATTACTTGGTCGTATCCCGGTTCAATGTCGACGGAACGTGCCGCGACTAACCATCGACTCATTTCGCTTTTCTTTCAATGAGAATGAAAATCAAATAAATTCCAATCCAGGCTGGCCTTGGGCGGATCCCTCGCAAATCAAATTCATCAAAATAATAAGGTCGTTTTAATGTGGCTGTATTTATTTTCGATACGACGAAAATACTTTGATTATTATTCAGAAATTAAATGGTTTTCAGTGAAAAAGTTATGTAGGTAGTTGTTTTTTTACTGAAAATAAATGCAACGTTATTGATTGGCGCAGTCGCTGAGCGATCGACTGCTACCCAAACACGATACAGAAGAAATTCTAAGTGTGGAGCAATGTATAAAAAAAGGTTGAATAATATATTTCCTCTCTGTTTCCTAATTCTGCCTCATCATCTGCCTAGTTTTTTCCAGACTACGTTGTGGTGGTCTTCCAGTCGTACCAGATGCAGCTAAATATCAGTATTTTACATAGATTGGCTATGTGACCTCCACAACCCAGTTAGTACCCCAGTACTGTACAGTGCAGCAGTCTGTTCAAAGGTATTACTATACCCCTTGGGGAGGCTGGTTGTCAGACTTTCGGGACACTGACTACCTGTAACTAATTTCACAGATATACAAATGACAGGCGGAACAAACAGCTTAACGTGCATTTCAGGGCACGAATGAAACTCGCTATGTAACGGGTGTTCACTCATCTATAGACCAAGCAAGCCCAGATTTACCTAAAGATCGACCTCTCTAACAAGTTTCCTAATTCTACCTAAAATACCCAAAATAAAAACAAAAGAACTCAGACAAAATCCTCCTTTATTATGATACCAGAATGAAAATAAAAGATTTTTATAACATTAAATTCATAGTAAAACTTATTATGAATGTACATACACTTTGAGAAAAGTCTAGGACTGTTAAAAGTAACTATACACTGTACTTAGTTAAATAAGAAATGAAATTTAAATGCACCATAACTACCGTGGCCCACTAAAGGCCAAAACACAAATATTTTTAAGAGTCTAGAAAAAAAAACAATGTTTAATTAAACTTGAAATCTGCAGTGTTCGTGGACGTCAGCAAAGCATTTCGTTCAACTGTATAAGGCCCATCTGTAAGTTAAAAAGGATAAGTTAATAAAAAAAACATACTTGTAAACCTTAGTAAAATAAAATATTTGTTTTTTCACATCCTCTGCTTACCCTCTGGGAACCACTGCGTTGTAGGAATTCCCGATTCCATCCTAGCTGCAGCAATAGCTTCCCTTAAAGCGAAGGCTACCACCACGGCCATACATATTGGAGGCTCACCGATACCTGTGTGGACAGATATTAGTCAATAGATTTGCCTAGTTCCAGGTTGGCCTAGTTCCGCTACTACTGTGCATGGTGTCCTTGGATCGATACCTAGTATGGGTAAAGTTTTATTGAGTTTAACTGGAAGATTTATTTCAGAAACAACCTGGAGGATGGATTGGTAACCTATTGTAAAAAACCACCCTTCATTCACAAATTACAACCCATACACATTACTTTCGTTAGTATTTTGTCATAACTGGTGAGAACAGCGTTTCTTTTGTTTGCGGTAGGTACTCTTTTGGGAATAAAGGCGTAATGTAAATTATTAAATATAAGAGAAAGGAAGATCTAAAGATTTTTTCCTTAAAATACTAACATTTTGTCCCAAAAATGACATCAGCAGAATAAGAATTCTTCCTAAAGTAGACCCTCCAGTCCTTAGGAATGTCCCTGTTTAACGGCACTTGGTAGTTCCAGCTCCGGTCGGTGAGGAGTTCCCCCGTTGGGGCATACACCAGGTTCTCGCATGTCCAGTAGCCTAGCCCCATGATGAAGGCTCCTTCCACCTGATAAAACAAGAAAATCTAATGCAAGGGTATTCATTTTTTTTATGTAACTGAGCGAGTAAATTAATGTGGAAATTAATTTTGCAAAATTTAAAGTTATTTTGAAGCAAAATAAGAAGGTCAAAAAGATTCAACAATAATACTTTAAGCCAAAATCAAATAATAACGGAACAGCTCGCTGGAACGAAATTATACGAGTGTTAGTACTGCTAGACTAACAAGGCAGTCCTTGCAGATTCGTTTGAGCCCGGAATACCCTGGGGTCTTTGACCAGGCATAAAATGTAAATGAACTTGATTTTACACTACTTTTCGTTAACCTTTGTTACTGTAAATGAATGGCAGATACTAATATTACTACCATATTAAATGTTTACTTTATCGGAATAGATACTTACTTGTCCTATGTCAATTTCGGGACTAACACTTTGTCCAATATCTTCACAAAGATCTACTCTCAACAAATCAAACTGTCCAGTCAACACATCCAATTCTACTTCAGCTAAAGCTACTCCATACACCACAAAACTATATTCTTCGTCAGTTCTTGTGAACCCATGAGTTTGCAAGTCCACATTGTCCAAATGAGCTTTTATTATCAACTCTTCCCAAGTAGGATTATCCATCTGTTCCCTGATCGGTCTCAATCTGTCCAAGAGTTGTTGGCAAGCTCTTGCTACTCCCACAAATACGTTTTGATTCACAATACTACCTCCAGATATAGAGCAGTTGGGAGCTATCACCGTATTGTTTCCTTTTATTACAATTTTTTCGATAGGGATGTTAAGTATATAAGCTGCCACTTGAGCAGCTTTAGTGTTTAGTCCTTGCCCCATTTCTATGCCTCCGTGTGTTATGGCTATGGTACCATCTCCACGGTATACTGATAGATTCACACACATGTTAAATCCCCCAATAGGAGTCCATCTCAGTAGACTGAATCTTAGTCCTCTCTTTTTCCATCTGTTTTCAGTATTAAATTTTTTGACAAAATCTCTTCTTTTGACATAGTCAGATTTTATGATAACATTGTCAAGCATTTCTTTCACATCGCTTGCATATGCATCATCTAGATTGGCTAGTCTGACTTCTAAAGGATCCAGATCCAACATATATGAGATCTGTTCCATCACAATCTCTGCCATTGCTACGTGTTCTAAAGTGCCTGTCGGAAAGTAACATTGCTAAAAATTTAAGTCCTGGGATCGATTCACGGACAAAGTGATATTGAGTTTTTTTATCGGGAATTCCTCAGTAGCGGAACATGGAGTCTGGAACTGTGCCCAGTTGATGGCAATAGGCAGGCGAGCCTTTACCTGGGATTTGAAATATTACTGGCAAAACGTGCGTGTACTATAAGGTACACCTCTACCCTACCCTTAGAGGATTGCAAGTGTAAATGGTATATGTCCTGTTTTATTGTAATTTTCTGTACATTTTGCGTAGGTGATCGTAAATCGTTAAGTTTATAATCTTTAATGAACTCTTACCTGGTGCTCTCACCCAAGTGTTCTTAGCAGTATCAGTAACACAATCGAAGTTTTTATAACTCCAACGGGCTCTGTTGTAAGCGTTATTGTACTGACCGAGGCTGAGCAAGTTGATTAACTGCCCGTTAATCATAAACCCAGTATCTTTGTAGATGCTGTAGTTTATGTACTGAATCGTCCCAGACTTGTTCACGCCTGCCTGAAACAAGGACAAATTCACGTTATCGGAGTTAACTTTTGACGAATCAAAGTATAAAACCCTAAAAATATGATTTGAATATTTTTTCCTGGCCTTCTCCGTCCCATTCCTAAGCAAACGCCTTTCTCTCTTTCTACCTCTCGTGAACCGGCGCGTCCTTCTTCCAGTTCTGATGGAACCGGCGTAGTTCGCTCCTCCATCTCTTTTGTGGCCTGCCGCGACCCCGTCTTACTGTGTGAGAGTACCAGTTTTCTGCACACAGCTTAACCGGCATGCTGCCGACAGCTGCTCCCATTTGAATAATGAATACTTTTGAGCTGCATTAGTTATATTTGTTTTCAAACACGATCCATTAATTTAACATCTAGAATACTGTGCTCCATTGCTCGTTGGTAAACCTTGAGTTTGAACTTTAGAATGTTAGTCAAAAACCAAAGCTGTACACCATAGGTTAAGACGGGGAGAATGGAGAATGTTACTAGGTATTCCAAATCGCTTGAAATGTTGTCTCAGTAAAGCCTGTATGTATACAAACACACTAGTTTTTGTTGTAGTCAAAAAACCTAGTAGTTTTGATTTAATAGGCATTCAAAGTTTCGAAAAATATCGAGCCCGCTAACAGTCACGTGACCGCTTGTGACGTCATTTCACAATGCGCCGCGCGAGCCACGCCTCGCTTAGTATGAAGTCGCCAGCGCGGCAGCGCCAGCTATTACACCTACTATAACAGTAGGTGTAAAATAGCTGGCGCAGTGTTTTTTGTGTTGGTTTTCGTTCGCGTATTAAGTTAATAGACTAATAATAGTAAATATTATTAGTCTAGTTTATAATAATATCTATGTCTAGTTTATAATAGTAAATATTATTAGTCTCGATTAATTATTATTTCGATTAATAAAATGGATGAAGAATTTGAGGATGGAAGGATGGAGGGAAGGATTCGATTTCAAAAGGGCAATCGGATAGTCTACCTAAAATAGATGTTGTGCATTATTTATCAACAAATAGTGATTTCATGCTTAGTTTATCTGTTCTAAATTATTTTATCAAAACGAAATACCCAATTAATGTCGTAAGTTCGTAACGGAAGAATGCAACTCAAATAGTAGAAGTACCTACCTACCATTAAATTTTTACGTTAAAGACAACAAATAATGTGTTATATTTTTGTAGCTATTGGTAGGTACGTTTGTATATATAGGTTGAAACCACTCTTCTTAGTAAATTTAAATGAATATTACATACATTGATTTATTGCAAACTAGCTTCCGCCAGCAGTTTCGGGCCCGTTTCCCTCGGGATCTGTACATTTTCCCAGGATTAAAAGTAGCCTATGTGTTATTCCAGACTTGGTCCAGATCCGTTCAGTAGTTTTTTCGTGAAAGATAACAAACACACACTCACAAACTTTTGCATTTTTATTATTGGTAGGAAGTAGGATAGGTGCTTATGTAGATCTAGTGGGTTGAACGTTACAGATGTACTAAACCATTTTGTATTTGTATTTGTTTTTACCGTAAGGTCATTTTATTTTATTTTATTCCAAATATAAATGTTTGAACAGATGTACTAAACCTTTTATAGTTATTTGAATTTGTTTTACTAATAAAAAACGTAAGGCCATGTTATTATTTTAACGTCCTTTGGAACTAAAAAAACTACTTTTCCGGCGAATTGGTAGTTGTATATTTACATTTAGGCACACACATGATTTCCTAGTATTTGGATTGGACATTTTTAAAAGTATTTAGTTATAATTTCAATGGCAAGGGCGCGCGACCGCGAGCGCACTGAGTGAGCCAGACTGAGCATGTTGTGTGATGACGTCACACCGTAACCGGCAGCCCGCGTCGTACGTTACAACTTGTTTTACTTCTAAATCAGAAACTAATTGTCACATCGAAGTAATTCTTTCACTAGTATTTATTATTTTTGACTGAGAATATGGACTGCTAATAATCAAAATTAGGTAACATTCTTCATTCACAAGCCCATGAGTTTGTGTTTCAGTGCAATGGGCAACTCAACCTAAATAAATTTCAAATAGTTCTTTCATGGATCAGTAGCTCTTCCAGGCGTTTTTTGTTCGGCAAATCTTTGTCTTGCCTCGCCTCGAGAGAGACTACTTGGCCCAAGTACAAGTATGCCTGGGCATGTTGTATTATCTCCCGTATCCCTTTACTTTTAATTCTTTAAGATGTTTCATTGCATTTATGATTTTAATAATGTTGTAAAATATCTGTAATTAATATTTGTAGTATCCAAAATTAAGTGGCTAAAAA
Source organism: Ochropleura plecta (assembly GCA_905475445.1). Classification (NCBI taxonomy): domain Eukaryota; kingdom Metazoa; phylum Arthropoda; class Insecta; order Lepidoptera; family Noctuidae; genus Ochropleura; species Ochropleura plecta. Next base: position 20,289,292 of record FR997736.1, read on the forward strand.
ACACAATATACCTCAAACTCCGTAATACAGGGCAGTCTCTTGCCTATTACTCTGGTATTAGTAGTCAATGATTGAACTATACGGCAAGGCCGGTTAAGTTTCTTCACTACCAACGAAGCGGCAATCGCTCCCTGAATACCGCGAGATAGCTTTAAGCCATACGCGCCACCTACAAGTCGGACGTGGACGTCAACCCTGAAACATTCCAGAATAAAATCAAATTAAATCAGAATGTATTTGTTAACAGAGATAAAGTGCAAACAGTTTAGTGAGAGCGTTATGTAATCCGGGGTGTCAGCAAGTCTGACACTCCCCAACTTATCTGATGATTTTCTATCCACTATGTTATACCCGAAGGCATATTAATATGGTGTGTAAATTCCACTAAGCATTGCGCACGGCTCTCCTTAGTCTCCAAGGCGTTTGAGAAAGTTCTGCTGCGACACCTTTCCAAGCACGTAGCGCCGCGCCCCGAACAATTCGGGTTTCACTCCGGACACTCGACGACACTCCTCCTCAGCTGTCAAGGGTACTGCACTTACTAGCTAACTTGCAATGCTAAACAAAAGGGATCAAACAGTTGCAGTATTCCTTGACAAGGAAGATAATAAGTGTGAAACGGTATTACAGAAGTTTATCGGTACTGACCGGTTTTGATCCATACCCAAAGCTCTCGATACCTGCAATTGTACACCTTCCATCCACTGCGTTGCACTGTATACATCCAGCCCTTCGTCAGATGGTCTAACGACAGTAGTGAGAGTTTCCAACATAAACGTGTACTGTCCATTAATCGAATTTGTCCCATTTATTACTGTGTCTACTTCTGTTCCTCTGTCAGTAGCATCTATTTCTATAAATGTTTCTGTTCGATTTGGATCTTTTTTTGCTTCTTTTACGTTCAAAACCGGTTTTTTGATGTTTGTATAGGTAGCTTTTACTAATTTAGCAGCTCTGTCAGCAATGTGCCGGGTTTCAGCTACAATAATACCAATAGCCTGGTTGAAAAATTTTACGGAAGTGCTAGCTAACACTTCTTCGTTTTTAGTGTACATGATGGAATCTGGTGGAGTAAATGAATTAATTCCTGGTATGTCTTTTGCTGTGTAGAAGGCTATTACACCTGGACAGGCCTGTAAAAGAGAATTCGTTATATTATGTTCATCTTTGTTCGTTTCTTTTTCATTATGGAAATTCTTGTCGGTGTCTTACCAAAGCTTCACAAGCATCGATAGACACAATATCTCCCCTCGCCACTGTGCTTAGTGCGAAAGCACAGTACACCTCATCCGGAAGCAATGGTTGGTCTTCAGTGTAGCAAGCTTCTCCCGCACATTGTATCTATAATCAAGACCACCATGATATTATTTTTATTTTTGATATGCTATATTTCAACAATATTAAATTATTTTAAAAACGGCCAAGTGCGAGTCGGACTCTACTATTTAATAACATTTTATTTACACTCAACGGCAAAATCAAATTGGTTTTTTAGGAAAAACCAACTTAATTAACTTAGATTTTTTCAACTTAGATTTTTGTAAATACACTAGGGTGTATTTACAAAAATCTATTTCAGAAACGACTTGCATTAATAGAAATAAATAATTTAAAAAATTAAAAAAACACGTCTGTCATGTCAATGTTTCGTTTTCGATTCCCTTTCATCTTTTTTCCTAGCTCCCATCTTGTTTTTTTCTTTTTAGTTCATTTTTGACATGGCAGTCGTGTTTTTCAATTTTTTAAATTATTTATTTTTATTTTAAACCTTTTAGTGATAAGTTTACGTTGACGTACCAAATAAACAAACAAACTCACTTTCGCTTTTGTAATATTAATATAATTAAGGATTATGCTAATAAAATTAGATTATAATATGTTTGATATTATATTTAACTAGCTTCCGCCCGCGGCTTCGCCCGCGTGGTGTGTTGATGAATAGCAGCCTATAGCAAAAATAAAAAAATCGAAGTATAAATAAAATTAGGTACGTCTCATTTTTAAGGTTACGTCCCCTATGGGTAAAAACCCAATTAATAAGTCTCCACTGTCCGTCCGTCCATAATAGGTAATGGTACGGATCTAATTAATAGGTAAGTATTATAAAAACTTCATAAAACCTATGTTTTATTATATTTTATGTAATTAGTAATCTTATTGTACCAATGTTCACAAATAAAGGATTTGAATTTAGTTTGTAAGGATAGATAGGTACGGATATAATGATTTTTGGTATTGCAAAAGTTATAGGGTAGCTACTGCAATAGGACTCCTATAAACTATATTAAACGATTTATTTTGGTGAGCATAAACATGTAGATTTTGCGATTTAGAAACGCGTGAGCAAGCCACATAGAGCTGGCCGTGAGAAAAACATGGCGAGCCCAAATGTAAGCCTTTAAGGTTTGACCCTACGATTTGTTGATAGTTATTGAAAATGTAACTTTTAACGGGAACTGAAGGCGTTTAAAATTAAATGGTAAGTTATTGGGTATGATTGGGATACGTGCTATAAGAACATTGTTTCCCTTGGCTTCTCCAGTTAAGATTGTTGCCTTCCTAGTTCCGTGACTCGCAGCCGAGTACCGTTGCATAATCTTGGCGCTTCCAAGTTACGCATTAACAAAACAGGTACACCTACTTTTAATTCCAACTTATGCGATGGCACCCCAGATAACTCCAAAGAGTTCAGGAACTCCACGGGGTAGCTCGTAGTGTCATCGGATGACATAACTGTGTCGACGGAGTTCTTTTACACAACCAATTTTCGTCAAGAATATTTTGTTGCAGATTCGGAAAAACTTGATCAATGAGTTCGTCTTTCTTCCGAATCCACGACATGGCAAAATTGGTTTTTAAAAAGTACCATACCTTCTGAGTCTGTGTGTAGGTGGCGTTCACCAATTTCTCAGCATAAGCTCTTGGCTCGAGATCGCTGAATAACTGGACTCGCATGTTGGTTTTAAGAAAAATCTTTTCTACTTTAGTCCACAGATATGATGCCTTTAGACACGCATTAATCTCGTCTGCTGCAGTGCCTCTTTCAAGAACAGGTAAAGTCTGTCTGAAATCCCCTGCCAATAATACTACCACACCACCCATTAACTTTCGTGTGCTATGTATATCTTGTAGGCAGCGATCCAGCTCCTCGATGGCGCGTTTGTGTGACATCGTGCACTCGTCCCTCACGATCACCTTACACTATTTCAACAGTGCGCCACGGGCACTGTTCTTGCTGATGTTGCACGTTGAGGTTTCTTCGCTTGCCAGATTAAGCGGTAATTTAAATACCAAGTGTGTCGTCCGTCCACCACTCAGTAATGTTGCAGCAATACCTGAGAAAGCCACTGCTAAGGCAACATTATGGTCCTTGTGAATTTTTGCTAATAGTAAATTAAGCAATAATGTTTTGCCTGTACCCCCCGGGGCATCAAGGAAAAAAAGGTCACCTTCACCACACCCAACTCGTTGCAATATTTTATTAAAAATTGCCTATTCAATTAAAATTACAGCAATACAATAATTTTAATTTGCTAATTGTAAAACAACATCATGCTGCTGGTGTTATCCTATTATCACATAAATGTATATTGTTACCAAAAACAGAACAATTACCTACCTATGTATAACTGTTCAATGAAGATAAAAACAAAGAAATGCTTATAATTAACTAAGTAGTTAACTTTATTATTATTAATACCAAAAAGAAAATCGAATACGAACCTACGTAATAATAATAAAAAAGAAAGAAATTCTTATAATTAACTGCTAACCACAGACAAATGACGCTTTAATTTTATTATTATCAATACCAAAAAGAAAATCAAATGAAAAGAAAATAAAAACAAAATAATTCAACGGATTTCCTATCTAAAAGAAATACCCGCCATCACAATATTACATTAATAGATACTACAGTGTGATTTCAAAAAATTGCTATTGCCTTGAAAATTCAGGTTACAGAACAACTGTCAACGACGTCTACGCACACAGCGATGAGCGACTTGTTCCCCACACCGCCCGCGCGGGCCAGCCTAGTTACGGCGACACGAAATTAATTTTGTTGCGCGTTATTTTGATTTTGCTATATCTCCTAAAGTATTTATTTAATTTGCATGATATATAGGGAAAAAATAATCTTCATGAAATGCTCATGCCAACCAACTAAATATTTAAAATGATAAGGATTAATACTGTATTTGTGTAAATAGCTTTCCAAGTTAGCGCTTTATAATTGCCCATTTGTTTAAGTATTAAAATGAATGTAGCATGTTATCCTTAAGAGATAGACATATGTCACAGCTGACTTTTCTGTAGACCTTTATAAGATTCACAATTACACCATACATTATTTTGTTATATCTTAAAGGGTTTAGGCAGCGTTTTCGTTGAAAGCTCCCAGACAGCATATTTTTTGCCGACGTCTTCAACAAATATCGTTAATGTACACAGAAATAAATACAAAAACTTAACAAATTATATACTAAAACCTCTCTCAAGAATCACTCTATCTATTAAAAAAAACCGGATCAAAATCCGTTGCGTAGTTTTAAAGATCTAAGCATACATAGGGACAGACAGACGGCGGATAGCGACTTTGTTTTATATGTACTATGTAGTGACGTAAAAAAGGCTTATTCTAAACTCTACTTACCAAAGCCTCTCGTCTCGGTATAGGTTGGGACACCGGCCACATTGTTCGATTGGTATCAAACACCTGAACAGCTCTGGAGACAGCACGACTATCCGACAAGACAGTAGCTCCTGATCTATAGCGTGTGTGAAGGTTTGTCTCCGGAGATAGCTTCAGCAGACCCTGGTGTTGATAAATTTGTTGTTAATAATCATAGGTAAACGCAAAAAGTTTTTACCATTAAAATTCTTGCCTTAGTGTTTGTTTTCCTGAATACTGTGGCATGCCATCCTATCCTCGTCGTCATTGTTGTGTAGGTACGCATGGACACGCGTGTAACTATTAACAGCTAAAAGCACACTGGTTTATTCGTAGATTAGCTTTTGCCCGCGGCTTTGCTCGCGTTAAATTCGGGGTAACACGGTTCCCCTTTCCTAATTTGCAGGTACCTGCTACCTGGAGTTTTGCCCTTGCGCTTGATTTATTGTAGTAGCAAAGCTTACCCTTTTCTTCCCAGTACCTCCCTCATTTTTCACTTTAAAAAATGCCTATGTCTGTCTCCAGGGTTCCAACTATCTCTGTACCAAAATACATCAAAATTGGTTTAGCCATTTAGGCGTGTAGACGTAACAAACAAACTCACTTTCGCTTTTATTATATTAATAAGGATTAGAGCAGTGCAGCTGCATAATTTAACCTTACTTTATAAAACAATCCTAATGCAGTTTTTCTTCTATATTCCACTGATGGCGCCGGTGGATTCTCTTCAATCACAAGTTCTTCCTCCAAAATTTTCAATGCAGACGTCAGTGTTTCATTAGTGAATAGTTTCTTCCCTACAAGGAACTGCTCTGTTGAGCAAGCCCGAATAAATGATGGAGAAAGAGCACCGAAAACTATTCTTGCGCATTTAACTACGTTATTGGAATCCAATTTGTACAGAAATCCAGCATTTATCATAGCTATACTGTTTTGGGAGCGTGGCATCACCTGAAATAATTTCATTTTAATATTTTTTATTCTGATTTTAAAAATAGTACAGTGTTTTATAAATATTTAAGTTCTTGAATATTTTTTTTGGTATTTTCATTAATCGTTACGTCCTTATCTATGAATGCTAATTTCACTAGCGCTTACCTTAAAAGTAACCACATGATCACTCTTGCATAGCGGTGGTAACATCACGTTCCAAATCACAGTTCCTCTCATGTTTACTTTGAGAAACTCTTGCATCGTCAGTGTTTGCTTTCCACTCACCCTGTGCTCTAAAATCAATAGATTTTCGTAATATTTTGCACGGTACCGACAAATCAGCAAAGAAAATATAATTAAGAACTTACGTATCGTTACTTGCGCCCCAACCATTTCTAAAAGCAAGAAAATATCCGATGCAAACCAGTGATGTTTGTTCTTGATCACGAGATTTCCAGCTATCGACGCCAACTGATAAATATAGTAAAAATACATAAATATTTATAGATTTTTACATTTCAGATTTTCAAATTTATACATTTTCAATCTTACATTTCGTATAGGAACATGCGCAACACTTTGCATATGATCATAAAACTTCTTTAGATACTCAAAGTTTTCCTGTTTAGACACAGTTTCTAGTATCTTCAAAAACTCTGTAAAAGTTGTCCCAGCGTACACTATTAAGTTCTGGTCCATTGTATACCCTTTCAGTTCTTTGACCTCACATATGTCTATGAGAACACAAGGGTATTCGTCAATGGGATATGCTCCTGTAACAGAAATGCTCTCATGAATCTCCACCAATTAATTTCTATGTTCACCATACTAATTATTACTCAAATGTTTGTCAGACTACATGATGAACAAAAAAAATTAATACTTAAAGGCTTTACCTATTAGTTTTATACTTAAAATAAAAGCACTAACCTTTAGCAGTATTACCGTTAACAAGCATATATGAATCATCGCCTTCTCTTTCTAAAATCTTGAATACATCCTTAACCTCTTCTACCTTCACCCACAATCTACCATCTTTTAATTTGACTTCTATTATTTGTCCTTTTCCCATTTTTTGATCGACAAAGCACCACTCACTGTCCTCGCAGTTACTTTTGTTACAAGTTTCTCCAGTTTTCTTACAGATTTGAAGATCTTCAATGTCTTGAAGCTTGATCGGTCTTGGAGCGTCGCTGGCGAACTTTTTGAAAGCATCCATGATTGGTCTGTAGCCAGTACAGCGGCAAACGTTACTACCTAAAGACTTTTCAACTTCTAGCATTGTGATATTTGGATTTCCTTGCAGGAGACTGAAAACAATTAGTTAATAGTTTTTGCCATTTTTTATTAGCATCACCTGTAACTAAACAATAACGGATGAACCGTCTACCCGGTTTCCAAATACACTGAAATGTTCCATACATGTTTAATTTGGATGACAAGCTAAGTGGTGTCATACTAAATCTCATATAATTGAATCACTTCATTATATCTCATGATAATTATGAGTATCAAATGAAAGGGAGTTAAAAAAAGAATATGAGAAATAAAATGACGTTACTCTCAAGCGTGTTTTTTTTTAACTTAACATTTTTTTTTTGCAAAGTAGAAAGTTAAACAAATGTCCTTCATTTCCTGCCGGGGTTGCGGGTTGTTCGAAAGAGATACCGCGGCCTCGGAACGTAAAGGGCAATAGAAGGAACATGGGTGGGTTTTAGTCAGTACAAGTCTGACATGCCCCCCCGCTCCACCCAGAGCGGGGGAAGTCATAGGATGATTTCCCACCCGAAAAAAAAAAAAAAAAAAAAAAAAAAATGTCCTTCATTTTATTGACGATTAAAGTAACTATAGATAGTAACTTGTAGACACGCATATATTTGTCTAAAAATGTAAAAACTTCATTCCATTTGATTAACTTTTATTATACCGTAGACCCAAACCTACAGTTTAAGTGAATCATGTTTTCTTACCCATACATCGCCATTACCCATGCAGGTGAACAATATCCACACTGCGAACCATTTTCGTTAGCCAGTGTAGTCTGCAGCTCATGGTAGCCCTTCTGCCTATTGCCTAACCCTTCGATCGTGGTGATTTCCAATCCATCGCAGGATGTTATTGACAACATGCACTGCCAATACAAATAAAATTTTATCAGCTCATAATATAATGTTGTCAGTGGCCCACACTCTGACTGTGACAAAAGACGGCACGGTTGGCGCAGTGGCCGAGCGATCGACTGCTGCGCTGGGTGTTCCAGGTTCGATCCTCGCACGGAACAAATATTTTCATGACCTACAGGTAGTTGTTTCGGGTCTAGCTGTTTGTGTATGTGAGTTTAAATGTTTGTGAACGCACCCAAGATAAAGGAGAAAATCCTTGTGTGGGGCAACGTTTTTTTTTTTTTAAAAGAAAGAAAATCTAAACTTTTAATATTTGATAACTGACGAGAGAATTAAGGCAGCGAGACAGAACAACGCAAAAGGCATCCCGGCTATTGGAAAAGACTTGAAAAAAAAGAAAAATAACGGATACGGATGAGCAAATAAAATTACCAACCGCATTGACAGCATATGGCGTGGCAGAGGGTTTGTTGATGGTGACGATGCAGGCGCCGCAGCCGCCTTCACGACACATGTACTTGGTGCCAATGAGCCCTTTGTACTCCCGCAGGTAGTCCAAAAGCGTAGTGTGCGAACTGACATCGCAGTCTGATACTGAACAAAGATAATTAAGTAACAATGTGATAGTGACGGGCCTGTTGGTCTAGTGGTTAGTGGCCCTGACTGCTGAGCCGGAGGTCGTGGGTTCGATTCCACCCAGGACAAACTTTGTGTGATGAGCATGATTGTTTGTGTCTGGGTGTGATTTATCTATAATATGTATGTATTTATAAATTATATAAGTATGTATATCAGTTGTCTGGTTACCATAACACAAGCTCTGCTTAGCTTAGGATCAGATAGCCGTGTGTGAGTTGTCCCAAGTTATTTATTTATTTATCTGGGGGCACGGCAGTGCCCCCACCAAGTCGAGCAAAAAAGCGTCACGGCCGTACCATCCTTTTCTCGAAGCAATTCAGACCATTTTCGACCCCCTGTAACTTCGTTGTGGATAAAACTAGAAGACTGAAATTTTCAGTACCATGCAGGCATTGTAAAAACACGGTATATTTCAAATTTCATTCAATTTGAACCAGTATTTTAAGAATTATAACGGGTCAAATTTCTTAATTTTGTCACTCACTGACTCACCGATCATCAAAATTCTAAGGCACTTTTAGCAGACCTAGAAGCTTCAAATTTGGAATATAAGTAGTGTTTGGTGTATGAATCAAGGAAAAACTAAAAAATCTAGACTAGAAAAGACCGCAAAGAAAATTAAGCCCATACAGCCAAGTCTCAGATAAATTTTTCAATATTGGCTTTATTCGTAACGATGTTTTACGGCAGTTATTATTATTGCGTGCGAAGCCGCGGGTTTAAGCTAGTCCCATATAAATATAGACGCATGGTAGTGCCCCTGCCAAATCGAGCAAAAAATGGGTATTCCCGTCATGAAAACACGTGTAAATTAAATTATTTAATGCAAAAAACGTACCTACGTGCGTATTCGTACTTATTACGAGTGCGTAAGGTTGTAAATTAATTATTATACCACGCGCTGCGATGCTAGCGAGTGAGCGCGGGCCGTTACTACGCGCAGCGCGGTGCTAGCGCGAGGGCGCGGGGCGGGGACAGTGGCGGGGCGCGCGAAAAGGTGAATGTCGCCGAGCGAGCAGCAGCCGCGCTCATACGCGCGAGCGACCCAATGCTGTTTGGATGTGCCCAGAATTCTTACCTATAAGTTTGCGATTTTCATTGATAATTTCGATTGCTATATTAGTTTGACGACTAAAGGCTACTCTCATTGGTTTACTGATATTATTTGCTTACAATTTGGACGTTGTTCGGATAAATAATTTAAATTAAATATTGATACTTTAAGTACCTAAGTATTTATAAATTTCTTATTACCTAATCGTATTTCTGCATAAAAATAACTTTGCAATCTAACTTGTAGGTAGTCGCAATGGATCAAAAAAATATTAAGAAAATATACATTACATGTAATAACGAACATGTTTACGAACTTTGTCCGGTTAAAACTAAATTTGAAATTATTAATAGAGCTTATGTTCATCGCGAACAGTTTCCCATATGTATAGCCTATGCTATAACTATACATAAAAGTCAAGGACTAAGTCTACATAATGCACTGATGGATATCGGTTCTACAGTATTCACATCCGGTCAAGCTTACGTGGCATATTCGAGAGTTACAAGTCTGGGCGGTTTACATCTAATTAATGTCGACTTTGGTAGTGTTAAAGCGCAGGAATCCTCAATTTGTGAATACAACAGACTAAGAAGCATTTACCGTCCAGATTTGTCAAAAATTGTAACATCAAAGCCTCCCAGAAAAACGCATAGAGACAAGGAGTGGGCTCTTAGAAAAACTGTAGCTGAAGCTCAAGAAGTAGTACCGGAAAAGAGAAAACGGAAGGCTACCTACAAAAATAAGAAAAGTTCTTAAGTCAGAGAGAGGGCTTTAAGAAAATTCGTTGCTGGTAGATATACATATACGTATACAATAAGTAGAAGGTACCGAAAAGGAAAAAAGTAGAACTGTCTACAAAATACAAAAAGAAATGAGATCCCATCAAAAACAATACTTGTCAAAAAAACCAAGTCTCGCAACTCAGTTGTTCTGCGGTAAAAAGTTGTGAGATCCATGTAATGCCAAGTCGGTTATTAATTTATTCAGTCTCTACTTAAGCGACTTTCTGTCTTAATACGTCCAGTCTCTAAGACCACGATCGTGGTCCATAACAATTGAAAATCAATTGTGTCTGGAATCTCCGTACTCGAAGCATTAAGTTGTTACGTAATAATTAACAGCATCTTATAGTGACGCATATCAATATTAAAATTCTTTAATGTTTTATATAAATTTATTGAGACTTGGCCATCGCCTGAAAACACGTGTAAATTCAATCGCCTAAAAACACATGTAAATTCAATTATTTAGTGCGATGGCCAAGTCTCGATATATTTATATAAAACATTAAAGAATTTTAATATTGATATGCGTCACTATAAGATGCTGTTAATTATTACGTAACAATTTAATGCTTCGAGTACGGAGATTCCAGACACAATTGTTTTTCAATTGTTATGGACCACGATCGTGGTCTTAGAGACTGGACGTATTAAGACAGAAAGTCGCTTAAGTAGAGACTGAATAAATTAATAACCGACTTGGCATTACATGGATCTCACAACTTTTTACCGCAGAACAACTGAGTTGCGAGACTTGGTTTTTTTGACAAGTATTGTTTTTGATGGGTTATTTATTTATAGTATCACTAGTAAAAAAGAGCTATTCGCTCATCATTTCAATTCACAGCGAATGAAACACGAAAAATAAATAACTTCATTTCATAGTATTGCTAGCTTTTGCCCGCGGCTTCGCTCGCGTTAAATTCGGGGTAACACAGTTCCCCTTTTCTTATTTGCAGGTCTGCTACCTGTAGTTTTTGCCCTTGCGCCTTATTTATTGTAATAGCAAAGCTAAGTTTTTCCTTTTCTTCCCTCTTACTCCCTCATTTCTCACTTTTTAAAAAGAAAAATATAGCATAGTCTATGTCCCTCTCCAGGGTCCCAACTATCAATGTACCAAAATTCATCGAAATCGGTATAGCCATTTAGGCGTGAAGACGTAACAAATAAACAAACTCACTTTTATAATATTAGTAAGGATAAAGTAAACTGTTTATTAACTTACCACAATATTCCACGCCGTTTACTTTAAATTTTAAAACTCCCATATTTAGGTATCGACTTACTTCAGTGGCTGAATTTGAACTAATAAACATAGTCAGCCTCAACAACGAAATCAATCAATCAGCAATAAGAAGTAGGTACTTTCATTTTTTGAAAAACATTTAAGAATTTAAAAGTGAAGTACTATCTTAACGACTTTACTTGTACCGCTTGATGTATAACTTACAAATGACGTATAATTAGATCTAGATAACACACCAGTTCTATTAGTCTATGCAATTGATTGCAAAAAAGCAACTAGACTATAGAAGCTAACAGTTGATTCAGACTAAAGAATGCAATAAGCACATTCGGATGCTAATGGGCTAGATTAGAAGTTTTTTCAACTGGAATGTATTACACTGAGTAAAATGGCTTTGTAGACAGTGCAAAATGTAATTGTATTCTAATGTGCCATACGCTCTCAAGGAGCTCGTGACTAAATAACAGCAGCCGCTCAGATCGATCTTTAGGTTAGGCCGCGCTTGCCTAGGTTAGTCTGTGGATGGCCACCCGTTACATACAGAGTTACCTCCGTGCCTCGGAAAGCACGTTAAGCTGTTGGTCCCGGCTGTCATTTGTAGAACTTTGACAGTCGTTACAGGTAGTCAGTGTCCCGAAAGTCTAACAACCAGTCTTATCATCATAGTTGGGAAAAGGCTAGGCAGATGATGTGCCATACAATACAACACAATTATGAACATTATGTACTTACACCTATTGCATGGCAGAGGAATATAAGGTTTTGACGTAGTTCATAGAATAAACATGTTCAATGTGGCCACGTGTGGTCATCGTGTCTACAACTATTATGGCTGCATAGTAGCCGTCGAGACGATGGTCGTGGGTTAAGAATGACTCTTATGTGGAGGCCGTAAATCAGTAAAATTAACGTAAAAAACTTTAAGACAATGAGGCGCTGCGAGATGACTCCCGGCCAGCGTAGATACGGGCCTGTGGACGGTGAGCAATGGGTAGCTTACCGTCCGTCCGTCTATTGACCGTGTCGACGGCGCGTTAGTGTTCAACGCGCGCCTCGAAGGATGTCAGCAAAGCAGAGGGGCCAGGGCCAACGCCTGCCGGGGTTGCGGGTTGTTCGAAAGAAGGAACATGGGTGGGTTTTAGTCAGTACAAGTCTGTCACTCCCCGAGTGTCAGACTTGTACTGACCAAGTTATTTGATGATTTCCCACCCCAAAACAGAAAAAGAGCGATATTAAAATTGTCGCTGGTAGTAGCTTGATGAGATTTGCCAAGAAATTAGATAAATGACATGGACAAACTTTTCAGTATGTATTTCTTCTAGATTTTGTTCCTCATGATATAAATAGTACAAGTAAAGATAGGTAAAAATTAAGAAAAGGAAAGTTATCGGCAAAACATATCTACCAGAGTAGAAGTTACACGACGAATGTCAGTCGTTGCCTTCATATACGTATAATAAGATAATGTCATCATAAGTTAGAGAAATAAATTAATGTTGTTTTTTTTTGTGTGTTTTTAACATGTTACCAACTTTTATCGCGCAGTTTCACCCGCATTTCCATAGTCATTTACCCTAATGCTCAGCAGTCTAGCTCGCAACGTGATAGCTTATGACACTCACATATAACATGGCTTTCTATTATATAGGTAGGTACAAGAATTTTCAAAATCGATTCAGTTGACAACACGGTTGGCGCAGTGACTGAGCGATCGACGTGTGTCGCGAATTCGATCCCCGCACGGAACAAATATTTGTATGCCCTACAGATAGTTGTTCGAGGTCTGGCTGTTTGTGTATGTGAGTTTAAATCTTTGTAAACGCACCCACGATACAGTAGAAATTCCTAGTGTGGGGCAAAGTTTAAAAATTGATCCAGATGTTTCCCTTAGTCTTATCATACACCAACTTTTTATTTATTTTATTGCCTGATCTGTCTTACTTCTGCGCAAAGGCCTCCCCCAATTCCTTTCACTTTTTTACGATTTTGCGCTTTGTCTCACCATCTCTTCCTCGGCTAGTTTGAATGCAATAACTTTCAAAGAATAAACCTCATGGCATCTTGTATCAGATATTCGCACAGCTGTGCACACGTGACGAAGTAAGTGTTAATCTACTCACCTCATCGTCAAGACAAAACAACTAACGCCATCTACCGCCATTGAACTTAACTAGTAACACCGCAACGGTAAGAATCTATTGATGCAATCTACCTATAATGGCGCCATCTATCAATTTGTAAAGACACTACAATGTTGTGGTCGTTAAAATTTTCATATCTTAACATTCATTCTCTGAGCGTTATTTATAACCTGGGAAATAAAAGCTTAGTTTATAAACCTATAGGTCCTATCCTTATGTTTTTTTGTAATAAGTATGTCAATGTATGTAAATGTTAGTTTCATAGAATATCAGTGTGACTTCCGGCTGGCGACGGGACTGGCGATGGCGTCACTCGGCAGACTGAGGGGCAGAGCTGATCATTGGTGTTGGCGGCTTAAATTGATAATTATCGAAAATCTTCTCCTCCAAATTCCTTTACACCGCACCGGTTTTATGTCCAAATCATACGTAATTTCGACAATCAAGCTCTGGAACGCACTACCCTTTGACATTAAAAAAGCTGAAAGTAAATTTACTTTTAAAAGAAAAGTTCGTAACCACTATTTAGGTCCTTCTGCCAATTAAAAGTCATTGTAATTACTGTTAAAGTACTCGCTTTTATTTATTTTTAAATGTATATATTAGTTTATTTGATATGTATATGTGAATTAGTATCCGTATAAAAATATATGTTTTCGCAAAAATAGTTTTAGATATTTTATGTATTGTACCCTATCACAATGTTGTCGTATTTTACCCAAAGGTTGACTGGTAGAGAATGCCTTATGGCATTAAGTCCGCCTATGTACCACTATTGTACATGAAGTTTAAATAAATAAATAAATAAAATAATTATAATAAAATGTAATATATTAAATAACACTGTTTGTGCATGATTTTCCCTTCTGAATACCCGTTCCAATATGAAAATTGCGAAACCATCAAACATGCTTACGAAAAGATGAGAACGACAGTAACCAAACACATGAAAGTAACGTGCTACAAATATGAACCACCAACAAATACATAGCCATAATTTGACACTTTAATTTAAACTTTAGTGCGTATACAAAGTGAATACAAACTTGCTTATAACCTGATGTTTGAGTATGAAAACTAACACCATATTTGCAACTGTACGAAAAGTCAACAAACATAGTTTGACATATTGTATCAGGATTTAGAAATCCTTATCCTTACTAATATATATATATATATATTTATAATATATAAAAGCGTAAGTGAGTTTGTTGGTTTGTTTGTTTGTTTGTTACCTCTTCACGCTGTAATGGCTAAACCGATTTTGATGAATTTTGGTACAGAGATAGTTGGGAACCAGGAGACGGAAATAGGCTAACTTTTTTTCAAAAAAGTGGGATGTGAGGGAGAAAGAGGGATAAAAAGGGAAAACTTAGCGTTGCTATTACAAATCAATAAGGCGCAAGGGGAACTGGGTTACCCCGAATTTAACGCGAGCGAAGCCGCGGGCAATAGCTAGTTATAGTATAAGTCAATCCGGTCAAGAAATCGCGTTCTTCCATACAAACTTTGTTATTCCTTTTTACCCCCATATGGATTGAATTTTTGCCTTCAAGAGATGTCAGCAAAGCAGAGGGGCCTGTCAAGACCACCACCTTGCGGGTTATTCGAAAGAGGTACCGCGATACCGCGGCCTCGGAACATAAAGGGCAATAAAAAGAAAATGGATGGGAACGGGGGGAGTTATTTGATGATATCCCATACGAAAAGAAAGGGGATGGAAAAATTAATTAATTATTAATTAACACTTGTAGCTTCTGAGATTTCGAGATGAGTCAGTAAATTTTTTCTCTTTAAATATTGACATATACTCATGAATCTTAACATATTTTACCACAAGGCAACTTCGTGAATCTTACTTGGTGAATCTTAGATTCAATTATTTGAAAGTATGGGAACTCAAGCTATTGTTTGTTGAGAAAACGAGAAAGATTTCTAGATCACTTTTTTTGCGAAATATCCTAGACTCTAAACTAGTAACTAATTGCCACCAACCAGCCACCACCAACCTAGCGATCAACTTGGGTATAGCAGTTTACGTCGTAAATAGTAATTATAATTTTGTAAATAATGAGCATACTTATCACGACTAAAATAAATAAGGTTTCACCAGCGAACCACAATTCGGACATTCACAGTGTCAAAATAAATTAAACTAAAATTTTAACGACAATATAGTTTTTGACAATAAAGTACTTACGACTAGGACGTAGCAACAACAAGAGGTTAAAATAATGATATATTCGAATTCACAATCAAAGAACCCAACCCCCGTTACATCATAATATCATTAAATAAAAAAAATCGTGATAGAAGATCAATAACTAATTGAATTTGAAATCGGCTGGATTTGTCGACGACAGTAGATAGTTTCTTTCAACAGTGTAGGGCCCATCTGCAACGATAAAAATGTCAATCAATAGTACATTTTTTTTGCAAACTTCAACATGCCAATTTATAACGAAATTAATATGTCTTCGCACTGTTTGAAAAATTCAATTTATACCAATTTGCTTAATATTTACCTTCTTGGTACCATTTTTTGGAAGGTATGCCTGATTCAAGACGAGCTGCGACAATAGCTTCTCTCAAAGCTAAGGCTACAGCGACAGCCATGCATATTGGAGGCTCACCGATACCTGTGTATCAATATTACTTCCTTTATTGTTATATCAGCCAAATATTATCCTACTTCTAGCTAATGGCATTTTGCCACTCAAAGCTTTTCATCATCACACTCGAATAAATAACGACAAAGTTTATTCATATAATTAATGAGTATTTTTGAAATACTAAGCCGACACTTACACTTAGATCCGAAAATAATATCTGCACTATAAGAGTTCTTCCTAAAGTAGACCCTCCAGTCCTGAGGAATGTCCCTGGCCAATGGCACAGAGTAGTTCCAGGTTCGGTCAGTTAAAAGTTCCCCAGTTGCAGCATAGATAAGACGCTCGCATGTCCAGTAGCCCACACCCATCATGAAGGCTCCTTCTACCTAAAAAAAGAAAATCACTTATAATATTAATAAGTGACTTTTTGAAAAAAATATACAGTAATCCTCTTTTGTCATTTTCTGTCTGTCATAAGGGAGTACTTACTTGACCAATATCAATTTCAGGACTAACACTCTGTCCAGCATCTTCACACAGGTCAACTCTCAATAACTCAAACTGTCCAGTCAAGACGTCTAGTTCCACTTCAGCTAAAGTAACACCGAAGACATCAAATGGATATTCTTCATCAGTCCTAGTAAATCCATGCGCTTGCAAGTCCACATTGTCTAAATGAGCTTTTTTTATCAACTCTTCCCAAGTGGGATTATCCATCTGCTCTCTGATTGGTTTCAATCTTTCCAAAAGTTGCTGGCAAGCCCTTTTTACTCCTACAATTACGTTTTGATTCATAATACTTCCTCCACCTAATGAACAGTTTGGAGCAATCACAGTATTGTTTTCTTTTATTTGGATTTTTTCTACAGGAATGCCAAGCAAATAAGCTGCTACTTGAACCGCTTTAGTATTTATTCCTTGTCCCATTTCTATGGCACCATGTGTAATAACTACAGAACCATCGCCACGATAAACTGACAAATTTATGTAAAAATTAAGCCCTCCTACAGGAGTCCATCTTAAAAAAGCGAATCTCAGTCCTCTTTTCTTCCATCTGTTTTCAAGGTTGAATTTGTTGACATTTTCTCGTCGTTTCATGTAATCAGATTTCATTATAATGTTGTCAACCATTTCCTTTAAATCACTGCTATATTGTTCGTCTAGATTAGCTAGTCTTACGTCTAGAGGATCTAGGTTCATCTCGTAGGCTATCTGTTCCATCACGAGTTCTGCCATCGCTACGTGTTCTAATGTACCTATACAATTAAAAACGCATACTTATTGTTAACATTTATTTCAGTTCCGGACCATAAATTGTTAGTAACAATGCACTTAAAAGTATGTGAATATGGACAATAAATAACAATATACAGGTGTTGTTGTTTAGAGTAGAAGTAAATAAAATAATTTACCTGGTGATCTCGCCCAAGTATTTTTGGCAGTATCAGTCGTAGAATCATAACTTGTGTAGTTCCATGGAGCTCTGCTGTATGCGTTATTATACTGGCCTTCACCTAACAAAGTTAACTGTTCATTGGTTTTATACCCATTGTCTTCGTATATCCTGTAGTTTATGTACTGAATAACCCCGGTTCTATTAACACCAGCCTAAAAGTTACATAAAAAGTTCTAGTATTGACTACTATGTACTACGACAAATAAATACTTTGATCAATATCATATACCTCAAAGTCAGCACAACATGGCAGTCTCTTGCCCACAGCTCTGGTATTTGTAGTTAAGGACTGAATAAATCGGCATGGTCTGTTAAGTTTCTTCACCGTCAACGCAGCAGCAATTGCTCCTTGAATGTTGCGGGACAACTTCAGACCGTATGAGCCCCCCACGCGACGGGTGTGCACGTCAACCCTAGTAATCAGAAACATGAGAAATGTGACAATAAATCATACGTTTGTGTATATTATTATCAACCTTACACAGTGAAATTTAAGAGCAAAAATCATCTAACCTATTTTGATCCATATTCAAAGCCCTCGAAATCATTAACTGCGCGCCTTCCATCCACTGTGTTGAGCAGTACACGTCTAGTCCTTCATCAGATGGCTTGACTATGGTAGTCAGGGTTTCCATAGTCATATGGTACTGACCATATATTGAGTTCTCCCCTTTTATTTCTTTAGCTATATCTGTTCCTCTGTCGGTAGCTTCAATGTCAGCAAATTGGGTCGTTCTGCTAGGGTTGTCTACAGTTTGTCTTACATCTAAAAGTGGTTCTCTGACATTTGTGTATGTAGCTTCCACCAATTTTGCAGCTCTGTCAGCTATATAGCGGGTGTCAGCCACAACTATGGCTAATGGTTGGTTGAAATAATTTACAGTACTGCTGGCTAAAATTTCTTCAGTGGAAGAGTATAAAAACGAGTCTGGCGGAGTAAACGAGTTTATTCCTGGAATGTCTTTCGCTGTGTAGACGGCTAATACGCCTGGGAAAGCCTGTAAAAAATATTTTTTATTTTAATTAGCCTTGTCTGTCCCACTCCTGTTTAAAGGCCTCCACATAATTTATGTAAGAAACCAAAGTATCTTAGCACCTGACTATTTCGTAGAATATTTTTCTTACCAAAGCTTTGCTGGCATCAATAGAAACAATTTCACCCAATCCAACTGTACTCAGAGCCAAGGCACAAAATACTTCATTAGGGAAATGAGGCAAATCATCAACAAAAGAAGCTTCTCCCGCACATTGTATCTAAAAACAAATAAAATCAGTGTCAGTGTATTAGTAAAAAAAAAAAAACATAATCGAAGAAAGCATGCTGAAATTTCCCCTAATTAAATGAGCAACATTTGTATACAAATACTAGCTGTGCCCAGTGGTTTTACCCGTTGCTCAGGTCCCCATTATCACTAAGGGGTGTGACAGACCTACCCGATATGCACACAAAATTTCATACAAATCGGACCATCCGTTTCGGAGGAGTTTGGTAACAAACACCGCGACACGAAAATTATATAAAAATAATAATTAATTTTAATCACCTTTTCAAAAATGGCTCTAACAGTTTCGATAAAAGTTGCAATATAGAACAGAACGGGGCAGATAATATTGATCTAGTTAGGTCTCATATTTGGGAAAATTCGTTTTCTCAATTTTTACTAGAGCAAAGCACGGGTGCTCAGGTGTTTAAATGATTGAAATTATTCTTACCAAAGCTTCCACTTTCATGATAGGTTGTGTCACAGGCCACACTGACCGGTTAGTTTCAAACACCTGAACTGCTCTGGACACTGGACGGGTGTCAGACAAGATTGTTGCTCCAGATTTGTAGCGAGTGTGAAGATTTGTTTCGGGAGACAGTGATAGCAGTCCCTGGAGATACGGAAAAAAACTTTCACGTTTTGTAAATCGAATTTTCTTACAATTATTTTCTGTTGGAGGTCTGTCTGGTTGTTGATAGAAAACCATCAAAGTAACTTCCTCCACTTTGGGCGGAGCGGGGGGGAGTTCCCTTCCACCAATGTTCCTTCTTTTGCCCTTTATTTTCAGGGGCCGTGATATCTTTTTCGAACAACAAGCAACCCGGCAGGCCCCTCTGAATAACAACCCGTTTATTGTAACAAAATACTCACTTTATAAAACAATCCCAGAGCAACTTTCTTTCTATAACCCTGCGAAGGTTCTGGTGGATTGTCTTCAACCACTAGCTCTGCCTCCAAGATCTTAAGTGCTGACGTCAGAGTATCATTGGTGAATAGCTTCTTTCCAACAAGGAACTTCTCAGTCGCAGTAGCCCGAATGAATTTTGGGGAAAGAGCTCCAAAAGCTATTCTTGCAGATTTGACTAAGTTTGTACTTGTAAGTTGGTACAAAAATGCTGCGTTTACTAAAGCGTGGGCGTTTTGGGAGCGTGGCATTACCTGCAATTGTTTTATTAGTCGGTATATGATTATAAAATTCCTCTATAACATAGAAATTTTTAATTGTTTCTGCTAAGCACATTCTTACTGTAGGTATGTTTTACTTTAGTCACAGACCATAAACAAGTTTCTTATCTTGTCATTACAATTTATTTACAATATACGTTACAAATGCATCGTCGTTATATCTGCTTTCATGCAACAACCAGACTACTTTATCATTAGTAATAATTAATTATATATTTTTAGTGCTGTTTCTTGAGTCATATCGAAACTTTTAAAAGTATTATCTTAAAACTTCGGTTATTTTGAGGTTTATTCTAAATTGATATAGTAAAAACATAAATAACAGCTAATTAAAATATACGTTTACCTTATACGTAACCAGACGGTGGTCGTCACATAGTGGAGGTAACATAATATTCCAAATAACACTTCCTCTCATATTGACCTTGAGGAATTGTTGCATCGTCACCGTCTCTTTTTCACTCATACCGTTTTCTAAAAATAACACAGTAGTTAGCTATCGTACTTACGTAATTTCCTCAGTTAAGGTAGTCTTATTATAACTCATTTTATCCTTATTTGAAATCTGTACAAAAAACCATACATCATAGAAAGTCAAAGTATACTTACGAATAGTCACGTACGCTCCAACCGTCTCTAAAAGCAAGAAGATATCCGATGAGAACCAATTGTGATTATTCTTGATCATGAGGTTCCCGGCAATTGTCGCCACCTTTAAACATCACCATCATTATCATTAAATAATACCTGTTCATCAATATAACGCTAACCCTTTTTAACAATGTCATGTATACTAAAAAAATCTGTACTTACATTTCTTAAGGGAATGTGTGCAACATTGAGTACGTGATCGTAAATCTTCCGCAAATATCCGAAATATTCTTCTTTAGATACAATTTTCAGTATCTCCAAGAACTTTGTGAGTGTCGTCCCAGCGTATACTATTAAGTTCTGATCCATTGTATATCCTTTGAGTTCTTTGACACCACTTATGTCTATGAGGACGCAAGGATACTCATCTATGGGATATACACCTGCAATATTTGTAATGTTATTTTTAAATCTCCTTCTTCTTTCATTATAGCGACAATAAATAAAAATAAATAAATAAATATCTTGGGACAACTCACACACGGTCATCTGATCCCAAGCTAAGCAGAGCTTGTGTTATGGTAACCAGACAGCTGATATACATACTTATATTATTTATAAATACATACATATTATAGATAAATCACACCCAGACACAGAACAAACAATCATGCTCATCACACAAAGTTTGTCCTGGGTGGGAATCGAACCCACGACCTCCGGCTTAGCAGTCAGGGCCACTAACCACTAGACCAACAGGCCCGTCAATAGCGAATAACTACAAATTCTACTCACCTTTAGCGGTATTCCCATTAACAAGCATATAACTATTATCGCCCTCTCTATCTAATACCGCAAAAATATCTTTAACATATTGAACTCGAAACCAGAGCCTGTTATCCTTCAGTTTAATCTCTATAATGCCATCTTTTGTTATTTCTTCATCAACAAAGCACCACTCACTATGCTCACAATTACTTTTATCACAAGCATCTCCATTTTTCTTACATATTTGAAGATCTTCAATGTCTTGAAGTTTTATCTGTCTTGGAGCGTCTGCGCCAAACTTTTTGAAGGCCTCAAGAATTGGTCTATAGCCAGTACAACGACAAATGTTGCTTGCTAATGACTTTTCTATTTCCAGCATAGTGATTTTGGGATTAGTTTGAAGAAGACTGTAAATGAAAAAAAAAAATTGTAAATATTTTACTGCCCTATTATAAATAGCCTATGACAGGGGTCGGCAAATTATGGCTCCCGAGCCACATGCAGCTCTTTTGAGTTTAATTGTAGCTCATCAGATCCACCCACAAAAAAAAAAATTAAAACCTAGTAAAAAAACAGTCTATTTACTATTTGTAGACGATATTTGATGCAATGCTGTTCTTCCATCTCAAATTCTCAAATGACTATCATGCCACGGCTGGGTAACTGTCTGTGAAAGGAAGTGGGCTATAAGCCTTCACGCAGGTCCAGTGCTGGATGTTGGATGTCACAAGTCTTCATTATCACACGGCTTTTCTTTCAGCGCAGATTCACCACTAACAGCCTAATTCGTAATGACAAACAAACGAAATAAAAGCTTACCCATACATCGCCATAACCCAAGACGGTGAACAATATCCACACTGCGTACCATTTTCGGAGGCCAATGTAGTCTGCAGCTCATGGTACCCTTTCTTCCTGTTGCCCAAACCTTCGATCGTGGTGATCTCCAATCCATGACATGATGTTACTGGTTTCATGCACTGCCATAATATTTTTTGGGAATAAAATCAACGAAACTATTTTTAAACTGATTTTAAAAATATGTCCTGTCTTTGTTTAAACTACTTTACGATGATTTAGTCTTCCAATCTCTCACATACATACATGAAATAGAAATCCTTACTTAATAGTATAAAAGCGAAAGTGAGTTTGTTTGTTTGTTTGTTACCTCTTCACGCTTTAATGGCTAAACCGATTTTGATGAATTTTGGTACAGAGATAGTTGGGAACCAGGAGACGGACATAGGCTATTTTTTCTGTTTTTTTTTAAAAGAGTGGGTTAAGACGGAGAAAGAGGGACGAAACGGGAAAACTTAGCGTTACTATTACAATTCAATAAGGCGCTACCGAATTTAACGCGAGTGAAGCCGCGGGCAAAAGTTAGTATTTAATAAAGGTAATAGCTTGGTATTCAAAAGTACTTGTAATGGCCTAATTGAAATAAATGCTTTGAGTTTGAGCTGGCATAAAGGCGCGAAGCGAACGTAATCTCAGGTAAGTCCGAATGATTAGCGTACATAAAATTGTCTGTCTTCTAAATAACTGCATTCGATTTGTTTTCAATTTGAGTAAAAAAGATTACGTCTCCAAGCACCGGTGTTTTCTTAACTGGTTGCCCCTAAGTCAGCGTAGTAAGCAAAGAGCGCTAACCACCTTGTTTTCATTTCTTGTTTCTTCTACTTCCCCTAGTTACCTTGCTCCCCACTTTCAGTACATTTGTGGGAACCACATTAGGATTCTGCGCTTAGGAGTCATAGCATAACTGTTCTTCAATATTCCTCTCACCGCACTGACTTCATTCACCGTTCATTCATCGTTTAGTCTATTTCTAGATGAAATGCACTTCCATTGAAAATGGGGACAGGACAAGACAGGATTGCAACTAACTGTTTATCTTTTAAAATTAAAGTTCGCGAGTTTATTCGTAAAAAGTCGGCAGTATCGTCACATCGTTAATGTTTTCCCCATTGTTTGTATTTTTATATTATTTCTTATTTAAAGTATTGCATGCTAAAATGTAGTCAAAATTAATCATTTATTTTCACTTTACACCAACCACTGTTCGTCTCTGAATCACCCAATGGTTGAGTGGTAGAAAATGCCTATGGCATTAAATCCGCCTCTGTACTTTGTGCTTGGAGCGTTAAATAAATAAATTTTTGACGGCACGGTTGGCGCAGTGGCTGAGGGGTCAACTGCTGCCCTGCGTGTCGCGGGTTCGGTTCCCGCACGGAACAAATATTTGTATGACCTGCAGATAGTTGTTTTGGGTCTGGCTGTTTGTGTATGTGAGCTTATATGTTTGTAAACGCAACCACGATACAGGAGAAATTCCTAGAGTGGGGCAACGTTTTTTTGAAAAAAAAAGTTTAGTCAGTTTTATTCAAATCTGCCATAAATTTTAATTTCGGTGATAAGCCTACTAGCTGCCAAGGGAAAGAGACAGAGCTATACAGGTCTAGCGTCATCTCTTTCTCACACAGGAATAAGAATTGCTATAAGATTTCATGGTAACCCTACAGTTCTACTACTAACCGAGTTGATAGCATAAGGCTTGCCATCGGCTCGATGCACGCTGACGTTGCAGGCTCCGCAGCCGCCCTCGCGACACATGTACTTGGTGCCATGGAGCCCTATGCGCAGCCGCAAGTAGTCCACCAGCATCACGTCCGAGCTCACATCGCATCCCACTACACAACATGGATTTAGGTGATATTTTAGGATTCTTACAGGCTAAGTACAGGGAAGTTACAGGGAATCCTAATGTGGAGGCTTGTGAAATTTCAGTTTGTGTAATGCTCTCTTATACAATAAAGCTTTTTACTTTAAAAAAAAGTGTCTCTTTTTGTTTTCGTGACATTCAGAAGGGTATCTGCTATATTTTATTACAAGTTTTCTTTTTCAGTCATAACAACTATTCAAAAAGTAAAGTAGTATTACAATATGGGAATAGGTCTGCCTCTTCAGTCAATACCAAAGTATTAAAAAGTAATCTGACTAGAAAAAACCGGCCAAGAGCGAGTCAGTCTCACGCATCGAGGGTTCCGTACAAACTTGCGACATAAACAGCCATATCTTTTGAGTGCGTAGACTTAGAGTGTTGATTTTCACAGCACAAAAAGATCATAAACTTGATTGTATGGATTTCAATTCAACTTGATATATCTACGCGTTCCTGAGATTAAGGATCTTGTTGACAGACAAACAGACAGACGGACAATAAAATGATCCAATAAGGGTTCCATTTTTCCTTTTGAGGCACTGAAACCTAAAATCTGACACCAAAAAAATAAGCTAAGCTTACCTTATAAACTGCAGTCTTTTTACAGGTAATATTTTACCTTTACAACATACAATAGGAACTTTATTGTAATGGATATAAAGATCACTGTTATATCGAGCGTGGAACAAAATAGTACCTAGCTAAAATAACAGCTTAACAGTATAGAGTTTTATTACGGTGTTGTTAGATAACCTATCTACTGAGTTATGTTCTAAACGGTACTACTGGTCACGACATTTTTAATGTATTTTTACTTTAAAATATATATCAGTATTTTTATATATATATTAAAATAATATTTACCACAATATTCCACGCCATTAACTTTGAATTTTACAACGTCCATGACTACGACTTACTTCAACGGCTCGTATTTCAGTAATAACAGCAAATTTGATTATTACCATTACTACCTATGCCGTACCTACCAGAAACAACCGATAAGCCTTAATTAAAAAGGTTAAAATTCGTAGGTGACGCAAATATTGAACTCGTTTTTCAATGAATTGACGTAAGTTCGGTGATAAAATAAAAAATATAAAGAAACCTAAATTTTATAATATACCTACCGTTAGGTGTAGAAATAGAATAGGGAGTGCCTTAACGCAACAATTTCTTAACACTGCGTAGACCAACGACGGCAGCCGTGGCAAAGACGGTGGACGGCATGGTCCACTTGGAAGATTTCCGTGCTGTGGTCTCATTATACCACAGCGAATTTCCGGTGAATTTCCCAAAATCCAAAACTATAAGGAACTGGCTGGCGTCCGCGTGGTATCGGTAAAAGTGTCCTATGTGTTATTCCAGACTGACAGACAGACAGATCCGTCCAGCTATTTTGACGTGAAAGAGTAACAAACATCTATACATCCATCCATCCTCACAAACATTCGCATATACTATATAATATTAGTAGGATAGAAAGGAATCTCGAACCCGACTTTGCTGAAAACTGTAACATTGGATTTTTGAAAAAACAATATTTCTAGCCAAGAATCGAACCTCTGGTTTTTCTAACAAACACCCTGTTTTCACACTACCCTGGATGAATCTGAGAAGTGACATACGGTAAATTTAACGTAAAAACCTATTTTTGATAAATTACGAAACATAAAACAAAATGTTAGTTGTAAGTCAACAAAACGTCGAACAAAATCACTATTGGCGCCAATTCAGTTGCTGTCAATTGTTTACTTTTTTTCTTAACTGTTAACCGCGAAGAATTAATAATAAATTGAAACAATTATGCCAAAATGACTGAACTGAGGGTGTCATCAATCGAGGACATTTTAAAATATGCATCGGTTTATAAAAATTTCAAACTTTCCTTAAGTTGCCGTTTGTTACTTCACAAAGATTGATCCGTATTAGCGATACTATGGAATGGTCTAAAATAGCAAGATGTTTTATTTTTACAAAATCAACGGATTCGATTCCTAGCTATAAATTTCGATTTTTCAAAAATCCAATGATGCAGCTTTAAAATTTTACCAAAATCTTCATTGCTTCATCTTCGCTGCTCCACATGGTTTCGGATTTGGCCATCCAGGCCGACTTGAAAATTTCACCCTGTATATTATTATTAGTCTATACTGATGCTGGGGCCACGGAAGTAAGATGTTCGTTGTAAACTTTGAGAAATTCTTTAGGGAAACTGGAACACCATTTTAATAACAAACTTGTCTATCTTGACAATCTTAGCTCCTCTATGAAATATTGAGCTATCATATATCTAGACTTCTCAAAGTTACCATTTGGTTTAGTCGTTTTACCAGTCTCTGTTCAGTAAATATACTTAGGTAAAGATGCTAGGGTATAGGTATTTTAAAATTAAACAAAAAATAAAACCGACTTCCAAAAAAAAAGTGGAAAATAACTTTATTTCCGGAAGTCGGTGGCTTTTGTTGGTTTCGTGGACTTTTTTGCCACCGACTTCCGGAAATAAAGTTATTTTCCACTTTTTTTTTGGAAGTCGGTTTTATTTTTTGCAAAAAAGTTTTTTATTTCAGCATTTTTAGTTATAGTATTATGATATAATTCGCAAACACGGTTATTTTTAGCTTTTTAGTGCGTAGGTCCCGTCTTAAATACAAGCTTTAGGCAGTTGTCTCACCAACGACGAGAAAACGACTAACTATCGGCTATTTTCTCGCTCAAGAAACGTACAATAGAATACTTTCCGTGTGAATAAAAGAGATGCATATACAAACAGTTGATCGCTGACTGTTCACACTGCCGGCGAGCACTCGCTTCACTAGTTTGTCGCTGAGCGACAAGAGCTATGAAAGATAACACTCACTCGGCGATACTCGCCAAGCGATTAGAAATCACGCCGAGAGAGCAACCAGTGGTCATGTCATTTGGTCGCGTATGAGGCCGCAAGACTGACTGTACGCTTGACTGCCGCGAGCGAGTGATGCGAGTAATCGCCCGCCTCACTCGCACACTCGCTTATAGCCGAGCTACACAAATATCGGAACTACGCACTTGCTCCCCACGTCTCGCTAACTCGTTTCTAGTTCTAGCTCTACTCGTTACTCGTTACTCGTTGCCGGTGAGACAAGTGCCTTAGTTCCACATCACGCTATAGTATTTAATACTATCTAAATTATGCTTTAGTTTAAAACCAATTCAGAAATCATATGCATCATCGCCTAGGGGATACAGCTGATACTTGATCTAATGATTGATTATGTTTCTTAATGACTGGGTGAGGGGAGGGGAGGGGGTACGGGCACCCTGCTCCCACTCGCCTGCCTACCCTGGCGAAACCCATACTTATACATGTGATTGCAGCAATCACGGCAGATTTGCGGTCATTTATTGAAGAGTTCCGTTGTATATCACTGAAGATCTATCACCAAATTAAAATACAATCACCTCAAAAAACTGCGATGACCTTCCAAATCATAGTGCATAGCGTTTTTTGTTCATTTGTCTTCGACAACCTCTAAAATTATATCATCAACGTAGACGAAGTCAATCTAATACGCATTATTAAAGATAATTAAAAAACTACTGGCCGGATCTTGATATTTTTCCAAACGACAACCACCAGCTTTCGAATAAAAAAAGAATCATCAAAATCTGTTCACCCAGACCAGAGTTATGAGGTAACAAACACAAAAAAAAAAAAAAAAAAACATACAGTCGAATTGAGAACCTCCTCCTTTTTTGAAGTCGGTTAAAAATACATGATCACATTTATAATTATAAAACGCTGAGAAGTGCGAGACACAAAACTGTATTTAGAGGCTTTACTTGTAGATTAGTAAAATAAAAATCAAGTGTGTAAGTAAAATAAAAATCATTTTTTTTTTATTTTTGGTTCACCAACACCTGGTTGTCCACACTGGTTGTATGCTAAAGATATCTCATCCTTAAATATATTCATGTTGAGGCTTAAAGAGTTTCTTATTATGTACCAAAACCTATTATTCAATTATTATAGAAGCCAGACAAAAAAAATATGATAATTTAAAAATGACATTTTTTTTATTTTATAAACTATGTCTCTCTAATGCTGTTAGGTATTGGTTATGTGAATTTTATTATTATTTATATATTTAGTAACTATTTGATTTTTGATTGTGTTAAACATAGTGTATGGAAGTAGGTACTATTGATCATTAATGTAATTTATTTTAAATGAAAGTGACATATACATATTTATTATACACCCCAATTATTCACCTGTATCAAGCAATAGCTGTATTTAATTTGATTTTATCTACTCAGTAAAACACCCAAAGATGAATTCCGTTCCTATCTAATTCATACAAGAAAAAAAGGCTTTTTTTTTCAAATTGGGCAAATCAAATCACAACTAGAACAACTTTGACGGTGCTATGGCTAGTTAAACTTAAAATCAGCAGTATTCGTCGACGAAAGTAAATAATTTCTTTCTACAGTGTAGGGTCCATCTGTAAAAAAAAACATTTATTTTTTAATTCCATTTCATCTATAAGGAACCCTGTCTGTTGCATTCTTCTTCGTGAGTAGTTCAAAATTGCTGATGTATTTCAATCAGAACATTTTTTACCTTCTGGAAACCACTGAGTTTTAGGAATGCCTGATTCTAGCCTAGCTGCAGCAATGGCTTCCCTCATGGCAAAGGCCACGACCACTGCCATGCAGATTGGAGGCTCACCGATACCTGTTAAGGATGTAAATATCAGAATTAATTATGGTTAACAAAATGCCGACAATATTGCAGACTATGAAGAATATTGTAAGGTTCACAGATTTCTGGAACAAAATTTATTCATGGCAAGAAGTCGATAGCTTAGCCAGAGAAAACAACCCTTTTCGAAACCGAATGGCACTGGTTATTATTGCGATCATATTTCTAATACAAACCATACCTGAAAACCTTCTAATGACGAGATACTGGAGTCCAAACTAGAAATATAATAATTATACTATTGCTGTGTAAACAATCATTTTTAAGTAGATTTACCGAGAATGCGTTTCGGATTCGTCACACCTTGTTAATTAATAGAAAATCGATGAAAAAAAATATACTTACAAAATGTGGTAGAAAATCGAAATCAAATTACATTATTAGGAACAGACGTAGCAATGGAAGAACAAAACGAGACATTAAATAAAATTCAAATGAAACACCATAAATTAAGGCGAATAATAGGCTCATAATGGAGACCCATGATAAGAGTTGCCCAAGAAAATAAATTACTACAGCTATCGTAGACAATGGCCAACCAATTACCATTTATATACAATCGTTATGCTAATGCTCCAAATAAATTGGCAAAAATTGCAATCACTACGAGTTTACTTGTAAATTTGCTGGACTACATTTGCGGATAATTAATTAGTTATCTACTTACAGTTTGATTACGGTAATATTGTATCAGATTGTTTTTGTGTTTAAAGGTGAACGTTTTGCAAATATATAATTTTTTACACATCTTGATAGTCTACAGTCCCATTCTTATTAAATTTGACCACACAAGCAGAAAATAATTTCAAAAACTTACACTTAGATCCAAAGACGGAATCATTACTGTAAGAATTCTTCCTAAAGTAGACCCTCCAGTCCTGTGGAATGTCTCTGGCTAATGGCACATGATAGTTCCAGGATCGGTTTGTGAGGAGTTCACCTGTAGGCGCATAGACGAGATTCTCACAAGTCCAGTAGCCTACGCCCATCATAAAGGC
Source organism: Ochropleura plecta (assembly GCA_905475445.1). Taxonomy (NCBI): domain Eukaryota; kingdom Metazoa; phylum Arthropoda; class Insecta; order Lepidoptera; family Noctuidae; genus Ochropleura; species Ochropleura plecta. The sequence continues at coordinate 20,319,226 of FR997736.1, forward strand.
TCCTTCTACCTAAGGGAAAACATTATTTGTATTTATTTAAAAACAAATTACCTTCAGGGTTGGTATCCGACTCTTATATAAAATACTAACTTGACCAATATCAATTTCAGGACTAACACTTTGTCCAACATCTTCACAAATATCTACTCTCAACAACTCAAACTGTCCAGTCAATACATCGAGTTCCACTTCAGCCAAAGTTACACCGTAAACAACAAATGGATAATCTTCATCAGTTCTTGTAAATCCATGGGCTTGCAGGTCAACATTGTCATTATAAGCTTTTGTAATCAACTCTTCCCAAGTAGGATTATCCATAGCGTCTCTGACAGGCTTTAATCTATCTAGAAGTTGCTGGCAGGCTCGTTGTACTCCTAAAATAACATTCTGATTCATGATGCTACCACCGGATAATGCACAGTTTGGAGCAATTATTGTATTGTTTTCCTTTACTATGATTTTCTCAATAGGAATCTTTAACAAATAAGCTGCCACTTGGACAGCTTTTGTGTTTATTCCTTGTCCCATTTCTATAGCACCGTGTGTGATAACTACGGAACCATCGCCACGGTATACTGATATATTAATGTCAAGGTTGATTCCTCCTACTGGTGTCCATCTTAGAAAAGCAAATCTGAGTCCTCTTTTCTTCCATCGGTTTTCATCGTTGAATTTGTTTACTGCTTCCCGTCTTTTGGGATAGTCGGATTGTATCATCACATAGTCGATCATTTCTTTCATGTCAGTGCTATATTGTGCGTCTAAGTTAGCTCGCCTGACGTCTAAAGGATCTAAGTTCATCTCGTAAGCGATCTGTTCCATTATAAATTCTGATAATGCGACGTGTTCTAGAGTTCCTGTAGAAAAAAAAATCTTACGTACCGTGTACCTCCAAAGATTTACATTGTGTTTTTCATACTTTAAATATTATGTATATACAACATTAGGAGAAACTCGTTGCTAAATAATATCAACCTCGCAGGTCGATCTTCAAGTCACTCAGATACGTATGTATGTGTATGGGTGACCTCTCATTACATTGGTCCCGTTGGTCCCGGCTGTCATTTGTAGATTTTTGACAGTCGTTGCAAGTAGTCAATGACCCCAAAGAAGTCTGTCAACCAGTCTTACCTGTACAAACTGAGTAATGGGGATCAGATAGGTAGTCGCTCCATGTTAAATATTTGTATTATTCAGCTGCATTCGGTTAGACTGGATGACGACCCCAAATTAATTGTGAAAAGGTAGGTAGATGATGATGTCTATATTAAGAAATAGTAATGCTTATTTAAGGATTTTAAAGAAGTGGTTCAAACAGAACCACTTTTAAATGCATGGGAGGGAGAGCAGCCTTTTTTTTTTTGTTGAGTATTGTCGTGTCATGCTGTATATTTTGAATGTTACCTGGTGCCCTCGCCCAAGTATTCTTAGCAGTATCAGTGATTGAGTCAAAGCTTGTATAATTCCATCGAGCCCTATTGTAGGCATTATTAAACTGGCCAACACCAAGCAAAGTAAACTGCTCGTTTGTCTTATATCCGTTGTCTTCAAATACTCTGTAGTTGATGTATTGGATAGTTCCAGTACTATTTACGCCAGCCTGCAAAAAAAAACATATCATTAGGTAACAAAGATCTGCTTTTTAATTTAATAACGATTTGATAATGAAGAAACGAAAGCAAGAGTGAAAACGAACCTTATTGATGATACTATTACTACTGTTATTAATGGTATTATCTTAAACATACCTCAAAATCAGCACAGCATGGCAACCTTTTACCCAGAGCTTTAGTATTAGTCGTCAGTGACTGAATAAAACGACACGGTCTGTTAAGTTTCTGCACTACCAACGCAGCGGCTACTGCACCCTGAGAGCTGCGAGATAACTTGAGGCCATATGCTCCTCCAACACGACGGGTATGTACGTCAATCCTGGAAATATTTAATGAATTATTAGTAACCTAATACAACCACAGCTAGAAAGTCTCTTTACTTCAAATCTGACCTCAAAGATTCAGAAAAATAAAATACATACTGATTTTGATTCATTTTCAAAGCCCTTGAAATCATCAACTGCACTCCTTCCATCCACTGTGTCGAACAGTACACATCTAGTCCCTCATCAGATGGCTTAACCACAGTAGTCAGGGTCTCCATAACATAATGGTACTGGCCATGTACTGCATTAAGACCTTTTATTACTTTACTAACATCTGTACCAGTATCTGTAGCAACAACGTTTTGAAACTGTGTACTTCTGTCTTTATCATCAATAGTTTTCTTTACATCAATGAGTGGCTCTTTAACATTCGTGTATGTAGCTACTACTAATTTTGCAGCTCTATCAGCCATGTATCGGCTTTCTGCTACAATTATACCGATGGGTTGGTTGAAATATTTGACAGTACCACTGGCTAAGACTTCTTCGTTGGCAGAGTATAAGAACGAGTCAGGTGGAGTGAACGAGTTTATTCCTGGAATGTCTTCTGCTTTGTAAAAAGCTATGACTCCTGGTAGGGCCTATGAAAAGACATATGTTGAAATGTCAATAAACTAAATATGATATTATAAAGATGTAACCAATTCTTACCAAAGCTTTGCTAGCATCGATAGACACAATATCTCCCAACGCAACTGTACTTAGCGCTAAAGCACAGTACACCTCGTTTGGAAAATTAGGGAGATCCTCAGTGTAGAAAGCTTCTCCTGCGCATTGGATCTACAAACAGAAAACATAATAATTAAATAGACAACTTAGGTATACATGTGCAATTAAAATTACAGTACTACATAGATCCATTGGCGCTTAAATAACATTGGCCGTTACTCATTGTTGGTAAACATTGTGATAGTATTTCACGAAAATGTTTTGCAAGAATAAGCCAGCAGATTAAGTTCCAATTCTAAAAACATTCTAAAAGATATATCTATATCTCAACGTTTTTCTTTAGGTAAATAAGTTAGGTTCTTTACCACAGCTTCCACTTTCTGTATAGGCTTGTTGATGGGCCACACTGTTTGATTGGTTTCAAACATTTGTATAGCTTTGGACACAGGGCGAGTATCCGCCAAGTTAGTGGCCCCGGATTTGTAGCGAGATTGAAGATTCGTCTCTGGTGATAATGAAAGTAGACCCTGGAAAAAAATAAAACGATTTATATTTAGATTGTTGTTTTTTGTGTTATCGTAGTTTCATTTAGGGCAGAGTAAAGCAAGGAAAACAAACTTGTCTTTGGAGTATTGAACCTTTATCAGTATGATGTCATCAAAAATCAAAAGAACTAACTCCTCACTTATTGTTTCACCTCCTTTATTGAAATTCTAACAGTCGAATATCTATCTGCAACAGCTTACGTACGAGCGACCAAAAAGCGATAGAAGCAATTTGCTGCAGCAACGTCGATTAAATTGCTCAACATGCCGCGAAAATTGAAATTTCCAATTGTTCAGACTTTTTTAGGCCAAGTCAGGCATTTGGTCTGGCTTTTTATTTTGCATTATTGAACCTAGAACTGCCTATGACTGTGATGAGCGGAGAGATGGTTTTTAACAGACTTTATTTACGAGACTCTAACAAACGTTATGGCGTTTGATTCCCAGGTTGGGCGAAAAGTTAATAAATAAATTATTTATTAGGCTAGCTATTTTTATTAGGAATTTTCTAGTAGCAGCCACGGTGACTGGATTTGGTGCTCTGTTGATGACAAAAGACTCACCCCTATTGAATGGGACTTAAACATAACTAAATGTGTATGAACTAGTAGGTACACCTCTGCCTAACTGTTCAGGGATTACTGGCTTCATGTAACTGGGAGACCTTAATGTTATTATTGTTCTTAAACCCGATGGCACAACACAGTCAAGCGACAAGCTTTTTACGAATTTAGTTTTCGGAAAAAATGAAATGAGATTATGATCGCGAGCGGATTTTGACGGAAGCCACATTGCAAGTTGCATGGCTCGAGGCCACAAAGAAAACATACTCCTAATAAATGAAATTATTACTTTGTAAAATAATCCCAAAGCTACATTCTTCCTGTACTCCACTGAGGGATCTGGTGGATTATCTTCCACCACTATTTCTGCCTCCAAGATCTTAAGCGCTGCCCTTAGGGTCTCATTGGTAAACAGCTTCTTCCCCTTAAGGAACTTCTCTGTCGCACCAGCTCTTATGAATGACGGTGATAGGGCTCCGAAGACTATCCTTGTGGTATCCACCACGTTACCAGTTTTCAATTTGTATAAAAATCCTGCGTTCACTAAAGCATGGGCGTTCTCGGAGCGTGGCATTATCTGTAACATTTAACTTTTTTTTAGACAATGTATCTCATCTCTGAAACTTTTTTGTGATTTATCAGCTATTTTAATTTAAACTGTCTAAAATAACGAAGAAATTATTTTCGTATTTTTGTTATTAGTTTTCAAAAATTGAACAAAGTTGTAACTTATAATAACCGTATAAACGATGAAATAACAGTTGCACAAAGTTTATTTTCATAGTCGTGTCGTAAATAGATAAATATATCTATTTCCCTATTTCCCTAGGAAAGCTAGTTAAGAACGAAACGAATATCATATATTTATCTGTAAATATATGATATTCGTTTCAAAGGCTTGAAAGTCTGAAAACTATTTTCAACAAGGGGTATTTTATCACCCAGTATTACGAAGGTTGACAAGGTCAAGGCAGACGCTCTATGTAAAATACTACATTCAGCTGTATTCGGGTAGACTGGAAGCCGAATACGTCATTATTGAAAATATTAGTTAAAATACCCACCACTTCCCCACTTTTATTAAAATTTTATACTTTATGAGAAATATTGCTAATTGAAACTAAGTTTAAATAGTAGTTCCAGTTAATTCGTAACAGTTGATTCTAAAACTTGATTAAACTCCAAAAACTTTTATTTCATAACTATTCTGACGGGCCTGTTGGTCTAGTGGTTAGTGGCCCTGACTGCAGAGCCGGAGGTCGTGGGTTCGATTCCCACCCAGGACAAACTTTGTGTGATGAGCATGATTGTTTGTTCTGTGTCTGGGTGTGATTTATCTATAATATGCATGTATTTATAAATTATTTAAGTATGTATATCAGTTGTCTGGTTACCATAACACAAGCTCTGCTTAGCTTGGGATCAGATAGCCGTGTGTGAGTTGTCCCAAGATATTTATTTATTTATTCTGTAGATGATTTATAACTTTGTAATGAAAAGTTTATTTCGAAGATGTTGATAGCATGTTTTTATAGTTTAATTTTTACTTTAGATTACGCTTGTAATTTATAAAACGAACGCTGTATTTCATAAAAATAAATACCGAATGCTTACCTTATAAGTAAATATGCGGTGGTCATCACCTAGTGGCGGTAGCATCACATTCCAAATAACGTATCCTTTCATATTTACTTTTAGAAACTCTTGCATCGTCAGCGTTTCCTTAAACCGCAATCTTTTTTCTAAAATCAAAATAAATGGCGTTACTTTTTTCTTTACATTGGTATTTCTTTTTTAAATTTTTCCTTGACATATTTTCAAGTTTATAATATATGGTCATGGTTTAATATATCATGGTTTCTATGTTTTTGGACTGTAAAGAATCCTAACTAATACTGTATGTTTATGTATGTTTGTTTGTTATCTTTTCACGCCTAAACCACTGAACCGATCACCCTGAAATTTTACAAATAGGTAATAATAGTAAAGCTTTATTGAATGAAAGAGTATTACACAAACTGTGATATCACTAGCCTCCACACTAGGATTCACTGTGTCGTGGAAACGTAAGGTACGTTGTCAACAGTGCACAAATAGACATAGAATAACTTCCATCCCGAAATAAAAACTGTTCCCGAGGCAAACAACAATAACGTTTTCATGACAGTAGATGGCGCCACATGTCTTTCGAATCATGATTGGAAGGTCATGCAGAGTACAATCCGAATTAATTTTCAAAATCTAAATTAACGCCAGCGAGCCACGGCCAAAAGCTAGTATATTATATTCTAACCAGTCTTAAGACATGGTTACAGTGTTTAGTAAAACACTCCATCAACATTTACTTACGTATAGTCACTTGTGCTCCAATCATCTCTAAAAGCAAGAATATATCCGACGCGAACCATTTGTTCTGGTTCTTCATCATAAGGTTCCCTGCAATCGACGCCACCTACAAATACATTAAACATGTCAGAACAAACTTCTCAGGCTTCTAGCTATTCAAATGACCTCGCATCTAAATTACAAAACAGGCCAAATGCAAGGCAAACTTCTGTTCACAGATTTCCATGCTGTAACTTTTTGTAGGCATAAATAACTGAAGATTTTTTAGTTTTAGTAACTACCTCTTAACATAGTGTTTTTATATTTCTGGAAACATATCATATCACGCATGCAATCGCCGAAGAGTAAGACAGGAGTGTATCTATGTGCACCCACTTAATGTCAGTAATATTTAAACAAAACATTAAAAAAAATTAAAACTTCAGAGGAGTCAAGGGACACCCGGATGGAACGAAGTTATTATATATTATGTACAAAAAACCTGTATACACTCAACAAAAATAATCGTCGCAACACCACACTGTTCAATGCGAAATAGAAAGACGAAACGAAAATAACTGGCTTGCTTTCCATGAGAGAGAGAGAGACAGACAGAGAAATACGCGCACGCCACACGGCTTACAACTATAGCAAAAAGTGTCGTTACAACTTTTGGTCTTAATTTTTTTTCGTCTAGCCCCCTTTGGCAACGCGCGATAAGTAACTTCGCTCCAATAATCCAGATCTAAAATTTTAACAGTTTACGAAGCGTACTTACATTTCTAACAGGAATATGTGCCACTTTTTGTATATGATCGTGAATTTTCTGCAGATATCCGAAGCCTACTTTTGAGAGTACAGTTTTCAGTATTTCCAAAAACTCAGTGAGTGTTGTTCCAGCGTTCACTATTAAGTTCTGATCTATTGTGTATCCTTTCAGTTCCTTGACCCCACTTACGTCGATAAGGACGCGAGGGTATTCTTCTATGGGATATACTCCTGTAAACAAAACTTTATCATGTATCTCTGTTCCGTTATCTGTAGGTGGAACTATGCCATTGCAGCCAGGTATGCTTAGATTGCAACAACAATGTTTACTGCCAGAGATCGGGTCATTGCCAGTTTCAAAATTGTTATCTCGACTCTTTGAGCCAAATATTTAAAATTCTGCTTAGTTATACAGTTTTTGTTCATACTAGTTTTATGCCAAAAAATAGTTAAACTAGTACTGTCTCGTAGGTGAAACAGTAGCTAGTGAGATTGGTGAGTATGAAGTCTTGGGTTGAATTCCCAGGCCGGGTAAAAAGTTATTGGCTCCTTCTATCTTATTATATCTTCAGATATTTCGAAGATGATTTTGACGAGTTGTGAGCGAAATAAATTTTCTTTAACCGTAAACCGTATTTGTCAGTAACAGCCGTGGAGTCTAGAATTGTGCTACATTTCTCCCTTATCCTTCGTGAGTTATAACCGTGATGTCAAATCCTACAAATGAAATAGCATAAAATCATTTAACAACATTGTATAGTTACCTTTTGCAGTATCCCCACTGACAAGCATATACGAATCATCTCCTTCCCTTCCTAAAATCCGAAATATATCTTTGACTTCCAGTGCTCGTACCTAAAGTTTACCATCTTTCAGTTTGATTTCAATAACCTCTTCTTTATCATAATCTTCGTCTACAAAGCACCACTCACTATCCTCACAGTTACTCTTATCACAAGCTTCTCCAGTTTTCTTACAGATTTGAAGATCTTCAATATCCTGGAGTTTGATCTGTCTTGGAGCATCTTTAGCGAAACTCTTGAAGGCTTCTAGAATTGGTCGGTAGCCAGTACAGCGGCATGTCTGACTGCCTAGTGACTTCTCTACTTCTAGCATCGTGATGTTTGGGTTGGCTTGGAGGAGACTGAATTAATAATATTTTAGTGGTACGGATTACACTGTGCTTAAAATATTTAAAAGGTGTATCAAAGTTTTAATAGCCTATGCTAGGCTCATTTCGTTTCAACAAAAAAACGTTCTCAGCTCATTTCTTTTTTAAGATTTTCGTTGTCTCGAATTTTTTTTAGTATTCAGATATTCTGGGATAAGCCATAAGGAGCCAATCTTTACCCGTTTGTATATTTAAAATTTAGTCGATTATATTATAATTTGATAAATAGAAACCATTAATAATTTCAATTAAACACATACTTATTCAATACAAAACAGTAAAGTTTGTACAGATGTTCGGAATCTAAAATTAAATCCTTCTTGTATGTTTTAAAATACAAAGGCCTTCATTTTATATGAATTGTTATGTGCTTCATCATCATCTTTGGTATTCTTATCCACCTACTGCTAATTATATAGGGTTCCTCTTTTTGAGCTAATCTTACCTGTTCATCGCCATAACCCAAGATGGTGAACAGTATCCACACTGGGAGCCATGTTTCTCTGCCAGGGTGGTCTGCAGTTTATGATAGCTTTTGTTCCTGTTGCCTAACCCCTCGATGGTCGTGATCTCCCAACCGTGGCATGAGGTTACTGGCCGCAAGCACTGTGATGGAAAAGAAAATAAATTTGTTATTTGATCCAAGATTACTACTTACTAATATCTAATCAAATACCATAATCCGTATTCCGTACTTCTAGGACATAGAGAGCTATTATTCAGGTCCACTGTTGATTCATAAATGTGACATGCCTTTGAGTTTTGGGTTGTAGTACTACATGCCAGATTCCTCACAGTATTTCCTTTCGACGTTTTCAGAGCAGTAATGGTAAAATAACTTATACAAAGTGAAGCATCTATTTGGGATTCAACCGATAACCCAGAACTGGAAAAACTGTGTGCTTTTAATGACTATAAATCTCAAAATTCTTAGGTTTAACGATTGACAAAAAATTAGACTGGAAAGCACACACGGAGGAGCTAACTAAACGTATTAGCAAATCAGCCTATGCCCTATTTAAACTGACCCCAGTGATTAACGTCGATGCTTTAGTTACTGCATATCATGGTTTGGTGAGTTCAGCATTAAGGTACGGTATCATTTTCTGGGGTAACTCAACCAACAGAGAAATAGTTTTTAAAGCGCAAAAAAGGTGCATTAGGTCAATGTTTAGACTCCACTATTTAGATTCGTGTAAGCCATTTTTCACCGAATACAAAATATTGACATTTCCGTGCCTATATATTTTCGAGGTAGCTGTATTTGTTAAGACCAATCCAGATCTGTTTACCAAATTAACATTTTACAACACACGAACTCGACCACAAAATAATAACTTGTGCGTAAGAAGGTCCAACACAGCATTAATGAAAAAAAGTGTTTTTTGTATGGCGCCATTAATTTACAACCAGATACCAAAATCAATTAAAGATTTAAATGTATCCTTATTTAAGAAAAGGCTTAAATCTTTGCTGTTGACTAAAGCGTATTACAACATTTCGGAATTTTTCTCAGACAAATTGTAATGAAATGAATGAATGTGTTTTTTTGACTTTGGTATTCATTTTGACCTAGTACTTATGTTATAAAATTCTATTCCGTTTGACATTCCACGTGACATTTTTGTATTATTTTAATTATTATTTTACTATTTTGTCGTTTATTCTATTTTTATTTTTTGATTTATTTTGGACATTATTTTATATTTTTTCTTTTGACATTTTTCATAGATTTTCTTTTTGACATTTTTATATTATTTCTATTTTTAATTCCATTAATTTAATTATTATGAATTTTGATGTCAATGACCTCTACAAATATTTGTACACCTCCGGGTATAACATGGCGAGCTTGTAATTTTTTATAACAACTATTTATTGTACCTGTGTTAACAAATGATTAAATGATTTATGATTTTATGATTTATGATTTATAATAAAGTTAATAGACATCAAATTATGATAATTACCGAGTTGATAGCATAGGGCACAGCAGAAGGTGATTGCGCACTGACGACGCATCCACCACAGCCCCCTTCACGACACATGTACTTGGTGCCACGGAGCCCTATGCGGTCGCGTAGGTAGTCCACCAACATCACATCCGAGCTCACGTCGGATCCCACTGGTGAAGACAGATTTAGTCGATGAAGAAGAAGAAGTCGAACTCACAGGAATAGGGGTCAGTTGCATGAGGGACGAGTGGGACCCGAAAGTAGGACAGTGTAGTTGTTAACACAGCAGTGGATGATTTTGTACTTCTTTGCAAGCGGAACAGAACTGAGCCACGATGAATGAACAAACAACAAGATAGGCAGGACACGATTAAAGTACTCCACGTTTACACTCCAGGGAAGATTCATCAATGAATCACGTGTCATTGAAACTCATTATTAATTTATCATACAATCTGTTCATACACTTTTTTACGTTTTAAGTTTTATTTTACGTAGGCACAAACATGAACTCGCGCCTTTTAGCGAATAGGGTAAGCAGAAACTTCATAACTACAACCAGTAGATATTAATATTTTTGTCGGTTATAATAAACAAAGCATATAAGGAATCTCTACACAACAACATTATCACGCCTACGATAAAAAAATAGACTACAAAAACACGCTGCTTAAAATATTTAGGAAAATATTCAAAAATCTCAGTTTTGAAGCCTACTATAGTTTTATGAAAAGATTTTAATATTTACCGCAATATTCCTCTCCGTTAACTTTAAATTTTATCTGCGCCATATCTGAGAGTCCACCTACTACACCGGCTTGTTCTCAAGTAATAACTCAGCTTATACAAGCCACAGCCAAAATTTATATCAATAAGCTGAAATATGGTGTAAGTGATGTCATGTTATTTATTAATGGTATGATGAATAATTAATATAATTTGGAACCATAAGGCTTTCAATACATGTTAATTTCAAACAAAATATTTTTGTAGTTTAGTACATATTTGTCCTTTTAATCACAATATTATTCGGAAAAGTCAAACATAATTTTTTTTTCAGCAAAAGTTTAGGGGATTCAAAGCCCCCCCATTGAAAAGTTTTCCCATCAAGATTTAGCAAATCATCAATTATTCCCAAACGACATAAAACTTTATGAAACTTCTGGTGGGACACACAAGGCATTGTATGCTTTCGAAGTAATCATAATGAATGTATGAATTTTGGGATTTACTGAGAAGTGACAGAGAAATAAAGAAGTAACAGTGTATGCCATGGTGAAATGATTGAAAAGTCATAAAGGCTGCTGACATATCACTTCAGATACCTAAACTATTACGACACGGTTGGCGCAGTGGCTGAGCGATCGACTGCCGCGCTGCGTGTCGCGGGTTCGATTCCCGCACAGAACGAATATGTGTACGATCCACAAGTAGTTACTGTGCCGAGTCTGGCTGTTTTTTTGTATGTGAGTTTAAATGTTTATAAACGCGATACGTTTATAAACATTTCGCGTTTACTTGCATTTTGCGTTTACGATACTGGAGAACTTCCTAGAGTGGGGCAAAGTTATTTCATCCTATCTATATATTGAGTGCCGGGACATGCGTAAATAGGGCACTAAATGTGTCATACATAATATACATTAATATTAGAAAAACTAGGTAATCTTTATTGACAATCATGAAAGTTTAACCAACATAATTTTGCCCGTACTTCTTATTGATTACTTTATTCTTCGTAGTTAAAAATAAATAAAAAACAACATGCTGATAAGCATGCTCCATTTTTATTAGTTTATTTCTTTAAAATGTTAAAAACCGTTGTTTTAAATAAATGGTATTCTTAATGCATATAGATTAATTGTAATTTAACAAAAAAGATGGCTATTTGCGTCATGCTCCTAATCTATATAGTAACCAAGTGCAAGTCGAACTCGCTCGCAAGGGGTTTCAACGAAGCATTTTAACATACTCAATACAAGGTAAGTATAGTACCTATATATGCATATTATGTACGTAGTATGACTGCTGCGCTGCGTGTCGCGGGTTCGATTCCCGCTCAGAACAAATATTTGTATGGCCTACAAATGTGTATGTGTGTTTAAATGTTTGTAAATACACCCACGATACAGGAGAAATTCTTAGTGTGGGCGACGTTTAATTTATTTAAATGTATATAAAAACAAAGTTACTGCTGCAGTTTCAAGAAAAATATATAGCAAAACTTATTCAAACCAATCTTCGTTGAAAGTTCTTTTACGTTCTCCCATCCCAATTTTTTTTTTCAAAACTTTTCTAATTTTACTTTAAAAATTAAAGGGGAGACACATCATTTATACGGTTTTAGAAGCGAATCGCTGCGAATAGCGAATACAGAGGGATAGTCAGACAGACGAATAAAACGAATATATATATTTCGGTTTTTTGCCATTTCTCTACGAAACCTTAAAAACAGAGACACGTTTTTTTATTATCTTTTAAATTCAAACACCTAGTATTTGAGCCAGTTTAGCAACTAGTTTTTCAGAAACTCTCAAAAAGTTTTGAAACCTTAATTTTTTTTCTAGACTGCTCTTTTTCACGGCCTCCCGACACTCCTTCTACTCCTCGCCAACCCCCGTCCTCCTCCTAGTTCTGATGGAACTTTTAAATTCCATATTTATTCCCGGTAAAATTTGTATGGATGTTAATATCTATTTTTTGCTGTTGGGAAATCGAATCTATTAAGTGTTTACTTCTGTCATTTATCCAATTACCTATTGGAAATTAAAACTTATCAAATTTAGACGGCACGATTGGCGCATTGGCTTTTTTTTCTACGGAGGGGAAATCATCAAGTAACTTCCTCCGCTCTGGACGGAGAGGTTATAGACTTTTACTGACTAAAACCTACTCATATTCCTTCTTTTGCTCTTTATGTTCCGGGGCCGCGGTATCTCTTTCGAACAACCCACAACCCCTCTTGCTCTGCTTTGCCGACATCTCTTTGAGGCGCGAGTCGAGCCCGAACGCGCCGTCGACGCGGCCTGTCATCACTAGACGGACGGACGGTGAGCTATTGCAGCCCATTGTTTACCGTCCACGACCCGCATTTGCGGTGCCGGTAGTCGTCTTGCAGCGCCCGACGCCTGGAGCGTCTCCCGCGGCGGCTGGATAGGTTTGAGATCCTCTCCCTCAAAGGTCCAGTCACCTCCTTCGCTAGCATAGCTGCTTTGCAGAAGGCGGGGACCGTTTCCTATTTTTTCTCGCTCCTCCGGACCATGGACTGAACCGTAAGATCTGGCGCGTTGGCTAACGCTATCTCCGCACGGAACAAATATTTGTTCGACCTACAGATAGTTTTGCCGAGTCTGACTGTTTCTGTAATTTAAATATGTTTCACGATACAGTAAACAATGTTAGTGTGCACCCTTGCCATTATCATGGACTGATATAAGTGCGGGAACGTTTAAGGAAAAGTAGGATATCTATGACCACCACTCTAAAAGAAAAACACTTATTTTCCTGTAATTATAATAATTAACAATAACTTTTTACTGGTTTTTCACGGCACGTTTACGCTACTAGTGTCTACAGACGTCAGTCCCATTTTGTCAAGTCATCTGAGCTAACATAATAAGTTTTGGTGTTCCATTGTGGTTACAATTATTTCAATATTTATCGAACGCAAATATTTTTTCATGGCTACCTGTGAAATCGTACATGCTTAGAAACGTGCCCTCTACTTCAAGATGGTGATTTAATGAAGTCAAAATTGTCGGGTGTATGTTGAGTCCGAGACGTGAACTTGCTATTTCTTTAATTTGGACAATTCCTTAACCACAACACACAACTAGGTAATTGTCTCACGATGTCGTACTAAGATATTCTATGTGTTAATCTAGGTTAGGGCCAAATTTCATACAAATCCGGTCCGTAATTTTTGTTTGAAGGGGTAACAAACATCCATACATTGTAGGATTAATCATATTTAAGTCTTTCTTTATTTCGATAGAAAGTGCGATACGCAGTTTGGATGCGTAGTCCCTTTACGCTGAAGTATTACACTCAGATTATTAAATTGTTTTTCTCACACTTTCTTGAAATATTTACTGCTGCTTCGCAAGGACTAGAAAAGCATGACACGTAAGTCCCGGAGGTCTATACCTACGTAGAAATATGAGGAAGAAGGCTGCTAAAAATTATGAAGGGAACACTGCTACTGAACATGACGAATTTCCATAAACTGGGTAAATTGACGCCCCAAACATGTAACACCAGAATCACTAAGATTATAAACATAGCCTAAAACATGATTCCCAATCATTTACAGACAAAAAATCACAAACACTTATTAGAATAGATAATAAAACTATGATAAAGTTTATCACGTAGTAGTTAAAAGATGAACAGGTAATATTTCAGCGTTCAAGTCGGTTCACTCGATTGCATCTGCTTATCCCCCAGACCACGTAGCGCCGTCATATCTCTTAGTCTTTTCAACGTAAGATTTCTAGAATATCATTTCAGTTTTGTAATCGTTCAAATCATTTAAATGCAGAACGAAATCATAGATTACAAATGAAATAGAACCGACAAAAAGATTTATCTGAGTCCACCATAAATTATATACGGTTGGTACATACTTAAAAAGAACTGACAAATGCTTGCACTGACTGGACAGGTCCACTCAATCTGTGTGGTGCTTTCTTAAGAATACCATTTCAGACACTAATCTGCATAGTCCTCATGTAAGTTGACCAAGATTTTTTGTCTGGACCTAAAAAGAAACTATGACCTCTGAGTTTGTTTCGGCTGTTTCTTCTCAGAGTAGTCGGGTACGAAACACCGGCCTAATCTAGTTTTTAAAAAAGACGTGTGTTTCTGAAAATCTACTTGCAAAAAAAAAACTTTTATCAATAACATCGTGTACCCAAGCCAACAGCGAAACCTGAAAATCAGTTGAGATTGAAGAACATTCACATTAAACAACAAGACATAATTTTCTCGCGTAAGTACAATAATATCGGTTGCCTTCTGTTTAAAGCATTACCTGTGTTTTAATTAAATGTATTTAGTGTGTCGTTGTAGACTTGACAGCGATAAAGTTTTAGTGACATAACGATACACTTGCTTGCTCTAATTGCTATTATTTTTTATTTCTTTTTTGCTAGGGGGAAATCATACTTCACTTCACTTTTACTGACAAAAACCCACCCATGTTCCTTCTTTTGCCTTTTATGTTCCGGGAACGCGGTATCTCTTTCGAACAACCCACAACTATTAATAACTGTTTCGTTACAACAGCTCCATGATTTAATTCATCGTAACATATGAATTGCGTGACTCTGAATGATAATTTGAAGAATGAGCTTAATTCGAGACTGTCGCGGTTTAAAAGATGATGTATTGAGAAAAAATAAAAAGAGTATGCTTAGATGGTTTGGTCATGTGAAGAGGATGAGCGAAAGACGGCTAACAAAAGGTCAGTGGCAACGTAGGGAGGGGACGTCCTAGACGGACATATACTGACCTAATCGGTGAGGTTCTTCAGAAAGATCTGTAGGGTTACCATGACAACTTATAGCAGTACTTATTCCTGTGTGAGAAAGAGATGGTGCTAGACACCCTATATAGCTCTGTCTCTTTCCCTCTGTGGAATAATTTCTGTTTTAAGGCGTCATGGTAGGGTAGCAGGTCCGTAGTGCCCGCAACCCGCGAGCGGGTATGACCTATGTATGAATATGGACGTGATGTGGTGAATGTGGAAGCAAAAGAAGTATGTGTGGGTCGTAGACGTGGCGTTCTGTGGTTTCTGTGTACCCCATGGGAAAAAGACGTGAGTTTATGTAACACAACACCACCCACATTCCTGAATTTCCATATCCCAGAAGCGTCCATTTCCATACATTTCCCGCTGCAGATATTCCTATACTGCACAGATATTATAACAGAAACGTAAGCCAGGTAAGACAGGGGCTCAGCCGCCCTATATGCCACTAAATAAAGTGACCGAGGCAATTCATCAAGGGACCTTACTTGCTGAACATGGATAAGTGACAACATGAAGTGATAACCTTCTGGATTTTGCATCAGCGAATCAAATGATAATCCTTACTAACTAACATTATAAAAGCGAAAGTGAGTTTGTTTGTTTGTTACGTCTTCACGCCTAAATGGCTGAACCGATTTTGATGCATTTTGACGGACATAGGCTTTAAAAAAGTGAGGAAAGGGGAGAAAGAGGGAAAAAAGGGGACAAAAAGTTTTTTTTTTCGATCATCACGCGGGTTAAAGTTAGCGTTAGACCAAAGTAAATATGCCACGCGGACGAAGTCGCGGACGGAAGCTAGTCGTAAATAATGGCGAGGTAGTTAGGTACTAAAAAGCATGTTCACTCATCTAGCTAGATCATTTTGTACAACAGAAATATACATTTACCCTCACCCAACTTTTATCGTGCGAAAAAGCGTTTACACATAAATAAGTGAACTCGGACGTCTCGCATTGAACGATAGCTATCTCGTGCAGTATAAGTGATTGAGACAGACAATACTATAAAAATCTCATTGTCAACGAAATAAAAAGTTAAATTGGCGCGGTATGCCAAACCTATCATATATCAAATATTTTACCGTACCTGGGCAATCTAGTTACGGCCTGTTCAATACACCTGTTTGCGTGTACGTAATGTAATATAATATAATTTGGTAAACAACAGCTGTTTGTAGTAAGTTTGATAGTCAGTTTGTAATTGTTGTAACAATAATAAAATATTTTTTACTAGGCATTGTTTTTCAATGAGCACTCCATTAACTTCTACTCCATGTCCTCAATGGCCCAACCCTTTTAGTCCCCTCATGACAGATTATGAAATTTTAATTAAAAAATATCTGGCAGAAAGCGCATGTAAGATGCGTGGACGTTATACAATGTTATGTGAACTATGTCGGGCTAAAGGGTGTCGTGTAATGGGGTCCTTGTGCAAGTTTCAATTAGGTTGGAATTTCAGTTATGAAATGTGAATTTTGTGCGCTGATTGTTCTTATTTTGTCTACATTCAGCTAGGACAATGTTTGTCTATTAATGCTTGTTTCATCTCTGTTAAAAGGCCGGTTTAGTTTTGAGATGACGGAAAAAACCACAATCGATGGTCCAAGTCTATTCATAATTTGTAATGCGTTACATTTATGTTCATATTATAATTTTATTAGTAACCTCTTGAGACAAAACAAATCTACGTATATATTTGCATTTTAAAGTGATCCCGTCCCATCGTCTCCCAAGAGATTACAAGATTATACCGTTCCCGTCAGAATTCCCTAGTTATATATGTATATATATGTCATGGCTATTATAACACAAACTTTCAATAAGGTATATTTTACTATAGAACCACAAGAAAGGATTTTTTTGACGGTTTTCGCACAATGCACAAACCGTTCTGCATTCTGTCCGCTAAACACTTTTGTATTAATCAGTTGATTTTAGCACCAGTACCTACAACAAAACAGTACACAGGAAAACCATACTTGTAAACAACAATACAAAAACACGTTTCTAAAAAAATTGCATGCACTTTAAACCCAATACTGTTGCGAGTCTAGTTTCAAACAAAATTGGTGTAGATTTTATTGACACGAACTAAAATCCTGCAATATTCGGCGAGGCCCCGAAACACACTGTTATATTCTGTGCTACGAAATTACGCACTTTGAGACAAAAGGCTGATCTAGCAAGACAAAAAGGGTTACTGAAATTCAATAATAATACTAGCAAAACCGATATTAGACTTTTTGTACTTTATTGATTTATAATAATTTGACACCTATTTATAATAATTAATACAATGACTATTTACAATCTATCTATTTGACATCATATTTATAATATTTTTAGTGACATTTTGATTGATTATTATTTACTGTTTTTAAATTTTTTCAATTCACTTTTTATTGTTTTTTAGGTTTTTCAAATCAATTAATATAGGACTAATTCAAACACAATGCAAATTATTGTTAAATGAATAAATGATGATAACTGTAACTCATGAGGTCACCATATCGGTTATGGTTTTGTGCAATAAATAATACTTAATTTTAAAGTGATATTGCGAGTGGCATACATATTAAAATCATTCACATTTCTGAGCCAGTGGTTTCACCCACTACTTATGTCTCCTTCTGAAGAGTGGCCCTCTTCAGAAGGAGACATGTCAACCCTAAAAAGTCGTCGATTTATATTGCAAATGCCTTTACGATTGCAGTTTTTTTTTTGTGCAAGCTTTGTGTTTCTTGGACCACGAACGACATGTGCTATGGCTGCAAAGGTAGTCATTTATATATTATCCCTCAAAGTTAATTAGAATGTGGGGTGTTTTAATTTAAAAGAGTGTCCATGGAGTTTCTTGCCCATTGTTCTCTATAGAGATCAACACTTTGGAATGGGCAACTATAGTACTTTCACAAGTTACCTATCATGTGACCGGGACTGTAGCTTCAACATTTTGTTTTTTGACATTCAAAAGTAACAAAATGTTGAAGCTAATGGTCTAATTGAAATAAATGCTTTTGAGTTTGAGTTTGGGACTGGCACTGACATGTCGCTTAAGCGTGTGGCTTGTAACCGAGTGGTTCCTGTTACATTCTGTGCAAACTTATTGAATGCAAAACGTTACGCAGGGGCGAACAGTTCATAAATGTGAATACGTGGCGCTCTGCTAACTGCTATACACTTGTGATAGTGTTGGTGACTTTGAAGACAGCGAACTGATATTTTTTTTTTACGAATGGAATCTCGCATTTCAACCTAGGAGGTTGTCGTCTGCTTAACCGGGCGAATCCTGTGGATGCCTTAAAAAATAAGACCTCCAGCCAGGGTAAAAACTTACAAACTAAGCGACTACACGCTAAGGACACCCCTGTGTGTGGGGTACGAGCCTCGGCTTAGAGCGTCGCTGAGAGAGGACAGCAAGGGACAGGCTGGATCTGAGTGAGCGATCTGATAAGAGAAAAGGCTTACTTTTATACTATCTTAGGATGCATATGTTTTTTTGCTACCCCCAATTTTAGGTAAGATGTTTTCAATTCTGACATGACCTCCAAAACGAGCGCCATTACATTCTTTTGGCATTAGCAGTGCGTTGTCAGTACTGGTGGATCCGAGAATTCGATTAATAGTGTTCAAATTAATCGACTCCTTGTTGGACGAATCATCATGGCTTTGACCGACTGTTTATCTGACAACTAATAACACACCGGAGCGGGGGGGAGTGTCAGACTTTTACTGTCTAAACCCACCCATGTTCCTTCTATTGCCCTTTACGTTCCGGGGCCGTGGTATCTCTTTCGAACAACCCGCAACCCCGGCAGGTGGAGGCTCTGGCAAGCCCCTCTGCTTTGCTGACATCTCTTTGAGGCGCGCGTGAAACACAAACGCGCCGTCGCTCGACACGTAGGTAATAACACACCTTAAGTTCACACTGGTCTTATTACTAGGATTAGTTGATATAGTCCAACTAACTCTGGTCATAATCGCTATTTCCCCAGCCCCACTTCGACCCCGGGGTGTGAAAGTACCGAAACGCGGCAGTAGCTACTCCTACGTACCTACTTGTATGTACGTAACGCCTGTCTACAAACAGATTGTCGCCAAGAATTTGTTCCAACTGTTTGTATTTGTACACATTTGGAACAGATCGCGGCGATTGAGTGGTTTTAGATCGAGTTACTGCGATTGTGGGCCTTATGTCTGTGTATATAGGAGTTTATGTATGTGAGTGTTTGTGTACGTATTGCTTAATATCTTTTGGTGGGATAAAGGACTATCCTTGATTTCTAAATTTAGTCTTTCTTTATAATGGAATAGGCTCTATCAATTAACTAAAACTTCTGGTACTCCAATTATTTTTAAATTGGCAGTTGCAGTAATAAGTTTAGGTACGAAAAAATCGATTAATATCCAAGTAACATACATTTAGCTTAGTGCTTTACAATTAAAATGAATACCTCCCTGGCTAACTCTTCGAGGATATGCAGACTTTGTATTACCTAACTAATACGAAATGATAAGGCGCAGCAAACGCCTGTCATTACTTTTAAATGACTAAACAGCGACAATTACTAACTGCTTTTTTTTTGGTCAACATGTTTTTTGGGAACCCCAAAAGGAAAAAGCGGAACCCTCATAGGATCAATTTGTTGTCTGTATGTCTGACTGGCAATCCCTCAAGACCCTTTTTTTGGGGGGGAGTGCCAGACTTGTACTGACTATAACCCACTCATGTTCCTTCTTTTGCCCTCTACGTTCCGGGGCCGCGGTATCTCTTTCGAACAAACCGGAACCCCGACAGGATTATTAACTGCTCACACAAAAACAGGCCTCAGCAAGGACACATCCTCCTTACATTTTCACTAACTTAATCAACACATAAAGTAAAAAGTTTTATTCAAAATTCAACGGTTTTCGTGGTGAGAGTTGCAGTTGCAAGTCTAACACAGAAATGATACTAATTATGCATTTATTTAGGAGTCCCCGTGAATATTGTACGATCAGCTATCCATCCTCACTTGGTGACAGGTCGCCGCCCATAGTTTATAGCTGACGGGGTGACCACAAGGCCGGGCTAACTGAACAGAAGGGTTACCACCTTTATTAATTACTACTGTATAAAAACAAGTGATAGTATAGACTATAGGGTTTCTTAAAAAAATGTGAGACGAATGAGTTCAGAATGGGTAGTGGGATGGAAACGGACAATATTTAAGGATTTATAAAAAGAAAAAATTTCAAGTTTAATAATAACCGTCTTATATGGAATTTCTAATGTATCTTTTACAAACATTTACAACTATTTATGAACTATAAAAATATTTGTAATATTTGATCACGGCACCCCCAACAGTGTTGTCCAAAATCATCATCTTGGTAAAAAAAAAACCGGCCAAGAGCGTGTCGGGCCACGCTCAGTGTAGGGTTCCGTAGTTTCCCGTCCGTCACAATAAGTGTTCCCACTTATGAGTTTAAAGGTGGAGGAGGAAATTATTTTGTACAACTTTTTGTCTTTTTTGTACAAAAACTGTTGTGTCAATCAAGTTCAAAATGATTTTCATAGAAAGTCCTTATAAAGTTCTACTTTTCAGATTTTTTTCATATTTTCTAAACTTACGGTTCAAAAGTTAGAGGGGGGGACACATTGTTTTTTACTTTTGGAGCGATTATTTCCGAAATTATAGACATTATCAAAAAATGATTTTAGTAAACCCCTATTCATTTTTAAATACCTTTCCAACAATATATCACACGTTAGGGTTGAAATTAAAAAAAAAATCACTTCTCACTTTACATATAGGGTGGCTACCCTAATAAAACATTTTTTTCCAATTTTTATTTTACCACTTTGTCGGCGTGATTGATATACATATTGGTACCAAATTTCAGCTTTCTAGTGCTAACGGTCACAGAGATTAAGCGAGGACGGACGGACGGACGGACGGACAGACAGACATGGCGAAACTATAAGGGTTCCTAGTTGACTACGGAACCCTAAAAAACAAAGTCCATTTGTTAGATCGCCTTCTACACAATGACACCAGAATGTAAATAATACACACAAAAGCCTATAATAAAAGATAATGACAAAAATGTTATTGAACTTTACAAAAAGTCTTTGTCAGATCCTAAGATTTATCAATGTTCGTGGCTTTGGAAAATGTTATACTTCTAAGATTTTATAATTTTACACATAAATTCGCTTTTTCAAATTTTAGAACCACACAAACAAATAAACCCTCAACGGCATCGCAGGAAACTTACGACAATTGAGCTGGCTAACGGCTACACGATTGGCTATAAATATCAGCTCCTAACGACGCGAAGACGTTCACCAAAGAATTAAAGTGATCCTGATCGCAGCCCAGCTTCTCATAGGAACGTCCAATCGACTAGAAATTGCTCTTGGCTCCGTTGCCAAGAATTGCCCAAGACCTTTGAACTGCCATCTAAAGCTAGCCTGTCGTTTGGACCACTTCTGGGGCTATTCAGGTAAGACTGGAAGCGTAATGCCGGCTTTGATAAATTGCTCGGTGAACACGTAAAAGCAATTCGAAGCCACTTGAAAAGTTCGTCTGAAATATAACAAGCACTACACCCCTTGCTGCGAAACTTGTATTTTGCGCACGTCTTACTGAATTTGATGTTTCTATAGATCTAGAATCAATCGAAAAACTGTTATAATCAATGACCATTATAACCGACTCGTAGGCTACAAGTTAGATTTCTTAATATTTCAGGTATAAGAAAAACAGCCATTCGGTCTAGAAAATTATAATAACAGACAAAAGGTGTAAAAAACAGCAAAGCATCAAAAATAGACAATAAAAATAAAATCCAAATCAAAGATAAATACTTATATCTAAAAAAATTGGTTGTTTGTAAAGTAGGTTTACGATCGAGATGTTTACGTGATAACGTCTTATTGGTGATATAAGTTTTTGGGAAGTAAGGAATTAATGAAGATAACAATTTTTAAGTGAAATAAACTAATGTAAAATTGTTTTGAAAAATTATACAATTTCAGCCAGAAGCCAAAGTAGTGACATCTAAAATGAAATTAAGTACTAATTTAAAGTTTTTTTTTCGAGCCAAGTAACAGATGGCGCTACCATCTTTATATCTCGTGAGGTTTTGGTGTGATACAAGTTTCTGAACATGTCACCCGACTAAAACGATTTTAAAGACGTTATCACGTCAAAAGTTCACATTATGTCGTGAACATCCTCCCCTT
The DNA here is from genome assembly GCA_905475445.1 of Ochropleura plecta. NCBI lineage: Eukaryota > Metazoa > Arthropoda > Insecta > Lepidoptera > Noctuidae > Ochropleura > Ochropleura plecta. Next base: position 20,341,924 of record FR997736.1, read on the forward strand.
TTTACAGGGGAACAATATTTTTTAATGGTCGCTTGAGCGTGCCCCCTGCGGTGCGAACATCGACCACCCGCACTACGCCGTCACGACCCGGGTACAGAGCCGCGATCACGCCACGTGGCCAGGTGCCCCTTGGTAAGTCTCCGTCTCCAATGAGCACAGGGTCCCAACCCTGACTGCAACGTTTGTACCCGGAACGCGCCGCGGAGCTAAGGTGGGCAAGTATTCACGGACCCAGCGCCGCCAAAAATAGTCCGCAAGTCGCAGTGCCTTTCGCCAACTGCTCCTACCATCGGTTAGGGCTTCGCTAGGAAACGAGTGTCCAGATGAATCGCCGAGCAAAAAATGATTGGGTCTGAGCGCTTCCGGATAGTCAGCATCGGGAGAAATGTGTGTCAATGGACGCGCGTTGACAATCGCCTCTGTTTCTGTCAACAGGGTGGCGAGAACCTCCTCACACGGGGCCCGCTCTCTTAATGTAACCTTGAGGGCTGTCTTCACAGAACGGACGAGCCTTTCCCAGGCACCACCCATATGGGGTGCCAGTGGTGGCACAAAACGCCAAGTAATTTTATTTTCCGCCGCAAACTGTGGAATTGTAGCGTCATAAAGGGCTCTCAGTTGCCGGTTTGCTCCCACGAACGACGTGCCATTGTCAGAGAATATTTCGCTGGGAGTACTACGACGAGCAATGAAACGACGCAGGCACATAAGAGCAGAATCTGCAGAAAAGCTGGCAACAATTTCAAGGTGGATAGCTCTAGTCACCATGCATGTAAACAGCGCCACCCACCGCTTCTCTCGTCTTCGTCCAATTGCTACTTCTATGGGTCCAAAATAATCCAAGCCAGTGTAAGTAAAGGCTCTCCGATGATGGGCGAGTCTTGAATCGGGAAGGTCGGCCATGGGTGGTTGCAGTCTCGGCGCTTTTAATAGTTTGCACAGCTGGCATCCACGCACCACTGAACGAACAGCGTTCCGTATCCTCAGGATCCAATACTCCTGTCGTAGCTCATTTAGGACTGTTTCTGTGTTAGCGTGAGCGAATTTGTTGTGGTAGTGACGAATCAGAAGGCGCACTGCTGGTTCTTTTCCATCCAGTAAGATGGGCTGTTTGTCGGAGACAGCAGAGGTTCTACCAGCTAGATGTAATAATCCGTTTTTTAATACTGGTGATAAAAATGCCAATCGACTTTTCTTAGGGATCTCCCTTCCAAAAGTTAGACAGTGAATTTCTTCTCCGAAAGCATTGAGCTGGCTTTGCCTCAAAATGTGCCGTTCTGCGCGGATGATGTCTTCCACATCCAATGGCGCAGGAGCAGTGGCGGAGGCGATATTAGGCCGTAAATTGTGCCCAGGCTTGTTTAAAGAGAAACAAATATCCCCAACCCAAAAATTTTGAAAAGTATGATCCCGATTTTTGAAAATGGAGGCAATGAATTGATGAGTCCTAGCTGTTGCCCTTACCAGTCTAATCCAAGAACTAAAATGAATGATATCAGCTACTACTGGTAAAGGTAACTGATGTGAGTTGGTAAAATTCATGATATCTACAGTGCATGATGTATAAAAAAATAATTTAGGATTGTTAAGAGATGGCTTGAGTTCTTCCTGTCCGAAAGTTGTTGGCGTTGAGACTTTGGACTCTGACGGCCACTCGGAGGCCGGCGACAGGAGAAAATATGGCCCTGATAACCAGCGCTGCTCAATACTGCACTTTCCTCGTGTCGCATCGTCAGCAACGTTATGTTCAGTTGGAACCCAATGCCATTCACGTATGTTGGTGTTTTCTAGCATTTCTCCGATACGGTGCGCAACAAAGGGCTTATAATTTCGTGCGTCGCTTCGCAACCACCCCAAAACCGTCATGGAGTCGCACCAAAAATAGCGTCGACTGGGTTTGAGGCGATGAGCGTCGCAAATCTTATTTACGAGGCGAGAGGCTATTAGAGCGCCTTGTAGCTCCAAACGCGGAATTGAAACTGGCTTCAGAGGAGTTACACGTGCTTTACTAGCTATGAGCGCAAGTTTTACCTCACCGTTGTGTAGCGCAAATCTCCAATAAGCAACAGCGACATGAGCCAGCTCGCTAGCATCGCAAAACACGTGTAGCTCTAGATCAAAATAGTCGCTTAGATTATAGCACTTCGGTACTCGTAATTCCCAAATAGATTTGAGGCATTCAAACCATTCAAGCCAAATTATTTGGTCCGACTCGGACAGCCTTTCGTCCCAGTCAAGATTTTTACGCCACAAATTCTGAAATAAAATCCGACCTCTCACTACAATGGGGGCTAACAAGCCTAATGGATCGTATATCCGCATAACCTGAGCCAAAACTTCGCGCTTCGTGAGATGGGCTGGTGAATGATCTTATAGCCCTGGGTTGAAACCAATAACGTCCTGGGAAGGTTGCCAGATTAAACCCAGGGTTCGAGTGAAAGTAGATGATTGTAAACTACCCAAATTTACACCACTATCGACTACTGAGAGGTCAGATAGCAAGTCCGTAGGTAACTGATTTAAAGTTTCAGGCTTATTCGAGATCCAACCACGCATCTCAAAACCTCCACGCTTATGGACCTCAACGATATCAGAAGCCAAGCGCGCGGCCTGCTCAACCGAAACGTCAACACTACCAATAAAATCGTCCATATACGTATCGGATCTGATCGAGTGTACGGCCTCTGGAAACTCAGCTTGAAACTCGGATGCGTTTCGGTTAATGATGTAAATGGCAGTCGATGGACTGGAACAAGCCCCAAAAATCATCGAAGACATGCGATAAGTTTTTATCGGTTCCGCAGGTTCATTGCGCCAAAGAAAACGTTGCGCATCCCGGTCACATTCTTGTATTTTTACCTGCGGGAACATTTCTTTGATATCGGCAGTCAAAGCAATTTTCCCTTCCCTAAAACGCATCAAAATATCAAGCAAAGGTTGTAATAAATCAGGACCCGTCAGAAGCATAGAATTCAATGAGACGCCCTGTACCTTAGCGGCCGCGTCGTGGACAACACGAAGTTTATCGGGTTTGTTAGTATTTACCACACCAAAATGTGGCAAATACCAACACACTGATGTAGGTAATTCGCCTGTGCAGTCCTCAGCGTAACCCTTAGTAATCATGTTCTGAATATTGAACCGGTAACGCTCGGCGTACCCAGGATCCCTTGTCATTTTCAATTCAAGGTTTTTAAACCTGGAAAATGCCAAAGGATAACTGTTGGGTACCTCAAGGTCATCAGCCTTCCATAGCAAGCCGACCTGGAAGCGCCCATTGGGAAGGCGCCGTGCTGAATGCTCCAGGATATGGAGAGCACGCTCATCATCAGAGCTCCGAGGCTCATGCTTGGTGATACCTATCGCGTCTAACCTATATTGTTCCTTAATGAGGGCTTCCAGTTCGCTACGCTCGCGCAGGGTCACATGGTAGGTACTCTCCACAGGTCTAGTTTTGCTACTCGAAAAACCAAATAATACCCACCCTAGAGGGGTTCGAATAGCAACAGGCTGTGACTTTGTACCTTTCCTAACTTCAGACGCAGAGATAAGGTGCCAATTATCGATTCCTATAATTAGCGTAGGCTTAGCTACGTCGTAAGACAACTCCTCAACCAAATCTGACAAGTACGAGTAAGTACATAAGCTGTCGCGAGTAGCCGACTGTGATAGTAAACCTAAGTTTTTGATAGACCTTGCTCCTTTAATAAAAAAAGTTCTGTAAAGCTGACCGACCTTTTATTTCAAAATCTACATACTGAACCGTGCTTTCCCTCGACAACCCTCCAATACAATCTAAATGTAGGCGGCCCTCTGGCCCTTCGGCTCCTATTTGTGAGGCAATGTCCGCGTCTATAAAGGTTGCTGTTGATCCATCATCCAGTAGAGCGAACGTGTTAAGGCTCCCAGATGGCCCAGAAACCGTAACTGCTACTACTTTTAATAAAGGACAAAGTGTAGAATCAACTGGAGAGTTATTAGTAGCTAAAAGTACCTGATCACGATTTATTGCAGTTGCATTCACAGGTTGTTCGGTCTGATCGTTCAAATGCGCAGAAAAGTTGTCATTGTGCAACAAAGTGTGATGCTTTCGGTTACAATGTGCGCAATTGGTTTTATTTTTATTACAAAATCTAAAATTATGCGGAACTTTTTGGGGGCACCGAAAACAGATTTTATTCTCCTTGATAAAACGCCATTTTTCCTCAACTGAAAAAGTAATAAATTTTTGACAGATTGACAGTGGGTGTGTCAGTCCACAAAATAAGCAAACATTTTTATGATGATGTTGATGATTGCCTAATTTTTCAGGATTTGGCCTTGAAATTTCATTTGGGGTTCCTCCCGCGCCTGACTCTAAAATAGTATGGGCCCGATGTTGCTGAGATGGGGTCGCCGTCGTCTCAGAAACCGCGCCGAACCTCATAACCAAGTCGACCTCGCGGTTCAAGAAACTCGATAACAACTCCACCCTGGCCTGACCTAGACTGTCGTGATTAGCAGCAAAATCTAGCCACCGTGTGCGTAACAATGGCGATAGTTTGCTAAGCAGCGCCCCGAACAATTCTGGCGAACGTAAATAATCGCTGTGCTGCAGTAACTTAGCAACTTCTACACAATTGCGCACACGAGAAGCAAACAAATTCAAGTCATTTACCTCCTGACCCAGCTTAGGCAGAGCTCTGACTGCGTTGACCTCCTGCAGTACAATCTGCTCAGGCCTGCCAAAACGCCGATCGAGAGCGTCAATGACGTCAAATGCACGAGGAGCCATCACCAGAAGCATACTCACAGCCTCACGCGGAGCACCTTTCAGTGCCTGGTTGAAACGCGCAAGGTTTTCCGCCTCTGAAAAACTTCCTACAGTGTCCTGAAAGGCACGCTTGAACATAAGCCAATCTAACGGGTTTTTTCCGTCAAAAACGGGGAATTTAATTATGTTTTTTTTATTAGAGCTATTATCTTTTAACAACTGCAGGGCTTGCACCAGTTGTGTAACGCCAACGGAGCCGTCCTCTCTACAAAAGTCGGTGGCAGTGACCCCGTCGTCCCCGCTTATTTTGTGCTGAGGCAACTGTGTAGGGTTCGGTACTGCGACATTCGTTGAAATGACGACGTCATTATGAAGTGGAATTGCCTGAGAACATGTAACGTTATTAATAGGCTTTGCCTCATTTCCGTTGTTGGATGGCGAATAATAATTACCTGGTTCTTCCCGCTGTTGAATTGGCATCTTGGCAGGGCGAGGAGTGCTGTGCAACCATCGCTCAACGCTGGCGCGACTCCTGGCACTGCGAGAACCATGCTTACTTTCCGCGTCTATTGCGGCAAGCTCAGCCTGGTAAGCAAGTTCGGCAGCTTTACGCTCTAACTCAGCCTGCTTACCCTGAATCTGTGCTCGCATCGTCGCCTCCATCTCCTCTATTTCTAGTTGTGCGAGGTGACGAGCATGTTGCGCTTCTGCTGCTAATTTTTGCGCAATGACGGTCGCAGATGAGCGGCTAGTGTGCGTAGCAGCAGAAAATGTGCGCGTGTTGATTATAGGTACCTGTACTATATCCTGCCTTGTAGTCGACGTAACAGGCGTTGAAACCACCTCGTGGTTCGGTTCGGAAGATATATTTGGTGTACTTTTTGCGAGTTTCGTATTTGATCTCGTGATAACCATATTTATATTTGGCTGTAAAGATGGTAAACTGTGGAATGCACTAGTTCACTTTGCTAAAACGGTAGAAGGACCACTATAACCGACTCGTAGGCTACAAGTTAGATTTCTTAATATTTCAGGTATAAGAAAAACAGCCATTCGGTCTAGAAAATTATAATAACAGACAAAAGGTGTAAAAAACAGCAAAGCATCAAAAATAGACAATAAAAATAAAATCCAAATCAAAGATAAATACTTATATCTAAAAAGTTCACATTATGTCGTGAACAACCATCATAATCAAAAACACTGGCAGTCTTGTTCAAATTTGGTTTAAATTTAGAATGCCATAATATCCTTCTTCCGTCTTGCATCATTGCATCTACAATCTGCATGACCATCATATCTTAGCATCACACCTCTAAGTATTGCTTGCAGCTACAATTTAATATTTCTTGAAAAGCCACTCGTAAAACAAAGTGCAAATCTTGTTTCAAATCAAATGAAAATACACAAGACAACTTCAAGAAAATTGCATTCCATCTCAAATGAAATAAACGCAGAACAATCACAAGGGAGCAGCAAAGAAACCAATTAATAGCCACATTACGATGTAACAATCTTCAACTGGAAAAGTATGACATATTTCTGGATTCCAGTTTGCTTCTACCCAGGCCAGCCCAGCTCACGACAACGTCATTCCATTCTAGCCTTAAAACAAACCAGTGCCGACAACAAGATCTTGCACAAAGCTAATTTAGAGGCCACTGCATCTCCCGTTATTTATTACGTCCACTATTGTGGGTTGCCAGTGTGGCGTGAATGATAAAATACAGCGATATGGGGAGAAAAATGCTGTTGATAGTGTTGCAAGAGAGGAAAATTGCTGAGTTTCTTTGTCAGTTGAAAAAAATTATGGGTTGAAGAAAAAACCATTTACTTTTAAATACATATTTTTTTAAAGTAGTACTAATTGATAACAGGAGAAGAATAAACAATTCAGCACCATTTGGTGCAATCAATCAAGCAATCTTCCTCGACTTACCCACGATGTGTGCCGCTTCACATTCGGACACAGCTCAGTGGACATACGGCAGACATGGCCAGCCCAGGACCGACTTCATCTTAGCAGCTTTTTGAACAACGTCATTAATCTGTGTTTTGGAACAAAGTGTGGTGCTGTGAATACGGTCAGTCAACTTATTGCAAACGTTGAGAATGGACTTTTGAATTTTTGTCCGAGACCGTCTGGGATCTACAGGTCATAAAATAGATATTATACTTAAAATGAGAACAACGCACATGTTCATGATTTTTCCCTGATGTGATAACCTACAGTACTTAGATAATTATTAACAATAGAAACGGGATATTTACCATGTTTGTTATTTTTTTCGAGCTTCCGATATTTCGGCGATGTTGCGAACGCCATGATCGCGGAAAAACTGAAGTTATTGCGGGTGGATGTTTATGAGCAGACAAAACGATCTACCCTCCTTCTTGGTTATTTTTTTGTGTCCAGTTCCACTGATACTGTCACTCACAACTCGATTTTGTTCTCGACACTCAACTGGATTTTGCTCTTGACTCACAAAACTCACTGTATCAGGTCGCAATCTTTTTTCACTGCTTTTATCTACAGTAGATCTTCCACAATCTTACTGATGTTATAAAAGCGAAAATGAGTTTGTTTGTAACGTCTTCACGCCTACATAGCTAAACCGATTTTGATGAATTTTGGTACAGAGATAGTTTTAAAGTGAGAAATGAGGGAGAAAGAGGGAAGAAAAGGGAAAAATTAGCTATGCTATTACAATCAATAAGGCGCTAGGGCAAAAACTACAAATAGCAGGTACCTGCAAATCAGGAAAGGGGAACTGTGTTACCCCGAATTAAACGCGAGCGAAGCCGCGGGCAAAAGCTAGTAAAAAAATAAATTCCCAAATGACCAATTTAATCTTGAAAATATTCATACTCATTTACAAAACCGCTGTCCCCTTACCACATGACCCATCCATAACTTGTGCCATGAGCACCGTGGTTTCATAAATATTGCAATGTGCACCTTATCATAACGCCAAATGGTCCAATTTAGATAATTGACAGTGTTTTATTAAACCTCAAGAATGAAGAGCTGTCTTTTTGCCCTTTACCTTGGGTGATATTGTAACATGGTTTAATTTTAGCGACACACATTGATGTTTTTTCAAAGAATTTTGTTCAATAGGTTTTTGAAAAAACGCAATGTAGTCGTATGCTTGTATTTTGACTATTTGTGCATTATTTATTCAGATAGATTTGCTGTTTATTTCTGAAAAGTACAAAATACTAAAAGTAGTTTTATTAATAATCACGTACGTACACTTATTGCGACCTTGTCAAATTATTATATCAATGATCCATATCACGCGTTGCGGCAATTTTTTCGGCAGGCGATTTATCGATATCCGTTTGGTGGGATTATGAGCTACAGATATTTACCAAAAATATACGCTACCCGAGACGATAGCTAAATGATTTCACGTTTTTGTTAAACTTTAATCCTTCAACCTCCCCCTTTCAAAACTCTATGAAAATTGAAGAGATTTTTGCCTGCTATGTTTTCAAATGAAATCATAAAGTACTCTCAATCTCATATAAAGCATTCTTAAATTCCTATATCAAGGACCTAAGATTTTAAAAAAGGTCTTTAAAAAACTAAAACAACATGAAATACACTTAAAGAAAGCAATATTTCTTCGGGAATACAGTTTGAAATGTAGTTAAACCGAGTTAAACTTAGTCCGCCTTTTTTCGTTTCGTCGACTTCAGCTTAATACAACAAACAAGGCGTTGGGTTCCGTCGTAGTGTCGATATAAAAACGAGTCGAAAGTTTTAAAAGATCGAAGAACTTCAAGTACCTATCTATTCGCCTCATCACTTCGTGAACGATGTAGTTTTTTTGGTATCAAAAAAGGCAAGTGGATGATCCTGCAAGTGACAGGTTCTAACATACTTATTTACGAAGGCACTTAGCACTTTATGGGAACGATTAATGTGTGTAGTATCATAATTTTCTTTTCAGGCTACGCTTAAAGTACCTACGCTCATTCTCGTACATAGTTGCTTTTTACCCTTGTAAGCCCAGGTGGTCAATTTCCTAGGGTCCATACAGATAGCCTTCTAACTAACACCGTTCTCCTAAAAGCATATGGCTATCACACTTAAAACAAAATATTTTAATATCTGAACCTTCCTATTTTTAGCGTCTATCGGGAACCCGGTCCCTCCGGACCCTCACGGCCCTCTTGGCTCTACATTAGCATAAATTAAGCGGGAGGAAATTTCAGTGTCGACGCAAAAAATGTGTGAGTTAAAAAATATGGCAATTTAGCTTAGCTTTAATTGCTTTGGGACCGAATTAATTGTAGCCTCGCGATGCTTTCTTGTTTTTTTTTTCTTTCTTTTTGAACTTACGTTGTAAGGAACGGACTAGATGTTTGAAGAAGGGTTTCATTTGTTTGTTTAGTCTGCCGAGAGGTAATTGCGTTTGGGTTTTTTGAGGGCAGAATTTAATTTGCGAAGGTACGGTTGATCTAGGTTTGGGCTTTTGTTAGTTACTATTTTGTTAAATATTGTGTAACAACAGACAGCAATAAATGGTTACACTCGAGGAAGGTAACACATTAAACTAAGAGCAAGCACCAATAATACCGAACGCGATTACCTAGTCTAAACTGCGTTCAATATTTGTAACTGTCATCATTACCATGGATCATTTTTTTTAAATCGTTGACTTTGACACTATGTAGCCTTAATATTTATTTTTAATAGTTGCATTAATCCGCTCCAAACATTTTAATCCGCTATCACAGTACGACACTATCAGAGCTGCGTATTTGGACATCAATCATGGCGTCCATTTATCATCTGTCACGACACGGCACCGTATGACATAGTGTGAGTTTGCTCACGGGAAATGCCGAGCCGCGCCGTGTGCCGTGCTTACGGTGCGGTAACGATAGAAGAAAAAGTTCGATTTGATGTTTCGTTTGCCTCTGGCTATCTAAAGACATGAGTTAAAATAATTCATGCCTTTAGATTATACTAGCTTTTGCCCGCGGCTTCGCTAGCATTAAATTCGGGGTTAACGCGAGTCTCCTTTCCTGATTTGCAGGTACCTGCTACCTGTAGTTTTTGCGCTTGCGCCCTATTTATTGTAATAGCAATGCTAAGTTTTCCCTTTTCTTCCCTCTTTCTCCAAAAATAGCCTACGTCCGTCTCCCAGAGTCCCAACCATCTTTATACCAAAATTCATCAAAATCGGATAAGCCATTTAGGCGTGAAGACGTAACAAACAAACAAACTCACTTTCGCTTTTATAATATTAGTAAGGAAGGATTAACTAATACATAATCATCCAGTAAAAAAATATCACATGTAAAACATTACTTAAAAGTAAAAATAAAATTTTCAAACCATATTTGTGTGCCAGTAGTAAAATGTAATACAATTAATATAAAATAAAACTACAAAAAAAAAGAAAAAACTTATGCAAAGATCGCTTGAAACAATACTCTTTATTTAATAAGGTACGGGAAAAGATAAGGAAAATCCAGGCAGGTGATTTATGTATTTTCTTTTTTTTTTAATTGCCTGGAGTCAGCCCCAGTTAATGAAAAAGCCCGATACTAATTAACATACTTCAACAACTTCGGATACATTGCCATGCAGAATTGGATTCGTGAGACAAATAGCAAGTCTTAAGGAAATACGGGGCTTTTCTATCTTCTATAGAAGGAAACTATTGCATTCTAAACAGGGGACTGCAATTAGTCCAAGTTTTCTTATTAGTCTTTTGTGAGTTTCTTTGGAACTACTTGTTTTGCCTTCATTGCTTGCCTTGAATGAAACTATATTATGCATAATACTATAAACCACAAATGTAGTAAAAGCTGTCAATAGTGATCTGGATAATCTTTTGAAGAGTACGGTACATAAATAAATAAATGTATCTGATGTTGCATTGTCCCGTTTTATTGTTTTATTTAATAACCATGGCTTAATTTTTATCCACTCTACACCAGAAGTAAAAGACCATAACAGTTTAAGATCTAATGATAAGTTAAAGTGTACGAAACGGATAATTTGTAACGAGATTGTTTACTCGAATACAGTGCCAGACATAATTAGTTCCCTTATTTCTATCATAGACTTAGGGATTTATTTATTTATTTCTGGATCTTATGTAAATTAATAGTAACAAAACCTAAATATAAATGTTTCTCGTAGACCCAACTATACCGCAGCCTTGCGTAAACATTAATTGAAAACGTTATTTTTCTTTGCACCTTCTAAATTCTCCGGAATATTGCACTTAATGATGAAATGTTTCGTTTCATTATGTCAAGAAGTACCAGCACTTTATAATCAAAATTCCAATTCTCAGCTTTTCATTTCGCAGCTCCTAAATATAAGCCTAACAGTGGGTACTTGACTTTACTGCCAACCACTGCAGCGGGTCGTCCCAAAGGCACCATAAGGACTGCGGTCGCCGGCAGATTAGACTGCAGTCTGGCTACCCATTCTAGCAATTTAATTTAGTTGCTTCTACAAGATAATTGTATACACTGGCTCTCTTAGTATCTGCATTGTGTGTGGCCAAGTATGGATCTTCCTCGAAGACTGTGCTTTTTCAATCGTATATAGTGATGCATGTTAAGGTCCTTACTTAATATTATAAAAGCGAAAATGAGTTTGTTTGTTTGTTAGTTACGTCTTCACTCCTAAATGGCCAAACCAATTTTGATTTATTTAGGTACAGAGATAGTTGGGACCCTGGAGACGGACATAGGCTAAAAAAAAGTGAGAAAAGGGGGAGAAAGAGGGAAGAAAAGGGGAGAGAAATATAATTTTTGTTTCGATCATCACGCGGATTAAAGTTAGCGTTAGCTCAAACTATGCCACGCGGACGAAATCGCGGGCGGAAGCTAGTATTTTGATACATTCCTTCGGACGATAAAGGCACTGTTTGCTTTTCTAACTGAATTTAAGAGCCTAAAATGATAATTATTCTTAATTTATTAAGTAGAGCCACCCATGTATTTGGCCAGCAGTGGAACAGTTATAGGTTGGTAAAGAAGTGGTGGTAGCATTAATTCCATCTGTAAAACATTGTGAATGTTTTACAGATGGAATTAATGCTACTACGAATTTGTACATAATGATGTATTGCCTCATATTGACCAGCAGGCCTATGTTTGGCACATCAAGCATGACAGGTCAGAGGGGGCTGCCAGGGCCACTGCCTGCTGGGTTTGCGTGTTGTTTGAAAAAGATACCGCGGCCCTGGAACAGAAAGGGCAAAAGAAGGAACATGGATAGGTTTTAGTCACCAAAAGTCTTACACTCCCCCCCGCTCCGCTTAGAGCGTGGTAGGTAAATTATTTGATTTATTTTCGTTCGATCCCAGTTTTTGATCCCATTTTTTAGGTATTAACGATGGGTCCCATTTGATATTACCATTGAATCCCATTTTATGACAACATGTGTACATTTCAGAAGAAAAGTGATTTACTTTTATTAAATATTTCAAAAACACCGTGTGTGTATTTTGGATTTTTTAGGATTGTTGCCACTGGGGAATAAATGAGACAAATGATGTACTCCAAATAGTACTAGACTGGCATGAGTTAAAAATGATCAAGTTTATTTGTGATGTTTATAGATAAATAAATATGAACGCCTTCAAAACAAGCGCCTCTAAGCTCTAAAAAAAAATACTGCCGTCATAATTTTTCCATATTTTTTTTTATATAATGTGGCCGTTTCTGGCACACAGGTCACGGTTTTAACCTAACCTTTTTTTTGTAAATAAGTAATTATCCTAATCTAAATAGTTCAGTTCCGGGTAAACAACTAAAAACAATCTCTTTTTTCTATAAATGCAAGTCGTTTGTGGCACTCGCCGGCCGCTGCCGCGGCACCGCTCGCTCCGCTCGCTCGGCTCGTGCGTAGGAGGTCACAGTTTTAACCTAACCAAACCTAGTTCCCGGTTCCTATAATTTGTTTGGGTAATGAAATTTTGTCCAAATCTTTTCGGAAAAACGGCAGGCACCCGTTATTCTAACATAACCTATCCACATACCCAAATTTCATCCAAATCAGTCTAGAAGTTTGAGCGTGTTGGAATAACAAACATACATACAAAATTTCGCCTTAAAATATTATTGTGATTTTGTTGTTGGATGTACCCGCATTCAGATGTTTTTAAACATCTGGGATCCAACGGAAATAGTTTTTGGGATTCAGTGGCAATAAAACGTATTTTTTTAGTATTTTTCAAATTTGGGATTCAACGGAAATATATAATAATGTTTTGTGGGATCCAACGCCAAAAATATTAAAGTGGGATCAAAAACTGGGATCCAACGAAAATAAGCGAATTATTTGAAGGTTCCCATCCGAAAATAAAAAAAAAACATGAGAGGTAAACACCAATCTACTGCGGCACATACTATTTATAATTTAACTACCTGGTGCCCGCGGCTTCACTCGCGTGTTATCGAAAAAAAAATCCTATGTGTTATTCCAGACTATAATCTATCTCTGTGCAAAATTTCATCAAGATCCGTTCAGCCGTTTTGAACAAACATCCTCACAAACATTAACATTTATAATACTAATTCTATCCTATCCTACTAGGATAGGATAGAATTAATTTCCCGGCCACAAATACCTATTCAACATTTGGCGCATGTCTCAACACACAGTAAAACTATCTCGTATAGGTATCCTATATAATAGTTCACTGACCAATCGGAGCACGTCGTGCGGTTGGCGTTGCGAAACTTCGGTAGTTCAGCAAGAATTCACTTGAAGTTGAGCGGATAATTAGGTCTCACCAACTTGTGTGCACTTCGGTAGATTTAGTTGAATGTTCCACTATTTACACCCACGTCCAGATAATCTGTCTCTGGAATTGTTTTAACAAGATAGTATCAGCGTTTTCTTGTTAGTTTGTTTCTTTAAAACTGGAATCTCCCTCCATGTTTGTTTGTTGTAGTATGGTATCTTGTCAAGAAGATCACGCAACATCGCAAAATGTAAAAAGAATAGGGGACGCTTTGAAAAAATGGGGTTTTGATTTGTTTCCCTAAAACTTATTTCTATTGTCTTTATCGGATTTAAACCTAACTGGTGAATTATTATCTTACCCTACAGTGGGAACTTACAGTCAACTTATCTCTTAAGGGTGGATAAGGCAAGCAAAGACAAGGATGATCCGGGGTTGTTCGAGAGAGATACCGCGGCCCCGGAACATAAAGGGCAAAAGAAGGAACAGGGATAAATTTCCATCCGCAAAACAGTTCGTCGAAACCAAATTTTTTTTTGGGTTTTAAAATCATCAAATAACTTCCCCGGCTCTAGGTGGAGCGGGGGAGAGTGCCAGACTTGTACTGACTAAAACCCACCCATGTTCCTTCTATTGCCCTTTACGTTCCGGGGCCGCGGTATCTCTTTCGTACAACCCGCAACCTCGGTCGATACCATATTTTAGTTCTGAATCTGGATATTGATTTCCAAGTATACCTACACATAATGGGTACAAGTGCTTAGCTAATAGTCACCACAGATTACCTACACAATTGATAAAGCATAGAACATTGTTCATTAAACGCTATTACAATCAGAGCGTAGTTAGTGGGTCAAACTATGAGAAACTGTCCTTTGTTTCTCTTGTGATTGACTGCCATGATACATTTGATAGAGCGATTGTTTAGCTGCTTTGTATTGGAATCACGTCGTACTTATTACTCAATGAAATGTATTGATTACTGATTATTTTGTGAACAAATTACATAATTTGTCATTGTTATTTCAAGTCACTACGAACGACGGCACCCTGGCAAAGCAATTGACGGCACGGTTGGCGCAATGGCTGAGCGATCGACTGCTGCGCTGCGAGTCGCGGATTCGATCCCCGCACAGAACAAATATTTGTATGACCTGTAGTTAGTTGTTCCGGGGCTGGATGTATGTGTATGTCTTTAAATGTTTGTAAAAGCACCCACGATACAAGAGAAATTCCTAATGGGGTAAAGTTTTTTTTAAAAAAAAAGGCTGTTGTTCCCCAACTCCCAATCATCATAGTTCGATGCCTGAAAGAGACTGTTTATGTACGTACTAAGAATATAATATGATGTAAAGTGTGCTAACCGCACTAGAATGTGTAGTGACATATTGGGCTGCAGGTTATTCGAAAGTGATAACGCGGTCCCAGACATACAGGGCTAAAAAAGGAACATGGATGGGTTTTATTCAGTAAAAGTCTGCCTTCTTATCCGCCCATAGCGGAAGAAGTCATTTAATGATTTCCCATCCAGAAATTAAAGAGTGATGTATGGATATCTACTACTAGCTGGCGCCCGCGGCATCGCCGGCGTGATATCGAAAAAAAAAATGTATGTAGTAGTATCCTATGTGTTATTCTGGACTATAATCTACCTCTGTGCCAAATTTCATCAAAATCCGTTCAGCTGTTTTGACGTGAAAGAGTTACATCCATACATTCATCTTTACAAATATTCACATTTATTATTATAATATAAATATATATAGTAAGAATGGAAGTAGGATTTAATCATATCGAATTTGATTTAATGTATGTCTGTGTATGTGTAACAATATTCTACTAGTTTTAAGGCCCCTATGGCTCTATGCCACCCGAAATAAAGTTTATTCATTATAATACCAGAATTTAGTCATTGATTCTAAACCCATAAAACTGCTTGCTTTGTGTCGAAATCCATGGCGATGACTTTCCTACCATGAGCATCACATCGCCCACGCCCCCGTATCCACCCAACACCGGTCCATTGCCAACATTATTTAATTACGATGATATCCATCACATAATTTCCGAGGTGGCTCCGCTACGGAGGACCCTGGACCACTCCGTCTTACTGTCACGACATTAGCCGTTATACTTTACAAAGTGCCGTCAATTTAAATTGAGTTAAGTAGCTGTTTCTTTTTCCTTATTCGCAGAGAAAACGCTGATGAATAAGTGACAACATCTCGAAAATGTTTTCATTTGAATTTGGAAAATAAAGTGTGTTTGGTGTGTTTGTTTTATAGTACCGAATATTATATGTCTAGGTAATACCTAATCATGATCTGCCTAGCCTCTTCTCAACTATGTTGGGGTCAGCTTCCAGTCTAATCGGATGCAGCTAAATATCAGTATTTTACATGGAGCGACTGCCTATCTGACCTCCACAACCCAGTTAGTACTGGGTAATGCGATACCCCTTGGTAAGGCTGGTTGTCAGACTTTCGGAACACTGACTACAGAGGAAACTCAGTAGGTATGTAACGGGTGGTCACCCATCCACACACCAACCTAGGCAAGCGCGGCTTAACCTAAAGATCGACCCGAGCGACTGCTATTATTTAGCCACGAGCTTCTCCAGCGAGGTAATACCTAATAATAATATTATTACATAAATATAAATACAGGTTGATGTAAACGCAGAGGGGCCTGCCGGGGCAACTGCTTGCCGAAGTTGCGAGATTGTTTGAAAAAGTTACCGCTGTCCCGGAACAAAAAGGGCAAAAGAAGGAACACTGTATGGACCATAATCAGTAAAAGTCTGACACTCCCTCCCCCGCTCCACCCAGAGCGTGAGTAGTTAATTGATGATTTCCTATGCCTTAAAAAAGGCTGATATATTTGTATGTATATTGATATCGACGCCCAAACTATACGAGAATTTAGTCCTTCTAAACCCATAAAAAATAGAAATCCAGGGCAAGAGTTTATTTGCTGTTGTCTCCCTTACAGCGTGTATATTCACCATTTTTCGGTACCTTGATAGTTGTTAAAACTAGCAACTGGCTTCCTAATATTTCACCCATTTCACAACATCGTTATTAGAAGGAGTAGTTTTACAATAAAATAAATAAAATAAAATAAGCCTTTATTACTGTTAGAGTTTTAACTTACATAACTAAACATTACTTAAAATACTGGTAACAATATCTAATATAGAGATATATTTTTTTTTTAAATTTAGTTTTCCAATATCCGGATCTAGAAGCTTGTTAGCTGAACCGCATCAGGTAGACGCAGTTAGGACTGCAGCCACCAATCAAACAACGATTTATTAGGATTACCTTACACCACATCTCAGACACATTCACACATTATAGCTAAGTACGCCTAATCACATCTCGCTATCAAACCTATCACACAGTAATGTTTATTGAGTTTTAGAGGAAATGGGCAGACGGTAATAGGGTGCGTCCAAATGACGTCTTATCTATTGCTCAATAACAGCGATAACGATTTCAGAAGTTATTGCCATGCTTCCGAGATTATCGGTGATTAAAAGGATTGCTTGAGTTAGTATCTAACGGCTGGTTAGAAATAGAGGGTTAAGTGAATATTTGCTGGCCAAAAATCCTTTCGTGAAAAAAACTGCGCTTTATGCAGAAAGCAAAGAAAGAAATACTAGCTTTTGCCCGCGGCTTCGCTCGCGTTAAATTCGGGGTAACACAGTTCCCCTTGCGCCTTATTGATTTGTAATAGCAACGCTAAGTTTTCCCTTTTCTTCCCTCTTTCTCCCTCACATCCCACTATTTTTAAATAAAATGTCCGTCTCCTGGTTCCCAACTATCTCTGTACCAAAATTCATCAAAATTGGTGTAGCCATTAAAACGTGATCTAACAAACAAACTCACTTTCGCTTTTATAATATTAGTAAGGATTATTATGCTTTTAGGAATGGGGCCAAAGTGGTATAACAAGTTACCAATTACAATAATAAACCTTGACAGTACCTATACATACATAATTTCAAAGAGGCTCTTCTTAATTTATTGGTCGTAAAAACCTACTGCACAATCAATGAGTACCTCGAAGACATATTTTTTTTGACATCAATATATTTTTGTATTCTTTTACACATTATTTAAAATAAATTTGTTGTTTTATAATATCTTTTAATTTGTATTTAATTGACATTATTTGAACATTTTAAATGTTTTATTATTTTACTACTTTTATTCGTGAAATTGTAATTAGAATATTTGTGTTCATTTTTTTAATATTGACATCTGTACCTGTGCTTAGTTTTCATACTTATGTTCTATAAATAAAATTATTTGTATTTAAATTTGTTTATAGAACATAACAACAAACAACATGTTGTTTATGGCTAGATATAAGTTTACTGAATATTGTTTGTGTTGTTTATGGCTAGATATAAGTTTACTGAATATTGTTTATTTTGTTTATGGCTAGATATAAGTTTAATTAATATAATAATGTGAAAGTTCCTACCATACGTGATATATTCTGCAATATAATTTTATTAGTTTTAAGTCATTTTGCTGCGCCCTAACAGGGTCATGTACTCACTAGTTATAAGCCTAGCGTGTAACTTTTTTGCACATTGTGCATTTAATGAATAAATAAAAAACAAATAAATCTGGAAAAGCGTATATTGACAAAAAAATATTTGGCATAATGAAAGACAGAACTTTTTTTTAAAAAAAAAACATTTAAAAAAATAGGAGGTGAAAGTTAAGTTTATTTAGCAGTGCGGTAATAAATATATATCACAGACAGTACCCATACCATAGCTATCAGGAAAAAACAATGCCCCAAACCAAATCGAACCAGATTATAATATCCAAGATATTCGAATTAGCTATGAAATGCTGCATTTTAAACTGAATAGTTATTGTATTGAGTATTTTGGAATGGAAGTTAGCTATAGCGTGAATTAACACTAATTCAATATCGTTGTAATCACATGTTTTTGTGATTCTGTATCAACATGGTAATAAAACTTGATAAGTGTGTGTGACCCAGATTACTATAGCAGTGAAAGGTGACTAGATCTTACCGTATGAATGTATTAGAATGACTATTTCGACATTTTAGTCAGCTGGCTCGTTGGTCTAGGGGTATGATTTTCGCTTAGGGTGCGAGAGGTCCCGGGTTCAAATCCCGGACGAGCCCAATTCTTTTTGCATTTTCTTCCAACTTTTTGTGAATTTTCTTTGAAAGACACAATCATTTATTATTGTATTTGGACTCTTATTTTATACTTCCGGGGTAATTTCTTACATAATAAATGGAATGTATACCTTTTTTCGGTAATCCCGTTTTATGTGATATACCGTGTTGACTGATATACCTAACAAATACATCTTTTGAAATTCGCAGTAGTCGTGAATAAACAGGAAATCTAAGGGTATCAGGGGTTGTCGAGGGGTATTTGGGGTTGTAACATTTTATTGTGATTCGGATCCGCTTGATTTTTTCTATAATTTATCATTCTTGTACCTATGTCATGGTGTTTTTACGTGAGAAGAAAGTTTAGAAGAGATGATAAGTACATCTAAAGCTGCTGTATTCCTATGGAATAGACGAATAACTATATAAATATCTGCTTTTTCTTTTGTAAGAGATTTGCGAATACGATATAACAAAATTAAGCAGTAGATTTTTTACTCGTAATCCAAAAAAGTATTATTTTATAAGGTCAAAAAGTTCTTCCCTTCTTCTATTCACGAGTTAAAAATACCGCTTTTTTGTAATACAAACAAATTAAGGTTGATCGACTACACTCTCATTCTGTGGCTAATTAATAAAATGACCGGCTAAAACGTTACCGACACGTATCGGGCCAACCGGCCAAAGTAGGCAGGTCGCTACAGACGTAATTGAGACCGGCCGTAATAGCGTATTTACCTGTCCTTAATTAAAGGAAAGAAAGGACGAGCCAGGAGCCCTCCCTATCTTATAACTAACTAGCTGTGCCCGCGACTTCGTCCGCGTGGGATAGTATTTTGGGCATCATATTTATTTTTGCAAACAACTTCCTCAGCTTTATAAATTATAACTGTTACCCACGACTTTGTCCGCGTCTTAGCCCAAGTTCCGGAATTCTGTGAGGATAAACGTTGAGAACGTTCAGCGCTTGATTCCCGTACTCGGTTCACCAAAGTTCGAGAACTCTGTGAGGCTAAACGTTGAGAACGTTCAGCGCTTGATTCCCGTAGTCGGTTCACCAAAGTTCGAGAACTCTGTGAGGCTAAACGTTGAGAACGTTCAGCGCTTGATTCCCGTAGTCGGTTCACCAAAGTTCGAGAACTCTGTGAGGCTAAACGTTGAGAACGTTCAGCGCTTGATTCCCGTAGTCGGTTCACCAAAGTTCGAGAACTCTGTGAGGCTAAACGTTGAGAACGTTCAGCGCTTGATTCCCGTAGTCGGTTTGCCGAAGTTCGGAAATTTTGTGAGGCTAGATACTGCGAACGTTCAACGATCGATTCATTAGCACGGTTTTGTTCACTGTTTTCTCGTTGAGTAGCCAACCTATGCATATTTTCATTCTCTGTTTCACTGCTGCGCAAAGCTCGCACCCGCTTTGCGGTAACAGTCTGCCGAGAAAGCTAAATTCTTTTTCTAGGCATTATAGTGACGAAGAAAGAAAATAGGAAATGAAAACTTAACCAAACCGTAACTCGTAATCAAGAAAAAACAAACGTAAGGTTAATAATTAGGATCCTAATTATTGTTACCGGTATTTGGTACTTACGTAAAATATAAGGTTAACTAACTGTGTGCTTAAACTAAAACCTAACCTAATAAGGGCTGATTTTTTAATAGTCAGATAATTTTTATCTGAGGAGTAAAAATAGCAGTTTGACATATTTTCTATAGATGAGCTGTCAAACCGCCATTTTTTTTCCTCAGATAAAAGTTATCTGACTATTGAATAAACAGCCCTAAGAATAATTATGTAGATGACACCTATTTACAGGTATTATCTACAATTTTTTTTTTTAATAATTGTGAAATTTATAAAAAAAATAGCTCATGAGGAGCTCGTGGCTAAATAATAGCAGCCGCTCGGGTCGATCTTTAGGTTAAGCCGCGCTTGCCTAGGTTGGTCTGTGGATGGGTGACCAGTGACCACCCGTTACATACCGAGTTTCCTCCGTGCCTCGGAAAGCACGTTAAGCCGTTGGTCCCGGCTGTCATTTGTAGATCTTTGACAGTCGTAACAGGTAGTCAGTGTTCCAAAAGTCTGACAACCAGTCTTACCAAGGGGTATCGTATTACCCAGTATTAACTGGTTGTGGAGGTCAGATAGGCAGTCGCTCCATGTAAAATACTGATATTCAGCTGCATCCGGTTAGACTGGAAACCGACCCCAACATAGTTGGGAAAAGGCTAGGCAGATGATGAATAATTGTGAAATTATTAGAACCAAAATATTATCCTTGACAATCGTAGAGCTATACCCCCTCTCCGCGTCGCCCGCAAGCAACGCCTCTCCTCGCCCATGCCCAGCGTCATGTTTTGCACATCATGCGGCGCGTGTGAATTTTATATCGGAGTTATTTTAAAATTGTAATACCTTCTAAGATGTTCATTGAAATTAAGTGATGTCAAAGACAATTTTGTTCACAATTAAATACTGTTAATCAACAACACATTTATTTGGATAAAGATTAATATTATTATGTTGAAACAACTCTAACAAATAATTGGTAATCATGCATTAATTTTGACCAAATTTGATTACCATAAAAACGGTTCTAGTGACTTAATCTTAAAAGATAGACATATACCGTCACGGACATTTTTTTAGATCATTTCAAGAGGAATAATTATTTTCTACATATTTTTTTGATATCTTGAACCGTTTTCGCAGCGCACGCAACGGAAGCCCTCAAAGATGAATAATTTTCCCCGTTTTTTTCACATTTTCCATTGTTTCTTCGCTCCTATTAGTCGCAGCGTGATGTTATATAGCCTAAAGCCTTCCTCGATAAATGGTCTATTCAACACAAAAAGAATTTTTCAATTCGAACCAGTAGTTCCTGAGATTAGCGCGTTCAAACAAACAAACAAACAAACAAACAAACAAACTCTTCAGCTTTATAATATTAGTATAGATAAGACAGGCACGTGGCTAATATAGGACAGGGATGATTGGATACATTAAGTTGCATTTAGCTAGTTTCTCTAATTAGATTGTAAGCTAATTTAAATTAAAGTACCAACATACGTCTGACAGCTCATCATATTATGTTAGAAATAGTTCATTTTTTGCGGATGGAAAATCATCACATAACTTCGGAGTTTCAGACTTGTACTTGTATTAGTTTAACCAGGTTTTAGGTTAGCTAAAGTAGACTCATCTTTCATGGGGTACTGTTTAAAATGTTAGGTACAATAAAATACCTCCCCATGTACTACAACTGAATGAGATGAAATTTAAAACTTGTATAAAACGCCCACTATGTAGGCAAGCATATTATAAGTTGGGGGACTATTGAAGATAAAAATGCTTGGCTCAATGCTGGTCCTGATCCACAAGCATAGGGACTCAACTCACTAATTAGTATCTAAACTTATTGTGGAAGCTGTAGAAGATTGTAAGACTATCTTTGCAATGTATAGAATCAATTTTCTAGTATTGTATAATTTTTAAGCCCATAATGTGAGTGCTATGTATAATCGTTGACTTGACGAAGCCCTGGTGATTGATAGTGTCATGCTCACTTAAATGTCTCGCTGATGGTGGCGGGTGTGTCGGGTCATTTAGCTCCCTTCAAAATGGTCGAGCTGAATGGGGCTGATCCATACGTCATGTTCGTGAACGGGCGCTGTCAGTTGGGACTGGTAATTTAACAGCTGCCACGGTTCATTTTTAATTTATTTGGATTTTTATATTGAAATTTTGTTTTTACTCTGGACGCTCTTTCTGTGCGCGTCAAAAAACAAACTCACTTTCGCTTTTATAATATTACTAGCTGTGCCCGCGACTTCGTCCGCGTGGGATAGTATTTTGGGCATCATATTTATTTTTGCAAACAACTTCCTCAGCTTTATAAATTATAACTGTTACCCACGACTTTGTCCGCGTCTTAGCCCAAGTTCCGGAATTCTGTGAGGATAAACGTTGAGAACGTTCAGCGCTTGATTCCCGTACTCGGTTCACCAAAGTTCGAGAACTCTGTGAGGCTAAACGTTGAGAACGTTCAGCGCTTGATTCCCGTAGTCGGTTCACCAAAGTTCGAGAACTCTGTGAGGCTAAACGTTGAGAACGTTCAGCGCTTGATTCCCGTAGTCGGTTCACCAAAGTTCGAGAACTCTGTGAGGCTAAACGTTGAGAACGTTCAGCGCTTGATTCCCGTAGTCGGTTCACCAAAGTTCGAGAACTCTGTGAGGCTAAACGTTGAGAACGTTCAGCGCTTGATTCCCGTAGTCGGTTTGCCGAAGTTCGGAAATTTTGTGAGGCTAGATACTGCGAACGTTCAACGATCGATTCATTAGCACGGTTTTGTTCACTGTTTTCTCGTTGAGTAGCCAACCTATGCATATTTTCATTCTCTGTTTCACTGCTGCGCAAAGCTCGCACCCGCTTTGCGGTAACAGTCTGCCGAGAAAGCTAAATTCTTTTTCTAGGCATTATAGTGACGAAGAAAGAAAATAGGAAATGAAAACTTAACCAAACCGTAACTCGTAATCAAGAAAAAACAAACGTAAGGTTAATAATTAGGATCCTAATTATTGTTACCGGTATTTGGTACTTACGTAAAATATAAGGTTAACTAACTGTGTGCTTAAACTAAAACCTAACCTAATAAGGGCTGATTTTTTAATAGTCAGATAATTTTTATCTGAGGAGTAAAAATAGCAGTTTGACATATTTTCTATAGATGAGCTGTCAAACCGCCATTTTTTTTCCTCAGATAAAAGTTATCTGACTATTGAATAAACAGCCCTAAGAATAATTATGTAGATGACACCTATTTACAGGTATTATCTACAATTTTTTTTTTTAATAATTGTGAAATTTATAAAAAAAATAGCTCATGAGGAGCTCGTGGCTAAATAATAGCAGCCGCTCGGGTCGATCTTTAGGTTAAGCCGCGCTTGCCTAGGTTGGTCTGTGGATGGGTGACCAGTGACCACCCGTTACATACCGAGTTTCCTCCGTGCCTCGGAAAGCACGTTAAGCCGTTGGTCCCGGCTGTCATTTGTAGATCTTTGACAGTCGTAACAGGTAGTCAGTGTTCCAAAAGTCTGACAACCAGTCTTACCAAGGGGTATCGTATTACCCAGTATTAACTGGTTGTGGAGGTCAGATAGGCAGTCGCTCCATGTAAAATACTGATATTCAGCTGCATCCGGTTAGACTGGAAACCGACCCCAACATAGTTGGGAAAAGGCTAGGCAGATGATGAATAATTGTGAAATTATTAGAACCAAAATATTATCCTTGACAATCGTAGAGCTATACCCCCTCTCCGCGTCGCCCGCAAGCAACGCCTCTCCTCGCCCATGCCCAGCGTCATGTTTTGCACATCATGCGGCGCGTGTGAATTTTATATCGGAGTTATTTTAAAATTGTAATACCTTCTAAGATGTTCATTGAAATTAAGTGATGTCAAAGACAATTTTGTTCACAATTAAATACTGTTAATCAACAACACATTTATTTGGATAAAGATTAATATTATTATGTTGAAACAACTCTAACAAATAATTGGTAATCATGCATTAATTTTGACCAAATTTGATTACCATAAAAACGGTTCTAGTGACTTAATCTTAAAAGATAGACATATACCGTCACGGACATTTTTTTAGATCATTTCAAGAGGAATAATTATTTTCTACATATTTTTTTGATATCTTGAACCGTTTTCGCAGCGCACGCAACGGAAGCCCTCAAAGATGAATAATTTTCCCCGTTTTTTTCACATTTTCCATTGTTTCTTCGCTCCTATTAGTCGCAGCGTGATGTTATATAGCCTAAAGCCTTCCTCGATAAATGGTCTATTCAACACAAAAAGAATTTTTCAATTCGAACCAGTAGTTCCTGAGATTAGCGCGTTCAAACAAACAAACAAACAAACAAACAAACAAACTCTTCAGCTTTATAATATTAGTATAGATTTATAATATATATATAGTAATTTACTATTTATTTTGAGTTCGAACGAATCAGGAAGAGGGTAGACCGTTCAGTCTGCCTACAAACATCCACCCTCGATAACTTCAGTTTATCCGTGATCATGGCGGGTGCAACTGCACCGAAAACACAAAAACAATACTAGGAAACATAATAAATATACCGTTTTAAATGTTATAAAAAATATTATGTAACATAATTTATTACGAGCAAAGGGTTTTTTTACGTACTTATGTAAATTGCTATGATGCCTTGAAGTTGATTGATGTAAATGTTCGTTTGAGTGAAACATAACGTTGCTTTTCTTCGCCCCTAAGGAATACAAGTGTATGTTAGGAAGTGAAAATAACTAAAATTCGCTTTCATAACTCTGTTACAAACCAAGTTCATGTTTATCATTATAGGGGCGATGAGATTATGCAAGACGAGAAACTTATTATTTTTCGTTTAAAGCAAGAATCACACCGTTTGAACTGTTTACCAACATAATCAGTTTATTTTACAGTCCGTAACTGGAGAGAAACTTATCCGATTGCACGGCACTCGAATTCAATTCTCGACATTCTTTGGTTTTTTTTTAGACAACATTAAACAAAACTACACTAACACTAATAATAAAAAGAGGTAATCGTGAAAGCCGATAAAAAAAAACAAATCAAGTATATTGACTCAGCTCACGAGGTTGGTGACATGTGGGATGTGGACGCTCGATCATTGTACCGATAGTCATTCCAGCCAATGGGTTTATTGCCAAGAACCTCGATCAACACCTGAGGACCAGTTGCCTAACGAGAGCCTCGTTAGGCAACTGGATCAAGGGCTTGATATAGAAAGCGGTACTCCTGGATACGGCTCGGATTGTTAGGAGGTTCCTTTCTCTGAAACCAAGACCGCCGGTAGCTTGAACCCTGTTCCTGATAACGGTGGGCTACTAATTTTGTATTTTTTTTTCTAACAAGAATATTTTAAAATATAAAAACAAATTACAAAACTAAATTATCGAAAAGTGGTATTTGTTTGTAAGCTTGTATTCCTCAGAACAACTGATCCAATTCTAAATAATCTTTCAAAAACAGGAAGCTAAATTATACCCAAGTGTCATAATAAGCTACAACGTCGTTTAAAAACGTCCCTAGGGGTTAATTTCCTTACATAAGAGGAATGACGCCGCGAGCAAAATCTAGTTTTTCATAATGTAACAATCTTCCACATTCTTGACTCAGAGAATGAATACCGTCAGTGTTTCACATACCAGTATCCTTAACAAATATGTCTATAGTATTATATAAGCATTGTTGTTTACTAAACATTTCACTGAAATCTATGAAAACTATTGTTCTATTAATAAACTTATTTCTATTGTTTAACATTCTACGCTTTAATTGACTTATTCACTCAATACTTCAATAGGATTCGTCTACAGTTTCCTTATTGTTTCGGAAATCACGTTGAGCACATTAAAAGCGTATGCTTGATACGTAATTACATTTTTAAGATTAAACTTTTTAACGACACGGTTGTTGCAGTGTCCGAGCGATCGACTGCTGCGCTACGTGTTGCGGGTTCGATCTCTGCACAGAAAAAATATATGTATGACCCACAGGTACTTGTTTCGAGTCTAGCTGTTCGTGTATGTGAGTTTAAATATTTGTAAACGCACCCACGATGCAGGAGAAATTTATATTTTGGGGCAACGTATTTTTAAAACTACCTTGGCCACATCATTAATAAAGTTTGAAATAGGATACTTACACAGCGAGTGATAAATTTTTACTGATTGAAACCCACCCATGTTCCTTCTTTAGCCCTTTATATTCCGGGGCCACGGTATTTTCTCCTCTTCTTAAATCCATCCAAAAAGGTTGTCTTGAAAAGATCGCTTTTAGCGATAAGACCGCCCATTGTGTCACCCTATTTATAAGTTTGTCTAGTGTTATTCTTGTTACTTGTATGGTGTACATAATAAAGAATATTCTATCTATCTATCTCTTTCGAACAACCCGCAACCTGGGCAGGACCACGACATCCTGACCGCTCCTCTGCCCACCACTCAGAGCATTCAAGCGGGATGTATGTTACTAAGTCAGTATACTAAGTTGTTACCATGTTTCGTCACACTTCACACATAGTACTAACTGTACCGTGAGAGTATTAGTCTGTTAATTACTTCATTTGAAACACTCGACTATTGTTGTCACTGATATCTTTCATCACGTACGGCGTTACTTTAGGATTGTCATTGAACTTTATCTCCGCGTGCTTGTTGAGTAGTTTAGAGGAATTGAGGAAGGGCTTGGTAAAAGTGGGTTTTGTAGACTTGCGATATCGTGACGGAATTCTTAGATTGCACGACGCTTCATGAATGCACGCCATAGTCTTACAAAACAGAATCATTAAAATCGGTTTTATGTACAAATCATACGTAATTTCAACAATAAGGCTCTGGAACGCGCTACCGTTTGACATAAAAAAAGCTGAAAGTGAATTTACTTGTAAAAGAAAAGTTCGTAACCACTATTTAGGTCCGTCTACCAATTAAAGTAGTCATAGTAATTACTGTTAATTTTTTAAAATGTATTAATTAGTTTATTTTATATGTACCTATATGTGTATTAGTTTCTGTATAAAAATATACGTTTTCGATAACAAATAGTTTTAAATATATATTATATTTCAGATAATTTTTGTACCCTATCACAATGTTGTCGTATTTTACCCAAAGGTTGACTGGTAGAGAATGCCTTATGGCATTAAGTCCGCCTATGTATTACTATTGTACCTACATGAAGTTTAAATAAATAAATCATTCGTCGGATCGGTTTCTTTTCGTTTTTTTGTTGCAGACCACAAATGGCATTTGTTTCTTAGGATCTTATATGAATATATGAACGTCATTATAGCACATGCGTTTTAATAGAGTCGGACAGCGAATATCATGTTAAAAAAATAGGGGATTTTTACCTCGTGTCGCTAAACAGTGCATCAAAAATTTAAGACAGTGAATTCGCTATGTGGGCGAGAGCTTAGTTAGTTTGGTCAATAATGACAGTGGACGTGGGAAAACGGATAAAATCTGCTATTGAATAGTTTAATAATATAAACACTTCGGAATGATGATCTGAATGATTTCCAAGCATTAAAAAACACAGCTCTGTTATCGCACCAAAACAATATAGTTGAAACCGCTATTAATTTTAATTTGAGCATCTCAACCGATTTGTATAAAAACGCTTGAAACGTGCGCACTGCTGATATAACACAAAGCTGCTAAAATCAAAAACTTTATGAACATCGCTTCAGTAAGCTTTTATAAAAACGTACGCAATATTTGCATTCAAATATAAATACCACGTCTTCATAAGTACGTTAGTTATTTTAATAAAAAACGAATAGGTAGTGCGAAATAAAAAAAAACTTCGTGATGTGTTTTCAAAAACACCTTCAATATGGTTGATGGAAATCTCGGATCTTTACGTACAGACGCCTGCACATCAAGCTACTACAATCTGTCAGATTTCTTTGATAGATTTTCGACTTTATTTCTAAAGTATAAGGTTCAAGGTTCATTGGGAAAAATTTGACAGTTTCGGGTAGCTTGACCTGCAGGCGTCTGTACTATACATAGTGTAACATAATATGCGCAACACCTTTATTTGCGGATGGGAAATCATAAATATAAAACGCCACAATAGTAGCGGTAAGTACCCTCTTTGAGGAGAGGCTGTAGAGGCGCCATGGAGCAATCTCTAGTGTGGTGAAACACTTTTGTTCTTCAAATTCTTTTCTTTTCTTCAAAATAGATGCCGCGGCCCCGTAATACAGAGGGCAATATAAGGAGCATGGATAAGTTTTAGTTTGTATAGGTACGCGGAAGGGAGTGTCAGTGTCTTCCACTCCGTCCAGAGCACGAGAAGTTTTTTGAGGATTTCTTCAAAATTGCTTGTTTGGAAGCAAAATTAAGACTTAGTCTGTTAGTAGGTACATAATCTTCCCAAATAACTGGCTATGTTCTTCAACACGTTGCAGCAACGGCGTTGTATTGCATACTAATATAATTGCAACAAGCACTGAGCCGGGTTCACGTACAGCATCTAAGACCCCGGCCATGTTTATTGAACAGGTCTGCGGAGCTCCCACAACTCTACATTAAATACTATGGTAATATCTACCTACTAAGGTAAGCAGGGATATTTGGTTAAATATATAGAGTACTAGCTTTTGCCCGCGGTTTGCTCGCGTTAAATTCGGGGTAACACAGTTCCCCTTTCCTGATTTGCAGGTACCTGCTACCTGTAGTTTTTGCCCTTGCCCCTTTTTTTTATTGTAATAGCAAAGTTAAGTTTTCCCTTTTCTTCCCTCTTTCTCCCTCTTTTCTCACTTTTTAAAAATATATTAGCCTATGTCCGTCTCCAGGGTCCCAACTATATCTGTACCAAAGTTCATCAAAATCGGTTTGGTCATTTAGGCGTGAAGACGTAACAAATGAACAAACACACTTTCGCTTTTAAAATATTATTATTAGTAAGGATTATTTACAAACTTATTTTAAGCAATAATGTTAGTATATTGCACGTGGGTATGGGATGAAAGGATGTAAATTTTTCCAAGCCTATATTGAGCCCCACATTTGCTGAGCAAAGGCCCCTTATTTCTGCTGTTATACCTCTGTTTTGTGCGTCCAGAGGTATGAGCAAAATATCGTCAGTCAATGGAAGCATAAGGATAGACAACGGTAGTCGAGATCGACGGCAGCGAAAGTGCTGTCACGATTTAGACTGGTTCCTGAAGCAAACGTGGTCAGAAATTGCAAATTTAACGTCGTGCAGCAATTCCAAACATTAAATACACTGACGGAGCAAAATTCACATCTTAATCTGCTGCTTTCCGCTCATAGTGTGGGCGGTAGAGATCGAACGGTCGACGACGTCAGACGACAGCGACAGTGGATTACGATCGCTCAGTAGTGGCTTTTTTTTTTCGGGTTGGAAATCATCTAATGACTTCCCCCGCTCTGGGCGGAGCGGGGGGGCATGTCAGACTTGTACTGAGTAAAACCCACCCATGTTCCTTCTATTGCCCTTTACGTTCCGGGGCCGCGGTATCTCTTTCCAACAACCCGCAACCCCGCTCACCAGTGGCTTGAGTCATCATTTCCCCATTGTATCGAGTCTGCTTCTCTTTGAGTTAAAGAATCCTCTATGATACCAAATATTGCTGAATGTTCTACTGGCATCACCACCTGTGTGTGATTGATTTGCCTCGAGATACCGTGAGTTTTTGTGACACGATGAATGAAAGATGATACAAGTATTTTTTGATCGTTTTTATCATACCTTACTGTACATATATATTTCATTTAACTTTACAAAAGTTAATATGTTTTCTGTTATATTGTACATGTTTTTAGGGTTCCGTATCTCCAAAAGAAAACACGGAACCCTTATTGGATCACTTTGTTATAAGTCAGTCTTTTTGTCAAGACCCTTTATCTCGGAAACACGTAAAGGTATCCAGTTGAAATTAAAACCATATACTCAACTTTCTAGTCCCTTAGAACTGGAAAAAATCAACTATCTAAGTCTAGCCAGTCAAAAGACATGGTCATTTTGTCGCAAATTTGTTCGGAACACTCGGTGAGCGAGTGCGACTCGCTCTTGGACGGTTTATTAACATGCAATTAAGATTTACAATTTCGGTATGTCTATGAGGTAAGATAAAGTCTAAAATTCATTTCAAAAATGTCTGTTTCTATGCTTACGAAATAACAATATCCTTCACTAAAATTATTTCCACACCCACACATCATATTACTATGGAACTAATATTTTCAATCCCAAAATTCCTGCACCTCGGAGGACAGATAACATTTAGGTTACTTTGTCTTCACTCCCTTTTGCCCCTCTCTCCTCTCGTCTCCCCTTCCGTTCCCAAAGGAGGGTAGAATTGCGATTTACGTCAAATATTTACTATACACATAACGCGCTGCTTACGACAAATACATTTCGTGCGCCTATACAAGTATACAGTGAATTACAAATACTTTTGTACGGCTTCATTGTGAATCGCTTCACAGACGAACAATTGTACAGTCAGTTTGTCTCAGGTTTCAAAAGTCAATAATGGATGTAAAAACTGATGTTGTTTTGTTATTTGTAAGATAATGTGTCAGCAGTCTGCTTGTTAGAAATGTTTTGTTGGATTTTTTTTGCTGAAATCAGATAATAACGCCATTTTTAATGTAGTTGCAATCATAAATAATCTTTTAAAATAATGTAAATTAAATCAGGACATTGTCACAACACAAAATCTTGTAAACGTATCAACTACTTAGAAAATCGGACAATTCTAATTATTACCTATATATCTAAGTATTTCGTGATTCCCAAAAATCATTATTTGAAAATAAGACATATTCGGAATGTTCCCAACCCTTCACTGCAGGTCAAGGTCACATTATTTAGACTACCAGTCAAGAAAATTGAAATTAAATAACTTAAACTCAACTCAAAACAATCGCGATTTAATTATTAAACCTTCTCATCACAAAGTCTGTTTGATGCAACAAGCTTTGAAGAAAAGCCACCACCAGCACGAAGATCATTAAGATTGACTACAGAATGGTTCATTATTAAGAAAGCATCATCAAAAACAATACGGATGTGGTCATTACTGGTCATCATAGAGTCATTGGGTCATTGTACGCAATGGTAGATTGTCAAGGACAAACTTTTGATGGATTGTTGACTACTTTGATGCAATTCTGATTTCTCAAACTCTACAAAGGTTAAGGAAAGATTGATGGGTTTATTATTACGTATATATTTTTAAAGAAGAAACTTAGAAGCTTAACATTTTGGTCTTATGTTAGACCGTTAAGTTTCGTAGCTTACAATAGTAAAGTCATAATGGGACTACCACGATACGGTACTCGTGCGTTCAGACTCTAAGCCCGACACGTAACGTAAACGAGTCGATCTTTTCACACATAATATTTACATAGCTTTAATAATTTATTTATCATTTTTATGGATTTTTATGGACGACTAGCTTTTGCCCTCGCGTTAATTTCCAAGTTACACAGTTCCCATTTCCTGATTTGCAGGTACCTGCTACCTGTAGTTTTTGCCCTTGCGCCTTATTGATTGTAATATCAAAGCTAAGTTTTCCCTTTTCTTTCTCCCTCATTTTCCACTTTTAGCCTATGTCCGTCTCCAGGGTCCCAACTATCTCTGTACCAAAATTCATCGAAATCGGTTTAGCCATTAAGGCGTGAAGACGTAACAAACAAACTCACATTCGCTTTTATAATAATAATAAGGATACTGAAAACGTAATTGTTGCAAACAATTTTTCCTAAAATTTTACAGGATTATTGTATCTATGGAAGATACAATTATCCTGTAAAATTCATTCCAGAAATCGACGTGTTTACGTAACGTTTACATTGCGCGCTCCAACCGATGGGACATGCGGTCCGCTTAAGGTGGAAACGCCAGGGCAGCCCGCGAAACTCAAAGGTCTTAAGTTCTTTGCTATTTACTGGCCAGTGCCAGGTTGCATGTTGATTTAACTATAAATTTGGACCGTAACAAATATGCTTTTACATAGTTATAAAAAAAAACTGGCGAGGTGTCAAGGGACACCCGGATGGAACAAAGTTATTATTTATTATGTACAAAAACCTGTATACACTCAACAAAAATAATCGTCGCGACACCACTCTGTTCATTGCGAAATAGAAAGACGAAAATAACTGGCTTGCTTTCTATGAGAGAGAGAGAGAGAGAGAGACAGACAGAGAAACACGCGCACAATATATATACAATTTTTAGTCTTATTTGTTTTCGTCTAGCCCCCTTTCGCAAATCGCGATGAGGAACTTCGTTCCAAAAATATCATCAATACAACCCTGTACGTTCATTCCGTTCCAATAAATGAACATTTCACGAAAATCTCAATTATTGGTGACAAACGAACTTATAGGGCTGCATTCATAATTTAAATGATTATAATTCTGTAACTTAATATTGTAAAGTTTCATAATTCATATTTTAATCAACATACCACCCGACGCCGATCCAGTAAATGCACAAAAGCTACGAAAAAAGTGAATTTGGCGGGCCAACGCTACTTTCACCTTAACATCTCGACCACGTTGATGAGCGGCGTCGTTAAAATTGCCTAAATCACATTCTACCAGTGATACCGATGACTGAATTCAAATTAGCATTAAAACATTGGCGATCTTGTTGAAAGTAATTGTAAAAATACGACACATAGTGACAACATTTTTCCCTTGTTTAGTTTTACTGGGTGTGACATTAGTTAAAAAACAAACGAAGTACGCGCGACAATACGTAAAACGCGTAAACATATTATGGGAAAAACAGATGGGAAAATAAATCTATACGGGTAATCGTAAACAAAACGTTGCATAGAATGACCCTTAAACGGAACTGCAAATAAATTATCACAAATCGTATAGAATGTGTCTCCCTTTATATATATTTAAGACACCGTCGGATTAATATGGACGCGCTTAATATGTTATTTAAATTAACGCTGGCGTGCAAAATGGGAAAAATCCTTCGAAGTAAGAACTGGCGCAAGAGTTAAGGATTCCGTATATGATAAGGTTAATTGTTTGTATTCATCGAAGACTTACATATTAAAGAGTCAAGGTAAAAATATGTTTATTTTGCAGCTTGATGACTAGAACGATTTAAAAGTTAATACTCGTAGATGATTTACAGAGAAGCTCGTGGCAAATAATAGCAGCTATTCAGGTTGATGTTTAGGTTAAGCCGCACTTGCCTAAGTTGGTCTGTGGATGGGTGCCCACCCGCTACATTTCGAGTTTCCTCAGTGCCTCGGAAAGCATGTTAAGGTGTTGGTCTCAGTTCTCAATTGTAGATCTTTGACGGTCATTACAGGTAGTCAGTCTTACCCAGGAGTATCGTTTGAAGTGGGTTGTGGAGGTCAGGTAGGAGGTATTGCTCCATGTAAAATACTGGTATTCAGCTGCATCTGGTAAGACTGGAAGCTGACCCCAACATTGTTGGAAAAACGCTACGCAGATGATGACTCAAAAATTATTTACATTGTTCTAGGTTTTAGTGTCTTAAGAGCTAGGTTAGGTTTTTTAAGTGTGCTTGCGAATTTGGCTCGTTGCAGATTTACCTGGATGGTGGTCGTTGGTCATCAACACATACCTGTCCTTGGTAACAGATAAAAATAATCAAAAAGGCTCTACGGGACCCTACAACAAGGAAACCCTTTTGAACCCTTCTTAGTGGGTGCTTACGAATTTACTACCGGAGAAAGGATTACTGAACACACATAACCGGATTTAGGCGTATCCATTTGTGAGTAAACGGGCCCAAGATTTGCGTTATTTTCTTTGTTTATAAATATGTGAGCATTGAGCATGGTATTAGAATGCTTTGCTTTAATTTTTAGATTCATTGAGAGTTGCAGTTTTTTGATTGTTGTCTTGTGTTGAGCTAGATGAGCATGTAATAGTGTGCGTTTATAGACCTCCAAATTATCTAAATTACTCTATTTTTGAATCAGTACTGGAAGATGCTTTATCAAAACTTGTAACTGGTAATAAACCAATAATTATCTGTGGTGACTTTAATGTCAATATCTTAGAGGAAAACGCAAATAGCAGTAGATTTTTAAGTCTCTTTAAATCGTTTAATTTGTCAAATGTATTTTCAGAGCCAACCCGAATTACCACAAACACCGCTACGTGTATTGATAATGTGTTTTGTTGCTGCGACTATTTAGATAAATTCATTGTTAATTACCTTCCTTCAGATCATAGCGGCCAGTACGTTACTTTCGCGTCCAACATAAAAATTCAAAAAATTCAAATACAGACTAGACAAATGGCAGCCAGCAATTTAGATAGATTTAATAATAATTTAATTAGCAAGTTAAGTTTTCCGGGCCATATAAACAATGTGAATAAATGGTATGATGAATTCTTTTCAGTAGTGCACACCGAGTTCAATAATACTTTAAAAATAAAAACAAAAACTATTTGCCAAAAGTTTATTTTCAGTGATTGGGCTACACAAGGTATTAGGAAAAGTAGGGAACGATTGTTTGAGCTGTATGGCCTTAAGCCTTACATCAACACAAAAACTTTTAGTGAATATGTTGCCACTTATTCGAAAATTTTTAAAAACACTTGTAAAGTTGCCAAATCTTTATTCATTAGCAACAAAATTAAATCAGCCGATGATAAAATAAAAACGGTCTGGAAAATAATCAACAATGAAACAAATAGAAATAAAAAACCAAGAAATGATTTTACGTTAGAAACCTCACATGGCCTCGTGAGCAATAATAATGACATTGCTCAGGAATTTGTAAATTTCTTTACCAATATCCCACATAAGACTACAGAGACCTTACATTCCTCGCCCTTGCTATCTAAGGATTTATTAAAGGCGAACGTTCCAGCCTGCCCGATTCAATTTGAATTTAAGCATATAAACCCCTTATCAGTTATTAAAGCTTTTAAGCAAATCAAGGTCAAATTAACCGAAGATCTTTGGGGTATGTCCATCAAAGCTTGTACCGCCATTATTGAGACTATAGCACCGTATTTAGCCTTAACATTTAATTTGTGCGTGGATCAAGGGGTTTTCCCGGATCTAATGAAATACAGCAAGGTAATACCGCTTTTTAATCCGGGGATAGTAAAGACACTAACAACTATAGGCCCGTATCCGTTTTGCCAGTTCTCAGCAAGGTGTTTGAAAAGTTAATGCTAAATCAATTGCTCAACCATTTTAACACCAATAAAATCTTACATGAAAAGCAGTATGGTTTCACCAAAGGACGTTGTACGACTGACGCCGGTGTCACCTTAATGAAACACATATTTACTGCGTGGGAAGAGGCACAAGATGCAATAGGAATCTTCTGTGACCTTACGAAGGCATTTGATTGCGTTAATCATGAAACCCTGCTTTTAAAACTTGAGCATTACGGTTTAGATAAACTTGCGCTCAGTTTAGTAAAATCGTATTTAAATGATAGACAGCAACAAGTTCAAATTAATGGCGTTAATTCAATGGGTTTAAAAGTTAAAATGGGTGTACCACAAGGTTCTATATTGGGCCCTTTCCTCTTTTTAGTATATATTAATGATCTACCCCATTTATTTGAAAATCAACCACAAATGGTGTTGTTTGCTGACGACACTTCTTTAATATTTAAGGTAAATAGACGTACCACGAATCTTGACGACCTAAATAACGCCCTATTGCAGGTCCATAATTGGTTTACTGCTAATAACTTAGTATTGAATGGAAAAAAAACGAAATGCATAAGATTCGCTCTACCAAACGTCAAAAGTAGTGATTGTGACATAGTATTAAATCAAGAGAAACTAGAATTCGTCAACAAAACTGTTTTCTTAGGCATCACACTCGACTCGAGGCTACAGTGGGGTCCTCATTTAACATCTCTTGCAGGACGGTTGAGTTCAGCAGCATATGCCGTAAGAAAAATCCGTCAATTTACTGATGTAGATACCGCGCGACTAGTCTATTTTAGTTATTTTCATAGTATAATGTCATACGGTATTTTACTTTGGGGACGGGCTGCAGACATTGAGTCTATATTTATTCTGCAGAAAAGAGCCATCAGAGCCATGTATAATCTACGTAGGCGCGATTCTCTAAGAGAACTGTTTAAAAAAATTAACATCATGACAGTACCTTGTCAATACATCTATGAAAACATCATGTACGTTAGGAAAAATCTGCATCTATTTAGTAAAAGAAGTGACAGACATCACTATAATACTAGAAATAGGGACCAACTGGTTCAGCCAGGTTTCAGGCTAGCTAAAGTAGACTCCTCTTTTATGGGGTACTGTTTAAAATGTTACAATAAAATACCTCCACACATCCTACAACTGAATGAATCGAAGTTTAAATCTTGTATTAAACGCACACTATGTAGGCAAGCATACTATAAGTTGGGGGATTACATTAATGATAAAAATGCTTGGCTCAATGCCGGTCCTGCTCCACAACCATAGGGGCAAACTAATTAATCATTAATCAGCATCTGAAGTTATTGTGGCAGCTGAAGAAGATTGTAAGACTTTCTTTGCATTGTATAGACTCAATTTCCTAATATTGTATAATTGTAATGCCCATGTGTGAGTTCTATGTAATTTTATTGACTCGACGGTTGCCCTGGTGGTTGAGAGATTGTCATGCTCACTTAAATGTCTCGCTGATGGTGGCGGGTGTGTCGGGTCATTTAGCTCCCTTCAAAATGGTCGAGCTGAATGGGGCTGATCCATACGTCATGTTCGTGAACGGGCGCTGTCAGTTGTGACTGGTCATCTATTAGCCGCCACGGTTTGTTTTAATTAATTAATTTATCAATTAAACTCTTGTTTTTGCTTTTACTCTGGACGCTCTTAATGTGCTCGTTTTTCTACATCGTTCTCACATGTATTTATAATCACAACATGAATGATGTATCCATGATTTTGTTAAAATATTATGATTTAAAAGAGTGTCCATGGAGTTTCTTGCCCATTCTTCTCCATAGAGATCTACGCTTTGGAATGGGCAACTACATTACTTTCACAAGTTATTATGTCTTGTGACTGGGATTGTAGCAGCATCATTTTTTTTTTGTTCTTGTTTTTATGACATTCAAAAGTGCCTGTAATGGTCTAATTGAAATAAATGATTTGAGTTTGAGTTTGAGTTTGACCCGGCTAAGTTTCTGTGCTGTCCTCATTACTAACAGACTACGTGTAATAAAGTAGGAGTGAATCTTTTGAAATAACAAATTATTTTTATTCTTTTTGGACAATTATTGTATTATATTTTTGCTCACTTTCGCATTTAAAATATTAGTAAGGATTTACATTTTCAAAACACCTTTTCAAGTAAGTGATAGTGAACCATCACAGCACACATAAACTTGGCACAAACTATCTAACACCACCTGTTACGATTCATCCATACTCCTTTGATTTCGTCAATGTTGAAACATATACCTACGCCACGCCGCGGCGGAGATATAAGACTTTTTCAAGCCAGCTCCATAGTAATTTTTAATGAAAAAAATCTGTTTGCGTTGTTTGCAATGCTATTCTATAATGTTGATATTTTTAGCCATGTATTTAGTCTCCCAAAACATTTCCAAGTCATAAAAGTGGACATTTGGGAAAAAAACTTTTTAACAAAAAATTGAACCGACGAAAAGTGAAAAATAAAAAACCTTTAATCTAGCTAAGCTCCAAAGTTAAAGTATGAGATTAATTTCAAGTCGGCGCCAAACAAACTATTTATTGATTTTCATAACGTAACATGGTAAACGTTGACAACTTGATTGATCGTCGATCATTGTTTGTTGGCGCCGCCTCAAATTTTATCTCATACTTTAACTTTGGAGCAATCAATTTACAAAAACTTCAAGGGACGACCCTCGATAAAGCAAGAATTGACCTGGGACTACATTTTATTAGCATCATTATAAAATTTTGAACCAAATAAGGTGTTAATCCACATGATGAGCGCGCTGACTGAAATGCAGCTACTGAAAGGTTAACCCACTATGCACTGCACATATACAGATATTTAATTCTTGCAGTAATGGCTAAAACATACTTATTATGTTTTTTTTAAAAAAGGGCATCCGTCCGTCGATGACACGCATAACCTAGTAAGGTCTACAGTTTTTAATAAAGTTCAAGAAATAAGCTCAAGTGGCGTTATACTGTTTGGGACCTCTTGTAACTGACTTCCATTTCCACTGCCATAGCTTTGATGACAATCATACTCCAGCAAGGCATCAACAGTTCTCATCGACGTACATGAAATGAGCCTAAACACAACACAGCTGTTGTAAACTATTGAGAATGTCTAGTAAATACTACCCATGTCCATCATCAGACCTTCCATGACCGTAATTCTCCAGCTAGGTCTAAAGATCACGTCAAGGTGCATTAAATGAGCCCAAACACGATATAGCTGGTGTAAACTGTTGAGAACGTCTTGCAAATACCTTCCGTCTCCATCGTCAGATCTTCAGTGACAGTAATTATCCAGATTGGCACAAAGTCCTCATCAAGGTTAATAAAACGAGCCCAAACACAATATTGCGGCTGTAAATTGATAGGAACCTCTTTCAAAAGCCTTCCGTATCCATCGTCAGACCTTCAATGACAGCTCTATTCCCCAGCTAGGTCTAAAGTTGTCGTCAACGTGCATGAAATGAGTTGAAACACGATATATCGCTGCTTTAAACTGTTGAGGACCTCTTGCAAAATGCAAGTATTTCCTGTCTCCATCATCCATCATCAGGTCATTTTGACGCCGTATTATCATCAGAACTACATATGTGTTTCAAATTTAAACAAAATCGGTTCACAATTGCAAATTAAGTATGAAAAAAAATCAATCAACCCCTATTTTTCCACCCTTAGGGGCGGATTTTTTTTTTCAATTTGAAATGGGACCAACTTTGAAATATACTCTCTCCAATGAAAAAAGAATTTTTCAAATCGGACGTCTCAGTAAAAAGTTATGCGTGGTCATACATAAAAAAAAAAAAAAAAAAAAAAAAAAACAAATATACATGTCGAATTGAGAACCTCCTTTTTTTCGTCGGTTAAAAAAGTATTATATGTCTATGAGAGTCGATTTTTAGCCCACTGTGCGCCGCGCCGTTTGCGAATGCTACGAAACTGACTTTTACGAAAACCAATATATTCAGCAGCACTTTTACTCTACACTTTATATAATAAAAGTGCCCCGATACCGTCAGCACTAAACAAAATAAAAATAACTTTGTATAAACTTAGTAACATTTCCATAATAAAACTAAGTAAAGGATTAGCAGGCATTAGGTAGCTCGTTACACCAGCCGGCTCTTGTACACCTCGCTTAGCTTTCAAAGTTATGTTCTTCGTTCTATTTCTATACTCAGGTTCTTGGGAAAATATCCTTTACAAAGGTTTTTGAATGGAGCGTAGCGCGCAACACTCTCGATTTTTTTTTCAGAATTGCCGCCATCTAATCAAAGGCTAGTATTAATACAATCAAGTTCTGTACGGAGCTATCAAAGTTGTGTTAATGGCAAAGGTAACTTATAATAACATCTCGGAAAAATCATCTGATGCAAAACGTGTTTGTATTGCTACCAGCTATTTAATAATGCAGGTTAAATACATGTCCGCTATTTCAAAATTAAATTAAATAAAAATAAATTATTCAAAGCCTAAGGTACTTACTGTTAAACATAGTTTATTCTTCTTGTAAGTTCCGCAGTGTGATTGCCAATATTAATATATCGCCTTCTTGATCTTCTTCGCCCGCATGATATCGAACAATAAGTATCCTATATGTTATTCTAGACTATAGTCCACCTCTGTGCCAAATTTCATCAAGATCCGTTCAGCCGTTTTGACGTGAAAGAGTAACAATCATCCATACATCCATCCATCCTCACAAACATTCGCATTTGTAATACTTATTATAGTAGGATAGGATATCTTTACATATTTCTTATAAAACAAAAACTTTTTTGCAAAAAATAAAACCGACTTCCAAAAAAAAAACTAAAAAGTGGAAAATAACTTTATTTCCGGAAGTCGGTGGCAAACAAAAAAGTCAACGAAACCAACAAAAGCCACCGACTTCCGGAAATAAAGTTATTTTCCACTTTTTAGTTTTTTTTTTGGAAGTCGGTTTTATTTTTTGCAAAAAAGTTTTTTATTTCAGCATTTTTAGTTATAGTATTATTAGAAGTCGGTTAAAAAAACTTCCCTCGATTTCGCCAAGATTCCATCATCAGATCCCGACTTGGTGACTATGGGAGCAATTTGGAAAGCATAGGCTTTAAATTTTTTTTTGTTGATTTTTCAATAACCGCTTGTCCGATTTCGATAAAATTTTCATGGGACCATTTGGGAAGTATAACCTTTCCAACAAAAAAAGAATTTTTGAAATCGGTTGGCAAGCGACGGAGTTAAGCGCGAACAAACCTAAAAAAAAAAAAAACATACAAACATCCGAATTGAGAACCTCCTCCTTTTTTAGAAGTCGGTTAAAAAACAAACAAAATCCATTTAAAAATAAAAAAAAACTTGAGAGGTGTTAGCGGCACCCGGATGGAACGAAGTTGTTATTTATTACGTACAAAAAACCTCTCACAACCACCCAACAATAATAATCGTCGCGACACCACAGTGTTCAATGCGAAGTAGAAAGAACGAAAATAACTGGCTTGCTTTCAAAGAGAGAGATAGACAAAGAAACACGCGCACGCCGCACGGCTTACAACTATAGCAAAATGTGTCGTTACAACTTTTGGTCTTAATTTTTTCCGTCTAACCCCTTTCGCAACGCGCGATAAGGAACTTCGTTCCAAAAATAGTAGTCCACCAGCGTCGGGAACAGGGTCCGAGCTACCGGTGGTCAGGGCTCTTGAGAGAGTATGTAGTTTTATTATTATACTGTTTTCGCTGTAGCATAGCGCGGATAACATTAGTTAGATGAACCATTCATCTGTAATCTGGCAGTTACCGTGATTTACAATTCTGCCTGATTATAGGCTTTACCATGAATTATCCTATTATAATATTATAAATCCTACTAATATTATAAATGCGAATGTTTGTACAGATAGATGTATGAATGTCTGACGACAAAACGGCAAAGTGGATCTTGATGAAATTTGGCACAGAGGTACATTATAGTCTGGAATAACACATACGATACTTTTTGATATCACACGGGCGAAACCGCGGCCGCCAGCTAGTATTATCATAGTCGTACCCATCATATCAATACATCCCTTCACTAAACATGTCTCAACATTAAATGTCTCCCGCACCATGCTACAACAAAAACAGTATAGTAACTGTAATCTTTTGTTTATATTCAAAGTTTCCACAGTAATGAGCCCAAGTTTTCATGTAATTTGTGCTTACTGCGTTATACTTACAATGGCGTGTGCGGAGTTTAAAATAGTCCGGGCATATCCACATGACTCTTTCCCGACCTATTTATGTTGTATTGAGTTATTGCCGATCTCTTCGGTACACACAAGTACAAGTAAGTTCTTAGCAACACATAGTACCAATACTGTAGTGTAAGGTAACAGAAAACCCAATCCTAACAACATGACTTCTTCGACGAGAGATCCGATGACAGGTCCTGGAGGATGCAACAAGACGCGCACTCTTACTTTACGCAGGAGAATTAGTCAAATGCACATACAGAAATCAATAGCAGCTATTGATTTCTGAATGTTCATTTGACTAATTTATGACGAAAATTTTAGCTATTGCATAGCTACAATTTTCACTTAAAATATCGAAAACTTGTGCATTTTTAGGGTTTCGTACCTTAAAAGCAAAAAATGGAACCCTTATAGGATCACTTTGTTGTCCGTCTGTATGTCTGTCTGTAAAGAACCTTTATCTCAGGAACGCGTGGAGGTATCAGCCATTTTTTTTATAGTAAGTTTGCCCCACCCTAGGAATTTCTCCTGCATCGTGGGTGCGTTTACAAACATTTATACACAAATTAAAACTTATTAATACTCATATCTGTGATCGCTTTGTACCGTGAAAAACTCAACCCTCTACGATATGCCGTAAATTTGTACGGAAACCGCCTCGCTGGGCAAGTAGACTCGCTTTTGGGTGTTTTAGATGCACGCTTCAATATGTCGTTTCATCGTTTATGTAGAGAGAAGTGAAGTACCGGCTGCCAACTGATAGTTATAAAACATTTATTTTCCTGACGATCAGTGCAGACGCTGTAACGATCTTGAAAGGTCCATGTTGAGCACTAAATATTAACGAGTCTTGGCCTGAGAACCACTACTATCGTAGATTGCAATGCGGTGCTTTAAAATATTGTCCAAGAGTGGCCATACCCTGCAGTCAGCGCCGGTTGTACTTTGCCAATGGAATAATATTTTTACTACAACACATCATGTGATGAATACAAGATGTGTCAGTCCGTCTTCGCCAACAGAACAGTCCTGGAGTGGAAACCGTATGTCTGAATCAGACTAGTAGATGGTTTAGGACAGGGTGTCCCAACACAGTTCGAGAGAGGTGAACATGACTGTGTATATTAATGAACTATCCTACTGTAGGCTGACTGCTTCACTGAGACCTTTCTTGAGGAAGCTACATGGTGGGGAAGGAGTGTGGTGACGTGATGCGAAGGTTCATTTATCGGCTGACTGGTGGGCGTACCACCTTACCCGCACCACGCAGCACCACAAACTCAGTTTAGCGGTCCTCCTGCATTGCCTTAGTGAGCTTCGTAGAACGGTAGGCTAACCTACAGTGGTACTTCTTCCCAAATATTTTTCTAGTGACCCAGTAAATACAGGCAACGTTTCTGACGTCGCCGTGACGTCACAATACACGCTCGAACATGTTGCTAAAGCTGTCGAATGAGAATTTCTTTTTTTTAAGTAGGGGAAATATACGTTTAACAGAAATGTTAGAAAAAAGAAGTAAATTAAAGTTGAACTTCAATCTGGTAGAGACTGCTCGTAGGACCTTTTGAAGAAACGGGTAACTAACAGAGTATTGAACTCATAGCTAACTAATATGGAGGTAGCAGCAGTGAACTATATAAAGCTACAATAACCCTGCACACATCCAGCAGAACTTCAATGACATTCACCACGATCACTTTTTTGCCCTGGTTAACACAAGTCACCTCTTTAAATGATAAATGATGTTTATTTTGCAAGTAGGTTTTCACAAACACTTTTACACGTCTTTTTTTAAAAACTAGATGAGGCCGGTGTTTCGTACCTGACTACTCTGAGAAGAAACAGCCGAAACAAACTCAGAAGTCATAGTCTCTTTTAAAGTCCAGACAAAAAATCTTGGTCAACTTACATAAGGACTATGCATATTAGTGTCTGAAATGGTCTTTTTAAGAAAGCACCACACAGATTGAGTGGACCTGTCCAGTCAGTGCAAGCATTAGATATATTTCTCCCTTACATCCTGCCTGCTGTTTTGAACGAAGCAGTCATTGGAGCCAGTTTCCGTAGTATATAGACAGCCATACATGCACGTTCATATGTGTTCCACTAAAGATTTCATCACATCGAAAGCCCTGGGGCGATTAGCGTACAGTCCAGTGCATATTGAAGGTGTGGCGCAACACACACGCTCTAGACTTAGGTACAGCTGTGCCCCACATTATTATTAATGGTAATGTAAGGTAAAACTTATAGTAAACGTTATTGCACGTGTATCTTTGAAATAGCCTTAAGTCTGGTGCCACAGTGGACAGAACAGATTTGAGGTTTCATTATGCACACTGTTTGAGATGAGTCGATGATCCTCGTTATTTTAATTGTTTTTAAAGCGACCAACTTGAGTCCACAATCGGTTTAATTACCGGACTTATATTTGCCAATGTCGC
Source organism: Ochropleura plecta (assembly GCA_905475445.1). Classification (NCBI taxonomy): domain Eukaryota; kingdom Metazoa; phylum Arthropoda; class Insecta; order Lepidoptera; family Noctuidae; genus Ochropleura; species Ochropleura plecta. Next base: position 20,386,018 of record FR997736.1, read on the forward strand.
TACTGGTAGCTCAAATTATAAAATATTGACCAGAGCAGAAGAAGGTAGCCTACACTAGATTTTTAAGCCCTCAAATTAAATGCTGTCTGGTCGAAAATGTACTTAACAATAGCCTTTGTTTTTATACAGGAAAAACGTTATTCAAAGTCTATTTGAGGTTTCTGCAACGGAGTTAAACAGCTAGTTGAATAATTCCCAAAACAACCACAATCAAACCAGCAATCATAAAAGACTATCCACTCACTTGATAGCAATATAAAGGCCGGTACATACTAGTGACAGTACACATAGGTGCAGCTGTCAGTTTTGCAACGCACGCGGGCCGCAGCTGTGAGTCGCGAGTTAATTCCTGTAATGTCGCTACAAACTGTTACGTGCAGGAAATAAATAGCTGCAGAATGTTAACTGACAACGAAGAAGTATGAAGTTTTCAAAATAATACTTAAAACATTTTTTTTATAATTAAATGTTCTTTTCCTTTTCTTCTTTCACATACTACATGTCATAGACAGGCATAATTTCTATTTCTATTTTTGTTGAGGTAAATGTATCAGAGAATCGTCTTGCGATGTTATAACTACATAAAACTGAAACTTATATTTTTAATATCGATCCAATGTCATATTATAAACTCAGGTACACAGCTAATTCACAGCTGGTAGGGACAGAATGTAAGACATTTTAAAGTACGTTGTGTCGCCCCCTAATAACACGAGATTTAAGCTAGGAGATGATGATTTATTTATTTATTAAAACTTTATACACAACAAGTAAAAACTGTACAAAGGCGGACTTAATGCTTTAGGCACTTTCTACCAGTCTATGTTAGGGTGATGAGACAAAACACAGTAGATAATTGTCACGTTGACGGTGATTTTGACAGTTCAGAAAGTAAAAAACAATAATGTTTTCACATTCTAAACTGTAAAAATCGAAGTGACGTATCTCGAAGCAAATATAAATCCTTAAAATTCGTATAAAGTAGATCTTCTGTACTTATTTACGTGTTACCACAATCTGTGGCACTTCATAATGTTCCAACGATTAAATACAATTTGTCTGTCGTGTTAACAGTTTATATTTTACACCAGTGGCGTTTTTAAGCCTCGTTATTACTGGTCGTCTCGTTTGCTGGATTACGGCTCACCGATAGTGATGGGAATTTTATCGACTGCTTCTATATTTAAAGCTGGATCTTTTCATAATAGTCTCTAAGTTACGACAAAGAGAATCAGAAAATGTTCACACTGTAGAATGGATACCATGTCGTATCAATAATGCAATTTACTTTTGTTCTGTTTTTCTTCTAATTCCACAAACCAAGCAACAAAAGAAAATCATAATATTGTTTTAGTAAATACAGCGAGTAAATATCAAAAACGGGTAATGAACTTACACACAGAGCTTAATAAGTGAAGAAAAATACCACAGAATTAAGAAAGAATTCTCATGTTATGATGACACTGTCATAAAATGTTAATTAAATGTATTTGTTTACATACAAATATGAGGTCAAGTATCTAATTTCATGCAATTACCTTCCACATTAGTAAGTGTATAATTATTCTTTATGGCGTTAATTCTAATTGCATTAAGATACATTTTGCCTTGTTAAATGAGTGAGAATAATGATTATAATTTGTTAAGAGATGAGTGTAATTGGTGCTAGTAAACTCACACCTACATATCCCACAATGTAAGAGTACCTCACATACATAACGTTGACATTTCGCTGTTGTCACAAAGCACTGGTTGTCGAACAATTGTGTTGCGCAAGAGCATTGTCAATTCAATAGCTCTGTATGTGATTTAACCTTGCCCATATTTTTTTTCCATTCTTTTCCTTGATTTACCATTTGAACAACACCTTATAAGTAGAAGTTTGCAGAACAATGTAGGTTGAATGTTCTCCTATCCGCTCTATTTTATGAAAATCTAAGCCTAGTAGGAAATGACCGCCACTTCTTCCCAGCTAAAACACTAGGAAGTGGCGAAGGGCAGGGCGTTTTTGTGGGACTGTCTCTTGTAATGTGACGTTTGAAAAGTGCTGATTATCAGCCTAATATAAATAAATGACTTTTGATTTTGACGTGACGAACTAGCTAACTTTGCCGAGAAGTTTGCCGCGCATGCTAGATAACAAAAAAGAAGAAGCCAGCTAGCTACCCCGTTTCCGAATCGCCACACTCAGGGAAATAGCTTCGTACCTTATAATAATAATACCAGCCTATAACTGTCCCACTGTTGGGCAAAAGCATTGTCTCGTCCCTTGCTTGCTCAAGACGGTTTGGCGATTTCAGAACTATATTAATAACTAGCTTTTGCCCGCGGCTTCGCACGCGTTAAATTCGGGGTAAAAGAGCCCTTTCCTGATTTGCAGGTATTAATTATATGTATTTTTGACAAATGTCCATCTCCAGGGTCTCAACTATCTCTGTACCAAAATTCATCAAAATCGGTTTTGCGAATTAGGTGTGAAGACGTAACAAACAAACAAACTCACTTTCGCTTTTATAATATTAATAAGGATAAATCCAGGTTAATCCTCCATGTGTTCCTGCCGTTCGGTCTGTGATGTCTTAGATATATTTTAGAAAGTACATATGAATTGTAAAGTTTGCACATTGGTACTTACCCGGATTTGAGCCAACATCCCCATGCATTAAAGGCGAGGCGCTTAACCTCTGGGCCATCACGACACGTTAAACATTATTTATTATAAATAATAATATTATAAATTTATAGATATTATTAGTGTCCACTACATATTAAATAATGGCACGATTAATGTTAGTGCACTGCAATTACAAGTAAAGTCAGGAAACAGGACATAACAGTCAGCGGGTCAGCGCACCGGATACGTCTGATGCAACACTTGGTCTTACAACTTGGTCTGACTACTCGATAAGTAGTTATTATTTCATCAAAAATTGTAGCAACATTTCTACAGCTAAAAATAAATACTACAGAGTACAGATTTAGCCTACTATCCGACTTAGTGATGACTTCATATACTTTTTTTTTTGGGGTGGGATATCATCAAATAACTTCCCCCGTTCTGGGCGGAGCGGGGGGGATTGTCAGACTTGTACTGACTAAAGCCCACCCATGCTCCTTCTACAGCCCTTTACGTTCCGGGGCCGCGGTATCTCTTTCGAACAACCCGCAACCCCGGCAGGCGGAGGGCCTGGCAGGCCCCTCTATGACGTCATATACTCAGTGTATACTAAAGCCGTTACACAATTTCACTCCTGCAATCCCGAAGGATTTGGCAGAGGCATCCTTACTAATATTATAAAAGCGAAAGTGAGTTTGTTTGTTTGCTACGTCTTCACGCCTAAATGGCTAAACCGATTTTGCTGAATTTTGGTACAGAGATAGTTGGGACGGACATAGGCTATTTTTTTTAAAAAAGATTGAGATATGAGGGAGAAAAAGGGAAGAACAGGAAAAACTTATCATTGCTATTACAATAAATAAGGCGCAAGGGCAAAAACTACAGGTAGCAGGTACCTGTAAATCAGGGGAACTGTGTTACCCCGAATTTAACGCGAACGAAGCCGCGGGCAAAAGCTAGTACATAATATAAAGCACATACCACATTCCCCCAGTTTGCAATTCACCTATTCAGACACTAATCCGCTATTGAGATATTCCTAATGTAAAAACCCTGTAACATTTTGTCCAACCTGGAAGCTGAACCCAGCCGCTGACTGCATGCTCAACAGTGACGTTGTACGACCAAATGACTTACGAGATAGTTGGTATTAGTATCTTTCTTACAAGTTTTAATAAAGGCAACCAAAGAAAAAAAGAGCAAGTCAGACTAGCGCACTGAGGGTTCCATTCAAACTTTCGACATAAACGGCCATAATATTTCGATCTTTAGGTTAAGCCGCGCTTGCCTAGGTTGGTCTGTGGATGGGTGACCACCCGTTACATACCGAGTTTCCTCCGTGCCGTTAAGCCGTTGGTCCCGGCTGTCATTTGTAGATCTTTGACAGTCGTTACAGGTAGTCAGTGTCCCGAAAGTCTGACAACCAGTCTTACCAAGGGGTATCGTATTACCCAGTACTAACTGGGTTGTGGAGGTTAGATAGGCAGTCGCTCCATATAAAATACTATTATTCAGCTACATCCGCTTAGACTGGAAGCCGACCCCAACATACTTGGGAAAAGGCTAGGCAGATGACGTAGACTTAGAGGGTTGATTTTTTCACAACACAAAGGGACCACAGTGTACTATATATATGGTTTTAATTTCAACTCGATAACTCCACGCGTTCCTGAGATGAAAGGTCTTGACAGAGAGATAGACAGACAGACAAAAAAGTGATCCAATAAGGGTTCCGTTTTTTTTCTTTTGTGGTACGGAACCCAAAAAATCGCAAAACCTAGATAGAAAGGCATTATACAGGGTGTTTGGCGCATGGACCGACAACATTTTTTGGGGGATTCAGGGGGTCATGTGCTAGTTTTCAGACCTAGACCCCATGTCCTAAGTTTCACTATCATCCAGATACGATTTTTCTTATTGTTGTTTAAGATTATTTGAATTATCGTCTTAAGAACGTTTTAACTTTTTAGTTTGTTGTCGTATTTGGACCAAATAACTTTTATTACATTCTCTAATGTGTTGTTATTCTAAATGAATCATAAATGTACAGCATAAGATGTTATAAAAATACTTGTAGAGCATCCAAACTCATAAAAATGAAATAAACTATGAAAAATATCTGAAACTATAAACTATGAAAAATATCTGAAACTATAAACTATGAAAAATATCTGAAACTATAAACTATGATAAATATCTATATAATAATCTATAAACTAGGTCTGAAAACTAGCACATGACCCCTTCAGTCCCCCAAAATGTTTTATCGGTCCATGCGCCAAACACCCTGTATATCAGTTAGAGCATATAAAAATGGTTTATAGGTATTTACTGGACCCCAAAAATATGAAATAAAAGATGAAAGCAATAACAAATTACACATGCCACACAAGATTAATATTTAGACTTAATTAATGTCGTTCTCTAACAGACTGAGAGTTCAAACAACCATTACCTAACACTGATCTACTTAAGAGTAATGCATTATAATTATTTGGATATGCACTTTACATAATTATCTAAGTAGACCATCGCTGAAGACATGTTAGCCTTGGAGAAGAAGTAATGGTCTGAGACAATGTGCAGAAATGTGTTTATCTCGAGAGATTGTCAATATTTCTTTTAAATGACTGTTTGGTATGCGCTTTGCCAATATTGTGATGAACATCGCCTATTACTTAGCAAAATGAGTGAATGTATGAGTGGGTTACATAGAATTGTGTTAACTAGTAAACAGAAATATTAATGTTGAGCTGAACCACTTGTTTAACGATCGTTCAACTAATTTTAAACGTGGAATTCTTTCACTGCTTCGTACAGAAATTATTCAAGAGTAGATTTGGCAAAAAAAATACAGAGAAAAGAAGAATAATTAATTTAAGTACTGGTTCGAAGAAAAATATGATTACATAAACTGGCGAAATCTTCTTTCTGTATCGTGTAGCTAACTACACGATCTCACGACGAGTCTTTATGCCACCCATGAGCTTCTGACTTGACTTGACGTGTGTCTCAGGTGTGCTGGTTTCCTCACCATGTTTCCTTCACCGATGCAAGTGATAATACGCACATAAATCCAAAAAATTAAACTATAGACTGGCGAAATATGGGACTACTAGCTGGCACCCGCGGCTTCGCACGCATGACAACGAAAAAAAATATCCTATGTGTTATTCCAGGCTATAATCTACCTCTGTGCCAAATTTAATCAAGATCCGTTCAGCCGTGAAAGAGTAACAAACATCCATACATCCAAACATCCACACATCCATCCATCCTCACAAACATTCACATTTATGATATTAGTAGGAATAGGTACACCTCTGTCCCAACCCTTCTAGGGTTATAGACGTGAAGTTATGTTTTTTTTAATGTTTTAAGATATAGGAAGTTATAAGCACATCACAATCCTTACTATAATATTATAAAAGCGAAAGTGAGTTTGTTTGTTTGTAACGTCTCCACGCCTAAATGGCTAAACTGGTTTTGATGAATTTTGGTACAGAGATAGTTGAGACCCTGGACTATTTTTATTATAAAGTGAGAAATGAGGGAGAAAGAGGAAAGAAAATGGAACTATTACAATACTATTACAATAAATAAGGCGCAAGGGCAAAAACTACAGGAAGCAGATACCTGCAAATCAGGAAAAGGGAACTGTGTTACCCCGAATTTAACACGAGTGAAACCGCGGGCAAAAGCTAGTACCTATGTTATAAAATCCTTATCCTTCAAGGAAATTATACCATATACCATACCAGAAATTCCAACGGGTGTTAACCCTAAGCTTGTTCTTCACAATAAATTGTTGGATGATACGAACTGATGAAGACACAAAAGCATTTGTTCATTGTCCATTTACTCAACACACCTATTACACATTCTTACAAGATTGCTATAAACAACCCGCGGCTTTTCTTAAAATTTTAAGTTAAAAAAAAGATCAATTTGCAGTAACATAAGTTTAAGAAGTATTAAGCGTAAGTTAGGTTAGCTATTATCATAACTATCTTTACAAAATCTCCTAAAGTAATATAAGTACACATTCCACTAATATTTTGAACAACAATAATTTCGGCAAATAAACTTTTACTAGCAATCTAGTGGTATAGGGTTAATTGTACATTTCTTTTGACGCTTCATACAATGTGTTTTCAGAAAAGGGTTTTTTTTTAGACTTTGAAAAGTATTTTAAATTTTATTTTGCATTTTTATTTTTAGTGTAGATCTCTTCAAAATCCCCCCATTTTTGGCGGTGTTGTGTCATGGTTATCATACCTGTTCATCAGTTAATTAATAGCTCAACTCTTAATTTAAAAAATTTGCTAGTCAGTCGTAACTGTTTTATAAAATAATGACCGTTCATTGCATTATACCGTTCTACGGACTAACGTTTTTTTCTCAAATCGATGTCAAAATGAAAAAAGATCTATTAGAATACTATGTTGCTTAGCAATCGTTGTGATTCACTTGATCACTATCCCTGGTGTATGCGCGAGAGCATATAAGCCCCTCCCGGCGTAGCACGCATGCGCAGTACGGTAGTGGACGCGAGTACTCTTGAGTCGTCTCGCGCTACTCACACGGGTCCGACGTGTCGAGCAAACGCGGGAAAATGAAGCTGCCGGTTAGTTTCACGTGGAATTCAGTGATCTTATTAATTAGTGTGATTTGGTACCGGATGTTTATTAGGGAAATCCGGTTTAATGTGGAATTTTCATGTATTTCCTCGAGTGGTGTAGATGAAAGAGGTTTCAGTTCCATCCGCCCGCCCTGTGACAAATAATACATGCTTACAGAAACGGATAAAAAAATATTTAACCACTCATATTAACAAAACTCATATGATACAGTAATGGTGGTTTCAAGCTTCGCTAGCCATACATCACCCCCGTTATGTTGTCATGTTATGTCCTTCCTTTTTTTTTGCGGATAGGAAATCATCAAATAACTTCCTCAGCTCTGGGTGGAAAGAGGGGAGTGTCAGACTTGTACTAAGACCCACCCATGTTCTTTCTATTGCCCTTTACGTTCCGGGGTCGCGGTATTTGTCATGTCCCTCCTTATGTCTAAATTCTGTGTAAAATTGAGAGCTTCTAATTTATTTTCATATAAACTTTAGCTGCTGAAAATCAATAGTTTCATTCGTTTTATAAGTGCCACCTTAACCTTGGGCTAGTGTACAGTTAAAATATAAATAGAGGACAATTTGAACTACATAGTTTCGTTACCACTGATTAACTCTCAATTGACAAAAGCTCTTCATTCCTCAGATCTCACTACTCGTATTAGCGGCACTAACCCAGGCGCTTTCGGTGCCGATCACTAAGAGATCAGAGCTTAAGACCTCAGAGACCAAGACAGCAGTGTCCAAGACCAAAGAGGCCGGGAGATCAGGGGCCCAGCAGAAGCACAACGACCAGGCCAACAAGAGAGAACTGTTTGAAGGGAACTTCGGAGAACGGAATAAGGAAATTGAATCAAAACATGGTAAGTGCTATGTCAAGCTATTTTTTTTGTTTTAAAAAAACGTTGCCCCACACTAGGAATTTCTCCTGTATCGTGGGTGCGTTTACAAACACCAATCACATTCACAAACTGCCAGACCCGGAACAACTACCTATAGGTCATACAAATATTTGTTCCTTGCGGGGGTCGAACCCGCGACACGCAGCGCAGCAGTCGATCGCTCAACCACTGCGTCAACCGTTTCGTCAAAGTTAATAAGTTGTACACGGTTAGCTATTTGTTTATATTAATTTGATTTAAAACACCTAACTATACTATCGAAATAAACACACGACATGGTTGGCGGAGTGGTTGAGTGATTGACTTGCGCGGCGTGTCATGGGTTCGATTTCGGCACGGAACAAATATTTGAATAGGCGTCATGTGCTGGCTGTTTGTCTATATGAGTTTTGAATGATTATTTATTATAATTTTGAAACACCTTAACATTAAACTTAAATATACTATCTATAACATTTTCCACAGATTACTACTTATGACCCACGATACAGCAGAGCTTTCTATTTAAGTAATTCGTTTTAAAATGAATAGCATGTTGGTAGGTGTATCTCAAATATGATAGGCGAAACGAAGGGATAGATGGAGGAGGTCGTGGTTAAATAACAGCCGAATGACCCGATCTCTAAGGTTAAACAGCGCTTGCCTAGGTCGATCTAGAGATGGGTGACCAAAATTGCCAAACAACCAAATTGCTATTGATCTTGAACCAATCTTTACATAAATAGTAAACTAACGAAAATATTGAATTTAAAAAAATGCTGTAAAATTATTAAGTTGCGATACTAAACAATGAACTAATAACTGTCATTGATATGAAAACCAAATATCAATGAACACAATAGTATCCGCCACACGCACACTACACTGGCGTGAAATGCAATCTAACCATTATCAAAGCTAACCGGTTTTATTGAAATATTATGCACCAACACACCAGTTTTAACGCTATTCAATTTGCATACATACGTGGAACTTCCGAGTTTTCCAACGTGATTAATTGAATTTGCTTTATCAATGATTTAATAGGTATGTGGAATTTGGATTCAGTTGTTTTTGGAAACTCTAAAGTGAATTAACACTTTCACTCTTTTATGCATAGCGTTAAGCTATCAGCTAGGTCATGGTGGTCAGTGTCCAGACAGTCTGACAACCAGTCTTACCAAGGGATATCGTATCACCCAGTAACTGGGTTATAGACAGATAAGCAGCTGCTTCATGTAAAATCCTGGTAGGTGGCTTTATTCGGTTAGACTGGAAGCCGACTCTAACAAGGCTAAAAGCTAGGCAGATGATGATGAAGCATAGCATCAGCCACTGCTGGGAAACAGGCCTCTTCTCTAAGGAGTTGGGTGTCCAGGCTGTTCCAGTTTGTATGGCACTTGCCGTCGATGTTTTCCTGCATCGTTTATGAGAACTGTGGTAATTGAAGCCACCTCCCAAGATACAGACGTTGGGGCCATAATAACTACAACACCAGCTGAAGATTTAAGGAAATGTCCCTTAATATGTACAGATATAATAACGCACATGACCAGTTCATATCAATGTTGGTGGAAAAGTCCCTCGGGTGTATTGAGGGTTGACTTCAAGAACTATTGTCTAATCAAATCTATCACAAGCTCGTCTATGAAGTGCGTTTTTTCGTTTCCTTTATAATACTTTTTAGGGTTCTGTACATCAAAAGGAAAAAAAACAGAACGCTTATTCGATCAATTTGTTGTCCGACTGTCGGTCTTTCCGCCTGTCTGTATGTCTGTATGTCTGTTAAGACCCTTTATCTCGGGAACGCGTGAAAGTATTCAGTTGAAATTAAACCATATACTCAAGTTCATGGTCCCTTGGAGTTGTGGAAAAATTATATGTCTAAGTCTACGCTGTCAAAAGATATGACCATTTATGTCGCAAGTTTGTACGGAGCCCTCGGTGTGCGAGTCCGACTCGCACTTGCCCGGTTTTTTTTAATTGTCACAGCTTATAATATGTAGGTGTGCGATATGTCTTTTCGTAGTTTAAGCCACATCGTAACTGGATCTACCAAGTATCAAGGACTTTGATAACGATATGTATTTAACGTTGTATTATTTATCTTTCAGAAGTCTCAGGACCGCCGCCGAAGATTGTGTTTGCCAAAGAATTGCAAGAAATGGTTTCCGAACAGACTCCGGCACACGTAAGTACCTAATACATTATGTTAGAGGATGTTTTACCAATGAATGCTACCATCACATCTTAACTGCGTTATAGAGTATCAATATCTCATAGCAATGACAACCATGACGCCAGTGGAATTCTCCCTTAGTCTCCATTGCAAACGTGGGCGGGCATAACTCAATTTATTTATATTTTGGTTTAGTTCTCAATTTATATACATTTTGGTTTAGTTCTCAATTCATATGAAGTATAACTTTCTTTGTATTCAAATTATTTTCTATTGCTGAAATTATCATAAAATGATACATTAAAACTTTATTTAAATGAAACACATAATTCATTTGTATTTGTGGCAATTTAATCAGTGGTTTGTGGTTACCAAAAACTATTACCTACATTGCGGGGTTGTTAAATGAGTTTAGAATTAATTGACTGTGAACTACAGCTGTTATTGTATCTGACATTTAATTCATTCGGACATGCGTGCTAAGAAAAACTTTTTTTTAAACACGGTTGGCGCAGTGACTAAGAGTTTTACTGCAGCGCTAGTGTCGCGGGTTCGATTCCCGCACGGAACAAAAATTTGAATGACCTACAGGTAGGTTCCGGTTTGTGTATGTTTGCAAAAGCACCCACGAGACAGGAGAAATTCTCTTCTAGTATAGGGCAAGCTATTTTTTTTTATTAAAAAGAAATACCGTTTTGATTTGGTATATTTAATGGTTAATGACCAGTTGTTGCTCCCCATTGACCATTTACCATGTTCCCATAACAGGAAAGTTTTTCTTATCATAACGATGACAATTACATCAAACTCGTTCGATATCGAAAATTCAACTACGCGAACTGTTGTTTATTTAACACAAGATAGGGTAGGTTTCAGGACATAAAAGCTTATATTTTTCGTTTGTGAAGCTGTATCGTAAATAGTATGGTAAATATGAGAATTTTTAATCGAAAATAAAGTGATCCTATAGCATTTTAGTGAAAATATTTGCAACAAACACGATTGTTTTTGTTGCAAATATTTATCATATCGCATCATCCATCGACATGAACAAATTCTTTAAATTATAAACATATTTTACGTAAAGTTATTAATTTTAAAATTAACATAATTATTTACGTTAAGTTTCCACAGCGCATTCTTTTTTTTATGTTTTTATTTTTTTTAGTTAATGGCTTTCAATTTTATTCACTATTTAAAAATGGAAGCTCATAGCGATTTATTCAAGAAATCTCAATATTAACTGACATACTCCTAAAAATCTAAAGTCATAACGTAGTGCGATCGTGTTATAAAATATTTAATTAATTATTGTCATAAACGGAGAACATTACTAATTGGTAGTATGCGTGTCATTAAAATATTTATTTATATTATTATTCAATATTTCATTGTTCAACTATTGAATCTGGTGATTAGTTACGATATTTGTAAGCATAAATTAGATTTATCTAAATTAATTATTGCTTCGGGCACAAATTATCAATAACCTAACCTGATTTATATATATCCTAGTTGTTATATTAGTCATAGTCTACTATTATATAATTAAAATGATTGTTTATTTATTTGAAAGGCCGTTTGCTATGGTGACACACACACACACCGACGGACATCAATACTTTTCGCCGATCCGCACGCTAACGTGCAATATAATTTTCAAATCAGACTGCAATATTTCGTCCTTTTTATCCTACTTACTACCTACTTAATATTATAAATGCGAATGTTTGTGAGGATGTAAGGATGTTTGTTAGTCTTTCACGTCAAAACGTCTAAATGGATCTTGATGAATTTGGCACGGAGGTAGATTATAGTCTGGAATAACACTTAAGATACTTTTTTTTTCAAAATCACGCGGGCGAAGCCACGGGCGCTAGCTAGTAGTGTATAATTATATATCAATATTTCGGCCTGTTTTTACAATCTTGTTTTGTCCATAAGTTTTTAGTCAACCAATCAAACGAACTTAAATATCAACTTTTCCGAATTTAATCAACTCATAAAATCTGGAACTCGTAGTGGCGGATATTAATTATTTTAGGACAGAACATCGATGATCAGATTCAATAAGCAGTTTTATTGAACATTTTGACATTTAATAAAGCAATAAAAAGTTCCTAAAAAGCGTATCATCACGCGAACTATTCATAAGAAAACTTTAAAGAAATGTGTGTTAAGCAAAATGGCTGAGGCGCTGGTTTTTATGCGCACTCAAGTACCGCCAAGTTTTATATTAAATTTCTTTGAACTTGGCCCGGGGTGCTGAGGTTGTGTCATCGTCGTCTTTAAGGTTTTGAGAGGATGTGTATGTGTGGAGGTACATAATTATTATGGTGGTAATAGGAATATAATTAGGTTTTATTTGAATTGACCCATGTATGCCGTACGCGTGAAAAATATCCTACTCTAGGATCTTTAACAAATCCTTAATTAATATTATGAAAGCGAAAGTGAGTTTGTTACGCCTTCATGCCTAAATGACTAAACCGATTTTGATGAACTTTGGTACAGAGATAGTTGAGACCCTGGAGTTGACTGAGATACCCCAGAGATAGTTGTCCGTCGACAAAGGCTTTTTTAAAGTGAGAAATGAGGGAAGAAAAGGGAAAACTTAGTTTTGCTATTACAATCAATAACGCGCAAGGGCAAAAACTACAGGTACCTGCAAATCAGGAAAGGGGAGCTGAACTGAACTGAACACCCCGAATTTTACGCGAGTGAAACCGCGGGGTAAAAGCTAGTTTTATATATTTGGCGAAGTCTAGAAACAAGACCACTGGAATAGGAGAGAGGTTCCACACTTTAAAGTAATCTGTGAAATGAGGCCATTGTCCAACAGTGGGACACACTAGCTATAAACCAAATAATGTAATAGTCTGTGTGATCGCGTTCTTTCTGATAGCAAAAAGTCGTTCATTTAAATGTTAAAGCACATTCTCGTTTTAAGTTTCCGTTCTTTTAAAAAATATTCTACCGTTCGTGCGATGACTGTATTCAGTACGAACGCTGTCATAAACAAAATATTGTCAGCCTTAGGCCATTGTTCGAAATTCTATTCTCCAGATCACTAATGACAGTTTCCTAACAATAGCGTTTTCTTAAATATTTACTGAAAACATTGCCGAAAGGAACAGTGAAGAAATGTTTAGTAAATAACAATGCAAGAATAACATCACAATTTCACTAACTTAACTGTAATTGTCTTGCATCAGTGTGTGTTGCATGCAAGACGATCATCTGGCATTTTGTGTCGGAATTATATGTTGTATTAGCATACTGACTGACATACAGACATTAACATAATTATGACATACGTCTATAATTAACGTTGAGTCATCTCAATAGAGGAGGAGCTCGTGGCTAAATAATAGCAGCCGCTCGGGTCGATCTTTAGGTTAAGCCGCGCTTGCCTAGGTTGGTATGTGGATGGGTGGCCACCCGTTACATACCGAGTTTCCTCCGTGCCTCGGAAAGCACGTTAAGCCGTTGGTCCCGGCTGTCATTTGTAGATCTTTGACAGTCGTTACAGGCAGTCGGTGTTCCGAAAGTCTGACAACCAGTCTTACCAAGGGGTATCGCATTACCCAGTACTAACTGGGTTGTGGAGGTCAGATAGGCAGTCGCTCCATGTAAAATACTGATATTCAGCTGCATCCGGTTAGACTGAAAGCCGACCCCAACATAGTTGGGAAAAGGCTAGGCAGATGATGAGTCAACTCAATAGACAGTATGAATGGTCACTATAACTGCTCCGATGGTATCGCGGTCGCAAGTGCGACTACCGAGCACGGAGTCGAGGGTTCGAAAAGTGATATTAGGTTATTCCATTAGGACCTTCTCAATAGCTGCCCAGAGTTTGGAAGTTGGCGGTAAGATACCGCCGTGCCTCGGTAAGCACGTTAAGCTGTTGGTCCCGCGCCTGATCTCTCTCCGGTCGTGTTGGATTGCCGTCCCATCGGACTATGAGAGTGAGGGAACAGAGAGTACACCTGTGCCTGCGTACACAAACCTGCACTATAATATCTCCCGCGCCGATAGCTAATCTCCACTGAGATTGGCCGCTGTGGCCGATAACGATCAGGAGGACTACATAATATGTGTTCGTACGTACCTACTGGTTTTACTTGCCTGTCTACAGTATAACCTTTGGTAACCACCGTGGTTATGAGAGTCTAACCATTGTCACTAACCAAGGAACAACTAAATGAATACCGAAATATTGATGCGTTATTAAAACTCAAACTGAGAACTAATGTTATTAAGCCCTTGTTACAAACGTTCTCATAATCTATGTTAGCGCTCTAAATGTCGTGACAAGTTACGAGTTTAATTAAACATGGAAAACAGAGGTCCTTAAAGTAGGCTGCGCCTAAATCTGGGTAGCCGGTGTTGCGTTACTTAAATAAAACCAAGGCATTTGATAAATAGGTATTGGTGGATTACCTTTTAACAAAAACTAAAATAATAGCGGCACGGAACCCAACTGTGAAGTTCTATTGAGGCATTCATTTAGTATCAACCGGTCGCCTAGTGCTAAGACTAGTCCTTACTAATATTTTAAAAGCGAAAGTGAGTTTGTTTGTTTGTTACGTCTTCACGCCTTAATGGCTAAACCGACTTTGATGAATTTTGGTACAGAGATAGTTGGGACCCTGGAGACGGTCATAGGCTTTTACAGACGTTTTGTTAGAAATATGTATAACAAATACCGGCAAATCAGGTCAAAGGGGAACCTGTGTTACCCCGGCAAAAGCTAGTGCTAAGATAAAACTTAGGGTGGGCAAACTAAACATCAAATACGCTGCAAAAACACAATCAAATAGTATGTGCGGGGGACCTACCCTTTGATAACCTCATCATCATCATCATCATCAGGCTATATTAGTCCACTGCTGGACATAACCCTCCCCTAATGAGCGCCATAGCGCCCTGTCTTCTGTCTGTCTTGATAACCTGCCCTACTCAAATAATCCGAAGTTGTGCTAAGAATGCTCGACGTCGTTGTCCGAATAGATAATTATTTTGAATGACCACCTCCCGCGATTAAACGGACAGTGGTCACTGAGCCCGTCATGAAAACGGGCGTGAGACTCACCACTAGGCGTCGTCCTAACTGTCTATCGATCGTTTTTAAACGAGTGTGAGAGAAACATACAGATATCTTTAGAGTATCCTAAGTGAAGATCGCTAGCCAGCTATCGCGCGAGCACAGGCAACGTTTCATTGAGCATTTTTATCGCACGACGAGAACCCGTGAGGAGCTCGTGGCTAAATAATAGCAGCCGCTCAGATCGATCTTTAGGTTAAGCCGCGCTTGCCTAGGTTGGTCTGTGGATGGGTGACCACCCGTTGCATACCGAGTTTCTTCCGTGCCTCGGAAAGCACATTAAGCTGTTGGTTCCGGCTGTCATTTGTAGATCTTTGACAGTCGTTAGAGATAGTCAGTGTCCCGAAAGTCTGACAACCAGTCTTACCAAGAGGTATCGTATTACCCAGTACCAACTGGGCTATGGAAGTCAGATAGCAGTCGCTTCATGTATAATACTGGTATTTAGCTGCATCCGGTAAGACTGGAAGCCGACCCCAACATAGTTGGGAAAAGGCTAGGCAGATGATGATGATCGCACGACGAGATGCCATCCACAACCCAACCCTGGCATGGGACGACGCCTTGCACATCTAATGCTACTTCAACAGTTTTTATGTAAGGTTAGAATAAATGGGCTTTCATCTGTTAGTTTCCACGTTTTATTTTGATTTAATTCTTTAATTGATATTTTTTCTCTTAATGTGCACGGTTTCTACATATTCGTATCTATTATCTCAACATGAATGATCTTTTAAAAATACATATTATAATTTAAAAGAGTGTCCAGGGAGTTTCTTGCCCATTAAGTTTCTCCATGGAAATCTACGCATTGGAATGGGCAACTCCAGTACTTTCCAAGTTATTATGCCTTGTGACTGGGACTGTAGGTTCATCCTTTTGTTTCTTGATATTCAAAAATGCCTGTGTTGGCCTAATTGAAATAAATGCTTTGAGTTTTAGTTATATATAAATATATTCTCAGTAAAGTCCGTCTACAGGATAATAATATAATTAATTTGTTAGCTAACAAACGAATTCATTATTATATTTGTAATTTATGTATGGAAACAGAATTACAATTTTGGGCGAGTCGTCGCGTCCTTGAGCTTGTGACTCTTCCAAGGCTAGGTTTAACCGGTGTTGATAGGCACTAAATAAGACAATTAGCGACTATTTGTACACTGGAGGATTAAACCGTTGTTCGCTATTTTAGTTGATATTGACCGTGACGTGATGTTAGTTAATACTGAGTTGATTTTTGAGAGTTTCTAAAGTGTTCTTGCAGTATCGTATAAAAAGCACATTTATATTTATACTAGCTGCGCCCCGCGGCTTCGCCCGCGTTATAATAAAAAAAGTATCCCATGTGTTATTCCAGACTATAATCAGCAAATTTTTGCAAAAAATTCATCAAGATCCGTTCAGTAGTTTTTTCGTGAAAGAGGATCAAACATACATCCATACTCACAAACTTTCGCATTTATAATATTAGTAGAATAACACTTGAAGCACAAAGTACAGAGACGGACTTATGCCATAGAAATTTTCTACTAGTCAACGTTTGGGTGATGCAGAGTCGAACCGATATTATGATGATTATATAATGTGAGATTATTCTGTCTATCACATAGTTGACAAAGCCCTTCAAAATAGATAACAATTTTATAAGGACCCGATTCATTGAATATTTATTTGAGAAACAAAATAATGTATGTAATGCTTTATCGACAATAATTAATTACTTATTTTGTTCCAAGAGGAAAAGTACCGCCCAAGTGCGAGCCGAAATCGAGCACCAAGGGTTCCGTACAAACTTACGACATAAAATATCTTTTGACTGCGTAGACTTTACAGGGTTGATTTCCACAGCTCCAAGGGTCCACAAACAACTCGATACCTTCACGCGTTCCCGAGATGAGCGGTTATGACAGACAGACAATAAAGTGATCCTATAGGGGATCGGCTTTTTCCCATTGGATACGGATTCTTAAAAATGGAAAGGTTCTTAAGTCGACGCGTGTATGTTTTTGTATTTAATAAGACATTAGCAAGATTAGCTGAAATCAAAATCTTATAATGCTGGGTTATTGTCCCACAAAATGTTGCAATGCTTGAGAACAGGGCCAATGTTGCCAGTATCGGTCTCCCACGATAGTAGTAATAGTAATTAGCAAAAATATGTACGTACAAAAAAGGTTACAAATGTATTGCTTAAAGCAAAATAATATTTATAAGGTGTCTTAACTGTGCGTATTTTTTTCTGTACCATTTTTCTTAAAAAAAATGAATAAACAAAAAATAATAGACCATGCTTAGAACTATAATACAACTTAAAAGGTAACCAACCGAGGTCTACCTGAGAGTCTATCTGATGATGACCAGTTGTCCATTGGAGAGTAAACACCTTCTTTTCAACATTCGCCATGAGCTGACTAAGTTTTTAACTTAGCTTCTTATAACCATCGCAATAAACCTATGAAAGTTATTCAAGTTGAGCTTTTTAGACAAAACAATTGTCAGTTAAAACATTTATCTATGCAACAGTTAATTAACAGATAAGCTATTACAGGTCCTTAATAAATATCATTATAGCTAGCTATAGCAATCCTGATCGATGCCATCGACTACAAATGCTACCAATATTATAAATGCAAAAGTTTGTGAGTATGGAATTATGCTTGATCCTCTTTCACGAAAAAACTACTGAACGGATCTTGATTAAATTTGGCACAGAGGTAGATTATAGTCTGGAATAAAACATAGGATACTTTTTTCATCATCTCGTGGGCGAAGCCGCGGGCGCCAGCTAGTACTTAATATGTTCAAAGCGATAGCAAGCGTTATGTAATACGTCTAGGCCAAGGTCGACTTGCAGGTTAACTCGGGGAGCGTTTAGACGTGTGGGAATAAGAGTATAGTGTGGAAGAAAGTATGCTAGCCTAATATTTATAAGTAGAATCTTTGTAGTGTGACATAAATAGACTCAGTGTACTACGAGTTGTTAGTTTGATATAAAAGCTTGTACGTTCATGTCAATATTTGTTGCGACAAATACATTTATTTGTTTGACAGGTCGTTGGATTGACAGATCACAAATATTAAGTGTGATCGGTCGTTAGTCCGATATTGCAGTCAGTGAATTTTTAAGAAGTGTGATTACTCGGTAATATTAAACTCAATACTGACCAGCTGCTAATTTTTTTACACATTACAAACAACATAATACAATGTAAATGTGTGTGTGCATAGTGAGATTGTTAAAATAACTAAAAGCACTATCTCTATTTTGTCTGCTCAGTTATATTACTCCATTAATTCCCTTACCCTAATAAAATGATGCTAACTTGTTACTTATTGTTGTTACTTGTTGTTGGGGCTACCTCTTACATAATTTACAGTATCGCCACTAGACCTTCAACTCTACCAATCTAAATGCTCCTTCAAGATGGCAGGTGGTATTACAAGACACTTGCAACGATCGCCTTTCTATTACTTTTACAATCAACTTAAGAGATAAACAGCCTAAATTATATTACAACACAATCTAGATAATCTTGTTCTTAGAGAAATAACTCGATTAACTTTTTATTTATCTTTTTATTTAAACATATCCTTTTGCGAAATATCGGTCAGTGATGTAATGATTGGTTTTGTACTACCTTTTTGTTATAAGATTGTAAAGTTGAATAGCGATTACTATTCAGTTGCGTTATTAGACTGTTACTTGTGACGTAACAAGTCTAATGAATGCTTACTTAGTTGACGATAAGTCGGCTACTTGTTACTGTAATGAGATTATAATAATCTTCATTGTGAGAGTTATCAATGACCCACGTACTTACCTTCACGACTTGTACAGCTACTCATTGTTGTAACACCTACTGTTACATGTTCTTTGTAGGGTTGGTTAACCATCAAATAACTAACTAACTAAAATACCATCAATGTTCCTTCTTTTGCCCCTTGAGTTTCGGGGCCGAGGTATCTTTTCGAACCAACCGCAAACCCCGGCAGGCATTCACGCTGAACTTTTGAGGCGCGCGTGGAACACGAACGCGCCGTCGGGACGGCATTGTTACATGGCTGGCATGGCATAGATAGATAGATAGAATATTCTTCATTATGTACACCATACAAATAACATTAAACAACTTATAAATATGGTGACACAATGGGCGGTCTTATCGCTAAAAGCGATCTCTTCAAGACAACCTTTGAATGGAGTTAAATGAGGAGAAACAGTACTGTAGGTAGTCTGTGGCGTAACATTTTTCAAAATTATTAGCTACATTTAAAAAAAAAAACAGATACTTATATATACAACAGATACATATAATATACATTTAAAATAATAATCATCAAGAGCAAAGAAGTATTTAATATTGTTGTTTAAGGAGAGAGGTATGTAGTGCTTTTTGACCAGAATTTTAAAAGTGGACAGGGTTTGAGCGCTCCTTACAGACATGGGCAGGGCATTCCATAGCAGTACAGCTTGAACTGGAAAGGATTTATCGTGGAAGATAATAGAATGCACCGGCATCACCAGTCTCAGGTATTTACATATTTATTTGAGATTCTTTTGTAAATTGCGACGCTGTTTAACGGTGTCTCTCTTTCTTTCTCTTCTTTAATCTTCGGCCAACTAATGCTGCCAATTTCTTCCAAATTTCGGTGTATGTATATCAAGACACATTAGCAGCTACTTCGGACACCGCTCAGTTGAGCAGTAGACCTATAGCAACTTGTTGTTGAGTTTCTATTCATTCAGCATGCATTCAGTTAAAAAAATACCAGTGAAATTAATAATATGACCAAGGTACTCAAGCCAATGTGTGAATAATCTCAATAAAATCCACGTTTAATTTCACACCCTCCCTCACAATATCTTCATCATCACTTGGAATAAAACTTTCATAATCCTTATTGCTTTTCGTTTGGCTAATTCTGAACCTCGCCTTCCTTCCCCCGATTTCCTAAAGACTTGCCCAAAAAGAACGAACCAAAGAAATTAATTAAAAGAACAACTTTTATTAATTTCAATAATACGAGTTCTCAGAAGTTTTCTGAAACGTTTTATTCCACTCAGATTTAGTGATGGACTTTTGTCTTAAAAATATTAATTGAATTATTCGGATTGTCGACATTGTGTTGTGTCGTATTTCCTTTGCCGTGATATCGAAACATTAATGTCATCGATAAAATGATTTATGGATGGGTTTTCATTTTAATGAATTGGCAGTGTTCGAATGTTTATCGAATCGGTAGTCATATTTTTCCGGGTAGATAGCATATTAATATTTGATTTCACTTCCACGGTGGGTAAAACAAGAACACTGCTATATGAAATTATTTCCTCAATAAAGTAACGTATATTCAGAAAAAAGTTTCGTCACGGGCAATTGTAGTCCCAATCGTGATTAATTAGAAGTGGATAGCTTTTTCATGCGTTTGGCGGTCAAGGTCGCAATGATTGATGAAGATGTCTTTTCGAAACGATCACAAAGCATCCCAGAGTATCTATTGAAAAAAGAAGATGTGCTGTCTATACACATTTCTTAGCCTTCCAGTGAACAAAAAAAAACCGGCCAAGAGTGAATCTGATTCGCCCATCGTACAATCTTACGACATAAATAGCCATATATTTTGACTGTGTAGACTTAGAGGTTAATTTTTACTCAGCAAAAGGGGGACAGTTGAGTATATGGTTTTAATTATAACTCAATACGTCTACGTGTTCCCGAGATTAAGGGTCTTGAGAGACAGTCTGACAGACAGACAACAAAGTGATCCAATTAGGGTTTTCCTTTTGAGGTACAGAACCCTAAAAATATACAAATTAGTAGATCAATAGACTTTAACACAAGAAATCAAGCTTAGCTACTATTTCGTCTAACGCCCTTCGCTAATATACTTTAGGGACTGTATGAATTTAAGGATTATTATGTTTTTTAATGTTTCGAAATAGATACCTACTTCTATTTGGCTTAGTTTATTAAATCGCGTATTTATTCAAGCCATTAAAATCACATTTAACATTTTTTTTGAGTTACCGCTTGCGAGTTTAGCACGACAGATTAAAGTCTGAGTCTTTATACTACAATCGAGGGCTGAAACTGCTTAGCCTCAAAACAATTTTTGCTTGCAATGTACATTTGTTTTGTACAGCAAGAAATGTAGAGTAGTCTCTTATTTCTGTGTTAATTTAGCTGGTAAAGAAAACAGTATTTGTCAAGTACGTTGTGTCGGTATTTGTCAATGTTTAACTTTGTGGTTGAGATATTGAGTTTGTTGTAGCTGCGTTGTTTAATACTTTTGTGTTCTTTGTATAAGAAATGATGATTGCTTTGAAAATGTTTTAAAATTGGTGATATAACTCCAAGACGCTTTGTTTGTGTGTAGGAACTAGTAATGTAACGAATGTCAATTACTAAGCATTCGTGAACGCGAATGCGAATATCTGTAGTTCGCATTCACGAATACGAATGGAAATACGAATATTCAGTGTTTAAATCTGGTGCTGTTTATCTATGATTCAAAATATGCCTATATGTTTTTTTTGAAACTGCTTAATCGAACGAACAACTTAACTTTGAAGATGAACACTGATTATCATCATATTAACGACTACGTACCTATTTATTGTAAGCATTTTTTTCAAGATGATATGCTTAATCGTTTCTTGATTCTAGAACCTATCGACGTTACTTTGTAAAATATTTTCACACAAGTTAGTAAAGATACATTACACAACACACATATACGTACATTTCAATACTATCTTAATATCTAAGTCACCAGCTCAACTGTCCCTACAAGAAATGCGTCCAGCTGCGCCGGCGCAGAGAGAGTTGATCCACAACTCGCTAGTTATCTAACACACACATGATCTGATCACACGTAATACTGACAACCGGTCTTAAGCCGCGGTTAAGTAATGTGGGCCGAAACCACCATGGTTAAGTGTCGGCTAGGTAATCCGTCAAGTAGCATTGAATATTATTCAGAACTAGCTGGCGCGCGCGGCTTTGCCCGCGTAACATCGCAAAAAAAGTAAAATCCTGTGTATTATTCCAGACTATAATCTACCTTTGTTCCAAATTTCATCAAGATCTGTTCCGCCGGTTTGACGTGAAAGAGTAACAAACATCCATACATCCTTACAAACTTTCGCAGCTATAGTAGGATAGGATTGGTTGAGCATAAATTCTATGATTGATTTCCTGGTTGGGGAAACTGTTTTGGGGTTTTCCCACTTCTTTAAAAGGAAAAAAGGTTGGCTTCTAGTACAACTACAGGCGAAAGGGAGGGAGGAGGAGGGAGGGAGTAGGTAGGTACACAAGCGTCATGTTATGCAAAATTATCTCCGTGACGACACGGTTGGCGCTGTGGCTGAGCGATCGACTGCTGCGCTACGTGTCGCGGGTTCGATCCCCGCACGGAACAAATATTTGTATGGCCTACAGATAGTTGTTCTGGGTCTGGCTGTTTGTGTAAGTAAAATTGAATGTTTGTAAACGCATCCACGATACAGGAGAAACTCCTAGACTGGAGAAACCGTTTTTAAAAAACGAAATAAAAATTGGTTTTAATACTGCCTCGTTGATCTAGTGGTCGCAGGCGCGTCTGATGAGCATGAGGTTCTGGGTTCGATTCTTAGGTCGAATAAAGTGTCATTGGATTTTTCCGTCATAAATTTCTCAGTAGCATGGGCCTGGATTAGTATCGATTGATGGCGATAGGTTCGCCCCCTAAACCATGGGACTTGACGGTGAACTATTAGGAACACTTCTGAGTAACCCTCCGGAGACTACAGTCGTGATGTTATAATAAATGAATGAATAAACTTTATTTCGGGTGGCATCCTTACTATTACTTTACTATTACTATAATTACTAAAATTAAAGTGAGTTTGTTTATTTGTTACCTTTTCACGCTTTAATGGCTAAACCGATTTTTATGAATTTTGGTACAGAGATAGTTGGGAACCAGGAGACGGACATAGGCTAATTAATAATTTAATAATAATACTTTTTTATAAAGAGTGGGCTATAAGGGAGAAAGAGGTGAGAAACGGGAAAACTTAGCGTTGCTATTACAAATCAATAAAGCGCTACAGAATTTAACGCGAGCGAAGCTGCGGGCAAAAGCTAGTATACCCATAAAATCTTTATGTGTCTTAATCCGTTTTATTAGTTACTAGCTTCCACCCGCGACTTCGTCCACGTGGCATAGTTACTTTGGGCTAACGTTAACTTTAACCCGCGTGATGATCGAAAAAAATGTACCTCTCTCTTCCCTTTTCTTCCTCCTTTATCCCCCTTCTCTCACTTTTTTGCCTATGTTCGTCTCCAGAGTTTCAACTATCTCTGTATCAAAATTCATCAAAATCGGTTTGGCCATTTAAGCGTGAAGACGTAACAAACAAACCCACTTTCGCTTTTATAATATTAGTAAGGATTAATATTGCCAAACTATCTTCTGTAAACTAGTACTACCTAAGTTTTTTGAGAAAATAAAATTGTTTATTATGTTATAGTGATTAACACTCACAATTAGATAACACAACAGGCTTTTGCTTGACTGTTAGTTAAATGGAGAAAACGCCGAACCGTTGTATTTAGAAGCCAGACAGTAAACCCTGCCGATACGTACCGTCATACCGACAAGCGAACCTTTAAAGACGGTTTGATCTTCTCCCCAATGCCTTACCGGCACAAGAAAACATGAAAGCCCAATTAAGAATTTCCCTTTCTAAAGATAACTTCACATGCAAAAGGTACCGTTTACCTACTTAACATTCCCTTTGATCCTAAAACCGCGAAAATTAAAACATAAAATAATTAAACAAAACATCTTGTAAGTCAAAAGGAATATAAAAATAATTATAAGGAGCGTGTCCGAATTCCGGGCGGCCGCGGCCGGGGAAGGGTCGAAGCGTTAATTTGAGAGGCTTAGGGCGCGAGGGCCGCCATGACAAATTCACGTAAATACTTGGGCTGAGACTCACAAGGGCTGAGTCGCGACCACGAAATTATTTTGTGACCACAAAATCCTTTTTTGACCATAAAATAAGCTGGTGTAAAAAGTTTCAAGTTTTATTTCTTTAAAATTATATCTTTATATAAAATAAAATCGTTTCCGCTGTCTGTTCTCTTCGGTCTTTTAAACTGCTGAACGGATTTTAATGCAGTTTTCGGCAATAGATAGAGTGATTCAAAAGAAAGGTTTATCCTACTAATATCATAAACGCGGAAGTTTGTACTTGTTTGTTTTATGTTACTCTTTCACGCCGCAAAAACTACTGAATGGATTTTAATGAAACTTTACAATAATATAGCTTATACATTAGAATACCACATAGGCTACAATTCATAAAGATATAGGTTGTATAATGTATATCCTATAAACACGCGAGTGAAACCACGGGGTGCAGCTAGTATTTATGTATTATATTAGTATCGCTATTGTAAACTAAATGTAAAGCAAACTTTCATACTATTTATTCTAAATGTCCATATGTTCTTTATTCAAGATGTGTACTTTTTATTTTATTTCTCAATATCCTACTTCAAAAGTCAAATGATTTGACCAATAGTCGATAAGTACGGACATTACAAGACAAGTTATGTGGTCAATAGATCAATACCTTTAACAGTAACGTTATGCGTAGACGCATAACTTTACTTACGTAAATATGTACCTAATAATGATCGTTATTAAGGTTCATTCTTATTTTATGCACAATCATTTCCTATCATTAGTTTTCCATAAAAAGAAATCAGTGTGCTTTGAATTTGAACCATAACGCACGGCTTGTACACACCACATAATTTTAACCTACTAACCTAAAATCTTAAAACATCGATGATGACCATAATTTCCGTGATTATTATTTAAAAAAAAAACATAAAATTACTTCCTAAAACTACAATATTATCTAACAGTAATAAAATAAGTAGAAGTAGATGGATGTACCACAAAAACGTGCGTTACATAAGAATTAATAATTCAATAGCTGCCCTCTCGTTGGAAGTGCGGGACATAAAAACGCCAAAGTTGTGAGGGCCCCACGATATATTTCTCCAAATATATGTATTACGTGTTATAACTTAGAATTATATCGTCTTGATCAATTATTGGGATTACTCGAGGATATAGTGAATTACTTAGTGAGGTTAAACTTGGGTTGTTTTACGGCGTCTAGCCATACTTTTAGATCGCTACAGTTTTCAAGGTTCGGGGTAACTTACTACTTTAATTTAGAAGTATTTGGCAGGGATGAAACTAATTACTTTTGTTAGCACATAAAAACTTAAAGCTTTGGTATGCCTGAGGAATTAGGTAGGCACACTGATTTAATTGACACCCTTTTTTAGACTAGTTACTAATCAATAAAAAAACTTGGGAGGTGTCAAGGGACACCCGGATGGAACGAAGTTATTATTTATTATGTACAAAAAACCTGTATACACTTAACAAAAATAATCGACGCGACACCACACTGTTCAATGCGAAATAGAAAGACGAAACGAAAATAACTGGCTTGCTTTATTTGAAAGAGAGAGAGAGACAGACAGAGAAATACGCGCACGCCGCACGGTTACAACTATAGCAAAAAGTGTTGTTACAACTTTTGGTCTTAATTTTTTCCGTCTAGCCCCCTTTTGCAACGCACGATAAGGAACTTCGTTCCAATAATAAAATTTGACTACTTGAACAAAAATGTTATAAGTATTGGAAACTCAAATAAAGATGTCATCTGATGTCAACTTGAAAGCGTTTTCCTTTATTTTGGTGTCAGGCCGTGTGGTCACAGTTTCACGCGGCTCTGTCCCATCCCTTCAAGTATTTACGCTGGGCCCGAGGCTTGAGTCATTATACTATAATACCTTTACAATTAATTGTCAAACGTCACGTCTCACGCCATTTTACATTTCAATATCTCAAATTGTTTGTTGTGATGTCTCAAGTCTTATCTATTGTTTGCAGAATTCTATGCTTTGTTTTGTGAGTCACAAGATTAAAAGTATTTTGAAGTTATTTTAACTTTTGTAATCGATGTCGTTGCTTAATTAGCTTTTGGTTTAGTATTACAGTTTCACTGCTGTGTGTGGTGTAAGGCTCGGAATACTTTAGTTTATGGGTCGTAAACTATCTTCTATGTCCTTCTAGTCGTCTAACACTATTTGAGTTTTATCGTTTGGAAAAGGACACAGAACTAATAAATCTTTCTTCTTACTAAGAAGAGAGATTTATTAGTCCTGTGTTTTTATTTCAAGTCTATAAATCCTACCTAATTATCAAAGTTATTGTAAGATTAGTAGGTATTGTATTTGTCATTCTAATTTAGTTACGTAGTTGCATACTTGGGTGGATCAACAGTGTTTGAAACTAAGTTGCGGGGCCCACAGTCCCACATGCTCCCAGCCTGCAACACAAATATGCACCCACAACATACTGTAGTACGAGAACTACACCGTACTGTAAGTTGATATGTTTAGATAATTTGAAATATTGTAAAGCCATGGAAAAGAAATTTCAAGCTCCTATTTTAGTGTTCTTCGTTTAGGAATCTTTAGGAGCTTTTAGGCGTGGCTTCACTAGTGAAGAATTTGTTAGTATAGACAAATAACGACGGACATTTGTCCATAGTTACAATATTGTGACTAATCATAATAATAATTGAATTTAGCTAAATACAAGTATTTTATATCAAGGAGGGGCTGCTCTGACTCTTCAACCTAGTTAGTAATACTGATAGACAGTGTTAAGATCACATTTAAAACCAAGTTAATTAAGTTTTATGGCATATTCTATTCATTTCAACAACTATAGTTATAAAATTGTAATCTTGCAGTTTGATTCATTTGTGAATTGACGAAACTTAATTAAATTATTTTAGAAATTTCCTAACTGAGAAATATACGATAAATGTCAGTGATGTTTTCTCTGACTTTATCGAACATTGCTATGTTAATATTTTTTTTACAGTGGAGTGGTCAACTCCATCGGTGCCAAAATGTTGCGTGTTATTGATTGATTATACTTGAGTAACATTGTAGAGATTGACGTTATGAGTTTAACTCCCAAATCAAGCAGTGTTATCTAGTTTTTCCTCTTAGAATTTCTAGTTTTCTCCGTGTGTCCGGCAAGATAGGCAGTTGATGATTATAGGATCAGCCTTGCTCGGATTTGCTGGAAAGTTTGTTCCGCCACTTCTTCTTCCCAGCGTTTTTGTGAGACTTTCTCTTGTAATGTGACTTTTAAAAAGTACTGATTATCAGCCTAACTTGAATAAATGACTTTTAATCATAAAATAACTGCTCCCGCTCTAGGCGGAGCAAAGGTGAGTGCCAGACTTTTAAAATGCACCCATGTTCCTTCTTTTGCCCTTTATGTTCCGGGGCCTCGGCATCTCTTTTAAACAACCCGCAACCTCGGCAAGATACCATTGCCTACTGTACTGAAATGTCCGCAGCTAGCCAGGGCATTATTTCCGCGTGGCAACCTACGCACAGCACAGCCACTAGTTATCAGCAAAACGTTTTTGGTAAATTTTGTCAAAACACCGACGATCTCAAACTATGTAAACATGTTAAAATTTGAGTACTTATTTAAAACTTGCCCCAAATCCAAACCATTAATAAATATTTATTAAATTGAACACATCCAGTTTCACTCTCGCTTGGAGAAATACTTAAACTAAGATTATTCTAAAAACGGTATCGGAGAGAAGTTATCAGTGCAAATGGACCGCCCACTCTGCTACTTAAATCAGTGGAAACATACGAGGCATTTTCATTGGGACAAGCACTCAAAAATATTTTTGGAAAATTGAAAAGTTAGTAATAGTTAGATGGGTAAAAGGCCTAGTACCTAAAAATTTAACATTGCTGTCCATAATTTCATCGAAGTGAACTAGGATGGAGTGTCAGACTTTTACTGACTAAAACCCAACCATGTTCCTTCTTTTGCCCTTTGTGTATGTCTCTTTCGAACAACCCGCTATCCCAGCAGGCACTGGTCCTGACAGGCTCTGCTTTGCTGCCATTTCTTTGAGGCACGAGTGGAACAAGAACGCGCCGTCGACGGCACGGCCTGTCGTCAACAGATGGACGGACGGTGAGCTACCCATTGCTAACCTTCCACAGACCCGCATCTCCCACGGCGCCGGCGACTGGATTGGTTTCAGGTTTAAGCACTAGCACTTAAGCCAAAACACTGTCTCTACAAGGATAATCATTATTGCTGCTGCCAAACCATCTGATTTCACCTGAGACAAAGACTTAGCTAGTTTTATAAACGTCCATCTTATCATCAGCTTCCAGAAAGTCTCATCTAGATGCACCCTGCCACCATGTAAATATCATCGCTCCATTAGGCCTAGGTCCTTTTACCCCGTTGGCTATCGGCATATTTTATTTAAAAAAAAAACAAAACTACCCTAACGAACATCGGTTCAACAGCTTATATGCTCATTGTATATTTTTAGGTCTGTACTTAAAACGAGGAACTCGTCGCTAAATAATAGCAGCCGCTCAGCTCAATCTTTAGGTTAAGCCGCACTTGCTTAGGTTGGTCTGTGGATGGGTGACCACCCGCTACATACCGAGATTTCTCCGTGCCTCGGAAAGCACGTTAAGCTGTTGGTCCCGGCTGTCATTTGTAGATCTTTGACAGTCGTTACAGCTAGTCAGTGTCTCGACAGTCTGACAACTAGTCTTACCAAGGGGTATCGTATTACCTAGTACTAACTGGGTTATGGAGGTCAGATAGGCAGTCGCTCCATGTAAAGTACTGGTATTCAGCTGCATCCGGTAAGACTGGAAGCCGACCCCAACATAGTTGGGAAAAGGCTAGGCAGATGATTACTTAAAACGCGCCGTCTCAACTTTCATCCCGTGTACAGTCAAAGCAGTAAAACATAGCCCGCTCGTTTTTATGTAGGTGAGGTTATCTGTGCGCCTGTCCGCGCGTCCATCTCGTGAAGTTGCTCCGGGGACCGGAGTGGACCCGGACTGAAGCACTCGGTAACGAGACTGAAAATTAGAGGACGAGAAATGCTCTATTAGTTTGTCACTAAAGTAAAGTTTAGTGTTTATTGTTGCAATGTGTGAACTAAATATCGGGCCTACTTTATTCATCACTAGCTTTTGCACGCGGCTTCGCTCGTGTTATATTCGGGGTAACATAGTTCCCCTTTCCTTATTTGCAGGAACCTGCTACTTGTAGCTTTTGCCCTTGCGCCTTATTTATTATAATAGCAAAGCTAAGTTTTCCTTTTCTTCCCTCTTTCTCCCTCATTTCTCACTTTAAAAAATAAAAAGTTAGCCTATGTCCGTCTCCAGGGTCCCAACTATCTCTTTACCAAAATTCATCAAAATCGGTTTAGCCATGTAGACGTGAAGACGTAACAAACAAACAAACAAACTCACTTTCGCTTTTATAATATTGGTAAGGAAGTAAGGATTAATACTTTAATATACTTAAATCTTGTTGTTAGGAACTGCAGAGCAGAGCTATTCTTTTGCCACTTTTCTTTTTAATTTATAAATATTTTAGCCCTACAAGAACATTGACGAATGAGAACGTTTAAGGATTTTTACAATTCTTACATTATTGAATCGATTAAAATGGGGTTCTGTTGCTAAACAAACTCAAAACCGAAGAATTTGGCATTTATATTTTCTTTCGGCAAAAACAATATTCAATAATAGGCCAGGAGCGCTACTTTAATAACTCTTTTTGGTCGAACTTGGTGACTATAAGCCTGTTTATATTCCATCTTGTCCAACATTACCAATGTAATCATATAAAAGCTTTGCCCATCTTCACAGAAACAACTGTAACGATATTATAATTCCGGCATCTGCCAAATAAATCAGCATTGTGCTCAAAATAACAAACATCTGTACCCACAGGATGTTATCTTACTTCAACATTTAAACTGTGTTTTGTAAGTCCGGAGCTTTTGAGAGAGATGCCAAGGGCATTCGTCGGAAATTCGCCTTCAAACAGATTATTAAGAAGAGATTGTTTCTGTTTTAAATTAATATTTACGGTGCTACACGCAGTTTAGCAAGATCTACTCGAAATCCTGAAATCCCTGGCTGTATCTTACGGCTTTAATTTCTGTCTCTTTATTCTAGTGATCGTCAGATTTTCTACTGAACATGCGGGTTCGATTTCTGGGTAAGGCAAAGTGTCATTGAGTTTTTACACTAGTCACTTTTCGGTAGCAACCCGGAATCACGATTACAGCCAATTAGCTTGTCCTATGTTCTCCAAATGTGTGTGTCCACTTTTGTCAAAATTTCTGGAAATCAGAGGCGTAAGTCATCATTGTCACCTCCTTACCCAGTATTTTAAATGGAACGACTCTTCACCATTCATCATAATTTTCCTGCCCTTGTCCCATTCTATTTGGGGTCGGCGCAACACGTTTTTTTTTTTTTTTCGTTTTAAACTAATGAATTAAATAAATAAACTTTTATTTGTTTCTTTTTTTATCGGATCAGCGTCAAAACGTAAGTATCAATTTTAATAATCTTGGAAACAGTTAGGTGGCAACTAGCTTTCGTTTTGACAAAGAATTTACAAGACAAGATTTGCTGTCCAAATGAAGGTCCGCCAAATCCTGTCCCGGGACAGTCAGAGGATAAGAGACATCTTCCAACTACGATATTGTCACGGTTCTACTCTTTATACAATATCCCGGAAGCCTAACGAAACAGGGTAACTCCTTCAATTAGAAGAGATCATTATCTCGCACAAGTTCGCAACAGACAGAGATGAGTTGTTGAGAGACCATGTTTTTACTACCAAAGTTCCTAAGTTTCCAAGCAACATTAATTTTAATCTCAGCATTAAGACAGTTACGGCGGTAACAATGATGTATTGTACTGGCTGATCATAATTTTACGGGTGGAAAGTACGCAATGTACATGATTTATATTTTTAATTTCGCTTTTAATGAGTGCCAGGCTTTGTGTGCGGTCGATTATTTTGTTTAATAGTGCCGATAAAAGTTCCATATTTTGCTGATACAATTGCATTTTACAACGTGAATGCTCTTTGAAATTGAGCGTGTGTTATTAAAATTTTATTTGATAATAAATTAAGTTAATATTGGCCGTTATTGTTCACTCACTAATCAATTAACGCCTTATTGGGACATTCATTATAGCGACAATTTTTTTTAAATGTCGTCTTCTTTTCACGTCCTCCTTTCTCTTACTCAAAAGAAGACTTCTAAAACCATAAACCTAACCAAAGAACCAGAGAGTCCAATGATTTGAAACTTGCAGTTGCAGTACTTATGTCGCGAGAAAATTATCAATACTAAGGAGAGTGATCTAATAGATACCGTACGTAGACGTTTTCTTGGCAGTCAATTCAAATCACTGTGGATTTGCGTCTTCCAAAACAAAACAGAAAGACGACCATCTTGTAACGAGTTGGGGAAAGTTTAACGATTTAAATCTTTTACTCTAACAACACAACTCCTCTGTTTGTCATCCCTCAACAAAAAACAAAAGCCTCACGTAGTACGTGACTCAAACTCTTACACCTTCACTTACTTAAACCTTACTAAACCCTTGGAAGCCGGAGGGAAAATAGCCCGGCTGCCCATAGCCCATAGCCCATAGCCCGGGTAATCCGCCGCATTATCGGCTATGACGGGCGCGATAGCCCCGCGACGTTATTGCCCGACGTCCGGCAATCTACTCGCCACGCCATTTTGGTGTGACGTAATGTAGGGTTATATAGTGTGACGTGTTGTAGATAGAAGATTTAGTACTTTGCTATTTCATGTAGAAAATTGTTTTATTATTGTTATCTAAATTAATTTGCAACCGTTTTCAGTGTAAAATCCTCACTTCCTTACTAATATTATAAAAGCGAAAGTGAGTTTGTTTGTTTGTTTGTTACTTCTTCACGCCTAAATGGCTAAACCGATTTTGATGAATTTTGGTACAGAGAGAGTTAGGACCCTGGAGACAGACATAGGCTATTTTTAAAAAAAAAAAGACTGAGATATGAGGGAAAAAAGGGTAAACTAAGCATTGCTATTACAATAAATATGGTGCAAGGGCAACAACTATAGGTAGCAGGTACCTGCGAATCAGGAAAGGGGAACTGTGTTACCCCGAATTTAACGCGAGGGAAGCCGCGGGCAAAAGCTAGTAAAATATAGATTACAATCCAACCCTTACCTTAGTAGGTAGTAGTACTCTCCGTTAGAGCAAAGTCCATCACCTGCCTAGCTTCTCAGCCATAGCAAGTCCATATTTACTGAATTTGTTTGAAGATAGAGTTTTTACGTGATAATATATCATGAACAGTCCACGGCAATAGACATATGTCATGTACATTCATAAATGTAAGCATACTGAGCCTCTGTGAGGGTGATTATTCTGCACGATTATGAAGCGAACTAGTCTCTATCGGATCGTATTATAAAGCTTTAAACTTTAGCTGCTGCTATAATTTAATGAACTATCCGTTCTCTATCAAAATTACCCGCTAATTCCCTAATAGGTACTCGATGTACGGATTACAGTACATCGAGTACAAACAATGCTCGCAAAACCAACAAATAGACTGAAGTGAAACTAAAACAATAATTTATCTACTTTCAGTTTTAAATAGTGTAAAATCGCTGCGATGTTAGCGGCGGCAACTGCACGCCTTGCTTGTGCGGTGGTCGGTGCACTGAATTTAATAAATTACACAAACTTCCTCTACTTGGTTTGGTGTGCATAGGAAGCTTTATATTCGTGAAAGATCCGGGAGGAAACACAGAAATACCACCCTTTGACTCGTCGAAACCCACATCGTGGACTTCATGGGATCCGCTGAATATGAGAAGCACAGGACGGGGCGATGTGACAACAGTTGCGCGAAGTCCAGCCACGGATTTGAATGTCTACGGTTCGAGGAACATAATGATGTAAATCGAAATCTTTTCATGCGGGCGCTTATTTCCAAAATATTAACTATTATCATTTGCGTTGCCCGACGACGCATCTATCTTACTCACAACTAAAAACCAACAAGTACATCATGGTTGGAACCAACAAAGAAGGTTATTTTCAAACGACTTTTGAAACAACATTTTTTAATGTTGCTGTTAGCAGTGCACCTTCTGTTTCCTTTCATCTCAAAGAGAATGGCGATTTACGGCCCCGTTGGTAGACTTACGAGTTTGCCATTCGGCTCTGTTCGGAACAATCCGGGGCAATTCGGCGGGTTCAGCGAATGAGCGCGCTTTGCATATTAACGCCGCTGGGGTTCACGCACTTTTTGCGCAGACCGCTAAACGGTGGTAATGTCGATAGATGAGTTCGTACTGTGTCGGAGATGGTCGTGTAATTTCGGCTATTGTTTTAGGATACCACGGAGTATACCTTAAAATGGGAAACGAATTTTCAGGCACAATTTAGATCCGATCCGATCTAATAGCTAAAACTAGACGTTGAGATGGGTAACGGTTGTGTTCTCCAGAGGCATAGACTAGGGTATACCGGAGCTCATTGTCTATATTTTGCAATTTAGTCTCAGAACCAAAAAATTCCTTCTAATAGAATCAAAACATTCCAAAATACCCTGCAACTAAGCGAGACTATTAAAAGACTCTAGAGTCCTATTTCCACCGACTGTGGTAAATAATATTAATAAAAGAAACGAAAACGTCCCCACAGTCATTATAGCAACATTTTGTAAACGGCGACAAAGTTTTGTCCCCAAACTTTGACAATACAAAGACTGTATTAAGAAATCAGACGCTTTATTAAGTTTATTTTTGTTCTACAATTTAATCTTAAGTTTTATGTGTAAAGAGTTATGTGTCTGTGAGTTTAGATAAAATTGCTGAGTTCATTCTGATGAAACACTAAATAAAGGGTAGCTGACACAAGATCTGTGCCACTATTTCAAAGCGAGGTGTCGCAATATTAGATTCTGAACATAAAATATTTCACGAAATTGATTAATTTAATATCTACTTTAAAGGTCATTTGAGGAGTTAAATGTCGTGCGTTAAATTAATAACCGCTTTTAAATGATGAAAGGATTTTAATACTAGACCATAAAATAATTAAGAAATAGCTTTTAACCAGTAACTGTTAGCCTAATCATAGAACATTAGTATTAGAATAACTTACTCAAAACAAGACAAAGTAACGTAAATTAAAGTTAATATCATTCAGTCGGACATTATGTATATTGTAAAGCTACTACCATCAATATTGCAATAAATCACTTGACCATTTAGTAGTAGCTTTGATAATTTCATGCAGTTACGAACATAGTATGATTATGAAAGCGATCAAATTCTAATTTTACAATTACCAATTAACAAGAATATCACTTTGAAAATTTGTTAAAATAAAACGAAGGGACAGAAGTGTACGCTAATACTACACCCACACTTCATACTGCCCTTAGATTTGTTGAAACGAAGTTCTTTATCGCGCGTTGCGAAAGGGGACTAGACGGAAAAAATTAAGACCAAAAGTTGTGTTGTAACGACACTTTTTGCTTAAGAAAAAAATAGGGACGACACTTTTTGCTATAGTTGTAAGCCGTGCGGCGTGCGCGTGTTTCTCTACCTGTCTCTTTCTCTCTCTCTCTCATAGAAAGCAAGCCAGTTATTTTCGTTTCGTCTTTCTATTTCGCATTGAACAGTGTGGTGTCGCGACGATTATTTTTGTTGAGTGTATACAGGTTTTTTGTACTTAATAAATAATGTGTTCGTTCCATCCGGGTGTCTCTTGACACCTCTCAAATTTTTTTGCGAGCCAGCCGAGCGGGTCGATCTTTAGGTTAAGCCACGCTTGCCTAGGTTGGTCTGTGGATGGGTGCCCACCCGTTACATAACGAGTTTTTTCCGTGCCTCGGTAAGCTCATTAAGCTGTTGGTCCCGGTTGTCATTTATAGATATTTGACAGTCATTACAGGTAGTCAGTGTCCCGAAAGTCTGACAACCAGTCTTACCAAAGGTATAGTACTAACTAGATTGTGGAGGTCAGATAGGCAATAACTCCATGTAAAATACTGGTATGTAGCTGCATTCGGTGAGACTAGAAGCCGATCCGAATAAAGTCGGGAAAAGGCTAGGCAGATGATGATTACCCTAATGTTTGTGTCAAATGTATTAGGGCAAGTCTTCTGCAGTCAGCCGAGCACACGTCCAGACTCAGCACTGAGAAATTGCTGATGAACACTGCTTGACCGGGAAATCGAACCGCACATGCTCCGCAATCACACTTGAAAACAGTAGACCAACAAGGCAGCTTATTTGCTAATTGTTGATTTCGTATATTTATGCTCGTGCCGCGTCGTATAAGAGTCGTATTGCCTCACACAGTAATTAAATATAGTTAGGTCACTGAGGTTGCTTCAGACGCTCGTTTCCCGTAATTATCGGCGGCTAGGTGACACTTCACGCTCGATTCACGATATATGACGAGTCTCTACCTGTCACATATGATACGTGAGTGAAGGTTGTGACACATTCGTGTTACATCGGACTTATGATGCGACTGACGAAATGCTTGTGTTATATAGGTACATCATAGAGTAACCTTTAGAAAATATAATGCGTAGTGTTGAATACTCAGGGCGTAATCTTTCATTCATTATTTTTGAATTAATAAACGTATTTGTATTGTATTGAAGTATGAAGTAATCGTTTGTTGCACTCTGTAAATGATAAATGATGTTTATTTTGCTAGGTTCTTACAAGCACCTTTAAACGCCATTTTAATTTTAATTAGGTGAGGCCGATGTTTCGTACCCGACTACCCTAAAAAGAAACAGCTAAAACAAACTCAAAAGTCATAGTATCTTTTTAGGTTGATCAACTTACATGAAGGCTATGCAGATTAAATGTGTTTGAAATGGCTTTTTTTAAGAAAGCACCACACAGATTTGAGTGGACCTGTCCAGTCAGTGCAAGCATTATTAGTCAGTTATTGTGTGGCTCGACTCATACAATAGTAGCTGCTAGACAATCGGAAAAAACAAACCAAACTGTTTTCTCTGTAGCATGGTGCGGGTGACATTTGTTAAAAGAACCGTTCCTCTTCAATCTGGAACGTTACCGCGATTAACGATCATGACTGAATAAAGACTTTACCTTAAATGTTATAATCGTAATGGACTACCTATCATAGCACTACATTCCATCACTAAACATGTCATCATGATTTTCCTGCCCTTGTCCCATTCTATTTGGGGTCGGCGCAACACGTTTTCTTCTTCCATTCTCCCCAATCAGACGTCACAGCATCATTCACTGCTTTCTCCTTCATATCATTCCTTACACAATCCATCCATCTTTTCTTTGGTCTTCCTCTCGCTCTCCGTCCATCGACATTCGGATCCATCACTCTTTTAGTCACATGTGCTTCGTCCCTCCTCATTACATGTCCATACCAAGATAACGACTCCCTTTATTTTTTTCTGTAACAGGCGCCACTTTCAAACTTCCTCTTATATACTCATTCCTTACTTTATCCATTCTTGTCACTCCACACATCCATCTCAACATTCTCATCTCCGCTACATGCAATCGTTTTTCATCCACCTTTTTTACGGCCCAGCACCATCATGTATAAACATGTATTTTTGTCTAATGTCACCCACACCATTCTCTAGCGAAAACTCTTTACCTTTTGTTTAGCAACTGTCATTTTCGGATGATTGCCGGGATTGACAGCTCAGAGTAACAATCTGCTCAGAGCTGCTAGGGATGGCTACGGACGATTTTATTGATAAATTATAAATTAATATAAAAGTCACATTGAAATCAAATCAAATTATTTATTTTCAATTAGACCATTACAGGCACTTTTTGAATGTCAAGATTATAATACTCTGGCTTGTATGTGATTTAAAGATGAATAGCGTGTATGTAGCTAGTTATGGAAATTCAGACACAATGTCAAATTCGTTACTGAATAAATAAATGAAATGAAATCTCCTCGAAACGGCTCTTCAATAACTTATGTAGTACAATCTAAACTAATAGTTATTATGAACGCGAAAGTAACTTTTTGTAGCCGTTTGTCTGTCTATTTATTACATTTTCATTAACTAAACCTATCGTTATCATATTAATAGGTAAGCTTCTCCCCGATGAAACAAAACAAAACTATACAAGACTATCAAAGCGGAAAATACAAACCTAAACCAGAATATCGCCACGTGGGTTAGACATACAAGTCATTCATGTTTCCTCGGCGATAAATAAAGGGATGTATTGAGTAATGGCCGAGTAACACGATACGCAATGGCGGAAACTCGAGCCGTTACAATTTGCTCGTATTATCCTCACGGTACGACTTGAAAGGGAAGTGGAAATGAGGGTATGTCTACGTAATTCCTTTGAGCTTTATTATGGGGCTGCAAACTGAGGAGTTGGGTCAATGGTCTGTAATGGTACAATGGGGGTATGTTTAGTATGCGCTTGTTTCTTGAGAACGCTTCGTGGTGGAAAGTAGTTGGTTGGTGGATATCGCTGTTAGCGATTGATTGCCAGTTTATAAATACAATTATGGATAGGTATTATACTAAGGGCTGAGTTATAGATTTTATATTCAATACTGTATAATAAAACCATGCAAAAGTTTTTTTTTGTACCAAAAAAAATAGATTCTTCTCCAATTGACTTCTTACCCGTGTATTTGCTAAATACCATTAAGAAAATATGAAAGGTTTTACAGTATAATGTTCATAGCTATAATATTCACGGATTCTTAGTAAAAAACAAGTCTATAAGATATTCATGAAGGTCTCAATTTTCTCCGTTCTGTTCTAAAACACATTCATTCGCGCCTTATATTAATAAAAAACAAAAAAGTACCAGTTATTTTCTCACAAAAGTTACGTAAAATTGAACACAGTAAAGTTATGCGCAGTGAATCCACGGCCTAATGCAGAAAGAGCAACTGTTCGAGAGAAACTTCAGACTTCAGAGCATAAACATGATACATAGAATATACAACAGCTACTTTTTTTTGTTTTAAACTCACATACACAAATAGCCAGACCCGAAACAACTATCTGTAGGTCATACAATTATTTGTTATGTGCGAGGATCGAACCCGCGACACGCAGCGCAGCAGTCAATTGCTCAGCCACTGCGTCAACCGTACCGTCAAACACAACAAGTGAAAGGATCCATTTTTTTTAATTAAAGGAGGTTGATAGAAAAATAATTTACATACATGAGTAAATGCAAATATTTTGTTCCTTGGCAGCTTTTCAGCATACACTAAACCCTAAAAAGCTTAATCATCATGGCTTTCAGCCATCTCAGTATAATAGTAGTAATCAGCAATAATCATTGGTACTAAAGTCAGTCTATTTCCAACCTTTACGGTGATCAGTTGCATAAGGGGGGATTTAACATTAATATAATAGTAATTAATTAAATAAATATTAATTACCTTTTAAATCATTTCTTTTTTTAAAAGCCTCTTCGAAGGGACCCTATAACAGTACGTACATTTTCTACGAAGTGTACCTTCTGCATCGTTCGGTTACTGTGTCCTATTTACAAGCAACAAGTTAAAATGATTGTGTAGAAGTTAGCGAACTGGCCGGCGACAAATCACGGCTCTGTGGCGCTTCGTTATGAGAAAAAAGTAATATCTGTCAAGTAACGTCTTTTTGTTTGGTAGAATTGTAGCTATTTTCGAGTTTTATACCTATTTCAGTGCTGCCATCTTTCTTTTATTACAGCCAAAAGGTCACGTAGGTAGTAAAATTAAAATTGTAGTTATTTGAGAGGAAAACTGTGCAACTATAATCTATTTATTTTATATGGAGTGACCAAAAACTCCACATCCCAGTTATTGTCTCAGCCCTGTTGTCAGATATTATGAAACAAATACGAAGGAATAATGTCACGATAAATAAACAAAGCTGGCATCTAATCCCCCATCATAATCTGCTCGCAGCTTAGCGACCTGTTGCTTACTACTTACTTTTATAACTTACACGAGCTATCAAAACAACTCCGAGAGACACTTAAGTTTTCTTTCACGTAACTTAATTTTCCCAATGAGAGCGCTACACCTACGAACTAAACGGTTTTAAGATCTCTAATAGAGCAAGAGCCCACGACGGTCAGACCTTTGTTATTTTATATAAGCTGAAAGTTTTCCTGTGCCCCTCCCGCCCTGCCCCCTATACTGGTAAGAATGACCAACGTCTATAGAGTTTGGGTTGTGGCTACTTAGGCAGGTAACAGATAGTAAAGGTGTATGATAAAAATATCTCCTAAAACTTGTTAACTCTTTCGCTGCCCAGAACTCAGCGTCATCATCTGCCTAGCCTTTTCCCAACTATGTTGGGGTCGGCTTCCAGTCTAACCGGATGCAGCGGAATATCAGTATTTTACATGGAGCGACTGCCTGTCTGACCTCCACAACCCAGTTAATACTGGGTAATACGATACCCCTTGGTAAGACTGGTTGTCGGACTTTCGGAACACTGATTACCTGTAACGACTGTCAAAGATCTACAAATGACAGCCGGGACCAACGGCTTAACGTGCTTTCCGAGGCACAGAGGACACTCGGTATGTAACGGGTGGTCACTGGTCACCCATCCACAGACCAACCTAGGCAAGCGCGGCTTAACCTAAAGATCGACCCGAGCGGCTGCTATTTATTTAGCCACGAGCTCCTCAGAACCACTATCACCAGCCCAGAACTCAGCGTATGAGTCCAAAATATATGGTATAATTTGGACTGGGCAGCGAAAGGGTTAAAATATAAAACTATATACTTTTTCCGGGATAGGTACTTTAGAAAGTAAAAAAAAACATACCGGCCGAATTGAGAACCTCCTCCTTTTTGGGAAGTCGGTTAATAAAGTTCTTATAATTGATCATAAGCCTGTTTCTTCTGGTGGTACCGATTCTCGGTGCAGCGTTGCTAATGATAGGTTTCCTACAAGGTTGATGGATGACCTAGAACCTAGACAGAGGAACATTCTGACAGTTTTGGATTGACATTTTAAACTGACTGCCTCGTTGGTCAAGTGGAAGCAAGCGTAACTGCTAAGGATGTGGTTTCCTGGGCGGGTTTTTTTATTAGGAATTTCTCAGTAACAACCACGAATTCTAAATTCCTACTCCTGGTTCTTCGTGGTTAATGGCAATATGCTCGCCCTCTATCATACGGGTCTTAAAAATAACTAGCGACATATGAGTGTACTACTTATAAGGTACAGCTCTGCCCAACCTCACGGATATTACAGGGGTGATATTATCTAATGTTAGCTACGGAAAAGCTTATGTCAATAAACTAGTATAATACGAATCAACTTAATGGTGGTTGCCATTTTTTTATGAAATAAATAGATTTACTCGCGACTTCGCTCTTGTGGGCGACAGAAATTATCCACTGGGATACAACGTATCATAATGTCCCTATGGTAAACGTCAAAATCGAAATGTGTTTAGCCTTAAGGCCTAGAAGGTATAGTGATAGTATGAGTGGAATTATATATGAAATCTGTTCCTCTCACTCCAAACCGTCTAATTCAATTCCACTCAAGACAATGACAAGTACAACCCCAAACGAATTCAAACTACTCAAACATAGTCGGCTTGTCGACAAGAGCTCGTCGTCCCGACACTAACGACCTCTTATTATGCATGGGGATGGCCTATTGCCGGCCTCTGATGGCCTCTGATGGCTGAACAACCGCCGTATTATGTCGTTTAAACGCGTTGTTTAGACCATCAATGATTACGGTGTCATTGTTGGAATTGTTTGTGGATGACGGCGTTTAATTGGGGGGTGTAAGTCCGGTCTGGCCTGAACCATGTTGAAACATGATTTTTATAACCTTTTATCAAATCAAATCAAAATCATTTATTTCAAGTAGGCCAGTTACAGGCACTTTTGAACTGTCGAAACATTGACAACAATAAAAATGAAGCCACAGTCCCAGTCACAAGGCATAATAACTGTGAAAGTACTGTAGTTCCCATTCCAAAGCGTAGATCTCTATGGAAACGAGTGGGCAAGAATCTCCATGGACACTCTTTTAAATCAGAATATTGTTACAAAACCTTGGTTACATCATTCGTTTATTCCGACTTTTGGGCTTCTTTTGAACACTCAATTTCAATGCGATTGCCATGCGAGATTTTACGCTTAAGTGCATACTGAAGCATGAAATTATGATTTTGTTAAGTATTTCTATCATTTTTGGTTTTCAAAACAATGCTTAAAGAACTCGTTTTAAGTGGAATTGAGTCTAAGGCCTGCACTTTAGTAAGTTATCATTTATTATTCTATTTTCACTGGCGCATGGTGCAGTTGATTAGATGAAAATACATGTTCAGTGATGGAATAGATTGCTATGAAGAGTACTCCTTTACGATAATAATATAATAATAACTGGGGGAAGGAATGGTACATGTCACCCGCACCACGCTACAGCGAAACCAGTAAAGGTTAGTTGACTTTGCTTGTCAGTCAAAGGACCTATGCCATCTTCCAAACACGTGTCTAGTATTTCAATAATGCATTCAAATTGATACAGACTCCGTAAAAGTGCCACAAACTTTTAAACGGCTATAAATTGTGGAGAGTCTACAGCCAGAAGAGTTGGAGGTAGTCCAAGACATATTGCATGTTATCATAATAAACGTCATCGTATATTATGTACCGGTGCTTGGCGCTGTTTAATGGTAGGAATTGCGAATAGAAGAATTTGTGTGAAGTTTACCTTGCTTGAGAATTGTGCTTTATGTCAACTTTTGAAACTATCAAAATACACTAGCTATTGCCGGCGAGTTTGTTTGCGTATTTTGATTTAAGTTTTACGTATCCGTCAAATTTCATAACGAAAGGTTCTAATGTGGTTTAGGGGAGGATAGGTGACAAACAAAATTGGTTATATTATAAGTATGTATAGATGTAGATCGAGATCTGAAGCCAAAAATAGCCAAGTGATAAAAAAGAGTATTAAATTTCCAAAAATACTTGTCAAGATCACTCAAGCTTGATGTTTTATTTATTTAATGTCAACAGTAAGTTTAACTTATAATACAACAGACGTAAAATAATTCATTTTCAGCCATCTACAACAGACAAGACGACATTTGTAAAATTTTATCACTCGCTGAACATTTGTAGACCTCAAAATCATATTCATATCTTTATATATATTCTATATAATCAATGTAGGTACCGTTTACATAAACCGTTTCGTACGAACGCCAAAAAAAAGTGATAAAGTCTCGAACAAGATAGGCGACAGGAAATTTTTGTGAAGTCAGAAAGTGAGAAGCTTGTGAAGGTTATGTGAGTAATGTTATTAGCCGCAAGTGTCTGAGGCAGCGGCCTGTAGAGGCCGGAGATAAGGCGATTAGTGTCATAATACTGGCACAGACTTGGAACGACAGAAGGCCTAGTTTGTTCAGTCAAAATCTAGCTCAAGAATACACAAAGAAAGAATTTTAAAGTGAAACTTATACGCAAAATACGCGCCTCAGACGTGGAGTTGCGGACACCAGCCCGTTATACAATACAAAGTGAAACTTTTATTACATCGTCTCAAACTTTTTCGTCTGTGTGTTGCATGTCGCGTGACGGTCGGCCGCGGAGTAGGGACGACTAAATGTCTATAATGTGAAAAAAAAAACACTTTTACTGTGGTTTCATAAAAGCACACAATAGTTTTTTTTTTATTATTCTCCAGCCCTGCCCCATAATTTATTTGCGGTCAGCGTAGCATATCTTCTTCTTCCCTAATTCATTAACTCCTTATTTCAGCAGTCCATCCATCGGTTTCTTTG
This sequence comes from Ochropleura plecta, assembly GCA_905475445.1. NCBI lineage: Eukaryota > Metazoa > Arthropoda > Insecta > Lepidoptera > Noctuidae > Ochropleura > Ochropleura plecta. The sequence goes on from FR997736.1 coordinate 20,429,243, forward strand.
GTCTTTTTCTACTCTTAAAGCCATTCTCACATTTTTACAATTTTCTCCGCATCAAGTGTACCACGATAACCGATGTATAGTACTCATTCCTTATTTTAAATTAAACTTTATATCTTTTCCACTGGTACTCAAGATTACTTTTTTACGAAAATGAGTAGCATTAACAACAACCATGATAATGGATGGTGTTTTGATTAAATGTTAGCCAAAGCAAAAAGTTGACATTATGTCATAGTATGGTATGCTTCTTCACACTTTTCGAACAATGGTGATGAAATAAAATGCTTTTGAAGAATTCTAATAAAATAATTTAACTGAAAAGTAGACTTATCCTACAACCTTATTCACGACTTTGTTTCCGTAAACGTAGCTAGTATTATCTACTGTGAATAGGTAATATAACACCACTGGATTAATTTTACTCTTCATTCTTTTGGATTGCAATTTGTCTCCATCCTGTACCTACACTAGCGTGTACACGCTCATTAGGCAAGGACACTGTTCAGAATATTGCAAGCCAAGCTTGTTAAAAATCGTGGCTAGTCCTGTACTGTACTTTCACAGGTGAACCTTCTGCAGGTGCACGTCTTGCGACATTACACCAGAGTGAGAGAATGTGTCGCCCAGTGAGAAGAAATTTACTGGCACGAATTAATATCAGAACCGTCACATTCTACTCGCGATAAAAGTTAAATAACGCTTTTAATATCAACCTTGTTTGTTATTGTTTATTGATGTGTGGAGTTCAAATCAAGCGTAGATTTTGAGTAAATTCAGAGACGATATTTTTGAAAATTATGTCTTGTGTACATAAATTATTACGGAATTTTGTGACAACAAGAAAATATATATTTGGTAAATACGGTACCGACATAGAAATATTGTGTAACGCAATTACCAATAAATAACGCGCTCTCTTCCAAAATATCATTTTATACACGCGTGTATGCTTACACGAATCATTTTTCTGACAGATAATACAACATTAGACTCAGCATACCATAATTGGACCAGCAATTTATTTAAAAAATGCTGTGTCCCTATAGAAGGCTCAAGCTGTAGCTCGTAGTCGGGGTATCTAAGCAGCAGTCTAGACCTGGATGTGTGCTCAGTTGAAGGCCTCACCCAATTTATTTGAGAAAGCATGACTAATGTAATATGTTCACATACAGGAGAGGTGTTAGGCTACGCTGTATCTGCCGGGGTTGCGGGTTCTGCCGGGGTTGCGGGTTCTGCCGGGGTTACGGGTTGTTCAAGAGAGATACCGCGATCCGGAATATAAAGGGCTAAAGAAGTAACATGGACGGGTTTAAGGCGCGGTAACAAGCTAATCTTTAGGTAATCTCGGAAGTGAGGCTAGCTGCCTACTGGACATGGTCTGACACAAGTACACGACAGTATTGCATCGACAGAATAGAAATAAGGTAGAACATATTTCGGTGTATGATTTTATTTGAATATCATGTCCGCCAAAATGTAGGTCATTTTGCAGTTTTAATTGAATATAAAAAAAAATACAGTTCCGTGTTTGAAAAATTTTAGATATCTCTTTAGTCTATAAAATTTCCTTTGTTATAGATATAAAAAAAATGATGGTTGTCGCTGAAAAAATTGAGAATTTCGAGACTAAAAAAATTTTTTCGTGGTCTTTTAAGCATTTTTTTTTCGTAGTACTAGACCACTTTTGTAAACTGATTTTGTGTAAGTCTTTACTTTATGTATTTAACTATACACGGTAATTTTTTTTGGCTAGTGGCATGTACAGATACGGCTAACTTTGCGGCGGAAATCTAGACGATTTACGAAGTGTTTGCTTTGTACAGCGCCTTAAGTCAGTAAAAGTCTGAGGCACCTTTCTGCTCCGCCCAGAGTGGGAGAAGTTATTTGATGATTTCCCATCCGAAAAAGGGCTATGCTGCAAAAAACTTGGCTTTTTCACAACAATTTAAGCATACGAGCCACAACTCTCAAATAAAGCCTTCAGCTTTCTTATAAAATCAATTGGTTCCAACAAAATTGCTTAACTTTTAAGTCGAAAACCCTTCTAAGTCCATAGCTGTAGATCCTACAAGTCACAAGCAATAAGTTCGTTCTTTCATTCGTTCGTAAGTGAGGTTTAATGAATGAAATTGACGGGTTCTTATCAAGCGGGTGTAATGGACGGAGCTCACGGAGCCTCTACATCTGTGTATTAAGTACGGCCTCCTTTTTATTTTCCGCCGGGAAATCTTTCTGTCGACGCGGTCCTCACTCGTTTGGGGACGTATTTATAGTCTAGCCATAGATTATATAGTAAACGACGTGTATACTAGCTAAAGGATGGCGTGGATGGCGGTAAATGATTAGTAAAGATCTGTTTGCGTGTGTACTGGTAATGCGTGGCGATCTTTAGATATTCGTTGAGTTGTTTTGTTTTTGTTTATGCAATGGGGAAGGTAACTGTCAAACTAATGACGCTAGCATAGCTTGTACCAAGCATCGTCATTGGTTGAAAATCTGACATCAGCTTTGACCTGCCTTTCCCATTGTGAAACGATTGTGACTAGAGCAGCTCCTGTTTGTTTTAATTTAAGATAAGGTTAACAGTATACGGCTTAGGTAATTCATTCAACGCATTCAAGACATCTAAAAATAATTAACCGAAATCTGCCCGGACTACACATACGGCCCTCCACTTTGTTGCTTCGTGATTTGTGTGCCAATTGCGTAAAAGTGACTCTCTACTTAGTCGCAGAGACAGGCGGGGACAGGCGGGAGCAGGCGGGGACACGCGGGGTCATGCGGGGGACATGGGGGACACGCAAGGCGAAAAATATATATTCTTTATAATGTCAGCCATGATACGTTGCCGGAAGATATTAAACGATCGTTTTTGTATTTATTTTTTTACCTTTTACGAGGATCAACATTAGGGCAAATTGGAGAAATATTTTTGTTGCTAAAAATATTTTTGTTTTATTATTTACTTGTCAAGCATGATGCGGCGTTTGATGAGTTAATAAAGACATCTTTGAACCTTTGAATTTCGTTACTAACTCGCAAGAATATATAGAATAATTATGTAGACTACACGCAATCATTACCTTAGTTGCTGCCTTAACATCCACTTCAGATCAATTATTCTCCAAATTATTTACACAGCAGCACATTCAAAGTAATTCTGTCACCAAAATTAATTCAACAATAATCACTATCTCCGTTTCAACAGTGCCCTTAAAGTAATTCAATAATGTTAAGGGGCTAGAAAGCTGCGCCATCCAAAAAGTTGCCGAAACGAAGCGACACCGGTCGTTAAGGGATCTTGATGAGACACAATCAGCATTTCAGCTGGATTAGTGTCTGTCACTCTAACTATCTAGAGACCACTGATTATTATTGTGCCACACTAAGAGCCGATTTCACAAACTGATCAGGGCACCTAAACGGAGTTTGAGATATTAAAATGCTCTAAAATGCAGTTTACTGACCTATAACTTGTTTGTGTGGTATGTAACTGTTAATTCGAATTGGTTATTAATAAATAAACAAAATAAGTAAAAAGTTTAGTGCTGATCGCTTTGGGGGTGCAGGTTTTTTTATACATAAACCGCGTTGCGTGCTTTTACAAACATTTATGCTCACATACACAAACATCCAGACTCGGAACAACTATCTGTAGGCTATACAAATATTTGATCCGTACGGGGATCGAACCAACGACATGCAGCGCAGCAGTCGCTGCGCCCACCGTGACGTCATATTCCTTATATAAAAAAAGTATTGAATAGACGAACACAATCTGCGCCGACGCAAAATAAATTGGGATAAAGGCAGGACAATGATGATGATGATAAAGAAGTATAGACAAAGTTAAAGTGGGAAGCCTGTCGTGTGTCGAACAAAAGTGTACATTCTGTGAGCGTTGTTAACTTCCTAAAAAAAAAATATTTTCAACATTCATGACAATACCCTTGCAATTTCCATTCTGTTCCTATATGATAAAATTAAGGCATCATGAGGTTTATCTATCAAAAACAATACCTGACCAAACCTACAAAGATGACGTCTTTGTTATCAGTCCATTAAATTTGCGCACATACTTATTATTGATAAAGACTTTTGGACGTACTGTACTTTTGGAGGGTCACGTATCAGTGACCCTCCAAAAGTACAACCCACAAAGTGAATTCTCCAACCTTCAGTGATTAATGATAAAGTGTTTTCTTCCGTAGCAAATATTTGGCGTGCGGCTGCCCAAAATCTCTGACGTGCTGACTGAACACGGACCTTCCTTCGAAGCGGCGGTCGCCAGCCAACTCTACTCTCCTGTATCTGTGTACCACGCCAAGGTAGTTTAAGTCACATCTTAATAATTTTCTTTCATACTCATGTTTACCATATGAGATGAAAATTGAGTCATTATTTATAGGGAGATCGCATAATTATGCACTATTAGTTTAATAAAAATCTTGATCAATAGTTCACGAATAATAAGTGAACGAATATATAAGTGTGTAACATGGCCGACGTCCAACAACCCACATTTCACCAACTTCAGTAATATATTCTATAGAATATAATCATACATCACATTTGGCATCAGTAGTCGATAAGCGAGTTAAACTAAGCTCATAAACACTAAATGGCGCGGCTGTGCCAAACCGATACTGATTCAAATACTGCTTGTGCCAAAACAACATAATGCAATCAAATAATGCCTCATCAGCTTTATTTACTGTTACGTCATCAGAGAATTGGCTTTTTGTTACTCATGTTTCTGATAATTATACCAAAATCGCATTTTTTTCATGCTATATAGATTCCGTACTTACTAATTCTATGGATTCAGGTAGGATAGAATATACACCCCTTGACCTTAGCCCCGCCAACGTCCATGCATGAGCGTAGCGTATTTTCCACCCCTTTAAATATTTTTAACACTGTTCATTATTAACGCGAACATAGAATAACTTATCTTGTTCCAGTGAAACTAAAATTGTAATTTTGTTTGCAGCACTTAACGCCTACGACATTCGAGGTGCCAACCCCATCCGCTTCGCAGTTAGGTTACTTAAACCCAAAGGCATATAGACTTCAGATTGTGAGACCAAATGAGCAGAAGTTGCAAGAAGTTAAACCAAAATCCGTGAAGCTGCCTAACCCACCTCTACTACAATATAAGGAAGACCAAGCAAGACTTCGTTTTGATGCGTACCCCCAAAATTTTAACTTTGAACTCCCTCGTCAACATGAAAGGCTTCCTGAAGAGGTCTTCCGGCCACAAGGCATACCTAGGAAGCCCATGTTGTTCCCGTTATACGATCATCTTGGACCCTTTAAACACACAGGACACGTTGTGCCGTCACAGTACTCACACAGGAATGGAATATTCCAAATTTTCCCAGTTGCTCGTGAGTTTGGCCAAACCACTCAGGCAAGAAACCGTGACAAGAATTATTCTAGTGAAGAAGACTATGCACAAAATAAAGGTGAAAAATCTAACCTTCAAATCGATGTTCCAGTACATACCCAGGTTAGTATGGTTCATTTGAAATAGTGTAATACTGCATTAAAAATATAAATGACTTTAATTTAGATTATCACACTTTGTTTAGTTGCTTTGACATGTCATCGTATCGAAATGTTACTAACTTATTTATCTTTCTTTCTCAGGGATACCATGCACATCCAAATGGAGCTATTAGTTTTGCACGTTTCTCTCACAACTTACAAGGCAGCACGCAGCACAATACTGCTCCACAACCACAGTCCGAAACCTTCCACCAGCTGCAACCAGCACAGTTTCAATCACAAGCGATCCCAGTTCAGCTGCCACCAGCGATTCAACCTGAACTCATGTCACAATCCCATGAACAAAGAGTAATCCCATTAAAACAAAATCTCCCATATCCGTCAATGCTCCAGGGACTCATTCAAGACCTCGAAAAATATCAACCAGTCCATCCGCAACAACTTCAACTCAATCCTTTTAACCAACAAATGCAACGTCAACCTACAACATTAAATGCACTTCAACAACATTTGCTTCTCCATAAACCTCGACAGTCATCTAATCTTCAAATAATTCAATTACCCGCGTTCAAGCCGCTACCTCAATCACTGTTCACACCTGAATTTCATTCAAAAAAATCAAGTCGAGCTCCAATAGTAATAGGACTACCCCCAAGACAAGTCAATAACAACAATCAGTCAGAAACTCATGATCTTTCATTAGGAGAAGCTTCAACACAATTGAGCTCTTTGCCTCCATTAAAGCCTAATTACAACAATTATGTCAAACCTTTAGAATCTCACACTACTCCAATTTTCTTGCCAACGCCTTTGCAAACGCTTCCCACATCCACTGCTAAAGTAGAGCCTGTATCCGATCAACTTATATTATCAACAACTATACAACCTGACGTTAAAAGTCATGAAAGACCTAAGACACAATCAATACAAGAAGAAACCGAGTCGCCAACTAAAACACCTCAACTGCTGAAACCTGAAGAGTTTCGCCAGTCACAGGCAACAGTTCAACCTCAATCAGTACAATCAACAACATTTCTGCCATTTGTAACTAATGAACCACAATCATTCTTTCAACAGCCCATATATCAGACTAGTTCACGCCCCACGCCACAACGGCATGACGTTGTAATTCAACGACAGGAAATACAAGAAATATTTTTCGAGCCGTCTCGCCAGCATTCCAGCTCACCTCATTATCAAACCCAGCCGGCGATGCCATTTCCTCTAGAACAGGAACTACACAACTTACACCGGACTCATCCTCATTATCAGTTATTTGAACAATTACTGCCATTTAAACTGGAACACCAAGATATACATTCCCCCCAACAATATATAGTTGAAGCGAGAGAATCGCAACAAAAATCGGATGCAACACAACAAGGAGACCCTCAGCAATATTTGATTCAACATCACGCAAACCCACTTCAGCTTCAACGATTCGAACAACAGCTATTGAGAAGCCAGCAACCCGAACTACAACAGTCTCTTCAAGTACAGCAGCGATTTAACCAAGAACAACAACAGGAATCGGAACTAGAACATCAACAACAGCAACAAGCACAAAAACAGGAATCAGAACAAGCACAGCAACAAATACAGGAATCAGCACTAGCACTTCAGCAGCAATACCAACAAAACTCTGTAGAATCGAGTAATCAAATCCAGATATCCACTGTTACGCCTCCTCAAGATACTGAAAAGCAGACTGAAACGGTGGGAGTTCAACAACCAACAGAATCACAGACTGAACTGCAACAGGACTTCAAACTTCAATCATCAACAGGTAAACCTGATGAGCACCCAGCACATTTATTAGAGCCTACTCCTAATTTAGAGCAACCGTACTTGGGTCCCTTTTTAACTCAGTCAGTGGCCCCTCAGTTATACGCTCACCAACAATTGTTTGCTCAGACTGACCGTAGTCCAGTATTAGGTCTCCCACCTTACTCCAATATTCAATACTTTGGAAAGTTCGCGGAGAACTTATTCAATAAGCAGAAACAACCCACCCTCACCCTTTGATGAAGAAAAACATAATATTGCTCTCGTCTGTTGAATGTTACATTATGTTTAAAATTAACTCAATGACGCTTGTGTGAATATTGTTAAAGTACCAAAAATTCCCTTCAATGCTCCTGATATTATTTTCTATTATAAAATTCTTGACTTGTAAATAATATGATAAGTGTAGGTTATGTACATAAAACGTCAGTGTTATTGTTACATATATTGTTTGTTATATAAGCTGTATATGTTAGAGAGGGTGGTGTGTGATGGGACTGGTGGTGTGAGCTCGAATGTGATGCCATAATGATTATATCCTGAGACTTGTATCGCTTTTTTTTTTTAAATAAAGTTATGTGAAATTTTGATCGTTTATTTTTATGGTAGGTACATGTTAATAATCTGCATATCAAACAGTTGCTCTTGTTAACTAACTGAATTTTAACTTTTTCCAAGATCATAGAGAGTTACTGCACACTTGCAACGGTATTGATATTTATTTTGACAACTCAATAATATTCATTACGTTATTTACATTTTCAAGTAGATGAGATGTCCAAGTGATTGACGGTGTCTTACGCAATTAGGCCTTGGTTGAGTTCCCCAGCAGCAGGTGTTGGTCTGCATTGGATTAAAGTATTGCTTTAACGAGAAGATGAAAATAAAATATCAATATAATAACAAAAAAAAATATATAGACTTTAATTTTATATGAAACTGAGCGTTTGTCCTAGAGAGTATTGAAGAAATATTTTAAACACAGCCCACTTTACGATCCCCAGGTTATCCCGAAACACTTGTTACAAACTTAACACATAAATACAGCCTCCATCCCCACCTCATCTTCAGAGTTATGTTATCAGCCAACTCGCAGTTATCTTGTGATTTATTTGTATTAAAGTACACCTGAAAGTCATGAAACATTGTTCAACGGATAATAAATCGTCAAAGTATTGAGATTACCTAAAAAACTTTGGATCTTAAAAAAATGGAGCTTTAAGTAGCTGCGAGAAAATTAAATTTTTAAAGTAGGTATTAAAAACCTACAAACCACTTCAAAGCAGATGAGTGTTTTATGTTCGTCACAACTACAGGTCGCAACGGGTGACCACAAGGTGCTGGGTCACGGCTCTGTGGACGGTGAGCAAAGGGTAGCTCACCGTCCGTCCCTCTATTGACTGCGCGATAGTGTTCCACGCACGCCTCAAATAGATGACAATAAAGCAGAGCGGCCTGTCAGTGCGACTGCTTGGTCCCCACTGGTTAATACAAGCAAATTGCAGGTTGTTTAACGTGGTTTTTTAACGTGCTTTCCGAGGCATGGAGGAAACTCTGTATTTAACGGGTGGTGTCCCATCCATAGGTCAACCTAGGCAAGCGCAGCTTAACCTAAAGATCGACTATTTAGCCACGTCCCCCGACAAGCTTATGAACCAAAAGATTTTGATGCAAATAAATTACAGATAAAAAAAAACATTAATAAACATAATTACGTTTACCTTACCTACCACCTACCTTTGATTTAAGCCACTTCATCTGATGTCACTCTTCATTTGTTTCTGACAGCAAAACTCGACGGGGATATGCTCAAAGAATACGTACACAGAGAATTTTTATATGTAAAGCTGAAATTGGGAGGAATACTCCAATGTTTTATTTATAGGGAAGCTGGTTGACTGTCGCTTGCTTTAAAAGGTACAGGCAAAGAATCTTTCGCATTTATAATAGTTAGTATGGATGGGAATGTCCATTATTTAGCATTTTCATCAAAATCATCTTCTGCTCCTTTGAACTCCTTGCTCTAAAAAAATCCTAACGAGTTTTGGCAAGATTCTGAAAACCACAATATTACCTAATAACTTCCCCATAACGACTATCTCATAAACGGTAAAAACGAAACGATAACGAACAATAAAAACTAACGATACTGCACAACGGTATCGGGACCTAAAACAATAGTCTATAGACAAGAAATGAAGACTTTCATACTCCTTGGTATTAAGCCATGAAAATTATCGTTACGGTTGATCTGGAGCAACATAATATTATTTCGTAAAAGAAACAGCTTTTAATGTTTCCTATTTTTTTCCTGTGTTATTCTACCCTTGTGGGGAACAACAGTAACTTACACGTGACGTTCGGGAAGGATAACAATTTCCGAGTAATTTTAAGGATAGAAGGCTCTATGGCAAAATGAAATGATTATTTGACGGGGAGAATAGCATTTGATGTAATGTATACCATGTAAGTTATTTTTCAGGGTTCCGTACTTCAAAAGGACAAAAAGGAACCCTTATTGGATAGCTTTGTTGTTCGTATGTCTGTCTGTCTGTCTGTCAAGACCCTTTATCCTTTAACGCGTGGAGGTATTGATTCGTAATTAAATCCATATACTCAACTCTGTGGCTCTTGTGGCTATAAAAACTGTCAACCCTCTAAATCCACGCAGTCAAAAGAAATAGCTGTTCATGTCGCAAGTTTGTGCGGAACCCTCGGTGTGCAAGTCTGGCTCACTCTTGGCCGGTTTTTTTTTATAAAGGAGTTCAATTTAAAAAAAACAAAATTTGAGAGATATTTTTTCTTTCAAATGTTGCCACCCTATAATCACACTATTAGTAGGTATAGGCCTGTTCAATCGAACGCTATACAACTCGATCCCTGGCATCTGTCATCCAGCTTCTACCAGTACTGTCAGATGAACATCGTCGCTCCACTTTGTCTAAGCTCACTTTCCACCAAAGGGGAGACGATCGGTATGGAGAAAATCCCATCCATCCCATCGATTATCAGAGCCACCGATTTATCACTAAGATCGAAATATACATCGCGTTATCGTCTCTCTTGCGATTGGTTCATTCTTGCAGGTACGACTCCGCACCACACCATTGTCCACTATAGTGGCAACCACCGAAGAGTGCCCGGACTCCTCGCTTCTCCAAAAGTTCTCAAAAAAACTTGAAATATTTCCCACCTCTCAACGTCTCGACAGAGGTAATTCGACACAGCTGTTACTTATCGCCTCCCCTTTCATTTCCATTTCAACATTAAGACCAAATAATAAATAAACACGTCATAAACACGACACTTAGGACTTTAGGCATACTTCATACAGAGAGAGAAGATTAGAAGATAAATGCCATGACCAGCAAGATATTACCACGAGCGACTACGAGGAAAACAAACGAGCATGAGGCGAGATAACGCGAAGAGCAGCGCGCACTCACGTACCTACGTACTCACGTTGAGAAAACAAGTAATACAATATGTTAAATGCCGCTTGACGCAAGTCAGATCGGTAGTCCATGAACGAAACCTTTAATATTAGAACCTTATCAAGTTCCTAAAATAAATGCATTTGTTGCAGCAACAAGAAGAAAGAAAAAAAATATTTGTCGCAAATTACGACGAAGACACAAAATAACAAAAATAAACATTAGATAAACATTCAAAGCATCACAAACATTTACAAATACATGCATGGGATAAATAAAAAAAGCTTGCACGTCATGACTGCGACAGGTAGGTCACCACACAGCATGGTACTGTGCCATGGGAGCCCACAGCACAGCGCTGGTTTTCAGTGGTCAACCCGTGAGTAAAACGTACGGAAGTCGAAACAGAATACATAAATATTTTAGGAACTTCAATGAATAAAAAAAACTAAACTAATAAATATTGTTTTAATCACAAAAATTTATACTTGTGTTCACCCCTCCCGTTACAATGACATAAATTTTCATATGTACTTAGTTCAATCTACTTCTAACAGCTAATTCTGACTGCCAGTATAAACTCAGCTTTACACATTTGTCTGCCTAAATGCATCAGGCGGTGAGCGCCTGATATTAATTTAATAGCAACTTTTTTACTGTGCGTGACAAGTGTTATTTTTTTTCAATTTTATCATTTTTGTGAAGTACATAAGATATTTGCCTCACAACACTTATGACAAGGTTTGCAAACAGGTAAGACAGGTAGAACTATTTAAATTATTGTCAAGAAGCATATTTAGTTAACTTCAGCGGTGCTACACTTCTTGTTGTCGCATGTCGGTCGGCACATTTGGTGTGACCATATTTCTATTTAAACTGTCACTTACGGGATACTCTCCGTGATTTTTCGTGAGCTCCCGATACGCAAGACGACAGGCAATGTCATAGTTCTTGATAAAAACGTAAACCACACATATTTTATCATTAGTCTCGTGCCGTTTGCCAAATACTGCTCGACATCTACCCTCGCGGCTAGAATCGGAAAGCACTCCGTGACAAGGCACGCATAGTGGGGAGGTTCCTTTCTTTAGTACCTGAATTAAATGAATTTTATTTTATTTACAGCTTTGACCACCGGCAGTCTGGACCTTGTTCTGATACAGATGATCCACCAACCGGTGTATTATTTACCGAATCATATAAAATTTGTGTAGCGTCCCTGAGAAATATGTTAACTTCACACAGATACATTAAATCCCACAAAACGAGCTAACATATTAAAGTCTCCGTACACATCGCACCTCCACTTAACAACTATTAAGCATTACCTTTCCTCTTCCCCGCAGTATTTTACTAAATTTTCATGTCATTTTGATGTAATCGCCTGATGCTGAGTATAATAATTACGGTGTAGACGGTAATGATGCTGAAAATACCTGAAAATATCCTGAAAGTACCTGAAAATATGCGAAAGTGCCTGAAAATGTTGGTAACAGGTTGGTAATGAGCCGACCGAGGCGTATTGTGTGTAATTCGGGGAGCAGCGCCTAAATTGTAACTCATTATTTTTATATTTCCTATTATTTGTTGGAGGGGTGAGAATATTTAGGTGGTTGTTATGGAATTGTGATATTTTGAGCTTCGGTTTGGGATATTTATGTGAGTTATTAGAGTGAAATGTGATATTAATTAAAACTGGCTGTAGTGTTATCTATTCTAAGCCAATTGATGTAATTAACTTGTATATATTTTCATTTTACATGTGTCCCAACCCCTATTGCTGCATCTGCTTGAAAATATGTAATGCAATAATAAATATTTTGGATCTTCTCTATCTTGTAATTAAATAAAAATCTGTGTAATTTCCTCTATTAAGTATTTGTATATGCATAAATGACTTCACCATCAAATCATGAAGCTTTTTCAAAGAAGAATTAAATTTCCACCACAATACAAAGTAAATCCCTCCGGTCGACGTCCCAAGCTCCTCCATTATTACAAGCAACCTCTTGGAGCAGACATTAGGATACAAATCCCTATTGGTTATCAGAAATCAAGCCCATTATGAAGTCAGACAAAAGGCTCTTTATTATAGTCTGGCCTTGCCAGGCTATGTGGCCTGACAAAGGGCCTGTTTACACAGATCTCGAGGCCTGAGGATGGGATGTGTGCCTTTTGGCCCTCACGTTATTGTTAGGTCTGTTTGGTGAGGCCGAAATACTTGAGAGATGGTTAAGATGTTACTATGTAATGTAACCGCTACATTCATCTATCGGAAATCCTTACTATACAATATGTTGATTTGCATCCTCGTCAAAATTTAGGAGGTGCTAGTAAAAGTCATAAATAATCAATGAAAATTACGGTACCTGATCAATAATAATATACGGCGCTTTTATGATCTGTCTTTGTGTGTTTAAATTTAACAGTATTACAGAATATTTCACTTCAAAAGTAGAGAATCACCTACAGAACACACAGAACAGTGTGCGTGAGCGTCGGCGCATACGTATCATACAGCGGCATGCACGCACCTGTGTGCACTTACCGATTTCTGAAAATACGAAAAAAGTAAAAAAAAAAACCTACTTATTTTATTATCGATTCGGGTCGAGAATCATTAGCATAGTTACGTCCTTGAATTTGACGAGGATGCAAAACAACACGCTGTATAATATTATAAAAGCGAAAGTGAGTTTATTTGTTTGTTTGTAACGCCTAAATGGTCAAACCGATTTTGACGAATTTTGGTATAGAGATAGTTGGGACCATGGAGACGGACATAGGCTAAACAAGTGAGAAAAGGGGGAGAAAGAGGAAAGAAAAGGGGAGAGAAAGATATTTTTTTTCAATCATCGCTGGTGGTAGCTAGTTATACATAAATGTAAACTTTTTTTTCTGCGAAATTACAATGTTTTCAAATTGCAAAGATACTGATAGTTTAGTTGGCATTAGAGAATCCTTTCATCCAAATAATTAAGTCATAGTCTATGGAATGATCGAAATAGAAAATCATGGCAAAAAAATATTAACTCACGTTTCTGACATCATCAAAAAAAACTGTCTTGAGACATATTGCACCTGTTAGAGACAGGTGTTTTTTTGATCAGTTGACAGTTGTTTTGTTCCAGTTCTATAATCCCAGACGAGACTCGAGTAGCTTACAATAAAGTTAGACAGTAGTTGAACAGTCTCCGTTGAAAGGTGTTATCAACAAATAATAAAATATGCACGAATACGTGTCTGAGAAGCTTCTCAATGTGGTACATTTTACCTTGTACTTTACTTTAAGTGAGGTTTTCACTCAATATTATGACAAGTCGACACAAACTGAGCTTGCTTCTCTCGACTATTTGATGTTAACAACTCTAGAATTACTCTTGAATTCCACTTTGTAACCGAAGCTTTTACATCTGATATAACAAGGTGGTTCGTACTGTTTTTTAACAAAACTTCACGCAATTCGTTTCATGAATATTGGAAGACAGAAACTTAAAACGAGTTGGATTGCCCTTATATTATGAAAAGTCTCGGTTTACTTTGGGTCATAAATAAATATGTGTGTTGCTTCAGTCAATAAAGCTAAAATAATGTAAATTTGATGGCACGGTTGGCGCAGTGGCTGAGCGATTGACTGCTGCGCTGCGTGTCGCGGGTTCGATTCCCGCACGGAACAAATATTTGTATGGCCTACAAATAGTTGTTTCGGGTCTAACTGTTTGTGTATGTGAGTTTAAATGTTTGTTAACGCATCCACGATACACAGGAGAAATTCCAAGTGTAGGATAACGTTTTAAAAAAAATACCCCATTAAAGAAATCCTTACTTCCTTACTAATATTATAAAAGCGAAAGTGAGTTTGTTTGTTTGTTTGTTTGTTACCTCTTCACGCTTTAATGGCTAAACCGATTTGGATGAATTTTGGTACAGAGATAGTTGGGAACCAGGAGACGGACATAGGCTAATTTTTATTTTAATAAAGTAGGATATAAGGGAGAACGAGGGAAGAAAAGGGAAAACTTAGCGTTGCTATTACAAATCCATCAGGCGCAAGAGCAAAAACTGCAGGTCTGCTTGGTGTGTTATACCGAATTTAACGCGAGCGAAGCCGCGGGCGAAAGCTAGTAAATAATATAAAAAAATTACAAGTAAACGATTAATAATTTGTTACATCTGCGTGCCACATATCCCCTTTTCACCCAAACGTTATGATTAATCTGCTGACTGCATCAGTGAGTACTAATTTTGCACACAAATATATTCATTTCATAGGAAATGCAATAAACATTGTTGTAACTACCAGTTTGTGTGAAAATATTAACAAACAGATTTTTCTTCAGAACTTTCCTAACAAATCGTAATCTGCCTAGCCTTTTTACAAATATTTTGGGTTTGGCAGCTGTTCTAATCAGATGCAGCTGAATACCAGTATGGACCGAGACTATCCTCCACACTCCAGTTTTACCCAAATTTAAAGTCAAAAAGACAACTGACAGAGAATAAAATGAGCTCTCATGTCTGGACAGACATCGGTCAAAAAGGTAACAGGGGTCAGACATGTAACCGAGCATATTATAAGTAAATCTAAATAGCAACCGTCTTCAAAGGATACCTAAAGTCTAGCAAAACTAATCTCAGACTGAAAGCGGCTAAGTCTATCCTTGCCTCTCCTTACCGACCTTATCAAAATTGGAGGCAAAGAAAGTCAAATAGAGCGGCCTCAGAGACAAAAGAATAAGGTCGCTCGGCCTGGGGGCTTGCGGGAGGCCGAACATTTACATATGCCGAATAATTTACATACGGCCCGTTTGCTCTGGCTGCAATGACGCGGTTGAGGTCCGGCGCTACACTCTTTGTATACGCAAAGAATGATGTGGAGAAAAATTCCGAGGAGAGGTAGTCTAACTTGCACATTCAGTCAATCCTGCATACAATACATACACATAGAAGCCGATGTATTTACATCGGCGTGTGCGTGGCCAGATGTATAAATGTCGTCAGCGAAATGAAAGGAATGTGTAAGCATCGAAGCAGATAGCGTTTGCAGCACTATTCTACAGCGCCCCAATAGGATTCACGAACCAAAAGTGAATTATTTTTCCCTAAAATATGTTATGTGCGTGCGAACAAGTAAGTGAATATGTAGTCTTACACTCTACACGTACGGCGTTTTCTTGCCATAAAACTCAATTAATTACATTTAATGTGTGAGTGCGATTACTGCAACGCGGTGACTAACTATAATAAATGCAATGTGAACCAAGTGCTCGTATTTCTAAGCACTTCAACTTAAACTACTAGTGCAGTAAGGGGCCACCTACCGGGAGGTTCCTGAACATAATCGGGCAGGAGGAAACGCCCGGGTGTCACCATTGTGACGATCGCCCGGAAGACTCGGTGAAGCACACAGTGGCGGTCTGCCCAGCTTGGGCGGAGCACCGCCGTGCCCTCGTAGAGGCGATCTCTCG
Source organism: Ochropleura plecta (assembly GCA_905475445.1). Lineage (NCBI taxonomy): Eukaryota > Metazoa > Arthropoda > Insecta > Lepidoptera > Noctuidae > Ochropleura > Ochropleura plecta. The sequence goes on from FR997736.1 coordinate 20,445,441, forward strand.
CGTCCGGCCCTGGTTCAGTCCATGGTCCGGAGCGAGAGGGATTGGGAAGCGGTCACCTCCTTCTGCGAAGCAGTCATGCTAGTGAAGGAGGAGGCCGGGCATTTGAGGGAGAGAACCTCAAACCAACCCAGCCGCCGCGGGAGACGCCCCGGGCGCCGGGCGCCGCGAGACGACTCCCAGCCACCGTAGATGCGGGCCTGTGGACGGTGAGCAATGGGGCTTGCCAGAGCCTCCGCCTGCCGGGGTTGCGGGTTGTTCGAAAGAGATACCGCGGCCCCGGAACGAAAAGGGCAATAGAAGGAACATGAGTGGGTTTTAGTCAGCAAAAGTCTGACATGCCCCCCCGCTCCGCCCAGAGCGAGGGAAGTCATTTGAAAAAAAAAAGGGGCCAACCTAGGAAACCTTACAGTCATAAAAGAGGAGTTTCTGGCCAATTGTGAAGTGGTGAGTTATTAAATTAAAGACAGGAACATAATTACATGGTATTGATAATGGCAGATACCTAATAAATGTAATATGATATATAATGCGAAAAGCAAATTCTATTTATCCAATTGGAAACATAATTGGATGATCTCTGGCCCAGGACCGAATATCGGGATGAGAAAATCAGAATAAGTACATCAAAACAAACTACATATTTTTCTTTGCATTAAAGTCGTTAATTTATTCAATAAAGCAGAGCGTCTATACGATTACAATCAACCGGTAGATGCATTACTGATCCCCACACATGTCGTCGCTCCACACTCAGCATCCGCTCCATGTAATCCCAGTCGGCTCTCTAACAAAATGCGAGCTCATCCCGTTTTTCGCGCTCGACATGATTATGTAAAAATCGGACACAGCTGTAATCTGCTTAAATTTTTCGCGGACGTATATTTTCAATTCAGCGATGATTGGACTGTGATTCTGTTTTACATACTGAATAAATGACTTTCAAATATATGAAGGGAACAACGTGTGCTGGCTGGTTTACTTTGTGATGTTTTTCGCGAAAGGATTGGCTGAATTTAAGGTGATTACAGAACTCTTTTGCAATTGTTCACTCTCAACACAGATGCATAGCCAGCTAGTCCTTTTTTTGGGGTGGGAAATCATCAAATAACTTCCCCTGCCCTATACGGAGCGGGGGGAGTGTCAGTCTTGTACTGACTAAAACCCACCCATGTTCCTTCTATTGCCATTTACGTTCCGGGGCCGCGGTATCTCTTTCGAACAACCCGCAAGCCCGGTAGCCAGGTAGTCCTTGACCTTTTTTCTTTCTTGATCATGTGATTAGTGCCTGGGTTCCTCACAATGTTTTCCTTCACCGAGACAAGTGATAATACGCACATGATTTCCAAAAATCAGGATGCGTGTCTTGGATTCGAACCCGAGACTCGGCAGTCCGTCAGTCAGTCATACCACTGGGCTATCACTGCACACGCACCTCACTTCATGGGTTTTTTTTTAAAGTTGCCCCACATTATGAATTTCTCCTGTATCGTGGGTGCGTTTACAAACATTTAAACTCACATACACATACAGCCAGATCCGGAACGACTATCTGTAGGCCAATCAAATATTTGTTCCGTGCGGGAATCGAACCCGCGACACGCAGCGCAGCAGTCAACCGCTCACCCACTGCGCCAACCATGTCGTCATGAGGGTATAATTAAGGGTAGACTTAGAATTTCTTTAAAAAGGTTTTATTGTTTTTGATAGATTCTTGGCTCGTCTTACCACTTGAACATGGGCTACGTTCAAATGACCGTCTCCTTGCTGCAGTCACTGTGGACAATAAAATAAATGGAACTAATAGAAGATTTCTCGTTACGCTTTAACCAGAAGCCGCGAAGACACGTGCGAAGTGTCAGTTGTTATTTGACGTATTGGCCGAGGCCTTAAACTGCGCCTTATAACAGTGCAACAATTTATTCTCCTTTTATTAAAATACGATCCTTACTAATATTATAAAAGTGAAAGTGAATTTGTTTGTTTGTTACGTCTTCACGCCTAAATGGCTAAACCGACTTCAATGAATTTTGGTACAGAGATAGTTGGGACCCAGGAGACGGACATAGGCTAACTTATTTTAAAAAATAGTGAGAAATGAGGGAGAAAGAGGGAAGCAAATGGAAAATTTAGCATTGCTATTGCTATAAATAAGGCGCAAGGACAAAAACTACGGGTAGCAGGTACCTGCAAATCAGGAAAGGGCAACTGTGTTACCCTGAATTTAACGCAAGCAAAGCCGCGGGCAAAAGCTAGTAACACAATAAGATTAAAGCAGTACCGCAGAAGTGGGAGCTCATCACTCACGAAACCTCACCCAATTCTACGTTCACAGGGTCCTGAGGCTGCATAGATTAAGGTCGACTACAATCACAATGATATTTATCGCCACAGCGTGTATGTAGGACGTAAAACGATACTTATTTAAATACGTCAACGCGTTCGTGCATATTGTACACAATAAGAGCAGAGGCTCAAGGTCTAGTGCAACCGCTTGGATGTGACAAACTTTAGCGATTGGAAGTACATCTGCGATGGTTAATGACATGCCAACCGCACCATAATATTGCCCAAATATCTTGAATTATTTCCTTCAAAGTTTCCTTCTTTAAACTTTAAGGGAAAAGCATACATACCTAACATAATATCGCGCTTGTTATCCCCTAAGGATTAAGCAGATGTGTACTGTAGAGGTTGCATACCATTAGCCAAACCCGAGTGCAGGCTGGCTTGCTATGACGTTCTTAAAAACGAGATTAGAATGGCGTAGAATGTGTGTGACATGTATCGCTGAAATTATGAACTAAAATATATGTTTTAAGTATTTTATTTTCTTTCAATTACGTATACAGTACATAGATTGCACTATTTTTTTCAAGATATTCATATTTATCTGCATTCCATAATGTGAAAGGATGTTACATGAGTCTTATAGCTAAAGTACAATTATGGACCCTGTAAGGGCACAGTAACATAATAATTCATAAAAAAAATCATCAATAACAAATTTAATTATAACTTAACCATAGGTATTCAATCATAATAAATTATATAACAAAACAAAACAAACAAAAAAAACAAATAATTAGTAGAAACAAAATAAAACCACATACAATTAGATAATGAAAAAATATCAAAAAATCTAAAAATCAATTGAGGCGAGCCCATTGCCCCCAAGATCCAGTAACACTTTCCCAATCTAGGCATCAATCCCAGGACCTCATCAACAGTAGTATCACTTCCAACCACTAGACTACAAACGAGGCATAATAGATTTACTTACGTTACCTACCAATAGTGTTGCAACTCCCTACCATAGACAAAACGTTTTATCATAGGTTCACTGCACTAAACACAACAAAAACTCGCCTCTCCTACGTCACGTACAAAATTACCTTCCTGAAAAGCGCACCGGCAGAATAAGAAATAAACCGTCAAATTGCCAAAAAAAACAGTCTCAATTTGGGCAAAAACACGTAAAACCTAATGCATTTCCCGAGTACAGTGTACACGGCACGGAACGGGTACGGTGCGGCACGGCTCGGCATCAATCATGGACGCCCGGCTGCATACTAAATAACCGGGTATGGTGAGCCTACCTGGGCAAACAGGACGCTTTTATTGTTGTGGGGGAATAGCGTCAGTGATGCTCTGATTGGTGGGTCTTCCGGATTCCCGGTTAAGTGATAGTGAAAAATTGGATTGGTCGGATTTTAGCTGTGATACCTATATATCGTCACGCGTGTTTTTTGATTAGGAAACATCACACTTGTGTTCCCTGAAAAGGTTAGTCAGTGATGTAGGTAGGTATTTACATATAGAAACACCCACATTTTGGCTCTTGTGTGTAATTCTCGTGTAATAGTCTCGAGCTTGTAGCCTGGTAGACCTGGGCACGAATCCTGACGCCGGATGAAAGGTATTCAATATCTATTAAGCATTACTTTTATGTTTTACATTACTATTTTCTCCGATTACTACAGTTACCCTATCTTTTCGTCATGACATTCACTGTATAAAAATGTATTTTATTCTGAAAGCGGTTCGGATTCCTATTCACAATTTATTACAAAGGTCATTTTTACCCGCTCTTTAAATAAATCTTGTAAATCGAGATCTAGCAACTACTCTTTCTTGCCTAAACCCTACTGAGTTACAGCCACTTTTCCTTTCAATCGACTTTTACGAGTTACTATGACCACTCATGACTCCAAAGGCATTTTTCCTTTCCTCGATTTACCCGTATATATAAGGATATTGTTGAATTTGTCATAAAATATTCATGCCCGTAATGGCACATATTCAAAGGCGTCAGGAGTATGGTGTCCTTTACGATACGCTTTAAGCATGCAACTGAGCACTAGGCCATAAGACAAGCGATATTAGACTCAAGCGCAGCTAACAAGTAGAGACAAAAACGATAAAATACACGTGTTAAAGGAGTGTGTCATTAGTTCGACCAAGAAGTACGTGTAGTCATTTGTTCGACAGGTCGTTCGATGGACGCCAACATCATTACTATTATCCCCGAAAGCAAAAGTACATCTATAGATGCAAGTTTATCTTTAACCCTTTTAGTCCTATGTAAAAGGGAGTGAGCGCTTTACCGGACACAAATCGAGAACTTCCCGACAGAAAAACGAGTAAATTTGTCCGACTTGAGAATCGAATGCTCATACTCGTTTCTCTTGAAACAAATGGACTATTGACGCAGTGATTCCTAATCAAACTATCGTATTTTCTCGCACGCTTCACTTGTTTGCACCGTCTACGTCACCAACCATAAAACTGTTTTTCAAAAGTAAACCACTTTTAATCATCAAGTAACTTTTACTCTCGTTTTATCGCTTGTTTAATGGCCGGCCGGCTCGCTCCGTCCCTCACTTGGACTCAGCCACCAGTGTCCCGATAGGAGTTGACCATGTCAGTAGCCTCAACCACTAAACAAGTTTATAGTATTTTGAGTATATTCTGATATAATCAAGTTTTAATAAAGTGATTTTTGGAAGTGCTTTTTTTGAAAGGTGAGTTTTGTGTATTTTTTTTTTGCTTATAACATACATTACTTTTACAAGAAAAAAAATTGTTTAACAGTTCCCGAAAAGATTTTATAACATCAAGGTCATCCCTTAACTTAAAATGTCATACAATGAGCGACTACTAGGCTCTCCCGCCTGTTAATAATAAAAAAACGAACATAAATCCTTCTGCCAATTAGTATAACAGTATAAGTCTTTAAACTGACATGGTTACTAATATTATAATTAACACTTGAAACGGGATATTTACCATGTTTATTATTTATATTGAGTTTCCGATATTTCGGCGATGTTGCAAACGCCATGATCACGGATGAACTGAAGTTATTGCGGGTGGATGTTTACGAGCAGACAAAACGATCTACCCTCTTTCTTATTCGTTTTTTGCGTTCGTTACCACTAACATGTACATGTGTGTAACTTGTTAATATATCGGAAATCGAAATATCGGAAACTCAATATAAATAATAAACATGGTAAATATCCCGTTTCAAGTGTTAATTATAATAGTATAACAGTGTTTCTCACTAATCAACCAAAAATTTCCAAAAGCTCAACATAAAGTAAACAAAAATATCACGTAATTCCGCGTCTTAACGCGTGTCACTATCCGACTTCACCCACCTCTGGGTATATGCCTCCTGCTTTGCTTGTGCGCTCCTAACAACTTAACCTATCGTAATTCAATACTGCATTCTTTATTTACTATTATTATGAGCCCGATGTGTCCCACTGCGGGGCTAAGGCCTCCCTCAATCTTTCCATCTTTCTCTGTCATTAACTGGCCCCCATCCTTTTTATAGGAGACCAGCTTCTCACGCCATCTCCTTCTGGGCCTACGCGTCGCTGGGTTCTGTTGTTCGGAACCTAATCTGTCACTTTGGCCTAATTTTGATAGGACATGCAATTCGGACATAGGATATATGGACATGGACATGTGTTGCAAAATGTTTGGGATTTGGGTCTTCGATCGAAGCATGTCGTTCTTTATACTACACGCTTCGTTCCATGGTTCTCTGGCAGACGCCGAGTCCGAACTTTTGACACCTCGTCATGACCACGTTTGCGCTCCATAAGTGAGGGTGGAAAGGCTTCCTTTTGAGAGAAAATCAAAACCTACACACCCACCTAATTATTTATTCAATATCAGCACAAATCAACGCAACTCCATTGCCTCACAATCATTAGGAATGACATAATATAGTCACAGTCTAAACCAGCCTTTATTTATTGTAACCATCATTACCTAAGCAAAGCTCTAAGTTGCTTCACTTAACTTTAAGTCATATTTAAGCAATAACTAGTCGAAGCCGACAATCATTCCATCACAATTGCATAAAAGTAACTGGGTGATTATAACCAAGGATATAGCTAGGTATACCACCATATACAAAAGAGCATAATTGTTCAAACACATGACCATCCTTTGGGTTTTGTTGCAGTCGAGCAATGTCTGCGCGTAGAGGCTCAACAATATTTTTAGTTGGTTAGTTTTTGACGGATTGATCTATGAATAATGTATAAATAAGTAGTAAGCAAATGGTGCATAAGAAAACATAGAATAATTAGTTTAAATTTATTCACTTTCTTTTGATTTTAAGAACATTTTAAACTATCGTTTCTTGAAAACAGGGAATGTTTCCACTAGCTCGATTCACAAAACAAAAAGTCAACTGACTTCAAGAATGGTCGAGTAATCTTAAAATGAAAACTACAAAAACGAATTATTTAGTCAAATATTTAAAAATAAAAGTAGCCTTTATTTACTCTGACCTTTGCAATACAAATAGGTACTAGTAGTAATAATAACTTAATACTAATAACTATTCTAATGTTAATTCTCTACATCGTTAATCAGCTACCAGGTCAAGCTGTCTCGCGACATAGGCCTCCTCAATTTCCCTCCACTTATTCCTGTCCAAAGCAGTGAAATATTTTACTAAATACTAATAAACGAAATCATTTAACTAACTGCTTTATCAGTTTATTTCCCCTTACAACTTGAACAAGTATCATTTGAACCACAACTAATATAATAAGAACAAACTCGTAATAAGCTTTTCCATAACCATTGCCACCCATTTTAATAATCTCTCTATCAGTCGTAACCCAGTATCATAAAACAGTTACGCGACTGTGATTCTATTATCATTACGTAGAACATTCTCTCGACAATGTACTCGCTTACCAATGTACCAACAACTTGTTCGACACAGACAGTGCGTGGAGCTTACTTGAGCGCCGCGCCGGGCGTCATGCCAAATTATATGAATGAGCTCATAATACTATCATGATGGGAACGTCAATTGTTCGGATGAAATTAACAAGTGATTTTAAGTATTTTGGGTTCCCAGGTAAGGCAAAATGTTATTGGGTTTTTCGTCAGATATTTTCTTAGAGCAGCTACGGAGTTCAAAATCAAAATCAAATATTTTTATTTTACATAGGCCTATGATTGCCCATGTGGGCACTTATAAAACGTCGAGAAAAGATGCACGGTTCGGGTTGGTCGTTTCCTATGGAGAAGAACCGGCAAGAAACTCCATGGTTACTCTTTTAAAATCATTTGGTTTTACAATGTTGTTACAGCGTTAGCACTTAAGTATGAGAGGACAGCGTAGGCCTGACAATAAGTCATTGCTTACTTTACAAAACATAAAATAAAATCATACGTTAACAAAAGTTAACAAGCGTCTAAGAATCTACAAGGCCAACCATGTCCACTCATTCAGATTGGGTTTGTGCCGGTTGATGGCAATAGGCTCGCCCCCTTTGATAAAAGACTCAAACATAACTGTTGAAGCGTAGGTGTACTATAATTGTTTATACCCCTGTCTAGCCCGCATGAGTTAATAAACGCAGCTACTAATAGTTAGAGATATCGATTAGTTCCAGGTTCAAAGTTACGAAACGGATCTGGCTATTTGAATCGACCAAGTTAAGTCTTTAGTCAGCTTCTGAGTAACTAGAAAATACACTGAACAAAAATTTGAGTAAGCGGCGCGGCGTCCCCCCGCACACTAAATTGTTTGTTCCAGTGTATTTTATATGGCATCCTGCCTTACTGAAATAACATGCTACATGATGCTAAATATGCCTTCGTTGAATTGGATAATATATATTTGTTTTAGACTGGGGTGGCCTTTTTGGTACATTTTCGGACGCGGCTGTCACACTGGACTGTAACACATAATATAGGCACTGAAGTTGTGGTCTGATGGTTCTAGATAGAAAGAACTTTTTTGCAAAAAATAACTTCCGTAAAAACACTTAAAAGACGGAACATAAGTTAACTTACTTAGTGTTTTTGGAAGTCGATTTTTTTGCAAAAAAGTTTTTTATTTCAGCCTTATAAGTTATTATGATGGTATCTCACAAAAAATATTTTCGAGTATATAATTTCCATGGCTACTAAAACATATACAGGAGTATACCCAACCGATAAAAAAAAATTAACCTTCAAAAAAATCAAAAATACAGTCGATTTGAAAACCTCCTTCTTTTTTGAAGTCGGTTAAAAATTTGTTTCAAACCACGCACGCACGCACCAATGCTTAAGATAGGACTAAAGTTAAAACTTGTTTTATAACAACACAAAAGATTCATGGGGTCATCATCTAGCCTAGAGCAAAGGCAAGTCAACGATCTGCGTATAAAATTATGTAAATATTCTTTTATTGCCCATCATCAACGCCTTATATGTCCAATTGCCCATTAATATGCCCTTACGTGTATGCAAATATCTAAACAAACGTCCACATCTAGCCTTCTATACAAGGATCAATCGTTTTGTCAGTCTTGACCTACAGACCGGCTAATATTCGCCGCTCCAATACATAATCTAATATTTACATTTTACATAGACCAATCACGTAACTTGCAATTTGATCTTACTGCTCACTGACGAAAGTCTTTATAAGAATAACTAGCTATAACTAGCTTACTTTGGGCTAACGCTAACTTAAATCCGCATGATGATCGAAAAAAAATATCTTTCTCTCCCCTTTTCTTCCCTCTTACTCCCTCTTTTCTCACTTTTTTAAATTTGCCTATGTCCGTCTCCAGGGTCCTAACTATCTATGTACCAAAATTCATCAAAATCGGTTTGGCCATTTAGGCGCGAACACGTAACAAACAAACTCACTTTCGCTTTTATAATTTAAGTAAGGATTAGTTTCTATTCTATTTATTAATAAAAATCTATTGACTAGCATACACGGAAGTGCGTCAAATACTTATAATGAAAATATGTTGATAGTGACCTTACATGTATATTTAATGTTAATCATGTGCATAGAAGTGGCTTTGGTCTAATTACTTGAGTAAAGGTAAAGGTTACCGCTTAGTATGTTATTACAAAAGATAATGGCTTTAAATTTAAGTTATAAGGTGTCTAGCTTTGCATGAAGTCTTACTACAACTTACATCTAATTCATTTATATTTAAACGTTGCCCCACACTATGAATTTCTTTTGTATCGTGGGTGCGTTTACAAACATTTAAAAAAGAAGAGAAAGAGAAGTTCCAAATCGAGAAAACCACATACCACATAAGCCTACATGGGTCCTTATAAAACGTCGAGAAAAGGTGCACGGTTTGGGTTGGTCGTTTCCTATGGAGAAGAACCGGCAAGAAACTCCATGGTTACTCTTTTAAAATCATTTGGTTTCACAATGTTGTTGTTACAGCGTTAGTATTTAAGTATAAGAGGACAGCGTAGGTCCGACAATAAGTCATACCTGGGAATTGAACCCAGGAAGTCTTGCCCAATACTACTCAGCAGTAGCACTTGCGACTACCAGACCAACAAGGCTTTACAGCAATATTTAAAAATCTCCCTTAAATTTCGCCAGTACCCATGTTTTCCAAAGTCACTTGTGAAGCAGTACGTCAATTGCTTCACAAAAGAAAATCAAGAATTTTATTCATTCGTTAAACGAGGTTTTGTTACAATAATTTCTCGTTGAATCAACTATCGATAATTTTTCCTGGTCTGTCCATTTTCAATTTGTCACACGTCCAGAGTTCAATGAACTTAAATCATTTTAATAAACACTTCCGCATTTCTGTCTGGAGCACTACTGTAGGCTACAGGCAAAACAAAAGAACACCTAATTAACATTCTATCTGTCATCTTACTAAAAAATATACGCAAAAGAGTTAAGGAAAACATTAAAAAAATTATGACGAAGACCTCCATAGTTTTAAATGTATGATAATATGACTATAAACAGTTGAAAATCTCTTCCTTATGGACAAGAGGAAAATGGTGGTGTATGTGAGTTACGTTGTGTATCAGCCTTTGAACTACATTGACCTGGTGTTTCCGTGTGACGCCTAGGTGCCTGGCAAAGTAGTAAAGACCACATCTCCACTAGAGGATGTTCCAAATAAGGGAGAAACTAAATTTTAAACGTTAGCCTGAGTAAGTAGGAATCTTTTAACGATAACCGATTTCTCCCTCAAGTGTGAGGAAGTAGAGTATATATACCTATCCAAAAAGACACCATGTTTAAGGAATAAATAAAACTACTGAAACAAACATTTAGCTTGAATAATAGCGGGCATTTTCGCCAATAAAAACTTCGGCATAATCGAAAACCAAATATTCTAAGACTTATTCGTTAACTCGCGAGTGCGCGCGAGTTGGCACCTTCCGATTTTATCTATTTTTCTTGTTGTCAACTAGCGATCGAGTGAAAACTGGTACAGTCATCTACAAAAGTGTTTCAATCAACAAGAAAAGAGTCAGTCAGCAAGAATATTTTCTCAGTCGCCAGTTGACGAATAAGTCTATTCTAACATATGTGACATAAACTAATATATATGGGTATATGGCTTCCACTCGCAGCCGTGAAAAACTTACTTCCTTTACAAAAACATAAACCAGAAATGATTATAATCAAAAACTGTAAGTTAAACTTAGCACAAAATTAATCACAACTTGGTTTCCGATCAAACTTCTTGATTGAATGTAATGTATATTTACCTTAACTCCGGCTTGAATTAGATAAACTTAATCAAGGGAAAGTTATTTATTTATAACTATGTATATTTGTTATACTCGTGGAACTGTATAGATAGATCAATAGTTGTTTCCATGTTTTATTTATTTAATTAATTAAGGGAAAATAAACAGCTACAAAAAATGAGAGATTTAAAAATAGTATAAAAAATACAGCCCACTAAATTATTCTTTGTTCACAAAATTTTAATTATTCAAAAGGGCCACTAGATGAGTATTATTGATAAATATAAACTTATAAATGTAATTGATTATTAAATAATACTTTATTTTATTATTGCTCTGAAAGTTCTATTTTTTAGCATACCCTAAAAATATAATAACCTAGTCTAGAGCACCTAGAACGATTGTTGATTTAATCGACTTGTTTTTATCTCTATAAATTATGCTCAACTCAAATAGAATGTATAAGTAAATAATAAGTTTCTAGCAAGACTCTTGAAATTCAGAATATAAATATTTCTCAACCATTATTGCTCTATTAATAAAACATTAACGCCTTATCTGCTTGATGTATTTATACCACGAATATTGGCTGGTGCTCTTAGAACAGAACATGATGTCTTTAAAGAAAGTACCTTATCAAATTCAAAATCATAATGAATTATATGATTTTGAGTTTGATTACTTTTTATTAATATGGTTTTGAATTCCTATCCTGGCCTATATTCGAAAACACATACACATTCAAGAATAAATAAATATAAAACTAATAGAAACAATATCTCTTACTAAAAAAGGAATGATATGAAGGAGAAAGACGTAAATGATGCCGTGACGTCTGATAGGGGAGAATGGAAGAAGAAAACGTTGCGCCGACCACAGATAGAATGGGACAAGGGCAGGAAAATGATGATGATCTCTTACTAAAAAACCATCTTCATTACCGACTCTTAGGACTTGATTTAGTTAAGATTCTCAAAACCCACATACCTACGTAAAAGAGTAAAACGGCAGTAAATGATCAGCGCGTAACAAGCGGTAATTAATCGCCACGTGCGGCATATCGAGCGCGACCGATAGCGAGCACGCAGATACGACACACGACACACGGCTTCAACACTGGAAAACGTGACAGGAGAAATTAATAGGTGATGAAACGTTTTAACATCATGATGCAAAGGACATTGGACTTGCAAAAATTGAGAAGTAATTAAAAGTTAGGTTCTTTAGAGATGGCTCTGGCAATTACTATTGTTCACTACATACTGTGTGCAAACGGACCTTTAACAAAACAGTTATACTAGTGAAAGAGGTGGCCGGACGTTTGAGGGAGAGAAACTCAAACTAACCCAGCCACCGCGGAAGATGCTCCGTGCGTCGGGCGCCGGGTTCCCGGCCACCGTAGATGCTGGTCTGTGGACGGTAAACAATGAGTAGCTCACCGTCCGTCCGTCTAGTGCCGTCAGACCGTATCGTATCTGTATCATGGGTGGGTTTTGGTCAGTAAAAGTCTGACACTCCCCCCCCCCCGCTCCGCCCAGAACAGGGGAAGTTATTTGATGATTTCCTATCCACAAAAAAATATACTCTCATAAAACTATATAAAACTAATACTGCGCAAAAAAATATTGGAAAACGACTTTTTAATGTGAATATCACTTTTTCCGGTAGCGCTCATTGTGCTGATTGATGTATTGAATGGTACAGGGGTCGTGGAAGTATTAAAAGTATAGTTATATATAATAACTAGCCTCCGCCGGCGACTTCATCCGCGTGGCATATTTACTTTGGGCTAACGCTAACTTTAACCCGCGTGATGATCGACAAAAAAAAAATTTTCTCTCCTCTTTCCTCTTTCTCCCCAATTCTCACGTTTTTTTCAAAAAAAAATATCCTATATCCATCTCCAGGGTCCCAACTACCACCACTACCTATGCCACATAACTACCACTTTCAACCAACATTCATCTAAATCGGTTTAACCATTAAGGCGTGAAGACGTAACAAACAAACAAACTCACTTTCGCTTTTATAATATTAGTAAGGATTCCATTCTATTTAATTTTGTTCAAAAAAATTTAACAGTTTGGCAAGTATGATCGAACTACATGATTAATTATAAGAAAAGCAAGCTACTAAAGCCTTTACCTCCCCTTAGTTTTCGATACATTTGTCTTGTCTCCAGCCAGCTAGTCTTTGGTTCGTCCTCGCGTCAGTGTCACCCAATTGGATCAACAGAGCGCCCGCGCCGACCGCCACCGTTGGCCAAAACCTGTTGTTTGGCCACTATTGATATTATGCAAATATTATCGATAACTAGTTGGCGTTACGATATGCGTGGACTATGGGTTTCATTAAATAATTAGGCTGGTTGTACACACGCTTTTTTTGCTGTAAAACGCTACGTTTGATTAGTGCGTAGGTCTTCAGCATTGGTAGATCTCTATGGAAAACAAAAAGCACAAAGATAACTATTGCCACGTTATAAGTCGTTGACTCCATGTAACAGTTTTTCATATACGTACCTACAGGTTGAGAATTCTCTACAAATTCTTTGCAATTACCACATTTATTTTAACAGTACCTATATCTACTTAAATCCTATTATATAATCCTTACTAATATTATAAAAGCTAAAGTGAGTTTGTTAGTTTGTTACCTCTTCACGCTTTAATGGCTAAACCGATTTTGATGAATTTTAGTACAGATATAGTTGGGAACCAGGCGACGGACATAGGCTAATTTTTATTAAAAAAGTGGGATTTGAGGGAGAAAGAGGGAAGAAAAGGGAAAACTTAGCGTTGCTATTACAAATCAATAAGGCGCAAGGGCAAACACTGCAGGCAGCAGGTACTGTGTTACCCCAAATTTAATGCGAGCGAAGCCGCGGGCAAACTCTAGTAATATCATAAACGCGAAACTTTGTATGAATAGATGTATGAATGGATGTTTGTTACTCTTTCACGCAAAAAGTACTAAATGGATTTTAATGATACTTTACAATAATATAATTTATACATCAGAATAACACGTAGGCTGCAATTCATAGAGATATATTGTTGGGATATTCTATCACCACGCGAGTGAAACCACGGGGCGCAGCTAGTGGGAATATTCAAATGATCCAGTCTCCAATAACAAAAAATCATTTGCCATACAGATATGTATTACATTATTGAGAAATAAGCCATCTTATATCCGGTTGATATTATCGTCATTCTATTAATTCAGTTAATTTAACAAAATTGCAAATGATTAGCCGATCATTTCTGAGTAATGAGTTCAAATTAGTTTTTGTTTTAATCAATAAATAAATTAATTATAGCCATTAATCGTTACAGTAAAAGTAGCACGATGATGCTAGTTGTTAAACATTTTAAGTCATTATGATGATTTGTAGGAATACGTTTAATTAATAACTATTCGAAAAAAGAGTCTGTAAAACCTATTAATTTAAAAGTAAGTCAACATTGAGAATAAAATATTTTTTTAATATAAGTGTTTGAACTCTAATTTCTATTACAAAAATCACAAATTGCTTTATTTTGTAGTAAAGCGGTTTTTTTCTCTATTTAATACATAAACACATGAGTTTTTCCAATGGGGGTAAGCAGAAACCACAGAGCTCCACCTGTTACAATCCTTACATGCCCCTTTTCCCTCGTCCACATTCATACACCTGGATGACCGAGTTGCGAGTACTATATAATGAGGAACCTCATCAATGTCCTTGTAGGGCGTCCCATTAAAGACAATAATAATCCATCCAAACCCAGAGTATCTTTTTTTAAACGTTGCTTTACTCTAGGATTATTGCTCCTGTACCGTGGGTGCGTTTACAAACATTTAAACTCACATACATAAACAACCAGACCCGAAACAACTACCTGTAGGTCATACAAATATTTGTTCAGTGCGGGGATCGAACCCGCGACACGCAACGTAGCAGTCGATCGCTCAGACACTGCGCCTACCGTGCCGCCAAATATCTGCTCATGGTAGATCATATAAACACTAAGTACCTATTGGAATAGAACCGGGTACACGAAAATGGATCATAATCTGTTCACATAAAGTTCAACCGTTGCATAAGGTTAACTTAGTTCATGCGCCGCGTCGCGTCGCGTTGATCCCACCATCCCAACATTCGGCAGCTTAATGCGCTTTAGCCTCAAAGTAATTAGGTCACAGCTGCTTATCATATTACCTGCTAACACTGTTTATGTTAAGCGCCGTAACGTGCTATAAAGCGCTGTTTAGCTGGAGGTCAACAACGATCAATATCGTGAACGAAGTCAGAGGTCGCATGAGTTTTCAACATTCATATCAATTAGTTGTGTCAGCAGGTTTATTAAATTTGTGATGTAAGTGATTTATTATTAAGACGCCATAAAGACTAAGTATTCTCAAGAAAATAAATAAAAAGAGATCAATCATTACTATTAGGCTGGGAGATTCTCTTTTAGGGTTTCGTACGTTTTTTTTTTTTTTTAAACTTTGCCCTACACTAGGAATTTCTCCTGTATCGTGGGTGCGTTTACACACATTAAACTCACATACACAAACAACCAGACCCGAAACAACTATCTGCAGGTAATACAAATATTTGTTCCGTGCGGGAATCGAACCCGCGACACGCAGCGCAACAGTCGAACGTTCAGCCACTGCGCCAACCGTGTCGTCAATTTGATCACTTTGTTGTCCGTCTGTATATCTGTCTGCCAAGACCCTTTATCTAAGAAACGGATGAAGATATCAAGCTAAAATCATATACGTATAACACAAATAAAAGCTAACACTCTGTGGTCCCTTTGTGCTGTGAAAAAATCAACCCTCCAAGTCTACGCAGTCCAAAGATATAGCCGAATAAGTGGTAAGTTAGTACGGAACCCACGGTGCGCGAGTCTGACTCACTCTTGGCCGGTTTTTTTAGGGTTCCGTACCCCAGAAGTTAAAAACGGAACACACTTTGTTGTCCGTCTGTCTACCAAGACCTTCTATCTAGGGAACGCATGGATGTATCGAGTTAAAATTAAAACCATTTATACTTAAGTGTGTGGTCCCTTGGGGCTGTAAAAAAATAAAACTCAAAGTTTACGTAGGCAAAAGATATGGCTGTTTATGTCGAAAGTTTGTACGGAACCCACAGTGCGTGAGTCTGACTCGCACGTTTGAGGCTTTTATTTTTTTTTGTTTGCTCCATTAACTGTTTCAAAACTTACACACTATTCCCTTCAAGTTCTCTGATATGTAGTAGTTTTATTTTATTTATTAATTCTATAATTTAGGACTTCATAAAGCTTGGTCAACTCAGTTTGACACACTGCCTTTTAGTCCAAGAGAATTCAATACTTTTCTTTTAACGCAGCAAAAACTATGTCAATTTCTCAACACAAGCACAACTTTGAACCCACTTTAATATTTACTGCTGACAGTATTAACATAGATTAAAGTAATAAATCTTCTTTTCTAAATCAATATAAATGAATGTATTTTCTTAAATACTAGACAAGCAGATAATTTGTCGGTTTCTACTTGATGAATGGTTCCCGTTACCAATGAGAAGGTCACGGATAATTCGATATGTGTGACTGTGGACAAACGACATATATGACCGATGTAAAAATTAATGTCTTTAATTTGTGAACAGTTCCGTCATCAGGACTGGTTGGAATGTTTAAATGATGATGATTGTGTTCCGGTTTCATAAACTAGAAAATAAAAACGTGGGATAAGAAATGGGATATCGATACCCGTGCTCACAAATACTAGGCGACATCTAAACTATGTCAACTCTCGAGATAAATAGGTTCACACAGTTTTTCATAGAAAGATCTAAAGCTGAGCATCAGTGAACAATACTATTAACTAAACGAACGTTAAGATATCATAATTAGATCTCCTTTGGTTTAACAAGTAATATTTTTTTTTTATTTATTTAGGTTAGACAAAAATTGTTTTTGAAAAAGCGTTGCCCCACATTAAGAGTTTGTTGTTCGTGGGTGCGTTTACAAACTCACATACACAAACAGCCAGACCCGAAACAACTACCTGTAGGCCATATAAATATTTGTTCCGTGCGGGAATCGAACCCGCGACACGCAGCGTAGCAGTCAATCGCACACTGCGCTAACCATGCCGTCATTCAATACAGTCAATTCATTTAAAATTACACGATATACATTTATAAGTGCAACAATTACTTACAGGCTCACACCACATGCACAATTTTATTTATATTAAACAGGTAATAATGTTCTCTTTTAACTTTCCTGACATTTTTTTTCTCTGTTTGCATGTTACCAAAACTTGTGTGTCAATAAATTTAATTAAAAGCCGGTTAATTAAGCCACATGTAAATAGTCATTGCAATAATAATCTGGCCACAGTCCACGGCTGGGTTCCATCGGGTAAGCCAGCGCTTAACTAAGTCCAACTCTTTTGCGTCTGACGTCTACTTTGGGAATACCGCCACTATTAGCCCCTACAATCGGTCCAACACGAAGTATAATCACTTGTGAGAATTCTGAAACATCTGAATTTTGGAATCAACAGCCTGAATGTTCCATAGCAAAAGTGGGCGCTGCCGGAAAACTTCTAGCAAAGTTAGTATATAACCGCGAACCCCAGAAGACACGTGTTAGATACAGTCACAAGCACCAATATCTAAATACCAAGCAAATTTTAAAAAGTGAGTTCTGATTGAAACTTTTTAACCGACGAAAAAAAAAGAGGAGGTTCTCAATTCGACATGTATATTTTTTTTTTGTATGACAACGCATAACTTTTTACTGAGACGTGCGATTTTAAAAATTATTTTTTTTATTGGAAAGAGTATATTTCAAAGTTGGTCCCATTTTAATTTGAAAAAAAAAATCGGCCCCTAAGGGTGGGAAAATAGAGGGTGATTGATTTTTTTCATACTGAATTTTTCAATTGTGAACTGATTTTGTTTAAATTTGGCAAATATATGTAGTTCTGATGACAATTCGACGTTCGTAAAGATCTGATGATGGATGATGGAGAGGAAAACACTTGCAACTTGCCAGAGGTCCTCAACAGTTTAAAGTAGTGATATATCGTGTTACAACTCATTTACGTTGAAGAGAACTTTAGACCTTGCTGGAGGATGGCGCTGTCATTGAAGGTCTGACGATGGAGACGGAATGCAATTGCAAGAGGTCCACATGGATTTACAGTAGCCATTCTGTGTTTGGGATCCTTTTATTCACCTTAAAGAGAACTTTGAGCCAAGCTGGATAATTACTGTCACGGATGATCTAACGATGGAGACGGAAGGTATTTGCAAGAGGTTTTGAACAGTTTACAGCAGCTATGTCGTGTTTGGGCTCCTTTCATGCATCTTGACGAGATCTTTACAGCTAGGTGGAGAATTACGGTCGCAGAAGGTCTGACGATGGAGACGGAATGCAATTGCAAGAGGTCCACATGGATTTACAGTAGCCATTCTGTGTTTGGGCTCCTTTTATTCACCTTAAAGAGAACTTTGAGCCAAGCTGGATAATTACTGTCACGGATGATCTAACGATGGAGACGGAAGGTATTTGCAAGAGGTTTTGAACAGTTTACAGCAGCTATATCGTGTTTGGGCTCCTTTCATGCATCTTGACGAGATCTTTACAGCTAGGTGGAGAATTACGGTCACAGAAGGTCTGATGATGGAGACGGAAAGTATTTCCTAGACGTTCTCAATAGCTTACAGCAGTTGTATTGAGTTTAGGCTCATTTCTTGTACCTCGATGAGAACTGTTGACCCTGCCGGATTGTGGTTTTCATCGAAACTCTGGCGGTGGAAACGGAAGACAATTACAAGAGGTCCCGAACAGTATAAAGCCACTTGGGCTTATTTCTTGAACTTTATAGCCCCGGTTCAGTCCATGGTCCGAAGCGAGAGGGAATAGGAAGCGGTTACCTCCTTAAAGAGATGTCAGCAAAGGAGAGAGGCTTGCCAGGTCCAGCAAAGAGCACGGTATCGCTTTCGAACAACTAGAAACCCCGGAACATAAAGGGCAATAGAAGGAACATGGGTGTGTTTTTGTCAGTACAAGTCTGATGCTCCCCGAAAGTTATTTGATGATTTCCCATCCGCAAAAAAAGGGTTCCAGCGACGGACGGATATTTACCCTTATTTGATAAAACATATTGTCTTTTAGAGATTACGGCAACAATAAAATTTCTGTATATGTGCAGGGCATAGTTAACCTTTCAGTCTCTGCACTTCAGTCAGCGCGCTCATCATATAGTTAGAATAACACCTTATTTGGTTCTAAATCTGATAATGTTGCTAAAACTTTCAGTCCCAGGTCAATTCATGCTTTATCGAGGGCCGATTTTTGCAGTTTATGTACCCTGACAGCCCAGCTTAGAATTACCGGCAACATCATGCGTTCAAAAACATTTTAAGTACTTATTCTTTTAGAAATTACAATCAATAGAGGTCTAGCAACACAGACATCGCACTCTATTTCATTTGCTTTCATCGGTACCACAATTCTTTAGATTTTTGGTAGGTACAACAATATCTGGAGGTATCCCAAGGACGCGTTGGTGTTTCGAATTCATGGTAGTCATCTTAGCACTTGTCAAACTGTTTGACGGTGGGGAACAGTCTTATCGAAGCACCATCCTCGAGACGAGTTAAGCAACATAAATTTGCTGTTAAAGAAAACCAAAAACAGATAAATAAAAACTTTTTAACAAAAAATTGAACCGATGAAAAGTGAAAAATAAAAGCCTTTTAGTCTAGGTAAGCTCCAAAGTTAAAGTAGGTATGAAATTAATTTTGAGGCGGCGCCAACATGTAATGATCGAGGATCAATAAAGCTGACTATATTTCCCGTTTTACCTTATTAGTTTTCTTGCTTGTTTGGCGCCGACTTGAAATTAATTTCATACCTACTTTAACTTTGGAGCTTACCTAGACTAAAAGGTTTTTATTTTTCACTTTTCGTCGGTTCATTTTTTTGTTAAAAAGTTTTTATTCTGGTTGAAATTTCACGTTGGTATGGACACAGTATTTTGGAACTTATATCATGAAATAGACTAGCTATGCCTAGCGGTTTCACCCGCTGAATAATAGATGTTAGCCGATTCTCAGACCTACCCGATGCACACAAAATTTCTTACAAATTGGTTCAGCCGTTTCGGAGGAGTTTGGTTACAAACTTGCAATCGCTTTTAAATGTGGAAAGTATATTGATACTCGTGACTGTTCCTAAAAGAAAGTAACTTTTTTTTTTATAATGTTGCCCTACTCTGGGAATTTCTCCTGTATCTCTTACATTCCCACAGTTAAGAGCCCTGATCCACCACACGAGCCCAATCCAATCTTTTAAAAAAAAACACCTGATTCTAATATCACAATCCTTCGCCTTCTTCGTCTTCACGCCTAAACGACTAAACCAATTTTGATGAATTTTGGTACCGAGATAGTTGGGACCCTGGAGATGGACATAGACTAATTTTATTTTTTTAAAGTGAGAAATTAGGGAGAAAGACAGAAGAAAAGGGAAACCTTAACTTCGCTATTACAATAAATAAGGAGCAAGGGCAAAAACTACAGGTAGCAGATACCTGCAAATCAGGAAAGGGAAAATGTGTTACCCCGAATTTAACACGAGCGAAGCCGCGGGGAAAAGCTAGTTGACAAAATAATCGAACTCTCTCTTTTTTAAATAAGCATCTGAAACAAATAGTAGCAACCCTGTTAGCCCAATGAACAAGATTATCTACCCTTTGTGTTCGATCGACAACCCTTGCTAGCACTAATTAGTTCCTAACTCCAGACCATATTGGAAAAAGTTGAGAGATTTAAACCTCTTTTAATAAAGAATCACTACTATTCTCTCCCTGGCTTCACTCGCTAGAATTAATGGAGGATTATGTTCTTCAGCCTTTCTTTTTTGTATGGCCCAATCATTGGACCTGATATATCGTGTCCATGGTAAATTTAGCTAAAGTTACATAGCAGTAATTAGAAATATTAGAATTTATTGTTAAAACGCTTCTGCAACTTATAAGTGTCTGAATTCGACAAATGTGGTCAGCCCAATAATAATTCACGTATACAAGAAGATTAACAATATTGTAATGTAAAATATCAATCCTATGTCCGATAACCTAGGTAGGTACGGACACGACCAAACAATTACAGTTAATAAGGATCTCAGGTGCTCTCTGAGTGCGCACACACGCCTGCAATATAATATCTCCCGCACCGATGACTAATCTCCGCTGAGTTTAGTCGCTGCGATCGAAAAACGGTCAGGAAGACTGTACCTACTACTAAAACTGATAAACTCTTTTTAAAAAAAAAAAGATTAAATAAGCCACTAGCGCTTAATGTGTGATCAATACGTCATTAATGCCTTCAATCAAAAAGTTTCAAACGCCGCGTACCACGCCGCGTACCACGCCGATTAAATTCGTTCATTCTAAAACTCAGAACGATATGAACACGTTCACTCCCTTCTTAATGACGTTATGTTCCGCAGTCCCATTTGTTAAACTTACACCTATTGATAGTACCGGTACAAGTAGGTTCCGGTATTGACTGAAGCGCGACCGCGTCATTATCGAAGTTATTAACAACTACACCTGATACCATCGGAGAGTAATTGCTGGATAAAACAATAGAAGCAGAAGATCTCAAAAATTATAATGAATCCAATGTTCAAAAATTCCAATGTTATATGAGACCTCCGGCTATAAATCAACAAACTAACTCCACGTTCAAGAACTAATAACTAACGTGTGTGAATTTTCTGATAAGTTGGGAGAGCAGGGGCTGGTTTGAATTTACATCCAGATTGGCCAAATAAATATACAACAGACATATAGATTTTGTGCCATGGCCTCCAGAATTAGAACAACGAAGAACCAAAAACATTTCATTAAAGATCCCTTCATTCACTTAATTCCAAAATGGATCCGAACGTTTAACCGTTACATTGTTCTATTTTCGAACAATGTCGAATTACACAAAAGGATACTTTTGTCGTTAGGGACTTATTCAGGAATTTTCTATTTTTAAGAAGCTGGCCTTTTAAATTGGACTTTGTCAAAAGATTGCTACAAGCTACTTTCCTGTGTTTCAGATGGTGACAAAACTAACTCTCCTACTAATAGTCGCTCAGCTCCACCGAGCGCTGAACTCACCACTGCGTCAGTTCCGAGAGCTGAAGCCTGGCCAGGAGCTTCCCATGCTACTGCCGCAGCACAGTGCTCCGCTGTCAGCCCCTCACGTGGTCATCCATACACCGACCAGGGAGAAGAAGAGCCCCAACATCATCTCCATCCCGATACAACAGATTCTTATACCAAAGTTCCATATAATCCCCCTCCACCACGGTCCACCGCAGTCGAATATACACCACACTGCTGTCCACACGGACATCAAACATATCATCACACATGACAATAAAAAAATCCCGATAATCTCACACAGTGTCTCCCATACGACATCCAACATCACCCACCCTACTTCAGCGTCGGTAATACCGATACTAATACCGATACATCACAACCTTGTACCGGTACATGACTTGTCGGTGATACCGCTACAGAAAACAGTTCACAAGTTGGACCAGAAGCTGGAACATTACACGGTGATGGAGAAGAAGGATGACAAAGACAATGAAGAAGTGAATAGATTCAGGACGTTTTATGGTGGTTATGGTTCCGGACTGTTTTTCGGCGGTCAGGGCGCGGGACATGGATTCCATATTTTTGGGTAGTTGTAACGCCTGTGGTAGTTCTATTTATTGTTTAATAAATTATTTATTTTAATCGTGTTGTTATTACGGTACTCATCCTTTACAGTCTCATGCAATGACCGGATATAGTATAGGCGTATTTTGTCATTGACTATATGAAAACACTCCGTCAGAAATATTCAGGTTTATCGTAAAACTAGGAACGTTATACCAAGTAGTGAAGAAATACGTGCCTTAACTATTATAGTTGATAAGTTCCCCTGACCAAATAGTCTTAGCAACCCACACACGATGCATTCATCACACAAGGCTGAAGTAAATAAAAGCCACATAATATGATTTCTACCAACTTTCCGATTTTTTATGACTCCAGATAAAGTATTTTAAAAACTCTTATTAAAACATATTCGTCGGTAAACGAATAATTAACCACTTCTGCGGCCCTGACCAGTGGGAACAAGAAAAATTAAATTAGTAAACTAGAATAAAAAAACAGTGACATTAAAAGGAACGTCCAATTTTTACCTGAATTCACGTGCACGGATGTGTAGTAATAAAATTATGACGTTCCCAAACATTTGGCTCGTGGAAACACTCGGGTGCACCGCAATGGCCCGCAGTGTACTTGGATCAACATCACCACTATGTAGACCTGTACAAAAGTCCAGTTTTCGCAACAAAATAATATCGAATCTATTCTAAGATACATAGATTCTACTAGTGTGACTTAAGGACGTAAGCTGCCCCGCAGCCGTGAAACATACAACATTGTCCTTTTTAGGGTTCCGTAGTCAACTAGGAACCCTTATAGTTTCGCCATGTCTGTCTGTCCGTCCGTCCGTCCGTCCTCGCTTAATCTCTGTGACCGTTAGCACTAGAAAACTGAAATTTGGTACCAATATGTCTATCAATCACGCCGACAAAGTGGTAAAATAAAAATTGGAAAAAATGTTTAATTAGGGTAGCCACCCTATATGTAAAGTGGGAAGTGTTTTTTTTTTAATTTCAACCCTAACGTGTGATATATTGTTGGAAAGGTATGTAAATGAAGCTCTTTTACACTCCATTTAATTTGAATCACGCGCTCATTATTTATAAAACATACGTCAAAGTACTATCTGTGGTGGCAGCACTTTTTCCTCTATGTTATTATGGAAATCATCTATGAAAAGATTCTCTCTGGTTTTGAACAATTGAAACGCTAGCGACTCTGATTATCAGAAATAATTTAAGTTACGATTGTAAAAGACTAATATTTGAAGCAATAGCTTTTAATGTTGTTTCTCTTTACAGGTTAGTAATATTTGTACCGAAGTGTTTAAATAAGTTGTATTTTCAAATATGATTTGTGATGTTCCTAAAAAATAAATTTCTCTTTACAGAGCAACAACCTTAGTTTTTGTTTCAATAAACCACATATTACAAAACAACATTAATTATAGCTGTTGTAAATGATGGAAAAGCTTAAATTTGAATTCGTTGTGAAACCGGCTGAAGATCCGAAGACAAATGTGATCTGCTTAACCTCAATTATGAACGCCGGTAACAACAAGTTTTTAATTCCGGAACAATTCCAACCAATGAGACAGCATACAGAGTTGATGAAAACTCAAACCTTTCAAAAAGTAAGGGCTACATTGCAAAGAAGACACGAAGAAAGACGAGTATGGATATCATTAACACCAGAATTACGTGAAACATATGCGGATGAAGATGGAAATATGCAGTTCATGGGATATCTGCTGGAGGAGAGTACTACTAAAACTCAACAGGTTTTAACGAATGAAGTATCAACAGAAACTCTTTCAAAAATCCTGGAAAGTTTAGCTGAATCGAAGAAAGAATCAAAGCAGTCTAATTTAAAGAAGTTATCTGAAAAATTAGTAATTGAAAAATTCACAAAAAAAACATCAAGTGTAACACAGTGGATGGATATCTTTGAAGCTGAATGTAATCGTATAGGTATAAATGATGATATTGAAAAGATACAAGTTTTTCGGTTATTTTTAGAGGATTCTTGTCAAGATTGGTATAATTCCATGCTTATTAAATACACAATAAATTCAGAATGGTGTAATTGGAAGGAAAAATTTTGTGAAACATATGTGGACAAAAGCTGGTCACCAATAAGGTATGCTTTTTTATTTAAATACAGGCAGGGTACATTACTGGAATATGCATTAAAGAAAGAAAGGCTTCTGTTAGAGGTAAATAAATTGCTTGATAAACATACTTTAATAGATTTGATTGCAATTGGGTTACCAAATTACATAGCAGATGAAATTGACAGGGATACATTGAAAAATACTGAGGATCTATTTAGTAGTATCCGGGGCCTAGAACATTTAATAGATAAAAAGATGACGGGGAAAAAAATAATAGATTGGGAAAGTAAGACAAAAGAAAAAAATTTAAAAGGTCAACCATGCAGAATCTGTGAGAAAGAAAAAAAAGG
This sequence comes from Ochropleura plecta, assembly GCA_905475445.1. NCBI lineage: Eukaryota > Metazoa > Arthropoda > Insecta > Lepidoptera > Noctuidae > Ochropleura > Ochropleura plecta. The sequence goes on from FR997736.1 coordinate 20,470,635, forward strand.
GGCTCGGTATCATCCGGAATCTTTATGTTGGTTTAAAAATAAAAATGATAATCGCTCAAAAAAAGAATTAATTAGAAGTGTTAATAATTCTGAATTAGAAATGAGCTTAAATGAAATAGATCCAAAAAACTAATTATTCCACCATTAATCAAAACTAAATTAATAATAAATGATTCCATAGAAACATTTGGGGTTTATGATTCAGGATCAAATGTAAGCATAATTAATTCAAAATTATTATCTTTAAAAAACAACCCAAACAACAGTAACAGTAATCAAGCAAATTTAAAAACGATTAATGGTGTAAAAAAGTCTATGGGAATAGTAACATTAAAAATAAAGATTTTTGAAATAGAAAAAGAAATGAATGTTTTTGTCATAGACGAACAAAATTTTGATTATAATTTTTTAATCGGATTGGATTGCATAACATCTTTTCAACTGATTCAAAATGAAAACTTAGAGATCACACAAAAAATAAAACAAAAAAATGATAACATTCCTGGCTTTACAGGTGACAAAATCGAAAACAAAAACTGTTTTGTTGATGAAAATAATGTTAAAGAATTAACAATGAAAGATAATTCCTATGTTAGCGATAAGTGTCAAGTTAACTTTAATGAACACATAGATGTTACAAACTTCAACATTACAGTAAATCATTTAGACAGTCAGCAACAACAAAAAATTGATGAATTAATAAGAAAATATAACTCACTATTTGCAAAAGATAAGTATGATGTAGGCTCAGTGAAAGGCTATGAGGCACATATTGATTTATTAGTGGATACCTATTGTAGCAAAAGACCCTATAGATGCAACTTTGAAGACAAAAAAGAAATAGAAGAGCAAGTTTTAAAATTATTACAAAATAAATTAATTGAAGAATCTTATAGTCCTTTTGCAGCTCCAGTAACTTTAGCCTATAAAAAAGAGGAAGGAAGAAAATGTAGACTATGCATAGACTTTCGCGATTTGAATAAAATAGTAGTTCCTCAGTCGCAACCATTTCCACTTATAGAGGATTTAATGATAAAAACGAGAAATTGTAAATTTTTTTCAACCTTAGACATAAATTCCGCTTTCTGGTCCATACCTTTAAAAGTCGAAGATAGAAAGAAAACAGCTTTTGTTACTCAAGAAAATCATTTTCAGTGGACTTGTCTACCATTTGGTTTAAAAACTTCACCTGCAATATTTCAAAGAATACTAAGTAGCATTATTAGAAAACACAAATTATCCAATTTTACAGTTAATTTCATCGATGACATTTTAGTTTTTTCCCAGACATTCACAGAGCACATTCAACATTTATCTTTGCTATTGGAAGCTATTTCAAAAGAAGGTTTTAGATTGAAGTTTTCTAAATGTAAGTTTGCACAGGACTCGGTAAAATACTTGGGCCACATAATAAAAAATAATACCGTTACTCCATTAAAGGATAATTTAATAGCCATAAAAGAATTCCCTGTTCCAAAAACAAAGAAAAATGTTAGACAGTTTTTAGGGAAAATAAACTTCTATGGAAAATATATACAAAACATATCAATCATATTAGATCCTCTACACAATTTGTTAAGAAAAGACCAAAAATTTATATGGACAGAAGAATGTCAAAAATCTTTTGATACAGTAAAAAAACTACTTTGTTTAAAACCTATTTTAGAAATATTTGACCCGAATCTTCCTATACATATTTATACAGATGCTAGTATTCAGGGATTAGGGGCTATTTTGAAACAACCACAAGAAGACGGAGAAGAAAAGCCATGTGCATATTTTTCGAGGAAATTAAATGACAGTCAGAAAAGAAAAAAAGCTATTTATCTAGAATGTTTAGCAATAAAAGAAGCGGTAAAATACTGGCAACATTGGCTCATAGGAAAAAAATTTAAAGTATTTTCAGACCATAAACCCCTAGAAAAACTGAATATTAAGGCTAGAACAGATGAGGAACTAGGAGACCTCACATACTATTTATCACAATTTAATTTTGAGGTGATATATTCACCTGGAAAAGACAATTTAGAAGCAGACAGTCTAAGTAGAAATCCAGTATTAGAATCACATGTAAATCAGGAAGAAATTTTAAAAGTAGTGAATTTTATTAAACTAGAAGACATTCAAAACGATCAACAGAAAAATGAAGAAATAAAACAGTACAAAAATAAACTTATATTAAAAAATAAAATATACTTTAAAAAGATAGGAAAGAAAAACAAAATTATACTTACTGAAGAATTTAGTAAAAAAATAATAAAAAATGTACATGAAACTTACTGCCATATAGGATTGAAACAAACAGAAAATAAAATAAGACCATTCTTTGTAGCAAAGGATTTAACAATTAATATAAAAAAAATATGTGATAATTGTCAAATATGCATAAAAAATAAATCTAGAACTAAACTTAAATATGGCTTGATGTCTCATCTGGGTCCCGCTACTTACCCGTTTGAAATTGTCTCTATAGATACCATTGGTGGGTTTGGTGGCTCCCGCTCTACTAAAACATATCTACATCTTCTGGTTGACCATTTCACCAGATATGCCTATATACAGACATCAAAAACCCAAAACGCAGATGATTTTATAAAACTCGTTAAAAAAGTTATTCCTGAAAATAAAATTGGAATGGTTCTATCAGATCAATACCCGGGCATAAATTCTAAAGAATTTAAAAGTTTTTTAAGGAAAGAGAACATACCTATTATCTTCACTGCAGTGAATGCACCTTTCTCAAATGGATTAAATGAACGGTTAAATCAAACGTTAGTAAACAAAATAAGATGCACAATTAATGAAAAAAAAGATAAAATAGCTTGGACGACTATAGCTCATAAATGCACCCAGAGATATAATGAAACCGAACACTCAGTAACAGGATTTTCCCCAACTTATTTAATGGAAGGAAAAGTTATAGATATCTTACCAGATGAGTTAAAAAAACATAAAACACAACATGAATTATTGAGAGATAGGAAAATAGCTTTGAAAAGAACTATAAATTCTCACAATTATAATAAACAACACTTTGATAAATCCAGAATAAATCACCAATTTAATGTAGGGGACCTTGTTTATGTGGAAAATGGTAACCGATTAAATAGGAAAAAACTAGATGAATTAAAAATTGGACCTTATAAAATATTAGAAAAATTATCAAACTCAATTTATAAAATTGATACGGGATACAAAAAGTTAGAATCAAACTTGTTTCACATTACAAAACTGATACCAGTACCGGAGCAGTTTTGTATATCTGGGGGAGGGAGATGTAAATGAAGCTCTTTTACACTCCATTTAATTTGAATCACGCGCTCATTATTTATAAAACATACGTCAAAGTACTATCTGTGGTGGCAGCACTTTTTCCTCTATGTTATTATGGAAATCATCTATGAAAAGATTCTCTCTGGTTTTGAACAATTGAAACGCTAGCGACTCTGATTATCAGAAATAATTTAAGTTACGATTGTAAAAGACTAATATTTGAAGCAATAGCTTTTAATGTTGTTTCTCTTTACAGGTTAGTAATATTTGTACCGAAGTGTTTAAATAAGTTGTATTTTCAAATATGATTTGTGATGTTCCTAAAAAATAAATTTCTCTTTACAGAGCAACAACCTTAGTTTTTGTTTCAATAAACCACATATTACAGGTATTTAAAAATGAATAGGGGTTTACTAAAATCATTTTTTGATAATGTCAATAATTTCGGAAATAATCGCTCCAAAAGTAAAAAACAATGTGTCCCCCCCCCCCTCTAACTTTTGAACCATAAGTTTAGAAAATATGAAAAAAATCTGAAAAGTAGAACTTTATAAGGACTTTCTAGTAAAATCATTTTGAACTTGATTGACACAACAGTTTTTGTACAAAAAAGACAAAAAGTTGTATTTTGTACAACTTTTTGTCTTTTTTGTACAAAAACTGTTGGAGCGCCTACCGCGGAACGTGCAACATTGCATGCTCCTCCACCTTTAAACTCATAAGTGGGAACACTTATTGTGACGGACGGGAAACTACGGAACCCTACACTGAGCGTGGCCCGACACGCTCTTGGCCGGTTTTTTATTTAATTGTTTAGTTTGTTTGTTAGAAAGGAAGAAAGAAAACATATTTATTTAGCACTTGCCTTAAGTGCAAAATAAATATGTTTTCTTTCATTCTTTCTATTTCTTACAAAATAAAAGGTTGGCAACCGGATAAAAATCAATGGCTAACTTCCTTAGGGAAAGGTCCTTCCAAGGTCCAAAAAGAGAATTACTAGATACTTTGGGAAACTTCTTAGCTGCTTGCGGAAGGTGGAAGGAAGGCTGCTGTGGCGCAGAGACCAAGGCGAGAGGCCTACTCATCGTATTTCACTGCAACATACAGTCATACGTAGGCCGCCTACGCATGCCCACCGTTGATTGTTTGAGTTGGGTTTTCTGCCTAACCCGCGTCATGTGAAGTAAATTGTAACAAATTGTAGCAATGTTTTATTTGTTCCTTTTATCTGGCGCGGCTATTTGTTGCCAGATGTGGAACCGACAGATATTCCTTTAATTTTATTGATGACGTTCTACTTCAACGTGTCTGTTGTTTATTGAATGAGGGGTGACACTTCTTCTTGATCTAAGAATTTAAGGGTTAGTAAAAGTTTACTCGAATATCTGAAAAATTATTAAGACATCGAAAGCTTGCAGCAGCCATCAATGGTGAAGACTGTTAAGTGTTCAAGTTTGAACACAGAACAAATTCCCTGTAAATCTTATTTTCTTTTGAGAAGATTTAAAATTTGGGCCCTCAATCCAGATACATTCACACATTTACATCATTAGATACTTAAATATCCTTAAACAATTTAATATTTGAAACGGGATATTTACTGTGTTTACAATTTATTTTGAGATTCAGATATTTCGGCGCAGTTGCACACGCAAGGATCACTGATAAACCGTGTAGTGTTTTATCCGTGATCATGGCGTGTTAATGATCACGTCAGTTCAAAAACTTATAAGTATCGTCAAACTATTTAAAAAAGTTTATATTTATTTGTTTTAAACGTTACCCCACATTTCTCCTGAAGTGTGGGTACGTTTACAAACATTTAAACTCACATACACAAACAGCCAGATCCAAAACAATTATTTGAAGGCCAAACAAATATTTGTCCCGTGCGGGGATCGAACCCGCGACACGCAGAAAAGCAGACAATTGCTCAGCCACTTCGTCAACACTAAGCGACACAAACTTATTTGCCTAGTCTAATAACCTTAAAAATCTATTGCTACATTACCCATGTCATCATTCTCATGCTCTTCCCAATTAACTTGTGGTCGGCACAGCATACTTTCTAATTATTCATCATCTCAGTATTCACCTCCATTATAGACATACTAGCTTTTGGCCGCGGCTTCGCTCGCGTTAATATCGGTATAACACAGTACCTGCTACCTGCAGTTTTTGCCCTAGCGCCTTATTGGTTTGTAATAGCAACGCTCAGTTTTCCCTCTTCTTCCCTCTTTCTCCATCATTTCCCACTTTTAAAAAAATAGCCTATGTCCGTCTCCTGGTTCCCAACTATCTCTGTACCAAAATTCATCAAAATCGGTTTAGCCATTAAAGCGTGAAGAGGTAACAAACAAACTCACTTTCGCTTTTATAATATTAGTAAGGATCATCCTTCACACACTCCACCTTTTGTTTTTTTGGCCTTCCTCTTCTCTTACAGCCATCCACATTCATACTCAAAATTATCCTCACTTCACCAATTTATGAAATGTAAAGCGCAATACTCAAATATTCGGAGTCGCTTGTAATTAAATAACAGATAGGCTTATTGCGAAACCATGGCATTGTTTATCGATTCATTCATTTGGTATTGCCCCGATGAGCTCCCAAATGAAAGGGCACGTTCACTATTTACATATCAAAAGAATTTATATGTTTCGCATACAAAATAATGAAATGAATAGACAGGGCCGTCAGAATTATATGGGTCTCCGGATAATTGAAATCCGGCTGATTATAATACAACTAGGTTTTGCCCGCGGCTTCGCTCGCGTTAAATTCGGGGTAACGCAGTTCCGCTTTCCTGATTTACAGGTACCTGCTATCTGTAGTTTTTGCCCTTGCGCCTTATTTATTGTAATAGCAATGCTAAGTTTTCCCTTTTCTTCTGTCTTTCTCCCTCAAATCTCAATCTTTAAAAAAAAATAGCCTATGTCCGTCTCCAGGGTCCCAACTATCTCTGTACCAAAATTCATTAAAATCGGTTTAGCCACTTTCGCTTTTATAATATTAGTAAGGATATGGTTGCTATGCTTTTATGCTTCTACATAAAATTACGCCTGTAATTCCCAAAGGACAATGGACACTATGGGCAAACGTGTACCAGAACCTACTGGACAAGCTAATCGGCTTGGCGCTTTTAATATTCTTGCTAATCATAAACTGAATATCTGGATGGAATAGCTAAGTAGTCTCGTTTCAAATGCACGACGCTGTGACTACGTCATATGTACATAATTCACGCTTATAATTCCCGAAGGGATAAACAGAGGTTTACTCTTATTAAACCTGTTCTATGGTTATGCCAGTAATCAACCACAGGCAAAACCACATCATTTGGTTTGAATCCAAGATAAATTTGTGTAAGTATTGCACTTACGTTGTAGCTTGTGGTTTCCGCTTCCGCTGTCCTATGTGACTTCCAGGTCGTTCAAAAATCATAATGATGAGTTTCCAAACGATTTGTCGATGTCCGTGAGGATGCCGTCTCAATGTTTGAGAGGAAATGTCGTCTTTTGACTGGTGAGAGACATACTAATGTTTGGTAAATTTCATATCAGCGAACCTTTTATAATTCACTTTAATTGCACACAACTGGATTGACACATAATAGGAATATAGACAAAAAGTAGTAATTACTTACTTTCATTCAAAAACATGAATAAGTATATTGTGTTTATTTCATCAACCAATTATGTGCCTTTGTGATTTACTCAGAAAAAAATTCCAAGCTTTCTTTTCATACAAAATCACGCTTATACTGTCCGTAGGATTGGGTAGAAGTAAACATAACAATTCAGCTATATTTTGCCTGTTGTATTTAGTTGCATGTCATAGGGGGCGAGCCTATTTCCATCAACAAACAAGTTCATTCTCCGTGGCTGCTGCAGAGAAATTCTTGTTCGTTAAACCCATATCAATTTGCCATACCTGGGTAACCAGGACCACTGCTAAGAATATTTCAACAAATAAACTTTACGTACATAATTTCTATTCGTTCTAGAAAAACCGATGGTTGTAAAAACAATGTCGTTCCAAAGTATGCCTAATTGTTTATCGGCTATCGCCAGTTTGTTCTGCAGGACTTTCACTAAGTGACAACGCGCGGTCAGTCACCGACATCGTTTAGACGTGTTCACATCTAACAGTGAAGTTGAATAATAATAACTCGAACGTCAAAGGCTAAATTAAAAATAAAATAATCAATTTATTGGCAACGTCCAACATTATTCATTATCAATATAATTCATTATTGAAGCCGAAAAAATGTTTGTTTCTGAGTGAATTAAAAAAGTGTTTTCAAATTAAACTGAATGTCTAGATAAAGTGTGCGAATGAATAATTTATGTTTTTGCTAAATAATTGTGTGTGGGCCAAGTTCGCGCGTTCAGGTACCGTTAGCAAATTAATTTGCTGCTGACCCGTGATACATTTTTGAGTGTATCTTTAGATAGTGTCAAACGTTATTTTTGTATTGGATTTTTAAATTTATTTATGGAACCTGCCTGGTAAGCTTTATCAGACAGTCAATTAGTTGAAATAGGACTGAGCGCAACTTTGTTAAAATGTACGGTGAAATTGTTTTATTTCGCAGCCTTGTTTTGCAACATACAGCCTATCACAGGTTGTGGGACTTAGTAGGTTGTCTAGCTTTTTCCCAACGATTATGTTACGGTCGTCTCTAACCGCTTGCTGAATACCAGTATGGAGGTCGCCTATCCGATCTATGGTTGGTTAGGTTACCCATCCATGGACCGACTACGATAAGCGTAGCTTAACCTTGTACATTGTTAAGTGCGGCTGTTACCGTCCCCATCTCCCGACAAAACATAATTCAACATAATTATACATTTTTAAAAGGCTGAGCCTATTAATACGGGTACTGTACGAATAATTTATTATTATTCGTACAGAAGTCGGACGAATAATTTTATTTCATCAACAAGAGTGCAAATAAAAAAAAATGCGTTTCTATTTGTTTTTATTTTAAACCAAAATATGTTTTTTTTAATGTTTTAATCAATAAGTAATTATCCTAATCTAAATAGTTCAGTTCCGGGTAACCTACTAAAAACAAGCTCTCTTTCTAATAGATAATGAAAGTCGTTTCTGGCCCTCGCCGCGCCGCGCCGCCGCCGGCAGCTGCCGCGGCACCGCTCGCTGCGCTCGCTCGGCTCGTGCGTAGGAGGTCGCTGTTTTAACCTAACCTAGCCATTTCTGCCATCTGTTTAGTATGCCAAGTGAAATTATACCAAATAATCATCGCTCTAAATAAAAATTGAATGTATGTACGAATAAATATAATTTATTCGTACAGTACCCGTACGAATAGTCACTACCTTTTTAAAAACAATCTTGAAAGATTGACTCAGTGTAACTTTGACCCATGATAGAGTCACCAAGTAAATAATAAAGTCAAAACAACTTGTTTGCGGTGCTTATCATTATAGTGCGATAAAATCCAGTTATCGAAGAAGTTTTTTGTAAATGAATAGGTATGTAGAGCAATGACACATTTCGCGATAAAAATGGCACGCAAATATTAACAAACAAGATGTTGGTTTCTAAACACAATACTGTGAACATATACATTAAATTAAGTAGGTAACTACTTAAACTCAACACTAAATAAACATATCTAGCCTTATATTTATCTAGGCTAAACCCAGAGGGTTCTCAAAACACTGAAGGAAAAGAGCGTGAGGAAACATCATATCGTAGAACAGGCAATCCGATGTCACCAACTCGCTCTGGACCGTAGAGCCAGCACGGTATAGCATGATTATTCCAGTAGCAAATACAAGAAAACCCTTTGACTAGCTACCTTACCGACTTGCTAGAAAGAGATTAACATACATAACTAGGTACATGTTTAGTTACGTGCGCATACGTCGCCGCAGCTCGCGCAGAAATGGCGGAACGTCGAAACAAAAAACATTTTGTTTTATTAAAAAAAATACAGTGAGTACGCATGAAATGAGTTGTTTTTCTGTCACATTAATAGTGTTATTTCTAAATCGTTTTTTGACATAGGAAGACAATTTTTTCACAATTAATGGCTGAGAATTGGGATTGATAGTGACGTGCGTTCGCGTCACTGGATGGTGCCAGGCTAATTTCAAGTCAGGCAATTGCCTTGCTTTTTTCTTGCCACAATATTGACCACGGGTTACGCACGGCCAACATTTCAAAATCTATAAAATGCATGTAAGTATGTGTGTAATCATGACCAGGACTTGGCACTCTACCTCACCACTTCATGAGCTCGAACTACTCTTGGTTTTTTAAAATGCACAGAACCACTTGCCGACACTCAGAAAATTATTAAATTCAACGCATGGATGAAATAAAATTTGTATAGTTATTTTGACAAAGTAGGTAATTCTGCTAGAATAATTTACTTTGTTATATTGCTTTTTACTGAATAAATGAGTTAACTACTTAGTTAGATTTATAGCGAATCCTGAATAATTTTATATTTGCTAGACACGTGCTTATATATTAGCGAAGTGGATTTGCATAAAACAAAGGAAGACAATTTGGTGGCGCCACTATAAAATTACGTGTAGGTAAAAATGTGGTATTTCCAAAAGTTGTTATCTTGACTAAAATAACGTGAATTCAAAATTCAAAACCATTTATTTCAATTAGACCATGCCTGTAATGGTAGCTTTTGAATGTCAAGAAACAAAACTAATCTACAGTCCCGGTCACAAGGCATAATAACTTGTGAAAGTACTGTAGTTGAATATCCTACCGCCTCGTTTCTACAATAGTAATAGTGTTTTTTTTTTAAGTTTTTTGTCTACGTTTAGTCGTGTTATGGTGGTACCTATCTCACATAAACTCTTATCGAGTTTGCATTATCCATTGCTAATAAGGGGGCGTCCATAAATTACGTGAGGTGTTTAAGGGGGGGAGGGGGTCGAGTCAAATCTCATCTAATCTTACGTTGGAGAGAGGGGGGGTCTCGGCAAATATCACGCAATTTTTTTTCTGATTGAAACATTTTTTTTTATTACACTTATAATTAAACTCTCAGCAATATTGATTACTAGTCGTAAATAGAAGCACGAAGCAAATTTTTTTTTTCTTTTTACAATAACAATCCAACGCGTTTACTTAAGAAACCCACATTTTGAAAAATCTCACGTGAGATTGGGGGATGGGGGAGGGGGTTGAATAAAATCTCACGACATCTCACCAGGGGGGGAGGGAGGGACAGAAAATTCAAAAAAACACCTCACGTAATTTATGGACGCCCCCTAAGATATATATTAACAAATCGACCATATGCATTCAAAGAAAAAATTATGACTTTTTTGGTCCTTTCATGGTTTCAATGTCAGAACTGGACCAAATTGGGACACACGGGAAGCACCAGCTTTCAAATATAAAAAGAATCAAAATAATCAGTTCATCTAGTCAAAAGTTCTGAGGTTACAAACAAAAAAAAACCACCACCTTTTTATGGCGGTTAAAAAACAGCCGCATACATATTTATTCGCAGCAGTTTGAGTATGAATCAGCGCCATTTCTTCCACACGACTTGTGACTCGATTCAGTTCGATTGCTCTCGACTAAAAGCCGAAGGGGTGAACAAATGGGTCACTGTGCCGAATTCCATCATCATTTTCGTGCCCTTATGCCAGTTTATTTTGTTTTTCAACTACCTAGTGAAATCATTGCTATTGTAGTCTTCGTAAGTTAAACGGATAAGAGATATAGTAGCAAACACATTCAATATACACATAATTATTTTAATTTTGGAACCGTTTAATCTCATGAATCATGACGATACAACCAGCCAAGCCAAAAGCTATACGCTAATGCGTTATGTATGTTGCGAACGCGTCAGTGACGAAATAAAGAACGTTGCTTCGGTTATATAGTTCGAAATACGATGCAACAGCATAATTATACACAAAGGAAAAACAGTGAAGCACGCAAGTCTCGCTTTTGACACCAGTGGCATCTCTCAAGTTGAACGGGGCGTAAGGTCAACTGCAGTGGAGGTGTGTGAAGTGGAGAGAAGAGGAGATTTACACTGCTTGCAGTACACTGCTTACCCACGCAGCAGGCCTCTTGATCTCTTCTCTTCTATGCTTAATCGTCTCCACTAAAGGTTAGTGGAGACGTTTGCGGAGAGAAGTAATAATAACAAAATTCTATCGGTGTTTTAAAACATATCTTGTCTTTTGTCAAAGTTAGGTTTGGTTTGATTTTTATCAGTTTGAAAAATCAAACCAAACCTAACCTATCGTTTCTCAGTTTGAAAAACAAATCAAACCTAACCTATGGAAGTATTACTGTTATGTTATTACATTTTTTAACTGTTTATTTTTAACTACTATGATCAATAGTTAATTTTTGTTAAATTTTCATGAAAATATTGTAAGTTTAAATTTATTTAATAACCAAAAACACTACAGTTCACCTATTTTATTACTTTGCCCAAGGTAGGTCGGGCATAATTCAAAATGGCCGGGAAAAGTGATAAATCATGCTGTTTTAATCACATTGCCCAATTAGGGCATTATGAATACAGACCCGCCATTATTAATAGTGCCCGTAACATGTATAAAACGAAAGTACCTATATATAATTTATCGGAAACCTGAGGAAACTACTAGTTTCTAACAAAAATGAATCACGACATCTTTGTGAACTTTGCCCCACAAATTATCTTTATATAAACATTCGTTTCCTTTCATGGAGGTCAGTAGATACAGTATTGTGTAAAGGGCTGGTGTCTGCTACTCCGATTACAAATAAGACTTAAAAGTTTAAATAAAGAAAGTGTTTAGTGATAAGAAATTGGGATTGAGCGATTACCACTAATTAATAAAAAGAAGGAATTACAGTTTTAAACATGAGGTGAGTGTAGGCTGATCTTATCAATTTATTTTAAAAAAGTAAGTTAAATTAGCTAGCTAAACTCTGTAGACAAGATATAAACAGACAGAGGAGGTATAGATGCATTGTTTCTCTTTATTTTTATTTTATAATTATGTCATTTTCAGAGTTTTACTACTCAATTTAATATGTTCCTCAATATATCGTTAAACGATTGTTTAACGTTATAAATTTGATGTAATTGCTAACGAGAGGCCATCGATATTCACTGTATCTTTAATTCACAGAGTGCTTGTCTTCACAATTTTGGCAGCGGTGGTCTGCGTTCAATGCGAAGCCCCAGAAGGTAGCTACACTAGAGCTTGCTCTAATCACACTACACTACTACACTCTTCTACACTACTTGCACTACAGTTGCACTAATTATTACCAAGAAAACGCTTTCGATACTAATGTATATTTCGTTAAGAATATTACTGTTTTAGGGTTCAGTACCTCAAAACGACAAATGGAACCATTATAGAATTACTTTGTCAAATCAAATCAAATCATTTATTTCAATAAGACCATTACAGGCACTTTTGAATGTCATGAAAACAAAAAAAATGATGCTGCTACAGTCCCAGTCACAAGGCATAATAACTTGTGAAAGTACTGTAGTTGCCCGTTTGTTGTCAGTTTATCTGCCTGTCTATATGTCTATTAAGACCGTTTATCCAGGGAACTATATATACTCTAGTCTGTAGCCCCTTAGGAGCTGTGACAATTTTTTTTTCTGCGTAGATTTAGAGGGTAGATTTTGTCGCAAGTTTGTACGGAACCCTCGGTGCGCGAGTCTGACTCGCTCTTGACCGTTTTTTTGTCATTACTGTGTTTATGTTTTGTTTTCGAAGAGCTCGTGGCTAAATAATAGCAGCCGCTCGGGTCGATCTTTAGGTTAAGCCGCGCTTGCCTAGGTTGGTCTGTGGATGGGTGACCACCCGTTACATACCGAGTTTCCTCCGTGCCTCGGAAAGCACGTTAAGCTGTTGGTCCCGGCTGTCATTTGTAGATCTTTGACAGTCGTTACAGGTAGTCAGTGTTCCGAAAGTCTGACAACCAGTCTTACCAAGGGGTATCGTACTACCCAGTAGTGACTGGGTTGTGGACGTCAGATAGGCAGTCGCTCCATGTAAAATACTGATATTCAGCTGCATCCGGTTAGACTGGAAGCCGACCCCAACATAGTTGGGAAAAGGCTAGGCAGATAACTGTGCTTATATTTTGTAATCGCAATCTCCTGCTCTATTTTAGTTTTAATACAAATTATATTTTCAGGGTTTTTAGAGAACAAGCTGGTTGGTAAAGCCTATAAATTGATGTACCAAGCCAAGCAGTGGACACAGGCCAAAGAAGAATGTCAAAGAATCGGCGCCACGCTGGCTGTGCCGAAATCACAAGTAGGTCTATGGTAACCTTATGTTACTTAACAGCTAAACATCTCATGCTGCCATTAAGTTGTTTTGACAATGATAGCAAGTCTGCCAATATGAGCTCACAAAAGGCACTCGATATCAACACTATCCTATCCTAACTAATACTAGACTAGGTGAAATCGACTATGTACCAAAAACAGACAGGAGTCGGCTGCTCAGCAAGCGAACGCTCCACGTCCCCATAAATTGTAATTAGCTGTAAATAGTGTAGGGAAACATAATAATAATAAATCGTTTATTTCATAAACAAGTTCCATAAAAGAAAAATAAACGTTAACAAAATTAGTCAGCAGAAAAAAAACTAACATTACATTAAATAAAAACAATCAATTTAACATCATATTAACATTAATTTGATAATAAAATAAAACAACACAAAAGCAAATAAAAATGAAAAATAATTAGTTAAAACATAAAATAGCAATTAAACATCTCATAAACATTTACATAAACAAAATCAATTTAAGTGGCAAACATATAAAATATTTCTGTCCAACAATAATATAAATTAATAACTAATCTTAAACATTCATTCGTCAATGTCAGACTTGTCCAGTAATAATCCTCATCCACTTGGACTGGATCGGACAGTCAAATCGCCCAGCAATCATCTCAAGGATGCTGTTGCTACTATCTCTCAATCGTCGTTGCAAGGAAGCTACCCTTTTGCGTATTATGGCTTTATAACCGTCTGCATGTGCTTCAGCAAACATTAATGACGCGCTGCAATAGGGGGGAAGCCGCATCAACATCCTAAAGATATTGTTGTATTGAACGCGCAAGACATTAGCGGCCCGATGAGTATGACTAACCCAAAGGCTGCACGAGTAAAATGATTGGCAGTATGCCTTGAATAAAGTGATTTTCACTTCTGTGGAGCATCGAGCAAACCTACGGGCAATCATATTCCCTCGGACCGCCAATGCCCTACGCTCCCGTTCCAGGTCAGCATCATCAGACAGGTCGTCAGTCACAATATGCCCTAGGTATCTGAAACTGGTAACCCCCTGAAGCATCTCGCCACATAACATAATAGGCGGCACACACACGGGCGCACTTGAGTTCCCTTTAAAAAGAAGGACTTTATTCTTTGCAGTGTTATACGTAAGCTCATGCCCCACCGCATATTTCTCGCAGATCACCAACAACTTACGAACTGCACCCACCGATGGTCCCAGCAACACCATAAATTAAATAATATAGAACAACATAATAAATTTATATAAATTTATTTTAGTACACATTAACAATCTCACAGCACACACTACACGACACTTATATAGATCTCTTTCAGACAAACATAGGTAGACTGTAAGTAGCTGACACACCCACAGGCCGGATACACCACCGACTTGTGGACATAATGTAACATATGAACCAGGGAAATAAACATCTTTCTATTCTATTCTATCAACACCCACAGAAAACTATGCACATCTCACCTTTGTTTAGATCACTGTAGAGACTACACTAGACTAATTTTTGATAACTTTACTGTAGACCACAGAGTACTTTAAATGTATATCTGTAGACTAAACACTAAAGTCATCTAGGTTTTGTACTCACACTTCAGAAACTATTCATTTAAATCAACAATTCCATTTTGACAGCACGGTTGGCGCAATGGTTGAGCGATTGACTGTTGCTCTGCGTGTCGCGGGTTCGATCCCCGCATGGAATAAATATTTGTATGACCTACAGGTAGTTGTTTCGGCCCTAGTTGTTTGTGTATGTGTAAACGTAACATTTTGTTTTAATGTTATAAGTTACATTATGATAACTAGAGTACGTTATCACACCCCCAACCCAGATTTCTTACGTTTGTAGCAGACGTTCAGGTCATAGAAAAATCTTGAACCTTTGCTAACAAGTGCTAAGCTTACAAATCAACCTGAAAAGCATTTCAAACGGAACAGCGTAACTTAAGTGCTAGCAAGAAAAATATAAGTGACAGGCAGAACGAGAAGCAATCCAAGTTCGCCGGGTTGCGAGCTGAGCTTAAAGAAATAAGTTGTTCAATGGCGGCACAGGTACGGCAACGTTAAACGGTCTATAGCTGACTTTCGCAACTTAACTGCTGATACGCTGTTACTCTCGTTTTAAGCACTAGTTTAGCACAGTTTCAAAAGTGCTGACAGTCAAGAGACGACCGGAAAGTTCACAGACTACAGAAAACAAACTTGAATATATGAAGGTTGAAATACAATTTTATTGTTAAATCCACTAAAGTATTCACCATTTTTGAAAACGGTAATTTTTCGTGTTCCAAACACAATAAAATGTTAACTACGTAACAATGCTGGTGCGTATTTGGGCAGACAGCACAACAATGCAAAAACAACAAACGCTTATTTAAACTACGTTGAAAATCAGCAGATTTTGAGTGCCAAAAGTTACATTGACAATCTCTTTCAGTCATTTTATTATTTGCACTTGCAAGGGCACAGGATAATCCTGCCGGGGTTGCGGGTTGTTCGAAAGAGATACCGCGGCCCCGGAACGTAAAGGGCAACAGAAGGAACATGGGTGGGTTTTAGTCAGTAAAAGTCTGACACGCCCCCCGCTCCGCCCAGAGCGGGGGAAGTTATTTGATGATTTCCCACCCCAAAACAAAAAAGGGCAGGAAAGTGATGATGACCCGCCTTTCGCCTATCAGTACCTACGTCACTTTATTTTGTTTAACCACACGCAACAGAGGCCAGGCGCTCCAAGCATTCGTCGCCATGCAATGTAAAATACACTAACTTGCATTTATCGTAACAGACATCTTCACAGTAACTTGTTGTTCCAGGACGAGTTCCAGTTTCTTCAGAACCTAGTCCGTGGCATGTCCTACCCTCTGATCACGGGCACTCGGTACAAGCTGCTGGTCTGGCTCGGTATCAACAACTTTGAGGAGTTCCCCGTCTGGAAGAACGTTGATGGTAACTATGATTCTCATATCTCATCTTGTGGTCAGAGTCTTCTGAATGCTCGTTCTATCGTAGACCTCAGTTATCACTTCCAATCAAACAAAATTACGGTTTTGAGTAGGTTCAAAATGAGTCTTATAAAAACACCTAGCTCTGGTGAGCATCGGGGACTAACTTTTCTACCCGGGCAGAGTCCTTTCTGAAATTTAAACTTTTTACAATAATTATTGTCTTCATTTTTCAGGTGAAAACATCAATGACACAGGTTTCAGCAAATGGTCCAGCAGTGATGTAGGATTCAGGTAGCTATTACACGTCTTTAAAATTACACCCCCGTTAATCATCATCATCATGTATACGTAATTGGTGCAGCATGTCGTCAAAACCAAACATTTATTGATCTTTAACAGGCACTTTTGAATGTCAAAAACAAAAGAATAAAACTACAGTCCCAGTCAGAAGGCATAATAAATTGTGAAAGTACTGTAGCTGCGAATCCAAAGCGTAGATTTCTGTGGAGAAGAATGGGCAAGAAACTCCATGGACTCTTTTAAATCATAATATCTTTACAAGATCTTTATTGCATCATTGATGTTGAGATTATACATACATATGAGAACAATTAAGAAAGACTTGTTCTTCTTCTTCTGTACATCTCTTTGGGCCCATTAGCGGTTTTCTCTCCTTCTCTCATAGTCTACCGCTCTTTCCTTTGCAAGGCACGTTCCATCCATCTATCTTTGAAGGCACTTTAGTATACCTAATAAACTTCTCTTCAACAGCGATGACCCGAAAGAACCCCACTGCGTTGGCATGGATGCCATGAACCCTGGTCTCCGGGACTACTGGTGCCACCTGCAACAGCCCTACATCTGTCAGATCAAGGTGTTAAATCAGACAACAACATGAACGAAGCCTGAAATTTCATTTTTAACGATACGTCGTGTACATCATAAATTGTTTATTTATTAAAATTACTGATAAGCATGTTGGTTTTCTTTTTGATCACACCCTATATTTCTTTCATGCCTACATAGGTAGTATTAACATGTATTCAAAATAAACTACTGTAATTCTACACACCAGTAGTGTCACCAGTCCCGTCTTATCAATCACCAGGCAGCCTGATGCAGACTTTACTAGACTCATTCCAGAGAATCTCGCTTGTCACCTAGCACATTATATGCCGACAAAAACCCCACACAATAGCAGTCGTTAAAGCATTTACGTTCAGTAAACGTCAGCACATTTCATTCGACGATAATATTATCAAAAAGGTCACCAAAGAAATAAAAGCTTCTAACATTTTATATAGGTATCAAGTAGGAATCACTTAAGACTCACTTTTGGCGGGATTATGTTAAAAATCCAATATAAATGTTAAAAGTCAAATATTCGCGAAGCGGCCCAATAAAACTTGGCTGGATTACGACAGAAGTTTTTAATTTAATCCTAAATGTATGAGAAATAAAAGCTTAGCAGCAGTGCCTGCCT
This sequence comes from Ochropleura plecta, assembly GCA_905475445.1. Taxonomy (NCBI): domain Eukaryota; kingdom Metazoa; phylum Arthropoda; class Insecta; order Lepidoptera; family Noctuidae; genus Ochropleura; species Ochropleura plecta. The sequence goes on from FR997736.1 coordinate 20,488,651, forward strand.
ATTGTTTTATTCATTTGCCTGTCACGGCGCGATCTTCCAATAAAAAGTGCTTTAAAACAACATGACACTTTTATTGGTAATCCTTTTTTTATATCGCAAGTGTTTTAGGCGATCATTTGGATTCAACAACTCTGCGTCGTATATTGTACCAATTGTACCTAAGTTAGTATTATCCAACCTTGAAGCCTTTGAAGTTCAAATTAAAAAGTTCAAATTATGTCCTAACCATAAATAAAAAGCAATATTTGCTGTGTAAATATAATGTTAGAATAATCGCAACTACAAACTTGCTTTACCTATATACATTCACAATATTCTGTAAACTAAATGGTGGATTAATTAGCGTAAGGTCACTCTTCGTGACTTGTTATCAATCAATACTCGATATGTCACTATCAGGTGAATGCTTTGATGTCTCTAGATCGAGACCAAGTTCATAATCATGTTCCTCATCAACACTATCTGATGAGAACACCACCGAAGGTTCCTTCATCTCGTCCAGCTCTGCATCAGCAAACAACTTAGCTAATGTTACTTTTAGTAGTACCTGTTTTTTCGCAGAAAAACTCTTGAACGTTTCAGCATAACTCTTAAAAAGAAAATCGATTGCGTCGCATGATTCCACGCATTTTGCGCGTTTCAAATGTGCGCGTGCTCTGTCTCCATCATTAGCTGATTTGCTGTAACTTCTCTTAATTGTTGATGTTCTTTGCTTGTATAAAGGATCTGATGATCGGGTTGAATCTACCGCTGTTGTTGTTCGTGTGGTTGTAGAAGGCTTAGGTTCCAGTACAGTATCCTTTGATAATGTCTCCGATGATTTCAGATATACTATTTCTGGTTCCATCGTCGGTATTGTCGGAATACTCGTAGTGGATACGAGCTGGATTGCTGGCGGGAGCCCGGACTCTAACGAACATTCATGAAGTGAAGTTGAACTAATTTTGATTTTCGATGACTGTTTGTAACCAGAGCCTTCAAAAAACTGTAAATTTTCGGCCCAGCACCATTTGTGATATCGTGTACAGTTCGCTGACTTGTCACCCAGATCTGTTAACTCTATTTGTTTTTGATAGTTTTTGTAACTATCTTTAAGGCCCTTCCATTTTGTACGGACCACTTCACCTACAAAAAAACATTTTCAAGATACGTTTGACAAGGTAGAATATAACTATTAATAATAAATCTAAAATATAAAATTTCCGTGTCACAATGTTAGTTACCGTACTCCTCCGAAACGGCTCGACCGATTCTTATGAAATTTTGGGTACATATTGGGTCTGAGAATCGGCTAACATCTATTTTTCATACCCCTAAACCTCAGCGGGTGAAACCGCTGGGCACAGCTAGTAAAATATAATAAAATAATATAAATATTAATAATAAATAAAATTAATATAAATCTACACATAAATAATATTAAGACGCCACCTTGATTTTATTTGCCGTTTGCCATGCCAAATTATAGGACTACCAGCTTACCAATGGATCTGAAATTTTGATATAGGTAAATTGATATCTTTATCTAGATTCTGCCTGAACGAAAACACGATACTGATAATTTTACTCGATCATAATTAATTCCGAAAACACGTCTAAAAAAGTACTATTTTTGAAATTACAAGAAAGTTACACTATCTTTATGTTTCAAAATTACTCTAATATATTCGTAACATCAATATTAACGTTTTGTCAAAGTCATTTTTCCATAACTATTACCAAACATTTTTAAATAAAGTTTTAAGATATTGGATTTTTTGAGCGGCCGCGATCATGGTAGACGCTACGCAATTCTGAACCTTATGTCCGTGCTCTAGCGATTGATACACAATGTGTACGGACTCCGTACACATTGTGTATCAATCCGTACTACGGAGACGAGCCAGTCTGGCGATAGCCCCAGGGGGGGCACAGTTAGAACAAGTACAACCTTAGTATAGAAAGAGTCGCCATCTACTTTTCTTAACAGAGAAACTATTAGTATCATCAACATCAATAGATGTCTCCGTGATCTGCTTTAAAACAAATAACAAAATCAAATAATTGAGTTCTCTAATTTAGTTCAAAATATTTTTCTAGAGAACAATTGTAACATTTTAGAACCTTACTATCATATTATTAAATTCTATTTCTATCTAGTCTTATCAATTATGGCAACCTAATCACGGAAATTGTTATTGTGCGATATAATCTGGCAACATCAGAAAACATGGTCGCCGCAACTTGCGTCTACGCATTTTTGTTTCGTGTGTCCATTTTTTGATCAGACATCGAGTTGAGTTTACTACCCGGAAACTAATGTTTTGCAGCCGCTACGTCGCTGAGGCTAGCAATTTCTATATTGGTATTTTTGCGAAAAGACGCTTTTTTGTGCTGTGTGTGTGTCTATCAAAATAGATACAATGCCTCACCGTTACGCTTTTGGATGTAAAGATACTAGTAAAGATATTGCAAATCGCATCCACCAACAAAAACTACTTACTATTGCAAAATGAAACAAAACTATACGTAGGTACATACATACACTCATAACTATATAGCTACCTATAGAGCCTTAGTTCCCGTTAAGAAATGTAGATGGCGTTTCAAAATGGTATGCTTCGAAATGGCACAAGAGGGCTCTCTTCTCCCATATTATTATTATACTCTTTGGATAGCCCTCTTCGAGGTCGGATCTGTGCATGTTGTCGCTCCGGCCATAGGTATAATAATTTGTGACGATAATTTTTGTTTGTGTAAATATTTTGTACGTAAATATTAGTCGGCTAAGAAATTATAGGTAATACTAATATTATTAAATTAGGTTTAAGTTTAAAATACTTAAAATGGCGAGAACTTCAAAAAAAATTGTTTCTAAAAGAAAAAGAAAACAACAACTTAAAGAATGTGCCAAAAAAATGCAAGAGGTGAAAAAGGCAAGGTAAATAAAATAAAATCATCAGTACCTACCTATATGTAGCAATTAGTATTATGTAGTTATGTAATTTGTTAGTTTTAGTAAAATTATTGTTTTGTAACGTATTTTTCTGGTTGTGAACAATAACCATTCGTAGGAGAGATATAACAATAGGTAGATCTCCTCAAACTTTATGGCTTTGAATATTGCCCGAGTCGCTGCATAAAAACCATTTTTAGGTATAGGTAACAGCGGGTGATGGAGGGAGGGCCATATAGGTACAAAAAGATTGTACTCATGATAACCAACAACTTTTACTATGGAAGCAAAGTAGAAATCACGAAAAAAATATCAGCTGTTTAGTACATTTACGTTTACCAAATGTACTGCACAGCTGATATTTTTTCATGATTTCGACTTTGCTCCCATAATAAAAATTGTTTGATACCATGAACACAATCGCGTGTTTAATTAAGTATCGTTCACTAATTACCAGTCGTCACCCTATATATGAGTGTCCTTAGATATTGTAAATTAATATAAGCACAGATCACTAAATAAGTAGTTACCTACTACGTAAACATAAGCACTCTGAGAACAAAAAATCTATGGAGACCGTGTTATACTAAAAATTCTCAGTTATGTGTTATTTTTCTTGTATTACCTTTTAGGAGAAGTTTACAAAATGAACAGATTCTTCAAGAAAAAACAATATGTGACTTAGATGCCGTTCCAGCAACGAATATGAAGGAAACGTGAGTGATTTTTAAATAGATACTTACATTTATAATATTATATTGTTTACTACTATTGTACACTAAATAGTTAGGTACTACGTAAACATAAGTCTTCTGAGAGCAGAAAATCTATGGAGACTTTGTTTTTAGTTGTATGTTATTTTAAAGTTAAAATTTTTCTTTTATTGTCTTTTAGGAAAAGTTTGCAAAATGAACAGATTCTGCCAGTAAAATCAATATACGACTTAGATGCGATTCCAGCAACGAATGTGAAGGAAACGTGAGTGATTTTTATTATTTTTATATAGATATAATATTGGATTGAAATATTCATATATTTTAACGGTATTTATTTGCAGCAATCATTTGGTATTAGAAACCTGGTGTAATATTGATAAAAGCAGCCAACTACAGGGACATGAAGAAATACATGAATCCGATAAAGTTTCACACAGTAGTGAAGTTATTGAACAACAACGTAAACAAATCAAGGATGTTTCAAATAAGTAAGTCTCAAACGGGTGGTCTATAAATATGGTTACTTTCTATATAATCAGGTGAAAAATATTTTCGGTTACTCGCTTTTTTATAAATTTGATTGTTGTTTGCAGAAATACACGCAAAAGAAAATTTACCGATGTGAATAATCATAATAATAAAGATAAAGAAAAAACACAGACTGTCAACGTACTATGGGATTTACCTTGTGAAGTAGCAACACAAGGAGAACAAGTATGTGTCTGCTAAATCAAACTGTTGTTACCTTACATTAAAAGCTATCTAGCTTTTGCCAGCGTCTTTGTCTTATTGTTTTTTAACCGACTTCCCAAAAAACTCAATTCGACCGTATATATGCTTTTTTATGTTTGTTCGCGCATTTCTCCGCCATTTACCAACTGATTTGAATAATTCTTTTTTTGTTTGAAAGGGTATACTTTCAAAAACCTGATTACAAAATCAGGTTCAGGATCTGATGATGGAAACCTTGAGAAATCGAGGGTATCTTTCGAAAATTGTAGGCATGTATTGAGTAAAATGTTGATATTCAGGTGAAAGTCTAATGTCACTACAATACCATGAAGATCTAGAGCTGATCTGATGATGGAGATGACAGAGCATCGAGGGAACTCTTCGATTTTAGTCTTTTTGTGAAGTCGGTTTTTGTTTTATTTTTTGGAAAAACTTTTTTTTTTTTAATATAAAATTTATTTAATATGTTGCTTTAAATATTTTAGATCGAGAAAATAAAAGATGGGAATCACAGAATAGTGGATTTCAAATATTTTACCGAAGAGCTTATGCGAATATCCAGCCACAAATCACTATTCCAATGTTCTTTCAACACCATGGAGCTAATTTCGGAAACAAAACAAGGGTTGGTTTCGAGATTCTTATATAAATGCTTGTTGTGCAAAACACGGTTTACTATAAAAAACACTCCTGAAGATTTAAATACCAAACTGATTGAGGGTACAATGGCTGCAGGTTGTGGCAATGCACAATTAGGACGAATAACAGCCTCTTTAGATTTACCATCTATATCGGAACACACTTACAGTGCTTGTCAAAATAAAATATGTCAGGCCTGGGAGACAACGGCTTGGGATGAAATGAAAAAGGCAGGTGATAGAGAACGTGAGGCTGCTATAAAGGAAGGCAAAGTGACTAAAGACGGCATTGCGTTAATAGACGTCATTGCCGATGGTTGTTGGTCGAAACGCTCTTATAAAACCAACTATGCTGCACTCTCTGGAGCTGCTGCCATTGTAGGAAGACGTTTCGGCCAAATTCTATTCATGAGCGTAAAAAACAAATATTGTTGCATTTGTGCCAGATCCGAGAAGCGTAACATAACCCCTAGACCACACGAATGTTTTAAAAATTATAGCGGTACTTCAACTGCAATGGAATCTGCTATATTGGTAGAAGGTTTCAAACAGTCTATTGAAATGCACAATTTAATTTACGCTCGTTTTATAGCAGATGGAGATAGCAGCACTTACGCTAAAATTTTGGAATCTCGACCTTATCCAGACGTAACAGTGGAGAAACTTAATTGCCAGAATCACATTTTAAGAAATTTTTGTAATAAATTACAGCAAATAAAGACCGACACTAAATTTAATTTAAAAGAAAGAAAAAAAGTAACGACCGAAAAAATATTAACAGCAAGAAAATATATCACGGATTCCATAAAATATTACAACAAAAATCGAGAATTAGATAGTATAAAAAGTTTACACGCGGACATTAACCAATCCATGAATCATGCGTTTGGCAAACATGGCGAGTGCAACAAAAATATATGCTCAAGAGAAAACGTGTCCCAGGAATGCACAGACTTTTTCAATAGTTACATATTTAACAAATTAAGATTTATCACTACCAATGTTTCTTCACATGCAAGAAGCCTCATTGAAAATGTTGACAGTAATGTAGTTGAGCGTTTCAATGGAGTTATTGCGAAATTTGTGGGTGGAAAGAGAATAAATTACTCCTTGAAGCGCTCCTACCAAGCCCGTTGTGCAGGAGCAGTCATTTCTTTTAACACGGGCAAAATTCATTCGGCCATATCTAAAAATATATATAAAGCATCTCCTTCCAGAAGGCTTAAGACGTACGAAGAAAAAGTTGACCAAAGAAGGAGATACCACAGAACAATTAAAAAACGAAAAAACCGTGCCTTGTTGCCAAAAAAACTTGATTTCAATTACGGCGAAAATGTAGAAGCACCGGATATGGATGCAGAAACATATCAAAACTCTAAAACCACTTTTTTGAAAAATTTGGAGAAGACTGACGCCGAAAGAAATGAAATACAATCACGCACGATTCTGCAGAGTGAGAGCGGAGAGTGGATGGAGTTACGCAGGAATCTTCTTACGGCGTCTAATTTTGGAAAAATTGTTAAAAGGAAAAGAACAAATAGTTGTGCCAATACTGTCAAAAATATGCTGTACAAACCAGACATTGGACACGTGGCGTCAATAAACCATGGCCGAACACATGAGAAGGTTGCTCTAGAACAACTATCGAAATTATTAAATGTGACTATAGACCCGTGTGGAATATACATCGACAAAACTCATCCATTTTTAGGAGCAACACCAGATGGTATTATAGAAAATAACACCCTGGTAGAAATAAAATGTCCTGTAATTCCCTTCAAAATCGGCATTGAGGCAGCCATAAGTCAAGGCAAAATGCATTTCTGGAGGATAAATAAAAAAACAGGGGAGATAGCAATAAATAAGATGTCCGACTGGTATATACAAGTCCAGGGACAGATGCATGTTTGTGATGTGCCAAAATGCATATTGGCAGTATGGTATGGAGACAATCAGATAAAGGTAGAAGAAATTTTAAAAGATGATGAATTTTGGACGGATAAGATGGAGCCAAAATTAATTTCTTTTTATTTTGACTGTCTCCTACCAGAATTGGTAGACCCGCGTCACACTCGAAAGCTACCGATTCGAGAACCTGATTATGTAAATGTCAGTAAAAATAAAGAAAATTTAATTGATCGAGGATCAATGACCGAGGAGCCCATCAACGTAATTTCTGAAATACAATTAAGTCAATTTTAATATTTTTTACATTATATTATTATTTACATTTCAGTTTTAATAAATATGTTTGAAAATTAATTACTTAGCTTCATTACTTCTTTGATACCTTACACCTCACTACATACATTTTTAAAATGGTTAACACACAAGATCTGCGACGCTTTTATTCCTTAACCACTTAATTTTTACTAGCTGTTTCACGCGATTTTAGCCGCATTCCCGGGGAACTTCTTCCTGTACCCGGATAAAATATGGCCTACATTCACTGGGGATAGTGTAAATCTCTAATTGTGAAAGCATCCTTCAAATCAGTTAAGCAGTTTCAGAGCCTATACAATCCACACAAACAAACAATCAAATCTTCCCTCTTTATAATATTAGTATAAATTATATAACACTGGTCAAACCCTTTCATTTGATACCCATATTGAGAGAGCTATAAAAAAAAAACAATGCAATTCAGCATTTTCTGGCGGTGGCTATCTTGGATTTTAAATAATATTATACATGATTCTACTAGTCAAGCCCTTTCATTTGATACCCATATTGAAGGAATTGTAAAAAAAATATGTTATTCGCCATTTTGTGGCGGCGGCCATCTTGGGCCGATATTCACCAAATAAAGCTAGGAACACTCCCGATTAATTTTCATTTCAAACAAAAAAACCTAAATACATATCGATTCATCCGTTATGGATATACAAACACACATACGGGACACACCACACATACATACACACAACCATACACGTCCAAATTATCATATTACTCTTCATAAAAAGTTTTCATTACAAATAATTTTTGTAAGTACAACAAAAAATAAAATCCGATCAAAAAATAAAATGTAAGTTGCGGCTCCTTATCTTCCCTGTACGGTTCTCCTGACCCCGCGCTGACCTCGGCGTGTGCGATTGGCGCGAAATTCAAATTTTACACATTGAGTGAAGAGTACAGCTTGCGCGACGCGGTAGACGCGCGGAGCGTAGTGGGCGGAGCTATCTAAAATCAAAATATTCGCGGTGCGGTCTTAAATATCTAAATATAATTTCAATATTATTGTTTTTAAACAAAAAGCGCTTCATCCTCTCCTCTAAAAACTAACTTGCTGTGCCCGACAGGGTCCATAATTGTTTCTCGTTAATTTACCTACCAGCCTTGTATACATTATGGGATGCAATAAAGTAGGTATTGGGTGACGTGTTTAGGTAGCGGCAAACGCCAATTTGTTTGAGCATTGAGCAATGTTGTTCTTTAATAAGAATAACTGTACGTGCCAGTTATTCTTATTAAAAAAAGGCATAGGGAGGCAGGATCCGCTGCCAGCCCCAAAGATCGATATTACTTCTTACGGAACCCATCCCACCATCAACTATGTTCATGCAACGTACAATAGATGTAGATTGATAGTTCCGTATCAGTAAAAGTGGTGCCTACAAAGAGATGATTAACATTAGCTATTCAATGTTCATACCGCGTTGGCAGGAACTATGTATATTTTCACTAGTTTTTCGCTTGGCGGGCAAAACACTCGCTCGCTGGGAGAATCTTGATTGGTCTCGAGCGCGAGTCTCCTAAGGTCCCATCACTTCCTGTGACGGGGCGCGAATATAGCAAATCTCTTTTTTTTAAGCAATCTTGCAAGTCAACTTAGGTGGTTATCGTCTGCTTATCCACACTATTATACCTACGGGTGTGCCCCTCCAGCATGTATCTGGAGGAGGACAGCAAGGAACAGGCTGGATCGAACACATTCAAATATTTACGAATGATTTTTATAAATCTCTTTGTAGTTATACAACTAACTAATAGGTAAATAACTCACTTGATTCATTCATTGTGATTGCAATAATCCTTACTAATATTATAAAAGCGAAAGTGAGTTTGTTTGTTTGTTTGTTTGTTTGTTTGTTTGTTTGTTACCTCTTCACGCTTTAATGGCTAAACCGATTTGGATGAATTTTGGTACAGAGATAGTTGGGAACCAGGAGACGGACATAGGCTAATTTTTATTTAAAAAAAGTGGGATATGAGGGAGAACGAGGGAAGAAAAGGGAAAACTTAGCGTTGCTATTACAAATCCATCAGGCGCAAGAGCAAAAACTGCAGGTCTGCTTGGTGTGTTATATTACCGAATTTAACGCGAGCGAAGCCGCGGGCGAAAGCTAGTTTCCCATATTTTCGTTTTTTTTTAGAATTATGATAACATTTATGACGCCTGTCGTATAAAATAGGCTGACTTTTAAATAAAATAATGAGTTTTTCGACGTCCATCTTGACAATGTCTTGACGCAAAATGATTTGAAATTGCCTCGCAACATCAGGGGTGCAACACACTCGTTCGGATTGACACATTTAAATTGGCATAATTTTTAAAACAACAAAGCCTGTTCTATGCAATTACGACTCATGTTCGGCGTATGCTGACAAACTCCGTTTTGCATTTTGGTCTGGAAAATCATCAAATAAATTCTCCTACTCTGGGCGGAGCAGAAGAGAGTTATTTCTTTTGATGAATTTTGTGTTTCGGGGTCGCTGCATCTCTTTCGAAAAACCCGAAACCTCGCCCGTTCTGCAGTTCTAAATCAAGTTTTTGTCGAAAAGGTATCAGAATATTTTTCCCGAATGTAAAATCTAGTCTTAACATCCGATTTTTTTTCTTACTCTTCTTATTATTTCCGGATGTGCCAAATAAGCCGACCGGCAACCCGAATAAGAGTGTAAAGGCAGTCCATAAATTCTAACTTGTTTGATGACAGCAGCAGTCTGGGTTCGTTTGAGGATCTCTCCCTCAAAACTCTGGCCACTTCCTTCCTTAGCATAATTGCTTCGCAGAAAGAGGTGACCGCTTCCCATTCCCTCTCGCTCCAGACCATGGACTGAACCAGGCCCAGGGACCCAGGCGAGAGATCGCCGCCGCTGATCGGCTCTACGAGGACATCCTTATCACCCCTCTGATTCTATTCGGATGATACACATGATCACATCACAAATATGAAATCACTTCCGTTTCCCGTCATCTTACTGTTTGCGATTCTACATTTTCTTTATGTTTGTGATGCCGATGCAAGCATGGTTCAAGAAGACCCAGAATGCTCTTTCAGGTACTAGATCTCTCAAGCTTCTGTTTGGTTTACTGCCATCTACGGGCATTAATGTGTTAACAGAACAATGTTCCTACCAACTACCATGACGCGTCTACTCCCCGAAAGATGGCATAACTAAACCATAATGCTACATTCATCTATTTTCACACAACTACAATATCGAATATTATAATGTTCTACATAACGAGAAGAACTTTTGAATAAAAAAAACTGGAAGTCAGGCTCATTTTTCAAACTTTTATGTATATAGTTGCGAGCAACACTGTTGTTTTGATTGTCAATTTTGTAATTTGTCAAAATGAAAGCAGAGAGGTTATGAATTGAATACTCATTCTTTTCTTTTTAATTTGTTTGGAAAGTAAAGAATTGACATAAAATTTATTGTTTCCTGCAGACTATACTTTTAACTAGTTATAGCAAAAGGTAAAATATATATTTAGCTAAGCATATAATCTTATAAATGGTCTTGTACAATAATAGAATTTATTGTTTTAGATGAATTTCTTACGAAAAGGTTTATCGCTGCTTTCAATTGGTATTAAGGCACAATGTAAACAAATCACTGGTAAGTCATTTCCATAACCTTACTAATAAATAACCATAGTGCTTTATTTTACTGGCTTATTTTTGTTAGCAATTATTTTAATAAGAGGTCATGCAAATCTTATAAGAAATGTTTTAATCTTGTACATAAAAATCGTTAATTTTACTAAGAGAGAACTTGATAATTTCTACTTGTAATATAAATTCTCCAAAATGCAATTTCAAATTATTTTATCTCTTTGTCTATATTTTTCTGGATGACTTCTCCCTTAGCCTTCCACTCTTCTCTTTGCACAGTTTTCATGGGCCAATCTCTTACCAACGCCCCTTAGTTGTCACACCAGCAATTTCATAAAACAAACTTTATGTTAATTTTATCCTGTATCAGAAAAATCACAACAAGGCCTAGAGGAAGACAAATTTTTACTTCCACCAACATAACAGTCAAATATAAAAGACTCCAACCCTGTCTATTTTACTATCTTTAATTTTAATACCAAAACATTCAGTAGTATCTACTTTATATCAAGTAAGTAACTTGTGACTAGTTTTAAGCAATATGGGTAGTATACAGTTCAGCAGTCAATTCTTTTACATTATATAAAACACACACCAGCCATGAAAATCCTAACCCACCATTGGCTTTACAATAGTGGGATGTATGATATAAGTGAGATGTGTGATATAATCTGTAGTGGAAAGGTGATTTTTTTATCCATAACTAAATAACTTGTTTAACTATGCTTAGGTATTTATTTATATACCTCCTCTTGTAAGTAACTCTACAAAGTTGTATGACATTTTACATCTCATTTATTCTAAGCAAGATCATAAAAATAGAAAAAACAACTTCTGTCAATGTGGAAACTTAATAGCGGAGTAGATACAGCATGATAAAAAAAATGCTAAAATGGCACATTGAAAAGTTTTATGCAAACTGAGGGCAGGGGCTTATGGTTTTCAAAATGTAACAGCAGGTTGTTCAGTAATGTTTATTTTCATCTTATTGTAAGGGGTAGGGGGCCTGATCCAATACTAAGTGAAACAGCAAATCATATCACTTATCATTAAACCTCAAAAATCAGATTTAGTGGCATTATTTTTCCTATTTAGTCCTGATTATAAAAGTTTAACCCACACCTTACAAAAAGTTAAAGAAGTTTCCCCAGTAGCAATATTTGTTGTATAGAATAATCCTTTAAAAATGCCCTAAATACACTGCAACAAACAACAATTATATTACTTATAATGTTTATGTGAGTCATTTTTATTACTAAATATTTCTCATCGTAAATCCTTACTAATATTATAAAAGCGAAAGTGAGTTTGTTTGTTTGTTTGTTACCTCTTCACGCTTTAATGGCTAAACCGATTTTGATGAATTTTGGTACAGAGATAGTTGGGAATCAGGAGACGGACATAGGCTTTTTTTTTAAGTGGGATATGAGGGAGAAAGAGGGATAAAACGGGAAACTTAGCGTTGCTATTACAAATCAATAAGGCGCTACCGAATTTAACGCGAGCGAAGCCGCGGGCAAAAGCTAGTTAGTTTATATTTAAGTTATGTTATTTTTCTTTTTTTTATGTTTTTTTTAAATATTAATATTTTTATTTTCTCGTTTCTATGTTAACACCTAGTTATAGCATGCTGTGGACTTATATAATTTAAGGCCTTTTGCATTGTATCTTTTAATATTTATAATCCTGTGTTGACGATTCAAAATAAATAAATAACTTATCTTATATTTTTTCATAGTTGTCAGATTTAGTACTTAAATTATATCTTGGAGAAGTTTTTTCAAAAATGCTAAATAGGAACCGCTAGTCATAGGATCATGTAAATGATAAATGATGTTTATTTTGCAAGTAGGTTTTCACAAACACTTTTACACGTAATTTTTTTTTAAACTAGATGAGGCCGGTGTTTCGTACCCGAGTACTCTGAGAAGAAACAGCCGAAACAAACTCAGAGGTCATAGTCTCTTTTAAGGTCCAGACAAAATAATCTTGGTCAACTTACATGAGGACCATGCAGAGTGTATATTATTGAAAGTGTGTGGATGTATTAGTCATTCACAAAACTGTGCATCTGTATAATTATTATATCTGCCTATTTATTTTTTGTATTCCGCTTGTGCCCCACCACTTAGTAAAGGCTTCTTCCAATTGTTTTCACGAATGTCAATTATTTTTAACTGACTTCAAAAAAGGAGGAGGTTTTCAATTCCTCTGCATATTTAATTTGTTTGTTACACGATTTCTTCATCGATAGTGTGCCGATTTTCAAAATTCTTTTTATAATAGAAAAGGGTATACTACGGAGTATACCCTTTTTATCAATTTTATTTGTATTCAATTTTGTTTATGAGTTATCCTCTATATTAAATTATTTTCTTCTAATGAATATCGATGATATACTTATATCTTTTAGTAGCAAAGGAAAATTGATACTCGATAAGAATTTGTGTGAAATGCCATCATACCACAACTGAAAAGGATGAAATAAAAAACATTTTTGCATAGAAGAATCGGAAAATAAGTTTGCTTCCGGAAGTCAGTGGCTTTTGTTTGATTCATTGTTTTTTTTCCATTGACTATCAGTGTCTTTTTTATGTTAAAAAGTTTTTATTAAATTAATAAAACCTCCTTTATATTTGGTGCTTGGATCGCATAATACATGCCTGGGGACTATTATTCGGGGTTTATCCGGGGAGTATTTTTCGTTTTGGGCGAAGATGGGGGCAAAACCAAGCGTAACCGACGACAGACAGTAATTTTCATTCCTATTCATAATAATACTATAGTCGCAAGCGCCAGTCGGCAGTCACTCAAACGACATCCAAAAAATTTAACGCGCCGATTATAGCGACACATTTCGCCAAAATCCAAACCCGTTCGATAGCATCACAAACAAGTATATAGGAAATTGCACATAACTGTCAAATATAGCGGACTATCGACATCTGCATCTCAGTGCAGCTGCGACTCCGGTTCCACTAAATTGAACGTAAAAACTTCCTTCCCAAGCCCTATATTTGCTTGATGCGTGTACAATAATATTTGCAAGGGTTTGTCGCGCGCCTGTCATTTGGACCCCTTCCGCGTGGACACGGATTAAGTCCCCAGGGATCGGTACGGTCCACAAAAAAGATATTGTGTTACATATTTTGAGGAAAGATAACTGTAGTTTTGTTTCTGAGTGTTTGAGGTAGTGATTACGTGTTCGAATGTTGGCAGAGGTCGAAACGCAACACTTTGGGTTGAAACAACGACCATACTTTGTAATCTTAGGATGGTGTTATGTTTCAATTTACATAATCTGCTCTGTAACAAAACAGAGAACACCGAATTTATTTCCTGAATGACTGAATCGATATTCTTCATTGCTAGGACAAGAAAGAAAAATATCTTCACAGTGACTAGGACCCAACAGTTCAATACACAGAGCAGCGCAGTTGGTTTCGTCCTCTCAAACCTATTCTATATATTATTGTATTTCTTTGCTTCTAGTCTATAACTTTTTCCTATAAGAGACAGCCAAACGCCAGAGAGCTGCTAGGATCTGAAAATTCTGCATAGTACATGCATGTACCTACTTGTTTTCATGACCAATGTCTGGACTTAAAAAAAAAACAGTTGTTTTGGCTGTTTCTTCACAGAGTAGGTAGTCGGGTAGGAAAAGTTTTTTTAATTGTAAAAATGTGATTTTTAATTTGAAGTTTTCTTTACTTTTCTGCCAACCACACGCGTCAAAACTACAAAGGGTTGCGATGACTCAGCGGATCCCGCGCTGACCGCAACTGCGATCGGTTCCCGTAATCTCGACCATTCGGACATTCCCATTCACACAGCCGACCATTGTACCGACCTTGCGTGACTTGATATTTCTATTTACTTCTCTATCGCTTTCAAATCGAATCTGACTGAAATTGTATGGATTCTTGAATTGACTGCCTTAAGTATTTATTTGAATAAAGATACGACAGCTCTGCGTCTTTGTAGCGGCAATTTGTTGGATTCACAAAAACGATTGGTAAATGGAGTCAAAATGATAAATGGTTGCCTAATAGTTAGCTAATAACCTTTTACTTGAATAATTTTACTACTATGTTTTTCTTTTGAGACCCCTGTAAAAACCACAAATAAAATCGTTCAGATCATACACTATCGGCTGTATCGATGCCACCAGCTTATATGGTCATATGCTTGCAAAAACGTTAAAATAAGCCTCTTAACATTTCTTCAAATTGCAAAAGCGCTGGAAGATTCCCATATAAATTAACCATAGCGTTATTGATTGAAATCTAAAAATATTCTGCACAAAAATCTAACTGCACATCAATTTGCAATCCTTTGCCACAACTGTCTAATGACAATAACCACAATGCTCCATGTAGGCGTAACGTGGGACCTCCCCGTGGGATACTTTCTCATAGAAAGTGTCCGGGGAATCAATACCTCACCCTCGACCGCCTCACTGAAGACCGCTCCAGCAAACATTACCTTTTTATTTGCATCTACGGAAGTTGCTATCAACAATGTCTAATGATTGTGCGACTGCTTTATTTGCGATGTTTTCGGATGCTACACCTATTTTTCATTTCTTTTGGTCAAGTTTTATTAAGATACCGTTTTTGTAATCCTTTCAAGATTCGGGCTCAAGTCGTATAAGGGAAGCATTCAGTTTTTAGTTATTTCAGCGGTCAACTCTATCTATATAAATGGAAAGAAAACATGAATCCTCTACAAAGTAGTCCTAGCCCTTGATAATTCCTCCACAAATTAAATATTTTGAACAAATGCGACAGAACTGAAGCAAATCATAACAGATCCTTCTGGGAAAAATATGAATTTAGTATGAAAAGCAAACTGACGCTGCGTAATAGACGCGAGGGATTAGCGAATGATAAATTCCTGTTATTTGTTACAACTGAGCTTTCTTTGTCGACTGGATGAATGACAATTGCGAAAGGCTTGGGATTGGGACGGTCACAATGGACTCTGGATGTATTATTATTTATCAGTTTTGGCATAAAATTGTGTTAGATTTGCTAAATCTTTGAAGCTTAAGATTAGCCTGAGACAGTACAATATTTTGATCTTATCTGAACTTGACTGCCAGTTTTGCGTAATTTTTAAGTCTTACATAGCGCTCTTCTTGATAATAGAAAATGATTTTGTATTTCATAATTGTATTTTCACTATATCATGGACAACGTTTAGAAAAAAATCCTAGGTATCGTTTTAAATATATTTTTAAATGTTTCAAGACAAGGGGATTTCCACAATCTTGTACCTACACCTCTTTTAATTATTTAACTGTCTCCTAAACGAAAACAGGTCCCTCGGGTCCTTCAATTTCTGTTTTTCCCTGAAACAAGATGTTATTTTTTGCATCCTTTTAGCCTTTTAGAGCCTTAGATACAAACGCACATCAATGCCATTTACAATCAAAGAATGTCTTTCTCCCGGTCCACACACAATCTTGCACAGTTTGCTGATTGTTATCATCACCACCAGTTATTAATGTTATTCTTACACAAATATGATTTACAGCGTTTCGCAGAACGAGTGCTGGTTGGTAACTCTTGCCCATTGTATTTGCTGTCCCTGGTTTTTTTCGTGGCCTGTGCGATTGTAACAAGAGTCATGCTGTCAGAAAGGAATCGCTTTAAGCCCGTGTGTCCGTCATCTGTGGACAATGCCCACTATTAGCGGATTATAATCCGCAAAAAGAGCAGGTACTGTCGTATGGACCACGGGCTATGGTCCAAGTGACGACATGGTTGCGAGAAATGTGTGATTGGTTGCGTAAATTATTAACATAATTGTATTCGACATCATGTTAAGATTTTCGGCCGTATCACTAAACTTCGTGTTTTAGCTCTAAGGTTCTCCGACCATTTTTATAAAAATTAAGTTAAAACGCATTTTTTTTTATTTAATTACTGGCATGAATATTATTTAGGCTAAACCATTTGTTTATTTTAATCGATGCCGAAATTCGTGAGGAAGTTTCAGAATTCTGTGAAGGAGAGTATGTGGACATAAACCTCCCGCTTCCTCTCATCCCTTGCGTTGTAATATTTGCTTGCATTAGCAGATGCAAGGTTGTCCATGCTCGTCATAGTCCCACGGGATCTGTCGATTATCCCAAACAATAACATGCAGTGCTGACCGAAACGTGTCCACTGACCAGTCTTCAGGGAGTCACTCGCTGTTGCGTTTGTTATTCTAAGCTGCGCACAAATACTACCAATTTCTGCTCCCTTAACTTCCCAGAAAGAACACAATTTATTCAGAAATGTCAATGAATACATGACTGTGATTATGTTCCTCCCGTTTGTAGTTTAAATTAAAATTTCTCACTTTGCCTTTGTGCGTATTAAATGACAAAAAGATTTAGCTGGATCCTTTCTGAGCGCTTATCTAAACTAAAATTGTTCCATTTAACATTCTAAACTTAGTCCTTGTAATGTCTGAATGGTAATAATCGGCAAATTCAATAGTCAATAGACGTTTCATGACTGATTTAATTAGAATGTTCTGAGCCTAACTCGCAGAGGATTTGGTTTGTTTTGTCACGGTTTGTTTTCTTGTCTAGTACTCTAAAAGTATTATAAACATTCTAAAACTTTATTGTAAAATTCCTTTTACCGTTCTCTCCACATGCATCCAAGTTTCCCACATTTTGCCACAAACTCTTCCGCACAAAGGCTTACAAACTGGCCAGCTACATTGACATGTCAATCAACCTCCTACACCACGCAAATCGCAAGCTTATGTGAATCGAATCGCGAGCCTCCACAATGCCCACAATTGATACAATGTATTACGGGAACGCCTCGAAACCTTCAATACCCAATAACTGTTTTATTTTAGCCCTTTTTGGTCCTTCAGTATGCAACCAATTGCTTTGCGCTATGTGCCACCCTTATCCTCGCCGTATAAGACTCAAAATCGTAAAGCATTGGGCATGTTTTGTAGTTTCGGACCAAATCTTCATTGAAAGGTTAATCCCGTATGACAATGTGTCCTTAGCACCTGCTTTTTATTGTGAAATTTGGGCATTTGAGTTTGTAACGGTATGCAAAGATGGTTTCGATAATTATGACAATGCTGCACTGTTGTGCATCAGAGCCATCAGATTAAGTTTTGGGAGGCACATGTCTTGAGAAAGAACTAGGGATTACCAGCATGTGTTTTCATATTCTATGAAATTATTATTAAATGCAGACTTCAGAAAGGCTTTACACAAGCTGTACTGTGTTAGAAATATATTCTTAAAATATCACACATGAAACTAAACTATTTCAGACACTTATCCTAAAAAAAAGCGGTAAAGCCTTGTTTAAAATATATTTCTTTTTGGGTAAAATTAAATAACATAGCAAATATTTGCGTGATGGGTATTAAATAGTATCAGTATCTAAAGATGTTATATACTTTATTATTACATAATAACATAAAAAGATCCGCTAGCTAATTTTACCCTGAATAATAATAAAATTTAAGCCTGATAGATCAACCCGTAATCATGAAACTAAAGTGACCTACCTATATCCATAAGTTCCAGCAATCCAGGCTGCCCCAGTGCCCGCCCCGGCTGTCCAGCCGATGAGCATGTTGACCAGGGCCATGGCATCGCTCACCCAGATGCACAGGACCGGGCCACACATCAAGTCACGCAAGTCTAGGAATCCCCTCAATGGAAATCCTTTTGCTAAGGTATTTATTTGAAATATTTTTAATTCGCACATTCCATTTATTGGTCATAGTCTCTCGACACGGTGAAGACCATGCGTGTGAGGAAACCGGCGTATATTAGGACCAAACATTCGAATATATGTAAAATCCACTAACCTTAAGTGACCCATGTGGTGCAGAATATGGCCCACTCCTTCTCAAAAAGACTTGCTTCCCACCATTGGGAACCTACAAGCCCGCTAGCTTTCTAATCCTCCCAAGATTTCAGGAATGATGGTCTGTGTGTCAATATTCAAACCTCATCGTATTATGATTCCAGGGCGTAGTACTAAAGACAGTGATAAAAAAACCTAAGAAGCCGAACTCCGCGAACCGCAAGTGCGTGTTGGTGCGTCTGTCCAACGGCAAGGAGATGGTGGCCTACGTGCCCGGCATCGGACACAACCTGCAGGAGCACAACATTGTACTCGTCAGAGTGGGCAGGTGAGGAACTACTACATATTATATTTCCTTTAATCAAAATGTCGCAGTTCTTTGTTCCCGCTTCCATCACGGACTAGAAGGAGAATAGCTCATGCCATGTTATGAGGAGCTCTTGGTTAAATAAGAACTGCCGCTTGGGTCAATCTTGAGGATAAACGACGCTTGTCTAGGTTGGTTCGTGAATGGGTAACCACCCATTACATATCGAGTTTTCTCCGTGTCTGGTAAAACACGTTAAGCCGTTGGTGCCGGCTATTATTTTTAGGTTTTTGGCAGTCAGTGAGTCGAAAGTCATTGAAAAAAAATACAAATGCATGTTCTTTTGACGGCAGAGCACTTGTAATCTATTTATAAATTACCCGTATTTGCAATTTAATAAAAGATTGATTCATTGACAACTAGTCTTACTAAGGAGTATCGTATTACCCAGTTATGAACTGGGTTGTGGAGTTCATGTAGGTAGTGTTCCTGCTGCCCCCTGACGCAAGTGTGAGACACCGGCGTGGTTTTAGTCAGTAGAGTCTGACAGACCCCTCCGTCCTCCCCACGGACGGCGGGACATCCATGAGGATTTCCACATCGACTGACAAAAATATAATAAGGTTGTCGCTCCATGTAAAATACTGGTATTCAGCTGCTTCCGCTTAAGACTGGAAGCCAACCCAATCTAGGCAGATTGATGCAAAGATTTTAGTAGTTAAATTGGCCCTACTGGGTCAAAAAACTAGCCACAAGTTAATTAGCTCATTCTTCTGTGGGACTTTTCACGTGCAATGAGGGCATTTAACCATTTAAATCATTCTTCAAGCAATAATTTGAACGTCTTGAGAATATACTGGCAAAGAGGTCTCTATTCCTTATAAAAACAAGGTCCTTTATTGAAATCGTAATATCCGCATCATCACATTCCAGGTTAAAGGACTGTCCAGGAGTGAAGCTGAAGTGCGTGCGCGGCAAGTACGACCTGCCGCAAGTCATCAAGCAGAAAGTGTAGTCTCTAGTCCTAGCACCCTTAGTACAATATAGTGATAGATTAAGAACAGCACGATGTTTCATTTGTTGATAAACATTCTTTTCTGCTCAAAAGATAATTATGAGAATTACAGGAAATAAAGACAGAGCAGATATTTTAAAATAAGCAACGCGGTAAAATATGAAACAAAGGATTAACTTAGTCTTAGAACTTAGTTTTTACGTTCATAGTAAGTAATTAATGGGGAAATTTCCTTGCCCAGTTGTGGGATGATGTAGACTAACAGTAATTAGTGGGGATTAAATTGAGCTCTCTGATAGCTTACCGGTAGATTAAGCAGCTTAGGAGAAACCCTGAATGAGGTAGGAAAAAAATAACGGCGGGCCTACTAAATTGAGTCAGCCCAAAATTTTGTGACGATTTTGGAGCTTTCAGTAGTTTCCGTCAGATTCAAATTTAGATACCAAATACCTTGTCGCATAAAACCCATTTAATATGCATCTTAAACTATTAAATGAGCTTCATTTGTTGTTGTGTTATCACGTTAAACGGCTCTAACGATTTCGATGAAAGATTCAAAATATAGGTTTATGGCGAAAAGTCTTATATCTGGAAATTTACGTTTTTTCTATTTACACCAAGCAGAACTCGGTTGCAATAAGTATATAAAACGGTGTTGCACTAGGTAACGAACTAAATAACATACAGCGATCCCCGCTTTTATTCGCGGATCCTTTGATCCTATTGGTGGATATACCTCGCTCGCTAAGCGGCGCTTGCGCAAGCCACGCCTACTAAATAAAACACATTGTTCGCTTCGTACTTTTTCTATGTAATCATAAACATCAATTTTAGAATCATTGAAAATACTAAAAGTATTATAAGTACTAAGGCCCGCAACTTTATATAATATGTATTTTACATTTGGACAAGAATTACCGCGTTAAGAGCTTATCTAATTCATTATAGTGAGTTATTTTCCAGAAGGTAAGATGTTTCTAGGCACATAAAATAGAAAAGTATGTTTCTAGTTATAAAATTCAATTTAATTCTTGTTGTTAAATTAGGACAGTCTTTTACTTAAAATATTTACATTGAGTTATTTATAAATTACAATCGTTACCTACATCCATACATACACAATTTGTACGTATCAATAAATTAATTATAATAATTGCACGATACTACTACAGAGGTAGACTAGTTTTACAAACATATACTTAAACTTACTTAATTCTATTTACATTGCACAGTCTTTTTATAGGAACTTAATTTACAAACATAATCACAAAGTCTTTTGTCATCAGCAGAGGCACGATTGCTGACAGCGACCACAAACTCTCGTACTTAAGGCTGCTTTTAGCGCAGCAACTTCTTTTCTTAGGTAAGTCACTTTGAGTGCCAAGTGAATCTCTCGCAGCTTCCTCCTGTCCCTGCTCTGCTTGGCGGCGTGGTTGTTCCTCTCCCGCTGGCGGCGGTACGCGACGTCGCCTGCGCCGGCGCAGCTGGAGCGCACGGTGCGACGCATGCGCGGGTTGTTCCCGAGCAACGCTCCTCCATTTTTCTCCGCCATCACTCTAAGCGCGTTCCGTTCAAACTCTTGAAAGTCCGGGTCGTCGGATAGTGAGTCTGCGTCGATCATGTGATAAGGCCTCTTCGCTGGTCCTTCCGTCGGTGATGCGGGCGGTGATAACGCAACGTGGCGAGGTGTCATCGGGCTGAACGACACAGAATCGTATCCCGAAGAACTGCCTCCTGGAGAAATCTGTCCAACCGGCGCGTAATATCCATTGTACGGCGGCACTGTCAGCTGCGGTGCAAAATACTCTCTCGAGTACGGAAACTGAGTGTCTTGGACTGCGGTCTTCGACAAGTCCAGGGCGGCGTCGTCGGCGTACGGGGTCCACAGAGCCATGTTTGCGTGCGTGTCCGTCTGAGGGTGAGCGGGGAATGATGCGTAGGGAGGAAATCGCGCTGTTTTATGCGGAGGGGCGGAGCTCGTGGTGGGGGAGCTCGCGAGGGGTGGGATCACGACGGGGTGACGGAACTGGGGGCAGAAAACAATAGGGTGAATAGTTGTGGCCAAATAATAGTGCAACGCATTGTGTATTATATAGGTATATGACTACTGTTATTCAAAATGTTCGTTGCGTGTGTTATTGTTTTGTACGTATCTACTGAGAAATCAGTATGTTCGATGGTCAGCTACTGCTATTCAATTTATCAACTGTAAAACAAAAAAATGGTTCTGTTTATTTAATATCATGTTTTGAATAAGTGGCGATTATTTGTGATTTAGGCCTGAAATTAGATATCCTGCTAATATTATAAATGCAAAAATTTGTGAGGATGTATGGATGTAATTTTTTCTGGTAAATATTTTACTGAACGGATTGGAATTAAATGGCACACATTATGATTTTGGATGAATTAACACAGAATACTTTTAGCCGCTGTAAAGTAGAACGATCCCGAGGGGCAATAGCCGAACTAAATGTGAGCAATGCTGCTGACATACCTAAGCTAGTTTTATATAAAAATGCGTAGGTACACATAAATTCTCAGTTTTGATGCGTACACTTCTTCATATGATATCCAGGCTTTAACTACTTACCTATATTTCTCAGTGGTCGCCACACTGTTCGGATTTGTCTGAATGGTGGCAATAAGCTCGCCCCCAATTACATCGAACCTACCTAAACATAAAAACCAAAATGTAGGTGTACCATTAAGTAAACGTCTGCCTATCCCTCCAGGATTACAAGCGTGAATTTATGTTTTAACCAAGTTTTTACAAGATTTAACTATTTAAATTATTAGGTCACTTAACAACAACAAGTTCAATATTTTGCTGTAGTACAAAATGCATAACAGACAGTTTAATGATCACAATATTTGGTTGGTAATTAATTAGCTAATCACTTTGTTTTCTACCTCATGTTTAGTTATCTGCGCAAATGACTTTTAAGTTAGTCATCATTATCTATTTAATTCGTTAATGATCTTACTAAACATCTGAGGACGAAAACACTACTTTCTGATGTCAACAATTTTTTAATGAGCTTTTCAAATATCCTGCTAATTATTTTGTTTTCATGGCTAGTTAGTCACTAACCAAATAAGTAATCAATGTAGACTAAAGAAAGAAAGAATGTAATAGAGAAAATATTTTTTACAGCTTAGACAAAGTATAACTTTATACTATGGCTTAGACCTTCATAAAAAATCAGCCCATCATCGTGAATTGAACTAGCTACCTACTGAAATGCCAGATGTTTAGTAGGTACCTACTTCTTTATGATTTTTAATAACAGCTAGTATCTACTTACTAAAAAAACAGTAGTCTGTATGTCGCCTAACGCCGCAAATATCAAAATAGATCTATGATTCGCTTATTAATGATACTAACAGTCAATTAGGAAAACTCAACTCGCACAGCACAACCCTTCAACAAAAACAAACAGAATTATGCAACGACAGACTTCCCAGCACACATGCACAATGAGGTACTTACCTCCTTCTGAACGCAACATAAACAATAACATGCAACACGAACAAAACGTTTAGGTAAAAGTAACAACACTTTCCATACAGTACCTAACAAATCACAAAGGCACGCGCCGACCGCGGCCTACCTGCCGCCCGCCGCCGGCGCCGACACCAACCAACCATCGTCTCCTACCATAAACACCCGTTTTACAATACGGGTGCATTATTTTACACCGTACTCTTAAAAAGGTAGCCATTTTTATGACGACATAAAAACTCCTTCGTATATTTTTGAAGATTACAAAAGTACCACCTCGTGGATTAAAAGTTTGCTCAAATGTAAATAGTATTGTTTTATAGTCACCGCTCACGGAGGCGGCAAATTAATTCCGTTCTTTGTTTTAGTTCTTTAGAAGATTAGTAGATACGGTTCGGATTATTTGTTCACAATTAGGGCCCGCATAAGTTGTCCTGTCTTCAATGTTGTAACTAGTGTTTTGTGTTTGTGGTTTAAATCTGAATGATGAATCTTGCTTTGGTTTCTAGGATCCACATAACTCAAATACATGCGTTTTAGGGTTCCGTACCTCAAAAGGAAAAAACAAAAGCCTTATTGTATCTCTTTGTTGTATATCTGTCAAGATTCTTTATCGTCTCAAGATCGCGTGGAGGTATCGAGTGTGCCTAGGATGCAAATTTTTCTATCGCCACGGCTTACATAAACCTTTGCGCGACAAAGTGTGCAGACGGGTGCAAAGTTTACATACATTGTTACCCTACATTTTTGTAAACAATCGTGCAACGGGTTAAATTGAAAATCTTAGATATATCTATATGTATATCTAAGCTTTTCAATTTAAGTAAGGCGCCCGCCCTCAGTGCCGACTCAAGACCAAACTAGAAATAATCATTTAGGTAGTAGTTATATCCAATACCTAAGTTTCCATAGTCTCAACAAGTGCTTACGAAATTAAATGGATGTAAAAATATAAATCCAACTGAAAAACTGCCCATCTTCATATCTATTATTGATGGCTGGACCAATTTCAATGCGCAGCTTTAAGAATTGACAATACTAACTGGACAGTTACCTTCTCTTCTACTTCCAAACAATTTAAAAACGTCATATTCCTACAAAAAAATCCATTGAATAATTTTAAGTAACATATCCCCATTCACCGGACCACCGTGACATCATAATCGCAGTAAAGAGTTACATGCACAATGCGACTGCCGGACGACAGTTGCGACATTAATGTCGCATGGCCGACTCTTATGTGCGTTGTGGACATGCGCGTGAGTGGACAACTGAGATGTTACGGAAATGATTTGTATGAATATTGTTATTGATATAATAGCTCGGACAGTCTGTCGGTCGGTGGCTGGCTAGTTGAAAATCTGCTGTCCAGGTAGATGTATTGTTTGGGAGGAGTTGGGAACTACTTGACTAGTCGTTCTCACACAAATCTTTATTTTTATCACCGGTTTAGGTAAAAGATGAAAAATCACTGGCATGAAAGTAGCGGTACCTTCAAGGGAATGTGCCGAAAATAGATTCTACTCTGATTTAGTGACTCGTGACTGAAGATTTGAAAATGCTATATTACCTACGGTTCTATTTATGCACTCATTTAGTGCTGTCTAAAGTTAGTGAAAACAGGCATTAATCATCCAGACTTGCTCAGACAAATTTTCAATTATAATTGCCCAAAGAAATGGTTGCTTTTTGTAATCCTTCTTGCGCATTTAATTAAAGCAAAAATAACTTCATAGCTATTATTATTACTGATTTCCAGTTGCAGGAAATACACAATAATTACGTCGCAACTGCACAAATTCCCGTTTTACGTTGACACTGATCGATCGATCATGGTTGTCCAACAGTGGTCTACGTGGGATGGCAACCCATTCACTGGCCATCACTAGGCCATGCAGCACTATTGTGTAGGAGATTGATGAACTACAGTTCCGGCCACAGCTTCGAACTGTTGATTGAGCGATTTAATTTGTTTTTAATAAGTTTCTGTTGGGTTTAGGTAGGTATGTACCTATATTTAAGTGTTGTTGCAGACCTATGTTGTGATAAAATTTAGCATATTTAGTTTTACTAGAGCAGATACAACGAGGAATTTAGGATCTGGTAAAACACTTAGGTAAATAAGTTTAAGGGCTGAAAACCAGTTTACACCGAATTTAGTTTTTGCCAATAAATAGGTACTTAATGTTGCTTTCATTAACACTCGAACTGAAAGTCCAGCATTGTAGATAGCATACCTAATGTTTGATGGCACGGTTGGCGCACTGGCTGAGCGATTGACTGCTGCGCTGCGTATCGCGGGTTCGTTTCTCGCACGCAACAAATATTTGTATGGCCTACAAATATTTGTACCGGGTCTGGCTGTTTGTGTATGTGAGTTAAATGTTTGTAAACGCACCCACGATACAGTAAGTAGAAATTCCTTGTGTGGGGCAACGTTTTAAAAAAAATATACCTAATAGCATTGAAATTATGTACTTAGTAGATACAAGTTTGAATCTAGCATTGAAACAAACTTTAGTACCCACCATACTTCCTATAGACGAGGAACAAAATAAACAATATTGAAAGTACATAGAAGAATAACAGTAAACTAAATCGCCCCTATCCCTAATATTACATAAGCTGCACCCCTTCGATGAGGGGTGTCGCAACTATTGACAGCATCATGACAACCCGGCAATCTTCTTCAATATTTACCCATTAACTGGTTACTTTCGAAAATAAACCATAATCTGAGGAGCTAAGGTATACTTTTGCAGTAACGTTTTCCGGATGAGAGTAAGTTCACAGATGCACAGTGGTATTGATTTATTCGACAATTTAATGTTATTTTTATTGCCACGTGTGTTGTGTGTGGCTCATGCCTTTTATGGAACGAGGTAAACGAGGATCTGCAAGGTGTGATGTTATAGTAGGTACCGTTGAAGACAAGGTGCTAGTCATAGATATCGAAAAGAATTTAATCAGACAAGACATGCTATATCGGATCGCCGAAATAGGTAGCACCTACCTATCCAGTCTAATTTTAACAAATATTTGAACACATGTTTTACTCCCTTGAAGTCAAGTTTGCCTTGTTCAGCTTCTAGAAAGAGTAAATTGACAACATGTAGCCGATTCAATTTAATAAGGCAGAAAATGGAGAGAATATAATAATTATGTTGGTAATTCAGCAAGGTACTACCATTTATTGGTACATTCATAGTTAAGTAATGTTTTCTGTTGAAGTACCTACCTATATACCTAAACACTTACTAGATAAGTGTCACTTTAGTAAATGGCTATAAAATAATCTTGTACCGATGGAATTTTAATTCTGTACAACCCGAGAACGGTGACAACACACAAGTGCACTTTCATCAACTCAAGATTCAATAATAAGTCCATTTTCAATTAATTCAGGCATAAATGTAGCAAGTCAATGTACAAGTCTTTATTTTTTTCCAATATCCAAAAACCCTAAAAATATCCGAAAGCGAAACCTACAGGGTACCTACTATAAAAATAATCTCCCTTCGAAAGATGCTTACGACCATAAACAAAGTTTTATTGAAACTGTACAACATGCAAACTGCATTGTGAAGCATTTGTAAAGGATTAACGCAAGACTGAAACAATGGCATTCTGCGTAGCTTGCGAAAGACAACGGTACAGGCGTCAATGGTGGAATTAGCACTATTATCTGATGAAAATGTATTGCAGCGAGGATTTTAACAGTATCCTCATCGGTACGTGTTTAGAGAACCGATTAGTTGGAAACGTTGTTGCTTATCTTACGCCCGAAGTTTTTTTTAAAAAAAAAAACAAGACTAAGTACTTACTTAATATCAGAAACTGATGTATGATGTGTTAATCTTGAATGTACCGAGTGGACATTCGACTCAAAATCAAATCAAAATAAAAAAAAAAACAAAATGGTAAAGCTACAGTCCCGGTCACAAGACATAGGTACCTAATAACTTGTGAAAGTACTGTAGTTGCCCATTCCAAAGCGTCGATCTCTATGGAGAAGAATGACCAAGAAACTCTATGGACACTCTTACTCATTTATGTAACATTTTTGTAAAATCATACCCCAATTTAAAATTTCTCAAATCAAGTACTTAACAATTGCTGTAAGAAAACCCAATTCCAAGCTCGCCGTTGTATACCTTAGGATTTCAATTTGTGTTTAATTTTGTGTGTAATTAATAATAAGAATACCTTAGTAGGTATTATCTTAAAAATACCCTCAATACAACCAATTTATGTAATGTGGCTATTACACAAAATAAACTTTACAACAATCTTTCGACCAATCACATGCCTCGAATAGTGTGCGCATTGTGCAACGCACCACCCCCGAGTGTGAGAGAGGCGGCATGAATGGAACTTGTGCAACCAATGCACGGGACACTGGTAGCTAGGTAGGTAGATCCTACAGTGCTGAAGAAGCCTCCATAAAGTATGACTCGAAATAGAAAGAGCAAGCGCATCAAAATGGTTTTTTTTTTTATTTTCTGGCTTCCGCAGTCCAAAAGGTATAAGTACCTACTTAGAGATAAAGTATCGGGTTCCTTACTCTAATCAGATTGACCTCTATAGTTGTGTTGTCTGGAATTTTAAGACGGCTTGCCTAGGCTTCATGTCTCCCTACACATTTAAGTTTTTATTTCCCTGGGATAAAAGGTTAGAATCTTATCTCTGGATGGATAAAAAAACTTCAATAAGTTTGTCAATATCATGAGTTATCCAAAAACTACTTCGAACCGAACATTATTTATTCGATGGCTGATCAAGTTAGAGTTAGACCCCTGGTCACGTTGCACGGAGGGTGCAATACTAATTGAGTGAGGGTCGAAGGGACCAGGGGTACTCGGGTTGCTCCCCTAACCAGCGCAATATATAAACCCTTGCGTGTAGGCGCAATATATTGCTCGCTTCGTGAGCATTGATCGATGGCTTGGTTGTTACTTTCGGTTGCAGTAAAGTAAGGTTGTTTCATGGTAGTGAAGTCACAAACTTTCATGGATGAGACTTACTCTAACGAACCACAAGTTTCCAAAACCAAGGTTTCTAACTATTGTTGTTTTTGGTAGACGCCTAGATTAGGTTTACCTATACTTAATACATCTAAACCAAGATTTTTGAAATAGGTAAGATAACCTGCCCCCTGCCCCTCAGTCCTAAAAATCTGACCAAAAGGCTAAATCGTAACTAAAAACGTTGGTTATGCTATTTTTGGTCTCCGCCCCAATCGGTTAAAGAAGTGTGCAGCTTTTCAAAACTTGCAAATAATCCTTTCACAGGGTCGCGTGGCACATCTCTTTATTTCACCAGCACAGTTCTATCCTCGTGCCGAATATTATGGTCATACGAGATGGCCGCTATTATGATTGTCATCTATATGGGATGTTATGGGATTTCGTGGAACTGTTCCCTGTTAAAACACGTGCCGATCTGTCAGCACTCAGCATATGCTGGGTTAATATCGGAGAAAGATCTATTTCCGGTTTTAGGAAAACGCACGTTAGTGGCAATCGAGTAGAATCCTTTCATGCATCAATTTACTAACAAACATTTACCTATACAGCATGTACAGTCAACAAACCTAATAAGTATACAGGCTCGAAAGTTATAGTTGAAGTTTTCTTAGAAACCGATGGACAAATGAAATGTCCCATTATCTTCTCCAGTCAAATGTATGGAAATGATATATTTTTTGCGATTATGATGACAGTCATAACGAGAATTGTTCTTAGTTTCATACTTTGTACTTGTATACGTAAACAAAATAAAATAGTTAGGGCCTTTTTATCTCGCTAGAGGGTGCGGCATGCGCACGCGCCGTGTCAGCGCAGCACATGCTTGATACCGCCGCCGCCGCGCCGCGCCGACCAGGGGGGGGACAGTGCCTAACAAATGACAGTTCTAAAAGATGGTAGCTCCATCTGAAACTTGGAACCCGCAACCAAAATTATCATTAGTACTCAAAAATTGTACAGATGGCGCTGCATTCGTAAATTATTTTTTTCTCACATATTTTATGTATTCAAAGTATGTTTAATGAAGCATTATATTTAAGAAAAAACTTACTTTACTTATTAAACCTAATAAATAAATATATCATACATATAAATATTCTAATTTGTAACACTGTGACAAACATTGCCACACCGCTTCTCACAAAAAGTTGCACAACATGGCGGCTACTTCTTGCGAGTGCGCACGTTTTAATCTTTTTTTTATTTTATACTACGTTACCCTCTCCTTTCTTCATTCCAGTAAAATTTCTTAGGTCGTATGTTGTGGCAAAATCAAATTAAAAACTATTACAACATCTATTCACAATAAATTGTGTGGGTTGGTTTTGCTACAACATGAAGAAGTCGTCAATACTTTCACGGAAGGGATCCATTCCACACAGTGGTAGTTATGAGAATTTAATCTCTAGTCCGACTAGAGATTAAATTCTCGTAACTATCTGTGTGGATTGGATCCCTTCCGTGAAGTGAAACTATGGACAATATATATATAGGTATATATACGTAGGTATGTATACTATGATTAGTTTTGCCTCCAAAATCCAGATGGAGCTCGTGTTCAAACAGGATTGCCTTAAAAAGCCTGAAGAGGGCTCTCTTTACCCGATATATTATTATACTCTTTGGCGCCGACTACCGAAAAATGAGTAAGTAGGCTTAGGTAGCGTAGGTATGTATTTTTTTGCTTAGATTATATAGCATAAAAAATATAATTTCTTCGTATGTGTACTCATGTATATTTCGTCAGGCCGCTCTGCTATCGGAAAATATTTAGCGGGACTAGGGTTCCCAACCATACTTTATAATAACGTAAGTACATATATATCTTACTTTATTTTTGGTTATTATACTTTATACTTTTGCATACAAATAAAGTATGTAGAAATACTTTATTTTCAACCTTTAGGTACTGTGATGCTTTCACTGAAAGAGTTTTTTTCAGTAATGAATCTAATAGAGGCGAGAAGAGAGAAATAGAGCGTCAATGAATTTAATTAAAAACGATTTTTTATTGTTCATTTATGTAAAGTTTGATTATCGAACAAGCTTTGAAACATCTAAATATAACAAAAAATTGTTAGCATGTGCTAAAAGCACACAAAAGTATGTTTTTAAAGCAATAAAAACATAAAAAATACATTATTATTTCCAATCTAAACCATTTCATACGTTTGTTTTATCAAAAAAAGTTGGCAGCCCTATGCGGGCCCTAACTTTCAATAAATTAAGCCAAAACAAAATCCTCCTGATCTAAAATAAGCACCCGTTGTAGATAGGCCATACATACCAATGATTTTTTGAACGAATATAAAACAATAACCAAATAACAGGTAAAGGCTATAAAAATAATCCTAACCCTATGACTGCCGAGTTAATCCGACGAAGGGCGGCCGCTCATAAAATGGTCGTAATTGGCAGCTTTTTTTTACCATCTTCAAAACAGTTGCAATAAGAAGTAGCGGTGAGAATAAACACCAGCGGGACTATTTTAATCCTCTGCCCAATAATTTTATTGCGGATTATTATTTTTCTAGAAACCAGCAATAAAATTAGTTTTACGCTCTAGACTTTGGTTTAGGGATTATTTTTGTTGGCTCCGTTTCGGTGTTTTTAGTTAGAAATAGAGACCATGTAAAAAGTAAGTCAAATAGCAACCAATAAACGACGATGGAAGGAGATTTGCCTATTCTGTTAATTCATTGTCATGCATTTTTTTTTTATATTTTTACATATTTCTTATAAAACAAAAATAAATATAAAAAATAGTAGTCCACCAGCTTCGGGAACAGGGTCCGAGCTACCGGTGGTCAGAGCTCTTGAGAGAGGAACCTCCTAATAAGCGCCGTGTCTAGAAGCACTGCTTTCTGAATCCTACGATTTAAAATTAGGCCAGAGTTTCGTTCCGCAACATATAATTTAAAAATATACTTGAGAACTTCTCCACTGAAGCAACAGAAGCAAGAAATAATGACATATTATTTACTTGTTTTTGCTATTTGTTAGTACATTAATTAAATGACACGAAGTAGGCTCCTATGAGAAATAAAATAATTCATTTTCATCTATAAATTTTATTTATACACTAAAATTAATTTATACAATAAAATCGTTCACATAATTGCACATAAATAAATACAAGCCATTCAATACCAATCTAATAATTTAATTAAATTTGCTCTACCGACATTTTAAATCCTTTTTCGTTAAATAACTTATCTAAGAGACTTATCTAGGTACTAATGCGATATTGAATATTTACATCTATGTACAAGATCATTATTTTTTAGAAGTTATAGCTAGATTAACACACTTTGAAGTCCGAACACTGAATAATTTGATTATTAACACTCGCAGATCTGTCGACAGCGTCCACAGACGCCAGCTGTCAACCTTGATCTTAAATCCGCCATTTTCTTCTTCAGATAAGTCACTTGAAAAGCCAGTCGTACTTCCCTCAGCTTCCTTCTATCTCTGCTCTGCTTGGCTGCGTAGTTGTTCCGCTCACGTTGTTTTCTGTAGGAGTCGTCAGCTGTCTGGCTCGTCTGCACTGCCCTCCGCATCCTCGGGTTATTACCCAGTAAGGTTCCCCCGTTCTTCTCTGCCATCGCTTGCAGGGCATCTCGTTCAAAGGCTTGGTATTCCACGTCGTCAGACAGGGATTCTGAGTCGTAGAATTCTGGTGACTCTGGTGGTGAGGGAGCGGTCGGTTTGCTGTGTGACCAGCTCCCGATCGAGTCGGGAGACATCGCCGATGGAACTGCATACGTCTCTGGCTGGTACGGATACGTGGCGTAGTACTGTGATTCCGAGTACGATGGGTACATTCCCGACAGCGGTGGAGATTCAGGAGCACTGCATGCAGGAAGCGGAGATGCCCTCTCCGCCTTCACCGCGTGTTTACTCAAGTCCAAGGCAGCTTCCTGCGCGTAAGGAGTCCACAGGGCCATGTTGAGAACTTGTCTACTAGACGTGCAATTCACGAATGTCCTTCTATTTTGGCGGGCGAGTGTCGTTTAAAAGAGGCGGGGCTTAAGTGACCACCCCCGGAGGAAGGGTTGAGTGCAGGTAGCCACCCTAACGGACGCGAGAGTTGATTTATGGGTTTCTATCGGGTTTTTTTAATGTAGTAATTGAAGATAACGTTAAAGTGAAATTTAAGGTGAAGATTGATAGTAATTAGGTAGGTGATTATTAGGTGACTAATTAATAGACCCTAAACACTGCTAATGATTTTGTTTGTCAGATATTTGTCTAGTTGAACTATTGGAGTCAATATCATTTGGGTAGGTGTAGGCGCTGAATTAGGATTGTCTAATTACTTATGTTTTACATAAGAACAATAAAATCTCAGCCATCAAGTCACGTTGGTAGATGCGGACAGTGTGAATTCCGTTTTAGCGCTGGTAATACTACGTAATTGGCTGGTGGCACAGGTGCTACTATGTATGATTTTAAACCAATCGCGCTTTTGTCTGAATCTGAATGTCGGCCGGCATAGCGCATGACAACAACAAAAAATAACCAATTTTTATGTTAGCTACTGTTTCACCGTTCAACAGTTAATTTAAGTCTCTTCTAGAATTTTCTCTATTAAGACTATTACAAAAGAGCTATTCTCTGCGTCATCTCTTTAGACAGATTGTATTACGGAACAAATACTTTTTGGACACCGCTGCATTGGCTTTCGTAAACCAATTGCTATTGTGAACTTTATTTGTATCCAAGTAGCGGTTATTTTAAGATAAATATGTGTTATATAAACAGGATTAAATTATCGTCACTAGAACCCTTCCGCGTGCTAGTAAGGTTATTATTATTATTGGAAGCGCTTTCTAGTCTTCCTATTTAAATCGTTGGGTTTTATTTGTTCGCATGGAAACCTTTTTCTAAAATAAATGAAGCCTAAGTAACTCATTATTACATAAGCTATGCTAGAGGAAGTCTTGTTAAAATTGATTCAGCCGTTACAGGGATTAGCCGGAACAAACAGAAAGACAAACAAAAAAAGATTTTTTAAAATATTGTATTATATATTGTAGCATGTTTTTAGGGTGGGTTTTGTTTCCAAATGACAAAAACCCTTATTGATTTTCCCTGTTCGTCTGTCTGTCTGTCTGTCCGTATGTCACAGCTGTTTTACTCCGAAACTGTTGGCACCACAAAGTTAAAATTCGAAGAGAAGATTCCTTCAATGAACCGCTATACAAATATGATAGTAATTAAAAAATAACAACAAATAAATACCTACGGGTCTCTCTTTCTATACAACATTATTTTTAGTATATGCGAAACCTGAATATAGTTTGTTCAGAATAAGTAACTGAATCGATTCCAATAGTTTTTACACCATGTTATATTTTGTCCCAAAAATATTAATAAAAGGTTACGAGTTGGATTTTGTCCCAAAAATATTAATAAAAGGTTACGAGTTAAGTAGGCATACGAAATCATAAGGCGCGCAACAAGGTCACAGCAGGTCAAAGCGACAGTACCTACGTGCGGCGTAGTTTGTGCCGCTCGGTGACCGTGTTTTTGTACGGACAGCCAGGTTAAATAACAAGCTTATAACTTTCTGATTTTTCATGATAAAGTTCTGAAATTTTGTACATAGATTCTT
Organism: Ochropleura plecta; assembly: GCA_905475445.1. Lineage (NCBI taxonomy): Eukaryota > Metazoa > Arthropoda > Insecta > Lepidoptera > Noctuidae > Ochropleura > Ochropleura plecta. The sequence goes on from FR997736.1 coordinate 20,522,836, forward strand.
CACATAAATATACTAGACACGTGTTTCGGGTTTCGCATAAAGTAAAACTAATGTTGTATATGCAAATGAGGGTTGAAAATATTATGTTCATATATAACCGTGAGAGGTGTCTATCGCTTGCTCAAAAATGATAACGTACGATAAAAACTTAACAAGTAGGCGAGATATTTGCTTCTGAAGTCGTAAAAACTTGGTAAAAATTTGGAGGCTTTTTATATTACTTATAAATTTGTGGGGGGGAGGGCCAATTTATAAAATAAAAAGCCTCCAAAATGGTTTGAAGAAGGTCTGATTTTTGAGATATGAGACTTTTTTTATCAAGCTGCATTCGTAACTTTGTTTTTCATTATGATACTATCAAGAACAAATTTAGTTTTGCGGTCGGTTTTGCATTTAATTTGAATGATCGTTAAAAATGTGGTTTGATAACTCGAGAACCGTGTGTGTTCGACTCCATTTCGCACTTGCCGGTTTGTAGTCAACTATTTTCTGTATTAATCTTAGGATTATGGCGGTATGACCATTACTGACTAAAGTTTATATTTCAACGGATTATAAATTAGTTGAAGTTGTAAAACAGTGGTAATTAAGTACACAAAACTTTATGGCCTAGCAGTCCACTGGTCTTATCTATGTATAGTTTGCGGATTACATTAATAAATATAAGAATACTGTTTTTTTTTTGTTTTTTCATTCATCTATCCTCAGTAATTAGGCAATAAAATAATTTGCTCTAAATCTACGAAGCCAGGTATAACTTTTTTTTAATCTGTATGATAACCAATATAATAATTATTTTCTTTGGGCCCAAATTAAAACCACCGCGACATCACTTACAGAGTATTACAATATCGCAAGTAAAACTAGCATTGAGTCACACAATAGGCACGACGCGACTGTGCTACAAAAAAGTCGCCGCTCATGTCCGTACCGCGACAGTTGCGACATTATTAACGCACTCATGATTCCTATGAAAGCGCGCGCTGGACAAGCGATTATTTCTTTGAAGTTAATACGTACAGTTTCCGGATAATATGCAGGAATTACTGCCAAATGTTGGGAGAAGTAATACCTACTTGTCTTTATTAGATCTCGCATAAACAAAATTGAGCAAAGCGAAACATCGCTCAGCGTTTTCATTTTCTAAAGACCATCTGTAGTTTCTCACAACAAATTAATAATATTTTCGCGCTAAAGTACTTTTTGGACACTTTCACTTGATCACATTATTATTGCAGTATAATTCTCACGTGAATCTGGCTGTAAAAACATAGGGCGCGTGGCGGCCATCCTGTCCGCAGTCTCACGTGACGGCCACGGGACACGGCGGCACTGACGGGTTAAACAAGCCGAAAATGTTTGTTCGTTGAAAGGATTCTTGTTATCTTTGCGCACGCGACAGCATGTTGTTGTAAGTTATATAATCAAATGAATTGTTAAAGCTAAATTAAATTAGTAATGAGTATGAGCAAGGGTAGATAAGTAGGTACCTACCTATCCAAGGCAAATTGTGAAGGTAGGTAGGTAAACTTACAACTATTTAGGTAATTAATCATACAGCATTAAGTTTGAACCTTTTTCCGTCTAGAGATGCCTCCGCCTCTCGGGGTTGCGAGTTGTTCGGAAGAGATACCGCGACCCCGAAACATGTAGGGCAAAAGAAGGAACATGGGTGGGTTTTAGTCAGTAGGTACAAGTCTGACACTTATTCAATGATTTCCCATAGGCAATAAAAAAAAGCCTCCGTCTGTTCAGGGTTAATAGCGTCCGCAATATTCCTATCATTTTCTAAATTTTAGTTCAGTGTCTGGAACGTAAGTACCTAACCTATTCAAAACGTCCGGAATTCAATAACTATGTATGACAAAATAAACAAAATTAATGAATTCAGTAAATGTAGGTACTGCACATGAAAATGTCCGAAATATTCTGCTGGTAAAATCTTGCTTTTGGATGCCTAGCCACAAAATAAACAATAGCTACGTACTTAGGCTAGTTTAGTTGAGAACTAGGGACTGACGAAGTACCTATTTGATAAATAAACATCATGTGTCTACATATCTCATCCAACTTTTCTTTCGCAGGTCTGCTAGAAGAAATTTCTAATGAAAAAAGCAGTACCTTTGTGCTGTTCTGTCATAATATAAAGTAGATACTTATAGGACAAGTATTTTGAGTGTAGGTACCTATATAAATAAATTGTTTGTTATGGGGCTAGTAAAAGATAGAGCTTGCAAAGACTAGCTGACCAGGCCATTGTTACTAACTACAACAACCTAAGCCATCCTTTTACTCAAAAATATGTACTTCATTTTTTTATTTCCAGAAATAAGAGGTCCAGTTACATAGATTATAGACAGAGAGACAAAACTCCCTGTCGCCTTTAATACAGCGTAAATAACGGTTTTATTGTCCCAGAGAAAGTTCTATTTTGCAAACTTTGCTACGCATTGTCTTCCGCGTGGCATAAAAGGGTTGGTTCTTTGCAAATACAGCACAATGCAGATTATACAATTTGCATGTTGCGTTGGCAGGGTTAGTTCTTAGAATGTTGACTTTTAACAAATAAGCGTGTCTGAGACAAACTTGGGATCTTGAGATTCCGTTAGACTGCAGGGACTGGTGGTTTCAAATAAAACTTTAAACTGCTCTTAAATTAAAATTATAACATTTTAATCAATAATATCAGACCACGACGACAAAAAAAACGGCTTCAAGAAACTGGTTTGCTAGATTCTTAATTTCCATGTGCTTTAAATATTCTAATAATAATTTAAAGGTAAACGACGCTCTTATCCGGGTTGAACGCGTTGAACGAATCGAAGCCAAGGAGGCGTCACACACATATCCGCACCGAAAGCGAAGTTTTATAGGAATTTTCATATAAAGAATTAGACTCGTTCGACGCATTCGGCTCGGATAAGTGTGCGTTCATCTTTAAACCGACCGACGCGCGACGCTTTCGGCCGTGCCAATAACCCATTTACAGGCTAACCCTTTCTAATCACCTAAACAACCCGCATAGTAAATGAAGATCACGAGATAATTCGAATTCGATGCACGCGCATAGTCAATCCGCGCGACGAAACTAGTCTCTCTATGGATACGGTGTCTGTTGCTTTGCTACTGACGCAAGCGTTTCGGTTGTGTTCAATTCTCTAAATGGAAAATGCCATTCAAAAAGGTTTAAAGTACTTATTTAACTTTTTAGATTTTAGACCGACTCTACATAGGCACTGAAGTATAAAATCTTCTAAAGTATTGCGTCTACCATTGTCGAATAGTTAAATAGACATATTAGTGACAAACGAACACACGTTTTAATCATACCAATGAAATTCGTACCTTCATAAAACAGAACATAAGGTTCAATATTTGCTGAATTGGTCGCAGCGTAGGCGGTCCACTTGTTCAAAAGATTAGGCGACAATCCGCAGTTGTACAATCACAAAGACCACCAGCACACTGTCCCCAGTTTTAAGAAAAAATGGAAAATAATTATCGAAGTCCAACAAACCCCTTAAATTTTGAAGATCCAAACAAAGAGTTTTATCAATCTCACCCCTCCAAAGTAAAAGTATCTAGAAATTACTTTCTTGATTTTTTCTGTTTGAATATCTTGACGGGTGACTACACCAGATGAATTTCACTTTACATGAATGAAACAATTAGATTGCGTTTATGCCTTTTCTAAATCACTTTATGACACAATAAATACAAACTAAGTACATCGGCTTAAACTGGTCTAAACTTAGTAGGTAGGTAGGTACCTGCCTCCTAGCTTATGTTAATTATTTTGTAATGTGGGTAGTTTCTTGGTCAAATTGTTCGGTAAAATATTGTATACATCTCTATATTTTCCTGATCTTTTTATGTCATTAGTCTTAATACTTATATTAAACTAGTGCCTTATATTGTTTTTATGGATAAGGCGTTTTTTCTGACACCTAGCGTCAAGTAACTGTACTAAGCTTTTAGAGGGATTATTTCTGATTTCTAGCGTCACGTAGTAGAACTAAGCTTGGCTCTTCTTGAGTAGCTTCTGACACCTAGCGTCTCGTAGCAGTACTAAAAATATCAATTTATAAATAATACCTATTACTTATCTGTCTGACATAATTATCACTACTTTTTATATTTTTTTTAGAGTTGGAAATGTTGTTTTTTTTTCATTTTATCAATTATTTTATCCTGTAAATAAATTATTGCACCGCGGCAACGGTTGTCATTGAAAAAAAAGTGCAAACATTTTGTTATCTGTGGTCGGCCATTTTGGATTTTGATAATCTGATTGACCGTCGAAACAATTTTGATGTTTTTCAACCTACCTGTAGTTTTATTACTAAATTAACGTTTCCATTACGCGACATAATCTCGGCCCTTTCAACACCGTCATCGCCTCGTGTTCCGCTTGTCTCCAAAGGGGTCAAAAAGTGTCCCAACGATCAGCTGTCACGAACTACTGACGTGTAGAACACAAACAAATCTGATATTTTGGGTTTGCTATGCTGTTTTCACGATGAACGGCACGTTTAAAGAGCAGCTCGGGGGCGTAGCCGGGGTGTTCGAGCAATGGGGGGCTTGCGAGCAGACGGTGCTGGCGTGTACACTGGCGCGGCGGGTGCCGTGGCCGGGCCTGAAGCTGGTGCAGCGGGCGGTGGAAGCGGCGCTGCGCAGCCACGTCGAGGACGAGCGGCTAGAGCGCGACGCCAACGACGAACTTCTGCTGGCCAGCTTGCTGCTCGTGCGCGACGACGACGATGACGACGGTAAGTGCCACACTGCCACTGCAGCTTGTACACTCACATTCATGTTTCCGCTTTTGTTTTCCTTACAGGGAGAATCTAAGTAAAGAGCTGCTAGAAACTGAATGCTAACTGTGTGGCTTTCTTGCTGATTGAACAGATTCAGCAGGAACAGCCAAAAAGGCTTAGGTACTTATTATATTTAATTACCTACCCTAGAAAAGTTTTTGGCATTTGCTTCACTGAAACCCTCCTATAATTACAAATACAGCATTGTTTGAAAAATCTTTCTTTGAAGGCACCAAGAGACATTCCAGTCAATTCTCTGTAGATTGAAGAACTCTATAATAATGTAAACCATGTAACATTACTATAGTTTAAAAAATCAGCTATGTTCAACATCATTTAGTTTTTGCCTAATGGAGCATTTAAGGTTCACACCTTGACGCAATCAATTCTGAGGGCCAGCTAAAACTGGTCTCCGTCACAGATTGCCTCTGATTCTGGTGTTGTTTAGCAAAAGATCTCATAATATTCTGTGCTTTAAAAAGTTTTCTCAACTAATTAAATTAAAGATTTCTGGGGTATGACTATCATGGTACTCATGCATTTGTTGTACAAAAACTTGACCTTTAATTTAAACAGCCAACAATTTGTGAAAAGTTAAAAGACTACAGAGTATTTAAGACTAAGAGTTTTAAGTCTACTTTACTGCTTCCACCTTCAAACAATTGACCCATAATAATGTTCTCCAACCAGTAACACATTAGACTGGTATATCTTATTAGCCTATGATAGTCTATTGTCCTACTTAGGTCAATCACAATTTATGCAAAAATATGGGTGACTCTTTTGTGAAAAATACTGGTTTACCTCTGCTCCTTCCATAATAAAATAATCAAGGCAACACATGAAGGCCAATTAGATTCATTAATTATGTTTTATGAATGGTCATAATTTAGTATCTAGTAATTATCACAACAGTTTAATTAATAAGTTTTTTGAAATATACATGCAGTTACTTTTACACCTATTTGTTAAAAACTCAACATTATCTGTGTGCATGAACTTCCAATTCGAAATAAAAGAATATCATCCACTTAATAAAACTTTGCATGTTATTGTCATGTGGCCATAGATATTATGAAGAAAAATGATGGAGTAATGTTACAACATTCGTGTCATTTCCTGTTTCCTTCTATCTTTGTTCCCCATAATCCTGACCGACATGTTTGCTATGTGAAACACATTAGTAATAGTGGGTGTATAACTGAATCTCCATGCCTATAGCTGAAGATCTTAAAAACTAAACAAAAACTTTATAAGTCTCAATAGCCGCTGTTATTGATGACTGACACACCCTTCCGCCTGGCACAAAGTGGGAGCTGTTAATAGATGATTTTTTTATCTGATAAAAAAGCCATCTGGTCAATTTTCGACTATTGAAGCCGATAAATGTTTAGTCTACTGGTCAGCATAAGACACTGGGCTTCCAGGTTGGGCATTGTTAAGAGGTCAGGATTGTTCAATAGCTGTTAGAAGTCTGGATATGTGGTTGATAGCAATAGATCACCCCCTATTTCATGTAACTTCAATAAAACTTGGTGTTCTATAAGTACTCTCTGTTTTACCATTGTGAATTACAGGTGTGATGGTATTGTCATGATATTATATAAGTAAACCATATTGCACAATTTCATGTTTCAAGACCTTTTTTTTAGGCTGTGCATTGTCTGACAGCTAATTCGAGATTTTATATAAGACTAGCTTTTGCCCGCGGCTTCGCTCGCGTTATATTCGGGGTAACACAGTTCCCCTTGCGCCTAATTGATTTGTAATAGCAACGCTAAGTTTTCCCTTTTCTTCCCTCATTCTCCCTCACATCACACTTTAAAAAAAAAAATAGCCTGTGCCCGTCTCCTGGTTCCCAACTATCTCTGTACTAAAATTCATCAAAATCGGTGTAGCCATTAAAGCGTGAAGAGGTAACAAACAAACAAACTCACTTTCGCTTTTACAATATTAGTAAGGATAAATAGAAGGTCAACGATCTATACGGCCATATTTAGCACCAACAAAACATGGTGTATCGGTCCAGGTTGTGAGCGCCTCCACCGCCTGTTAGGCCTGCTGCCGTTGCTGCACATGGACAACGAGCGCTGCAAGGACGTGTACGTGACGGCGGCGCCGGCGCTGGTGCAGCGCTGCGTGGACGCGCCGCGCCGCTCCGCCGTCGTGCCCGAGCTGTGCCGCCAGCTGCTGTCCTATCTGCTCGTGCATCCCGCGCTCACGCATCATGATCAAGGGTACGTAAACGAATTTTGAGGGTAGTTGGTTAAATTGTAGGATTGACCAGTTCAATATACCCTCAATTTATGAAAAGAATACTTGACATCGCATTGTAGTTTGACCACTTTTGTAATGGTTCTATTTCAGGACATTAAAACAATGGTTAAGATATCTAGAGAACCACATTTCCGGCAACAGAACAGAAAGCGTGTGGCAACAGAGAATAGACCCCTGCCTCATGCCGGACACAAATATTTGGAGCTCAAACAACACATTTAGACGAACTATCGGCAAGAACGTCGAGTTCAGAGGCATCCTAGACACAGTCGAACACTTCAGTACCGACTTACTACAAGAATCATTCTCGAAAAATGGCCGAGATGTAGATATAAGTATAGAAGGAGAGAAATTGAATTTTGACGCGACAATAGCGCAGCCTAAGTCACAGAGATCGAATAGTTTGACGCCTCCTTCGAGTAATTTCATGCACATGTCTTCGTCCGCTGAGAACTTGAGTGATGAACCTTTTGTTCAGAAACCGAGGAGTTTCTCACTGTCAAGTGAGCACAGTTTGAGTCAGATTAGGCCTATTAGTATAATGTACGGGACGACGGGCAGCGAGACGCGGCTGGATGACTTGCGCTCGCACAACTTCGGGGAGCACCCGGGCATGTCCAACGTGGCGCAGTGGCTGAAGAGTCTGCGCCTGCACAAGTACGTGTGGCTGTTCACTAACATGAGCTATGAGCAGATGATGACCATGGATGAAAAGTATCTGGAGAAATTAGGTGGGTAGCATGACTTTCTTTTTCGTAGTATCTGGACAAGTTGTTCCTAAAATCAAGTTCATCATGTATTACTAAAATACAACGCTACTATTTCAAACTGTACCATTTTATTCATACATGAACTTTAGTCACCATTATCCTCAAGCCAGTTCTACAGAATGACTGATGACTTATAAACGTGAAATGTATCAAACATCTGAATGTTAGCCATAACCTTCTATGCTGCAAATTATACCCAGTATACATAGTGTTTGCGTCTAGATTGTGACTCATTGCTGTAACTGTAGTACTAATAGTGTCAGAGGAAACTGCCCACTTGAATTAGTTCTCACAAAAGGCAACTATAGTTGTCTGCAAAATAATTATGAAAATACTATGAATCATGTGCTGTAGATTGTTTATTTCTATGTAATTGATTTGTGGAGGTCCTGCGTAATTCATAAATAGGTCAGAAAGTTTTAAGTTATTTAACAATAATGTTAATATACTGTTACCAAAAAAAAGTTCTGACAATAATAATTCCAAGCTCTCAAACAATGTCAGTTGCAAAGGACTTATTATTGAAACTGGACTGAGTACTGGTCCCGAAAAACGTGCCAAGAGAGACATGTATAAGAGACGCTGATTACCTCTTTCTTATAGGGTGACCAAACATTAAAAAACCGGGCTTGTGCAAGTCGGACTCGCGCAGGCCCGGGTTTCGAGGATTCCGTACAAACTTTCGACATAAACGATCATATCTTTTGACTACGTATACTTAGAGATATGATTTTTACACAACTCAAAAGGACCACATACTTGAGTATATGGTTTTGATTTCAACTCGGTACCTTGTCGCGTTTCCGAGATAAAGGGTCTTGACAGACAGAGAGACGTACAACAAAGTGATCCAATTAGGGTTCCGTTTTTTCCTTTTGAGGTATGGAATCGTAAAAACTGTACACACATACACACAGTTATCAAAGGTGATAAGAAACCAGGGCTCGTCGAAAAAAGTAAATTAATTTGATAGAAAACATACTCATTAAATAATTCAAATTTGAGTTAAAAACGTCCATCGGTTTCTATGAAAACAATATCTGACGACTCTGGTTACTTCTGGTTAGTCCTTTGCTGACTGTACATACAAATTATATTTCTAATACGCTTATTATAGCTAGTACTTATTAAAAATAAATTATCTAAGTATCTCATTTGTTTTATGTGATAGCATAGCAAAAGTAAACCGTCGGCACAGCCATTATGGTTAACTTTTGTGTGATACAAATTTTGGAGTACTCGGTCCTGTTTGAATACTAAATGCATGGTTGCAAACTAACTTCAACCTGTCGAAGATGACACAAATGACTATCCTCGTCGTGGTCGGTGTGGTTGACGCACTAGTTTCCCCCGCAGGCGTGACGAAGGGCGCGCGTCACAAGCTGCTGCTCTCCATCAAGAAGTTGTCCGAACGTGGCGCCGCGCTGGAAGCGCTGCAAGCGGAGCTGCGCGCGGGCGGAGCGGGGCGCGCGCTGGAGCGTCTGCGCGCCGTGCTGCTCAGTCCCATGCCGCCCTCGTCCGACCTGCCCGCCGCTATCGTGCGGGCGCTGCACCTGGGTAAGTGTCTGTGCAGCGCTGCAAGCGGAGCTGCGCGCGGGCGGAGCGGGGCGCGCGCTGGAGCGTCTGCGCGCCGTGCTGCTCAGTCCCATGCCGCCCTCGTCCGACCTGCCCGCCGCTATCGTGCGGGCGCTGCACCTGGGTAAGTGTCTGTGCAGCGCTGCAAGCGGAGCTGCGCGCGGGCGGAGCGGGGCGCGCGCTGGAGCGTCTGCGCGCCGTGCTGCTCAGTCCCATGCCGCCCTCGTCCGACCTGCCCGCCGCTATCGTGCGGGCGCTGCACCTGGGTAAGTGTCTGTGCAGCGCTGCAAGCGGAGCTGCGCGCGGGCGGAGCGGGGCGCGCGCTGGAGCGTCTGCGCGCCGTGCTGCTCAGTCCCATGCCGCCCTCGTCCGACCTGCCCGCCGCTATCGTGCGGGCGCTGCACCTGGGTAAGTGTCTGTGCAGCGCTGCAAGCGGAGCTGCGCGCGGGCGGAGCGGGGCGCGCGCTGGAGCGTCTGCGCGCCGTGCTGCTCAGTCCCATGCCGCCCTCGTCCGACCTGCCCGCCGCTATCGTGCGGGCGCTGCACCTGGGTAAGTGTCTGTGCAGCGCTGCAAGCGGAGCTGCGCGCGGGCGGAGCGGGGCGCGCGCTGGAGCGTCTGCGCGCCGTGCTGCTCAGTCCCATGCCGCCCTCGTCCGACCTGCCCGCCGCTATCGTGCGGGCGCTGCACCTGGGTAAGTGTCTGTGCAGCGCTGCAAGCGGAGCTGCGCGCGGGCGGAGCGGGGCGCGCGCTGGAGCGTCTGCGCGCCGTGCTGCTCAGTCCCATGCCGCCCTCGTCCGACCTGCCCGCCGCTATCGTGCGGGCGCTGCACCTGGGTAAGTGTCTGTGCAGCGCTGCAAGCGGAGCTGCGCGCGGGCGGAGCGGGGCGCGCGCTGGAGCGTCTGCGCGCCGTGCTGCTCAGTCCCATGCCGCCCTCGTCCGACCTGCCCGCCGCTATCGTGCGGGCGCTGCACCTGGGTAAGTGTCTGTGCAGCGCTGCAAGCGGAGCTGCGCGCGGGCGGAGCGGGGCGCGCGCTGGAGCGTCTGCGCGCCGTGCTGCTCAGTCCCATGCCGCCCTCGTCCGACCTGCCCGCCGCTATCGTGCGGGCGCTGCACCTGGGTAAGTGTCTGTGCAGCGCTGCAAGCGGAGCTGCGCGCGGGCGGAGCGGGGCGCGCGCTGGAGCGTCTGCGCGCCGTGCTGCTCAGTCCCATGCCGCCCTCGTCCGACCTGCCCGCCGCTATCGTGCGGGCGCTGCACCTGGGTAAGTGTCTGTGCAGCGCTGCAAGCGGAGCTGCGCGCGGGCGGAGCGGGGCGCGCGCTGGAGCGTCTGCGCGCCGTGCTGCTCAGTCCCATGCCGCCCTCGTCCGACCTGCCCGCCGCTATCGTGCGGGCGCTGCACCTGGGTAAGTGTCTGTGCAGCGCTGCAAGCGGAGCTGCGCGCGGGCGGAGCGGGGCGCGCGCTGGAGCGTCTGCGCGCCGTGCTGCTCAGTCCCATGCCGCCCTCGTCCGACCTGCCCGCCGCTATCGTGCGGGCGCTGCACCTGGGTAAGTGTCTGTGCAGCGCTGCAAGCGGAGCTGCGCGCGGGCGGAGCGGGGCGCGCGCTGGAGCGTCTGCGCGCCGTGCTGCTCAGTCCCATGCCGCCCTCGTCCGACCTGCCCGCCGCTATCGTGCGGGCGCTGCACCTGGGTAAGTGTCTGTGCAGCGCTGCAAGCGGAGCTGCGCGCGGGCGGAGCGGGGCGCGCGCTGGAGCGTCTGCGCGCCGTGCTGCTCAGTCCCATGCCGCCCTCGTCCGACCTGCCCGCCGCTATCGTGCGGGCGCTGCACCTGGGTAAGTGTCTGTGCAGCGCTGCAAGCGGAGCTGCGCGCGGGCGGAGCGGGGCGCGCGCTGGAGCGTCTGCGCGCCGTGCTGCTCAGTCCCATGCCGCCCTCGTCCGACCTGCCCGCCGCTATCGTGCGGGCGCTGCACCTGGGTAAGTGTCTGTGCAGCGCTGCAAGCGGAGCTGCGCGCGGGCGGAGCGGGGCGCGCGCTGGAGCGTCTGCGCGCCGTGCTGCTCAGTCCCATGCCGCCCTCGTCCGACCTGCCCGCCGCTATCGTGCGGGCGCTGCACCTGGGTAAGTGTCTGTGCAGCGCTGCAAGCGGAGCTGCGCGCGGGCGGAGCGGGGCGCGCGCTGGAGCGTCTGCGCGCCGTGCTGCTCAGTCCCATGCCGCCCTCGTCCGACCTGCCCGCCGCTATCGTGCGGGCGCTGCACCTGGGTAAGTGTCTGTGCAGCGCTGCAAGCGGAGCTGCGCGCGGGCGGAGCGGGGCGCGCGCTGGAGCGTCTGCGCGCCGTGCTGCTCAGTCCCATGCCGCCCTCGTCCGACCTGCCCGCCGCTATCGTGCGGGCGCTGCACCTGGGTAAGTGTCTGTGCAGCGCTGCAAGCGGAGCTGCGCGCGGGCGGAGCGGGGCGCGCGCTGGAGCGTCTGCGCGCCGTGCTGCTCAGTCCCATGCCGCCCTCGTCCGACCTGCCCGCCGCTATCGTGCGGGCGCTGCACCTGGGTAAGTGTCTGTGCAGCGCTGCAAGCGGAGCTGCGCGCGGGCGGAGCGGGGCGCGCGCTGGAGCGTCTGCGCGCCGTGCTGCTCAGTCCCATGCCGCCCTCGTCCGACCTGCCCGCCGCTATCGTGCGGGCGCTGCACCTGGGTAAGTGTCTGTGCAGCGCTGCAAGCGGAGCGCAGCGCGGGCGGAGCGGGGCGCGCGCTGGAGCGTCTGCGCGCCGTGCTGCTCAGTCCCATGCCGCCCTCGTCCGACCTGCCCGCCGCTATCGTGCGGGCGCTGCACCTGGGTAAGTGTCTGTGCAGCGCTGCAAGCGGAGCTGCGCGCGGGCGGAGCGGGGCGCGCGCTGGAGCGTCTGCGCGCCGTGCTGCTCAGTCCCATGCCGCCCTCGTCCGACCTGCCCGCCGCTATCGTGCGGGCGCTGCACCTGGGTAAGTGTCTGTGCAGCGCTGCAAGCGGAGCTGCGCGCGGGCGGAGCGGGGCGCGCGCTGGAGCGTCTGCGCGCCGTGCTGCTCAGTCCCATGCCGCCCTCGTCCGACCTGCCCGCCGCTATCGTGCGGGCGCTGCACCTGGGTAAGTGTCTGTGCAGCGCTGCAAGCGGAGCTGCGCGCGGGCGGAGCGGGGCGCGCGCTGGAGCGTCTGCGCGCCGTGCTGCTCAGTCCCATGCCGCCCTCGTCCGACCTGCCCGCCGCTATCGTGCGGGCGCTGCACCTGGGTAAGTGTCTGTGCAGCGCTGCAAGCGGAGCTGCGCGCGGGCGGAGCGGGGCGCGCGCTGGAGCGTCTGCGCGCCGTGCTGCTCAGTCCCATGCCGCCCTCGTCCGACCTGCCCGCCGCTATCGTGCGGGCGCTGCACCTGGGTAAGTGTCTGTGCAGCGCTGCAACCGGAGCGCAGCGCGGGCGGAGCGGAGTATCATGAAAGTGTTATATGATCAAAATTGTTGTCTTTGTTTCTATCTAGCCTACACTGTCCTCAAAATCTTTCCATTATTCTATAGGCATCTATCTCATATCTTAATTATTGATTTGTTTCAGCATCAAAGTGCCTTAGCAACGCTCCGTGCCCGCCGGCCGTGCGTGTGACGTCACAGCTCCTGACAGAGGACGGCGAACACGACCACGAGCCGCCCGTGGACCCCATGTCGCTACACTGCTGGCTCGTAGAGAAGGTAACACATCTCATGCTGTACCTGTGCCTGTATATTTTGTATAATATTATTGAGCTACATGCAGTTGCTACCTAAAAGAAGGATTTTGAATAGAAATAACAAGCATATTATATGTGCATTCAGAGCCTTTTTGATACACTTTAGTGCCATAAGATAACCTTATGATTCGATAATAATGCAGAAAAATCGGACATAGTTTTCATTCATGACCAATTTATGAATTCTCTATTGATACACTTAAATCAGCTGAGAGCTTTTTATTTCATCTTTGTTTAATTAGGTAGTTATCTATACATCCAGTAAGTAGTACGTAAGTTATTCCAGTAGGTTTACGTATTTGTGCTTAATATCTTTAGTACTACTATCGTCGGCCATTGACCTGAACGCCCCAGGCGTTCGTAACAGTGAAGTAAAATGAAAAAATATATATGGAAAATCCTTGATGTAAGCTCTTTCAGGGTTCTGTGCTTTAGGAAGATCGACTTCCTTACAATTATGAAACCATTATGTTATTTCAGGCGCTACACCACGAGGCATTCACCCGTCCCGAGCTGCAAGAGGCTCTGAAGGGCCTGCGTCATCGCCTGCCACCTCGCCAGTTCTTCCACCACGTCTCGGATATGCCGCTCAACAGGAGGTGCCCTAAGCCCAGGTATGTTTGTCCTGATCACATTCCGCATCACGACAACCACGTGAAGAATTAATAAAGAGCCAAAGAGCAATGACAGCTTTCGTCCTACACAACTTAGGAAACTAAATTCACGCGGACACAAGTTTTTACCTCCAACAATTTAAATATAAAATACAAACTTAAAAAATATATTTAGTGCTTTTCGAGAACTGCTCGAAAGGAAATCATTTTGATAAGTAATTTGTTGTTTAAATTGCGCTTTTCACTGACAACAATGCGATGTGTCAATGTCAGTTTAAGCGCGCGCGATTTTGACAGAACTGCAAAAGAACGATAGGTCGTAACCAAACAGGGTTGCTATTACAAGGCGATTAAATTGGTCACAGATTAGGATAATCGATATCTTGAATTTAGTTTTTTGTAATATTCTTTCAAAATATTAACTGTATTTAAAATAAATACGATGAATGTATTATATAAGTAAAAACTAAATAATAAAAGACAATAATGAGGTGGTAAATAAAAAGTACCATCGAGTATCGATTACAGTTGCAAGACTGGCAACATTTTTTATTTAAATCTGAAATTCAAGATATTTGTTGTTGTTTTTCTCTCTCAAATCAAATCGGGTAACAATACTGTAGCTCGACCGAAACCCAGTGAAAATAATCCCACACCTGGGGAACAGTTTCGCGCACAACAATACGAGAGCACCCAAAAACTTGATAATAAAGACAGAAAAAGACCGTCATACGCAGAAGCAACGGAAGCCAAACCAAAATTAGAAGCACTACTCACACAACAAGCTGTAAAGCTGGATAAATTACTTGATCAAATGTCGACGATGATGACCCTACTCACAACAATTATCAGCAAACTAGCTAATTAAATGGCGTCACTCAAAGTAGCAACCTGGAACGTAAATGGACTAATAAAACACAAACAGGAAGTATTAATACTGCTTAAAGCACATGATATTGATGTGCTCTTAGTTTCTGAAGCACACTTAACACCCAATCACCTGTTCTCTTTGAGAGACTACTGCGTTTACTCTACATACCATCCTGACGGTACTGCACACGCAGGAACAGCAATCATTCTAAAAAAACATCTGAAACATGACCTCTTGCAAGAATATAAGACAGATCAAATACAGGCTACTTCAGTAATGGTTCACGATAAACATAGTTCGCTAACACTTTCCGCTGTGTACTGCCCACCTAAACATACCCTAAAAGAAGATAAGTTTACAAATTTCTTCGCAACTCTCGGTCATAGATTTGTATGTGGTGGAGACTGGAATGCCAAAAATGTTTACTGGGGCTCCCGGCTTACAGTATCTAGAGGCAGGGAGCTGAAAAAAAGCCTGGACAAAAATAAACTGCACTTTCTTAGTACAGGTGAACCTACCTACTGGCCCACAGATTTTAATAAATTACCTGACCTATTAGATTTCTTCATCTATAAGGGGCTCTCTAACTTATACCTAAAAGCTGATAGTTGCCTGGATAGTAGTTCGGATCACACCCCCTTAATAGCTACAATAAGTACCACCTTAATAGAAAAACCCACAAAGGAGAGGCTATGTAATAGCAAAACTGACTGGGTAGAATTCAGACAACTTATGGAAGCAGAGGTTAATTTAAAAATAACACTAAAACAAGCGATGACATAGATGAAGCTGCAGCAAGTATAACAAAACTCATACAAGTGTTAGCTTGGAAATGCACACCTGCACCAACTAAACAAACCCACAAGAACATTTCTTGGGAGATAAGAAAAATGGTTTTGGAAAAACGAAGATTACGGAGGGTGTGGCACAATAGTCGTAAAGCGTCAGACAAAAGAAACTTCAATAAAGCAGCTATAGACTTAAGGCAATACTTGCGCGAAACCGAAGATAAGACCTTACAAAATAAACTAGAAAATTTAGACGCGACAGTAAGAAATGAATATTCTCTCTGGAAAACTGTAAGTCATAGTAAAGCAGCACCACAAGCCACACAATACCCAATCAAACTTAAAAGTAATAAATGGGCACAAAAAGACGAAGAGCGTGCTGAAGCCTTTGGATCTTTCTTGGCTGAAGTATTCACCCCCAATGTTAATGACGCTTCAAATGATAGTGAAATTCAGAGTTACTTGGAAACAGATCACCAACTAAGCCCACCACTAAAGTCTTGCTCACCTAAAGAGGTTTGGAAAACTATTAACAGTCTCGATCTACATAAGGCTCCGGGATATTGCTTAATAACGGCAGAAATACTTCGACACTTGCCCAGAAAAGCTATCGTCTTTATAACCCAGCTTTTTAATAGCATCTTGAGAACTGGACATTACCCAAGCTTGTGGAAAGTCTCCGAAATCATCATGATCCCAAAACCTGGCAAACCACCAAACTCGGTATCATCTTATAGACCGATTAGTCTCTTGCCTATTCTGTCGAAAGTTTTTGAGAAAATAGTTGCACGGAGACTTAATAAAATACTTAGCAACGAAAGCATAATTCCGCAACACCAGTTTGGATTCAGACAAGGTTACTCAACTATAGAGCAAGTGCATAGAGTTGTTAACAAGATACGAGAGGCATTGGAACAAAAGAAGTATTGCTCAGCGGCGTTTATAGACGTACAACAGGCGTTCGACAAAGTTTGGCATTGTGGCTTACTATACAAGCTGAAAAAACGACTACCACACAATTTGTATGAACTGCTTAGGTCATATTTAGAAAAAAGATTTTTTCGGGTTAAAGTCAACGAATGTTATTCCAAATTTTACAGTGTACAGGCTGGAGTACCACAAGGGTCTGTCTTAGGACCAACTCTGTACCTGATATACACATCTGATATACCAACCACAGCACAAGTCCTATCTGCCACCTTTGCTGATGATACAGCCGCTCTGTGCAACAACAAAGATCCTTGCATAGCCTCACTAAAGCTACAGAATCACCTCGACAAAATACATCAATGGATGAGCGACTGGAGGATTAAGGCAAGCTCTAACAAATCCATACACATAACCTTCACTCTAAGAAAAGATGACTGCCCACCAGTCAAACTAGGAAATGACACACTCCCGCAGTGTGTAACAGCTAAGTACCTCGGTATTCACCTTGACAAGAAACAAACATGGAGACACCACATAGAGAAAAAACGTGCCGAGGTCAATATTCTACTCAGAAAACTTAACTGGCTCTTAGAAGGAACATCTCGAGTCTCACTCGAAAATAAACTACTTATATACAAAACTGTAATAAAACCTGTCTGGACATACGGCATTGAACTATGGGGCTCCGCTAAGGACTCAAATGTGGAAATTCTACAGCGATTTCAAAACAAAGCTCTCAGAATAATATCCAGTGCTCCCTGGTTTCTCAAAACAACAGAACTACATGACCATCTACAAATGAAAACTGTGAAAGAGGAAATAGAGCACAAAACGACTATGTACAAACAACGAATAAAATCGCACACCAATAGCCTGGCCACAGCTCTTGGCTCAACCACAATGACAAAAAGGCTTAAACGTCGTCACATATGGGACTTTGCTTCATAAAAGAGAAACAACAACAAAAACAATTGATGAGAGGCAGATTCTTCACTGGAAAAATGAACCTCGTACGACAATTCGACTTTCAACAAATCTGCTAAAGGTTCAAACAAACCGATTGCAAGATGAGGATAAAAAAAAAAAAAAAAAGTTTTTCTCTCTGTAAAAATACATAAACTCCAATTTAAAAATTTCTTTTTTAGAAGTTGAAGAGCTGAAGCAAGAACTGCTTTTGACATTAAACAACACAAAAAAAGTAAGAATATTCACTGTCCGTGACAAATTAATATTCAGCCAAAGTTACTATGGGCACCTGGCATTGTTCTTTAACCTCTCAAAGACCGCCATTATTTACGTCAACTATCCGTCAAGCACCTCCGGGCGGGCCCTTATCGTAAGCGTAATCTGATTTTAAGACTTATCTTTACTACAAATACAGTTTTAAATCGGTCGGGGTTTGGTAGCACAAATTTGTGCCAGCGGGGCTCAACGGTAATACTTGTTTACTGGCACGTTTTTGTGCCGCTGGTGCTCTACGAGGTTAAATACCGTCCTAATCATAGAATTGTCTACTAATGCATCTCTTCAATGTGTGTTCCAGATGGCGCATCGGCCCTCACAGCGGGCACCCGCGCCCCCTCCGCGCCCGCGCCCCCCCCGCCCCCGCGCCGCCCCCGCGCGGCAAGTCCCACTCCTACCCGCCCGCCGCCCCGCGCGCCCCCGCCCCGCCCCCGCACGACGACTACTCGTCGCTGGACGCGCTGTGCCTGCAGATGACGGAGCAGGCCATCAACTGACTCAGCGCCGGGGGGCCCCCACGCCGCCCCCCCGCGCCGCGCCGCCCGGGCGTGCCCACTGTGACGGTGACGCAGGCCCCGCGCCGGCACTCGGATGGGCCCCCGGGCCCGCGCAGGTACTCGGACGGGCCCCCGGGTCCGCGCCGCCACTCGGACGGGCCCCCGGGCCCGCGCCGCCACTCGGACGGGCCCCCGGGCCCGCGCACGGTGCGCTTCACTGACGACGCGCGAGGGCCCCTATGAGACGGCCGCACATATTTATTTTACGAGTTCGTATGTTTATTTACGCATGATTTGTTATGAAGTCCTCAGTTCTGTTGGATCGGGCTCCGGCGGGCGGGACCCTTAGTGACGCAAGTAGCTAGAGAAATTCCGGTTCTCGGCGTCGGTACCGGTCTCGCGACCGGACGACGCCCTGCCGATAACGTATACAAATTATTATTACTAGGTAGGCAGGATTATAGCTTTTTATAACAATCACCCGCATTCGGTCACTTTAGTTTCACTCCCTGAATACTTAGCGTAAGTATTCTCTAAAGATAATATTAGTGTAATCGGTGACATCGACTCGATCGTATACAACTAATCGTATCCTAAATTTCTCTGGTGCTAATTTTTGCAAGTTTTATTTGTAGTTAGCTGTATAGTGTAGGTAGGCAGAGCGCGACCGCGGGTCCACGAGACCGCGGGACGGACGCCGTAGCTAGTGGACGTTGTCACGTAATGTATGATGTACGTATCGTACGGGGACTCGGCTGGCAGCCCGCGACCACGCGAGTCGCGGGACCTCACTGTGATAGCGCGATACAATATCGCGCGGTGGATAAACCAAACACTCTTGTGTACCTCAGCGACGTACAGGAAGGCTCCCTGCACTCCTCGAGGTTGCCAGCTGACTCCACGTACAAGTGAATATATAAATGTTGTCTGTACTGACCGGATTATTGTTGATAGTGACTGTTTGTGCGACTGATAAGCCGCGACACATAACGATTATTATTATTATAATGTTAACGTGAATTAGTTATTAACGTTGTTGACTGATGTTTGCATAATTTATAAAGTTCGCAAACTATTATTATTTTTTATTTTATTTAGTCTAATGAATATTTATATTCAGCAATTAATGTTTTGACTGGATCAAAAATCTGATTGTAATGTGTGCAATTTATTATTTTTTTATTTACGCAATATTTTGTCTATATTATAAACTTATAGAATTCATGTAAATAAAGAACTAGTTCACATTGTATTTATAAGGGTTATTGTTTTGTACAAAACATGTGTTGATGACAGATATAATACAATATTATAGCAAATGATTTTGAAATATTATTATGAAATGAAATGTATTGGTTTATGAGTTAGTTAGTTGTTTCGTTTGGGGCTTACAAGCTGTCTACAGATATTTATATTTAGCCAATTGTACAGAAGTTTACGGAGTACCTATATTTATTCTTTACCCCACATACCTCAATTCTTGTTCTTAATTTTTTCGTTCATATCTGTGTTCAGGAGCTTTAGTTACTAATCTGTAGCGGACTGTGATACGGTTTGTTTTTGGATCATGATATTCATCAGCACTCAAAATAAATATTGTATTTAAACAATACATGGTGTTTTTTATCTTATCTTCCCCAATTATCGAAAATCGCAAACAAATCACAATATAATTATTCACCTAGAATAATACATAATTATATAGGCAATAAAAAAGAACTTACACAAATAATTTGTTTAATATTTATGGACTAGACAACAAATGACAAGTATAAAAGTATTTTTGGTTTTGTTACAATTTGGTGACAGCTTTAACTAATAATGCATAAATGACGAGTACAGTGAGTGCCCTATCCTTAACTCATCTTTGTATGAAGAGTCAAGTAAAGCTTTGCAATCAAACAAGTCTCTCTTTATGTGTACCAATTTTATGTCTGGCAAGATCATTCTTCCTGTAAAATGCTCTTGGGCATCTGTCACATGGAAATGGGATGTGTGTACTGTGAAGCTTAGCAGTATGGAAGTCCAGCATTGGTCTCGATGGGAAGGTCATTGAACATCCTTCAACTGTACACTTAAATTTATCAGTTTTCTTATGTCTATAGTTCATGTGACGTGCTAAAGCCTTCAATTCATAAAAGCTGCTTGTACAGAGCTCACACTTCAATGGTCGTTGTCCGGTATGTCTCCACATGTGAACCTCTATATTGGCAACATTTTTTGAGCAAACTGTACAGCAACCTGATTTCTCAGAATGTTGCTTGTCTATGTGACACTTCAGGTTCCCCTTTACACTGAATGTACGTCCACAGTGGTTACACACAAATCTATTTGGTTCAGAGTGCAATCTCATATGCTTCCTTAAATTGTTTTGGTACTTAAATAATACATTACAAAGAGGGCAGGAATAATTTTTCTCAGTACTGTGTACCAAGAGATGACTTTTCAGTTCTTCCTTGGTACAAAACCTCTTTGGACAAGCTGTGCACAAGTGATCCTTGACACCAGTGTGCCGTTTTTTATGTCTTTGCAATGCACTGATCTGTGTGAACCTGAGGCTGCACAAGGAGCAACCATATGGTGTTTCTCCAGTGTGTGTGCGCATGTGAATCTTCACATGACTCTTAGAAAAGAAGCCTTTACCACAGTTTTCACAAATGAAGTTACGCTGCCGCTTCTGCTGCATATGGTTTCTTGACATGTGCCGTTTGAGAGTACCACTGTCCTTGTATTTCTTATCACATGAAGGACAAGAGTATGGCTTCTCATTAGTGTGCGATCTCATGTGTGCTTTGAATGTTGATGGGTTAGCACATGTGCGGCCACAAACTGAGCAAGTACATGATTTGAGATTTTTTAATTTAGATCTTTGTCGTTTTCTTTTGGTAGTTGTCTTAGGAGCTACACTTTCCAATTTAATTTCTAATATTTTTTCTTGTTGTATTTGTGCTAGGGTAATATCATCGTTTTGTAAATCTTCATAAAAGTGATCAGTGTCGCTATTGCCGTCTAATTCTAGTTTTACTTTGATGTCAGACGAGCATTCGTCAAAATCTGTGGCAACTTGAGTTATACCTATAACGTGAGCGTGAGATCTTAACTTCTTATCAGAAGCTTCGCATTTTAGTACAAATTGGTAGCAGGCTGCGAGCTCTATTTCGCAGCTATCACAAATAAACGATGGGAGTTCATCCCCGTATTTAATATTTAAATTTGAACAACAATACATTATTTTAGAACATAATGCGACTTCGTTAATTTCTTTACTAAAAATATAATAATAATAATATAATAATAATAATAATAATTGTTTATTTTTATAAAAGGACATAATTTACAATAAAATTATCTTGACATCTAAAATAGATCACAGTTTGCACAGTTGCCTGAACTAGGTTGAACCTGTGTCTCAGGCTAGACAGTACATAAAAAAATCTTATTCGAATTATAAATAAATAAACAGTGTAAAATACTAAAATTAAAACTAACATAGCGGAAAACTAAAGTGGAACAGAGTGTTATTAAATATTTGCTGACATAAAGTAAAAATTGTCTGGGCGTACATGGCTCTAGGTATGCAACGCTGCGCAAAAAAGTAATTGCTGTCTTTGTACATAATTGTAATACATCAACTTAAAGATACATGATTTTCTACGTAACCTAATTAATACCTATTACATTCTAAATACAATTAATAATTACAAATTACGATAAGCTAAAAACTAAAATCGGCGTTCTTAGTAGCCTTCATAGTCTATCGAGTTAATATAGCGATACTCGGCAGCTATTTTAGCCGGACATGCCGCGTCTCCCGTTTTGTGATTGGCTTGCTTCTTGAAGTGTAAACAAGTTGCACATTTTGGTTCAGCAGCTTTCTTTGAGCAGTCCTTAATAGAGTGTCCTTCGTCACCACAATGTCCACACGTAGAGGTAGCGATCTTACATGTCTTGGCTGCGTGACCATACTGCTGACAGTTGTAACATCTCGTTACTAGCGTGAAGTCTCTTACCGGGCAGGATGTCCAATTAATAAATACCCGTTCCTGGGTGATGAGGGCTTTACGTATAGCGGCTGAAACTTCTATTATGTAATTGCAGTTTTCTGCATCTTTCCTCCCCGATTTATGGCTTAATTTTAATGAGGTCATGAATGCTTCGAGGGACATTGTAGGCAGTTTGTCAACTACATTTTGTTCAAAGAGACACTTAAAAACCTCATTTTCGGACATTGATGTGGGCACGCCAATAACTACGATGCGAGGTTTGCGCTTCCGGGGTTCGTCGACGGTTATAGGAAGTAGCTTCATTTTGACAGCACAATCTACACAGTTTTTCATTCATTATTAATGTAGAATTAATAATTCAGTACCACAGGCATTATTTTTCTTTTCTGTTATTCTTTTTGTCAGTGTCAAACAAACTGACAAGTGACATCGGCACTATGATCAGTTCCTATGGAATTAGTATGTACCTAATTTCAGAATTCCCATCTTTATTATTATATTCTCTGGAACTACCTTCTGCTATAATAGTTAATTCAATGATTTCGACAAAACTCATGTGAAAAATATTTTTCTTTCTAACAAAACACTAGCTATTTCATAAGACAACAACAGTTTGCCAAGTGATAGCATCTTAGCAACGCTATCGTGTGACATCTTATCTTAGCTCATCCTTGCGTGACCGTGTCAAACACTACAAGGTTTTTGGCTTATTTCTTGGATGAACATGAATTAAAGGCGAACGGCAAAATTCGTACCGCATACTTTTTTTGTTGTTATGTGATAGAATTTGTACCACTTATTAAGGCAACTAAACCATTCATTTTCATGTAACGTTAGTATTTTTAGAACACCGCATTAATGAATTATATCAATTAAAAGATTTAAGTATTTAATGTAATATAATCTTAAACTGAACGCAACTAAATGTGGTTATGTTTTTAGAAGTTGCCATTTGTAAAATATCACGAGGCTCGAAATGATAAATAATTATTTAAAAATAGAAATAACAGTAAATATAATTAACCTATTACACATTACACCTTACAATGAATAATTATTGCATTCAATCTTAATAATTAACTATTTAATTATAAGAATAATTTTCGCCGTCAAAGTTTTTTTGTATTGGCAATCATTTTTTTGACAGGATAGGAAAATCCCGCGGAAATCTTGCCGAGTCTCTGTTCAATTCTGTTTTATAATTTGATTGTAATTTGTAACTGCATCTGAGCAATATAGCAAATTATCTGGTCATTTTTACGTTGAGTTGAGCTACTGCTCCTCCGCACTCTATCTGTTGATAGTAATTTCGCGAAAGGACGCTTTATTAATTTGTACTGTGTGTGTACGTGCTTTAATTAAAATGTCGAGTTTGCAATGCATTAATTGCAGCGTTCGCTTGCTCCGGTTAAGAAAGCACGCTTTATCCGATGAGAGTGAAGATATCGTCAATACTATTCGGCTGTGGACATATCCTAGAGATGTAAGTAGTTTCCAAATAACATTTTGCTCACGAGTGAGTCAGTTACGAGTGTTAAAAAGTAGTCCTTACCATTTAAATACCCGATTAGTTTTAGTACACACATTTTATTTTAGTATGATACTAAAATAAAATGTGTGTACTAAAACTAATCTAAACAGTATTTGAAAAAATAACAAACACTGTTGTGGTTGTATAAATATTTACAATTTGTCCTATATAATGTACAAACACTTAAGTGATTTACATGCATTGTTTACTTGCCTGTTATAATAGTTATTACTCTGTAAATATGAGTGTCATAGTCATATAAAGCAATGTTGTGCGTACTCAAAATCACATAATTATTTTCAGATAACATCTGCTGACCATGTTTGCCATGCATGCTGGCAGCTAGCTACTCATTCACATTCTTCTGATAATATGCCGAGGAGAAGCATGGGCCATCCAAGTGTTTGTGTTGTATGCGGACGATCCATACTACGGATCAGTCGACGCAGGATTTTGATTGAAGATGCAAATGAAGAACAACAAAGAATGGCTAACACAGTTGCTACTTGGATCCAACCACGAGAGGTAAAACCACATGTGCCTATTATAATTTTTATCAATTAGGTATCTTGATTTGATGTATGCATGTGTTAAAACAATATTTATTTATGTGTTAATTTACATTGTTCCATGCATGCATGTATTCCATGCATTTTTAAATGCAAGTTTTTCTTTAATAATATTTTTTTGTTTTAGCTTCGTTCTGAAGATGAAGCTTGTGTGCCGTGTTGGCTAAGAGCTAGAAGAACAAGGGTTGTTTCACCAAATGAAGATATTCTACCCATTGTGCCTGATCATCTAGAGGGTGATCATTCTGATTTGATGTGTGCTGTATGTGGTCAGAGTCTAACCACCCCAACATCAGATCAAGAGTGGAATCGCGACAACACTGCTCGATTGTTGGAGCACCAGCAGGTATATATGAAATAATGATTATATTTATAGTAATTAGCTTATAAAAATGTGTCATGCAAATAACAATTACTATTTTATGTTGCTAAATCTGGGACAGTCATGATGTTGGCTCTACTATCAACAAAAGGATACTGGTTTTTCCATTGTCACATAGGGCTATGTGACAATGGAAAAACCTCTCTCACATATTAACACAACATAGATATTTTTGGTAAAGGTTTTCTGTAAGGTAAAAACCAATCATTGTATGTCAAGAACTATTCTGTAGCTTGGTCATGATGGGCGCAATTTATGTCTATCAAACTTAGTGTTTAATTTGTATTTCATCAATGTTATTCATTTACAGATGTTATCCATGAATGAAGTTTGTGGAGTTTGCTGGGGCCAAGCTCGAGATTTGTGCTTCTATGTTCCAGAAGGACCAGAAGAAAGACCCCAACATATTGTGTTGCCCAATATTAGAAGAGCGGCTGAAACACCAAGACACTGCATTTTCCAAGAGTGCATGGAACCAGAGCGAAATATTGTGCCTGAAGAAACCAGGCAAGCCGTATTAGTTAAGTATCAATATTTTATACCAAGAGGAGCTCGTATTTGCTCCTTACATAGACAGGATGCTAATTATGAAAACCTGTATACTGCTGACTATAGCCTTAATAGCTTTACTTTCACACACATAGAGGAGATCATTTTTATATTAATGGAAGGGTTAAAGAACATCTCTTATGAGAATATTCAAAACTACCCCGATAACCAAGTACAGTACTTTATAGGCATAAATAAACAACAACATCAACATATATTGGATGTTACACCGAGGCTTAGGAATATGCATCGGGGTAGTTTTGCATTAACAGCTTTATTGTGTAAATTAAGGACTGGGGATTCAGGGGACAGATTGTCATGTCTATTTCAAGTTCCAAGAAGGACCCTAGAGACATTATTAATTATCAATTATTTTTTTATCCCATGTATGTATTTGTAAATGTTTGTGATGCTTTGAATGTTTAATGTTTTTTTTATTATTTTGTGTGCTCGTCGTAATTTGCGACAAATAAATGTTTTTTCTTTCTTTCTTTTTACATTAATGTCTGTAGCAAGAAATATTTTGCTAACTGATTATGTTCCACAATTTCTTGGTTTTTTATATTATATATATAATTCATACATTGCCGATCACATTTTTGGTGAGCCTTATGCACCAGCTGATCAAAAACCTGCAATCACAATAGCTGATGCAACATATATATATACACAGAAAAGTAGTAATTACTTGTTCCAAAAGGATACATATTCCCTCCATAAATATAGGAATTTATTAAAGCCTTTTATCCTCTGTGCCTCTGATGGATATATTATAGATGTACGCGGACCATATAGTGCCACTACAAATGATGCCACCATAATGAATGATTTATTAAACCAAACTGAATTTAATGATTTTTATAACGAAAACGATATCTTCATTGTAGATAGAGGTTTTCGTGACTGCATGAATTGTCTGCATCAGAAAGGATACATAGGTCATATGCCTGAAACCAGAGAAGACGGCCAAATACAGCTATCTACTCTTGATGCCAACCATTCACGCTGTGTCACTATTAACAGGTGGGTAGTAGAAGCTGTGAATGGCCGTTTTAAGAGAGACTTCAAAATATTCCGCCATGAATATTTTAACCGTGGTTGTCGCAATTTAATGGCAGATTTTAAAACAGCAGCTGCTCTGCTGAATGCGTTTACTCCGCCATTTACAGATAATATACATGCAGACCAGTTTGTGTCGATCATATTTGAGCGCCTGTTTTTAACGAATACTATAGCTGAATTAGTAAGGTTACATAATTTAAACAGGCGCGCTTCCTGGTTTGTACCCATAGATGCGACAACCCTCCCCTTTCCGCGG
The DNA here is from genome assembly GCA_905475445.1 of Ochropleura plecta. Lineage (NCBI taxonomy): Eukaryota > Metazoa > Arthropoda > Insecta > Lepidoptera > Noctuidae > Ochropleura > Ochropleura plecta. The sequence continues at coordinate 20,549,304 of FR997736.1, forward strand.
TTATCTATGGAAGAATTGATATTATTTGCTTGTGGTATATACCAAATTCGCCAGGCTCGTTCTTATGTGGGTGAGCATTTTCGTTTTCATGGAGTCTATACATTAGAGGTATCTCGAGAGAGAATACATGGCCTAGAGGGAATAAATCCAATGTTGCTTCGTGCTAAAATAAAGTCCCGCCATTCTTCTGCTAGAACTTATTTTGTTTTCATAGTTGCAGAAACAAATATGAATGGTCGGGACGCAATCAAAAGTTATTGCTGTAATTGCATTGTAGGTTTAAGAACAGTGGGATGCTGCTCACATGTTATGAGCATTATTTGGTACCTTAGTTACGCTCGCCATGAAGGTATGACCCGACCTGCCCCTTTCTTAGATGAAATAATATTAAGAATCGATTAGGTAATTATAAGAATGGGCCCACTCGCTGCCCGGCCGCCGCCACGTACGGAAGTGCTCTACCTAGTTACCTACTCGCCCCCGCTGCCATTGTTTCAGTGCTCGCCCGGTTCGTGACGTCATCCGTAGTCTCAGACTACGCCCGCAACAATTGCTGTCTTTTTCAAGACAGCTCTTGTAACAGTGTTTCTCGTTTTGGAGATTCTGTCGATACATAACTTGCCCCCTCTGGGAAAACCCACTGTTTCGTGGTTCTTGGTGGAAACCTTACGGTGCCAACGAAGCCAAGAGGTGTTGACCCGATACACCGAGTCTACCCCATTCAGGGGTGACCAAATTGGAAGGGCACTGATCACGCGGCCTTGGGGGATCTCCTAGTCGCGCCCAGTTGCTTAACCCCGTTCTCTTTCAGCTTGCACCCAGGACGTCTGGGTGTTTCCAACCCCAGTGGCCCGGATCGGTCGCAAGACCCATAGGGCCCCGCTGCACAATAAGACTGGCAGTGGGTTTACAAGCTTAGGGCACACCATAGGTACACACCTTCCTGTCACACAATCCCGACAGGGGGGCTACACACCCCCGGGCCCACCCACCCGAGGAGTTAGCTTTTTAGGGCTTTAGGGAGAGCTTCACTCTCATGTCGGTTAACTTTTAACCGCCCTAGGTCGGAAACGGAATTGTATAAAATCTGGTTCTTCTAACCTGACAGACAGATGTGTTGCTGGGGAGTTTGTTCCGCCACTTCTTCTTCCCAGCTAAAACACTAGGAAGTGGCGAAGGGCAGGGCGTTTTTGTGGGACTGTCTCTTGTAATGTGATGTTGAAAAAGTGCTGATTATCAGCCTAATTTGAATGAATGACTTTTGATTTGTCTCTACGTAAATTCAGACATAAAGCGCCGTAATTCCGTCCTCGCCGACGAGGCCCGTCGTGACGTCCCGGTAACTGCCCCACCCGTCCCTTGCAAGAGCCAGCTCGCGCTGCTGAGCCAGTAAGTTTAAATCAGTCCATAAATAATATCACTTAGATCCAGCCTGTCCCTTGCTCTCCTCCCTCAGCGACGCCCTAAGCCGAGGCTCGTACCCCACAGGGGGTGCCCTTAGCGTGTAGTCGCTTAGTTTGTAAGTTTTTACCCTGGCTGGAGGTTTTAATTTTTAAGGCATCCACAGGATTTGCCCGGTTAAGCAGACGACAACCTCCTAGGTTGAACTGCGAGATGCCATTCATAAAAAATATATATAAGAACAATAAAATAATTGTAAAAACAAAGTTGTTTTATTTACCCACACTCAAATTCCATCAGCACTTCATCATTCATCATTATCAAACTCTCTTCTAAAGCACCCCACTGAATAGGTACAATTCTCATGTCAATATGCTTACTTAAGGTCAATGGAACGACCTAATACATAATTCTTTTGCCTCTATACGGATAGGGTTGTTTTTCTAAACTTCAGAAATAATATTACTCTACAGAAAAATCTAAAACCGTTTCCACAACTCAAAATATTTTAAACCAGGAAATTTTATTTATAATTATTTGTTTGAATGAGAGTTGACATTTTAGTTTTTGAGATATTTTTCATTAATAAACTGTGAAATACTTTGTTTTGCCAATTACCATAAGAATGAGAATTAAAAATATTGTTTGATCCTGTACTGTACGCTTGCCTGTTTTTTTTTTAAATATCTTTTTGGCCTAAAACTTCACCATTTTTACCGCACCGATATGGCATTACAGCGAAGGTCGTTTCGACTGCATGTTTTGTGTGCTAGAGGGTTCAATCCAATGAAAAGCCGTCCTTTTTTTGTGGATGGGAAATCATCAAACAATAATTTGATTGAGTGTCAGACTTGTACTGACTAAAAGCCGTCTTCGAGTGAGGCTACCTCAATTAAATACCACAGTGTGGTTGTGGAGCTGTGTCGCAAACCAGGGAATGGAATGCATGAAATGGAGTCACCGATGTCAAATTGTCAACATCAAAATCAAAAATGTCAGTAACGTCAACCAATGTTGTTGTTGATTTGGTTAAGGCTGGGTGGGTAGGATTTATTGTGAAAATTGCAATCATCTTAGTTGAAAGTTTAGCTTTCTTCCTACATATCTATTTTATCTTCATCGTCATTAGTATACACTAAAGTTATAACAACTTGGGAAACAAGGGGACGAATACAAAATAATGGAGTCCAAAGTATGCCGTATTTGTCTCAAGAAAACAGCTACAATTTCTATATTTGATAGAGAAGATGAAATTCAATTTAGCACCAAGGTGATGCGGTGTGTTAATATAGTGGTAGTCGAGGGAGATGGGCTTCCTGACAACATATGCGATAACTGTGCCGCAGAACTGTCCACATCGTACGAGTTCGTGAACAAATGCGAGGCGTCCGACAAAGCCCTTCGCTGTGCTAACATTACAAACTTATACGATGACTTAATGCCCAAAACAGAACCTCAAATTAAGTTAGAGTTGGTGAAGGAGGAAACCGGACCTGATGACCAGGATCATTTCGATAATTTCTTATTAGATGACCCCATGGATTCAGGTGACAACTACAATGTTGAGAATAGAAAAAGAAAATATATAAAGTCTGGCAAATATAAACAAAAAATAGATGGGCGCAAGTTGAGGCCTAAAATGGGACCAGTGAGATGCATTGTATGTGGGCTCATGGCATCATGTCGCTCGGCCCTGGATAGCCACATGAGAACTCACACTGGCGAGAAACCATTTGCGTGTGACTCCTGTGGTGTGCAGTTTAACTTAAAAGGATCACTGAAGAGACACATAATAACACACCATTCTGAGAGGGAAAGAAAATTCATTTGTGAAACATGTGGCAGTAGCTTCTTCTCAAAGAGTGACATCATAACACACATTAGAGTTCATACTGATGAAAGACCATACTCTTGCTCTTTCTGTGGGAAATCATTTAGGCAGATTGCTTCTATGATACGTCACAAACGCTTGCACACAGGTGAGAAACCATACTCGTGTCCCATTTGTTACAAGAAGTTTATAGATAAGAGCCACATGAAGAGGCACCAGGCTGTGCACTCTGATGAAAAGAACTTCACCTGTCACCTGTGCAATAAATCTGTTAAAACAAGAAATGCTCTCAAGGCTCACACTCGAATACACACAAATGAAAAGCACATTATTTGCAGTTACTGTGGCATGTCATTCTCCTTTAAGGGCAATCTACAAGTTCATATAAGAAGGATACATTCAGAGAGGTCCGGCCAATGTAGTGTCTGTTTAAAAACATTCTCAGATTTAGAGGCACACATGAGGAAGCACACTGGGGAGAAACCATTTGCATGCAAGCAATGTGATCAGGCATTCGCTAGCAAAAGAAGTTTGTCAAACCATGTGGGGTTTAAACATGATAATGCTTCCAAGTACAAGTGTTCTATAGGAGAATGTACGAAAACATTCCCAACTGCTATGATGCTGGAGTTCCACCTACTGAAGCAGCACACAAACCACACGCCGTACATCTGCCACCACTGCTCCAGAGGGTTCTTTAGGACCAGTGATCTGTCCAGACACCTCCGAGTCAGCCACATGGATACTGCTACTACCATTGAATCTAGAATATTGAAACCTCAGATTACAGTATCTCCAATAGACTGAAGTGAATCTTTCTTAGATATTGTGAATTAATAAAATACCTTGAATCCATTTCATAGTATTCATTGGGAATGATAGACTAGAAATGAGATTATTGTAATGTTTAAAGAGTTTTGGTTATTTGTTCAGTATTCAGTAAAATTGAACAGGTATGAGCTGGATGGACTGGATGATTAATTATTGGATATTTAATTATGGTTATGAGGTTAAGACTTGGACCTTTACTGATACAGTTGTGATTGTATATGATTATTGTCATCTTCACTTAAAAAGATAGAAATAAGATAAGAAGTTAACAAAAGTTAACAAGCGTCTAAGAATCTACAAGGCCAACAATGTCCACTCATTCACTAAGAACTGGTAAAAAATAATCTATATACAAGAAATAGAAAAAATATTGCAAAAAAATAACTTCATGAAAAAGTGAAGGGTTGTATAAATATGTGGTTTTACAACTATTGCAAAAAAAACTGATTAGAGATCACAAAAAATAAAATTGAGAATAGTAAGAGACATCCACAAAGTGCGCTTATGAGCTACCAGGGAAGCCGCATGCTCAGAAGGAACTATAGCCAGACTTTTTTTTATCTTCAACGTGGACTATGTTTAAGATAAAGAAGTCTTGATTTTGTAATATGCTTTTTTAATAGATAAGGACATGTTTGATGTAGTTTTAAAACTTTCCATCGGACGTTTCTGTAACTGACTTCGGCAACTTGTTATAAAAGCGTTACACTGTTTATTAGAAATAGCTTGCTAGTTTTTGTTAATCTTTTGGGAATTACAGTTTCGTGTTTTGCGTGTATTTATATTATGGAAGTCGCTTCTAATTTTGAAAAGCCCCCGATTTTTACGGACATAAAACATACATTCTAAGATATAAAGTGAAGTGCAGAGTCAGTAAATCGATCTCTTTAAATTTTTCTCTGAGGTAGGTACTCGCGAGGACCCATTTTATAGATCGCGCAGACTGCCCTCTTTTGTAATATGAAAACTGGATCGATATCTGCCGCCGATCCCCACAGTAGAACGCCATAAGACATGATACATGTTTGCGAGTTTTCATTCAAACTATCATAAATATTTTTTTTGCTGGAAAACTATTCAAGAAACTTATTTTTTTTAAATTTCATTTTTATCAACCCAACCCCAAGCATCAACACACACACACCCCCTATTAAATAAAACTTATAACAACTGGCTAAGTGTGGGTGTAGTATTAGGTACATACATGTCAGCCTAACCCTTAGGTGAGTACAAGCGTGATATTATGATCAAGCCAAGCCGGTATTAGTCAGGTAGTCTCCTGTCTTTCCTAACTCTACGGCCACGATTCCTTGAATACCATTTACTTTATTTTTCTTTTTAAAATAAAAACATTGCCCCACACTAGGAATTTCCCCTGAATCGTGGGTGCGTTTACAAACATTTAAACTCACATACGCAAACAGCCAGACCCGAAACAACTACCTGTAAGTCATACAAATATTTGTTCCGTGCGGGGATCGAACCCGCGACACGCGGCGCAGCAGTCGATCGCTCAGCCACTGTGCTGCGCCAACCGTGCCGCCATAGTCTACTCGTATTAGCTACCTACGCGCTACGTAATGCCAAGCTAAGCTCCATAATTGTGCTAGTCGTTGTTTTGTAAGAAAAATAAACATTTTCTATAACGAGGTTGTTTTATTGATTAGGTATTTTTACGAGCACTAAGTGCAATATCAGTCTAGTCTACATTTTGAAATTAAAGCAGAGTCAGACAGTAAGAGAGTTGTAAATGAATCACAAGATAACCAGATACTTATATCTGGTTATCTTGTGATTAACCATCATTTACCGCCTAACGCAGACGACGAAGACGTCCTCACCAGACGCGGGGAGGTTCCTACACGTAACAAGGCTCTGGTTCAACTGTCTCATGGTCTGGAGCGGGAGGGATTTGGAAGCAGTCACCTCCTGCGAAGCACTTATGCTAGTAAAGAGAGGTGCCGGGACGTATTAGAGAGTACCTCAGTGTCCCAGCTGCCACGGGAGAGGCTACGGGCGAGACCGATACAAGAGAATAATTGGATCAAGAAGCAGCTACCTTACTGCATCTGCCTGGCCTTTTCCCAACAATATTTGGTTTAGCAACAATTAGCTGATTGATAAATGCTTTGGATTTTAGCGTCATTGTCTGGCTGCTCATCCGGATCACCATCATGGTGCTCTAGGCACAGAATTAGGGGATATGTTCAGTTCTCGCTTAATTAATAAATCCTTTATAAACCAGTGAGTTTATAGCTGGGTAAAGATAATGAATCAGGTTCACAGTACCTACTAACAGGTTTAGTTAATGAACTGGCAGTTCTCACGCGCAGAGAGATATTTTAATCAGCGTTCCGTTACAGGAATTATCAACAGGTTCCTTAATTAATGCCCTCTTCCTGTCCGACAGTAGGGGAGCGAGCGCAGACCCTCGCAACCAATGGCGCGGAAATCCGCGGTCAAGTTTCAAACGCGCGCCCTCACTTTCCTCAGGTGAAACAGTCACCCCGCCGCTGAACCGTCGGTAAAACAGCACCAGGTGTTGTGAGTTGTTATTCTCTTCTCATTTTATCGTATGACGTTGTTGTGCTGTCTCGCTTTCGCGCCAATTAGGCGGCCAGGTGAGTGATACGCGGAGGCTTCGCGAGCCGCCGTGGACTCGCGTAGAGGACGTTAGCCCGCGACCGGCCGACGCGCCGCACGTATCGCCCCGCGACTGGACTACTATCGTGGCAGGTGTTGGTGCCGTGATGGTTTAAACCGTGTTACAGTTCGTGAGTGCCTGACTTACCATACCGGTGCGGATTGTCGAATAACTACGTGTTTCACGATGGGTGAAGTGAGTAGTTTTGTATTGTCCGCGTGGAATGCGAGCGTGCTCTAGTTTAGATGGTGGCGGAGAGCTAGTCCTGTGAGATCGTAATCGTAGGTTCGTAGGTCGTCGGCACCCGCAACTCGGCGCTGCACAACTGTACCTCATGGTACAGTTGTGCAGCGCCGAGTTGCGGGTCGGCGCTCGCGACTGCCGCCACATTAATTAACGCTTTCATACTCTCGACAATGATGGTGTGTTCGGGTATGTGTGTCGAGATCAAGCCCGGTAGAAAGCTCTCAGACATGTCGCCGAATCGCCACATCGCATCGGTAAAAGTATCCGAAGTGATATTATACATCTGATAACGCGCTCTGATACATTATCATCGATATTGTTACATTTTTTATATTTATTGGCATCGAACGTTATTGCCAAATGAGTGGCTATTGTCTTATCTCTAGGAATTAACAGGCTAGCTACGTGTGGCCGTCGATTGTATTGTTTTAATCTATCAGTTCTCAATAACACCTACCTACCTACCTTCTTATATAAAGTCACGCGGATTACTGATATTTAGAAGAGATACCTACTTATAAAGCTTTGTACCTGTGTGAAGAGCACAAATCTTACCTTCTTACCAGATAACTCGTGGTCCGGACCCTTAACTTGTATGGTTGCTAGTCGCCAGTGAGGCATAGTGGACCGACCAGTGAAACTGAATATGGTCATGCGTAGGTCAACGAGCATATTGCACACACTGCTGCAACAGACTGACCTCTTTTGCAGTCGGTAATAAATGTAATGATGAAATACTTGACTAGAACGTATCTGCTGACGCTACGCAAAACACCAATACTTTAGCAAATGCGGAACTAAACGTGTCAAGGAGATCATTAAAGAAAGTTCTTAATACGATTAACTCGTTAGTCAGCCGAATCGCAGACGACATACTTAGCAGTTGTTACATCTCTTAGGAGGTCAAACACAAAAAAGTAAATAATACTCGACTCCCACGCATACTATAATACCCACACACTACGGAGGTTCTTGTAAAATTTTACGCTTTTTATACAAATTAACATAAAAAGAAACGGCAAATTATTTTACAAGTTGTTCTCGTTGCTTATTTTGCTTTATGATTATAATTTGATGGTGTTTTGAGAGAAAACCGTCCACTTAGAAAGCCTCTGAGTGCGCAGGTAAAAATAAAGGAAATAACATTACCGTCGTGTGTTGGAATGAGTCGCAAGTTTTCGCCTTTCAGTAAGCAAGTTCAAGCGTTATTAACCTGAGGTTAAAGTTCATCAGTAGGTATCGCTAAAGTTATATGCCCAAGTTATTTTTGTACAAGAGACCCCGTGTAGTCGTTACAAAGCGGTAGTCGTAGCGCAATGCCCTCATCGGTAAAATTACTTGTTCCCCGTAGCAAAATGCACTTGCTATCACTCTTTTGATGTTAAATGGGATTGAACGCTAGATAGTTCGCACATTTGAAGCAAATTCAGCCGTTGCTGGATTATGAATCTGGACAACATGGGTTCAATGTTCGGCAAAAGTTCAAAACGAAATAATGATAAGTAATGAAGCAATGTATTTCTAGCAAATAAATATTTTTGATTTTATTTCAATTGTTGTTAATTCGGAGGCTAAAGATAATTTACAAAGTTGTAGCGTATAGTAGCTACAACATCGAATAGAGATCTTAAATTAGATAATTAATAAATTTACATAAATATAGGACGCCGCTATCTTCCTATACATAGGAAATTAGTTTCCTAAATGTAGATATGAATCAACCTGGTTAGCATTTTAAAAGCCGCGTACTAACAATGTTGATAAAGGTGTAGCAGACGGGCTTCAATATTCTCCTATCTGTCTGATAAGAACATATTTTTCAGAAAATTAATTTATCTATGAATGCAATCAGTCGATTAAATTAATAAGATAACACAACAATGGAACCGTTTTATCTTTTCTCGATTTTTCTTTAAGTGATTAGCGTTAGTTTGTTCCTTTAACTCAAGGAAGTTGAATGTGAGTCTTCCGTTCTGTTGAAACATTTTTCCGCGTTGTTGTCGGCCAGTACTATAAATTAACTGTTCTATCTCAATAAAGTTTCCGTGAATCTGTGTGCATATCTACCTAGGATACCAAATTATTATTTCTACCATTGAGGTAATAAGATTTAGGCTTAGGGAAGACAGAAAGCAGAAACTAGTGAATCATAATACGGTGAGTCTGCGAGAAAACGAAATGAAGACCTTCTAAAAGATTTTCTGATGTTAAATCTTCCTAATCAGATCAATTAACACGTACCTTTACGGGCTACGCGTAAACATTAGGACCGTTCATCTGGTATCTATTTGATAGTGTTCTGATTCAGTCTACATAGCAATCGTTTCAATATTTATTTGCTTATATAATCTATCGATATAGGCTCAGGGTTGGAACGATATCGACCGTTCATATCTGTAAGGTCGCGCGACGCCTGCGCAACTGGCGACCGAGACACACATCAACTTACCGTGTATGATGCAGAAAAACCTGTACCGACTATTAAAGTGGCGTAATAACGATAGTGACCGCTATGTTAATAGCTTGTGCTGTATCTAATAATAGTAACATTGAAATACGTAAACAGTAAGGGCTTGGGCCAATGTTGGTTCCTCAACGACTAGAATGTTGTGCGGGTCATTAATTTGTAGTAGAAGATTGTGAATTGCCTCACGATTTTTTTTTAAATATTTATCGGTTTATTATTGGTAGTTTTTATATATTAATTATTCTTACGAATATCTAACTATTTCTAGGTCCCATAGGTATTAGTTCAGAATTAGAGAAGTATAGTTCAGTTCAGTACTTATTCGCTTAAAGAAGATAGGACTAACAAAATGTTTTCTTTCTGTTTCAGTCATTACTGAAAGAAGATCCCCTCTCCAGGATCCAGCGAGAGATCATAGAAGTTACGGAACGAGAAAGAGAATTCAAAGAAGGACACTTCAGAATCAACAGACTGATGTCTGAGTCTACCATCGACGTGAACCATCAGAATGGTCACGTGAACGGCGACGCGGAGCTCAAGCCGCAGAAGACCCTCAGCAGAGCTGTGTCCACGTCACACCTGCTCGGGCCCATCGCGCCGTCGCCCCCGGTCACACCCTCACTCCTCAATACAAATGGGTACACGAGGCGGTTTACGCCTCAGACGGGAACGAAAGGGATCATGCAGCGATTTATCGCAAACAAGGGCAAGATGCCTCCTGCCTCCCCTGGAGGTCCTATGACTCCCAGCACCCCCATAATGCCCCTCACAGCACCCCTCGTGTTCCCAACGTCTCCGGTGGTCGCACCTGCTGTGGTCTCCCCTCCAGTCATCAGCCGCACACCTGAAGGCAAACCTGTCAGAAAGGGTTATGTACCCGTCGAGGAGAAGATACAGAAAGAATTACAGGAAATGAAGGACAGAGAGCACGAGCTCAAAAAGATGAGGAAGAAACAGAAGCCTTACGACTTGGAGTTAAGTGACAACGAGACCGACTCTGAGTCAGAGGACGAGGAAATTCCCATGCCCGGTAAGCTGAAGCCGACCAAGTCTATAGGAGAGCTGTACGAGGCTCTGAACGAGGAGCTGAGATCGCCCTCGCCACGAAATAGTTCGGGACACGACTCCATTGGTAGTCTAAAGCCAGCCAAATCCTTAGCGGAATTATGCACGCTTGCCCCGGGAGAAGAGTTCCTTGCGCCCAGCTCCACGCGACTCATAGCAAAGTGGGAGTCCCTCATACAGCAGAAACAAGAGGCCGGCGCCGCTTAGGATCGTAACAATTGTTCGGAAAGGCTAACTGGTTCAAATATGTTGATATAACGGGCGCGTGACGCCAACTAAACTCCGTCGCGTTTGGAAGCAGCTGCCGCATAGTGAAATTGTATGCAAGGCCGAAAGTGGTAACGTTCGGTTGGCTTCGTGCGCGGACGACTGTACGAACAGGTGTGAGTGAAGTTTAGCATCCAATCAAAACCGCTTCGGTTTAATGTGGCACGTTTAATAGTTTTACGTAAATGGTAAATTCCTCCAGTGCGGGTTTGGAGTAATGTTTTATTGATCGATTTCTTTCATCCACCGATCGATTGTGAAGCAATTAATTTTCTCCAGATTGCGAACAATGCAAATGATGGTTATCCGTAACAGCAATTATCTAGCGCGCTCGCGCTCTTGGAAAGCGGACGACACACGATGCGAACTCCTCTCCCAAGTGTGAGTAAAATCGTTTCTTCCTATTGTTTCACGTCAATCTAGTGAACTAAAAACTTGATAGATTTTTTCGGTGTGGCGCCGCTTTCCCGCGCAGTGCCGCTGTTGTACAGGCGTGTATGCCAGAGGGCCGCGCGCTCTTTGTGATTGTGAGAAAATTTATTGAGTGTAAGAAACAAGCTAATAACACCTTGAAATCGGCTCCCAGTGTTGTCGAGATATCGCACTCACGTAGATTTACGAGCTATTAGAACGTGTTTCCGGTTTAGTTTGTAAGCATTTAAGTAGTGGCGTTTAATATGCAAAGTTTTCATAACACCTCCAAAACGTTCAAGTAATTAATGCAGAAAGATTTTTTACTTAGAATTTGCTTTCGCTTTAGCTAGTTGCTCATTCCTCGCGAGTAACAATATGATTAACTCTTAGATAAGAGTTACAACAGATGTTGTACTTTCGTTTATTGCATTCACTATGCCGCGCGGTTTTATGATTTATTCATCTTTCAAAAGATTATAGCATTCTTCCACATAATGTAGAGATGTGAAGCCACTGTAGCCACGAGCCATGCGCGGGGTTCGACTCGAACCCCGCCGGTAGATATGAACTAGTCGAAGCTGGACTTCGTGTTTTGTATTTATTGTAATTAACATTTACACTGATTTTGTAAAGATTATCTTACATAAGGCCATCGACATACTCGATTGTGTTGGTTAGAAAACTAGGCCAAAACCAATAGAAGCAACTTAAATGAATTAATGTTTTACGGTTGCATTTAACTTTACTCTAATTTACTGCCTAAATGAAACTTGAACTAATCGACAATATGCAGAAAGCCTTTTATTTCGAATTTATGATACGAATTAAGCCTTTTACGAAATGACAAAATGTCTTAAATATTAGTGAGCCCCAGTCAGTGTTGTTATATATTTGGATGTACTTGTACTTGTCCGAAAACTACGTACTTACATACGTCAGGTGTATTAGAGAAGTAACGTTCATTGTTAGAAGTGTCAAATAGTCTGTGCCTTACATTTTAGGTACACTAGAACTCAGCACAATGTCTAAAGTTAGCAAGAAATGTGCATTTCCTAGGTATTTCTATGACGGAGCTGTTCTAAGAAAAGCTAACGAAGATATTAGTAATGCTAATTAACGTAAATTACCCACTTAACTACTTGATGAGGATTTCATAATGATGTCTATTACAGCATTAACGAGGTCAACCTTTTGATTTTAAAATCGAGTACCTAAGTAAACGAACTGTCTTCAGCTGACTTTAACGTAATGTTGGTTTTTGTTAAAGTTTCTAAACAAAAACAGTTACTAAAATCTTCGTAAAGTGTTGCCTTTTTAATTTCAAACAAATTACAGCCTTAGTAATACTTTATTAGCACTAGCAACACCACGTCACTAGTACTAAATGTATGAATTATTTATTAAGTACTTAAACGAAACATTTCCTTTAACTTAATAATAAATTAGTCAATTTTAATTTAATGGTATAGTGCATAGATCAAAATAATAATTACTGAGATTGATAGTGTTAATTGTTGCAATATTTTATAAGTAGTCATTTAAGTTTGTTTCTATTTATGATCAGTGCCACATAGTAAAAAAAATATTTATTGTTAAAAGAGGCCTTGATAAAACAAATTCCTATTTATACAAAAGTGTAGTTTTTCAGCATAATCTAAACAAATTGTGATATGAAATTGCCTTAAAATATAATATTATATAAAGAGAAACTATTTGTACGTTGTATGACACTCGTAAACTTTACAAGAGGTACCTATACTGTCCATATTAGATATCAGATGTTAATTTATGTTTGGTTAAGAATTTTCGCAATAAATATTGTAAAAACACAACTTTATGTTTTATTTCGGTCACTACAGGTCGAGCACGCTCCCCTCGCAGAAGGCCGGTGTCGGGTGGCGCATTGCGTATTCCTTTACTCTATAAAGGTAGCCCCTTCATGGTATTATATACAATATTATCACCTTTCGACTAACGCTGTGACATTAGCAAAGGTTACAGTTCAGGAAAAGCCTGAAAAATACTTGACTATGATTTATATTACGAGTACATGGATATCAGTCTCACAATACAAAATGCTTGTATACATTATCTGATTCTATACTAACATTTCCGCACTAAACCACTTAACGAACAACTAGCACTTTCAAAATCTATGTTTTAAAATAACAAGTTTTCTGGCTGAATGTTCGTGATTTTATTAAATAAATTAATTTTTTGAAAACATTCAGACGTTTCAGTAATTTCAATGTAAAATTAAAAGTAACAACACGAGTTTCATCATCTCCTGTTACTGAGCCAACGGCGCTGCCTCAGGGTTCAATAATGGGACCGATAGTGAAAATAGACAAAACGGCTAACTTTGTTCTTTCAAAGATGCAGCTGTTGACAATTCATAAGCTTCTGTTACACTCAGCACTGAAAGCTGAAGTGGCATAAACTCCATTCAGTTCAGTAGTAAACATCGCATCGTACAAAAATAACAATAAAATTACCTCATTGGTCGTGATAATCATCCATAACAGCTGTCATTGCTGACATCGACCAATTCAATAGTTTCGCTTTGTTTTCAATTATTGTTTATCACTACCATAGTTCTAAATTCAATTATAATGGACAATAGCTTCAAAAAGAGTTAGAAATAATGGTTATTAATGAGGACGGATATAATAGGTATCTTTGATAAATAAGTTTTGCTTGGGAACAATCGTTGGCACAGTTTTTAAGTCACGCCAGAAAGTTTAAGAAGCCGTGGCAATTGTTTACGGTATTGTATCTAGAACGTGTTGCGTGTTGGGAGAGGCGATAAACGAGTGGTTACTCTTAGTTATTAGTGGCTCATTAATGAGAATAGCTTCATTTGTGTTTGCAGATTGTTTTATACTTATTCGCTCTTTCTATTTTTTTATCAGTTTCTGGAATTTCTCTTTTTTCATGTTTCCTTGCATATTCTTGTTCTGCTGGAATTACATCATTTTTTTTTTAAAAAGATGTTAAATTTCTTCTTTAAGTGGTTGCTTCAGTTCACAGTAACCTATGCCAACCCATTTTAAAACTACCTATTGTTTACATTTTACCTCACAACTGTTATAATCTATATCAGTAACAAGTTGTACCTGCTACAGTTTGTTTAGGATAAATCCTATTTGCTGTGTGTTGTTGTGTGTACAGTTCGTTATCAATCTGTTTGCCAACCGCTTACCTGTGTCATTTCACACGCTCCCGAACTAAGAATTTAGAATAACAAGATAAAAATATCTGATAAGAATTATTATCCAAATAGAAATCGGAGAGATTTTTGAAGTAAATACATTCACTTGCTTGTCATGTCTTCCAGAATACATATTGGTGCAGACATTCTTAATTATAAATAATACTATTGCGAAGAATGACTTCTGTAAATCTTGGTTATGATATTGATGTCCAGCAGTCATCAAATCAAGTCCAAGTCGCTTATTACCGTTAACAAAAGTCATACAAATACTCACTCATTCATATAATGGATGATTTATTAATATGACTAGTAGCTTCAAAAGCATACAACGATAGTCATTCTCTGCGGCAGTGTTGTAGTTTTTCTCTATATCTTCAAATCATTACACAGAATGACCAGGTTACATACCGAATCTTTTGGTTTGAATATCTATTTCGACAAGTTTATAATGACTTCCGATATTCAAATATTACCGTTAACTTCTCCAAATATTTCTAGTCAAGTCATACATTATTCTCTCATTCAAAATCAGTATTCAGTGCTACGATTATTTTGATTCGGCACAAAAAAATAAGGACAGTATTTTTTGCTCTCAATAAAATATAACTGCTTCTATAAGAAACGGCATTTTATTGATCATTAGTGTCATCTGATTATTATCATATTTACATTCATGCCGCTATGGTATGCAGTACAATGTTCACAATATAGATAAACACATTTTTTTGTGGTTAACGTGTTGTTTTGTTATGACTCTTCTTGGGGTATTTACGTTGCCCTCGCAGTTTAAGTATTTGGCTTTAAGTTTTGAACTATTTCTATAATAATTGTATTCATTAATTGGCTCTACCAAATCAGCTTTCCTACCAACTTTCCTATGCTGATCTGCGTTTATATTTAATCTTTAACTTAGGAACATGTTAACATTGTCACTTTTAAATAAATAAATATCTTGGGACAACTCACACACGGCTATCTGATCCCAAGCTAAGCAGAGTTTGTGTTATGGTAACCAGACAACTGATATACATACTTATATAATTTATAAATACATATCTACATATTATAGATAAACTATAACTTTATATATACTTTTATTATACTTTTATTTCAATATGCTTAAGATTACTGGCTTATTTGTGTTCCATATTACATTAATCTATGTTATGATCAAATTGGAATACAAGTTGTCATAATAAAACTAAGATAGCTATCTCCGTTGTATATAGTCGACATAATGTCAAGTTCGGAGGCATGAGTCGCTCACCTTGGTTCGTCACGCTTACACTGCTTACTTTATAGTCATCGTGATAGGGTTCAGTTTCGTCTATCAAGTGTGCCGTGTTAGGGCAGATGACCTTTGTGGAGTCACGTCTGGTATCCTATAGGACTGCTAATGTCCAGAACATTATTTGTGGATCGTTTTGGATTTGAGTATTGTGGAGTTTTAGAACGAGGTACTGTGTAGTTCTTAAAAAACTAAATACTCTAAGTATTTAGTTACTGCATAAACTATTTCAACAATAAAACAATTTCTTTTAAGGGTTCTGTACCTCAAATAGCTAAAAAACGAAATACCCTATCTATAGGATCACTTCGTTGTCCGTCTTTCTGGCTAGCTCCTTTATTTCGGGAACGCGTGGAATGTAAAATAAATCATATGCTATAGTATGTGATCCTTGAAGCTGTGAAAAAATCAACCTTCTAAGTCTACGTAGTCAAAAGATATTGCTGTCTAAGGACGGCATTGTATAACGACTCGCATTTGGTCGGTTTATCGTAAATCTAGCAGCGGTCTACTGGCAAAATCTACTGAAAACATCGTCGAGGACAAGAGAACTCCCTGTATCAAAACAAGCTTCTACAAGGAAAAGAAGAAACCAAACATTAAGCCACAATAATTAACCTTCACCAACAATCGTACTCTTCCTCAACTTCCAACGTAATTACAACAACACTAAAACTAAACAGTAACAAATCCAATTTAGCGTCAGTCCGTCACGGCCGCTGGCTACGTTCACTGGCATTACTTATATACTTACAAATAACACATAACACACGTAATATGCACAGGCTGCTATTGAAAGTTAAAAGAAAAAAGCATACTTCCTGTAATATGACCACAGACGACGAAACCGCTGCAGCGGTCAGGTTACCCCGAAAAGTGACGTGAACCGGTGGCAATGGGGGTTAACCTGTTAACTTGTTGTTTGTTTTTGTGACGATACATTGATTCTTGAAAGAGGTAATATATACTCACCCAACAAGTAATTAATGACATTGCGATTGCGATAAAGTGGATTTTAAAAGAACGAGCAATTTAGATGGGTTTTTCCTTTTTGGCAGCGCGGGGATTAGTGCAGGACCTTTTCTTGCGCCAATAGACGTTCTAGATCTTCAAAACAAAGGACCAACTGTGACTTTTGGGCTAATGTAGTGTAATGTGTACTTTATTTTTTGTCGAATAGAGGCTACCTACTTGAGAAAGCTCACCAAAGGCTTCATTTAGGAAGACAGCTGTCGGAAGACCTCACAAGTCGTACTTAAGTTATTAAGTCAAGGGTAACGAGTGACAACTTCCAATAAGCTGACATGCACAAGTAATGAACCGCTACATGACAACACCGATTAAGTTACTAATTGTTGATGTCACTTGGTGTAGTGGACAAGGAACAAGGACAAGAAGGGCCTAATCATTATCACAAGTATCAATAGCCGGACTTCACCTGCTATGCTAATCTCTACGTCCTTGTGATGACAGTGTCAGGAGTGTCTACAAGAGTGTCACAAGTGTAAGAAGAGATTACAGGATTGAAGGGAATATAGGATTGTTTTCTTCTGTGTTAAATCCTTTTATGTTGCAATAAAATACTGTTTATACTATCGACATAATCATCGACGAAAATAATATAGGTGGTGATAACGTGAGTCTAATCTGTTATGATATCAGCTATCGCAGGTACACGACAGTACGATTATATTACATTCTTTTATTAATTATTCATGAATATTCAGCACGACTTGCGATAACTGTTGTCTTTGGTTATTTGCTAATGTGTATTTTATTGTTCTTCGAAATAATATAAAATGAGCCAAATAACTTTGGCAAGTGCTTGTGTAAAGTTCTGAAGGAATATTCGATGTCTTATGAATTACTAAGAGTTTAGGGGCCTACTTGTAGCGTACCACATGTTCAAGTAGGTACCAGAGTATAGCAGTATAATCGATATGTCGATCCCACGGCATCAACCGGCTCCAAGTCACTAACTCCAAGGCTACCACTGAGAAAGGGGTGTGAATAACTTGGCTTGCCTAACTTCCACCATTTCTGAATGTAGGTACCTATGCCATCAAAGTTTCAACCGCCGCCGCCAACAGTACAACTTGGATCTTTATATCAAATATCAAGGATGTATCTTTGATTTCACACATTTAAAAAAAAATTGGTAGGTTTATATCGCGAACAATTCTTTTTTTGTAACAGTCATTAATTATAATACAGGTAAATAAATGAAATGGCAAAACTCAATATCGGTTCTTCGACCTGACGTGTCAGTTCCATGATTTTACAAAACACACTTTCTAAAAACTAGGTGAGAAAGGAAAAGGAGGGCCACCGGTCGCCTGGATGTCGTCTACCACATAATTGGCTTTGCTCGACTGAACAAAAGGTTATGTACGCATAATAACTTTGTAGGTAAGCCTCTTAGAGTTGCTTGCTTACTTGCCACTAATTAACTAAGTACAAGAATAATGGAGCAAATGAAGCATTTCTAACTTTTATAAGAATTTTAAAGCGTGAAGCCTGAAGTAGACATGGGCGTGCGCACCGCCTATTAGCCATCGCACACTATAGGCGGCCCAAACCGCACTTTTAGTGTAAATATTGCAAGTACAAGTTGCTGCGGCTGTGAAATGTAGGCTCACCTGACACAGCTATGCCAATATTAGATGAGTTCAATTTAAATATTTAATAGGATAGACCTATTTTTAACAACGTTTCATACAGGTAATAGTCAACTAGCTAGGAAATGCGTTTATTTGAGTATGGCTAACTATTGTGTTGTTGAAGCGGTCGTGATTACAAATTACACGAGGTAATTATAGATGACATGGGGCTTTTTAGGAACAAATATGTGGTTAGATGACCTTTGTAAACACAGAGCTGTAATTTGAAAAGACTGTGGTTAAAAACCGCAGGCTAAAATTGTTCTAATATGTCGAAAGCCAAAATGTGCAATAAAACAGTAAAAAATATAGCTAGTTCCAATTTATTGAGAGTAGGTAAGTCGTGTAAAATAACAAATCAAACAAAAAGGCTCCACGCTGGCTGTATGATAAATTGCCTTTGCCCGTCGTTATAGTTTACACACACGTCATCGACTTTATTGACATTTAATTGATGATGTTTTTATTTCACGCTTTCACCTAAATAGGTGGTAAGGCGAGGTTCTAATGAAAGCGATGCATTTGTTTTAGTTGAGATGCCTGTCTTCGTTTTGAGAGTTTGTTTGATATATAAATATCTGACTGTCTATTCAGATGATGAATTTGCCGTATTCATTAGTTCAAACATCTTATATTTTCCCTATAACTGACACTTGACTTCCTACCTGTAATAGCTTCCTTATATCTCACACGAAATAGTCAGGCTAACATTACATAACAACACACCTGTAATCTCTGAATCACTTATATTTAAGTCCCAGGCAATAGGGGCGAGCCTATTGCCATCGACCTAGCACAAATCCAGACTCCAAGCTGCTACTGAGGAATTGCCTGACCTTGGACTCGATCCCAGGACCGTCGTCGCGGCCGCATGCGGCTACTAATAGACCAGCGAGGCAATCTGGACAATACATCATATTTAATAGAATTGAAATACCACAAAAACGCTATCGCTGTCTCTCCGCTTGCTGTATCACCTCGCCAATAGGTACAGACATCGTTTATGACAAGTTTGGTTTGCGTCATTGAAATATGATACCTATAGATAGATTACGAAACAATTCGTCTGTCTGTCTACATTCTACGTTTGCATATTATATTTATAGATGATTCGGAAGTTTCTACATTTTTGTATCACATTTCGTTAAGTTGCAGTCTGCACATTGTTGAAAAACAATTGCAACAAGCGTAAATTGGTTTGTTATGAGGTTAAGTTAAGTAATTGAATGTTGACGTGTATTTCTTTTCTAAACCAATGGAAGTTGTTAAAGATAACATCCTCCTGAAAACTCGAGAGATAGATACTTAGGTAAGTCTGACCGATTCAAGATATCACTTTACAAAACCAAACAACCTTGACAAGCAAGGGCGGATCCAGCTTTTATATCAGGGGGGGGTCACCATGTCGCATACAGCTTGTCTCCGTAGTCTAGTTCGGATAGATATAGCTATACTTAATATTATAACGGAACGTGAAAGTGTGTTTGTCAATTTTTCACGTTGAATGAAACCGCTAAACGGATAGGATTTCATGGGGTCGATTGCATTGGTCTTCCACTGCAGCGGAGTTACCTAGTCGCAGACGGAGTCACCGTCAAATTCTATTTTAATTTAATTGGTGCACACTGAAGAACATTACAAACTTATATGATGAAATGTATTCTTCGTTTGTGTCGTCTCGCAAAACGCCTTATAAGTTCCTCGTCATCAATTTATTGACTTGTGAACGTGCAAAAGAGCTAAGCCCGTCAGGCGGTCTTCTGCCAAGCCAAGTTTTGTCCCTTCTTAGTGTGTAAAAAGACCTTTCCGCCGTTGCAACACTAACGGGTAGTGTCGCCAGAATACACAAAAAAAACTTCTTATGTTGGGATCAAGTCTTTATCACAAGTTCAAGTTCAAGCTACGAGGGTCGAAATGGCCAGCGGAATGTTTTGATTTCGCTGCCATTTCACTTTGCAAAGCTGGTACTCATTTATAATCATTGACACGAGTAGTCTAGTAATCCTTACTAATATTATAAAAGTGAAAGTGAGTTTGTTTGTTACGTCTTCACGCCTAAAAGTCTAAACCAATTTTGATGAATTTTGGTACAGAGTTAACTGGGACCCTGGAGACGGACATAGGCCAATAGGATTTATTTTTTAAATCGAAAAATGAGGGAGAAAGAGGGGGCGCGTTCTTTAGGGCGGCGCAGCGCCCACTACCTGAACGCGCCCCAAAAGGTGGTACTACACCGGGGGGAAACTCCTCTACCGTGGCAAATTGCCGCTTAGCGGACAGACCTCCGGTGCGATCTCATGGTGGCATGGAGAGAGCGACTGTCGCAACCCCGTGCAGGGTACGCCACAATAGTGGCGGTAAGTCCCCTCTTTGAGGAGTGGCTGGAGAGGCGCCATGGCGTCCTCACCTACCGCCTGACGCAGGTCCTCACCGGACACGGAAGTTTCGGGAGGTTCCTGCACATAATTGGGCGGGAGGAAACGCCCGGGTGTCACCATTGTTATGATCGATAATCACACAGTGGCGGTCTGCCCAGCTTGGGCGGAGCACCGCCGTGCCCTTGTAGATGCGATCGGCGGCGGCGATCTCTCGCGTCCGGCCCTGGTTCAGTCCATGGTCCGGAGCGAGAGGGAATGGGAAGCGGTCACCTCCTTCTGCGAAGCAGTCATGCTAGTCAAGGAGGAGGCCGGGCGTTTGAGGAAGAGAACCTCAAACCAACCCAGCCGCCGCGGGAGACGCCCCGGGCGCCGGGCGCAGCGAGACGACTCTCGATGCGGGCCTGTGGACGGTGAGCAATGGGTAGCTCACCGTCCGTCCGTCGATTGACGACAGGCCGTGTCGACGGCGCGTTCGTGTTTCACGCGCGCTTCAAAGAGATGTCAGCAAAGCAGAGGGGCTTGCCAGAGCCTCCGCCTGCCGGGGTTGCGGGTTGTTCGAAAGAGATACCGCGGCCCCGGAACGTAAAGGGCAATAGAAGGAACATGGGTGGGTTTTAGTCAGTAAAAGTCTGACACGCCCCCCCATCCGCCCAGAGCGGGGGAAGTTATTTGATGATTTCCAACCCAAAAAAAAAGGGAGAAAGAGGGAAGAAAAGGAAAAACTTAGCTTTGCTATTACAATAAATAAGGCGCTAGGGCAAAAACTACAAGTAGCAGGTACCTACAAATCAGAAAAGGGGATCTGTGTTAGTTTATAAAAGTTAACACTTTTCTATTTTTTTACGAGTTATTACAACTTCAATCAATCCTCCCGCGTCCGAATTTGTTCGCCATTTGATAAACAGAGCGGGCGCTCGGGTAGAGGGGTTGGCTCGCGTGACTCGCTGGTGCGCGATAGAACAATTGGCACAGGGGCCACCATTTGTTTTTTTGAAAATATATAAGCATTTCTGGAACAAACATGTGGAATAAGATTGAAAAACTATTTTTTTTCTCATTCTTAAAAATTATGAGCTTTCAGTGCAAAAATCCTTTAATTTTTTTCAGAAATTCAATCCAGTGAAACAAAAAATCGGCTGGCTGGATTAATTTGGCTCTTCGTAGGGTTTTTGTGGACATATTGAACTGAAAAAGGCACACTTAACATTAGTGGTTTCCTCAATATTTTCGAGCCAGTGCTTGACTTTCCAAAAAACCACCAAAAGCCGTTTTTTTTTGTTGCAGTGTCAAATTCATGTGACAGAAAAAAAAATTGGCTATTCTTAGAAAAACTTGAAACCCACCTTTAACTTAAAAAAATCAAAGAAAAAACTAAAATAAAGGATTTTTTTTCTGGCTGGTTTTTCTAAGATTACTCAAAAAACCCGCGAGGAACAATATTTAAAAGTTATAATCCAAAAATTAGACACTTGGAGCTACAATTTCCTATTTTTTGGTTTCCCGTACGACAATTTTTCTCGAAGTTACGGCCTGTTCAAAATGTCCAAAAATTTGTTTTTTTTTTATCCCTTATAATGTAACCAATAACAAGCACAGTATTGTATTATTATGATTATGTGCGTCTTTCGCCTATAATTTGTTTACGTTTACCTATAGATAAAATTAGATAAAATTGCATTGCCTACCTATGACCCAGCCTGTCGCCCAGGGGGGGGTCATGACCCCCATGACCCCCCCCCTGGATCCGCCATTGTTGACAAGAGCCTGGCCAAGGGTAATCTGACTACGAAAGGTGGATTGACACAATTTCGAAACTTTAAACTAAACTTATGCCATCTTCATCCCAAGAGTCAGAGTTGCAGTTGTTGCAGTACAGCAGCCATTGTGGAAACATTCCCACATTTATGAAATTATACTATACTAGCGACGCGCCCCTGTTTCCCATGGGTTCAATAACGACTAGTCAAAGCATCGAGACCTCTGTGCTACATCTTAAGAAATCTACCGAAATAAATGCTAGAAATGACGCTGAAAATCGCAAAAAACCATTGCGTAATTTAAAAGATTCAGACGGTTACGCAGATAAATACTGTGACTACACTATAAGTGCACCTACTTACTCTCAGGTCATTTCACCAGCCGTGGATATGGAGAGCGGATTTACGACCATAGGCAATATAGGACTGTAGCAAATTATAGGCACAGGTGTCATGTCAGATGAAGGGCCAAAGATCAGAGTTATTTATACTGCTCAAGAGGCTTAGTAACGCAGGTATACACTTTCCTATCTGCAGGCAGGCTCCGCTTTTCTTGGATTTTACGTAACACGACCGGATTTTGCAATGCTTCTGTAAGTTTGCTAGATGTATTATCTGGATTCGGGTTGCGAATAACATTTGCATCAAAGTCCTTTTAATGTGAAAGGGAAATCATGGCCCGCCTTCATTTGCAGGAAAAACGATAGTTTACCTATTTAGGTAAACTATCGTTTTTCGTTGTTTGTTTTAAGGTATTTACCTATTTTATTTCTAAGGCGTCTTACGAGGCGCGGCAAATCGGTCACCTCCTTCAGCGAAGCAGTCATGCTAGCGAGGGGGGTGGCCGGCCTTTTCAGGGAGAGAACCTCAAACCAACCCAGCCGCCGCGGGAGATGCTCCGGGCGTCGGTTGCCGCGAGTTGACTCCCGGCCACCGTAGACGAGTGTCTGTGGACGGTAAGCAATGGGTAGCTCACCGTACGTCCGTCTAGTAACGAAAGTTTGTATCGATGGCGCGTTCGTGCGCCTCGAAGAGATGTCAAGGCAAAGGGGCCTGCCAGGGCCACTGCCTACCGTGGTTGCGGGTTATTCCAAAAAGACATCGATGCCCCGGTTCACAAAATTCAAAAGAAGGAACATGGATGGGTTTTACTCAGTAAAAGTCTGACACTCGCCCCGCTCCTAATCTATCTAATGCACATAATATGAATGTGGATTGATTGAACACAATAGACACTGACAAGTTACTGGTAACTTCAAGTTGCCGGCCATACCCAATCACGTATTGCTATTACTGTACGGTGTAACTGTCGCCAACGACAACTACTATGTATTTGAACGACAACATTGAATTCCTCCAGCAACAGGTAGCCCAAACGACAAAACAAAGTGCACCACAAAACACAGTCTTCCTGACACTCGTAATGGCTGCAATTATACGCAGCACCCGCTCTTTTCAATTACCCACCAACACTAACTGATCAGGCGATTAATCGGACCTGAATGCAACATCCACAAACCAACTCCATTTCAATGTGGGTAGAGGTTATTTTTGTTTGAATAGCTTCGTCCGGTTGTATGTTAATGATGGATGGCATCCTTAATTGGAAAGCAACAATTATTTTTACAACGGTACCAGTGCGACAGTGACCAAACTAGATGTTCTAGCGATTTGTATTTGCCGAACAATGATAGTGTGGGAGGCGATGGACTGAAGATACTACCAGCTATTATAGTTTTTATAACTCTTTGGATAATTCTCGTTAACAATCGATCTGTTATCTAAATTATTGCTTAATTACAATCATTACTTATATTTCTAAACTGTTTTTATAGTTACTAAGAACATTGCCAAGTAGAAGTGTATATAACGGGTATTTTATATTCAGAAATTTATCATCTGAGAGTTTATATAAGAGAAAATTTCCGTCTTATATAAAGCCAGTACTTTTTCACTAACTTAATTTAGTATTGCAAAGATATGAAAAAAAACTTGTGTTCTGTGAAAAACAAGTAGGTAAACAACACCAACAAAAAAAGAACTGTTATTAAACTAACAACTCATTGATTATTCCGAATCTCTTTCATTTTGCTCGACCCTACTATCATTCCATTTCATTCAATTAGCAATGCTGCCTGGTCCCTGCAGCTTAGCGTCAACATTGTACAGCACGACGCGCGCGCGCATACTAACATGTTGATTTGCAAGCGCGTGCGCGGCATAGCGATGAGATATGAACTTGTGTTGATTTGATTGTTTGTGCGCATATAAGGATCGCAGGGCAATCAAACTTATGTGTTTGGTATAGAAAAAGAACGGAATATTAAAAATGGTATGTACGTCAAAACAAAATAAAGTAAGTGTTCGTCTTCAGACATTCATTCCTTCCTCACTCCTCTTCACGTAGTCACTCAGCATCACCACCACAGTGTCCACAGCTGGAACTGCTCTTTTCAAACCTAATCTACTATTCTTGACCAATTTGTGCAAAAAAGCAATTGTTGTTTGTACTTACTTGTTTGTTAGTACTTACCTATTTAGGTAAACTATCGTTTTTCGTTGTTTGTTTTAAGGTATTTACCTATTTTATTTCTAAGGCGTCTTACGAGGCGTTGCAAATCGGTCACCTCCTTCAGCGAAGCAGTCATGCTAGCGAGGGGGGTGGCCGGCCTTTTCAGGGAGAGAACCTCAAACCAACCCAGCCGCCGCGGGAGATGCTCCGGGCGTCGGTTGCCGCGAGTTGACTCCCGGCCACCGTAGACGAGTGTCTGTGGACGGTAAGCAATGGGTAGCTCACCGTACGTCCGTCTAGTAACGAAAGTTTGTATCGATGGCGCGTTCGTGCGCCTCGAAGAGATGTCAAGGCAAAGGGGCCTGCCAGGGCCACTGCCTACCGTGGTTGCGGGTTATTCCAAAAAGACATCGATGCCCCGGTTCACAAAATTCAAAAGAAGGAACATGGATGGGTTTTACTCAGTAAAAGTCTGACACTCGCCCCGCTCCTAATCTATCTAATGCACATAATATGAATGTGGATTGATTGAACACAATAGACACTGACAAGTTACTGGTAACTTCAAGTTGCCGGCCATACCCAATCACGTATTGCTATTACTGTACGGTGTAACTGTCGCCAACGACAACTACTATGTATTTGAACGACAACATTGAATTCCTCCAGCAACAGGTAGCCCAAACGACAAAACAAAGTGCACCACAAAACACAGTCTTCCTGACACTCGTAATGGCTGCAATTATACGCAGCACCCGCTCTTTTCAATTACCCACCAACACTAACTGATCAGGCGATTAATCGGACCTGAATGCAACATCCACAAACCAACTCCATTTCAATGTGGGTAGAGGTTATTTTTGTTTGAATAGCTTCGTCCGGTTGTATGTTAATGATGGATGGCATCCTTAATTGGAAAGCAACAATTATTTTTACAACGGTACCAGTGCGACAGTGACCAAACTAGATGTTCTAG
Organism: Ochropleura plecta; assembly: GCA_905475445.1. Taxonomy (NCBI): domain Eukaryota; kingdom Metazoa; phylum Arthropoda; class Insecta; order Lepidoptera; family Noctuidae; genus Ochropleura; species Ochropleura plecta. The sequence goes on from FR997736.1 coordinate 20,575,255, forward strand.
CGATTTGTATTTGCCGAACAATGATAGTGTGGGAGGCGATGGACTGAAGATACTACCAGCTATTATAGTTTTTATAACTCTTTGGATAATTCTCGTTAACAATCGATCTGTTATCTAAATTATTGCTTAATTACAATCATTACTTATATTTCTAAACTGTTTTTATAGTTACTAAGAACATTGCCAAGTAGAAGTGTATATAACGGGTATTTTATATTCAGAAATTTATCATCTGAGAGTTTATATAAGAGAAAATTTCCGTCTTATATAAAGCCAGTACTTTTTCACTAACTTAATTTAGTATTGCAAAGATATGAAAAAAAACTTGTGTTCTGTGAAAAACAAGTAGGTAAACAACACCAACAAAAAAAGAACTGTTATTAAACTAACAACTCATTGATTATTCCGAATCTCTTTCATTTTGCTCGACCCTACTATCATTCCATTTCATTCAATTAGCAATGCTGCCTGGTCCCTGCAGCTTAGCGTCAACATTGTACAGCACGACGCGCGCGCGCATACTAACATGTTGATTTGCAAGCGCGTGCGCGGCATAGCGATGAGATATGAACTTGTGTTGATTTGATTGTTTGTGCGCATATAAGGATCGCAGGGCAATCAAACTTATGTGTTTGGTATAGAAAAAGAACGGAATATTAAAAATGGTATGTACGTCAAAACAAAATAAAGTAAGTGTTCGTCTTCAGACATTCATTCCTTCCTCACTCCTCTTCACGTAGTCACTCAGCATCACCACCACAGTGTCCACAGCTGGAACTGCTCTTTTCAAACCTAATCTACTATTCTTGACCAATTTGTGCAAAAAAGCAATTGTTGTTTGTACTTACTTGTTTGTTAGTAGGTGTAGTTTTTTTTAGGGTTCCGTGGAGGTATCCACAGGAATAAACGGATCCCTTATAGGATCAGTTCGTTGTCCGTCTGTCTGTCTGCCAAACCTTTATCTCGGGAACGTATGGAGGTACCGAGTTGAAATTAAAATCATTTACTTAAGTCTGTGGTTGTTTTCAACCCTTGTTCAAATATTCAAAATATTGTAACATGTAATTGTATTACCTACATTCTAAGCAAATAAATAAATCTATCTATTTACCTACTCTTGGAGCTGTGAAAATCAACCCTTTAAGTGTACGCAGTCTAAAGATATGGCCGTTTATGTCACAAGTTTGTACGGAACCCTCTGTGCGCGAGTCTATCTCGCACTTGGCCGGTGTTATTTAACTATAGTTTCTTCTACTTCTAGTTTACCGTTAATGTTTGACACTAATTTAAATCTCTAAATGAAATGAATGGCGAGATGAGTCGCAGGCGCAACAGAATGCGAAAGAAAGTCTCCGCACTTAATTACCGCAGCTGATCGTTTGGAGGAGTTCCGCAATCTACACGACGCGCGGGCGCGACGTGACAATATTATGGCTTCATTCATAAATGCGTCAGGCTTTATTGATTTCTTCCGCGGATTATCGGTATAACTGCCATTAGTAATAAGTCAACCTGTAAGCGCCACTGTCGATCATATGGTCGAGACGCACGAATTGTCGCATGCCTGTGGCCCTTGATAGACACGTTGGCAATCCCAGTATGGAGCGCCCTTTACTCGCTGCTCGCAATGTTCTAAGGAGACATACTCCTTGGGCTATATGTGTAGTACACGCATACGCAAGGAGTATGAAAGCTCAGATCTTATGATCATTTCATATACATAGTCTTATCATCGCCTAAATTTATGGGCTTCGATTCAATTAACAATATTAATAGAATAGCTAGACCGATACCGGAAGATAGCAGTCGCTCCATGTAAAATACTGGTATTCAGCTGCATCCGGTAAGACTGGAAGCCGACCCCAATATAGTTGGGAAAAGGGCTAGGCAGATGATGAATAGAATAGCTAGACAGTAAGTAAATATATATCATCGGTCATCCACATCTCATACAGAGCAAGAAACACTATCGTAAATTATAGAAACAAACAAAATTAAGTTACTTGCACACAATTGGGTGCAAAACACACGGAGACACTGGCATTTATTTACATGGTCTACGTTGCTTAAATTGATTGTGTCATTGTGTGATCTATGGGAATTTGAGTTTACATAATCAGATACGACAAATTATGCCTGCACTTTGGCTGCCCAGAACTCATGCAGCGTATAAGTCCAAAATGTATGGAATAATTTGGACTGGGCAGCGAAAGGGTTAATGGACCGATAAGATGCTAAAAGAGGTTTGTAACAGACGATAAGCTAGCCCAAGGTCACCTCAGAGCGCAGCTATAAATAACAAATGCAGTGCCGCAAGTAGATGCAAATGATGCACTGTGTGATGGTGTCATGGCGTTTGATGTAATCCCTCCGGTGTATGCAGGACATGGTCGATGACGACACACACAGTCTGTCACACCACGGTGACACATGAGCTGAATATTGAATTCCAAGGGAAATTCCATACATTTCCTCTGTCCTTTAGGTAATGATGCAAAATATAAACAAGTTTTATAACGATAATGGACAATATTTAGCTTAGCTGAGAGATGTCTAGGTTACTAAGTACCATGTTAAGCTGATCATGGACATAATTTGTATGATTAATAAATTTGAGCTATCATTTACAACAATCTTAAATTCTGCTCTTAAAACAAGGTCTCCTAAGAAATGTTTGTTTATAATTTGCCTAGGTACAAAAAGACGTGTCTTGACACTAACCATGTCGTCAAATCACTGGTATTATCTGCAGGATGCGAACTTATCGCCCACGATCACACATCCGTTGCTTTATTTGCTTACAAAAACTTTTCTCTTAGTTCTTGAAACATGCCAAAATCTCCCATCTCTGTCCCTCACTTTTAAAAGGAAGGAGACGCAAAATTTTACCGTAACGTAAAAGTAAGTCAAATTCTCACGTTCGATGACACAACGTCCTTGCAGTGGCCTGGATAAGGCGACGAGACGACGCCGATACGATGGAATAAGACATTGAGTGGGAAGCTTCAGTAGTATTATATATTTTTTATAATTACATAAATATAATGAAAAAAAAAACGCCTAAAAATGCCTTTTTATTATTTAATGGTTTGATGGTAAGTATCTCACGCATAATCTTTTCGAGTTGAAATTTTCCATTTATCCTAAAATGTATTAGCAGATCATCCATATAGACACAGAAGAAAACAAATATCCAAGATAACTCATAAAATACCCAAGCAATATAAATAAAATTAATATAAGACTACCTCGGGAGTATACTCTTTTTTATAAGTAATTTTGAAACTCGGCTCATAATTCACGGAGAAAAAAAGGTACCAAACATACAAAAAAGGTGCAGTCGAATTGAGAACCTCCTCCATAACTAATTAGACAGAACTTTTCCGCAAAGCCTCGTGTGTCTCGGCTTTTTTCGTTATTTTGGATATTTTTAAAGTGGACCTACTGTTGCAATATTTGTACCGTGTAGACAGAATACTGTCACTAGCTTGTGCATATTTTATGAATGGACGTGTAAACTAGAACGGTGGTTAACAATCTGTTCGCTTATGTTTTCATATTGATTTGAAAATGATGAATTTCCTACCAATGACCTACTTTTAAAGATACACTTCATACTTGCCTAGAGTTCCGTTCTTTCTTTTTGTCTTCGCCTTTTCTCATACGGCAAGATTATTTTTCGTAATCAGATGACCAAATATCTTGGCATCTTTCTGAATTTGCGTCATATATTTCACTGGATCATGTTGCCTAGAATTAGAACCTACAGATCGAAGACTTCCACAACCCCACGCTAGGCCCACGTGATTGGTAATGATGTACTCTTTTTCACAGAGAGAAGACTGTATCAAACTAATAAAACAGAAGCAACTGATATATTCTTTGTTCCCCTGCACAAACTATATATTAGCCTCTATTGTGATACTGTAATACGACGTGGTAGTCTTACCACATATGTGTTGTTAACTGAAACTGTCACTGTCACGTGTTAGTTTGTATGTTGCACAGTGACCATACACAACGAAAGAATGTAACGCATGCAAATATAAGGAGTGCGGAAGAGCCCAAACATTGTTTGTAGTAGCAGAGCAGGCTGCGGGCAGGATATCACGTATTACATAGTCGTTAGAGGCTCTACACAATGACCTCTGGTCTGAAATCATACTACGAATCTATTCGACATTAGAGAAGTATTTGTTGATGTCAAAGTAAACCTTGTCATAGGTTTGTGGAAGTAGTTAATCTTAAAAGTTAAATTTAATGTGTTCCGTTTTTCTCTGTAGTTTACAGAACAAACTGAAGACCTAGAACCACTGGATGAAGTTTCTGGTACAGTGGACTGAGTCGATGAATTACACACCTCGTAATTTCAACTAAATACCAAAATATGTCATAGTACGGTGTGCCAACATTATCTGAAGCCTCGTAAGTGAATCAATCGTGTGACCCTGACCGCTCAAATCGGATACTACCGACCACCACATTATTAGGGTCATCACGCCACCACTATCTGGCACAATGTCGCTCAGACATATGGGCTAGCCAATAAGGCATACGGCCACTTCGGCCAGGATGAGGAAGCCTTGCCAACGTAGACAATGGGCAATTAAGATGTATCGGCGGCCCTGCAGTGTCGGGTGCATTTAGGGCCATCACTCTACCGGAAAGCAATGTTCCGAATATTATAATTTTGACTAAGGGAGTGTCCATACTCATCGACGAAGAAACAGCTTATGCAGGTCATATCCATGCAATAAAAACGAATACTAAGACACGACATGATGTCGAGGCGAGGCGCATGTCTTCTTGTAAGCCTTTTTCGCATTTACGCATGGAAATTATAGCTTTTGCTGACTGTCTCAAGGCGATCTTGTGTGGTCACTCCCTAACAGACCACCCACACGGTCGCACGCTTCATTAAAATTTACACACAAAGTCAAATGTGGCCAAGTAACTTTCACGCACAATAAATTTTACAGCAGTTCTATCGTTGCTCTCTATGGTGGCTCTAATGAAACGATGTTAAACAATTGTGAATAATCGACTTTTCTGCGTTTAGTGATGGAATATTGGGTATTCAAAACCTTCCGTAACCATGAACCACGGTAAAATTATTTTTGCTTATTTATTTAAAAAAATAAATGAATTAGTATCATGACTATGAACGAATTGTGATGGAATTAAACACACAGGTTAGGTAAGGACATAACAGTATATCTTGGTAGTATATTTCTCTTGTGATAGTTTCCGACCACTATCTGAGTAAAGCCGGGGACGGAAGCTAGTTTAATATAGAAAACTGATCTCCTACCAGCCCTGAAGGTGCAGAGTGCACTTGATGCTGCGGATCTAACACAATGATGAGCGTCATTAAGCCGTTCAGTACTTTCTACGCAATTGTGTCGGAGGCCGGAGGTCGGCGCTCCAACTGGGGCATTCATAGTGTTTCTATAAATATCTCGATAAGTAAGTGGGCAGTAGTCTCTGTGTTGATTATTTTAAATAATCTGTAGTGTTCTAAATACCTTCGTGGTAAATCTTAATGTTCTTGCCCTTGTTAGATTTTATTTGGAGTCGGCGCAGCACTTCGTTGTCTTTTCCGGATAGATAGATAAACTATAAACTTCTTACTACTATGAACATAAAAATGCTTGTTACTGAATTTACACTACATCCGTCTAAAACATCATATCACAAGGCTATTACGAATTTACGATATTATGTATATAACGACCTATGCTCCTAAGTCAAACTGTGGCTATCTCTCGTGGAATGGTAATAGGCCCTTCTGTGACGAAACCACTGACAATGACAAGTTTAACACAATGACATTTAATGGCCTAAAGGTAAATTAGAGCCTGTGGCGTTGTTATGATACGGCCTGAATTATGGTATATTTTGTCTGTTGAGTAATTTAACTATTAGTGTGGTGTATTAACATTTACTGTGGAATTGCGGGTTAACCAATAGGGCGGCTTTGAATCAGTGAGTTTTAAAATGCGTTATTAAAATGAAACATGAAACAAACAATCTCATTTGGAGCAAGCATTGCTTGCAAGTTCACATTGTCAATTGCACTGCAGACCTTTGAAAGGAACCAGAACCTCAAATCAAAAGAGCTAACATTAGATTATGGTAGTGATAAATTAGCGCAGTACGAGATATTGTTTTTTTTTTGCTGATGGTAATCATCAAATAACTTGACGAGGGTGAGTGTCAGACTTGTACTGACTAAAACCCACCCATGTTCCTTCTATTGCCTTTTATGTTCTGGGGCCGCGGTATCTCTTTCATACAACCCGCAACCCCGGACGAGATACTGCTATATTTTAAAAATGCGATGTAAAGATCGCACATATTTTGGCCCATGTTCTAGATAGTATAGTTCAATGTATAAACATACAGTTGAGTAGACTGTGAGACTGACCTGCCTGCAGAGTTGCCTGAGACGTGGAACACACACGTGTTGCGAAATGCTACTGATACACATCGCCACAAGCTGATGATACGTGTTCTGGGTCAACAGTCAGCAATCTCGTGCGGCTACAGCGGGTTGGGTAAAGTATTGGCACAGAATATCACGTAAAATGTTTATACCCTGAATGTGCGTTGATGAGATTTTGTTACAAAATTAAACGTGTCAAGTGTTATAAGCAAGTTATTTCGCGTAACTTTGTAGAGTTCTTGTGCCATAACACGTGGCATTCATTTCTTTTCATAAGACGCTATGCTAATTCTACATTAAACATTGCAAGTAAGGATAGAATGGGATTAAGGCGAAGTCTCAAGTTTTGATCTTGCAATTGCATACCTATACGGTATACCTATACGGTATACCTATACGGTATACCTATACGGTATACCTATACGGTATACCTATACCTAGAACTAAAGATCGATATTCTAGACAGGACAATACTGGACATAATCGTAAAACTTTATGCGCGGTATCAGTTTCACGAACCTGTTCTTGCAGTTGGATCTATATCGGTACAGTCTCCTAACGTGACGTAATATTGGCACAGAGGGTGCTGCTTTGTTCTGTGCATGATTTTGTGCGTAGGTAATAATATTGCTAGGTATAAACAAGTAAAACAGTTTCCTTCCGTTTCGCCTCATAATGGGTGAATTGCCCTGTCAAGATAGCAATTGTTTTGCAGAATATGATGATATCAGCCCAGATACTGCAGACCTATATTACACTGCATTATGCTTGATCTTTTAAGGTTGTGGATGACGTTATTATCAAGTAACAAGTAGAAACCATCCACCGTTACGTGGTGGGTTCATAACAAATTGTATTACAGTTACCTAAATAAAAAACACAAACACTTATATATACTTTGTTTACTTATATTTAGTTGTTATCTAGTGTTGTGATGTGTATGTAAACGAGCGTATCTTGAGTGAGATGAATGAACATAATGTAAACAGCTGAGCTTATGTACTATGCTACCACGTGCATGCACGGCATTTCTTTCTAAGTATTCCATTCTATGGCGCTTAGATTTTGTTCCGGTATAATTAGCGAGGAGCAAAAGGTCACTGATTTGCACTTTGTACCTGACATAGACGATGTATGTACAACGTGTAATGAGCTTGATTAGCGAAACCCTGCAGACGAATTGATCGATTATTTAATTTATCGTGTTCGGATATGAATTATTGTGAAAACTAATTCTGTGGAGTGTGGAGTGTGGTGTGGCTAGTTATCCTTACTAATATTATAAAAGCGAAAGTGAGTTTCTTTGTTTGTTACGTCTTCACACCTTATTGGCTAAACCGATTTTGATGAATTTTGGTACAGAGATAGGTGAGACCTTGGAGACCACGGAATTATCTATTCCGTGTTGGAGACGGACATATTGTATTTTTTTAGAGTGAGAAATAAGGGAGAAAGAGGGAAGAAAAGGGGAAACTTAGTTTTGCTATTACAATAAATAAGGCGCAAGGTCAAAACTACAGGTAGCAGGTACCTGCAAATCAGGATAGGGGAACTGCGTTACCCCGAATTTAACGCAAGCGAAGCCGCGGGCAAAAGCTAGTCGTTTATATTTTAGTTATTCCACCTTATACGCTGATGACATTGTTCTCTAATGACAACATTCTGGACCGTTTCAATACTCACAGGATCGCTTAAATTGTCTTATGCGTAGTTTTCTAGATAGTATTATTTCCAACACGCTAATTGAACCATACATCGTGTTGTGAGGTACATTATACGCGTCATCTCTGGCAGAGCTCCGTGTAAGGAAAGTTGGCGCAAGCGCAGCCCGCGTCGAGGCCGCTTTACTCTCGACGGAATGTTACCACTCGACTTCACGAACGATGCTTGTCTATTAATACTACTTCAGATTCCAGTGCATGCAGAGATCCCAGAGAGACTAGCGTCCCAAACTATGCTGTGTTTATCCCTGAGCTGCTACACCAAGATGTTATAACAAATGTTGGCCATCTTGTTAAAGTGTGCTGTCTTCAATAGGTCTATAGTTAAGGTGCCAGAAAGGATTCTATGTCATGAAAGAGCCCTTTCAACATCTCAGTTTGGTGATGTAATAAAATAACTTGTAACATCGTATCTGTTTCACATCAGGAAGGATATCAATCAGTCGCATAAGTAGCTTTACCTACGAACCCAATCAGCGTAAATCAAAGCAAAATTTGCTTGCACAAATCAACCCCCGGCGATAAGTTAGCTAGAAACTAGTCCCGAATAGACCAGTAGCCGCTTACATTAAGATTAGCACATAATGAAGTGATATCACGGGTCGTATCGAACGCCGCTTTCGAAACAAGCGCAGGAATGTCCGAGTGGAGCCTGCCTCGAGCCCACCTGGCCACCTGCGTAAACCAGCCCCTGAGGTATTCAGGAGACAGACTGTTTGATGTTGTGCTATCGTTTTGGTTTGAAATGCTTTGTTGAGAAACAAATTAAATAAAGGTATTGTGGTTGGTAAGGAATGTTTCCGGAAACTTCTGTTTTCTAATGTGTGGCATATGAAAAATTCCCATCATCATTCATCGCATTTAAGTAATATTATGGGTTAAGGTAAAGGTGGAAATATCAACTTGGCTGAATTTATATGTAGCAACCGATACGAGTTTACGTCCAGTTTCATCGAAGTCAAAAACTTTGGCATTAGCGTCAGCTATTAATTAATTATGTTAGGACTATTTTATCTCTCGCGGATGTTATACGATAGGCATCTATACAGGACACTGTCTACACAATATTCCTGTTAATCAGTTATTATTTACACAACCCACATGATTGAGTCATCTAGATTACCTATACGTGCTGATGACGAATGCTTCGATCACCAGTCTGTAAAAATAGAAAATAACTCATAATAGCAAGAAAATAAATGTTTACGGAAATGTTTTGCTGATTACGGACGCAAGATTATCACGGGGCCCCGGTGTGGATACGTTCGTTGGGGCGGGCGGCGAGCCCACTACCTGAAAATGCCTCAAAAGGTGGTAACCAGGTTAATCCGGTGTAACCGCACGCCTTTCGGCGAGGCGGTGACACTCCTTGCCAGCGGGTGCTCTGGAAGCGATAGTCCTCGCGCGCCTGTACGGGTGGCGCGCGGAAGGATCAAAGCGCAAGGATTATCCGCCAAATATTTCTAAGGACTGAAGTAACAAAGCTACCTAGAACTACCTTACAGTGTCTGAAATTAAGAATTAAAGACCATGAGTGCTATTCATAGAAAACAACCTTATTAATATGTACCTTTTATATTTACCTAAAATAAAAGGAAATAAACACTCATCAGGTAAATGAAAGGAAATAAACACTCATCAGAAATAAAGACTCTAAAGTTTCCGTCAGCAGGATTTTCCTCTCAGTGACGCATGGTCCAAGACTTCTCCTCTGAGAAATCTGCGTTATTGGTCCAGCACTATGTATATGTTATGAAGCTATATAACGTGAAGAATAGGTAATATTGCACCCACAACGAACTAAAGTAATAAAAAATATACGATTTATTAAAAAAACAACTCTTTCAAGTTAAAAAATCATCCGGTAACTTTTCCTGTTGACCAATAAATGGTATTTGATAGTTGTATATGTGAATACACAACGACTACACACACTACACGAAATCATCACTTTTACGCCAAAACTAATTCCAAGTTTAATACAGTTCACTTTCGCAAAAAGGAACACTTGGAGAGATTTTAATTCTACATGGGTCTATTTTCTTTGACTACTCTCGATTTTCTCCGACTGTAGGTCATACCTGCCGATTTCAAAGAAAGCGCAAAGTAGGTTTACCTACAACGTTTTTAAATCAGGTTTCCTGTAGAGTTACAATGTCTTCATAAAGCAGTACTTATTCCAGTGATGGAAAGAGACAGAGCTATACAAGATGTCTGGCGTCATCTCTTTCTCACACGGGAATAAGTTAAGGTGGGGTTGTTGTTTGACAAACCTTTGAAATTTCCTCGTAATTATCCGGCCAGCTCAGTTCTTTATTTGATCCTAATAGGTGTGGGTTATGTGGATGAATGGTCAGTCACTCTATGCAAAATACTGGTGTTCAGCAGCAACCCCAATGTGATAGGGGCGGGGACTCGGTCAAGCTCAAATCACTACCTAACCAACCTTTATTTAGTTATATGCTATTTTTAATTCTGCAGGTTTCAATGATATTCACGAGTAGGCACGCTAACGGCACTTGTAGCAAGTATTGATCAGTCTTATCAGATACTTGTAATCGTTGGCATTGTTAATGTCATTGTCATAATATTTACACCGATGAAATAAATGTGGTATCGTACATGTCTGGAATGTTTCAGGAGACGAATGTTTTTGACGTGCGGTCAATGAGTCAAGTTGTAATCATGTGAAGGCAGAACCATGCCATGTCATCTCTAGAAAAGGGTAGATCTATGGTAGAATAGCCAGAAATGTCTAAACACTAAGGAGGACCAATTCCCTTAACCTGTAGAGCCCCAGCGGCACAAAAACGTAAGTAGACGCACGTACAGTACAGTAAACAGGTATTACCGTTGAGCCCCCCCGACCGATTTAAAACTGTATTTGTAGTAAAGATAAGTCTTAAAATCAGATTACGCTTACGATAAGTGCCCGCCCGGCGGTGCTTGACGGATAGTTCACGTAAATAATGGCGGTCCTTGAGAGGTTAAAATACACACAAAAACAGAAGAAAAAATTGCCTCGGATGAAGTCAATTGATATCTAGTCAGATAATATCTGCTGCAATATCTCAGAAAAAGGCAATAAATAATATTTCAGACAGAGGATAGGAATATTTAAATATTTGCCTTGGACTCAGCAAGATACGTGTGTTTTCATGCATTGCAATCAAACAGGTACTTAATCCTCGGTCTTGATAACATGCACACACACTACACAACCACATGGAGATACATATGTGTGTGTCGGATATAATTGCAATCAGATGATCGATAGTCGATAGTGCGTGGTGGTGTGGGTGACACACACACACGCGTGTCCACGTGTGGTATCAATGTCAAGTGGGGAACGTTTGAAATATCTGTGTTTAGTGTCAGCTGGCTCAATTACCTCCCAAGTAAAACAAACAAGTTATTTTAAGAGAAGCTAAAGAGTGTGGTTTTTAGGGCTCTGTACCACAAAAAGAAAAAAAAACCAGCCAAGTGCGTGTCGGACTCGCGCACCAAAGGTTCCGTATAAACCTTCGACATAAACAGCCATTTTTGACTGCGTAGTTTTAGAGGGTTGATTTTTTCACAGCTACAAGGGACCACAGATTTAAGTATATATATGGTTTTTAATTTCAACTCAATACCTTTACGAGTTCTCCAGATAAAGGGTCTTGACAGACATACGAACAACTAAGTGATCCAATAAAGATTTACGAAAAAATGAATATTTGTATGACCTGCTGATAGTTGTTTCGGGTCTGGCTGTTTTTGTATGTGAGTTTAAATGTCTGTAAACGCACCCACGATACAGGAGAAATTCCTAGTGCGACGTTTTTGAAAATAATAATAATAATAATGGTACCTTTTTTTTCGGCAACGCGTGAAGGTATCGAGTCCCAAGTCTATGGTCTTTTAGAACTGGCAAGAAGCTGTGAAAAAATCAACCCTCTAAGTCTACGCAGTCAAAATATATGACCGTTTATGCTAGTTTGTACAGAACCCGCGGTGCGCGAGTGCGAGTTGCCCATGGCCTATTTTTTGTAGTTTGGTTGCTTTGTGGCCATGACAAACAAAATAGTTTTCCGTATTTGTTTTTTTTTGTATTATAAGTATATTACTTTACTTTCTTTTCTCAACAAAAGTTAAAAGAAAAAAATATGGGAAATTTACTGGTTAAAATATTGCAATATCTTGCGCATTTTTTTTATTCCTATTGTAAAAGAAAGTGTAGTGTCAACTAATGTACCACTGATTGATTCTCAGGTGAGTATAACAAACCCAAGATAAGGCTAATGGTTGTGGTCTCCTCTTCTGCTTCTTCATGTAGATCCCGCTTCTTAGGGGGGTCCGGTTTCCGCACTTAGCCACTTGGACCATTGTGCGTATGCCGTACCTTGGTGGCCGCTACTCCAGCCAGCCCACACCCTTCTAGAAGTAGATCAGTCTTCCCGGGTTTCTGAAGGCGAAGTTCTGAAGGCAAGTGACTCTGGTGAACCCAGTGTCATTTTCCGGATTTCGGTGATTCCTGTATATTCAAGGAGTTTCCATGTGTGGCTGCTTCTTCAGCCTTCATGCAAGCTCTGCACAGGGCGCTATCTATCTATATTATGATTGTGGTTATCCCGTTATTTCAAATAAATGCATGTTAATAAATCTTTGCTTATACATATTATTATATATTATTGAAAATAACTTATTATAATGTAAGTCGTGCTGTGAAATTTTTAACACTTTACTAGCAATCGTAAAGTGTTAAAAATATCACAGCATGACTAATAACTAATATAAGTTATTTTCAATAGTAATTATGTATTCACAAGAAAGCCAGTGTGTAAACTGCTTCCGTTTCATAACTTAAACTTATTACAAACAACTCAAAACTCTGCATAGCACGTAAAACAATAGTTATTAAAGATAGTTACATTTTTATTAAGAATTTATTGAACAAACTTTTTTTAGAACCGTTTGCACAATTGTTGCATTTTATTCCAATAGGTTAATTAGAAACGAAGTAATATTCATTAACGGAATGAGTATTACTTTGCTGTTATATACTGATGAGTATTACAAAATAATTACGTAAGTGTTTGTTACTACAAAATAACTGCAACACTTTTTCCTATATTGGTGTAGTGCAGTTTGTCTGATGTGCTACATATTTATGACATGACTTCGGTCTAAATGAGCGTAAAACATTCTCACAATGATTCTTTTTGCACCCTGCACCTACTATGTTTTCTCTCTGCATTACCCTAAGGTAGACTGGTAGAAAATGCCCAAGGCATTAAATCCGCCTTTGTACATACATACAATGTTTTTATACATTTGCATAAAATTTTATAAATAAAACCCATTCTCATTTCCGTAAGTTTCTGGATTTGACTAGGTACTTTAGACACTATATTTTGAAAACGGATCATCAAAGCATCTTCTTGAATTTTTATGACGAGGGTTTTAATAAACAAAAGTAATCTTTTGTTCACTTCACAGTGGCCATAGGCTCCCAAGCTCCCCCATAGATGAATTATAAATTGAGAATAAAAAGTAAATGAGCCAATGAGAGAAATCTCATTTATTCAATTCAAGTCTAGATTACGAACGACCAATATCGTCGACATCGCCAGCAAAACATCCGTGCCAAATAACAACAAAAATGATGTAATTTCAAAAATTATTTGCTGCATGACGTTATTAAGAATTAATTAGCCATCTAGTTGGCACGATCACGTCGATACCTTATCACTCGTTATCAGCCGATCGCGAACACCTTGCGCTGGTGACGATGGCACTTACCTACCAGGTGACTCAGAACAACACAAATATTATCGAACACAATGATATCACTCCGATGCACTTGTTTATTAGGTACATATTGTTTTGTGCTCGTTGAGTTGTCGAACATTTGTCATTGTCTGTTGTGGTTGTAATTTATTGTTAATGATTGTTAAATCAGTTCGCATTACACCAAACGGTATACGGCCTTCAGTAATAAACCGGCTAAGAGCGAGTAAATAAATAAATATTTCACAGCACAAAGAAACTACAAATGGGAGGATTTGGTTTTAATTTTAATTGGATACCTCCACGCGTTTCCAAAATAAAGGGTCTTGACATACAGACAAAGTAATCCTATAAAGGTTCCGTATTTTCCTTATGAGATACGAAATTTTAATAAACCGCCTTTAAGACCGAACCCAGTATTCAAATATGTATGCTACACTAGGTCTATCATCAAGCATCATCATAACTTTAGCAGAAAGATGTCCAATGGTGGACACAGGTCTAGCTCAAAGTTTTCAGATAAGCTAGCACTTGTGCTGATAAATTATACTAGTTTCAAAGAGTACTTGAGACCTTTATGCCCAATTTGGAAATTACTGTCGTGTGTAGTTAAAAAAAAAACCGTTTTCCGGAGATATCATGTGCGACCGGGTGTAGCGTTATTGTAAGTAAAACATCTAAATATACCGTGTACTGGCGTACTGTTAACACGCCCAATTCCCACATAGTGCGTCTGCGCGTTGTACCGTAACGCGATACAGATCATACACACACACACACACACGTACACACGCAGTGCGCGTGCGCTACGGGCAGGGAATCGTACACAACATTTTCTATGCATATCTGATGCCGGTCGACTGATCATGGACGAATCATGGACTGACAACGGACAGACTGCAGACTACTCTCTTACAATTCTCACATTTATTTATTTATTTATTAAAAAGGTCACCAACAGCTTCTGTATACAAATATCTTAAAAAAATAAAATTGCACAGTATTGGACTTATACAGTTGCCAATTACCTACAGGTTAACCAACATTTTACATAATGAGTTATAACAATAATATTTATGTAAGTATTTAAAAAATATAAAAGAACTACTACAAAAACAACAAAAATACAATTTCTTTAGGGTATAACAGAAGACAAAAAAAGAACGAGACTTGTTACAAAAGGAAAAACAAATGAGATCAAAATTAAATTAAAATGAATGAATCATGCCACTTTAGTCGATGCCTATCCTCAAACAAACACTTACTGGTACAGGTAAGGTAAGGTACACGTTACTCATTATTTCGAGTTCGTGTCTAGAGACACTCCTAGGCTCTAAGGATTAATAAGCAAATACAATTCATACGGTAGTATCGGCTTGAAGATAATAATCAGCGTAGCGAATATAACTGTAAGAAACAAAGAACATGCATTGCAACTACCTCGGCATAAAAGAGGTAGAGAACGACTTCCGGCTAAGTGGTGGACTAGCATGTCGAAACTCCAACCAACCGAGGACAGAAAATTAGGTGAAGCGACCCCACCCAAACTGGTGTAGAGCTATGAAGACGTCGAACACAACCGGTCGTGCTGGTGGTCTCCTTGTTCCCGCTTGTGACTTGCACTGGACTCAACGGTAGCGGAACAGCAATCAATTCGCGACCGACTGACGAACGACTTTATCAAACTGTAGACAGACAACACTATCGACTGCTTTACTATCAACACTTGCAACACTCAATTTAATCACACTAGTGAGTGAAACATCAACTGAACATAACATTTAATTGACTGCTAGATACTAAATGTTCACACTATATCTCAATTTATAGACAGTACTGGGAATTCACAGCTGTAGACAACGATATTGACTGCGTGTCATGTCACTAACTGTTCAAGTGTTCACACTACTTGTCTCTGGTTTATTAATTTTTACACACAACAGTGGGAACAAAACGAGTGACAAGTTTATTGGAACTGTTCTGGATACATTGTCTTGGATTATGTACTCTTTGACAACAAGTGGTAATTCTTTAGTGGACAGAAAACTATTCACACGTTTTAATTATTATGTTTTTAACTGAAGATTGGTGGTAGTTCACAAACATTTCATAACACTGTGTTAAAAAAAACCGACTTCTATAAAATCCTCAAAACTTCTTCCTGATTTTACTTCCGGAATACGGTCACTTTTGTTTGTTTCGTTGACTTTTTGCCACTGACTTCCGGAAGCAAAGCTATTTTACACTTTTTTTAGGTTTTTTTTGGAAGTCTGTAATTTTTTTTGCAAAAAGTTTTTTCATTTCAGCATTTTTAGGATTCCGTAACACAAAAGGAAAAATTGGACCCCTTATTGAATCACTTTGTTGGCGAACAACAAAGTGGTTCTGTGTCTGTCTGCCAAACCCCTTAATCTCGGGAACTCGTGGAGGTATCGAGTTAAAATTAAAACCATATATTGTCTGTGGTCCCTTGGAGATACATAAAATCAACCGTCTAAGTCTACGCAGTCGAAAGATACGACCGTTTATGTTGCAGTTTGTACGGAACCCACGCGGCCTCGGTGCGCGAGACCGACTCGCACTACGCCGGTTGTTTTAGTCTAGGTCTCATACAATTTTTCATCGAGCATACATTTTTCATTGTTACTAAAACATATTAGCAGATCATCCAGGCAGAGAAAAAAAATTACCTATTGTAGATGATAACTCATAAACTACCCAACCATCATCTGCCTAGCCTAGCCTTTTCCCAACTACGTTGAGGTCGGCTTCCAGTCTAATCAGATGCAGCTGAATATCAGTATTTTACATGGAGCGACTGCCTATCTGACCTCCACAACCCAGTTAATAGTGGGTAATACGATACCCCTTGGTAAGACTGGTTGTCAGACTTTCGGAACACTGACTACCTGTAACGACTGTCAAAGATCTACAAAT
Organism: Ochropleura plecta; assembly: GCA_905475445.1. Classification (NCBI taxonomy): domain Eukaryota; kingdom Metazoa; phylum Arthropoda; class Insecta; order Lepidoptera; family Noctuidae; genus Ochropleura; species Ochropleura plecta. Next base: position 20,592,130 of record FR997736.1, read on the forward strand.
GACAGCCGGGACCAACGGCTTAACGTGCTTTCCGAGGCACGGAGGAAACTCGGTATGTAACGGGTGGTCACCCATCCACAGACCAACCTAGGCAAGCGCGGCTTAACCTAAAGATCGACCCAAGCGGCTACTATTTATTTAGCCACGAGCTCCTCATAAACTACCCAACCAATATAAATAAAATTGATATGGCTGGGCCCATATCAATTTTCGGAAATGTACATTCGAAGTTGTCCCATATCATTTTTTTTTGTTCGAAAGAGGAAATAAAATTGATATGAGAAAGAATTATGAAAGTTGGTCCACAGTTGGCGGAGTAATCGGTGAATATACATAAAATAATAACATAGAACCTCCTCCTCTTTTGAAGTGGGTTTAAAAAATATAAAATCGATCAATGTGAAAGCTATTGACAATATCACTACATACAAGTTTCAAACTCATCTTTTGTTAGTATGACACTGTAATTTATGTCGTCTGCAGTTTTTGTAAACCATTAATCAGCAAGCTTACCGTTCCTTCATGATGAAGCAAAAAATACGATACAAACGATGACATAGACAACATAACCATCACATTATTTCTTAATAGTCGACTAGACAAAACTGCGCAATCACAGTTTTCATTTGCTCACGTAATGTTTAAAGTGGTTTAAATGTTGTTTTTTTATGCTTTGAAAAGCTTTGCTTATACAACATTTACTACGTTATAGATGTGATTCTTCGTCTCAAAAACCTAGAAAGTAGTGATGGGCAGGCGCTTTTAGGGCAGTCTGTACTTTTGACTATACTTCATGTGATCTTTTATTACCAAGCAGTTGTAATCCACCAGTATCCTTACTAATATTATAAAAGCGAAAGTGAGTTTGTTTGTTACGTCTTCACGCCTACATGGCTAAACCGATTTTGATGAATTTTGGTACAGAGATAGTTGGGACCCTGGAGACGGACATAGGCTAACTATTGTTAAAAAAAGTGAGAAATGCGGGAGAAAGAGAGAAGAAATGGGAAAACGTAGCTTTGCTATTACAATAAATAAGGCGCAAGGACAAAAACTATAGGTAGCAGGTACCTGCAAATCAGGAAAGGGGAACTGTGTTACCCCAAATTTAACGCGACTGAAGCCGCGGGCTAAAGCTAGTTACTTATATTTGTTTACTTAAACAAACCATTACAATAATCGCCACATTCCCCACCACCAATCTAAAAAGAATGCAAAGCTTTCCTATCACTAATCGATGGCACTGAAATGCGCAGGCGACGCGTGACGTCACACCGATCGTTTACATTCAAACGTGTTCCATCTTGTGATGCAAAGTCAATAATCACGTATTTACATAACACATTATTTGCTCACACCTCACATCACAGACAGCAACGAAAATCATTTAAACAAATGATTTTCAGGACCAAAAAGAAATGAAATAAATATCTAATGTGTTACCTTGGTCATTTGGTATATTGCTACAGTGCTGTTGTGAAATAAAATTCTGGAAAAACAAAGTAATGGCGATTTTTCAGAGTCCTTATCTACGACCAAAAAAAAGACATTAAAAACCCTTTAATACACTTTACCTAAGCGTCAAACTACCTTACTAAATTAAACATTGAATTAGATTTTGATCATCTGATCATCCTGCCTCATGCTTTTATTGTTTGTGAGAGGAGAAGAGAAGAAGAGTTGTAGATTTTCCGATGATGATGGAATCATTGTTTTCGAATCTACAAGTTTTATGTCAAACTACAAAACTGTCTTCATGCTCGACAAGACTGCAGCCTCTTTTTCTGTCGGTACACTCAACATACACATTTGGCTGCGCGTGCGCTTCGGATTTACATAGACGTTTATCTGCCGGCCGAGATTATTGAATTAGTTCATCGCCCCCGCAGTCGCCATGTTTGTTTATCTGCAGCTACGGAACTAGGAATATCGTGTTTTCACTGATGTTTCTTAATCTTATCCTCATTGATATGGTATACAAACTGGGTCTCGAAACTGTTTGGTTTTTAATTTCCGCTTTATACACACACTAATGTTTGTGACCCACTCAAACCCAATCGCAACCGTATTGCAAACGAAATAAAGATTAAATTAATGTTGACAATGACATGAAATCTGCGGTAAAATTTATGTGTCCTGCTTCTGCTGATCTTGGCTGCAATATCCTCTAATACGAACCATTATTGACTCACCACACTATCAATGCTTCATAGTCTATGCCTGGAGTACGTTTTGCTTGCTGCAGTGACATTATCATTGCAGGTCGACTGGTCAATGGCTGAGTATACTGCCTGAATAGAGGCTCCACATTCTTAGCTGCACTTAATTTTCGCTGCTAAAACGTAAAACCCGAGTTCCCATTTTATTTGCTTAAGTATCACATTCCTACTATTATATCTTTATGGAAAACACTTGGCCACTAAAATAATTAAATTATAAATAACAAATTATACTGCTCGTGATTGTTATCAACGATATGGAATTCAACAGATATGCTGATATCTAAAATAATGATAAGTATGTGTGACATAAGTGAATTGGGTCCAAATCATAATTAAGTATTACCAAGGGCTAAGGCTCATAATGGATATCCCCGAACACATTGAGGCCTCATGAGTCCATCTATTATGGTAACAAAAACCTGTCAGTGCACTCTTAACGAAGTACACTATTGTTTAAACAAAGTCTTAGTAACTACTAATTACTACAATAATTACTTTATGGTCATAGAAAAACATGTGGTCTCTGGATTCAACTTTTTGCACGCCAGGACCTTTTTACCCACCCGTCCTTTGCTAGAGCCAGCCCGCGATGCTGAGCCTGTAAGTTCAAACCAGCCCCTTAATAATATCACTGATTTCTATTTCTATTCTATCCAGCCTGTCGCTTTGCTGTCCTCCCCCAGCGACGCTCGCCGAGGCTTGTACCTCACAGGGGGTGCCCTTAACGTGAAGTCGCTTAGTTTGTAAGTTTTTTTGTCCTGGCAGGAGGCCTTAAATTCAAGGCATCCACAATGATTGCCCGTTAAGCAAACGACAACCTTCTAGGTTGAACTGAGAGATGCCATACGTAAAAAGAACTTTTTTACGTTTGTTCACCCCGACGCCAAGCCTAGTCAAAATTTTTATTATGTGGTAGGTATTTTCGTTAAATGATAGGACATTTTCGATTATTGGTTTATTATAATTAATACAACTTCAGTTGTCGGCGGTATCTCACCCACGCGACAGTTTTGCAACTTAAGTGGTCAATGGCGTTAAAATAATAGGTAAATTTTAAATAATTCCGGTATACCCACAGGTACGTTACCAGCCTCACTTTTCGATGGCTTGGATAAGTACTACTGCTATTGCTGGAATAATGTTAAGACACACAATTATGTCAGTTTACTAACATTAGGTTCGAAGTCTGTGTTTATATTGGAGCCATGTCCTAAAAACTGCGAAAAAAAGTTAAAGTACTTTAAAAAACATGTGGTTTCCGGCATGAGCTATCACTTCCAAACAGTTCCATCTCACGTCCACACAAGAAAGAACTATATTGTCATAATGCTGACGACCGAAGACGACCCTGGATGGGGGAAGGGGGTGGGCCCATCCCTGACCCACTTCGACTCACAACGTCTTCTATAGCTATCAGTATAAACCTTAATGTTGTTGACTTATTTTATAGAGGGTTGACGACAAGGCATTAGGGAAGTTACGGCGATTATATTGAACTGGCGTCTCGGTGGGGAATGACGACGACAGACATTAACTGGCACTTAACTTTATGCCTTTTATGGAAACAAACTACTATTCTGTCTTTTCAATGAAGACGTTACACGTTTCAGTAAGAATCTCATAGAAAATGCCGCTGTACCTTCATTTTCCTTAGTCTGACTAACCTTTTCCTAGATTTCTAGGGGTTGGCTACCAGTCTAAACGACTGCAGCCGGATTCAGCCAAAATGTCACGGCTGCAACGTTTTATTTAGGAAACATTTAAAGTAACGAAGTTACGATGCTCAAGAGACTCTCAAAGAATCTTACAGTTTTTCGCAACAAACCGCAAAACGTCGGCGCGAAATTCACACAATTAGAAAACTGTAGATAATTTGTAGCGGGAGACGGAGCAGCGGCTAAATAAACAGTAGCGAATTGGTGGCGAAGCGGTCCGACACGCCGCGACCGACTGTGACATGCCCTTAATCGAATCTGCATTGTGCTGATGTTCAGCACTGATTGCACACAAATCGTCTGTTTTTACGCTGAAAGGTTACCTTTTATACATAACATGTTACTCGACAGTATAATAATGGATGGCCAGTTAGCTCTTGTTGATAAGATAGTGCTCACCTGCTAATTGTTCGTACTCGGTCTGAATCTGTAGAGATGCTATTAATGTTACAGTAACGAACGGAACATATTATTTAATAACTGACAAAGGCTTGCACTGACTGGATAGGTCCACTCAATCTGTGTGGTGCTTTCTTAAAAAGACCATTTCAGACACTAATCTGCATAGTCCTCATGTAAGTTGACCAAGATTTTTTGTCTGGACTTTAAAAGAGAGTATGACCTCTGAGTTTGTTTCGGCTGTTTATTCTCAGAGTAGACGGGTACGAAACAACGGCCTCATCTAGTTTAAAAAAAAGACGTGTAAAAGTGTTTGTGAAAACCTGCTTGCAAAATAAACATCATTTATCATTTAACAACTGTTAGACTAGTAAGAATGATTCAATCCGATCAGATCGGAATAGAAAATTAATATGAATTGAATCAAATACATGTGGTGTTAGTTTTTGGTATTAAAACTGTAACGTTGCGTAGGAATTTCTGCAGCAAGGTCACATAAGGATAAGTAGAGAAAGGTAGACCCACGTTTCTCTAGTTCCCATGTATCCATGGGCGAGCCCTTAGCTTAACACAACAACACTGTCCGCCCGGGGAATCGATCCAAAGACCTCAGCGGTACCGCTACCGACCACTAGGTGAATGAGGCAGTCTATTTGATTTCATATACCAAACCACACGTAGGTGAAGTCATTTTCTTGAGCTTGTAGAATGTGTACCTAATACCCGTTGTAATAACAAGTGTACTTGGAACTAAACGATTAGATGAAGTCGGTAAGGCTAAGTGGTGTTATTGATTTATTTTAATTGCCTGACACACTGCCTATTGCAGTTTTGTACTTGCTTTAGGCAAAGTTTTTTTTTATTCACTCATACTGTATAATGATTTTGCGAAAAAATCTAGCTTTTCCTGAAATGAAATTGGCCAGACTTTTTTTGTAACAGTAAATATGTGTTCACTACTTAATCGTATTTCTTATCGCGGATCAGAAGGGTTACCATGACATCTTATAGCAGTTCTTATTCCTGTGTTAGAAAGAGATGGTGCTAGACACCCTGTATAGCTCTGTCTCTTTTCCTCAGTGGAATAAGTTCTGCTTTAAGACGTCATGGTAGGGTAGCAGGGCGAGAATCATAATAGTATAACAATATGAATTAAGTTGAAGAATTTAAGTTGACATTGAAATGTTTAACTTTAAATAGTGATACCCAGCTCTTTAGTCTCTTCCATCTTCAATGTCATCTTACATTCTTCTGCATGTCTTCGTTTAAAAGAATGTTTAGTTAAAACATAACAACACAACCAGATCCACCTCACATTCCTGACACTGTGTTCCAATCTGAATAATTCATGTGATTCATCCCCATTGTTGTCCGGCACATGCCGCTATAAACACAGAACCTCTCTCGGCGCAGTCGGGACTGACCGGCACCACTTGTATCTACAATGTGTGTATTCATTAGACAAATATTTTCAATTTGTCAAGTCTTAGGACAGTAGTTGGTAGCCAAGTTACTGAAAACATGGTGGATTGTTCGGATCTTGAAAGCCATGACCGTAGGTCACTTTAACATATTATCAATCCTGATCTCCTCTTTACTTATAGCAATTATTTGTATCTGGTGGAACTATTTATGTTGAGTATGGGAAGGAATTATGCTGCTTTTTTGAAACGGTTCTTTTTCTAAAATCCTACTATCCTACTAACATTATAAATGCGAATGTTTGTGAGGATAATCGATATCACGTAGGCCAAGCCGCAGGCGCCAGCAAGTAATCTTATAATAATCAAAACACTAGCTTCGAGTTTAGGTATTGTCTAACTAACCCGTTGCTAATTTGGTTTTAGTTTCATCGACAACCCTCCCTTTTACTTATTGATACATAAAGGAAAATGAAATTTCGACGACTACAATCTAAAATACAAAACTAGAGCTATTCCAATGCTTGGTTAGGAGGACGTGTCCAACCAACGAGGGGCGTGACGCGTCAGTCGACGACGCGGCGCGCGGCCTGACAACTCATTGTGATGTTAATGCGTGTCACAGCAGATGAGCCGCCAGACATAGTCGCTGTCACACATCGTTATGTTCCCAAATTATGCGTAAACATAGTGTACAGGCGTGAACACAGCGTGATATACAAGGAGCTAGGATAGCAAGTTGTTATTGTTATAATAATATCCTTACTATAGGTACTAATATTATAAAAGCGAAAGTGAGTTTGTTTGTTTGTTACCTCTTCACGCCTAAATGGCTAAACCGATTTTGATGAATTTTGGTACAGAGATAATTGGAACTTTGGAGACGGACATAGGCACTTTAATTACATAATTAATTTAAAAAAGAAAACATTTTTTATTTTTTTTTTAGAAATTGAGAAATGAGCGAGAAAGAAAAGGGAAAACTTTGCTTTGCTATTACAATAAATCAGGCACCAGGACGAAACGACAGGTAGCAGATGCCTGCAAATCAGGAAAGGGGAACTATGTTACCCCGAATTTCAAAAGATAGTTATAATATAAAAATATAAGGGAAGAAATTATTTTGCCGATCTTTTTGCGTTCCTGTCACGACAAATTTAAGATAATTCAATAGGTTTTTACGAACATTCTTTCTTATGCTTTAAGTGCCTAAATGATGATATTAAATACGCATAAAATAGTGATGACTAATTATTGAGAAAGCGAATGAACACGTTTATAATGTTTACTTAGAAAGTGCGTGTACGCACATACCTACCACAGGGAGCTACAGAATCACTTATTCGTCAAAAATATGAATATGTGCTTACATGATTAAATTTGAAATGAAAACTGTCAATTTCAGAAATTAATGCTCAGAAAATGGAATGAATTAGAATTCTCGAAAAATGTTATTTAAAGCGTAATTGATTCTTTTTACCAAGATGTCAACTGCAACGTATTCTATTTTTGAAATTTATTTTTGAAAAAATATGAATGAAGTAATATGTATTTGTAATGTATGTACAAACTTAAAATATTCTTTATGTAGCTTTAAGATTTAACTTAGAAAACATGAACTATAGGCACGCGGTACACTGTTTGCAACGGTAACAAAGCTGATCGATTACAAAATTACAACACACAGCCTCAGTAACCATTTGATAAGGAAATCCAATTCCACTGAACATAATGTGAATCGTTTTGCAAGTATTACGATTTCGTACAGTCAGATACACACGATTAACGTCCAAAATATTCGCAACAATAGTCCAAGATGTAAAGAACGATATTATGTCCAATGCTCCATTCACTGTAAAACGTTTAGAAAATTGATGACTAACGAAGCAATGAATGCAATTTTCTACTTCGGGTCGCATAGGTCAATTCAATTTTGGAATGTTTCCTTTCCCAGTTAGCTATTGTGATAACTTTCTCGACAATTCGATGGATATCAGTTGCTTTATGACAAATGGATGCGCTCGCGCCGATATTATCAATTATGTATGGTCTAGCAATCAGACGAACAAACAAATAAACATATTACTTTGTTACACTTTCTCTTTATACCTCCTGCGGTTAATGTTTGAAGATTTTGTTTGAACTGAATCTGCATTTGATATCGCTCTAATGCACAATGCCTTTTTTGCGGATGGGAATTTATTAATTAACTTGAGCAGGTTTGAGTGTCAGAATTTTACTGACAAACCCACCCATGTTGCTTCTTTTGCCATTCTTATTAATATCTTTCGAACAACCCGCAACCCCGGCAGGCCGTGGCCGTGAGGACAAAGTGAACATCCACATAACTCAAAAATAGGCATCATCAAGTTATCATTTTTTTTACATTATGTCAATCCATTTGGAGGTTCTTGTAGATATTTATTTATTTTTGACTAGCTTCCACCTGCGACTTCGTCCGCGTGGATTAGTTACTTTGGGCAAATGCTAACGATAACCCACGTGATGATCGAAAAAAAATATCTATTTCTCCCCTTTTCTTCCCTCTCTCTCCCGCTTTTCTCACTTAAAAAAAAATAGCTGATGTTCGTCTCCAGGGTCCCAACTATCTCTGTACCAAAATTCATCAAAATCGGTTTGGCCATTTGGGCATGAAGACGTAGCAAACAAACAAACTCACTTTCACTTTTATAATATTAGTAAGGATAGTAAGGATTATAACTTATTTAGACACTGTTGGCAAATTATTTAATAAAAATGCATGGCAAGTGTGGGCTGCAGCATCTATCTGAGAAGCATGTCTGTTCAGGACTGACCGCTGAAGCTTGATACTGATCCTTTGACAACCATTTTTTTCTATTTAAAACTGATTTGCAAAACATTAAGGCTCTGACTCCATATTCTGAGGTTTCAACACTCATCTACATATGCAACAGCGGCAGTTTCAATAATTATTTTGTGATATTCACATCTGCATTGATTTATCTATTAACCTTTGCAGGTGATTGATTTCAAATCCATTTGAATTGGCTTTTGAAAGTTTTAACAGATGTGCAATATGTCAATGAAACATTTTTCGACATCCTGTGATCATTTGGTTGAGGTTTGACATTGTAGATAAATTTAAGAAGATCTATGACCAAAGGGAGTGGAATTTTTTGCAAGATACGAAGAAGGCCTATGCTTGGAGTGTAACTTAGGTCACCTGACTTAGTAATCTCATTGCAATTGGTAAACTATGACAAAGTTCAACACAACTCGAACAATAAACGATCAAAACCTCGTGTGCCTCGAGTGCTATTCAAAGTAACAAATAAACAAGTATTCCGACCACGATTATTATTGCGTGTGTAATTGTCTATTAGGCTGAATCTGATGTATGCTAATTGAATAATTGCTGTACTCTCAGACAGGCTCTGAGGCCTCATCGCCACTTAAAACTGAACTCCCGGGTTCAATCTTTGGCCGGCTTGCACCGAGTGAAAATCTGACGTATTTACAGTCATCTACAAAAGACAAAACACCTTAATAGATGACTGCAAAAATAAAAAACAATGTTAAATTGACAAAATAAATAGCGTTGGTGTTGTGAATGCAATTGGTGAAATAGCACTCGCCCTGAGTAAAAATGCCACAAATATCACTTCACTTATTTATTTAATGGCGTTTGTGGAAGGGGACACCACAATTTTGCCAATATCACGTAGGTACTATGGTAGACAATCAAACGCTGGAGACTATATCAATAATTATCATTGTTGAATAGAACACAAAAAAGAGTTTAAATGATTTAAAATATTTTAACAAACAAATAATGAACCATTTTCTGCACAGACATTTCAGACACAGTGTTCAGAGAGAAAAAAAAAAGTTAATAGTTGTTAGAAATTATAACTTTATTTTATTAACTTCAACAAACTTACACAGTTTATATACAAAACGAGAGAACACAAGAGAGAGGAGACATTTAACGGATGTGGGACGAGGGATGTGAGGGGGAATAATTTCGTGTAAAGAGAATCTCAATTTAGGGCAGCAGAAAAGTAAATGGTCCACGTTTCCGTCATCCAAACCGCATTCACAAATAGAGCTATCCCTAATCCTAAGTTTGGCCAGAAAAGAGGGGGAGCAACAATGATTCAAACGTAGACGGCAGATAGTCGATGTAGTTAGTTTATTTGCTAACTTGTATTTGAAAAACCAAGGTTTATGGGAAATGACAGGTTGAATATCACCATAATATTTACCTTTCACAGACTTAGAGATTTGCCATTCTAAAGACCATGTTTTAAACAAAATTGTCGGTGGTACAAATGTCATGAAAGTAAATTTCAGAATGGGCTAAGGAGCCTGTGAGAACAGCATTTTTAGCACATGAATCAACTGATTCATTCCCATGGATACCAACATGACCTGGGATCCACGCTAAAACAGTTTTACACAAATATCTGTTCCCTTCTCGGAGACAAGAACGTCAGTTTCCACAACTGTCAACTGTCACACACACACACACACGCACGCGCCTCAACACTTATAAACCGATTGTTATCTCGATGTCATGAGATGATCCGGTGCAGTGACCCGCAGAGCTGCCGCCGCAATTAGGAGCGCGTTATGTGAAGTGCAGCAGAAGCCGGAAGCAAGCAGACAAGCTGTGTAATGCATTCCTACGTGCGTGGAACATGGACGAGAAGCAGATTTGCTCAGAAGACCCACTATTCTTTTTATGCCCGTTTTATCGTACCGTTTATCACAAAATAAATTGAGGTACATTCTCATCAATCGATTCAAGCTGACAAGACTTGAAGCTTGATTTGCGATCCAACCCATTCTAAACGACTGATAGTGCCTTTCACTGTGTCGTGTCATCCAAAGTAGACCTTCTGCTTGTCTTCGTGTTGTGGTGCTGCTGGCTGTGGGAAGAGATACGACTGTTACGTAAATGGTAGTTTTCGGTAAAATAATGAGCCGGAAAGGTCATCTAGATCATTTGTGTCATCCGGAATTACAAAATAATTGATTCGAAACATTTGTAAAGAAAACGACTGACGGGTTTCGGCTGCACAGCAATAAAACTTGCATAAACTCAGCTCTTATCGGAGATATGCAATAAATAACTTATTGGAAGTGGTCGCATTAGGTATGACTTTACAAAGCCTAGAAATTTCTATTGGACCTTTTAGTACTAGTGTTGTTTAAGTAATTATTTAATGCTAATTAATAAGCGCATTGTGTAACATAGGTATTCCTAATGTGCCCAAAAGCAGCAAGTCTTGCGGAGTGTCCGCATAACGATGCTACGTCAATGGTAATACGAGCAGCATGTAATACCACAGATTATGGTAATACTCGCCTTTTGAGGACCATGTAGGTTGCTTAGTTTAACATAACGTTCCTTTATGGGTAAAAATATTTCTGTGTAGCCGTATTACACAATCCAATTACTTAATAGTGAAACAGGAGTCTTGGATAGCATAATATTCATGAATAGTTTGCATATTTATTTAAATACCCGTTAGGATTACAAGAACACACTCGCACTCTGTAAACTAAAATATCTGTCAGACTGTCCTGCGTCCGTGGTCACTCTACACTCTATCCGTACCGGTTTCACCGACTCTTGAACTAACACCAGCTTTGTGCGATGAATGAATATCTTTTCGTCCAGCCGTTGCTCATGACCAACATCCCCAGGTTGCGTGTCAACATAAACAACTTACACATAAACACATAATTTAACTGAACACAATAGAATCTTGCAAGTTTAACAATGTCACCATAGAATGTAACATATTATTTATCGTTTCGTACATAATTTCACTTGTCACGCATTCATCTTCCATGATTTCTAAATAAACAATTTTAATAGAAATTATGATAATGTTGGAAAACCTTCAAACACGAAGCAAACAAGAACAGAAGTTTCATTTCATACATACATACATAGGGGAGGTTAGTGATTAGCGGCGTGTCTCCATAGGCAATGGTCCACCTTCCATCTTACGCTGCATGCTCTGACACCTGCGCTCTAGACGATCTTATGGCTGCATTAGCGAGCGGGCTTCGCATAGCTGAACTTTGGGCCAAATGTATTTATATATATTTTATGTGAGGCAAAGTTAAAAAGAAATAGAATATGTTGCGACACGCTTACGAGAAGAAGTGATGGTTGCAGATTTCTTCAAAAGAAAGTGAGTTAGTTTTGTCCGTAAGTAGTTAGAGCTTCTAGCGGTAACAACATCAGTTATTGTCTTGACACAGGCCTCCTTTCCGCTATTTTTATTGCATGGCATCTCGTAGCTCAACTTAAGAGATAGTTAGATGCTTAACCGGCCTGGGGCAAATACTTATAAACTAAGCGACAAGGGCATCCCTTGTAGGGTACGAGCCTCAACTCTAGAGTGTCCCAGGGGGAGGACAGCAAAGGGACTGGCTGGATATGAGTTTCATTATTTGGGGACTTTAAAATTACTGGTTCAGTCGAGCGGGTAGGCTCAAGCAACGACAGCGAGGACGGAAAGACAGCGATTTGTATCTATTTTTCTTTTTTAGAATGTTGCCGTATTCCTTTTCTGTAGGATGGTGATAGGGACATCGAAAGTGGTTAGGGTCTGCTGTGATCGGCGAATGTAACTGATACGCTAGGAATCGTAGAGAGCGTCTGATACAATCCGGGGGTCTTTCAGGGCAGAGTCGAAGAAACGTTTTAAAAGACGTTTCATAAACTGGGATATAGTGTGCACAGTTCTAGATGTAATGTGTAATTTCGGACATAAAATGGGGTCATAAAAACAGTTATGTAGGGTCTGCATTCTAAGGAGAAGATTGGGCTTTACATGGGAAAATACGACACAAGCGTAGGTTATGATGGGACGGATCACCGCGGTATAAAGACGAAACCCGCACTTCCCACACAACTTGCTCTTGGCTATATTATATTATAGTCATCACTAACGTTAGTCTTTCAGCCTTATCAGCCACTTGCTTGCATCAGCTGAATTTCCAAAAAGTATTACCATATTTAAGTGCTTTACCTAGAAGTAATGCTGCTGTCAGTAACTTTTTGATCGTTTATTTATTCGTAAACATATTTTTTTATATTTTCACATATTTCTTATCAAAACTAAATGAAACAAAAAACATTTAAAAATAGTAGCCCACCTGTATCGGAAACAGGGTCCAAGCTACCGGCGGTCAGGGCTCCAGAGATAGGAACCTCCTAACAACACGAGCCGTGTCCAAGAGTACCGCATTCTGTATCAAGCCCTTGATACAGCTGCCTAACGAGAGCCTCCTCAGGTATTGGTCGAGGCTCTTGGCAATTAAGCTATTGGCAGATCTGTAACTTCATTATTATTCTAAGTGAGTATTCTGGATCTCATTAGAGCATGTATCATGTTATGTGCCTTTCGTCCAAAGGTGCGTACCTATGTATCTTGCCTCCCGTCGTCGAGAACAATTAACGAATGCACACAGACGCTTAGGTAATTGCTCGTTAAGATGGATTGCTAACTGTTTAATGAGCGTGCTCTCATAATTACATCCTACCTGTCTTGACAACTTATGAGTGCTAGAACTGTTGTTCCGGGTTCGATTCTTTTGTCGAGATTAATGCTACAAAAATATATTTGAACATTAAATAGGATCAAAAAGATTACGTCTATTGACCGATAGATTAATTTGAACATCGAATAATCGTTTGTAACGCGTAATTCCTATTTCTTAACAAGGAGACTGTATTCTACTTTCTCGATACTGCATGTTATACAAGAATGCATCGTATCGAATATTGCCGAATCTCAAGTGAACGCGTGTAAGTGTTCGGAGCTTTCATTACACTTTCACTTCACAATCCTTTTTCGAAAGATTTTGTAATAAAATACTGAACGCCAGATATAAATATAAGTACGTAAGCTATCATTCTCGAGTGAGTGGTAAAACGCGTAAAATTGAGTACCGTATTGAGCCGATAATGTTGCAGAGCTTTCGGTCATAACAAATTACAATGAAGTTTTGTTATTTGGCTCATAATATCATGAATCGGTCGTTTTATTGTTGGACATTCTTTTTAGGGTTCCATTGTCTAATGGGGAAATCGGAACTCTTAAATACTTACCCTGTCCGTCCGTCTATCTGTCTGCCTGTCTGTATGTCGCAACCATTTTACTCCGAAACGATTAGCACCATAAAGTACAAAATGTGGAGAGTCGTCTATGAACCGCTACACAAATATGATGCGTAGGTAATTATAAAAAAAAAACTTGAGAGGTGTCAAGGGACACCCGGGTGGAAAGAAGTTATTATTTACTAGCTTTTGCCCGCGGCTTCGCTCGCGTTAAATTCGGGGTAACACAGTTCCCCTTGCGCCTTATTGATTTGTAATAGCAACGCTAAGTTTTCCCTTTTCTTCCCACTTTCTCCCTCACATCACATTTTTTTCAAAAAAAGCCTATGTCCGTCTCCTGGTTCCCAACTATCTCTGTACCAAAATTCATCAAAATCGGTTTAGCCATTAAAGCGTGAAGAGGTAACAAACAAACAAACTCACTTTCGCTTTTATAATATTAGTAAGGAAAACCTGTAAACACTCAACAAAAATAATCGTCGCGACACCACATTGTTCAATGCGAAATAGAAAGACGAAACGAAAATAACTGGCTTGCTTTCTATGAGAGAGAGAGAGAGAGAGAGAGAGAGACAGACAGATAAGCACGCGCACGCCGCACGGCTTACAACTATAGCAAAAAGTGTCGGTATAACTTTTGGCCTCAAGCTAAAAGTGTCGTTACAACTTTTGGCCTTAATCAAAAAGTGTCGTTACAACTTTTAGTCTTAATTTTTTCCGTCTAGCCTCCTTTGACTAACTTCGTTCCAATAAAAAAAGGGTGGCCCTCGGTACATGCAACTGAGGGTTGAAAAAAATATATCTTTGCGTTGTGTGGGTTATAATAACGAACAATAGGGGAAAGTTGGAGAAGTGTAGCTATGAGGCTTCGTTAAATGTCAGTTTAACTTGAGATGTTCCTGTCTGCTGGTTCATGACAGATAAGAGCTGATACCAGGTGTGGTATCATGTGTGGTAGGATGTCGGCAACGGTATTACAGCACATTAGATATGAATGTCGTTACTGTGTGGGTCAGTTACATGGTAAGGCGCCATCTGTTCGCCGTCATTTGTTAGTAGACAAATCTTCCTCTTTAAGAAACGCTGTTGAAAACAATATGAGAGTTGAGTTAGGAAGTAAAATCATAAGAATCTAACGAAGAAGAATACAACTACACGTTGGAATCAGTGGCGGCGTAGCATGGGTTGGCACCCGGGGCGACTTTCTATTGAGCACCCTCAAAATAAAACGGCAAATACTAAACGCGATTGCGTGACTTTAATTTGCTAAAATATTCTATGATAACAAAATTAACGTTTCGGTCCTTTTCAATGGACAATATGGAAAGACTGGTAGGTCGCGTTTGGGTCATTGTAGATCTTAGGTAAGATTTTATTTACTAAACATTTGAGAAACTTCTTTTACAAGTAGTCACTGAAGCCACACAAATGCTAGTAATTGCAAACCGCCTCGTCGGGCACCTTGTGGGGACGGCGCCGGATCTTACGGATCACCAGTATGGTTTCCCCAAGGGGCGCTCGACGGTGGACGCCATCGTGCGCGTGAGACCCCTCACGACGGGGGATGCAGTGTCCAGGGGTGGGGTTGTAGTGGCGGTGTCTCTTGACATCGCCAACGCGTTCAACACCATGCCTTGGAGCTGCATCAGGGAGGCACTTCGATACCACCGGATGCCGACCTACCTTCTTCGTGTGGACGGGGCATATCTGACGGACAGGGCCGTCATCTACCCCGGTCACTGGAGAGCGGAACCGGCCAGAGATGTCGTAGATGACACAGTCGTTCTGGCTCAGGGGGGGTCGCACCAGGCGGCGGCCGACATCATGACACGCGGGGTTGCGATAGTCGCAGAGAGGATCCGGCTGCTGGGTCTCGAGGTGGCCTTGCACAAATCCGAGGCCATGGTCTTTCATGGCCGCGGAAACACGCCACCGTCGGGATCCCAGCTGACGGTAGGAGGGGTTCGCATCGGCGTCGGGTCGACGATGAAGTACCTGGGAATCGTCCTCGACAGCCGGTGGAATTTCGTCGAGCATTTCCGACGTTTGGCTCCCAAACTCAAACGGACGGGGGCTGCTTTCAAGCGGCTTCTGCCTAATCTGAGGGGGCCAAACGCCTCCTGCCGTAGGCTCTATGCCGGAGTCGTGCGGTCCATGGCCCTTTGCGGGGCCCCGGTATGGGCGCGTTCTTTAGGGCGGCGCGCGGCCCACTACCTGAACGCGCCCCAAAAGGTGGTAGCCATACGGCTGATCCGGGGCTACCGCACGATCTCCGGCGAGGCAGCGAGCCTCCTTGCCAGATTGCCACCGTGGGATCTGGAGGCGATAGTGCTCGCTCACCTGTTTGAGTGGCGCGCGGAGGCATTACACCGGGGGGAAACTTCGCTGCCGCGGCAAATTGCCGCTCAGCGGACAGACCTCCGGTGGGATCTCATGGTGGCATGGAGAGAGCGACTGTCGCAACCCCGTGCAGGGCACGCCACAATAGTGGCGGTAAGTACCCTCTTTGAGGAGTGGCTGTAGAGGCGTCATGGCGTCCTCACCTACCGCCTGACGCAGGTCCTCACCGGACACGGAAGTTTCGGGAGGTTCCTGCACATAATCGGGCGGGAGGAAACGCCCGGGTGTCACCATTGTCACGATCGCCCGGAGGACACGGTGGAGCACACAGTGGCGGTCTGCCCAGCGCGGGCGGAGCACCACCGTGCCCTCGTGGAGGCGATCGGCGGCGGCGATCTCTCGCGTCCGGCCCTTGTTCAGTCTATGGTCCGGAGCGAGAGGGAATGGGAAGCGGTCACCTCCTTCTGCCAAGCAGTAATGCTAGTGAAGGAGGAGGCCGGGCGTTTGAGGGAGAGAACCTCAAACCAATCCAGCCGCCGCGGGAGACGCCCCGGGCGCCGGGCGCCGCGAGACGACTCCCGGCCACCGTAGATGCGGGCCTGTGGACGGTGAGCAATGGGTAGCGTCCGTCCATCGATTGACGACAGGCCGTGTTGACGTTCGTGTTTCACGCGCGCCTCAAAGAGATCTCAGCAGAGCAGAGGGGCTTGCCAGAGCCTCCGCCTGCCGGGGTTGCGGGTTGTTCGAAAGAGATACCGCGGCCCCGGAACGTAAAGGGCAATAGAATGAACATGGGTGGGTCTTAGTCAGTAAAAGTCTGACACGCCCCCCCGCTCCGCCCAGAGCGGGTGAAGTCATTAGATGATTTCCTACTCGAAAAAAAAAGCCACACAAATGCTTAAAAAGAAAGATGGTAACACTCGATGATAGTAATAGTATGTACTTCAGTACTATCGACAATAATTCCGAAATATTGAACTCATTTTGAATGTATTTGGACACTACCCGTTTACTTTTTGCATATAGATAGCATGTTCTATTCCTAGGTCATATTTTGACAATAGATTAACTAATTCTGAAAAAACCCTCTATTGTCTGATGAAAATGATTTTGGCGTGCCAGGAAGGGAAAAACATCTAAAAGGCGACTCAAAAGCGCACTCCACTTTTTTTTCTTGGTCTCTTAACATTTTGATGTTCATGGTCGATAGATTTTTTAAGCCTCAATCCATTTCAAGATTTTCCTTTTTTCAAAACAGGAGAGGAGACCTTCAAAATTCGTTATGTGTTCAGACCCTTAAGGATTTAGTTTCCACCATGAATTAAATCCTTTGACGAAACTCTGTTTTACTAAAACTGAAGAATTTTTTTTTTTTTAAATCAAAACCGGCTTCCAACAAAAAACTAAAAAGTCGAAAATAACTTTACTTCCGGGTGGCAAAAAAGTCAACGAAACCAACAAAAGTTGCTTACGTTATATTTAACTTTTTTTTAGAATGTCGGTTTTTTTCTCAAAAAAGTTTTTTTCTTGGTCAGATTCTTCTTGTTGCTAATCTGTACCTTCTTTCATCTTGTGTATCAAGATTGTCAGGCTATCTTCCCGGCGTCCCCCCATGCAATGCATTTTGGCTCCTGGTTTGTACACCATCTGTTTGAACGTCACTTTCAACACCTTGCTGTGGTGTGTTTGATACTAGAGAACCAGAAGGTGCTACGAACTTCAAAATTGATCCAGATAACATCATAGAAACAATAACACTGGCTGACTGACCATTTGTCAACTGTGATTGCTTTGATCGACACATCAACAACTTGCCCCTGTCGCCCGCGCCGACCTTGTCGTGCAGATGCGCCAGTGGCTACTAACGCTGCGCGTTACTAAACTGCGCGACTGGCTTGGCATTCCGTTGTCACCCCTTTTTTTGGTTGGGAAATCACCAAATAACTTCCACCGCTCTGGGCGGAGCGAGGGGGAGTGTCAGACGATTACTGACTGAAACCCACACATATTCCTTCTATTGCCCTTTACGTTCCGGGGCCGCGGTATCTCTTTCGAACAACCCGCAACCCCGGAAGGTTGTCACCCCTTGATGCTTGGCACCCGGGGCGGACCGCCCCCGCCGCCCCCCCCTTACGCCGCCACTAGTTGGAATACAAATATAACTTACTTGGTACACAGATATGAATTTTAATAACTCTACATGGACTACTATTATGGTCAGGAATCTACCAGTTATAGTAATTTCCTTACACGGTAATCAGATTGGACCCACTGCGACATTTTCTAGGACATATCTTCTCATTTTCAAACGCTTTTATGGATTGTGCATACCGAAATACACGCAAGAAGTAATGACCATGTTAGGTAACAACTCGCATGATACCATCATTCATCATCATCATTGTATCTCTAGCGATTGATCCCCACAACATATAATCATTATAAAAACAGCCTAATATAAGAAGCCACCTTTCGGCTCCATTACTCAGATTACATATATGAAACACGTATTATGGAAAGTAAAGCAAAAAACTACAAAGGTCATGCACGCAACTGCTAAACGTAAACATTTGCTAACACGACCAGTTTCAGAAGTCCTTGTTATGTACCGGTGTGCATGTTATCAGTGAGCTTTTCGATTTGCTCGTGTTGTTATGCGTGTGAGTTGCGTATTGAGTGCGTCTAGTGCACAAGTGAATTGGTTTCACTTTTCATCTAATGGTGAGCGACCTGTGACCGCTGGTGGGTGTTACCACTCGTTATGTAAAACATCGGAATTTAGATTGTTTCCTATAATTTTAGAAACCTATGTGTAAACTTTACTACCTACGGCGTATATGAGAGCTACTCATTGACAGAAATTAGTCATAGTTACATAATGATATGAATTGTTAGTTTTGACTGATAGAAATTTTTGAAGGCCAGCTCAAGCTGACTATAATTTCGTTTATTTTGTGTTCTCGTAAAAGTGATCGGCGGGGGAGACCTCTCGTGTCCGTCCCTGATTCAGTCCATGCTCCGGGGCGAGAGCGAATGGGAAGCGGCCGCAGCCGGAGTTACTGGTTGTTCGAAAGATATACCGCGGCCCCGGACTGCAAAGGGCAAAAAAAGGAACATGAATGGATGGGTTTTAGTCAGCAAAAGTCTGACACTCCCCCCCCCGCTCTTCTCAGAGCAGAGAAGTTATGTGATGAAATAAATATTAGGTGACTAAATCCAAGCCCTCCAGAAAAAGAAAAAAAACACTACAGTCAACAAATCGAGTGTAAAGTATACCAGACCAATTAATCATAGTCCAGTAACCAGTCGCTATCAGACAAGGTGTGAAGTGACGTCATAATGAATCTCACCTAGTTCTCACGGGGTACTGTCACTAATGAGCGAGCGTTCGTCTCGCTGCTTGTGATCCGATGCGCTCCTCCGACCAACTAATAACAAGTCATTCATCAAGATAGATGGCAGAACTGGTATTCAGAATTTCAGATGCATCAGGTTAGCCAGGTCCGACCCAACATAGTAGGGAATAGAGTAAAATAGAATACATTTTATTGTATAGCAAAATTGAAAAATAAAAAAATTGAAAAAGAATAAAGGCTAGGAAGATGATGGTACAATTGAACATGGAAAATTTTCAGACGAAGACTGATCAGAACTGTAAAGCTGTAAGTCACCCAGGTTTCAGACTAGCTCCAGAAGTTGATTGGGCACCCACCATTCCTAATTCTATTGGTAGTGGTATCTCTGAAAACATAACAGAATTTAATGCTGACCAGAAGAGTGCTAGGCAATGAAGACATACGGATAACAATAATAATTTATTTGTACTAAAAAAAACTTACATATAAGCACACAGTGAAAAAAAATTGTACGGTAAATACGTATTAAAAGGCGAACTTCTGCCTCCTATACTAGGCCAGAAAAAAGTGTTTATTGCATGTCATCGGCAAACTAAAGGTATTGGCTGTCATGGAAGCTACACAATGACATAATTTAAATTGATCAGTAAAAATACAGACGTTAGTTGACAAGAATACAAAAGACTCTAATTTTATTGACTGTCACATAAATTACGACAGCGATCACCGCATTATCGATGAGCCGACTACGACTTAACTGTATCACGTAAATATAAACATCAAATTGAAAATGTCTTTATAGCGGCAGCTTTATTTCAATAAATAAGCAGTGTTACGGCTGTTTCACCCTGGTCCGGAACACTCGTGGTGCTGGCAATAGACGATTGATGGATTACCAAAAAAAATTGTTTCCACACTATCCTATAGTTTTTCTTAACGAAATCTTGAAACAGGGAGTCTCTTAGTTATCCTTACTAATATTATAAAAGCGAAAGTGAGTTTGTTTGTTTGTTACCTCTTCACGCTTTAATGGCTACACCGATTTTGATGAATTTTGGTACAGAGATAGTTGGGAACCAGGAGACGGACATAGGCAATATTTTTTTTAAGTGGGATCTGAGGGAGAACGTGGGATGAAAAGGAAAACTTAGCGTTGCTATTACAAATCAATAAGGCGCAAGGGGAACTGTGTTACCCCGAATTTAACGCGAGCGAAGCTGCGAGCAAAAGCTAGTAAAACAATAATTTTGTCCACACAGACAAAAGTAACAACTGTAGCCCATGCAGTCACGGCCAGTTTTGTGTTTAACAATATTCTAACTTTTGTGTTTTCTGTCCAGTCAGAATAACACAAACTTACATCAAAATGCAAGTTTACCATCTCGTTGCGAAAGAGCCCCTTTTCTATTAACATACAATTTAGCTAAGTGTAGGATAGCCGACCAATCTGTTACAATAATCGGTGCCATCTGATGTAGCTCGAGATAGCGCGGGATCGGATCATGCGGATCACTCGGCTGTACCAAACGATCACCTTACTTGTACTTATTTGCACTTAGCAGGAAGTAGGGCTGGTGGATTCAGATTTTACAAATTGCTATTATATAAACTGCGTGTTGTTATATAAATTGCGAATCGCCTGTGTTGTTATTTTATTGATAAACAAAGCGGTCAAAGATGGCAATATAATTTGTTTATTTCGCTTCTTGGAATGATCATGTCGATTATGTTATCAACTTATTAAAATTATATGCCTATTTGATACGGATACTGTAATAATACTAGCACTTATTCATATTTTCGTAAGAGCTGCACCTATTTTTAAATAAAATTAAAATTAAGACTATTGAAAATTGTAAGCCACTTTTATTTTGCGCCCAACCACACAACAGCCAATTAAAATGAAGAAGGCAACCAATCTATTGATGCGAGAACTATTATCGGAACCAACAGTACATACATAGGTAATAAACTATTATTCAGAGAAGAGTTAACAAAGATAATCGACAGTTAACATTGCTGGAGCAAATGATAGGCTTCTCAAATACTCTCGATATAAGTACAGGTAATTCGATCAAGATATTCGAGTAAAAACTTAGAGAATTGTTATTAAACGATCCATTGGAGATGATTCCAGCGACTAGCGAGTCACGAAACGATATCAGATGCCGTTCTGGCACAGTTGGAACTTCTCGAGGAATGTATCATGTTGTTGATAAAAACATGTCGACCTTCCTACTAAAATAACTACTTATAGAAATATCAGACGGTAACCCACTTGACAGCAATAAAAGCTCTTGGCATTTCCCGTAATATTTTTACACCATGGTCTTGTGAAGAGTTGCGGAACTTCACACACTGTCCTTCATATCGTCTTAGTCATGTCCCAGATTTGAACCGTGAATCCACTTACGATAAACCGCATGTATTAGCCAAGCATTGTTGAAATGATAGCAAAACAACCATGAGCGAATGTTAAGAGACTAGCTGACGAATTACTCTTGATATCGTTACTCCAAAGAACGATGAGGTGCTACTACTCCAGAAACTGAAATTCATCAAAAGCAGTCAAGTTCAGGCGCTAGTGCTTCGCGTCATGTTCTACACTTGAGTTCGCTGATAGCGCGCGCGAGCGTGTAATTGGGCGCGTGCGCATCACGTTAGTTCCGTAACCAAGGAATCACGGGCTGTGAGATCTTTATAATAACTAAGAAATATAAGGTACTAGCTGTGACCGGCATGCGTTGCAATGCAATGCACCTTTAATTACCCTACCCAAAAAAGTCCAATGTCTGTCTCCTGGTTCTACGCCAATTTCCCACCAATTTTCAGCCAAATCAGTTCTGCCGTTCTTGAGTTATAAATAGTGTAACTAACACGACTTTCTTATATATATGCAGATTGAAAAACGCATTTGATAATCCGTCCGTCCGTGTTTTACCTTTCCGTCCAAGACGAGAGGAAAATCTGTAAAACTCATTTCACTGAAATTCACTGGTAACACTTTAAGTCATGTAAGAGTATAATATAAAACAGATACATATTAAAGATGATGAAGATTTTAAAGCAACCAAAATCAAGCTACATTTCTGTTTATAATTTATGGCGGCTCGGAAAATCTAACTTAAAGCTGCACAGAGCACAATTTTAGGTATCAGAAATATCAGAGGACATCGTCATGACTTGTGGCTGACTTCCGAGCTGCTATAAAGTTTGAACAGAACTACTCGTATACATTAGAATTTATTGAAATTAGAAAGACTCGCCGGAATTAAAACTATGGTCTTTCGTCTGCCAACCCTATGAAGTAAAACTACTATAAAGTACCGCAATTTAGACATGCAAAAACGCTCCGTGACGCTGCGCACGCGCCGCCGACGCATGTATTTCGATACCATTGACCGGCCGATGTATCTGTACTGGCCGCTTGTCTGCAGGATGTTGTATAGTAAGAGAAGTAGTAGTAGAAGGAAGAGAAGTCAAATATTTTCGCCTTTCTTTTACACCTCCAATTTCACCTGGGAGCTCGACTATGATGTCTGATATTCGCATTCGGCAAAAAGAGATTGGTAATACGTTTCGCAATCTCGACGTGAACAAAGCTAGTGGGCCAGATGGTATTCTGGCTATAGTTCTGAGGACCTGTGCAACTGAGATGTCTCCTGTACTGATCCGCTTCTTACTTAGTGTCGAAATCTTGGAAGCTTGCTAACGTGCAGCCCGTGTCCAAAAAAGCTAGTCGTGCCGACCCAACAAAATACCAGGCCCATTTAGGTCACGTCCATTCGCTGTAATACTATGGAACATGTCCTCAACAAGAGGCTCCTAACATATCTTGAAGCTAGCTACCTCGTCAGTGATTAACAATACGGTTTCCGCCAAAATCGGTTTACTGAAAATTTTGTAGTGTACGTCAGTCACATCAGTGAGATTATCAAGATACATGGGGATGCGACTGTCGTCTCCCTGGACATCTTGAAGGCCTTTACTCTCTGCAACCCTTATATTGCTACATATTAACGGAACAACAACGAGCAAATTGTCGGGTCGCAACATTTGTATACACGTATTTTTTGTGATATGTGAGAGATTGCTTAGATAAAGCTCTGTTAGCCAGTCAATGGTCTCGCTCATACGAATACGATGAATAAGAATGATTACTGAGCACTCTATCTTTAGCAACCATCTCTACACATGTACTTAGCTACACTGATGTTAACGTCCAACTAAATATGCTGCAGACTTATGATGGTCTTCAGTTAATTTTGTCTTGATTACTTAAGGATTGCCAGCTGAAAAATTGCAATAGAAGATGTAGATCCTTATTTTGGATTAACTTGTTATGTCAGTCAACAACACCGGATCGTGTAGGGTCGCAGGTCAACCAAAACACACATCCATACGAAGATAGGTACTGTGAGATTAGACTAAACATCTAGAACAATTTTTTAAGCAAACTTTCATTAAAATTTAAAGAAGAAAATAAGTTTATTTATCAATATTGAACGTGTATACAAAGAATCGTGTCCGGTGGCCATGCTATATATGATTCATATAATAATGGTCTCATCGAACGGAACAATTACTACAATAGTTAAGTACGTTATAACTATTGTAGTAATAGTTCTGAACGAAAAGGTAGAAAACAGACTCATTTACTATCACGTAACTATAGTTAGCAGGTTGTTAAATTATAATTGTGAATGTGTGCTTGATAATCAAGCTGAAACAATTTGTGGATATCCATAATTGACTTACCAGATGCTTATCTCAGCTTATGTTATTTATATTTCCCCAAAATTATTATCAGCTTCCATGTTCATGTATTTTCCGGGATGTTGTGGCAGCTACTGTTAATTAATTAAAATAAAAACACGTTGAATGTCCTGCTTTAAATTTCTAGAAAGAAATAAGGAAGTCCAAAAACCCTATTGATATCCGCAAGGCTGTGGCTGTGGCCAGGGTCGAGAACAATCTAGGTTGCAGTTGTGGTGGCTCTCGGTGACTGGATGAAGGAAAGTATTCTCATTCGCAAATGCCAAGTCGTCAGGAACTAATATAGACAAAAAATATAAGAGAAAGTCCACAGTATCGGATGTTCCCGCTAACGACGTGTGTACCGACTGTATAAGCGACGCATGATCTGCGCTTTGTACTGGTCACATCTGCCGCTCGTTATGGCAACACTATTGTTTATGTATCTCGTTCTGGGAAAAACAGAAACTCATCATCATCTGCGTAGCCTTTTCACAACTATGTTGGGGTCGGCTCCCATTATAACCGGATGCAGCTAAATACCAGTCTTTTACATGGAGCTGCTTATCTGACCTCCAAAACCCAGTTAGTACAGGGTAATACGATACCACTTGGTAAGACTAGTTGTCTGACTTTTGGGACATTGTCCATTTGTAACGACTGCCATAGATCTACAAATGGCAGCCAGGCTCCACCAGGAAAAACTGAGTATGAAGTAAGTTGTGACCCATCCGCAGATCAACATAGGCAAGAGCGGCTTTACCTGAAAGTCGACCGGAGCGCCTGTTATTATTTAGCCTCAGGCTAGGAAAGAAACTAACTTCTACATAATGTATAAGCGCTTGGTGTTTCCATCTCTAATCAAAGTGGTTGAAGTGCTGACGCAAGTACTAATTGGTAACGTGTTTAAATATTGATAAGTTATCAACTCATCAGTTTGATCAATAGTGCACCAAGAATGTGGGAGCAGTAAGCTGATTAAAGGATAATCACCTCTCTCGCCTTCACGATGGAAACGAAGTGAAGAAGGTTGTAAGAGTGAACGATAAGATCAGATTTTGAATAAAGACTGTCCCACTCAACAGTCAAGTTGGGCAAAAAAGTAAGCATGAATGCTATCGACCTCGCTGAATAGAAGCAATGCGTGTCCAATTATTTTTTAAACACTTGTGTAAACAGAATCTTACTCATAGCAATCTAATAACATATTTTCAGTCATAACAAAATACATATTTACCAATTTGGGAGTAAAAAAAAATTAGAGAATAGAGATTCTTGAACCTAGATATAAATGGAACAATTTTTGAGAGAAAACAAAATACATAGAACTAAATCAATCCGCCCGTCTGCTTCGCACATCATAGTTTTTTGTTGAACTCTTCGTAACGTAGGTGGTCCACATGAACGTCTACTTTCTCCAGACGCAAGTGCTAAATAATCGAAAGTGCATACTTTGTATATCATCTACGCATCCATCTCATACATACATATAGCTGCTTCGAATCGTTGCAAAACATTAACGAGTTGTTTTTAAGGCTTTTCTCTGATCGTGAGTCACGTCCAATTTTATATAGTTTTATGATAGTCATTTATACACATGGTAATATTATTGTGTAGAACACACCATAGGAAAGTGCAGTAAAATCATTCCCACGTCCGCTAGTAGCAACACAGTTTCACGAAGAAACGCTGTTTTAACGATTGTGTATGAAAGCCACTTTGTAAATCTATCCAAGTCCAGTGTATTACTGTCTCCCTCACTTGTCTGTCAGAGTCAGATAAGTATATCTTTGGTCTTTGATCTCCAACTTTACGTTTGCTATATCTTGCTGAAGTGATCCAACTGGTAGCTTTCCATCAGGCGGCGTTCTTGTTTAGGTACTAATGTAGCCTATATCTCCATGGCCATGATGATGATAAAAACGAGAGGTTGCTCGACAATATTGCTATCATATCGTTGCTACCAATCTTTTGAATCTGTTTATTTCTGTGTTTTTTTCGTCCAACTTGTCTTTGTCTTTGGTCTTGCATTTGTGCGGAATATGTTTAATACTCTGTGGATTTGATGAAGGATTTGTCGGTTGAGATTTCGATTTGAGAAGACGACTAGAGAAGTATGGAAAATGAAGACATCCTGCGCGGCCCACAAATAAATTGTGATAAGGGCAGGTGAATGATGATGACTGTGTGGACTAGATTTTCTGCACTTGCCTCCCCTGTGTACCACGTACACGTGTTCAGACATCTGGTTGTTCGGTGACTCAAACAGCAAGCAAACAGACATTACACATTGTTTACCCGAGTGAGGTATTCTCAATACTAACTAAATGCTTCGTATTTATACTATTTAGTCACAGAGCTTTCTACAGAGGAATGGCTGCTATTTCCTTGATGCACACTTGTTCAATCATAACAGTAGGAAGTTACCGATATTTATTTTCAGTTCATGCGCTATGCAATAATTTGGTACCGTATCTGATAAAAATTTTATCGAAAGCTCATTGACAACTGCAAGAATCTTACTACTATTATCTTACTTAATTAAATTGTAAATTTAATTGTATTAGCAATATACATATAGTATATGTTTGTCTGTAAGGTATTTATCTATGGGCCTAAGATGCCTGAAAATAAAATGTTTTATTTATTTATTTAATAATATTATAAATGCGAATGTTTGTGAGGATGTATGGAAGTATGAATGTTTGTTACTCTTTTACGTCAATTATATACATAGTATCTTACTAATATTATTTATTCGTATGTTCAAACTATCTTACTTTTAGCAAAAAGCCTCCAAGCCTTTATTGCGAAAGATAGGTACAGTTATAGATACAAACGAAACCCATTGTGGAAGTAATCGCTGAGTGCCTTTTAACAATACTTCTGAAGTCCCCTACAGAGTATAAGTAATTCTTGGAAATCATTTCGTATTGTTAAAAAAGCATGAAATATTAAATTAAAAATTTAAAAACACCCCCGACCCAAAAAAAGTACGCAACCCTATAAAAAGCAAAAAAAAATAACTTTTAACACTACGTAAGTACCAACTAAAGCATGTCAGACTATCTACTCGGGACTTTGTGCCACCTTTATGTCGGAGGCATAACCGCTAATTTTGAACTGCAAATGGTTTTCTTGGCCTGCTGTTGACCGTACGTATGAAATTTTTGATTAAATTTTGTCGTGTCGGGGGACCGCTCTAATTTATTAGCCTAACGTTAGAAGCACACATTAAGAAGTCCTCAAACCCATTGTAATTTTTCATACATTTTTTTGAGTCGTTCCTAAGAATGGGGGTTAAAATTATTGTTTATCATTTATTTAGATAGAGTATAAAGTTATTTTTTTGATTTCGTTACTTACGTTAACATTTTCGTTGTAATTTAAATATTATTTTGTATACTTATATTCTTTTTCTTTACAAGTAAATCTTGTGAGTCGTACTATCGTCTGTTTTAATTTTTTGTCCAGTGTTATTGTATCATTTAGTGTAGTTGTGTACATATTTAGTTTTAAAATACGAATTTTGTGATTAGGTAGGAATCATTTGATTTAGGTAAGTATTTTTGAAGGTAAAAAGCGGTCCCCCGACACGACAAAATTTAATCAAAAATTTCATACGTACGGTCAACAGCAGGCCAAGAAAACCATTTGCAGTTCAAAATTAGCGGTTATGCCTCCGACATAAAGGTGGCACAAAGTCCCGAGTAGATAGTCTGACATGCTTTAGTTGGTACTTACGTAGTGTTAAAAGTTATTTTTTTTTGCTTTTTATAGGGTTGCGTACTTTTTTTGGGTCGGGGGTGTTTTTAAATTTTTAATTTAATATTTCATGCTTTTTGAAGGAGCTCCTTAATTTTTCATTCTTTCATTTAATTTCTTTTATGTTTCTTGCCATTTAAAGGTAATTTTGTGTTTTATTTTTAAATTTTGGTCATTCTAGATTTTCAGCAAAAATATAAATCGGTTTATCCGTTTCATTCCGGCATTCCAGGGTTTCATCCGCCACATCCCATTTCCAGCATCAGGTCCTCGTCAATTAGAAACATAAAGAGAACTAGTTAAGACAAATCCAACGAGCCCAAACTCGAGGGGTTTACTAAAAGGCAGTCCAGGGTTACGTTTCCTACCTTCGAGCCCTATCACCAGACCAGCTCAGAGGTTCCAGATTTCCAGCATCAGGTCCTCGTCAATTAGAAACATAAAGAGAACTAGAACGAGCCCAAACTCGAGGGGTTTACTAAAAGGCAGTCCAGGGTTACGTTTCCTACCTTCGAGCCCTATCACCAGACCAGCTCAGAGGTTCCAGATTTCCAGCATCAGGTCCTCGTCAATTAGAAACATAAAGAGAACTAGTTAAGACAAATTCAACGAGCCCAAACTCGATGGGTTTACTAAAAGGCAGTCCAGGGTTACGTTTCCTACCTTCGAGCCCTATCACTAGACCAGCTCAGAGGTTCCAGATTTCCAGGATCAGGTCCTCGTCAATTAGAAACATAAAGAGAACTAGTCAAGACAAATTCAACGAGCCCAAACTCGATGGGTTTACTAAAAGGCAGTCCAGGGTTACGTTTCCTACCTTCGAGCCCTATCACCAGACCAGCTCAGAGGTTCCAGATTTCCAGCATCAGGTCCTCGTCAATTAGAAACATAAAGAGAACTAGTTAAGACAAATTCAACGAGCCCAAACTCGATGGGTTTACTAAAAGGCAGTCCAGGGTTACGTTTCCTACCTTCGAGCCCTATCACCAGACCAGCTCAGAGGTTCCAGATTTCCAGCATCAGGTCCTCGTCAATTAGAAACATAAAGAGAACTAGTCAAGACAAATTCAACGAGCCCAAACTCGATGAGTTTACTAAAAGGCAGTCCAGGGTTACGTCTCCTATCTTCGAGCCCTAACAGCAGACCAGCTCAGTGGTTCCAGAAGACATCAATGTTTCAAATGTCAAATCCTACATATGCTCGCAAGTAAACTGGGCGTGGAACATTCCTATTTAATTACACTCAACAAACGACCTGATGACCTTGAAGACCTGAACTGATTTCCACCAAACATAGCTAAAAACACTCTCGACTGATATACCTTTCAAACAAAAAAAACCGCATTAAAATCGGATCATCCGTTTGGGAGCTACGATGCCACAGACAGACACATACACATTTACACACACAGACACGTCAAACTTATAACACCCCGTCGTTTTAGCGTCGGGGGTTAAAAAGTAAAGGTAAAATCGGAAAATGTTTGTAAAAAAGTGCTTGATAGGATTAACCGCGCGCGCCGCAAACCACCCACTGTTATCTATTATTGTAGTTGACCGGTTATCTATGTGTCTTATCTATGTATAGAACGATTTCCCTTTTCCTGTATGAATGACGTCATAGTACTATATACAAGAGAAATAAAATAAATGAGAGGGAACATAGAAGTAGTTGCCCATTTCTTAAGATCTAAAACCGATTGAGTTCTGAAAGAATCGTCCGGCTTTTTATTTTGTGTGTTTCACAATAAACTGAAGTCGGTTATGTGTGTGTGTGTTTTTTTTAATAATGTACCTTTTACTTGTTCCGATAACAATAGTCGCCGACACCATGTCTTATTTGACCATTTTGGCACAGAATACATTTGATCAGAAAATAAACAACAAAACTATCAGAAAGGCGATACTTATTATGTAATACATTTACTGTTTCCCACCAAATGATTAAATTTTGATTTTTGGCGCGTAACCAAAATTGGAACAAAATCTGCCATTATGTTTGTCAACACAATCTCATTAAAAAAAATACAAATATTTACCAACAACGCCCCCTTTATTTTTTTTTCAGGAGGAAAATCATCAAATTACTTATGTCTACTATACTATAAAATTCTCGTGTCACAGTGTTCGTTCCCATACTCCTCCGAAACAGCTCGACCGATTCTTATGATTTTTTTTTATGAATATTCAGTAAGTCTGAGAATCGGCTTTCAAACCCCTAAGTGAGAAGGGGATCTGAGCAGCGGGTGAAATCGCTGGGCACAGCTAGTGTATTAATAATTATGTTAAATGTTATTTTTTTTTGTGTAAGACTTGTAGGTACTGACAAAAATCTACCACATTCCTCCTTTTGCCTTTCCTGTTCTGGACCCGCGATATCTCTTTCGAACCACCCGCAACACAATGTATTGACCATTGCAAGAAACCTCTGACATTACATTCTTGTAGTACTTTAAGCTGCAATGGATACCGAAGGCTCCGTGGTATGTGCTTATTGTAATCAGTGAAGCTGTACTTTTTTCGTGAACCAATTGAGTGAGCTTTACAAGCGCTGTGTTATTGTCTGTTCGTGACGGGCAGTGCCGGACGCCCGTGTCGACTTGTGACGAGAGCTCAATGTACGACGCGGGCGCACGCCTTATTCGATTGTAATGTGTGTTACCGTTACACCACGTGGCTTTAGAAGTGTAGACGAGGAGTCTGGAGCACCTCGCGACGTACACGATGTATGTTAGGTTTTTTATTCGTTGATTCAGCGGCCAATTAAAGTAATTGGATTGGCTTCTCGTCACCGAGAGTTACTACTTATAAAATTAGGTAGTTGTGTAGGTGTGTGCCTATGTCCGTGCTAATCAGATGTGATAAGCGCTCAGATTTGGATTGATGTAACGTTAGTGTTTGCAATTCTTGGACAAATGGCTTTTCAGAACAAATAAAATAATAGAGTACTCTGATTTTTTAATTCCAATTAGACTTGACATCTGCAATAGGTAGATACAAATAAAATTTATCATTATCTTAGAAAGCTTCTTTTAAACTTCCAAAGGCATCGTAAACATAGGAAGAATACAATCAGATTACATATAGAAGATTCAATCAACACAATCACAATTAAAAATAGTAACCATAGAGTTTCTTGCCGGTGCTTCTCCATAGGAAACGACCTACCCGAACCGTGCACCTTTTCTCGACGTAAAGTGCCCATGTAGGCCTATGTGAAAAAAAATATTGTTATTGTGAATCCTTCAATGATCATGTTTGTCTATAACATTTCGTTCACCAAGCAGTGCGATGTCAAGATCAGACTCGTCACGGCCTCACGGCTACTGAGCTGCACTTGATGCAAGTAATCGATTGCGCACCGACTCGCTAATCGATTTCATTACTCTTAATTAACTTGTTGGTTTTTTAACGTTTGTTTTGAATTTTAAGTAAACTGATATCTTTTCTAGGTCGACGCAGAAATTTGGGAAGTATAAAATATGTTTGTTTTTTATCAAACCTCAGCATCTTTACAGCAATTAAACACTATGAAAATGAAAACTGAAGGATTATTGTAAATCTTTATTAGGTATTGACATTTGCCTGTATCAATATTAATAGTATTTTCCCGCAGTATAAGTCATTGGCACCTAATTACCTCATTTTGAAAATTAAAATGTGTACCTAGTATTAGCGACACCATTTACGGCTGCCTACCACTGCACTCGCCTTAACTAAACTAAACATAAATTATCATCACGACAATAGTATTCAGTTGAGTCAATGTTCGGTTTCCGCGAATCGGTGAGATTTCGGCGGCCGATTAGATAGTTTCCCCGAACTCGATATAAATTGATTGAGTTGATCGTGAAAGTGACCTGAAGACGTGCGCCGCTAACCGTATCCAGCGGTCTCCACGACTGCAGACAACACTTTAAATGATGAAGAGGATCGGGAACTGTGGCTATCTGGGGTGAGAGTCAAAATATCGGCTGTACCATAGCAAATTAAATTATACCATTACCAAAAAAATTAACCTAAAATGTACTAATTTAGTACCTAGGTCTAAAAAATTTGTACCTCTTTCACAACGAAATTATTTAAAAAGTAAGGTATACCCGCCATTTTGACGTCAAGATGGCGGGTGTTCTATACAGTTTTATTATTTAACCATTAAGTTACTCATAAAATATAATTACACCAAAAAATTGTACCTAAAAAGTACCTCAATGGGGTAGGAGTATCGCAAATTCGATTCGCACCGTGGAGCAAGGGTTGATAAGATTGGGTTAATTCGATTTGGAGAGCCAATTAGCCACGGAATACTTATAGTTTAGTATAGTTTCAAGAAAATCAACGATTAATCTGTATTATCTGTATACAAGGATAGTGAAGTTCTTCCACAAGTAGACCATAAAGTGCAATGTCTATACAGGGAACAAGAAAGTACGTACTTGAACCAAAGCCTCTCGACATTCCAGTATTATCATTCTATGTATTTACTTAATATTCAAGATTTCAGTCTACGTGCTGTAAGCAAGACAACAGTCGAGTAATTCTACATGCCATAGAACCTTCAGCATTTAGACTCCTATTTGTAGACTGTTCCAATAAAAATAAAGCTTTCAGACAAAACCTGTCACACAAACGACTATAAGTACGGCCAACGAGAACCGATACCAAATGTCAAACAAAACCCATGCTTTTGTTTGAAATTTGGTATCGCTTCTCGTTGGCCGTACCTAGTCGTTAACATGAAAAAAGGTCTGAAATAAAACATCTAATATATAAAATTCTCGTGTCACAGTTTTCGTTCCCATACTCCTCCGAAACGGCTCGACCGATTCTTATGAAATTTTATATGCATATTCAGTAGGTCTGAGAATCGGCCAACATCTATTTTTCATACCCCTAAGAAAGCAGCGGGTGAAACCGCTGGGCACAGCTAGTTTTTATTTAATTTTTTTAAAGCGCCAACTAGACACATCGCTAACCATAAATTACTTGAAATGAACCACAGATTGCAATAACATTTTGCAAAGCATTTTGAAATACAATAGACCGATTTGGAAACTTGTTAACTCTAAACATGCAACACAGACGCAGACGCATATAAAATAATAGAAAGATGTTGTCCGCCAACGACATCAGTCACTTGCGAACTTACACTCAAGTAATGCTGAACACGGAATCTCCTCGATACAGTTATGTACAAGAGGAATTTGCAGCTGGAGAATTCGGCCAGGATACGCTACCAAAAGCAGATGCACTTAATTTTGGAAAATAGCCAGAGGTATCGTGACTTTCGCAATTGGTCGCTTAGTCTGATAAAACGGTAAGATAAGGCAGTTCGATGTTTTTGAAACCGAACACTTTCTCGACGATTATGCATTAAAAATAAAAAGTTAAATGTTATGTAGTCGCCGACAGGATTATATTATAAACTGTATATGGTCCGTGGCGCCGGTTTATCACGATCTTTCACTGCATATAATCCTCAATATATTTTATTGGTATGACGTAAACGCAAGAGCATTAACATATTAGGTTTGTCGAATTTACATGTTTACTTTTCAAAGATGAGGTATATTTAAACAGTTTTAAATATTTCGAAGCGACTACCAACTTCGCGAGGGATCAGGTCATCTATTTTACCAATTCAGTGAACACTGGATAAAATCTTGGCACATCCGCATGTTAGAGCAGATGATATTATACGAAATGAAAAATATGACATGCATATCTCAACGTCTCTTCCTAGCATGACACCATCATCCAACGCAAATGGCCGGAGATCGAGTTAGCTACCATCCATCAATTACGTGACTTCCGTCCATCTCACGCACGTCAGGAAGCAATCATCCATCTCCCATACAAACGCCGCAGATCATCCACTGCTCATTGTAATCACTGACGACTAATGACCATCTCTGTCTTACTTTCTCTGGCGTTAATTAATGATCATCTGACTAGGAAGGAAATCAATCAATGGACTAGTTGATGCGATTATCTGTGAACCTGTTGCTGTCTCTGCTATTTTATTTATCATTACCTACTCGTGTCTTGTTATGGCATCCCAGTGGTCATTAGTTTCCTTAATCATATTATTAAATTTTATGAAAAAAGTACATGGCAAATATTTATCTAATACATGCTGTAAGCGGATTGCCATCAAAGAACTAGTAACTTATTTACTATGTTTTTATAGCTTGACCGTTGCCTGAATATTGTTGTAATTACATTCTACAACAAGTGACTATTAATTAATTTACACTATCGAATTTTGTAAGTTATTTATTTATTTTGATGTATAGCTGGATGCTTTTATCCCAGATGACGATGATCTACATCTTCTTTAGACTCATTGAACACCAAGGCTTGAGTCTGCCTAACAAGTATTCGGGTATGCAGGTACTTACTCAGTACAACAAGAATCTATCGTAACGCGAGTGTAAGATACAAAACCAAACAGGTTTGTTAAACAATGATCATAATAACACAATATTTTGCAACAAACAAAGACAATAACAAACTAATTAACGCGAAGTTACGTAAATACAATAAATTAACTAGTTATAATGAAGCGCGGAAGTGCCGCGGGTTCACACGGAAGACGTCCGCGACACACTACGTGCGAAGACAGACATCACTATTTAATTGAGGGATTGCAACACAAACATGCTATTTTTTTGCTTTATTATATTCCACTAGCATTTGCCCCCGGCTTCGCTCGCGTTAAATTCGGGGTAACACAGTTCCCCTTTCCTGATTTGCAGGTACCTGCTACCTTGTGGAAGTTATGCGGCCAACTAAGCTAAAACCAGCTTGTGGTTATTTCGCTGGAGACTCTGAATCTCTCCATTTGGAAAGTTGGTGGAGCGAAGACTGCAGGAGGGTATTCCAAGATTGAGTGATTGGGGACTTGGACAGGTCGTGTACAGCAGAGGCCTGCTATGTTTTTTTTTATTAGTTAACAATGCGCCACGCGTTGACAAAAGTTAAAACCAGCCAAGAGCGAGTCAGAGCACCAAGGGTTCCGTACAATCAAATCATATCAAAATATTTTTATTTCACATAGGCCTACATGGGCACTTATAAAACGTCGAGAAAAGATGCACGGTTCGGGTTGGACGTTTCCTATGGAGAAGAACCGGCAAGAAACTCCATGGTTACTCAAACTTGCGACATATACCTACGGCCATATCTTTTGATTGCGTTAACTTAGAGAGTTAATTTTTTTCACAGCACAAAGGGACAACAGACTTGAGTATATAGTTTTAAATACTACTCGATATCTCCACGCGTTCCCGAGATAAAAGGTCTTGACAGACAGAGGGACAGGCGGACAACAGAGTTATTTTTTTTTTAGGTACGGTACCCTAAAAACCTAAAACACGACCCAATTTTAGATTTAATTTCAAAAAACTTATGACAGAGTTGTCTAACGATTGTGGTAAACTATAAAGTATACTTATTCAGTATACTTTAAACATATACATAATACATATTTTCCAAATTCAACGTCACTCAACTCTAGCTTCCTATCAATTATAATGAAACTAGCTTCTGCCCGCGGCTTCGCTCGCGTTAAATTCGGGGTAACACAGTTCCCCTTGCGCCTTATTGATTTGTAATAGCAACGCTAAGTTTTCCTTTTTCTTCCCTCTTTCTCCCTCACATCCCACTATTTTTAAATAAAAATTAGCCTATGTCCGTCTCCTGGTTCCCAACTATCTCTGTACCAAAATTCATCAAAATCGGTGTAGCCATTAAAGCGTGAAGACAAACAAACAAACTCACTTTCGCTTTTATAATATTAGTCAGGATTGCTTTTAACTATCAGAAAGTATACCATAGTGTGCCATAGTCCTCACGCAACCGTAGACAGGCCGACTGAAAACGACGACACGCATATAGGAGCAGATGTACGTGAGGCCGCCACCATACACACGCCAGGAGTGGCACCATGACTCAGATCCAGCCTGTCCCTTTGCTGTCCTCCCTCAGCGACGCCCTAACCCGAGACTCGTACCCAACAGGGGGTGCCCTTAGCGTGGTCGCTTAGTTTGTAAGTTTTTTTGCCATGGCTGGAGGGCATAAATTTTTAAGGCATCCACAGGAATCGCCCGGTTAAGCTGACGAACAACCTCCTAGGTTGAACTGCGAGATGCCATACCTAAAAAAACACAAACACGCCAGTAGTGGCCTAAACCATAGACGAATTAATACCTGAACTATGAAACTTTACTAGGTAGGTACTGCTACAAAACAAACGCACTTTCAAATCAAACATGCTAGTCAAACTGTTACACGTAGAGTTGACTGTACTACGGACACACAAGTGACAGCTGCCGTAGTGCTCCGGTTACCGTAATCAAATTATTATGATTGCACATAATCGGCTATTTCATATGTTAACTGTATTTTATTAAATCAGTGACTGCCTCGTTGGTGTAGTGGTTACAAATGCTACTGCTGTACTACTGCTGAGTATGACGCCTTCGATTCCAGAGTCGGGCAAAGTGTTTTTCCATTAGAATTTTCGCTTGCACTCTAACTGGCGTAGGTAATCTAGGTGTATCTACAAATAATATCTCCATGCCATATATGAGTTGCAGACCAACAGCTAAGCTAAGTTAGTTTAGCTCGCATAGCTGACGCCGTTTTTCATACTTGTTAACCTAGTTTGCAGTCTGAAGCTGTACAAGAGCTGCAACAGCCATACGAGCTAAGCTACATCAATTGACCTTAGCTCTTGGTCTGGAGCACGCTTAAGGTTTTTTGCTCCCATGAAATTGCCTCCTACGTTGCCAGTAGTCATTGAAAGCTATAACGCGAACAGCTGATGGTAATGACTAAGCTAGTACAAACTGTAAACGGCACCCATCCATCTACATGAAATACATAACAAGTCATCTGTCTGGTCTCATATATGTTAACAGTTACAGTGATATGAAGCTCAATGTTCTCATGAATCCGATCGGATGGACGGATCGCATCGTCGCGTGTGATCGTCACGTGACGGTAATTGGATTTCGGCGAGTACCGTCAGCAAATCAGCTGTAAACTGACGGTACCGTTGGCAAATTAACGATCAAGTGCGCGGACTCGGTATCATTGGAATGAGAACATTTCAATAAATAGGTATATATGGCACTTCATCGAAGAATTTGAAGAAATTTCCAATCAGAAAGTTGACGGGTGCGATGGCTGGCAAACAAATGAACCATAGACAGTGTACACATAAGTCAGAGTGGACGGTTACCTTCAATCTTCTTGTGCATCCTCATTGGCGCTAACTACAAAATTACTAATACCAAAAGGAAAATACCATAGTATCAAAGGCACAGAAGCGATAATGTGCCTTTAACTAATTATTCTCTGGCTTTTTGACAGCTTATACCTAGATTAGCCGTCAATTGGCTAGTGATTAAGGTTGGTAACAGAATTACAGTAAAGTATCTACACGCTAATCTCGATCAACCTGTCCACAGCACATCTATATATCTACAGGTTCAACACTAACCCAATTAAATTCAATCATCGAGGGGTGAATGATCCAATTCTCGCCCCACCACCTCTAATAGGATTCTGTCTGACATTCAGTGTCACGAGGTAGACTTCTCTAAAATCAAAGAGGTTTAGAAGACGTATAGAGAACATTGGAAATATGTTTATACAAAAATTAGATCCCGAACCTTTTCGATATTGACGGGCGTGTGACACTAGGACAGGACGATTTGTTACCAAGTAGTAACAAGTATTGGATAAGGATTTTCTTTGTCGTGTCCCGTCATCCTTACTTATATTATAAAAGCGAAAGTGAGTTTGTTTGTTACGAAACCGATTTTGATGAATTTTGGTACAGAGATAGTTGAGACCCTGGAGACGGACAAAAAAAAGGGAAAACTTAGCTTTGCTATTACAAAAAATAAGGCGCAAGGGCAAAAACTACAGGTAGCAGGTATATGCAACTCAGGAAAGGGGAACTGTGTTACCCCGAATTTAACGCGAGTGAAGCCGCGTGCAAAAGCTAGTCACTCATAAATATTTGAATGTCTTTTTAAAAAATAAAATTCACATATGACGCCTGCCAGTTACCATAAAGCAACTGTCATGTTTGCGTCTTGCATTGCAAGTTTCACACGAATGCCTGACAAGGGCGAATAGCAAAGTGTTTCTACTCCAAATACTGCTTACATTAGCACAGGCGCTAACGTGTCTACATATTTATTCATTTAAGCGCACAAGATGAAATTCAAGATGGAATTAGATTAGCAAACCATATTTTTTAAACATAATTAAATATATTGTTAGCCATTCATTTATTTATCGGTTCTCATCTCTTTCATGCAGTCTAGAACATGAACTTGTAGAGATTTAACATGAATAGTTTATTAGACGGAAGACAACTCATTTATTTCATAGCAGGTAGTGGAGAAGGTACCCCCTTGCTGAAACAAGATCACATACCTCATATCTTTAGTAAATTAAAATAAGGTTATCTAATTACGAACGGGTAGCAGTTTTCCGATGCATTTTCCGGTTCCAAGTAAAAGCCAACCTAACAATAACGAAGTTGTCTCGAAATATTTCTTAGTAGATACTTAACTAAGCGTCAAGGCTTAAGTCATTATTTAATCAACCTGAAAACCTGCTCATCCATCTGCAGTAAAATTGCATAAAATGCTGTTAATAACTGAGACAGTGACAACACTCGATGTAACAGATACTGTCCATTAGAGCTATCTTAGTTCAAATGGTTTATATTTTTTTACGACTGATTTAATATTTAGCACATATCTGCCTAAATCACTTCATTTCTGACTGTTTTACTTGTATTCTACTTATATTGCCAGGCGTGTGGTGGGGACTTCATGGTTGCCATGACGTCTTAACGCACGATTGTTTTAATCCTGTTCCTGAGCGGGAAAGAGATTGCGCAAGACATCTTGTGTAGCATCTCATCCCACGCTACCAGACCCAGTAGCCTATTTCGACTACACAGAATTGGGAAGGTTTTGCTTCTACGAAAGTGCTGAGGTCTTCTTTTTTTTTCATGTTATTATTGCTTACCCTGGTGTTGTTTTTTTGCTGAAGCAGTATACATAGATGTCTATGCTACGTTAGCAAACATAAATCTCACCACGTGTTTACCCGCTTCGGTCATCGGTGGTTAGATATTTCACTAAAAACATCGAATTGACAAGCAACGCGGTTGGTTTTTCTCTTTGTTAAGATGCATCCGAATCTATCTTTAGTGAAGCAAAGTTTGCAAAGAGTTACGAAGTGGTAACGGACAGCGCAAAATTATAGCGAAAACCGAAAAAGTAACGTAATCATGATGTTGGTCTACAAGTCATTCCTATGTTGGATTCCACCAAGGGTCTAGCTAGGATCTAGACAGAGACATACTTACTTTTTTTTAAGTACTGGATGTTGTTATGAATCGTATCAGCATGGCTGCGACAGCAAAGGTCTGCTTAGAGCTGTGACAAATATTAGCATAGCGTGTAACCGCTATCATTATCTCACCGTATCACCCCGTCTCATTGACCCAGTAGCAGCTGGCCGGCTCCCAGCAATTAACGAAGCTGACCGCAATCGCCATTATATTGACATTCACTTTTTCATGTGGTTTTTGTTATATTAATTGAGTTTCTGTTTACCATGGCTTTCGTAATAGAACAATAATATGTTGTAAGTTACTTTTACTGGTGTAGAGGCAGCCACAGCCGGCGGAGGTACGATATGACGAAATGTATTCGATTCTGTAAATATGCAAATAGATACGACAGACTTTTGCTACAGCAGTTTCTTTTTGCTTTTTGAATCACACTACAATTGCAATTAGGCCGTGTTCTTAGTCTCATCAAGTCCTATGCAACCATCAAGTTCGAACGCATTACCATACAACTCCAGAATTACAAAATTGCTAATTCTAACGTTCTCATTCCTGATAGCGATATCTTCTTGTCTAATAAAACGAGGATACAACCTTTGAATCCATACAAACCACTTTCTCATGTTCAGCAGTCGCGCTTACGGCTATATCAGAAACATAGCAAAATCATTAGGTACCCTAAACTGCCTTTTGATTCATGTTGGTGGACGAACCACATAGGTTCTGATGTATTTGTTCAACAACGCTAAACGTCTAGAACAAGTCTGAAACAAGACTATTTTCAAGACCGACATGGATACTTATATACTTACTTACCAATGTTTCACATTAACATAAAAGTTGGCTTTGACACCTAGGTCAATTCCGTAAATAATTTTCGCGGCGAATTCGTACGACCTGCATCAAGGTTGGTTCTAGAGACATGTCCAGAGTATGACAAGCCAATAACGACAACAGCATTGATGTAGTTAAAAAATACCTACTTTATTGTGCCAAAGCTTGGATAAAATCAATTTCTTGTTCTTTAAGCACGAGCTTACAGATATCCGGTTAGTTAGAACAATACTCCGATCACTAAGCTCATCGTAACAAACTTAATATTTTCTGGTAGGTAAACCTATCAGTTACAGCTTTCTGGCTTTTATAGTAAAAAAGCAAGTTTGACATTGTTGCAACGACAAAACATAACAATTAGAAAATTCTAGAAAAATGTTATAAGAGTTCAACTATATGTACCTATAGCTATAAACAAACGATTAAGACTGGACACAAAAGTGGAATACCAAATCCAATATCGATTCACATTGACTGCACTAATAAACACTGCAATTACCGCCTTGTCTATAATGACATGCAAGTTCCTGATACGAATACAGCCAAATTCCTTGGCATAACTCTTGACGCCAAGCTGCGGTGACAATGTCAATACACCACTGTACTTTGAGCTTGAAGTGGTTAATAAATAAATCTGACGTCAAAAAGAAAGGACGAGATCTGGATATACGTTACAACAATATATTTTGGTATCTCGGAAGGAAATAATGTCTATCAAAACATGATGAAGTTACAATATACGTCCAAGCATATTCTTATGTCAATATGGACGTTTAGTATCCAAGTATGGGGCTGAACCAAACAAAGCAATGTTAAAATTATTTTACAATTTCAAAATAAAGTATTCAAAAAGTAGAAGCTGTTAATGCATCATCGTATACATCAGAAATGACGACCTTCACCGCGACCTTGAAATAAAACTCATCACCGTCGTCATCCAAAACTTTGCTAATGCCCACGAACACAGACTTCATCGACATGTAAATGTGGAGGTAATCCAGCTGCTAGACAACATGGACATAGTGCGCAGGCTAAAGAGAAAAACCATTACCATTTGAATTAGTTGTTTATATAGTGAACATATAATAGCAAAATTAGAACAATACTGTGCTATACTTGTAATAAGTACGTGAATTACGTCTTTTAAAGTTTGCCTATTAGAAAATGCTACCGAACTGTTTAAAAGTGCAAATTTAGATTTTATAATATATATAATAGTAATAAGTTATAGTTCTTTGCTTCTTAGTTTGTTTAGGCTAGATTTAA
Source organism: Ochropleura plecta (assembly GCA_905475445.1). NCBI lineage: Eukaryota > Metazoa > Arthropoda > Insecta > Lepidoptera > Noctuidae > Ochropleura > Ochropleura plecta. The sequence goes on from FR997736.1 coordinate 20,633,714, forward strand.
TATATTATTAAGAACTTCAGTTTTTTTTTATTTAGAAAACACAAAACCTGAAACTGGAGTCACAACTAAACAACTATTGAACAAACACAACCATTACAAAATTAGATAAAAGATTTAGACAGGCGCAATAGGTTTGGTAGAATTAATTAATGTGTGAACCAAGACCCGCCTCTTTGTTCCAGTGATTCATAAATATATTAATCAAATGTCTGACACAAAATGTACGTGTGCAGTGGAGCGTGGCGACGCTTGAGCAAGTCCAGGCACGACAAAACCGCGAGCACCGCCCTCCCGCGCGACACTCCACACCCGCCATGCGCCGCGCGCCCCCGCTGCTGCTGCTGCTGCTGGCCAGCGTCGCCGCCAGCGAGCCGCCGCAAGTCTTAGCAGACGAGTCCATCGACGCGCTCATTAGCAACGACACCATCGTCGTCGACAACGATAACGGCACGCTCACTCTACGCGATGTTAACGGTACCGTCATCGAACTGGACGGCGACCCTGAGGAAGTGGTGCGGAAGAAACGGACGTTCGGCGACATAGTGTTTCGAGGACTGGCTGATGTGCTCGGGTATAATGTGGCACGGAAGCCCCCGCAGGCTGAGTTCCCGCCGCCGCTAGCTCCAGTGCCCGGGATAGACGCGCCGCTGGCCGGAGTCGCGCCCGCTCCGCCGCCGGCCCCGGCCCCCGCCCCGCCGCCATGCGGCCAGCCCCGCGCAGTCGGCCCGCCGCCCTGCCGAGCTGTGAAGCCACCCCCGCCGCCACCGCCACCTCAGCCGAAAGCAGTACCACCGTGCCCAAGACCGAGAGCTGTGCCGCGACCCAAACCCAAGCCGACCCCTCCGCCCCCGCCGCCACCACCACCACCCTGTGCTAAGCCGCGCGCGAACCCGACCACACCGGCACCCTGTGCTCCTCCTCCACCGCCACCTCCTCCGCCCAAAGCCGACAACCTCGAGAGGATCACTTCCAACCTCCGGCTAAACTTCAACTTCAACCGTGCCCCAGCCAACCCAGCGGCGCAAGCACCACCCGCCGCCGCAGAAGCAATCGCCGAGAACGAACAAGCCGAATTTGATAACCAGCAGGAGCAGTTTGTGCCGATCGCTATAGAACCGCGTGCGGCAAAACTACCCCAAACTGAGCCCCGACAACCGCGAGTGTACGTTGACGCATTTGTTGTCAGGAACGGAGTAGCACGTCGAGTGGATACCGTGGACGCGAAACAGTTCGATGCACAACAAGCTAACAATGCCGATGAAGATTACCTGGCATACGACGATGACGCCGCGCAACAATCCTTGGACGACGATGACTACGAAGATGTGCAAGAGTCCCGCGACCGCGAGGCCGCCGTGCGACAGTTCGGTAACGCTGTCGACCAGTTTTGGCAAAATAAAAAACAGCAGAGAAGGCCAGCCCAGCAAAAGGCGCAAAGACTTCCAGCAAACCATTATCAAAACGTGCATTTTGGAGACCGCGATCTAGCCGAAGATGTCCGACGCGACGGTGAGTCGCACCAGAGTCTCCAACGTGAGCGTCCTCGTCCTAATAGAATCCCGCTGCCTCAGCCTGAAGCTGACGATGACACGGAGGTTACGACCACCACCGAAGATCCGAGAAAACCCCTGAAGCCCCGAGTGTTACCTCCGACCGAGCACAACCCCAACCAAATCGACACAGTAACGGTGCGCGTGCCGCCGATATACCGTGAAAAACGACCCAGAAAGTTGCACCGTGAGCGTCCTGAACGTCCGGATAGAGATGAGGAGGAACATGAAGAACACAGAGATAGAGAATTCAGCAGCCGCGAGCATGACCGAGAGCGGGAGTACGAACAGGACGTGGACGGCAACGACAGCTCGCTGGCACCGCAGACCGAGCGCCCCACCAAGCGCAGGCGACGCCGCAAGCAGAACCGCAAGACGCGAGCGGTGGACAAGGAGTACTACACCGCCGGTGATTATGACTACTTCGGCAATAAGCAGCCCGTCTCTAAAGAAGAGCAGTTTTACATGGAACTGACCGTCCCGCCGCCCACCTTGGACGCGGACGTCGCGAGACACGAGAAGCTAGTCGACAGCGGATACTTTCTGGAAGATCATGAAAGGTTACGGGAAGATCCGAGCCACCGCATCCGCGACGACGACCGTAGCAGTGATGCTGAGCGCTCGGATGATAAGGAGCGAGCCGATGATAAAGAGCGCTCAGCGGAAGATAAGGAGCGCTCAGCAGAGGACAGTAAGGAGAGGTCTGTGGAGGACAAAGAGAGAGCAGGCGAAGAGGACCGGGCGGATTCCCGCGAACGAACGGACAAGCTGAGTCCCAACGCGCGCGTGCGTGAGTCCGGCTACCGAAACAACTACGTGCGCGCCACCAACGTGCAGTTGGATGAGCCGCGCACCGCTGTCGCCAGCGTGAAGAGCAAAAAGACCAGCACCAGCCAGGCGTGACCCGCCTCACTATACACGCCATAATTGTAATTATTATTTATTGGGAAGAGTTGGTGACTCGTAACGATTGTTAACAAAATCGTAACACTTAGAAAATTCTAGTTGATATGGAATTTAGAGGAGAAAAAGGAGTTCAACCTAAAATTGTGTCTGGACTTCACGAGATGCGCGCACGAGATGGACGCAAATATGAACGCGTAGGTCAAGTATGTATATCTAACGGTTACGGAAAAACGGTTCCTGTGCGTGACAAGGAGCGCTTGCCTGTGATGTTCTAGTTGTAATGGACCTACATGTCGATGTCGATAGTCTTGTTATTTTTATACTTAGCTTTAGCAAATTGTAATAAGTTACAAAATAAACTGTTTCTAAATAATCGATTTCATTACTGAGAGACCGAGCCGAATCATTGTCGGGGCGTGAAATCGTCGGGTCGGGGACCGTCGGAAGTGGGTGAAGGTCCCGGTGCCACGCCGACTAGAAAACGCGTCGAAAAGGTCGTTTCAAGAGAAGTGCAATGACCTAATTGATTTTCGCAAAGCTGCCAGCCTTTGTCGAGCGTTGCAACCGGCATTGCACCGACCGCCTGAGCGACCAAATCATTTCCAGCGTAACGTTTACGTCATGAACCACCCAATTATTTATTTTATTATGAGCCTGATGTGTCCCACTGCACGGCAAAAGCCCGCCTTTCCTCTTTCCATTTTTCTGCCTGTGATAACCTAATTTATAAACGCATAATATGAACAGGTGAATTCCACAAACGGAAATGTCGCAATCGCAATATGCACCTGTTCTCGTAAGATCTATTTCTCGTTTCCAATTAATCTTACCTAATGAAAGCATTACGATTGCTAACTAGTTTCATCAGAGGTCTAATCAAAAGAATAACAAAGGAAATAGGTGTATAATCTGTGACAAATAGTTTTATTATCACGTGGTTACTACAGTCTGTCGGCCTAGCGGAGGCCTTGACCGCCAGATCATTGCACAGGTTTCACCAGACCACACCAACCACAAAAACATTCGCCGAATTAGATTTACTTCCACATAAATTATCAGGTGATTTCTTACTAATAGGTAAATTTAAAAGGTCACATAAATAAATCTTTGGTAACAATTTAACAGAGTCCTACTTTACATAAATCAGCAGTCCCGTTCTTTCTTAGATACGTATAAAAATATTTGGTAATTCAATGGTAGGTAGGTACGTACTAATACTTAATATAGCTAGTAGATAGTCTTCGATTTTGAAAAGTATCTTCACGACGACGGCAAGAAGGTACTTGTCCATTACATTGACAGTCATCTTGGTTAGATTTCATATCTGGCTAGTGGCTAGGTTTTTCTTGTGAGTATTACAATTGCATTAGTCGATTGATTCGAACAGAAGTCGACGACCACGAATACGGCTCATCTCAATGAAGTGTCCTTCTTGCTTCGAGTGTCGATGGCAATCTGAATTGAGTTTGCCCGGAATTTGGCTATTAGTTCAAAAGAACTACAGTTCGTGGGGCAGGCCACAGCACCGTATATGGAGCCACACCACTATCACTCTCCAGGACAAAGTTGTCTAGAAATCTCCAAGGAGTGTTGTTAGATAGTTCAATAGTACTTTTGTTATCATAGTTGGTGTTTGTTAATCTAGTCCACATTCAATAACGTCAGTGAGCTCAGTTGTTACCACATCTGCTGCTGGTACAGGATGCTGTAACAAAAAGCAAATCATTGTAAGGCAAACATTTTTAAAGTTATATTTAGATTTCAAAACTAGGCTTTTTAAAAAAGGTGGCAATAAATGTGACCGGCAACCGGAGTTCGGAAACATGTAGGTCCGATCCCCGCTTTTTGTGAGTAGTATTGATACTTTATCACTTGCTTAGTGAATACCCATCCAAATTGCTAGAACCTTGTTCATTTTGCTGATGTATCTTTAGGAGATCTTCTTGTTTGGTAGTTATCATAAGTTAACTCAAAGTGTTAAGTGCTGTTATGCTCGTTTCATTTACAATTTCTAGTCTGATACTGCTGTTGTCCATGGTGCTCTTTTGACGTGACAACGTCTTATAAATTGGTTCGGGTGACACTTCAAGAAACTGCGTTACGCTCCGCTCACGTTATGCGCTCACAATGAGAGCGAGTGAGAGGCACGCGTCCCTTCCACTCGGGCATGGTTAGCCCGCCTAAGAGCGAGAGAGACAGACATAAACCACTCAAAGTCGTTGTCACGTAAAACTTTCGCCCGTATACCGACTTTACAGGCAACCAATTTTTTTTGTTAAGTTTTTATTATAAGCTGTAAGTCCTCCATGCTGTAGTCCTTACTAATATTATAAAAGCGAAAGTGAGTTTGTTTGTTTGTATGTTTGTTTGTTACGTCTTCACGACCTGTCCAAGTCCCCAATCACTCAATCTTGGAATCACACATCACACCAACTTTCCAAATGGAGAGATTCAGAGTCTCCAGCGAAATAACCACAAGCTGGTTTTAGCTTAGTTGGCCGCATAACTTCCACAAATCCTTAATAATATTATAAAAGCGGAAGTGAGTTTGTTTGTTTGTTACGTCTTCACGCCTTAAGCTTGGCTTAACCGATTTTGATGAATTTTGGTACAGAGATAGTTGGGACCCTGGTGACGGACAAAGGCTACTTTTTTAAAAGTGAGAAATGAGGGAGAAAGAGGGAAGAAAAGGAAAAACTTAGCTTTGCTATTACAATAAATAAGGCGCAAAGGCAAAAACTACAGGTAGCAGGTACCTGCAAATCAGGAAAGGGGAACTGTGTTACCCCGAATTTAACGCGAGCGAAACTGGGGGCAAAAGCTAGTAAATAAATAAATAATAGAGAATAATGCGAGTCATGGATGAACGTGTGAAAGATGATATGGTCAGAAAGGGGTGTCCAATGAGCTAAGGAGTAGCTCATAGATAAGTAGAGGAGGAAAACATGCTGCGCCGATCTCATTTAATTGATCTTCAACAATCAATAAATGATCTTCAACAAAGAAATAACCGATATGTTTATAAATAAAATCACGCTGTTACAAATATGTGCGCGAGGAATACCAAGTAGCTGATGTCATCAGTGAGAGTCTACTAGACTCAATCATATTCGCATGTGGACCGCGTATGATGTACGGTGGGCGACATCAATTGGGTATCCTTCTTGCAATTTAATTTTAATACAACTGGGGTACACACTTTAATTAATTAATCTAGACTCACATAGACATGATGAGGTCGATGAGGCGAGGCGCCAACAAAACTTATTTGCAAGTGGTCTAACACATAGTTTTTAACCTTCGTTTAATTCATCAACTTAACGTGAGAATTGATGTATTTCTTGCCGACTGTGCTATTTATTCAAAATACTCTCCTCGAAGCAGAGACCAGTCGAGCGGTTCGATCAATCACGGGAGAGACTAGAAATGCGTTGTAGATTCCAACTAATGTGATTGGTCGAATCCCGCACGTCTCCTCTCTGCTACGCTTTGGCGGAAACCGAGCCTTATAGATATAAGTTGGGGGTGCTCTGCGTAGTACTGTAGCTGTAACGGTTAAACTGTCAGTACCAACCTGTGCGTGAAGCTTCTTCACGTGTTTGTTCAGCGACTGCTTGTGTCGGTATCGCGCTGCGCACAGTGCGCAGGAGTGCGCGGACGGCGGGGGCGGCGCGAGGGCCCCGCCGCCCGCGTCGTGCGCGCGCGCGTGGCGCTGCAGCGCTGTGCGCGACACGAACCGCTTGTTGCAGCCCTGTTTCAAGCAGCTGTAGCGCGCGTCCTTGTGCGTGGCCATGTGAGCTGACAGCTTGTTTGTGCGGAACTGTTTGCCGCATATAGGACATATGTATGGCAAGGCACCTGCAGAGCGGTCATATGATCTTTAGGGCAATTAAAAAAGGCTCTAATTTGGCGAAGTGGATGAGCTCAAAGAGAGATCTTCACTACTAAACAACTGGTTTTAAACTTCTTAGACACGCGTTGAACTGCTATTAACTTTAGTGTGAGCTCGTTTTTTGCTGTCATCACTAGTCATAGTAATGTGTGTACCTGTATGTATCCTTATGTGGTTCTGGAGAGTATTTTTGCTAGAGAACTTCTTCCCGCAGTCGTTGCACTCAAATGGTCTCTCACCTGAAACAAAATGTGTTTCTAAGCTACTGATAAAGGTAGGAGTACTTATTTAAGTTAGGTAGGTTATAATGTATGAGAAGCAAGGTATAATGTTCCTCGCTCTCAATAGAAAAAGGATGATCCTGGAAGCTGGTTGTCGGCTTTCTTTATGTACATGTATGTGCTAATCTTGAGGATAACTTTAATATCGCGATTCGTGGTGTAGGATACTGTAACGTCTCGGTGTGTAGGTGGATGTCACAAGAGATTTGACCACATACTTACCGTTATGACCTCTTAGGTGAACACTAAGGTTAGTGTTGGTGGTGTAAGTCTTCCCGCAGCCGGGCACAGGGCAGGCGCGGCGCACGCGCGGGCCGCAGTGCCGCGCCGCCAGCCAGCGCGACACCGCGGTCGCGCCGCACCGCGCGCACGACCACTCGCGCTCACGGCTGTGGCGCTTCCTGCAATGACATCAAATCATCTAGTTGCAATGGTTAAATGGTTGCAATGGCTAAAAACATAATATTGAATTTAAACCTAAATTGTTACATCACCAATTCAGCACTAATCCTTCACTGGTTAGACAGAAGAGTACCTATCGTAATACAGGTATCCACATTTTACTGACGGGCGAGCCTATTGCCATCCATCAACGTCCAATGCACAGACCAAAATGTCGACGGGAGCGGTTGGTATTATTCAGCCTCGATGACAATGGAGCAGATTTATAAAGTAGTGAACAAGATACGAGAGGGGCAACACAGAAAGCGATCAAAAAGTTCTTAAAAAAAAGAAACGTGAAAGAGATGTCAGCAAAGCAGAGGGGCCTGCTAGGGCCACCGCCTGCCGGGGTTGCGGGTTGTTCGAAAGAGAACTCCAGTCTAGTCCCGGTAAATAAAGGGCAAAAGAAGGAACACAGTCTGACACTGCCCCCCCCCCCCCGCTCCGCCCAGAGCGGGGAATGTGTTATTTGATGATTTCCTATCAGTAAAAAAAAAGGTTAACAACTGATTATAAAATGAATAAGAGAATAATACTACATACAGGTAGATGGGCATATATGGGCAGAATATACTTTTCCGATTCTTATGACTGGGGGGCTCTAAATGATTGGGAATTCCAATCTTACTACACACAGGCATACCGACACTGCACTGTAGCATTCACAGTACACACTTGATTTCACTTTCACATTAACAGGTGACTGTTGAATCATACATTTCTCTGATATGGCATGCATTGTTGGCAAACATGATTTATTTGGTGCAGTACTAATGGCCTAGGGCCTACATCATGCTGCATGCATGATGATCAAGTATGTTGAAATGGAAGATTAATAATATTTATTCTTCTTTCACATTAACAGGTGACTGTTGAATCATACATTTCTCTGATATGGCATGCATTGTTGGCAAACATGATTTATTTGGTGCAGTACTAATGGCCTAGGGCCTACATCATGCTGCATGCATGATGATCAAGTATTTTGAAATGGAAGATTAATAATATTTATTCTTAGATGTGATTCTCTATTTGAGCATTTCCCATGCAATAATAGCATAGGGCGCTTTCTTTTCAAGCATATTTGGGTGTAAGACCCAAAAGATCGTAACCACAGACAATCAACAAAAATAAGCAGTCTATAGATTAATTTCGTTTATATATTATATATTTATATATTAAATTAAATCATAAAATAGCCTATAACTGTCCCATTGCTGGGTATAGGTCTCTTCTCATGTAGAGAAGGCAAAAAACATTAATTACCACTCTTGCTCAGAGGGGTTAGCAATTTCGGACTCAAATTAATTCCAAGTGACTATGTTCAGTCTATGTTAAGTCCAGGTGACTATGTTTTCCTTCACTTTTGTCTGCGATGTCAAAGATAAACTTAGAAAAGTACATATGAATATAACAAGGACCATTGGTACTTGCCTGGATTTGAACCCACAACTTAGTGCATAGGAGGCGAGGCTCATCACAACATACCACATTTTTTTTTATACTGACTTTATTAAAAAATGAAGATCTCAAGCAAAACATATTGTACGGCATTAAGCACAAATATTCAATAAATTATTATTATGTAAAGCATAGACCTTGTTGCTGAAGGTTATAAGAAGCCCTGTCCCAACAGCTACAATGTCAAGAGCGGTCAGACAAGTTATTTAATCATTCTGTATGAGTAGCACATTTCTATAACTTGCGCAGCATAACAAATGGATATGAACTTATGAATATATTTGTTAACTGAACACAGGAAGCAAAACAGTCACACAATACAAGTATACCAGAGACAAGTCAGAAGTGTGTCCCTGGAGCAGTCCGAGGAGTGGCAGTGAGTAAGGTGAGGAATGGCCTATTGGTACATTATGTTATTTTGCTGCTTGATATTCCATAGTATTAACCAACTTCAAAATATAATAAATTAAACAAACTAACTAACTTAACTTGACTTTTTTATTTAATCTATTGTTTTCATTTACCTGTTTTTTATCCCAATTTAAGGACATGTTTTAATAATGATGTAAATGTTTACTTGCCAAATCATAGAATGTAGCTGAGCTTTGATTTATTATAACAACTATTTATTGTATATAACCCATATTTGTAAAATTAAATTCTATTCTATTTTACTTAAAGAACAACATGACATGCCTCACCTAAATAAATTGGGTTATAAGCAGGAGAATGATGCTACCTATAACATTAGTAATTGCAAAGACAGATTAACTACTATCTTTATACTCACAGATGTAATTTAAAGTTAAATTTCCTGTTAAATACTTTCTGACACTTGGGGCAGGTGTGCATGGTGGGTGGAGCCCAGTGCGCGCAGCGTCTACGGGACCCACACTCCTCACAGCGAGCCTCCTCCTCCACCAGCACATCTTCACTCTTCACCTCCTCTCTAAGGGTAGGCTCGCACTCATCCTGTGTACCATCACCTACTCTGTACTCAAAGTGAAGAGCGTTACTGTCTTTCAAAACATCACCTAAATGCACCTCAGCAAGAATTTGGTTCGACTTCTCACACTTTTCTAAAAAGTGAACTGTAGTCTCCAACTCTGTTAGACAGTCACAACAGATACAAGAAGGTCCTGCATCGTTTAAATCCGCCTTTACCCCAACTTTGTTTAATTTTTCGCAAGGAGAAATGCCTTTCCGTTTCCGAAACAATGAGAACACTGTGTCTTGTTTCTTAAAACATATCCTGCACATAGTCTCGTCACAGAACTTATTCATTTTTTTTGGGATAATATGGTTAAAATAATATAAGAAAACTCCAGAATAATCACAATATAAACAATAAGTTTATATTGTGATTATTTGTTTGTTTACGCAATGATCACCAAAACACTGATATCTGTCAAGTTGCTGTCATCAAAAACATATGTCCTTATGGAAAATTCGTTCAGAAAGTAGATTTTTTTAGGTTCGGAAATCCAGCAGATATTACTTTAGTCCGAAGCGTTAGTGAAATAAATTAGAAGGACAAAAACACAAGTCAAAACTGATTTAACTTCACTGACGTAAAAAAATACTTCATTTACGACTGTAATCAGAACTTGAAATGCCGGAGGTCAAGAAATGAAAAGCAGATGCACCTGTTACCTAACTAAGATTAAAATTCAATAATTTTCAGATATTTATTCCGAGCGAGTATGTAAAGTCGTAGTAGCTACATGTATAACATCTTTAACGATTACTTGGCAAAGTTGAAATATTGTCTCAAGTAGTATCAGAATAAAAGAAGGTCCACAGATCTCAACCACCCTGCTGCAATTTACAAACAAATCCGTATATTAATGTAAATAAATCAGCCACTGCAATAGGTAAAACAACTTACCGACCACAATGCGTCCTTTAAATCCTTTCACCTGTGCGGTGACAGAGGTCAGTATTTCTGATTGGGCTACCAATTTTTCAATTTTGACTTCTGGCAAGTGTCTGCTTCGTGGTATATAGAACAAGTTACGCAAGAGTGTGTAGAAGGCGGCTTGGCCGAGTGATCAGCGCGCGCGTCGCCGGCAGCGCCAGTGAGAGCCAAGGAAAGTGATCGCGGGACATTTGGTAACCGCTGGGCGTGTGCCCGCATATCGATGTCCTGGCGACGCAGGGATGGAGTAAGAAAATCAGTATTGATCGGCAGGTCTTTAGGTAATGTTTTTACTTAATTAGGTCTGGGTTAGTTGACCGTGTCACTTTAAAAACTTATTACTACCTAGGTAGGTAGGCTAGAGACCAAGGTGTAGTCGTCGCGGCTACTGAGAGTTGATGGGTCGCCGGTCGGTCTTGTCCTTGCGCCTTTAATATCTATGATTAAGTCAACAAACATTCTCTCAAAAGTCTCAAATCAAACAAGTAAACAAAGAGCATACTATGGAAGACGCACGTTGTTTATGTTTAGAAGAAATTATTTTGGTATCATCAGTTGAATGCCCTATTGTTTCAATTGTTGCAAATATAAAAATATTTTGATCTAGTCAATAAAATTAAATTGTCAGACACCAACATGTGGTTGTCTACCGAAACAGTTCGTCCCTGTACCGGCTAGTACAATTTTCTCTCGATTACGTTTCTTGATCATTAGCATGCGCGTACGCGCACTTGTTACACAGGAATGACGGCAGCCACCTACGTGCTGCCTAAAACAAATTCGACCATTTCCAAATTGAACTTTATCTTCAAGTGATAGAACTCAATATTGTGTTAGGCTAAATTGAAAGAAGAATTTAGTTGTATTCGTTTAGGAACGGTCGAAAGCATAATCGCGTAAGGACGAAGTTCGCAGGTGGCACGTCCGGCTGCCTAGTGAAACCTGCACGCTGGCTACATACTAATTTGATATGTTTTAAGTTATAAGTATGGGTGGAAGAGTCCGGTGACAATCGGTTTCTGAGTGGTAGTCGCGCCGGCCGGGCGACCGCATCGATATGAGACTTACAATTGTAAGTATCGAAGCTTGGAAATGGAAGTGAAATATTGTGACAGTGACAGTGATTGTGAAGTTTGTGATCAGTCTAAGTGTGGGTCCTAATTAAATTGGTGCGTGGTGTATTTCAGATCGCGTTGGTGTTGTGCGCGAGCGTGTGCCTATCGGCGGGAGATGTAACGCATCTGAAGGCTGCCAAGACGAAGCTGATCGCGCGGTTTGTGAAGGGCAAACCCCACAAACGAGGAGTGCTGTCTGCAGTGCCTCCGTACAAGCTGGGATATGACATCCCAGTTGTGACGCACTCCGTCCTGAAACCTGTTGTAGTGTCGTACCCCCCCTCAGCAGCTGTTACAAACGTGAAGGTCCCTCTCAGCCATCCTCTGGCCACACGATATCCCGTACCAGTTGGGCATAAAGTCCCCGGGCCTCATCCTCATTTTGGTGTTAAGTTTCCACATCAAACAAAAACAGTGTTATATTCAAAACCTGACCATCATTTCCATCACCATCATCATCACGTGGCTCCCAAGCCAGTAATACCTGTGGTGCCTGCGGTGCCCGCTCCTTCTGTTATACCTGTAGGAGAGCCCACGGCGACTGTGGCCCATCCCGTGTCACCACCCCATCCACCGGTTCTTCTCCAACCAGCACCCATACCCGCGCCCGCACCTATCTTCCCAGACGTAGGACTAGCCCATACTCACCTCTTTCCTCAAGAACATTCTCACCTTAGGCCTGTAGTACAAAGTGCACCAGTACCCGTTCACCCTCCTGTAACTCCACTTCTGCAATATGCCAACCAATTTCAATATGTTTTGCGTCCCGGTAATGCAGTTCAAACTTCTTTTTTTGCGAATTACCCAAGATATCCGTTTCTTAATTACCCAACTCCAGGTTTTCCGTTGTCTCAAGCTACCCCACCTGTGAATCAGTTGTTATACCAGCGTCCTCAGGTGCCCCACTTTCATGTAGGTCCGCAGACGGGTCCAGAGGGCTTGTTGTTCGAGCAGCCAGGTGGTCACGTAGAGCCACCGTTCGTACACGCTCATGGAGGGATTCCGCAACACGCCGTACATTTGCAGCCTGGTCTTCAACTTCAGCCAGTGCAACCAGGCGTCCAGTTGTCACCTGGTCTACACTATTCAGATCAGCGAGAGGTTCATTTGCATTCTACTCAACCGGAGCTTAATTTGCAAGCAAGTCAACCAGAGTATAATCTGCAACCGGGACAGCAAGAAGTGCAACTTCACCAACCAGAGTTCCATCCACAATCAGGTCAAACAGAATTACATCTACAACCAGGTCAGCAAGAGGTGCATCTCCACCAAGGTCAACCGGAGTTCCATCTTCAACCAGGTCAACCAGAGTTTCATCTGCAACCAAGTCAACCAGAATATCATCTACAACCGGGTCAGCAAGAGGTGCATCTTCACCAAGGTCAACAAGAAGTCCATCAGGGACAGCCGGAGGTTCATTACCACCAGGCTCAGCCGGAAATACATCTGCAAGCCGCGCAGCCAGGTGTTCTACCTACTCAAGCAACCGTACACCTGCAACCTACTCAACCGACACTTGACCAAGACGGCTGGTATCCCGTACAAACGCAACCCCATGATCTAGGAGCACCGCAACCTGGTCACTTAGGCCAAGAAGGTCAATTTGCTCAGGGTGCTCATTTCGGTCAAGACAGTCAATTTTCTCAAGGCGGCGGTTACTTCGATCAAGACAGCCAATTAGGTCAAGGAATTCAATTCGGTCAAGATGGTCATTTCGGGCAAAACGGCCACCATCAGTTCACCCAAGAGCAGGGCACGCAAGTATATGAGCAGCACACAGGGGAGCAGCAATACCATGACACGCAGAACCAGCTGCAGCATCACATACAGCAGCAACTCGAACAGGCGCAGTACGAACTGCACGTGAACAACCAACAACCACATGCGCAACCAGACCAGGAATACGGAGGCCCACAATTTGGGCGAGACGGGTTTAGTCACAACGGCGGCCAAGATTTCAGCCAACCAGGCCAGAACTTTGGTCAGCAAGATCATGACTTTAATCAACAAGGCCAGACATTCGGTCAGGATTTTAGCCAAACAGGTCAGAATGACGGTCAAAAATTCAGTCAGCAGCAGCCAGCTGCTGAGTACGGAGTCCCCCAGGGTGCTGAGGGTCGCAGCAGCGCGGAGGGCGAGGAGGCGCCACAATTCCGCAACCACATCCCACTGATGCTGCAGCCTCCTCTCGACCGGCCGCTCGAACATTTCCGGTAGTGCGGTCTTTCACCAATGAACCATGTTCAGCATTTATCAGTTACCTCGACGAGTGAGCGGAAAGTGTGAGTGTTATACTGACTGTAAATTTTCACTGTAACATACAGATATGTAGGTAATAAGAAGAATATGCAGTTCAAGTAAATCGGCTCTTAGTAAAACAAATAAAAACATTAAGTACTTTTACAAACTTGTATCTAACTGAATGACAGGAGCCAGTAAATTATAATGTTACATGTGCTACAGCTTACGAGTCAGTTAAGATGAGATCTGTCGCGAAATCATGCTGCGATCTGTTGTTAGATTGCACCGCTTGTGTCTGCGCCGGCGCCGCTGTGTATATTATGTAGATAAACTTTATGTTCATGTATTGCCTCATAACATTAGATAGTTAAGTTATTAACAAACTTAGTTATATTAGGAAATCTTATTTATTTTTTATAAATAAAATATTTTTTTATCGTTTGAAGTTTGTTTGATTTCAAAAGGGCCTCTTTTGACCAACCACCCTCCCAGAAAAACAGACACAACAGTCAGACAACGTTTCGCTACTTCACATATTCAATTCTTTTCAGATTTATATTCTTGTGCTACAAGCATAAATATCACCGCTCATGTAGTTAAAAGTAATTCGCTATAGTCGTGTAAAATCTAACACAGTACATAAATCATTGCAGTGGGTATGTACAACCGCAAGAGAACGACCTGAGTATTTGGAAATAGGCAGCGGACATGTGGTAGCTAGAAGTCAATGTGGGCCGCACGTGTGTTACTGCGGGCTATAAGCACTAGGTACTCCAGGTACTAGCTAGATAGTCTACATACTGTCGCCACACGTCCTGCGCCCGCGCCGCTCACTCGCCTGCAGAGTGTAACACCTGCGTAACTGCGTCAAATAGCCGACACCTAAAAGCACAGAATATGTATTTATAAGTTGCAATTACAATAATTTGGATATGTTAATTGAATTTGCAAATGACTGAGATTACAATCAACTTTATTTAATAACTTACCGTACACCTGTAAGCCGAGATGTGTACCCCATGCCACCACCATTTCGCCAGTTAGTAGTCCCATGTAATAGGCAGCGAGCCTATATTGCCACCATCCAGGCACAAATCCAGACTCCGTGACTGCTACTAAGACATTCCTGATGGAAAAACCAGTCCACCTAACCGAGGATAGAGGATGACCCTAGTCGGTTTGGTCAGCTTATCAGCTTTAATGTATTTGTTGAAGACAGGTTCCATTTACCACTGACTCGTTCATAAAAAAATATGAATATGAAAAAAACCAACACATTTAGAAAATTGGTCCCTGTCACAATACTTAATTAAGCACAATCCCTTATCCAAATAATTTACTATTTACATAAACTGTAACTACACACGAACACGCATTACCGATTAAAGTCGTGAGTCCACCACCGTTCACTTGGCAAAGTATGACGTGTTATACTGGCCAGCAATTAAAAATATTCTACACCACAAAGTATTCCAATATATATTTTTTAAATTAAATAATAACTTGTGAAAATACTGTAGTTGCCCATTTTAAAACGTAGATTTTTATGGATGTTTCTATGGGCATGAAACTCCAGGGACACATTTTTTAAAATCATAATATTTTTACAAAACCATCGATCATCATGCATGTTGAGAACGATGTAGAAAAACGAGCACATATAGAGCGTCCAGAGTAAAAGCAAAAACAAGAGTTTAATAGATGAATTAAAACAAACCGTGGCAGCTGAAAGATGACCAGTCACACACAGACTGACAGCGTCCGTTCACGAACATGACGCATGTATCAGCTACATTCAGCTCAACTATATTGAAGGGAATTAAATGACCCGACACACACGTACGCCACCATAAGCGAGACATTTAAATGAGTGGATTGTACCGGTGCCTAATATCCTGCCAGGATACACATTACAAAGGAACGACATATAGTGAGATATTACCGTTTGCTATTAAACACAAGGCTAAAACAACGCAATTATGTCGTTTGGGTAACTCATACAACTGATACTATACTGTCAAGAGGAAAAGTTGACAGGTTGTGTGATTGATACTAGGGTTGGCACACAATATGGGATGCCTCGATGGATCTGGAAGGAGGGGAGGTCAGAGTGTTGTTGGCACAGCTTGGGAGACGCTTATGATTAGCAGTAGATTGCGATATGCCTAGTTATTTGATTGATACGTTAAGGTGTTCCTATTGTGCTATTGTCGCATTGATAGTACTGTTCCGAATGCTACTGGAAACTTTTTAACTGCAAAATATCTAATCTAGAAGGAAATTAACCGCATAAAACAACTAACAGACATAGTTGGTGGTATATGAAGTGCTGCTATTCACGCCTTCTATTTATTGTGCGAGCAATCCTTACTATCCTTACTTAATATTATAAAAGCGAAAGTGAGTTTGTTTGTTACGTCTTCACGCCTAAATGGCCAAACCGATTTTGATGAATTTTGGTACAGAGATAGTTAGGACACTGGAGACGGACATAGGCTTAAAAAGAGTGAGAAATGTCCCAACTCACTTTCGCTTTTATAATATTAAGTAAGGATATAACCTAACCCTTGTAAGGCACAGCCATATGTAGTAACAAATAACTGTGACTATTCATAATATGTATGTCTGGCTGTCGCGTGGCGCCGCAACGCCCTATACAGGCATTAACGAGCACTACGTATGGCTAGCGTATCGCAAACGCACCATACGCGACTGTTACTACCGAACATTCTTTATACATACGTTTTGACTAATACGAAGGAAAGTCCTTATCCTTACTAATATTATAAAAGCGAAAGTGAGTTTGTTTGTTTGTTACCTCTTCAGACTTTCATGGCTAAACCGATTTTGATGAATTTTGGCACAGAGATAGTTGGAAACCAGGAGAGGGACATAGGCTATTTTTTTTTAAAGTGGGATATGAGGTAGAACGAGGGAAGAAAAGGGAAAACTTAGCGTTGCTATTAGAAATCAATAAGGCGCAAGGGCAAAAACTGCAGGTAGCAGGTACTGTGTTATACCGAATCGTTAGTATTATATTATCTGTGACCGAATTTAACGCGAGCGAAGCCGCGGGCAAAAGCTAGTATTCGATATTTACTCATATTCCTTTACTATTTGGACCTACGTAGGTAGGAACGTGGGCATGATGAAACTATGAAACGTACCTACATCAGTTGTGCAGTTGAAACTTACTGCTAGAGTCAACAGTCAGGGGCCTTAGTCTGCTATTACAATAGTGTCAGAATGGTCGATCACTGATCGCATAATGGTTGATTTTGACATCTACTACATACTAAACTTGTCAAAATCAACCATTATGCGATCAGTGATCGACCATTCTGACACCATTGTAATAGCAGACTAAGGCCCCAGGCACTTTGATCAATTTCCTAGCGGAGCCATGGCGGGGCGCGGCAATTCGAGTCAGTAGAAAGTGACTTTTCTATTACTGCCTAATACAAAATTGGATTACTTAGTAAACAGAAACAAAAACTTCTATAGGGAATTCTTACAATTTACAATACACCCAATAAAAAGCCAGATATCATAGAATACCACGTGGTATTCTATTGTCAATAATAAATGGACAATAGAATAGCACTCAGATTCATTCGCTGGTATCAATAGTGAGGCTGTAAGGTTGGCTAATCAATAAAGCTGCGTGAAACAATGGGCCGGTCGGCCGGTCGCACGAGTGACTCATTGTGCCCTATTGTGGGACCCGCAGAACCTATACTAACCTAACCTATGAGTTAGGATTTGGACATAACAGGGACGCCTGAAATTAAAAGTATTAAAGTATCCTTTATGTTTTTAACCGACTTAAAAAAGAGGAGTAGGTTCTCAATTCGACCGTGTTTTTTTTAATGTTGGTTACGCGATTTCTCCATCAAATCGTCCTTCGTCAATTGAGGGCCAACTTTCAAAATTATTTTATTAATCGAAGGGATATACTCCCCGAAGGGGACCCATATCAGTTGTATCTAAATTGCTTCAGTAGTTTATGAGTTATCTTATATAAAGCATGTTATTTATTCTTCTAATGTATGTGGATGAAGTGCTTATATTTTTTAGTAGTAATGGAAAGTGAATGCTCGATAAGAATTTGTGTGGGATACCTTCATACCTTTGATACCTTAACTAAAAATGCTGAAATAAAAAACTTTTGTGAAAAATAATTCGACTTGGCAAAAAACCGACTACCTACCAAAAGTTAACTTATTTTCCATATTAAGTGTTGTTGTGTTGTGTAAGAAGTCGTTTTTTTTTTCCCTATTAAAATAACGGCTGGAACAAGATTATTGAAGTTCTTGTCAGTTAAAAACTGACATTCTTTCATAAAAAGAGAAAATGTTCTTGTCAGTTAAAAACTGACTTTCTTTCATAAAAAGAGAAAATGTCAGACAGAATATTTTTCTTGATGGATTCTTTAATATGCTTTAAAAAATTTGCTGATCAACGTTGACGTAGTAATTTCAAGTTGTTTAGAAATACAATAGTTCAATAATGATCGGTTGTACCTACTTCGTATGTCTGAGCCCTAACCGAACATTATATGAGTATCACAATTGTTGACGGTTAAAAGGCCATCCGAAGTAAAGTTTTTGTTAATATGATTTAATACTAAAGTTAACAGGAAAATGCATTCAGATCAAGTAAGGCTATCAGTTACACCACCACGTCTCAACGGAAGTGTACCAAGGCGTATAAAAACTTTTTATGCAGATCTATTGGTAATTCCAGTGCAATAAGGCCTTATCCAGAACTACTATCTCGTGGAAAAACACACGTAAAAGCCTTAAAAAGTTAGCGAAGTCGTACGTTTTAATTAAGTTTTTCTTGCTGTATGTTTTCCAACAAGAATCCGCCTGCGAAATCGTCTAAACCTACGATAAAGACATCTTGTAGTTGGTGCACAAGTAGTAGACATATATCATGGTTTTTAATGTTAAACATAATAAAGATAACATTTGGCTGTCAGTGCCGCGTTGACGACTGAGACGTGCAGACGTCTTGCTTATTTTGTCGTGACACTTTTTTCTAAAATTATCTACATGTTACATAATAATTTAGACAATGGATAGATTTGGAAGATCTTTGAGTACGGAGTCGAGTACGCTAGATGGAAATGTTATAAATGAAGAGATGATCGAGTATACGAGGGAAGAAACAATTATTGAATCTCCGATGAATGTGGAAAATGAGACTCAGAGAAATGTTGAGAAGAGAGTGAGAGAAGACAGTGAAGAAATTATCGAGGAAGATGATGGTTTTACGACCGTGACCAAAAAAGCGAAAAGATTATTACGAAGTAATTCAAACAATGGCAATTGTCAGGATAATGAGGGT
Organism: Ochropleura plecta; assembly: GCA_905475445.1. Taxonomy (NCBI): domain Eukaryota; kingdom Metazoa; phylum Arthropoda; class Insecta; order Lepidoptera; family Noctuidae; genus Ochropleura; species Ochropleura plecta. The sequence goes on from FR997736.1 coordinate 20,652,871, forward strand.
ACTTGTGAAAATAATTCACAACAAGCAAAATATTGTGAAGTATGTCTTACATCCAAGACGGTACTTCCAAAAATGGTTGGGATGGCTAAATTATTGAAGTCTCAAAATATAAATAACATTCTTAAAATCAAATATAAAAGTTCTTACAGAATGTTTATCATATTTAAATATATTGAAGATGCAAATAAATTACTTAATTGCCAAAAATTCCAAGAATTGGAATTTAGATGTCAAAGAACAGACCAATTAAGTATAATTTATGGCATTGTCAGAAATATTGACTTGGAGATAGAGGAGAAGGAACTTGCGGAAATATTTCAAAGTGAAGCAGATATTTACGCGGTCAAAAGACTTAAAAGATTGACTGAAGATGGGCAATGGATCGACAGTGAGGCTATTCGAATCGCTTTTAAAGGAGCAACACTACCCTCACATATATATGGATATGGGTGTCGTTTTAAGGTTGAATCATATATTTTCCCTGTAACGCAGTGTTCAGGGTGTTGGAAATATGGCCACATGAAACGTTTTTGCCCTACCCAGAAAATCTTATGCCCTAAATGTGGCAAAGGACATGATAATTGCGAAACTAAGGAGTTCTCATGTATTAATTGCAAGGGCCCGCACATGGCACTAAATAAAAACTGTCCAATGTATGTTAAAGAGAGAATGATTCGGGACATAATGAGTAAAGACCAATGTTCTTACAAGATGGCGCTTGAGTCATACTTGCAACAATTGAAAAAAAGTAATGAAGTCACATGTGTCAGTGTTCAAGTTGGGGAAATACTTCATTCTTCTCCCTCTTCTTCTCAAAATAGAAGCTACAAGGATGCTCTGGTACCCCTAGAACCATCAATTAATGTAGTCAATACCTACATGGATTTGAGTTCATTAGAAGAAGTAAGTGAAAGCGAAGAAGGTTCCGAAAATAGAACTACTTCCAAATCGAATAAGAAGAAGAAGAAGAAACAACCGAATGAGAATACAAAAAAACAGTCAAAGGGCAATACAAACCAACATGAACAGCCAGGTCAGCAAGAGAAGAATCATGAAGAAACAGCAGGAGAAGTTTTCAATAAAAACGAAAATATATCTAAATTAAGGAAGTTTTACAATAAGGTTAAAGACTTAGTGTTGACAGATTGTCCATTGGAACAAAAGATGAAGAAGGTCGTAAGATTTGTATTAGAAGAAATTATGTTATATGTTGTTTCGTATTTTAAGGATTGGGATATTGTAAGTAAACTTTTCAAATTAATCATAAATGGATAATGTTCACATTGCTACTACTAATATCAATATTTACCAATGGAACGCTCAGAGCCTGAAGCCAAAATTAATTGATTTAGAGTTATTACTAAATAGAGGAAACATCCATGTCGCTATTCTGAGTGAAACGTGGCTGGATGCAGATTGCCACATAAATATAAGTGGGTATAATGTATATAGAAAGGACAGGCATGACTCATACGGAGGAGTAGCGATTATTTCACACAAGTCTTTAAAAACTTTAATTGTTCCTATAAGTGTGACTAACTCAGGTATAGAAATTTTACACATTAAAATGCTTAACTGTAAAATAATTCATAATATAATTTCCATCTATTGTCCGTCCTCTGTTAGAACCTCTCAATTAGATTGGGAACATATTTTTTCAAGATTTCCCAAAAACACTATTGTTGCCGGCGACTTTAATGGACATCATACATGCTGGTCCAGTAAAAATGATTCTAGGGGCAAACAATTATTCGAAGCTGCAATTGAAAACAATTTTATCTCATTAAATAATGGCGATCCCACTAGGATGAAGCTCGTGAGTGGTTTTTTACAAAAAACTTCTCCTGATGTTTCTTTCTGTACCACAGACATAGCTATTAATGGTTCTTGGAGTGTTAGTAGTGAAAGCCTTGGTAGTGACCATCTTATAGTAAAAATTAGCTTCAAATACCCCGACTTAAATAATATTACCTTAAGACGAAATTTAAAAAAGGCAGACTGGGCCAACTATCGTCAAATTATTTCTAAGTATTTTGTAGACGTTCCGCCGCCTTCAGACAACGTACAATGTATGTATGACTATTTTAATACCCTAGTTAATAAAGCTGCCGATAAAACAATTCCATTTATAAAACTTTGCAATAATCCCGTTCGTAAATTTACACCAAAAGTATATTGGAACCAGCAACTTTCTAAAGTGGTAGCCGAACGTCGTCTAGCTTTAACAATCTTTAGAAAAAACCCCATACCTCAAAATTTAAATTTACTTAATATTAAAATTTCTGAAAGCCAAAAGATCATAAGGCAAGCTAGATCTAAGTCTTTTCATAATTTCTGTGACAGTATTGATGAAACTACAACTTCATCAATCATGTGGAGAAAAATGCGTTGGATGAAAGGTTTTAGGCAGACGAGATCTTATTCATCGGACGTAAAAAAAGAAGAGTTACTGAATTCACTGGCTCCAGACTTTGTAATGACTCCAAACCCCATATTTGATAATAATGAGTCACCGCTAAATTGTGATTTTTTAAAACAGGAGTTAGAATCATGCTTTAAAGCTAAAGATACATCCCCAGGTTTAGACAATATCACATATTCAATGATTTTTAATTTGCCTATTGCTGCTAAAAAATATTTACTTGACATATATAATTTAATTTTTAAAACATCATCGGTTCCTTTTCAATGGCGAGACATTTATATAGTACCGATTCCTAAAACTAGTAGCGGTTCCGATAGTAAGCTCCGTCCAATCGCGTTAATATCTTGTCTGTGTAAAATTTTCCACTCCATGATCCTGAAGCGACTAGAATGGTTTATGGAATATAATAAAATACTAGCTCCTAGTACAACTGGTTTCAGAAGAAATCACTCATGTCATGATAGTCTCGCACGGTTGGTTACTAAAATACAAATTGGATTTACCAAAAATATACCAACTGTAGCTGCTTTTTTGGATGTTGAAGGAGCTTATAATAACGTTCTTATTGACCGAGTTGTCCACATCCTCAATAATTTGAAAGTTGGAAAATACATCTGTTCCTATATTTGGAACTTTTTAAAAGAAAGACATCTCACTATAAAAGCTGACGAAAGCGACAGACTGTATATAAGATGGACTGGTAAGGGAATTGCACAAGGTGATCCTTTATCCCCCCTTCTCTTTAACATGATTACTGCCAATATTTGTCAAAACATCAATAACGTTTGCTTCAGTCAATACGCTGACGATTTTGTATTATATTGTAATAATAGTAGAATAGATGATAGTGTTAATAATATGCAGCAAGCTTTAGATTTATTTGTAACAGCAATAGACGAGTTAGGCTTGGAATTATCAAGCAATAAATCAAAATTATGTATATTTACCAGAGGACGCAGAAGGCTTTCCGTTGATATTAAAGTAAACAACAGATCTTTAGAAGCAGTTGATTGTATTAAATATTTAGGAATGTGGCTGGACAAGTGCTTGAGATGGGGGAAGCATATTAACGAAGTGTACGAGAGTTCACAGAAAAAAATTCAGTTACTCAAAGTACTGGTGGGATCGTCATGGGGTATTCACCCTAGTCATATGCGTAGACTTTATATGGCCCTTATTAGGAGTAGAATTGATTACGGATGTTTTTTGTACGATAATTCTGCAATTAGTCACACTTACAAATTGGAAAAACTACAAAATCTAGCGTTAAGAATAATCGGTGGTTTTATTAAGTCTACCCCAATACACGTAATGGAGAGTGAGTTGAGTATACCTCCTTTACAAATTAGAAGACAATACCTCTCTTTAAAATTTTGTTTAAAGCTACAGTCCAGGTCAAACGATGTTTGTACCAGTTTGATAACAGATCTTAGTAGTATGATGGAACATAGCTACTGGAATGGGAAGAGAAAACCTCTGCTAGTTACTTCACACAGTATGACAAGAGCTGACGAGATTTCTTCTTCGTATCCAGGTTTAATGTTTACTTTGAAGACATGGGTGTCCAGCATAGATATTAAGGATATTATTAAATGTAACCTAGTTAGTGTTACTGCTCCAAAATCACATTATGACATTAATTCTTTAAAATACAACGCCCTTAATGAGTTACGGGAGAGGTATACGGGCTGGAATGTCATTTACACAGATGGGTCCAAAACATCAGACGGAGTAGGTGCAGCTTTTTGCGATTTACAAAACAAGTGTCATGGAACTTATAGTTTGAATAAACACATCTCCATTATGACTGCTGAACTATTTGCCATTTCTGAGGCTTTGAAATATGTACAACAACTTAATGCGAATAAAGTGGTAATATGTACTGACAGTAAGAGTGCCCTGCAACATATTTCTAAGTGTGTACACAATGGGTGTAAGGGTTTAACGGTTGCTTATAAAATTTTGGATCAGATAAAAGATTTTAACCAATCAGGTAAAAAAATAATTTTCCAGTGGATACCGTCTCATGTTGGACTTGCAGGTAATGAGGAGGCTGACAGATTAGCTAAAGATGCTATTCTATTAGGCACACAAACACTAAATATATTACCTAGCTATTCGGAAATGTTAAGTAAATTTAGAAAAATAAACAACTTGTCTTGGAAGGAGCATTTTAATGAAAGATCTAAATCGAAAGGAATCTGGTATAAAAGTATACAATGTGAGCCTCCTCATATACCTTGGTTCGCCGGGGCTAAACTGAATCGAACTCAAATTGTTGCTGCACATCGTTTGCGATCAGGGCATGTGCCACTAAATAATTTTGCTTACCTCATGCGAAAATCTAACTCTCCTAACTGTGAGGTGTGTGGTAAGAAAGAGGATGTACAACATGTGTTGGTGGAATGTGTCCGACATACTTTCAAGAGAAATGCACTTCTCAACTGGATGAAGTTGTCTGTAATGGATGTTGGAGTGTTCCACGGCATTTTGGCTAAACCTACATCTAAAGCAGCAAAATTTTTGTTTAGTTTTTTAGCAAATAAATAAGTAATTAAGTTAAGTTAAGTAACAGTAGGTCATTCGTAATAATTTGTTAAATTAATTTAGGAAGTAAGTCTACATTGAAAAAAGTACGATGGGATTGACATCGTCACTTATTGTGTACAAAAATCCCTTAAATAAAGAAGATTAAAAAAAAAAAAAAAAAAAAAACATTTGGCTGTCTATTGTTGGTCTTCTGGTTATGATCTGATCCTAACAATGCAGAAGACACTAAAACGAAATATCGAAATGACCGACTCTTAATAAATAGTTGACCAGCTTGCATAATGATTCTCGAAAAAAACTGGGACTATCTCGCAAACAGTGATTAATCTAATTAGTAAGTTTTTAATTGAACTTGGTTTTTTATTAGCGCCTATTTCGTAGAACATTTGAAGAAATCAACACCTACATACATCGTTCTATAATTTCGGCCTGTATTGCCCCACTTCTGGGCAAACGCATCCCTCATAGCTTTCCACCGATTCCTGTTGAACTGTTTTCGAATGGGGGATTCTCCAATCAGACAGGTTAATTACTGTTTATTGCCTGGGTAAACAAATTATTTCAAAAAACGACTTCCAAAAAATACACTAAAAAGACGGAAAATAAATTTAACTAAAGCAGACTTTTGTTTGGTTCATAGATTTTTTAGCTACCGACTTCTGGAAGTGGCTAGTAGAATAGAATAGAATAGAATAGAATATACTTTATTGCACACCAAAATTGAAGGAAAGCTGTTTTACAATAAAATGCTATAACTATGGTTACAATGGCGGTCTTATCGCTAATAGCGATATCTTCCAGACAACCTTTGGATGGACTGTTCGAATATAAAAATACAACGGGGGGTAGTTAATGGTGTACCTACTGCTAATACTACACAAACAATTAAAAAAAAAAGCTTTTTATTTAAAATATATAAATACATAAATACACATAATCTATTTATTCTAGTAGTAGCAATAGGATTTTTTTTATTTCAGCCTTTTGAGTTGTGGTATCGATAGACATATTAGTATATCATCGATACACATTACAAGACAAATATGTATTATAGAAGATAACTCCATAAATTACCAAAGATAAAATTAATATTGAAAGCTTGATTAGAAAACTAATTTTAAAATTCGGCCCACAATCGCGTTACAAACCTACAAAACAAAAAAAACATACAGTCGAATTGTGAACCTCCTCCTTTTTTAAGTTTAAGTTTTTTCGTTTATTCATTTCTATACATATTTTTTATATTTTTACATATTCTTATAAAACAACAAAGAAAAAAAAACATTTAAAAATATAAAAGTGTTTTAATTATTTTGAATCCTTTCAAATCATAATGATTTGGAGATGATGGAAAGAGGCGCCCTTATACCATGTGCACCGTGATGTAGCTACAATAATGTATGAAACGTACGAAGGTAACTAGTGGATAGAGACGTGATCATATCCAGGCCTTCTCTACAAAGCGTACACGTTAGTACGTATCGTGGTACAGGGTCTACGAGGGGCTACACTCGTGCTTGAGTACTTAGCGTCGTGGTACGCGGGCGGCCAGGAGTTATAAGGTGCCCCGTCGCCTGCGCAGGACTAGTGCTTGTCCAACCAACACATTGATAACATGAAGGCTGCTGTAAGTTACACATTTATACTGTTTAACTGATATTATTACTAAATTTTATTTAACTTAGTATCTGCCTTTGTAAATAAAAATTGATAGAGGAGTAATTCAAGTGCAATTCACGATATTTTGAAGATCGGGCAATCAGTGACTGCTTTTTCAATTACAGCGCTAGATATTGGATGCTGGACTGTACTGAAAAGTTTTATAATTATAGATTTGTTTAATTTCAATCTAATCCATTCTTAAACTTAAACATTTTTTTAAAGAGTTGACAAACTTATGCTCTATAATTGCCATGCCCCGGAGTAACGCCCGTGATTGTTTTATTATCACCATGGCAACATGAGTTCTCCCCTAGTTCCTTGAAATAGTAACTGGAGAAATATAAGTGAGGTGTATATTTATGTAGGTAGTTACACCTCTGTCTAACTTATGTATGGCCTGACTTATCTCATGTTATATATAAAATATATAATCTGTAACGGTCACGAAAAACCTATCTGGCGTTGATTAATTTAATTCACACCTAAAAACACTTCTAACCGATTAGTCCACTCTCTGTTATCATTACAGCAAAAATCCTATGTTACGTTATAAAATAACTTTTTAAAAGCATATTCAAAAACTAATTAATGACAAACATGCCAAACAATCGCTATCAGTTTAAAAAAGTTAGTTTATGATGAGTATTAATTATAAAGATTCAATTAATTCAGTTATCCAACCTATTATTTGCCGGTAACTGCTTGAGTTGACTAACTGAGCGATTGACGCCACTTGAACCGAACCTGGGACACGACGCGCGAAGCTCGCTCACGAACACTCACGATCACGGGCCCGACACGATGGCTCACGATGCTATGCTAATGCCTGCTCGATGGCAACACGACGCGCGGCGGACTCCAACAGGCAACATCGCCGGTTCACACGATTGTCGCGATTGGGAAATGTCAACGATTAATTGCGGAATCTAAATCACTTGCAATCTATCATTTACATATCATCTAAACGAACTGTTTTGTAGAGGCTTAGCATAATTATTATCGTATAGTTTTGTTCTCGTCGCATCGAAGGAGCCATATGAGTACCTTTTATCGTGAGGAAAAGTGTACCAAGGTCGCACGAGGGCCTGACAATGAATGTCTATTAACGTCTGGTGGACGAAAGCGCCTCGGTTCGATTTTTCAAATCAGGCAAAGTGTTGGCTTCAACCAACACGATAAAATTGTGCCTGGTTGTTGTCACACAAAATATTAATTTACGCGGCGTGTCGCTATGTTATTTTAATGACTATGTTGTTCCAGCTGTGCGTCGTCCTCCTGGTAGCGGCCCTGGTGTCGGGCGCAGAAGAGAAGAAGAACGAGAAGAGAGGCTTGCTAGGCCTCGGGTACGGTGGCTACGGCGGCTACGGCGGCTACAGCGGCTTCGGGCACGGCGGGTACTACGGCGGCCACGGGCTGGGCCTGTACTCACACAGCGCGCCCATCATCAGTCACAGCGCGCCCCTCATCAGCCACGGGTACGGCTTCGGCGGCTACGGCGGCGGTCTGGGCCACGGCTACGGACTCGGTCTCGGCCATGGGGTGGTAGCCTCCGCCCCCATCGTGTCACATGGGTACTCCGCCCCGCTGCTCGGCGGACACTACTCTGCTCCACTCCTCGGGCTCGGCCACGGCTGGCATTGAGCCTACATAGCATAAGTTCGGTCTGTGAATGTGTTTGTTTAGTGCCAAATTTCTAAGTTCTTCGTTGGTGATCATTTTGATGCAAAATTTTTGTCATTCATTAAATATTTTTTATACTTATATACTGTGATTTCATTTAGCAAATGCCAAAAACTACGGTGAGTTAAATGAATACCTAATAGGAATAGGCAATCGATCTTATAAAATCTTGAAATTTAATCATTTGTCGTAAAGGTCTCAATCAGGAAAACATACTGACTGAAAAGCAATATCTCAATAAAGTCTCATCCCAACAGAAACAATAAGTTCTAAGCTTAATAGTCATAATAAAATACCATAAACATTTTTTATCCCAGAAAAATATCAATCCATATCGCGTGACATTATGCAACGTCTGACACTACCCATGTATGATGTAGCTCGTGCCTACATTCATATCGCGCACGCACTTATTACTAGAAACCTTGTACTACGAGCCAAGAGGATACGCTAACATTTCGATACACACCTAGCTCACCGTTGACTCATACGCTAATTAACCCCGATGTCCCCAATCCACCAAATTATGCACTTCCCTCATCGGACAAGTTATTAATGTATTCGCCGCTAGATGGCGTGTCGCAAGCGGAAGCTGCGCCGGCGCCGACCGGAAGTTGCGACACATGCGGTTGTGTCAACACCGCCTGAATCTAGTAGAAATAGTGGTTTTCTGAATAGGTTGCTAATTGTGAATGGATTTAGATGGGGCTCAACCATACGTGCACTAGAGTCGGATATTAGACGTTTGCTTTCAAAGGTACGAAGTCCGTTTATGACCCTCACGGTGAAGTTGGTTCTATTACTCTGCTTGAGTTCTAACTCGAACTTTCGACCGTTCAAATTGAAAACTCAATTTTTATTACGAATTAACGGTTTTTAAATTTGGTATTGGTAATTAAACGGTTATAAAATAATAATCTGTAAGTATAAATACAGTCAACATTTCCTGATTCTCACAGTCCACATAGATCTAGTACTTGTGTGACACACATACACACGCGATACACATAGTTTTCCTGGCAGGGCTTGGTTTCCATACCGCACTATCAGGTTATATCGGGCCATTTCATAATTCACCTACATTTGTCAATAACTTAGAACATATCAAGCCTTTAAGGGGAAACTGCAAACTGAGTGATTAATGTACCCTTACACATAGCTGTGGGGGAGTCCTTGGGTCCTTAATATATGTTGTTCTAACTTCTACTAATACATTAGAAAGGCTAGATAAATAATTTTTAATTATATAGTCGTAGCCTCTACTTAAACGGTGCATTGGCAATTAATGTATGTAGCATTTGTAGGTGCTATGATTAAGTTTAAATCGTTCTTGTTCTAGTCAATGACGTGTTTAACTTTCAAAAGAAAAAGGCACCTTTTTCAACATTGTTAACGTACAGTAAGATTTGTTAAAAGGGTAAGCTTTCTGCATAAACAATTGAGTCAGTTACTTTATGAAATAATTTGAATTCCAAAAAAACTCAACACAAAGAACCAAGAGCAGCATTTAAAGCTGTCGCAACGATAATTCAATAAATACCAACAATCCGACATTGACAAAAACAGTGCGACGCGGGTCACAGCACCGCTACGGTAGTCGTTTCTCCTATAAAGGGTTATGTCATATGACGTCAGTTGTACGACGGCAGGCGGCAGGCGGCACGCAGGTCGGATTGTTCGGAATGGGCACACCCTCCACACTCACGCACACCGCACACAAAGCTCCTGCCGGTGGTACAAAAACTAGGTCCATTTCACTGTTTGCTTGCGACATGATACGTCATACTACAAAATAAACAGTAGTGTTCATACTACGGCTGAAACTCACAGTGGGAAATGAGGTGGAATGAGGTGGCTGGAATGGAGAGCAATACCAGTTAAATTACTGGCGCTGCACGGAGCACGCTGGGCGGAGCGTTGGGAGTGTCAGACTTTAACTGACTAAAAAAAGCACTTTGTGTCCTGCAGCAGCGGTATCTTTTTCGAACAACCCGCAACCCAGGCAGGACCCGCAACCCTAACGGGACTAAACTTTGCCCACACTAGGAATTTCTCCTATCTCTTGGGTGCTTTTACAAACATTGAAACTCACAAACACAAATAGCCAGTCCCGAAACAACCACCTGTAACCTGTAGGTCATACAAATATTTGTTTCGTGCAGGGATCGTACCCGCGACAGGTAGCGCAGCAGTCAAACGCTTATATAGCTACTGCGCCAAGCTTGTCATCTTTCTAGCCTTAATATCTTTCACACAGAGACATCGTTACTTTTGTCTTTCCCTACGCGTTTACCATGCACAAGTTATTCTATAAGTTACCTAGAGCTGGTAAGCAGGTTAACCTTAATTTCCATATTCTGATAGTAGGTATTCATAAACGTAACTCGTAGATAGGGACGGTGTGTATGTACTTCATGTATCTTGCTACACACAACTACGAGTCACGCAAACTGTAGGTCCGCAGATAAAATCTAGTGCTCTATAAACGCGTATTACCTAAGCTCACTTTATAATAAGTAGTGCGTGTATTGCTCTTATTAAAGTGTCACTGAGCTGCGACATACACGGGTGAGAACTGTTTACTGTATCAAAGTTGCGTCGATCAAAATCGCAATAGGTTTGTGTACATATAATCAACTAGCTTTTGCCCGCGGCTTCGCTCGCGTTAAATTCGGGGTAACACAGTTCGCCTTTCCTGTTTTGCAGGTACCTGCTACCTGTAGTTTTTTCCCTAGCGCCTTTTTTATTGGAATAGCAAAGCTAAGTTTTCCATTTTTTCCCACTTTCTCCCTTATTTCTAACCTTTTTAGCCTATGTCCGTCTCCAGGGTCCCAACTATCTCTGTAGGTACCAAAATTCATCAAAATCGGTTTAGCCATTTAGGCGTGAAGACGTAACAAACAAACTCACTTTCGCTTTTATAATATTAGTAAGGATGTCAATGTGAATGATCTGTGTGCTTCGGTAGAGCAGCGCCGGTTAACAGCCGTAGTTACTATCGAAGAGGCGCAGTTCGTAACAGCAGTTTTATTTGTCACAGACAAAACACTATTGTAGATAGGTCCATTTGAGTGTCGCGTTGGTAACACAGACATAACGATCGGTCACACTGGAATAAAACTGTATAAAAAAAAGTGAGTGGGCAACAAAAAAATCAGTAGCTACGCTAAGGGAATGGTTATGCTGTCCTGTAGATACTTCAGAATAATACCAATCCTCATTATCTTCCTGCCCTTGTCTCAGACTATTTGTGGTCGGCGTTCCATGTTATTTGAATACTCGCCGATATGGCGTAATTACAATCAGTTTAGATTGTCGAAGTGTAAGGTCGCGCTGACATTTGGTGCAGAGAGTTAAAGAGCCGCCATCAGGGCCCGCCGCAGTGGTGACCGCAGCGTTCGAAACGTATCGATTTAGTTCAATGTTCACTGTTTTTAATTACCATGTGGGAAAAATGTATTAAGTCAACAAAGATGATCGTGTGATCTATTAATGTGAAGTCGCTTTACTTTGCTTTTTATAATGACGTATTCGAACATTTCGAACACATTGACATATTTACATGCACTATGAAAAGGTTTCGAAGCCTTTTATACGAGGCACTCGCTTGAGAGTTGACTACTAATATTCTTGGGTAATATTTTTACAATTTTTTTTAAGTAGGTACAATACTTTATTTTTTCTGTTTTTTTTCCTTATAATAAGTGATTTAACTGTTATGCATGAACAGCTTATGTCCTAGCAATTTAAAATCTATTTATTTATGGTAGGTAATCTGTGAACAGCGCTGTGGGCTACATTATTATTAAGTAAATTATGTTTTTGTTAGTACTTATTTTGATACATAGATTTGATAAAATAAAATACCATACTATATACCTAAGAAATGAACTCGAGTTCCGATTATCAGTTATTAATTGAAATGTATAATATGTGCGACAGTAAAAATCTTGTCAGCTTCCATTCATGAAAAGCCCAACGTATCTGTTAGGATACGTAGGTAATTTAAATCCTTACTAATATTATAAAAGCAAAAGTGAGTTTGTTTGTTACCTCTTCACGCTTTAATGGCTAAACCGATTTTGATGAATTTTGGTACAGATATAGTTGGGAACCAGGAGATGGACATAGGCTAATTTAAAAAAAAAGTGGGATGTTCCTTCCCTCTTTCTCCCAACTTAGCGTTGCTATTACAAATCAATAAGGCGCAAGAGGAACTGTGTTACCCCGAATTTAACGCGAGCGAAGCCGCGGGCAAAAGCTAGTACTTATAATAAGCTAGAACTTCGCAGCATTTGCAGATACTACGTACATGCAAGCTGCGTGGTTTACTATCAGATCAGAAGCTTGTCAATAATGTTGATGTCAATCAAGCCAGCCCATTAGGCTTATGTTTCTTTTTAAACGTGTTAATTCCGCAGCGCCTGTGCTTTAATGACAAAGACTTGACAAAAATGAACGTGCTCTTAATATTTTGGCAGGCGCTACCGACAACTGATACAATATTTGGCGACAGTGCGATTGCGATGCAGAGATCTGCAGTCGTCAGATATATGCGTAAAAAGTAAAAACAAATAGTTTTGGTGTTTAAAAGGTATATATGTATAACTGACCCCACGTAACGAGCTCCCCCTAACCCCTAAATTGGAATTACAGGTGTGTCTCAGTGACTGTGAGTAAAGTTAGTAGAGTATTAGTATGACACGTTATAATATTTATCAAAATAGTTCATTTTGATTCAAGTGAGGATACTTTGTCATTACAGCCGAGGCGGATTTATTTAACGCACGAGCCACCAGGCGAGAGCGTTGTAGAGCCGAGTACAGCAGTGACAAATTCTCACATGAAGTAAACGACATTTTTAATACACTTCAGAAGGATTAAATAACAGAACAAAAAGTACTTTTGTCATTAATTAATATGAAACTATGATTAACTAACTAACTAGGATATAATTTGATTTTTCCCCGCGCTTTGTCTTTTTATTTTTGTACTGAAGGAGAAACAAAGGCATGAAATCGCTAAACAGCCTAGTATGATATTAAAAAACAAGAAATTCAATTTTATTTTTTAATTTTCAACTCCAATTTGTATATTTTTTTTGTTTTAAGCAAATTGTTTTATAAATGATCATGTTTATTTGTGATATTCTGTTGATAAACATAATTTTATTTTTAAATAAATATGAAAGCCTACAAACAAGCGCCTTTTTGCTCATAGGGATTTGAGCAGTTGTTTTATTGTTATCCGTGATGAAACAGAAAAAATTAAAACCATTGTTGCGATAAATTGAGAAAAAAGCACGCGTGTGAAATACACTGCATTTTGAACCTAATCGCAGTGCAATAAGAGCCAGTTTTCGAGGAAGTGCATTGGAAGAGACGCTACGGTTAATAACATCGACGTAAGCCCTTCCACGTGCGTCTCACACTGACCTATGACTCACATAACATAATAGTATGTTATCTAGTGAGATAACACGACTCTTCGGAAACGGAAGGGATCGGAATGGCTTTGTTGACACACTTGCATAAAGAAATCGGAGCCAAAAGACACGTGCGCGACTATGAATCGCATTATTTACCCAAATAATTGTTACATCACTTGATTATCTTCATATCTATGGCCACAGATCATTGTGAATGTATCTATTTATTATCTTAAGAAATTTAACGTTATGAAATTAAGTTGATTACGGTTTTAGCATGCGACGTTCCCTAGATCCTGCCTACGCCATTGGGAAAAGACGTGAGTTTATCCTCAGATATTGCCTTTTCTCTTTCTCTACCCGAGTAACATTTTCCCATTTGATTTGGAGTTGGCTTTCCCCGCTTTGCTCCCTCAGGCGTATCTGTTTTAAGACGTGGAGTCATTGACTATAAGTGAAGTTGTTGCATTCTTAGTCGCTGATGATAACGGATATGCAAGTTATGAAGAGTATCTCTCGCTTCACCTCTAAGATTTGCGGTTTATGGATTCAAACTATGGGGCTGGCTAAGTACATGAAATGTTTTGGAAGAGCCAACCATGAACGGCCATATATGGAGCCTCCTCAGCGGGGATGCGCCACGGTCACGCGCATACTAACAAAAGTCCAGCATAATCAGCTCATCACGTATTCATAACTAAGTTTATTACCATTAACTAATGATATATGTTCGGTTAAATGATAACTGTTACGTAAGGCGGAACCTTTGGAGACGTTTCGTCACGCGGAGGGCTCTGGGCTGATGGTGGTCGTTGTGTAACATTCAAATTAATCGGATGTCGGTATATATGGTGGGTGTCACCATCAGGGCGTCAAACCTGTGCCGGAACCGTGACCACAAGCACTCACCATGAAACTGTTTGTGAGTAAACAATACATAAATGTTTAATTACGAGTTAGCCCTTAGAATTGAACACAATAACAGGATCTGTGCGCGGCTTCCTAGTTACGGAATACAACAACGTATATATAGTAGCTTTCAAATAGCATTCGTATATCACGACTACAAAGGGATTTAGAATATTTTCGATTTTAAAAAGTGGTCAAAAGATGACTTAAACTTTTAGTTTACAAATAGCGCAATAAGTTTACGGTAATTTATATCTATGCTTGATAAGTATCAATCAAGCATAGGTTTAAGAAAGACGGTAGATAGACTCATTATCATCTTATTTGTGCAGTGCGAGTGCATCTCATCACCAGCCCTTTGGTTTTTAAGTGTCTTTAGAAGGCTATATATCTATGTACTTCTCGTCAGATAAACCTGCCTTCCTATTTGCTGAACTACTGAAAAATGTTTGATCGATGTCTCATATTTTTCGTGGGTAACAATATCTTTGACCTTTATCATCTTAGTTTTAGATACTAGAGTACTTTGTATGGAGATTATACTATTGCAATACACAGTTAATCGGATTGGCCAATGCATATGAATATTATAATGATTTATTATTGAAACAACATTAACTAAGAAATAAATCCGTTATTGCCAAATTACTATAATTTATGATAAAACATGGCATCGTAAAGTTATGATTCAGGGTAACCTCGCGCCTACAAACCAGATTACTTCAATCAGTGCGTTTATTTTTCTGAGATGTTAATCCCTAGTTTATCATTGGTCGAGTATGTTACTTAAACACGTTGTGTATCTCACTTAGACACCGCTAGCATGGAAAAACCTGTTATTATTTTAAAGCATCGGATGACACATATCAGTTAAAGCCATCAAATAAAAAAAGAATGCAGTCGCGTTATCCAATATTCATTTCCATCCCACAGATCTGCACAGTGCTGCTGATAGCCAGCTGCACCGCCTCCCGGGAGAAGCGCGGCATATTTGGCGAGAAGGGCGGTCTGCTGGACGGCCTGTTTTCCGGCCTCGGCTCTGGGCACTCCAGCTCGGGACACTCGCATGGCTCACACGGGTCACACGGGCCCCCACATCACTTACACAGCTATCACGGACCCTCACACTCACATGGATCGCTACACTCAGCTCCACTGCACTCACACAACTCCCTACACTCAGCCCCGCTGCAGGTATACAGCGCCCCAATACACTCGGAACCACTACACTCTGCGCCATTGCTGCACCATACAGAACCTCTGTACTCCGAACCCCTCCACAGCTCACACTCTCTCCAAGAAGCTCCACTGCTGAGCTCGCACTCCTTGCACGCCGAACCTCTACATTTGCCTCACCCTGAACCTCTGCATAGCTCCCACTTACTCCACTCTGCCCCCTTGCTAAGCGCATCTGCTCTCGAACCTGCACCGCTATACACAGAGGCCGAGCCACTCCATTCCCACTCTAGTCTACACGCGGCTCCACTCCTGAGCTCATACGACCACTCTCCGTCTTTGCAATCTGCTCCCTTACTTCACGCCGCACCTATTATAGAGCACTCAGCGCCCTTACACTCCACCCCCCTAGCTTTGAGCCACTCACCGTCTCTTAGTTTGAGCTCCTCACCCATTTCAGGGTTGAGCTCATATGGTCCTCAGTACCCTAGCAACCCTGCTCCCCTTAGTTTGAGCCACTCGTCTTCCCCATGCTCGAGTCACGGATGCTCCCTAAGTTCAAGCTACTCAGCTCCGCATTACTCTAGTCATTCTGCTCCTCTAAGTTTAAGTCACTCTGCCCCCCTCAATTTAGGCCATTCCTCTTCTCCATGTTCGAGTCATGGATGTTCCCTAAGTTCAAGCCACTCACCATCGCTTAGTTTGAGCCACTCATCTTTGGGTTCGAACTCATACGCTCCTCATCACTCATCTCATTCTGCTCCGCTAATACTGAGTCCTGCACCTTCTCCATGCTCAAGTCACGGGTGCTCCTTAGGTCACTCAGCTCCGCATTATTCTAGTCATTCAGCCTCATTAAGTTTGGGTCACTCTCCGTCTTTAAGCTCTAGCTCATACGCTCCCCACTACTCTAGTCATTCAACTCCACTTAGTCTGAGTCACTCACCCTCTCTTAGTTTGGGCCATTCATCATTGGGTTCGAGTTCATACGCTCCTCCTCACTCATCTCATTCTGCTCCCTTAATTCTGAGACCCGCGCCTTCCCCATGCTCAAGTCATGGGTGTAGCCTAGGTTCAAGCCACTCAGGTCCTCACTATTCTAGTCATTCTGCTCCGCTGAGTTTGAGCCATTCCGCTCCTCATTACTCATCTCACTCTGCTCCCCTCACTTTGAGCCACTCATCCCCATGCTCAAGTCACGGATGTAGCCTAGGTTCAAGCCACTCAGCTCCTCACTATGCTAGTCATTCTGCTCCGCTGAGTTTGAGCCATTCCGCTCCTCATTACTCATCTCACTCTGCTCCCCTCAGTTTGAGCCACTCATCCCCATGCTCCAGTCACGGATGCTCCCTCGGTTCAAGTCACTCATCCCCACATTATCCTAGCCACTCCGGGCACAGTCACCACGGACACGACAGCCACCACGGGCACGGGCCTGTCGTCATCAAAGTGATCAAGGCTCCCGGACCGCGGTACGCGTCCGGTTGGTGGTGATGATGGTGATGTACGAGGACCTCAGTAAAAACATAAAATAAAGTATTTGTAAGTCGTATGTGTGTTTCATTTGTTAAGACTTCACAGATGTTAAAACAAGGATTTAAATAGGTAAGTCTAAGTCGGAGTCTGGATTTGTGCCCGGTTGATGGCAATAGGCTTGCCCCCTATTACAAAGGATTTAAAACAAAAAGACGAAATGTGGGTATACCGACTGTTAGGTACACTTCTGCCTCACTCTTCGAAGTGTGGTAGCGATGTTATGATATATTATAATTCGTTTGCTAACAGAGCAGGTGTATCAAACGATTATTTCTAACTAAAATTGTGGAAGGACTAAAACTATTCCCGTGTAGATTTCTCAACATCGAGCTAGTTTCATCTTACCATCTGACTCCAACCACACTTTGCACACCGTTACGTCTCCCTCCATATACGAAGGCTATTCACGAGTATTTTGCCAGCACTCCTTATAGGGTCGATGACAGTTAGTGACCTTGTAGGGGGAGGGAGGGGGGCGGTTGCGAAGTCATTTGAGACCTGTTTACACCAATATGTTGTATGCAGGTGACAAACGTAAAATAACACTAGTACTGTGGACCAGACGTACAGTGTGAGGCAATCCCAGGTCGAACAATGTGTTCTTTGGTTTTTCCTTCAGAATTTTTACAGCATCGGCTACATAGTTTGGATTGGCGCCCTGTTAATGGAAATAGGCTCGGCTCCTATAGATGAGTCTTACTTTTAGGGATGGGAAATCATCAAATAACTTCCCCCGCTCTGGGGGGAGTGTCAGACTTTTACTGACTAGAACTCACCCATTCTCTCGTGGCGCCAACGCCCGGAGCCTCTCCCACGGTGGCTGGGTTGGTTTGAGGTTCTCTCCCTCAATCGTCCGGCCATCTCCTTCGATAGTGAGCGTTTCCAATTCCCGCTCGTTCCGGACCATGGACTAAACCAGGGCTGGATGCCTGGCCGCCACTCGCCTCTACGGGAACACAGCGGTCACATAATTGGCTAAATAAGGGTGTACTAGGTGAGGTTCACCTCTGTCTTACTCTTTGGGGATTACCTACAGGCGTGATATTAAGTGCCTTTAGAAACGTAAGTGAGGGTATCGGTGATGTGAGGTGGTGTCGGTCATGTGCTGTGCTCATTAAGTGAGCTACGAACTTACAAGACTGTCGCGATTTCGGATAATACAATGATGCGATACCATATCAGCATGATACCGGAATTAACTTACAGACTGCTGAACATCTGAACAAGGCCGTCTGACCTGGATAGACGTGGGTATAATGTTGATGTATCAGACCGAAAATTATGACATCACTGCACCTAGATTAGACCACAACGATAATAAAATCAAATTCATTCGCAAAATGCATTAGGAATCTCAGTTTTTCCTTATGTTACATAAATTATAGAACACTTCTCACTTCAGTGAGTAATACCCTAATCACGAAAAGCCAACGAGATGTTTTAACACTGCTTGACATGAATGCCTAATTAACTAGGGATCCTTATTATGTATGATGTCATGTGCTAACTAGCAAATTATTCTCCGATATAAACGGCAAAACCCAACCTCTAAACATGGCTGTACGAGTCCTGATTACCATCATCGCAGACGATTAACCTTTTGCTTCAACCAGTGTTTAAAACTGCATAGTTATATTATGATTGGTGATGTGTGTTATCATAAAATTATTTAATAATTAAAACCCTTTAATCAGTCGTTCCTTTGAGGTGGTCTTTACGTTCATCGATGCTGGTTTGTCAATTTGGTTACACACACTTTCACATATTTCAGTCATGACCTTATCATAGTCTGACGGGATTCTCCTTTAAAATAAATCCTAAATTCTGCACCAAAAGAGACAGCATTTGATTAAAAATAATCCTATACCGTGTTCGCTGTAGGATGCGGGTGATATTTGATGTTGGGACTGTTTAGTAATGGGATGTATTGCTATGATGGGTACTCCTTTACGACTATGATATCCAGGGTAAAGTCTATATTCAGTCATGATCATAAATCGCGGTAACTTTCCAGATTGAAGAGAAAAGGCTCATCTAACTAAGCTCACCCGCACCATGCTACAGCGAAAACAGAATAGTAGTGTAAAGGAGGCCGCATGTCGCAACGAGGCACCGAACAGGAAACGACGACCGCCCAGCATCCACAGCCTTGATATTTATCGAGATGCGATTATACACTACTACATACTGTACAATATTGGGCCATACAAGCCCCGGGCTCTATAAAACAGGATATTTGTCCACGCGAACCGGCGGCTCTGCCTGAACAGGGTAATAAAACTCAATTAGACTGGGATTACATCAACGAATTAATAAATCAATTTATACGTTAGTTACTGACAGATTCAGGTGCGCAAGTTAATTAGTGATGTCATGCCGAGTACAAATACCCACTGATGAATATCAAAACATCCTTTACACTGCTGCGGTTAGAATGGATGTGGTCAGCTTGTTGTATGTATTCTATTAACTTCGGGCTGATCGAGTGGTTGTGAGTTCGACGCCTAGATTGATTAGTGCAAACAAGACCTTCACTTTGTTGGAACGAACACAAACATAATCTTACTTGGGAATTACAGGACCTTGGTAGAACCAGCTTAAAATCTACAAGCTCTGTGTATGATCTAAAAATATCCGCGAAGGAAACTGCAGAGGTTATTAGTATGTCATTAAGTGGTCGCAACGGTCACTGAATTACATACAGATATTATGAAAGTGAATTAAACCAATCAACAAGTAATTAGGTCAACACTGATTGGACTCTATACATTCGGGTTTATAGCAAAATTCCTCTAAATATGAGAGGCTGATGTGAAGTCGAATAAATGGTCAATTAACTAATCTATCAAGGCAACTCGGTACTTAATTATGCGCAAATATTTCAGTTTTTTTTTAACATTGCAGTTTCCAGGGAATAATCTATCTTAGCGGAGAAAACGACATATTCCAGAACTTGAAACATGACTGAAGATAATTACAACAAATTAACTGAAACTAATAATGACGAGACGCAATAATTTCCTACAGAGGTACATCACGATTAGATTGCTTCAATAAATACCTACCTGACATAATGACTATGTAGGTGCCGATTCGTAGGTAATTACATTTACTAGCTATAACTCATCGCAAATGCAACAAGGGACGCAAAGGTAATGGTTCAGAAGTCCAACTTATCTCTAGCAGAGTTATATTTAGAGCAGCGGATTCGTTTACAGACACTTCTTCCATCAACTTAGGCCTTTTTCCTATAGGGGCAGGCAGAAACACAGAACGCCTTCGACGATCCTAACTCCTTTTACTTTGTCCACGTTCATACATCTGGCGTTATCTTTTACACATCACCAATAAGGTCCTTCCTTCTAGAGAGTCCCCTGAGACATAGAGAGTACTTTGTAAATATTTATCCCCGTAGCGTTAGACAGAGGTGCATACCTACATTTTGCCAGTTAATAACACTTTGCCCGACCCAGCAATCGAACCCAGGACCTCACGCTCAGCAGTCGCACTTGCAACCACCAACGAGGCAGTCAAATAAGTAAATACTTTTCAATAAACAAAAACTTTTGCAAAAAAGTTTTTATTTCAGCATTTTTAGTTATGTTATTTATAATTATGTGTCCCAGATTTTTATCGAATATTCATTTTCCATAGTTACTTAAAAATTAGCAGATCATCTCATCTATATAGAAATAGAAGACAAAATATATATCACAGACGATAACTCATAAACTACCCAAGCAATATAAATAAAATTGATAAGGGATGGGACCACCTCAGAAGTATATCCCTTCGAAAAAAAGAAAAATGAAAATCGGTACACAGTTGGCGGAGTAATCGGTGAACATACAACAAAAATACGGTTCAACATAAAACCTCCTCCTTTTTTTAAATCGGTTAAAAATCGGATTTATGCAACTTAGTATTGGCTACTTTCATCCATCAGCCATCTTAATCATTTTTAAGTGAACCTTTTGCTTAGAGTTATAGCCACCCATCCCCACGCCTACGTTCACATCAGTATGGGTGCACAAAGCTCTCAAGATGCGCTGGGTTTAACCACAGACCACCAGACGACCTCACTCTTACACATTACGATAATATAATTTTTGAATTGCTAGTTTGGCTATTTCCTTATTATCGATTCCGGCTTTTTTTTGCGAAGATCTGACCGCGAATTGAAACGTCAATATTGGTATAATTGATAAAAAATGTAAAATTATGATTATTTTATACGCTGCCTTATATTCTGTAAAGTTTGTGGTAATTTAAAGGAACAGGAAAATATCTGAGAGTATCATTATATGTAATTGGGTTGTAAAGTGATAATTTATCAGCCCCTATAAGTACCTGATCAGCTGCAACCTACAAAAATCTATTTAATTTTTTTCGTATCTGTAGAATACGCTTACTTTCATGACTTATAGCCTGCATACATACGTACATACGTACAGTATTCACTGGCAACACTCATTTACCTAAATAATAACTACTATATTGCCTTAAGAACAGTAATAACTCAGTGTTTAGTTCGAAATGTTTCGCTACTAACAAGCTAATGTGTTGTCCGTGACCAGCCGAGCCGCCAGGAGTTGAGTCGGTGCAACACAGGGACTAACTAATGATCTATCAAGCCATAGTACTGTAGCTACCTCTAACGATTGGTCTTAGAACTGAACATGATTACATTTAATACTAGCTTCCGCCCGCGACTTCGTCCGCGTGGCATAGTTACAAAGTAACGGCTGACGCTAACTTTAACCCGCGTGATGATCGAAAATAAATTATCTTTCTCTCCCCTTTTCTTCCCTCTTTCTCCCCCTTTTCTCATTTTTTTAGCTTCCAGATTCCCAACTATCTCTGTACCAAAATCGGTTTAGCCATTAAGGTGAGAAGACGTTACAAAACAAACAAACTCACTCTCTCTTTTTGCTTAGGATATAGTAAGGATTAAGTACCTGAAATGGAAAAAAACTAAACTCTTTTAGGATCACTTTGTTGTCCGTCTGTCCGGTATAGACCCTTTTTCTAGAGAACCCATGGAAGTATCGAGTTGAAATTAAAACCATATACTCAAGTCTGTGGTCACTTAGAGCTGTGAAAAAAAAACGATCTAAAAGATATCCAGGCCGTTTATATCGCAAGTTTATACGGAACCCTCGGTGGTCGAGGTCGACTCGCACTTGGCCGGCTTTTATTAAAATAAAATAATATTAATTTTTATTAAAATTATTTTGCCAACTGACAGCGTTGAGGGCGAATTTTTTGACGCTATTTTTTAATTTATTTATAAGTTAGGTAGTATGTTTAATAATTTTAGTTTAATTTAGTTTATTTATCTGTTATTGTATACTCAAATAAATATTAATTAGGTTAAATAAATGATCGTAAATATTTTTATTATTATTTTGGTGAAACGATTCGCCCCATGCGGCCAAAAAAGGTAAGTTGCGGCGAAAACATGAAACCATTCCCGCTGTGGTCGGTTCCCTTTACGTCGACTTGTGATTTTTCTTGGTTTTAGTGTACAATCACATTAAAAACGAAATTCGGTAGTGATTTTAACGTGTATAAAGTAATCTCACGTATCCGGAGATATCGTATATATAACCGGCTTCAAAAACGACGGAGGTACTCAATTCGGCTGTTTTTATTTTTGTTTCAATTGACTGATTTCAAAATGTATAATCGAAAGTGTAGTGTGTAGTCTACGAGTTATGTTCTTAATTTTTTTACCTTTTACTGTATTTTTAAAAATAGTTTTATTAAAAATACATCGATAACCCACTAAAAGTACAAGGTTAGCATAAATTCAAGGTGTAGTGTATTTTTATATCCTGGGTATATGCGAAGCTCGAAATCAACCTTACTCGCGTTACAAGTACGCGAGTAAGGTTGATGCTGCTTTAAATTTACTTACAATAGGAAGGGGGCAATTTGGGGTATCTAATATTCAACGGGGCGACTAGCTACACTTAGGCAATTAGGGCAAGATCCAAGGGACGAGCGGAGCCTACATCTTGTTAACCAATAATCTATGAGTAACGGTGTAGATCCACACTGGGCAGGTATTAATGGCCAAATCACTCTAACTCACCTCATATAGAATATGAAGAGGAGTTGCTTAATGTTGTTGATAAGCCGATGCCAGTACAAAGAATATATTTTCTTATTTGTAGAACATCTTAACAAAACGGTTTCTTATTCTTTCCCTAAACTGACAATGACAACCAATCTTTCAAAGAGGTATCGTGTCACTGGATTGTGGATGTCAGATTGGCAGCAGTTCCAGGATAAATATTGGAATTCAACTGTTAGTCTGGAAGCCACACAACGTAATAAAGGCAAGGTGAGCACATAATTGATGAACTGAGAATGAAACTCCACAGGTAAGTCTCGGCTACCGAGCTTGTGACCACTGCACTATACAAACAAAAAAACTGTGTGATCTTAATCTCAATTTCGCATGAGCTTCAAGGTTCTCTTAAAGTGAGGTGAGCACATAATTGGGCTCTAGATCAAAAGCGGTGGCCGTGAGAGTTCAATGTGTTCACGGTCATACTAACTGCGCTGACATGAATGTGGTTAGAAAGTGAATCATCACTATACGATATACGTATATCTGTATGTTAGCTGCATAATGGAAACTAAGTTGAACAGGTAAGCTGTGGTCAGCTCTGTCAACATAAATGCATCATAAACTACTTAACTAAAACTAAACTTAAAAAAAAACACGACACTAATCTTTTACTACGAAAATATGCTAATCCAGCAGTTGGCAAACTTATGTCTGAGATCATTCAAGCTTTAGTAATAAGCGCTTAGAACATTAAAACCGCTCTACTTCATTTAAAAAAACCGCAAAAATTAGTACGAGACACTATTTACGCAACACAGAGGCAATCCATCCTTTATTAGAAAGGATTGCCTCAATCAGCAAATTAATGAACACAATAAATTAAATAATAATGTACATTAAAGGTCTTATGATGATAAATCACACTCAAACAATGTTCGATGAAACTAATTAATTCTTTATGATTAATTTGTTTGGAGGTAATCAAATGAAATGAATGAACGAGACGAATGATTCAATGAACGGTAGTTAAATCATTATTGTTGTCAATTAATCTGTTAATTGCTAGATTGTCGGTAAATACAAAATGTCGCCAAGGTATTGATTTGGTCAATAAATTAATGAGATCATCCGGAGAACATTCCCCAATGACCACCTGAACACAATGCTCACCCTCACCACACATGTACTCAAACATTCATCATCATCTACTACGATGACACGGTTGGCGCAGTGGCTGAGCGATCGACTGCTGCGCTGCGTGTTGCGGGTTCTGACAATTCCAGTTCCAATCCCCGCACGGAACAAATATTTGTATGGCCGATTAGTTGTTCCGAGTCTGGCTTTTTGTGTATGTGAGTTTAAATGTTTGTAAACGCACCCACGATACAGGAGAAATTCCTAGTGTGGGGCAATGTTTTTTTTTAAATCTGCTTGGCCTTTCTCCAACTACGTTAGGGTCGGTCTCCAGTCTAACCAGATGCAGTTGAATACCAGTATTTTACTTGGAGCGACTGTCTAACTTGTACAGCCGTAGCTACAGACTAGTTTCAGACTTTCAGACACTAATAAACTGACACCACTGACAAACTGTAACGAGGGTCGAAACGTCTGCCTATGACAGCCGGAACCAACGATTTTATTTGGCATATATTGGAGGTAATTTGACATATACCGGGTGCTGGGTGGTCACGCATCCTCGGACTAACCTAGGCAGACGTGGTCGTAATCTAAAAATCGACCCGAGCAGCTGTTATCATTTCCCCAAACAAACATGTACGAACACTACTGGCGAAGTATTAGCAACTTTTTCTTCTTAGCGGGTCGATGACAATCTAAATTTGGCCACAGGTTTGGCGCTTTCAGTAGCCTCCATCAGCTTCTGTGATGTGCAGGTAACAGAACAGGTGGGACGTCAGGAGAGCCCCATCTTTGGTAGGGCAACTCCACAATTACACTCCAGTTCAGGGCAGAATCATCTACGAATCCCTTGAACAAGTAATAAGGAAGCATTCATCGGCTTTTCCCAACCGAAAATTATAGGAGTAATGATATGTTTATGACATTGAACGAAACAATTTCCTTAACAATTAAATGTAAACAAATCAAAATGTATATCGCTTGTCTTCTCGAACAGTTCTCATCAATTATACAGACAATAATGTCATTAAGTCAGTTCGTCGGCATCACATTATGTAGTAAGGTTAACTGCGATATTATGAACCGATCATAATTTTATTGTCTGTCAATATTTTTTTAATGTAAAGCTGTGGACACACTATCGTTCGACGATTGTAGTTCCTTTATGTACTCTGCACTGTTTTAGTTGTATCAACGCTTTTTTTAGGCCGTGATCGATGTCGACAAAGGAACTAAGAATAAGGGATGTCGCTAATCTGAGTAGATATAACATTATATCACGCCAATGTTATTTGCAAAGGGTAAGGCAGATGTGTACCTATGACACACCCACATTTCACCAGTTATAATGATTAAGTCCCAATGAATGAGGGGCGATCCATTTGCCATAAACCAGCATAAGTCGTTACTGTGCCGGATCTAAAACACGGCGCTACTATTGAGCAATTATTGATGGAAAAAACCAATAACACCTCGAAAAAACCATGCGCGATTGCGGATTTGAATATCCTTACTAATATTATAAAAGCGAAAGTGAGTTTGTTTGTTACGTCTTCACGCCTAAACGGCTAAACCGATTTCGATGAATTTTGGTACAGAGGTAGCTGAGAGGTAGTAGTTGTTTTTTTTTAATTGATTTATGAGGTAGAAAGAGTGAAGAAAAGGGAAAACTTAGCTTTGCTATTACAATTAAATAAGGCGCAAGGGCAAAAACTACAGGTAACAGGTACCTGCAAATCAGGAAAGGGGAACTGTGTTACCCCAAATTTAACGCGAGCGAAGCCGCGGGCAAAAGGCTATTGAAATTATAAAAATGGAATGTCCCTTTTATGCGGAAGGGAAATCATCGAATTACTTCTCCCACTCTGGGGAGAGTGTCAGACTTTTACTGACTAAAACCCATCCATGTTCTTTCTTATGCCGCTTATGTTTCGGGGCCGCAGCTATCTCTTTCGAACAACCCGCAACCCGGCAGGCGGTGGCTCTGGCAATTCTTTGAATGGAATGGCCTGTTTCCATCTTTTGTTAAATTTAAAATATACATGCTTTTTCATTTTCAGTTTCAGCAGTCGGGTTTTTTTTTTGTTTTATTTCTGTCTTTTACTGTAGTTATGTGAAAACTTCGTGGATGAGTTAGCTATAGTTAATTTTGCATCATGCCTGGCAGCTTGCGCCATGACATATTTTATGAATAACGGGACGTGCGGGGCCGGGGGTGGCAGCTGTCGGTACCGAAAACTGAAACGGCTTAAATACAGTACAGGGTACAGGCTGACCTAGTTTTCGGTCATCACGTCAAAGAATAAGCATTGCCATCCAACTTGGCAATGAATGCTATTAAGCCTTCTTGGTACTACTATTACTAGGTATTGGACGAAATTGTTTATGTCTTTTAATGTTTTTCCTTTTCTTGTACATACACATACGCACAAGTCGAATACAAAACCCTCCTTCTGGGCTACACCGCAGTTGGTTACAAAATATGTTAAAAAGTGTTCTTGTTTTGTCGGAAACGCATGATTAGTTGAATATTTGGACATATTGTTCGTAATAATTTATTACCTGCGTCATTCGGCAATGCTAATATTTAGCGCATAATTTAACCGTAATAATCGACATTTGAGAACAAAAGCGGATGAGCACGAAGGTCACATCCACAATAATTCTACGTTATTATGTATGTTTTGAAGTCAGTGACCCAGGATTATGAGCTCAATAGCTGTTCGCCTCCAAATATCAATGAGTCCACTAAAGCACAAACCCATCGAGATAATATCTAAGATGTGATGTTTCGCACAGTTTTATAATACATTGCCGCTTAGCAATAGCATGGCAAATATGATCACTTAACGAAACCATCAATGGATTCTAAAGCTAACTTGTATAGGATGTTATTAGTTAGTTTTCGAATTAAGAAGGACTGACCCAGCTCTAGGCGAGACGCCACAGAGTAAATATATTCCTCAATGTTTTGGTTAAAGTAAGGAAATGAATAACTCGTTCCACTGGTGTTGGGAAGAATGTCAGCTAGTCTGTGAAGTGATGAGCTGGGTGTGTTCTGATATATAAGGATGAGGTTGTGACACCAGCTGCATACCGAGTGCAGTGTCGCAACACAACACAACATGAAGCTCCTTGTAAGTCAAGTTGTATCAATAATCACCATATTCATTATCACACATCAACCTAGGTTTATTTAAGTACATCATCAATGTTATCCCTTCATATGCTAAGAGAATGAACAAGTACAATTGGTGTGATTTCAAAAATAAGACGGGTTTTAATAAAATTACATTTTCTGCGTCCATCATCCTTTGTAAATATCAACCTGATGCATGGTTCTCCGGGGTTGTGGGTTGTTCGAAAGAGATACCACGGCCCCGGAACGTAAAGGGCAATAGAAGGAACATGGGTGGGTTTTAGTCAATACAAGTCTGACACTCCCCCCCGCTCCCAGAGCGGGGGAAGTTATTTGATGATTTCCTATCCGCAAAAAAAAAACCATGGTTCTAAAGAGGAATAATTCGATACGGATTGTTTTATTTTGGAATTGTTAATAGTAAAATACTTCTTTTTAAGTAGAAGATTTTAAAAAGTTTCAGCACGTGCGAGAACAACAAATATTTGCACAATATTCAAATAATCACATAAATAAGGGCAGTTTTCGCTAATAGTTTTAAATAATTGTGTGACATTTTTATTCCTGCATAATAAGTTCGATCATAATTTATCATGCAACATAAATGTCTCTCAACGATAATGTTACAATCGCAGTAGTTCTTGAGATGTGTCACTATTGACCAACATTCGGTGTCCAGTCACAAACGCAGTTGTTGCGGCCTGCGGATTAAAGGCAGTTACACACGGTACCAATAACGTATACAGCGTGTTGTTTTGCATCCTCGCCAAATTCAAGGACGTAACTATGCTAATGATTCTCGACCCGAATCGATAATAAAATAAGTAGTTTTTTTTTCTTTTTTCGTATTTTCGGAAATCAGTAAGTGTACACTACACTCGGACGATCTGCTCCTAGCTTTACGCGCATTACGTATGCGCCGACGCTCACGCACACTGTTCTGTTTGTTCTGTAGGTGATTCTGTACTTTTGAAGTGGAGATATTCTGTAATACTGTTAAATTTAAACAGACAGAGACAGATCGTAAAAGCACCGTACCGCACGTATTATT
The DNA here is from genome assembly GCA_905475445.1 of Ochropleura plecta. NCBI lineage: Eukaryota > Metazoa > Arthropoda > Insecta > Lepidoptera > Noctuidae > Ochropleura > Ochropleura plecta. The sequence goes on from FR997736.1 coordinate 20,681,643, forward strand.
ATTGATCAGGTACCGTAATTTTAATTGATTATTTATGACTTTTATTAGCACCTCCTAAATTTTGGCGAGGATGCAAATCAACAGATTGTATTGTATCCCGGGATTTACATTTGCACATAACTATAGGTATTCGCGCACGCAGAATGTAAAGAAATATAGATCTGTGACGTGTGTCTATCATTCGCCATCATATATGTATGCCATAAACTCAGGCATTTTACCATTGAGTGAAACGTATTTTCATAGACTCATGGCGAGATGCTAAATACTTATTTAACTTACTTAACTTAAATATAATGATTTCACCGCCGTGTGTGACCACCGTATGACATATGATGCACCGGCGCGCGGCGCAGGCTGTGCTGTCGTAAATGAACGTGTTATTGTATCATACGTGCACTTTAAGTTTATTATCATTACTTTAATGTCATTAATTAAAGCGCCGGATTGCGGCCACGGTGCGACATTCTAATCTAATAATATATTGCTGACTTGCTGATGCGTTTGGCTATGTATTGCATTACACTGGCATTTTTCTGTATCAAGTACAATCTGTCTACAAAATTTTCAAAAAGAATATCCTACTAATATTACAAATGCGCATGTTTGTGAGGATGGATGGATGGATGTATGGATGTTTGTTACTCTTTCACGTCAAAATAGTCTGGAATAACACATAGGACACTTTTTACGATATCACGCAGGTGAAACCACGGGCGCCAGCTAGTCTTATCTATAAAAAGATATAAGATTCACCACTATTAAACTATTCGGTCGATTCGCTTCAAATGTTATAGAGCTTTCCCATAAGGAATTTCCCACTAGAATTCACGAAGTCTGGAATAGTGTCCGGTTGATGGCAATAGGCACGCCCCCTATTATATGGGACTTAAACAAAACTGGATGTGGGTGGTCTATGGGGATTCAAACGTGACTTTATGTTTTGTTTTATGTTAACGATATAATCATACTATTTCTATTATAATTAACACTTGAAACGGGATAATAAACATGGTAAATATCCCGTTTCAAGTGTTAATTATAATATTAGTAACCATGTCAGTTTAAAGACTTATACTATTTCTATAAGTGACTGACAGATCACAATGTCGATCGTAGTTTTTCATATAGCGTGTAATTACATAAACGAGTAGTCATCCTTACTTATAATATACTTATTTATTTAAAATTATAAAAGCGAAAGTGAGTTCGTTTGTTACGTCTTCACGCCTAAAGGGCTAAACCGATTTTGATGAATTTTGGTACAGAGATAGTTGGGACTCTAGAGCCGTCTCTAGAGAGAGCTTTTATAATTTTAAATAAATGGATATTTGGAAAAAAAAATATCCTACATCCGTATGTAGGATATTTTGTTTAAAAAAAGATTGAGTTGTAAGGGAGAAAGAGGGAAGAAAAGGGAAAACTTTGCATTGCTATTACAATAAATAAGGCGCAAGGGCAAAAACTAAAGGTAGCAGGTACCTATAAAGCAGGAAAGGGGAATTGTGTTACCCCGAATTTAACGTGAGCGAAGCCGCGGGCAAAAGATAGTCACTTATAATGCCACAATTGTAACAACAATTTCGAGATGTGATATTCAAAACCAATTTCTCAATAAGGAAGAAATAAAAAAGCACTAAATGTCCTATGTAAAAGGATTACTTCAAATAAACGGTTCTGAATGCACTACAATCGCTGAGTGCACGTCTGTTTATGTAATGCTTAGTAGCACTAGTGCCGAAACTAACGCATAACGCAAACATTTGAGATAATTCGCGAGATTTACGAGGATGTGTCGAAACTGATGTTAGAGTGAGTACCTAATTGTGTTAAAGTACAGGTTTACTGAGAGCGCTCTTATTGCGAGGTGTGGCAACACTGCAGGCTGCACTGATCGAATATCAAGTAGAGTTATTAGAAGTACATGCAGAATTAATAATTGTAGCTCTGGAAAGTTTACGAATTTGTGCAATGTTAGAATGAAGTGCGGCAGCTATTCCGCTTTATTAACTAGGTTAGCTACACTACAGTTTCAAAGATTTGTCTTAGTATCATGCATTTGATTTTTCTATTATGTTTACGTAATTAATTTATTATGTAGATTAACTTCAAAACATATAATATAGTAAATTTATATAGCTCATTCATCAAAACCTATCTTAGTTAACACTTAATTACATTAAATTAACACATCATGTTAACCATCAGAGAAATTCGGGTCTTTTCGTCAAGCAATTTCTGAAGTTTTCGTGGCGCGCGCGTTGATGTCTTTTGTACGGACGAACAATTTTAGTTCATTGTGTTTACTTCATTTAAATATTTTACTTTTTCTTCAGCAACTATTTCGCATTTATTCGGTAGTAATTCATCTATGAATAAGGAGGAGGTTTTATATGACATATGAGTATTAATAATCGCTCTGGTTTCAGGTCTCGATTGCAGTTCTGTCTGTGGCGCTGGCGGTAGCGTCGGCGGGATACATCAAGAGAGGGTGGTCCGGTCCGGTGGGCATCTACTCCGGCGGTGGCGGTGGTGGTGGAGGATGGGGTGGCTCCGGCGGCTGGAGAGGCAGTAGCGGCTGGTCTGGGAACAGCGGCTGGTCTGGCAAAAGCGGCTGGTCTGGCAGCCCCGGCTGGAGCGGCAGCTCTGGTTGGTCCGGTAGCTCCGGCGGATGGAAAGGAAGGTCATCTGGATGGAGCGGCCGTTCAGGATGGTCTGGCGGTTCCGGTTCCGGTTGGAGGAAATCTGGATGGTCTGGGGGATCCGGATGGACCGGAGGCTCCGGTTGGTCTGGCGGTAAATCCGGTGGGTGGTGGTAGAAGAAGTGAAGGTTATTTGTAAAAAGCTATAAGTTCCCCCACATACTCATATAACTGTAAATAAAACTTTGTAACTGTGATTTATTGATACGAATATTAAACCGATTGTGTTCGATAACCCAAACTATGTTCCTTTATTATTTATCATTTATAAAATACTTATGTACATCCAAACCTTCCTAAAAAGTTACTATAAACTTTAATTGGTGTAATAACTAATTTCATGATTTTGTCATATATGGGAGACATATTTTTGGCATACAAACTTAGGTAATAAAATGTAAAGTTAAATGTCAATTACTTGTAATGATATGTAACAATGTGTCGCAACAACAGCTACTAATGCGAATACATGAATGTTTGTCGTTCATTACTAAGAGCAATCAATTGGTTTGTGATGAAAGTAGTTTTTGACAAATCAGTCTAATTTAGAAGTAACAACTTTTACTTAATGATTGGTAAATCATGTTCATAGGGGAACTCTTTTAAAAGGTTTTTGATCAAAAGCAGACTACACTTTTCACTCTGTGGTATGAAACATAATGCATCAACGGACCTCTCAACAATTTGCAAGTTGGTATGACTTGGTTTCAATATCCAGGTGATTAGTTCACCAGCATATTGAAACCAATTATGTGCCCCTAATGTTACGTAAACATAAGACACAACAACTCAAAGAATCACCCATTATGTCTGTAAGGACACACCCGGGTGGGAGGCATATCTATCACCATTTTTAGGTTGCAAATAAAAATTTGGGGACTGCTACTGGGAAACTCTTATTCAATATTATCCAAGAGGTCAAACGTCAACCATCTACTTCAACCGTTTCAGGCATTTTTAGATTTCAAAAACATACATAGAAACAAAATGACACAACACACCCGCCACCAGCGACACATTGAAGTGAGCATGACATTCTCTCAACCCCCAGGGCACAGTCGAGTCAATGATAGTACATAGTACTCACATTTGGGCTTTACAATTATACAATACTCGGAAATTTAATCTGTACAATTCAAAGATAGTCTTACAATCTTCTGGAGCTTCCACAATAACTTCAGATGCTAAATGCTAATCAATTAGTTTACCCGTGTTGTTGTCGAACAGGATCAGCATGACCAGCAGGGTTAAATCTACGAACGAAGAATTCACGTATCGTCTCGACCACCAAAATATGGTATCATTGAACAAAAAAATAAACACAGTAATTAGTTCTAGTTCTAGTAGTTAGTATTTATACATTGAGACATCTGTTTGGCAAACAGATGTGCCAGTAATTTTCTACTGAACGTGTGTAATTGTAGCGGACTAACACCGATGTGTTAGTCCGCTACAATTACACACGTTCAGTAATTATAGAAGACTAGCTTTTGCCCGCGGCTTCGCTCGCGTTAAATTCGGTATAACACAGTACCTGCTACCTGCAGTTTTTGCCCTAGCACCTTATTGATTTGTAATAGCAACGCAAAGTTTTTCCTTTTCTTCCCTCTTTCTCCCTCATATCCCAGTTTTTTTAGAAAAAAACCTCTGTACCAAAATTCATCAAAATCGGTTTAGCCATTAAAGCGTGAAGAGGTAACAAACAAACAAACTCACTTTCGCTTTTATAATATTAGGAAGGATAGATTGATATCCGTTAATGAGTATGAGTCAGGTGCGCGGCGCGCCTCCTGCTGGTGTTGCGAAGTCGTTCGCTGCAGTTGCAGCCGTAGTGGGGTAGGCAGGTAGTGGTCAGTGGGCCACTTCAGAGTACTCTCGGATAATGTAATCTGATATTTGAGTCGACCATTTCTCAACTTTAAAGGTTTGTACAACGGTAAGCCGATCTCTTTCTGTCGGCTAGACACGGCAGCTCTTTGTCTCGTAGGCTACCATGAAACTGAATCACTTATGCGTATCGTATAGTGCCCTGTGACTCTTGGAAGATTACTTTTTTTATTTTCCCATGCATGGCGATAAGCTGATCGCGTCAGTTTCTTTACTAAGTCCACTTTTTTGCGAAGTTCAAGAGCTTGTGTAACACAAGTTGTTCAGTGTAATGGTCCAAAACACCCGCGAGAGGTGATGCGCTTTGCTGTTACCCCTTTTTTGGGGATGAGAAATCGTCAAATAACTTCCTCCGCTCTGGGCGGCTATTGCACTTAATGTTCGGGGGCCGCGGTATCTACATCGAACAACCCGCAACCCCGGATTGTAAACTTTTTTCTCCAATTTTTCATTTATCCAACAATTGACTACTGCTTCCTTATTTACCAGTTAGTATATATTATCTACATTACTATGTATTAAAAGGATCGATAGTCTCTGTCTGGTGAGGTAGTCTGGTCACTTTACGTAAAGTTGCGTAAAAACGTTCGCTTCGATTGACAGAAACATTAAAAGCATACATTATGATATTACCGCGGGACCCGCACCGGTCGCCGCGCTGGAGCAGTTAAACTTTGATCAGACCTATTGCATTGGACTACGCGCAGATTTAACGAGAGTTGTGTGCGAATTAGTGGTAAATATACTTGGAGAAACCTAATTAAGAACAATTAAATATTCGTTTTCAGTAATAAAACTGTTCACACATTCAATATAAGTATACATAAATTATATGGCGAATGAAAATCGAATTGAATTCGTTCGAATCGAGAATAACACAACAATACACAAGTAGATTGCATTATTTTTTTTTATTTCCACTCAAAAATCGAAAGGGCACACATAAAATCACACTTAACTCCAAAATTGTTTCAAAACTCAATATTCAAGCCATTTACCGGACTTTGTGCATAATAAGCGCGGGTTTGTGAAACGATTACCGTGCGGTTACGGCTCGGAAGTTGTTCACCGATACTGCTACAAAAGGACATCCAGTCATTCTCAGAATTGTATACACGCAAGTCTCATCGAAATATTCACTTCGGTAACATTTCACAATCGGATATCCTTGGTATATTAACATATATTTGCAAACCAAAGAATTCAGTATTTTACCCAAAACGGGCGACATATAATCAGCATCAATCAACACTAATTATATTCCTAATCATCAAATTATGCAGTGAATTAAACTTATTGTGTTCATTATGAAACTTCTACTAATAGAGTTGTAATTATGATTAACTAGCTTTTGCCCGCGGTTTCTCTGGCGTTAAATTCGGGGATTCCCCTTTCCTGATTTGCAGGTATCTACTACCCGTAGTTTTTGCCCTTGCGCCTTATTTATTGTAATAGCAAAGCTAAGTTTTCCCTTTTCTTCACACTTTCTCCCTCATTTCTCACTTTAAAAAAAAATTGCCTATGTCCTATGTGTCTAGGGTCGTAATCGGTTTAGCCATCTAGGCGTGAAGACGTAACAAACATACAAACAAACTCACTTTCGCTTTTATAATACATATTAGTAAGGATTTATGTTTAGATATTGTTAATTAATGTTTCTAGTTAATTTGCTCGGATGACTGAAACGCTATGAATTGTATATAGCACTGTGGTGCAGATAATGACACAACTATTTACTTTTGTATGTAGTGGCAGTGTACTATAATAAACGAACTACGGAGCAAAGTACGCCCTTATCTAGTTAGAGCCGCAGGAGGTATTTACTTACATTTCACAACAACTATCTCTGCCCGTCTTAGTTTAACTACAGTTACAACATGCAGTTACTGTCAGTTTGTTCGTCAGCGTCCAGGGCGCACCTGTTTAATATGATACCTGAGACGTGTCTGCTAGTCTGTGGCACCTGTAATTCGACACTATTGAATATTTCGCCAGGCTGTGTTCATTATAATTAGTCATCATGGCCGCTATATTTTAAGTGTTGCAACATCGTAACGGATCAAGAAATATTCGGATTAAATCTTGTCAGTAGTTGGGTTCGCAACGACAATTTTATGTAGATGACACAAAAATATTGTAAAACCAAATGCTCATCATTTGGTTTTACAATATTTTTGTGTCATCTACATAAAATTGTCTTCTTTATAAATCTGTGTACAGAATACAACTTTGTTATAGAAGATGGTGAACTGACTTTAAAAGGCGTGCTGCCAAGTTGTAAACGGTAGTAAACTGAGTTAGAATAGAATAGAAAAATATTTATTCGAAACAGACACAACACAACAGCAAAAAGAAAAAAAGGTACACAGAACGGAAAAACATGGACAAGGTTGCGCTGAGCGTGCCCATAACGAAAGGGTTACCAACTCAGCATATGCTACTATACTATGCTGAGTTCATTTACTGTTCTACTAGCTTTTGCCCGCGGCTTCGCTCGCGTTAAATTCGGGGTAACACAGTTACACTTTTGTGATTAGCAGGTACCTGCTACCTGTTGTTTTTGCCCTTGCGCCTAATTTATTGTAATATCACAGCTAAGTTTTCACTTTTCTTCCCTCTTTCTCCCGCATTTCTCGCTCTTAAAAAAAATTAGCCTATGTCCGTCTCCAAGGTCCCAACTACCTCTGTACCAAAATTCTTCAAAATCGGTTTAGGCGTGAAGACGTAACAAACAAACAAACTCACTTTCACTTTCATAATATTAGTAAGGATATTGTACAGTAACTATAGTTATATAAACCTTATTTAGTTATGACGGCACGATTGGCGCAGTGGCTGAGCGATTGACTGCTGCGATGCGTGTCGCGGGTTCGATTCCCGCACGGAACAAATATTTGTATGACGTGCAGATAGTTGTTCCGGGTCTGGCTGTTTCAGTATGTGAGTTTAATGTTTGTAAGCGAACGCACGGTACAGGAGAAAATCCTAGAGTGAGGAAAAGTATAAAAAAAAAAGAAACTTATGAAAATATTAAACTTTATACATTTATTTCGGATCACCCGACATAAATGTTCGGGTGATATGAATAGAGGCCGTTGCATAATATGTACTAAATAAATAATAGGATACAACTCGTAATCAAACGATCGAGGTCAGCTCACCAATGAGTACGAATATGTTCAGTGATGGGGTGCTGCAGCATGCGATACAACACGTTGATAGATTTATTGCTGCGGTTACTAAAACTGCAACACTTGACTCAGATTGCTGCTCCACATAATAACATTCTAGAATGATAACTGCTTTATATGTTATTTCCCAATCATATGCCTGACTTAGCTAGATGCAACTGAATATGTATCTTTGAAAATGGATCGTAACTTAACGTCAAGGCTTGATACTATCATTGGGAGGAATTGAGCAAGCTAATACAAATAACTTACCGGTAACTAGAACAATATTTCGTACCGATTGCTCGTTTTACATCGAATGCATCCTTCAACCAGCCAACAAACTGTGGAATACATACATTAAGTATTTATAACTTTTACTTACTTAAGTTGAAAAACTATGAAACATAAAATATACTATGAATATATGATATTATGATCTGATATTATATCAGCAAACATAGCTTTCATCATCACAGACTCTCATTCCAATCCAACTCTTCGTTGATCCGCGCCCGGCACTGCTCTACTGACATCGACACCGGAGTGTGATTAATTTTCTACTACTACTTGCTATCTTTATGTATTTTATTTATTACTTATTGTAAATGTGTTTATTTTAACTGTGCAATAGCTTGGATTTACGTACACGTTATCTCAAATAAATAAATATTCGTATTGGTTGGTTATGTTCAGTTTCAAGGTCAACATGTATTTAAGCACAATACGGGATCAACTTGATCAGTCACGTATCTTGATGACGTCATGGTCAACCCCTATCTTAGAGCATAATACACAACATCATCTTCGTACTAACTTGTCACCATTTAGTCACTCTGTAAGTAGGCACCTATTCATAATCAAGCGCTCACTTATTACTGACAAAGCTACTTCAAACATAATGATTTGTATTATAATAGATACGTAAGTAAACAAAGCAAACATTACATAATTGTGGAGAGCACGGCGACGAGTGCGCATGCGCATGAGCGACACGTAGGACGCGTGCCTGTCGCGAGCGGCGCGCGCGCTCTCACTGTCAAGGTCACGGCTACAAGATGCTGCTGCTGTGCGGAGGAGGGGAGAAAGTGAGAGGTGTTGGCTGCGCTGCGGCGCGTTTGTATTCTGTCATCGCATCATTCTTTGTTTACTTTTCGCTTGAGGGCTGATAGTTGCAGATGAAATCACGTCTTACTTATGTTTAATTATACTAAGGAAACTGATTACAATCTGTATTCAGTTTATTTTAATACAAGTAAAAGGTGCGACGGTAGCGGGCAACGGCTGTCCGAGAGACACATCTACAATGTATAAAAAAACATTTGTCCTGTGCCTAGAAAGTAGAAATAACACAAAAAATATAAATATCTCTGACGATTCGTAAGGATGCCATATTGAATACATCCTATCAATGGCACAAAATCTAAACCTGGTATAAGTTCGTGAAGGGTACAAACCCTTTACGTACTTTTTTTTTCGGATGGGAAATCATCTAATGACTTCCCCCGCTCTGGGCGGAGCGGGGGGCAGGTCAGACTTGTACTGACTAAAACCCACCCATGTTCCTTCTATTGCCCTTTAACCCTTTACGTACTTACATGGAATCCAAGAACACATCCGTAATGTTGACTGACACTAAACCAACACGTCCAGCGCACCAACACGTCCAACGCACCAACACGTCCAGCGCACCAACACGTCCAGCGCACCAACACGTCCAGCGCACCAACACGTCCAGCGCACCAACACGTCCAGCGCACCAACACGTCCAGCGAACCAACACGTCCAGCGCACCAACACGTCCAGCGCACCAACACGTCCAACGCACCAACACGTCCAGCGCACCAACCTACATCACGCTACACACACACAGTCACAGATTTAATAAAATTACTTAATTACCTTCTTCCGAAACGATCAATCAATCAAATGAATTAGCATTTTACGAAGTTTTTAGAATGTTGATGTTCTCGATCTTAGTTCTATGTTGAGCTGCAACCAGGCCGAACAGAACCACTGCCCTTGATGCGATGTGCCAATTAGCGCATCCATTTACTAAAATATCAGTACTGTGTGGTGCCATTAATATCACATCGTAAATAAGGCGTTCAATCAATGATGAATGATAATTGATTTAATGATCCGCTTTAAGTAATGTTTTATTGCATGTTCTGTTTCATTAGTATAAAAGATCTATCTCAATTTATGTTAATATGTTGTTGTAATATTTTTCCTATTTCTTGTAAAGATTCTCTTTTACCAATTATTTTTGAATGAGTGGTCACTGTGAGCCTTCTAGGTTCCTAGACGCTTGTTATTTTTTATTCTTATTTTACATTTTGTAAAGTAAGCAATGACTTATTGTCGGGCCTACGCTGTCCTCTCATACTTAAGTACTAACGCTGTAACAACAACATTGTAAAACCAAATGATTTTAAAAGAGTAACCATGGAGTTCCTTGACGGTTCTTCTCGACGTTTTATAAGTGCCCATGTAGGCCTATGTGAAATTAAAATATTTGATTTTGATAATAAAATCAAAAGCATCAATAGCAATGCGTCTTTATAGCTTTGCGCACTATATAGATAGATAGAGTGGATATTATAAAATATCCACAAACCCTGAAATCAGGTTGATGAATGTAAAAGCTACTAAAAAATAACGGGATGCATGAATGCGAAAGACAAGAGCGTCAATCATCTCCATTTCTCTATGAATGAAGACAACCTCATTCATATAATTCATTTGATTTACTATGATGAGTGATACTCATACGTTCATACGCCCCTCTCACTGGGTCACCGTACAGTGAGTACAAAGTGATTACATAAACCATCGGCGTTGTGTTTACCCCGCGCACACAGTACGCCGTAAAGGTCAAGTATTTGAACTTTAAACAAATTATACCTCTTTGGACTTGCTTCAGTGGTGGAAATCTTAATCTGCTGAATTAATTGACGAGGACCATTAAATGTAATGTGAGACGCGTAGTTGTGACATTGTTGACATTATTACTGTCACCACGTGACAGTAATAATTTTCAGATGAATTGCACAAGTTTAAAGATAAAGGGTCGATTAACCGGTACGAACAAGTTGCGGCTCGGCTGTAGATACCGGACCGTGACATATTTGTATGGAGGTGTCCGATGTGTCCGCACCCGTTTGACTGGACCTTTACAAAATGATTTCAAACCATATAAATATTCTAGAAATGGATGACGAAGAATGTTAAACTTTGGAAAAATCGTTAATTGTTTTGTTAATTTTTGACCACATACCTTTGTAAACATACTTGCTTATTAATCATATACAAAAGAATATCAAAGAAGTTTCGGTGTCAAACGAAATAATTAATATAGCCTCGCACCACTACAGGTCAATGATTAGGCCTTAGACTTCTACATCTAAATTATTTAATTATGTTTAGTTCTGCCATTGAATACTAAATTAATGCCAAAGGCGAATGGCAGGGTTGTATGGGAGTTTAGTACCCCTAATAAAATATCGTGTTTTGGATATATTTTTGTTTCAATTGGTAGTCAATACGATAGGCAAGCCCTTTTGAAATTCTTAGATTTTTAGGAATTGGGACCTAAAAGTTATAACCAGTATAACGCGGGGAATAATATTAAGTAGGCTGTGGTTTGTAAGCTGCTGTTGTTACGCTGTGCCATGCCACGTGACACACCCCTCCTCCGCCGCACGCGGGCTGCAAAGCGCCCGCGCCGGCCGCGGACGCAGAGAGAGAACTCAGAGAACCCCCCAAAGACTACTATAGTATATGGAACCCCCGATCGCCAACGAGGTCAGACGGAAGAAGTGTCTCCGCGACTCTCGGGTGTGCGCGAAAGCCCTATATTGTTAATCTCGTCTCAGTATGTTGTGCTGATAGACTGTACTATTGTATTTGATGAGTGCTTCTATGAATAAATGATTTTAAAGGTATAAACGCCTTTTAAACCAGTTTTATTTTTGAGGTTATGTCCTAAAAAATATTATTATGTGTAAGCACATAAACATTGTTTTGGTGAAAAACGATGTTCTAGATAGCTGGTGCTATCTTTGTAATGTTTTACTTATCATTAAGTTAGCAAATTGACATGAGAATTGTACCTATTCAGTAGAGTGCTTTAGGAGACCTACGTCCACCAGTGGTCTGCAATAGTTTGATGATGATGAATGATGAAGCGCTGATGCAGTTTTGAGTGTGGGTAAATAAAACAACTTTGTTTTTGCAGGAACTTACATTAATTTTATTGTTGTTATAATTACCTAATTGATTCTTAATATTATTTTATCTAAGAAAGGGGCAGGTCGGGTCATACCTTCATGGCAAGCGTTACTAAGGTACCAAATAATGCTCATAACATGTGAGCAGCATCCCATCCAGTTACAAAAATCATTAAATTCAGTTGCGTTTAATAAATCACTCATTATGGTGGCATTATTTGTAGTGGCACTATATGGTCCGCGTACATCTATAATATATCCATCAGAGGCATAGAGGACAAATGACTTTAATAAATTCCTATATTTATGAAGGGAATATGTATCCTTTTGGAATAAGTAATTACTACTTTTTTGTATGTATATTTATATTGCATCAGCTATTGTGATTGCAGGTTTTTGATCAGCTGGTGCATTAGGCTCACAAAAATGTGATCGGCAATGTATGAATTTTTTGCTGCCACTTGCTCCCTTCTTAAATGAGAAAAACCAAGAAATCCTGGAACATAATCAGTTAGCAAAATATTTATTGCTACAGACATTAATGTCTCTAGGGTCCTTATCGGAACTTGAAATAGATATGACAATCTGTCCTCTGAATCCACAGTCCTTAATTTACACAATAAGGCTGTTAATGCAAAACTATCCCGATGCATATTCCTAAGCCTCGGTGTAACATCCAATATTTGTTGATGTTGTTTATTTATGCCTATAAAGTACTGTACTTGGTTATCGGGGTAGTTTTGAATATTCTCATAAGAGATGTTACTTAACCCTTCCATTAAAATAAAAATTATCTCCTCTGTGTGTGGAAGTAAAGCTATTAAGGCTATACTCAGCAGTATACAGGTTTTCATAATTAGCGTCCTGTCTATGTAAGGAGCAAATACGAGCTCCTCTTGGTACAAAATATTGATACTTAACCAATACAGCTTGCCTGGTTTCTTTAGGCACAATATTTGGCTCTGGTTCCAAGCACTCTTTGGAAAATGCAGTGTCTTGGTGTTTCAGCTGCTCTTCTTATATTGGGCAATACAATATGTTGGGGTCTTTCTTCTGGTTCATATATCTGGAACATAGAAGCTCAAATCTCAAGCTTGGCCCCAGCAAACTCCACAAACTTCATTCATGGATGACATCTGTAAATAAATAACATTGATGAAATACAAATTAAACACTAAGTTTGATAAGATATAAATTGCGCCCATCATGACCAAGCTACAGAATAGTTTATAACATCCAATGATTGGTTTTCACCTTACAGAAAACCTTTACCAAAAATATGTATGTTGTGTTAATATGAGAAAAAGGGCTATGTGACAATGGAAAAACCAGTATCCTTTTGTTGATAGTAGAGCCAACATCATGACTGTCCCAGATTTAACAACATAAAATAGTAATTGCCATTTGCATGACACATTTTTATAAGCTAATTAATATAATTATGTGTTGTTGCGATTCCACTCTTGATCTGATTTTGGGGTGGATAGACTGACCACATACAGCACACATCAAATCATAATGATCACCCTCCAGATGATCAGGCACAATGGGTTGAATATTTTTATTTGGTGAAACAACTCTAGTTCTTCTAGCTCTTGGACAACACGGTACACAAGCTTCATCTTCAGAATGAAGCTAAAATAAAAAATATTAATAAAGAATAGCTTGCATTTAAAAATGCATGGTATTAGTGGAAAATAATTTACATTGTTTTAACACATACATACATCAAATCAAGATATATGTGTAAATGATATATACCTCTCGTGGTTGGATCCATGTAGCAACTGTGTTAGCCATTATTTGTTCTTTTCATTTGCATCTTTAATCAAAATCCTGCGTCAACTGATTCATAGTATGGATTGTCCGCATACAACACAAACACTTAGATGGCATATTATGCTTCTCCTCGGCATATTATCAGAAGAATGTGAATGAGTAAGTCAGCAGGTGTTATCTGAAAATAATTAAGTGATTTTGAGTGAACAACATTGCTTTATATGACACTACAACATTGCTTTATATGACTATGACACTATGACAGTCATACTAACAGAGTAATAACTATTATAACAGGCAAGTAAACAATACATGTAAACGATCACTCAAGTGTTTATACAGGATATAGGACACATTATATAGGACAAAATGTAAATATTTATACAACCACAAGTGTTTATTTTTTCAAATAATGTTCAGATTTGTTTTAGTATACACATTTTATTTTAAACGGTTTTATTTAGTATCATATCGCGTAGATTAAATGGTAAGGACTACTTTTTAACACGTAAAAGTTATCACTTAACGTAACTGACACACGCGTACGCAAAATGTTATTTGGAAACTACTTACATCTCTAGGATATACCCACAGCCGATTAGTATTGACGATATCTTCACTCTCATCGGATACAGCGTCCTTTCGCGAAAGTACTATCAACAGATAGAGTACGGAGCACCAGTAGCTCAACTCAACGTAAAAATGGCCAGATAATTTGCTATATCTCTCGTTTGTAGTTTGTAGCTCAGATACAGTTACAAACAGGGGTAGGACACTTCCATACATTGACAGATTTAGGGTATTTTTTTTCAAAAAGCGGCATCTGTAATCGCCATCCGAAACAATTAGTTACTTTATATCACCAAAGGTGGCGACACCATGTATACGAGTTCAATTTGTTACTAAAAATAAATTAATCAATTATGAATAATAATTAATTGATCAAATAAAATAATTAAGTAATGATAATTTCATTACTTAATCATTTTATTTAACACGTTTTGTAACTATTTGTAAATATTTGTGTAGTTTACACGCTCCATAATAATTTCGATAGCAACACAGTGAATTATTGATTTCTTGTCGATTTCGATTGTCAGATTGACAGCTCACGAATATGGCGACTGCTCCTTGCGTATGCGCTTGTTGGTAGTTTTCGTTCCATGTATATTGTATGTGCTTTTCTTCGTGAAATTTATCCGCCGATCCACGTTGAGTTTAGACCTCTCCTCCGTAGTGAAGTGTACGAATTATCCGAAGTTATTGTGCGAGACGAGCTTTGAGTTCCTCTGCCATTCTAGTGCAATCGTTTGTTTGCGACCTGGAGGCTACTTTTGTGCTTCCTTTGTGATCTAAACACTTGTGATAATACCGCCTATTGTTTGTTCTGCTTATCTAAAGTGTACAATAAAGTATATTAAAGAAAAGTTGTTATTTTTTGTACCCATTCAAATGAAATTGATACTTCTTTACTAATTTGCTTGTTTTTAATTTGACAAGTTTTACGTAATTTCATTCTTTCGCTTCTGTTAACAAATCATGGTAATACTTGTATCAAATTAAAAACAAGCAAATTAGTAAGGAAGCTGAAGTATAAGTACTGTTGTATAGGTATACATACCTATAGCTATAAATATATATATAGCTTATATACCTATAGCTATACATATCACAAGTTTGTGGATGGCGATATCAGATGGCGCTATTTACCCGATCAATTGACATTAGCGGTTCACAAAAAGTTGTGCAAGGGGGCTCTCTATACCCGATATATTACTTTCCTCTATGGTTACAAACTACAAACCATAACAACACAGCATGACAGCATTGACAGCACAAGAAAAGATTTTCGGGATTTTTCTATCCTGTCAAAAAAATTGCCAATACAAAAAAACTTTGATGGCGAAAATAATTCCTATAGTTAAATAGTTAATAATTAAGATTGTATGCAATAATTATTCATTGTTAGGTATAATGTGTAATAGGTTAATTTTATTTACGCTTATTTCAATTTTTAAATAATCATTTATCATTTTAAACCTCGTGAAATTTTACAAATGGCAACTTCTAAAAACATAACCACATTTAGTTGCGTTCAGTTTAAGATTATATTACATTTAATTAATTAAATCTTTTAATTGATATAATTCATTAATGCAGTGTGCTAAAAATACTAACGTTACATGAAAATGAATGGTTTAGTTGCCTTAATAAGTGGTACAAATTGTATCACAAAACAACAAAAAAAGTATGCGGTACGAATCCTGCCGTTCGCCTTTGAACAAAACATAACACTATCATTATAATTCTTAGACAACTAAAACTGCAAAAATAACAAATGACTGATTTGTTACTATCAGTTCATGACGATATCGATATTTTATTTTAAATTCCAGCAAATTTATTGAATAACGGTAGCTGCAGAATCTCATTTTTTTCTGATTCTTTTTAAAAATACCGCATGCCGTAAAGATTGCGCAAACAAAGTATAGTGTAAGCCCTTTAGCAAATAGTTCGTGGGCAACGCAATTGGTATTCTGATCGATTGGCATATATTATGTAAATAGTGTAAATATTGGCGGTCCTAATGTGAGGCGCGGATGAATGTGTTGACTCTGTCTCGCAAGCGCGACCCCGGCCTTGAGCGGAGCCCTGGGATTCGCAACGCTCTCACAACTAGTCCGAGATAACAGATTAAACGCATTTTAATATCTTTTATGTCAAGTTCAGACCATACATTAATGATTCAATAAATATTTTAACATAATTATTTTATAAGTATATCCCGCGGCAACCGAAAGGACAATAACATTGACTACTATCTGACAAGCGTACAACACACACCCTACAGAGATACCACTACATTGGCTTCTTCATTTTAGAATCGGAACATAGTTACACACCCTTCATGACTAATGAAAGCTGACCTTCTAAATACACCTAGTACGAAATGTGACTTTTGTAAACTCTTTCGACACCATGGACCCCTGGTACATTAAGTAAGGTAAATATATGTTACAAGATATAGGGTGTGCTAGATGACGCGACCATTATTTAACTCAGTATATATGTAGTACACGTTTTGTTAATCAAATCCATGATGTTGACCTTCAGTAAGGGAAGTCGGTGTAAGAATATTGTAATCGCTCTAAATCTTATACGAGAAGTTATGATAGCCTGGGTGAGGAAAGGTAAGGATGCAACGTTATTGTGTAACTGTAAAATGGTATAACGCATTGTTAACTGCAATCCGAATGTAAGTATGTGTTATTGTGTACGACTTGAGGATAATTTTTATCATAAATTAGCACATTAAAATATTAACTGGACAGTGTGTGAGCATGTTTGTGTATTTGATATTTATAATCGTTAATTCAGGATCGACTCTTTTAATCCTCTTGAGTCTGCTTGTGTCACGTTTACATTCCATTTCATTTTTGTTGGAGCCATTACAATCGATCCATTACACTAGTTAGCTCCCTGTACTTAAAGTAACACATTAACGAAGTAATCACAGTAATTGACTGGCAATCAATGTGCGCTACAATGTCACGATTTGCGATTCGCGACACCGTCCGCCAGCGTACAGCGTGCAGCGTGCAGCGTGGCTGCGACGCGGACCAACATGTAAGAATACTAAGTGTCACGTGTCTGGCATCGTGTAGCCATGTCCGCACGTCTCCCCCCACCCCCGACCCTCCACACACAGGGAGCGGGTACCATCGTCTGCCATATAATTTTACCGACGCGGTTTTTCTTTTCTTGATTTGTTTTACTTTCCACATGATATACGATTATACAACACTTCACTTTTTCCAGTAATACATTCTGACAGCGCGGTTGATGTCCTTTTTGTCCGTCTTTGAGTAATCGGTGAACATACATCAAAAAAAAAGATTTAGACGAATTGAGAACCTCCTCCTTTTTTGTAGTCGGTTAAAAGAAGGAACTTATATGGTGGGTTTAAGTCAGTACAAGTCTGACACTCCCCCCCGATCCGACCAGAGCGTGAGAAGTAATTTGATGATTTTCCACCCGCAAAAAACATAAAAAAGTAAACGCTAAATAGATCCAATTTAGCAAAAATGCCGATTTTCAGCTGAAGCTGGAGTAGTGAGTTGACAGACGTAACATTTAGTAAAGATCATGATGTTAGTTCTATCCAAATATAGTTTCCGTGACCACGTCACCGAGCGCTCGCAACTTGCCAATAAGGCATTGTGTCGCCTTTAGCAAACAGTAACACGGGATTTAACGAGCGGACAATGTTGACCGAACGTTTGCGATGGTCTCGCGGTATTTCCACATAGACAAGGTAAACAGTACTTACGAGCCGTAACTTAAGACGTGTAGTTGACCAAATTAACTATGCCTTAATTAGATTTATGAATAATGTTGTTATGTTAATGTCTCGCAGGCTTCACTTGCTGAGCCTTTACTCAACTTTATATTTTAGGGAGCGGTTGCCTTCCTGACTCCCATAACCAATTCAGGCAGCTTAATACGATACTCCGTGGTAAGACTGGTACTTCTAATTCCTGATCTACAGATGATAGCGGAGCAAATGACTAAAGAATAGAAAAAACAGTTAGTTGTAAGCGCAGGTCTATCTACTGATTATCATGCATGTCTTCAATGTTTAAGATGCCTAACTTAAACAGCATTATATCCGCGGTATCAATTTCATCACACACCCACAAATCTAACGCATTATACTATTTTTATTTTATTTTATTTGTTTGTTTCTATCTGTTTAGTAATTAATTTTGTAAAGTCTGCCGATACACTTATGCGTAGTTCATTATGCTGTAACCTTAATATTGTAGAAGTTAACCTTTATGATAGCTAACTTTAAGATATAATTTATTTATTTATTAAATCTTCGTACACAAAAACATTGTACAAAGGCGGACTTAATGCCTTGGGCATTTTCTACCAGTCAACCTTAGGGTGATGCAGAGACAAAGACATAGTAGGTGCAATGTGACGGGAAATATCAATTTTATTAATAATAAATACAAATATACATACATAGAAATTATACAAAAGTAAAGAGAGGTAAAAACTACTAAATATGATGAAAAAATTACAACTTTTTAATTTTGAGATGAGTCTGCCAACTTCTTACGTAAGTGTTCGCGAGCTTTTACCTTAAATGTAAACCGACTGGTAGCCGTCCTGATATTCAGAGGGAGCGCATTCCACAGGAAAACCGCCTGGACAAAGAAGGAATATTTAAGGAAACCAGAGCGATGAGTAGGACATCGTAGAAGACGATTATTGGAGGACCGAAGGTGCTTGCTGTGCGCAGCGCATAAATATTTAAAATGAGAAGTAAGATAAGAAGGAGATGTGGATTTATCATGCTTTGTTAACACGTTCTTCTTCATTTACTAACGCAAACACCACACAGCAAGGTAATATCATCTGCTGAGACTTTTCACCAGCTACTAACAGTTATATACTCGTACAATAAATAGACAAAAAAGAAACATTAAATGCTCGACAGAACAATTTTCACATTCAATACCCGTACCTATCAATTCCGACCACGAAAACAATAAATTAAGATTCTAGCTAGCAACACTGCATGCAACCTGACTTCGGAAGCGAACCGATCTCGCAGTATGGTCTAGATGCTACACAAAATTGGAAGAATTTAAGCGCATCTGCACGAATTTATCGTGCTGTGCTCTGTGCAGTGACTATTGTATCATTTGAGAAAGTTCAAGTAAAAGTCAGTCAGTGCTCTATAACCTGTCACCGAGGATCTAAAATCAAGTGTTACAAATTAACCTAGGTGAGCCTTAAAAGCAAATGAAAGACCTGATAAAGAAGTAAAGATATTTTGCAAAGCAGGCCCTTGACGCTAGGAATCGTAGAAAGGTCGTGTGAGAAGCGGCAGGCAGCAACATAATAAAACGCAGTATTTACACAATTTAAACACAATTGGTAAACAGCGGGATGTACTAATTGCAGAATATTTTGTAACCTGTTCGCCAAGGTGAACACAATATTATAGCTTAGTTGTACCCCGCGACTGTGCCAAATAACATGTACTTCTGCTGAGGAAGAACAAAACAGACTGATTCTAGACAGGGACAGGGGTAAGTACTCCATAATTCACACATTATATTGCCAATCATGTTGTCTTACCCACAAAATCTTTCAAACACCAATAACTAACGTATTTTATAATCATCATATTCATATTGATATTGGATTGATACAAAGTTAGTCAAAATAACAGAATTAGTGACACAGCTATCTATACTTTATAAAAGTCAAGAGTCAAGGAAGCTGTGTGTGGAACTGGTCACCGTCTCACAGTAGACACGTGTGATGTTTGGTGTCGGTGCATCTGTCACGTGGTGTTCAACTAGTCTTTGTTTTTACTTTAACAATTGATTGGTATTGTCCTAATTATTTTCTTGTATAGTTTCCGGTGCGTAGATCGTCGCCGGTGTGACGTCACAGCTTTGCGCTATATATGTCGCGGCGACCTCGACCGCGCATCACTGTTCACGCGACGACATGAGAGCCTTCGTGAGTATTACTCATTATCCCCATTTCACCTCATCTTTGTTTCATCTCTTCGCCAAATGTGACGCGTTGTTAATATTCATCGTTTAAACGAATTCAGATTAGCTTTTTCTAATTAGTTTTGTTAATGTCAAGTCAAGGCTTTACTGTTATCTCCAAATGGAAAATTATTGTTTCCAATTTAGAAATATAGAGATGACGATGTTTTTAGAAAACATAACATCACGAATGTATACTCCGACGGGATAGGCAGAGGTTTACCACAGACTACATTCCGCCAGTTATGTTTTAAGCCACATGTAATAGGGGTGAGGCCAAATCTCCGATCAGACTCCGCGGCTGCTACTGAGACATTCCTGATGGAAAAACCCAATAACACTTTGGCCGACCCAGGACTTCATCCTCAGCTGCAGGACTTCATCCTCAGCTGCAGGACTTCATCCTCAGCTGCAGGACTTCATCCTCAGCTGCAAGACAGCATCCTCGCTTTTTCATCCACAAACTTACAACTTATAAAACAATAAGAATACATGTCCTTGCAATGTTCAAAATTGCAACTACTAAGTTTTCGAATTATTGATTTGTAAATCGTAATGCTAACGATTTTCATTTTTCTCAGCTTCTACTGTGCGCCCTTGTGGCCTTGACATCTGCCACAGAGAAGCGCGTCAAGCGCAGCTTCTTTAAAGGACTGGGCTTGGACTTTCTTGGTGGCGGCTACACGGGCTACGGCAGCGGCCACGGCAGCAGCTATGGCAGCGGCTATGGCAAGGGCTACGGCTATGGCAACAGCGGCTATGGAATAGCCCGTAGCAACGCCTACGGCAGCGGCGGTGTCTACTACAGCAACCCTGCGCCAGTCGCCGTAGCCTACACCTACCCTACTGCGTCATCTAACTCGTACTCGTCCACATACGCGTCTCCCGCGGTGTACCCCGCCTCCTCGTACGCCGCGTCTCCCGCGTCTCCCGCGGTGTACCCCGCCTCCTCATACGCCGCTTCATCCAGCTACGCAGAGCCCGCCACCCGCGTAGTGTCCGTCAGCAAGGTAGTGAACGTGCAGCGCGAGGTCACCGTGCCGCAGGTCGTCAACGTACGCAAAGTTATCAGCGAGCCCAAGGTCATCACTGTCAAACAGGTGGTTCCTTCCACTGGGTACACGGGTTACGGCAGCGGGGGAGCCACAGGTTACAGCAGCGGGGGAGCCGTCAGTTACGGCACGGCGCCGGCGGCGGAGTCGACTGGCTACGGTAGCGTGGGGACCGTGTACGGCAGTGCCGGGTCTTCCGACTACTCGAACGGGTACGGGTACGCCGGCCCTAGTGCCGCGGCGTACTCGGGCTCATACGCCGGAGCGTACTCTGGCGAGTACGCCGCGGACTACAGCGGCTCCAGCTCGAGCAGCGACGACAACAGCGGCTGGTGGTGAAGTGATCAAACAACAAGTGATAGCTGTACTTCATAAAATGTACTCTGAACCAAATGTTACTCTTTTAATCTACTCAATCAATGTGCGGTGTGTCCAGTGATGTATGAAAAGCTACTGAATATGAATTGTCTAATTAAATCCATTGCTACATCCAGTGTCTACGAGTGAAAATAAAATAAAGAAATATAATAATGTACAATCTTTTATTTTTCAACAAATTGAAATCTATTTATAGATAGAACTATGAATAGTGCATTGATATATTATTAGAATATTGACCTCTAAAGTTTACACGAGGTGAGATAATTAACACACATTAATTGGTCCTTAATTCATAACATATTTTGTTCAGTGCAAAAATGGTATGAATTAAACAAATTATAAATAAATTAGACTTTAAACGAAAAGTTAAACAGTTTTGCATAAATTAAAAGTATTGCATCATAGGTTTGCTCTGTCAATAGTTAAGAGTTATGAGTACAAATGTTTGTCATGAATCTATAGTACAGATCCGGTATGTTTCAAACGAAATCATGTCGTTAAGTCATTATGTTCATTCATCATCTCTATCTTGCCTTATGCCAATTATGTCGTGGTGCCAGCCTCACCGGCAGCTGCCAAATAGCTCACGTTCGTCACGTGCTACACTAAGGACCGTTAATTGAAATACAAATTGTAGTAAGTGAGCAGTTCTGAACTGAAATGCTGCGGTAAGTTGTATGTCGTAGAGATGTTATGACGTGAACATTACTGCTGCAGATATATACTATATACGGCTTATGATTATTTAGATGTGCTTGCGTATTTGTGTCAGATTAACGCAAAGGAGTACCTCCTAACAGGGGACTTTAACTTTAACTTTTCGTACTATTGAACTCCAGGGTTCGTTTTTTCATTAGGCATAGTTCTACTTAACCTTTGAGCTAGATTACAAGCGTGATGTTATGATTATATAAGCTCAACCGTTAAACATGAACACTGAGTAGTTCTGCGAACATTCGACACAGAGAGGGTCGAATCGTTTTGTCAAGCATCGCATTCGGATTGCTCTAGCGCGCCTATCTTATGAAGGAAAAAGTTAAAAAATAATAGATAATATGTTTTATCAGATCAAGAACTAGTTTCTTTAAAAATCAAAGAGGCAGATAGTAAGCGTATTGTTGGAACTCTCTAACTTCAAAAGACCGCTGCTGTGACAACTCGAAATTCGATATTTGGCGCAAGTTAAATGAAACCGCGAGTTACAAAAAATAAAGGTTTTTTATTGAATCAAAACATAAATAGTAACAAATAGTTTGACTAGTTGAACTTCATCACCACCACCCGCTGGCGTACCGAGCGCCCTGCGAGGAGGCCGCGGCGGCGGAGTAGTGCGCGCTGACAGGCGACGAGTGCGCGCTCACCGGGACCAGCTGCTTCACCGTGATGACCTTGGGTTCCGAGATGACCTTGCGAACGTGCACCACCTGCGGCACCGTCACCTCTCGCTGCACGTTCACGACCTTCTTCACCAGGATGACGCGCGTCGCGGGAGCTGAGTAGCGGGGGGCGGGAGCCGAGTAGACAGGCGCGGGCGCCGAGTAAGACACGGAAGGCGCAGAGTAGCTGATGGCAGGAGCTGAATAGCTCACAGTTGGCGCCGAGTAGCTTACAGCAGGGGCAGAGTAAGAAACGGCGGGTGCTGAATAGGAAACGGCGGGTGCCCTGTAATAGCTGCTAGCGGGCGCCGAGTAACTCACAGCCGGGGCAGAGTATCTTTCAACTGGAGCTGCATAGCTGATGATGGGTGCCGAGTAACTGACCGCTGGAGCTGAGTAGCTCACTGGTGGTGCGGCGTAGCTGGTGGCATAACCGGAGGATGCGGAGGTACTACCCAGCCCATGGAGCCCATTCAGAAATCCTCGCTTCTCACGTACATTGCCGGCGCTGACTGCACACAACAAGGCACACACGTACACCTGGAACATTAACTGCACTGTCACACTCGCCTGCAACACTCGCATGTTAGTGTAGAGCGCCACCTCCGCTCCTGGCTCGTCGCATACTCACCAAGCTCTTCATGTTGCTGGTCATGTTGCTAACTGGTCCACTGAACACTGATGCCTGTTCTGCTCGCTTCGCACAATATATACGCACGATGTGACATCGACATGTCCTTCCTATTGCCCTATGATAGACGTCAAAACTGGAACAATATTACAATATTCATCAAGTTTAAATAGATTCATAAGTTTAAGGTTTACTAATCAATTTATTGGCCAAACTGCCAATTTACAAACTACTTAATAAATAATGTAGCGACGACGCGACGGTGCGAGTGAGGGCAAGGCGTCTACGGCGTAGCACACATAATGCTACGAGGATATCTATTGTAACTACTATAACATGCATGTTCGGATGGTGATGATGGTAAGTGGTTTTCTCTGAAATGACAAGTCGGGCAAAGTCAAGACAACAAGGAGTAAGTCCTACTTTGCCCATACTTACTTTACTTTCCTTACTTTGAACATAGAGTGTCGTTTCATAAAAACTATTACCTAAGTTTATTTCTTACTTTATTTGCTTAAGCAGACTGTGAGTATTACATGTGTCATTATACATACATCGATATTAGTCTACAGTTGTCTATTGATACTAGCTGTGTCCTGCTGTTTCACACACTGCTCAGGTCCCTTTCTGTAGATGGAATCGCCCTGGGGATATGAAAAATAAATTCATGAAAATAAAACGATTCATTTAAAATTTCATAAAAAACGATCGAGCCTCGGAGGAGTTTATAAACTAAAACTGAGACCTGAGAAATTTATATGTAAGATAGTAGTAAGTGGCTGTGCCCAGCGGGTTCATCCGCTGATCACCTGTTATAACAATAAAATAGATTACGACCGATTCTCAGACCTACCGAATATATAATAAATATATAGATATGTGTCTAAAGGTTCTCTGTGGGGGGACTTTTTCATTTGATTTTGTTATTGTTTTACGTTTTGACATTATGTTTTGAATATTAATCTCTGCTATACCTTTATTTCAAATTGTCATTTATTTTGCATGACGTAGTTCACATAGTGAAACATATTCACAGAACACTCAGAAATGAATTGCTTTGTGTTCAACAATGAAGCTATGCTTTCGACCGAATAACCAAATCCCTCTTCATCTTCTTGTCCTTGTTCTAATCTACTCGGTGTCGGTGCTTGTTGTCTGTTTCATTTTCACCTGACAGACGTCACGACTACTAACCTAAGACCCATACTAAATTATTAAAACCCATGTTCGGTAGTTATATATATATATATACACGTAAATTGGTGTTAAATCAATGTTATAATAACCACATTTAAACAACCTCAATTGCTGCAACTCAGTAGACACAACATTAGATTTGAGGGAGGTGTGGTGAAGACTACTAATGAGGCGTCAAATATATGCATATACTTTTTTCGCAACACATTAAACACGTAAATCGGAGATGAGTAATGAATATTGTAATATTGGTCTGGTTCCGTCACAGCTGTCGTAGGGCAGCAGGCAAGGACGCTGTGACACAACGTGCGTATAAATTGTGCGTGCAGAAGACAACACGCATCAGTCAGCCAGTTAACATGTCCAGCAGCAACATGAAGAGCTTGGTGAGTTTACGACGACGATGAGTGTCTGCAACAGTGTTAGAAACTTGCAAGTATGGCAGTGTACTAATGTTATGTAATGTTCCAGGTGTACGTGTGTGCCCTGCTGTGCGCAGTCAGCGCCGGCAACGTGCGTGAGAAGCGCGGCTACTCGCACGGGCTGGGCGGCAGTGGCTACGCTCCCGCTGCCAGCTACTCCTCTCCAGCTATCAGCTACTCGGCACCTGTAAGCAGCTACTACAGGGCTCCCGCCAGCAGTTACTCGGCACCCGCTGTGTCCTACTCAGCACCTGCCGTTTCTTACTCTGCTCCTGCTGTAAGCTATTCGGCGCCAGCTGAGAGCTATTCAGCTCCTGCTATCAGCTATTCTGCGCCTTCCGTGTCCTACTCGGCACCCGCCCCTGTCTACTCGGCGCCCGCCCCTGTCTACTCGGCGCCCGCGCCTGTCTACTCGGCTCCCGCCCCTGTCTACTCGGCGCCCGCCCCTGTCTACTCGGCTCCCGCCCCTGTCTACTCGGCGCCCGCGCCTGTCTACTCGGCTCCCGCCCCCCGCTACTCGGCTCCCGCGACGCGCGTCATCCTGGTGAAAAAGGTCGTGAACGTGCAGCGAGAGGTGACGGTGCCGCAGGTGGTGCACGTTCGCAAGGTCATCTCGGAGCCCAAGGTCATCACGGTGAAAAAGGTGGTGCCGGTGAGTTCCCACTCCTCGTCTGTCGGCGCACACTACTCCTCCACCGCGTCCTCGTCGCACGGCGCCGGGTACGCCAGCGGATGGTGGTGATGACACAGGCTAGTCACAATATTTATTATCATTTATGTTATAAACTTTAGTTCAATAAAACATTTTACTTTTTCATTATTGATTTTCATTACTCAATTGAAGTGCTCTTTTGTATTGATTTGGGAAAGATATTTGACACCCGGACTTCTTTTAAAGAAACTAGAAGCAACATAGATAGGTTACTAGATGTAAAAGGAACACTTTAAATGATTTCGTAGCTACTTTGGTGTGTAAAGTAGCTATAAAATGTTCGGTATTCTTCAAGGCAGTGCTCTCGGACTAACGCTATTCACAAAAGCCATAGTAAATCTTCCTATGAGACACGCTGAAGTGATCTCCGCCGCTAACGATACAAACATACATAGTTTCATGACACGACTCGAGAGCATACCCTGTTATTTAACAGAGCAGGAGCTCTCACAGCTGATAGCGCACCCCCTAGATACAAATGTATTAAACCAGCCGCTCCCGGCTTATATCGTAAAGTCGTCACTCAGTTTAGATACCTCGGTCATGTGGTCACGGATTCTCTCACAGATGACCAGGATATAGATAGGGAGCGCAGGGCGTTGGCAGCCCGATGCAATATGCTTGCCCGCAGGTTTGCGCGGTGCTCTGGTCAGGTAAAACTGACGCTCTTCAGAGCCTACTGTCAGTCGTTTTACTCGTGCAGCTTGTGGGTTAGGTAAACGCTGCACGCGCAGAGCGTTGTAAGCCTTCTTACAACGCTCTGCGCGTGCAGTGTAACAATGCGCTGAGGATGTTGGTGGGGCTGCCTCGGTTTTGCGGCGCTTCGAGCATGTTTGCGGACGCGCGAATAGATGACTTTCATGCCATTATGCGCAAACGATGTGCATCGATGTTGCGGCGAATCAGGGGTAGCCCTAACAGCATTTTAGCTACACTGGCGGACAAGGTCAACGGACCATTTATCAGGCTCTGGGTTGGCAGACATGTGCGTGCTCATGTTCATGCAGCCAATTAAAGTGTTTTGTTTGTTTTTAATTATTGATTTAACTAACATAGGCTAAGTTGATACTAACACTATATGGATCGCTTGGTCTGAAATAAAGATTTTGATTTGATTTGATTATATCACAAATATACACGCTTATTATTACTAATACACTTTTACGTCTGTCACCACAACCTTGACCGCACTAACTCCCCAGAAAAACCAAAGTCAACAATAACGATAACGACCACAGCTCACATTTATGCCTTATTCTCCAGAGTGCGAAAACTAATACCATAAAAAAACTCCATGACAGTTCTCCTATTTGCAAGGTCGCACTCTACCAGTAGGTCATTCAGTATGACCCAGTCTAAACCTAACTCAACAGCTCTAAACCAGTACTAACTAGGTTCTGGCAGTCGCTCCATGTGGAGTACTGGAATTCAGCTGCATCCGGTTAGACTGGAAGCCGACCGATGATGTAAGTTTAGCATAAACTCAACAACCATTATTATAAAAAATGGCAATACAGACACAGAGAATAATTACAAATTGTGAATTAGTTATTCCCTGGTATCTACTTGTATATGACATAATATTTACATGACTAAATCTCGTGTTTTTGTACCAATTTGCACGCTTTTATAGCGTTAATATGTAAAAAAAAATGGAGGAGGCCTTTGCCAAAGATAAGCAAACAGACGAAGTTGTCGAAGAGATGATATCTTAAGCTAAAAAACCGGCCAAGAGCGTGTCGGGCCACGCTCAGTGTAGGGTTCCGTAGTTTCCCGTCCGTCACAATAAGTGTTCCCACTTATGAGTTTAAAGGTGGAGGAGGAAATTATTTTGTACAACTTTTTGTCTTTTTTGTACAAAAACTGTTGTGTCAATCAAGTTCAAAATGATTTTCATAGAAAGTCCTTATAAAGTTCTACTTTTCAGATTTTTTTCATATTTTCTAAACTTATGGTTCAAAAGTTAGAGGGGGGGGGACCATTGTTTTTTACTTTTGGAGCGATTATTTCTGAAATTATAGACATTATCAAAAATGGTTTTAGTAAACCCCTATTCATTTTTAAATACCTTTCCAACAATATATCACACGTTAGGGTTGAAATTTAAAAAAAAATCACTTCCCACTTTACATATAGGGTGGCTACCCTAATAAAACATTTTTTTCCAATTTTTATTTTACCACTTTGTCGGCGTGATTGATATACATATTGGTACCAAATTTCAGCTTTCTAGTGCTAACGGTCACAGAGATTAAGCGAGGACGGACGGACGGACAGACAGACATGGCGAAACTATAAGGGTTCCTAGTTGACTACGGAACCCTAAAAAATGAAATTATTATTTGTCTGAATGAAGGCTTTTATTATTACTTTTCTTTTCCTCCCATTTTTACATTTTTCTTTAAAAAACATAAAAAACAAACATTTAAAAATATAAAAATAGTGGTCCGCCGGTATCTGGAGCAGGGTCTAAACTACCGGTGGTTAGGGCTCCAGACACAGGAACCTCCTCACAATGCGAGCCGTATCAAGGCGTACTGCCTCCTGAATCAGGCCCTTATTATTATTATAGCGTTAATAGAGTAATTTAGGTACTTACATTTACGTTTTTTTTGTGTTTACGTCCATATCGCCCGAGGCTATTTTATTGAGGCGATAAAACAGAAGGTACCTACTTGTTTGACAAATTATGTACTCAATTCCAATTGACTCTGAGATCGTGACTGACAACAATAGGCACATTAGGCATTTACTGATTTGATTGTCTCGTCTTACCTCCAAAAACCTCCTTAATGCGTAAAAGCTTTTTTGGAAACGCTCCAAAAAATTATAATAAAATACCAAATGCCATTAAAAACATGCCAATGGTTAAGTTCAAAAGGCACTTGGTAAGTTGCTTATTGACAATTGTTACTACAAATTGGATGAATTTTTTAATGATGACTCAATATAAACAAAAAAAAAATGACTTATTATTATTGTTTATTAATTATGAATGTTTCGTATTATTTTAATTTAGAGACACATTGACATTTATATTTTGTATTCGTTATTAATCCTATTGTTTTATTTTATTTTAATTTAATTTATTTAGTTTAATGTGGGACTTACTAATGCATTTTATTTGTTTTACTAGAGTTTTAATAATAAATTTTGAATGTCTCTTTATTGTGATTAATGTTTAATTATAATATTTGTACGCCATTGATGGCAAGACATAGCGTTCTATTTTTGATTATTGACATCTGTACTTATGTTCTACAAATAAAAATATTTGATTTGATTTACCATTAAATTAATTTGAATAGCGATCTATAGAATATCAAACTCAAAATAAATCAGACAATCTTTTTATTAAAAAGTACATAATAGATAGTTAGCATATGCCCCGCCCCCACGCTGAAGGTCGGGCTCGTGAACTTCAACTCTTGCGCACGGTACGCATAACGGCCGCGTCTGGCTACCAACGCAATGTCCTTGTGAGAGGTCAAGCGATGCGAGCACTTACAAGCAAGTGATTTGTTACACATTATACACACATACTTAAATCGATGACGCTAATGATTCATCTACATTTATATCGACTGCAAAACTCTCAGCAGTTACAGCACGGTAAGGGGCAAAAGTCTAACCGACTTTTGTCGCTATAATGCTACTTTAACATATACGAGTAATACAAATGAACACGAAATTATTCGATTTGTAATTAAACATTTCATAGTGGTTAAGTTAACTGTAGCGCAGCTAAAATTATAGCATAATGTTTTTCGGATGGAAATTCATGAAATAACATCTCCCTGGGAAGAGCGGAAGGGAGTGTCAGACTTGTACTGACTAAAACCCATCCATGTTCCTTCTATTGCCCTTTGTGTTCCGGGAGCGAGGTAACTCTTTCTTGAACCACCCACATCTTCGGCAGATAGAAGTCTTATGTGTGTGTGATAATCAGCATGGTGTGAATGATAAAGAAGAAGACATTATATTCTTTTAATTTTATTTCTATTCTCATATCAATTACATTATTAGCTCAATGATTAACATTGTAAACGGCATGTGTTCTTTGTCATCTACTACCATTAACGTTAAACTAACAGCTTGAAAACACTACAAACTTAGCAATAAAAATGCCTAAGAATTTCTATTAGTTCTCAAAATGATCGCACTTCGCGATTCATGAGTGCCATTGAAATAATAATGGTTAGCTTATGACTTTGTCCGGTTGTCACAACTGTCAAGTATATCTATAAATCATATTTCTTTCATCTAAAAATTAAGCGTGACTGTCGTTACAGTAGCAAATTTGAAATTCAGAAAATTAATGAAATAGCTAATCAAAATTCGAACAAATAGATGCACAATATGTGTGAGATAAACGTGTTAATTATAACCTTATACAGAAGAATCTAGATTATTGTTTTCTGACACTGACTTACAAGGTTAGTTTTACAAATAGAACATAATATGCTAAACATATTAGTATAGTATATCAGTATACATCCGACTATCAAAAACTATTTAATGAAGATGTGCATAAAATAAACATAACGCCTTATTTACCGGAGGATAATACACTTATTATAATGTCAGCTATTAATATAGATTTGCATAGATTTAGATAAACAAACGGTTTCCTAATAACTAAGATTTTCAATTAAGAAAATAACCAAACTATTTCGTGTTCATGTAAATGCCCGTTGTGGCTCGTGAGCTCGTGGCTAAATAATAGCAGCCGCTCGGGTCGATCTTTAGGTTAAGCCGCGCTTGCCTAGGTTGGTCTGTGGATGGGTGACCACCCGTTACATACCGAGTTTCCTCCGTGCCTCGGAAAGCACGTTAAGCCGTTGGTCCCGGCTGTCATTTGTAGATCTTTGACAGTCGTTACAGGTAGTCAGTGTCCCGAAAGTCTGACAACCAGTCTTACCAAGGGGTATCGTATTACCCAGTACTAACTGGGTTGTGGAGGTTAGATAGGCAGTCACTCCATATAAGATACTGATATTCAGCTGCATCTGGTTAGACTGGAAGCCGACCCCAACATACTTGGGAAAAGGCTAGGCAGATGATGTAAATGCCCGTTTTCGGATATCATCAAATAATTTCTCCCGCTTTCGATGGAGCGGAAGGGAGTGTCAGACTTATACTGACTGAAACCCACTATCCATGTTCCTTCTTTTGCCCTTTGTGTTCGCGGGGTCGCGGTATCTTTTACCAAAATATAAGCCAACCCGCAACCCCAGCAGGATGTAAGGCCTTCAATAGGCCTTTGACGACACTAGAGAGATTTGAGCGATCGACTGCTGCGCTGCGTGTCGCGGGTTCGATTACCGCACGGACCAAATATTTGTATGGCCTCCAGATAATTGTTCCGGGTCTGGCTGTTTGTGTATGTGAATTTAAATGTTTGTAAACGCACCCACGATACAGGAGAAATTCCTTGTGTGGGGCAACGTTATTTTTAAATAAAAATAATAGGTTTGACTTATCCTTATAGCGGACCAAATACCGTTCTGCATTGTGAAAATTATAATATTCAAACTAATCGAATATAAACCAAGGACACAGTCACTCCATGTCAAATTCTTCAGTTCCAATATTGAGTGTACCTACTTATAATTGGCTTGATGCGGTTGTTGTTAAATCTACAGAACCTTGTCCACCGACTTTTAATTCTCACCGGTTAACATTCGCAATTTTACACAAGATAAAAAACAACTGTAGATATCTAACATTTTACGTGGATCACCAAAACTTTGAAACCCTCTATTGAAGATGTTGATAGGCAGTAACAGCGGTCTAATAGCAGATGCCTGTTACCGCAGGCCCCCGCGCCCCGCGCTCGCCCCGACCGCGCCTATTACAAACATAAAATAATCAACATTGGCATCATTGTTAAGGTCTGATTAAAATGTTCGTTAGGCTGAAGGCCACACAAATTGTAAATTATGTTAAATGTAACATTCGTAAATTTTAGAGATCTTAAGCTGATGCATCTTGTCTAAGAGATAAGTATCAACGTTATTAGCATGCGAACCTCCTTGCCTCAGTTGTTAGAGACGCGGATCAAGGTTCAGCTCTACTGACCCTCTCGCGGCTTAGCGCGATGTGTTGGAGTGTGTGAGTGTCAACATTATGGAGAAGAAACAAAACCGCAAGGTATTGTGGCCTCACTAGGTGTTGCTGTGACTCCAAGGCAACCAAGTAGCTCCTTAGTGTAGTGAGATCGCAAAACTAGAGCCAGAGAACGTTAAAGTGACAATAAGTTTAGTATCAGTATCAGACCTACCAGTATGTGACACGAAGGTTTAAGGATAATTTAAAAACCCAATTTGCAATTTTATTATGTTGGTTTCAAAATTATGATTTCCAATCGAATCTTTTAGCGACCTTTTGACACAGAGTAATGACATGTAGGTAGCAGTGCGGTAGGTCATGTTGAAAAATTCGAAACTCAGAGCAGTTAAATAACTTTTGGGCACATTGCTCGCGTGTCAATTCTGTCGGATAAAGGTTGAAATGAACGCTTTGTAAGTAAAAGTATAAATAGTATAAAATAAAGAATTCACTGGTCGCAAGATCAACAGCTCATCAAATATTTATCCATCTTTACATTTAGGATTCGGAAGACGGTTTACAATTAGGTGTGCACTTTCAGGATATCATGGAATTCGTTCCGAATTAATGTTATAATATTTCACAATTGAATGCAAAAGTGCTGGGCGATAGATTCCGCGCGATGCAATACACTGGCAGGTATATTCACAACGAGACCACACACTCCCGCGTGTGCAATAGAACCTGTAGCCGCTCCTATTGATCAACGGCCTGCGCCTGCGCCTGCGTCGCTCACACGATGTGCTACAAATAAACAACAAACACTTGCACTAATTGAGACTAGTCTAGATTAGTAAATCAGCTTTAAATTGTATAATTACTCCACACCGCTGATGGAGATAATTGACATTCTAATAACCAGCTTACTGTTGCAGCACTGGAGAATGATTTCATTTTATAAAACCAATTATGAAATCTTTTGCTGAAAAATGTCGAGCGACTGTAGACTTGTCAAAATCTACTGTACTCATATCTTTAGAATGATGACAGCATCATCAACAATGCATCTGACTACTTGATCAATTTATCATTACTAATATGTAGAAGTATATATATCTATTGAGTGAAATATTGGATCAGAACGAACTTAGATCTTCGTCCATGCCAGTTATTACGAAGTCGAAGTAGTTCCGTGATCATGACTCATAAGTAGACCGGAGGGCGCGTGCGCATGTTGTAATACTTAGTACTCACACTTGTGTCTCGTGTTTCACAGTTTTACCGACAGTTACATAATGCCTTTGACTTAAAACTTATATTTAGCCTATTCACTCCCTTTTAAGGAAAGACGATGCCCCAGATTTCCCAATACGCAATGCTGCTCATCCAGAGGTACTACAAAGTTTATAATAAACGTAAATTTTTCAAAATAAAAATATTTTATTTAATTTTCCTACATGGTCACTTATAAAAGTCGAGATTACAAAAAATTCAAACGTCGTATTGTTCTTCGTAATGGCTCATAAAGAAAACTGTAGGGGTTGTAACGCCCTACAATGATGTTTGTTTGCTATGTTAAATGTTTGTTATGTTTAATGAGTAGACAACCGATTGGTATAAAGGTTTTATTGCTACTAAAATAATAATGTTTACAAAATGCTGATCATAATTAGATTAGGTACATATTGCAAGTATGACAGAAACACTGAGAGGTCAATGTACAGCGTAGTTCGTACATCTTACCCTCTCAAAAAGAAATATTATCACATAAATAATGTTTTACAAATAATGTTAAGTGTATAATAAAGTAAAAGATAACAAAAAATAAAAGCAATACAATAACTCCTAAATATTTATGTCATGTTGAAATGTTTCATAACGCACAATAGGTGACGTTGCTTTTTCTAAGGTATTCGCATTTGATGTTTGCGGTGCTTCCTGGGATGCGAGTACACCGTTGTCTACCATGCTGGCTGTTGATCTCCTTCGGGGGGCTGGATCGGGAACAGATAATGGCTCAGGTGCCGGTTGCATCGTAGGCTGTTTTCTAAATCTGCAATAGCCATATATTGTTGCTGCTATTATCACGGTTGCCGCCAAAATGTATATTACAACATACTGGTGTATATCGTGGTATGTCACTTTGTCCGATATGACGCCTTCAGCTGTGGCAGCCTTTATCTGTTGTATTTGTTTTCCAAGATCCAGTAATAATGTATTCTGCTCCATTGCTAGACTTCCATTCTCTAGTTCTTGCCTCACAATCGGAACGGACAGGTTTATGATGCTGTTAATTGGAGCAATTTCTACCGGAACTATTTCTACTTGGGCTTGAATTTTGTTCACCTGTTGTTGTTGTGAATAAATAGTAAAAGTGTCGCTGTTCAGGATGCAATCGTCGCCAAGTGTCATGACTCCAGCCTTTCGAAGTGTTTGTGTTGATATTTGATGCCCACATATGATTCGGATTTTGCATAGTTCGCAACAAAAGTATAAATAATGATTTATATTTCTAAGTTCCGTCCACATGTCTCGACAGCGTTCCTGTTTTGTTTGGCATTTAGTAGATTCATTGCTCCTTTTGCACATGCTCCTGTCATCGGATTTCATGCGGTAAATTGGTGTCTGCAATTGACACAACCGAGTCGTAGTGTCATAATATATGCATTCATGTAGGTCAGGAGCAGACATAGGCAAATAAGAATCCTTTTGTAAGTTTATCGCTATAACTTCAGCAATAGGCAGTAGGGTGACCATATCTTCGCCATTCCTTTTCGGTACGGGTATCATTTGGTAAACCTCGTAGTTATCTCTGCTTGTTAAAGGAACTTTCATCTCAATTAAGAGATATCTTTCGGTCATTTTCGCCTTCACTTGTAAAAGTTGGTATAAGCGGAAAAAATCTGTTTGCATATTGGTAATAGGCAGAGCCAAATCCTTTGACAACTGACCCGAAATGATGTTCAATTCGTCACGTAGTTGTTCTGGGGCGAT
This sequence comes from Ochropleura plecta, assembly GCA_905475445.1. NCBI lineage: Eukaryota > Metazoa > Arthropoda > Insecta > Lepidoptera > Noctuidae > Ochropleura > Ochropleura plecta. The sequence continues at coordinate 20,716,810 of FR997736.1, forward strand.
TAGGTGCAAATTAATTTTTCCGTTATAAATGTTAGTTACGGTGTCCAACAGGGTCTCTTGAACGTTCCTTAAATGTTCTATTAAGCTGTTCGCGGAGATGGCGGACATCGCAAACTCAATGGATAACTCTTGAGACTTCATTTCTTGCTGTAGATTGCTTGTTATTTTATCTAGATTTAATAAATGTTGGTTGAAAAGCTTGTGCTGCATATCGATTTTTTCTTCCGATCGTCGTAGTATATTGTACTCAGCTTCAATGATGGAAGTCTGATTTCTTGATAACAGTGCCAGGTGCTTCTCATTTTCTTTGATGAGGTTAATGTCCCTTGCATACTGTTCTGCGAATTGGTCATCTAATACTCCGAACAGGGAACGTGCGATTGACCCGACACCGTTGATAAGCCCGCGCTTGCTTCTCATGTTCACCTGACGTTGCGGATTCAGCAACATATGGTTATAGTGTTCAAGTTCAGCGAGCGCGTGCCTTAATTGTAATGAAATGATGTTACACTGTGTTTTCTGTTTAATTCTTCCGCATATATCTTCTAAATGTTCGTTGAACTTGCCAAATACTGTTAGGCTATTCCAATAGGGTGTGACGTCATAATAGACCACTATCTTCCATTCATCGCGAATCACTTTCATGTTAGTCACTTTGTCAAAATAAAGGCCTTGTTGGATTTCGACAGTGTTTGAGATATTGTTTGCTCCCCCTGGATTCAGTAAATATAGTAAAGTCATAACTAGGCCAATAAAGTTGACGTTTCTGTTAGTTTTATTATTGGAACGCTGTGACTTTACTGAGGCTCTGTTTGTTGATTGAGTCATCATTTCGCAATGATTGGAAGTAGCTTGTTGTTTTAATTTTTCATCGCTATCTAATGGCAAGACAGATAATTTTGTTACGGGTCTCTTCATATAACCGTTTCGGGTTTTGAGGTCAACAACACGAACATATCCGTCTTCCCCCGGGTAAAGTTTTGTTATTCTGCCCATTAACCATCTTCCTGCAGGCATGTTATCGTCATGAATAACGACTAAGTCTCCAATCTCCAAGTTTTTCTGAGGCTTCTGCCACTTTGTTCTGGCTAACAGCTGACTTAGGTATTCATCTTTCCATTTTTTCCATACGTCAACGAAAATTTTTCTTGTTAACTCCCATCTTGTTCGGGCATCCTCCTTTGTTTCTATAACGGTCAGGCCTGACCTTCCTGTTAAAAAGTGTGCTGGCGTCAGACAGTCTAAGTCTTCGATATTTTCCGTCAGCGGGCACAAAGGTCTGGAGTTTAAACAGGCTTCAAGTTTCGAAAGGATTGTGTAGTACTCTTCGAATGTTAATTTTTGATCTCCTACAACTCGTTTCAAATGGTGTTTGAGGCTTCTTACTGCTCTTTCCCACAATCCACCCGCAGATGGCCACGCGGGGGCGTTGAAGTGCCATTCTATGTTCAATTCTAAGATTTCCTTTTGTAACCTCTCATTCCTGTAAGTAATTTCGATTTCCTCATACTGTTCTCTAAGTTGCCTGTTTGCGCCAATAAAATTCGTGCCATTATCACTATATAAATGGCGAGGAGCGCCTCTCCTCGCTGCCATCCTGTTTAAGGCTGCCAAAAATGTTGAACTTGTTAAGTCAGAGACCAATTCAAGGTGCACCGCTTTAGTCACCATGCAGATAAAGACGGCGATATAACCCTTCGTTGTCTTGGCTCCTCTTCCCTTATTCATTTTAACGTCGACAAATCCCGTGTAGTCCACCCCTGTATGGTAAAATGGTGGCGCAGGGTTCGTCCTTGCACTTGGTAGTTCACCCATCAGTTGATGTTGTTTTCCTGGATTTATTTTACGGCACGTCACACATTTTCGTATTTGTTTCTTCGTGGCTCGAATACCCCCAATAATCCAGTACTTTTGACGAAGATACGACAAAGTAAGTCGTGGCCCACCGTGGAATGTCATACGGTGAGCTTGATCAATAAGTAGCTGCGTCAGACGGCTGTTATGAGGAATGATCATTGGATGCTTCATATCCTCACTTATCATCGCGTTTCTCAATCTCCCTCCGACACGTAACAAATCTTCTTGATCAATGTAAGGATTTAGAGCTATTAGTTTACTGTTTGTTAGCAGTCTCGCTTGTTTACGTAAATGACTAATATCTGTGTCAAATACTTGATGTTGCGTCTGTTTTACAATTGCCTTAGTTGCATTATTCAACTCATGCAGTATAAGGTACTTCGGTAATTGACGTCGCTTCGGGTTCAACGCTCTAAGTATCCATGCAATGATTCGAACAATATAATTAAAAGAGCTGTGTCTTTGTAATAATTGTTCTATAATGTTTGTTGTTGCTATGTTGATTTGGGTCGCATTAGCTTGTTTCCGAGTGATTGTTTTTGCTTCTTGATCTGTTGTATATGTCAATTTTTCCATATCACTTGTTCTAAGAGACGACAGCCATAAAGGGCCTTGCCACCAAAGCTGATTATCTTTCAATTGACCAGCGTATTGGCCTCTGCTCGCGGCATCTGCAGGATTTTCCGTTGTATTGACGTAATCCCAACACGAGCTTGGCATCACCTCATGGATTTTCCTGACTCTGTTTTCCACGTATGTTTTCCATCTTGATGGCTCTCCTTGTAGCCAACCAAGTACGACCATGGAATCAGTCCATCCGTAGGTTCGTATTAAATGTTGATTTAATGCTTCCTTTACCTTATGCATTAATTTTGCTAACAGGTAGGCTCCATTTAGTTCTAGTCTGGGCAATGTTGTTATTTTTCTGTGTGGTACAATTTTCGACTTAGCAGCGACAAGCGTGACTTTTGTTGACAAATGTACCCGGGCGTAAATAACACAGGCGTACGCATTTAGAGATGCATCACTGAACCCGTATAATTCTATTATTGAGTTTTCATCACACCTGAGCCATCTAGGTATTTCACAAGCATTTATCGCCTTGATATCCGCTTGTATCTTGCACCACTCATTGTTTATGTTATCTGATACTTCTTCATCCCATTCTAGTTTTGTTTCCCATAACTTTTGAAATAGTAATTTAAATTTTGTTGATACGGGAGCGAGCCAGCCAAGGGGGTCAAATAATTTCGATATTTCGGCTAACAAACTGCGTTTTGTGTGTTTTTTGTTTACGTTTGAAATAGAGCACTGGAAGGTAAACTTGTCCTGTTTTGAATTCCAACACAGGCCTAGTGTTTTCGATGTTTGTTCTGTTTTAAAGTTAAAAACTCTTTCATCGACTAGTTGTGATGGAACTTCTTCTAATAGAGTCGAGTTGTTCGCAGTCCATTTTCTGAGATTGAACCCTCCCCTTTTGAGTAATTGTTCCAAGTCAGAAATTATTTTCTTCCCTTGCTCTGTTGTATGCGATCCATGAACTAGGTCATCCATATAGAATGCTTCTTCCACTACCTTTGAAGCTTCCGGAAAGGAATTCCTTTCGTCTGCCGCTAAGCGTCTTAACGTCATCATAGCTAGGAACGGCGCTGCTTTCGTACCATATGTGACTGTTGTTAGCTGGTATGACTTTAAGGGTTGTTTAGGTGATTCTCGCCAAACAATCTTTTGTAATGGTTGATCGCATTGGGCTACTAAAATCTGCCGGTACATTTTTTCAATGTCAGCGGTGTAAGCATATTTATACTGCCTCCACTGAATTAATAAGGTTTGCAAATTTTGTTGCAGATTTGGGCCCCTGTACATAAGGTCGTTTAAGCTACAGCCTGTTGAGGTTTTCGCTGATGCATTAAACACCACCCTGTACTTGGTTGTTGTTGATTCAGCCCGTTGGACGCCATGATGCGGTAAATAACACTCTGGTGTTACGTTACTTGTTGATAGTTTCATATGACCCAGTTCAATATATTCAGACATAAAGTCTTTATAGGCTTTTGCTAATTGTTCATGTTTTTCTAATTTTCGTTCCAAACTCTTGAATTGAGCAATAGCCATCGGCTTTGAAGCGCCTATTTTCTTCTCCATCTCATCTTTCCACGGTAATCTAACCTCATATCTCCCACCATTTAAGCGTTGTGTTGTGTTGGTGTAATATTCAATGCATTTTTGATCTTCCTGCGAGTCATTAGATTGATCACTAATGTCTTCTGCATCCCAAAATTGTTTCATGTCTTCAACATTGTTCAACACTACATTGCATTGAAATGTTCTGACGCTACCACAAAGGAGCCATCCTAGGTGCGTTTGCTGCGCTATGGGTTGGGTGGCGTCATCACCCTTGATCATTCCACCCAGCATAATTTGAGAATAAATATCAGCTCCAAACAAAAGGTCCACCGGACGGCTTTTATTAAAGTCTGGATCTGCCAAATTGATGTTTTGTAAGTGGGTCCAGGATGGTTTTGTAAAAGATCTATTCGGTAGATTCTTTATTAAGTTTTTCATAATTAAGACAGATGTCTCAAACTTAAATTCGTTGTATAATGAGAGACATGAAATTGTTATAGAGCCTTTGCAATTTGATTCTTTCTGCCCAACTCCAAAGACAACACCTTTGCATTTTTGGCGTTTGATACCGATAAGCTGCGCGGCATGTTCTGTAATCAATGATATCTGGGACCCTTGATCTATAAGGGCTCGCATTTTATGTAAGGTTCCATCAGCTCCTTGAATCTTTACTACAGCGGTCGCCAGTAGAATCTCAGAATCATTGTCATCTTGGGAGACATTAGCAGAGTTAGTTTGTTTCTCATCGCTGCTCTCGTTACATGCATCGTGCAGTAGCGTATTATGTTGACCCTTGCACTTGCGACATCGGTGCGTAGATGTACATTTGTTTCCATTATGACTAAATAAGCAATTAACGCAAAGTTGTAATTTGTTTACTGTGTTTAGTTTTGCGTTATTAGTCATTTCTAAAAACTTTGAACAGCGATATATGCCATGTTCATTATTGCAAAGTGGACATTTGATTGCTAATGTATGAAATGATTTCGTAACCATCTTGTTGCTAGCCGACTGACTGCCTTTGTTTTGATTGTTGTATTGTTTTTTCAAATGTGAATATCCTTGGTTTTGGGAGTTCGATATGTTTGATTTCTGGACAGTATCATGTTTACGCTGTAACGATTCCAATGACGTGAACTTCGCTTCTAGGTAGTCTAGGAATTCTTTTAATACAGGTAGCTCACGAGCGTTCTTTAACGAATCGTTATAATCTGAATGTGTTACTGAGTCCAGTTTCTGCGACAAAATATGCACCAGGATCGGATCCCAGGTTGTAATATCCACTTCTAGGTTTTTTATGGCATGTAAACACTCTACGGTGACATCATGCATTTTCTTTAATGCTGTTAATGATTGTTGTTGCATGGTCGGCAGGTTGAAAAGCATATTAATATGAGTAGTAAATATATGTTTCTTGTTGTTAAAACGGCGATTGAGGACTTCCCAACACACCAAGTAGTTTTCTGAGCTGATTGGTAAGTGCTGTATTAGCCTTTCAGCTTCTCCATGCACCTTACTTTTCAAAAATTGCATCTTCTGCGCGGACGATAGAGATATATTGTTATGTATCGCTTCAGTAAAGAGATCTTTAAAGGACATCCACTGGTTGTATTTACCGTAAAATACTGGTATCTCTAACTTAGGCGTTGTTTTTTCTCGGTGAGTACCAGCCCACATTTTGGTATTTAAAGCCTTTTTTAGGTCGTTAAATTGACTTTCATACCTTGTATAGCGTTCTTCATAAACTACTAACTTGTCGCCGTTGAGTTCGCACTCTATCTCCCAGTGAAGCTTATCAACAGCTGACCAACGCGATTGTAATGTTTGCAGAGCGTCCTCAAATTCCCATTTTTCTGATATAAAATCAACTTGAATGTTAGAGGCTGCTCTTATAAAAGCTTTGAAGTTAGCAGCCTGCTTACGTAACAGGTCGTCCAGCTTGCTATTGGATCCTATTTCCCGCTTCGTAAGGCTACGTTGTTGTTGATGAGGAGCAGATGTTTCTCCGCTGTTATTATCTTGATTCTCAGATGTATTTTTCACATCACTCTCCTTTGCATTCGATCGTTCACCTTGTTCGTCAGAAACACCTTCTTGAACTTGCTCGGAGATGTTCGCTGTTGGAGTTACTAATTCCCCGGTTGGGGACCGTAACTGCGCCGAAAGTTGTTGATGTTGTAAGATAATCAAATCTTTTACCTCTTTATAAACCTGACGTGTCTTGTTATACAAATCAGATGTAAAATAAGGATGTGTTACGCTTTCTTCCGTCGTCAAACGGTCATGGTTAAATTGGAACTCACCCCATAAAGTTTCTAGCATCTGCATTCGCCGCTTGAAATAATCCGAATTTTTTCTAGCCCAGCCATCTTTCTTGATGTTGATTCCAACCTTCTGTATGTTTTCGGAGAGCTCCTTCTGGATTTGGTATATGTCCGCTGACGACGCCATCACTCACTGTTACAATTCCCGTTCAATACAAAACGAAAACTTCGGTTATCAATACAGACTTTCACTCCACACTCCTGATTCTTGTTATTGTGCAACCCTTCTCTTCGACGATATGCGACTTCTCAATTGGTTACTGGTGAGACCCGCTTCTGGGAGGCCAGTCCAACCGATTCGCGACCGCGAAAAGAAGTAAATCACACAACACTAAATTGCTCGAAGGACCAAATGTAGGGGTTGTAACGCCCTACAATGATGTTTGTTTGCTATGTTAAATGTTTGTTATGTTTAATGAGTAGACAACCGATTGGTATAAAGGTTTTATTGCTACTAAAATAATAATGTTTACAAAATGCTGATCATAATTAGATTAGGTACATATTGCAAGTATGACAGAAACACTGAGAGGTCAATGTACAGCGTAGTTCGTACAAAAACTTTTAAGCTCGGCAAAGAACAAACTATACCTAATACTGTATTTTTCTGCCTGATCAAGTTAAAACATGAATTCAAGTAATAAGAATCTTGTGAAATTGTTTGTCTTAAAGGTTTACTATCAATGAGAGCATGTCGTTGAACTGCGGCGCGTCCGAGATGCTCTGCATGGACTGCACCCCTACTGCGACGTCTGTCGAGGACGTGTTGCGTCAGCTGCGCGCGCGCCGCGTATATATAGGTGTGTCGGCGGCACACGCAGCACACAACAACCACCCACCACAACAACAACATGAAAGCCTTCGTGAGTCCATCTTGTATTTGTAACAAATATCCTGCTTCACTACGAACGCAGAGTTCTGTGAAACTCGTCATAACTCTTAGTCAGAGAGTCGTGAACATCGTTTATCTTCGTACGCGGATGAGTTGAGTTGGTGTAGTAAGACGGTGATGTGATTCCAGATTGTCCTGTGCGCGCTGGTGGCGCTGACGGCGGGCGCGGCGGTGCGCGAGAAGCGCGGCTACAGCAGCGGCTGGAGCGGTGCCAGCTCGCTCGGCTCGGGCTGGAGCGGCGGCTACTCCGGCGGCTCGTCCGGCGGCTGGTCCGGCGGCTACTCCGGTGGCTCCTCCGGCGGCTACTCCGGTGGCTCCTCCGGCTGGTCCGCGCCCGCCACGCAGGTGGTCGCCGTCAAGAAGGTGGTGAACGTGCAGCGCGAGGTCACCGTGCCGCAGGTCGTCAACGTGCGCAAGGTGGTCTCCGTGCCGCAGGTCATCACAGTCAAGCAAGTCGTGCCCGTCTCCGGCGGCGGCTTCGGCGGCGGCTACGGCGGCGGCTACGGCGGCGGCTACGGCGGCGGATACGGCGGCGGATACAGCGGCGGATCCTCGGGCGGATACTCCGGCGGATACTCCGGCGGTCACTCCAGCGGCGGTTGGTGGTGAACACTCTAGTCAAAGTGGAAAATGTGATTTATTTAAAATTTTGTTTAATAAAATATATTTTAATAACACACACTGGTATCATTTTGTTTCTTCACTTAGCTAGTACAATTACCTCAGAAAAAAAAACTATTCAGGCGGCTTCTGTGAAGGAGGATGTTGTTAGGTCACAAATACGTTGTAGTAGGTAATTTTATACTACTAGAACTAGTTTAAGTATTGGGCTCGCCCCTGCGAGTAGCAGAAATATTGTTATCGAAACCTCGCGTTGTCACTTCGGCACTCACACTGCTCAAACTAACAGCAGCGATTATTTTTAAAACAGAATACTTTTTATTGGCTAGTTATGCCCGCGGCTTCACTCGCGTTAAATTCGGGATAACACGGTTCCCCTTTCCTAATTTGCAGGTACCTGCTAACTGTAGTTTTTCTCTTGCGCCTTATTTATTGTAACAGCAATGCTAAGTTTTTCCTTTTCTTCCCTCTTTCTCCCTCATTTTTCCATTTTATACAAAAAAAAGCCTATGTCCGTCTCCAGGGTTACAACTATCTCTGTACCAAAATTTATTAAAATCGGTTTAGTCATTTAGTCGTGAAGAGGTAACAAACAAACTCACTTTCGGTTTTAATATTAGTAAGGATGTCCTTCACTCTTATTACAACGGTCCCTCGATTGGGCGACGCATGGATAGAACAAGACAAGTCAGTTCTCAAAGTTAAAGTTATTCTTGCTCATTCCCAAAGGTAGTTTCGTATGGGGTAAAATCAACAAGATACGCCATAGTTACTACTATTTGTCTACAGCAATCGTGCAAAATAGCGTTATTTTCCGAAACTTTCCAATTCGCAAAAGCCAATACTCAAATGTCCAATGCAGCTGCAGAACTTCAACAAACATAAGTGAATTATAAATACAATACACCTAATTGTATTTATAATTCACTTATGGTTGACACATCAATGTCCTGTTGATCTGGAATTTAATATGACTGTATTTATAAAGCTCCTATGTTGTTTGTTGGTAAATCTAAATGGAAAGGCAATTTTGATGTTTGCCCTTGAATCTCCAATCATATAATTATTAAGTATCTACTTCATAATTTTATCGATCTTTGGCAATTACTATAAATCAAATGAAGTACCGAACTACATATTTGACATAAGTAGTAACTACTTAGTACCTGAATCTTGATTTGTTCTTAAACTTCGACATTGTACTTAGTTAGAGTAAAACCCATCGTTATACATAACTAAACATAGAGATCGGTAACGGACACTGTCAAAAGTGCAAACTACGATTTAGTTTTACATACAAAATAGTTTATTGTTTCAATAAAATCTCCACGATCGGTCATACAAAAGGTCATACAAATAATTGTTCCGTGCGGGGATCGCACCTGCGACACGCGGTGCAGCAGTCGATCACGCAACCACTGCGCCAAACGTGCCGTTTTTATTAAGTAACTAATTTTCGTGTATACTATGTATAACCAATTTGCGTGTAAAACGAGTTCAATGACGAAGGTCAACAACCCGGAATTCAAACTTGAACTTACCAAAAGTCAATCCAAAGTACGATCAATCCTTACTATAATATTATAAAAGCGAAAGAGAGTTTGTTTGCTCGTTTGTTACGTCTTCACGACTTAATGGCTGAACCGATTTTAATGAATTTTGGTACAGAGATAGTTGGGACCCTGGAGACGGAAATAGGCTATTTCTTTTTTTAACGTGAGATAAGGGGGAGAAAGAGAGAAGAAATGAGGAGAGATATATAATTTTTTTTCAAGGTTAAAGTAAACTTTAGCCCAAAGTAACTATGGCACGCCGACGAAGTCGCGGGCGGAAGCTAGTATAACATAACATCACACTGTCATCCCCGATGGGCTCTATATAATATTACACCCACATTTTGCCAGTTCTGTTAAAGTCCCATGTATAGGGGGCAAGCCTATTGAAAAAGGCTAAAGCAATTAGCAATACATGTATGTTAAAGTCTTTATCTGAGATCAAGGACATTCTCGAGGTTGATAAATGAAGTCAAGATGAAAGCACCAGAATATCCCGCGAAAATCTCTTTAGATTTATGACGATATTTTAGAGAATCAATGTCAACTGTATCCATATGTAAATATGAATCGCGACCGTAAAACGTGTCTATACAGAATTGGTACATTCATTAATATCATAATCAAACAAAACAACATCATGAAATAGTCATTAAATGGGATTAAATTCACTTAGGTTAATCATGTAACTATCTATGCGGGTTGCATAGATAGTTACATGATTACAACTCCATTAAACCATGTTTTTACGGTCGCGATTTATATTTTAATCAACATACAACTTGACACTAAACCTAGAAAATGCAAAAAAACCTAAGAAATTTAATTTCGTGGTCTACCCTGGCGCATCCACCTTAATGAAAGTCCGAAAGTCAAAGTTTTCACCTTGACTTTCGAAACTTTTAGGAATATAGTCAACGTCAAGGTAAATATGAAAATGTTGTATTAACGCGTAGTCAACGTAGCCTTTCTACTGGGCTCCTACTTGTGTCTGTAGGGTTTAAAGTAATTAACACGAAGACGATGACTAAGACCCAGCCATCCTCTTCGAGCCTAACGTAACCGTTGGGGTGCCCTAATTCCCGAGCTAGTTTCACTCGCTCTTGCATCCTACATTTTCTTTGGCACAATGCCTTGTTGAAGTTAGTGTCGTATGTAGTGTATGCGGGAAACGTCAATAAATAGAGACGAAATTGAGTTCGAAGAAGAAGAAGAATCGAATCCATAGCAAACTATCAACCCGAACCGTGCGTGCATCTTTTCTCTGTCAAAGTAAGTACATATGGAATTTTATTATTTTAAACTATGTAATTAATTGTTTGTTTCATAGATGAGTTATGTTTATCAGCTTGAAGATAAAAAACTCATTTAATTTGAAAGTATAAGGAAACCCTCTAAGAATAATAAGAACCCCCAAATTAGTTTATTATCTAAAATGATATATTTATAAAATGATAATTTGATTACGAAAATAAGTTACTAATTTTAAAATTTTTAGATTATTTTTGGTTTTGTGGAATGGTTTTGCGATGCGAAATGCGTTTTAGATGAGGAAGGTTAATAATATGGAGTGGTGCCTTGAAAAGTGTCCCATAGAAAGATGTTACGCTACATCTTAAAGAGTTCAGTTAATCTACTTTATTTACACATAAATAAGGAAGTGTTACTGAATGCTTTGAGATCTCCTAGCAGAGCGCCGCGTCTGTCGAGGACGTGTTGCGTCAGCTGCGCGCGCGCCGCGTATATATAGGTGTGTCGGCGGCACACGCAGCACACAACAACCACCCACCACAACAACAACATGAAAGCCTTCGTGAGTCCATCTTGTATTTGTAACAAATATCCTGCTTCACTACGAACGCAGAGTTCTGTGAAAGTCGTCATAACTCTTAGTCAGAGAGTCGTGAACATCGTTTATCTTCGTACGCGGATGAGTTGAGTTGGTGTAGTAAGACGGTGATGTGATTCCAGATTGTCCTGTGCGCGCTGGTGGCGCTGACGGCGGGCGCGGCGGTGCGCGAGAAGCGCGGCTACAGCAGCGGCTGGAGCGGTGCCAGCTCGCTCGGCTCGGGCTGGAGCGGCGGCTACTCCGGCGGCTCGTCCGGCGGCTGGTCCGGCGGCTACTCCGGTGGCTCCTCCGGCGGCTACTCCGGTGGCTCCTCCGGCTGGTCCGCGCCCGCCACGCAGGTGGTCGCCGTCAAGAAGGTGGTGAACGTGCAGCGCGAGGTCACCGTGCCGCAGGTCGTCAACGTGCGCAAGGTGGTCTCCGTGCCGCAGGTCATCACAGTCAAGCAAGTCGTGCCCGTCTCCGGCGGCGGCTTCGGCGGCGGCTACGGCGGCGGCTACGGCGGCGGCTACGGCGGCGGATACGGCGGCGGATACGGCGGCGGATCCTCGGGCGGATACTCCGGCGGATACTCCGGCGGTCACTCCAGCGGCGGTTGGTGGTGAACACTCTAGTCAACGGAGGCGCACAATGTTATTTATTTAATAAATGGTTTTAAGACAATTTTAGTTATTATTATTAATTGCTGTTAAAAAGGAATGATGTATGGAAAGAGAAACGGGGAATACAAGCTCGCATTGGAACAAATGAGAGGCTAGCAAAACAAAAACAATAGTACATTTTGATTCAAGTGAGCCGCCAGGCGAGAGCGTTAAACAGCCAAGAACAGCAATGACAATTTCTCACATGAAATTAAACGACGTTTTTCAAAACACTTCGGAATAATTAAACAACAGAACAAAAAGTACTTTTGTCATTAATCAATATTTAACACCTTAACTTATAAAAAATATTGGTCCGGAACTTTTATGTTTTTAATTATATAATATTTAATACCCATTTGCGGTTAATTATATAGGGCTAGTTTCATATAAATAATGAGTTTTAATTTTTGGGGCACAATGTAATGTCATGCTAGATTTTCTCAGCTTCTTTTCTGACTACCTGAGGGATCGTAAGCAGTTTGTCAGACATGGCTGCTTTGAGTCTAAACCCTACAACACTCGCTCGGGTGTGAGCCAGGGATCCGTGTTGGGGCCACCCCTGTTCTTAATCATGATTAATGTCCTGATAAAAGAGGTTAAATTTGCCAAATGCTTGTTATACGCCGACTATCTGAAACTGGTTGCACAAATCAGAACTGAAGAGGATTACAAACTCCTTCAAAGGGACATTGATGCCGTCTATGACCGGAGCTTGGTGAACAAGCTCTTTATTAACACAAGCAAGTGCCACGTCATGACATATGGGAGAGGGTTGCGGCCGATCCATTACAACTACAGATTGGGTGATGAAGTAATATCTCGAGTAACCAACGTAAAGGACTTTCGATCACTGTCTGAATATCAAGGACCACATTTCTATCCTCGCGAAGGAATCTTTCAGGCGCCTCGGATTTGTTATGCAGAATGCTCGTGATTTCCGCAATCCTAATATTTTGAGATTACTGTACACCACTCTGGTCGGAAGCAAACTAGAGTCTAGTGCCTGTGTCTGGCACCCCTACACTGCAGCCCCGACTTTGATGCTCGAAAAGGTGCAGAAAACTTTCCTGAGGAGCTTTTTCCAAAGGTTCATTTCTTTCCGTATATGTACCCTACCAACTATTTATTAGGAATGTTGGGGTTTAACTCTTTAGAGGTTAGAAGGGGCTTTGATCAGCTCACGGTAGCCTGTAAAACCTTCCGGGGTCGTATCGACTGCCCCGAGCTTCATACCCTTCTCTGCCGGCTATTCGTGCCCAACAAATACATCGGACACTGTCAGAATCGCCGACACAATCTTTTCGCTCAACCGTTCTCCAAAACTGTCGCAGAGCTGAATCGCCTGTGTGTCGTATTTTAAAGATACGTCCCTCCTGACTGCCCACCCTGAATGTGATGTGTTTGCGGATGAATGGAATAAAGTCATGCTAGTATGTCTGGTGTTTTGTGAAACAAAGTATGCAAGAGTGTCCACTGTTCCATGTTAGTTTTAATTGAACCTAGTGTAAGTTGTTTGTTTCTATGTTGATTATTGTAATTGGTGTTATACCGTTTTAATTAACTATAAATAAATTAATATAGAGCATATATTTTACATAGCGTTGTTTGTAAGCTAAAAATAACCTCTGCGTCAAGTGACGGAAGGTTTTCTCGATGCATTGATTTGTGAGTCAGTTTTCTTTAATAAGGATTAAAGAAAACTGACTCACAAATCTACTGATATAAGCTCTATCGATGAAAATTTCTAAAATATGAAATAGCGCTATAAAAATGGCGTTGCATTTGCATAAACGTACATACAAATGCATAAAATCTGATCTTTAATAGGAAATCATATTGTGGTATTTCGGTCAGTGTGTTATAAACGTTAAGACTTAACTCCTTGGTAAACTCCATATGTACGCTGGGTAGACGATATAATAAAAGTAGCAGGTACGCAATGGTCACCAGTGGCAGAGAATAGAGAGCACTGGGCACATCTCTGGAGGAGGCCTTTACCTTTCATGGAGAGGGTTCTTGCTAACAAAAACCTTGGAATAATAATAATACATGATTTTTTTTTTAATTTAATTAATTAAATCAATAACAAATATTCCAATTAATTATTCAATTGATAATCAATTTTAAATTAAATAATTTATATAAAATAATTTAGTTTAAGTATTGTTATTGTCATTGTACCACAATTTAATGCATGGTGAGAAATACATATAAGGCTTTTTTATTTTTATTTTATTTTAAACTCCAACGTAAAGTACCCAATTTTTGGACACACGCTTAGTGAAACACACGTATTGCCTATAATTTACTTTTTACCCTTAGTACCTTTAAACCTTAATAAGTTACACATTGTTTAATTTTTTTGCGACCTTGTCGCATTATAAATTTTAACAAAATAACTCTCGAAGTTGTATCTGATATTAGTCGATCATTCGCCAAATAAATAAAGCGCTAAAACACACAGCCATAAGCAAAATAATCATCATCAATAGATATAATTAGTTTAATTCATTGTCATATTCATTTTTATTGGCACTTCATCTCTGCAGTTGAAACAGAGCGAGCAGTAAGTGTTGTTTTAAGATTAAATGTATTCGTCATTGAACGTGCCACAGAGGTTACTTCAATAAAATAGTCTTGTCAAACGTGGTAAATTAGATTGAATTGAAATTCAAAGTATCTGGTTGAATATGATTGATTTAATCCTACTAATATTATAAATGCGAATGTTTGTGAGGATGGATGTTTGGATGTATGGATGTTTGGATGTTTGTTACTCTTTCACGTCAAAACGGCTGAACGGATCTTGATGAAATTTGGCACAGAGGTAGACTATAGTCTGGAATAACAGCAAGGATTTTTTTTTTCGTAGTCACGCGGGCGAAGCCGCTCGCGCCGGCTAGTGTCAAATAAATAAAAAAGGCTAGGCAGCCAAATAAAACGACATGCAACGTGAAGAAAATAGGCGACTAAACAATGTAAAGAAACGGAGCTGGAAGCGCCCGTTACTTCGGTGGGAACTATGGATACCGGGCTTAGAGAGAACACCTGCGCATCTTGGACGCATCCGAAAATATCTATATACCGTTGTGGCCGGTTAATTGCAACAGGTTTGCCATTAGTGATAATAAGCATGATCCTTACTAATGTTATAAAAGCGAAAGTGAGTTTGTTTGTTTGTTACGTCTTCACGCCTAAATGGCTAAACCGATTTTGATAAATTTTAGTACAGAGATAGTTGGGACCCTGGAGACAGACATAGGCTTTTTTTTTAAAAAAAAGATTGAGTTATGAGGGAGAAAGAGGAAAGGAAAGGGAACACTTAGCATTGCTATTACAATAAATTAGGCGTAAGGGCAAAAACTACAGATAGCAGGTACCTGTAAATCAGGAAAGAATCAATCAATCAGGAAAGGGGAACTGTGTTACACCGAATTTAACGCGAGCGAAGCCGCGGGCAAAAGCTAGTATTATATAATGTTACATACTGCTTGAAGTATGTAAGTATGCTACAAGTATTATTAGTATTTACAAAACTTTATTCACAAACATGACTCACGAAGAGCGGAACTAGATTTGTAAAACATTTGATGTTTGTTCACTGCAGGCAACACATTTGTTAATTCAACCACAAACCGGGGCGCTTGTTAGAAAATCAAAAATTCAATAAGTCATATAAATGAAAAAATAAATTAGTTGGACAACGCGAAAAGTGGAATCCTCGCTATTTATTTTAAGTGTATTTTTTGTTAAAATAAGAATTTGATGATCGCATTGTCAAATGCTTAGCATTATCTCATTAAAGACATCATCATCTGCTTTGACTTCCCATTCAAAACATTATCCAAATATTTATTTTTTCATCGTCATTTATATTCATCACAATTTTAGTAAAATGTGTTGCATCACATGTCAAATCATCACCAAGACAAATGACTCGCGGTTGTGGATTGCTTGAACATGGATGGGTTTTTATTCAGTACAAATCTGCCACTCCCTCCCGCTCCGCGCAGATCGGGAGAATTATTTAATGATAACCCATCAGAAAAACAACCACTTCATAAATGCTCATTTCTTACCTAATTTTGTTAATCCATTAAATTTAATCAAACCATCACTAAATTGATAAAAACGATCTGCAGTATTATAGATCGCCAATGTACCATAGGAACCTACGTCGTTACTATGTCGAAGCACCTGTTTAACTAATTTAACATGAATAAACAAACAATAAATATGACGGTCTCGTTGGTACAGTGGACGCAAGTGCGACAGCTGAGCATGCTATTCCCAGTTCGTTCAAACTGTTATTGGGTTTCCTTAGTAGACACCCACGGGGTTGGGATGTGTGCCAACAAACCTTATGTCAATTTTCATGATCATATCTGAACTTGACCTTAGAAAGTATTCAACATATCGTCGTATCGACTCGACATCAACAAGGAAGTGTCATTGATCCTACTCGTCGTCTCTGCCTCGCGCTGCATCTGTCGAGGACGTGTTGCGTCAGCTGCGCGCGCGCCGCGTATATATAGGTGTGTCGGCGGCACACGCAGCACACAACAACCACCCACCACAACAACAACATGAAAGCCTTCGTGAGTCCATCTTGTATTTGTAACAAATATCCTGCTTCACTACGAACGCAGAGTTCTGTGAAAGTCGTCATAACTCTTAGTCAGAGAGTCGTGAACATCGTTTATCTTCGTACGCAGATGAGTTGAGTTGGTGTAGTAAGACGGTGATGTGATTCCAGATTGTCCTGTGCGCGCTGGTGGCGCTGACGGCGGGCGCGGCGGTGCGCGAGAAGCGCGGCTACAGCAGCGGCTGGAGCGGTGCCAGCTCGCTCGGCTCGGGCTGGAGCGGCGGCTACTCCGGCGGCTCGTCCGGCGGCTGGTCCGGCGGCTACTCCGGTGGCTCCTCCGGCGGCTACTCCGGTGGCTCCTCCGGCTGGTCCGCGCCCGCCACGCAGGTGGTCGCCGTCAAGAAGGTGGTGAACGTGCAGCGCGAGGTCACCGTGCCGCAGGTCGTCAACGTGCGCAAGGTGGTCTCAGTGCCGCAGGTCATCACAGTCAAGCAAGTCGTGCCCGTCTCCGGCGGCGGCTTCGGCGGCGGCTACGGCGGCGGCTACGGCGGCGGATACGGCGGCGGATACGGCGGCGGATACAGCGGCGGATCCTCGGGCGGATACTCCGGCGGATACTCCGGCGGATACTCCGGCGGTCACTCCAGCGGCGGTTGGTGGTGAACACTCTAGTCAACGAAGGCGCACAATGTTATTTATTTAATAAATATTAAATAGTGTAATCAGACATTATTTTTTATTCTGCGACTTTCCTTCTCCAGAAATACGAAACTAACCCCTGTGCTAGCTTATGAAGGGTAGATAAACAAGTTGAAAAAGTTTTGAAATTCCTTGTTTCCAGTGTCGCCATCGTCCTTTAACCTTGTTTATCAAGTGTGATCTAGGTCATTAAACTGCAGGCCATTAAATCTCGTAAACAAAACGATTGATTACAATGAATACTTTCCCAAGACGAAACGAACGGAAGTCAGCCTCTCTGAGAACACCACGATAAAGTAGGTAGGCATAACAGGTCAGCCACAGTCAGTCTGTAGGGTGATAGGACATTGATATCTTGGTTCAACAGAGGTGAACTCGTGCTCAGTCTTGACTAGATTCCATATTATAAGAAATTTAAAATGTGCAAAACGCGCATGCAAATGAGTATCATAAATACTTGATATAATGCATGCAATAATATTGCAAAAAAGCTCAGACCAAATACATAAGTAGGTACTTACTACGTACTCCACATTAGACTTACTAAAAAGCTTTTTTAAGTTACATATTGAAGTGGGAACAAAACGCACGATACTCGCGCTGCCTTCCGAAAATAAGATTTTTTTTTAATCTGTTGAATTATTGTAGAATCAAAGTTTTGATTTTTACATTTTCAGTTATTTCATAAACACAAGATGATCTCGAGCCCACTTAACTTTAAAAAACCGTTGTCCCCTGTGCAAGACAAGAAATTACATTAATTTCCTAAATTGAAAAAATACCTGAAAATAAGGTAGAATGATTTATATCGGATCCGATTTGCGCAATGTTGGTTACATCGCAATGTAACCAACCAATATAACCGATACTGCAAGCAACAAGCAAGATATATGTATAGCAAACAACTGAAAACACTCAGGGATCATTCAGAACCGATGCGGAGTTTCAATTCTTTGTTTCCAAAACGCAGGGTCAGACCCTCAAATGGTCAATGATGAATTGTTTTGGCAATGTTCATGCCAATATGGAAATATCTTCAAACACAGTAGGTACACTTATACCCAACCGTAGAAGAAGAGTTACATTTTTCATCTACGGAACCCATCATCAGATCATTACCGTGATTAATTATGTTGATTACTATACATTTAACAAAAGAATCATCAAAATCGGTTCATAGTGTAGCTATTAGGAAGGGCGGCTCCCTGGAATTACTACTACTAAAGGAAGCAGAGTACGGAAATTGCGTACCTAACCATTTTCTCACCCACATCAGCTGCCTAGCCTTCTCCCAAAAGTTTTTAGCCTGGTGCAACTGAATACCAGTATTTTACATGGAGCGACTGCCTATCTAACCTCCACAACCGAGTTGATACTGGGTAATACGATACCCCTTGGTAAGACTGGTTATCAGACTTTCGGGTCACTAACTATCTGTAACGACTGTGAAAGATCTAATAACTCCATCACCCGCAATATGACTCATTTTGATAATCCGATAATACTGATTACGAATGAAAATTAAGAAAAAAAAATTACAGACGAAAAAATTATTCTTTAAAATCCTTCATATTGTGGTAGAACAATGTGTTACGGTATTCAAGTGCAGATGTACAGACATAAAAGAGAATGTTATCAGTGCACACGTGCATACTGGTGAGTGGAGCAAACGGTGATGACATTTTATGAGGACAAGGCCTTGT
The DNA here is from genome assembly GCA_905475445.1 of Ochropleura plecta. Lineage (NCBI taxonomy): Eukaryota > Metazoa > Arthropoda > Insecta > Lepidoptera > Noctuidae > Ochropleura > Ochropleura plecta. Next base: position 20,735,661 of record FR997736.1, read on the forward strand.
TTACGTGAGATACCACAGATGATGAAAATGTGTGCATCCACAATGCGACATTGACTCTCATAATGACTGATTATTATTTCGAAGTTCTGTTTAATCTAAATCAAAGATACGATTATGTTTCTTATGCGTCTACAGAAGTATGGCATTGACAGGCACGCTTTGAATTAAGTTTATGTTTTTATTGTTAATGGTTTAATTTTTTTCTAGCTCCAAATTAGTCAGAACGACAGAAATATTATATCAAAAAGCTTTCCTTTTGATCGCGAAACCTTTGAGTTTAAACGATGACATCTTCTTTAATATAGAGATGCTGTTCGCGTGTATGTCAGTGAACTCCTCCTAAACGGCTGGACCGATTCGATGATTTTTTTGTATGCGTTTTGGTGGCGCCCTGGATGATTTGGATTCACAAATCAGCCCGGCAGATGGCGCTGCAGTCGGTATCTAGGTTACTTATATACATAGACTGCAAGTAAACGGTTGGATTCATTTGAATTAATTATTATTAAAGTACTAGGCTTGCATGAATTCACGGTGGCATTAATTCGAACAGTTTGATCTGTAGATGGCAAGTTCTTGGTAGAGCCAACTGCGTGGAGATAAAACTACTAAGATTGTATGAATTTCGCAGTGGCATTTTTTCTAACAGTTTGGTCTTTATACACAGCTATCGACTGTATAACATTACGCTACAAAAGTTGTGAGCTGAGTGGTGGGTGAAACCACTGGGAAAAGCTAATATTAAATTTGATACGATTTTTAGACAACATAAAATAACATAACTTAAATAACTTATTGTACTTCGAATTATAATATTTAATGGAACAGAATTTAGAGAAATATTACTTTATGGCGAGATCTACGTATTACTCATGTTTGCAAAACTAAATGATTATGATTACTCTTATTAATTGCTCGTACAAGACGTTGTGCGCGTGATTGATAAATTACTCAGAAACCTAAGTAAGAGCGTCCAGAATAAAAGTAGTAATCAATAATTATACAATTAAGTGTTTAAGATAAACAGTGGCAGCTGAGCTATAACCAGTCAAAATTGTAAACATCCGTTCACGAACATGACGCATGGAACAGCCCAATTCAACTCAACTATTTTAAAGGGAACTAAATGACCCGATAGCTTTGTAAAATGAGAAACTATAGCAAAGTGAAGGACGCTCACCCTGACTATACCGAACGGGTGCTGCCTAGTATGCATACGGGACTAGTCATACGTACTTATGTGGCGCTGATGACGAGACATTTTAAATTTGGCTCAAACAGCCAGAGGAAATGGTGTGACGAACAGGCCTATTAACGATGATGATCTGATGCAGATGGCGTCTAAGAACTAAACTTAAACAAGGTGCTGAGTGTTGTCATAAAGTTGTTCACAACTGACAAGAATGACAAATTATATTTGTTCACCAAACTGAATGTTAAAGTATGGCTCATTTGTGAACTACTAGATAATGGATGTGTCGTATATGGAAATCCTTTACCGATCTACATTTTGCAATCATTGATTTTACTTGACAACTCTCTAGCTGGTCATAATATTCAGTGACCCATGGAAGAGGCTCAGAGTGTCATATAAACAGAGTGGAATTTTGTAATGCCACCTGAAGTGGAAGTACTCTTAATACTTTAGATAGAAAATATTACTCAAAGAAAACTTTCCTTTATTTTTGAAAAGAAAGAAAACGGCATTCAAAGATTTTTAAAAGATTTCGATTAGTTTTCCTTTCATTTAACTTATGAAGTTTGTTAAAAAGATTTCATCCTTATTGACCCTAACGATCGATGCAATAAAAGTACAGGGTGCAACTTTTACAGATTTTAGTCGGTTCGATTACCGTGTGCGGCAAGCGAATTTTTAAAAATCTTTGAATGCCGTTTTCTTTCTTTTCCGAAATAAAGGAATGTTTTTTTTGAGTAATTTTTTTTATCCAAAGTATTAAGAAAAAAAAAATTATCTAAAGTATTAAATTCCACCCTGTATACGGGATGTAACATAATAGCCGCAATACCTCCCGCGTGGTTTATAGGAAGCATATAATTTTTGCTGTATGATTTTTAAAAGTTTATTACTTTATTTTTCCATACACGCTGATCAGCTGATTCCGTTAATTTGTAAACAATGCCAATTTTTACGAATTTCAAGAACTTGTTGAATTAAAGTGGTTCATTTTCATGGTCTTGCGTATTATATATTTAGAATATCTCGATATAAACAAGGAAGTGCGATTGACCGCAACGTGCACTTGTCGCAGTTTGCCTCGCGCTGCGTCTGTCGAGGACGTGTTGCGTCAGCTGCGCGCGCGCCGCGTATATATACGTGTGTCGGCGGCACACGCAGCACACAACAACCACCCACCACAACAACAACATGAAAGCCTTCGTGAGTCCATCTTGTATTTGTAACAAATATCCTGCTTCACTACGAACGCAGAGTTCTGTGAAAGTCGTCATAACTCTTAGTCAGAGAGTCGTGAACATCGTTTATCTTCGTACGCGGATGAGTTGAGTTGGTGTAGTAAGACGGTGATGTGATTCCAGATTGTCCTGTGCGCGCTGGTGGCGCTGACGGCGGGCGCGGCGGTGCGCGAGAAGCGCGGCTACAGCAGCGGCTGGAGCGGTGCCAGCTCGCTCGGCTCGGGCTGGAGCGGCGGCTACTCCGGCGGCTCGTCCGGCGGCTGGTCCGGCGGCTACTCCGGTGGCTCCTCCGGCGGCTACTCCGGTGGCTCCTCCGGCTGGTCCGCGCCCGCCACGCAGGTGGTCGCCGTCAAGAAGGTGGTGAACGTGCAGCGCGAGGTCACCGTGCCGCAGGTCGTCAACGTGCGCAAGGTGGTCTCCGTGCCGCAGGTCATCACAGTCAAGCAAGTCGTGCCCGTCTCCGGCGGCGGCTTCGGCGGCGGCTACGGCGGCGGCTACGGCGGCGGATACGGCGGCGGATACAGCGGCGGATCCTCGGGCGGATACTCCGGCGGATACTCCGGCGGTCACTCCAGCGGCGGTTGGTGGTGAACACTCTAGTCAACGAAGGCGCACAGTGTTATTTATTTAATAAATATTTTTTTAGTATAATCAGACTTTATCACTATACGTAATTTCCGATTTTGCCCGAAATGATATCCAACAACGAACCTATATGCTAATTTCTGTAATCATCAAAACAAATTACATAGTTGATATGACAATTAAAAACACAAAACTATTGATGCCAAATTAAACGTACATGCTCGAAATACCTGAGCTGAATTAAACACACTCCAATAAAGTGGTTATACTATCAGTATATTATATCTGCAACAATAGTACGGACAAACACATGACAATATTTATTAACCTCCTCCAATACAATACTTACCTCTATTATTTATTGAAGTAATGACTATGCAATCTTTAGTCATCAATATTATTTGTCATTTTGACAGTCGTTACAGGTGTCCCTAAAGTCTGACAAGCAGGCTTACCAAGGGGTTCCGTATTACCCTGTAGTACTGGGTTGTAGAGATCAGATAGGCAGGCCAGTCACTCCATGTAAATTAATGGTATTCATGGAGTGGAACCGCTACACACAGAAAGTCAAAGAGATGAATTGCTTGCATCTTTTTCGTAAAAGAGGTGACAGACACAATTATAATACTAGATATAGGGACCAATTAGTTCAACCAGATTTCAGGTTAGCTAAAGTAGATTCATCTTTCATGGGGTACTGTTTGAAATGCTACAATTAAATACCTCCCCACATTCTTCAACTGAATGAAACGAAATTTAAATCTTGTATTAAACGCACACTATGTAGGCAAGCATATTATAAGTTGGGGGATTATATTGATGATAAAAATGCTTGGCTCGATGCTGGTCCTGCTCCACAAGCATAGGGGTAAACTCATTGATTGGTGTCCGAAGCTATAGTGGAAGCTGCAGAAGATTGTAAGACTATCTTTGCAATGTATAGAATCAATTCTCTAGTATTGTATAATTATTAAGCCCATATGTGAGAGCTATGTATTATCATTGACTTGACGAAGCCCTGGTGGTTGATAGTGTCATGCTCACTTAAATGTCTCGCTGATGGTGGCGGGTGTGTCGGGTCATTTAGCTCCCTTCAAAATGGTCGAGCTGAATGGGGCTGATCCATACGTCATGTTCGTGAACGGGCGCTGTCAGTTGGGACTGGTCATTTTTTAGCTACCACGGTCATTTTTAATTTATCTAGATTTCATATTGAATTTTGTTTTTACTCTGGACGCTCTTACTGTGCACGTCTTTCTACATCGTTCTCACATATTTGTATAATCTCAACACGAATGATGTAAATACGATTTTGTAATAATATTAATACACGCAGTAAACACGAAATTGTAATTCCTAAATTTAGATTAACAAAAACTAGCAAGTCATTTCTAATAAACAGTATACGCTTTTATAACAAGTTGCCAAAATCAGTTATAGAACTGACAGATGGAAAGTTTAAAAACTACATAAAACGTGTCCTTATTAAAAACGCATATTACAAAATCAAGGACTACGTTGAAGATAAAGAAGTTTGGCTATAGTTCCTTCTGCGCATGCGGCTTCCCTGGTAGCTATAATCAGCACAAATTTGTGTATGTCTCTAACTATTCTCAATCTTATTTATTTGTGTGATCTCTTTAATCATTTTGTTTTTTTTTTGCAATAGTTGTCAAATCACATATTTATATCACCCTTGTTCTGAATAGTTACAGTACTGATAGCAACATCTGTGTGACTCGTCTTTTAGTTATTATTTTGTTTTTGCAATATTTTTTTATTTATTTTTTTACTTTTGTATAGATTCTTTTCTACCTATTAGTTGTGAATGAGTGGACATGGTTGGCCTTGTAGATTCTTAGACGCTTGTTAACTTTTGTTAACGTATTATTTTATTTTACTTTTTGTAAAGTAAGCAATGACTTATTGTCGGGCCTACGTTGTCCTCTCATACTTAAGTGCTAACGCTGTAACAACAACAACATTGTAAAACTAAATGATTTTAAAAGAGTAACCATGGAGTTTCTTGCCGGTTCTTCTCCATAGGAAACGACCAACCCGAACCGTGCATCTTTTCTCGACGTTTTATAAGTGCCCATGTTACCCATGTAGGCCTATGTAAAATAAAAATATTTTGATTTTTGATTTTTTTTTGATTGATTCTAATTTAAAAGAGTGTCCATGGAGTTTCTTGCCCATTCTTCTCCATAGAGATCTACGCTTTGGAATGTGCAACTACAGTACTTTCACAAGTTATTATGTCTTGTGACTAGGACTGTAGCAGCATCATTTATTTTTGTTTTCATGACATTCAAAAGTGCCTGTAATGGTCTAATTGAAATAAATGATTTGATTTGATTCAACTTTTTGCTCTGGAAATACGAACAGTTTTTTATTGTAATGATCGTCATCGGAGGAGCGGCCTAGTGTCCTATTGTGTCATATCTTGCCATTGTCATCAAGTGGAAATAAATTCAGACTTTGAGCTTGTAATTAGACATTCCTGATCGAAAACCCCGGTAACACTTTGCCCGAACCGGAAATCGTACCCAGGAGCTCATGTCCAACAGTAGCGCTTGCGATCACTACACCAACAAATAAATGTTTACCATATTTAAATGTCCCTGTTGGTTACTGTGTGTTAGGCCCTCGTCTAGAGACATCTTGAGTCTTTGACATTGATGGCAACACCCTGTGCGTCACCATAAACTGGAACCTGCACAGACAAAGGCATAGGCTACTTCTACTCCTGGTTATAAACACATGAAATACTAAAAACGCGCAGGTGATGCTTACTAATATTATAAAAGCGAAAGTGAGTTTGTTTGTTTGTTACGTCTTCACGCCTAAATAGCTAAACCGATTTTGATGAATTTTGGTACAGGGATAGTTGGGACCCTGGAGCCGGATATATTTAAAAACGAATTGTTTAGTTATTTACATTTAAATGATGATTGTCGAACAAACAAAGCTGATAACAAAACATTGTTAGCATGTGCTAAAAGCACACAATTAGTAGATTATTAACCAAGGGGATAAAGCAGTGTCTTCTGTCGCGGGTGACGATTTAAATCGCGAGCGTAACGAAGGACCCGAGATTTACTCCCGAGCGTAGCGAGGGTGTTAAAAACTTAAATCACGAGCAAAGCGAGGGATTTAAGACGAGTCCTGAGTGTAGCGAGAGATTTAAGTTCACCCAAGACTAAGACAGCTTTATCACCGAGGAAAATACTCTACTTTTCGTACCATTTGCGAAAAAATTAACACAATAATAATATGATATAAGCATTTGTAGCAAACAGCAAAAGTATTAAAAATAATGACAGTTAAAAGTAAAAGTTAATATTCGAAACATTGGTCCAATTATTGATAGAGAGAGTTACATTTTTGTTTGGTACATTTATTGTTGATGAGTATAATTGCGGCAGCATTTGCACTGATGGAATCCGACAATTCACTGTCACTGTCGCTTTGATTTAACATCGTAACGTATTTTTAGAACATTAACTTATTTATAAAAATAAATTAAACTAAACCTAACGTTTATGTATTTGAAGAAAACAAAAACGCGGCAAATTCCTAGACTAATATTTTTTTGTCGGAAAAGCAAAGGCATGAAGCTCATACGGCCTCGTCGGTTTTCGTAATTTTATTTAATCATAACTGTATAATAAATGCGTATTCCTTTTTCAAAAAAATGCTTACGCTTTATATACAAACTCAATGGTGTAAACACAGATCTACATCTGTGTAAGGGTGTTCAGTATAAACGGTAAGTATTCCAAATTTAAATCACATTCTCCCCCTAGAGGATGAATGAAATTCAGTACAATTTTCTTTCCCTGTTTTTAACAGATTAATAATGACTATTGTTATGTTCGCTTTTTGTGGCAGAGAATGACACTTTTTTGAGCAAGTGGTACGAAATAGTAGATTATTAACCAAGGGGATAAAGCAGTGTCTTCTGTCGCGGGTGACGATTTAAATCTCGAGCGTAACGAAGGACACGAGGTTTACTCCCGAGCGTAGCGAGGGTGTTAAAAACTTAAATCACGAGCGCAGCGAGGGAATTAATAATGCTTTATAAATAAACTCAATGGTGTAAACACAGATGTAGTTCAGTATACATTTTGGTAAGTATTCCAAAATAAATCACATTCTCCCCCTAGAGGATGAATGAAATTCAGTACAACATTATTTCCCTGTTTTTAACAGATTAAAAATGACTATTGTTATGTTCGCTTTTTGTGGCATAGAATGTCACCTTTTTGAGCAAGTGGTACGAAAAAAATATTATTCCACAATGAGGATTGATAGACACGCACCATGAGTAGGGACTAAGTTTTATGTATACAATCTGAATCAAAAAATTTCCGTCATTACCATTCAAACAATTAACGACACGGTTGGCGCAATGGCTGTGCGATTGACTGCTGCGCTGCAAGTCACGGGTTCGATCCCCGCACGGAACAGATATTTGTATAGCCTACAGATAGTTGTTACGGGTCTGGCTGTTTGTGTATGTGAATTGAAATGATTGTAAACGCACCCACGATACAGGACAAATTCCCAGAGTGGGGCAACGTTTAAAAAAAATAAAAAAATAAGCGTAGCTCCTATAAAAATGTAAGACTGATGGACACCCCTCCTATAGCGACGTGATAATTTAATATTAGATAATTTATTGATTGGAAGTCTATTGTTTGTAGTTGTTACTTTCTACAAAATGGGTCGTAACGTCAGGAATAAGGGGAACGACCGCGAAGAAGTACAATATTTCCGACTGTTGGCGCAACAATTATACTATATACACACTGTGCGAATGGCTGCTGCGCTGCGAGTCTAGGGTTCGATTCCCGCACGGAATCAATATTTATATGACGTAAAGGTAGTTGCTCCGGTCCAGATGTGAGGTAAAGTATTTTTAGATAAAAGTATTGTATCCCTGCTGCAGTCAAATATGAACAGAGCTTTGTTAGCGCCCACAACTCAAACTCAAACTCAAAGCATTTATTTCAATTAGACCATTACAGGCACTTTTGAATGTCATAAAAACAAGAACAAAAAAATGATGCTGCTACAATCCCGGTCACAAGGCATAATAACTTGTGAAAGTACTGTAGTTGCCCATTCCAAAGCGTTGATCTCTATGGAGAAGAATGGGCAAGAAACTCCATGGACACTCTTTTAAATTATAATATTTTTACAAAATCGTATTTACATCATTCGTGTTGAGATTATACAAATATGTGAGAACGATGTAGAAAGACGTGCACAGTAAGAGCGTCCAGAGTAAATAAAAAGCAAAATTCAATTTAAAATCTAAATAAGTTAAAAAAATGACCAGTCCCAACTGACAGCGCCCGTTCACGAACATGACGTATGGATCAGCCCCATTCAGCTCGACCATTTTGAAGGGAGCTAAATGACCCGACACACCCGCCACTATCAGCGAGACATTTAAGTGAGCATGACACTATTAACCACCAGGGCTTCGTCAAGTCAATGATAATACTTAGCACTCACATAATTATGGGCTTAATAATTATACAATACTAGAGAATTGATTCTATACATTGCAAAGATAGTCTTACAATCTTCTGCAGCTTCCACTATAGCTTCGGATACTTATCACTTAGTTTACCCCTATTCTTGTGGAACAGGACCAGCATTGAGCCAAGCATTTTTATCATCAATATAATCCCCCAACTTATAATATGCTTGCCTACATAGTGTGCGTTTAATACAAGATTTAAATTTCGTTTCATTCAGTTGAAGAATGTGGGAAGGTATTTTATTGTAGCATTTCAAACAGTACCCCATGAAAGATGAGTCTACTTTAGCTAACCTGAAACCCGGCTGAAAACACGGCCAACGTCAAATACGATAACATTATAGACAGCCACATGACTACTAACTGGGTAGTGCGGTCGCGCACCAGACACAACCCCCGTCCGTCTGGTAAGAGAACCTAACATTTGATGGACGGTGACTAACGTAACATCCAGTTCCTAATATCAACTCTGTAAATTTATGCATTACAATATGAAAGCTCCAACACTTATAGACAACCCACAGTAGATATAATCAATGCATCGATAAACGTGATGAAGGTTACAATCTATAACAAAAACGAAATAATCAGATATGTTAAAAATATGTTTTGCGAAACATCATACAAAGTCAAGTTTAAGATGTTATAATGAAGACACATAATTTATTATGTAACGCAAATGGCAGAGTTCACGATATTCATACATAATCAAAACATAACACACAAAAATATAATATAAATATAATAACTGATAGTGAAGTGCTATATCCTTTGCACATGCATACAAGCCCAGTGGGTGCGATCAAACATAGGATATAGTAGGGGTGGTAGGGAACTGGTGACTGGTGGAAGGAACCGTAAATAATAATAATACAAACGTGATACTTCGACTATTTTCCTAGCGGAACAACGAGCGTTGAGGTGACGATAATTTTTCACAAATGCCGCCACAAAACTTTCTACTAATTGAGACTGCACTTCGCCAAACTTAATTTAACACTATAATACTCTCGCTATCATGCCAAGACGAAGAAGTATAATATTTCACCTAAACATCAACAAGGAAGTGTCATTGATCCTGCTCGTCGTTCTCTGCTTCGCGCCGCGTCTGTCGTGGACGTGTTGCGTCAGCTGCGCGCGCGCCGCGTATATATAGGTGTGTCGGCGGCACACGCAGCACACAACAACCACCCACCACAACACAACAACAACATGAAAGCCTTCGTGAGTCCATCTTGTATTTGTAACAAATATCCTGCTTCACTACGAACGCAGAGTTCTGTGAAAGTCGTCATAACTCTTAGTCAGAGAGTCGTGAACATCGTTTATCTTCGTACGCGGATGAGTTGAGTTGGTGTAGTAAGACGGTGATGTGATTCCAGATTGTCCTGTGCGCGCTGGTGGCGCTGACGGCGGGCGCGGCGGTGCGCGAGAAGCGCGGCTACAGCAGCGGCTGGAGCGGTGCCAGCTCGCTCGGCTCGGGCTGGAGCGGCGGCTACTCCGGCGGCTCGTCCGGCGGCTGGTCCGGCGGCTACTCCGGTGGCTCCTCCGGCGGCTACTCCGGTGGCTCCTCCGGCTGGTCCGCGCCCGCCACGCAGGTGGTCGCCGTCAAGAAGGTGGTGAACGTGCAGCGCGAGGTCACCGTGCCGCAGGTCGTCAACGTGCGCAAGGTGGTCTCAGTGCCGCAGGTCATCACAGTCAAGCAAGTCGTGCCCGTCTCCGGCGGCGGCTTCGGCGGCGGCTACGGCGGCGGCTACGGCGGCGGATACGGCGGCGGATACGGCGGCGGATACGGCGGCGGATACGGCGGCGGATACGGCGGCGGATCCTCGGGCGGATACTCCGGCGGATACTCCGGCGGTCACTCCAGCGGCGGTTGGTGGTGAACACTCTAGTCAACGAAGGCGCACAATGTTATTTATTTAATAAATGTTTTAATACAATTTACTACGATTACTATTTAATCCTTATATATAAACGTTGTCACTGTTAAATTTATCATAATATTATTAAAAAGGTTCATTGATTTCTCGATTTCGAATGAACTTTGATCCAATTGCAAAAAAGTCGATCACAACCGATCGGTGATGAACACTTCAACCGCTGAAGTATGGTGCTGCAGTGATGTGATTGGTTTGATGTATTTACATTATGACAGTATCATAATATAATATCACGCCTGTAATATCTGAAGGGTAAGACAGCGGTGACATTTCGCTAGTTAAGTTTAATCAAATCAACACAACAAACCAAAATAAACTTATATATTAGCTGAATAATGAAAGTAGTTTAATATATATCCGGTAGAATTATCGACAAAAATAAGTGACGGAATAACAATCTGGTTCATGTTCTTTCTGTTCGGACTGTATCATCGGAACTACAAACGGCACATTCAATGAGGAGATCATTTATCCCATGAACTAGCACACTATGCACAACAATTACCACCAATTCTGGTTTTGTCCAAAACCTAATTAAAATGATGATCTTATTACGATGTATTGATATACCACACAATAGAAGGCTATTTCTATTTCAATAAGTTAACGTTAAGGTGAAAGCTCCAACCTACCCGCGAAATTCAAATTTTCTTACGTTTTTTGCAATTTTCAGGCCAGTGCTAGGTTGTATGTTGATTAAAATATTATTCGCGGCTGTAAGACGTATGTAATTATAGAATTATAATCATCAAAATCACCAATACAACCCTCCAAGTTCATAAAGCTGTAGGAAAGACTTTTTCTGTTTTTTTTTTTGTTCCTACGCCTTACTTTTATTTATTGACTAGCTTCCGCCCGCGACTTCGTCCGCGTGGCATAGTTACTTTGGGCTAACACTAACTTTAACCCGCGTGATGATCGAAAAAATGTATCTTTCTCTCCCCTTTTCTTCCCTCTTCCTCACACATTTGTCACTTTAAAAAAAATTGCCTATGTCCGTCTCCTGGGTACCAACTATCTCTGTACCATAATTCATCAAAATCGGTTCGGCCATTTAGGCGTGAAGCCGTAACAAACAAACAAATAAACTCACTGTCGCTTTTATAATATTAGTAAGGATTAATGAAAATAATTGAAAGGCATTCAGTTACCCAACAAAATAAGTTAATTAATAATACCTATAACTATAATTAATAAAAGTACCTACGCTTTTAACAACATAATATAAAAAAAGAACTGATCATAAATTAGCCAAAACTCGGTATCTAAAAACCTATGCGTACCCACTTACTACTACTTCACCTAAAAAGAAATAAAATGTAAACTATTAATAATTTGTAATTTGAACGAATATTTAAAAAAAAAACAAAATAACTAATATGTACCTATTTTATAAAATAACAACAAAAGAAATCTAAAAATAAATTATTTAAAGACTAAAAGTCGCGCTGATAAGCATTGTCTGTCAATAAGGTCTAAAACTCTGAACGTCTATTCGCATCAATAGCCAAATATTACGGTAGCCGCGTCGAGCGCACACAAAAATAATCTTTATGGCATGATTCAGTATTCACGCGCGATGGCTTATTAGCGTATTTCATGTATAACTTTGGTGTTTCTTTACCGATTTACATGATTCTTTTTTTATTGAATAGGTAATAATGTTAATTGTTTTTAATAAGAGATGAGTGAGAGTGTTATAAACGTAAGAGTAGACAAATATAATAAGAAATCTCCGAACTGCTTAGCTATCGGGAGTTACACGTGTTATTGTGAGTCAACCATTAAAGATAGACATTGTGCTGTTGTAGGATAATTTTTAAATAATTTTAAGGAGAACATTTCCGTCATACATGATTTCTGTGTAGCTTTAACCATTAAGGCTACACACGCGACGGAAGCTTAAAAAATGGAGTAACTTCTCCCGTTTTCCCAACATTTCCCTTTACTGCTCTGCTCCTATTGATCGTAGCGTGATGAAAAGTATACTATAACCTGCCCAGGAGTATGAAGAATAATTGTACCAAGTTTTGTTAAAATCCGCCGAGTAGTTTTTGTTTCTATAACGAACATACAGACATACAGACAGACAGACAGACAGACAGACAAAAATTTTACTGATTGCATTTTTGGCATCAGTATCGATCACTAATCACCCCCTGATAGTTATTTCGGAAATATATTTCATGTACAGAATTGACCTCTCTACAGATTTATTATAAGTATATAGAAGAGAAACGTTTATCACAAACGCAAATATTGGAAATTCGAATTCGCGAAATCAATTACGCGATTCAAGGCAAATGAGGGTGATAGAACAAAACGAACCATGGGGTGTATATGCAGACAGTTGTACTGTTTAAAAAACAACTCGATTTAGATTAAGAACATCACTGTTATACTACTGCAGATATATAATGCAACAGCCGAAATATGAAAAAAAGTTTGAAGTGTTACACCGATTCCTACTAAAACTGAATTTCCCTCAATGCCTTCGTGAGATTACGATAACCGCTTCTTTCAGTAACTTTAAGTCAATCCTGCAACTGAACGCCGATCTGAACCGATCGGCGAAATAAATGTGTAAAGCTAAAGAAGTATTACAGCGTAACTTCGGAAGGGTCCAAGTCCGACAGAAGACGCGCTCAATAAATACGAACTATATGTAACAAATCTACGTATTACAAGTGATCTTGGGGGGATGAGACGTTTAACGGAAGGAAATTACAATGTATAGGATTCGTTTCGGTGAGCCAATAAAGCGCTAACAACGCGTAGTAGTCTTTAAACTTTGAAAACTAGATGTACTTCATGCAGTAGAGTTGGTTAATGAATAACCATGTGGTCAATGGCTCAACCCCTCACTACTGAACTGGAGTGTCGCAAGATGAGCTGCAGCACTCTCCGGGCGACCGTTCGACTCCGCGGACTAATGCGGTTGATAGTAAAAAAATAAATTAAATAAATAAATATCTTGGGACAACTCACACACGGCTATCTGATCCCAAGCTAAGCAGAGCTTGTTTTATGGTAACCAGACAACTGATATACATACTTATATAATTTATAAATACATACATATTATAGATAAATCACACCCAGACACAGAACAAACAATCATGCTCATCACACAAAGTTTGTCCTGGGTGGGAATCGAACCCACGACCTCCGGCTCAGCAGTCAGGGCCACTAACCACTAGACCAACAGGCCCGTCAATAGTAATGAAACATTATACGACATACGAGAAAAGCTTCATTGCGAGACATTACTCCACATTACACAAGTTGTTCTAACACTAACGAACTACATACGCTTCATCATTTAGGTGGCGTGGTCGCAGGTTGCACGTACAGTCGGCGGCGCCGTATGCGCGTGTTAGTGTTATCTGTCATCTAAACGGTGCGAGGTCAGTTTCGTCACTTTTGTCTAAAACGATTGTTCCTTTTTGTCAGTACCGTGTGATGCAGTGGACAGGTTCTAAGATAGTAATTTGTGGTTTTATTGTGCGATGAGATCGTTGTGATATGACTCACTGTACTGACCCACTCGAACACAGCTGCTGTAGATCGGTATCTCCACCGGCTCGCTACTTAATAAATAACGTTTTGATTAACAAATTAATTAAAGCTCACTAAGCTCTTGAGCAAACGTTATGGATCAACACGATTGTTAGAGGTAACGTACATCAATAATTGATGTACGTAACCCATTATCATTACGGATTTTTATTAAAAAAAAAATTGGTTGTTTGTAAAGTAGGTTTACGATCGAGATGTTTACGTGATAACGTCTTATTGGTGATATAAGTTATCACCAGTAGTGACATCTAAAATGAAATTAAGTACTAATTTAAAGTTTTTTTTTCGAGCCAAGTAACAGATGGCGCTACCATCTTTATGAATTAATGTCGCTTGTGAGGTTTTGGTGTGACACAAGTTTCTGAACATGTCACCCGACTAAAACGATTTTAAAGACGTTATCACGTCAAAAATGATTTCCTTCCCAATAATCGAATTATTTTATTATAAAACAATAGAATAAAATAATTCGATTATTGGTAATTGATGATCAATTACCAATAATCGAATTATTTTATTTTATGATTTCCTTCCATAAATAAAACAACAGAACATTTAGGAAATCTTTTTTTTTAATAAAAATCCGTATAGATAGTGGGTTACAAGTGTTACAACATATAAAGAATGTTTCTAATTGTCTGAGTAGTTGTGAGTAAAAAATATTATGTTGTCCTCCTAACAGATTCCGGTAACGGCGACCCTTTAAATCTGTTTTCTTACACTACTGAGCTGAAGAGCGCGGGGCAAGCCTTGCTACACACACACTACCTAGCATTATCTTCACAAATGCCAAATAACTGGAACAAAATGAGGACCAAGCGCTCGCATTTTTGGCTATTTCACAATGATTATCCCATTCATTTGTGCTGATGCTAACTAGCTGCTGAAACAAGTGCAGTTTTATTTTATTTACAACACCTTGAGGCACATTCACCGCAGGCGCGTGGATTACATTCAAGTCTGGGATTCGTCGGTCTGACAGGAAACATGCAATACACAACTAGATTCAGTTATTAAACTGATCTTCACAGATATTGCTATGTCAAAACAACCCGAAAGTTGCAACATTAAAATAAAAGCAATAATGTTATTTAAGTGGCTCGCCCGTACCTACTAAATGAGTATTATAATACTGTACTATAGAGAACACAACTCTGTAGCTATACAGGCGTATGCAACAACTAACACCTTCAAAAAGCACCAAAACGTGAAAAATAACCTTAACTTTCAAAGTCGGTAACTTTTGTTTAATAAAAAAATAAAATTGTGATTATGAACAGAATATTATAAATAAACATGAAGTCATTAATCCTTACTAATCCTTACTATATATAATATTATAAAAGCGAAAGTGAGTTTGTTTGTTTGTTTATTTGTTTGTTTGTTTGTTACCTCTTCACGCTTTAATGGCTACACCGATTTTAGGCTAATTTTTATTTAAAAATAGTGGGATATGAGGGAGAAAGAGGGAAGAAAAGGGAAAACTTAGCGTTGCTATTACAAATCAATAAGGCGCAAGGGGAACTGTGTTACCCCGAATTTAACGCAAGTGAAGCCGCGGGCAAAAGCTAGTAAATAATAATAATATTCATAAAATAATTAGCTTTTATCATCAAATTAACATTAATTTTTGTTCTAAATTCAAAAACAATGATTATCGTAATTTTAAAATCAGACTGTTTAATGGCTTAACACCTCTGCTTCTCCTTTAGCCAGCAAGGGCAAAACGCGGGGAAAAAATAAATTAAATCATAGTGATTAATAACAAAAACAAATGTTCTGTTATTTTATTTCTTCAGAAGTGTATTGAAAAACGACATTTCTCAGCTAAATAACACCCTCGCTTGCAGGTGTGGGCCGGTGTCGGGGGTAAATTCCGCCTCGATCGCTATGACAAAGTGCAAAATGTAGGCAATATTTCAGTTTTTGTGATTTTTTCATAATTTGCCTTAGCTTTTACAAAAAACAAAAATTGTCATATTATTATCATGTGTTAATAACACATTTCATGGTGTTAAGCTTATCCCCAATCAAATGGATATATGTATTTAACGTGTGATTTCTTTTTGTTTTTTAAAACGTTCCGCCTTACCGTGATTTTTTTCTGTATAGTGAGTGGTATTATAGACATTTAAACTCACATATACAAAGTACATGTCCGAATAAAACACGGACATACATAAATATAATTACAATAAACTTTCGACAATAGCATCATTTGTAGTAGTTTGGTCCTTTTGATCCTTTCTAGTATTATCTTTGGATCGACATTATAGGTATTGTAAACAACAAGATGTCACAGGTTAATCTCCTCACAAGGTTTAATCGCGGCCTTGCTCGATCGTGCCTTGAAATTAGCGCAAAACTAAAATAAGAATAAAAAAGAGATTTACATTTTTAGAAGATAAATCATTGTAACCGGCGAGCATTGCACGCCCCTCATTAACAGCGTTGCTACACTAACTACTAACGGGTTACTTGTTAAATGATGATTAAATGTAATTACACTAACCTGCTTACAAAATGTCGGAGAGCAGAAGCTCTCTGTTCTACTGGTGCTTGTTAAACTCCAGTAGAAACTGGAGTTTATGTTACAAGCACCAGTAACATTGTGCTTATAACTACCATTATTATAAATAATGAGCCCGATGTGTCCCACTGCCACGGCCTGTCCTCCGACCAACTGATAACACAATGTTTTTACATCCACCCACACCACAAGAAATAAAAAATATAATAAAACACCTTAAAAGTAAATATAGCCACGGATTAGACGAACTGCCCCCCATATTAATAAAAACGTGTGCTGAGGAACTGACATTACCATTTTACCTATTAATCTGTCAATCATTTTCGGAAGGAATATTCCCAGACGCGTTAAAAAAATCTGTAATTAAACCTATTCATAAGAAAAACTCGAAGACCGACCCAAATAATTACCGTCCGATTGCCCTACTACCCACATCATCAAAAATCTTTGAAAAAGTTATGTGCAAACGTGTTTATAATTTCTGCGAAAAGTTTAATGTCTTTGATGAATCCCAAAACGGTTTTCGGAGGAAAAGGTCAACGATTTTAGCGACATATAAATTTACGCAACAAGTACTGGACGTTTTAAATAATAAAAAATACGCGATTGGAATTTTACTTGACATGACTAAGGCTTACGATAAAGTCCTATACAATATATTACTCGACAAATTATACGGAATTGGCATTAGAGGAATAACCCATAAATGGTTCGAATCCTACCTACAAAACCGAGAACAATTTGTAGAAATTGAACATTGGGATCATGACATTGGGGAATTCAGTCAAATACGTTCAAATGCGCTTGGTATTAAAAATTCAATTCCTCAAGGTAGCGTTGCAGGGTGTTTATTATTCCTGATTTATATCAACGATCTCCCCAAAGTTATAAC
Organism: Ochropleura plecta; assembly: GCA_905475445.1. Classification (NCBI taxonomy): domain Eukaryota; kingdom Metazoa; phylum Arthropoda; class Insecta; order Lepidoptera; family Noctuidae; genus Ochropleura; species Ochropleura plecta. The sequence goes on from FR997736.1 coordinate 20,753,177, forward strand.
GGAATCGTGCGTACTGTTTGCCGACGATATCTCAGTAATGATTTCTTGTCATGACTCCCAACACTTACATGACAAGTTAAATAATATTATGTCACTTATAAAAAATTGGATGAAGGACCATAACTTAGAAATTAACTTCACAAAAACCAAAATTATGCAGTTTAGGCCTTATCAAAAAAAACCATTAATTATAAATTTTACGTTTGACGGTGTTGGATTGGAATGTGTAGATACTTTCAACTTGTTAGGACTAGACCTAGATATACATATGACCTGGAAAGCGCACATTCAAAAAATCAAATCAAAACTATCTAGTTTTATATATGCACTACGTGAAATAAAAAAAACAACCGATTTGAAAACTGCGCTATCCACTTACTATGCATATGCCTACGCATGGCTTAAATACGGTATAATTCTTTGGGGAAATAGTGTAGATAGTAACGATTTGTTTATCCTTCAGAAAAAATGCATTAGGATACTAGTCCAAATTAACAATGACGAAAGCTGTAGACCATATTTTAAGAAACTAAACATTTTATCTCTGACATCTATTTATATTCTGGAAATCTGTAAATTTGTAAGACAATATTCAAACTTCTTCGTTAAAATCTCTGACCAGCCTCGCCGATATGAACCGCGTTCTCGATTTGAAAACACTCTCGTACTACCCCAGTCCAAACTAAAATTACACAGCACAAGCCCTTACGTCACTTCAATAAAAATTTATAATAAAATACCTAATAACATAAGAGTGGAAAAAAATGACAAATTGTTTATAAAACGAGTCAGAAAACTTTTAATTGCCAAATGTTACTACACACTAAATGATTTTTTTAATGATGACATCAAAATGGAGTGACTTTTATTGTTTACATAATGATTTTATTGTATTGACATGATGTATTTTATTATTTTGTTGTTTAAATGTATTTTAGTCGTTTCTATTGACATAATGTATTGGATTTTATTGTATTGTCATAATGTATTGATTTATTATTGAAACGACCTGATATTTTTACTAATTTACCTGTGACATTGATACCTATTATGATTTATTAATTTATATTCTACGTTAATTATTTAGACTTAATATTTTAAAAAATTGTTGTGCCCGACAGGGTCCATGTGAACTGTATTATTATTATTATTTAAGACCTGTTAAACACATGTGAGAAGCAATAAATAATTGAATTGAATTGAATTGAACTGCAGGGCGGAGCCCACCGTTCCTTCTGGGAGCTAAAAGCTCTGACCATTTATGGAACAGCATGCTTCGATCCAAGACCCAACTCGCAAACGTTTGCAACTAAAATGGAACTGGGCTCGCTACATGTGTCGCATGTCACGTGGTAGGCCTAGGCTAAGAAAAGGATTTGGCCCAGATGACTTGTGAGAGAAATGAATTCGTTCCATGGCGCTCTGGCAGGGCCCGAGAGAGCGGACTTTTGACGCTTCGTCAATGACCACGTTTGTGCTCCACATTTGAGGATGGGAAGGTTACCATCCATGAGTCCATGAGCTTCCTTTTGAGGGAAAGTGAAAGTGGTCCATTCAAGATGTGTTTCGCAACCAAGACAGATATGTGTGTTGATATTCACAACCAAGACACTCATCCCACATATGTGTTGAACTTCGTACCGGAATGGTTCAAAGGGAACACAACTAAAATGCCTTTTGCTCAACCCATGCTTTGGCGAGAACCAAAGGATCACGTTAGTTACTCTTATTTTAGCCTGACCAATGTTAAAGATTTTCAACAAAATTCAAGCACGTGATGAAATATGCAGAGGCGTCCGATGATTTCGCAGAAAATCTAGGTGCTGTGAGCGATGAGCACGGTGACCGCTTTCATCAAGATATTGCCTTAATTGGGAAGCGGGATCAAGGGAAATGGAGTCCAGCGAGGCTTGTGTTGTCCTCGTCATAGTAGTGATTTTTTCCTCATCTGTCCCATAACTCCCTTCATTATTTGCGGCATCGTTCAAAGGGAGATCGATCGTTCAAGAACGATTGCCTCAGCTATACATTGGGGTTATAAGATCAATGGCTCTCTACGGAGCTCCTGTGTAGGCCTGCGATATTACTAACCGTCAACCGAGGTGTTGCTGTACAGCGCCAACCGCAACGGGTGATGGTGGATATCGCACAATATCCGGCGAGGCAGCGTGTGCTCGGGCAGGATCGGTGCTATGGGACTTGGAAGCAAGGTCACTAGTGACCTATATATTTGACGCAAAGAAGTGGGGATACAGATCTCAACGTGTGGTTTTAGTCAGTAGGAGTCTGGCAAACCCCTCCGCCGCCCCCCATACGGAGGACATCAATCGAGGATTTCCACACAAAAAAAAATCAAAAAGGTTAGAACTGTGACAAAGTACCAGTAGTTTCCTCTTTTGCAAAGCAAGCATGCATGTGAATAGCAAAATTATTCCTTTTAACACGATAATAACATCAAAATTGTAGGCGCTTGTACTGGACTAGCATTTTTGTGCTAGTATGGGCAAATTAATATTATAGAAAAATAAATGTTATGGAAAGCGACATTATTGAAAAATAAAAAGAAACCAAATAAATTTATGGATTAAAATTATTATGCCAGTTGATCAATTGTGACCAATGAATTCCTGGAAATGATTTTATGTAATTTCACGATTATGGCAAACTATGGTTAAGCGTTATTGTGTTCTGGTGAAATTATGGCAAATACAAGTATGATATATAAAATTATTGCATCTTAAATTATAGCAAACATAAGAAAACCAACATTTAAATATCCACTACTAGGTACTTTCTATTAAAAGCTCTACGTAAGTAAAAGTTTCATTTACTGTCTTAAGTTCCCTATATCACGGTTAATTGGAGTTTTCGAATCACATACTCTAATTTCAGTGGGAAGATTGGCGTTTTTTACACGACTGCCCCAAAAACAGGAGTGGTATGTTTTCAGGGTTCCTGTATGTTTGTATATAACTTCTAAACGCCTGAACGGATTTACATGTATGGGATATCATTAGAATCCTTGCAACGTCCCGAGTAACATAGGCTATTGAAAAAGTATATACATGCAATGTGGCGGGTATGATAAATAAATAAACACCCACAAATATATATTTTTTTAATTTATTATGTTAATGCATGTGATTATTGTCTAGGATTTGATAAGTGGATTCCAAAAATATAAATATGTTAGATTGTTAATCAAAACTGTCGATGAATAAAAAGAAATAAATTGATCCGTTGACAACAATCAAGGTGCGCCATCTAGTGGCAATTAGAAGAACTAGTGACGAGTAGATTTATAAATAATCTATTTCTATCCCAGAAAATCATAACAATGCTTCATTGGCTCAATAGGTAGGTTCGAACTTCGAAGCAGATATAGGCAGTTAAATACATTTAAAACACGACATCCTTTAAAAGTTCCATTTTTCTTATGGAAGTAGGTACGGAACACGTCAGAAAATATGACTGCCGTGTTTTATATGAAACTTATCACTAAAAGGTTTAAAATAAAAATAAATAATTAAAAAATGTGCTAGGAACAAAGTGGATCGCAGTCGGGGGACCAATCTGTAGAATACTTTCTTGTTTAAAAAGTCCCCCGACTGCGATGAAAATTTTTGTTTTGTTTTCGATTCCCTTTCCTCGTTGTTCCTAGCACATTCCATCGGCAAATGTTAAACTAACATCTTGTTTTTTTCTTTTTAGTTCATTTTTTATGACATGGCAGTCCTGTTTTTTAATTTTTGTTGGCTAGTGTTATTATTGGAAAATTAATTATTGATAAAATTAGTGATAATGCCATCTAATGTTAAAAGGCACGATGGGGTTGGTATATCTGTTTAAATAAAAAACTCAAAACAAAATTAAAAGAAAAATATCTGCTCAATCGGTTGGGGATAACTGTTAACTGTAAAATTCAGTTGCAAGATTTGACCTAAACAAATATCCAATACAAAAGTTGTATTTAAAAGCTTGCAATAAACAAAAAATAAAACGAACTGAGTAGTAAAACTAAAATTGAATATGATATTGTTGCAGAATGACGTCGTCCCACGTGCTCGTATTTTTGAGAATTATTGATTCGTTGTTGGGGTTCCATGTCGGAATACTACCGAGAGGGTTCTAAAAACGATTTCATGAAGGAATTTTCGATAAAATACAGCGACAGAGCATGTGGTGACAATGGCCGAAATAAAGTTATTTGATTACTTGTGTTTTTATTTTATTCACTAGGGAAAACAAACAACTACTCACTAAAGGTATCATCATCTGCCAAGGCTTTTACCAAATATGTTGCGGTCGGCTTCCAGTCTAACCGAATGCAGCTGAATACCAGTATTTTACATGGAGCGACTGCTTATCTGACCTCCACAACCCAACAGCACTGGGTTATGCGATACCCCTTGGGAAAATTGATTGTCATGGTTTCGGTCACTAGCAAGTTGTAACGGCTGTCAAAGGTCAACCAACCAAAGGCCTAAAGTGCTTTCCGAGGCATAGAGGAAACTCGGAATGTGATGGGTGGTCAGTGGTCACCCATCCACACACCAACCCAGGCAAGTGCGGCTTAACCTAAATATCGACCGGAGCGGCTGACATTATTTGGCCACAAGCTCCACACTATAGGTACATGATTATCAAATCAATAATTGTATGAAACTACATAAGTGTGGAACGAACTACGTTATCTATTTGTTATTAGTGGTGTAGTGAAAAATATTTTAGAAAAAATTCATCTCGTTTGTAATGTTGTTTTTAAAAGCTATGGAACCCAGTTCGAATGAGTCATCCTCATCACACACAATTTTTTGGAGTTTCGTCAGTTTGTAAATATCATTATACTTTGTTATGCAAAAATTATACCAGTTATACATAATATTACCAGTTTGGTAATGAATGTCACATAAACTCGAAATGTAGACGCTGTCTGAAGATACGCTTCACATCTGACCGAATTACATCTTATATATTTCACTTGAACAGTTACATGAGTAGGTTTTAGAATTTTCTACAAAACATATATTATTTTTAAACTCCATCTATAAATAGTAATTGGAGCATTGAGTCAAATTATTATGATTAGAGGTGCTTCGCCAGATGGACTGATGGCATCGTCGAAATAAAATGTCCTAATTCGGCATTCGTATTAAACGCAGACATTGCACGTGAAGCGAGAGGTCTCCGTGCCGCAGGTGATGCACGTGCGCAAGGTGGTCAGCGAGCCCAGGGTCGTTCGTGGTCGTGAAGCAGGAGGTGCCACCACGGCGGTGATAAGTGCGATACCCGTAACTCCATGCTGGAGCTATACATACTGTGATAATGTTACTTTATTGTTTTGTAAATAAATATCATTTTCTAAAACAAAAATAAATGGTTTCCTTAGTAACTCGACAACGGGATAATACACATTTTATTCATATTTAATTTCTAAAAAGGGTAGAGGACCGTGGATGTAAGCTTAAAGCCGCCCAGCTACGTAGAGACTTAGATTGACGGCTGTAAAGTCGCGTCGCGTCGTCCCGAACGCTACGAACGTGCTACGACCTACGAGTGCTACGGCTCCTGCTACATTGCGGTACAAACTACGACGTAGCAGGACCGGCACTTGCTGGAGTGCATTTTCTAAATACTATTAGATAAGTTATTTGATCATTAATATAGAAAAAATAGTGCAAATGACTTAATGACGAAATTTGAATGAACATTAAGAAGATTATATTCCCTTTGAACGAGCTAAACTCGTACTTGGTTTTTTTTTACATTTAAAATTTGTAATGTTCATATCAATTAGATTGCATGTCTTAACTTCAGAAAAAAAATCCATTCTATCAGGAAGCTCCTGTTTTGTACAACCTCTAGAGCTGGTATCAATCTCTGTTTATTTCGGAATTTTCGTATATATGATTGTGTCATAGATTAAAAATAAAAAACATCTAAAATTATTCTAATTGAAACAAAACGTACGCATTGAGCACGTAAATGCCGGAGCAACCAGTTGTCGCGCAACTGAGTTCCAACTAAGTTGTACAAGGCGCTGCGTTACTATAACAAAATATTAAGTCGTATTTTGTCTACGATTTAGCGGAGATGTCGTTATAGTGATAGAGCATTGGTATCTCAGACCATTGACAAACACTTTGTTAGGAAACTTCAGAATTGATACCATCGTGTGCATGCTTTTTTTAAATTAATTAGACCTCTACGCTTGACCTCAGCCTAGTCCTGAGGACAGAGATGAGGTCGTTGATGGGACGCCCTAACACAAAAAAAATTCGTCAAGTCCAAGTCGGACTCACGCCTCAAGGGTTCCGTACAAACTTGCTATATAAACGGACTTGGAGGGTAGATCTTTTCACAGCTCCAAGGAACCACAGATTAAGATATGGTTTTAAAATCAACTCGATATCTTCACGCGTTCCCGGTATAAATGTTTTTGACAGACAGACAGATAGATAGACGGACAACTAAATGATCCAATAAGGGTTCCGTTCTTTCTTTTCATTATTTCTTTTTTATTCTAGATCATTCTTAATTTTTTTTTAATATTTTTAAATTATAACTTTATTTTTAATATCTTCTCGGCCCCGGATTATTCACTGAATCCAAAAGCATAATATTTTGAGTGCTTTACATTAAGTCCTAACTTTATTAAAAGTTTTTTTTTATTATTCACCCCATAAAAATAAGTGCATAGAGTTACTCAACTTGGTGTACAGAATGCTTGGTTGTCGGCTTCGTCCATGGTACACCTTCTATGAACCGGTAACACAGACCCTCCGTCTGTCAAGGCATTTGCAAGTGCTGAGTAAAACATTCCACAACGTGTCACGTTCTCAACTAGTGAGCACACAATGTTCACAGGCGCTGCTTACTTGTCAACCGACCGAGCGTCTCCCGATCTACACTTAACTAAATCTCGTTCCTAAGTTGAGGAGTAAAGGAATGTGTCTGGACATTCTAGGTTTAATCCTAGCTATAAATTGAATCGTTTAAACATTCAGGTACAAAAGATCCAAAAAACCGAGATTCATTTGAGATTAAAATTATATTTGTTGGAACTCGAGGTTGTGGTCACAGACAGCCCGATAGCGGTACTGGCCCTATAGCCAAACAGCAGACGACAATCATTATCGCTCAGCAGTCACTAATACATTTTCAACTTTATACCCTAGCGCAAATATAGTCTAGTCAACAAGTGCTTTTTTAGTCAAAACTTTTTAAAAGGCTCGGAAAAATATGGTTGAGGGCTCATTCGATTCGGGATCGAATCTAGAAAGTTTTTGAAAAAATTCAAGACCCGCTCGAAAAAATTGCAAAAGTTATTAACAAATTAGTAAACAAAAAAAAAGGGGTTTAGTTTTTTTGGTATATCTCGAAAACTATTTGATATATTTTGATTTTGAAAAAAGATTCAAAAAGAGGAGGAAATTTCCTAAAAGAAACTCCCAACTCGCGAAATTGTAGGACCAATATTAAAAATTTTACAGGGAGCTGAAAATACGCCTGAAAACGGGTACTCGGGTTTCCGCAAGCCACGCCCCCTTCGAGCGCTTTAATGAAAAATATTATTTAAACATATTAAATGTTGATATTAAAATTTGAAAAAATTCAGACATGTACAGGACAAATTAAGGAATGAAATGCCGTAGAAAAAATATTTTTATCGCGATTTTATAAAATGTTATCCATAAATTAATTAACAATTTCTTCCGACTGGGCTATAAACATTGCAAGTTGCATAATTGTTAAACCATAAATCTCAATTTTTTTTCCTCTCGTGGAGCTATTCTTCAAATATTAAAGAAAGGATTTCCGTTGAGTAAATTAAAAAATTGTTAATTTTCGATTTGTTATTAACAAATTACCTAGGCGGCAAATTAAATATTTAAATAAATGCTACAAGAATTATTTTTTTTCCAATGTCGATGATCATTCGTTTTTCTATCAATAAAAGCTACCTAAAAATATTTTTTTATAAATTTTAATTCTTTTTGTTTATAAAATTGTTATAAACAAATAGATTATTTTTAAGATAATTGAAATTTTTTTTTTGAAAATAGATTCTTCGTAAAAAAATATGAATTTTAAGATAAAAAACGATGCTTAAAAAAAATTTTTTATTGCTAAAAAACCGTTTTGTTAATTAACAATTTTTTTTTACCACTTGTTAATAATATTAAGGTACGCTTTTTTTTAAAATATCATTATTTATTATCCTCCTTAATAATCAAAAAAAAATTTCGTTTTTTTATAAATTTTCATTGTTTATTAAATAAACAATTTGTTATAAACAATTAATTTTTCTTTGTATAATTTTTTTAGAACTCTTTACACTAAAATAAAACCGACCAATTACCTTTTTGCGGAAAAAAAAAATAATTCGAAAATAAACATAAATATTTTTTTTTTTTTTTGCAAAAAGGTAATTAGTCGGTTTTATTTTAGTGTAAAGAGTTCTAAAAAAATTATACAAAGAAAAATTAATTGTTTATAACAAATTGTTTATTTAATAAACAATGAAAATTTATAAAAAAACGAAATTTTTTTTTGATTATTAAAGAAGGATAATAAATAATGATATTTTAAAAAAAAGCGTACCTTAATATTATTAACAAGTGGTAAAAAAAAATTGTTAATTAACAAAACGGTATTTAGCAATTAAAAAATTTTTTTTAAGCATCGTTTTTTATCTTAAAATTCATAATTTTTTACGAAGAATCTATTTTCAAAAAAAAAAATTCAATTATCTTAAAAATAATCTATTTGTTTATAACAATTTTATAAACAAAAAGAATTAAAATTTATAAAAAAATATTTTTAGGTAGCTTTTATTGATAGAAAAACGAATGATCATCGACATTGGAAAAAAAATAATTCTTGTAACATTTATTTAAATATTTAATTTGCCGCCTAGGTAATTTGTTAATAACAAATCGAAAATTATCAATTTTTTAATTTACTCAACGGAAATCCTTTCTTTAATATTTGAAGAATAGCTCCACGAGAGGAAAAAAAATTGAGATTTATGGTTTAACAATTATGCAACTTGCAATGTTTATAGCCCAGTCGGAAGAAATTGTTAATTAATTTATGGATAACATTTTATAAAATCGCGATAAAAATATTTTTTCTACGGCATTTCATTCCTTAATTTGTCCTGTACATGTCTGAATTTTTTCAAATTTTAATATCAACATTTAATATGTTTAAATAATATTTTTCATTAAAGCGCTCGAAGGGGGCGTGGCTTGCGGAAACCCGAGTACCCGTTTTCAGGCGTATTTTCAGCTCCCTGTAAAATTTTTAATATTGGTCCTACAATTTCGCGAGTTGGGAGTTTCTTTTAGGAAATTTCCTCCTCTTTTTGAATCTTTTTTCAAAATCAAAATATATCAAATAGTTTTCGAGATATACCAAAAAAACTAAACCCCTTTTTTTTTGTTTACTAATTTGTTAATAACTTTTGCAATTTTTTCGAGCGGGTCTTGAATTTTTTCAAAAACTTTCTAGATTCGATCCCGAATCGAATGAGCCCTCAACCATATTTTTCCGAGCCTTTTAAAAAGTTTTGACTAAAAAAGCACTTGTTGACTAGACTAATAGTTGAAAATGAATTAGTGACTGCTGAGCGATAACGATTGTCGTCTGCTGTCATCTGCTGTTTGGCTATTCGTTGTGTGCGCGATGACAGCGCCCCTAGTGACCACAACTATTCAGGACTTGTCATTTGTCAAATCATGTCAACTAGATGATAAGATATCTTTGTGATATTGATTTTCGACTAGTTTTTCAACGAAATTGAAAAAAATAGTGTAAAAAGTGAGTGTGTATATTATACCTAGCGATTTTCTTCCTCGTGAATAATATGGATATTATAATACGTACGGGATTTGAATCGATTAAGCATAAAATACATTTCCAACCTCAAACTGAGCAAAAAGGGAAAAAAATTAGTATTAGCACAGCATGTGAGAGAAGTGGAAGAGCTTAGAACGAACGAGAAAAGCTTCTTAATAAGAGCTCTGATCATAAGACAAACGTCTGTGACACAAACTCCCTACAAAACATCATTAAATGTGAGTACATACCTACCTACATATCAAGTTATAGAAATAGTGTATTTGAGTTAGCTTCATGTCAGCTTACTTATATTAATTATTTTATTGTTTATTTTAATTCCAGATAAATGATGAACGTGTTGTTACAAATGTTAAGTGCGCCTGTGTTTACAACCAAAGTGGCAAGTGTAAGCACTTTGCTGCTTTGATACATTACATCAACACAGAAGAGAGCTTATCAAAAACAAGCAGCGAACAGCAGTGGGGAAAACCCAGCACTCGACAATTTGTCAAAAATAAATATTCTAAAGGTAGATATTTCGAAGAAATGTTCCCGCCAGTTGCAAATCATACCCGAAATTTCGCATCATATTTCGTTTTTGCATAATCATGTCGTTTTTGCATAATCATGTCGTTTTGGGTGCCATGGGGACCCATCAGCACTAAAACAAATAAAAAAGGACTGTAATTTTGGAACGCTTATTTATTATTATTTTAATGTACTAGGTTAAATTTCTTACTTTTTTTTCTTCACAGCAGCTATCCATTTTTGTCTTTGCTGTAATGTCCTCTTTGATGTTGGAAACGAATAAAACTTGCACGAACTGTTTTTCTCATTGTTTTTACAATTTACGACACAGCATGTACTATGACCCATATCGCAAATTTTTACGTTTTTACTTAAAATTATAAAGGAAGTTATGAAAATAAGGCAATTTGACACATGACAGCCCAGAATTAATTCACATTTCTGCCACGTCGTGCGCTACGATCGATTTGCCGTTCCCCACCACCCACTTCGCACATTGCGAATAGGGCCTGTTGCATTCGACGCATGTCAAGTTCCTCTTTTAAACATGGTTTCAAGAAGTTCGCATTCATTTATTGTTATTCAAACTAAAGCCTCTGAATTCTTAGGGTTAAAATCTTTATTTACAGTTCAAAAAAGTAGCTTTTAATGGTTGTTTTTGTGAACGCTATGGTGATTTGTTCGGAAATGTATTCCGACGGATCCTCTACGCTACGTCGTAGTACAACCGTAGCGCTCGTAGTGCGCAGCATACACATTCGTACTTTACGATCATAGCAGACTAGTCACTGATTTTATTATGCATTCTTTAGTATTAACTTTTTTTAAATAAAATATTTCGATGAGACCCTGCTATGTCGTAGCAATTCTTCGAAGCGTTCAGGAAGACGAAAATAAGAAGCCAACACAAGTAACACCAAGAGGCTGTATTCTCTCGTTGACGAACTACTTCAACAGTAACACGGTACAAGAAAATTATTTATTGTTGTAACAGAAAACTATTATCATTTACAAATACAATAAAGTAATTTAACCACCAGCACGGAGCTGCGTATCGCGCTTACCACCAGCCGCGGTGGCCGTGCGCAAGCGGCACCTCCTGCTTCACGACCCTGGGCTAGCGAGCCGAGGTGCACCTGACGCGGCTCGTGCTCCAGCTTTGGCACGAAGATAACCTCGGAGATCAGGAGGTCCACACGGCCACACCAAATCCTTACTTATTATTATTTTATTTATTTTTAATCCTTACTATAATATTATAAAAGCGAAAGTGAGTTTGTTTGTTTGTTTGTTACCTCTTCACGCTTATTGGTACAGAGATAGTTGGGAACCAGGAGACGGACACAGGCTAATTTTTTTAAAAAAAAAGTGGGATGTGAGGGAGAAAGAGGGAAGAAAAGGGAAAACTTAGCGTTGCTATTACAAATAAAAAAGGCGCAAGGGGAACTGTGTTACCCCGAATTTAACGCGAGCGAAGCCGCGGGCAAAAGCTAGTCTAAATATAAAAAAACCGGCCAAGAGCGAGTCAGACTTGCACACCGAGGGTTCCAAAATGAGAGAATTCGTAAGTATTTGCTATGAGGCTAATCTAGATATTATAATGCTCACAAAGGTTTTCATGTTGAAGTGAGTATCACTAATCACTTCTACTTTCTACTATTACTACTACTACTACTAGTGAGGTTGACTGATGCTCAGTGTTCCGCTGTCCTGCGTTATATAGAACACGGGACGCATCCTCCACACATGAGACGCACACACACACACACACACTCTGCAACCTTCAAACAACCAATCAAAATGTGACCACAGAAAGAGGAGATTTCGAATGACATGTTTTACATAATATTAACAAAACTAGCGACCCGCCCAGCGGTTTCACGCGCTGCTCACCTCCTAAGAGTCATAGCGTAAAGTATTATACATATAAACCTTCCTCTTGAATCACTCTACCTATTAAAAGAAACCGCACCGCATAACTGGACTAAGTTAATATGAACCAGTTTTGTATGTGTCCTGCTTTATTTATTTTTTTAAATACCCCACTTTAAGACGATCCCGTGACGTCGGTCAGTTTGAAAACATTTACACTCACACAGATAAACAGCCAGACCTAGAACAAATACCTGTAGGTTATATATTTATATACTAATTCCATGCTGGGATCGAATTCGCAGCATCCAATTAAACAACAGCATCGAACAAAATAATTAAGTTCCATACCATTGTTAACTGTTGATATTGTGTAGTACCTACACACTTTCCACCCACCAACCCACTTCCTATGCCTTCCCATGGTGGCAATGATGATGGAGCTTCCTATTAAGCAAATGTCAAAGTCCTGGTGACAGCTCAAATGTTCAATTGACTATTAGTCATCACTAAAAGTCAATTGAACATTTGAGATCTGCTGCAATTTGATAGATGATTGGTGTCATTTATTATTTAAAGTCATTATCCATACAACGTTTTGCCTGTTCAAATTTCTCTGGAAACACGAACAGTTTTTTATTGTAATGATCGTCATCGGAGGAGCGGCCTAGTGTCCTATTGTGTCATATCTTGCCATTTTCATCAAGTGGAAATAAATTCAGACTTTGAGCTTGTACTTAGACATTCCTGATCGAAAACCCCGATAACACTTTGCCCGAACCGGAAATCGTACCCAGGAGCTCATGTCCAACAGTAGCGCTTGCGATCACTACACCAACAAAAAAATGTTTACCATATTTAAATGTCACGGTTGGTTACTGTGTGTTAGACCCTCGTCTAGAGACATCTTGAGTCTTTGACATTGATGACAACACCCTGTCCGTCACCATAAACTGGAACCTGGACAGACAAAGGCATTAAGCTACTTCTACTCCTGGTTATAAACACATGAAATACTAAAAACGCGCAGGTGAAGTCACAAGTTACATTATACATTTAAATAACTTGATCGTTAAGATAAGATCCGTACAATTTTATAGATACCACTTAATCTTTGCATTTTTACGTAATATTAGGCTTGGACAGTTAATCTACATACATAAATGAAAACGCATAAAATCAAACTGGAACTAGATTACCTTGATTCCATGCTCTACTGCCTCCAGCTGTTTGCCAAATGACAACAAACAAGTACTTTGAACATCCTAAAAGTCTGGTCGCGCGCCCAATCGGTGCTACATCACAGGAGAACGTTTACACAAACAGACTAGTCTAGTCTAGCGATTAGCTTCACGTCGTAAGGTGTGATGAGGATGAGCCACACCGTGCGTGGAGTACACTAAGGGGCAGCACTGCAGAGAGAAAGACCTGCCCTACATTTCTCTGCTATTGAAAACTCATGCGACAGACTTCTGAGATGCAAAACTGCATCAACAAGGTCAAAAATAAAGAAAAAAACACAAAAAACTGGAAAACTGTCATATTACTTCCGGAAGACAGTGTTTTTTTAAAAGCTTTCTTTACACACACACAGCACAGTTAATGAATTGATTATGACAGTGAAATTGATATCTCTTCTTCTTCTGCCATGTTATGAGAACCATCTCCAACTTGACGTATTTTCAAAATCCCAGAACCACACGCTGTCTTATAATCTGCACAGACCAGCAGGGATGCTGCATTGCTGTCGGGACCGTTGTGCTGAAGATACCTCCGTCACCCTGTGACTACCTGCCACCAAGCGAACTCCTTCGTTCCTTCCGTTAGCAGAACTACCTACTTCTATCACCTTCCCTCTTGCTTCCAGTTTATTTTACCCTGACTATATCTATACTGACTATAAGGTAACGCTGCTTGAGTGATTTACAAGCTAATTTACTCATAAACTGCACACGGACTTTTTGCCCGAGCTGTCACCTGTCACTCTCACTGTAAACGCACAAGTTTGTGCAGGTAACGAATGCGGCGGCGCGTGCGCAGCTGTTCTAATTAATGGCTTTTCGCGATGTTTCCTACTTCCACACGCACGCGGCTTTGTTACATCAACTACTTTACGACTACTGACGTACCTAATCCGACCTACATTTTTTGCACGACTGTGAGTCACACTTAATTCATCACTTTACTATCTAGGTTTTTTTCAAAGATGGTCCTTTCTGACCATCCGATACCGAACGCGTCGTCACATTGAAGAATGAATGAACAGACGTTAAGTATAATTTCTTATTCTTTAGTTGCGTATGAACAGGGTGAAAGGTTTCATTGAGACCTGTCATGTTTATCGGGAGCTGTGATGTTGTATCAGCGATGAAAAGTATATGATCTGCTGAACACGTGGTAAGCATATGAGCATCGACGTACTTCCACCCGTTACTGACATTATTCAATGGGTAGCTGGTTGCATATAAGATCACAATTAGGTTTTCATGTTCTCACTGCTGGGACACAGGCCTCCAGCACACTGCACGCGAGCGCAGTGTGGGTTGTTGGATGTCACAAGTCCTCGAATGTTTGGTTGTAGGCCACGCCGCCGCCGGTTTCCTCGCGATGTTTTCCTTCACCTTTTTGGGAGCAGTATTAACGCGCCTGCCTGGGTCCGGACTCCGACCTACAACTCGCCAGTGGGTGTCGTTACCAGTGGGATACGACTGATCTAGGGTTAGGCAGCTAATGCTACACAATATCCTACAAAATTACGCAATAGAAAACCAAGATCTATTTAATTTATGGAAATATATAATTCTGATCGTTAACTCACTCAACGCACTATTATCATACAAACTTGACATCTAAATCTAACAAAATAATTTAGAATGTAAACAAAAGGCCGGTTCCTAACTGCATCGGCTCGTCTATCACTTAAATATCATTCATATTTCAATCAGGCGAACTTTAAATTGACCTAAAATTTTCAGCAGAGTGGGAATTTAACGTTTATGGATATTTTTATTGACATACTAGCTTTTGCCCGCGGCTTCGCTCGCATTAAATTCGGGGTAACACAGTTTCCCTTTAATGATTTACAGGTACCTGCTACCTGCAGTTTTTGCCCTTGCGCCTTATTGTTTTGTTTTTTTAAAAACGTTGCCCACACTAGGAATTTCTCCTGTTTCGTGGGTGCGTTTACAAACATTTAAAGTCACATACACAAACGGCCATACCCGAAACAACTATCTGCAGGTCATCACTTACCATCAGGTGAGATAGTGGTCAAACGCGAGCCTATCACTAATAAAAAAAAAATACAAATATTTGTTCCGTGCGGGAATCGAACCCGCGACACGCAGCGCAATTTGTAATAGCAACGCTAAGTTTTCCCTTTTCTTCCCTCTTTTACCCTCATTTCTCACTTTAAAAAATAGCCTATGTCTGTCTCCTAGTTCCCATCTATCTCTGTACCAAAATTCATCAAAATCGGTTAAACCATTAAAGCGTGAAGAGGTAACAAACTAACAAACTCACTTTCGCTTTTATAATTTTAAGTAAGGATATCTGCGTCAATGTGTTTTAGGCTTGATTACCTACTGCTAATACTCAAAACGTTACCTCTTTGTCTGAAGCTCCTTCCAAACAGAAGAGTTATTTCAGCCTCAGAACCGTTTAACGCCGCGCCGGCGCCGGGAGCAAGTCACTACTGAGCACACGAGCAGCCACCACAAATAACATCACATAAGGTTTTTTCGATAGCTGAAAAAGGATAATACCAAGTTAAAACGATCTATGGTTAATAAACAAGCAGCTGAGTTATAAAATTAAACAAAAACTTTGTTAGTTTTTAAGGTTCAACTACCTACTTGATGAAGTAAAAAGCTTGAAACAAGTCCAAATACCGTTTGCGCTCATAGCTCCAGAAGATTCGTCAAAGGTTTAAATTACCAATATAGCACACTATACACAGGTAGGGAGGAGACGCATGTGTCCACATCCACAATGTTCACACAAATCCGCACAAGAATACTAACTGTAATGTAAGCGCGTGTAAGAGTCCGCCAGCCTCGCGCGCCTGAGCACCGCGCGCGTGCCGCCCGCGACACCCGCGACACCGCCACATCAGCTATTCCTCTCATCGAGTGTGATGTCACTACACACTACTTACACCGAATGGCTCTATTTAATTATAATAAAACATGAGTTTTCGCAACAATGGCGGCGTTTTTGCGAATTTTGAAACTTGTCACAGTGCGTGCGTATATAACGGCAGTGCGGCCCCAGTAGACGCATCAGTCTCAACTGCTCCTCCTCCAATACTATCACCATGAAAACTTTCGTGAGTATCGCATTATTTGTCTTCATAGTATTGTTTCAGTAACCTGAAAAAAAATCTTTAATAATTGGTTTGAACTTAAACGTTTTTCAACGAGAAAACTAGAATCGAAGTCCTGAAAAGTAACATGCTGGCTGTTCTAATTTGTAGTCTACAATAGTTTCAAGTTTGAATTGAAGTCGAAAATTCACATTGTCAACCCGTGCCAGCTACCTATACCTCGTGTGTTCCAGGTTTGTATCGTTCTGTTGGCGGCGTCCGCGGTGGCGGCGCCCGCACCGGAGGAAGGCAAGCGCGACAAACGCTCGTACTGGGGGCACAGCCTGGGGTACTCCTCCTACAGCCTGGATGCGCCTTTCATCAGCCACGAGCCGCTCGTGTACTCCGCGCCCGCCGCCGTCATCCACGAGCCCGCCGTTGTCTCCGTCAAGAAGATCGTCAGTGTACCTCGGGTGAGGCGAATTTTTACTGATGAAATGCTAAGCTGCATGGGCAGTTTGTTTCTTTCCTTTTCGTTCTTTTGTTTATTTATGTTTTATGACACGCAATAGATAATTCAATATTGTTTATATTCGACAGCTGCGTAATTTGTTCATAGAAGCCTGTTGGTAATGTTAGTCGTCGCTTGCAGGTGGTGTCGGTGCGGAAGGTGGTGTCGTACCCGACCGTGGCGCGCTACGTGCACGTGGCGCCGCGCGTCTCCTACTCGTACGCGCCCTCCTACTCCTCGGGCTGGTGGTGACCACTTGACCAGCTGACACGCCGCTAAATTTAGTAAATTTTTTTAACAATAAATAATCTAGTGAACGCAAACCTTTTATTAACTAGACCCTCGTTCAGCGTTTTGATGACATATCAAAGGAGTCGATCAGAATCCCTGTTATGTTCAGACTCCCTACTATTAGATATCACATGGTCAACATTAACACTTCAGTGTCGAGTCGAATATGAATCTCCATCTCCGTGCCCAGGGCCTGGGCACTTTCAGTTAGCTAAAGCAAAGCTTGCGGGTTGTTTGAAAGAGTTGAGGTAATAACGCAAGTCTGCAAATTGCCTACGGCTATATGTGTTACTAAGTATACGAAAATGTGTCCCCTATTGTGTTCAAAGTAATTTAACAACTAGGTACAGTTGTAGCACGTGCTCAGTTTAAGAAAAAGAAAGATTTGGGCAATAAAAACATTAATCATATGCACGTCGCGGAGTTACAGTCAGTGCAGTCGCATGGTGTTGTGAATGTGACACGTGCCAAGTGCTGATCTCGTATGCTTGAACCGAGCAGCACGCTGGGGGGGGGCTCGGGCACGTGGTCGGCGCAGTCAGTGTACCACTAATGCGGGAACTGGAGAACTAGAACAAGATCTCTTACGCCATCGAACCAGACCCACGTGCACACACGCACTTTAAAATGTAAGTACGCATTTCGATTAAGTACCTACTAACTTGAAGTGGAAATCGTTCGGTGTAAGGCTTCTTGCGCGACTCAATTTAACCAATGGTTGCACCTGTTTGGAATCGTAATCATTTGATTAAGGAAATGCAGTGAATTATGAAACTCAACGTATCGAACAAAAAGCGTTGTAAGTATTGGTTTTTAGCGCATAGCTGAGTATAATAATTACACGTCTGTGTCGCACGCACCACCCACCACCGCGGAAGGAAGCGCGGCGCCGCGCCGCTCGCTTCGCGCCCCGCGCCCCGCGCCCCGCGCATCGCACGCGACCACTCGCGGCCCTGCTATAACCACTATGTTAAATACAGGTAAATAATATTTTCAGTATCTAATAATAGATTTGTGTATGTCAAGTAATCATACATTTAGGTAAGTAATGTTGAATCACAATTTTACAGTACCATACATAGAAATATTTCCTTTCTGACATCTATGGTACCATACAAAGCAATCTCGACCAGCAACGACCTTGATGTTGTCGTTGGTTAATTGGTATGGACCTAAGTTTACTTCGCGGCCCACACCTACTTTAACTGAACTGTCGTTTTGCCTACAAATGAGAGTTGAGACAGACGCTCAACCGATTCAGATCACTCTTAGTATTCATGTCTACAAACAGCAGCTGTCCAGAGATTGCTTGCGTTCTGTACATCGTAAGTAATCGTAACATCGCATCAACGTCAACTCGTCTCAGGAAGTGAGCGTGGAGTCACAGCCGGCTCACTGAAGCTGAAGCGACGTGCGCCGGCGCAGTGTGCGCACACCTCGCCGCAGACATGGACGCGCTCGTGAGTCATAACCATTGTTTTCTATAAGTGCACTGTGCTGATTTAATCAAACACTCAATATAGATTTCGATTCTAGTTTTTGTACAAACAGGAAGTGGATCAGTGCTACAAGGTTGTATAGCAGCAGTGCGATATACGCGTGTTAGGACGCGAGGATGCGGAAAGGACAAAACGACTCGGTCACCAATTGTCTTAGATGTTAGGAGAGGCGTGTAGGGTCAGCACGGATTAACGCAGGCTGTTGGTTACCCAGTTTAAGTAGCGTGATGTTGATGGTGTCGTTACTTTCCAGACGCAACTGATGGTGTTATGTATGTGCGGAGCGGCGCTGGGGGAGCCGCTGGGCGAGGCGCTGCGCCGGTACAGCCGCTTTGGTGTGTACGCGGGCGACTACGCGCAGTACGCTCAGCCTTCACACGACTACGAGCCTTACGTATACGCGGCCATCCCGCTGCACGCGCCCATGCCTGTCCTGCGCGTGCTGTCGCCGGCGCCGCTTGGACGCGACCGCAAGCACGCTCCCGCGTCCTCTGCACACCACCCGGTGTACGCACGCACGCCCTACGCCGACGATTACGTGCCGGCCTCGCCCGCCGACTACGACGAGCCGGCGCAGTACGCGTCGTACGCGTCGCACTACCAGGCGCCCCAGCAGTACGCGGCGGCATCGTCCACGCCGGAGGAGCCCACCATCCTGTACGCGCGGCCCAACGCCGCCGGCGGCTACACGTACCACAGCGCGCCACACCGGCCGGCCGCCAAGCGCGCGCCCGTCACCGACACGCCCTACATCATACGGGTGCACAAGTATAAAATCGTTAAGGAACGGTAGGTAATGCCGAGGGACTTCATAAATTAGATTACTTGCGAGTTTTTGAGATGGGAATTTGAAGTTTGATAACTTGTCAAGTCCTAAATCTAAAACTGCATGTTTCCCAAACATTACCGTGTCAATATAATATTAATTGCATACCTATTTATTCGTAATGGACCTACTCCGTATAATATAATTATAATGTAAGCCTACATTTAGTTTCGTTTATAAAACTAATTCTTAGTAGAGTGTAAGTTATGTTAATAATCATGTAAATTTTGGTCTTTTTCTGCGCTTTCTGTGACTGCAGTGCTTGGATGAGAGGATGGTTATTAACTTTATATATGTATACCTGGTCTCCAACCTTGTGGTGCGTGTCGACAGGTCCTCTTTAGTCATAGGTTTATTAACGTTTCACTTGTTCGATATACAATTAACATTTAAGGACCTTTAGAAAGTACGAAGTTCCTAAAAGCGCAGTTTAAATACAGATATGATGAATTATACTACCATTTTTTTAATCAATTAGCCCTTTTTGTCAATAAAACCTGACAACGCCCTTTGAAAACGAGGTGCAAAATAAACAGACAGGATAGAACCTTGTAACAACAGTTTGTTCGTCATCATAACCTAGGAGTGGGTAACTGTAACACAGTACAGTATATATATATACCTGAAAGGAGGAGCTTGACTGTAAATAATTACAGTCACACGGGTCGATTCCGAAAGTTAGGATATTATCTATCCATGAATATGTGACCACTAGACATCGGATTATATGCCAAATGCATGCAAATATGCACAAAAAAGCGAAATGTGCTCAAAATATGCAAAATGCTATTCTATCTTTAAAACTTACTTGATTTTACTTTACACATTATACACAATATTTCATATTATACTAACCAGTTAAAACTATTGTGAATAATAATTTGTGGGCTGAAAATATATATGTGACGTTACAAGACAACTTAAAATTTGGTATAATTTATGTAACTGGCTGCTGTCGTTATTGTATGCGTTAATTTTGCTTGTTCCTAAAAAACTCAGGATACAAATAACAGCGTAATATAAAGCGCCTTGAAACCTGCCTTTAAACACATTTGATGAAAAATTAAATGTTTTAAAATATGAAATAACATTAAAAAGGAAACGTGTTATGTCTCCGAATTTAAACTGGTGTCGCCGATGTTGCCATCGGTCTGCGAATTTAAAATGGGACATTTAAAGGATGCGTCAAGACAGCCGGCCCAGAATCGTCACACAGTGCTCGTCACACAGTGCTCGTCACACAGCGCTCGTCATCGAGGAATCAGGGAAAAGAGCTGGCGTAATGATTTGGACATATTTGTAACTGATTGGCCAAAGGAGTCAAAACACCGAAATATATGGAAAAGAATGAGGGATGCCTATATGCCAGCAGTGAGACAGAATAGGAGAATAAAAGAAGCTCGATTTGTTGGCGCAGTGGCTGAACGTGCGTGTCGCGGGTTCGATCCCCGCACGGAACAAATATTTGTATGACCTACAGACAGTTGTTCCGGGTCTGATGTGAGTTTAAATGTTTGTAAACACTCCCACGACACAAGAGAAATCCTAGTGTGGGTTGCCCCACACTAGGATTTCTCTTGTTCGTTTCGTTCGTTTAAAAAAAATAGACCGTAGAACTATTTAATATTAATTTCACTTGATGCCACCACGTCTTCTTCAGAAAAAGATTCTGGTCAAACAGACGTAGGTACATTCAGACCGACGGGCAACAACGTTTTCTTATAAGGGTTTCGGTTTTCCTAAAGAGGTTACTCTAAAAAGCTCGCAAATTTTCATTCCCCTAAAATTACCTTTTTTTTGTGGACGGTGTGTATCGTAATGGTGAATTCGTCCGGATTCATCGCGATGACAACATTGCGAAAACGAATTACTTAGGTACCTTACATAAATCATTGCAATATTATTTTATTAGTTTTAAGACATTTTGCTGCGCCCCGTAACAGGGTCATGTACTCACTAGTTGTAAGCCTAGCGTGTTGCTATTTTTACTTTGTGCATTAAATAAATAAAGTGAAATGTCGCCGTGGTTTTAAACCCACGATGTAATCCTTACTAATATTATAAAAGCGAAAGTGAGTTTGTTTGTTTATTACGTCTTCACGCCTAAATGGCTAAACCGATTTTGATGAAATTCGGTACAGACATAGTTGAGACCCTGGAGACGGACATAGGCTAATTCTGTTAAAAAAAAAGATTGAGATATGAGGGAGAAAGAGGGAAGAAAAGGGAAAACTTAGCATTGTTATTACAATAAATAAGGCGCAAGGGTGAAAACTACAGGTAGCAGGTAGGTACCTGTAAAACAGGAAAGGGGAACTGTGTTACGTTACCCCGAATTTAACGCGAGCGAAGCCGCGCGCGGGCATAAGCTAGTACATAAAATAGGATTAGTAACTAAAGAGTGAAGTGTAAAAGTAACAGCAGTGTTACCTGATACACTTTCGTTGCTGCCTAGTGACCGCGCCACGGTCTTGCGTGCGGGAAATACAGCCGA
The DNA here is from genome assembly GCA_905475445.1 of Ochropleura plecta. Lineage (NCBI taxonomy): Eukaryota > Metazoa > Arthropoda > Insecta > Lepidoptera > Noctuidae > Ochropleura > Ochropleura plecta. The sequence goes on from FR997736.1 coordinate 20,775,347, forward strand.
GCGCTTATTACGCTTAATAACACACGCAACAGAATTTATTCATAAACAATACGTACGCTGATTAGTTACCTTCAAGCGGATTTAATAAAACTATGTTAAACATGTATGTGTACGATGCTCTAATTTTTTAATCCCGGACCAAAAACGTATTATATTATTTTGCTTGTTTTTTTGTCTTAACTTTGTACGCCATCTACTGGCAAAACATAGTGAACACATTTCTAATTATAGGTACTACCTGTAAACCCACCTATGTTCTACGAAATAAATGATTGATTGATTGATAGAACGCCGAACGTACTGTTTATAGCACGCCTGTCCTATAAGTAGTAGAGTTGGAAGTGTGAATCTGTGTTTTTATAAGTGATCTCCTGATTCGGTAGACTGAAGACTGACTGACTCTAGAGAATCTTAGTTGTTTCAAAAAAATCTGCTCAGCCATTTGAACATACCTCTTTTCTAGATAATAATCCTTACTAATATTATAAAAGCGAAAGTGAGTTTGTTTGTTTGTTACGTCTTCACGCCTAAATGGCCCAACCGATTTTGATGAATTTTGTTACAGAGATAGTTGGGACCCTGGAGACGGACATAGGCTAAAAAAATGGGAAGAGGGGGAGAAAGAGAGAAGAAAAGGGGAGAGAAATGTATTTTTAACAACTAAAAAATATGCTTGTTGAACTGTAATGATAGATACCTAATCATTAACGAATAATATTTTTTAATAAGTACCAACATAACTTAATATAAGTACCAAAATATTATCACGGTTTATGCACCATCTCTCCTTAATAATTTGTACGCCACGATAATGCGAATGAACATGTTAGAACTAACGAACGAAAGTTAACGAAAGCTTTTCTAAAAAAAAAAAAAAACTTTTCTCTTTTCTGTATCGCGTCGTAATATCTTGCATCATATAATTAATCATGTAGGTGTGTACATCGTGTTTAATTTTGTTAACTTACTTATGTTGTTAGTGTTGGGGACGGCAATGTCTAAGTTTGTATGTGACTTTATTTATTTTGTCCTGTGATTCTATTCTATTCTATTTTTATTTGATGGCAATTAGAGCCGATGTCGACTATTCTGCCAATGTCGATAGTGAATTTGGAGTAGCAAGTGTGGGAAGTCTAAAAAAATAAATAGCTAGACGGATCACAATGAGAAAAAAGAAAATAAAAAAAATCGGCCAAGAGCGTGTCAGGCCACGCTCAGTGTAGGGTTCCGTAGTTTCCCGTCCGTCACAATAAGTGTTCTTTACCACGGTAGGTCATGAAAGCACGAAAAATCTTAACATCGACTTTTAAAAAAATAACGTCATTACGCAACGCCATCTATCGAACCATTTATGAACTGGTTTTTACCTTAACATTTTGATGGTGTTAAAAAAATGAATTTTAGTTTTGTTCTAAATTGCCTTAGCATGTTCTTGATAGAAGTTTTATGTAGTTATAAGATACCGCCAATGCCAAGGAGAGACCAACCGAACAATTCGGTAATACCCGATCCAATGTAATAAGTACCTACAGCGCCATCTCTCGGGGAATTGGGTTACTAATTAATTCAAAGACAAGAAGTGCAAGAAGTTTTCGGTGGTAATTTTGGATTGCGAGAACCGATTTCAATAATTCTTTTTTTGTTTGAAAAAAGATACGTTCAGGATAATAAAATATGTAAACGAAGTTTTAAAAAAAATGCTTGCATATACGATTATACTACAAACTTAGTCCAGAAATTATTTTGTACAACTTTTTGTCTTTTTTGTACAAAAACTGTTGTGTCAATCAAGTACAAAATGATTTTCATAGAAAGTCCTTATAAAGTTCTACTTTTCAGATTTTTTTCATATTTTCTAAACTTATGGTTCAAAAGTTAGAGGGGGGGGGGACACATTGTTTTTTACTTTTGGAGCGATTATTTCCGAAATTATTGACATTATCAAAAAATGATTTTAGTAAACCCCTATTCATTTTTAAATACCTTTCCAACAATATATCACACGTTAGGGTTGAAATTAAAAAAAAAATTACTTCCCACTTTACATATAGGGTGGCTACCCTCATAAAACATTTTTTTCCAATTTTTATTTTACCACTTTGTCGGCGTGATTGATATACATATTGGTACCAAATTTCAGCTTTCTAGTGCTAACGGTCACAGAGATTAAGCGAGGACGGACGGACGGACGGACGGACAGACAGACATGGCGAAACTATAAGGGTTCCTAGTTGACTACGGAACCCTAAAAAGTGATTTATGGGCTCATTGTAGTTTGGTTAGTATGGGACTGAAACAAACAAAAAAATATAGGTAAATAAATATAAAAAAATGTTAAAACATTAAAATCATATACCGTATCCACATTTAAGACGGGACTCATAATTTAATATTATTGTGACGAATGAAAGTCATTAGCGCCACAAATAAATCTGGTGAGGAATGTGTTAAAAGGGAAGGGAAATTTATAGGAAGAGGGATCTTGAATTTAGGGAGACGACTATATAAATTGTCCTGTGATTGTATCCAGTTTGTTGTAGCGGATAGTTCTCCATATTATGATTATCTGACACGGTACGCCTTTTAGCGCTGTGATCGCTATTATTGTCATTTGGAACGCACCGTTTCCCGGGTACACAAACTAATGTTGATATTGCCAGCACGCTTTGTAGGAAGACGGTCGTGAAATGGCGTTGATAGTGACGACAAGGAATCTATGATGGTTCGCTCACGTCCATTACATCCATTCGGAAAGAGTTTTGACGCGTCTACATCGCTGTTCGCTTGTCTCGGAACGCACGAAAAAGCTGTCACTGTCAGGTACGACAAGATAAGATAGCTGTCACTGTCAGATTTGATAGAAGACAGAAGGCGGCAACAGCAAGCAGGCTGCAACCTAGAATAGAAAGTAAACTGCAACTTCTTGCAAAACTGTTATTATCAAGACTTAAGTTTTCACTGTTACTTACAACAATACAAAATGCCGCGAGTGAAAATTGATTATGTCGTCAGTTTCAGCAGCGAGGATCCGGTGAGCAGAACTATTTCAATTGCCTCTACTATATACTTGTTTACATGATAAACAACAACAAAAAAATGTTATAACTGTTTTAGAGACAACCTAATGTATTATTATTACGATTTATTACTTTTCTATAATTTACATATACGTTTTCATAATCTAGCAGGTTGGTGCATTTTTCAACTTGTTTCATGCAAGTAAATACTACCTAACCTTATTTGTTATTTAAATTCGTAGAGTGAAACAAATTTCTCGATTGTATTCAAAAGTACCTATCTCATCTCCATGACTTACAGGAGCACCCCGCCAGCAACCTGCTGCTCTGGGAGGTGAGTAAGAAGAAGTGGCTATGCAAGAAGGGCGATACCTCCTGCTCCGTTGTGCTACAGCTGCCCAGATCTGTCCAGGTTGGTGAAGTCCTACTAAGCTTCTTTATGGTAGGTATGCTATAAAGAAGCTTTAGGAAACATTCATAACTTAAGAGATGCAGATATTTATCAATACATAATTGTAAATCTGCTTCCTTTCTAGACCTTAAACTGCTGCAATTAGAATTATATGATATGTAATGGATTAAGCACAAGACCTCATACACTCCAATAAAATGATTAATCTTTAATTATTTGATTAATAATTTAAGTCACACATTCACAGTATCATTTCTTATGGTGTTCTGCTGTGGGGATTGGCAGCAGATGTCGATTCACTTTTCATAATTATTACAAAAGAGGGCAGTCTGCGGAATCTATATATAGGTAATGGGTCCTCGCAAGACCCTCAGAGAAAAATTTACTTACACCGATTTTGATGAAATTTGGTACAGAGATAGTTGGGAACCAGGAGACGGACATAGGCTAATTTTTAAAAAGTGGCATGTGAGGGAGAAAGAGGGAAGTAAAGGGAAAACTTAGCGTTGCTATTACAAATCAAAGAGGCGCAAGGGGAACTATGTTACCCCGAATTTAACACGAGCGAAGCCGCGGGCAAAAGCTAGTAATTAATAAAAAGATTGTGGAAATCGATATGTAGAAACCGATTCTGAGCAAACTAGTTTCAGGTCTTACGTTTATTCTTTACACCTTGTATAATTTGATAGACATGGCAGCTAGATAGGCTGGAGAAAGACGCAGGCTTTATAGATATTGCAATCTTGATATTTATGTTATAATATACAATATATGTGTATATTAAGTTGCGAGCACTAGCTAGTATGGGAATGTCTTTCTGTTTCTTCAGATCACAGGGGTACACATCGGTGCCTACCATGCAGCACTAGTGGAGGTGCTGGTCGGCCGGTCAGAGATGTCCAGTGAACAATTCCAGGTGGGATCATTGCGTCAAATAACGTGAATATAGTCATATTATCTCTCAATATAGGTATTTATTATTTTTTCTTAACATGAAAAGTTTATTATCTTTATTGCTTAATGTAGACAGACAATAGAAGACATGCAACATATAGGCTTGTATTGTGTAGCCGTGTCGACAGCGTGTTTGTGATCCTCGCGCCTCAAATGTTGCTGCTTTGCTAAGCAGAGGGCCCTGCCAGGGCCACTGCCTGCCGGGGTTGCAGGTTGTTCGAAAGAGATACCGCGGCCTCGGAATACAAAGGGTTAACGAAGGAACATGGATGGGTTTCAGCCAATAAAAGTCTACCACCCCCCCCCCCGCCCCCCCTCGGAAGTTATTTGAAGGGGATACATTCAAAAAATCCAGCTCAGTGCGAGTCGGACGCGCGCACCGCACAGCTCTAAGGCACCACAGACTGGAGTATATGGTTTTTTTTTAAGCACACAAAAAGTATTGCAAAAGTCTTGTGCTTAAGAGTCAAGACTCGCACAATACTTAATACAGTAATGTTTTGTCAGGTGTTGGTGCCGAGCAGCGTGTTTGTGTCGCGCGAGGAGTCACGGCGCGACTCGCCCGCCCTGCGCGTGCGCTCGTTCGGTGCGGCCGCGCTCAGTGCGCACGCGCGCGACCAGCGCTGGGACCGCGTGCGACTCGTGTGCTCGCAGCCACATAACAAGCACGCACAGGTACGACGTGTGGTTATGAAGTTCGGGTGAATGGTGACATCACGGTACTGGAAGGAGTTGAAAACAAAATATAAAAACTAAATATGAAATCTTATTCAAACCAATTGTAGTTGAAAGCTTTTTTACGTTCTACAAAAGTTCTGAACATATTTGTTCAGAATATACCACTTTTTACTTTAAAAACAAATAAATGTCATCAACCATAAACATTTTTGGGAACCCCAAAATAATTTTTAAAATACACTCCCTAGCTCACCGTCCGTCCGTCTATTGACGACAGGCCGTGTCGGCGGCGCGTTAGTGTTCCACGCGCGCCTCAAGGAGATGTCAGCAAAGCAGAGGGGCCTGCCAGGGCCTCCGCCTGCCGGGGTTGCGGGTTGTTCGACATTTAAATAGAAGACGATTTTGGGTTAGGATTTGGGTTTTTTGGGAACCAAATGACAAAATGGCGGTAGAGTCGTGGCTGGGGCACACTTGAGCGCCCCTCCTGCGCCTGCACTTCGCCTCCGCCTCGCCTTCACCTCACCTCCACCCCGCCTTCACCTCACCCGCGCCCCAACTCTTTTATATGAGCGCACTGTCATTAATTTGTAAAGAAAACCTTGTTGCGGCGTGCCTCTCATGCGCCCGCGCCTGCACCCACTACAACACAACTGCAACTACAACCGCAACTGCACCTCGACTGTTAATCGTGTGGGCGACGCGCCTTACGATACTTACACAGATAGCAATGTTGCGTCTCATTTTTGCATTTGTCTCGAATTGCATTAACTCTTAATTACTTACCTATTACTTTGTCCAGGAAATTTGTAAAATGTAGCTAACTAGTTAGGTTCCTAGTTTTCTTAGTTCTGCTATTGTTTAGTGTTCGTAATGTGAATAAAGTTAAACTTTTATTATGTTTAGTTGTATCTCTTTTAGTTCGGTCTGTCGTTCGTGCACGTGGACGAGGCGGAGTCGGGCGAGCCCGCGCGACCGCCCGCGCGACCGCTCGCGCTCGCCGCGCTGTCGTCAGACGAGGACGACTTCAAACCCGGCGAGCTGTTCGCCAAGCATCGCCAGAGCGGCGGGGAGACGCACACAAACATGAGCGCTAACACTGGTACCTGAGTCAGCAGCTTTTGTCGGCCTAGCTAAATCCGATGTTTTTCATTCACCCCAATACCTATAGTCAGCCGTTAACTGGGATTGTATGAAAAAAATACGATCAATCAGTGGATGGCTGACGTTGTTATTTTTTTAGGACGGTCCTTATCCTACACAATTGTTATCATCGGGTATGATGTTTTTTGTGCTACCTTAGATCCATGCAAATTGGTTCAATTCGTTGGTATTTTCAGGTGCACAAATACGACAAGCCACTTCACAAGCTCTGAAAAATATAGCAGAGTCGTCGACGAAGCTCACAAAGACTCCGATCAGCAAGCCCTCGACACGTCGCGAACACTCGCCGAGCAGCTCGCGGAGCTCCCGCGCGCGCGACGAGTTGCTGTACTCGCGCCACGACCTCGCGCCGCACGCGCGCGTCGACCGAGTGCTCGCACGACATCAGCACGACACAACAGATAATAACGATACCCATCATAAAACAAAAGATGACGCTAAAATAAACACAGAGGTTAAAAAAAAGCATGAGTGCCAAATAAAAAATGAGTTGAAAACAAAAGGTGAGCACAAAAAGACCCATAGGAAAAACAACAGTGAGTCTCCCCCGAGAGCGCCTCGGATCCCCGACAAGCAGGGCTCCAGGAAGCGCACGCGCTCCGCCAGCCAGGACCTGCCGGCTACTCACGGTGAGGCATTGAGGGCTACTTTAATGTGATGCTTTTATTTATTTATGACTAGCTTTTGCCCGCGGCTTCGCTCGCGTTAAATTCGGAATAACACAGTTCCCCTTTCCTGATTTGCAGGTACCTGCTACCTGTAGTTTTTGGACTTGCGCCTTATTTATTGTAATAGTATACCTATGTTTTCCCTTTTCTTCCCTCTTTCTCCCTCATTTCACACTTTAAAGTTTTGGTTTAAAGTCTATTGGTTGATTTGCAGGTATTTTTCGTTGGTAACAAAGATGTGTACCGATTTTTAGCTTTTTACCTTGAAAACTGCGAAGAGTCCCATATAAAATTTCACCCCCTCTTTTAGGGAAGTGGGAGATTAGAAAGAGACAAAAAGTAGCATATGTCCGTCTCCAGGGTCCCAACTATCTCTGTACCAAAATTCATCTTTCTACAATTACAAATTCAACAAACAAACTCACTTTCGCTTTTATAATATTAGTAAGGATTTAAGCAGCAGAGTATCGCGCGGGGGGGGGGGGGGGGTTGCTGGTTCGAAGAGATACCGCGGACCCGGAACACAAAACGGCTAAAGAAAGAACATGGTCAGTAAAAGTCTGACACCCCCTTCCGCTTCACCCAGAGCGGGAAATGTTATTTGATGATTTCCAAATTACCCAGCCGAAAAAAAACTAAGTATCGCGACATTTTTTGCGTAAAACGCAAGATTTGTCAAGAATTTTGTAGACCCATAAAAACTCACTAAGGAAAAGCGACAATCCTGTTGGGATGAGGAATGCGACGTTGCAATTCAAGCATTAAAGAAACTTTAGTGCAATAGGTTATTATTCTTTATATATTTACTAGCTTTTGCCCGCGGCTTCGCTTGCGTTAAATTCGGGGTAACACAGTTCCCCTTGCGCCTTATTGATTTGTAATAGCAACGCTAAGTTTTCCCGTTTCTTCCCTCATTTTCCCTCACATCCCACTTTTTTTTTAAATTAGCTTATTTCCGTCTCCTGGTTCCTAACTATCTCTGTACCAAAATTCATCAAAATCGGTTTAGCCATTAAAGCGTGAAGAGGTAACAAACAAACAAACTCACTTTCGCTTTTATAATATTAGTAAGGATAGGGGTGAGTACTTACGTGTACAGATTTGCGCTAGAAAAACCTTGATGATTGTTTTTACACTAACCGTGAGTGCCGGCAGCAGGTGGTCCCTTAGGCAGCGGGCTGGTACCCGGCCCCGTCAGCGCGGCGCCACACACGCTGCTGAGCGGCGCCGCGCTCGTGCTCAGCGGGTACGAGAACCCGCGCCGCGCACAAGTACGCGACCTGGCGCTCGCGCTGGGAGCTCGCGTACTGCGCGACTGGGGTCCCGACGCCACGCATCTCATGTGAGTCTGCCACGCTCCCAGCGAGGCCCACATCCGCGTGGAGCAACAAATTAGCGAGCTGACAGAGAATATAAACGTGATGTAATGTAATGCGCAGTTGCGCGTTCCCGAACACGCCGAAGCTGCGGGCGGTGCGCGGCTCGTGCGGGGCGGGCGGGGACGCCGCGCCCGCCGCGCGCGCCGGCTGGCTGCAGCACGTGGCGCGGCGGCGGCGCGTGCTGCCGTGGCGCTGGTTCGCGACGGAGCCGCAGCACCACGTGCGCCCGCCGCCCGAACTCCTGCACGACGACGCACGCCCAGCGACCGATACTAGCCAAGCGCACCACGATCCTGATTCTGGCAAGTTTTCTGAACTCATTTTTCTAATTATTAAAGTGCCATTCATCAGATAGAATTAAATTGAGTCGAAACGACTAGTAATTATCATTTTTACTATACATATATTATAATGTAATTAGATTTTAGCGAATTTGTACATAGTGCATGCTATTCACTATCCTCTGAGGGAAAAAAATATTACCACGTAAATAAAAAACACTTCAATAAATGGAGTCCATTAAAAATTGCCAGCTCCTAAAGTATCTAGAGAAGTACCTGCTTATTCGTCATCACCAAAACGGGTTTCCGCAGGGTCGCTCACAGACAAAGACGACCCTTTTTCTTGATAAACAGGCGAGTACAAAGGAAAAGCCGTTAGTTTAGATTTAGACATTGTTTGCTTTTTGTTAAAAAAAAAAACTGGGAATTCTCCTGTACCGTGGGTGCGTTTGCAAACATTTAAACTCACATACACAAACAGCCAGATCCAGGAACAACTATCTATAGGCCATGCAAATATTTTTTCTGTGCGGTGATCGAGCCCACGACACGCAACATTGCAAAAGCCTTTGATCGGGTTTAGCAGAAAACGCTCCTTTCGAAGCTGCCTTCCTATGGGTTCCTTGGGAAACTGCAAATGGATTGCTATTTCACAGAGCGGAGCATTAAAGTGATTGATGGTACCGTCCTCGGACTTCGTGTGAAAACTGGTGTTTCCCAGGGCTGTGTACTATCGCCCACCTTGTTTCTTCTGCATATCAATGACATGTTGCAAGTTAACAGCGTAAATTGCTATGCTGATAACAGCATTGTGAACGGTTTGTACTCTAGGCACGTAAATGTTTCTCGGGATCATGTCGACGAGTGTCGGAATTGCATGAAGTCGAGTTTTCACTTTATACTTGTGACCGATCCTGCCGCGCCACCTCTTCTATTGTCTCTAGATAAGCTTGTTGTGAGACTGTAGTTTGGAATATTAAGAAGTCCTTTCTATTATGTTGTCATAAAATGTTCGGTTATGCATATAGTATCGATACGTCGTTAACTATTTTCTAGTTCTTCCAAGTACACAGTAAGCGTGTCGCTTTTATTCAGGAGTCCAGCAATATTCTGATGAAGCATATGTATATTGTATACTGTTGTAAGTGTACCTACTGCGTACACAAACTGTTATATACGAAAAAAGATGGGGTTTTCTTTCAGGCTTCAATTGTGATCATCACCAGTGGGAGACGTTCAAATCTGTTGTTATTATTTGTCTGTCTGCTTGTCTGATAATATATTTAGGTTTAAATGTTACTCATACTATTGTTATAAATGTATTTCATTCCGTTTTTATTGATTCTGCCCGTAGAGAATGAAAACATCTTATATCATGTGATATAAGATGTTTTAGTGTCTTATGTGATAGCGATTGAAGAATTCGAAAAATAATAATATTTACAATATAATGATAAATACTTATATACATACATACAAAAAAAATAGCAACAATGAAATGAGAGTTAAAAATACAAAGACACATGAAAAAAAAATTACAACCATTTAATTAGGAGACGAATCTGCCAGCTTCTTGAGCAAATGTTCCCGAGCTTTTACTTTGAAAGTGAACCGATTGGTGGCCATCCTGGTATTCAGAGGGAGCGCATTCCAAAGAAAGACCGCCTGGACAGGGAAAGAAACTTTAAGAAAACCAGAGCGGTGAGAAGGACATCGCAGAAGGCGGGTATGGGAGGAACGAAGATTCTTACTGTGCGCAAAGCATAGTTATTGAAAATGTGAAGTTAGATAAGAAGGGGACGTGGGTTTATTGAGTAGAGAAAAGAGTGTAGTCAAGGCCCTTAACTGTCTGCGCTGTCGGATGGGCAACCATTTTAAAAGTGACCGATATGCGGACACGTGGTCATACTTACGAAGATTAGATACGAATCGAATGCAGTTATTCAGAAGTTGGTCAAGTTTGTTGAGTAGATCTGCATTCAGGTCATAGTAACACACATCACCGTAGTCAATTAAGGGGAAGATAAGGGACTGAACAAGCGTTGCCTTTATGTGTGATGGCAAAATATTCTTCAATCGGTAAAGCGCACGTAACGTTCCGGTGACTCTCTTTCTCACAGTAGCGACCTGCTTACGCCAGTCAAGGCAAGTGTCCACATAGGCACGTAGGCTCTATGCTGGAGTCGTGCGGTCCATGGCCCTTTACGGGGCCCCGGTATGGGCGCGTTCTTTAGGGCGGCGCGCCGCCCACTACCTGAACGCGCCCCAAAAGGTGGTGGCCATACGGCTTGTCCGGGGCTACCGCACGATCTCCGGCGAGGCAGCGAGCCTCCTTGCCGGACTGCCACCGTGGGATCTGGAGGCGATAGTCCTCGCGCGCCTGTTTGAGTGGCGCGCGGAGGCACTACACCGGGGGGAAAACCCGCTGCAGCGGCAAGTTGCCGCTCGGCGGGCAGACCTCCGGTGCGATCTCATGGTGGCATGGAGAGAGCGACTGTCGCAACCCCGTGCAGGGCACGCCACAATAGCGGCGGTAAGTCCCCTCTTTGAGGAGTGGCTGGAGAGGCGTCATGGCGTCCTCACCTACCGCCTGACGCAGGTCCTTACCGGACACGGAAGTTTCGGGAGGTTCCTGCACATCATCGGGCGGGAGGAAGCGCCTGGGTGTCACCATTGTGACGATCGCCCGGAGGACACGGTGGAGCACACAGTGGCGGTCTGCCCAGCTTGGGCGGAGCACCGCCGTGCCCTCGTGGAGGCGATCGGCGGCGGAGATCTCTCGCGTCCGGCCCTGGTTCAGGCCATGGTCCGGAGCGAGAGGGAATGGGAAGCGGTCACCACCTTCTGCAAAGCAGTAATGCTAGCGAAGGAGGTGGCCGGGCGATTGAGGGAGAGAACATCTGCCCAACCCAGCCGCCGCGGGAGACGCCCATGGCGCCGGGCGCCGCGAGACGACTTCCGGCCACCGTAGATGCGGGCCTGTGGACGGTGAGCAATGGGTAGCTCGCCGTCCGTCCGTCGATTGACGACAGGCCGTGTCGACGGCGCGTTCGTGTTTCACGCGCGCCTCAAAGAGAGTCAGCAAAGCAGAGGGGCTTGCCAGAGCCTCCGCCTGCCGGGGTTGCGGGTTGTTCGAAAGAGATACCGCGGCCCCGGAACGTAAAGGGCAATAGAAGGAACATGGGTGGGTTTTAGTCAGTACAAGTCTGACATGCCCCCCCGCTCCGCCCAGAGCGGGGGAAGTCATTGGATGATTTCCCACCCCAAAAAAAAAAAAAAAAAAAAAAAAAAAAAAAAGTGTCCACATACAGTCCCAGATCCTTAACATCGGAGCTAAGCGGAATGACTGTGCCGTCAAAGATAATCGGAGACACTGACAAACTATTCAGCCTTCTCACGCTATGGGGGCTTCCAACGAAAACAGCCTGACATTTTGTTGGGTTTACCGCCACCCCGAAACGATCAGACCAGTTTTTAACAACTGCTAAATCCCGGTTTAACTCAACAATCGCATCCGATACGTTGTCAACACTTGCCTGACAGTAAAGCTGTAAGTCGATAAAGCTGTAAAGATGATACGAACACTGAAGCTTGGTAGTGATGAGGTTTATAAAAATAGAGAATAAAAGTGGGGATAAAATGCCGCCTTGAGGGACGCCAGTTACAAGATTACACCAGCTGGAAGATGATTCTCCAGCGAGAACTGACTGCTGATGTCCCTGAAGATAGGATGAAAACCATTCCAAAACCTCGTGAGAGACCATGAGATAGGAGAGGATTGATAAAAGGACTTCGTGACTGACGGTATTGAAAGCATTGGAAAAGTCGATCAACACTACGACAGAGACTTTAGTGTCTTCCATTCCCCGCATAATATCGTCAGTCACTTTAAGGAGAGCAATAACGGTGCTGTGCCCAGGCCTGAACCCAGATTGCAACGGACTGATAAGGGAGTTATGGTGAATGAAGTCGGAAAATTGCTTGTGTACACAGGCCTCAAGTACTTTAGATAAAAAAGGAAGAATGGATGAAGAGTGGGGTTAAGAATTTTAGGTAGAGGTCGCACATGGGCTTTCCGCCACAGAGAAGGGAAATCACCGGAGTAAAGAGAGAAGATAACGATATGGGCGATTGCAGGAAGGAGCTGGTCAAGAGCCGTCACAATCATGTGACGACTGATGTTATCACAGCCCACGGCTTTGGATTTAATGGACAGGATAATCTTTTTGATCTCTCTCGGGTCGACTGGAGTGAAGAAAAAGGGATTAATATGTATTGGGTCGCGTCAAACCAGCAAGGAAGTCAATGGTTTGACATTTGGTTAGACTATCCAAAGTAGGTACCGTAGAAAAATGACGATTGAGATCGTCCAAACCAAATGTCTTAGGAAGGTCTGAATGCCGCGAGCTGCCGATACCTAGAGTTCCAAGGAATTTCCAGATATTAACAGGAGAAGCCGAAGTGATATTATCAAGAATGTGGCGACGTTTGGCGTTGCGTATCATCTGATTACACCGATTGCGAGCAGTTTTGAAGAGAGTCCAGTTGTCTTCAGACCGATCCTTTTTATATTTCCGGAACGCACGATCCCTTCGACGCATTGCCATCACTCCCTTATTCATCCATGGTGCCGGTGGCCGCTTCAGTTTGACTTTTCTGATGGGAGCGTGGGTGTCATACAACTTCAGTACAATCGAATTAAAACATATCACTTTGTCATCAACTGAAGTGGCCTCCTCCAGGGGTGTCCAGTCAATATTGGAAGCATCTTGGATCAGGTTTTCCGTATTCATTCGGCCAAAAGCACGCCTGTTCTGGAACATAGGTTTGGATTTCGGAGGTTTAAGGACATACGACAGGAAAATAAGGTCGTGACGGGAAAAGCCAGGAGCGACAAGTTGACCATGGGAGGAGACTAGGGAAGGATTAGAAGTAATGATCAAGTCAAGCCAAGTATCATCACCAACAGTATTATGATGTGTTGGTTGGAGAGGCAACAAATGCAGACTAGCTGACTCAACCAAATGAAGGAGTTTATGGGATCGAGGGGAAGTGTGGGCAAGGAGATTGGTGTTGAAATCTCCCATGACGATGTGGTGTGTATACTCAGAACCCAAAGACCTATTCGAATTCGGTGAAGTAATCAATGGAAGGAGGACAATACACAACTCCTAAGACAGTTTTAACTCCTTTTACGCAAACCTCTAAAAACAGAAACTCAGCCAGATTAGTAGAGGAAGAAGTTGCGAGAACTTAATAAGAAAAATCAGCACGAAGATAAATTAGTTTAAAGATAAAGTAATAATAGTAATAAGTTTTAAGATAAAGTAGTTTAGGTGAAGGAGATTGCTTAACATCTCAACTTTATTAGTTATTTATAAGCGATCCTATCTTATACGTTGCAAGACAAATTACTATGTTGGTGTGTGCAGAATGAATTCCGTGCCTCACCATCTGGATGATTTGTCTTCCACTGTGCGTTTTCGGCGATGATTCCGAAATGTTACGATATAGGGATCTTCAAAAAAAGAGCCCACATTTTCTTTAAAGGCTGGCAACGCAACCATGGCCCCTGAGCTTGGCGGTTGTCTGTGGGTGGTGGTATTCACCAGACTGAGTTTCGAGGTTGAATTAAAAAAACATTAGTAGTTCCGTTACATCAATTACTATTAATTGAATATTTTTATATATTTTTAAGACTAAAAAGGAATATTGCAGGTGAAGACACAGACGACGAAATACAAAAAGTTCTGCAAGCTCAAAAAAAGCAGCGGCTCGCCGACTCCGGTACAAGCGATGACGCACGCACACGTGGCGTCAGTCCCGCCGCCAACAAACGAGACGCCAGCACTCGTGGCGCCAGTCCCGACGCCAGCACTCGTGGCGCCAGTCCCGACGCCAGCACTCATGGCGCTAGTCCTGCCGCCAACAAACGTGACGCCAGTCCCAACGCCAACAAACGTGACGCCAGTCCCGACGCCAGCACTCGCGGTGACAGTCCCGACGCCAGCACTCGCGGCGCCAGTCCCGACGCCAGCACTCGCGGTGCCAGTCCCGTCGCCAGCAACAGCGCGGAAGAGGGCGGCAGCACGGACGACGAGGCCCGCGGGCCCCGTGGCGCGCGGCTGGGCGGGTGCGACGAGGCCCGCGGGCCCCGTGGCGCGCGGCTGGGCGGGTGCGACGAGGCCCGCGGGCCCCGTGGCGCGCGGCTGGGCGGGTGCGACGAGGCCCGCGGGCCCCGTGGCGCGCGGCTGGGCGGGTGCGACGAGGCCCGCGGGCCCCGTGGCGCGCGGCTGGGCGGGTGCGACGAGGCCCGCGGGCCCCGTGGCGCGCGGCTGGGCGGGTGCGACGAGGCCCGCGGGCCCCGTGGCGCGCGGCTGGGCGGGTGCGACGAGGCCCGCGGGCCCCGGGGCGCGCGGTCTGGCGGGCGCGGCGCGTTGCCAGACTTCTTGGAGGGCTTGACGTTCGCCATCGCCGCAGCGCCGGCCGAGGCGACACACTTGGCGCGTTACGTGCGCGCGTACGGCGGCGTAGTGCTCACGGTGAGTACGGCACAATAATTTCACCAGCTTCTTTTATTGTGAGAACCACCTTGTGAATGATTTTATTAGTAACAAAACGTATTGAATGACTACCTGTGCCTGGAATGCGTTGCAATTTTTCGCAATGCAATTTTTCTACCTACTGCTATCTCCTTGTGTTTTTAACTACCTACCTATCTACTCCTACCTACCCTCTTTTTCATAAAACCCTCTCCTGGTATTAGCCAACACGACAAAAAAAGAATTAGCGAAATTGGTCCAGCCGTTCAAGCGTGATGCCGTGATCAAGAGAAATAGGGATTCATTTTTATATATGTACAAGGCGTAACAGAATAAGCGCAAGACCTGAAAACAGAATGCTGAGAATGGGCTTCAGAATCGATTTCCGTCATTATTTATGTGTTAATTTTTCACGAAAAAATATTTCATCTAACTCAAATTAGAACCACCGAGCCGTAACACGGTAAAAATTTTGTTGAAAGAAATTGTGACCTTAACTCAAAAACATAAAGACTATTCAAATGCACGAATGTATTTGTAATTCACTCATTAACTACATCTAATATATAAAATTTCCGTGTCACAATGTTAGTTACCGTACTCCTCCGAAACGGCTCGATCGTTTCTTATGAAATGTTGGGTACATATTGGGTAGGTCTGAGAATCGGCTAACATCTATTTTTCATACCCCTAAACTTCAGCGGGTAAAACCGCTGGGCACAGCTAGTAAATATGTATTTTTTTATTAAAATTGAACTAGTGGCGTTAAAAAGATATTAGTTGCGGTTTAGAACATAAGTATTAAAGCTTCCATAAATATTAGAAAAATTGTGGTACGTTCTTTTGCAAATGGTAGGTTAATGTGATAGAGCAAGACGCAATGATTTGTAGGTTTAGGTCAACGATATTCTAATATACAGATATGTTATGCACTTACAAATCAACAGAAAAAAATGGTTCCGCGCCGAGCGGCAGCACACATACACAC
The DNA here is from genome assembly GCA_905475445.1 of Ochropleura plecta. NCBI lineage: Eukaryota > Metazoa > Arthropoda > Insecta > Lepidoptera > Noctuidae > Ochropleura > Ochropleura plecta. The sequence goes on from FR997736.1 coordinate 20,791,427, forward strand.
TTTTTTATTCACACATTACATTTCACTACAAGTAAAAAGGATAGCTTGATAAAACGCAATAAGAAAAAAAGGGACAGCTAGATAAACGCGTCATCAATCCCCCCGCACGTCGGCGTCATAGACTAGCAAATTAACTAGGCAGAAGGTACAAACCGCGTGTACAGAATTTGTAGCCGGGATTTGTGCCTATGCAACAAATAAACACTATTAGAAGACAAAAGGTAGGTGAAAAATAAAACACTTATTTAAAAGAATGAAATGTATACATTATGTTACAGTCAAAGTAATAAATCTTGTTATTATACATAATTACTACTCAATTTAGTGAAAGTGATAAATGACACAGATTTATCACATTAACTAGTTGTTATGTATAATATCTGGCACGACTTAGTTTAAGTGATAACTGACATCGAATTTATCATATAAAACTATAAAATAATAAACTAACGCACAAAAATATACAACAACCGTCAGTTATAATTCTCAATATCCTTAAAACTAAATTATCCATATCAGTCCTAGCTCCTTCGGTTTCACAGTTGGGTAAACCTCGAATTCAAATAATTATATTTGAGTGATTATGCAGACTTTAACCAAATGGCGTCAGCTAGTCGAACTGCTTTTGTTACTTTGACTAACATCGACCAGCTATTATGAATAATAATTAGTCAAAATGAATCATTTATCACTTTCACAATTCAGTTTAGTGATTATGCTTAATTACTAGTTATGCATAATAATGTTAGATTAAGAAAAATGTTGGAACACTGGTTTAATAATAAATTATTCTTATTCTTACAAAGACGACTTTATGCCTAATATTCGCATCTGTATTTTTATTCTATGACCAGAGTGCACGCATCCTTGTCGTTCTTACGACACCAGATTATAACGAAAATAATTGAAATACATTAATAAATCGAAGTATTTTGCTTAGTTACGTGTGGTATGACTTATGAGATCCTTTGTGTTTTATTAATTTTTTTATCATGATTGGTACACTTTTTAAATACACACGATGGCATTTTGGATGGCAATTACGTAGCAGCGCGCAACGTATTACTCGTAGTCGTGCGAGACACAGACTAAAAGCAATAGTCCTACGTAGGACATTTTCTGGTCTTCACCTTTTGAGCGCTCATAACATATCTGTTTACTAAAATATCATTGGTTTAGGTCCTATGATTTGTTCTTTGACATGCCGCCATTACTGCGCGCCGCACGCGCATATCAAACGCTTTAGTAATTGCCCGCGGTCCGTGTGTTCTGGAATCATAGCACAGTCATATGTTTACGCGCGCGATGACATTCCAGTACACCAATATTCAGTTCACGGAGATGATGAGCACTGGCTCGTTGCAATGACAATGTCGAGTTACCATATCGCGAGTTTCATAAATATGGTACCAGACTGAGCGCCGCATTTCTCGTGGACCGTGCGACGGCATCTTGAGGAATACGGCCAGTGCAGTGGCCTCCCAGGTCGGCTGATCTAACGCCGTTAGATTTTTATTTGTACCGAATAAAATCGCTTGTATATGTGAACGAGGCTACAAGTGTGCTCATCTGAAAAACTTAAACTTATTAATTAAGAGATCATTTTTAGGGTTCCCTCAAAAGGAAAAAATGGAACCCTTATAGGATCAGTTTGTTATTCGTCAGTCAGTCCCTTCAACTCGGGATCGCGTACGAAGAGGCATCCAATTGAAATTAAAACCATATACTGAACTCTGTGTTCCCTTGGTGCTGTGAAAAAAATCAACACTTTAAGTCTACGCAGTCTAAAGATAAGGCTGTTTATGTCGGAAGTTTGTACGGAACCCTCGGTGCGCGAGTCTAACTCGCTCTTGGCCGGTTTTTCACTTTTAAACCTACTTTTACAACAAACAAAAATTTATATACTACTCTGTCAAGAAAGTACCGGGAAAAGATCAATAATACACAAAATGTCTGTTATTCATCCAAATTTATTTTATCACCTTCAAAGTATGCTCCTTTAGAAACGATACACTTGCGCCAACGAATAATCCATTCATCAAAACATTTTTTAAACGCTGCTTCCGGAATTGAGTTCAGTTCTCGCCGCGAATTCTCCTTTATGTCTTCTATCGATTGAAAACGGGTAATTTGAGTTTAGGAAAAAGAAAAAAGTCAGCAGGAGCCATATCTGGTGAATATGGTGGTTGCTGGATGGTATTTGTTGAGTGTTTGGTCAAAAATTCGTTCACAATGATAGCCTTGTGCGAATTGTCGTGGTGCAAAATCCAAGAATTTTCTTTCCACAAATCTGGCCTTTTTCGTCGAATTTGCTCTCTTAAACGCCGCATAACGCTCAAATAATATTCTTTATTTACCGTTAGACCTTCAGGTAAGAATTCAGAGTGCACAACACCGCGATAGTCAAAGAAAACAGTCAACATGACTTTGACTTTTGATCGACTTTGGCGTGGTTTTTTCGGTTTCGGTTCAGTTGGAAGGCTCCACTCCGAAGCTTGTTGACTAGTTTGCATGTCAAACTCGTAAACCCACGTCTCGTCACCAGTAACAATGCGTTTCATGAATGTTGGGTCCGAACTGACTCGTTCTAGCATGTCCTCAGCGACTTTCATGCGATTGAGTTTTTGGAGAAAATTCAGATCTTTTGGGACTAGCCGAGCAGCAACATGTTTCATACCCAAATGATTAGTTACAATGGTACGGATCGACTCGTGAGATACAGAAAGTTCTGCGGCGGCTATCTCTCTCAGAGTTGAATGGGGATTTTCAGTCAGTATTTTCTTCACTTTTGCGATGTTAACTTCAGTTGCAGACGTTGACGGCCTACCAGAGCGAGGCAAATCTTCCATCACATCTCGACCGCTTTTGAACGCTTTGAACCACTCATAAGCACGAGTTTTTGATAAAGTCGATTCACCGTAAGCCTTCTGTAACATTTTCAGTGACTCCGAACACGAAATTCCATTGGCGATGCAAAATTTAAGACAAACTCTTTGTTCGATATTTTTGTCCATTATGAAATTCGCAATACACACTATATATGATATTACTAAAACCAGCACTGTATTTAATATAAATAACAGATGCAACTCAAACTCCGCGCCAAAATGGAAAACAGTTGTGCCAATCTAACAACTACAAAAAAAACAAAAATTGTAATTTGGAACCATAAACAAATCATCCATTCCCGATACCTTTTTGACTGAATGTATAACGCTAACCGATAACTGACTGAAATTGATTTACGTCTTTGTTTCTCTTTGTTTAAATACACTTTCTAAGTGCTTTGTCATATTTATTTATTTTTGGGGAAAAAATATATTTATGCAATACATTTACGTCAATGTTTCTACAAATGAGCGAAATATTATTTATGCATTTTATCTAATTTTGCTTTATTTTAAATAAATAAATAAATATCTTGGGACAACTCACACACAGCTATCTGATCCCAAGCTAAGCAGAGCTTGTGTTATGGTAACCAGACAACTGATATACATACTTATATAATTTATAAATACATACATATTATAGATAAATCACACCCAGACACAGAACAAACAATCATGCTTGTGGTGTATAGATATTATAATTAAATAGGTGCGCCTGCGACACCCGCTACCCGCATTACATTGACAGACGTCGGGCGAACGGTCGTGCCGCGCACGCACTAAGTAATTGATTTCTGTGTTTTATTCTAAACCACCTGTGCCCAAACGAAAGACATAACATTGGCGACGAGGATAAAGAACGTGAGTAAAATAAGCAATATATAATGAGACTACAAAGATGACCGAGGCTATCAGTTGGAAAAACATAAATAATAGGTATGCATTTATAATTTCGTAACTGTTACATTTCAAAATTAAGTTTTCTTTATTCGGTATAAAGGGGAGAAGTGGCATACAACCTCCCCAAGGTCAATAACAAACGAGTCATTTTGTGACGAAAACAAAAACAATGTTATGATATTTGCTATATTCGATAAATTATTGTATTCAATTCTAGTAAACAGGCTGATACCTTCGGTCAGATTAGTCTTTAAAAAACGGTGCCAGTTAACGCTTACCAATATAAATATTCCATCGTTGTGTAGTTGACCGATAGTAACAAAAATACCCACATAATATATTATTTTCTACTAATCTCGCACACTCACAGTACAGTATAACATAATATTACCGTGATCACAGTAAGCGATCGTAAACCAGTTGATGGATTTAAATATAAAGATTTGTGAGTAAATGGGAAATACCACTCGTTGACGTAAAACTGTTTCTAAGTATGTATGCGCCTTTAAATTTATCTTTGCAACTTGACTTAATTATTCTGCTTATATACTAGCATGCTTATAGCTTGATTTGATTTTTCTGCGGCTTTCTGCTATTATAGTGTCAACTACCAACAACAACAACCTTAACAAAAAATAGTGCCTGTAAGCGTTAGCCAAGTCGTTAACAATTTAAAATGTGAACAATTCCAATGGGTAAACACCCATCAAGCTCATACACTGTTATGAAAGTATACTAGTTATACAATAATATTAACAATTAGTTCAACAATATTCTCAATGGGTGAAAACTCATCAAGTTCATACATTGGTATAACAAATATACTAGTTATGCAAAAACAATAATTATTATTCTAACAATATTGCCAATGAGTGCAAACTCATCAAGTTCATACATCGGTATAAAACTATACTAGTATGCAATAATAACAATAATTATTTTATTAGTATTTCCAATGGGTGAAAACTCATTAAGTTCATACATTGGTATAACCAACCTGTGTATGCAAACAAAATAAATCATGGTTAGTCCCGGTCCTATAAGTTCAGTTGTACCTAGATACAGAGTTACTCTTAATTCGCAGACATATGTCACAAGTACATAATTATATTTATATCCAAAATACCTTCGAACAACTTGTAAAATGTGAATATATTAAATAGTTAGTAGGTAGGTAGTACATCAGCGAGTTTACAGCAGATTTTCGATATACTTATTTACAGGTCCCAACATGTCTCAGTTACCGGCAATTGAACCTCTCGACTGCGAAACAGACCCAAATTCATTAGGGCATCGTTGGCAAAAATGGAAACGAGCTTTCGAAATTTACCTTCTAGCTTCGGGTATAAACCAACCCTTAATGAAACGTGCAACGCTTTTGCATATGGGGGGATTAGGATTGCAAGACATATATTATAACCTCCCTGGCGCACATGTCGAAGAGGAAGACTCTCCTGACGTGTTTAAAACCGCTATAAAAAAATTAGATGAGTACTTTTCCCCGAAGCAGAGCTTCCTGTATGAGCGTCATGTATTCCGGCTCATGAAACAGGAACCAGAGGAAAAATTTGAAAAATTTCTAATTCGGTTACGCAATCAGAGTTCCAAATGTGACTTCGCCAAAAAAGACAATGATCTAATAGACCAAATAGTAGAAAAATGTACTTCGTCGGACCTTCGGAAAAAAATACTACAATTAGGAGACTCGGTTACTATAGAAAAGGTTATCTTAGAAGCTAACACAATTGAGACCGTGGAGAGACAGCTAAAGGAATTTCATGGGAAACAAACTGAACAGGTTAACAGGATCGGGACGAGACCATACAAAACCCAAAGTCGTGTTAACAACACAAGTAAAAAACGATGCTTTAGATGTGGGAGTGAAAATCACAATAGTGACGATATGCACTGTCCCGCTAAAGACAAAGTATGCGACAAATGTGGCTATAAAGGTCATTTTTCACGACTATGTCGCACAAGAAAACATAAGCGCAAAGCATCAACTATTACGGACAAACATAAGGACGACAGGAAAAAAGTCAAAACAAATGAACAACCAACTAAATCACCCGTCAGTAATGTGAACTACATATTCCACATTGATGGTGATGCCGAAATAGCTTGCCAAGTAGGTGGCGTCGAAATGAATATGCTCATTGACTCCGGTAGCAAAAATAATATAATAAATGATAAAACGTGGGAGTACCTAAAATCAAACGCTGTCGTTGTGTCTAATCAACAACAAGGTTCAGATCAAATTTTTATGGCATATGGTTCAAATAACCCCCTCAATGTACTTGGCTCATTTGAGGCTTCAATAGCGATTGGACCAAAATCAAATATAGCAAAATTTTATGTCATTAAGAATGGGACACGTAATTTGCTTGGCAAGGACACAGCTACGCTTCTCAACGTACTCAAACTAGGGGTAGGTATTAATTTAGTCAATACAGAACCATTTCCCAAATTTTTCCCCAGTCGTGCCCATTATTAAGAATGATGGCTCTTTAAGACTCTGTGTTGACATGAGATGTGCTAATAAAGCCATTATAAGAGAGAATCATCCTTTACCAACAATGACTCAACTTTTACCTAAACTTAGGAAATCTTGTATTTTTTCTAAACTGGACATAAAAGATGCATTTCACCAGGTAGAGATAAAGGAAGATTGTAGGGACATAACAACGTTCATAACAAATAAAGGCTTGTTTCGGTATAAACGTTTGATGTTCGGAATATCATGTGCGCCCGAACATTTCCAAAAAATCATGGAGAGGACGCTCCTACCTTGTGACGGTGTCGTTAATTTCATTGATGACGTCGTAGTGTTTGGAAGCGACATTAATCAACATAACGAAAGATTAAAACATGTATTAGAGATTTTAAAACAAAATAACGTGCTTCTCAACAATAAAAAGTGTATTTTTAACGTATCAAAAATAGATTTCTTGGGTCATGAATTGTCTCCACGTGGCATCAAGCCTTTGGACAAGTACGTTAAAACTATACAATCGTTTAGAGACCCTAAAACAGTCGAAGAGGTACAAAGTTTTTTGGGACTAATCAACTATATAGGAAAGTGGATTCCAAGGTTAGCTACTATGACTGATCCAATTCGAGACATTCTAAAGCACAAGCTATCCAAACACGCCGACATTGTCAAATACTGGGGTAAAGAACAATCTGCCGCTTTTGCAGAGTTAAAAGAAAGTTTAAGTAACCTTCGTACTCTAGGGTTTTACGATCCTCTTGATAGAACTCAAGTAATGGCCGATGCCAGTCCTGTAGGTTTGGGAGCAGTTCTCATTCAACATGATATACAAGGACCTCGAATCATAGCTTTTGGCCACAAAAGTTTGACAGATGTCGAAAAACGATACTGCCAAACAGAGAAAGAGGCACTTGCTCTAGTTTGGGGCATCGAACATTTTAACATGTATTTATACGGTTTAAAAGAGTTTGATCTGATCACGGATCACAAACCCCTCGAGGTAATATTCGGCCCGCGATCGAAGCCATGTGCACGAATCGAACGATGGGTATTAAGGTTACAAGCGTACAACTACAAAGTGGTCTATTGTTCGGGTAAAAATAATATAGCTGATTCCCTGTCTCGGTTATGCTCAAATCAACCAAATCCACGTCCTCATGAAGATGAGCATCATATTAATGCGATCGTAGAGTATGCAAGACCTATGGCTTTGTCTATGGAAGAAATTATTAATAAATCACAAGGTGATGACGACATTCGGTTAGTAAAAATTGCACTTTCTGGAAAGAATTGGGACCCTAAAGTCAACAATTATAAGCTTTTCGAGCATGAGCTTTGGATGCATGACGATATCCTATTACGTGGAAACAAAATAATCATTCCCACGGAGTTACGCAAACAAATGCTTGCTTCAGCACACGAAGGGCATCCGGGCATCGTTGCTATGAAGGGTAGACTACGAACTAAAGTCTGGTGGCCTAAAATCGACAAAGACGCTGAAAATATGGTAAAAAGCTGTAAAAGTTGCACTTTAGTTTCTGGACCTAACCCGCCGGTGCCAATGAAGAGGCGTGAATTACCATTACAGCCTTGGACTGACATAGCTATCGACTTCCTTGGTCCACTACCCAGTGGGCATAATTTATTAGTAGTCATAGATTATTATAGCCGCTATAAGGAAATTAAAATAATGAAAGCCATAACATCTCGGGAAACCATTAGCATATTAAAAGAAATATTTTCTAGGCTAGGTATTCCAGTCAGTATCACATCAGATAATGGTCGGCAATTTATAAGCGAGGAGTTCAATTCCTTCTGTTCGGAATTCGGCATTAGGCTATTTAATTCTATACCTTATTGGCCGCAACAAAATGGGGAGGTCGAAAGACAAAATCGCGACATAATGAAACGCTTAAAAATTAGCCAGTGCCAAAAGTCCGATTGGAAGGATGATCTCCTTCGCTACCTCATGATGTATAATAGCACTCCACATAATACAACCGGGAAGTCACCCTCAGAATTATTTTTCAACAGGCAATTTAGAGACAAAATACCTTCAATTGTAGATGTTGAAACCAGGCGCACTGATTTAGAAGTGTACGATAAGGACAAATCAACAAAAGAAAAGAGCAAAATAATTGAAGACAAAAAGAGAAAAGCAGTAGATAATGAAATCAGTGTAGGAGAAAAGGTTTATGTTAAAAATATGATTAAGGAAAACAAATTAACGCCGGATTTCAACTCTACTCCACACACGGTAATTAGCGCTAAAGGAGGTGATATTAGAGTACAAAATGATGAAACAGGTCAAGAAATAAGAAGAAATGTAATTCACCTCAAGAAAATAGAGGGAAAATGGAGAATCCATAATGAAAAGGAAAATGATAATGGGGTACAAATAAACACTGATGAAGATTAAAATAAATTGATTTAGATGAAGTTTATTTATGAAGATTAATAATGTTAATATTATCATTGTTATTGCTATTATTGTTTTGTTATTATTTCCTTAAATTTGGTAAACATAATATTCCACTCTATCATATTATGAAGTTACGTAGTCAATCAAATTTGTATTGTTTGTTTAGAATAGAGACAAAGTATGACTAAATTACTCTTGTAACAATTACTGTTTGATATAACAATGTGATTCAATTTAAATTTATTGAAAGGGAGAGATGTGGTGTATAGATATTATAATTAAATAGGTGCGCCTGCGACACCCGCTACCCGCATTACATTGACAGACGTCGGGCGAACGGTCGTGCCGCGCACGCACTAAGTAATTGATTTCTGTGTTTTATTCTAAACCACCTGTGCCCAAACGAAAGACATAACAATGCTCATCACACAAAGTTTGTCCTGGGTGGGAATCGAACCCACGACCTCCGGCTCAGCAGTCAGGGCCACTAACCACTAGACCAACAGGCCCGTCAATAAGGTGTTTTATTGTTCGTACGTCAAAAAGGAACGGCCCATAATCTAACAATTAAAAAATGTATATATAGTTCGGTTTTGGTAACAGATGAAACAAAAAAACCTTGTAATAAAACCTATCTAGCATAGTAAGCGTAAATACAAAATTTATTGCTAGTAATAGTAATTAATAGTTACTAATATTATAAAAGCGAAAGTGAGTTTGTTTGTAACCTCTTCACGCTTTAATGGCGAAACCGATTCTGATGAATTTTGGTACAGAGATATTTGGGAACCAGGAGACAGACATAGGCTATTATTTTTTTAAAGTGGGATGTGAGGGAGGAAGAGGGAAGAAAAGGGAAAACTTAGCGTTGCTATAACAAATCAATAAGGCGCATGGGGAAGTGTGTTACCCCAAATTTAAAGCGAGCGAAGCCGCGGGCAAAAGCTAGTATAATAATAATTGAAGCACAAAAGTAATCCTAAACTGAACCCTCACGTCTTACTAACGGAGAGTAACCTAACCTAAGCTTAGATGTGTCTATGCAAGTACTCTCCGCTGGATCAAGGATTTGATTTATTAAAACCTAACTGGACAATGTAATTGCACTCCTTCATGAAGTGTTACTATATGAAATAATAACCAATTATTAATATCGCTGTAGATGTCCCAGGTGGCTGAAGGCAGCGAAGTGGACTACGTCGTGCGAGGACGCGGCGGCGAGGGCGACACGACACAGGCGCGCGTCGTGCCGGCCGCGTGGCTGGCGCGCTGCCACGACGCGCGCGCGCTGTTGCCGCACGACCACACGTTGACGAACGTTTTATAAAATGTCTACGTAACAAAAACAATATGATTGTTTTTTTTAAACCTGTCCTAACCTGCCCGGATCGTCTACCATCGAGGCCTCTCGGGACATATTTTAAGAAGCCTCTATCACAAAATTGCTGAGTTATACTGCGGTACTGAGTTCAAGTAATCACATTATGCAGCAATTTGGCAGTTGTGATAACGTTTTTTTATAAAAAAAAAATATTGCTATCTAATTAAAACTACTAGTTATTCTGGTATAGAATTAACTTATACATAATGGATTAGGATTTTATTTTACTAGGTGTTACGATGTAGGTTTTGTGTGAAATAAAATTCGTGCATGTCAGTTGCATGCTAATCGTTATATTGAATTTTTGGAAGAAAAAAGAAGAACAATGGTAAGAACGAAGTACGATCATAGGCACAATGCTCCGTCGGCGCACGAGATTGGTTGGTACCGCGTCGGCGCGCGGGGAGTGGTCAGCTGAGTGCCATGCGCACCGTCATTGGTTGATTCTGATTGAGTTATTATTATTAGAACCTTTTTACTAACATGCTGTCATATGAAAAGTCTGGCCTGTCTGGTGTTGGGGTTCAGAGCAGACCCCAAACCTTTAATAAGCTGAAGAGTCTACTGACCACAGCTCCAATACTGGTGCAAGCCGATTTTAGTCGTCCCTTCATTCTGCGAACTGACGCAAGTGACTACGCCTTAGGCGCAGTTTTATTACAGGGCGACTATTGAATATGCCACCCGGCTCAATGCAGCTGAACGCAACTATTCTACAACAGAGCGGGAAGCATTCGTTGTAATGTTTAGCGTTTTAGTCCCTACCTAGAGACGGGCAAGTCATCGGCTTATTTGAACTTTGGTAGAGAGATGCGGTCACCCACAGAAGTTCATGACCTTCGTGCCATCAGAGCCAATGAAAACTTTGTCCCTTAAGTGAACTCCTAAAACTTCCTGCATTCACTGTCAGCTGTTCGGGAACGCGTCAAGATCGAGCAGGATAAGACGAAGCGATACGTCAATGCTTCGCGCCGTCCCTCCGACGCCTTCGAGGTAGGTGATCTAGTCATGTTGAAATCGTCAGCAACTTGCTTTTAAATACATATAATCTTATGGAATCTGAGGTACCGTGCCACAAGTATGTGCCCGACCCTGTTCTCGAGAAAAACCATGTCACGCTGTACTGGGATCGGAGGACTATTGTCGCCAATAAGCCTGACATAGTGGCATGGTCCCGTTGAGTTACACCATTTTGTGTTACACTGTTACCCATTGGGAAAAATATTAAGGAGGCCATACACGCTAGGTTTTGCATGATGGTTTTAGCCGTGCATGCAAAACCGACAAGCATAACCGAGTTTACATGCACCGATAACTGTACAGTTTAATCACATACACGCTAGGGCTTGCCTGTCGGTTATACATGCACGGCTAAAACCATCATGCAAAACCTAGCGTGTATGGCCTCCTTTACCGATTAGTAACACTGTAACTCAAAGCCACATTTTTGTTTCCCATCAATTTACACTGTACGTAATAGAGTTACAGAACTTTATTGTTGAATTAAAGATTAAATAAAACCATTTAAATCCAAAATTATTTTTTAATATGTATTTAGCGGTATGATGAACAGGGTGTAAAGTTCTCCATCCTCTATGGAAAAGGGAACATCCTCCGACCAGACGGGTGTCGTGTCTGGTGGGCCACTTTCCTTTATATACTCTATGTGGGCCACTGCCTGCAGAGTCGGGTGCTCGTATATAATTATGCTAACTTCGCGTTGGAACTACGTTCTTCGTTTGGTTGTGTTGGTTGCATAGATGGCGCTGTAGTACTTTTTGCCACTCGCATATTTGTGTCGCTACAAGAATAACCATTTAGAATGATTTTAATGTTGCTAAAAACATAAATGATAGGTACATAAATCGTTGTAGATACATAATCATAGTTGTAGGCATACTATTTTCGTAAATATACTTGAATTATAACTTCATTATGGTTAACACCACGACTCAGAGTCGTGGTTTTTAGACCACCCGGTAGTTTTTTTTTAACCACCCAGAAATATTAGCCCCGCTAAGCGGGGCTCCGTCCACCTACTCGACCTATCTTAGCGCAGGTGGTAGTAATCAGTTGTAAATATTAAAGATATATTTTGTTCCCGATATGTAACCCTATTACGTACAGTGTAAATTGGTGGAGAAAAAATGTGGTTTTGAGTTAAGTGTTACTAATCGGGAAAAAAAAATGTGGTTTTGAGTAAGTGTAAAAACTGTTCTAATCGAGAAAAAAAATGTGGTTTTGAGTTAAGTGTTACTAATCGGGAAAAAAAAAATGTGGTTGTGAGTTAAGTGTTACTAATCGGGAAAAAAAAATGTGGTTTTGAGTTAAGTGTTACTAATCGGGAAAAAAAAATGTGGTTTTGAGTTAAGTGTTACTAATCGGGAAAAAAAAATGTGGTTTTGAGTTAGTGTAACTAATCGGGAAAAAAAATGTGGTTTAGAGTTAGTGTAACTAATCGGGAAAAAAAATGTGGTTTTGAGTTAGTGTAACTAATCGGGAAAAAAAATTTGGTTTTGAGTTAGTGTAACTAATCGGGAAAAAAAATGTGGTTTTGAGTTAGTGTAACTAATCGGGAAGAAAAATGTGGTTTTGAGTTAGTGTAACTAATCGGGAAAAAAAATGTGGTTTTGAGTTAGTGTAACTAATCGGGAAAAAAAATGTGGTTTTGAGTTAGTGTAACTAATCGGGAAAAAAATGTGGTTTTGAGTTAGTGTAACTAATCGGGAAAAAAAATGTGGTTTAGAGTTAGTGTAACTAATCGGGAAAAAAAACTACTACTACAAAAAAACTACTAGTCGGTAATTTTTTTTCAATGGGTAATAGTGTAACTCAACGGAAACAAAGGGACATAGTGGTGATTGATAAATCAGCGCGCCGCGTAATGATAATCGATGTTATCATCCCGAATGACGAGAACCTCGTGAAAGCTGAGAAAGAAAAACAACTAAAATATCTTGACTTGGCACACGAGGTTGTCGACATGTGGAATGTAAACTCGGCTATCATTGTGCCGATTGTCGTAACGGCCAATGGCTTGATTGCCAAGAACCTCGACGAACATCTGTCGAAACTCTCCTTAAGGCTACTACACACTCGGGCGGGAGGAAGCGCCTGGGTGTCACCATTGTGACGATCGCCCGGAGGACACGGTGGAGCACACAGTGGCGATCTGCCCAGCTTGGGCGGAGCACCGCCGTGCCGTCGTGGAGGCGATCGGCGGCGGCGATCTCTCGCGTCCGGCCCTGGTTCAGGCCATGGTCCGGAGCGAGAGGGAATGGGAAGCGGGCACCACCTTCTGCGAAGCAGTAATGCTAGCAAAGGAGGTGGCCGGGCGTTTGAGGGAGAGAACATCTGCCCAACCCAGCCGCCGCGGGAGACGCCCAGGGCGCCGGGCGCCGCGAGACGACTTCCGGCCACCGTAGATGCGGGCCTGTGGGCGGTGAGCAATGGGTAGTTCACCGTCCGTCCGTCGATTGACGACAGGCCGTGTCGACGGCGCGTTCGTGTTTCACGCGCGCTTCAAAGAGAGTCAGCAAAGCAGAGGGGCTTGCCAGAGCCTCCGCCTGCCGGGGTTGCGGGTTGTTCGAAAGAGATACCGCGGCCTCGGAACGTAAAGGGCAATAGAAGGAACATGGGTGGGTTTTAGTCAGTCCAAGTCTGACATGCCCCCCCGCTCCGCCCAGAGCGGGGGAAGTCATTGGATGATTTCCCACCCGAAAAAAAAAAAAAAGGCTACTACACACAGTGCCGGCGGCAAAGCCGCCGGGCATCATTCCGGTTGTGACAGTCACATAGAACGCTAGTGAAGTGCACATTCTATGGTTGGTTACAATAAATAAGGAAATCATCAGCACTGCCACCGTAGTTGTAATTTTTATTTTAATAAGAAAAAATACAAAAGGACGAGGTTTTGGGTGCGCCCAAGTTTACAAAATAGAAAATGGCAGAACGGTACTGTAATGATAGAAGAGTATGAAAAAGATGATGTGGGGTGTCAGCGTTTGCGCAATAGTAATTATGTTCTTTGGATTTCTGAGAATGACATTATGAAGATTTTGAATGTTTGCCAGAGTACTGAAGTGTACATTAGCAATTATGTTCAATGCGTCCGTTCGTTTGTTCCTATTCTTATAGTCTGCATTTCTGGGATTCCATAATATATCATTTTCATGAAATTTTTCAATTAATAGCAACGCAGATTCGTCGTCCCAATGAAACGACATTTTAATTTCTTGAATACCTACAAACAAACCGCACACCACTACCGCCCGAATGCCAGGAACGAATTGACACCCCGGCAAGCCGCGTTACCCGGCTCTTTTGTGTGGCAAAGCCGGCGGCTTTGAATGCCGCCGGGTGCACGGCGGCTTGGCCACTGTGTGTAGGTGCCTTTAGGCGGTTGGATCAAGGGCCTGATCCAGGCCCTAAGCACCGGTAGCTTGGACCCTGTTCCCGATACCGGTGGGCTTCTATTTTTTGTATTTTTAAATGTTTTTTTGTTTGCTTTGTTTTTATAAAGAAATATTTAATTAATATGTATTATGTGAATAAACGGACATCCTTACTAATATTATAAAAGTGAAAGTAAGTTTGTGTAACTGTTTGTTACGTCTTCACGCTTTAATGGCGAAACCGATTTTAATGAATTTTGGTACAGAGATACACAAGTTTTGCATACAATACTTGTTTTTATTGATGCTAGCTATTGCTTGATACAGGGTTAATGGGTGCCCATCATAAAGTAAAATGTGCTACATATTTCGGACTTCTTATTTGCACTCTATCGCTATTTCCACGGGCGAAAGACAAGAGCGAACGGATACTTGCGGGAAATAAGATTCTTTACGATCGATGAATCGAAGTTTGTGTCTTCTTCACGGAAAGTATGCTTTGAGTAAAATATCCCCACAGGGTAAAGTTACCGCAGAGGAGCCGTTTTATCGAATATCCCAAATGTGTATTTACAAGATGCGACGTACTACTGCGAATCTATTACACAAAAATGAAAAAGAAACCGCTGGGATATCGCATCGCATGTTTGATACAAAAATAGTACAAGTACCGCTAGAAGGCGTGAACTCGTGTGTCAGATTTTGACGCCATTGGAATAAAAATCAGGTTGATGATGGAAAGTTATTTATTTAGAGATAACATGTAGTATAGTGTATGCAGCAGGGATTTGCTGTACGAGCGAGCTAGCTGTGTCACTGTGATGTCAGCAGTGTGAGCTTCTCGTTGAGCTGCAGCTGCGTCTTGATGAGCTGCGCCAAAGTCACCACCTGCGACACGACACACACCGTATACACACGCTTCTATATGTTACGCTCAACAGAACACAATGCTTTTTAAAAAACAAAACCTGACAATGCCAAGTATTTTAAAAAGTTTTTTTGGAACGACAGGCTGGGCGCCGAGCTCACCAGCTGCAGCAGCTGCCGCCCCGCCGCGCAGGCGCAGCTGGGTGATAGAAGCGGCACTCACCATGAGCAGGTCCTTGACGCTGGACGCGAAGGCGGCGGCGAAGGTGTCGGCCGACAGGCTGGGCGCCGAGCTCACCAGCTGCAGCAGCTGCCGCCCCGCCGCGCAGGCGCAGCTGGGTGATAGAAGCGGCACTCACCATGAGCAGGTCCTTGACGCTGGACGCGAAGGCGGCGGCGAAGGTGTCGGCCGACAGGCTGGGCGCCGAGCTCACCAGCTGCAGCAGCTGCCGCCCCGCCGCGCAGGCGCAGCTGGGTGATAGAAGCGGCACTCACCATGAGCAGGTCCTTGACGCTGGACGCGAAGGCGGCGGCGAAGGTGTCGGCCGACAGGCTGGGCGCCGAGCTCACCAGCTGCAGCAGCTGCCGCCCCGCCGCGCAGGCGCAGCTGGGTGATAGAAGCGGCACTCACCATGAGCAGGTCCTTGACGCTGGACGCGAAGGCGGCGGCGAAGGTGTCGGCCGACAGGCTGGGCGCCGAGCTCACCAGCTGCAGCAGCTGCCGCCCCGCCGCGCAGGCGCAGCTGGGTGATAGAAGCGGCACTCACCATGAGCAGGTCCTTGACGCTGGACGCGAAGGCGGCGGCGAAGGTGTCGGCCGACAGGCTGGGCGCCGAGCTCACCAGCTGCAGCAGCTGCCGCCCCGCCGCGCAGGCGCAGCTGGGTGATAGAAGCGGCACTCACCATGAGCAGGTCCTTGACGCTGGACGCGAAGGCGGCGGCGAAGGTGTCGGCCGACAGGCTGGGCGCCGAGCTCACCAGCTGCAGCAGCTGCCGCCCCGCCGCGCAGGCGCAGCTGGGTGATAGAAGCGGCACTCACCATGAGCAGGTCCTTGACGCTGGACGCGAAGGCGGCGGCGAAGGTGTCGGCCGACAGGCTGGGCGCCGAGCTCACCAGCTGCAGCAGCTGCCGCCCCGCCGCGCCCTGCGCCTGCGCACGCCCGCTCAGCACCTCCTCCACGTACGCCAGCACCTGCACCACGCAATCACTGTACGAAGTGTGTCTATATCTGTATGTCAGGGTACGTACATGGAGCCGCTAAACTTTAATTTTGTAATGATCACAGTACAACAACAGGCTAGTATTTTCATGTTTGTAACACTAATATACTGGTTTTCTTGTCCCACTGACTATCAGCGCTTATAGATCATACGTTTATGAGTATGAAGCATTGCTGAATACTCTATCTGAGCAGCTGGCAGCCTCGTGCGGTGCTACGAACCCCGAGTGTTTCTGCGCCGATCTAATGTCCACTATAATAATTGTGCTAGGTATTATTTGTCTACTTTGCGGCCATCGGCGTGACATTAACACCTCTACCTAGAAAACTCAGCGCCATTACTGGATTCTATATCGATTGTTCCTATTTCAGAAAATATTGTTTCCCAATGTACATAGTTGTTTTCAAAAATTTGTACTGAGTAATATCAGCAGCATACTAGTTTGAACGTCACAGCATGAATGAATGGATTGTTTCTCGCCACTGTCATGCTATTCGTAAAGTAAGGCATATGCATATTATATTTGGCACAGACCTGGTCCAGCAGGCCGGACAGCTTGGATGCGGCCTCGGCCACCTGCGCCAGGTCCGGCGTGGGCTGCACCTGGCGCGAACGCCCGCCGCCGCCCATCGTCTTCTGGCACAGGTTCAGGCCCACGATCTGCAATCATATGGGAGACTCACATTAAACATCTAGAGACGAGTATGACGATTGAACGAGTTAACAATTTATATTTTTACTAGTTGTGCCGGTGTGCGGGTGATGACACCGCTGGTCACCCGCTGCTCAGCTCTTAGTATCGTAGTGTGTTGTTACACAGTCTATTTATTTCGTTTAAGAAAGTCTATGCCAAATTATTTTAAGTCGATCCGGCCAAGGAATCGCATTCCCCATACACCCGTTTTTTGCTAATAGAAAGCTACATTATTAGGAAGTAACTTAGGCTACTACTTAGGAGCGCGGCAGCAACCAAAGACGTGGGTGAAACCGCGCAGGGCTGTTAGTGTTATATATTGTAATGGTGACGTTTTTGGCCTCGCAGCAGTGATGGCGCGAGGTAGTAGTGTCACCTCAGGCTCGTAGCAGGTGAGGCCGACGTCGATGGGCGTGAACATGCAGCCCTGCTTGCCGCGCGGCACTCCCAGCGCCACGCACACGTAGGCGCGCAGCCCCATGCGCGCGCCCGCCAGCGACGTGTCCAGCGTCACGTGCACGGGCGAGCGGCACTCGCGCGCGTAGTACTCGTGGATCACGGACGAGTGGTTCGTCACCTCGTTGCCTGTGGCCCACCAGCCTGGAATCAGTTCATTCACACTCAGGCAAGGAAGATCATCTGACCTACTTTAATCTTTACGGACTGTGGGACGATTTAGGTCTAGGTACTACAATGATTTTTGATGTGGTTTCCACCATTATTTTTAAACTGTTGAACTTATGGTTTTGGTTTTTTTTTTTCGGATAGACAAAACATTTTTTATTATTATTATCTATCTAAATTATATTAATTAAATAAATATAATTCATATAAAACAAGATCCTCAATTAATTGCATAGAATAGATTTTAGACAAAAGACAATGGCCAATATATGAGTATATGGAACCTTTTTATGTTTTCGCAGCTATTAATTGAAATCAATTCAAAGATCAAGATATACAGCTCTTAGTTCGGGCAAGCTCTTAAGCTCATTGTAATGAGTGGACATTGTCGGCCTTGTAGATTCTTAGACGCTTGTAAACATTGTTAACTTATTATTTTATTTTACGTTTTGTAAAGTAAGCAATGACTTATGGTCAGGCCTATGCTGTCCTCTCATACTTAAGTACTAACGCTGTAACAACAATATTGTAAAACCAAATTATTTTAAAAAGAGTAACCACATGAAGTTTCTTGCCGGTTCTTCTCCATTATGGGTCGATTACACCTAACGAGTACAGTGGTGAGTCAGTAAATAAGCTCTCGGCCGAGAGAGTTGCCGAACCGAGTGGGTGTTTACACGTATTTACACCAGTGGCGAGTCAGTTCAGTTTTGATCACGACGTCTGCAATGGATCGAAAAAAAAAAGAATTTGAACGGGTTTTAAATCGGCTGTTACCAGATATTATTAACGAATTGTGGGATTTATTAGAAGAGGAAGATCAACGAATTTGGACCAGAAAATGGATTTTAAGGCGAAATGCCCTTGGAGCAACAAATAGCCTGTTTAATGAATTGCAGTTAGAAGATCCCAAAGAATTCAAGGCACTTTTGAGAATGACTGTAGAACGCTTTGAGACTTTGCTGGAGAACATAACTCCATATATACAAAGACAAGATACTATTTTGAGAGAAGCAATACCAGCAAAGGTTAAACTGCAAGTAACATTAAGTTATTTTAATTGAGATTTTGATAAATTGTTTGAAAAAATACACATACACGCACACTGCTTGATGACGAATAACGAACGAGTGCGTGTTTATACGTACCGAGCGGGATAGCGAGTCGCTGCGGGGGCAGAAGAATGAAGCGGGGTGGTGGGTACTCGGCCTAGTAAACAAATTGGGATTCTAATGACCCTCTCGCCTCTCTTCTCGACCGAGTACTCGGCCGAGCACTCGTTAAAGTGTTTATACCAACCGAGCACTCGGCCGAGGACACTGACTCGCCGCTGTACTCGTTAGGTGTAATCGACCCATTAGTAACGACCAACCCGAACCGTGCACCTTTTCTTGACGTTTTATAAGTGCCCATGTAGGCCTATGTGAAATAAAAATTTTTTGATTTTCAAACTATAATAAAGTAATTCTATACAAAAACTTTTAAGGAATTCAACTTTTACTCAATATCACGTTTTACAGTAGAACTAAATTTTAATCACTCTAAATGTGCTGTTGGGCGCATTGAATTGTATTGGGGTAGGTATTCGAGGTACAACTTTAAAAACTTCGATTAAATAGAATAAAAAACTTGTGAAATGTTGGCACTTTGACCAAAAACTACTGGGGGAACATGCTTTTTGGATTCGTTAAGGGAACTTTGAAAATGACGCTAATATAAAAGCTAAATTTCAAATATAATTATTATGATGAACGACAACATACCAACAATGTTCTCTGACGCATTGACCCGTCTGTTCAGTTCATATACGTCCATGGCGTAGTTGAGCTCGGCCTCCACCTGGTCGGCATGTTCCTTGTGTGGAACACAGAAGCAGTTCGTCACTTCCACGATTCCCTTGTCGCAGGTACCTTTGTGTCACAATAACATAACCTCAAAATTATATTCAACTCATCATTTAAACCATTAAATACAGAAACATTTTTTTGTTTTAGATAAGTCATACAGTTTAATACTGGCATTTACGAAATCCGAAGTCGGAAGCGACTTAAAATGTGGCACCAATAAATGAACACATGACAGACATCAGTAAAAATATTTGATTTCATGCCGAAATTTACTTTTCTACTCAATGAAATTGATGCGAAACCAATACTTACCCAACAAGGTACCAATAACTCTATGCGAGTCTGCATTTCGGCGCTCGTATGCATCTACAATTTGAAATAATACTACGGGATGAATCTTGACACTTAAGTTGAGCGCCATGTTGATGTGTGAAGGTTTTTTTTTTATCAGCGTTCCATAGCTTAAATGACAGATAATATTGTTAACATACAAAAGGCATCTGAAAAGTTAATATATTTAGCATCATCATCAGCGACAAAAATAACCTTAACCCTAGAAACCCAATCTAGGTAATTTTGACCTACACACGAACATATATATTTGCTTTCCTTTTCGCAGCATATTTTCGATCTTCAACTTAGCAGCCACCAAGGACTAACAAAAAATTATTGTTTACAAATGAATAAACGACTTTTTAAAATTATTATTAGGCAACGGAAGCCTTTTTAGTAAAAATACAAAAATTGCACGCAAAATGACGGCGTCGTGTTGCACTGGGAGGTCGGTATCTGTTGGGCACGCCACAATAGTGGCGGTAAGTCCTCTCTTTGAGGAGTGCTCACCTACCGCCTGACGCAGGCTGCCCTCACCGGACACGAAGTTTCGGGGGGTTCCTACACATAATCGGGCGGGAGGAAACGCCCGGGTGTCACCATTGTGACGATCGCCCGGAAGACACGGTGGAGCACACAGTGGCGGTCTGTCCAGCCCAGCAGCTGCGGCGGCGGCGATCTTTCGCATCCGGCCCTGGTTCAGTCCATGGTCCGGCGCGAGAGGTAATGGGAAGCGGTCACATCCTTCTGCGAAGCTGTCATGCTAGCGAAGGACGTGGACGAGCGTTTTGAGGGAGAGAACCTCAAACCAACCCAGCCGCCGTGGGAAACGCCCCGGGCGTCGGGCACCACGAGACGGACTCTCGGCCACCGTAAATGCGGGCCTGTGGACGGTAAGCTATGGGTAGCTCACCGTCCGTCTATTGACGACAGGCCGTGTCGACGGCCTCAAAGAAATGTCAGCAAAGCAGAGAGGCCTGCCACGGCCACAGCCTGCCGGGGTTATGGGTTGTTCGAAAAGTGTACGACTAAACGCCGACAGACTGAACACCGACAAGACCTTACTTCGACGGGACTATTCGCCGACAGGACTCTTCGCCGAAAAAAAAATGGGTAGGTTAGGTTAGGTTAAAACTGTGACCTCCTACTCCAGAAACGACTTGCATTATTATAAAAAAGAGATGACATTTTTAGCAAAATTTTGACGATCAATTAATATGAGATGAGTTACATTTTATACGTACTGAGCTATTATTTCCAAAGTAAGTATCTGAATATCGGAGATAAATTGCGTCGCTGATGAGCCCTGTCGGCGAAGAGTCCCGTCGAAGTAAAGTCTTGTCGGTGTTCAGTCTGTCGGCGTAGTGTCTGTCGGCGTTTAGTCGTACTCTCTTGTTCGAAAGAGATACCGCGGCCCCGGAAAATAAAGGGCAATAGAAGGAACATGGGTGGGTAGCCAGTACAAGTCTGACACTCCACCCCGCTCCAACCAGAGCGGGAGAAGTTATTTGATGATATCCCATCCGCAAAATAAAAAAAGGTCGTATACGTCCACGAAATTATCGATACACGACACCCTTTGGCGAAAACTAACACTTATTTTACAGTTCATTATTTGAAACATTCAGTACCTATCATCATGCCACGAACATACATAAAAAAGAAAACAAAAATATATAGTCTACAAGATTTAGCTGACGCTATTCAAAATGGAGAGTTTATCGCGTTTGCTGCTGCGCAGGAGTATAAAATACCTATGACCACTCTTTACGACCATGTCAACAAAACTAAAAACACTATTAAGCGCAGGCCACACCGCCAGCTAGCGGGCGGGCGGGCTAGGCGGGTGGGCGAAGCGAACGAAGGAAACTATACAAACTACGCGAAATATTGGCGAGCAAAACTATGGGGTTCACACCGAAAACTACGGACAGACGAGCGACGGGCGGAGCGGGCGAAGCGGGGGGCGCGGATGGGAGAGCGAGAGGTTAGCGTTCTATCTGTCCATTATTTGCAATTTCACAAACGTAAACACTACACTGCTATTCGAAATCGAGCGTCGACTAGTCTACTCGAAACAACGGGGAGGACGGGCGAACGAACCGGGCGAGCGGGCTGGCGGGCGAGCTAAGCTAGCGAAGCGCGGGCGCGCCAACGAGGTGAACGAGTAGCTTCGCTGGAATCGTCGGATATTTCGTTAGCTTAGCTCGTTAGGTTTATCGGTAGCTCGCGGTGTGAACCGAAGTATGTAAAGAGGTGAAACGATGTTCGCCCGCCTAGCCCGGTGTACCTACGTTACTCCAGCAAGAAAGTATCTATCCTAGAGTTATATGAGTAGAACGTATAGTTTGTGCCTTATCTGCTGTAAATGTGCCCCTACATAAAAAATGTGTGCCCCCTGTCGTTTTGAAAAAAAAACGATTCTTGCTGGGGTAACGTTTGTCTAGCAGGAAAATTCTAAACGAGTGATTGGAGAGAGAAAAATTGTGCATGACCAGAGAGCTTATATGTGTGCCAAAATGTGCCCCAAAAAATAAAATCTGTGCCCCTTCAGGTTTTCGAGTTATTGCGTTTCCTGCTGGAGTAACGTTTTGATGAATCGTATATCTCTAAAACCATTGCATGTGCTCCTGTAGAATAAACATACTCGAGTAGCTCTTAATATGTGCCCCTTTGTGCCCCAATTAGATTTAAGGAATAATTTATAGTTTTCAAGTTATCGCGGTTTTATCAAAATCCGAAAAAACATCGCAGCGCCTAAATGAGGCAAGGCATAAGTTCACTGAAAACTGTATTCGGTCCTTCTTGGCGCTAATAGTAACCATAGAAAGTTTCAAAACTGTTCATGCATGCATTTTTGAATAATCTTGCTAAAAGTCAAAACGATGGTGTCACAACTTTGACGGCAAAATACAAGGAACTGGCTCAATCTCAGATGTGTAGGTGTAAACCAAAATCATGTGCCTTTAGTCAAAAATATATGGTGAAAATATTGAGCTTGGAATGTTTCGCATTAAGTAAATATAAACAAAAAACCAAATTAGTAAACAACGGCTGGTTATCCGACCAAATTAAAATGACTACTAAAAAGCGACGGATTCATACATATCGATGACCTTCTTTACAAATCTCACTAACCGGTTCACACGTGTTGTGCCTGAGTACACTGAAGTAGAAAAGTAATAAATAATAAAATAAAGTTGTTATTGGATTATGTTCTACTAGCTGTTTCTATGACCTTACACATGATTAAGTACATTATAAATAGTAGCCTAAGTGCTATTCCAAGGTAAGCTATCTTCTCCATTTTAAATTTCATTAAAATACATCCAGTAATTTATGTGTGAACGAAAGAAATACATCTAGATATTTGCCATTTGTCAGGTCTTTGACCTAAAATTTTCATAATTCATAATTCATAATTCATAATCATTTATTTGCTAATATGGGTAATTACATAAAGTTGTTAATGAAAAGTACAGACCAACCATATTAAACCTTGCGGCATGCAAAACACAAGCTTTATAACACTCAAATAATAATAATGTCACCAGAAGTCTGTCGTAAATTTAAGTAAAATGTCAAGATACATTATATTGTGAATAAGTGATAAAATAAGAATAATAATTATGAAGCACATCAATTTAATAATGTCAGTAATTGATTGAGAATGTCAAGATATATTGTAAAAGAAAGTCAAATTAAATGTCAAAGTAATAATATTAATAATTAAATTAGTGCACCAACAATAACCAGTTACATCAATAATGACTTTACATCCTCCATCAAATAGTCCTGAATATTATAATAACATTTACACAACAAGAATTTTTTTAGTTTTTTTTTAAATTCATCGATGGATGTAGTTTCTAGTATGGACTTTGGCAGGTGATTGTATAAACGCGGCGCCATACTAAAAATGCTTTTAGCATATAAGGCAGTCTTGTTAGATTTGCAAGAAATTTTGTCAATATGTCGCTTGCTTCTGTATTTCTCAAAAAGATGTTTGTTAGTTCTTGCAAAGCTAACAATCTCATAAATGTAGACACACGGCAATGTTAATATATTATGCTTTACAAAATATGGTCTGCAGCTATCAGTTTGGCTGATACTAAACATCCCTCTAATACACCGCTTTTGTGCCTTGAATGCCATATCCTTATTGGTGGAGTTACCCCAGAATATAATGCCATACTTTATCAAGGATCCCACGTAGCCATGGTATGCTGCAAGTACAGCAGAGGTGTTCACCGTTTTTGCCAGCATATGTAGGGCGTATGATTGCCTATTTAATTTTTGATTTAAGGTATCAACATGTGTCTTCCAATTTAAATTATAATCAATTGACATGCCTAAGAATTTTGTAGTCGCTATCTCATCTATTTTTTTCCCTGCATAATTTATATTAATGTCAGTAAATTTTGCTTTACGATTGCGAAATATCATTATTTTTGTTTTGTCAAAGTTCATTTTTAAATTATTATCATTTAACCATTTTATAATGTCATTTAGAGTGCTGTTTATAGTCTGTTCTAGGGATACCTTGTCCTTACTTGTAAAAACAACAGTACTGTCATCAGCAAAAAGTATTGTGGGATGATTGGTTACTTTTGGAAGATCGTTTATATAGATGATGAATAGTAGAGGGCCCAAAACACTTCCTTGTGGGACGCCTTGTTTGGTTTCTCTGTATTCCGATGCGTAATTAATTTCTTTTCTTGTTTTGGTGCAGACACGAGTTACTAATGTGGACTGTTTTCTATTTGTAAGATATGATCTTATGAGCTCTAATGAGGTACCCCGAATTCCATACCTGTATAATTTATTTAACAAAATTGTATGATCCACGTAATCAAACGCTTTGCTTAGATCCATATACAATGCGCATGCTGGAATTTTATTGTCTAAGCTAGTCATAACTGTGGTTAAGAAATCATAGACAGCCATATTAATGGTTTGTCCCAATGTTTAAAAAACATATAGTTCATGAAATGTATGATGAATACCTGCTACTAAAAAGAGGTAGCTCTTTTTTATATATATAAGATATTACAGGATTAGGACGACACAGTCAGTCAAACACAATTGAGTTTCTCTGTAAGAAAAGATTTATTGTTTATAAAATATGAAATTTTAACAAATTTGTGTTATTACTTATTGACTTACAAACTATTACAAACCTGTAAGAAAAGAAACGACATTTAATGTTATTATTAACAATGCCAGTTCCTAATCACAAGCATCTAATGAAATTAATAATAAAACTTATTGTTCTTTTCAACAATTACGTGACCTGGTTTTTAAAGACCCATGACAGATGACATGAGGACGTCAAGTGTTCAATCACGTTTGACGGACGAAAAAGTTTAAATAGAAAGAAGTTTATATTATTTCTTTACATCTCCCCCCGTAAAGAAGATAATACGAAGATGTAATATGTTCATGTATAGTTCTCAATCGTATGCAGGGGCTGGTGTTAGTTTTGAAATGTGGAATAAATTCGATTCTGATCTCTTATGGTCAGTGTTTATCCTATAAATTGAATTGGGATTTTTTTCTATAATTTTGTACGGTCCGATTTTCAATTCATCAAGCTTCTTCCGATTCAGTTTATTTCCATTCTCTACAAAAACAGTGTCACCAACTTTGAAGTCTATGTGCCTTCTATTTTTATCGTAAATTGTCTTGTTATAATTGTGCGATTTGATTGTATTTTCCAGAGCTTTTTCCCTAGCTTGGATTAAATTATGGTTAGTCTTCTTTTTTTTCAGATCATTCGGTAAAATCGTAATATCTGTGCCATAAAGTAGGTATTTGGGAGCATACCCAGTAACAGTATGCTCCGTTTCATTGTATTTTTTTACACAGTTGTGGGCTACAGTTGTCCATGCTATTTTAGTGTCGCGTTCGTTTATCTTGCACCTGATTTTATTGACCAATGTCTGGTTTAATCTCTCGTTTAATCCATTTGAAAAAGCAGTATTCACGGCTGTGAAAATTATAGGAATATTTTTTTCATCCAAAAACTTTTTAAATTCCTTAGAATTGATTCCTGGATATTGGTCTGATAGTATCAATTCAATGTTATCATTTTCTGTACAGTTTTTTAACAGTTTGATGAAATCATTCGCATTTTGAGTACTTGATGTTAGAATATATGCATATCTAGTGAAATGATCTAATAAAAGGTGTAAATACTTCTTTGTAGACCTTGAACCTCCGAAACCTCCAATGGTATCAATAGAGCATATCTGAAAAGGTCTTGTGGCAGGGCCCAAGTGGGACATCAATCCGTATTTAATTTGTCCTCTTGATTTATTTTTTAAACATACCGTACAGGTCTCACAGATTTTTTTTATGTTTTTAATCATATTTTCTGCCGTATACATTGAACTAATCATTCTCTGCATCTGTTTAATTCCTATATGACCCAGATCTGTATGTACACTTTTCATGAAATCTATGCTAAATTCCTCTGATATAATAATTTTTTCTTTGTTTTTTACATTTTTATAGTAAACATTGTCAAAGACAAATTAATGATGAAAATCATTAATTTGTCTTTTCTGCATTGTATGTATTTATTTTCAACTTGATCTTTTAGGATGTCTTCTAGTGTTATTATATTAACTACTTTTAACTGTTCCTCTATGTTTTCATTTGGTCCAAGCACCGGGTTCCTACTTAGGCAATCAGCTTCTATGTTATATCTTCCTGGAGAATATTTAATTTGGAAATCATATTGTGATAAGTAGTATGTTAGATCTCCTAATTCTTCATCAGTTCTAGATCTTATGTTCATCTTTTCCAGTGGTTTGTGATCTGAGAACACAGTGAATTTCCGACCTATTAATATATGTTGCCAATACTTTACACATTCTTTAATTGCCAGGCATTCAAGATAGATAGCTTTCTTCCTTTTCTGTACCTCATTAAGTTTTTTCGAAAAATATGCTACTGGTTTTTCTTCATTGTTTTTTTGTGTTTGTTTTAGTACTGCTCCTACTCCCAGTATACTAGCATCCGTGTATATGTGAATAGGTAACTTTGGGTCAAAGATTGTTAATACTGGCTGAGAACATAATATTTGTTTCATTTCATCAAATGACTCTTGGCACGCATCAGTCCAGTTAAAATTTTGTCCTTTTCTCAACAGGTTATGAAGTGGTTCTAATTTTATGGCTATGTTTGGCACATACTTATGATAGAAGTTTATTTTTCCCAGGAATTGCCTCACATTTTTTTGAGTATTTGGAGTTGGAAAGTTCTTTATTGAAATTAAATTATCTTTCAATGGTCTGACTGAATTATTCTGTATTACATGACCTAAGTACTTAACTGTATCTGCTGCAAATGTGCATTTAGAGAATTTTAATTTTAAGCCTTCGCTTTTAATCGCTTCAAATAGTTTTTCCAGATGTATGATATGATCTGAGAAATTTTCAGAAAACAGTAAAATATCATCAATGAAACATACCGCGAAATCTCCAAGCTTGTGTTTCCGTATTATATTACACATTATTCTCTGGAAAATAGCCGGAGATGTTTTTAAACCAAATGGCAAACAGGTCCACTGATAGTGACCCTCTTGAGTCACGAATGCAGTTTTATGTCTGTCTGTGATACGCATGGGTATTGACCAGAACGCTGAGTTTAAGTCCAGTGTTGAGAAAAATTTGCAATCTCTTGTCTTTAGAATTAAATCTTCAATAAGAGGGAATGGTTGTGATTGAGGCACAACAATTTTATTTAGTTCCCGAAAATCGATACACAGTCTTGATCTTTTATTTTCATCTCTTTTATAAGCTAATGTGACTGGTGCTGCGAATGGGCTGTATGATTCTTCTATTATATTTTTCTCTAATAATTTTGCTATTTGTTCTTCAATCTCCTTCTTGTCTTCTATGGTGCACCGATATGGTCTTTTGAAGCAATATTTTTCTATTTGTAGATCAATGTGTGCTTCATAATCCGTTACCCGTCCTATGTCATATTTGTCCTTTGCAAACACAGATTTATTTTTCGAAATTAATTCATCAATCATTGCCTGTTTTTGATAGTCTAGATGATTAATACTAATTTTGAAGTCTTCTTCATGTATGTGTTCATTGAAGTTTATTATAGTATCAGATTTTATCTCCTTAGAAACTGTATCTGTTTTGTCTGTTTCCTTAGAAACTGTATTTGTTTTGTTTGTTTCCTTAGAAACTATTTGTTTTCTTTGTATAGGTAATTTCTGAGAAATTTTTAAGTTTTCGTTTTGAACTACCTAGGTAAAACTCTTTTATACAATCAAGTCCCACTAAAAAATCATAATCGAAATTTTCTTTGTCTATTACGAAAACCTTAATTTTTTTTTTACTTCAAAGATAGCTACATCACGTGTTATAATGCCCTTTGCCTTTTTAACGCCATTAATCGTTTTTAAGTTAGTATTGGTGGAAACATAGGGATTCTCATTATTTATTTTTAACAATCTTGAATTTATTAATGAGACATTAGACCCAGAGTCATAGATTCCATAAACTTCAACATTGTTATTCAGTACTAACTTCACTTTGATCAATGGCGGCACTATTAGTTTTTTTGATCTTCACACTGCAATTCGCATTCCAATTCTGAATTGTTTACAAGTCTTATTTGCTTTTTGTCTTTTTCATTATTTAGTTTTTTTTTAAACCAGCATGAATCTTCTGGATGATAGCGTACACCTTTCTTTAATTTTTCACAAATACCACATTTTTTCATATCTGGCTTAATATCTTCTTTCTTCTTGACATTTTTTTTTCTTGAAACTAAATGTTCTAATCTTCCAAGTTCACTAAATAAATTATTTGTATGTACCATTTCTTCTTTATTAATTCTATCAGTTATAAAATCTGGTAAGCCGGCAGCAATTATATCAATAAGAGTCCCTTCATCTATTGTTTTCCTTACCTCAAGTAAAAGTTTTTCTTTTTTTATTGCATACTCTAATAAGGATCCCGACTGATACCTGTACGATAAAGCATACTTGCTAGCAGTCCAACCTCTATTAGCATAGGTTAGCAAAAAACTTGATTTCCATTCGGACCACTCGGAGTGTAGGCTAAGTTTGATCATCATGGAAGAATACCAATCAGTGCATGACTTCTCAAGAAATAATCTCAACATTTCAATTTTTTCTTCTTCTTTTACTATACTAAACCTTTCACATTCTTTTTCAAATATTTCCATCCACTGATCCGCACTTGAACTTTTTCCATCAAATTTCTCAATAACAAACTTGTCAGCTAACTTTTTCATACATTGCTTTTCTTTGTTTTGTTGACTTTCAACTAATTTTTCCAAAATTTTCGCTATAGGGTCTTCAGAGCACTTTTTGTTACCAATAGCCATTTGTTTTTGGGTAATTTCCTCTAAAAATTGATCCTGAAAGATCATGTTTCCATCTTCATCAACATGTTTGCAACATATCTTGTGTTGTTTTGATCCAAACACTTCTAGTCTGGTATCTTTTTTTTAATGTGTTTTTCACAGTAAAAAAAAATTTCGAGGATTGGATATGTTTGTGGAGTGACATCGCTTGACATTCTTCAGGAATAAGGAAAACTTTGTCCTCTTTTGTGGTAATTGCAGTTATTGCGATGAAGTTCGACTTACCGTCTATTGATTTTACTTCGAACGTAAATTTTAATTTTTCCATTTTCTGACAATAAATGTCGTTTTATAAGATATTACAGGATTAGGACGACACAGTCAGTCAAACACAATTGAGTTTCTCTGTAAGAAAAGATTTATTGTTTATAAAATATGAAATTTTAACAAATTTGTGTTATTACTTATTGACTTACAAACTATTACAAACCTGTAAGAAAAGAAACGACATTTAATGTTATTATTAACAATGCCAGTTCCTAATCACAAGCATCTAATGAAATCCTTACTAATATTATAAAAGCGAAAGTGAGTTTGTTTGTTTGTTTGTTTGTTACCTCTTCACGCTTTAATGGCTAAACCGATTTTGATGAATTTTGGTACAGAGATAGTTGGGAACCAGGAGACGGACATAGGCTAATTTTTATTTAAAAAAAGTGGGATATGAGGGAGAACGAGGGAAGAAAAGGGAAAACTTAACGTTGCTATTACAAATCAATCAGGCGCAAGAGCAAAAACTGCAGGTCTGCTTGGTGTGTTATACCGAATTTAACGCGAGCGAAGCCGCGGGCGAAAGCTAGTTAATAATAAAACTTATTGTTCTTTTCAACAATTACGTGACCTGGTTTTTAAAGACCCATGACAGATGACATGAGGACGTCAAGTGTTCAATCACGTTTGACGGACGAAAAAGTTTAAATAGAAAGAAGTTTATATTATTTCTTTACATATATAAATAAAAAGCCCGTATTTGTCTTTATGTCGGAGTTGGTTGCAAATACAACAGTAACGAATTCATTTTCTTATTGTTAATTCAAGTGATTTTTGCTGTAAACTGTCTAATAAATCGAATCATAATTTATAAAGTACTGTGAGTACACACTATTTGGTTTTGTCAACTTATTTCGATAAGTGTGACAGATTGTTTTGTTCAAAATAATTGTTGACTTTGCTTCTTTAATTTGAATGTGATTTACTTTATGAATTCACCATTTATTCTTTAACGACAATTACTCTTGTAATATGTGTGTTTGTGTAATGTGTCATAATGTCGGCCGCTGCCTGGTGCGACCCCCCTTGAGCCAGAACGAGCGTGTCGTCAGCGTAGCAAACTACGCTGACGCCGCTGGGGAGGTCAGCGCGCAGAACCCAGTCGTAAAAAAATGAGATAAAGTTAAAAGTAAGTAAACACCTCGTTGTACAAAACAAGTCAATAAGCATTCGTTGTTATATCATTATTATTGGTATGGTTTAATAATAAAAACCGCGATAAAACGTGTCAAGACGGGTGAAACGGGGCACATGTAGGCTGGCCTTAATAGTTAGCGCTCTTGTTATATCGTCGTAAAGTTACAGTAATGTTTTCTCAAACTTTTTTAGTCTTTCTTGTTGTGGTCTTTTTATCAGATTTCTCACGTGAGTATTTGGACGTAAACGTTTCTTAATTATTTTAATTTTATACAGACCTCTCAACCCGCGCTCTCTCAACTCGCGCCTTCTCAACCCGCGCCCCCACGCCCCGTGGCCTCCGGCGCCGCGGCCGGAAACGGTAGAAGGAACTACGAGATTATCACCAAGGCCTTTGGTGCTTTTGTCACCGCAGAAGCCGACCGTATGGCAGCCGAAATCGAAGCTGCCAATGGTGATGCCGACAAGTTGAAACGCATCTGGGATTCATATCCCACGATCCTCGCAAACCTCCGCGAGCTTAAATATAATGTACCTATCAATGGCTAACAAAAATTTAAGTTGCTCCAAACCCCGTTCCCTCAAGTTAGGTTATTTTAATTTTTAACGCCAACGGCATTAGAGACCAACGTGATGAGATCGCCTCGTTTTTGCGCGACCATCAAATAGATATTCTCCTCGTCCAGGAAACCTTCCTCAAGCCTTACCATCACGACCCGAAAATTGCCAACTATCGCGTAGTTCGCAACGATCGGTCGCGCTGTCACAAAGGCGGTACGTTAATTTATTACAAGAAGGAATTGCACTGCATCCCTCTAGATCCTCCTCCCTTAAAGTCTCTCCTCGAGGTATCCATTTGTCGGCTTGGTATGACCGGTCACCAGCCTATCTCCATCGTTTCCGCGTACATTCCTCCCGCTAGTTCATCAGAGGATCATACACCTCTCATGGACGACCTGACTTCCCTATTCGGCTTGAGTGACTCCGTTATCATAGCGGGTGATCTCAACGCCAAGCACCCCGCCTGGAATAGTTCGACGACCAATCCCAGAGGAAGAGCCCTCTTCAACTTAGGTGACAGACTTAACTTTGACCCCATCGCGCCTATGGAACCCACTCACTTTCCCCACAACCCCGCGCACCGCGCCGACGTTCTCGACTTAGCGCTTCTCAAAAATATAAACCTTAGGTTGCATACCATTGAGACGATTCACGAGCTAGACTCCGATCACCGCCCAGTCTTTCTTCACTAAGTTCCTCGCTCGGGCCCTTCTGACCCCAGCCAGCCCAAACCTGCCCAAGTACAAGTGATAACTGACTCGAGGAAAGTCAGCGAAAAGCTGAACTCCGCCACGTCACCTCACCTGGACGCCATCCCCGATCACATTGTTTCGGCCACAGACACGACGGCCGCTATCGACTCGTTTACAGAGCTCGTTCAATCCATACTAAAGGATTGTTCACGGGAAGTCCCAGCAATGAGTGATCATCGCTGGCGTCTACCCGCTGACGTACGTGATCTGATAACCGAGAAGAACGCGGCCATTCGTGCCTACAGCCATTTTCCCTGCGACGCGAACAAGGCTTACATGCGCTCATTACAGCGTGCTGTAAGGAAACGCACTAGTGAGCATCGTTCGAATCGTTGGGACAATGAGCTCAGCGAACTGGAACCCACCCATCAAGCCTTTTGGCAACTACAGAGAAGAATGCCCCTAGCTCACAACCGGTCATCAAGCGTCACCTCGACAAGGTGAACGCAGAAGTAGAACGTAGAGCTGCCCTACCTCCCGTAGAAGACCCTGATGATCCTCTGCCCTTCGCCACGCCCGTCGAAGTGCAAGACATCATCAAAAGGCTTCAACCACGGAAAGCTCCCGGCTCCGACGGTATCACCAATAGGGTAATTAAACTCCTCCCCGCTCAGCTCATCATCCTTTTGGCGGCCATCTTCAATGGCGCCTTGAGCAACAACTTCTCCCCCAGATATGGAAAGCCACAGACCACTGTTTGAGTGTCAAGCTCCAGTTGTGATGCTGGTGGTCTCGACTAAATAAAACTTCCGTTTCCATAGGACTGTGTAATATTATTGACTGGTGTCGTACAAAGTAAAAAATGGCCGATGTATGCGCACGCTAAGTGACGGCGAGTGAGTGAGCCCACGAGCTACCGACCCATCAGTCTCCTGAACACACTCGGCAAAATCTATGAGAGACTTATTTATAAGCGACTCAGAGATTTCGCCGAGACTAAGAGTCTCATTCCCAACGAGCAATTCGGCTTCAGGACCGAACATTCGTGTATCCAACAGGTCCACCGCATCGTCGAACACATGAGCGCTGGCTTCCAGCGCGGGGCTATGACGGGCGTACTATTCTTCGACATAGCGAAAGCTTTCGACAAAGTCTGGCACAACGGCTTATTATACAAGCTGTACTCACTAGGAGTGCCGGACCGTCTCGCGCTCATCTTACGGGACTTTGTGTCGAACCGCACCTTCCGCTATCGCATAGGGGCCTCATTTTCTTCCCCTCATCCTATTAGGGCCGGTGTCCCACAGGGTTCCGTCTTATCCCCCCTCGTCTTCACGCTGTTCACTAGCGATATTCCCAAGAGTAAAAAAGCTCAGTTAGCTCTGTTCGCGGATGACACGGCCATTTACTATACTGGCCGCTGTACAAACGCTATCGCCCGTACCCATCAGACCTTTTTTTTTTTTTTTTTTTTTCGGGTGGGAAATCATCCAATGACTTCCCCCGCTCTGGGCGGAGCGGGGGGGCATGTCAGACTTGTACTGACTAAAACCCACCCATGTTCCTTCTTTTGCCCTTTACGTTCCGAGGCCGCGGTATCTCTTTCGAACAACCCGCAACCCCGGCAGGCGGAGGCTCTGGCAAGCCCCTCTGCTTTGCTGACTCTCTTTGAGGCGCGCGTGAAACACGAACGCGCCGTCGTGAACTACCCATTGCTCACCGCCCACAGGCCCGCATCTACGGTGGCCGGGAGTCGTCTCGCGGCGCCCGGCGCCATGGGCGTCTCCCGCGGCGGCTGGGTTGGGCAGATGTTCTCTCCCTCAAACGCCCGGCCACCTCCTTTGCTAACATTACTGCTTCGCAGAAGGTGGTGACCGCTTCCCATTCCCTCTCGCTCCGGACCATGGCCTGAACCAGGGCCGGACGCGAGAGATCGCCGCAGCCGATC
This sequence comes from Ochropleura plecta, assembly GCA_905475445.1. Taxonomy (NCBI): domain Eukaryota; kingdom Metazoa; phylum Arthropoda; class Insecta; order Lepidoptera; family Noctuidae; genus Ochropleura; species Ochropleura plecta. Next base: position 20,825,517 of record FR997736.1, read on the forward strand.
GCCTCCACGAGGGCACGGCGGTGCTCCGCCCAAGCTGGGCAGACCGCCACTGTGTGCTCCACCGTGTCCTCCGGGCGATCGTCACAATGGTGACACCCAGGCGCTTCCTCCCGCCCGATGATGTGCAGGAACCTCCCGAAACTTCCGTGTCCGGTGAGGACCTGCGTCAGGCGGTAGGTGAGGACGCCATGACGCCTCTCCAGCCACTCCTCAAAGAGGGGACTTACCGCCGCTATTGTGGCGTGCCCTGCACGGGGTTGCGACAGTCGCTCTCTCCATGCCACCATGAGATCGCACCGGAGGTCTGCCCGCCGAGCGGCAACTTGCCGTGGCAGCGGGTTTTCCCCCCGGTGTAGTGCCTCCGCGCGCCACTCAAACAGGCGCGCGAGGACTATCGCCTCCAGATCCCACGGTGGCAGTCCGGCAAGGAGGCTCGCTGCCTCGCCGGCGATCGTGCGGTAGCCCCGGACAAGCCGTATGGCCACCACCTTTTGGGGCGCGTTCAGGTAGTGGGCGGCGCGCCGCCCTAAAGAACGCGCCCATACCGGGGCCCCGTAAAGGGCCATGGACCGCACGACTCCGGCATAGAGCCTACGGCAGGAGGCGTTTGGCCCCTTCAGATTGGGCAGGAGCCGCTTGAAAGCAGCCCCCGTCCGCTCGAGCTTGGGAGCCAAACGTCGGAAGTGTTCGACGAAGTTCCACCGGCTGTCGAGGACGATTCCCAGGTACTTCATCGTCCACCCGACGCCGATGCGAACCCCTCCTACCGTCAACTGGGATCCCGACGGTGGCGTGTTTCCGCGGCCATGAAAAACCATGGCCTCGGATTTGTGCAAGGCCACCTCGAGACCCAGTAGCCGGATCCTCTCCGCGACTATCGCAACCCCGCGTGTCATATTGTCGGCCGCCGCCTGGTGCGACCCCCCCTGAGCCAGGACGAGCGTGTCGTCAGCGTAGCAAACTACACTGACGCCGCTGGGGAGGTCGGCGCGCAGCACCCAGTCGTAACCGATGTCTCACAGGAGCGGCCCCAAGACCGATCCCTGTGGGACACCGCACGACATCTCTCGCCGGTTTCACTCTCCAGAGCGACCGGGGTATATGACGGCCCTGTCCGTCAGATATGCCCCGACCACACGACGAAGATAGGTTTTAAAGATTGATTATAGAATAATTTGATTTTATTTAAATAATTTAATAAAAATATTGAATTGAAAATAAATTACTTATCATTTTCAATATCCGGTGGTATTGGAGTGCCTCCCTGATGCAGCCCCAAGGCATGGTGTTAAACGCGTTGGCGATGTCGAGAGACACCGCCACGACAACCCCACCCCTGGACACTGCAGCCCCCGTCGTGAGGGCTCTCACGCGCATGATGGCGTCCACCGTCGAGCGCCCCTTGCGGAAACCATACTGGTGATCCGCAAGATCCGGCCCCGTCCCCACAAGGTGCCCGACGAGGCGGTTTGCAATTACTCTTTCAAAGAGCTTGCCCACCTCGTCGAGCAGCACAATGGGCCGGAATGCGGACGGAGAGTCCGCAGGGCGCCCCGGCTTCTGTATGAGGACCAGCTTCCCCGTCTTCCAACGAAGTGGGAACTGGCCTCTCTCCAAGCATGCGCTTAGGAGCCCTAGTAGTCGGGGCCCGAGAGCCTCCAGGGCCAGGACCCAGGCTTTGCCATGCAAGCCATCGGGTCCCGGGGCGGTGTTTTTGGCTTTCAGCCTGCCCACCGCCGCTCTCAGATCTACCCCAGTCACCTCCGGAACGTCGTCGTCGTCGTTGTCCTCGTGGTCCGCTTGTGGCACCGCAAGCGGCGGAGCCATGGGCGGAGGAGCATGCTCCCCTCGCGAAGGGAACAGAGCGCTCACCACATCCTCAACTAGTTGGGGCCGGAGACTCTGCGTCAGCGGGGGGGCCCTGGTGCGGAGTTTATCCCGCACCATCTTGTACGGGCGATCCCACGGATCCCCGTCCAGAGACTCCAGCATCTCCTCACGGGCCAGATCCTTGGCCCGCAAGACACCTTCTAGGAGGGCGGTCTTCGCCGCTCTGTACCCCTCATACAGCTCCGCCTCGATGGCTGCCGCATCCGGTGCTCGAATGCGGAGCCTGCGGTGCCTGGCGTCATCCACCCATCAGACCTCAGCCGACGTCCTAGGCGCTTGGTTCAGGAAATGGAGAATCGAGGTGAATCCCGGTAAAAGTCAGGCGGTTATCTACTCCAAACCGCGCTTTAATCCCCCCATCCCCAGTCCGATCTCTATGTACGGCAAGCCTATCCCCTGGGAGAAGCAAGCCAAATACTTAGGTGTCATATTCGACAGTCACTTGTCCTTCGTGGCACATATATCAAAGCGGCTCGTTCGCGCGCTGCCTTTGCTATGGGTAGGCTTCACTTTTTAATTCAGGCAAAAAGCAAATTGTCACTCAAGTGCAAATTGCGTTTATACACCGCGGTCATCCGTCCCATCATGACATACGCATGTGTCGTGCGTGTTCGCCCACGCCAACCCGCGTTTCCTTCATAAGATGCAGACCTTGCAAAACCGATTCCTTCGTAAAATCACGGGAGCCCCTTTTTACGTCCGTAACGATAGTGTTCACTTAGACTTAAGAATCCCCACCGTCGTTCAATTCATGAAGCGCCTTACCAAGCGCTTCTTTGACTCCGCGTTAAAACATCGCAACCCCCTTATCGCATCGGCCGCTCGATACGATCCCTCGCGAATAAGTAAAATCCGTCGTCCCCGTCATACCCTCGTCACTCCTGACGATGCTATAACCCTGCTTCAGGAGAGCAGCAGGGAGACTAGCACCCTTCGCAAATTCAGACGCAAAGCGCCGTCATTTCGTCCTCGCCCGAGGCCCGAGGCCCGTCGCGACGTCCCGGTAATTGTCCCACCCGTCCTTTGCAAGAGCCAGCCCGCGCTGCTGAGCCAGTAAGTCCAAATCAGCCCATAAATAATATCACTCAGATCCAGCTTGTCCCTTGCTGTCCCTCAGCGACGCCCTAAGTCGAGGCTCGTACCCCACAGGGGGTGCCCTTAGCGTGTAGTCGCTTAGTTTATAAGTTTATACCCTGGCTAGAGGTCTTAATTTTTAAGGCATCCACTTTGAACCTTTGACTTTGACTTAGGATTCGCCCGGTTAAGCAGACGACAACCTCCTTGGTTGAACTGCGAGTGCCATTCATTAAAAAAAAATAAAAAAATAATCAGTCGGTCCTCAGACTCGACTCAATACAGAGCTCCCCTGCTCCCGACAAAACTGTCGGTTTACCTGGTACAGCACCGCTGTATATTTGCATTGTGATTGTATCAACTTGCTGTAAGCGAGCGATACTCCATGTAATTGGGTGGCTTGGCCACTATACGAACAGTGACCCTAAAAAGTCTGTTCGCCTTACTATACTGTGTGTCTTACCGGCATTATCTTTTATTTTCTCTTTGTTTGCCATTTTTGTATTGTGTGATTATGTGCCTACTGTAAATATACTCTGTTATTTTGTTATAAAGTCTTGTTTATCCCTATAAAATGGGAACTCCAAACCCTGACGAAGGACCTCTCGGCAATCCTGATCCTACATATATATTTATTGATAAGCCGTAGGTTAGGTAAATTAACAGTAAGTTTTTCATCATTAAGGGGAATGCCCCGACCGGCCCGCGAAATTCAAAATCTCTTGCGTTTTTTGCAATTTGCAGGCCAGTGCTAGCTAGGCTAGGTTGTATGTTGATTTAAATATTATTCGCAGCTGTAAGACGTATGTAGTTACAGAATTATAATCATCATCAATACAACCTTCCAAGTTCATAAAGGTGTAGGAACCAAAAAAAAAACAGTAAAAGTCATTCCTACACCTTCATGAACTTGTAGGGTTGATTGATGATATTGATGATTATACCTCTTAATAACATTTTATTCAACGTACAACCTAGCACTGGCGAGCAAATTGCAAGAAACGTAAGGAAATTTGAATTTCGCGGGTAGGTTTGAGCTTTCACCTTGACCAAATAAATTTTGGTACCTACAGTTTTGAGAGTTGTAATTCGTGCATACCTATAGTCAACCGCACAATGATCTGTGTCGCAACGTGTTTCCATTTTGTATGTCGTATTACGTGCCTATGAGGGATTTCTAATTATTAACCAACGATTATATTAAAGCTGATGTAGTGTCACATAATTTTGATTTGATGGCGTTTTAGATAATTATATAAGTGTCATTCCACAGTCAGGTGATAATGTTGTTACGTATATGGGATAAATATGATTATTTATAGCCAAATCCCATCAGATAATTTGTACACATTCGATGTTTACAGTTATATCTTTATGCGGTTTACTATAATAACACACTTTATCTGAATCTATGTATAAGCAAATTACTCGTAAGAGAATTATTTATCTGTGATTTCAAATTTAACATTTTTTTTAACACAATACTAAACTATAAAATACTTAATACTGATCTGTGATTTTTTTGTGATGCGAATTTACTAATTATAAGTTAGACTTGGATGAGGATCTGTGATTTAAATAATAATGATGACCACACAACGTGCAAATTATTTCTAATATTTATACGTAGGAAATTTGATCTGTGATTTGATGCAATAATTACTTTAAGAATTAAAATAAAGAGAAGTAAATAATAATTTCCACATAAACAAGCTTTTTTATTAATATAGTCACAAGGTGCATTTAATATATTTTTTAATTAGCCCCCAAAACTTTTGAACGCAACTGTACGGACAACAGCTTAGGTATAATACGTCGAATAAAGAAGGTCATCGATATGTATGAATCCGTCGCTTTTTAGTAGTCATTTTAATTTGGTCGGCCGTTGTTTACTTAGTTTGGTTTTTTGTTTATATTTACTTAATGCGAAACATTCCAAGCTTAATATTTTCACCATATATTTTTGACTAAAGGCACATGATTTTGGTTTACACCTACACATCTGAGATTGAGCCAGTTCCTTGTATTTTGCCGTCAAAGTTGTGACACCATCGTTTTGACTTTTAGCAAGATTATTCAAAAACGCATGCATGAACAGTTTTGAAACTTTCTATGGTTACTATTAGCGCCAAGAAGGACCGAATACAGTTTTCAGTGAACTTATGCCTTGCCTCATTTAGGCGCTGCGATGTTTTTTCGGATTTTGATAAAACCGCGATAACTTGAAAACTATAAATTATTCCTTAAATCTAATTGGGGCACAAAGGGGCACATATTAAGAGCTACTCGTGTATGTTTATTCTACAGGGGCACATGCAAAGGTTTTAGAGATATACGATTCATCAAAACGTTACTCCAGCAGGAAACGCAATAACTCGAAAACCTGAAGGGGCACAGATTTTATTTTTTGGGGCAAATTTTGGCACACATATAAGCTCTCTGGCCATGCACAATTTTTCTCTCTCCGATCACTCGTTTAGAATTTTCCTGCTAGAAAAACGTTACCTACCCCAGCAAGAATCGTTTTTCCGTTTTTTTTTCAAAACGACAGGGGGCACACATTTTTTATGTAGGGGCACATTTACAGCAGATAGGCACAAACTATACGTTCTACCCATATAACTCTAGGAGATACTTTCTTGCTGGAGTAACGTACACCCTAGCCCGCCCGCCCGCTAGCTGGCGGTGTGGCCTGCGCTTAAGTAGACCAAATGCAGGTAGACCAGCAGTTCTATCTTTATAAGATGAAAAAAGTTAGCAAACACAAACATAATCATGGGAAAATGGGGATTTGGGCTGTCAAATTAGGAAATCTTGGAGGTTATTGGCGAATATATGCGCAGAACACTTAAAATAAAAGTTGATCTCACTAAATAATTGTTTTATTCTATTATTGACATCCTTAATCCTTAGTAATATTATAAAAGTGAAAGTGAGTTTGTTTGTTTGTTACGTCTTCTCGCCTAAATGGCTAAACCGATTTTGATGAATTTTGGTACATAGATAGTTGGGTCCCTGGATAGCCTATGTCCGTCGACATAGGCTATTTAAAAAAAAAGATTGAGTTATGAGGGAGAAAGAGGGAAGAAAAGGGAATCTTTGCATTGCTATTACAATAAATTAGGCGCAAGGGCAAAAACTACAGGTAGCAGGTACCTGCAAATCAGGAAGAGAACTGTGTTACCCCGAATTTAACGCGAGCAAAGCCGCGGGCAAAAGCTAGTCCTTAATAATATTATAAAAGCGAAAGTGAGTTTGTTTGTTTGTTACGTCTTCACGCCTAAATGGCTAAAGCGATTTTGATGAATTTTGGTACAGCGATAGTTAGGGACCCTGGAGACGGACATTGACGATTTTTTTTTTAAAAAAAGATTGAGATATGAAAACTTAGCATTGCTATTACAATAAATAAGGCGCAAGAGCAAAAAAAAAGAATGTCACGAAATTCCACAAAATTGCACTACCTTTCCAGTTACTGCGTATATTACTATCACCATAATATATATTACGCTAATAAATTGATAGCTATAACACAAAATAAAGAATATTACATACATACAAGATATGCTTGATACACAAAGCCCTTCCTTGGCAGTTGGGTAAAAAGGTAAATAATAATTCGATTTCTTAATTCGAAAGTTATAATTGTTTCACTTTTCATTACTTATAGTTTTTATTTCTTTACTAGATAGACAAGTCACAACAAAACTTAATCTTGCAACTTTTTACTATTACTAAAACTCCTATGATTTTAAACTACAGGAACAAACCTAATATAAAGCATTTTTCAAATGGTAACAAGTAAATATTATAATCATAAAAGCTTTTGTTTTCAAATACTTTATACAGTCCAAACCGTTTATCAACATCATTTAGCGCAACAAACTTGTAATATTAACCAATATAAAAGGTTCCGGCTAGATGGTTTATGATTGGCTTATCAATGACATTGTTTTTAAAGACACTTCAGTGAGCAGCTACACTCTACATTTACAAATACACACAAATATTTTCTAAGTATTATATGTGTTGGAATGACTAGCTCAGCTGTATTGTAAACAATTTCAATAAGTATCCACAGTATTATAGTCAAATCAATACTATCGTAAAAGTAGACAAAAACATGTGGAGTTTAGGGTCTCCTGTAATCCTAAGAAACACAACATATGCAGGCAACAGAGTAAAACCTCACTTCTTCAAATATCTTCAGTCATTTTGTTACTTATCTGTGCACAAGATGCCCCAAAACATATCATGGAGTTATTCAGGAAACTTGTTGCATGTCGCCAAGAAAAAGAAAACAAATTAATGTGGTAGAAAAATCGCATTTCAAAACAATTGAGGGGAGTTACAAACAAAGATTTGGGGAAAGAATGTGACAATATCACTGAACAATTTCCATCATTTGCAAAAAAGGGAAAAATTTAAACTCTTCATAAAAGATACTTTGTACCTCGAAAACATTAATTGTTGAAACTATCAGTTTTTACGGCTATATATGAGTAGGACCCTTTGATGTTGTTTTAACAGATTTTGACTGTATTATTTGATTATTAACAATATCCCACACTTGGGTCAACTTATCCAATCATATTTTAGGTAAACAATCCATTTCAATTGTGATGTTCAACTAAAAGGAAGGCTTAAAGCCAGTACCTAGATAATCTATATAATATCAGTATTAAGAACAAACTTTTGGAAGTTTTATGTCTTATATATGAGCATACTATTTACAAATAAATATTACCCTTAGGTTATTTTTCAGTGGCATTTGGAACTGTGGTGTGTATACGGATACCATGCATCTCAGCAATCTCACTCTTCAAGGTTTCAGTTACCAAGCGGTGCTGCTTCACTCGAGACAAACCAATAAATTCCTTAGCTTCCACATTCACCTGGAAAACCAGAAAATAAATATTTATTGACTCAAACAGATGTAGCATTCAAGCGCAATATAATGATGATAAATCATAGAACACATAGGATAAAAAAACAGCTTTATTGAGCTTCTTGCTTAATACCTGACTAGCTCACAGAAATGGCAATACCTCATACATCGCGCCGCATCCCCCCGAGATGTCCTCCACGCTGACGTACGTGATGCCGGGCAGCGAGCGTTTGAGCGTCTCCGACAGCTGTTGCTCCTTTGACGCGCTGTTGCGCTTGTATGCACCGCCACCATCCGCCGCGCTACCAACCCGAGCCTTCCGCGCCTGATGACACACGAATATTTCAGCGGCATGCAAGAATATCTCTCGTTTGCGGTTTATAGTGGGTGCCACTTGAGTGGCGAGGGCACAGCACACTCTTAACGGGGCAAGGGATAACAACAGGGCTTACCAGCTGATTTCTGACAGGTATCAAAATCTTAGCCAAGTTACGAAACATGTTGTGGGTTAATATTTTAAAGCATAAATAATTTAGATCGAAAGATAAATCTATATTATTTCAATTGCCTACTACAGTGTGGCTATGCGCCATGCATTCTGTAATTATGACATTTAATAAAATTTTGAAGTATTTCAGTAAACTTTTCTTCCGGCTAATTTTATAATTAATCTTGCAAAACCATAACCTAGAAGAAAACTAAAAATAAACGATACAACACGTTCCGTACTCGGTAGATCAGCCATCAAAAATATAAACAAATTAATGTCATTGTCAAAAATAATTAAAACGGTATTTTTATCTCTCGTCTGTTGTATTGTAATGTTTATTACCGGCTAGGGCTTGATATACAGAATACTGTGATAGAATAAAAAATATACTATTTGGCTTGATTACGTTCTTACATAGCGTAAATGGCCCATGAAGATGATATTCATGGTGATACCGCCGATACCGGTGATACCCGGACGGGTATCGTATCTGGTGGGCCACAGTTGCCCGGAAGTTGTGCTCGGGTCCTCGTATATGGTCTATATTTAAAAGTACTCTGTGTATATGGTCTTAACTCGCGGTTAACATTGCTTGCGCAATGTAGGAATAATTGTAAGATGGTTCTTCAATTGTGTGGCATAGTAGGCAGGCGCTATAGTAGGTTACTATACTCTATCTATGCGCTTTATTACTTTAATTTCAATGTGGTAGGAATTTATAGTGTTGCTACAAACTAAGAAAAGTTCAACTTCTTTAAAGTCGGCGCGTATTTTAAAAACTTAAAAATGTGAAACAAAACAACAGTATAAAAAGTGGAAATAAAAAAAAGACTAACCAATAGAATGAGAACATTTGAGCCGGGTTACATTTTAAAATAAATAATGTTTATTCACAGAAAATTTCACAGTAAAGTAATATCATTTCATAAATGAATCTAGTTTGCAGATACACAAAAGTACACATTTGGGGCCGAACTATACAGCCTTCAACACCGATTCCCCTGAGTAATATTTGGTTTTAAAATTAAAGTTATGTATTTCAGTGAACGCATTCAGTTTTTTTTTGTATGTGCCCAAATAATGGCCCAATATTATTGCTGAAAGCGCGGGAATCATTGAATTTGGCGGTCGCGATTTTTTGTGTTTAATTTAATTATTGTGTTTTTTTTCATGTGGTTTGGTATTTTTTAGCGTGTAAATAGTAAATTTAACTGTATATATTTGAGTTTTGTAGTTTGTTTATATATTGTATGTGATATTTAGGTAAGTTTTTATTCATTTACTATGGACCCCCCTGATGATCCAGGGGGAACACCCCCCGACATTGGTTATATAGTTACAATTAATAATGCCTCAAATACCGATGGTAGTATGGACACTGATTGTTCGGCAATAAGTATTGGTGGTGGTGTCAAACGTAAGAGGATTGCATCTCGTAAGCTCATTTGTAGACATTGCAATAAACGGAGACGTAAAAATGGAAATAAAAAAAACCTATTAGATACTGATTGTCAATGTTTGTCTTCAGATACTCAGTGTCTACAGAAAGTTTCCGATAGTGAGAGTTCTCAAGTTCCTCAAAAAGATAATATAATTATTCCAAATCCAGCTACTCCACAGTCAGTTGCAAGGCTGTCTTATGTAGCTACTGATGTAGCTCCCTTTATTGTACACATACAAAAGAAAATTTCCTCACATGATGATAACGTGACATTACACCCAGTTACATTTGGCCGTTTTTTAAAAAATAACTCGTTTAAAAATATAATTAATGGTAGTCTAAAACGTATTGGTAGAAATAGACTTTCAGTGGAATTTAATTGTTTCCAAGATGCCAACTTATTTATGGACTCTCCACTTATAGAAAATGGTAATTACAAAGCATTCATACCTTCATTTTCTGTAACCCGCATGGGTATTGTAAGGGGCATCCCCATTGATTGGGATGATGATGACATTTTAAATAATATTAATGTTCCTTTTGGTTGTGGTAAAATATTAAAGATTAGGCGTTTAAAAAGGAAAATTAGTGTGAATAACATAACTGAGTTAAAATCAACTGAAACTGTAGTTATTACTTTTGATGGTCAAATACTACCGAAAAAAGTTTATATGTTTTACACTGCCTTGTCTGTTGATTTGTACATATATCCAACTATACAATGTTATAATTGCTGTCGTTTTGGACATGTAAAAATGCAGTGCCGCTCTCGTCCTAAGTGTTTCAGATGTGGTCAGGACCATACTGGTGATAGTTGTTCGGTTGAGGAGGAGGATATTTTTTGCTGTCTTTGTAAAGGTTTTCATTTAGCCACCAGTAGTAAATGCTTGGAATTTCAAAGACAAAAGTCCATTAAAGAAACTATGGCTAAGAGCTGTATTTCATATGCTGAAGCATCTAAACAACATGCCCCTATTTCTAAAATTTCCTATGCTGATGCCTTGATTTCATCAAATTCCAAACCTGTAATGTCAAATACACAAAGCAAAAATTATATTCATTCTAGAGAAACTCATCCACAACCTTCACATATGTCATACAAAAAAACGGTGTTTCTGAAGCCACGTTCTCCCGTGAAACCTTCTGGGGGATATGATGTTAATGCTCATAAAGCTTTAACCAAAGATTATGACATGCAAAGTTCTACTAAAGGTTGTGCTCTTAAATCTTTAGACTCTGAAAATTTAACCAACGCTTCTTTAAAGGAGTTAATTATAGCACTAATTAACTCCCTATCTCAATCTAAATTTATCCAAGAACCGTCCAACGCTGCCCTTTTAAATGATATCTCACAAGTTTCTAACATTCATAATAATGGACAATACAAACAAAATTCTACAATGGAATTGCCGCAGCATCACTTCTAAAAAGTCTGACATAATTTATTTGATTAAGAAATATAATCCATTTATTTTTGCTCTGCAGGAAACCTGGCTTAAACCAGAATTTAATTTTAGGTTATCTGGTTATGCTTGTCTACGCGAAGATCGTTCAGATGGTTATGGCGGTGTTGCCATACTCATTAATCGTAATTTAGCATTTACTCACTTTCCGATTGCTTCTCACAATAATGATTTTTCTATTATTGCTGCTATTGTGAATAATATATGTTTTGTTTCAATTTACATTCCTCGCCCTTCTTCTATAATATTTAATGAAATTAATGACATATTTTCTAGCCTTCCCAAACCTTATGTTATTTTAGGAGATTTTAATTGTCAACATCAATCTTGGGGAAGCTCATCGAATTATTTTGGTAATTTTCTTATAGACTTGTTAGATACCCATAACGCTTGTTTACTAAATACAGGTTCAGCTACTCGCCGTACTGCACCTAATGAAAGTGTTAGTGCTCCTGATTTATCAATCTGTTCTCCTAACATAGCTTCAAAAATATCCTGGAAGTGTCTTCCCTTCTCATATGGTAGTGATCATTTTCCTATTTTACTTTCTTTTCCTTCTCTGAAAATTCCACATTCTCCTTGTTCTTCACCTCGTCTGAAACATAAATTGATTGATGCAGATTGGAATTCTTTTAGAACATGTTTAGATGAAAAAATATCATGTTTACCAGAAATAACTCAGGGCAATGCTTCAGAATGTGCAGATTCTTTATCCAAAGCTTTTATAGAGGCAGCGAATCATGTTTTCCCTCTTAAAAATGAAGCATTAGGTATAATTCCGTCTCCCCCTTGGTGGGATAAGGAGTGTACAAAAGCTGTAACAAAACGTAAAGAGGCAGAATTCATTTATAACGAATTTTCCTCATCTGAAAATTTTGATACTTTATCAAGTATTATTAATGACACCCGCAAATTATTAAAAAAGAAAAAGTTTGATGGTTGGAAAACATTTTGTTCATCAATTTCTCCTAATGTTAATCCATCTGTGGTTTGGTTAAACATAAGGAAATTCAGGTTTGCTTTCAAAGAACCAACTCCTACATCAATTCCTTCCACATTACAAACTCAATTTCTGGATAATTTAGCTCCTCCATCTGTCTCTGAGAAACTTCTTCTTCCATGCCTTTCTGACATTTCAAGTAATCTTTCTGGTCTTAATGGTCCTTTCTCTCTTTCTGAACTAAAAGGTATAATTTCTAATGTGAAGGATTCTGCACCTGGTATGGATGGTATTCCTTATTCTTTTGTTGCACACCTTTCGGACGATTCTCTTACATATTATCTTAACATTATTAATGCAGTTATGATCACTGGTAATATACCTATTTCTTGGAAGTCTCAATTAATATTACCAATATTAAAGCCTGGTAAAAATTCTTCATCTGCCACATCATACCGTCCTATTGCTCTCTCTTCAGTACTAATGAAAATATCAGAACATCTTGTTAAGAATCGTCTGGAATGGTTTATTGAGAATAATAATTTATTAAGTAGCAATCAATTTGGATTTAGAAGAGGAAGGAGTACAATCGACAGTGTTAGTATTTTTGTTACTGATATTCATTTAGCTTTTTCTAATAATGAATCAGTTGTTGCTACCTTTTTAGATATTACATCTGCATATGATAATGTTATTCTTTCAATACTATATAATAAATTAATTACCTTAAAAGTTCCTATTCTTTTGACTAATTTCATTATGAATTCTTTATCTGAAAGATTTATCCATTTGAAAGATTCTTCAAAGGAACCTAGGACTGTATGGAAGGGTCTTCCCCAAGGGTTTGTTCTAAGTCCTATACTATATAATATTTATGCATCTGACTTAGAATCATCCTTGGACTCAAATGTTAGAGTCCTTCAATATGCTGATGACTTACTTTTATATTTCCCTCATAAATCTATTGTTCAAGCCTGTCTCTGTCTTTCTAATTCTCTTAAATACTTAAAAAGTTGGATGGATTCTAATGGTTTGGAAATTTCTCCCAATAAAAGTTCTGCTATTCTCTTTTCCAGAATGCGTCTTCCTCCACCCATTACTATTTATTATGATGGCAATTTAATTTGTGCAAAAAATAATGTAAAATTTTTAGGTATTGTTTTGGATTCAAAACTCTCTGGTGTGTCACATTGTGATTATATTATAGCAAAATGTGAACGATCTCTTAATATTATAAGATGTCTCTCTGGTGTTTGGTGGGGTGCTCATCCTTACTCTTTAAAGCTGCTATATAATGCGATAATTCGTAGCTTGCTTGATTATGGTACATTTTTACTAGAACCTGGAAATGCTGCTGCTTTAAAGAGATTGGATGGCATTCAGTCAAAAGCTTTGAGAATTATTTCCGGAGCCATGAAGTCCTCTCCAAATAATGCCTTACAGGTAGAGCTAGTTGATCCCCCTCTATTTTTACGTCGTCAATATTTATCAGATAAATTTTTATTTCGTTGTTTTCAATTTTCCAATCACCCATTACGTTCCAAACTTCAGTTACTTCTTGATAAAGTCACTTCTTCATCATATTGGTCCCATAAAAATCCACCATGTCTAATCAATAGTTTTCAGAAATACAATTCACTTAAAGCTCCTTCTTATCATTCTTTATATTTTCCCCTTTTTTGTTCTTCCTTTGAATCTTTGGTTATATGTCCTGATATCAAGCTCAATCTAGGTTTAAGTAAATCTGATTTTCATACTCAAAATCTTTTTAAAAACATCATAAATTCACATTGGGAAAATTGGCACCATATTTACACGGATGCTTCCAAAGTAGAAACATCAGGCTGTGTAGGTATAGGTGTTTATCACCAAAATTTTAATATTGTACAAAAAATTAAATTACCTCCAGAGTCCTCAGTTTTTACGGGTGAATGTTTTGGATTGCTGAAAGCTGTCGAGTATATTTTGATCATGAATCTTCATAATACTGTAATTTTTTCTGATGCTAAAAGTGCCCTTCAGGCTTTAGAAAGATTTCCTTTTACCAATAGACCTGTGTTTCCGGTTATTATTCAAATCCGAAATTTACTGTATAAATGCTTACAAAGAAAATATAATGTTTCTTTTGCTTGGATTCCCGGCCACTCTGGTATTCCTGGTAACAATAAGGCAGACAACCTTGCAAATGATGCTGTGGAGTCTGGGGACATGTTTCCTTTTCAAAATTATTTCCATGACCTAGCAGCATTACCTTTGTTATATTTAAAAGAATCCTGGTTAGAATTATGGACAAACAGCTGCCAAGTGAAGGGCAAATTTTATTCTACAATTCAGCCTAGTATTCCAATTAAACCCTGGTTTTTTAAGCTAAAACTTGGAAAACGGGCCACCACCATACTTATCCGGATGAGGATTGGTCACATGTGCACTCCTTCCCACCTTGCAAGATTAAAAATTATTCCGTCTAGTATTTGCGAGTGTGGTGAAGTGGGTGATATAAATCATTTAATCCTGTCCTGTCCCTTATATGATCACTCCTTATTATATTCGTCTTTAGTTTTTTTACGTATTCCATTACCAACTTCTGTTCCTATTTTACTTGCTTCTAATAATTTTGATATATATAAATCTCTTTCTATTTTCATATCTTCTCATGATATTAAAGTGTAATTTATTACATTTGTTAATTTAATTTTTTGTATATTAGTTTAAATGTAAGTATTTATTATTTACCTTTTTTCCTAAAACCATTCCACTGGAATCTCCTTTCAATCCCGTTCAAAATCTCCTTTCCCATTAAAATTGATTCCTTAGCTTTATAATCCGTCAGTGGCGAATACTCAAACCGAGTGTGCCAAATTAAAAAAAAAAAAAAAAAAAAAAAAAAAAAAAAAAAAATATTATTGCTATGTCAAGAAGTGTCACTAATTGACAATGACAGTTGCCGGGTTGCCTTGCCTCACTACTTGTACTTGTGTTGTCGGTTGATAAAGTCAAAAACACGTGTAGTTTTATTAAACGTTTAAGCGAAATATGCAATTATAATTTAAAATGCCTCCATTCAGGAACGGACTTCTTAAAAGAAAAGCTGGCTCTGAAGAGCTCAATCAAAATGTTAATGATATATCTTCTGACAAGGCAAGTCTTTAAATTTTTTAAGTTTTGCATTGTTGCACCAGGAATTTTTTACACTAGCGCAGTACTACCAAAAATTTGTTAGGAATATTTGTTATTTTGAAGTTATTCCCTATATGTGCAATAAGATCTTAAACCCTATAGTAGTATGAAGGGTAGTGAAGGAACTCAATATCTCTAAATGATGATCATTTAACATTGTCTTGTGTATTGTAATAAATTGATTTGAACAAGTCATTGCAAGTTACATATTGTATTGTTTTAGTCAGTTGATGGATCAGATGAAGAACTAATCACGGCAGACCTGGATGCTGAGGGTGACACCACAGACTCTGAGCATGAAGACGAGGCTGGAGCTGCATCAGATCACGAACAAGATGTAAGGTCACAATTATTTTGTCTTGCATGCTTATTATAAATGTGTTGGCATCTTTACAGAGACTTATTATTTCTTATTTAGGAACTAGCTATGCTACTATGCTATATTGCTATGCTAGGGGTTTCATACCCCTAAATAGATTATGACTGATTCTCAGACCTACCAACACATATAAAATTTGGACAAGCCGTTTCGGAGGAGTGTGGCAACTAAAACTGTGACACAGGAATTTCATATAAGATATCCCTAAATTCACATTATGCCACTATTCTTTGAGTTGTTTACTTGTTATGTAGTGCTACATAACAAGTGATCACAGCTTGAATAAACCAGGAGGAATATCTTAACGAAAATGCTTTAGGAAATAAATTCATTGAATAAATCTGTTCACAATATAATTAACAGAGAGCAGTTGAATAATAACTCCTCTTCTCAGAATTGGTTAAAACAACAGAATACATATAATAATTAACCAAACCATGTTTTCAAATAGTTTAGAGGATTGTTAATATGCACAGGAAGTCCTGTTTGATGACAGTGCAGACTCCACCTTTGGAGATGATGACCAGGCAGACATTGCTTCAGAAGGATCATCAGTAAGTGCTTACTTTTCTTCACACATACAATCACCAAAAGCTCTGACTGCTCACATCTGTTAACTACTATTTTTTTTGTGTGGTTCAATAGTAGTAAAACAAAACCGGCCAAGAGCGTGTCAGGCCACGCTCAGTGTAGGGTTCCGTAGTTTCCCGTCCGTCACAATAAGTGTTCTTTACCACGGTAGGTCATGAAAGCACGGACAATCTTAACATCGACTTTTAAAAAAATGACGTCATTACGCAACGCCATCTATCGAACCATTTATGAACTGGTTTTTACCTTAACATTTTGATGGTGTTAAAAAATGAATTTTAGTTTTGTTCTAAATTGCCTTAGCATGTTCTTGATAGAAGTTTTATGTAGTTATAAGATACCGCCAATGCCAAGGAGAGACCAACCGAACAATTCGGTTATACCCGATCCAATGTAATAAGTACCTACAGCGCCATCTCTCGGGGAATTGGGTTACTAATTTTATTAATACAAAGACGTGCAAGAAGTTTTCGGTGGTAATTTTGGATTGCGAGAACCGATTTCAATAATTCTTTTTTTGTTTGAAAAAAGATACGTTCAGGATAATAAAATATGTAAACGAAGTTAAAAAAAATGGTTGCATATACGATTATACTACAAACTTAGTCCAGAAATTATTTTGTACAACTTTTTGTCTTTTTTGTACAAAAACTGTTGTGTCAATCAAGTTCAAAATAATTTTCCTAGAAAGTCCTTATAAAGTTCTACTTTTCAGATTTTTTTCATATTTTCTAAACTTATGGTTCAAAAGTTAGAGGGGGGACACACACATTGTTTTTTACTTTTGGAGTGATTATTTCCGAAACTATTGACATTATCAAAAAATGATTTTAGTAAACCCCTATTCATTTTTAAATACCTTTCCAACAATATATCACACGTACGGGTTAAAATTAAAAAAAAAACACTTCCCACTTTACATATAGGGTGGCTACCCTAATAAAACATTTTTTTCCAATTTTTATTTTACCACTTTGTCGGCGTGATTGATATACATATTGGTACCAAATTTCAGCTTTCTAGTGCTAACGGTCACAGAGATTAAGCGAGGACGGACGGACGGACGGACGGACAGACAGACATGGCGAAACTATAAGGGTTCCTAGTTGACTACGGAACCCTAAAAAAAGGGCAAAAATATGTGAGGTTTCTGCATTGTACTAATACTTTGTTTAAAATAAAACTCAGGATTAGGTTAATGACCACAGATGTTTGACCACCTAGTTTTGGCAAAGAAACAAACTAAAAAAAGCAACAAATTAAAACACAAAAGTAAGTTTATTTTTTAGTCTTTAGTCAAATCTAAGTTTACTCAATTGTACAATTATGATGCAATAATCAAATTCATGTTATCACTTTCATTGTAACTAGCAACCCTTTCTGGCAGTGTGGAGTGATTTTTCACGACATCATAATATTACAAATCCAAAAATTTGCGCCTTTCTCTACTATAACTATTACCCACTTATTATTCTGTCTATTGATGAAAACAGCATTAAAATCTGTACAGATGATGGGAAGCGACTTTGTTTTATCTGTAGAGAAGTGATTAATTGCTTAAGTGTATTATAATTTTATTCATTTATTTGCCAGACTGTAGGTACAGAGGATGAAAAAAAAATTGTTGATGTTAATACATTAATCTATAAATGTTGTGATATTACTGTAAAATGACTTCAGGACCTCGCAGATTCAGAGGCTGATGATGAATCAGAGGAGGAAGATGATGATCAAGATGACAGTGACCAGCAGGAAAGTGGTGATGATGAGGATAGTGTGGATAGTTGGGCAGAGTCTGGAGTCACTCACACACACTCTGGTGCCAGTGACTCAGAAACTGACAAACCTGCTAAGGATATAAAACAAAGAGCTTCAGCAAAACATAATACTTCCAAGGATACAAAACAGAAAGCTGTCAAGGGCGCAATACAGAAAGCTACTAAGGAAGTAAAACAGAAAACAAAGAGCAAATTTGATGGCAGTTTAGATCAACTAGCAGATACTATTAAGAAAGCAAGTGTAAATATACAACCTGTAGGACAGAAAGGTAAGTCTAAATGTACTTGTCCAACATGTTGCTTGTGCCATGAAGAGCAACTGCAGCTGAGCTGTGTGGCGACACAGTTCATGGATATGAGTTGTGACTGCAGTCGTTTTTTTACACACTATCCTTACTAATATTATAAAAGTAAAAGTCATCGCTTTAATGGTTAAACCGATTTTGATGAATTTTGGTACAGAGATAGTGGTAACCTGGAGACGGAAATAGGCTTTTTTTTTTAAAAAAGAGTGGGGTACGAGGGTGAAAGAGGGAAGAAACGGGAAAACTTAGCGTTGCTATTACAAATCAATAAGGCGCTACCGAATTAAACGCGAGCAAAGCCGCGGGCAATAGCTAGTATTGTATAAAAGCAGATTCTTCTAAGGTAACAGACAGCTGTGTTGGTGGCCAGTTTGTGTAATTTGTGACATTCAGAAGGTTCTGATGACCAGCCTAATTTGAAAAATGTCGGTTTGTAGACGAATACGAGTCGGGCGATACGTCGGACGAAGAGGACAGACGCAACACGGTGGGCGACGTGCCCATGTGGTGGTACAACGAGTACCCGCACGTCGGCTACGACACGGACGGCCGCCGGATCGTCAAGCCGCCACAGCGCGACCAAATCGACGACTTCCTCAAGTATGATTTAAAAGTGTCCATGTTCTTTCTCGCCCATTCTTCGCAAATTCATTCTCGCCAACTACAGTCTTAGATACAGAAATTACGTCTTGTTATTGGGTCTGTAGCTTCATCTTCAGGTATTTTACTCAAAAACAAAATATTTTTCACATAGACCTACATGGCCTCTTATAAAACGTCGGGAAAGGGTGCACGATTCGGGAAGGTCGTTTGCTATGGAGAAGAATCGGCAAGAGTCTCCATTGTAACTCTTTTAAAATCGTTTGGTTTTACAATGTTGTTGTTACAGCATCCCTATTAATATTATAAAAGCGAAAGTGAGTTTGTTTGCTACCTCTATGGTTTTAATGAATTTTGGTACAGATATAGTTGGAACCCTGGAGACGGACATAGGCTATTTTTTTTAAATAAAAGGGTAAAAGAGGCAAGAAAAGGGAAAACTTAGCTTTGTTATTACAATAAATCAGGCGCAAGGGCAAAACTACAAGTAGCAGGTACCTGCTAATCAGGAAAGGGGAACCGTGTTACCCCGAATTTAACGCGAGCGAAGCCGAGGGCAAAATCTAGTTAGTAAATAAGTATGAGACGGCAGCGTAGGCCTGATAATAAGTCATTGCTTACTCTACAAAACGTGAAATAAGATAAGAAGTTAACAAGCGTCTAAGAATCTACAAGGCCCACAATGTCCACTCATTCACAAAGCATTGGTAAAAAAGATTCCTCAACAATTGAAAAATGTTTTAAGTTTGTGTTGAAAACGCACCGCCCTCGCTAGCCGAGATCGTGTTTCGTGTACGTGAGTACCGTACGTATGTTTGTGCAGGAAATGCGAGGACCCTGAGTTCTGGCGCACCGTGCGCGACCCCAGCACGGGGCAGGACGTGGTGCTGAGCGCGCAGGACCTGCAGCTCATCGCGCGCCTGCGGGCCGGCCAGCTGCCGCACGCGCATGACGACCACCAGGTATGCGCAGCGCGGAACCTTCCTATTCGTGGAACCTTTAACACATAACAATATTTTTGCTAACTACTTTATTGCGCAGCAAAATTTATGGGTTCCCTCTATCTGGCAGAATCTCGATGCTCCGATATTTATTTGGCATAACACACTTAGCATAATTTTCTTTAAACGAACATTTTAAATGCATAAAAATTATTTGATATAATTATCGTTTGGCATAATGTTTAGAACTTCGAATTTACAATGGCATACTTTTAAGATGGCAGAATTACATTTAGTATAAATTAAGATTGGCAGAGTTCAAATTTCGCATAATATCGTTTAACATAAAGTTCTTTTAGAGCGATGATTATTTCGTAAAATTTGACTTGGCTTACTCTGCAGGTGGCAGAAATTGCTAGGTTAGGTTAGGTTAAAACTGTGACTGCTGGGGTGATTGTGTAGAATGCGAATGCGTCCCCGCACCCCAGCCAGAAGTGACGAGAAGGAACACCGTGTGGTTTTAGTCAGTAGGAGTCTGACAGACCCCGCGGAGGACATCCATTGAGGATTTCCACACGCAAAAAGGTTAAAACTGTGACTTCCTACGACAGAAACGACTTGCATTAAGGCCGTACCCCACGCAAATAACCTTGAGCATTCGTTCCCTCTTTGACGCGCAAGAGTAACAGTAGTGAATAATGCCTATTTATTGGAATAAAATCTATATAAAATAAAGTTTTGGGTGTTTGGAAAAAATACTTGTACTAAAATGTTCATTATAGAATTGTGTATCCATTAGTGTCAGTAGCAAAGTTAAACAGTGTTTACTTTACGAGGAGATGCATGTTATTGATATTTTTTCTCATTTCTGGGGTTTTGTTGTAAGGAGATTTACTAAATAATTACTCAATATAAATAAAAATAAATCTACAATAATGGAATCAAGATTATAAAGAAATTTAATGTATTTTTTTTGTTACTTAGTTCGTTTTAAATAACAAGTAGATAGCTCCAGAAAACTGCAAAAAACGGCTTGCGCGGCGTTTTGGTCGGGGTGGCGCCTTAATAGAAAAAAGAGATTGTTTTAGTGGGATACCCGGAACTGAACTATTTAGATTAGGATAATTAATTACTTATTGTATTAAATTACATTATTTCAAATTCAATTAAATAATAACTAAAATAAATGACATTATATTAAAGATTTAAATAATTTGTTATAAACTAAAATTATTAAACTAAACTAAACTTATAAATAAATTAAAAAATAGCGTCAAAAAATTCGTCCTCAACGCTGTCAGTTGGCAATGTCCCCAAGAGACTGGCCGCGTTGCCACGTGGTATGGCAACGCTAAGCCTCTGGCCAAAGTAAAAGCCAGCCCTTGGGTCACGGGAAGTGACAACCAAACGTTTTGAAATTTCCTTAAAAAGGCTGTGAGCACAAGGACCCCACGGTCCCAGAGTTTCAACCCAAAACGGCTCGAAAATATAGTTCCCAATAAGGTTACTATATTTACGCCGCTCGAGGTTCTCTGCAGCCGCAGCAGCAGCGCCAGCGCAGCACGAAGAGCTAGGAAGATGGGATGGCGCAAGAGTATCGACGCACGTTGCGTCCCACACTAAAGGCCTACCCAACTTCAAATTCAAATTCAAATTAATTTATTTGTGGAACACGGGTGATTCATTGGTGTTACATAATTTAAGAGCTAGCGTCTCTATGCTCTGCCATAACCGGCGTACAAATTTTCAATTAGATTTATACATTAATTAGTTTTACTATTAGTTACTATATTTCATTATATTACGAATGTCATACCATTGTCATTACATCAATAAATTTAACATGCCATTAAGTACTATAACAAATATTAGTATTACAATTCTAAGGTCAAAATGTCAGTAGTCTAAATGTCAAAAATCAAAATGTCATAAATCAAAAATGTCATGAATAAAAATTTCAATAAATCAAGATGTCACAAATTAATTAATATTTTTCTCAGATAGGAACTCAGTTACACTGTAGTACGTTTTATCTACCAGAAATTTCCGCAATCTACTCTTAAATTGTGTTGTATTTAAAGTTTTCCAACTACTCGGTAATTTATTGTAAATAATGGGGGCCATGCAAGAAACGCTCTTACGCATCAAAGTGGTTCGACATGATACTTAACATAATTTGCTGTTGTCACGCCTATTCCTTGGGAATACAACAGCCTGGCGCTCAAAACGAGATGGATTTTGCTTGACGAACATAGCTACTTCGAAAATATATATGCATGGAAGTGTTAAGATTTTATGTAGCTTAAAGTAAGGTGCGCAACTGTCTGTCGATTTAAGTTTAAACGATGACCGGAGACATCTTTTCTGGGCCTTAAAAGCTATATCTCGATCAGTTGAGTTCCCCCAGAAAATGATACAGTAGCGCAAGTGCGATTCAACTATTCCGTAGTAAGCCATAAGAAGTGTTTTGACATCTACTATGGAGGATAGTCTATATAACACATATGCGGATGAACTCAATTTTTTACACAGACTGTCTATATGTGCTTTCCAGTTTAACTTGCAATCTATTTGCAGCCCTAAAAATTTGGTGTCCTCTGCTTCCTCAATTTTGTAAGTTTTGTAATGGATGTTGAGATTAGATCCGCCAGGTGTACGTTGTCTAAAGTGCATTATTTTTGTCTTACCTAAATTAATATTTAAATTATTTTCGTCCAGCCATTTAATTAGTGCGTCAAGAGAATTATTTATGTCATTTTCATATGTATTTGTACTTTTACATGGGATTGTTATAGTGCTATCGTCTGCAAACATAGTTATAGGATCTTCCATGGACATAGGCATATCATTAACGTAAGTTATAAATAAAAACGGGCCCATCACGGTTCCTTGTGGTACACCGTATGAGATTTCACGTTCGCGAGACCTTATAATCTCTTCGTGTTTGGTAACTATGTTGATGTTGCTAACTTCTGTTATTTGTGTTCTGTTTTCCAGATAAGATTTTATAAGTTCGAGCACGTTACCTCTAATGCCATAGACTTCTAATTTACTAAGTAATATATTATAATGGACATAATCGAACGCCTGGGTCATATCGCAAAATATTGCACATATGGGAGATCGTTTATCCATGCTACTCATAATTGGATTCAAAAAGTCATATATTGCCATATTGATGGTTCTGTGCTGTCTGAATCCTTTTTGTTCCTCGCAAAGTATGTTATATTTTTCCATATAATTATATAATTCCCTGCAGATGTATTTCTCAAAGATCTTTGAAATAACCGGTATGAGCGAAATAGGTCTATAACAATCCATCAACTCCTTATCTTCTTTCTTAAATAAGGGTTTTATTATTGATGTTTTTAAGGCATCTGGATATTTACCCATACAAATAATTAGGTTCAGTATGTGGCTTAAATGTTCGCATATTGCGGTTGAGACAGACTTCAGTATCTTTGTGGCGATTCCTTCCATCGATCGATTCCTTCCACGGAAACAAAGACATACCGTCCGGTCTTTTGCCATCGTCGCGTGCCAAGCCATTGGGTTCTAAAACAGCTTGACGGATGATGTCGTTAATATTCGCGTGCCGCGCAAAACGGCCCGCACTTCGGCTGCATGATAGGCCGTGGTGTCCAAGGCTGTTGACTACTTCACCACAATGACAGCGATGAGGAGAACAACAAGGAGCACCTACACTTAAGGTAGCAGCGAGGCGGAAAGTAGTGTCATCGAACAAAGTGCCTATGCTCGACGACGGTAGTGCGTAAAGCCAAAGACCCGACTCCCACTTGCTCACAGCCAAAAGGCGCGCACGCTCAGCAGTAGTAGCAGACGTGTTCAGTAGATTATTCTGAACTACTCTGCAGAGCGGCTCGTCCCACTGTCTCTGGGAAAATGGTTAAATAATTAAATGAATGACAACAAACAATGACAAAGATGATTCTAACTACATATAAACTTCAAATCGATATGGAATATATGCCAAAAGACGATTTTGACTGTGAACTTTCTGCGATATGATGTTTCTACTTTTTAAATATTATGGATATGAAATTTATGTCTAGAGATGATTCTGACTTACAAAATTATGAGTTTGTTTTGAATGTATGATAAATGAGTGTCTGCCAAACAATTTTCTGCGAAATGAAGTTTATGCTATCCGTTGTTATGCAAAATAAAATTATGACATAAAAAGTTCTGCTATAAAGGGTGGACCCAAAATTTATATGCAACCGTTTAATAGAAATTGCTAATTCTATGGTTACAATTTCGTTCTTATAGCCGATAGCTGTAAATCAAATCAATAGCATTTATTTTAAGTAGGTCAGTTACAGCCACTTTTGAACTGTCCATACAATGATAACAAAAATAGTAAATGGAGCTTTGCTTTGAATTTATTTGTACTTGCTGCTGTTTATCATTATTATTTAAATATTATTTTACTAAACTAAGCGCAAGTTTCCCTAGACCGTAATGTTCAAGTTTCAAAAGTTTCAAGGTTTTCAAGGTTTCGTGGCTAATGCAATGAAATGCTTTTGAAAGGTCAAAAAAGATTCCTATGGCATCCTTTGACTCTTCCTATGCAGTAAATATGTTTTAATAAGTTAACCAGCGTCAGTCGCACAATGTCGTTTGGTGAAACCATACTGTTTCTCATTAAAGATTTAAGTGGTTATAATATTTTGGCATTTTAAATAGTGCATATATAATCCGATGTCTTGAAATCACTAAAAATATTTTTTTTTAGTGTAGCCATTGTTTTTGACGGTATGGGTATGTCGCAGCCATGGGTGGAGTGGTTCACGCGCGAGGTTCTAGCCACGCCGCTGCGCGCCTTCCCGGAACACAAGCGCTCCTTCCTACCGTCGCGCTCCGAGCAGATGCAGGTCGCGCGCATCGTGCACGCGCTCAAGATGGGCTGGACCAAGACACGCAAGCAGCTGGCAGACGAGCGGCGCCAGCTGCGGGAGAAGCGCTTCTACCACCTGTGGGGCTCCGCCACCAGCGAGGACGACGCCACGCAGCGCGGCATACACAAGCACATCCCCGCCCCGCGCCGCCCGCTGCCCTCGCACGCCGAGAGCTACAACCCGCCGCCCGAGTACCTGCTCGACGCTAAGGAGGTACACAACACACTACATACACAAGCACATCCCCGCCCCGCGCCGCCCGCTGCCCTCGCACGCCGAGAGCTACAACCCGCCGCCCGAGTACCTGCTCGACGCTAAGGAGGTACACAACACACTACATACACAAGCACATCCCCGCCCCGCGCCGCCCGCTGCCCTCGCACGCCGAGAGCTACAACCCGCCGCCCGAGTACCTGCTCGACGCTAAGGAGGTACACAACACACTACATACACAAGCACATCCCCGCCCCGCGCCGCCCGCTGCCCTCGCACGCCGAGAGCTACAACCCGCCGCCCGAGTACCTGCTCGACGCTAAGGAGGTACACAACACACTACATACACAAGCACATCCCCGCCCCGCGCCGCCCGCTGCCCTCGCACGCCGAGAGCTACAACCCGCCGCCCGAGTACCTGCTCGACGCTAAGGAGGTACACAACACACTACATACACAAGCACATCCCCGCCCCGCGCCGCCCGCTGCCCTCGCACGCCGAGAGCTACAACCCGCCGCCCGAGTACCTGCTCGACGCTAAGGAGGTACACAACACACTACATACACAAGCACATCCCCGCCCCGCGCCGCCCGCTGCCCTCGCACGCCGAGAGCTACAACCCGCCGCCCGAGTACCTGCTCGACGCTAAGGAGGTACACAACACACTACATACACAAGCACATCCCCGCCCCGCGCCGCCCGCTGCCCTCGCACGCCGAGAGCTACAACCCGCCGCCCGAGTACCTGCTCGACGCTAAGGAGGTACACAACACACTACATACACAAGCACATCCCCGCCCCGCGCCGCCCGCTGCCCTCGCACGCCGAGAGCTACAACCCGCCGCCCGAGTACCTGCTCGACGCTAAGGAGGTACACAACACACTACATACACAAGCACATCCCCGCCCCGCGCCGCCCGCTGCCCTCGCACGCCGAGAGCTACAACCCGCCGCCCGAGTACCTGCTCGACGCTAAGGAGGTACACAACACACTACATACACAAGCACATCCCCGCCCCGCGCCGCCCGCTGCCCTCGCACGCCGAGAGCTACAACCCGCCGCCCGAGTACCTGCTCGACGCTAAGGAGGTACACAACACACTACATACACAAGCACATCCCCGCCCCGCGCCGCCCGCTGCCCTCGCACGCCGAGAGCTACAACCCGCCGCCCGAGTACCTGCTCGACGCTAAGGAGGTACACAACACACTACATACACAAGCACATCCCCGCCCCGCGCCGCCCGCTGCCCTCGCACGCCGAGAGCTACAACCCGCCGCCCGAGTACCTGCTCGACGCTAAGGAGGTACACAACACACTACATACACAAGCACATCCCCGCCCCGCGCCGCCCGCTGCCCTCGCACGCCGAGAGCTACAACCCGCCGCCCGAGTACCTGCTCGACGCTAAGGAGGTACACAACACACTACATACACAAGCACATCCCCGCCCCGCGCCGCCCGCTGCCCTCGCACGCCGAGAGCTACAACCCGCCGCCCGAGTACCTGCTCGACGCTAAGGAGGTACACAACACACTACATACACAAGCACATCCCCGCCCCGCGCCGCCCGCTGCCCTCGCACGCCGAGAGCTACAACCCGCCGCCCGAGTACCTGCTCGACGCTAAGGAGGTACACAACACACTACATACACAAGCACATCCCCGCCCCGCGCCGCCCGCTGCCCTCGCACGCCGAGAGCTACAACCCGCCGCCCGAGTACCTGCTCGACGCTAAGGAGGTACACAACACACTACATACACAAGCACATCCCCGCCCCGCGCCGCCCGCTGCCCTCGCACGCCGAGAGCTACAACCCGCCGCCCGAGTACCTGCTCGACGCTAAGGAGGTACACAACACACTACATACACAAGCACATCCCCGCCCCGCGCCGCCCGCTGCCCTCGCACGCCGAGAGCTACAACCCGCCGCCCGAGTACCTGCTCGACGCTAAGGAGGTACACAACACACTACATACACAAGCACATCCCCGCCCCGCGCCGCCCGCTGCCCTCGCACGCCGAGAGCTACAACCCGCCGCCCGAGTACCTGCTCGACGCTAAGGAGGTACACAACACACTACATACACAAGCACATCCCCGCCCCGCGCCGCCCGCTGCCCTCGCACGCCGAGAGCTACAACCCGCCGCCCGAGTACCTGCTCGACGCTAAGGAGGTACACAACACAC
Organism: Ochropleura plecta; assembly: GCA_905475445.1. Taxonomy (NCBI): domain Eukaryota; kingdom Metazoa; phylum Arthropoda; class Insecta; order Lepidoptera; family Noctuidae; genus Ochropleura; species Ochropleura plecta. The sequence goes on from FR997736.1 coordinate 20,852,799, forward strand.
TACATACACAAGCACATCCCCGCCCCGCGCCGCCCGCTGCCCTCGCACGCCGAGAGCTACAACCCGCCGCCCGAGTACCTGCTCGACGCTAAGGAGGTACACAACACACTACATACACAAGCACATCCCCGCCCCGCGCCGCCCGCTGCCCTCGCACGCCGAGAGCTACAACCCGCCGCCCGAGTACCTGCTCGACGCTAAGGAGGTACACAACACACTACATACACAAGCACATCCCCGCCCCGCGCCGCCCGCTGCCCTCGCACGCCGAGAGCTACAACCCGCCGCCCGAGTACCTGCTCGACGCTAAGGAGGTACACAACACACTACATACACAAGCACATCCCCGCCCCGCGCCGCCCGCTGCCCTCGCACGCCGAGAGCTACAACCCGCCGCCCGAGTACCTGCTCGACGCTAAGGAGGTACACAACACACTACATACACAAGCACATCCCCGCCCCGCGCCGCCCGCTGCCCTCGCACGCCGAGAGCTACAACCCGCCGCCCGAGTACCTGCTCGACGCTAAGGAGGTACACAACACACTACATACACAAGCACATCCCCGCCCCGCGCCGCCCGCTGCCCTCGCACGCCGAGAGCTACAACCCGCCGCCCGAGTACCTGCTCGACGCTAAGGAGGTACACAACACACTACATACACAAGCACATCCCCGCCCCGCGCCGCCCGCTGCCCTCGCACGCCGAGAGCTACAACCCGCCGCCCGAGTACCTGCTCGACGCTAAGGAGGTACACAACACACTACATACACAAGCACATCCCCGCCCCGCGCCGCCCGTTGCCCTCGCACGCCGAGAGCTACAACCAGCCGCCCAAATTCTATTTGTTGTTCTTTATATTAAAATCCAATTCAGTCGATAGAGAGTAGAAAACTCAAGCCTCCTTCGCCTTACAACCAGCATGACCGGCCGAAGTTGACTAGCCGCTCGCCCCGATCTTGACCTCGTACGAGACCGTTAGATATCCAAGACTCCACACACTTGGACGTGTTTCAGCTGAAAGAGTGGAACAAGCTGAGTGAAACGCCCTGGAAGCGCAAGTACACGTTCCTGCCGACGCAGCACGCCAGCCTGCGCGCCGTGCCGGCCTACGAGCGCTTCACGCGCGAGCGCTTCCTGCGCTGCCTGGACCTGTACCTCGCGCCGCGCGCCATCAAGATGCGGGTACGCGCTACTGACATCTTGCTAACTCTGTCTCTATAGGATGTGCTATTCATGCTCCAACAGATCCTGGGTCACGGGTCGTTCGAAGAGATCCCGCGGCCCCGGAACACAAAGGGCGCAAGAAGTAAGAAAGGATGGGTTGGGCAAAATACTGCTATTTGCCTTTGTAAAACCTGCTTCCATTGTAGCAAACTCCTTTTTAACAGGAACTTTTCGGAATAATGATACATATGTTAACTAAGATTTCAACAAATCAAAACACAAATAAATAAATAAATAAATATCTTGGGACAACTCACACACGGCTATCTGATCCCAAGCTAAGCAGAGCTTGTGTTATGGTAACCAGACAACTGATATACATACTTATATAATTTATAAATACATACATATTATAGATAAATCACACCCAGACACAGAACAAACAATCATGCTCATCACACAAAGTTTGTCCTGGGTGGGAATCGAACCCACGACCTCCGGCTCAGCAGTCAGGGCCACTAACCACTAGACCAACAGGCCCGTCAAATAGATGTACAATAAAGTAATGACCACGATATGTCAAGTTTTGTTTTGTGTTGCTACTTCTTACGTCACGCGTCGTCATTGGCGTTCGTTGTCACATGACTAATGACAGTATTTTCGGAATTTTATTTCTCAAAAATATTAAATATCATGATTTATTTAATCAATGTGATCGATTATTCACATTTATAAATATTAAGCTAGGTACCATAAAAAAATAGAAATCTTCAAAATATTTGCTCACTGTCAACTACCCTATTGACTCGCCTCGTCAAATATAGTTGATTATTAGTTAGTTTTTTGTTACGAGAACGTTGCGTCCACTGCCCCCAGCTGACCATCGGTCCGGACGCGCTGGTGCCGCGCCTGCCGGCCCCGCGCGACCTGCAACCCTTCCCGTCGGCCGAGGCGCTGTGCCTGCGCGGCCACAGGCTGCGCGTGCGCAGCGCGGACTTCGACGCCAGCGGACAGTACATCGTGTCCGGCGGAGACGACGGCACCGTCAGAGGTCAGGCAACCGACGAGCATGCGATCGATCGAACTTTAATGTGTTCTTAGTGCTTACAAAGTTATTCCTTGTGGTAGCTACACGTATCTAAAATACGTAAAAAAATACTAATAAAAATATAGTCCGATGCAATTAGACACAAAATACCCAAAAGTTGGAACGAAGTTTATAATAGAGATTTACAGGGGACGTTTTTATTGAGATTTTGGAGGTGTGAAGTTAAAACAAATCACGATGTTGTCGACAATATCGTAACTTTGGCATGTATACTAACTAAACGACTTGATCTTATTATTTCTCTTTCGTTTGACATATGTATGTACCATCGAGGACACCTGACCACTTTAAAACCATATAACTCGTAATGAGAATATTGGGTGAAAAGTGGTGAAGCGCTAGTGTCCTCGATGGTACATGCATTAAGAAAAGAAAACAACTTGGCGACCAATAGCAAATGCAGAAGATTTAAAAAAAAAATCAAATGGGTTATCTTAATAAAGGGCTTGAGGTTCCGTACAACTCGTAAGTAAACCAACGAACATTGCTATAACAAAAAGATAAACTGTACTTACCCGTAACCGCTCTTGGCCGGTTTTTTTTTTCATTTAACTTCACTGTTACGACCCTAGCTAGGTGTTCAAGTCAATTACCGATGATAATAGGTAGATACTAAAGACATTAAGCACGAATGCGCTGGTTATAATATAGTATTTGAGAACCTGTGGACATGCACAAAACTGCTTATCACCTTAGCTTTATGCCCCTTAAATGTGCAAAAACGGGCCTACTCTTAATCTCAATCTTGTCCAAGGAGACAGATAAGGTCGACGATGGAACGGGCCAACCCAAAAACAGCCTAAATCGCGACTTGAGGAGACCCGGGTTATATGAACTCGGAAACACAAACGCAGGCAGGGTATTCCACTCCTCGGCTGATCTAATGTGCGGAATATCGACAAAAAAAAGTCCAATGAAAATCTGTCCACTATACACTTTGTTCTATCTTATTGTCTAATTGCATTCGACTAATAATGGTCATCTTCAAGCAATATTTTGCAAATATCGTGATGAAGTGAAGATGTGGCCACAGTCGCGTACAGTGGCGTGGATCCCGGCGGGCGTATGTTAGGAACGGGCCCGCGCGGTGTACTCCCGGCTACAGTCCCGCGACGCTTGCAGTGTGGGAGACGGCGTCGGGGCGCTGCCTGCGCAGCATCGCGCTGGAGGGCGCGGTGTCGCGCGTGGCGTGGATCCCGGCGGGCGTATGTTAGGAACGGGCCCGCGCGGTGTACTCCCGGCTACAGTCCCGCGACGCTTGCAGTGTGGGAGACGGCGTCGGGGCGCTGCCTGCGCAGCATCGCGCTGGAGGGCGCGGTGTCGCGCGTGGCGTGGATCCCGGCGGGCGTATGTTAGGAACGGGCCCGCGCGGTGTACTCCCGGCTACAGTCCCGCGACGCTTGCAGTGTGGGAGACGGCGTCGGGGCGCTGCCTGCGCAGCATCGCGCTGGAGGGCGCGGTGTCGCGCGTGGCGTGGATCCCGGCGGGCGTATGTTAGGAACGGGCCCGCGCGGTGTACTCCCGGCTACAGTCCCGCGACGCTTGCAGTGTGGGAGACGGCGTCGGGGCGCTGCCTGCGCAGCATCGCGCTGGAGGGCGCGGTGTCGCGCGTGGCGTGGATCCCGGCGGGCGTATGTTAGGAACGGGCCCGCGCGGTGTACTCCCGGCTACAGTCCCGCGACGCTTGCAGTGTGGGAGACGGCGTCGGGGCGCTGCCTGCGCAGCATCGCGCTGGAGGGCGCGGTGTCGCGCGTGGCGTGGATCCCGGCGGGCGTATGTTAGGAACGGGCCCGCGCGGTGTACTCCCGGCTACAGTCCCGCGACGCTTGCAGTGTGGGAGACGGCGTCGGGGCGCTGCCTGCGCAGCATCGCGCTGGAGGGCGCGGTGTCGCGCGTGGCGTGGATCCCGGCGGGCGTATGTTAGGAACGGGCCCGCGCGGTGTACTCCCGGCTACAGTCCCGCGACGCTTGCAGTGTGGGAGACGGCGTCGGGGCGCTGCCTGCGCAGCATCGCGCTGGAGGGCGCGGTGTCGCGCGTGGCGTGGATCCCGGCGGGCGTATGTTAGGAACGGGCCCGCGCGGTGTACTCCCGGCTACAGTCCCGCGACGCTTGCAGTGTGGGAGACGGCGTCGGGGCGCTGCCTGCGCAGCATCGCGCTGGAGGGCGCGGTGTCGCGCGTGGCGTGGATCCCGGCGGGCGTATGTTAGGAACGGGCCCGCGCGGTGTACTCCCGGCTACAGTCCCGCGACGCTTGCAGTGTGGGAGACGGCGTCGGGGCGCTGCCTGCGCAGCATCGCGCTGGAGGGCGCGGTGTCGCGCGTGGCGTGGATCCCGGCGGGCGTATGTTAGGAACGGGCCCGCGCGGTGTACTCCCGGCTACAGTCCCGCGACGCTTGCAGTGTGGGAGACGGCGTCGGGGCGCTGCCTGCGCAGCATCGCGCTGGAGGGCGCGGTGTCGCGCGTGGCGTGGATCCCGGCGGGCGTATGTTAGGAACGGGCCCGCGCGGTGTACTCCCGGCTACAGTCCCGCGACGCTTGCAGTGTGGGAGACGGCGTCGGGGCGCTGCCTGCGCAGCATCGCGCTGGAGGGCGCGGTGTCGCGCGTGGCGTGGATCCCGGCGGGCGTATGTTAGGAACGGGCCCGCGCGGTGTACTCCCGGCTACAGTCCCGCGACGCTTGCAGTGTGGGAGACGGCGTCGGGGCGCTGCCTGCGCAGCATCGCGCTGGAGGGCGCGGTGTCGCGCGTGGCGTGGATCCCGGCGGGCGTATGTTAGGAACGGGCCCGCGCGGTGTACTCCCGGCTACAGTCCCGCGACGCTTGCAGTGTGGGAGACGGCGTCGGGGCGCTGCCTGCGCAGCATCGCGCTGGAGGGCGCGGTGTCGCGCGTGGCGTGGATCCCGGCGGGCGTATGTTAGGAACGGGCCCGCGCGGTGTACTCCCGGCTACAGTCCCGCGACGCTTGCAGTGTGGGAGACGGCGTCGGGGCGCTGCCTGCGCAGCATCGCGCTGGAGGGCGCGGTGTCGCGCGTGGCGTGGATCCCGGCGGGCGTATGTTAGGAACGGGCCCGCGCGGTGTACTCCCGGCTACAGTCCCGCGACGCTTGCAGTGTGGGAGACGGCGTCGGGGCGCTGCCTGCGCAGCATCGCGCTGGAGGGCGCGGTGTCGCGCGTGGCGTGGATCCCGGCGGGCGTATGTTAGGAACGGGCCCGCGCGGTGTACTCCCGGCTACAGTCCCGCGACGCTTGCAGTGTGGGAGACGGCGTCGGGGCGCTGCCTGCGCAGCATCGCGCTGGAGGGCGCGGTGTCGCGCGTGGCGTGGATCCCGGCGGGCGTATGTTAGGAACGGGCCCGCGCGGTGTACTCCCGGCTACAGTCCCGCGACGCTTGCAGTGTGGGAGACGGCGTCGGGGCGCTGCCTGCGCAGCATCGCGCTGGAGGGCGCGGTGTCGCGCGTGGCGTGGATCCCGGCGGGCGTATGTTAGGAACGGGCCCGCGCGGTGTACTCCCGGCTACAGTCCCGCGACGCTTGCAGTGTGGGAGACGGCGTCGGGGCGCTGCCTGCGCAGCATCGCGCTGGAGGGCGCGGTGTCGCGCGTGGCGTGGATCCCGGCGGGCGTATGTTAGGAACGGGCCCGCGCGGTGTACTCCCGGCTACAGTCCCGCGACGCTTGCAGTGTGGGAGACGGCGTCGGGGCGCTGCCTGCGCAGCATCGCGCTGGAGGGCGCGGTGTCGCGCGTGGCGTGGATCCCGGCGGGCGTATGTTAGGAACGGGCCCGCGCGGTGTACTCCCGGCTACAGTCCCGCGACGCTTGCAGTGTGGGAGACGGCGTCGGGGCGCTGCCTGCGCAGCATCGCGCTGGAGGGCGCGGTGTCGCGCGTGGCGTGGATCCCGGCGGGCGTATGTTAGGAACGGGCCCGCGCGGTGTACTCCCGGCTACAGTCCCGCGACGCTTGCAGTGTGGGAGACGGCGTCGGGGCGCTGCCTGCGCAGCATCGCGCTGGAGGGCGCGGTGTCGCGCGTGGCGTGGATCCCGGCGGGCGTATGTTAGGAACGGGCCCGCGCGGTGTACTCCCGGCTACAGTCCCGCGACGCTTGCAGTGTGGGAGACGGCGTCGGGGCGCTGCCTGCGCAGCATCGCGCTGGAGGGCGCGGTGTCGCGCGTGGCGTGGATCCCGGCGGGCGTATGTTAGGAACGGGCCCGCGCGGTGTACTCCCGGCTACAGTCCCGCGACGCTTGCAGTGTGGGAGACGGCGTCGGGGCGCTGCCTGCGCAGCATCGCGCTGGAGGGCGCGGTGTCGCGCGTGGCGTGGATCCCGGCGGGCGTATGTTAGGAACGGGCCCGCGCGGTGTACTCCCGGCTACAGTCCCGCGACGCTTGCAGTGTGGGAGACGGCGTCGGGGCGCTGCCTGCGCAGCATCGCGCTGGAGGGCGCGGTGTCGCGCGTGGCGTGGATCCCGGCGGGCGTATGTTAGGAACGGGCCCGCGCGGTGTACTCCCGGCTACAGTCCCGCGACGCTTGCAGTGTGGGAGACGGCGTCGGGGCGCTGCCTGCGCAGCATCGCGCTGGAGGGCGCGGTGTCGCGCGTGGCGTGGATCCCGGCGGGCGTATGTTAGGAACGGGCCCGCGCGGTGTACTCCCGGCTACAGTCCCGCGACGCTTGCAGTGTGGGAGACGGCGTCGGGGCGCTGCCTGCGCAGCATCGCGCTGGAGGGCGCGGTGTCGCGCGTGGCGTGGATCCCGGCGGGCGTATGTTAGGAACGGGCCCGCGCGGTGTACTCCCGGCTACAGTCCCGCGACGCTTGCAGTGTGGGAGACGGCGTCGGGGCGCTGCCTGCGCAGCATCGCGCTGGAGGGCGCGGTGTCGCGCGTGGCGTGGATCCCGGCGGGCGTATGTTAGGAACGGGCCCGCGCGGTGTACTCCCGGCTACAGTCCCGCGACGCTTGCAGTGTGGGAGACGGCGTCGGGGCGCTGCCTGCGCAGCATCGCGCTGGAGGGCGCGGTGTCGCGCGTGGCGTGGATCCCGGCGGGCGTATGTTAGGAACGGGCCCGCGCGGTGTACTCCCGGCTACAGTCCCGCGACGCTTGCAGTGTGGGAGACGGCGTCGGGGCGCTGCCTGCGCAGCATCGCGCTGGAGGGCGCGGTGTCGCGCGTGGCGTGGATCCCGGCGGGCGTATGTTAGGAACGGGCCCGCGCGGTGTACTCCCGGCTACAGTCCCGCGACGCTTGCAGTGTGGGAGACGGCGTCGGGGCGCTGCCTGCGCAGCATCGCGCTGGAGGGCGCGGTGTCGCGCGTGGCGTGGATCCCGGCGGGCGTATGTTAGGAACGGGCCCGCGCGGTGTACTCCCGGCTACAGTCCCGCGACGCTTGCAGTGTGGGAGACGGCGTCGGGGCGCTGCCTGCGCAGCATCGCGCTGGAGGGCGCGGTGTCGCGCGTGGCGTGGATCCCGGCGGGCGTATGTTAGGAACGGGCCCGCGCGGTGTACTCCCGGCTACAGTCCCGCGACGCTTGCAGTGTGGGAGACGGCGTCGGGGCGCTGCCTGCGCAGCATCGCGCTGGAGGGCGCGGTGTCGCGCGTGGCGTGGATCCCGGCGGGCGGGCTGAGCCTGGTGGCGGCGGCGGTGGGAGTGCGGCTGGTGCTGCTGAACCCGGGCGCGCACATCGGCGCGCACCGCGTGGGCGCGCGCACGGATGACTTGCTGGAGGAGCCTCCGCCGCAGCACGACGTTCAGGGTGAGTTTCGTGCCATTACTTTTCAAATAGACATTTTTTCCATAGCCAAGTGGCTAGAAAGGAACCCATAAATATCGCTGTGTCCGTATGTTACAGACATTTTATTCAGAGACTCAGTAAGTGTCTTCCATGAAATGCTGCACAAAAGTGATGTGAAATTATGAAATAAATAAAAATAGGGGTAAAAAGCTGTAGGCTAAAAAAATTACTAAAAAGGAGATTGCCCGTTTTGTAAAGAAAGTTCGGTCCCAGTGGAAAATGCTTGTGCCCTGAAGTATTTTATTTTGCCTAATAGTAAAAACATAGCATTTTCATAATCTGAAACCTTTTTTCATTTATTCACCCTGGTTCAGGCGATATCATTAATTTTCTGTTTTAAAAATCTATAATTACAAATTGACATAGACTAGGTATACATCACTATTACTATATGCAGATTTCCATACTATAAGCATGTTTATGCACAAAGTAAAGAAGACATAATTAGGTATACTGTAGACATAATTACGTATCGTAAATAATAACTACGTAAATACGGGATTCAAAACTCAACGTAGGTATCTAAACGAAGCAATTCCGAACGAAACTAATCTCAGAACAAAGTGCTGTGACATGCGCAAGTAAATGTTGCCAGATCAATTATTTTTAATCCATTAGTAAATCGATTTCAGTTTTTTTTTATCGATTAAAACTCTTGTTAATACGGCGTTTCCAAAATACGTAAGGCTTTTATGTTTGTGTAAATCGCTTTTATGAACATCTAATCAACAATATAGACTTATTATGAAAATAAGCAACCTATTGTTGTCATATTCCATCGCTATTACTCGCATAGACTATAAGCAGTGTATATCCACTAGTACGTATTAAATATTTTACATAATTAAACTCATACTTGGCTTACACCTGTCTTCGTGCATTCCAGATATAATACGCTACAATAATAAGTACCTATGAAAAAACAGGGTTTACACCATTCTAACTCATCGTCGAGAAAACATAATGCCAAATCAGTAGCTTTGAAGTTGTCAAATATTGAGACTTATATTTAAATGTTGAGAAGTAAACTAGCTTTAATAATTTTTGTTAAAAATATTTTTTTAATTATCGTTTTGTTTTGATATCGATTACTCCATTGATTACTATACGTCATTTTCGACAGTTATTTGTTTTCTGGCAACTTTTTTTTTGTACACCTATCAAACGGATGTCGACGTAAAGTTTAACTATTAATAATAATTAACTTTATTCCCAGGGTGAAAGAAATTGTATAAAAAATAATTTGCACACAAAAAAATAAATAACATTTTTTGGTTATTATTCCAATCAGGCACACGATTGCACAAAAGGGACCTGCCCCGTGGCAATGTCCTTTAATTTAATTTATGTTTTCCTTTTGATAATTTATAGGTAAAAGAATATACTTTGATGGCAACACAGGGTTGCGAGCTGCGACACGTTGGTTACTTTTTGGGTAGTGACATCATATACAACGATTGTGTATACTAATGATGGTGTTGTCAGCGGTTTAAAAGATTATTGGAATTAAGATGATTACGATGGTAATTACGAACGAAAATCATGCATTTTTAAATTCATACAATATAATACTTTCATGTATGTTTTATTCTTCTATATGCTCCTTTTCGAAACGGATAGGGTGGGTTCCTATCCACAGCTCTTGTGTAAAATAATATCGAACTTGCTAGAACTTTTTATTTATTTAGTAGTGGTTAATGATAAATTGCTTTCAAAAGCCGTTAAAATACACACAACAAAAAAGTCTAAGCAACACATACAAATTTCAATTTTACAATGTGTTTTCGTATTAAATCCTTAGTATTTATTTATATTATTTTAAATGCTTTTTGAAATTAAACAACTATTGATTTTTTTAAATATTTTTTTTAACAATAATTACTAGTAAGTACTGTAAGTACGTAGTGTAGTGTATGTAGATAAACTTATGATTTGTGGGCGCGGGCTGAGTGGGAGTCAGTCGTTGTCCGAACGTCAACCCGTAAGCACGTGGTGGTGCGTTGCCGAGCCAAACACCAGGTTATAGAGTAGCCACTACACGTAGTACAAATTAAATGGTTGTACAAAAATTGCATAAATCAATACAAAGTGTGGCCTAGCCTCTGTTATTGAGAACTTGCTGGCACCGATTATTCATAGAATCGATGAGACTGTTAATGTTATCCTGCGGCAATTGCTCCCAATTAAAATTTAGTTAGTCTATCAATTGTTGGGTGGCTTGGCTTTTTTCTGCAGATTAATTAATATAGATTGGATGTCTGCAGCCCGTCCCCAAAGTAAAATACCGTACGACATTTTACTATTAAAATAACTTAAATAAACTAGCCTCTCGGTATCTACATCAGTAAAATGACGGATTTTTTAGCAGCATATGCTGCGGAACTCGGCCGTCCTTTAAGAGATGTTGTATGCGGACCCCACTGTAGCTTTGAATCGAACGTGATCCCCAGGAAAACAGTTTATATATAGCTATAAATATTTGTGGTTTGCTATTACTAATGCAGCAAGTCTGTTTTTCAAACGATGTAATGGTGTGTGGGTTCGTTTGTTGGTGCGACACAATAATTTTTTGTGTGCAGTGGACGCGCGCACCGCGTCGTGCGCGGAGTGGGAACGCGTGTCGCCCGAGCAGTGGGCGCGCGGCGTTCGGCTGGCCGTGCGGCACTTCCGCGCCGTCACGCACGTGGCGTGGCACGCGCGCGGCGACTACGTGTGCGTGACGCTGGCGGACGCCGCCTCGCGCGCCGTGCTGGTGCACCAGCTGTCGCGGCGCCGCTCGCAGCTGCCCTTCGCGCGCAACAAGGGGCTCGTGCAGTGCGCACTGTTCCACCCGACGCGTCCACTCATCTTCGTCGCCGTGAGTGTCCATCGGGCCGGTGCCGCTCGCGTGGTGTGGTCCTGCGCTAACTCGCTCGGCCTGTCCGCAGACGCAGCGCGTGGTGCGCGTGTACGACCTGGTGAAGCAGGAGCTGGTGCGCAAGCTGCTGACGGGCGCGCAGTGGATCAGCCACATGGCCGTGCATCCCGCCGGCGACAACCTGCTCGTGGCGTCCTACGACCGGAAGTGTGTCTGGTGAGTGTTTACGATGCATGTCACGAACCACTTTAATTTTCCAAAAAATTACATAGATACACTCAAAATCAAAATATTTTTATTTCACATGGGCACTTATAAAACGTCTCGAAAAGGTGCACTGTTCGAGTTGGTAGGATCCTATGGAGAAGAACCGGTAAAAAAAATATGGTTACTCTTTTATAAACATTTGGTTTTACTATGTTGTTGTTACAGCGTTAGTACTTAAGTAGAGAGGGAAGCGTAGACCCGACAATAAGTTATTGCTCACTTTACAAACACACTGGAAAATGGATCTTTAAACCGATTTCAGGCGTGTGACGCGTCGCCACGCTATATGATGGTATATTGTAATACAGTCTTTATGCAGTAGTGTGTACGGTGTGGAGACGCGTCGCCATGCGCAATCGACTGTGCGATTCTCTTCTACTCGATCCAGCGTTAAGCCATCTCTCTCGCATATTAGATTTTTATTCACCACACGAGGGCCAGGTTAAGCAACCCTTGCCGAGGTTTGGAAATGGATGGGTTATCACAGGGGGCCAGGTTAAGCAACCTTTGCCAAGGTTTGGAAATGGATGGGTTACCATAGGGGGCCAAGTTAAGCAACCCTGCCTAGGTTTGGAAAGGGATGGGTTACCACACTTACCACACGGAGCCAGGTTAAGTACACCAAGGTTTGGAAATGGATGGGTTACCACAGGGGGCCAGGTTAAGCAACCCTTGCCAAGGTTTGGAAATGGATGGGTTACCACAGGGGGCCAGGTTAAGCAATACTTGCCTAGGTTTGAAAATGAATGGGTTACCACAGGGCGCCAGGTTAAGCAACCCTTGCCAAGGTTTGGAAATGGATGGGTTATCACTCGGGGCCAGGTTAAGCAACCCTCACCAAGGTTTGGAAATGGATGGGTTGCCACAGGGGGTCAGGTTAAGCAACCCTCACCAAGGTTTGGAAATGGATGGGTTACCACAGGGGGCCAGGTTAAGCAACCCTTGCCAAGGTTTGGAAAAGGATGGGTTACCACACGGGACCAGGTTAAGCAACCCTTGCCAAGGTTTGAAAATGGATGGGTTACCACACGGAGCCAGGTTAAGTAACCCTCACCAAGGTTTGGAAATGGATGGGTTATCACACCGACACGGGGCCAGGCTAAGCAACCTTTGCCAAGGTTTGGAAATGGATGGGTTACCACAGGAGGGCCAGGTTAAGCAACCCTCACCAAGGTTTGGAAATGGATGGGTTACCACAGGGGGCCAGGTTAAGCAACCCTTGCCAAGGTTTGGAAATGGATGGGTTACCACAGGGGCCGGGTTAAGCAACCGTTGCCAAGGTTTGGAAATGGATGGGTTACCACAGGGGGCCAGGTTAAGCAACCCTCACCAAGGTTTGGAAATGGATGGGTTACCACAGGGGGCCAGGTTAAGCAACCCTTGCCAAGGTTTGGAAATGGATGGGTTACCACAGGGGCCGGGTTAAGCAACCGTTGCCAAGGTTTGGAAGTGGATGGGTTACCACAGGGGGTCAGGTTAAGCAATACTTGCCTAGGTTTGGAAATGGATGGGTTACCACAGGGGGTAAGGTTAAGCAATACTTGCCTAGGTTTGGAAATGGATGGGTTACCACAGGGGGCCAGGTTCAGCAATACTTGCCTAGGTTTGGAAATGGATTGGTTACCACAGGGGGCCAGGTTAAGCAACCCTTGCCAAGGTTTGGAAATGGATGGGTTATTACACGGGGCCAGGCTAAGCAACCTTTGCCAAGGTTTGGAAATGGATGGGTTACCACAGGGGGCCAGGTTAAGCAACCTTTGCCAAGGTTTGGGAAAGGATGGGTTACCACACGGGGCCAGGTTAAGCAACCTTTGCCGAGGTTTGGAAATGGATGGGTTACCACACGGGGCCAGGTTAAGCAACCTTTGCCAAGGTTTGGAAATGGATAGGTTACCACAGGGGCCAGGTTAAGCAACCTTTGCCAAGGTTTGGAAATGGATGGGTTATCACACGGGGCCAGGTTAAGCAACCCTCACCGAGGTTTGGAAATAGATGGGTTACCACAGGGGCCAGGTTAAGCAACCTTTGCCAAGGTTTAGAAATGGATGGGTTACCACACGGGGCCAGTAATAGTTTTATTCAAAGTGCCTTCGATCCTCGATATATATTATTCATAAACAATGATGAACACGAAAACGATGTCCTTTTGGTAGTCCACAATGAAACAGAATAATGATGTTTTCAATGACATATTTAGTTCCTATCACAATCTGTTCTTTTCTGCATAATATTACTTTTACAAAATAATGTCGATGTTTTGACATCTGCCAGGCGTCCCGTGACGGCTCACATATTTTTTATTCGTATTACTATTTTTTTTTCTTTTCAATTAGTGCCCCTTTACTCAGTTTCTTTTCAGGTAGCCAAGGAAAACCATTTCAAAAGTATATAATAGCGAAACGACATACTTTTATACGAGAAAAAAACGAAATTGGTTTACAAGTTGTTTTAAATTACATTATTAGCCAAGATAGTGATAATGATGCTACTTACTTACGGTCTGTAACACCGAATCTAGACGTAATCACCGATGAAGAGCAAGGAAGAAGGGAAGGGAGACGACGACTTGTATGAACATGGAAAAAGTGGAGCAGCGGTGACGATGAACCTCTCACAACATTCGCATCATCTACTTCACGAAATATTCCAAAGAGAAGAAGATTTCATAGTAATGCTGACTTGCCAAAATAGAGTAAAATGTGTGCTATTTACCTTGTTTTTCGGTCTACTTCAGATCAGAGGTCTTTTGAAGAACGTGCTAATGAAGATATACTTCGCGTTTATGTAAACAAACCAGTTACCAAAGCTACAATGAAGATATGGAAAGAGTAGACCAAATGGACACAAACAAGCTACCGTAGCACACATATTGGAGTCACGAAAACAATACCTAATAAAACTAGAAAATCATACTCTACAATTGACGGAGAATACAGAAATACAATGGTGACAACCCTCAAAAAAAAACTAAACCAACTAAGATGTATTGTATGTTCCAACCGAGTCAAAACAGCATGTGATAAGTGCCCAAAACATTAAGCCTACATAGGAGATGCTTCGCTCAGTAACACTCAAGCGTCCATTGTACTAAACTTAGTGCACCCCAAAAAGTAGAAGCAACAAATATTTGTTTTGTTCTTTATAGTGTCATATAAAGTGTTAAAACAATGACATTAAAAATCGTATAAGTAAAATTATTCAGGGTTTTTATTTGGGCGTTAGTGGGTTAGTGAAATAAATTGTTTTTAATAGACAATTTAGTACTTATTTATCAATAATTACGTAGAGCAGCGGTTTTCAATATTTTTTGGTGACGGAACCCTTTTGGAAAGCGAAATACTTGACGGAACCCTAACATAAAACAACAGTTTTTAAAAGTGTATTTTTTTATTATTAACTTACATCATCTGCCTAGCCTTTTCCCAACTATGTTGGGGTCGGCCTCCAGTCTATCCGGATGCAGCTGAATATCAGTATTTTACATGGAGCGACTCGGAACACTGACTACCTGTAACGACTGTCAAAGATCTACAAATGACAGCCGAGGCACGGAGGAAACTCGGTATGTAACGGGTGGTCACCCATCCACAGACCAACCTAGGCAAGCGCGGCTTAACCTAAAGATCGACCCGAGCGGCTGCTATTATTTAGCCACGAGCTTTATTAACTTACATAACAAGTAAATAAGAAAAAACGTCTAACTAATGGGAGGTATGAAACTGTTTTTTATTTTTCATCAATTGGTTGATATCAGCTTTGATAGAGGACAGTTGAAGTCTCATATCAGGTTCAGCGTCCAGTCTATTGCGGTATTTTGATTTCGTGGCTGCATAGGTTGAGAATTCGCATAAATATGTTGTTGGGAACGGAAATAAGAATATTTATAGCTATTTTGGCAAGCATTGGATATTCATCACGGATTCTGCACCAAAAATCGTTAAGAAGCGTCGTTTTAAACAGTGAGTCCATACTTGTGTACTGATGACATTTCTAAAAGCGATTCATATATCTCGTTTGACATACTTTCAGACTTTTGTAAGTTGGGTAAAAAAGGATTATGAATTCATGAGTTCAGTTTCATTTTTGTATTCTGTTCTTCTGGAAAATACTACTCAAAAGCTGCACGCATCGAAGTGAGATTTGACCAATTCTTCAAATATATCATCTTGAAACATTTCTGAATCGTTATCGCTAACAAACTCACTGAGTGTCGTAAAGCTTTCTATTTCTCTCTTTTCAACGCAAATAATCCAAAAATCTAATTTTCTTTTGAAGGCAGTTATATTGTTACAAGCCTGGAACACTGTTGTCTGTTTACCTTGCAATGATAAATTTAATTCGTTCAGTTTTTGAAATATATCCGCCATAAAAGACAGTCGGAATAACCAAAATTTGTCATACAAACGGTCTTTCAAATTAAAATAAGTATCTGAAAGAAACATTTGTAACTCAGCTCTAAGATCAAATAGCCATGTTAAAGTTTTACCCTGAGACAGCCATCGCACTTCTGTATGGTGCAGCAGTGTTTTATGTTTGCTGCCATAATCTTCACACAATCGGAATTGTAGTGGTCGTAATTTGATAAAAGAATAAGTTCGTGAATCGTGCTACCCCGCTAGAGGTGTTATTTTTTCTTAATTCTTGCAGAACCCCTACAGAGGTATGGGAAAACACTTTGTGTATGGCTGACATAGAGATACAAGCTGCTGATCTCGCCTTAAAACAAAGATAGGAAACCGATTGGGGGAGGGTTTTACGCATCTCTCTAGCTCGTCCCAAGCATGCTCGATCTGTTTGATATCCGGCCTGCAGCTGCGTGCTGGCCACTCCATACGAGCAATGTTCATCTTTCGAAGATAATCACTCACAATCCACCCTGTAAGAGGTAGAGCATTGTCATGCATAAAAATAACATTCTCACCCGAATTGACCATAAATAGCTGAGTCACGTCATTCTAATCTTCCATCTCATAAATAAGGTTCAGATAGAAAACACGTTCAAGTTTTATTAACATTTCATTTCATAATTGACATCGACGTTGAAATAGGGTAAAATCATAAACAATGATACCCTTACTAATGCGTGTTTTTTATAGGTTCGACCTGGAGCTGTCGTCGAAGCCGTACCAGACGCTACGCCTGCATGGCGGTGCCGTGCGCAGCGTGGCCTTCCACCAGCGCTACCCGCTGTTCGCGTCCGCAGGCGACGACGACAACATCGTCGTGTCACACGGCATGGTCTACAAGTATGTACATTCTACTGAGCTACAGCTCACTCAACACTTGTGCCTAGGCTAGCGTGGCCTTCCACCGGCGCTACCCGCTGTTCGCGTCCGCAGGCGACGACGACAACATCGTCGTGTCACACGGCATGGTCTACAAGTATGTACATTCTACTGAGCTACAGCTCACTCAACACTTGTGCCTAGGCTAGCGTGGCCTTCCACCGGCGCTACCCGCTGTTCGCGTCCGCAGGCGACGACGACAACATCGTCGTGTCACACGGCATGGTCTACAAGTATGTACATTCTACTGAGCTACAGCTCACTCAACACTTGTGCCTAGGCTAGCGTGGCCTTCCACCGGCGCTACCCGCTGTTCGCGTCCGCAGGCGACGACGACAACATCGTCGTGTCACACGGCATGGTCTACAAGTATGTACATTCTACTGAGCTACAGCTCACTCAACACTTGTGCCTAGGCTAGCGTGGCCTTCCACCGGCGCTACCCGCTGTTCGCGTCCGCAGGCGACGACGACAACATCGTCGTGTCACACGGCATGGTCTACAAGTATGTACATTCTACTGAGCTACAGCTCACTCAACACTTGTGCCTAGGCTAGCGTGGCCTTCCACCGGCGCTACCCGCTGTTCGCGTCCGCAGGCGACGACGACAACATCGTCGTGTCACACGGCATGGTCTACAAGTATGTACATTCTACTGAGCTACAGCTCACTCAACACTTGTGCCTAGGCTAGCGTGGCCTTCCACCGGCGCTACCCGCTGTTCGCGTCCGCAGGCGACGACGACAACATCGTCGTGTCACACGGCATGGTCTACAAGTATGTACATTCTACTGAGCTACAGCTCACTCAACACTTGTGCCTAGGCTAGCGTGGCCTTCCACCGGCGCTACCCGCTGTTCGCGTCCGCAGGCGACGACGACAACATCGTCGTGTCACACGGCATGGTCTACAAGTATGTACATTCTACTGAGCTACAGCTCACTCAACACTTGTGCCTAGGCTAGCGTGGCCTTCCACCGGCGCTACCCGCTGTTCCTATGTTTAGAATTGTATATGATTAAGTATACATGTTGCTAAAATGAAACGTAATACGTGTGGCACCCCGCAGCGACCTGCTGCAGAACCCGCTGCTGGTGCCGCTGAAGCAGCTGCGAGGGCCCGCGCGGGCGGCCGACCTGTGCGTGCTGGAGCTGCGCTGGCACCCCACGCAGCCCTGGCTGCTGGCGGCCGGCGCCGACTCCACGCTGCGCCTGTACACCTGAGCGCACACAAATATATACCACTACATCAATCTACAGAGCTTTTTATTTCACAAGAACCTTAACAGAAGCCAAACCATTATTTCCCATCAGCTGATGCGCGGCGGCGAAATGGATGTTACCAACAGACACCATGGTCGATCAGTCAGTGTTAATTCTCGACGGACGGGAACGGACGAGAAAAAAACTGCAATAAGCAGGGTTCACTCTCGTTCGCAACTCCGATAATACTGATGCGTCGTCAGACGTGTGGACGACCGCCGCCCGGGCGTTGACGTAGGTATAGCGCAGGCTGTAGTAGAGAATACGACTAGGAACGATCTTCGCCCATGGACTTATTTATCAAATAGGACTGAGTACTCCGAAATTTGTAGCACACAATGAATCATAATTGCTACGCCTTAGCTTTACTTTTCTAAGGCTTTTGTAGGTTTACTCATACATATGCGAGACGAGATAGATAGCCAGAAAAGAGCCTTATCTCGACTGTGAAGGAGCCCTTTCATTCAATAGCCAGAAGTAAAAATTATACAAAATGGTAGAAAATATTACACCGACAACAAATTAAATAAGTTTTAATAATATTTTTTAATAAGTTTGCAATCATTAGGGAATATTTAATATTACACTAATTAATTTATATTAAGTAAAACTTAATGTCTCTGTGATTATTTGGTAACCATTATTTCATAATCATTCTGGTAGCACTAAAATCTGTCATCTATGGAGTCTGTGGTGCAGGGTTGCCAACCGTACGAGGTTCCTCGTACAAATACAAGATTTGTGGGTTTCCATACAAGGGATGAGGACACTTTCAACCTAGATTTTGATAATATCTGTCAAAAACGTGGTTCTTTAACCACTCAAGCACTTTAAGTTATCTCAGTAACCCTAACTACAACACCAACTTGTATTAGGAACTAGCTTTAGCCCCCGGCCTCGCTCCGTCCGCCCCCCATTTTAGGGAAGTAGAGGTTTAAAAAAGACAAAAAGTAGCATATGTCACTCTTCACCCCTTCAACTATCTCCGTTAAAAAACACGTCAATTCGTGGCCCTGTTTTTATGTGAAAGACGAACAAACAAACACATGCATACACTTTCCCATTTATAATATTACTAGCTGTGCCAAGCGGTTTCACCCGCTGAGGTTTAGGGGTATGAAAAATAGATGTTAGCCGATTCTCAGACCTACCCAATATGTACCCAAAATTTCATAAGAATCGGTTGAGCCGTTTCGGAGGAGTACGGTAACTAACATTGTGACACGGAAATTTTATATATTAGAAGATTAAGTAGGTATGGATAAGACAGTATACTTTCCCTTTTTGTTAAAGCAATAAATAACGAAAGAAAAACTACGTCCTAAAAGTGTTCTTTAAAAAATAAGATATTATGGAATATAATGAACCACAATTATTATTACACATCTTTATAATTATAGATACTTAGGTACCTTAAATTTTTATAAATATAATTTTAGATAGGTACTTACCTACCCTAAATATTTCAATTCGCGTTATGCTGTTAAGTAGCGCTATCTGGCAGATGTTACTATGTTACTCAAACATCACAGCCATTAACAACAACAAAAGTCAAAATACGAGATTTTTATTGTAGTAGCAGCATAATTATTGTACGAGGGATTTCTTTTTACGGTTGGCAAACCTGCTTTGGTGTCATGTTTGTTGTATTACAAGTTTTAAAGGTTTTGTGTATTCCTCCCTCCATCTATGAGTAAAAATAATAGACGGAAAGCGAAAGCTTTTGTTGTTATGAGTTGGTAACTTTTCACCTCATTTTCTAAAGAAATACAAAATTTATTCAACGGCAACTCTGCTAACATTTGACAGAAGGCTAGAGAGGTGCAATAAACGTTAAAACATGAGATGACTTTTTATTACGACTATTTACTCGTAGGCTGCAGTTGAAAATCAGCGTCTGGTCAAGTTTTGCCATCTGGCATTATGCTGAGCTGAGGCTATTTTGACATAAAAATTTTATTTAATAATTTTGGATCTCACAGTAGACCAAACAGGAAAAAATTGGTTGTTTGTAAAGTAGGTTTACGATCGAGATGTTTACGTGATAACGTCTTATTGGTGATATAAGTTATCACCAGTAGTGACATCTAAAATGAAATTAAGTACTAATTTAAAGTTTTTTTTTCGAGCCAAGTAACAGATGGCGCTACCATCTTTATGAAATGTCGCTTGTGAGGTTTTGGTGTGACACAAGTTTCTGAACATGTCACCCGACTAAAACGATTTTAAAGACGTTATCACGTCAAAAAATGAAAAAAAATAATTTGAATACAAAAGTACTGCTTATTTTTACTGATTTTTTTGCCAGCAGACCTGCGAAAGGAGGTATAAGAACGAAATGTAGACGGTAGTGTGTGAGAGAGTTCGAGAAACGTGTGTGTGTGTGTGTCTTAACCTATTATAACTCACATATATCCTTACTAATATTATAAAAGCGAAAGTGAGTTTGTTTGTTTGTTACCTCTTCACGCCTAAATGGCTAAACCGATTTCGATGAATTTTGGTACAGAGATAGTTAGGACCCTGGAGATGGACATAGGCTATTTAAAAAAAATGAGGGAGAAAGAGGGAAAAAAGGGAAAACTTAGCATTGCTATTACAATAAATAAGGCGCTAGGGCAAAAACTACAAGTGGCAGGCACCTGCAAATCAGGAAAAGGGAACTGTCTTATCCCGAATTTAACGCGGGCGAAAGCTAGTAAGTAAATATGAATAAATACATAATGCTGTACATTTTGCTTCTTATATGTTTAGGAATATCTCATAATATATGGCGATTAGTATCCTTACTTCCTTACTAATATTATAAAAGCGAAAGTGAGTTTGTTTGTTACCTCTTCTCGCTTTAATGGCTAAACCGATTTTGATAAATTTTGGTACAGAGATAGTTGGGAACCAGGAGACGAACATAGGCTATTTTTTTTTTTTTTAAATTGGGATGTGAGTGAGAAAGAGGGAAGAAAAGGGAAAACTTAGCGTTGCTATTACAAATCAATAACGCGCAAGGGGAACTGTGTTACCCCGAATTTAACGCGAGCGAAGCCGCGGGCAAAAGCTAGTTTATAATAAATTACCGAATGATCTAAAATGTCTTAAATTAAACACATTCAAGCGAAAATTATTCGTATATTTCGTATTGTTATTAATTAAATACTATTATTCTACAATGGTGTACTTACCCCAATGAAAAATATTGATGATGAATGTAGAAATTTGCAAATATTTGTACACCAGAAATGGTAGAATATATGAGTCTGTAAATGAACTTTTCTTTCGTTACTTAATTTTCTTTATTTAATAAACAATTAGCAACAACATCAAAAAATCGAAATCGGCATCCTGGTTGTAAATGTACACATGGTACGCTCTCAGTACCAGTTGTGTTTAATACAGTGCAAACAACCTAGAAATATGAGAAGTACTAAAAAAAAAGATTATAACCTTAGTAATATACCTAGTCTAACTTTTCTTAAATATTTGAAAGTCGAACTGTTGAATGAAAACTTATAACTTTGGCTTTAAAATTTCATATTGAAAAATGGCCATGAGCGGACCGAAAAAAATGTTTAATGTTTAGTTCCAAAATAAAAGCTACAATCGTAATTGTAATTCGGTAGTTAATGCTTATGTTAAAAATTAAATGAACTCATATAAAACGTTAAAAATAAATATTTTAATGGACATCTCTATCTCTATGACAAACTGACAACAAAAAAGCCAGAGACAGTTTGTTTTAGTCCTGTTTTAGTCGAGTAGAACATTGTGTCATTGTGTGTAGTGTGCATAGATAAGTATAAGTACTAACGTATAGATGACCAACTCTCGATTTTGTACTTTATAGCGCCATCTAGTTCTCAGACCCCGTACTACTTAGTAGCAAATCTATACGTACCTACATAGATAGATGTATCGATGACGTAGGCCATATTATACATTCGTGTATTTACCGGATGATTCTTTTTACCGCCAGGAAAATAAAGAGAGTGATTCTAGTCCTCAAACACAACTTTTTCTATGGGACCAATAGAAAAAGTAGTTGTATTTGAGCACTAGAATTAGCCTCACTTTTCCTGACGGTAAAAAAATCATCCGGTAAATACACGAATGCATAATAATATATCTAATAGCTATGTTACTTTTTAAAGGTGCTACTAGTTGTGTATTTAATAATAGCCAGTAGGTACGGTTTACATGCTGTATTTTATAAACATAACGAAATTAAAACTACCTATTATTAAATACACAATCCGTTACGAAAAATATTATGAAAGAAAACATTTTTTTTCAAGAAGATATTTATTTATTTATTTCTAGTTTTATGGCGTACATAATAATTATGTGCTAATTCTTTAATTGGGTCATTCTCATCCCAAACCGTGTTTTTGCCACTTAGCAAATTATTTACATCTTTGCACCAATTGAATATTATTAATTGTATGCTTTTTTTTAAAAGATATTCCTTTATTTTAAGTTTGTGTTGTTCACATTTAATAAATGCAAGTGATACAAGCGTGGTGGTTACCAATTGTATATAATTAACTATTTCTTGGGATTCACAATTAGTTTTTAAAATTTCAAGTGTAATAATTTCTATATTAATTAAACATTCCAGCAAATATTTACTGGGATAGTGAAGAATACATTTACTCGTATTTTTTTTTAAAGTAATAAACTTTAGATATTGCAAGTATGTTTCTTCACTATCCTCTTCTAATGCTTTTTTACATTCAATGCAATTTTTTGAAATTTTTTTGTATGTTAAATTAATGAGCCAGCCACAACAATAAGCTACTGCTGCACACTTCTCAATTTCGCTTGGAATTTGGCTAGTTAATACTACATCTATATTTTTTAATTCTATATTTAAATGATTAAAATCTATTTCTGTAAGTCTATGTAGGGGCCTGGAGATATTTTGAGTTAAAATACATTTTAAGCTTTGTAGGCAATGACTGTCGTCACTCTCACAATTAGCCCCCACAGACTTAGGTGACACCATGTTATTAATTAATAAGGCTTTATAAGACGCCTCAAAAGATACTAAATTTGGCATGACATTTCGTTGCCCATGTGCTCGTATGGCGCCAAAAAAATTCTCCAGCGGGTCTTGGTTGAAATTGCGCAGCAGTACAGATCGCAAGCCTAAGCCGTGTAGTTTTTTGGTTATTTGCTGAAATGCTTGAATAGTTTTTATCCAACTAGAAATAGATGGAACCAACCTTACTCTGTCACTAATAAATTTCATGGATCTTAAAATTGGTAAGCTCTTATGCCATAATTTGTGATGCGGCGATTTTGGCGAGACTGCTGACCGATATATTTTGCCTTTTACAATTTTGCTGTAGTTTCCATTGACAGAATCAAAAAGCCTATCGAAAAATAATAAAAGCTCTGCAGTGTCCGTGCTTTCCTCAGGAATCCGGCCAATTTCTGAAAAAATAAAAAAGATTCACATTAGATTTCTCACATTACATATAATTTACTGAGAAGTGTAATCACATGACATTGGAAAAGTCACAATGGTACTAGTCAGGTTCAAACCAAACTCCCACTCCACGTTTCCCACATCAAGAAAAATACTTTTCTAGATTGAACTGTTCCTGGGCAAAGGCCTCACCCCCACTCTTTCCATTTCCTTTTGTCTAATATGTCGTCCTGCCAGTTCTCTAAGAAGCCATCCAATACCACCTTCTTCTCGGTCTGCCGCGACTCCGTCCGGCGCTGCTAGAGCTCTAATCTTGTGATATACAAGCTCATACCCCGGATGGCATCCGGCAGACATGCCCAGGAAAATGAAAAAGTAAAAATGATAAGGGTATTTTGTTTACCTGCTGTGAATCCCATTGCTACACTGACAGTTTTGCTAAAGACTTGTGTGGCGTATTTCACTTTCATTTTAGGTATCAAATTTGGAATGACATGACGTGCAGTCAATTTTGGTATTAACCGCAGTCCTTTAAATCCAGGGCCATGTTTATATAAAGCTTCCAGATGAGCCCATTTCGCTATTCTTTTTTTTCCGTCCAGATAATATTCTAAATTTTTACTGATACGATGAACTGATTACCTGAAAATAAATGAGTAGAAATTAAAAATTGACTAACATTATCTTCACCCCCTAGTTGCATGTATGGTGGGCTACATAATGGTGTCTGTTACACAATTGTATAA
Source organism: Ochropleura plecta (assembly GCA_905475445.1). Classification (NCBI taxonomy): domain Eukaryota; kingdom Metazoa; phylum Arthropoda; class Insecta; order Lepidoptera; family Noctuidae; genus Ochropleura; species Ochropleura plecta. Next base: position 20,876,697 of record FR997736.1, read on the forward strand.
TAAAAAAACCGCCCCAGTGCGAGTCGGACTCGCGCACGAAGGGTTCCGTACCATTATAGGTCAAAAACTGCAAAAAATTATGTTTGTTGTATGGGAAACAAACGTATTTTTTTGCAGTTTTAACCTTAAATATCTATTTAATTCTTATTTTAGTATTTTTTGCAGTTTTAACCTTAAATATCTATTTAATTACCCTTAAATATCTATTTAATTCTTATTTTAGTATTTGTTGTTATAGCGGCAACAGAAATACATCATTTGTGAAAATTTCAACTGTCTAGCTATCACGGTTTTCGAGATACAGCCTGGTGACAGACAGACCGACAGACGGACAGCGAAGTCTTAGTAATAGGGTCCCGATTTTACCCTTTGGGTGCGGAACCCTAAAAAAAATAGCTAAATGCGAGCTACTGCTCTAAAGTCACTGTCTACCTTAGTGGAGAAGGTGATATGAGCTAAGTTTCTGGATCCGCGCCTGCTTATTTATGATGAGATAACAAACATTACAGACAGTTACTTACATAATTATTATAATATGTAATTAGTGTAAAGGAGCTGATAAATTACTTACTCTTAAAAGCATCAGTTTTGTACATTCTAGTTGTAGTGGAGTGTAGTTTATATGGAGCTGGTATTAATGAAGGTTTTCCCGCAATGCCTGCAAATAAAACTTTAATAAATATATATATATATAAATATTTTTGTGTTTGTATAATTAACTATAATTACAAAAATCAATAATTGCCGAATGTATGACTGAGTATCATTTAAAAACGGCTTAACTGATTAAGCTGTTTTAACAAAAGTTGCAAGAAGTCTGGAAGTCTGCGGTAAATGTAGGAAAATTCCACACGAACGATGTCGTAGGCAAAATGTAATCAATATATAGATTTACTTACTTTTAATATGGTCACTGTAGCTATGGGTACTTGTAGTGGGCTGTAAATCATCAACAACAATGGGCTCCGGTCTATTGGAGGTAGAATCCAGTGGTGCACCTACAAAAGATTGATAAATACATTAGTTATCAAAAACTCTATGTTGATACAAGCTGTTACTTCCATCCAAATTAAATTAAACAGAATTGTTTTGAAATTTCTTTAATAGTATTGTTTGTCAGGAGAGCTTCTAAATAATTTTATACATCAAGTTCCCACGTCACATAGTTGTCATATTACAGGGAACATTAAGAAATTCTCCCCGAGTATTTTGTTGTCACCAGATGATACCAACCGTACAACACATAGTACTTATATCTTTAAACTGACTGTAGAATCATTAAAACTGTCAATTGGTGACTTTATTTAAATATTGAGTTCATTTTTATATGAATAATAATATCTTGTCTCTATTGTATCTTGTATCTATCTTGTATCTCACAATATAAGTCAGACTGATCCTTCCTCATATTATCCTGTTTAAACAAACAAACAATATGTCTTTAATAAATTAATATTATTCAATGTCATAATTACTTACTTAAAACCATGTCACTGTAGCTACTGGTACTTGTGGTGGGCTGTATATTATCAATAACTATGGGCTCAGGTCTATTGGAGGCAGTATCCAGTGGTGCACCTACAAAAGATTACAAATACATTAGATTAGAAAACATTGTTAACACAAAAAGAATCATAACCTTATCAAAAAAAATCTATGTTAATAAAATAATAATTTAGTTTATCAGGAGAGTTACTATAGTCATTTTACAGTGTAAATGAAAAAAATGTCATACAGGGAATATTGAGAAGTTCACTCAGAGTATTTGCTGTCACCAACTGTTTTTTTTTTTTTGTAAATAGCTTATTTAACTCTTTTACATGTCAATATTTTAATTTTTATTATTTTAAGCGAACGATGGGGCCGGTACCAACATACTTTACGATACATAGGACCTATATATGTATAAACTGACTATATGTAGAAAAACTAGAACTGTTAATTGTTGACACATATATTTAAATATTCAGGAGATATGCATATTTATATGACAAAAGCTATTCTCAGTAAACATCATCTCCCTAGCCTTTTCACAATAGTGTTGGGGTCTTCCAATTCAACCGGATTTAGGAGAAGATCAGTGTTTTACATGAAATGACTGCCTACCAGACCTCCACAACCCAGTTACTGGACTTCACAATACCCCTTGCTTAGACTAGTCAGACTTTCTGGCTTCTGACTACTTGTAACGACAGGCCACTAAAAGCTATTGTCAGTAAACAATAACTTAAAAAAATATATAAGATTAGAAAAAAATATACTCAATACCTGGAAGATGCAGCGTTGGTACAGCTAATTTACTTAATCTATTCTTCGGATAATGATATATTTCTTCAAAATGGAGACGACAGATTCTTCTGTTTCTAAATATATAATCATCATCTTCTTCCACAAGACCAGCATCAGCACCATGGGTTGTCAACCCATGTATGAAACTTGTCACTATCAGTTGAAGGATTTGGGAAAGCATGTAGCACTGCACCTATAAATAAAGTAGGAAATTAAATTATAAACCGAAAGCTAAATTGCAGACATTAAGATGGAAAAATATTTTAAAGGCATTAAATATTGTTTGTATACAAGATACCTTGCAAAACAGCCAAGTGAGTGAGACATGCAAGAGCTCTATAGATATTAGTAGTCAAGCCACCAGCAGTTGATTTGGTTGCTGTCATCTAACTTTTTGGTTGAATAGGGGCACACCAGAAGAGGTACGGCTCTAAATATTTTGTTGGTGGAGCAACTGATTGCCCTACCGCGGTGTCTTAGTGAGATAGGGCATTTTTTGGTCAGTGGGTAGTCTTAGTTTTTCCAACCCGTTACAACGTATTTACTATTACATGTACAGACGCCAGCATGGCCGGGTACCCAAAACTGTCAGCTTTCCACAACTAACCTTGAACCGAATGCTTTTGAGATCAAGTTAAAAATTTATTAACGAAATTGACAGATTGTAGTAAGTCGATGTGCTGGCGTCTGTACTTAGTTATCACCGGCCGGAAACCGGTAAGCCAAATTTTAAGTATCGGGTAATGTATTTAAGTTAATGGTACGTTAGTACCATTAACTTAAATACATTACCTACCTGCGCTTCGTCCCTCGTTGCAGGTTACTGCAACGAGTGACGAAGCGCAGGTAGGAACACAACACGTTTTTTGAGGCATTTTATAGTGTCAATATCACAAAAACAACAAAAACAGAGTCACTATCTCAACACGCTCACAAGTCACCAGCGAAATCTTTAATCTGCGAAGGCTAAGACGGAGGAGGTTAACACACTCGACTCGACGTACTCAGTAATCAGAAAATATAAAGATTGCTTAGACATTCGATGAAACTGAATAGAAAACAAGAAAATTGCGCATACGCATCCACTTTTTTTTTTTTTTTTTTTTTTTTTTTTTCCTATCGTGGCATTCACGTCTCTTGTGTGTGAGACGTATTTGGCCAGTTACAACGTTGTATGAGAGTGACACGCAGGGCAAATGTTCGGTGTTTTTGAGGGTGATAGGAGTTTGGTCCAGGATACCTAAAACAAATAGCATTAAATGACGACACAAACATCACAGGACAATAACGATATCGTGCAAAGAAAAATATATTAGTTGGGAATGGAAAGTGTTAGTAGGAAGAAAGAAAATAAATAGTCTATGCCTAGAGAAAAAAAAAAAGAACTTCAGACCATAAATAAAATACTATAATGACAGATTTTAAAACTTTAAATCGTGAAACGAAATATATTTCATTATATAAACTATAAAAGGAGTGTGCGAATAAGTGAGAAGAGACTGAAAGTTGATAGGCCGAGGTATGTCTGGAGGGAGAACGTCATATAAAGAAAATGTTAATTTAGGGCAATTGAAAAAAATGTGATCTACCGTCCCATCGTCCAAACCACATTCACAAAGAGAACTATCGCGTACTCTGATTTTGGCAAGGAAGACCGGTGTGCATGCATGACCCAAACGAAGGCGACAGATGGAAGATGTGGCTTGCTTGCTACCTTTTCGAAATCGGAAGAACCAGGGTTTCTGTGGTATCAGAGGTTGTATATCACCATAGTAACGCCCTTTAGTAAGTCTTGAAGAATCCCATAATTCTTGCCAATCATTCTTCGTATGCAGGTTCGCTAAAGGTAACAAATCTGTGTGGTATATTTCAGTATGTTTTTCTGATCCGGTTTTTGTAGCATCTTTAGCCCAAGAATCCACCATCTCATTACCTGTAATACCAGAGTGTCCAGGGATCCAAGCAAGGACTATATCCAGACCTTTTTGACTACAACTAAACAATAACTCCTTAATTTTGAAAATAAGAGGAAGCTTAATTTTCATTTTGAATTGATTACTGCAGAGTTTTTGTAAGCAGCTTCTACTATCTGTAAAAATAATAGTTTTGGGGAAACCATGAGAATTGGCAAATAGAAGTGCTTCATATAAGGCAACAGCTTCGCCTGTGAACACAGATGTCTGAGAAGGGCATTTAAAGGATAAAGTCACATTGAATCTTGGAATCCAGACCGCAGCTCCAACATTGTCATCAGAGGTTAATTTGGAGGCATCGGTGAACACCGGTATCCAGTCTTGCCAATCGGATAGAAGTCTGGTGAAGTTTTGATTAGCTGCAGGGTCATCTTTTCCAATTCCAAAGTTCAAAATTACCCTAGGAGTAAACATAAGCGAAGAATAATTAGTTTGGAATAAAGGGTTGATATTACAACTATGAACAGGCGCAGAGAGATTTTTAATTTTTATAAAACTCTTAATAATTTTGGGGGTTTCCTTATGATGCCAATATCGATTATTCGCAACCTCCTCAGAAAGACTCTCTAGACGAGGAATAAGTGGATGAGACGAACATGACATAACCCTAAAGATGAATCTATCAGACAGATATTGTCTGCGGAGGAATAGTGGAGGATCTAAGCATTCCACTTGAAGGGCATTTTTTGGCGAAGATTTCATAGCACCAAGAATAATACGTAGGCATTTAGCCTGTATGCTGTCAAATTTCTTTAGGGCTGTTTTATTACAGGGTTCCAAAATGAACGAACCATAGTCAATACAACTGCGAATAAGAGCATTATAGACGAGTTTTTGGTTATAGGGATGGGAACCCCACCAAACACCTGAAAGAGCACGAAGGACATTAATACCTTTTTCGCATTTGCTAACTACATAATTTAGATGAGGGACACCAGTCATTTTGGAGTCCAGGAAAACTCCAAGAAATTTGGCAAAGGGTTCATTAGAGATGACGTGTCCTTCATATGTGACGTTTGCAAATGGAGTGATTCTTGACCGGGAAAAAACAACGACTGCACTTTTAGATGGGGATAATGAAAGGCCATGTTCGTCTAACCAGACACTTAGGTAACTTAAAGCCTCATTTATTTTAGATGTTGCTGTATCAATGCAATCAGAAGCTGCATACAAGGCGATATCATCTGCATATTGCAGGATATTACAAAAGGGAAGGACTGACTGCTCAAGGTCATAAGTATAAATGCTGTACAGTAAGGGGCTCAATACTGATCCCTGCGGGATGCCCTGCCATAGGGTTCTAGGTGGAAGGAGGAAGCCGCCGTTTCGTATTTTAATAGTTCTGCCCATAAAAAGTTGACAGATATAGTGTACGATTCTCACTGGAACACTCAGCTCTAGCATTTTTGCTCTGAGCACCGGAATAATGACACTGTCATAGGCAGCTGAAACATCTAAAAAGCATCCCACAAGGTGTTCTTTTTTAGACAAGGAGAGACGTATATCAGTCGTGAGTATATTCAGACTATCCATTGTGCTTTTGCCTTTACGAAAACCAAATTGACTCTTCGCCAGAGACTCGCTACTTTCCAAAAACCATTCTAGGCGATTTTTAATTAGATGTTCTAGGATTTTACTTAAAGTTGATGAAAGAGCAATTGGTCTATATGAGCTAGCCTTGCCTGCATCCTTATTTGGTTTTAAAATAGGTATAATAATTTGGCATTTCCAGTCATCAGGTATTTCTCCCGTAATAAAAATGTCGTTCAAGATGTCCAAAAGATACTGAAGACTAGATGTGTTCAATTTTGTAATAAAACTGTATGGGATACCATCTTCACCTGGAGAGGTATCTCTCAACCCTGTAAGTGCCGTATTCAATTCGTCGAAAGAAAACTTTTCATCAAAGGAAGTTAAATTAGGAGAGGATACAGAAAAAAAAGGGAAATCACAGGGGACAGAAGGAGGGGCTAGGCTATCTGCAAAGTCCTCCAGCCAAACCGAAGAATCGTAAGAGTGAAGAGAGTCAGGCTTCAACGAACCCCTAAACCGTTTCATATTTCTCCATACAAGTGACGGGGGAGTTCTGGGAGACAAACGCTCACAAAACCCCTTCCATCCTCTCTTCTTCCTTTTAGATAGTAGTCTTTTAGTACGGGCAGAAACTTTTTGTAAAATTCTAAAATCATCCAGGCTTAAGGATTCGTTGAAGACGTCCTCAGCACTATTTCTTTCTTTTACAGCAGAGGTGCATTCAGAATCCCACCAAGGAGGTGAGGCAAGTTTAGAAGTATAAGGCTTTTTCCTGGGGATGAATAAGTTGGCAGCTTCAATCAGTGTATTACGAAAATGTAAGTAATTTTGGGGAGAAGGATTTTGGTCCAAATTGGTTGTATTACGCTCAACATAAAAAGAAAACTTTTCCCAATCAGCTTCTTGTATTTTATATTTCAGGAGAGGTTGAGGAGTAGGGATTGGGACTACCGAGGAAGGTTTTGATATAATAATAGGGAAATGATCGCTGCCAAAAGAGTGGGGTAATGTGTTCCAATTTAATAGACATGAAAGTTCTGGAGAGCAAGCTGAAATATCAACTGCCGATTTCGGGTTTTGACCGGGATATACACGACGGGTAGGAGAGCCATCATTTATGACGCATACATTAATGTCGTCAAAGAGGTCCACTAACCAGGGGGAAAAAGAGTCTGTATAATATGATCCCCAGGAACTGTGGTGGGAGTTGAAGTCTCCTAAAATAATAAGTGGAGAAGGGACTGAAAATAAAATTGTAGAAAGGTCAGGAATCAGGGAGAGTTTAGGATCAGGGATATAAATTGAGATAAAATTAATATTAGCTATGCAAGCCGCAACAGCGTTAATTTCTTGGGAATGAGGAGGAAGAGGGATAACAGAAAACGGATAGGATCTTTTAATCAACAATGCACATCCTGCCCTACCATCATCACGATCATCCCGCAGACAGGCAAACCCCGGGACCCTAAAGCGGGACCCAGGCCTCAACCATGTCTCAGAGATGGCCGCAACAGAAACAGAATGAGCATTAATTAAATTAAATAAATCCGGTTTTTTAGGGACAATACTTCTACTGTTCCACTGAAGAATTCGGGTTAAGCCCGGGGAAGCCATTGGATACAATTTCAGCGAGTCTGACAAGTAAAGGGGCAGCGTCGTACGGTAACACTTCGCTAAATTTAGCGAGGATATTTGTTATAAGCATAACTAACAATTCAGGAAGATTTTCATTGGGCCGTGCATGAGAGCTATTCAGACCACAGCCATTGGTAAGAGATGATGATGGTTCTCTAATAATGTCATTGTGAGCATGACGATTGTAGCCCTCCGGGAGGGGAGTCCTCGGGCGGGCAGGAGTTACTACAGTTTTACGGAAAGATTTCTTTTGCGGAGTAGTTTCGGGAGTTGCGTAGGAAGATGGTGAGTTTACTGACTGAGGCAGAGTTTGCGAAAACATAGTTTTAGCGACGTCAGAGTAGGCCCGTCTTATAGAAGGTTCCTGCGCAGAAGCCTCCATGTATGAGATACATTGCTCAGACATTGTTTTTTTTATTCGTTTTTGTCTGTCAAATTCGGGGCATGACGGGTCAGTAGCAAGGTGTCTCCCAGTACACAGAAGACACCTGACATGGTCAGAGGGAATGTTACAGGTATCACCAGAGTGTGACTGTCCACATTTGTAACAACGGGCATTTGAACGGCAAGCATTCTGGACATGGCCAAACCTAAGGCACTTCCTACATTGGATGGTAGGAAGTTGATAAACCTCGACTATCAAAGAGGTGTAGAAGGCAAATATCTTCTTTGGGAGGGATTGGCCCTCAAATGTCAGCACGACGGACTGTGTAGGCAACCACGCAGGAGAACCATCGTCCTTTCTGACCTTTCGATTTAGACGGCGAGCTTTCACAATCTTCCCATGTCCTTCTTTGTATTCAGTGGCATTAACAAATTCCTCCATAGACCAATCTGTAGGAACACCACGAACTAAACCTAACCGGGAAACATTGTACGATGGGATTTCAGCCTTTAGTTTATGTTTGTTCAATAGTCCGTGCTCAAGAAACTCGTTAGCTGCGTTAGCGGAGCCAAACTCCACCGACAACCTATTACGACCAATCTGCTTAATGCCGTCTTTTTTAACGTGTTGGACGCCACCTTCAACCAGGAACGACCCCAATCTTATAGGTTTTAAGCTCACACCTGAATTCGGGGAATCGGCAATGCGGGACACATGTACAATAAATGGACCAAAGTCATCAATGTCATATTTACGGCAATTTATTTCAAGAGATGGGTGTTTATATATACTAGATTCTGATCCAAGACCACTCTCTGGATCAGTAATGGTACGTTTGGACGGTGGTTCAGTACTCAGATTGTCAGCTATTCTTTTCCGAGAAGGAGTTTGTGAAGCTGCAGAAGCCGGAATACCTTCAGTCTCCATCACATATTCGTACTCACCACCCCCCTTATCAGGGGGTTTCAAGCGCTCATCTCCATCCATGGCCGTACTGGCCAACAATAAATGTAGTTTACTCACCTAATCAAAGTTAATAATAACCAACACCACACAAAAATATAAGGAATAATTGGATTTAAAGGAAAATAACCTCAAAACGAACAAACCCACACGGCACCTCAACGTCCGTTCGAAAAACCACGCATCCACTTGGTCTCAAACTTCAGTCTCGAACTTATCGGCTGCCATGACAGCAAACAGTGCATTTTTACGGATGCGTTCGTTTCATATTAAATTGTTACTTGTCTTGTTTGTAGAAATATTATGTATATTAATAATGTAAGAAAACGCATTAATTATTGTTATTTTCTGCAGTAATTTAAAACAACATGAATATAATAATATTAATTTGGAACGCATTTTTCATTTGAAAAAGTACGGGGTCAGGGAGCTAGATGGCGCTGCGGACGTTAAAAATTGACATATCCTAGGAAGACAAACTAGCATGGTAGTGTGTGTGAGCCATAGATGATACACTATAACTAGCTAGTGTGAGCATCTGACTGAGTAACCGTCGGAAAGTAGTTTCTTTGTAATAACACGAAGTTATTTTATATTATTACTCGGCTGTCTTTTTTAAAATAATCCAGAATGTAAATAATTGAAATTCATCGGTGAACACAAATCTGAAGCCGAGTGTGGTAAACAGACGTTATTTTTGTTTCGGTAGATCGTTGATGCCGGACGTAATCATATACGGTATTAAGTGCTGAACTTCAACTATATAAATGTACTGATATATAATAATTAAGTAAAAAATATAACGGTCCAAAGTAAAAATAAATCGTAAAGAAAAGTCGCATGGATATTGTAATGTTGTTTCCGACGAGTGCGTGATTCAGCAGCAGTGATGTCGGGAGCGACGACACCGACGGCGACAGAGGCGCCGGCCGCGCTGGCGGCGCTGGACGAGCGCGACGTAGAGCCGAGGACGCCCATGAAGCGCCTCGGCTCCACTAGAAAGTTGGCTGCTTTCAATAGTGAGTACCGACCACCCAACCTCCCAAGTAGCCCGACACTCCAGGTTTAACAATGAGGACAATGCTCCTGTAAACGTGCACTTTATTTGTGGCAGACAATATTTGTAATGTTTTTCCTTATTACATCACTGAATTCGACATCAATGTTGTCTAAGATACATTTAAGCTTGTACACACAAAAGATTCACAATTATTATTGCCTGGCTTTACAAAGTATATTAACTGGCCAGAAGTTTTCAGCAGGATAAACTGTAGGTGTATAATATTTGTGTCAAAAGCTTACTAGTCCAATTTATACTGCACATGGATGAGTAGGATGAACACACATCATTGCACTTTAAACACATTACATCGGTAGTTTTCATCACAATTTAATACTGATTGAAACAATGTGACTAGTGTGAGTTAACATGGAGAGGGTCATATTAGAGACATACCTAATTCAAAATCCCTTTTGGGGGAGCAAATATTCTAGGCATTTATTTATTTGCTTCATTACTGCCCAGTCAAGTTATTATATAGTATTATATATTACGAGTCTGCATGTCTCAGCTATGGTTAATTTCTCTTTATATATCCTTGACCCACATAATCCCAGTATTCCCAGTTGAAGGTGTTTTTACATAAAAAGCAATACCTAAAGGATTATAAAGGACCAATACTAAAATACATTTGCCAATAATAACTTTATTTTTTAAGCCACATAAAAGTGTGCTTCAGATGTGGAGTTGCGGACACCAGCCCGTTATACAATACAAGCCACATAAAAGCAATCTTAGTACATTATGCTCAATATCTAAAAGTGAGGAGAATGTTTTGCGGTAATTTCGTGAGGCACTTGACTTGATAGTTACAGAATAACTTTATTGGAAACTATGTAAACTGAGGAAAATTTGATATAATGTATATTCTGTGCACGGGTAAAATGACTTACTTTATATAGGTACCTACCCAAGAGTTGTGAGATAGTTTTGGTAACAACTTTGTTTATCCTCCTGAGACCCAGACTATCAAATTTTGTCAGATCCATTTGGTTTTTGGTATGGGTGCATAAAAATGGGCGTTTTTACCAAAAATATTTGAAAAAAAAATTTTAGCTTCCCCAGAAGTCTGAAATGGGGGGTATCATAGGTGATACTACGGGTCTCAATGAAACTAAATCATGTTATACTTTACTTCAATTTTATTAGTATGAAAATCGTAAAAACAGTTTCGGTTGACATTCAAACATAAAAATATTTCACATGTTGAACATTTAATGAATGTGAGATTGTTGCAGCCAACTCAACCGGCATTTCGAACGATTTTTTTTTATAATTTTTAACGCACATGGGCAGGTGTTGCGCTTCTTTTAACCTCTTGGCAATGTGGGGAATAGGCACCACAAGTCTGTTTTCTTTGTGATGATGTCAAAGGCAGATCATCTTGTGTTACAGGCAGTACAGGTCTGGGACTTTGGACAATGCTGTTTCGAGTAAGACGATCAGTGCTGGGGCTAGAACATTGCAGCACTACCGGTGTTTCGCCGCCGAAAATCAAATGTTTTGCTAGGTCCATCTTAAAATCTAGGTACTGCATTACCTATATTTTTTCTTGGCAACCCACGTTTAACGGCTACATTCCGATATTCAATCCAGGCTGCAGCCGCAGCAAAATCGAAGAAGTGAAAGATCGCTCTTACTGTCCACTTGCCAGTTCTTCCACGCATGGCGTATTTTCCCATCTCTCTGTCCAAAAGGTCGATTCCTCCCATGTGAGAGTTATATTTTTTTACAGCGACAGGCTGTGGGACATCAAGGTACCGCTGGTCTTTTTTGGACCACCGCCGGCATATCCCCAAAGGTTGAAAAGCGTCCTCAGTTGATGCCAAGTGGATCGGCTTACTATCTAACCACTTGATGACTGCGAGTTTTTTATCTTGCCGCACTACACAATCGTAGCTACCTCGCCCACTTGCCTGCAACGATCTGTCACTCTTAAGTAAAGTCTTTGGTCTTCTATTTTGTTGGTTGGGGCGTCGGTACTCTGGTACATGGTTTTTCATTAGCGTGCCCGTTCCGAGTAGTTTCCTTTCTGTTAGCGTGTCCAGCAGCACAATAGAACTGAAATTATTAATTGAGTAATTAAAATCTTCTGTACGATCCTATCTCAGAGGACAATTGGTAGACAAACGATTGGAAGAACGAGCAACTTCTACAAGAGGCTCATCATCGGAGGAATCTCAGTCCTCTTCAGCTGCGTCACGAGGTTCCAATTCTTCAACAATACCATCCTGCTCTACTTCCAGGTTTTCTGAATCTTCTTTATCTTCTTCCTCGTATTCAGACACGTCCAAATTCAATAAGAACTCTTCAATTTCAGACTCTCCCAAGTCTGTTAAAAACAGCAAATCTTAGGTCACAGGCGCCCAAAGTATCACCTACGATACTGTTCAAAAACCGCAAAAAATAACCGAGAAATTCATTAAATTTCTAGGTTTTTATAACTGAAATATAAAGATGACATTGAATGCAAATCGAAACAAACAAAAAACTTCGAAATTACTACATAAAAACAATAATTACCTGCACGTGAAGTCGCCATGTTGTGATTAACAAAAAATGGTTACTTCAAAAGTGACATTAACCTAAAAAATGTGTTTGCACGGCAAAGTAATACCATCTAGCGGCAGCGCACACTCAAGGAGATAAATAAAAATGGTAAATGCTCTAACATAATCACATAGCTGGCGCAAAAAAAAAATTTTACGGAGGTATCATAGGTGATACTGGGGGTCTCAGGAGGTTATAATAGTTTTTTCTGAGAAATTTTATGAAATACGTAACTATTTAATTTTGCGACGATTATTATTATTTTTTTAATTTGTTGCCCCACTTGGAATTTCTCCTCCAAACATTTAAACTCACATACACATACAGCCAGACCTGAAAGAACTATCTGCAGGTCATACAAATATTTGTTCAGTGCGGGAATCGAACCCGCGACATGCACCACAGCAGTGGATAGCTCAGCCACTGCGCCAACCGTGCCGTCAAATATTGCCAAATATTGCGTGCCGTTAAGTATTGTCAGTCACAACTGACCATTACTGATTACAAAGCCCCTCACAGTACGTAAATACTGCAGGTAGTGCAGTGCAATGCACTCACTGGTTTTATGGAATGATAGTTGATGTAGTTAGTTCATAATTATGTTCTCTTTACATGAACCCTTTTGTATTGCTGATTTGTTTGCTAATCTTAGTCATGCCTGCCTGACATGAATATCTTTTCCTGGTCCAATACCTAGGTCTGATTTAAAAATCAATTCACATCAAATCTTATAATTCCTAATACCTAGTTCCATGATAAACAAGGAAAAGTGATAATTTGTGATATTTTATACCAAGTATTACTCGAATATATAAGTGGTACTCGAATAATACCTGCATGGCCCACTTTTGCCGATGCGCTCCATGGATGAAGACCGTCCATAACATACCAGGTGCCCTTCCTCTTTGTCCCAGCCTTTCATTTGTAGATCTTTGACATTCCTAAAGTAGTAAACCTGTATGTTCAACAACCAATCATACCAAGGGTTTTGTTTTACCCAGGTTGTGGAAGTCAGATAGCTAGTCACGCCATATAAGTTTCTAAATTAAGTCATTTGTTCGAATTAGGCTTATAATCAGCAATATTTGAATGTCAAAACTACAACAGAGAGTCCCCAAAACGCCCGCCCTTTGCCACTTCTTAGTGTTTTAACTGAGAAGAAGAAGTGGCAGAACAAACTCCCCTGCAACCTGCAACACATCTGTCTGTCAGGTTAGAAGAACCACATTATATACAATTTCATTTTTCACAAGGTAAATTTAATTAATATACTGTATAATATATAATTATAATACTGTATTGTACAGTATAAAACTGGTATTCGGCTACATAGCCAGTTAGAGTATACCTAGTTACCTACATAGTGATATAATTCAATCATTAAAATATTATATTATATTTTTCAATAGAGCTGCTGTCAATTCATACGGACCTCTTGCAATTGCCTTCCGTTTCCATCGTCAGACCTTCGATGATAGCAGAAGGGTCGGCCAGGGCCACTGCCGGCCGGTAGGGACGGTATTTTTTTAAATTTCAAATGAAACCAACTTTGAAATATACTCTTTCCAATATAAATAGAATCATTCAAACCGGACGACACGGACGTGGCGAATTGAGGACCTCCTCCTATTTTTGTCGGCTAACTCTTCTTTCTGCCTCTGACCTGCCAATAGTGCCAATTGCAAAAACAAAGCATGATGCTATGAAGATGTAGCCATTAATTGTTAATCGTATCGAATTAGTAATCAGACAACGAGTGGTATATGTCGGTAATCTCTGAGTATACTAACCCGAAAATCTGTGAGCTCGATCATACGCGTCAGAATGATATGTTGCAGCTGAATCGGTGTTTACGGCGAATGTTTGGCCAATCGATCATCAAACATTACTAAGCGCCGGGCACCTCCACGCACGCTAATTGAATTGATCGCTAAACTTGCCACTTGCGTATCTACCTATTTCTCTGGCTAACATTAAAAAACCTCGTCGCGGAGTAATAACACCCGAAGGGGTCGAAAGTGAATTATCCGCTACGCTAGCCGAGCCGTGCTCGGTCTGTGGACGAGTGACCATACATACAGATACCTGGACTAGGAGAAGCTAGACCGATGATGCATAACAGTACAGATCGAGTGAACGTTGATGTTGAGTACGAGTGGGTTATCGTCTCAAGAGGCAGCCTTAAGTATATTTCCGTCGTGAGGAGCATTTCCTTTGCAGCGTATAATGATGTAATGCGGCACATTAGTGTTGTGTCGTCACACGAGCGCCTTGTTCTTGTTCATTGGCGACTTCCTCCGGCCGGCAGACGCCGACACCCACGCAACCGTGGCTGGCTTCACCTCACTCCCAAACCATCACTAACTTTTACTAAACAACTGCACTCAACCAAACTCGTAAAGCTCGTGTATTTAGAATCAGGTGCCATGTGCTCGGATAGTGCGCACTGTTGCGTCTGTTGCGGCTCCTCGTTTTTAGAGCTTGATTTAAACTCTAACCATTTATTTTAATTACACCATTACAGGCACTTTTGAATGTCAATAAACAAAATGATGAAGCTACAGTCCCGCTCACAAGGCATTCATCACTTGTGAAAGTACTGTCGTTGCCAATTCCAAAGTGTTGATCTCTATGGAGAAGAATGGGCAAGAAACTCCATGGACACTCTTTTAAATTATAAAATTACTAACTTTTGCCCGCGGCTTCGCTCGCGTTAAATTCTGGGTAACACAGTTCCCCTTTCCTGATTTGCAGGTACCGGCTAGGCGGCTACCTGTAGTTTTTGCCCTTGAGCCTTGTAATAGCAATGCTAACTTTTCCCTCTTCCCTCCTTCTCCCTCATTTCCCACTTTAAAAAAAATTGCCTATGTCCGTCTCCAGGGGCCTTTATCTCTGTACCAAAATTCATCAAAATCGGTTTAGCCATTAAGGCGTGAAGACGTAACAAACAAACAAACTCACTTTCGCTTTTAAAATATTAGTCTAAATTAGTAATTAGTAGTATAATCCCCCAACTTATTATATGCTTGCCTACATAGTGTGCGTTTTATATACAAGTTTTAAATTTCGTCTCATTCAGTTGTAGCATGTGGGGAGGTATTTTTAACCGACTTCTAAAAAAGGAGGAGGTTCTCAATTCGGATGTTTGTATGTTTTTTTTTTTTTTTTTTTAGGTTTGTTCGCGCTTTTTCAAAAATTCTTTTTTTGTTGGAAAGGTTATACTTCCCAAATGGTCCCATGAAAATTTTATCGAAATCGGACAAGCGGTTATTGAAAAATCAACAAAAAAAATTTAAAGCCTATGCTTTCCAAATTGCTCCCATAGTCACCAAGTCGGGATCTGATGATGGAATCTTGGCGAAATCGAGGGAAGTTTTTTTAACCGACTTCTAATAATACTATAACTAAAAATGCTGAAATAAAAAACTTTTTTGCAAAAAATAAAACCGACTTCCAAAAAAAAAACTAAAAAGTGGAAAATAACTTTATTTCCGGAAGTCGGTGGCTTTTGTTGGTTTCGTTGACTTTTTTGTTTGCCACCGACTTCCGGAAATAAAGTTATTTTCCACTTTTTAGTTTTTTTTTTGGAAGTCGGTTTTATTTTTTGCAAAAAAGTTTTTTATTGTAACATTTTATCGTATTACAAGGCGCACGGGCGAAACAGTATCCCATGAAAGATAAGTCTACTTTAGCTAACCTGAAACCCGGCTGAACCAATTGGTCCCTATTTGTAGTATTATATGTATATCTATACTTGTGTCTTTCACCTCGTTTACCAAATAGCTATGTTTCATGAAAATCTGTTTTGCCATTTGAAGATCTTGTTACCTCTTTTCTAGTTGGCGGAAAATATATTATTAACTAGCTGCACCCCGCGGTTCATTCGCATCGACCATGAAAACTAGCTAATGTGTTAATCTAGGTATAAGCTATCGACATACCATCTAAATTCAGTAAGCCGTTTGAGCGTGAACGACTAACAAATACACACACGCAAATATACAACGATATTAGATGATTTGAAAACCTGTCACTTGTCAATGATATTACAAAAGTACGATAAACATCACCAGGATCACGCAGGATGCCCAGCATGCCCACCTGCCAGAAGAACTCAACGGTGCACGGTGTACGGGATGTATACTTTGTGTTTTGGCTCAAACGATGCGATTTGACGAGCACATTCTATTACAAACAGGCTGGTTAAGTTAGCAAATATTTTACAGGTTACTCTTAATCTAAACATGTAATTTTTTTTTTTTTAAGGTCCTCAAAAAATCCCTCATGTTATGTTTGTTGTCCGACTGGCTGTCTGTCTGTCAAGACCGTTGATATCGGGAGCACTATACTCAAGCAAGTTTGTAGTCAAAACACATGGCCGCTTATGTCGTAACTTTGTTTATTGGTTTAACACACTATGAGTTATCTTATAACATAAAAAGAAGAAAAATTAAAGATGGATATGGATGATGTTATCATTTTATCAATAACAATGATGACAGACTATATCAGACGACGAAAACACCCGTATTCTTTAAATGTGGATGTAAAGACCTTTGACACAATACGTGTAGACCATATAGGCTTGCTTCCGGATAGTAACGCGTAGTATCTTAGGACATTCAACTACTACTAGTAAGAAATCAGCCAAGCGCGAGTCGGACTCGCACACACAGGCTTCCGTAGCATCAAACAAGTCTTTTTTCACGCAAACAATATAATAGCATGTAGAATATAAAATATTGTACCTGATATCGAGATGACAATGCAAAAAATCCCCCAAGCCGGTACCTGTCACTGATTCACATAGATTTTAACATCAATTTGTACTTGTTATGTGAATCTAACACAAAAAGAACACACAATTAAACTTTTTAGTTGATGAGCAATTGGAAATATGCTTTAAAAACAAAGAAATTTAATATTTAAAGTATAAAATTAAAGGACATTTAAAAATCAGCTGTTAGCTGTAGTGTTGCCACAGAAGGAAAACTACTATTGTCATCACATGCACCGCTGCACAAATATGATTTGAAATTATAAAAACAATGATTAATAGGGATGACCCTCCATACAAGCAAATGAGATTTTAAAAAAATATATCTTTGTATACATATAATTATAACTGCGTGGAGTGTCTATCGATAGGTCCTAAAAATGATATCGTGGTATTTCATATACTTTTTTCTGAGTACTGGTTTTCAACCCCGGTCACAGGACAGCTCGGTGAACCTGTAGTGCTGTACCCCGGACTGGACGTAAACATTCTGCGTCGTGTTGCCATGATGACACTGATCGCAGGCACGTAGGTACGAGCTACATAATTGGTGACGCATGCCTCTAAAAACGACACTACGCATAAGTAATTAGTGGCTACCAGTGCGCACGAGGTAAATAAACATTATTCATGACCTAGGTGTGGCTGCCGGCTGGCTACGGGATAGCTGTGCTGTGCCGGAGAGCCCTCCGACGGAGTCACGCCCGTCACCACGCCGCCCGCGCGCCGATCACCACTCCCCCTCGTCTCGTTTTCAAATTGGACAAGCTGTATTATTTACTTACCTATTAAAAACAATGGATATAGGTAATGTTTTAATGGACGCAGCGAAGGGTAGCTGGCATTATTAAACACGGCGATCCCTATTGTGTAACACAATGTTTACTGATAGTCCGGTTCGTTCTGGTTAAAGTGCATTGTTTTATCTATTTTCCTTCACTAAATATAGAGGCACAAGCGTTACAGTAATGACGTAAACAAAATGTTGTACTTAATAATGATTGGACCATTTGTTACTTTATATTGTGTTTATTAACAGCCAGTTAATTAATTGAGATTTTGTCAAACTCTACAATAGCGTTACTTGGGGCTCATTTACGAAAACGCCACGCGTTGCGTTTTAAGGTTCAGTTGCCAAACGGAACCCTTTTTTTTTTGTTTTTTTTGG
This sequence comes from Ochropleura plecta, assembly GCA_905475445.1. Classification (NCBI taxonomy): domain Eukaryota; kingdom Metazoa; phylum Arthropoda; class Insecta; order Lepidoptera; family Noctuidae; genus Ochropleura; species Ochropleura plecta. The sequence goes on from FR997736.1 coordinate 20,895,030, forward strand.
ATGAGAAAAATCACCAAATGACTTCCCCCGCTCTGGGCGGAGCGGGGGGGCTGTCAGACTTGTACCGACTAAAACCCACCCATGTTCCTTCTATTGCCCTTTACGTTCCGGGGCCGCGGTATTTCTTTCGAACAACCCGCAACCCCGGGAGGAAACGGAACCCTTAAAGATTTACCCCGTACGTCTTGACGTTTTTTACATACTTTTCTCCTAGGTATAGATACCTATTTCTTTCAAAAGTTGTAAAACTTTGCCCCCCTCCCTCTAATTTCTAAAGTAAGGAGGAAAGTTCAAAAAATAATAATTTTGTACTATCATTACTAATATTACAAAAGCGAAAGTAAGTTTGTTTGTTTGTTACCTCTTTACGCTTAAATGGCTAAACCTATTCTGATGAATTTTGGTACAGAGATAGTTGAGACCCTGGTGACGGACATGGGCAATATATTATAATATATTTTTATGTGAGCAATGAGGAGAAAGAGGGAAGAAAAAGGAACACTTAGCTTTGCTATTACAATCAATAAAGCGCAAGTGCAAAAGGTACAGGTAGCAGGTACCTGCAAATCAGGAAAGGGGAACTATGTTACTCCGAATTTAACGCGAGCGAAGCCGCAGGCAAAAGCTAGTATAGAATAAATGATCAATAACTTAATTGATTAAAAAGCCTCCACCGAAAAGATTTGATATTTAGTTTTAAGATATGGAGCTATTTCGTCAAACTGCAGCCACAACATTGATTTTCATTAAAATACTGTGGAGAACAAATTTTTGCGGTCGAGTGTAAATTATCATTTAATTTGAATGAGTTTTAATGTATTGTTTGGTGCTACGGAACCCTGTGTGTGCACTTTTCCGGTTTTTGCCAATATTGGATTTTACAAATAAATGAGACCTGCGTGTTGTGTGGTTTTAATAATATTATGTCACGGCCTGTGCAAATGAATTGTTTAGTACATTTTGTAGCTTTCTATTGTTTACAAACATATTTAACCATATCTGTAGACGAAATTACGGATCCGTACGGTCCGTGTTTACACCTTTCTTAGGCTCACTATGCGTTATTATTATTTTATTTATTATGAGACAGATGTGTCCCACTGCAGGGCAAAGGCCCCTTCCACACTGTACATAGCTACATGAAATTAAAACGATGCTGATCGACACCATACCCTCCTCCTTTTTCTGAAAGGCTGTAAAAAATAGGGATTGGTAAGAAGCACACAAATGTAGTGGCATAGCCGTGTGGTACGCAGTGAGAGCAGTACATAGGTAGGGCGGTGGCAGCGGCGAGGTCGTGGGTAGCGCACGTATAACGTTCACATGCACACACACGCCACATGTGGTGCACAACTGCCGTTTTGTCGTGACTAATTCAAACGAACCACGAACACTAAACTTACGCTGTGAACCCGACTTTATATCCAGCGTCGTTTTTAGGGTAGCCTAAAGACGACGATGGAGAAAAAGTCGAGTTAGTAGTAGTATCTATATAAAAACCGGCCAAGCTCGAGTTTCAATAGCACACACAGGGTTCCCTAGCACCAAGCAGTATAATTACAATAATTGTTAACGCTCATTCGTATGTTACGCTCAACAGCTAAACCAAGTTCGTCATTCATAGTATGTAATCAACAAAAAAAGTGGAAAATAAGATTACTTCCGGAAGTGGGTGAACAAGCGTCTACAAGGCCCACAATTTCCACTCATTCACAAAGATTATATAAATAGAAACTTACAAGGAATAGGAATAATCTAATATATAAAATAAAACTATGAAAACAACTGTCTAAGTAACTGTTGTGTTGTAGTATTAATTGGAAAAAATACGAAGTGGTTTTTGAGATTTGCTTTACCAAATGTCAAAAACAGTGAGTGTGACATAGTATTGAATCAAGAGAAACTATATATTCGTCGAAAAAACTGTTTTCTTGGGAATAACACTCGATTCATGGCTACAATGGGGTCCACATATAACATCTCTTGCAGGACGCCTTATTTCAACAGCATATGCTGTTAGAAAAATCCGTCAGTTTACTGATGTAGATACCACGAGGCTAGTCTGTTTTAGTTATTTTCATAGTATAATATCGAGTCCATATTTATTCTGCAGAAAATACCCATCAGAACCATGTATAACCTACGTAGGCGAGATTCTTTAAGGTAACAGTTTAAGGATATTAACATCATGACAGTACCTTGTCAATTTATTTATGAAAACATCATGTATGTCAGGAAAAAAATGCATCGATTTAGTAAAAGAGGTGACAGACACAAGTATAATACTAGATATAGGGACCAATTAGTTCAACCAGGTTTCAGGTTAGCTAAAGTAGACTCATCTTTCATGGGGTACTGTTTAAAATGTTACAATAAAATACCTCCCCGAATGAGACGAAATTTAAAACTTGTATAAAACGCAGACTATGGAGGCAAGCATATTATAAGTTGGGGGATTATATTGAAGATAAAAATACTTGGCTCAATGCTGGTCCTGCTCCACAACCCTAGGGGTTAACTAACTAATTAACATCTGAAGTTATTGTGGAAGCTGCAGAACATTGTAAGACTATCTTTGCAATGTATAAAATCAATTCTTTAGTATTGTATAATTATAAAGCCCATGTGTGAGTGCTATGTACTATCATTGACTTGACGAAGCCCTGATGATTGATAGTGTCATGCTCACTTAAATGTCTCGCTGATGGTGGCGGGTGTGTCGAGTCATTCAGTTCCCTTCATAATGGTCGAGCTGAATGGGGCTGATCCATACGTCATGTTCGTGAACGGGCGCTGTCAGCTGGGACTGGTCATCTTTTAGCTGCCACGGTTCATTTTTAATTTATTTAAATTTTTAATTAAATTTCGCTTATACCTTGGACGCTCTTACTGTGCACGTCTTACTACATCGTTCTCACATATTTGTATAATCTCAACACGAATGATGTAAATACGATTTTGTAATAATATTCTAATTTAAAAGAGTGTCCATGTAGTTTCTTGCCCATTCTTCTCCATAGATATCAACGCTTTGGAATAGGCAACTATAGTACTTTCACAAGTTAATGTCTTGTGACCGGGACTGTAGCTTCGGCATTTGGTTTCTTGACATTCAAAAGTGCCTGTAATGGTCTAATTGAAATAAATGCTTTGAGTTTTTGAGTTCTGAACAAAGGCTGTGCATATGTGAATATGATATCTATTAAGTAAAAAGAAACTGATTACTTTTAGACAAGAAAAATAAGATTGAGAATATAGACATCCACTTTGTCCTGATTATAGCTACCAGGGAAGCCGCATGCGCAGAAGGAACAATAGCCAAACTTCGTTATCTTCAACGTAGTCCTTTATTTTCTGATATGCTTTTTTTAATAAGGACACTTTTGATGTAGTTTTTAAACTTTCCATCGGTCAGTTCTATAACTAACTTTGGAAACTTGGTATTTATATATTTATTCGTTTAAGAACCTCCACTCCACGAGGATATATAATATACAAATCATTATTATGGTGTACAACCCACAGTATTGTATTGGTGTACTCCTTCAGTTATAGGAGAGCACAGCATGCACTACCTGCGCTGGTTGCTTTTGATTCCAACCTTCCAACAACCTCGCAAACTCACATTTCCAGACGATTGAAGTGAGAATTATTTAAACTTATTACACGTACGCTATTATTATTGTGTGCAGATAGCATACGTATGCTAATTACTTCGGTTAAAATGAATTGATAATAAGTAGCCTCATAACGCGGAGGACAGCCATTACAATACGTTATAATGGGCCCGCGTCAGCGTTCAGCATTTAAATAAATCGCACTGATATTGTTTTTAAACGTATTGTTAGCCTTTTCAGTACCTAGTATGATTAACAGCCTGCTGGCCATACATGCTGGCATTACAGCCATAGCGTGAGATATGAGGGAGAAAGAGGGAAGAAAATGGAAAACTTAGCTTTGTTATTACAATAACAAGCTTGCGACATAAACGTCTATATCTTTTGATATCGTTAACTTACAGGGTTGATTTCACAGCTCCAAGGACAGACTTAAGAATACTTATGATTTTAATTTCTACTCGATACTTTCACGCGTTCTCGAGATAAAGGGTCTTGACAGACAGAGTTTCTTGTTTTGAGATACGGAACCCTAAAAACCAGTAAGTCTGCGTCGACGCGACGTATTCAACGTAGAGAAGTAGATCGTGAGTCGCGATAGCTGCAGACGCGGCGCTTCATGAACCTAGCTCGCGGAGCTTACGCACGCTCATACGATTATCATCTCAGGACAGCGAGTGTCTCAATCTGGAAATATTCATTTGATGGCTTTGTGAATAGGATGATAAATAAGCTTTCCAATATTCCTGCTTCAGTTCGTCCGCATTGTAATAAAATGAGAATGTTTAAGATGCGCTAAAGATTGTGTTTGGGCGCAGTTGTTGATGTCGTGCTATGTGTGAATCAGAGGCGGGCGGCGCCGGCGCTATATTTAGCATCCACCGGCTGGCCGCCCGCGCCGCGTGCTGCTCGCCTCGGCGGAGCCGTCTGCTGCTGCCCTCTGCCGCATTCAACAAACACTCGTCTGTATGTAGAAACGTGCGCCCGTGCAGCAACACACTACAGAGGGCGTGCTAGGGAACTTGCGTCGCATACTTACCACACTATTTATTGTACAGTACATAATAATAAGACGAAGAGCGCAAAAGATGTTTTGTTTGGTAACAAAGCACTTATGAACTTTGAACGTCCAGCGTTTCTCAAGATTATCTGATTGTGACACCTAAGCATAAGCAAAGCGAAAATGTACTGGTGTACTACTGAATGTGGTGTGTGCTAGTCTAGTTTAACCCATTTCAGGGAATGACCCAATCACAGCAATGACCATGTTTACTCTCTCGCAATTACCTTGGCCAGGATTGTCTCGGCGACAGAGTACAGCCCCCTGAGCCAGTTGCACAAGCTGTGGTTGCAAGTGGTCCTTCTGGTCGTCGTCGCCAGCTCCACTTGTGTGGGAGAACGAGTCACCGAGTGCGGCGCTCGGCCACTCTGGAAGTCGGGCCAGGCTCCCAGTCTGGCGGCGCGCCCTCGCCTCTCGCCCTGCACCTAATTAACTAGCCGACGACGACGCGACGGCGACGTTCCGCCTGGCTATAACACGCAACTGACCAATTATCACTTTTACTTGAACCGCCACATTTACGTATTATCACTTCACCGAAACAAAGTTATTTTGGTTCCCGTGACGGATTTGATCTCTTTGTTCAGGTTGGTCGTAAGTGTTGGTTTGATCTCTTTGTTCAGGTTGGTCGTAAGTGTTGGTTTGATCTCTTTGTTCAGGTTGGTCGTAAGTGTTGGTTTGATCTCTTTGTTCAGGTTGGTCGTAAGTGTTGGTTTGATCTCTTTGTTCAGGTTGGTCGTAAGTGTTGGTTTGATCTCTTTGTTCAGGTTGGTCGTAAGTGTTGGTTTGATCTCTTTGTTCAGGTTGGTCGTAAGTGTTGGTTTGATCTCTTTGTTCAGGTTGGTCGTAAGTGTTGGTTTGATCTCTTTGTTCAGGTTGGTCGTAAGTGTTGGTTTGATCTCTTTGTTCAGGTTGGTCGTAAGTGTTGGTTTGATTACTTAGGGCCGTGGATCGTAACCTGGTAATGGTTATATTATATAAATAAGTTAGGAACTGTTAACTTAAGGACTCCTTGGAATAATAATTAATATAAAATATTTAATAGATATGTATTAGATGCAATAAATTATATTATTTACGCTGTTATGTGCAGGTGATATTATGATGATTTCTTTGTTCAGGTTGGTCGTAAGTGTTGGTTTGATCTCTTTGTTCAGGTTGGTCGTAAGTGTTGGTTTGATCTCTTTGTTCAGGTTGGTCGTAAGTGTTGGTTTGATCTCTTTGTTCAGGTTGGTCGTAAGTGTTGGTTTGATCTCTTTGTTCAGGTTGGTCGTAAGTGTTGGTTTGATTACTTAGGGCCGTGGATCGTAACCTGGTAATGGTTATATTATATAAATAAGTTAGGAACTGTTAACTTAAGGACTCCTTGGAATAATAATTAATATAAAATATTTAATAGATATGTATTAGATGCAATAAATTATATTATTTATGCTGTTATGTGCAGGTGATATTATGATGATTTTTGATAATTACCTAGGTGCCATACAATCACATACAATCATGACTGAAAATTTTAGATGCACCATAAATATCGTAGACATAAAAATTAAGGAAAGCGTAATCATCTGCCTAGCCTCAATGGGGTCGGCTTCCAGTCTAACCGGATGCAGCTGAATATCAGTATTTATATGGAGCGACTGCCTATCTGACCTCCACAACCCAGTTAATAGTGGGTAATACGATACCCCTTGGTAAGACTGGTTGTCAGACTTTCGGAACACTGACTACCTGTAACGACTGTCAAAGATCTACAAATGACAGCCGGGACCAACGGCTTAACGTGCTTTCCGAGGCACGGAGGAAACTCGGTATGTAACGGGTGGTCACCCATCCACAGACCAACCTAGGCAAGCGCGGCTAAACCTAAAGATCGACCCGAGCGGCTGCTATTATTTAGCCACGAGCTCCTCTTTAATATTATAAAAGCGAGAGTGAGTTTGTTTGTTACGTCTTCACGCCTTAATGGCTAAACTGATTTTGATGAATTTTGGTACGGAGATAGTTGGGACCCTGGAGACGGACATAGGCTATTTTTTTATGTGGGAAATGACGGAGAAAGAGGGAAGAAATGGGAAAACAGCTTTGCTATTACAATCAATAAGGCGCAAGGGCAAAAACTACAGGTAGCAGGTACCTGCACATCAGGAAAGGGAAACTGTGTTACCCCGAATTTAACGCGAGCGAAGCCGCGGGCAAAAGCTAGTTGTCTTGTCATTGAATGTCACGAAATGTCACCTGCACGATGCCACAGCGAAAACAGTATAATTACGTTTCATTTCACCTACGTGATATTGGCAAAATTGTGGTGTCTTTTTACAAATAAATAGTAAATAGTAATAAATAAGTGAAGTGAAGTACGTTTCATTTCAAGTTCAATTTGACCCACTTGCCCATGGTACATGTTTAGATGGAATATAATATAAGGTCACAAGAGAGATTCAAATCTTACAATTTACAAAAAAATTGCTTACTGCACAAAATGTGGCTTTGTGTCAGACATTTTGTAACAGCAATTTTTGTTTTTGCAATTCACATACAAGCTAAAACAACATACATTTATTTCAATTAAATTGAGTAGTGAAGTAATGAAATAAGGGTACTAGCAGCATCACCAGCCAGGGACAACGCAGTGCGCGTCCTAGTCATCTCGCCCCCGCTCTCGCCCCCGCTCTCGCCCACTAAGTCCATCCTCAGGCACCCATTTGGGGGGCGGGGACACTGAATGGCGTTTGCAATAGCGCTGACATATCGGAACTTAAATTAAACAATAAACATGGTGAATCCCATTTCAAATGTTCATAATAAAACAATCCTACTTTACAAGGTTTAAGGAAAAAATTACAAAACTGCGCAATTTACTAGGTCGATCAGAATCACTGGTCAATTTATCGTTCAGATCTTTTCAAAGAACTTAGTTTCTTTTTTTTTTTTTTTTTTTTTTTTTTTTTTTTTTTTTTTTTTTTTAAAAAACGTTGCCCCACACTAGGATTTCTCCTGTATCGTGGGTGCGTTTACAAACATTTAAACTCACATACATAAACACCCAGACCCGAAACAACTATCTGCAGGTCATACAAATATTTGTTCCGTGCGGGAATCGAACCCGCGACACGCAGCGCAGGAGTCGATCGCTCAGCCACTGCGCCAACCGTGTCGTCAAAGTTGTATGCAATGTGTAGTTAATGCAATCAATAAGCTGTTGGTGCTGAGCGGGAGTGCGCGCGGGCAAAGCGCGAGCGACGCGCATGGCGTCAACAATCGATACGTCGTCACGCCGCGCGCGCCTCAGGCTTCCGGCGCGCGTACCTCGGCGCATGCTAATGAGCCACAGTGCAATTGTCTCAGTACTACTACAACGCACTTTGACTTTTGATTCGTGTCATTAGAAAGGCTAAGAAGTAGTAAATCAGTTTAGCAAGAAACAAAATCACGGAATTTGCTTCCTAATGGATTTGCCTATGAAGAGCATATCATTTATACAGGGTGTATTAGGTCTGTTCAAGACGACGACGCGACGTTGATGTTGACGGGTGGGAAGTTAGCTGCGACCGCGAGTGACGTGTATAGTAAAACCGTCCAAACTTTATGACGGCTTGGATAATCTAACGTGAAGCTGCGCTGAACACTACTCTAGCTATCAGCCATAGTTAGATGCTACGGTGTGTGCGAGTCCAACCGGCTCTTTCAATGGTTGCGAACTGGAATTTTCTTAATAAAATCGAAATTCCTCTCTCAGTCTCATCTGAGTTCTATTCTCGAAAATATAATTCGCCATCAGTATCATGTAATCAGCTGTGATAGTTCCACGCAGGCTGGGCTTGCATGTATCGCGGTTGGCGGCGCACGTCCGCCGGCCGCCCGCGCCGCCCGCGCCCTCTACAGGCACTGCTGTCGTGGTGTGTGTGCCAAACGTGTTGCCACGGCTACTGATCCCCTGGCAGATGTTATACGCACCGGTTTCTTATGCAGATGTGCAATTTTTGCTAGCGAAATTTTACGAGGTCTTTAATTCTTCAATTAAAAAACGCCCGTCAGTGGTTACTTAGATCACGAATGAAAACATAATTATCTTATTTATTTATCAAAAAGAAACATTTATGAAAATAGTGAACCGCTGGTGTCGGTAGCAGGTTCCAAGCTACCGGTGGTAAAGACTCCACTCTCCCGAGACAGGAACGTCCTTACACTGGCGGCAATTCTCGATCCTTTCGAAAAGCAGCGCGCAGGATTCAGTGAGGATTAGTTGTCAGTTCGGAACTGAACAGTATCAAGAGTTGCGGAGTGAACGCACTCACACAATTTGCTACTCACACAATATTTATTTTAACATTTCAATAACTTTAGTTGATAGATTAAGATTTGCATCCTTGAATACATTAGAAAATGTGTTACGCATTCCGGGTGCTTTATAACTAAGTTACAGTGAGCTCATCAATTTAGTTAGTACAATTTTACAAGTTAAATTGCTTATAATTACGAAGAAACCAACCTTATTTTAATTTAACGCCTTCAGTAGGTACAGATTTTAGCATCCGTAAGCTGGATGGATGGCGTTGCCGTTAAATAAGTTTGTTTTTAATCGGTTACATTTGTGATGGTGTTGGCATGTCTTGGCGCCATCGCCATCACACATGTAACCGATTCAAAACAAACTTAGATCAATACACAATTTTGGTTTCATTTTTTTACTAGATGGCGCTCGCGGCTTCGCCCACGTGGTATCGAAAAAGAAGTATCCTATGTGTTATACCAGACTATAATCTACCTCTGTGCCAAATTTCATCAAGATTTGTTCAGCCGTTTTGACGTGAAAGAGTCACGAACATCCATCCTCACAAACATTCGTATTTATAATATTAGTAGGATTAGTGTTCACAAACAGTCCAACATTACCAACTCGGTAATAAACTATCTACCTTCACGGTTGTTCAGGGCGCATGACCCGCCCCGCGGGCCCCGCTACCCTCGCTCCGCACCGGCTGCACCCCCGCTGCAACAATTATTGGTCGGTAGAGGGATGCACACTGCAGCATCTCGTTACGGAATTATGCTTCCATTATAGCTTTTATTATGAGAATGCTCGGTGTTTACTTGTGTATTTGTTGCTCGTATTTTTCTTGTACTCATCCATCTTCCTGCTCTTGTCCCATGTTGTTTGGGGCCGCCGCAACGCAGTTTTTCTCATTTTCCTTACCCTTTAATGATTTATCAAAAAAATGTTTCATTCAATGGCTTTATTACCATCGCGCATCGGTGCTAACTCTGAGACCAAGAATCAAGACAAACTCTTGTAATGTTGGTTTTAAAAGGTTTTCGATTCGGTAGTTATTATTTTTTTAATGATGTGACGTGATGTGGTCGAGCGAGTGTTAGTGAACCGCTCCGAGGTCACGTCGGAGGGTGAGAGGCGCGCGGGCGCGGGTGCGGGTGCGGCAAGCAGGGAGGGGGGGGGGTCGTGTGGGGCGCATCGCATCCCGCGGAGGCTGCGCGCCCGGGACCACCGCTACTCCGCCAGTCGACCGCCGGCGGGCGCGAGCCGCGTCTGCGATGTTCCATTGTATAGTGCAGCCGCGTCACGACTGGGGCCCGCCCGACCTCGCCAATGCCTTCCCCGGTACGAGCCGCCGCCGCCGCCGACGCCGGGAGCCGCGCCGATAACACTCCGTTATAGTCTATTCATGGCTGTAAAAAGGCTTCGTGCTAAATGCCAATAACTAATTATAACTGTGTTTACTATAAATAAATAACTTGTGGTTTTACCGGAATGGAGAGGCGGCGCGGCGCGGCTCTTGTGAGTCCGTGTTATTGTTGCCGTTGCATTGTGTCGGATGCGTGAGAAGCCGGCCCGTGCGGTTCCACCGGCTCGCTGTACGATGCCTCTTGCGAGTATGACTATGAGATGAGACGCTCACTCGCTTACTAGCTCTCTTTGTGTACCTACAGAGAACATTGTTTTGTGGTACTTATGTAGCACATTTTCGTGAGCCAAAATGCTAAGCTTAGCGCAGGTGCGACTACAAACTATACTGTAGGAATAGAACGCTGCCACAGCTACAGACAGATAATAATTTTTGCAATGCTTTCAGTTTGAAATGTTGCACAGGAGCACAATTTTCGATTGAATTTAGTGAAGTTAAATGTATTTAGTTGCACTGGCGGAGTGCGTGTGGCGCCCCTCGCGCCTCGTGCGGACCCTCGCCCTCGCCGGCATCAGCGACATACCTACATGACACACAGCAATAAGCAGGCGCTCGCTTTTGTTTTTGTTTGCTGGTTCGCCGTTCATAATCGCTGCGAGCTGATTGAGCTTGTGAGTCGCACATCAAACTCATTGCTGCGAGGTCGACTGTCGGTGTGACCCGAGGGGCTGCACTGCCATGTCACTACACGACTCAACCGCTTAGATCCTTTGTTCGTCAGGAACTCAGTTTCTTTGTCAAGGACATTATTAAGAGTCGTTTGCGCAATCCGGTGAATGTTTATTTATAATATAAATATCCACAAGAAACGGGCTTCCAGTACAAATGGATCTTTCAGAATGATCTAATAAGGACACGGATGAGCCATATATCTTCCCAACCAGCAGTGTTTACTGTTATATACGAAGCAGTTATAAATAAAGCATTATCTTAACATGTAGTGACGTCGCCGTCGCCTGTCAATCATTACGATCTGTGTGCAACAACTACTGTATACCTACTGTTCGTATGTCTAGTTGCTACTAGCAGTACGCTACCGTGGTCACCGCTCGATGCTCGCTGATGCCTGGAATCATAATGTCCGCTAGTATTAAGCAGAGTAAAATACTTGAGGCGAGGTTTTACCTCAATATTCATCAAAAGTATTTTTTTGTTTCGTGTAAAATCTGTGTATAAACGCCAAAAAAATGCGTCATTGTTGTACGGGAGCCCTCTTAAATATTAATTTAATTCTGTCTTTTAGTTGTTGTTATAGCGGCAACAGAAATACATCATCTGTGAACATTTCTGTTAACTGTTTAACCATCACGGTTCATGAGAGACAGCCTTTTGACAGAGGGACAGCAGAGTCTTAGGTAAAAGGAACCGTTTTACACGTTGGATACGGAACCCTAAAAATCTACCGCCGCCGTCAGGTCGGGACCGGGTACTTTTGGGATTGATCTTTATGACGTGGGTTTTGACCGAAGAAAGGATTTTGAAAAAAAAATAACGTGAAAATGGTTAGAAAGTTTGTATGGAAAGGGAACTATATTTTTTGTCACCAAAATTTATATTTGTCATCAAGTTGTATCACCTAATAAATAGATCTATCGCCACGAAATATTTTCGTTCTCAGATAAACAAAGAGTGTTCCCAGGTATGAATTACCAAATTATTGTTAATATAATGTGTAAAATATGAGATGGATTACCAATAAAATTGTAGTGCATTACATGAATATAAACTTCGTTCTTATAATAATAGTTTTATTACTTAAATAATAGCTTGGTGCTCAGAATAGTAGATCTGTCACCAAATAAATCGATTATCGATCCCTGACTGCTCCCCGACGTTCGGTTATTAAAATAATAGTATTCATTACCAATTTAATAAGTACATCAAATTATAATTTTAATGAAAATATGTTCAAAGAGGCGGAGACAAATTGGCGCGCTTGGCGCAGATGGCAGAAATGGCTAGGTTAGGTTAAAACTGTGACCTCCAGAATCGACTTGCATTGATAGAAAAAAGAGATTGTTTTTAGTGGGTGACCCGGAACTGAACTATTTAGATTAGGATAATTACTAATTGTATTAAATTACATTATTTCAATTCAATTCAATTCAATTTTCTAGTACCTAACATAATATATATAGTTTATTGGTGATCTCTTTCAATTAGTTTGCTTAAATGCTTATTAGGACAAACCAATTATATAATATATACAAAAACAATTATTTGGTACTAGACCCTATATCTCCATGATTTTATGTGATTTATTGTGGAATTGATTTTACATTGTTTGGTGACTACATTTTGGTGACAAATCTACTATTTTGCGGGCAAACCCTATTATTTAAGAAACATAAAACTAATTAAATTGGCGATAGCTTAAATGATACCCGTATGGAAATCCGTCACCGAACGAAGCCGGTGCGGGTCGGCTAGTATTACGTATCATGTAAAAGGAATAATGTAAAGTTGCGAAATGTATGTGGAATAAAACTTTTATTCGATTCCCTAAATCACACAATATTTATGCGTGATCATTACAAACATAATAAACTATTTGCAGACATCCGCATGCAGCTGTCGGAGCAGACGCGCGTGCTGGAGGCGCGCGCCGAGGCCACGTCGGGCGTGGCGGGCGAGCTGCACGACTACTGCCGCCGCCGCGCCGACCTGGAGCACGAGTACGCGCGCGCGCTCGACAAGCTGGCGCGCACCGCCGTCCAGCGCCACAAGGACCAGAAGCACAAGTAACTATCACACCTGCATACCGAACTAATAACCAGCACATACGGCAGCGCCCCACACCGACCGCTCTTCTATGTACGGTTCCGCAGACGCGAGCAGTGGTCGCTGACGGGCGCGTACGCGTGCTGGCAGGCGGCGCTGGGCACGACGCGCGCGCTGGCCAGGGACCACGCGGCGCTGGGCGAGCTGTACGGCGGGCCGCTGGCCACGCGGCTGCAGCGCGCGGCCGACGACGCGCTGCGCCTGCACCGCAAGTGCCGCGACATCGTGCTGGAGCGGCACGAGGAGCTGGGCGCCGCGCTGGGCGAGGCGGCGGGCGCGGGCAAGGCGCACGCCGCCGCCGCCGCCGCCTGGCGCGCCGCCGCGCTCAAGCTGCGCCACGCCTACGACCAGCGCCAGCGCGTCGTGGCCGCCGACCCGCCGCGGCACAAGAAGCTCAAGGCGCTCGACAAGGAGCTCGACAAGGTAATCGGCTACTGCCCTTTTGTTTTCTTTCGAGGATCGCCATTCAAACACAACTGTTTCGATGAGTTGACACTCTACCACTTACTATATACTTCTGTAGGTTCGTCCATCTGTGTGTGCTCACTGAACCACCGAATCCCAACGTAGTAGTAATACCGAGGTAACCCATTCCAGAGGCGGACGCGTCACAACGAGGCGCGAGTGCGCGCGCTGCGGGCCCGCGCCGACTACGTGCTGAGCCTCGAGGCCGCCAACGCCACGCTGCAGCGCTACTACCTGGACGACATCGCCGACATCATCCTGGTACGTAGCTATTAGGGAACAGATGGCGCTGCCCTCAACGTTCAGATCGTATTCGTGCTAAATCCTTACTAATATTATAAAAGCGAAAGTGAGTTTGTTTGTTTGTTTGTTTGTTTGTTACCTCTTCACGCTTTAATGGCTACACCGATTTTGATGAATTTTGGTACAGAGATAGTTGGGAACCAGGAGACGGACATAGGCTAACTTTTATTTTAAAAAAGTGGGATGTGAGGGAGAAAGAGGGAAGAAAAGGGAAAACTTAGCGTTGCTATTACAAATCAATAAGGCGCAAGAGGAACTGTGTTACCCCGAATTTAACGCGAGCGAAGCCGCGGGCAAAAGCTAGTTATTAAATAAAAATACAGTTAAGTTCAAACCCTTTCGCTGCCTAATGTTGTGCCCGAGAGCGTACAAATATATGCGTACAATCAATTATGATTAAAAATAATAGGTAATAAATTTAATCTGAAAAAAAAAAATAGTTTAAGTATGTCAAAAATTAAAGAAAAAAAAACATTTAATTTAAAAAAATACAAAATTAAATAATGTCTATACAAACACAAAAACTCAAAAAAAAAACAAATAAGAAATAAATATAATGTCTAAAAATAAAATGAAGTAATTAAAATATAATTTATTATGTCATCATTTTGCCCATTAGATTTTTATCTGTCAGAAATTCAGAAATACTGTAATATGCTTTATTCACCAGTAAGTATCTTAACTGTTTCTTAAATAGGTTCAGATTTAATTCTCTGATTGGCTGCGGTATGTGGTTAAATATGGCTGGTGCCATGCAAAACACACTTTTATGCATTAATGCTGTATGAGATCTTCTTACGCATAATCTTAACTTCAAAAATATATAGGCATGTAAGTGTCAATATTTTATATTTAATAAAGGACGGTTTACAGGTATTTGTGATCTGCAGCCTAAACATTGTCCTGATGCACCTTTTTTGTGCTTTAAAAATTACGCACAGAAGAGATGTATACGCGCGATATGTAACGTAGACTCACTTCTTGTAAACCATTATTTAAGAAACTTAAAATACTAACATTAGCCGGTATTTGTATTGAGGACATAATGTAAACTTACCAAATCTCATCCCGAGATATTTGAAAAGTTGGCAGATAAATGTAATTTCAATACTAGATACCCCAACAGACAAATTTTTCCCAGAATAAAAACGCAATTGTATAGGAGAAGCTGCTATCCTATGTGTATCGAAATGTACAATAAGATTCCTGAACAAATTAAAGATTTTCGAATAATTCGCTTCAGAAGGGCTTTACGCTGGTGGTTAATTGAAAATTCCTTCTATACAGTACAAGAAATTATAATCTTATTATGGATGTATGTTTAATCCTCTTTCACGAAAAGCTGGTTGAACGGATCTTGGTGAAATTTGGCACGGAGGTAAATTATAGTCTGGAATAATCCATAGGATACTTTTTTTTGGATAACATGCGGGCGAAGTCGCGGGCGCCAGCTAGTAATGAAATAAATATAAAGAATTAGCATGTCATTATGATACGATCCCGCAGTGCATGGAGGTGGGCTTCGAGGCCGTGGTGGGGCGCGCGCTGCGCACGGCGGGCGCGGCCGAGAGCGCGCGCGCGGCTGCCGCGGCATGCGCCGGCGCCGCGCTCGGCCGCGCCGCCGCCGCGCTGGACGCGCCCGCCGAGCGCCAGCGCCTGCTGGACGCGCACGCCGCCGCCTTCGCGCTGCCGCGCCCGCTGCCCTACGTGGGCGCCGCGCCCGCCGCGGCCGACGCCGAGCTGCGCGCGCTGCTGGCGGACGCGGCGGACGCGCCGGACGCGGCGGGCGCGCGCGTGCAGCGCGACCTGGCCGCGCGGCTGGCGCAGCTGGACGCGGGCGCCCGCCAGCTGCGCGCCGAGTGCCGCGAGAACGCCAAGACGCTGGACGCCGCGGAGGCCGAGCTCGTCAAGCAGGTACCCGAACCTCAATACTGAATACCCATCTTAACATGTTCTGTCTAACATATATATATATATATAACGATTCATTGATTGACGATAGCATTCGGGTGTTAGGTTGGGTTATATAGTCTAGTCAACAAGTGCTTTTTTAGTCAAAACTTTTTAAAAGGCTCGAAAAAATATGGTTGAGGGCTCATTCGATTCGGGATCGAATCTAGAAAGTTTTTGAAAAAATTCAAGACCCGCTCGAAAAAATTGCAAAAGTTATTAACAAATTAGTAAACAAAAAAAAGGGGTTAAGTTTTTTTCGTATATCTCAAAAACTGTTTGATATATTTTGATTTTGAAAAAAGATTCAAAAAGAGGAGAAAATTTCCTAAAAAAAAACTCCCAACTCGCGAAATTGTAGGACCAATATTAAAAATTTTACAGGGAGCTGAAAATACGCCTGAAAACGGGTACTCGGGTTTCCGCAAGCCACGCCCCCTTCGAGCGCTTTAATGAAAACTATTATTTAAACATATTAAATGTTGATAATCAAATTTGAAAAAAATCAAACATGTACAGGACAAATTAAAGAATGAAATGCCGCAGAAAAAATATTTTTATCGCGATTTTATAAAATGTTATCCATAAATTAATTAACAATTTCTTCCGACTGGGCTATAAACGTTGCAAGTTGCATAATTGTTAAACCAGAAATCTCAATTTTTTTTCCTCTCGTGGAGCTATTCTTCAAAGATTAAAGAAAGGCTTTCCGTTGAGTAAATTAAAAAATTGTTAATTTTCGATTTGTTATTAACAAATTACCTTGGCGGCAAATTAAATATTTAAATAAATGTTACAAGAATTATTTTTTTTTCCAATGTCGATGATCATTCGTTTTTCTATCAATAAAAGCTACCTAAAAATATTTTTTTATAAATTTTAATTCTTTTTGTTTAAAAAATTGTTATAAACAAATAGATAATTTATATGATAATTGAATTTTTTTTTTTAAAATAGATTCCTAAAATAAAATAAAACCGACTAATTACCTTTTTGCAAAAAAAAAATATATTTATATTTATTATCGAATAATTTTTTTTTCCGCATAAAGGTAATTGGTCGGTTTTATTTTAGTGTAAAGAATTCTAAAAAAATTATACAAAAAAAAATTAATTGTTTATAACAAATTGTTTATTTAATAAACAATGAAAATTTATAGAAAAACGAAATTTTTTTTTTGATTATTAGGGAGGATAATAAATAATGATATTTAAAAAAAAAGCGTACCTTGATATTATTAACAAGTGGTAAAAAAAAATTGTTAATTAACAAAACGGTTTTTTAGCAATAAAAATTTTTTTTTAAGGATCGTTTTTTATCTTTAAATTCATAATTTTTTACGAGGAATCTATTTTCAAAAAAAAAAATTCAATTATCTTATAAATAATCTATTTGTTTATAACAATTTTATAAACAAAAAGAATTAAAATTTATAAAAAAATATTTTTAGGTAGCTTTTATTGATAGAAAAACGAGTGATCATCGACATTGGAAAAAAAATAATTCTTGTAACATTTATTTAAATATTTAATTTGCCGCCTAGGTAATTTGTTAATAACAAATCGAAAATTAACAATTTTTTAATTTACTCAACGGAAATCCTTTCTTTAATCTTTGAAGAATAGCTCCACGAGAGGAAAAAAAATTGAGATTTCTGGTTTAACAATTATGCAACTTGCAACGTTTATAGCCCAGTCGGAAGAAATTGTTAATTAATTTATGGATAACATTTTATAAAATCGCGATAAAAATATTTTTTCTACGGCATTTCATTCTTTAATTTGTCCTGTTCATGTTTGATTTTTTTCAAATTTGAATATCAACATTTAATATGTTTAAATAATAGTTTTCATTAAAGCGCTCGAAGGGGGCGTGGCTTGCGGAAACACGAGTACCCGTTTTCAGGCGTATTTTCAGCTCCCTGTAAAATTTTTAATATTGGTCCTACAATTTCGCGAGTTGGGAGTTTTTTTTAGGAAATTTTCTCCTCTTTTTGAATCTTTTTTCAAAATCAAAATATATCAAATAGTTTTCGAGATATACCAAAAAAACTAAACCCCTTTTTTTGTTTACTAATTTGTTAATAACTTTTGCAATTTTTTCGAGCGGGTCTTGAATTTTTTCAAAAACTTTCTAGATTCGATCCCGAATCGAATGAGCCCTCAACCATATTTTTCCGAGCCTTTTAAAAAGTTTTGACTAAAAAAGCACTTGTTGACTAGACTAATACACGGCCATATCTTTTGACTGCATACACTTAGATTATCGATTTTTTCACAGCTCTAAAGGCAAGGACTCTTGAGAGTTCTGTTTTTTTTCCTTCTGAGGTACAGAACCTTAAAAACTAATTTGATGTTGATTACAGCGACCTTAACAGTACCATTAAAAATTTAGATCAGCTCGATTCAAAAGAAAATATATTTATTTATTTGCTGAAACATGTGTACACATACATGAATAGTACAAAAAACAAACATGCATGCAGGATAATTATTGGAACTACACAAAAGATACTATTGTCCATCAGGGCTGTTTTGGCTAAGCATCATTTCTATCTGATAGCTTAGGAAATAGTTTTGGATTGCTTTTTTACAAATACTGCAGATTCGAAAATGTACATACAGGATACCTATAACATCAATATTTTACATTCAATAAAAAAGTTAACAAATGTCTTGTGCATTTTAACCTAAACATTGACATAATGCATTTTTTTTGGGTCTTAAAAATGAGCTTCTTATTTGTTGAGTTGCCCCAAAAAATAACTCCATATCTAAGTAAAAAACCTAAAAAAGTGTCCATGGAGTTTCTTGCCCATTTTTCTCCATAGAGATCAACGCTTTGGAATGGGCAACTACAGTACTTTCACAAGTTATTATGCCTTGTGACCGGGACTGTAGATTCATTTGGCTTCTTGACATTCAAAAGTTCCTGTAATGGTCAAATTAAAATAAATGATTTGATTTTGATTTGTGCAGTAACAATAGCATCCACTCCTGTGATAGGTGCAAGTTTATTTAAAGCATATGCTGATTTGCTAAGTCTCTTTGTTTAATCTAATGTGTGTGCTTTCCAGTCCAGTCGTTGGTTTATCGTTAATCCTATTAGATCTGCTTACTTGATTAAGTTGTTTACTATTAAATATTTACATAAAAGCATATGTCGTGATGTCGCATACACAGATGGAGGGCAGCGACTCGATGTGGGACGTGAGCGGCCTGTTCGGTGCGACACCGGCCGGGCCCGCCGCCGTGCCGCCCGGCCCGCCGCCCGTGCCGGACGACCAGGAGGACTACTACCTCGCGGTCAGTACCGCGGCCGGCGCCACCCGCCCGACCCGCCCGACCCGCCCGACCCGCCCGACCCGCAGCTAACCGTGCCTCGCCTTGCAGAAGTTCCGCGCGTACGTGGCGTGCGCCGGCCGCCTGGCGCGCCTGGAGAGCAAGAGCGCGGCCGTGCGCGGGCGCCTGCTGGAGGCGGGGCCGGGGGCGGCGCCGGGGGCGGCGCCGGGGGCGGGGCCGGCGCGCTCGCCGCCCACGCCGCCGCGCCGCGCCGCCGCGCGCCTGCGCCGCGGGCAGTTCGCGGCGCCGCTGGACGCGCGCCTGCCGGCCGTGCTGACGTCGTGCGTGCGCGTCATCGCGCGCTACGGGCTGCGCCACCAGGGCGTGTTCCGCGTGTCGGGCTCGCAGGTGGAGATGCAGGCGCTGCGCGCGGCCTTCGAGCGCGGCGAGGACCCGCTGGCGGGCGTGCGCGACGCGTCCGACATCAACTCGGTGTGCGGGCTGCTGAAGCTGTACCTGCGCGAGCTGCGGCCGCCGCTGCTGCCGCCGCAGCTGCAGGAGCGCCTGCTGCGCGTGGCGGCGGCGCCGGACGACGCGGCCTTCGTGCGGCGCATGCGCGACACGCTGGCCGCGCTGCCCACGCCGGCCGTGGTGGTGCTGCGCTACCTGTTCGCGTTCCTGTCGCAGTACGTGTGCGCCTAGTGTGCGTGTGGCCCCACGCCCGCCCCACGCCCGCCCCACGCCTGCGCCGCGTCTCACGCCGCTCTCTGTTGCAGCCTGACGGAGTACAGCGAACACAACATGATGGACGCCTGGAACCTGGCCATCTGCCTGGGGCCCACGCTGCTGGCGGCCTGGGGCGAGGGCGGCGCGCAGGTGACGGCACAGAACCTGGTCAACGAGCTGGTGAAGCGCATCATCCTGCACCACGCTGACGTGTTCCCGCAGGACCTGGCGCCCTACGCGCTGTACTCGCGGTTCAGGTGAGCAGTCGGCACGTCCCGCAGGACCTGGCGCCCTACGCGCTGTACTCGCATTCATTTGGTACCCATATTGTAGAAATGCTTTAAAAATTACTATTCCGCCATCTTGGGTGGTCCACCATATTGGATTTAGAATGACGTCACATGACATATCGTGCATTGTCATCCAAACTTAACGTGTATACAAAATTTCAGCTCAATCGGTTGAAGATATCTACTTCAAAATTGAGTCTAAAGAATCCACCGTACCATACATACATTGCAAGTTCAATAAAAGCTTTTAAAATTAAACACGGCGGCCAGTCGGTTTAAAAGATATATCACATACACAAACCGCAAAAAAGAAAACACAAAATATTGTAACAACGAAAAACTGTTTTAAAGGAATCTTGCATCAAATAACAGAGAAAGCAAACTTTAGAGACTCCCTCCTGGGGCATTACGAAACTTTTGGGCTAACATTTGGGAAAAATCAGTAAACCATAATTATCACGCAGACTGGATCACACAAGTAACACCAGAAATCCCTGCCATGGATTTCGACTTCATACCAATTAACACTTTTATAAACTTCATCAAACGTACACACAACTGGAAATCTCCAGGCACAGATAATATTCACAACTATTGGTATCAAAAATTCACCACCATTTACCCATTCATACATCATCACCTAAACACATTTATTCAATCACCACATCTATTTCCAACATACATAACTCATTGGCTAACATACATGATACCTAGGAACATGACTGACACTACAGACCCAGCCAAATATTGACCAATCACTTGCTTACAAACTCTTTATAAAATCTTAACAGCCTGTATAAGTGAAACGATATACGAACACTTAACTCAAATGCCGTAAAAATAGCCAAGGATGCAAAGAGCAACTTACTATTGACGCGGTTACAATGAACAGCGCATAGTTGATTGTTACATAATATTAAATGTCTATAATATCCACCCCACACTCAACATTTTCTTAGAATCTGCCATTCATAATTGGCAAACTGTTCTCAAAATAAATCAAGCCTCTACAACTCTGACCACTGAGTTAATTCATGTAAAACGTGGAATTTTTCAAGGCGATGTAGGGCATCGCCTTGAAAAATTCCACGTTCACGTTCCACCATTTGTTTTTTTTGCATGGCACTTAATCCACTTTCACATCTATTAGACAAACATAATTTAGGATTCACATTGGCAAGCGATAACAATTCAGCTTAACATACCTCATGTATACGGACGATATAAAATTATATGTAGCAGATAAGAATTCACTTTATATGCAGCAGACACCACACAAAAATATTCCAATGATATATAAGCATGCAATTTGGAGTAGACAAATGTAAAATTTTATCTGTTTCTGCAGGAAAAATACAAAGTAATAGTTACCCTCTCGGATCAGGTGAATCTATTGAGCCAATTGATGAATACAGTACATATGAATACCTAGGCTTTAACAATCCAGACAAATTAAACAAATGATGATAAAAATTGAACTACTGAAAAATTTACACATATTCTTAACCTAATCTTGAAAAGCAATCTCAACTCTAGAAACCCAATTCAAGCCATTGATTGATAAATGATAAATGATGTTTATTTTGCAAGTAGGTTTTCACAAACACTTTTACACGTCTTTTTTTTTTAAAACTAGATGAGGCCGGTGTTTCGTACCCGACTACTCTGAGAAGAAACAGCCGAAACAAACCCAGAGGTCATAGTCTTTTTTAAAGTCCAGACAAAAAATCTTGGTCAACTTACATGAGGACTATGCAGATTAGTGTCTGAAGTGGTCTTTTTAAGAAAGCACCACACAGATTGAGTAGACCTGTCCAGTCAGTGCAAGCATTTGTCAGTTATCGTGTAGCTCGACTCATAACCCAAGGAGCTCAACGAAACGACGAACAATACCAAAAAAGGACATTGGTGAAGGTCCCTAATAGTACTCAACTGCCAGACAATCATCAAAAACAAAGTAAATAAAAGTTATGATCCACATGGTCCTCACATTCACAATAAACAACTACAGACTAGAAAATATTTACAAAATAAATTAATGAGATCATAATGATCTCATAAAATGTCATAATAAAAAAAAATGTAAAATTAAATAAAAAATATAATAAAATATAAAACAAAGTAAATATCAATGTCAAATCATTAAATGTCAGTGTATAGAATAAAGGAATAAACAATAAATAAATGAAACAAAGAAAAATTTTGACACTCACTGAGTAAATTAAATTGGAGCAGCTTAATCCCAAGCCTTTTTATCTTCAAGGTAATAATTAATATTATAGTAAGCTTTAAGAGCTAACTTACGTTTTACAAAACCTTTAAATTTATTGAGGCTTAGTGTTTGAACGTCGTTTGGGAGTTTGTTATAAAAACGTATACATTGGCATGTGAACGTACCCCCTATTTTTTTGAGCCTCGTTGCCGGGACAACAAATTTGTGTTTATTCCTCGTATTTATGTTGTGGATATCACTGTATTTTTTAAACAATTTTATATTTTTATGCGCGTACAAAAGATTTTCGTAAATAAACCGAGAGGGCACAGTAAGTATATTAATTTCTTTAAATTTTTCTCTGAGGGAGTGTCTGGGACTTAATTTATAAATTGAACGAATTGCCCTCTTTTGCAAAATATAAATTGTCTGAATATCGGCGGCATGACGCCACAAGAGAATACCATACGACATCACACTGTGGAAATAACTAAAATAAACTAAACGGGCTGTCTCTAAATCAGTTAAATCACGAATTTTTCTAACGGCGTATGCTGCAGAGCTTAGTTTTTTTGACAACTTATCTATATGAGGGCCCCACTGAAGCTTAGCATCCAAGGTTAAGCCTAAGAACACTGTGTTATCTTCCGGTTTCAACTCTTCATCCTTGATTACTACACTAGTTTCCACTTGTCTAACATGAGGTAACGTAAACTTAATGCATTTGGTCTTTTTCTCACTTAGAAGTAAATTATTAACGTTAAACCAATTAACGACCTTTGCTAGAGCGCCATTAACATCGTCAGTAGCTAGCTGCTGACGTTTTAGTTTAAATAAAAGAAAAGTGTCGTCTGCAAACAACACTACATCATGATTATCCTTTAAGAGGTAAGGCAAGTCATTTATATAAATAAGAAACAAAAAAGGGCCAAGAATTGAGCCTTGTGGTACTCCCATTCTTACTACAGACCCGGGAGATCTTTTCCCGTTAACATCAACTCTCTGAATCCTACCACTCAAATATGACGTAAGAAGATTCAGAGAGGCGTTCCGGATTCCGTAGTGGTGTAGTTTCCTGATTAATGTTTTATGGAGAACGCAATCGAAAGCCTTGGATAAATCGCAAAAAATGCCCAAAGCATCGCATTTATCTTCCCAGGCATTATAAATGTGTCCTAAAAGTTCAACACCTGCATCAGTAGTTGAACGACCCTTTGTAAAACCGAACTGTTTATTATGCAATAACTTATGTTTATTGAAAAATCTTTGCATTTGTTCTAAAATTATTTTTTCAAAAATTTAACTAAATGTTGGTAGCACTGAAATTGGTCTATAGTTAGTTGGGTCTGATGTACTACCCGATTTAAACAATGGTATTATTTTACTATTTTTCATTAGATCAGGAAACTCACCACGGTCAATACAATCATTAAATATAACAGCTAATGAAGGAGCTACAATGGTTATAATGGACTTAGCAACGTCCACAGAGGGACCCCATAGATCAGCGGTCTTCTTAACATTTAACATATGAAACGTTTTAATTATATCATTACAATTGACATATTGAAAATTAAATTCGGAATCATGGAATGGAACGTTTTCCTTTAGTAAAGCATCTGCAGCAGCAGGTGACGAGTCTAGCGATTTAGTAGTCGAAACAGGAATATCCGCAAAGAAATTTTCAAAGGCTGTAGCAACTTGAATATCTTATTTTATAATATTATCGTCAATAGCAAGGCTGTAGTCACCGTTTCGCTTGCAAGACCTTCCCGTTTCGCTATTAATAATGTTCCAAGTGGTTTTAATTACGTTACTACTATTTTTAATTTTTGAACTCAATTAGCGTGACTTAGCTATAGTACAAACTTTTTTAAAAACTTTAGAGTAATTCTTAACATACAAATTAAATTCTACAGTATTAATACAAATTCTCTCTTCATACAGCTCATATAGCCGTTTTCTACTTTTATGAATACCAATGGTGGCCCAGTCATTGAAAGAAGCGTTATTATTAACCGAAATAGTCTTAGGAACAAATGTGGTATTAAACTGTGTGCAATACATACTAAAACAATTTTTTTAGTATGTCATCATTAGTTGACAAAAGTGGTAATTTAGTCGAGAGTTTAATTTTAAAAGTTTCTAGGCGACTTTTAGTTTTTGGGTTAACAATGATATCCTTTTTAGCTACTTTTTTGATAACATTTGGAATTGTGATCAGTTGCCCACAATGATCTGAATCTAATAAGTTAATAATTACTTTGTGGGTTGGTATAATATCTGTATAAATATTATCTAGGCAAGTGGCACTAGACTGGGTTATTCTAGTGGGCTCCAAAAATTTGTTTTCAAGATTGTATGACTGAAACAGGCTTATAATTTTAGTACTTAACCCAGATTTTTCTAACAAATTAATATTAAAATCACCACAAGTGATTATAGATTTATTTGTGGTACAAATTTTATACAACACTTCATCCATTATCTATTCAAAACAATCATATAAACCTGAAGGGGGTCTATACACACTCAATATGATAAACTGCTCCAATTCTATACAGGCTATTTCGATTGTTCTCTCAACAGACATGCTTACAATATCCTTGCGTTCTTTAAATTTGAGCTGATTATTTACCAAGATTAATGCGCCGCCATGTATAGCATTTACTCTACTGAATGAACTACCAACCTGGTGATTACTAAAATTAAAAATTAATTGATGACTTTTGAGCCAATGCTCTGTGATACAAAGAATATCAATGTTGTTACAGTTCAGGAAAAGCCCTACTTCTAATTCTTTGTTCAAAAATCCTTGAATATTTTGATGCACCAGGTTGATACAATCAAAATTTCCAATACTTTCAACTGATTTATTATCTGGCTTCCTTACGTTATTGCAAGAGGCTGCCTCTATTGTCTCAATCTCTAATTTAAATGATGAACTGATTCATTAATTGTGATCAAACTATTGGCTGAGTAACTTGACTGAGTATTGCAATGTTCAATAGAGGCAACTCGCTTAGCCAAATTCTTGGCTGTAATAGTAAAAAAATATGATAGCGACACAGCTACTTGTCTTCTACAATAGTTTGAAAGATAGTACCGATCCACAATAAATCTATCTTTTGTCAAATAAAAATAGTTACCAACATAGTTATTGGTGTCAATCAAATGGAATACATTACTATCAAATGTCAAATTATGTAATGTCTTATTCATATTGTATCGTATGTAATTTTCTTCACCTGTGGCAAACTTGTACTATATGGAAATGTAAACAATACAATTTGTCTTAAATTCAAGCTCGATAAGGTTCTATGATATTGGAGCAATTCTCCTTTGTTCACATTTCCTCTATTACCAATCAAAATTACTAGTATGATTGATTGATTTTGACACCGAGATATTTTACCAAACGCCTCCAGGGTATGGAAATCGTTTTGAAGTTAATAAGCCTAGAAGGCAAACAACGTTTTCGCGTGAAAAGAATGGCTTCCGTTTTACTTGAGTTTTATTATAATTTCCATCTAGTGAAAAACGTATCAAGAAGACTTAGTGCGAGCTGAAGCCTTTCAATTATTAAGTCGATATCTTCAGAAGAAGTATATGACGCGGTGTCATCAGCATATATTGCGAGATGGGTTCTGGGTTGTTTCGGGACGTTATTAAGATACAAAATGAAAAGGAATGGTCCCAAATTTGAACTTTGTGGTACACCAGCAAGCACGGATTTAGCGACACAACAGTGTTCCCCTATAAAAACTTTAAAATGGCGGTTGTACAAGTAGTTCTGAACAATTTTAACGATCGAGAGAGGAACGTTACTGACAATAAGCTTGTGAAGTAAACCCACGAGGGTTTCCTTCACCAGACAGTGTTAAATGCTTTTTGAACGTCTAGCGACACCATTCCTGTAGATTTGCCTTCGTTTATTCGTTTAGGTTGTGTGCGATGTGTTCGGATACCCTAGCCAGCTGCTGGGTGGTGGAGTGTCTGTCATTTACTGACTAAACCCCACCCATGTTCCTTCTATTGCCCTTTGCGTTCCGGGGCCGCGGTATCTCTTTCGAACAACCCGCAACCCCGGCACGTAAATGACGGGCTAGTATGAGAGTTTCAAAAAACTTACCTAGGCATGGAAGTAGACTTATGGGACGATAGTTTGCAGGGATGCTTCCGCCCTTGCCAGGTTTTTTAAGCGCGATTACTTTTGCTGTTTTCCAGCATGTTAGGAAGTAGCCTATTTTTTTAGACAACCATTAAATATTTTTGTGAGGTAGACCAAGGCTTTTTGAGATAGGTTTTTAAGTAGCTGGTTATTGAGTCCATCCAGGAGCCTTGCGGGGTTTTATTTTGCGTATGATTTGCATAATTTCCATAAGTCTAGCAAGGGTAGGATAATTGTGAATGCAGAATTTAATGCTTTTATGGAATCTTTGACAGCGGCCTCAGTTTCAATATCGCTGGTCCATTGATTAGTAAGCGCTTTACACAGTTCTGGCACGGAGGAGGTTATTGGATCATCACGTATTTTTAGGGGAGGAATAGTACTAGGGGTACAGTTGATTGAACGAGCTAATCGCCAAACATCATTACTTTATCGACCTTTGAGAGCTTGTCATTCCGAATACTGTCATTCAAGGTCTTAATATCGGTTTTAATTGAATGAACTAGCTGGTAAACTTTAGAGAACAGTTGTTTTGTGAGGCAGGGGTTTTGCTCATTAAATGCCTTTCTACTTATGTAATTTTTGCGCTTGATTTGGCTCTTGATGCGTCTTGGTAGTTTTAAGCGGCCCTTATTTATTTCGACGATAGGAACACTCGCCTTACGTGCATTTAGTACACTGTCAGTAAAATGATTTACAGCAGCATCAATACTGGGTATTGCATCAACGATTGTATTAGCTTACGTGATGTTATGGTCTAGATGGGATCTGTAACGTCTCCTGTCAGCTTTGGCAAAGTTGAATGCTGACTGAGTTTTTACACTGTATTTACCACCTATAGTATAGTGTATTGGCAGGTGATTTGATGACAGGCTGGCGAGAACCTGTGGATCGCTCACCTCATGTATATTGATAGCTATTACAACGTCTGGAGTAGAGGGTACATGGAGTAGAGGGTATATGGGAATAAACCAGGGTAAGAGAAGAAGGTGCTAATATCTCATAATCGTTAGCCAGCATATATGATCAAAGAGAATTTAACCATGCGAGTTAGATATACTGCAGTTCCAGTAAGGATGTTTGGCGTTAAGGTCACCCATTATCAGAGTCTTGTGATTTACGTTTATTATTAGAGAATCAAGGTAATTTTTTAGTAGAGGTAGATTTGGCGATTGCTAGTAAATGATCTGGAGTGCTTACCTGGATGCCTATACATTCTAAATTATACGCGCTAGGAGTAGAAACAAATCAAACTTTTTTGTCAACGAGAGGCTTATAAGAAAGAAGCTTATAACGAGAGGAAATCCTAGTTTCGCACAATGCTACTATATCTACAGACAAATCACCTAACATATCTAACAAGTCCATAAGCTTGGTGCGAATGCCATCGGCATTCCAGTACATAATGCTCAAATTGTTACCATTAGACCTACTGGCCAAGTTGAGTCAGGATTAATATTACCTTTATTACTTAATACAATTCAAGCCATTAATTCATTCGCTATACCCACTCTTACATACTCTTTCGGAATCATACGATGGTCAAAAATCGACATCACAAAACACCACCCTAAATCATGTAATACAGCGACTTGCACTACCACACTAAGTCATGTAATACAGCGACTTGCACTACCACACTAAGTCATGTAATACAGCGACTTGCACTACCACACTAAGTCATGTAATACAGCGACTTGCACTACCACACTAAGTCATGTAATACAGCGACTTGCACTACCACACTAAGTCATGTAATACAGCGACTTGCACTACCACACTAAGTCATGTAATACAGCGACTTGCACTACCACACTAAATCATGTAATACAGCGACTTGCACTACCACACTAAGTCATGTAATACAGCGACTTGCACTACCACACTAAGTCATGTAATACAGCGACTTGCACTACCACACTAAGTCATGTAATACAGCGACTTGCACTACCACACTAAATCATGTAATACAGCGACTTGCACTACCACACTAAGTCATGTAATACAGCGACTTGCACTACCACACTAAGTCATGTAATACAGCGACTTGCACTACCACACTAAGTCATGTAATACAGCGACTTGCACTACCACACTAAGTCATGTAATACAGCGACTTGCACTACCACACTAAGTCATGTAATACAGCGACTTGCACTACCACACTAAATCATGTAATACAGCGACTTGCACTACCACACTAAGTCATGTAATACAGCGACTTGCACTACCACACTAAGTCATGTAATACAGCGACTTGCACTACCACACTAAGTCATGTAATACAGCGACTTGCACTACCACACTAAGTCATGTAATACAGCGACTTGCACTACCACACTAAGTCATGTAATACAGCGACTTGCACTACCACACTAAATCATGTAATACAGCGACTTGCACTACCACACTAAGTCATGTAATACAGCGACTTGCACTACCACACTAAGTCATGTAATACAGCGACTTGCACTACCACACTAAGTCATGTAATACAGCGACTTGCACTACCTCACTAAGTCATGTAATACAGCGACTTGCACTACCACACTAAATCATGTAATACAGCGACTTGCACTACCACACTAAGTCATGTAATACAGCGACTTGCACTACCACACTAAGTCATTTAATACAGCGACTTGCACTACCACACTAAGTCATGTAATACAGCGACTTGCACTACCACACTAAGTCATGTAATACAGCGACTTGCACTACCACACTAAGTCATTTAATACAGCGACTTGCACTACCACACTAAGTCATGTAATACAGCGACTTGCACTACCACACTAAGTCATGTAATACAGCGACTTGCACTACCACACTAAGTCATGTAATACAGCGACTTGCACTACCACACTAAGTCATGTAATACAGCGACTTGCACTACCACACTAAGTCATGTAATACAGCGACTTGCACTACCACACTAAGTCATGTAATACAGCGACTTGCACTAACACACTAAGAGGGGGAAGGAGATTGGTAAACATACAGAATTTGCACAATTAACAGTTAGCTTCACTCAGATCTAATTTCCATAATAAATCAGAGCTTTCATCACTACATAAACATGTTACGGAAGCAGATAAAAAGCTTACACCGCTCAACCTGCAAAGTAGAAACACTCAAATTGATAAAAGTATTATAAGCTCACAGCAAAAAATTGCAGTTTGGTCCGACAAATCTTTACACGGGTGACATCGAGCCTGCCTGAGTCAGCCACACGTCGACAAAGCTAAGTCGACCGAATGGCTCAAACGAGGCGAATTGTTTCCCGAAACTGAAGGTTTCATGCTTGCGATCCAAGATCAAATAATAGCTACTCGCAATTACAGGAAGTACATAATAAAAGATTGTAATCAGCCGACAGACACGTGTAGACACTGCAACAGTGCCTCTGAGACCATCCAACACATTTACAGCTCGCGCAGACAGATTATAAACATCGACATGACCAGGTTGCTGCAATTATACACCAACACTTAGCACACAAATATAATCTTATAGGAGAAATGATTCCATATTATAAATACAAGCCGGAAGTCATTTTTAGAAAACAGGAATCAAAAAATATATTGAGATCGGACAATAATTACAGACAAAACCATACATTACAACAGACCTGATATCACCGTTCATGATAAAATAAGTAAAACAGTTTATTTAATTGATATAGCTATACCCAACTCACACAACATTCAAACAACAATATCCGAAAAACTTAGTAAGTACCAAGACCTCGCCATAGAGTTAAAAACTCAATGGAATGCACAAACTGTACACATTGTCCCAATAGTACTGTCATCGACCCGTGTAATACCAAAATCTCTTACACAAAGTCTACACATGCCAGTATACATCCCACCAATGCCTGAACACCTTTCGCATCACTCGGTAAGTTTCTCACTTCTTCCACGTTATCATCCAGTTTTTCAATTTAAATTTCCCCTTACATCCTTGACTCCGGCCCGTGTGTAAGGTTACATTCTCTCTCGAAAGAGAAGAAAAAGAAAAAACTAAAAAATAATAAATAATAAAAAGCTTTATTGCATAAATGCTGTTGCAGTAAATACAAATTAATAGAATAAGAAACGATCCTAAAACATAAACAAAAACTTCGGACATAAAGGGAAAGAGTTGCGCATCTGTCGAGTGTCAAGTATTATTGTGGCTGGGTTGGCAATGTTCGTGTGAGTAATCAAAATCAAAATCATTTATTTCAATTAGACCATTACAGGCACTTTTGAATGTCAAAAAAAAAACAAAATGTTAACCCTTTAACGCACACCCAAACTTTTTTTTGAATTTCTAATATTTGGTAATACATATACATTCTGTGCCGTAAATCATAATAACATGTTTTTGAAAAAAAACCTGAAAATCGTTATTTTTCGAGAAAATCACAAAAAACATATGGCCAGTAAACTGGACATTGTACGTTCTGCATCACTAACCATCACTGCAAGATCACTGGCCAGTAAACTGGACACTAAAGAATATTATTTTCTAATATTATTTTTGTGAAGGAATAAAACAAAAAGACTTCAATTATGAATTTCCTAATCAGCCTTTAATAATAGAACATAATTATTATGCTACATAGAACAATCAGTCATCAATTACCTACAAATATCTTTTCATTGTCATGCACGTGTAAAAATCTCATAATTTTTAAAAATCTTCGCATACTCATTACGCCGCTAATTCGAGATACATGAAAGTTTTTATCTTGCGACCAATAATGGCGCATTGAAGGCATTTGAAGGTAAATTATGGAATCCCATTATTATCAGAATTCCTATAAAAGATTTTAGCTCCTCTTCAATTATATTTAGAGTGCTGGCACTGTGTGGCATATCTATTACTTTCTGAAATCATGAGATTGAAAAAGAAAGGTGTCAAGAATAGGGTTAATATTTTCAACGGTGAATTTAGATCAACTTCGGTTTGTATGCCCACGTAATTATTGAAGGTACAATTCTTGTACACTGGTGGATCTCGAAATCTTTTATTACTCCACTTATTTAGATCTTCATTTACTAAATTCTCCCGAGGACCTGCATCTTCGGGAGAAATTAACTCGTGATACCTTGTCGGGTTCGGTGATAGCGGCTGCTGTGAAGGTGGCGATGGTGGGATAGGTGGTGGTGGCAAAAACAAAAATTCCTGTGGAGGTTGTGATGAAGCCGATGTTCCAAGACCTGATCTATTTCTTAGACTACATGTACTCAGGATACTGGTATTCAAAGTAACACTGTCGTCGAAACAATCATCAGCATCAGAATCACCACCGACGTCTGATTGTGTGGCCTGGTCATCTGTTATACCCACGAACTCATTCCATTGGTCGTCATCTAGTGACTCCAACTCCCGATAAGTGTACGAGTGTCTAAAACAACGAGGAAATTACAATGCAAAACTATTACACAACGATTTTCATTAGTATCTGCACCCATTCAAAAAATGGCGAAAAAATTTACCAAAACATTCATAGTAATAGGTTATAACTACCGAACAAGATTGTTTATGGTAAATGTATTATTATATCATAACAAATGCTAATATACCTGTTGCAAAACGATAAGGTTCATAGTTATTACTCGAAAATAAAAACTCAAAACAATGGCTCAAAGTTAGGTTGGCAAATTTTAGTTTAAGTTTTTTCAACAGACCGGTTTGTATTCAATCTCCAAAAATTGATGTTTTTCTTATTATCCTCAATTAGGTTTGCATATAACGTCAAGGTATATACTATAAAATAATAGTTTCACTTACTTTTTCCAAGAAGACATGATTTTTTATTACCGTAACTATAAACACGTAACGTATACACGCGATGACAGCAAATGTTTATGCGCGGGTGTACGGTGGCCAGTACACAGGCCATCTTGAAAAAAGGCGCGAATCTGTGATTGCGAGCGACGAACTTGAACGCTGGCCAGTTGACGGGCCAGTGTGCTTTAACGCGGGTCGTAAATGTTCATATGATTCAATATTCAAATAATAAACTATGAGATAACGACCTTCAAGTGACTGTCCAGTTTACTGGCCACTTTGTATGAGCCGTCCTATAAAGGTTAAACTACAGTCCCAGTCACAGGACATAATAACTTGTGAAAGTACTTTAGTTGCCCATTCCAAAGCGTTGATCTCTATGGAGAAGAATGGGCAAGAAACTCCATGGACACTCTTTTAAATTAGAATATTATTACAAAATCGTATTTACATCATTCGTGTTGAGATTATACAAATATGTGAGAACGATGTAGAAAGACGTGCACAGTAAGAGCGTCCAGAGTAAAAACAAAATTCAATATAAAAATCTAAATAAATTAAAAATGAACCGTGGCAGTTAAAAATGACCAGTCCCAACTGACAGCGCCCGTTCACGAACATGACGTATGGATCAGCCCCATTCAGCTCGACCATTATGAAGGGAACTGAATGACTCGACACACCCGCCACCATCAGCGAGACATTTAAGTGAGCATGACACTATCAATCACCAGGGCTTCGTCAAGTCAATGATAATACATAGCACTCACTTAAGGGCTTAATAATTATACAATACTAGAGAATTGATTCCATACATTGCAAAGAGTCTTAAAATCTTCTGCAGCTTCCACATTAAGTTTAGATACTAATTAATGAGTTAACCCCTATGGTTGTGGAGCAGGACTAGCATTGAGCCAAGCATTTTTATCTTCAATATAATCCCCCAACTTATAATATGCTTGCCTACATAGTGTGCGTTTTATACAAGTTTTAAATTTCGTCTCATTCATTTGTAGTATATGGGGAGGTATTTTATTGTAACATTTTAAACAGTACCCCATGAAAGATGAGTCTACTTTAGCTAACCTGAAACCTGGTTGAACTAATTGGTAGGGACGAATTAGTTAGAAATAGGGATTTCTAGTACATATTATACTTGTGTCTGTTACCTCTTTTACTAAAAAGATGCAAATTTTTCCTGACATACATGATGTTTTCATAAATATATTGACAAGGTACTGTCATGATGTTTATATCCTTAAACTGTTCCCTTAAAGAATCTCGCCTACGTAGGTTATATATGGCTCTGATGGCTCTTTTCTGCAGAATAAATATAGACTCGATGTCTGCAGCCCGTCCCCAAAGTAAAATACCGTATGACATTTTCAAAAAAAACACAAAAAAATTTATGAAATCTTTATTGGAATCGATAGAACGATCAATATAATTTAATGTTTGAAGATGATTTCATGCAAATGCTGGCCGCGGCTCCGGTTTAGATGGCCCATTCGCAAGGCCTAATTTCAGCACACTCCCTCCAACATATCAGCCGGTATATCACGAATAAATGCTTCAATATTGGCTCGGGTCCACCCTTTATAGCAGAACTTTTTATGTCATAATTTTATTTTGCTTATCAACGGATAGCATAAACTTCTCTTCGCAGAAAATTGTTTGGCAGACACTCATTTATCATACAATCAATTCATAATTTTGTAAGTCAGAATCATCTCTAGACATAAATTTCATATCCATAATATTTAAAAAGTAGAAACATTATATTGCAGAAAGTTCACAGTCAGAATCGTCTTTTGGCATATATTTCATATCGATAATCATTAAACGGCAGAATTGTCATATCGCAGAAATTTTATAGTTAGAATCATCTTTGTCATAATTTGTTGTCATTTATTTTAATTATTTATTTCTTTAAAATTATGTCATTTATTTTAGTTATTATTTAATTGAATTTGAAGTAATGCCATTTAATTTAATAAGTAATTATCCTAATCTAAATAGTTCAGTTCTGGGTAACCTACTAAAAACAATCTCTTTTTTCTATTAATGCAAGTGGTTTCTGCCACTCGCCGGCCGCTGCCGCGGCACCGCTCGTTACGCTCGCTCGGCTCGTGCGTAGGAGGTCGCAGTTTTAACCTAACCTAACCTAGCCATTTCTGCCATCTGCATAGTATGCCAAGTGAAATTATACCAAATAATCATCGCTCTAAATGAACATTATGCTAAACGAAATTATGCGAAATTTGAACTCTGCCAATCGTAATTATACTAAATGTAATTCTGTCATCTGAAAAGTATGCCATTGTAAATTCGAAGTTTTAAACATTATGCGAAACGATAATTATATCAAATAATTTTTATGCCTTTAAAATGTTCGTATAAAGAAAATTATGCTAAGTATGTTATGCCAAAAAAAATTCGGAGCATCAAGATTCTGCCAGATAGAGGGAACCCTATTGGCTCCCAGTGCGTCAATCTTTGCTGGTTTATCCCTGTAGACATGAGCGTTAACATGGCCCCACAAGAAATAGTCCAAAGGCGTTAGATCACACAACTAGGCGGCCAATTGACGGGCCCAAAACGTTACTGTGAATGGCGAGCGCTACCGTGTGATGATTGGCGATTTTTTTTTGCCCAAAATGGAAGAATTGGACATGCCTGACATGTGGTTTCAACAAGACGGTGCCACATGCCACACGGCACGCGAAACAATGGCCCAATTGAGAGCCGCCTTCGGTGAACAGTTTATCTCACGTTTTGGGCCCGTCAATTGGCCGCCTAGATCGTGTGATCTAACGCCTTTGGGCTATTTCTTGTGGGGCCATGTTAAGGCTCATGTCTACAGGGATAAACCAGCAACGATTGACGCACTAGGAGCCAATATTGAAGCATTTATTCGTGATATACCGGCTGATATGTTGGAGAGAGTGTGCCGAAATTGGGCCTTGCGAATGGGCCATCTAAACCGAAGCCGCGGCCAGCATTTGCATGAAATCATCTCAAACATTAAATTATATTGATCGTTCTGTCGATTCCAATAAAGATTTCATCAAATTTTTTAAATTTTTTGAGTTTCTTTTGAAAATCAAATCCTATACCTCTTAAAAAATCACCCGTTACTATGAAAATAACTAAAATAGACTAGCCTCGTGGTATCTACATAAGTAAACTGACGGATTTTTCTAACAGCATATGCTGCTGAACTAAGGCGTCCTGCAAGAGATGTTATATGCGGACCCCATTGTAGCTTTGAATCGAGTGTTATTCCCAAGAAAACAGTTTTTTCGACGAATATCTAGTTTCTCTTGATTCAATACTATGTCACACTCACTGTTTTTGACATTTGGTAAAGCAAATCTTATACACTTCGTATTTTTTCCAATTAATACTACAACACAACAGTTACTTAGTCACTTGTTTTCATAGTTTTATTTTATATATAATATTATTCCTATTCCTTGTAAGTTTCTTTTTATATAATCTTTGTGAATGAGTGGAAATTGTGGGCCTTGTAGACGCTTGTTCACCCACTTCCGGAAGTAATCTTATTTTCCACTTTTTTTGTTGATTAGGTACATACTATGAATGACGAACTTGGTTTAGCTGTTGAGCGTAACATACGAATGAGCGTTAACAATTATTGTAATTCCCACGCAGTAAAAATGTGTTTTAATAAGGTGACACCGGCGTCAGTCGTACAACGTCCTTTGGTGAAACCATACTGTTTCTCATGTAAGATTTTATTGGTGTTAAAGTGGTTGAGCATTTGGTTAAGCATTAACTTTTCAAACACCTTGCTGAAAACCGGCAAAACGGATACGGTTCTAAAATTATTGGTGTCTTTACTGTCCCCAGATTTGAAAAGTGGTATTACCTTGCTGTATTCCATAAGGTCCGGGAAGACTCCTTGGTCCACACACAAATTAAATATTAAGGCTAAGTACGGTGCTACAGTCTCAATGATATCTTGACAAACTTTATTAGACATTCCCCAAAGGTCTTCGGTTAATTTGATTTTTATTTGTTTAAAAGCTTTAATGACTGCAGTGGGGTTAATATGCTTAAATTGAAACTCAACTGGGCATGGTAAAACTTTTGCTCTTAATAATTTAACAGAAAGCAAGGGTGAGAAATTTAACGTTTCAGTAGTTTTAATTGGGATACTAGTAAAGAAATCCACAAATTCTTGATCAACTTCGTTTTTAGTGGTTAGAAGACCACGAGAAGACTCTAGTGCAGCGATTCTCAATCTTTTTTGGTGACGGAACCCTTTTGGAAAGCGAAATACTTGACGGTACCCTAACATAAAACAACAGTTTTTAAAAGTGTATTCTTTATCAATAAGCATAATTAAAGTACAATGTAACAGTTTCTTATTACTTACTTACGTAACATAGTATGATAATAAAAGATTATTTCAGGGCGATAGTTTGAGTCCACTTTGGTTCTGCTTAGCCTTGAATCCCCTAAGTACTTTGCTGGAGGATTCAGGTCTGGGCTATCGATTGAGGAGAGGTGGTCAGGTTATATCTCACCTCTTTCACATGGATGATCTGAAACTCTGCCCCCAAAGATTTGCAACAGATGGAGCTACTGAAGGTAAGTGAAACTTTCAGTAGGGCCATCAGGATAGAATTTGTGAGAGAGAATTTGTGAAAACAAATGTGCGGTCATGCATGTAAAGCGAGGAGAGATTGTTAAATCTGTGGGAACCCAGCTCTCCGATTAAATAAACTTTAGATTCATCTCAGCAACCGAAACCTACAAGTATTTGGGTATGTCGGAAGTGCTGGGCATCAATGTTGCTGACATGAAGCAATCGTTGAAGGAGCGCTTCTTTGCCCGCCAGAGAAAATATTTAATAGTCAACAAACAAAAATAGAAACAAGGTACGTGCAACCTTGTTTCCGCCTGATAAAAGACTATTTCAATTCAACGGTTGGGTCATGCCGGTTTTAGATGTACTTTTTCGGCATAGTCAAATGGAATCAAACAGAACTAGATGCCCTGGATAGGAAGGTCCATACACGGTTGTTGACAGCATATCGAATGCATCACCCAAGTTTTCCGGTTATGAGACTGTATATTTCGAGTTGTGGAGGTCGAGGCGATCAATTCGTCACATTATTTCTGGTTGTTCTCGTCTAGCTAACGGAGAGTATTTGCATAGACACCACCTTGTAGCCAGAATTATCCATCAGCAACTTGCTCTAAAATACAACCTTGTGGAATCGGAAGTGCCCGACCCAGTTCTTGAACATGGCAATATCACATTCTACTGGGATCGCTCCATCATCACTGACAGGACTATTGTTGCCAACAAGCCTGATATAGTGGTGGTGGATCGATCAGAGCGGCGCACAATGATTGTTGACATAACGGTTCCCCATGACGAGAACCTCGTGAAAGTCGAGAAAGATAAACAAATCAAGTATATTGACTTGGTTTGCGAGGTTGTCGACATGTGGGGATATGGACTCAGCGATGATTGTGCCGATAGTCTTATTTGCCACTGGCTTAATTGCCAAGAGCCTCGACCAACATCTGAGGAGACTTTCGTTATACGGCTGGATTAAGGGCTTGATTCAGAGAGCGGTACTTCTG
The DNA here is from genome assembly GCA_905475445.1 of Ochropleura plecta. Classification (NCBI taxonomy): domain Eukaryota; kingdom Metazoa; phylum Arthropoda; class Insecta; order Lepidoptera; family Noctuidae; genus Ochropleura; species Ochropleura plecta. The sequence continues at coordinate 20,932,994 of FR997736.1, forward strand.
GAAACGGCTCGTATTGTTAGGAGGTTCCTCTCTCTCGAGCACTGACTGCCGGTAGCTTGGACCCTGTTCCCGATACCGGTGGGCTACTATTTTTTGGATTTTTAAATGTTTTTTTTTATAAGAAATATCTAAAAATATAAAAAAAAATAAGAAAATGAATAAACGAATTTAATGATATCAAAAAAGAATAAAATCTAACTAATGGGAGGTATGAAACTGTTTTTTTTTATTTTGTTGTATGTTTCGGGATTGTAGTGGTCGTGATTTGATAAAATTAATTATTTTTACAGCTTCATGGCAAGTGCTTGTCTATGCAGGATACAATAGCTGGAATTACAAAGTGCTTATTTTTTTTTAGACACACTAGTCCTGCTGTATTACCCGTCATCGCCTTGGCTCCATCTGTACAAATGTGATGTGTGTACAATGCAATCAATGCGTCTAAGATTATATTCCTCAAAAAAATTATCTATTTTATTATAAATTTCCTCTCCGGTAGTGTTTGTGGATTCTTGCGGAACCCCTACAGAAGTATTGCGGAACCCTAGGGTTCCGCGGAACACACTTTGAGTATGGCTGCTCTAGTGTAATATCATTATTATATTTTTTATTTCTATTAGTTTTACTATTGATTATTTTCCAAACCGTCTTCATTTTATTATCGGCGGATTTAATCTTGTTGCTTATGAATAAGGCTTTAGCTACCTGGCAGGTGTTTTGAAACATTTTTGAGTAAGTAGCAACATAGCGATTGAATGTTTCCGAGTTGATGTAAGCCTTAAGGCCGTAAAGCTCAAACAATCGTTCCCTACTTTTTCTTATACCCTTAGTTGCCCAATCACTGTACATAAACTTTGGGCTAATAGATTTAGTTTTTATTTTTAGCGTATCATTGAACTCTGTTAACCTTTTGAACGCCAGAGCATAAATGCATGCGCGTGCCCTTAACGCCAAACATCTCATTTTACCTCAATTTTTGTCATATATTTGTGTCGTTGGCGTCCAGAGCACGCGCTTGTTTGTCACAAAAATGTGACAATGGCGTTCAAAAGGTTAAGACAACCGAAAGAATTCCTCATAAAAATGATTTACATTATTAATATCATATCCCGGAATGCCTAGATTACTTATTAAATTATTATTTAAATTGCTGGGTGTTATTTGTCTAGATTGTATCTGATTTTTTTGTTATGATGTGTATGACTCGAATACGACGGTTTGGCCGCTGTGATCAGAGGGAAGGTAATTTACAATGGATTTATCTAAGTAGTCGCAGCAACAGAAAACATTATAAATACATGTAGCGGTATTTGTAGTAATTCGGGTTGGCTCCGAAAACACATTTAACAAATTAAATGATTTAAAAAGATTTAAGAATCTACTGCTATTTGAATTTTCGTCCAAAATATTGATGTTAAAGTCACCACAAATGACTAGCGATTTATTACCCGTTGCAAGTTTTGCCAAAGCATCTTCCATTACTGACTCAAATATAGAGTAGATTTGATAATTTGGGGGCCTGTAAACGCACACTATGACATGCTTATCTAGCTCAACACAAGACAATTCAATATTATGTTCAACCGATAGATCAACCATATCAATACGATTCTAAATTTAAAACAATTTTTGACTAAGATTAGTGCACCCCCACGCATCTTAGATTTACGGTTAAAGCAACTGCCTACACTGTAATTTTCATAGTAAATTAACATTTCATGATCTTTTAACCAATGTTCGGTGAAACAAACAATATCAAACTTGGTTTTTTTCTAAAAACAATTCAATCTCTAGTTGTTTTGAAGAGAAACCTTGAATATTTTGATGAAATAATTTCAAGGAATTCTGCTTAGCCCCTTTTTTAAATTTAACTGTTTGAGAGCAAGAAAGTACCTTGGTGTTAGTGAGTGTAACACTTATGTTATTTATATCTTCTGTTGTCTTACTAGCTAGTTTAAATGAGCCGGAGTGAGCGACAATACTCCCCCGCCTTCTTTGTAAAAAGGTATATTAGTATTAGTACTAATAGTCGCAGTATTAATAATAGAACAAAACATAGACATAATATTTATGTCCGAGTGAATATTATAAGCTAATAGCCTAGCTATTTTGTGTCTACAACTAGTGGGTAGAAACACACTACCCCGTGTCGACCTAAGCTTATCAACAACAGTGTTGATATCAAGATATACAAGTTTGTCACAAAAGTGACCTACCAAAAAATGTACATGCTTATTCAGCATGTGAATATAATTGTTTTGTTTATTTTACATTTTGTATAAGTATGAATGTTCCCGTGTGTGCAGCGAGGCTGACGACGACGCCGACGCGGACGCCGACGTCGACAGCGCGGCCGGCGCGTGCGCCCTCGCGGGCGGCGCGGGGGGCGCGGGCGGCGCGGCGGGCGCGGGCGGCGAGGGCGGCGCGGGCGGCGAGGGCGGCGAGGGCGGCGCGGCCTCCGACTGCGGCGCCGACGAGCGCGACGCGCACGACGACCTGTCGCTCTACGACATCGACGACGACGACACCGGTAATCCCACCTAGGGCTAGCCTCTCCGACACTCTCAACACACACATTCCGCAGCTGCCAAATGGAAAATAGAACATTTTCACTTTCTTTTTCATTTCAAACTTAAAGTTTCAAAATTTGGCAGTAAAAATTAACAAGCCTGGAAGCCTGTTGAATTGAAACGTTTCAAGCATAGAGGCTTTCATGCAGGGAAACTTTGCAAAACGTACTGACTCGTTTACCTTTCTGACACCGTTGGTTATCGTGTGTTTCTTGTTTAGACGACATCAGCGACGACGACGACGGAGAGAGCGGAGACTGGGGCGAGCGCGATTCCGGGGACTTCCGCAGGTGAGGTTCCGCGTTCTGCGACGCGGCAGTGCGACGCGGCAGTGCGGCAGTGAGTGACCCGGCTGTGACTGACGCCTGTGTTGTTGCAGGTCGGGCAGCGCCGAGCGAGCCGCGCCCGCGCAGGTACCGCTCCCGGCGCAAGTGTGACGTCACGGCCGCGTGTGACGTCACGGCTGCGTGTGACGTCACGTGCGACCGGCCGCAGTGTCATGCGCCTACTGCTTCGTATCGATGCATATCGCCGTATCGATCAGATATTTCTCATTCCTCATTGATAATTTTTAATACACACAACACATACCTTCAAGTGTGCAGACTGACGTGATCGAGGTCATACTTTTATGTTTATATAATCGTTAATAAGTTAGACGAATATTTAAGTGCATGCTGGAATATATGACCGTCCTGAAGAACGTTGTTGTGTGTGCGGGCCGACGTGCGTCGCTTGCGCTTGTACTCGTGCAGCAGTCGATCGCGACGCATTACTGGGATTGCATGAGGCTTGCTCTTATTATGTTTATGTTATTATAAACCCATATACACTCTTTTGCAAAAAAACGGGCACCTAAGGAAATTTACGTTCTAAGGTCGATTTGAGTTAATTAAATGAAATTTATTTCTTTGACGTAGTCTGTAAACTTATAATCGTGTAAATTAATGCGCGTGAAGTGAATTCGGGCAAATAAAAGAAAAAAAAATGATGGATTCTTTAAAACCGATGTACACGCCCAAACAATAAGAAGCGGTCGGCAATAAAGACAAGATTTTTTTTTTTACTTTTTTAAATTAAATAAAGTTACAAATGTAAAAACCTAATAACGAGTGTGACCTCCTATTGCCAAAATCACAGCTTGAATCCTTCTGGGCATGCTGTCCACGATGTTTTTTATAACGTTTTGAGGAATACGTTCCCACTCTTCTGCAATGACTCTTTTTAGCTCCCTGATGTTTTGTGGAGCAGGTTGCACTGATCTTACCCGTCTCTTTAGAACATCCCAGACATGCTCAATTGGATTGAGGTCAGGACTTCGAGCTGGCCAATCTAAACGACGGATCCCAACTTCTTGCATGTACGCTTCCACGTCGCCAGAACGGTGCGGGCGAGCATTGTCGTCCATAAAAATTGAATCTCCCCCAAGTGCAGTCAATGTGGGTTGTGCATATGGAATTAGGACTTCCATTATGTACCGGTGTGCATTTAATGTTCCATTTGCTGCCCAAAACATAACGGAGCCTCCGCCATAAGGAGTGATTTCTTCGAAACACACTTCCGCATAGCGTTTCCGTGGTCTTCGCAGCACTCGCCGGCGTCGGTCCTCTCCACACAAAGAGATTCTAGCTTCATCAGAAAACAATACTTTATTCCAGTCCTCCAGAGTCCATGAAGCACAGTTCCGAGCAAACTGAAATCGAGCAACACCGTGCTCACGGAGTAATTTAGGGCCCCGAGCTGGGCGGTAACTCCTGATATTGGCAGCCAAAAGCCTCCTCCTGACCGTCCACAAGCTAACTTCTACTCCTCTTACTTCTTCAAGGCACTTCTTCAGGTCCACACTTGACGCCTTACGATTCCGCAACGCCTGACTCACCAAAAAGCGGTCATCTCTTGGTTCTGTGCATCGTTTTCTTCCCGAACCGGGTCTTCTTTTGACCGAACCGGTCTCTCGATACCGTTGCCAAATCCTCTGAACAGTTGAACGACTCACATTTAGCCGCTGAGACACGTAAGTTTGCGAACAACCTTCTTCAAGTAGGGCTATAATTTTACCGGCCCTTATCACTTTATCACTCATATCAAAAAGTTGTATTTAATGTAAAAAGAAAGATTAAATTGTTTAATTTGCAGAAAATATCCAAAAAGTTTTAAAATATCGTAATCAGTTAAAAATCGTTTCAGCAATTCGCGCCATTACATAGTAAAGCAATTTTAGAATAATCCACAATAATCATTATTTTTCTTTTATTAATTTCAAATTTTAAATTTGGAACGTAAAGAATCATGCCAGGATGCTTCAAATAACATGCCAATATATCGACAAATTAATAAAACCTATTTCTTGTTCTTCTTCATTGAAGTAGAGAAAAAAATCTAAAGTGGCCGTTTTTTTTTGCAAAAGAGTTTATATCGGCACACCAGTGCGCGTGCGTGTCGGAGAGCGCTGTAGTGCGGCCGACTGGCAGCGGGCTCACGTACGGCGGTGACGTAACCCGCGAAGCAGTTAATGATTCGCTGTCAAATGGCTGATGATATCGGTGATGACTTGTTAATTTCATTGGTGAAGGCACATCCCGTTTCCAGGAGAAACGGCACGACGACGTGCCGTTTCACGGTGACGTGCAGTGGTTATGTGTCCACGCCCTTATTCACCAAACTACGATAATTGTTCCAAGAGATGAAACGTGATTAACGACTACGTTCCATTTTGCGTGTCATGGTGTGGTATAAGTCCGTTTCCGAACTTTACAGCGTATTAATGTTAGTGTGTAGTATTTATTATTAGTTGTATGTAAGTGTATGTAGTATAGCTGGTATGCGGTGGGCAGCGCCTGTTTTTTGTAAATAAATGAATTTGTTCACTTGCATGTGTGTGTTTGTTATTTTAACTGCGCCTATATGTCGCTCGCGGCCCGCAAGCGGCTGTGTCCCGACCTCTGCACATATTTCATTTGTTCAATTCCATAGCCCAATATTTGCTCTGTGTACTTTGATTTTCCAATAGTAGCAACCAGAATTTTACAGACCACCACTATTTCTCGTTGCGAGTACTCGTCGACTAAAATAATAACAATAGACGACATATTTGACTACATATTTAATTGTTTTTTTTTGTGCCTGAAATGGTTATCTATTATTTTATCGACTTTTTTCAGCTTTCGTTGTTTTGCATGACCTGGCCGTTCGATTATCGCTTGAACACTGTGTGGTCGGTTATTAATTGCGTAATTACTATTTACTGAATAGCTTTCGTGCAGATCAGTGTTACCATCTCGTGCAGCTCCGCCTTAATATTAGTACTATTATGCCTAACTAGCCGACTGAAGCCGTCGATGTGCAGGTGGAGTCCCCCGCGCCGGAGCCCGCCGCCGCCGCGCCCTCCACGTCCGCGCCCTGCAGGTAACACGCCCCCGCCCGCCCCCCCGGCCCCGCCCGCGCCCCGCCCGCGCTCACCGCCTCCCCCTCCGCAGGCGCCTGGCCGAGAGCACGCCCGACCTGGTGCTGGACCTGCCCGCGCGCGCCGCCCCGCCCGCGCCCGACGCCGCCGACACGTTCCTGCACAACCGCGACACGCTGCGCAAGCGCCGCCCCTCGCCGCCCGCGCCGCCCGCCCCCCCCGCGCCGCCCGCGCCCCCCGCGCCGCCCGCGCCGCACGCCAGCCCCGTGCCAGCCCGCAACACGGCGCGCGTGGCCGCCAAGTTCGCGGAGCTGACGCTGACGGGCGGCTCGCTGAAGCCGGCGCTGGCCGCCAAGCCCGCGCTGCTGCGCCGCCCCACGCCGCACCCGCAGCACTCGCGGCCCGCGCCCGCGCCCGCGCCCGAGCCCGACCCCGCCTGCTAGCCGGCGGGACCGGTGCGTGTCGCGCCCGACCCCGCCTGCTAGCCGGCGGGACCGGTGCGTGTCGCGCCCGACCCCGCCTGCTAGCCGGCGGGACCGGTGCGTGTCGCGCCCGAGCCCGCCTGCTAGCCGGCGGGACCGGTGCGTGTCGCGCCCGACCCCGCCTGCTAGCCGGCGGGACCGGTGCGTGTCGCGCCCGACCCCGCCTGCTAGCCGGCGGGACCGGTGCGTGTCGCGCCCGACCCCGCCTGCTAGCCGGCGGGACCGGTGCGTGTCGCGCCCGAGCCCGCCTGCTAGCCGGCGGGACCGGTGCGTGTCGCGCCCGACCCCGCCTGCTAGCCGGCGGGACCGGTGCGTGTCGCGCCCGACCCCGCCTGCTAGCCGGCGGGACCGGTGCGTGTCGCGCCCGACCCCGCCTGCTAGCCGGCGGGACCGGTGCGTGTCGCGCCCGACCCCGCCTGCTAGCCGGCGGGACCGGTGCGTGTCGCGCCCGACCCCGCCTGCTAGCCGGCGGGACCGGTGCGTGTCGCGCCCGAGCCCGCCTGCTAGCCGGCGGGACCGGTGCGTGTCGCGCCCGACCCCGCCTGCTAGCCGGCGGGGCCGGTGCGTGTCGCGCCCGACCCCGCCTGCTAGCCGGCGGGACCGGTGCGTCCCGAGTGGTTCGGCTCGAGCCGATGCCATTCCAGAAGTATATCTGATGAATCTCGTGCGACGATCTTATGTTTTCGTCCTTTCCATAAGATGAGATCGGTTTCCTTGGATCTCGTGGCCGGTCGCGGCGGATCGCTGCACATGATGTATACTAGAGAGACGCGCGGGCCAGCGAGCGATATGTTTGTAAGAATATAATCTTAAACTATGTCATTATTTTTTATACGAGCCGAGGAGGAACACGAGAGTGGCCGTCATCGTCAGTGCTAACATTGAACCGCAGTTAGTTGTCGTGCTGTAGAGGTAGGGACGTATTTTTAGAAGTAATTTTAAGTCTTCGATTGAGGCTAATATTTTGTAGGTGCGTGTAGTGCAGAGTCTTCGCGCGTTGTCATCTCGCTACATCAAGAGTATTTATTAATAATTGTCGTAACTGAATATCAACAGCCGCGATCACCGAATACATACAGTGTCCTCCATTCGTTGGAAAGTATGTCATTTGTGGATAGTGTCACCCAGTATAATAAACAACTTTAAAAGGTTGTATTTTTTTAATGTTTGTTACCTCATAACTAGAGATCGGGTACATGTTTACCTAAAGTTAATTTTTGCCTAACAAAGTATGAAAGCGGCTTGTTAGGATAATTTAATTAGAAAGAAACCCCGAGATTTCATAACTAATCGAATGTATGTGTATTTACTTATTTTCCTTATTTACATTTATTCCCTGAGTCGAATCTCCCGATTTGACATAATGTTACAAATCTCTTCAAAAATCACTGACAATGAAAGTAGGGAAAAGCAACCATATTACGTTGGAACAGGGAAACAGTCATTTGTTTTAGATTGGGTTTAATTGAATTTCCCGGGATCGCGGGATGTTTTCGATGAAACTGTTCTTTCCATATTAGCAAACATCTGGAGTTTAGATAAATATGCATCCGAATATCCCATCTCTACTCATAACTCCGTCATTTATGAAAGGGTTTGAAAAAAAAAACTTCTAAAATGGGGAGGTGCTCAATTTGGCTGTATATTTTTATAATTATGTTTGTGATTACTAGTCCGATCCACGTGATTCTTTTTCATTTGGTAGAAGAAAAATGCTAAATATACGGTCCCGTGTAAAATTTATTAACACAGCTTGGGTAGTTATGAGTTATAATAATGTGTGTGAGATACCATAATACCGCAGCTAAAGATTAAAAAATAAAAATTTTTTTTTTGCAAAGAAGTTTTGGTATTACTCGGTAGATACTCCGTCGGCTGTGGAGGTCGTATAAGCCATCGCTTCAAGTAAAATACTGGCATTCAGCTGCATTTAGTAAGACTGGAAGCCGAACCCAACATAGATGCTCAAAGCTGACAACAGATGATGACTCGAATGTAGTTTGTTGTCGAAGCCATAGGAGCTATGAGGCAGTCGCAGCACGACGCGCAGCCGGCCACTGCGTGTTCGTCCTCGGCGCTTTATACATTGTACTCTGTCGAATGTGCTGTATCTTATTGTACCTTATGATAACCTCGTACTCAATAAACCAGTATTACAAGAATCGTGTTCTTTACTTAGCCAACCTAATCCCCGAGTCCGATGCGATGGTGATATCCTGCATGTGCAACCTGGAGAAGCCTACGAAGTACGAACCCATCCGAAACATAATGTAGATATGGTGGCTGGGGAACGAAACGTAGACGTGCAGCTGACGCACTGAACACTAACAGCCACTTCGTTATAGGGAAAACCTTAGGACTAGCTACCTATCGGGAATTAGAACTAAACTCCATCATACAATTATTCTTATTTGAACCACATAGAAAGAAGTTGAAGTATGGAGTACAAGTAGGCAGCAACTCCTGATTGCTGCAATGCTATATCTACATATATTCACATACATAGGTGTATGCACAGAACAATATATTCCTAGTTGACGGGCCTGTTGGTCTAGTGGTTAGTGGCCCTGACTGCTGAGCCGGAGGTCGTGGGTTCGATTCCCACCCAGGACAAACTTTGTGTGATGAGCATGATTGTTTGTTCTGTGTCTGGGTGTGATTTATCTATAATATGTATGTATTTATAAATTATATAAGTATGTATATCAGTTGTCTGGTTACCATAACACAAGCTCTGCTTAGCTTGGGATCAGATAGCCGTGTGTGAGTTGTCCCAAGATATTTATTTATTTAGATATTTTTTATAGTGGGTGTATGTAAAAACCTCTAAAAAGAAGAAAATAATATCTAAAAAATGTCCCTTAGATAACGTTTAAAAGAAGTAGAGTATTGTAATTCAGATGTAGCGAGGGACCGCTTTATATGTCTTCTTGTGTGCGCATCTCATCTGCTTTGATAATGCCATGGTCGCTTGAGGACGCTGATCCGGAAAGTACTTGGCTGTGTATTTTTTTTTTGTAATAGGTAAATCATTAAATTCTCCCTCCCAAGCGGAAGCAAGTGTCATGACTTAAACCTATCCATGTTCTGGGGCCGGGGCCTCTTTCGAATAACCCGCAGCCCCGCCAGGCGGTGCCTCGTGCGGGCCCATTCTGCTGGCTGGGTGTTTGAATCCTTGCTCGACAGCTGGAGAAAGTGAATTGACGATGATAACATCACGTTCGTGAGGCTGTGAGTCCGGCATCACGTCGCGATGTAGCATCTTGCTGTTAGTTTAAGGCTGTGGCATAGATGGCGCTGCCGTAGTTCATACCGTTGAATTTATTTTGCCGAAGTATTTATTGTAGTGTCGCTACAGACATCTGATGAGGAGGGATGCAGCACGTGGCTAAAAAAGTGATGATGTAAACGTCTGCCACGCCCCCTGCTCCGCCCAGAGCGGGGGAAGTTATTTGATGATTTCCCATCCGAAAAAAAAGGACCCCTATTATAATTGCAGAATAATGATGAGACGGCATGGAGTAATCGGTGGGATTCGTAACTTTATTAATATTTTGTACATATTATCATCGAACAAGCATAAATTTACATTTAACAGTTAGCTACGAATTGTATCAAATACGCCAATTTCATCACTATGGCGAAAAGTGAAGACGTAGCAGTAGCACGCGGCGCAGGCCGGCGCAGGCGCAGCGGGCGGCGCGCGGCACCTGCGCATACACACCGAGTGAGGGTTGGCAGTAGTCGGTGAGGTAGTAGTAGTAGTACCTGACAGTCTGGAATTTATTCTGAATAGGGATCACATATTGTGACCTACAAATCGGTAGGCATGGGATTGAATTGGGTTATTAGACAATAGCTTAAAATGTCATGTAAGCAGTACTAGCCTCTGTAACAGCCTAGGTCTTTCAGCTAACTCGGGTGTCGTGGAATTCACAAAATTGTAACTACTTCTTGTGTAATAAAGATTATTGAATTGAGTTTATTAATTTTTACACATATTTTTGCTCTAGTCGAACCACCTCCACTATATCAGGGTTATTGCCCACAATAATCCTGTCAGGGATGATAGATTGATCCCAGCCTGCACCTATAATGTAATATGCCATGTTCGGCACATATCTATTTATAGAACTTCCGATTCCACGAGGCTCTATTTTAGAGTGTCCCCGGAAAAAGTGCCCGTAAACCTCTTTATTCTGCCATACCTACCTGCGGTCGTTAGTGTCAAGCACTACAGGTTTGCGCCAGTTCTCTTTAGTCAAGTAAAGCGAGGTGAGGCCTTTGGCGTGTGCGTTCGCGCAGCGGAATGTTGTTGAATTTAAAGATTTTAATTATGCAGATATTTACTGTATGACGTCGTGTAATTGCGTATGGTAAAAAAAAAATTGTGCACGCAGCCATTGTGGAGAAATTCACCAAAAATCTTTAAATTCAACAACATTCCGCTGCGCGAACGCACACGCCTTTGGCCACTGCAATCACATCTCAATGAACCCGCACGTCGGCTTCTAGGAAAATACCTTGTTACTGCTTATTTCAAGGTTTTGAAGAGTCTTAGCTTATAAATAACCTCGGTTGTCCTCAATTCCTCGGGATATACTCTCAATCCTTATCGGCTCGCTTTTCTCTGGGTCTGTCGACATCCTCGATTGCGAAGGACTGTTCTCTATTGCAGATACCCCCTCTGCCAGGAAGAGCGTGTCGTCAGCGTAGCAAACTACGCTGACGCCGCCGCTGGGGAGGTCGGCGCGCAGCACCCAGTCGTAACCGATGTCCCACAGGAGCGGCCCCAAGACCGATGTGGCCCTGTGGGACACCGCATGACATCCCTCGCCGGTTCCACTCAAGACAAAGTCTTGGTTCATATTTAGGGAATAGTGTCTTACTAGCTTCCGCCATAGTTACTTTGGGCTAACGCGATCTTTAACCCGCGTGATGATCGAAAAAAAAATATCCTCTCCCCTTTTTTTTCCTCTTCTCTCCCTTATCTGACTTAAAAAAAATAGCCTATGTCCGTCTCCAGGGTCTCAACTATCTCTGTACCAAAATTCTTAAAAATCGGTTTGGACATTTAGGCGTGAGGACGTAACAAAAGACAAACTCACTTTCGCTTTAATAAAATTAGTAAGGATTAAGTAATACGAGTACTAAAACGTCGTGTCGCCCTGTGGTCCTAGTCCAACAGACTGACTACGGAATATTATATAAATCGTGCCATTGGCTCTGAATTATAATTTTATTATTGAATGAGGTCTCACCTAAAGGGTTATTAGATTAAGCCAATCTAATCAGGCAGTGAGTAATCGTCTGAGCCAGGACTCGTCGTCCGCGCCGGCGCCGTCCCTCGCGGTCCCGGCGTGCGGCGCCGGCGCGGGCTAGTAGCGCAGGCAGTGCTCGTGCATGCCGTGGTGCAGCGGCGCCGCGTTCTCCTTGTCGCGGGCGTAGTGAGGCGCGGTCGGCGCGGCCGGCGCGAACTCGACCGCCAGCGCCGGCGCCTCGTACTCGTCGCCCGAGCCGTCCGACGCCTCCAGGTAGCCGAACAGCCGCGCCGCGCCCGCCGCGCGCGTCTCCCGCCGCCGCACTGCGCCGCCCGCCGCGCCCCCGCCCGCGCCCCCGCCCGCGCCCGCGCCAGCGCCTGCGCCCCCTGCCGCGCCCGCGTCCGGCGCCGGCGCAGGCGCGCTCTGCACGAAGGAGCCAGCCGCACCCGCGCGCGCCGCGCTCACGGGCACCTTCAGGTTGCGGCTCTCGATGTGGCTGCTGGGAGAGTCAGGCGTTAGATCGTATGGGAGTGCGGGCCCTGGGGTCTGCGGGTCAAGTACTGACTGTGCGTCGCGCAGGTGGTGTGCCAGCTGGTGCTGGTCGTCGGCGAGGAAGGGGCACTTGGCGCACGCCTTCTTGTTGTGCACCTTGTGCACGTGCGTGGCGAGGCGCTCGGCGCGGGCCGCCTTGTACTCGCAGAGCGCGCACGCGAACGGCTTCAGGTGCGTGTTGAGGTGCCGCTTGAGGCACCAGTTGTCCACGCCCGACCACGCGCAGTAGCAGCACGCGTAACGCCGCTCGCCCTGCACAACTCGTGCGATATTAAAAACCAATGTCACGTCTCACATGAACTGTACATATATAAATTATCCACCTTATTTTTAACTTGAAATAAACATTTGATCTTCAGAAAATATAGGCTCTTGGCAATTTTTCTTGCAATAGTGGTGTCAGGTACTACTACCTTGCGCCGGATGGCAGCGGCGGCGGCGGCGGCGGGCGAGGTCGCGGCTGGCTTGTGGTGCGCAGCCGCGGACGCCGACTCCGTCTTGCCGAGCGGCGGCCGCTCCAGCTTCACGATGGGCGGCGGCCGGTACTCGGGCTGCGGCGCGGGCGCGGGCGGCAGGGGCGCGGGCGCGGGCGCCGGGGCCGCAGCGGGGGGCGGCTCCCCCGCCGGCTTGCTGTAGTAGTGCAGTGCCGGGGGCGCAGGGCTGGGCTTCACGATCGAGGCTGAGCGCCGGATGCGGTTCAGGTCGTAGGGCTGGTCGCGATGCATGCGTAGGAAGTGTTTCTTCACGTGGTCGGCTCGGTTGAACTGCTTCTGGCACAGGTAGCAGTGGAAAGGTTTCTCGTCGCGGTGGATGTTCTCGTGACGCGTGAACAGGTCACGGCGATCGGTGGCGTAAGGGCACGCCGTGCACACGTAGCGCTTACCCGCGTCACCCGCCCCGCCCGCGCCCGCGCCCCCCGCCGCGTCCCCCGCCGGCGCCCCGTCCGCACTCGGGCGCCGCTCGTGGCGCATGGCCTCCACCTTGTTCTTGAGGCGCTGCAGGTAGCGCGTGAGGTCGTCGAGCGCGGGGTTGTCGCGCAGCAGATGGTCGGCGGCGGCGGGGTCGGAGTGGTGGTCCCGCGCCAGGTGCGAGCGCACGCCGCGCGCCCAGCCCGACGCGAAGCCGCAGCCCGCCAGCGGGCACTGGAAAGCACGCGCCTGCGAGTGCGTGCCCAGCCAGTGCTCGGCCACGCGCGCCAGGAAGCCCACGCACTCGCAGTCGGCGCATTTGAACAGGCGCTGCGCCGGGTTGTAGGACGCGATGCGCGAGTGCGCCCACGCCAGCGGCTCCTCCGCCGCCGTCCAGCGATCCTCCGCACTCGGGTCGATGCGAGGCGTGAAGTTTGCCTGCGACACAAACACGGACGTTCCTGTACAGTACAACCAGGCCGAGGGGAGGGGATGAGGTGGATAGGAAACTGGCTCCTCGCCATTCGAGGCCAGAAAAAATGCAAGTCGCATTTAGCACCGATAAAATTGAATAAGAGTAAAAGACAGGTCAGACTACTTACCTGCAGGATGCCGGGGGGCGGGAAGCCGTTCTGCATGAGCGCGGCGAGCCCCCACGCCGTAATGTGCTCTTCGGGGCGCAGCTCGTCGTCTAGCTCGCGCTCGGCCGCCGGGAACTCCACGCCAACCACGCCCACGCCCACACTCGTCTCCTCGCCGTACAGTTTCTTGGTGATCTCTTTGAACATGTCCTCGCAGTCCAACGTCAGCGACGCCACGCTGCCCACACCCGCCCCACCTTCCATCCTTCTGCAAACCTCTACTTAAATTATTGACGTTTTCAACTACTGAGTGACGCTCGCAATCTGATACTCCCGCACCGCATTCATACAGCCTTCTGCTGGCGGTTATGGAGTCTAAAAAGTTTATACTAAATAAACTTCTTTAATTCTTTTCTTGCAAAATAGTACATTTAGATTCAAGTGAAGAAACTTTGTCATTGCAGCCGAGGCGGATTAAGCACGAGCCGCCAGGCGAGAGCGTTATAGAGCCGAGAATAGCAATGGCAAATTCTCACGTGAATTAAATGACGTTTTTTAATAAACTTTGGAGAAATTCAATAACAGAATTAAAAAAGTTCCTTTGTCATTAATCAATATGAAACTATGGTTTAATTAGTTTCTTCCCCGCGCTTTGTCTTCTTATACTGAAGGAGAAACAAAGGCATGACATCGCTCAACAACCTAATATTAAAAATAAGAATTTTAATATTTTTTTTAATTTAGAACTCAAATAAATATGAATTTGTTGTTATAAACAAATAATTTTTTATCTAATGGTCATCTTTATTTGTGATGCTTATTCTATTGATAAACACATTTTTTTTAAATAAATAAGTATGAAGGCCTTAAAAACAAGCGCCTCCCAAATCTAAAAAAAAAAATACTGCCGGCTGTGCGTGAATGCCGTGATAAACAGAAAAAATGAAAACCCTTGTTGTGATAAATGAGAAAAAAGCACGTGTGTGAGATCCAGTGCATATTGAACCTAATCGTAGTGCAGTAAGAGACAGTTTTCGAGGAAGTGTATTGAAAAAGGTTTTCCTTTAAAACTTTTTAGTTATGTGAGATATCATCAAACCAATAATAACTTTATCACCTCAGCAGCGCAAAAAACATGTAGGTTTTGCTGCGCAAAAACAGTGAATAAAATCGCATTTTGCTCCCTGCTTGCGACAAAGTAACTTTTTAATTTTTCAATCAAATAAAAACAAGAGTTGTCTGTTGTCACTGCCATTGTCAAATTCGAAAACGCGTTATGATTTTAAGACCTTTTAGAATAGAAAATTGTGTTTTTTTATTTAATGAATTTTAAATTTATTATTGTTTTTAAACGAAATATATGTATAGTATTTATGGCAGCTGATAAAACTGAAAATAATGATTAACAGTTTCGAGAGCATTATAACTAGTTTTTTTTAAAAGACTGCGTCACACTAGGAATTTGTCCTGTATCGTGGGTGCGTTTACAAACATTTAACTCACAAACACAAACAGGCAGACCCGAAACAAGTAACCTGTAGGCCATACAAATAATTGTTCCGTGCGGGGATCGAATCCGTGGCACGCAGCGCAGCAGTCGATCGCTCAGCCACTGCGCCAACCGTGTCGTCGATATTATATTGTATATGACCCTGTTCGTTGTAGAACGTGAAATAGCCAATGTTGCGTGACAACCTCAGAATGTTGTGTTCTCGCTGCTGTAGTGAAAAGTTATGTGTGTTACACGAAAGTCTAATTATGTGCGCTTCGTGTCTTTGAATCCCTCGCCACCGCTCATGATTCTACGTTACAGTCTCTCGCTACGCTCGTAATTCAATCCTAGAAGCCACTCGCAGAGAACTCTACTCAATCTTGTACCAAAAATAACTCTTAGTAACAATGAAAATTAATAATCGATACAAAACAACTTTGAGCATTTTTATTTTTGGTATGAGGTATTTGGTATAATATCTCACATATTTTTTTATCGAGTACATTTTAATCCATATAGACATAGAAGAAAAAATACATGATTATAGACGATGACTCATAAACCACCCAAGCAATATAAATACAATAGATATGGGACCAGCTCGGGAGTATGGAAAAACTAAACAACATACATAGAAAAAAAATCGGGCGAACATAGGACCTCCTCCTTTTATTAGTTGCACACCTATTTTTAAATATTCCAATAATAATAGTAGTCCGTAGATATCGGGAACCTCATCACAATGCGGGCCGTATTGAGGAGTACTTCCTTCTGAATCAAGCCCTTGATTCAACCGCCTAAGGAGAGCTTCAACAGATGGTCGTCGAGGGTCTTGGCTATCGGCCAATGGCCGTTACGACAATCGGCACAATGATAGCCGACTTCACATTTTACATGTCGACAACCTCGTGTGACAAGTCGAGATATTTTGTTGTTTTTTCTTTCTCAGCTTTCACGAGGTTCTCGTCATGCGGGATGGCATAGATTACACAGCGCGCTGATCGGTCTATCACCACAATGACAGGCTTATTGGCGACAATAGTCCTCTCAGTAAAACAGACCCTGTCACGCTGTACTGGATTCGGTTGATCCCAGTACAGCGTGACTGGGTTTTTCTCGAGAACTGGGTCGGGCATATCCTTGTAGTCCGGTTCTTCAGATTCCACTACATTAAATTTCAAGGCAAGTTACTGGTGAATAATCCTGGCTACTTGGTTGTTCCTGTGCAGTTACTCGCCGTTAGCTAAACGAAAAAAACCAGAAACACGTCCGACACACGTCAACCGTCCCGTCCTTCATGATATAATTCCGATAGTTGTTCGTCAACAGAACTTCTTCCATAATCATAAAAACAAAACCTTCAGTTTCCAAAACAGGTCACCGAATCGTAGCCAAGATATGGACGCTAAAAAATCAAAACCGGACCCATGAAGAGCCCTGTAGAAGCGCCCGTGAAGCTCCTTACCTTGCGATTATTCCTTGCGGTAGTCGGTAGTAATTAATTACTATAGGTTTGTGCCAGTTCTCTTTAGCCATGGACAGCGGGTTGAGTTCCTTGGCCACAAGGACAAAATCACGGCTCATACTCATCTCGGCTTCTAAAAAATATTCCCTGAAACTGCACACCTCTCGGTTATGGCGGGTCTTCGTTTAAACAGCCTAGACCCGCACACTTCCGTGGGATATACAGTCTCATCACCGATGATCGTGGGTGTTACATCCGGTTTGCGATCACCAGTGTACGGACACTCCTATCCAGGGCATCAAGTTCAGTTTGAGTTCTTTTAAGTACGCCAAAAGAGAACATTAAAACCGGCAGGACCGAACTGTTGACAAGCACCTTGTTCGCGCCTGACAGAAGACAATTTAGTACACTCTTCAGGCGACCAAGGAAATGCTTCTTCAAACGATTGCTTCATATCAGCTACGTTAATGCCTAACGCTTCCGACGACGATAGGAATCAGAGGTATATGGAATCCGAGACTTGTATTCCCTCGGATTCCATTATCTCCACTCGCTTCACAACAACAACAATTCTATCCTGATGGCTCTACTAAAAGTTTCAGTTATTTTCATTAGCTCCATCAGCTGTAACTTGATAGGGTCAAAGAGTTTAAAAACAACCATGTAGAGGACGTCACGACGACAACCGATAGCCTGGAACTGAATCGACCAGCAGTGTGCTTAGTGGATTCAGGGCTAGACAGAATCAAAGAAGACTCAAACTGTCGCCCTTAAATATTCCTATAATCTATGCAACATGTCTACAAATCCTTGCGGGATGAGGATCCTTAGTACCGCGAGGCCCGTTCCTACATCCATTTTGAGAAACCGACATAATAGAATTACTGACAATGTATTTGGTAATTTGCTTCTCAAAATGGGTGTAAGAAGTTTATAGACCGTCGACAAACAAGTGATCTGTCTATAATTCTTGGGTTCCGCGGGACTAGTTGAGTTATGGACCAGATGGGTAACACATGTTGTTAGAAATTTTAGTAGCGACCCAGACTCTAGGAATGACTTGAGATTGGCGAGTGTGTGAACTTCAGTAGATCACAATGAACTAAAAGTTGTGCATCCCTTTGTCCTGAAGGCTTCCAGTTTGATAACGGACGGACTCGTCTGGCTATGTCTAATGTCGTAATTAAAATTGGCTCCATTTTTGGAATGTTTTCACACTCTCGCTCAACATCACGCATCCAGCCGGCCTCAGTATGGCAGACGGGCACCGACCAAATGGTGTGCCAGAAAGATTTCGTGGCAGCGTCTTCTGGGCAGCACATGTGCGTCATATTTTGCTCGGATCGCTCTCAAGCTCACCTTTTATGCGAGTATCGATCAACCCGCCGCTTATACCGCAGAATACGGTTCGCCAATGCATCAACTTTCCGCTTCAGAAAGTCGATGCTCTCTATGATACGAGACATGTATTCTTGAGGCCTGATTCTAGTCCCCGAGAGTGCCCGCCTCATAAAGCGCATCACACGTATTGCCCTCCTCGAAGCAGTATAGTTTACCGATGAGTACCCTGGACCCTACGGCGCTCGATCCTGCACTGCCAGGCTGGTACGGATCGTGTTGTTCGAGTGGTTATGTCACAATTTGGGAATTTGACGTCAGCTAAACGACATAGCGCAACAGCCTTACAGTACAGGATTGAGTGTGTTTCAACCACATCCTAGGTCCCACATCTCACACATACTCTCTAATAAACCTTTATTTTTGTAGTAGTTGGTTACTAAAAGTATAATCGAATATAGGTATTCGATAACCTAGGCTCCACTATTATTGAAACTCCGTATATCGGCCAGAAAAACTCTGCATTGTTGTGCCACACGGATTCAATATCCGCACTAATATTATTTATGTATAATAAGCACACCATTAGCATTGTCAAATTCAAATAAACTAACATCTAAAAACTGCATTTCAATAGCCATGCAAATAACAGGTGTGCATGACATTGACATAATGAATATTAGAGACAAAATGTTAAAACAACAATGTTGCCCAGTAGACTAAATCCTGTACACTAAGAAAAACCGGGCAAGAGCGAGTCAGATTAAATCTTTTGATTGCGTAGACTTAAAGTACGGCCAACGAGAAGCGATACCAAATGTAAACGAAACCCATGCTAAAACCCCATCTAAAATGGCCGCCCGAATGTTGGCGAACCCGTCTTAACGTTGTCATGTTTTTGCCGGGAGAACGAGACATTACGATAAAGGCACAAGATGGAAAGAGATAAATATTAGATTGTCAACGCCACAGTTGTTCTTTAGGTTAATGACCTTTCGTATCGCTTCTCGTTGGCCGTACTTTAGAGGGTTATTTTATCATAGCACGATGGGACCACAGACTTAGCTATATATGATTTCAAATCGATAGCTCCACGCGAGACATAGGGTCTTGACAGACAGACGGACACCAAAGTTATCTAATAAGGGTTACGTTTTTTTTTTCTTTTGAGGTACAAAAACAATAAGCGCTAAATTACATTTAAAATTGTTTTTGTTTGCATGTAGGTTCACCGTTAAAGACGCCTGGGCCGATTTGGAAAATTGTTTTTCTTTACAAAAAATTTCAAACAATTTTCCAAATCCGTTTTAATTTTATGAAGATCTGATGCTGACTTTTGGAGATATATGTATAATCAAATGGAACCCTTCAATAATGGACCACAAATCTTTCGTGATTGTTTTTTTTCAATCGATTCAATCGCTTGAATATGTTTTGTCATAATCTTATATTACAATTGTTTTTTTTCATTGTTATATTGACATTTCTGTTTTTTTTTTTTATAATAATATTGACATTCAAGTCAATAATAGGTACAATTTTGAATTTTGGTGGGAATATCTGTATTATGACAGCATTATAATTAGTTCATTTAAAAAATATATTACCCTGTTTTTAATTTGCACAACGAAATTAAAGGCAAAGTAAGAGATCAATTTACTTTAATTGCTTACTTTTCAACCTTCTCTACCTTATTTACGCAAATAAATGATTTTGATAAGCTTGTTATGCTACTTATAATATCCCAAATTTCACCAGTCACCATCTTAAAGTTCCATTTGATTGGGGATGACTAAGTTTGTTAACAATATAATATTATTGCATAAAATTAAAACTTAAAATGGGAAAATTAAAAACTCTTTTGAAATAAATAAATCAGACCTTAAGTAAGAAAGCACTTTAGCTTCAGAAGATGGTGACAAAATATTCTCGTTTGTTTGGTTGGCTCCGGCTTGAAATTAGTTACTTCATTGAACTTTTTTCGAGGCACACACAATACAAGCTAGCAATACAAGCGCTGCTTAGTTTGTGGCTCACCGACAATGTTGATTCTGTTTTGATTCTTTCGATGAATAAACATATTAGGCGACACGGTTGGCGCAGTGGATAAGCGTTTGACTGCTGCTCTACGTGTCGCGGGTTCGATCCCCGCACGGAACAAACATTTGTATGACCTACAGATGCTGGTTCCGGATCTGGCTAAGCTCCAAAAAAAATAGTTTTTTTTGTGTAATTTTTTTTAAGCTATGCCCTTTAAAAAAACTACTATTAACTTTGGAGCTTCATCATCATTTTCCTGCCCTTGTCCCATTCTATTTGGGCTCGGCGCAACACGTTTTTTTCTTCCATTCTCCCCTATCAGACGTCACGGCATCATTTACTCCTTTCTCCTTCATATCATTCCTTACACAATCCATCCATCTTTTCTTTGGCCTTCCTCTCGCTCTCCGTCCATCAACATTCAGATCCATCACTCTTTTAGTCACATGTCCTTCATCCCTCCTCATTACATGTCCATACCAAGACGAACGACTCATTTTTCTGTAACAGGCGCAACTTTCAAACTTCCTCGAATTTATCCATTGTCACTCCACACATCCATCTCAACATTCTCATCTCCGCTACATGCAATCGTTTTTCATCCACCTTTTTTACAGCCCAGCATTCTGACCCATAATACAGTACAACAGCTTAGCTAGAATAAAAGTTTTTATCTCGGAAATTTTTGGAATTAATTATGATTTTTCCAAATAAGGGGTTCCCTCGACAGCTTTACTTCTTCAGCCTCAGACACGCGATGGTACCCGTAGCCCAGTTAGTTCTAAAGTTCTCATTAAGCTGCACGAATTGAGTCAAACACGGTTAAGTCTCCTCCGCCAGACCTTCGATGACAGTCATATTCGAGCTAGTAAACTGTTGAGGACCTCTTGCCGTCTTCTGTCTCCATCATCAGATCAAATTCAGATCTTTATAATATTAAACAGAATCAGTTCACAGTAGAAAATTCAGTAAGAAGACATTCAATCAACCCCGTATTTTCGACCCTTTTTTAGGGTTCCGTAGTCAACTAGGAACCCTTATAGTTTCGCCATGTCTGTCTGTCCGTCCGTCCGTCCGTCCTCGCTTAATCTCTGTGACCGTTAGCACTAGAAAGCTGAAATTTGGTACCAATATGTATATCAATCACGCCGACAAAGTGGTAAAATAAAAATTGGAAAAAAATGTTTTATTAGGGTAGCCACCCTATATGTAAAGTGGGAAGTGATTTTTTTTAAAATTTCAACGCTAACGTGTGATATATTGTTGGAAAGGTATTTAAAAATGAATAGGGGTTTACTAAAATCATTTTTTGATAATGTCAATAATTTCGGAAATAATCGCTCCAAAAGTAAAAAACAATGTGTGTCCCCCCCCCTCTATATGTATTTTGTACAACTTTTTGTCTTTTTTGTACAAAAACTGTTGGAGCGCCTGCCGCGGAGCGTGCAACATTGCACGCTCCTCCACCTTTAAACTCATAAGTGGGAACACTTATTGTGATGGACGGGAAACTACGGAACCCTACACTGAGCGTGGCCCGACACGCTCTTGGCCGGTTTTTTTTTTTTTTTTTTTTAGGTGGGAAATCATCCAATGATTTCCCCCTCTCTGGGCGGAGCGGGGGGGCATGTCAGACTTGTACTGACTAAAACCCACCTATGTTCCTTCTATTGCCCTTTACGTTCCGGGGCCGCGGTATCTCTTTCGAACAACCCGCAACCCCGGCAGGCGGAGGCCCTGGCAAGCCCCTCTGCTTTGCTGACTCTCTTTGAGGCGCGCGTGAAACACGAACGCGCCGTCGACACGGCCTGTCGTCAATAGACGGACGGACGGTGAGCTCCATTGCTCACCGTCCACAGGCCCGCATCTACGGTGGCCGGAAGTCGTCTCGCGGCGCCCGGCGCCCTGGGCGTCTCCCACGGCGGCTGGGTTGGGCAGATGTTCTCTCCCTCAAACGCCCGGCCACCTCCTTTGCTAGCATTACTGCTTCGCAGAAGGTGGTGACCGCTTCCCATTCCCTCTCGCTCCGGACCATGGCCTGAACCAGGGCCGGACGCGAGAGATCGCCGCCGCCGATCGCCTCCACGAGGGCACGGCGGTGCTCCGCCCAAGCTGGGCAGACCGCCACTGTGTGCTCCACCGTGTCCTCCGGGCGATCGTCACAATGGTGACACCCGGGCGCTTCCTCCCGCCCAATGATGTACAGGAACCTCCCGAAACTTCCGTGTCCGGTGAGGACCTGTGTCAGGCGGTAGGTGAGGACGCCATGACGCCTCTCCAGCCACTCCTCAAAGAGGGGACTTACCGCCACTATTGTGGCGTGCCCTATTTTCGACCCTTAGGGATGGATTTAGTATTAAATTTCAAATGTCACTCCTTTTGAGATATACAGTCTCGGAGTAAAATGTTAATGTTATACGGATGGACACAGACAGAAACACACACGCACAGGCGCAGAGACGCACAGGCGCAGAGACGCACAGGGCAAATCTATAAAGCTTCCATTTAAGTGGACCCTTATTCTAGGAAACCCTAAAAAACTAAAATATTAAAAAATGTTCATTTACCGATATTGTGAGCAGGAGCCAAGCTACCGCGACCGGTGTGCTTAAGGTTCCAGAGACGGGAATCTCCTTGCAATGCGGCCCGAATCGAGAAGTGCTTATTATAATCTCAAGGTCAGTGTCACCATCGTTAAGTATACTTAGGTATTATTCATGTACAAACAGTTTTGTAAATCCATTTCTAGAGAACTGTAAGTGTCGTGACCTGGCTCGACCAGCGGGTATCACTTGACAAACCTTTCCACGTTCTGAGTATCGTTACAGAACGCTAATCACAACAAACATCAAAATAGTCGTATTTTGATTTTAGGAAAGTTCACAATATTTAAGACTTGCTTTAGGACCAAGCACTTGTAAGACTTTTATGGTAAGCTGCAGAGACAAAAACACTCCGAGAAAAGTGCGAGTTTGTCGCTTTGTGTATTGTCGGTCCCTAGTCCCGCCGAACTCGCGACCCGCTCGCTTGTATTAGGTTGCATCTTGCTGCACGTATCTGTCCCCAAGTATGGGTGTTTGCGCTTGCGCATAGCCGCGTGCTGTTACTTGTGTACTGACCTATTGCTCACAACGTCCGCGGCACTTCTCCAGCACGTTATTTATCTGAAACAACGTGACGTCATACCTTTACAGAATGCTAACGAACATAAATGTTGAGTGCACATTCTAATGAAGCCAATGGGATGGATAGATACGACGTAACTATAAGGGTTTTGTTTTAGCTACGGAATCTTAAAAACTTTTTTGCAAAAAAAAACAGAGTTAAAAAAAAAATGTGGAAGGTATCTTTACTTCCGGAAGTCGGCGTTAAAAAAGTCAATGAAACAAACAATTGATATGGGACTAGCTCATCATCATTAGCATGCTTCTGCCCTTAACCCACGTTGTTTGGGGTCGCGCAGCGCGGCTTTTTCGTCCATATTCCTGTTTTACTCGTCACACAGTCATTCAATTGCTACAGTCCACCCATCGCTTGTTTGGTCTTCCCGTACTCTTATAGCCATCCACAATTATACTCAAAACGTTCGTCATTCCTCCGCACGTGCATCACGTGCATCACGTGCATCACATGCATCACATGCATCACAATGCATCACGTGCATCACGTGCATCACATGCATCACATGGATCACGTGCATCGCATGCGCAATGCGCATACCAAGCAAACCGATTAGATTAGATGGGACCTTTTGATTGTAAACGGAATTTTGAAAATCGGCCCAAAATGTACCAAGGTATCCTTGTTTTTGTAGAAGTCGGTTAAAATGCCGATAAAACGCTGAAACATTCCGAAACAAAGGATGGAAAAGTTAAAAAAAATTAAATGATGTATTTTTTAAGGCACGTGATACGGTTAAGGCCTCGACAGAGAAGCGTCGGGTGACCATGAGCTTGTGAATATTTTATACATTATGGTTTTGGGTGTACAATGGCTTCAGGCTCAGTCCGACCACAAATTGTTACTGAACAAAATGTCCAAGAACCCTATGGCACTCAAAGTGAAGCCAACAGTGAGCCTACTGACGAAGTGACGGGGACTGTAGCCTGATGTCTGTCGCACAGTTAATGGAGTCCTGCGATGCCCCGCTCGCAGCCCCCTCCCTGCAGCTGCACCACTGCGCCCCCCGCCCCCCGCTCGCGCTGTGAGCCCCCGCCCGCCCCCCGCCGCCCACGCACTCGACCTCACACACCAGCACACACCACACTAGCCACCTGCTTCTCATTACTCGACTGATTGAATCGCCTTCCAACTTCACGATTCTTAGTCAGCTCGAAATAGTTGTGGAGTGGAACTACTGAGCTACAGAACCTAACTGAAATTCTAATACTCGATGTGCATACAAGCAGCAAGTCGGCGGGGGCGCGCGGGGTGGGGCGCAGGGGGGCGGGGGCGGGGGCGGGCGGGCCCGGCGCCCTGCGCCTGGTGAGGCGCGCCACAGGTACCATGTGGCCGCGGCACCGAGCCTTTGGGTCGCGGATGTCTGCCGTCACTCTACGAAGCGGGTCTACTTGTTGACACCTCGCTGGCCGCGGCAGTCTCGTCAATATATCTTATCAAGAACTAAGTCCCAATATTATTCAAACAGTTGATTAGTTCCGATATGCGGATGATTCGCTGCCGTACCGCGTACGTTCTATCTGATAGAGCAACTGCATGCGTGTTTGGATTTATCGATCGCGTGTCCCAATTGTCCGCGCGGGCGGGCGCGGCGCGGGATCGATCGCGTGGGGGCGGGCGGGGGCGCGGGGGCGCGGGGTCACGAGGGGCGCGCGCTCACCTGCGGCTGCCGGCGGCGGTCGGCGCGGGGGCGACACCTCAGCACCGCGCGGCGCGCCGGCCGCGACTGACGCCACCCGCCGCCCGCCCATCGATCGCACTCCCCCTGCGCCACCCGCCCGCCCCCCGCCCGTTTCTTCATTCACGGGCTGGTATTGAGCCGGCGGCGGCGCGCGCTGTCTACGAGCCCGCCGTCGATATCGTTCCGCTTTGTCTCACTACGCCTACGCAGAGCTAGCGGCCGCTTGACTACGCACCGGCACCGGGTTGTACTGCGCTCACCGGCTCACCTGCACGCACGTCCTGTGCCGTGCTGTGCGCGGGCCGGCACAGCACGGCACAGCACGGCACACGGCACTTATGACCACGAACACGTATCAGTTCTATTCGAAGGGTCATCAAGTAATACTGCGTGATTCGCTATTAGGTGACATGACGTTGTGTCCTGGACCCGGCCCCGGTAGCGATGGGCGTGGTGTCGTCCCGTCGCCGCCGCCGTCGCTCTGCATCACTCGAGCGCTGCTCGCTCATTCTTCCTAGCGCTTCACTTTATAATTTCCATTCTCTGAAGTACGTAGTAGAATTTTTCGAGAGTAAAAGCGAAATTCATAATATTAATACACTCAGTAAACTCGTTAACTAACTCGTTAAATGTGAACTAGCAAAGACAAGCAAGGCCGTGCGATGTTTAGGGTCGTAAAGGTGTTTAGAAAGATTGGCGGTCAAAAGTATAATGTCGTTATTTAATAAGATACTACTAAAATAACATATAACGCTTATCACGCATTATCTTGATATTTAAAATTAAATTATTTATGGGTAGCATCTTTATTAGTGAATTGATGCTTATACCTAAGACTACTACAATAATAATAAGTATTTGTTTTTATAAATGTAGCTATTCGTTTTGAATAACGAACACCACAGACTACCTACAGTTAAATTAAATCCATCCAAAGGTTGTCTTGAAAAGATCGCTTTCAGCGATGGGACCGCCCATTGTGTCACCTTATTTATATATAACTTGTATGTATACTATTATTCTTGTAATTTGTAAGGTGTACATAATAAAGAATACCTACTCTGTCTATCTATCTAATAATTTTCTGGATTATATAGCATAGATCTTAAGAATATTATAACTGACACTCTTATGGATTTAGTCCGCAATAAAGGAATAATAATAATAGCGGTTCAACATCGTTATCTATACTAATATTATAAAGAGGAAAGATTTGTTTGTTTGTTTGTAATGAATAGGCTCCGAAACTACTGGACCGATTTCAAAAATTCTTTCACCTTTGGAAAGCTACATTATCCCCGAGTAACATAGGCTATATTATATTTAAAGAAAATTAGGGATCCTTACTAAAACTCCAATAATGTAACACAAGGTGTAAAAAAATGACCTGAAAAATTCCTTACGTCGCGTGCGCTGCGAAAACTATTGATGATAGAACAAAATCATTTACTACGACTTTGCAGAACTCATCATTATCTACAAAAAGTGTCGCGACAGCATATGTCTAAATATTATAGTTATGTCACAGTAAGCGGTTTTTTGTTCTAAAAATTTAATTTATATGCCGCCGCTTGAAAAGGCTCTTTATTTGTACCTTGGTATTAATCCTTATCAAAATAAATTACTTTATATTCAGGACGGTTTCAATACCTTTTTATAACTTTTTAAATTATTCAATTCGGACATTTCATTCGGAAGATATCACGAGTTTTAAAATGCAAGTATTAGAAAAAAGTCGCGTGGTTGCCGCTCACCGCGCTCAGCTAGCCAGCATGCGATGTAGGCTCCATGTAAGCGTCACTGGGGTACGGAGTTACGGACCCTACGCAGCGGTCGTGTGCGTGATCGTATGATTTTAGCTTGAAGAAATTTTGAATTCGCTTTAAATTCGTTTCGTAGGTAAATAAGTACCTGATAATAAATATTATATTTTAATGTAACTATTCAAACAGCTTATAGTAGTAGTTTATAGGTATTCCTGTTCAAAATTTAAGCAAATATTTAGTAAAAGGTAGTTTTCTAAACCCATATTTTTCATTTTCTTTTAATAAGTACCTACTACTTACCTGATAATAAATATTATATTTTAATTATTCAAAAAGCTTAGTACTTTACTTATATAGTTCAACAAGCAAAAATTTAGTAAAAGCCTGTTTAATTATTTATTTCCTTTTATTTTTCATTTTATAATGCCCAAAAATGCCAAAAAGATCAAGATCTCAACTTTCTGAACATAGTTCCCAGGCGAGGGCAATAAAAATACGGCGTAATGAGGAATCTTCATCAGAAACTGAAAATCGCCTTGCAAGTCGGAGAGAATACGCGCCGCATTATTTGAGCGCTTTTGTCAATGAAAACCTGCCAAAATTAGTCCCAGATCAAAAATATGCTTTTGACACTATAGTCGATAGCGTGAATAATAACAAAGGAAAAATATTTTTTTTGGATGCGCCAGGTGGCACTGGCAAGACTTTTCTTGCAAATTTGATACTAGCTAAGATAAGAGAATCAGGGAAGATAGCGATTGCAGTTGCTTCGTCAGGAATTGCCGCAACTCTCTTAAAGGATGGAAAAACGGCTAATTCTACTTTTAAACTTCCACTATCCGTAAATCTTGAGCAACAATCGTTATGTTCAATCCGTAAAAACGGCCCTCTTGGTAAATTATTACAAGACGCCTCATTGATTATGTGGGATGAATGCACTATGAGTCACAGAGCGCATATAGAGGCCGTGGACAGAACATTAAAAGATCTTAGAAACTCCTCTGCCCTCATGGGCGGGATTACTTTTGTATATGCTGGAGATTTCCGACAGACTCTTCCTGTCATTAACAGAGGTACGCGAGCAGATATCACCAAATCATGCTTGATATCGTCTCCCTTATGGACTTCGATAAAAAATTTAAAATTACGGACGAATATGAGAGCTCATCTTCATGGAATCACAGATAGTAATTTCCCACAACAACTGCTAAAACTTGGAGAAGGAATTTTTCCCACTCCAAATTTAAGCAGTTGTGACATCCAGCTGGATGAGTCTGTAGGCCAAATAGTCCATAATTTAGAAAATTTAATAGATGCTGTATACCCTGACATCGAGAATTTGCACGAAAAGGACTTCCATTGGTTGTATTCAAGGGCAATAGTGTCACCCAGGAATGATAATGTCAACGAAATAAACAATCTCATTATTCAAAAAGTCTCCGGCCAAATAAAAAATTACAAATCGATCGATACCGTGACTAATATCGAAGACGCAGTCCATTTTCCACAGGAATTTTTAAATTCACTAAACCCTTCTGGACTGCCACCACATGAATTGACGTTAAAAATTGGAATTCCAATAATGCTTTTAAGAAATTTAAGCCCTCCGAGCATGTGAAATGGGACGAGACTGCTTATTAAGGAATTGAAGGACAATTTAATTGTAGCGACCATTATCACTGGCCCAGCAGCTGGTCAACTAGCTCATATACCGAGGATACCGATGATCCCAACTGATCTGCCAATCTCTTTTATACGACTTCAGTTTCCGGTCAAATCATCTTTCGCGTTAACTATTAACAAGTCCCAAGGCCAAACCTTCGAATTATTAGGGATCGACCTACGAAAAGAATGTTTCACTCATGGCCAACTGTACGTTGGCCTATCACGTGTCGGAGCTCCTGAAAATCAATTTATTTTGCTGCCACAAAATAAAACTACTTCAAATATCGTTTACAGGGAAGCTCTGACTCACTAAAACTAATGGCTTTTGTTTTGTAGATAATATGATATTTGTATAAAATTAAAAATATACAAAAAAAAATCCTTTATAATTTTACTTTTTTTTTAAACCCGACGCAAAAAGAAGGGTGTATGTGTGTGTGTATATGTACCCGTGCGAAGCCGGGGCGGGCCGCTAGTATATTATATGCTAGAAGGAACAAAACATGGCCCACATAATACAAGCTCAAACGACTGCTCCTTTGTTGCTAATCGACAATTGTGTAACAACTCAAACACCAGTACAGTACAGTACTGTAGGCGAACTAATCACACCAACTTTGTGGATTATTGTTGGATTGAATTCTGAGAAAAGCTCTTCAATATTTCGTGTGTATTTTTTACCAATAGATTGGTGATGGTAAGCAGGTGATGATATTTTATGAATGTTTAAAAGCTGATAAACCTAATCCATTGATGATGACATACATTCAGCACCTGGAAGTTATTTGATGGTTTCCTATCCGCCATCGTAAGGGGAGCAGCAATCAATGACCACTCGCACCTCTCTGCTTTGACGTTTCATAACTGTCTAAGGAGGTTTATTTGAGCAAAATATTTAGATTGCTGCTCGATACGATATGAGTGATGAGCGTCGCGCGCCGATTGGCTATTGAATGGCAAGCCAACCAAATCGATACGATACAAGTTCATCCAAGGAGTAAACTTAATATTTATTTAACAAGTTATGTACACACAAGAGAAAACACAGGAAAACATCATTAAAAAAAACAAAGAGTACAAAGGCACAGCTTATTTCTAAAGAAATTTCTACCAGCGGGCCTGCGAGTTTGTTTTTTTGAATATTTTTTTTCTTCACTTTCACTTGTATGTGTGTAGGCAACCGTAGAAATAAAATATTTGTTTGCAAAGTTGAAACCTTTAATAGTATTGGTCGTGTTTGCGTATTTGCCGCTGAAACGTGCTTGCAAGCCAGAAGACGTTTGTGCGTAGCTGGTACTCAGCGCGCGCGCTGCCGCTGTACTGCTCGACGGACGCGACGGAAGCCGTCCCCCCCGCGCCCCCGCTCTCCCCGTCCTGTGCAGATCTCCCCCGACACGGCACCAGTGCCCATGTATCTTGGGTACACAAAACGGCAAACAACTCTGATGACATTAAAACACCTACAACGCTCAAAATCAAAATATTTCACAAAGGCCTACATGGCTTGGGCACTTATAAAACGTCGAGAAAACGTGCACGGTTCGGGTTGGTCGCTTTCTATGGAGAAGAACTGACAAGAAACTCTAAAGTTATGATTTTAAAATCATTTTAAGTAGTAAGATAAGAAAAAATTTAGCAAGCGTCTAGGAATCTACAAGGCCCACAATGTCCACTTATTCACAATTAATCGGTAAAAGGAATCTATACAAGAAATTGGAAAACATTTAAAAAAAAAATAGTGACAGATGTTGCCATCAATAGTATCGGTGTATTGGAAATATGCACAAAATGTTCTAGCACGTTGTAACACACATTGTAATAATCATTTGACAATAGAAAATATGCTAATGATCTGATAAATAACTGCAAGTAGCTGTACTTAGACAGTAGTGAATAATGAATGGTTGTGTTGTTCTTTGTATTTGGCTTACTAAGTTTCTTTTTTGTAAAGGTACATTAAGGTATATACTATTTGTAAAAGTTTCAAATATAAACAGATTATCGTGGAAAAGTTATGGAAATAGGAAGTGGTTCAAATAATGTTGCTGTGCGCACTCGTGTAATGCATTCTTGATTGTCGTAGCGGTCGGTTGGCGACACGATGGCGCTGCCTCGTAGGCACCCCTGCGTAGCCGTAGGGAGGAGGCGTAGCGGCGCGTAGCACGAGGCGTAGCAGCACCCGCTACATCGTAGCCGTAGCATTTACATAATGCGACAGTCACGCGACATTTTAAGTATGCCGATACTCGATCAGCCAGCAACTTGAAAATGCTAACTTGTTTCCCACCAGAAATAACTTTCATCCCTAGTTTAACCGTATAGGCTATCCGGGCTATGCAGGCGGTGCGGGCGGTGCAGGCGATGCAGGCGGTGCGGGCGGTGCAGGCGATGCAGGCGGTGCAGGCGGGGAACATTCAAAACGTTTCCCTAGCGCACACCATCCTTATAGAACGAAATCTTGTGTAAATATGAACTAAAATAGAGCCAGCGGCTAAGGCTGGCTTTGTCTTTCAGTGAAATTTATTTGATTACTTAAGACAAGATTATGATTAAAGAAAAGATGAAGATAAGATAACATTTAAGTTTTTTCTGTTGCCAAAATAAACGTTTTCTTTCACTTTAATTTCGTAAACGTGCAGAAAATACAATTTAGCCTATTTATAAATTGTCTCCTTTTTATGGCATATTCAGTTTCCTTAACACAGGATAAAACCATAAACATTATGAAAGTTTATTTCATTGTTACAAGAGTTGGTGAGCGGCTTCCCTGCCTCAGTCCGTCAGTCTGACCGACCTCAGCTCGAACATGTAGCGCTCTTGTTCGTTAGTCTAATCTCATCCAATGAGCTCATTGTATTTGTGTAATCAATTCAATTCATGCTTCCGCCATCGTCATTCATTCATACGTCGGAAGAGGAACAGCGTCGGTCACGTCCTGCGACCGGAGCGCCCGGAGCGATCCGAGCGAGCGGAGCGAACGAGCCGCGGAGGGCGCGGGCGGGCGCTCCCGCTCGCTCGCAGCGCGCAGGCGCGGGCGGCGCGCGGCGCGCGGCCGGGCGCGGCGCGTCAGTCGCGCCCCGACCGCGGCCCGTCCCCGTGCAGCCCTCGCCGCCGCCTCGCCTGTCGCCGGCGCGCTCGCCGCATGCCGCGCCCGCGCCCGCGCGCCCGCTAGCGCCGGCGTGGCCGGCGAGCCGCCCGCCGCGCCCGGCTCCCGGGCAGGTGAGCACTACAGCCGCAGCAGCCGGCCCAGCACGCCGCACGCCGCGCGCCGCACGCCGCACGCCCAGCGCGCATCGATCGGCGCGCGCCGCTCTGCGCATGTGTGGCGCTCACGTGCCGCCCGTATCGCACGACTATGCAGCCGATATTGACCGCTCGGGGAGCCGGCGGTGGCCTAGTGTAGTGTGCCGGAGTGCTCCGCGGGCGGCCGCCAGCGCGGCGCCGCGCGGGCCGAGCGCCGCGGCTCCGACGCGCGTGTGTCACGCTAGGGCGTAGCAAGTGTCCAAATGTTCTGACTAGAATGCGTCGCACTATGCTAATGTTCGATGTCGAGTGTTCAGTGATGTAATGTGTGGACGCTGGTGCTCTGCATTAGTGGAAGTAAGCTCGGCGGGGCGGGCCGGCGGGCCGGCGGGCTAGCGGGCTGGCGGGCCTGCGGGCTGGCGGGCTGGCGGCGAGCGGCGCGGGCGCGGGCGCGGGCGGCGGTTGTTTACAATGCTGCGCGGCGCGGGCGGCGGCGCACCGATATAGCGTGGCGCAGTAAACACGCCGCGCGCGCCTCAATGAGGACGCGCTATAAATACTCTGCTCCCCGCGCCCGCGCCCGCGCCCGCTCCGCCCGCCGGCCGACCCTCACCTACTACCCTCCAAACGCTGTTTATTTTCACGGCATCGTTGATGGCTATGTCTTCCGCGCTCAGCGCCCAGCGGCCAGGTTGCCCACTGCCCACTAGCGCTGCCCGCTGCCCACTGCCCCCTGTCCGCCGCGCCCGCCACAGTTTTACGTCTCATTGAAAGTAAACGGCCCGATGTGCGCACTCGACAAGGATTAACAATACTGCCTCTGCAAGACAGACGTGGTGGCAGTTTACACAGAGTGTAGTAGACCAACAGGTTACTAGCAGTAACTACGTAAACATACGTCATGCGTACTGTTATAAGAGTTCAGTTCAGTGTATGAACGTGAATGTGAGCGCAGCACCAGTGCATGCGGCACCCGCACGCACACGGCGCCAGCACACCGCGCAGTACTGTGGCGGCGCTGAGCGTAGTGCTAGCGACCAGCCAACTACATACCCACACAATCGTCCACTGATACAGCATATTCGGAAGATATAAACTTTAGGTGTCCCACAATATCGTCTGTATGCATAAAGCTTACTTGAAATACTGATTTCTTGTGAGGGCGCGCGGCACAAGCGACGCCCGAGCGCACTTGTTGAGCGACCCGCGCACGCGCACGCGGCTAGTCCTGCTCCGTTCATGTGCAATGTTTCGCAACTGAAAACTAGTTTTACATTACTACTTACATTTTGAATATCGTTAAGCTATTTGAGCGCACGCATTAGTACGCTAGTAACCCTAGGTCAATACGTACAATATGAACTAGTGTCTGTTCTCTTGCTGCCACACATTGACCTTGGCACTGCACTGCATCAACTGCATGCTAGTCAGTTGTAGTATACAGAGTTCGTTTTGACAGATCAGCCTAAATGTCAAAGATGATTCAGAATAGGAATTCAAACTGAATCTTTTCACAAGGTTTTGTTCGTATTTGATTAGAATAAATGAGACACCCAATCGCGGTCCTGTTTAAGCCTTTCAGGTTCTCTCATTGACATTCGATACGAGCCGAAGCCGAGTGTTTGTGTAACTGTACTGTAGGGATATGCGAGTATTACATCAGCAGGCAGGGCCGCAGGATTCACCTAACAACATGCGTTTTTTAAGGGACGGGAAATCATCAAATTACTTTCTCCGCCCAAGTCCGACTTTTACTGACTATAACCCATCCATGTTCCTTCTTATACTGGGCGCCATCTCGTTAAGGCTCGGCGCGGACGTCTTCTTCTCTGATACTAACAGTACCTGCATCACTGTCCCATTACTTTGTTGTTGTTGATTAGGGAACTCCGCACACCGCGACCACGACTCGTCGACAGTTTTGTTCAAGCCATCCGCCATGACTTGAACAAAACTGTTCGGACGAACTGTTGTGCGGCCAAACTTTGTTATTGATTGAAGCCTCTACGGCTAAAATAGCAACCGACATAAAAAAATATGCGTTAAAATACTGAAACAAGACCTTAAAACTTTTGAGAGAAGATCCATTCGTTCAGATTGAACGGCATGTGTGTGCAGTGTGTGTGGGTGAGCAGTGGGTGCAGTGGACGGCCAGATGTACTGGCAGGCGGCCGACACTCGGTGACCACTGACCAGTGCCTTGTACCAGTGATGTACCTGTTGCAAACATCACTAACACCCTTAACAAGCGTCCTCGTCCATTATACTAACAGATTTCGGGTACAAACACACAAACATCACCGGCTCGGACACATTGTCTATTAGTAAGTTTTCTATGATTGTCGGCGAGTACAGACATCACCCCTCTCGCTCGCACATCCGGCTGGCTCGAGTCCTACGCGACTACATTACGACTACCCCGAGAGGACACCGCTGCACCGCTGCACCGCTACACCGCTACGTGTAAAGTGCGCTGCATTTGGTTCAGTTCCCAGGCTGAGCAAAACATATGAATAACGCGAGCAGGTGACACGCATGAAGCTCACAATAGTGGTCGTGTTGCAGATGTGCAGCCTGGCAGCGCTGGCGCGCGGATGCCGGCCCGCCGCCGCCGCCGCCGCCAAGCCCTGCTGCCTGTGCTGGTGCTGCTGTTGTTCGTGCTCCTGGTCAGTAGCGCCCTACACTACATGCCCACCGCTCCATGTGCACCGCCCTAAACAGACCCAGACGTCACATTCGTCAGCAATATGTGTAGTTGCGTAGGTGTTGAGCCTGTTACCATGAACCAAGTTCCGACCCACATTATGTGGCTGCTTCTGAGAAATTCGTGATGAAATAATACAATAACGCTTTGCCTGACCTGGGATTAAAAAAATTGGTGATTACTTTGGATGATTTGTATGTTTGTTCTATTCCAGGGCTAAATGGTGAGTGCAGAGAAGTCGTTCGCGCCTCTAGCTCTCATGTAGATGTAGGGAACCACACCCGCCGGTTCCCGCTCCCCGCCCCCCGCCCCCCGCTTCCCGCAAGTCATGTCTGTGGTAACACAGAGCGCTAGTCGAGAGCCCAAGAGAACCCTACTGGTATGATAAACGAGAGCGCAGACTTGTGACCGACCCAGAGAAGAATGGCGCGAAGTACACGCGGCCAGTGTTCCGGTGCTAGTGGACGTCGATGAGGACAGAGCACTGCTGTCTGCTGCCGCGCCGCATGCGTGCTATATAGTACGGTACTCTCTCGAGGCGCGCTTCACACCGCACGCTGACAACTGCCGCTGCAGGTCGCACGGCCGGCCGTTCGACAACAAGCCGACTTGTTTACAATACATTGGCAGGCTCAATAGACGTAAACACATAGCAATACAAACCTTAACATAAACGTGTGTACGCTTAAACCGATCAGTAGAGTACCTTCCCCTCTGATGTGCCGGCGCATTATTAGCATCCGCGTAAGTAATAAGCGTGGTTAGAATCGCAGTTCTCTTTTTGTTTTTAAAATACAATCAGCTCGACTTTAAACTGTGGAATACAAAAGGAATATATATACGTGTGCCAGTAAAGTCCTTTGAAACGAGACCAAACACGTTCCCTATAATTATCCGCCTGCCGGGGTTGCGGGTTGTTCGAAAGAGATACCGCGGCCCCGGAACGTAAAGGGCAACAGAAGGAACATGGGTGGGGTTTAGTCAGTAAAAGTCTGACACGCCCCCCGCTCCGCCCAGAGCGGGGGAAGTTATTTGATGATTTCCCACCCGAAAAAAAAAACATGACACAAACGAAAATATCAGCCTCCACACTAGGATTCCCACGTAGCGTAGGTACAAGGCGTAGATACAATAATATCTAAGGTACGGGTAAGATTTCTTAGGATACAGCAAACATATTCTATATATATATATATACTCACACACACATACATTACATAGGTATGTATGCTTGTTAGACGTCACCTCGATTTCCGATAAAGTGGTTTAGGAGCTATGAGGGAACAGATGAACACATATTCGTACATACTTACATACAAGTCCTGTCAAAATTATAACCATCATTTGGCTTTGCCGTTCACTAAAAATGCCAGAAAAAGATTTTTATTTCAGCATTTTTAGTTATGCTATAATCTATATGGTGTATCTTACACATTTTTTATCGAGTTTCTATTTTCAAATTTTACTTAAAGATATTAGCAGTTCAGCAATACAGACTTTGAAGAAAAATATGTTTTATAGACGGTAACTCATAAACCACCCAAGCAATATAAATAGAATTGATATAAGGGACAAATCAAATCATTTATTTCAATTAGACCATTACAGGCACTTTTGAATGTCATGAAAACAAAAAAAAATGATGCTGCTACAGTCCCAGTCACAAGGCATAATAACTTGTGAAAGTACTGTAGTTGCCCATTCCAAAGCGTAGATCTCTATGGAGAAGAATGGGCAAGAAACTCCATGGACACTCTTTTAAATCATAATATTTTTACAAAATCGTATTTACATCATTCGTGTTGAGATTATACAAATATGTGAGAACGATGTAGAAAGACGTGCACAGTAAGAGCGTCCAGAGTAAAAACAAAATTCAATATAAAAATCGAAATAAATTAAAAATTAACCGTGGCAGTTAAAAAATGACCAGTCCCAACTGACAGCGCCCGTTCACGAACATGACGCATATATCAGCCCCATTCAGCTCAACCATTTTGAAGGGAACTAAATGACCCGACACACACGCCACCATCAGCAAGACATTTAGGTGAGCACGACAATCTCTTAACCACCAGGGCAACCGTCGAGTCAATTAAACTACATAGTACTCACACATGGGCATTACAATAATACAATATTAGGAAATTGAGTCTATACAATGCAAATATAGTCTTACAATCTTCTACAGCTGCCACAATAACTTCAGACGCTGATCAATTAGTTTGCCCCTATGGTTGTGGAGCAGGACCGGCATTGAGCCAAGCATTTATATCAATAATGTAATCCCCCAACCTATAATATGCTTGCCTACATAGTGTGCGTTTAATACAAGATTTAAACTTCGATTTATTCAATTGTAGGATATTTGGAGGTATTTTGTTATAACATTTTAAGCAGTACCCCATAAAAGAGGAGTCTACTTTAGCTAGCCTGACCAACTCGGAAGTACCGATACTATACCCGTTTGAACTAAAAAAAAATATGAAAATCGGTCCACAGTTGGCGGAGTAATCGGTCCACAGTTGGCAGAGTAATCGGTCCACAGTAGGCGGAGTAATCGGTAGACATACATAAAACTGGTCAAGAGCGAGTCGGACTCACGCACCGAGAGTTCTGTACTAACTTGCGACATAAACTGCCATATCTTTTGACCGCGTAGACTTAGAGGGTTGATTTCACAGGTCAAAGGGGCGCTAGCATGAGTATATGGTTTTAATTTCAACTCGATACCCCGTACCGTACGTGCGTACGCGTTCCTGAGTAAGAGGCTCTTGACGGTCAGACGGACAACAAAGGTTCCGATTTTTCCTTTTGAGGTACGGAACCCTAAAAAACGGTCAAACATAGAAACTCCTCCTTTTTTGAAGTCGGTTAATAAACTAGATAATAGCGTCCTTAGCGCTGTCAACTGGTAATGTCCCCGAGAGACGAAGGTCACGCCAGGCCAGCCCACGGCTCACGGGAAGTGTCAACTCAGAGTTTCGAAATTTCCTTAAAAAGTTTTTGAGCCGGGAGCCACGGTTCACGGGTTCATGTTGTACGCAGCACGAAGAGCCACACTATCGACATCGACACATGTTGCGTCCCACACTAAAGGCCTACACACATTCCACTTTTTGGAATTGTATTGTCGTAAGCGATTGTCATGTGATTATGACGAGCTTCAAAGCTGAAATATAAAAAAATATATATATATATAAAAAAAAACTCAAGAAAAAGAGAACTTTACCTCAATCTTACAATTATAAAAAAAAAACTTAAATTACCTACTATTAATTACAGCCAGCGCATCCTCTGTAAAAATGTTTCAATGATGAATTTATAAATGCAGCTACGAAGACGTCGAAGTAGAGCCCACAACATTAGCACACACATATATTGTGAGGCACTTGAGCTGCATAACCCACCTGGCATCTCGCGCGTCCCACCTTTGCTTCAGCAACCCATGTTAATTATAATACATTAAAACATATATATTTTCCATGGGGTTTATATCAGGGGATCGCGGGGATCGCGGTGCTCGCGGAATAACTTGAACCATACCCGAACAATACTTGCGCAGAGAAACGGACACTCTTTATTATGTCCCTAAGTACTGTTTTGTGCACTTTCTGAACAAGTTTTCACCATCGTCGCCGCGTACGAGCTCGATGTCCACCTTCAGGCGTACAGTGAGCGAAAAGAGCGCACGACCTAGACGAACTGCCGCCGACTGGTGCATGGGGCATAATGCCGCTAATAACCCTTTACGCACTCATATTACGGCTCGCGGCGCTGAAGCGCTTGGAAAACGTCTCTCTGACTTGATACGGTTCAGGGTCAGAGTAGTCCTTCAGTCCAGCTCTACTTGCAAGTGGCGGGAGTGGCGGGAGGGGCGGGAGGGGCGGGAGGGGCGGGTGTTGCTACACGTACCGTAGAGCTTAAGTAAAGTGTTAGCGGTAGAGTGTAATGTAGTCCCCTGTGCAGCCTGGCGGTGCGCGGCTCGGAGGGCGGGCCGGGCAAGAAGCCGGGCGAGTTCGGCCCCACGGAGCCGCTGCTCAACGACGGAGACTCGCCGTGAGTACCCCACACCACCATCACCTAGGAACAACACTCCATCCATTCTAATTATTAGCTATATTTAATATTTTGTCATTTTTTTTTTTTTAATTGGAGTTTACTCCTTAAGAATCGATTTTCATATATAAGGCGCCCGGTATGAGAAAAATCCGAGGGGTAAAACCTACTAAAGTAACGAAAATGTGTCACGTTTTTGATGCGCATTAAGACGTACATAAATGGTATGCTGTTTAGGCGACTATACCTATATACTATATGTTATTGGGCTTGTTTGTTTCTATCAGTGTCGATGTATTTATATTGCAATTTTTTTTTTCATTAATTTGTGAATTTACCCTTTCATATGATATTAATCTTTTTTCAGTTGAATAAACTCTTTTTGCGTATGGTTAGATACTCGTACTTAAGGAGTAAACTCCAGTCGTGCGTCGGAGCTGACACACACACTTTTTTTTTATTATTTAGATTTGAGATTTCATTATGATCACATTAGGTACTTAATTTAATTTTGTAAATATTTTTTAGTTTTTTATTTGTATATTGTGAGCACCATGAGGACCATAACTTTTATTTACTTAGTTTGTTTTTGACGATTGTCTGGCAGTTTGAGTACTATTATATAAGGGACCTACACAAATGTCCTTTTTTTGGTATTGTTCGTCGTGTCGTTAAGCTCCTTGGGTTATGAGTCGAGCTACACGAAAACTGACTGACTGGACAGTTCCACTCAATCTGTGTGGTGCTTTCTTAAAAAGACCATTTCAGGCACTAATCTGCATAGTAGTCATGTAAGTTGACCAGGATTTTTGTCTGGACCTTAAAAGAGACTATGACTTCTGAGTTTGTTTCGGCTGTTTCTTCTCAGAGTAGTCGGGTACGAAACACCAGCCTCATCATCATCTGCCTAGCCTTTTCCCAACTATGTTGGGGTTGGCTTCCAGTCTTTAACCGGATGCAGCTAAATATCAGTATTTTACATGGAGCGACTGCCTATCTGACCTCCACAACCCAGTTAATACTGGGTTGTGGAGGTCAGAAACACCAGCCTCATCTAGTTTTAAAAAAAACGTAAAAAGGGTTTGTGAAAACCTATTTGCGAAATAAACTTCATTTATCATTAAAAATATAAAATGAAAAATACAAACACCCATTTTATTAAACAACCGAAAGTCTCTTAAGAAAGGCACAACCACTTGTGATTCGGAAGACGTGGCCAAACGAATCGGTCGCGCGCTGAGGGTGCACAGACTTGCGACAGAAAGGTATGGACTCAGGTAGGCAGGCAGGCAGACGGACACAGGTAGGCAGGCAGGCAGACGGACACAGGTAGGCAGACGGACAACGAAGTGATCCTATGAGGTTTCGTTTTTTCCTGTTTGAGATACTGAGCCGTTAGTTATGAGTTATGACATCATTATGTGCCTCAGAGTATCCCGATACGATCTTTGGAAACAATCATAAGCGTGACTATGGGATCTGGAGTCGAAAAGATACGATCCGAACTTCGGACGGGAGGGATTTCGGTGTTAAGAGTTCGCCACAATACAAATAAGTAGAGTGTGTGCGGCGCAGTCAAACGTGCGTTGTGTTGCAGGCCCACGTTGGACGAGATCCGCAGCTGGGGGCAGTCGTTCGACCGCCTCATGCGCAGCGCCGGTATGTGCCCACCCCAAACCCCGCACCCAACACATCATCATACTTATACCTGCATTGCTTGGGTCGACGCAGCGCACTATGTTATATGCCTATAAATTATTAACTCGTGTGTTTCAGCCGGACGGAAAGTATTCCGCGACTTCTTGCGCGGCGAATACTCTGAGGAGAACATAATGTTCTGGCTCGCATGCGAGGAGTTGAAGCGAGAGACCGACCCCGACGCCGTCGAGGAGAAGGCGCGCTTCATCTACGAGGACTACATCTCCATCCTGTCGCCCAAGGAGGTGAGCCGCCCCCCCCCCCCGCTTCAATGCAAATGCCCCCCCCCCCTCCCAGCCACGCTCACCCCGCAGTACTGACCGCCTCGCCGCCGCTTGCAGGTGTCGCTGGACTCACGCGTGCGCGAGGTGGTGAACCGCAACATGGTGGAACCCACGCCGCACACCTTTGACGACGCGCAGCTGCAGATCTACACGCTCATGCATCGCGACTCGTACCCGCGCTTCGTCAACTCGCCGCTCTACAAGACGCTGGCGCGACTGACGAGCGCCGAGCCGCCGGCCGCAGCGCCCGCCACCCCTGCGGCGCCAGCCGCCCCCGCCGACCCCACACCGGACGTGGACGCCGCGCCCGCGCAGTCCGCAGCGCCGGCCGCGCAGCCCGCGCCGTCCACGCCGACCACGCCGGCCGCGGCGACCGTGCTGGCTGCCCCGACCGCGCCGCCTGCGCAGCCCGCGCAGGTCACGCAGCCCGCGCAGGTCACGCAGCCCGCGCCAGTCACGCAGCCCGCGCAGTGACGTCACCCGCACCCTCCCCACGTGTAAATAGACTCGATATACATTCATTTAAACGGGTACTAATTTTGTACATAGCTAGGTTAAGTGTGAGAGTAGGAGCGGAGCCACTTCGCTGGTCCACCGACCCGCGCGTCCCGCGCCCCGCGCCCCGCGCCCCGCGCCCCGCGCCCCGCGCCCCGCGCCCCGCGCCCCGCGCCCCGTCGCGCCCCGCGTGCTGCACTTGGCGGCGTTGAGCACGCACATCGCGTAGCGCGGCGATCTGCGCGCATCTAGTTAGAAGCAATAAAGGTGGACCAATTAAGTTTGCCGAGGAGTCAACGAATAAATAAATCAGTTAATGTAAACGATGCGTTTTATTTCTTCTAAGGTACCGCTTTACTGAACTAAATTGTGCTCGCCTCGAACAAATAGGTATCAATTCACGTATCTTGAGCATGCCGAACTCAAATTAAAACTCAAAGCATTATTTATATCGCCGCGGGAGACGCCCATGGCGCCGGGCGCCGCGAGACGACTTCCGGCCACCGTAGATGCGGGCCTGTGGGCGGTGAGCAATGGGTAGTTCACCGTCCGTCCACGGCGCGTTCGTGTTTCACGCGCGCCTCAAAGAGAGTCAGCAAAGCAGAGGGGCTTGCCAGAGCCTCCGCCTGCCGGGGTTGCGGGTTGTTCGAAAGAGATACCGCGGCCTCGGAACGTAAAGGGCAATAGAAGGAACATGGGTGGGTTTTAGTCAGTACAAGTCTGACATGCCCCCCCGCTCCACCCAGAGCGGGGGAAGTCATTGGATGATATCCCAGCCGAAAAAAAAAAAAAAAAAACCATTATTTATATTAGACCATTTCAGACACTTTTCAATGTTAAAACACAAAATAATGAAGAAACAGTCCACGTCACAAGGCATAATAACTTGTTAAAGTAAAGTTACCCATTCCAAAGCGATGATCTTATTCGCGAGCCATGTATTTTATTCGCGGATGATATATCTTTATTAATCTCATGTCAAAACAACACAAATATTGAAGAAAAACTCAGCTCCACACTCACAAAAACATGTAACTGGATGACCTCGCATAATTTAGAAATAAATTACACAAAAACTAAATTAATGACGTTCCACCCTTATCAAAAAGCCCCTTTACACCTCACTTCAGCTTAAATGGTTCAAAAATAGAAACTGTCGAGGAATTTACATTACTTGGACTCACAATAGACAAACATATCAACTGGAAAAAACACATACAAAAAATCAGTTCCAAAATTTCAAAATTCTCATACGCTCTCCGTGAAATTAAAAAGACAACAAACCTTCAAACTGCCCTAACCACCTATTACGCGTACGCCAATGCATGGCTTAGCTATGGCATAACTCTCTGTGGAAATAGTACGAATGCACCGACACTCTTTACTCTACAAAAGAAATTGGTAAGGATCTTAGTAAACGTTGACCAAACTGACAGCTGCAAACCCTATTTTCAAAAACTTAATATCCTCACCCTCCCTAGTATTTACATTTTAGAAACATGCAAATTTGTCAGAAAACATCCAGAATTCTACACAACTCGCGAAGACATCCAATCACAGTACACCGATCTAGGCTAAACATACCAACATCCAAACTAAAAATGCATTCTACAAGCCCCTATGTAATGTCTATAAAAATATACAACAAACTACCTGACATAATAAAGAAAGAAGAAAAATTAATCATTTTCAAAAACTTAAAAAAATATTGATAGATAAATGTTATTTATAAATTAAATATAATAATTCAATTCAATTCAATTCAAAAGCCTCTTTATTTCCATGACAAAAAACATTTTTAAGTTCTTATATAACTAAACACTACGGGTATAAATATTTGTTTTTAACATTAAAAGAAAACATTTTTAGATACTTATAAATTAATTCTATGACTATGAAATATTTGTTACATTTTATAAAAACGTCATGGCCCCTTTCGGGTATAGGCCTCCTCCAGTTGTCTCCAACTTTCTCTATTATTCGCGACGTCTATCCAGTCTCTACCCGCTATTCTTTCTAGTTCGTCAGTCCAACGAGCTCTTGGTCTACCTTTTAATCTCTTACCTCCAGGACCGTGCCATTTGGTAACGCGTTTTGGCCATCTGTCCTCAGAGTATCGGGCAATGTGACCTGCCCATCTCCACTTCAGACGCATCGTATGTTGAATTGCATCTAATACTTGGGTTTTTTGTCTAATTTTTCTACTATTCTGTTTTTCTGTGATCTTTACACCAAGGATGCTCCTCTCCATAGCCCGCTGGCATGAACGGATTTTTTGCAGGGTTTTATTATTGTAGATCCATGTTTGTGCGCCATATGATAGGCAGGGAAGTAGACAGGAATCCATCACTTTTTTCTTTAAGTTTATTGAGAGCTTCGACTTCATAATTTCTTTAAAGCTCCAATATTTTTTCCAAGTTATATTGACCCGTCTATCTATTTCATCCATATGCCTTGAGCTTTTAAAAGAAATTTGTTTTCCTAGATATATATAGCTCTCCACATACTCAACGGGTGTTCCATTTATTTGAATGGGGGTTTGCTTGCCGTTGGTACATACCTTTGTATTTGCGGTGTTTAATAGTAGGCCGATTTTCTCGCTGACATCGTTTAGTTCTGTAAGCATAGCTTCTAGTTGTTTTGAAGTCTTAGCGAAGAGAACTATATCATCCGCAAATCTAAGGTTGGTAAGGTACTTTCCACAAATCAGTATTCCTTTCCTATCCCAGTTCAAGCTTTTCATTATATTTTGTATTACAGCTATGAAAATTCTAGGTGACAGCGGATCTCCTTGTTTCACGCCTCTATTGATGTTAAATTCAGGGCCTACTCTATCTAGTTTTACGCGACTGGTGCTCTTTTTGTATATGTTTTTAATTATGTTGATGTATGTGTATGGTAGATTTTGATGCTGTAATGCTTCCCATATGCTGTTATGTGAGATAGAGTCAAATGCTTTGGCGTAGTCAACATAAGCGAGGTAGAGATCTTTCTTGAATTCTACATGTTTCTCTATTATTTGGTCCAAGGTGTGTATTTGGTCGACTGTTGAATACCCTTGGCGGAAACCAGCCTGTTCCACTGGTTGGCTTTTTTCTAGAATTGACTCTATTCTTTTTTCCAAACACATTGCAAACAGTTTATACAATGTGGGTAGTAAGCTGATCGGTCGGTAGTTATTTATGTCTGCTGGATCACCTTTTTATAAATAAGAATTATGCGTGACTTTGTCCA
The DNA here is from genome assembly GCA_905475445.1 of Ochropleura plecta. Lineage (NCBI taxonomy): Eukaryota > Metazoa > Arthropoda > Insecta > Lepidoptera > Noctuidae > Ochropleura > Ochropleura plecta. The sequence continues at coordinate 20,977,095 of FR997736.1, forward strand.
TTTAGATGGTACTTCCTGTTTTTCGAGTATTTTATTGAATAGGGTTGTAATAGGTTCTATCAATACGTGGCATCCAACTGTTAGGGCCTCGTTGGGTATGTTGTCTTCACCTGGACTCTTATCCATTTTCAGTTTTTTAATTTTTGACATTATTTCTTCAGTAGTGAATAGTTGTATTTCTATTTTCGTATCTGTAGGCTCAATATAAAATAATAGTTCATAATAATAAAAAATATAATAATAGTTCATAATAATAATAAATATGTAAATAAATAAATGACAATTATAATTAATAATAATCACAGAAATTAAAGACATGTTAAAATAAATTTATAATATAGAAATGGAAAAATAATTAATTTAACAACAATAATAAATGACATCCACGGAAATAATAGATATATCTAAATATTTAAATTTTAAATAATATAACACTGAAAATACATAAATTATACCACAAATAAATAAAGCAACTACAAATAATCAATAGACAAATATTTTAATAAATATTGTCTAACTTATTATAATACGATAAAAAAAAAAACATTTAAAAGTACACACCGCCACAGTAACACCTACACATACAAATCAGCAGAATAATAATTATAATAAAAACAAAGATGATTAATTGTAAAATAACACCTGAATTGTCTAGTGATAAATCTTCTTCACAAAATAGCAACTATATAATAAAACAGAGCTTCTTCTCCTCTACCCTTTTGCTGTGCCCTACAGGGTCCATAATGTTCTAATTATTATAAAAACTACCACCTAAATACACATTATGGTAAAGCAATAAAGATATTGAGTATTGAGTATTGATCTCTGTGGAGAAAAATGGGCAAAAAACTTTGATGGTAAATGATAAATTATGTTTATTTTGCAAGTAAGTTTTAACAAACACTTTTGCATGTAGTTTTTTTTTAACTAGATAAGGCCGGTGTTTCGTACCCTACTACTCTGAGAAGAAACAGCCGAAACAAACTCAGAGGTAGAGGTAGTAGTAGTAGTTTTTTTAAGGTCCAGACAAAAACCCGGCGAGACCAAGGTCTCGCCGGGTCTAAGAAAGCCCCACACAGATCGAGTGGAACTTTTATCAACGACACGGTTGGCGCAATGGGTGAGCGATTCCAAATTTGTATCACAATAATAAAACGTTACAAGCACCAGTCAGCAAACCCGACAGTGGCACCAATTTAACCCAATTCAAGCCTGCCATTTTTCCCGATGTACTTAAGATATTGGAAAATCTAGATGCAAACACTAGGATTGACGAAATAAATACTAAAATTATCAAATGTGTTAAAAACCAAATCGTCGGAAGTTTAACTCAGTGTATCAACAAGTTTCTAACGGAGGGATTTTTTCCAGATTCCTTGAAAGTTGCAAGTCAAGTCCTATTTTCAAATGAGGCAATCGGATCCAGGTGATTACCGACCAATATCTATGCTACCAATATTTTCAAAGGTGTTTGAAAAAATCCTACACAGCCGACTTAGTGAATATCTGACATCAAAAAACTTCCTTTATGCAAAACAATACGGGTTTCGACCGAAAGCAAATACTTTCACTGCTGCAACCGATCTTGTGACCAATATCAAAACCAATATTGATCGTAAAAAAATTACACTGGGAATATTTATAGATTTAAAAAAAGCTTTTGAAACCGTTAGCCACAAAATACTTTTATTTAAGCTAAATCGTCTAGGTATTTCGGGTTCTGCTTATAATAATATGTTCAAATCGTACCTCAGTAACAGATATCAAATTGTAAAAAACCGTGAAATCCAGAGTGGACCTCAATTAATTACTTACGACGTTCCTCAGGGGTCAATCCTTGGGCCACTATTGTTTTTAATCTATATTAATAACATTCATGAAATCGGCCTAAAAGGAGATATCGCACTGTATGCTGATGATACGAGTCTGTTTTACTCTGGTACCTCAATATGTAAAATTATTGAACAAGTCCAACATGATCTAGACCTCTTACATACTTGGCTTTCATCAAACTTACTTACTATAAACATTACCAAAACCAAATTATATTATATTCGCTGCAAAAAAATAAAAAATTGGTCTGTATAATAACTTGCAGCATAATGATGGTCAAGAACTAAATAGAGTAAACCAAGAAAAATATCTTGGGCTTATACTTGACGATCAATTGACGTGGAAACCCCATATAGAAAATATTAGGAACAAGCTCACATCACTAACAGGTGCTCTACGTGGTATAGTGCGATGTCTTCCAAAAAAGGTGCGTTATAGTATATATAACTCTTTGGTTAATTCTCGTTTGGACTATCTGATTGAGGTCTGGGGAACTGCTGCCAAAACAAACTTGAAAGTATTACAAATCGCACAAAAACAAATTATCAAAACACTATTTGGATACAATTACTTGACACCAACTGAAAGGATCTACAAGGAAACAAAGCTTATGTTAACCTTACTCAAATATATCGGTACAATACATGTACCTATACTTAATTTTAACTAGAGAGATACACTCACAGATAATTGTTAAAAAAAGGGTACAAATCTACAAAATTTTGACAAGACAGGCTAATGATATCTGGTTAACCCAGCCAAGGACTAAATATGGGAAAAAGAATTTAATGTTTGAAGGTGCGGACTTCTTTAATAAACTACCAAAAGTCATAAAAGAAACCAAGTCCTTAAACATTTATTATTTTTTAAAAAAAAAAATCATAATTATGTTAAGTGATCTTTCGCTACTTTCCGAATAAAAAATAAAAAAAAAACCTATCCTAATAGAATATTTAAACCTATTTTGGCATCTAATAAAAAACAAAACATGTTTATTTTCTTGCTTTTATCTTGCACTGTGGTGTGGGCCTTAGTAAACACGCTACGGCTGGTGTTACGCGGCCTACGCGCGTCGCTAAAAAAAAAAACTCTACTACCAAATTTTTTTTAGACCTACCTGGTCATTTGTTTTGTTTTGTTCTGTTATGCCAAAACATTAACATAAAATTTAAAGTTTTAGTAAAACATGAATGTGTACAAACCATAACATGATTAGTACAGTATTCTTATTTTAAGCTACGCTTACTGCTTTTAATTAAGTTGCATTTAATTAAGTTTTTCTCTGTAAGTGAATTTGTAATTCTTTTGAGAAATAAATATATTTAACCGTTTAAAGTTTACACAAAATACCCATGTAGTGACATAGTGTAGATATAGTAGTTAGTTAGTAGTATGTGATATCTAATGGTAGTCGCAGACTCTGAAAATACACTTTAGCCGTCGGCTTGTAGTTTCGTATTGTTATGTGATTGAATTCGTTGTATTTGCTTTGGTTTACACATTTAAATGGCACAATTTACACCTAAGTTTATGAAATTCGTTCTTTCTTAAAAATCGAAAATCACTTAGGACGAGACATAAAATATGAAAAAAACATGATGATAACCATTATAGAAAGGGTGTAAATGTACAAGTAGCCAACGAACAAGAAAGGCACATATTGCACAGTGTTCTGTTCTAGACCAATCCACCAACACAATGTTTTGAGTAATTTATAATAGTATTAATAATAACGTAATTTTCCACTCCACAAAAAAGTTGTTTCCAAGCAATTTGTTTCGCGTAGAGTTGCTTAATTTGATGTACTGAACGTATGGTTGACCGCTTCGTGAAGGGTTGGCTCACAGGCCGCATCCCTGATCCGCGCATACTGTCTGCCATGTAACTATTATAAAATACGATCCCACACCTACAACTATCAACGATACACGAAGCTGTTGCAGGGTGGGACCGGACAACTCCTGGTGATGGACCCGTTCTGTCAACTGTGTGCTGCCGACACACTCGGAGTTCATTAAGTTTGTCCGACACTTTAAAACTGCAGTATTGAGCTCTGGAGAGTTAGTTAAAAGCTACTTGCGACTTGTACATGACATAGTACTCACGGTGACACGTTGCGCTATTCATTCCTAGTATTTATTTATTTCGGTTGGCCAACAATTGTTTACACAACACATTTACAACTAATTACTCATACATACTTTTACAAGTGCAACAATCACTTACAGGCTAACACCACATGCACTATAAATTTATGGTTTATACCAATAATATTTTTTTATATAAGAAAAAAAAACAAATATATGAAATGATATTAAAATAATTCGAAATAACCGATAACATTAATTAATTAAGATAAAAGAATTAGCAATAAGAATTTTTCGACATAAGTGATTTAAAACAGGTCAATAATTTTTAAAAACAATAAATTAAGATAACAACAAAACAAACACCTTACAAATAAAATCTATGAAAGAAATATAACAACATTCAGTTCAATCTTAAAATTATAAAACATTCAGTGTCGACATTGGCTGGGAGAATAGTGTTGAATGATAGTTTTACAAAATTTTCCGAAACTGTCGTGGTGGACATCAACAAGATCACTGCAGCTATTAAGAACAATACATACATAAGAGGAACAAAGCATCAGTGACTTCTCTTCGAACTGATAATGAGTGTATTTTATGATACACTTTTTATAGCATAACTTACATTTTCCCCTTGTTATGAAAGATCTGCATAAACGGGTCTGCGGGGTGCTATTTGTCCAATAACCACTCGCACTTGGCCGATTTATTGTTGTTTGGAATTAGATTTATTTATAATTTATCAAATAATCATTACTACCTACTTCATAATCCGGATTCCCTTCACAATAAACTGTGATTAAATATTATCGATCGGTGTCGGGCCAGATTACAGGAGTGTACGCCTAGGGTTGCCAACTATACCGTTCAAAACAGTATTATACTGTTGATCAAAAATAAAGTTAACACGAACGCCTAACAGCAGTGAGGGCAAGTCGTTACGGGTCATCACACACATATACCTGTAACAACTTCAAAAAGTAAACATAAATGGTGTGCACAACTTCATAAGTTGTGCGAGAAGCACAAAATGTGTTTAAAACGTTAAAAAACTTAAATACTCTTATTTCTTCTGGTTACTACTACTGGTTATCTTCCTTGCTAGACCTCAATATAGTTGTTGGCAACCCTATGTACGCTGCGCTCCGCAGCACCCCGCGACCCTCACGCGCCGCCAGCCCGTTCCGTGTGCGAGTGCGCCGGCGCCGGATTACAACACGACTACCTACATGTTACATCAAAACAAATCCCTTTTCTCAGCGTATACGCCTTGTTGACTGAAACTGAAAAAATAAATACAAACAATTGAAGTCGGTAGGTACCCACTTCAAGTCTTTGTATTTGTTTCATAGGTTTTACAGGTTTCTGGTAGGTAGATGCAGGTACATCTACCGTCTACGCGATTGATCCATACATTTTTTAATAAGCGATGTAATTGTTATCGCTGTGGGGCTTGGATTCGTACTGCTGACTTTCTGATAACCGTTAGTGAAGCCATGTGTATGTGTGTAGTGCATGGTGCATGGCACTGTTGAGTAGCATGCCACGCCACGTTATTCTACGGAACCCTTTATATTAGATCACATTGTTGTCCGTCTCTTTGTCTGTCAAGACCCTTTATTTGTGTGTAGTGCATGGTGCATGGCACTGTTGAGTAGCATGCCACGCCACGTTATTCTACGGAACCCTTTATATTAGATCACATTGTTGTCCGTCTCTTTGTCTGTCAAGACCCTTTATTTGTGTGTAGTGCATGGTGCATGGCACTGTTGAGTAGCATGCCACGCCACGTTATTCTACGGAACCCTTTATATTAGATCACATTGTTGTCCGTCTCTTTGTCTGTCAAGACCCTTTATTTGTGTGTAGTGCATGGTGCATGGCACTGTTGAGTAGCATGCCACGCCACGTTATTCTACGGAACCCTTTATATTAGATCACATTGTTGTCCGTCTCTTTGTCTGTCAAGACCCTTTATTTGTGTGTAGTGCATGGTGCATGGCACTGTTGAGTAGCATGCCACGCCACGTTATTCTACGGAACCCTTTATATTAGATCACATTGTTGTCCGTCTCTTTGTCTGTCAAGACCCTTTATTTGTGTGTAGTGCATGGTGCATGGCACTGTTGAGTAGCATGCCACGCCACGTTATTCTACGGAACCCTTTATATTAGATCACATTGTTGTCCGTCTCTTTGTCTGTCAAGACCCTTTATTTGTGTGTAGTGCATGGTGCATGGCACTGTTGAGTAGCATGCCACGCCACGTTATTCTACGGAACCCTTTATATTAGATCACATTGTTGTCCGTCTCTTTGTCTGTCAAGACCCTTTATTTGTGTGTAGTGCATGGTGCATGGCACTGTTGAGTAGCATGCCACGCCACGTTATTCTACGGAACCCTTTATATTAGATCACATTGTTGTCCGTCTCTTTGTCTGTCAAGACCCTTTATTTGTGTGTAGTGCATGGTGCATGGCACTGTTGAGTAGCATGCCACGCCACGTTATTCTACGGAACCCTTTATATTAGATCACATTGTTGTCCGTCTCTTTGTCTGTCAAGACCCTTTATTTGTGTGTAGTGCATGGTGCATGGCACTGTTGAGTAGCATGCCACGCCACGTTATTCTACGGAACCCTTTATATTAGATCACATTGTTGTCCGTCTCTTTGTCTGTCAAATAAATCTGGCCGACCGTAATGACGATATGTCATTGCATCTTGCGCATATTCATGCATATGACGTGGACTACCAATGTACGTCGCCGGCAGAATAGTTAATCGACCAATATTAGCTGCATTTCCTTCAGTACTAACTGCATCACGTAAATGGATGTACTCCTCAGAACGCAGTTTGGCTTGGTTCAACCTAATGAAAGTTAAACGTTCCGTTTCTATTTTGACATACATGTCGACGCAATACTGCTGAAACAATCGACGAAACCGCAGCAAATAGTTGTCAGCGTTTTGACGAATCATCAAACGATATGCGTAATAATTCATTGAGCTAACTTCACGGGAACACTGTCGAACGGAATAAATAGTATCATATGTCCGTCTCCTGGCTAGCAGTGCCCAGCGGTTTCACCCACCAGTCAGCTCCCAACTATCGTAGCGTGACGGTATACAGCCGATAGCTGTGTATACAGATCGAACTGTTAAAAAGAATACCACTGTAAATTTCATGCGATCCTAGTAGTTTTATCTCAACGCAGTTGGTTCTACCAAGAACTTGAATCCACATATCAAACTGTTGGAATTAATTTCACCGTGAATTCATGCAAGCCTAGTACTTTCGCTTTTATAATATTAGTAAGGATTAACCTAACTCAAACTCAAAGCATTTATTTCAATTAGACCATTACAGGCACTTTTGAATGTCATAAAAACAAGAACAAAAAAATGATGCTGCTACAGTCCCGGTCACAAGGCATAATAACTTGTGAAAGTACTGTAGTTGCCCATTCCAAAGCGTAGATAGATAGATCTCTATGGAGAAGAATGGGCAAGAAACTCCGTGGACACTCTTTTAAATTATAATATTTTTACAAAATCGTATTTACATCATTCGTGTTGAGATTATACAAATATGTGAGAACGATGTAGAAAGACGTGCACAGTAAGAGCGTCCAGAGTAGATAAAAAGCAAAATTCAATTTAAAATCTAAATAAGTTAAAAAATGACCGTGGTAGTTAAAAAATGACCAGTCCCAACTGACAGCGCCCGTTCACGAACATGACGTATGGATCAGCCCCATTCAGCTCGACCATTTTGAAGGGAGCTAAATGACCCGACACACCCGCCACTATCAGCAAGACATTTAAGTGAGCATGACTCTATTAACCACCAGGGCTTCGTCAAGTCAATGATAATACATAGCACTCACATTTGGGCTTAATAATTATACAATACTAGAGAATTGATTCTATACATTGCAAAGATAGTCTTACAATCTTCTGCAGCTTCCACTATAGCTTCGGATACTTATCAATGAGTTTATACCCCTATGCTTGAGGAGCAGGACCAGCATTGAGCCAAGCATTTTTATTTATTTATTTATTTATAAAACATGGGAGACTTACAGCTAAAACAAACAGATTACAGACAGTACATTAGTCGGAAAGCCAATTACAGGTCTCCACTTATAGCATACAGATGAAAAATAAAAAAGAAATAGTATCTGAAGACATTCACACCAACTCACTTTTAACCACAACATAATAGGTAAGTTGCTCGCACGGCATAAAAAAACATATTAAGTAAAGGAATATTCACAAGAAAAAGTTACGGCTTAAGCATTTCCTGGCTGACGACACACTAGTTAGGAACGGATCTATATCGTACTGTTTACAAAGCTTGTTCAAATTTCTGCTCGCACGCACAATGTACGAGTTCTGCCTATATTTGGTTGAAGCATGTGTCACACGCAAAGGTGGATTATATCGCTTTAATTTCATGGGGGTGTTGAAATAAAATTTGGACAAAATATCGGAACAATTTATAGTGTTGTTGAAAATTTTCAGTAGAAACACACAGTCAGAGATCTCGCGGCGTTTGACTAAAGGTAATATATGGAACTTCTTGCATAGGTTATGATAGTTTTCGGAATGATACGGAACTTTTTGATGATAACATAGATATCTTATAAACCTTTTTTGAATGCTCTCGATTCGGTTAATATATTTTTGGTAATATGGGTTCCATATTTCAGAAGCGTATTCCAAGTGGCTTCTAACAAAAGTGCAGAATAGAATTTTTAAAGTTTTGGCTTGAGTGAAGCACTTGGATAACCGCATGATGAAACCCAATGATTTTGAGGCCTTAGCGACTATTGCATCAACGTGTGTTTCGAAACTGAGCTTGGAATCGTGGTGAACCCCAGATCACGGACGGTGTTTGTTCTAGGTAGGACTTCATCACATAGGGTATATGATGTAGCAATGATTGAGCGCTTCCGAGAATACGTAATAACCGAACATTTAATAGGATTGAGATCTAGCTTGTTTCTTTATCATCAATATAATCCCCCAACTTATAATATGCTTGCCTACATAGTGTGCGTTTAATACAAGATTTAAATTTCGTTTCATTCAGTTGAAGAAACCTACCCTACCTACCTACTAACCTACCTACCCTACTTCTCTTACCGGGATGAAAAGTATGTAGATAAGTATCCTATGTCCGTCTTCTGGTTCTAAGCTACCTCCCCACCAATTTTCAGCCAAATCGGTTCAGCCGTTCTTGAGTTATAAATAGTGTAACTAACACAACTTTCTTTTATATATGTATATATACATATTTATTTATTATATTTTTAATTTCAATTTAATTAAGCATCTACCTGATAGGTAATTAATCCTCGCGACAAGCTTTTTATTTTCTTCTTTTTAGAGCGTTAAATATTTTTTTTGTTTTTAATTTATTTTTATTATTTTAGTTATCTCTGGTTATGAGTCTGTTCATCTTGTTCAACGCATCATTGTTGAAAGGTCGTTTGCTGATTAATTTCGAACAGTCCAGCTCTTCAATAAGGAGACCTTTTAATGTATTTACCCTACTTAAGGCCACGTATGCTTGACCAGCAGCAAAGTCAAAGTCAAAATCATTTATTTCAAGTAGGCCAGTTACAGGCACTTTTGAACTGTCGAAACATTGACAACAATAAAAATGAAGCGACAGTCCCAGTCACAAGGCATAATAACTGTGAAAGTACTGTAGTTGCCCATTCCAAAGCGTAGATCTCTATGGAGAAGAATGGGCAAGAAACTCCATGGACACTCTTTTAAATCAGAATATTGTTACAAAATCTTGGTTACATCATTCGTGTTAATGTGGTAAACTATGTGAGAACGATGTAGCAAGACGTGCACATTAAAAGTGTCCATAGTAAAAGAAAAAGGATTTCAAAAATACATAATTAATAAAAAAAAAACCTGTGGCAACTGAGAGATGACCAGTCACAACTGACAGCGCCCGTTCACGAACATGACGCATAGATCAGCACCATTCAACTCAACCATTTTGAAGGGAACTAAATGATCCGACACACGCGCCACCATCAGCGAGACATTTGAGTGAGCATGACATGCTCTCAACCGCCAGACCAATTTGTCAAGAAAAGACGTAGGTTTCCATTGAATGATAGCTTTGTAGTACATAGTACTCACACAATTTGGGCTATGCGATTATATAATGCTAAAAAATTGAATCTATACAATGGAAAGATATTACAATACTATTGAATGCTATCAATTTATTCGCCCCTGTTCTTGTGGAGCAGGACCGACATTGAGCCAAGCATTTTTGTCAGTAATATAATCGTCCAACTTATAATATGCTTGTTTACATAGTGTGCGTTTAATGCATGTTTTAAATTTCGTCTCACTCAGTTCAAGGATACTTTGTGGAATTTTATTATAGCACCTTAAACAGTACCCCATGAAAGATTTGTCTACTTTAGCGAGTCTGAAGCCCGGCTGAACTAATTGGTTCCTATTTCTGGTATTGTAATTATGTCTGTCACCTCTTTTACCAAAAAGATGCAGATTTTTTCTTACGTACATTATGTTTTCATAAATGTATTGACAGTGTACTGTCATGATGTTAATGTTCTTAAACAGTTCCCTTAGAGAATCGCGCCTACGGAGATTATATATGGCTCTGATAGCTCTTTTTTGCAGAATAAAAATAGACTCGATATCTGCAGCCCGTCCCCATAACAAAATGCCATAAGACATTATACTATGAAAGTAAAAAAAGAGCAAAGAGCTTCGAGCCTAAGTAGATGACGGCGTACAACAGTGCTGCCTTGCATTTTGTACGTTTCTATTTTCTCTTAATGAGCCCTTTCATTTGCTAGCCATATTGCAGAAGTGCATTAAAAATAACTATTCCTCTATCTTGGATGATCAAAATCCAATATGGCGGCATATTGGATTTAGAATAACGCCAAATTATTTTTTAAGTTACTATCAATAAGCCCTTTCATTTGATACCCATATTGTAGAAATGGAATAATTACTATTCCGCCATCTTGGGTGGTCCGCCATATTGGATTTAGAATGACGTCATATAACATATCGTGCATTGTCATCCAAACTTAACGTGTATAGTGTATACTCAATCGGTTCCAGATATCTTCTTCAAAATTTAGTTTAAAGAATCCACCGTAACAAACATAAACGAGTACATTGCAAGCTAAATAAAAGCTTTTAAAAAGATGTGGCTATTGATGTCGCAAGTTTGTACGGAACCCTCGGTGTGCGAGTCCGATAAGCACTTGCCCGGTTTTTTAAATTAATTAACTAGTAGCCTGATGTTGAGTTCAAAGTGAGGCACTATTATTAAAGTACTCTAATGATTTGTTAGTTAACTTACGACTGAGGAAGACGTAGTGCCCTTTTTGGAAATTCTTGCCAATTTTAGAGCGGATCGCTAAATAGATTTAGACTTAATCCAATGCGAATGTCGATAAGATAGTACCGCGCAGAGCCCGCGTCTAGGCGTATAAAATGCAAACCGCAGTCCTCACAGGCACCTGAGCAACCATGAACTACTTGTTGATGTTAACGTTGTGCGCGCTGGCGGCGCTGGCGCTGGCCGAGGAGCCCATCACGCTGCACTACCACGAGAGCGTGGGCATCCCCGAGGCGGCGCGCATCAAGCAGGCCGAGCTCGCCAGCGACTTCGACGGCTCCAGGATCGTCGGCGGCTCCACCACCGGCGCTGGCACACACCCCCATTTGGTTAGATATTCAGTGGTTTTCTTTATTATAATCTTGTCTGTATGAGAGGCATGTGTGGCAAGCTATACGTGGCAGGTGTTCGTGACGCGTTACGCTGCGTGTTTCAGATCGGTCTGGTGATCACGCTGACGACGGGCGCTACTTCAGTATGTGGATCCACCATGCTCAGCAACACGCGCTCCGTGACCGCGGCTCATTGCTGGTGGGATGGCCGCAACCAGGCCCGCCAGTTCCAGCTGGTGTTCGGCTCTGGCTTCCTTTTCTCCGGCGGCACCAGAGTCAACACCAACAACGTGCAGATGCACGCCAACTGGAATACCAACAACCTCAACAACGACATCGCCATCATCACCTTCAGCTGGGTCAGCTACACCAGTGAGTACCGCGCCAGGTGACCGCACACCGCCTGCACCTTGAACGACTCTTTCAGCATGTCTCCAACTCTCCAATTATGCAATGTTTCAGATTTGATAAACCGCGCGATCATCCCGAGCGGCACCTTGCTCAACAATAACTTCGCGGGCACTTGGGCGCACGCCGCCGGCTACGGCAGAACCAGCGACAGTAAGTTCACGCTACTCTTGGATCGTTCACATCATTGTTATTAACGGAGGATGACTACTGAACATCTGATATTAGTTTACCATGTATAGCATTGATGCACTGATGAAGGCTCGTCAGTAAGGCGGCGCCAGAGGGCAGGCACACCTAGTGATCAAATCTGTTCTACGCGTGTAGGTTCCGGCATCAGCACATCGCAGGCCAAGAGCCACGTTTGGCTGCAGGTGATCACCAATGCCGTGTGCCAGCAGACCTACGGCAGCGCGTCCGTGATCGCGTCCACGCTGTGCACCAGCGGCGCCGGCGGCGTGGGCACCTGCGGCGGCGACTCCGGCGGCCCGCTCGTCATCACCAGCGGCGGCCAGCGCGTGCTCGTGAGTGTCACTCTCCAGCCCCACTTCCCACTTGTTTCCCATCAACTGACCATTCATTTTACTTATGCACTACATTTAAATACGATGGTACTTTGGTCACAATGGATGCTTGTCAACTAAACAAAGTGATTATCCATTTCTAGGAAGCAATTGTATGTAGCCCTTGATTGATTGATTGAACGAGTGTGGTAAGTAATTGTGTATAGATTGTGCTAACGCGATGTCAATACGCAGATCGGAGTGACGTCGTATGGCTCCGCGCGTGGCTGCCAGGTAGGTCTGCCCGCTGCCTTCGCCAGGGTCACCGCCTTCGCGTCCTGGATCAACGCCAGGATCTAAGTGACGAGCCTAGAGTCATGAGCAACGTGATCATCGCACATTTTAACAGCTTTGCTAATATACCTGTCATAACGAATACTGATTGTTTAATTTATATTCCATGACCATACCAAAACGACTTACGTCACTATCTATCTAGCCTTATCCCAACTATGGTCAGGTCGGCTGGTCAGCTGGTCGGCTCCCAGTCTGTCTGGATGCAGCTGAATAGCATTATGTTAGTTTAGATGGATCGTCTGCATCTGATCTGACTTCCACAACCCAGTTATTACTGGGTGTCGGGTGAGACGATACCAAAACAAATGAATGTTCAATAAGAATTAGTGTGAGACACTATTGTACCAAAGCTAAACAGCCTGAAATAAAATATATGATTACTACACATGTATGAGTATTATTGATTACTAGCTTTTGCCCGCGGCTTCGCTCGCGTTAAATTCGGGGTAACACAGTTCCCCTTGCGCCTTATTGATTTGTAATAGCAACGCTAAGTTTTCCCTTTTCTTCCCTCTTTCTCCCTCACATCCCACTTTTTTCAAAAAAAATATCCGTCCTATGTCCGTCTCCTGGTTCCCAACTATCTCTGTACCAAAATTCATCAAAATCGGTGTAGCCATTAAAGCGTGAAGAGGTAACAAACAAACAAACTCACTTTCGCTTTTATAACATTAAGTAAGGATTGATGTTGATTTTGACAAGTTTAGTATGTAGTAGATTACTAAACTTGTCAAAATTAACCATTATGCGATCAGTGATCGACCATTCTGACACTATTTGTAATAGCAGACTTAGGCCCCGGGACTGTAGCTTTAACCTTTGAGCTTTAACATATTGTTTTTTTTTTGACATTCAAAAGTGCCTGTAATGGTCTAATTGAAATAAATGATTTTGATTTGATTGATTTGAGTTATTTATTAAAACGCCATCAAGACAATTTTCGTGTCCAGACCAAATAGCAAGCAACATTCAGCAAGATGTTAGAGATTTTAGTAAAAAAAAACATGGACGAGTTCTATAGTTAATAATCGTCACTTTCGTTCTTAAAAAAGTATACGAAAAAACAAAATTACAGGAGGCGTTCACAGAATTTTCTTTTGAACAATGGATTGGTTACGGTTATTTAAGTTTAGTACTGTCGCGAAGATATTGGCAGAACAAGATACAACTAAGTAAGCGGTGATGTTTAAATGAAAATATTATTGAATCGTGCTAACGCGGATTATGGAGCATTTACATATTTGCAATACTGTAGTTGCCTTCTTATTCGTTTGTATAATACTGTTCAACAACTCCTGTCCTTGTTAACTCATTGATATTATATAAATCAATCAGTGATCAAGGTGATTCAGTTGTTATCGTCTTTCTGATAATCCTACCTAAATAATGTATTATCATTATTTAGGTACCCGTTCAATGATGTCGACACTGCAGCGTATCAGCGACTTAGTCCCGCGCCCCGCACCCCGCACCCCGCACCCCGTGCCCCGCACCCCGTGCCCCGATTCAAATCGATTACATAAAAAAATTATTATGTCAGATGCACTCTCCCATACTCCCATAGCAGGACCGAGTCAGGTGTAGGGACGCGATGACCGTACCGACTCTCCGAGGTACGGGAGTGTTACTGGTTGCACCACAACAAACAAAGTAATCCTATTCATCAATATTATAAGTGTGACACTACGAGTAACGTTCCCGGAGACCATCTTTGTAACTTATTATAGTATTTGCCAAGCCTTAACATTCACAAGTGCACAATAAGTTATATCTCGAACTTATAGTTCGCTACAAGACTGACCCTGACGTGAGACATGTAAGGGACACTCGCTAGTAATAGCATTTCACAAGTGTACATGGCCTCAAGAGTATTTACTTTTATATAGTCTCAGTCTTACAGTTGGCTAAACGATGATTTTTTAGGTTAGAGCACTTTTAGGAATAAGTCTCCTTGTTATAAATGTTTGCAGTAAAACAAAATAATCCCAGATGATATTTTGATCATATATTAGTATTTGGTGAGAGAGCAAGTTTTTGGTGTGAGTAATGATTTTGAGTCCCGAGCAAGCTAAGGATTATGTTTGAAACACGAGCAAAAAAAAGTGGAATGTGAGGGAGAAAGAGGGAAGAAAAGGGAAAACTTAGCGTTGCTATTACAAATCAATAAGGCGCAAGGGGAACTGTATTACCTCGAAAGCCGTGGGCAAAAGCTAGTAATGAAATAAATGCTCATAATAAATGAATGAATAAATGCTCTCGTGTAACACACATAACTTTTCATTTCAGCAGCGAGAACATATATTGCTTTGATCTTATCACGCAACTGTATTTCATATCATATCATCAGGATATTACAACAAAGTAGCATTTTTTTTCGGATGTTCAATCATAAAATGGTACCTCCCGCTCTAGGTGAAACAAAAGAGGGCGTCAGACTTGTACTGTCTAGAACCCATTCATGTTCCTCCATCAGCCCTTCCTGAGGCACAATAACAGCTCACCATACTTGTCGTGTACGCTTTAGGCTATGCAGCGAATAGTGTAACATTGAATGCGTGTACCGCAGCGCAGCCACTGACCAGTACTGAGCTAGTGCGCATCGCGTCATCGCGTGCGTCCTCAGCTCTGAGCCGACCTTCTGCGGGATTTGTTCGTAGACTTTACACACTCCCTGACCACACTTGTCAGGGTCTATTACAAATTACGAAATTGTTAGTTTAAATACATTGTGATTAGATAATGTTATGTCGTACCGTAAATATAAAAGGTTTGAGAGCGATGCCAACTCAAAGTAGTCACAGAACCAGCCCTAGCATGAAGAACTTGTTGATGTTAACGTTGTGCGCGCTGGCGGCGCTGGCGCTGGCCGAGGAGCCCATCACGCTGCACTACCACGAGAGCGTGGGCATCCCCGAGGCGGCGCGCATCAAGCAGGCCGAGCTCGCCAGCGACTTCGACGGCTCCAGGATCATCGGGGGCGTGGCTTCAGCTGTCGGCACTTACCCCTTCCTGGTATGTCGTAACGCTATGACTGTAGGTTATGGATCTGATAGATTGGTCGCTGACCGAGGAGTGTGTGCGTGCAGGTGGGGCTGGTGATCACTCTGAGCTCGGGCGGCACGTCGGTGTGCGGCTCGTCCATGCTCAGCAACACGCGCGCGCTCACGGCGGCGCACTGCTGGTGGGACGGCCGCAACCAGGCGCGCCAGTTCACACTGGTGTTCGGCTCGGCGCGTCTGTTTTCCGGTGGTACGCGCGTCGCTACCTCCAGCGTGCAGATGCACTCTGGGTACAACCCCAACAACCTCAACAACGACGTCGCCATGATCTCCTTCAGTTCCGTGCCCTACTCGAGTAAGTAGCGCTTAGTGCGATGTACGTGTACGAGGCGCGCCATGTATACGACATCGCAGTCGCTGACCACGCACGCCTCTGTTGCAGACGTGATCCGCGCGGTGGCGCTGCCGAGCGGCGCGCTGCTCAACAGCAACTTCGCGGGCTCGTGGGCGCAAGCCGCTGGCTACGGCAAGACCAGCGACGGTAAGTGCGCGTGCATCTGTGCAGCTGGTGCAGGTACTCAGTCGTGAGCAGTATGTAACGATAGGTCCTCACTCCACAGCTGCAGGCATCTCGCAGAACCAGTTCCAGAGCCACGTGTCGCTGCAGGTGATCACGAACGCGGCGTGCGCGCAGTTCTTCGGCGGCATCATCACGACGTCCACACTGTGCACCAGCGGCTCCAGCGGGAACAGCGCGGTAGGCACGTGCAGCGGCGACTCCGGCGGCCCGCTCGCCGTGTCCAGCGGCGGCCAGCGCGTGCTGGTGAGTGTGCCTCACACCTCTACAATCTTATTTTACAAACATCCCTCGCTGTGTCTAACCGGTTGTGAGTGTTCAACAGATTGGTGTGACGTCATTCGGCTCGTCGCGCGGCTGTCAAGTTGGGTTCCCGTCAGGGTTCGCTCGGGTGACCTCCTTCTTGACTTGGATACAAGCAAGACTTTGAACGCAATGAACCATTTTACAACAATTTTTGTACTTCTTTTGATATCAATAAAAATGAATATTATAATAATAACTGTTAATTTTTTATTGATAACTAGCAATCCGCCCCGGCTTCGAAAATTAATTTCAGGCGATGACTTCTTAAAGGATGCAAAGTCGTGTGATAAAGTTTGAACAGATCAGATATCTATAGGTTCGATGAGGTGGACAGAACGTCAGGTTTAATTTCGTGTCATGCATACTATACTAAGATTTCGCTATACGTAAACACACTTCTGATAGTGTAGTTGAGCACTCTGTTTGTTTGAACATGACTTTTGCAGGATCACATTGGGTACAACCCCACCGTCCCTACCTCACCCCACCCCACCCCACCCCACGTATACTTGTAAGAACCCAACAATTACGTTTAGATATTAGGCAATCCAGGCGATGTTCGAAGTCGGCCACACTATGTCTGGCTGATTTTAACATCAATAAAATATAATGTACATAGTATCAGGAGGTGTTTGTAACTTTACAATTAAATAGAGAATGCACTCATGTCAATATGTGGAAGTGCACCATACATGCGAACAATCAAATCATTACCTGTTTCGACTTGATCAGTTATGTTAACGACAGGGCAGGTCCTCGACCAACTATGTGACATCGCCGATGTGTCCTGAATATCCGGATATATAGCAGACAACACAACATCACGCGTGCACTCCCCGAAGGGTTAGCCGGAGGTGTACCTAATAGTACACTCACTCAGTTACGTTACTAAGCCCGATAGGGGGTCAGCCTATTGCCATCAACCGGGCACAGTTCCCAACTCCAAAGAATTCCTAATGGAAAAACCTAATAACATTTTGCCGGACCCGCAATCGAACCCAGAACCTTGTGGTCATCAGTCGTTTGCGAGAACTCGACCAACGACCCAGCCAACCAGACACATTTCAATAAAAAGCCTCAGTTTCACAATATCAGTTTTTACATTACATGCTATTAAGTTTAATATGTAGTGGGCATTGCTTCTTATTTTTCTATTACGGATTCTGTGTGTTTTTCTTTTTTGTTTAATTCAAGGCCAGTTGATTTACTTACGCTGTTGTTGTATATGTATTTTTCTTAATACCTGTATGTACTCATCTTCTACTCCCTGTTTATTTAATGCTTCCCTAATATTTATGTGAAAGTGTGTCAAAAGCCTTCTGGTTTATCTACTAATGTAGAGCGGTTTTCGGTTTCCTTTGATAATTAGGTAGTTCCAGCGTGCTTATGTGGTTTATAAATGTCACTTCTGAAACCTAGTCGTGAGACCGCATTTGAAATATCGATATAATTAAAAAACAAATATTGAAACTCGGTTTTCGACTCGATTTTCAAATGAGAACAGCGATAGAACAAGTCAATTAATTAGTAGTAATTGACTTGTCTTATCGCGAAGATGGTCTCAAGATATGGTAGACCTTGTCTTAAGACCATCTGCTCCTTGAAATCTCGTTTGACAGTTAGTTGACTTGTGTTGGTTAGTGTACGATACGTGAAAAAACTACTTGTTATTTGTGACGCGACGCGTTTGAACGCGAGTATTAACAAAATACAATTTACTAACAGAAACTTTCTACGGAATAGTTATTTGGCAGATCAGACTTTTTATTCCGTTCTAGGTTCTGTCAACCTCAGCCTTTTGAGCATCAATACGACAGATTCTACCGTTATCTGTGGTAAAATAGAGATCACATTTCAAATTGACAATTTTTTTCGTATTCAATGTGGTGCGACTAGATATGCTGACATGATCTTGATACTGTGTTTATTAATTAAAAAACATCTTAAGAGCATGGTCTTACGTTGAGACCAAGGTTTTCTCGCGACCACGAGTGAGATTTATTTCTAAATACTGCCCCAAATCTCTTTACGATAACCAGCTTCTTGTATTGGTTGTCTGTTATCTTAAGTTGTAGTTATTCTCTGGTTTATTTTGGAAGAGAAGAGTTTGTAGACAATTGCTAGACTATTATATTATCAATCCAATTATTAACTGGGAGTTGCGGCTTGATGGTTTTGTACCATATTCCCTTTTCGGTTGATCTCTGGTCAAAGTGCTCACTCCATACATCTGTACATTGCTGTTTGATAAATTTGATAAAGCCTGTATACAGAGGCAAGACATTTACCGGAATACCATCTGTAACAGCTTGGTTGGAAAAATTGTGCCTGTTCCTTATCTTCAATATGTATGTACGTAAGACGGAATCCATTGTAAAATAACTACAAGCCAGCTCATATATAGATTCTAAAATTGTAGGCTATCGGTACTCCTCGCACGTGTGAGGTGTACCGAACCAAATGATGCAGAGTCTGTTACAATTACAAATTTGTCATGACTAATGGACTTAATATAAGATAACGGTTCCGTTATTGCAGTTAATTCAATATGCATAGTAAAGGTATCGGAATCTTTATCCCAAATAGCAGCCCCGCTACAATCAACAGTCGTAGAGCCATCACTCCTGTGTAAACCTTATGGTAGTCTGTTTAATTCTCTGCTATAAAACCACTACAAATTTGTCATAGGTCAATGCAATCGTATTGACGTTAATTTAATAGATTACATATAGGTGGAATATTATGTCTTACAGTTTTAAGAACAATAATTTAAACAAGCAAAGAGAACCTGCCGAATCAGAAGGGGCAGGGGTCACGGGACACCTTCCGGAGCGTGGGTCGCTTCTTGAAGCCAGTCAGCGACTCTGATGGGGCAATGCAGGCGGAGCAGGCTATCTCTGAAACCTCCACCTCCCTAGTGAGCACCAAGGCGGAGCTCAATGCCGCTAGGCGAGAAGGTCGCTGGCAGCAGGGTGCGACGACTGCAGATAGTTGCACTCTGCTACAGATCGGGTCTTTGGGGGAAGACCAGTTCAACCGGCTGGTTAATATAATGACCGCCCGCCTAGACAGTCTGGAGCCCAGGCTCAACCCCCCCGTTAATCTCCGTCCACCGCTGGCAGAGAATAAACGGAGATGAGAGGCCGAGCTCACTTCTCAGATAAAGCCTACGTTTGTTCAGGTGGCGAAAGCGCCATCTGCAACAAAAAATACATCGCAGGCGGCCGAAAGATCCACAAAGGAAAATACGAGTTCCCACCCATCCCGCACTGGGCGTTGGCAGAGGGTGGATAACGCTCTCTTTCAGTCCCCATGAATGAGTCCAGGGGCGGCGAATCACTCCTGCCCGAAAAGAGGCCCGCACAGGTCAAGCGGACAAACACAAGTCGTACTTGTCCCCGCTGCCACCCGACGCAAGTGCGAGAAGGAACACCGGTGTGGTTTTAGTCAGTACGAGTCTGACAGACTCCACCGCCCTCCCCAGGGCGGGGGGCATCATAGAGGAATTCCAAATTGACAAGAAAAACATAAGAAAAGTAGGTTTACGATCGAGATGTTTACGTGATAACGTCTTATTGGTGATATAAGTTATCACCAGTAGTGACATCTAAAATGAAATTAAGTACTAATTTAAAGTTTTTTTTTCGAGCCAAGTAACAGATGGCGCTACCATCTTTATGAAATGTCGCTTGTGAGGTTTTGGTGTGACACAAGTTTCTGAACATGTCACCCGACTAAAACGATTTTAAAGACGTTATCACGTCAAAATAAGGGTTGGGTTAGGTTAAGTTGGGGTTATGAGGGTTAGAGTCCTGGCGGAGGAAGCAGTATCCCGGGGCAAGGTGGTACTGGCGGTATCTTTGGACACTTCCAACGCATTCAACACCCTGCCCTGAAGCTGTATTAGGGAGGCACTTTGTTACCATCGTGTGCCTTCCTACATCGTGGGGGCTTGTGGAGGATCGTGCGATCCATGGCCCTTTATGGGGCCCCGGTATGGGCGATCGCCTTACGGCCCGTACTATCGCTGTTCTGCGCAGGCCGCAGAAGGTGATGGCCGTCAGAGTCAAACGGGGATATCGCACGATATCCTACGAGGCGGCTTGCGTACTGGCCGGAACCCCGCCTTGGGACCTGGAGGCGAAGACCCTCGCTACACTGCACTGGTGGCGTGAGGAGGCCGAGGACCGGGAGAGAAGCTGGTGGAGCGTCAGATAACGCTGCACCGGTCTCAGCTCCGGCGGGCCATGGTGGCGGAGTGGTGGAGGAGGCTTGAGCACCCTTCCGCCAGCCTCGACAGAATCGAGGCGATCCGGCCAGTAGATAGATAGATAAATCATTTTTTTGATGCAACAAAAAACAAAATACAAGAATTAAAATAAAAAAAAAAAACATCACACAGAAAATAAAAACTTTTTAACAAAAATTGGTTGTTTGTAAAGTAGGTTTACGATCGAGATGTTTACGTGATAACGTCTTATTGGTGATATAAGTTTTTGGGAAGTAAGGAATTAATGAAGATAACAATTTTTAAGTGAAATAAACTAATGTAAAATTGTTTTGAAAAATTATACAATTTCAGCCAGAAGCCAAAGTAGTGACATCTAAAATGAAATTAAGTACTAATTTAAAGTTTTTTTTTCGAGCCAAGTAACAGATGGCGCTACCATCTTTATATCTCGTGAGGTTTTGGTGTGATACAAGTTTCTGAACATGTCACCCGACTAAAACGATTTTAAAGACGTTATCACGTCAAAAAATTGAACCGACGAAAAGTGAAAAATAAAAAACCTTTAATCTAGCTAAGCTCCAAAGTTAAAGTATGATATTAATTTCAAATCGGCGCCAAACAAACTATTTATTGATTTTCATAACGTAACATGGTAAACGTTGACAACTTGATTGATCGTCGATCATTGTTTGTTGGCGCCGCCTCAAAATTAATCTCATACTTTAACTTTGGAGCTTAGCTAGATTAAAGGTTTTTTATTTTTCACTTTACGTCGGTTCAATTTTTTGTTAAAAAGTATTTATTTTACTCTTTTTGGTTTTCTCTTACAACAAATTTGTTGTTGCTTTACTTAATCTAATTTGTATAAAATTTTTGACTGTTATTCAAATTCCAAATTTTTCGACTTTTTCAAACAAAACATTGTTTTTGCTATCTAATTTCCTTTTTCGTCGATTTATATATATAAATAAATATATATACTTCGACACTACTAAATATTTGGTAGCTATTATTTTGAACCCACATTAGTTGCTTTTGATATTTAATAAAAATCCTTGATAGGCGAACAGACGCGTAAGATGAAGGATTCGGGGATGGAAGCTTCGATAAGAGTGTTCTTTACCGTCAAACAGGTTGACAAGTACTAAGATGACTACCATGAATTCGAAACACTATCGAGTCTTTGTCAATAGACCTCCAGATATTCTAGTACCTACCAAAAATCTGAAGAATTGTGTTAACAATGAAAGCAAAGTAAATAGAGTGATAGCAATGACTGTGTTGCTAGACCTCGATTGGTTGCAATTTTCAAAAGAACACGTACTAGAAATGTTTTTGAACGCATGATGTTGCCCGTAATTCTAAGCTGGGCCGTCAATTTACAAAAACTTCAAGGGACGACCCTCGATAAAGCAAGAATTGACCTGGGACTACATTTTAATAATAATAATAATTAATAATAATAATAATAATTTATTCAAATATAAACGTTCACAAAAAAATATTAAGTCAAAAGTAATAATATTTTCCATACAATTATAGTGCCTAAAAATAAACTAAAAATATTAATAGTATAGGTGCAAGTAATGGTGGTTCGGAATTGCAATGTTAGGTAGCGACCCGCCCGATCTAGGTTAATAAAAACCTGTGTTTCGGGCCATCACTTTACAAACCAATAAACAAGGGACAAAAGATAAACTATAACTTTATATAAAACAATAAAATTATCTATTTTAAACAACTACGAGAAAAAGCTTAATAGTACATTAATACCTAAATCTAAGCCTATGTAATAATACTAAAGTAAACACGAGGGGATCAAATATCTTTATTAGCATCATTATCAAATTTTGAACCAAATAAGGTGTTAATCCACATGATGAGCGCGCTGACTGAAATGCAGCTACTGAAAGGTTAACCCACTATGCACTGTACATATACAGATATTTAATTCTTGCAGTAATGGCTAAAACATACTTATTATGTTTTTTCAAAAAAGGGCGGGCATCCGTCCGTCGATGACACGCATAACCCAGTAAGGTCTACAGTTTTTAATAAAGTTCAAGAAATAAGCCCAAGTGGCGTTATACTGTAGGGGACCTCTTGTAACTGACTTCCATTTCCACGGATTTTCGTAAAACAAACAACTACTGTAATTTGGTTCTCCATATAAGGGAGGTTTTGACAAAAATAAATAACACCAATGTTGTATTGTGCCTACCCACTTATAAATGCAATGACTATTCGACGATGTACAATTGGAGAGTAGAAACTTTCAACAATCTGATATACATGGATAATCAGATCCATAATTATGCTTGGCTTTTTGACTCCAATCTAAAACTATCATATGACATGTTCTCTTGGTACTCTGGCCGTATTAATAATAATGGAATAATTAATATCTTTCAAAACTTGAAATCATTAATTAATGAACTCTCCAGTGAATGGACCGATGCAGATGTTATGTGTTCGGAGACACCGCCTATAAATATTAATAGAACAAATATGACGACAACCAACTCTGATTTTTTTCGTCTATAACAACATAAATATCCTGCATCAAAATATTGCTGGCCTTATAAATAAGACTGACCAACTTACTGTCCACCTTCAAGAACTGTCCAGAAAACAAAAGGACATAGACGTTGTTTGTACACACATCAAAAGTATCTAGGGATCAACATATATTTTTGCAATAACTTTTCTCCTGATTGATATTAATTAAAATTTTCTTTAAGGATTCATCAAATAAAGTGTTTTCGTTTGTCACAGTAACGATTAACCAAGTCACCTTTGCATTAATAAAGAAATTTGCCATTTTCCTAATAAAGGGATTTTTGACATTTGAACCACTAACATTAAAGTTCGAAAAAAAGACTGAAATAACAGTTTTCTTTAAAATTTTATTGGGTAACTTAAACAATTAATAATCCGTGTTTCTACCGCGAACACTAACAACACAAGAACATCGGTTTGGCATACTCAAAATGAGTTCATCCAAATCACGCTGTGGAATGGCCGCCCATGTTCGTTGCAACAACAAAAAAAGGTCTTCTTGCGACTGGATACCCTCCATATTCGGCAGAGCTCTTCTCTGTAGCATATCCCATGCATGCTCAATCGGGTTCAAGTCCGGCGACTGAGCAGGCCAGGGCAGGACATTGATGTTAGCTGCGGCGAGAGTCTGTCTTACAACTCTTGCGGTGTGCGGTCGTGCATTATCATGCATTAACTGAAATAAAGGACCGATTTGCACTTGTAGAGGAACGATGACGTCTGATACAATCGTCTCAGCATAAATTTGAGCGTTGAGGTTGCCTCTGATCCAAATCAACTCAGTTCTTCCGCCGATCCAAATACCCGCCCATACCATGATGGTTCCACCACTATAAGGATGGACTTCCTGGCAGGATTTTAATCGCTGTTGGCGTCCAGGGGTTCTCCAGTGTCGTATACGTCTTGTATCCGGTCTCATACCAAAACGAGACTCATCAGAAAAGCACACGAAACGCCATTGTTCTTCTGCCCAATTTCTGTGTTCAAGAGCCCATTGATATCGAATCCTACGATTGTGCATTGCTATAGGTGGTACCCGTAGCGGTCTTCGGGAATGAAGGTTCACTTCATGCAAGCGGTTTCTGACTGTTTGGTCGCTAATTAAGTTCCCTGAAGAGTGATGAAGCCTCACGGCTAACATCATGGCGGTTATTGTTGGAGCTCTTCGAGTTAAGATTTGAATGTATCGGTCTTGTCTTCGTGTGGTGCAGCGATACCGTCCTCCATGGCGCTCAGCCACGGTACCAGTGCTTCGGTAACGTGTCCAAAGTCGACTGATAACACTCTGACTTGTATTCAGAGCTAAAGCTACAGTACGTTGCCGGGAACCAGCTTCTATCATTCCCACGGCTCTGAGCATTTCTTCCCTGCTTAAATGACGTCGCCGCTCCATAATAACGTTGGTTTTAATCAGTAGTAGGGAAACAGTAGCACTAATAATGTCTTCAATGCGTTGTATGTTTTTATAGGGAAAATATTGACAGCTTATTTTCATCTTTTACTCGAATTTGATTGAGAGTTCCTGATTCAAATTATGAAATGCACCAAAAAGGATCCATATAAATTTATAAAATCATAAATTTATTACAAAGCCACATCTCAATCTCAAGAAATCCGCATAAAAATGCTTGATCCCTAGACACTTTTGATGTGTGTATTACCGAACACTTCATTATGCGTGGTCATGAGAAATTGTTGAATATTCCGAATTACAAGCTAGCTACATGTTATGCAAGACAATCAAAACAACGTGAAGGAGCTTGCATTCTAACCAAAGGTAATCTAGAATATAAGGAACTAACGAACATCTCACAACAATCAAAAGTAAACGCTTTTGAATGTTGTGGAATAGAACTAACAAAACAAAAATTGATAATTATTTGTATTTATAGACCACCAAAATTGAATAACCTAACTATATTTTATGAAAACTTTGACATTGTCTTGAAAACATTATGCACAAATCAAAATAAAAAGATGATTGTATGTGGGGACTTCAACATAGATATCTTGAAAGGAAATAGCGTTTCCAAAGACTTTGAATACTTTCTATTGGGATACAATCTTAATTTAGAACTTCGACAACCGACTAGATTATCCAGTAACAGTTGCCTTGATAATTTTGCATGTAGTTCGAAACTAAAATGTACGTGTGAAATAATGGATTTTGCTTTGTCCGATCACACTGCACAGATATTGGAAGTAAAAGTAAATAGAACCTGTAGGATTAGTTCCTGGGCCTGGCACATTTTGAGACGTGATCTTTCAATCGAAAATTTAGTAAGATTCAATAATTATCTCGAAAGTCTCTCTTTCGCAGATATATACCGTACAGAAAACGCAAACGAAGCTTACGATTCCTTCTTGGAAGACTTCAGAATGCTATACAGTCTTTGTTTTCCATACAAGTTGGTAACGGTCAAATCAAATCGAGCTATTAAATGGGTATCTCGTGGAATGCGAGAGTGCAGCAAAAGACAGAGACACTTGTTATGGAAATACAGGCGTGAGTCTTCAGTCGAAAACAAAAATAATTTCAAAAACTATTCCGCAAAATTCAGGAAAATAATTAGATTAACCCAAAGAGTACAAAACAATTACTATATAAACTCATCCAATAACAAATCAAAAGCATCTTGGCGAATTATTAATAAGAATACACGCATTGCTGAGCCAATCTGTAAAATCAAGTTTCAAAACACCATCATTAGTAACCCATCAGAAATAGCAAATGCATTTAACGATTTTTTCATTAATCAAGTACCGTCTAATAAGCCATCAACACGTGTACCTACTGGTTTAAATAGCAACACACACTCCATGTTTATGGCTCCAGTGTTGCCTCAGGACGTAATAAGAGTAATACAGGCACTAAAAAACACTAACAGCTTTGGGTATGATGGTATAGCTACAAAAGTTATTAAATTCGTGGTGAAAAGTGTTGCTGTACACCTATGCCATATTATAAATCTATGCATTAGCTCTGGCGTATTCCCGAACGGCTTAAAACAGTTATAGTAAAACCACTCTTAAAAAAAAACGACAAAGAGTGTTTAGCTAACTATAGACCCATTGCCCTGATTCCTATATTTTCAAAAGTCATAGAAAAGATTATTTATGAAGCAATCAATAAGTTTTTATGTAAATATAATATTTTATGTGACGAACAAAACGGTTTCAGAAGAAACAAAGGTATAAATATTGCTATTTACGACTTGCTTAAGGTTATAATGGGAAATGTCGATAAAAAACTACCAATTTGCGCAATCCTTACAGACATGACAAAAGCTTTCGATTGTGTTCATCATGAAACCCTGATCAGTAAGCTAAACATTTGTGGAATAAGAGGTAACGTACTTGAACTTATTAAGTCCTATTTAAGTGACCGAAAGCAATACACGAAATTTCAAATATTTGCATTAAGACTAGGCGTGAGAAAAAATATAAATCGGAAGCAAGAGTTATCAGGTATGGTGTGCCTCAGGGTGGAGTTCTTAGCTCACTCCTATTCTTGCTATACATAAATGACCTACCTCGTCACATTAAACACCCTATGGTCTTATTTGCTGATGACAGTACCGCACTAATTAAATGTACTGACATAAATAAATATGAACAAGACATAAATACTACATTGGAGGACATTGTGAATTCGTTAGACAAAAATAATTTAGTAATCAACCTTCAAAAAACAAACGTAATGCATTTTTATCAACGCACATCAATACCGAATGTCGTGATCGAGTATAATGACTGTAGTATAGACCAAGTAAAAGTTGCAAAATTTCTAGGTATACTGATAGATAGCCAGTTGACTTGGAAACCTCAAGCAGAAGACGTCTGCAAAAAACTGAGTGTATCAGCGTATATGCTTTATACTTTAGCAAAAAAAGTCAACATCACCACTACAGTAGTTGCGTACCATGGTCTAGTCGCGTCCATTTTAAGATATGGAATAATCTTTTGGGGAAATTGTGCTTTGAGAGAACAGGTGTTCAGAGCCCAGAAGCGTTGCATAAGAGCGATACTTAATATGAAAGTGACGGATAGTTGCGTTCCTGTGTTTAAGTCCCTCAAACTTTTAACTTTCCCAAGCATTTATATTTTAGAAGTCGCAATTTTCGTCAAATGTAATTTAAACATTTTCAAGACTATGTCAGAAGCTAGGAAAAGACCTATAAGAAGTCAATATAAATACTTATTAAGTGTTGAAAGTTGTCATACTGCTTTGCTCAAAAAAAGTGTTATTAGTATGGGCCCAGTCATTTACAATAAAATACCCAATTTTATAAAAAATGACACAATTCGAAACTTTAAAAAGAGACTGACATTATTATTAATTGAAAAATGTTATTATTCTGTAGCTGACTTCCTAAATGACTCTGACATTTAAACTGTGTACCTACATTTAATTGATTGACATACCTACCTAATTATCGAAGCCCATTTTTTATTTTTATAATTTATTTTTCTTTATGTGTTTGTAATTTTTTATCATTATTTTAATTTTAATCTCAATTATTAACAAATAATAATTAATGTTTGCATGCCTACTATAAGGTAGATTGTACAAGGCTCAACCAATCATTGTCACCTTATTTTATGTACCTACAATCTATGCAAATAAATTTTACTTTACTTTTACTTTACTTTACTGCCATAGCTTTGATGACAATCATACTCCAGCAAGGCATCAACAGTTCTCATCGACGTACATGAAATGAGCCTAAACACAACACAGCTGCTGTAAACTATTGAGAATGTCTAGTCTACCCATCTCCATCATCAGACCTTCCATGACCGTAATTCTCCAGCTAGGTCTAAAGATCACGTCAAGGTGCATTAAATGAGCCCAAACACGACATAGCTGGTGTAAACTGTTGAGAACGTCTTGCAAATACCTTCCGTCTCCATCGTCAGATCTTCAGTGACAGTAATTATCCAGATTGGCTCAAAGACCTCATCAAGGTTAATAAAACGAGCCCAAACACAATATTGCGGCTGTAAATTGATAAGAACCTCTTTCAAAAGCCTTCCGTCTCCATCGTCAGACCTTCAATGACAGCTCTATTCTCCAGCTAGGTCTAAAGTTGTCGTCAACGTGCATGAAATGAGTTGAAACACGATATATCGCTGCTTTAAACTGTTGAGGACCTCTTGCAAAATGCAAGTATTTCCTGTCTCCATCGGATGATGATGATACGGCGTCAAAATGACCTGATGATGGATATCATCAGGTCATTTTGACGCCGTATTATCATCAGAACTACATATGTGTTTCAAATTTAAACAAAATCGGTTCACAATTACAAATTAAGTATGAAAAAAAATCAATCAACCCCTATTTCTCCACCCTTAGGGGCGGATTTTTTTTTTTTTCAATTTGAAATGGGACCAATTTTGAAATATACTCTCTCCAATGAAAAAAGAATTTTTCAAATCGGACGTCTCATAAATAAAAAAAAAAAAAAACAAATATACATGTCGAATTGAGAACCTCCTTTTTTTCGTCGGTTAAAAAATGGAACACATTAAAAAAAAGTAAGGTAGACTGAGTTAAATCGACCCATAGGCATTTAGACACATCACATAATTATATTTTTTAAGGTCGCCCACTAATGGGCGGTGTGTCTCAGAATTGCACCAAAAAGGAGTCCAGCTCAGCATAATGCCAGGTGGATTACCTGACGCTGGTATTCTGCTGAATCCTGCTAGTGACACACGGATGTCGAGATAATGTGCGGTGAATATTATGCAGGTTGGTGGTCGGTAAAAAAGATTTTGAATTTAAATACTAAAAATAATAAACTTGATTATCACAGTACAGGTAACATGTGTAATGAATAACTGTTATTTAAGTTTTATGGAGTGTGTCTAGACTTAGTGTTTGTACGAGTTTACTTGTTCATGTAGGTATCATTATGCTGCAGTTTTTATCATAATGTACGGTGAGTATAGTTGTAATGTGTTTCGTGTATTGTGTAACGTGTATTGTAATGTGTTTCGTGTTTCCGTTTCATTTTTCATAGTTAGTGTCTGTTGTTAATAGGACAAAGTGAGCCGTTAGGACCAGAAAACCCTCTATATTATGGAAGTGTTGGTGACGGTCAGGCCCAGTTTCTTCTGAGCGTCGATCAGATACTGCCGCAATCTATTCCTAAAGGTACCGAGTGTTTTTAAATTCCTTATCGGCGGGGGAATGTTGTTCCAACATTTGGACGCGGCGTACCTGAAACTGCCTCTGAAGGCTGCCGTCTTGTGCACTTCTGTAGTGAGTTGCTGAGAGCACTGTCTGATCGTGCATTCTCTTCTACTAGCGATCCAGCTTAGCTTTTTGTAAAGATAAGCCGGCTCCTTGTGCTTAATAACCCCAAACAATAGACATGCTAAGTGTAATTTACGGCGTGACTTCATTTTAAGAATGGAGTGTTGATTTATAAAAGGTGTTATATGGATTCTAGGCGGAACTGAGAAGCAAAATCGCGCACAAGCGTTCTGCACTCTCTGGATCAGTCGCTCAGTCCTTGCCAGTAGTCGAGGACCGAAAACGGTATCTCCGTAGTTCAGGTTAGAGAGTACTAGTGACTCAACTAGTCGAATACGCAGCTCTTCCGACAGATACAGCCTTATGTTGTACAGGACCTTGAGCCTATAGGTATATTGTTGTATGTGTGGAATATGCAACGAGATATGCAATTTGCAAGGCGATACCCAGAGCAACAGCAGAAAACATAAGCAAGTTTTTGATTGAGGAGATATTTTGTAGGTTTGGAGGTGTCAAGGAAGTAGTGTCAGATAGAGGATCAGTTTTCACATCTCGTTTAGTCAAAGAAACTGTTTGTTATTTTGGGGCTAAATCTCGTTTCACCACAGCATTTCATCCGGCGACGAATGGTTTAGTTGAAAGATTTAATAGAACGTTGACCCAGATACTATTAGAAACGAACACAGATTGAACATACGGCCGGTGAGTGCCTCTGCTTGTTTGTTTACATATTAGTACCGTCGCGCGCCGATTTGTTATTACACTTTAGTACTATATAAGTCTCTAATATGGATAAATCACTGTCGGAATCGAATTTGACTGGAGCAAGCTCGGACGTAACTTTTGTTACTCCACCAAATTATGTCTCCCAGCGGGGCAAAAGAAGGAGAGAAGATGAGCTTGACGTACTTAAAGAAGACATGATTAATATGATCAAATCAATGTTATTAGTACAAGAGAACGAGCTGAAAAAAATTACCCCAACGCTTTTGGAAATAAAGGAGACTAACTCCAACATTGAAAGCTCTGTGGCTTACCTTACTGCGCAGAATGAAGTGTTTAAAAAGAAAATAGAGCAAATGGAGATACAAGCTAAACGAGATAAGGAGTACATCACCATTCTTGAGGATAAAGTGGAAGATCTGCAACGAGGATGTCGTAAGTCAAATATAGAAATAAAAAACGTTCCTAAGCAACAGAATGAGACTAAAGAGGACTTAATTAACATGGTGCTTTGCTTAACTAAAAATGTAAACTGTGAAATCACAAAACCTGACATAAGGGATATATATAGAGTGAAGGGAAAGAAACAGGGAATGACGAACACCCCTATTATAGTGGAAATTTCGTCCACTTTATTAAAGACTGACATTATAAGGATGTGTAAAGGTTTCAATACCAAACATAAAAGCAAGCTCTGCACTAATCATCTAGGCCTTAAAAATAATGTAGACACCCCCATTTTCGTCTCGGAACAACTTACAGCAAAAGGTGCACGACTACACTTCCTCGCACGGGATCTTGTTAAGTCTAAAGGATACAAGTTTTGCTGGACTGCCTACGGTAAAGTCTACGTTAAAAAACAGGAAGGGTCGCCGACTTACATAATTACAACAGAATCCCAAGTACAAGCTTTAATGCAAGAGATATGACTCGAGGCAGGATATCTACACTACATGTCGAAATCCTTATCTATGTTAATTTGTTCTGTAAAAAATAATATTGTAATAGTCTTTACAATTTTGTTAACTCCACCGAAACCAATCTGTTTGTTAAACAATAATATTAATGTAATACTTTTAAGTCATTTTCACACTCCATACACATTCAAATTACAGGCACACCGTGTTCTACACAATGAAATCAAACATGCATCCACTCTTACACACATACACATGTCACACATTTTAACGCAAAAAAAAACCAATACAGATATTAAAAATATAAATAGTAAAACAAATAAACTAATATCAACTCTTTATACTTACAGTACCAGTATAAACCTCGATTTTATTCTCGAACATAACAGTTATACTTGTGTCACCTGTATGTTATTGCACCACAGACCGTTAAACGTCATTGGTAATGAATAGTACTCACACAATTATACAAGAAATAGACGATGTAGTTGTCGCGCAATCTACTCAACTCCAAATAGAGAAATTTTCAAAAATGATCAATGTGCAAAACTCAGACCTCACAATTGTTTCTCAAAATATTCGAAGTGTTTATAGTAATCTAAATGATTTACAAGTTTCTTTAACCCATTTAGGGTTTGATGTCGATATAATCATTTTAAGTGAATGCAGATTGGACGCGAACAAATCCATCCCTGATATTAAAAATTATTTGTCCTTCTCCACTACTAATCACATAAACCGCTGCGACGGTATTGTAGCATATGTTAAAAACACGCACAAAGTTAGTGTTAAAGAAATAATATTAGCTCACGCGTCGTGTTTAGAAGTAAACCTGCCTAATGTGACTATCCTGGGTATCTATCGCTCACCATCACACAACAACGCTGAAGATTTTATAACTTCTCTTAATGAGCACCTAATTTCCCTAAAATCATGCAAAAATATTGTAATAACTGGCGATATAAATATAAATATTATACATAAGGCTAGTGAACAAACTTATGAGCGTACAAATCGAAACAGCTACCTAAACATGCTGGCTATGCACGGTTTATTGCCAGGACACTCACTGCCAACTAGAGGTGAAAACTGTTTGGACCATTTCATCCTGAAAATTGACAAAAACAAAAAAGCTGCCTTTGTTGCTGTTCTGGATACTACGATAACGGATCATTTCATGATATTTATGAAGTTTTCAAACATCACTACCGCGCATAAATGTTCTAAAACAAAAACATCGGTTGACTATGGGAAGGCGATAGTTACCCTAAAAGAAAACAATTTTCTTGAACTGAATTTAATTAATGATCCGGTTGCACTTACTGAGCTTTTGATAGAAAAACTTAAATATTGCCTTATGCAAAATACCATTACAACCTTAATCCCCAGAAATAACCGAACAATTAAACCATGGATTAGTATAGGAATCTTACGTTGTATCCAGAACAGAAACAATATGCAGAGAAAACTACGCTTAGATCCGAATAACGATATCTTAAAAATAACATACAGAAGATACCGTAACCACTGTAATAATCTAATTAAAAAAATTAAAAGAAAATATGACAGGGAACAGATAGACAAAGCAAATAAAGATAATAAAAAAATGTGGAAAGCTATTAATAATATTACGCATCGGAAGCAAACCAAAAGTCAAAATCTAAACTTGTTAGAGGTAAAGTCAACATCTCACGAGTCCGTCAATCACGTTAATAGCTATTTCTCTAATATTGGTAAGGTCTTAGCTGAGAAAATCATCTCTACCAATCTATCGCAAGATCGTGAGACTTATAACCTTTCGCATGTCTCATCTTTTGTGCTTTTGGAAACTGATCCTGAGGAAGTCCATGGCGTATTGATGAGTCTTAAAACAGAGAGCGCCCCGGGATGTGATAATATACCAACTAGTTTTCTTAAATCTGCTCATGACGTGGTGGTACCAATTATTACACATCTTGCAAATCTGTGTTTCGCGCAGGGTATTTTTCCACCCTCTCTTAAACAAGCCATTATTACACCTGTGTATAAGGGTGGGGACAGAGACGATGTAAGCAACTACAGACCCATCTCGGTCTTAACTGCAATCTCAAAAATAATAGAAAAACTGATTAACACTAGACTAATAAATTATATGAACAAATTTAACATAATTTCTGGCTCACAATACGGATTTAGGCAAGGATTATCGACAGAAGACGTAGTTGCAGACTTTACCTCTCATATTGTTAAAAATGTGGATACAGGAAAAAAGTGTCTCACTATTTTCCTGGATATAAAAAAAGCCTTCGACACCGTCTCTGTTCCTATCCTTGTGCGCAGTTTAGAAAACGTAGGTGTAAGAGGAGTCCCTTTGGCCCTGCTTACAGATTATCTCCAGGATAGAAAGCAGCGGGTAAAGATAGGAAACCACGTTAGTGATGAGTTGGGAGTGAGATTCGGTGTCCCGCAAGGCAGCGTTCTGGGTCCGACGCTTTTCTTAATATATATAAATAGCCTTTGCGAAATGAAGCTAGAAAATGGGCGTGTTTTTTCCTATGCAGACGACACAGCCATTGTTTTCGCTGGAGATACTTGGGAATCTGCATATAGATATGCTGAAAACGGACTCATAAAAGTTGCTAAGTGGTTAAATATTTTCTTACTAACACTAAACACCTCTAAAACTAAATATATTGCATTCACAAATTATAACAACAGTCAACCTGGACCTAATCATAATCTTAGACTACATAGCTGTGATGACCCCACTAGCACAAATTGTCCTTGTTCACGGCGAGGACCCGCAGCACTCGCAGCAAATAAAACTCTTCAATATATAATTGCTTTTACTGGCGACTATTGCACTTTACATGTATGAATACACCGTTTCGATCAGTAATTATCACAAAATAATTGAATGCTATGAAAATACGCGTGTGCGCGCTGTTTCGATCCCAGTCGTTCTCACTTCCTTGGCGTTCCGCTAGGCGGCGCTGGCGAAGCTCGCCGTTCGGATACGCACAGCGAAGAAATCAACATTAAAGATAAGATTTGACATAATTCCCCCCCCTTGGAATTGGTGGTTCCAAGGAGCTTATGGGATTTTCCACGGGCAGAACGCAGACTTTAGTCAACGCTCTACGAATGATGCCCTTTCTTGTTAAAATGTCCACAACCCTGCAGACACCGTCGGCTCCAAAATGCAGCTTATTGATGCGCCCCAACAGCCATTTCATTGGTGGAAGCTGATCATCCTTAACGACGACCATGTCTCCAATCTTGACGCCGTCACCTTCGCTGCGACGCCACTTGACACGTTGTTGCAGCTCGGAGAGGAATTCTTTGGTCCACCGACTCCAGAAGTGCTGCCTCAATCTCTCAAGTTGCTGGTATCGATTGATAGATAACTTGTCGGTGACGGGAGATGGTAATGACGTTAATGGTCGCCCGATAAGAAAGTGCCCGGGCGTTAAAGGGCTGAGATCTGAAGGATCCGCAGACATCGGAGTCAATGGTCGCGAATTTAAAATCGCCTCTATTTGGGAAAAGAGAGTAGCTAGCTCCTCAAAGGTTAAACTGGAGTTGCCGGCAATACGTTTAAGATGGAATTTTGCGGCCTTTACACCAGCCTCCCAGATCCCACCGAAATTCGGCGCGTACGCGGGACTAAATTCGAACTGTACACCCTCACTTACACCGAAATCCGTGACAGAAGCATTCGCAACTCGGAGCATTCTATTCAACTCGCCTTTTGCCCCCACATAGTTTTTACCGTTGTCGCAATAAATGGTACGTGGTTTGCCTCGTCTAGCAATAAATCTGCGTAAACATAATATAAAGGCGTTCGTACTTAGATCGCTGACCACCTCTAAATGTAAAGCTTTCGTACTGAAGCATACAAACAGACAAAGATAACATTTAGATGTTCTTGCACCTCGACCCTTACGACTCGATATATAAAAGGGACCAGCAAAGTCTGTGCCACAGGTTTCAAAAGGCAAACTAGGCGTTATGCGAGGTTGAGGTAAATTACCCATAACAGGTTGTTCTGCTCTACCCTTAAGTCTAGTACACAGTACACATTTATTCACGGTTTGTGTAGCGAGAACCCTGCCAGCAGTAGGCCAGAAAGTGTCTCGTATCGAGCACAGCAACTGTTGCGGCCCACAATGCAGCATTCTAAGATGTTCTCTAGCAAAAAGAAGTTTAGTAAATGGATGCTTAGAAGCTATGAGAATGGGATGCTTCTTATTATAGGACACTGACGCTTTCTGAATGCGCCCACCAACTCTCAACATTCCCTCCTCATCTAACATAGGATTTAAAGATAAAATATTTGATTTACGATTTAATGAACTTGACGTTCTTAAGGCATGAATATCTTTTGCAAAAGAATCTTGTTGTGAAATTTTAGCTAAAGTAAATAAAGATTTCTGCAATTCATTTACGGTGAGTCTTCCTGTAATTTTATTATCTTTATTTTTAATATTATTAACAAAACGTAAAACATAGCTAAAAATTCTTTCAAGTTTAGATAAGTCCGAATATTTTTCAAACAATATAATATTATATTCACATTGAATATTTAATGCAATTTTTGTTTCAGGTAACACAACATCAACAGGATTATATTGCGGCCATTCGACTTCAGGTTTTAATAAGAATGAAGGACCGTGCCACCATAATTTATTTTCTTTCAGATGTTGTGGATTTACCCCTCGAGAAACAAGATCCGCCGGATTAAAATGGGTAGACACGTGACGCCATTCATGCTCGCTAGTTAATTCACGAATTTCTTGTATCCGGTTACATACAAAAGTTTTTAATGTTTTTGGCTGCGAACGGATCCAACCCAACACGATCGTCGAGTCAGTCCAAAGAATACAGCGCGAGATTTTTAGCTCTTTATAACGTAAAGATTTCAAAACCTTTGTGAGCAAACGAGAACCTAGTAGCGCGCCCATTAACTCCAGACGGGGAATTGTCAATTCAGGTTTTAGAGGAGCAACTTTCCCTTTAGCACATAATAAATGACATGTGACCTTTCCCACCTTGTCGGCAGACTTAAGATACAAACAAGCGCCGTATGCAGCTAGCGATGCATCGGTGTAACAATGTATCTCTACTTCGCGCGGAGCCATACAAACAGCATGCCTGGGAATATTAATAAAAGACAGTGATTCAATATTATCCAGAAATTCCAACCACTCAGCCTTAATGGAATCTGGAA
The DNA here is from genome assembly GCA_905475445.1 of Ochropleura plecta. Classification (NCBI taxonomy): domain Eukaryota; kingdom Metazoa; phylum Arthropoda; class Insecta; order Lepidoptera; family Noctuidae; genus Ochropleura; species Ochropleura plecta. The sequence continues at coordinate 21,013,822 of FR997736.1, forward strand.
TGGGCTCGTCCCAACCACCTTTTAACAGCCATAATTTTTGCAGTAAGATTTTAGGAAGAATAGTTGTTGCTGACAATAAACCAAGAGGATCAAAAATCTTTGAAGACATAGAAAGTATACTTCTCTTAGTAACAGTCTGATCAGCTTTAAGAGCAGTAGAATATTTTAAAATATCAGATTGAGGAGACCACTTCAGTCCTAGCACTGTTGAATCTTTACAAAACTCCTGAACTTTATTAGAAATACATAAACCATCAAATATATCAGGCGCATTACTACGAAATTTTCGTAAAGGTAAACATGCTTCTGATAATTTGCTAATAACGGCCTTGACAATGCTCTGTAACTCTCGTTTAAAGTTAGAACCAGTATTCAAATCATCGACATAAAAATCATGACGTATAACATTAGCTAAATCTGGTTGATCAACACATTCATGAGATAACTGCAGTAAACACCTCGTGCTCAAAAATGAAGCAGAACCAGTACCATATGTGACTGTGTTTAACTGGAGTGTTTTGAGTGGCTGCGTTTTACCATCTCTCCAAAGAATTAACTGCAAATGCCGTTGCGATTCGTCAACTTTGATCTGTCGGTACATCTTTTCGATGTCACCAGTGACGACGAAAGCGTGCTGACGAAATCTTAAAAGAATGGACACGAGGTCATCCTGCACCACTGGCCCCACCAGCTGAATGTCATTGAATGACTTACCCGAGCTAGTCTTACACGAAGCGTCGAAGACGACACGTAAGCGGGTTGTCTCACTATGACTCCTAATGACAGCATGGTGTGGCATGTAATAACCAAAGACAGGATGCTCAATAACAGAGAGATGTCCTTGGTGCTCATACTCATCAATAAATTCTTTGTATTCTTTCTTTAATGACGGGGACCTGTCAAGCTTTCTCTCTAAATTGAAGAATCTTCTCTTAGCAATATCATAGGAATTACCTAATACTAATTCTGGTGACTCACTTAAAGGTAACTTAACTGAAAACCGACCATCACACAGTCTCATGGTGTTTTTATTAAAATGATTTTCACAAAATTCTTCAATTTTTGAGAGCATAGGCTTGTCACTAGAGGGCAGTTCTTCTACTTCCCAAAATTTGGACAAAGAATCTCTTATTTCCCTAGAAAAATTACTAAGAACCTTATGAGATTGATTCTTGCCTGTTGGGCCCGATATCAACCAACCTAACTTAGAACTTTGTAAAGTAGGCTTATTATAGCCAAGTTTAATTTGTTTTGAATTTATTAAATCCCAAAACACATCTGCTCCTAACAGCACTTGAATGTCAGAAGGATAGTAGAAACTTGGATCAGCTAACTCCACATTGCTAGGGAACTTAAACTGTGAAGAATCTATTTCAACACAAGGCAACATACTTGTAATTTTAGGTATGACCAAACAAGAAACCTTTATTTGAAAATTATTATTCAGTCTTGATCTTATTAATAGATCACAATGTTGAGTGACATTCACCTCTGCATTATTAATTCCAGCTACCCTTACAGGAGTACGCCCGGAACAAGGTAAGTTTAACTTATCCTGCAGATCCTGTGTCATGAAGGATGACTGACTACCACTATCTAGCAACGCTTTGACCAGGTAAGTAGTGTTGTTACTTAAATTAACAATTTCGACCTGTGCAGTGCATAGAAGAACCTGACCAGTCACCATAGCCGCAGACAAGGACACCGGTGAATCCACATTATTCCCTGAGGAAATAGAAGATGAAGTAAATACAACATTTTTATCACTATTATTTGGCTCCTTATGTAATAGTGAATTATGTTTCTCTTTACAGATATTACAAGGACCACGAAAACAACGAGATAGGCGATGGCCAGGGCGAAGACAGTTGACACAAAGTTTTAACTTATTTACTTCACTCAACCTGGCATCAACATTCATATTTTTTAACTTTTCACACTCATAAACCTGATGTTGTTGACTGTCACAGATCACACAAGACCTTTTCTTACTAGTTGTTGTTTCACTGGAACAAACCAATGACTTAGACTGCTTAGTTTCCTTAAAGTGTATAGACTTATCAAATTTAGCAGTATCCTGTTTATTATAAACTAACGTCTCTAAAACATCTGCGCGATTACGTAAGAATTGATAAAAATCTTGTAACTTAGGTGAAATATTTAAATTGTTCCTATGTTCTTCCCATTTGCAACAAGTGGCGCCATCTAGTTTCGAGGTCATTAAGTAAATAATTAGTGAGTCCCAATGATCTGTAGGCTCATCTAATGTACTTAAAGCTTGTAAATTTTTTGTAAAGTAATCTAGCATAAAACGCAATGACTTATGGGACTCCTTAGCAATAGGGTCAAAACAAAATAATGACTTTAAATGGTGATTTACCAGAAGTCTTTTGTTATCATACCTACTGCATAAAAGTTCCCAAGCTGCAACATAACCAGATGATGTAAACTCAATTGATTTAATTACCACAGCAGCGCTCCCCTGCAACGCTGAACGTAAATAATGAAATTTATTAATGTTAGGTATTGACTCATTTTTATTCACTAAAGAATCAAATGTATCCCGAAACTCTAACCATTTCAAAAAGTTACCGTCGAAAGAAGGGAGACTAATGGTAGGCAATTTAATATTAAATTTACTATGACCGGAACTGCTACATGAATGACTAACGTTATCCTGATTGTCCGCCTTTTGAACCCTAGAAAAAGCCTCAATAATATTATGAGATTGAGATATTAAAGAACAAAACTTATTTTCAATTAATTCTCTCTCTTGAAGTTGTGCCTCTAAATTTTCATCTAATTTTTCAATTTCATCTTGAACTTTGTCAAATTGAACGAACAACTCTTGACACCTATTTAATTTTAATTGAAATTCATCAACTTGCAGCTTATTCATATCTGTTGGTGCAACAACAGCTAACAATCCTACATACTTATTGAATGTGGTCAACCTTGCCTTTATATTACCTCGGATTTGAACTAAACCTTTTAAATCCGACATTATAATAGACTATGTGCGAACAAACAACAAGCACAAACAGAAACCTCGAGTGGAAATTATGGAAACAGTTAACAAACCGTGTCGCTGTCAGGTAGCAAACCTAACAGCAAACTGGTGCACCGTCTGTCAGCAGATTCCGATGTGCAGTGAAGAGATGCACGTTGTCACCCGATGCCTCGTCTCGTAGGCTCGTGACAGACGCCCGATGGGATCCCGTAGGCCGGCAAAGTCGCGAACGCTGAAATGGTCGGCAAAACCAGCTGAAGTATGTGTCATGCAAGCATAGAAATGTGCTAAGTGCGGGAGAGAATGCAAGTTATTGGAGTAGCAGGAGCGTAGCTTCCGTAAATTTGCGAACAAACTTGCTGTGAAAAGTAGGTACCCCACCCAATTACAGGCAAATGCAAATTATAATTACCTAGGTACGCTATTTATTACTAATATGGATTTGACCACAAATTAAAACAAAATGCAAACAAAACAACACGGAAAACACACCGAAGTGTAGCAAAATACGGAGTTCCTTTATTGATAATTTGAATTATTATTACGAACTTTCGAGAAAATATGCACATTCAAACAATGACTTGCGAAATAAACGTGACACGTACCTAGTATCAAAATTATTCGTCGTATTTTTATGGGTTACTTTACCAGGCAAACCAAAAACCATCACACCACAATATAAAGCTTCAGGCAGGCAGCATTATATGTCTATTGGCAGCATATTCTGATTTGTTTACAGGCAGGCGACAATCGGAGCACGTTGCAAGCGCATTTAAAGGCGGCTTTTTTCTGATCACGTCGGGGTCACCAATGTTCACGGCGAGGACCCGCAGCACTCGCAGCAAATAAAACTCTTCAATATATAATTGCTTTTACTGGCGACTATTGCACTTTACATGTATGAATACACCGTTTCGATCAGTAATTATCACAAAATAATTGAATGCTATGAAAATACGCGTGTGCGCGCTGTTTCGATCCCAGTCGTTCTCACTTCCTTGGCGTTCCGCTAGGCGGCGCTGGCGAAGCTCGCCGTTCGGATACGCACAGCGAAGAAATCAACATTAAAGATAAGATTTGACAGTCCTTGCAATAAAATAGAAAAAGTGACTGATATAAAATATCTTGGTATCATAGTAGACCAACGATTATCGTGGCATTTACATACGGACATGGTCATGTCTCGTACTAGAAAACTGATTTGGATTTTCAGGACTTTAAGACATGTTACCTCAAAGACTCTACTAAACCAAATATACTTGTCGCTGGCCCAGTCAGTTCTAGTGTATTGTATACCTATTTGGGGCGGGGCTACTAAAATTAAATTCCTTGAACTTGAAAGAGCGCAAAGGTCTCTTTTGAAAGTCATGTATTCTAAATCGTATAGATTCCCCACTGAAAACCTTTACTCACTGAGTGGCCTTCTTTCGGTCAGGAAACTATATGTACTCCATGCCACTCTAAAACTACACAAATCCCTCCGCTATGACTCTAGCCTCAACCAGAAAAGAAGAAAATACCTTGTTGCTCCAGAAGTGTCGGTTAAAACCTCATACGCAAAAAGACAATACACCAGGCAATCCGCCTTCATCTACAATAAACTTAATAAACTTTTAAATATTTATACTATGACTTTTTTAGAATGTAAAAATACTCTAATACACTGGCTAAAATATAAGAGCTATGACGACATCGAGACTCTGTTACAAAATATCATACGATAATATAATCTAACCATAAAGGACACTCATCCACACACAAGCACATACACCACACCACACTACACCACACCACACCACACCACATCACACCACACCAAACTACACCACACCACACTACACCACACCTCACCACACTCACCTACTTGCCTAGATATAAGTTGAATTTCTTTTGTGTAAATGTGCACTCATAAATTATTATCCTTGCTAGTTTTAGAAGAGCGGGGTCTCCTAGCACAGGTATCCAATACTTAAAAGGAGGCCTCTATCGTAAGAATATTGTATATTTTGTAAACTGGTAACTGAAATAAATTATTATTATTATTATTTCGTTTATTCAGCTAAATACATATTGATTAAATTTTTAAATATTTCTTAATAAAAACATAGAAAATAAAAAAAAGAAACATTTAAAAATACAAAAAATAGTAGCCCACCGGTATCGGGAACAGGGTCCAGGCTACCGGTGGTTAGGGTTCCAGAGACAGGAACCTCCTCACAATACGAGCCGTATTGAGGAGAACTGCCTTCTGAATCAGGCCCTTGATCCAACCGCCTAAGGAGAGCTTCGACAGATGTTCGTCGAGGCTCTTGGCAATCAAGCCATTTGCCGTTATGACAATCGGCACAATGATAGCCGAGTTCACATTCCACATGTCGACAACCTCGTGTGCCAAGTCAAGATATTTTAGTTGTTTTTCTTTCTCAGCTTTCACGAGGTTCTCGTCATGTGGGATGGTAACATCGATTATCATTACGCGGCGCGCTGATCGGTCTATCACCACTATGTCAGGCTTATTGGCGACAATAGTCCTGTCAGTAATGATAGACCGATCCCAGTACAGCGTAACATGGTCTTTCTCGAGAACTGGGTCGGGCACATACTTGTAGTACGGTACCTCAGATTCCACAAGATTATATTTTAAGGCAAGTTGCTGATGAATAACCCTGGCTACTTGGTTGTGCCTATGCAAGTACTCGCTGTTAGCTAGACGAGAACAACCAGAAATAATATGTCTGATGGACTCACCAGGACGGTGGCATGCCCGACACACGTCAACCGTCCCATCCTTCATTATATATTTCCGGTAGTTGTTCGTCAACATAACTTCGTCCATAATCGCACAGACAAAACCTTCAGTTTCCCCAAATAGGTCACCGAATCGTAGCCAGGACACGGACGCCAGAAAATCTACATCGGGCCCATGAAGAGCCTTGTAGAAGCGCCCGTGAAGCTCCTTACCTTGCCATACTACCTTGCGGTCATTGGTAGTAAGTACTACAGGTTTGCGCCAATTCTCTTTAGCCATGGACAGCGGGGTGAGTCCCTTGTCCACTGCGACTACATCTCGGTGCATACCCACGTCGGTTTTTAAAAAATATTCCCTGAGACTGCACACCTCTCGGTTATGGAGGGTCTTCGCGTTTAAAAAGCCTCGACCCCCACACTTCCGTGGGATGTACAGTCTCATCACTGATGATCGTGGGTGATGCATCCGATTTCCAGTCAGCAGTGTACGGACTCTCCTATCCAGGGCATCGAGTTCAGTCTGAGTCCATTTGAGTATGCCGAAAGAGTACATTAAAACCGGCATGACCCAACTGTTGAAGGCGCGCACCTTGTTCCCGCCCGAAAGAAGGCTTTTTAATACCTTCTTCAGGCGACCAAAGAAACGCTCCCTCAACAATTGCTTCATGTCAGCTACGTTAATGCCTAACGCTTCCGACATACCCAAATACTTATAGCTTTCGGATGAGGAAAGGGATCTAAGGTGTATGGAATCCGAGAGTTGAATTCCCTCGGATTCCATAATCTCCCCTCGCTTCACATACATGACTGCACATTTGTCCACACCAAATTCCATCCTGATGGCGTTACTAAAAGTTTCAGTTACTTTCAGTAGCTCCATCAGTCGCAATTTGTTGGGGGCAAAGAGTTTCAGATCATCCATGTAAAGGAGGTGAGATATGACCTTACCACCTCTTCTCAACCGATAGCCTAAACCTGAATCCTCCAGTAATGTGCTTAGAGGATTCAGGGCTAGACAGAACCAAAGTGGACTCAAACTGTCGCCCTGAAATATTCCCCGTTTAATCCACACAGGCTCATCGTTTCCCTGGATTTGTCGACATCCTGGATATCGAAGGACCGTCCTCCATTGCCCCATACACGACTCAAGAAAGGCGCGTAGGGTTGCATCTATCTTGTACAACTCCAGCACCCTCTTGAGCCATGTATGTGGCACTGAGTCGTAGGCCTTCTTATAATCTATCCAACATGTTGACAAATCCTTGCGGGATCGACGAACCTGTTGGCTAATGGCCATGTCGATGAGGAGTAGCTCCTTAGTACCGCGAGACCCGTTCCTACATCCATTCTGAGAGGCAGACATAATTGAATTTTTGTCTATGTGTGAATTAATTTTCGCTCTCAAAATGGACGTAAGAAGTTTATAGACCGTCGACAAACACGTGATCGGCCTATAATTCTTGGGTTCCGCGGGACTACCTGACTTATAGAGCAGGTGGGTAATGCCTGTTGTTATTATCTCCTTTATTTACATTACATCTTATACTTACATTTTTAAATATTTCTTAGAAAAAAAAAAATTAAAAAAAACATTTAAAAATATAAAAATAGGTTTCCGCCGGTAACGGGAGCAGGGTCCAAGCTACCGGTGGTTAGGGCTCCAGAGACAGGAACCTCCTCACAATGCGGGCCGTATCGAGGAGTACTGCCTTCTGAATCAGGCCCTTGATCCAACCACCTAAGGAGAGCTTCGACAGATGTTCGTCGAGGCTCTTGGCAATTAAGCCATTGGCCGTTACGACAATCGGCACAATAATTAGCCGAGTTCACATTCCACATGTCAACAACCTCGTGTGCCAAGTCAAGATATTTTAGTTGTTTTTCTTTCTCAGCTTTCACGAGGTTCTCGTCATGTGGGATGGTAACATCGATTATCATTACGCGGCGCGCTGATCGGTTTATCACCACTATGTCAGGTTTATTGGCGACAATAGTCCTGTCAGTAATGATAGACCGATCCCAGTACAGCGTAACATGGTCTTTCTCGAGAACTGGGTCGGGCACATACTTGTAGTACGGTACCTCAGATTCAACAAGATTATATTTCAAGGCAAGTTGCTGATGAATAATCCTGGCCACTTGGTTGTGTCTATGCAAGTACTCGCTGTTAGCTAGACGAGAACAACCAGAAATAATATGTCTGATGGACTCACCAGGACGGTGGCATGCCCGACACACGTCAACCGTCCCATCCTTCATTATATATTTCCGGTAGTTGTTCGTCAACATAACTTCGTCCATAATCGCACAGACAAAACCTTCAGTTTCCCCAAATAGGTCACCGAATCGTAGCCAGGACACGGACGCCAGAAAATCTACATCGGGCCCATGAAGAGCCTTGTAGAAGCGCCCGTGAAGCTCCTTACCTTGCCATACTACCTTGCGGTCATCGGTAGTAAGTACTACAGGTTTGCGCCAATTCTCTTTAGCCATGGACAGCGGGGTGAGTCCCTTGTCCACTGCGACTACATCTCGGTGCATACCCACGTCGGTTTTTAAAAAATATTCCCTGAGACTGCACACCTCTCGGTTATGGAGGGTCTTCGCGTTTAAAAAGCCTCGACCCCCACACTTCCGTGGGATGTACAGTCTCATCACTGATGATCGTGGGTGATGCATCCGATTTCCAGTCAGCAGTGTACGGACTCTCCTATCCAGGGCATCGAGTTCAGTCTGAGTCCATTTGAGTATGCCGAAAGAGTACATTATAACCGGCATGACCCAACTGTTGAAGGCGCGCACCTTGTTCCCGCCCGAAAGAAGGCTTTTTAATACCTTCTTCAGGCGACCAAAGAAACGCTCCCTCAACAATTGCTTCATGTCAGCTACGTTAATGCCTAACGCTTCCGACATACCCAAATACTTATAGCTTTCGGATGAGGAAAGGGATCTGAGGTGTATGGAATCCGAGAGTTGAATTCCCTCGGATTCCATAATCTCCCCTCGCTTCACATACATGACTGCACATTTGTCCACACCAAATTCCATCCTGATGGCGTTACTAAAAGTTTCAGTTACTTTCAGTAGCTCCATCAGTCGCAATTTGTTGGGAGCAAAGAGTTTCAAATCATCCATGTAAAGGAGGTGAGATATGACCTGACCACCTCTTCTCAACCGACAGCCTAAACCCGAATCCTCCAGCAATGTGCTTAGAGGATTCAGGGCTAGACAGAACCAAAGTGGACTCAAACTGTCGCCCTGAAATATTCCCCGTTTAATCCACACAGGCTCATCGTTTCCCTGTATTTGTCTACATCCTGGATATCGAAGGACCGTCCTCCATTGCCCCATACACGACTCAAGAAAGGCGCGTAGGGTTGCATCTATCTTGTACAACTCCAGCACCCTCTTGAGCCATGTATGTGGCACTGAGTCGTAGGCCTTCTTATAATCTATCCAACATGTCGACAAATCCTTGCGGGATCGACGAACCTGTTGGCTAATGGCCATGTCAATGAGGAGTAACTCCTTAGTACCGCGAGACCCGTTCCTACATCCATTCTGAGAGGCAGACATAATTGAATTGTTGTCTATGTGTGAATTAATTTTCGCTCTCAAAATGGACGTAAGAAGTTTATAGACCGTCGATAAACACGTGATCGGCCTATAATTCTTGGGTTCCGCGGGACTACCTGACTTATAGAGCAGGTGGGTAACGCCTGTTGTTAAAAACTGTGGCAGAGACCCGGACTCAAGGCAAGACTGAAATTGAGATGCCAGGCGAGTGTGTGAACTACTGAGCCACTTGAGCCAAAAGTTGTGCAGTCCATCCGGTCCTGGAGACTTCCAGTTCGGTAACGGACGAACTGCACTGGCTATATCTAAAGATGTTATTAAGATTGGCTCCATTTCTGGAATAGTTTCACACACACGCTCAACATCACGCATCCAGTCAGCCTCAGTATGACAGACAGGCACCGACCAGATGCTATGCCAGAAAGAACTCGTGGCTACATCATCCGGGCGGCACACGTCAGTCACACTTTGTTCGGGTCGCTCCCAAGCTCTGTATACCCACCTCTCATCGCTCCGGAACATGCGATTTTGCGAATACCGATCAACCCGCCGCTTATACCGCCGAATACGGTTTGCCCATGCATAAACTTTTTGCTTCAGGAAGTCGATGCGCTCTGTGGTACGAGACATATATTCTTGAGGACTGATTCCAGTCCCCGAGAATGCCCGTCTCACAAAGCGCATCACACGTGGTCTTGTATTGCCCTCCCTGAAGCAGTATAGTTTACCGATGAGTACCCTGGCCTCGTCGATACGCCTTTCGATCCTGCACTGCCAGGCTGGTACGGATGGTTTTGGTCGAGTAGCTACGTCACAACTTGGAAATTTGACGTTAGCTAAACGACATACCGCAACAGCCCCACAGTACAGGATCGAGTGCGTATCAACGAGATCCTCGCTACTTTCGAATAAATTCTTGAGCTGCGAGTCCAGGGCACACACCAGCGCCCTATTTTTTTTGTTTAAATTATTATTATTATTACTATCTATGTATGTTTCAAATGACCAGCGTAATTGGTGTAGTTATTTACCTTTGGTTTGTTATGCATATAATACCAGTAAACAATCAAGCACTAGATTTTCACCATATATGTTATTATATGCCAAAGAACCATTGTTCAATACAGATTTGATAGTTAACAACAACCCTTATAACCATACAATTAACTATGCGGAACGGCATAATCATCACGATACTTTGATTCATATCGCCTTAGATAATATAAGAAAAGCACAATTGAAGCAAAAGGTCATCTATGATAAAAAGACAAAAGTAAAGCATTTTATACGTAATCAATTAGTTATGGTTTATACACCTAGACGAATCACTAATAAAAGTTTAAAATTATCCAGATTATATAAAGGTCCTTATCAAATAGTTAGGCGCATATCTGATGTTAATTATGTAATTAGAAAATTAAATAATAAAAGATTTAGAGATATTGTGCATATTAATAGATTAAAACCATTCCATGCTAGAGTTTAACTATTGTTAAATTAAAAATACTTATATAAATAATTCGATCTATTTCTTTTGATAATTCATTGTTCATTTATTAATTTAATTGATAGTTTTAGATCGATGAATGCATTTAATAAAATTAATATTTAAAGATCATCACATTTGATTAAATACATTATTTTAGTTTGGGTACTACTAAGGTGTAAATATTAAAACATAATGTTTATTTTGCATGTACCTAAAACGCTGTCGGATGCGGCCGGGGAATGCATGATGGGCATTCAATACGGCTTCGAGTCTCAAACGTCTAGAGTAGGCATTAAATAGCCTCAACACATTCCAGATGTTATGATTGCATAATGAAGTATAGTACAAATTTTTATAAACTGTCGTCCTTTCTAGAAGGGAGGAACAACACTCAATCTTCAGTGAAACCAACTTTACAATAAGAGGTATAGCCTTGGTAAAGTGTGTTGAGTTGACACAATTGGTAAAGCTGATGGTTGAAGTCCGACAGTTCAGTCAATATGGACTGCTAATATTTAATTTTTTTATTGAATGTAATGAATAACCTGGAATGGATAGAGTTATAGGTAAATTGGACTTTATCCTCTTTTTCTTCCTTGAGACTCAATCGCGTCCGATGGAGTTAAAGATTATGATGTACAGTTTTATTTTATTTTTCAACCCCATCTGGGTATATATGAGCTTATCATATATTTGTTTAGGGGTACGTATCGTTGCTTTTCGGGGTTTTGCTGCGACAAAATTTCAATACTTTGATTTAAGATTTGATAAGTGCACGTTAGCATAAGTTAATGTATAACTATTATAACTCTAAATGGAGTGACGAACTATTTTATATCAGTCATCGTATTGAAATTACCTCTCCAGAGGCGTGCCTATTTTATATTCCCCCATAGGTAGGAATTCTAGTATAGGTTAGGTAGGTCCTTGAGTATTCGAACTTAATGAATAAAAGTTAAGTTTTACTTAAGATATACGTTGATCCTTTTATTCATAAGGGTGGGCGTAGCTCATGTAAGAGGTTTTATAATTAAAGCAATACTGGCTGTTAAAAGACTTGTTCAAATACTCAGGTCGTTTTAAATATAGAATAGGTTGACAGCTTTGCTAGAAGAGATGTAAAATAAAATGATTTAAAATAATTCCTAAAACTATAATATGTGCTTTATTTAAATAATACAATAGAATTCATTACAGTATTGTAGCTTAGCTAGGAACAGATCAATGTTTATACAATACGATAATGTTTACGCAATAAATATATCTTTATCTTTATACAGTCAAAAGCCCGCGAGAAGTCCAACAGGACTAAGAGTGTGCATAGGCCTTTGTCTTGTGCAGCAAGGATGTTATCTGTCACATCCAACAAGGCCGTGCAGGTGCCACGTCGCTTACGGAACCCTGACTGTAGTTCCGGGAGAATATTTTTTTTTTCTAAATAATGAGAAACTTGCTGACATACTGCCTTTTCCAATACTTTAGATAGACAAGGTTAGGTCTGAGGTCTTTGAATTCAGTAGGGTTACTTTTTTTTGGGATTGGTCGAACAATTGCTACTTTCCAGATGTCAGGGATCGTTGAAGACACAATTGAGTACCTAATTCACTATGTCTGTGATAGCTTTTAGTGTTGGCGGAAGGGTTAACATCAGCATATTCAAAGTAATTCTATCGCAACCTTCAGCATTAGATTTCAGCTGACCAAGATATCGAAAAACTTGTTCCTCAGTTACTGGCTGTAAGGTGAATGATGCATCGCTAAAACGGTTAGACACAAAAAAAGTACGCTGTGATAAATTACAGTTTGGGTTGCCAGGTACACTCAAGAAATGGGAATTTAATCGGTTTGCATCTCTTAAATAAGAAGGGAGATCGCAGATCTGCTTAACTGGCAATACATCTTTTTTTAAATTTTTCCATAGTTCTTTAAGATCTTTAATTTTAATGTTTATATTGTGTTTGAAATAGGTAACTTTTTCTTTAAATAGGGAGCTTGTGACAAGAGATTTTAGCTGTTTATAATACGTTTGTTTGGACTCCGATTTCGTTTTACGATACGTGTCCAGGGCATCATTCCTCAAGCTCATCATAATTTTAATTGTGTCAGTTATCCACGGATATGTCGGTTCTTCAATTAAACATTTTCTGACTGGAGCATGCGTATCTAGAATAGTTAGGACGTTTCTGTTAAATATCTCAACCATTCTATTTACGTTTTGCAATTCACAGATGTTATCCCAATCTACATATATGCGATAGGTCACTGTTTAGCATTTGCCGTTTCGGATCGCACCTGCACCGGATCGGGAGGGAGGAGACCCCGGTGTGCCACGACTGCGGCGCGGCGGAGGACACGGCCCAGCACACCCTCGAAGTGTGCCCGGCTTGGTCCGAACAACGCCGCGGTGTGACCGCGGTAGTTGGATAGGACCTCTCGCTTCCCGGCGTCGTCAACGCCATGCTGGAGAGCGAGGAGGCCTGGGCAGCGGTTGCCTCGTTTTGCAAGGATGTCATCTCGCAAAAGGAGGAGGCGGAGCGCGCGCGGGAGGACGACCCTCTCGCTGCGCCGCTCCGCAGACGAAGAAGGGGTTGGAGAAGGCGCCGTCCTCTCCCTCCTCTTCATGGTGGCGATGGGCGGGCAATGGGCGCGGGGGTGCCCTTGCCTGCATTGCACCCATCACCACCTTCGTCGGTCACTCCCGGGCCCGGCCCCCTCCCCAATTAGGGGAGGGCGTAAGGGGTCCCGACATGGAGGGCAATCGTCGGCGGAGGACTGGACGTTAAGGCTGTGCCGGTTTCCCAGTCCCCCGCCTCTTGGACGAAGCGGGAGTGCCGCTGGGTTGTTTTAGTGGGTATACCGGGTCAGACCGGGGAGTCCCACATAGCCCCCCCATCCCCCGATGGGAGGGTATGCGTAAAGCATTTTTTCCCAGCGCAAAAAAAAAAAAAAAAAAAAAGGGTGAGTTTAGGGTTAGGTTAGGTTAGGGTTAGGTTAGGGTTAGGTTAGGGTTAGGTTAGGGTTAGGTTAGGGTTAGGTTAGGGTTAGGTTAGGGTTAGGTTAGGGTTAGGTTAGGGTTAGGCTAGGGTTAGGTTAGGGTTAGGTTAGGGTTAGGTTAGGGTTAGGTTAGGTTAGGTTAGGTTAGGTTAGGTTAGGTTAGCTGGGGGTGCTAGGTCAGAAAACCTCCTCGTGTGCCTGACAGCTGCTTGTCCCTCGCGATGTATCGATAGGTTAGGTTAGCTTAGCTTAGCTTAGCGTAGGTTAGGTATATACATCGTGAGGGAACAGCAGCTGTTGGGCCGGTGCATCCTGGGCGCGGGCAGTAGTCTTCCTCGAGGAATGGGAAGAGATTCTTATTCTTTGGGGAATGCTACTGTCTGTGGCAAATATTCTGACAGGGGGGGATGGGGGAGGGCTGTTCTGCGTGACTCTCTGCAAAGCAGAGAGCACTGCGGAGGAGCCTACCCTAGTGCGGCGGATCGGTTCGAACTCCGGATCACCGTCGGACAACCCGGTTTCCTCATTGAGAGGGACTGGGGGCTCTGCCTGCGTGCTTGCATGCTGGCGGGGCCGCGAGGAAGAAAACCTCTCTAAAAAATTACCCTGTTGCGTGCCATCTGTTGTTTTTTGCAGCAGGCTGGCACGTGGCAATGTAGGAGTGTAAGGAGAAAAAAAAAAGAACAATATGGCAAGCGTAAATAGTGATGATTTACCCCAGGAAGGTACCCACCATGTGGGAGAATCCTTCCCAGAGCCGTTCGTGCCATCAGCTGGCACTAGCGGCTCTGGCTGTCCCTCGTATTCTGGGGGGGACAACGATTGCTATACCCACACTACCGACGAAACAAGCTACCCTAAACGGACACCGAAAAACGACGACGAGAACGGAGGAGTTAGGCGAGAGGAAGACGTATCTTCTGACGAGGAAGAGGCGCCAGCGCTCGCGGTGTCAGACTCTGACACTGCAGGCTCACTCGAAACTGTCCGGTCCGGTTCATCCGGACCGGTGGATGTATCTCGATGGCTCAAACGAGCGAACACCCAACCGGTGGTCGTTCTCGAGAGGAGCCTCGAGTACAGCAACGAAGCGGCGCCGCCTCTCATACGTGGTGCTGCCATCGGCAAACGTGGCAAAGGCAGACCCGTAACAACCGGCCAATATGTTGGCCTGTCGAAGGCGCGAAAAGAGCTAGCGGAGGCTCGAAAGGCGGCAGAAAAGGAGGACCATTGCGCAGCGGAGGAACGAAGAGTGGCCAAACTGGCTCAGAAGGTTAGCGCCGGACGAGTCAGTCGGCTATCTGAGTCGTCCTCGGCCGCTGATTCAATGGAGGTCGAAGACCTTCGGGCCACGCAGCTAGGCGAGAGGCTCCGAGATGCTGTGGCGACCATCCGCGAGGTGTCCAGGGTATCCAGTGGCCTAAAGGGGACCTGCCAGAAGGCTCTGAAGGTGGCGGCGGCCTCGATCACCGAAGCCGCTGGAGAGCTTTTGGAGAGGTCCTCCAATGACGAGACACGCCGGCTGGTGGCAGCGAATGCTCGCCTGGCTGCGCAGGTTGATGGGCTCCGTAAGGAGCAGGATGAGCTTCGTGCGGAGCTCCTCAACCTAAAACAAGGTAGGAACGTTGACGTACCGGGGTCACTGGAGCCACAATTTGGTTCTCGGCCCTCGTCTGAGGATTCGGAGATGTTCCGGCTCTTCAAGACAGAGATTGCGGCGCTTTCAGCCCGCTTCTCCGTCATTGAGGGCCGAGTGTTGCGGCCTCCATTGGCCCACGAGAAAACGCCCGCTTTGACTCAGGGGCCGGCGCAGACGTATGCTTCAACAGCTGCTGCCCCGCCTCCTGTTCAAAGCGCGCAGACTGGAAAAGGGAAAAAAGGGAAAAAAGTGAAGCCCACGGCCGCTGCATCGGCTGCTCCAGCGGCCCAGGCGGCATCTGCTGCATTGGCTGCTCCGGCGGCCCAGGTGGCATCTGCTGCACCGGCTGCTCCGGCGGCCCAGGCGGCATCCGCCGCACCCGTTGCCCCGGCGGCCCAGTCACCTACCCAGAAATGGGTTACAGTCGGGGCAAAAGAAAAGAAGAAAAAGAAGAAAAAGAAGAAGAAAAAGAAGAAGAAAAAGAAGAGCAGTAAAAACCGGCTCCGCGCCCCTAATTCTTCGGCGGTAGTTATAACGCTATCGCCGGAGGCTAAGGAGAGGGGCGTGTCGTACGCGTCGGTCTTGGCGAAAGCCAAGGCCGACATAAAACTGGACGAGCTCGGCATAACGGGCATTCGCTGCAAACAAGCGGCCACGGGTGCCCGTTTGCTCGAGCTGCCTGGTGCAACCAGTGGCGCCAAGGCCGATGCACTTGCGGAGCGGCTTAAAGCCTCTCTGCAGGCGCAATTCCCGGACGTGACAATTGCCAGGCCCTGCAAAACCGTCAACATACGGGTGTCGGGACTGGACGATTCCGTGACGGCGGACGAACTGAAAGCAGCCGTCGCGAGGGCGGGCGAGTGCCCCTTGGACCAGGTGCGGCCCGGTGAAATCGGGCCGGGCCTCCGAGGGCTCTGGTCCGCGATTGTTACCTGCCCAGTTGCGGTGGGCCAAAGGATTGCGGCAAGCGGACGCAAGATACTTGTTGGGTGGGTGTCGGCGCAGGTGAAGCTCCTCTCGCCTCTACCGCAGAAGTGCTTCCGGTGTCTCCAGACGGGACATCTTGGAGTGCAGTGCTCGTCGACCGTCCAGGTCGGCTCGCTCTGCTTCCGTTGCGGCCAGCCCGGCCACAAAGCCGGCTCGTGCAGCGCCCCGCCGCACTGCCCTAGGTGTGCGGCGTTGGGCGCGCCGGCCGACCACCGGGTCGGCAGCAAGGCCTGTGCTGACACCCAGAGAAAGAAGAAGAAAACAAAGAAGAGTGGGCCTGCTGCCCCGGGCGCCACGGCACCCATCGCGCAGCAGACCCAATCTTCCGAGGCAGCCGAGCCGCTGCTGGAGGGGGCGCAGATTATGGACACTCAGTGATGTCTGTGTCTCTGCGCTTCCTCCAGGGCAACATCAACCATTGCGCCCGTGCTCAGGATCTTCTCCTCCAGAGCATGGCGCAGTGGTCGATCGACGTTGCGGTGGTCGCCGAGCCGTGGTTCGTGCCGCCCAGGGATGACTGGGTGAGCGACGTCCACGACTCGGTGGCTTTAATCACGCGAAGCTCGGCTGGGACTCCGTCCTTTGAAGCCGTCGCCAAAGGACGGAGCTACGTATCGGCTCTGTTCGGGGAGATGGTGATTGTGGGGATCTACTTCTCTCCGAACAGGTCTCTCGCCGAATTCGAAGCATGGCTGGAGGAGTTGGGCACCGTCGTAGGTCGCAACCACCCTCGCCCCGTGGTCGTGCTCGGGGACTTCAACGCCAAGTCTGGCGCCTGGGGTTCCCCGACCACTGACGCTCGTGGCGAGGTGTTGGAGGAATGGGCGGTTGAGAACGGTCTCGCCGTCCTCAACCAGGGCTCGGTGAACACGTGCGTGCGTCAGCGGGGCGGTTCAATAGTGGACCTTGCGTTCGCTAGCTCTGCTCTAGCGCGCCGTGTCCAGGGCTGGCGTGTTATGGAGGGGGTGGAGACGTTGTCGGATCACCGTTATATTCGTTTCGACGTCTCCGCCCAGACCTCCGCACCTGCGCTGACCCTGCCGACCCCTGGTTCGATAGGTCCGCGTTGGGCGTTGAAGAAGCTGGATCGGGAGCTGCTCCTCGAAGCCGCGATCGTCCAGGCCTGGGTGACATCACCGGACAGGCCTGACGACATCGACGAGGAGGCTGAGCGGCTACGACAGACCATGACCAGCATTTGCGATGCGGCGATGCCTAGACAGCGCCAACAACCGTCCAGGCGCCAGGTGTACTGGTGGTCGGCGGTCATAGAACGGCTCCGCGCTGCCTGTGTGGCCGCTAGACGCCGGTACGCCAGGCACAGAAGAAGGCGGCGCCGCACGCAAGAAGATGCTGAGGCCAGAGAGGCGGAACTGTACGAGGCCTACAGAGAGGCAAGGAGAGCACTCAAGGGGGCCATCGCTAGAGCGAAGGCGGAGGCCCGCGAGCAGCAACTCGCGACCCTGGACCGCGATCCGTGGGGGCGTCCATATCGCGCAGTGCGTGGCAAACTGCGCGCCTGGGCGCCTCCGCTCACTCAAAGTTTGCGGCCCGAGTTGCTGCAAGAGGTGGTGGGTGCGCTCTTTCCATCCAGGGCGGAGCACATCTCGCCGCCCATGGTTCCGCCTCAATCCGCGCCGACGCCCGACGTGGAAGACGACGACGTGCCCGAAGTGACCCGGGCAGAGTTGGCAGCGGCGATGTTGCGGCTTCAAGCCAAAAACACCGCCCCTGGGCCCGACGGCATTCCTGGCCGAGCGTGGGTCCTGGCCGCGGAGGCTCTCGGACTCCGACTGAGGGGCCTTTTCAGCGCATGCCTGGAGCGGGGCCAATTTCCCGGTCCGTGGAAGACCGGCAAATTGGTCCTGCTGAAGAAGGCGGGGCGCCCGGCAGACTCGCCGTCTGCGTACCGGCCCATAGTGCTGCTGGACGAGGTGGGCAAGCTCTTTGAAAGAGTCGTCGCAGACCGCCTCGTCCGGCACTTGCGTACGATCGGGCCGGACTTAGCGGACAGCCAGTATGGCTTTCGCCATGGGCGTTCTACGGTCGACGCGATCATGCGCGCCAAGGCCTTGGCGGAGGGTGCAGTCTCTCGGGGTGAGGTGGTGTTGGCGGTGTCCTTGGACATCGCAAATGCGTTCAACACCTTGCCCTGGAGCTGTATTAAGGAGGCGCTCCGTTACCACGAGGTGCCGTCTTACCTCCGCCGCGCGATCGAGGCTTACCTGGCCGAAAGGCGGGTCATCTACCCGGGTCACGGTGGTTGGAATCGGCGAGAGACGACGTGCGGTGTTCCGCAGGGGTCGGTACTAGGACCACTCCTGTGGAACATCGGGTACGACTGGGTGCTGCGTGGCGTGTTCCTCCACGGCGTCGTCGTCATTTGTTACGCTGACGACACGCTGGTTACAGCGCGAGGGAGGACGTATCGCGACGCAGCCATCCTAGCGACGGCAGGGGTTGCGCAAGTGGTCCGAAGGATCCGGAGTCTGGGCCTGGAGGTGGCCCTTAACAAGTCTGAGGCCCTGTGTTTCCATGGGGCTCGGCGGGGACCACCTGCGGGCTCACACATCGTGGTAGGAGGCGTTCGCATCGCCATCGGGGCGACGATGAGGTATCTCGGCCTCGTCCTCGACGGCAGATGGAACTTCGGGCCACACTTCCGGCAACTGGCCCCCAAACTGAGGACGGCCGCGGCTGCGCTATCGCGGCTGCTGCCCAATTTGGGGGGGCCCGACACATCGTGCCGGAGGTTGTACGCGGGAGTGGTGAGGTCGATGGCCCTGTACGGGGCCCCAGTGTGGGCGGATCACCTGACGGCTCGCAATTTCGCGGTCCTTCATGGGCCACAGAGAGCGATGGCCGTCAGAGTGATAAGAGGGTACCGCACGGTCTCCTATGAAGCGGCCTGCCTCTTAGCCGGATCAGCGCCTTGGGACCTCGAGGCCGAAGCCCTCGCGTCGCTTTACAAATGGCGCGAAGAGGCCCGAGAGCGGGGCGAAAGACCGCCGCCGCCGAGAGTAATCGAGGCTAGGCGGTCTGAACTCCGCCGAGTCCTGGTAGCGGAGTGGAGGATGCGACTCGCGCAACCCAGCGCGGGGCACGCCGTCATAGCGGCGGTAAGTCCTCACATGGAGGATTGGATCGGCCGGAAGCACGGAGTGTTGACCTTCCGTGCGACGCAGGTGCTGACCGGACACGGTTGTTTCGGCAAGTACCTGTGTCGCATCGGTCGGGAGCCGACACCAGAGTGCCACCATTGCGGTGGTGGAGTGGAGGACACGGCGTGGCACACACTGGAGGAGTGTTCCGCTTGGGATGAGCCGCGCCGTGCGCTCACCGCAATTGTCGGCGGGAATGATCTCTCGCTGTCGGCCGTAGTCTCGGCCATGGTCGACAGCGCAGCATCATGGGACGGGGTCGTCTCCTTCTGCGAAGAAGTCATCTTCGCGAAGGAGACGGCCGAACGGGAGAGAGAAGCACTGAGCCTTCTCCCGTCCCGCCGACAGCGCACTGGCCGTAGGAGGAGGGAGGCTGCGGCCGATCCACTACCTCCATAACGACGAGGCCGACGGGCTGAGGACTGGGGGAGTCCGACGCCCGTCAATTATGGCCGGAGTAGGCGTGTAGTGGCAGTTCCTGCACGTCTACGGATGGACGAGGGCGGCTCCTGAGGGAGCCGCCCCCGGGAGAAGTGACCTGCCGACCTCGCGCGGCGGGTCCAGGCCTGTCGGTGTCGCGGTGAATGCGAAAGCGAATCCCGTGTCACCGACTATAGGCAGGTGTGGACGCTCCAGTGGTTTTAGCCAATAGTAAAAGTCTGGCACACCCCCCCGTCGTCCCCACGACGGGGGATAGTCCATGAGGATTTCCACTGGGTTAACAAAAAAAAAAAAAAAAAAAGGTTAGGTTAGCTGGAGGAGCGGGTTGCCGCCAAGGAGAAACGGGCGCACGTCGCCCGGGCCAAGTCCGGGTACGGTGCGTCCCGCGTTCTATACGCGGACCACTCTCTGGAGGAGCTGGAGAGAATGGCGGAGGAGGACGAGGAGGAGATTGTGGAGGTTGCCTCTAAGTCTTCCAACCTAAAGGGGACGTTCCAAAAGGCCCTCAAAAGCAGGGCCGCGAGCTTGCGCGGTGTCGTTGCGGAGCTGGTGAAACGCAAGGCCACCGACGAGACGCGGCAACTGCAGGCGAAGATAGATCGCCTGCAGTCGGAGGTCAGCCAGCTTCACCAGAAGCTAGCTGAAGCCACGGCCCGGCCACAACAGGCCCAGACAAGCCCTGTGGCAGAGGGCCCCGCCTCCAACCTTGAGGAAGTCATCCGCAAGGTTGTAATGGAGGAGAGGGCCTTCACAAGAGCCTGCTTAGCAGGCATTGAGGACCGGCTCTTGCCGGAGAAACGCCTCCGACCGCCGCTTGCGGCGGATAAGAGGCAGTGCGAGCCGGGGCCGTCCTCCTCCCAGACGGAGGATGCCCTTCTCCCCTCAACCACCCCGTCCAACGAGTGGACAGAAGTGGTCCGTAAGGGGAAGGGCAAGGGGAAAAAGTCGGCGACGGCCGCCCCTGTCGTCCCCGCCACCACCGGCAAGGGAAAGGGGAAGAAGAAAGGGAGGAAAGGGAGAGGAAAGGCAGGGCAGCTAGTCGCCCCGAAAACCGCGGCCGTCGTGGTGACTCTCACCGCGGAGGCTGCGGGGCGAGGGGAGACATACGCGTCCATTTTGGTGCGGGCGCGTGCCAATGCCGATCCTACCCAGCTCGGGATCGGCAGTGTGTCTTGCCGGCGAACCCAAGCCGGGGCTCGAATCTTCGAGTTCCCGGGGGCAGAGGGGAGTGCCCATGCGGACCTCTTTGCAGCCAAGCTGCAGGAGGTCATCGCGGATTCGGCCAAGGTGGCCCGACCGGTCAAGTCGGTGGCCATAGAGGTGACCGACCTGGACGACTCCGTCACCAAGGAGGAGGTGGCGAAGGCGATCGCAGCGATGGGGGGCTGTGACGTCGCGGCGGTCCAAAGCCGGGACATAAGGCCCGGCCGCGGTGGCATGGGCACCATTCGCCTCGAGTGCCCAATCGCCGCTGCCAAAGCCGTCCTTGCCAAGGGACGGCTTACAGTCGGCTTCAGCTCGGCGGCAGTCCGGGCACTCGAAGATCAGCCTTTACGGTGTTTCCGATGCCTTGGCATCGGACACACGCGGCCGCTGTGTCCGTCCACGGTAGACAGGACGGACACTTGCTACCGCTGCGGCAAGGAGGGCCACAAAGCCGCCTCCTGTGAGGCTGCCACGCCGCACTGCGCGGTATGTGCCGCCAGTGGCTGCCCGGCAGACCACGTCATGAAGGGGAGGAACTGCAATCCTCCCCCTAAGCGGGGTAAAGTGCAGGCGCCGTCCGGGCCTGCTGCTGCTGCCGCCAGCGCCGTCGTTCCTGCGGCGGCTGCGGAGGAGGGGGGTGCAATGTCCGACTGATGGATAGGGTCGAACATCGCATTCTTCAGGCGAACACCAACCACTGCAGGGCAGCCCAGGCTCTGCTGATGCAGACCATGGCCGAGTGGTTGGTGGACTTGGTGGTGGTCGCCGAGCCTTACTCGGTCCCTGGCCGTTGGCTGGGCGACCGGGACGGCTTGGTGGCGTTGGTGTCGCGGTCTTCCACAGACTCCCCTCCCCTCTCGCTCTTAGAGAGGGGACCGGGATACGTGGCCGCCGCGTGGGCAGACATGGCTGTGGTGGGGGTCTATTTCTCCCCAAACCGCCCTCTCTCGGACTTTGAGGATTTCCTCGAGGTTCTCACCGCAGTGGTAGGGAGGGCGGCGCCGCGCCAGGTCATGGTGTTGGGCGACCCGAACGCCAAGTCGGCGGCCTGGGGCAACCCGGCCACCGGTTGCAACGTCCGTGGGCGCGCCCTGGAGTTTTGGGCGGCATCATGCGGTGTGTCCCTCCTCAACAGGGGGGTGGTCCACACGTGTGTGCGGCAGCTGGGAGGGTCGGTGGTAGACGTCTCGTTTGCCACCCCCGCGCTAGCCACCCGCGTCGTCAACTGGCGGGTAGAGATGGTGGAGACCTTGTCGGACCACCGATATGTGCGGTTCGACATCTCCACCCAGCAAGGGCGGGGAATGTCCCGCGCTGGGCAATCTCCCTTCCCGCGGTGGGCACTCACCCGCCTGGACCGGGAGGCAGCGAAGGAGGCAGCCTTTCTCCAGGACTGGCTGTCGCCCCCTGTCGCGGTCCTAGACGTGGACGCCGCAGCGGTCCGACTCAGGGGGTCGCTGACCGAGGTGTGCAACTCCAGCATGCCTCGGTCTCGCCGCCCGCCTCCCCGTCGCGCCGTCTATTGGTGGACGGAGGAGTTGACGGGGCTCCGGGCTGCCTGTGTGGCGGCCAGAAGGGCCTACGCGCGGAGCCGACGGCGCAGCGCCCAAAACCGAGTCCAGGCAGAAGAGGACTGCCTATACGCCTCTTACCGAGAGGCGACGACGGTCCTCAAGTCTGCGATGGGAGCTGCAGAGGACTCGGCGAGGGCCGAGATGCTGGAGGGTCTCGACAGGGATCCTTATGGGAGACCATACAGGGCGGCGCGGAACCAGCTACGCCCCTTTGGTCCCCCACTGACGGAGACCCTCGAGCCGGTGTTGCTGGATGGGGTGGTCCGGTCCCTGTTTCCGCGCAGGACCGACTTCACCCCACCAACTATGGATCCCCCGCAAGGGGTGGCTTCGCCGGAGGAGGAGGTCCCCCCGGTGACGGCGGCGGAGTTTCGCGCTGGGGTTCTCAGCCTCGGCGCGAAGAAGACGGCACCCGGACCAGACGGCGTCCCCGCACGGGTGGTGGCGATCGCCGCCTCCGAAATGGAGGATAGGTTTCGGGACCTCTTCAGCGCGTGTCTCACTGCTGGGAGGTTCCCGAAAATGTGGAAGGAGGGGCAGCTATGCCTCCTCCGAAAGGAGGGACGCCCGGTGGACTCCCCATCGGCATACCGGCCCATCGTCCTGCTCGATGAGGTCGGTAAGTTGTTCGAGGGGATTGTCGCCTCCCGGCTCGATAGCCTTTTGCGGGGGGTTGGGCCCAACCTGTCGGACGCCCAATTCGGCTTCCGTCGAGGGCGTTCGACGATCGATGCGCTGGCCCTACTCAAAGGCCAGGTGAAGGAGGCGGTGGAGGCGGGGGACGGGGTGCTGGCGGTGTCATTCGACATTGCCAACGCCTTCAACTCCATGCCCCACGCGACGATTTTGGAGGCGCTCCGCTATCACGGCGTGCCCCAATACCTGCGCAACCTCCTGGCCAGCTACTTGGAGGGCCGAGAGGTCCTCCTCGTAGACAAGACGGCCACGGTGAGGCGGTACGTTGCAGAGTCCGGTGTTCCGCAGGGGTCGGTGCTGGGACCCCCCTTGTGGAACATCGGGTACGACTGGCTCCTACGGGGAGTCCTCCTCCAGGGCACGAGTGTCATCTGCTACGCGGATGACACTCTCCTCACTGCCCGGGGGAGGAACTTTGGGGATGCGGCCTGTCTGGCCTCGGCCGGCGGGTCCTTGGTTGCAGAGAGGATCCGCCGCCTGGGATTGAAGGTGGCGCTGCACAAGACCGAGGCCGTGTTCTTTCGCGGGCCTCGGCAACGCTGTCCTCCTCCTGATGCTCACATTGTCGTGGAGGGTGTCACGATAGGGGTCCGGGCCCAGATGAAGTATCTGGGCCTGGTGCTGGACGACAGGTGGCGCTTTGGCCCGCATTTCAGCGGGCTGTCGACGCGCCTGTTGAAAGCTGCGGATGCCCTCTCGTGGCTCCTCCCGAACCTGGGGGGGGCCCAAGGCGGAATGCCGGCGCCTGTATGCGGGCATATTGAGGAGTATGGCCCTATACGGGGCCCCCATCTGGGCCGACTCCCTGCACAGGAGGGAGAACGCGACCGCCATCCGCAAGCCCCAAAGGGCCATTGCACTGAGGGTGGCAAGGGCTTACCGCTCGGTGGGCTTCTCGGCGGCGTGCGCTCTGGCCGGCACCCCTCCTTGGGAGTTGGAGGCCTGGGTGCTCGCCAGAGTGTACGAGTGGACCGCGCAACGGAAGGCGCTCGGGGAGCGCCCCGTCGCCGAGGAGCGGGAGGCCGTGCGGCGAGAGGCGAAGGACGCCATCGTCCTCCACTGGACGGAGGACCTCGCTGCAGCCGCCTTCGGCCGCCGGACGTTGGACGCGATCGGTCCGGTCCTGCAGGGCTGGCTCGAGCGGTCCCACGGTTTCCTCTCGTTCCGTCTGGTGCAGGTGTTGTCCGGCCATGGCTGTTTCGGATCGCACCTGCACCGGATCGGGAGGGAGGAGATCCCGGTGTGCCACGACTGCGGCGCGGCGGAGGACACGGCCCAGCACACCCTCGAAGTGTGCCCGGCTTGGTCCGAACAACGCCGCGGTGTGACCGCGGTAGTCGGACAGGACCTCTCGCTTCCCGGCGTCGTCAACGCGATGCTGGAGAGCGAGGAGGCCTGGGCGGCGGTTGCCTCCTTTTGCGAGGATGTCATCTCGCAAAAGGAGGAGGCGGAGCGCGCGCGGGAGGACGACCCTCTCGCTGCGCCGCTCCGCAGACGAAGAAGGGGTCGGAGAAGGCGCCGTCCTCTCCCTCCTCTTCATGGTGGCGATGGGCGGGCGATGGGCGCGGGGGTGCCCTTGCCTGCATTGCACCCATCACCACCTTCGTCGGTCACTCCCGGGCCCGGCCCCCTCCCCACTCTGGGGAGGGCGTAAGGGGTCCCGGCATGGAGGGCAATCGTCGGCGGAGGACTGGACGTTAAGGCTGTGCCGGTTTCCCAGTCCCCCGCCTCTTGGACGAAGCGGGAGTGCCGCTGGGTTATTTTAGTGGGTATACCGGGTCAGACCGGGGAGTCCCACATAGCCCCCCCATCCCCCGATGGGAGGGTATGCGTAATGCATTTTTTCCCAGCGCAAAAAAAAAAAAAAAAAAAAGGTTTGGCCCTATACGGGGCCCCCATCTGGGCCGACTCCCTACACAGGAGGGAGAACGCGACTGCCATCCGCAAGCCCCAAAGGGCCATTGCACTGAGGGTGGCAAGGGCCTACCGCTCGGTGGGTTTCTCGGCGGCGTGCGCTCTGGCCGGCACCCCTCCTTGGGAGTTGGAGGCCTGGGTGCTCGCCAGAGTGTACGAGTGGACCGCGCAACGGAAGGCGCTCGGGGAGCGCCCCGTCGCCGAGGAGCGGGAGGCCGTGCGGCGAGAGGCGAAGGAAGCCATCGTCCTCCACTGGACTGAGGACCTCGCTGCAGCCGCCTTCGGCCGCCGGACGTTGGACGCGATCGGTCCGGTCCTGCAGGGCTGGCTCGAGCGGTCCCACGGTTTCCTCTCGTTCCGTCTGGTGCAGGTGTTGTCCGGCCATGGCTGTTTCGGATCGCACCTGCACCGGATCGGGAGGGAGGAGACCCCGGTCTGCCACGACTGCGGCGCGGCGGAGGACACGGCCCAGCACACCCTCGAAGTGTGCCCGG
This sequence comes from Ochropleura plecta, assembly GCA_905475445.1. NCBI lineage: Eukaryota > Metazoa > Arthropoda > Insecta > Lepidoptera > Noctuidae > Ochropleura > Ochropleura plecta. The sequence goes on from FR997736.1 coordinate 21,039,751, forward strand.
CTTGGTCCGAACAACGCCGCGGCATGACCGCGGTAGTTGGACAGGACCTCTCGCTTCCCGGCGTCGTCAACGCCATGCTGGAGAGCGAGGAGGCCTGGGCAGCGGTTGCCTCGTTTTGCGAGGATGTCATCTCGCAAAAGGAGGAGGCGGAGCGCGCGCGGGAGGACGACCCTCTCGCTGCGCCGCTCCGCAGACGACGAAGGGGTCGGAGAAGGCGCCGTCCTCTCCCTCCTCTTCATGGTGGCGACGGGCGGGCAATGGGCACGGGGGTGCCCTTGCCTGCATTGCACCCGTCACCACCATCGTCGGTCACTCCCGGGCCCGGCCCCCTCCCCACCTAGGGGAGGGCGTTAGGGGTCCCGGCATGGAGGGCAATCGTCGGCGGAGGACTGGACGTTAAGGCTGTGCCGGTTTCCCAGTCCCCCGCCTCTTGGACGAAGCGGGAGTGCCGCTGGGTTATTTTAGTGGGTATACCGGGTCAAACCGGGGAGTCCCACATAGCCCCCCATCCCCCGATGGGAGGGTATGCGTAATGCATTTTTTCCCAGCGCAAAAAAAAAAAAAAAAAAAAAAAAAAAAAAAAAAAAAAAAAAAAAAAAAAAAAAAAAAAAAAAGGTTAGGTTAGGTTAGGTTAGGTTAGGTTCGTTCGAGAGGATCCTCGCCGCCCGTGTCAACAGGCACTTGTGCACAATCGGCCCGGACCTGGCGGACGCTCAGTTCGGTTTTCGAGCTGAGCGTTCGACAGTGGACGCCCTGTCCCGGCTCAAGGGCCAGGTGAGGGAGGCGATGGACGCGGGGGATGGACTGTTGGCTGTGTCGTTCGACATTGCCAACGCCTTCAACTCCATTCCCCACTCCACCATCCTAGAGGCGCTCCGCTTCCACGGAGTGCCTCTGTATTTGCGGGGGCTGTTGGCGGACTATTTGTCGGATCGCACAGTCCTCCTTGAAGACAAGTCGGGCCAGCTCCGACGATACGGCGTCGAGTCCGGTGTCCCACAGGGTTCTGTCCTGGGACCGCTCCTCTGGAACATCGGATTCGACTGGCTCCTGCGGGGACACCTCCCCCGTGGCACGTCTGTCATCTGCTATGCAGATGACACCCTTCTGACTGCCCGGGGGAGAAACTTTTTAGAGGCGGCCAGCTTGGCCTCGGCGGGCGGTTCGCAGGTGGTGGACCGCATCTCCCGCCTAGGGCTGACGGTGGCGCTGCACAAGACCGAGGCCGTGTTCTTCCACGGGCCGCGGCAGCGTCAACCGCCCGATGCCCATATCTATGTAGAGGGTGTCCGCATTGAGGTGCAGGCCCAGATGAAATATCTGGGCCTAGTGCTCGACAGCAAGTGGCGCTTTCGAGCACACTTCAGCGGGCTGTCGACGCGCTTGCTGAAGACTGCGGGCGCCCTCTCGTGGCTCCTCCCGAACATCGGGAGGCCCGGCGACCAATGCCGGCGTCTATACGCCGGCATACTAAAGAGTATGGCCCTATACGGGGCCCCAATCTGGGCGGACTCACTGGGCGGACGTGAGAACGCCGCTGCCCTCCGCAGGCCACAAAGGGCCATTGCACAGCGGGTGGCGAGGGCGTACCGCACAGTGAGTTTCGCGGCATCGTGCGCTCTGGCGGGAACCCCACCTTGGGAGCTCGAGGCTTGGGTGCTCGCCAGAGTGTACGACTGGACGGCGGGTCAGAGGGCGCTCAACCGGCGCCCGGACCCTCAAGAAAAGGAGGAAGTGCGTGAGGAGGTTCGCGAGGCAATAACTCGGCACTGGGCCGAGGACCTAGCCTCAGCAACATTCGGTCGCCGGACACTGGACGCCATCGGGCCCGTCCTGAACGATTGGCTCGACCGGCGACATGGTTGCCTCTCCCTGCGTCTGGTGCAGGTGCTGTCCGGGCACGGCTGCTTCGGATCGTACCTGCATCGGATAGGGCGGGAGGAGACCCCACAGTGTCACCACTGCGAGGCCGCATTGGATACCGCAGACCACACCCTTGAGGTGTGCCCTTCGTGGGACGAACCCCGCCGCGCCATGGTGGCAGTGGTCGGGAACGACCTCTCACTCCCCAGTGTGATTTCAGCCATGCTGGGAAGTGAGGAGGCATGGGCAGAAGTAGCCTCCTTCTGTGAGGACGTCATGTCACAGAAGGAGGCGGCGGAGCGCACGCGGGAAGAAGACCCTCTCGCGGCGCCGCTCCGCAGACGAAGAAGGGGTGGAAGACGGCGAGCACAACGCCCGTCCTCAACCACCCCGGGGGGTGATCAGCGGGCGACAGGCGCGGGGGCGCCACCGCCTGCACCACATGATCCACCCCCTGTGCTCCGGCCATAATAAAAGCCCCTCCCTCTCGGGGGGGGACGTGTAGGGCCTGCCGTAAGGCGGGCATTCGCCGGAGGGGGACTGGACGACATAGACTCCCAGGCCCCCTCCACTCAGGCGAGGTCGGAGCGCCGCTGGGTATTTTTAGTGGGTATACCGGGAACGACTTTACCGGGGAGTCCCACATACCCCTCTCCCGCCCCCCGACGGAAGGGGATGCGTAATTGCATTTTTTCCCAGCGACAAAAAAAAAAAAAAAAAAAAAAAAAAAAAAAAGGTTAGGTTAGGTTGGGGGTACCCCCACAGTGTTGACTTCCACGTAGTGACCCCTGGGCAACGTCGCGCCTGACCACCGTAACGGAGTGGCAGGCCGGCGGCTAACAAACACTGTGAATCGGAGCATATCCACTGTCTTTTGCTGCGATACTATTGCTGAGTGACCATGTCACAACCCTCGAGGGACGCCTCCGGGCGCTTTCTCCCCAAAGGCCCTTCTCAGGGCCAACCCAAAGGCCCTTCTCAGGGCCAACCCAAAGGCCTTTCTCAGGGCCAATCCAAAGGCCCTTCTCAGGGCCAACCCATGTCTCGCGATGCTTCGGCATCGGAGACAAGTCGCGCGCCATCCGTGGCGAGCATTGTGAGAGGGAGCGACGTCGTGACGGATTTTTCCGATACCGAGTCGATTATGAGTGGGTCGAACTGCGGTTCAACCCACCAATCGAGGAAGAGGGCTTTCCTCAGACGCGGCCCCGGGGGCTCTCCGGACGCAGCGGAGAAGCCCGCGAAGCGGGCTGTCATACAAGCCGACTTGGAGGAGAGGATCGCCTCCAAAGAGCAGCGGGCGCGAACCACCAGAGCCAAGGCTGGCTACGGCGCCTCCAGTGTCCTCTACGCGGATCACTCCGTAGAGGAAATGGAGCGCATGGCTTTGGAGGACCAAGAGGAGATCTTGGAGGTGGCCTCCAAGTCCTCCAACTTGAAGGGCACCTTCCAGAAGGCCCTGAAATGCCGGGCAGCGAGCCTGCTCGGCATTGTCAAGGAGTTGGCGGAGCGCACAACTTCGGACGAGACTCGGCAACTGCAGGCGAAAGTCGATCGCCTGCAGAAAGAGGTGTCCGCGCTACACACGCGCGTTGCCGAGCTGGTTACTCGGCCTGAGGTGTCGTCCGACGCAGGTCCAGTGACGATGCCCTCACCCTCCAACCTTGAGGATATCATCCGCAAGGTCGTCATGGAGGAGCGGGCCTTCACCAGGGCCTGTTTGGCCGGCATTGAGGACCGGCTTCTGCCGGAAAAGCGGCTCCGTCCTCCGCTTGCAGCGGATAAGCCGCTTCCCGAAAGGGTGTCCAGCGCACCAGGACCCTCAACGGCCCCAGTCCAGCAGGAGCAGCCCCAGGTGCCCAAGACCACCAAGGGCAAGGGCAAGGGCAAGAAGACCGCTTCTGCCCCGACTGCCCAGCCGGAACCAGAGAGGGAAGACCAAGACCCTCTCCTACCCTCCACCACCCCTTCCAACCAGCCTTGGATTAAGGTAGTGGGGAAGAAGGGGAAGAAGAAGACGGCCCCTAAGCCCCCTGCAGCCAAGCCTGCGGCTGCAGCTATTGTGGATAAGAGGAGGAAGCTCCCTCCTATTCCAAAAACGGCAGCCGTGGTGGTCACGCTGACCCCAGAGGCAGCGGAGCGAGGGGAGACGTACGAGTCCGTGTTACGGCGGGCCCGTACAAATGTCGATCCGGCGCAACTCGGGGCCGGCAGAGTTACCTGCCGGAAGACCCAAACGGGGGCTCGTCTTTTCGAGTTTTCGGGGGCTCAGGGTGGCACCAAGGCGGACCTCTTTGCGGCAAAGCTCAAGGAGGCCGTCGCGGACACGGCTAAGGTCGCGAGGCCCGTCAAGTGTGTGGGTCTTGAGGTGACTGACCTCGACGACTCAGTTACCCAAGAGGAGGTGGTGGCCGTGGTTGCGGCGGCGGGGGGCTGCGACGTCGCAGCTGTCAAGGGCCGCGCCATTAGACAGGGTCGTCGGGGTATGGGCACCATGCGCCTAGAGTGCCCTATCGTGGTGGCCAAGGCAGTTCTGGCCAAGGGTCGCCTCCCGGTCGGATTTAGCTCGGGTGGGGTCCGGGTGCTGGAGGATGAGCCGATGCGCTGTTACAAGTGCTTCGGCATCGGCCACACCCGGCCTCTCTGTCCGTCCACTGCCGAGCGCGAGGAACTGTGCTTCCGCTGCGGAAAGGAGGGGCACAGGTCGGCCACCTGCGAGGCTACAGCCCCGCACTGTGCAGTCTGTGCTGCCAGTGGTCGTCCAGCTGACCACACCATGACGAGCAAGAAGTGCTGTCCGCCGAAGATGAAGGGGAAAGTGCAGGCGCCTTCGCGTCCTGCTGCTGCCGCCGCCACTGGAACCCCAGTTTCAGTGCCGGCCACCGAGGGAAGTGCCATGAACACGGACTGATGGCTGGGCTTCGAAGAAGAATTCTTCAGGCCAACACCAACCACTGCAGAGCGGCCCAGGACTTACTGGTCCAAACCGTTGCGGAGTGGTTGGTGGACGTGGTGATTGTAGCCGAGCCGTATTCTGTCCCTGGCAGCTGGCTAGGAGACGACAACGGTTCGGTTGCATTGGTGTCGCGGTTTTCCACGGACTCCCCTTCCCTCTCGCTCTTAGAGAGGGGACCGGGATACGTGGCCGCCGCGTGGGGGGACATAGCCCTTATAGGGGTGTATTTCTCCCCAAACCGCCCCATCACGGCCTTCGAGAACTTCCTCGAGGTCCTTGCCAGGGTGGCAGGTAGGGTGGCGCAGCGCAGGGTGTTGGTCGTGGGCGACTTTAACGCCAAGTCTGTATTATGGGGCAACCCGACCACCGACGCCCGAGGACGCGAGGTGGAGACCTGGTCCGTGGCGTCCGGTCTGTCCCTCCTCAACAGTGGCAGTGTTCACACCTGCGTGCGGCGGGAGGGGGGCTCCATTGTGGACCTCGCCTTTGCCTCCCCGTCTTTGGCTGCCTGTGTAGTGGACTGGCGGGTGGAGCTGGTGGAGACGCTGTCGGACCACCGATACGTGCGGTTCGACGTCGCCGGCCCGGACTCCCGGGGGGCTCGCGCGGGTCGGTCTCACTTCCCGCGATGGGCGCTCTCCCGCCTAGACCGGGAGGCCGCCACGGAGGCGGTGTTTGTCCAAGACTGGCTGTCGCCTCCTGTCGACGTCCAGGACGTGGACGCCACTGCAGCCCAGTTGAGGGACTCCCTGACCGAGGTGTGCAACTCGAGCATGCCTCGGTCTCACCGTCCGCCTCCTCGACGCGCCGTCTACTGGTGGTCGGAGGAGTTGGTGGGACTGCGGGCTGCCTGTGTGGTGGCCCGGCGCGCCTACACTAGGAGCAGACGGCGGCGCCATCGCGACCGCGACAACGAGGACCGCCTCTATGCAGCCTACACGGAGGCCAAAGCGACCCTGACGGCGCGAATGGGCACAGCCCAGGACCGCGCGAGGGCGGAAATGGCGGAGGGTCTAGATGCTGACCCTTTCGGGAGGCCGTACAAGGCGGCACGTAACAAACTGCGCCCGTACGGTCCCCCAGTTGCCGAGACCCTCGAGCCGACGTTACTGGATGGGGTGGTCCAGTCACTGTTTCCGCGCAGGGACAACTTCACTCCACCAGTGATGAGCGACCCGCGCGGTGCGGCTCCATCGGCCGATGAGGCGGTCCCTCCAGTCACGGAGGACGAGATGGAGAAGGCGGTCTTCTGCCTCCGGGGCAAAAACACCGCCCCAGGTCCGGACGGCGTCCCCGCAAAGGTGGTGGCCATCGCCACCTCCCAGATGGGAGACAGGTTTCGGGACCTCTTTAGTGCGTGTGTTGCGTGTGAGAGGTTCCCGAAGCCATGGAAGGAGGGTCGGTTGTGCCTTCTTCGGAAGGAAGGGCGGCCGGTGGACTCCCCATCGGCATACCGGCCCATCGTCTTACTGGATGAGGTCGGTAAAACGTTCGAGAGGATCCTCGCCGCCCGTGTCAACAGGCACTTGTGCACAATCGGCCCGGACCTGGCGGACGCTCAGTTCGGTTTTCGAGCTGAGCGTTCGACAGTGGACGCCCTGTCCCGGCTCAAGGGCCAGGTGAGGGAGGCGATGGACGCGGGGGATGGACTGTTGGCCGTGTCGTTCGACATATCCAACGCCTTCAACTCCGTTCCCCACTCCACCATCCTAGAGGCGCTCCGCTACCACGGAGTGCCTCCGTATTTGCGGGGGCTGTTGGCGGACTATTTGTCGGATCGCACAGTCCTCCTTGAAGACAAGTCGGGCCAGCTCCGACGATACGGCGTCGAGTCCGGTGTCCCACAGGGTTCTGTCCTGGGACCGCTCCTCTGGAACATCGGATTCGACTGGCTCCTGCGGGGACACCTCCCCCGTGGCACGTCTGTCATCTGCTATGCAGACGACACCCTTCTGACTGCCCGGGGGAGAAACTATTTAGAGGCGGCCAGCTTGGCCTCGGCGGGCGGTTCGCAGGTGGTGGACCGCATCTCCCGCCTAGGGCTGACGGTGGCGCTGCACAAGACCGAGGCCGTGTTCTTCCACGGGCCGCGGCAGCGTCAACCGCCCGATGCCCATATCCATGTAGAGGGTGTCCGCATTGAGGTGCAGGCCCAGATGAAATATCTGGGCCTAGTGCTCGACAGCAAGTGGCGCTTTCGAGCACACTTCAGCGGGCTGTCGACGCGCTTGCTGAAGACTGCGGGCGCCCTCTCGTGGCTCCTCCCGAACATCGGGAGGCCCGGCGACCAATGCCGGCGTCTATACGCCGGCATACTAAAGAGTATGGCCCTATACGGGGCCCCAATCTGGGCGGACTCACTGGGCGGACGGGAGAACGCCGCTGCCCTCCGCAGGCCACAAAGGGCCATTGCACAGCGGGTGGCGAGGGCGTACCGCACAGTGAGTTTCGCGGCATCGTGCGCTCTGGCGGGAACCCCACCTTGGGAGCTCGAGGCTTGGGTGCTCGCAAGAGTGTACGACTGGACGGCGGGTCAGAGGGCGCTCAACCGGCGCCCGGACCCTCAAGAAAAGGAGGAAGTGCGTGAGGAGGTTCGCGAGGCAATAACTCGGCACTGGGCCGAGGACCTAGCCTCAGCAACATTCGGTCGCCGGACACTGGACGCCATCGGGCCCGTCCTGAACGATTGGCTCGACCGGCGACATGGTTGCCTCTCCCTGCGTCTGGTGCAGGTGCTGTCCGGGCACGGCTGCTTCGGATCGTACCTGCATCGGATAGGGCGGGAGGAGACCCCACAGTGTCACCACTGCGAGGCCGCAGTGGATACCGCAGAGCACACCCTTGAGGTGTGCCCTTCGTGGGACGAACCCCGCCGCGCCATGGTGGCAGTGGTTGGGAACGACCTCTCACTCCCCAGTGTGACTTCAGCCATGCTGGGAAGTGAGGAGGCATGGGCAGAAGTAGCCTCCTTCTGTGAGGACGTCATGTCACAGAAGGAGGCGGCGGAGCGCACGCGGGAAGACGACCCTCTCGCGGCGCCGCTCCGTAGACGAAGAAGGGGTGGAAGACGGCGAGCACAACGCCCGTCCTCAACCGCCCCGGGGGGTGATCAGCGGGCGACAGGCGCGGGGGCGCCACCGCCTGCACCACATGATCCACCCCCTGTGCTCCGGCCATAATAAAAGCCCCTCCCTTTTGGGGGGGGACGTGTAGGGCCTGCCGTAAGGCGGGCATTCGCCGGAGGGGGACTGGACGACATAGACTCCCAGGCCCCCTCCACTCAGGCGAGGTCGGAGCGCCGCTGGGTATTTTTAGTGGGTATACCGGGAACGACTTTACCGGGGAGTCCCACATACCCCTCTCCCGTCCCCCGACGAGAGAGGGGATGCGTAATAGCATTTTTTTCCCAGCGACAAAAAAAAAAAAAAAAAAAAAAAAGGTTAGGTTAGGTTAGGTTAGGTTTTTTTTTTTTTTTTTTTTTTTTTTTTTTTTTGTGCTTTTCCCCTTTCATAAAAAGGGCTCTTATTATTCTAATTACTCATTCATTCCAGTTCTCGCGTTTATTCCTCTCGCACTTTCAAGCTTCATACTTTATCTTTCTTTTGCACACACATTCATTCTTAGCCGGGTGGGACTCCCGCTATTCTAGCTACTGTTTTTCTTTATTTTTCTTTTTTAGGGTTTTAGACAGACAAAAGTTGTTTTATTTTACATCATAACATAAACATTTTTGAGTTTTAGATGCTTCCTTAACAATATTTCTTACTCACTATATTCCATTATACTAGTTTTATTTATTCTATGCTTATACTATAATAGTTTTATACTTTGTGGACATTTCTTATATTATTTTAATTCTATTTTATGTTAATACACGTGTTTTTTATTATTTAACTAAATTTCTAGGTTAGGTGTCTAAAATATTTTCTTACAAAACTATTTTTAAAACTACTTGCCAATTTTTATTACAATATGAGGTTTATCCTATACTTAACTTCTTATTTTCTAATACAGTGTTTTGCATTTTTCTTATTTACTAACATAGTTTTACAGTTTTTTATTTACCAGGTGGTTAGGTTAGGTTTTTTTTTTTTTTTTTTTTTTTTTTTTTTTTTTTTTTTTTTTTTTTTTTTTTTTTTTTTTTTTTTTTTTTTTGCTTTTCCCCTTTCATAAAAAGGGCTCTTATTATTCTAGTTTCTCATTCATTCCAGTTCTCGCGTTTATTCCTCTCGCACTTTCAAGCTTCATACTTTATCTTTCTTTTACACGCACATTCATTCTTAGCCGGGTGGGACTCCCGCTATTCTAGCTACTGTTTATTTTATTTATTATTTTTTAGGGTTTTAGACACAAATTTTCTTTTATTTTACATTATAATCTAGACATTGTTTTGTTTTACATGCTTACTTAACTATTTTCCTTACTTACTATGTTCCATACTTCTACTTTTATTGTTCTATACTTGTGGACATTTCTTATATCTTAAATCTATTTTATATTTATACACGTTTTTATTATTATTCTACTGAAATTTTTAGTTTACAAGTTAGGTATCTAGAAATATTCTCTTACAAACTATTTAACATCTATATGTTTATATTTATTACAATATGTGCTTTAATCTTATCCTTAACTTCTTATTTCTAACACAGTGTTACGGTTCTTTATTTCCCTTTTGTTTGGACTTTGTTATATTGGACTGCTCTAAGAGCTTGTGTTGTTTATTTACCTATTGGGTTTTTTATTTCCTTTCTTTGGTCGTGGCAATAATATATATATATACTTATGTTATACATAATTATTGTCTTTCTTTATCGAGTGTTGTTTTAATCGTTTTTATGTTATGTTTAGTGTGCGTGTTTGGTGTTTTGTATGTGTTTATGATATATATGTATATATTTACAATATACTTTATATATTCGTGTTTTTTGTTGTTTTCTGTGTGTGTTCTTGTGTGTGTTCTCGTGTGCGTCATGTATGTTCTTGTGTGTGTTGGTGTGTGTTTTGCGCGTGTTACGTGTATCTCGGTGAGCAGTCTAGGCGTACGCCGTCGTCGTCCGGGCCAGGTAGTCCCATTTCCTTCGGACCGGGCATTCCATGCTGAATGCATTATGGTCCGTCCTCTGCTGCTTTGAGTGTGAGCAGTTGCAGCACTGCGGTTCACTTCCCGCAATGAACTCCACGCACTTTTCACGTAGATGCGGTCCTCCACAGTGACTGCATCTGTCCACACTCTCAGTGCAAAATTTGCGACCATGACCAAAGGCTAGGCATTTCGTGCACTGTATGAGCGGAGACTGGTCCTCCACCCTGACTCTTTGCAGATCCAGGTAAAGAGCCCCAGTCTCCGTCATCCTCTGCCATACCTTTGGTCTGACCTGGACGACCACGTGCGCTGTTTTGGGGTTTCTAGTTCTTTTCTTGTATTTGATGACCATTTCTTTTTCTTCTGCATCTAAATCCCCAAAAATGCCTTGGTTTTGGGAGTAGAGCGCCCTCACCATCTCGTCGTCGTCGCTGTCCAAAAAGACGTCCTTGAGGACGACGAGTGGGTTTTTATTTTTCATTGGCGCTGCTTTTAACCCGTTACCCCGGCTCTCTATCCTATCCTTAACTCTTTTCAGCTCTGCCTCTGTATCACAACCCAGGATGATCGTCTGGTTCTTTGCCTTACGGACTTTGCTGATCTTTAAGCCAGTTCCCCTGGCGTCGACCGCCTCCTTCACCCTGGCGAGCACCTCGTCAGCAGTTTCCAGGCTGCCTTCGAGGGTGACCGCCACGGAATGAAGTGCCGGCCGACGCCCTGGTTTGGCTGCCGTAACGTCGGCGTAAGTTTTGAAGTCGCTTGCCTCGCCTCTAAAAGCCTCCCGCATCCTCTCCGAGCCGGCGGCGACCTCACCGGCAACATCACCGATTTTGACCTCGAGGGCAACTGCGGCGTGTCCTACAACCTTTACCCCATCTATGGTATGGTTTACCCCCTCCTGGACTACGTCGATCTTTGCGCTGACCTCGTCGATCCTATCGATGACCTTGTCGATGATGTCGGCGCCGTTCTCGGTGTGATGCTCAGTCAGGTCTTCGAGGCCTTTTTCGACTTTCTTTTCCAGTTCGTTTATCCTTGTGTTTATATTTGACTCCACTCTCTCCAGCCTTTCTAGTATTCCGTCCGGTAGTCTGGACGGTGTGGGCGTGGTGTTGATCTTTGCGGGCGGAGCCGTTTTAGTTGTCATTTCCAGGGTCTTTACTCGTTTACTCAACTCGAATAAGATCCGAAGACTTTTGTCAGACTGAATCTCCAGGAAGGTCTTTATGTCGCGCCTCATTTGAGGGTAGTCCTTGACCCGGGTGGGTATGTCCTCAAAGGTCTTCATGACTTCCTGGAGCAGTTTGTCGCTGGACAAGGCGGTGTATGCGTCAGTCTGTCTATTATAAGTCTCCATGTTCTCTATGGACCTTCTCTTTCTCTCTGGTCTCCTGATGAAGGTTTTGGCGGCGTCCAGCGCTTGCCCAGTTGGGCCTGCGGGGCTGGGAGTGGTGGCACGAGCGACGGCACCGGAGGTTCCTGCCGTCGACGAAGGTGGCGTTTCAGCTGTTTCTGCTGGAACAGCGTTTCTTCTACCGAACGTCAGGGCTATCCCCTTCGGCGCCTGGCTCGTTCCAGAGGGCCCCTGATCTCCCTGTTGGGTAGGCGACGTGGACGCTTGCGTTTTTTCGACACTGACTCTTGGTATTGGGGTGCGGAGTCCGAGAACCATTTTATCCTTCTTGAGCTCCTTGTTTTTAGTGTGGTGTTTTGTGTGGCTCGTGTGTATAGGGCACGGCAAAAGGAACGGGGAAAGTTGTCTCAATGGTGTAAAAATATAGTGTGAAATAAAATTAAATAGATAGTATAATATTCAACCAAGGCGGTTTGTCGGTAATCAACCCTGTATAGAGGGGTGAGTGTTAAGAGTCGTGTGTATGTCCGTTTTAACCCTGTAAATGGGGAGTCAAGGTCGAGCAGTACCAATCCGCAGTCCAATATTAATCCTATAGTAGTTTTTACAAGAAAATAAAATAAAAATAAAATAAACAATGAAAACAGTGTTTTGTCTAAAGGGGGTGGGGGAGGGTCCAAACTGGGGGGAGAGGGTTCCTCGTATGCGGCTTTAGCCGTGGTGTCTAGACACCACAAAGGCTGAATCTGAGGTCAAAAACGCTCTAAGTCCTCTCGTTCCCGAGATATGGACCGTTTGGTGTTTAGGGGTGGGAAGTTAAGGGAAAGAGGAAAGGGTGGGGGGGGGGGATACCTCGTGGGCGACTTTAGCCGTGGTGTCTTCGACACCACAAAGGCTGAATTTGAGGTCAAAAACACTCTAGGTCCTCTCGTTCCCGAGATATGGACCTTTAGTGTTTAGGGGTGGAAAGTTAAGGGAAAAAGGAAAGGGTGGGGGGGATGGATACCTCTGTAGTGGTCTTCACCTCGTGGTGTCGTTCCGACACCACTAAGGCTGAATTCGCGGTCTAAAAGTGCCTAACTAGTCAGGTTCCAGAGATATCCGGTTTATAGGATTCCTGACGTACCGTACCGCGCCGTGCAGTGTCGCGTGCCTGTCGAGTAGATCTTCCAGTTGACCTAGCTGGGTCTACTCTGTTCCGATTTTGGCGTGCGTGGGCTCGTTTATTTGGTCTTGTTGAGCTCTTCTCGGTAGGTCAGGTTAGGGGGGGGGGTATGGGGGGGGGGTATGGGGGGGGGTATTGGTGTGTTTTGTTCCTGTGGCTGATGGCCTCTGTCTAATTATAATTCGGAAGTTAAGTAAAATTGTATGGGTGGTTTTTGGAAAAGGGGGAGGGGGGGAGAGGGGGTTGTAAAGTTATGGAAGCGGTATATCGAAATGAGTAGGATGGCTGAGGGCCACTTGTTACTGTTTTGAAAACACTGTTTTGTACAAAATAATTTTCTAGGTACTAAGGGTGACTTAGCCCTAGGGGGTTGATATTCAGCCCCAAGGTGCGGATGGTCCAATATGGTTGGGTATCCAACCAGGGGGGGGGGTCAGGGGGGGGGGGCTTCGGAAAAAGTGTCAGATTTTGACTAAGTCTTACCGTTTCAGAGTTACAGGCCTTTTTCAGTTTTCGTGCGGTTTGTAAACTCGATCCCCTCTGTTGAAATTTATTTTACTCCGAGTTGTCGGGTCTTAAAAATATTTTTCCAACGGGAACCTGTAGGCGATGGTACTAGGTGCGATTTGCAGTTCCTGAAAATGGCGCGTCTTCTATAGGATGTGTGCAATTACCTTCTAAAAATTTCCTCCGATTACCAAGAACCGCAAATCGCTGTTTTTGATTCTCGCGACTTGGCTTACTTGAAGCTCTGTAACTCTGAAACGGGTTAACCCCTGAGTCTGGTTCTTAATTCTAAACTTAAATAATAAACTATTCTACGTACTTAACTAAGAGTCTTCCGTCCACTGCTGGTCTTCACCGCTCCAGCGACGTCTGAAGTGTTCCCGGGGGTGCCTGCTCCAGGGGGTGGTTTTGACTGGGCCGTGTCGTATGTCGGGTCGTAGCGCAGGTGTTTCTCCAACTGCTGGCGCCGGTGAGGTTTCTGCAGCTGGTCCCGCTGAAAAGTTATTCCCCTGGGAAGGTGAAAATTTGACCCTGGCGAGCTGGTGGAAAAGTGTCCAGGGTCAACGTCCTACGTATCGTTTCTCGTAAGAGAACCGATTTGTCGTTATTTTCACGATCCGATGCTCCGCTCCAGGGTTACAACCCCGACAACGTTAGTTCGTAATGGCGTTCCGGGTAGAGGTGTGGGAAAACCTTAACAGGAATTGTGGTTCCTGTTGGATCCACCTCGGTACTTCAGATTCTGGAGTCTGGCGAGGTCTGCTGCAGGTCTGTCTGGGTTCCTGTTTATTACCTGGCCTGGTTGTTTTTTGGCAGGTGGTCAAAGTGAAGGGGATGAAACCACTTTCTGCAAATAGCAGTTCCCGTCAGATCCAGTTGGTGGAAAAATTATTTTCGGCCAGATTTGTGTTCTTTACTGGTTAGGAAAACCTTGACAATTTTTTCCGGAATTTAATTATTAATATTTAACGATGTTTATTTTTGCAGGAATATTATTTAAAAATGTTAACTCTAAAACTACTCGGCCGAAAAATACAAAATTTTGCAATTAAATTATTAACACTATACACTATATTTTAACGTCCAAAAAATTATATGTTATCGATTTAGTTTTTTAGTTATTAATGTTTTAATTTTGAGACTACTATGAAAAACCTTTAAAAATTTGTTTCTTCCGGAAGGGTGGTCCGATTTTGATGATCCAGGTGTCGGATGAAAGGGGATGGCTTCCTGCGCCTATCCCCGTCTCCAGAATCCCCCTGCGATTGCTGAATGGCGACCTCGTGTCCACGTGGAAATCCCTTTTTCCCCTGTAGCTCGGCGAGTTTTCCCGGGAAAAATCCCAAACTCAGCTATAATGTGGAGCTTGTCTAGGTACTTCGAGGGGCAGTCCAAAAACACTGTGTCGTCGATCGAAAACGCGCAGCGTTTCACTGTTTACGTTTTCACCGTCACTTTTTAGGTTAAAAACTCGGTTTTTTGACTGTAACTTCCCGAGTTTTACACAGATTTAAAAAATTTTTTCACTGTCGGCTTTGTCTCGGTAGCGCGCACTTTTTACCAAATTTAGGTGTTTTTGCTCCCTTTTACTATTTTAAACGATTTTTCGAGCGCGGAGCGGCTTAAAAGTGATCCGGTCGCTGCGGGGGGCGCCGTGTGACTCCGGTTAGGTTAGGTTAGGTTAGGTTAGGTTTTTTTTTTTTTTTTTTTTTTTTTTTTTTTTTTTTTTTTTTTTTTTTTTTTTTTTTTTTTTTTGGGCTTTTCCCCTTTCATGGTAAAAAAGGATCTTTTTATTCTAGTTTTCTCTTTCATTCCAGTTCTCGCTTTTATTCCTCTCGCACTTTTATACTGCATACTTGTTCTTCTTGCATACTACTCTTTTATTCTTTGCCGGGTGGGACTCCCGCTATACTGACTATCTATTCCTACTTTTATTTTTATTTTTCTTTATTTAGGGTTTTCAACAACGAAACATTTTCTTTTTATTTACATGTTTTACATAAGTTCTTATGACTAATTTCCTAATTACATTTTCCTTATTGACTAATTTCCTACTAACATTTTCCTTATTGACTAATTATCTTAATAGCTTATTTTCTAACAATTTATTTCCTATATAATACCTTATTGTTTTCTACTTATGTTATCTATTCTAATTCTTATTCTATTTATTTTACATGTCTGTATGTCCTACGTTTATGCTACTTCTTAATTTTCTAATATACATCTTTATAAAGTTACAAAATGACTTCAGTACAGTTTTGGTTTGAAGTTCAAGGTGTTATTAAATACCCATTTGCGGTTTTGACTTTGATTTGCATTTTAATTATTCTGACTTCATCGTTAAACAAGGGTAGGGAGGGGGAGGGAGGGGGGGGGGAGTGGGAGGAGGGGAGGGGCGGGGGGGAGGGGGTTGGTTCCTTACTTATTGTCGTGTTTGTTTTTGGCTTTTTTGGCTGGCAATAATATGTATATATACTTAAATATAACGTATTTATTGACTTTCTTGTTCTCTGCTTTCTATTTCTAAGATTTTTTAGGAGGTTTGGGATACCTGGGTGATATATTTTTATATATTCAATATATATTTGTATATCCAGGGGAGGGAGGGGTTATTTTACGCGTATGCAGTCGTCGTCCGAGCCAGATAGTCCCATTTTTTGCGAACCGGGCACTCCGCACTGAAAGCGTTGTGGTCGGTTCTTTGGAGCTTTGAGTGCAGACAGTTGCAGCACTGCGGTTCGTTTCCAGCAACGAACTCCGCGCACTTCTCGCGAAGATGCGGTCCTCCGCAGTGGCTGCATCTGTCCACACTCTCCGTGCAAAACTTGCGACCGTGACCAAATGCCAAGCATTTGGTGCATTGGATGAGCGGTGACTGGTCCTCCACCCTGACCCTTTGCATGTCCAGGTAGAGAGCGCCAGCCTCCGTCATCCTCTGCCATACACGGGGTCTGACTTGGACGACGACGTGCACCGTGTTGGGGTTCCTCGTTCTTTTTTTGTATTTAATCTCTATTTTTGTCTCTTCTTCGTCTAGGTCCCTAAAAATGCTTTTATTTTGGCTGTGTAGCGCGTGCACCATCTCGTCGTCTTCTCCGTCTAAGAAGACGTCTTTTAGGACGACGAGTGGGTTTTTGTTTTTCATGCACGCTACAATCAGCCCTGTCCCTCGGCTCTCTATCCTATCCTTTACCCTTTTGAGTTCGGCCTCCGAGTCGCAACCCAGTATTACCGTCTGGTTCTTGGCTTTGCGGCATTTGTTGATTTTTAGGCCAGCTCCCCTGGCATCGACCGCCTTCTTCACTCTGGCGAGCACCTCGTCGGCGGTATCCAAACCGCTCTCGTAGGTGACCGCCATCGAGTGAAGTGCCGGTCGGTACGCAGGTTTGGTTGCCGCAGCGCTGGCATATGTTTCTGCGCTAGCTGCTTTCACGTTCTCGCTAATCACTCGCATCAGGGTCTCCTTTATCCTTTCGGTGCCGGCAGTCATCCCTTCGACGACGAGGTCAAGCTTGCCCCCGAGTTCGGCCCCGACACGACTGTTGAGTGCCACTCCGTTGGTCACGTGACTTACGGCCTCACTGACCTCGGCCACCTTGTCGCCGACCTCGAAGACCTTCTCGACGACGTCGGCGCCGCTTTCTGAACAGTAATTTTCAACCTCCTTGAAACATTCTGTCATCTTGTTTCCCAGGTCGCTGAGCCGCGTCTCAATGTTAGCCTCCACCTCAGCCAGCCTCTTTATTATGTTCTCCGACTGTTCGGGTAGCGTAGGCATGGTGGCTGTGGCGGGTGGGGCTGTTTTGGGTGCTAGTTCCAGGTCCTTCATCCGTCTGCTTAGCTCAAACAGGGATCGTAGGCCCTTGTCCGATTCACTCTCCAGGAAGGTCTTGATATCACGCCTCATTTGAGGGTACTCCTTGACCTTGTTCGGGATGTCCTCGAACGTTTTCATTACCTCCTGGAGGAGTTTGTCGCTTGGCACGGAGGTGTAGTCCTGCTTCCTGTAGACCACCATGTTGTCCAAGGACCTACGTTTTCGCTCTGGCCTACGGATGAAGGTCCTGGCGGCGTCCTGCGCCTGTCCAGACGGTACCACCGGGCTGGGGGTGCGAGTGGGAGCGGTAGTGCCAGAAGCCCCCGTCATCGTGGACTGTGGAGTCGACGTCGACCCCTGGAGTCCGCTGGCACCAGCCCCAACTCCCTGCCCTTTTGCGGGAGTGCGGAGTCCTCCAAACATTTTACTGCTTTTAGATCTTCCTTCGCTCGTGTGTAAAGGCACGGTGAAGGGAGGGGGGAAAAGTCAAGTCAACGAAGTCAGGTAAATCTTAAACTAATACACAATAAAATAAAATAAAATTAATAAAAAATAAAAAAATTTTAAAATAGTCTTAAAAATAAAAGAAAGAAGAGCCTTGCTCTGTTAGTTTTAACGTGTACTAGGTTCGAGACCTGAATACGGTGTCAGGGAGCCCCCAGGACTCTACTGCGTAAGGAAAAAGAAAAAAAATTAAAATGTAGAGTCGACAAAAAATTTTTGACTCTACGTAGAGTCAATATTTGCCCACCACGAGAAAGGCCTCCCAAAGCCCTTCCAAATGAACCCAAACACGGGTACCCTAGCCCAAAGGATTCCCGAGAAAACCCGGTCCGAAACTTCGGTAACCAAAACAAGATGGCGACCGAAATTCAGTAACCAATGGTTTTCTCCGGAGCCGTTTGCCCGAATATGACCGTGCCTGGGCTTTTCCGAATGGGCTCGGCGAGACCCATCAAGTAGGCTAGGTTTCAGGCGAAAAAAGTTTCAGGTCCTGAAAACTCCCGAAAACACAAAACCCGGCCACAGAAGGTCCGAGCGATGCCCGGAAAGAAAATCCGGTCGTTCTACGACCCACGGTTCAGGAGATAACCTAAGTCGAAAAATGTTTTGACAGTTCAAGAACTGTCAAAGTCGAACTTTAGACCGGTATATCTTCCCTTCCCGAAGTCACAGAGCGCCCGAATTTGGGCTCGTTCGTCTCGCCTCGGTCCGTCCTAACGCGCGCAGTGGCTTTCAGGTGCCTGAAAATTTTCAGCGCCAATCGGCTTGAAACTGAATGGACACGATAGGTATCGTCTTCCCAAACGCCACAACGAAGTCCGCAACTCTCTACGACCACCGGATCCGGAGCTATGAAGGCGTAAAGTTTTTCAAAATGGCCGCCAAGCTGTCAAATGCCTACTTTGATTGGCTATAGCTCCGCAACCGTTTGTCCCAAAGAAGTGCGGTTTCGATTATAGTGCTTGGCACAACTACCTCTATCCGTCAAAACTGGTTTCAGCACTGAAAATTTTCAGGTCCTGAAAACTCCTGAAATTGATTTTAACTTCATCCCCTATCTTCCCTTGTCCCAGCTGTGGAAATCCGAGCTCTCTGAGCCCAATAGCTGCGGAGATATTACTTAAGGTCTATGGTAACCTAAAAAACCAAAATGGCGGAAAATAGCGATTTCAGCCGTTTCTAAAGCTAGAATACCACTCTTTGGGCTCAGACAGTTGGGGTGGACGCATAGAACACTATCCCGTAGTCCAAATAATTTTAAAACACTTAGATTTATAATAATTTCGAAAAATGTCTAGAAATTCAATAACTTTAAAACTAAAAGAGCTAAAATTTTGAAAAAAATACCTAAATTAGTAAAAAATATAGTTCTCTAAGATTACAAAATAAAATTTAAAGATTTTAAAATTTTTCATAAAATTTCATGCGAAAAACCAAAAAATTTACTATTTCTAATTTAAAACTAAAATTATTAACTAAATAAATATACTCTTACGGTAATTAAGTTCTTCAGCTTAGCGCGCAACTGGATTGATGATAAAAAAGTGGGGTTCCCGCTGTAGATTTTCCAGTAGGACCGGTCAAAGTTTTGATTTTCTTTATTAAATATCTTCGTCTGTGGTGGGGGTAAAAATCCTGTCGAAGCGGAATTATGCTTCTGTTGTCTATGTCTGCCTGCTGCCAAAATATGAAGTCCCTAGGTTCAGGGAAACTAAAACCACGTGTTGCAATTTGTGGTTATGTTTCAGGGTTTTCATCGATTTTCTCCGTGATAAATGGGTAGATTTTCCAGGAAAAAGTGTCCAATTGTGCGTCTTGGTGTTCTCTTCAGAATAGCGTCGAGTAAATTTTTGTAAGTTCTCGAACTCCGGAGTTCTAAGGCTCCGAAGTTCCTCAAACTTAAAACTTTGCTAGTTTTTCCGCCTTAGCTCACACGCACTTGTTTTCCGCAGAAAATATTTTACACCAGGAGATGCACTGCACTGTCCCACAAATTTTGGTATATCACACGGGCTTATACGTTGAGAAAAACTAATTATTTTGAATTTTTAATCGCGGAGCGTTACGAAAACGTGGTGTTCGTGACCGCGGATGGGCGCAGACTGGATTAGGTTAGGTTAGGTTAGGTTAGGTTAGGTTAGGTTAGGTTAGGTTAGGTTAGGTTAGGTTAGGTTAGGTTAGGTTAGGTTAGGTTAGGTTAGGTTAGGTTAGGTTAGGTTAGGTTAGGTTAGGTTAGGTTAGGTTAGGTTAGGTTAGGTTAGGTTAGGTTAGGTTAGGTTAGGTTAGGTTAGGTTAGGTTAGGTTAGGTTAGGTTAGGTTAGGTTAGGTTAGGTTAGGTTAGGTTAGGTTAGGTTAGGTTAGGTTAGGTTAGGTTAGGTTAGGTTAGGTTAGGTTAGGTTAGGTTAGGTTAGGTTAGGTTAGGTTAGGTTAGGTTAGGTTAGGTTAGGTTAGGTTAGGTTAGGTTAGGTTAGGTTAGGTTAGGTTAGGTTAGGTTGGGGGTACCCCCACAGTGTTGACTTCCACGTAGTGACCCCTGGGCAACGTCGCGCCTGACCACCGTAACGGAGTGGCAGGCCGGCGGCTAACGAACACTGTGAATCGGAGCATCTCCACTGTCTTTTGCTGCGATACTATTGCTGAGTGACCATGTCACAACCCTCGAGGGACGCCTCCGGGCGCTTTCTCCCCAAAGGCCCTTCTCAGGGCCAACCCAAAGGCCCTTCTCAGGGCCAATCGAAAGGCCCTTCTCAGGGCCAACCCATGTCTCGCGATGCTTCGGCATCGGAGACAAGTCGCGCGCCATCCGTGGCGAGCACTGTTAGAGGGAGCGACGTCGTGACGGATTTCTCCGACACCGAGTCGATTATGAGTGGGTCGAACTGCGGTTCAACCCACCAATCGAGGAAGAGGGCTTTCCTCAGACGCGGCCCCGGGGGCTCTCCGGACGCAGCGGAGAAGCCCGCGAAGCGGGCTGTCATACAAGCCGACTTGGAGGAGAGGATCGCCTCCAAAGAGCAGCGGGCGCGAACCACCAGAGCCAAGGCTGGCTACGGCGCCTCCAGTGTCCTCTACGCGGATCACTCCGTAGAGGAAATGGAGCGCATGGCTTTGGAGGACCAAGAGGAGATCTTAGAGGTGGCCTCCAAGTCTTCCAACTTGAAGGGCACCTTCCAGAAGGCCCTGAAATGCCGGGCAGCGAGCCTGCTCGGCATTGTCAAGGAGTTGGCGGAGCGCAAAACTTCGGACGAGACTCGGCAACTGCAGGCGAAAGTCGATCGCCTGCAGAAAGAGGTGTCCGCGTTACACACGCGCGTTGCCGAGCTGGTTACTCGGCCTGAGGTGTCGTCCGACGCAGGTCCAGCGACGATGCCCTCACCCTCCAACCTTGAGGATATCATCCGCAAGGTTGTCATGGAGGAGAGGGCCTTCACCAGGGCCTGTTTGGCCGGCATTGAGGACCGGCTTCTGCCGGAAAAGCGGCTTCGTCCTCCGCTTGCAGCGGATAAGCCGCTTCCCGAAAGGGTGTCCAGCGCACCAGGACCCTCAACGGCCCCAGTCCAGCAGGAGCAGCCCCAGGTGCTCAAGACCACCAAGGGCAAGGGCAAGGGCAAGAAGACCGCTTCTGCCCCGACTGCCCAGCCGGAACCAGAGAGGGAAGACCAAGACCCTCTCCTACCCTCCACCACCCCTTCCAACCAGCCTTGGATTAAGGTAGTGGGGAAGAAGGGGAAGAAGAAGACGGCCCCTAAGCCCCCTGCAGCCAAGCCTGCGGCTGCAGCTATTGTGGATAAGAGGAGGAAGCTCCCTCCTATCCCAAAAACGGCAGCTGTGGTGGTCACGCTGACCCCAGAGGCAGCGGAGCGAGGGGAGACGTACGAGTCCGTTTTACGGCGGGCCCGTACAAATGTCGATCCGGCGCAACTCGGGGCCGGCAGAGTTACCTGCCGGAAGACCCAAACGGGGGCTCGTCTTTTCGAGTTCTCGGGGGCTCAGGGTGGCACCAAGGCGGACCTCTTTGCGGCAAAGCTCAAGGACGCCGTCGCGGACACGGCTAAGGTCGCGAGGCCCGTCAAGTGTGTGGCTCTTGAGGTGACTGACCTCGACGACTCAGTTACCCAAGAGGAGGTGGTGGCCGTGGTTGCGGCGGCGGGGGGCTGCGACGTCGCAGCTGTCAAGGGCCGCGCCATTAGACAGGGCCGTCGGGGTATGGGCACCATGCGCCTAGAGTGCCCTATCGTGGTGGCCAAGGCAGTTCTGGCCAAGGGTCGCCTCCCGGTCGGATTTAGCTCGGGTGGGGTCCGGGTGCTGGAGGATGAGCCGATGCGCTGTTACAAGTGCTTCGGCATCGGCCACACCCGGCCTCTCTGTCCGTCCACTGCCGAGCGCGAGGAACTGTGCTTCCGCTGCGGAAAGGAGGGGCACAGGTCAGCCACCTGCGAGGCTACAGCCCCGCACTGTGCAGTCTGTGCTGCCAGTGGTCGTCCAGCTGACCACGCCATGACGAGCAAGAAGTGCTGTCCACCGAAGATGAAGGGGAAAGTGCAGGCGCCTTCGCGTCCTGCTGCTGCCACCGCCACTGGAACCCCAGTTTCAGTGCCGGCCACCGAGGGAAGTGCCATGAACACGGACTGATGGCTGGGCTTCGAAGGAGAATTCTTCAGGCCAACACCAACCACTGCAGAGCGGCCCAGGACTTACTGGTCCAAACCGTTGCGGAGTGGTTGGTGGACGTGGCGGTTGTAGCCGAGCCGTATTCTGTCCCTGGCAGCTGGCTAGGAGACGACAACGGTTCGGTTGCATTGGTGTCGCGGTCTTCCACGGACTCCCCTTCCCTCTCGCTCTTGGAGAGGGGAACGGGATACGTGGCCGCCGCGTGGGGGGACATAGCCCTTATAGGGGTGTATTTCTCCCCAAACCGCCCCATCACGGCCTTCGAGAACTTCCTCGAGGTCCTTGCCAGGGTGGCAGGTAGGGTGGCGCAGCGCAGGGTGTTGGTCGTGGGCGACTTTAACGCCAAGTCTGTATTATGGGGCAACCCGACCACCGACGCCCGAGGACGCGAGGTGGAGACCTGGTCCGTGGCGTCCGGTCTGTCCCTCCTCAACAGTGGCAGTGTTCACACCTGCGTGCGGCGGGAGGGGGGCTCCATTGTGGACCTCGCCTTTGCCTCCCCGTCTTTGGCTGCCTGTGTAGTGGACTGGCGGGTGGAGCTGGTGGAGACGCTGTCAGACCACCGATACGTGCGGTTCGACGTCGCCGGCCCGGACTCCCGGGGGGCTCGCGCGGGTCGGTCTCACTTCCCGCGATGGGCGCTCTCCCGCCTAGACCGGGAGGCCGCCACGGAGGCGGTGTTCGTCCAGGACTGGTTGTCGCCTCCTGTCGACGTCCAGGACGTGGACGCCACTGCAGCCCAGTTGAGGGACTCCCTGACCGAGGTGTGCAACTCGAGCATGCCTCGGTCTCACCGCCCGCCTCCTCGACGCGCCGTCTACTGGTGGTCGGAGGAGTTGGTGGGACTGCGGGCTGCCTGTGTGGTGGCCCGGCGCGCCTACACTAGGAGCAGACGGCGGCGCCATCGCGACCGCGACAACGAGGACCGCCTCTATGTAGCCTACACGGAGTCCAAAGCGACCCTGACGGCGCGAATGGGCGCAGCCCAGGACCGCGCGAGGGCGGAAATGGCGGAGGGTCTAGATGCTGACCCTTTCGGGAGGCCGTACAAGGCGGCACGTAACAAACTGCGCCCGTACGGTCCCCCAGTTGCCGAGACCCTCGAGCCGACGTTGCTGGATGGGGTGGTCCAGTCACTGTTTCCGCGCAGGGACAACTTCACTCCACCAGTGATGAGCGACCCGCGCGGTGCGGCTCCATCGGCCGATGAGGCGGTCCCTCCAGTCACGGAGGACGAGATGGAGAAGGCGGTCTTCTGCCTCCGGGGCAAAAACACCGCCCCAGGTCCGGACGGCGTCCCCGCAAAGGTGGTGGCCATCGCCACCTCCCAGATGGGAGACAGGTTTCGGGACCTCTTTAGTGCGTGTGTTGCGTGTGAGAGGTTCCCGAAGCCATGGAAGGAGGGTCGGTTGTGCCTTCTTCGGAAGGAAGGGCGGCCGGTGGACTCCCCATCGGCATACCGGCCCATCGTCTTACTGGATGAGGTCGGTAAAACGTTCGAGAGGATCCTCGCCGCCCGTGTCAACAGGCACTTGTGCACAATCGGCCCGGACCTGGCGGACGCTCAGTTCGGTTTTCGAGCTGAGCGTTCGACAGTGGACGCCCTGTCCCGGCTCAAGGGCCAGGTGAGGGAGGCGATGGACGCGGGGGATGGACTGTTGGCCGTGTCGTTCGACATATCCAACGCCTTCAACTCCGTTCCCCACTCCACCATCCTAGAGGCGCTCCGCTACCACGGAGTGCCTCCGTATTTGCGGGGGCTGTT
The DNA here is from genome assembly GCA_905475445.1 of Ochropleura plecta. Lineage (NCBI taxonomy): Eukaryota > Metazoa > Arthropoda > Insecta > Lepidoptera > Noctuidae > Ochropleura > Ochropleura plecta. The sequence goes on from FR997736.1 coordinate 21,063,442, forward strand.
GGCGGACTATTTGTCGGATCGCACAGTCCTCCTTGAAGACAAGTCGGGCCAGCTCCGACGATACGGCGTCGAGTCCGGTGTCCCACAGGGTTCTGTCCTGGGACCGCTCCTCTGGAACATCGGATTCGACTGGCTCCTGCGGGGACACCTCCCCCGTGGCACGTCTGTCATCTGCTATGCAGACGACACCCTTCTGACTGCCCGGGGGAGAAACTATTTAGAGGCGGCCAGCTTGGCCTCGGCGGGCGGTTCGCAGGTGGTGGACCGCATCTCCCGCCTAGGGCTGACGGTGGCGCTGCACAAGACCGAGGCCGTGTTCTTCCACGGGCCGCGGCAGCGTCAACCGCCCGATGCCCATATCCATGTAGAGGGTGTCCGCATTGAGGTGCAGGCCCAGATGAAATATCTGGGCCTAGTGCTCGACAGCAAGTGGCGCTTTCGAGCACACTTCAGCGGGCTGTCGACGCGCTTGCTGAAGACTGCGGGCGCCCTCTCGTGGCTCCTCCCGAACATCGGGAGGCCCGGCGACCAATGCCGGCGTCTATACGCCGGCATACTAAAGAGTATGGCCCTATACGGGGCCCCAATCTGGGCGGACTCACTGGGCGGACGGGAGAACGCCGCTGCCCTCCGCAGGCCACAAAGGGCCATTGCACAGCGGGTGGCGAGGGCGTACCGCACAGTGAGTTTCGCGGCATCGTGCGCTCTGGCGGGAACCCCACCTTGGGAGCTCGAGGCTTGGGTGCTCGCCAGAGTGTACGACTGGACGGCGGGTCAGAGGGCGCTCAACCGGCGCCCGGACCCTCAAGAAAAGGAGGAAGTGCGTGAGGAGGTTCGCGAGGCAATAACTCGGCACTGGGCCGAGGACCTAGCCTCAGCAACATTCGGTCGCCGGACACTGGACGCCATCGGGCCCGTCCTGAACGATTGGCTCGACCGGCGACATGGTTGCCTCTCCCTGCGTCTGGTGCAGGTGCTGTCCGGGCACGGCTGCTTCGGATCGTACCTGCATCGGATAGGGCGGGAGGAGACCCCACAGTGTCACCACTGCGAGGCCGCAGTGGATACCGCAGAGCACACCCTTGAGGTGTGCCCTTCGTGGGACGAACCCCGCCGCGCCATGGTGGCAGTGGTTGGGAACGACCTCTCACTCCCCAGTGTGATTTCAGCCATGCTGGGAAGTGAGGAGGCATGGGCAGAAGTAGCCTCCTTCTGTGAGGACGTCATGTCACAGAAGGAGGCGGCGGAGCGCACGCGGGAAGACGACCCTCTCGCGGCGCCGCTCCGTAGACGAAGAAGGGGTGGAAGACGGCGAGCACAACGCCCGTCCTCAACCGCCCCGGGGGGTGATCAGCGGGCGACAGGCGCGGGGGCGCCACCGCCTGCACCACATGATCCACCCCCTGTGCTCCGGCCATAATAAAAGCCCCTCCCTTTTGGGGGGGGACGTGTAGGGCCTGCCGTAAGGCGGGCATTCGCCGGAGGGGGACTGGACGACATAGACTCCCAGGCCCCCTCCACTCAGGCGAGGTCGGAGCGCCGCTGGGTATTTTTAGTGGGTATACCGGGAACGACTTTACCGGGGAGTCCCACATACCCCTCTCCCGTCCCCCGACGAGAGAGGGGATGCGTAATAGCATTTTTTCCCAGCGACAAAAAAAAAAAAAAAAAAAAAAAAAAAAAAAAAAAAAAAAAAAAAAAAGGTTAGGTTAGGTTAGGTTAGGTTAGGTTAGGTTAGGTTAGGTTAGGTTAGGTTAGGTTAGGTTTTTTTTTTTTTTTTTTTTTTTTTTTTTTTTTTTTTTTTTTTTTTTTTTTTTTTTTTTTTGCTTTTCCCCTTTCATAAAAAGGGCTCTTATTATTCTAGTTTCTCATTCATTCCAGTTCTCGCGTTTATTCCTCTCGCACTTTCAAGCTTCATACTTTATCTTTCTTTTACACGCACATTCATTCTTAGCCGGGTGGGACTCCCGCTATTCTAGCTACTGTTTATTTTATTTATTATTTTTAGGGTTTTAGACACAAAATTTCTTTTATTTTACATTATAATCTAGACATTGTTTTGTTTTACATGCTTACTTAACTATTTTTCTTACTTACTATATTCCATACTTCTACTTTTATTGATCTATACTTGTGGACATTTCTTATATCTTAAATCTATTTAATATTTATACACGTTTTTATTATTATTCTACTGAAATTTTTAGTTTACAAGTTAGGTATCCAGAAATATTCTTTTACAAACTATTTAACATCTATTTGTTTATATTTATTACAATATGTGCTTTAATCTTATCCTTGACTTCTTATTTCTAACACAGTGTTACGGTTCTTTATTTCCCTTTTGTTTGGGCTTTGTTATATTGGACTGCTCTAAGAGCTTGTGTTGTTTATTTACCTATTGAGTTTTTTATTTCCTTTCTTTGGTCGTGGCAATAATATATATATATCCTTATGTTATACATAATTATTGTCTTTTCTTTATCGAGTGTATGTTTTAATCGTTTTTATGTTATGTTTAGTGTGCGTGTTTGGTGTTTTGTATGTGTTTATGATATATATGTATATATTTACAATATACTTTATATATTCGTGTTTTTTGTTGTTTTCTGTGTGTGTTCTTGTGTGTGTTCTCGTGTGCGTCATGTATGTTCTTGTGTGTGTTGGTGTGTGTTTTGCGCGTGTTACGTGTATCTCGGTGAGCAGTCTAGGCGTACGCCGTCGTCGTCCGGGCCAGGTAGTCCCATTTCCTTCGGACCGGGCATTCCATGCTGAATGCATTATGGTCCGTCCTCTGCTGCTTTGAGTGTGAGCAGTTGCAGCACTGCGGTTCACTTCCCGCAATGAACTCCACGCACTTTTCACGTAGATGCGGTCCTCCACAGTGACTGCATCTGTCCACACTCTCAGTGCAAAATTTGCGACCATGACCAAAGGCTAGGCATTTCGTGCACTGTATGAGCGGAGACTGGTCCTCCACCCTGACTCTTTGCAGATCCAGGTAAAGAGCCCCAGTCTCCGTCATCCTCTGCCATACCTTGGGTCTGACCTGGACGACCACGTGCGCTGTTTTGGGGTTTCTAGTTCTTTTCTTGTATTTGATGACCATTTCTTTTTCTTCTGCATCTAAATCCCCAAAAATGCCTTGGTTTTGGGAGTAGAGCGCCCTCACCATCTCGTCGTCGTCGCTGTCCAAAAAGACGTCCTTGAGGACGACGAGTGGGTTTTTATTTTTCATTGGCGCTGCTATTAACCCGTTTCCCCGGCTCTCTATCCTATCCTTAACTCTTTTCAGCTCCGCCTCTGTATCACAACCCAGGATGATCGTCTGGTTCTTTGCCTTACGGACTTTGCTGATCTTTAAGCCAGTTCCCCTGGCGTCGACCGCCTCCTTCACCCTGGCGAGCACCTCGTCAGCAGTTTCCAGGCTGCCTTCGAGGGTGACCGCCACGGAATGAAGTGCCGGCCGACGCCCTGGTTTGGCTGCCGTGACGTCTGCGTAGGTTTTTAGGTCCGTTTTTGACTCGAAAGCCGCGTCTCTGAAGGCCTCCCGCATCCTTTCCGAGCCGGCGGCGACCTCACCGGCAACATCACCGACTTTGACCTCGAGGGCAACTGCGGCGTGTCCTACAACCTTTACCCCATCTATGGTATGGTTTACCCCCTCCTGGACTACGTCGATCTTTGCGCTGACCTCGTCGATCCTATCGATGACCTTGTCGATGATGTCGGCGCCGTTCTCGGTGTGATGCTCAGTCAGGTCTTCGAGGCCTTTTTCGACTTTCTTTTCCAGTTCGTTTATCCTTGTGTTTATGTTTGACTCCACTCTCTCCAGCCTTTCTAGTATTCCGTCCGGTAATCTGGACGGTGTGGGCGTGGTGTTGATCTTTGCGGGCGGAGCCGTTTTAGTTGTCATTTCCAGGGTCTTTACTCGTTTACTCAACTCGAATAAGATCCGAAGACTTTTGTCAGACTGAATCTCCAGGAAGGTCTTTATGTCGCGCCTCATTTGAGGGTAGTCCTTGACCCGGGTGGGTATGTCCTCAAAGGTCTTCATGACTTCCTGGAGCAGTTTGTCGCTGGACAAGGCGGTGTATGCGTCAGTCTGTCTATTATAAGTCTCCATGTTCTCTATGGACCTTCTCTTTCTCTCTGGTCTCCTGATGAAGGTTTTGGCGGCGTCCAGCGCTTGCCCAGTTGGGCCTGCGGGGCTGGGAGTGGTGGCGCGAGCGACGGCACCGGAGGTTCCTGCCGTCGACGAAGGTGGCGTTTCAGCTGTTTCTGCTGGAACAGCGTTTCTCCTACCGAACGTCAGGGCTATCCCCTTCGGCGCCTGGCTCGTTCCAGAGGGCCCCTGATCTCCCTGTTGGGTAGGCGACGTGGACGCTTGCGTTTTTTCGACACTGACTCTTGGTATTGGGGTGCGGAGTCCGAGAACCATTTTATCCTTCTTGAGCTCCTTGTTTTTAGTGTGGTGTTTTGTGTGGCTCGTGTGTATAGGGCACGGCAAAAGGAACGGGGAAAGTTGTCTCAATGGTGTAAAAATATAGTGTAAAATAAAATAAAATAGATAGTATAATATTCAACCAAGGCGGTTTGTCGGTAATCAACCCTGTATAGAGGGGTGAGTGTTAAGAGTCGTGTGTATGTCCGTTTTAACCCTGTAAATGGGGAGTCAAGGTCGAGCAGTACCAATCCGCAGTCCAATATTAATCCTATAGTAGTTTTTACAAGAAAATAAAATAAAAATAAAATAAAACAATAAAAACAGTGTTTTGTCTAAAGGGGGTAGGGGAGGGTCCAAACTGGGGGAGAGGGTTCCTCGTATGTGGCTTTAGCCGTGGTGTCTACGACACCACAAAGGCTGAATCTGAGGTCAAAAACGCTCTAAGTCCTCTCGTTTCCGAGATATGGACCGTTTGGTGTTTAGGGGTGGGAAGTTAAGGGAAAGAGGAAAGGGTGGGGGGGGAGGATACCTCGTGGGCGACTTTAGCCGTGGTGTCTTCGACACCACAAAGGCTGATTTTGAGGTCAAAAACACTCTAGGTCCTCTCGTTCCCGAGATATGGACCTTTAGTGTTTAGGGGTGGAAAGTTAAGGGAAAAGGGAAAGGGTGGGGGGGATGGATACCTCTGTAGTGGTCTTCACCTCGTGGTGTCGTTCCGACACCACTAAGGCTGAATCCGCGGTCTAAAAGTGCCTAACTAGTCAGGTTCCAGAGATATCCGGTTTATAGGATTCCTGCCGTACCGTACCGCACCGTGCAGTGTCGCGTGCCTGTCGAGTAGATCTTCCAGTTGACCTAGCTGGGTCTACTCTGTTCCGATTTTGGCGTGCGTGGGCTCGTTTATTCGGCCTTGATGAGCTCTTCTCGGTAGGTCAGGTTAGGGGGGGGGGAGTGGGGGGGGGGCTGGGGGGTATTGGTGTGTTTTGTTCCTGTGGCTGATGGCCTCTGTCTACTTATAATTCGGAAGTTAAATAAAATTGTATAGGTGGTTTTTGGAAAAGGGGGAGGGGGGGAGAGGGGGTTGTAAAGTTATGGAAGCGGTATATCGAATGAGTAGGATGGCTGAGGGCCACTTGTTACTATTTTGAAAACGCTGTTTTGTACAAGAGAATTTTCTAAGTGCTAAGGGTGACTTAGCCCTAGGGGGTTGATATTCAGCCCCAAGGTGCGGATGGCACTATATGGTTGGGTATCCAACCAGGGGTGGGGGGGGGGGTCAGGGGGGGGGGGGGCCTTGAAAAAAAAGGGTCTCTTCTTGGTAGGTCAGGTTCCAGGGTCAGGTTAGGGGAGGGGGTTGGGGGTGGGGGGGGTATTGGTCTAACTTATTTCTGTGGCTGATGGCCTCTGTCTAGTTCTACTTTGGAGGTTTAATAGTTGTATAGGGTGGTTTTTGAAAAAGAAGAGGAAGGGGGTAGGGGGTTGCAAATTTTTTGGGAGCGGTATCTCAAATGTCAATGGTATGGCTGAGGGCCACTTGCTACCGGTATGTTAACACTGTTTTTCACTTAAAAATAATTTCCAAGTCCAAGGGGTGACTTAGCCCTAGGGGGTTGATATTCAGCCCCAAGGTGCGGATGGTCCAATATGGTTGGGTATCCAACCAGGGGGGGGGGGGTCAGGGGGGGGGGCTTCGGAAAAAGTGTCAGATTTTGACTAAGTCTTACCGTTTCAGAGTTACAGGCCTTTTTCAGTTTTCGTGCGGTTGGTAAACTGGATTCCCTCTTTTGGAATTTATTTTACTCCGAGGTGTCGGGTCGTAAAAATATTTCTCAAAAGGGGTCCTGTAGGCTACGGTACTGGGAGCAATTTGCGGTTCCTGAAAATGGAGCGTCCTCTAAAGGACGTGAGCAGTTACCTCCTGAAACTTTTCTCCGATTACCAAAAACCGCAAATTACTGTTTTGGTATCTCGCGACTTGGCTTACTTGAGGCTCTGTAACTCTGAAACGGGTTAACCCCTGAGTCTGGTTCTTAATCCTAAACTTAATTAATGACTTATTCTAGGTACTTAAGTAAAGGTCTTCCTTCCACTGCTGGTCTTCACTGGTCCAGCGACGTGTAAAGTTTTCCCGGGGGTGCCTGCTCCAGGGGGTGGTGATGACTGGGCCGTGTCCTATGTCGGGTCGTAGGGCTGGTGTTTCTCCAACTGCTGGCGCCGGTGAGGTTTCAGCAGCTGGTCCCGCTGAAAAGTTATTCCCCTGGGAAGGTGAAAATTTGACCCTGGCGAGCTGGTGGAAAAGTGTCCAGGGTCAACGTCCTTGAAATCGCTTCTCGTAAGAGTCTCGTAAGAGAACCGATTTCTCGTTATTTTCTTGATCCGACGCTTCGCTCCAGGGTTACAACCCCGACAACGTTAGTTGGTAATGGCGTTCCGGGCAGAGGTGTAGGAAAACCTTAACAGGACTTGCTGTTCCTGTCGAACCTCCCTGTGTTTGTCAGATTCTGGAGTCTGACGAGGTCTGCTGCGGGTCTGTCTAGGTTCCTGTTTATTTCCTGGCCTGGTTGTTATTTGGCAGGTAGTCAAAGTGAAGGGGATGAAACCACTTTCTGCAAATAGCAGTTCTCGTCAGATCCAGTTGGTGGAAAATTTATTTTCGGCCAGATTTGTGTTGTTTCTGGTTAGGACAACCTTGACGATTTTTTCCGGAATTTAATTATTAATATTTATCGAAATGTATTTAAACTGGGATATAATTGAAAAATTTTAACTTTGTAACCACTTATCCGAAAAATCCAAAATTTTGAAATTAAGTTCTTTAAACTATGCACTATTATTTAGGGTCCAAAAATATATAGGTTATCGATTTAAATTTTGAGTTATTTAAGTTTTAATTTTGAGACTACTATGAAAACTTTTAAAAATTTGTATCTTCCAAGAGGGTCGTCCGATTTTGAAAATCAAGGTGTCAGGTGAAAGGGGATGGCTTCCTGCGCCTATCCCCGTCTCCAGAATCCCCCTGCAACTGCTGGTTCCCGACCTCGTGTCCACGTGGGTTTTTGTTTTTCCCCTGTAAATCAGCGAGTTTTAACGGGAAAAATCCCGGACTCAGCTAGGATGTGGAGCTTGTCTAGATAGTTCGAGGGGCAGTCCAAAAACACTAGGTCACAGATCGAAATCGCGCAGCGTTTCACTTTTTAACTTTTTCACTGTCACTTTTTTAGGTTAAAACTCGGTTTTTCGACTGTAACTTCGCGAGTTTTTCACCTATTTTAAAAATTTTTTCACCGTCGGCTGTGTCTCGGTAGCGCGCACTTTTGAGAGAAAATTTGGTCGTTTTCGTTCACTTTTTACTATTTTTGCGATTTTTCGAGCGCGGAGCGGCTTAAAAATGATCCAGTCGCTGCGGGGGGCGCCGTGTGACTCCGGTTAGGTTAGGTTAGGTTAGGTTAGGTTAGGTTAGGTTAGGTTAGGTTAGGTTAGGTTAGGTTAGGTTAGGTTAGGTTAGGTTAGGTTAGGTTAGGTTAGGTTAGGTTAGGTTAGGTTAGGTTAGGTTAGGTTAGGTTAGGTTAGGTTAGGTTAGGTTAGGTTAGGTTAGGTTAGGTTAGGTTAGGTTAGGTTAGGTTAGGTTTTTTTTTTTTTTTTTTTTTTTTTTTTTTTTTGTTTTGGCAGGAGGGGGAAATCCCCACGGACACCTCGACTGCCTCACAAGTAATGAGACAGTCGAGGTAGTGTCGGACTCGAACCGACTAAAACCACCCTCCTGCTCTGCACGTGTCCCTCTGACATTGTCAGAGACCTTGTCTGGCATTGGTTCTTTAGCTGCTTCTTTGTTTGTGTTTTGTATTTTTAAAAAATTTTTACTTATTAATTTTGATTGATGCCTAGTATGGTAATGTTTTTGTAGTTTATAAGTTGTCTTCGTTACGTGTTATGGTTTGCTTAGTTCGAGATATCTTTTCCTTTGAAATGTTCATATCTAAAAAAGCATTTCATAATCACGTGACTTTATTTCTATAAATCACCTTTTCTGCAACCGTTAGACAGTATTCCAGCAAATGGTTTCTGGTTTTGGTTACTGACATAAAGCTTTGGATATTCGTTTTATTTATGGCTGCCTCTACTATCTGTTCAACGTTAAACCTCTCCGTTGCAAAGACCGGGCATTCGATAAGGATGTGGGCGATCGATTCTACCATATTCGGTTCACAGATGCACGATGGGCTCTCCTTACACTTGAAGCGATGCAGGTATTCGGAGAACCCACCGTGCCCCGTCAAAACTTGGGTCAGAATACCAGCCGGTTTGATCTTTTTCACAATCCTGTGGGCTTCAATTGCGTCCGGGAAGAAGATTTTTGTCACCGAGGCGGTTTCGGCGCTCTGATACCTTCGGTTCCATTCGTCGAGCGACCCCGAACGGATCTGCCGCTTGACGAATGAAACCGGGCAGCGGTCATAGTCCGGCCGCTTCCTAGACCGGAGTGCAGCTTCCTTAGCGAGGTGGTCTGCGCGCTCATTGCCTTCCAGCCCGGCATGTGCTTTAACCCAGAACAAAGACACATCTTTGCTCTGGGACAAGGCCGCGCTCACGTTCGCTCTAGTCTCCACGGCCAGCGCGTGGAGGGAACCCTGGTTTGTGACTGTTTGCAGTGCCGCCTTCGAGTCGCTGTATACACCGAAGGTTCCCTCTTTGCGCTTGAGGATTTCGCGCGTTGCTACGCATATGGCCAGGAGTTCCGCCTGGTAGACCGTGCAGTACGACGGCAAGCTAAGCTTGACGGACTTGATCTCGGCTGCACCGTCCCAAAGTGACAGTGCAGCTCCGACCTTGCCCTCGATCTTGCTGCCGTCGGTGAAGAATCGCACTGCTTGGTTATTGTGGGTCTCCACAAGGGTCTGATCCTCCAGGCACATGAACTCCATAGCCATATGTTTCGCCGGGTGTGGTGTCTCCGCAAATGCCACCACCCGCTCCACCTTCCTGCCTGCAAGTGCCGGCTGCGGTACCCCTCTCTTTGCCTCGTACAGAGCGGCTGCTTCCTGTATTCGGAGGTCGAGTGGGAGTATCCCAGCCAGCACCAGGGACGCATTCAATGAAACGGTGCGGTAGGACTTGCAGAGTTTTTGCGCGAAACCTCGCTGGACCGTGTTGAGGCTTTTCTGCACTCCGATCTTTTTAGCTGCCGGCGCCCATGCGCTCGCCGCGTACAGGATTATGGGCTCCACTGCTGCCGTGTAGATGGTGTGGATGATCTCCGGGTGAAGGCCCCAGCTCACTTTTGCCGCTCGTGCCAGCTGTTTGTAGATATTGACAGCCTTTCGGCAAACGTTGGCGACGTGGGAGTTGAAAGTGAGCTGGTGGTCGACGGTGAGCCCCAGTACCTTGATTTCCTTAGACATGCCAATGCCTACCCCGCCCATGCTCAGGAGTGGGACATCGTACTTAAGCTTTTTGGTGATCACCATTGCACAAGTTTTTTGTGGTGCAAACTTTAGCTTATTTCGGATGCCCCACACCCGAACATACTCGAGGGCGGCATTGGCCTGCGTCTGGACTTCCAAGGCTGTGTCACCGTCGAAGATCATCACAACATCATCGGCGAACGCCTGGCAGTGGTCACCCCTCGCCTCCAGCCCCTTCAGTAGGGGATCCAGGATCAGGTTCCACAGGATCGGACCGCCAATGGACCCTTGCACACACCCCTTATTGGTGTCTCTTCGACACTCTGCCCCTGCGTACCTTACGCGGACGCTCCTACCAGTCAAGTAGCTGTCTAGCAACCTTCTTAGGTTCACCGGGCACTTTTCCTCAGCCAGTCTGGTCCTGATGGCCGGCCACCACGCGCTATCGAAGGCTCCCTCTATATCAAGTGATACAACAGTGATCAGTTTCTTTTGTTCTAACTTCCCCTTGATATGTTGTATCATTGTGTAGAGGGAGTCCTCGGTGCTCTTCTGGGGCATAAAACCAAACTGGCGAGTACTAAACCGCGGGATCAGGTGCCACTTCAGCCTTGCTACGAGCATCTTCTCGAGCGTTTTGCCTAGGACTGGTAGGAGGCCGATCGGCCTGTACGATTTAGGGGTGGTGTAGGAGTCTTTGCCGGGCTTTCGGAGGACTACCACCGTGGCCACTTTCCAGGCCCCAGGGAAGTGTCCATGCTCCAAGCACTTGTTGGCCAGTGCAAGGAACGTCCCCGGGTCCCGGGAAATAGCCTGGGCACAGATATCGGCCGTGAGACCGTCCGCCCCGGGTGCCTTTTTCGGGTTAAAACTTTCCACCGCGGTTTTCAGCTCCAGAAGTGTAAACGGCGGGTCATGGTTTTCATCATGCGCCCACTCGTTTACACGACTGGCCGCTTCTCGTGTCCGACGGTGGTCTAAGGTTTCACCCTCTTCAAGGTCCTCGGGGTAGAAGGTCTCAGCCAGCAGCTCGGCCGATTGTTGTGCGCTCAGTGGCACTCCATCCTTCACCAACGGCAAGTCCTCGTATCTTTTGGCGGTCCGTCCTATGACCCTATATATTCCTTCCCACATTCCTTCCCTATCCTGTTTGCCACAAAACCCCTTCCATCCCTCCGTCTGCGCCTTTTTGGCAAGAGACTCATATTTTACTTTCGCCAGCAGGTACTCATCGACGACTTTTTGTCTGCGGACAGGTGCAGCGCATCGAATGCGGCGTCTTCGGGTGTTCACCTCCGACATCAGATCACCGAGCTCTTTGGACCACCACGGTATAGTAACGGTTTCCTCATTCTTTAATTTTGAAAAAGTTTCTTCACAAGATTCTTTTATGTTTGTTATAAATTTATTAACGTTAAATTCTAGGTCTGTTTTATTATTTATGTTACTAATTTCAATTTGGTTTAAATTTGCATCAGCTTCTAATTGGGCCAATTTCTCACGAAATTGGCTCCAATTCGCCTTTTTGGTGTTGTATAATCTTGTGGTCCTGTTGATTCTACTTCCTTTTGATTTTTGTAATCTGATTTTGAATACTATACCGTTGTGGTCCGAGCTCGTGATACCTTCCTCGACCCGCCAGTCCTCCACCAAGTCCAGCAGCTCCGTCGAGCAGAATGTGACATCAACGAAGCTGCTGTACAAGGTGTTACCTCTGACGGTGTCGAAGGTCGGGGTGTTGCCGACGTTGAGTACCTGCATACGCATTTCTTCCAGGGTTCCCGACATGTCCTCACCCTTGCTGTCAGTCGCCAGGCTACCCCACCAGGTGCTCTTGGCGTTGGCGTCACCGCCCATGAGTATCCTAGTGGGGCTTATTTCCTCGCGAATCTGCAGGAGTTGCTCCAGGTATGGCTGTATGGGGCGGTCTGGTTCAAAATAGAAGGAGACTACTGCGATTTCCCAGGCGCTGGTACGGATCCTCACCACCACGATGTTGTTGGTGGTGAGTTTCGGACACTGTGTCACATCAAGGTCGTGATCAAAGACGGCTATTGCCGCCTTTACAGTTCCATCTCCTTGTTCAGCGCACTGGTAGACTCTCGCTCCCCGGTAGTCTCGCATCCTTTTAACCCCACCCACATACGGCTCCTGGAGCAGTGCGAACGCAACCCTCCGCTCACTAGCCACAATCATGAGTTCTTGGGTTGCTAAGTTCTTTCTCTGCCGATTCGCTTGGATCACCTGGTAACTCTTTTGAGCACTCGGGTGAGTTCGGGAATCCCTGGGAGAGTCCCTGCTGGCTGTTTCCGCTGGCTGGCCCTTAGCAATACGCCACCGACAGCCGCGCCAATGCGTCCCACTTTACGCGAATTGGGCACGCGCTGTCGAAGGCGTTGTGCTCGGTCCCGCCCAGCTTTGCCAAGGCACAGTTCCTGCACTTGGGAGGTTCAGCAGCAATACGTGAGGGGCAGTCGGCTCTCAGATGAGGGTCACCACAGTGTGTGCAGAGGTCAGCGGGTTCCGTGCACAGTTTACGGCCGTGGCCGAAGCGCAAGCAGCGGGTGCACTGGATCAGCGGTGACTGGTCCTGCACCCGCACCCGCTGCAAGTCGATGTGCACTCGACCCGCCGCTGTAAGGCTCTGCCACACTGACGGAGACACCTGCAGGATGATGTGGCTCATGTGGGGGTTCCGTGTCCTGCGACGGTACTTCACCCCCATCCTCACATCGCCTGCAGGTAAGTCCCCGATCAGGTGGGCGTTCTGGCGCTTTAACGCGTTGGTGACCTCCTCATCCGAGTGGCAGGAGAGGACATCCTTCATTATGATGAGCGGATCCTTATTCTTAACCTCTTCCACCACGAGGTTTCCTGCCTTCCTGATCCGCTCAGCCACCCGTATCTGTTCCTCTTTGGTCCTGAAGCCAACCACGACTTTTTGGTCCCTAACTTTCCGCAGCCTATCTACCCTGGTACCCTCGTTCCTGGCATCTATGGCCGTCCTTAGCTTCACAATTACCTCTTCCCCGGTGTCCTTGTCATCGACCGATGACACGACCACCGAGTGAAGGGGCTCTTGGAGTTTCTGCCTTGGGACAGCAGCGGCCATCTCCGCGAACGAGGGTCCCTGGCCAGCGATAAAGCGCGGGGCCTGCTGGAGGTGCTCCGACAGAGCCCGTGTATGCAGCTGACACTCCTCCAGCGCCTGTTTGTGCTGCTGAAGGTTCTCCGTAAGCTGCTTCATGAGCTCTGTCGTCGCATCCGAGGTTGGCCTCAGGTCCCTAGAGGGCTGTTCGGGATTGACTGCCGCTCCGGCTCCTTTCCCTCTTTCGCTCTCTCCTTCTTTAACCAATTGGTAAAGCCTCTCGACCGCTTTAATAAGGCTATCCTTTATCTCTTTTTTGAGATTCCGAGAGCTGTCTAGTTGTATTTTAGCACTGCAGAGACACGCCTTTGCCTCCGTGGTTCTGTTTATGTACTTCACGGGTGGCACTTCCCGAGGCGAGCTCTGCAGGGCTCTCTCAGGCTGCTTCGGATCGTCCAACTTTAGTTGCCGCGTGGATGTGGCTTTAGGCTTGGGTTTGGAGGGACTGGGCCCGAGCGTCTTCTTGGGAGAAGTGGTTGCGGGTATATCTACGGAGGAAGGTGTAGTTTTACCAGGATTACCCGGTTTTTGTCTCTCCGCTTCCCTCTCGCCAATACTACGCCGAACCGAAGGGCCCGCCTGTATTGAGGTTTCCTCCACATTAATAATCTCCTCCACGACCTTCGCCTTCGTCACGGGTGTTCTGATTCCGAACATCACACAGCAAGCAGTACCGCACTAACAGAACAATATAGTCAAGGGACACGTGATCTGAATCCCTGTAAATGGGGGATACAGAGTCAATGAAAGAATAACTAGCAAAGACTGAGTCCCTGTAAAGAGGGGACCCAGACTGCAAAATTTTTAAGAAATCAAATTAAATAATTTACAAAAGGTTAATAAATATTCAAATAAAATTAAAATGGGATTAGAAAGATTAAATTAAGATTAAAATGAAGTTAAAATAAGATTAAAATAGGGTAAAAATAAGATAAATAAGGTAAAATTATAATTTCCTAAGCCCTACAATAGATAAGGCTTATGTCTAGCCAATCGGCTTGTCAATTTTTAAAATAAAATGGTCAAAAACCCTGCAAACCAACTTTTAACACGCCCGAAATGGATAGAGAGGCTAAAAATAAAATAAAATATTTTGCCGATTATCCGGTTTCTACCTTCCTATAGACCAATGGGTGGGTGGGCGGGGATTTTTTATTTTGAGCTAGACCCTCGACCGAGGTGTCCAGGGACGCGTCTCCGCGCGGGCTAGCTGATTACGAAATAAAACTTATTGTCGGTGGAACAAAAATTTTGAGTTTGGGCCAAAAAACGTGGTTTTTACGGAAAAAATTACAGTTTTCAACCCCCAACCTGAATCTGGGTACACGGAACGCGCACCAAATTTCAGGGATGAAGGATGAGTACTATTGACGCTATAATCTACTGAAACAATAACTGAAATTTTGAAAACAAAGTAGATTTTGAATTTAGAATTTGTAAATTATTAAAAATATGGGTTGTCTAAGGGAAGTTTTTTCAGGGTGCGTGCGACAGGGTGCAAAGTGGTCAGATACTAAGCGGTTGCCTAGTTTAGTCTTAAAATGCTGAAAACAGCTTCAAAATCGGACCCTGAATGACAAAGATATCGATACTTTTATGTTTTACGTGTTCCCTTAGGTGAATTTTGGGACTTAGAAAAATTACGATAAAATGACTAATATGAAAAAACAAAGTGTTTTATTTTGAGCTAGACCCTCGACCGAGGTGTCCAGGGACGCGTCTCCGCGCGGGCTAGCTGATTACGAAATAAAACTTATTGTCGGTGGAACAAAAATTTTGAGTTTGGGCCAAAAAACGTGGTTTTTACGGAAAAAATTACAGTTTTCAACCCCCAACCTGAATCTGGGTACACGGAACGCGCACCAAATTTCAGGGATGAAGGATGAGTACTATTGACGCTATAATCTACTGAAACAATAACTGAAATTTTGAAAACAAAGTAGATTTTGAATTTAGAATTTGTAAATTATTAAAAATATGGGTTGTCTAAGGGAAGTTTTTTCAGGGTGCGTGCGACAGGGTGCAAAGTGGTCAGATACTAAGCGGTTGCCTAGTTTAGTCTTAAAATGCTGAAAACAGCTTCAAAATCGGACCCTGAATGACAAAGATATCGATACTTTTATGTTTTACGTGTTCCCTTAGGTGAATTTTGGGACTTAGAAAAATTACGATAAAATGACTAATATGAAAAAACAAAGTGTTTTATTTTGAGCTAGACCCTCGACCGAGGTGTCCAGGGACGCGTCTCCGCGCGGGCTAGCTGATTACGAAATAAAACTTATTGTCGGTGGAACAAAAATTTTGAGTTTGGGCCAAAAAACGTGGTTTTTACGGAAAAAATTACAGTTTTCAACCCCCAACCTGAATCTGGGTACACGGAACGCGCACCAAATTTCAGGGATGAAGGATGAGTACTATTGACGCTATAATCTACTGAAACAATAACTGAAATTTTGAAAACAAAGTAGATTTTGAATTTAGAATTTGTAAATTATTAAAAATATGGGTTGTCTAAGGGAAGTTTTTTCAGGGTGCGTGCGACAGGGTGCAAAGTGGTCAGATACTAAGCGGTTGCCTAGTTTAGTCTTAAAATGCTGAAAACAGCTTCAAAATCGGACCCTGAATGACAAAGATATCGATACTTTTATGTTTTACGTGTTCCCTTAGGTGAATTTTGGGACTTAGAAAAATTACGATAAAATGACTAATATGAAAAAACAAAGTGTTTTATTTTGAGCTAGACCCTCGACCGAGGTGTCCAGGGACGCGTCTCCGCGCGGGCTAGCTGATTACGAAATAAAACTTATTGTCGGTGGAACAAAAATTTTGAGTTTGGGCCAAAAAACGTGGTTTTTACGGAAAAAATTACAGTTTTCAACCCCCAACCTGAATCTGGGTACACGGAACGCGCACCAAATTTCAGGGATGAAGGATGAGTACTATTGACGCTATAATCTACTGAAACAATAACTGAAATTTTGAAAACAAAGTAGATTTTGAATTTAGAATTTGTAAATTATTAAAAATATGGGTTGTCTAAGGGAAGTTTTTTCAGGGTGCGTGCGACAGGGTGCAAAGTGGTCAGATACTAAGCGGTTGCCTAGTTTAGTCTTAAAATGCTGAAAACAGCTTCAAAATCGGACCCTGAATGACAAAGATATCGATACTTTTATGTTTTACGTGTTCCCTTAGGTGAATTTTGGGACTTAGAAAAATTACGATAAAATGACTAATATGAAAAAACAAAGTGTTTTATTTTGAGCTAGACCCTCGACCGAGGTGTCCAGGGACGCGTCTCCGCGCGGGCTAGCTGATTACGAAATAAAACTTATTGTCGGTGGAACAAAAATTTTGAGTTTGGGCCAAAAAACGTGGTTTTTACGGAAAAAATTACAGTTTTCAACCCCCAACCTGAATCTGGGTACACGGAACGCGCACCAAATTTCAGGGATGAAGGATGAGTACTATTGACGCTATAATCTACTGAAACAATAACTGAAATTTTGAAAACAAAGTAGATTTTGAATTTAGAATTTGTAAATTATTAAAAATATGGGTTGTCTAAGGGAAGTTTTTTCAGGGTGCGTGCGACAGGGTGCAAAGTGGTCAGATACTAAGCGGTTGCCTAGTTTAGTCTTAAAATGCTGAAAACAGCTTCAAAATCGGACCCTGAATGACAAAGATATCGATACTTTTATGTTTTACGTGTTCCCTTAGGTGAATTTTGGGACTTAGAAAAATTACGATAAAATGACTAATATGAAAAAACAAAGTGTTTTATTTTGAGCTAGACCCTCGACCGAGGTGTCCAGGGACGCGTCTCCGCGCGGGCTAGCTGATTACGAAATAAAACTTATTGTCGGTGGAACAAAAATTTTGAGTTTGGGCCAAAAAACGTGGTTTTTACGGAAAAAATTACAGTTTTCAACCCCCAACCTGAATCTGGGTACACGGAACGCGCACCAAATTTCAGGGATGAAGGATGAGTACTATTGACGCTATAATCTACTGAAACAATAACTGAAATTTTGAAAACAAAGTAGATTTTGAATTTAGAATTTGTAAATTATTAAAAATATGGGTTGTCTAAGGGAAGTTTTTTCAGGGTGCGTGCGACAGGGTGCAAAGTGGTCAGATACTAAGCGGTTGCCTAGTTTAGTCTTAAAATGCTGAAAACAGCTTCAAAATCGGACCCTGAATGACAAAGATATCGATACTTTTATGTTTTACGTGTTCCCTTAGGTGAATTTTGGGACTTAGAAAAATTACGATAAAATGACTAATATGAAAAAACAAAGTGTTTTATTTTGAGCTAGACCCTCGACCGAGGTGTCCAGGGACGCGTCTCCGCGCGGGCTAGCTGATTACGAAATAAAACTTATTGTCGGTGGAACAAAAATTTTGAGTTTGGGCCAAAAAACGTGGTTTTTACGGAAAAAATTACAGTTTTCAACCCCCAACCTGAATCTGGGTACACGGAACGCGCACCAAATTTCAGGGATGAAGGATGAGTACTATTGACGCTATAATCTACTGAAACAATAACTGAAATTTTGAAAACAAAGTAGATTTTGAATTTAGAATTTGTAAATTATTAAAAATATGGGTTGTCTAAGGGAAGTTTTTTCAGGGTGCGTGCGACAGGGTGCAAAGTGGTCAGATACTAAGCGGTTGCCTAGTTTAGTCTTAAAATGCTGAAAACAGCTTCAAAATCGGACCCTGAATGACAAAGATATCGATACTTTTATGTTTTACGTGTTCCCTTAGGTGAATTTTGGGACTTAGAAAAATTACGATAAAATGACTAATATGAAAAAACAAAGTGTTTTATTTTGAGCTAGACCCTCGACCGAGGTGTCCAGGGACGCGTCTCCGCGCGGGCTAGCTGATTACGAAATAAAACTTATTGTCGGTGGAACAAAAATTTTGAGTTTGGGCCAAAAAACGTGGTTTTTACGGAAAAAATTACAGTTTTCAACCCCCAACCTGAATCTGGGTACACGGAACGCGCACCAAATTTCAGGGATGAAGGATGAGTACTATTGACGCTATAATCTACTGAAACAATAACTGAAATTTTGAAAACAAAGTAGATTTTGAATTTAGAATTTGTAAATTATTAAAAATATGGGTTGTCTAAGGGAAGTTTTTTCAGGGTGCGTGCGACAGGGTGCAAAGTGGTCAGATACTAAGCGGTTGCCTAGTTTAGTCTTAAAATGCTGAAAACAGCTTCAAAATCGGACCCTGAATGACAAAGATATCGATACTTTTATGTTTTACGTGTTCCCTTAGGTGAATTTTGGGACTTAGAAAAATTACGATAAAATGACTAATATGAAAAAACAAAGTGTTTTATTTTGAGCTAGACCCTCGACCGAGGTGTCCAGGGACGCGTCTCCGCGCGGGCTAGCTGATTACGAAATAAAACTTATTGTCGGTGGAACAAAAATTTTGAGTTTGGGCCAAAAAACGTGGTTTTTACGGAAAAAATTACAGTTTTCAACCCCCAACCTGAATCTGGGTACACGGAACGCGCACCAAATTTCAGGGATGAAGGATGAGTACTATTGACGCTATAATCTACTGAAACAATAACTGAAATTTTGAAAACAAAGTAGATTTTGAATTTAGAATTTGTAAATTATTAAAAATATGGGTTGTCTAAGGGAAGTTTTTTCAGGGTGCGTGCGACAGGGTGCAAAGTGGTCAGATACTAAGCGGTTGCCTAGTTTAGTCTTAAAATGCTGAAAACAGCTTCAAAATCGGACCCTGAATGACAAAGATATCGATACTTTTATGTTTTACGTGTTCCCTTAGGTGAATTTTGGGACTTAGAAAAATTACGATAAAATGACTAATATGAAAAAACAAAGTGTTTTATTTTGAGCTAGACCCTCGACCGAGGTGTCCAGGGACGCGTCTCCGCGCGGGCTAGCTGATTACGAAATAAAACTTATTGTCGGTGGAACAAAAATTTTGAGTTTGGGCCAAAAAACGTGGTTTTTACGGAAAAAATTACAGTTTTCAACCCCCAACCTGAATCTGGGTACACGGAACGCGCACCAAATTTCAGGGATGAAGGATGAGTACTATTGACGCTATAATCTACTGAAACAATAACTGAAATTTTGAAAACAAAGTAGATTTTGAATTTAGAATTTGTAAATTATTAAAAATATGGGTTGTCTAAGGGAAGTTTTTTCAGGGTGCGTGCGACAGGGTGCAAAGTGGTCAGATACTAAGCGGTTGCCTAGTTTAGTCTTAAAATGCTGAAAACAGCTTCAAAATCGGACCCTGAATGACAAAGATATCGATACTTTTATGTTTTACGTGTTCCCTTAGGTGAATTTTGGGACTTAGAAAAATTACGATAAAATGACTAATATGAAAAAACAAAGTGTTTTATTTTGAGCTAGACCCTCGACCGAGGTGTCCAGGGACGCGTCTCCGCGCGGGCTAGCTGATTACGAAATAAAACTTATTGTCGGTGGAACAAAAATTTTGAGTTTGGGCCAAAAAACGTGGTTTTTACGGAAAAAATTACAGTTTTCAACCCCCAACCTGAATCTGGGTACACGGAACGCGCACCAAATTTCAGGGATGAAGGATGAGTACTATTGACGCTATAATCTACTGAAACAATAACTGAAATTTTGAAAACAAAGTAGATTTTGAATTTAGAATTTGTAAATTATTAAAAATATGGGTTGTCTAAGGGAAGTTTTTTCAGGGTGCGTGCGACAGGGTGCAAAGTGGTCAGATACTAAGCGGTTGCCTAGTTTAGTCTTAAAATGCTGAAAACAGCTTCAAAATCGGACCCTGAATGACAAAGATATCGATACTTTTATGTTTTACGTGTTCCCTTAGGTGAATTTTGGGACTTAGAAAAATTACGATAAAATGACTAATATGAAAAAACAAAGTGTTTTATTTTGAGCTAGACCCTCGACCGAGGTGTCCAGGGACGCGTCTCCGCGCGGGCTAGCTGATTACGAAATAAAACTTATTGTCGGTGGAACAAAAATTTTGAGTTTGGGCCAAAAAACGTGGTTTTTACGGAAAAAATTACAGTTTTCAACCCCCAACCTGAATCTGGGTACACGGAACGCGCACCAAATTTCAGGGATGAAGGATGAGTACTATTGACGCTATAATCTACTGAAACAATAACTGAAATTTTGAAAACAAAGTAGATTTTGAATTTAGAATTTGTAAATTATTAAAAATATGGGTTGTCTAAGGGAAGTTTTTTCAGGGTGCGTGCGACAGGGTGCAAAGTGGTCAGATACTAAGCGGTTGCCTAGTTTAGTCTTAAAATGCTGAAAACAGCTTCAAAATCGGACCCTGAATGACAAAGATATCGATACTTTTATGTTTTACGTGTTCCCTTAGGTGAATTTTGGGACTTAGAAAAATTACGATAAAATGACTAATATGAAAAAACAAAGTGTTTTATTTTGAGCTAGACCCTCGACCGAGGTGTCCAGGGACGCGTCTCCGCGCGGGCTAGCTGATTACGAAATAAAACTTATTGTCGGTGGAACAAAAATTTTGAGTTTGGGCCAAAAAACGTGGTTTTTACGGAAAAAATTACAGTTTTCAACCCCCAACCTGAATCTGGGTACACGGAACGCGCACCAAATTTCAGGGATGAAGGATGAGTACTATTGACGCTATAATCTACTGAAACAATAACTGAAATTTTGAAAACAAAGTAGATTTTGAATTTAGAATTTGTAAATTATTAAAAATATGGGTTGTCTAAGGGAAGTTTTTTCAGGGTGCGTGCGACAGGGTGCAAAGTGGTCAGATACTAAGCGGTTGCCTAGTTTAGTCTTAAAATGCTGAAAACAGCTTCAAAATCGGACCCTGAATGACAAAGATATCGATACTTTTATGTTTTACGTGTTCCCTTAGGTGAATTTTGGGACTTAGAAAAATTACGATAAAATGACTAATATGAAAAAACAAAGTGTTTTATTTTGAGCTAGACCCTCGACCGAGGTGTCCAGGGACGCGTCTCCGCGCGGGCTAGCTGATTACGAAATAAAACTTATTGTCGGTGGAACAAAAATTTTGAGTTTGGGCCAAAAAACGTGGTTTTTACGGAAAAAATTACAGTTTTCAACCCCCAACCTGAATCTGGGTACACGGAACGCGCACCAAATTTCAGGGATGAAGGATGAGTACTATTGACGCTATAATCTACTGAAACAATAACTGAAATTTT
Organism: Ochropleura plecta; assembly: GCA_905475445.1. Classification (NCBI taxonomy): domain Eukaryota; kingdom Metazoa; phylum Arthropoda; class Insecta; order Lepidoptera; family Noctuidae; genus Ochropleura; species Ochropleura plecta. The sequence goes on from FR997736.1 coordinate 21,084,669, forward strand.
GAAAACAAAGTAGATTTTGAATTTAGAATTTGTAAATTATTAAAAATATGGGTTGTCTAAGGGAAGTTTTTTCAGGGTGCGTGCGACAGGGTGCAAAGTGGTCAGATACTAAGCGGTTGCCTAGTTTAGTCTTAAAATGCTGAAAACAGCTTCAAAATCGGACCCTGAATGACAAAGATATCGATACTTTTATGTTTTACGTGTTCCCTTAGGTGAATTTTGGGACTTAGAAAAATTACGATAAAATGACTAATATGAAAAAACAAAGTGTTTTATTTTGAGCTAGACCCTCGACCGAGGTGTCCAGGGACGCGTCTCCGCGCGGGCTAGCTGATTACGAAATAAAACTTATTGTCGGTGGAACAAAAATTTTGAGTTTGGGCCAAAAAACGTGGTTTTTACGGAAAAAATTACAGTTTTCAACCCCCAACCTGAATCTGGGTACACGGAACGCGCACCAAATTTCAGGGATGAAGGATGAGTACTATTGACGCTATAATCTACTGAAACAATAACTGAAATTTTGAAAACAAAGTAGATTTTGAATTTAGAATTTGTAAATTATTAAAAATATGGGTTGTCTAAGGGAAGTTTTTTCAGGGTGCGTGCGACAGGGTGCAAAGTGGTCAGATACTAAGCGGTTGCCTAGTTTAGTCTTAAAATGCTGAAAACAGCTTCAAAATCGGACCCTGAATGACAAAGATATCGATACTTTTATGTTTTACGTGTTCCCTTAGGTGAATTTTGGGACTTAGAAAAATTACGATAAAATGACTAATATGAAAAAACAAAGTGTTTTATTTTGAGCTAGACCCTCGACCGAGGTGTCCAGGGACGCGTCTCCGCGCGGGCTAGCTGATTACGAAATAAAACTTATTGTCGGTGGAACAAAAATTTTGAGTTTGGGCCAAAAAACGTGGTTTTTACGGAAAAAATTACAGTTTTCAACCCCCAACCTGAATCTGGGTACACGGAACGCGCACCAAATTTCAGGGATGAAGGATGAGTACTATTGACGCTATAATCTACTGAAACAATAACTGAAATTTTGAAAACAAAGTAGATTTTGAATTTAGAATTTGTAAATTATTAAAAATATGGGTTGTCTAAGGGAAGTTTTTTCAGGGTGCGTGCGACAGGGTGCAAAGTGGTCAGATACTAAGCGGTTGCCTAGTTTAGTCTTAAAATGCTGAAAACAGCTTCAAAATCGGACCCTGAATGACAAAGATATCGATACTTTTATGTTTTACGTGTTCCCTTAGGTGAATTTTGGGACTTAGAAAAATTACGATAAAATGACTAATATGAAAAAACAAAGTGTTTTATTTTGAGCTAGACCCTCGACCGAGGTGTCCAGGGACGCGTCTCCGCGCGGGCTAGCTGATTACGAAATAAAACTTATTGTCGGTGGAACAAAAATTTTGAGTTTGGGCCAAAAAACGTGGTTTTTACGGAAAAAATTACAGTTTTCAACCCCCAACCTGAATCTGGGTACACGGAACGCGCACCAAATTTCAGGGATGAAGGATGAGTACTATTGACGCTATAATCTACTGAAACAATAACTGAAATTTTGAAAACAAAGTAGATTTTGAATTTAGAATTTGTAAATTATTAAAAATATGGGTTGTCTAAGGGAAGTTTTTTCAGGGTGCGTGCGACAGGGTGCAAAGTGGTCAGATACTAAGCGGTTGCCTAGTTTAGTCTTAAAATGCTGAAAACAGCTTCAAAATCGGACCCTGAATGACAAAGATATCGATCGGTTAGGTTAGGTTAGGTTAGGTTAGGTTAGGTTAGGTTAGGTTAGGTTAGGTTAGGTTAGGTTAGGTTAGGTTAGGTTAGGTTAGGTTAGGTTAGGTTAGGTTAGGTTAGGTTAGGTTAGGTTAGGTTAGGTTAGGTTGGGTTAGGTTAGGTTAGGTTAGGTTAGGTTAGGTTAGGTTAGGTTTTTTTTTTTTTTTTTTTTTTTTTTTTTTTTTTTTTTTTTTTTTTTTGGGCTTTTCCCCTTTCATGGTAAAAAAGGATCTTTTTATTCTAGTTTTCTCATACATTCAAGTTCTCGCTTTTATTCCTCTCGCACTTTTATACTGCATACTTGTTCTTCTTGCATACTACTCTTTTATTCTTTGCCGGGTGGGACTCCCGCTATTCTGACTATCTATTCCTACTTTTATTTTTATTTTTCTTTATTTAGGGTTTTCAACAACGAAACATTTTCTTTTTATTAACATTTTTTACATAAGTTCTTATGACTAATTTCCTAATTACATTTTCCTTATTGACTAATTTCCTACTAACATTTTCCTTATTGACTAGTTATCTTAATAGCTTATTTTCTAACAATTTATTTCCTATAAAATATCTTATTGTTTTCTACTTATGTTATCTATTCTAATTCTTATGCTATTTATTTTACATGTCTTTATGTCCTACGTTTATGCTACTTCTTAATTTTTAATATGCTTCTTTATAAAAATACAAAAAATACAAAACTGACTTCAGCACAAGTTATGATTTGAAGTTCAAGGTGTTTTACCTGCCCATTTGCGGTTTGACTTTATTATTGCATCTTATTAATTCCGACTTCAATGCTAAACAAGAGCAAGGAGGGGGAGGGACGAAGAGGGAGTGGTAGGAGGGGAGGGGTGGGGGAAAGGGGGTTGGTTCCTTACTTATTGTCGTGTTTTATTTTGGCTTTATGATTGGCAATAAAATATATATATACTTATATATAATATATTTATTGACTTTCTTGTTCTGTTTTGGGATACATGGGTGATATATTTATATATACAATATAATATATATTTGTATATCCAGGGGGGGAGGGGGGTCGTTTTACGCGTATGCTGTCGTCGTACGAGCCAGATAGTCCCATTTTTTGCGAACCGGGCACTCCGCACTGAAGGCGTTGTGGTCGGTTCTCTGGAGCTTTGAGTGCAGACAGTTACAGCACTGCGGTTCGTTTCCAGCGACGAATTCCACGCACTTCTCGCGAAGATGCGGTCCTCCGCAGTGGCTGCATCTGTCCACACTCTCCGTGCAAAACTTGCGGCCATGACCAAATGCCAAGCATTTGGTGCATTGGATGAGCGGTGACTGGTCCTCCACCCTGACCCTTTGCATGTCCAGGTAGAGAGCGCCAGCCTCCGTCATCCTCTGCCATACACGGGGTCTGACTTGGACGACGACGTGCACCGTGTTGGGGTTCCTCGTTCTTTTCTTGTACTTGATTTCAATTTTGGTTTCTTCTTCTTCTAAGTCCCTAAATATGCTTTTGTTCTGGCTGTGTAGCGCGTGCACCATCTCGTCGTCTTCTCCGTCTAAGAAGACGTCTTTTAGGACGACGAGTGGGTTTTTATTTTTCATGCACGCTACAATCAGCCCTGTCCCTCGGCTCTCTATCCTATCCTTTACCCTTTGGAGTTCAGCCTCCGAGTCGCAACCCAGTATTACCGTCTGGTTCTTGGCTTTGCGGCATTTGTTAATTTTTAGGCCAGCTCCCCTGGCATCGACCGCCTTCTTCACCCTGGCGAGCACCTCGTCGGCGGTATCCAATCCGCTCTCGTAGGTGACCGCCATCGAGTGAAGTGCCGGTCGGTACGCAGGTTTGGCTGCCGCAGCGCTGGCATACGTTACTGCGCTAGGTACTTGCACGTTTTCGTTAATTACTCGCATCAGGGTCTCCTTTATTCTCTCGGTGCCGGCAGTCATCCCTTCGACGACGAGGTCGAGCTTACCCTCGAGTTCGGCCCCGACACGATTGGTGAGTGCCACTCCGTTTGTCACGTGGCTTACGGCCTCACTGACCTCGGCCACCTTGTCGCCGACCTGGAAGACTTTCTCGACGACGTCGGCGCCGCTTTCCGAACAGTAATTTTCCATTTCTTTGAAGCATTCCGTCATCTTATTTCCCAGGTCGCTGAGCCGCGTCTCGATGTTAGCCTCCACCTCAGCCAGCCTCTTTATTAAGTTCTCCGACTGTTCGGGTAGCGTAGGCTTGGTGGTTGTGGCGGGTGGGGCTGTTTTGGGTGCCAACTCCAGGTCCTTCATCCGTCTGCTTAGCTCAAACAGGGATCGTAGGCCCTTGTCCGATTGACTCTCCAGGAAGGTCTTGATATCACGCCTCATTTGAGGGTACTCCTTGACCTTGTTCGGGATGTCCTCGAACGTTTTCATTACCTCCTGGAGGAGTTGATCGCTTGGCACGGAGGTGTAGTCCTGCTTCCTGTAGACCACCATGTTGTCCAAGGACCTACGTTTTCGCTCTGGCCTACGGATGAAGGTCCTGGCGGCGTCCTGCGCCTGTCCAGACGGTACCACCGGGCTGGGGGTGCGAGTGGGAGCGGAAGTGCCAGAGGCCCCCGTCATCGTGGACTGTAGAGTCGACGTCGACCCCTGGGATCCGCTGGCACCAGCTCCAGTTCCCTGCCCTTTTACGGGAGTGCGGAGTCCTCCAAACATTTTGACTGCTTTTAGATCTTTCCTTCACTCGTGTGTAAAGGCACGGTGAAGGGAAAGGGGGAAAAGTCAAGTCAGCGATGTCAGGTAAATCTTAAGCTAACACACAATAAAATAAAATAAAATTTAAAAATAAAGTTAAAAAAAAAAAAAAAAAAAAATTAAAATATGTATATAAAGTGACCACCCTGTATAGTTACGCGTCCTGTATTGCTCAGCCTTGGTCCTGTAAAGGGGGAGTCAAGGTTGAGCAACCCCGATCCGCGATCAAAATTTTTCTCTAACGCTTTAGTTCCGAGATGCCAATTATTTTAATGCAAAGGGGTGGGGGAGGGTCCAAGTGGGGGGAAGAGGGTACCTTGTGGGCGACTTATGCCGTGGTGTCTACGACACCACAAAGGCTGAATTTGAAGTCGGATTTGCGGTATCTCCTCCGGTTCCAAAGATATGGCCCTTTTTGTGTTTTGGAAGGAAAACTTAAAGATCAAAAGGAAAAGGGGAAAAAGGGGAAGGTGGGGTGGGGGATGGGAACCTCAGTGGCGGTTCTCACCTCGTGGAGTCGTTCCGACTCCACTTTGGCTGAATCCGAGGTCAGAAATTGGCTAGCTCCTCTCGTTCAAAAGATATGGACCGTTTGGTGTTTAGGGGTGGGATGTTAAGGGAAAAAGGAAAGGGTGGGTGGGGATGGATACCTCGTGGGCGGCTTTAGCCGTGGTGTCTTCGACACCACAAAGGCTGATTTTGAGGTCTAAAACGGTCTGCGTCCTCTGGTTCCCGAGATATGGGCCGTTTGGTATTTAGGGGTGGGAACTTAAGGGAAAAAGGAAGGGTGGGGGGGGGATGGATACCTCGTATGCGACTTTAGCCGTGGTGTCTTCGACACCACAGAGGCTGATTTTGAGGTCGAAGTCGGTCTAAGTCCTCTCGTTCCCGAGATATGGGCCGTTTGGTGTTGGGGAGGGAAAATTTAAAAACTACAAAAAAAAGGGGAAAAAAGGGGGGTTGGGGTGGGGGATGGGAACCTCGGTGGCGGTTTTCACCTCGTGGAGTCGTTCCGACTCCACTTTGGCTGAATCCGAGGTCGGAATTTGGCTAGCTCCTCTCGTTCAAAAGATAGCCAATTTCCGGGAATTTACCGTGCCGTAACGTGCCGTTTACGACCCGCGCCTGCAGATCTTCCAGTTGACCTAGCTGGATCTACACTGGTCCGATTTCGACGCGGGAGGGCTCTTTTGTTTGGTCTTGTTGAGCTCTATCGGTGGGTCAGGTTTTCGGGGGGGGGGGGTGGGGGGGGGGGGGCTAATTGGGGGGGGGGGGAAGGGTGGTTTGTGGCGGTGACGAGAGCGTGGTGTAATGAGAGAAGGTGAGTTGGGTGGTGTGTTGTTGGGGGGAGGGGGGTAGAGGGTGGTGAGGGGGGGGGGGGATCCGGCTTTAAGGGTGAGTAGAAAGTGGTGTATATTAAGGGGGGGAGATTTGGGTGGATGCGTTTGTTGGGGGGGGGGGAGGGGTGGTTTACGGGGGAGAGGGTGGTATCCCGGAAAACAGGTTAGGGTGTCGTGGCTGAGGGACTCTTACTAACTAATTAAATCTACCTAGTACTAAAATTGTTTGGTCAAAATTTCCTAAGGCCACCCCTGGGTGACTACGTCCTAGGGGGATGAAATTTTGGACATAGGATGCAGAGGGTCTGGAATTGTTGTGTATACAACGAGGGCGGGGGATTTTGCTCCACAAGTCTAAGTCTTAGGACTAAATTTAAACTATAACTAATCTAACAACTTATCTATTTTCTCCGGTTCCGCGGCTGCACCTCGCTGCTCCAGCTGCGTCCGAAAAGCGTGATAATAGTAGTTGCGTCGGTGGAAACTGTTTTGGATATAATTCCCTGTAAAATCGGGCTCCTGTCCGATCGCAGCGCTTTCTTCGGTTTCCGGGAGATGACGAGATTCCGCTTCAGTCCTTTTTTAAATTTCTATTATTTTTATCGCCCGCTCAATTATAATTGGGTTTTTAAAGTTAAGGGGGCTCGACAAAAACCGCAAATAGGGCTTTTTATCAGTCACAGGTGTGATAAAATTAATTTGACAGTGGATTTTCGTTTCTCGTGGACTGATACGCCTGGTCTAATTTTTTCCGATTTTTAGGGGTTGTTTTGACGAATTAAAATTTTGTAAACAAACTTTCTACGTATACTAAATGTTTTATAACTATTAAACTACTGAAGCTAAAATTCTAATATTTAACACTTAGAGTCTCTAAAGTATACACTAATTTTTAAGGTCCTTAAAATATAACGTTATCACTGAAATTTTCGATTAATATTGAACTGAAATTTTGAAAATTTTTTGGAAGTTTCGGAACCTTATATCTCCCAGATTAGTGGTCCGATCTTGATGGTCGATACGTCAGATGATAGGGAATGGCCTCCCGCGCCTATTCCCGTCACTGCAGCTCCTCTCCGACCGCTGGAAGTGGACCTCGTGGCCTCGTGGTTTTTTGTTTTTGTCCTGTAATTCGGCGAGTTTCAGCGGGAAAAATCCCAAACTCAGCCGAAATGTGGAGTGGGCCCAGGTCTTCAAACGGGCAGTCCAAAAACACTAGGTCACCGATCGTAAACTCGCAGCGTTTCACTTTCTAGTTTTTTCTCGTCACTTTTGAGGTTAAAAATCCAGTTTTTTCACTTTAACTTCCTCAAATTTTCTCCGATTTGGAAAATTTTTTCACCAGCTCACGTAACTCGTTTGCGCGCAACTTTTAGCGAAAACACGGGGTTTTTCGTACACTTTTTCTATTTTTACCGATTTTTCGTGCGCGGAGCGGCTTAAAAATGATCTGCTCGCGGCGGGGGGTGCCGAGCGACTGGTTAGGTTAGGTTAGGTTAGGTTAGGTTAGGTTCTCGGCGGCGTGCGCTCTGGCCGGCACCCCTCCTTGGGAGTTGGAGGCCTGGGTGCTCGCCAGAGTGTACGAGTGGACCGCGCAACGGAAGGCGCTCGGGGAGCGCCCCGTCGCCGAGGAGCGGGAGGCCGTGCGGCGAGAGGCAAAGGAGGCCATCGTCCTCCACTGGACGGAGGACCTCGCCGCAGCCGCCTTCGGCCGCCGGACGTTGGACGCGATCGGTCCGGTCCTGCAGGGCTGGCTCGAGCGGTCCCACGGTTTCCTCTCGTTCCGTCTGGTGCAGGTGTTGTCCGGCCATGGCTGTTTCGGATCGCACCTGCACCGGATCGGGAGAGAGGAGACCCCGGTGTGCCACGACTGCGGCGCGGCGGAGGACACGGCCCAGCACACCCTCGAAGTGTGCCCGGCTTGGTCCGAACAACGCCGCGGTGTGACCGCGGTAGTTGGACAGGACCTCTCGCTTCCCGGCGTCGTCAACGCCATGCTGGAGAGCGAGGAGGCCTGGGCAGCGGTTGCCTCGTTTTGCGAGGATGTCATCTCGCAAAAGGAGGAGGCGGAGCGCGCGCGGGAGGACGACCCTCTCGCTGCGCCGCTCCGCAGACGAAGAAGGGGTCGGAGAAGGCGCCGTCCTCTCCCTCCTCTTCATGGTGGCGATGGGTGGGCGATGGGCGCGGGGGCGCCCTTGCCTGCATTGCACCCATCACCACCTACGTCGGTCACTCCCGGGCCCGGCCCCCTCCCCACTTTGGGGAGGGCGTAAGGGTCCCGGCATGGAGGGCAATCGTCGGCGGAGGACTGGACGTTAAGGCTGTGCCGGTTTCCCAGTCCCCCGCCTCTTGGACGAAGCGGGAGTGCCGCTGGGTTATTTTAGTGGGTATACCGGGTCAAACCGGGGAGTCCCACATAGCCCCCCCATCCCCCGATGGGAGGGTATGCGTAATGCATTTTTTCCCAGCGCAAAAAAAAAAAAAAAAAAAAACAAAAAAAAAAAAAAAAAAAAAAAAAAAAAAGGTTAGGTTAGGTTAGGTTAGGTTAGGTTAGGTTAGGTTTTTTTTTTTTTTTTTTTTTTTTTTTTTTTTTTTTTTTTTTTTGTGCTTTTCCCCCTTTCATAAAAAGGGCTCTTATTATTCTAATTACTCTTTCATTCTAGTTCTCGCGTTTATTCCTCTCGCACTTTCATGCTTCATACTGTATCTTTCTTTTGCACACACATTCATTCTTAGCCGGGTGGGACTCCCGCTATTCTATCTACAGTTAATCTTTATTTTTCTTTATTTAGGTTTAAGCCAGACTCAAAATTGCTTTATTTTACATGTTCTTATTTTGCAAAGTTTTTATTTTCTAGGTTAAATGTGTAGAACTAGTTCTTACAAAACTATTTTTACAGCTATTTTTATTACTAAACATGTGGTTATCTTAGACTTAATTTCTTATTTTCTAACACAGAATTATACAATATTTTTATTAACTAACCTTATTACTACAATTATTAATTTTTTATTACTAACATTAACATTACTAACTAAGGTTTGGACCTGCTTTTTGGTACTGCTCTAAGGGCTTGTGTTTATTCTTGCCTTGTTGAGATATTTGTTTTGCTTAATTATATCGGCAGTAATGTATATATAACTTGACATGTTATACATAATTATTGTCTTTTCTTATTCAATTTTGTATTTTATGCGTTTTTGTTGTTTGTTTAGTGTGCATGTTAAGTGTTTTGCGTGTGTTTGGATATATTTGTATATGTTTATAATATACTTCGTATATACGTGTTTTTTGTTGTTTTCTGTGTGAGTTCTTGTGTGTGTTCTCGTGTGTATTATGTATGTTCTTGTGTGTGTTGGTGTGTGTTTTGCGCATGTGACGTGTACCTCTGGGAGCAGTTTAAGCGTATGCCGTCGTCGTCCGGGCCAGGTAGTCCCATTTCTTACGGACCGGGCATTCCGCGCTGAAGGCATTGTGGTCTGCCCTCTGATGCTTGGAGTGTGAGCAGTTGCAGCACTGCGGTTCAATACCCGCAATGAACTCCGCGCACTTCTCGCGTAGGTGCGGCCCTCCGCAGTGACTGCATCTGTCCACACTCTCAGTACAAAATTTCCGTCCGTGACCAAATGCAAGGCACTTCGTGCACTGTATGAGCGGAGACTGGTCCTCCACCCTGACTCTTTGCAGATCCAGGTAAAGAGCCCCAGCCTCCGTCATCCTCTGCCATACCTTGGGTCTGACCTGGACGACAACGTGCGCTGTCTTTGGGTTTCTTGTTCTTTTCTTGTATTTAATGGCCATTTCCTTATCCTGTTCTTCCAAGTCCCTAAAGAGGCTTTCGTTTTGCGAATAGAGCGCCCTCACCATCTCGTCGTCGTCACTGTCCAAGAAGACATCCTTGAGGACGACGAGTGGGTTTTTATTCTTCATGGGCGCTGCTATTAGCCCTTTACCCCGGCTCTCTAACCTCTCCTTTACTCTTTTCAGCTCCGCCTCCGTGTCACAACCCAGGATGATCGTCTGGTTTTTTGCCTTTCGAACTTTACTTATTTTCAGGCCAGTTCCCCTGGCGTCGACCGCCTCCTTCACCCTGGCGAGCACCTCGTCAGCAGTCTCCTGGCTGCCTTCAAGGGTGACCGCCATGGAATGAAGTGCCGGCCGACGCCCGGGTTTGGCTGCCGTGACGTCTGCGTAAGTTTTGGTGTCCGTTTTTGAATCGAAAGCCAAGTCTCTGAGGGCCTCCTGCATTCTCTCCGAGCCGGCGGCGACCTCACCGGCAACATCACCGACTTTGACCTCGAGGGCAACTGCGGCGTGTCCTACGACCTTTACCCCTTCTATGGTATGGTTTACGCCCTCCTGGACTACGTCGATCTTTGCGCTGACCTCGTCGATCCTGTCGATGACCTTGTCGATGATGTCGGCGCCGTTCTCGGAGTGGTGCTCGGTCAGGTCCTCGAGGCCTTTTCTAACTTTCATCTCCAGGTCTTTTATTCGAGCGTTTATGTTTGTCTCCACTTTCTCTAGCCTTTCCAGTACCTCGTCCGGTGATTTGGACGGTGTGGGCGTGGTGTTGATCTTAGTGGACGGAGCCGTTTTAGATTTTGTTTCCAGGGCCTTTATTCGTTTACTGAGCTCAAAAAGTATCTTAAGGCTTTTGTCTGACTGAGTCTCCAGGAAAGTTTTGATGTCTCTCCTCATTTGAGGGTAGTCTTTGACACGGGACGGTATGTCCTCAAACGTTTTCATCACTTCCTGGAGGAGACAGTCGTTGGATAATGCAGTATAGGTGTCCGTATGTCTCCTGTATGTTTCCATATTTTCTATGGACCTTCTCTTCCGCTCTGGTCTCCGAATAAAAGTCCTGGCGGCGTCCAGCGCTTGCCCAGTTGGGCCTACGGGGCTGGGAGTGGTGGTGCGGGCGATGGCACCGGAGGTTCCTGCCGTTGACGACGGTGGCGTTTCAGCTATTTCCGCTGGAACAGCCGTTTTCTTGCCGAACGTCAGGGCTATCCCCTTCGGCGCCTGGCGCGTTCCAGAAGGCCCCTGGTCTCCCGGTTGGGTTGGCGACGTGGACGCTTGCGGTGCTTCGTCCTTAGCCGTTGGTGCTTTGGCTATTGGGGTGCGGAGTCCGAGAACCATTTTTTACTGCCTGAGCTCCTTGTTGTTAGTGTGGTATATGTGTGGCTCGTGTGTATAGGGCACGGCGAAAAGATCGGGGAAAATTGTCAAGATCGGTATAAAATAAAATAGTTGAAAAAGTTAAAATAAAATAAAATAATTTCAACCAAGGCGGTTTGTCGGTGGTCTTCCCTGTATAGAGGGGTGAGTGTTACTCGTAGTGGTCCGTTTTATCCCTGTAAATGGGGGGTCAAGTCGGGCAGTAC